>OW818030.2:105171450-115171450 GCA_942486065.2 Calliphora vomitoria | reverse complement strand
ATATAAGTATTTGATACTGTTGAAAACCTTAGGACTTGAAGATTGATATTTTAGAAAAATTAAGTAATTTTATAAATTTTTGAAACCTCATTTACCTTAAAAACTAAAAAAATTATAATATGGTGATTTTCCATAAAGAAAAATATAAAATTTGATTTAATGTAAAATTTTAACGGTTAAAGATATCATAACAAAATTGGGAACTAATTTAGATCCAAATGTCCTTAAATTAATGACATTATAATTTTTGACATTTTTTATTTTCAAATACCGAAATTCCTAAAACGGGGAAAATGTGTTCCAAAAACTGAGTTTTTTTAGAAAAGTGCCTACTGTGACGCTATTTACCGTGTGATAGTAAAACAACTTTCTAAGTATTTAAACAACATATATGGTTATACAAATACGGAACTTTTTCGAGGATCGGTGCTTTGCCTTTTTAGAATTTTTTACTGAAACCTAAATATTTTTTTTAAAATTGTCCAAGTTTGGATAGGTCTGGGGGATACTGTGTCCGCTTAAGTGAGCCCAATTTTACTTTACATGCTTTTGCATTAAGTTTTCTTTCCGGAACATATAAAAACTGTATATAGTCCCAAAGAAAATTTGTTTCTACAAAAGAAAAAAATATAGGGACTTTTTTAGGAAAAATCGTAAAAAATTAGGCCCATTTTACATGTTCCAACTTTGGATGCGTGTAACTTTTTACACGGACGAGATAAGTTTTTTTTATTTTATTTAGAATTTTATTGCCAATATAGCTGATATTTTGAAAAAAAAAATTCGACCCTCCGTGGGCCGCCATATCTAAAAAACAAAAAAAAATCGAGCAAAATTAAAAAAAAATAAATAAACCTAAATATCTCTTCAACTGAAGGAGATAACCTACACATGTAAGCATATTTTTTGTAGATCTTCTCAAGGACTATTTATACTTTAAATTTCAGTTCATTCGGACTATAAATGCATTTTTGGGGATTTTTTTAAAAATTTTGAGACCCGAGGTGACCAACTTTGAGGGGGCACAAACTGGCCCGTATTACCCCGTATTACAACTCAAAAACACCTCAGCTCTAACCATGTGAAATTTTGTAACAATATCTCCAATAGTTCCCGAGATACCGAATTATTTCCAAAAAAAAAAGTTTCTAAACCACTGTGCATCATCGGAAAAGCCAACAAACAGGAATTCTGTGGGTAGCTTAAGACCAAATTAAAAATTTTCCCGAATGGGGCTCGAAAAAATCGTGTAAATACTGTAAAAAATCGGATACTCATACGTTTTGTACTAAGTGTAATATCCACTTATGTTTTTCAAAAGCGAAATTTTGCTTAATATCAAAGCTTAATACATATGATATATATGTGTATATAAGCGAATAAAATTAAGTTTATTGTCCCGGTTTAAGTAACAATTTGAAATAAAAACGAAAATTTTGTAAATTAAATATAACAACTTTTTTATACTTTTTGTTTCGTTAATCCACTGACACCGTCTATAGACGGTCTTTAACATTTTACTCCTGGTGCATTTTTGGCAAATGGACTTCAAATTCGTGCTTTTCAGCCCAAAAACATACTAGAACCAAAATTATTTTGGCATTATTACATGTATTTCAATTTCAGATATTTAAGGGTTAAAAAAGCTGTTTGACAAAAAATACAAATTTCATATTCTTTTGTTTGATTGGGTTTAACTACACTTTAAAATAACTAATTTTTAAACTAATTTAATAATTCTTTAAAGGAGCAAATTCTCAAATTATTTTTTCTGACCAAACTATGGAATTTTCTTATCAAATATTATACTTATTTACGTACATCCTAATCTTCTATGATGCATGACAACATATTCATACCTGTTTTTTCATAAATTTATTACGAAATAATTCACCATACATGATTTACTATAATTCCTAAAAATGTCCTTACCAAATCCTTTCTATAAAATCGTATGAAAATCAACCAAGCTTAAAGAAACGTATGACGAGGTAAAACGAATATAGATTTAAATGTATTTTATTTTATATTTTACGAGGTTGGTTTAGAAATTTTGGAAAATATGAAAATATTTTGATAACACGGTACTATGGTGAAAAAAAACTTGCAAAACGTCCTAGTTTGGGTTATATATATTGCTGGGTAAAATACAAATTGCGTCAAAAAATTTCAAAAACACCCTCAAATTCAGAAGTTTTTCTAAAAAAACATTTTCACTGATGTTTGTCAATTTTTGTAACTTAGTCAATTTTTGTCCGACTTAAATTTGTTTAAATGGCTTGGAAAGAAAACTGATTACGCTTTTCAATGACGAGCATTTAATGAATTTGTATGTTATAAGTATTATTTTTTTTAAGAATATCTAGGAAAAAATAATCTGTCAACTTTTTT
Organism: Calliphora vomitoria; assembly: GCA_942486065.2. NCBI lineage: Eukaryota > Metazoa > Arthropoda > Insecta > Diptera > Calliphoridae > Calliphora > Calliphora vomitoria. The sequence continues at coordinate 115,169,059 of OW818030.2, read as the reverse complement.
GATTTTAGTATCTTTTCATTTTGATATGAAAGCTTATACAAATATATACCAATGTATAAAGAGAATTTAGTTCTTAACAAAACATGTTTTTAATTTTTCTCCCCAGCACATATAAATAAAAAAAAGAGAACAACAACTAAACAAAAAAAATATTTGTACAATTTTTTCGGACTTTTTTCGAAAAAGTTTAATAACTTTTGCAAATAGCTATGAGCCGATTTTAAAATGTAACGTCCCTTTTATGTCTATAAGAAATTGTCTTTAAAACACTGTGCCAAAAAAATAGTTTTTCATACAAAAAAAATAAAATAACTTTTGTTGAATTTGAAACAATACGAAAAAAATAAAAAATAATGAGAAACTTTGTATAAAAACTTACACAATTTCTTGGAATATACATTTAATGCATACATTTTATGAAATCTGAATTCATTGTCTATCCATAAATGTTTAAAATTTGTAAATCGGCGTAAAAATGTATGAGTTAGAGGTATTAAAGTACTACGACCTTTCCTAAAACTATTTTTTTTCAAAATAACTCAACATTTTGAGGATGTTTCAAAATCTTTGAAAACGATTTTAGTATGTCCTCACCTAGGCCTACAAACCCCATTAGGTCGCTTTTGAAGTTCTGACAAAAAGTGTTATTTGGTAGCAGAGTGTAATCTCCAATATTGGATGGTTTTATCGGAAAAGCTTGACAATTTGTAAAATGTATTTTAAAAGGGAGCCACCAAATCATGTCCTAACAGTGAAACAATCTTAAATGCAAAACACAATTATTTATAGTAATAGCGATCTTATGCGATTTATAGGAATGCGACATTATAATACATGTATGAACTTTGACGTATACTTAATATTTAATTAGTTACTTAAAATAAATATCACTCATACGCAGATTTTTTGTAATATATATTGTATACAAAACATGTTTTTATACAAGGAAATTTATTTATATTTTTTTAATAAAATACATCATACTTATTGTGAAAAAATACTAATATTGCTGGCCATTAATTTAATTTTAAGAAAAACTAAGTTACAGTTATAAAATATTTGTCAAACTAATGCCAGAATTTATGTTCATAATTATTACATTTGCAAATTATTTAATGAAACTTTCTTCAATACATCAACTTTACTCAAACACTGCCTTTCTAGATATTATATGATGTAACAGTGATAAATTTGTTCACTATTTATAAAAATGAGAAGAATTTAATAATTATAATATTCGATAGAAAAATTGACTGACCAGATAAACTGGGTTAATTAAAATTTAAACCCCGCCCCGGCACCATAACTTGTGAAAAGAGGACATATCACATAACTTCCCCTATTGTGACAAAAAATTAACAATTCATCAATGGATTAGAATCAAATATTGTAACTAGAATACAACTAAAAACCCATTACACATTTCCCTGTTAATATTTTCTTTAAAACCAGTCTCATCAAAGCAATATCCTGTGTATATCACATATAAAAGTGGGAAATACGTCAAAATGTGCGAAAAATTTACAAAATATTTCCTCAATTTTAAATGAATACAGTAAGTTACAAGTAATTTCTAAACGAATACAGTAATTTACCAAAATTAATCTGGTCTTATATATTTATCATCACAACATTGTGACTCAGTGCAGCTTTAATGAATTCCAAAAACATTCTTATCGAGAATGATAAAGCAATTTCTTAGTTTATGGTTTATAATTCTCAGTAAAAGAAAGGTGAGCAAAAACTAGTAGAAATGCTGAAATGGTTACAATAAACATGCACAACTACATTTTTTCTCTGGGTGTTGGTAATTTGATTTCCATCTTTGCGCTAATCAATGGTGAATAGTGTTTTGTGTTTCCCATCGCTCAAAAATATATTTAGGTCATCAGCAACTATTTCAGGTAGAAATATTATTGCAAATGTCAGAGCCAAATTCTTTACCATCGGAAAAAACGGACCACAGCTTAGAATCTATGCAACAAAATCATGAATCATTGGTAGAAAGTAACTCTTTCCTTAGATGCACAAATCATATGTGACGAGCGTAAAATGTTTCTCATCGGTTAAGAGAGGAAATATTTTCATCATTTGCTGCCATTTCAGGTGAAACCATTATATAAGAACCTCGTACATAATGTTTGGGTATTACTACGTTACAATCCTCTTAGAGTTCACTAAAGAGTACATAATTCATTGAAATAAAAGTTTTGATTTCCTAAATCCTTCCTATGCAGAATCTATAAGCTTTTAACACTAGCATTTTATATGCACCGGGTGAAATAAGTTTCCTTTCAAAGCCATGGAGAGCATATCTCTCAGATATGCGATTGAATGATTCTCTAGGAAATACAGCTTATTTTTCAAGTAGTGCCAGAAATTTTAAAAGTATCTATTTTCACCAAATAGTCTCAGAAGCAATTTTTCCATTGCAATCATAAATCGATACCCATGGCTCACAGTGTTTCATCTTCATATGATTAATGGCAATTCATAAGGAAACATCGTAGAGCCTTGAATTTTGGTATAGACTAGTATTTGGTTGTGATAAAAAAATACTACAAATATGAAAAAAAATCCAAGCACAACTACACCTACTTGCACTACAACACAAAATCATTGTAGAGTCACAATTTTTTACTCATTGCAATTTTATGATAATATTATCCAATGGTGAAAATATTCGCAAAATCTTTTAACAACCATACCTACCTCTCATACAAAATGACCACGTAGAATGCAATATTTTCCTTGTTAACAAGCTAGATCGCTTCAAAAAGCTACACAGGTTTGAATTTGCGATTAACATATAAATAAAATGCAGCAACAGTCACGTCAGAAAATGCCAATATATCCTTCATGAACTGTTTACGGATCTGACATATGCATGACATCTTCATTTGTTGATATACGATCAGTTTTTCTGGAGTGGCTTGTTATCTTTATTACGAGCTTCCTCCGACAACATGCAAGTGACAATATTTCTGCTGCCACAATATCACTCCCATAAATTAGAACTTTGTGTACAGTAATAGGCATATCGTATGAGCTGTACAGTTGTATATATCGTTCTGTCCAAACAATAAACATTAAATTTTTGTGCATCTATTTCGGAATTACTATTTATATGTTATTGCGAGCGCTACTAAGTGCAATAATTTCTATGTTATATTATTAGAAAGCACATATTATTAAACTTAGGTTTGGATATATATCAAGCAAGCAATAACAAAATAATACAAAAAAGTTGTTATTGCATGTGCAATAAAATGCTTGTGAAGGAAATTTTTCCTAATTTATTTTAGTTTTTATACCCTACACCACCATAGTGGGGAGGGTATATTGGATTTGTGCAGATGTTTGTAACGCCCAAACATATTAGCCTAACACCCACCTTAAAGTATACCGATCGACTCAGAATCACTTTCTGAGTCGATTAAACGATGTCCGTCCGTCCGTCCGTCCGTCTGGCTGGCTGGCTGGTTGTCCATGTAAACCTTGTGCGCAGAGTACAGGTCGCAATCTTGAAGATATTTCGATAAAATTTGGTGCATATAATTTTTTCTGCCCAAAGACCAAGCCTATTGAAACTGGCTGAAATCGGTTCATTATTTCACCTAGCCCCCATACAAATGTCCTCCCGAAATTGGACTTTATCGGTCATAAATGTTTAATTTGTATAGGTATCTACACAAGTTTTTCTCCAAATAAGTTTTATATATACGAAATTCATGTCACCAAATTTTATTATGATCGGTCCATAATTAGTCATAGCTCCCATATAAGGCCTGCTTCCGATAATCACTTTAACGAGCATAAATCTCTTAAAAATGTTGGTATACACATCAAATGCAACATAAACAACTTTCATACAGACATTAATCACACCACTTAATTTGATAGTGATCGGTCCATAATTGGTCATAGCTCCCATATAAATCCTGCTTCCGATAATCACTTTAACGAGCATAAATCTCTTAAAAATGTTGGTATACACATAAAATGCAAAATAAATAACTTTCATACAGACATTAATCACACTACTTAATTTCATGGTGATGGGTCCATAATTGGTCATAGCTCCCATATAAGGCCCACTTCCGAAAATCGTTCACAAATATAAATTATTGAAATTTTGAAAGAAAAATGTTTTTGCTCATTTACTTAGTGTAGGGTATTATATGGTCGGGCTTGACCGACCATACTTTCTTACTTGTTTTATATCGGAATTGCTTAGCGGCTAAAATAGGCAGCTGAATTTTTGATAAATCATTAGCTGAGACTTTAATCTTTAATTTGATATAAGTCACCGGCTAGAGGTCGTTGAAATCTATAGATACAAGTTGGAGAAAATAAATATTTTTGGAAAATTTATGGTAGTTATTTAGTAAAAAAAAATGTTTTTTTAATTTTTAAAATTGTTTTTATTTGTATATTAGCAAACATCCAATTGTATAAAAAAATAATTATAGTGTCATTACAAGAGTATTTTAATAGCATGAAGCGATGAAAGGAAGCATTTATAATACGGTCATTTTTAACGCATTCACTTAGGGCAACTTTGAATGTCTCTGGACAAGAAAGTAATAAGTAATTAGCCAAATATTTTTGGTACATGATAACTAGATTGTTCATTACAAACTATGGAAAAATCAGGTAGATCAGAAGACATTTAACCACTGTGCCGATGTGCCTAATGTTGTATACCCACCATCAATATGTGAGAATAAAATATTTGTCTGATATAGGGGTTATATGGGGGTAGGGTCGAATATAGAGCGATCCTCACAAAAGTAGTTAAAAAGATTTAGGTTCATATAAAACTTGTTTATGACCAATATAATCACGACATTACATAATCTTTAAGTCATTTTAAAATGATGTTAAATTGTAGCTGCATCATTCGATAATGTTAATTTCCCTATTCTAGTATTTTTTTAAATAGCTAAAAGGACAAATGCACATGTACAACATGACCCTAAAATTTCAATCTGAAGATTTAAAAATCAAAAAAGTTTTACCTTATTAAAATATTATAAAGAAAACAATTCTAACCAATTTATTTTACAGCACTCGCATTATTTTCTCTTACATTCAGACGAAAAGAGCTACTATAACACCAGCTTTAGCCATATGACAAAAAAAAAAAAAAAAAAACACAAACAAAACCACTAAACTATAAATATTTACTAGGTGTTAACAAGGATATTAAAGCAAATTCCCAAGGATTTCGTTTTAGTTTGTTGTTTTTTTTTTTTTGGATATAAAATGCCCAATAAAGAAAATAAATATTTTATAACAATAACCAAATAAATAAATAAAATAATACAGTTGAAGAATGGTTTGTATCCAATTGATAAACTTATATAGCAAAAGCAGCAACCATACAATAACTAAATACTGTATAGAAGAATAAACCTATATGTTACGCATCATATCCGCCGGAAGCTTAAAGCTGAAAGGTTTATTTTGTGCTAAATTCTGATTGTATTTGGTTTTTTATGCTTTCATATAATAGTCCTATATATTTTTAGGAATTAGCTACAAATAAGTTTTTTTTTCTGTTTTTTCTTCACCTTTTTTTCAGGGTTTATATAAAAAAAATTATATTTTTGGTTGCTTATCTGCTATTTGCACACCTTTTTTTAAGGATATTTCTTTGGTTTCTCTCTTTTTTATATATGTATGTATATTATAAGCCAACCGTTGTTATTTTTTGTGGCAAAAAATATTTATATTTTTATACAAGTGTGCTCTAGCATTAAATCGCGTATGAGCAGGGAGTGTTAAAAAATTGAAATGAGCTTATGGAAATCTATTTTTGATTGTATGATATTATTTAGGTGTAAAAGGAAACTCAAATTTATCCTATTTATGTTAAGCAGTATTTCAATAAATTCAATATTATTTTAAAACCGAAACAACCGTGACATGTGGATGATACAGTAAAATATTTGGAGCACATCATTTTCAATATATTTTTAGTCCTTTAACGTATACTATGTCAAAATTATGGAGGCTTAAATTACAAAAAAAAACAAAGATGATGATAAAGCTCTATAGCCTAGTATTTAGGCTGCAGTATTTAGAAGCCATTTTAATTTGGAATAATTTATTAACAAAATGTTATAAAAAATTCAAAGAACTCCTAATTTTTTTTTAAACTTCATTTCTAATGAAATATCTACCTGCTGCTACAAGTAAATTCCTCTACTTCATTGAGTTTTAATATAAAAAAAAACATTGTTCTTCATCACGGAGAGTAAAAATGTTATGACATGTCAAAACTCAGCAAAAAACCAACTAACCCTTTGAATATTTTGCACAAAAGAAAGAAATTTTTCATTAATAAATGGATGTGCTGTGTTTATTGAAAATATATGCAAACAAACATGAGAAAAAAATAACTATTCAGGTACTAAAATACATGAAAAAACAAACAAATATAAATGTAGTCATTCTTATCGTCATCAGCAAGAGCAGCAACAACATCATGGTCATCAATGATTTGCTATGGAGCAAAAAAAAATAAAAAGGAACACCTAACGAAAAAAAGCTTTTAAAAGGATTCCTAGTTGACAACTACAACAAAAACAATAAATAAATTACAGATAGAAAAAAAACGAAAAAAAATGTAAAAGGTAAAATCCCTCAAAGACAACACCGATCGAAGCAGCAGTAGCATTTGCTTCGTTGTAATAACAACAGCAGTGGCATCAACTGAAATGTGTAAGTAATCCAATATTACATACACATCAAGTAGATCCTTAAGCCTATGACATGTCCATGAATACAACATGCTGTCAAACTATTTATACATTCAACAACAAATACAGGCATACATATATGTATATGCATGTATATTAGGGTGGCCTTTATTTTATACTTTAAAATTATTATAAAAAAAATTATAAAATTTCATGGGAATAAAATTTCATATTTAAAATTTTTTTTAATCATTGAACATTATAATGTGGACAGCAATGTTTTTTATGCTTTTAAAATTTAAAATTTTGTGGTAACAACTTCCTTCATATGTTTTGCTTTACTTCTTTAATTTGAAAAAAAAGTGCCGCTGAAGCACAGCGATTGCTCACCGAACTTAAGATGATTGTTTCTCATTGGTTTCAGCGTGCAAAAGATGGTTTGTGGGGTTCAGAAGTGGTGATTTTGACACGGAAGACAAAGATCGCCTAGGCCAGCCAAAAAAGTTTGAAGACCAAGACTTGGAGGCATTACTCCATGAAGTTTATCGTTAAGCCCAACAAGACCTTGTAAAATCATCGCACAGTGGTCCAAATGCTCAATCTAGCAGGAAAAAAGTCATAACTCGCTTTTGAAAAGCCGTACCGACATGAAACTTGGTACGTTTATAGACTTCATCAATATAAACAATCAGAGAAAAAAAATTTGTTGTGGATGAATGCGTGTTTTTGTATGTAAATTTTTTTTCTGTGAGTTTGTTTGAAGCCTATAGGCGGTGAAACGCCTGGACCGATTTTCCTGAAATTTTCACACCGTCTTTCTGTATGTGTGGGGGGAATAAAAGGCTGCCTTTCATTAAAAAATTTGATGTGGGCGAAATGCCAACCCCACCTTAAAAACAAAAATACAGCTCCTTTCTTGTAATGGACATGTTTAACTCTAAATGAAATAACATTGGAAAGCTACATACAGTATTGGCCATAACTAAAGCACCCCCTTGGTGAATTTTTTTCATATTATATTTTTTTGTATAAAAACTAAGTTTTACATTTTTATTATGTATTATTTTCAATTGTTAATATATTTACTATTGATAAACAAATACTTTTAAAGTTAATCTTTCTATAAGAGGTAACATTAAATCAAAAGATATTTAAAGCCGGAAAATAAAACGGACAAAACTAAAGCACCCCTTTATGGATATAATATAAAATTGTTTTAAATTTATATTTTGTTGCAAATCCTTTGTTTTGGATGACACAAGCACATCTCTTAGGCATAGAATATATTAAGTGTCTTGCGATATTCCTTCCCAGGCTATAATAACGGCTTGATATAGATCGTGAAAATTGTTGATCATTATTTCGGCATATTTCACGATTTATTTTCATATTAACGAATTCCCGCAAGTTCGCAGTAGGATTGAAATCTGGAGATTGAGCAGGCCAATGAAGAACTTGAATCTTATTGTTCTGTATCCAAGTCTTACAAACTTTGGAGGTGTGCTTAGGATCATTATCCTGTTGGAACCTCCCTATAAGTGGAATCTCTTCACTGGCATAAGGCAACATTACATATTTCCATATATCACGGTACATGAACCGATCCATAATCCCATTAACTTTATGAATTGGCCCAATTCCTTGACCAGAAAAGCAACCCCAGACTTTTACATTGCCCCCTCCATATTTAATTGTTCCTTTGCAATACTTAGGATTCAGTATTTCTACTTTTCGTCTGCGTACACGCCTTATTCCGTCGGAACTTTTTAATTTGTATTTGGATTCGTCAGAGAACAGTATTATCTTCTATTTTTGGACACTCCAGTTGATGTGGGCTTTGGCAAACTCCAGTCTAGCTTTCTTGTTCTTAGCTGATATAAACGGTTCTTTTGCTGGTCATCGGCTGAATAGTCGTGCTTCTACTGCTCTTCTACGGATTGTTCTTTCGCTAACGCATAATCTTAAACTTGTTCTTAGTTGACTAGCAGATGCTGTAGGATCTTTTGGCATTGTTTCTTTGATGAAGAAATCATCATATCGTGTGATTTTACGCGGACGTCCTCCAGAATGCCCCTGTGATATACGACCAGTCTGCAAAACCTTTGGAGACAGCCGGAAAATAACTGATCTGTCAATTGAATATTGTTTACTCAATTCATGCCGTGATAAGCCCGGCTTCCAGTCTTCAATAAATTTAATTTTAAATTCACTGGAGTACTTGTTCCTTGCCATCCATTGTTTTTTCACAATAAACTGTATAGAACTTAAATTATACAGACTACGCCTTCCTTTATTTTTATCTTCCTGAATTTTTAAATGCATCCGTTGTGAGTCTCGTCAACTGACATTGCAAATATGCAGAAAAATAGTCAACTTTTTAAACATCTTATAAGGGGGTGCTTTAGTTTTGTCCGTCGCGTTTTGTGTTTTTGTATCTTTTATCATTTTAAATTTGTTGTTCATAAAATTAACCTTTCCTAAATAAACATATACAAAATACATCCCAAAAAGACCTATTTTACCAAAAAAATTAAGATGCGAAAAAGTCCATTGAGGGGGTGCTTTAGTTATGGCCAATACTGTATATATAGATGACGACAGCAAAAAACTAAAGCTTAACTATGTTACATTACCATTTGAAATTCTAATAGAATTTGGACATTGAACAAAAATTTCACATTTAAACACACATGTACATAATTGCATTTTTTTTCTAAACAAAACTTATTTCTGAAAAATTCAAACAGTAATTTTTACTCTTACCTTTGTTACATTAATTACACCAACAATTTTTTTTTTTTTAAATGTTCTTATTATATATTGACGACAATTTCACTTGTTCTGTTAAATGTCACTTGAGATATTAATTTTTTAACAAAGAAGCAACTAGTTGTTTTTGAAGCAATCTATCAATGCTAGTGTAGCTATATAAAGAAAAAATATATATACCGTTATGTATTATGGACACTTGTCAACATATTACCAAACCAAAAATTTTCTTTTGAAACATTTAAAAAAATTACTTTTTTCCGGCTAGATTGACCATTTGGACTGTGCATTGGGTGGTACTCAAGTAGCAATTTCGAAACGTCTGCGAGTAGCAGGATTCTTCCAAAGGCAGGGAAATTGGGTACCATACAAATTGAAGCGGAGAGACCTTGAGACCTTTAACGCTGTAAACTAAAATCATTTTTGCAGCGAATCACTACTTGTGATGAAAACTGGATCAATTACGATACCCCAAATCGTAAAAGATTGTATGTGAAGACCGGCCAAATCGACATCAAAGCCAAATATCCATGAAACCATAATATTCCATCATGACTATGCTTGGCCACATATTGTAATACCTGTTAAAAAGTATGTAGAATGAAATCGTTTTAACCTTTGCCTCCCCGCTTTTTAGTCCAGACGGTGCCCGTCCGACTACTATTGGCTTGGATCGATGCAGAATGCTATCTCTGGGATACGCTTCACTTTGGCTTGATTCGTTCTTGGCCTCAAAAGATGAACACTCCTTTTGGCTCGGAATCCATATGTTGTCAGAAAGAAGGGAAAAGCCCATTTGTATCATTTGATGCAAATCAACACTTAAATATTACATTAACAAATCATTGAAGTTTTCCAATTTCACAAAAAATCTACAATAGAAAGAAATAATAAAATGCAATTCATGACACATAATCCATCCCTTTTCCATTTAATCGAAAATAGAAGTTTTCGTAATAAATAGCGACTTGTGTTATTAGGTATTTGATACTGATGAAAACCTTAGGACTTGAGGATTGATATTTTAGTAATATTAAATAATTTTATAAATTTTTGGAACATGGCAATTTTGAATATGGCAATTTTCCATGACGAAAAATATAAAATTTGAATCAATGTAAAATTTTAGCGGTTAAAGATATTACAACAAAATTTGGAACTAATATAGACTCAATTATGCTTAAACTAATGACATTATAGTTTTTAACATTTTTTATTTTTAAATAACGAAATTCCTAAACCGTTTTAGGGTTATAAAAATATGATGCTTTGCCTTTTTAGAATTTTTTACTCAAATCTTAAATTTAGTTTAAAAATTGGCCAAGCTTGGATAGGTCTGGGGGGTGTTGTGTCCGCTTAAATATTAAATTCTCTTACCCAATCATATAAAAATTGCATATGTTTCGAAGAAATTTTTTTTCTACAAAAAACTTAGAAAATACGTCACTTTTCACATGATCCAAATTAGATGCCATTAACTTTTTATAGGGACAAGATAACTGTTAGCAAGTTTTTTTAGTTTGTTTAGAATTTTATCACCAATATTTATCACCACATCTAAAAAACCATAAGAAGATTGAGCCAAATTAAAAAATAAATAAATAAACCTAAATATCTCTTCAACTAATAGAAAAAACCTACACATGTAAGCGAATTTTTCATAGATCAGCTAAATCACTATTCATCTTTTAAATTTCAACTCATTCGGATCATAAATGGATTTAAAAAAAAAAAAATTCCGGCCCGAGGTGACCAACTTTGAGGGGCAACGCACTGGCCCCAAAAAAACGTTTTTTAACCACTATGCGATATTATTGAAAAAATTGTTTATCTTGAAACTCTTTTTGTGTATGATAAAAATATTAATTAATTCAAAATATGTAGATTACACAGCGAAACAGACATTTTGGTGCCCGAGATTTGAACTGCATTTTCTACAAGTTGATTAAACCTCATTACTTTGTTATACTTACTTGTTTTTCAGTCAAGTAAGCTCGCAGTTTTTCAGTCAACTCGCTTTTTTGAAATACCGCGGTTTGTATATTTTCATTTAGTACCCTATTTTTTGGCGTTTTTCTTAAAATTTTGTGGGTAATACAGCTTAGAATATGAAATTTTAGTATCATGAGGCTGGTAAACGTTTGTTTCTTTTAAGTTTAATAATTCTGTGGATATTTTGGCATATTTGTCTGATCTTTCAAGAATGTGAAATTTTGACTCTTTTAGCTTTATCCTTAATAAAATGTTGTATTCCGAAAATTCTAAATAGAAATTTAACATTGTATATTCAAGGCATTACAGCGAACATAGTTTTTAATTAGAATAAAAATTAGTTAAAAATTTTATGAAATATTTAGAAAATACTCCAAACATTTACATCCTAAAAAATACTTCTTATTTCTAAATACACATTTAAATCTAACTACAGCAATATAAATATTTCGTTCGACATTTTTTAAATACCACAAATTTTGTATTTACGTGATATACAGCTTAAAATTTTTATTAAAAACACTAGATTATTTTATAGAAAAATAGATTTATTTCTACATTATCTATCCAGAAATTGTCTTAGTTGCAAATTTGAATACAAAAGTAAGCAAAATACAACTGGAGATCAGTGTATGAAAACTAGTTTGTTGATATTTTAAATCCTTTTACCGTAGGTCAAACTTATGAGGATGCAACTGAAAAAAGTTAATTCTCAACATCCTTGCGATATCACCAATATATCCTGGAATTTAGATAAACAAAATTGATGTCAGAGAAAGATTATTTTGTGTAGAATACCAGCACAGAAAAGCTTTTTTAATTTCTCTCTTTATGAAATATTCAACCAATAAGATAAAAAATCAACCGAAAACCAAAAAAAATAAAAAATAAATAAAAATATTTTAGAAACAAGAGCTGCCCAAAAAAACTAAAGATAGTTTTGAAAATGAAATTACCCATATATGTTTTATCAATTACATTTTTCGCTGCACCAAACCAATAAGTCAATTTTGTTCCCCTGTGTTGTAATTATATCTAGTCTTCTACTAAATCAATACATTTTTCTTCTACTTTTGTTGCTTAAATATCAGAAATGTTAAAGGCATTTTTGTCATCGACATTATAAATTATAAATTATAAATAAGTAAAAATAAAAATAGTGAAAATAGTTATATAAATATTTTGATGACTTCTATAGCATTTATGAACAAATTTGATGTATTTAAAAAAGAACAATCATACAAAAATGACATAATCCTCTTATATTACTATTTCTCCTCCATTCACGAAATTATACAACTGCACAGACCTAACAACAGGCGGATTAATGCAGTGGCCAAAAGACAGATGACCAAAAATTGTTCACCCGTTTATACAAATAAATACTTTCCTTTCATAACATTTTTATATGTAAAGGGTGTTTCATTAAGAGCTCCCTATCTTTAAATTGAAATAAAAGAAAGTGTGTGTGAGATATCATCGAATATATTGTTACGTTTTTAACTTTAAAAAACGTGGGTTTATTTCCATTAAATAAACCGGATACTTTTGATTGCAAATAAAAGCAGTTTTAGTAGTTTAAAATTGTAACAACTCTTTATTTATTTAGAATGTACAACAACAACAGAATTAAATAGTCACTCAGTATCTTTGTACACGTATATCAATTCGCAGAAATATACACATACACTTTATAATGTACAAGTATACACGTACAAGACAGTTGATGTTAACTCTAACAGTGCCTATGATCAACTCAACTGACGAATGCCACCTCTGCCACTATTTATACACGGGCCATCTATCGTGAATCTTCTACAATGATCTTAACGGACAAACTAGTACATTCGAATTCTAGAGCTTTCGATGTCAATGTCAGCAGTTTAAAGATTTAGTGTTGCCATACTAATAAACAATGCTAATAACCCCATGCTATCAACATTGTTGATAAGTAGAAGCTTCTACTGATGGACGTGTTAATAAACATGATGAATGCTGCAGGCAGTCGTTACAGACCGTTAAATTCAAATTGCTATTGCAAAATCGTAACAATATGTATGGAATATAACATCGCGTAACATCTGCTTCGCTCACCCAATGTTCAACGACTCTGGCACATAAATCAGGCTGAATTCCACCGAGGGCATGGGTTATATTAGCTGTGAAGGCTGTTGTGGTTTGTGGCTTATTCGCATAGAACTGCGACTTAAGAAAACCTAGTAAGAAAAAGTCTAACGGGCTGAATTTGCACGATGTCGGTCACCAGTTCATATCACCTCCACGTGAGATAACCGTGCCCCTAAATCGTTAGTGTATAATGTCTAATGTGAGCTGTGTGACAAGTATCGCCATCCTATTGAAACCACATGTCATTGATGTCCATACCATCCAATTCAGGCCAAAAGAAATTGGTAATCATCGACCTATAGCGCTCGCGGTTTATGGCCTGGACAACGTCGTTACGAAATAAATATGGACCGATGACGCCGGCAGCACAAATCCACACCTATCAGTTACTTTCGGGATGAATTGGATGTTCTTGAATCTCATGTGGATTCATTGCATCCTATATTTATCTTCTGGGTACGACGATTTTGGCGACCGTAAAATGGGTGAGGCGCGCAGAACATTTCCCGACAAGAACTACCAATTTGATAACTCCATTTTATCATTTGCATGTGATGTTGAATGCTATATCCGTCCTGAATAAATGATAAACAATTAGACAGATATAGCTTTAACAATATGACTGCTATCAACGTCAACGTTCGAAAGTCCCTATTGGAAGACCCTTTATGTTTAAGCGTTTATTATACCCCTACATATTAATGTTTTTGTGTACATATACATTTATATATGTATGTTTTTATGTGGAAGTATGAATACCTGGAATTGACTTTAATTCACGTGTACTTCTGTTCATTTTTGTGGCGGAAATGGCTTTTTATAGCTTTATATTTTCGGCCACATGTAGATTCGGTCTCATTCATATAAGACTGCCAAAATAATATTGTATGTATGCAGGTTTGTTGTGGCTTTAAATGGAAAATAAATCTAAAAGAAAAACAGTGACTTTTAAAAGTTACTCAATAAAATATTTGTATATTGAAGACCAGGTGTTTTTAAGTGAAAGTGGTAGTTGCTACTTACCAGGTGAGTTATGCATTTCTTTTTAAACTCAAAGTTTATGAAATACTTTTTTTTGAGAACGTTAGTAAAGTCTATTTAATCATGGGTCTAACAAACAATTGACAAATTTAAAGATTTTCTAGAGAAAAACATCTTTAAAGAAAAACTGTTTAATAGTTTTAGGGCCATTATTACAACTTGCCTTTATGTTTGAAATAGTAAAAGTTAACTTTAAGCAATATAAAAAGGTACCCTTAAAGTAAACTTTTACTATTACGAACATAAAGGCAAGTTATAATAATGGCCCTTAAACCAATGAATATCAACTGGTATCTGCTTTGTTTTTCTTTATTTTTTTCCATTATAATTTCTTCTAAGGCCCTTTAACTACATTTATCAATGAATTTTTAAAACGTGAAAAAAGAAATCTACAGACAACTGTTTAAATGAAGAATCCTTAGTAAGGAGCATATACATCGCTAGATACTCCTAATATTGCTTACTCTTATAATTATGATTATATTTTTATTTTTCATTTCATTTTATATGAAATATTTATTATTTTGCCTTTGAAACCTTGGCAATATTTATAAAACTATAGCATACAGTTTAGATCTATATATCCTTTATTTCAGTGCTTTATAAAAAAAGAAAAAAACATCATCATGTAAGTACAAATGAATTTGCTGTCTATACATGTGGGTGGACTATAAATCCCAGCTGTATGTTTGATGTTGTAATGTTCAAACAAATGTACTTATAAAAGGCTGCAAAATACAGTCAGGAATTTACTTAAAATCATCTCAGCCCAGTTTAGTTGGTTAGAATTTCTCAGTACCATGATTGTATTGTACTCAAACTGGCAGTCTGTGGTATATGCCTTTTAAAGATTTCTTTTTTACTCCACTGATTTGTTACAATGTTATGTTGCCTGTATTGCTGTTGCTGCTGCCGTATGTGGTTTTCTATAATCAAGTGAAAATTCACTCGACTGGATTAAAAGATTAAATGGATTAAAAATCATCATCAAAAGTCTAGTTGTTAACAGTTTTTCTTTATCATACATAGACGATTTACAAAAAAAAAATAAAATAAAAATAACTACCCATACATTCATATATTAGAGAGGACCCATTTGTCTGGAAATAATTGAACTAAATACAAAATTTACTTCGTTTTAAAACACCCCTACCCAAATTTGTTGCTCTTGTATTAACCACTGCTGAAATAGATCAAACAAAATATCTGATTTTTGACCCAAAAGCAAATATTTTGAAAACTGT
The DNA here is from genome assembly GCA_942486065.2 of Calliphora vomitoria. Classification (NCBI taxonomy): domain Eukaryota; kingdom Metazoa; phylum Arthropoda; class Insecta; order Diptera; family Calliphoridae; genus Calliphora; species Calliphora vomitoria. Next base: position 115,153,179 of record OW818030.2, on the reverse strand, counting down.
GTCTCAAAATGAAACTGATTTGAATTGAATTTAAGTACATTAGGCACTTTTTATACAAATGGTGCCACCTTAATACATATGTGGTCAAATTTGTAGTTTTGTTCTTAATATATTAATCTCTTTTAGAATAAGCTACATAAGTAAATATATTTTTTTTATTCAAATGTTTAATACTTGTTTAGGTTATAAGAATCCCAGTAGAATTGCTGAAACTCTCCCGGACTACTAATTTTAACGCATTGGATTCACATACCGATTACATAGAGACAGTAGCCTTACTAGCTACATAACTGGTTACTCTGTCAGCTACATAAGTAGTTATTTTAACATGCACGGATGCAAGTTGTAGCTAATAGACCTCAAATTGTCAGTTTCAAAGAAATCGCATAGACAGTCCAATAACCGATTGCTACCAAACGCACCATCCTCCAACAACTCTCCAATAGATTACTGCTGCTGGGTAAAGTACGTTTAAATGTTTAAAGCCACCACACTATAGGTTACTTAGAAACATTAAAGTGGCACTTGACTTCACGATAGGTTACATGGGAAGTCAGTATACTTAAGCAAGAAGAAAAAAACTGTGAGAATTATATCAACACAATTCTTATAAAACCAATTTGCATGAAGTACTCACAAAATTTTTAAAGTGAATACACTCTAGATTACTTAGACACACTTAAGTGACAACTGGAATCAATATAGGTTACCTGGGACGTATGAAGTAACCAATTGACTTCTTTCTGCACTGCAGATAGCACATTTATGTCAAATGACAGAGAATACAGATTCGTGATAGCAACCGAATTTGTTGCTAATCGAATGGTTCTACCTTAGTGACCGAATTCTACATTGGTGGCTACATAATTTTAGAAGGGGTAACAGAAGTTTGGTTGCTTCAACCGAAATTCTTCTTTATAAACTGACTTTCTGTTGATAGAACCGAAAAATTCTATGTTTGCAACCGAATCATTCGATTGGCAACAAATTCGGTTGCTATCATGAATCTGTTTTCTCTGTGTATCAATTGGATTTAGCCAAATGATCAGGCATTAGTGACAATTACTGTCCATGTGGGATACACTGACTACTTGCATTTGAGATATTGGTATGTATCTATCCATTTCGGCATCCTACTTAATGTACCTTGGCAGATGAATAACTCCATGACTTTTTGAATGAAACACAGATTTTTTGATAAAAAATCATTTTATTTTTCAACATAGTATTACTTGGACCAGCACTCAGGGGATGACCCCTACTTATGCAAAGCATTGTGTTGGAACTAGGAAAATAGGTTATGGGAGGGAGGATAGAGGGAGTAGTGTTTGTGGACATTTGATTTGAATTTTCCTATATTGAAAGTGGCAGGAAAGACTTCAGGAGGCAGCTTATTCCACATACGGACAGTTCGGCTAAAGAACGAATTTTCTCTGTTATGTGCTGTGTGATCCACTGTCCAGTCGACAACGAATTAAAGAGCCCTGGCCGAAGAACGTGTATTGCGTAAAAAACTACGGTTTTCGGGAACAAGTTCCCTAATTTCACACATTCCATTGTAGTATCGGTAGAACAGAGAAACACAACCCACATTGCGACGATGTTCCAGTGAGTCAATAGAACTGGATACCCTACTGTCACCGATAAGCACCTTCGTCCTCTCCTGTACACGGTCGAGTTACTCCAAAATAGACTTTGAGGCACCGGCCCACACATGAGAGTTGTATTCCATTTTTGGTCGGATATAAGTGGTATAAATAGTAAGGATATCAGATGGAGTGAAGTATGTCTTACACCGTTTTAGAAAACCAAGGCACTTGAATGCTTCTTTCAAGAGCTTCTGATTCCTTAATATTTACACCACCCATAAAAACAGCTGAAGCAACTGTCTGTTGTGCGTTTGTGTGTTAATATACAACATTGAGTCTTACGTGCATTCCAATCGACTCTATTCACACAACCCCATTCAGAGATTGTCACAAGATCTTGGTAAAGCGTATCATTCATGTTTCGCCTCATTGCCCCAATCTCCAACAGTCTTGGTCTATAATTGAACGCATACGAATGGCAAATGTTGCTGCCACCTGCAAAAGAGTAGATAGGGTTGGAAGTTCGACGTAGAAGTTCGTTTATAAAGATAAGAAATAGAGTAGGAGAAAGGACGGAGCGGAAATTAAGATTTGTCGAGGTCATTAAAATAGGTATTTTTAGTGAGATGATTTAATCGTTGGAGTCAAATCTCTTTCCGCCGAGACATTTCGTCAGATTTGAAAACAAGAAATAGTCACTAGGGGCTAAAGACGGGTTGAAGAGGGCTAATTTCGTAGCCGAATTCTTGAACATTTTTGACATGGAAACTGCACAATTTCGCCGATTGTGAGGATAGCCGATAGCCTTTCTCATACACAAGTGATCAGTCAAAATTGAAACCACTATGCCATATGAGATTCCTATAGCTTCCATAATACCTCACACTTTCAATCTCTGATCGTCCAACTCCACATCGTGAATTTTTTTAATTTTTTCAACTGGGCGTCCAGAATGTTCAGCAACTTCCGTGCTTGTACCGCCACAACGAATTTCAGTAAATAACTTTTTACCATTGAAATTTATGGTGCAGAGTTTCCCCAGTATTTATCAAGCTTAGCCTTCATTTGAGTGATGTATTTTTTTCGCAAAATAATAAATTCTGAGGCGAAATTCACTTTTTACAATTTCTCCTCAAGTCTCTTTTTCCAAAAGTTTACATGACTATTTTGCATAGCTATGCATGAATTTCGCTAATGCAGCTACGAGTTTCCTCCTTCAATGCACATAAGGAATGAGATCGAAAAATTCTTAACATACATATATGTTAATAAAAATGAAACCACTAAATTTACAGTTTTGATTTTTTTTATTTGATTGAAATTGTTATTACAATTTACAAAAAATATTATTTTTATAGTTCTAATCAATAGTGATAAATTTTTGAACCTTTTCCGGAAACCCTTCCATTAAGTTTTTTATTATGTTTTCTGTTAATTTGTTGGAACAGGTAGTGCATCTGCATTTAAAATCTACCACAATTTTGGACACCTTGTTTGTGCTCTTCTATTCTCTTTTAACAAGAGCCCAATATCTCTCTACTGGCCTTAGCTCCAGGCAGTTTGGAGCATTTGCCTCTCTTAGTACAAATAACACATCATTGTTCATGCACCACTCAAAACCATGCTTACCATAATGACAGGATGCCAAATCAGGCCACAAATAAGTGAACACGTTAAGAAATCTTATGAATTTAAATATCCTCTTTTTTTAATATTCCTTGATGTAAATTTTGGTATTTAAAGAGCCCTTTGTAACAATTGTTTGGCTTATTTTGCCGCAACTGCATATTGCTTGGCATACCAAAAACATTTTGGGAAAATTTTCTGCTTTTGGGTACTAAACATTTCTACAACATTCCTTCGAGCATCAGCAACATACAAATATTGACCCGGAAGCTGCGAAGAATTTTTCATACGTACGTTTCGTCATCCATTATGCAGCAGAAATATTTTTTGTATATTTCTTGACTTCAATTTCTTTGCTCTGTCTTTGGCCTCTAAATTTTTAGCAGAGTTCCTGTCAGGAACTTTTTGAGCCTTGTATATCTTTAAACCTGCATTGGCTTTAACTTTCGTACCAAATAGTCCGAGTACAGAGCTAACCGGACTGCTTTCCTATCGGATGTGTTGGTAGCCCTTTTGAACATGATTTCTATTTATTGGCTTTAGAAACATCATGTGGACCATTCCTTCTACATGAACCAGGTTTTCTATCAACGGACAAGTTCACCAAATACTGTTTAATAACATTGAAATCAGTTCGACGGCAGACTTTTGATTGTGTGGCCAACTTTTTGTAGGACCAAGTTGGGTTTTGTTGAAAATATTTAATAATTTTAGTACGCATTTTTTCTCGCCACTCATTATAATCAGATTAACAACAAATGAACATAACTGATATTAAAAATAATAACTGACATTCTTTACAAAGGAAACTTGATCAAAAAAAAAAAATCTAATAATACTTGGGTTAAAAGTTATAAAGAAAGACGTGTGTTAAGAATTTTTTGATTTCAGTCCTTATATATAATTGTGAGCTTGTTGGCATAGATGTTAGACTTCAAATAACCCAATAAAATAAATTCAGTGGTGTTATATCACACGATTTAGGAGACCAATTCTGATCAACGAAAGAACCGAGTACATGCCCGTTTATGTGTAATTGTCAGCCGCCTGAAAAATACCTAATTTGGGTTCAATTTTGATACCATATGGTTGGTTTATTTTTTATATCTTATGTCTGTCGCAGCACTTGGGCTATGCTTCTTGATTGCCTTCATTCTTTATACATTTGTCCTAATAAATGTGTAAATCCTACTTAAATTGTCCTTAGAGAAACAGGTCTTGTGGTTAGATATTTGTTGACCAAACATTATATATCTTAAATCAACAAATGCCGGATAATAACAGACAATGTATTCAGTTGTCTCGCCTTATACCACGTTGATACCGTTTCTACAAAAGTATTTGAAAGGGAGGCGCAATCCATAAGTTTCTCTATCTTGAGGCAAGTGCCCAGTAATGCATTATAATGTACCTGGGCAGATTTGTCGCAAATTGCGTCTTCTGCATATCCATACTAACCCAAGGTTTTCTGGCCTCCTTACAAGAGGACTTTTTCACATCTTTCATATGTGTGAAATAAGTATTTTGCTCCCCAAGGGAAAGATGCCAATATCAGGACTTAATTCATTTAAATCTATGGTGGTGTTTATCTTCAGGCCCCATATCCACGAACTAATATAAAAATACCAGACAAAAGACTCTCTATATCCTTCAGAATCACCCGGCATTCTTTCGATGTGATATACACGTTCACTAGGGGTTAAATGACCTCCCTTATATCAGTAAGTATGTGGATATCCATAATTATAAGAGATATCCTGCATTATAAGAACTTCCTGAACAGAAAATTCCAACCATTTCAGGTGATATATAAGAACCAAGCGTTTGTGAAGTCCATTCCTAACTCAGCCTTCACCGTTTCTATATCGTTCACTGTTCTGTCTTCTGCACATGGAGTTCGATAAAGGCTACTAAGAAATTGATCTTCCTCATTTATTAACGCCCAATCCGGAAATATATACCGTTCATTTGCTGCAACAACGTCATAATCCAAAAAAAAGTCGTTTCGAGAAAAACGGATTTGAATGTATTATGACATTTTACTATTTCTGAAATAAATTTACAACAAATCATGGGATTTCAGAAATAAGACCAGATTAAAATAATAGATGATAATATCTTTCTAATCTATATTTAACCCGAATTATTACTTGTCAAATATACGAAAAAACATGAATTTTAATTTTGATGTTTACAACGATAAACACTCTCACACAAAAAATAATTGACTTTTTGAAAACTGATAAAACTATATGAAAGACCATACAACGGCGTCTATTTTGTATTACACAGTTCAAAAAGGACGGATTTTGAGTTATGACGTTGTTGCAGCAACGACTAGCGACTAGCCTCCTTCTTAAATTAATAATCATCCGCTTGGCGTACGTAGCTAATCGAAAGACTAAATGAAACATTTTTAAACACAAAAATTATAATGACTTTCAATTTGAACACCTTTGAGCTTTCATTAGTAGTTTAAGTTGATTATCTTATCAGGTATAAATATCAAACAGTTAATTATCTCTTTCGTAGACAAATTGCGAACTCTTTCTGTGACCTTCCATATAATTTTGATTAATCATGTTCCATTCATTATACTTTGATGGCACTTGAATATTTCACCCCAATAAGTTGTTGTGTCTTCTCTTTCTGTCGACCTCTGATGTAGACTTCATTAACTTGTTGCCGTGTTTCTAGATATTTATTGATTACAGTTATCCCTAAATTAATTGTACAACTATACCCCACAATTTACTAAATACACTCATTGCCATAAACCCTTTTCCCTACCACCTAAACCTGATGTCAATTTGTTTGTTTTAATTATAAAATTGAAAACAAAAAAAAAATCATTAAACTAATCTTTGCACTTGTTTTGTCAACTCAATTATAACAATTTCGCTTTAGCACAATTGTATTAATAAACCTCTTAATCTTAACAAACACGACCATAATTAAATCAAATATTATCTCTGTGATCTATAGCTTTAGGGGTTTTGCTATTTTCCGTACAGACATACTCGCTTATACACATATCTGCTCATAGAAGAATACAACCATAGAGACATTGCAGTATACTTAGTTAAAAGGAATATAAATATAATGGAAATGTTTTGTCAAATTGAGTTCACACAGCAGGATTTAGAAAATCAAACACCTCAATGCCAAAAAAAAAAAAAATAACCAAACAAAAAAAAATGTTGCTGGCAAAATACAATAAAAGAGAAGAAACTCAATTTAATTCAATTGAACATATGACAAACAAAAGATAAAAGTTCAATTTCGTAATAAATTTTATATGTTTTAATAAAACGACTACGACTACAACGATGATGATGATGGCGTTGAGGATGACGACAACGGCGTTGACTACGGTGTTTGGGTAAACAGTAAGGCCAGAATCGTTTTGACTTCTTGCCAAAATTGGGAATATGACAGCTTGAATGCTGCAGGCTTTTTATACCCTACATATGGGGTGCTGATACAGGATATGTTAGGTTTGTTTTGGGTTTTGGAAATGTTATATTGAAGGATTTTTTTTAAAGGAGTTAAAATCTTGTTTTCCAAATATCCTGTTTTTTGAGCAATAGTCTTTGGAAACATATGGTCAGTGGTGGGAGTAGTGTGGGCTATGTACGGCTTTCCATGTTCAACGAGTTCATCTTAGTGAGTTGTCGTATTTAGGAACGGTGGCTTCTGGTCACTACGGTTTTGTAACGTATTCAAACTTGAAAAATTTTACATATTATAGCTTCTGTAGAATGGATTTATGAGAGTGGGTCAATAAGTCCGTGATTTTTTTAATGAAACACAGGTTTTTGGATAAAAAATCATTTTATTTTTCAACATAGTTTCCTTTGAGCTCTATAGACTTTGTCCAACGTTCCTCCAATTTTTGTATACCTTCCAAAAAATAAGATTTGTCGAGGTCATTAAAATAAGTATTTGTTTGGAAGATGATTTCATCATGTTTGGGAGATGATTTCATCTTTCCGCCGAGCCAGTTCTTTAGGTGTGGAAACAATAAATAGTCACTTGGGGCTAAAGTCGGAGATATGACGGAAGAGAGAGTAACTCGTAGCTTGATTCATGGATTTTTGACATGTGTGCACCCTTTTTATGCACCCAATTGTAAGCAAACGCGGCAGCCATCTTTCGACTTCATCATACGACTTCCACAATCTCTTGCACTTTCAATCTCATATAGACCAACATCATATCGTGTATTTTTTCAAATGTATAGACCTCGTATAAGTCACCTTCTATGCTCTTGTGTAGTACTCTTGTTTGGAGTACTCGCTTAACGGTTATGACTGTGAACTTACTGCGACTCTCACGAGAACTACGTATGAATAATTAAACATTTTTACAATGACCTCTGTGAAATTTCTCACAGTGAGAAAAATAAGGTGGCGTTGAGGCATTTCTTCTGTCATTGTCCAGTCCTGTTGATGGGTAGTGCGAATATATTAGACAACTTTCTTGTGCATGATTAGTCTATTACAGATAGATGTCCGAACGCAGAATTACTCTATACTCTTGCAACTGTCAGACCTTTAAGTCGCTGGTTTTTGAAAACAAACATTTTTCTTGTACCTTTCTTAAGGTTTATGTTTAACTTGCAGCTGATTGAAGCATATCTCACTTGAGTCCAATCCTAGGTCCTGCTATGATTTCTTGTGTCTACCGCATCACTCGCCCTAAGTTTATTAGCCACTATGCTTCTCCAGCCATCTTATTATTCTGATGAAGTTGTGAAACTTTCCCAAATATCTCCCAGGTAGATAAGTTTTGTCAATAAGTATTTTTTGACAAAAAATTCAATGTTTTGGTTCCCAAATGCTGGAGAGTGTCTAGAAAGATGTGCAGTTGTCTTATCTGCATCCTCTTCATTGCAGCTTATACAGAAGTTTTTATAAGGGATTTGTGCGCAGCTATACAGACTTTTTCTATCAGTAAATATGAGCATATCCCTACTCCATATTCCTTGATACTGAAGATATTAGGCTGCTACATTTATAGTTATGTTTTCGGTTTAAATTACGCTACCTTATTCGTACAGCCAAAGGAAAACTAGTCGGAAAAGATACAGCATCTGAACTTTTCATGCAATACTTCATTCAAACTGTAAAATATTGTGGCAGCATTGAGAGTCCTTAATTTGATTTTAGGTTTTTTGTAAAAGTGTTTTCTTCAAAACAATAAAAGAGTCAATAATCTAGACTCTGAAATTCGATTGATTTGAAAAAACATGAAGGAAGTCTTTAACATAGTCTTCAACAATTTGGTGGAACAACTGGTAACGAATTCTTTGGAAATTCTTGCGAGACTCTATTGAATCTCATTGTTGCTTGTCTAAGCAGAGCTAGAGCTCTCATACTACGTCGAAAAACTTTACCCTAAGCCTATCATATTTTCTTCTCCAAACTATGGAAAAATACTGCGAAATCCTACTTTCAAATAATGCAAAATATCTAGGTATTATCCTGGACTCTAAATTATCATGGAAACTGAAACGCGGGGATTCTGGGCCTACTGCCTTCGATTGTTTACCAACCTTCGAACTATATTAGATTTTGATAGTGTTTTAAGGTTATGTGGGAATTTAGACCCACATAAATTAATTTTTACAAACAAAACTTAGTAATAAGTCAAAAAAAAGAAAGTATTACTCGTTTTATTGGGCAGATGATGGATGACATCCATTATAGTGGGGCGGATTACATCCGCCAATATTTGGGATTGTTTAATTTCAGATAACCGGAGGACGATGAGGTACAGGAGGTCGAACGAGCCGTACAGTTAGGGGCAGGTGGTGGGTTCAAGACTGGCTGCGAAAATCAACAACAGAGTGTGTCTACAGCATTGTATCAATATCAGAGAGTGTCAGAAGAGAAGTCAATACCGATGATGTCGGTAGAGGGGAGTCAACAGAGTGTAAGTAGAGAGGAGTCAACAGAGTGTATCAGAAGAAGGTAGTCAAGAGAAAGAGTCACGAGAGATGATATTCAGCCGTATTGAAGAGGACACAAGTCAAAGAAGGAAGTAGCCAAGAATACAACAAACACAATATCAACAAACAAAGCACACAGTACCACACACACAGATCAACAACAAACAGTTGATCAAACAATTGAGATGATTTTAGCAACAACCGTTATCGGCTCGAACATTTTGTACTGCATTAGCTACAAAGCTACAATAGTTCTACAAAAAAATAATATATAAGCTAGTGTAATAGAGCAATCGATCTCTTTTGTGTTGTGCAAGTGATCGAGTAAAAAGTGTAACAAGCCGGTAAGATAAAAAAAAATATATAAAATAAAAAAAGTAACAGAGCAGTGCTAGGGAGTAATTAAATTGGATTTGGTAACACCGATCCTTGTATAGTGAGAACAGGGCGCTGGTTTACAATCAGCTAACGAGGCGGATTACATCCTACCTTACCCAAAACAGATTTATATCCGTGGAGGGAGGAGAACAGGGCACTGGCTCAGGGCAAGAGTGGTACATATTTTTCTTTGCAGTAACACTCGGAAAAATAAGGGACAAGAGTAGATTCTAGTATTATATACTAGAATATTATAAGAGCAGGAACTAGTGGGCAGGAGTGGTAGGGTACCAGTACGTGTCATCCGATAATTCACGGAGCAACAGCAAGTTGTTCTCAATAATTAAGCATTCAATTTGCATTTGTGGCTCAATAAATAGAGTTAAGCTATTTATAAAAGAATAATAAACTTTGAAAAGAACATAGTTAAAGTGTTCTCAATTTTATGTTAAGGACCCTGGACTAGACTGAACGCTACCCCAGCTTCAAACCCGGAGTAACCTGAGGTTCCTTACACCCTCCAGAAGTGAGTGGTGTAGGGGTAATCTCGTGTACGAATAAGACACCATATATATACAGATGGTTCTAAAACGAGCTGCAGTGTTTGTTCTGGTGTTTTCTGTGAAGAAGTAGGGTTAGGTATCTCATACTGTCTTACAAATTAATGTAGTGTTTTTCAGCCTGTAATACACTACATGATCATAATACTATCAGTAATATAGGTATATAGTTAGGCGGAACTTCTCTCACCGAAGGCCAATGCAACTTAATTTTCATTAGTCTGGTAATGTAAGAATGATATGTCAAGGGTAGGTCGTCTATCTGACATTACTTCAGTTTAGGTCCCTGCGAACAATTAACAGGCTGACGAATTAGCCAGAGTAGGATCTACTTTAGATATCTCCAATGCGGTTTCAGTAACAATTCTGGAACTATTAAAAGTATTATCTTCTTTTTGTCGACAGTCAGGCGGCACTTCTCTCACTGAAGGCCTATGCAACATTATTTTCATTAGTCTGATAATGTTGGAATGATCTGTCAAGACTAGGTCGACTATCTGACATTACTTCAGTTTAGGTCCCTGCAAACAGAGACCACTATGGCAATAAACAGGCAGATTAATTAGCCAGAATGGGATCTACTTTAGATAACTCCAATGCGGTATCAGTAGCAATTCTGGAACTATTAAAATTATTATCTTCAGACACTTTCTTACAAAGGCTGAGAATAGATGGCGCATTATAGGCACATGTAGTGCAGCCAAGTTAATGTGGCTCTCTTTTAACGAAAAACGTACTGTGCAACTGATAACCCGAAATAAAAGGGATATATCAAGGTTTGTGGCACTAGATGCTAGGCACGCATGCAAATCGCATGGGACTCCCTTATGACAACCATTGTCGTAACTGTAAGGATATGGAAAAATAGGAAACGATTGTCAACCTTCTCTACGATAGCCCAGCCTTTAGTGTCAAAAGGCATAAATTCCTGCGCAACTACATATTGACCAACCTTGGTGAGGTAGCCGGGTCTTAACTTAATGACCTACTGATATATCTCACAGCTACAGGTTGGGTGTAACAAACTCAACATTCTAATATACATTACGGTGTAAATGATATTACATCTGACTAGTAGTATGGTCCTGTCAAAACGGGGTCCTTTCTACTGTTCGCACGCAGTGATCTACCACGTGAACCAACTAACCATGGAAAGAATTGTGAGCTATCTGCGTAAAAAGACTAAATAATCTTTTGGGGTTTTATTCTTTATGTACAGCAGTGGTCGGAACTCATATTAAGCAATCACAGCGAGTTCCAAAACCAGTTATTTAAACAATAGCTGTGATCGAACTACATTTAACTGTGATAATTGGTTGGTTAGTAAACGGTGATATAAGTATGCTCTTGGTACGGTGTAGAACTGTGCAACAGGTAATGTTAAATATAGTGTTGTTATAAAGTGAACTGTATTTAACGCTTTTTTTTGCATTAAAAAAAGGTTTTATTAAAAAGAAATTAAAGGTAAAAACTTAACAATGTGCTTCTAATGACTACTCAAAAACCATGTAAAATAATGAATGCAATTCTCCAAAGTAAATTTTCCATATATGAGTAGGATGCTCAAAATTCGCTATCATTATTCTGTTCTCATATTTATATAACTTTCTGAAACCTTTAGCAAAAATTGTACATACGGTAGTCATGGAAGATGATCTTTTTCTTTATATTAAGTTGACTTTTTTTATACAGCACAGAGAACATCATATAGTATATAACAATAACAGCCTATTTGGCTTTAATCCCAAAAACTGAAACAGTAAAAATTAACAAAAAGAAAAAAAGTAACCAGAAACCGAAATAAATTCTTTGTATTATACTATATAAAACAAGATTTCATTCTGATGTTGGTTTCTGTTACGTTTTTTTGTTTTTTTTTTTATTTATTTTTATTTCATTTTATTCTTTTTCGGTTTGTTATTTTTTGCTTCTGTTGGCTGGCTGTTGAATGAATTTATGCCGCTGGGGTTGGTGAATGAAATTCACACTTCGACAATGATTGCTTTCTCACTGCATTAAATGAAATTATAAATAACAAAGACGTGAAGAGAGATGAAGGTAATGAAGGAGAATAGAGAGAAAGAAAGAGCGAAGAAGGATGAGACCTATAGTAAAGTCGTAAAGGAAGATGTTAAAATTATTAAACGTAAAATGATTGTTGTAGAAGATATTTAAACATACTCATCAGATAGATATATAAATGTATGTGTGTAAGAACATTAAACTAAATAAATGGTTGCTTGGCTGGCTGTTTAATTCAAGGGGTTGGTTATAAAAGGTGGCACAATGATTTTGGTCTTGGCAGAAATTTAGAATTTCACTTTTGTGTAGAAAAAAAGGTGATTTCGTTTAATTTTTTATTATATTATTACGTTTTTTTTCTTTATTTTGTTGAATGACTGACTATAAAACAAGTGAAATGTGTGTGTGTATGTTATGTAGTAAATGTCTAAGTGTGTTTGTACATTTATCCATTTAATGTGTTTTGTAGTACAACAAGTGCTTTGTACTTTTACTCGTTGTATTAATGCCACAATGAGTTTTTCATCACATTTTAATTTCATGGTTTGCTTCCTCAGCACTTCGTGCTTTTTCAAACGTTTTTCGAAAACATACTCCAACATACCGACTTAATCGTATTTTGTATATGTACAAGTAATAGCACCAACTAAATAAAGGACAAGTTTGGCAATAAACAAGCTTGAATATCAGAACTAGAATTAAGCAAATGACACTCATTCGTAATTTCATGTTCTATTTTTACCGACCACAGACTTAAACCAATGAGCATAACCCGGGGCACAAAAATTAACGCTTTGCGGTTTAGTGGTCACTTTACTAACCACCTTTTCTATAGTCTTTAAAACATTGTTTATTGGCATTTTTCTAAAGAATTATATTTTTTGAAGTCATCGTTTATGCTTTTTTGCAAAACTTTTCCATCAGGGTGCTCAAGTTAGATAAATATATTAATTTGAAAATATTGTAAACCGTCGTTTTTTTAAGTGAATTTTGCGCTTTGAACAAAAAAAGCAAAGAGTGTTTATTGTTCATCGAATTCAGTGTTACTTTGCTATTTCGATTGTTTTGTCAGAAAATTTAGTAAAAATACGATACGATTTTTATTTTTGGCCAACCGCCACGGTGGTAAGTAAACTAACCACCCCACTCCACAAAAAACCTTGCAATGGTGTGTTATTTTATGTTTTGATTTATTTTTTCTTACTTTTTATAATAAACTAACCTTGATTGAAGTGAAAATGAAATTGTTTTGATTTTAAACTTATATACAAAAAAGCGTGGCTGAAAGAATTAATCGGCTTGTTACACAAACAGAACACGAACACCAACAAAACTCACAACAAAGAGTCAATAATGTTCATGTGCATTTCTCATTTAAATCATTTCTCTGGGATCTCTGACATAGCTGCGAGGTAACATAAAACATGTTACGTTACTGGTTTCGAAATGATTGGTATTCTTATAGTTCTAACCTTTTGTGGAAGGGACCTGTCACTTTAACATGACGATGTCAAACAACGGCTAAAATTGAAAACTCTGTGACAGATCACGCATTAAACCCGGTTCATATGTTCAGCTTTGGATATCATAAAGTTGAATTATTGGGTGCATGACTTAAAAATGCGTAATTTTTCCAAATGTTTAGCTTTTATTTTGAAGTCTAGTCACTGTTAACTATGACATTTTCCCATCTTTCTGGCAACATATGGATTCCAAGCATAAGAACCGCTTTTTTTGAGGCCAATAACGAATCATGTCAATTTTGGACACTCTGCTGTAAGGTGAAGCGTATCTAAGAAAGAGCGTTCTGCATCGATCGAAACAAATAGAATTCCGACGGAGCTAGGTCTGGAATATAAGATGGAAAACTTCCCAACCACTTCATTCTAAATAGTTTGTAACAGGTATTGCATAATGAGCATCAGCGATTTCATGATGAAATATTAGGGTTTTATGTATGGCCGCATATTTTTGGCAAATGCTCGCACCATTTGCGTTCGGTACGGTTTCCATGTGATGGTCTGGCCAGATTTCAGCAGCTCATAATAGATAGGACAATTTTGGTCCCAAACACCAAACACAGTACATTACCTTAGCGCCATGGATATTCGGCTGGTTGGCCGGGATTCACGTACGATTTCTTATGATTCGGCTTATCGTAATGAATTAATTTTTCGTTGTAAAAATGATTTTCTTTTATAACGTTCAAGCAGCATTTCAGGCATACCAAATCTTTTAAGGTCTCTCAGCTTCAATTCGTATGGTACCCAATTTCCTTGCTTTTAGATGAATCCTGCTTCTCGCAAATATTATGAAATTGCTGCGTGAGTAGCTTCCAATGATTTTGGAAGCTCCTCATGGAGTAATGCCTCCAATTCTTGACATTCCAACTTTTTGGGTTGGCCTGGGCGATCTTTGTCTTCCGTGTCAAAATCACCACTTCTGAACCGAGCAAACCATCTCTCGCACATTGAAATCGATGAAACACATTCACCATAAGCTTCGGTGAGCAATCCGTGTGCCTTTTTTCAAATTAAAAAAGTAAAGCAAAACTTCCCGCATATGACACTTTGTGGGTACAAAGTTCAACGTTTTCGAAGCTAAAAAATACGTTGTTGTTTACACTATACGATTTAACAACTAAGTAAGAATAAATGACAGATATGTACCCTTGTACGTATGCTAATTTTGACCAACAACAACACTCCACTAATTGTTAATGGTGATAACATTGAGAATGTCACTGATTTTAGGTATCTAGATAGTGTGATAAGCACAGATGGAGGTGCGAATGCAGATGTTTAAAGCCGAAACAATAAAGCTCGCCATACATATGTCTCTTTTTGCAGAGTTTGGCAGTCCGCCCATATATCCAAAAAATATTTAATACAAGCGTACATGGTTTCAAACTTAATATTCAAGAGACTAAAGGTATTTCTGAACAAACGTTTATGGCGGATCCAAAAAATATTCTGGCTGCGGCGTATAAGTAACCAGGATCTGCTCCAAATGTGCATCAATATGCCAATAGAAACAGAAATCCGTCGAAGAAAATGACAGTGGATGGATCAAACCCTAAGAAAGGACAACAAGGTTATAGTCAAATCATTTTTACATTGGAATCCCCAGGGAGGTAGGAATCGCGGTCGTTCAAGAAAAATCTGTCGAAGATTTGTGGAAGAAGTGTTCAGAAGCAAGGGCACAACACAGAAGAAATCTTGCCATTCTTCCATATTCAATACTATAGAATTATTTACATTAGACATCATTTTAATTATCAAACATTGTTGCTAGAAGCTCCAATAGGAGTGGCGTATTTATTTGTACAATCCGTTAACTAAATTAAATATAAAAATCTGGAGTTTCCTACATTGAAAATAACAGGAAAGACTTCAGCAGGAAGTTAGTTCCACATACGGACAGTACGGCTAAAGGACGAATTTTTATTGTAGTGCGTTGTGAAATTCACTGGCTAATCGAACACATAAGGATGAGTTCTTGATATACTACTTAAATATCTGCGGGTCACGGAAACGAGTTAACTAATTTCAGCAGAACACATTCTATTGAAATATCGATAGAGCAGTGAAACACAACCCACATTGCGACGATGCTCCAGCAAATCAATAGAGTTAGATACTCTACAGCAGGGGTGCCCAAAAGTTCCTTATGGAAGAGCATACACCAATACATTTAAAGAAAAACTAATTTTTATGCAATTTTTTTTGTTGTAAAAACCAAAACATACAAAGAGTAAAGAAAAAAATACACACTTTTTTAAACAATACCATAGGATAAACAAAAACAAAATCTACATTGATGATCACTGTCTTCAATGTTTACCAGCAAAGCATAAGAAAGTTTTGTTGCTTTGCACTTGCGTGTACACAGTGAAGATCGAGAAAAAAACAAAGAAGACAAAGTTGTTTGTGTATTTTATATTGCTAGTGCTGAGTGGTCCATTGAGTATAGAAACACACAGCCTATAGCTAAGAGCATTTACAAAAACAAATGAGCACCAAGAGTATAGGGCTTGGGCACCATTGCTCTACAGCAGTGGTGTTCAAAAATAAAAATGAAGATGTATTGGTGAGAGAGATACCCAGCAATCATAATGTCAAAAACTTAATAGAAGAAAAAAATAAAAATAGTTTAGATATAGAATTTTTTTCAGATATAACCAAATTATTTAAAACAAGTAACAGAGCTAAATTCAGCTGTGCCGAATCTTATATACCCTTCACCTAAGTATACATATTTACGTACATTGCCTTTACCCATGCAAAACTCTTCTTATATCAACAACAACAAGAAAAAATCATAATATTATATCACAAAATCACATCAAAACATCCGACAATCATATTCACACGTTCAGTGCTGACTTGTAACTAACCAAATAAACACAACAATTATTTTGCACAATTGTATGTTGAAAAAATAACAACAAATTTATAATTCTTATTCATTCCACATTGTAGAACAGAGGTGCGCAAAAGTAAATTCTCTCACCAACACATTCAATTCTTTATTTTGTTCAGTGCACCTACAAACAAACAAATACAAAAACTGAAAAAATAAAGACAAAGTCATACTCATGCGCTTTTGTAGTTGCCTCGTTGAGTGGACAACCATTACTAAATCGTAAGAGCATAAGAATATGTGTGATTTGATTTTGCACAATTGTGCTATGGGCTGCGCACCATTGTTGTAGAATGTTGTTGTTGGGTGTGTGTGGTGTTTACGTATAATAGAGATGCTCATATGAAAACTCATTATAAACAACTCTCTCTTTATATATACCCTTGCCTCTCATGGTGAAGGGTAAAAAAACAAAAACAAAATACGCAAAGAAATAACCAACAGACATCCACACAAACGCTTTGTTGTTTTTTTGTCAAAGCATGCAATAAATTGTCTTTTTTTGATAAAATTTTTAGAGGTTGTCTCGGATTTTTGCTCATATCTCCGTTATTTATGGACGGATTTTGCTGATTTTAAATAGCAAAATTCTCGAAAGCATGTCTGACAGAATTATTGAAGATTTGGATCCCGAAGATAACTGTGGTCTTCAGAAAATTGATTTCAACAGACAGACGGACAGACAGACAGACAGACAGACAGACAGACGGACATGGCTTAATCGACTCCGCTATCTATAAGGAACCAGAATATATATACTTTATAGGGTCGGAAAATTATATTGTGGAAATTACAAATGGAATGACAAATTTATATATACCCTTCTCACGAAGGTGAAGGGTATAAAAATTAATTTAAACTGTAAGGAAAAGAAAAATAAACATTATACGAGCGAAATTCTCTTAAATTTTTTATTTATTTCTGACTTTGTTTTTTTGTGTTCAATTGTATTTGAAACGAGTGTGTTTGCTATGCTTCGTCCAAAAACAACCAACAACAATGCTTAATGATTTCTGCAAAAAATTACGATTCGCTTGTTCAACGATGAATGAATAAAAGATTTTAAAAGAGCATAACAAATGTGTGTAAATTTTTTAAACAATTGTTGTATGGCATGAGCATCACTAGAGCAGCGAAAGGCAGACTCACACCACTACAGTTTTTAGATATTGTAGTTGTATGAGTTGAGTAAAAAGTTGAGAAAAAAACAAAAACAATAACTGAAATAAACAAGCATAAAAAGCGAAAAGCGTAAAACAACCTGCTTCTATCAATGCTCATGCGAGACTGACTGGTTTTGATTGTTTTTATACAATGTATGTGCTTGCGTACATGTGAAAACAAAAACAAGAGAGCTCATTTGAGAGCTCAATGCCTTTCGCTGCTCTAGAGTCACCAATAGTCACTTTTGCTCTCTTCTATGGTATAGACTTTGAAGCACCCATACATTAGAGTTGCTTTCCATTTTCAGTCGGATATAGGTGGTGAAAATATTGAGGAGATCAGATGAAGCGAAGTAATTCCAATACCTTTTCAGAAAAACGAGGCACTTAAATGCTTCTTTCGTTACTTTAAAATGTATTTAGTCCAGCGGACATCACACTGTATTCTCAAGTCCAGAATATCTGATACCACAATATTTACACCACCTACAAATACAGATGAAACGACATGATCTGTCCTGCTTTTCAACATGCAACACTGAATCTTGCGAGTATTGTTAACAACTCGATTTGCACAATCTCAATCAGAGATTGTCTCAAAGTCCTAATTAAGCGAATCTCTCATATTTTGTATCATTGACTAGCACTATTACGCCATCTAGCCCAAGATACTTATTTGCTTTGAAATCCTCTATGTTTCATGTAAATTGAGCTCACTGTACAAACATGGGACTTATCTTGTTCTACTTAATCTACTTGGTCCCATTAAGCATCACATAAAAAGCCAACGCTGAAAATTATTGCTTAGTAATGATATTTTTCAAAAGCAAATCTAATATCATCAGTAACAACAATAACAGCAGCACCGGCAGTGCTAGTAATGTATAGCAGCAACAGCATGACCAACCAATGTAAAAATACACATAAAACCAACAAAAAAAAAATAATCAAGAATATCAAATACGTGTTGTTATTTGATGAGAATTTAATATCCTTCAAATGAAAAGGTCATTTTCTATTGTATATATGTAAAAAAAAAAAAACACACGAAAAAAATTGCTTAAATTTTAAATGATTTTCTATTAAACCATCATAAAAAAAAGAAAACTTTTGTTCGCACTAGTATGTGTTTTGCACACATTTTGTAATGAAGATTATTAACATTTAAGTTTCTAAATGACCTTAAGGACGTTGGTATTAAATAGAACGAATTTAGGAGAAACAAGTAAGAGTGCTATATTCGGCTATGCCGAATCTTATATACCCTTCACCCTTGTTGTGGATGTATTACTTGCCTATTTTCAGCGTATATCATCCTAAATTTATCAAGAAAACTTTTAAAAATTTTACATTTAATTGCTATTGCTATATTGTAGAAGTTACAAACGAAACAACAATCTTGTATATTCCCTTCCCCATAACAACAACGCCAAACGAAACACCAAAAAAAAAAAAGAAACAAAATACGCAAAACAGTGAAATCAACTCACATCCAAACATACATATGTAACGTACTTTTTTTTTTGTCGTACTTTGCTTTTTTGTCAAACACCAAAAAAAAAAAACAAAATAATGAAGCCAACAAACATCCAAACATATACACGTTTTGTTGCTTTTTTGTGAAACACCAAAAAAAAAAACAAAAACAAAATACACAAAGCCAACACACAATGAATCCAACACACATACGTTTTGTTGTTTTTTTGTCAAAGCATGCAATAAATTGTCTTTTTTTTATGAAATTTTCAGAGGTTGTCTCGGATTTTTGCTCATATCTCCGTTATTTATGGACGGATTTTGCTGATTTTAAATAGCAAAATTCTCGAAAGCATGTCTGACAGAATTATTGAAGATTTGGATCTCGAAGATATCTGGGGTCTTCAGAAAATTGATTTCAACAGACAGACAGACAGACGGACAGACAGACAGACAGACAGACAGACGGACATGGCTTAATCGACTCCGCTATCTATAAGGATCCAGAATATATATACTTTATGGGGTCGGAAAATTATATTGTGGAAATTACAAACGGAATGACAAATTTATATATACCCTTCTCACGAAGGTGAAGGGTATAATAACGATGTTGTTCCATAGCGGATGGTCATTAGAAAAAGGACTTATATTCAAATTTAGCAAATGTTTACAAATCTTCATTTTATTTAAGTTTTTGGGTTAATCTTCATTAAAATCTCATTGAGGAAAATAATTTATAAAATAATTGATTATTTATAGGCTTAAAGAAACTTGAGAAAATACTCAAATCAATAAATAAAATTAAAAATTTTAACTTTTAAATTAAAATATGTAGATGTAAATTCCCCTCTATCCTATAAGGAGCATAGGCATAGTTTGTTGAGAAACTTATTCCATTTAGATCTTTTCAACGCAATAGTGTTTTATTTCACTCCAGTTTTATGCACTTTTCCCTTCGCCATGTATGTGCTGGTTGGCCTCTTCTGCGACTCTCCTGAGGATTCCATTCGATAGTATTCCTGGCAAGATCGGACAGTGGCTTATGGAGTATGTGTCCAATCCAGTTCCCCTTTCTTCTCTGTATTTGATGTGTTTCATCCCATATATTGTGGTTTGAGATGGTTTGTGGCCAGAAGATTCGTAGAACTCTTCGGAGGCATTTGTTTATAAATGTCTCGAGAGGCAGCGTTACAAGTTTCATAGCCATATAACAGAGTTTATTTTACGTTGGTGTTGAAAATGTTGATTTTTACACGGCGCACTGTGGGTCAGATCTCAATTTCAATGGCAAAAAGTCCAACTTTATGTTAACGCCGATTTCAAAAATTTTAATGCCATTCAATAGTAAGCACATTAAAACTAAGGTAATCAAAAAATTAGATACAAATATTGTCAATTGTGTGCGTGGCATGCTGTTAAATTCAAATATTTTATGTCATTTTATAAAAAATGTGATTTTTGTAAATTTGATTAGAAGTAAATTCTCATTACTCGCAAACTATTATAATTGGGTGATTTTTTTCTTGTTATGTTGGTAGGATAACAGTCTTTAAGAACTGGTATGACCTGTCACTGTACCGTTTATAGCTGCTGCGTTATTAAGTTTTTGCTCAGGCACTATATTTTAAAAAAAGTGCTTGGGGAAAAAAGGGGTTAAACAAATCTTACTACCAGGAGAAAGGCCAAAGTGTCCTCTTTAAGCCCATATATACTTGGTGACCTGTTTGTTGAACACTTTTTTCTTTTGAATGAAATTACTCCCAAAACAGTTCTCAAATGAAGAAGCATTAGCATTACTTTTGGATATGAAGTTAACCAAACTGCAATTTAATCAGCTCATATTGCGTGCGATTGAAAAAGGCTCAAATCTCTATCCATCATATCATCATATAACTGCTGTTTGCCACCAGTGGACACTATTACAAGGTGGCGCAAAAGTAAACTTCCGATGTTTTTTAGCTGTAATTAAAAAAAATTAAAAACTTTGATTCTTCTTGTGGTTTATTTTTTATTTGGTCTTTTAATTTTTTTTACATCAAGTCGAGAATATGATGTCATGTAAATGGCCGCCGCCACAGTTGATTGTCATTTGAGCCCTTTTTATAGCATTTTTCATCACTTTGGTCCAAACTTACGGCGATAGGTCCTCACATTCTTGACGGATATTATCTTTAAGAGCTGCAAGAGTCTGAGGCTTGTTGACATAAACCCGCGACTTCAAAAAGCCCCACAAAAAGTCTGGAGCGGTCAAATCAGGCGATCTTGCTAGCCAGTGCAAATCGCCAAAACGGGAGATTAGGCGCCCGGGAAATGCATCCTTCAGCATATCGGTTGCGGCACGTGCAGTGTGTGCCGTTGCACCGTTCTGTTGGAACCACATGTTTTCCAATCCCAATTCATGAAGTTGCGGCAAAAAGATATCGTTGATCATTGCTCTGTAGCTCTCACCATTCACAGTAACCGTTTGGCCCGCAAAATCTTCGAAGAAAAAAGGTCCGATGACTCCTCCAGCGAAAACAGCACACCATACAGTGACTTTGAGCGGGTGTAATGGGTCTTCGTGGGTCACACGCGGATTTTCCGCTAAGATGGAAATGGGCCTCATCACTCATGATTATTTTTGATGAATAATCATCTTCCTCTTCGTGGTGATTTAGGATGGCTTGAGCGTATGTTAGACGCGATTGGCGGTCAGCAGCTAACAGCTGATGCACCGTCTGGACTTTGTACCGAAACATCTTCAAATCTTGTACCAAAATTCGCTGTAAAGACCGTCGACTGATAACCATTTGCGTGGCACGTCGTCTGGTCAATGTCGACGGCGCTTCCATGACATCCTCGGCTACAGCAGCAATATTCTCTGCAGAACGGCTACTCCGGGGTCTGCCACGCCTGGCAGCATCTCGTGTTGTGCCAGTCTTGGACGGCCAGGAAATCTGCGACGAAATTCACGTTGTACCAAAGTCACCGACCGATTATTGGTCAAATAAATAGTCAGCAATATTCCGCGTTCTGGAGCAGTGTAGCGTAACATTGTTTATTAACGTGTATTTCGCATGTGTTTACTAGACAAATGTCAAAACAGAACTGACATTAGGGGCCAATCTCAAAATTTATAGCATTTTCTGATAGAAGGATTACTTTGTTACAATCACTTCGATTTCGGCAGAGGTACTACTTAAAGATCTACTTAATCATACACCTCAGCGCTTGCTACTATCATTTAAAGGAAATGATTTGATGAAATATGGTAACTGCAAGTTAACTCTCTTTTGCAAATTGGGATGTGATGGTTCTTCTGGACAAAACCTATAGAAGCAATATGTATATGAAAATACTTCAGACACAGAAGTGTTCATGGTGTCATTCGTACCATTGCGATTGATAAAAATTTGGAAGACTCGGAGCCTACGACCAGTAGGATCCATACAAAGGATATTTGGAAAAGCCAAACACCATCTTCTATAAAATAATGCAGACCAATTGAATTTGAATTTAAACAAGTAAGAGTGCTATATTCGGCTATGCCGAATCTTATATACCCTTCACCCTTGTTGTGGATGTATTACTTGCCTATTTTCAGCGTATATCATCCTAAATTTATCAAGAAAACTTTTAAAAATTTTACATTTAATTGCTATTGCTATATTGTAGAAGTTACAAACGAAACAACAATCTTGTATATTCCCTTCCCCATAACAACAACGCCAAACGAAACACCAAAAAAAAAAAAGAAACAAAATACGCAAAACAGTGAAATCAACTCACATCCAAACATACATATGTAACGTACTTTTTTTTTTGTCGTACTTTGCTTTTTTGTCAAACACCAAAAAAAAAAAACAAAATAATGAAGCCAACAAACATCCAAACATATACACGTTTTGTTGCTTTTTTGTGAAACACCAAAAAAAAAAACAAAAACAAAATACACAAAGCCAACACACAATGAATCCAACACACATACGTTTTGTTGTTTTTTTGTCAAAGCATGCAATAAATTGTCTTTTTTTTATGAAATTTTCAGAGGTTGTCTCGGATTTTTGCTCATATCTCCGTTATTTATGGACGGATTTTGCTGATTTTAAATAGCAAAATTCTCGAAAGCATGTCTGACAGAATTATTGAAGATTTGGATCTCGAAGATATCTGGGGTCTTCAGAAAATTGATTTCAACAGACAGACAGACAGACGGACAGACAGACAGACAGACAGACAGACGGACATGGCTTAATCGACTCCGCTATCTATAAGGATCCAGAATATATATACTTTATGGGGTCGGAAAATTATATTGTGGAAATTACAAACGGAATGACAAATTTATATATACCCTTCTCACGAAGGTGAAGGGTATAAAAAGGAAACTCATGAAGTCAGTTTTATTAGAGCCCAAATTGCAACACTACAGCCATTCGAATTAGACATTGATGGGCAGACAATTAAAGTAAGCTACAAATTAATGCTAACGATGATAGATGGAAAAGTAGGCCAGGCTTTAACTGACACAAAGGCTTCCTCCAGCTGCATTATATGTCAATCCTTAAAAAGGCATTTATACCAAGTGCCGGAAAAATCATTAGATAATACAGATGCATATGAATTTAGATTATCACCACTACATACAAGAATACGATTCATGGAACACATACTAGAAATCAATTATGATTTGGATTTTGGACCTACATGGTCAATAATAAGTTAAGAAGGAGTTAAGAAGTTTAAAAAAGAAACATGTTCAGGACGAATTTCTCAACTATGGGTTGATAATAGATCAACCAAAACAAGGATCAGGTAATACGAATGATGAGAACACAGCAAGAAGGTTCTTTTCAGATCCTTAAATAGCATAATAACAGGTGTTGATATAAATCTTACTTCAAGATTTAAAACAATTATCGAAGTACTTGTGTGCAAGGAACAAATTGATGCTAGAAAATTTGGTAATTATGCGAAGGAAACTGCACGAATATATGCAACCAAATATCCATGGAGAAATATGTCTGCAACTGTACCACTTAGAGATCTATCAGAGGAAGCCTAGGAAAAAAGGAATAAGGATTACAGATTTTATAGAGAGCACAATACCAGAAAAACACAACGACATTCTACAAATGAAGATATATTTAATATATAACTGGCAACGTCAGATCCGCTCATCACTAGCATTCGAAGTAGAACACCGGGACTTAGATGAAGAAGCAAAAGGGCTGCTAAAGGACAGAAATAATTTAGAACTTAATATCGAATATTTGCAGGCTACTTTCCAACCGAATGAATAAGAGTTATCATTTTCTTTTATTATTATTTATGTAAAAAATAAAATAAACATTAACAAATTTTTGTTATTATTAAAAATAAAAATGTTTGTTCTTAATATTATTGAAATAAAAAACAAAAACAACCGATTTTAGTGGAACCTGTTATACAATTGATAAAGTGTGAACCTGTTCTCAAAATTATCCAGGGTATTATTAATATGTTTTTTATCTGCTTATAACTTTTTTAATAAGTAAAACTGATTCAAAAAACCAAAAATTTCCTTAAATTTCCTAACAACTGCTAAACCGATTTTAATGAAATTAAAACTGGAGAAAAATTAAAGAATATATCTGTCCATCAAAAAAAACCTCTAAAATACCTCTTCGGTTCAAAAGTTACAGAGTGTTGGCCGATGAAAAACTATTTCCATACTTTACTGAGCTGGCCAAAAGATTGTGAGGCATGTTTTATTTGGCTTACAATGTCTTATAACAACTCCGAAGTAACAATATGTTTCAACTTCTTAAAATATTTCATAATTTATTAGAGAAGGATTCAAGTATTTTTTATATTGATTTTTCTGATATGTAGGTGAGACGTCTTAGTGAGCGGTCATGTCAGTATAGATAAGAGAGAGAGGGCATATATCGTCTGCATATTCGAGATCCTCCAATCTTTCGTTCAGTCCCCATACGGTTTCGCATCATTGCCTGGTTAATATAAATGGTTATCACAAACATATACATGTTTACTGTAACCATATATATGGTTGATTCGATCATGTAAATCGTAAGTTAACCATATTATTAATACCACAGTCATATATATAGCTACTGTGACTACTATATTATTAAAAATGTTGAATTGGTTACAGTAAACATGCACAAATCTTGAAATGGTTACAGTAACAATGCACAACTATATATTTTTCTTCGTGTAGCTGGTTTAAGCAATATGCTTAAAAATTGTATATGGGTTCCAATAAATTTAGATACAATTGCCTTATTTGTAAACACTACAAGCATAAAATTCTTATCACTGCAAAACAAATATCTTAATTATTTGTCGCTACAAATTTCCTTAACAACAATCGTAAAAAAGAAAACTTTCTTACCAGGTAAATCCCAGAGTTTTTAATTGATGTCATCTTTTCCTTTTTCTTTACTTTTATTTAATCTCTTTTTTTATAAAAATATATTTTAACAACCATATGATTTCATTCTTCCATTGAACTCCCCAAGCACTTTGCTGTGTGTGTGTTGGTTGTGCCAATCATAAAGTTTCCATTCCAGATTTTTGTTTCCTTTGCCAAACTTAGAAAAGCTGCTTGTTTCAACAAGACAAAAACGTATGAAAAGTGTGGAAAAAACACACACACACAAAGAATTGTGGGAAAGTTTTTAGAGCACAAATTAAATTTCAGTTATTAAACCATCAATTCAATACACAATTAAGGAGTTCAAAGTTTTACAAAAAAAGAAATAAAAGTAAAAAGCCAAAGTAAATTAAAGTAAACTTTTGCGTTATATAAACTTTTGACAAAAGTGCCAAAAACTTTGGCAACGTGTTTTTCTTATTTCTAACTACTTCTGTTACTTGTATTAAAAATCAAAAATAAAGCAAAAGATGCAGTAAATATGAAAACATACGTTTAGTTGGCAGTTGATAATTTTAAACTCATACGAGTATGATTCTTCTCTCAGTAAATTGTTTAGAAATTTATACTTAAGTGTTTTAAGATTTCTTTATTTTTTAATAATTCTTAAAGCTAAATTGCAAACAATTAGGATTTAGCATTTTTCAGTTTTATTAAATCATTTTGTTTAATTTATATTACGAGTCCTAAAAGTATGCTATAATTAAATTGAAATTATTAGAATATTTTATTCTGCTGTCACCCTGTATGTTTCCAAATGCACAGATTTCTTGCTAATTTTCCCTCAATTTTTGAAATACTTGAGTAAAAAAACTATTTATTGACATTAATTACAGATGTATAATTTAACATCATCTTAACATTTTTAATACAAAGTTGAAGTGATCACAGATTGACTGTTTAGTTTAATGTTATTGGAAATTATTTTTATTTTTCAAAGAAACTTGAAGTGATCACATATATAACAGCATTTTTATGGAAATTTTCTTATTTTTATCTGTTACACCGCAACCTCTGTTATCTGAGTATTTATTTACAGTGGTGGCCATGAGGTTAGCACACTAGCTACTTGCTATTTTTAAACGCAAATATTTCCTATATTTCTTAATTTTTTTATGATATCTTTTGCATGCGTGTTACTTGTCCTTCTAAGATCACGTCCCATCATGTCCAGCATTATTCCTTTATATATATTTTGCGTTTTTCTATCCAGAATAGAATAACCTCAAAAAAACACTGGACAGTATTTTAGCACAAAATAAAAAAGTTTATTCATATTAAAAAAGTAACAAAACAAAAAAAACTTATTTCACTAAAAACTTAGTACTTAGTTGGATACCCTTTATTTTTGATCACAGCTGCTAGTCTCCTTGGCATACTTTCTACAAGGGCCATACAGCGATCCACTGAAATATCATTCCAAGCTTTTTCTAGTTCTTTCCATAAATCGGTCAAATTTTTAGGCTTTTCTCTTATTACATGCTGCTCCTCATCATTCCAAAGGTTCTCAATAGGATTGAGATCCGGAGATTGGGCTGGCCATTTTAACACGTCTATATTGTTCGATTCCAAGCAACACCTCACTAAGCGTGAGGTGTGTTTTGGATCATTATCTTGCATAAATCACCACCTAAGTGGCATGTTGTCCTCTGCATAAGGTATCATTGTATTTAGATGTATATTCTGGTATACATACTGGTCCATACGAGTATCAATATTTTTTATAGGACCAACACCATAAACAGAAAATGCTGCCCACACCATCACATTACCCCCACCGTGTTTTATTGTTTTACTGGTGTACTTTGGATTATGTTGCATGTTCGGAGGACGCCATACATACCTCTTACCATCCGATCCGAATCTACAAAATTTAGATTCATCACTCCAAAGGACATTTTTCCAAAAAATTAACGGCTTTTCCAAATGCTCACGAGCAAAGGACAACCGAGCTTGTATGTTCTTTTTTGAAACATGTGGCTTATGCTGAGAAATACATCCACGTAAATTTTTTTCATTAAGTCTTCTTCTTATCGTTCTGCTGGACACGTTGATACCATAATTTCCTGAAATTTCTCTCTGGATTACGGTGGAGCTCTTAAAAGGATCTTCGACAGAGGCTCTGTATATTAAAGAGTCCTCTTTACGTGATGTTTTTCTGGGCCGAGGAGCCTGTGTAACATTTTTAGATGTTTTATATTTCTGAATATGTCTTAATGCATTATAAACCATCTTCCTGGAGCATTCCAAAGTATAAGCAATCTCACTTATACTTGTTCCTCTCGAGTTCATTTGTTGAATAATCTTTCGTTGTTCCTCTGTACACCACTTTTTTTTAGCCATATCTAAATAATGTTTATTAAGTCAGTTTGTCTTCCTCATTGATTAAATAATACCTAAACTTACCAATTAATATTTATACCCTCAAAAAACTTTTAAAACATTTAATTATACTTATATGTGCTAAAATTGTGTCCAGCTTATTTTACATATTACTGCACTAAAATGCAAATTTGAAAGAGAATAGCGATAGAATGCAAAAAAAAAGTAACAGGACTTATTGATCACACCATAAACAACACTAATTACCAAAAACTTTAGTTTATAATTGCAATGAAATGAAATAATTTGCTTTAGAAAACAGCAAGTATGAAGTGTGCTAACCTCATGGCCACCACTGTATCGGAGCATTAATCGGTTCCATAGTAGAGCTTGCGTCATCTCTCCGGATTCAGGATCACCACAATTCTGCTAAAGATAATTCCAGGTTCATATATCCTACTCACCTTTCAGTCGTATGTAAGGAGGTCAAAATTTCGGAAGAGGAGACGCAGTAGTATCTCAGCTGTGTCAGATCCTTTGGTATGGTGGCTGTTGATCTAAGTAATTTTAAAATCTCTTCCTCATAGTATCTATATTTAAAAAAATATGCACTTATTTTTTTGTGCAGAAATATAAAATAACAAACTATGGAAAGATTAATGTCCAACAATTACGCAATAGTCTTCATATTCAGACCAACAGATATGAATCTTTGAATTAGACTATCATTTAAATAGTTAAAGTTTTAAAATTATCATATCAGAAAACGATATGTTAACTCTAATATCATGAGATTAATAGTTGTTTAACGCAGCAATCTTTAGGGCCTCCATCATGAAACTTGAAAGCAAATCTCTTATAGCAAGTAGCAAATCTCTAATAAATTGAACAAATTTTGATACTATTAATGAATTTGTTAATACTTTAAAACTATCTCCGATAGATTCGATTGCTGACACAGAAATGACGAAGAGTTACTGCCAGTTTCTCGATGTCGAAAAAACTTAGTCGGCAATATTTGATGCAGTCTCCATAAAAATTTTATATGAAAAAACTAAAAAAAATCTGAAATCCTTAATTATTATGTAAATAAGCATTTAATCGAGAAAAGAAAATCGATTTGTGACCATTCATAATTCTAACCAAAATCGATTTTTCATATGAAAAAAAAAGTCCTTAGTAACGGTGTAGCTCGATCTATGATCACCAAAAATCTATTTTTTATACGAAAAAACTCAAAAATCTAAAATCCTTATTAACTTTGTAAATAAGCGTTTAATAGAAAAAAAGATAGCGACCTCTGATCACTCATATATCGGATAAACTATTTAAAATCCTTATTAACTTTGTAAATAATCGTATAATTGAGAAAAGGAGATTAATCTGTGATCATCCATAATTCGTATCTAAGTCGATTTTTCATTTTACAGTACTCAAAATCTAAAATCCTTAATTACTTTGTAAACAAGCGTTTAATCGATAAAAAGAGATCTGCGATCATTTAAATTTGTGAACAAGAATCGATTTTTCAAATGAAAAAACTAAAAAATATGAAATTATTAAAATCTTTGTATATAAAAGTTTAATCAAGAAAAGAAGCTCGATCTGTGATCACTCATATTCGCACCAAAAAACTTTGTAAACAAGCGTTTAATCGAGAAAAGGCCCCTATCTGTGATCACTTATATTTCGTGCCAAAAATCAATTTTTCATTTGAAAAAACTCAAAGTCTAAAATCCTTAATTACTTTGTAAACAAGCGTTTAACCGAGAAAAAAAAAAATTTTTTTTCATATGAAAAAACTTAAAAGTCTAAAACTCTTACAATCTAGGTAAATAAGCGTTTAATTGAGAATAATTCTATTTTTCACCCATAATTCCTACCAAAAATCGATTTTTCATATGAAAAACCTCAAAAAAATAAAATCCTTAAAAAAGGATTTCAACTTGTGATCACTCATAATTTGGATCAAAAATCGATTTTTCATATGCAAAAACTCAAAAATTTTAAATCCTTAATAACATTGTAAATAAGCGTTTAATCGAGAAAAGGAGCTTCTGTGATCACTCACATTTTCGACAAAAATCTATTTTTCATATCAAAAAAATTCTTAATAAGTTCGTAAATAAGCGTTTAATCGAGAGAAGGAGCTCGATCTGTGATCACTCATATTTCTGACCAAAAATTGGTTTTTCATATGAAAAACTTCAAAAATCGAAAATCTTTATTAACTTTATAAACAAGCGTTTAATCGAGAGAAGAAGATCGTTCTGTGATTACTCATATTTCGAACCAAAAATCAAATTTTCATATGAACAAACTCAAAAATCTAAAATCTTTAATTCGATCTGTGATCATTCATATTTTCGACATCAATCTATTTGTCATATAAAAAAACTCAAACATCTTTCATAACTTTGTAAATAAGCGTTTAATCGAAAAAAGGAGGTCGATCTGTGATCACTCATATTTCTGACCAAAAATCAATTTTTCATATTAAAAAAACCCAAAAACCTGAAATCCTTCATCACTTTGTATTTAAGCGTTTAATCGGGAAAAGGAGATCGATCTGAGATCACTTATATTTCGTAACAAAAATCGATTTATCATTTGAAAAATCTTAAAATCTAAAATCCCTAATTACTTAATTATTTATGGCCAATAGGCTAGCTTGTTAAAAATTAATAAAAAATAAAAAAAAAGGAGAATAATATGTGATCATTCATATTTCTGACCAAAAATCGACCAATGACCAATTTTATATTAAAAACTCAAAAATCTAAAATTCTTAAAATCTTTGTAAATAAGCGTATAATCGAGAAGCTCCACCTGTGATCACTCATACTTCTGACTAAGAATCGATTTTTCATACGAAAAGACTCAAAAATATAAAATCCTTAATAACTTTGTAAGCTGTTAATTGAGAAAAGTAGATCGATCTGTAATCACTTACATTTCGTACCAAAAATTTATTTTTCATATGGAAAAATACAGAAATCTAAATCCTTATTAACTTTGTAAATAAGCGTTTAATCGATAAAAGGACCTCGATCTGTGATCAAGCATATTTCTGACCAAAAAGCTTAATAACTCACAAAGTTATTAAGATAAGATGTGATCACTCATATTTCGCAAATCGATCTGTGATCACTCATATTTCCGACAAAAAGAGATTTTTCATATGAAAAAACCCAAAAATCTTAAATCCATCATAACTTTGTAAATAAGCGTTTAATCGAGAAAAGCAGCTCGATCTGTGATCACTCATTTTTCTGATCAAAAATAGATTTTTGACATGAAAAAATTTTAAAATATAAAATCCCTATTAACCTGGTAAATAAGGGTTTAATCAAAAAAAGGATCGCGATCTGTGATCACTAACATTTCCTATAAAAAATCGATTTATCATATGAAAAAACTCAAAATTCTAAAATCCTTATTAACTTAATCGAGAAAAGCAGCTCGATTTTTCATATGAAAAACTCAAAAATCTAAAATTCTTAAATCAAGAAAAGAGATCGATCTGTGATCACTCATATTTCTGACAAAAAATCTTAATAACTTTGTAAATAAGTGTTTAATCGAAAAAAGGATCACGATCTGTGATCACTAATATTTCGGATAAAAAATCGTTTTATCAATGAAAAAACTCAAAAATCTAAAGCCTCATTACCTTTGTATATAAACGTTTTACAGATAAAAGGAGTTCGATCTGTGATCACTCATATTTCGTACCAAAAATCGATTTTTCATATGAAAAAAACTAAAAAATCTAAAATTTTTAAATCGACTCATATTCCGGATAAAAAAATTATATTTCATAGGAAAAAACTCAACAAAAAAACTACGTTCGAGAAAAAACATGAATTTTCATATAAATTCTCCACCTAATGATATTAGCAAATCAATCCAGCTAAATAGTGGACTGATGGACGAGCAATTTTTTTGAAGAATTTCAGTTTTGTTTGAGTGCTGAAACGTTTTGGCATAACGACTGGACTATCTTCCAACCGTCCAACGAAGATAACAGTGTAGACATCCCTAAATAAAGGATCCAAGTGTAAACAGAATTGTCCAAAGATTTCAACATTATTAGCCCTGGTACTCTCTTTTAGTTCACAATATCCAATAACATGAAGAGATGAAGGGCCTCAAACTAGAGTATCGTGTTCGGTTTTAACCGAAAACGAATCCGCCGTTTTTCAAGGCCTAAAACTGAAAATACCTAACAACAAATTTTTAACAAAAATTTGATACATAAAGGGACATGGCTACGAATAAGCCTAAATACTTGTGAATAATGACTCAAATATGATGTAAATCTATTCAACAGTTTAAAAGTATGACTAAAAAACATAATTTATTTTTGAGTAAGAAATATTTCGAAATAATTTCAATAATCGCACTACTTTACTAATAATAACTTGAGAAAAGTCTCTCTGACTATTTTCTTATTAAGTCATTGATTTTTTAATTAAACTAATTTTTGTCATTCGGCCTTGACTTTTTTCTCAGTTGTTTACACAAATATAGATTTTTTATTTTGTAATACTATCGAACTTTAAAAACATAGACTCATTGACCATTGATGATATTTCTGTCCAATTGTTTTTATTTTTATTTATATGAAATTCAACAGATTGAGAAACCATACATACATACCTACATATGCGTGTGTTGGTTTTTACAATATTATTTTTCAAATAAAAGTCTTATTACCCCTGTGTACATTTAAAATTGAAAAGTTGGTGTACGATGTGCCAGAGCATCGTGCACACATAAAACTACACAAAATAATAAAATAAAACGATATAATTAATTTAATTTTGTTGACATCTGTTAATTCCCAAAATATCTACACACATGGATACATTTACATTAGACTACCCCCTGAAAAGCTGTTTAATTTTGTTTCAATATAACAACATTTCTGCAATTAATCTGTAAACAGTTAACATTTGCCTTATGAATTATGTTAACAAACTTAAAGTTCTCTTCATTTCTTTAGAGTAAAAGTAATCATGGGGAGATATTTTGTTAGAATTTACATGTTAGTTTTTCTGATCAGCCTATTGTACATACTTTTTTTAAGATTTTTAAGAAACAGTCTATATAATTTTTTAAAATACAAACGCCATTAAAAGAACCTGATACATTTAAAGACGTCCAGCCAGCTAAACATTTGTTTGCATTTTAATTATACCCAAGATGATTATCAATTTAAGAATACCCTCCCCCTAACTGAGATAGATAGTTAATTATCTCTTATAGTAAGCTAATTATACATACGTATTTCAGATTTCAAAATCGAGTATATAAAAGAGTAACGTTACTGAGTGACTGATTAACTCAACATCGTCCGGCCCAAATGCCAAAAGGTAGAGCAAGGAAATTTAGACCATATGTATTTCCACTAAGAAGGTATTTTTGGAGATTCGAAAGTTTAAAGGGTAAAACGGGTAAGTCGGCAATGTTATATCTTCTAAAGTAATAAGGGTACACAAAAACATATAGAATACATCTTCAACTACATAAAAGAAATGTTGACAAATGTTTGATACTTTTATTTAAATTATTTTGGTATGTATCTTATAAACCAATAAACATGGAAATATATTTTAAATCGTATTCTCTACATCTTAAACAAGTAAGAAAATATGACCGGTCAAGCTCGTTTAAGTGATTTTCGGAAGCGGGCCTTATATGTCTAGGTGTCTAGGTGAAATAATAATCGGATTTCAGCCAGTTTAAACAGGCTTCGTCTTTGGGCCGAAATAATTTTATGCATCAAATTTTATCGAAATATCTTCAAAATAGCGACCTGTACATTGCGCAAAAGGTTTACTTGGACAGCCAGCCATAAGGACGGAGGAACGGACATCGTTTAATCGACACAGAAAGAGATTCTGTGTAGATCGGTATATTTTAAAAAACATCTGCACAAACAACTCACTAGGGTATAAACATACCAAATACCAATTTGGTACTTTTTGAAAATTTCAACCCCTAGGCCTAAAAGTGTATTAATTTTTAGTACATTTTTCATAAAATATGTTTTTCCATAAATTACCATAGACATATGAATACTAATTGGGTTTATGACTTAAAAATGCGGGATTTTTTTCAAATTTTTAGCTTCTAAGGACTGAGATCGAAATTTTTTTTTTTTTTTATTGAATTTATTATTACAATTTACAAAAAATACTAATAGTTATAATCAGTAGTGATGAATTTATGAACCTTTTCCGGAAACCCTTCCATTAAGGTTTTTATAGTGCTTTCTGTTACTTTGTTCAAAAACGTAGCCCATCTCCATTTAAAATCGACCACACTTTTGGACACCTCTTTTGTGCTTTGCAATTCTCTTTTAACAAGATCCCAATATCTCTCCACTGGCCTAAGCTCCAGGCAGTTTGGAGGATTTACCTCTTTTGATACAAATAATACATTATTGTCCTTGTACCACTCAACTTTGCTTACCATAGTGACAGGATACCAAATCAGGTCAAAAATAAGTGGAGACATTAAGAAGTCTTATGAATGGAAGCATCCTCTTTTGAAGACATTCCTTGATGTTAATTTCGGTATTTATAGAGCCCTTTGTAACAAATGTTTGGTTTATTTTGCCCCATCTGCATATTGCTTGCCATACCAAGAACTTTTTGGGAAAATTTTCTGCTTTTGGGTCCTAAACTTTTCTACAACATTACCTCGAGCATCCGCAACATACAAATATTGACCCGGTAGCTGCGTAGAATTTTCCATAAGTATGTTTCGTGATTCATTATGCAGCTGATATATTTTTGTATAAAATTTTAATTCAATTTCTGAGCTCTGTCTTTGGCCTCTAAATTTTTCTCGTCACTCATTTTAATCAGATTAACAACAAATAAATATATTTGACATTAAACATAATAACTGACATGCGATCTCAGTCCTTAGGTATAAAAAATTTATTTATTATTGATCCTTTTTTCCATAAAATACGTTTTCTATAAATTACCATAGATATATGAATATCTTATTGGATATAGTACTTAAAAATGCGGTTTTAGCTTTTATTTTGAAACATTTGTAGAATATAAATTTATTCAAGGTATTGGCCATTGTTAGCTATGACCTTTTCCCATCTTTCTGGCAACGTATGGATTCAGTGCCATAAGAACTGCTCATCTTTTGAGGCTCAGAGCGAATAAAGCTAATTTAGGAAACTCTGTTACAAAGTGAAGCATATCCCAGAGAGAGCATCCTGCTTCGACCGAAATAAATAGTAGTCGGACGGGGCAAGTTCTGGGCTATAAGGTGGGTGAGGGAAAACTTCCTAACCACTTCCTTCTAAATAGTTTTTAAGTTGTCATGATGAAATATTAAGTTTTCATGTCTGGCCGCATATTCTAGGAGTTTTTCGTCCAATGCTCGCTTCAAATGAATCAGATGAGTTCAGTACAGGTTCTCTGTGATGCTCTGGTTAGCAGCTCATAATAGATAGGACCCTTTGATCCCACCATATTCAAAGCATTAGCTAAGCGCCATGGATATTTGGCTTTGGTGTCGATTCGGCTGGTTGGCCGGTTTTCACATACTCTCTTACGCTTCAGGTTATCGTAATGGTTACATTTTTCATCGCAAATAATGATTCAGTGCAAAAATTATTTTCTTTATAGCGGTCGAGCATCAATTCGGACATGCAAAATCTTCTTTCAAGGTCTCTCGACAATCTCATCGTGTAATGCCTCCAAATCTTGGTCTACATATTTTTTGGCTGGCCAGGGCGATCTTTGTATTCCGTGTCAAAATCGCCACTTCTGAACCGAACAAACCATCTCTCACACGTTGAAACTGATAGAACACTTTCGCCATAAGCTTTGGTGAGCCAACGGTGTGCTTCAACGGCATATTTTTTCAAATTAAAGAAGTAAAGCAAAACCTCCCGCAGATGTCGCTTTGTTGGCACAAAATTCGACATTTTCGAAGCAGGAAGATCTTTGTTGTTTACACTTTAATGTATTTATTATATATTTTATCAGATTTTTTAAAAACTCATTCATAAATGTTCACAATCATTTCTTCTTGGACCATCTCTTAGAGATTTACACTACTCATGCAGAGCATTGAGCTGGAATTAGAAATCTAGGTTGTGGGCAAGCGGAAAGAGGGAGTAGTATATATGAACATTCGAATTGAACTTTCCTACATTGAAAGTAACGGAAAAGACTTCAGCAGGAAGTTTGTTCCACATCTTGTAGTGTGTTGTGCTGTCCATCGACCACAAAATGATGAGTTCTTGATGTACTACGTAAAAGTCTGCGCGTCGCGGGAATGAGTTAACAAATTTCAGCAGAACACATTCTATTGTAGTATCGATGGAACAGTGAAACACAACTCACATTGCGACGATGCTATACATTTGGATACCCTACGATCACCAATAATCACTTTCGCTCTCTTCTGTATGCGGTCAAGAAACATCAAAATAGACTTTGAATCACCGGCTTATACATTAGAGTTGCTTTCCATTAGTAAGTTCATATTATCGCAAGTGCATTGTAATGCAAAACTTCCCGCATATGACGCTTTGTTGGTACAAAGTTCGACATTTTCGAAGCAAAAAAAAGCTTTGTTGTTTACACTATAATGTTCAATAACTAAGTAAGAATAAATGAAAGATATGTAGCCTTCAAAATGACATATAAGTTATTAAAAACAAAAACCGCGTTCAAAAGTTACACAACCTAGTGGAAATCCCGCATTTTTAAGTCATATATCTACACATTAGTTCTGTATATTAAAAAAATCGTTATTTCTCCATATGGATCACTATTTAGCGACTTATAGCTAATTCTATGTTTGAGTTCATTTTTATTTGAAAACCTGATTTTGAGTTAAAAATATAAGTGGTCATCTATTATCGTCCTTTTTCTATTTGGACCGCTATTTACCTTCTAATAGAATCTTTTATGTTTTACTATCTACATATATAAAAATGGACGTTTGTATGTATGTTCCAAATGAACTCAAAAACGGCTGGACCGATTTTAATGAAATGTTCAGGGAATCTTCAAAATAGCCCAGCAGGTAACAGTGTAAATTCGGAATTTTCCTTCAAACTCATGCTTTCAAGATGTCAAGATGCCAAATGTACCACAGCATTGGATCATTGCTCCCACTTGCCAATGATGATGCGAAGATCCTTTAAATTTATTTCACTGGAAATGAAGCTACAGAAGCCAAACGCAATCAACGAATATGCGTGTGCATTTGCTGCAATACCCTTCTGCCGAAACATTCTCATAACAATTGTTGGACTTCGGAAATGGAAAAATTCAAATTGAACCCGCCACTAATGAGATTTCTTTCCCGAACTTCTGCCAAATGCAAATGAGTACTCAAGCCGTTGTCGACAAGGTATTCCCAAGTCTTACAAACAACTACAAAAATTCGGATTGCCTGTGAGAACATGCAATTTTGCACCAACAAATTATGATGTTAAAAAGTTCAATAAGCAAATACAATTGAAACTGCCGGGCGAAACAATAAAACACAAATCGATTGACACTGTAATGAACGAAGAACAAGCCTTCGATTATCCTACTGAATTTTTAAATTCAGTGGAACAGACCGGACTGCCACCTCATGTATTAACATTGAAGGTTGGATCGCCAACTTTGTCTGGCACTGTATATTAAAATCGAGATCTTGATGCAATATAAAACAGATGTTTTCTAAGAGTCAGTAACGCGGACCGGGTTCAGCTAGTAACAATATATTTTTGCTTGAAGATATAAGTGATCACAGATTAACTTTTTTCATTTGGACCATTATTTGCCGACTAATAGCCGCTTTTATATATCATTTCATTTTCATATTAAAACTCGATTTGGGTTTGAAAATAAAAGTGATCGCAGATTGTCATAAATTGTATAATTGTTAGTTAGTTAGTAAGTTTAGTTAGTAGGTTAGCTAGTTAGTTAGTTAAGTAGTTAGTTGATAATTTATTTTCCTTACAAATATAATGACCGTTTAAGATATTTATAATTTTTCCTCTAAAAATTGTTCACTGGGTTATTGCTACATTTGTGTTGTCACTCGTTTCTTGTGCAAACCAGTACATTGTCGTTCAATGTGCGGCATTTAATGGAAATGACTTCGTCACAGTTAATAATATTTGAATACAATATTTGGCTTTCAAATCGCACAAGCGACACTCGACAACGAGAACTGCCCCACAATTGTTTGGATGGTGTTTGAAAATCACAGCTCCCACTAAAATTCATACACACTCACAGTAAATCCATTTGAATTAAAATTCATGATGTTGTATCTGGTGAGAATGATGCGAGCAATAAAAAATATTATGTGTGTGATTTACAATAAAGATACAAAACAAAAATATATGTAAATAAAAGATTGAAATTTATAAAACGACGAAAAAAGCAAAAATATCATAAACATATTTTTGCTTTTCCATAGTTCAGATAAAGACACCGTATGCTGTGTTTTGGGGACAATATTTGTTCATTTGATTGTTGTTGATTTTCTAATTCTTGTGGAAGAATAAAAGTGTCATAATTTCTTTTGATTGGAAATTGTTAAAGAAAGAAAAACAACAAAAGTATGAGAAAAATAAATTTGGCGCGTTTTTTTTTTATTTTTGTTCTTTTTGGATTTATCTTATTTGTTTGTTATTTGATTTGTCTTGTTTTAGAACAAAATTAAGTGGCCGTATATTGTTGTGCTTTTTATTTAGGTAAATATTTGGAGAATTTGTTGGCGTTTGACTAGTTGCTTAGAAGACGTGTGAGATTAAGGTGCTATAAAAATATTTAACGTTTTCGTGTCTGAACTCGCTAAATAATTTTGGCTAGAAAATAGAATGTCCGCTGAAAATATGTGGTCGCAATAAGCTGACACATACACCCCCAAAAACATTATTTTACAATTTTAATGGCCAATGACACTTTCTATGTGTAATTTTTTGAATTTTTATTTTCAAATAGAGAAAACGATTTTTTCGTAAAGACTTTTTATTATAAAATACTGCACAGCAAGTGCAAAAAAAAAGAAAGAAATAAAATGAAAGAAATTACTGTGCATTTTTAATGTGTTCTTTTTCCATTAAATATTTTTCTTCCATGTTCTTTAGTCAGTCACTTGTAGCCAGCAAAGTGTTTCTTTCGCGGTTCGTTACGTTTTTTCGTATTTTTTTTTATTTTTGTTATTCCTGTGTGTGTTTTTCTTCGGTCATTCGCGTAGTCATCCCGCGCTATTTGAAAGTGTTTTTCCTCTTAGAGAGCAACAACAAAAAATAATATTTTAAAGAAAAAAAATATATATAATTTCCATGTTTTTTTTTATAATTCCACTGATTGCGGAAAAGTGCTGTATGGAAATTAGTCTAAAAATAAAAAGGAAAGAATAAATAAAAAATAAATAAATAAATGAAGTCAAATCCATTAATACCAAGTGTTTTTAAGAAATTTTGTAAATAAATTTAAAAGTTATAATAAAGGGGAAATGAAATAAAGAAAATTTTAAAAAAAATCAAATATTTAAATTAATAATTTGGTGGTAAAAATAATTAAGAAAATATTTTAAATATTTTAAACATAAAAATTCCATCAAATTTAAAATCGGAAATAGACGCACTTTGGATACCTTTCAAAAAAAAGTAAGAATTTATTTAAAATATACTTAATCTAAAATGGAAAGATAAGCCATGATAAGTTGTTAAATTTTAACTATATATAAAACAACATAACTTAAAACATAACGAAATTTTCTTTCTTACAAAAAAAATAATGTTATCTATGGTTAAACCTTAAGTATGGTTACAATTCCTTAACCATGGTAAAAATCTGAACCCGGTCCGCCTTGCTGGCCCCCTAAATAAAAGCGGAACGTTTTTTTCCGCTTAGCTTTAACGCTGCAATGTCATACCTAAATAAAAGCGGCAAAGCTATGTCAAACAATAAAGACAAGGTTATCAAAAAAATAAATATAACAACACGGATTATTTAAACAATAAAGTATATTACAATATTGGTGTTTCTAATTTTTGTTTTGTGATTTGTAAACTAAAATTTTATCAAAAAAACTAAATAAAGTTTAAAAAATGAGTTTCTTGCATATTTGTTTATTTTTATTGTGTTTTGCAACTAATTTCACTATTAAACGCGCTGTCAAAATCGGATTTTGCAATTGCAAAGCGTGTCACCGCGTTATTTCGGTATGCTGCATACAAATTGTACGAAGATGAGAATTTTTGACAACTAAAAAACGCTTTCCGCTCTAATTTATGTATGATTGTTAGAAAAAATCTGTTTTATATTGCATCTCGATATCGATTTTAATATACAGTGTCGGACAAAGTCGGTGATCCACCTTCAATGTTAGTACATGCGAAGGCAGTCCGGCTGGTTGCAATGAATTCAAAAATTCATTAGGATAATCGACAGCTTATTCTTCGTTCATTACTGTGTCAATTGATTTGTATTTTATTGTTTCGCCAGGCAGTTTCAATTGTATTTGCTTATTGAACATCATAATATTTTTATGCAAAAATTGCATGTTACCACAGCCAATCCGATTTTTTTTAGTTGGTTGTAAGACTTGGGAATATCGTGTTTACAATGGCTTCAACATTCATTTGCATTTCGTAGAAGTTTGGGAACGAAATCTCATTTGTGGTGGAATCAATTGTAATTTTTCCATTTCCGATGTCCAACAATTATTTTGAGAATGATTCGGCAGAGGGGTATTGCAGCAAATGCACACGCATGTTCGTTGATAGCGTTCCAGTGAAATAATAATTTGAATGAACTTCGCATCATCATTGGCAAGCGGGAGCAATGATCCAATTCTGTGGTACATTTGGCCTTGAACTTTAAAGATGGACACTTTTGGATATTTTGAATGAAGTGGTTGGAAATAGAATTGGCGCCGGAAATGTAACTTAGAAGCAGCTCAGGCTGCTCAATAACTGATAGCAGAATAACTTTACCGGTCAAACACCACATTCTCGGCGATTCCTTAGGGAACTTCAAAACGTTGCAATGTAAGCAGTGTTAAATCAATTCTTTCTCTTGATCGAGCCATTCGGGAGCGATTGGCTTCTAGTCTTTCGATATGCTGTTGAGGTGTCTCTGTAGCACTCGATGAAGATGAACTGCGACGCATTTTCCGAAGCCGTGATTCTCGTTCTCTTCTCGTTTCTATGGCTTTAGACGCCCTTTCGAAACAAATTTTATGTGAATAAAACCGTTATTTGTATTAAAAGTGGAATATTATTTTTTTAATAGATTTCATATGGATAGATTTCATATGAAATCTTACAAAGTGGATCATGGTGGAGTAACGATCTCCATTGACCGTAACAAGAGCTCCTGTTTTATCTTTGAAAAAATAAGGTCCGAATACCACCAGCGTGTAAACCGCAATGGTGCATTTTTCTGGATGTAATGGAGTCTGTCGGGTTTTCTGTGGATTGGTCTCACTTCATATGCGGTAATTTTGAGCCTGATCGCTGAACACAACTTTGCGATAAAATTTATAATTTAAATTTGGATAATTTGGTATCGCTGTTCAAGCGTTAATTTGTTTATGAAGATATACCTGCGTATATTGGTCATGACAGTTCTTTAGACAGTTAATCCTTTTGTAAGTTCTATCGGACTTAAGAAAACACCTTTAGCTTATAGTAGGCTACAACCATAGGGT
The DNA here is from genome assembly GCA_942486065.2 of Calliphora vomitoria. NCBI lineage: Eukaryota > Metazoa > Arthropoda > Insecta > Diptera > Calliphoridae > Calliphora > Calliphora vomitoria. Next base: position 115,111,531 of record OW818030.2, on the reverse strand, counting down.
ACAACTAGAGGCGCAACTGAGAGTAAGCTGAGAGTAACAATAATAACTCTCTTCACACGTACTTGTGATATGTGAATTCAACACACTTGTGAGAGAATTAAACACATCAAAATCATTGAAATTTCAACTTCGATTTTCTAACTTAATACAGACCGAACCACTTAATTTTACTTCCACGCAATATTTGATGATTTTTCTGAACACTTTGCAGCCCATTTTTGTTTCTAAAACACGTTAATTTGGCTCAAATGAAAAAATATATTTTTTATTAATTTTTGACACTAATTTTATCTGTGGTAGAATTTTTTTTACAGAACAGAGTTTCAATTTTTGGTATTGAAAATAGAAGAAAATTTTAATAAAATAAAATGTAAAAATTTTTATAGAACTCTGTGTGTCTGGTGAAAATTAAAAAAGCACCAATACAACCTCAAAACTATGTACTAATACATTCTCACGACTTAGATTTTTGACAATAGACTTAGGTTTTTTCCCTCTCAGTAACGCTTCTATGGATATATTATTCTATGGCTACAACACTGCCTGATCCTCTTGACATTTTTACTGTATGTTCCTTTATATCTGAAAAGAAAAACAGATGACTTTTTGTTTTGAAATTTAAAGTTGGTGTGGCACCTCCCATACAAAGTAAACAATTATTTTCAAATATATGCAGAACTATAATTGTGATAGTCTTCAAAGTGTATACTAATCAATTTCTTATCACTGCATGAAGTTTAACTAAAAATGGTACGGAGCGGAACAGGGGTGTAGCACCTCACATACAAAGTAAGCAGTTATTTCTTAATATCTTGAAAACTAAAATTGTAAGATAATTCAAACTTTGTCCGAATAGCTCTTTTATTATTTTACATAGATATGCTGAAAATGGTCGTGGTTGGATTAATGGCACCACCCATAGAAAGCAATTAGCTAATTTTGAATATCTGTAGAACTGCAATTGTAAAGTATTTAAGCTTTGTATACATCAATTTATTATCACTGTGCGGAGTTAAGCAAAAATTGGTCTGGATCCGAACAGTAGGTTTGGCACCTCCCAAACATAGTCAATTTTGACTATCTGGGTAACTAAAATTGCGACATTCTTTAAACTTTGTCTGAATTTTTTTTAGTGAACATGTAACCCCACATTGAACTGTATTAGAGACATGCGTAAAACTTTGAATGATTTATTTCGTTACAATGGCACGTACTTGGTTGCAAATGTGCCAGATTGAATTAGTTGTGTTCGCTTATTTGGAGAACAATAATTTGCTTACATCATTTTTGATACATTACTTTGTTATATTAGTTATGCTCTGTGCAAAAAAAGTTAGCTTACCCCACTTTTGTATTGATATTGGTAATGTAAGGACTATATGTTACATCAGAACAGCAACCAAAAAAAATTGTGGGTTACACGACTTTTGTTAATGTCTCTAAGTTTACTTAGTACTGTAACCATTTTAATGTTTTTACAAGTTTTTTAACAATATTATAGTTACAGTAATTAATTATAATAACAAAATTAGTATTATTAGATTGTGGTAACCATAATATGGTTAACATACGATTCACATGATTGTGTCAATCATATATATGGTTGGTGTAAACAAGTATATGTTTGTGACAACCATGTTTGTTTAGATGAGAAAATCTGTTCAATCCAACTGCCGATGTTGTATTTCTTTGTTTTTGTGTCACCCCTAGGTCAAAATGGATCGTTCGCTAAAGGCTGCCACCGATATGACGCCATGCTTATTTTTAGTTATTGACATTAAATACATCCTATTCCAAATGATTCAGTTAAAAATTTAATTGAAATTTGTAAAGAAATTCAATTCGAAATTTTATTTCAATTAAAATTTTTAATTTGAATTTAATTAATAGTATAATTTTGATGAATGGAGCAAAATAGAATATTTTTTTATTTAATATAAGCAATTTCGTAATTGAAACTCATTTTTATTTTTATTCTGTGCAGTTGTTTGAAACAATTTTTTTTAAATATTTAAGAAAAAAGTTTTGATATTTAATTTTTTACGTCCACATTTAAAACAAAATACATTTTACAACAATAAAAATAAATGTAAAAAACAAAATTATTGCATAAATAATTTTTCCATTTAAAATATTATTAAATACATGTTCAGTATCTCTAAAAAAAGTCAATTCAAATACATCATTCTAATTGCAAAAAGTGAAAAAAATAAAACATTAATTTTATGTATTTCTATTTACTTTGCCCATAAATTATCCGGCATTTTGACCTCGCTCTTCAAATGTCAATCGTTTTATGTGAGTTCAAATAATTTTCTCTTTCATTTCAGGTTTGTTTTTTCTTTTTTCTGTTTTGCCATAGAAGATGTGGCGACATCGTCGTCGCTATATTTTAATAAGTAGAAAAGAAAAGAACAAGTACTATATGTTGCAGAGTCCAAGAACCCTCATTATTTAGTATTTGAATTTTTTTGAATTTATCACCAGCCAACCTCACCGTTCTACAACAGCACGACACGTCACATCGTAATATTCATGTATAATGGTCTCCAATTGTGCATTACGTATTGTAATTTGTCATTTTCTGTTGTTCCCATGAATATTTTTATAGGGGGCAGTAGGAGGTGTTATCTGTTTATTGCATGGATTTGTAACAGATTTAAATAAAAATGCACAGTATGTAATAATAATCATCTTAAACTATTATTTCAATGATACAAAGTTTGAAATGCTGCTGAAGGTATTTCCGATAGATAGTTTCTGACAATTAGAGTGTATGTCCAATTCATTAATTTATATCTCTAATATCTTTCAGGAAATGAAGAATATTCGAAGTAGTATTAATAGGGTACATTTACTTCGTTATTAACCACCATTTCTACTATCATCATATTATGTTTATAGTGTTCGTTATTTCTTTTTTTGTTTTGATTTACTACTACTGCAAGCTAAAAATTTATGTTTCATAGCTTTAACGATCAATTCAATTAAGGTAAGTGCGACATACATAAATTCATTGAACGAACGTACAAGCAGTAACATGTCACATACTCACTGTAAAATCTTCTCTTAAGTGAACATGTTGTTAATAAAAATAAAAAAATAGAGTTTATAGCCATTGTTTAGGTCTCAGATGACCCCTATATATATATTAGGTATGAGTACAATGAATGCATTATGTTAAATTACATAAATGTATAATATATTATGTTGATATACATATAACTACTCACATTAGAAGTAAATAAGAAACGTGTTATACTGAATATATCAACAAATAGTTGTTATTTGTTAACAAAATATTGCAACAAGTCATAGGAGCTTATCCATTACAAATTTGTTAAAACTTTCCACACAGGTTCTTTATGATCATTATCATAAATCGTGATTTTAAAAGTTGAGTGTCATTTTAACCCCAAGTGCCATTAAGGGTTTTATATTAATTTTTGTCCTGCTATTATAACTACTAGACTTCATGTTATTCTTTTCATAAGTTTCATCAAAATCGGCTCAAAAATATATAACATTTCGCTATCTTTCCATTAGAAATTCCAACTATTGAAAAATATGAATTTTGACCTTTACGATTTAAGGTTTAACGATTTCGAATTTTCATAAGACTTTCAGAGTATATATGAAATTATCTGCACTATAATATTCTGAATAGGTTTTACCTAAAATTCATAACAGTAAGGAAATTGAGCGCATTCGTCAAAATATGGCCAAATAATTAGTTTTTCTCGAAAATTTCAAAATTTAAATCGCAGGTACGGAAAAACTGTAAGAGGTATTTTCATAATTTTTTCATATTTTTATTCCCTATTATATTCTCAATAAATAGCAATATGATGATCAAAAAATTCAGAAATTTGTTTAACGAAATTTTTAAAAATTTGAAAATGGAGTTTTGATATTGCCGTTAAAAAAATTTAATTTTTTTGGTCATAAATGTGAATAGGTTACGAAGACAAAGACTCATATACAAATAAATATGGATATTTTAAGAAAAGATGAGCTTTTATTTTAAAATTTCTCAAAATATGTTAATTTTGTTTCTACATTTCTTGTTTTAGTGGCCTGAAACACGTTAATGGCCTGAGGAATTTATAATCGATTTAAAATTTTTCAATCAATTTTAGTCTTTCATATCTCATTTGAACGATAATTACGTACACATTTCTATTCTTTTAAATTAAATAGCAAAAATAATTTCTTAATGCAAACTTTTTACAAAAACTGACAAAATATAATTTTTTCCCCTTGCAAATGCACCACAAAACTTCAACGCACAGTGCAGCCAAAGGCATCTTTGTCCGGCCAAAAGTCGAAAAATGCACAAAATGATCCACAATTTGGTATATGGAGATTTTTAGGATCGCTGATTACGAATCCATTATAAGAATTAGCAAATTCAAAATGGTCGACCTAATAAGGCGTCATTTCCTACGAAAAAACTTGTAAACAATTAAATAAATTTGCTAATTGATTAAACGTTTTTGTTTTGATCTTATTAGGGTATATATAATTGAAAATTTATTAAAAATTAACAAATTTGCAATGGTGAAATGCAATATGGAGATGTTTTACCTTCGGCCAGCAATTTACTTTTCGCAGAATAAAGAAGTTCTTCAGTCGCTACTGTTGCTCGTAGATTTTAAGTATTTCTGCGCCTACTGTGATCGGAAGAGTCAGAAAAACTAACTTCTGGCCGACCTCTGTTTAGTATCAGATTTGTTTTTTTTTTTCTGGTTCATGTAGTTCAACGGATTGTAAGAGCCAATCATGATTTTTTCTTTTAAAATTTTCCTCTATTCTGAAACTAGCATTCCATCTCTTTCTCATTGTTCGTCATTCAATATTATGTATTCACATTTATGTTTTTCGGACGAAAATTTTTCTATAATTTCATACATATTTTTAATTTCTTCTTTTATTACTTTTTTTATTACATTAAATAACACCGGTCTTATAATGTCGCCTTCACCCATGATGCTGAAATTTATTTCTTAGTACACAGTGTTAGAACTCGCGAAAACTTTTATACCCGAAAACATGAATGACTAGAAAATTTGAACACTATTATATAAACTCTAATAGCTCTAAAACGTGAACTAAATTTTCTGAGTTGTTTCGTTTCATTTATTGCATTCTTTTTTTAAATTTGGGGAATCCCAGTATCAGAATATATATTTTATGTTTACGTTAGAGTGCATTCAACAAATACATGCATACGTATTTGTGTAGCTCTACCGTAGTTGAAGTTTTCGAGAGTTTACTGCATATTTATATATATAAATGTGGTGTTGCATTTTATGTTTTTTCATGTACATTAAAGCGTATAAAGCCGTAAACTCTAGTATACAGTATTTTTGCAATGTAGTTTTTTTTTGCCGAACGTAAGACAACGTGCAGATACTTGCAGCTGAATTTTATTTGTTATATAATACTTTTACTTATTACCTCCAATAGCTTAGAGAGCAGGAATTAGCAAGAAAAAGATGTCACTCAATCACACCAATTTTGTTTAAAAAATAAAAAATAGTCCTTTCATATCACTTTCTAACAATTTACTATTTAGAAATTTACATTCAGATTTTGATTTTACGTATTGTACTTACCTCCAGCTGTAGAATCCATTTTGTTTCGTTTGATTTGCTTGATTACAACAACTTTGACACTTGTTTAACGGAAGCGTCTACTAGCCGATCTTTCCTACTGTAGTGTGCCGTTCGAGTGAAGGCCTACTTCAAACTGAAATTATGAAGGGCATCTGAGGCAAGGGACCTTACTATGACAATTTGTCATCTCCTAGAGCATTTCTTTAACCAACCCAATGAAAAAAACCGCCAACTAAAAACTAGTTTTTTCGACTTTTGGCCGGACAAAGGTGCCTTTGGTCTCATAGTAGTGTTTATGAAACGTAGTTTCAATATACATTTTCCTCAAAATCGTTTTACTTAGAAAACATGATATTGAACCAAAAAATTTTCCTTGAACAAAGAACATCTCAAAAAGGATAACTTTAATTTTCTAAATATTTTCCTCAATTATAAGATATTGTGATCTCGTGATCACGAGATACGAGGGCGGGTCAATAAGTATGTGTCTATTCGAATGAAACACAGGTATTTGGATAAAAAAGCATTTTATTTTTCAACTTAGTCTCCTTTGAGCTCTATACACTTCGTTCAACATTTCTCCAATATGTTTATTCCTTCCACAAAATAAGATTTGTCGAGGACATCAAAATAGGTATTTGTTTGTGAGATGATTTCATAGCTGGAGTCAAATCTCTTTCCGCCAAGCCATTTCTTCAGGTTTGGAAACAAGAAATAGTCTCTCGGTGCTAAATCCGGACAATAAGGCGGATGAGGTAACAATTCGTCGCCAAATTCATGGATTTTTGCCGTGGAAACTGCATATGTGTGCACCCTTGCATTTTCCTGGTGAAAAATAACTTTCTTCTTGACCTAATGCAATAATTTTATTTTCAAATCCTCATAAAATCAACCCAATAAGTTGGCATAATATTCGCCATTGATTGGTTTACCCTTTTGAAGCTAGTCAGTGTGGATTATATCGCATGCATCCAAAAAAAAACTGTCGACATGACTTTATTGGTAACCTTGAAAAACCATGTTTTGACTGCTATTTGGTCTCTGGTGTGTTGTGGTCTATCCACGTTACGAAAACGAGCAAAAACTCGTCTGTATTCCAGTTGAACAACGACAAACACTCCTGCGGACATCTTGCGTAAAGTTTTATCATACACAAGTGCTCATTCCATGTGAAATGCTTATGGCAATCCTCGCACTTTCAGTCTTCGATCAGCCAATACAATAATGTGATTTTTTTAAATTTTTTCGGGAGTACAGACCTGAACTGAGCGTCCAAAACGTTCGCCATCTTCCGTGCTTGTACGGCCACAACTAAACTATTTTTTAACATTGAAATTGATTTTGCAGAGTTCTTTTAGTATTTATCAAGCTTGGGCTTGGTTCGAGTGATGGTTTTTTTCCACAAAAAACAGTGCTTAATGATCACATGAAATTCACTTTTTTCCATTTTCTCCTCTAGTCACGCGGTAGTCTGCTATAAATGGCTTTCAAACAAAAACTAAATGATGCAGCTTGTTCTAATTTTGATAGGAGTCAACTAACAGATGCCTGTTGAGAGGAGCAGTGCTGCCTTTTAAGTTAAGAGTTGGGAAATTCAAAAAGTCACGGACGTATTGACACTACCTCGTATATAAAGGGTTTTCCAACAAAAGGTGTTATTTTGAATCACCCGGTATTTCGATATCAGTCACTTTTGCAGCTTTTATTCTTTGACATTTGACAAGTAGAAACTACACCTAAAAATTTAACGATACACGTTTCAACAGCGCATTGAAATTATTAAAATTCTCTACAAAAATGGTGAAAATCTCGCAGTCACAGTTCGGAAAACTAAAGCATTTTTGGGTCGTCGTGAGCACCTTGTCGGACCGCAATACAGAAATTGGTGGAAAAATTCGAGCTGTTGCGACAATTTGGTGATGTGAAGAATAAAACCCGTGCACGTCGCTCAAGAACAACTAAGAATATTGAAGCTGTATCCGAAAGTGTTGAAGAAAACCCAGGTTTGTCCATTCCTCGTCGTTCTTTGGAATTGGGCATTCCACAAACTTGATTACACCGTATTTTGTATGATATTGATCTGGACAACGTTTTCGTTCAACAAGACGGCACTACGTGCCACACAAGCAACGAAACCATAGCTCTTTTACGGGAAAAGTTTCCGAACCCTATTATCTCTCAAAGAGGTGATCACAATTGGCCACCGAGATCTTGTGATTTAACATCTTGCGACTTCTTCCTTTGGCACCATGTGAAAGATAAGGTCTTCGCCAACAGCACATCATCGATTCAAGACCTCAGAGATGGAATTCGTGAGGCTATCGAGGACATAGGGCTGCCACTTTGCGATTTGGTTATGGAAATTTTCATGAAAAGGATATGGTCCTGTAAGCGTGGTCGTGGTGGCCATTTGGCTGATGTTGTTTTTCATTATTAACGGCATACCTACCTCTTTATTATGAAATAAACATCCGATCATTTATCTCACAAAATGCCATTTTTCTTTGAATACCAAAATAACACGTCTTGTCGGAAACTCCTGAACAAATTATGTACCGTATAATGTTTTGATTATTTCATAGAAGCCTTTCATAAGGCTCAGACCATATGTAGTTTCAACGGGCAAACGTGTTCAAATTTAACTTTTTATGATGAGCGTGTTATCTTTGACTTTAACTAATGTAATATTTGATAAACTTTTTGACTTAATAATATTTGGATTTCCCTAACATGACGCCTTGTAAAATTTTTTCTTTGAATAAGGTTTTATATTCCTCGATTTCAAAAATTGATTTTCAAACAGATCAAGTTTTTTGTTTGGTTCCGTGTTTAAATATACTATCTCAGAATAGTCCTTTTTCATTCTAAGGGAAATATGTGATTATAAAAATATTAACACCCAGTCTAGAAAAAGTGTTATACTATGTTCAGACATGCACCTTAACCCTCTAACTGGCAAGACCGTAAAAGTTATCCGATGAAGGCAATAATTTTTTTTTCAAGTAGATGTAGTCAATAGAACCGTAAGTTTTAATTTTCCGGAGACAAAATCATTCTGAACGAACGCCAGGTAAAAATTGCGTATAGGCGGTCTTGCCAGTTTACGTGTGATATGACACAAAAGGTAAATTTTATATATAAACAAATTTTATTGAGAGAAGGGAACAAACAAAGTTAAAAAATGCAATATTTTCGATGGTGGTAGTTCCAGAAACAATTTTTATCAAATTAACCGTATAAAGACAGGTCTCATTTGGAACAAACGTCTTGGGTGTCACATTTTTTGCAATGTTGGACATTTTTTTGGCTTTTCTCTCCAAAGACCGCCATGAGGTGGTCTTACCGGTTAGAGGGTTAATTGCGCAATTAGAAACATTTACACAATTAAGGCATTAATTGACCTCAATTTATCATACAATATATAATTGCGTCAACTAAAATACAACCCTTGTCCCAGGTATGTTCAGTGAAAAGCACAAATTATGTACAATGGCAAAACAAATTTGAGTATGAGTGAAAACTGAACTTAATTGCTCAATTAAAACTTAATTGAGACAATTAAGAACGCATGTCCGAACATGGCATTAATTATAAAATATCGATTGTCATATTGTTGAAGTTGACTCTAAAATATATCCATAAAAGTCTTATAGATTATTTAGTAAGTCAAGTTTTAGTATATCTCATAACATAAGAAATAACACTTGTACAAGTTTGGAATCCTATGACTCAATCTACCTTACATTCTTACTTGTTCTTTATAGCCTACTGTTGCCACCACATAATCCCGGCTATAATTACTTGTACAAATTACCAAATAAAATTTTCATTCCCATTAAAATCCTTAACCGTACAGTAATGTGCCTTTAATTTAAATAAAATTACGTTAAATGTTGCTCAAAACGCATTAAATTACTGTATTCTGATGCTTACATGTCCTTATTTTATTTTTCCTTCGAAATGCTCAGTTAACCACATTCTGGTTAAAAGGTATTCTGTTACACATGCACACTCCAGCAAAAAAAAAAAACAAAAAACTTATAAGAAAGAACAACCCACAACCAATAATTAATTTATTATTTCAGTTTTAAAACCCGGTAATGCTTGTAAAGTGGTGAGGAATGTGGGGGGAGGAGGGTGCTATAGTAAGGAAGGAAACCGATGAACGAAAATATTACAACATTTTTTTAATGGAATACACAAACACAACAAACATACACATGTATTTAACAACAAAATACATTTACATTCAAAATGAAAATTGTTGTTCATCCGACATGTGTCACGTTCCTCACAATTCGTCTCATTTATTTTCCATAATGGTCAATAATTACCGCAAACATGTCAATCGAAATTACATTGGCTCGATATGTGTGTGTGTGTGTATGTAAGTGTATATATGTGTGTGTATATGTATATATAGAGCAACAAAAATGGCCATAATACAAAAACAATAATAATTACAAATACAACCACTTTGTCTTCTATACAGACAAACAAATAAATAAATATATTTAATAGGGAGGTCCAATAAATGTGTTCTTATCATATATTTCATATGGTTTATATTATATACTTCGGTTTTTTCCACTTTTCTCTCCTTGCAGTAGAATTGTAAAAACTTCTATTAAAATTCTTGTAAGAATTTCAAAGTTCTAAAATTTTAGCAAAAAAAAAAAAAAAAATATTAAAAAATTCTTGAATTTACTTGTAAGTGACCAGAAATCTTATATTATTACTTTATTGCAAACATTAATAAGGAGCTTTTTCTTCATTCATTCACCTCAACAACGTCTAGCTTTAGAAATTTTAAGAAATTAAAGAAATAAACTCTCATTTTGTTGATTGTAATATCGATTTTGTATAATGTCCAAAGACTAGGGACCACCCTAATACTCATACATATATTTACTTAAACCCACACACTCATACTGTCTACTTAAACATTGTATAAAAAGTATTTATCGTTTAAATATTCCAGATACATTTACGCACACCGACACACATACAAACATTTAAGTAGTAAAGTTCGTGATATCCTTTCTTAATAGTAGACCATATAAAATCCAATCAAATACACTGAAGATAAAAATTATTTTGATATCTAAGGTTCAACAAATAAATGTTCATTGTGGAAAAGAAAAATCTCTGCCAACGATAAGTGTTATCATATAATCAACTCTTGAAGTAAGTACTGCAGTCAACCCAGCAAAGTCCCGATCTATATATTTTACAGATAGATATAAAATCTCTGACTTCAGGCAGCCTTAGTGTAATTTTGGACTCGAAACTTAAGTGTAAACTGCTGAGATTCTAAGCAAAAGGCACTATGTGAGTTTTATACCCACCATCAAAAAAGATGGGGTTATATTGATTTTGTCATTCCATTTTTCACACATCGACATATTCATCGCAGACCCACAAATCTACTTATATATATATTGGGTCCTTGTGAAATTCTATGAGGATCTAGATATGTCCGTTTGTCTGTTTAAAACACAATAGGGCGCAAACGGAAGGAAATAGCTGGCTGAAATTTTCCACAAATACTCTCTGTTGATAAGATTTGTTTGGTATTGGAAATGGAAATGGACAATACCAGTCCCTGATTTCACCTCGCCCCATACAAATGTCCCACCGTTTGAGCAGTCATCAATATGTTGATTATGAGGCAATGCTGAGAGATTGTTGCACAAATAAGTTCTAACTACTCTGAAATTATACTGTAAAGTATGGCGAAAACCGGGCAATATTTGTCCCTAGTCCCTGTATAAGGTCCCCCTCAGAAAATGACTTGAATGATAAATGAATGATTGGCTGAATGAGTGGACAACAAACCAAATTTTGGAATTTGGGACGATACCAAACCACATGAGGTCAAATAAATTCCGAATAAATTCACTGTTTGGTGTGGATTTTGGGCAAGAGGCGTCATCGGTCCATATTTTTGCTTACAAACAACGTTGACCAGGCCATCGCCTTCAACGGCGCGAGCCAACTTAATTGGTTCATATGGATCCCAAGGACACTCAACAGGACGGCGCTATGTGACACACAGCCACATTAGACATTCAGCATGAGCGATTTGGGAGCATGGAGGTGATGTGAACTGGTCACCGAGATCGAGCGATTTGACCTTCATAGATTTTTTCTATTGTATTTTTCTTCAGTCACATTTCTATGCAAATAAACTACAGGATTCTCCAACAAGAGGTGTTATTTTGGTATTCAAAGAAAAATTGAATTTTTTGAGATAAATTATCGGATGCTTATTTCATAATAAAAAGGAAGGTATGCCGTTAATAATGAAAAAAAACATCAGCCAAATGGCCACCACTACCACGCTTACAGGGCCATATCCTTTTCATAAAAATGTCCATAACCAAATCGCAAAGTGGCTGCCTTATGTCCTCGATAGCCTCACGAATTCTATCTTTGAGGTCTTGAATCGACGCTGGGCTGTTGGTGTAGACCTCATCTTTCATGTGACCCCAAAAGAAGAAGTCGCAAGGTGTTAAATCACAAGATCTCGGTGGCCAATTGTGATCACCTCCTCGAAATATAATAACAAGGAACCAATCAGCAAAGACACGACATTGTTGATGATCGGCGGGCTTGGGTTATTGCGTTAACTGAACTTTATAAGCCTTAAGACCCAAGTTTTTATGCAAAATACGGCGTAATGACGTTTGTGGAATGCCCAATTCCAAAGACCGACGAGAAATGGACAAACCTGGGTTTTATTCGATACTTTGGGCTACAGCAGCAATATTCTCAGTTGTTCTTGAGCGACGTGCACGGGTTTTGTTCTTCACATCACTAGCTTGCCCCGACAGCTGGAATTTTTCCATCAATTTCTGTACTGGGGTCCGACAAGGTGCTTCACGACGACCCAAAAATGCTTTAGTTTTGCGAACTGTGACTGCAATATTTTCACCATGTTTGTAGTGAATTTTAATAATTTCAATGCGTTGTTGAAGCGTGTATCGTTTAATTTTTAGTAATGGCGTAGTTTCTAATTGTCAAATGTCAAAGAATAAAAGCTTCAAAAGTGACAGCTACCGAAATACCGGGTGATTAAAAATAACACCTCTTGTTGAAAAACCCTTTATAAGCCACAGCGTTGAGGGCCGCTGTGGCTAACATTACCCATGCCTGATTTATGCGCCATAGTCACGGAAAATTTGACATTTCGGATGCGCGCCAACCAGCGAAGCCGCGGGTTGCATTTACACTATGTTATATTCCATACAAACCTTGCGGATATGTGAAAAGAGGACATATCACTTGACTTGTACAATTTATAAATTGTCAACTATTTTATCAAATCTGGTAAAAATATTTTAGTTAAAAAAAAAGAAAAAAAAAAAAAAATATTTTCCTGAAGATGCTACACATTGATGTAGCGAAATATTGAAATAAAAAAAATGCTTATGGTTAGTTCCATGTACTATCACAGAGTGCTTAAAAGGTGGCAATTTACCCCTCCTAGGATATCGTCGTGTTAAAGTGACAGGTCCCCTACATATAAAGCGTTTGAACTAGAACCGGTCTCTATCACTTTGGAACTAGTCACGTGACAACTTTTGTGTTAGTTCCTGTTTCCCTAGTGTAATAACAGCGATAGGCCTTATAAACTGATAAAAATTTGGATGATATCTCATCTACACTTTGTTTTATTTAAATTTAAAGATAGAAAGCGCTTTGAAAGACCGCTTAGCTTCATGAGTTTCATTTTCCAGGCCAGTCTGGAGAAGATTCTGAACATACTTGCACTTAATATGTATCTACATCAAATTCCTCATAACTAAACCAGAGTGAGTCATGTGGCCTGAACCTTGACCATACTGATTACGGCAACATCCTACAATAAAAAAAACACTTGAAAAATCTATTCTTCTGGATGAAGCAATCCCAGTATACATTGATGAAAATGGCCACTGGCTCAGGAATTAAACCCTTGGCCCTTTCGAAAAATCCTAGAATTTAATCTCGCGTCAATCAAGGCTTTTAACGTTAAATGTGTTGGCCTAGCTTGGACAACACCTTATCGGACAGACTTTTCAAGCAAGGATATTTAAAAACATATAGGAATTTTATTATTCCCTCACACTTTTATCCCTCACTGTTCATACTTAAGTAGAATTTTCCAGTTTTCTTCTTTTTTACTATAAGCAGACATATAAATGTTCAAGTGTATTGTTTGCTTTGTAAGTATGTTTTGTGTCTGTGTCGAATGTATAATAATTTTAATCGGTTTTTACTACATTTATATTATTGGTTAACCAAGACATGTTGCCACATTAAATTATACATTACATGTTTTATATCTATACACAAACACATATACAGACTACACTAATTCCAATTGTATTTTAAAAGTTTCTGATTGTATTTAAAAAATTTCCAATTAAATTTCAGAAATTTCCATTGGTATTGGAATTTTCTGAAATAAAAATAGTAATTTCTGAAATATAATTAGAAAATTCTGAAATAAATTTGCAAAATTACTGAAATACAATAAGAAATTTATGAAATTCAATCAGAAAATTCTGAAATATAATAGAAATAACTGAAAATAATTAAAAATTTATGAAATACAATTAGATATATCTGAAATTCAGTTGGAATTTTCTGAAATAAAATTGGAAATTGTGTAGTACAAGTTGTTATGTATCTATGTTTGTATGTTTGTGAGTATGTCCTTAAAATACTTAAAATGTTTGTAAATCCTTAATGAAACCATTCAAGTATTTACAATTTTTTGATTTCTAATACTTTTTACCACTTTTGAAAACTTATTGATTCATTTTTGTGTGTTTTCTTGTTTTATTATTGTAGTTTTTCCTTCTTCTACCGGAAATTCATTTCAAACCATAATGTAGTGGTTTTCTGGAAAATACTTTATTAAATGATACAACAGGGAATATGATACAAAAGTGTTGCCATAGAGATTTTTGTAGCAAAATCTATTTAACATAGAGTCAATGAATTAATTTCTTCTTAATCAGCCATATCGTTTACAAATAACAAGGATTCTTAAATATTTAATAAATAGTTATCACTCCATTGTTTTGTTTTTAATTAATGATTATTTAAATGAGAGCAAACAACTTCTTAAATAAAATTTGATTAATAAGTTTGAAATTTAATTAAAAAACCCACAATATTTTTTTCTTCTCTCTGGCATCATTTAATCAGAAACTAATGTCGGAGTATAGCTGCTTGTGTTTATTCAAATTTGAAATATGTTGTACATTTTTCTAACAAATACTTACAAACATTTTAGTTTACACAAGACGTTCAAAAATATTTTCCAATATCCTGTTAATATTGTATTGTAAAGCCAACATTACCTTATTTGTAAACTAAAGTTATGTTTACACTTGCACCAAAACTACGAAAATAGTGTTGTAGAGTTCAGGTTTTGAAGCGGGAGTCGCGTCCCTGATGGGCCAAGTAGGAAACCTAGGGTTTGCTTTTTTATACATAAAATTTTATACATAAAATCTTCTTGTCGAGCACTACAAAAAACCTCGTCTAAATTTTTAACACTTTTACCCACCCTACTCCAGTTTTTTTATAACAGCGAATCGAAATATTTCCCGATTTTCTGCATTTTTCTTTTATTGGACTAACAACAAATGTATATGTCAAATAAAATACGAATTGTTTCACAATCATGACTCCTTAGGGGTTTTAGAACAATTAGGCTAAATTTCTTCGTAAAAGGGGTTATAAGGTGGGTAGTGTCAATTAAGGACCGATCTTCACAAAAGTTGGTAGAAAGATTTAGGTTCATCACCAAATCAGTTAGTATAAGACAATTATTAATGTTCAAGTCGTTGTTTTCTGAGGGGAGCTTGTATGGGGACTAGGGACAAATGTTGCCTGATTTTAGCCATACATTACAGCATAATTTCAGAATACTTAGAACTAATTTGTGCAAAATTTTATTAAGACTGCGAATAATAACATATTTATGGCTGCTCAAACAGTATTCCGGAGGACATTTGTATGTGATATTATGGACCGATATCACTCATTTTCAATACCAAACAAACCTTATTAACAGGGAGTTTTTGTTTTAAATGCGTATAACTTAATTACTACATGTTTCCAGGCCTAGTCGAGGACTCATAAGCGCAAACTTTAAAAAGCTAAAAAAAAGTTGTCGAATCATTTTTTTAGGGTAATTATAACCCAATAAACTCAGAACAGCCATCAGAAAAAAAATTGGCAAATTAATTTTATGAACTAGGTGCTAAAAGGTGAAGAGTGCCTCAGGGCATTGTTGCCGGTTTAGGTGTAAAAAGCAATTAGATGTAAACTTGACCAGTATCATATTCAAAGAAGTATTGTCAAAGGATGCCTACAGCCCAAAATATGCACCAAACTGTGTCACGTTGCATATGTTTTCGACAGATGTGGGTACTCTGAATCCAAAATGCGGCAATATTGGCGATTAACCAAGCTGTCATCGCTTTAGATGATATTTCTCTGAATATTATCTTTCACTTGTTCATCTTCGTAGTGCGCGGCCATTAGACCATTGTATCATTTGAACTTCCTAAACATTGAGATTTTCAAAATAAAAAATCTAAAATTGTTAATATTATCCTAAACAGTTTAGTATTGATTATAAGGAAATTTCTTTAGTATAAATCAAGTTATAATCTAAAATGTGAAACAACCTCGCAGAAAATGTATGTCGTTGTGTATTTTAATTTGATTTGCTCCAAGGGTTTAATGATTTCATACGAGCTTTAATTTGCAGACATTACGATGATACATTAGGGTGCTAGAAACAGAGATCTGGTGGATAAATAAGGTCAAGTGCCCTTAGAGCAAAACATTGGTCTTCTCGAGACAAAAACATTGATATTAGACACATTTAAAAAGGCGACCCCTACGTTCGGCAAAAAATAAATAAATTTTGTAACTGCATTGCAAAAATACTTTATACAAGAGTGTGTACGGGTGTACTGTAGTTTGTTTCCATTAAAACCCTATTATTTTAATTGCAAATTAAAGCGACCAGAATTTTGAAAATTTGTACACAGAGAAAACAGATTAGTAATAGCAACCGAATTTGTTGCCAGTCGGATGATTCGGTTGCACACATAGAATTTTTCGGTTCTTTCAACAGAAAGTCAGTTGATAAAGAAGATTTTCGATTGAACAAACCAAACCTTTGTTACCCCTTCCAAAATTTTGTAGACACAACTGTAAAATTCGGTCACTAAGGTTGAATCATTCGATTGGCAACAAATTCGGTTGCCATCACGAATCTGTTTTCTCTGTGTAATAACTCTTTTATTATTAAAATCTACACAATAGTTTAAAGAGTCACTCTCTTTTAACACATACACTTCTATTACATACTTTAAAAACACACTGGTAATACAATTGATGTTAATTATAACAACACCTTCGATACACTGATTGCTCTGCATCTCGCTGTTACTATTTATATACACAGTGCCATTTTCTAGTAGTTTCATGAATTATGTTACGGACAAAACTAGAATGTACTATCTTCACAATGACCACTTTGAGCTTATAGCAGCTTTAATAGTTAATAATGTCATACTTATAAACAATGAGAATGTTAATAAACATGATGAATGTTGCAATCATCCATTACAAACTGTTAAATTCAAATCGATAATACTATTTCGTTACAATATTTTACTTGATTACTTGCATGCTGCTAGCTACCATATGAACCAATCAAGCTTTTCTGACCTCTCTAAACGTTGAGATACTGGTTTTTTTTCTGGTATTGAGCTTCAATTACCCCCGTTTATTGTATCACTTTTTCAGTGTGTATAATATACACTGTATATCCAAATCATTTCAACTCTTAATATTGACGATGCTAGTGTGAACAGTTCGATCTATTTACTATCTGTGCTTATGGATATACTTTCATATGTACGCCTGTGATTGTGCGGTTTTCAAGTATACAATTTCAATGACCATTTCTGTGTCCTTGTCCATAACTACGTTGTGTTGTTGTTGCTTCTGCTGTTGTTGTGGTATTCATTTTATTTCGTTCTTTTTATTATTCACAATTTGTTTTATTTCTTGTAGTCAATTCGTTTGTTTTTTTTTTATGGGTTTGGAAGTTTTATTTTAAGGTTTGTATGTAAAGGAAAATATATTTGAATGTAAAAGGTGTTTTTTTAAGACCAATAAAACTTGAAATTGTAGAAAATAATACAAAAAATAAAATTTTAAGAATTTTTTTTATTGAAATATCAATACATTAACATTTGAAAATGGTTTCGGGCATATGGTCACCGAACGTCTAATTTTGTGCCACTTTTTCGTGCGCTGCTCGCCGTACATGAATAATGTTGGTGTCCAAGGCGGAGTTCAACCATAACGTGAACTCCGGCCTCATTTTTGAAGCAATAAAGTATGATGATGGCACTGACGTGTAAACCAAACCAAATGCACAGTGGCTTGCCCGTAGAAAATCAAAATTGTTAGTAATAGAAATTTTCGCGAATTTTTAAAGGAAAATATACAAATATAAACAGGGCTCACGTACAAATCTGGAAGAGCGTACCATGGTCATTCACAAATACGATGATCATCTTTGTATAAATATGAATAAAATGCATGATTCTATCCAACATTATTAAGAATTATACAGCGATCACATGTCACGCTGCTCAAATGCATTCTGCCCTCTAACCGAATCCAAAGTAAATATCTGATGTACAAACATTAGATCCATGTTCGATTATATCCACAATTGTCCCGACTTATGTCATAGAACTCAGCCAATAAGATTGCGATGAAATAACTGAGCGTAGAACCAAGAAATACTCTCTTATCAATGACATTTTCAAAATTAAAACTTGTAATTATTAACAAAGAACCACTTAAGTAAACCCTTTATTGTTCTTCTTTGTATAGATAGGTCAATAAAAAAGTTATAATTTCTTTTAAATCCATTTAAGTAACAATTTTTTTTTACATTTACAAAATCGATTGTTCGTGCCTTTTTAATTACAAAATTAATTGTATTGACTAATTTGGTAATTAATATGACAATTGATTTGTCGTAATTTTTTTCTGTGTGACGAAATGTACGTATGGAAAATTTTTCGCAGCTTCTGTGTCAATTTTTTTATGTTGCAGAACTCGAGGGAATGTTGAGAAACTTTTCCTAAAAAGTTCATGGTATGGCAAGCAATATACAGTTGCGGCAAAAAAGCCAAACATTTGTTATAAAGGGCTCTATAAATATCGAAATTTACATCAAGAAATGTTTACAAAAATGGAGGTTTCTTATTTTTGGGCTGATTTGGCATCTGTCACTAGTTATGGTAAAAAAGGTCTTGAGTGGTACAAGAACAATAATGTGGTATTTGTACAAAGAGATGCAATTCCCCCAAACTGCCTGGAGCTGAGTCCAGTGTTAAAAGAGAATTGAAGAGCACAAAAAAGTTGTCCAAAAATGTGGTAGATTTTAAACGGAGATGGAAAACCTGTTCGAACACTTTGACATAATGCACTATAAAAACCATATTGGAAGGGTTTTCGAAAAAAATTCAAAATCATTAGTGATTAGAACTATACATTTTTTTTTATAAATTGTAACAATAATTTCAATCAAATAAAAAAAGAATTAAAACTGTAGGTTTAGTGGTTTCATTTTTATTAACATATATGTACAGTATTGGCCATAACTAAAGCACCCCCTCAGTGCATTTTGTTCATATTATATTTTTTTGTATAAAAACTAAGTTTTAAATTTTTATTATGTATTATTTTCAATTGTTAATATATTTACTATTGATAAACAAATACTTTTAAAGTTAATCTTTTTATAAGAGGTAACATTAAATCAAAACATATTTTAAGCTAGAAAATAAAACGGACAAAACTAAAGCACCCCTTTTGGATGACACAAGCACATCTCTTAGGAATAGAAGATATTAAGTTTTTTATGGTGTCTTGCAATATTCCTTCCCAGGATATAATAACGCATTGAAATTAATCGTGAAAACTGCCGATCCTTATTTCTGCAATTTTCACGATTTATTTTCATATTATCAATCTCCCAAGATTGAAGAACTTGAATATTATTGCTCTGTAGCCAAGTCTTACACACTTTGGAGGTGTGCTTAGGATCGTTATCCTGTTGGAACCTCCCTATAAGTGGAATCTCTTCACTGGCATAAGGCAACATTACATCTTTCCATATATCACGGTACATGAACTGATCCATAATCCCATTAACTTTATGAATGGGCCCAACTCCTTGACCAGAAAAGCCACCCCAGACCATTACATTGCCCCCTCCATGTTTAATTGTTCCTTTGCAATACTTAGGATTCAGTCTTTCTCCTTTTCGTCTGCGTAGACGCCTTATTCCATAAGAACTTTTTAATTTGTATTTGGATTAGTAAGAGAAGAGTACTGTCTTCCATTTTCAGACACTCCAGTCGATGTGGGCTTTGGCAAACTCCAGTCTAGCTTTCTTATTCTTAGCTGATATAAACGGTTTTTTTGCTGGTCATCGGCTGAATAATCGTGCTTCTACTGCTCTTCTACGGTTGGTTTTTTCGCTAACGCATAATCATAAACTTGTTCCTACTTGACTAGCAGATGATGTTGGATCTTTTTGCATTGCTCCTCTGATCAAGGAGTCATCATATCGTGTGGTTTTATGAGGACGTCCACCAGAATGACCCGGTGATATACGACCAGTCTGCAAAAACTTTGGAATCAGCCGGGAAATAACTGATCTGTTAATTGAATATTCTTTACTCAATTCATGCCGTGATAAGCCCGGCTTCCAGACTTCAATCAATTTAATTTTAAATTCACTGGAGTACTTGTTCCTTGCCATCCATTGTTTTTTCACAATAAACTGTATAGAACTTAAATTATAAAGACTACGCATTCCTTTATTTTTATCTTCTGGAATTTTTAAATGCATCCGTTGTGAGTCCCGTTAACTGACATTGCAAATATGCAGTATCATAGTCAAATTTTTAAACATCTTATAAGGGGGTGCTTTTGTTTTGTCCGTCGCGTTTTTTGTTTTTGTATGTTTTATCATTTTAAATTAGTTGTTCATAAAATTATCCTTTCCTAAATGAACACAATATGAACATTAACAATATAAATTAATAAAATATATACAAAATACATCCCAAAAAAACCTTTTTTATCAAAAAAATTATGATATGAAAAAATTCATTGATGGGGTGTTTTAGATACTGTATGTCAAACATTTTTCGATCTCAGTCCTTATGTGTAGCATGCATTTTTGGAAAATTTACGACATATAACCGTGAAAACCCAAAAGAAGTTATATTTTACAGATTGTGAGCAATATTTTACAAAAAATTTTAAAATAAATTAAAACAAAAAAAAAATTAATTTTTTCTGGGATAATTTTAATCATAAAAGCCTTTAGAAAAAAACAACAAAAAGAAAAATTAAAGATATTTTATTTTCACTAATTTCAACTTTCCTAACCCTTTTCTAACGGTGCAATTTTCTGGATGTAACGAAGTCTGTAGGGTCTGGTATGTATTAGTCTCGCTCGCGGCAATTTTGATTATTAACAAATCCATTATGCAATTAATTAGCCTCATCGCTGAACACAATTGTTCGCGAATCTATGACTGATTTTCAAAGTAAATTTGGATAATTTGGTAGCCTTGTTCAAGCATCAATCTTTTCATGATGATTTGCCAGTGTATACTGATCATATATGTCAAAAAGTTAACCTTTCCTAAGTTCCATCCAGTTTAAAAAACCACCCTTTAAGTATGTGTTTGCATATATGTATATGAATGTATGTGTGTGTTGGGTAAAATGCATAGTGTTATTGTGTTATTTGTCATTGTGGTTGGTTAGGAAAAACCACTAAATTGTGTTTCGACTTTGTAACGTTTTAACCACATTTCGGTGGTTCTTTTGAGGCAGTATTGTTATTTTTCTGTTTGTTTGTTGTTGTTCCTGTACTTACTACCACTACTACTGATTTATATATAAAACAACAACAATAGAAATCTTACACTACTTGACTTTTTAATGTTTAATATAAATAAATATTTGAATAATTAAAATTAAAGTTGAATATAAAACTTGTTTAAAATTGGCACTAGGAAATAAGTTAAAGCTACTTTATAAATTGGAATACATTTAACAGTTGTTGTAACAGGTCTGCTCTGGGATAAACACACCCGAATGATGCTGCTGTGGCTGAACTAGACTCGTATCATTCCGGAGAGTAGATTCAATTGTCGTGGGAATGACATTTTACATTAATTTCAGTCTATTTGTGTACACTTAGTTATTTTAATTCACAATTACTCAAACTAAAACAAATTTTAAATCAAACACTACCTATACACTTGTCCCACAAAATCTATTCCATAAATACAAATTTTTCACCACCTACAAAGTTTTTTTGTTTAATTATTATCACCGGAAAAATAATATCTCAACTGCCACCAATTGCATGTGTACAAAAGATCAGACATTTATTTAATTGTTTAGCTTTTTTTATGAATAAAAATTAACTGGAAACTAAATTTATGATTGTTGAACGAAATTTTTAATAATAAAATCTGAAAGCTAAACAATTTGAAATAATTTATCACTAGAATATGATCTGGTCAAAACAAAACGTTTTGACGAACTACACATAAAAAACAACTAGCCACCCACCCACCTACAAATTAATAAATTTATCAAAAACGAAAATTAAAATTAATTATCTCTTTTAGTGCACAAGAATATATAAAATATTGAATACATTTTTAAAAGTGTATCAATAGTATTTAAATATATACACATGCACGAGTATATATTTAGTTATATTAGACAGAATATATTGTTCATTAAATTTTTAACAAGATTTTTTAAAATATTTTTAAAAAATTTCAATAATTGGCAAATGAAATTTTGCACTTTCAACCAAATTTAGTAGACATTTTTTGGAAATAAAGTGAAAAAACAAGTAAGAGTGTTATATTCCGAAACATATATACCCTTCACCAAAGTATACTTTAAGATATATATTAAAAAGTATTTGAGGTGAAAAAAATATTAAAAAAAAAAAAAAAATTGGTGAAAAACTTTGGTAAAAATAGGTGCAAAATCGAGGTAGTCACGGTTATTATACCCTTCACCATGAGTGACAAGGGTATATATAAGTTTGTCATTCCGTTTGTAATTTCTAAATTTTTCATTTGCGACCCCACAAAGTATATATATTCTGGAACGTTATAGATAGCGAAGTCGATATAGCCATGTCCGTCTGTCGGTCTGTATTTTGTAATCAACTTTACGTAGCCCCCAAATAACTTACAAACATAATTGATACATCAATATAACGGGAATTCTTACGGATCAGTTGCTGTTTAAAATCGAGAAAATCGGCCTACAAATTACTGAAATATAAGGAAAAAACCTGGGCAACCTCGATTTTTGGCCTATTTTCTTTCTATATCTTGATTACTAAGTCATTAATATAGACAATATGGATATCTAATGATAGATATTTCAAAGTCCATTGCAACGATGTATATAAGGCTAAAGTAATTTGGACCTACAATGGTTCAGAATCGGGAAAAATATTTTTTAACCCAATTTTTTTTTTATACCAAAACATTATTTCTCATAAATTTTTTTTTAATAAATTTAAAAAATTCAAAAAAAAAATTGGAAAAAAATTAAAAACAAAACAATTTCGAAAAAAAAAACTTTTTTTTTTCTAAATTTAAAAAAAAAAACAATTTTGAAAAAAAAATAAAAAATTTTTAATTTTGAAAAAAAATTTTAATTTTTTTTACCTAAAAATATTTAAAATTTTTATTTTAAGTATAAAAAAATATAACATTCCGCATGTGTTATTATTATTTTTTATCTATGTAGGGCATTAAGACCTCGACCCTCCCAAATAATTCCAATATTTTAGCTGTCATTTGTATTGTTTTTAAATAATTTAAATATGTGTCTATATCTAAAACAAAATACTGTATATTTTAGTCCGATGTTAGTGGCATCTAAAACACATGTTCCAAATTAAAATTATATTTTTTTTATTTTTTTGTTTCTGTTGTATTTTTTTAATTTTTTCTAAATATAAAATAAAATCATCTAAATTTAAACCAATGTTAGCTATTAAAAAAAATAATACAAAAGCAAAGCAAGAAAAAACGATTTAAGAAAAATTTAAACAAATAAATTAAATAAAACGGTCAAGGTCGACCCATTAAATATGTTTACCATAAAGTGGATAAATATTTAAATAAAATAATAAAAATACTTAAATAGATATGTAACAGATAGACTTAAAATGCTATTTACTTTAAAACCAGTATGTTAAAATCCGGTTTTAAAAAGAATATTCCCAGTATTTTATGTTGGTAGCGTGACAATATTTCTTTCTATAAAAATTTTAATACTCTCTTATTTAGAATATTATTTTGTAAACACATGAGCCAACTTTGTTTTGTTTTTTTTTTTGATGATTTTCTTTTGAAAACATTTTAAATTTCCAATTTAATTTAAATATATATTTCTCAGACAAAGAGTAATAATGATTACATGACAAAGTGTTATTAATTATAAAAGATTTGTTTTAATTTTAGTACAATTTTAAAAGAAACTATTTAGAAATGTGTAAAACAAAAGATGAGAAATACTCGATGTTTAATAAAATTTAAAAAAAATAAATTATGATTCAAAAGAACTTACTAGCTAAAGAGCAAACAAATTAACATTAACACAATTTTTATCATTGAAAGTTTGAACTAATTCTGTCTTCTGTATACATATATAACAAGTAACAAAGCTATATTCGGCTGTGTCGAATCTTATACACCCTTCACCAAATTATACTTAAAACTAATTTTTTTTCAAAAATTTTTAATATATATTTTTTTAATTTATTAGCGAAAAAATGTTAGGGCAAACAATAATTTTTTATTTATTTTTTGTGAAAAAAAAAGTTTTTAACAAAAAAAAATTATTTCTTTTGAGAAAAAAAAAATCGGGGTAAAAAAATATTTTTCCCGATTTTGACCACTTGTAGGTTCAACTTACTTTGTCCTTATATACGTCGTTGCAAAGGTCGTTGCTAATAAATATTATTTCTTATATTAATGTCTTAGTAATCCAGATATACACTAGGCGACAATTGAAAGTAGAAATGTGTAAATACTAGCGTTATGCTCCAATAAATAACAATACGTGTGAAATAGCTTCAAAATATTATAATAATATGTAAACTAGTAATGAATTAAAATAATCAAAAACTAGTTTTGAAACATAAAACAAAGAACAAATCAAAATTTTAAGGTATTTATGTAAATTAAAAGTATTTCACACACGACAATTGAAAGTAAAAAAAGCAAAAACTTCTAAATAATAATCTGTGTTTCCTCCTTTATTTTGAATGACAGCATGAAGTTGGTTTGGTATGCGCTGGACCAAATTCGCCAACTTTTCGCGAAAAATCATTGCCCATTGATTTTGCATCTCTGTTCTAAAGTGTGCGATGTTAGTCCTGCTTTCATAGAAATTTTGGTGTTCAGTATTGCCAGTGCTCACTGGTATTTAAATCTGGTGATTGAGCCAGCCCATCCAATTTTTGGATCCCATTATTTTCAGAAAATGTGTGATGTGTGCTTAGGATCGTTATCCTTTCAATTTTAATTCCATTTTCTCCACAGACTCCATAAGATTTTGTTGCATAATATCAACATAGACATTGGCTGTCATAAATCAGTAGATTTTTACTAAATTACCGACGCGTGTATTCGAGGAACAACCCCAAGCCATAATGCTCCCTCCACCATGCTTCACAGTATGAAGATCGAACATTGGTCGGAGACGATTTATTTGCTTAAAACGAACACGTTTTCGTCTCTTAGCATTCTTTAACTCGAATTTCGACTCATCGGACCAAATTATGTTTTGCCGAAATCATATTGGCTTGTAAACATATCAATTCCTCCTAAGTATAATTTTTACTTTCAATTGTCGCCTAGTGTACATCAAAAATCGAGGTTGTTCTGGTTTTTTCCTTATATCTCAGCCATTTGTGAGCCGATTCTGTTGATTTTAAATAGCAACCGTGCCGGAAGAATTCCCGATAGAGGGTATAAAAATAGTTGTGTGTATGTATGTTCCGTATGGACTCAAAAACGGCTGAATCGATTCTGATGAAATTTTCAGGGAATCTTCAGAATAGTCTAGCGGGAGACACTATAAACTCAGATTTTTTGATTTTCGGTAAATTTTTTACACTATACCGCTAATGACATCAAGCCGGAATGCCAGCATATGTATTAACATTGAAGGTTATGTAACGAAACAAGATTGACCATCAAAAAATGTTTACTAAATTTAATTAAAGCAACTATCATCGGTGACAGATTCATCGATGATTTTCAACGACTTAACATACGAATTCAAGCAGCTCCAGTTCCCGTTTCCTGTTGCCTTTCTATAACCAGTAACAAAGCACAAGGCCAATCGTAGACTATTGCTGGCTTACATTTGGAAAATTCATGTTTTTCACACCGTCAACTGTATGTGGCTTACTCCCGAGGAAGCACACCAAATACTATATATATTTTTACTCCAAATAATAAAACAAGAAACATTGTATATCCGCTGACCTTAAAATGAGTTCATAATATAATATTCAGTTTGCCTTCAATATGGCACTCTACATATAGATATCTGCCACAACTTTGTCATATGATCACTTCATCTGCCATCATCTGGCTACAGTTAATAAGTGTTTCGGGTGCGATGTCCGATTGGTGGAATCCGTACTTTAGTTTTGTCCGACACTGTATATTAAAATTGAGATACAATATAAAAGAGATGTTTTCTAAGGGCCAGCAACTCGTACCGGGTTCAGCTAGTCTATTATAAACTAATTCAATCATTAACAAGTAACCGACCATATAATACCCTACACTAAGTAAATGAGCAAAAATAGTTTTCTTTTAAAATTTCAATAGCGGAGTTCACAATCTTGTGCAAATGGACTTGCATCATTGTATATGCATTGCATTTTTACTTTACACTAACAAAATATACAGAAATACACCATTGCATAAATTTAAAATACAAATGCACAAAATTGTGAATACCGCTAATAACTTATATTCGTAAGTGATTTTCGGAAATGGGGTTTAAATGGGACCTATGGCCAATTATGGACCGATCACCATGAAATTAAGTAGTGTGATTAATGTCTATATGAAAGTTATTTTATTGAATTTTATGAGGATACCAACATTTAAAGGAGATTCATGCACGTTAAAGCGATTTTCGGAAGAGGGTCTTATGTGGAAGCTATAATTTATTATGTAGCGATAATAATAAAATTTGGTGACATAAATTCCGTATATACTTATTAAACTTATTTGGAGCAATATGTGTGTAGATACCAGTATAAATTAAGCATTTATGACCGATAAGGTCTAGTTTTGGGAGAACATTTGTATGGGGGATAGGTGAAATAATGAACCGATTCCAGCCAGTTTAAACAGACTTAGTCCTTGGGTCGATAAAAATATATGAACCAAGTTTTATAGAAATATCTTCAAAATTGCGACCTGTAGTTTACGTACAAGTTTTACATGGACAGCCAGTCAACCAAACGGACGGACGGTCGGACTTCGTTTAATCGACGCAAAAAGTGATTCTGAATATAGCCTCCCTACTATGGTGGTGTAGGGTATAATGAATTCTTTTCAATTAAAAGCCTTTGAATGAAACTAAAGAATATCATGAATTCCGGCAAAGAACAGACCTTGGTTCTTCCGATTTTGACCATATTCTGTAAACTCATACCCTTTGGAGTCACTTGGACATTTCCATTTTTATTTTACATAATTTCGAAAAATTCGCGATTTTATTCAGGATTAAATGATCGACTTCATAGCTTAACGATTTTCTTATTTAGGACTTTCCAGGTTGTGACTAGTTAACAAATATTGAAAACTTCAGATTAATAAGTTGGTAGCAATCAAATCAGGTCACTGATTATGAAGCTAGCATTTTTAAAAACTTAAATGACCTTAACCCTCTAAACAGAAAACTTTAAAAAGCTAAAGAAAAGTTGTCGAATATTCAGAACAGCCATTAAAAACTAATTTGCAAATTAAGTTTAGGAACCAGGTGCAAAAAGGTGAAGAGTGCCTCAGGGCATTGTTCCCGGTTTAGGTGTAGAAAACAATAAGATGTAAACATTAATTATGATACGATTTTATTGAAAAACTAATGAAAAATATACAAACAGTATGAAAATATGTTTTACTTTCTACGATGATACTCATAAAAACAATTTTTGGCATTTGAGAAGCATAAATGAAGATCGTATTTTGAGCAAACACATTGTGTTTCCGACTTTTTGCATAGTTTGCACCATCTTTTTGCCTAACGAGATTGGAAAGTGGTCGATATTGTCATAACGGACGTCAAACTTTTGAAATTCCTAATTGTGTATCTTCTTATGGAGTACCAACTGATCATGATTCAAGGCGAATAATAATCCGTCTGCGGTCTCTATCTGCCACTGTTATCATTTTTTTATATAACAAAAAATTTAACAAAAAAGTTAAAAACTATACAATATAACACGCCAATAAATTTAGCCGCAACCCGCAACAGTGCCCTGAGGCAACCCTTAGTTTTTGCGTTCTCAACACAATTTTTGTTAATTGTTTAACATTTACAAATTCATAGACTGAAAGAAGAATATCTTACCTTTAAAAAAAATATTTCGACTAAAAGTGTAAAACTTTGATTAAATAAAACTCAAAATTTCCCTAGCTAAAATTTTGACATCATTCACAAAACAGCTCACAGAACAAAAACTAAAAGTCAGAATGTATTTCGGCCTGTGAGGGAAGTGTTAACAAATCTGTAACCAAAGTCCCCGTTAAATTTAAAAAAAAATTATAAATACTTTTTGAGGTAATTGGTGTTTTGTAATGCATGCCTTGAGGCACTCTTGCGGGTTAGAGGGTTAACTGAGCCATATTCAAAATGTCTGTTCTGTTTGTAAAAGTAAAACATATGTATGTATGTCTTTCAAGCAAAGAAAGACAATTTCAAAATTAGTTACCAAAGAAAATTTTTATGATGCTTGGAAGTTGTAACACAGTTATTTCGTTAAAACGAAGCGATCGCGAAAAACTATAAATATTTCCGAATTGTATGGACTCCAAAAAAAGCAGAGTTGATACATGAGAACTCCTGCTTATTTTCTTCGTTCACTTCTCTTTCACTGTATAATTTATATTCCCGAAGCTTTAAATATGTTTTAAATTTATGCGCTCTTTATTTATTTTTTAAGTGTCAATAACATTAATTTAAAGTCTAATAAATTTTATTAAATGCCAGTAAATTATACTTGAATTATTTAATAAATCTTTAAAACGATTATAATCTTTAATAAAATATCGGCCCCAGGTTAAAGTGTTCGATTTAAATGTCCTTTGAGAGCATGTTTATTTAAACATTAGAGCACACATACATACATAAGTACTACGTAAACTAATATCATCATTGTATGTGTATTATGGCAAGATTGTATATAGCTGTATAGCTGTGTATGTTAGTCTTTCTATGTCGTTTTCCAAAACATAATAGAAACATGTCTAAAAACATGCACACACTCTTGCACTCGCACTTTTAAGGCAGACAATACGTATTTAAGTTAAACACATGCACGCATTACATAATTATTGGTAAGGAGAAAAAGGAAATTCTTTAAATTAGCATAAATGAATATAAATGTTTTTAAGCTTTTAAAAACTGGAGTTGAAGTATTAATAACCTTGTTTGCTTGTAACCCCTAATAAAGAAAAGTTGTTTTTAAATTAGATTGAAAATGTTAGAATTTTTCCCCTTTACCAATATTTATTCAATCCTGGTCAATGCACATTGTTCGATCGAACAAACAATACAAAACATGACCATGTATAATCACATTTCGCTTTCATTTATATTGCACTCTCATACAATCCTAGACAGACAAAATGGCAGACAGACATTAACACAGAAGGACGGACGTACATGACCAATGATTTCGCACAAAGTTCATTTTGGTAACCCTTTGGTAACTTGACCATTATTGCAACAAAAACAACAATAATAGCAACAGCAGCAGCAGCAACAACAATAACTACAACGACAAAAAGCCCTATAAGAAAACGATTCACAATCACTACCAGCAGACAAACGAAACATGTACAACATACAGTTCAATAATATTGTAAAACGCATTGAAAAAGTATTGATTAAAACATTGCACGATTGTCTACATGTGCAGCTGTAGCTGTCTGAACGCAACTAAGGACAAATGGGAGGGAGTGTGTAAGTAAGTGTATGAACTTAAACAATGCACAGCTTTAACATTGTGTCCTTTTGTCTTGTCTCTTTGTTATACTTTTTAACAACGTTTTTGGTATTATCACCGAATTACATTCTTCTTTTTTTGTTTGTTTGTTCTTTAGGTTCCACTGCAGATTTTCAGCCATTTTATAGTAGAAATCTTGTTTTTTTTTGCAGAATAATGAATAGTTGACATTATATTAACAACTGATTGTAAAAATATGAATTGTACTTTAAATGGCTGGGATATTTACTGTAAAGTTCAATTTAAAATAGAAATGGTGGTAGTATAAATTCTTAATTTAAGAATATTGTAACATAGCTTTCAATAAAATTATTAAACGATTTTTAGAAAAAAGTTATTTTAATCGAAAAATCCAGAATTATCTTTGATTTTTATACCCTACACTACTATATTGGGGAGGGTATACAGTGTTTGTGCAGATGTTTGTAACGCCCACTTCAGAATCACTTTCTTAGTCAACTAAACGATGTCCGTCCGTCCATCTGGCAGGCCATGTAAACTTTGTGCGCGAAGTACAAGTCGCAATTTTTGAAAATATTTCGATAAAATTCGGTACATATAGTTGTTTTGGCCCAAGGACAAAGCCTACTGAAACTGACTGAAATCGGTCCATTATTTCACCTAGCCCCCATACAAATTTCCTACAGATATTAAAGTTTATCACTCATAAATGGTTAATTTATTCACGTATCTACACAAATTTTGCTCCAAATAAGTTTTATATAAACAGAATTCATGTCACCTAATTTTATTATGATCGGTCCATAATTAGTCATAGCTACCATATAAGACCCGCCTACGAAAATCACTTTAAAGTGCATAAATCTCCTAAAAATGTTGGTATACACATAAAATTCAACTTAAATAAGTTTCATATAGACATAAATCACACTACCTAATATTTTTGCTCATTTACTTTGTGTAGGGTATTCTATGGTCCGCCTTGACTGACCATACTTTCTTACTTGTTTTAAATAAGATATTGGGCGTATGACTTAAAAATGCAGGAATTTTTCAAATTTGTAGCTTTTATTTAGAAACATTTGTACAATATAAATTTATCCATTTTTAGCTATGACCTTTTCCCACCTTTCTGCCAAGATATGGATTCCAAGCCAAAAAAAAAACTGCTCATATTTTTAGGCCAAGAAATAATCAAGCCAATATCGGATACTTTGTTGCAAAGTGAAACGTTTCTCAGCGAGAGATCTGCATCGATCAAAACAAAAAGTAGTTGGACGGTGCATGGTCTCAACTACAAAATTACTGAAACAAAACTTCCAAATACTTTTTAACAGGTATTGTAACTTGTAGATGAGCGTTGCCATGATGGATCATTAAGGCTTCATGTCAGGCCGCATATTCTGGGCGTTTCCTATTTAAAATCAGCAAAATCCGTCCAAAAATAACGCAGATATGAGCAAAAATCCGAGACAACCTCTGAAAATTTCATCAAAAAAAGACAATTTATTGGGTATTCAATCGATTAACCGTTAATCGGTTAACCGATTTATTTTGGTCGGTTAACTGTTCGAATAATTTAAAATTGCCGATTTTCAAATAACAAATAAACGGATTAATTTGTGTTGATTAACCGATTAACCGAAACTTCTTTTTTTTTTGTACTTTATATAGAAATACGGTTTCAAAAACACAAAATTTATTTCTTAACTCATGAACATTCCCTTCTAGCAATAGGTTTTTGAATTATAGCTTAGAAAATGAAACTTTCTAGAATATTCCATGATGAACTTTGTCCTAATGAGTTGGAGGAAGACATGATAATAGACGAAACTGAAGACATTACTGAGACGAGTCTCTTATCAGAACTTAGCGAAACTATTAAAAGTATTAAAAATCCCAAATGAACTCCAATGGTATAATGGAGGATTTTTTATGCTCAAATAACTGAATAAAGAACTGAGAAATCGATTTCTCCAACATCTACAATCAATGAGGGAGTTTTTTCTAAGTCAAGTTTTAATAAAACTAAAGAAAAATCGTTGAAATGGAAACCTTTTAAATTATAGTATTTTCTTAAAAAATATTTCAGAAAAGCTCACTAAAGTCCTAAAATACCGTATTTTGATATTACTTATTTTTTTGTGGATTTTTTATATTTTGTTATTTCTTCAATACAATCTAAATTTTAAAATGTTTTAGGTAAGCAACTCCTTCATATAATTGAATATTTTTGCAAATATTCTGATAATTTAGGAGTAAGATTCATACCTTGCCTTTAAGTTAATACATTTTCATAAATTATATTCTTCTCTTAAAAAATATTTCAGAAAATTGGTTTGCATGGTTTTATTTTCAATTAAAAATTAAATTAGAAATTATTCGGTTAATCGAATAATTTAAATTTAACCGATTAAATCTAAACTCCGATTAATTATTTGCTCGATTAACCGATTAAATTAGGAACCCGATTAATTGAATACCCTAATGCTTTGACAAAAAAGCAACAAAACGTATGTTTAGATGTGTGTTGGTTTCGTTGCTTTGCGTATTTTGTTTTTGTATTTTTGTTTTAGTGTTTCTTTTCGTTTGGCGTTGTTGTTTTTATATCCTTCACTTTCGTGAGAAGGGTATATATAAGATTGTCATTTCGTTTGTAACTTCTACAATATAATCTGTTCGTCGGCAATTAAATGTAAAATGTTTCAAAGTTTTCTTGATATATTTAGGATGCTATACGCTGACAGTGGGCAATTAATGCATCCACAATAAAGGTGAATGGCATATAAGATTCGGCATAGCCGAATATAGCACTCTTACTTGTTAAAAATTCCACATTTTCGAAGCCAAAAAAAAAAATTGTTGTTTACACAGATGACAGATATGTACTCTTCAAAATGACGTATAAAACAAAAACCGCGATCAAAATATAGGCCATCTAATGTAAATCCCGCATTATTATCTCATTCACCCAACAAATTTAATTAGCTACAAAAAAAATCGCTTAAATTATTAAATTTGTATAAGAATTTTTATACAAATTTTATCGATGTAGAATTTTTGTGAATTTTTTTTTTTAAACGCTTTATTAATATATTGAATCTGCCTTTTATAAGCCTAACAATAAGTATTTAAATCGTATAACTAAAATTAAAACTAGTTGCTCTCTAACAAGAGAGCCTTAATGGTTAACTGGCACTCATCTTAGCGGGGTG
The DNA here is from genome assembly GCA_942486065.2 of Calliphora vomitoria. NCBI lineage: Eukaryota > Metazoa > Arthropoda > Insecta > Diptera > Calliphoridae > Calliphora > Calliphora vomitoria. The sequence goes on along the minus strand of OW818030.2, from coordinate 115,078,307 downwards.
GTACATCTGCTCTACGGAGCCTGGATCGGGTTTGGATCTGCACAAGTTCTCTTGCATGCGTATTGGGATGGTTTTGCAGCTTAACAATATATTTCTCACGGACTTTCTTCAACTCTTCCTTTACCAATGTCACTTTAAAGTCCCTGTGGATGTTTTCATTTCTTATATACCATGGTGCACCCGTCATGGTCCTAAGAATTTTAGATTGGTCCCTCTGTATAAGATCAATACTGGTGTTTTGGTTTTAAAACGGTCTTATACAGGATTACTTTATATTGAAGGCTTAATTTTGATTGATCACTGATTAACTAATGAAAGCTAGAGGCTTTTAGCTTCATGTAAAGTCTCTTGGTTTCTATGTGAGCGCGCCAAGTAAGCCGTCTATCAAGATGAATACCAAGGTAGGTGACATAATCAGACTGCGGTATATTAACGTTGTTGAGTGTGACAGGTGGGCAATTTCCTCTCCTTAAAGTGAACATGTTACGTTCACTTACGTTTACTTTTCATCTCATTCACCTTTATTCGCCAGTTTTTCAATCATGTACGAGATAATCTTGTAGTTGACTAGATGCTATGAGTGGGTTTTCGTGTGAACTAATAATGGCGGTATCATCCGCAAATGTAGAAATAGTTAATTTATCGCACGTAGGCAAGTCAGAGGTGTAAACAAAATATAACATAGGTCCTAGTACACTTCCCTGTGGAACGCCAGCTCTAATCTTGTATTCACTCGTCACATAATCATTGTACTTAACTCTGAAAAGTCTATTCGATAGATAAGACTCCAGCAATTTATGAGTACATAGTGGTAGTAAACATTTGATTTTATGTACTAGATGTTCTAAAAAGACGGCAGAACAATATTTCTTTAATTCAAACGATTTTCTAATCTCTCTAGTTAAACGATTGCCATGTTTAATGGTGCCATAATGTTCACGGAAACCAAATTGGTGTACTGGGATAATATTTCCATCATACAAAAAAAGTATGATCTTTTCCTGGAATATTTTCTCGGATAGCTTCGACAAACAAGGGAGTAGGCTAATATATCTATAAGAAGTTGGCTGAGTTAAATCTTTACCCGGTTTCGGTATCATTATTATTTGAGAAATTTTCCAATTTTTTGGATAAATTCCAAGTTTCAAGATCGCATTAAACAATATAGAAAGCACAATTACCACATTTGGTAGGTTCTTAATCAATGATGGAGTTATTAAATCATATTCCGGTGATTTTTTCAAGTTCAATTTATTTTTAATTACTCCATTAACATCATCAGGACCAATATCGAATTGGACTGCATTAGCCATTGTTGAAACCGGTAATTCTTCGAGCTCGAACTCATTTGCCGTGGAATTAGGTTGAAATACTTCACTTAAATGTTCAGCAAATAATGTGGCTTTTTCTATAAAACTTTGTGCCCAGGTTCCGTCAGCTTTTCTTAAAGCGCTTTGTGCCTCTATCGGTGGCTTAATGTTACTCGTTGGCTTCCATAAAGAGAAATTTGTGTATTTTGTGCTTGTCAAACTTTTAATATAATTATAGGTTATGCGATCCTCTTCTAAATGAAGGGCTCTTTTCAGTTTTCGTACAGCCTCCGCTTTGCAGCAGGTGATCTATTATGTTGCCATTCTTCTTTTTTTCTTTTTTGAGAATGTTTACAAAAACGTTTTCATTATTAAGGTTGGATTTGAGAGTTATGAATACTTTCCTGCTGATATTTGTCGACATTATTTTGTTAAGTTTCTTCCCTCCATCAAATAATTGAAATATGCTACGCCTTTTTACGATTATTAAATAATTTGTTTTTCCAACTATCGATTGTTAACTTTTTCTATTTTAATCGTTAGTTTAAATGAAAAGTAATAAAACTTAAAGTTTTATTTACTCAACGTTAACAAATACTTCCGCACTCATACATTTTTCCAACTCTATATCCTTTCAGCTTGGCTAGGTCTTTTGAGGCAAATGAATGCCTGTTCGTTCATTTGTATCCGTATACTCTTTATTTATTTCTACACGCATAAAGTTGCGAGTGTCACTGTTACACACGGCATGGCGTTATCGTGTTAAAGGACATGTCTAACAAATACACTGTATAATAATCGACTGAATGACCGACCACAGACATACACTCTATAATTATTTGGTTTTAAAAGTTTAAAGTAATACACATACATTTTTTTAGCGGTAATTTTTTAGCTGATTGTTGGAGTGTAAAAATACTACTTTTATGCACATGTTGAAAAGTACATGTGCGTGGCTATTTGTGACATGTTCTCACATACTAACATGCAAGTGATATTCAAGTGGTTTTACATAATATTGAAAAAGTAGCTAGAGAGCTATGAGAAAATTGAATCAAAGTTGCACCGTGAGCCTGGTTATAAGAAATGGCAACACTGCTGAGTACAATCGAAACAAAAGAGAAAGTTCTTTTTCCATAACAAAAGTTGTCTAACATTATTTTCTTAGTTTAAATTCTCTCATATTTGGCTCGATATTCAAAGTTTATACCAATTATTTATGTTATTCTTCTATCCGCTCCACTGTGCCTTATAAATAACTATGTAAAAGTACATGTGTTTAAACGTGTAGACTTCAATTTCATTACCTTAGTTAAAATGTATAAGTTCATCTGTATTAGAAAATTGTACTATACTACAATATTTAGTATGTACCTAGTAAAACGGCTATACTACGTAGACGATTTATATATTAATTTAGTTTCCGTTATTAGGCCATATAGTCCTTTATTTATAACCTCATTTTTTTAAATAGTTTATGACTGTGAATAAATAAGCCCCTGTCTGCTCTTTTCGATAATGTAAACTAAAACAGAATAACAAATATGAGAGCTTTGTGTGTGTAAACGTAGCCGTGATATGTTTTAGACAAGCGGGGTGCCTATTTGTTGTAAAAATTATTAGAATTTACAAATTACTATTATGTACTCTAGTTTAGATAGAAACAAAATCAAAAGCATTTAGTAGCTCGTCAGAGCAATACGAGGATTTGACGAGAAGTTTAGAGAAATAAAAATATTGTTCATAAAACTCACAAGATGAATGAAATAACATAAAACATAACCATTCTGTGAAACTTGCCGGCCACTGAAAATCACCAGAGCAAAACTACACATAAGGCTATCCGGAAAAGCAAACTTCAAACTCGAGTTGTATGTGCAATCGCGTTTTACTCATATTGGTACCCACTGTATAGTTCACCAGTAACATTAAAAGCCTTACGTACGGCGTTCTAGACATAACAATGCCCGATTAACACCGACTTACATACTTTGACTTTGAATGCAACCTTTCTGCCTCAGAAGTTCAAATGTTATAAGCGAAACTTTTCCGTCTTGATAAACTTCAACCGAAGTTGTCAAAATCAAAAAAAAAAATTAGAGATTATTCAGTGTTCTTGAGGATTATGCTATCACATGAGTTGCTGATATATATACTGTATCTATTCAGTTCACAAACATTAAAAAGAAACTGGCAGTATCCATCATTGGAGATCATGGTCATATATTTGGTGCTTCCTTTTATGTAAGATAACTTTGAAATTAAAAGCAAGCAGAGCAATTACATTTATCAGTGGCTAAGATTTGAATTTAACATATTTCTAACAAAATGTTTTTATATTTTATTCATTTACACTTGATAGATAAATTTTACCCAAGGGATCAATCGGGTGTATTGGGAAGGAAAGCAGAAGAGTTAAATCTATATGCTCAATTTCACCACAAGTCACTGGCGATCATGCGATATTAGCTTCCTTACAACATTAAAGATTTCTGTAACCCCAACTAATTTTATTTGGCCCTTACGAAATGCTTGTCAAATGTATAAGAGAATTGAGCAACACACTGCTGTTGGAATATATTCATAAACCTTCGAAAATAAACTTTACACATCCTTCGTTCCTTCAGATCCTTTGCCAGCTTGGTGTATTTTACTATTACCAAATAACAAAGAATCCAATCTAAAAAGCCGATTGTTGTTTTGTGCAGTACATTTTAGAGGAAACACCTCTTCCTCACATTGTTCGCGCAAAGTTTAATCTTCACAAGGTATATTTAAGTTTTGCAATGTCCTATATTAATATCTTCAATGTTCTTCGGCCATAAATTTCCACAATGATTTCATCTGTTACATCACGGAAAATTATTCCACAGTGTGACTGAATCAAATCGAAATCTATACCTTATCATCTTATCTACAGAATGAATCATCACAACCAATGTCCGTATCAAGACCCATTCTGGCCATTTTTTAATCATCCGGAGTTTCATTGGCTAAAATAGATTGTGATTATTACCCAGCACAGCTACAACAGCTGGCTATCCCTGATATAATAGCTTTATTACCAAGTGCCTCATTACACTGCATTACAAATGAAAAAAAAAATGAGTTCCCGCATTGAAATGTCATGTTTTCTTATTTATACCTATCGTTTATTAAACACACATACAAACTTTCTCTTCATATATGCCAAATTAATTAAAAATGAAAAGGCCAAAATATTTTTTAAAGAAATCTAATAAAAACAACCGAAATTTTTTACATTACTCGAGTTTAATTTTATCATTTCGGTATAGAAAACTCAAAACAGAATCATCTTATAAAATTTTAACACAAACTATCGTGAAACCTTAACTTCTTCTTTTGTGCTTTGAATGATCTTCTCGTTTTAACCCCCAACAGTAATTACCTAACATAGTTGTATCCCAATGACCATAAAATCGTTTTTCAAGCTTCTTTACATCTTGGTGGAACCTCTCACTGACCGCTCCCAGATTAGATGGAAAAAAGAAAAATGAGAATGAAGAAAGGGAATTTTCGTGAGCTTTAAACATGTCGTCAACTAGCTGTTCCACATTTTCTGCTCTGTTGTTCCCTAAAAACCCTTATATAGCTGCTTGCAGTGATAACCAGGCATCAAATTACTTGCTAGTAAGCTTTTCATCAATGTGCGTATTTGTGGTCCCACAAATATTCCTTCTTTGAGTTTGTTATCACTTAACTTGGAAAATACTGTCTTTAAATAGCCTTGATAAAAAAGTTTTATATTCAGTGGTGGTAAAATGACATATTTAGGATATATCAATGGTATATGTTTCACATTAGATTTGCAGCAAATAAACTCTGTCCTTTCTGGCCATACTATTGGTGTATTTAAGCAGTTACGACTACCACTTAGTCCAGCATTCATATTGGATTTTCAATTAAATATGTACAAAGATGTCTACTTTATCGAATAGGTATGATTACTAAACAAATTATAATAATAACAAAGTAGAATACATCGAAAACAGTAACTGTTTCTTTTAACCCTAAAGTGAGGGTAGTAAAAATAATAATTGACTTGTACCTCGAAAACTATACGTGATGGATGTCATATATGTTTGGAACATTTAATCTATGACTCATTACCTATTTACTCCAGGTAACAGTTAAGAGGGTACCAAAATCGTGTAACGCAGTGTTATCTATTAATATAGTGATATCGCTTGAATATACCGGTCTCATGAATATCATTCCTGCAGCCTCAGATTTCGAAAATATTTCTGCTTGAAAAATCCTGCATGAGACTCTTAGTTTAGAGTTATGTCTAATCCCTAAACGTTTGCTTCAGATAATGTACATTGATTATGTGACAAAGGACTATAAAATCAAAGCTGGCGTTCTACTGCAGAATATCAGTACACGAACTCAAAGCAGGCAAAAACTTTCAACTTGTCGTACTTAACAACAAGAACATCCCCCAGACTGATCATTAAAGTGGTCAGATGTTTTACTTGTTATCGCACAGTGCTTTATAGAGCTGTGCCGCAATTCTGTAACTTTTTAACTACAAAATTTTGTCGTTAAGTAATCAAAATTCGTTAGTTAACAATATTTATCGTTAAGAGATATTCCGAATTAAATTTTACCGATTATTTTCGTTAAAAATAGTCGGTAGATAACAAAATTTGTCGGTAGGTTAACGACAAATAAAATGTTCTAGTTAAGCCATAACGAGAAATCGTTAACTTCAAACAGTGAATATTAAATTCGTTAAAGCAACCGATATTTTTCGTTACTTAACGACATCGGTAGGAAAGTATAAAAAGTTACAGAATTGCGGTACTGATCTCTAATTTCTAATTTCAGACTTACAACATATTTTTGAATTTCCGCAAGCTCAAATTTTTTTTTAGACCTATTCTAAGGCAATGATGTTTATAATTCTTCTTGGAATCATTTCTCTCCACCCTAATCTGCATGACTAAGTAACCAATATATAAAAAAATAGTTAAAAATATCGGGATTTAGTGGATTTTTGCTTAGATCTCAGTCATTTGTGAGACGTTTTTACCGATTTTAAAGAACAGTAGAATTAGAACAGGACCCTATGTATATATTGATGTTATTTATGGGCTTTGGAAAGTTGTTTTAAGCATACAGATCTATAGATCTATCTCTATAACGATCCAGAATATACATATATATACTTTATGTGGTCGCAAAGGAAAAAAATGTGAAAATTACAAACAGAATGACCATGCATGGTGAAGAGAATATAAATCCGAAAACCTAAAAAGAAATATACAATGAATCGATATAAATACCTCGGTATCAATAGATGGTTGATCTTCCGTTTCGGGAATATAGCATGAATACATATTCCCATTATTGGCCACAATACAAGTAATCCATGTGTCAATGATAGCCTTACTGTCCTCTTATATAAAGGGGTTTCCAACAAGAGGTGTTATTTTGAATCACCCGGTATTTCGGAAGCTGTCACTTTTGAAGCTTTTATTCTTTGACATTATAAAGTAGAATCTACGCCATTACTATAAAATGAAACGATACACGCTTCCACAACGCACTGAAACTACTAAAATTCACTACAAAAATGGTGAAAGTCTTGCAGTCACAGTACGCAAAACTAAAGCATTTTTGGGTCGTCGTGAAGCACCTTGTCGGACCGCAAAACAGAAATTGGTGGAAAAAATTCGAGCTGTTGGGACAAGTTAGTGATGTGAAGAATAAGACCCGTGCACGTCGCTCAAGAACAACTGAGAATATTGGTGCTGTAGCCCAAAGTGTTGAAGAAAACCCAGGTTTGTCCATTCCTCGTCGTTTTTTGGAATTGTGTATTCCACAAACGTCATTACACCGTTTTTTGGATGATATTGATCTGGACAAGATCAAGACGGTACTACGAGCTACACAAGCAACGAAACCATTGCTCTTTTACGGGAAAAGTTTCCGGACCGTGTTAGCTCTCGAAGACGTGATCAGAATTTGCCACCGAGATCTTGTGATTTAACACCTTGCGACTTCTTCCTTTGTGGCCACGTGAAAGATAAGGTCTACGCCAACAGCCCAGCGTTGTTTCAAGACCTCAATGATAGAATTCGTAAGGCTATCGAGGACATAGGGCCGCCACTTTGCGATTTGGTTATGGAAAATTTCATGAAATGGATATGGTTTTGTCAGCGTGGTAATGGTGGCCATTTGGCTGATGTTGTTTTTCATTATTAACGGCATACCTTCCTCTTTATTATGAAATAAACATCCGAAAATTTATCTCTAACAATTCCATTTTTCTTTAATTACCAAAATAACAGCTCCTGTTGGAAAAGCCTGTATTAAATAAATCATTCCTGGTTCATGTTTTACCTATTAATACCGTCAAATATCACCCCTAGAAATATCGCTTCCTTTTACTTCCCCACAGAATTTAGGAACCCTGAAGTTCGGTATTCTTTTGTTGTTTTCTGAGGATAAACAACAAAGCCATAACTGGTAGTGCACCGTCATAATTGTCTGAATATGTACCATTTAGAACTTGAATAGGTACGCTTAGTTTAAAAGAACCATGCTTGCAGCTAGTTATACCGCCAAATTATGCCTGGAATTTCATCAAGTAGATATCTACGTTGTAAAATACCCAGCAGATAAATCAAATTTGGTAAAAAATACCATAAATTTTTACTCCATAAGTAACTAAGCACTGACAGATATCTGTTTGTTGAAATTATGGGGAATTATTTACCAAGCCATCTCATGTCTTTCAATGGTTAGCAGTCCTAAGTGGGCAGTGAGCCATTATCCCATATATGATTACCTTTCCAAACACAATCTGTCCTAAATTGCCTTGTAAAACCAAGCAGTATTTCTGGATCTCCAGTATAGGTTAGTCCAGTTATGACAATTCTCCAATATTATTCTAGCTTTCCCACTACTTAGCTTATTGTTGTAGGTTTTTAACCAACTACAGCAGTTTTGTGGCACCCCTTAACATAAATAGCAACCTTTGAAATTAATGTATAATAAGTCTAATAAAAACAGCTTTTAAATGTACGCCATCCATACCTTAATATTTCTTAAACTCTATGAAATCCAATATTTCGACCAACCACTGTAATTTATGGACCACGTAGTTGTTTACATACAATGTATACACATTATTGACATGGTAAATTGTTAATAATATTGTAGAGAAAATAAAAGTTATAGAAAATTTTATAAACATTTCTAGCCACATGTGTATGGGTATAGTAAAATTATCCTTTTTAACACACACACATACAATCATAAACAAAGTACAAAGGCTTACACACATGCATACATACTTAACTGAGTGACCGATTAAACCTTTTTTCCCCATTGCTCTTGCTGTTCTTGTTGATTTTTATTGTATACATTTGTATAAAGTTGGTGGTCATTCAATCGTTAAAGGTAGTCAGTCAGTCATGTTTCTATCCTTCCGTTTTGTACAAAAATTTACGTTCATTGTCGTTTGGCTGTACGAGCATGTACATTGGTATAACGGTTGTTGTTGAGTATTTGAGGGTTTAGTCTGAGAAGTCTATTTAAGAGATTTAGCTCCAAATGTGGTTATTACTAAAAGAATTATTAACAAAACTGAGGAAATGCTTTGAAATAAGAGAACTTTAATTTCCTAAATGAAGAGTTTTAGAAATTATATCATATTGTAGAAATACAAATTAAATAAGCATGGGACAAGTGTTGAGACATAATAACCTGTTTCACAATATCGAATGAAATATCACGTTCGCATTCTAAGCGAAAGAAAACTTATTCATTCACATAGGGCAACAAAAATCAACTTTCTTTCGCTTAGAATGCGAACGAAATCTTTCATTCAATATTGTGAAACAGGATATAAAATCGAATCAAAAATATTAATAACATTTCTATAAATTTAAAAGGATACTTTTTATAGCCCTCGTAGAAGGTAGTTTGAGTGAATGTGTGTCTGTTCTCCTGGCTTGTTTTTGTTATTGTTGTATTGTGTATTTGACAGCTAGTAATGATTACTTATCGACAAACTGCATTTCATACACATTCAAATAAACACACACTCATAGATTCCGTTAGAGTTCTTTTTTTTCATTCTGTCTGTATTTGTTTGAGAGACAATGTGTATGGGAGCTTACCAATATGTTAGTGTGAGAATATGTGTGATTTGGAGAGCGTGCATAAGGGTGGCCCTTATATTAAAGATTTTCGATTTTCGGTTCTTTTAAGGTATGAAATTGTTCTCTAGCATCTTAAAAAAAATTTTAAAAAATAAATTGTTACAAAAAATTCCAATTAAAAATAGATTTTGCACTTCATTTAACAATATATACTTATTTAAATATAAAATTTTTTTGAAATCGTTAGGCCATTATAACTTGAAACCAAGAGAAACCATAAAACTCAGAAATCTTCGATTAGACCTAGACAAACATCATCGTTTAATCAAACGTTCAAAATAGCAATCAGATCCAGAGTGGAAGTATTCAATAATCAAATCGTAGTGTGTTAAAGTATTAAGGCACGAAATAGCGAGCAACGCCTTCATACTAAAGTTCTTACTGCTCCCCGGTGTTGTAAACGATTTTGGCGATTCGTTAAAATACGATATTGCTAATTCCTCAATTCTGACTCTTTTAAAAGATGACCAAACATTCACTGATTATTCGCAAGTAATTCTCTCTTGCCGGAAAGTGATCAGCCATTGCCCGAACTTGAAAGAGTATTAGTGACAATTCCAAATTATTATTTCGAGCTCGTGCTGTAAACAGGGTTTTATCGGATCTGAACGTAAATAAACCTCCTGGGCTAGATGGCGTACCAAACGCTGGTCTTAAATCAGTGCTTTTCCTAAAAAAGGAGAGGCTACTATCGGTGAAAATTGCCATCCAATAGCAATTTATTCTGTACTTTCCAATTTTATGTAAAGTATGGTAAACTAACCTCTTTTTTAATAATTGGAGTCCTACAATTTACTTAACGACCGGCAGTATGGCTATCGTAGAGGACGCTCTATGGGCGATTTGCTAGCCTTCCTATCGGAAAAATGGTGTCGTTCCATTCTCCATTTTGGCGAAAGTAAAGTTGTGGCTCTAGATATTTCCAAGGCGTTCAATAGAGTGTGGCGTGGTACACTTTTATTAAAACTTATTAACTTCTCTCGATTTATATGGAGCTTTCTCAGATATCTCACTATACGTGTTGGTATGGATGGGATTTTAACAAATGAGTTCAAGATAAATTCAGGGGTTCCGCAAGGCTCCGTTCTTTCTCCTACTCTATTCCGTATTTTTCTAAACCAACATCTACATCAAACTTACAACCCTATCTATTATTTTGCAGATGACAGCAATATTTGCCATTCATATTCATTCAGTTACAGATCAACCCTGTCGGAGTTTGGTACAATGAGGCTAAATATGAATGATTCCCTTAATCTGGACCTTCTGACAGTCTTTGAATGGGATCATACGAAAAGGGTAGCTTTCAACGCACGCAAGACTCAGTGTTGCATATTGACACAAAAAACGAACGACACACCAAGTCGTTTCATTTGTATTTATTGGTAACATCAGACGCTCTTGATGTTCTGGCCATGAGAATACAATGTGATGCCCGCTGGTCTAAACACATTTTTCAAGTGTCGAAAGAAGCATTGTTTTGGTTTTCAGAAACGTTGAAGGAATTACTGCACTCCATCTGATCTCCTCCCTATTTCCACCACCTATATCCGACCTATTAATTCGCTGGAGCACCGACGGTATGAGGGCTGCGCTTCACTGTTCTATCGGAACTAGAATAGAATATGTTCTGATGAAATTATAGAACTTGTTACTGATACCCGCAGCTTTTTATATACAGTCCACTCGCGATAAAATGAACTTATTAAAACCAGGCCAGTTCACTTTTGCAAGATTGTTCATATTTGCGAATGGCATCTAATTCCCATCTACAAACATTTTTCCCATTAAATTAAAAGTTTCACGTTAAATTTATGTTTGAAAAATGAATATGGAATTCTAGCTGAATGTGTGCACTAACCAAAAAGTGTATGTAAGACAATTTGACAGCTGAAGATAATTTAAAAGCAAACAGCTATAAAAATCCCCAAATTATTATGCAGTTGAATTAAGTTGCCCACACACGAGTGATTTGTGATCTACGTAAAAATAAAAGTTCGCATGAAACTGTTAAAAAAAGAGTTTTAAGTAGCCGTCATAAAAAAAATTCAATTGAGGAGTTTTATTTTTTCCGTCGTAAAATAAAAGTCATTTGAGGAGTTTTATTTTTCCCGTCAGAAAATAAAACTCAGATCATTAAAATTTGTAATGCACCTTGCATTGCAATTGAATAAATTTCCATTAAAATCAAATCAAGTGGAATTTTAATTTGTTATTGTTTGATTCCTATTATCAAATAGTTGTTATTTTATTTTTTTTTTCTTAAACAAATAAATTACTACAACCATTATTCTGATAGACTCAATAAAGAAAAATACTGAAAAAAATAGAAAATAAACGAAAAAAGTTTTATTTTCTGATGGGAAAATTATAAGTTCTCAAATGACTTTTATTTTATAACGGAAAAAATAAAACTCCTCAAATGAGTTTTTTTTTATGACAGTTTTTAACAGTTTCATGCGAATTTTTTTTTTTACGTTGAAAAATAACTGTTAACTGTGGAGTTGAGATCATTTTTGTAATATCATCATAGATTCTGAAAGAGCACGTCAATACGAATCTATTGGTATATAACAATATAGGTCTCCGTTGACTCTAACAAAGAGACTTTTTGATTTAAAATTTTCTGGATAACCGTTATTTACACTCCCTGTCATAATACACGTTTTTCATCAAGAGCACATCCCTTTGTGACTGCTCAAACAGTATTCCGGGGGGACATTTGTATGGGAGCTTGATGAAATCATGGGCCGATATTGCCTATTTTCAATACCAAACAAACCTTATTAACAGAGATTATTTCAGCCAGCTAGCTCCTATCGTATTTTCAACATACATACAGACGGATAGATGGACGGACATAGCAAGATCGTTTTAGAATGTTATGAGTACCCAGAATATATATAATAATGTGGGTCAATATATACTCGCATATTTTTTTAATGGTGGGTAAAAGAAAACTCATTATTAAAACACATTATTAATTCATATATAGAGACAATATGGATACCTAATGATATATATTTCAAAGTCCATTGTAACGATGTATATAAAGCTTTAGTAATTTGGACCTACAATGGGTCAAAATCGGGAAAAAAAATTTTTAACCGGAATTTTTTGCCATACATTTTTTTCAATAATAAATTTAAAAAATTTTTTTCAAAAATTAAAAAAAAAAATTGGAAAAAATTTGAAAAAAAATAATAATTTTGTTTACCTACAAATATTAAAAATTTGTATTTTAAAGTATCATTTGGTGAAGGGTATATAAGATTCGGCACAGCCGAATATAGCTCTCTTACTTTTTTTCTTTTTAATTTCGTTAAAAGAAAATGTTGAAACCGCAAAATTTAGAATTTGAGATATTCATGAAATTTGATTCCTTTTTGGCGACATTGGTTAACGGCGTCAGAAATACAAGAACTACTTTTAATTAAATTTTAATCTAAACTTGAATTTTTAAATCAAATGTGTAACCATTAAGCGTTATCCGATTCCGCTCAAATTTGTTGAAGGAGACAAATTTTAGACTTGGTAGCACATAAGGACCACCCTAATGTGCATGTATGAGTGTTGTGTATAAAAGTATTAAAAACCAATAACAAGAACTTTATTGTACACATGTATTGTTAGTGTTTTGTTTTGGTTTTTATTTATTTTTTGTTTTAAAGCTCTCCGGGTTATTTGGTTGGTGGTATCGCCAACGCCACTGCTAGTCACCACCACCATTACCTCCTTCGGCTGATGATGATGGTCATTTGGTCAGTTAAACATACCACACATAGATACATGCATAGTGACCCATACAGTTACACACACACACATGTACAAACTCACACACAGAGTCCTACAACTATTGTAGAGATATTTATATTTATTGAATTTATAAAAGTTTAGTTTATATTTATTGTCATTATCGAACGGATATCGTTGTATCGTTTGTTAAACGCGTTTATTAAACTCTACTATATATTTATTATTAGTACTCTTTTTTTTTTTTTTTGTATTAATATTTAAATAAATATGTACATAATCATATAATAGTTACTCTAGTATATATTTATACAGAGATATACTGCTCTATACCTCTTTACATTATCAGTATTGTATTGCTTTTTTTTATTAACCAACCAAACCAACAGCAGTAACTAAACGAACAAAAACCAAAATATATAAAAAATAATTATTAATAAATATTTTTTAACACTGACATTATGAAAAGTGTATAACAAATAATCAGTTCATATAAAATGTCACCATAATAATCAAAGATAACAATAGTTTGTTTGCAGCAAGTTGTAATTTGTATACAAAATATAAAAATAAAACATAAATCATACCTGGTTTCCTTAAAAATAAATTTTATAAAAAATTTAAAATCAAAATATAAATAAGAGTATTTAAAAAAAAATGTATTTGAATCCTCAGTAGCTTGTCAAGTGTTTTTGTAGTGTTTTCTTTTTTAACATTTAATGTTAAACTTTTTACTACTAATATTTTCATCAGTTAATAATCTTATCAATTGTTAAATTCTAACTACTGTTGTTAACTTTAGTACATTTTTTTGTAGGGTAAGTAAATTTTTTATCTGTCATATCATTTTAATTATGTGTGTTTATGAATACAAACAACTTGTATATTTTCGAAAATGTCACACACTGTATCGTACGGTGCACTGTGGTGCAGAATCAAATTATTTTGTACACAAATCTGTCATTTCTAACTAGTTAATCAGATTGGAGTAATCCCCGCAGTAATATCTTTAAGAAAATATTAAAATATTATAGTTTTGTGAACAAACATTTTTCCAACGGCTAAGATTGTATGTGGGTTTTGGACTAAAAATCTAAGAAATTAAAAATTTTGTTTTTTTACACAAAAAAACATAAATTTATTCAAAATATTGACTATTGTTAGCTATAACATTTTCCCATCCTTCTGGCAACATATGGATTCCGCGCCAAAAGGATTGCTCATCTTTTGTGGCCAAGAACGAATCAAGCCATTTCGGATACTCTGCTCATAAGTGAAGGATATCCCAGTGATAGCATTCTGCACCGATCCAAATAAATAATAGTCGGACAGTGCAAGGGGTGGACAATGAGCCATTTGATGAAAAACTTCCCAACCGCTTCTTTCTAAATAGTTTTTAACAGGTATTGCAACATGTGGCATAACGTTGTCATGATTGAATATCACGGTATCATCATTGACCGAAAAATGCCCAAAACATGCCATTTTTCGGACAGTGCTTACTTCAAACGAATCAGTTGCATTCGGTACAGATTCCATGTGATGATTTGGCCAGATTTCAGCAGGTCATAATACAAAGGACCTATTCGCACCCACTTTAGCGCCAGGGATATTTGGCTGTGGTGTCGATTTGGCTGGTTAGTCGGCTTTCACAAACGATCACTTACGCTTCTGGTTATCGTAATGGATTTTCCATCGCAAGTAATAATTCGGTGCAAAAATGATTTTCTTTTATAATGTTCTGCTGCATTTAAGATATATAACATCGTCTTCAAGGTCTCTCAGCTTCAATTCGTATGGTTCCCAATTTCCCTGCTTTTGGATGAATCCTGTTGCATGCAAACGTTTTGAAATTGCTGATTGAGAAGCTTCCAGTGAATTTTGCAAGCTTTTGTTGAGTTTGACAACAATCTTCGTGGAGTTATGCCTCCAATTCTTAGTATTCAAACTTTCTTGGCTTGGTATCCCAATTTGAGCATTTTTGGGAATTTCGCCCATTTGGTTCGAGGCTGGTAAATGAATTATATAAACTATTTGGAATTCACCATAGTATACGAGTATAAAACAGTTGCCGGTTATGGAAACCCACACGCAGAAAAAAAAAATATAGTTGTGCATGTTTACTGTATCCATTTCAAAATTTTTATAAGTTTAACAATAATATAGTCACAGTAACTATTTATATGATTGTGGTAACTATAATATGGTTAATTTACGATTCACATGATTGTAACAACCATATATATGGTTACAGCAAACAAGTATGTGTTTGTGTTTGTGGATTTTAGAACACTTAACCCAAATTCGAAATTTCTATAAGACATAATAGGGGAAACCCCTATTAGCATATTATTGAGACGTTTTCTATTTTAGAGCTATATTTTCAAAACATGTAAAACCTTTGTAAGTTTTCTAAGCAACATTTTTTTTAGAAAGCAAAGAGTAATGGCAAACTTTTAGCCAAAGAAATAGGAAAATTCAAAATTTTCTCAATTTTCAGATTCAAAATCGATTATTGTTGGACTTGTAAAAAATGGTGTTTAGAAAATTTGTTCACATGATTTTCCTATTTATTTTTTAACTAACAGAAACAATTTTAATAAAATTTTAAAATGTGTAAAACTAATTTGAAACCCCACAGCGCCGCTTTTGAGAGTGTTTTGGGTTTTGTCTCAAAAAATAAAATCGAATACACCTCTGCTACGCCTTTGTGAAATTTCATGCCATCCGAAGAGTCACATAGATAGAAATGGCACATTTATTTCCAAAATATTTTGATTCTGCCATACTGTGCGGTGTGGAAAAGCATATACGTAGTTTGGTGATATATTTTATCTCAATATCGCTCAATTAAGGAATGAGATCGAAAAATTCTTAACATACATATATGTTAAAAAAAACGAAACAAAAAAAAATTATTTTTATAGTGTTAATCACAAGTGATGAAATTTTAAACCTTTTGCGGAAACCCTTCCATTAACGTCTTTATAGTGCTTTCTGTCACTTAGTTCGAACAGCTAGTCCATCTCCGTTTAAAATTTACCACACTTTTGACACCCTTTTTATGCTCTTCAATTCACTTTTAATATGAGCCCAATATCTCTCCACTGGCCTTAGCTCCGGGCAATTTGTAGGATTTGCCTCCCTTGGTACAAATACCACATTATTGTTCTTATACCACTAAAGGGCTTGTTTACCATAGTGACAGGATGCCAAGTCAAGCCAAAAATAACTGTACACATTATGAAGTCTTATGAATGGAAGCAGAGTTTTTTGTAAGCAATCCTTTATGTAAATTTCGTTATTTATAGAGCCCGTTGTAACAAATCATTGGCTTCTTTTGCCGCAACTGCATATTGCTTGCCATTCCAAAAAGTTTTGGGAAATTTTGTCTGCTTTTGGGTCCTAAACTTTTCTTAAACATTCCCTCGAGCATCAGCAACATCAAATTTTTGACCAGAAAGTTGCGAAAAATCTGCCAGAACATACGTTTCGTCATCCATTATGCAGCAAGAATATTTTTTTATAAATCCTGACTTCAATTTCCGTGCTCTATTTTTGGCCTCTAAATTTTTAGCAGCGTTCCTGTCAGGAACTTTTTGAGCCTTGTATGTTTTTAAACCTGCATTAGCTTTAACTTTTCGTACCAAATAGTCTGAGCACTGAGCTAACCGGGCTGATTTCCTACCGGATGTGTTGGGAGCTCTTTTGAAAATGCTTTATATTTAGTGGCTTTAGAAACATCATGTGGACCATTCCTTCTACCTGAACCAGGTTTTGTATCAACGAACAAGTTCTCCCGATACTGTTTAATAACATTGGAAACAGTTTGACAGCAGACCTTTGAATGCTTAGCCAATTTTTGTAGGACCAAGTAGGGTTTTGTTAAAAATATATTGATTAATTTTAGTACGCACTTTTTTCTGGTCACTCATTTTCATCAGATTAACAACAAATTAATATAATTGACATTAAACATAATAACTGACATGTTTTACAAATGTAACTTGAAAAAAAAATCAAATATTACTGGGGTTAAAAGTTTTAATGAAAAACGTGTGTTAAGAATTTTACGATCTCACTCCTTACAATAGTATCGTCATATCTATTACAAAAATAAGATATCTAATGATCCCTAAAATGTTTGTAGATAATAATTATACCCAGTGCTAAAATTCTAAATAACAAAAAAACCATCTGAATTTTTAAACACGCAAAAATATTATTTTCAAACAAAAATTTAAAAATAATTTTGCGTCCGTATTTCCGAAAATATATAATTTCTTTAGATTGCTGACTTTCTCAGTTTCAGTTTGATACTCATTGTAAGATCAAATACGCATATGAGTGAAATCAAAAATTTTGGAGAATCTCTGAAACTGAATTCTGATGGCTTGTATATCGGTAGACCATAGAAAAGGTACCTGTGATCAAAATTTACTTAAAAAATACCAGACAGATTTTTGGTACTTTTTAGAAATCCGAACAATTAAGGGGTAAAAATTGTATTTATTTTGATAGTTTTTTTTTATAAAATAATGTGTTTCTATAAACTGACATAGAAATATGAATATTTTATTATGACATCCCACTACGATAATGAAATTTATTTAAATAAAATCTGTATCATTTTAATGGGGAAAACATATTTGATTCGAGTCAATTTGGATAAAATTTTAAACATTTCTTCCTGCAGTCATACAAAAATATACTAACAGGTTGTTATTTGGAACTCGAGTGTGAAGGTGTAGATAAATCCAATCCAGATCAATCTGTGATCACTCTTATTTTATATCAAAAATCGATTATTAGTATAAACAATTTTAATATCTTAAATCGTTAATAACTTTGTAAATACTGCGATTTTAGGGAAAATAATCTCAATCTGTAATCACTCATATTTTATACCAAAAATTTTCAATACCAAACAAACCTTATCAACAAAGAGTATTTGAAGAAAATCTGTTTTCAACAGACATACCGACGCACCATCAAAAAAGATGGGGTATATTTTTGTCATTCCGTTTGAAATTTCAAGACGATCTAAATATGCCCGTCTGTCTGTTGAAAACACGATAGGGTCCAAACGAAAGGAGACATTTTCTCCAAATACTCTCTGTTGGTAAGGTTTCTTTGGTATAGGAAATGAGCAATATCGGTCCATGATTTGACCGAATCACTATTAATTAAATTGGACATAAACAAGTTTTTCACATTTTGTTGTGTGCAAAAATCTTAAAACCCGTGTTATGTACTTCCACCTTTAGGAAGAAGGTGGAAGTACATAACACATTTTAATAAAATTTTGAAACATCTTAAGCTACAATAGCTAAGAAATAAAAGTATATAGAATCTAGACTCTAGATTGTAACTAGAACACTGTTGCTTGTCAAATTATTTTAGATCGTTTCCATTATATTTGGAGTTTTTCAAATGTGAACCCCTATTAGAATTTTAAGTGTGAAATGTATATTTGAAACTATTACTTATATAGCATTCGTTCTAGCTTGGCTCACCTTAAAGTGTCAACTCATTAACATATGAATAAATAGTTTGACAACATTTGTTGTATTTGAAAAATCTATGACGTCGGCATGTTTGTTGTTAATGACTTTGAGATATTGAACTTTAAAGTTAAGCATTTGAGTAAATAATAAATACGGAAATAGTATTGTGTTTGTAAAATTTATATCCGCTTAAAAATGCAATATTCGATACTATTAACTAGCTGGTTATTTCATTACTAAAATAACCAGATGCTTTTCAATTTCTTTATGTATGTAAGTGAGTGGATAAATTCATAATTAACATTACATTTAGTAAAGCGTGCTTTATAGGACCTGAAAATGTAAAAAAACAATACATGATATTAATCATAGAAACGATACACTTCGATTTGTCAAATAAAAACACAACAAATCATAAGTCTGATACAACAACAAAATACATTGACTAGCATATATTTTGTTGCTGCAAGAGTTAGGTTTTTGACAATAATGTCTCGTCTCTATTTTACCCTGTGGTATTAATATTTAAAAAATGATTATGGCATATGCCTTATGTTATATGGCCACCACGTCTGTTCTCGACGAAGCGCATTCTTGACGTTCAGTTTTGGGCCAATTTTTCGAACATTGCTGGCCGTGTGACACGAACAATGTTGGCATCCAATGCGTCAATTGCTGCTGGTTTATCAGCATAAAATACTGATTTCACTTGGCTCCAAAGAAAATAATCGAGAGGTGTCAAATCACATGACCTATTTCAATCAATCGATGTTGCGGTAACGATCTCCATTGACCATAACGCGTGCTACGACTTAATTTTTGAAGAAGTAAGACCGGATGATGCCGCCAACGTATAAACCGCACCAAACGGTGCATTTGTCTGGATGTAATGGAGTCTGTAGGGTCTGTTGTGGATTGATCTCACTTCATTTGCGGCAGTTTTGTTTATTAAAAAAACGTTAAGCCAAAAATGAGCCTCATCTCTGAACACAATTTTGCAACAGTAAGTTGTGCGAAAGTAAATTTGGTAGCGTTGTTCAATCATCTTTCTATTCATGATGATTTGCCAGACTATACTGATCATAAATGTCAAAAAGTGAATGCAGTATGATAGTTCGGTTAACAATTAATCCTTTCGTAAGTTCTATCGGCCTTAAAAAAGCACCCTGCTGCTTGCAATATTCATCATGTGTAAAAACATTCCCATCAGTAGAAACTTCTACTTATAAACAATGTTGATAACATGCTGTTATTAACATTGTAAGTATGACAGCATTAAGTGTTAAGTAGCTTTAAAAGCTATAAGTGATAATTGTAAAAATAGAACATTCTAGTTTTTTTGTTAGATTATTCATGAGAATTCTAGAAGATGGTGAGACACTATATCGTAGGCTTTGTAAGAGTTAACATCAATTGCATTACCAGTGTATTCTTGTAAATTATAAAGTGTGAGTATTAAAAGAGTTGTATAATGTTCGCTTGTATTTGCAATTAAAAAAATCTGGTTTATTTAAAGGAATTAAGCTACCGTTTTTATAAAGTATAAACGTAACAATATTTTATTTTCAAAATGCACTTTGTTTTTTTAAATTTCTTAAATTGTCCCACCTGCTAAATTAAGTCAATTTATAAATTTGAAAAAAGAAAACAACAACAGATACGAACACATATTCCAAATGAATAAACAAAAGAATATAAACAAAACAAACAAATTCTACAATACTTATCGTACACTAACCAACAGAAAGCTAAATAACATAGAGATACAAAAGAACACCATGCACATTCATTCGTTCATTTATAGATACAACGCTAAAAGTGTAGAAATAAATAAATTTTAATAAATGCCATGAATACGACACAAATTATGAGCCGGCAATTTACCTGTAGTAAGTACTATTTCTGTAGTACTTTCTTACATGTCATGTGTGCGAGAATGACACCAGTGTAAACATCCCACCAACAACAATAACAAACACACTTAGAAACGACCACTTCATGCGGTTTACACTCCACTAACAAGAGCAAACAAAACGAAATATTATGTGCTCGCGTACTTTTGAAAACACTGCTTGCTGTATGTGTATGACGACGATCAGCTACATACATATGTATGTACATTAGCAACAATAACAACAAAAACATTAAAGTACTGCATGAAAATATCTACAGAAAAACCAACAACAACAACACTTATAATAAAAATTTACGATAAGAACTGAATGCGCTTATCAATATTTAACCAAAAAATAACAAAAAAAAAACCGAAGATAACAAATCCTTATCTAATAAAATGTGAAAATATAACAATAATAATAAAACAAAAATTGTAACGAACAATTATTAAGAGAAGAGAAGAACACTTACGCTATATGTATACGAGGTTAGGCTGAGGAGTTGTTTAAAAAAAAAATATATATCTTTGTGGTTATCTTTTTTCATATGTTTCGAGATTGGTGTCATCGTTCATCTGGATTTTCATATTTAATATTTACATTTTGTACAGTGTTTTTCATTTCAAAATCTTATTCTGAAATTTTTGTTTTGAAATTTCAATAATTTATTTGAGTGCTATGGGCATAGGGTACAACTAGAGACGCAACTGAGAGTATTCACACGTACTTGAGATATGTGAATTCAACATACTTGTGAGAGAATTAAAGACATCAAAATAATTGAAATTTTAACTTTGATTTTCCGATTAAATATAGACCAAACCACTTTCTAATACTTCTACACAATTTTTTGCAAATTTTAGTAATGCTTTGCAGGAGACTTTAATTTCGGAAACACGTTAATATTGCTTAAATGTAAAAAATATTTTTTTTTATTAATTTTTGACAATTGATTTTATCTGTGGTAGAATTTTATTTACAGAACAGAGTTTCAATTTTTGGTATTGAAAATTTAAATAAATTAAAATTTAAACATTTTTATAGAACTCTGTGTGTCTGGTGAAAATTGAAATGGCACCAATTATGTACTAATACATTCTCACGACATAGGTTTTTAACAACAGACCTAGGTTGTTTCCCTCTCAGTAACGCTTCTATGGATATATTAGTCTATGGCTTTGGGCTTTATGTGGGAGCTATGAGCAATTAAATTAGGTTTGTGATTTATTTCTCTCTCAAACTTATTTTTGTTAAATTTTATTTGGATACCAACATTTTTAAGTGATTTGCACGTTCAAATGGTTTTGGGAAGTGGGTCTTATATGGGCAATTCCACGAGAACGACTACCACGACTGAAAAAAATTATTTGGAGCTTATTATTTGGAGCTTATTACAACATTTTAAGTGCAAAAGTAATAGTTTAAACTGACTAAATTTAATTGTTTAAATTAATTGGTCTCCCAATGTTGTATGAAATGAATTTGACTCTGATTGTTTTTTTGCTATTATGAATTTGTTTATATATAACCAAATATATATTTTATATTTATTTTTTTAGTTTTTGTATACATATATTTACAGAATATACATTGTTTTACTATAAAAGAAAAATCTGTCATGTACGGTATGTCACGTACAATATCAAATTGTATTTATTATAAAATCATCCAAATATTGTTTTTATTTAAATATGATGGATTGTAAAGGAAAAATTTTTGGTTTAGTGTAAGAAATTAAAAGAAAACCTAACGCCTCTCACGATTCCCAAATTTTCGCATATTTCTACATGTACCTCAAAATGACTTCCGTTTTATGTCACGTACGGTATACCCTAATTTCGCTCGATATTTTGGACAAAAATGTTTCGAAAGAACTTATTATTTTTTTAAATATAGTACCCTCTGAATGGAACATAAAGACCAAATTATTTTTCAGATACTCTTATTTTTGCAAAATCTATTCCACTCTATAGGCGTACAAATGTCACGTACGATGACATGGAATTGCCCATATGGCTATGACCAATTATGGACATGACTTCCCTATATACAATAAAAACTAAACATCTAGACAGATAAAATCCTATTTCAGCAGGACACTTGTATGGGCGCTAGGTGAAATAATGGACCGATTTCAACCAGTTTAAATAGAATTCTTCCCTATCTTCAAAACTCCGATCTGTACTCAACGCAAAATCTACATGGACAGCAATCCAGACAGCCAGACGGACTGCCGGACATAGTTTAATCAACTCAGAAATTCAATCAAATTGAGTCGATCAGCATACTTAATTTTTATATTTATTTGGCCGTTACAAATATCAGCCCCACTATGGTGGAGTAAGGGTATAAAAACAAGAAATCGGTTGCTATAATGTATCAGATCAAATGAAGGCGGATTTTATAATCAATAGGTAGGTCTACTGATCATATTGTTTTGGCTAATGAAAGTTGAAGATCTTCTTTGCGAACACTTCTTTATATAAGTTTCTGTATTTATACACAATTATCTTTAGAATTTTATTGAGTAAAATATAGAAATGGTTTATTTTGCCAATAGTCTATTGTTTATTTTGCCAATTTTTTTACGAACAAGACACTTTTGGATTTAGACTATAAATGAGAAGAAAAATGTTTGTTAAGTTCTTTTCGATCTCAGTATTGCATTTCACCATTTACAACCTAGGGCCATTATTACAACTTACCTTTATGTTCCTAATAGCAAAAGGTTACTTTAAAGCTAACATTTTCTATTACTTAAAGTTACCTTTTACTATTACGAACATAAAGGCAAGTTGTAATAATGGCCCTTAGTGTCTTAATTCGTTTGATATTCAGACTTACAGGTGAAATTGTCAGTTCTAGTGCACTCGTTTAGTACTTTCGACCGCATGTTCATTGGGGTGACCCTTATTATGTGGAAAGCTTAGCTTAACACAGATTGCTTGCCAAAGCTTAATGTGAATGTGTTTCATCAGTTTCAACATGCGAGAGATGATTTGTTCTCTTCAGAAGTGGTGATTTTTAATCGAAATACAAAGATCGCCCAGGCCGGCCAAAAAAGTTTAAAGACAAAGAATTGGAGACATTACTCCTTGAAAATTGTTCTGAAACTCAACAAGAGCTTGCTATATCAAATCGCTTACGAGCAGCAGGATTCATCGAAATGCTGGGAAAATGGGTATCATACGAATTAGAGCAAGATACCTTGAAAGACGATGTTGTATGTCTGAAATGCTGCTTGAAGGTTATAAAAGAAAATAAGTTTTGCACCGAATCATTACTTGCGATGAAAAATGGATGCATTACGATAACCCGAAGCGTAAGAATCGTATGGTAAGCCCGGCCAACCAGTCGAATCGATTCTCTATTTTTGGTGGGAGCAAAAGGGTCCTTCCTATTATAAGCTGCTAAGATCTGGCCAGTCCATCACAAAGAACCTGCACCGAATGCAACTGATTCGTTTGAAGCGAGCATTAGCAAAACTTGAAACACCGCCCGTCCACATGTTGCAATACCTGTTAAAAAGTATTGTGGTTGTGGAATGAAGTGGTTAGGATGTTTTGCCTCACCCGCTTTATAGTACAGAACTTGCACCGTTTCTGAGATACGCTATACTTTGGAACAGAGTATCCGATATTGGCTTGATTCGTTCTTGGCCTCCAAAGATGAGCAGTTTTTTTAGCTCAGAATCCATATATTACCAGAAAGATGGGAAAACATCAAGCTAACAATGGCCAATACTTCGAATAAATTTATATTGAAGAAATATTTCAAAATAAAAGCTAAAAATTTGAAAAAACTCACCTATTTATAAATCATACACTTAATAAATGCTAATACATCTTACTAAAATATAGTTTTGGAATTTCATTTGGTCGTAATAGCATAAATGTACAATATGTAATGTCTAATCTATATGTATTTGAAATTGCTTTGAAAAGTACATTTGACTTTGGATAAATCCAAATTAATTATTTGATATTTTTAAAATTTTTAGTGCAGATGACTTGGACAATTTTGTCCACAGACACAAAAGGGTTAACACCATCCTAGAAATCTTACATTACAAAATTAAAAACTAGCAATCCAAAAAAGCTATCTTAAATTATATATTAGAATATAGGCTGCAAATGCTTTAAGCTAAATTTTGACCAAAAAAAACTTCTTCGAAATCCGCCAAATTCAAATAATTAAACTGACATCCCATGTTCATTACCGTAAAGTCAATTGCCACTTTAGTGTCTCTAAGTAATCGAGAGTGTAGTCTTTAAATTTTTAGTTTGTACCGCACTTTAGAAAGTAGTTTTTTTACATAAT
This sequence comes from Calliphora vomitoria, assembly GCA_942486065.2. Lineage (NCBI taxonomy): Eukaryota > Metazoa > Arthropoda > Insecta > Diptera > Calliphoridae > Calliphora > Calliphora vomitoria. Next base: position 115,053,327 of record OW818030.2, on the reverse strand, counting down.
ACTTAGAACCTACTGGAGAGTGGTCGAACGAAGGTTTATTTACAAGCAATCGATTATTTGACTGTCTAGGAGACATGTTTTTTTCTGAATAAAATATCTACTTTGGTAGCTAATCAAGTAACCAAGTAACTCTATGTAACCGGTATGTGAATCCAGAGCATTGACTACTTTGGACCGGTTATCAGACAGTCTCATTGTAATCTAAAAGGGTCAATAGACCCTTTGATTAGGACATGCAATTGTTAAAATAACTAGTTATATAGCTACTGATGTAACTTGTTGTTTCCCTATATGATAAATAAAATCACTAGTTCGGGACAGTCTCCCAGAACATTTGGGAAGTGACAGCAGTGAAAATAATCCACGAAATAGGTCAGATTTTATTACTATTTCCAACTTTTGCACTTTCCTTCAACATGCAAAACAACATCATATTAAGCACTTGTTATAGAACATGAACTTTCCAGTTCTGCCTCGTACAAATGAGTACTCGTCCCTCTACACGCACATATACACACACTATTAGACTAGATAATGAGATGTCATTGTATGAGTGCTGGTGTGTAAAGGGAGCAAAATTTAGTGCATGAAATATGACAAAAAAAAAGGTAGAGTTTGTACAGAGAGTTGTTTTTTATGGATGTCTGATTGTATGCTTGTATGTATGTCTGTCTGTCTGACGTTCGGTCTCTTCATATAGAATATTGAGGAACAAATTACCTACGAGTACTTAGTGTTAGTTTCAATTGAAACGGAGCGCGGTAACGGTTCATTTTAGTGTTTTTTTTTTGTAATTTCGTGAGTAAATTGACGGTCGAACGGTCAATTCTTTGTTCTTTTTATGTTTTTATTGCAAATGTTAATTGGAATTATTTAAGTGATCTTCACTGTTATTAAGTGATTTAAATAAAACAACAATAAAAATAATTAAAACAAATTTTTAGTAAAAAAAAAAAAAAATAGTATTTGAATAAAACCTCATTAATGGGAAAATGTTTATTTGATTTATAAAAGGTAAATTATTTAAAAACAAAACAAAAAAATAATTGCGAAATTCATTTAAAAATGTTAATTATAAAAAAAACGTGTTACTCAATTGTTTATTAAGAGATTAGTAGTATGTATTATAGACATACTAAAGTGAAGTGTGCTTTAAAAAACAAAGTGCTACTAAAAGAGGTGTAAATACTTTAAAGAAATTATTATTATCAGTTACATGGGATGATCAAATGGGATGATCAATCTTAAAGCGGACAGCAGTCGAATTTGTCATCTCCTCAGTTATTATGTATCGCAAGTGTTTATCAAATCATAGACCCTTTCCGGTCCAAAAATTTAACAAAATTTAAGTATTTTACAAAAGTGTGCATACATAACTACACATAACTTTCAAGCCATAAAATGTACAACATTAAATTTTATTTTATTTGAAAGATGAAGACATGTCCTTAATAAATCAATAAATTAATCCAATTTCTTCGAAAAGTTCAAGGTCCAATTCTTGAGATTTAAAATTCAAAAACCTATATCTCAAAAACAACATTTTTAAAATATATGTTGTTGACTGAAACCCCTTCTATATTTGATCACCCTTTTAAAGTGGACACTCTTTTACAACTTCAATGATGAGAAATCCAAAAAGTGCTGTTTTCTGCCAGCTTTGTGTTGGATTCTCTCAAATATTAAGTGAATTACAAATAATATACAGGGTTATCCAATTGGATGTTTATTTCATAATAAAGAGAAAGGTATGCCGTTAATAATGAAAAACAACATCAGCCAAATGGCCACCACGACCATGCTTACAGGACCATATCCTTTTCATGAAATTTTCCATAACCAAATCGCAAATTGGCTGCCCTTTGTCCCCGATAGCCTCACGAATTCTATCTTTGAGGTTTTGAATCGACGCTGGGCTATTGGCGCAGACCTTATCTTTCACGTGGCCTCAAAGGAAGAAGTCGCAAGGTGTTAAATCACAAGATATCGGTGGCCAATTGTGATAACCTCTTCGAGAGATAACGCGGTCCGGAAACTTTTCGCGTAAAAGGGCAATCGCGTCGATGCTTGTGTGGCACGTAGCGCCGTCTTGTTGAAAGAAAACGATGTCCACATCAATATCATCTAAAATACGTTTGTGGAATGTCCAATTCCAAAGAACGACGAGGAATGGACAAACCTGGACTTTCTTCAACACTTTAGGCTACAGCCAGTGTTGCCAGGTGATGGCAAAAAAAGAAGCTATATTGACTTCAAAAAAAGGCCAGAAAAAGCCAAACTGCTTTAAAAAAAAGCCAAAAAAAAAGCTAAAATATTATAAATTAAGAATTTAGTTTTATATTTATTTTTAAATAAAAAATTTTAAAATATATTCATAAAATTCATAAAAATAAATAAAATTATAAAGCTTTCTTTTGAACAAAAAAAAAATTTAAAAAAGAGGCCGATTTTGGAAAAAAATTTATATTTTGCAAAAAAATTTCAAAAAGTGTATGTCTTGAGTTACAAAATATTTATTTTGATAGATATTCCACTCGAATCCCACTAAGCGATCTCTTGAGCAAATAAAAGTTTTAGATTTTGCAAAAAAAATGTTTTTTTCCGAAAGATTGAAGAATTAGCTATGTAAACTATTTGGGACACATTTTGCTAAGAACAATAGGTAATAAGTTACATGGATGAGAAAAAACACCTGCTTGGCCAGAAAGTTTTCGACCGATCTTGTTGAAAAATTGTGTCTGAATTACTATCTAATAGAACTAACTATCGGAAGACATCGATTTCAAAAGATGGTTCACTTGACATTAAATGCCCCATATATATTTTTATACAGACAAAACTTAAATTTTTTTTTTTTTTTTAATTTAAGTACTAAGCATTTACTATTTTTCACATACATAATATATTTTTTTGGTTTTACGAGTACTATTTTAAGTGTATTATTAACGGATAAAAATCGATTTAGCGAAGAGTTTTCATATGAAAATCTTTATCGCAATTGCTCAATCAGTATAATTTGCCGTATTATTTTTTTCAGAATCGTCACTAAAATATAAAAATGTGAGTTCCTAAGACACAGACACATCTTTGAGTGACTTTAAGTGTTTGAAGTTTATTTAGAAATCAATCAAAAACATAATATTCTTTTTTCGTTTCTCAGCTATTTTTCTTAATAATGAATGTGTAAAAAGTATTGTTAAAGAGGCAAACTAGTTTACTTAAGAATTAATGGAAAATTTCTAATTTCAGTTAATATAACACCCACCACCAATAGTAAATGGGGGAATAAATAAGTTTGTCATTTCGTATGTAACATTGTTTTGGGGCGTTAATTGTCTTCCGTTTCAAAATCACCCCTTTTGAAGCGCATCGCTGAAACCGATGGAACACATTCAAAATATACGCCATTTCTAAGTCATATAGTTTTTTTTTGTCTGCAAAATGTCATGTTTACAAAAATTTAGGTTATTTAAAATTTTTTTTAAGCATAAAATATTAATTTATGGTTTGAACGTCATTTCAGGTTGATGATGAATTATTGAAAGTGGAAACTAAAAAATTATGAAATGAAAATATTTCCGACTTCGACGTAGTTTAGAGTTGGGCATAATCGCTCTTCTTACTGATTGTTCAGAACAAATTAATGAATATGTTGGCTTTTCGATCACAATTAATAAATGAAATGAATAAGTTTGTTATTTTTGTTCAGTTGTTCATTTTTATTCTGCGGTGTTTGACTGAACTAAGTGATTGAATGATTTGCTTTAGGAAACAAATTTGACAGGATTTTTAATACTGATGAAACAACTTAAAAGCAATACCGAAATGACAAAAAGAACCACAAGACTGAAGACATTGTTCACTTGACTGAATTGTTCAATTGAACTTATTCGTTCATAAACAACCCAACTCTACAATAGTTATTTCTCTCAAAAATATTTATTTTACATTTTACTCATTAGCATCTAAAACTTACTAAAAAGTTGCCAAAATATTACAAGTTTTAAAAACTACATTTCATTACCTTTCCATTGATATATAAAACGTTATATTTTATTCATTATTATACTTTAAAATAATGAATGCAATTCACACACCTTGTAAAAAATCCTCTACTATTTTGTTCAAATCAAAGACTGCTTACTATGCACTTCTCATGTTTTCATGTACCATGTATTATTATATATGTTTCACTTTTGCTTATTGCTGATTGGTCAGTTGCATTTGCTAATATTTAATATTTGCGCTTAAGTAAACTTGTATTAACCTAACATTGAACAATTTGCTGCATTATCAGTGTTAGTAGAATTGTAAATGTTAGGTTCATAGACTCCTATTTCAATAAAAAAAATTATTTTTCAAAAAAATTTATTTTTCACAAAATTTTTTTTACAAAAAATTATTTTTACAAAAAATTAATTTTTTACTAAAAAATGGATTTTTTACTAAAAAATGGATTTTTTACTAAAAAATGGATTTTTTACTAAAAAATGGATTTTTTACTAAAAAATGGATTTTTTACTAAAAAATGGATTTTTTACTAAAAAATGGATTTTTTACTAAAAAATGGATTTTTTACTAAAAAATGGATTTTTTACTAAAAAATGGATTTTTACTAAAAAATTATTTTTTTACTAAAAAATGGATTTTTTACTAAAAAATTATTTTTTTACTAAAAAATGGATTTTTTACTAAAAAATGGATTTTTACTAAAAAATTGATTTTTTACTAAAAAAAGGATTTTGTACAAAAAAAAAGGATTTTTTACTAAAAAATTTAGTTTTTACTAAAAAATGGATTTTTTTACTAGAAAATGGATTTTTTTTACTAGAAAATGGATTTTTTTTACTAAAAACGTAATTTTTTACTAAAAAAGTTATTTTTTATTAAAAATCTTATTTTTTATTAAGTTACACGTCCAATTCTTCGCGAGTGATGTAATCTGTAGGCTCTATAGTCTTTATTCCTCGTGCGTTAGGTTTTTGAACCCCATTCCGACATATGAATAACATCTTGTGAACCTGAGCATGATCGTTAGAGTATCACAAAGGAACTAACTCATGGATCCAAGTGAGCTGGTAATACCGGCTGCCTTTATAACCTAACTTAGCCTACTTTAAAGCTATTTTAGAATATTATTTTTACATTTTATCTTGAAAAAAAGGTAATTTTAATGATAAATGTTTATAAATTTGGTATAATAGACGATACTACTATAATACTTAATATATGATTTTGTCTGATATTCCTCCGGCAGTGTTAAAATTTAATGTCTTAAATCTGAATAACACCGCAAGACTTTCGAGTTCTAAAAATTTTGGGGACGATAATGTATCAAATTCTTTGCATTGTATTACAATTTGAAAACACAAACTATGGAGAAGAAATTTTAAATCAGAAAACAGCTTTGTTGGATCCGCTGAATTGCTTACTGGTTTAAACAAAAAAAAAATAATACACCAAATTATAATCAGTATATTAATCACTTAAATGTTTGGCTTTGAAGCATTGCTGGTTTTAACTCGAAGCACAGATTCACAATACGTTTAACGGCTATTTCAAATGACAGCCATCGAGTATCACAAGCCTTCAAGAGTTTGTGGGGCTCTTGTCCATTATATAACGATGAATATAATGTGTAATAACAATTTTGTCTTGAAAACGAATTTGCTAGACAATAAATACTATATTTCATTTTGAAACACTTGGTATTGGCAATTGTAATTTGTTCTTTTAATACTGCACAATTCTTGAGTAGGTTGAAAAGCTAAATGAAAAACAGTAATGAATTAAAATGAAAATGTCTCACAAATATAAATTTAGCCTTTTTATTTTCTCCTTATCCTCGAAATTTTGGTTTTAGCTTCGTGGTTTTTTCTAGCCTTTTTTATTTAAAAAAAGGCTATTATCAAATTAAAAAAAAGCCTAAAAAAAAGCCACGAAGCTAAAACCAAAATTTCGAGGCTAAAGAGTAAATAAAAAGGCTAAATTTAGCCTCAAAAAGGCTAAACTGGCAACACTGGCTACAGCAGCAATATTCTCAGTTGTTCTTGAGCGACGTGCACGGGTTTTATTCTTCACATCACTAACTTGTCCCAACAGCTCGAATTTTTCCACCGATTTCTGTATTGCCGACAAGGTGCTTCACAACGACCCAGAAATGCTTTAGTTTTGTGAATTGTGACTGCGAGATTTTCACCGTTTTTGTAGTGAATTTTAATAATTTCAATGCATTGTTGAAGCGTGTATCGTTCCATTTATAGTAATGGCGTAGTTTCTACTTGTCAAATGTCAAAGAATAAAAGCTTCAAAAGTGACAGCTACCGATATACCAGGTGATTCACAATAACACCTCTTGTTGGAAACCCTTTATAAGTGATATTTGAATAAAAATTCTAAAGGCCTTATTCATAATCAGCTTTTTATAAACAGTTTATAAACAAATTTTTTATGAAAATTAATTTTTATGGGTGTATGACTTAAAAATAAGAAATTTTTTCAAATGTTTATCTTTTATTTTGAAACATTTTTACGATATAAATTTATAATAAGTATTGGCCATGGTTAGCTATGTCTCTTTCCCATATTTGTGGTAACATATGTGTTCCGAGACAAAGGAACTGCTCAGATGTATGGGTCATTCGGAAAGACGATTTCAACAGGCATACGGACATCGTTATGTCAACTTTCCAGTGTGCGAAATTAATATTGTGGAAATTACGAATGTAATGTCATACTTCTATATTCTCATCATTCATACTGTGGGATATATAGGGACATCCGAACTTCAATGTGGGATTTGTTAAAATGTTTTGCTTTTATTTTGATACATTTGTGCAATATAAATTTATTGAAAGTATTGGCCATTGTTAGCTATGACCTTTTCCCATCTTTCTGGCAACATATGGATTCCGAGCTAAAAGAACTGCTGATCTTTGAGGCCAAGAACGAATCAAGCCAATATTGGATACTCTGTTCAAAAGTAAAGCGTGTCCCAGAGAGAGCGTTCTGCTTCGATCGTTACAAATTGTAGTTGGATGGGGCAAGGTCAGGACTACAAGACGGGTGCGAAAAAACTTCCCAACCACTTCATTCTAAATAGTTTTTAATAGGTATTGCAACATGCGGCCGAGTGTTGTCATGATGGAATATTACGGTTTCATGTGTGGCCGCATATTCTGGGCGGTTTTCTGCCATTGCTCGCTTTAAATGAATCAGTTGCATTCTGTACAAGTTTCCTATGATGGTCTGGCCAGATTTCAGCAGCTCATAATAGATAGTACCCTTTTGCTCCCACCAAATACAGATAATTACCTTAGCGCCATGGATATTTTGCCATGGTGTCTATTCGGCTGTTTAACTGGGCTTCACATACGATCTCTTACTCTTCGGGTTATCGTAATGGATCCATTTTTCATCGCAAGTAATGATTCTGTGCAAAAGCGATATTATTTTATAGCGTCCAAACATCATTTCGGACATGCAACATCGACTTTCAAGGTGTCTCGTCTTCAATTCGTATAGTGCACAATTTCCTTGCTTTTGTATGAATCCTAATGCTCACAATCGTTTTAAAATGACTGCTTAGGTAGCTTCCAATGTTTTGGCAAGCTCTTGTTGAGTTTTAAAATATCTTCATGGAGTAATGTCTCCAATTCTTGGTTTTCAAACTTGTTTGGGTGGTCTTTGTCTTCCGTGTCAAAATCGCCACTTCTGAACCGAACAAACCATCTCTCACACGTTGAAACGGATGAAACACATTCGCCATAAGCTTTGGTGAGCAATATGTGTGCTTCAGCAGCATACTTTCTTAATAAAGAAGTAAAGCAAAACTCAAGGCACAAAGTTTGACATTTAGGAGCAGAAAAATCTTTGTTGTTTACACTATAATGTTCAATAACTTAGTGAGAATAAATGACAGATATGTATCTTTCAAAATTACATATAAGTTATTAAAGACAAAAACTGCATTCAAAAGATACGCCATATGTTGTAAATCCAGAATTTTTAAGTCATACACCCAATAAGAGGCAAAGGCTTTTGCTCATTTATGCAGTATAGGGTATCATATGATGGGGTTTGACCGAATATACTTTCAAACTTGTTTTAAAAAACGAAACCTTTTGAAACTTAAGAAATTTTTATGAAAAATACTGAGAAATAGCTTGAATATTTTTCAAACTTTTGCCATTTTCTTTCTGGGTATAAGGCTTTTAATTTTGATTTAATAAATTTCAAAAAAATATCTTATTTACTTCCTAAAAGAATTTAAAGTATTAATAAGGGCACTTTATGGAGAAAATACATCATGTTGAGGTTTTCTAAATTTTCTTTTGAAATACTACCGCCTATAGAATCTCATACAAATACATTATACAAATTACAAACAAATAGCATTAAATCCAAAGCCAATTAAATACTATTACTAGTTTAATTAAACACTCTTGTAAAAACATTTCTCTACCCTGACCATATTGTTTATTTTTGTTAACTACAAACCAAACAAATTTAATCAATTGTATACCAAATGTTTTGTATGCCTGCAGAGAGACAATTAATTTTAGCCTGGCATATTCATACTAAAGGACTCTTTTCAATATAAAAACCAAATTGCTACACAGTAATAACACAAAACTTAATTAAGACTTAAAGAGACACCTGCTGGGCTGTATCTAAAAGCAGCAGAAGCTAAAGCTATGTATATCACAGCAACCAACCCCAGACAAATTGAATATCATACATAGCAAAAAAAAAAAGAAACCAACACAAACACACAAAATTTAAACTAGAATAAGTTTATATATGAAAAATAAAAATAAACTTACAAAATGATTCAAAACACAATGCAAAAATAAAAAAAAAAAGTATCGAAGAGAAAATAGATTTTATAAAAAAGATACCCCAATAACCAATATATCCAATACAAAAAAAAGATAAATACAATTTGCAAGGTGACAACATAAACAAAGGAGAACAACAACAATAGCAACAAAAAACAAATACCAATACCAAGAAATTCAAGAAAAAAAAATTGGCACAACACAACAAGTAAAACAATGAAACAACATTGACATGAAAACAAATTTCGTAAAGAATAAAAAAATGAAAAAAAATAAATATACGTAGTTCCAAAGTAAATATCTTGTTGTCAGAGAGACACCTTTCGTAATCATGTAACTGTGTTAGTTAACTATTATTTGCAACATCTACATGCAACAGATACTCATCTACACCCATACATACATAACTATTCGCAGAAGCACTGTATTTATTTCAAATAATATTAAAAGGATATCATAGCAAAAGCTTTAGCACACATTCACATCCAAAGAGTATCAGTATCTTTTATCATTTCATGATGTTCACATCAACATCACTCAATATGGAGCACTAATACAAACTTACACTTGCAAACACATATAGAGTTACAGTGAGTAGCAATAAAGTGTCAAATTATCATTTGTCCTCGAACGGCTTTTCGAACTGCAAATTATTTCGGCTCTGAAAATTAATAATATCGAAAATGTTAATGTATAAACTACTTTATAACGGATCCTCTTTTCTCAAATCCTTTATGTCTCCCTAAAATTGTTTATATATAGAAAATAGTATAGTCCAATCGAAACCAGCTTTTTCAGGCCGAAATCACAATATCGCACAATGGTTTAGAAGCATTTTTTTTGTGAAATAATTCGGTATCTCGGGAACTATTGGAGATATTACTACGACATGGAATATATGAAAAATCGTAAACATTTCTGAAAGGGGGCAAGGTTTGTGGAACTTCTGAAGAGTAAATATAGGCCTTTTATATAATTATTTGGTAGCGGTTAAGACCTTAGGATTTGGGAATTGATATTTTACATAAATAAAATAATTTTATAAATCTTTTGGACGTCATTTACTTTAAAAACTAAAAAAATTATAATATGATGATTTTCCATGAAGAAAAATATAAAATTTCAATTAATGTTAAATTTTAACGGTTGAAAATATCATAACAACATTTGGAACTAATATAAATCCAAATGTATTTAAATCAATAGTATTATAATTTTTGAAATCTTTAATTTTCAAATACCGAAATTGCTAAAACGGAGAAAATGTGTTCCATAAACTGAGTTTTTTTAGAAAAGTGCCTACTGTGATGTTATTTACCGTGTAATAGTAGGTAAGTTTTGTATGTGTTTAAAAATCATACAGGGTTTCACAAATATGGAGCTTTCTTGTAAATCGGTGCTTTGCGTTTTTAGAATTTTTTACACAAAGCTAAATTTTTTTTAAATTTGCCATGTTTGGATAGGTCTATGGGGGACTAGGTCCTCTTAAATGAGCCAAGTTTTACTTTACACGTTTTCGGGATCATATAAAAGTTTTACCCAGTCCCGAAAAAAATGTTTTCTACAAAAGAAACAAGTAAGAGTGGTATATTGAGCTATGCAGAATCTTATATACCCTTCACCTTTGTTGTGGATGCATTAATTGCCCACTTTCAGTGTATAGCATCCTAAATATATCACGAAAACTTTTAAAAATTTTACATTTAATTGCTGACGAACAGATTATATTATAGAAGCTACAAATGAAATGACAATCTTATATATACCCTTCTCACGAAGGTGAAGGGTATAAAAACAACAACGCTAAACGAAAAGAAACACCAAAAAAAAAACAAATACAAAATACGCAATGCAATGAAACCAACACACTTCCAAACATACGTTTTGTTGCTTTTTTGTCAAAGCATGCAATACATTGTCTTTTTTTATGAAATTTTCAGAGGTTGTCTCGGATTTTTGCTCATATCTCCGTTCTTTATGGACGGATTTTGCTGATTTTAAATATGAAACTTCTCGAAAGCATGTCTGACAGAATTATTGAAGATTTGGATCCCGAAGATATCTGGGATCTTAAGAATATTGATTTCAACAGACAGACAGAAGGACATGGCTTAATCGACTCCGCTATCTATAAGGATCCAGAATAAATATACTTTATAGGGCCGAAAAATTATATTGTGGAAATTACAAACAGAGTGACAAACTTATATATACCCTTCTCACGAAGGTGAAGTGTATGAAAATATAGGAACTTTTTTGGAAAAAAACTTAAAAAATACGACCCTTTTTACATGTTCCCAATTTGGAAGCGTTTAACATTTTATAGGAAGAAGTTAACTTTTAGCAAGTTGTTTTTATTTTATTTAGATTTACTTATTTTGTGGCTGATTTAAAAAAAATCTACCATCCGTAGTCTCGCCATATCTAAAAAACAAAAAAAAAATCTAGCAAAATTAAAAAAAAAATAAATAAATCAACCTAAATATCTCTTCAACTAAAAGAGATAACCTACAATGTAAGCGTATTTCGTAAGCGTAGATATTCTCAAGGACTATTTATAGTTTAAATTTCAGCTCATTCGGACCATAAATGGATTTTTTGCGATTTTTTTTAAAAAATGTGAGAATTCAAGGACCTTCAAAGTTGATCATCTCGGACCAACTTTGAAGGTGCTTGAACTGGCCCTGATTACCCTAGTAAGCTAAACAAATCAAATCAACTTAAAGACACCTCAGCTCCAACTATGTGAAATTTCGAAACAATATCTCCAATAGTTCCCGAAATACCGCAAAAAACAACTTTTCTAAACCACTGTGTACCGGACGAAAATCAAATTAATTTTAACGCGAAAACAAGCGAAACTTTTTAGTGTTTTAAAACTTTCCATTTAAATTAGTGCTCTAAATTTTAGAGCAACCCAGTTGCGAAAATTGTTCGGTCCATGGCTTGTGAAAATAAAAGCTCTAGCTGAAGTGCACAGAGGTGACAATTTGGTCGTTTCAAAAATCTAGTATCAGTTATCAGATATCAGAAGGGCAGCTATCATGGCAAGATAGGAATGTAATTACTTTTGTATATTTTGTATCCACATTGCTGGATCTGAGGAGTTACTTGTATATTCCACATAAAGAGCTGTATGACCATTAAATCTCAAAACAATTCGTTCAGGTGAGACTGACATAAATAAAAAAAAAATAAGAGATCTATATTCCGGTATGCCGAATATTATATACCCTTCAGCAAAGATTATTTTTAGATACAGATTAAAAATATATGTTTCTTTTACCTTTATTTGGAAAATTAATTTATTTTTTTAATTTTGTTCTCAATTATTTCTATTTATACGAATTTTGACTTCTAGAAACCATATTAATACTATATATAGCTGTATATATAACTATATTGCTTATTGTGTATCGCTTTTTAAGTACACCTATCCCTCGATTTACACAATAGATGCGTTCCTGAAAAAATCATGTAAATCGAAATGAAAAATGTTTGTATGAGAAATTGTGTAAATCGAAAGAAGACCCAAATACGAATAAATTTAAAATTTTATTTAGAAAATTCATTTGTTTTAAAGTAAAGTAAATACACTCCCCCATATTCATAAAAGATTTCAATTTAAACATTGTTTAAAAGCAAAATTTCCATAAAAAATTTGATTTTAAAATTTTGATTAAATTTAAAAATTGTATTAGCTTTTGATAGAAAAGTCCGCTGTTACATTATTTTCCAAAACTGTCCCGATTCGTCTGTATTGAAGACATTATCATGAGTTTATGAATTGGCAGCAATAATTTCAGTAACTTTTTCGGGATATTCTTTAGACGCATCTATATCAGCAGAAGCTAGCTTAACTTTTAATTATAGATTATGTAAGGAATGTCTTTGCTTAAATATTTTAAACCAAACATGACTTCAGGAAAACTATATTTTTTTGCAGTTGATAACGTAGATGGTAGATGGTAGCTGATCATTAAGTTTTTCATAAATCCTCAAAGCTTTATTTATTATAGCAATGGTATCAACTGCAATTCACATTTGAGTTTGATTTTCTATCCAAATCATTAGTGGCTTTCTATATTTTCAATTGTAATGTCCCGAACGCATGAAGTTGTACTCAAGCTCATTTTGGTTCCAGCTGCTACACTTTTCCATATTATATTTTAATTTTTCATAGAAAACTATTTTTGAGAATTATGCAGGATATATTTACTGAAAAAATTAATTTTTGCTAAAATATTTAAAAAAAGATCATGTAAATTGAGGTAATTCCACATCCCTCGATGTAAACGAAAACCAAAAAAATCGTGTAAAAGTGAAACTGTATAAAAAATGTATCATGTAAATCGAGGGATAGGTGTTTTTATATTTTTCAGAAAAAAAAAGTTTAGACATTTTTGGAGGTATTTTTAATTTTGGTTGGTAAACAACGATGAAAAGTACCTAGGAACCATGACTATGATTGTGTTACTCACGACATCCTCTATACAGAATGAGACAGAATCTGATATGAAGAATAAATCATTGTTTAATCGTGATCTTAAAACATTTTTCGAATGGTAAGATTTAAGCGAACAGATGAACAAAGTTTAAGTGTATCGTAACCTATCATAATTATTATACTACTTATCAGTACTACGATGGCATATGCTAGGATAAAATATTTCCGAAATCAGTATCATTTTACTTTATACTCCTGATTTCTATATAAAATTTAATCTTTTTAAGCTGGCATTTGATATTTACCAGTGTTTTTAAAACTCGAAAATGCCAGGACATTCAGGACGCCAGAAATTCAGAAATGTTTTTACCTATAACAAGAGAAATATTTAAAACTTTACATGAACAAAGAGAGTGGAATTTATAATTCTTTGATACTTAGTTAGTTTGATCAATAGTACATGAGGTTCATAGATACGAATGTATTTAGCTCTTTAATACTCCTCTCTAACAGAAAAAAAATTTGTTCATTGACTAAAGTATTAAATTAAATAAATTGTATAGTACATTAATTAGTAGCTAATTGTGGTATTAAATTCAGTATTGTATTCAAAATACTTGACAAACTTTTACTTGCCACTGTACTTTCTGTAAAACATAATCTAATACTGTTGTTCTGTAGAAATATGAACAACGCATATACGAAAAATATTTACAAGGGCGGTTCAATAATTACGTGGCTTTATGCATGAAACACACGTTTTTTGGAGAAAAAAAACTGTTTTATTTTCTTTTTATTTTCCAACATAGTCTCCTATTTTAGTATCCCTTCAAAAAAAGTAAGATTTGTTGAGGTCATAAAAATAGTCATTTGATGACCGATTCACCCCGAGATACCCACTGTTTTTAGTGCTGCTTGGTCTCTGGTGTTTTGTGAGCAATTCTCGTTTCGTCCACGGTTACAAAACGGCGCAAAAACTTGTCTATATTGCAGTTGAACAACGCCAAACACACCTGCGAAGTTCTCACACGATTGCACAAATGCAAACGATTGTGAGCAAATGCGACACCCATCTTGCGAAAAGCTTTCTCATACCCAATTGATCATTCAAAATTGAAACCACTGAGCTATGTGAGATGTCTATGACTTCCACTATCTCTCGCACTTTGAATCTACGATTTGCCAACACCGTATCATGATTTTTTCAATTGTTTCGGGTGTAGAGACCTCAACTGTGCGTCTAGGACGTTCGGTATCTTCCCTGCTTGTATGGCCACAACGAAATTCAGTAAACCACTTTTTTACCATTGAAATTGATGAAGAAGAGTTCCAATAGTATTAATCAAGCATAGCCCTAATCTGAGTGATGGTTTTTTCCGCAAATAATAATGATCACACGAAATTTACTTTCACTGCTATCAATGACTGTCAAACTTAAAATAAATAACGCAGGTTGTTCATATTTTAACAAGAGTCAACTGACAGATGCCTGTTGACAGAAGCAGTGTTGTCTTTTCATTGAAGAGGTGGAAAATTCAAAAAGTTACGGATTTATTGAACCGCCCTCGTACTTGCAATATATAGACTAATTCACCAGGAGGTGGTTAGTAGCCTTAAAGGGTAAAGTGTAGAAAATCGTTATGTGTCAACTGAAATGTTTGTTTATTTAATTCATAACTTGTACAAAAAATATGTTCAATTAAATTGAAATTACCATATTTCTTTTGTATGAATCTTTAAAGATTATTTTTTCACATCACAGGTTAAAATACCCTTTAATGATGTAGTAGCACAACTGTTAAACTAGCATTAGAAGCTCTTAATGTGTGCAAGTGTATACGTGAATGTGTTTTTCTAGGTATTTGTGTTCTCAAAAAACAATAGTCTTGTACATAAATACATATTACAACAACGACAGCAACAACTACTAACAACATTTCTAATTTTGAGCATCTTTAGTAAGACTTTATAAAGAAAAAAGCTTTTTTTTTTACTATCACAGCCACCACTAACATCAACACGACTACCGACTAACTGCTCTTTTCTATTATACACATACATAACAGGATCTATCACATTACACACACACAAATACACAAACATACTGATTGAAAAAAATAAAACTGCAACCTAGAGACGACAACACTTTTCCAACTATTGAACATTAGTAGTCCTAGTGTTGAGCTACGCGTTACACTGTCACGTCAATAATACAACATCTACTACTTCTACTCTTGTTCTTTGTACGGCTTCATCTTCAGTATCTTGGTTTTTGTTGTTATTTTTTAATTTTTTTTTGAAACAAATTGCAACAAGAACTTAAATTTTCCTTTTTTTTTGCTTTCCAACAACAAGCCGTGCAACATTGATACATTTTTAAAGCATGTAATTTCAAAAGGTGTTTTGCCACTAACGTTTACTGTGCTCTAATAAATAACAAGTGTCTGAAAGTGATGTAAAAAATATTATACTACTGTTTGCTTAATAATTTGATAAAAAAAAATAATAATTTTAAAGAAATTAAAAAATTGCTAAGTTTCTAATACAAAATTTTCGAAAAGTTGGAAATTTCAACTCAAATTTAAAAAAAAGGTTAAATATGATTTCCAGTTAAACTGAGTGCAATTAAAGGAAATTAAAAAATTGCTTAGTTTTTAATGAATAATTTTCGAAAAGTTTTAAATTTCAAAAAAAGGTTAAATATGATTTCCAGTTAAACTGTAGTGCAATTATGTTCCAAGCATAGATAAATACACATAGATCGGAAACTCTGCTGTCAAAGACCTAACTCAGTTGTCAAAAACCCAAGTGGTGAGAATGTATTAGTAAAAATAAATATGTGAACACAACACTCGTATGTGTGATTGTTTAGAGTAATATTTTTTGTTTGAGTTTTTTTTTTATGTTTCCACTCTATGTTTCTGTATGGTTACAAGTATTTAAAGTTTCTTAAATTTGTTTTAGTTGATAAATGTTTAATAAATGTCAGTTGAAAACCTAATAACAGCTAAATGCAAAACCATTTCCGCCTGCAAACATTTATTAGTTTATTAATTTAAACAATCATAATGAGAGTATAGTTTTATTTTAATAATTTATATGTGAATGTATATGTTTGTTTACATGATTACTAGTGTGTGTAGTTACCTTTAAATATATTCAAGTACCTACAGTTAACTCGTTGTCAACTAATTAGTTAAATTGAAATCGAATTATTTGTTGTCTCACTTGAATTAACCACACACTCATTCAGCTTAATTATCAGTCAGTATATGAATACAAACACACTGCTATAATATGTACTACAACTGCACACATACAAATAATTTTCACACAGTACAATACAATACAATTTATGGTCTTTAGTACTGTACACATTTTGCGGTATATTTATGTCTACTGAAGTACAACATTTAACCAAATATAGTACTACATGCAAAAAATTATAATAATGAGAACTATTAATTGGTGGTTAAGGTCGACTTGATTGAATGAAGTCAAAAGGTAATAATTTGAATATAAATTGGTGAAAAAGGATTAAGGAAACTTGGTGATGCAAGTTGAAATTTTTAACTATTATTTATCTATTAGGTAACACAGATTTTGCTGCATAATTCCGGAGTAGAACGAGTATCATCTTTTAATAAATTATAAAGCAAAATTTAGAAGTCGAGTAGAAGGTTTTGTATGAACTCAATGTGAACAAATCCGATGCACTTGTGCTAAGAGCATATTTCTCATCGCATGCTGGTTCATTTAGGAATATTTTTAACTTTTTATATCATTCAAGCTTTTTTCCACATCTTTGGAAGTTTACCAGTATCCAATTTATTCTGTGATCTCTAAAGATATATTGAATTATCACTACTATGATGAATAGAATGGAATTTTCAATGATAGACAATATGGATGCCACAATGATCGTTCTTAAAGAGACTAAACGGCACTTATCTCCAATTAGTTGTGCCGATCAATACATCACATGCGGGAGAGTGTGATATTCGCGAGTACGGCTACCGTTTTATTACGAGTTTCTTTCGCGTATTTACTAAATTATAGAAATAACCTTTTGTACTTTAATTAGCATGAAGAAATTTATTTTCAATTACTTAAATTTACTCAGCACTCGAAAGAGATATATGTCCTGAACAGGCGCGGATCTAGTGGGGTAAGAGATATTTCCCTTTCCTTGAAAACCGAAACGTTTTTTTTTTTTGCTCGGAGCAGCTCTCAGGGGCTGATTCCTACTCATGCAATGCATTGTGTTGGAACTAGGAAAATAGGTTATAGGAAGGAGGATAGAGGGAGTAGTGTTTGTGGACATTTGATTTGAATTTTCCTACATTGAAAGGGACTGGAAATTCCACGACAGGAAGCTTATTCCACATACGGACGGTTCTCTGTAGTGTGTTGTGCGATTCACTGACCAATCGACCACGAATGGATAAGCCCCCGCTGATGAACGCGTATTTCGTAAGAAACTAAGGGTATCGGGAACAAGTTCCCTAATTTCATCAAAACATTCCATTGTAGTATCGATATGTATCGATAGTATCGACTATGCTCCAGAGAATCAATAGAGCTGGATACCCTACTGTCACCGATAAGCACCTTCGCCCTCTCCTATACGCGGTCAAGTAACTCCAAAATAGACTTCGAAGCACCGGCCCATACATGAGAGTTGTATTCCATTTTGGGTCGGATATAAGTGGTGTGAATAGCAAGTAGATTAGATGAAGTGAAGTATTTCTTACACCGTCTTAGAAAACCGAGGCACTTGAATGCTTCTTTCGACACTTGAAAAATGTGTTCTGTCCAGCGAACATCACACTAAATTTTTATGCCTAGAACATAGAGAGCTTCTGATTCCTCAATATTTACACCACCCATAGAAACAGATGAAGCAACATGATATGTCGTGCGTTTATATATTAACATACAACATTGAGTCTTACGTGCATTAAAATTAACTCTGTTCGCATAAGCCCATTCAGAGATTGCCACAAGATCATGGTTGAGTGTATCGTTCATGAATTGCCTCATTGCCACAATCTTCGAAAGGCTTGGTCTATAGTTGAATGAATATTAATGGCAAATGTTGCTGTCATCAGCAAAAGAATAGATATGGTTGGAAGTTTGACTTAGAAGGCCATTTGGAAAAATTAGGAATAGAGTAGGAGAAAGAACGGAGCCTTACGGACTCCTGAATTAATCTTGAACTCATTTGATGAGATCCCATCTACAACAACTCGTATAGTGCGATCTCTGAGAAAGCTCGATATAAACCGAGAGAAGGCATTACCGATACGACAAAATGATATGCCACATTTTCCACCAGCATTTCAAACAGAAGAGTGTCAGAGTGAGAGGTGGCATACGATATTCAGTATTAATTTGACCATTTAATAAAAGCCGGAATCCAACATATGCCTGATTAAGAGGCACCATGGAACAACTCCCAAATGAAACAACTTCCACAGAATTGTCCAAACAAAATGGGACTTATTTTATTATAAAATAACTCGCAATGAGTTGCAACTTATTTCATAATTTTTGTTGGAGGTTATTTAATAATATCATCTAAAGCTTCGGTCAATAAAAATGTTTCGATTGACGTACTTTGCCAAACCGAATGTATCACATTGCCGGCCTTCCGCCCTTCGTAAAGGTTTTCTCTTCTGGGGTGTACTTATATAGTACTTTCATTGTGGGGTTAAAATATTTTCTGAAGTATTTCGAAACATAACTGCATTAAAAGAAATTGTATAAAACTACCAAGTAATTCATGTTAATTTCATTTTAGCCTTTGAGAGTTATTTCTTTTTGAATATTGGGAATTAGTTAATTTTTGTAGGGATTTATTTCATTGGAAGTTATTTCACGGTACCTGATTAAGATCCTGAAAGTAAGTATTAATTATCACAGGTATTCAATTGAATATGGAAGTCTTGCTTAATCATAAGCAGAAGACAATAACTAAATGGAGTGAATTGAACTTAAGCCACAGTATGGCTTATGGACATGCAAATGACTTCCGGGTTCACTACTGTCATGAGCAACGAAGTTATTGGGAGTTCAGATTGCCTAGTGATTCTTGGTATATCGTGAACTTAAGAACAATATTATTATATCCAAAACAGAAGAAGAGATTTTGGGTTACTTCCATGACTTGTCACAGAGTGCCCAAATGGTGTCAATGTAAGCTCTCCTAACTCATCGGTATGTTCAAGTAACAAGTCTCTTCAATATAAAGTGTTGGAACTAGAACCAGTACCTACCACCGAGCTACTAATTACAGGGCTAGTTCAGTGTCGGTCACCTTCCTCCCAAGGAAGTACATTTTGATGTTAAGAAAGAAACATTTAAGTGTTTGTTGTCTTCTCTACGACATACTTCGTATATACTTAATACTTAATAAAATATAATTCCCCAATATGGGTCGGAACTGAAAGGTCAAACCTGGGGGTACTGTACCTGGTTTAAATGTGTGCTGTGGATATTATAAATGTCTTCTCTAAACTACTCCCTGTTTTCTTCCTGTAACATTTTTATTTCCTAACATAAACACAATATATTCTATTTCAAAACTACAACTAGATACGGTATAACGTGATCAATATCTTCCGGGATAGTCTCTTTTCCTATAGGGATTATAAATGTAATATTTTAATTCACATTCTTGAGATTTTTTTATGTAAGCAAGTTAAAGGGCAGGAAACATAGAGCCTTTTAAACATTTTGGAACTAGATGCAGACATCAAAATTACATTTCCACTTGTTGTGGATTAATAATTACAATTGAAATTCAAACATATTATGGGAAGCAAACCTTGCAAACTACCTTGAACTCAGGGTAATAAAAATATATTGTCCTCTAAGCTAACAGCTTCAAAAAAGAGTCTCATGATATAAACTAAAGGTGCCCGCCCAAGACCTATACTCTTGGTGCTCATTTGTTTTTGTAAATGCTCTTAGCTATAGGCTGTGTGTTTCTATACTCAATACAATTCTTCACTGTATACACGCAAGTGCAAAGCAACAACAATTTCGAATGCTTTGCTGGTAAACATTGTCGACAGCGATCATCAATGTAGATTTTATTTTTGTTTATCGTATGGTATCGTTTAAAAAAGTGTGTATTTTTTTCATTGTTCTTTGTATGTGTGGTTTTTACAACAAAAAATATTGAATAAAAATTAGTTTTTCTTTAAATGTATTGGTGTTTGCTCTTCCATAAGAAAATTTTGGGCACCCCTGATATAAACGATTTTAAATAGATTACAGGTTCACAGAAATCACATAAAAAGTTAATGGAAGGTTTTGTAATTGCGTTAGTAGTTATTAGAACTATAAAATGTTGTCTTCTTAAAAGGTTCAGTAAAATTTCCATTAATAAAAAAACAAAAAGCTCAAAGTTTTAATTTTATAAAAAATTATTTTTCCGAGTGTGTCACAATATAATTTTTATAAAAACTAGGTCCTTCTTTATGAATTGTATAATATACAATTGTATAATATACAAACTTTGATGAAAGAAAAATGTAACATAAAGTCTAGTATTTACATTAGCAGCACACAAATATAAATTAACCCTTAATGGCACTTGGGATTAAAATGACCCCAAACTATAAAAGACATAAAAAACCTTGTCAATTTCAATAGTACTGTTCAAAATTTGATTTTTAAAGGAAGCTAATTTAAAAATATTGTATTGTCTATTTTAAAATTTTTCACAATTTTGATCACACATTTTTTAAACGGCAAAATATTGAGTTTATACCTGATTTTTGCCGTAATAACGTAATTAATATTTTATTGAACATTTTTAAAAAATAAAATTGATTTTAACCCTTTAGTATACTTTTTATTTATTAAATTTAAAAATAACTTGAATGATTCAGTTTGTAAAATTAGCACCATTTATATAGCCTGTATTTTTCGTCATTTTAGAAGTTTGGGGTAATTTTAACCCAAAGTGATATTATGGGTTAATTTCCATTTTTGTGCTGTTATTATAAATACTAGACTCCATGTTATATTTTTCTTAAGTTTCATTAAAATCGTGCTAAAAATAAATAACATTTCGCTATCATTAAATTAGAAATTCCAAATATTGAAAAATTTGACATTTGACCTTCACGATTTAAGGTTTAACGTTTTCCACTATTAATAAAACTTTCAGAGTATATTAAGAATTTTCCCAACTACAATATTCTGAATAGGTCTTACTTAAAATTCATAATAGTAAGGAAATAGCCAAAAAAATGCCAAATAATATGTTTTTCTCAAAAATTTAAATCGCAGGTACGGAAAAACTATAAGAGATATTTTCGTATTTTTTTCATATTTTTATTACTTATTATATTCTCAATAAATGCCAATAAGATGATCAAAAAATTCTGAAATTTGTTAAACAAAATATTTTAAAATTTGAAAATGGAGTTTTGAAACTGCCGTTACAAAAATTGTATTTTTTAGGTTATACCTGCGAATAGGTTTACGGTATCCTACGAAGAAAAAAACTCATAAACAAGTAAATATGGTTATATTTTAAGTAAAAATGAGCTTTTATTTTAATATTTATCAAAATATGTTAATTTTGTTCCTATATTTCTTGTTCTAGTGGCCTGAGACACGTTAATGGCCTGCGGAATTTTTAATAACATTAACATTTTTTGACCAATTTCTGTTTCTTATGTCTCATTAGAACGAAAATTGCGTACACATTTCTATTCTTTGAAATAAAATTGCAAAAGTTATTTTTAATGGCAAAATTTTTACCAAAAACTGAAAAAAAATGCATTTTTTCCCCTTGCAAATGAATCTCAAGATTTCAGAGGGCTTGCGGCACGTATTAACCCCAACCGATTCAGCTGAAATTTTTTCGGGATAATTTTTTTACCAATGTTCACCAAACTGGGCGGTAAGACTGACAAAAATCCAACTTTCGTTTATTAAGGGCCACCCTATTGTATATACATATCGCTTATTTGCTGCAACAACGACATAACTCAAAATCCGTGTGTTTGGAACTGAGTAATACGAAATTTGCGCCGTTCTATAGTCTTCATATAGTTTCATCAGTTTTCAAAAAGTCAATAATTTTTTCCGTGAGAGTGGTTTTTTGTTGTAAACGTCAAAATCAAAATTCATGTTTTCTCGTATATTTGACAAGAAAAAATTTGGGTTAAATACAGATTAGAAGGATATTAACATCTACTATTCAAATCAGGTTTTATTTCTAAAATATCATGATTTGTTGAAAATTTATTTAAGAAATAGTCAAATGTTATACAAAATTCAAAGCCGTTTTTCTCGAAACGACTTTTTTTGAATTATGACATTGTTGCAGCAAATGAGCGATATGTACAGGGGTTTTCAATTTGAATAGTAGTTTAGAGGATATATTTATATAGGTTGTCCCAAAATTCACGAAAGATTTGAATTGCAAAAAAACACAGTTTGACAGCTGACAGTTAATATAAATGGAAGCCAACATTATTCTTCCTAGTTCTGTGATATATATACTCTTCGTAGGGTACAAACAGTGAATTGTATATTAACATATATACATACTTAGTTGTGTTTTAGCATCTGTGTATGTTTGGCATTAATGGCAGCATTAATTAATTATAATTAAACTCAAAATTATTTGTTAATTAACAATTATGATAATGAAAACAAATAAGAAAGCTATCAGCTATGCCGAATCTTATATACCATTCACCAGTTACTTAACGATTGAAAATATTTTTAAAAATTTGCATTACTTAATTGTTTTATTACACATGTATCCTTGTACTAATACATTTTTTAATAACTTTTCTTTACAGATACCTAAAATAAATGTTATCAATTAGTGAAAATATAAAATATCAAAAAATCCTTTATATCTGTTTAAAAAAATAAAATAATTTACTTAATACTTAAATAAATCATCCGTGAATGTGTGAAATTCAACAAGAAAAAAGTGCTTTTGAAAACTTAATCTAAAATTAATGATACTGTGATAAAACAAATAAATACTATTACAAATCTATTGAAAAAGTTACATACAATAAAACAAATAAAATTAAAAGATACAAATTAAAACAAAAAAGTAAACAAACAAATAATTTAAAACCAAAAACAGCTAAAGTTTTCTTTTTTATTAAACCTTCCCCCAAAAACAAAAAAAAAAGAAACTCCAACAAAATTACAAATCTAAAAATGTTGCAATCCCTAAAATTGCGCACGGACAAACTTATGGATGCTACAAATAATAGTGTGGATAACCACAATAACAACACAAATAATCTAGCTGCAATAACACCGCCAACAACAACAAATCCTTTGCTAACAACTTTGGCAACATCAACGACTTTGTTAACGCCTGCTGCACAAGTAACAACACCTGTTGCTGCTGGCATACATGCTAATGGCCTGGGTGTTGTTTATAACAATAGCAACAACAACAACAATAGTAATCATATAATAAACAAAACCAACAACAATAATAATAGTAATCATTTAAATAATATACACCACCTGCAACAATATCAAGCCAAATATTTAGAATCTGCCAATGCAGCAACAGCTGCCACCGCCTCTGCTGCCGTCAATGTAACAACTACATCAAAAACTTTTCATCCTTATTTGCGTCCACTACCTAAAACCACCTCCAACTCCTGCTCACCGCCTATATTAGCAGCAGCAACCAATTCCCCAGCAACATCTTTGTCCACACCAACAAAATCTACTACAACATTGTTTCAAACACTTTTACAAAACCAAATGAATTCCACGGTTGTTGCAACAACAACAGCTGCTGTATTACCAACACCAACAACAACGTTAGCTAATACTTTGGCCACAACAGCATCAAGTGGATTATTAACTTTGCCAACAACACCACCACCAACGTCATCATCATCATCATCATCATCATCAGCAGCAACTTCATTAGCCAACAACAATAGCAATATTATCAGCAGCAACAACATGGAAAACCAATCCTCACAAATTAATCCGTAAGTTGTATTCACTTGTTCTTTTTTTTTTTTTTGTATTCTCTCTCTAGTTTAAATCATTATTTCAAACATATATTTTTCTGATGTCCCCCGCCTGTTGCATTTAACATTGCTGTGTAGGATTTAAATACTAAATACTTTATTACACAACTACTGTGCAAAACTTTTGCTGGACGCCGAGAAATACAAGTAAATAAAATAATTTCATGTTATTTGAAATGTCAGAATATTTAAAAAGTTTTCTTTTTTTATATGCTATTGTAACAAGTTTTTATTTGAAACTAGTTTCTTTTTTTCCTGAAAGTATGACACCGCGTCTGCTTAAAGAGGAACACTATAACTGCAATAGGTGTAAATGAGTAAAGTGCTGTCAAAATCTAAATTTTAAAGCAAGAAATTAAACTTTCAGGGTAAGTTGATTTTTGGAAGTCTCAAAAAGCTTTTGATCTGCAATGTTAGCAACCTTTCAACAACGATAGATTTTTTCCCCAAAAACTTCCCAAAACAGTTTTTCTTATCCCCAGAAAATTATTAAAAAAATTGTTTTGTTTTAATTGATATGATAACACAAAATGCAAACTCCTTCTCGTGTGAAATTTCTCGAAGTATTTATCGAAACTAAAAAACCCCACTTGGGTTTTGCTAGTTATAGCTGCTGTTCGGATTTTATATTTTGGCTAAAACTAGATTTTTCCGAGGAACATGCAAGTTTTCTCACTGCTATATCTCGGAAACCAATTGGAATTTTGTTTTTCTGTCATCGGTAGAATTGAAGCTATAGACTAGTACAAGGTGACGCAAAAGTAATCCTCCTATCAGAAAATGCTATAAATTTTGCCGATTATTGGTCAAATAAATAGTCAACAATATTCCGCTTTCTGGAGCAGTGTAGCATAACATTGTTTATTAACGTGTATTTCGCATGTGTTTACTATACAAATGTCAAAACAGAACTGACATTAGGGGCCAATCGCAAAACTTGTAGAAAGCAAAAAAAATACTTACTGAATTTTTACACGACAAGGAGTTTTCACTCTATGGCTTAAAAAATCTTGCACTCACAATTATTATTTCAATTACTACAATCTCAGGCGAGATGTACATTTGCCGCTATATTTGTGCCAACCAAAAAGAAATTAATAAGTTTGACACCTGACAGTTCAGGATTAGTAAAAATTGAGTACTTATTAAACGGTAGAACAACGCGTTTTTATTATTGAACTATATTTCAAAAATAAAAACAGTTTGACGGACACAGTTCGAACATTTTGTACAAAATTTGGTTAGAATATTGATTTAATTTATTCAACATTAGAAAATTTGAAAAGTTAAGGGAGTTTCGATCAATTGTAATGCCAAGCACAACGGTCATCCAAAAATACATCGTTCATAAGTCAATATCTAAACAGTGAATGAGAGTGTTGGTAAAAGTCCAGAAACTTAAAATTGAAATGGTGGACCATAATTCTAATTTAATTGAAGCTCTCTGTAGCGTATACTCTTTGAATATATATGTTTCCATGCTTACAAAAGCCAACTAACACAAGAATTGAAGCCTAAAAATATGGTTGAATAGCAAAATTAGTTCGTTGAATGAATTATTATGATGAACGTCAAAAAGAATGGTAATTTTTCTTTGTCAATCGTAAACATTTTCGCATTTGGGTTTAACTCCGAAAAATAGACTAGTCAAACAGTGACTGTTACTCGATATTGATGTGGAAGATATGTGGTTTCAACACAACGGAGAGTTTTGTCATACAGTCCCTAAAAAAAATCTCTTACTGCATGAAACATTTCCTGATCATGACTCTCTCTATTCGGTGACCAGAATTCGGCATATAGTAGATGGAAATTCAACGCATCCTTAATGAAATTCATCCAAATTTTTGCAAATTGATCATGAAAAATGTTGAAAATTAAGCCATTTATTCCATACATAACACTATCCTGTATACATTATAATGAAATAAGAAATCTATTGAAAGATACCGTGTTTTCTCTCAAATTTTAATCTTTTGAGACTTCATGCGATGGAGTTGACTAGAGTTCATTGTCCTTATGTACTGTTTGTTTACACTATTTCTCATTTAAATTATATCTTAGAAAATAAGTTCAAAATTTAGCTGTCCGAAAACCTTTGAGATTATCAGATTAGTTTTTACTTTATATCTGATATGATTTTCTAAAAGAACTTATGAAGACATACACTGCCTCTAAGCTTTTCGTTTGTTGAACTCAGACAGGAAATGAAATTGTAACACACGACTTTCCTTGCGGAGTACAATAAAAGCTATGGAAGGGAAAAATTAACATATTTCTTAGAAATAACAATTTCGTTCCATTCGCTCCAATTTTACATATACTTTCGGTTCCTTTTTTATGCCTATTATATGAATGTCCCGATAGACTGTACTGCTATACTATCAATCTGAGGGTTGCGGGTTCGATTCCCGACAAAGACTCCGGGTGTATCAACAGACAAGTAAAACACTTAAAAAAAACACAATTTTTGCAAAAAAAAAAAAAAAAATTAACCAGCAAACTGCACTGGGGTTTCACTCCCAAAATAAAAAAATTGTATCCTCAGACTAAAACAAAATATAATTTATATAACAATAAATATTTTAAAGCATTTTTATACCCTTCACCATGAGTGGCAATGGTATATATATGTTTGCAATTCTGTTTGTAATTTATGTCCGTCTGTCGGTCTGTATGTTGAAATCAACTTTCCGTAGCACCAAATAACTTACAAACATAATTGATACATCAATATATCGGGAATTCTTCTGGCTCTTTCACTATTTAAAATCGAGAAAATCGTTCCTCAAATGGCTGAGATATAAGGAAACAAGTAAGAGTGCTATATTCGGCTATGCCGAATCTAATATACCCTTCACATTTGTTGTGAATGCATTAATTGCCCACTTTCAGCGTATAGCATCCTAAATATATCAAGAAAACTTTTAAAATGTTTACATTTAATTGCTGACGAACAGATTATATTGTAAAAGTTACAAACAAAATGACAATCTTATATATACCCTTCTCACGAAGGTGAAGGGCATAAAAACAACAACGCCAAACCAAACGAAACACTAAAAAAAAAAAAAAAATACGCAATGCAATGAAACAAACACACATGCAATCATACGTTTTGTTGCTTTTTTGTCAAAGCATGTAATAAAGTGGTTTTTTTTTTTATGAAATTTTAAGAGGTTGCCTCAGATTTTTTGCGCATATCTCTGTTATTTATAGACGGATTTTGCTGATTTTAAATAGAAAACTTCTCGAAAGCATGTCTGACAGAATTATTGAAGATTTGGATCCCGAAGATATCTGGAGCATGCATAATATATATACTTTATAGGGTCGCAAAATTATATTGTGGAAATTACAAACGGAATGACAAACTTATATATACCCTTCTAGTGAAGGGTGTAAAAACCGGGACAACCTCGTTTTTTACCCTTTTTTTATCTATATCTGGATTACTAAGTCATTAATATAGACAATAGGATATCTAATGATAGATATTTCAAAGTACAATGCAACGTTGTATAAAAGGCAAAAGTAATTTGGACCTACAATGGGCCAAAATCGGGAAAAATTTTTTTTTATTCCGAATTTTTTTTTACCAAAAATATTTTTTGTCGTAATTTTTTTTTAAAAATTTAAAAAAACAAATTTTTGGAAAAAATAAAAAATCAATTTCGAAAATAAAAATTTTTAAAAATAAATTTTTCCTGTCACACACATAAAGTTTACTTGAAGCAAGTCTGTGTTATATTTTGTATGTCCAAACCTAATAGACGCCATAGTGAAAATGAGAAAACAAAAAAGTATTGAAGAGACTTGCCAGTACAAGCAAGTGTGTACCCCTTTTCTTTCTTCTTGCCTCTCTTTCCAATAAACTCAGACTTACGTCAAGAAAACTTGGGCTGTGTAAAAGCAGGATGTTAAAATTATGACAGGATATGCCCCGCTGTCTAAGAAATCGCTTGATGTTTCTTACATCGGTGAGGTCTTTTCTCGCCTTGGAAAAACCTATCGTAAGTAATTTTGACCTACAATGGGTCAAAATCGGGAAAAATATTTTTTATTCCGAATTTTTTAATTAATTAAAATATTTAAAATTTTGATGGTTTCGGCACAGCCGATTATAGCTCTCTTATTTGTTTTTTTTTTTTTTTTTTGATATCACTTGTAAGAGCAAACAACGTCAAACAAATTTGTGCTAAAAAATGTGGTTACGATTTTTCGAGTAAATATTTGCCATGTGTGACCATACCTAAACAAGTCTTTGTTAAAATCTACACAACAGTTTAAATAGTACACACATTAAAAACACACTGACCACCTTCTAGAAGTTTCATGAATTATCTAACGGACAAAACTAAAATGTTCTATTTCCACAATGATCACAAAGACCTCTTAAAGCTGTTTTACAGTTAATGTTGTCATTTTTATAAACAATGTTAATGACAGCGTGTTATCAACATTGTTAATAAGTAGAAGTTTCTACTGATGGAAATGTTTATAAACATGGTCCACATTGGCCTGTAAATATTCATAATGGGGAAGTTCAATAACGACTTCTTCAATCAAATTGAAGATAGATTCTTTAAATAAAAAGGATTTATTAAATATGAACATAAATCTTTTATGTAACAAAATTAGGAGAGCGCTTTTAGTCTACGTAGAATTTACTTGTTGTGAATTTTTTTTTGGCACCAATATTTAGCTGTAAGATAAAAAGTAATCTATTCATTTTATGCCCATAAAATAAATTCGGCATGAATAAGTACTACTTACTTATAACAGAATTAATAATTCATGAAATGATTTAAAGTTCTTTACTATTTTTAAATTAGTTTCCAACATTTAAGTCATACCAATTTTCCCCTACTGAAATCATTTCCTTGCTATTTAATTCAAATTTTCTAATAAAAATTTATGTATTTTTTATCACTCGCTAAAGCGTTTATTTATTATTTTTTCGCTCACACAACCTCAGGGTTTTCTGCAACGACTATTTTACTCTCTAGTCTGGTGGTGTTTTTTTTGCCTTTTTGGTGTTTTTATAACCTAAAGTTATGTTAGCAATTTACACCTTTTATTTCTTGGTTTTTTCTCTATATTTTATAGCTTTTTCTGGCTGGCTACAGTAAAGAAAACTGTCACCTTTTTGTTCTAAAGGAAAAGAAAGAATTCAAAACATGCGTGTAAATTGACAACTCATACTGATACTTTTTTTTTTTTGGTGGTGGGGAGGGGGTTCCTTCTTTGGCATTTAAAACTTATGCCAAAAAGGGAAAAAAATCATTTTTTTATTTCATCAAGTTTTTTTTATTACGTTATATTTTTATTTGTATTTTTGTTGCTAGTACGTCTTGTTGCTTATAGATGGATTAATAATTTGCATAAGAATTGTTTTATGTAAAACATAAAAATTCAATTTTCGTCTTTGTATTTTTTTTTTAATATTTTTTTTTTCGTTTTTGTCTGCTTGATGTTGAAGTTTGTGTTGTTTTTTACGAGGGTTTCGTTTTTTAATATTTTTTTACGTTTTTGGCAAGGAATGATGTGGAAAAAAAAAACGTAACGTTCTTTAAGGATATAAATTTTGAATTTAGTTTAGGATAATGTAGTTGTTTATATTTGTATGTGTGAGTGTATAAAGTTGCAAGTAAAGAAAATCCTGGATATTTGGTTTGTTTTTGTCTTTGAGATTTTATTCCAGGTGTTATGGAGTTTAAATTGCAGGTTTTACATAATTTAGTAGTTTATATGTTAAAAATAACTTTGAAAAACAAAAAAAAAAAAAATATTCATATTTTATCAATTTAACATTTTAGTTAACTTTTTAATAATTTTTAGCATATAAAGCGATTAAATTTTTTGATTGAATCCAAAGTTATTAAAATATTTAATGTAAAAAAGTTATTTTTTTTTTAAAATAAAGTTTGTTTACGGATCTCTAAAAGTTTAGATCCGTTTTAAGGGTTTTTTTATTTCCAACTAGTTTTCCTTTTTTATACCTATATTTCATTGTGGTTGCTTTTTTGCTTATTATAAATAAATTGTAATTGTTAGTATTTCTCTCATTAATATTATTAATTATGAATGACACTTTTGTAAATTGTTAATTATTGTTGTTATTGTTACACAAATAAACCACTTAACAACACTTCAGGAGCCTATAATGACAAAGGGAAAAACAAAAACAGCAATATGAATAGCAATAGCAGCAGCAGCAGCAGCAGCAGCTACAACAAAAGCGAACATTAAAGCAACGGAAACAAAAATGTCAACAACACAAAACTTCAGGACACAACGAGGAGTATACCAACCAGCAAGAAAGAAAATTAAATGAAAAAAAAAAAAAAAATTATAAAAAAAAATCTTGCATGTGTTTTATATACTTCTAGATGAACTGGACATACACACATACAACCAACAACTATGTATGACATGCCCCACTTATCACAGCAACGAGGCGAACTTAACATCAAATTCATACATACAACCTACAACATACAACAAATGACAACAGCAATGACGACAACATAAACAACAACAACAACAACAAGAGCAATTTTATATTTACTCGTAGTTTGTAGCATGGAAGAAAAAAAAGAGCTTCTACTTTTAAAAATCAACACCCATGACATGGTTTACACCCACAAAAAACTCAGCATGACCCGAGTTAAAGTTCTCCATGTATTGTTTGTTATATGTCCTCAGCCTGTCCACCTTCTCTTCCATATTGCTGTGTTCTGCTCTTCAGGGGTACCATTTCTATTGACAATGTATTGTGTTTTGGTAAATGAATAGATTATAAATAAAATAGTAACATAGATACAAACCTAGCGACACACTTAGAAAATTGTTTACAAAAGAAAAACTGTCATTGTTGAGGGCACTCGTAATATTAAACACTGCATGATGGGCGGTTGTTACTTGTTCCCACAGTCATAAGAATTCTGATAATGGCAAGAGCTTTTAATAAGTCTAAGCTAACAGGGTTGGGTTATGGAATGGGGTTGAGAATGTAGAACAGGGGTGATGTTTTTAGTAGTTCTTATTAGACATATTTTGTTCCACATGCTACTTTTTTTATTTTCTTTTATTTTATAAACAAACACAAACTGCTAAGCCTTTTGGCTTGTCTGCAGATACACCCAGAGTCTTTGGCGGGAATCGAACCTGTGACCCTCAGATTGATAGTCCAGCATTCTATTGTCCAAATCAGGGCACCCAACTTATTTTATTTCATTTCCATCGTCAGCATTCAGCTTTACCTATCTTGTAACTTTCCTACTAGAACACGTCCATTCACGTAATATAACTCAGCCACCATGGAATCTGCCAGACTTCAGACACACCTCATACTGTTCGTGATTTATAAAGAGAGTCCAACAATTAACAAAGGATATGGTTGTCGGTGGAATAGTATAGCGGCCAAATAGCCTCCATGCCTCACATGTCTTTGCTGACACTTATTCAATTTTGCATCGTAATTGTTCATGACCACTTTGCATAAATGTCGCTTAATGCATTAAGGAATTTCTTTCCTTAATGCATGTGAATTTTTAGGCTTGTTGACACAGACCTTTGATTTCAAAGAATCCCATACAAAAATTCTATAGGGTTGAAATCACACGAGATTGTACGACTACGAAGTGTCTTTTGTAGTAACTGTAGAAACCACTTAACATCATGTAACTTACCATGAAAGAACTATTCCATCATGTCGTTGTAATGAGCACCAGTAACAGTCACTGCTAAACCATCCTCATATTCGAAGAAATATGGTCCAATGAAGCTTCCAGCGAAAAATCCGCACCAAACAGTGACACGTTGTGACTGCATTTGTTTTTCGACAATCACATGCAGGATGCTGAACCCTAAATGCGGAAATTTGCTAGATTAACAAAGGTATCAAGGTGAAAATGTGATTCATAGCTTGGGATGATAAGTTTCATTCAATAAATTCTTATCGTTATTGTTCTTGTGTCATGAAGCTTCAGTTCTTGTGTCAATTGAATTTCACAATCATGGAGAGGCAGATATTCAGTGATCTGTATAAGTAGGTTTTCCTATTGATAAATATTGCTAAGCTTTCTACAACACATTCATTCCCTGCTTCAATATTGACATTTGAGCGGCTTGTTTTTGGAAGCAAAAATTTGCTAGATTAACAAGGCTATCAAGATGAAAATATGATTCATAGCTTGGACTGATTATGATGCATTCTAGGAATTGTTCGCTGTTCATTGTCATCAAGCTTCAGTTATTGTGCTAAATGAATTTCATAAGCATGAATAGGCAGATTTTCAGTGATCTGTATAGGTATTCTTCTTGATATTGCTAAACTTTCAACAATAATTCATTCAATGTTTCGATATTGACATTTGAGCGGCTTGTATTTGGAAGACTATCACGTACAGCATCCCAAATTGATCAAATCTTCCTGAATTTTTAACGAAGTTAAATCCATATTCCGAGTCCATTTAAAAACAGTAGCAGCCTTTCATTACTTTTGAATATTTTGAAATTTTAACAAATCCTAAACTGTTAATCTTTTGGTTGGCAACAAATTGGATCGTGGACGAATATATTAGAGATTTTGTACTTTTTCATTTGAAGGTTCAGCACTCAGTGGATGACCCCTACTTATGCAAAGCATTGTGGAAATGAACTAGAAAACAAAATATGGGAGGGAGGAAAGTGACAGGAAAAACTTGATCGGGAAGTTTGTTCCACATACGGACAGTACGGCTAAAGAATGAATTTTCTCTGTAGTGTGTTGTTTTCTTAATAAAAAACGTGTATTAGGTAAGGGTATCCGGAACAAGTTCTCTAATTTCACTAGAACACATTTAATTGTAGTACCGATAGAATAGTGAAAGCAGCACTCTTTGTATCGGTGCTCCAGCTAATCAATCGAGTTGGATACCCTACTGTCACCAATCACCTTTGCCCTCCCCTGTACGCTGTTAAGAAGCTCCAAAATAGACTTTGAAGCACCTGACCATATATGCGAGTTGTATTCTACTTTTTGATATCGGTAGATAGATAAATAGTGAGGAGATCAGATGGAATGCAATAATTCATACACCGTTTCTGAAAACCGAGACAATTAAATGCCTCTTTCGACACTTGAAATTATGTATAGTCCACCGGACATCTCCCTGTATTCTCATGCCCAGTTTTTTTCATTATTGTTAGCATGAGGTTGATAGATAAATTCTTCCACTATCTCGATGTAATAATTGTCAATTTTCACACTTTCTCTAAAACTTTAAGAGTCTTTTCTCATTGCAATCATTAAATATTTTTTCTATGTTTACCAAAAACTCTATTTGAGATTCATACTTTGTTCAAATCATTAAATTTTGTTGTCGGCATATACCAGTGCAGCTACTTACAACGATTCGACTTAGATTCTTAAAAAAGCTCCTGTAACATCTCATTTGTCATGCGGCTTTTGTCGTATAAGGTTTTTGTCATTGGAAGGCTCAGTAACTTTTCTCATTATCAAATTATCACAGGATATGCCACCACGCTGTCTAAGACATCGCTTGATGTTTCTTACATCGGTGAGGTATTTTCTCACCTTGGAAAAACATATCATCTTCACCGATATTCATAGCTCAAACATGGGTTTCGACGTATCGGAAAAAGCAGCTTTACAAAAATGTTGTATATGCCGATTAGTTCTCTAGTCCTGGATTTCAAGTAATGTGAATATATAGAATATCGTTGAGCCAAACAGGGATTTAAATGTGATGTGTAAAAGGCAGATATTTAGAGCAATATCACAAACAAATTGAACATAACAGCTATCGCATGAACCATTTTATTATTTGTTAATAGGTAGTTATTCCTTTAACTCTTTTTTTGTGCCCTTAGTAACAAATGTTTGGCTTCTTTTGCCGCAACTGCATATTGCTTGCCATACCAAGAACTTTTTGGGAAATTTTGTCTGCTTTTGGATCCTTAACTTTTTTTCAACATTCCCTCGAGCATCAGCAACATCAAAGTTTTTACCCGAAAGCTGCGAAAAATCTGCCAGAACATTCGTTTCGTCATCCATTATGCAGCAGGAATATTTTTTTATAAAATTTGACTCCAATTTCCGTGCTCTGTTTTTGGCCTCTAAATGTTTAGCAGCGTTCCTGTCAGGAACTTTTTGAACCTTGTATGTTTTTGAACCTGCATTGGCTTTAACTTTTCGTACCAAATAGTCCGAGCACTGAGCTAACCGTGCTGCTTTCCTACCGGATGTGTTGGGAGCTCTTTTGAAAATGGTTTCTATTTTTTTGGCTTTAGAAACATCATGTGCACCATTCCTTCTACCTGAACCATGTTTTCTATCAACGGACAAGTTCTCCCGGTGCTGTTGAATATTATTGGAAGCAGTTTGACGACAGACCTTTGAATGCTTGGCCAACTTTTTGTAGGACCAAGTAGGGTTTTGTTGAAAATATTTAATCATTTTAGTACGCACTTTTTTCTGGTCACTCATTTTAATCAGATTAACAACAAATGAACATAATTGACAACAAATATAATAACTGACATGCTTTACAAAGGTAACTTGATCAAAAAAAAAAAAAAACAAATAATACTTAGGTTAAGAGTTTTAATGAAAAACGTGTGTTAAGAATTTTTCGATCTCAGTCCTTAGATTAAAAGAGAGCTGTTTTCATTAACCTTTTAAAAGATTATCAGGATCTTACTTTTGCACCTGTATATCTCGGTTTCTTCATTCCAGCACTTGTGCTAAAGAATTTTTATTTATCCAGAAAAACTCCTTTATAAGATTTTCAGGATCTTGCTCTTCCTTCTATATTTCTCGGTTTCCTCTTTTATAGTGTATACTCACTGAAGATTTGCGCCTCCATTCTAACAAAGTTCAATTGAAACAAAAAGAAGTGAAACCTAATGTAACTAACTTAAATTGCTAGGTCGGTATTCCAACAACTCCTACATAGTAGTTGTTCTTAACCCAAGAAGACGAGGCCTCAGTATACTTTTATAAGATTATCGGGATATTGTTCTTTCTGCTGTATTCCTCTGTTTCCTTCTTCTAGCGCAAAGCAACTGAATCTTTCTTTATACTTTCTCCTCAACTTCTTACAACATTTGGCGGGTTCGGGAAGCCAATCACAGATTAAGTGACAGATGATATAGATTGATCAATATGCAGCCACGGCCCACAATGATCTTCAACAGAGGTGTTAATTCTGGAAAAGTTAGAGAATGAGTTGGTCGTTTTCTGTGTACTTCGAGTTGGTAATTTTCTACTTGCTTCGTTTAGCACTCATGCTTATGAGCGAACTAGTCCGAATGACTTAGTCTATAATCTAATTAGTAGTTTTCTAAGGGGGATTATCGCGTTTATGCTATTAAAACTATATAAGCGAATTAGTATGTATTAGTTTCTCAGCACAATCATTTGGTCCATCCACAATATTGTTTAAATTACAAACTGACAGATAAATTTATAAAATTTTTGTCAGTTTGGTGAAGGTAAAAACAAGTTAGTACTCATTATTTACACCGAACTCTCTACTTCAAAAATTTGGCT
Organism: Calliphora vomitoria; assembly: GCA_942486065.2. Lineage (NCBI taxonomy): Eukaryota > Metazoa > Arthropoda > Insecta > Diptera > Calliphoridae > Calliphora > Calliphora vomitoria. The sequence continues at coordinate 115,017,429 of OW818030.2, read as the reverse complement.
GCACCGCCTCTGTTTTACAATTAAATAAATCTACTTGTTTACCATGTGCAATGACATTTCTCAAGCAATGGCTAAAAGATACAGTTGTTTTTTTTTTTTTGTTTAGTTGCTATTGCTGTCGTTGTCATTGTGGTTGAAATTGTCTCTCTCTCTCTCTAAGATGCCACTAAATAATAAACCAACCGAATATTAAATTTATAAATGAAATGTTTCATAAATGAAATGTTTCATAATTCAGCCGCTGTTGCTGTCCTACTTCCCAGTTTAAAGCAACTTCCTCTACAGTTCACGATTCCTTTTCCTAGCAATCATGATGTGTTAAAGTACTTTTCCCAGCAACTCATGGTTGTCCTGGCAGCTATTTAGAGTGGTACTGTAAACTCATAGTGGTTTGTTGTTTGCCAGTTCTATTACCATTGTGACAAGAAGACCATAACAAACTGCCATAATAAATTAGAAATAAAAAAAAAAGAAAATAGCGTCTTTAATACAATAAACACAGGCGTATACTTACGCTAGCCTTCGTATATCCTTGTTTAGAATCATAAATATGATTGTACACGCATATAACTAATAACAGTGGAAAGATAAAATTGATGGGCCTAAAATTGAAATAAGAGCCTGTGGGTGTTTTGCTTTCTTTCCTGCCCGCCTGCCTGCCTGCTTGCCTGCCTTCATTCATTAGATTCTTGGCACAGAGTGTTAAAAGTGAAATTTCAGAGCTCTTTAAGTGTTCGTCTGTTTATTGAGTTTAGTTTGTTTAAAAATAATAATGTTGGCCTTAAAGGAATGTTTAATTTAGAGCTTTATAGAAGAAATATGGGTGAGGGGAAAAGGTTAATTTCTAAAAATATTGTTGACTACATGTTGCCACAACTACAGCGATGTTTGAGAGGGAACATGTACTCAAATTGGATAACCCTCTCAAGAGCGTACTAGTCCGAAGGACCTAAAGTTTTTGGTGAAAGACTGATATAAACTTGTTTACTCAGTTTATGTAGAAACTTTTTAAGGCGAATTTTTGCGTATATTAAAAACTACAAATTACGCTGAACGAACAAATTTGTATTAAATAGTTTCTCTGTATAATATTTAGGTCCTTCGCTCACCAACTACCTTTACTCCCAACCAATATTCTTCGTAGATTGAAGTAAATTTTTTTTTTGAATTCAGATATTTACTAGAAGAGCACACAGCACAATAATGTGTTTGTTTAGTACTTAATTTGAGGACACATTATTTAAAATATGATTATGACCAAGTTAAAAAGAGATTGCATGAGAAAATGATAAAGAAATGAAAACGAAAAAAAAAACACAACAAAATATATAGACATAAAATATTCCGACAAACATTGATTAAGATTGTAATAATTTTCTGACTGGGCATAAATAAATTTATTTGCTTGCTGTACATTATATTTGAGTATGAGTTTGTAGCATTAAGAGATCATGATTACATTTTATATATATATAGAGTTCTTACAAATGATAAATTGTTTAATTTGAGTTTTAAATGCGAATTTTATAAACAAGATAATATGTTCAAGTTAATAGTAAATCTCCTTAATTTAAACTTAAATTGGGTACATTACAAAGTAGTAGTGAAATTTTAGTACTTTTGTACTTATTTTAAAGTAATTCAAAATGAAAAAGTATGAAGTACCTCGGCTAAATTGGGAGAAAAATTAAAAATTATTGGAACAGTGACAAGATAAATGAAAAGAGGAATAGACTCTGGTTCTAATGAACTAAAAAGTTACAGGTACTTTTAATGATACATGTTTAGTATAAATTTTGTAGTCACATACATTCACTGGTACATTTTTTATTATTTTGTAAAAGTTAAAGTAGTTATTCATTGGGTCTTTATGCAGTTGTTTATCTCCAATCCTAGATCTTTAGCATAAATCATGGGAATTCATCAAGTCTTAGTTTGACTGTAATCGTAGCTCTTTATCAAGTTTTGGTTTGATTTCAATCATTGATTTTTATCAAGTATTAGTTTGACTTCAATCGTTGATCTTAATCATAGGTTTTTATGAAGACTTAGCTTGACTTCAATCATAGGTATTTTTCAACTCTAAATCGTAAGTCTTTATAAAGTCTTTGTTTGACTTCAATTATAGTTATTTATTATCTTCTTCTCTTCAAACGTAGGTTTTTATCAAGTCTTACCTTGACTTTAATAGTGGGTCTATGTCAAGTTTTAGCTTGACTTCAATCATAGGTCTTTATCAAGTCTTAGTTTTACTTCAAGCATAAGTCTTTATCAACCCTTACTTTAGCTTCAATCTTAGAAATTTACGTAGTCTTAGTTGGACTAAAATCTGGGCTTAAAACATGGGACTTCATCAAGTCGTTGTGTGACTTTACACGTAGGTCTTTATCAAGTTTTGGCTTGATTTCAATCGTAAGACTTTTTTAAGTATTAGCTTGACTTCAATCGTTGATCTTAATCAAGTTTTACCTTGACTTTAATTGAAGGTCTTTATCAAGTTTTGGCTTCATTTCAATTGTAGTTTTTTTTATCAAGTCTTAACTTGACTTCAATCGTAGGTATTTTTCAACTCTAAATCGTAAGTCTTTAGAAAGTCTTAGTTTGACTTCAATTATAGTTGTTCATTATCTTCTTCTGTTCAAACGTAGGTTTTTTATCAAGTCTTACCTTGACTTTAATTGAAGGTCTACTTCAAGTTTTAGCTTGATTTCAATCGTAGGTTTTTTATCTAGTCATAGCTTGACTTCAATCGTAGGTCTTTTTCAACACTAAATCGTAAGTATTTATAAAATCTGAGTATGACTTCAATTGTAGTTATTTATCATCTGCTTCACTTTAAACCTAGGTCTTCATCAAGTCTACGTTTGACTTTAAACGTAGGTCTTTTTCAAGTCATGAATCGATTTCAATCGTAGGTTTTTATCCAGTATTAAGTAGTATGACTTCAATCTCTAAGATTGATGCTAAAGTAAGGGTTGAAAAAGACCTATGGTTGAAGTTAAACTAAGACTTGAAAAAGACCTATATTAAGTCTTAGTTTTACTTCAAGCATAGGTCTTTTTCAACCCTTACTTTAGCTTCAGTCTTAGTTGGACTACAATCTCAGGTCTTAATTAAGGCTTGGTTTGATTCCAATTGAAGTTTAGTTTGGCTTTAATCTTAGGTTTTTACCAAGTCTTAGTTTGGCTGCAATCGCAGGTCTTTACAAGTCTTAGCATAGCTTCAGTTGCAGGACTTCATCTGATCTTGTTTGGCTTTTATCCATTTTATGATGAATAAATTTATCATAATATGTTGTTCTCAGATTATGATATCCATAAGTCGAGAGCAACATTATATGGTCCTTCATCATATAAATGGTTGTCACAAACATATACTTGTTTACTGTAACCACATATATGGTTAACACAATCATGTGAATCGTAAATTAACCATATTTGTGTTGTCACAATCATATAAACAGTTACTGTGACTGTAATATTGTTAAACATTTTTAAATGGTTACAGTAAACATGCACAAATGTTGAAATGGTTACAGTAAACATGTACAACTATATTTGTTTTCTGCGTGTAGTTAAGCTTGAATCTTTAGCTAGCTTTAGCTTAGCTTCAATCTTAGGTATTTATCTAATCATAGCTTCATTCTTCCTATAGCCAAATCTTCTATGAAACATTTTAGCAAATCTTTACTTTCGCATATTCGAGGAATCCCCATATCCTTATTATTTTACCCTAAACTTTCAATTTAAATTACCTTCACAAACCATTACGTCCCACTTTAATTTAAATAATTTGTATTCGAATCCTTGTAATGTTTACATTTAATTGCTATAAATTAATTTCTTAAATAGTGTTTACAAATTCCTTCGCAAGAAGAAGTTTTAATGTAAGACTTTACTGATAATCAACATCTGTAGGAAATTGAAAACAAGATAGCAAGAGAGAAATAATACAAACAAATAAATAAAATAAATTGTTTAATTTTAAATATTTTATGGTTGCGTTTAAGATCTATTACAGTAAATAACTAGCAAACAAAATGAAATGAAAACATTTAGTACGAAACTGGAGGGAGCTAAATTTTCAGAACAAACAATTTAAGGCAAAATACTATACAACAGTTACTAGAAAGAAGGTTAGTAAGTTATACTCACTGGACTTTTGCTTAGAAAAGTAGTTAAGGAAGTAATAAGCTTTTCTGGCTATGTCTCTAACTTGGCAGATTATTTTAATTTTATATGTAAGCAAATGTTCGTTCTAATGATGATTTTTGCTCGTTTTGTAGAGTTATTGTTTTTCAACTCCTCCCCACCTTTTTTCTACACCCGCCCCAAATGTTGGTTCATTATGGCTACAGATTAAATAAAATACAGCTATTTGTTAAATAAATTATTACGTTTTTGTAATCATCGTCTTTTGATGGTGGCTAAAGCACAAAAAAAAATAAATAAAAAAAAAAAAACAGCAAAACACCCAAAACAGTTAAAATACAACACAACATAAAATGTGAATATTCAAATATTAATACACGTACTTGAGCTACTATGGACCAAGTAAATATATGTATATGCTTAAATACGTACTGGGAAAGAACAAACATCGTACAAAATTCAAATCCATCCAACAACATTTTGCACACAATAAAGCCGCATGAGATTTTCTCATTTAAAACTCAAACATAAACACTACACGAATGAATGAAAGACGTAGCAGTGAATGAATGAATGGAAAATACGGAAACAAAATCTACCCATACTAAAAAAGACAAATACATTTTAACAGGCACTGAATGGTAAGCGGGAAAAATGATGAGGAAGTAGAGGGTAAACAATTAAGGGGTGTTACTGGATGATTAGAAAAATAGTGTGTTCATTTTTTAACAGTGTATTTGAGGAAAAATTCCGAAATAGTGTATGTTTGTTAGAATTATAAAAGCAGTATACTCGTATTTCTTAATATAAAAAAATGTACTTATTTGAAGGTACATATTTGTTTAAAATTGTTTCGAAATTTCTATTTAATTATCAATTCTTTTAATAACTCAAATCTTGTGTAGGAAATTGATTTGACTTATTGATAGAATGGAAGAATATGTACTAATTCCTTGTACTCTCTTTTAAACCCTTCACCTTCATGAGAAGGGTATATATAAGTTTGTCATTCCGTTTGCAATTTCCACAATATAATTTTCCGACCCTATAAAGTATATATATTCTGGATCCTTATAGATAGAGGAGTCGTTTAAGCCATGTCCGTCTGTCAGTCTGCTGAAATCAATTTTCTGAAGACCCCAAATAACTTACAAACATGATTCATACATCAATATATCGGAAACTCCGGCTTCTATTTAAAATCGAGAAAATCGGCCCACAACTCGCTGAGATATAAGAAAAAACCGGGCCAACCTCGATTTTTGGCCTATTTTTTATCTATATCTGGATTACTAAGTCATTAATATAGACAATATGGATATCTAATGATAGATATTTCAAAGTCCATTGCAACGATCTATATAAGGCTATAGAAATTTAGACCTACAATGGGTCAAAATCGGGAAAAATATTTTTTAACCCGAATTTTTTTTTTACCGAATTTTTTTTCACTAGTAAATTAAAAAAAAAAAATTTTTAAAAAAATTAAAAAATAAAAAAATTTGAAAACAATTTTGAAAAAAAAAAAAATTTCTAAATTTTGGAAAACAATTTTGAAAAAAAAAAAATTTTTCTAAATTTTGAAAAAGGAAAAATAATTTTTTTAACCTAAAAATATTTAAAATTTTTATTTTAAAGTATAATTTGGTGAAGGGTATATACGATTCGGCACAGCCGAATATATCTCTCTTACTTGTTCTTATAGATAAATGTATTCTAGAAATAAATTTCCTTTAAGAAATTTTGAAGGGATCGAAAAATTGTCTATTATTCGAGGTATCGATACATTGTTTGTTGAATATCCGTAGAAAAATTAAGTTATGGATAAATATTCTATTGAAAATTTAAGTTGTCAATAATATTCTGTGGAAAATTATAGTTGTCGTTAAACTTTCAATAGAAATTTCCAGTTATTGATAAAATTTCTATAGAAATTTTAAATACAAATTTTCTATACAAAATTACAGTTATTGTAAGTGATTTTTATGTTACCTTAGTTTAGCTTCAGTCGTAGTTCTTTATCAAGTCTTAGTTTATTTTCAATAGCAGATCTTTATCAAATCTTAATTAAGATTCAATCCTAGGTTTTTAACTAGTCTCACTTTATCATCAACCGTAGGTCTTTATCAAATCTTATTTAAGATTCAATCGTTAGTTTTTCGTGGTCTTAGTTTGACTTCAATCGTAGTCTTTATCAAGGCTTAGTTTGTCTTCAATTTTTCGTCTTTATACAGTCTTAGCTTCAGCCGCTGGTCTTTGTCAAGTGTTAGTGTAGCTTCAATCATAATATTAGTGTGGCTTCAATCACAGGTCTAGTCAGATCTTAGGTTCTCTTCAATTGTAGTGTTATTGTGACTTCAATCGTAGGTATAAAGTCTTTATCTAGTATCAAGTTGGCTTTAATGGTAAGTCTTTGTCAGGTCTAAGTCTTCAATCTTAATCTGAGTTTGGTTTCAATTAAAGGTCTTTAACAAGTCTTAGCTTGTCATCAATCATAGGTCTCTAACTAGTCTTAGTTTATCTTCAATCGTAAGCTTTTATCAAGTCTTAGTTTGTCATCAATCATAGGTCTCTTGCTAGTTTTTATTTGTCTTCATCAAGTATTATTTTAGCTACAATCTTTATAGTGTTATTGTGACTTCAATAATAGGTCTTTATCTAGTATTAAGTTGGCTTCAATCGTAAATTTGATCAGGTCTTAGTTTGTCTCCAATCTTAATCTCATTTTGGCTTCGATTGAAGGTCTTTGCAAAGTCTTGGCTTGTCTTCAATCATAGGTCTCTAACTAGTTTTAGTTTGTCTTCAATCGTAAGCTTTTATCAAGTATTAGTTTGTCTGCAATCATAGGTCTTTATCTAGTTTTAAGTTCGCTTCAGTGGTAAGACCTTGTTAGGTCTTAGTTTGTCTCAAATCTTAATCTGAGTTTGACTTCGATTGAAGGTCTTTATGAAGTCCTAACATGTATTCAATCATAGGGCTATAACTAGTCTTAGTTTGTCTTCAATCGTAAGCTTTTATCAAGTATTAGTTTTTCTAGTATTAAGTTGGCTTCAGTGGTAAGTCTTTATTAGGTCTTAGTTTGTCTCCAATCTTAATTTAAGTTTGACTTCGATTGAAGGTCTTTATCAAGTCTTAGCTTGTCTCCAATCATAGGTCTCTAACACATCTTTGTTTATCTTCAATCGTAAGCTTTTATCAATTTTCTGTAGCAAATATATCTTACTGATATATATTTTATAAAAATTTCATATTGCCTTAGAATTTTCCATAAAAGTTTCGTATTTGCGGAAAATTTTCTATTGAAACTTCAAGTTATGTAAAAATTCAAGTTATCGTTAAATTTTTTGTTGCTTTTCCCAATTTAAGAATGTTAAAGAAACCATCACATATATTCTTACAACACCCTATACTTTCATACAGTCATTAATAAAAACATGCACACAAGCATACATACATACTACTACTTCTACTTCTACAACAAGGAAATCCTTGTCATTTAAATGCAAAACAACAAGAGCAGCATAAAACGCACAAGTAAACCCCGAAACAACTACCAAGCGATTGTATGTAGTCGCATTTCTGTAAAATATGGCAGAACGAGGATGGGGGTTGGATGGCTGGATGAAATTGTTGGATAAAGCATTTAAATAATATAAATTATTAATGTCCCGCGTGTATAAAATTCATACCGCACATGGATTTTGAATCATTCTCAGTCTACCATCTCTATAAGAACATGCACAACCGACCACACTCGTACAAATAAGCTGAGAGTTAAATGCAGTATTTGCTGCAGGCTTAAGTGGTTTGATTTAGATTTTAAAAGCCAGTTTCTTTTTTTTTTTTGCTACTTTTTGTATACAGTTTTTTTGCCATTTCCATTTTCTTGATATGTACTGATTTCCGGAAGTGTTAAAGCATGAATGTGTCTGTGTTTGTGTGTTTAAGAGAGTAGAAATGTTGGTAATTGTATACTCTTGCCGTTTTTTATTAGTTGTAGGTAGTTTAAATGAAAAGCACTTTTATCCAGAACATCCATCTATTTTAGCTCATAATTGCCGTGAGTGGCAGGTGGTGGAGTTGGCATATCTTTTCCCTCCCCCATGTCAAGCTGTTGCTCAGTCAATTCAAACGCTTCTGTTGTGATGGTGGTTGTTAGGTTACATCTAAATTGAACATAAACAGTACATTTACGTTTCTTTTATTCTTCTAATTCTAAGTAAGCATTACGTTTAATGTCACTGATATTTGTGAACCATGGGCATCAATTTCTCAATATAGTTTTTTTTTTCATGTCTTCGTTTTTTTCGGCACTTAAATCGTTAACGCAAAAACGCTTGTAGCCATTTCTATGCTTAGATTTCTTTTCAGCCATTTATGTGCCAGTACGTGCATTAAGATTTCCAATGTGCACAATGTTCTGTAGCAGTATCTGCAGTGGGTGTTTCTGGCTGTGTTTCGTTCGTATTGGATGATAAATCTAGAGAAACAACTGTGAGAAAATGAGTTGTTTTATTGAAAAATTATGCAAACTGAATTTGAATTAAAATAATTGAATGACAAAAAAAAATAAATACCTAGCATTTAATGTAGCAATGAAGTCTTAGATAGAATAGCGTAAAATAGAACAAGGCAGGAGTCGGAATTATGTTTGTCAAATATGAAAAGCTATAATAAAGAAATGTCAGCGATTTTGTGAAAGAAAATTAAAGTTATCGATTAATTTTCTATAGAAAAATTTAAGTTATCAATAAGTTTTCAATGGAAAATCGAAGTAATCAATGAAATTTATAGAGAAAATCCGTGTTATCAATACATTTTTAATAAAAAATTAAAGTTATCTATACATTTTCTATGGAAAATTAAAGGTATCGGTAAATTTTCAAATGAAAATCGAAGTATTTGATGATTATTCTACAGAAGATCCATGTTATCGATAAAATTTTCTCATTTTCTCTATACAATCAGATTTATCGATAAATTCTCTTTAGAAAATCAGAGTTATCGATAATTTTTTCTAAAGAAAATTCAAGTTATTGATTAATTAAACAAAAAAAATTATAGCTATCGATAAATTCTTTAAAGAAACATAAAGTTATCGACATATTTTAAAATAAAATTAAAGTTATCGATAAAGTTTCTATAGAAAATTCAAGTTATCGATAAATTTTCCATGGAAAATCGAAGTAATAGGAGAAATTCCTACAGAAAATCTGTGTTATCGATGAAATTTCTAGAGAAAATTTAAGTTATCGATAATTTTCATTAGATAATCAGAATTATCGATACATTTTTCTATAGAAAATTCAAGTTATCAATACATTTTTTATAAAAACAAAAAAAAATTTAAAATATTGATACATTTTCTGTAAAAATCTCCAGTTATCTATCAATATTTTATGGAATACTCCAGTTATCTATACATTTTATATAGAAAATTCAAGTTATCGATAAAATTCCCATAAAAAATTAAAGTTTTCGATAAATTTTCTATAAATAATTCAAAATATCGATAAGTTTTCTATAGACAATTAAAATTATCAAGAAATTTTCTTTAGAAAACTAAAATTTTTGAGATAACTCAAGTTATTAATAGATTTTTGATAGCTATTGATGAAGTTTCTATAAAACAGTAAAGTTATCGTTAACATTTTCCAGAAAACTTAAGTATTCTTTGCATGTTCTATAGAAAGTTAAAGTAATCGATCAATTTTCTATAGAAATATCAAGTTAATTATACATTTTTTACAGAAAATACAAGTCATCGATAAAATTTCTATAGAAAATTTAAGTTATCTATGAATTTTCCATTGAAAATTAAGTTATCGATAAATTTTCTACATTTGATTTAGGTTGTCAATAAAATTCTTTATAGAAATTAGAGTTATCGGAAAATTTTTTGGAGAAACTTTTTTAAAGAAAATTAAAGTAATAAATAAAGTTTCTAGAGAAAATAAAAGCTACATTTTTTACTGACAGTTGAATTTGAATTGATCTATATATCATAGATAAATACACATAGATCGGAAACTCTCCTGTCAAAGACCTAACTCGGTTATCAAAAACCTAAGTGGTGAGAATGTATTTGTGAAAAAACTATGTGATAACAAAAACAACACTCATATGTGTAACTTTTTTGAGTAATTTTTTTGTTTGAGTTTTTTTCCGCTCTATGTATATTTTTTCTATGCTATAAATTTTCTACTGAAATTCTTATAAATAATTTGTCAATAGAAAATTCGAAATATCAATAACTTTTCTTCAAAAAAATCTAAGTCAAATTATCGTTAGATGTTCTAAGGAAATTTAAAGTTGTTGATAAATTTTCTACGAAAGTTTTATATAGGAATTTTCACTAACCTCCTAATAATAAATTTGTTTTTAAATTGACAGCTATTTCCGCACGAAAATTAAAATATTTTTGAAAATTGTCGTGGGTTTCTATTTCTTCGACAGAGCGATTCCAGAGATCATTTCTGTAGCATTTGCTGGTTTGACATACTTTTTTTCTTCAATCAATTTCAATTTTTTTCGATAAGTCCTCTGGTAACGCAATTTCTATCCTGTTTACTGCTTTAGCACAACTTTTTCAGCCTTATAACTTTTTGTGTTTGGAAATTCCAATAGCTCTTCACGCAGCACAGTGTGGTAGATTGCAAATCTAACTGTACAAAATTAATAAATCGCGTTGGGTTCACTTCTCATTTATGAATTAAATAAAAAATGAGTTCAAATATATAAAGGATTATAAAAAGTCAATTTTTTTTTAGCGATGTATTTTGGGAGTTTTCTTCCATTCTTCAAAAATTTTCTTTCGGTAAAGAGTGGAGGTCATACTGGAAAAGTAAAAAAAATGTATGGCGGTCTTAAAAATGCGCAAGAATTTTATGATTTACCTTAAAGTGAACACTTGAAAAATTTATTTTTTATTTTTTTTCTCAAATGCTGTAGTATTCGTACTATTGCATTTAATAGTGAAGTGTTATGCAGAGTGTGCCAATCGGCCACCTGCAATGACATCCCCGTATTAAATTCACCAGTCAATAACGTTGCGAGTGGGTTGAAAATTCACTAGTGGTAGTTCTCAGTGGCTAACTAATTCGACGTAGCGGAACTAGTTCAATGAACTGCAGGGTATTGTATTGAGAAGCTGACTAAATGATCAGAAGGAATGTTGCCATAGATTTTTTTATTATTTTGTCCAGCTAGATTTGTGACTTACCACAGTGTGCGCCGTAGTGTCAGTAGTTTTATCAAAATATTCTTTATACTTTACTGGATCTCACTACTTCTTTCAGCACATACTTATTTTATGTCCAACGATATTAATTAAGTATTATAAAACAATTATAAATGTATGAGTCATTTTCTGAGGGGAAGCGCGTATGGGATTTGGGACAAATGTTGCCCGATTTTCCTCATACTTTGCAGTGTAATTTAGAACTAATTTGTGCAAAATTTGTTCATGATATCCTTGTAATCAACATATTTATGACTGCTACAACAGAATGCCGTGGGGACATTTGTATGGGGGCTACATGAAATCTTAAATTTTCATAGGGACCCAGAGTATATAAAAATTTTGGGTCTGCGATGAATATTTCGATGGCTATAGAATGACAAAATCATACATAAGTACCCCAAATTTTTTGATGGTGGGTATAAAAGCATTTGTTTTTGAGAACTTTTTAATAATTAAAATAAAATGTTTATTTTGATTATTAAATAATTAAATTAGTTTTTTAGTTAACATCACTAAAATTTGATTTGAATTAAAATTTTCAGCCACTTTATTAGAGTGATCTTTGAGTACTGATAACGAACGATTTGGGTACCGGAACGCGACATTGCACAGTGGTTTGGAAACGTTTTTTTTTTTTTTAAATAATTCGTTAAATGGGGAACTATTTGAGATATTCTTAAAAAATTTAAGAGTTTATTTACATTGTTAAGCTTCCTAGCGCTAATGGGGGTCAGTGCGTGGATCCTCAAATTTAAAAAAAAATCGCCAAAAATCCATTTATTAAATTTAATATATAAATAGTCTTTGAAAAGATTTAACATATGTAGGTTATCTCCACTAGTTGGAAAGATATTTAGGTTTATTGATTTATTTTTTTGATTTTGCTCGATCTTTTTATGATTTTTTAGATATGGCACGATAAAATTTTAAATAAAAACAACTTGCTCACAGTTATCTTGTCTCTGTAAAAAGCTACACGCATCCAAAGTTGGAACATGTAAAAAGGGCCTTATTTTTACGATTTTTCCAAAAAAAAAACCATATAATTTTTTTTTTTTGTAGAAAAAAAAAATTCTTCGAGACTGTATATAATTTTTATACGATCCGGAAAGAAAACTTAATGCAAAAGCGTGTAGAGTAAAATTTGGCTCATTTTAGTTAACATAACATCCCCCAGACCTATCCAAACTTGACCAATTTAATAAAAAAAATTTTGGTTTGAGTAAAAAATTCTAAAAAGGCAAAGCACGTATCCTCAAAAAATTTACACACTTGTATAACCCTATATGATTCTTAAAAACTTGCAAAGTTTGTTTACTATCACATGGTAAATAACATCACAGTAGCAACTTTTCTAAAACAACTCAGTTTTTGGAACATATATTCCCCATTTTAGGAATTTCGGTATTTGAAAATAACATATTTCAAAAGTTATAATGCCATTGATTTATAGACATTTGGTTCTATATTAGTTCCAAATTTTGATGTGATATCTTTAACTGTTAAAATTTTACATTAATTCAAATTTCATATTTTTCTTTATGGAAAATCACCATTTTATAATTTTTTTAGTTTTTAAGGTAAATGACGTCTCAAAACTTTATAAAATCATTTAATTTTATTAAAATATCAATTTTCAAGTCCCATGGTGTTCACCAATATCAAATACTTATATAAAAAGCCTTTATTTACTCCTCAGAGGTTACAAAAACCTTGCCCCCTTTGAAAAATTTGTAGATTTTTTCATATATTACATGCAAAATGTGTTACACCAAACTTTCTTTTAAGTCAGTATGTTTTTGGATTTAAAATTTACATTATATAATACAAATTAAATTTTTTTTTTAAATTTTTTAAAAAATATTTTTTTTTTAAATATTTTTTTTTTAATTTTTTTCAAAATTTTTTTTTTTAAGTGAAAATAAAAATGAGTGAAATAAAAATGATGAGAAAAAAATTTTTTTGGTAAAAAAAAAATATTTTATTAGATATCCATATTGTCTATATTAATGACTTAGTAGATATAGATCAAAAATAGGCCAAAAATCGAGGTTAGCCTGGTTTTTTCCTTATATCTCAGCCATTTGTGGACCGATTTTCTCGATTGTAAATATCAACCGAGCCAAAAGAATTCCCGATATATTGATGTATGAATCAAGTTTGTAAGTTATTTTGGGTTTTCGTAAAATTGATTTCAACAGACAGACGGACATGGCTTAATTGACTCAGCTATCTATAAGAATCCAGAATATATATACTTTGTAGGGTCGGAAAATTATATTGTGGAAATTACAAAAGGAATGACAAACTTATATATACCCTTCTCACGAAGGTGAAGGGTATACAAAATATGTTTGAATACAATGTTTTCTAACATCATTCGTTTATTAAATTTTTGGTCACTGTATGGAATTGACCACATAGAAAATTATTGAAAAAATGTCTAAACCAAAATATAGTTTTCGTTAAATTAACCAAAGAGAATTGTTGTTAGCGATAATTTGTCTATCAAAAATTTAAATTTATTTGTAAAATTTCAAATAGCGTTAATTTTGTTTAAAAATTTTCTTTTTGTAAAAAATGTTTTATATAAAATTCTCATATTGATACATTTTCTATGTAATAGTTGTTTCAAAGTTACTGCTAAATGTACAAAAATATTAACATTCCTCTCCCTGCTTATAATTCAGCACGAGTTGAACATTTATCAATTTAATTTCCTTAACGCTAAGACACTAAACAAGTAAATACAAAACCCGGTCAAGTAATGCTAAAAGATTACATTGTAGACCTAATACTCGTACTTTTTGCACTATAAATACATCCAAAAGATTAAGCTGATTTGTGTTCAGACACAACCCTCCCAAAAAAAACCTAACTAGACAAAAAATTAAACATCCCAAACCAAATTTATCTTCCTTTGATTTTTTCCCTTTTAACCTGCATGATTTTTTATTTCTCATTCATGCATACAACAACAACAAAAAGAAAAAAATTCGTTGACTTGTGCGATAACTTGTTAAAATGCCTGTGGCAAGTTAATTGCGTGCCACGTCGTTCTTCATTTCATAGTTTCCTGGAATTTATGTGAGACTTTAGCATAAACTCAAAAACGTTGGTATAATGCAAACGAGAAAAACGAACAAGAAGCCATAAGAAAATAATAATATTAATTTAAATTGTCAGAATTTTCATTAAGGTTTGATTAAGTGTGTCATCTGTTGGGAGAATATGTAGTATGTGTTTAAGTTTGTGCCACATAAATTTTGTTTTATTTTTTTTTACCACTTTTATTATTTATTTTAGTTAGAGAGAGAGAAAGAGTGTCATGAGTATTATAAGGTCATTATAGCTGTCAGGTATGCCCAGGGCTGTTCGTGTTGTCGTATTCGTGTCATTGTATCAATTTTCATTGACTTTTGGGTGGGCAGTGTTAAGGGAAGTTAAGCCAAAATAAATTTATATAATGTTTTATGAAATAGTTTTTCCTTAATGGGAAATTAAACAGACGTTCTAAAATTTACTGAATTAATAATTTCAAATTTTAAACAATATTTTCTGTAACCCCCTTTCGGTAGCCTTCCCCCTTTAACACGTTCATGCTTCAACTTACACAGAGACTTAATAATTTTGTCCTCACGGCCTTGTACTTATTAGTGTGTAATTATAATTAGATTTTCAACAATTCGTTTCATTTCTTTTGAATTACCGCCAACAAATTGTGTTTAAAGTGTAAAATACAGCATGTGTTTGGAAATTTTTCTTTTCTCTTTTTAATTCTTAGTTTTTCTTTTATTTCTAAAAAAAAAACCTTTGAGTATTTTGTATAGTTAAACATACATAAGTATAAATTAAGTGTGTAGTATTTAAGTTAAACCAAGTGTTTCAATAATATTTACACTTGTGGTTTATCTCACGACATTTATTTGAGTTTCTTGTGTTTCTCTAATAGGGGTTGGAATTTAAACAGAGTGACACACTTATGTCAAAGTCAGTGTGACGCCTTAAAGGGAATAAATTAAGTCCATATGTTTGGTGGCTGGGTTTGTTGTTTAAAAGGAAATTAGTTTATAATTACATTTAAATCGATATTTAAAAGGCGTTTGTTGATAAGAAATGTGTGCTTCAATGTGCCATATGTTTGAGTATATGGAATGTGAGACATTGACATATGTTTTCAATTGAAAATGAAAAATCATTTTGAAATCAATTTAAGTAGTTTTTGTTAGGAATTATCTGTTGGAAAATACAATAATGATTTTAATATTTTTTGTTTATTTAACACCCCTTTTGTAAATTTAAACTTTTATTTGTATCATAAAGTTATAGGATTTATTAAAGCCAATAATAGTATTATTATTAAATATGATTTATTTCATTATTTATTTTCTATTATATTTACAAACACTATTCCTAAATTGACTAACGATAATAAAATGTTATTAGTACCCTTGTTCTTTGTTTTGTGGTTGGTATATGTAATGAACAGACATATTCACTTGGTAGACAGACAATAATAAGGGTATTCATAGTTTAGTGTAAAATACTAATCAAGTAAGAGTGTTATATTTGTCTGTGCCAAATATTGTATATCCACCATCAATATGTAGGTTTTTCATTTTATGGGTGATCCTTGTATTCCTTCTATAAGCGATGCTCCGAACTGTACAGAATTTTGTTGAGCAATTAACCTTCTAATGCCCAAGCATACCCAAAGCACTCATCGCAAAAATGCCAACTAATGCTAATATAACTGATTTTCTTTTCAAAAACCCATGTAACAGTTGCTAAAAAACGCACTTAAATTATTTTAAAAAGCTTTCAAAGTTTTTGCAATGCAATATCAGTTATATTTGCATTCTGCGATGAGTGCCTTTAGGCACGCTTAAGCATGCCTTCTTAAAACATTAAATGACTTATGTCAAAATTTATGTTAATCTCATATCTTATTTATTGGCAATAGAATATGTATTTTTTTTTAACCAACACTCAGGGGATACCCCTATATATGCAGTACATTGTGTAGATGCTAGGAAATGAAGTTATGGGAAATTAAATTGATAAATATTATATTTCGACAGGAATACATTGGCAGGTAGTAAATTCCACATACGTATGGTTTGATAAAAAAAAAGAATTTTCTCTATAATGTGTCATGCGGTTGATACTCAGGTATATAGCAAATTGGTGCGATCTGCGTGATAGTCGTGTGCGCCGAATGAAAGTGCGCGTATTAGGTATGATATTGCTTATGTCTGCTATACAACACCCGTGATAATATCTGTAAAATAAGGATAAGCTGCCCACATTCCGACGGTGTTCTAAAGTATCAATAAACCGGGAAACAGTTTTATCACCTTCTTTGAACCCGTTCCAGCAGCTCTAGACTTGACTTTGCTGCTCCAGCCCATAAGTGGGAATCATATTCCATCTTGCTGATTTTCAATTCCAAATAAACTTTCTCAACAGAGAGTATTAGTAGAAATTGTAGCCAGCTAGCTTCTTTCATTAGAGCCCTATAGTTTTCAGCAGACAGACAGACGGACGGACATATGAGGATCCAGGATATAAAGAGTGAGCCATAAAAAAATCTTATACTTGTATAAAGTGAAATAAAACTTAAACCGTTTAATATACAAATTATCAAAAATACGTAACTTTATTCAAGTAAAATATTGGCATATTACTCGGTATATATAGATTTTATAGTTTCTACCGTTACCTTTATGGGCGAGGTGGTCTTCTTACCATTAAAATCGGACATGTCCTGGGATACCTTTCCTGTGTTATTTAATCCTTTTTTTACAAGAGCCTTTACACAGTCCGACGTTCTGAGCAGTTGGGAGGATTAGCCTCCCTTGGTACAAAATTTACATTTTTGCTTGAATACCATTTGAGGGACTTTTTTTCATAGTGGCATGATTCCAAATTGGGCCAGAAATATGAAGGTACTTTGTGCTATTTTAAGAAATGTAAAAATCGTTTTTGTAAACACTTCGTAATGTACATTTCTGTGTTTATCGTGCCTGATGTCACAAATGATTGGCTTCTTTTTCCACAACTGCAAATGGCTTGCCACACAAGAAACTTCTTGGGGAATTTTGTTTATTTTTTGTCCGGTATTATTCTTGGACATCAGCCACATAAAAATCTTGACCCGGAAGTTGTGAAAAGTCAGCCAGTACATAAGTTACATCATCCATCACACAACAGGCGTATTTTTTTAATAAAATTTGACATACATTTTTTCACTCGTTTTTTTGCTTCTAAATTCTTTAACGTATTGCGATCTATAACTTTTTAAACTTTATACGACTTCAACTCAGCATTAGCTTTGGCTCTGCGCACTAAAATATCAGATCTGCTTTTCTGATAGAAATTTTAGATGCTCTACGAAAGACTCACTCTCTTCCTGATCCATGTTTTCTTTCAATGTTCAAGTCTTCTTTATACTGTTTAATGACCTTTGAAACAGTGTGACGAAGAACCTTCAAATCGTTGGCTATTTTTTTGAAAGTCCATATTGGATTTTTGAAAAAAGTTTACATTACTTTTACACGAACTTTTTTTTCGGTGACCGTTTTGTGTTAGAATGGTTTAGAAAAGATAATATCTGACATATTTTTAACATGATTTAACATGATTTAAAAAATAATAATTTGTGTGACCAAGGATATGTTTTGGCTGGAATAGTGTGTACACGTTTTTTTTTTATTTGACTCACTCTTCTTTATACTTTTTGGTTCTAGAACCAATATTTTGATCTTACAAATGGAATGACAAAATCACCCCTTTTTTGATGGTGGGTATAAAAATGACGATGTATGTCAGCAATAGTTTTCTGTGGAAAATCTATCAACAGCAATTGAAAATATATCGATAACTAGAAGTTTCTATTGACAATTTAAGCGATAACTTATAATGCTGTTTAACTTTCCAGCTGAGGTATGACTCAGTCTGTCTAGTTTCGATTCAAAGGATCTGCTGCCCTTGAAATAAAAACGCGAATATATTTTAGGTGGTATATAAACATATTAAAAACAAAGCTTGTATTAACGAAGCCTTAATCTACTTAAATCTACGAAGTTACTCAGCAATTCAGATGTGTTAAACTAGAGTTTCCAATTCGGTTTTAACCGAAATCGAAACCGCGGTTTTTCAAGGCCTAAAACCGAAACCGAAACCGACAATTATTCTTCGGTTTTCACTTTTAATCTATTTTCACTAGAAAAATTCAAAATTTAGAAATGAGAAACAAACTTTTTCATCCAATTATTCATCCAATATCCTAAACACAGATCGGTAAAAATATCTTAAGATTTGTTTAAATTTTTTAAATTGTATTACAATAATTGCTTCAGATGATGTAGCAGGCTACCTTTCGCAGGTAATACTACAAAATTTTTGTAACAAAGTCTTAGTTATTTTCAAATATCCGATAAAAGTATGGAGTACTAGCTGACCGGTGCGCTTCGCCACCTCAATTGGAATAAAGAAATAGTACTATTAAGTCTCCCTTTGTAAATTAATACTAATTCAGGAAAACATATCTCTAGTTTCATGTTTATTGATTCATTGTAATGTGGATTGTAGCTCATTCTAGACGTATTATTAGAATTAAAACAGTACCATAAAGACCCACATTTTGTATTCCTACTCAGCATAATGAATGTTTAATTTCATATTTCTGTGGCCATTATTATAAGTACCTTTACAATAAAGAAATAGTAACATTATTATCAGTTTTGAATTCGAGTTTCTAGGACCATCGTTATAAAATATCCAAAAAGTACTACTAGTTCGAAAAAGTACCAGCAATTCCCTTTTTTATATTCTAACTCAGTCAGGATCATGTGTGTTTAATATCCTGCTTATAGGTTCATTATTATAGAAATTTCAATAACAGTTTCTGTTACCTCAATATCATTATGCCCTCTATCCTTGATTCTTTCTTTCTTTATTCAACTATTATGTATAACAATAAGTAAAATAATTTATTATAATAAAAAGTACCATTAGAAGAAAAAGTATAAATTTTCCACACTTAAACCACTGTCAAGATTGAAATTTCAAAGTAATTTCCTGATTCTAGGTTCAATATTATAGAAAATTCATTTTGAAGAACGAAAAAGTACTCCTTAGTTTGGTTTAGTTCTGCATTTTTGGTATTATAATACAATTGAGCACCCTATTCTTGATTATTTCTTTACTGAGAGGCATATTAGCCAACTTTAACTAATTTAATATATTAAAAAGGTACCATTAAAAGAAAAAGTACCAATTTTCCTTTATCCTCGTAAACACTCGTCAAATTTGAACTTTAAATTTGTTTAGCAGTTCCTATATTATCAACTGATTTAATAGTTAATAAATTATCACAAAACCGAACCGAAACCGATCGGTTTTCAATTTTTTAAAACCGAAACCGCGGTTTTGAAATTCATCGGTTTTTTGGAAACTCTATGTTAAACGATGAAATGTAGTAGCAGGGAGACGGTGTAGTTAGTACGGCTGACTGGTGAGCATTGCGGTGATAGTAACACGATGGTGAAAACGGTTGGATCTTGTCTTAGCGGACCGAAACCGATCGGTTTTCAATTTTTTAAAACCGAAACCGCGGTTTTGAAATTCATCGGTTTTTTGGAAACCCTATGTTAAACGATGAAATGTAGTAGCAGGGAGACGGTGTAGTTAGTACGGCTGACTGGTGAGCATTGCGGTGATAGTAACACGATGGTGAAAACGGTTGGATCTTGTCTTAGCGGCAAAGTAGGAGAAAAACAAACTAAAATATGTAGCGTCTTATCAAAAATAAGTTCGATTGCTTTAGCAGTCGACACGGAAATGAACTATAGAGTTTTTACTCATTTTCAGAACTCTATCACAACAAAAGAGGTTTGAAATTCGATCTTCAATTCGGGTACGGATGCAAAATACGAATGAAAGAAAATTTCGGGAGTTCTTAAGCCGTGTGTCCACTACTAAGTAACTTGCGGAAGAACTTGTGCAAGTATTTGCTGAAGTGTCTTTACTCAAACCAAAACTTGAGGAAGTCTGCTACCAGAAGTAGTTTGTAGAAGTTATTATGACGAACTTGCTGCAAGAAATTGCACACGTGTTTACACACAATGTGAGTACAACTTGCAGTAGAGTATAAAACTGTCTTGTGGTAAAATAAGATTGGCAGCTGTCATCACAGCTTTAATTAAAAAGAAGCAACAAATTAATAAAAAGAAACAAAAAGAAGTGTTTGGGTGAGAAATTGGGTGCTGCGGCAGATAGATTTTAGTTTCCAAAATACATTACTTGAAGAATTGTGGACCGAAGATTCCATGCTGCTCAAAAATTTCCTGAGAATGTCTAATGATGATTTTAAATACATTTTATCTGTAATTCAAACAAGTGTTCAAAAGCTGGATACTGAAATTATATTGGCTATACCTCTCACAGACCGGCTTTTAGTTACTCTTCGATGTGTTTTTTCACTACTCCAAACGAATTTAGTTTTGTTCTTTTATATAAATTTGGAAAACAACTCAAAAAAACACAAAACAAAACTGAAAACAGATGAGAATACCACAAACCGTTTATCCGATGTATACCCGACTTCTTCTGCAAGTCTTCAAAACACTTGCAGTTCACAGCAAGTCGTTCAAGTTACATCCAGGAATCAACAAACACGTGTTTCCATATAATTGCTACAAGTAACTTCTGCAAGCCGTGACTTCTAGAAGTCTTTTTCTAATACGTGTTTACACGACAAAAAGTTCTCGAAGTCACTTCTGGAAGCAACTTCCGCAAGAAAACTTGGTAGTGGACTCACAGCTTTACAATCGGCTTAACTACAACGAAATCAAGAAGAATTCGGAGGTTAATGAATTCGGCTACGAATACCAACAAAATACGAGTATAAGAAGAATTCGGGAGTTCTTACAATCGGCTAAACTACAACAAAGTCATGAAGAATTCGAAGGGTCTTCAATTCCACTACGATTTCTAAAAAAATACGAGTGTTAGAAGAATTCGGGAGTTACTTCTGAAGTAAATTTAACAATAAGTTTTCTATAGAAAAAACTTTAGTTTTCTATACAAAATTTAGGAAAACTTAAATTTTCAATAGATAACGTATCGATAACTTTAATTTTCTATAGAAAATATATCGAAAAAATTTATTTTCTATGTAAGATTTATCGACGCTTTAAATTTTTAATGAATAATTTTCGATAACTGGAACATTAATTACATCAATTTTCTATAGAATCGATGACTTGAATCTTCTATAGAAAATTTATCGATAACTTTAATGTATGAAAAAAAAAACTTGAAATTTCTAAAAAAAAAAATTTAAAAACTTACATTTTCTACAGAAAATTTATCGATAACTTTATTTTTTTAAGGAATTATTTTCGATAACTTGAATATTTCCTACTTGAATTTTCTATAGAAAATTTATCGATAGCTTCAATTTTCTATAGAAAATTTATCGATTACTTGCATTTTTTATAGAAAATTTGTCGATAACTTAAATTATCTATAGGAAATTTATCGATTACTTAAATCTTCTAAAAAAAATTATCGAGTTTAGTAAAAAAAAGATTGATAACTTGAATTTTCTACAGAAAATTTATTTATTACTTACATTTTCTATACAAACATTTATCTATGACTTTAATTTTCTCTGGAAAATTTATCGATAACTTGAATTTTCTTAAGAAAATTTTGCGATAACTTAAAATAATTCATCAATAAATTAAGGATAGCTGTAGTTTTTTATTGAACATTTTTCTTTAACTACAATTTGTTAGAATTTAGTGCAATAAATTCTTCAATACAAAACATTCCACATGTTTGAGTTTCTTTCTATGTTGTGTGTTTATTATCACTTATTATCCTATTAACTGTAATGGTCCCTCATGTTTATCCAGTGCATGTTCATGACACGATAATATAAATATTGTAGACATTATTGACTGTATTTGGTAAAATTTCATATTAAAAAGGTATAAATATTCAGCAATTGTTATGGGGAAACTAATCTAATCTGTTTGCGGAAAGAACAACAACAAATAATACCAAAAACAAACAATATACACAAAAATAAATTGAAATAATAAATAAACAAAACAAAACAAAACAACAAGAACAAGAACAACTGAAAAAGTTATAAACAATTGACTTTGTAATGATGCGAAAATGGTGGTTGTATTTGTAAATTAGTTTTTGGTGTTTCACCACAAAATTCATACAAAAACAGAACAGAATAGAATAGAATATCCGGCAAAAGTTTAATGGAGTTGGAAAAACTTTAATCAATAAATATTTATTGTATTATTGTTTGTGGTCTTGTTTATATTTACCTCCTGTCCTGAAAAGCAACAGAAGAGCAAGAAGTACTCAACTAATTGACTTTTAATGTTTCCCTCTGCTAAACAAGTATTTCTAATAAAAAAAATCTTTTTTTTTTTTTGTTTGTTTTGTCTTTACTTTTAGAAACAATCAAACCTCAAATGTATTGGACAATTCCTTGGAAAACATGGAAACTTCTGCAGATGATACTTTAGCTTTGGTGCCTTTTTCATCTGTTAGAAAATGTTCTGTAGACTCCAATGACAATGTGGAGTTGAAAAATAAAAAAACTGATGAATTTGCCAAAGATCAACCTGATGCGGATACAATTAAAATGTTTGTGGGCCAGGTGCCCAAATCATGGGATGAAATGAAATTAAGGGGTCTGTTTGAACTGTACGGAAGAGTTCATACGTTAAATGTATTGCGTGACAAGGCGACCATGATGAGCAGAGGTAAGTTTATAAAATATGTATTTAGAAGAAAAATTAATAATTTATTAATTGTTTTAGTTAATTATTTAAATATGATTTTGACATTTAAAAGTTGTAATAAAATGACTTTTTATTGATGTATGTAGCTGCGTTTTATTACATAAATATTTAATAATATTATGGTAAAGCAAGCTAAAATTAATTTAAATTTATAGTATCTAGTGATTTACTATAATTTAATAGACAATTTTTTAATATTTGGTCAATTCACAAAGTCGCTTATCATGTCATAATGTCCTAATATTTCACAATGGTTTTTATTGCTTTTCAAGCAAAAATGTACTAAAATAATACTACTACTATGCTATGTTTATTGTGTTATCGTAACGAACCAGCATAGACCAACGCCGAATGCCTAAGAGTCGGTTAAGCCGAGTCGCCCTGTCGTAATATAATAGGACTGATAGGAGAGCATGTGAGTTGACAAATTATATATAATTTTTACAAAACAAGTCTTTTGTTAAGAAATACAAAAAATACATCCAAATACAATATTTTCCATAGAAAACTCTCAAATTTTGATAATTTTATTTGAAAATTATTGATGCAAAATATTTTATTAAGAAAAGATTTGATTTTGAATTCCAAATGAAGGGAACGATTTCTATGAAAAATACATATCATATATTAAAGACTTACAGTCGAAAACTTAATAAATATTAAGCTTTTTACAAAAGGCTTATAGATTTTCTCATAAAAGGCTTTTGTACAAGAATTACGATAATAGCTTTGATAGAAAGCTTTTAGTATTTTAAATACTTATCAAAAGTTTACCCCTATATTCAAAAACAATTTTAATGCATTAATTAAAAGCTTTCTATAAAAACTTTTATATTGAGAAATTATACAAACCCTTTAAAGGAATATCTTTCAAAATGTAAAGCTTTCTAAATAAATTTGTTAAAAATTTGAAGCTTTAAGTATGAAATTAGTTAATATTGAATTTTTTTGACGATTCAATAGCCCAAGAACTCTGTAGTAAAATATGATATTAGGAACTTCCTATAAAGCACTTAAAGCTTTAATAAACTTAACAATATTAAAATCTTTTTATTAAATTAAAATTTTTGGATATTGAAATAGTTTTAAGAAAAATGTTAGACATAGCAAATGTGAAAGTCTTATGAAAATGAAAGTTTTTTTTAGAATTATTTTCGATATAGAAAACCTTTTGATATGGAAGGCTTTTTATGGCAAACATATCGGTAAAGAAAGTTTTATTACTAAACATGATAAATAAGAAGCTTTAAGTTATTTAGATCCTTTTACAGAAAATTCAATGGCATTTGAAGTTTTAAAACAAAATTTCTATAGAAATATTTCCGGTTTTGAAAATTTTGTGTAGATAATTTATCACTAAAAATATGATTAATAGATTTCTAAAGAAAATGTTTACTAATTAAAAGCTTTCTACTGACAACTTTTCGTTATTGACACGTTTATATAAAAATCCATTCGTTATTTATATTTATTAAATTTCTATAGACAATTATTCGTTGAGAGCTTTTTAAAGAAATCTTTTCGTTACTGAAATCTTTCTAAAGAAAATGTTTCATTATTGAATATTGAATGTGCATGCGTTCTCTACAATTACTTAAAGCATTCTTAACAAAATATTTCGTTATTGAAAGCTTCTTATATAAAATATTTCGTTATTGAAAGACTCCTTTGGAAGACTTTCTTTTATTCAAAGCCTCCTATGCCCTACAGGTAATTTCACCCATTTTTGAGGCAAAAAGTCATGTTTTTCTCTTTCAAGAATGCATTTTTTGTTGTTGTTATTTGATGAAGAAAACATGAAAGCAAATAACGGCAAATTTTGTTTTTCTAAAAAATTAACGGCGACTGCTTAGCAAGTGGTCAAATCAATGTTTGTGAGCAGTGTTGATTTGTACTGCATCAGCACTTTGCTCACAAGCAATGACTTGACCACTTGGTAAGCAGTAGGGTATTCATTCGATTAACCGTTAATCGGTTAACCGATTTATTTTGGTCGGTTAACTGTTTGAATAATTTAAAATTGCCATCGTTATGAGTTTTGTATAAATTGTTAGCAGATTTTAAATTTATTAATTTAAAATATATAATGTTTTTTGGCTTACCTACGCAACTTTGACTAGGATTTTAACTGTTGGTACCATTTGCCACCGATCTAGTTTTAACATAGGATTAAAGTTTAACTTATTATCTAAAAGATATATCAAAACTAGCTGCCTTTTCGTGACTATAAACAAAAAGCAATAAAAATAATGTTGAACTGTTCTTAATTTATTCGAAAAAGCTTAATAACTTTTGCAAATATAAACCGATTTTAACAGGTAATGTCTCGTTTTTTTTCACTATAAACTTGTCTTTAAAACAATGTGTACAAAAAGTATGTTTTCATAGAAAAAACATAAAAAACCTATTGATGAATTTGAAAAATTACCAAAAAAAAACTTATAAAAACTTAAATAATTTCTTGAAATATACATTTTATGAAATATTTATTCCTTGCCTCTCCATAATTGTTAAACATTTTTAAATCGGTTTAAAAATGTGTCAATTAGAGGTACTAAAGTACTACGGCTTACCCTAAAAAAGTTTTTTCCAAAAAACTCAAAATGTTGAGGGTGTTTCAAAATCTTTGAAAACGGTTTTAAACTTTAAAGTTCGAAAGCATTTTTTTAAGTATCATACATTTGCTACCAATAGAGTTTTATTTTAACTCTACTGTACCTGAACATGTTTTTCAAAAAATTAAACCTTTGGGCCTTGTAAATATTGGGGCTTAAAAGGTTGTATTTTTCCAAAAAAAAAAAAAAAAAAAAAAACTAAGCTAAGCTAAGCTAAACGGCTATTAACAAATGTCAGTTGTTAATACTATTAAAACTAATGAAAAAGTACATAAAAATACCTCTTTTACTTGTCTTAACATATCACTTTTATACAAAAACTAAAAAAAAAATCAAAAATGTATTTTTAACCGTTCATTACTTTGTTTATTATGATTCGATTGAAGCTTAAAGTCCCATCTATTCAAGAAAAAAAAATCTTACAAAAATGCTCATCCAATCAAAAGTTAGAGATTTTTGATCCGAAAATTACCAAAATTTATTCCACTGTGCAATGGTAAATTTGAGAATTTTATATGAAAAATTGGATATTCTTTACTTTTGATTTCTTAAGTTTTATTAAATCTAATGAAAAAATCGTTTAAAAGGAAAACATTTCAATTATATTATTTTTTAAGAGAAGATCTCACTAAAATCCTAAAGAAACTCACATGTGTATAAAAAAGGATCTCAGATACCATATTTTATTTTGCTATTAGTTTCTTTGTTGAATTGTTATGATTTCTTTGTTTTTTATGATTTTGTTGTTTTTATTTAAAAAATGCTTAAATAAGTATACAAAATTTGTGGTTTCATTTTCAATTTAAAATTAAAATAATAATTATTCGGTTAACCGAATAATTTAAAATTAACCGATTAAATCTAAACCCCGATTAATTATTTGCTCGATTAACCGATTAATCCAGAAACCCGATTAATTGAATACCCTACTAAGCAGTCACCGTTAATTTTTCGAATTTAAATTTTTTTAAATAGTTAACAACAAATATAAATTTAAATTAAATATGGAAAACAAAAAGTGATAGTAAGTGCTTAATAGTTTAAGAAAAAAATTTTTAAAAAAAAAAAATTGTTTTTGTGAAAAAAAAATTAAAACTTCTGACATAACCATTAATCTTATAATTTTTTCTGAAAAATTAATTTTGGATAAGCTTTTAAAAAGTTGGCCGAATTTGGTCTGGTTTAAACAAACAGAAACGTGTTAAATATAGAATTTTGAGTTTAATTTTTCAATTTCATGTTGAATTTTTTTGGCATTTTTTGAGAAACATTATTTTTGGCAGCCTGCAAAATAGCGAATCTTCGGATGTTTGGTTGAATTAGCAAAAGAAAGAGGAGAAGAATGCTGCTGTTTACAATTTTTTTCGTTGGTAAAGTAGAATGCCGAAATGTTTTGAATGAGGGATCGGATTATGTGAAGAGAAAAGTACGAAATTTTTGTAAGAATATCTCAGTTAGATGGGAGAGTTCCCGCCATATTGGATCCGCCATATTGAATCTGAAAAAAATTACCTCAGATTCGAAATTAGCTATCTTGAATACCCCCATATACCGATTTTCATGTAAATCAGAAGGCATTTTAAAATTTACGCCGCCATATTGCATCCGCCATTTTGAATCTGAAAAATTTACACCAGATTCGAAATCAGCAATCTTGAAAACCACCGTATACTGATTTTCATATAAATCAGAAGACATTTTAAACTTTTTGCAGCCACATTGGATCCGCCATTTTGAATATGACAAATTTTACCTCAGATTCGAAATCAGCAACCTCGTATACCGATTTTCATCATTATTCAGTGATTCCTTATAGTTTTGGACACAAACATGGGTGAAATTACCTATAGTCCTATGGAAGAATTTCTTTTATTGAAAGTTGTTCAGTTCTTAAAAAAAATAAATTAATTTAAATATTTTAATTTTCAAATTTGTTGATCTACATATTTCACAAACATAATCCAAAGAAAAATACATTAACATTTATTTCACGCTGCATATATAAATAAAAAACAAAAAAACTTAGGTAATTTCCCAACTATTGAAAGTCCTGTTCACAAATTTAATCAAACTTGTAGAAGTATTTACATAAAGTAACATTATAATGATGATGATTATAATGCGGTATGAAATAATGTGAAACGTTACTATAGAAAAAGAAAATCCAAAATGTTAATAAACCTTTATAGTTGGCTAGATTTACATATTTACAGCTCTTATACTCATCTTCTAAGGCCAGACCTTTTATCCTTAGTTCTCCCTATATTAATGGAACTATTGGTTAACATATAGGATTAGTATGTGCGTGAGGAGCATTGTGTGGTTATTGTTTATTAGTAACACCCATAAACATCACCTTGTGTCAATAATAGTCGTCTGCTCTTTATACATATATGTGAACTTTATATGTGTATTCACATATGTTAAGATACATATGTATTTATGTGTAGGTATGTATATAAATACTTATATATAATGCCAATAATAATAAAAAACAACAACTACTAAACTACAATTCTTACAACATGTTAACATGCAATTGGTAAAACCGGCTGTATAATTTAAACTGCGGGAAATAATTTCAGTCACACGAGTTATATGCTTAACATGTAGAGAACTTTATACAAAATTTAAAAATT
The DNA here is from genome assembly GCA_942486065.2 of Calliphora vomitoria. NCBI lineage: Eukaryota > Metazoa > Arthropoda > Insecta > Diptera > Calliphoridae > Calliphora > Calliphora vomitoria. The sequence continues at coordinate 114,988,941 of OW818030.2, read as the reverse complement.
TACAGTTGTTTAATAAAACTATGAGATTTTCTTGCATTTATATTAAAATGTCTTTACATTCTCTTAATTAGTTTGTTGAGAATAATGTACCAAGAATTTATTCAGACATTACGATGTCAGATGATGATTAAATGCATCAATAAGGCACATTAAACGCATATATTGCTTCAAAAACATTTTTTAATAACGAAATATTTAAAAAGTGACATTGCTTACCCTGGTGTGTACTTTTTCACACATAATTTCTATGTATTTTGTATATGAACAGCAGTTTTGATCATCAAATATACCTTTTCTCAGAAAACTGTGTATTATTGAAGAGTGCACCTATAGATGTTACCCCTACTATACCAAACAAACTATTATTACGTCTCTGCCACACACATGAACAAATTCACCTTAAACCCCCACAAATACTTACAAGCCTCTCACTGTACGTGTGTTGTAATCGTTCTCCAACATATGGAAATTAGAATAATATTTCCATACGAGTTCAACATTATTAGCAATTTTAACGTTTTTCCTATTTCTTCTCAACTTTCTTTCACCCATTGCAATTCTTCTCATGAACTACTTACAAGTTACAGTTTATTTTTTCTCTGAGCCGTCTCCTGTGAGACCAATATAGAGGTAATTTGTGTTAAAATTTATAAATGTTGCTTTACCTTTTTTTCCACATATTTCTTAGACCTGTTCGAAGGGTTTAGATTTTTTACTTGTCCGTATTTTGCGTGTGTGTTAATATGTAAAGAACTGAAGTGTGAGTTTGTTATTTGTGTTTGGTTTCCTTTTAAGGAAATTATCGTTAAATAACTACAGAAAAAAACGAGAAATAATAAAATAAAACTTCTAATACTTTTACATGGTTGTTTATGAATGGTGATTATATTATGTTACATTAGATTATATTAGTGTATGTTACATTGTAAATGTTGATTACCGGAATGTGATATGAATTTTTTGAAGAATATTGTTATTGGAATTGGTAGTTCAACATTTATCGTTTATGATTTTTCAATACAAATAGGAGTTACCTTTATTTTTAGGTAAATTATAAGAAATTTTAAAGTGCTCATTAGGTATATAACTAATTTTGGGGAAATTTTTGGCATACCCCCACGTGATGGCCAATCTATATATATAACAAGTAAGAAAGTATGGTCGGTCAAGCCCGACCAGATAATACCCTACACTAAGTAAATGAGCAAAAAAATTTTTCTTTCAAAATTTCAATAATTTATGTTCGTGAGCGATTTTCGGAAGTGGGCCTTATATGGGAGCTATGACAAATTATGGACCGATCACCACGAAATTTGGTCACGTGATTAATGTTTATATGAAAGTTATTTATGTTGAATTTTATGTGTATACCAACATTTGTAGGAGATTTATGCTCGTTAAAGTGATTATCGGAAGCAGGCCTTATATGGGAGCTTTGACTAATTATGGACCGATCATAATAAAATTTGGTGACATGAACTCCCTATATATAAAACTTATTTGGACAAAAACTTGTGTAGATACCTATATAAATTAAACATTTGTGACGGATAAAATCCACTTTCGGGAGGACATTTGTATGGGGGCTAGGTCAAATAATGGACCGATTTCAGCCAGTTTCAATAGGGATCGTCCTTGGGCAGAAAAAATGATATGTACCAAATTTTATCGAAATATCTTTAAAATTGCGACCTGTACTCTGCGCACAAGCTTTACATGGACAGCCAGCCAGCCAACCAGCCAGCCAGCCAGCCAGCCAGACGGACGGACGGACGGACGGACATCGTTTAATCGACTCAGAAAGTGATTCTGAGTCGATCGGTATACTTTAAGGTGGGTGTTAGACTAATATTTTTGGGCGTTACAAACATCTGCACAAATCCATTATACCCTCCCCACTATAGTGGTGTAGGGTATAAAAATGGATGTTTGTATGTATGTGGGTATGTATGTATGTATGTATGTTTGTATGTTCCGAATGAACTCAAAAACGGCTGAACCAATTTTGATGAAATTTTCAGGGAATCTTTAGAATAGCCCAGCGGGTAACACTGTAAATTTTTGATTTTCGGTCTGTGGGCGGAGGGGCGTGGCAAAATTAAATTTTTACATTTTACCGCTAATGCCATCTATATATATAAAGAACGGCTGGACCGATTTTGATGAAATTTTCAGGGAATCTTCAGAATAGCCCAGCGGATAACACTGTAAAGTCAGATTTTTGATTTTCGGTCTGTGGGCGGAGGGGTGTGTAAAAATCAAATTTTTACATTATACCGTTAATGCCATATATATATATATATATAAAAACAGATTTGTGTATGTATGTTCCGCATGGACTCAAAAACGGCTGGACCGATTTTGATAAAATTTTTACGGAATCTTCTGAAAAGCCTAGCGGGTAACACTGTAAAGTCAGATTTTTAATATTCGGTCTATGGACGCAATGGCGTGGCAGAATCAAATTTTTATACAATACCGCTAACGACATAAAAAAAGATTATTGTATAATTGTTGATTTACCTTTTCTTCAATTCTTACAGATAGTTTATTTAGTTTCCTATATACGGGCTTACAAAGTCAGTGATTGTTGTAAAAAAAAATTTGGCAAAAAAAATTTTTTTCAAAAAAAATTAATTTTGTCGACCAAAAAATTTATTTTCAATTGCAGAAATACATAAATACTTTTTTTTATTCCCAACGTTCACACAATGACAATTTTCATTTCGTTGCTTAACATCATTCTATAAATTGTTCGATGATAAACAATTTTGTTTACTCTTGCATATTAGGTGCATGAATAAGAAATTTCCATATGAAATCTATGAAATAAAATAATATTTTGAATAACTCTCCGCATTCCACTTTTAATAAAAAAATAGCGGTTTTATTCAAATAAAATTTGTTTTAGAAAGGGCATCTACGTCTAGAGCCACAGAAACGGGAAGAGAACGAGATTCACGGCTTCAGCAAATGCGTCGCATTGCATCTTCATCGAGTGCTGCAGATACACCTCAACAGCATATCGAAAGACTAGAAGCCAATCGCTCCCGAATGGCTCGATCAAAAGAAAGAATCGATTTAAAGTTGCCAGCATTTTATTACAATAAGTATGATGACTACAGGAATCACAAAGACGTACTGATTGCCGCAATGGACAAACATTGCTTACATTGCCGCGTTTTGAAGTTCCCTAAGGAATCCCCGGGAATGTGCTGTTCGAACGGTAATGTTATTCTGCCACCAGTTATTGAGCCGCCTAAGCTGCTTATAAGTTACATTTCCGGCGCCAATCCTATTTCCAAGCACTTCCTTCAAAATATCCAAAAGTGCAACTCATGATTTCAAATGACGTCGGCTTCATGCCCACCTTTAAAGTTCAATGCCAAATGTACCACAGAATTGGATCATTGCTCCCGCTTCCCAATGATGATGCGAAGTTCCTTCAAATTTATTTCACTGGAAATGAGTCTACAGAAGCCGAACACTATCAACGAACATGCGTGTGCATTAGCTGCAATACCCTTCTGCCGAAACATTCTCAAAACAATTGTTGGACATCAGAAAGGGAAAAATTTCAATTGATCCCGCCACAAATGTGATTTTGTTGCTGACAAGGTATTCCCAATTCTTACAACCAACCACAAAAATTCGGATTGGTTGTGGGAACATGCAATTTTGGCACCAACAAATTATGATGTTAACAAGCTCAATAAACAAATACAATTGAAACTGCCTGCCTGCCTTGACACAGTAATGAACGAAGAACAAGCCGTCGATTATCCTACTGAATTTTTGAATTCATTGGAACCAGCCGGACTACCACCGGTTGGATCACCGATTTTGTCCGACACTGTATATTAAAATCGAGATCGATATGCAATATAAAACAGCTGTTTTCTAAGGGCCAGCAAAGCGGACCGGGTTCAGCTAGTTTAATATATTAATGGCAACGTCAGATCCGCTCATCACTAGCATTCGAAGTCAATGTGAATTAGAATGTTTGTTCTTAATGTTATTGAAATAAAAAACAAAATTAACTTTTAAAAATCGTAATTTTTTCCAAAAATAACCGATTCTAGTGGAACCGGCTGTTTAAAAACCGGTTTTTATCTGCTGATAGTATCACAATGGGATCAGATTTTAATGGACTCAAGTGAGCTGCTTGAGGAGCGGCTGCCCATGGAACCTATCTGCTGATAACTTTTTTAATAAGTAAAACTGATTCAAAAAACAAAAAATTCGCATTTTCATACTAATGCTATACAAAAATTAAAAATTCAACTTTAACCTTAACCTTAAATTTCTCAACAACTGCTGAAACGATTTTAATGAAATTAAAACAAGAAAAAAATTCAAGAACATAATCACGTAATTTCTTTCTATATGAGACTAGTTTATGTAAAATTGTATTTGGATACCAACATTTTTATGAGATTTATGTTCTATGTTAAAGAGATTTTCGGAAGTGGTCATTTCATGGGAGCTATGACCAATTGCGAACACATCGTTTGTGTTTATTTTTCTTTTATTGAGATACCCAACATTTTCAAGAGTTTTATGTTTGTTAAATGAATTGATTCGCACAAAATACTTAAAATTTATTTATTTCTATATAAAACTTATTTCTGGAGGCATTTGCGAGAATACTTATATAAATTAGACCTTTATGACAATAAGTCATATTTTAAGAGGATATTTGTAAAGTCGCTAGGCGAAATAATTGATCGATTTCAACCATTTTCATAGGCCGAAAATGATGCATGTTCGATATTATATTACAATATCTTCCAAATTGCGACCTGTATTTTGCGCACTAGTTTAACCAGACGGACGGACATCCTTATATCAACTCTGAAAGTGATTCTGAGCAGTATTTTAAAAGCTACGATAACTAAAACATTTCTAACTATTGCTTAAACTACTGCTTCAAAAAATGTTCAGTAGCGGTAGCAGTAGCATTAATCTATTTTTGTATTCTTGTTTTTTCTGAAACTACTGTACTCTAAACAGAGCAGTAGTAATAAAACATGAATTGTAAATGGTAGCATTAAAATACAAATCATTACATCGAGTTTTAATTCATATTATTTAGAAGTAGCAAGGTTGATAAGGTAGCAGTTGAAGTAGTAGAAGAAGTAGCAATTGAGGTAGTAATAGAAGAAGTCAAAAAGAAAATCTTCAGCCATAATACCAAAAATACAAGAAATAAACATAGTAGAAGGTGGCACAAAAGTAAACTTCCGATGTTTTTTGGCTGTAATTAAAAAAAAATGAAAAACTTTGATTCTTCTTGTGGATTATTCTTATTTGGTCTTTTAATTTTTTTTTACATCAAGTCGAGAATATGATGTCATGTAAATGGCCGCCGCCACAGTTGAATGTCATTTGAGCCCTTTTTATGGCATTTTCCATCACTTTGGCCAAAACTTTCGGCGATAGGTCCTCACATTCTTGACGGATTTTGTCTTTAAGAGCTGCAAGAGTCTGAGGCTTGTTGACATAAACCCGCGACTTCAAAAAGCCCCACAAAAAGAAGTCTGGAGCGGTCAAATCAGGCGATCTTGCTGACCAGTGCAAATCGCCAAAACGGGAGATTAGGCGCCCGGGAAATGCAACCTTCAGCATATCGGTTGTGGCACGTGCAGTGTGTGCCGTTGCACCGTCCTGTTGGAACCACATGTTTTCCAATCCCAATTCATCAAGTTGCGGCAAAAAGAACTCGTTGATCATTGCTCTGTAGAGCTCACCATTCACAGTAACCGTTTGGCTCGCGACGTCTTCGAAGCAAAAAGGTCCGATAACTCATCCAGCGAAAACAGCACACCATACAGTGACTTTGAGCGGGTGTAATGGCTCTTCGCGGGTTACACGCGGATTTTCAGTGCCCCAGAAGCGTAAATTTTGCTTATTTAAGTACCCGCTAAGATGGAAATGGGCCTCATCACTCATGATTATTTTTGATGAAAAATCATCTTCCTCTTGGTGGTGATTAAGGATGGCTTGAGCGTATGTTAGACGCGATTGGCGGTCAGTAGCTAACAGCTGATGCACCGTCTGGACTTTGTACGGAAACATCTTCAAATCTTGTACCAAAATTCGCTGTAAAGACCGTCGACTGATACCCATTTGCGTGGCACGTCGTCTGGTCGATGTCGACTGCGCTTCCATGACATCCTCGGCTACAGCAGCAATATTCTCTGCAGAACGGCTACTCCGGTGTCTGCCACGCCTGGCAGCATCTCGTGTTGTGTTTAACCAGTTGGCATTGGACGGCCAGGAAATCTGGGACGAAATTCACGTTGTGCCAAAGTCACCGACCGATTATTGGTCAAAGAAATAGTCAGCAATATTCCGCGTTCTGGAGCCGTGTAGCGTAACATTGTTCATTAAGGTGTATTTCGCATGTGTTTACTACACAAATGTCAAAGGAGAACTGACATTAGGGGCCAATCGCAAAATTTATAGCATTTTCTGATAGGAGGATTTCTTTTGCGCCACCTTGTATATTGTTGTTGTTGTTTTGAGAATGCTTGAAAGTATAATTCGTTTTTATTCATCTCAGAAGTTCGTATTGCTAACAGAATGATCGAGTTGTTTGTGTATTCAAAGTTACCATCTACATAAACAAGTTATTTCATACGTTGCCATATAATTTGCATGGGAAATATTTATGTTCTACATAATTATAAATTAATTTTTGTATATTTAACTGTTGTAACAATAAAACAATTATTAAATGACACAATTAACATTTTGCGCTAGTTAGTTATGCTAACTCTTTAGGGGTAACATTTTGTGGAAAAAGTAGTTAATCTGTTTTCTTAGAATTCGTTTTTATTTCCATTAAATAATATGGCAACGCTTTGAAATAATATGTGAGGAAAACGATGGTAACTATGTGTATACAAACAAAAGACGAACTTTTGTTTACAACACGAACATCTTTATTTTTGACTACTTCTATTGCTACTTTAACAGCTACTTCACTGCTACATCAAATAGCACTTAACTGCTAATTCTTCTACTACGTCAACAGCTACCTCAACTGCTACTTCTATTACTACTAAATTTTAAAAGTAGCAGAAGTAACAGACAACAAATGACTCTGCTACTTTTAAACTTTTAAGGTAGCAATACAAAAAAAAATTACTCTGCTACTTTTAAATTTGTCTTTTATTGCTACTACTATAACTAATGCTACTAAAATGTGAAGGTAACAGTAGTAGTAGTAATTGATTGACACCGAGTTTTTATTAATTTTTTAACTAGACTACTTGTGTTTTTTTTTTTTTGTTTCTACTGCTACTTGTAGTCTAGTTTTTTAAACACTGATTCTGAGTCGATCGGTATACTTAAAGATAGGTGTTAACTAATTCTTTTGGGCGGTATTAAAAATAACTTTGAGAATTCAAGCACAAAAAGTTTCGGTGCTAGTTACTCAAATATGATTTAATTATGAATACAGCTGTTCAACTTTGAACCTACAATATCCAAGATCCTCCTCTATATATTTACCAAATTGTTTACAAAGCTGATTTTTACTTTAAGGGCTGTTTTTTTACTTAACGATCAAATGCCAATTAATATTCAGAGCAGTTAATCCAAACATAAATCTAACCTAACGTTAATGCATTTTGATGTTTTTGGGTTCTTGTTTAAACGTTAGGAAATGTGAGATTTCATTATAAAAACTGTGAGTAGTTTATGAATACGATGAAGAAAATTGTAGGTGGTTGTGTGAATTGTAAAAATAAATTGGAAAAATTCCGAAAAATCTATTAAAATACTATATTTTCAAGTTTCTTAAATCTTTCTTAGCACCAAAACCATTTTTTTATGCTTTCCCACACAAATATTTTTTCATCAGTTTAAACAAATAAAACAAAATAGTCGACGATTAAACTTAGTTTAACATCCAATTTTCAAATCCAAAATCCGCCTTAAAAGTTTTTTAATAACAACCATTTACTCTACAAAACAGACACACTGTGCGTATGAGTATTAAATTATTTATCATACGCTCCGTATATTTTCGCTACACTCAAGAAATTATTGAATAAGAAAAAACATTCATAATAAATATAATTATTTCGTAAATTTGTAGTTGTACTTCAAACCAAATACTTTTAATTCATACATACAATTACTATAAACGCAACTCTCATTAAATTCATACAAATCATTTGATTTATACAAAAAAAATACATAAAAAATCTTTAAGTTGGAAAAATCAAAAAAAAAAAAAAAAAAGCTCCTCCAATTGCATGTTTGTTTTAAAATTTATATGTCATTGGCCTAAGCGCAGTTATGTAGTAAAGTCCTTGTTATGAACCCTTTTCTTTCATATATGTATAAATTGTATGCATTTTATGTGTCAAATGTAATTGTAAACGTATGAGTTCTATAGAAAATTGCATGTTATTTGATTAATTAACATAAAAGTGTTTGATAAATTTAAAAAAAAGAAAAGCAAATACAAAACTAAAGTCTTATTAAATGAATTTGTATTGCAAATTTACCTACTTGCTGTATTTAATAAGTTTTACTGCTACTTCATAAGTTTATAAACGTAAAACTCAACGATTTATACAAAGGTAGTTTGGTTTCTTACTTTATTTCTAGTCAATCGTGCTCGTATCTTGTTCAAAATTATTAGTTGTATTTAAATAAGAAAAAATACATTTAAATGTATATACTTATAACTAGTATTTGTTTGTTTTGTAAATTTCTTTAGTTTTTTTTTTTTCTCTATCTATCCATCTATAATAAATGTTAAAATGTTTATGTTTGTTGTATTATTTTTTGCTTTTTGTGTTCTTTTTCTTTCTTTTATACAGGGTGCTGCTTTGTAACTTATTATACACGTAAGGCTGCTTTGAGGGCTCAAGATGCTTTACACAATATCAAAATATTAGATGGGGTAAGTACTTACAATATATATATATATTTATAGTATGTAATTTATAGTCCTATATTTATACTCACACTTCAACTAGTTCTACATAATTACCAACATCATAGAGATACACTCATATGTATCTATGAGTGTTTGCTTGGTAACTGTGTGTTTCTATGTTGGTTTGTATTCGTTTCGTTTGTATGAGTTTAAGGAATGTATAAAAAAAAGCTTTAGCTGCAATTTGTTATTTCAATGTTCTCATGTACTTTATTTTTTAATGTTTATTTGTTTGTGTGTATACGTTTCTAAAAGAGTTTGAAGTGTTTTTTACTGCAACGTGGTAAAATTGTTCAGTTGTTTAAAAATTACATATTTTATAATAATGTGTATGGTAACATTGTGGTTATCATCAAATGGTATTTCAACTAGCATTTTAGAAATAGAATAATATAAAACAGACAACAAATTAAATATGCATTATTTTCCCACACCAGAGATGAAATATAAGCTGTTCTAATATCAGAATAACTAAAATGATGTGGAACAGAAATTGGTATACTATTGACAACTTGTGTCATTACTATAAACGCATCTTATTTTTCGGTTTATCGAAACTTAAGGATATGTTTTGTTCAAACCATAAAGAAAATATACATAGAGCGGAAACTCTCCTGTCAAAGACCTAACTTAGTTGTCAAAAACCTTATTCGCGACAATGTATTAGTAAATAAAACTATGTGAAAACAAAAATAACACTCGCTGGTGTAACTATTTTGAGTAATATTTTGGTTTGAGTTTTTTCTAGTCTCCGCTCTATGTATATTTCCTCTATGGTTCAAACTACAAAGAAAGACACATGGAGCGGAAACTAGAAAAAACTCAAACAAAAATATTACTCAAAATAATTACACCTGCGAGTCCGGTTTTTGTTTTCACAAAAAGTTACTCAACATTATACTATAAACAGCAAAGTTTTTTATTTTATTTTTTGCTTCGAAATTGTCGAATTTTGTGCCACTAAAGCGTAATATATCGGAAGTTTTGCCTTATTTATATAATTTGAAAACAGTGCCAATTCCTCACCAAAGCTTATGGTGAATGTAATACATCGATTTCAACGTGCGAGAGATGGTTTTTTTGGTTTAGAAGTGCGGATTTCGACACGGAAGACAAAGATAGCCCAGACCAGCCAAAAAAGTTTGAATAATTGGATATTACTCCATGAAAATTGTTTTAAAACTCAACAAGAGCTTACAAAGCCATAGAAAGCTAATAAATCAACAATTTCAAAACATTTGCAAGCAGCAGGCTTCATCCAAAAGCAAGAAAATTGGGTACCATAAAAATTGAAGCTGAGAGACAGTGAAAGACAATCATCAATTGCGATGACAAAAGGATCCAATACGATAACCCGAAGCATAAGTGATCGTATGTGAAGCCCGGCCAACCAAACGAATCTACACTAAAGTCAAATATCCACGGCGCTAAAGTAACGCTCTGCATTTGGTCTATTTGGCTCTATTATGAGCTGCCGAAATCTGCCCAGACTATCACAGGGAACCTTTGCTGAACGCACCTGATTCGTTTGAAACGACCATTTGCTGAAAAAGGCCCAGAATATGCGACCAGACATGAAACCATAATATTCCATCACGACAATTTTAGGTCACATGTCGCAATACCTGTTTAAAAGTATTTAGACTACTACGTGTTTCGATCGATGCAAAACGCTTTCTCTGGGATACGCTTCACTTTGAAACAGAGTATACGAAATTGGATTGATTCATTCTTGGCCACAAAAGCTGAGCAGTACTTTTGGTTCATAATCCATATGCTGCCAGAAAGATGAGAAAACGTCATAGATAACAATGGCCACTACTTTGAATTGTATAATAAAACCAAAAAAATTCAACAGTTTTAAGTCATATACCCAATAGTTTATGTTATTCCAAGCGCACTGTATTGAGTTTGTCATAAACGTGTGGATTTAAGGAGCCGTAGCTCTTTTAATAGTCCCCGAACTTGTGTGAGTCAATTTTAAAGTCCTTGGATTAATCATGGCATCATGAGGTTAATCATAAGCAGTAAACTAATCTCGTTTCAGTTATTTGTTCCTGGATTAATCGAGTTATTATACCCTTCACCATGAGTGGCAAGGGTATATATAAGTATGTCATTCCATTTGTAATTTCTACATTTTTTATTTGCGACCCCACAAAGTATATACATTCTAGATCGTTAAAAATAGCGAAGTCGATATAGCCATGTCCGTCTGTGTGTTGAAATCAACTTTCCGTAGCCCCAAAATAACATTATTGATACATCAATATATCGGGATTTCTTTCGTCTTGGTCGCTATTTAAAATCGAGATACACATAAGCAAAAAACCGGGACAACCTCGATTTTTAGCCTATTTTTGATCTATATCTGGATTACTAAGTCATTAATATAGACAATATGGTTATCTAATGATAGATATTTCAAAGTCCATTGCAACGATGCACAGTGGTTTAGAAATGTTTTTTTTTTAAATAATTCGGTATCTTGGGAACTATTAGAGATATTGTTACGAAATTTCACGTCGTTGGAGCTGAGGTACTTTTGAGTTCGTTTGCATTTGCTCAGCTTCCTAGCGATAATCTTTATATGGTTTTTTTGAGATGACCCGCCAACGAATTGTCGAAATATATTTTTAAAATATCAGCTATATTGGTGATAAAATTCTAAATAAAATAGGAATAACTTGCTAACAGCTATCTTGTCCCTATAAAAAGTTACACGCATTCAAATTTGGAACATATAAAAAAGGCCGTATTTTTTACGTTTTTTCATAAAAAAAGTCCCTATATTTTTTCTTTTGTAGAAAAAATTTTTCTTCGGGACAATACACAATTGTTATATGATACAGAAAGAGAACTTAATGCTTAAGCGTGTAGATTAAAATTTGAGTGACTATATCTGACACAACACCTCCCAGGCCTATCCAAACTTGGATAATTTTAAAAAATAATTTTAGGTATGAGTAAAAAATTCTGAAAAGGCAAAGCACCGATCCTCGAAGGTGTTCCATATTTGTATAACCCTATATATTACTTAAACACTTGCAAAGTTTGTTTTACTATCACACGGTAAATGACGTCACAGTACGAACTTTTCTAAATAAACTCAGTTTTTGGAACACATTCTTCCCGGTTTAGGAACTTCGATATTTTAAAATAAAAAATTTCAAAAAATATAATACCATTGATTTAAGGACATTTGGATCTGTATTAATTCCAAATTTTGTTATGTTATCTATAACCGTTAAAATTCTACATTAATTCAAATTTTATATTTTTCTTTATGGAAAATCACTATGTTATAATTTTTTAAGATTTCAAGGTAAATGACGTTCCAAAATTTTATAAAATTATTTAATTTTACTAAAATACCAATCTTCAAGTACTAAGATTTTCAATAATATCAAATACTTATATAAAAAGTCTTTATTTACTCTTCAGAAGTTCCACAAACCTTGCCCCTTTGAAAAATTTTTACATTTTTTCATATATTTCATGTAACTTTAAATACTCCTTAAAATAATCATTTATTATTTCATAATTTTGTTCTTGAAGTAAAATTTTTTTTTTCTTAATTGTTCCTGGGTTAATAGTGTTCCTTTTAATACTTAGTTCCTGAACTAATCGGGTTGCATTTGTCCAGTCCTAATATTTAAATCAGCTTTAACTTATTTTATATTCCAGTAACTTAACAACCATACCACTCATAATTCTGCAAATATTATGAACTCATTAGCTTTTGAAATATCTAGGTATGTTTTTACTGTAAAAACTTGTTATTAATATTTGTTATTTAATGAATTTCTATGAATGTATTTAGCACATAAGTATCTATGAAGGTACTTGTACTTCCATTTGAGAACATAAATGTAAATGATGAATTGCGTGCATATGTATGTTAATGATAAAAAACTTTATGACATATTGTCAATTACCATGTTTTTTTATAAATACTTATGAAAATAAAAATATTAAAACACATAATAATACTAAATTGGAATCTATATAAATAAAAACACACTCCTATATATGTATAAGTATTTTCATTTCTTTATAAATTTCCCTTTATAATGATAATGACGATGATGTTGTATAGTTGCTTAGTTATATTTTTTTAATTAATACTTTACTCCCTACAGCATCATATTGAAATACGTAGTTTTTTGTTTTCATCATCAAACTATAGTTTCTGTTCTGTATTTTATGTTATCGAAAGACAGAAAGAGACACTTGTATTGAAAGTAATATTTCTTTTTAGAATTGTGAAAAGTTAATCAAAAGAAACCCTTTTTTTTCAGACGTATGTATGTATTCATTCATGAGTAAAATACATATGGTTTCTTATTATCATTTCATATTTATTTAATAACACATTTAATTCCAAGTAATTTTCTTTTAATGTCGAAAGACAAAGTACTTAAAGGAAATTTATTTTAATGTAAGGGGGAAATATAATGGAACTTAATAAATTGTTTCTGAAAAAATGTTTATGATAACACTTAAATCGTAATTAACTAAGCTAAAAAATTTGCTTATCTTTTATTAACACTACTTGAAATCCTCACATTTTTGTTATTTTGAAATACATATTAAAATTCGTAATGAAAAATTCTGAGCAAGTAGCAGTTTCTGCTGTTTTCATTTTATCTATTTCAGTTGTTTTCATTTTATCAATATTAAATCAACAACTTAATTATTAACTTGGCCCCCCACTCATTATAATAGTTTTTCATTACTTATATTCTTAGAATTTTACTTAACATCCTGATGTTTTTTGTTACACATTTAAGTAAATGAGTCTTTTGTTATTTAAGTCGTTGTTCGTATTGATTAAAAGGCATTACATGTAAAGGGAATAACAAAAAGTTTGTAGAAATGGAAACACAAATGCCGCCGATTACGAGAAAAGCTTTTAATAAAACAATCACTAATGCACATTAAGGTTTTCAATTACGCCAATGTCCATACTGTTTTTGTTGCAATTGCATATTTAACCCTTTATGGAAATACTACTGTAATATAGTACAATGAACATGTAATAATAGAGGGTGGCACAATTAAAGTAATATGAAGTAAAAGGTTTATATTAGTACTACTTCGTCTTAAAAAAAGCTTGGCTAAATACTATAAGGGAGCGGCTAAGCACTGCAGAAGCTCGAGGCAAATGTAACGCTTACTATTTGCCATACAGAAGTTATGATTTTGTGCGGCGAGTTCCCACATCAAAATAGGTTTTGTAATTCTTTGAAGCTGTTTTAATCGACTTTCCAATCGCATTATATTATAGATGCATACTAAAAAAATTCGAAATTTCTACAGGTTTACATTAGGGAAATAGTCGTTTTTCGTCTTTTGGTTCTTTTATAATCACAATTAGATGAGTTAATTTCTGTTCCTGAAGTAATCGCATTCTTTTTCATAAAAGCTGGACTTATCATGGTTTTTTTAAAAAGTCCCTGGATTAATCATAGTTCTTTTAATAGTCTTTGGATTAATCGTTGTTCTTTAAGTAGTCCAAGGAAAAACCGTGGTTTTTCTAAAAGTCCCTGGATTAATCCTAGTTCTTTTAATATTCCCCTGTTAATTGTGATTATTTTAATAGTTCCTGGATTAATCGTGGTCCTTTAAAAGTCTCTTAATTAATTGTGGTTCTTTTAATAGCCTCTGGATTAATCGTGGTTCTTTTAAAAGTTCTGGATTAATCGTGGTTATTTTAATAGTCTCCGGACTAATAGTAGTCCTTTTGTAGTCCCTGGATTAATCGTGATTCGTTTAAAAGTCCCTGGACTAATTGAAGTCATTTCGGTAGTCAATGGATTCGTGGTTATTTTAAAAGTCTCTAGACTACTCGTAGTTCTTTCGGTAGTCCCTGGATTAATCGTGGTTCTTTTAATAGTCGCTGGTTTAATCGTGATTCTTTTAATAGTCGCTGGTTTAATCGTAGTTATTTTAATAGTTCCTGGCTTAATCGTTGTTCTTTTAATAGTCCCTGGACCAACTGAAGTCCTTTCGTAGACCCTGGATTAATCGTGGTTCGTTTAAAGGTCTCTGGACTAATTGTAGTCCTTTTGGTAGTGAATGGATTAATCGTGATTATTTTAATAGTCTCTGGATTAATCGTGGTCCCTTTAAAAGTCCCTGGACTAATTGAATTCCTTTCGGTAGTCAATGGATTCGTCGTTATTTTAAAAGTCTCTACACTACTCGTAGTTCTTTCGGTAGTCTCTGGTTTAATCGTGGTTATCTTAATAGTCGCTGGTTTAATCGTGCTTCTTTTAATAGTCGCTGCTTTAGTTGAAGTTATTTTAATAGTTTCTGGCTTAATCGTTGTTTTTTTAATAGTCCCTGTACCAACTGAAGTCCTTTCGTAGACCCTGGATTAATCGTGGTTCTTTGAAGAGGGTGCTGTGGCTTAATTGGTTAGCGCGTTTAATCATTAAGCATGATATAGTATTTGCGGCCTGGGTTCGATACCCAGCCGCTGCCAATCAACAACATCAGTTTATAATAATTATTAGTTTACTAACAACTAATATTTATCACAGCGCCCTCCTTCGGTGTATAACATTAAAACGCCACCGAAGTAAAATAAATAAAGGTTGTTGGCTTGAATTATGCGCCATCTCACCACCAGCGGTGCTGCAACTTGCACTAATAACAAGCATAACGCGCAATTGCAGAGTTGTCAATAAAATCCTTTCTCCTCCTTTCACCAACTTTCCTTCTACAATCTATCCCCTTTCCAAAGAAAGTAACACAATTATATATAGGCATATTAATTGCCTGAGTGTTTAAAAAAAATAGTCTCTGGATTAATCGTGGTGGGTTTAAAAGTCTCTGGATTAATAGTGGTTCATTTAAAAGTCCCTGGACTAATTGTAGTCCTTTCGGTAGTCAATGGATTAATCGTGGGTCTTTTAATAGTCGCTGGTTTAATCGTTGTTCTTTAAATAGTCCCTAGACTAATTATGGTTCGTTTAAAAGTCCCTGGTTTAATCGTTGTTCTTTTAATAGTCCCTGGACTAATCGTGGTTTGTTTAAGAGTCTCTGGATTAATCGTGGTTCGTTTAAAAGTCCCTGGACTAATTGTAGCCCTTTCGGTAGTCAATGGATTAATCGTGGTTCTTTTAAAAGTTTCTAAACTAATCGTAGTTCTTTCTGTAGTCCCTGCTTTAATCGAGGTTCTTTTAATAGTTGCTAATTTTATCGTGGTTCTTTTAATAGTCCCTGAACTGATCGTTGTCTGTTCGTAGTCCCTGGATTAATCGTTGTTCTTTTAATGGTCCCTGGAAAAATCGTGGGTTCCTGGTTTAATCGTTGTTCTTTTAATATTCCCTGGAAAAATCGTGGTTCTTTTAATAGTCCCTGGTTTAATCGTGGTTATTTTAATAGTCGCTGGTAATCGTAGTTCTTTTGATAGTCGCTGGTTTAATCGTAGTTATTTTAATAGTTCCTGGAAAAATCGTGGTTCTTCTAAGAGTCCATTGTTTAATCCTGGTTCTTCTAGAGTCCCTGGTTAAATCGTTGGACTTTTAATAGTCCCTGGAAAATCGTGGTTCTTTTAAAAGTCCCTGGTTTAATCGTTGTTCTTTCAATAGTCCCTGGAAAAATGGTGGTTCTTCTTAGAGTCTCTGGCTTAGTCGTTGTTCCTGGGACTACTAAACCCTGGATTAATCGTGTTTCTTTTTATAATCCCTGGGTTAATCGTGGTTCTATTTATAGTCCCTGGGTTAATCGTGGTTCTTTTAATAGTCCCTGGTTTAATAGGGATTCTTTTAATAGTCCCTTAACGCCATGGTTTTTTGTCGATTCGAGGGGTTGGTCGGGCTTCACATACGATCTCTTACGCTTCGGCGTACCCTAATTTATCCATTTTTCATAGCAACTAATGATTCGGTGCAAAAATGATTTTCTTTTATAGCTTTCAAGCAGCTTTTCCGACATACACAGTCGTATTTCAAGGTCTCTCAACTTCAATTCGTATTTCCCTACTTTTGGATGAAGACTGGCTGCATGCAAATATTTTAAAATTCTTGATTGAGTAGCTGTTGTTGAGTTTGACAACAATATTCCTGAAGAAATGCCTCCAAAACCTGGTCTTCAAATTTGTTTAGTGTGTTTAGGCGATCTTTGTGTTCCGTGTCAAAATCACCACTGCTGAACCACACAAATACATTCACAATTAGCTTCAGTGATTAATTGGTGTGCTTCAGCGGCAAATTAAAGAAGTAAAGCAAAACTTCCAGTATATGACGCTATGTTGAATAATATTCGACATTTATTGTTGGTGTCATTCACTCTATAGTTTTATTTGTATATTATCTTAAGTTTTTCGAAAGCCTTTTGAGAAAAGGTTTCCTGGTGATCTGGCCTAAGGAAACCAGTGAAATGCTCATAGGAACTACATTATCCCCCAACAAAAAATTTCAGTGAATTTATCAATAAAAAATAAAAATAAAAAAACCTCGTTCAAATGATGCGCTATAAGCCATACACTATACACGATTTATGAAAAAATTGCTTTTCAAATACATATTTTGTTTTTATAAGAAGCTATAGAATAACAGGTACAAAATGTATCAAAAACTACTTCATCAATTCTAATCTTTACACTTATTTTACCCCTGTAGTCTGAATTTCGCAATGATATATTGTTGATTAAATTGTAAGATTTAGAATTTTTATTAAAAATAAACACAAAATTCGAATACAATTTCCCATTTTTACCCCTAAAAATTTACTTTCCTAACAAAATGTACTTTTTTCTAATTAAATAAATATAAAACAAACAAATGTTTGTTCAGAGCAATGGATGATTATTGTTTAAGTGCAAGTGATACCAAATGTTTTTCCGGGTGGAAAAGAAGCGCAATAAACTGTACTTACCATTTGGAAGTAAAAACCATTATTAAACCACTTCTAAGTAACATAGGGATTGTTATGAATCTTCAATCAAAAGTAACACGAAAACCGCCTTAGCGATCCCTTGTCCATTTGAAGGTTAAAAATGTCAACAAACAGTTAATATTCTCTATTAAATAAAATGTGACATAAATCAAAAAAAAAAATAAAAATAGTTTTAAATTTGTTAGAGAGAAAAAACAAAAACGATGTAAAAAAAAAATCAACTGTCACAATGAAAACAGGTGAATGAATTTATTATGTATAATTTCTGTTCTTTTTTTATCAAAATGAAGAGCTAAAAATGATAAAATAAAAAACAAGTGGAAAAATATCAAATGGAAAAGGTCAACATTGGATAGATAGTAAATTAAGGTAATAAAGTTTTATAATTTTTTTTTCAGCAGCAACACTAACAAACATTACAACGGACGTTTAAATGTCATGTCAAGTTAGTTGACACATACAATAGATAGTTGTAAATTTCAGTTTAACTACAAATATATTTGAATTTTATATACATATATTTTGTATGAACAATGGAAAAAAACACCATGAAAATAAATAATGATTTTTTTCTATTAAATGAAATTGGTTTTTTTACAAAAAATTAAAACAACAAAATCCTATAAAATTTAAAATAAAATTACTTTAGCAACAATTTTATGCAAATATTGTTACACATGGCTACTTTTTTTTATTTTTTGCTCGTCCTCTCATTTTTTTCTTTCTCCCATTATGTCGCTTTAATTTTCAGTTCAGTATTCAAATGTTAAGCAAACATTTAAAGGATTTTTTTTTTTCACTCTACACTTTTAGTTCCCTGTAAAACGAGTGGCTGGAAACTGAAAATAATACTCAAACAAAACATCAGCAAAAAAAAAAGGAACAGGCTTTCAACTCACTTTAGTTGGTTTTCAAAAGCTTTTGAATTTTCATTTTACCTCTTCAAATCCCTTAAAATAATACCAGACTTAGTGGGGTTTCTATTTTTTTTTTTTGTTTTTACTCATAGCGTAGAGACAAATTTCATTAAATATTTAACTCACTTTTATAACATTCACACCTTTAGTTTTTAACAACCATACCCCACAAGTAGCTGGGAAAAAAAAAATAAATGACATTTATCCATGATAAGAGAAAAAAAAGGTAAAATAAATTCCTATTGGCTGGACCATAACAAATCAAAGTTTCTAAATTGTACGTGCCAGCAAATGCTAATTTAACTTTCAAACCATTGTAAGCTGTATATATGCAGGCTGGACATTCATAGATGCATGGGTCTACATCACTTTAATGGCTATTTATCCCTAAATCCACTTACCATTCTAAACTATTCTTCAAAAACAAAAAAAAACCAACAACAAAAATTACAAATTCTAAAGGACAATATACTATTAGACTTATGCACACTGCCAACTTCACTTTCATATATACGAGTACTTTCATCTGAGGGCCGAAAACAGTTCAGTGTCATTACAAAAGACATTACCACCTGTCTCTTTCATTGGCATTATCATCATTTCCTAAAATAACATTGGCATTGTTACTTAAAGTGTGGCAGAATTTTTAGCACTAACTAATCCAAATAACAGAAAAGTACTGAAGATAAACTGACTTTAAGTAATTTTACCAAGGGGCCTTTGAAAGAAATTAAATAAGAAACTCTTGAAAATATGAAATATTTTTGAAGAACGGAGATTTAAAGTGAGATATTTTTGAATCTAATTAAGATATTGACTTGAAATTTTTTTTGCAATACCAAAAATTAACTTGTCTAAACAAAAAAACTTAGTTCGGAATAAATGTGGTTCAAATTGTTCCTAATATTCGCAATCCTATTAAAATTTTGATACAATTTTTAGTTTTAGATACTTATTAAATATGTAATATGCAATAAAATTTTTATTTATTGACAAACCTGAATGAAATTTTCAACGTTTTTTAAACTTGTCATTCTAAATAACAAAATGTAAAAAAACTTGTCAAAAGATCAAAGGGGATCCCGAAATTCCTAAAAATTGGAGCGAAAATCCCAAAATTTTTTTACAATTTTGCCCATAGGGTCCACATTTCCTTTGGGGCTAGGAAAATACTTTGGGAATAAATAGGGATCACATCAATGTTTCCAAATCTGCTTTCTATTTTCTGATTCCAGCTTTTGGATTTTAGAACATGTGGCTCAAAGTTGAAATTTAGATAAAAAATAGGTCAAATTCCGAAGGGCGTAGGGCCGACATATTCAAAAAACAAGACATGTTTTTTACATCAGAATATTCCCCATGAAGATAGCTTACGGAAACGCATAAAATTGTTATATGTTCTCAATTAAAGTTTTATATTAATAAAAAAAAGAGTTAAGTCACCTTTTCGTCCAAAAAACTGCAAAAATTTACTATTTTTTGAATTTTTAAATTGAAAATCGTATTTTTGAATCCATAATCGATATTGCCCTGAAGTCTTTTGTATTTTATTGATAATTTAGTTGTCTAACTAACAAAAGAAATTCGAGGCCATTCGGTCCAAAAGAAAGCCCTATATTTTTAAAAAAGCGAACCAAGGTATGGCAAAACTTTAAAAGTTCAATTTTGAAATGCCGATAACTCGGAAATTGTAAGAGACAAATAGCACACGCAAGCATCTGTTTTCCAGATCTAGCCAAGCGCTTTCCAAAAGTATACAAATCTTTGAAATCGGATGGGAAACAAAAAATGGCATGTGTTTAAAAATTTTACATGTCGAAGGTATCCTAATTTGAGCCCCTATAGCGCCTCCCCTGGAGCATTTGTAGCGTCAATTTTAATAACTTAAACTCGAATACTCCTTGGCTACGCCCATGTCAAATTTTATCCCGATTGGACCAGTTGTTTAGAAATGTCAGATTTATTTCCAAAAAATTTTTATTCTGCCCCACTGTGCGCTGGGCTGTTGGCGTAGAAGTTATCTTTCACGTTGCCCCAAAGGAAGAAGTCGCAAGGTGTTAAATCACAAGATCTCGCTCAATTGTGATCACCTCTTCGAGAGATAAAATTTTCATTCATTTCAAGTACCAAATCACGACGTTGTTGATGATCGGCCGGCTTGAGTTCTTGTGTTAACTGAACTTTATAAGCCTTAAGACCCAACGATTTTTGATCTATATCTGTATTACTAAGTCATTAATAATAGATAATTCAAAGACCTTTGCAACGGCGTATTTAAAAGTCAGACCTATAATTGGTCAAAATCGGGAAAAATATTTTTTAACCCTAATTTATTTTTCCACCAAAAAATTTTTAAATTAAAAAAAAAATAATATATTAATTTAATAAAAAAGAATAATAATTTTGTTTACCTAAAAATATTTAAAATTTGTATTTTAAAGTATAATTTGGTGATGGGTATATAAGATTCGGCACAGTCGAATATAGCTCTCTTACACGTTTTGCAGTTATTTTGCTATTTTCTGTAAATGTATTGCAAATATTACCATGAAATTTTGCACATGTTATTTCCATTGTAAAATTACAAATTCTGTTGCAAAAGGTAAGAATCAGTCCATGATTTCTCCTAGCCCCATACAAATATCTTCCCGGATTATAGCCAGTAC
The DNA here is from genome assembly GCA_942486065.2 of Calliphora vomitoria. Lineage (NCBI taxonomy): Eukaryota > Metazoa > Arthropoda > Insecta > Diptera > Calliphoridae > Calliphora > Calliphora vomitoria. The sequence continues at coordinate 114,967,489 of OW818030.2, read as the reverse complement.
CCACACAAGATTCGGCAAGACTAAGTACCAAAAAATACATTAACGCGGATAAATATCGATAGAAAATTAACCATAATTTGCTTCAAATATGCACTAATCATACAACTGCATTTTGTGACTATCGGTCCATTATTACACATAGCTTCTATATAAGGCCCATATCTGAAAAATACATTACTCTACACAAAAAATATGGCAGACTATTGAATTTGGCATTTCGTATGTAACACTTCAAATTATTATTAAAATATAAGACGATCTATATTAAATTATAAAACGATCTACCTACGTATGTCTGCTGAATATACGGATATGGTCTACAGGGAAGAAATTTTCCCAATAATATTTTGTTGTTGATTTGAACAAAATGACCCAATTGGTAATAGCTAAAATAGTTTGAATCGGTAAAAAGTTGAAAATCTTCAACTAACCAAATTCGTACAACAACAATCGGTCGCCTGTTTTCAAAATGTTAAAACATGTTACTTCTAGCACTTGTTTCGCTTCTGTCATTTTACAAGGCCCTCTTATTAATACCATTATTAACTTACCACATAAAATTACTTCCTGCCATCTTTAAAACAAACCATATTATCGAATTTGTTTATGAACTAAAATGCATTAAAAGCTTTAGAAAATATTACCATATGTTTGTATAATTACTTATGCCGAAACTGAAAATGTTGTACTCAATACTTAAAATACGTTATACAAACACCGGCACATGTGGTCATTATTTTGACAATTATACCAATTAAGTATATGCAGACACATACAGAAACCTAAAATAAAGGCACAAAAACACCAAATCAAACAAAGAGAAACAATATGAAAAACTTCCACCCACTGGAAAAAAAAACTCAATCATCATCAGGTTCTTTTCACAAAGACCTACTTGTCCTCTAACTAGCTGTATGTATATTGTATTGCTCAAATGCTATTCCCTGTAAAGTAATAGTGATGAACACAAACAATAAGGACATGATTTAAATAAGGGATGAACAAGTTCAATAGTACTTTCTGAGGTACAATTTAGAGACTTGCAGAACAATCTAAAGCCAATAGCAGTGAATGGTTTAACATGGCGACAAGTTCCGCAATAAAAGTTGTCAAGTCATGCTACGTTGTTATGACACCAATGCCGAACACAACTCATGTGAAACTCGTAAATTTTTTTAACAATGACACATATGTATACATGAATGAATAATAAATTAATGATGTTCACTATTAGTTTTACCTATCCAAATGACACGTATGACACATGTTCTCTAATATATTCTAATGTCATGTTGTGATGTTTATTAGACGCTTGTAATGGGGCAATTAAAATTATGGCGATGACCTCAAGCCCGGGTTTTTCCGGAAATATATTTTGGTAAGTAAAGCTTTTGATGGGATCTAAAGACTACGTCTTATACTAAAGACTAAGTCTTATACTAAATACTAAGTCTTATACTAAAGACTAAGTCTTATACTAAAGACTACGTATTATACTAAATACTAAGTCTTATACTAAAGACTAAGTCTTATACTAAAGACTACGTATTATACTAAAGACTACGTCTTATACTAAAGACTACGTCTTATACTAAAAACTAAGTCTTATACTAAAGGCTAAGTCTTATACTAAAGACTAAGTCTTATCCTAAAGACTAAGTCTTATACTAAAGACTAAGTCTTATACTAAAGACTAAGTCTTATACTAAAGACTACGTCTTATACTAAAGACTGTCTTATACTAAAGACTAAGTCTTATACTAAAGACTGTCTTATACTAAAGACTAAGTCTTATACTAAAGACTACGTCTTATACTAAAGACTACGTCTATACTAAAGACTAAGTCTTATACTAAAGACTAAGTCTTATACTAAAGACTACGTCTTATACTAAAGACTACGTCTTATAATAAAGACTACGTCTTATACTAAAGACTACGTCTCATACTAAAAACTACGTCTTATACTAAAGACTACTTCTTATACTAAAGACTACGTCTTATACTAAAGTCTAAGTCTTATACTAAAGACTAAGTCTTATAATAAATACTAAGTCTTATACTAAAGACTACGTCTTATGCCAAAGACTACGTCTTATACTAAAGACTAAGTCTTATACTAAAAACTACGTCTTATACTAAAGACTACGTGTTATGCCAAAGACTACGTCTTATGCCAAAGACTACGTCTTATACTAAAGACTAAGTCTTATACTTAAGACTAAGTCTTATACTTAAGACTAAGTCTTATACTTAAGACTAAGTCTTATACTAAAGACTAAGTCTTATACTAAAGACTAAGTCTTATACTAAAGACTAAGTCTTATACTAAAGACTACGTCTTATACTAAAGACTACGTCTTATACTAAAGACTACGTCTTATACTAAAGACTACGTCTTATACTAAAGACTACGTCTTATACTAAAGACTAAGTCTTATACTTAAGACTAAGTCTTATACTAAAGACTACGTCTTATACTAAAGACTACGTCTTATACTAAAGACTACGTCTTATACTAAAGACTAAGTCTTATACTAAAGTCTTATACTAAAGACTAAGTCTTATGCTAAAGACTAAGTCTTATGCTAAAGACTACGTCTTATACTAAGGCTACGTCTTATACTAAAGACTACGTCTTATACAATTTAGCTTCCAGTACCACGATGGGTCATATCACGAAGTCACAACATAACACATTAATTCAAGTTATTAAAAGTTCAAAAATACAGGTACCATTAAAGACTACGTCTTATACTAAAGACTACGTCTTATACTAAAGACTAAGTCTTATACTAAAGACTAAGTCTTATACTAAAGACTAAGTCTTATGCTAAAGACTAGGTGTTATGCTTATACTAAAGACTACGTCTTATACAATTTAGCTTCCAGTACCACGATGGGTCATATCACGAAGTCACAACATAACACATTAATTCAAGTTATTAAAAGTTCAAAAATACAGGTACCATTTCTCAACTTGACTGGTACAATGTTGCATATAAAACGAAATCTCTGACTGTTACGTATGAGTAGAAATAAGTAAAAGAACAGGAGGAAGTCGAAACAGAATAAAGGTGGCTAATAACCCAAAATAAAACAATAATAACAATAACAAAACAAAACAATTCTCCATTAACATGTATTGAATGTCTCTTATTAGATTTTAGTAGAGTCCATAAAAGACAGGCAGGCCAGCAGACAGACAGACATATATACTGACAGACATGCGGACACAATGTACAAGGACCTAAAGTAAAATCGATTTTAAGATTGACATACATTAATAAATAAATACATGTTTATACAAATATTTACATACGTACCACAAGTAGATACGAAATGTATTTTACATGTGTATGATGTGTGTGTTTTGTTTGTATGTGTAAAGTTTTGTTTTCATTTCCGGTGACCGTATAATATTTTGTTTACATTTACACGTTTCATTTAACTTCTAAATAATGAAAATAGTCATTGTTTGGTACAACAACTACAAATACATACAAGCTTCTAATGTAATGTGCATGTATGGTGGATGTATATATGTATGGGCGAGTGTTAGAAAGTGCGTGTATATTAATTTGTTTAAGTGAAGAGAGTGTGAGTATTTTTTATAGTAATTAGTAATGCCACTAATTATTATAAACAAACATATGTACATTGTATACAATTTAGTTAAAGTACTGGGGCAGGTAATTTAAATAAATGAACTGCATTTATTTACTGATTTTAAATCAGTTTTCAACAGAAACAATAGTTAATGTTTTGATGACTTTTGAAAATGCAAAAGAAAAATATTGTTTCATTTAATATTTATACAATTAAAATCTAGTATGAATATAATGTTTTCTGTACTAATGAGATCTAAGCTTATAGAATTTGTTATTCTTAGACAGAGGTCTCGGAGATTATAAATGTATTGAAATTCATATTCAAAATCGTGTTTATATTTTAGAGCTGATTTAGTTTTCAAATCTTTACTTATTTAAATAGCAAAAACTTTTGAAATCTATCAAATCACTACAACTTCTATTATCAATTTTCAATAAAACTAAATTCCTTTAATTTCTTGCAAATTTTATTAAATCAATCTCATGCATATACATTAGGGTGACAGCCGATTTTTTTTTTTAGATTTCAAAGAGTGCCGGGTGGAATATTGTGACACTAGGTCTAAAAGATAAGTACTGAAAATTTGAGCCAAATCGGACAAGGATTTCGGGACGCGCATCGAGGTCAAAGGTCAGATATATGTAAAATTTTACTATTTATATGAAATAAATTTATAAAACTCCTTAAATTTCTACATTATGTTACATAAATATGTAGATTTATTTATATTAATGAAAATTACAGTCAAGAAAATATTTTTCAGATTAAACCTATATCTCCTTTGGGTCAAATTGACCCACAAACTGTATTATCGTTAAAATTCGGAAAAAATGCAAATTTTTCAGATTTTGTTAAAATTTTGCTACTAAATAATTATTTTTGCAATCGAATGCATAATAATCGAAATGTGTACGTAATTGTCGTTCCAATAAGATATAAAAGACAAAAATTGGTTAAAAAATTTTAAAGTTATTAAAAATTCCCCAGACCATTAACGTGTCTCAGGCCACTTGAACAAGAAATGTAGGAACAAAATTAACATATTTTAAGAAATATTAAGATAAAAGCTAATTTTTACTTAAAATATATCCGTATTTACATTCGTATGAGTTTTTGTCTTTGTAGAATACCGTTAACCTATTCGCAGGGATGGCCAAAAAAATTAATTTTTTTTAACGGCAGTTTCAAACCTCCATTTTCAAATTTTTAAACATTTTCTTAAACAAATTTCAGAATTTTTTGATCATCACATTGGGATTTATTGAGATCATAATAGAGAATAAAAATATGAAAAAATTATGTCAATACCTCTTACAGTTTTTCCGTACCTTCGATTTAAATTTTGTGATTTTCGGGAAAAAATATTTTTTTGGTCATAATTTGGCGAATGAGAGCAATTTCCTTACTGTTACACATTTTAAGTAAAACCTATACAGAATCTTATAACTCAGATAATTTCAGATATACTGTGAAAGTTTTACTGAAATCGGACAACTTTAACCCTTAAATGGTGAAGGTCAAAGGTAAAATTTAGCAATATTTGGAATTTCTAATGTAAAGATGCCGAAATGTTATATATTTTTGGGCCGATTTTAATGAAACTTGCGAAAAATATACCTTAAGGTCTTAATATACAATAATAGTGCAAAAATGGAAATTAACCCTTAAAAGCACTTGGGGTCAAAATGACTCTATATTTGACTGCGGCTTTCGCGATTTTAAAAGTTGGACCCCAAATTATATTAACGGTTAATTTCCATTTTTGAACTGTTATTGTATATTATAGACTTTATGTTATATTTTTCTCAAGTTTCATTAAAATCGGCCCAAAAATATATAACATTTCGGCATCTTTACATTAGAAATTCCAAATATTGCTAAATTTTACCTTTGACCTTCACCATTTAAGGGTTAAAGTTGTCCGATTTCAGTAAAACTTTCACAGTATATCTGAAATTATCTGAGTTATAAGATTCTGTATAGGTTTTACTTAAAATGTGTAACAGTAAGGAAATTGCTCTCATTCGCCAAATTATGACCAAAAAAATATTTTTTCCCGAAAATCACAAAATTTAAATCGAAGGTACGGAAAAACTGTAAGAGGTATTGACATAATTTTTTCATATTTTTATTCTCTATTATGATCTCAATAAATCCCAATGTGATGATCAAAAAATTCTGAAATTTGTTTAAGAAAATGTTTAAAAATTTGAAAATGGAGGTTTGAAACTGCCGTTAAAAAAAATTAATTTTTTTGGCCATCCCTGCGAATAGGTTAACGGTATTCTACAAAGACAAAAACTCATACGAATGTAAATACGGATATATTTTAAGTAAAAATTAGCTTTTATCTTAATATTTCTTAAAATATGTTAATTTTGTTCCTACATTTCTTGTTCAAGTGGCCTGAGACACGTTAATGGTCTGGGGAATTTTTAATAACTTTAAAATTTTTTAACCAATTTTTGTCTTTTATATCTTATTGGAACGACAATTACGTACACATTTCGATTATTATGCATTCGATTGCAAAAATAATTATTTAGTAGCAAAATTTTAACAAAATCTGAAAAATTTGCATTTTTTCCGAATTTTAACGATAATACAGTTTGTGGGTCAATTTGACCCAAAGGAGATATAGGTTTAATCTGAAAAATATTTTCTTGACTGTAATTTTCATTAATATAAATAAATCTACATATTTATGTAACATAATGTAGAAATTTAAGGAGTTTTATAAATTTATTTCATATAAATAGTAAAATTTTACATATATCTGACCTTTGACCTCGATGCGCGTCCCGAAATCCTTGTCCGATTTGGCTCAAATTTTCAGTACTTATCTTTTAGACCTAGTGTCACAATATTCCACCCGGCACTCTTCAAAAATCGAACTCAAAATTTTTTCCATACATCTGATTGTCACTCTAATATACATATTAGGGTAGCAATTATTATTATAATTTTTGGATTTTCGATGATCCCACAGTCTAAAATTGTTCTCAATTATCTAACAATCAAATGTTGGACATTTGAGCAAAATCTACTTAAACATATGCTAAAAACAGCGACTACCTCGACTACACACCATTAAAAAAAACATGGGGGGTATATTGATTTTGTCACTCCGTTTATAACATATCGAAATATTGGTCGTGGAACCAAAAAGTCTATATAAGTATTCTGGGTCGGCATAATATGTCCGTTTGTCTATTGAAGCTATGTCCGTTTGTCTGTTGAAAACACGATAGGGCCCAAAAAAAGTAGCTAGCTGGCTGAAATTTTAAAGTTTGTTTTGTATTGCAAATGGGCAATAACACTTCATGATTTCACTTACCCCCCATACAAATGTTCCCCCAGAATACTGTTAGAGCAGTCATAGATATGTTGATTATGCTGCAATTCTGATCAAATTTTGCAAATTAGTTCTCAGTAGTGTGAAATTATATTGTAAAGTATGGCGAAAATCGGGAAACATTTGCACCTATTTCCCATACAATAGAAAACAATTATAATTGTCTTATAATAACTAATATCGTTCTGCATACTCTTCATAACACTTCACTATTAAATTCAATAGTACGAACACTCCAGCATTTGAGAAAAAAAAATTCAGAGACCGTGGTTGAACACATAACATATTCTCTTATAACAATGGTGCGCAGCCAATAGCACAATTGTGCAAAATCAAATCACACATCTTCTCATGCTCTTACATTTTAGTAGTCATTGTCCACTCAACGAGACAACTACGAATGCGCATGAGCACGGGTGTATACTTTTTGTTTATTTTTTCAGATTTTGTATTCGTTTGTTTGTAGGTGCAATGAACAAAATAAAGAATTGAATGTGTTGGTGAGAGAATTTACTTTTGCGCACCTCTGTTTTATAGTCAAATGCGCCACAGAGTTAATATTAATACTGCTCATCAGAGAGAACGAAAATACCAATACCAGAGCATTTTACTTGAATTTATTTTCAAAAACTTAAGGTGAATATTCGACTATTGTTTGTTATTGAATACGCTGGCGAAATGTAGTGCAAATGATACCCATTTAACTACCACTTTAGCAGCCACAACAAACTAGTTTGTTGTACAAGTAGTAATAGAGCTAGTGTAAGGTTTCCAATTGGCACTTTTCAAACTGCTGGGTTTCTACGAATATAACCCCTATATCAGAAAAACACTTTATTGTCAATGTTGATTGTTGACAACTTTAATTGGATTTTTCAAAATTGATTGGGTATATGACTTAAAAGTGCGGGAGTTTTTAAACTTTTTAACTTTTATTTTGAAACATTTATACAATATAAATTTATTCAAAGTATTGGCCATTGTTAGCTTTGCCCTTTTCTCATCTTTCTGGCATGGATATGGATTCCAAGCGAAAGTAACCGCTTATCTTTTGAGGCCAAGAACGAATCGAGCCAATATCAGATACTCTGTTCCAAAGTGATGCTTATCCCAGAGTGAACGTTCTGCATCGAACGAAACAAATAGCATAAAAGGTATTGCATAATGTGGCGGAGCGTTGTCATAATGGAAAATTACGGTTTCATGCCTGGCTTTTTCTGAGCGTGGTCTGGCCAGATTTCAACAGCTCATAATAGATAGAACCCTTTTGCTCCCACCAACTACAGAGCATTACCTTAGCGCCATGGATATTTGGCTTTGGTGTTGATTCGGCTGATTGGCCGGGCTTCATGTACGATTTGCTACGCTTCAGGTTATCGTAATGGATCACTTTTTAATCGCAAGTAATAATTAGGTGCAAAATGATTTACTTTTATAGCGTTCAAACATCATTTCGGACATGACAAATCATCTTTCAAGGTCTCTCGATTTCAACTCGAATGCTATCTAGTTTCCCTGCTTTTGGTGAACCAGTTGCTCGCAAACATTTTGAAATTGCTACATAAGTTGCTCCTAATGATTTTGCAAGCTCTTGTTTAGTTTTACAAAAATCCTTTTGAAGTAATGCCTCCAATTCTTGGTCTTCAAACATTTTTGGATGTCCTAAGCGAGATGTCAAAATTACCTCTTTTTAACCGAACAAACAATATATGGATGGAACACATTCACCATAAGCTTTGGTGAGCAATCGGTGTGCTTCAGCGGCACTTTTTGTCAAACTAAAGAAGCAAAGCAAAACTTCCCGCATACGACGCTTTGTTGAAACAAAATGCGTAGCAAAAAAAAACCTTTTTTGTTTACACTACATTGTTCAAAAGCTATGTGAAACTGAATGACAGATAGGTACTCTTCAATATGACATATAAAAAACAAAAACCGCATTCAAAATATACTCCCGTCTATTGTAAATTCCCATAATTCTTTTGAAAATATTGGTAGTTTGACCCAAAACTTGAAACTTTATATATCATGTGCAATCTCTAAAACATTTGGGTTTTAAATCAGTGAGAACAAAAAAGTTCTAAATATGAGCCACCCTATTATACTTTATACAGTCTTGGTCATACTTTACCCAATAACTTGTTCTCATTGATTTTAAAACTAGAAATATTATTACATACAAATCCATTAAAAAACCAACCACTAACTAACTCCATAACCATATTCCAATTCCAATTTCCATTTATACATACGAGTGCTTATATCAAAAGCATTAATCCATTCAAAGCCATAACCATAACCTCAATATGTACTCATACTCAACATTTATATGTATATTTTTTCCTCTTTTTGCTACAATTTTGCATTAGAAATTTTCCAATAAAATCCTTTTACAAACCATCCAAAAAAAAAACAAAACCTAACATTAATAATAGAATTGGTAGTTGAAGATAAGGAATTTGTGGAAATTGCAGAATTTGAAAAAAAAATGTTCACACTAATAGTTAAGCTTAATTTGGAAATGAAAAACATGGTAAAAATTTAAAGAATTTTAATAAATTATTGGATTGTTTGTCCTTAAATTTCACTATAGTCTTCTTTTATAAGTGCCAAAAATATGAAAATAACTTTTAAATAATAAGATATATTTTAGGCTTTAAGCATTTTTTTCAACTAGATGCTTAAAAAATAGTATATTTAAGAATTTTATCTTTTATTTAGTATTTTTCTTACATTTTAAATATATAATAACTAATCACATATCTTCTGTTTTCCTTCTCCCTCTTCCTAACAGATGCATCATCCCATTCAAATGAAACCGGCTGATAGTGAAAATCGTAATGGTAAGTTTTTTTCCCACACAGCCATGTTTTTTTTATGTATGTAGTATTAAGTCGATTACTTTTTTGTTTTTGCAAACATTTCTTACAATTACAAAAATACATTAATGGTAACAACCGACATAAAAAGGTACAGACACACTGTCTTGTAAACTTACAAACATATCGACATTTTCAGTATTTCCGTGTGAGTGTATTTAAAAACCCAGCAGTTAAGCAAGTAGACAGTAATTGTCACTAATGTCTGATCACATGGCTAACTCCATTTGATTGGGCCATTTGATACATATGTGCTGTTTGTAGTGCAGATAGAAGTCAATAGGTTACTTTATACATCCCATATAATCTAGCGTGAAGCTAATTGTCACTTAAGTGTATCGAAGTAATCTAGAGAGTATCCACTTGAAACATTTTTTGTACTAAACTTTTTTGTGCACTTTTTAATTAAGTAACCTAGCGTGAAGTCAATTGTTTATCTAGGTAACCTAGAGTAACTTTAGAAAGTAGATATTTTAGCCACCAGAAGTAATCTATTGCAAAGTTGTCGGAGGAAGGTTTGCTTACAAGCAATTGTTTATTGGGTTGTTTGTTATATGTCTTTTTAGCAGACTACTTGAGGTCAATAAGCAATCGTACAAGTTAAAATAACTAGTTATGTAGCTGATCAAGTAGCCAGTTTGGTAGCTAGTAAGGCAACTGACTTAATGTAACAGGTATGTGAATCCAATGTGTTGATTACTTTTGACCAGATATTATATAGTCTTATTGTAAACCAAAAGGTACAATTGACCCCCTACATAGGACATAAGCGTATTAAAATAACTAGTCACGTAGCTAGTTATGTAACTAGTTGTACATGATAGGTACAATCACGAGTTCTGGACAGTCCCCTGAAACTACTGGTGTTAAAATAACTAGTCACGAAGCTAGTTATGTAACTAATTGTCATGCTAAATGATAGGTGAAATCACTAGTTCGGGACAGTCTCCTAGAACTGCTGGGTAGTAAAGATGGCAGGATAAAAGCCTTTACAAGTTACATTTTTAGCCCTAAACCAGCAGACTTTTTTTCTTTCTTCGAACATAGTTTAAAACGATAGAAACCTAAAAGAAAATATTTTTTTAAAAAGGGAGAAAAACAAACAGTGACGTTTGTAAACGAATAAAGGCAGGCAAGAAAAAATGCTTTAAAAAATTTATAAAACTACAAAAAAAAAGCAGCCATCAACAGCACTTGTAAATCAATAGATGCATTGCAACTTACATGCACAGTAGGGTGGCTCCCATAGTCTTAAGTTATTCTCTGCCATCGAAAAACCAAATTTCAGCAAAATCAGACAACGTTGCACATTTGTTTGAAATAATGAGGATTGGGAAATTTTGTTTCCTAAAAATTTTCAAATGTAAAATTTGGGATTTGAAATTTAAGGTTCGATGTCAGAATTTTTTTATATTTTATATTTATGCAAATATCTAAATGAAATACGAAAACTGTTTGAATTGAGACTTTTTTTCATCATTTATTTTGTTGTTAATATTTTGTTACTTGTGCTGTCGCCAGACGTTATCCGATTTTGATTAAATTTTCAGCATTTGCTTTTTACATGGAAAAAAGTCTCAGACCTTAGGAGCACCACCCTAATACACATACCAAACACGTGTGTTAATTTCATATATATGTATGTATATCTATACTGAATACTGAGAATGTGTTAGTATTTTTGCAATCATATTGGATGATTGCCTATCCTTTGATTACATATCAGTGTTACTACAACTACTATTACTTCTAAGAACACACACGTGTAAATAGCTGTATACATCAGAAATGGAAAACTAGAATTACATACTGCACTAACGTTATCGGAAAATGGTACCTTTCTGGCGAATTTCGGATACATAATTGGAATCGAAACAAAGGAACAAATTTTTGAAAATCACTTTTACATTGTCAAAACTAAGGAATTATCAAATACAATATTCGAATCGAATCGTTGTTGTCACAAAATTGTACTGAAGGTAACAGTAATCAAATGTATGACTTTAAAGGTATTTTTCTGAAAATTTTGAAACAAAATGTCTAATGAATTTTGTAAGTACTTTAAAAAGTACTATTTCATCCCTGATATTACCAAATATATGCGTATTTGTGATTTAAAGAAATATCCCTGCAGCACTTGATAAAAACCCTTGGATACTGATCCTTCTTTTTGTAAAATTTTCAGTTGACAAGTGCATAATCATTTACTTTACTAGGGAATTGTGTTCGATTTTCAGTTTCGATTTGCGTTTCTTTTGGCATAAGGAAATGGACAGTATATTTATTTTTTAAACAGGAATTTGCTGCGAAATAAATTCTTTGAGTACAGTTAGTGTAATAGTATAATAGTATAATAGTATAATAGTATAATAGTATAATAGTATAATAGTATAATAGTATAATAGTATAATAGTATAATAGTATAATAGTATAATAGTATAATAGTATAATAGTATAATAGTATAATAGTATAATAGTATAATAGTATAATAGTATAATAGTATAATAGTATAATAGTATAATAGTATAATAGTATAATAGTATAATAGTATAATAGTATAATAGTATAATAGTATAATAGTATAATAGTATAATAGTATAATAGTATAATAGTATAATAGTATAATAGTATAATAGTATAATAGTATAATAGTATAATAGTATAATAGTATAATAGTATAATAGTATAATAGTATAATAGTATAATAGTATAATAGTATAATAGTATAATAGTATAATAGTATAATAGTATAATAGTATAATAGTATAATAGTATAATAGTATAATAGTATAATAGTATAATAGTATAATAGTATAATAGTATAATAGTATAATAGTATAATAGTATAATAGTATAATAGTATAATAGTATAATAGTATAATAGTATAATAGTATAATAGTATAATAGTATAATAGTATAATAGTATAATAGTATAATAGTATAATAGTATAATAGTATAATAGTATAATAGTATAATAGTATAATAGTATAATAGTATAATAGTATAATAGTATAATAGTATAATAGTATAATAGTATAATAGTATAATAGTATAATAGTATAATAGTATAATAGTATAATAGTATAATAGTATAATAGTATAATAGTATAATAGTATAATAGTATAATAGTATAATAGTATAATAGTATAATAGTATAATAGTATAATAGTATAATAGTATAATAGTATAATAGTATAATAGTATAATAGTATAACAGTATAATAGTATAATAGTAAAATAGTATAATAGTAAAATAGTATAATAGTATAATAATATAATAGTATAATAGTGTAATAGTATAATAGTATAATAGTATAATAGTATAATAGTATAATAGTATAATAGTATAATAGTATAATAGTATAATAGTATAATAGTATAATAGTATAATAGTATAATAGTATAATAGTATAACAGTATAATAGTATAATGGTATAATAGTATAATAGCATAATAGTATAATAGTATAATAGTATAATAGTATAATAGTATAATAGTATAATAGTATAATAGTATAATAGTATAATAGTATAATAGTATAATAGTATAATAGTATAATAGTATAATAGTATAATAGTATAATAGTATAATAGTATAATAGTATAATAGTATAATAGTATAATAGTATAATAGTATAATAGTATAATAGTATAATAGTATAATAGTATAATAGTATAATAGTATAATAGTATAATAGTATAATAGTATAATAGTATAATAGTATAATAGTATAATAGTATAATAGTATAATAGTATAATAGTATAATAGTATAATAGTATAATAGTATAATAGTATAATAGTATAATAGTATAATAGTATAATAGTATAATAGTATAATAGTATAACAGTATAATAGTATAATAGTAAAATAGTATAATAGTAAAATAGTATAATAGTATAATAATATAATAGTATAATAGTGTAATAGTATAATAGTATAATAGTATAATAGTATAATAGTATAATAGTATAATAGTATAATAGTATAATAGTATAATAGTATAATAGTATAATAGTATAATAGTATAACAGTATAATAGTATAATGGTATAATAGTATAATAGCATAATAGTATAATAGTATAATAGTATAATAGTATAATAGTATAATAGTATAATAGTATAATAGTATAATAGTATAATAGTATAATAGTATAATAGTATAATAGTATAATAGTATAATAGTATAATAGTATAATAGTATAATAGTATAATAGTATAATAGTATAATAGTATAATAGTATAATAGTATAATAGTATAATAGTATAATAGTATAATAGTATAATAGTATAATAGTATAATAGTATAATAGTATAATAGTATAATAGTATAATAGTATAATAGTATAATAGTATAATAGTATAATAGTATAATAGTATAATAGTATAATAGTATAATAGTATAATAGTATAATAGTATAATAGTATAATAGTATAGTAGTATAATAGTATAATAGTATAATAGTATAATAGTATAATAGTATAATAGTATAATAGTATAATAGTATAATAGTATAGTAGTATAATAGTATAATAGTATAATAGTATAATAGTATAATAGTATAATAGTATAATAGTATAATAGTATAATAGTATAATAGTATAATAGTATAATAGTATAATAGTATAATAGTATAATAGTATAATAGTATAATAGTATAATAGTATAATAGTATAATAGTATAATAGTATAATAGTATAATAGTATAATAATATAATAGTATAATAGTATAATAGTATAATAGTATAATAGTATAATAGTATAATAGTATAATAGTATAATAGTATAATAGTATAATAGTATAATAGTATAATAGTATAATAGTATAATAGTATAATAGTATAATAGTATAATAGTATAATAGTATAATAGTATAATAGTATAATAGTATAATAGTATAATAGTATAATAGTATAATAGTATAATAGTATAATAGTATAATAGTATAATAGTATAATAGTATAATAGTATAATAGTATAATAGTATAATAGTATAATAGTATAATAGTATAATAGTATAATAGTATAATAGTATAATAGTATAATGGTATAATAGTATAATAGCATAATAGTATAATAGTATAATAGTATAATAGTATAATAGTATAATAGTATAATAGTATAATAGTATAATAGTATAATAGTATAATAGTATAATAGTATAATAGTATAATAGTATAATAGTATAATAGTATAATAGTATAATAGTATAATAGTATAATAGTATAATAGTATAATAGTATAATAGTATAATAGTATAATAGTATAATAGTATAATAGTATAATAGTATAATAGTATAATAGTATAATAGTATAATAGTATAATAGTATAATAGTATAATAGTATAATAGTATAATAGTATAATAGTATAATAGTATAATAGTATAATAGTATAATAGTATAATAGTATAATAGTATAATAGTATAATAGTATAATAGTATAATAGTATAATAGTATAATAGTATAATAGTATAGTAGTATAATAGTATAATAGTATAATAGTATAATAGTATAATAGTATAATAGTATAATAGTATAATAGTATAATAGTATAATAGTATAATAGTATAATAGTATAATAGTATAATAGTATAATAGTATAATAGTATAATAGTATAATAGTATAATAGTATAATAGTATAATAGTATAATAGTATAATAGTATAATAGTATAATAGTATAATAGTATAATAGTATGATAGTATAATAGTATATTATAATAGTTTAATAGTATAATAGCAGAAAATACTTATGACAAATTTCGGTTTTATTGGCTTCCGCAGTCTTGAATTCTAGCCTTCAGTTAAATTTGTCAACCATTTCTTATTTTCATTTGCGATCCCATAAAAGTACATACAAATGTTCTGGATAGTTATAGGTAGCGGAATCGATAGAGCCAAGTCCGTCCACCTGTTGAAATCACCTTTCCGAAGCCCTGATGATTATTACAACATTATATCGGCTATAGTTCGGCACATAAATAGCTATGAGCAAAAACTACGAAATTTTTTTACCTATAGTTTTTTCACCAAAAATGCTTTTTTACCAAACATTTCTTTAACCTTTTTTACTACTCCGATTTTATTATATTTTGGAAAATTTCATCGTCTTAGGTCTATCTAATAGGACATATTCTCCTTTAAATGCCAGACGGACGAACATAGCCCGGATGAACACTATGTTCTGATTTTATACTCCTCACCATGAGTGGCAAGCATTCCGTTTGTAATTTCTACATTTTTCATTTGCTACCCCACAAATGATATAAATTCCGGATCGATATAGATAGCGGAGTCCGCATGTCATTCTGTATGTTTTAATCAACTTGCCGTAGCCTACAAATAACTTACATACCTAATTCATACATAAATACGTCCGCTATAGACCCGGTTCGGTTTCTATTCAAAATCGGGAAAATCGGTCCACATATTCTTGAGATATTTTTTTATCAAAATCTGGATTACTATGTCATTAATATAGACAACGTGTATATCTGCTGATAGATATATCAAACACCTTTACAATGACGTATATAACGCCATAGTAAGTCAGACCTGATGGTTCAAAGGCAGAAAGATGCACGGGCTCGGGAATTTTCTCCGATGAACTGGACCTTTTGCTGTCTCTTCGATTACCCGATACTTGCACGCTTTTCCAGGCTGAAATATATGCCATCGAGAAGAATCCGGGAACTTAATCTCAAAAATTCGACTATACATATTTACTTGGACAGCCTTGCATAAATCAAGGCTCTTAACTCTAACTTTATTAAGTCGAAATTCATCCAATCACTGGCACAACTGACACAACATCACGTTGAGTTGATATGGGTCCAGGACATGAGGTCATCCGGAGAAATGAAGTATCTGACGAATGCACAACGAATGGGTCGTCCCTAGACGTATCTCTTCCGCAAAAGGATATTTACACTCCCTTGGTGACCGTATTGAAATTGATAAATGAATGGGCTTTGAGTGAGACGGAACTCAGGTCGTCAAATATCATCACTTGTAGAATATCCAGATTGCTCTGGCCCACTCTGACACAGGATAGGACTAGGACTGTAGGTCCTAGTATTAGAATGTATTAGAAGTAGCGGCTGGATCTCACGGGGATCACAAGGAGAACATAGTCAACGAAATTAGGGAGGGCAACTATTCTCCCTTTATGTGTGAAATTTCAACATAATGGAATGGCAATTCTAAGGGTGTCACAATGGGCCACAAGGCCTCCGACTGAACTCTCTAACTTGCGAGCAATCCACGTAAACTAACCTAATCGGAACTACAATGGGTCAAAATCGAGAAAAATATTATATAACCCGAATTTTTTCACCAAAAAAAAATTTTGTTGTCATTAAAGTTTTGCACTATAAATTTGAAAAAAAAAAATTGTAAAATAAATTAAATAAAAAAACTATTCAGGCTCAAGTTCATTAAATTGATTTCCTTAGAAATACAATTTTATTTTATTAAATTTTCATAATTTTAAAGAATACTGAAAAAGTTATATTTAGACACACGGCAGAATGGAATGCATTTTCGGGGTTAGCCATTACCCCCTCATCAGCATTCTTTTGTGTCGATGTAAGTGTCACTTGTAAACATCATCTATTTAACTCGCCAGTTTTACAGAAATAGAATAAAGGACTTATTATGAAAGCTTTCTTTAATCTTATTTCTGTTTTTACTTTGATTGAATGCATTCCATTCTGCCGTGTGTCTAAATATAACTTTTTCAGTATTCTTTAAAATTATGAAAATTTAATAAAATAAAATTGTATTTCTAAGGAAATCAATTTAATGAACTTGAGCCTGAATAATTAATAATATGATAATCAAGAAAGTTCGACAAAATAACCACTAATATTAATTTAAAAAAAACACTGGGCACGGTGTTACATGTTTCATGATCTTCTGTCGAGTTGTGACTGAGAAACAGAATCAACATAGAAGAAACAACAAATAAACATAATAAAAAAACAACAATTGCTTCATTGTTAGCTGACAGCTGACTAAGGCAAAAACAAAACAAGTAATAATGCTAAAAGAATACAACGCTGAAAAAGCTCGTAAACTTCGTCTAACTCAATCAAAGTAAAAACAGAAATAAGATTAAAGAAAGCTTTCATAATAAGTCCTTTATTCTATTTCTGTAAAACTGGCGAGTTAAATAGATGATGTTTACAAGTGACACTTACATCGACACAAAAGAAAAATTTTTTCAATAATAATTAAAAAAAAAAAAATTATTTAAAATGTTGTTACCTAAAAGTATTTAAAATTTTTATTTTAAAGTATAATTTGGTGAAGGGTATATAAGATTCGGCACAGCCGAATATAGCTCTCTTACTTGTTTATATTTTTTTGTTTAAATGATTTTGTTAATTATCTGTTCAAGAGAGAATATATTTCCTTCCGTCTAGTCGCTATCGTGCAAACAGCGATATGTATACCATATGTTACAAACGCAATGACAAAATCATTTTTTGGTGGTAAGCATTCGCTTATATATTCAAATAACTATTTTTGTTGGTGAACTATAATTCAGAGTGAAACAATTATCATGATTTACATAACTATTAAAAATCATAGTACGTTCGAGACGAACATCTAACATAGCCAAAATGTTTTATGACTGGCTACCATCAAAGCTGCAGGGCTACGCATCTTCTTGTTGTTGCTAAAGTTCGTTATTTTTTTAGTCTTTATTTTTGTTGTAGTATAAGTTCAAATGTATTGCATCTATGTCTATCATTTCTCCAATAATACTACTACTACATATCGGTAAAAGTGTGTGCATTTGTGTTCAATGTTACAACATCATAGCTCGACTTCAACGACGACTATCATTGCTACAAATCCATTACAAAAGCCATTGGAATTGGTTATTTACAACAGAAATAAATGAATAGAAGTACTAGATACAAAACACAGCAAAGAAAAAATAAATTACAGAGAAAACTATGGGTAAAAAAAAGTATGAGGAACTGCATAGAAGTTGATTCTATAACTGCAATAAAGTATTAACTAGATTGAAATGATAATATGCATACATGTAGAAAAGTACAAACACATGTACATATATATACATATGTACGTGTGTGTATCAGAGATTCAAAATACAGAGATGAGTAGAATAATATGCAGTTTAAAATTAAAAAATACTGAAAATTTAATCTCTTTAGGATTTATTGTTTATATATTTATATCATCTTTCCATCAATAAATTATTACAAAAACAAGTAAGAGATCTATATTCGGCTGTGCCGCATCTTATATACCCTTCACCAAATTATACTCTAAAATACAAATTTTAAATATTTTTTTGTAAGCACTATTCAAATTTAATTTTTTTTCAAAATTATTTTTCTAAATTTAAAAAAAAAAAATATTTTTTTTCAAAATTGTTTTTTCAAATTTATTTTTCCAAATTATTTTTTTTTTAAATTTTTTTTCCAAATTTTTTTTTTCAACATTTTAAATTTATTAGTGAAAAAAAAAGTATGACAAAAAATTTTCTTGGTAAAAAAAATAGCCCGTTAAAGTTCCAATGTCACGATCTGGTACCTACTTATATCCTCGTTTATTATCAGTACTCTGAGATCATTCTAATAATGAGGCTGGAAATTTTAATATAAATCAAAATTTAGTGGACCTGCATATAATAATCAACCTAAACATTTTATTTAGTTTTCCAAAATGTGTCACGTTCGCGATTGTAAATTTATCTGGCATAAATCATGAACATGACAACAGCTTGTATCTTAATAAATTTCTGTGTGTTATTAGTTCCCTTAATAATAAGCATAAAATCGTTGACATCTGACCCCTCTTAGTTTAGAAGATAAAGGACATCTTTACAAAGAGTCTTCCAATAAGAACCTCCGAACATTGGAAGTTGATAGAGGCCATATTGTTGAATCATTATCTGTCGAATAGGCTGTCATTTATTTAGTATGTTTTGACGTTTAGCGTTCAACAATACGTGCAAATGATAAAAATGTTTTATGCAAATGGATGTTCTGTTCGAGCAACGCTCCGCGATCTTCGCCTATTTTGCGGTGAATCCTATTTCTAGAGAAATGGGTACGTCAACAAACAATTATCTTGTATATAAAATAATATAATAAATACAAAGTTTTTTATAGTTTATGAAGTTGAATTTAGTTGATTAATCGGTATTACAAACATGACTGTCGCGTGACAAATCATAGTAAATGTTATAAAACAACAAGACAACTCTCAATTATCTACATTGTTCAATTTTAATAAAAAAAAATCTCATTAAAACCCCATTCGCTGATTATTATATTTTGTAGAGCTAGTCGAATTAGAGTTCTGTTTTTTGTCACGTTCGGGATACCATGTTAATTGCAAATATATCAGAAATGACTAATAGACAAAACCTATATTTTGCACAAAACATTGTAACTTTTTTAACTTGAAAGGCATAAGAATGTCACGTTCGTGACTGTGAAAATGCCTATATAATAAAAGACCAGGGTAAAAGTATAAAGTCCTATAAAATATTACCATACTCGACAATTTTTAATATTTTCTTAAGAATACATGCCATTCTATTGAATGTCCCTATATTCATATTCTCCACTGTACTTATATTTGAAACAGTCTATCTGCGAGTTCATACATACAATATATACATCTATTCGTAATATAAAAATTGATGATGGTGCAAATGATGTTGTTCCTTAATGTAAAATCCAAAAAAAAAAAAATACAACAAACGTAATTTTGAATTGAAAGAAAATATATAAAGATAAATGAGTATTTGTTGTTACAAAAAAAAGAAAACGAACAACAACAAAAAGCCTTATTTATTAAACACACTAACACAAACATACACATATACATAGATACATGTAAACACATACATATACTACAAAGGCATATCTGGAAAATGCATTATGCATTTATTACGCATGCATGACTGCAATTAAATATGCAGAAAGAAAAGTAATTATTATTGAAAATGTTATTTTACTCCTACATTACAAACAAACAAAAAAAAAAGAAATGTTTAAAGGATATTTTGTCTGTTGTTTTTTTCCAACATTTTATTTTTTTGATAAATGTACATTGTATGTAAAATGATCCATTATGATTTAAGGTCTAGTTTTGTAAGGTTTCAATATGAAAAACAGAAAATCAATTAAAAAGCTATTTTTTAATTTACAACAATCTTAGTAATTTTCAATAAACATACTTTTTAATAAATAATGTGGTTATGAGCATAACAAATATTAGAAATATTTATTCATATTTTTGTTATAAGTTATTCAGCCGTTTAATGAAAACATTTTAAGGAAATTCAACAGCAGTCATCCATATAATTGAAAGTGATTGAAATTATATATGTTTTATAAAACTTAGTAGTATTTAGCTACTACGTTTATTGAAATAGATTTAAGTATTGGGTGTATGACTTTGCAATACATTGTGTATCTTTTGAACGCAGTTTTTATTTTGAATAACTTATATGTCATTTTTAAGAGTACATATCTGTTACTTATTCTCACTTAGTTATTAAAAATTATAGTGTAAACAACAAAGTCTTTTTTTGCTTCGAAAATGTTGAATTTTGTACCAACGAATCGTCATATGCGGGATGTTTTGTTTTACTTATTTAATTTTAAACTATGCTATATTCGGCTATGCCGAGTCATATATACCTTTCACCTTTGTTGCGGATGCAACAACGCCAAACGAAACACCAAAAAACAAAATACGCAAAGCAATGAAACCAACACACATCCAAACATACGTTTTGTTGCTTTTTTGTCAGAGCATGCAATAAATTGTCTTTTTTTGATGAAATCTTTAGAGGTTGTCTCGGATTTAAATAGGAAACTTCTCGAAAGCATGTCTGACAGAAGGTTGAAAATTTGGATCCCTAAGATATCTGGGGTCTTCAGAAAATTGATTTAAACAGACAGACAGACAGACAAGACCAAGAATTGGAGGCATTGCTCCATAAAGATTGTTGCAAAACTCAACAAGACCTAACAAAGTTTTTGGGAGCTGCCTCGCCCACTTTGTAATCCAGACCGTGCCCCGTTCGTCTACTATTTGTTCGTTTACTTTGACACTCTGTGCCTCAGTTTATATTCCAAATTTCATTTTCTTCTTTCATATATCGGTTTGCAATCGGACCATTTATTGAGAAGATCCACATTTATAACCATTTTTTCTATTGACCCCACTGTAAGCTGTCTATTAAAATATGCTAAATAAAGCTACCCATTTAAACTAAACTGCTTAAGCACTAAGAATTTTCCGCTACTAAATCCATTGTTATTCAAACTCTTAAACAACTTAACTAAACTGTACTTTATTTTCACATTTATTACAGACAATTTTTTGCTTATTAAACATAACTTTATCTTTAACAAAAAATTTTGTTTAATTTTTTAAATGTACGATAAGTTTTATTCATACACATGAGGAAAATAAAATTAAAAAGAAAAATATTTTATAATTTATCAAGTAATTTTTTACATATGTTTGTGTATCTCTGTAGTCCTGTGTGTACGTATGTGTTTATATATACTATATTTATATCCTTTCTGCTTAATGTTGTTGTTTGGTTTTACAGCATAAAAATAAAAAAGTAAAACTTTTTTTTATTAATCTTTCCAACAATTTCAATAAACATTCCAAGTAAAAGCTTCTGTAATTACTGTTAACACATGCGTTTTACTTTTGTGTTTGTTGTTTTTTTGTTTTCATTTATTTAATTTCAATGTTTTTATTTTCAAGTTAAATAAAAATAAATCTGTAAAGTACATAAAAAACACTCATACTCTTATGTATGTGTATAAACACTACTACTCCAACGCTTTCAATCCAATAATAAGCACTATGGGATGAGCAGTATATATAATTTAACTTCGCTACACCCATCGTAATTAAATAAAATATTAAAGTACATATTAGCATATATGTATGTATCTATTTAAAGGTTTCACTTTCTGCAATATTTAGCAAGCTACTAACATAACGTTTGAAACCTGTTGCTGCTATAGTTCAGTTAATATTTTCATTTTATGGGATGTCTCACGCCTACATTTTTATTTCAGTTACATATAAGTATTTGTAACTATGTCTCTCACACATAGGCCGAAGTCTCTCGCTGTTATTGTTTTGAAGATCAAAGATCACTAATATGTACGAGGAATGAGAAGAATTAAGTACTCAAAACCCAAAAGAAAATATCAAAAATTAAAAAAAAAAAAAAATAGTTTTACATATAAATTATATTGTTTTTAAAAGGTAAACAAACTCACGTATTGATTTAATTTAACCTGCAATGTGTGTATGATTTTTTATGACAAAACGAATAGGAACGAATAGGATGAAATTAGGTATTCCTGCTTATACTTGATGATAATATTATGTTAGAAAAATCGAAGTTAAAATCAAAAAAAACTTTTAAGTTGTTAAAAAATTCTTTAGATCCTGTAGAAACCTGATGAAAATACAATATTATGTTCGAAATTTCTCATAATCTCTATATCATGAGGATTCCTAAAAAAAGTAATTTTAGATTAATTTGAGACCAATTTCTTATTCCAACATTTTCCAATTTCGAACTTAAAAATTTTTAAACAAAATATAAAGTTGATTATTTTTGTATTTTCAATGCAGTTTCAGCATATAAGCTCTTTAAGATGTGCTAGAAATTCGAATTTAAATTCGAAATATTTAAGGTGCTCTTAATAGAATAAAATAAAATATATAACCTTCACCAAATTATTTTAATATTTTTATGTAAACAAAATTAATTTTTTTTTCAAAATTTATATAAAAACATTTTTTCAAACTTGTTTTTCAAAATTTTTTTTTCGAAATATTTTTTTATTAATTTTATTAAAAAATAGTTTTTAATTTTCTAGTGAAAAAAAATTTACGACAAACAAATTTTTTTGGTACAAAAAAAAAATCGATTTAAAAAATATTTTACCCGATTTTGGCCCATTGTAGGTCGAAATTACAATAGCCTTATATAGATCGTTACAATGGACTTTTAAATATCTATCATTAGATATCCATATTATCTATATTAATGACTTAGTAATCCATATATAGATCAAAAATAGACCAAAAATCGTGGTTGACCCGGTTTTTCCTTATATCTTAGCCATTTGTCGGCCGATTTTCTCGATTTTAAATAGCAACCTAGCCGGAAGAATTCCCGATATATTGATGTATGAATCAAGTTTGTAAGTTATTTGGGGTCTTCAGAAAATTGACAGACACACAGACGGAAATGGCTTTCAACAAACATACATAGATATATTATTTATTTTTATACTATTATACTATTATACTATTATACTATTATACTATTATACTATTATACTATTATACTATTATACTATTATACTATTATACTATTATACTATTATACTATTATACTATTATACTATTATACTATTATACTATTATACTATTATACTATTATACTATTATACTATTATACTATTATACTATTATACTATTATACTATTATACTATTATACTATTATACTATTATACTATTATACTATTATACTATTATACTATTATACTATTATACTATTATACTATTATACTATTATACTATTATACTATTATACTATTATACTATTATACTATTATACTATTATACTATTATACTATTATACTATTATACTATTATACTATTATACTATTATACTATTATACTATTATACTATTATACTATTATACTATTATACTATTATACTATTATACTATTATACTATTATACTATTATACTATTATACTATTATACTATTATACTATTATACTATTATACTATTATACTATTATACTATTTCTAGTTTTTTTAAAAATGTATACAATATAAATTTATTCAAAGTACTGACCATTGTTAGCTATGACCTTTTCCCATCTTTCTGGCAACATATGGATTCCGAGCCAAAAGAACTGCTAATATTTTGAGGCCAAGAACAAATCAAACCCACAGAGATGATTCTGCATTTATTGAAACAAATAGCATAAAGTGCGAGAGGCAAAACTTCCCAACCACTTCTTTTTAAACATGTGGTCAAGCTTTGTCTTGACGAAATATCGCGGTTTCATGCCTGTACACATATTCTTGTCATTTTCAGTCAATGTTCGTTTCAAACGAATCTGTTGCGTTCAGTACAGGTTCCTTGCAATGGTCTGGTCAGTTTTCAGCAGCTCACAGTAAATAGATCCCTTTTGCTCACACCAAATACAGAGAATTACCTTAGCGCCATGAATAATTGGCTTAGGTGTCGATTCGTCTGGTTGATCGAGCTTCACATATGATTAATTACATTTCGGGATAACGTAATGGATTCAGTTTACATCGCAAATAATGATTCGGTGCAAAAATGCTTTTCTTCATTCAAGCATTATTTCGGACATGCAAATCGTCTTTCAAGGTCTAACGGCTTCCGCTTGAGTGGCTACCAATGATTTTCCAAGCTCTTATTGAGTTTTACAACAATCTTCGAGGATTTTTGGCTGGCCTGAGCGATCTTTGTCTTCCGTGTAAAAATATTTACTTCTCCATAAGCTTTGGTGAGCAGTCGGTGTGCTTCATCGGCACTTTTTTTTCAAACTAAAGAAGTAATACTGGAGGTCCAAAAAGTAGAATTAATGTATTTATTTGGTGCAAGTTACACATACAAAAGCGCAGGATGCCTTGACGCATAGAACGCGAAAAGTAGATCTACTTTCTACTTTTGTAAGCATCGCAAGCGGCGCGAGTACAAAATAGCTGATTTTGTTGTTGTTTTGTTTTAATCAAAACAAACATTAGAGAAGAAGGAATGATATGCACGCAATACTTTGACGCGGAAACCCGTGGTGTGGACCTCCAGCTTAAAGAAAAACTTCCTGCATATGACGCTTTGTTGGTAAATAATTCGAAATTTTTGAAGCAAATGTGACTTTTCAAAGTGACATATAAGTTATTAAAAACTGCATTCAAAAGAATTGCTCTGTTTTACTGCTATGTACATACTCATATTAATTAAATTTGTTTTATTCAAATTAGTTTTGACTTTCTTCCCATTGTGCATTCACTAGAGAAAAAAGTACATTATTTCACTTAAAATACAAATGTATTGGACTTCATACACAACAACTATTCAAGCCTTTCATACCTTAATACAATACCATTCATGTTTAATTCTCTTAAAATCAGAGATATTAAGGTGCCATTGTACATTGCAATACCAATATGCTTATGTACTTTAAAAGGTATTAATTCATTTAACTAAAATCAATAAATTGTTAATGAATTATAAAATGCGGAAACAGTTAATGAAAAGTAGAAGATCCCATACTTATAATTGGCGATGCATCATGAGAGAGCATTTGCGGTGCGCCAATGTATTTTATACGGTCAGAAACCAGAATCATTCTGACATCTTAAATTGATGCTAATGGAATGATTCTATTGTAACTATTCATAAACATTTTTGTGTTCTAGGAAGAGAAAGTCAGTTTATAGAATTTAACTATGATTGCAAAACCAAACAGGCACATTATCTAAAATTTCGCCAACATAACTGGAAATATTCTTTTTTCTTTGAAGCTCATTAACACAGGAATTATTCATAATAAACAGCTAAAAAATTTAGATTTGTAGGATACTTAGACTTCACTAATATTGTCTTTGATCAGTTAAACAGAGTTTGTATGTCTGGCTTATTTTCAATTAATTCCTTAAAAGTTCTGCCATCAAATGTTACTTCTAAAAGGAAATCTTTGGGTATGTATAGAGTTTCCTTTTGTTTATACGTTTTGTTAAAACTAGCACTATACAATTGATATTAGCAAGTATTTAGCATTAAGTTTGTAAAGAGTTCTTAGAAAATGTATGTTATTTGAAAGAAAATCAAATAAAATTAATAAACAATTGGTCAATTCACAGGGTCTCTTATCATGTCATATTGTCATAATGTCCAAATATTTCACAATGGTGTTTATTGATTTTCAAGCAAAAATGTCCTAAAATAATACTACTTGCTATGCTATGTTTATTGTGTTATCGTAACGAACCAGGAGAGACAAACGCCGAATGCCTAAGAGTCAGGTTAGCCGAGCCGCCGAGTTGTGATATATTAGGACATTACGACAATATGACTGATAAGAGACCTTGTGAATTGACCAAATATTTCCTATTTAAGTGTGTATAAGGCTAAACTTTTATATTTCACAAATTTATTTGAACATTAATCTATCAAATCTTCCTAAGCACGGAAAGTGTAAATCTATCTATTCGGTTTTCTCTCTTTTTAAATGATCCTCTTACTACTCTATTTTAGAACCTCACTTTTTTCGTTGCCCTGTAGACGAACGAGTGTGCATGAGTATTTCTAAAAAGGGTTTTCACTGTTTGTACTGGTAGAAGATGTTGATACTTAGAAATATGCTTTGACTACTGAAAACTATCCAGAAATTCATATTGGCTTTCTATTGATACTAGTCTTTGTTTGGACTATGGAAACAGCAGTAGACATTTCGAACATTTCTTTTGTTTTGTTTTTTTTTTCCATATGGAAATCAGTTATCAACACCTTAATTTTGCAAAAGAGTTTGCAACCAGGTTGTTTAACTAAAAGTACACTGGTAGTATATGCCTTTTCGGAAAACAAAACAGTATCAATGTATCGTTAGAGGCGTTGAAAAACAAAGAAAGTAATCCATTGTAACCCTCATGGAAACAAATAGAATTCTACAAAAATTAAAAAAGAAAAAAAAACTGAGATTACAAGTGTTGTGTATTAGAATGCAAATGTGTATTTAAGCAGATTTTCTATGGCTAAAAGGAATACTTTAATGATTACAAACATTAAGAGCAATTGTAGTTATATGCAGTCGTATTTTTGTTTTGTTTTTGGTACCTTTGGTACATTACCACTGTGGTATTTTATTGAAGAAAAAAATAAAAACAACCGTATCCCTTTAAAACAATACAGATTTCCGTACTTGCCAAAAAAAGGAAGACCAAACAATTTTCATTTGCTTAACGTTAAGCATTTTAATAAGGATTCTCATGTATTTAAGTGTGTGAGTGCTCAAATGTGTTTGTGATGGCATGTTGGTGAGTGTTTTGTAAAAATCTATGTATTTTTAAAAATATTTAATTAAAATTCTCGTGAATTTCCTTTTCACACATTTGGTACGAGATACTAGTCGAGTATTTTGTATTTAATACTTACATACGAATTACTAAATACTTGTACATTTGTTACATGTCTTTGTTGTTTCTGGTTGGTTCATTTATCGGTTGTTGGTTGGTTGGTTTGGTTCTCTGGTTACTTATCTAAACAGAGTTTGCTCGTTAAAATAACATTAATACGTTGATTTTTACATAAATATTTTCCTTTTAACTACAATTGTGTGAAAATATGCAAAATAATACAGAAAAAACAAGTAAGAGTACTATATTCGGCCGTGCCGAATCTTAAATACCCTCCACCTAAATATGATGAGAGATGTAGAAGTTACATTGGCATAAACACTTTAATATCCATATTCAATATTTGTTATTATGAGGATTAAGACAATGTTATCGAAATACTATTAAATAAATATATGGAATAATATAACAATTGTAAGAAAGACTAGTTTAAGCAGAAGATACTTTAACTGCAGATTCTTACCATTTTGAATAGAGTTTGTCATTTAATCATATTATAACGTATGACATTTAACAATTTATATATGTACATAATAATTGGTTATCATTATCCCATTGGATCAACATTATCCTTATTCACCACAAGTAAAGAAAAAGAATATAAAAAAGGGTATACAAATATATTTAGACAAAATTCAAAATTTTGCATATGGAAATGAGTTATATCACAAAATGTTAATATATATTCGCGATTAATGAATTTTCCGGATATGTGTCTTATATATAATTATGAACCCATAGTCAAAAATTCCAGCAGTATTTTTGTAAAATTTATAAATAAATAAATTAATAAAACTTAATTTAAACAACGCTATTACAAGTGTGGACCTTATATGATAACTATATCGAATTATGGACCGATATTTAAAAAATCTTGTATATGATTCTTGAATACAAAATACTGATCGGTGTACAATTTTGGTTCAGTACAAATATTTTTTTTGGATATTTGTGTAGGTTAATGTGTTTTCCAGGAGGCTATGACCAATTATTGGCCGATCATCATAAAATTTCGTACAGTGATTTTTACATATATTGTAATTTTTGGATTCGAATTTCAACTTGATGACTATATTTGTAAGAAATTTATGAGAGTTTTAGTGATTTTCGGGAGTTGACCTTATATGGAGCTATGGCCAAATATGAACCGATATTCACAAACTACAGTAGTATGATTACTAGATACAAATTACTCTTCTGTGTATAATTTTATTTCGATATCGATATGTTTTAGATATTTACACAGGTTAATGTGTTTTTCGGAAGTGGTCCTTATATGGGAGCTATGACTAATTATGGGCCAAACTTCATAAAATTTGACACAGTTGTTGCTATGTGTATGGGTTTTATGTATGTCGAATTTTAGCATTATTAAGATATTTATAAGAGATTTGTGAGTACTTAACTGATTTTCGGAAATGGACCTTATATGGGAGCTACGGTCAAATATGGACCGATATTCACAAAATCCTGCAGTATGACTTCCATATATAAATTACGGATCTGTGTAAAATTTTGGTTTGATATTGATATTTTTTAGATATTTATGCAGGTTAATGTGTTGTTCGGATGAGGTCCTTATATGAGAGCTATAAACAAATATGAACGGATCTTCATAGAATTCGGTGCAGCAACTTTTGTATATATGGAGATAATTTGTGTCGAATTTCAATTCAATAGCGATATTTATAAGGTATTTATGCATGTTTAAGTGATTTTCGGAAGTGAACTTTATATCGGGCTATGATCAAATATGGGCCGATCCACGAAAAATTCAGTCTTGTGATTTCTCTTAGCACGAAACTTATTTTTGCTGAATTTTGTATGGATACTGCAATTCTGTAGGCATTTATAGACTACAGCACCATATTTCGGGAAGAAATTTGTATGGGGGGTACGAGAAATTATGGACCGATTCTTTCCATTTTCAACAAAATTTGTCCTTTAATCATATAAATAATGAGTGCAAAATTTCATGGTGTTCTCAGCGATGAATTTACCAAAAGTCGCAAAAATCATGTGAAAATTATAAAAATTTTTGGAGGTTGTCTTACATTTTGATCCATAACCCTGATTCTACCAATTCGATTTTGCTGATTTTCAATACCAAACTGCTTAGAAAAATTATAAACATTTTGGTATACATTTCATTAATTTCACTTATGTATTTTGGACGTGAGAGTGTTTTACACAGACAGACAGACAGACAGACGGACAGACGGACAGACGGACAGACGGACAGACAGACGGACATTGCTCAATCGACTTAGAATTTCATAAGGATCAATAATATATATACTTTGTTGGGTCTCAGATGAATATTTCTCAATGTTACACACGGAATGACAAACGTATATATACCCTCTTTCACCACTTGTGGTGGTGGAGGGTATAAAAAACAAGTAGAGTAAAACTGTAAGCTTTGTAGAAAAATGTAATTAAAAACCAAATAGTTTTTCAGATTTAAATAATGCTGCTAAAATGGGAATGTAGATAGAGATGAAGTTTTTAATATATTTATACGAAATTTTTTAATGTGTTAAGAATGGATGAGTATAACGATTACAATTCCTTTTATATTATGGAAATGTTAAATATAAAAAGTCTTATTTGATATTATTCTATGACAAAATCATAGGTGGTTAACTGTGACTTAGGATAACGCCCTTTGCTTTTAAAACGTTTGTATGTGCGGAAGTTGAGCTAGGTCAGTTTCAGAGATTCATTTGAAAAAGCTAATAAATGTGACTGTGGGCACCAAACGAAACCTAAGTCGATGAATCATCAAGAACTAGTATTATTTTCAAGGATATACAAGAATCCATTCAGGCAAAAATATCAAAGGCCGTAACAGAAATTTATGTCAGCAGGAGATCCATAGGCTTGAGGTGGGGAATCAAACTCAGAAATGTTAATTGAATATTTAAGGAGGTAACTAGACCTCTGTCTGGTGGAAAACAGGCTCTCAAACTAAACTCTACTTAAAACTCTTCATTTAAAGCACCTTCTTCGGTGCTATTTCTCCAGCTCGAATTTCAAGGGTTTAGCGTAAGGCCCCTCCTCTGATACAGTGAGACTTTGTAATTATAGGAATGCCTCCAAAAGAAGAGATCGAGTTCACGAAAGTGTCAAAGTAGTTTTGTCACACCCAAAGTTGGCATATTTGACCTATGTATAAACGTCTATTAAATATTTTGAAGCATAACTTTATCGCGATTTAAAGTTTGTTTGTCACTAGAAGAACTCTACAAGTGGATGTCCTTGCACAATTTTTGTGTAGTCTGCCTCTTACTTCAGTGCTAAAATACTTTTAACGACGTATTTTTCCATCTTATGCTGGGGAAGAGCTCGCGGCTCCCAGGGTTCGTTACAAAAATCTATTTTTAAGCCAGGGAATTAAAAAACAGTTTCTTTTTATACCCTTCACCTCGTGAGAAGGGTATATATAAGTTTGTTATTCCGTTTGTAATTTCCACAATATAATTTTCCGATCCTATAAAGTATATATATTCTTAATCCTTATAGATAGAGGAGTCGATTAAGCCATGTCCGTCCGTCTGTCTGTTGAAATCAATTTTCTGAAGACCCCAGATATCTTCGGGATCCAAATCTTCAATAATTCTGTCAGACATGCTTTCGAGAAATTTCCTATTTAAAATCAACAAAATCCCTCCATAAATAACGGAGATATAAGCAAAAAACCTCTGAAAATTTCTTCAAAAAAAAAACAATATATTGCATGCTTTGACAAAAAAGCAACAAAACGTATGTTTGGATGTGTGTTGGTTTCATTGCTTTGAGTATTTTGTTTTTGGTGTTTCGTTTCATTTGGCGTTGTTGTTTTTATACCCTTCACCTTCGTTAGAAGGGTATATGTAAGATTGTCATTTCGTTTGTAACTTCCACAATATAATCTGTACGTCGGCAATTAAATGTAAAATGTTTGAACATTTTCTTGATATATTTAGCATCCACAACTAAGGTGGAGGGTATATAAGATTCGGCATAGCCGAATATAGCACTCTTACTTTTTCTTACAACGTTATAAATAGTAATTTATTTAAACACTAATCACGACGTTAGCCACCGACTGAAGGGGAGTAGAGCGGCACGTAGTACACTCCAACGGCGATGAGGGGAAAGGCTTCCCGTATATACTCTCTACACGTCTCGTTGACCGCTGCATCACCACGGGCGTCAAAAAGAGGGAGTACCGGAGTCAGAAGACGATTGAGTAGGATGGGAACGGCTATATCCTCAGAATCCCACCAATACTCAGTTACCACAGTTTTATTAGGTGACAGGGGTATAACCTCTTCTCCGACTAATAAAACCTTTAGTAAATATTTACCAGAAAGAAAAACAAACTCTGAGTTTAAGATATTATTTATCTGCCAGAGGTATAACCCCTACACAGCTAAATAAGATCTTATCCTTCGCCAGCTGCTGGCTGACTGACTGTTCATTCTCAAATGCCCTCCTTTTATAGAGCAGATCAACCATGCATTCATACACAATAACTAATAACACACCGATGAAAAATTGGCCCATGGTTGCTCTTAAGTGTTCGGATATTTGTTTTGTTTCCCTACTTACTATTACGTGACGTTACAAATAATGTTCAGACAAATTTGAATACAAAAAAATTTAAATTATTAGAATAATAACAAGTAAAAAAGTAATTAAACTAATGTGAGGCAAAAACAAGTGCCTACGACTTTAGCTCGTCACGGCTGTAAAGTTGACACTCATGCTGATGATTTTGGCCAACGGCACATATATTTCTCCTTCAAGGACAAGTATTCACGGTTGTCTATTCTAACTTCAATCAAACTATGACAATCAATTAATGACAAAGCAAAATGTCTTGGTATCATTCTGTATATTAATCAGTACTTCAGAACTAATGTCATAGAATGAAAGAAGAAGGTGAACGAAGCTTTTTACTCTAGCAAGAGGGTAATTTTAAAGAGTTGTGGGCTGGCTGGAAATATCGTTCTGTTTGGAGTTATAGTTTAGTTTCCATCTAGGGAGAGTAAGGGCTTTGAAGCTATGCTTCAAAAGGAATAGAGAATGGCGTCTATATGTGTTTCAAGTGCTCTTGATACTGATACTGGGTACTGGAATGGAAATACTTACGATCATTGAAATATAAAGCAGTTTCAGAATAGATTCCTATCGTGCTGCATGAACGTCCCCATACAACAATGATAACGTACTGAAATGCTTGACCAATTGTTCTGTCTAGTAAAGCAACGATACTTTACTGTTACAAAGATGGCAGCAATTCTATGATATTTGGGTGTACTCCAGTTATCAAAATCTCTATATATCCATCAGTGTCCTGGATTATTGCATTCATTTGCAGGAAATTAAAAAACTGAAGTGAATATTCTGATGTTCTCGTTGCTGAGATCTAAAACATCCCTTTACAGCCTCTTATAACTTAACGAGACTTAAGGAAAACAATCGTAAGAATTTTTGGGCTTATTCAGTGGATCTCGCCTTCTTGATTGGTGTAGTATTTTTCTAGCAGAGATTATGTTAATTATGGAAGTTTTGAAAAGACTGAGATCGAAGGTCATCTCCTCAACTATGAATCTCTGATGCATCATTGATATTCATATGATAAACTTATTATTATATAGATATCTTAAATTTGACGATTTCTCTTAAGTGAAATTCTGTACTAATTTATAATTATTTTATCAAATATTAGATAGTCTTTTACTTTAAAGAATATATTAAGAACATTTTTAAAAAAGGATAATTCATTAGAAATTCTTCCATGATAGTACAATTTCTTTAAGTATCTATATATATAATTTCTTAGTATGTCCGGATGTTTGTATGAATGACCTATTTCCTTTCCGCAACTTTCTGAAGTCATCTGATGACATAGGAAGCTGGCATAATTACAGTACTTTCTCTGCCAGATTTTCGATTTTCGGCGTGAGAAGGGAGCGTCACACCGTTTTACTTTCCGTTTTTAATATTTCACAACTTTATTTTTCACAACTTGCTGAAGCTATCTAATGACATAGACAGCTGAAATTTGGCATACTAAAAGTAATTACTCTGAGGAATATTGCAACGAAGCCAGATTTTTTGATTTTCGGTCTATGGGCGGCACACGTGACTATTGATTTTGGCCATAAATCTGCCTATATAAATACTTATTTTTTATAGGGAATTTTTATATTTTCTAGATTTTTATAAAGACTGTTGAAGGGAATAATGAACATACATGTAGTATTGGTCATGTGGATAGTTCTAACGGAGCCACATTTTATGTATCCTGATATTCACTATAGGATATGTATAGATAGGAAAGACCTATTTATACAAAACCTGCCTAAGCGTGATCAGGTGAAAGGATGACGTAGTATTGGCTGTATCATCGACAGGAGTTGCGGCAAATCTATTGAAAGGAGAACATAGTCTCCGTTAACGGCATTGGAAGTTTAAATTGAGTATCACTCTCACTCTTGGAAGTTTAAATTGAGAGTGATACTCAATTCAAACTTCCAGTGCCATTAACGAAGACTTCAACATCAAGTATTAGAGCAAATACGAATTAAAAAAGCCAAACTTATAATATGGGACGAGGCAAAAATGTTACCCAGTCACGCATTTAATGCTGTGAAAAATTATTAAAAACATTACTGAACAATCAAAACCCCTTTGGAAGAAAGGTATTGCTGCTTGGAGGTGATTTTCGCCAATGTTTGCCTGTGGTGCTACATGCTCACAGGGCCCCTGTTTTACAAACTAGTCAAACTTTAAAATTTTACCACTAAAAACTAACATCCGAGCAGTGAATACGACATACAGAGATTGGTTTGTAAAAATGGGCAATGGAGAGCTAACATCGGAGTTTGGAGAAGATATTATTGAAATTCCAAATGAAATGATTGTTCAAGACTCAATTGTAAAGAGCATTTCAAAATCTGTCATTCTTTGCCTTAGAAATGATGACATTTATCAAATCAACGAGGAGGTGTTAAACCATTTAGAGGGCGATCGTTCCACGTACTTGAGTATTGACACAGTAGAATGTGATAGCATAGCAGAAAGAGAAAACTATCCGGTCGAGTTTTTGAACCACCTTTCACCATCTAGTATGTCGCCTCATAAACTAAACCTCAAGGTCGGTGCTATTGTAATGATTCTGCGGAATTAAAATATGAGGAGAGAACTCTGTAATGGCACACGATTGCAGGTGACCAAACTTTCGAAAATCCCGATGATTGACCTGGCTCCTATTAATCTAGACCTCCCATTCGTTTTGCGCAGAACACATTTCCCCAAAAGGCTGGTATTTTCCATAAAGCACAAGCTCAGACATTGGAAAAGGTGGATTTATTGACTTTGATGATTTGCCTGGCATGTACAGTTTTTTAAGTGTATTAAGTCAAATATAAGTAATAACTACAACAAGTGAAAATTCCAGTCTTAAAACGACTAAATAAAGGTTTTTTAAAAAAAATCTTTTATCAAAAAGGAGCGAAATATTTAGGTCCTGTTCCTCAAACTCGAACGAAAATTGGATTCGCCTATATTGAAAACATTATTTCGGCTGAGTTCCGTTTGACGAAAACAACATGTAACTGGTTTTGATATTTGTGTTCGAAATTTCGATAATTGAGAAACCCAATGAGTCATCGTTCGCATAGAAGTGCAGTTAGTGAAACTTAAATTAAGATCCTTATACTTAGAAAGCTTAGTCGATAACATCTCTTTATATGTATATTAAAATTAAAATGATAATTAAACAAATCATTCAGTGAAAATAGTACTATTTTCTTTTCAATGATTTATTGACGACTTTACAAGTCACTTTCACAATTTTCTTATCAAAATTTGACTTTTTTGTCATTGAATATTGTGTCTTTTTATTCTCTGCTTTTTATATATTCTTATACTCACGATATCTACTACGAAATGAATTCATTCAGTATCTGTTTTGCTTGCTTTATGAAGAATTGAAGTATAATTATTTATTTTTTAAAAGAAAGTAATTTTTATATCTATGTATGTATGTACCGGTAGTTTAGAGTTCCCTAATTGTTCCTATATATTTTGCTATTGACTGCAATATGGTTAAGTATGTTCTCTAATTGAAAAATTCTATTTAAATTAATGATATTAATGAACATAATAATTGCCATAATTTATTTCCCTTTAAAAAAACAAGCATTACTTACTACACAGCTAAATAGCTGAAGAAAAATTTATCTAAATGCTCAACAAATCAAATTAACGCCCCAAAATTCAAAAGCAAAATAATAAATGTTGCACATAGTTAAACACACATATCAAACGATTTGTTATATCTAATCGTTTGCACTGAGGCAATATGCCTCTGCATATTCGCACATATGTATGTGAGCATGTATGCAAATGTGGCAAATATCTGTATGCATAGGAGTGTATGTATCTACTACTTAATGCATATTTCTATATTTCAACAAGGTGCTTTAGCAAATCACACATAAACGCCTGCTTGCTGGTTCGGTGTTCTGTTTTCTGGGTTGAGAGAACCGTAACACACACGTTTCTAAATCATTAAGTGACTAAATTTATGGTCACACTTGTAAAATTTATTTTTATTTCTATTTTTCTCACTGATTATCAACTAAATGATACGTTAAGCTTAAAAATTTAATAAAACAAAAAGAAATGAATATGAAAAATATATTGTAATAAACTGTCATATTGTCAAAATGCAGCAGCGACAACATGTAGGTACGACTACAATGTTTTTGCACACAGCAAGCACAAACATATCTCGCCGGTGGGTAAATAATTAAACTAGATTACAAGGTTTTTGTTCATGATGTGTAACATGTATGGCATTAATTTCGGGAAAAATATTGGAAAATGCAGGACGTCGAACTTTTGAGATATTTATTAAGAAAGAAAATTCTAAAAATATCAATAAAATTTAAACAAAAAATTAAAAATGAACAGTGTTATTTCTGTTTTCATAATCTTTTTGTTTTTTAATCCCTCACACTCCAACTAAAGTCTCCTGGCATATGCTGGCTTAAAAAACCCTGATAGGATAGGTTCCATGGGCACCCGCTCCTCAAGCGGCTCACTTGGGTCCATTCAAATCTGATCCCATTGTGATACCCAAAGGGTAGTCATCAGGGTATTTACTCCAAATTAAACCAACCAGATACCCGGATGAAGGAATAGATTCGTCTCAGACTCATCCTTGATAGCTCGTCCAAACATGATAGGAATGGAAATCCAAGGATGCGTTCCCTCAGGTTTGTCAGAGCCGGAAATTGGAAGAAAAGGTGATACACAGTCTC
The DNA here is from genome assembly GCA_942486065.2 of Calliphora vomitoria. Taxonomy (NCBI): domain Eukaryota; kingdom Metazoa; phylum Arthropoda; class Insecta; order Diptera; family Calliphoridae; genus Calliphora; species Calliphora vomitoria. The sequence continues at coordinate 114,930,089 of OW818030.2, read as the reverse complement.
TTCCTCTTCTTCATTATGGCAACTTCTGCAGTAATCATTGTACCGTAGGCCCATTCTTCTAGCATGTGTCCCGATTAAACAGTGTCCTGTAATAAAGGAGACAATTAGACTTATTTTCTCACGACGGTAATCTATAAGTCGTCCTGCTGGCATCATATACGGGCCAAGTCGACCTCGCTGTAGTACAGGAAGGTTCATTAGTCCACCTGTTTTGTGCAGTCTCATATAGTTTCTGCTAAACAGCTATCTTGCTTTTAACAAGGGAAATACCAGAAAAGGGGTCGATCGCCTCCTCACTTATCATCGCACCCCTTTTGGCCAAATCATCTGCTATACAATTACCCTGATTTCCATCGTGTCCAGGGACTCAAATAAGCGTTATCCTAGAATGTCTCGCTATCTCATTTCCGGCATTCCTCGGTTAACCTAGATGTCGTAAAGACACTCGCTATTCCGTTAACAGGAGCATTGGTGTCAGTAAATATACATATATCACCAGATATTCGATAATACCTCAGCCAGTTGGATGCACATTTAATGGCAGTAATTTCCGCCTGAAGAACAGTACAGAAGTTAGGTAGCCTAAAGAAGGATTTTATCCCAAAGCTTTCAATATAGAAACCTCCACCGACCCTATTACCCCTGTTAGAGCCATCGGTGTATATCCGTATGACATCAGCAGGGGGTAAGAGTCCGCGTTGCCATAAATCCCTATTCAGGATCATAATATGGAAATGCCTATCGAAAAAAGGTTTTGCGATGCAGTAATCGACATTACCATGTATGTGCCCATAGTAATTCAGTATCCTAGAGTGTCCAAGGTCTTTACCAGACCACGAGCAACCAGCATTTAGTCTCACAGCAGAGTTGAGAGTCATTTGTATCACCATCAAATCCACTGGTAATCAGTTTAAGATAGTAAAAAGTGCCTTAGAGGAAGTAGACCTTATAGCGTCTGTAATCAGTATCGCGATAGTCCTGAGAACTCGTTCAACGGCCTTCCAGTAGGTAGCATTATCCAAAACCTGTCACCACACCAATACTCCATAGAACAAGATGGTTTTAACGACTGCTTTGAAGATCCAATTGATACCTTTCGGCATAATACCGATGTTAGTACCAATTGCCTTTTTGCAGGCCTAAAACCTGATAATTCTGTTGAAATCCCTCACAGTCAGGTCGATCGGAAGAAAGTTGTTAATAAATCGGTCTCTTCTAAACTACTGGTCCGATTGCTAAATGCTGTACAAACAAATCATACAGGAGGACATAAGATTTCTTTAAATGAAATATGTGACCAGCCTATTAGAATACAAGGTGATATACAGGGGATCCACGTTGACCCCTTTAGTTTGCAAAGATTTGTAGTGCTTGTAACTTGTACAAATACGAACAGATATTAAATGAATAGGATATAAAAAAAATCTAGCTTGTTTTACTAAATTATCTGTTGTACGAGGTCGCGGATCATAGAATTTCATTGTGACCGTACAAGCATGGACGATACTGAACATTATGGACGACCAGTTGAGGTATCTGCGCCCCAAACAATTGAAAAATATCACGATATGTTGGTGACTATTTCTTGTTTCCAAACCTAAAGAAATGGCTCGGCGGAAAGAGATTTGACTCCAACGATTAAATCTTATCACAAATAAATACCTATTTTGATGACCTCGTCAAATCTTACTTTTTGGAAGGAATAAACAAATTGGAGATACGTTGAACAAAGTGTATAGAGCTAAAACGAGACTATGTGGGAAAATAAAATGATTGTTTATCCAAAAAGCTGTGTTTCATACAAAAAAAAATGCATAAGGGTAGATGAAAAACAAGTAAGAGTGCTATCTTATATACCCTTCACCTTTGTTGTGGATGCATTAATTGCCCACTCCCAGCATATAGCATCTTAAATATATCAAGAAAACTTTTAGAAACTTTACATTTATTTGCTCACGAACAGATTATATTGTAGAAGTTACAAACGAAATGACAATCTTATGTATACCCTTCTCACGATGGTAAAGGGTTAAAAACAACAACGCCAAACGAAACGAAACACCAAAAAAATTACGCAAAGCAATGAAACCAACACACATCCAAATATACGTTTTATTGCTTTTTTGTCAAAGCATGCAATATATATGAAATTTTCAGAGGCTGTCTCAGATTTTTACTCTTATCTCCGTTATTTATGGACGGATTTTGTTGATTTTAAATAGGAAACTTTTCGAAAGCATGTCTGACAGAATAATTGAAGATTTGGATCCCGAACATATCTAGGGTCTTCAGAAAATAGATTTCAACAGACTGACAGACAGACAGACAGACAGACAGACAGACAGACAGACAGACAGACAGACAGACGGACAGACGGACAGACAAACATGGCTTAATATATGTGGAGGTGTAGGGTATAAAAATATATTTTTTTGTGTAAACTTGTTTTATAGGAATTGTAAGAAAATGTGAAAATAATGAAAAATACTTAGTGATTATACTCATGTCTGCACACAATCTTTAACACTGGCAGATGTGTTAAAGATTGAAATCATAGACGAATAATAAGAACTATAAGGAACTAGAAACGGAACTAGTGCTGTAATTGATACCTCGTGGGTTATGATACCATAAGACTTATAAACATATTAGAAATAAAATTCCCAAAATATTGTCTGCATTGAGCACTACCAACTAGAGTGGAAAAACATTTCAAAATACTAATTTTTTTATTTACTGATTTATTACAAATATTTAATATTTCCTTGTTATTTTAATAAATTACTAATTTTATTTTATTTTTCTTCTCTTTTTAGGTAAGTTTACTGCTCAATCTCAATTATAATCAACAACAAGTAGGTAATGTTTGCATACTTTTACAACACTGCCGACAAAAAAAACCCACATTCTGCCATATGAACGACTTAATAAATGATGGCAAAATGTCAACGGTTTGTTAGAAAATTATCTAAAATAAGATTTATTTAATTTTATGTATGTACGAGTATGTCTCTGTTAACAAAAACATTTAAAAGTATTTATCAAAATTCAATCTGAAAAAAACACATCTAAAATAAACTGCAAAAAATAACATAAAAACAAATACAACTCAAAGCTAAAACAAAACTAAAGAATTATTTAATTAAATTGTGTAAAACAGAGAGATGCAAACAAATAAATGCAAAATAAATATAGAGACAGAAGAAACACAATACAATTTACGCTTCTATGCAGAATTGTGATGATTTTTAAACTTGTTGATTTTTTGATTAAAATACTAGCATTTAAACACGCAAAACCCTTTTTATAACCCCTCTACCCCATAGTGCAACTGAACAGTCACTTTGCATTGCCGGGATCAACAAGTGTGCGTTACTTACTGCTGTTTTGCTAGTTGGCAGGAATTTATGCAATACCGATGAAAACACAACTCTGTCATTTTTTCGCACATTGTGATTTGTGTCTCTTTGCCAGCCAGTCGTTACTAAAATATATATTTGCATGAAACTGCCGGTCTGTGTGTCTGTCTGTCTGCCTCTGTGCCTGTTTATGTATGAATATGCATGAATATGTTTTCGACATGTTGTAAGTTAGAAATATTTAACCAATGCATTCTAGTTATATGTTTTTATATTTGTAGTTTTTCCTCTATGACATTTGATAAAATGCCAGAAATTCTAACAATTCAATCTTATTTTATACATACGTTGTTCAAAACAAATAAGAGAGATATATTCGACTATGTCGAATCTAATATACCCTCCAGCAAAGCATGCTTTAATGATTGAAAATATTTTTGGTGTGAAAATAAAATCGGATTAAAAATCTTTTTTGCGATTTTGATCCATTGACGATCCGTCGTTGGAAAGGTCTCTGAAAAGTCTATCATAGATATACATATTGTCTATATTAATGACTTAGTAATCCTGACATAGATCCAAAAATAGGTCAAAATCGAGTTAGACGTGGTTTTTGCTTAAATCTTAGTAATTTTTGGTTCCATTTTTCCGAATTTAAGTAGCAACCTAAGCGGGATTATTGTGGTTATATTGATGTATCAATCATGTATGTAAGTTGTTTGGGCGCCTCGGAAAGTTGATTTCAACATACAGACGTACAGAGAAACATTTCAATATTGACTTCCCTATCTCCGCTAGAAATTACAAACAGAACGACAAACTTATTATACCCTTACCACTTATGGTGAAGGGTATAAAAATATCTGTGTAATTCACTCGTATGTAAATGTTAAAAGAATATTGCAAACAAAATATGTATGTACTTGATATTATAGACTCTCTCTCTTGCAGGGTGTGAATAAGTGTTGTCAATGTGTGTTATAAGAAGACAGAGTAGATTTGTATAAAACATATAGAATTTTTTTCTATTGGGGTTGCGGTATTTCATATAAATGGTCTCAAATAAAATTTAAAACTTAGGTAAATCTTGATCTGTCTAAAACTTATGTATATACTAACAGATGGCTTTTTAATAATAAATTAGTTTTTAGTCAAAGTAGTTTATTTTAGCGAAAAATAAATTTCTTTAGTTAGAAATCGAAATTTTTTTTGGGTTTTTGATAAAAAAAATGCTTTTTCCGATTCTTAGAAAAAAATCGAATTTTTAGTGAAAATCAGTTTTTTTTAATGAAAGATAGTTTTTTCTTAGCGAAAAATTGGATTTTTAAAGAAAAACGAAACATCTGTTTTTATACCCTTCACCATGAGTGGCAAGAGTAAGTATATATAAGTTTGTAATTCCATTTGAAATTTCTACTCTCATTTGAGACCGCATAGAGTATATATATTCTGGTTCGTTATATATAGCGAAGTCGATATAGCCGTGTCCGTCTGTCCGTCTGTCCGTCTGTATGTTGAAATCAACTTTCCGTAGCCCCCAATCAACTTACAAACACGATTAATACATCAATATATCGGGAATTCTCCCGGCTCGGTTGCTATTTAAAATCGAAAAAATCAGCCCACAAAAGGCTGAGAATGAGGAAAAACCGGGACAACCTCGATTTATGGCCTATTTTTTATCTATATCTGAATTACTAAGCCAATAATATAGACATATGATAGATAAGTTGAACATACAATGGGTCAAAACCGGGAAACATTTTTTTTAACCCGAATTTAACAAACAAAATTTTTTTCATAAATTTTTTTTCACTAATAAATTTTAAAAAATTTGGTAAATTTAAAAAAAAAAATAAATTTGGAAAAAACTTAAAAAAAAAAACAATTTCGAAACAAAAATTTTGAAAAAACATTTTGAAAATAAAAAAATTTAAAATTTTGAAAAAAAATTTAATTTTGTTTACCTAAAAGTATTTAAAATTTTTATTTTAAAGTATAATTTGGTGAAAAATATATAAGATTCGGCACAGCCGAATATAGCTCTCTTACTTGTTTTATCTATATCTGGTTTACTAAGTCATTAATATAGACAATATGGATATTTAATGATAGATATTTCAAAGTCAAGCTGCCGCAGATCTAGATGGGGTGAAATAGGAATTTCCCTCCCCCAAAACCGAAAAGTGTTTATAAAAAAAAGAAAAATGTATAAATTTTGATTTTTCCCCCTCAAATGGTTGATCCGCGCCTGATATAAGGCTATATAGTAAGTAATGGGTCAAAATCGGGAAAATATTTTTTAACCCCAATTTTTTTTGTTTTCACCAAAAAAATGTGTTTGTCATAAATTTTTTTTTTTTTCAATAATAAATTTTCAATAACTAAAAAAAAATTTAAAAAATAAAAAAATTTTGAAAAAAAATTGTTTTCTTTTTTTTATAGAAAATTATTTTTTAATGAAAAACAGCTATTTATTACGTTATTGGAGCTGGGGTTCCTAATTATTCTAAAGAAACTGTATTTCCGTTACCGCTAGCTCCTACTCACTCAATTCATGTCCATCCAAATCACTAAATGTTCCGTATGTTATCATGGATGTATCCTTCCACTGAAATCCTCGTCATTTTTATTCACCTTCTTCTGTGCTGGATGTAGTCGTAACAAATTATATTAGCTGGACTTTATCCGCCCTTTGCTCTAAGTTTATTTTACAACTCTGATGTCATACCAAAGACGTTGCAATCTAACACTTTTATACAATTATTTGTTTATTTAGTTTTCGCATCTACTCTACTTTTATAAAATAAGTCCATCGTTTCGTTGACTATGCGTTGTTATTCGACTCAGCTGGAATTAAGTACTAATCAAAGCCAAGGCGAATTAAACAAGTGGAGAGCATGGGTGAGTTTAATCAAATTCATTATTTTTTTAAATATGAAATTTGACATACTCTCACTCACATCTCAATGGCTTTTCTTTGCTTTCATCATTTCCTCTTCTCACATCTACGAGGGTGGCTCATAAAGTCCGTGCCTTTTTAAATGAAACACAGATTTTTGGATAAAAAATTATTTTATTTTTCAACATAGTCTCCTGTGAGCTTTATAAATTTTGTCCAACGTTTCTCCAATTTTTTTATCCCTTTCAAAAAATTAGATTTGTCGAGGTCATCATTTGTAAAGTATTTTTTGTGAGATGATTTCATCGATGGAGTCAAATCTCTTTCCGCCAAGACATTTCTTCAAAATCGGGAGAATAGGGTGGAAGAGGAAGCTTTTCGTAGCCTTATTAATGGATATTTGCCATGGAAACTACAGAAAGCATTATCATACCCAAGTGATCACTAATAATTGAAACCATTGAGCCATGTTAGATTCCTTTGGCTTCCACAATCTCTTACACTTTCAATCTCCGTATCATGGTTTTTTACTTATTTCGGGTGTAGAGACCTCAACTGTGCGTCCAGAACGTTCGACACCTTCCGTGCTTGTACGGCCACAACGAAATCCAGTAAACCACCTTTTTAACATTAGTTATTATTTATCAACCATTAGTTATTATTTATGAAGCTTAGCTTTGGTTTGAGTGATGGTTTTTTTTTAGCAAAAAATAATGCGAAATTCACTTTTTTCAATTTCTCCTAAAGTCACTAGGTAGTCTGCTACCAATGGTTGTCAAACTCAAACTACATGACGGAGTGTGTTTTAACAGGAGTCACATGACAGATATCTGTTGGTAGGAGCAGTGTTGCCTTTTCAGTTAAGAAGCAGGGACTTATTGACCCACCCTCGTATCATTAATGTCTTTAACTTATTTCTTCCCTCCTTTTGCTTTATACAAACACAAACCGCGAAGCATTTTGCTTGTCTGCAGATACACCCAGAGTCTCTGGCAGGAATCGAACCAGCAACTCTTGGATTGATAGTCCAGCACACTATCGCCTAGCCTATCGGGGCACCCAAGTCTCCTTTTTCCAACATGAGGATTAATTATATGAAATTATAATAGCAAATGTTGTGGAGAATATAATTCGCCGAATAGATGGATATAATCCAATATATTAATCGAATTTAATACGCCTTATAAATGGATGTGGAACACATTTGGAGCATCTAATATGTGAACTAAAAGTTCTAAAATAATTGGGTCCTCACAGGTTGATATAAGAATGGCCGTATGTCGGTTGAAATCAACTTGCCGCAGTCTCAATTACCTAAAGGTCGGAAATCTTGTTTACCGGATCGATGTATCTGATATTAGTTTGATAATTTTGGTATTGAGATGATATAATAAAAACCACAACTATGTCGACTGTTATCAATATTTTTGGGTATATTTCGAATGCCTTCATTTCATTTATAAATTGGCGTCATGATACGCATAATTAGGATGTTATGACGATTTCTAAATGGACACCAGCGGATATGGAAGGATTTTAAGTTTCCCAACAAGCAAATGTACAATATTTTTTAATATGCATGGAAATTAAGTCTGTTGGACTAATGAAATTTTTAGTGCCTCTGATCTATTAACAATTTTGGATAGGCAAGCAAAATTGGTATACAATTATTATGTATAACTCCCATTAACACAAAGTCTGGTTATGTGTTAACTTATAGTTTTACTATCGGTTAAAATAATGTTTGTATTAACACTGCCAGTTAGCTCTCGTGTATGAGGCTTGAGGGCATCAACGCCTTTATAAGGAGTAGTAACTGTTTAATAGGACCAGATATGGGAAGCTCTCAAGTGTAACCTAATAACCGCTTATTGATATGCAACTGTTGTAAATCTCCTTCTCTCTTCCTTCTTCATAACTACTCAATCTTCCACTTCTTTCTTTTCATTTCTATCTGCCCCTCTTTCTTTCTAACTTCTAATTTCAGGTAACACAAAGGGATCATTTCTTGGACCCACGTGAGCTGTTCTTCTACTTTCCAACTTCGCGGCTGACTGGAAACCTAACCTAACACTGCCAGTTTAACTTTAGATTAAAACATAGGTGTACATGTTGATAATGGGGGTAAACCGGTATTTCAAAGTCTAGTTTTTAACTTATCAATCGCGTGTAGTAGTACAAAGGAGCTTATCGATGTCAGTAGGATTAGGAAGCCATAAGATTCTCGATATGATTACGTTATATAACTTATACTTAATGGACATATCCATTTAACGTCGATTGGCCAGTTAATATTTTTTTTATATTAACGCTTTTTTAACCTCTAAATAGGCATTACTTGTTTTAGATAGTTCACATGTAAAAACAAAAAAACAAATCTCTTCATACTTATTCATTACGCAAAATTCTCTAGAGCAAATAAGTAAAATTGACTAAAACAGCAACAGGCACACAAACTCAAGTCAAAAAAATCGCAGCCAAAATGGACAGACGGACGGATAGACAACGATAGTTTTTCCATTTTCAATTCAATTATGCAAAATTAACATAAAACGTTTCATTTTTTTCTTTTTTTTGGTTTGTTGCTTTCATGTCTTTTGGCGTTTTTATTTAGTCCCCCTTCAATATTTCTCTGGTTTTACTAAAATCATTTGCCGCTAGTTGGTTGGTGTTTATAGATACATGTGGCACATAATGTGATATTAAATATTGCTGGCTGGCATTAGGTCGTTTGCTGTTGTTTAAACGTTTAACGGTGCTGTGTGGCTGCAACAAGTCTTATTTGACTAAAAGTGTGTACGACTGTATATGACAATATATGCAGGTTGCATTAATTATGCACACAAGTGTAAATTAGTGTGTGTGTGTGTGTGTGTTTGTGATAGTGTTTAAATAATTTTTTTGTTTTATTGTTGTTATTGTTGTGTGTTAATTTTATATACAATAATCGGATTCTACGCAATAATAAGCATAAATTAACTGCACACAAGTGAGCTGCACTTTGCTTACGTTTTCAATTCAAAATAACATTTGAAAAAAATAAAATAATTATTATTTATTTTCATAACACCATGCAACGACATAAAGGCAACAAGCCACTGCTAATCTACATATATAAAAGGGTAACGTTAATGAGTGACTGAATGATTAAAAATCACCCAGCGTAAACGCCCAAAGGTAGAGACATAAAATTTGGACTATAAGTTCCCCTTTCCCTATCTAGATCCAATAATAAGGGATTTTTGAAAATTCTATGATTTAGGGGTTAAAATCGGTAATCTTGTATCTTCTAAACTAATACAGATACAAATAAAACTTTAAATGTATCTTCATCTACTTAACAAATTAGCAGACAGGTGTCTGGTACTTTTTTGAAATTCCAACCCTTTAGGGAAGAAATCGGCTAAAAACTATGATTTGGTACCTTTTTTTGGCAACTTATGAATCTTTTAAATCAACAAATATAAATTTTAAATCGTATTCTTTACATCTCAAACAATATCAAACTCGAATTTGGTAGTTTTTGGAAAATCGAACCCTGTGATACAAATTTTTAAAATTTTTTAGCTTTTTTTTAAAAATTTGTAAAACATAAAATTATTCAAAGTATTGGCTGTTGTAAGCTATGACGTATTTCCATCTTTCTGGCAAACTTATGGATTCCGATCCAAAAGAACTGCTCATCTTTTGAGGACAAGAACGAACAAAGCCAAGTTCGAATACTACCAGAGAGAGAGTCCAGCACTTCATTCTAAATACTTTTAAACATGTATTACAACATGTGGTCGATCTTTGTCATGATGGAATATTACAGTTTCATATCTGGCCGCATATTCCGTTTTTCAGCCAATGTTCGCTTCAAACGCATCAGTTGCTTTCGAAACAGGTTCCCTTTGATATTCTGAACAAATTTCAGCAGCTCATAATAGGTAGGACTCTTTTGCTCACATCAAATACAGAGCATTTCCTTAGAGCCATGGATACTTAACTTTGGTGTCGATTCAGCTAGTTGGCCAGGCTTCACATACGACAGCTTAAGCTTCGGGTTATCGCAATGGATCCATTTTTCATCGCAAGTAATAATTCTGTGCAAAAGCTATTTATTTTATAGCGTGTTATTTTATACAAAATCCTCTTTGAAGGTATCTCGGCTTCAATGCGTATGGCACCAAATTTCCCTGCTTTTGTATGAATCCTGCTGCTTGAGTAGCTACCAATTATTTTGCAAGCTCTTGTTGAGTTTGACAACAATCTTCATGGAGTAATGCCTCCAATTCTTGGTCTTCAATCTGTTTTGGCTGACCTAGTCGATCATTGACTTCCGTGTCAAAATCACTACTTCTAAACCGCACAAACTATGTCTCGCACATTGAAGCCGATGAAACACCATAAGCTTTGGTGAGTAAATTAAAGAAGTAAAGCAAAACTTCCCGCATATGACGATTCGTTGATACAAAATTCTACATTTTCGACCCAAAAAAAAACTTTGTAATGATCAATAACTAACTGAGAATAAAGAACAGATATGTACCCTTCAAAATGACATACATAAAGGGTTTTTCCAATAAGAGGTGTTATTTTGAATCACCCGGTATTTCGGTAGCTGTCACTTTTGAAGCTTTTATTCTTTGACATTTGACAAGTAGAAACTACGCCATTACTAAAAATGGAACGATAGACGCTTCAACAACGCATTGAAGTTATTAAAGTTCACTAAATGGTGAAAATCTTGCAGTCACAGTTCGCAAAACTAAAGCATTTTTGGTTCGTCGTTAAGCACCTTGTCGGACCGCAATACAGAAATTGGTGAACAAAATTCGAGCTATTGGGACAAATTAGTGATGTGAAGAATAAAACCCGTGCACATCGCTAAAGAACAACTGAGAATATTGCTGCTGTAGCCCAAAGTGTTGAAGAAAACCCAGGTTTGTCCATTCCTCGTCGTTCTTTGGAAATGGGTATAGCACACACGTCATTACACCGTATTTCGGATGATATTGATCTGGACGATGTTTACTTTCAACAAGATGGCGCTATGTGCCACACAAGCAACGAAACCATTGCTCTTTCACGGGAAAAGTTTCCGGATCGTGTTATCTCTCGAAGATGTGATCACAATTGGCCACCAAGATCTTGTGATTTAACACCTTGCGACTTCTTCCTTTGGGGCCAGGTGAAAGATAAGGTTTACGCCAACAGGCCAGCGTCGATTCAAGACCTCAAAGATAGAATTCGTGAGGCTATCGAGGACATAGGGCAGCCACTTTACGATTTGGTTATGGAATATTTCATGAATAGGATATGATCCTGTAAGCGTGGTCTTGGTGGCCATTTTGCTGGTGTTTTTCATACCTTCCTCTTTATTATGAAATAAACATCCGATCATTTATCTCAAAAAATTTCATTTTTCTTTGAATATCAAAATAACACCTCTTGTTGGAAAACCCGTTATATGTTCCATTTAATTTTCATATGAAAAATGGATTTCTGGCTAAAAAATAAAGTGATCACAGATTCTTGTCTTTTTTTCCATTTGGACCTTTATTTTCCGAGTTATAGCAAGGTTTATGTTCTATTTAATCATCTATTTTCCATGTGGACCACTATTTATCGACTTATAGCCAGTTATATCTTTCACTTCATTTTTATTTTACTACGATTGGGTGGCGAAGAGCACCGGTTTAGCTAGTGTTAAGGATAAAATAGCTGCCTGGTGTTTGTTGTTTATTATATCCGTAATGTTGTAGATTTTAGTTGCTGATAATGACAATTGCTTGGCAGGGTATAGGTGTTATATTGCTTAACAATATGTAGTATGTATCTCAGCAAATGCAGCTCAACATAAATGTTAGTGTACCTTCCATATACATATGTATATTTATTTGTATCATTAAGTAAGTCTGCCTGCTATTACTGCTACTACATTCTCTAAATTATATGACACGCGATTTATGGTGTGTTGATGAGGTTTGACGAATTCGTTTATGGAGAGGCATATATTTATTTATTGGTTAGGGGAGGAAGTAAGTTCTAAATTTCATTAAAAATCTCAATGAAAATTCCAGATATCCTGTTGCTGTCATATATTTAGAGAAATATCAGGAATAATCAGCCAAAAAACTTTAAATTATTTGTTCTTGACCACCTGCTGAGTTTCCTTATATTGTATGCTCAAGTCAGGAGTATCATCAGTTTATTATTTATATTGTCTCTTTTGGAAACAAGCCTCTTTATTTGAAATCACCTTTTCTTCCAATCAATAGACAATATTATTTTGCCAACAATTACCATTAAACAATTTATGTTTGTCATATACAATTTTGACTTCCTCTATAAATATTATTGCCATCCACTGTCGGTCACTGTCAAAACGTTCTACTATCAATAAATACACTCACGCAATTGAGTGTGTGCGTGCGTGCGTTTGCAGTTTTATATGTATGTATTTGCTTTTTCATATTTTATGTTTAATTAATGACTTTATTAATTTGCAAATTAACATTGTTGACAGGTTAAATCAATCGTTAAAATCGCACATTTAAACACAAAAATTTTGAAAATGTATCTGGTGTTTTTAAATTTATGAAACTTTAAGTTGAATGGATTGGAGTTTGTACATGTACAAACATATATTTAGATATAAAATAAAAAGTTTTTAATACCTCTAACAAAATACCTTGAAAATCATCACAACGTCTTTGCTTATATATCAATGGCAAATATTACTGCATCCCACTGGATCGTATCAACAAGCCCTTTTTGTTGAAAAATGATTACAAGTCATTGAAATTCACTGTAATTTGGATTCATGTCTGGCATAATTATTAATAATACAAGGTGGCGCAAAAGTAAACTTCCGATGTTTTTCGGCTGTAATTAAAAAAAATGAAAAACTTTGCAATATTCCGCGTTCTGGAGCAGTGTAGCATAACATTGTTTATTAACGTGTATTTCGCATGTGTTTACTACACAAATGTCAAAACAGAACTGACATTAGGGGCCAATCGCAAAATTTATAGCATTTTCTGATAAGAGGATTACTTTTGCGCCATGACTTAAAAATGCGGGATTTTCTTATATTTTTAGCTTTTATTTTAAAACATTTGTTAGCAATGACCTTTTCCCATATTTCTGGCAACATATAGATTTCGCGCCAAAAGAACTGCTCATCTTTTGTGGCCTGAAGTGAAGCGTATCATAGAGAGAGAGTTCTGCATCGATCGAAACAAATAGTAGTCGGGCAGAGCACAGTCTGGACTATAAAGCGGAACAGGCAAAACTTCCCAACCACTTCTTTCTAAATAGTTTTTAACAGGTATTGCAGTCATAAAGGAATATTACGGTTTCATCATTCAAACATACAAAATCAAAGTCTGTCGGCATCAATTCGCATGGTACCCAATTTTCCAGCTTTTGAATGAAACCTGCTGCTCGCAAACGTGTTGAAATTGCTGCTTGATTAGCTGCCAATAATTTGACAGTCTCTTGTTGAGTTTGATAACAATCTTCATGGATTAATGCCTTCAATTCTTGGTCTAGGCGATTTTTGTCAATATCATTAATTTGCACATACCATATCTTGCACGTTGAAACCGATGGAACACATTCACCATAAGCTTTGGTGAGTAATCGTTGTGCTTCAGTGGCACTTTCTTTCCTTTTGGTCTCACCAAAAACAGAGCATTCCCTTAGGGCCATGTGTCCATTCGGCTGGTTTATCGGGCTTCACATACGACCTGTTACGCTTCGGGTTATCGTAATGAATGCATTTTTCATCACAAGTAATGATTCAATGCAAAAATGAGTTTCATTTAAAGTGTTCAAGCTGCATTTCTGACATACAAAATCGTCTTTCAAGGTCTCTCAGCTTCAATTCGTATTGTTACGTTTTTACCTTTTAAAAACGGGGTTTATTTCCTTTAAATAAACCGGATACTTTTGATTGCAAATAAAAGCAGTTTTAGTAGTTTAAAATTGTAACAACTCTTTATCTATTTAGAATGTTTGTTGTACAACAGAATTAAATAGTCACTCAATGTCTTTACACACGTTTATCAATTCGCAGAAATGCACACACACTCTATAACGTACAACCTTATATGTACAAGACAGTTGATGTTAACTCTAACAGCGTCAATGATAAACTCAACCCACGACTGCCAGCTCTGCCACTATTTATACACGCGCCATCTATCGGGAATCTTCTTCAATGCTCATATTCGAATTCCAGAGCCTTCGATGTCATTGCCAGCAGCCCAAACATTTAGTGTTGCCATACTTACAAACAATGCCAATAAACGCATGATACTGATGGACGTGCCTTCAAACATGATGAATGCTGCAGGCAGTCGTTACAGACCTTCAAATTCAAATCGCCATTGCACATTCGTAACAGTATGGTACCCAATTTGCCTGTTTAGGATGAATCCTGCTGCTCGCAAACGTCTTGAAATTGTTGCTAGAGTAGGTCCCAATGATTTAGCAAGCTTTTGTTAAGTTTGACAACAATCTTCATGGTTTAGTTCCTCCAATTCTTGGTCTTCAAACTTTTTGGCTGGCCTGGGTGAAATTTGTCTTCCTTGTGTCGGCTTCACATATTGAAGCCGATGGAACATATTCACCATAAGCTTTGGTGAGCAATCAGTGAGCTTCAGCGTTACCTTGTTAAAGCAAAACTTCCCGCATATGACGATTAATTGGTACAAAATTCGACATTTTTGAAGCAAAACAACTTTGTTGTGTGATTTCTTTTATCTTCCAATTTGCTTTACAACAATATAAAACGCATTGAAATATAACCGTATTTGAGCAAGTAACAATATGTACAACCTGTACCTATCCTAGCGTTCTAACAGTTTATGTCCTCGTGGACAAATCGGTTTTACACAGTTTGCAATCGGAACAGTAGTTTCATGGAAACATATTTATTACCAATTTTTTCCGGTCGATCCCACTGAGCGCCTTTAGTCTTGTATAAATTCGTTTTTCTTTATACGACTCTCTAAACATAACTTTAATTTAAATCTTTAATGAAATAAACAAATATTTAACAAACATTTCTACTTAAATTTATCGAAAAATACATATGTGCATGTAATTGACACATAAACATGAACATATGTAATTATGTTTGTTGGTAAACTTTATGTGAATTTGTGTAATAAACATGTGTTTTTTATATCAAAGACAATTTGCAACAAAGAGCATTCATTGTTGGGCAAAAACAAAAAAAAAACCAACAATATTTAACATGATTAAAACTACATTTCTAATTAATGAATAATTTATCTCAACATGATACAAATTAATTATTCCCAATACAAACATTTTAATTACAAATACATAGCGACACGCACACACATACATATATACTCTTGTGTAAGTATATATGTAATAAAAATTACATACCAACAAAGAAATATGTGTGTGTGTGTGTTTGTAAAAGTGTATACAACCATTGATAATTAACAAAACTTCAAAAGAGTTAATTCTTTTAAATTTAAAGCTTTGATTTGTAACTACGACAATTAGCGCCCTAAAGTATGCTTTATGACTTAATAACACTTTAAAATGTAACTATGATAAGGATGCCAGATTAAGTTAAAGTTGTTTGTTAAACCAGGTTTAGAATTGTTAAAACTCTTACATGTCATTTTTCAGTACTTCATAAAACTGTTTGTGATTCATGCAACTGATTGCGCTAAATAAATTCATTCATCTACATGTATTTTAATAAAGTTGATGGCTGATTTATTTACATTATAAATATAGGGAAAAATGTATGTATATTAAAATCGATATGTAATAATTTACATTTTATACTGGCCACACATAAATAAGTTTCTATTTAAATAATAATAAACATTTGAAAATCATATAAAGCGTTTATAAATTACTAATGTTGTGTTTAAATTTGAACAGTTACTTTTACAAAAACACAGCATGTATTTGAAATGATATGTGTATTTTTGTTTTGGTCATTAACATAAAATTATATAATAATTTTAGAATCAGTGCCTTAAATTAGTTCCATGCAAATAAATAAATTTATGTAGTAGTTTTTTTGTTGTGCTATCATCGTCATTTTAAACAATAAATTTATCAAATATACCTATGTATATTGTTGCGAACATTTGCTAACTATGTGTTCAATGAAGTGTGTGCTCATATATAAACCAGCACACTTATTGTTATAACCTTTGGTGGACATTTGTGATAATTGCTTAAAACGAACTAGTCCCCTCTCTTATAAAAGTAGAAATACTTCAAAAAGTTACGAGAATTGACCTAATTGGTCGGGAAGCAATTTGGTGACCAAATCATTATAAACGTATCTATAACACAGGTCTACAATGATATTAGTGCTGCATAAACTAGAACAGATTTTAAGTAAACTCGATACCCTGATTCTAACTGTATAAATATTTTTAATAAAAATGACAAAATCAAGTGAAACAAGTAAGAGAGCTATATTCGACTATGCCGAATCTTATGTACCCTTCAGCAAATTATATTTTTAAATACAAATTTTAAACATTTTTAGGTAAACAAAATTAATTTTTTTTTTTTCATTTTAAAATTTTCACATTTTTTTTTTTTTAATTTTTTGTGAAAAAATTTTATGGCGAAATATATTTTTTAATTTTATTAATGAAAACAATTAAAAAAAAATTTTCTAAATTTTTTTTAATTTTCATTTCGAAATTTTTAAAAGTTTTTTTAGAGCAAAAATTTTATGGCAATTTTTTTTTTTTTATTATATATAAAAAAAATTTAAATTCATTAATAAAAAAATTAATGTTAAAAATTTTTTTTGGTAAAAAACAAATTCAGGTTAAAAAAAATTTTCATGATTTTTTCCCATTGTAGGTCCGACTTAATATGGCGTTATATACGTCGTTGCGAGGGCTCGATGATGAGTTTTTCCCTTTCGACTTAGATTTACACTGTTTAGTTTTGACAAAACAATAAACACAGCATGAAAGGACTTTATGACAATATTACTTGATAGCACACCGTGTGAATACCCAAATTGTCTTTCATTAAAAATCTTATTTGTGGGCCCTCTAAAATATCAGATTTATGACTGATAAGAGACCTTGTGAATTGACCAAATGTTTACAACACACGGCTAATTCAAGGTCTCAGTCTTCATCATAAAGAATAACAGGATAACATATGCTTTCAAACCACTCTGTTAGAATACAGGGTGTCAAAGACGACCGCCTTTGGTTTGTAAAACTTTTAGAGCTCGAAACTTGTACAAATATGGACGGATTTCAAAGCAAATATGAAAATAAAGTCAATCGTGTTTATTTTTCAAAGTAATCTCATATACTTTAAAACCTAATAAAGTTTTAATTTGACTATATATATATTGTTTTTCCCAGCCTTGTACTCAAACAAAATTTTTAAAAATTAAATTTTTTAAAACCTTAAGTCATAGAGAATTATGCATAGAGACGACACACTCCGCTTTTTTTGTTGCTACAAGAGTTAGGTTTTTGACAACAGACGAGTTAGGTTTTTGACAACAGACTTAGGTTTTAGACAATTGCGTCTCGTCTCTATGTTACCCTATGCCTTAAGTAATCCTCTACAATTTTCATATACATTATTTTCTAAATTATTTTAGAGTATTAAATTTAATTGTTTTACGTTACAAATAGCAATAAACATATTTATTGAAATTGATCTGTCATTTAATTGTTACCGGCCGGAGACCAGTTTTTATAAAAATTGTAAAAAATTAATACGATACCTAAAACGATCATATTTTTATAACTTTCAAATCCAAAAAGGAATACCACCGTACTTTCAAATCCATATATGTCGCCACATTATTTCTTAGTTCCCAAAATATTCGCTGGGTTTTTGAACATTTGTTTTAAGCAATTTACGGCTATCATCAGGCAGTAATTCTGTTAGTATGTTTTTTCCAATAGAATATTAGATTTTATTTTCTGAAATGTATGGATGGATGTATGTAGTTGTTGCTGATATTTACAATTGCATTAATGCACTTGTTACTCATACTCTATTTATTTAATACTCGCAAATACTCACTCATTCATTCAAGACCAGAGAACAAAGACAATGCACGAATTTTCATGAATCACAAGGAAATTTAATGTTATATGGGTTCAACTTATAGGTTATTACTGTAGAAATCAGTAGAATTATTTCCATTTACATTAAACTTACTTATGCGGAATTGTATATCAATAACAAAAGTTCTAAGCGTATCATATTTTTAGAGAGAAGGAATTATATCGGAGTTCCCACTAATGTTGGCCTCCCAGAATTTAACAAAGAAACTTATTTGTGCACTCTCTTTAACTTACACACTTGTTGTTGTTTTTGTACAACATCGTCATAAACATCATCATTATTATTAACATTGCATAGTAGGTACTATTTTAGCCAAAACAACATATTGTGCATGTGTCTCTTTAATTATTCTTTGAATTTATACCGCCAAAACTACATTTTCATGTTTTACATTATTTACAAACATTAATACACACACATACGCACACACCCACATTTACTCGACTCTCTAACGCTTAGCACTTCCATACATCCGATGTCCATTTACCCCACAACAATTACTCTCTAGCAAACAAATACAATATTTGTTGTACTTGTACAATTTGTTCATTAGAATTTTACAGAGTACATTACAAATATTACAATGCAATCAATTTGGAGGAAAAATATTTGAGAAAAAAAAAAAAAAAACATCATATTAAATACTACAATATTCAAAACACAAGTATACAAAAAAACTCATGAAAAGTACATTATAGAACTAAATATATAAAAAAAAAAATAAAAACTGAATTGAAAATTTTTTCAGAATTGAAAATGGAATTTTAAGTGTTTTGTGGTAAATGCATCAAATGTTTTATTTTGTATTCAAATTCAAAATTCTCTACATACAAATGGACAAAGATATTAACAAACATACGAGAACATACTTACTTACCAACATGCATTTGCTTATTTGTATGTATATTCAGAGTACTAATAGATAAATAGATTTTTGTTTTGAACTTATTAGGGGGGACTCCAAAACCAAAGTAGTTTATAATATCAACAAGCCAGGGATAAAATTCTACTTCTTTCACTCCTAGAGCACTAAAATTTAAATAAATATGGAATTATTTTAACTAGAAAATTTTATTATATAGAAAAAACTCTTATACAGAATTTTTTCTATAGAAGAAACTGTTACACAAAAGTGTTTCTATAAACAAAAATGTTATACAGACATATTTCTATAGAAAACAAGTAAGTAAGGGAGCTTCGGCTGTGCCAAATCTTATATACCCTTCACCAAATTATACTTTAAAAAAAAATTTTATATATTTTTAGGTAAATAAAATTAAATTTTTTTTTTTAAATTTGAAAAATTTTTTTTCAAAATTTAATAAAAAATTTTCAAAATTTAAAAAAAATTTTTTCAAAATTTAAAAAAAAATTTCAAAACTTAAAAAATTAAAATTTTTTTTCAAAACAGAAATCAAATAGAAATTCTGCTTTTTTTAAAAATTAAAAAACAAATTTTATTTTCGAAACTTAAAAAATAATAATTTTTTTTTTTTTCAAAAATGTTTTTTTTTTAAATTTACTAGTGAAAAAAATTTACGACAAAAAATGTTTTTTGGTAAATAAAAAAATTTGGGCTATAAAATATTTTTCCGATAGGTCCAAATTACTATAGCCTTATATAGATCGTTGCAATGGTCTTTGAAATATCTATCATTAGATATCCATATTGTCTATATTAATGAATCCAGATATACATAAAAAATAGGCCAAACATAGAGGTTGGCCCACTTTTTTCCTTATATCTCAGCCATTTGTTGGCCGATTTTCTCAATTTTAAATGGCAACCGAGCCGGAGAATTCCCGATATATTGATGTATGAATCAAGTTTGTAAGTTATTTGGGGTCTACAGAAAATTGATTTCAACAGACAGACAGACGGACATGGCTTAATCGACTCAGCTATCTATAATGATCCAGAATATATATTCTTTATAGGTCGGAAAATATATTGTGGAAATTACAAACGGAATGACAAACTTATATATACCCTTCTCAGGAAGGTGAAGGGTATAAAAATATTATAAAAAAATATTTACATAGAAAAAACTGTTACTCAGCTATTTTTCTATAAAAACAACTGTCACACAGAAATATCTCTTTAGGCAAAACTGTTACACAGAAATTCTTATATAGAAAAAACTGTTATACAGAAAATTTTCTATAGAAAAAACTACAAAGAAATGTTTCTACAGATAAAACTGTTATACAAACATTTTTCCATAGAAAAGAATATCATACAGAAATTCTGTTAGAGAGAAAACTGGTTTTATATAGAAACAACTGTTATACACAAATGTTCATATAGAAAAAAACAGAATCTTTTCTATAAAAAACTGTCACAGAAATATTTCTTAGGCAAAACAGAAAATTTTCTATAGAAAAAACTACAATGAAATGTTTCTACAGATAAAACTGTTATACAGACATTTTTCCATAGAAAAGAATATCATACAGAAATTCTGCTAGAGAGAAAACTGGTTTTATATAGGAACAACTGTTATACACAAATTTTTATAAAGAAAAAAACTGTTATACAGAATATTTTCTATAAAAAACTGTCACAGAAATATTTCTTTAGGCAAAACCGTTATACAGAAATTTTTCTATAGAAAAAACAGCAAAAAAAAATTCTACAGACAAAATTGTTATACAGACATAGTAGAGAAATAACTGTTATATAGTAATTTTTATATAGAAAAAACTGTTATACGAAATTGTTCGAAGTATACAAACAAACTGTAATTTTTCCATAGAAAAAACTAGTATACAGAAATTCTGCATTAGAAAAAACTCTTATCAGACATTTTTATGTAGAAAAAACAGTTATACAGACATTTTTTTATAGAAACAACTTTTAAACAGAAATGTTTATATAGAAAAAGTGTTATACAGAATGTTTTCTATGGAAAAAAATGTTATACAAAAATGTTTCTATAAAAAAGACTGTCACCGAAATATTTCTATAGACAAAACTGTTATACAGACATTTTTCTATAGAAAAAACTGACACTTTTCTATAGAAAGTCTATTATACAGACAATTTTCAATAAAAAAAAACTGAAATTTGTCTATAGAATAAACTGTTATACAGAAATTCTTTTAAAGAGAATCCTTTATATAAAAACATGTCTTTACTAAAACAAATTTCTATAGATAAAACTGTTATAATAGTTTGAGAGTATCAAATAAGTCCCTTTAGCACGGCATGACTTTTCAACATGAAATAGTGTAAAAAAAAGTACGATCGTATCAACTTTTAAAAACCCGACTCTAGACATTGCTGAAAGAAATCTATTTAATCTAATTATCATAAGAAAGATCTTGGAAAAGCTCTTCGATCTAATAAAGAATGGAATTGACATCTTAAAATAAAATCTGGGCAACCCTATTATACATATGTAAATATCTACATATTTCTCTATCTGTTTGAACAAATTTATCGTACAAATACATTAGCATACTTTTCATTTTAATTATATGTATACGGTCATAGTTACGGCCTGTCTGTCACACTGTCAGTGAATTTATTTTGATTTCTCTGTTTGTCATAAAGGGTCATGTGAGTACAAAAATTTAAATTCTATTAAATCAATTTAGTATTTATTTAGTTAAACTTACATGGCAGTTTCTTACGTCAATTGAAAATTACTGTAACTTTTCAAATTATTCTAATTTCATTAGAAACATATTAAAAGTTTTGTTATAGAAAAATCAGCTGAAAATAAAAGCCTTTTCGTGCAATTAGAACAAGTAGTGGAACAAAGCTTAGTTTTTTTGTTATTTTAAATTATTTTTGCAAATTTAAATTAATATGCTTTAAAAGCTTTTATTTAGTTTATTATAAAGCCAGCTTTTTATAAACATGGATTTTTGATCGTTATTAAAAACTGTTCGTTATAACCGTTTGATTTACTTTATAACAAATGCAATAATTTGTATAACAAAATATAATATGCAGTCCCAAATAACTTGTGTTCAACTTAGATTACTATTCAAAATCGAGAAAACGGCCCACAAATGGCTGAGAACTTTTAAGCAAAAATAAAAAAGAGTCCAACAAAAGAAATCAAAAATCTATTATTTTAAGTTTTTAATTTCTTGTTTCGAAAGATTGAAGAAATAGCTATCTAAAGTATTTGGGAGAAATTGTTCTAAGAACAATAGGTAATAAGTAACATGGATGAGAAAAAACACCTGTTTGGCCAAAATGTCAAAAATTCTGTCTAAACTCCCATCCAATTGTGCAAATTTCTTCCCTATCGGAAGACATCGGTTTCAAAAATTTTGCTCACTTCATATGAATTTCTCCATATGCATACAAATGAACTACTTACTTTAATGGAATCATTTGTTTTTGAGATTATTTCCTTCACTTTTAACTTCCGTTAGGGGATACAGGAAACTAATTGTCTCTTTCTCAGCCTATAATTATTTCCTCTTCTGAAATGTTTAATATAAACATGTTTCTCAAAAACATGTTTGCTTAATTTAATTTTTAATATATATGTTGCACATACCAATAAATTTTAAGAAATTGTTCGGAACCCTCAAAAATAGTAATTGACAAATTGTCAAATCTATTTATAACACACAAGTACTATAAGAGTATCAGCGAAATTAAGAAATAATATTTATTTATATGCTAAAAATTATAAATGATTATTACAACAAATTAAATGTCAGTGTATTTACACCCAACAATAATCATATATGTATAACACACAGCTACACACGTGCATACACTTTTGAATGCAATTCCCAGCAGTTCTAGGAGACTATTTCAAACTAGTGATTTTACATATCTCTTAGGGCGACTACTAGTTACATTACTTGCCACGTGACTAGTTATTTTAACACGTACATGTCATAAGCAGGGGGTCAATTGACCATTTTTTATTACAATGAGACTGTCTGATAGCTAGTCCAAAATAGTCAATCCATTGGATTTACATACGTTCCTTCGGCATCTCTCAAAGAGTTTACTTCTAGTGGGTAAAATAATTACTTTCTAAAGTGCAGTACAACATAAGCTTTTAAAGTGACTACTTAGAAACACTAAACTGACAATTGACTTCACGATAGCTTACATGGGGTATCAGTATACTTAAGCTACGTACACACGGTTGTCAGATTTTACAATGTTGTCAGATCTGGCAATGTGCTCGCAATGTACTGCCAATGAAATATTCTAGCAAAAGGTAAATTGTCAGTTTAGACGATTTTAAGAAAACCTTACGATTTCATTGTCAGACAATTGTCAAAGAATAAAATTATCTGCCAACAAAAATTGTCAGTTCACACGGTGGCTTAAATTTTGTTTATTTTAAATACATATGCACAGAGTTGCCAATAGAAATAATTAATCTGACAATGATGCCATTGTCAGATGCATAAACTTCGCACATATGACAATAAAAAGTTTCTGACAATGATCTGGCAATGGTGTATACACGATCGTCAGATGTCTGACAATAGTATTGTCCTAAAATGTACTGACAAATGCTTTTTCTGACAACGTTTGAAGACAAAAATTGTAAGTTCACATGATTGTTAGACATTTTCTGAACATTTTTCTGACAATATTGTACAATCTGATAACCGTGTGTACGTAGCTTTAAGCAAAAAGAAAATAAACTGTATGAGAATTATATCAACACAATTTCTATAAAACCTGTTTTTACGAAATACTCACACAAAAGTTGAATAGAAAATAAACGCTTAAAGTGACTACACTCTAGACTATTTAGAGACACTTAAGTGAGAATTGTCTTCTCGTGAGATTTACGTGAGATTTTTAAAGTAACCAATTGACTTCAAATGACCCAAAATATATACATTGGCTATAATGCACACACACTTTATAATCTACAAACTTAAATGTACAAGACAGTTGATGACAGCTGTTAGAGCGCCTTTGATAAACTCAACTCACGGCAGCAATCCCTGCCACTATTTATACACGCGCCATCTTACGTGGATCTTCTACAATGCTCTTAACGGACAAACTAGTATGTTCGAATTCTAGAGCTTTCGATATCAATGTTAGCAGCTTAAACATTTAGTGTTGCCATACATATAAACTATACTAATAACCGCATGCTATCAACATTGTTGATAAGTATAAGCTTCTACTGATGAACGTGTTTATAAACATGATGAATGCTGCAGGCAGTCGTTACAGACTGTTAAATTCAAATGGCTATTGCAAATTCGTAACAATATTTTGTAAAATATTTAAGGGCATGTTATCCTCTTCACTCCATTCATTACCGAATTCGAGTAAGGCGTTCCAGGATTTTCGGATATTAGACACTGATATTTTATCTCAGGACGTACCTAGAATCTAAACTGCATTTTTGAGATTGAATATTTTTAGTTTGAGCTCCAAATTTGTTTCCTTGTGGGTGAGCAGTTGTTTTTTATAATTTAATTTGACCAAGTTGATAACGTTTTGGTCTAATTAAACCATTATCACTTTTAAGTTCCTCAACTCTGTGACACTACGCGTTATCTAAAAGCAGAACTGCTTTTTGCGGCAGACCTTTTTCGGACCTAAAAAATGTTTACTAATGAGTTGTTCATACACATACTTTAACTAATTGGTGAAAATTAACTTACGTGGGGAACAAATTCATGATGGAACCAGTCCTTGAATATAAATGTTGTCATCCAGGCGTTATTACTGGAGTTGTATATTACAGGATTATTGAAAAAGCTTGGGTTTTTCGATTGTATGGTACATAGTTTGCCAGGTCCACTTTCTGTTGAACGTACTAACTTTTTTAATGAATTTTCTTGCGTTATAATGAGTTAAACCGAAGACTTATGCAACTTGTAATTCACGCAAATTGACTTTATGGAATTTACACTTTTAATTTTTTTTTTTTAAATCTAAAATTTTTGAGAAATCGTTAACTTTAAAATATGTTGAAGTTTTCTCATATTAGAGATATATTTACACGAATAAACTGACAAAATTGAAGATCAAAATCATCCAAAAAGGTTAATACAGTGCACTCGCGGTAACGTAAATACCGCCTAACGTGAACAAGCTTTTGTTTACATTGACTACTCTGTAACGTGAACAAACTCAGAAAGCTCTATAACGTATACAATTTTTTTCGCTGCATTTGAACACTTCAATACATACATTAATTTCGATTTTTAAAGTTTAGGGAATCCCCTTATATTAAAAATGTGTTTGTATCCTCTAAATTAATATTTTTTGTATGGCAACGAATGAGTAATTTTATGTCGTGATCTCGTTTTGCTTTGTAATGCATTTTAATCAATAATTTTTGTTTTATATTTTAATAATGAAAATAATAATAAAAGAATTTCACATTCAAGCGTGTAAAACACTAATTTAAATTATAATAATATTATATTTTTTCTATGAAATTCGACAAATGCTAACGTGAACAATTTCACTAACATGAACTCCCTTGGTTTTAATTAGTTCACGTTAGCGCGAGTTCACTGTATACCAAAAGACGGGGATTTGCCTTTTTTGCTTATAGATATTGTAATCAAATTTAAAAAAAAAAACAGATAAAAGTAGCGAAAATAGTACCCGTTTTCGTTAACTGTCGCGATTATAGAACCTGCAATTTTAAAAATTATGCCGTCGTGATAAAGGGTAGTCGCGAATACCAAGCTTGCACTGTATAAGCAGAACTCACACCACCAAATTTTGTAACGATCGGTCCATTATTAGTCATACCTCCCATATAAGGCCCAAGTAGTTCGAAAATCATTTTAACGAGTAGGTATAGATTTCTTTAAAATTTTAAACTGAAAAATGGTCTTGGCCGTCTATACTTTCTTAAATGTTTTTATTCGTTACTATTCAAATAGTACTAGTTTCACCCTCAGCGTACTAAAATTAAATTTTTCAATTAAATATTTTCTACTTATAGAAAATACAGTTGGTGTTCTCTGGTACTTTTTAGTTAAACATTGTTTTTAAATGAAGTAGGTACATTTTGTTCCTCCCCGTTCTGGCTACTTTATAAACATGTTAAATTAATAGAAAAGAAATCCGATCGTACATCAAAACTAAAACAAAATAAACATGAGTTAACAGAACAAAAAAAAAAAATCATACAGAAACAAATTAAAAACACAACAACAAAGCAAAAACAAAAATAAAAATAAATTAATATCGTAGAAGATATAACAGAAACAGCAACAAAATACGTCACTAGTTTACTCACAGCCAATGACAGCAAAAATGGATTTTTTGTTTTGATTTTTAAATTCTTATTCTTAATAAAAACCACAACAAAGTATAGCAACAACAACTACACATTTACTCACACACACACACAAAACCCAATAGCCAGCAAACATTCAGGTTTGATAACAAATTGAAAATGATTTGAACTAAAACTTTTTCTAAAATGTTAAAAGTTTGATGAACTTTTGAGCATTATGTGATAAATATTTGAGAAAAATAGGCGAGTTTATACTAAAGTTGAGAAATACGTTTATTGTCGCACTGTTCTCAAACCAAATTCTGAAATGTAAGTATTTCATAATATTCGATGTCAAATTGAGAAAACATTATTTTTGTATATATTTTTTCTTACACTTAAATTAAAATTTAGATTTGAGAATAATATTTGATGTCAAACCTAGAAAATACTTTCTTTTAAAGTCAACTTCAAATTGAATTTAAATATGAAATACATACCTCTGTTTAGTTTGAGAAACCTTTGAGAAAGTAATTATTCTCATATCATTCCCAAACCTCAATCAATTTGATTTCAAATCATTGTAAATTTGTTATCAAACCTGTTTGTTTGCTGGGCATAGAAAATTTAAATCAAAGTCAAGTCAATAATTTAATTTTCTTCAAAGAGCAAATTAGAAGAGAGCATAAAATTTCTCTTAAAAAAGCAATTTTTAATGAATTCACTTTTGTAAACTCAACAAACAGCATTGCCAGCTTACAAATAAGTACTAGCTAACAACAAAAATATGAATTGCACGAGCAATTGTTTAAAAAAGCAAAAATAATTTGTTTTTTTTTTATTATTATTATTTTTATTATTGTTGTGGTCGATTGTCGTTTGTGTTTGTTGTTTCTGTGTTTGAGTTGAGTGTTTGTTGTGTAGAATTTTAAAAAATATACGAATGAAGAACGAACATGACGAACATCAAGTAAGCAAGCAATCAACCAACCATCCAACCAGTCAATAGACTTCGATCAACAATCGATGCAAGTGCGCGTTTTTTTTTATTGTTTTATTTATTTTAACTATTATTTATATTTTTTTACAATTTGATCATCTAATTCAATTAGCGAGCGATAATAAATGACAAACTACGTTTGAATATAATATAAAATAAAACGGTTAAAAGTATTTCCGTGCGTGCATTATTTAAAAAATTTAACTATTTAGTGTTTCTAAATGGAATTTATAAAAAAAAATTTGTTAAAACTACTGGAAATGTGTTATTAAAATATAAAATTTAATAAAAATTGTGTTTGGTTTAAATTACTACTTCTCATAAAGAAATAACATCAATATTTTACACACGATTTTTAAAATTAAAGTTAAACAACAATATTTTGTTTAGCTACATCCGAAAAAAAACCGCCAACAAATTAAGTGATAATAAGTGATTTGAAAACGTTTTTAGAAATTGGTAATAATAAAAAATAACAGATCAGTTTCCTCATTTGTGTTTAAAAGATTTACAAAATAAATAAAAAATAATAAGAATATAAATACAACACAAATAATTATATATATTTATTAATAAAAATAATAATACTCATACCACAAATAATAATAATTACAAATAATTCCAAATAAAAATAATTAAAGTTACCGCAAATCGAATTGTTCAGTCTATGACCGTAATTTCAACAAACTACCAGTGCTTAGTTTCTTATGGAGTAAAAATATTAGGAAAATTTCTAACCGTAGATACCTATTGATTTAGGTATCGAGTGTATGACTTCAAGGACCGGGATTTACAATAGATGGTGAATCTTTTAAACGCGGTCTTTGTTTTTAATAACTTATATGTCATTCTCATGGTTACATATCTGTCATTTATTCTCACTTAGTTATTGAACATTATAGTGTAAACAACAGGTTTTGTTTTTTGTCGAATTTTGTGCCAACAAATCGTCATATGCGGAAAGTTTTGCTTTACTTCTTTCATTTGAAAAAAAAGTGCCGTTTGCTCACCAAACCTTATGATTAATGTGTAGGTAGAAAGATAAAAAAAGGAGATACAGATAGAAATGAAAACGAGAAGGGGAGAGTCAGATGATATGAAAAGATTGAAAATAGTGAAGAGGGTCCGAACAAAGAGAGGAAAGGAGATTAATTAAATGCGTATCAATGAATTGGCGGTTATTAGGTTAGGTTAGGTTTCATGGGCAGCCGCTCCTCAATCAGCTCACTTGGGTCCATTCAAATCTGATCCCATTGTGATACCCAAGAGGTAGTCATCAAAGTATTTGCAGTACTTCCGTTGACTCCAAATTAAACCAACCAGATTCCCGGATGAAGGAATAGATTCGTCTCAGATTCATCCTTGATAGCTCGTCCAAACATGATAGGAATGGAGATCCGAGGTTACGTTCCCTCAGGTTTGTCAGGGCTGGACATTAGCAGAAAAGGTGATACACAGTCTCTTCCTCTTCTTCATTATGCCAGCTTCTACAGTAATCATTTTACCGTAAGCCCAATCTTCTAGCATGAGTCCCGATTAAACAGTGTCCTGTAATAAAGGAGACAATTAGCCTTATTTGCTCACGATGGTAATCTATAAGTAGATTCGTCCTGCTGGCATCATATACAGGCCAAGTCGACCTCGCCGTAGCACAGGAAGATTCATTAGTCCACCTGTTTTGTGCAGTCTCATATAGTTTCTGCTGAACAGCCATCTTGCATTTAACAAGGGAAATGCCAAAAAAGGGGTCGATTAGGTCACTCTATGGAGATTCCCATGTCTGGTTTGATTAGCCAATTACTATTACTTATAAAGGCATTACTGCACTCTAGCCTCATATTCGAGAACTCAGAAAGACTAACTAGGGAACGATGTCCCAGAAACTTAGAGCGTAGATCTCCTAATGCCGGACAGTGACAAAGCTGATCAAAAATGGTCTCATCCTTCTCAGCCTGTTTAAGGATCCCAAGCAATCCTGGACCAAATTAGATGTTGTGTATACAACTATTAGAGATTTTATTGCAGCCTTACTGTCAGTGAATATACGAATATCCCTGCCTGATATCTTGTTATAACTTAGCCAGTTATCCAGTTAGCCGCCCATTTAATGACTGATATTTCAGTCTGAATAATGCTACATTAATTTGGAAGTCTAAAAGATAGCCTGGTTTCCAATTCCTGAATGTAGACACCTACGCCAACTCGATCTCCCTTCCTAGAACCGTCCATATAAACTGAGAGAACCGTTGGGTCATGTGAAGGTCCGTCTACTACTTCCGTTAAGCAGCAATTTCAAAACGTTTGCGAGCAGCAGGGAAATTGGGTAACATACGAATTGAAGCCGCAAATTCGTCTTTCAAGGTCTCTCGGCTTCTATGTCCGAAATGATGATTGAACGCTTTAAAAGAAAATCATTTTTGCACCGAATAATTACTAGCGATGAAAAATGGATTCATTGACAACCAGAAGCCTAAGAGATCATATGTGAATCCCGGCCAACCAGCCAAATCGACAACAACGACAAAAACTCCATGGCGCTAAGGTAATTCTCTGTATTTAGTGGGAGCAAAATAGTCCTATCTAATATGAGCTGCTGAAATTTGGCCGGATCATCACATAGAACCTGTGCCGAACGCAACTGATTCATTTGAAGCGAGCAGAATATGCGGCCAGGCATCATTACATCATATTGCATCATTACAACGCTCTTCCACATGTTGCACTACCTGTCAAAAAGTATTTGGAATGAAGTGGTTTGGAACTTTCACCTCACCCGCCTTATAGTCCAGACCATGCTCCGTATGACTGCTATTTGTTTCGAACGATGCAGAATGCTCTCTCTGGGATACGCTTCACTTCAGAACTGAGTATCTGAAATTGGCTTGATTCGTTCTTGGCTTCAAAAGATGAGCAGTTCTTTTGGCTCGGAATCTATCTATTGATGGATAACACTCTATTTTATATTAACAAAATCGGAAAAAAATTTGAATACTTCTTTGGTCCTCCATTCAACTTAATTACGGCCTCTAGTCACCTTTTCATTTATTTTACATGATGTTCAGTTATATCTTTAGTAATTTCCCCCATCCTCTTCCTTTAAAGAGGATTCGAAGTTCGTACTTAGATTAAATGCTTCGTTTTCTAATATTCCGGTCTAAAATTTCTCACAGATGCTGTATTGGGTTAAGGTTTGGAGACTGCGGAGGTGAATTTAACTGCTTAGGCACGTTACACAATAGCCACTCCTTAACAATTCTGACGGTGTGCTTTTGGTCATGGAGTTACAAGTCCTAAATTTTCAGCATTTTCTTTCAAATTATCCTAAGTGGTCTCTGCTATTCATTGCACTTTCAATAAATACAAGATTGCTAGGTCCTGCATAGATGGAAATGCGTGCTGTATACTAAATTTTGACTCTGACTGTATATGCTATTCAACAAATATAAAATTCCTGCTAAGTATTAAGCAAATAGCTAACATTTTCTAAAAAAAATTCCTACAATTCAAAAAATAGCAAACAAATAGCTAAATTTTTCTAAAGAAAATTCATGCTATTAAGCAAATAAGCGAATAGTAAAAATTGTAAAAAAAATTCCTGCTATTAAGCAATAGCAAAAACTTTCTAAAGAAAATTCAAAAACAAAGAGCAAACATTTTCTAAAGAAAATTCTTGATTAAGCAAATAGCTAAAATGCTTTGACAAAATAGTGAAAATTGTGGAATGAAAATTCATTCACAGAGAAAACAGATTCGTAGTGGCAACCGAATTTGTTGCCAATCGAATGATTCGGTTGTACACATAGAATTTTTCGGTTCTAGCAACAAAAAATCAGTTAATAAGGAAGAATTTCGGTTAAAACAACCACACTTTTGTTATCTCTTCTAAAATTTTGTAGCCACAACTGAAAAATTCAGTCACCAATTCAGAATCATTCGGTTGCTACTACGAATCTGTTTTCTCTGTGTAGTAATCAATAAATAGCAATACATTTCTAACGATTATGCTATTCAACAAATAGCAAACATTTTCTCATGAAAACTTATGTTTTCTAAAGCAATTGTTTTCTTCATAAAATTTACACAAAAAAAAAACACAATTTTTTGCCACCCACTATACACTATAAAGTGACACAATATAATGCGAGAATATAGTCAGTTCAAAATAGTAGTTTTTAATATTCCATAGTTTATTTTTTGTCGTTCTGTTTCTATATTCGATATTTAATTGAAAACTTTGCACATCATTGAGCAACAATCATTGCTTTAGAGTAGTAGACAAAAATCACCATCAAATACTGTTGATCTCATTGTTATTTTGTTGTTCATTTCGTTTTTTCATTTCCCTTTTAATTCTTTTTTTTTTTTTTTGTTGTCGTTGGAGTGCACAAATGAAAAGATCCCCCCGAAAAACAATCAATACAAAATGTGGGGGAAAAAAAAACTCAATCTACTTTTATTACAACACACTTCATGCTCATAACGTCAAATGTTTGTAATAGAGGAATTTAGAACTATAAGTTTTAGTCAGTTATTATTCTTTTTTCTTTATAATTTGAATTACACTTTCAGTGCATATGTATATTTAAAATGATTTTTTTTTTAATTTAAATAAAAATCTGTTAAAAAAAATGTTCAGTTCAGTGAAGAATTTGAATGCTTTACTGTAAATTACATAGTATTTTTTTAATAATTTTAAAATAAATTAAATACATATTATATACAATTGCAAATTAATATAAGTGTTTAAAATAAAGCTAAAATAAACAAAAAAGTTAATATTTATGTACAATATATAAAAATTACTTTTTTATTCATGTAAAAGATTTAAGTGCAATAAAAAATAGTAATTATAATAATTGAAACTAGCATGATATTGATCTTCTAACCTTTTGCGTTGAAATTACAGAGATTTAAATAAATATTATGTGGTTTTTAATGAAATGTTTGTAATAAATGTTAAAATTGTTATACAGGGTGTTATAATGAAAGATGAGACTTATTTTAGTATATGCACCCAAAGAATACATATTGTTAGTAGTACATGTTTACAATAACCATTTCAAAATGTTTACTAGTTTTTTTAACAATATTTTGGTCACTGTAATTATTTATATGATTGTGTTAACCACAAATTGTTTAAGTTTACCTTTAACATCATTGTAGCAATCATATATATGATTGTAGTAAATAATTATATGTTTTATGATGAATCATAATCCGAGAACAAGACAATATGGTGAAGTATTAAGTACTACATCATATAAATGGTAACTTAAACATATTATGGTTTCCGCAATCATATATATAATTACTGTGACCATAATATTGTTAAAAAAAAATTGTAAAAATATTGAAATGGTTATGGTAAATATGTACAACTATATTATTTCTCTGCGTCTAATAATTAGGGTGATCGATTCTTCGACATTTTTTAGAAACCGGTTTTCGGTTACTTCGAAAAATTCCAATTTAATATAAACCGGTTTCGGTTTCGGTTTTTTAATAATAACCGGTTAACCGGTTTTTTTGGCAAAATATTAAAACGCCTAGAAATATGATGAAAAAAGTTGTATTTATTAATATAAACATATATATCGTTACCTTGCGCAAACAGGTGTTCTGACCAACGAAAATGCTAGAAATTTGGCGTTTTATAACCGCTAGTGTATACTGAAACGAATAGCAAATCGAGTGGTTTTCAGATCATGCTGAAATGAAACCGTAAACAATTTGAAAATGCTGCGTTTTACAGAACATGGGCGATAGAAAGGCCCTAAATCGAGTTTTTTGTGTAAGCCCAGATTTTCGTTTATTTTGATAAATGGTCCGCTCATATATCATATTTAGCCAAATAATTTCGACTTAAAAAAACACGAGTTAGGGCCCTTCTATATTAGTGTAACGATATAAATATGCCACACTTTAAAGTATGAAATTATTCACCAATATTGATGAAACATATATCGTACATCATTTTCTCTAGATATGCACAATATCAAGACCACCGGGTGATCCTAATAGTTATTAAAGCTAACGCTTAAATACTTTATGGTAGACATTGAAAATGGTCTTTCACTCAGTGTACTTGTAGGATATATACTTAACAAAGCAGTGAGTACGTTTTCAAGATTTCCAGATTGCTTGAGACATTTGTCTAAATATAAAAAGTCTTCTAAAATAGTTGGAGTATTTGTTTTAACATTTTTTATTCTTTTTTTTTTTTGGATTTTGAATATTTTTTCAAAGTTTTTAATACACTCATAAAAACACACCTTTAGAAAAAACCGGCTATTCGAGGAGAAAACCCCGGTTTCTTCGATATTTCAAATGTAGCTTTTAAAAAAAACCGAAACCAACATAACCAAACAAACCGGTTATAACCGGTTATTAAAAACGGGCCGATCACCCTACTAACCATACAGCAATTGCAAACATACGTATAACACCATGCTGCAAATATTGTATTTATACCTCCACAATACCTTATAAACAAAAATATTGCTCCTCAGCTAACATTAAATACATTAAATTAGAATGGTTTCCTTAATTGTCAACTTTTGAGAATAATTCAGAATTCCAAAGATTATTCAAAATTTGGTTTGCAAATAAAATTCACATACATGATTTCTTAGCTAAAATTCTGGTTTCAAATTGAGAATAATTTTTAAGGCAATACTTTCTCAAATGTCAAACGTTTGATATATATTTGAGAAGAATAGCATTCTTAACAGAAAGAGCACTATATTCTTCTTTTGAGAAATTGCTTTATTGTCGAATTGTTATCAAAACTTATTCTCAGGTGTATTTATTGGGTGTATGACTTAAAAATGCGTTTTTTTTTCTAATTTTTAGCTTTTATTTTGAAACATTTGTACAATAAAAATGTATTCAAAGTATTGGGCATTGTTAGTTATAATCATTTCCCATCTTTCCGGCTGCATATGGATTCCTATCCAAAAGAACTGTTCATCTTTTCAAGCCAAGAACGAATCAAGTCAATATCAGATACTCTGTTCCAAAGTGAAGCGTATCCCAGAGAGAGCGTTCTGCATTGATCGAACAGACATATTACGGTTTCATGTCTGGCCGTATATTCTGGTCGTTTTTGGGCAATGTTCGCTTCAAGCGAATCAGTAGCGTTCGCTACAGGTTCCCTGTGATGGTCTGACTAGATTTCAGCAGCTCATAGCATATAGGCTCTTTTTGCTCCTAACAAATACACAGCATTACCTTAGCGCCATGGATATTTGGCATTCGGCTGATTGGCCGGGCTTCACGTACGATGTCTTATGATTCAGATTATCGTAATGGATCTATTTTTCATCGCAAGTAATGATTCGGTGCAAATATGATTTTATTTTATACACAGAGAAAACAGTTTCGTGATAGCAACCGAATTTGTTGCCAATCGAATGATTCTACCTTAGCGAAAGAATTTTACAGTTGTGACTACAAAATTTTAGAAGAGATAACAACATTTGGGTTGCCTCAACCGAAATTATTCTTTATCAACTGATTTTCTGTTGATAGAAACGAAAAATTCTATGTATGCAACCGAATCATTCGATTGGCAGCAAATTCGGTTGCTATTACGAATCTGTTTTCTCTGTGTAGCGTTCAAATATCATTTCGGTCATGGAAAATCGACATTCAATTTTCATGCGTTTGGATAAATCCTGCTACTTGTAAACATTTCGAAATTGCTGCTTGAATAGCTCCCAATGATCTTGCAAGCTCTTGTTGAGTTTTACAACAATCTTCATGGAGTAATGCCTCGAATTCTTAGTCTTTAAACTTTTTTGGCTGGCCTGGAATATCTTTAACTTCCGTATCAAAATCTCCACTTCTAACCTGCACAAATCACATCTCGCACATTGAAACCGATGGAACACAGTCACCATAAGCTGTGGTGTGCTTCAGCGGCACTTATTTTTTCAAATTAAAGAAGTAATGCTTTGTTAGCACAAAATTCGAAATTTTCGAAATAAACTTTGTTGTTTACATTATAATGTTCAATTAATAAGAGAAAATAAATGACAGATAAGCTATTAACAAGTAAGAGAGCTATATTAGGCTGTGCCGAATCTTATATTCCCTTCACCAAATTATACTTTAAAATAAAATTTAAAAATCTTTTTTTTCAAAATTATTTTTCAAAAGTTTTTTCAAATTTTTTTAATTTAAAAATTAATTTTTTTTTAATTTATTAGTGAAAAAAATTTAAGAAAAAAACAAGTTTTTTGTGAAAAAAAGATTCTGGTTAAAAAATATTTTTCCCGATTTTGACCCATTGTAGGTCCAACTTACTATAGCCCTTTATACATCGTTGCAATGGATTTTGAAATATCTATCATTAGATATCCATATTGTCTATGTTTATGACTTAGTAATCGAAATATATATCAAAAATAGGCAAAAAATAGAGGTTGTCTCGGGTTTTTGCTCATATCTCCGTTATTTATGGACGGATTTTGCTGATTTTAAATAGGAAACTTCTCGAAAGATTGTCTGACAGAATTTTTGAGATTTGGATCCCGAAGGTATCTGGGGTCTTCAGAAAATTAAATTAAACAGACAGACGGACATGGCTAAATCGACTCCGCTATCTATAAGGATCGAGAATATATATACTTTATAGGGTGAGAAAATTATATTGTGGAAATTACAAACGGAATGTCAAACTTATATATACCCTTATCACGAAGGTGAAGGGTATAAAAACAAAAATCTCGTTCAAAAGATACGCCATCTATTGTAGATCCCGCATTTTTATCTCATACGCTCAATATAATATTAAAACGGATATTTTTTAATAACAAGTTCCCAAAAAATCTGATTTGTCATTTTTCTTTGAGTGCATATTAAGATTAAGTGTATTTTAGATTCAGCACAGACGAATTATTGTTTTTAAATTTATGCCTAACTTGAAAATAAAATATCAATTGATTTTATATTTTAACGCCTAAAATTTTATGTATAATGAATCTTTTAGTTTTGCCGCTTTAGACATTAAAAAATTATAGAAAGGGTAATTTTCAAACCAACCCACATTTTAATCTTTATAAAATATCACGATAAATTGTAATTTGTATGAGGTGGCACTACACTTTAAAAGAAGGATATATTAAATAGTAATATAACTAATAACATATGCCAAAATAGAAACATTTTTAAACTGGGTAATACATATTATAGCGCTCAGTATATTCCTACAAATAATTTAATATTTTTACTAAAATTCCACTATTATTCAAGTCACTAGAGTTGTGGTATAAATATGAACTTTATAATTAAAACGAATCATATTATATTTCAAAATTAAGCAAGTTATTTTGCAAATGTCAATATCACTTTTTCAAGTGTACAGTATGTATCAATAACAAGTCCAAAGTCTCCAAGTAGTGACTACGACAGTCGTCTTTACAGTCTCCGTGTCTCATATGTATTGTCTTATTTCATATTGAATGCATTAATATCTCATCATCATCTGCATATCGATGCTACTGAGTCACACTGTTTTGTTTTTTTTTTTTTTATTTTAATTTAGAAAACAACGTTGAGTTCATCATGCTCTACGACTCAGTGTAACTAAATATTTAAAATAATATTAAATACAACTTCGAATTACTCACAGCAGAGATTTAGCAAATGTGAATTTAATTAAAGTGAATGGAGAGAAAGAGAATTATTATAAAACATAGCACAAACAAAAAAAAAAATAAATATAAAAAAAATCAAAACAAAGTAAAAGATTTATAAACGGAATTAAGATGTGGGATCTGGTATATGAGTAATTCCCAAATGCGAATGACTTTTAGAAAATTTATTAAATTTTTAATGTTATTGACTTTTAGGAAATATACAAACAAGTATAGACAATATATAGGTATATTCCTGAATTAGTTCGTTAAGTAATTTTTAAGATATCAAATGCTGATCAGCTCTACGATCGTCACAAAATTTTATTGTATGATATACAGATCATAATACAAAATTTTGTACAGATCGTAGTTTTTTTTTTCTTGAAGTTTGAGATCAGCACTTGATAACTTGAAAATTAGTTAACGAATTTATCAAGGAATATATATGAGACTTATTAGTGTTGATTTTGATTTTGAGCGCTATTTATAGGGTTTTCCAACAAGAGGTGTTATTTTGGAATTCAAAGAAAAATGGAATTTTTTTGAGATAAATGATCGAATGCTTATTTCATAATAAAGAAGAAGGTATGCCGTTAATATTGAAAAACAACATCAGTCAAATGGCCACCACGACCATTTACAGGACCATATCCTTTTCATGAAATTTTCCGTAACCAAATCGGAAAGTGGCTGCCCTATGTCCTCGATAGCCTCACGAATTCAATCTTTGAGGTCTTGAATCGACTCTGGGCTGTTGGCGTAGACCTTTTCTTTCACGTGGCCCCAAAGGAAGAAGTCGCAAGGTGTTAAATCTCAGTGACCAATTGTGATCACCTCTTCGAGAGATAATCGAAAGGCACGGCGTTGTTGATGATCGGCCGGCTTGAGTTCTTGCGTTAACTGAACTTTATAAGCCTTAAGACCCAAGTCTTTATGCAAAATACGGTGTAATGACGTTTGTGGAATGTCCAATTCCAAAGAAGGACGAGGAATGGACAAACCTGGGTTCTCTTCAACACTTTGGGCAACAGCAGCAATATTCTCAGTTGTTCTTGAGCAACGTGCACGGGGTTTATTCTTCACATCACTAACTTGTCCCAACAGCTCGAATTTTTGCACTAATTTCTGTATTGCGGTCCGACAAGGTGCTTCACGACCACCCAAAAATGCTGCAATATTTTCACCATTTTTTTTAGTGAATTTTAATAATTTCAATGCGTTGTTGGAGCGTGTATCGTTCCATTTTTAGTAATGGCGTAGTTTCTACTTGGCAAATGTCAAAGAATAGAAGCTTCAAAAGTGACAGCTACCGAAATAACGGGTGATTCAAAATAACACCTCTTGTTGGAAAACCCATTATAAGAGCGGATTAAAGTTACAGTGAACTCGCGAAAACGTGAACTAATTTTTACCAAGGGTGTTCACCATTTGTTCATGTTTTAGAGTAGTAAATGTAGAAATAAAAGTGTTCACGTTTTCGAGTCGTTCATGTCTTGGGGTATTCACGTTATCGTGAGCTCACTGTATTTTGAAAAGTGCACCATACTCCTCTTAGATCAAATTTTGTGTAAATTGTAATAATTTTAGGATATTTTTTCGCATTAATCATTTTTGTGACATAGGGGCTATAGCCAATAATAAAGCGATAGTGATTTTATTTACATACTTATTCATGAAGTTTATTTCTTGTTAAGTTTATCTTTATACCATCATTTGTACGCAATTTATTTCCATTAAAAAGATTATCTAAAATGGGCCTTACATGATCATCTATGATCAATCATAGAACGATTGTAACATAATTTGATGTAACAATTTTCACTGACACAAAAAGCTAGTTGGGAAAATTCAACAAAAATATTAAAAATTTTCCTTATTTGAAAGATTTTTTTTTTTTGTTTTTTAATAAACAACTTAATAATTTGCACATGTTCGTTCGTTTTTCCAACAACAATTCCACTTAATCATTTGCATCTTTTTTCTAATTCATTGTAATGACTTCAAATTTCAAAATCACACAACAATAACAACAACAACAATTGTATGTATATAAACAATCAGAAAAACACACATTTGTACTAATGACACATAAACATTGAGTTTGAGTTCAAATCTACTTACCAGATTCATTTTGTATCGTTATCCGTACATAAGATTCTCGTTAAACGAATTGATGCCAAGTTAAGGAGAGTTGTACGTACGGTCGCTTGCATGTTTCTTATTAATGAGAGGAATACGTACAGATTTTTAATACTTTGTATAACCGGTTCACACTTTTGTTGTTGTTAATAATAATTTTTTTTTATGTTTTTGTTTTGTTTGTTTTTTTTTTCTTTTTAATAACAACATTTTTACCGGCTGTTTTACTGGCTAATTGAACAAACAATCAGCTGTTTGTTGGTCGATTTGTTGTGGTAGTTGATGGTGTTGATGAAGATTTGTTTTTGTTTTTGTTGTTATTTATAATAATATTTCTGAGAGATTCATTTACACATATTTTGTGTGTTGTTTTCAGGCATATTGTGTGTTTGTATAACCATTTTAGATGCTTATGTAGTTTACACTGAGAGTAATAAAGTGTTTAGTATAGGGTGGCTCCGTTTATATGGAGGAAAAATGAGGTTTATGTTTCCAACAAAAATTAAAGTCTAGTTTAAATTTAGAGGTCAGCTGTATCAAGAAATAAAAAGGTTATTTTTAAAAGTTTTTATGATTTTGTTCATGTTTCTCACAAAGGAAACATATGAAGTATTGATATCATGGGAAAGATCTTTAAAAGATGTCTTTAATGCTGTATCAAAAATGTTCTAAGAGTATAAAAATATTCAAATATTTTTTTGGAAAAATTTTAAGTTTTTTAAATTTTGAAATAGAATTATTTAAAATAATTAGTATAAATTTATACGCTATAAAACTCATACAAATTCATCGAAATAGTTTTGCTGTTTTCCGGAATTCAATTTTCGAATTTCAATTTTTTTAATTTTTTGAAACCTATTTTCTCCTCGATTTAGCTTTATATCAAGACAATTACAAAATTGATATCAAAAATTTCATTCAACTTTTCATTGGTATACTCTATAATTTCATTGGATTATAAAACAGACAATTGAGTTTAACTAAACTACAGGGGTTTCCAACAAGAGGTGTTATTTTGGTATTCAAAGAAAAATTGCATTTTTTGAGATAAATGATCGGATGTTTATTTTATAATAAATATATGAAAAATGAGAAACAACATCAGCCAAATGGCCACCACGACCACGCTTACAGGACCATATCATTTTCATGAAATTTTACATAACCAAATCGCAAAGTGTTTGCACTATGTTCTCGATAGCCTCACGAATTCTATATTTGAGGTCTTGAATCAACGCTGGGCTGTTGGCGTATACCTTATCTTTCACGTGGCCTCAAGGGAAGAAGTCGCAAGATGTTAAATCACAAGATCTCGGTGGCCAATTGTGATCACCTCTTCGAGAGATAACACGGTACGGAAAGTTTTCCCGTTAAAGTGCAATGGTTTCGTTGCTTGTGTAGCACGTAGTGCCGTCTTGTTGAAAATAAACGTTGTCCAGATCAATATCATCCAACTCCGACCATGAGAAATGATTAATCATCTCTCTATAGCGCATAGGACAAGGAATGGACAAATCTGGGTTTTCTTCAACACTTTGGGCTACAGCAGCAATATTCTCAGTTGTTCTTGAGCGACGTACATGGATTTTATTCTTCACATCACTAACTTGTCCCAACAGCTCGAATTTTTCCACCAATTTCTGTATTGCGGTCCGACGAGGTGCTTCACGACGACCCAAAAATGCCTTAGTTTTGCGAACTGTGACTGCAAGATTTTCACCATTTTGGTAGTGAATTTTAATAACTTCAGTACGTTGTTGAAGCGTGTATCGTTCCTTCACCATCGTGAGAAGGTTATATATAAATTTGTCATTCCGTTTTTAATTGCCATAATATAATTTTCCGACCCTATAAAGTATATATATTCTGGATCCTTATAGATAGCAGAGTCGATTAAGCCATGTCCGTCTGTATGTCTGTCTGTTGAAATCAATTTTCTGAAGACTCCAGATATCTTCGGGATTCACGTTTTCAATAATTCTGTCAGACATGCTTTCGACAAGTTTTCTATTTAAAATCAGCAAAATCCGTCCATAAATAAAGGAGATATGAGCGTATCGTTCCTTCACCATCGTGAGAAGGTTATATATAAATTTGTCATTCCGTTTTTAATTGCCATAATATAATTTTCCGACCCTATAAAGTATATATATTCTGGATCCTTATAGATAGCAGAGTCGATTAAGCCATGTCCGTCTGTATGTCTGTCTGTTGAAATCAATTTTCTGAAGACTCCAGATATCTTCGGGATTCACGTTTTCAATAATTCTGTCAGACATGCTTTCGACAAGTTTTCTATTTAAAATCAGCAAAATCCGTCCATAAATAAAGGAGATATGAGCAAAAATCCGAGACAACTTCTGAAAATTTCATTAAAAAAAGACAATTTATTGCATGCTTAGACAAAAAAGCAATAAAACGTATGTTTGGATGTGTGTTGGCGTCATTGCTTTGCGTATTTTGTTTTTGTTTTTTTGGTGTTTCGTTTCGTTTGGCGTTGTTGGTTTTATACTCTTCACCTTCGTGTGAAGGGTATATATAAGATTGTTATTTCGTTTATAACTTCTACAATATAATCTGTTCGTCAGCAATTAAATGTAAAATTTTTAAAAGTTTGCTTGATATATTTAGGATGCTATACGCTGAAAATGGACAATTAATGCATCCACAACAAAGGTGAACTAATATTCGGCTATGCCCGAATATATTGTTAGTAATGGCGTAGTTTCTACTTGTCAAATATCAAAGAATAAAAGGTTCAAAAGTGACAACTACCGAAATACCGGTTGATTCAAAATAACAGCTCTTGTTGGAAAACCCTCTATTTGCAACATATTACACGAGACATTGTGTTTATTTGTCATGCTTTCTTTGTAATTAAACAGTTTTAATGTTTTAATTTATTTTATGCAATACATGAAAAACTGAGTCTATTATATAACATATTGGGGTACGCCTTAAAAATGCGGATTTTATTAAAATTTTTAGCTTTTATTTTGAAACATTTGTACAATATAAATTTATTCCAAGTATTGGCCATTATAGCTATAAACCTTTCCCATGTTTCTGACAACATATGGATTGTTAGCCAATATTTTGATGCCAAGGGCGATCTATCCAATTTATTCTGTTGTGAAACGTATCTCAGAGAAAGCGTTCGAACCAAATAGCATCGATCGAACCAAGTGATAGTCGATCGGGACAAGGTCTGAATTATAAGGCAGATGAGGCAAAACTTCCCAACCACTTCTTTCTAAATAATTTTTAACAAGTATTGCTACATGTGGCCTAACGTTGCCATGATGGAATAATTCGGTTTCATGACTGGCCGCATACTCTGGACGTTTTTCGGTTAATGCTCGCTTCAACTGAATCAGTTGCATTCGGAACAGGTTCCCTGTGAGGGTCTGGTCAGATTTGAGCAGCTCATAATGAATAGGATCCTTTTGCTTTCACCAATTGCATAGCATTATCTTAGCGCCATGGATATTTGGCTTTGGTATAGATTCGGCTGGTTTACCGGGCTTCATGTATGCTCTCTTACGCTTCGGATTATCGTAATGTATCCATTTTTCATTGCAAGTAATGATTCGGTGGAAAAATGATTTTCTTGTATAACGTTCAAGCATCATTTCGGACATGCAAAATTGTCTTTCAAGGTCTTTCGGCTTCAATACATATGATATCCAATTTCCCTGCTTATGGATAAATCCTACTGCTCGCAAACGTTTGAAATTGCTTCTTCAGTAACTCCCAATGATATTGCAAGCTCTTGTTGAGTTTTACAACAATCTTTATGGAGTAATGCCTGCAATTCTTGGTCATCAAACTTTTTTGGCTGACTTGACGATCTTTGTCTTGCGTGTCAAAATCACCACTACTGACCTGCACCACTTCTCTCGCACTTTGAAACCGATTGTTGTTGTTTGAAGCTCAACAACAATTTAACAACATTAAGCTCGACAATATTTAGGACATTAAGACAATATGACTTAATAGCAGTCCGTTTTAAGCCCCCAATTGTATTTTGTTAATTTGATACAAAACATTATTATCAAATTTTGAATAAACTAATGTTTTTATTTAGCACGCTAAGTATAATTCTCAAATATTTATCAAATCATTCTCAAACGTTTGATAAAGAATAAAATGTTTGCTTGAAAATCATCCTAAATATCAAACACAAATCTTTCCTATGTGTGACACGAATATATGATGGGTGTAGTATCAAAGTCTGCAATCTCCAATTTTTACGAGAATTTATTTAATAATGTCATCTAGTTACATTTGATGAATGATTGCGGTTAGTCAACATGCCAATACAAAATCCATTTTTAAACAATTTAAATCAGTACATTATCAAAATACTTGAGTCAAATTCGTGTACTTGATGGTTTGATGTACACTTGCTGGATGACCCGTCAAGCATGCATTTGGTTTTTGATTTTGTGGTCTTAAGATCAATAGCGGGAATTCTATATCATATTTATTTTTGTTTTTTCTGTCAGCCATTTTCATAACACATTTAATTTTAAGGGCATCATACACTATACATATTATGCACTTCACCTGACATACTTATCATATATACATTGAAATATTTTTGAAAATACTTACGTGCTTGATGAGAAAACACCATACACTCATCAAAATGTAACATCAAGCTTGATGAGTATTTTGATACGCAATCTTTAGTTTAAACCTAAACTTAAACCAAGTTAAACCTGAAATCAGGAACTGATGCTCAGTTCAATTAACCATTTTCCTGAATTTTTTTTACCCCATTTTTTCTTTGAGTGTATGGAGGAAACATCATATCTTTTTAGATTAATGCTTTCATATATTAAACACAACAACAAAAGATTACTACTATATGTATTAACTATAGTAGTAATAAAAAAAAACTAAAAGTGTAAAAAAAATTGTTGTATACTCGACCAGACACACACAAACAAACACCTGCGTAGTTGAAAAAATATAAACTATTAAGAAGTGGGGGCCTGGTTAAAGGTTATTAAGCTCGTGTTTTTAATATTGTTAACAATTACCGCAGGCAAAGTGTTTTTTCTTAATCATGTTGATGCATTTTTTAAACTATAATTTCAGTTTTTGTTATATACATA
The DNA here is from genome assembly GCA_942486065.2 of Calliphora vomitoria. Lineage (NCBI taxonomy): Eukaryota > Metazoa > Arthropoda > Insecta > Diptera > Calliphoridae > Calliphora > Calliphora vomitoria. Next base: position 114,885,616 of record OW818030.2, on the reverse strand, counting down.
TACCAGAAGGCTTAAACTCTGATGTATATGAACAGATATTGCAACAAATAGAAATTTTGTTGCAACAAAGCAATAGCTGGTTTGAAATTAAAGTAATTTACTCATTCTATGTGCGTAGAAAATTGGCAGATAATAAATAAGTAATGTTTATAAAAAACAACTGTTAGTTATCTACTAAAAGTACTTAGATAGCTGGCTGGCTATACACAATGAACTATCAAAGTTATTAAAAGAGAAACTTATCTAAGCTTTTTAAGAGAAATTTATTGCAAAGGAATTTTTATAGTTTTTGTTATTACTTTCAAATATATTTCATAAAGTGTTAAAATTGTATAACAATATAAAATTTCCCAAAAAAATAAAAAAAAAATTTCAAGCAAAATTTCCTTTATAATTTAATCTTTATTTGTTTTTTGCCATAAAACAGAAATATTTTACAAGTCAATAGTCTCAGAAGTTTCCAAAATGATTTAACATTGTATTATGAATTCATCTCAAGTATGAATCAATCTTTTGTTCACTTTTTTTATTTTTTGCATTTATGCGCTTTACAATAAAAAAATAAAAAAAAAAAAAACTTAAAGGTGTGCTGATATCATTTTCCTACAAAATAATTGTCAATGCATGTTGTAAAGAAAATGACAAACATAAAAAACAGCCACAACATCAGAAACTAATAATAATGACCCATATAAAAAGAAATAATTTGTTGCATTTATGTATGAATGTATGTATCTTTAGATACAATCTAGCGTTTTGTGTAATGGGCGTGACTCAATGTGATGTGTTAATTGAAGAAACAAATAATAATAATAATAATGATTTGTAGCATCAACTTCATGATCATCGTTACGTTAAGTGTGCATTTACACATGAGCTACTGTTCATTTTTTTATATGGGGGACCAGGTTAAATACAAATGCAGAAAAAAACAAACAGTTTCTGTGGAAAACTTTCTATTGAAACTTCTTATTTCTGAAAACAATCAATATTTTTAAGTGAAATGAAAATTGTATGTTATTATACCCTTCACCTTCGTGAGAAGGGTATATATAAGTTTGTCATTCCGTTTGTAATTTCCACAATATAATTTTCCGACCCTATAAAGTATATATATTCTGGATCCTTATAGATAGCGGAGTCGATTTAGCCATGTCCGTCTGTCCGTCTGTTGAAATCAATATTCTGCAGACCCCAGATATCTTCGGGATCCAAATCTTCAATAATTCTGTCAGACATGCTTTCGAGAAGTCTCCCATTTAAAATTAGCAAAATCCGTCCATAAATAACGGTGATATGAGCAAAACACCGAGACAACCTCTATTTTTGACCTATTTTTGATCTATATCTCGATTACTAAGTCATAAATATAGACAATATGGATACCTAATGATAGATATTTCAAAATCCATTGCAACGATATATATAAGACTATCGTAAGTTGGGTCAAAATCGTGAAAAATATTTTTTAACTCGAATTTTTATTCACAAAAAATTTTTTTTGTCATACATTTTTTTCACTAATAATTTAAAAAAAAAAATTTCTATTAAAAAAATTTAAAAAACTTAAAAAAAAAATTTTTAAAAATTAAAAAAAAAAAAAAAAATTTATTTTAGAATATAATTTGGGCATATAAGATATTTGTGTAGAAATACAAAAAAAAAAATTTTTTGTTTAAGAACTTTTTTAGTGTAGAAATCGTTTTTTGATAAAACATTATTTGCGAAAAAACAGTATTTCTGTAAAAGTTCAAAAACAGTTTTTTTTTTTTTTTGTGTAAAACAAGTTTTTTGATTAGGAAATTTTTTTTGATTAAAAAAATTGTATGTGAAAAAACGATATTCGATATATATTTTTGGGTAAAAATACCGTTACGTTTTTACCTTTTAGAAACGGGGGTTTATTTCCTTTAAATAAACCGGATACCTTTGATTGCAAATAAAAGCAGATTTAGTAGTTTAAAATTTTGTAACAACTCTTTACTTATTTAAAATCTACAACAACAACAGCTCAAATAGTCCTCAGTGTCTTTATACACGTTTATCAATTCGGAGAAATGTACACGCACTCTTGTACAATAAATTGTCTTGTACAATAAATGTACAAGACAGTTGATGTTAACTCTATCAGCGCCAATAATGAACTCAACTCACGACTGCCACCTCTGCCACTATTCATACACACGACATCCTTCGTTAATCCTCTACAATGATCTTAACGGACAAACTAGAACATTCGAATTACAGAGCTTTCGATGTTAATGCTAGCAGCTTAAACATTTAGTATTGCCATACTTACAAACAATGCTAATAACCGCATGCTATCAACATTGTTAATAAGTAGAAACTTCTACTGATGGACATGTTTATAAACATGATGAATGCTGCAGGCAGTCGTTACAGACTTAAATTCAAATCGCTATTGCAAATTCGTAACAATACTTTTTGGTGTAAAAAACGTTTTTTCGTTAAGAACTTTTTTATGTGTAAAAACCTTGTTTGGTTAAAAAGATTTATGTACAAAATGTTTTTTGAGTAAAATTACAAAAACTGTTTTTGCTTAAAAACCGTTTTTTGGCTAAGAACTTTTTTAATGCAAAAAAATTGTTTATGTAAAATCGTTGTTAGTGTAACTGTTTAAGTGTAAAAAAACGTTTTCGGGTAAAAACTTTTTTAGTGCAATAAACGTTTTTTGTAAAAACTGTTTAAGTGTAAAAAAAAGTTTTTTGGGTAAAAACTGTTTTTTAGTGTCAAAAACGTTTTTTGGGTAAAACCTGTTTTAGTGGAAAAAACGTTTTTGGGTAAAAACTTTTTTAATGTAAAAAACGTTTTTGTGTAAAAACTTTTTTAGTGAAAAAAAGTTTCTTGGGTAAAAACTGTTTTAGTGTAAAAATCGTTTTTGGGTAAAAACTTTTTTAGTGTAAAAAAGTTTTTAGGGTAAAACTGTTTTAGTGTGAAAAACGTTTTTGGGTTCAAACTTTTTTTTAGTGTAAAAACATTTTTTGTATAACAACTTTTTTAGTGTAAAAAAAGTTTTAGTGTGAAAACGTTTTTAGGTAAAAACTTCTTTAGTGTAAAAACTTTTTTTGGGTAAAACTGTTTTAGTGTGAAAAACGTAAAAACTTTTTTAATGTAAAAAACGTTTTTAGTGTAAAAACTTTTTTGGGTTCAAAATTTTTTAGTGTAAAAAACTTTTTTAGTGTAAAAAACGTCTTTTGTGTAAAAACGATTTTTGTGTAAAAACTTTTTTAATGTAAAAAACATTTTTTGTGTAAAAACTTTTTTAGTGTAAAAAAGTTTTTTGTGTAAAAAACGTTTTTTGTGTAAAAACTTTTTTAATGTAAAAAAGTTTTTGGGTAAAAACTTTTTAGTGTAAAAACGTTTTTGGGTAAAAACTGTTTTAATGTGAAAAACGTAAAAACTTTTTTAATGCAGAAAACATGTTTGGCATAGATGACAACTAGATATGTAACTGAAAGCCAAAAACCTATGTCTGTTGTCAAAAACCTAATTCATGAGAATGTATTGCATGTATTTTGTTATTATAACCGGTATGTATGAAAAGAGAGTAATATTTTCCATTTTATTGCTCTCTACTTCCGTCCTATGATTTTTGGTTTCAAAAATTTTTGTGTAAAAAATTTTTTGTGTAAAAACTTTTTTAGTGTAAAAAAAAGATTTTTGGGTAAAAACATTTTTTGTGTAAAAAATTTTTAGTGTAAAAAACTTTTTACTGTAAAAAACTGTGTAGAAAAATTGTGTTTGTGTAAAAACTTTTTTTATGTAAAAAAAACAAAAAAACATTTTTACACCCACAGTCAACTTGTATATATTCTATTTGTGTAAAAATTTCATATATCTCAGCTTTTTCACGATCAAATCAAATACCTTATTCTCATGACTATATTGATACCACATATGATTCTGGAGACTTCAGACAGAAATTTCTAAATCGACTTAGGTATCTATAAGGATCCAGAATATATATTTTATATGATCGCATGAATACTTACTAAGTACATAAATTACAAACGGAATAACAAACTTAGAAATCGCTCATGGTGTGGGGTATAAAAGAGTTAGTTTTGTTTGTTAAAAAAACTTTTTTTTAAATCTCTCACGTATCAAATATTTCAAACGTTGATTTTCAAATTGTATCTATAGGTTATCTTGGATGTTTAAAAAGCTAATTTTGGTTAAACCGTTTTGAAGTTTCTCGCTCTTTTATTTATACCTATAACTCTTGGTTTGAACACGATGAAAATTTGTTTTGTTTTAAATAAGTACTTATTACACTTATTTTTTTTTCTCTCTATGCCTCAACATAGTTAACAATTTCTGTTTCTATACTTATTTTATGACATGTTTTTTTTTCGCTAGCTAATTAATTCATTTCAAATTATTTAATTTTATTTTCAAACATAATTATTTCCTATATTAAATGCACAACAACAGCAGCTCACACTCTCGTACCCAACCACATAAACTCTTGGTAAATGCAATATTATGCCCATGTTTACTACTGCTATATACATAGTTTTTACTTGTAGTCATAAAAATATAAAGAAACACTTGAAACTTAAACCGCGACAACGTGCCACAATATTATTTTTAAACATCATACATCCATCGAACCAACGATTGTACAGAATTAACAGAAAAACGTAAAAACCAAATAAATAAATAATAAAAGTTTTAAAAAAAAAAAAACTCAACCGCATTTACTTTTACAACAGCAAAAAGAAAGAAGAAAAAATAGGTACTTAATGGTTTTAAATAAAACACAATTTTTTTCTGGTATTTATTTAAAAAATAAGTAAAAAAAAAATATATGAACTCATATATTTTTACAATAAAAATGAGCTTAAATATTTACGCATTTAAATGTTTTAATAAACAAGTGTATAAAAGGGATAAAAGTCTATGTAAAAAGGTACTTTTTTTGAGTACTTTTTCACAGTTTATTGCACGATGTATTCTGGGTACTTTTAAAATAAAAATAGTCGAATTTTCTATTTATTTCATTAAAATTGTACCTAAACTAAAAACAATAGTACCAACCTCATCATCTTTGGTACTTATCCAAACTCACACAATCCCATAATCTCTCTAAAGGAAAAAAAAAACTATTACCGCATTTTGTTGATTAAATGATTTGAAACCGAAAAGAGAAAGAAAAACAAAAACAACGATTTATGCAGCAGCTACAACTAAATTAAAAACATAAATTATAAAAACAAAAATTAAATAAAACAACAACAACAAATTATTCATGCTTAAGTAAAAGCAGTCAAATAATTTGTCTGTGAGTTGTGGTGTTGACAGATTTTTATTTATTTTCTTTCGTCGTTTATTTTCAATTTAATTTTAAATCAAATTGAAGCAAATTGTGTATAAAAGAGGCGCTTGTACTTAATTGTGACGTATATACATAGTTATATAGTTTGTTTTTGGGTGGTTTTGCATAATACTGGTGTGTGGCATAAGGGGCACGCATAATGCTGAAACATAAGTAATTTATGGTTTTTAAATGGGAAAGTGGCAAAGCAGGGAATTGGTACTAAATTAAATATAAAAGTGTACAAATTATTTGCTAAAGAGTTGAATATATTATTATATTCAAAAAGTACTTTTTCAAATAGTACCAAATTAATATCAGTTCTAATTTAAGAAAGTACCAAACCTGCATTTTTTAACCTTACCATAAGATAAAAAAAAACACCAAAGAATTATAACTATATGGAAAAATAAAAAAGTACCAAAAAAGTACCAGAGCTCCAATTTTGCATTAACAAATTATGATTAAATAACAAAATAATAAATGTACTATTTAAAAAATTACTAAACTGGTAAATATTTTATCACATAAATTTAAATGTACTAGAAAACGTAAAAAGTACCATACATGGAATTGGTACAAAATTAAATATATCTAAAAGTATAGAAATTGTTCTAAAAATAGTTTTCAAAAAGAACCAAAGTTATAAATATTAGTTTGATTTGTGTTTTAGTTTACGTGGTAGTTCCCTGTGCGCGATCAGTCAAGTAGAGTCGAAAGGACCCTTTTTTTTACATGTATACTAAAATGTCGAAGCAAATAGACCCCACCTGTCCCCGTGAGATATCTCCGTAGGTCATTAAGTATGTAGCTGTCCAGGAATTTGTGATTTTGACACCCAGGGCTGGCCAATCGCAGCGAAGGTGGAAAATCGTGTAGTCGCTTTCCCTATACTTACAGCTACGACAACGGGGCACTGCATGCTTGCCTAGCACCCAGTGCCCCGTTAACCCTCTAATGCTTAAGCATGCCTCAAGGCATTAATCGCAAATATGCCAATAAATGCAAATATAACAGATTCTTCAATTCAAACACTCTTGTAACAGTTTTAGAAAAACGTACTTTAATATTTTAATAAGCCTTGAAGCGTCTTAAAAGCTCTCTTCTTTCTTATTTACTGCACTTTTTACAAATTAAGGCCCGTTTTCTCAATGTATCGACAAACTGCCTGTTACTAAATCTCAACATAAATATAGTAGGCCGATAAACTGCCCGTTAACGATTTTGGTTTTCTCAATAAGTATACCGACAAAAAATATCATTTTCAGTTGGCAATACCTCACAAAGTAGATGTGAAAGTTAGGAAGCCTGCCTTCAAGTGACAACATGTTGACATAAATCAGCTGATAAATGTTGCCATTGACGGCCGGAATCTTTTGGAAAAATTCATTATTCTCCATGTCTGCCAGGTAATTAGGCCTGACATGATAAACTCTTTCAACATTCACTTGGAACTCATGTTCTTCGAGTTCATCCTCCATCAAATTAATGTTAATTCCTCTATTAATATTTAATTTTGTTTACAAAAACACAAACACATAAGAAACTATGAACAGCAGTCAGCTGATTGAATTTATCTGTACGATAAATAAATAACTGGCAGATGAGGTCGGTTTAGCTTTGCGACAGAATAGAAGCAAATGAGACATTGAGAAAACCAAATTTCTTTAATCTGCAGATTTTCGTTGGGAAAAAAGATAATCACATAATGAGAAAACGTCCCCAAAAATATGGGAAGTATTGTGTTATCAAGCGTTAATTAAAGTGTTTTAAAGTTTCCCGATTGCAATCATATTTTTTTTTTTCTTAAAAAGTATACTTATATTTTATATATTGGAGTCAAGATTTATGTAAAAAAAAAGGTAAGCTCCTCTTTAGAGACGTGATTAATTGATGAGTGCCTTCAGGCACTTTGGGGCATTGCAGACTAAATTTTCTGCCTAAATTTTCCCTCCTATAGCTAAATGTTATTTGGTTTTCTTTGCTTTGATTTCCAATTTTTTACATGAAATTTTAAGAAATGGCTAGTCGTGTAAACAAACGTTTCAAATTATCTGATTTGAGTGATGAACAATTAAAAAACTATACTAACTCAAACCCGACTATGATTCAATCTTAAAGAAACAAAAAGAGAGGTTTTTGACAACTGAGTTAGATCTTTGACAGAAGAGTTTTTGCTCTATATATATCTCTCTATGGTTTCAATCATTAAAGCCCCAAGGGTGCCTTAAGGCACTCATTTAGTTTTTCCCACCTGGCAGATAAGGCATTGATTGTACAAACTTTTAAATGTTGTTTTTGAAATCAAATGTATAAATTTACCATAAAAAAAATGATTACCAAAGTTTTTTTTAGAATTTGGCATTAGAGGGCTAATATTGCCAGCAATCTTGTTCGTTTTCGTTAAAAGAAGACCACATTAACTTGGATACCCTACATGTATCTAAGTTGCGCCATCTATTATCAGCCTTTGTAGAAAGTGTCTGAAGATAATACCTTTAATTGTCCCCAGTGAAAATGCTACTGAAACTACATTGAATCCATTCTGGCTAACGCATCTGCCTGTTCATTGTCATAGTAGTCTTATAGTATGCACAGGGACCCAAACTAAAGTAATGACAGATAGAGGACCTAGTCTTGACAGAGCACTCTTCATTACCCAGCGTGGCCATATGTTCTCGATCTTCAACATCCAGATGCATTAAGCCTCAATGCGCTGCAAGCTGTGAAAGTCTATTGGAACAAGGTGCAGTATAGTTTTCAGTGCCTCTGAAGGACTAGTTCTTAGTACGTCAGTTATGGCAATACAAGCTGATCTCTGGACTTTATATAGTTGGTCTACGACATAAATAAATATTAGTGCCACTTACAAAAAAATACCAGAGCTGCAACCATTAGTGATAAAAGTACAAAAATAATATTATTAAATGACAAAATAAAAGGAGTAATATTTAAAAAAGCACCAAATTACAAATGTTTGACCTATTCACAAAAAAGCACCAAAGCTAAAGTTTTTCATTAACTCTGCCATAAATGAAAAAAGCACCAAATATTTTTGACTAAATGACAAAATAAAAAAGTACTAATAAAAAGTACGAAATTTATTAATTTTTGTTCACAAAAAATGGTACTTAATTCAATACAAAGTATTAAACATTTTATTTTAAATGTACAATAAACGTCAAAAGTACTTTCTAAAAAAGTACCAAACATAATCCTTAAAAATTTAAGATATTTCAAAGTACCAAAAAATTGTAATTTTACAAAAGCAAAGATCTTGTTATGATTTAAACTAATTTCACACGTAAAGCTATCATTTTTTTTTTTTTTTTCCATAAGTATAAAAAGTACTTTTTGTGATAACACCAAAAAATCTCTGTTATTTCATACAAATTGATGTAATTTAAAAATAAGTACCAGAATAGAATTATTTTTAGTAAATTTCCAATTCTATTTTTGTTAAGCTTATTACTTTAAAATAGGAATCTTATAGATTTGTGTAACTCAATTTATAATTGGAAATGTTTTGCTATTTGAAAAGTGTGGTTTATAAAATCACAAATCCCTGTAAGTATTATACAATAATCGTATAATACAAAAGTTAATGGTCAAACTACAAACTGCATTTAACTAATTTTCATTATATTTACTAAGTAAATAAACGACTTAATTAGATAAAACGATTAAATTATTAAACAATGAAATTATCATGATTATTTCACTCTCACTTAATTGCAAATTAAAAAAAAAAAAAAAAAACACAATGAAAAATTTGCTTGAAAATACACATTAAAACATTAACTTAATCAAACTTACTAACTAGACTCGTACTATATAGAAAGCAAAAAAAAAAAAATTTAAGACATTTCAATTTTCACAACAAACTGCATTAACTTTAAAACGAAGCTCATAATGAAGCAGCTAAATATGAAAACAAATAATAAGAAACACCAGGCAGTCAGTCAGTCAGTCAGTTAGTCAGCCAGTCAACGGCAAAAAAGTCACAAGACCTTAAACTCTTGGGGGAAAAATCACACACAAATACAAATTCATATACTTGCATACAGTTTTACAATTTAAATAATGATGGAAGAAATAAAATTATTAAGTTGTTGCGAGTAATTGGAGAGTTGAAAAGAACACAAAATACAACAACAATAAATAATAACAAACAAATGTGTTTTTCTTTTTTTTTTCTTCTTTCTGTAAATAATAATGAAAAAAATATACAAAATTTATAAAGTGACGCGTGTTGTTACACTCGTGGAAATGATTGTGTTGATGAGACTGCTCCAACATTACATCAAACACTTTCAAGACTTTATTCGTTTACTGCACACTGCTCTCGTAAACGAATATTTATCCCGTTCGATTAAAGGTCGCCACAAAGAGAACTTGTCGCATTTTTATACCCTTCACCATGAGTGGCAAGGGTATATATAAGTTTGTCATTCCGTTTGTAATTTCTACATTTTTCATTTGCGACCCCACAAAGTATATATATTCTGGATCGTTATAGATAGCAAAGTCGATATAGCCATGACAACCTCGATTTTAGGCCTATTTTTGATCTATATCTGGATTACTAAGTCATTAATAAAGACAATAAGGATCATCAAAGACAACAATCATTAAATAGATAGATATTTCTAAGTCCATTGCAATGGTCAAAATCGGGAAAAATATTTTTTTTTCCGATTTTCTTTTTACAAAAAAATTTTTTTGTCATAATATTTTTTTCACTAATAAATTAAAAAAAACAATTTTTCATATATTAAAAAAATTTTAGAAAAAAAATTTAAAAACAATTCCAAAAAAAAATTTTTCAAAACCGGAATGTTCATAGTACCGAATAATTCTCGATCACCTTTCAAACGTAAAATTCGTAAAATTGTATAGAATTTTTAATATAAAGAATCTCTGTAATATTATTCCGATATTCCTAATGATTCACACATTTTTTACAAAACATTCAGCACATTTTTTATATGCAATACATTAATTTGAAACAGGATTGTTGAAATCCAACCATAGTTGGAATTAGAATTTGTAGCCATTAATTTTTAAGTGTCAACTTTGACCTTAAACTTTAAAAAACCTACAAAGTGGAGTTAATTCATTTGGCAACTGAGGCATGCCAATAATAATAATAATACGTTTAGTTTTTATAAAACTTTAAATAAATTAAAAAACCTAAATTCAGTATTTGTTTAACCACAACTAAACTTTGTTGTTTCACCAAACAATTTTGTTTCTCTAAATAAATAAAAATAAAACTACCAGCAATATAACACTGGGTGCGTCAAAAGAGGTGCGTTTAAAAACTACAAAAAAGCAAATACACTCATGTAAAAAATAAAGAGTTTTGGATGATCGTCATAATTATTGGAACTACATTTAACTAAAATATAAAAAATAAAGATAAACAAACGAAAAAAAGCAATAAAAAACACACACACACAATGCTGACTTATTGTGAAAATGTTTATAGGAACAATGCAACAATAATAACAACCACCACCAACCAACAATAATCAACAAGAACAACAAATTATTGAGAAAAATGTGACACGCATATTTAATGAAATACGAGTAAATCCGTAAAATACGCCAGACACACACTCAAACACAGTAAAATACTAGCTAGCACTTAGTATCTATACACTCAAAAATTAAGATTCATTATAAAACGGAAAAAATAAATATTTAAATTGTAGAGGAAATATTGGAAATATTTATTATACAAATCTAAAGAGAAGAGCAAAAATAGGGCATATATTGCAAGCAAATTGTTAGTAACTACGATTTTATTTTCAGCTACACCAAAACAAGCAAAAACTAATGAACAATTAGCTAAATTGCTTACATTTCCAATTGAAATTTTAGACTATTTTATATAATTTTTTAAGAAGCTTTATTAATTTTTGATGAAATGTCAAACATTTTGGTCAAGTGCTATATATGGTTAAAAGATCATCAAATGACTTTAGCTTAGAATGACTCTGAATAGCTCTCTGAATATTCGGCATAAACGAAATTTATGCAATCATATCAAACATGAATTTATGAAAAAATGTCATTCCTTTTTTAATTTTTACCACACTGAGACAACAAGTATCAGTAACAAGACACCACCAAAAAACAAAAAAAAAAGAAAAACATCAACAAACAAATGCTCAATCAGAATTTTAATTATTCTTTTCAATTATCGCCATACACATATTTTTATGTATTTTCTTTGAAATTTATTTAAAAGATTTTGTATGCAGACATACATACACACTTGAGTTTCAAGCCTTATTCCCCCCAAAAATCACCACAAATTCACATTAAAAGCAAAGGCACTATGAGTTTTTTTCAATAAAAATTGAACACCGTCATTATGGCTTCTTCCTCTCTTAATTAGGGGCGTTCTTCCTGTGCTGTTTTGCTTGAATATTTTAAAATGTGTTTTTATTTATTTGATTTTTTTGGACAAAAAAAAAAATACATCTATATTTATTGAATTTTTATCTTAATTTCTTTTATGTAAGCTGTTCTGTGAGCTATTTCTAAAAGGGCATATGGTTTTATGTGGACGAGTATTTTTATACATTTTACACAAAGAAAATTATTACAATTTAAAATTGTTCTGCTGGCAGTATAGAATTTTAATGTTTTCAAGATAAAATTATTGAATAGCGCGCACAAATTGTATGTAATTTATTGTGTTGTGGCCAAAAAGCAAAAGAGAAATATTGAACATTTAGGCGCCATTCAGTGAACAATGCAAGTAAAAATAAATTTTAATTGAATTGTTTTCTTTTTTAGAAATTTAATTGATTTCAGGTATTAATGAGGTTCCTCGATTGAATCAGTCGTAATTTTTAAGAGAGACCGTCTAGAATTAAAAAAAAATCGCTGTTATTGTAAAGATATACAACCAAACACAGCCTCAGGGCACGAATATTAATCGGCTTTTTACACGAAAACATATTGCAAACCAGACATGGGATTTGACAATTTATATTTAGAGCCAAATTGATGTATACATTGTGGCAAAATTCGTTCAATATTGACAAAACTTTTTTTCACTAAATAAACAGAATTTTAACGAATTTATCAAGATGAAAATAATGATTTGGTTCAAACTATATCTTGTCGGATTGATAAATTAGATTTTTTATATTGTTAATAAAAATTTATTTTTAACTTTAGCAAATTTTACTGCAAATAAATTACAGTTTTAAAATAATGATCTCTTTTTAATGGAATTTTGCAAGAAATAGCTATATGAAATAAAATGGTAAATACTATTAATCACTTCTACATCATTTTTTTTATTTATGAAAATTTTCCATTTTAACAGAATTTTACTCAAATCTTCTTAAAATAAATTATGAAATAACAGCAAACATTAAGAAAAATGTGAAAAATTCAAAGAGCCTACAACCTTTTTTGGGTATATTTTTTGACAATCAGTGATTATTACTTGAAAACTAACATGTCTACAAAACAAAATCTGATACATTTTAGATTTTCAGTCAATTATTAAATAATAATCGAACTTTCAGCACGTTTAATTTAATGACTCAATTTGAATCAATAATTCTAGTACCACAGTTATTTTTAAATTCTGTTTTAATTGGAAAAAGTGGTAAATATTCCATACACGGTATTGGAAAAAGCTTCATTATTTTTAAAATATTGGTCAACAAAGAACACTTGACAAATCCGAAATTAATGCTCAAAATGCTCAAAATGATTTTTATGTTCATTTATTTTGAAAAATATAAAAAGTGCCACTGACTCTCTTTATTTTCGTTCGCTCATAAACAAATTATAAAAAAAAAAATTTAAAAAAAATATTATTTCAATTTCCGATTGTTTTATGGGTTTAAACATTTTCATATGTACTCCTATTTTCAACAAATATTAACTTTTTAATTTATTTTATTTTAAATTCTTTTAAAATGAAAGGATTCCTTTAATTATTTTGGGTAGAAAAGAACGAACTTTTGCAATTATGTCATATTGCTATGTACAACTTCCCCACCAATTTTGTTTATTTTATTTTCAAAAATCCATATATTCTGTTTTAAACTAATTTTTTTAAATTCCTTTACAGATTATGAATAGTGAGCTTTACTACTTTAAAAAATAAAAAAAAAATTATATAATTGAAATTTTTTTTTTTTTAATTTCCCAAAATTTTTTAAAAAAATGGGAAAAAAATTAAAAATTTTTTTTTATCATTTTTGATTGTTTAACGATATATCTTAAAATTTGTATTTAATTTGTTAAGAAATAAGAAACTTTTAAGAAAATAAAGTTAAACATATTAAAAAAATTATGCTTAGGATTACCAAAAATTATTATAGTTTTCGAACTTTGCATATGTATGACTAATTTTAATAAATACAAAAGTTTAAATTTATTTTATTTTAAATTCTTCTAAAATAAAAGGATTTTAATTAAAAAAACTCAAACTTTAATAATTTTGGGTTTAAAAGTGCAAATTTACTCAATTATCTCATATTGCTGTGTACAACTTCCCCACCAATTTTGTTTATTTTATTTTCAAAAATCCATATCTTCTGTTTTAAACAAAATTTTTTAAATTTCTTTACAGATTATGAATATTAAGCTTTACTACTTTCAAAAATAAAAATAAATTTTAAAATTAAATTTTTTTTTAATATCCCAAATTTTTTTAAAAAAATGGGAAAAAAATTAAAAAAAAAAAAAATTATGGTTTTTGATTGTTTAACGATAAATCTGAATATTTTTATTTAATTTGTTAAAAAATAAGAAATTTTTAAGAACATAAAGTTAAACATATTGAAAAAATTATGCTTAGGACTACCAAAAATTATTATGGTTTTCGAAATTGCATATCTACGCCTAATTTCAACAAATACTAAAGTTTAAATTTATTTTATTTTAAATTCTTTTAAAATAAAAGGATTTTAATTTTAAAAAAACTCAAATTTGAATAATTTTGGGTTCAAAAGTGCAAATTTTCTCAATTATGTCTTATTCAAGAAATACTAAAGTTTAAATTTATTTTATTTTAAATTCTTCTAAAATAAAAGGATTTTAATTTTAAAAAAACTCAAATTTTAATAATTTTGGATTCAAAAGTGCAAAAATACTCAATTATGTCATATTGCTATATACAACTTCCCCACCAATTTTGTTTATTTTATTTTCAAAAATCCATATCTTCTGTTTTAAACTAAATTTTTTAAACTCCTTTACAGATTATGAATAGAAAGCTTTACTGCTTAAAAAAATAAAAAAAAATTTTTAAATTAAAATTTTTTTTTATTTTCCCAAATTTTTTTAAAAAAATGGGGAAAAATTAAAAAAAAATTTTTTATCGTTTTTGATTGTTTAACGATAAATCTGAATATTTTTATTTAATTTGATAAAAAATAAGAAATTTTTAAGAACACAAAGTTAAACATATTGAAAAAATTATCCATAGGACTACCAAAAATTATTATAGTTTTCGAAATTGCATATCTACGCCTAATTTCAACAAATACTAAAGTTTAAATTTATTTTATTTTAAATTCTTTTAAAATAAAAGGATTTTAATTTTAAAAAAACTCAAATTTGAATAATTTTGGGTTCAAAAGTGCAAATTTTCTCAATTATGTCTTATTGCTGTGTACAACTTCCCCGCCAATTCTGTTTATTAAAATTTCAAAAATCCATATCTTCTTTTTTAAACAAAATTTTTTAAATTGCAGTACTGATTCTGAATAGTGTGGTTTGCTACCTTAAAAAATCAAAATAAATTTTAGAAAATAAATTTTTTATTTTTATTAAATTTCCCAAAATTTTTAAAAAAAATTGGGAAAAAAAATTAAAATTTTTTTTATCTTTTTTGATTGTTTAACGATAAATCTTAATTTTTTATTTAATTTGTTAAAAAATAACAGATTTTTAAGAAATTAAAGTTAAACATATTAAAAAAATTATGCTTAAGACTACCAAAAATTATTAGAGTTTTCGAAGTTTGCATATGTACACCTAATTTCAATAAATACTAAAGTTTAAATTTATTTTATATTAAATTGTTCTAATATAAAAGGATTTTAATTTAAAAAACCTCAAATTTTAATAATTTTGGGTAGAAAAGAACGAACTAACGCAATTATGTTATATTGCTATGTACAACTTCCCCACCAATTTTGTTTATTTTATTTTCAAAAATCCATATCTTCTGTTTTAAACAAACTTTTTTAAATTGCAGTACTGATTATGAATAGTGTGGTTTGCTACCTTAAAAAATCAAATTAAATTTTAAAAAATAAATTTTTTATTTTTTTTTAATTTCTCAAAATTTACAAAAAAAAAAAAATGGAAAAGAAAAATTAAAATTTTTTTTATCTTTTTTGATTGTTTAACGATAAATCTTAATTTTTAATTTAATTTGTTAAAAAATAACAGATTTTTAAGAAATTAAAGTTAAACATATTAAAAAAATTATGCTTAGGACTACCAAAAATTATTATAGTTTTCGAAGTTTGCATATGTACACCTAATTTCAACAAATACTAAAGTTTAAATTTATTTTATTTTAAATTCTTTTAATATAAAAGGATTTTCATTTAAAAAAAACTCAAATTTTAATAATTTTGGGTTCAAAAGTGCAAATTTACTCAATTATGTCATATTGCTATATACAACTTCCCCGCCAATTTTGTTTATTTAAATTTCAAAAATCCATATCTTCTGTTTTAAACAAATTTTTTTAAATTGCAGTACTGATTACGAATAGTGTGGTTTGCTACCTTCAAAAATCAAATTAAATTTTAAAAAATAAATTTTTTATTTTTTTTTAATTTCTCAAAATTTTAAAAAACTTGGGAAAAAATATAATTTTTTTTTTTTTTTTGATAATTTTTGATTGTTTAACGAAAAATCAACTAAATCTTAATATTTTTATTCAATTTGTTAAAAAATAAGAAATTTTTAAGAAAATATTTAAAAAATTATACTTAGGATTACCAAAAATTATTATAGTTTTCAAACTTTGCATATGTATGACTAATTTCAAGAAATACTAAAGTTTTAATTTATTTTAGTTTAAATTCTTCTAATATAAAAGCATTTTAATTTAAAAAAAAACTCAAATTTTAATAATTTTGGGTAGAAAAGAACGAACTAACGCAATTATGTTATATTGCTATGTACAACTTCCCCACCAATTTTGTTTATTTTATTTTCAAAAATCCATATCTTCTGTTTTAACCAAATTTTTTTAAATTGCAGTACTGATTATGAATAGTGTGGTTTGCTACCTTAAAAAATCAAATTAAATTTTAAAAAATAAATTTTTAATTTTTTTTAATTTCCCAAAATTTTAAAAAAATTGGGAAAAAAAATATATATTTTTTTGATAATTTTTGATTGTTTAACGAAAACTCAACTAAATCTTAATATTTTTATTTAATTTGTTAAAAAATAAGAAATTTTTAAGAAAATAAATTTAAACATATGTAAAAAAATTTACTTAGAATTGTCAAATATTTTGGAAATTTCCATATGCACGCCTAATTTTAACAAATACTGAAGTTTAAATATATTTTATTTTAAATTTAAATTTTAAAAGTAAAGGATTTTAATTTAAAAAAAATTCAAATTTTAATTGTTTTGGGTTCAAAAGAGCAAACTTACTCAATTATGTCATATTGCTATGTACAACTTCCCCGCCAATTTTGTTTATTTAAATTTCAAAAATCCATATTTCCTGTTTTAAACACAATTTTTTAAATTTCGGTACTGATTATGTATAATATGGTTTGATACTTTAAAAATTAAAAATAAAATTTAAAAAAAAAAATAAAAAACAATTTTTTTAATTCCCAACATTTTTAAATATGGAAAAAAAATCAAATTTTTTTTATTAATATTGATTTTTTTAAATTGTTAAAAAATAAGAAAAATTATATTTACGATTACCAAAAAAACCTTATTGCCTTTAACAAAATTGGTTTTAATTTTGAAATATTCATAAAAATACGGCTGTTTAAATATTAACAAATTAAAAGCACGAATTTGAAATATATTTCAAATTAGATCATGCTCTTAATAATGAAGGTTATAACTAAGAAAATTGTAACACAAATATTTACTCTATTAATTTGAACATTTAAATAAATATGTACATATGTATTTCAACTAAATAGGAACACAAACTATTACAAAAAATTAAAACAAATAACTAACTTGTGACCTATTTCTAAAAAAAAAAACTACAAAACATTTACACAATTAATGCAAATTTAAACATGTAAAATTTAAAATTGCTTTAACAACCAAATGAACTACCGTTAAAAATTCACTACAAATAAAAAAAAATCAACAACATATGATGGCTGTCAAAGTCACTACTAGGAATATTAAACATAAATTGTTTTAAAACAACAAAAGCATTAAACAAAACTATTTTTGTTTACTTATTTTAAACAAATTTAAAATAGCCAAAAATAAAAACATAAAAAAGATACAAAATAATTTAAAAGCATAAAGATCTATTTGTCACTTAGATAATAATGATGATCATCATCTTTATTATGATTATCTTCATCAATGTATTTAGTGTTTAGAATGTTAAATGATTTCTTCATTTATTTAATTTTTTTTTCTTATTTGAAAATTTGACACAGTTCTGTATGAGTGTGTGTGTACGTTGAGTATTTCTATCCATTTTAATGAATTTTTGTAGGTATTGAACCAAAACTACAACAACAACTACTACTACTAAGTATGTGCTACAACTTGTGCTCAGTACTGACAACCTTTAGTTAAACGTCACATTTGTACAACAAGTACTTTATTTTTCAGTATGTCATTCGTCAACGGAAAAAATAGAAAATAAAACAGAATACAACAACTATATAACTCAATACATTTTTATTTAATTTTTTTTTTTTTATTTATTTTCTTTTATTTTGAGAAAAAAAAAAAACAATAATTAAATATGTATACACCATTTCGTAGAGGAACTAGAAAATTAATATCGCAAAATTTTATATTATACCTTAGGCAAATTGGAGAATCTACAAACATGGATCATTTTCAACCACTACAATGGGAGTTCCAACAACATACTTTTGGAGCATTAAATTTAACGATTTGGGGTCATTATTAGATTCTCCAGATACATTTCATTCTCTACCACGCCCACGAGAGATCATAGAGATCGTCTCAAATAAATCACGTTTTAAGCAATTAAAATAGAGTCGGGTTGTTCTTGAACGAACTATGTTAAAATGAAGAGTGTAAAGTTCTTCACACTTCTTTTTATTCTTGTTAACTTTATTTCCTGTGATTTTTGTTCCTGTGATCTTTCTTAAGATATTTGAAACATTTATTTTCCAAAGAATTGAAGTGCGAAAAATTAAGTTAATATTAAAAAAAACTCTTTATTAATATTCAAGTTATAGGAATCTTGCTAAATTAAATATTTAATATTTTTTCATAATACAAAATCATGGTAACAGTAGATTAAACTTATATCCCAAGACAGATGTCATCTATCTGCTAATTGTGTTAACTATTTACAAACATATACTTCTTCCAAACATTTCAGAACAAAACTGATCTTCCGAACAAAAGGAATGAACTTGTCCATGATTCATACATCAATATATTCGCTATAGTCCCGGCTCAGCTGCTTAAAATCGAGAAAAGCGTTCCATAAATGGCAGAGATAAAAGCCCAAAACAACTACTACCTCAATTTGTAATCTATATCTGCATTACTAAGTCATTAATATAGAAAATATGGAGGATAATGATGGACATTTCAAAGTATATAACGTTATAGTGATTCGGACCTATAATGGGTAAAACTCGGGACAAATAATTTTGAATCCGATTTTTTTTCATAACATTTTTTCACCATATTTTTTTCAATCAAACATTTTTTTACACAAAAATTGTTTCAATCTTTATCTTAAAGTATATATTCGGTGAAGGGTATTTAAGATACGTCACAGCCGAATATAGCTCTCTTAGTTGTTTTAATCAGATTTTAATATTTATCGCCAAACGACGGATCCCGGATATATACTTATTATCCGGTGATATCCCAATAAATACTTATTACTTTAGTTAAAGGCATGAAAGCGTACTGAATCACTTTGAAACGTGTTTACCTTTGCTGTGTTAAATAAAAAAGTCATCAAAAATGCTGAAAATATTAGCCAGAACTCCTGTCATTTTTATAAGATATTGAAATCATAATGACATTGAATAATGTAACTAATCCATTTGATGCTATTAAGAAGGAATTATTGAAAGTATACCAAATGGTTGTTTGCATCAACCAAAAAATGCGACTAGAACCAGGATTTCGAAATATCAAGTTCTTCCCTATGCGGTCTACTGACTTGATTCGCCAGGCTTCAATTATTTTGATTGTCTTATTTCAATAATGAATTGCGAAGTCGAAATTATTGACCCCTGAAGTAGCTGTTAATGGTTTCAAACTAGTGGTCGGCACTGGTAGTCACCAGTGGCAGAATATGATGAGTCAAATGGCGGTCAAATGACAATTGAGTAATCAGAGTATAACATGTTATTATAATCCATATTCATGTTCTCTGTATATGATGGAACTCTAGGTCCTTCGAAACTGCAAACGTTTTTCAAAAATTATTTCAAATGTTAACAAAATTTTTGTGAATACAAGAACCCTGAATAACTGGTGTAAACATAAGTTTTGGAATTACTTCCTTCAAAGATAAAAAAAAGTTTTTAGAAAATTCTTTCAAAGGTCTACGGAATTAGTTTGATCTTCATGCAAAATATTTGAAATAACAATAAAGCTCTCAAAACTTAATCTTCATTAATCCCTTTCCTGTGGGAAATGGTGTTTAAGAATACATTGGAAAAACATCTAAATACTGAAAAAAAAAACGTGTAAAGCTTATTCTCACATTTGGTTGTCATGGCCCGCTCCGCTGTGCTCTGGCTCTCAGTTTAATGTATGGTTTGGGGTTTTTTTTATTATTTTCTGTCGTTCATTTGTATTGTTTTTTTGTAGTTGTTGATATTGTATTTTTTATTTTTTTTTTTTGTTCAGTACGAGTATTTATTTATTTATTATTTTTGTGTGAAGTACTGACTGAATTTCGAAGGCGGAGGGTATTAGATACAAAAATATATTTTGTATCTGTTAGTTATTACCTGAAATTGAAATCGTCACTTGTTGTCTTGTTGTCGATCGTTTGTTGTTCTTCGTTCACAATTTTGTTTTTTTTTTTTCTGTTTCGGTTTAGTCTCTCTTAAGTTGTATGAGCGATTGCAGTCAATGTTTGTTTTAATTGTTTTTACATTTATACGTTTATAATTTCGTTAATTTTATTGTTTAGTTATTTAATTGTACTTTAAAGTCACGGTTTAAAGCTTAAAAATTCGTAAAACGGCAACGGGAAACGGCAATAATTGCAAACCATACAAACGAGTCTAAATAAATTAAGCCTTACTCCTACTATAATTTCATTAAACGGAGAAAGAAATAAAAGTGTACTTAGAAAGTATGTGATATAAAGCGGTAGTTTGAAAATTAATTATATGTGAAACGAATCAATTAAAAAAGGGCAAAAAGCAAATTATCTAACAACATGAAATTTATAAAAAAAAAACAAAAATCTGTTAAATGTGTATTTTGGTTTAATTTAAAAAAAATGCCGCCAATTTATTATCTCTCTTTTTATGTAACTTAAAATAAAAATTACCTTAAACTCCAAGGTTTTTAAATACAAAATTTTTGTGGTTGTCATCAGTTTCTGTTTTATATATAATTCGCCTAATTTACGCTAAACGAAAATAAATATTTGTGCAATAAACAATAAAACCTTTTTTGCTGGCATTAATACCTGTGAAAAAAATTAATTAATTAAGTGTACATACACTCAGAAAAAATTCCAACAAAATAACGAAGTAAAGTTTAAACTTACGCTAAAAATTATTGTCGCAATGACAGTGGGAGTGTGTGAATGGAATTTAAACAGAAAATTAAAAAAAAAAAATAATAAGAAATAAAAATACTAATAAGAAAGAAACAAAACCTATTAGAAATTCATATCAAACACATGTGTAAATAAGAACTTCAAAGGAGTGCACTCCTATAAAATTTTAAGAAGTAAAAGTGTAAAACTAATAAATAATCAAAAAGTATACTATAAAATCTTATAGATCTTATAAAAGTTAATGGCTTTAACATTTAATTAAATCTATTTGTTAAAATTGCTTAAATAAAGTGCTTGCGTGAGAATGTTTTTGAATTGTTTTATGAAAGTTTATATTTGTTTTAGAAAAGTGTCAAAAAAAATAATTGTCTGTGGATTATGACAGATTTTTCAAACATTGTAAAGGAATTTATTATAATCATTATATTAAAAAGTGTTTAAATTAAAAAAAAAAAAACAGTAAAATCTAATTGGCAATATGATGCTAAGGAATTACGCAAGCTTAAAATGTTTTATATTGTTTTATGTCAGTTTATATTTATCTTAGAAAGCTTCAGGAAATAATTTTCTCGGATTAAGACAGATTTTTAAAATATTCTAAAGGAATTTATTGTTATGGGTATTGGAATGTATTTAAATTTGAAAAAAAAAAACATGGAAATCTTATTGACAACATGTTGCTAATTAATTACGACAGATTTCTGATTATTTAAAATATCTTAAAGGAATTTATTGCAAACAAAATTTAAAAGCTTGTTGGCAACATGTTGCTTAGGAATTTATCCCGATTTTGGAATATAAAAGCTATCTAAATACCTTAAAGTAAGCTTGTTTGCAACACGTTGCTTAGGAAATTGAGTCATATTTATTAAAGAAAACTTTTAGTTTATGTTTATAAAAAACATGGAAATTATGTTGGCAATATTTTGCTAAAGAATTAAAACCGATTTCTTATTACAAAAGTTATTTAAAATATCTTAAAGGAATTTATTGCAAACAAAATTTAAGCAGCTGGTTGGCAACATGTTGCTTAGGAATTACGCTTGATTTTGGAATATGAAAGCTATCGAAAATACCTTAAGTAACTTAATATAATCAAAATTAAAAAACAAATATAAACAGCTTGTTTGCAACATGTTGCTGGGAAACTGAGTCATATTTTTTAAAGAAAACTTTTAGTTTTATTTTAACAGAATTTAAAGCAGTTTGTTTATAAAAACATGGAAATTTTGTTGGCAACATGTTGCTAAGGAATTACTGCAGATTTGGGATCACAAAAGTTATTTAAAATATCTTAAAGGAATTTATTGCAAACAAAATTTAAACAGCTTCTTGGCAGCATGTTGCTTAGGAATTACGCTTGATTTTGGAATATGAAAGCTATTGAAAATACCTTAAAGTAACTTAATATAATCAAAATTAAAAAACAAATATAAACAGCTTGTTTTCAACATGTTGCTGGGAAATTGAGTCATAGAAAACTTTTAGTTTTATTTTAACAGAATTTAAAGCAGTTTGTTTATAAAAACATGGACATTTTTTTTGGCAATATGTTGCTAAGGAATTACGTCAGATTTGTAATTACAAAAGTTATTTAAAATATCTTAAAGGAATTTATTACTAACAAAATTTAAAAGAAACATAAAAACGGCTTGTTGGCAACATGTTGCTTAGGAATTACGCCTGATTTTGGAATATGGAAGATATTTAAAAAGAAAGAATTTTATATAAGCAAAATTAAAAAAACAAACAGAAATATCTTGTTTGCAACATGTTGCTAGGAAATTGAGGCATATTTTTTTAAATAAAACTTTGTTTTATTTTTAAATAATCTAAAGCAATTTTGTTTAAACTTTATCAGCAACATGTTGCTAAGAATCTTTGTTAATAATTAATTGCCGTTTTTGTGTAGCAACTTCATATCATTTCAAATAATTTGTTTTGGCTACTAAATAATAAGTCTTTTTTAAAGAACGCAACATGTTGCCAGGAAATACAATAATTTGTTTTAAAAAAATGTCTAGAAAATATGTTTGTAAAACGTTTTAAAGAAAAGTGTTTGTTTTATTTCTAGACAATATAAAGCTAGTTTTTATGAACAATTTTAAGAAAATATATTTGTTAATAAAAACCTTTATTATCAACATGTTGCTAAGACATAGTGTCAATAATTAGTTTCAGTTTTATGTAGAAACTTAATTTCAAATTAATTGTTTTATTTTAAATTTTTGCATTTTATAACTGAAGTTTTAACAAGAGAAAATCACAATATTTTAAAATCTTGCAGGCATCATGTTGCTTATTAATATTTCTAAAGAACTCAACTTGTTGCTAAGCAACAAATAGATTTTTTATTAAGAAAACAATCAAGAAAATACCTTTGTTATTAAAAATCGGTATTACCAACAGGCTTCCTTAGACATTGTGTCAATAATTAACTGCAGTTTTTATGTATAATGTTTTAAAATCTTGCTGATTAATATTTTTAAAGAACTCTTTATGTGCTAAGAGACAAAGGAATTTGCTTTAAGAACACAATCAAACAAATATCTTTGTTAGTAAAAATCTTTATCAGCAACATGTTGCTAAGATCTTTGTTATTAAAAATCTTTATTAGCAACATGTTGCTAAAATATTGTATCTATAATTAATTGCAGTTTTTTGTGTAGAAACTTCTAACAAATCATTGCAAATAATTTGTTCTCATACTTTTGATAAATTATTTTATTTTATAATTGAATTTATTATAAGACAAATCTTAATGAAATTATGACTTGTTCTAAAATGAACTTGTTGCATTTTTTAATTGTCTATAATTTATTATAATGAAAAAGTAACATGTTGTCAGCAACATGTTGCCTTATAATAATGTCAAATTAATCAAAGAAATCAAGAAACATTTTCTTTTAATTCAAATCGTTATAGGGACATTTACTACCAGATGAATCTGTAGAAAATAAAATTGAGTTTAAAGATTTTTTAGCAACATGTTGCTGTAAAATAATATCTGAAATATACTTAAAATTTTCTGCAGAAATGTGACCAAAATTAATAACGAAATAATGTTTAATTAATGATCGGAGAACTTATGAAACATTTTTGGATAAACAAAAGTATTTTTTCATAAAAATTGAAAAAAAAAGCAACATGTTGCCATGAAGAAATGTTAAAAACTAATGTTGTTTTTTTAAGAAAAAAACAAGAAACACAGTTTTGGTTTGTTGCATGAAGTATTGAATATATTTTATTTAAAAATATTTTTTTAAATATTTTATTAGCAACATGTTGAGGAAACAAATGCATATTTTGCTGTAAATATGTTCAGTGATTTAAACAAAGTTTAGAAATGTGTTGATAGATCGTACTTTGAAATCATGACTGCTTTTTTTGCAGGTATATGGTATTTTTTAACAAAACAAGAAATAATTTCAACCAAATTTGATTTGATACTCACCAGAGCAGACTCATTTAAAAAAAATATATAAAACAAGAGGCAGTCGTAGTTTATTGCTCATTTTACTGCTATTTAGTCGCTGATTTCAAAAGCATAACTCTCTTGAATATATCTGATGTAAAGATGCCAGGTGTCGCCCCTTAAGACATCTTAAGTGCTTCGAAAAATATCGAAAGGAAATAATAATCAGAAACATAGACGACAACTAGATAGGTAACTGAGAGCCAATAACCAAGATCTGTTGTCATAAACCTAATTCATGCACAGAGCAAACAGATTCGTGATAGCAACCAAATTTATTGTCAATCGAATGATTCTACCTTAGTGACCGAATTTTACAGTTATGGCTACAAAATTTTAGAAGGGTTAACAAAAGTTTGGTTGCTTCAGCCGAAAATCTTCTTTATCAACTAACTTTTTCTTGATAGAACCGAAAAATTCTATGTGTACAACCGAATCATACGATTGGCAACAAATTCTGTTGCTACTACGAATCTGTTTTCTATGTGTGTGAATGTATTTCCATGTATTTTGTTATTGTATCACCTATATGTGGGAAAAGAGAGTAATATAGTTTAATTTTGTTCATTAACATTTCTCTCTCCTTCCGTTCTATGTATTTATTCTATGATGACAAATATTTATAAGGTGGCCTTATTTAAGGAAATATGTTTTGAATACAAATTAAAGTGTCAAGCGAAATTGACATAAAAACAGAAAGTGCAGTTAATCGCATTTGCGTATTAGACGTTCTTTGTATAAATGATGAAGATGTAATTAGTAAAATGATAATGATAAAATGAGAAAATTCGATACCTTTACATGAGTTTCCAATTCTACCAAATTTTATTCATTTTGTTGACTTTTTAGAAAATAAACCTAATGTTAAGGGAGTTTACTAAAATTCTTTTGTTTTCTATCACAGCCACCAATTAGATGGTTCATGTTATTATTGATTTAGCACATTAAATAATCCCTGAATGTTATTTTTAAAGGTCAAGTTAAAAGTTTGCTATAAATAACCAAAATTTATTTCAAAATTGTGTGTATTTCATATTGTTTAAGTATTGCAATAAATAATGCATATATTGTTTCAAAATAAGTGATGTTTTATTTATTTAAAAATAAAACCAAATCCAATAAATTGTTTCAATAAATATCAATTTAGTTGAAACAAATCAAGCCTGTTTAAAATATTAATTCAAATTCGAAAGGTGAAACCTTGACTCATTGACTCATGCGTAATGCTAATTTGGATATAACCTTCAATAAAATGACAAGGAAGGATATTAAATATAAATAATATGAAATTTATTTCAAGTATTTTTAAAAGAACTTTGGTCACTAAGTAACGAATAACTCAGTATTTAAACAGGAAAATCGTAGAAGTTTTAAACAAATTTTGGTTTTTTGGAAATAGATTAGTGAAAAATATCACATTTTTCTGTTATTTAGTAGTAGTTGTAGAAAATTTTGAGAGCACAGTTTGCTGGAATTTTCTGTCCATTGGTGATATTATTCCTCATATTTTAAGAGAAATGTTCTTTATATCTTATACCAATAACTATTAGTTGTAGGACTTAAAAATACAGAATTTACAATAGATGGTGTATCATTTAAACGTGGTTTTAGTTTTTAAAAACTTATATGTCATTTTGAAAGGTATATATCTGTCATTAATCCTCACTTAGTTATTGAACATTATAGTGTAAACCATAGAGAATTATACATAGAGATGAGACACTCCGAGTTGTCAAACAAAAATACAACAAATCATATGTTTGACACAACAACAATATACATTGAATAGCATGTATTTTGTTGCTGGAAAAGTTAGGATTTTGACAACAGACTTAGGTTTTTGACAATTACGTCTCGTCTCCATGTTACGCTATTTTGCTTTACTTCTTTAATTTGACAAAAAAGTGCTGCTGTAGCACACCGATTGCTTACAAAAACTTATGGTGAATGTGTTCCATCGGTTTTAACGTGCGAGAGATGGTTTTAGTGGTTCAGAAGTGGTGATTTTTACACGGAAGACAAAGATCGCCCATGCAAGCCTAAAAAGTTTAAAAACCATGAATTGTAGGCAATACTCAATGAAGAACAATCTTCAAACTCAACAGCAGCTTGCAAAATCATTGGGAGCTACCCAAGCAGCAATTTTAAAACGTTTCCGAACAGCAGGATTTATCCAAAAGCAGCGAAATCGGGTACAATACGGATTGAAGTCGAGAGACCTTGAAAGACGATTTTGCATGTCCGAAATTATGCTTGAACGCTATAAAAGAAAATAATTTTTGCACCGAATCATTACTTGCGATGAAAAATGCATCTAACGATAACCCGAAGCGTAAGAAATCGTAGGTGAAGCCCGGCCAACCAGCCGAATCGACACCAAATACCCATTGCACTAATGTAATGTTCTGTATTTGGTTCTTTATAGTCCAGACCATGCGCGGTCCGAATACTATTTATTTCGATCGATGCAGAACGCTCTCTCTGGGATACGCTTCACGCTTTAACAGATGGGCAGTTCTTTTGGCGAGGAATTCATATATTGCCAGAAAGATGGGAAATATGTTATAGCTAACAATGGCCAATACTTTGAATAAATTTATGTTGTACAAATGTTTCAAAATAAAAGCTAAAAATGTTTAAAAATCGCTCATTTTTAAGTCATAAACGCAATATAATATTTTGTATGGAAATTTTTAATTCTGTTTTCTTTTTAATTCTTTAATTAAAGCTTTATTACAAAAATTAATAAAATTGTGTTTATAAAAATGTCATAATTCCAAATACATTTTGTACATAGAACAAACTATTTGAAATTCCTCTATTCGTGACTGAGTTTTATGACAGTTTATTTTTATTTGTTTTATTTTCTGTGGTCTGTCTTCATAGGGCTATAATTAAATTTCAATAAACACGTCATTTAAAACAGAGATTTTTTTAATGTAATTCAATACTATTTCTCTCCCTCTCTCTCTCTTTTTGCATTCTACTTATCCCGTAATCTTTCTCTTTAAAGTAAATTGACAAAAAGGTAATTTGTATTGTTCTTTGGACTTATACACTTATGTACCTTGAAATTAAAAAGCGCTTAAATTAGCAGTTTTTAAACTTCAACACAATTGCACTGCCATTATTAAAAGTTTCAATTTGTCGGCAAGTCTCACAGAGATTTTAATGTAATTTCAATTTATTTATTACATAGAAGACTCTCTTATACTTATCGAGTAGCTGATAAAATCAGTGTTACCAGAACGTTTTTCAGGAAAAAATTCAAAATTTTAAATATTTTTCATATAAAAAATGATAAACTGCTTATTTTATTTAGAAATTCTAAACAAATTTAAGAAATTTTAAAATAAAATCTAACAAACAAAATAAAGTGCATTTCTATTACTTTAAATGCCGATATGACAACTGTGTTGTATATAATTTTCAGTTGTTAATTTAACATATTGTAGTGTATTTAATTAAGTGTAAATTAAATGCACGTTTCATAAAAAAAATAAATAAATTGCTTGATTGTGTTTCTTTATTTTCAAATAAAACCGAAAACAATTTTAATAGTTTTTCAAACTTTGCGTGATTTGGCAAATTAATGTGATACTTGGTTGTTTTAAATATTTTAAAATACATTTTTATTTAAACAATAGAAATAATGCAAATACGCTTAATGTAAGCCTGCCCTACATGGGAGTGTTAAACTGACATTGATGTTTATATGGAATTATTAATTTAATTCTAAAAGTTTTTTATGAATATTTATAATACTTAGAGTCAATTTGGGATTAAAGACGTAGTAAATATGTAAGCAAAATATGGATTTATGTTAACTTAGAATTTCAAGTTCCTATAACAAATTTGGATCTTCGATTTTTATATATTCTTGATTTTTATGAGATTGCTAAATTTTCCTTTATAAGTGTGTGTAAAACACTCTTACGTTCAAAATACAGATTCTAGACGAATGAGATTCATCTGGAATCTGTATTAAAGCCCTAATTAGTTTGGTATTGAAAACTAACAAAATCAGTTGAGCAAAAAAGACCGTTTGAAAAAAAGTATGAGACAACCTCAAACAAATTTAATAGTTTTAATAGCAACAACTTACAATTTACCTCTTATAAGTGTATAAATCTGCCAGGTTTATACTAATTTCTTCAAATTCTCACCAAATGCTGAAGTTTGATACCCATATTGCTTGTATTATGTATTGCTATTTCATATTCTTAATAAATCGGGGCATAAACCAAAGTGAAGGAAATCTAAAGAAATTTAAATACAATGAAAGCTAATTTGAAGGCAAATGAAATAGTGGTAAAGAATTGAGAAAATAGTAATTTGTTTATGATTTAAACATAAAAATATGTCACTAAAGTATTTTCAAAAATTTTCTTTAATAACAAAGAAATCTTTATGGTTTATATTGTTTCCTTATAGCTTTAACCAAATGCTAAATTTTGATACCCATATTGCTTACATTAACTATTGCTATTTCGTATTCTTAATGAATCGGTGCAAAAACCAAAGTGAAGGAAATCTAAAGAAATTTATATCTTATGAAAGCTAGTTTGAAGGCAAATAAAATATTGGTAAAGAATTGAGAAACTGGTAATTTTTTAATGATTTATACATAAAAATATGTCATTAAAGTCTGGCATATTTTCAAAATTTTTCTTTAATAACAAAGAAAATCTATATAGTTTATATTGTTTCCTTAAAGCCTTAACCAAATGCTAAATTTTGATACCCATATTGCTTATATTATCTATTGCTATTTCGTATTCTTAATAAATCGGTGCAAAAACCAAAGTGAATGAATTCTATTGAAATGTATATCAATTGAAAGATAATTTGAAAGACAATAAATTTATAATAATCTATTTTGTAAATAATAGTTTTTTTATGATTTATAAAGATAAACAAGTCGTATATATTTTTATTTTTCCTAACAAAGGCAGCTATTATTATGTTTAATATTCCTTAGAACAAGTTCTTTATTCAAGACTTTAATCAAATTTCATCTAAAATATGTTTTTCTAAGCCCTATAGATCTTAAGAAAGGGTTAACATTCAAACGAACTGTCATACTGCTCTCACTTTTTGACATTAATGATCACTATACTCTGGCAAATCATCATGAATTGTTTGACGCTTGAACAGCGCTACCAAATTATCTAAATTTACTTTGAAAGTCAGTCATCGACTCGAGCAACTTATAGACAACTGATGCCATAGAGAATTATACATAGAGGGAACGCACTCCGATTTGTCAAACAAAAATACAACAAATCATATGTCTGATACAACAACAAAATACATTAGAAGAAATGACGCCACCAGCGAGTAAACCGCACCAAACGATGCAATTTCCTGGATGTAATTTAGTCTGTAGAGTATGTTGTGAATAGGTCTCACTCCATATGCGGCAATTTTGCGATATTGTGTTCAGCGATGTGGCTCATTTTTGGCTTAAAAGGTTTGTTAATAAACAAAATTGGCACTGGCATCATCTGACCTTATTTCTTCAAAAATTGTGATCCTTGCCGCATCATTATCAAAGATTTTTTGTTTGAAAATATGGATGACATTTATGGACAGGTTGACGTTAGGTGCCATACGGCGACCTCAACTATCGATTTATTGAAATCAAAATTTGGTGATAAGTTAATTTAGAGAAATGCATCAGTCAATTGGCCTCCAAGGTCGTGGGATTTGACATCTCTCGTCTATTTCCTGTGGAACCACGTGAAGTTTCTGGTTTATGCTGATAAACCAGAAACAATTGATGCGTTGGTGGTTAATATTATTTGTGTTATTCGTCACATACGACTAGCAGTGGTCGAAAAATTGGCCCAAAATTGGAAGTCCAGAATGCGCTTTGGCAAAAACAGACGTGGTGGACATATGCCCGAAATCATTTTCAAATGTTAATAGCATGTATTGATCTTTCAAATGAAAAAAATTTGTTTTATTAAAATTTACTTTTCAGTGTTATTTTTTACAATTTTAAAAACCCCCTTTATTTCCTTCAGTCTGTGTGTGTAAATCACTCTCCCATCTAAAATACTAAACTGAATTCAATTAAATTCATCTAAAATCTGTATTATTGTCGTAAACAGTATGGTATTGAAAATCAGCTTAAACGAATGAAAAGATAAAAACATTTTAAACAAAATATGGGACAGCCTCGAACAAATTTTAATATTTTTTTAAACAGTAATACTGTTTACTTAAATTTGAGCCTATATATTTTAACTAATTACATATTCTGAATAGTTTACTACTCCCAGCTTTGTATCAATGAACACTAATATAAACTTTATTCCCTTTTTTTCAATGAGAATTATCGTGAAAAACAAAAAATAATTTCAGTTTCTAAAAGCGTAAAAACAGTTTAATTAAAGTGACATTAACTCAAGACGCAATAATTTAATTTTTATATATAAAAACACCTGTTAATTGTTAATAATGCACTAATTTTTCGAGTGTATTTTAATTAGTTACAAAAACACAAAAATAATATTGATAAAGTGTTTTGTTTAAATTAAGAAAACAAATGTGTGTTTTAGAAATGTCTAATTAAAAATATATTTTTAAATAAAATAAAAAACAGAACTTTTGTTAAAATAATTAAGAATAAAAAAAAGACCTTAATGTATAATAAATATTAATGATAAAAATTAAAAGTAATTAATTACTTATATACCGTTCATTATTTTGTTTAGTAAAACCAAGATTAGTAGCCGCAACTAATTGCATGATATTTCTCTATCCTGATTACTGAGACAAATGAAACCAAAACTGGGAATGCAATTTAATTTATTTACCAGACAAATTTGAAATTTAGTACATTTTAAATTCAAAACTTTAATGTATATATTGTTGTATATTTTTTTCTATTTAATATTGGATCACTAAACTTTGTTTATGTCAACAAGCTCATCAAAAATTCCAAAAATTTTTAACAAAAAATTTGTCATACATACGCATATTTTTCTGTCTCAATACAGTTACACACGTTTATGTCATCCATCTATGAAAACCTTTACTCAAACATACATACATACATACATACCCAGCGGCGAAATTTTTGAGGCCTTCAGCTATAAGGCCTTCTGTAAGACCTTCCTAGACCTTTTTTTAGATCCAGTACTCATGCTCGCTTGCCTTCTTAGGAAGGCCTTATGGAAGGCCTACCTACTCCATTCCAGGTTTTTTTATTATGTGTATGTATACATACTTATACATACATACATTCTGTAATGCAAAGAAAACACTGAAATTGAACAAAATACAAGAATCGGTATTTTTAAAATCGTTTTAAAAATAAGTGTTCAAAAGTAAATATTTTGTCAATTTCATGTTTTTTTTACTATTTTTTTGGCATTCCTAAAGGTAATTATTAAAAAAAATTGTGACAGATATTCAAATAATTTACCAAAGAAGGTCTGATACCAGGCCTGTAGAAGAAGGTCTCTAAACAGGCCTGCTAAAGAAGGCGTCTAACCAGGCATGATGAAGAAGGCCTACTGACAGGCCTGTTAAAGAAGGCCTACTACCAGGCCTGTTGAAGAAGGTAAAGCAGAAGGCCTTGGCTGGCTAGGACATCGTGTGTAAAAAATGTATGAGTATGGAATGGGGCAATAAGGCCTTGTGTCTGATAAATAAGGCCTTCCAGAAGGCCTGCTTACTACTTCTTTTCGCCGCTGGGTACATACATCAATTCAGGTGGAGATATGAGTGTGTGTAAACGCACACATACGTAAAATATTGTTATGCTCTAGTAAATCAAAATAAATAAAATTTTAAATAATAATGTTTGTTCAAATAAATAAAATGGGGAAAAAAACTGTGAGCTTAGGTATAAAATATGCATGAAAATAAAAGTGAAGTGAAAAACAAACAGAAAAAAAAAAATGTGTCAATTTCCATTAAATTTAACGTAAAATTTAAAAAGTTACGGAAAGTTAGTTGGAATTTAATGAGTTTTTTTCTACACTAGTACTTATATACTTTTTTACAAAACAGTAATTTCCTATGAAAGTCAATTAAATTCTGAGCAAAGTTTGAAACATTTTAACTTTATAATGAATATTTAAAAATATAGTAACTAAACATACTTAATACAATTTACTTCTAAAAATTATGTAAATTTGCCAGGTTTATATTATATTCTTAAAGTTCTCACAAAATGCTAAAGTTTAATACCCATATTGCTTACATTATCTACAGCTTTATCATATTCTTAATGAATCGGAGCAAAAATCAAAATGAAGGAAATCTAAAGAAATTTACATCCGATTAAAGCTAATTTGAAGGGAAATAAAATAGTGGTAATGAAATAAGGAAATAGTAATTTGTTAATGATTTATACATAAAAATGTGTCATTAAAGTCTGACATATTTTCAACAATTTTCATTAATAACAAAGAAAATCTTTCCGGTTTATACTAATTCCTTAAAGCTTTTAACAAATGCTAAATTTTGATACCCATATTGCTTACATTATCTATAGCTTTCTCATATTCTTAATGAATCGGTGCAAAAACCAAAGTGAAGATATCTAAAGAAATTTATATGCGATGAAATCTAATTTGAAGGGAAATAAAATAGTGTTAAGGAATTAAGAAAATAGTAATTTGTTAATGATTTATACATAAAAGTATGTCGTTAAAATCTGACATATTTTCAAAAATTTTCTTTAATAACAAAGAAAATCTGTTTGGTTTATACTAATTCCTTAAAGCATAAACCAAATGCTAAATTTTGATACCCTTATTGCTTACATTATATATAGCTTTCTCATATTCTTAATGAATCGGGGCAAAAACCAAAGTGAAGGATATCTACAGAAATTGACATCCGATGAAAGCTAGTTTGAAGGGAAATAAAATATTGGTAATGAATTGAGATAAAAGTAGTTTGTTAATGATTTATTTATAAAAATATGTCATTTAAGTCTTACATATTTTTAACAATTTTCTTTAATATCAAAGAAAATTTGTCTGGTTTATACTAATTCCGTAAAGCTTTAACCAAATGCAAAATTTTGGTATCCATATTGCTTACATTATCTATAGCTTTCTCATATTCTTAATGAATCGGTGCAAAAATCAAAATGAAGGGAATCTAAAGAAATTTACATCCGAATAAAGCTAATTTGAAAGGAAATAAAATTGTGGTAATGAATTAAGAAAATAGTAATTTGTTAATGATTTATACATAAAAGTATGTCGTTAAAATCTGACATATTTTCAAAAATTTTCTTTAATAACAAAGAAAATCTGTCCGGTTTATACTAATTCCTTTAAGCTTTAATCAAATGCTAAAATTTGATACCCATATTGCTTATATTATCTATAGCTTTCTCATATTCTTAATGAATCGGTGCAAAACCTTAAGTGAAGCAATTCTATTGAAATATATATCAAATGAAAGCCCGTTTGAAAAGAAATTCATTTTTTACAATTTATTTTGTAAATAATAGTTTTTTTAATGATTTATGAAGATAAATTATTTATTAAAACTCTGATGCATACATAATTTTCCCAACATAGCTTTACGTTTTATATTAATTTATTATTATATTGTCAAAATGCAAAAGTTTCATACCCATATTGCTTATATTATGTACTGTATTCTTAATGAATTGGTGCAAAAGCCAAAGTGTGGGGATTCTGTTGAACTGTACATTAAACAAAAGCTTGTTATAAAAATTAAAATTTTCTTTATTTATTTTATGAGATATCATAAAATTCTAAAATATTTATTTCGTTACTCTGAAATTAAACTCTGTATAAAACATATTGCCACTTGTTTGTATTTTCATGTTATATTAATGCTCGGTAAACAAAATTTTTAATAAATTTAGATGAAAACTACAATTTTACATTTATTTAGCAATACAAAGAAAAAAACAGAAATATAGTGTTTACTGTCAACGGCCATATTAGTTTTTCAACTACAAAATCTATTAAACTTTATGACATTTTAAAATCATATTTAAAATGTATTTTTTTGCTCACTCTCATATCTTTGTTTTTAGTGTAAAATACAATATTTTAGCATGAAATTTGTTTGAATATTTTAACAAAACAGAAAACTATCAAAAAAGAAAAAAAACACTTAAAAATATATAAAACATTTATTTGACTGTAAGAGTATGTAGTTCAAAAGAGCTATATATTGTTACTTCGAGCATGAAATGTATGTATTACAAAGATATTCCATACATATATGTATAAATGTATATGACACATACATATAGTGTGTTTGAAAGTGTAAATATTGATTTACATGTTTTTTAAAAAGCATACAAATGTCAATGAAATGGAAATCATAAAAATGTTTTTTTTTTTCTATGATATTTTTTATTGGTTGTCAAAAATCAAGTGTGAATAACGGCTGTTAAGTTTGGAGGTAAACGACCAGAGGGTGACACTAAACCTTGGTTAAGCAAAAAGTCCACATTCGATGAGGACGTATATAAGATACCTTGAAAATTAGCATTTCTTTCATTAAGTTCTTTCATATTTTAATATTTTCTGAAAAAAAAATCCTCTAAAATATATGTAAGTCTGTGTAAAAAATTCTAAACTTTGATTTAGAATATTACTTATATGGAATTAAGCTGTCACACATTCTTAATAAATCGGCCCAAAAATCAAAGTTAAGTATTATATCGAATTATAAATCAAATGAAAGCTAGATTAATGTAAAATATAAATGTGATAATGGATTTTGAAAATAGTGACTTTTAATCATTAACACAGCTACAAATATGTTATAAAATATGATATATAAATAAATATAATTTCAAACTTTTAGTTTAGTAATTGCCTAAATCTGTAAGGTTTATATTTATTTCTTAAAGCACTCATAAAATGCAAAACTTTGATACCCATATTGCTTATATTATATACGACTTTTTCATATTCTTATTAAATCGGTGCAAAAATCAAAGTTGAGGAATTTTATTAAATTTTATATCAAACGAAAGCTAGTTTAAAGAGAAATGAAATGTTGGCCATGGCTATTAAAAATGATTACTTTTTAAATAATAAAAGAGCTATGATATATAAAATTTGTGCATATTTATTAAAAACAAAAATGAATTTAATAATTTAAATCTATAATGTTTATATATTTTTCTTAAAGTACTCATTAAATGCTAAAGTTTGATACCCATATTGGCCTTATTATCTATTGATTTATCATATTCTTAATAAATCGGTGCTAAAACCAAAATTGAGGGATTTTATCGAATTTCATTTCAAATGAAAGCTATTTCGAAAGGATATGTAATTGTAATAATGGATTCTGAAGATAATAACTTTTTAAATATTTATAAAGTAATAATGTACATATAAAATTTGTAAATTTTTTATTTTTTTAAAATTTTTAGTTAAATAATTATATAAATCTATAAGGTTTATATTTATTTCTTAAAGTACTCGTAAAATACTAAATTTTGATACCCATATTGCTTATCTTATCTATAGCTTTTACATAGTCTTAATCAATCGGAGCAAAAATCAAAGTTGAGGGATTTAATTGAATTTTATAACAAATTAAAGCTAGTTTGAAGGAAAACAATATAGTGGTAAGGGATTTAGAGAATAATAACTTTGAGAGATACAAATATTTCAAAAAAATTATTTTGTACTTTTATTTGCTATTGAATACTACTACTTATTTCAAATCCTAACCCAAATTTTAGTGTGATATGTTTTTATATACAACCATTTTTTTTTTTTCATTTTTAATAAACAATATATTTTTGGTAGTTTCTAAACACAAATTGATTTTAATACTTTGTTTGCACTTTCTCGTTTTTAAAAATCCCCCCAAAAAAATGCTTTTTACAATAATAAAAAATAAGAACGAACATAAAACCATCTGAAAAAAAAAATTGGAAAGAAAACCTAAATTCTCTGAAAGACAAACAACATTTGTTGAAAAAACAAACAAATAAAAAGACTGGCATGTCAGACAGACGATCACACTTACAAATGTAAAATAAATTTTAACAGACAAATAACCATATGGACGGGCAGACAGACAGACACGGCATGGTCAGTTGATAAAAAGTACTAAATGTCATTTTGGCTAACAAAAAAAAGCAAAAAAAAAACATTAGACACATTTCAATTTACACATTCAGTCAATAACCACAATAATATCAAGACTAAGTAATAACAAAAACAACTAGTTTGTTGTAGCTATTTGTTTAAAAGAAATACATATAAACAACAACTAATAGTAAGTTATAGAGAAAGAAATGACTTTTAACATCATCAATGAATCAATATGTTCGTGTTCGATGGCATCATGTTCGAACATCATGTTTAAGTAAATAATGTGGTCTGTTCATAAAAAGCCAAGATGAAGAAGATCTCTAGTAACAAGATGTATTTTACAGATTTCAACACAATTTTTTTTTTTTTAATAATAATAATAGAAAACGAAAAATGACTTGCATAAAGTGCTATTTTACAGTAACTTATACAAAAAATATTCATTTGAATACTACAATTTACTTTTTGCTTATTTTACATTATAAAAAATGTTTAAATTGTTGCGAGAAAAAAAGCTATGATTGAATTTATAGGTACATAGTTTTGGTATTCCTATACAATGTGTAAATTATCAGTATATTAAAAATTAAAGGAAAT
The DNA here is from genome assembly GCA_942486065.2 of Calliphora vomitoria. Lineage (NCBI taxonomy): Eukaryota > Metazoa > Arthropoda > Insecta > Diptera > Calliphoridae > Calliphora > Calliphora vomitoria. The sequence continues at coordinate 114,848,159 of OW818030.2, read as the reverse complement.
TGTAAAAGAACTATAATGCTTTAAGTCTTCCATAAATCAATTCAGTTAAATATAGTTTCATCATTCTATTATTGATTTCTATATTTACAAAAAAAAAAAATCCTCCAATAACTATGAAAATTTTAATGGTTTAAATTAATTTCTTAAAATACTTACAAAATGCTAAACTTTGATACCTATATTCCTTATAATATCTACTGATTTCTTATATTCTTAATGAATCGGTGCAAAAATGAAAGTTAAGAAATTTTATTGAAAGATAATCAAACGAAAGCTAGTTTAAAGGGAAATAAAAAAATAACTAATTTAAGAGATTAATAAAGTTTTAATGATTTAGAGAGATTAATTAGATTTAGTGACATTTTTTTGTATTCACAAAATTTTCTTTAGTAACTGTGTAGGTTTATATTTTTTCTTTACAGTATTTTAAAAATGCTAAATTTTGATACCCATATTGCTTATATTATCTAATGATTATTCATATTCTTAATAGATCGGTGCAAAATAAAAAGTTAAGATATTCTATTGCAATTCATATCAAATAAAAGCTAGTTTGAAATGATATAAGAAAGTGGTAATAGATTTTCAAAGTAATTAAATTTTATAGATTTATACCGATACAAATATTTCTATATTTCTATATTTTAATAAATTTTCTCTAACATATGTATAAATCTTTATGGTTTATATTAATTTCTTAAAGAACTTACAAAATGCTAAACTTTGATACCCATATTGCTAATATTATATACAGCTTTTTCATATTCTTAATGAATCGGTGTAAAAAACAAAGTTAAGATATTTCATTGCAATCCATAACAAATAAAAGCTAGTTTGAGGAGAAATAACCTAGTGTAAAGAAATATTGAATATTATTACTTTTCAAAGATTTATAAAGATACAAATATTTTACAAAATCATGTCTTAATTACATCAATTTTTAAATTTTCCTTTAAAAACGGTATAAATGTTTATGGTTTATATTAATTTATTAAAGTACTCATGAAATGCTAAAGTTTGATACCCATATTACTTATATTATCTGTTGCCCTTTCATATTCCTAATGAATCGGTGCAAAAGAATAAAGTTATGGGATTTTACCAAATTATATAGCAAGTGAAATCTTGTTTATAGGGATATAAAATTGTGATAATGGATTATGAAAATATTTACCTTTTAAAGATTTATAGAGATAAAAATATTTTATAAAATCCTGTCTTAAATATATAAATTTTCCTTTAAAAACTGTATAAATCTTAATGGTTTATATTAATTTATTACAGTACTCATGAAATGCTAAAGTTTGATACCCATATTACTTATATTATCTATTGCCCTTTCATATTCCTAATGAATCGGTGCAAAAAATAAAGTTATGGAATTTTACGAAATTATATAGCAAGTGAAAGCTTGTTTATAGGGATATAAAATGGAGATAATAGATTATGAAAATATTTTTTATTTTTAATGATTAATAGAGATAAAAATATTTTACAAAATCATGTCTTAATTACATCAATTTTTAAATTTTCCTTTAATATCTGTATAAATCTTAATGGTTTATATTAATTTATTAAAGTACTCATGAAATGCTAAAGTTTGATACCCATATTACTTATATTATCTATTGCCCTTTTACGTTCTTAATGAATCGGTGCAAAAAATAAGGTTAAGGTATTCTAGCAAATTGGATAGCAAATGAAAGCTAGTTTATAAGGGAATACAATGGTGATAATAGATTATGAAAATAATTACTTTTTAATCATTTATAGAGATAAAAATATTTTATAAAATCCTGTTTTAATTACATAAATTTTTAAATTTTCTTTTTAAAAATGTATTAATCTTAATGGTTTATATTAATTTATTAAAGTACTCATGAAATGCTAAAGTTTGCTGCCCATATTACTTATATTATCTATTGACCTTTCATATTCTTAATGAATCGGTGCAAAAAATAAAGTTATGGGATTTTACCAAATTATATAGCAAGTGAAATCTTGTTTATAGGGATGTAAAAATGAGATAATGGATTAAGAAAATATTTACCTTTTAAAGATATATAGAGATGAAAATATATTATAAAATCCTGTGTTAATTACATGAATTTTTAAATTTTCCTTTAATATCTGTATAAATCTTAATGGCTTATATTAATTTATTAAAGTGCTCATGAAATGCTAAAGTTTGATACCCATATTACATATACTATCTATTGCCCTTTCATATTCTTAATGAATCGGTGCAAAAAATAAAGTTATGGAATTTTACGAAATTATATAGCAAGTGAAAGCTTGTTTAAAGGAAAATAAAATGTTGGTATTGGAGTATGAAAATATTTACCTTTTAAAGATTAATAGAGTTAAAAATATTTTTTAAAATCCTGTCTTAATTATATCAATTTTTAAATTTTCCTTTAAAAACTGTATAAATCTTAATGGTTTATATTAATTTATTAAAGTGCTCATGAAATGCTAAAGTTTGATACCCATATTACATATACTATCTATTGCCCTTTCATATTCTTAATGAATCGGTGCAAAAAATAAAGTTAAGGGATTCTAGCAAATTGTATAGCAAATGAAAGCTAGTTTATAAGGGAACAAAATGTGGATAATGGATTTTGAAAATATGAAACATTTTATTGCAAAATAAGAGATTTAGTAAAGATTTTTGTCAAATTTTTAAAATTTTATTAAAAAAGTTTCTCACCAAAACATTCTGTTGTTAATCTAAAAAAAATATTTCACCAAAAAAATGTCTTTCACTAAGAGTTTGTTGCCTTAATGATTTTTTTTTTTTTTTTTTGTCTTCCACAAAAAAAAGATTATAACTTGACCTCCGACATGCGCTTAAATTGGTTCGTTTTTATCATGAATTGGGCAGATTTTATTTAATTCAATATTTTGTTTTCATTTTGTGTTCCAACTTTATTTTTTTCCTCCGTTTATGCTTACAACACTTTTTTGTACCTGCTAATTGGTCAAATATTTTAACACTTTAATGTGATATTTGGTAATGAGAGTAATACAAATTATGAAATAATCTTTATTTAAAAAAATTTTAAGTATTTATTGAAATAAGTAACAAAATGTACTAAAAAACATGAATTAATTAATTTCTAGATATTATTTATAGAATAAACACATCAGGTAGAATTAGAGGCGCAACTGAGAGTAAAATATATTAAAAATATTTACTCTCTCCCAATTTTTATGGCTGACACAACAAGAAAAAAAATTGATTTACATGTATTTTGTTGTTCCAATACTTAGGTTTTTTGTCTCTCAGTATCGCTTCTATGTATATTTTATTCTATGACTTCAGGTTGCCTTCTTTAAATTCAGAATTTTAAATCTCTACCGACGTTTTGTGTTTGACTTTCTTTCAATAGGCGTCATTTGTGAAAAAAAGTAGGAAACTTTAATGGATTTTAAATGAATTTAGGATTAGAATTGGTTGTCAAGTGAGCTTAAAAACATTTGTATGCTACTGACAACCTAGTAGTTTTCAGGCGCTGGTCAAAGGAGAAAACATCAGCCGGAATGTGGGTAGTAACTAGCGCCATCATTATTTTACAAACTACTCTCTAATTAAAACATTTACACTTTTAATTTAATTTGTATAAAAATACACTAAATTATAATAAAGTAATTTGTATTCATTACCCTGAAAACTATAACGCCCTACAAAATTAGCAAAAACTGTCATAATCGCATAAATTTTGTGTAAAAATTTATTATTCAAAAAGAACAAAATCATTTCAATTAATGGCCGACACCTCAAAGCAAACCATAACAAACTTTTTAACAACTAGATGTGAATTGAAAATATTTATGTAATTTCAACTATGATTGAAATACGAAGCGAAGTTCTAAAATCATTTCAAAAATCAACAAATAATAAAATTAAATGAATATTAATAATTAAATACACGTACGTACAAATGCAATACGAATTTCCATGGAAATTGAAATTAAATTAAAAAGTTACGCTTTTTAAAAAAGCAGAGAGAATGTATGATATTCTAAATAAGTAAATAAATAGAAATAAATAAACTGAAATGTGAAACGAATTTGAAACCGAAAAAAAGATATTACAAAAATACACACACACACAACTACAAATAACTAGAGAAATTTCAGACAAAAAGTTTTAATAATAAATACACAGTTGTATATAATTAAATGTTGAAAATTAATTAAGTATACAAAATGCAATGAAAATAAATAAATACAGTAATGGAACCAAATAACAAAATTTTATACTACATATAACAGAAATAAATAAATAACTAATAATTATGAAAACACAAATGAGGAAAACTGATCTATATAGAATGAAATTTATGTGTAACCCAGCAAAAGTTTGAGTTCAAAAAATCAAGGCTTATATTTTCCATAAGGCTGTTTTTTATTTTTCATCACAGTCTCCTTTGACCTCTATACACTTTGTCAAACATTTCTCCAATTAGTTTATCCCTTCCAAAAAATAAGATTTATAGAGATCATCAAAATAAGTATTTGTTTGTGAGATGAGTTCATCGTTTGAGCCAAATCTCTTTCCGCCGAGCCATTTCTTCAGGTTTGAAAACAGGAAATAGTCACTCGGTGCTAAATCCGAAGAATTGGTCGGATGGGAGAGCAATTCATGGATTTTTGCTAGCAAAACTGCTCATGTGTGCACCCTTGTATTATCCTAGTAAAAAATAACTTTTTTCTTCACCAATAAGTTGGCATAATATTCGGCATTGATTGTTTTACTCTCTTAAATATATAGTCAATGTGGATTACTTATTAGTGTATCACAAAAACGTTGGCCTCTTTGGCGCCAATTCAACTCGATAAACCTGTTTGGTCCTTGCTGTGTTGCGGCCTATCCATGTTTTGTTCACGGCTATGAAACGGAGCAAAAACACGTATTGAGGTTGAACAACGCCAAATACGAAGTTGTCACACGATTGCGTTTGTGGGCGAGTGTGAGCAAACGCGGCACCCATCTTGTGGATAGCTTTCACATACCCAAGTGATCATTCAAAATTGAAACCACTGAGTCATGTGAGATTCTTGTGGCTGCCACAATCTCTCGCACTTTCAATCTGCGATAGGCCAACAGCACATCGTGATTTTTTTCAATTATTTCGAGTGTAGAGACTTCAACTGGGCGTCCAGAACGTTTAGCATCTTCCATGCTTGAACGGTCACAACGAAATTCAGTAAACCACTTTTTTACCATTGAAATTTATGGTGCAGAGTTCTCATATTATCTATCAAGCCTAACCTTGGTTTGAGTGATCACTTTTTTCGCTTTTCTCCTCAAGTCACGCGGTAGACTGCTACCAATGGCTGTCAAACACAAAATCAATGACGCAGCTTGTTCAAATTTTGACAGAAGTCAACTGACAGATGCCTGTTGACAGGAGCAGTGTTGTCCTTTCTGTTAAGAAGTGGGAAATGCAAAAAGTCACGGACTGTTACAATAATAGAGGCTTCTGTATCCATGTACAGACATTTCTTGAGAGTTCAATTCCTTAAATCCAAAATTTTCTATTGCAAAAGATTCATAAATATTGTCTGATGCTGGTTTCTTTGTTCAATAAACTTTTTAATAAAATAAAATGCAATAGAAATTAAGGATTTAAAGAGTGGACCTCTCAAGATTGTTTTTTTTTTACACGAATACCAAGGCCTCTGTTATTGTATTACAGATCTATTACCAATTTGTTTTTGGACTCCAAATTTTGCTGGGTTACACATTCATTTTTGCTCCAACATTTTGCTGGGTTATTCTCATAAAATTTTAACAAATTTTTTTTGCCTTATTTTCAAAATCAACACCAAACAATAATGTGTAATATTATATTTTATATAGAGATAAATAATTATGCAACAAATTTAGCAAATAAACAGATTTTCTAATAAAATTATTTAAAGTGGAAAATTTTTGCAATAAATTGAAATATTAATGAATACAAATAACAACCAACAAAACAACATTAAACTACAATAAAATTTACATAGAAAATTAAATATTTTCTAAAAAAAAAAAACAATAATAAAACATTAAAACGGAAGTGTAAAGAAAAATTTAAATACAACAACAAAAAGAGAAAATAAATTCTAAATATATAAAACTAAAACTAGAAATGAAAAATCGTAATCTAGTGGATGGTTCGATGGCGTCAAGTAATTGTGCAGCAGCAACAACAACAATGTGTTTTGAAAGTAATGCAAATAATTGCAGCAACAACAATAACAACAACAACATTAAAAACAATGTTACAACTCTAGGCCACCCACACAATTATAATAACAATAACATAATGGCTTACAACGGAAACGGAAATGCTAACGAATTCAATAGCAACAACAGCAGCACTATGTGCAATAATAATATTACTAAAAGTAACAATAACATTAACAGCAATACCTTAGCATCATCTGCTGCATCCACGGAGTTGGAGTTGGGAACAACAGTTATATCCTTAAAATCTATAAATTCAATAATGAAAACAGAAAAGCTAACAACGGCAACAAACACCACATCAGCTATGGCACCAACAATTGTATCGTCAATTACCACAATGCAAACAACAAACAAATCAGCAACCACACCCACCTCACCGCCTATAAGTCTGACCACAAATGGCCATCATCATCATCAGCATCAACAACATTCTCAAAATCATCATCATCTGCAACAGCATCATAATCATCATCACCAGCATAATCAGCAGCAACAACAACAGCAGCAGCATCAGCAACAACAACAACTTTATCCTTCGATAACACCAACATATTGGCAACCAGCACCAAATCCAGCCCCATATTTAGTTCCAGGTAATTAGTACCAACAACTACAACAACAATAACAACACACCAACATTTACCAGTTACGTGAGAGTGTGTACACGGACATACCTCTCACAAACACATTAACTAACACTCACATTTACAGGCGTACATAAATGTTACCAATACACTTATGTTACATACGAGGGAGGGATTGAAAAGTTGTTTTAAAAATACCTTGTCCAAATTTTCAATTTGTTCTTCCGAAAAATGTAACTTCTCACAGACTTTTTAACAAAAATATTGCCCCTCTTCTCCGTGACATTTCTTCAGATTTGAAGACAAAAAAAAATATTACTTAATTCTGACGTAAATGACAGTTTCAAAATGAGAATGAAAAGCCTCTTTTTGTTTTTCATACCTTCATTAAAACGTTTCAAACAAAATAAAAATTAAGAACTAAAAAACTTAAGACGAATATGTGACTATAGTTTGTTATTGAATATGCTGGAGAAATGTAGTGCAATTGATAACCATTTAACTACCACTTTAGCAGCCACAGCGAACTATTGTGTTGTAGAAGTGGTAATACAGCTAGAGTAAGGTTTCCAATTTGCACTTTTCAAACGGTCCATTAATGACCGAGTTTCTTTTACACAAATCCGCTATTTGGAGCTCAATTGTCGAAATTTAAAAAAAAACATCTTTAAGATTACATAAAACAAATTGTGAGAAAATATATTTGGAAAAACAAATAATTTTGGTGAAAAAATTTTGATTTCGAAAAATCGTTGATTTTCAATACTAAACGTTTCGAACGTATATCTGATATACTAACACAAGATTTGGGTCCTTAAGATATCTCGGGACTTTGGAAAGTGGATTTCAATAGACATACGAACATCGTTATATCAGCTTGACTGTATATAAGGATTCAGCATATATGAATGGTATAAACGTAAAGGTAGGGTCACACATGGCAAATATTTGACGAAAAATATATTTGAATTCTTTTAGTTATTTCGACAAATTATTTTACTTAGGACGATTCTAAAACAATATTTGGCTTTATTTTATTTGATGCTTTTTGATCTTACAAAACACTTGAAAAAGTAAACAACGTTAAACAAATTTATGCTCAAAAAAGTGGTTACGCTTTTTTGAGTAAATATTTGCCATGTGTGAACCTTAAAGTATCAATATCAATCAGTAGTTTTTTACAAAGAAACGTCTCTATTTATTCTTGTACTGATTTGTAGAGATAAACCTCAACTTGTGTTGAGATGAACTGCACATGTTTTTCTATTGGATCATTTCAAAAATTGTCACCCGATCATATTTCCAGACAGTATATAAAGAAACAGAAACAAACACTAGTCCTCCAATAAACTGCCTGTAACACTCCCAAATATTACACTGTGTGACAAAAAAATGCCCGGGAAGTGTTTTTGTTTTTTTGTTAGATGTTGTCGAGTACAATAAGAATATTTGACTATGGTATATATAAATTTGTCATTCCGTTTGTAATTTGTACATTTTTCATTTGCGACCCCACAAAGTATATATATTACGGATCGTTATAGATAGCGAAGTCGATATAGACATGTTCGTCTGTATGCTGAAATTAACTTTCCGTAACTTACATACATGATTCATACATCAATATGTATATCAGTAATTCTTCTGTCTATTTAAAATTGGCTGAGATATAAGGAAAACCCTATAAGGAAAACCTCGATTTTTGGCCTATTTTTGATCTACTTATATCTGGATTATTAAGTCATTAACATACACAATGTGGATATCCAAAAATAAATATTTCAAAGACCTTCGCAACGGCGTATATAAGGCCAAGTATGACGGACCTACAATTGGTCAAAATCGGAAAAAAATATTTTTTACCCCGATTTTTTTTTCACCCAAAAAAATGTTTGTTATAAAATTTTTCTACAATAAATTAAAAAATTAAAAAAAAGTTTTTAAATTTTGTTTATCTAAAAATATTGAAATAAGATTCGGAACATCCGAATATAGCTCTCTTACTTGTTTTTTGAATTTGCCAAATATTTTTATGCACTTATAAGCCAGTAACATAGTTGAATATAAACGGATTTTAAGTTTGTCTGCGGATTTAGAAAAAATAAACTTAGGCCTATCTAAAGGGTGTTTTTTAAGCCCGATAGAACACACGAAATGGTTAACAGTCAGTATCATCATGAATAGAGTAACGCTTGCACAACGCTACCAAATTATCCAAATTTACTTTGAAAACCAGTCATCGATTCGCGCTCTTTATAGCAAAATAGTGTTCAGCAATGGCTTAACGGGTTTGTTGATAAACAAAATTGCCACATATCGAGTGAGACCAATCAAGAACACACCTTACAGACACTATCCAGAAAAATACATAGTTTGGCGCGGCTTATACGCTGGTTTCATCATCCGTCCTTATTTCTTTAAAAATCAAACCGGAGCTCTCGTTATCGTATAGAGATCTTTACCAGACCATGATCAATGATTTTTTGTTTGGAAATATGGGTGATATTGATCCTGGCGAGATGTAATTTCAACAGGATAGCGCTAAGTGCAATACGGCGACCGCAACCATAGATTTATTGAAATCAAAAATTGGCGATAAGTTGATTTCGAGAATTGAATCTGTAAATTGGACTCCAAGGTCATGCGATATGAACCCTCGTAAAGTCACTGCTTCATGCTCATAATCCAGCAACAGTTGACGCCTTCAAGGCCAACACTGTTCGTGTTATTCGTGTCAAACGGCCCGGAATGATCGATATCATTTTCAAATGTTAGTACTAGAGCAAGTCTTCAGTTTATAGAAGAGAGTAGAAGAAAAAGAGGAAAATCTTTCCAACCTCCTCTCCTCTATCTTCTACAAACTCAAGACTTGCGGAAGTAAATTTGACGTTTGTGAATCAGCACTTAATGACATTAGGTCTGTTCATTTACTTTCCCAGTAAATACTTGCAACGAGAGAATAAAATCAAAATTTACAAAATTACTCTCTTAAATTCTCAAAAATAGTAAAAAGTAAATGAACGCTTTTCCAGTAACAATTGGATATCCTATTTGTTCCCAATATCTTACAAATCTTGGTGGCCTGCACTGGATCCTAAATTTATACACACAATTTTCTTATTTTATTCCTTTTAAAAAGTATAAATACTCACATTTTCTTCAATTTTATTGAAAAAAATTTTTTTTACATTTTTTTTACCATAAAAATAAAATTGTAAATAAATAAACAATAACACAAAACATATGAAATATAAGCTGCTAACTATTACTCTCTAAAATGTATACGCCCTTGATTTTTTCTCTACTTGCAAGTTTTTTGTATTAATGAACGCTTTTCCAGTAACAATTGTTACTAACTAGTAACAACTTTTAGTTATTGAACAGAGCAATTATTGGAATTTTTTTTTTTTTATTAAATTGTACATTTTTGTGCTATTTTTTTACAATTTCTAGTTCTACCGGGCTTAAAACAACACCCATTAGAAGTAACGATTCAACGATTCTAATTTGTTTCGTTTTTCGATATTATATTACTAAATTGGACTAAACATTATTTATATGATAAATTTTCATGAATGAAAATAATAAAATTCATATATTTGGTCAATTCACAAGGTCTCTTATCATGTCATATTGTCATAATGTCCTAATATTTCATAATGGTTTCCATTGCTTTTCAAGCAAAAAATTTACTAAAATAATACTACTTTATATGTTATGTTTATTTTGTTATCAAAAAGAACCTGCAGATACCAACGCCGAAGGCCTAAGAGTCGGTTAAGCCGAGCCGCCGAGTCGTGATATATTAGGACATTATGACAATATGACTGATAAGAGACCTTGTGTATTGACCAATTGTATATCACATATCCACCTATTTTAAGTGACATGTCCTTATTAAGAGTTTGAAAGATGATTTTTTTCCTCAAAAAATAATGCTTAATAAGCAAACGAAATTCACTTTTTTCCATTTTCTTCTCAAGTTACTCGGTAGTCTGCTATCAATGGCTGTGAAACACAAACTAAATGTCGCAGCTTGTTCAAATTTTAACAGGAATCAACTGAAAGATGACTGTTGGCAGGAGCAGTGATGCCCTTAAAAAAGTCACGAACTTATTGACACCCCTTCTTAGTTCCTTAACTAGTTACGACACTTTGAATAATCGATAAAAAAGACTCCAGCTTTTTCAATACAAATTTTCTTGAAAAACTTTATTCTCTTAGATTTTTTAAAGTTTTTTTTTCCAATTGCCCCTCGCAGACATGTAGTAAATGGTTGTATTGTACAATAAATGATTAACGGTGCACAGAGCAGTGTGTAAAATTAACCTCAACTATTGTTTATAAAGAAAATAGCAGAAACTAAATGCTAATGAAACGAATAGAATGCAAATCATGTGATTTTAGGAAAATAGCTATTATTATAACTATTTTGAAACAATCACATCAAATACAGTCATGATTTAATACGCGGAATCAATGATGATACCATTTTTGCAAAAACTCCAATCTGTTAAATTATTTTTGCAAAAAGTATGTTTTTTTAATTTTGAATAAGTGAAAAATTACACTTCAATTGACTAAGTGAAGCATACAGGCCGGTTTAGGATTTCATCGGCCTATTTTTGAAACTAATACGAGTATGAGAAGGTTCCCAGCGAACACTCTACTTAATATTGCAAGTAATATTGCAGCCAAGGCATAACTACTTATTATTTCACTGAAACACTAGTTATTTTTCTTCGCGATTTTAAACAATCATGGGTCTCGCTTACAAATGTACTTATATTCACCCCTGGAAAATGTAGCTATAAAAAACAGAAAAAAAAAAATTTACTTGTTTGGGAATCGAACCGGCATGCTGATTGTTTTTTTTTTTTTTGTGTTTGAAAGTCTAGCTGCTCCATGTATACGAGTAATTTTATCGTAAGTTAACAATGGTTTTAACATAAACATATCAATTAATATAATATAAGCAACAAAATTATTGGCTTCGACTGGTGTTGAACCACCAAAGTCTTGTTTTTCAGTCGAACACACTAGAAAGCTGTGCGAAACGCAAAAGATTATCAACCTGTATAAAAATAAGTACCTACTCTACTAAATAAAATAATGTGCTGGGTAATGACCACTCATTACTAAATAATGTATGTGGTAGCTAGTTGTCATTATCAAAATTCTTGCTGGGTTAATTGAGCCAAGTGTTTATTAAGACGATTCAGTCTGAAGTTGAAATCACTTACAGAGAGTTTTTAATTTTGATTGTATCTGTTTGTCTTGATTGTATCTTTTATAAAATAATTCATTAAAAATTAAGTTTTCTTGAATAAATTTACTAATTTTTACTTTCTTACTTTCATTGCAGGTATGTTTTCTATTGCTTGGCCTAAGATAAGTATTATTAAGAAATAAACATATTGGAAATGTTGAGAATATCCTTAAACATACATATTTTAAATGAACTTTATAAACTTTCCAAATTGCTCAATCATGCTGCCACTCTAACTCTCTACAATAGTTTGTAAAATGTTTAAAATTTTCCAAACAATTAGTTAAAATACCATATCAACAAATACTTGTACGTTCTTTCTTTCAGCATGTCCATGTTAAACCTTAAAAATACCAATATTTTTAGTGCATACCCAAAACATAATAATTTTTAATCATTTTATAAATGCAAGTCATGTTTGAAAATGTTTTCATCACTACTCGTAAATGCAAAAAAGAACATATCCATGTTCTTTTATAATGTTTTGTTGCTGCTGCCATTGTTAATGTTAAACAATTTAACAGACATATGAATATACATATGTCTGTCCTTATATAAATTTGTTTCGGTATATAGTTAGATAGATGTCTTTTGAAAAATATCCATAAATATACAGCTAACTGAGTGAGTGAATGACTGACTGACTTACTATTGGCCTGTTTATACCACAATGGCAAACACAATAGCAACGTATAGATTAACATGTAAATATTTTATAAATTCCTTAGATGTAATGGTTTAGAAGTGTGTATAGTTAAATATGCTATAAAAATACAATATTATTTAATAAATTTACCGCTACAAGTTCAAATCAACAACTATGAATTATTTGGTACTTTACTGGTACTTTTTGACCAGTCATGTACAAATGAACTACATTGCAAGTTTCTAGAACTGGAATCTCTTTTGAATGTTAATCGGGACAAAAAACAAACTGTAGTGCTTTAGAGCTCCAGTAATTTTAAATAGATTTAGTACTTAAGGCAAGAGAAGCCATCAATTTAATATCAAAAAGTACTATTTTGCTAAGCTCTGAAAGGTAATTTAAAATCTAAAATTCCCACCTCTGCTTAGTTTTATACACTAACTACCACTCCAACTGCAAGGCCTACTTATACATTAGGGTTGTCCCGTTGATTTGCTGGAAAAATAAAGACTCTATGTTCCCAACTAAAATTAAAGTTTAGTTTGTTTGAGGAGATCATTTCTCTAAATAAATATGTGACAGTAAAATATTTTTCTGATATAGGTTCAATTATGGACCGATCCTCTCAAAAGTTGGTTGAAAGATTTAGATTCATATAAAACTTATTTACACGCAGAAAAAAAATATAGTTGTGCACGGTTACTGTAACCATTTCAACATTTTTAACAATATTATAGTCACCGTAATTATATATATGATTGTGGTAACAATAATTTGGTTAATTTATGATTCACATGATTGTATCAACCATATATATGATTACAGTAAACATGTATATTTTTGTGACAACCATTTATATGATGAAGGGCTTACCATATTATGTTGCTCTCGGCTTATGGATATCATAATTTGAGAACAACATATTGTGATAAAATATGTTGTTGATGCAATCATGTGAATCGTAAATTAACCATATTATTGTTACCACAATCATATATATAGTTACGGTGACTATAATATTGTTAAAAATGTTGAAATGGTTACAGTAAACATGCACAAATGTTGAAATGGTTACAGTAACTATGCACAACTATATTTTTTTTCTGTGTGTATGTCCAATTTCGTCACGATATTATTATTATCCAGCTCAACAATTATTGATGCCAGGATAAACATTTTGAGAAACGGTATCTTACAATGAACTAGGCTTTTATTTTAGCCGAAAATATACACAGCTTATTTTCTAGGCCACCCTAATAAACATGCCTACAATACCATTAACATTTTATTATAAACCAAAATCTATTATATTGTACATTGTCTTATGCCTGTATTGGTTTATTATATATGTTTAAATAAAACAAAATTAAAACAATGCCCTGGAAAAAGAGAGTGAGAATGATAGAGAGCAAAAAAATTAACAACCTGTATTTGGGGATAGTTATGCATGTGTGATTATTCAATTTATTTACCACATTTATGACTCTATATCATTGTTGCCCACAATTTTGCTTTCCTATCACGCGAGATAGGACAAGCAAATTCTGCCAACGTTACGTTGACACACATACACTATAAGCTTACTTGTGTGGTTTCTTATAATGATCATGTGTTTGTTGCTTTGTTTTCATCTCAGAGAACAAAATCAAATCAGTCGCTGTTTAGCACTTGTTGAAGCAAGATCTTGTTACGCAACTTTTTTGAATGCTCTTATATTTTTTTGCAAATACACACAGCAAAATGTTTGATGAGAATTGGGAGTATGATTTTTTTTTTATAGAAAATATGGATGGCGAAGCACAATGTATTGTGTGTTATCGTACTTTATGTCGTAAATCTTTATTTTTTATAAAAAGACATTATGAGATTTGCCATGCATACGACTTAAAATATTGTGATGAATTTTGCTCTCCGCTGCCTAACAAACACAAACGAAACTGTTGTAGTATGTGTGTGGGCAACACTGCTCTATATGCAAATGAAAATTTTATGCATATAAACGTACGAGTATGTGTGTTAGTTTATGTCCATGTTTTTGTTTTTGGCGAAATACAGAAACACACTCTGAAGTCAACAACTACAACAAAAAGAGCAATTGATTATTACATTCATCCAGTATGTTTTATTGTCGCGACAAAATTTAATTTCATTCTTATGGGAGCAAATTGTTCGTAGAAAATAATCATAACACAAATTTAATAAGAGTTCATTGTTGATGTGTGTGTCATTTATCTATAAATGTGCATAGGTATCTATGTATGTACGCACTTAGATCTGGCCACTAAAACTGCAAATAAACTGCTTATTTCAGCTTATTTTTCTGTATTTTTATTTTTTTAAATTTTTGACTTGCACATACTCATTGATCTGTGTAAACAGGGCAGTCTAATCAATGCTTGAATATAAGTTTTCTTTTCTAAAGTGTGTGCGTGGGAATAACTGTAATTCTGATCCAAATCCCACAATGTTAATCCGCATAGCCATGTTCGTCTGTCTGTTGAAATCAACATTCCGAAGCACCCATATAACTTACATACATGATTGATACATCAATATATCCGGTATATTCCTGATTCGGTTGCCAAATTCGGGAAAATAGGTCCACAAATGTCTGAGATATAAGTAAAAAAACAAAGACTACCTTAATTTTTTACCTATTTTGATACCCTCGATTGCTATTTAAAATCGAGAAATGTTTTTTGGGGTCATTTTAACCTCAAGTGCTACTAGGGGTTAATTTATATTTTTGTGCTGTTATTATAAATACTAGACCTCATGTTACATTTTGCCTAAGTTTCATCAAAATCGGCCCAAAACTAAATAACATTTCGCTATCTTTAAATTAGAAATACCAAATATTGAAAATTTTGACCTTTGACCTTCACGATTTAAGGTTACACGTTTTCCAATTTTAGTAAAACTTTCAGAGTATAGTTAGAATTATCTGGACTATAATATTCTCAATAGGTTTTACTTAAAATTTTGTAATGGTAAGGAAATATAGCCCATTCGCCAAAAAATTAGTTTTTCTCGAAAATTTCAAAATTTAAAGGTACTCAGGTACTATTTTTCCTATTTCTATTTTTTATTCCCTTTTATATTCTCACAAATTTAACAAAATTTTTAAAAATTTGAAAATGGAGTTTTCAAACTGCCTTGTAACGGTATCCTACGAAGACAAAAACTCATATACAAGTAAATATGGATACATTTTAAGTAAAAATGAGTTTTTATTTTAATATTTATCAAAATATGTTAATTTTGTTCCTACATTTCTTGTTCTAGTGGCCTGAGACACGTTAATGGCCTGGGGAATTTTTAATAACTTTAACATTTTTTGACCAATTTCCTTTTTTTATGTCTTATTACAACGATAATTACGTGCACATTTCTATTCTTTGAAATAAAATTGCAAACATAATTTTTTAATGATAAAATTTTTACAAAAACTGAAAAATACATTTTTTCCCATTGTAAATGCATCTCAAAACTTCAGATTGCTTGCGCACGTCTTAACCCCAACCGACTTTTTTACCAATGTTCAACAATGGGGTGTGAGACTAGCAAAAATCCAACTTTCGTTTATAAAGGGCCACCCTAATGGATATCTAATGATAGATATTGCAAAGTCCATTGCCAAGATGGTCAAAATCGGGACAAATATTTTTAACTGTAATTTTTGTTTAACAAAAAGAAATTGTTTCACTAATAAATTTAAAAAAAAAAAAAATTTAAAAAATTGGAAAAATAGAAAAAACATTTTTTTAAATTTTGAAGAAAAAAAATTTTATTTTGTTAACCTAAAAATAAGATTCGGCACAGCCTAAGCTCTCTTTACTTGTTTTATCTATATATCATAGATAATATGGATTACAAACGGGATGCCTGGCTGGTCATGTGCGCAAAGCGCAGGTCGCAATTTTGAAGATATGTATTTCGATAAAATTTGGTACATATAATTGGCCCAATGTCTAAGCCTATGGAAATTGGCTAAAATCGGTCCATTATTTCACCTAGCCCCTATACAAATGTCCTCTCGAAATTAGAATTTATCAGTTATAAATGATTAATTTACACAGGAATCCAAATAAGTTTTATATATACAGAATTCATGTCACCAAATTTTATTATGATCGGTTCATAATTAGTCATAGCTCCTTTATAAGACCCACTTTCAAAACTCACTCACGAATATAAATTAATTAAATTTTACCATAATTCCTTACTTGTTTGTCATTCCGTTTGTAATTTCCACAATATAATTTTCCGACCCTATAAAGAATATATTCTTGATCGTCGTCGGTCTGTTGAAATCAATTTTCTGAAGACCCCAAATAACTTACAAACTTGTATCATACATCACTATATCGGGAATTCTTCCGGCTCGGTTGCTATTTAAAATCGAGACAATCAGCACACAAATGTAGGGAAAAAATCTAACCTCGATTTTTGGCCTATTTTTGATAAATATCTGGATTACTAAGTCATTAATATAGACAATATGGATATATAATGATAGATATTCCATTGCAACGATGTATATAAGGCTATAGTAATTTGGACCTACAATGGGTCAAAATCGGGAAAAATATTTTTTAACCCGAATTTTTGTTTACCAAAACATACATTAGTTTTTTAATACATTTTTTGACACTAATAAATTTAAAAAAAATTTAAAAAAAAGTAAAAAAAAATTTAAAAAAAACATTCCGAAAAAAAATTAAAAAAATTTTTTGTTTTAAAATTTAGAAAAACAACTTCAAAGAAAAATTTTTTTTTAAATTTAGATAAACAATTTCGAAAAAAAAATTTCTTAATATTTAAAATTGTTATTTTAAAGTATAATTTGATGAAGGGTATATAAGATTCGGCACAGACGAATATAGCTCTCTTACTTGTTTTGTTTTAAATTTGTTTGGCAAAAATATTTTTTCACAAAAAATACGAGAATTCCTACTCAATTCATGAATTGGGTTAAAAAAGAAGAAAATATTGACCTTTTAAAACTCCTTCATAAAAATATAGATAAGAACAAATCAACAAAACCAGTGTGGTACTTTTTTTAAATAAAAAGATTTAAATTCATCCGTATGCCAAAAAAAGTCATGAAACTGTAGGTTTTTTGCTTCTACACGATCCGTATGATCGAGCTGAAATTGCTCAGTACAGTGTTCATATCCCTATATTGAGAGAATAGTTCAAGTGAACTAGCTCATTCATGAACTGATTATAAAACCTGAACCAAACCTGAATTTTATCCAAATAAATTGTCATACTTAGATACATAAGTTAGATGCATATAACTCGTTTTATAAATAAAACGTATACTTTGTCTACATATTGGAACTTTATTGAGAAAAACCTGCGAGAAAAGAAACTGCTAAAAAAGGAATTAATGATCAATTTCACTGCTGGTGACTTTTTTTTACCTGCAAAAAAGGTAGCAGTTACATTCCTCCCAGAAGTAATAATCAGGCAAAGAAGTACTTAATGGTACTTTTTTTTCTTTAATTGATATATCTAGAATAATGAACCTTAGATATATTTATGTTCCTGACTATAAAAAAAACTGAAGTAAATAAAAAATGAAAAATATTTTTTCTTTGCACAAATGGTACTTTTTGGTTTCCTGAATTACCGTATCTAGCAACATAAAGAATATAAGAATCAGCAAAGGGGGACATATTTAAATGAAAAACAGTGATTATTTGGATATATTGTATTATATTGTATTACATTCGTCTGCGTCAAACGGAAAACTAATTGATAAATTAGTTCTATAATCCACACTTTTCATCGACTCCCCCCATTTATAATCACATTGTACACCACTGCACAAATTGTTAGCAAGAATATATGTCTATATACATATATTGTATTTTAATATTCAAATTTTGTAGAACTTTATAACCCAATATAGATGGCACAGCCAATAAACTAAGCACGTAGAAACACATTTTTTGTGTTCGTTTCTGTTTTGTTTTATTTTCCAGGCAGCCAAAATGGCAAAAAAAAAAAAATTGGAAAAATCAAACACATACTCATATGTACATATTAGCACACCAGCAATGACATACAGCTACAATGAAAAATAATAAACGAAAATAATACAAGAAGAAAAAAATAATAGAAATATACAAGTACATAGGCATATTTGTCAATTGAGGGCATAATGCAAAATGACAAAGTTCAGAAAATTAGCAAAAATAACCAGAACATACAAATTCGAAAACAAATTGGTAAAATGTTTAACGATTTTAGAACCCTACAGCCAGATACAGTCAGTCAACTATAGAATATATGTATGTATGAACAAATTGTTGAAGTAATTTAAACGATGTTTATAAAATAATGCCTGAAAATTTGTTGGCTACAAATTTTATTTAGCTGTAAAATGATTTTTTGTTAATTTTTTTTTTTGAATAACATTTTGAATTGAAGTTACCTGTATGAGTTCAATTCAGGTGTTTTTGTATTTTCTTTTTTATTTATTTATTTTTATTTAATAAACTTGTGTTAAAGTGAATTTTTGGGTAAACAGTTTTTTTTTTGTTGTCAATTCGGGCAGACTTTTTTTTTAGCACACTCTGAAAACAGAATCGAATAAATAAATAAAACAAGTAAACATGTGGTTATTAAATAAACACACATAGACAGACATTCATATACAAATACATAGAAGGATATATGAGTATTTGTGTAATATTTTTTTTTTGGTAAATTCATATGAATTACTCGTACTAATGCATATATACATATATATCTACATTTATGTACCTTTCATTCGAGTATTTAATTTTTTAGTTAGTGAATTATTATTATTTTTTTTGTTATAATTATTCACATCAGTTTTTTACGAAATTCGTACCTGACCTATGAAGGAATTAAATCATTTGGGAGTAAATACTTTGATACTACCTTGGCCATTTTCAATAGCAACCTTATAGAGAACATATCCGAAATATTAATGTATCATGCATGTTCCTAAGTTATTCAAAGGCTTCGGAAAGTTGATTTCAACAGACAGCAGGACATCACTATTTGGGCTCTATAAGTTGAAACAAAAAGTCGACTTATCAATATTTTTTATACGCTTCACCACGAATGGCAAGGTGGCAGTATAAGTTTGTCAATTCGTTTGTAATTTCTCCATTATAGATAGCAGAGTCGATATAGCTATGTCCGGCATGTATGTTGAAATCAACTTTCCCTACACGCAGAAATAAATATAGTTGTGCATGTTTACTGTAACGATTTCAACATTTTTAACAATATTATAGTCACAGTAACTATTTATATGATTATGGTAACAATAATATGGTTAATTTACGATTCACATGATTGTATCAATCATATATATGGTTACAGTAAAAAAGTATATGTTTGTGACAACCATTGTTATGATGAATCTTTATATCATAATTTGTTGTTCTCAGATTATGATATCCATAAGCCGAGAGCAACATAGTATGGTAAGTCCTTCATCATATAAATGGTTGTCACAAAAATATACTTGTTTACTGCAACCATATATATGGTTGACACAATCATGTGAATCGTAAATTAACCATATTATTGTTACCACAATCATATAAATAGTTACTGTGACTATAATATTATTAAAAAACTTATAACATTGTTGAAATGGTTACAGTAAACATGCACAACTATATTTTTTGTCTGCGTGTAGCCCTCTAATAACTTACATACATGATTCATACATCAATATAACCACTATACTCTTGGTTCGCTTGCTATTTAAAATCGAGAAAATTGATTCACAAATCTTTATCTTAAAGTATACTTTGGTGAATGGTATGTACTTTATTTTAAAAGTTGAATTTTCTACTTTTTTTTTTTGGCCTTTATGAGAAAATCGTATTTTAAATAAAAAGGTTTACAACAAAATTTACAAATATTGGATGTATGACTTAAAAATGCGCTAATTTTTCAAATATTTAGCTTTTATTTTGAAACATTTGTACAATATAAATTTATTCAAAGTATTTTCCATTATTAGCTACGACCTTTTTCCCATCGTTCCGGCAACATAAGGATTCCAAGCCAAAAGAACTGCTCATCTTTTGAGGCCAAAAACGAATCAAGCCTATATCATATAATCTGTTCCAAAGTGAAGCGTATCCCAGAGAGAGCGTTCTACATCGATCGAAACAAATAGTGGTTGGACGGGGCTAGGTCTGGACTATAAAGCTGTTGAGAAAAAATTTCCCAACCTCTTCATTCTAAACAGTTTTTAAGAGCTATTGCTTAATGTGGCCGAACGTTGTTATGATGGAATATTACGGATTCATATCTCGCTGCATATTCTGGGCGTTTTTTGGCCAATGCTAGCTTCAAACGAATCAATTGCGTTCGGTAGAGGTCTTCTGTGATGGTCTGGTCTGATTTCAACAGCTCATAATAGATAGGACCCTTTTGCTCCCACCAAATACAAAGAATTACCTTAGCGCCATGGATATTTGGCTTTGATGTCCATTTGGCTGGTTAGCCGTACTTCACAAAAGATATCTTACGCTTCGGGTTATTGTAATGGATCCATTTTTCATTGCAAGTAATGATTCGGTGGCGAGGTCGACTTGGCCCTTATATGATGCCAGCAGGACGAGTCTACTTATAGATTACATTCGTGAGCAAATAAGGCTAATTGTCTCCTTTATTACAGGACACTGTTTAATCGGGACACATGCTAGAAGAATGGGCTTACGGTACAATGATTACTGTAGAAGCTGCCATAATGAAGAAGAGGACGAGACTGTGTATCACCTTTTCTGCCAATGGCCGGCTCTGATAAACCTGAGGGAACGCATCCTCGGATTTCCATTCCTATCATGTTTGGACGAGCTATCAAGGATGAATCTGTGACGTATCTATTCCTTCATCCGGGAATCTGGCTGGTTTAATTTGGAGTCAACAAAAGTACTTTAAATACCCTGATGACTACCCCTTGGGTATCACAATGGGATCAGATCTGAATGGACCCAAGTGAGCTGTTTGAGGAGCGGCTGCCCATAGAACCTAATCTAACCTAATGATTCGGTGCAAAAATTATTTTGTTTTATATCGTTCAAGCATCATTTCGGACATGCAAATCATTCAAGGTCTGTCGGCTTCAATTCGTTTGGTACTCAATTTTCCTGTTTTTGGTTGAATCCTGCAGCTTGCAAACGTTTTCTGCTTTCGTTGACTTTGACAAGAATCTTCATGGAGTAATGTCTTTAATCAATGGTCTTCAAACTTTTTTTGCTTTCGTGTCAAAATAACCACTTCTAAAATTGATGGTAAACACATTTACCATGAGCGTTGCTGAGCAATCGGTGTGATCCGCAGCACTTTTTTTTCAAATTAAAGAAGTAAAGAAAAAGTTCCGGCATATGACGCTTTATTGGCACAAAATTCGACATTTTCAAAGCAAAAAAAACTTTGTTGTTTACACTATAATGTTCAATACCTAAGTGAGAATAAATGGCAGATATTATTAAAAACAAAAACCGTGGTCAAAAGTTATGCCATCTTTTCTAAATCCCGCATTTTTAAACTATACACCCAATAAAAAATCTTCTTTTTTCAGTTAGATTACTTTTTTGAACTTCTTTGTACATAATTGATTGTACGACTTTTTTCTGACCAAAAAGTCGATTTCGACAAAAAGTCAGCTTTTAAACTTTTTAACATTTTTAAAGGTTAACTTTATGTTCTATTTTAATTTAAAAATTAAATGGTTGTTGGACTTAGAGGGGATCAAAACACATTTTCTTAAATGTTAACAAGATTTAAAAAAAAATATATAAAATCGTTTATTCGACTTTATTCAGTTAG
This sequence comes from Calliphora vomitoria, assembly GCA_942486065.2. NCBI lineage: Eukaryota > Metazoa > Arthropoda > Insecta > Diptera > Calliphoridae > Calliphora > Calliphora vomitoria. The sequence continues at coordinate 114,825,576 of OW818030.2, read as the reverse complement.
TCGACTTTTTTGGAATAACGTAATCAATTGTTCGACATTTTTCACACTAAAAGTTGGTAACCATCGGCTTTTAGCAATCGACTTATAGAACCCTAATCACTATAGCGACTCCGCTCTCTATTATAATCCAGTGCATACATATGTCTATAGGGTTACAAATAAAAATTGTAGAAATTAGAAACGGAATAATACAAAGTTAAGCTTTTGTTTTAAAAAATATTAGAGAAATGTTTTATTTTCTAACTTTTTTAATTATTTTTATTTTAATTTTCCATTCAACGTTCTAATTCTTTCCCTTCACTGGCTTAAACTTTATAAATCTTCTATACAAAAACACGCATATCTACACAAGTTATTTAAAAAATAAACATCGTTTTTGAGCCGGCTTAAAATGTTATATTAACAAAATTTATTTTTTTCGAATTTTAACCACATTTTTTTAACACGTCACTGTGTAAAAAAGCAACAATTTTTTAAAACACCAACAAAATCCTACAAAACCCATGAACAAGTATGAAAAATATTTGTTTAGTTAATTAACAACGAGTTGTGAAAATTAATCATAACGAATGAAAAAAAAAAAAGAAAAACAATAATTTAAATGATTTTGTTTGGATATAAGTATATATAAAAAGGTTATAATTTAAATGATTTTTAGTAATGTGTGTTTAATAAATATGTATTTAATTTAGTAATAAATCATATGATATGGTTCGTAGAATCATTAAAGTTAGTTTGGCTTTAGATACATTTTGGTTACAGTAATTTTAAATAGATTTTAAGATTTTAATCAGCCTAGTGAACAATTTGGATTTGCTTCAATTTATGGCTTACATAAATATATTTTATGCTCGATTTCTTAGTGATTTCATAAAAGCTTTTTCTGTTATCGTAAGCTACTTTAAGGTTGCATCAAACTTGTATTCTTCCTGCATTAAATATACTTTTTACTAAATCTATGTTCAAAACAACGTTGCCTGTTTCACAATAATTTAAGGTTTCATCAAACATGTTAAGTTTCTTTTCAAACTTATGTTACCAGCCTACATTATATGTATATAATCCATACATATACAGCCCAATTTTGAATAATAATTCCCCAGGAGTTTTGCAAGATTTCCTTGAAGTTTCGAACTCTTTTCTTTTACTTCCAACTACTTTAAAGTTGCATCAAACATTTTCATTTCCTTTTCAAACATATACATAATTGTACCGAATTCTACATTAAAGTTGCATTAAACTTGTTTCTCTATAACTCTCAATATTTCAAAGCATTAATAAAACTTCCTTGCTTCAATATCAAACTGGTTTTAAAGCTTGTCAAACTACCACTATTTGTTTCAAACCTGTTTAACATCTCATCAAACCCTTTTGTTTTCGAACTTTATAAAACTGTTCAATTAAATATATATAATTTAGGTAACATTTCTTTGTGGTTTTATCGAACTCTTTTTTTTTTTGTCTCAAACTACTTTAAGGTTGCATCATACTTGTTTTCCTATAACTCTTAATATTCTAAAGCCTTGAAAAAACATTTTACTTTAGTCAAACTTCTCAAATCTTTTCTTTTCAATGTTTCATTATATAAAACAAATTTAGGCATCAATTACTTTCTTCGAACTTCTTTTCTCTTGCTTCATAAAACTTGCCTCAATATTTCATCAAAACATTTCTTATCAATGTTTCATTATATATAACAAATTTAAGCACCTATTACTTTCTTCGAACTTCTTAAAAGTTGTATCGAACTTGTATTCCTACAACTCTCAATAATTTGTCTTTGCTTAGCTTTTTAAACTTACTTGTGGTTTTATGTCACTTTGTCACAAACGTCTTTTCAATTCAATCATCAATTATTTTCAAACACAATTCATTTTACTATTTAAGACCTTGTCTTTACACTTGATACTTAAATGTTGGTACATTGTCAAAGGTTTTCTAACAGCAGCAAAATGAAAATGCTAATTTAATTTTTCAAAATTGCTTATAAACTAACAAATTGTAATATTGGGTAGAGATAAGAGTAGAATCCATATACATATTTATTGAGCTGAACAAAATACAATTGGTCAATTCACAAGGTCTCCTATCAAGTCATAATGTCCTATTATTTCACGACTCGACGGCTCGGCTTAACCCACTCTTAGGCGTTCGGCGCAGGTCTCTGCTGGTTGGTTACGATGGCACAATAAACGTACCATACAGAGTAGTATTATTTTAGGACATTTTTTGCTTGAAAGGCAATAACAACATTTTCCATTGTGAAATATTAGAACATGATAGGAGACCTTGTGAATTGACCAAATATGTTTTATAAACTAGAATGTTAGGACTATTGGAATATAAAGGATTTAACTTGGACTTTATCTTTACGCTATCTGAATGTTCATGTAAGTTGAGCAACTTTGATACATTTAGAATTAAATTTGTTGATTGGGAAACTTCAAACCTTTAATATTATTTTGCATATAACATATGAGCTTAAGACCAGAGATCATTCGGCAATATCTGACTGCAGTCGTGATGTTTAGAACTTGAAAACTCATGTTTTTTTGATTACATTTCATTACAAATTTATGCCTGAACTTTTATATAAAATCCAAATGCTGGCCTTTTATCTCAATACTATGGAATAGCTCGTTCTAAGTGAAAGAGAATTTGTCCAACAAAATAGACATTGCTCCATGAATATTCCATTAACAGTTTCTGAGAAAAGTGGATTTATTCCAAGCACTCTACGAACCCAAGATCCATCTTTTTTTTTTTTCTTCTTGAACCATCACTCAGGGTATGACCTCTATTCATGCAAAGCATTGTGTTGGAACTAGGAAAATAGGTTATGGGAGGAAGGAAAGAGGGAGTAGTGTTTGTGAACATTCGATTTGAACTTTTCCACATTGGAAATGGCAGGAAACATTTCGGCTGGAAGTTTGTTCCACATACGTACAGTACGGCTAAAGATAAAATTTTCCCTGTAATGTGTTGTGCGGTTCACTGGCCAATCGACCACAAAGGGATGTGTTCTTGACGAAAAACGTGTATTACGTAAAAATCTGCGGATATCATGAACACGTTTTCTAATTTCATCAGAACAGTGAAACGCAGCCCACATTGCTACGGTACTCCAGCGAATCAATAGAGTTGGATACCCTACTGTCATCAATAATCACCTTCGCCCTCTCTTGGGAGTTGTATTCCATACATGGGAGTTGTATTCCATTTTCGGACGGATATATGTGGTGTAAATAGTGAGGAGATCAGATGGAGTGAAGTATGTCTTACACCGTTTTAGAAAACCAAGGCACTTGAATGCTTCTTTCGACACTTAAAAAATGTGTTTAGACCAGCGTACATCACATTGTATTTTCATGCCCAGAACATCAAGAGCGTCTGATTCCACAACATTTACATCATCCATAAATACAGATGAAGCAACATTGTTTGTCGTTCGTTTTTGTGTCAACATGCAACACTGAGTCTTGCGGGCGTTGAAAGCGACTCTATTAGCACGACCCAAGTTGTGCATGTTTACAGTAACCATTTCAACATTTGTTTTTTAACAATTTTATAGTCACAGTTAACTTACGATTCACATAAATGTATCTATCATATATATGGATACAGTAAACAAGTATATGTTTGTGACAACCATTTTTATGATTAAGGTTTTACCATATTATGTTGCTCTCGGCTAATTGATAGCATAATATGAAAACAACATATTATGATATAAAGATTCATCATAGCTATGGTTGTCACAAACATATACTTGTTTACTGTAACCATATATATGATTGATACAATCATGTGAATCGTGAGTTAACTATATTATGGTTACTATAAACATGTAAATAGTTACTGTGACTATAATGTTCTTAAAAAACTTTTAAAAATGTTGAAATGGTTACTGTAAACATGCACAACAATATTTCGTCTCTGCGTACATGATGTCCTTTGATATATGAAGATTTTCAAGTACCAAAAGAATCTCTGAACCAAACGGTTTCTTATAACGGCGGACTATTGTTTCAAAGACTATTCTGAAGCTTCTTGAGCATGAAAATGAAGATGCAAGGTGCTTTAGATACTTTTGATTCATCTTTATGTGGATTGCTTTATCGATTCTGATGAGATTAGGAATCTTGTGCCAGATACCGGCACTTTGACTCTTTGTATCTCTCAGTATAAGTATCTTAGCCATTCAATCACAAAATCAAGGCTGTGTTTGTGTTACAAATACAAATACTTATAATTCACCATTCTCAGTAACTCTTAACTGAAAGTTGTCAAACATTTTTTGGGTTGGCCACATTTTGCTGCACAAATGGCGGCAATTTCAAATCTTAATTGAAATTTGTGACATCATAAGCTCTTACACTGTCCAAAGAACTTTATAAAAGTGAATCCAACAAAAGTACGAATTATACCTCTACACCACCCAATATTTTTTAAACAAAGAGAAAACACTTCAAAACGCTCTTTAAAAAGCTGCAAATGATTGTTTTTTGAACTGAAACCTGCCAACAAATTCCAAAATAAAAGAAATGTGAGTGAGAGGAGAAATGAAAAAAGAAAACTTTCCAACTAAACGTTTTCTTCCTGTCAAAAAATAAAATCTATGACGAAGAGTTGTACGTGATCTAAGATCTAACCATGTAAATGTAGAAAATTTCACTTCGTCATCAAACTTGTACTTCAACCAAATGATATTTGTAAAGAATACATAAATACTTACTTACACATATAGACATACATATATGCATTACATAAGCATACATATGTGTATATGTATGACATTTCCTGAGGTATACACAAATTTTCTTCAAAATTGCACACATTTAGAATTTTGAATTGTATGTAGCGGTATTTGTTGGGTGGGTGGGTTGTAAGTTGTCTGTAACTATCTTTGGTGTTTCTTTCTTTTTTGTTTTTGTATCTACAATTTCTTTACGATTTGGTTGTTGCTTCCGTTTTAGTTTGTATGTTGTGCTTTACATGTTGTACTGCCACAGACCGAAAGATAGACACACATCCATATACAATTCATACGATTTATTCAAAATATGTACTTTTTTTGTTATTTTAGTTTAACTTCCTTCTCTTACTTTGTTAAAGTGGTAATGCTGGTAATGCAATGAATTGTTTGTGCTGTTGGAAGACAGAGTTTAAAAGGTATTGACTTTAAAATTGTAGAATCCAAGAAATTCCAAAACAACTTCATTTTCGTTATACCGGAAAATGGAAGCTGTTTAAAAAATACAACAGGTCTGCAATGATTTATAATTATATTTGATACCCTGATTCTAACTGTATAATTATTCGTTCAACACTACGTGTAGTTTTCGAGATATTACAGGGGTAAATAAACGAAAATAAATGATTTTATATTATTGACTTAAAAATGCGTAATTTTTTAAAATGTTTAGCTTTTATTTTGAAACATTTGTACAATATAAATTTATTCAAAGTATTGGCCATTGTTTGCTATGACCTTTTCCCATCTTTCTGGTAACATATGGATTCCGCGCCATCATCATCTTTTGATGCCAAAAACAAATCTAGCCAACTTCGGATACTCTGTTTTGAAGAAAAGCGTATTCCAGAGAGATCGTTCTACATCGATCGAAACAAATAGTAGTCGGACGGGGCAAGCTCTGGACTATAAAGTCCCTCTTAATAAATTCCTTTCAGCAGGTATTGCAACATGTGACCGCATATCCTGTGGGCGTTTTACTCACTTCAAACGAATCAGTTGCGCTTGGTACAGGTGATGGTCTGCCATAATAGATAGGACCCTCTTGGTCCCACCAAATACAGAGCATTACCTTAGCGCTATGGATATTTGTCTTTGGTGTTGATTCGGCTGGTTGGCCGGGCTTCTCATACGATCTCTTACTTCGTATACAATGTCCCTGCTTTAGGATGAATCTTGTTGCTCGTTAACATACGAATATAGTTGTGCATGTTTACAGTAACCATTTCCACAATATTATAGTCACAGTAACTATTTACATGATTGTGGTACCCATAATATGGATAACTAACGATTGGTTACATTAAACAAGTTTATGTTTAATCATTTAAAATCATTAAGGCCTTTAAATTTCTCTAAAATTCACTTCATTATTTGCAGCATCTGTATCCCTACAAGCAAGTGTTTGTCTGTCGCTCTGTCACTCAGTTACTGTCTGTAATTGTCTGTGAGAGTAACTCTAGCATTTTGCTAATACTCGTATTTTTGTTACCTATTTTGATATGCAACATTTTGAACAAAATGTTCTTGCTTTTCCTTTTGCCAACATCTTTGGAAGACAACAATGTGACGTGACAGTTTTGTTTTGCATGTGATGTCTAATGTTTGGTGACATGATGTTACGTGACGTAATGTGTTACGTTAACATTTTATTCAGCTGCTTCAAACAAATAAAGTATATACTCGTATATCCCATCTCTTAATAGTTATGTTTGTGGTTTTCATTGGAAATAGAGACTCATACCCCTAATTCATACCTAAATATTAAGACATCAAATGCAAATAGCACATGGAACGAGTACAATCTAAGAAAATGATATTTTGATGATGCCAACAGGAAAAAAAATAGGAAAATGCTAAAACGTTTGCTACTTGAAATAATATTACGTTTACTTTAGCTTATGGAAAAGGTTTTTGAAGTTTGTTATAAAATAATCAACTTAATAGAAATGCCAACAATTTTTGACACCCCCAACACAACATGTGGGTAATAAGTTTAATATTTTATTACAAGAAAAGCTAGAGGAAAGCCTGTTAAATTTATAATGAATTATTTAAATTTAGTAACTTAAAATGGTTTTTTGGAAAAATTTCCAATATTTTTGGTTGGGTTTCTCCCTCTTCACTTTCTTTTACTTTAGCCACTTGTGGAAAAATTTGTTCAAGGTACTTGTGATTTTCTATTTTTGTCGAATGTAGATTCAAGTGTATTTTGCATTTTTATATGAAATGGAAATAAAATAATAATAATAATAATTCTTTGATATATATTTTTTTTTCAAATACATACAACATGAATTGAAAAGTCTATGAACTATTTCTTAAACGTATTTCACACTTTAAACAAGAAAGAGTGCTATAATCTATATTGGAAAAAAAATTGTCTCCGTTTTTTGCTTATATCTCAGCCATTTGTGGGCCGAATTTATCGATTGTAAGTAGCAACTGAACCAGGACTATACCCGATATATTAATGTATCAATCATATTAAGTTAGTTATTAGGGGGCTTCAGAAATTTGATTTCAACAGACAAAGGACAGACGGCAACGGCTATATATATTTTTATTTTAGACAAATTTTGTTAAGTTTTTATTGTAAAAGAAAATGTTTGACTTATAAGATGTGGCTTAAGGAAGTTACATTGTTAAAACAGCAAAACATATGTGAAAAGCTTAAAATTAGTTTTTTACATATGGGTTTTACATATGGGTTCATAACTGCTTTTATACCCTTCATCATGAGTGGCAAAGTATATATATTCTGGATGGTTATAGATAGCGAAGTCGATATAACCCTGTCCGTGTGTATGTTGAAATCAACTTTCCGTAGGCCCCAAATAACTTACAAACATGATTGATACATCAATATATCGGGAATTCTCCCGGCTCGGTTACTATTTTAAATCGAGAAAATCGGCCCACAAATGGTTGAGATATCTACATCTGGATTACTAAATCATTAATATAGACAATATGGATATCTAATGATACATATTTCAAAGTCCATTGCAACGATGTATATAAAGCTATAGTAATGGGACAAAACCAAAAAATTTTCTTGTCATACACTTTTTTTTCAATAATAAATTAAAAAAAAAAAATATTTAGAATTAAGAAAAATGTTTAATTTTTTTTTTAAAAATAATTTTGAAAAAATTTTTTTTAAATTTTGTTTTTTCGAAAAAAAAATTTTTTAATCTCTAAAAATATTTAAAATTTGTATTTTAAAGTATAATTTGATGAATGGTATATAAGATTCGGCACTGCCGATGATAGCTCTTTTAATTGTTTTCAACAAAATCCATTTGGTTGATTTTTTAAAACCAAAAAAATTTTTTTGTCATACATTTTTTTCACTAATAAATTAAAAAAAAAAAATATTTAGAATTAAGAAATTAAGAATTTTTTTTTGCAAAATAATTTTGAAAATTTTTTTTTTAAATTTTGTTTATTTTAAATTTATTTTTGTAGTCTTCACTAAACACCGTGCTTCAATTCACTCGTCAGTGCTGTTAAATTCCTTCGCTTGTACTCTAATCATATACACATTGAGAAGTAAGTGTTGTGCGCAACAAAAATAAAACGAATGTGAGTTTTTTATGTATATTGTTACGTTTTTACCTTTTAAAAACGGTGGTTTATTTCCTTTAAGTAAACCGGATACTTTTGATGGCAAATAAAAGCAGTTTAGAAGATTAAAATATGTAACAGAAGCTTCTATTTCTTTCGGCAGCCTTAATTTTCATGTTAGCAGCTTTGACAGTTAATGTTGCCAGCACTGTGCTGCCAAATAACCACTAATGGAGCCAGTGTTAAAAACACTAAATTGAAGTTGATAGTGCAATTTCGTAACAATATGATCGCATGCTACTCACAAAACGAGATTGTCATTATACAACATACTGAACTAATGAGCTACAGCTCATTTCGGTCTTATATATAAGACCAATATATTTATTTCATATAAAGAATTTTCCAACAAGAGGTGTTATTTTGAATCACCCGGTATTTCGGTAGATGTCACTTTTGAAGCTTTTATTCTTTGACATTTGATAAGTAGAAACTATGCCATTATTAAAAATGGAACGATACACGCTCCAACAACTCATTGAAGTTATTAAAATTCACTATAATAATGGTCAAAATCTTGCAGTCACAGTTCGCAAAACTAAAATATTTTTGGGTCGTCATGAAGCACCTTGTCGGATCGCAATACAGAAATTGGTGAAAAATTCGAGCTGCTGGGACAAGTTAATGATGTGAAGAATAAAAACCGTGAACGTTGCTCAAGAACAACTCAGAATATTGCTGCTGTAGCCCAAAGTGTTGAAGAAAACCCAGGTTTGTCCATTCCTCGTCATTCTTTGGAATTGGATATTCCATAAACATAAGTATATTACGGTCTGAGTTGGATGATATTAATCTGGACAACGTTTACTTTCAACAAGACGGCGATACGTGCCACACAAGCAACGAAAACATTGCTTTTTTAAGGGAAAAGTTTCCGGACCGTGTTATCCCTCAATTGGCCAGTGAAATCTTGTGATTTAACACCTTGCGACTTCTTCCTTTTAGGCCACGTTAAAGATAAGATCTAAGCCAGCAGCCCAGGGTCAATTCAAGACCTCAAAGATAGAATTCGTGAGGGTATCGAGACATTGTGCAGCCACTTTGCGATTATGGAACATTTCATGAAAAGGATATGGTCTTGTAAGCATGGTCGTGATGGCTGATGTTGTTTTTCATTATTAACGGCATACCTTCCTCTTTATTATGAAATAAACATCCGATCATGTATCTCAAAAAATTACATTTTTCTTGTTGGAAAACCCTGTATTAAAGTATTTTTTAAACTAAATTTTTATAATTGCCCAAAAGTGTGCTTCTTTTTCGTAACTTTATGAAAATAACATACAATAAGAAAACAAATTCTTTGAATATTCGCGAAAAATATTAAAATCTAAAAATGTGAATTATAATTATAAATATTATGCTTATATTTCCACGAATTTAAAAAGAAAACAATTTCTTACAACACCCACGAAAAAACCTTTAATAGCAAATTTTTATTTTATAAAAATTTTTTACGAAATATAAAAAAAGATAAATCTTTGTGATTCATAAGATCTTTATTAAATAAAAAACTTTATGTATTAAAATCAAAAAAAAATATGAAAATCAAAAATTTAGTTTTTATACCTTTTTCTCTACAGAACCGATTTCTTAGGAGAAATAAAAACATTCCGGTTAAAATTCAAATATACGTGTTTTGTATTTTAAAAGTGAGCTTGTTTTCCACACACAGAAAGGGATATCAGGAATGAGATCGTAAGGAGTGAGATCGTAAAATTCTAACACACGTTTTTCATTAAAACTTTTAACCCATTTTTATACCCTCCACCACCACAAGTGGTGAAAGAGGGTATATATACGTATATCATTCCGTGTGTAACATTGAAAAATATTCATCTGAGACCCAACAAAGTATATATATTATTGATCCTTATGAAATTCTAAGTCGATGGAGCAATGTCCGTCTGTCCGTCTGTCTGTGTAAAACACTCTCACGTCCAAAATACATAAGCAAAATTAATGAAATGCATACCCAAATGTTTATAATTTTTCTAAGCAGTTTGGTATTGAAAATCAGCAAAATCGAATTGGTAGAACCAGGGTTATGGATCAAAATGTAAGACAACCTCCAAAAATTTTGATAATTTTCACATGATTTTTTGTGACTTTGGGTAAATTCATTGTAGAGAATACCACGAAATTTTGCACTCATTATTGATATGATAAAACAAAAAATTCTGTTAAAAATGGAAAGAATCGGTCCATATTTTCTTGTAGCCCCCATACAAATTTCTTCCCGAAATATGGTGTTATGGTATATAAATGCCCATAGAATTGCAGTACCCATACAAAATTCAGCACAACTATGTTTCGTGCAAACAGAAATCGCGAGACCAATTTTTTTTTGGATCGGGCACTATTTCACCACAGCCCCCATATAAAGTTTACTTCCGAAAATCATTTAAATACACTTAAATATCTTATATATATATCGGTATCAGGTTGAAATTCAACTTGCGTAACCCCCATGCACATGAAAATCGCTGTAGGGAATTTCACGAAGATCGGCCCATAATTGGTTATAGCTCCCATATAAGGACAAATTCTAAAAACCACATTCATTTTCATAAATATCTTCTGCGTAAACTAGTTTTTCTAACAATATATAAAATACTACTATATTTTAAATAAATTTTTATTTTGTTTAAAAAAAAAGTGTTTTTATTGAAGAAAGTACATAATTTGTATATAGTCCAAAATGTGTATTATATCATGATTCATATATAATCCGTAAAGTGGCTTAAAAAGAAATTCGGTTATAGTCCTAACTCGCTCATAGTCCACACAAATTGTGCAACTGTATTTGTAGACTATAAGCGAAAACTACTGTATTACATTACCATTCTACCATTCTTCATAATCGGAGTTAAGTCCCCATAAACAAACACTGAATATGGATATTATAGTGTTTATGCTAATGTAATTTCTATCATTTTCATCTAATTTAGGTGGAGGGTATTTAAGATTCGGCATAGCCGAATATAGCACTCTAACTTTTTTTTATCAATTTACCTTTGCAAAGCATGTCAGTTTAATGTCAATTATATTCATTTGTTGTTAATCTGATTAAAATGAGTGATCAAGAAAAAGTGCGTACTAAAATTATTAAACATATTCAACAAAACCCAACTTGGTCCTACAAAAAGTTGGCCAAGCATTCAAAGGTCTGCCGTCAAACTGTTTACAATGTTATTAAACACTATCAGGAGAACTTGTCCGTTGATAGAAAACCTGGTTCAGGTGGATGGAATGGTCCACTTGATGTTTCTAAAGCCAAAAAATAGAAAGCATTTTCAAAAGAGCTCCCAACACATCCGGTGGGAAACCAGCCCGGTTAGCTCAGTGCTCGGACTATTTGGTACGAAAAGTTAAAGCTAATGCAGGTTTAAAAACATACAAGGCTCAAAAAGTTCCTGACAGGAACGCTGCTAAAAATTTAGAGGCCAAAAACAGAGCATGGAAATTGAAGTTAAGAATTTTTCGATCTCACTCCTTATATTTTTACATAAAATAAACGAGCTTATTTTCTACACACACAAACATATCAAGATGTTTGTATACTTTTTGGGGAACTTAGACGTTTACTTTTACATAAGATAAACGTATGATCAGCAAAAATGTTAGATTGATCTATAAAACTGATACTATTCCATTATTAAAGGCCCCGGGACTTTTCAATCCCTGTTTGTCTATACGCTAGAGGTAAACAAGTATACGTGTTCATATGTATTTTTTTTTTTTTTTTTTTGTTATAGAAGTATATTTGTGACCCAATTTCTATTTTCGAGTTGCATTTCATACAAATTTTCAAGTGCCTACATCTGTAAAAGTTTTTTTTTTTTTTTTATTACGCTGTTTTTTATGGAGCAAAAAAATTTGAAGGGGGCTGCTTTTTTATGGGAAAACAAAATGGTTTTTATATAGTAAATATAAATTTATATGCTTTATATTATTTTTTGGTTTAAGTGTAGGTAGCTATGGATTTTTTTCTTCTTTTAAACCGCAGTTGAAGGTTGTTTACTGCGTTCAAAAAGAATGTAAAAATAGTTTGGTGCTTTAATGCGGTTAAAGAAATATTTAAAAACTGCAACATACAATAGCAATTGTGAGTCATACATAAATATAAATAAATATTTACAACAAACAATTACATATACTTAAATAAAATACTTAAAATATGAAGAAATAAATTAGGTTCTTGAAAAGGATTCAAACCAACCACATTAATATGTATTTCAACATAATGTGATTTAGCTTTTTATAGAACCTTTTATATACAATGTATATAAATGTATATTATACATCTAGAATGATATATGCATAATGCTAGGTTTATGAACTTTAGCAAATGTTTGTGATTTTTTTTGTGCTTTAATAACCTTTTTACATGCTCTTCGAAAACTTTTAGATTCCTTTTGAGAATTTTGAAATACCTTTAAATGTATTTAACATAAAAGAATAAAACAAATATATATTTTCCTACAATTATCTTATTATTTGGCATCATATTATTTTAAAATCTCTCAAAAGTGTTAAACAAAACCATACTTAGCATACTTTTAGGTAAACCCTGAGAACAAGAGTTAAAAAAAAAACAATGAAAATCCACTTGAGCAAAAAGAAATACTTGATTTCATTATTTAAACCTGTCACCCACAAAACAATAAAACAGCTCAAACATAAATGAAATTTTCTCTTCAGTAGCAACAAAAAAAAAAACAAATTCCATCTTTAATGAATTTAAATTGCACTTCAAAAAACACTAAACAAAACTTACAAATACACAACAGCAGCAAAAAATAAAACATTTATTTAAAAAAATGAATCTTAAGATAAAAGCATTAGAAAGAGAAATGTTTATAATAAAAAAACTATTTTATGTATATGGTTGAAATCAAAAAATGTTGCACTTCTTTACTCTAAATTGTAGGAACGGAAAATATTACAATTTCTATTACAATTTGTCTTTCTATTTTATAACAGCGAGCCGTATTCTAATTTATTATTGTACTCGTAATATTTTTTTCAAAAACTTAAGGTCCATCAATTACAGATTAAACGGTTGCCTAAATGTTCCACATTTTCTAATTTCACCCATATATTCTCGGTACTAAAAACTTATAAACTAAGTAAAAGTACTCAACTAAACTACTTTGAACAACCTACCAGAACAGCAAAAACAACTTGGCCAAGAAAATACTTCATTTAATCAACTTCAATAAGGATAAGGAAACAGAAACACACTCACACACAGACAACACAATACAACCGGCCGTTCAGTCTTAAACATTTTACAAAAGAAAAAAAAACAAACATAAAAGCAAAAGTTAAATACTTAAAAAGAAACAAAGATAAATCATCTTGATTTTAAAGATACACATTAGTAATGAAAAGGGTTTAGAGAGAATAAAAACAATATTATAGATTTTAGGACATAAGAAAAAGGAATTAAAAAGTCTCAGTGAAATAAGTAATTACAAGATTTTGAAAAGTTTTTAATGAACGAAATAATTTTCTTTAAAAGTTCTTGAAAACGACATTTCTAACTAATTATTGGTATCTAATATCACAATGTCCGGCAATTAGTCTGAGATCGTTATTTTCGAGAGATAGCAGCTTCTGGGTTTTACTACTGGACATATTAAGAAACAGTTTCACCTACCTGAGCCCATATAAATCACTTCATTGGCTTGTGAATTCCAACTCAGAATCCCTATAGCATAACCTCGCGCGCTGTCAAGAAACATTCTGATCCCATGAAAAAGCGCTTATGTGTTAATCAAATAATCGGCCCATTCGTTTATAGCCTGGTTCTATGTCAATATTGTGCCTTCCTTTAAATAAATTGGATACTTTTGATTGCAAATAAAAGCAGTTTTAGTAATTTAAAATTGTAACAACTCTTTATTTATTTAGAATGTAGAACAACAACAGAATTAAATAGGCACTCAGTGTCTTTATACACGTTTATTAATTCGCAGAAATGCATACACACTCTATAACGTACAAGTATACTCGTACAAGACAGTTGATGTTAACTCTAACAGCGCTAATGATAAACTCCACTCACGACTGCCAGCTCTGCCACTATTTATACACGCGCCATCTATCGGGAATCTTCTACAATGCTCTTAACGGACATACTATTACATTCGATTTCTAGAGCTTTTCGATGTCATTCCCAGCAGCCCAAACATTTAGTGTTACCATACTCACAAACAATTTCAATGATGGACGTGCCTTCAAACATGATGAATGCTGCAGGCAGTCGTTACAGACCGTTGAATTCAAATCGTCATTGCACATTCGTAACAATATGTTATGCGCTCCAATTTCGTTCGGAAATGCTCGGATAAGACTCAAAGCACTGCTTGACCTCAAACTCCCCAATCTGCTGTCTCTATTGTTTCAGAAAAAACAAGCTCTCAGGCTGATTGGTTTTATTTTCCTCCATTACCCCTCTTGGGAGCATATGGCTTCCATAAAGCATCTCCATGTTACACCCTTTGTAGCAGTTGTTTTCGCATCTTCCCATGTAATATTACACTGTCCTAGATCTTGGAGTATCGTGCGTCTCCATGTGTTCTTTGGTCGACCACGGCTTCTTGAACTATGAGGGTTCCACTCTAGCGCCATCCTTGTTATACTGTCAGGATTCTTTCTGATAGTATGGCCGATCTACCTCCATTTCCTACGATTTATTTGCGTTAGTATGTGTTCCTCGTTGGTGCGGTTCCAGAGATCTGTATTGCTGATGTTTTTAAGCCAGAATATTCTGCATATGATTCTGAGGCACTTTTTAATAAATACCTGTAGTTTTTGCGTGATGATGTTCAATACTAACCAAGTTTCACTTCCGTACAACAGAGTAGACTTTACCCATGCTTTGAATATTCTAAGCTTGGTTCGTCTGGATATTTGTGAGTTTCTCCATACTGGTTGTAGTCTTCCTAATGCCGCTCTTGCTTTATTGAGCCTGTTATTCACGTCTGTTTCAGCGGCGCCATTTGATGATACTGTACTGTCTAGATAGCAGAAGCTTTCCACGTATTCAACTGGTTGGCCTTGTAGCATGATAAACGTTGTTGATTCTCATAGCTTTAGTTTTCTTGATATTTATCTCAAGTCCAACATTACGTGCTAGTCTTTCCAGAACATCTATCTTTGCTTGCATGTTGGAGATCTTATGCGAGAGTAGACAAATATCATCCGCATAATCCAAATCCTCGAGTGGGTGTGAGAGGCTCCATGTTATTCTTCTTCTCTCTGTGCAAACTTCGCTCATGATGTCATCCAGCACTATAGTGAATAGCAGAGATGATGGGGGAAATCCTTGTTTTACTCCAGCATTTGTGTGAAATGGTTGACTTATATTCCCGTTGTGAAGAACTGATAGTTCTGCATCCTTGTAGATAGCTCTGATGATTCGCGTTATTTTCGCTCCCCACTGTTGTTTCTAACTCCACAGCCGTGCGTACCAATGGAAGTGCTGATGTTGGTGTTGTCACTTCCTATCTTTGCGTTGAAGTCACCCATGAGTATTATGATATCTCCTCTTCGAATCTCATTGAGCGTGGTTGTGCATAGAATTCATTCTTCATAGTATCATCAGCGTCTTCTGTCGGGGCGTAACACAGTATCATGGTGATATGTCTTACTCTGCTCTTGATGCGAGACATTATTTCTGATTTTCTTTGATATTATGAATCCAACTCCACTATTGCCGCCATATTCTTTTCCACTGTAAATTACAGTGTTACCATTTCCAGTGATAAGTTCACCATTATTATTCCAGCTCATTTCGCTTATGCCTAGGACTTCAATCTTATATGATGTCATTTGATGTTCTAATTGTGCAAGCCTTGATGCTTCACGTAGGGATCGTACATTCCATTGAGCTATGAGTGTTCCTTTTCGTGTGCCAAAGGTTGTTGCCATAAGATTCAGTCTGTTGTTATTTTGCCTTGTGTTAGTTTCGTTACTCGGTGGTTGTTCCAGCTAAGTAGTAGGTCCTAGGTGATGGGGCTGCCATCTGTCGTTGCCTAGAAACAACGCCCTCTGTATTCTTTTTCAGGCTGATTGTTATGTAAGATTTAATTAGCATCTGGCACTTAACAATCAAGAAGACTAGATTTGTAAATTTACGACAGTTGGAAGACAATAACGCCACAATGTTGTATAAAACGTGGATAAATATCATCACATACTTGGTGATTTTGAAGAGCTAAATTAAGATATCGTTCACTTGATCTACTCCATCTCGAATATCCTTACTACTTCGATTATTCGAGGTCATTTAAGATAACAATTTGCTATTTAAAGTAGCATTCCAAGGCAATGATACCGGGAAGTGAGTATCTAAAAAGTTATGTGTACATTCCTACCGGATGTTGCAGCGTACAGAGAGATTTGGTGTGATGATGAGATTAAGTCATCTGTAGCCGAATTCCCTCAAGAAGATTATCAATTTTCTCGCAGTTGTTTTGCGTAGTTGACCTGTTGTTTAGGTCATGTTAGTTAAACGTCCGTCTTGCCTCAGTTCCCAGTTTCTCAAGTCCATTGTTCTACCACGGCACGTTTCTCATAGGCCTCTAGAACTTGTATTGAAAACTGTTTTCATAAGCAGTAAGCATGAATATGTGTATTTCCCAGGTGAAAACGAAATAGATCCCAGTTTGTATTGCTGGAATAACGAGAACTGTTCGTCTAATTACATTCAATGGCGAAGATCTGATATTGATGATCAGACATGGAAATATCATTAGAAACGTACCAGTTTTTACTGGCATAAGATAAGTTGCTGCTATTCAGATAATGTGAAATCCAAAACATTCTGTCTACTAACATTCCTAAAGGTGAATTCGTCACCCCTGTTCGAACGATAATCCCATCTTAGTAGCTTTGTTAAACGATTTATTACATAGTCCTCAATGATATCAAAGAGATGAGTGACAAAGTGTTAAAGTTCATTCTATGTCAACACTTTTGGTGACAAAATGTGCTACAATATTAAGAAGGTTGTTTTCTACGTATCAAACAATGTGAGCAGATAATGGGAAACAGAATCTATTATTAACTCTATCAAGATAAGTTACAAAGTTTTAAAAGTTCTCTTCCTTCAACACTTTTGAATCAAAATACTGCGCCGAAGATTGTTTTCTATCAAACTGATGACATATTAAGTCTAACATATTATCTTCTATTTATTCTGCTGAGCGTTAACATATTTTATATTGCCTTCCAACAACTTTAACAAGATGAGCGGCAAAATCATAAATGCTTTCTTCTATCAATCGATGACAAAATAAGCAATAATGTCCTGAAGCTAGTTTAATATCAATATCCGTGAAATGTGCAACAAACTCTGTGATATGAGCCAAATATTGTCTTCCATTATTCAATTTTGATTTCAAAATTAGCGACAAAATTTTCTATATTGTCTTCTGCAAAATCTGTTAGTAGTGTCTTATCTAAGGGGTGTTTTTTTTTAGAGGCATAAAACTTTTTTAAACATAAAACACAACAAATTCAATGGAATGACCGACATTTTAGCTTATTAGCTCATAATTCTGGCATATGGCCTCGGCGACCGCACCTTATGAACGCCATCCTGTCGGTCCAGTTTTACACCACATTTTTCGAGCATACCCGGTCTTATTTCATCAATAGTGCGTCGAATGTTGGCTTATAATTTATCAATCGTTGCTGGTTTATCAGCATAGAACCGAGATTTGACATATCCCCACTAAAAGCAGTCCAAAGGTGTCAAATCACACCAACGAGGTGGCCAATACACAAGTCCATTTCTTGAGATAATTCGGTCACCAAACGTTTAGCTCAACAACGCTGTATGGCATGTTGCGTCATTTTGTTGGAACCATTTCTACTCCAAATCATTTACAATTACATGAGTAATAAAAAAATGACGAATCGTTTGCCTGTAGCGTTCGCCATTCATGGTAATGTTGGCACCGGTTTCGGATTTAAAGACAAATGGGCGAATGATGCCTTCGGCATATAAACCTCACCAAATAGTGAGTGGAATATTAGCTTATAAATGATCAATCGTTGCTTGTTTATTAGCATAGAGCAGACATTTGTCGTACCGCTACAAAAACTAGTCCAAAGGTGTCAAATCACACGAACGAGGTGGCTAATTCACTAGTCCATTTCTTGAGATAATTTGGTAACCAAACTCAACAATGCTGTATGGCATGTTTCGCCGTCTTGTTGGAACCATTTCTTCTCCAAATGATTTGCAATGACATGAGTAATTAAAAAATTACGAATCGTTTGCCTGTAGCGTTCGCCATTCACGATAATGTTGGCACCTGTTTCGGATTTTTAGCCAAATAAGCCGATGATGCTTGTAAGCTGCACCAAACAGTGATTTTTTTGAGATGTAATGGAGTCTCAAGAGTCACGAGATTCTTGGGACTCCATTATGCTCTCTGCAAAAAAGATAATTCAGCTTGTTTACATACCCTTTAAGACAGAAATGAGCCTCATCGTTCAAGACGATTTGACTTGACAAAGTGCTCTATAAGTTTGGCGAACAGAGCGCGGACATTTTGGAAATAAATTTTAACGATTCGTAAACGTTGTTCTGGTGTAAGTTTTTGCATGGTGATTTGCGAAAGTATACTAAAAAAAAGTCAAGCACTCTTCATTAGTGTGACAGCTAGTTTTACAGTTATACCTATCGGAAGTTCTATACTTACGTCGAAAAAAACACCACAATTCTTCAATAATATCTTCCACGATTAGCTCTTGCTGTAATATATTCGAGATGATCTTACTTATTGTTTCATAACTTTTTTTCCATAGAACCGATTTAACTGATTTTCAATACCAAAGTGTCTAGGACAATGATAAATATTATACATAAATTAAATTAAGTTTGCTATAGTATTTCATACATAAGCGTGATTTACACAAACAGCCTAACTACGAATTTCAAACATTAATATTTTTAAATGTTACATACATAATTTATATAAACCCTCTTACACCACAACTACAATAAAGTAATTGTAAATTTTTTACAATACAAGGCTTTGTTAAGGCCTCTTTTTTACAACTTCCTTATTTCTTTTCATTTATAAATTTTCTTTGTAGACACAACCCCAACAAAATTCTATAAAATGAATTGAATTCATTTTTGTCTACCAAAAAAAAAAAAAAATTAAATAGCAAAAAAACATATACACATATAATTCCTTCAGCAGACTATACATAATTGCATGCATCAAGAAATTGTTTCATTCTGCTTACTTCCATATTGTCTCCAAAACTTAAACCCAACTTGTATACAATTTGTATTGAATGAAATAATGAACAAAAGTAGCAGAAAAAAATAAAAAATAAAAAAATCATGATTTTAATGTAGCAACAAAAAAAAATTAAAAATGATTTGTACACGAACGATTACAAAAAATATTCTCCTCCCATGTTTTTTGTTCATGAATGTTGAATATAGAAATAATTGAAGCACATCCAGGAAATTCATTTTCATAGTTTGCTTATCAGTTTGGCATGCTGCCGTAGCGAGAAGAAAATACAACGAAGAAACTTAAATTTTTGACAAAAGTAGCTGAAAGCAAAGGGTTTTAGTTAGTAACAGCAGTTAAGCAGTTGCAATACCCTGCCTTAAAATAATAATATTAATCTAAAGTTACCCAGCAAATAAAGAACTTAATATAACATAAGTAGCGTATATTCACAAGAAAGAAAAAAAACAAGAAACTCCTAAAGCTACATTGGTATAAAAGAAAACTACATTTAAACATAAGTTTCCTTTTGAAAAATAAAATGAAATGTAAAAAAACATTCCTTTTGGCTACAAAGAATTTAATGCAAGCGCAACATCTTCAAATACTTAGTCCTTCTGTCTACTCCAATATCAACACTTGAATATTGAAATGTTGAAACCAAAATACAAAAAAAAAAAAAAAAAAAATCAACTTTTCGAAACGTTTTTCAACAAAGTGATGAAAAAAAGACTCTATAAACGTTATCGGACGTGGCTGTTTGCAACTAAATTGTTCGTTTGCCATATTGATAATTTTTTTTTTTCTTACATTCTTAACATTTTGGCCTTTCATGACATTTGGCATGTTGCTGTGACAATAAAGTGGCCATATGAAAATATTAGTTGAAGGAATTTTCTGTCAAAAATATTTTCTATTGTCTTTAATAGCTGGAATTTTAGAAAATTGTTGATACTCTCTTTAATAGCTGGAATTTTCTTTAGAAAATTTTGAAAAAATTAAAAAATAATTTCGAAAAAAAAAATTTTTTAAAAAAAATTCAAAAAAATCAAATTTATTTTGGTGAATGGTATATAAGATTCGGTACAGCCGAATATAGCTCTCTTACTTGTTTTTTCATTAATTAATTTAAAAAATTAAAAAAAAAAGATTGGAAAAATTTCGAAAAAAAAAATTTAAATTTTGAAAACATTTTGAAAAATATTTTTTTATTAATGTTTAAAAAAAAAATTAAAAATTTGTTTACCTAAAAATATTTATAATTTTTATTTTAAAATATAATTTGGTGAAGGGTATATAAGATTTGGCACAGCGGAATATAGCTCTCTTACTTGTTTTGTATAAAATATGTGCTATTTTGTTGTTAGTTGGAATTTTAATTAGAAAATTTTAGCTATTTTGTGAATAGCTGCTATTTTCTTTAGAAAATTTGTGCTATTTTGTTTATATCTGAAATTTTCTTTAGGAAACGTTTGCTAGTTTGTTTATAGCTGGATTTTTTAATAAAATTTGTGCTATTTTGTTGTTAGATGTAATTTTTTTTAGAAAATTGTTGCTAGCTGAAATTTTCTTTAGAAAACTTTAGCTATTGTGTTGATAACTGGATTTTTATACCCTTCACCATGACAGGCAAGGGTATACATACATTTGTCATTCCGTTTGTTATTCCTACATTTTTCATTTGGGACCCCACAAAGTATATATATTCTGCATCGTTATAGATAGCGAAGTCGATATAGCCATGTCCGTCTGTATGTTGAAATCAACTTTCCGTAACCCCCAAATAACTTACATACATGATCCATACATTAATATATCGGGAATTCTTCCGGCTCGTTGCTATTTAAAATCGAGAAAATCGGCCCACAAATGGCTGAAATATAAGTTAAAAACCGGGACAACCTCTATTTTTGGCCTATTTTTATCTATATCTGAATTACTAAGGCATTAATATAGACAATATGGATATCTAATGATAGACATTTCAAAGTCCATTGCAACGATGTATATAAGGCTATAGTAAGTTGGACCTAAAATGGATCAAAATCGGGAAAATATTTTTTAAACCGAAATTTTTTTTTTCATTAAATTTGTTCACTAAATTAAAGAAATATTTAAAAAAAAAAATAATTTCAAAAAAAAAATTTAAAAAAAAATTTTTTTTTTTAATATAAAAAAAAACAAGTAAGAAAGTATGGTCGGTCAAGCACGACCAGATAATACCCTACACTAAGTAAATGAGCAAAAACATTTTTCTTTCAAAATTTCAATAATTTATGTTCGTGAGCGATTTTCGGAAGTGGGCCTTATATGGGAGCTATGACAAATTATGGACCGATCACCACGAAATTTGGTCAAGTGATTAATGTTTATATGAAAGTTATTTATGTTGAATTTTATGTGTATAACAACATTTGTAGAAGATTTATGCTCGTTAAAGTGATTATCGTAAGCAGGCCTTATATGGGAGCTATGACTAATTATGGACCGATCATAATAAAATTTGGTGACATGAATTCCCTATATATAAAACTTATTTGGACAAAAACTTGTGTACATACCTATATAAATTAAACATTTGTGACGGATAAAATCCACTTTCGGGAGGACATTTGTATGGGGGCTAGGTCAAATAATGGACCGATTTCAGCCAGTTTCAATAGGGATCGACCTTGGGCAGAAAAAATGATATGTACCAAATTTTATCGAAATATCTTTAAAATTGCGACCTGTACTCTGCGCACAAGCTTTACATGGACAGCCAGCCAACCAGCCAGACGGACGGACGGACGGACATCGTTTAATCGACTCAGAAAGTGATTCTGAGTCGATCGGTATACTTTAAGGTGGGTGTTAGACTAATATTTTTGGGCGTTACAAACATCTGCACAAATCCGTTATACCCTCCCCACTATGGTGGTGTAGGGTATAATAAATTTAAAGTATAATTTGGTGAAGATTATATAAGATTCTACACAGCCGAATAAAGCTCTGTTACCTGTTTTTTATAAAATTTGTGCTATTTTGTTTTTAGTTGAAATTATCCTTAGAAAATTGTTGATATCTTGTTGACAGCTGGAATTTTCCTTAGAAAATTTTAGCTATTTTGTTGATAGCTGCTATTTTATTTAGAAAATTTGTGATATTTTGTTTATAGCTGAAATTTTCATTAGAAAACGTTTACTATTTTGTTGATAGCTGGATTTTTTAATAAAATGTATGCTATCTTGTTGTTAGTTGTAATTTTCTTTAGAAAATTGTTGCTAACTTGTTGATGGCTGCTATTTTCTTTAGAAAACGATTGCTATTTTGTTCATACTAGATTTTTTAAAAAAAAATTTGTGCTATTTTTTTGTTAGTTAGTAACTTTCTTTAGAAAATTGCTGATAGCTGCTATTTTCTTTAGAAAACTTTTGTTATTTTGTTGAAAGCTGGAATTTTCTTTATACAATTTTTCCTATATTGTTGATGGCTGCTATTTTCTTTAGAAAATGTTTGCTATTTTGTTTATAGCTGAAAATTTCTTTAGAAAACGTTTGCTATTTTGTCGATAGCTGCAATTTTTTTAGAAAATTTTTTCTATTTTGTTGATAGCTGAAATTATCATTAGAAAATTATTGCTATCTTGTTGATAACTGGAATTTTCTTGGTTGCTATTCTGATGATAGCAGAAATTTCATTAGAAAAAGTTTGTTAAATTCTGGATAGTTTGAATATTCTTTAGAAAATTATTACTATTTTCTTGATACCAATAATTTTTTTATTTAAATGTTTGCTATTCTTTTAAGATCATGCAGTTTCTTTACAAAACTTTAGCTATTCTCTTGAAAGCAAGTAGTTTCCTTATAAAATATTTGCTATTCTCTTTATAATCAATTCTTTTGGCCACCTTAGGTCACACTTTACTCCACATTAACTCCTCAAAATTTGTATATTCAAAATGTTGCCTTAGTAGTAGCAGCACCAAAAAAAGGCAAAATATTATCTTAAAACATAGACTACGTGCAATTTTAATATTTTGGCCACTTGACAGTAGCAAAATCGTGGTCAATATGTTTTATAAAATTGGCGCCATTTCGAGAAACTCTTTTTCCTAACATGCACAATGGGAAAAACTGCTTACCAAGATACACATCATTGACTTAGACATTGCTTTTAAGCTTCAATGAACTTAAATAGTTGTCATTTTCGTTTTTTTGTTTGGTATGTTTTACAATTTGTATTCTTTTTTTTTATTACTTTAAATTAATTTCAAAACTGTCTCCTGATTTTAGATTTGGTTCATATCGCGTGTTGAAATATACTCTGGGAATATAATTGTTGGTCATTCACAGATGTGTATCACGGATGTGTGAGGAAGAAAAAAAATCCAAATTGTCATTAACTTTTAGTGTCATTATCCTGTGTTTATGGAGTATGAGTGCTTCTATGTTGGGTTCATGTAGTAGAAGCGTTGATGTGCTGAGTTTTTAATTTGTATATCGTGCATTATTGAATCTGTTACTCCAACAGTTAAAAAAAAAAACTTTTTTATTTTTTAACTATCTGTGTAATTGTTTTTCATGTTTCACTGGCCAGTGAGAGGCAAAAAGTGTTAAGTGTTGTAATGAAAATCAGTGAAAATCTTTTAGTGTTTAGAAGGAAATAATAACTATGAAACATTTAAATCTTTTTTTCATGTACAAAGCTAGTTTTCGGAAGATTTTTTTGCTGGAATGGATGGAATGGAATGGATATTTTATCGTTAATTATCTTGAAACATTGGTTAAGCTTAGTTTTTTTTTTTTATTGAAGATGAAACATGTGAAAACATTTTCTTAAATTTTGAACATTTTGACTTAATATGTTTGTCTTGCTGCTACCACTGCCATGAGTATTTTCCAGCTCATCGTATCATTATGAAATTTAATCGAAATATAAGGAAAATTAGTTTTTAATGAATTTTGATGGCAACAACACATTGTTATTGTCTTAATCTGATGGCAAATTGTTTATTTTTTTTTTTTTTCATTTCTGCAACTATTTTCAAAGTGTTGGGGTTTTCAAAATAAAAACTTAATTATTTTATATGTTGTGTATTATTATTGTCCAAATGAGTTTAATCAATTACGTTTATTGTTCAATTATAATTGTACAATTGAAATAAATAATTGAAAAAAAACAAAAATAAAACTTAATGGGGTTCTTTGAAAAAACAGGAAAATTAATACATACAAATTGAAGGACAGCCATTATAATAAATGGTTTGAAAAAGTAACAAGGAGTATTTAAAAAAATCATAAAATTCTTTGATAGAAATTCAATTTTAATTTATTGAAAATTATCCCTCTTCTAATTTCTCTCTTTATTTTCCTATTTGTCTCAAGAACTAAGACTTCAACTACATCCATACAAGTATTGTCCTTTAAAATCACAATATTGCTACCCCAAAACTTAACCAAACATCTACTTGTCCTTACTTATGACATTTATAAACCCCTACACACCACCAACGCACCAAAGCAATTAACCATAAATTGTTTATTTATTCAACCAAAATTATTTTAATTTGACATTTTGTTCCTCGCATTTAACCTAAGAAAACAAACAAACCAGCAACACAACCTAATATAACATTTAATAAAAATACCAACAAATAAACATACATTACACAAGTTATTAGTAAAATTCTGAAATAGCTTAACAAACAAACAAAAAAACCATCATGAGTACATGAATTTCCAAAGTAGCATAAAACTGAAATTATCCTGTAATAATAGGTCTGGGAATATATAAATGAGACAACAGAGCAAGCAGCATTTACAACAATAACAACAGTAACAGCAACTAGAAAATTATATATTTATGTATATAACAACAATTTTCATAACTACAAGGAAACTAGAGAATGTAGAACATAAAAAATCATATAAAAAAATCAAGAAAAAAAAAAATAGACAGAATTATGAAAATGTAAAACACATAATCACACAAACTAACAAAAATTACACACATAATCACCAGCTCAGTAAAATTCGAGGGTGGGTATGAACATATTTGGAATTATTGAGAAAGATATATTGACAGTTAAGAAACTCCGCAGATGTTTTGGGTGACAGTCCCTAGGTCTAGGGCAAACATAGTAACTAGAAGCCCTACATGATTGCTTATTTACTTGTAAATACCACGAATGCCAACGAAGTTCATAAACAATCAAAAATCGCCATCAGTACCAAGCTGTTAAGCTAGTAGTTAATGAATTCCTTATAGGCAGTAATTGTCATTAATGTCTGATCACTTAGCTGACTCCAATTTATATATTTTGGATCATTTGAGACGTATGTGCTCTTTGTAGTGCAGCGAGAAGTCAATTGGTTACTTTAGACATTCTAGATAATCTAGCGTGAAGACAATTGTCACTTAAGTGTCCCTAAGTAATCTACAGTGTAGTCAATTTAGACGTTTTTTTCGTACTGTACTTTTTTGTGAGTACTTCATACAAACTGGTTTTATACAAATTATGTTGATATAATTCTCCTACAGTTTATTTTATTTTTGCTTTAGTATACTTAAATTCCATGTAACCTAATGTGAAGTCAATTGTCGCTTAAGTTTCTCCAAGTAGCCACTTTAAATGTTTATAAAGGGTTTTCCAACAAGAGATGTTATTTTTAATCACCCGGTATTTCGGTAGCTGTCACTTTTGAAGCTTTTATTCTTTGACATTTGACAAGTAAAAACTACGCCATTACTAAAAATGGAACGATACACGCTTCAACAACGCATTGAAATTATTAAAATTCAATACAAAAATGGTGATAAGCTTGCAGTCACAGTTCGCAAAACTAAAGCATTTTTGGGTCGTCGTGAAGCACCTTGTTGGACCACAATACAGAAATTGGTGGAAACAAGTTAGAGATGTGAAGAATAAAACCCCTGCACGTCGCTCAAGAACAACTGAGAATATTGCTGCTGTAGCCCAAAGTGTTGAAGAAAACCCAGGTTTGTCCATTCCTCGTCGTTCTTTAGAATTGGGCATTCCACAAACGTCATTACACCGTATTTTGAATGATATTGATCTGGACAACGTTTTCGTTCAACAAGACGGCACTGCGTGCCACATAAGTAACGAAACCATTGCTCTTTTACGGGAAAAGTTTCCGAACCGTGTTATCTCTCGAACAGGTGATCACAATTGGCCACCGAGATCTTGTGATTTAACACCTTGCGACTTCTTCCTTTGAGGCCACGTGAAAGATAAGGTCTACGCCAATAGCCCAGCGTCCATTCAAGACCTCAAAGATAGAATTCGTGAGGCTATCGAGGACATAGGGAAACCACTTTGCGATTTCGATATTGAAAATATCATGAAAAGGATATGGTCCTGTAAGCGTGGTCGTGATGGCCATTTGGCTGATGTTGTTTTTCATTATTAACGGCATACCTTCCTTCTCTTTATTATGAAATAAACATCCGATCATTTATCTCAAAAAATTCCATTTTACTTTAAATACCAAAATAACACCTCTGGTTGGAAAACCCTGTATTGTACTGCACTTTAGAAAGTAGTTATTTTAGCCATCAGCAGTAATCTCTTGGAGAGTTGTCGGAGGAAGGTTTGTAATCGGTTATTGGACTGTCTACGACATGTCTTTTTAACAAACTATTTAAGGTCATTTTCTATCCGTACATGTTAAAATAACTAGTCATGTAGCTGAGCAAGTAACCGGTAAGGTAGCTAATAAGGTAACTGATTCTATGTAAGCGGTATGTGAATTCAATGCCTTGATTACATTGGACTAGCTGTCAGACAGTCTCATTGTAATCAAAAAGGATCAAATGACCTTCAGCTTAGGACATGTACGTGTTAAAATAACAAGGTACGTAACTACATATGTAACTAGTTGTCGCCTTAAGTGATAGGTGAAATCGCTAGTTCAGGTCAGACAATAAAAACTGCTGGGAAGTTGGTAGAGTCATGCCCAGAACGGTTGTAAGCTGGTTAGGCCCAGCAGGCGATATATCTTCAAAGCCGTCGCCGCAGAATTTTTTCTCAGTTTAACTCGTCTTGAAAATAGCGGCTGATTTTTATAAAAATTCCTTAGTATTGGGTGTATGACTTTTCAAATTTTTTAAAATTTTTACCTTTTAATTTGAAACATTTGTACAATATAAATTTATTCAAAGTATTGGCCATTGTTAGCAATGACGTTTTTCCATCTTTCTGGCAGCATATGAATTCCTCTCCAAAAGATCTGCTCATCTTTTGAGGGCAAGAACGAAGCCAATTTCTGATACTCTGTTCTTAAGTAAAGCGTATCCCAGAGAGAGCATTCTGCATCGATCGAAACAAATAGTAGTCGGAAGGAGCACGTTCTGACCTATAAAGCGGGTGAAGCAAAACTTCCCAACCACTTCAGTATAAATACTTTTTAACAGATATTGCAACATGTGGCCGAACGTTGTTATGATGTAATATAAGGGTTTCATTTCTAGCCGCATATTCTGGGCGTTTTTCAGCCAATGCTCGCTTCAAACTAATCATTTGCTATCGGTACAAGTTCCCTGTGATGGTCTGTTGAGATTTCAACAGCTCATAATAGACGCTTTGTCTCATCAAATACAGAGCATTATCTTAGCGCCATGGATATTTGGCTTTGGTGTTGATTCGCCTGGTTGGTTTGGCTTCACATATGATCTCCTACGCTTAGGGTAATCGTAACGGTTCCATTTTTCATCGCAAGTAATGATTCGGTGCAAAAATGATTTTCTTTTATAGGGTTCAAGCAGCAAGCAGTCTTTCCAAGTGCCTCAGTTTCAATTCGTTCGGTTTCCCTGCTTTTTAATCAATACTGCTGCTTGCATACGTTTTGAAATTGCTGATTGTTCAACCTCTTGTTAAGTTTGACAACAAAGTCAAACTCATGAAGTCATAACTCCAATTCTTGATCTTCAAACTTTTTCGCACTTTGAAACCGATGGAATACATTCACCATAAGCTTCGGTGAGCAATCGGTGTGCCTCAGCGGAACGTTTTTCAAACTAAAGAAGTAAAACTTCAAAACTTCCCGCATATGACGCTTTGTTGGCACAAAATTCGACATTTTCGAAGCAGAAAAAAAAACCTTGCTGTTTACACTATCATGTTCAATTACTAAGTGAGAATAAATTACAGATATGTACTTTTCAAAATGACATATATATAAGTTATTCAAAACAAAACCGCGTTCAATATCTGAGGTGCCCTAATTTGAAACCCCACAGATCCGCTCGTGATTGGTGATTGAGTTCCGCCTTTAGGGAGATTTCTTTCGGAAAGTTTTGAAAATGAATCAATATAAGAATATGTTCTTATTAAGTCAAACTCAACTTCATTTTTAAAAAATATTTGATTTTAAAATCATCAGAAGCTAAGAAGATAATGCGTCTAAACTGGATGCCATAAACCTGAATGAGTCTACAAACCTTAACTGAAAATTATCATTTTCTACTGGAACATTTTTTGTAATGGATATATAAATTTCCTTATTTATAGGAATTATTTCTATTGTACCTTTAACTTTACATAATTAACTTATAAATAAGTGGCTGTCATAAGACGATATATTGTAAAAGAATACTGAATGAATTTTTAAATTTTAAACTGAATGCTACAATGCTTGTGAAGAGCAGACCTTAAATGACCAGTCAAATAGCAATGGTGACGAGATCTGTCATCGCCAAAGGGTTTTCCACAGAGTTTACAGTCTACACAAATTCGAAATTCGTCATTTTCTTCACTTGTAAGTTCTTTCATTGAAACTACTTTATTTAACTGATTATTAAAAATTTCTACTTTGTCCGTCAGCAATTCCCCGACAAATACTTGGGGGCTATCTAATCCACTTGAAGTAAATGATTTTGAATATCTATCATTATAGCTATACTGTTTCTGTTCATTTAGTGTATTTGAGCTAATGCTACTATTAATGTTTTGTAATAGATAGAGTCTGCGTAGTCAACGAATGGCACTTCTAAATTGTTAATACTGTTTTTGAATTGGATATACTTACTTATCTTCGTACGCCGGCATTGTAGTCACCATTGCGGAGCATCCATCTTTATGTCTTGTTGACATTTCGTGATCTTGGGAGTAATTAAGGCACCACATACAAAAGTGAATACTGTTTTTGCTATTGCTAAACGTTGATCTCAATAATCTGAAAGAACAAAATTTTAAATACAAATAATGCAAACACAACTGAAGTTTGCAGAAAAAGTCCGTAGAGTGTCAGAAAATACTTTTCAGTTACTAAATTACTTTGTCAATGTATTCTTTAAATTATTACAAATAAAATTGAGTCAGAAATTATTTCTCTGAAAAAGAGAAACAAGATCACCAGTTTTATTAAGGATCTATCTTGCACTCGGAAACTTCATAGTATCAGTAAGTAAATAATTGCTATTGATCTTTCAAATAAGATAATATTTATGATAATTCCCTGCATTTCACTCCCTCGTATATTCATTTGAACATATAATGCGGTAATTTGTGAGCCAAATGCAAACATTTGAAATAGTAGAAGTTGAAAAAAACAAAATTATTATATGAAAAAAATTCGTTTAAATATAAAAAGAGTAAAGGAAACATTATGTATGAAGAAGTCGTATAATGAAAAATAAGTTAAAAAATATAAAGGCCTAAAACGAACTTAAGATACCCTATCACAAGATACAATCACAACTGGAAAATCGGTTACGAAGATGGAATATGTTTTCTCACACAGAGAAAACAGATTCGTGGTGTCTACCGAATTTGTTGCCAATCGAATGATTCGGTTGTACACATAGAATTGTTGAGTTCTAGCAACAGAAAATCAGAAAAGGAAGAATTTCTATTGAAGCAACCAAACTTTTGTTACCCCTTCTAATATTTTGTAACCACAACTGTAAAATTCGGTCACCAAGGCAGAATCCTTCGATTAGCAACAAATACGGTTGCTACTACGTATCTGTTTTCTCTCTACAGTGTAAATAAAAGGATTGAAAATAAATAATTTATAATATATAAGACAATTAGAAACAATAGCATATTTTCTATGGTTCATCCATACATTTTTCCAAATATTTTGAATCTTTATGCCAATCAATAAGGTCAATTGCAGGTTTAGTTCACATTCTAAAGCCAATGTAACCAACCTCCTTCCCTACTTGGCTACAATTCCTTTGCCATAGAGTGTCTTTTGTGGCACAACTAAAGTTTTAAACGCTAATGGGCGTTAAGGAATGTTATGACAAATTTTTATAATGTCATCATATGTTCAAGCCAACTTGACTTTTTTTTTCATTCTTTTTTTGATGCGTTTTAGTATGAAAACTGAATAAAAAGTGACAAATTAAATATAATTGCAGACATACAATGTGGAAAATGTGTATAAAAAATAAAAAAAAAACTGACTTAAATGGAATTCATATGAACTGTAATAAAAGCACATAATAGTAGTAATATTTTATTACGTATAATATTTCTTTTTTTGTTTTTGGTATATTTTTTATTCAGTAATACTTTATTTTTCGCATAAAGAATTTTTTATTTTTTCTTTTCATTTATCTTTTCTTTTGTAAAATAATTTCTATGTAAATTTTACCTTTAACATGACCAATTAGTGGCCAGTAAAAGTTAAAAAATTTCGATAATTTCATGTGTCCTGTATACTGTGTACAATATAAATAATTATAAGTTGTAATATTTTGTAATAAAGTTTCTCAGTAAAATATATATGTATATGATAATATGTATAGTACTACTTGTGCATATAAAATGACTATAAAGCAGTTTCTTTCAATTAATATTAATATTATGTATGAAAAAATTGAAAGAAAATTATATATTTTATTAAAGAAGTACAACAAAAAAAGAATGGAAAATAAGAAACAATTTTCAAATATGAAAAGTTTTTATTCAGTTTATTGAAATATACGAGTTGAGTGCAGTACTAGTTACTACTACTGTACAGTAAAGTCCTTGAATGTGTGTTGGTGTCTTTTAATGTTGACTGAGGAGGAGTTGCCAAGTTATTAATCAAGTGTTTTATGCCCTGATTACTGATTTTCCGTTTTTACTAATATTTGTGATTTACGTTACCTCATAGAAATGACTTGTCTAAGTCTCTATTTGTAAACACCCATGGTAAGTGATTACCTCCAATGACTTTAATGGGTTATCGTTATTTCAAATTACGAAATTTGTGTTTTTTTTCTATTTCTCAACTATGATGATCTACTTACATTGATGAAGTTTACAAGTGATTTTGAACAATTGAAGATTGCTGGCAACAAAACGTATTCAATTCTTTTAAGTGTCTAAATTACATTTTCCATGTATTTTTTTTAATAATTAACAAGTAAGAGAGCTATATTCGGCTATGCCGAATCTTATATACTCTTCACCAAATTATACTTAAAAATAAAATTTTTTTTCAAACTTTTTTTAAAAATTTTTTCAAACATTTTTTTTTCTAAAAAGTATTTTATTTTTTTTTTTAAGTTTTTTCAAAATCTCTTCTTTTAATTATTTTTTTTAATTTTTTTTTTTTAATTTCAAATTTTTTTTTTTTTAAATTTATTAGAGCAAAAAATTTTTTTGGTGAAAAAAATTCGGGTTAAAAATTATTTTTCCCGATTTTGACCCATTGTAGGTCCAACTTACTATAGCCTTATATACATCATTGCAAACACCAAAAAAAGAAAAACAAAAACAAAATACGCAAAGCAATGAAACCAACACACCTCCAAACATACGTTTTGTTGCTTTTTTTTGTCAAAGCATGTCTCGGATTTTTGCTCATATCTCCGTTATTTATGGACGGATTCTGCTGATTTTAAATAGGAAACTTTTCGAAAGCATGTCTGATTGAATTATTGAAGATTTGGATCCCGGAGATATCTGGGATCTTCAGAAAATTGATTTCAACAGACAGAGATTATAAACAGTTTTCTTTTAAAATTTAAATGAGAGCTATGACTAATTATGGACCGATCGTCTTAAAATTGCGGCCTGGACGGACGGACATCTCTTAATCAACTCAGAAAGTAATCGTGTGCAGAATGTCATAATTTAAGGTGGGTGTTAGGACAATATTTTTTCAATTGAGGCGAAACTTCCCAAATACCTCATTATAAATTATTTTTAACACGTATTGCAACATGTTGCCTAGCGTTGTCATGATGGAATATTACGGTTTCATGTTTGAGCGCAAATTCTGGGCGATTTACGGACAATGCTCTCTTAAATCGAATCAGTTGTATTCGGTACAGGTTCCATGGTCTCGCCAGCTCATAATAGAAGAGCACTACCTTATCACGTACGTTCTCTTACTCGTCGGGTTATCGTAGTGAATCCACTTTTTATCGCAAGTAATGATTCAGTGCAAACATTATTTTCTTTTATAGCTTTCAAGCATCATTTCGGACATGCAAAATCGTCATTTATGGTCTCTCGGCTTCAATTCGTATGGTACCCAATTTCCCTGCTGTAAGATGAATCCTGCTGCTTGAGTAGGTCCCAATGATTTTGGAAGCTCTTCTTGAGTTTGACAACAATCTTCATTGAGAAGTGTCACCAATTCTTGATCTTCAAACATTTTTGGCTGGCCTAGGCGAAATATGCTTTTCGTGTCAAAATTACCTCTAATGAACCATAAGCTTAGGTGAGCAATCGGTGTGCTTCAGTGGCACTTTTTTTCAAATTAAAGAAGTAAGGCAAAACTTCCCACATGTGACTCTTTGTTGGCACAAAATTCGACATTTTTGAAGCAAAAAAAAAAAAACTTTGTTATTTACGATATAATGTTCAATAACTAAGTGAGAGTAAATTAAAGATATGTACCCTTTAAAATGGCATATAAGTTATTAAAAACAATAACCGCATTCAAAAGACACGCCATCTATTGTAAATCTCTAATTTTTCAGTCATACACCCTATAGTTTTAGTCATAGTGAAACTAGAAAAAAAAAACACAATCTAAAAAATTTCTCAAAAAAGTTGTTTTTGTTTTCACATAGTTTTTTTTAGTAATACATTCTTGCCACTTCGGTTTTTGACAACTGAATTAGGTCTTTGACAGGAGAGTTTGGTTTTAGTTCTATCAGATAAACAAAAATATCATCTTATGAGTATCAAAAGGTGACTCTTGAAAATGGAACCTATGGTACGTAAGTGAATCTTCTTGGCTGCAAGTCAATACATGCTTAAAATACTCAACACTAAATCAAGGAACTAAAATCGACAATTTCGTTTCCACTCTTAAATATTTTTCCCCCTGAAATATGGTAACTCTACCACCTCCTTGACAGGTAAAGAACATAAAGGTTGATGATAATTTGCATAATTTTGCAATTATACTCATATTACACACTCACAAAAAAATTTTAAATAAAACAAAAAAAAAGAAGACTTAAACATACATATAGAACATGTTGCAGACCCCAAACAGCATCTGCTGCTACTCGTTTATACTGCAATACAAACGTACATGAAGTAGCATGAAAAAATTTCATTAAAATAGACAGAAATTTTCTGTTACAAAAAAAAAAAAAAAAACAAAATGCACAAGAAAACTAAGAAAAAAAACTATACAATATATAAAATTTAAACTTTTATTGCATAAATTGAGCTAATTAAATGTACAACAACATATTGTAATATAAAAAAAAAAATAAAGATAACACTTAAAAAAAATCTTAAAAATATAAAGCAAAACTAAATTAAAGACAGACACACACACACACAGTAAAATATCCAGCAGAGGCAACAGTTTTGTACATGTTTATGAAAATATGTAACATTTTCTACGAGTCTGGACTAAAAATTTATTTTAGAAACTATGAAATATTAAGATATTTTGTTTTAAATCAGCACTTTTAAGTTTGCCTAACTTTATGAAAATTTGAAAATTTTCTTATGAATTTCCCTAACAAACTAAATAAACCCAAAGTAACATCATTATCAACAGCAAAATTTCTATATGTTTCTTGTTGTTCGTTCATATTGTTGTTACTTATGCTAGGTTTTTGTTCTTTATAAATTGTGTTGTTAAGTTGTGTGGAGATAATTGCAAAAATTTTATACAATTTTGTGTTTTACATTATTCTATAGAAAAACGTGTTTACGCACATAATACAATACACTATACATCTATATATTGTAGTAAACATGCATAAGACAAGTATGTTGTTGTAAATTTCCGTTTCCGTTTTTGTTTGCTCTTTCTCACTCACTCTCTAAACTTTTTAAATGTGCTCATACAGATACTTTCTCTTTAGTAAATTTCCATATATAACTGCAAATGTGTGTGTGTTTTTGTTGTTGTTTTCCTTTTTTTTTATTTCCAAAGGATAAGAGTTTACATTTTACTTTGACAATATTAACAATTATTTTGCAATAATGTTATTTGTTATTCTATTGTAGTTGCTTTTGTTGCTTTTTTCTTATTCTTCTTGTTATATGTATATTAAATGAAACAATAAATAATTGTTTCTAACTATCTTTACATATGACATGTATGCATGTATGTGTGTGTGTTAGTATGTATTGGTTTTAGTAAACTGTGTTTTTAGAGAAATTATCTCATTGTGTATAAATTTGTTTTAAAAATCACATTCTCACTAGCATAGAAATACAGCATCTTTGATTTTATACTAAAATTTATATATTCATACATCTTTCCTTAGAATAAAACATTTGCTTAAACACTTACACTAACATTGACAATATTCCACATCCTTTTTAAAACAATATAGTTAAATTAAGTAAGATTGCAAGGCATTGTGTATAGCACTACAAAAATATTGGGTGTATGACTTAAAAATGCGGGATTTTTTTTTAATTTTTAGCTTTTATTTTGAGACACTTGTACAAAGTATTGGCCATTGTTAGCTATTAACTTTTCCCATCTTTCTGGCAACATATGGATTCCTAGCAAAAAGAACTGCTCATCTTTTGATGCTAAGAACGAATCAAACCAATACTCTGTTTCAAAGTGAATCGTATCTCAGAGAAAGCGTTATTCATCAATCGAAACAAATAGTAGTCGGATGGGGCATGGTCTGAATTGTAAAGCGGTTCAGGAAAATCTTCCCAACCACATCATTCTAACTACTTTTTAAGAGGTATTGCATAATGGGGCCTAGCGTTGTCATAATGGAATATAACAGTCTCATGTCTAGTCGCATATTCTGGGCGTTTTTTCGTCAATGCTCGTTTCAAACGAATCAGTTTCATTCATTACAGGTTCCCTGTGATCATCTGATCAGATTTTGGCAGCTCATAATAGATATGACCCCCTTACTCCCACCAAATACAGAGAATTACCTTAGCATCACACATTGGTTGAGGTTCATAGAACGAGCGGCTAAAAATAGAAGAAGTTGCCGAAGGACAATGAAACTTGTCACATAGGGATTTTTTATCTGAATTAAGAAAAAATGGAAGTGAAAATTAAATTTTGGCCTACGGCATTGTTTTTTGACACTCAGAATCATTTGTGTGAAATGATTCTGAATCTTCACGTACAACTTGTATTGAAAAAGTGGCATAACTCCCTTGACTTTTAATGGATCAACTCAATTTTCACCAAAAATAAATATTATAATTGTAGATTGGGCTCCTGAAAATATATACCTGATCCGCCCATCTCCCATAGAAAAAACATGAATAAGTAATTTAAGCATAGTCTTTTAATAATTTGTTAACATCATTATCGTACTCCAATTTTTGGATTTGCAGCTTTGAGCGAAATCTATTTATAAATAGGCCTGAATACAATAAAATATTATGCATTACGTCTTCATTAGTGGATACACGTCCAATTCTTCACGAATGATGTAATCTATAGGCTCTATAGTAGTTATTCCTCGCTTCCTGAGCTTCCTCGGACAGTATACCTAAAAAATAAAAATGAAATCATTGAATAAGGGCCTTTAGATAGAGACATACCTATTGGCAGAATAGCTTCTTGACTAGTATGTACATTAGATTATGTAATAATTTTAAACGGTAAAGAATTATGGCAACAACACCATGCATGAAAGAAAAATGTTTTGTTACTTTATCAATTTATCACTTTATATCACTTTTTTTTTTGAGAGGAGCAGGTAGGAGCAGCTGAATTTTTTTTTAACTTTTAGCTGAGACTTCAAGCTGTAATTTGACATCTTTCGTTAAACAGCGCACCACAGCGCTAAAAAAATGCAGTCCACTGAAGTTGATGAACATTGAAATTTTGATGTTGTTTATATTTTGTTCTACGAAATTTTTTATTTGGCACTTTTTCCAACTTTTTTTAATGGAAATCTCATCCATGACAATTGTCATTTACGAAAATATACAGCAAAGTCAAGTGATAAGTTTACTGTGATTGTACCAAAAGATAGAATATACAGTAAATTTGCTTGCCATTTTAAACACGCGAACATATATGAACTTCGAGCGTGTCTATCCAAACAAATAATAAATATATCAGCCTAATATTACGGAATCATAATATTCAGATATCTGACAATAAAATACCAAAAAATTATCCAAATCGGCGAACATGAAAAAAATTAATTTCGGACACTCTTCAACCTTTGTGCGTCATGGACATTTGGCTTTGGCGTCCATTCGGCTGGTTGGCCGGGCTTCACATCACCAACGCTTCGGGTTATTGTAATGGATGCATTTTTCATCGCAAGTATTGATTCGGTGCAAAAATTACTTACTTTTATATCGTTCAAGCATAATTTCGGACATGCATCGTCTTTTAAGGTCACTCGGCTTCAATTCGTATGGTAAAAAAATTCCCTGCTTTTGGATGAATTCTGCTGGTCGCAAATTGCAGCTTGAGTAGCTCTAAATGATTTTGCAAGCTCTTGTTGGGTTTTAGAACAATCGTCATGGAGTAATAGCTCCAATTCTTGGTCTACAAACTTTTTTGGCTCTCGTGGGCGATCTTTGTCTTCCGTGTCAAAATCACCACATCTGAACATCACACACCATCACTCGCACCTTGAGACCGATGGAAGGCATTCACCATAAGCTTCGGTGAGCAATCGGTGTGCTTCAGCGACACTTTTTTTCAAATTACAGAAATAAAGCAAAACTCTCGGATATGACGCTTTGTTGGCACAAAATTCGACATTTTCGAAACAAAAAAACTTATAAAAATATATGACAGATATGTACCCTTTAAAATAATATACAAGTTATTAAAAACAAAAACCGCATTCAAAAGATACGCCATCTATTGTAAATCGCGCATGTTTAAGTTATACACCCAATAGATGAATTTATCGAATTGGGATGATTCTAAACTGCAACGAATCTTAAATACCCTTAATCAACAATCATAACTTATAATAAAATTAGTCATACCTCTCGTAAGTATTTGCTTTCAAGAACGGCAAAGCATAAGAAGCAAATTTTGAGTCTTAACAGATAAACGTTTTTTTTTTTTAACCCGAAAGTGAGTCGATCGGTATACTTTAAGGTGGGTGCTAGACCACTATTTGTAGGCGTTACAAACATATGCTCAAACGTATAATATCCACCCTACTATGTTGGTGTAGGGTAGAAAAATTGTACGTCTTATGCGTATAGAGTACTTTTAATTTAGCCTAGTTTCAATTAAATTCATTAAGTATCACTATATGTGCGATTTATGCAGAATACTTAACAGTTGCCTAAAGCAAATAAAATCTTATCACACTTCTAAATACGTTTCTACGTATTTGTGTAAATACCCTGCCATTTTAAAGGTAGTAATTAATAAACTTTGCATCATTTTCTCTTGCTATTTAATCCGGACTTAGATAGTTTTGTTGTCGGACTTGCTACTTCCCTACACTAGTGTTGTACTATGGCTGCCAATGAGTTCTCTCCGCATAACTATATTTCAACAACAAAATAGCTAAATAAATGACACTAGATGAAAGATAACTGTAGCAAAACTAGTCAAAATGACTCGAGAATAGGACAGGCTTTAATACTCATATTTTGTATTGAAGGGATCTGTCCTAGAAGCCGAAATTTATTCATTTTATGAATGCTATAAATGTTTACTCCACACACCCCAGCGCAGTTGCACCATTTTTATACC
Organism: Calliphora vomitoria; assembly: GCA_942486065.2. NCBI lineage: Eukaryota > Metazoa > Arthropoda > Insecta > Diptera > Calliphoridae > Calliphora > Calliphora vomitoria. The sequence continues at coordinate 114,786,826 of OW818030.2, read as the reverse complement.
CATCAAAAAAAAATGGCGGATATATTGGTTTTGTCATTCCGTTTATAAAGTATCGAAGTATTGGTCGTAGAACCAAAAAGTTTATATATCCTGGGTCCTCATAAGATTCTAAGACGATCTAGCTATGTCTGTCCGTCTGCCTGTCTGTTCAAAACTCGATAGGGCCGAAACGAAAAGTGCTAGCTGGCTGAAATTTGTCACAAATACACTCTGTTGATAAGGTATGTTTGACCAATATCGGTTCATGATTTCATCTAACCTCCTATGCACATGTTCCCCCGGAATACTGTTTGAGCAGTCATAAATATGTTGATTATGCGGCAATCCTGATAAAATGTTTCGCAAATTAGTTCCAAGTACTCTGAAATTGTACTGTAAAGTATGGCAAAAATCGCAGAATATTTGTCCCTGGTCCCCTACAAGCCCCCCCCCCCTCAGAAAATAACTTTTTTACACCCTTTAAAATAAACTTTGATTCGTTTTTTCGTAGATTGGTATTATTCAATCCTTTGTAATGCCATGCTCTTATTACAATTCGGCAGTCAAAAGCCTTTCCAGTAGGTTAGTGGGTAACTAGTGGTGGTTCTCAGTGACAAATGGCATTCGACGAATTCAATAGGAAACTAGTTCTTAGGACTGCCGGGTATGTATTGTATGCAGATTTTATTTAAACATTTATGTGTGTTTACAGTATTTACTTCAACAAATCTTAGTTTATCTAAGTATTCTAAAGACTGCGTATAATTAATGTTATTTAACGTATACGTTATTTACTTAAGGGTGGAGGATAGTTCTTTTTTTCATTTTTTATATTAAATGCAAGAATTTTCATTAAAAAAAGCTTTTTCGCACCTAGAACTTTTACATCTTCTTATATGGTTACACAAAATTGCTTATAAATTTTTTTCAAATGCCAGCAATAAAAAATCAGCTGGTTGTCAATAGCAAGGAAATGTAACAGCATTTTCCCAACTATTTACAAACTGCAGATTTTGTCCTGCTGACAAAAAGTATGAGGAATTCAGGGGATGTCATCAAGTTTTTATATGGGCAAAGATGGAAATGTCAGTCCAAATGGGAGAGTACAAGACGTTTTACAGAGGTGACTCTAGATGAGAAGAGATCAGATCTTTAGAGATATTAGAATATTGCCCCTTAGGTGACACATTCTTGTTTCAAGATTTAAACCATTTAATCTGCTTTTCTTGTGTATGTGTGCTAGTACACATGCATTTGCTACTTACTTATTTACAATATTTATGTGATTACACAAAAATATCTTGTTAATAAGTTTGTTTATCTTCTAAAAGAAAACATACAACAATTCCAACAACAACAACTGCATTTACAAAATCCAAAGATGGATTAAACTACTCGAAATATTTTGTAGATTTTGTAAATGTGAATGAAATAAAGTGAAATAAAATAAATGCATGTTTATTTATTTGTTTAACAGGATTTAATTTAACTTACAAAATCTACAACTTATAAAGCTAAAAACTATTAAGACTTTATTTAAGAGTATTTCTAACTACTCGTTCATACACATTTAAAGTACTAAACAGCAACATATAACAGAAAAGTAGAATATACTTATACAATATATGTAGTAAAATTTTCCACTTTTAAAATTACAAGGGATATCCCAAACAAAGTTGTAAATTTTTGCTGTTAAAATAAAATTTTGTTCTTGAAAATTTCAGATTTATGATGCATTTTTGACATCTCCTGGATTTTTTATTAACTCTAAATCTAAAATCGGAGGAACAAAATCAGCTGGTTGTCACCAGCACTATAATATGTTTGTGCTAAAACATTTTAGTACATGCTGATTTTACTAACATTTCCACAAAATTCAAATATAAAATTGGAGTTGACAGTCAGTCTTTAGAAACGTCTTCAAATGATTTTTTTGGAGCAAATATGTATAAATTTAGATAAACTTTCAAATAGTCTAGGAAAAATATTATTAGCAAGTTAAGCTAACTTTCATTTTAGTTGCCTTTCGTCTAATCCTTTAATCTCCATTCAAACAGGTCTACCCTAATGTATATTTGTGTATGTATAAAGAAGCTGAAAATTACAAATATAAAATGAATTTCTAATACAAACATTTTAATACAATTCACATACACTCACTGCAGTTTTATACATATATTAGGGTGTTTTTTTTTTTTTAAATTTTTTTTGGAATTTTCTGAGACACATAATGGTTGGACAATTCTATAAAGACAATTATGTAGGTAATGTTTCCAGCTTAACTAAATGAGAAATTTAATATTTAACAAGTAAGAGAGAGGCTGGGCCGAATCTTATATACCCTTCACCAAACTATACTTCAAAATAAAAATTTTAAATATTTTTAGGTAAACAAAATTTATTTTTTTTCCAGTTGTTTTTTAATTTTTCGAAAAATTTTTTCGTATTATTTTTTTTTTTATTTTTTTAAAATTTAAAAAAAATTTTTTTTTTAATATTTAGCGAAAAAAAAACTTTTGGTGAAAAAAAAAATCTGGTTAAAATTTTTCCCGATTTTGACCCATTGTAGGTCCAACTTATATACGTCGTTGCAAAGGTCTTTGAAATATCTATCATTAGATATCCATATTGTCTATATTAATGACTTAGTAATCCAGATATAGGTCAAAAAATAGGTAAAAAATCGAGGTTGCCCTGGTTTTCTCCTTATATCTCAGCCATTTGTGGACCGATTTTGCTGATTTTAAATAGCAAACTTCTCGAAAGCATGTCTGACAGAATTACTGAAGATTTGGATCCCGAGGATATCTGGGGTCTTCTGAAAATTGATTTCAACAGACAGACGGACATGGCTTAATCGACTCCGCTATCTATAAGGATCCAGAATATATATACTTTATAGGGTCGGAAAATTATATTGTGGAAATTATAAATGGAATGACAAATTTATATATACCCTTCTCACGAAGGCGAAGGGTATAATAATATTATACACTCATACAGAACATTTTTGCCAAACATAGAAAAAATATATTTTTCGCCCTTTAAATGCATTCCCCTATTTCGGAGCATATGCGGCATTGCAAAAGTATATAAAAAGTTACAAAATAAACCACCCTAATATAAATATCGTCACTTAAAATGCTAAATAACTTAACATTATTTCAAAAATGTTTTATATTATAAGCAAAAAAACCATCGCGGATATAAACTTAAGTTTTCCAAATATTTACACATAATTACAAATACATTTCCAAATAAAGATTTGATTTTTCTTATGAAATTTTAAATTATTCTTCAATATCAATCCAACATTTTAAGCATTTTTGCTGTTACATTATTTTGTATTTTACATGACGATATGTAGAAATATAAGTATTTATATGTGTATTTGAATATCTTAAAATGTAAATATGTATTTAGTAAAATGATATTTTATAGAATACATTGTGTATAAACACAATATGTATGTATTAAATTAATCTCATTTTATCTTATTTTAAATATTCATACTTTGCTATTAGTGTTTAAATGTTTGTGTTTATTTTAATAACAATATTATCAGCTTAAAAGCTTTAAATATTAAAATAAAAAATATTTGTATTTTTTTTTTAGATTTTTATTTTTTTTTTTTTAACTATGTTGCAATTTAACGAATTAAGGGATTTTCATTTAAGACAAATGTTCATTAACATGTTGTTAAGCAGTTGTTACAAAAGCATGTAAATAATTCTATAATTATATTAAAATATTTATGGAAAATATTATTATTTCAAACACATTTAAACAGTTAAGCTGGTATAAAAAGTAAAGAAAAAGTACAACATGTGTTTTCTGGACCTTTATTTTAGCAATTAATTTCAAACAAATATTTAAACACAACATTGTCATAGCTAAAAATAAGTATACATACTGTGTATATTAATACAAGTCTTTGAAATCCAGTTTAAAGGTTTTTAATGTGAGATTTTATATTTTTATAAGCCCCTTAAAATATGCAAACATTTTAATATTAGCACACAAATCAGTGATTTCCGTTTCAGTGCAAGCAACATCAACTACACAATTGTTGTTATACATTATAACAATTATGAGTTTTTTTTAAACAAAACAATATGAAAACACAACATTGTTGTTGTTGTTATAGTTGTTGTTGTTATTGTACTTGTTAAACAAATAAATAAAAATTATACTCTCATACAGAAATGGCAGAAAACTTAACTACTTACCTCAACATTAACTAAAATGAAAAACAAACACCTACAAACATATACATACACATGTATAGGGTCTTTCAACAGTGACTACCAATCTATGACAGTTGATAGCGGCCATATAGTTGAAGCTTCGTCTGGCGAATTGGCTATCATTTATTCAGCATGTTTTGCCAAATCACCATGGACGCATATAGCGTTTAATAGTACGAGCAAATGATAAAATTCTTTTATCAGAATGAGTGTTATGTTCGGAATCTCGGCCGATACCAATCCACATAAGATCCAAGAGCGTTCAATGCATCCCGTTAAAGTCACTGTTTGGTGTGGATTTTGGGCTGGAGGTGAGAACGACATTGGACAGGCCATCACCGTCAACGTCGATTCCTATAGATTGATGATTAACTTTTTTGGCCCGAATAGGATGATATGGACACCAATGACATGTGGTCATGCCTCATTGGACATTCTGCTCGAGCGATTTGAGGGCATGACCATTTCACGTGGAGGTGATTTAAATTGGCCAGATCGTGCAATTTTACCACGTTACACTTTTTCTTTTGGGGTTTTCTAAGTCGCAGGTTTATGTGAAAAAGCCATAAACCACAGCGACTCTCAAAGCCAACATAACCCATACCATCTCTCAAGTTGAGCCTGATTGGCCGGGCCATCACCGTCAACGGCAATGATTACAAACTTTTTTTGGCCTGAATTAAATGATATAGACACCAACGACATGTGCTCTTGCCACATTGGGCATTCTGCATGAGCGATGATGTGAACTGAACAACGATATCGTGCGATTAGAGTTTTACTTAGTTTTATTCCTCAAAGCAAACATAAGCCATGCCATCGGTCAAATTTTGCCTGATTTATGCGTCAGAGTCATGGATACTTGAACATTTGTGTTGCGCGCCACACAGCGAAACGTATAATATCTCAAACACACTTTGTTATACCGTTTGTAATTTCCACAATATTCTGGATCCTTATAGATAGCGGAGTCGATTTAGGGGTATAATCTTGAATGTAATTGAGCAACCGCGACTATTTCATTAATGTGCTAACTTTGCATAATATCAAATAGATCCAAAAGCCCGATTGGACCTCTAGATATTTTACTTGGCTTCGTATTACTATCTGAGTTGATTTAGCAATGTCCATCAGTCCGTCTGTCTGTCCATGTAAAAAACTCAAACTAAAGCTTTAATCTTGAATGTAATCGAATCAACTTCTGCCCACCTTCCGTCTGTCATACTATCGAGAATATTAAATGAATATAAACATTTCTATAGTCAAAAAAACTAAAGGACCCAGTGGGATCTTTAGGTATACCACCTAACTCTGTATTACTTCCTGAGTGGCTTAAACGATGTCCATCAGTCTGTCCGTCTTTCAATGTAAAGAACTCAAACTACAGGTTTATTCTTGAAAATAATTGAAAAATTGAGACAATTTAATAAATGTGCTAATTTGTATAATATCCAAAAGTAAATGGTTGAATCTCTAGGTCTAGGGTATACTACTTGATTCTGTATTACTTCCTGAGTCGACTAAGTGATGTCCAGCAGTCCGTCTGTCCATGTAAAAAACTCAAACTAAGGGTTTAATCTTGAATGTAATTGAATCAAATAGTCCACAGCCTTGTCCGTCTGTCTGTCGGTTGAAATCAATTTTCTGAAGACTCCAGATATCTTCGGGATCCAAATCTTCAATAATTCTGTCAGACATGCTTTCGAGAAGTTTCCTATTTAAAATCAGCAAAATCCGTCCATAAACAACGGAGATATGTGCAAAAGTCCGAGAAAACCTCTATTTTTTGCCTATTTTTGATCTATATCTCGATTACTAAGTCATAAATATAAACAATATGGATATCTAATGATAGATATTTCAAAGTCCATTGCAACGATGTATATAAGGCCTACAATGGGTTAAAATCGGGAAAAATATTTTTTAACCCGAATTTTTTTTTCACAAAAAACATTTTTTTGTCATAAATTTTTTTCACTAATAAATTAAAAAAAAATTTTTTAAAAAATTTTAAAAAACTTAAAATACAATTTCGATAAAAAAATTAAAAAAAATTTTTTTTTTTTTAATTTTATTTTAAAGTATAATTTGGTGAGGGGTATATAAGATTCGGTACAGCCGAATATAGCTCTCTTACTTGTTTTATTTAAATTTAAAGATGGCACTTAATGAAATACCCTTTATAAACTATTAAATAAGCACACATACATGCCACACAAACACACACTCGCATAAAACACAAATTATAGATGTTAATAAAATGTTGCAAGTTTAGGTAGAAAAGTTATTGTGTGTTTTCCTTTCCTCCCTCGCTCTCTCTCTCTCTTGAACATTAAATTAACATTATTGGTAGTGCTTTGGCAGTAGTTTGTAGTGGATATTGTAGTTTTTTTTTTTTTAGCTTATTCTGTTGCCATATTATTGTTATTATTGTTGTTAAACAAACTTTTTAATACTGCTTTTATTACGCTCATTTCACTGCAACATTTTTATATACATATATTGTAGAGATGATGTTGCATGATGCACTTTTATCCGCCAGCAACAAATATATTATATACACTACATTTTTAATACACATTCATATGTACACATACATATCTGTGTGTTTGTGCCTGAGTAGTATGCAACTATTTGCTTACTGTTCACTGAGTGGAAGATGATGGGCATACAAATGTGCAAGAAAAAAGAAATACACACACACACACAGAAGTTGCAACAACTACCCACTACAACTGCCATATAAAAGCCAAGAATAATATAAAGTGGTATGAAAACAAATTGGAGAAAAAAAAATTAACGTTCAGCTACAAATTGTATGTAGTGGCAATATATGGTAATCCGTCAGTCAGCCAGTCATTTTAAAAATGAAGGCAAAACAAATGAGCAAAAGAGCGTAGGTTGTTTTAAATTTTAAGGAGGGTCGAATTGGATTTGAAAATTTGAACACAGTACATCCTTTTGACTTCAAATAATCCCATAACATCATGTGTTAAATCACATAATTTAGGAGGCCATTTCTGATCACCGAAATGTGAGAGCACACTACCAGAAAAAGTCTTATGAAGTAATTGAAATGTTTTACGGGTTTTATGAAATGTCGCACCATCCTGTTGAAACCACATGAGTATTACCTAATTTAGTCAAACTAAACTATGTATGTTGTTATGTCTCGCTATCGAGCTTCGGTAACAGTCACTGCCTGACCAGCCTAATTTTCAAAGAAATATGGTCAACAGATGTCTCTAGTCAAAAATGTATTTGTTTTTCGAAAATCACTGAACCCTAAACAAAGCCATCAAGGTGAAAATGGGGTTTGGATGAATTTACTCTAAAACTAGTGAAATACTAACCTGAATTTTATGTTTTGAATCTGTAGCTGATTTACTGTTACTTTTCCATTAAATAATATATCGATAGTTGCATCCTTGTTTCCCTTTTAGAAAATCCGCCTCTGCTTTCATCATCTCAATAAAAAGTCAGTTTTGTGTGAATTTTTTTTTTCCATTGGAATAATGAACAGCCAGTTACCAAATATACAAACATACATAAGGATTCATACATTCATATAAACATACATTCATACATTTGCACGTACTGAAAACTTCCATAAATTGTTTGCATTTGTAGATGAATGAGGTGGTTAAAATGTTGTTACTGCAAATATATATGGGGGTAGTATTAAAACTAGGATAGAGTGATCCAACAGAAGGTGTTAAAGGAATCTTAAAGTGGAGTAATTTTTTTGAAAGAGATCATAATATGTTTATAGCAGTGCCAAAATCAGGAGGATAATATTAATGATTACGCTAATTTGTATAATGCCAAAAAGTAAAAAAATTAGTAGAACCTTTAAGTATACCACTAGACTCTAACTTACTTTCTGAGTCGATTAAACTATGTCCATCAGTCTGTCCGTCTGTCCATGTAAAAAACTCAAACTGAAGGTCCCTATCTAAAATGTCATTGAAGCAAATTTGTTCACATTGCTTTTGTCGTAACATTGAGAATATTAATTTTTATAATATCAAAAAGAAAAGTACATAGCTACAGCTTTAGATATACCATCTGACCTTGTATTACTTCCTGGGTCAATTAAACGGTGTCCATCATTCCGTCCGTCTGCCCATGTGAATGTAGGCGTCAATCTTGAATGTAATTGAATCAAATTTGTCCACCATCACACTATCGAGAATATTACATGAATGTAATGATTTTTATAAGTCCAAAACATAAAGGACCCAATGATATCTTCAAGTATAACACTTGACTTTGTATTACTTCCTGAGTCGACTAGACAACGTCCATCGGTCTGTCCGTCTGTCCATGTAAAAAACTCAAACTGAAGGTCCCTATCTAAAATGTCATTGAAGCAAATTTGTTCACATCAAAAAGTAAAGAATCTAGTTACAGCTTTAGATATACCATCTGATTTGTATTGCTTCCTGGGTCAATTAAACGGTGTCCATCATTCCGTCCGTCTGCCCATGTAAATGACTCAAACCATACGTGTCAATCTTGAATGTAATTGAATCAAATTTGTCCACCTTCCGTTTATCATACTATCAAGAATATTAAATGAATGTAATCATTTTTATAAGTCCAAAAAATAAAGGACCCAATGATATCTTCAAGTGTAACACTTGATTTTGTATTACTTCCTGAGTCGACTAGACAATGTCCATCAGTCTGTCCGTCTGTCCATGTAAAAAACTCAAACTGAAGGTCAATATCTTAAATGTAATTGAAACAAATATGTTCACATTGCTTTTGTCGTACCACCGAGAATATTGATTTTTACAATATCAAAAAGTAAATGACCTAATTACAGCCTTAGATATACCATCTGACTTTCTATTGCATCCTGGGTCAATTAAACGGTGTCCATCATTCTGTCTGTCTGCCCATGTAAATGTCTCAAACCATAGGTGTCAAACTAGAATATTATCGAGAATATTAAATTAATGTAGAGACCCAATGGCATCTGTAAGTATACCACTTGACTCTGTATTACTTCCCGAGTCGACTAAATAATGTCCATCAGTCTGTCTGTCCATGTAAAAACTCAAACTGAAGTTATCTTAAACGTGTATGAAACAAATTTGTTCATATTCCTTTTATCGTACCATCGCGCATATTGATTTTTATAACAGTAAAAAACAAAGAACCTAATTACACCTTCAGATATATCAATTAACTCTGTATTACTTTCTGAGTCGTTTAGGCGATGTCCATCAGTCTGTCCTTCTGTCCATGTAAAGAACTCAAACTAAAGGTTTAATCTTGAATGTAAGTAAATAATCGCAACTATTTCATTAATGTGCTAATTTTGCATAATATGAAAAAGTAAAGGTCTTAATTTTATCTTTAAGTATTTTACTTGACTTCGTATTACTTTCTGAGTAGATTTTGCGATGTCCATCAGTTCGTCTGTCCATGTAAAAAACTTTAACTAAAGGTTAAATCTTAAATGTAATCGAATCAAATTCTACCCACCTTCCGTTTATCATACTATCGAGAATATTAAATGAATGCAATCAGTTTTTAGTCGGAAAAACTAAAGGTTCCAGTGGTATCTTTAGGTATACCACTTAACTCTGTATTACTTCCTGAGTGGCTTAAACGATGTCCATCAGTCTGTCCGTCTTTCAATGTAAAGAACTCAAACTAAAGGTTTAATCTTGAATGTAATTGAATAATCGCAACTATTTAATTAATGTGCTAAGTTGTATAATATCCAAAAATAAAGGGTTGAATCTCTAGATAGGTATACTACTTGATTCTGTATTACTTCCAGAGTCGACTAAGTGATGTCCACCAGTCCGTCTGTCTGTCCTTGTAAAAAACTCAAACTAAAGGTTTAATCTTGAATGTAATTGAATCAAATTTTTGTTAATCATACTACCGAGAGTATTTCATTAATGTGCTAATTTGTATAATAAAAAAAATAAGGGACCCAACTGGGTCTTCTGCTATACCACTTGCCTTTGTATTACTTTCTGTGTCGATTAAGTAATGTCCATCAGTCCGTCCGTCTTTCCACACAAACAACTCAAACTAGAGGGGTATATCTACTTTCATCCTACCCGAATCCCATATATTTCATATGGCTATTTGGAATAGAACATTAATTATATTGAAATATTACTATTTGGCACAAGTTCGCTGCAAAAAAAAACTTTCTCTCTGAAATGTATTGAGGATCGGTTCCTTTGACACTTTTAAAGCCACACCTACTGTTTGAACACTCTTTTCCTGAGTTCGTCTCCTATTTATTTTTTTCTTCAACCATTCAAGGTGGATAGTTAATGTAAATGAGAAATTTTATACTTTACTATACGTTTGCAACAATTGCAAACATTTTTGCAAATTTGCAACAATTTTTATACATTTTTCACAGTACACAGCGTTTTTTTTTTCTTCTCTTATTTATTTGCCAAAGAATTGATGTTTGTTTTTGTAACAGTATTTTTTTTATATTTTTTACAACTCTCCTACTTAAATGTTAACATGAAAAAAAAAGTAGTTTTGAAGTTAAACTCAGTTTTCTGCTGCTGCATTTAAACATTTATTTAAATTAACTACGATTTCTTTTGATTAATGTCTACAAAAAATTTGTTAAAAAAAAAACTACATATAAAATGTATTTACAGTTGTTAATTTTAATTCTTCTATTCATTTTTTTCTCTCTCTCTTTATTTTCTATTTACAGAGCGTAAACTTTTTGTTGGCATGTTAAATAAGAAGTATAATGAAGCTGATGTCAGACAATTGTTTGCCGGTCATGGCACCATCGAGGAGTGCACCGTTTTGAGGGATCAAAATGGTCAAAGTAAAGGCTGTGCATTTGTAACATTCGATACGAAACAACATGCCATTGGTGCTATTAAAGTAAGTAGACATTCTTTTTGGTTTTAAACTGACTTTTTTATAGTTATTGGTTTAAATTTTATATATGTTTATAGTTGTTATTTAAGACATTTTCTAAAAATTGCTCACGTTATTTAGTTAAACGTGATTTTATTTCTCATACATGATTATTGCCAGTCATTTTCACAGCAATTTGTATGTGAGCGAGTGCATGGCATGCAAATTTTCATTTGTGCAAATTTTGCATAGGAGGGCAGGTTGGGAAATTGTTTAAGGGGATGCCTGAAAAAAAAAAAATTGAGTGAGGAACACACGAGTTTTTATAACTACCAGGGGCTGGCTGAACATGATCGATCGATTATTAACCTGTTAACAACACGAATGTTAACAAAGTTCATAAAAATTATCAAAAAAGAAACAAAAATCATAATCAATAACTGCTAAGACTTCAACAGAGAATGAAAGTGCATAGCATGTTATTATAATCTAAGTTCCAGTTTCTCTTTATGCCGACCACTGCTATACAGCAAAAGCTTTTTTATGATTGATCATTTAGCAAAGCTTTGACTGATCCTCCTCAGCATAAACTGTTGCAATGACAGGTAAGGCTGGTAGACTTTGAAGTCACTACTGAAATAATCAAGAATTTGAAACAGTTTATTTGGAAATTATTAAAAATCAGTTTATTGTGTTTGTGATTATTGGGCAAAATTGTACTAAAACAAATACTTTAATAATTTATTTTTTCTAAGAACATTTCATCCTGCCCTCTTATGTATGAGGTTATACACTTGCAGTTATTTGGTTGTTGTTGTTGTATGTGTTAAAATTCTGGCTTGTATGCAAAATTTATTGCCTACTTTTTCAGTTCTTCTCTTTTTTTTTTTGTCTTGTTTCTTTGCAGTTTTTATTGTGTTTCGTTTTGCTGCAAATTGTGAGCCATTTGTTTTATAGTCACATTGCATTTAGAGTTTATGATTCACACACAAGTTTTCTTTTTCAACGAGTAGCCTGCTGCATAATTTAGGACAGTCTATATTATATTGACAATATGTTGGTAACATTAAACTTATAGTGGGCAGTCATAGCTATCAGGGTCCGAACATAAACACGAATGTCACCGTAATACATACAAATTATCAAATAAGAAACAAAATTCACAATCAATAGATGATCCGATTACAACATAGAAAGATAGAGCATTAAACGTTATTATTAGCCATAAAGAAATAAACACAGATGGCGACATCGCTCTCTTAAAAAAATGCTCTTAGGCTCAGTGACGTCAACATTGACTAAAACTGATTGTATTATATGAAAATTGTATGTGATTTGTAATGGAAAAGTCAATAATTATGTTTTAAAGTTATTTATGTTTAATAAAATAAAATGTATTTTAGGTTTTATGTTATTAGACACATTTTACTTTATTAATCTATATAAATATATAAATGTCTTTGTAAGTTTGTTTGTTTGTTTGTTTGTTTGTTTATTTGTTTGTTTGTTTGTTTGTTTGAGCATCACGCCTAAACGGCTGAACCGATTTTATTGAAATTTGGAACGTAGATAGATCCTTACTTGGAAGCGTCAATAGGCTATAAATTTTTTCAATACTTGGACCAGAAAGGGATAAAAAGGGGGAAAAACGGGTAAAATTGGTACCTTTAGTTTGTAAACAATAATTACTAAACGGCTGAACCGATTTTTACATCGACAGGGGTAGCGAAGCGCACCGGGTCAGGCTAGTATTCAATATTTTTGCTATATTTAAGTTCAAGTCATTATTTTTTTATATTTTCTTTTTCTTGATGTCGTACTATCTCTGAGTTCTTCATTAAGTTTTTTTATTTTAAAGTACATTCTTGAACGAAAAAATAGAGTTTTTACTTTTTCATCACATTTGATGTGGTGAGCCTGTTCCAATAGAGATTTTATAACACTGTAATTGGTAATAAAATACCGATTTAACAATTTTTTGTAATGTACAAATTCACGATTTTGATTTTTTATTATTATTATTATTATTGCAAGTTTTCACACCACACCACATTTTAATTTTTAATTAATTTTTTTATTTATTTTTCACTATTTATTTTGAAATTTCATATAAAAAGTAAGTAGTTTACATTAAAAACATAAGAAAACATTCATTGCTGACGTCACGAAAAAAGAGTAAAAGAGTACACTAAAATAACGGTATCGTCGATGTCGCAATCTTGTTTATTTCATTCATGATTATTAGCCATGCTATATGTTCTCTTTTGCCGACTACTGCATTAAACAATACTCAATTACTTATACACTCTTTAATTAATACATTTTTGAGTGCAGAAATATGAATTTATGGGACTTGATATATTGCTATATAAAATTTGCTCCATAATTCTTGAAAAAAGTTCTCCAATAAAATTTTACTTTCAATATTTAACGTCAAAGCAACGCTCTCCACTAATTTGTATTCCTAGACTATTCTAGTTGTGTTTTTTAATTTTAAACGTTCATGATTTTACTTTTCAAGAAGTGTTTATTTGATTCGTTTGTGCCTTATAGAGCAGCTTATCTGTTTTATTTGCTTTTTTATTCCTTTTTTTCTTTTATTATTGAGGTTGGTTTTATTGCCAAACTAAATTTGCAAGATTATTGTATTGTCACACATTTATTAGGCACATTATTGACAATGATTTTAAAGAGCCCTTTAAGAGAATTGGGATTTAAATTTATTCAAATTGTAATTTGTATTGATACCTTTTGAGGAGTAAAAATGACACAGCTATAAAATGTATATAAAAATATATTGCTAAATGTTGAGATTTTTCCACTAACTTTAACAGTAATATTCAGTAATTTAACAGTAATTAATTTGTAGGGCCTGTTAGTAGGAACATTTCTTTTTACGTGTTTTTCATAAAAATCATCTTTAAGCATTAAGACTTCTCCAAACTAGTTTATCTAAATCAGCAAATAAGTTTTAGACAAAGTAGCATTTGACTCTGTATTACTTCCTGGTTGTCTGTCCATATAAAGGAAGGACAGACAGACAGAAGTTCTCAATCTTGAATGTAATAAATTCAAATTTGTTCACATACATTTCTATATGTATATTTGGAATAGCACATAAATGTTCATTTGAAATTGTATTAGAACTTCCACTACAAATTCGGTTAATAATCACTTTAACACTATCAAGAAAACACTTCTTTTTATACCCTTCATCTTCGAGAAGTTTTCTATTTAAAATCAGAAAAATCCGTCCATAAATAACGGAGATATGAGCAAATTTTTTTGCGTGCTTTGACAAAAAAGCAACAAAACGTATGTTTGGATGTGTGTTGGTTTCATTGCTTTGCGTATTTAGTTTTTTTTTTTTGTGTTTCGTTTCGTTTGGCGTTGTTGTTTTTATACCCTTCACCTTCGTGAAAAGGGAATATATTAGATTGTCCTTTCGTTTGTAACTTCTACAAGCAATTAAATGTAAAATTTGTAAAAGTTTTCTTGTATATTTAGGATGCTATACGCTGAAAGTGGGCAATTAATGCATCAACAACAAAGGTGAAGGGTATACAAGATTCTGCATAACTGAATATAGCACTCTTACTGGTTTATTTATATATTTTATTTTTATTCGTTCAAACCTTTCTTCATTTAGAACTTTTTTAAATAAATATTTCCATTAGATATTCACAACCTCTTCAGATTCTAAGTATCATTGCTTTCTTGGAACTAGCTGGGGAAAATATAGTGATTCTAAAGTATTCTAGAATCCAGTTCTTTGGCACAAAATACACATTATATATATCACTAATTAGTTATAAATTAAGCTCAAATAACCAGTTTAAAAACGATGAAATTATGTTGGAAACTGATATTTTTATAACAGAATTCCTTTGTATGCATTTAGAATTAAACGAATTGATTCAAATTGAATCTCGAGTAATTGTTTGATTAAAATTTACAGGTAATGTCAATCGTTCATGAAAAAATTTAGTTCTCAAACTAAGTATAAGTAAGATGTGTCTAAGACTTTTATTCTAGTTTATGCCGACATACTTAAGTCGTTTTCTACTTACACTTGCTAAGCAATTTAAAAAATTCCCAAAATATCATCTAATTTAAATAATTAAACCCCAATTGTATATTATTTCAAGCAACACTTTATATTTATTTATAAATAAATTAATATAATGAAAATTGCTGCAACAAAAACTATGCATTAAAGACTGCTTTCCTTATGTGTTTCCTTAATTTATCTCATAAAACAATAACAAGGACATAAGGGGTTTTAAACAGACGGACAAACATAAACTTTAACAACAGACCCTCCAAAAATGGTTAAAATACTTGTAAAAAACCAACAGCACATAGAAATACGAGTACAATCCCTTACCTGCTGCTGCTGTTTTTGGTATTTGTGGTTGCAGCGGAAATAGTCAACCACAAAATGGTTGTTTAAGATTGCACAGGAAACAAGTAAAATTACAAATTTCCGGTAAACAAAACTGTTATAACAACAGCAACAACGGCAGCAGCAGCAGCAGTAGTTGTCGCAAAACTAAAGGGAGAAAAAAAAATAACAAAACAAATGATAAAATGAATACATAAAGACAAATACTCAAATACATACATAGAAAACAGGACACTTTCATACATATTTACATGCATATGTACATTTAGGAAAAAGAGGTAAATACAAGAAATTTGTTGCAGACTCTTAATAAGATAAACATACATACTTATGTATGTATTACTTAGACTAAACAAAATATACATACATTTATTTAATTTAAAACAAGCAAGAAAGTATAGTCGGTCAAGCCCGACCATATTAAATTTTTCCATATTTCTGAACTGCTCATCTTTTTAAACCAAGAACGAATCAAACCAATTTCGGATACTCTGTTCCAAAGTGAAGCTTTTCCGAGAAAGAGCGTTCTTCATTGATCGAAACAAATAGTAAACGGACGGGGCAAGATCTGGCTTATAAAGCGGCTGAGGCAAAACTTCCCAAACACTTCATTCTAAATACTTTTTAACAGGTATTACAACATGTGGCTGAGCTTTGTCATGCTAGAATATTGCTGTTTCATGTCTGATTCAAATGATTCAGTTGCGTTCGATATAAATTCCCTGTGATGGTCTGGCCAGATTTCAGCACCTCATACTAAGTAGTTCCCTAAATACAGAGAATTACTTCATCCCCATTGATATTTGGCTTTGTAATGGATCCATTTTTCATCGCTAGTAATAATTCGGCGCAAAAATGATTTTCTTTTGTACCGTTCAAGCATTATTTCGGACATTCAAAATCGTCTTTCAAGGTCTCTCGGCTTCAATTCGTATGATACCCTGCTTTTAAATGAATCTTGCTGCTTGCAAATATTTTGAAATTGCTGATTAAGTAGATTTCAATGATTTTGCAAACTCTTGTTGAGTTTTACAACAATCTTCATGGAGTAATGCCTCCAATTCTTGGTCTTCAAACTTTTTTGTTTGTCTGCAGTGTCAAAATCACCATTTCTGAAACGCACAAACCATCTCACGTTGAAACCGATGAAACACATTCACCATAAGCTTTGGTGAGAAATCGGTGTCCTTCAGCGGCACTTTTTTCAAATTAAAGAAATAAAGCTAAACTTCCGGCATATGACGCTTTGTTGGCACAAAATTCAACATTTTCGATGCAAAAAAAACGTTGTGGTTTAAATAAAATATAGTATTCAATAACTAAGTGAGAATAAATGTCAAATATGTACCCTTCAAAATGATATACAGGCAAATCCCGGTATAACGAACGATATGTTGTCAGGGCCATTCGTTAAATCGAAAAATTCGTTATATAGAGATTTATTTTTTAATAAGTTGTAATCGGTTTGACATTAGGAGACATGACTTTCGTCTAAAATTGTTTCATATTTTGTAGTTTTTATTAATTGTTCTTTGGAAGGTTGTCGTTAGCAAGGATTAATAAAGCCTTCACTGAAACCTATTTCGGTTCTTACAATGATTCTTCCATTTAAAATATCCATTATTTCAATGAAGATAATTTACAACAACACTTTGTTTCGAAACGAGCGACGTTTCTTTGCCTTTCAAAGAAGAAAAGATTCTTTGTTCCACATTAATAAGAGCAACCCAAAATTGTTAGTCTATCCTTCGATAACTTCCTTCCTGGAGCATTAGTTTCTCTAGCGTGCATAAACGTTTTATCTATATATATAAAAGTCAATGTGTGTTTGTATGTATATTTGTTTGTCTGTTTGTTTGTTTGGACTTTATAGACGGCTAAACGGCTGAACCGATTTTCATGAAATCTTCACAATGTCTTCCCGTATCTCTGGAAGGAACTATAGGCTACTTTTTATTTTGAAATTTTACGTGTGCGATGTGCCACGCCCATTTATACAACATTACCTCCTATTTCAAGTCAAAAACAAAATGCGTATATTTCAAAAAGTATATCAGCTAGAGTTCCCAAATTTTGTACAAGGAACTTTAGTTTCAATATAAATATTTTGGACAAAAATGGGCAGACCATCAATAGTGGGCGTGGCACCTCCCATAATAAGTAAATACTAAAATCTGAATGTCAGGAAAACTATAACACCTAGAGTTCCTAATTTTTGTACAAGTAACTTTAGTTTCAATATAAATGTTTTGGACAAAAAGTGGGCGGACCAACTGAAGTGGGCGTGGTACTTCCCATATGAAGTAAATACTAAAATCTGAATGTCAGGAAAACTATAACACCCAGAGTTCCCAAATTTTGTACAAGTAACTTTAGTTTCAATATGAATGTTATGAACAAAAAATGGGCGGAACAGCAAAAGTGGGCGTGGGACCTTCTATATGAAGTAAATACTAAAATCTGAATGTGAAGTAAACTATATGAGCTAGAGTTCCCAAATTTTGTACAAGTAACTTTAGTATCAATATGAATGTTTTGAACGAAAATGGGTGGACCACCGAAAGTAGGTGTGGCACCCGTAAATACTAAAATCTGAAATTCTAAGAAACTATAACAGCTAAAATTACCAAATTAAATACAAGTAACTTTAACTTCAATACAAATGTTTTTAACAAAAATGGGCGGACCAACTAAAGTGGGCGTGGTACCTCCCATATGAAGTAAATACTAAATGTGATGTAAACTATAAAAGCTAGAGTTCCTAAATTTTGTACAAGTAACTTTAGTTTCAATATGAATATTTTGGATAAAAACGGGCGGTTCAGCAATAGTGGGCGTGACACCACCCATATGAAGTAAATACTAATATCCTAATATCTGGGAAACTATAACAGCTAAAATACCCAAATTTAGAACAAGTAACTTTAGATTTAATATAAATATTTTGGCGGCATGAAATAACCCCCCACGAAATAACCCCCCAAAAATAAAATGAAATAACCCCCCAAAAATTAGCACAGAGAGCAACAACAACGAATTTTGGGGGGTTATTTCATTTTTTGGGATATTATTTCATTTTTTTAATTGGGGGATTATTTCATATGAAATAATCCCCCAAAAAATCATTATGAAATAAATCCCCAATATATATTTTGGGGGATTACTTCATTTTTAAATTTAAAAGGAAAACGTAAAATTAGTAAATTATATCCCGATATATTTACAACTATTATTTACCATTCACAACAAAAACTTGTGATATCTTTTGAAGTGATAATTTCGCAGAGTTAAGATCGTGATAATTTCGAAGTGTAAAGAAAGTTATAAATAATAAATTAATTTTGAAATTATAACTGGGTTCAAAACAACGGATGATTATGTCAAAAAGTCGGTATACAATAGTACAATTAAATATGAGTGCAGGAATAAAACTTGCAAGGCAAGAGTACGTTTGCTCCCAGATGGTAAGTGCTTACTTGCCAAGAATTATGTTGTGCACCACCAAAAGAACGAAGAAGAATTGTGTAAGGAGTTAAAGGCTATTAATAGAATTAAGGATTAATACGAAGATCTTGCAGGAACATCATTAGGCGATACATATGCAATGAGTTCAATTAGATCTTCTTTCCGTAAAATTTTTGAAACTTAAGTTGTATGTTGGTAAGTTAACGAATCTATTTTTCTCTATATTACTAATGGTGTTTGAAAATACTTTCCGAGAACGCAATTCAATTTATTGTTCATATTGATAGACCAAAAATAAAAAGATTTTAAAAAGAGGTCAACTTTTTCATAGGAAATTTGTATATTTAGTCTACTTTAATTTTTTTAATAAGAGATATAACCTTTAATTTAAAACAACTTAACTTGAAATATTGAAGTGTAAATTAGTGTATTATTTTGGAAACAAGCGCCGCAGGCGAAAAATTGCGTAAAAAAAAAAATCGCGCGATTTTTTATTTTTTACACAATTTTTCGCCTGTGGCGCTTGTTTCCAAAATAATACACTAATTCTAAATGTATTAACAAATCAATATTTCAAAAAATCTCATTAAACCCAAATATATTTAATATTCAAATATAGTTTTTATTTCATCCAAAAGTCTTAAAAGGAGAAAGCTCGAAACATTGAAGCTAATGGCAGATGCTATTTCAAATGCCTTCCAAAATTACAACTGTCCATAATGTTGGATTACAGTTCAGGAAACTATACAAATATTAACAAACATTTTTATTTTATTTTGTCAAAAGTATATAAAAACATTCGCGGTATTCACAATGTAGAGAACTTGGCCTAGTAAAAAAGCTGAAGAGCTATTTATTGACAAACATTTCAGTTTCTAATGTATTTTGTTTTTTGTAGAGTACTTGGGCTGGTAATGTAGTAAAAGAGCACAATATCAAAAAATTAGAAATTGAAATGTTTATCAATAAATAGCTTTTTTGCTTTTTTACTAGGCCAAGTACTCTACATTGTGAATACCGCTATTGTGAATACCGCTAATGTATAGTACTTGGCCTGGTAATTTAGCAAAAGGGCACATTAGCACAAATTAAAAACAAAATACATTAGAAATATTAATGTTTGTCAATAAATAGCTCTTCTGCTTTTTTACTAGGCCAAGAGCTCGACATCATGAATACTGCTATAGTTTTTTATCACCTTCACCGTGTTTGGGGCCTTATTTCATTTTAAAAATTGGGGTTATATTTCATATGAAATAAGACCCCAATAATGGGGTGTTATTTCATTTCTGTTTGGGGCATTATTGCATTTCGTTGGGGTCTTATTTCATTTTTAAAATTGGGGTTTTATTGCATATGAAATAATGCCCCAACTTTTGGGGGGTAATTTCATTTTATTTTTGGGGTGTTATTTCGTGGGGGGTTATTTCATGCCGCCAAATATTTTGGACAAAAATGGGTGGACCTGCAAAAGTGGGCGTGGTGCCTTCCATATGAATTAAATACCAAAATTTGCATATCATGGAAACTATAAAAGCTAGATTTTCCAAATTTTCCACAAGTTACATTAGTTTCAACATGAATATTTTGGCCAAAAATGGGTGGACCAGCAAAAGTGGGCGGGTCACCTCCCATATGTAGTAAATACTAAAATCTGCGTACCAAGGAAACAGCTAGAGTTTCCAATTTTTTTACAAGTAATTTTAGTTTCACTTGAAATATTTTGGACTAAAATGGGCGGACCAGCAAAAGAGGGAGTGGTGCCTCCTATATGAATTAAATACTAAAATTTCCATATCAGGGAAACTATACATGTTAGAGTTTCCAAATTTGTACATAATTTAGTTTCAATATGAATATTTTGGTCAAAAATAGGTACATATGGGAGTGGCACCTCCCATATGTAGTAAATACTAAAATCTGCGTATGAAGGAAACTATAACAGATAGAGTTTACAAATTTTGTACAAGTAATTTAAATTTCAGTAGAAATATTTTGGACGAAAATGAGCGGACCAGCAATTGTGGGCATGTCACCTCTTATATGCAGTAAATACTAAAATCTGCATATCAGGGAAAGTATACATGTTACAGATTCCAAATTTTGTACAAGTAACTTTAGCTTCAATATGAATATTATGACCAAAAATAGGCGGACCAGTAAACGTGGGCTGTCACTTCCCATATGTAGTATACACTAAAATCTGCGTATCAAGGAAACTATATCAGTTAGAGTTTCCAAATTTTGTACAAGTAATTTTAGTTTCAATAGAAATATTTTTGACAAAAAACTGCATATCTGGAAAACTATAACAGATATAGTCCTCATATTAAGTATCAATATTTTGGAATTTGACAGATCGAAAATAATGGAACTTCACCTAATATTGGAAAAAATTTAATACATAACTATACTATCAATATTAATATTTAAATTCCTATATCTTGAAAACTGTAATAACTGAAGTACTAACATTTTGAAAGAATAACTTTACTATCAATATTGTCTGTGCGATGCTAAATGGCTGGACTGATTTTTATGAAATTTTTACGTCTTCCTGTATGTCTGCAATAAACTATGAGATACTTTTTTCTTCGAAAAAATTAATTAAAAAAATATATCTTAGATAGATTATTCGTACCCAAATTGTATATGAACAACATTTAAATCCATATAAAAATTAATGTGTCGTGTAACTACAACATCTGAAGTCTTCAAATTTTGTCGGAGTTACTGTAGTAAGTATTCATACTAGGACCTTACATACGTGTAAGTGCTGAAAAAAAACTAAGAATAAATTTATTTAAATACATACATACCTACATAAAGGAAATATAATTGATGACTTTATTATGTTATTGTTTAGTTTAAAAAGTGGGTAAATAAGGATAATAGTTAGATTTTTATTAAAAATAAACTGTAATATGTTTAATGTATCATATTAATATACCAAGTAGTAAAATGTGTACTACCTATTGTTAACATCAATGCAAAAAACTCTACAAAATTTTATGACCTCCGATCACCGCGAACAAAATTATGTCTTAAAGTTTATACCTGTAATGATTTTGACCTGAATGGAATTACCTTTGTTATTTGTTATTTTAGTCGAATCTATGATTCTAAATAACAAATATTTATGACATCCAACCACCGCGATTATTTCATAAAGTTTAACTACCTGTAATGATTTAGACCTGTATCGATATTTGTTACCTAATTTACTTTAAATAAAGGAAATAAATATAACACACATTTCATTTTTGAATTTAGTTGATTCTAAATAAGTTACACGTTTTTTGAGTGAATATTAACATTTTCAAAATGCCACCAAAAAAACATCACTGTCCAAACACACCAAACATGCCCAATTTTTGCAAACCCAGAGAGCTAATAAAACTCCGGAAGAGCGTGAAGCTAGGCTCAGAACTGAAAGCAGTCGAGCTTCAACCTCTAGAGCTGCGGAGACATTTCAAGAGCACAACGAGCGTATTGGAAGAAAAAGGTAGCGGTTATCAACATCAAGAGCAGCAGAGACGCCAGCAGAACACGATGATCGTCTTCAAAGTCAGCGAAATCGGACATCATCAGCACGAGCAGCAGAGACGCCACCAGAACGCGAAGGGCGCGTTGAAAATCTTCGATATCGTGCTACAACAGCGCGAGCAGCAGAAACGCCATTAGCACGAGAAGGACGTCTTGAAGTTCTTCGACAACATACTACAACAGTACGAGCTATGGAAACAGAAGACCGGCGTGAATCACGCATAGAAGACCAGCGGATTCGAACCTCATCAAGAAGGGCAAATGAGAGGAGAGAGCAACAAGATTTACGACGCAGCCAAAATCGCAATAGAATGGTGGTTAATCGCCGGAATATTGCTGATGAATACGAACGCATTGCATTTAATTACAGATCTAATATGAATTATTCCGAAGGTATCCCAAGGCATTAGAATAAGAATTATTTAATAAGAAAAAATTTTAATGTCACCATTTTATTACGATAAGTTTAACAAGTAAGAAATAAATAGTTCATTAATTTATTATTTTTAAATTGTACATATAGACTGAATATATTGTACATCAAAAAAATAGAATAAGAAATAATATTAAAGAAACAATGTATATTTTAATTACTAAATAAATATTTTTTTTTTAAACCTTTACTTAATATGCATTTTACTTCGAGGGGGTAGCGAAGCGCACCGGGTATTAGCTAGTCTAATATAATTTTCCAATATATATGAGTTTTATTCGCATTGAGAATAACATCAGGAGTTAAATGGCGCTCAAATATAATTGTATGCTGATTCTTTAAGAAGCCTTTTTGTATTTATTTGTCTCTAGATATTAAAGCAATTCTATTAAATGGATTGTGTTTTTACCTCTGGTCGAGTAATCAACAATTAAACTCCTTCTTCACAAGGGGATATACTTCATTCTTTAGAGACATTTTTAATAGATTGATATAATTGTCAATGTTAAACATTTTATCGATCCTTTGATTTTGTTTTATTTTTCTCAAGATTCGTTAAATCGTTTTTCATTAAAACTTTTAACCCAAGTATTATTGGATTTTTTTTTTTATTTTTATCAAGTTACCTTTGTAAAACATGTCAGTTATTATGTTTAATGTCAGTTATATTAATTTGTTGTTAATCTGATTAAAATTAGTGACGAGAAAAAATTTCGTATTAAAATTATTAAATATTTTCAACAAAACCCAACTTGGTCCTACAAAAAGTTGGCCAAGCATTCAAAGGTCTGCCGTCAAACTGTTTCCAATGTTATTAAACAGTACCGGGAGAACTTGGCCGTTGATAGAAAACCTGTTTGAGGTAGAAGGTCATCATGGTCCACATGATGTTTCTAAAGCAGGGAAAGGCAAAATATATTGGCGCCGCGTTTTTCATTTACTCTTCTCTTACGTACGTGTGTACACGCATTGTAGAGAAATAAACAACTTTAATCAGTCTAGCTTGAGCCTTCAAACAAGCAGGTTGTGTATCGCACAATTTAAGAATCAGCGTTGTCAGAGAAAACAAATTTGTCCCAACTGTTCAAGATGTATTACGAACAATATAAGATTTTAATTGGGGAAAAGAGACGAAAGTTTACTGGCAACACCGTTTCGTGGTGAGAGCGGATATAGAGTATAACTAATACAATCGTAAAATGTAATAGTATAGGTTGCCTTTCCCTGTTCTAAAGCCAAAAAAATAGAAAGCATTTTCAAAAGAGCTCCCAACACATCCGGTAGGAAAGCAGCCCGGTTAGCTCAGTGCTCGGACTATTTGGTACGAAAAGTTAAAGCCAATGCAGGTTTAAAATACTCCTGACAGGAAACTAAAAACAGAGCATGGAAATTCAAGAAATTCAAGAATTTTTCGATCTCACTCCTTATAAGGTAGTTAATGTTAAAAATGTGGTTGTGCGTTATACGTGGATTTGCCTGTACATGAGTTATTAACAACAAAATCCGTTTTCAAAAGATACGCCACCTTTTTTAAATCCCAATATTTCTCTAAGAAACGTCTTTCTGTTAAATTTGATTTGCCTACCAACATTTTAAAGAGATTTATGCTCTTTTAAGTGTTTTCGGAGGTAGATCTCGTAAGGAAGCTACGACCAATTATGGACCGATCGCCATGAGATTAGATCGCGTGATTTATTTCCATATGAAACTTATATCTGTTAAATTTTATTAACCTACAAACATTTTAAAGATATTAATGCTCAAAATGTGATTCTAGTCGATTGCTATACTTTAAGGTGGGCTTTAGACTATTATTTTTGGGTGTTACAGTGTAGGGTATACACAGGATTCCAGTTATTTATTACTAAATAAAATTTTAAAAAAATTTAATTTTTACAGTCCTTACATCACAGTCAAACTATGGAGGGTTGTTCAGCACCGCTCGTTGTTAAATTTGCTGATACCCAAAAGGAAAAGGATCAAAAGAAATTTCAACAACTGCAGGTTGGTATCTGTGGCATCACCTCACTAACAACATCACCCTCGCAGACAACAGTCATGGGCGCTTTGACTGCTCCACCCTCTGCGGCCAATGCCTTAAGTCCTAGCAATGCCTTAGTGCCAACACCTGTGGCCGCCACCACACGTACAAATCCCACCATGGCTGCTCTGCATGCCGCCCTCGCTGCCCCACCACCATCGTTACCGACCGCAACGGGTGCCACAGCTGGCCTTATACCCACATCGGCTGCCAGTCTATCGGCTGTAACACCGACGATGATGGTAACCGCTGCCAGTACAACACATCAGCCAACTTCACCGTATTTTACCACAGCCGATGGCATGTTAACCAATTCGGCAGCCGCTGCTGCCGCCGCCCAAATGCAAATATTCCAGCAACTGCAAGCTTTTGGTCTGCAACCGGCACATTATCTACAAGGTGAGTTTCAATATTTATTCACGTAAACCGTATGTTTGAATTTACAAACATTCTTTTACATGCATACATATGTCTATAATAAACATTTATGTTTATTTTTTATTACTTATTTAAATACATATTTTTTTTATATATATATTGAAAATATATATATCCAATATATATGGACTAGGCCATATTAAATTCCTTTTTCTCATTGATTTCGTTTATTTGAAGTTTTTTTTTTTACAAAATTGTGTTTTTCCCTTTTTTCCCCCACCCCTCATTTTTGTTATCCTGTTTCCATTACAAACCAACTGAAAACAAATTCATTATTATTTTCATTATTCTTAGTGTAATTAGAGCGTGTTTTTAGTTATTTGTTTGTTATTCTTTTCAGATTTTTTGTTTCCAAAATTGTTTAGTGCTGTAATGTTAAGGGGTACTCTTTGATTTAGTTGAATCTTGGTACATACATTTCAAAATAACTCAATACCAAAGAATATTAAATCAGTTCTTTTTTCCTTTCAAATACTGAGTACTATGTTAACCCCAAGTACCTTAAAGGTTTAATATTCAACTGTACAATTAAAGTTATAAAATTGTATTAACCCTTTCACGACCATAAGACTAATTTTTGAACAATTCTTGAACACAGTTTTAAATTGTATTGAAATTAAAGTCGTAAAAAGTTTTATAAAATTGTGTCTGAATAAGAAGTAGATAGATTTTTTTAGAGTCCGACCAAAACCGATTATTTCAGACCGAAACCGAACCAAATCTAATATTCGGCCTAATCCGAAAGAAACTTTTCAAATGTATTTACTATAAATATCCCAGAAAAGAATAATTATTTTAATTTAACTGCAGGTTTCAGCTTATTTTTAGATCCCACTTTACATTCTGGGCTCCCTTATTCTAGTTATTTCACCTTGAAGATATTTAAAATTCCATAATTTATGTTTATAGTTTGTAAAAGTTTTGGTATTCGGTTAAATTTTGACTGAATATACTGTTATTAGGCCGATATTTGGCCGAAATCGAATATTCACTCGGACTCTACATATTAGGTACACGATTGACACAAAGAAATTTCATAATCCCAACAATTTATTTTAAATAAATTTCATCAAACAGAATATTTCTGTTAATATTTCCAGAATATGAACTAAACGGTTACTGCTTGTTACTATTTGTCAAAATTTTTCCATTTGTCCAAATTTAAATTTGTTTAACACGCATACCTAAATTGGAGCGTAAAGCGTTTTTTACTTGTCAAAAATTCTCATGCCCATACAATTTGTATGCAGCATACCGAAATAACGCGACGGCAACGCTTTGCAATTGGAAAATCCGATTTTGACAGCGCGTTTAATAGTGAAGTTAGTTGCAAAACACAACAAATGTAAACACATACATACAAAAGGAGAAACAAATATGCAAGAAACACATTTTTTAAACTTTGATATTTAGTTTCTTTGATAATATTTTAGTTTACAAATCACAAAACAAAAATCAGAAAGACCAATACTGCAAGGTACTTTATTGTTTAAATAATCCGGATTGTTATATTAATTTTTTTGATAACCTTGTTTTTATTGTTTGACGTAGCGTTGGCGCTTTTATTTAGGTACGACATTTCAGCGTTAAAGCTAAGCGTAAAGAAACGTTCCGCCTTACGCTTTTATTTAGGTAGGCCAGTAACTCAATACAGCGTAATTATGAGTGGAACTGATTCCATTAGTTAATAGTTTATTTTAAGGCGAATTAACAAGGTGAATGTGTCACGGCAAGGCGAATTTATACAAGGTGGAGTCAGTCAATCAGCTGATAACTTTTTTTTCGCTTTTTGGTTCTAACAGTTGTCAAAGCTTGTGTTTATATTTAAATATCTACATATTCTAAGCTTATTAACAAAATATTTATTTTTTACATAAATAAGTACAGCCCTCACTATTCAATTATCAACACTATATTAAGTTTTAATACATATTTGTTTAATTTTTCATTTTTGTTTTTTGACATTTGTTAAGACCAATTGTTGTTTTTGTAGAACTGCCACCACTTTGTATAAATTCGCCTTGGTGTCACGGCAACAAATACAGCAATGCGAAAACAACAGGCATTTTGTTTATGTTCAAATGTAGAAGAAGGCGAACTAAAAAAGGTGACAACAGCACTACAACAAATACAACATGTACAAAAACAACAGATACTTTGTTTTTGTTAAAATATAAAGTAGCCTGTTGTTGTTTTTGGGTTTCTTCTATTTTTCCCCACATCAAACAAGTGAATTGACAGTTCAATTGTGTAAACAACTGAATAAAAAAAAATAATCAGCTGAGATCACCTTCTTTAAATTCGCCATGTAACAAATGTAAACATAAACACAGTTTAACAGAAGACCTGCCAAAACGAATTTTTATAACAGGTGGCATCGGTGGCGAATTCAGGTAAATTCGAGCGAATTCATTAATTGTTTCACATATGGAGTTTGACATTCGAAAAAAATCTCTCATTGTTTCGAATATCAAACTCCATATCAAAGCGAATTCATATAAGTTGTACTCGATAGCCCAGCTGATCATCAGCTGTTTTACCCAAACTGTTAAAATTTGTGTTTATGTTGGTGCGCGCCATATATATGTGTGTGTTTGTGTGTTTTTGATGCATCCACTTTTTTCCTGTTGTTTTATATTCAATTTCTTCTGTTTCTCCAAGCGTTTGAACTCTTCATCGAACATTTTAACATCCACCACATGAAATGAAGCAATAAATATAAAACTTACACTGGTTTGTTGTTAAATTCCAGTTTAATATTGAATTCGCCGTACTAGTGCTTTTTGACAGATTGGGTAAAAAGCAAAAACAAAATGTATGTTGTTTTTGTATTGTGGTATTTATTGTAGGGACGAGTACACCTTATATGAATTCGCCTTGCTCCATATATAAAAAAAATAATGAATTCGCTCGTATTGAACCACCTAATATATATTATATTGGGAACTACATTAAACCGCGACGAAAAAGAAGAATCAGCTCATTTTATGCTGTCACCTTTGTTTGGTTCTTTCAGAAACTAATTCTCTTGACGTATTTCCATTGATAACAATTTTTGGATACTAAAATTGTTTACCTTATTTAATTAACACTGTCGATTAAACTAAAATTTATTAAAATTTAATGAATTATCATGTTTCGTAATAAATTTTGTTAACTTTTAAGATTTTAAATTATTTAAAGAGAAATTTCCTTATACTATTTATATTTAAGTTTCATGAGTTACCTTTTTAAACATTACAGCACTAATATTTTGTTACACCTTTTTCCCCCCTTCCACTTTTAGTTTGTTTAAAAAAAAAATACCTCTATTTCTGTTAAATTTATGCATAATGGTTGAAATAAGCAAAAAAACAATAAAACCAAATATATATTTGTATTTTGTTATAATAATATTTCATAGTTTTTTATGTTTTACCAAAATTAGTTAAGCATACATACACGTGGGATATTTTGTTGTTACTTGTTACAAACAAAAAGTATAATTTTGGCCAAAAAAAAAGAAATGCAAATGTTTCGTTAAAATAAAAGATGATTTAAGAATTAAATATAATTAAAAATAATAAAAAATTAAAAAAAAAAAATAACTCGCCCCCGGGTGGACTCGAACCACCAACCTTTCGGTTAACAGCCGAACGCGCTAACCAATTGCGCCACGGAGGCTTATAACCACTGTGCGTTTAAAAGAACATTTGAATATGACTCAACACAAATATAAAATTACCATATTCATTAGGGGTGGTTAACTACAAAAACCAATCTATTTTGTAGCTTCACTTATTACTGAACTAAAAGAAAATTTATTATTAGTGTGAAGTGTGTACATAGTAATAATTTAATAATAATTCTAGAATAAAATAGAATTTTATGTAATGGAGTATGACTTTTTTAAGAAATTTTTTTCAATTTATAATTTATTATATGTATTTATCATAAGGATTATGTTATGTGCAAAGAACTGTTGTACTATTACTTTCAGTCCCACCTATAACCAATTTTTTAATATAATATTTTAGTAAACTTAACTAAAATTAGCTAACTATAAATTAAATATCAAACTAAATTCTTAAAAATATTAAAAATAATATGCGCCCCCGGGTGGGCTCGAACCACCAACCTTTCGGTTAACAGCCGAACGCGCTAGCCAATTGCGCCACGGAGGCATGTTGCCAGTTTTAAATGATTTCTAATAAGTATAGTTTGAAAAATAGTAAAACAAATGTTTGCATTGTTAATAAATTTATGCAATTGATATTTTTCTTTAAAAAAATAGTTTTTCATAACTGTTTAAAGAACATTTTAAAATATACAATTTTCAACGCAAAATACACGTTTTCTATAAAAGGCAATCGCCCCCGGGTGGGCTTGAACCACCAACCTTTCGGTTAACAGCCGAACGCGCTAACCAATTGCGCCACGGAGGCCTTAAGGCCAGTGAGACTAGAAATGGCACTTTACTGTAATTTATATGAAAAACGATCATGGGAATTACAAAACGATGTTAAACCTCAAACAAAGTTACTCTTATTATTCGTTATCTTATAAGTCTTTAGTATTTTTGCTATTATGTATAGGAAATTTTAATAATAAAAGCAAACAATTTACTAAAACATACTGATATTGCAAGTTTTTGCTTTAGTTGCTTATTTAAACCATTCAAAATCCAAAGTAAAATTCGTGCATTTTAATAAACAACAATTAACAACATTTCTAATGTTTAAATCCATAACCAATGTTTGTTGTATTACCAATTCTTTGTTTTTAATATATTAAAAAAAACTAAATAAAAAACGTATTTGCGCCCCCGGGTGGGCTCGAACCACCAACCTTTCGGTTAACAGCCGAACGCGCTAGCCAATTGCGCCACGGAGGCTTTGGGGCCAGTAAAACCAGAAATGGCACATTACTGTAATTTATGTGAAAAACGATCATGGGAATTACAAAATCGATGTTAATGTTAAAACTTAAGTTACTGTTATTACTCGTTATCTTATTAATTTTTTTGCTATCATTGGAAATTTTAATATTAAAAGCAAACAATATACATACTAAAACATTATCAGATTTTGCTTTAGTTGTTTATTTAAACCATGCACAATCCGAAGTAAAATTCATGAATTTTTCATAAATAACATTTAATTAAAAACATTTCTAAAGCTAAAATCCATAAAAATATTTTTATTTTTAATTTTTTTATAAAAAAAAAAAAAAACATAAAAAATTTGTTTGCGCCCCCGGGTGGGCTCGAACCACCAACCTTTCGGTTAACAGCCGAACGCGCTAGCCAATTGCGCCACGGAGGCCATGAGGCTGCTTGGATTGGATTCGATTCTTTACGTTATTTAATACTAATTTATATGAAAAATGTGTTTGGGAATTACAAGTGGATTGTTTAAACTTACTTATATTGAGCCCAGGACCTTGTTTCTAAATACAAAGATGTGCACGTCTCAAATGATTTGAAAGTATCATTCATTCATACTTAAAAAGCTTATTTGTTTCAAAAAATAATATTTAAACAAAAAAAGTTGTATCGCCCCCGGGTGGACTCGAACCACCAACCTTTCGGTTAACAGCCGAACGCGCTAACCAATTGCGCCACGGAGGCAACTTATCCACTGTCCAGCAAAGTGATTTCATAACACAAAGCAAAAATAAATTTAAAAAAAATTAAGAATGTTTAATTTCTTTCAGAATTTAAAGAGCTTAAAAAAATAAATAAACTTCGATTGGATCATTGGACCAGGGATTTCTAAAAGTGCATCATCATCTTGTTTTAGAATATTGATTTTAAATTTTGTAATTTTGTATTGACATTGATGAGAAAACAATTCTTGTCCTTAGTTTCAGATTGCGTAATTTGATTCAGATTTTTTCTCCTCATTTTTTCTTATTCTTTACTTAAAGTCAGAATCAACAAATTATTTAAAAATATTGAATCGCCCCCGGGTGGACTCGAACCACCAACCTTTCGGTTAACAGCCGAACGCGCTAACCAATTGCGCCACGGAGGCACTTGACCACTGTGCTGTAAAGTGACATTACATAAAAATATGTAAAAATCTAAATTCTTACAGAATTTTAAGAATTTAAATTAGTTTAACCTCAAATTAACCAAACCAACCAACCAAATATCTTTATTTTATAAAAAAAGAAGTACAAAAAAAGTTATTTTTTGAAAAAAATGACTCGCCCCCGGGTGGACTCGAACCACCAACCTTTCGGTTAACAGCCGAACGCGCTAACCAATTGCGCCACGGAGGCAACTTACCCACTGTGCAGTAAAGTGAGGTAATTATCATAATTTTAGAATTTTAATTCTAATTTATTAAGCTTGAAGTCAGGGGCCGAATTACCGCATTCATGATCGATATCGTAATTATAACAAAATGTACTAAATTTCATGCTCGGTATCGAATGCCGTAATCTCAAATAAGAAAATTACGATCGATTTTAATCGATATCGAATGCGGTAATTCGGCCCCAGATTTACAAAGTTTTTATTTCCGATAAGCTACCGTTACCCCTAAAATACCCTTTCAGCTTCATTGACAAAAAAAAATTGCAATTACTGTTACCGCTAAACCGTTACAGTTAGTCTGTAAATAAATTTAAATTATGGAAATAAAAATTTTTGATTTCAATAATTGATTTCATTGAAATATAGAGAATTTTAAATGTGAACACCCACATATGTCATCGCTAAACTAACGTTACCGAAATAAGTCTAAATACCGTTACCGCTAAGCTATTGTTAACGGAATAATCCAAATTAGAGTTACCATTACATTTCCGAATAGATTGTTTATTTCCAATATTTCGGTACTCCATTGGCAACTATTAAAAATTGTTAAAAACTTTGTAAATTTGATCTCATGTTTAATAAATTAAACTTAAAATTAATAAAAAAAAGTCGAATAAATTAAACTGAAAAAATTCTTTCAGACATTTAAATAAATCATATAAATTTGATCTCAGATTATCCAATAATTCACTATATCGTCTTATAGCTTACGAGAGTTATTTTTAGAAAACAAAATAACTCGCCCCCGGGTGGACTCGAACCACCAACCTTTCGGTTAACAGCCGAACGCGCTAACCAATTGCGCCACGGAGGCACTTGACCACTGTGCAGTTAACTGACTTCATAACAAGTGCTTACAGATTTAAAAGTTATTAAAAAAGAAACAATTCAACTTTCTTACAGAACCTCGGATTATCTAAATCTTGCAGTTTTTTAGACTTTCTTTTATATATCATTCTTTACATCTCACAGTTCTTCTTATAGAATAAGAAAAAAAATTGAACTCGCCCCCGGGTGGACTCGAACCACCAACCTTTCGGTTAACAGCCGAACGCGCTAACCAATTGCGCCACGGAGGCACTTAGCCAATGAAAAGTAAAGTGAATACATAATAATGATTTAGAGATTAAAAGAAATTAAAAAAATTAACACTAACTCATCTTTCATAATTTAATAAGCTTAAGAAATTAATTTTATTATACCCAGTAAATTCTCAAACTTACACAAAGTCTGGTTATGTATCAACTTATAGCTTATCAGTTTCATCAAACCAATCAGTTTTAAGCAGAGATCGAAAATAACTCGTCCATATACCAAAAACCCAAAATGTGATTTATATTTTGTGATAAAAATAAATCATTCAAAATAACAGTTATAAAATGATTTTTATTTACATGATTTCATATGACCTTTATTAGTTTTTGTTGTTTTTTAACGGTTTGATGTGAGACAAACAATTAAATTGTTCTTGATCTTAATAACTGTTACTTGTCTTTTATTTACATACAATAACATATTTTTAACAAATTATAGTATGTAATTTCAAAAAACAATTGTCAATTTTTATTTATTTTTCATGTTCGCAAGTAAAAGTTACAAGCTGACCTTTACGAAAAAAATAAATTATAAATCACTCATCTAGATTCTAGATTATATGTGTTTGTTTCTTTTCTGTTTCTCTCAACCCCTAACTTAAAATGTTCTCTAATAAATCACTCTCTGAGTGATTTATTAGAGAACATGAAAAATGATTTTTAAATGGCTGCGAATGAGAATTTACGATTGAATTGAAAGAGATTTCTGATAATACATCATCATTAATTTCCTAAATTGTCTATTTTCTGTATTTGTATATCTTCAATATTAATTAAGTTTCCTTTTATAGCTTAAGTGTTATTTTTAGAAATAATAAAAAAAAATTTACTCGCCCCCGGGTGGACTCGAACCACCAACCTTTCGGTTAACAGCCGAACGCGCTAACCAATTGCGCCACGGAGGCACTTAAAACTACGAAAGGAAGAGCTGAGAATCTATAGCAAATATTATTATTTTAAGTTTAATAAATAAATAATAATTTTTATTTTTTAATATTCTAAAAATTTTATTAATTAATCAAAAAACTATTTAAAAAAATTTAAAAAAAAAATACTGCGCCCCCGGGTGGACTCGAACCACCAACCTTTCGGTTAACAGCCGAACGCGCTAACCAATTGCGCCACGGAGGCTCATGTTAAATGTGTGTCTAAACACAGATACGTAATGTAATCTTAACGTAAATGTATGTAAATAATACACTCACGAAACAATGTGCGAAATAACAAAAAGAACATTGGCAAAAAAGCACACTCACAGCCACGTTAAATGAACAGATTTCTTTAGTCATCGTAATTCTAACTTGTGAGTGCGCAAATATATATATTTTTAACAATAACAAAATGTGTATTATACCATACACCACCAAAAACCACACTGGCATTGTACATCTACGGATACATACACGTATATTTGTTACAATCAGCTTATACACCGACTACAGAACAGAGTTTATTTATAGATTTGAATTAGAGACAAGAAAGAACAACAAACAACATTTTGAGCACATGATTGAAACGGAGAATGAACTTTACTTCTCTAACTATGTATATGGAAATTGTTAAAAATAAATGCAAATAGGTACAACATGAAATTCCAACGTATTGGAAATGTTGATAACCATAGAGGTTTTTTGCAGTTTATATAATAAATTATTATACCCTCCACCACCACAAGTGGTGAAAGAGGGTATATATACGTTTGTCATTCCGTGTGTAACATTGAGAAATATTCATCTGAGGCCCAACAAAGTATATATATTATTGATCCTTATGAAATTCTAAGTCGATTGAGCAATGTCCGTCTGTCTGTCCGTCTGTCTGTCTGTGTAAAACACTCTCACGCCCAAAATACATAAGCAAAATTAATGAAATATATACCAAAATGTTTATAATTTTTCTAAGCAGTTTGGTATTGAAAATCAGCAAAATCGAGTTGGTAGAACCAGGGTTATGGATTAAAATGTAAGACAACCTCCAAAAATTTTGATCATTTTCATATGTTTTTTTCTGATTTTTGGTAAATCCATTCCAGAGAATACCATGAAATTTTGCACACATTATTTATATGATAAAAGGACAAATTCTGTTGAAAATAGAAAGAATCGGTCCATAGTTTCTCGTAGCCCCCATACAAATTTCTTCCCGAAATATGGTGCTATGGTATGTAAATGCC
Organism: Calliphora vomitoria; assembly: GCA_942486065.2. NCBI lineage: Eukaryota > Metazoa > Arthropoda > Insecta > Diptera > Calliphoridae > Calliphora > Calliphora vomitoria. The sequence goes on along the minus strand of OW818030.2, from coordinate 114,751,834 downwards.
CATAGAATTGCAGTATCCATACAAAATTCAGCACAACTAAGTTTCGTGAAAACAGAAATTGCGACACCAATTTTTTTTTGGATCGGGCACTATTTGACCATAGCCCCCATATAAAGTTTACTTCCGAAAATCATTTAAATACACTTAAATATCTTATATATATCGGTATCAGGTTGAAATTCAACTTGAATAATTCCCATGCACATGAAAATCGCTGTAGGGAATTTCATGAAGATCGGCCCATAATTGGTTATAGCTCCCATATAAGGACCACTTCTAAAAACCACATTAATTTTCATAAATATCTGAAAAATATCGTTATCGAATTAAAATTTTACACAGATCGGTAGTATTAATTCACAAATGATACTACTAGATTGTGTGAATATCGGTTCATATTTGAACATAGCTCCCATATAAGATCCATTTCCGAAAATTTCTTAAATACTAATAACTCTTTTATAAAAGCCTCTATCTAGTTTAAATTTCAAATAAATATTTCCATTATATACGAAAATCTATGTGTTGAATTTTGTGAAGATCGGCCGATAATTGGTCATAGCTCCCATATAAGGACCACTTCCGAAAAACACATTAACCTCTGTAAATATTTTAAATATATGGATATCGAACTAAAATTGTATACCGATCAATATATTGTATCCAAAAATTATACTACTAGGTTTTGTGAATATCGGTCCATATTTGACCATAGCACCCATATTAACTCGATGTCTGATAATCACATTAGAAATCGCTTTAAAATATTTAAGTATATCTTCCAAATAAGTCGCACATCCGAAAAATACATTAACTCATATATACACTCATATCGGTAAAAAATGTAACAGATATAAGTTTCAAGTTGATTTGGTGACTATGGGTTCTTGATTATATATAGAAAGCTCACATCCGGAAAATTCATTAGAACAGAACAAAAATATACTTTTGAAGTTTTACTAAATATATTTGTTTACCCTTTTTTATACTCTTTTAATTCACTTTTGGTGAATAATAAAAATGTTGAGCCAATCGGTAATGTTAACCAATTATTAAGTATATAAATTGTTAAATAGTACATTTTATTCCTATTATAAAAGTATAGACTCTGTTGGAAACGGTAGGAATATGTAGTTATTTCAATTATAAATTGCTGAATTAGATAACATTTTTATACATTTGAAATAAAACATATTCTGCGTAAACTAGTTTTTCTAACAATATATAAAATACTACTATACAACTATGTTTTAAATAAACTTTTATTTTGTTTAAAAAAAGTGTTTTTATTGAAGAAAGTACATAATTTGTATATAGTCCAAAATGTGTATTATATCATGATTTATATATAATCCATAAAGTGGCTTAAAAAGAAATTCGGTTATAGTCCTAATTCGCTCATAGTCCACAAAAATTGTGCAACTGTATTTGTAGACTATAAGTGAAAACTACTGTATTACATTACCAATAACAAACACTGAATATGGATATTAGAGTGTTTATACCAATGTAATTTCTATAATTTTCATCTAATTTAGGTGGAGGGTATTTAAGATTCGGCATAGCCGAATATAGCACTCCAACTTGTTTTTTATATTAAATACATATAGAAATAATAGAAATTTATTATTTCTCCATATCAATTAAGGTTTTTCCAACATCAATTTGTATTTTCTGAATTTCAATTTTCATTTTCAGAATATTAATCTGGATTTCTTAATTTCAATTTGGATTTTTCTCAATATCAATCTGGATTTCTCAATATTAATTTGTTTTTCTGAATATCAATTTGTCATTTCTCAACTTTAAGTTGGATTTCTTGATTTCAATCTGCATTTTCTCAATATCAATTGATATTTGCTAAATTTCAACTTGAAATGGTGTAAATGAATTAATATTGAGAAAAAACAAATAGAAATTGAGAATTTCAATTTGCTATTGAGAAAATACAAATTAATATAAAGAAATCCAATTTAATATTGACAAAAATGCAACTCAAATTCAGAAATCAAAATTAATATTCAGAAAATGAAAATTTAAATTCAAAAAATATAAAATTGATGTTGAGAAAACCTAAATTGATATTGAGAAATAATAAATTTATATTCGGTTTAAATTTCGTACTCGTAGTATGTATTTCATAAGAAAAAATTATTTAAAACTTTTTAATTTTTTTAATAACAATTTTTATTTATTTTTTTATTGGATTTTCTCAATATTAAATTGTAATTCAGAATTTCAATTTGTGTTTTCTCAATATTAATTTAAAGATTTAAATTGAGAAAAAACAAATTGAAATTGAGAAATTCAATTGAATATTGAGAAAAATGCAACTTAAATTCAGAAATCAAAATTAATATTCAGAAAATGAAAATTTAAATTCAAAAAATATAAAATTGATGTTGAGAAAACCTAAATTGATATTGAGAAACAATAAATTTCTATTCAGTTTAAATTTCCTACTCGTAGTATGTATTTTAGAAGAAAAAAATATTTAAAACTTTTTAATTTCTCAATTACAAGTTTCATTTTTTTGGATTGGATTTTCTCAATATTAATTTGTAATTCAGCATTTTAATTTGTGTTTTCTCAATATTAATTAAGATTTCTTAATTTTAATTGGTTTTTTCTCAATATTAATTTGCTATTCTGAATTTCAATTTGTATTTTCCAAATATTAATTTGGATTTCTCGATTTCAATTTGTATATTCTAAATATTAATTTGGATTTCTGAATTTCAATTGGTTTTTTCTGAATATAAATTTTAATTTTCTCAATTGCAACTTGAAAAGTTGTGGTTCTAAGTAAAAAGTCATATTTCGGTTGCTTAAAATATCGAAACATTTTCAAATCTAAAATGTCCATCCCTTTGAGCAATAAAAACTTGGAAGTTTTAAATATTTTTTTAATCTATGATTATTTAACAAAAAATGTGTGCTTATATAAAATTCAAAGATAATTTAATTTTAAATTTTTCCAATATTTATAAAAATGTGAAATAAATCTTTAAAAATTTTTCAATTAGAAACACAGGCCTTCAAAGTAACTCCATAATTCATACCGTACTTTTGCAAATTAGTATGTTTTTGAAATAAATTAAAACAAACTTAAGTTTTTGTTTTTATTATAAAATAAATAAAGAACAGAATATAACCACAATTCCGTCAAGTAGTTATTTTCTTTCCAAGGCTTTTATTTTTTGCTCTCCACATAACTTCTTGTTTGAGCAAAATAAAGAAAAATATTCTAGAATTAAGGCTATGAAAAAAAAAAAAGTAAATTGCAAGTTAAATTTTCTGCGGGCCCTTAACATTTTAGCTGAACTTTGAAGAAAAAAAAAAGTTCCACCAAAGAACAATGCAAGGAAGAAACTCAGCATTTTAAGTTTACCTGGGGGCGTTGAATTTACTTACACATGTAAAAAAAAAGTTTGAATCAAGACTGATCGTGATAATAAGATCTAGAAGAACATAGTTTATACATTCAATAGTATAATACTCCCAATATTACTCGCCATAATTTTTAACAAAAGTGACATCAATTGCTTGTTTTTTCCATAGGTCTTTTAATTTGCACCTCCACATTTTCATCGCCAACAATGTCTTCCTGTGTAAATATGCCACAAAGGGCAACACACAAAAAAGCCTTTGAAGTACTAAACTATAAAGGGAATTTTTGACGATGCAAAAAAAAAAATAAAAAATAAAAAATTAAACAAAACAAAATGCAAAGAAAAACAAAATTGTAAAAATCTTGAATAGAACAGCTACAAAGAAAACACCCACCCACCTTTTCTTTGTTTTTTATTTTTGTTTAAATACATACTTTGTACAAGGTAAACAAAATGCAAGTGGAGGTTTTACGCTCGTTCATCAGTGCGTTTACCAAAAGAAAGTAATGCAAACAAAATCTTTGCCGTTTTAGTTCATTTATTTTGTATAAGAGAGAGTTGGTTTGGTATGCGTTTAATCACTTGAATAATGTTTTTGTGAAAAACAAACGAATTTGAAATTTTGGATTAATTTGGCTATTTTTTTTTTAGAAATAATTGCTTTAAATTGCTGCATGTTCAGCTTATACTTATTATTACAATAATGTAAAGCATACTTTGAGGATGTATATTAAAAAGTAAACAGTGGGCAATGTTGCTTATAATTTTCAGATAATCTTGGTTTTTATTGTAGTTTCTATTGAAATTTTTAATATCACATTCAAATTTCTAGCTTACGAAGCCGATATTAATTATAAGTAAAGATCTTGCCAAGACATTAAGACGTATTAAACGCATAATACATTGTGCTGTATGGGCTGGCTATCTGAAGATGCATCATAAATAATAACATAATAATTTCTGTTCTTTGTTTAAATTCATTCTTTAAATTTCTATATATTTTTATAGAATACAAAGTTATTTTTAGAAAAACAAAATATTACATCGCCCCCGGGTGGACTCGAACCACCAACCTTTCGGTTAACAGCCGAACGCGCTAACCAATTGCGCCACGGAGGCACTTGATCACTGACTTCATAGCAACAGTTACATATTAAAAAAACATTCAACTTTCTTGACCTAGATTTGTCATGAAAGGCGTTACAAAAAAGGTTTCCTTAAAAGAATTCATTTTTTTTTTTTTTTTGCAAATACTGTTTTTATACCCTTCACCATCGTGAGAAGAGTATATATAAATTTGTCATTCCGTTTGTAATTTCCACAATATAATTTTTCGACCCTATAAATTATATATATTCTGGATCCTTATAGATAGCGGAGTCGATTTAGCCATGTCCGTCTGTCTGTCTGTTGAAATCAATTTTCTGAAGACCCCAGATATCTTCGGGATCCAAATCCTCAATAATTCTGTCAGACATCCGTCCATAAATAACGGAGATATGAGCAAAAATCCGAGACAACCTCTATTTTTGGCCTATTTTTTATCTATATCTCGATTACTAAGTTATAAATAGAGACAATATGGATATATAATGATAGATGTTTCAAAGTCCATTGCAACGATGTATATAAAGCTATACAAAGTTGGACCTACAATGGGTCAAAATCGGGAAAAATATTTTTTAACCCGAATTTTTTTAACAAAAAACATTCTTTTGTCATAAATTTTTTCACTAATAAATTAAAAAAAATTTGTTTAAAAAATTGGAAAAAACTTTTAAAAAAATATTTTGAAAAAAAAAAAAAATTAAAAAAAAAAAAAAAAAATTTTAATTTTATTTTAAAGTATATTATGGTGAAGGGTATATAAGATTTGGCAATCCGAATATAGCTCTCTTATTTGTTTTCTATTAAGATGAGGAGTAAGAAGAAGCTGAAATATAACAGTCCGACTTCTTTTTAAGATTTTTGGGAAGCTGAGAAGATTTATGTAATGATTGTAGTTTAATAATCAAAAATACTGCAACTATATGTTATATGTATGAAAGTTATCAATGTTATGCTTTCACGTTTACACACATCAAGTTGTGCCTTGTTACTTTTCATACTAACTTTTGACAACTTACAATTCAAAAGCAAATATTTAAAAGTCCCCTACAATCCCAAACCATACGACATCGTATGTTTTTTTACCCGACAAAAAAAAGTTGATGCAATTTATCGCACGAAAAGTTGGAAATAGGCTCATAGTCGATCAACACAACTTTTGTGTTATTGGGAAGACACTAACCCAAATTTACGATAACAACTGTTTAATTTAACTAAACAGTCTATATTTACATCAGAGCTTCAAAATAATATTTATTATTAAATCTCTAAAATCTAAATTCTGAATTAAAAAAGTTTCAGAAAATTATTTAGCTTCATTCAAATTCTTTTATTTGAACAGAATTAATCTTATAAATCTTTCTTCGTGTTACAATTTTGAGTCCCTAATTTGTCATCTACAATCTCTTATAAGTTTTGTATGGAATTGAGATCTGGCCACTTCAAAACATGTACCTCATTAGATTGTAGGGTTACAACCCTAGAGGTGTGTTTGGAATTTAAAAACTAGGGGCTTATTTTCCTCAGCTTTTACTTATAGATACATAACAGCTTTTGAAATTAAGCTTTATCCGACTCCAGCCATATTATCTTTTATGATGTTGGAGCCATTAGACCCATACCATGCCCAGAAAAACATTCCCACACCATATTATAGACATCGCCAAAACTGACTGTTTTATTTGTGTAAATGTGTTCCAGTCTCTTTTCCTGGGCCTTCCTACAAATGTTCTTCCATCACTGACTTCTTAATTGTATTTGGATTCATCTTAAAAGAGAATAGTATACCATTTCTGTTCCTACCAGTTTGAATGTTCTTTGGCAAGTACAAGTAATATAGTTTTTTTTTTTTAGAAATAATAGGTTTCTTCTTGGGGTGATAGCGACCAAAAACAGTCTCAATTTCCCTGCGTCTAACAGTTCGAGGACTAATTTCCAATTTTAGATAACCTCTCGGAAGTTCTTAAACTCTCTTGCTATTAAATTAATTTGTCTCAGAGTATTTCCTTCTTCCCAAATGTTGAGTTTTTGGACTAGAATATTTATCTCAAATAGTTTTTTGCTTCAATCCAGCACTAAAATCGTTTATTATTTTGGATTTTAGATTAGACATAAACAAGTTCTATATTAACCTAAATCTTTCTATCAACTTTTGTGAGGATCGCTCCATAATTGACCCTAAACCCCATATAACCGCTATATTAGAAAATTATTTTTTGGTCACATATTGATGGTGGATATACACGACTCGGTATAGCCGAATATATCACACTTACTTTGATTTTGTTTTAGTCTTATTTTTTAGCGGAAGTTTAAAAATTTCCATTGTTTTACCAAAGCTGTTTATTTACCATTTTAAATCTTATCAAATAAGTCAAAATAAACTGCATTAGCAGATTTAAAAGCAGAGACCGAAAATAACGGGATCACTTTCATTTCAATGGTAAATTCTCATTCGCAGTCATTTAAAAATAAATTTTTATGTTATGTCTCCGAGAGAGTGATTTATTAGAGAACATTTTAGGTTAGAAAAGAAACAAACACAAATTAGTGATTTATTTTTTTCGTAAAGCTCAGCTTGTTACTTTTATTGCGAATATTGCAAATAAATCGCAGAAATTCATTTGATGCAAATCAATGCTTAAATATATTGAATGTAAAATTTTTTCACAAAAATCGAAAATTTTCTTTTTAAATTGCATTACTTCATATTTATCATATTTTTTCTATAATTTGTTAAAAATTACTAAAAATATGTTATTGTATGCAAATAAAAGAGAAGTAACAGTTATTAAAAAACAACAAAAACTAATAAATGTCATACGAAACCATGTAAATAAAAATAATTTTATAACTGTTATTTCGAGTGATTTATTTTTGTCACAAAATATAAATCACAATTTGTTTTTTTTTTTTTTTTGGTATATGGACGAGTTTTAGAGATAATTGCATTATTTTTCAATATAGAGTGTTTCAAGACATTCCAGACCTCTTGAATGCTGTAATGACTGAAGCTTTCGATATATCATTTAGATATAATATCATTTAGATATAATATGGTTTATAGTTGACCAATGAATATAGAACATTAAATATATCTCTCAACATTCTTCGATTCTTGTCTTTTCCTAAATATTTTTTAATGCACTTAAATTGCTTCCAAACTTTTAAAATCGATCGTTTGCTTTCAAAAATGTTGAATATTTATTAAGCAGTTACAAAAACTGGCCACTCTACTACAGCTCAACTATTAAACTTATTACAAAATGTAAAGCCTACTTTAAGGCTTAATAATAAAAACAGTGGGTTTAAGCATATTTTTTAATTTAAATCATTTAAAGTTATAAGAAACATTTGCATTTCATTGTTTTGAAAATAAATAATTAAGCTAAAACAAAAAAAAAAAAAAATTAACAAAATTTATAACTGAGTTAACAACAACAACAAATAGTTCGTGTTTTAATGTGTTAGTTAATCCGTGTGTCAGCATGTGTCAAAACAAAATTTTATTAAATTACGTTTTTACTCTTGTACTATGTAAACAAAAACAAAAAAAAAAAAGTAAACTAAATGTCAGTGTTGTGTATTATCTTTGTATGTGTAAAAAATATTTTCTTTCCTGTACACACAAATAGCAATTTAAATACTACTTCATAAATTACATTTATCTAAATGTTTTGTTTTATACAAAATTTGCTAACTAAATAAGTATTACAACTAAATTTAGTGTTAAAAAAAAACCTGCCTTTGCAATGGAAAATATCTCTACTTGGCTAAAAATTCTAAAAACTGCAGCATCATTTACAAAGAAAATTTTAAAAAACTAAATTGATATATTTTGTCTAACCGCATTTCTATCTCTTTTTGCATAAAAAAACAGTATACGTTGAATTTTTTTTATTTTTATATAATTTTTTATTTAAAATTTTTTTTTTGTGTTTAATTTTATTTAATGCCTTGATTTTCTTTGATTTTGTATTATTATTCTTTTGTTTTGTATGTATATGTTTCTTTTTAAAATGTTTTCTTTTTCTTTTTGTCGAAAAAATTTAATCCAGCAAAATTTGTTGTTTTTAGAAAAGAAAGAAAAAATGTTCAAAAGTGTTATTAATTGCAATTTAAAGCTTAATAAGCTTTTAATTTATAAAAAATAATTTTTAAATTTGTTAGTTAATCTAATATAAATCAGATGATTAGTTAAAATTTAGTTTACCAATTAAGCTTTTATAAAAAACATTGCCTTTAGAGCTTTTATATAATTTTAATTTAAGAAAGCTCTTGCATTAAAAGCTTTTATATTCTTTACATTTTAGTTTTATAATATTTTGCTACCTTGAATTTATTACTGAAGCTAAATTAACAATTGCAGCTATAATAATAATTAAAAGCTTTTTAGAAAAGTTCAGCAAATTTTCGAAAATATTGTATTAATTATTTTATTAAAATAAATTAAATTTACACAACTTCCATAACTTACAAAAATTTACTAAAACTTTAATATATTTTCAATACTAAACAACAATTTTGCTGGCAATTTGCTTTTAGAAAAAAAGCTCTTTTTGTAAATGTTCTCAAAGAAAAGGAAAACAATTAGAAATTATTGTTGTTATTATTTTTTATTATTATTTTTTGATTTCATTTAATTTATTTGTAAATGTAAATAATCCAATTGGGTGTGTGTTTTCTTCTATGTTTTTTTATATTCGTTCAAATACATTTTTTGGTATGTCTATGATTGACTTGATTGTGTGGTCATGTATAAAAAAAAAAAACAAAAACAAAACTATATATAAACCTTAAACCATCAAAAAACACAATTCAAAAATTCCTTAAAAAAAATACATACAAAAACTATAAAATAAAAAAAAAAAATGGATAAAAAATCAGGACTAAATTTCCCACCGGATCATAGTACCACAGCTGCTTCATTATCGGCCTCGGCAATCGCCGCTGCCACCAACAACCCTACTCCTGGCAACGGACTATTGGCCACCCCCATATCCATGCAAAATCTGGTTACCTTAGCCTCTTTGAATCCCGCCAGTGTACAGGCCGCCCATGTTACGCAAGGTGCTACCAGCCAGCTTCACAGTGTGCCCACATCTCAGGCTCTTACATTCAATGCGGCTCAGGTTCATCATCATCACCAACAACAACAGCAAGCTCATCAGCAACAACAACAACAACAGCATCATCAAGCTCATATGGCTCAACTAACCGTTGCTCATCAAATGTCAATGGCCGCCGCTACGCCTCCATCATTAGCTGCACATTTTGCTGCTGGTCCCACTGGTCATCATCATGCTCTCTGTAAGTACAATTTTTCTTTATCCTTCTTTTATTATTTCATTTACATATAAATGACTTTTGCCTTACAATTAAATAAGTACATTTATTTGTTTGTTTAAATGTTGAAATATGTGTTTAGTAAAACAATTCTAATTGTAATTAGTTAATGCACCCATCTTTAGTATTGCATGCTTTTAAAGCTAATTTATTGTATTTTTATCGCATTTCTTATCCTTTTCCTTAAATGTCCTATATTTTCCTTTAATTAAATAACAAATATAAAATTGTTGAATAACAAGCAATTTTTAAGTAGTTAGTTCAAAGCTTTTAAAGCTTTCAAATAGAAAAAGCTTTATTTAATAACAATTAAACATTTAAAGCTTAGTTAAGCTGTTTGCTTTCAGAAAACGTTACCTTATACTGATAAAATAGGAAAAAATAAGCATTGAACAGCATATATTAATGTTACATGTAGAAAAAACCTTAAAAACTTTTAAAAGAAAAAACTATTTCTAAAATTTTAAGTCAGGTCTTTAAATATTTTAATTTAAAGCTTTAATAGTTATCAGTTAATTAATGTTTTAGAAGATTAAAAGCAGAAAGTCAAATCTAAATTATTAAAAGCTTTTTAAATATTGAACATGATCATATAAAAACATGTTAAAATATTTTTAAAATAAAGATAATTTATAAAAAATTCAGTTTTTTTACCAGCTTTAAAACATTAAAAGCTCTTCAGTTTTTTTAATATTTGATCTTTAATATTTTTATTTTATAACCAACTTGATTAAAACCCGTAATTGTAAGTATTAAATTCAAGCTTTTAAAACACTTAAACTAGAAAAGCTTTTTTATCAATTTAAAACAGTTTTTTACAAATTCCATTTAAAATGTTAATTTATTCTTATTACACAATTTAAAGTTTTAAAGCATTTTAGTTTTTCCATTTAAATTCAAAAAGCTTTTTTAATAACATAAAACCACAACTCTTACAGCTTTTTTCCGGCAATCTAAAGTTTTTTCACAAATTTTAATTTAAACTCAATCTTATTACTAAATGTATAACTTTAAATTTACTTTTTAACTACAAGCATATTTATTTTCCCGAAAATGCATATAACATTATTAAAAAAGCTTTAAAACATCAAAAGCTCTTACCTTTTTTAAAGTGTTTGGTTATTAATATAACAAAATTGTTTAAAAATCACTTACATAAAGTTTAAATTCAAGCTTTTCAAGCACTTTAACTAAAAAAGCTTTTTATCAACCTAAAACCAAAAGCTCTTAAAGCTTTCTGCTTAAGTAATTTCCACAAATTTCAATTTAAAGTCTTTCTTATTACAAAATGCAAAGCGTTAAAATATTTTAACTAAAAAGGCTTATCTTATAAAATTATAATTTATAAGTTGAAAAACTCCTAAAGCTTATTATGGCAATTATGTTATTTACTTACATTTAAAGCTTTTAAAGAATATAAATCAAGAAGCGTTTTAAAATAAAGTTCATACAGAATTCTGTTATATTAAAGAAAGCTTAAAAACATTAGAAACTCTTAAGTTCTTCATTTTAAAGCCAAAGCTTTTAAATACACCACAAATACAAAGCTTTTAAGCTTTTATATTAAAAAATTTAATATTTATTTATGATCTATGAGCATCTATATTTTCTCGATCATGTATAAAATATGTGTTTTATTAAAAAAAGCTTTAAAATATTAAAAGATCTTATATTTTTTTTAACATCTGATCATTAATATATAAATAGTTGCAAGTAATAACTTCAAGCTTTTCAAGCACTTAAACTAAAAGAGCTTTACAAGCTTTGCATTCAAACTTAAGTATTTTTCAGCTATTTAATTTTTAAGTAATTCGTATTACAAAATAAAAAGCTTTAATACATTTAAATAAAAAGTTATAAATTTCTAAAAGGTTTTAGTGTTCAATATTAGATATTTCTTTTCAATTTGATTTTAAAAAAATTGTTATTAAAAAATCTAAAAATGTAAAGCTTTTCCACTCCAAAAAAAGCTTTTCTTATCATTAACACGAAGTTTGGTTATGTGTTAACTAATAGTTATATTGACAGTTTTCATACAAAAATAAATTTAACCGACAATATAACTATTAGTTAACACCAGACTTCGTGTTAATGGGGGTAAATGAAATCTTAATTTAATAACTAATAATAAAAGTTAATTTAAACAATTTGTGATTAAATTTAATACGAACATATTAAATTAAAATATTTTAAATGAAAATCTATGTTAGTGATAACTACAGGTCAAGATTTCATTACTCAAAATTTTTATTAATTATAAAATTTAACTAATTTTATAGCGAACTTATTTGCTTCAAATGCTTTTAAATTATTTGAATTAAACACTTCGACAAGAGATTTCAGCCTCAGTTGTTATAATACAAAATAAAAAAACAACCATTTACGAATTGCTTACCTTACATATCCCAGGTAAACTAGTGTAGAGTATATGTAAATTAAACTGTAGTGTTCCTAAGTAATGTAGACTGTAGTCAGTTTAAACTGTTTTTATATTTCACTTTATGAAGTAGATAATTTATTCAAAAAGTAACATTGGATGAAAAATATCCAATTTTAAAATAAAAACAGTGTTTTAGAAGATATAAGTTAAATATCAGCCAACATTCATTCAACCATACAGTGTCCTGTATGTTTACATTTAAGAACTCTAATAGAGTTCTTACCAAGAGTCAGGTATTTTTATATTTAAGATGGACTTAAAAAATTCAGTCAATACAGTAAATATTTCGAATTTAAATCCTTGGTTGATATAGGTAAAAAAATAATTTTCCACGACTCTAATTTAAATTCCCGAATACAGAATCGATGTTGTGAATTGTAGTGCTGAGAGAACTCAATTGGTTACTTTATACATCCCAAGTAATCTAGCGAGAAGACAATTGGCACTTAAGTGTCTCTAAATAATGTAGAGTGTAGTCACTTCAAGCGTTTATTTTGTTATGCTCTTCAAGCAATGAGTAAGCAATTCGTACAAACTGGGTTAATTGATCCCCCCATCTTAGGACATGCACGTCTTGAAATATCTAGTCAATTAGCTAGTTATGTAACTAGTTGTCACTCTTAATTAGAGGTAAAATCATTAGTTCGGGATAGTCTCCTAGAACTACTGGGTAGTTTTCCCTCTATCAAGAGCACTATCATGTCCTCATGGGAGTTTTATTGCTACTCGCGTTCTGTTAATGAAAAAATCTTATTAATGTGCGTGCTGTGTTTCTAACACTTCCCAGCAGTTAAGCAAGTATTCAATGTATCCCTTATAGACAGTAATCGTCACAAATGTTTTACCACTTGGCTGACTCCAATTAATACATTTTGGTCATTTGACACGTATGTGCTGTTTTTAGTGCAGAGAGAAGACAATTGGTTACTTTATACATCCAAAGTAATCTAGCGTGAATACAATTGTCACTTATGTGTCTCTAAGTAATCTAGAGTGTAGTCACTTTAAACGATTTGTGAGAAATTCATTCAAACTGGGTTTATACAAATTGTATTAATATAATGATATCCCATGTAACATAGCATGAAGTCAATAGTCACTTTAGTGTATCTTAGTAACCTATAGTGAATTCACTTTAAACGTTTATTTTGTACTGCACTTTAAAAAGTTGTAATTTTTGAGGTCAATTAGCACCCTTATGTTAAAATAACTAGTAATGTAGCTGAACAAGTAACCAGTTAGGTAGTTAGTAAGGTAACTGACGTTATGTAACCAGTATATGAATCCAATGCGTTGACAACATTGTAATCAAAAAGAGCCAATTGACCCCTTGCTTAGGAGACGCACGTGTTAATATGACTAGTCACGTAGCTAGTTATGTAATGATGGGTAATATAACCAGTTGGGGACTGTCCCATAGAACTGCTGGGATGCTCATGAGAGTTTTGTTGGTACTCGTGTTGTGTTCATGTAACAAGCCGATTAAAGTGCTGTGTTTGGTTATCATTGCTTTAATCTAACCGTTGGGAAACAATACACAGCATAAAGTATGAAATTTTATTTGAACACAAATTTAGGGACTAGCTATTTGGCTGATCTCAAGTAGTCTATCTATATTAATAACTCAAGAACTACTGCACCAAATTGCACAGAAATTTCATGCGAAGTGAGAAGAGTTTCTTTGATAGTTATAGATTTTATAAAATTTTCCTTTAATATTTTACAAGCTAGAGTAATTAATACTTCGATTTTCTATGAACTTTTTATTGGGAGTAGTGATCTGTTATTAGTCAGTATTTTTCATTCGCTGACCCCAAAAAAAACTCAGTTTATTGTCAATAAAACAAAATTTCACTAATAATTCAAACGGAATTTTGTGAAATATGTTGTAGAAAGACTAAAAGCTGATTCTTGCTTATAATAAAAATTTTTCACATTCTATATTAATAAATATGAAAATTCTTTGAAATTTACTGGCATTTTTATACACTTCACCTTGAGTGGCAAGGGTATATATAAGTTTGTCATTCCGTTTGTAATGTCTAGGTTTTTTCATTTGTGACCCTATTAAGTATATATATTTTGGATCGTTATAGATAGCGGAATTGATAAAGCAATGTCTATCTGTCAGTTGAAATCATCTTTCCGAAGACCTTAAATAGCCTTCATACATTTGATTGATAAACCAATATATCCGCTATAGTCTAACTTAGGTTGCTATTTAAAATCGAGAAAATCTGCTCAGAAATGGCTGAGATATAAGCAAAAAGCTGCGACTATTTTTCACCAAAATTTTGAAATCATTTTTTTTTCACAAAATTTTTTTTAGCTAATATTTATCTTAAAGTATACTTTAGTGAAGGGTATATAAGATTCTCCACAGACGAATATGGCAATCTTACTTGTGTTTTGTTTTTTGAATGTTTAGTATCAAACAAATTTATTGTTCAAATTTTAATAAACGTATTTATAAGCTACGATTTATTAAGAAACAGCTATTTCGGTTAAAGCATTGGCATGTAACAGCAAATATGTTTTTACTACACACATGCATACATATATATGTATATAGCAGTGGTGAACATAAAGAGAATAGGGATCACTTTCTTTCTCTGTAGTAATCTGAACAGCTTTTAACGAACTTCGTTGACATTCGCTTTATTTACAGATAAATAAACGATTATGTTCGGCTACTAGTCGCTATGAGTGTCGACCACTTATATAAAGACAACATACATACACATTTCCCAACATTTTCTCTACATTTGTTCTCTTTTATGTTTAAAATTAAGAAAATACATTTATTAAAGGCTTTCCTTTGTCGACCTGCATCCATACAACACTCCACAATGGCTTCATATTAAAAATTTTCATCATAGAAAAGGACAAAAAATATTAAAAAAAAAAAACGAGAAAGAATAAACTGTGTATATAAAGGATAATAATCTGCAAACTGTTAAATATCAAAGTACAAATTTTTTTTTTTAATATTTATATATTTTTGCCATGATTTTTTGTTGCTGATTTTTTTTTTTTTTATTGTAAAAAGACAAAATACACAACACAGCCATTGAATGGAATGTAATAAATGAAAATATTTGAAAAACAAAACAAAAAATACTCTACAAAAGATGAAAATCAAAAAAACATTTTGCTGCTGCTGTTGTCGAGCTTAAAAAATATGACAAAATTGCTAAACGAAACAATGATATTCTTTGGCAATAAACAACAACGACAGGATATGGTGACAATAAAAAAAAAAAAAAAATTGGAAATAAAACAAAAAAATAAAAATAGAAATATTTCCATAAACAACAACAACAATTTTGTTCATGAAAATGAATAACAACAATATGTTTTTTGAACTTTTTTGTCACTGTCTTCATATATGTGTGTGTGTGCTTGTGTTGGTGACTGTATGAATTTGTCTGTGACTTTACTTTTCTCTACCAGGAGGGACTTTAAACAATGCCATGTTTTTTTGGTTTGGAATTTTTAGATTTTTTTCTGTTTGAACTTTTTTTGAACTGAAAACAACAAAATGATTTTGAATTTTTATTAGAAATAAAACAACAACAGCAACAACAACAACAATAATACTAACAACCATAGCAGCAACACTAAAACAACGCAAATCTGCTGAATCTATGTTCAATCAATAAATATAAAAAAACACACACACAAAATCACACTAATTTTTGACAAATACAGGACTGAGAGGAAAAGGCCATAGAGAACGAAATCAGAAAAACAGCAATATACGACTTTGGCGAATTAGTATATGTAGCAGTTTAGACATGAAGACATTTTGATTAATTGTGTACATTTTTCCAAAAAATTATTTTTAAAAAGTAAATTTTTTAATTCATGATACTTTTTTTAAGATTACACAGATAAGAATCAGCTGGTTCCAGTAATATGACAATAGAAAACAAACAAGAGAAAATGTCAAAATGGTTGTGTTTTGGAAAGAGAGACAAATACATATCACACTGGTTGCCTATTGAAAATTGTATTTTTTTATATCGCTCTGCAAACCACTACCATTGAAAAGTGGCTGTAGAACTTCAAAATATACATACGGTTCGATATTACTTTTGAGATAAACTTAAATGTACAAGACAGTTAACTCTAACACCGCCTATGATAAGCTCAACTCACGACTGCAACCTCTGCCACTATTTATACACGCGCCATCTTTCGTGAATCTTCTACAATGTTCCTAACGGATAAACTAGTATGTTCGAATTCTAGAGCTTTCGATGTCAATGTTAGCAGCTTAAACATTTAGTGTTGCCGTACTTATAAACAATGCTAATAACCGCATGCTATCAACATTGTTGATAAGTAGAAGCTTGTACTGATGGTCGTGTTTATAAACATGATGAATGCTGCAGACAGTCGTTACAGACTGTTAAATTCAAATCGCTATTGCAAATTCGTAACAATATCTTAATAATTAATTCCAATTTTGGTTGGTTGATTGATTGATATTATTTTATCATTAAAACTAGTTTTGCTCACGATCGCGTTCATATCTGTAATAATCTGTGATGCACACCATCAAAAAAGATAAAGGTATATGGATTTTGTCATTACGTTTGTAACACATCGAAAAATCTTGAAACTTCTGATATGGACTCTTCTGTCTCTAGTCATTGGCTGTATTGTGGTTTATCTTTTTCGCTTTGGGAATAAACATTTACCGTTAACTATTGGAATCCGTTTGAAATAATGCTGATAATAATGCTGATAATCAAATGTTTTCAAACCCTAGAAAGTCAAAAATTATCTTAATTAACCTTTTGGTATTCATAAAGTTCAGTGACATAATATTGGTCATTATGACACTCTATAATACTCTATTTTAAAATTTTTAGTTTACAACCTTATTAACCCAAGACCCTCATCGCAAAAATGTCAATAAATACAAATATAACTGATTTGGAAAACTCATGTAACAGTTGCTAAAAAACGTACTTAAATTATTTTAAAAAGCTTTCAATGTTTTTGAAATGAAATATCAGTTATATTTGCATTTATCGGCATTTTGCGATAAGTGCCTTGAGGCATGCTTAATCATTAGAGGGTTAAGACTTTCAATTCCGATCGTAGATCTTAGCTTTAAACTTGAAGTAAGACTTGTTTTTCAATTCTTTTTATAACCATTAATGGTGACTATAATAGCTTAAAACTTACTCATCCCTTGACTTGTAAATATAGCATAACTACGAAAAGGTGCGTATCCTTACTGGTAAAAATGTGTTAAAACAGTTTATTAAATAACTTATTTTTTACTAGGCTAGTATTGATTAAGTTTTGATTATTGATAAACTTTTTGACTCTTATAGAGAGAAGTCGCCTTGACCTTACTTTATAAGTGTTAGATCTAGAATTGGTCCGTACCAACACATGAAAAGCTCAAATAATTAGTTTTATGTCAATTCCCTTTCTAATTTTGATAAAAGCATTTTTAACAAATTGGAAAAGGTATTCTTTTTAAGAAAATTTAATAAAAATATGTGGTCACACCCAGAGCAATAATATAGTTGTACATGTTTACTGTAACCACTTCAAACTTTGTTCAAGGTTTTTAATAATATTATAGACACATTTATTATTTATATGATTGTGGTAACCATAACATGGTAAAGTTAAGATTCACATGATTGTCGCAATCATATATTGTAGTAAATAAATATATGTTCATTATGAATCATTATATCATATTATGCTGTTCTCAGATTATGTTAATTACCCAGCAGTTAAGCAAGTAGTCAATGTATCCCTTATAGACAGTTATCGTCACAAATGTCTCATCACTTGGCTGGCTCCAATTTATATATTTTGGTCATTTGACACGTATGAGCTGTTTGTAGAGCAGAGAGAAGTCAATAGGTTACTTTATACACCCCAGGTAATCTAGCGTGAAGGCAATTGCCACTTAAGTGTCTCTAATCTGGAGTGTTGTCACTTAAAACGTTTTGTGAGTAATTCGTTCAAACTGGTTTTAAACAAATTGTGTTGATATAACTCTCATACAGTTAATTTATATTTTTGCTTAGTCAATAATCACTTTAGTGTCTCTTAGTAACCTAATAGTGAAGTCACTTTAAACGTTTATTGTGTAATGTACTTTAGAAAGTAGTTATTTTATCCACCAGAAGCAATCCATTGGAGAGTTGTCGAAGAACGGTTTGTTTACAAGCTATCGTTTATTGGACTGTCTATGATTTGTCTTTTTAGCTGACTATTTGAGGTCAATTAGCACCCGTACATGTTAAAATAACTAGTTATATAGCTGATCAAATTACCCGTTAGGTAGCTTGTAAGGCAACTGACGCTATTTAACCAGTATGTGAATTCAATGCGATGACTACTTTGGACCAGCTATTAGACATGAGACTGTCGTCAAAAAGGGTCAATTGACCTTTTGCTTAGGACATGCACGTGTTAAAATAACTAGTCACTTAGCTATTGAAGTAACTTCTTCCCACCCTAAATGATGGGTAACATCACTAGTTCGGGACTGTCTTCTAGATCTGCTGGGTACTTCATCATAAAAATTGTTGTCACAAACATATACTTATTTACTGTAATCATATATATGATTGCTACAACCATGTGAATCATTACTTTACCATACAAATAATTACAGTGACCATAATATTGTTCAAAAACTTGTAAAATTTTCGAAATGGTTCCAGTAAACATGTACAAATATATTTTTTCTCTTCAACAGACAGAAAGCTTTTGTTTACTTACATATTGTTATGAAATTATATTTGAATTCAAATATAACGGGTTTAACGGCTTGTTTAAAGTTGAATAATGTTCCTAAACTGCTATTAACATATCTGTGGAATATTGAATAAAAGCTATGAGTTGATCATTGTTTGAAGTATGGCAATACTGTATATTTAAGCTGCTAACATTAACATCGAAAGCTCTAGAATTCGAATATACTAGTTTGTCCATTAAGATCGTTGAAGAAGATTCACGAAATATGGCGTGTGTATAAATAGTGGCAGAGGTTGCAGTCGTTAGAGAGTTTATCATAGGCGCTGTCAGAGTTAACATCAACTGTCTTGTACATTATAAAATAAAACATAAGCGAAAAAAAGTGTTGTCCTAAAATCCTCACTATTCAAACCGTAAAATTGAATATTCTTCAATGTGCGAGTATTTTTAGATTTTCCCTAGGATTGTTATTGTTGTTTCTATTCAGTTTTAAACCCACCATCAAAAAAGAGAGTTTTCCGTTTGTAACACATCAAAATATTTGTCGCAGACTCACATTTGTATATATATTCTGGGTCCTCATATGATTCTAAGACGATATAGCTATGTCCATTTGTCTGACTGTCTGTTGAATATACGATAGGGCCCAAACAAAATTTTCCACAAATACAGGGTTTTCCAGAAAGAGGTGTTATTTTGGTATTCAAAGAAAAATTGCATTTTTTGAGATAAATGATCGGATGTTTATTTCATAACAAAGAGGAAGGTATGCCGTTAATAATGAAAAACAACATCAGCTAAATGGCCATCACGACCACGCTTACAGGATCATATCCTTTTCATGAAATTTTCCATAACCAAATCGCAAAGTGGCTGCCCTATGTCCTCGATATCCTCACGATTTCTATCTTTGAGGTCTTGAATCGACCTGGGCTGTTGGCGTAGACCTTATCTTTCACGTGGCTCCAAAGGAAGAAGTCGCAAGGTGTTAAATCACAAGATCTCGGTGGCCAATTGTGAGCACCTCTTCGAGAGATAATAACAAGGACCCAATCAGCAAAGACACGACGTTGTTGATGATCGGGCGGCTTGAGTTCTTGTGTTAACTGAACTTTATAAGCCTTAAGACCCAAGTCTCTATGCAAAATACGGTGTAATGACGTTTGTGGAATGCCCAATTCCAAAGAACGACGAAGAATGGACAAACGTGGGTTTTCTTCAACCTTTTGGGCTACAGCAGCAATATTCTCAGTTGTTCTTGAGCGGCATGCACGGGTTTTATTCTTCACATCACTAACTTGTCCCAACAGCTCGAATTTTTCCACCTATTTCTGTATTGCGGTCCGACAAGGTGCTTCACGACGACCCGAAAATGCTTTAGTTTTGCGAACTGTGACTGCAAGATTTTCACCATTTTTGTAGTGAATTTTAATAATTTCAATGCGTTGTTGAAGCGTGTATCAATCCATTTTTAGAAATGGCGTAGTTTCTACTTGTCAAATGTCAAAGAATAAAAGTTTCAAAAGTGAAAGCTACCGAAATACCGGGTGATTCAAAATAACACCTCTTGTTGGAAAATCCTTTATGAACCTAAATCTTTCTACCAACTTTTGTGAGGATCGGTCCATATTTTAGTGTATATACATAAATTTCGACATGAGACATATAAAGTTTTAAGAAATAAATCACTCTATTAAATTATATACTGATTCAAGTCCCCATAGACAGCCAAAACTATGGATGGTGGGTATACAAGATTCGGCACAAACGAATACAACACTCTTGCTTGTTTGATTTACTCTAGGATTTTTGTTGTTGTTTTTATTATTTTTTTTTGCATTTAAAAAACTTTCAATGGTCTGTTTGTTTGTATGCTTTGGTTTTAAAACAAAAATTTAGATTTGACTTTTTAGTTGTGTTGTTTTTTTTTTTTCATTTTCATTTTTATTTATATTATTTAGTCAGTTGTCAGTTGAATCGCAGGAGTTAGAGTTTGAGATTATGCCGTGCATGGTAGTTTTTGGTTGTTGTTGGATTTTTTTTCAGATTTAAAGTTGACTTTCCGACCATACATGAGGATTTGTACAAAGGATGTATGTGTTGTATGCACAATAAAACCCATAAAGATTTGTTTATTTAATCATGAACATTGACTGGTTGTTTTTAGTTTTAGGTTTTTTTTTTCTATTATGGAAAACTTTGTTGGTAAATATTTAGAGCGTTAGAAGAGTATTTTCAATGTTTTGATTTCTTTTGTTTTAGTGGCAAACCCAGCTTTAGTCAGGTGTTAGTGAAGTGGAATATTAAAAAAAAAAAATGGGGTTTGACTAAAATTTTTGTCAAAATATTTTGTGATTAAATGAGAAAAGAAATAAAATATGGTTGAGGTAAGAATGGAAGGAGGTACAAATGAAAATTCCTAAATAATTTTAAATTAATTTAAGTTGAAAACATAAAAGAAAGTATAGTCGGTCATGCCCGGCCATATGATACCCTACAGCGAGAAGATTATTCTCAACAGTTTTCTTTTAAAATTTATATGGGAGTTATGACAAATTGTGGAACGATCGTCATTAAATTAGGTGTCGTCTGTGTATATGAAACTCATTTGTATTGAATTTTATTTGAATACCAACATTTTTAAGAAATCTATACTCTTTAACATGATTTTTGGAAGTGGGTTTTTATGGGAGCTATGACTAATTATGGACAGATCGTCATAAAATTTTGTGGTCCGAGTTCTGCTTATATAAAACTTATTTGTGCTGAATTTGGTTTGGATATCTTATAACTAAGATATTTATGATTGCTTAACTATTTTCAGATAGGGCAGTTGTATGAGAGCTAGGAGAAATAATTGAAAGATTCTAACCAAATTCAATAGGCTTTGTCGTTTGGTCCAATGGAAAAGTTTCTGCCAAATAATCTTTGAAATTGCGATCGGTAGTTTGATTACAAGGAGGGAGGGACATCACTTAATATGAAAGTGATGCTGTGCAGATTGGTTAACTTTTAGATGGGTGTTGAGCCTGTATTTTTGCACCTGACATATATCAGCACTTACCCAATATAACTATGGTGGTGAAGTGTATAACAAATTTGATATTGTTTACCCTAGTTACTAGGAACCACAACATGGTCAACGATATTTCACTACCTTTCGGAATCCATTAACTTTGCTTTTGTTAAGGACTATATATAAGTTTCAGTCCCACCATATACCATATTCATAGTTACTCTCATAGTATTCATAGTAAAATATTTTGGTTTTATTATATACATTTTCCAATTTACCTTTATATATTTAATATAAAAGTAAATATCAACAACACGTCGAGTTCTTTCAAGTTTTTCGTGATTATAAAATATTCCAAAAAATTCATATTTTTATTTATTTATTCAAGCACCTCAATTAAAAACAACAATACAACAATGTAAAATAAAACAAAAAAGAAAAAAATATTGCATGAGTTGAGTAAGAAAAACATTAAAAAAAAAACATACAACCTTTTATGCAACTGAACGCCAATTTTAAATCCTTTTGTGTAATATTTCGTTTTTGTATATCATCATGCTTTACTTTATTTTTTATTTATTTTTTTTTTTTGCCATATTTTTATACAAAAGAATATGAAATTTGAAAATTTTGTATCTCTCACTCAAACATTCCCAAAGAGATGCTTAAAATTGCAAACAGAAAATCATGTTGCAAAAAACAAAAAACGAAAAGAAAAAAAAAAGTTTTAAAAGTTTACCTTTATATGAGTGTGTTTCTTTTGTTTTAGTTTTGTTTGCATGTATATAAGTGTGCTTTTACATCCTTATATTAGCAGGGTCCCAGTTTTACGGAGTTTGAAAACAGTAGATTTTTGCATTAAAATAGCAAGTACAATTTATTTGGTAGATATTTAGGTAGAAATGTTGGAGGTGAGTCAATATTTTATCTCATATAGTATCTGCTGTACAGCCATCTTGCATTTAACAAGGGAAATACTAAAAAAAAGGGTCGATCTCCTCATCATCCATCATCGCACCCCTTTTGGACAGTTCATCTGCTATACAATAACACTGATTTCCATCGTGACCAGGGACCCATATAAGCGTTATCCTAGAATGTCTCGCTATCTCATTAAAGCTTATGGTGAATGTGTTCCATTGGTTTCAACGTGCGCGGTTTAGAAATGGTAATTTTGACACGGAAAATATAGTAAACATGTCAAGAATTGGAGGCATTACTCCATGAAGATTCTTGTAAAATCTTAGGGAGCTACTCAATCAGCAATTCCAAAATGTTTGCGGGCTGCAGGATTCATCCAAAAGAAGGGAAATTGAGTACCATACGAATTGAAGCCAAGAGACCTCGAAATACGATTTTACGAAATGCTGCTTGAACGCTAAAAAAGATAATCAGTTTTGTACCGAATCATTACTTGGATGAAAAAAGGATCCATTACGATAACCCGAAGCGTAAGAGATCGGCCAACCATCCGAATCTACACCAAAGTCAAATATCCATGTTGCTAAGGTAATTCTCTGTATTTGGTGGGAGCAAAAGGGTCATATCCATTATGAGCTGCTGCAATCAAACCTGACCATCACAGGGAACCTGTACCGAACACAACTGATTCGTTTAAAGCGAGCATTGGCCTAAAAACGCCCAGAATATACGTCCAGACATGAAACCGTAATATTCCATCATGACAACACTCGGCCACAGTTTTATGTGTATAAGTTTATAATCAAAACAATTGCTATTTTACTTTAATTAGGGTTCATATATTATGAAAAAGAAGAAGAAATAAAAATACAGCTATAGGCTTTTATGGAATGAGGTGGTTAGTTTATTAACCACCATGGCGGTTGGCATTACAAATAATTACGATAGAAATTACTAAATTTTTTGAACAAAACATACGAAATAGCTGTGTACGTGAGACATTCTTTAATTCTTTTGTACCATTTGGTATACCCCTACCTTGCCAATAGGTGTCACTAAAAATTTTTTAAAGACTCTAGAAAAGGTGGTTAGAAAATTTACCACTAAGCCGGAAAGAGTTAAAAAGTATTTAGAATAAAGTGGTTGGAAAGTTTTGCCTCACTCGCTTATAGTCAAGACCATGCCCCGTCCGACTACTATTTGTTAAGATAGATGCAGAATGCTCTCTCTGCTATACGCTTCACTTTGGAACAGAGTATCCGATATTGTTTTGATGCGTTTTGGTCTCAAAATATGAGCAATTCTTTTGGCTCAGAATCATATGGATTGTCATAAAGATGGGAAAAGGTCATAGCTGACAATGTACAATACTTTGAATAAATTTTTATTGTATACATGTTTCAAAATAAAAGTTAACAATTTGAAAAAGTCCCGCATATTTAATAAATATTTTATATAATCATATCGACAATTCTTGTGGATATTAATAAATGGGACCCTCTTAATGTACATGTATGTGTATGCATGAATGTGATTTAGTATGTGTTGAGTTGTGATATTTATGTTTTTAATACAAACCTACAAATACCTAAATGTTCATATGAACAAATGTGTATAGGAATGAGAGATGGAAGTAGAAAAAAAATACAGGAAAATTATTATACACTTGTATTTGTATAATTAGAAAAAACAGTTCATACAAATTAAACCAAGTACCATATAAAAACATACAATTATATACCAAAAAATTTATTTAATTTTACAGTGAGTGACAAAATTAGTACAATTTTTTAAACTTTTCCACAAAGCAAAAGCTTTAATTTGGGATAGAACTTTTATTTACAAACAAACATATTGGATTACCTCTTTCAACATTGCATTTTTACTTTAATTAGGGTTCATGTATTATGAAATATAAGAATACAACTAAAGATTTTTATGCAATGAGGTGGTTAGTTTATTAACCACCATGGCGGTTATGACAAAAATTTTCGTAGAATATAAATTTGTTTGAAAAGTTATCATTTTTA
Source organism: Calliphora vomitoria (assembly GCA_942486065.2). NCBI lineage: Eukaryota > Metazoa > Arthropoda > Insecta > Diptera > Calliphoridae > Calliphora > Calliphora vomitoria. The sequence continues at coordinate 114,726,841 of OW818030.2, read as the reverse complement.
CTAAACTTTCTAAAAAAACAAACGAAATAGCTTTGTAGATGAGACATTCTCCAATTCTTTTATATAATTTGGTGTACCCCCACCTTCTGTGTAATCAATCGGCTCTTCCAATCGAAAATTTTTTCATTATTTTGTTTCCACCACATCAGTTTGGGTAGATACGTCACTAACAGAAGTATTAGACTTATTTTATCATATTTTAACATCATATTTTAACTGGAGCCCCGAAGGTATGTCACCGAGCACTATCAAGAGATCGACTTTCTCCTAATAATTTTCTTCTTCGTCGGGTTCAAGACAGCAGACATAGACACACCATTCGAACAAAATATCTTCAATTTAATGTTCATTGAGTAAAAATAACATAATATTATGTAGAGAAACACATTATATAAAACATATTTTAGTCACAGTGGTTAGTAATCTAACCACTCAATTACTTACGTTATTTATCAAAGGGTATAGTACAAAATATTACTTTGTTAGCATAAGCCAACAAAACAAACACTAAATAACAAAGTAACACTGAATTTGATGAACAATAAACACTATTTTTATACTCATGGTGAAGAGTGGCAAAGGTGTATATAAGTTTGTCATTCCGTTTGTAATATCTACATTTTTCATTTGCCACTCCACAAAGTATATATATTCTGGATCGTTATATATAGCGAAGTCGATATAGCCATGTCCGTCTGTCTATCTGTATGTTGAAATCAACTTTCCGTAGCCCCCAAATAACTTACAAACATAATTTATACATCAATATATTGGGAATTCCGGCTCGGTCGCTATTTAAAATCGAGAAAATCGGCCCACAAATGGCTGAGATATAAGGAAAAAACCGGGACAACCTCTATTTTTGGCCTATTTTTTATCTATATCTGGATTACTAAATCATTAATATAGACAATATGGATATCTAATGATAGATATTTCAATATACATTGAAACGAAGGCTATAGTAAGTTGGACCTACAATGGGTCAAAATCGGGGAAATTATTTTTTAACCCGAATATTTTTGTTTACTAGAAAAATTTTTTTTATAATTTTTATTCATTAATAAATTAAAAAAAAAAATTTTAAAAAATTTAAAAAAAATTTTTTTAAAAATTTAAAAAAAAAATCGGAAAAAATTAAAAAAAACAATTTCGAAAAAAAAAAAAAATAAAACAATAAGAATACACATGTATAATAAAAATAATTTAAATTTCGTCTAACTTACAAATAATAAATATGTGAATTTGGTTTCCCATATTCTAATTCCTAATAATAGTAAGTTAAATAGATGGAATTTACAATTGACCTTGACTATAAAGATTGTTGATGACGCACTTGGCAGGGTAGAAAATGCATTCCAATTTGCCAATTGTCTAAAAATTGTAGTATTCAGTGATATTCTTTGAACTATTACAGATTAATTATAATAAATGAACTTAAGCCTAATTAAAAAATTACCAAAAAATCTATAAATTTAAAACAATTCTGAATTTTTTTTTTTTTTTAAATTTTGAAAAACAAATTGAAAACAATTTTTTTTTTTTTTAAATTTTGAAAAAAAATTTTAATTTTGTTTACCTAAAAATATTTAAAATTTGTATTTTAAAGTATAATTTGGTGAAGGATATAAAAGATTCGGCATAGCCGAATATAGCTCTCTTACTTGCTTTTATTGAAATGGGGAAAACCCCTTAGAAAAACTGCGGTTTACAATATTTTCAACCTGACGGTAAAGTTTTGCCAAAAAACTTAAACGATGACTACGAAATATTTAATTCTTTACGCAATAGATGATACTAAAAATTGTTTAAAGACTCTAGAAAAGGTGGTTAGAAAAATGACCACTAAACCGGAAAGAGTTAAAAGATAGATATTTTGATGATCACACTGAAACATTTCAATCAAAAATGGTTTTTTGAGCTTTCTAATAATTGTTGGGACAAAATTTTTAAAAAAAAGCTCAAAAATAAAGCTTAAATTTGTTTATTTTTATTTTAAATTAAAATTCGTAATTTAAAACATAAAGATATATCGACCAATTATCCAAACTATGGCTCAAAATTGCCGAAATCAAATTAAGAATTCCAATCAGTGACATATTGACCCAATTCTCTGTATATTATATATTCTCTGTATATATTCCAAAGTAAAATTCTTAAACGTTTAGAATTTGCTTATTCAAATGCTACTTTAAATTTATCATTTTAAAAAATTCATTTTTCTGTGCAATTTGTATTACTTTGTTCCATTTTAATTTTCACTCACTGTTCCTTAGGATACTTATATTAATTTGTGTTTGTATGTTGGTATGCAATTTAAATAACCTTTTCCCTTACACATACACATGCAACATTTTCCCAATAGAATCCTGGTTTACATTTGTCCCTTGTTATTTTAATTTTGTTTTTTTTTTGTATTCTTCTTTTGCTTAATGCTACACAACTCTATTTGTTTATGTGTGTTTAAGTTATTTAATGTTCATTTTGTTTGCGTGTATTTCCTGTATAACTTCAAATGAATGTATGTATGTATTTATGTGGTAGTGGTAGGTGTAAGTGTATATGTCTACTCTGAAGTGTGTAGGTATTTAAACATACGTTTGTTTTTTTCCCCAAAAGAAATGACTACATAATTATGTTGGTAATACTCCTCCCCAACACCCACATTATATTTGTGTAATATTTTTCTGTTTTCTTTTTTTTTTTTTAATTTCTTTACAAAATGTTAATAAAAATAAATTTATTGAAAATGTTGTTTTATTTATTTTTTGTTATTTTATTATGTATTTTGTTTTCCATTTAGGGACTGGCGCTGAGGCTCTTACATCACCATACGCTACAACACTTAATCCATTGACCAATGGTGCTTATGCAGCAGCAGCAACAGCACCCCTAACGGCATCAGCACTACAGGCAGCCGCCGCAGGAGTAGCTGGCAAACAAATTGAAGGTTAGTTTGTATTTGATTTTTTTTTTGTTTGTTTGTTTCTTTTATTACTTATGTACCAAAACAAATGTTGGAATATAAAAAACGAACAAAATTAAATTAAAATTTGTATAATAATAATTTCACATACTACAACCTGTGAAACCAAAGGGAAAGATATTAATTTGATAAATTTTATTTGAATAAAAAAAAACATGGAAACATGGAAAATTAATTAAAATTATCAAGGGAGGGGGAGACATTTTTAAAGGGTATTAGAAAAAGGTCAGTAATGCTTGGGTCAACAACTCTTTTATAATAATCAGGGCAAGTGTAATAACCATAAGCAAGCAAAAAAGCTAAAAAAATCAGGGAAATATGAACTTGCCCTGCTCATAACGCTTTAACCCGAACTCTTTTTTGGTTTTTAATTGCTTGTATTGTTCTTATTATTATTAATTTATATTATATTTCTTTTTTGTTTTAGGACCCGAAGGCAGTAATCTATTTATTTACCATCTACCTCAGGAATTCACCGATACTGATCTCGCTTCAACATTTCTACCTTTTGGTAATGTTTTATCTGCCAAAGTATTTATCGATAAACAATCAAATCTGTCCAAATGTTTCGGTTTCGTATCCTACGATAATCCACATTCAGCCTCAGCTGCCATACAAGCCATGCATGGCTTTCAAATCGGCACAAAACGTTTAAAGGTGCAATTGAAACGTTCTAAAGATGCGGCCAAGCCTTATTAGTTTCTAGCAAAAACTACTAACAACAAAGAAAGAAAGAAAAAAATAATAATTTTCTTAAAAAAAAAAAAAAAATAATAAGATAAATATTTAAGTATTTAAAAAATATTAAAAAAAAGAAGTAATTTGAGTGCCTTTAGCTCTTAATAAAAGAAAAACATTTACAACCAAAGGACCAATTTTGTTTTTAACAAAAGAAAAAAAAAAGAACGCCTATATTTAATAAAAATCTTAATTTTTATCAATGAAACAAACACAATATTTTAATAAAAAACCAATTTTAAAGTAGTAAAACCAAAGAATGTAAACCATTTTTAGTAAAAAAATTAAAAACAAAAAACAAAACGAAAAATCATAAATATTAATTTAAATTAAACAACAAAGTAAGTAATATGTATTACATACTATAATATATTTACATTTTAATCATAACAAATATATATGTATGTATATGTATTTTGTGGTATATTTTTTGTTATTAAATAATTTAAATTTTATTTTTATTTACATATTTAAATATGAGCATATTTGTGGTCTTACATTACGAGTATAAATCAAATAGTAATTGTTTTCATTTTTGGCATATTTTAATTTTTATTATTTGTTTTACTTTTGTTTTTTTTTTTTTTTTGTTAGATTTTTAAGTAATAAGTATGATAAAAAAAAGATATAAAATTAAACTAAATTAAATAAAATGAAATGTTTTAAAGCCAAATAGTTAAGTAAATATTTGTCATAAATTGTTTAAATGTAAATGTGTACGTGTATTAGAGTTTAATTTGAAAAATCAAAAAGACCCAATAAATAAATTTCAAATTTAACATTTTTAAAGTTTAAAAATCGTTAAGAAATTATAATGAAAATAAATTTCTAAATTAAGATTTATCCATACATTTTTATGTTTCCTACTGTAACTGTATCGTTTTTTTAGTGTGCAATTGTCCTAAGTCCACTTTTTAGGAAAATTTAGGTTTTTAATACAAAGCTTTAAAAAACTTATTAAAAATTGTCTGATATCTGTAATGGTGCTTTATTTTAATTTGGAAACAACTTTCATAACAACAAAGACTTTAAGTCGCATGATAGAGATCAAACGAGAGACCAAAAATAAAGCGTCCACTTATTTTCACAAGCAAGAATTTATCACTTAAATTCATATTCAGCTGAAAATCGTTAAGAAACATTTTTGCGAAGAAATGAGAAAAACAGCAGTGAAGGAAAATAACTATTAAGTGTTTTTGTTTCATAAAAATATCTGTTTATCATTCAAATTTATGAGAAAAAATATAAGCAAACATGCACTCATCGTCTTCAAGAGAGGAATGCACATAAATACTTAAGGCTGAGAGTGAAGAGTTCATCCGTAAACATATATTCGCAAACAAAAACTTAAGGATCTTCCTCAATAACAAACTAAATTTAAAAATATACACAGAATTTGAAAATTTTTATAACTTAAACAAGTAATATTTTACATCCTTCACCAAAGTATACTTTAAGATATAGAAAAATTTTAAAAGTAAAAAAAAAATTTGGTTGAAAAAACTTTTTTAAAAAAAAAAAAAAAAAAAAACTCGGGTTAAAAATATAGTTTTCCCGATTTTGACTCATTGTAGATACGAATTACTATGACATTATATAACTCATTGGAAAGGTCTTTGAATTATCTATCATTATACCCTTCACCTGCGTGATTTAAAATCAGCAAAATCCGTCCATAAATAAAGGAGATATGAACAAAAATCCGAGACAACTTCTAAAAATTTCATCAAAAAAAGATAATTTATTGCATGCTTTGACAAAAAAAAGCAACAAAACGTACATATTTTTGGATGTGTGTTGGCTTCAATGCTTTGCGTATTTTGTTTTTTTTTTTGGTGTTTCGTTTGGCGTTGTTGTATTTATACTCTTCATCTTCGTGAGTAGGGTATATATAAGTTATTTCTTTTGTAACTTCTACAATATAATCTGTTCGTCAGCAATTAAATGTAAAAGGTGAAGGGTATATAAGATTCAGCATAGGCGAATATAGCACTCTTACTTGTTTGTTAATAACTTAGTAATTAAATATAGATCCATAAATAGGTAGTCGTGGTTTTATGCTTATATCTCAGCCATTTATGGGCCGATTTTTTTCGATTTCAAATAGTAACCGAACCGGAACTATAGCGTATATAATGATGCACCAATCATGTGTGTAAGTTATTTAAGGGCTACATAAAGTTGATTTCATTTATAACGATCCTGAATATATTTAGTACTTTATGAGGTCGTAAACTAGAAACGTAGAAATTACAAACGGAATGACAAACTTGCCACGCATGGTGAATATAAAAACTGGTTATTATTACTTGGATGGACGTATTATTATAGGTCTCGTTTTAGAACTGTTAACCCCTGTCTATACCTGATAAATTTTTATCATGATAAACAAATTATCAGGTATAGTCTCCATTTATAAGTATTATTGCTTCGTTATGACAAAATTGTTAGAGCTTTTGCTCAGACATCTTTGTCTTGACAACGAACGTCACTAATTGTTATGATAAATATTTGTCAAGTATAGACAGGGAGTTATGATAACATTTTCTAAGAAAAAAGTTCTATAAAAATACAAAATAATTAATACAAAAAGTGATATGTCTCCAAAGTTGCAAATGCACTACTACTAAACCTATTTAAATATTGTCATTATAAACCATACAAAATATGGAAATAAACTAAGAAATACTGAAAATATATAAAAATTCTTAACGATTTTTGAATCTCCTGTAAGTCTTTATAAAGAGACTTAACTTGTTTGTACAATAAGCTAACGAGATTTGATTACATTTTGTATTTCATTTATAAATTTCTAGAACAATTTTAGGTCAGAAATCTACATAAATTTTAAGCCAATTGTAAACTAATCAAACATCAATTGATTTTAAACTAATTTTGTAATAGAGCAATGAAAATAGGTCTCAATTTCCCACACAGAGAAAAAAAAAATCTTGATAGCAACCGAATTTGTTGCCAATCGAATGATTCGGTTGCACACATAGAATTTTTCGATTCTATCAACAGAAAATCAGTTGCCAATGAAGAATTTCGGTTAAAGCAAACAAATTTTTGTTATCCCTTTTAAAATTTTGTAGCCACAACTATAAAATGCGGTCTATAAGGTACACTCAGGGAAAAACAGCAACTTAAAAACAAGAATGCGACATATTAATTCAATAATGTTCTTTATAATAGAAAAACCATACAAAAAGCATATATAAATACGATAAATCAATAATTTTCAACTTTAAATAAATATTGTTCCATATTGAAATAAAAAAATTCAATATTACTAGACGTTCGTTAATGTTCCTTATTGATTTTAAGTTGTTTTTTCTCTAAGTGTAGAATCATTCGATTGGCAACAAATTCGGTTGCTATCACGAATCGGTTTTCTCTGAGCACCAATTTAAGATGAATCCAACCTGTAAATCTATATAAAGAGACTTAACATGTTTGTACAATAAGCTAATGAGATGTGATTACATTTTGTACTTCATTCATAAATTTTTTTGAATATTTTTCGGACAGAAATCTCAATTTGAGCCAGTTTTCTTAAACTAGCAACGAATTTTAAACTGATTAAAAATCAATAAATTCACAGTGCAGTAATATTGCACAAAGAGTTAAATAGTTCACAATTTCCCTCTCCTAAGAACATTATGATCTCACCAATTTAAGGTGGAACCAACTACATAGAGTCCCTCCAGGGAGTTCTTTCAGATTTACATAAATTTTGTGCAGTTTTCTTCCTTTTCAGCCCGCTTCTTCGAAAAAAGCTTTTACGTAATGTACTGGATGTTGAACCAGGGTGGTATCAAATGAAAGATATTGTGTTTTTTGATAATCTGGTGACTTTTGATCAAAGTTAATTGTAATCTTGTAGAGCATTCGATTGATCTTTATGTGAACGTTTCCCTTGCATAACTTTCTTTCTCGAAGGTTTGAGAATAATATCCTTAACGAATCGATTATTAATTGAAAAATTATCGAGAATTATTCGGTATTTTGAATATTTATATTTGAAGCTTCGTAACTTTTGATCAAAGTTAATTGTAATCTTGTAGAGCATTCGATTGATCTTTATGTGAACGTTTCCCTTGCATAACTTTCTTTCTCGAAGGTTTGAGAATAATATCCTTAACGAATCGATTATTAATTGAAAAATTATCGAGAATTATTCGGTATTTTGAATATTTATATTTGAAGCTTCGTAAATTTTCGATTATTTTGTCAATATCGACAGATTATTAACAGAAGAATTATTGAGAATTATTCAGTATTTTGAACACTCATATTTAAAGCTTCGCAAATGGTCTCTTAGTTCCATAAAATCACAAATAAAAAAAAAATATCCAAGTGAAACAATTTCTTACCAGTTTTGTATTGATTAAAATTTCGGTGAAAATATTTAAGATTTTTACTACTTTATGGATTCGAATTTGACTTACAAGTTGACTGAGCTCAGTTTTTATCCTATGAATATATTCATGATTCAATCAAAGACAATAATTTATTTTACCCTTCATCATGAGTGGCAAGGACTAGTCATACCCTCACTAGAGCCCCCAAATAAGTTACAAACATAATTGATACATTAATATATCGGGAATTCTTCCGGCTCGGTCGCTATTTAAAATCGGCCCACAAATGGCAGAGACATAAAGAAAAAACCGGGACAAGCTCGATTTTTGGCCTATTTTTGATCTATATCTGGATTACTAAGTCATTAATATAGACAATATGGATATTACAACGATGTATATAAGGCTATAGTAATTTGGACCTACAATGGGTCAAAATCGGCTAAAATATTTTTTAATCCGATTTTTTTTACCAAAATTTTTGAAAACTATTTTGAAAATTTTTTTTTTTTAAATTTTGAAAAATAAAAAATTTAATTTTGTTTAACTAAAAATATTTATTTTATAGTATAATTTGGAGAAGGGTATATAAGAATCGGCACAGTCGAATATAGCTCTCTTACTTGTCTCCTCAAAATGTTTTTTAACAAATTTTTTTTAATATATTTTTCTTTCACCAAATTTTTTTTACGAAAATGTTTTTTTCAACAAAAATAATTTGGTAAAGGGTATATAAGATTCGGTATTGCCGAATAAATATTACTTTATTGCTGTATTTTGTCTATAAATCGACACGAACCTGGTTTATCTAAATCGAATGTACGTTTAAATTCTTATTTCAATCATATCAAATTGATTTTGAAATGTTGGAGGATGCTTCTACAGAAAATCTGTATGCTGTAGAAAAGGCAAATTTTCCTGAATTTATGAGTCTTAAAAATACAAAAATGAAAAAGTCCACAATAGAATATTTGTTTTAGAATTAACTTACATTGTCTTTTATATGTAATACAGAATTTGAAAATGTACTGAGCAGAGACTCAAATTTATCAGCTCTAAATCATACCGACCACTAGGTTCACATCCCAGCTTCAAATCTTGTGTTGAATAAATAAAAGTCGTTCTGAAACTATCTTATTCTAGTAACAAATTCCATGTATTTTAGTTATTTTAGGGCTTTCGAAAATCTTTATCATTTAAATGTTTATTGGGTTACACAGATTTCAAAACAAAGTGTGCAATTAATATAAATATAAATTTACACATAAAAATGTAATAAATATTCAAATATAATAAATTATTAAGTAAGAAACAATTTTAAACATTCTAAAAATTTCCAGCAGGTTAACGAGAAAAACCAAATGAGCAAAATTTAAAAAGAAAAAACAAAAAATCATAATTACAAATTAATTAAAATTATAATCAAAAAAAAAAAAAAAAAAATTTCAAGCTCAATCATCCAATGCGAAATGAAGCCAAACCAAAGTTGGTATGAATTTTATTTAGCCCCCGACTAGACTAGCAATAAATATGTTGGCAATAAATCATTAACGCAGGCAGAATAAGGGAACAATAGCGGTATTCACAATGTAGAGTACTTGGCCTGGTAATGTAGTAAAATAGCACAATAACAAAAATCTAAAAACAAAATACATTAGAAATTGAAATGTTTGTCAATAAATAGCTTATCTGCTTTTTTACTAGACCAAGTACTCTGCATTGTGAATGCCGCTATTGTGAATACCGCTAATATTGCTTTACTTGTGTTAAGGCTATGGGAAAACGTTTTTATCTTAACACACTATTTAAAAGATGTCCAACAGATACACACAGCCTCAGAAATGAGTAAACACCACAAATTATTTGATTTTTTTTTAAGATAATGAAAATCCATCTATTAAAATTTAAAAGTTTCGATTTGTTAAAGATTGGACTGAATAATAGAGTTGGTTCTTAAAAGAAGATTTAAGCTGGACTATAATGAGTTTCATGATCTTAAAAAAATCAAAAAATTCACTGGTGTTTACTCACTTTTGAGGCTGGGTGTAGGTTTGAAGTAAGATTTTTTTTAAATTTTCATTTTATCTTATTTTTCGCGCCTATTTCCAAAAACTTGCGAGTTAATCTTATAAAAAAAGGAAAGTGAAAATAAAAGTGATTGAATAAAATAAATAACTGTTGAAAATTATTGCTCGGTACGAAAAAGATGCATCTTCACTGGAGATAACATTATTTTGACATTTGCTGCAATATATGAGAATTCAAAAATTTCATTTATTAATTGATCAAAATAAAATTATGTTGATGATTTTTTCGTTTTATTCATGTTAATTTAAAACAAAATTTGTTGTGGGGCCAATTAATGAATATTTTTAAACTTTCTCTCACAAAAAAATACTTCAAATATGTAGCATTCTAGAGCCCTTAAAAATTAAATTCCTATCAACTTTTCAAAATGATTTAAGGATTTTTTTATTCATGAGACTAAATTTATTTCGTCTTAGAGTCTTTGAGGCTGTAGAAGATGAACAGAAAATTTTAGCATCAAACAAAAATACAATAGAGAAAAACACATGTCTCGTGAGAACCTGGTTTTAATACGATTCTTTCGAATTCTAAATTCGTGCCTTATTTCATCGGAAGCTTTTATTTTACTGGACATATAAAGGAAATCAAGTTTTTAAATGGTTTTAAAATGAATTATAAACAATTTGAACATCTTGTTCAAATCTTAGTTTAAAGATGGTTTTACTTAAACTTAGTTTAAACTAAAATCCATTTTCATTAATTTGATAGTCAAAGTATTTACAAATAAAATTTCCAGTTGCTTTAAACTCAATTGGACTCACTGATGCTAAGTTAAACTTAGTTTAATCCATTTAAATGTCCAGATATCATAGCTTAAACCATAGAGAATACACATAACTAGCGCAAACTAGAAATAAACTCAAACACGAAAAATTACTCAAAATAATTACATATACAAAAGTTGTTTTTGTTTTCACATAGCTTTTTTTCTACTACATTCTCACCACTTAGATTTTTGACAACTGAGTTAGGTCTTAGACAGGAGAGTTACCGATCTATGTGTATTGATCTATGGCTTATACCATAGAGAAATACACATAGAAATAAACTCAAACAAAAAAAGAACTCAAAATAATTACACATACAAAAGTTGTTTTTGTTTTCACATAGTTCTTTTTACTAAAACTTAGATTTTTGACAACTGAGTTAGGTCTGCGAAAGGAGATGTGTATTTGTCTATGGCTTAAACTACAGTTATCTTAAATTCATTATATAACTAATATATGTATGTTCATTTCATATTTTTATAATAGTAGCAATACAAATTGTCATTAACTAAAACTGCTGGAAAATTTACTGAATTAATATGTTAATTTTTAATAATATTAATTTAAAACTATTATATTCTTACATATAAAAAAAAAAAACTAACATTAATTCCCATTTTCCTAAACAATTTTTAAATTTTTAAAAGGTTTATAAAACAAAATTTCCATACAAAATTGGTTTTGTAAATCTTTGATAAATTTAAAAACTGTTTACCTCAATTAATGATGTTTGTTGTCAAGACAAAGTTCTCTAAGCAAAAGCACTAACAATTTTGTCTTAACGAGCAATAATATTAATAAATGGAGACTATACCTGATACTTTTTTATCTAAACAACCATTTAGACGTTTATCATGACAAAAATGTATCCGGTATAGAGTTAGGAATATGGGTAAAAAAAACTGAAACATAGTCATATACAAATATATTTTTAAATAAAAAAAAAAAATTTAAAATAAACTAAAAACCCCAAAACAAATTTTTAACACAAATACAACAAACACTCTGTTCAAAGTAGTAAAAAAAGTCTGCATAAAAATAAAGCCTAAGATTTCAAATTTAAAAAAAAAAAATAAAAAATTAAAACAAAAATTATATATAAACTGTTAAACTAAAATAAATTATATTAAAAAAAAAATAAACTTTTCTTTAAAAAAAAAACACATTCTTATATTTAATTATAAAAAAAAAACTTAAAATAATTGTTTTTGTTTTTAGTTTTAGTCTAAATGTTGTATTTCTTAAAATCATGTACTTAAATTTAGTTTATTAAAAAAAAAACAAATAATAAAATAAACCAATTATTATAATAAATAAATAAATAAATATTTTATTTAGTTTGTAGTTGAAAATAAAATATCTAAAATTTAACTAAACTATCAATTCTTTATTATTTAACTTAAACTTAAACTAAAAGTTTCTGATTAGCAAAAATTATTCTAAATATTGTAAAAGTAAATATGAAAAATTATAAACAAACTGGAGAAAACAAAAAAAAATTAATAAAACAAACATTTATATTTGAAATATTTACAAATAAATGGAAGTGTATACACGAAAAAAAATTGAGGTGGTTTTATTTAAAAATAGTTTTTGTTTAAAGTTTTATTTGAAGGAGTGACATGTTTGGTAAGTACTTATGATCCACATATTAAATGATAGCAAAGCAGTCATTACACAGTGGTCCAAATGCTCAATCTAGCCGGAAAAAAGTCATAACTCTCTTTTGAAAAGCCTTACCGACATGAAACTTGGCACGTTTATAGATTTCATCAATTTAAACCATGGGTGCCCAAAAGTTCCTTATGGAAGGGCAAACACCAATACATTTAAAGAAAAACTAGTTTTTATTCAATATTTTTTGTTGTAAAAACCACACATACAAAGAACAATGAAAAAAATACACACTTTTTTAAACGATACCATACGATAAACAAAAACAAAATCTACATTGATGATCGCTGTCGACAATGTTTACCAGCAAAGCATACGAAAGTGTTGTTGCTTTGCACTTGCGTGTATACAGTGATGAACGACAAAAAAACTAACAAGACAAAGTTGTTTGTGTATTTCATATTGCTAGTGCTGAGTGCTGTATTGAGTATAGAAACACACAGCCCATAGCTAAGAGCATTTACAAAAACAAATGAGCACCAAGAGTATAGGGCTTGGGCACCCTTGATTTAAACAATCTGAATGTGTGTTTATATGTAAATTTTTCTTTGTGGGTTTGTTTGAAGTCTATAGACGGCGAAACGGCTAGACTGATATTTCTGAAATATTTTAAACACTAAAAAGCTACATATAAGTATATATGTGACGACAACATAAAATCTAAACCTCAATTCCAATAAATTACTATTTGAAATTCTAATAGAATTTGAGCATTGAACAATAGTTTCACATTCAAAACACACATGTACATAAGGAGTGAGATCGAACAATTCTTAACAAACAAATATGTTAATAAAAACGAAACTTACTTACAGTTTTAATTTTTTTTTATTTGATTGAAATTATTATTACAATTTACAAAAAAATATATATATATTTTTATAGTTTTAATTTTGAACCTTTTTTGAAAACCCTTCCATTATGGTTTTTATAGTGCTTTATGTCACTTTGTTCGAACAGGTTGTCCATCTCCGTTTAAAATCTACCGCACTTTTGGACACTTTTTTTGTGTTCTTCAATTCTCTTTTAACAAGAGCCCAATATCTCTCCACTGGCGTTAGCTCCGGGCAGTTTGGAGGATTTGCCTCTCTTGGTTTAAATACCACGTTATTGTTCTTGTACCACTCAAGGGATTGTTTACCAAAGTGACAGGATGCCAAGTCAGGCCAAAAATAAGTGGACACATTATGAAATCTTATGAATGGAAGCAGGCTTTTTTGTAAACATGCCTTGATGTAAATTTCAGTATTTATAGAACCCGTTGTAACAAATAATTGGGTTCTTTTGCCGCAACTGCATATTGCTTGCCATTCCAAGAACTTTTTGGGAAATTTTGTCTGCTTTTGGGTCCTAAACTTTTCTTCAACATTCCCTCGAGCATCAGCAACATAAAATTTTGACCCGGAATGTGCAGAACATACGTTTCGTCATCCATTATGCAGCAGGAATATTTTTTTTTTTTATAAAATTTGACTTTAATTGCAGTGCTCTGTATTTGGCCTCTAAATTTTTAGCAGCGTCAGGAACTTTTTGAGCCTTGTATATTTTTAAACCTGCATTAGCTTTAACTTTTCGTACCAAATAGTCCGAACACGGAGCTAACCGGGCTGCTTTCCTACCAGATGTGTGTGGGAGCTCTTTTGAAAATGGTTTCTATTTTTTTGGCTTTAGAAACATCATGTGAACATCATGGACACTTGTCAACAAATTACTATTCAAAAAATTTGGAACAACTGTGCATTATTAAGAAAATTAGTGGAAATTATTACTCTTTATTGGAAATTTTAAAATTCGTTATTTTTTCTTTCTACAATTCATTACTCCTGAATTATTCGCAAGTAATTCTCACTTGCCGGAAATTGATCAACTACAGTCCGAACTCGAAAGAGTATCAGTGACTATGCCAAGCATATTCTTTTTTTTATCGGATATCAACGTAAATAAGTCTTCTGACCCTGATGCCATACCAGCGCTGGTCTTGAAGCTGTGCTCTTCCATGTTAGCTCGTCCATTAGCTAACCTTTTCAGCACTTCATATCGTGCCGTCATATTTCCTGTATGTTGGAAGGTTGTTAATGTGACGCTAGTTCCTGAAAATTATCGCCCACTAGCAATTTGTTCTGCACTTTCCAAAGTTACATTTGGAGTTCAACAATTTACTTAACAACGCATGGATTTCGTAGAGGACGTTCTACGGGGGATTCGCTAGGCTTCCTATCGTAAAAATGGAGTCGTTAAATTCACCGTATTGGTGAAGTTAAAGTGGTGGCTCTAGATATTTCCTAGAAGTTCGATAGAGTGTGGCTCTTTTATCAAAACTGATTGCTTTTGGTGTCGGTAATAACTTTTCTTTAATTATATCGAGCTTTCTCAGAGATCGCACTACTCGAGTTATAACGGGTGATTCATCGTGAGGTATGATTTGTAATGTAAAATAAAACACATAAATTTGAAGGTGAACTTAAAATTTTTATTATCGGTTAAAAGAACAATTTATGGCATTTACAATTTATGGCATGATATTGTTACGAATGTGCAATGACGATTTGAATTTAGCAGTCTGTAACGACTACCTGCAGCATTCATCATGTTTGAAGGCACGTCCATCAGTAGCACGCGGTTATTGGCATTGTTTGTAAGTATGGCAACACTAAATGTTTGGGCTGCTGGCAATGACATTGAAGGCTCTGGAATTCGTACATACGAGTTTTGTCCGTTAAGAGCATTGTAGAAGATTCCCGAGAGATGGCGTGTGTATAAATAGTGGCAGAGGCTGCAGTCGTGAGTTGAGTTGATCATAGGCGCTGTAAGAGTTAACATCAACTGTTTTGTGCGTGTGCGCTTGTACATTATAAGGTGTGTGTGTGTATTTCTGCGAATTGATATACGTGTATAAAGACACTGAGTGACTATTTGAACTGTTGTTGGTGTACATTTAAATAAATAAAGAGTTGTTACAAATTTTAAACTACTGAAACTGCTTTTTATTTGCAATCAAAAGTATCCGGTTTATATAAAGGAAATAAACCCCGTTTTTAAAAGGTAAAAACGTAACAATATAATGTAAATGTTGGCCATGACTACGTCTGAGGTAGTCCATTCGGAAGGACTTTTTCGAGCAGAGCGACTGGTATCACGTGAATGACACGAGTAATGTTGGCTTCCAAAGCATCAATTGTAGCTGGCTTATTCCTAATGACATTAGACTTTACATATTCCCAGAGCAAATAGTCCAAAGGTGTGGTATCGCACGATCTAATTAGTCAATTTACCATAGAACAACGTAAAATTAAGTGCTCACCAAAATGATTTCTCAACTAGGTCATTGTTTCACGCGCTGTATGGCTCGTAGTGACGTCTTGTTGAAACCAAAGCTCATCGAGACCATGCGTTTGAATTGCAGGAAGCATATAATCCATTAACATGGTGAAATAACGGTTTCCATTGATAGTAACATTCTGATTTTCCTAATTTTTTAAGAAATATGGACCAATGATTCTACCAGCCCATAAACCACACCATACCGTTGTTTTTAATGGATCTAATGGTAGCTATTGGTACTCTTCGTGTTGCTCATCACCTCAAATATGGCAATTTTATTTATTAACGTATTTATTGAGCCAGAAATGTGCTTCATCACTGAACAAAATTTCACGTCAAAACACGAAAATCATTTCTCACAGAACGCTGATTTCCATAATACAGCTGAACAATTTGGAGACGTTGTTGTGATGTGAGTTTTTCCATGATGACCTGCTAAACGATACTGAACCAAAAAGGACAAATCTGTTGGATATTAGTCACGTGTGATCTGCAAAAAAGCATATTGAAAATCAAACCTCAAGATGAATCACCCTTTAGATGAAATATTATCAAACGAGTTCGAGATAAATTTAGGGGTACCGCTTTCTGCTACTCAATTCCTTATTTTTCAAAACGACCTTCTGAAAGCAGCATTTGCCATTCATATTCATTCATTTATAGAACAGACCTGTCGGAAATTGGAGCAATGAAGTCCCTTAATTGGGACTATGTGACAATCTCTGAATGGGGTCGTGCGAATAGGGTCGCTTTTAATACTCGCAAGACTTGGTGTTGCATGTTGACACAAAAACGAACAACAGATCATGTCGCTTTATCTATATTTATGTGTGGTGTAAATTTTGTTGAATCAGACGCTCTTAATGTTCAGGCCATGAGAATACAATATGAAGTCCGCTGGTTTTAACACATTCTTCAAGTGTCGAAAGAAGCATTCAAGTGTCTCGGTTTTCTTAAACGGTATAAGAATTACTTCACTCCATCTGATCACTATTTACACAACCTATATCCGACAGAAAATGGAATACAACTCCCATTTAAGGGCCAGTGCTTCAAAGTCTAGTTTGTAGCTTCTCGACAGCGTGCAGGAGGGGGCGAAGGTGATTACTGGTGACAGTAGGGTATACAATTCTATTGATTCGCTGGAGCAATGTGGGCTGTTTTATCGGTACTACAATCGAATGTGTTCTGATAAAATTAGGGAACTTGTTCCTGATACCCGCAGATTTTTACCTAATTTATGGTTTTCATCAAGAACACATCTCTTTGTGTTCAATTGGCCATTGGACCGCAAAACACTCTACGGAGAATTCGTTATTTAGCCGTAATGTTCGTATGTGGAACAAACATCCCGCTGAAGTTGTTCCTGTCACTTTCAATTCAGGAAAGTTTAATAAACACTACTCCCTCCCTATAGAATTCGCCCCAACTAAGCCTTTTGTTACATTTAATAAATGTTTATTAAGTTCTCCTCTAATAAAGGTTATCATACCAACAGATTTGACTGATTTGCTTTATAGCCATTAATTCCATAAAAATCTAAACAACTTCTTAAATTTCCAACATTAAAATCTCTCAATAATAACATGGTTTATCACTTGTCATAAGGAGGCAGCAAACAAAACTTCAAAAAAAGAGAAGAAAAAAAAAAATCCAAATAAATTATAAACATTGAGCAACAAACAAGATTTTTCCATAACCAACTCATAATTCATCCTGTTAGATTGTCTACTCAATAATACTACTGCCTTGTACTTCAAAACAGCAGCGACAGAGGCAAAATAATAATACGAGTTATAAAAAGAAAATTCGAAATAAAAATATAAAAACATAAAACTGAATAAAATGTTTTGTTGCCGTGGCATGTTGTTGAAGTTGATGCCGATACTTGAATTCATAATATGTATTTGCCGGTTGTTCACAAAGGAAGCTGGAGGAGGGAAATTGTTGATGCTATTTTATGCTCGTTTTTACAGTTTTATGAGGGAAAAACAAAATCAGTAAAATAACCTCACATTGTTGATACTTACTTTCAGTGCTGTGTATGTGTTGTTACAATATTTACATTAGAGTTTCTTATAATAAATTTGATTTCCATATAAATAAACTGTCTGTATGGTTGGCTGCTCAACATCCGCCAACTTAAAAGAATCTTATGCCATCCATCCATTTAAACTCGTATACTTACGACTACCGCATTCATACAGATATATACATATATATATATAGATACTTGGTTACAATCCTACAGTTTTATTGCTAACGGCTTATGTGCTCAATTTTGCATACAATACAAACAAACCAACCGTTCATTCATTCTATATTTTTTCGCTCTTTCTTCGTTCATTGAAACCGCCAGTCCTCCGCCAGCTAACGAATGAGCCAACCAGTTGGTAGCTTAGTAGTTTGTTGCATCACCCTTTAAGTTACCAACTAACCAACCATACGAGTACGTTTGGTAGTCACTATTTCGAATTCTTCTGCATTATCTTATTGAGCTTACAGTCGAGGATAGAAGTATTCTTACACTCCAATAACAATTACACAGGGCTTCCATTTAAAAGCTGGAATTTTCTTTATACATCGATTAGTAAAAGTAAGGGGTTTTCCAATAAATGAGATTTAATATTGAAATGGAATAAAATAAGCTGTGAGTAGGGCATCGATCGCTTGCTGCTTATTGGCATAGACCAGCGAGTTCAGAAAACCTCACAAGAACATGTCTAGCGGGTTTAAAGAACACGATCTTGATGGTCAGTTCACGTGAGCAGCGCGAGAGTTCGTTCATGCAGAATAGCCAATGTTCAAACAGGTCCCATTGATAAAGCTGTCGCTGAGTTGAGTCGTTTAAGAGCCAAGATCCAATTGTGGTGGGGACATGTTTTCAATGTATCACTTCGCGCCGTCCTGCTGGAATCACATGTCGCATAAATCGTTCATTTGATCTGATGCTCAGTTGATTGACGGTGATGTACTCACCAACGTCGTTTTCGTTAAATTCTTTAGATTATCCTAAGTTTTAAATATACTCCTGACACAATGTTTGAATTGGACTGTTTACCATGAATATCCTTAATTTTACATCATTCCTTAACTTTTCTCCCTCACTGTACAAATATCTTTATGATTTTATTTTCTTATTTGTTTGTTTTAGTGCTACTTCTATAAAAATGCATTTTACTGCTGCATGTTATGTGAGCAAAAATAAAAAAAAATAATAACGAATAAATACGTTTATATATTTAAATGTGGTTGTAACCAATCTTTAAATCCTTTAGCAACAAACTCCAGCGCCAGCAGCCGGAGCAGGAGCAATAGCATTTTATCCTTAAAGTTATAAATCAAAATGTCTGCAGTTTGTTTGTGTGCATAAGAGTATGTGTATCGGAGCAATTCAAATGTTGGCGTTAACATATGAAATATGCAAAAGTTTAACCTTTTGATATCCCCACTTCTCTATTTTGCTTTTTTTGAAAACTTCATAGCAATTGGAAGAAAATTAAGTTAAGGAAGGAATTTGTAACTTTACGTAATTGGTTATAAAAAATTCTCTACAAAAGCAAACTTAATAAGAGATACAACTTATAGGATATTAAATTCGGAATGTTTAAGGGTTTTTGTTTATATTTCGGCCATTTGAGAATCGATTTGGCTGACATATTCTACAGATCTCTAGAATTAAAAATTTTTTAAACCCAATTCTCGTTACCACACCCGATATTTTAGAAAACTATACGATGAAATTTCCATTGAAAGTGGAAGAAAAATAATAAAGTGTAGGATCATAATTTTCAACGATTGTACACATGTCAGCAGAAGAACAAAACTGGAGATTTTACGTATACAGCGTATGTTCCTTATGGAATTTGCTGTATAATACCCGACTTTATGATAATATTCGTCTATTATTTGGGGGCTTCGTAAAGTTGATTTCAACATAGAGTGGAAATTGCAATAAAATAAATTTATTTTATCAAATTAATCTTTTCTATACATTTGAGAAAGTTATCTGAATCAATATATGAACAGATACACTTCCTCTACTCGTCTTAGCTATTTAACCCAGTAGCTTAATTATAATATATCTCTTTGAGTTGAGTTTAGTGTTTTAATATTAAATGTTCATTTTAACTACAGTAAAGTGCTCAAAGTATTCGTTGTTGCCTCATATGAGAATTTCATGTGATTTATTTTTTTCGATTTGCTTGTTGAATGAATACTAGCTGCTGCTGGGTTGTTGAACGTACTCGTATATATCCTGGTTTTTTTTCAAGATCTTTGTAATAAACATTTTAACAAAAGAACATTCTAGACTCTATTCTAGGTCAAGATAATTTATAGTGGTAGGGAGGTTTCACTTAACAAGGGGCCCTTAGTTAAGGGTCTCATATCGAAAAGTATCATACAAATAAGGACTGAGATTGGAAAATGTTTAACATATATGTTAATAAAAATGAAACCACTAAACTTACAGTTTTGAATCTTTTTTTATTTGATTGAAATTATTGTTACAATTTACAAAAAAAATATTTTTATAGTCTAATCAAAACCCTTCCATTATGGTTTTTATAGAGCTTTCTGTCACTTTGCTCGAACAGGTAGTACATCTCCGTTTAAAATCTACCACACTTTTGGACACCTTTTTTGTGCTCTTCAATTCTCTTTTAACAAGAGCCCAATATATATGAACTGGACTCAGCTCCGGGCAGTTTGTGGTATTTGTACCTCTCTTGGTACAAATACCACATTATTGTTCTTGTACCAGTCAACAGACAGATGCCAAATCAGGCCAAAAATAAGTGGACACACTAAGAAGTCTTATGAATGGAAGCATCCTTTTTTGTAAACATTCCTTGATGTAAATTTCGGTATTTATAGAGCCCTTTGTAACATATGTTTGGCTTTTTTGCCGCAAATGCATATTGCTTGCCATACCAAGAACTTTTTGGAAAATTTTGTCTGCTTTTGGGTCCTAAACTTTTCTTCAACATTCCCTCGAGCATCTGCAATATAAAAAAATTGACCCAGAAGCCAAAAATTTTCCATACGAATATTTTATCATCCATTATGCAGCAGGTATATTTTACAATTATACAATTTGACTTCAATTTCCGTGCTCAGTCTTTGGCCTCTAAATTTTTAGCAGAGTTCCTGTTGGGAACTTTTTGAACCTGCATTGGGAGCTCTTTTGAAAATGCTTTCTATTTTTTTGGCTTTAGAAACATCATGTGGAACATTCCTTCTACCTGAACCAGGTTTTATATCAACGGACAAGTTCTTCCGATAATGTTAAATAACATTGGAAAAAGTTTGATAGCAGACCTTTGATTGTTTGGCAAACTTTTTGTAAGACCAAGTTGGGTTTTATTGAAAATATTTAATAATTTTAGTACGCACTATTTTCTGGTCACTCATTTTAATCAGATTAACTACAAATGAACATAATTGACATTAAACATAATAACTGACATGCTTTACAAAGGTAACTTGATAAAAAAAAAAATCAAATAATTCTTGGGTTTTTTAGGGTATTCAATTAATCGGGTTTTTGGCTTAATCGGTTAATCGAGCAAATAATTAATCGGGGTTTAGATTTAATCGGTTAATAATCGGTTAATTTTAAATTAGTCGATTAACCGAATAATTTCTATTTTAATTTTAAATAGAAAATAAAACCATAAATTTAAATTAAAATTAAAATGGCCCTCACCAAATACAAGTTTTCTCAGATCAAAATATTTGAAAACTATAAGGAATTTGTTTCTCCTATAAAATATCGCAAAAATCAAATGAAAATACAAAGTCTGATAACGAGCTTGGAACGATTGGCGATTGAAGTCAGATGTAATAATGATGGATGTTAAGTCGTTGACGCTAGCAACTAATAGCGAGAATCGATTCTAAAACGATTACGGAAACTTTTCAGTAATCATAGGTTTTTTATAACAAATGCGTACAGGGCATCTTTTGTATGTTGGTGTTTCTCTTGCATTTTCCCCTCCTAAGCTTATCAAGTCGACAAAGCGTTAGAAATTTGCGCATACACGATATGTCGACCTTTCTAGTTAACAACACATTGCGAAGCGACCGATCTAATTGAGTGGACTTACCTTTATCGTCAATGAATTTTCGCTCTAAAGAAAACCACTAATGTTATTTCAAAAATGTGGTTATTTTATTTATGTTTAAGTATCTATACATCAGAGATGTATTTTTTTACTCATACGAACTTATGAAACTATAAGTATAAGTGAGTAGGTATCATTGAAATTAAACTACTCATACTCTCATTGATTTATAAGCATTAGGGTGGCCCCAAAATTAAAGTTGCGGATGTTCCCGACTAAAATTAAAATTTGATTCATTTTAAGACTACGTTTTGAAATTTTTTCGTCCTGAGATCAATATTTGGCGAGCTGGATCAAAGGATAAAAAGGTCCTTTTTTGAGGTTTTTTACATTTTCTCCATATTTCTTCCAAAGGAAGTATATGTAAATTTGGTATCATGTGAAAGGTCTTTGAGAGACGCATTCAATTGGTTATTAAAAATTTAAAAAAAAAAAAATTTTATTTAAAAATTTTAAAAATTTTCGACAAAATTTTAGTTTTTTTTAATTTGTTCATAGAATTTATTCAAATATATAGATGAAATTTCTTGATCATAAACATAATGTAATTTCACCGAAATTAAAGTTTTTGAATTTTAATTTTTTTTTTTAAGATTCTAATAACCTATTGAATGCGTCTTTTAAAGACCTTTTATATGATATCAAACTTACATATACTTCCTTTGGAAGAAATATGGAGAAAATGTAAAAAACCTCAAAAAAGGACCTTTTTATCCTTTGATCCAGCTCGCCAAATATTGACTCAAGGACGAAAAAATTTCAAAAGGTAGTCTTAGAATGAATCAAATTTTCATTTTAGGCGGAAACATCGATACCTTATTTTTTCTCCATACAAACGGGGCCACCCTAATAAGCATGCTTATACCAACTCAAATGTGTTTGATTCATAAATAACCTCAGCCTGACTTATAATTACTCATGATTAGGGGGCGGATTTTCATGCATTTATTATTGGAAAATATGCGCCTAAAATATGCTTCAAAAAAATCAAAATATGACCTAAAAATTTAAAAAATATGCACTTATATTTTTGTGCAGAAACATAAAATAATTAACTATGGATCGCTCAATGCCCAAAAATTGCAAAACAGTGTTTCCAGCAGTTAGGATTCTTTAAATTATACCAGTAAATAAATAGTTGAAGTTTTAAAATTAAAATTGTTCTTCTGAGAAAACGATGGCTATATTAATTATAATATCTTGGTATGAATAGTTGTCTAAAGCTATAATCCTTAGAGCTTCTATCTTGCCTTTTAAAATCATAAATATTTTGAACGTGATATAAAGTAGCATCCAACCTTAATCTCGTAATAACCCAGCAAGAAGTAGATGTATCCCTTATAGACAGTAATTGTCACATATGTCTGACTCCAATTTATATATGTTGGGTCATATGTCACATATGTGCTATTTGTAACGCAGAGAGAAGTCAATTGGTTATTTTTTACATCCCATGTAATCTCGCGTAAAGACAATTGTCACTTAAGTGTCTCCAAGTAATATATAATATATATAATATATATATAGTGCAGTCATTTTGAACATTAATTCTTTAGTGCATTTGTCTTTAAGTAATCCAAAAGGCTTAGGACATGTACGTGTTAAAATAACTAGTCACGTAGCTAGTTATGTAACAAGTTGTTAATTTAAATGATATGTAAAATCACTAGTTCAGAACAGTCTCCTAGAACTGCTGGAAAATGACTGTCAGGAGCGGTAACTGTGTATGTGAAGCTACAAAATCTTTCGATGACGAAATCTCTTATAAATCGAAATTGCAATGAAAACCAATATGAATGTTTTCGATACATTTAATGAATTTTTGATACTTGAAGCAAAATGTTTCGAAATTGTAAATTTCCATTGAGACAAAAAATTATATTTTTATTAAAAACTTGGATAATGCATATAAATATTAATTTTGAAGTAAAATATAACAAAATATGCATTATCAATAAAAAATGCAAAAATATGCACTAACGAATCGATGCCATTTTACTGAAAAATGTGCGATTCGGATAGATAATTAGTCTACATTGTATTTGGACGTTCGAGAAAAAACATGCATTTGCATATAAATCCGCCCCCTACTCATGATACTTACTATTGATTCAACTCATTCGACTCATGCATTTCCTTTTTTGTGTAATTACCCAGCAGTTCTAGGAGACAGTCCTGAATTAGTGATTTAACCCATCATTTAGGGTGGGAACTAGTTACTTCAATAGCTACGTGACTAGCTATTTTAGTGTCAGCTATTTTAGTGTCAGTTAAATTACTAGCTACATAACTGGTAACTTAATCAGCTACATAACTAGTTATTTTAACATGTACGGGTGCTAATTGACGTCAAATTGTCAGCTAAAAGACATATCATATAAACAAACCTTTCTTCGACAACTCTCCAATGGATTGCTTCTGGTGTGTAAAATAACTACTTTCTAAAATGCAGTACAAAATAAACATTTAAAGTGACTTAACTATAGGTTACAAAGAGACACTAAAGTGACTATTGACTTCATGCTATGTTACATGGGATATCAGTATACTTAAGCAAAAATAAAAATTAACTGTATGAGAATTATATCAACGCAATTTGTATAAAACCAGTTTGAACGAATTACTCACAAAACCTTTGAAGTGACTACATTCCAGATTAGTTAGAGACACTTAAGTGACAATTGTCTTCAAGCTAGATTACCTGGGATGTTTAAAGTGTTCAATTGTCTTCTTTCTGCACTACAAAGAGCACATATGTGTCAAATGACCAAAATATATAAATTGGTCAAATGATAAGACATTTGTGACGATTATTGTCTATAAGGGATACATTGACTACTTGCTTAACTGCTGTGTATGAATCCGTCCTCGATATCATACTCATGCGAACTCAAATCTGTTAATTTTAGGAAAATACTCATGATACTTACTATTAATTCAACTCATTCGACTCATGTATGTTTTTTTTGTTGTAATTATACAGAATTCGGCAACACTGAAACACACAACCTCATAATGAGCATTTTAATGTTCGTATTCGAATCATACTTATTTTGCATCGTCTATACAAATTAAGTTAAGTGCAGTACCTCAAACTTTACGAGTGGATATGAGACTCGACAATATTGTAATAAATATGATTCAACTGTACTCACTTTTTCACTACTCATTCTTGATCTGAGATGATATACATTCAATATAAGTGAAAGTGGGATTAATTGTAATTAATATGGCAGCTTTATTGTCAAATGATTAACAAGGATGACATTAAGAAAAAATTAAACAACCTTCTATATTTACTCCATGTTCGTACCTGAATTGAGCAACATGTCAAATAGGTTGAACTGCTTTGTTTAGAACCACAGTTACATCAAGACGTCACAATTGATATATTGAGGAAACGTTTTGTTCGAGCACATGACCTCGCGTTTTAGACATTTGAATTGGTCTTTAAAATGAGATTGTGAGATTGTGGTGTATTCTATATGTGAGCCCATATCAATTTTTATACCCTTCACCATAGAGTTCCCAAAAAACCGAAGAATTTCAAAACCGCGGTTTCGGTTTTAAAAAATCGATAACTTGTTAAATATTAACCCCCATATTCATAAAAAAATTTAAAGCAAAATTTCCATACAAAATTTGATTTTAAAACGTTGTTTAAATTTAAAAATTGTTTATGAATATACCTTTAAGTGTTATAGAAACAAAATCAGTTGATAATATAGGAAATGCTATACAAATTTTAATTTTTTGAATTTTCTATAATATTGAACCAAGAATCAAGAAATTACTTTGATTTTAATCTTGACGTGGGTTTTAGTCTGGAAAATTGGTACTTTTTTTTTCTAATGTTACTTTTTATTATATTAAATTATTTTACTTATACATATGTATACATAATAGTTGGCTGATATGCGTTTGAGTAAAGAAAGAAAGTCAAAAACTATTAGCACATGATTCTGAATGAGTTAGAATTCACAAAATGTGACTTTAGTGGTACCTTTCTTTAGCATTTTCTATAATAATGGACCCAGAATCATGATGCTGTGTGGGAATACAAAATGTGGTTCTTTATGGTACATTTTTCTAGTTACTAGAGACATGTTATTAGATGAATCATTGGATGAAAAAGTTTGTTTCTCATTTCTAAATTTTGAATTTTTCTACTGAAAATAGATTAAAAGTAAAAAACCGAAGTATAATTGTCGGTTTCGGTTTTAGGCCTTGAAAAACCTCGGTTTCGGTTAAAACCGAACTGGAGACTCTACTTTACCATGAGTGGCAAGGGTATATATAAGTTTGTCATTCCGTTTGTAATTTCTACATTTTTCATTTGGGACCCCACAAAGTATATATATTCAGGATCGTTATATATAGCGCAGTCGATATAGCCATGTCCGTCTGTATGTTGGAATCAACTTTCCGTAGCCCCCAAATAACTTACAAGCATAATACATCAATATATCGGGTCGTTATTTAAAATCGAGAAAATCGTCCCACAAATGGCTGAGATATAAGGAAAAAACCGGGACAACCTCGATTTTTGGCCTATTTTGATCCATATCTGGATTACTAAGTCATTAATATTGACAATATGGATATCTAATGATAGATATTTCAAAGTCCATTGCAACGATGTATATAAGGCTGTAGTAATTTGGACCTACAATGGGTCAAAATCGGGAAAAAATATTTTTTAAACCGAATATTTTTTTTTTTACCAAAAACATTTTTTTTCACTTATAAATTTAAATAAAAATATGGAAAAAATGAAAAAAAAATTTCGAAAAAAAAATTTGAAAAATAATTTTTGAAAAAATTTAAAAAAAAATTTAATTTTGTTTACCTAAATATATTTAAAATTTTTATTTTAAAGTATAATTTTGTGAAGGGTATATAATATAGCTCTCTTACTTGTTTTAATTTAGTTCTTTATTATCAACAATATTGTATTCATAGCTTATATCAACGAATAACGCTTATTTTCTAAAGGCCCTCTTTTAGTTTATAGTATTTTATGCATTTCAACATTTTGATTAAATAAAGAAAAAAAAAAAAACAGTATAAAATTGTTTATATATACGAATAAGTTTAAACTTGTATATAGCAAATGTTTAAACTTGTTCTACACCATGGAATTTTGCTTGTGTAGTTTATAAACTTTATTGCGGATTTCTTGTTGGGTTCTCCATGAACCGTATCTTTATGCAACATACTATAATATCATCTTCATACATATTTGGTTTAAACATTCAGACACCTTTTGGTGTTTGTTTTACTTTTATTTTTTGGGGAAAATACAAACAATTTGTGTTTAAATATTTTTTGGTTTATTTCCAAGCAGGAATAACCTTGCCTTTGGCTAATTTAAGAGTGTTTTGTTGTGGTGGCAAAATGTGTGTAGCTATAATAAAAATAGGTAAATCGGTATTTTTATATTTATTTATTTACAATTTTTCCACGCTGCTTGATTTGGTGGTAAGTTGTACTTATAGGGTAGTAGTTTTTAAAAATCTTTCCTTTTATAATTAAATTGATTAATAGGGTGTTAAAGTTCAACTATATTCTTTACTTCTTCAATCTTGAGATAAGTACTTAATGATTTAGTGACCATAATGTTTGCAATTTTTCAAACCAACAATCAATCATCATACAAGTATGTACTTCAAAAACTATTTTATACTATTTATTTCATTCTTTAAAACACATACAAAAGTTGCCCAAGTCTCATTAATATCGGATTAAATACAAAAGAGACAATAATGACATTGTCACTAAATATTTACAAAACCAAAAGACCAACAAAACAAGCTACAACACAAAAAAAAAAAATGTGTATAAAAACCACAAAAATATATTTAAACGCAATGGAAACAAAAAACTTTATAGTTTTTTTTGGTAAACTGAACAAAAAGTAATGAAAGAAATTTTACAACTTTTTGTTGCATGATGACAGCATAGCAAAAACTTGGATAATGCACACATATACACTGAATGGTGTCCAAAAGTTGCAGTATAAAGGATGCAAAAGGGCACTACTTAACTTCATAATAAATATGTATGATAAATATGTATAATATAATGTGCTAGGAAACTTTGAACTGATCTTGCAATTCGTGATATGATTTATCCCTTATAGACAGTAATTGTCACTTATATCCGATCACTTGGCTGACTCCAATTTATATTTTTTGGATCATTTGACACTTATGTGTTCTTTGTATTGCAGGGAGAAGTCAATTGGTTACTTTATACATCCAACGTAGTCTAGCATGAAGACAATTGTCACTTAAGTGTCTCTAAGTAATCTAGAGTGTAGTCACTTTAAACGCTTATTTTGTACTGCATTTTAGAACGTTGTTATTTTACCCAAAAGAATTAATATATTGGAGAGTTGTCGAAGAAATTTTATCGGTTATTGGGCTGTCTATGAGATGTCTTTTTAACTGAGTACGTAAGGACAATTAGCACCCGTATATGTTAAAATAATTAGGTATGTAGCTGATCTAGTAACCAGTTAGGCAGCTAGTAAGGTAACTGACTCTATGTATCCGGTATGTGAATCCAATGCGTCCACTACTTTGGACCAGCCAACAGACAGTCTCATTGTAATCAAAAACGGTCAATTGGCCCCCTAAACTAAAACGGCAAACATAAAAATAATTTTGACAAGTTTTGAGGAAAGTGTCATTTGATACAAAGAAATGTTAAAAACATCTATCAAGGATCTTTAAAAGATCATAACAATCGACGAATCATTGATTTATG
This sequence comes from Calliphora vomitoria, assembly GCA_942486065.2. Taxonomy (NCBI): domain Eukaryota; kingdom Metazoa; phylum Arthropoda; class Insecta; order Diptera; family Calliphoridae; genus Calliphora; species Calliphora vomitoria. The sequence goes on along the minus strand of OW818030.2, from coordinate 114,698,004 downwards.
AAGACAAACCTAAAACTTATTAATAGTAAAAACATCAAATAACCTTACCACTGTGCAGGGCACCAAAAAAAAAAATAAAAATTACATTGGCGAATTGCTGCGTTAAAAACAATACAAAATATCGTGCTATCTATTCTATAGAGATTGCTAAAGTCGTGGTAAAACAAAACAACTAAAACAACCAAAGGAAATGGCAACTTGATATTTGAAACTTAACTATAAGGATATCTAAGATGATCCTAAACAAAGGGGACACTAAGGATTCAATTGAAAGCTGGTGACCCATTCCTTTCTTTAAACATACTACAACCTTCCTTTTTTTTATAACATGGGTCACTATAGCAGCCAAGTTTTCATCTTGTTTGTTTCTTATCCCAGGCAACAATAATTATCATTTGTTTTTAAGCAGCAAATAAGTTTTTCTTTTATAAATAAATATTTCCTAGAAATACTTTGTTGTGGCATGAATATTCATTAATTTAACTATAAAACTTTTACGTTTTCCACTTCTTGCTTTGTGTGTCTGTTTGTTTAGTTTGATGTCTCCTAGAGATTATTCAATGTCAGTAGTGTTTTGTCGACCAACTATTTCAACAACTCGTACTACAAGAAGTTCTACTGCCACTGCAGCGACAACTGCTGTAGAGTATTTAGCATGCAAATGAATTAATTGGTAACTTATTTCTAGTTTAACTACAATTTTTTTTTATTTCAGTTTCATAAAGTTTTCATTGGCGAATGTCTGCCAAAGCTGCAGCAGCACAATTGCCAGGATGCCACTATTTTCACACTGCAGTTGTTTTTGTATAGCTCTACTAGTTCTATAAAGGATTAAGTGTTAAAATATGTTTTTCAGTTTGACACTTAGTTTAATTTTGGGGAAGGGACATTAATGCTGAATAAACATGAATAAAAAGAATGTACAAAGTTTTAAGAAGAAGTTTTCTCTAAGGTTTTATTTAATAGCTAAGGTTTTATTTGTTGCGACTGAATAAGAAAAAAAATATTGAATTATTAAAGTGAATTAAATTGTTTTATTTTCCATGTTTACTTCTAGTTCTAGTTCAGTTCTAGTTCAGTTCCAGTTCAGTTCTAGTTCAGTTCTAGTTCAGTTCTAGTTCAGTTCTAGTTCAGTTCTAGTTCAGTTCTAGTTCAGTTCTAGTTCAGTTCTAGTTCAGTTCTAGTTCAGTTCTAGTTCAGTTCTAGTTCAGTTCTAGTTCAGTTCTAGTTCAGTTCTAGTTCAGTTCTAGTTCTAGTTCAGTTCTAGTTCAGTTCTAGTTCAGTTCTAGTTCAGTTCTAGTTCAGTTCTAGTTCAGTTCTAGTTCAGTTCTAGTTCAGTTCTAGTTCTAGTTCAGTTCTAGTTCAGTTCTAGTTCAGTTCTAGTTCAGTTCTAGTTCAGTTCTAGTTCAGTTCTAACTTTTAATATTCGATATATTATACATATATATTATACTAACTAATTTAATATTTTCTTATCAGCTAGTTGTGTGTATTTATATGATAAGTTCTTTTTTATATAAAGTTATTGATATGATTTATAAACCACAAAATCATTTGAACTGAAATACAATAATAGCATGAAAAAGTTTATCTTATGAAAAAAGTACATATTTATTATTAAAACAACTAATGGATTTTTTATGACAGTGAATACAAACAGATGTTCAAAAGCAAATATTGAAACATTAGGTCTGTTCAATAACTAAAAACTAATACAAATAAATAAGTTTCTTAAGTACGTACACTTCTTAAAAATGTGTTATTCTCTTTAAAGTTACTATTTATTGTTTAATATTCAATAATATTCCACATAATTCCTAAATATAGCGATAAATGTTTGCAAAACCATTAGTCGACTAAGTTACTTTGAATTTTAAATATTTAAATTTAATAACTTTTGATGGCCCTTTGAAATATTCTATAAATTATTATTATTTTCTTTTTTCGGAAGAATAATTTTTTTTACAAAATATATCACTTTATCAGAGTTTGTAAAATTTACAATATTTTTTAATTTATGTTTTCATTTTTATTTTTGTGTCATTTGTAACTGTTATTGTTTTTCACTCAAAAGGGTTAAAATCTTTATATTATTCCCATTTTATTTCTTTTTATTTTTCGTTCAAAAGCATTAAATTGACATTGTTTTCCGTAAACGTAAAATGAAACAGTAGAGAAAGCCGGTATATAAAAAGGGAATTGGGAATATAGGTCGAATTGTTATGGAGCTACATATTTCATCAAAGAATTTCATTGATTTTGAAAATAAATATTTTGTAAAAGTTACATGATTAGTCACCAAATGTTCATCTTATGGTAATCAGCTGATTGCACCTACTTTATGGAAGACAGTCAATTCGTATATGTGTTTTGCTCATTTGAAATATGTCTCTTTAAACTTAATCTGTAGAACTTCATTGACCTCTTGTAAGAAATTACATGACAGACGATCGTCGATCATTACTTATTACTTTAGGATTTGTTATAAAAATAGCTATATATGAAATACAAACCCTATAACAAATCTAATATATCAACCAATCTATATTAGATGGTAGTAATATGTGCATGGCGTATCAGAGCCAATGTTACAAATAAATGGCGTAAGGTAAACTTGCATGGCTGGATAGATGGATTAATGCAGCCAACCAACCGTACCGCTAGACACAGCATTAAACTCAGTACGTTTGCCCGAGCATTTGTTTGACCGCTCTTTCGTTTGTACGTTCGTTCGGTCAGTCATCCAGAATTCATAACCCCGTCAAACATAAAGTTCGCATAAAACAAAATATTGTACGAGCATAAACAATAATATTTGCTTTTTTTTCGAAACATTTTTTATGTCATTTGTATTTTACTTCTTTTTTTTTGTGTGCAAATCCTCTTGTCGTTATATTTTTTACCTAATAATTCATGTTACATTTTAATAAAAATGTTGAGACACACAACAATATAAATGACCAACAAGCACCACTGCACAGTGGGAAGAAATTAAAAAATATGGAATTTATAAACTAAACTGCTGGTAGGACCTGTAAAAAATTTGGAATATCAATGGAATGATATTTAAGATATATGTATGTACATTTTAGACCGGGAGGAAAATAGGTTTTGAAAAATTCAAATAAAATTCGAAATATATTGAATTTCGAAAAACGGTTTATAACGTAATTTTTTATACTAATTACTTTAAATTTTTGGAAAAAATCTGAAAAGTTCTAATACTTTTGAACTTACACGAAACTTCTAATACAACATTGAAAGCACCTTTCAAATATTGGGTGTAAAACTTAAAAATGCGTGTTTTACAATAGATGGCGTATCTCTTGAACACGGTTTTTGTTATTAATAACTTATATGTCATGTTGAAGGGTACTTATCTGTGATTTATTTGCACTTAAATAGTTATTGAACAGAATTTTCGAATAATTATTTTGAATTTTGCACCAACAAAGCGTCATATGCGGGAAGTTTTGCTTTACTGCATTAATTTGAAAAGAAGTGCCGCTTAAACATACCGATTGCTCACCAAAGCTTATGGTGAATTTTTTCTATCGGTTTCAAAATGCGAGATATGATTTTTTCGGTTCAGAAGTGGTGATTTGGACACGGAAGACAAAGATCGTCCAGGTCAGGAAAACAAGTTTGAAGGCCAAGAATTGGAGGCATTACTCCATGAGGATTGTTGTCAAACTCAACAAGTACTTAAGCAGCGATTTCGAAACGTTTGCGAGCATCAGGATTCATCCAAAAGCAGGAAAATTGTGGCGAATACGAGACCTTGAAAGCCAATTTGGCATGTTCGAAATACTGCTTGAAGGCTATAAAAGAAAAATTACTTGCGATTAAAAATGGATCCATTACAATAACCTGACGCGTAGGAGATCATATGTGAAGCCAAAGCCAAATATCCAATGCGATATGGTAATGCTCTGTATTTGTTGGCAACAAAATTGTCCTATCTATAATGAACTGCTGAAATCCAACCAGACCATCACAGGGCGCCTGTACCGAACTGATTCGTTTGAAGCGAGCATTACACAGTGGTTTAGAAAATACTTTTTTTGGAAATAATGGGGGCTAGTGCGTTGCCCCTCAAAGTTGATTACTTCGGGTCTCAAATTTTTTAAAAAAATCGCCAAAACTTCAGTTATGATCCGTATGAGCTGAAATTTAAATTATAGTCCTTAAGATCTACAAAGAATATGCTTACATGTAAAGGTTATCTCTATTAGTTTAAGAGATATTAAGGTTTATTTTTTTTAATTTTGCTCGATCTTTTTTTGGTTATTGAGATGTGGCGGGCCTACGAAGGGTCGAATTTTTTGCCTAAAACATCACCTGTATTAGTGATAAAATTCTAAATAAAATAAAAAAACTTGCTAACAGTTCTCTTGTTCCTATAAAAAGTTAAACGCATCCAAATTTGGAACATGTAAAAGTGCCGTTTTTTTAGAAAAAAATTTTCTTCGGAACTATATACAATTTTTATGCGATTCGGAAAGAGAATTTAATGCAAAAGCGTGTAAAGTAAATTTTGGCTCACTTAAGGGCACACAACACCCCCCAAGCTTATCCAAACTTGACCAATTTTAAAAAAAAATTTAGTTTGAGTAAAAAATTCTAAAAAGGCAAAGCACCGATCCTCAAAAAAGCTTAATATTTGTATAACCCTATATGTTTCTTAAATACTGACAGAACTGTTTTATTATCACGCGGTAAATAACGTCACAGTAGGCACTTTTTTAAAAAAAATCAGTTTTTGGGATATATTTTACCTGTTCAGGAATTTCGGTATTTCAAAATAAAAACTGTCAAAAATTATAATATCGTTGATTAAAGGATACTTGAGTCTTTATTAGGTCCAAATTTTGTTATGATATCTTTAACCGTTAAAATTTTACATGAATTCAAATTTTATATTTTTCTTCATGGAAAATCACCATATTATAATTTTTTAAGTTTTTCAAGTAAATGTCGTCTCAAAAAATTATAAAATTATTTAATTTTACAAAAATATTAATCTCCAAGTCCAAAGGATTTCAACAATATCAAATACTTATATAAAAAGCCTTTATTTACGCCTCAGAAGTTCCACAAACCTTGACCCCTTTGGCCGAAAAACGCCCAAAATATGCGGCCGGATATGAAACAGTAATAATATGTATATTAAAATCTATTTAGAAAGATGTGGTTGTGAAGTTATGCGTCACCCACCTTATAGTCAAGACATTGCCCCGTCCTACTACTATTTGTTTCGATTGATGCAGAACGCTCTCTATGGCATACGCTTCACTTCACAACAAAGTATCCGAAATTGATTTTATTGGCCTTAAAAGATGAGCAGTTCTTTTGTTTCGGAATCCATATGTTGCCAGAAATATGGGAAAAGGTAATAGCTAACAATGACCAATACATTGAATAAATTTATACTCTACAAATGTTTCAAAATAAAAGCTAAAAATATTTGAAATTTATACCACAGATGAATATTTTGCAATCACAAACTCATTTGCAAGAAAATCTAAAGTAGAGGGTATTGAATATTGTTACGAATTTGCAATAGCGATTTGAATTTAACTGTCTGTAACGACTGCCTGCAGCATTCATCGTGTTTATAAACACGTCCATCGGTAGAAGATTCTACTTATCAACAATGTTGATGGCATACGGTTATTAGCATTGTTGTAAGTATGGCAGCACTGGATGTTTAGGCTGCTGACATTAACATCGAAAAGCTCTAGAATTCGAATGTTCTAGTTTGTCCGTTAAGATCATTGTAGAAGATTAACGAAAGATGGAGTGTGTAAAAAAGTGGCAGAGGTTGCACTCGCGGGTGAGTTCATCATTGGCACTGTTGTATATTTAAGTTTGTACATTATAAAGTGTGTGTGCATTTCTGCGAATTGATAAATGTGTATAAAGACACTGAGTGACTATTAGAACTGTTGTTGTTGTACATTTTAAATAAATAAAGAGTTTTTACAATTTTAAACTACTAAAACTGCTTTTTATTTGCAATCAAAAGTATCCATTTTTTTTAAAGAAATAAACCAACGTTTTAAAAAGGTTAAAACGTAATAATATATTCCCTCTATATGTATATTGGGTAAAAAATAGGTTCCTCTTAAAATTGGTAAAATCTATCCATAGGATTAAAAAGTCAGCCCTAGATGTAAACAAAAACCCGCAAAGAATTCAAATTGTTTAACCAAACACTGCAGAAGTACATTTATATCTGTCTTCTATTGTAAAGTGCCACAGTGCTAGGTTTTGAAGTAGTTAACTGTGGCAAAATCTATATAAAAATTCAGCCATATAAACATAAAGGTAAATGAAGGTAGTGAGTGGTAGGCATATAAGTTTTACATATAATATTCATACATACAAACATTTAACGGATGTGGCATAAGCTACATGCAATATGCATGAATGGTGGTATATATGTGTTAGAATAAATGTATTTTGTATTTTATATTTATTCACACATACATATTTTCATATTTGGATATGCGACAAATCCTTTAAAATCCCTTTTGCCCCCTTGTATAAAAAACAGGGAACGCAATGTAAAGCTATGACTGGTAGATTGTTTCAAACTCCCGCAATTCATCTGGCCTTCTAACCAAACGACCAACCGACAAACGGCCCATGGAGCTTTCTGACATATCCGTTGTGTTGGTTTTTAAAACATAAATTGTTTATGCAATATTTTCTTTTTTTTTTAAATATTTCGTTAACAAAATACATGTAACCAGCCATAAATTAAAATAAAAAAATTTAATTTTAACCTGTGTTTTGCTAAAAAAAAAAAAAGAAATAACTCTACATGTAAGTTTTGTAACTTTGTTTGCGAACGCTTGCGTTTAAAATTAAAAATGTTTATTTATTTATATTTATTTTCCAAAGATTAGGTCACATGAATATTTGCAACGGTTTAATCCTTTTTGTAGAGTGTTAGTTTGTAGTTTTTTTTTTTTTTTTGTTTTTTTAATAAAAATAAATAAATTTATTTAATTTTTAAAATTTGTTAGTTTTTGCAGGCGTAACATTTATAAAATTCATGTTTGTATTTCAATTGACAGTTGTAGGCAGTCATGTTTGTTTTTATGCAAAGCATACATGAAAATGGTTGATCTTTAGTTTAGAACATAATAAATATCGTATATTTTTTAATATTTAGCAGGAGGAATGAATATGTTACAAAACTTTATTAGTTAATCAAAATAACAGTGAATGATGAAAATATTAGGTATAAATAGACATAACATCGAGGTGTTTTTTTGTGTATGAAAGATTTTGTTTTGGAAATTTCAATAAATGGAGATCGGATTATTGTGAAAATTTCAGTCAAATCGAATAATATTAAGCCGTACAAAAAACTTGTTAATAAATTAATAAAGAATATTACAATTCCAGAAAGATATTGTTACGTTTTTACCTTTTGAAAACGTTGGTTTATTTCCTTTAAATAAACCAGATACTTTTGATTGCAAATAAAAGCAGTTTTAGTAGTTTAAAATTGTAACAACTCTTTAGTTATTCAAATGTACAACAACAACAGTCTAAATATTCACTATGTGTTTTTAATTCACACACACACGTTTATAATGCACAAACTTAAATGTACAAGACAGTTGATGTTAATTCTAACAGAGCCTATGATAAACTCCCTGACTACTGCAACTGCAGTCACTATTTATACACACTGCCATCTTCATCCGAGTAGCCTAGATTGTTCTTAACGATCAAAACTCGTATGTTCGAATTCCAGAGCGTTCGATGTTAATGTTAGCAGATTAAACATTTAGTGTTGCCATACTTACAAACAATGCTAATAACCGCATGCTATCAACTTTGTTAATAAGTAGAAGCTTCTACTGATGGACATGTTTATAAACATGATGAATGTTGCAGGCAGTCATTACAAACCGTTAAATTCAAATCGCTATTGCAAATTCGTAACAATATAAATGCAAAAAATTCTAACATTTTTAAGATTTTACTAATAACGCAAAACATTTAACATTTTCAATAACTTGGCCAAAAATCACATATATTTTAAAAATTTATTAAGGAATTCAAAATTTTTGCTGGTAAAACTATTTTAGGAATCATAAATGTTATAAAATAAAAATAAAAACTGAGTATTTGTAAATTTTTTTTGGTAATTTAAAATTTTAACTGGGGAAAACTTTATGTACTATGAGTTTCAAGTATTTTTTTGTGGAAATTTTAGATTTTTTCTAACAAAACTGCTTAAAAGAAAAGCAAATAAAAGAGCTATATTCGGCTGTGACGAATCTTGAATACCCTTCACCAAATTATACTTTAAAATAAAAATTTAAAATTTTAATTTCAAAATTATTAGTCAAAAAAATTGATGAGAAAAATTTTTTTTGGTGAAAAAAAATTCCGGTTAAAAAAATATTTTTCCCGATTGGCGTTATTATACGTCGTTTCAAAGAAAACTATCATTAGATATTTGGGTATTCAATTAATCGGATTTCTGGTTTAATTGGTTAATAGAGCGAATAATTAATCGGGGTTTAGATTTAATCGGTTTATTATAAATTATTCGATTAACCGAATAATTTCTATTTTAATTTTAAATTATAAATAAAACCACGAATTTGTGTGTACTTATTTAAGCACTAGCTTGACCCGGTGCGCTTCGCTACCCCTGTCGTAGTCTATGTTGGAAATTTCAATAAAATCGTTTCTCCCGTTTAGTATTTATTGTTTAACAGCTAAAGGTTCCAATTTTACCGGTTTTCCCCGTGTTTACCCCTTTCTGGTCCAAATATTGAAAAAAGTTATAGCCTATTGACGCTTCCAAGTAAGGATCTATCTACGTTCCAAATTTCAATAAAATCGATTCAGCCGTTTAGACATGATGCTCAAACAAACAAACAAATAAACAAACAAACAAACTTACAAAGACATTTATATATTTACTAGCTTGACCCGGTGCGCTTCGCTACCCCTGTCGATGTAAAAATCGGTTCAGTCGTTTAGTAATTATTGTTTAAAAACTAAAGGTACCAATTTCACCCGTGTTTCCCCCTTTTTATCCCTTTCTGGTCCAAGTATTGAAAAAATTTATAGCTACCAAGTAAGGATCTATCTACGTTCCAAATTTCAATAAAATCGGTTCAGCCGTTTAGGCGTGATGCTCAAACAAACAAACAAACAAACAAACAAACAAACAAACAAACAAACAAACAAACAAACAAACAAACAAACAAACAAACAAACAAACAAACAAACAAACAAACAAACAAACAAACAAACAAACAAACAAACAAACAAACAAACAAACAAACAAACAAACAAACAAACAAACAAACAAACAAACAAACAAACAAACAAACAAACAAACAAACAAACAAACAAACAAACAAACTAACAAACAAACAAACAAACAAACAAACAAACAAACAAACAAACAAACAAAGACATTTATATATATAAATATATTTATATAGATAAGATACTATGTATGTTTTTAAAACTATATTTCTATATAAAGTACAAAAAAAAGAAATTTCGGTAATCGTTTAATCCACACAAATTAATCGGTTTATTTGTTATTTGAAAATCGACAATTTTAAATTATTCGAATAGTTAACCGACCAAAATTAATCGGTTAATCGATTGAATATATTTGATATCCATAATTTCTTTATTAATGACTTAGAAATCCAGATGTAGATCAAAAATAGGTCAAAACTCTTGGTTGTCCTGGATTTTTTCATATATCATCTTAGCCATTTTTGGACCGATTTTCTAGATTTTAATAGAAACCGAAAGGGTTCTATAGCGGATGTATTGATGTATGAATCTTGTATGTATGTTATTTTGGGGCTTCGGAAAGTTGATTTCAACATACAGACGGACAGACTGACATGTCTATATCGACTCCGCTATGTATAGAGAACCAGATTAATAATTTGTGGATTCGAAATGAAAAATTTAGAAACTACAAACGGTGAAGGGTATAATAAAGGAAATTTTTCAAAATTTTTTTGGTAATTTAAAATTTCTGCTGGGATATTTGAAGCATTTTTGTGGAAATATGTAATTTTTACTAACAAAATTGTTTAAGGAGGTTAAAATAAAGGAAATTTTTTGGATTTCAAAATTTTTACTGGGGAGATATAAACTCATGGGGAATTACAAAAATGATCAAAATAAAATATTTCAAAAAAATTTCTTTTGGAATTTTATTTGGGAATTTAAAATTTTTGCTGGAAATATAAGGGAAAATAAATGTGCTATAAGTTTCAAGTATTTATGTGCAAATTTTTGATTTTTTTCTAACAAAACTGCTTAAGAATATGGAAAGAGAAATAAAGGGAATTTTAAGAATTGATGAAAAATAAATGTATTAAAAGTTCTAATAATTTCTCTAGAAATGTTTGATTTTTTTCTAACAAAACTGCTTAAGAATGTTATAAGAAAAATAAAGGGGATTTTTTTGCTGGGGATATAAAGCAAAATAAAAGTTCTAATAATTTCTTTGGAAATTTTTGTTTTTTTCTAACAAAACTGCTTAAGAAAGTTGTAAGAAAAATAAAGGAGATTTTTTTAAATTTTTTGGGAATTCAAAATTTTTGCTGCTAAAGAAAGCAATATAAATATATTATAAGTCTTAATAATTTTTTTTTAGAAATTTTCGTTTTTTCTCTAACGAAACTGCTTAAGAATGTGAAAAGAAAAATAAAGGGTATTTTCGAAAATTTTTTGGGAATTCAAAATTTTTGCTGGAAATATAAGGGAAAATAATTGTGCTATGAGTTTCAAGTATTTATGTGGAAATTTTTGATTTTTTTCTAAAAAAACTGCTTAAGAATATGGAAAGAAAAATAAAGGGAATTTTTCCAAATTTTTTGGGAATTCAAATTTTATGCTGGGATATAAAGAAAAATAAATGTATTAAAGCTTCTAATAATTTCTCTAGAAATTTTTGTTTTTTTTCTAACAAAACTGCTTAAGAAAGTTGTATGAAACAAAAGGGGATTTTTGAAAATTTTTTGGGAATTCAAAATTTTTGCTGGGTAAAGAAAGCAATATAAATATATTATAAGTTCTAATAATTTTTTTTAGAAATTGTCGTTTTTTTCTAACAAAACTGCTTAAGAATGTGAAAAGAAAAATAAAAGGAATTTTCGAAAATTTTTGGGAATTCAAAATTTTTGCTGGAAATATAAGGGAAAATAATTGTGCTATGAGTTTCAAGTATTTATGTGCAAATTTTTGATTTTTTTCTAACAAAACTGCTTAAGAAAGTTGTATGAAACAAAAGGGAATTTTTGCAAATTTTTTTGGGAATTAAAAATTTTTGCTGGAATATAAAGAAAAATAAATGTATTAAAAGTTCTAATAATTTCTCTAGAAATTTTTGTTTTTTCTAACAAAACTGCTTAAGAAAGTTGTAAGAAAAATAAAGGAGATTTTTTAAATTTTTTTGGGAATTCAAAATTTTTAATGGGTAAAGAAAGCAATATGTTATGAGTTCTAATATTTTTTTTTAGAAATTTTCGTTTTTTTTCTAACAAAAAGCATGTTAAAAGAAACATAAAGGGGATTTTTGAAAATTTTTTTGGGAATTAAAAATTTTTGCTGGGGATATAAAGCAAAATAAATGTAGTATGAGTTTCAAGTATTATATGTATGTGGATACATCTGTTGATTTTAGTTCCCTTCTACCTGGGATTGAAAATAAATCTGCAGGGTACAAATTGGCTTCCTTCCCCTGTTGCCCTAATTTCCAGCACTGTAAATTACTTTTTTATTGCAGCAATTTAATTGTTATAATTTTGTGTATGTTTGTGTTTTGCTCATGCATTTAAATTATTTTCTTTTTTTTTCATTTGTGCCTATAGCATTTTAATAATAATTTTGTTCGTTTATTTTTTTCTTGATTTTTTTTTCGGTTTATAGAATTAATGGTGACTTATGTTTTTGCATTTGTTAGGCTTTTTAATAATCTCTGGTAAAATTTACATTGTTATAATATTTAAATTATTTTATAAACATACATATACACACATTTGGGCGGATATTTTGTTGCTGTTAATAATATTATACTGACTGTTGGTTATTATTTTATATTAAATACATAAATATAAGCAAACACATTTGATCAAAGGGGAATATTTGAATGCCGGCCTTATAGAAGGCCTTTTTAGGGTTTTGAAACATTATTCTTTAGGAAAGGAAAGCTGTTTAGAAAATGTTAAGTTCTCGTCACATTGTTCAAGTATTTGATGAAATAAGCATGACTACTAAAAGAAATTGAAAGTTTATTTAATTAAAGAAGCTTTAGTTAAAAATATCACAAATTACATTGCTTTTACATTTGCTGAAAATAGTGATTATGCATATTTCATTAAATATTTGAACAATGTGAGCACATATTTAGAGTTTGCTTCAATCATCTCTACTCTAGAAGACAAATAACATAAAAAAAGGTATTAGTACGAGTACGTAAACTATGAAAAAGTTCCATAAGCCCTGTACGAATTAGGGAGTGCGAAACGGTTTCAACAACAATGGAAAATTGAATATATATACTACTTAAATAAGGCCTTTTATCAGGCCCCTACTGCATCCCTTTTCTCCTCGTTACACATAATATGTGTAAATTAATATGTATTTGTATGCAAAAACTCACACACTCCTTTATACACATACAATTTGGTAAATTTTTAATTAAGTTGGATTATATACAATTGTTTTATTTCATTTTTTTTTTTTTTTTGTTGCACATTTTTTGTATTTTTCAATTTTGCATTAATTATTTACTAACCAGTGGTATAAACAAATTTCATATAAATTGTAGTAATTAATTATGGTTAACTATCTGTCAAGTGGGAAAATGATTTATTTATTAAATAATGAACCATAATAAGAAGAAAAATTATTACATACACACATGGAATTTCAGAGAAATACATACAAATGTTTAAATATAGGTGTATAAATCGGGTAGATCTCAGTATGACAATGTGGCCCATTCGATAATATATTAGACAAGTATTTTGATAGAGCTACTAAAATAACTGATTAATTGGCCTCTTTTCCAACTACTAGCTCATGTAAACCCAAATCAAGTCAAAAACACCTCGGCAATGATTGTATGACTTGAGACTATATTCAAAACATGCTAACTTGAGTTTTAAGAGAACTAAATTAGTTGCTGATATTGAAATACATACATAAATATGAAATGAAAGGAAATGCAGAATAAGGACGAACACATTAACAACATATGATTCAAAACGTAGAATATATACAGAGTAATGACGGATTATTTCTCTCACTCACATTCAATATGGATCAATATATCTTGATCATGCCAATTTGAGTTCTTGATGTCAAATATCTCTCTAGCAACGTACTTATTCCCCATGCCCGATATAAATTTGAAAGTATAAAATGTATTATACTGGTAACCTCTTTTTGCTAGTCAAGTCTGCTATCAGTTCCTTGAATTACAGGGTTTGCAATTGTTTACATTTATTTAAGTTGATAAATTGATGAATTTAAATACTTATTTTACATTTACTTAAAGCATATTTCATATTTTTTTTCACTTTATACTAAAGATAATAAGATTTTCTTTAATGAGCAGATAAATGTATTTGAAAACACGCTCATAAATCAAATTTGTAAAAAAAGGTTTCAGGTAAGTTATTTGTATATCTATTGGTACATGAAATGATATGTTCACCATTATTCAGCATTTCAAAAAATTAAATCCTGCAACATAATAATAATAAATATCACTCTTAGCCAATAGGGGACTTCCGAACTTTGACAATTGATATCAGCCATATAACCTACTCATTTAAAAATATTAATCTCGCCCCCGGGTGGACTCGAACCACCAACCTTTCGGTTAACAGCCGAACGCGCTAACCAATTGCGCCACGGAGGCTCATACCCAGCACATTCAGCCTGATTTCTGCGACAAGGTCAGGGAAAATTGGTTATTTCGAATGCGCGCCTCCCAGCTAAACCATGTCGGACACTTGCATGATTTTTTATTCCATATACTATCGATAGGCCTTTCAAACGAATAATAAATTTTGATGATAGGAAGTGCTTACTGAAAGACCCTTTACAAAGTATTTAATGGAATAGTATGGATAATACATAATAGTGATTATGCCAACAAATCGCTTGACCTTGAAAATTATATTTTTAGAATTATAACTTCTTGCAAAAAGACCTGCAGTGATTGAAAGACCACATAGAAACAATATAATCGTTCAATCTCGTTCAAAATAAAAACTGTAAATATAATTGTAATGTAAAATATTATTTATTAAAATTTAATATTATAAACAATAGTGAAAATAGATAAACTAAAAACAATTATTTTTTATTTTAAAATGGTAGTTAGTTAGTTAAATTATTCGAATAATTATTCGATTATATAGATTATACTAATAGCAAATAGTTGTTATAAAGTAATTTTACTGCACAGTGGTCAAGTGCCTCCGTGGCGCAATTGGTTAGCGCGTTCGGCTGTTAACCGAAAGGTTGGTGGTTCGAGTCCACCCGGGGGCGATTCAATATTTTTAAATAATTTATTAATTCCAACTTTAACAATAATACAAATTTTATATGAAATAAAATCAAAATCAAAGGTTTTTTGCACAAAGAAAAATCAACATAATTTCCATCTTTTAAATTATATTGTAATTTAATTAAAAATAATTAATTAATTATAAATAATTGTAATTAAAAAATAAAAATAATTATAAAAAATTTTGCCCCAACCGGGGGTTGAACTCACGACCTATTTGAATTGGCTATAAAATAATGCATTCAGAAAGTACATAGTTATATTTTAGTTACATTTAATGTTGCAAGTGAAGTTTTTGCTGGGAACCTTATGAAATTAATTATGTATTTTCAAAAATCATATATCTTTAGAAACCCATCTGGTTGGTTTGACTAATCGAGGTCAAACATACATATGCCTCTTGAAATTCTGAAAGCTAGTATATATTGTTTTGAAGTCACTTTAGCGCACAGTGATCAAGTGCCTCCGTGGCGCAATTGGTTAGCGCGTTCGGCTGTTAACCGAAAGGTTGGTGGTTCGAGTCCACCCGGGGGCGATTCAATATTTTTAAATAATTTGTTAATTCTAACTATGTAAAAGAATAAGAAAAGATTAAGAGAATGTATATTTAATGTAAATCAATAATTACAAGTTTTTTAATAAATATTCCTATAACAAGATTATAAAATGTAAAGAGAAAGTACACAAACAAACTTATGAAATTTATGATGCATTTTCAGAATCTTTAGAAGCCCGTTACATCTGGTTGGTGTGACTAATAGAGGTCAAACTATTTTTAATTGCTTATTCTTTTGGAAGTTTGAAAGCTAGTAAATGTTGTTATGAACTCATTTTACTGCACAGTGTTCAAGTGCCTCCGTGGCGCAATTGGTTAGCGCGTTCGGCTGTTAACCGAAAGGTTGGTGGTTCGAGTCCACCCGGGGGCGAGTAAATTTTTTCTAAAAATAACTTTTTTTTTACTTATTTTTTATAAAATAAAGATATTTGGTTTGTTTTGGTTTGGTTAATTTGAGGTTAAACTAATTTAAATTCTTTAAGAATTTAGATTTTTTACATATTTTTAATCTGCAATTCATTGCTATGAAGTCACTTTACTGCACAGTGGTCAAGTGCCTCCGTGGCGCAATTGGTTAGCGCGTTCGGCTGTTAACCGAAAGGTTGGTGGTTCGAGTCCACCCGGGGGCGAGAATAATATTTTTATTAAAAATTTTACTTACAAATAAGCTGGAAAATATGTGTAATTTGGTGACTTATTTTTGTTCGCAATGTCTCAATAGTAAGCTGTTTTAATGTGTCCTACAATAATGCTATTAAAGTACGTAAAACAAAAATTATTTGCCTGGGACACGACTCTAACCCACATACGTCAACTATTTTTGTTTGTTAATCTACCTTCTTACTGACTACTTATTTTGTTAAGCATTAGCAACTAGTTTTCACACACAAAGAAAAATCAACATAATTTCCATTTTTTAAATTATGTATTATGTAAATGTAATTTAAAAAAATATAATTACAAAAAAAAAAAAAAAAATGTTGCCCCAACCAGGGGTTGAACTCGCGTCCTCACGGCTAGATTTATATTTGACTACAAAATAATGCATTTAGAAAGTAGTTACATTTAAAATTGTAAGAGCCATTATTACAACTTGCCTTTATGTTCCCAATAGTAAAAGTTAATTTAAAAGCAACTTTTTTCTATTACTTAAAGTTACCTTTTACTATTACGAATTTAAAGGAAAGTTGTAATAATGGCCCTAAGAAGTTTATGCTGGGTTGTTAATGTCAAAATTAAATAAGAATACGAAATTAAATGACAATAATGAAATTATGAATAATTTAAAATCAATATGTATTTTAAACCAAGTACCGAAACGTCAAACTTGAAAAATTCTAATGTTTCTTTGGGGTTTTACAAATATTATTTTTCTTCCAACTCATTTAATTGTTGTATTTAAATGATTGAATGGCTTAATTGCACAGTGGGAACAAGGCCTCCGTGGCGCAATTGGTTAGCGCGTTCGGCTGTTAACCGAAAGGTTGGTGGTTCGAGTCCACCCGGGGGCGCACACAATTTTTTTGTTTGTTTTTTTATTTTTTTTTAATAAACATTGTCGAGAATTTGACTATAAAATATTTATCTAAATTTTGTTTCTTAATTAATTTTTTGCCGAAAAGTTAGTTTGGCTTAAAGTTGAAAATTTAAACAAAATTCTTAAAAAAAACTAAATTTTGCTTAACTGAACACATAGAACACAGCGTATTTATTGCATACTAGCTTGACCCGGTGCGCTTCGCTACCCCTGTCGTAGTAAGAAAAATATGTAAGGATTTTATTAAAAAAAACCTGTTTATCCCTTTCTGGTCCAAGTATTGATAAAAAGTTATAGCCTATTGACGCTTTCAACTAAGGATCTATCTACGTTCCAAATTTCAATAAAATCAGTTCAGCCGTTTAGGCGTGATGCTCAAACAAACAAACTTACAAAGACATTTTTATATTTATATAGATTAAGTAATTGTTGAAACATACATAAAAGACAAAGAAAAGATTCCATCATGGATCCATCTAAACAAAGCAAACCATCCCGGTCATTTGAGGAGACTACTACAATTCTTTGGGACGGGATATTCTCATAGTATTGTAGGAAATAACGGATATCATAATGAATAGATCTGATAGAACTCCTAACTTGTGACTTTGAATTTATGTTGGATTTTCAACACATGGTGCTTTCCACATTTTATTCGAACTATTTTTTTTTTGTTTAGATAAGTAAATTTTTGGTGTTATAAAAAAAATTTCAAGTCAATATCTCAATTATATTCAAAAATATGCCACTTTAAAACATCGTCCTTAAAAAATATTGCAGTTTTTCAAACTAAAAAATTTTATTCAACAAGTTAATGGTTTTGATTTAGTCACATTAAAATATGAAAAAGTGCAATATATTTGAAGGACGGAAATATATAAAGGACTCCGATGATGAACCCCTGAGGTGTTACATTCAAAACATAATAAGCAATTATTCGGACTCTGATTGTATTGAAGTTCCGTATAATTCAAGAACTTTAGGCTAAATCTTACTAATGATTCATTAAATGAAACGTTAAGTCATTATCTTCTTTCCATAAATTTGACTTAATTTATATGTATTGTTCTTTACATTTTATTTTATTAATCATTTGTAAAGTTTATTATTTATATTCGTATTTATTAAATATGTTTAATCATGCCTGACTACTAAAAACGACAAATGATGTAGCTACGTAGTGTACTTTTTTTAAAGGGTTTTCTCAAAAGGCCAATTTTCGGTTAACCGAAAAACCGGTTTTTTTTAAAATTCTATTTTTCATAAACACTATTTATTATACAAGGTGGCGCAAAAGTAATCCTCCTATCAGAAAATGCTATAGATTTTGCGATTGGCCCCTAATGTCAGTTCTGTTTTAACATTTGTGTAGTAAACACATGCGAAATACACGTTAATAAACAATGTTACGCTACACTGCTCCAGAAGGCGGAATATTGCTGACTATTTATTTGACCAATAATCGGTCGGTGACTTTGGCACAACGTGAATTTCGTCGCAGATTTCCTGGCCGTCCAACGCCTACTGGTGAAACACTGCGACGTTTAGCCGCTCGCCTCGAAGAGACTGGCACAACACGAGATGCTGCCAGGCGTGGCAGACCCCGGAGTAGCCGTTCTGCAGAGAATATTGCTGCTGTAGCCGAGGATGTTATGGAAGCGCCGTCGACATCGACCAGACGACGTGCCACGCACATGAGTATCAGTCGACGGTCTTTACAGCGAATTTTTGTACAAGATTTGAAGATGTTTCCGTACAAAGTCCAGACGGTGCATCAGCTGTTAGCTGCTGACCGCCAATCGCGTCTAACATACGCTCAAGCCATCCTTAATCACCAGCAAGAGGAAGATGATTTTTCATCAAAAATAATCATGAGTGATGAGGCCCATTTCCATCTTAGCGGGTACGTAAATAAGCAAAAAGAGCCATTACACCCGCTCAAAGTCACTGTATGGTGTGCTGTTTTCGCTGGAGGAGTCATCGGACCTTTTTTCTTCGAAGACGTCGCTGGCCAAACGGTTACTATGAATGGTGAGCGCTACAGAGCAATGATCAACGAGTTCTTTTTGCCGCAACTTGATGAATTGGGATTGGAAAACATCTGGTTCCAACAGGACGGTGCAACGGCACACACTGCACGTGCCACAACCGATATGCTGAAGGATGCATTTCCCGGGCGCCTAATCTCCCGTTTTGGCGATTTGCACTGGCCAGCAAGATCGCCTGATTTGACCGCTCCAGACTTCTTTTTGTGGGGCTTTTTGAAGTCGCGGGTTTATGTCAACAAGCCTCAGACACTTGCAGCTCTTAAAGACAATATCCGTCAAGAATGTGAGGACCTATCGCCGGTAGTTTTGGCCAAAGTGATGGAAAATGCCATAAAAAGGGCTCAAATGACAATCAACTGTGGCGGCGGCCATTTACATGACATCATATTCTCGACTTGATGTAAAAAAAATTAAAAGACCAAATAAAAATAATCCACAAGAAAAATCAAAGTTTTTCATTTTTTTTTTAATTACAGCCAAAAAACATCGGAAGTTTACTTTTGCGCCACCTTGTATGAGTACTAACGTGCTTTGGAAAGCTACTACAGTATGATTTTTCACTAATAGAGGAAAACATATTTTACTGCCTCACGATCAACTTTTTGAAACTTCAACCATCGTAACAAAGCCATTTTCGAATCGATTTTCAAAAATTCTAGTTTGTTTGAAAGGTAAACCATATATGTATCTACATATAACTTTTGGTGTAGCATTGTGTTATGATCCTAAAGTTATTAACAATAGTTTAAAAACTAAAGACTCTGCCTGCATTTAAACATTTTCTACAAAGTATAAAAAAAACATTTCCTATAATTTAAGTTAAAAAATGTAAAAGAATTTAATGCGATTATTTAAATATACAAGATATAAATGAACGAATGAAATTGCTAAAAAAAAGTGGGCTTAAAATTGTAATTCACAGGAATGTATTGTACAAAAAACAATTTCAACAGGACATTCTCTTACACACACACATAACTACACATTTACCCACATTTCACTTAAAAATTGTGATGCTGTGAATTTGTCTGGAATAGTCAAAGGATTTAAATTTGTTCGTTAAATACGTTGATAGACTTTTAAGTATAAATAAATATATATCTGTTTCATCTTTTCAGTTTAATTGCATATACACACTCTACGACAATTTTCTATTTATACAAACAGACATTTTGAAAAATATATTTAAAAGGACTTTCATTTATTTGTAATATTTCTATCCTCCCTAAGCTTATAGCCAGTTCTCTGCTTATTTATTCAACAAGGAGGTAGAAAATTTAAATTTGTAGGTATTAGTCCAACAGTCAGAAGAACATTTCAACTGTAAAATTACTTGACAATCGGATTAACTTTATCTGCAGTTTCTGTTTTTATCTTATTTTATACCCGTAATAATAATAATTTTAATATTGTTTATAGACAGTTTAGATTACATGACATAAAAGAATACTTTTGTATTTATAGTAGAAATAAGATGAATAATACCATTTGGTTATTTACTTAAGTAAGTATTTGATTGTACTTATTTATGCGCCTTTGTTTTTAATAGTTTCTTTCAATTTGTTATGAAAATAAACAGCTCAAGGCTTAATTTTCTTGTGTGTTATTATTAAATGGTTAACTAAACATAATTAAGTCTTTTAGGGCAAATCATTTATTAAATTGCAATAAAAGTGTGTAATAGAGAGAGAGAGAGAGTTGAAATAGGAATTTTTCATTGGAATCTGTGGTTGCAGTGAGGCGAGAAATTATGTTTTTAATTTGAAACTAAATTAAAGTGGTTTCATTAGAACATTTAATATACCTATGGAGCAATTTCAAACAATTATTAAGGTAGGGTCACACATGGCAAATATTTGACGAAAATGACGTAACCACTAAATAAAATATATTTAAATTCTTATATTTATTGTAAAAACTCCTTTTACTTAGGACAATTCAAAGCAAATATTCAGTTTTATTTTATTTGATGCTGTTTGATCTTACAAAACACTTGTTAGAGTAAACAACGTCAAACAAATTTGTACTAAAAAAAGTGGTTACGCTTTTTTGAGTAAATATTTGCCGTGTGTGACCGTACCTTTAGAAATAAAAATTGGCTGCGTAAAATGTTAAGCAGATAAATTCTATAGGTAAAGTTTGCCAATTAAAATTAAAAAATATACAGCAAAATTTTTCAATATTTTGTTTGTGAAATAAATTAACAGATATATCCAGAGCTGCTGAAAGCTAATTCCAACTTATACACTGTATCATAGACGAATTCTCGGACACCTACCGACTTTGTGACGATCTAAAAGATTGACTATTAAAATTCTGAATGAGAAAGACCTGGGACCGAGTAAAACTGATCGTAATTTTCTTATTTGAGATTATGGGCATTCGATATCGAGTGGGAAATTTAGTACATTTTAATATAATTTCCATATCAAAATCATTTTTCGATACGAAAGCTCGATCACGAATGCGGTAATTCGGCTCCTGACAGAATGCACATGGGGCAAAATCAAAATGTTTTAAAAATAAATCTGCCATTTCTAATTGGCTAACACGATTCACATGAAATTGCACACTTGAAATTGTACATGGGTGAATCAGAGGAGTATTCGAGTTTAGTTGATGTCGACGCACCGCAAATTTGTTGTGGTTTGTCAGAAATCAAAGGCTTTATTATATTTACATTAGATGGCGTATCTTTTGAAAGCGGTTTTTGTTGTTAATAACTAATACATATCATTTTGTAGGGCACATATCTGTCATTTATTCTTACTAAGTTATTGAACATTACAGTGTAAACAACAAAGTTTTTTTTGCTTCGAAAATGTAGAATTTTGTGCCAACAAAGCGTCATATGCGGGAAGTTTTGCTTTACTTCTTTAAATCGAAAAGCAGTGCCGCTAAAGCACGCCGATTGCTCACCGAAGCTTATGGTGAATGTATATCAATGGTTTCAATGTGCGGTTCAGAAGTGGTGATTTTGAAACGAAAGACCAAGATCGCCCAGGCCAGCCAAAAAAGATTGAACACCAAGAATTGGAGGCATTACTCGATGAAGATTGTTGTCAAACTCAACAAGAGCTTGCAAAATCATTGAGAGCTACTCAAGCAGCGATTTCAAAAAGTTTGCGAGCAGCAGGATCCATCGAAAAGCAGGGAAATTGGGTACCAAACAAATTGAAGCTGAGAAACTTTTGTTTGAAATTATGCTTGAACGCTATAAAAGTAAATAATTTTGATTCATGATTCACTGAATCATTACTTGTGATGAAAAATTCCTCCATTACTATAACCCGAAGCATAAGATATCGTATGTGAAGACCGGCCAACCAGCCAGCCGAATCGACGCCAAAGTCAAATATCCATAGCGGTAACGTAATTCGCAGTATTTGGTGGGACCAAAAGGGTCCTATTTATTATGAGCTGAAATTTGGGCAGACCATCACTTGGAACCTGTGCCGATCGCAAAATATTCATTTGAAGCGAGCATTGGCCGAAAAACGGCCAGAATATGTGGCCAGGCAAGAAATCGTAATATTACATCATGACAACGCTCAGCCACATGTTGCAATACCTGTTAAAAACTATTTAGAATGATCTGGACCTTATAGTCCAGATCTTGCCCCGTCCGACTACTAGTTGTTTGGATCGATGTAGAACTCTATCTCTGGGATACGCTCCACTTCAGAACAGCGTATCCGAAAGTGGCTTGATTCGTTCTTGTCCTCAAAAGATGAGTAGTTCTTTTGGCTCGGATTCCATATATTGCCAGAAAGATGTGAAAATATCATAGCTAACAATGGTCAATACTATGAATAAATTAATATTGTATAAGTGTTCCAATTCGAAAAAATCTAACTGGCTCACTCGATTGACATGAAATTACACATGGGTGTATCAGAGGAGTATTCGAGTTTATTTGTTGATGACAGGTCCCAAAGAACTCTCAGGAGAAGAGCAACTTAGAGATTCTTAACCATTTGAGAATTTTGTGTGGTTTGTCTGAAATCAAAGATTTTACTGTATTTTATATATTCTTAATGACCTCGATTAGGCTTATAAAAAACATGAATGGCATTTTTATTTACGCGTTTGAAAATTTAAATATAAAAATTTCACCATATCTTGGCACAGTTTTTTCATAATATCGAACACAATATGTGACCAATTTCATTGGCATTTTTTCTGTTAGTAAGCAATAAATAAAAAGTTATGTGAAAAAAGTTTCAAAACGATATCAAAAACTGAGTACCAAAAAGTTTCTTAAATATCTTATAATGCTTTTATATTTTTAAATAATACGATTTTAGGAAATATAAGCTCAATCTGTGATCACTCATATCTTATACCAAAAATCAATTTTATAATCTTCAACATGAGTGGCAAGGATATATATAAATTTGTCATTCCGTTTGTAATTTCCACATTTTTAATTTGCGACCCCATAAAGTATATATATTCTGGAACGTTATAGATACCGGAGTCGATATATCCATGCCCGTCTGTCAGTTGAAATCAACTTTTCAAATCCCCTAAATAACTTACAAACATGATTGATACATCAATATAACGGGAATTCTTCCAATTCGGTTGCTGTTTGAAATCGAGAAAATCGGTCCACAAATGGCTGAGATATAAGGAAAAAACCGGGACAACCTCGATTTTTGCCTATTTTTAATCTATATCTGGATTACTAAGTCATTAATATAGACAATACGGATATCTAATGATAGATATTTCAAAGTCCATTGCAAGGATGTATATAGTAAATTGGACCTACAATGGGTCAAAATCGGGAAAAAATATTTTTTAAACCGATTTTTTTATCAAAAATTTTTTTTCGTCATAATTATTTTTTTCACTAATAAATTTAAAAATTTAAAAAAAATGTTGAAAAATTTTTTTTTTTAAATTTTGAAAAACAATTTTAAAAATATTTTTTTTTTGTTTTGCTTACCTAAAGATATTTAAAATTTGTATTTTAAAGTATAATTTTGAGAAGGGCACAGTCCGTTATACAGATATAGATAAAAAATAGGCCAAGAATCGAGGTTGTCACGGATTTTTCCTTATATTCATCCGAGCCGGAAGAATTCCTGACAAGGACTGAGATCGAAAATTTTTTAACATACATATATGTTAATAAAAATGAAACCACTAAACTTACAGTTATGAATCTATTTTTATTTGATTGAAATTATTGGTACAATTTACAAAAAAAAAAAATAATTTTTATAGTTCTAATCACTAATGATGAAATTTTGAACCTTTTTCGAAAACCCTTCCATTATGGTTTTTATAGTACTTTCTGACACTTTGCTCGAACAGATAGTCCATCTCCGTTTAAAATCTACCACACTTTTGGACACCTTTTTTGTGCTCTTCAATTCTTTTTTAACAAGAGCCCAATATCTCTCCACTGGCCTTAGCTCCGAGCAGTTTGGAGGATTTGCCTCTCTTGGTACAAATACCACATTATTGTTCTTGTACCACTCAAGGGCTTGTTTACCATAGTGACAGAATGCCAAGTCAGGCCAAAAATAAGTGGACACATTAAGAAGTCTTATGAATGGAAGCATCCTTTTTTGTAATTATTCGTTGATGTAAATTTCGGTATTTATAGAGCCCTTTGTAACAAATGTTTGGCATTTTTGCGCAACTGCATATTGCTTGCCATGCCAAGAACGTTTTGGGAAATTTTGTCTGCTTTTGGGTCCTAAATTTTTCTTCAACATTATCTCGAGCATCAGCAACATAAAATTTTAGACCAGGAAATTGCGAAAAATCTGCCAGAACATACGTTTCGTCATCCGTTATGCAGCAAGAATATTTTTTTATAAAATTTGACTTCAATTTCCGTGCTCTTTTTGAGCCTTGTATGTTTTTAAACCTGCATTAGCTAACCGGACAAGTTCTCCCGGTACTGTTTAATAACATTGGAAACACTTTGACGGCAGACCTTTGAATGCTTGCCCAACTTTTTGTAATTTTAGTACGCACTTTTTTCTGGTCACTCATTTTAATCAGATTAACAACAAATGAATATAATTCACATTAAACATAATAACTGAGATGCTTTACAAAGGTAACTTGATAAAAAATAAAAAAAAAATCAAATAATACTTGGGTTAAAAGTTTTAATGAAAAACGTGTGTTAAGAATTTTACGATCTCACTCCTTAAATATGCATTTTGAAGTTAAATATAACAAAATAAGCATTATCAATAAAGTAAAAAAACAGCAAAATGTGCAATTCGGTCTACAATGTATTTGGACGATCGAGAAAAAACATGCATTTGGATATAAATTCACCCCCTAGTGATCACTCATATTTTATATCAATAATTGATTTTAAGTATAAAAAATTCAAATATCTTAAATCATTAACAACTTTGTAAATTCTGCAATTTAAGGGAAAATAATCTTAATCTGTTATTACTCATAATTTATACCAAAAATTAATTTTTAGTATAAAAAACCCAAATATCTTAAATCGTTATAAATGTGCTAAGAAATAAAAATCGGTACTCAAATGATGGGATTTTTTTAAAAAAAGTGTTACTTTGAACTACCGCCAACAATTTACATACAATTGCTCCAATTCTAGTTCACTGAGATGACAAATTTGGAAATTTCACTAGAGTTAACAGGTAGTTTTTGCGCAAACCTCGTACACTCAGCTAACTATACAATATTATTGTATTTATAATACCAAATATTCCCACTATTTACATTAAGTACTTACTAAATAGTAAATGAATTTATTTGCAAAATAAAAACAGAAATCATTTTTAAAATATAAATAAATAATTTATTTGTTTAAAACATAAAATATGGCTTAAAAATAAATTCTAATTACAGTCTATTAATAATAAAATATATATATTTACTGGCTAATACTAATTGAAAAGAAAAATTATAAAACTAAAAATTTATGAAATTATAAATAGCAAATATTTCAATGAAAATTAAAAAAATAAAAAAAAAAATTTTAATAATAATACAAAATGAATATTAAATATTTACAAAATTTAGAATTAATTTAAATGATTTGAGTATTTATTACGTGTCGTATGAGTGTGTGTCTGAGTATAGAAATGCTAATCACTATATAAATACCTACTACGGACTCTATTACTAATTATTTAAAATCAAAAAATGAACAAAAGAAGTAAATTTAGAAATAATAAAATTAAAAATACAAATAAATGAATTAGTAAAAAATGAGTCATGAGGGTGATAAAGTAATAAAACAATGAAAATAAAATCACACACTATTAATAATATTAATAAAATTTGATTGACCTGGCTGACTTACTAAATGAATGATTGAATGACTGACTGACTGACTGAGTAAACATTTTGTTTGCTTTCTTACTTTGAAACTATATAATAAAATCATTATTGTCAATTTTATGCTTATTTTGCGGGAGCATTAGACCAATCCTCCTCAGAGGGTGGCTGATAGTCTAAAGAAAGCTTTTCAAATTTAGGCATGGAGTTTGATTGATGCTGCACACCATAGACATCAATGAATTCAGCATCGGGATTAAGTGGCAAATCGGCAGCATCATTGACGGCAATGTCATTGGATAAATCAATTGGTACGACATCGTAGACATCAATATCGTTGCTCAAATCATTTTGCTCATTAGTTGGCTCATTAATGCTGCCCCATTCATCATTGAATGTTGGATGCATTTCAGGGGCGATGGCATCTTCATCATCTGAAGATGATTCGTCTTCGCGTTCTTTGTTGCGTATGGCAGCTGAATAATTTGTATTTAACTTTTTCTTCAAATTGACAATTTCAACATCAACATCAGCTTGAGCTTCATCTGCATCTGCATCTTCGTCATCGCTATCGTCATTCTCATTCTCATTATTTTCTTGCTCCTTGTCAGAGTCGTTGTCAGCGTTGTTGCTACTTGATGATTCATTTAAATTGTCATTTACTTCCTCTTCTGTATCCTCATTATTTTCAATTGTATGCTCAACTTCTGGATTTTCCACATTGTCAATATTGTCGACGACATCGTCGTTGTTGTTATCGCTGTCTTCAGACATATTGGTTTCAAATTCGTTATTTCCGTTTCCGTTGGCTCCATGCAACTCTTCTGCAGCTGAATATTCCTGTTGTTCAAGACTATTGTCTGTAACAAATGCAGCGTTTATGTCTTCTGTTGTTGGCAACATAGTGGTAGTAACAATTGTTGTTGTCGCTGTCGGTGTAGTTGTTGCTGCAGTAGTTTCAACAATGTTTTCCTTTTTAGCAATTGAGTGCTGTTGTTCCTTTTTATTATTACATTTTTTTTTTTTTGTACAAAATATTTTTTAGTTGTTTGTGATTTAATGTTAATGTTGTGTGCCCAAGTTGTAGGAAAATAAATGTGCAGAGAAGGTTTATAAAAAAAAAGAAAATAAAATTTAATTTCACATTAATTTGTATGCAATTATTTAACATGTATTTTTTATTTTTAGTAGTTAAATTTTATAAAAGAATTTTTTTTTTTTTATTAAAATTACCTTAACGTGCGTTAATAATGCGTTGTTAAACTTGCCGGCTTGAAATTTTTTAAATTTATGTTATTTTTAAGCATGTTTCATTGTTTATTTATATTGTTAGATTGAAAGAGAGAACTAGAGAAGAGTAAATTATATAAAAGCTTTAAATAAAGCTTAGTTAAAGCTTATATTAGTAAAAAGCTCATTTAATTAAACATGCTCTTTATAAATTATGTATGTATATGATTTTTAGTATTGTAAAATGTTGTTATAAAGAGATTTACTACTTAATTTTATTAGAATGGTACTTTTAATTTGTCTTAATTTATCGTAAAAGTGCCCTAGAAATCTCTAGTAGAACAGTAGGCGGTTCGGTATGATACCATCAACGAGTATTTAGACATGGAAAAAACCTTAAGTGTTTTGATATTGATAATACAGACATAGTTGACAAAAAAAAATCCATAATTTCAAGAGCAAATTCGTTACCAACCATCATCAGTTTAATAAAGGAATTTTTGCTTCGCTATTGCATCAATGTATGACCATAAAAACCAGAAAGAAATTATAGCCAATCAAGCATGACTATATGATACCCTACATTGAATATGAATTTTTATTTACTCGGACTCAGGATATGATCCCTACTCAGGCCATGCATTTTGTTGGAACTAGTTATGGGAGGGTGATTAGAGGGAGTAGTATTTGTGGACATTTGTTTTGAATTTTCCTATATTGGACGGGAAATATTTCAGCAGGAAGCTTATTCCACATACAGACTGAACGTCTAAAGAACAAAATTTCCCTGTAATATGATGTGCGATACACTGCCCCATTGACCACGAATTTATGAGCCCTTGCTGAAGAACGTGTTTTGTTTTAGAGAAGTTGTTTGGGGAACAAGTTTCCTAATTTCAGCAGATCACATTCCATTTAAGTATCGGTAGAACAGTGAATCACAACCCACATTGCGACGATGTTCCAGTAATTCAATAGAGCTGGATACCCTACTGTCACCGAAAAGCATCTTCTCTCTTTTCCGTAGACGGTCGAGTAACTCCAAAATAGACTTCGAAGCACCGGCCCATACCTGAAAGATGTATTCCATTTTGGGTAGGAAATAAGTAGTGTAAAGCGTAAGGAGATCAGATAGAGTGAACTATTTCCCACAACCGTTTTAGAAAATAAAGACACTTGATAAATTTGTTTTGACCAGCGGACATCGCGCTGAATACTCATGCCTAGAACATCAAGAGCTTCTGATTCTTTAATATTTACACCACTGATAAAAACAGATGAAGCAACATGATCTGTCATTCGTTTGTGTGTTAACATACAACATTGAGTCTTGCGTGCATTAAAATCGACTCTATTCGCACAATCTCATTCAGAGATTGTCACAAGATCTAGGTCTTGTCTTCGCAGGCTTGGCCTATAATTGAAAGAATATGAATGACAAATGTTACTGTCATCAGCAAAAGAGTCGATAGGGTTGGAAGTTTGATGTTGAAGGTCGTTTACAAAAGTAAGGAAAAGAGTAGGAGAAAGAACGGAGGCTTGCGGTACCCCTGAATTGATTTTGAACTCGTTTGATGAGATACCATCTACAACAACTCTGAGAAAGCACGATATAAATCGAGAAAAGTTATTACTGACACCAAAAGCAATAAGTTTTGATCAAACCACAGCCTAGCCGACGCCTTAGAAATATCAAGAGCCACCACTTTACTATCGGCAAAACGGTGAATGTAATGACACCATTTTTCTTATAGGAAGGCAAGTCTCCCATACAAGGAAAGCCATACTGTGGTATGTGGTTGAGAAACGTTTTTTTTTTCTTTTGGAAATAATTCGGTATCTCGGGAACTATTGGAGGTATTGTTATTTCACATGGTTGGAACTGTGGTGTTTACATTTTTTAAGCTTCCTAGCGCTAATGGGGGCCGTTGTGTGGCCCCTGAAAGTTGGTCATCTCTGGCCTCAAATTGTTTAAAAAAATCGCCAAAAATCCATTTATAACCTGAATTAGCTGAAATTTAAAATATAAATAGTCTTGAGAAGATCTACAAAAAATACCCATACATGTGTAGCTTACCTGTATTAGTTGAATAGATATTTAGGTTTATTGATTTATTTTTTTTAAATATTGTTCGATTTTTTCCTGGTTTTTTAGATATGGAGGGCCTACATAGGGACCAAATTTATTTTTAAAATATCAGCTATGTTGGCGATAAAATTCTAAATAAAATAAAAAAACTTGCTAACAGTTATCTCATCACATTAAAAAGCTACACGCATCCAAAAGTGGCACATGCAAAAAGGGCACTATTTTTTTTTTTTTGGTTTTTCCCAAAATAAGCTCATATATTTTTTCTCTCATAGAAAAAAATTTTCTTCAAAACTATATACAATTTTTATATGATCCGGAAAGAGAACTTAATGCAAAAGCATGTAAAGTAAAATTTGGCTCACTTGAGCGGACATAACACCCCCCAGAACTATCCAAACTTGGCCAATTTTAAAAAAAAATGTTGGTTTGAGTAAAGAATTCTAAAAAGGCAAAGCACCGATCCTCGAAGAAGCTCCACATTTGTAGAAGGCTATAGTTTCGTAAATACTTGCAAAGCATTTTTACTATCACACGGTAACTAACGTTACAGTAGCCACTTTTCTAAAGCAACTCAATTTTTGGAACACATTTTCCCCGTTGTAGGAATTTCGGTATAAAAACTATAAAAAATTATAATGCCATTGATTAAGGGACATTTGGATCCATATTAGTTCCAAATTCGGTTGTGATATCTTTAACCATTAAAATTTTACAATAATTCAAATTTTATATCTTTCTTCATGGAAAATCACCATATTATATTTTTTTTTTTGTAATTTTATTAAAATATTAGTCTTCAAGTCCTAAGGTATTCATAAATATTAAATACTTATATAAAAAGTCATTACTTACTCCTCAGAAGTTCCACAATCCTTGTCCCCTTTGACAAATTTTTATGTTTTTTCATATAATGCATAAATTAGGTTGACATTCGAATACAATTTTTCGAATAATCGAGAGAACAATAAATTTTTTCATTCAAATGAATAAGATTTTCAATTTAGAATAAAAAATATTCGATCAATAATAGTCGATTAAGCGGGTTGACATTCGAACAAAAATTATTCGAATAATCGAGGAAAAAATATATTTTTTATTCAAATGAATAACATTTTTTAATTATTTTTTTATTATTCGATCAATAATAATTTATTAATCGGGTTGGCATTCGAATAAAAATTATTCGAATAATTAAGGAAAAAATATATTTTATATTCAAATGAATAACATTTTTCAATTTAGAATAACAAATTATTCGATCAATAAGAGTCGATTAATCAGGTTGACATTCGAATAAAAATTGTTCGAATAATCGATAAAAAAAATATTTCAAATGAATAACATTTTTCAATTTAGAATAAAACATTAAAATTCAATCAATAATAGGCGAATAATCGAATAAAAATTATATGAATAATCGATAAAAAAATATTTCGAATGAATAATATTTTTCAATTTATAATAAAACATTATTCGATCAATAATAGTCGATTAATCTTGTTGACATTCGAATAAAAATTATTCGAATAATCGAGGAAAAATATATTTTTTATTCAAATGAATAATATTCTTAAATTTAGAATGAAAAATTATTCGATCAATAATAATCGATTCACATTCGAATAAAAATTATTCGAATAATCGAGAAAAAAAAATTGTATTGTATTGTAGTACAAAACTTTTTCATTACATCAGACGTGTAACTTTACCTTGCTGATATCATATTTGTTACCTATATTTTCAAACATAAATTGTTGCCTCCCTAATGCTGGATATTATCTATTGATCTACGACGTAGAGAATTTAAATAAATATAAACGTAGATTCTACGTTTATATTCATTTAAATTCTCATTGTTACTCTTTACTCTACCTCTTTGCCAAAAGTTTAATTTCTCTTAAACCAAGTAAAGCTAAAAGCTTACTTTTAATTAAAACAGCTTTTTTAAATTATACTGTATACTTGTATTCACATTATCTCACTACAACTATTTGGTATGCATGATTCATCTTAAGCGAAGTTTTTTCCTCATTATGTGTTTGAAATATATGTATTTTTTTTTTTTTTTTTGCTTTAATATTTAACTCTACGGAACAAATAAAAATATAAACAAAAAAAAAAAAAAAACAATTTTTACGAGACAGACGTTCATATGAGTAGTAAAAATTTTGTAGTATTCTCATACATTTAAATAAATCTTGACGAAAAGTGACGTTTATAGTTTTTTAAAATGAATTTAAAAGAATTGAGACATTTTATGAATTAATAAATATGATAAACTATTTGTATAAAGTGCTTTGATTTTATTAGATGCAATAAACTGTTTCATTGAATGTTTTGATTTAAAATATCAAATTAAAACGGTTGAGTTTAATGCTCGGGAGTTATTTGTTTTGTTAAACAATATACGAATTTAATTATATATGTATACAATAACCTCAAATGTGGTTTTTATACTTCTGAGATATAAAAACCATATATGAGAATTTTTATATACATAGATATGTACATTTATTTATTACAGGCTCATATTGGAAATATTCTTATATCGAGAAAAACCAAAACTGACCACTGGTTTGATCTATAGAAAATAAGTAATATCAACACTGTGAATATTAATAGAATTATACGATTTTTAATTGTTTAACATAAATTTTGCAATCGTTTCAACTATGGAGCTTATGCATTAATTGGAAAGGCCTTTCAAATACATTTCATTTGATAATCCAACACAGAGAAAACAGATTCGTAGTTGCAACCGAATTTGTTGTCAATCGAATGATTCGGGCATCGTTATGTCAACTTTCCAATCTATAGGGTGGGAAAATAATATTGTAGAAATTACAAATGAATGTCATACTATAGTCTCATCATTCATGGTGTGGGATATACAGGGACATCTGAACTTCGATAGTTGATAGCGGCAATATTTTTGAAGCTATTGGGTGTATGACTTAAAAATGAGGGATTTATTCAAATATTTAGCTTTTATTTTGAAGCATTTCTAAAATATAAATTTCCAATCTTTCTGCCAACATATGTATTCCGAGCCAAACGAACTACATATCTTTTCAGGCCAATAACGAATCAAGCCAAATTTGGGTACTCTGTTTTAAGTTGAAGAATATCCTAGAGAGAGCGTTCTGCATCGATCGAAAGAAATAGTAGTGGGACGGGGCAAGGTCTGGACTATAAAGCGGGTAAGGTAAAGCTTCCCAACCACTTCATTCTAAATTGTCTTTAACAGGTATTGTATCATGTGGCCTTGCGTTGTCATGATGGAATATTACGACTTCATGTCTGGTCGCATATTCTGGGCGTTTTTTGGTCAGTGCTTGCTTCAACCGAATCAGTTTCATTCGGTACAGGTTCTTTGTGATTATCTGGCCAGATTTCAGCAGCTGATAATTAATAGGACCCTTTTGGTCAACCAAATACTTCTCTTACGCTTCGGCTTATCCTAATGTATTAATTTTTCATCGCATGTAATGATTCAGTGCATAAACTATTTTCTTTTATAGCAGCATTTCAGACATATTTCAAGGTCTCTCGGCTTCAATTCGTATGGTACCCAATTTTCCTGCATTTGGATAAATTTTGCTCCTCGCAAACGTTGAATTTTACAACAATCTTGATGGAGTGATGGCTTCAATTCTTGGTCTTCAAACATTTATGGCTGACCGCGTCAAAATCACCACTTCTAAACCGAACATACCATATCTCGCACGTTGAAACCGATGGAACACATTCACCATAAGCTTTGATGAGCAATCGGTGTGCTTCAGCGACATTTTTTTTAAATTAAAGAAGTAACGCAAAACTTCCCGCATATGGCTCTTTGTTGGTACAAAATTCGACATTCTCGAAGCAGAAAAAAACTTTGTTGTTTACACTAAGAGAGAATAAATGACAGATACATATGTACTCTTCAAAATGACAAAAACTGCGTTCAAAAAATACGCCTATTGTAAATCCAACATTGTTAAGTCATACACCAATATCTGTCGAATTGACTGTCATTTTTCTGGATGAATGCTGACGTACCCAAAATTTTCAAACTAAATTTTCGAATTTTGGATGACACAAAGCCACTTGAGATCCAAGAGCATCTAATGCATCCCGAAAAAGTCACTGTTTGGTAAGGATTTTGGGCTAGCAGCGTCATCGGTCCATATTTCTATGAGAATGACATTGGCAAGGCCATCACCATCATCGGTTGGCACTATAGGTCGATGATTACCAATATCTTTTGGCGTGAATAGCATGATATGGTCGACAACAACATGTGGTTTTAACAGCACGGCTATACGTACCACACAGCTCTTGTCTCAATGGACATTCTGCACGAGCAAATGCAGGCGATGTGAACTGGCCATCGAAATCGGGCGATTTGACCGCGTTAGACTTTTTCTTATGGGGTTTTCTTAAGTCGCAGTTCTAAACGAATAAGCCACGAACAATAGCGGTCCTGAATGTTAACATTACCCATTACTTCGGACAAATTCAGCCTGATTTAAGCGCCAGACTCATGGAAGACATATCGGATGCGCGCGGCAGACATTTGCACTATAATATATTTCATACATATTGTAATCGATAGTCCTTTCAAACGAATAAAAAGTTTCGATGATATCTCACACACACATTCCTTTATTTAAATTTTAAAACAGGAAACGCTTAATTAAAGACCCTATAAAAAGTTTATAAAATTAATTTTTGAAAACTTTTGAAAATGATTTCATTACTTTAAACCCCTGATCTACATATAATTTGTTAAAATTATTTCATTCTTTATACAATTTTTTCTGCGTTACGTACTACAGCTACTGCTGTATGTCAACACTTTACATTTCTACTGAAAACTGATGAATATTAACTGGGGATTTCTCAGAATTCTATTAATAATACCAATTGATGAATACAGTTGAGAACAGCTAACGCCTCAATGGATTGATGAATGAATGAAATGAAAGACAAAATGACATGGTAACCGAGATTTACAGTAAGTTTAAGCCAGCATATTTAAACGATTATTAATAAAGAGGTAAAAAATTAAAAAAAAATAAATAAAATTCTTTACAAGAATATTCAGCAAATTGCAAGTTTCAGGTGATGACAGCAACTGATGCAAAAGATAAAGTTGAAATTATGCGATTTTTTTTTCTTTTTATAAAAATTTTATAATTATTAAATATTTGTTATTTTAATGTAGTTGTTTTTATTGTATTTTTTTTTTTTTTTTTTGATTACATTAATATGTAAATATTTGTAAATGAATATTAATAAATAATAAATATTTAAATATGTATTTATGCACTGGTGAAAAAAATCATGAATTGAAATTTATAAAAAATGGACAGTTAATGTCATGTGGCTTCCTATAACCCACCCTGATTTTATGTAGAATATAAAAAATAAACTATTTTTAATTAATTCAAATGTTGTAGTTATATTTATTTTTTTTTGTTAAAATTACTTATTATATTATTTGTATTTTTTTATAATTCAGCTTGATTTAAAATGTCAATAATTTAATTTTTATTGTTAGTTTTTATTTTTTGTTCAACAAACAAAACAAAATGAATTATCTATGTTTGAAATAGTAAGCAAAAACGAAACCTGTAAGCACTCTAATTGGAAAATTTAGGGTACTTATGATTAGTAAATACAAATGGGGATTCCCTGCTTTGGGAATTTAGAACAAATAGGCAAAATGTGTATTTTTTACATAAACTGGATTAGATTACGTTACGTGGGTTGCTCGAAATTTAGCGAGTTCACTCGGAGGCGTTGTAACTCATTGAGGTAACCTTAGAGAAACTTTTCCTCTTATGTTGAGAATCATATATGAACGGAGAATAGTTTCCCTCCCTAATTCCGATGACTACGTGCTTCCTGTGGTCTCCGTGAGAACCAACCGGTACTTCTAATACATCTGATCATATTTATTAGTGACACAACTCTGAGACAGTCCAGATAATGATAGAGAACTCTACCAAGATGTAGTAGTCTATGCTTGTGTAAGGCCGGGCAGTCAACTAGAACGTGTTGTACTGATTCTTCCTAGTCCTCATCTAAACAACTTCTACAATAGCTATAAAGTGGATAACCCATACGTTCCAACATGTGTCCAATCATACAGTATCCAGTAATTATATCCGTAAGAATCCTAATCGAATTCCTACGAAGGTACAAATGAGTCTTGGTCCTATACTTTGTCAGAGTGGGCCAGAACATTCTGGATATTCTACAAGTGATGATATTTGACCAACAGAGTTCCGTCACTTTCAACGTTCAGGGACGAGCTGTTGTTTGCGCAGTCATTAGATACATCCCCGAATGCCCTCATATTCTGGAACACATATCAACTCGACGTGATGTTGTGTTAGTTGGGCCAGAGAATGAATACAATTGAGAACACTCGTGATAATATCTGTAAAAGCAGTCTATATTATGGCGATGTTCTAAATTATAAATTAATCGGGTAACTTTGTCATCCTCTATAAGATCCATCGCCCTTCTTTAAACCCGGTCCAGCAACTCTAAACTAGTCCTTGCAGCTCCAGGCTAAATTCCATTTTTGGAGGAACCTAAATGTTTCCTTATGAAGATCCCAATGACCGTCACACTCTATACAGTTCCTAGAATCAAAAGGTTATCTGAAACTCCAATAGTTTCGTTATCCATGCGAAGACATGATTGTGCTGAAGTCTCAAGTCGTTTGTGTGTCAATATGCAACACTGAGTTTTGAGTGCATTAAAATTAAATCAGTTCATTCCCATCTGATTAATCGATTCCTCTATATTCATTCCTGAGATCTTAATCTCAGAAAGAGTTGGTCTATGGTCAACTGAATATGAATGAAATATATTACTACCATCCGCAAAAGAATAAATTGGATTTGAAGTGATTTTGATCTCTCGTGAAAATTAAAAAAGGGAAGGAGAAACAACAGAGCCCTAGAGGACTCCAGAGTACAATATAAGGTTCTTGGAACAAACCACATCTATTACTAGCCTTATAGTATGTTAAGTATTCATCATGCCACACCCAGTCAAACGCTTTCGAAATGTTAAGAGCGACTACCTTACTCTTTCCCATGGGATGTATTGATTGACACCACTGTTCTGAAAGAAAAGCCATTAGATCCCATGTTGAACGCTACTGCGAAATCCATATTATCTGTCATTCAGAAGGCTATTCGATTCTAAATACTTAATTGATAAGGTGATAGTTTAACATGCATAAACTTCGAGAGCGCAGAACAAATAGCGATAGATGGATCATTATCGGGATTGGTGGAACACTTAGCGTAAATTCAGCATTTCTATAAAAACATATGTTAAATTCGAATGACCTTTATCAGTACAGCTTAGACGTTTTCTACTTTGAAGATATCCTTGTTGAGACGCCTTTAAAATTACCTTATTAAACATTGTTTCTAGAAATATATCAGATCATAGAGAAACATAGAGCGGAAACTGGAAAAAAACTCAAACAAAAAAATTACTCAAAATAATCACACATACCAGCGTTGTTTTTGTTTTCACATAGTTTTTTCTACTATTACATTCTCACCACTTAGGTTTTTGGCAGGAGAGTTTCCGCTCTATGTATATTTTCTCTATGTATCAGGTTTTCAGCCAAAATAATACGAAATTTTAACATTTTCTCAATTTTCAAATTCA
This sequence comes from Calliphora vomitoria, assembly GCA_942486065.2. NCBI lineage: Eukaryota > Metazoa > Arthropoda > Insecta > Diptera > Calliphoridae > Calliphora > Calliphora vomitoria. Next base: position 114,660,963 of record OW818030.2, on the reverse strand, counting down.
AAATGGTTTAATTTTTTTATCGAAATTAAGAAAATTCCAAATGAAATTGAGAATTTCAATTTTAAATTGAGAAAATTCCAAATGAAATTCTGAATTTCAATTTTAAATTAAGAAAATTCCAAATGAAATTGACAAATTCAACTTTAAATTGAGAAAATTCTAATTGTAATTGAGAATTAAAATATGAAATTGAGAACATTCCAATTGAAATTTCTAAATTTTATTTGGAATTTTCATAATTTCGATTAGAATTTTCTTAATTTAAAATGGAAATTCTCAATTTCATTTGGAATTTTCTCAATTTAAAGTTGATATTCTCAATTTAAATTTTCTCAATTTAAAATGGAAATTCTCAATTTCATTTGGAATTTTGTCGATTTCATATTAAAATTCTCAATTTCAATTGGAGTTTTCTCAATTTAAATTTGATATTCTCAATTTAAAAGTGGAAATTCTCAATTTCATTTTGAATTTTCCCAATATCTTGTATATTGCTCTCAATTTCAATTAAAAATGGTGTGGTTTAACTTATAGAAAACAGTTTATTTATTGTTATGAAAAAGCATTTCAACTTTTAAAGGGGTATAACTTAATAGCTATAAGAGATAAATAGCACATGTCTTGATTTCAGACAAATTTCAAAAATTCGCATGCGTTTGCAAATTGTATATGTCTGAGGTGCTCTACTTGTAATTCCCACAGCGGCGCTCCACAGAAATGTTTGGTCCATCTTCAAAAAACAATAAACTTGAATATTTCTTTCCTACTCTTATATGAAATTTCAAGTCAATCGGATCAGTCATATAGAATTGACAGATTTAACGAAATAGCTGTAAACATTTTAAAGCAAACCGTGTATTTTTAGAAATTCTAACGTTTTGTATTAAAATCTCAACTTTCAGAAAAATGGGTAGGTTTGGTCATTAAGAAAACAAAATCGTCTTTCTGATTAACTAGAACAAACAATAAGTCGGCGTGGTATCTTCCATACAAAATAAATAGTTATTATCTAGTGAAGTAACCAATAGCCTTAAAACTTTGCATGATTTATTTTGTTGCCATTGTACTTAGTATGACAGAAAATGGGCGGAATTGGATTAGAGAGCGTAGCGTTTTCCATTCAGCTATTCACGAATATCTGTAGAACTATAATTGTGAACTTTTTTAAACATTGTGTGAATCCATTTCTTATTACTGTACATAGTTTGGCTAAAAATGGGCGGAAATGGAACAGTGTGTGTGCCACCTACCATACAAAGTAGAGTACCTGGAGAACTATAATTACTAGAGTCCCCAAACTATATCTGCATCACTATATTATCATTTTACGTAATTTGGTAGAAAATGGGGGGTCCCACCCATAAATAGAAAAAAATATATTATTAAATATTAGAGAACTATTATAGTTAGACTCTCAAGACTTGATACGTCTTGATGGGTTGGTTAATCACAGTGGGCGTGCAATATTATATATCAAGAAAATAGTTATTTTCAAATATCTATGGAAATATAACAGTGATATTCACAAAACATTGCGTGTGTTTTTTTGTTACCATTGTACGTATTTTGGATAAAAACCGGTGGGATCGGAACAAGTGGGATGACCCCTAGGGAGTCATAAAACTTTGTGTAAATTACCTTGATGCCAGTGACCGCTATTAAGCTAAAAATGAAGGGAATCGAATCAGTTTGCATGACACCTACCATATAAAGTAAATATTTATTATCAAATGTCTGTAGAACTACAATAGTGAGTTTTTCAAACTGCTAGTGACTTATGTTGTTACCAATACGTTAAAATTGACAAGGATCTGCACAAGGTCTATGGTACCTACCATACAAAGCTTCATAATAGAATATTTTGGGAACTATTAAAGTCAAAGTTGAGCTAAAATTGAAGGGATGCGAACAGTGGGTGTGACCCCTGATTTTTATCTTCTAACAACATTCTCTTATGATATAATTTCGATTTCAATATTTATTATAACCAATTCTAGATGTATTTACATACGTATATGTTACAAAATAATCTCTCAACTTTATTTTGGAATGAAAAAACACAACTTTTTTTAACTAATTAATATATTTATATAAAATTAGAGAATTTAATTCCTTGTACCGCAGGAATAATTAAATAATGTTATTATTTCAGTTTTTTGTGATAAACTCTGTTTAAGAGCAAAAAACAAGTAATTTAATAATATGAATTTCAAACTTACAACGTCAAAGTCTTTATCTATACATAGATCATTTTAATTAATATAAATATTATAAACATGCATCTAAATCAGTGATCGCTATAAGCAGAACATGGAACCTGGATTATAATAAAATGCTTTGCTCTTTTTTTGTCTGTTGTAGTCAGACCAGCTATTGGTGGTAATATTTGTTTCAAATTTAATAACGTTTATAAACTTCGTTGACATTCGTGTTGTTTTGAAGTAAGCAACTGAATATATTTGGTGGTTATAATCAAAACACAGCCAGAGGACACGAACGTAAGTCGATTTTTACAGAAACACAACACGAACAGCAATAAAACTCTCAAGAAAGAACTCAAAATAAACCTAAGTTTAATTCAGTAGCTTCCCAGCAAATCCGGGTAACTGTCACTAACTAGTGATTTTTCCTATCATTATGGTCACCATTGAATTAGCTATGTGGCTAGTTATTTCAACACTTTCGAGTGCTAGGCAGAAGTCAAATGACTCTACATCAGGGAAAGGAAAATAATGTGCGGGCGCCTTTTCATTTACTCTTCTCTTACGCACGTGTGTACACGCATTGTAGAGAAATAAATAGCTTAAGCATTCAAACAAGCAGGTTGTGTATCACTGATTTTAAGAATCAGGTTTGCCAGAGAAAAAAATGTTCCCAACTTTTTATGATCTATGATGAACAATATGAAATTTTTAATTGGGGAAAAGAGACGAAAGTTTACCGGCATCACTGATTCGTGATGGGAGAGATTGTATAACTAATATAATCGTAAAATGTAATACAGTGCACTCGCGGTAACGTGAACAAGCTTTTGTTTACATTGACTACTCTGTAACGTGAACAAACTCAGAATGCTCTATAACGTGAACAATTTATTTCACTGCATTTGTTGTCTAAGCATGTAGTCAACACTGAAATACATACATTAAATTTGTATCCTCTAAATTAATATTTTTTGTATAGCAATATATAAAATTTTATATTTTTTCCATGAAACTCGACAGTCGCTAACGTGAACAATTTCATTAACATGAACTCCCTTGGTTTTAATTAGTTCACGTTACCGCGAGTGCACGTAGTATAGGTACCCTGCTCTACATAGCATAGACTAAACTTCCGATTACAAGACATATTGACAATTGACTCTCTTTTTAATTTGCTGTACAAAAAAAGTTTAAAGTGACTACATAATCTTGTATGTAGTCTTAGAGACACTAGTGACAATTGAATTCACACTAGACCTGGTATATATACAGTAACCATATAGACTTGTTTTTGCATTACAAAGAGCCAAAAATATACTTATGAAGTCAGTATAGAATACTGACTTCATATACATTTTTTATTTAAATTTTAATGTCAATACATTACCAATTAAAACATTTTCTACTTTTGGCTGACCCTGATCCTAAATATGTATGTGTAATTTTTAAGTGTAATATGGAAAAGCATTATAAAACCTTCATAATTTTTATTTAAATTAAAAATATTTGATTTATGGTAGTTGAAAGTATGAAAACTAAACTGCCAACCAAATTTGTTTTCAAAATTATTCATAGAAATACCATTAAATGACATTAAATTTACAACTCCTTTTTTTTTTGCTACTCCTCCGTTTTTCCAACCACTTAACAAATAAGAATTTCGCCATCTTAAACAACTCATTAATATTAAAATTTCGAAAAGAAAAGTTTATAAGTTTGTTGCTTAAGCAAAAAAAAAAAACTAGAGCTGCTGTTTCTTCCACTTGCACTTATTTCATTTTTCCCTTAAATTACCTCAATTTTAAATGTGTTTTTTTTTTCTCTCTAGTACTCGGCTAATTTCAGTCAAGTGTTGGCAGTCAGTATAGTTAAGCAGGAAAAAAAAAACGAAACTTGCAAGTAAAACTTTTTAATATAAAAATGGTCTCAAACTGTGTATGAAATGAGCAAAATGAATTGCAGCAAATGCAAAAAAAAAAAAAAAAAAAAAAAAAAAATAAATGGAAATCACAAAAGGGAAAAGGAAAAAAGTCAGCAGGAGGGAATACGTAATGAATATTATTTAGTTTTCAAAAATAATTTTACAACTCAAACATATGCATGAGCTAAGAGTGCAACTAAAAAACAAGTATGTACAATTGCTTGCAAGTAGTTGTAAGTCAGAGTGAATGCTAGAAAATAGCATGCACACACTAGACTGATTTCTGATTGTATGAAAAATAATAATTTAACTACGTCACCACAATTTGTAGTTAATTTAAATTTAAATACGTTTGCCATAAGTTTTTGTTCTTCAAATTATTCATCCTTTAAACTTTAATGTGGTTCAACTAAGTCCATATGTTTGCCAGTCGGTATGTCTGTATAAAACACGCTCATCTCCAAAATTCAAACACGAAATATATAAGATACATCTTGAATATTTATCATTATTCTAAGCTGTTTGAAAATCAGTTAAATCAGGTTAGTAGAAACAAAGTTATAAGCAGGGCAACCAAAGATATGCTCTAAAAAATGGTTTATGAGCATAAAAACGAAAAATATGCTGTTAAAATATGAAAAATATGCATTAAAAATGTTATGTTGTTGTTTAAAACTAAAAATTGAATTAAAAATTCGATAAAAGGTAAAGAAAATATTAAATTCATTAATTAAATTTGATTATTATATTGGGTGTATGACTTAAAATGCGGGATTTACAATAGATGGCGTATCTTTTGAACCCAGTTTTTGTTTTCAATGACTTATATGTCATTTTCAAGAATACATATCTGTCAATTATTCGTGTATAGCTATTGAACATTAAAAAACATTTTTTTTTGCTTCGAAAATGTCGAATTTTTTGCCAATGAATCGTCATATGCGTTAAGTTTTGCTTTACTTCTTTAAATCGAAAAAATGCCGATGAAGCACTCCGATTGCTTCCCAAAGCTTATGGTGAATGAATTTCATCGGTATCAACGTGCGAGTGATGGTGTGTGCGGTTTATAAGTGTTGATTTTGACATGGAAGACAAAGATCGCCCAGGCCAGCCAAAAACGTTTGAAGACCAAGAATTGGAGGCACTGTTGCAAAACTCAACAAGAGCTTGCAAAATCATTGGGAGCTACTCAAGTAGCAATTTCAAAACGTTTACTACCAGCAGGATTCATCCAAAATCAGGGAAATTTGGTACCATACGAATTGAAGCCGCTAGACCTTGAAAGACGATTTTGCCTGTCCGAAATGATGCTTGAACGCTAAAAAAGAAAATCTAATTTGCACAGAATCATACTTGCGTTGGAAAATTAATCCGTAAGAGATCGAACGTGAAGCTTGGCTAATCCGACCATCACAGGGAACCTGTGCCGAACACAACTGATTCGTTTGAAGCGAGAATTGGCCGCCCAGAATAAGCGGCCAGACATGAAACCGTAATATTCTATCATGACAATACCTGTTAAAAAGTACTTAAAATTAAGTAGTTGGGAAGTTTTTCCTCACCCGGTTTATAGTCCAGACCTTGCTCCGTCAGACTATTATTTGTTTCGATCGATGCAGAACGCTCTCTCTGGGATGTGCTTCACTTTGGAACATAGTATCCGTTCTTGGCCACAAAAGATGAACAGTTCTTTTGGCACTGAATTCATATGTTGCCAGAAAGATCGTTTGAAATAATGTTGTTCACATTTCCATATGAATCCTCTGTAGTTTCACAAACCCAAGGGAAAGTGCGCATCATATCATAAGTTGATGTACATATGTAGCTTCTATATGAAGTTGACATCTCAGATCTTAAAATAATTATTAAAAATTCTTGCAATACTTGAATGATGTGTTCTATTTAACAAGAAAATACCAGCCATAGTGAATTATACATGGAGACGGAGTGTCTCGTCAAACTAAAATAATACAAATCATATGTCTGATACAACAATACATTAACTAACATGTATTTTGTTGTTGCCAGAGATAGGTTTTTGACAACAGACTTAGGTTTTTGACAATTGCGTCTCGTCCCTATGATACCAGCCATTACATTACAATATATCTTCAATACAATTTGTGTAAAGTCTAAACTTTATATTCTGAAAATTTTTCAAATGGTTGGTGGTAAAAATCACTAGAAAACATTTTTATATTTTACAGTGGGCACTGTAAACGCCCAATTATAGCTGTCTTAAGTAGAGTTTGCAGTTTCGAAACCGAAACCGCGGTTTTTCAAGGCCTAAACCGAAACCGACAATTATTCTTCGGTTTTTACTTTTAATCTATTTTCAGTAGAAAAATTCAAAATTTAGAAATGAGAAACAAACTTTTTCATCTAATATCTCTAAAAACATATCGAAAAAAATATCTTAAGATTTCTTAAAATTTGTTTAATTGTATTACAATAATTGCTACAGATGATGTAGCAGGCTACCTTTCGCAGACACAAACTCATTTAAAAATATTGATCATACGAGTGTTTCCTGACAATTAAACTTCAAATGACTGTTTATCTATTGTAACAAACAGTTATTTTTAAATATCCGATAAAAGTATGGAGTACTAGCTGACCCGATGCGCTTCGCCACCCCAAATTGGAAGAAAGAAATAGTACTATTAAGTCTCCCTTTGTGAATTAATACTAATTCCAGGATATGTCCGTAGTTTCATTCGAAAACTTATTATTGTAATAAAAAAAAGTACCATAAAGACCCACATTTTGTATTCCCACTCAGCATCATGATTCTGGGTCCATTATTATAGAAAATGTTAACGAAAGTTACCAATAAAGTCTCCTTTTGTGAATTCTAACTCATTTAGAATCATGTGTGCCTAATTTTTAGGTTTTTTATTATAAAATAGTCAAAAAGTATTATTAGTTGGAAAAAAGTAACTGTGAGTTCCTTTTTCTAGATTCTATGTGTTTTATTTTCTGCTTGTAGAAATTTAAAAAAATACCTCAGTGTCATATAAGTAGAAAATGCTTAATGACTTTCAAAAGCATATCAGCTAACATATAAGTGAAATAATTGAATATAATAAAAAGTACCATTACAAGAATAAGTACCAATTTATTTTCAATTTAATTCCAATCCAAGTAACTTAAGCTTAAGGAACTTTAGGAAGTCAAGGAAAAATTAACAAATATTAATAACTACTTAGTAAAATATAAAAAAGAAAAGATACAATGCAAATAATAGAATTACATTATGAAACAAAATTTAATGAATATAAAAGTAATATGCAGTTAAGAGTCAAATATGCAAAAATATGCCACAAAAAGTTAAATATGCAAAAATATGCACTAAAGAGCAAAATATGCCAAAATGTTTTAAATTGTCTGAAACGGATAAATAAATAACTTATATGTTTATAGAACACACAGCAAAAAAATACGATATTGCATATTTTTAGTTGCACTGGTTATAAGCAAAAATGTAAGACAGTATCGAAAAAAGTTTATATATTTATAGAAAACTATTAAATGCTCTTCACCCTGTTGTTGTAATATGTATATGTTTTGATTGTTGTATTTCTACACATTTAGGAAAAAAAGAACAATAACATACATATGTATGTATTGTATTTATGTGTGAAAAGAATGGTCAAATATTTACACCTCTTAACTGATATTTCTCCAAACCAACATAATGATGTCAAACTATTTTTTCATCATTGAAAAAGTAGCAAAAATATATTACTGTCACATGCTGACACCACTTAACTGAAAATTGTTATATTGCCTCTAATGAGCAAACAAATTGCCATATAATTATCGATATACCTACATAAATAAATTTCTTTCCTTACTTTATCTCACTTTTTTTTGTCTTTCCAAAGCTAAATTTAATAAACAGCAAAAATATTCCATTTAAGCGACAATATTTTAATAAACTTATAATTTAATTTAATTAAAGTAAATAATGGGAAAAGCATCAGCATCGCAAATTGAATAAAAAATAGACAACCATAGAGAGAGTATTAAAATAAAACAAGAATTTATATTTTATGCAATTTATTAATAAATATTAACATTATTACTTATTACTTTTTATAAAAAGCTGGGAGGTATATTGATTTTGTTAATCCGTTTGTAACACATCAAAAATTTTGTTGCATATCCACATTAGTATATATATTTTGGGTCCTCATAAGATTCTAAGACCTAGATATGTATGTCCGTTTATCTGTGTGTCTGTTAAAAACACGATAGGGCCCAAACCAAAGAGCTAGGTGGCAGGAATTTTCCACAAATACTCTCTGATAATAAGGTTTGTTTTGTATTGCAAATGGGTAATATCGGTCCACGATTTCACCTAGTCCCCATAAAAATTTTCCCCCTAATTGCCGCATTATCAACATATTTAAGTCTAATAAAGTTTTGCACAAATTAGTTCTAAGCACTCTTAAATTATACTAGTAAAAATGGCGAAAATCGGTCAAAATTTGTCCCTAGTCCCTCACAAAATCTATATCTATATAAATATATAAATGTCTTTGTAAGTTTGTTTGTTTATTTGTTTGTTTGTTTGTTTGTTTGTTTGTTTGTTTGTTTGAGCATCACGCCTAAACGGCTGAACCGATTTTATTGAAATTTGGAACGTAGATAGATCCTAATTTGGAAGCGTCAATAGGCTATAAATTTTTTCAATACTTGGACCAGAAAGCGATAAAAAGGGGGAAAAACGGGTAAAATTGGTACCTTTAGTTTTTAAACAATAATTACTAAACGGCTGAACCGATTTTTACATCGACAGGGGTAGCGAAGCGCACCGGGTCAAGCTAGTAATATATAAAGAAGTTATATACCCCCATAGGAAAAATATTTTATTTTCAATAAATAATTTATTCTCTTATAAAACATATATTTCGACATAAGTCATTTAAAGTTTCAAGAAATTAATCACTCTATCCAATTCTGTACATTTCGGACCCATGGAAGGACAAATCTCCATATTGATGGTGGGTATACATAATTCGGCACAGACGAATATAACACTCTTTTTTGTTTTATACAGCATTTATTTTGTTTAATAAATGGACGGTGGAAAAAGAGAGAAACAACATAATATAAATATAAGTGTTAGTAAAAATATACAATGAAACAAATAACCAATTTAAGGAAAAAAGTAGTAAAATTTTATAAACAATGAAGTAGTAATAAAGTGTGATTAAAATTAAATGAAATATTCTGAATATATTTTTACCAATTTAACTGTATTGGAAATGTTGAATGTGTCGATGAAATTTTTCCGATATCCCACATTAGTACTTAAACTTTCTTTAAAAAAAGATCACTGGATCGTACAGTACAGAGCAAATTCGATATGCCCAATAAACGCCTGTAGCATATGGTTAGGGACGCAAATTCCCACACTTTTTCATTTATTTTTAAATTTTTGAACTTAATTTTATTGAGTGTATAACTTTAAAATGCGTGATTTACAACAGATGCCGTAACTTTTGAATGATTTTTGGTCTTTAAAAAATGAAATGTAATTTTGAAGGTTACATATCTGTCATTTATTCTCAGTTATAGAACACTATAGTGTAAACAACCAACTTTTTTTTTGTTTCGAAAATGTCGAATTTTGTGCCAACAAAGCTGGAAGTTTTGCTTTACTTATTTGGTTTTAAAAAAAGTGCCACTAAAGCACACCGATGCTTATAGTGAATGTGTTCCATCGGTTTCCACGTGCGAGAAATGGTTTGCGGTTCAGAAGTGGTGATTTTAACACGAAAGACAAAGAAGTTTGAAGACCAAGAATTGGAGGCACTACTCCATGAAGATTTTTGCAAAACTCAACAATTGCATGCAGAATCATTGGGAGCTACTCAAGCATCTATTTAAAAAAGTAAGATATCGTATATGAAGCCCAGGCAATCAGCCGAATTGACACCAAAGCCAAATATCCATGGGGCTAAGGTAATTCCCTGCGTTTGGTGGTTGAATCTGACCAGACTATCACAGGGAACCTGTGCCAAACGCAACTGATTCGTTTGAAGCGGGCCAAGAATATGCAGCCTGACATGAAACAGTAATATTCCATCATGATAACGCTTGACTACATGTTGCAATAACTGTTAAAAAGTATTTAGAATGAAATGGTTGTGAAGTTTTGCTTCATCCGCTTTATAGTCTAGAGTACTATTTGTGTCTACCGATACAGAACGCTCTCTCTGCACGCAGAAAAAAATGTAGTTGTACATTGTTACTGTAACCATTTCAACATTGTGCATGGTTACTGTAACAATTTCAAAATTTTTAACAATATTATAGTCACAGTAACTATATATATGATTGTGGTAACAATAATATGGTTAATTTACGATTCACATGATTGTATCAACCATATATATGGTTACAGTAAACATGTATATGTTTGCGATGTAGGTACTCTACTACTTTATACTTTGTATTTTAAAAATATTTTCAATCAATATTTCATTTTAAATGTTGTAAATACAATTTTATGAATTTTCATTCGATTAAAAAATTTTCAAACTATCATACATTTGTGTTATAAATAAATTATTTTAATTTTTATAAATATAAATGTGTCTTCATTTATAATTGGTGACCCCGAAAAAACAAAGATTAAAATAATTGCAACAATCAACATGCCTGTTTTTGAAGATATTCCATCAAGAAGCACCACGCAAGAGATGCCACAATCGAATCCATTACCACCACCGGCAGAGCCTATAAATGTTCCGGAAATTTCTTCTGCAAAAACACCAAAGCTTCCAGCTTTTTGGAAAGATGAACCTGAAGTTTGGTTCTTTCAAGTTGAAGCAAGTTTCCGTATATGTGGAATTACTCAAGACACCACAAAGTTTGAATATTTGGTTATGAATTTGGACCAATCCGTCTTATTTTTGGTAAAGGACATAATCATTTCCCCACCTACATCTGGTAAATACGAAGCACTTAAAAATCGTATCATTAATTCATTTGCTGAGTCTGCGGAACATCAATTGAAACGTTTGCTAAGTGGCATGGATATGGGTGATCAAAAGCCATCCCATTACCTTCAACGTATGAAATCTTTATCCAATGGTAAGGTTAGTAGTGATATTTTGAAAACACTCTTTCTGGAACGATTACCAGATAAAGTAAAGAGTATTTTGGCCGTCTGTGAAACCAGTGACATTGATAAATTAGCACTTCAAGCCGACAAAATTGTTGAAGCCTTTACAAGTTCAACATCAATGTTTGTTTCCGAAATATCTCCGCCTTTAAATGAAGATAATTTATCAAGTAAATTGGACAACATAATTTCTCGTATAGATGCGTTAGAGACACGTTCAAGACCAACTCAACGTACAAACACGTCATCTTTCAAATCTCGATCTAGTTCAAGAGGAAGTTCAAGAAATAGAAAAGAATCAGGTTTGTGTTGGTATCATTGGCGTTTCGCTGAAAAGGCACTTAAATGTATTCAGCCATGCAAATTTGAAACCCCAAAAAACTAAGCTCCTCTCATACAAGTTTTCCGACCGCTTGTATGGATGAATTATATAATGGTCGTTTATTTGTTACCGAAAAGCACTCAAAAGTCCAATTTCTTATCGACACTGGGGCTGAAATTTCAGTATACCCTTGTAAAAATCGTAAGTCACCTCAGAAACTTTCATTATACGCAGCAAACGGCACTGAAATCAAAACCTATGGCAACATTATTCTAAATTTAGACTTAGGTCTGCGCAGAAGTTTTAAATGGAACTTCGTAATTGCAGATGTATCTCGCCCAATCATTGGGGCAGATTTTCTTCGTCATTATCATCTTCTTCCTGACTTAAAGCAAAGAGCATTAGTTGATGGTACAACCAACCTTAAATCAAATGGCAATATTGTTAACGTCTCGTTTGTTGGTATCAAAATGGTTTCTGGCGATAGTATATACCACAATTTGCTGAAAAAGTATCCAGAAATTTTTACAACATCTGAAACTTTTGAATCAAATCATGGCACTTATCATCACATTATCACACGTGGACCAAGTATTTCTTGTAGACCAAGACGACTAGATCCAGTCAAATTAAAAGCAGCTAAAGATGAATTCCAGTACATGTTGGACAAGGGAATTATTAGACCATCCAGCAGTAATTGGGCAAACCCACTTCATATGGTAGCAAAGCCTAACGGTGAATGGCGTCCCTGTGGCGATTACAGGGCTCTAAACAAAATTACTGTTGCAGACAAATATCCTGTTCCATATTTAACGGATTTTCAAATGAACCTTCATGGATCGGTAATTTTTTCTAAATTAGATTTAATAAAAGCCTTTCATCAAATTCCAGTGCACCCAGATGATATACCGAAGACCGCTGTGACCACACCTTTCGGGTTATTCGAGTTCTTGAGAATGCCCTTCGGGTTGTGCAATGCTGCACAAACTTTTCAGCGCTTTATCGATGGAGTTTGCAGAGGACTCGACTTCATATTCGTCTACATTGACGACGTCTGTGTCTTTTCAAAATCTGAAGAAGAACATCTAACACACCTACAAATTCTTTTTGAGCGATTTAAAGAGTTCGGAATTAAGGTCAATCCCGCAAAATGTGTTTTTGGTGCTTCAGAAATTGATTTTCTTGGACATCACATTACTTCAAATGGAATTACTCCACTTCCAGAAAAAGTAAAATCAATAAATGAATATCCTCTACCTAAAACCATTAAGGAATTAAGAAGATTTTTGGCCATGTTGAATTTTTACCGCAAATTTCTTCCAAATGGTGCTACTGCTCAAGCTATCCTCAATAATTTTTTGAAAGGGTCAACAAAGAAGAATGATAACCGTGAAATACCCTGGAATGAAGACTCCATAAATGCATTCAACAACTGTAAGAAAGCATTAGCTGATGCAACAGTTTTGGCCCACCCAGCTCCTAATGCAAAAATGGCACTAAAAGTTGATGCATCGAATTTCGCTGTTGGTGCAGTTTTAGAACAATTTATTGATAACTCCTGGCAACCTCTTGGCTTTTCCAGTAAAAAACTGAACGATACTCAAGCGAAATACAGCACATATGACCGTGAACTTTTAGCAATATATAAAGCTATTCGTCATTTTCGTCACTTATTGGAAGTTCGAGAATTCACAATTTATACAGATCATCGTCCTTTGATATTTGCATTCAAACAAAAATTGGAGAAGGCATCACCTCGTCAGAGAAATCATCTTGATTTTATTGCTCAGTTTTCCACGGACATAAGGCATATTTCCGGCACGCAGAATGTTATAGCCGATGCCCTATCACGTATTGAAACCATTCAAATTCAAGCTGTAGATTACAAAAAGTTAAGTAAATCCCAAAAGAATGACCTCCAACTTAAAGAAATTTTGCAAACTCCAGGTAATATGAAATTTGTGCTTATAACATTTCCAAATACAGACTACCAAGTTTATTGTGAAACATCAACTGGCATAGCTCGCCCATATATTCCAAAAGAGTTTCGAGAGATAATATTTAAAAATATTCATACACTCTCACATCCTGGTATACGTGCGACTCGACAACTCATTTGTAAAAAATTCTTTTGGCCATCAATGAACAAAAATGTCAACGATTGGTCTCGTGGTTGTCAAAACTGTCAACGCTCTAAAATCACTAGACACACAAAGAGCAAACTTGCAGAATTCCCAATTGTTACCAATCGGTTTTCAATGATTCATTTGGACATTGTAGGACCCTTACCTCAATCAGAAGGATATTCATATCTTTTAACATGTGTTGATCGTTTCAGTCGTTGGCCGGAAGCTTTTCCTCTCAAGGATATTAAAGCAGAAACTGTGTTTAGAGTTTTCTATGATGGTTGAATATGTCGTTTTGGTATTCCAAGTACTATTGTAACTGATAGAGGAAGTCAATTTACATCTCACATGTTCAGTGAGATAACAAAGAACTTGGGAATATCTCACAATTTTACAACATCATACCACCCACAAGCTAATGGATTAGTGGAACGTTTTCACCGAACACTAAAAGCCGGTCTCACATGTGCGGACAATGAGCAATGGACTGTTTCCTTAAATACAGTGTTGTTCGGTTTAAGAGCAAGTATAAAAGAGGAACTTGGAGCATCTCCATCTGAAATGTTGTATGGTGAAACAGTGCAACTTCCAGGTGAATTTTTCAAACCCTGCAATAAAATAGATCCTACATCTCATTTAACAACAATCAGAAAAATAGTTAATAATCTTAAATCCACCGAAACCTTCCATCATCAAAGCAATTCAAACAAGTTTTTTGTTCATCAAGACTTAAACAACTGTTCTCATGTTTGGATACGTCGTGATTGTTATTCAAAACCTCTACAACCTAAATATGTTGGACCATTCAAAGTTATACAAAGAAATCCAAAAACTTTTAAAGTTTTAGTTGGTAACAAACAGGAAACAATATCAATTGACCGCCTCAAGCCTGCTTTTTTTGTAAATGACAGCTTAGAAGAAAATGTTCAAAATACTCAAAACAAGCAAACCATTTCAAAAACAAGATCCGGCAGGACGATAAAGTTTCCTGAACGCTTCTACGTCCATTGAGAGGGGAGTACTTGTAGGTACTCTACTACTTTATACTTTGTATTTTAAAAATATTTTCAATCAATATTTCATTTTAAATGTTGTAAATACAATTTTATAAATTTTCATTCGATTAAAAAATTTTCAAACTATCATACATTTGTGTTATAAATAAATTATTTTAATTTTTATAAATATAAATGTGTCTTCATTTATAGCGACAACCATTTATATGATGAAGGACTTACCCTATTATGATGCTCTCATATCATAATGTCAATTCTGTACCACGGAAGCAACTATAACATCTTTAATAGGAGGATTTCCGCAACAAGTGGATAAATTTATAAATACCGAGTAATATGCCAGAATGTCGTAGACCAACTATACAAAATCCATAGATCAGCCTGAACTAGTCCTTCAGAGGCACTGAACACTATACTGCACCATGTGTCAATAGACCTTCACATAATGACCACCTCTGAATGCAGCGCAGCGAGGCTTCATGCATCTCTTTGTTGGATATCGCTAATATATGACCATGAGGGGTTTCTGAGCCTATTGCCAGAGATCGTTCTCCAGTCCTCTGACTATATTACTCCATACACAGATTTTGATAGGGTGTTCAAGGTCTTGATTCCCTCCAAGAGTGGTAATCTCGTGTACGAATATGACACTAGGATATATACAGGTTCTAAAATGAGCTGTGGTGTTGGTTTTGGCGTCTTCTGTGAGAACTTGGGGTAGGCATTTCATATCGTCTTTCGAATGAGTGTAGTGTTTTCCAGTCGGAAATTTATGCAATCATGGTAGCTTGCAATACACTTCATGATCATTATTCTAGTGGCAAAATATGTATCTTTGTCGACAGTCATGCGGCATTTCTCTCACTGAAGGTCTACACAACTTCATCTTCACTAGTCAGGCAATTTATAAATTCTCTGTCAAGGCTAGGTCCTCTATCTGACATTACTTTGGTTTGGGTCCCTGCGCACAGAGACCACTACGGTAATGAACAGGCAGATGAACTAGCCAGAATGGGATCTGCCTTAGATACCTCCAATGCGGACTCAGTAGCAATTCCACTGGGGACTATCTTACAAAGGCTGAGAATAGATGGCGTAATTTAGACACATGATGTTCTTTTAACGAAAAACGTGCTATGCAACTGTTAATCCGGAATAGAAGGGATATATCAAGGTTGCTGGACGTTAGGCAAGCATGCAAATTGCCTGGGACTCCCTTTTAACAATTATTGTCGCAGCTGTAAGGATAGGGAAGAAGAGGAAACGATTTTCCACCTTCTCTGCAAATGACCAGCCCTGAGTGTCATGAGACATAAATTCATGGGCAACTATATATTGACTAACCTTGGAAAGGTAGCCGGGTCTAAACTCAATAAACCTACTGAGATATCTCACAGCTACAGGTTGGGTCTAGTAAACTCGACTTTTTTTTGCATACTTTTTGCTTATATTTTATATACATTACGATGTCAAAACGGGGTCCCTTCGACCCTACTTGACTGTTCGTACGCAGCGAACTATCACGTAAACCAACCAACCAATATGCAAGTATTTTATTTGAATAAATTTACGTATTTTTGAGAATATTTATATTGAACGGTCTTATTCAACTTAATACAAGTATAAGTTTTTTTGGCTCAATCTATATACCTCTTGTGCATCTACTTATTCATCAGATAATATGGTTGGGACCTGCTTAATATAAGTATAAGTTTGCAATCTGCGTCTATTGCGATTTTGGCAGATCGAATATTTACATATTGATATAAACTAATTCCCGACATTGCATCATGGGATCGAATGCTACAATACTTGGTTAACTGTTCAATGATTACTTCATCAGAGAATATAGTTGGTTTGATTTGAAAACAACGAATTTCGACTCAGGCAGTCGCGGATCCAGAGAGGGTGAAATAGGAATTTTCCCCCTAAAACTGAAAAGTTATCATATAAAAAAGAAAAGAAAAATGTAGAAACAATTTTAATTTTTCCCCACCCCCAAATTGTTGATCTGGATCCGCGTCTGGATTAAGGAATCTGGTTTTTGCAACTTTGGTTTTACAACAAGATCAGAGATTGTTTGAATCAAGTGAATCGCTTGAGGAGTGGTTGTTAATGGAATCTAACCCAATCTTAAAGGAATCTTTTTAAAAAAAACTGTTGCTTAAGAAGTGCTTTTTAAAAAATAACCCTAAAAAATATTAGAAATGTTTATAAAAGAACCGAAATTCATAATCAACTTAAATATAAAGAAGTGTAGAACTTGTTATAAGACAATTTATTACCTTGGACTTAAAAATTAAAATATTTTTATGAAATTTACTTACTTCTCCCAAAATATATATACAGTTATTTCATTGATCAAATTTTATACAAAATATTTACAAATTTTAGAAAGATCAAACGAAATTAAACGAATATTTTTCATAAAAGCATCATTAGTGTTAGTAGAAATTATTAAAAAAATAATAAACAAGTAATTAAGATAAATTTGTTTATCAATTAAGCCAATTAAAGCAAATTTGCAAATAATTTGTTTTTATACAAAATTCTATACATTTATAAAGTTTTCTTTTTTTTTTGGTTTCTGAAATATGTTCAAAAGGGTTTTTATTTATTAAATAATAAAGTTGTTTTTTTTATTTGATTATAAGTATTTTACAATATACATTGGTTAAATCGTTTATATTTTTACAAATATGTATATAGCATGTATGTATAGTAAGTAAGTATATAAAGATAAGTAGATAGTAAAATAATATATAAGTAATAAGTATTAATAGAGCAGATAAAAGCTTATAAAGAATATTCTAAATATTATTTAAAAACATAAGTTTTATTTGTTTTATTGTTTTTAAGAAAAAACTCTTGAGCTACAAACAAACCATAAAAATCCATACCAAAATTTTTCTTTTATTTAACAAAATTTATTTGCCATTCCAGTTTCATTTATTATACAAAGAAAACCAAAAACAATAATAATATTAATAATATTATGCAAACAATTAAATAAAAAAAAGAAAATAATTATTAAACAATATACAGCTTAAAGCGTTTGTTAAGGAAAATTATAGAAATTTTTACATTAAAAAAAAAAACAAAATAATATTTAAAAAAAAGGCAAACAAAACAAATTAATATTTTACCTCCGGCTCATCAATATTGCCCTGAATTTCATTTTCTAAAGGTTTCTTTTCCAAAGGTTCACGTTTCTCCTCAGATTCAGTTGATTCGGCATTGGGTGCTTTGACCTCGGGTCCTTGGGTGACGGGTTTAATGTCTTTGTTTTCGGTTTCCTCAACGGTTTCGCCATCTTCCAAGGGGCGTATGTTGACCACACGTACCTTGAAGACACTGTTTTCATCACCGTAAACGGTTTCGTTTACCTCCACTTTATGGCCATCGACCACCTTTTATTTTTGTTAGCAAATCAAAATTTAATAGTTTCAATATCAACAAATTTCTGGTTTTCTTAAGTTTTGTTATAATTTAAAATACCTTTACAGTTGAAGTGCTATTGGCCTTTTTGGGATCAATGGTGGGGAAACCAATATCAGTAGAATCATCATCCTCATCACTGTCATCACTACCAGCTCTACTGAATACACCTACCGGGAATAAGCGTGCACTAAAGCGACGGAAGAGATCTGTAATTAACCAAAAAAAAAAAAATTGTGTTTATTGATATTTTCTTTTTCGTGTCTTTTTGTTTTAATAAAAAGTCTTATTTGTCTTATCGCTGAGACTGAAAACATCTGCTGTTTGTAATGTAAATATGTATTTTTTATTTTATTTGAATTCTAAGTCTCGTGTTATTGCTAAGTGCTTTGGATTAAGGAACTTTGGCAAGTCAAGTCATTTTAGTTGGTTTTTATGCCTGGGAAAATAAATGTTGTTTTTATTAATGACAGTTTATTTTTTAAAAGGTGACATTTTATACTATAGTTGAGTGTTGACTTAAAAATGCTTAATTTTTTTAATTTGTAAAATATAAATTTATTCAAAGAATTGGCCTTTGACATTTTTTCATCATTCTGGGATGATATGGTTTCCGCGCCAAGAGAACTGCTCATCTTTTGAGGTCAGCAACGAATCAAGCCAATATCGTATATTCTGTTCCAAGTGAAGCGTATCCCAGAGGGAGCGTTCTGCATTGATCGAAACAAATAGTAGTCCGACAGGAGAAGGCCTGGACGGGTAAGACAAAACTTCCCATCCTTGTCCTTCTAAATAGTTTTTAAATGTAATAGCGGGTGATTCATGGTGAAGTTTGATTTATAAAAATTTTATTAACTAAAACAATTTATGGCATTTATTGTTGGAAAATGATATCATGTTGGCCATGACCACATCTGAGGTGTTCCATTCTGAAGGACTACTTCGAGCATAACGATTGGTAACTCGTGAATAACACTAGTAATGTTGGCTTCCAAAGCGTCAATCGTAGCTGGCTTATTCCCGAAGACTTTACACATCCCCAGAGAAAATAGTCCAAAGGTGTGACATCGCACGAACTACAGTAGCAAAACGTGAAATTAAGTGCTCACTAAAATGATTTCTCAACAAGGACATTACTTCACTTATCTTGTTGAAATCTTGTTGAAATCAGAGCTCACCGAGACCATGCGCTTAAATTTCAGGAAGCATTGACGGTAACATTCTGATTTTTCTCATTTTTGAAGAAATATGGACCAATGATTCCACCAGCCCATAAACCACACCGTTGTTTTTAATGGATGGCACCTCTTGGTACTCTTCGACTCTCTGCTTATATATGACAATTTTGTTTATTAACGTATTCATTGAGCGATAAAACATGAAAAACATTTCTCACAGAACACTGATTTCCGTAATACAGCTAAACAATTTGGAGAGAGTCTTTCCATGATGAGTTGCCAAACGAAACTAAACATAAATGACAAAGCAGTTTGATATGAATCACGCGTGGTCTGCAAAAAAGCATATTGAAAATCAAACTTCACGATGAATCCCAATTATAACAGTTTCACGTCTGGCCGCATAAACGTATCAGTTGTGTTCGGTGCAGGTTGCCTGTGATGGTCTGGTCAGATGAAAGCAGCTCATAATAGATAGGACCCTTTTGGTCCCACCAACTACAGAGCAGTACCTTAGCACGATGGATATTTAACTTAGTGTCGATTCGGAAAAATGATTTTCTTTTATAGCGTTCAATCAGCATTTCGGACATGCAGAAAAGACTTTCAAGGCCTCTCGACTTCAATTCCTATGGTACCCAATTTCCCTGCTTTTGGATGAATCTTGCTACTCACAATCATTTTGAAATTGCTGCTAAAGCAGCTCCCAATGATTTTGCAAGCTCTTGTTGAGTTTGACAACAATCTTCATGAAGTACTGCCTCAAATTCTTGGTCTTCAAACTTTTTTGGTTGGCCTGGGCGATCTTTGTCTTCCATGTCAACCACTTATGAATCGAACAAATCATGTCTAGCACGTTGAAACTGATGAAACCCATTCACCATAAGCTTCGGTGACCAATTGGTGTGCTTCAACTGCACTTTTTTTTAAATTAGAGAAGTAAAGCAAAATTTTTTTAATATGACTCTTTGTTAGTACAAAATTTTACATTTTCGAAGCAAAAGAAAACGTTGTTATTTACACTATAATGTTCAATAACTAAGTGAGAATAAATGACAGATATGTACACTTCAAAATGACATATAAGTTATGAAAAACAAAAACAGCGTTCAAAAGATACGCCAACACATTTCTAAGTCATATACCCATAACCTAGTATACTTTGAATATGACATATAATGCTGGTCAAACCATTGGAACAATTATGAAACCAATAAGCTAAAATCATAAAATTCACATTTCTTTATATTGTTTAATATTTCAAGTTTCTCCAAAAACTCCATTTAACTATTCGCGCACAGAGAAAACCGATTCGTGATAGCAACCGAATTTGTTGAAAATCGAGTGATTCTACCTTAGTGACCGAATTTTACAGTTGTGGCTACTAAACTTTAGAAGTTTCTTCTTTATCAACTAACATGCTGCTGATAGAACTGAAAAATTCTATGTGTGCAACCGAATCATACGATTGGCAACAAATTCGGTTGCTACTACGAATCTGTTTTATCTGTATAGCAACCTAACAACTTCCAAAATATGATATTGCATGCTTTGGAATAAATTTAACATATACATTTAACTGCCTTTCCGAAAATACGAAAAAGAATAATTCTGCCCCACTGTGCAGCATTAATAAATGATGAATGCATTAAATCCACATTTGTTTATTGTCTGAAACAATTTTTTAAGTTTTTTTTCTTGGTTTGTCTGTTATCAGAACTTGTTTAAAGCTAAATAAGTTAAGGTCTCAGAAAAAAAATGCAGCATATTAAAATGAACAATTTATAATGCCAGAGGGTCAATAACTTAGCTAGAAAATAGGTATAAAAACAATCTGTCAAATTTAAAACTTAATTTTGAAAGGAACATTTAAAAAAAAAATGTACAACGCAGCATAAATTATAATTCAGGCATGAGTAATTTATGGCCAAACATACAGGGTGTTACTATAATATGTACAATTTTAAAAAAAACTTAGTATTATATGAAGTTTTCGGAATAAAATTTTAAATTATTGAGTGTATGACTAAAAAATATAGGATTTACAATAATAGTTGTTAATTAACTTATATGTTTTTTTGAAGGGTACATATCTGTCATTTATTCTCACTTAGTTATTGAACCTTAAAGTGTAAACAAAAAAGTTTTATTTTGATCCGAAAATGTAGAATTTTGTGCCAAGAAAACGATGATTTGCTTTACTTCTTTAATTTGAAGAAAGCGCCACTAAAGCACACCGATTGCTCACCGAAGCTTATGGTGAATGTCTTCAATCGTTTTCAATATGCGAGAGATGGTTTGTGCTGTTCAGAAGTATTGATTTTGACACGGAAGACAAAGATCGCACAGGCCAATCAAGAAAGATTGTTGTAAAACTCGACAAGAGCTTGTGAAATCATTGGGAGCTATTGCAGCAACAATTTCAAGAGGTTTGCAAGAAGCAGGATTCATCCAAAAGCAGGGAAATTGGGTAGCATACGAATAGAAGCCGAGAGTCTTGAAAGACGATTTAGCATGTCCAAAATGCAGCTTGAACCCTATAAAAGATTATCATTTTTGTACCGAATCATTACTTGCGATGAAAAATTTATCCATTACAATAACCCGAAGCGTAAGAGATCGTATGTGAAGCTCGGCCAACCAACCGAATCGACCCCAAAGTCAAATATCCATGGTACTAACGTAATGCTCTGTATTTGGTGCCATCAAAAAGATTCTATCTATTATGAGCTGCTGAAATCTGACCATACCATCGGAGGGAAACTGTACCGAATGCAAGTGATTCGTTTGAAGCATCCAGAATATGCAACAGACATGTAACCGTAATATTCCATCATGATAATGCTCGGCCACATGTTGCAATACCTGTTAAAATGTATTTATGATGAAGTGGTTGGGAAGTTTTTCGATCGATGCAGAACGCTCTCTCTGGGATACGATTCACTTTGGAACATAGTATGCGATATTGGCTTGATTCGTTTTTGGCCTCAAAATTTGAACAGTTCTTTTAGTTCGAAATTCATATGTTGCCAGAAAGATGGGAAATGGTCATAGCTAACAATGGTCAATACTTTGAATATATTTATATTGCAGAGATGTTTAAAAATAAAAACTAACAATTTGAAAAATTCCATTTTTAAGTCAGTTAAACAATAAGAGTACTTATTTGCCCGACGTGTTTCATGAACCCACCTTTTCAATTTTGTGCAAGTTTACACAGAAAATTTATATTTGTTAAAAATGTCAAATAAAAATAAATTCAATAAAAGCTGCAAAAAAAAGTTTTCAAATTGTATAAATTTAAATTCTAAAAATGTTGAATAAAAGTCGAGTCTAAATTGTCGCGCCAACTTATCGGAGTTGTGCAAACGAATTTCCATACATCTTTTGACAGTTTATTTGCGAGAGTGTAAAAATTCACAGATTGCACAGTTTGCGAGGCATTTAAGCATTTACATGAGCACCCTTAATATTTGTTTTACAAACCGGCAATAAAATAAAAATTTTATTTAGAATAACGAAGGTAACAAACTAATTTTATTTAAATGTTTCTTAAAAAATTGTATGATAAAGAAAGATTTATTGTAACTATTTAGTATGGATAGTAAATATTTGAAAAATTTGTTGGTCAAATTTACTAGTAGGTTATTCAATTAATCGGGTTTCAGTTTAAATAGGTTAATCGAGCGATAGTGATTTAGATTTAATCGGTTAATAATCGGATAATTTTAAGTTATTCGATTAAACGGATAATTTCTGTTTTCATTTTAAATTGAAAATGAAACCACGAATTTAGTGTACTTAAAATAAATAATAGCAAAAAATATGGTACTTGAGATCCCTTTTATATACACATGGGCAATTCCATGTCATCGTACGTGACATTTGTACGCCTATAGAGTGGAATAGATTTTGCAAAAATAAGAGTATCTGAAAAATAATTTGGTCTTTATGCTCCACTCAGAGGGTACTATATTGTAAAAAAAAATAAGTTCTTTCGAAACATTGTTGTCCAAAATATCGAGCAAAATAAGGGTATATCGTACGTGACATAAAACGGAAGTCATTTTGAGGTACATGTAGAAATATGCGAAAATTTGTGAATCGTGAGAGGCGTTAGGATTTCTTTTAATTTGTTACACTAAATCAAATATTTTTCCTTTACAATCAGTCATATTTAAATAAAAACAATCTTTGGATGATTTTATAATACATACAATTTAATATCGTATGTGACATACCGTACGTGACAGATTTTTCTCTTATAGTAAAACAATGTATATTCTGTAAATATATGTATACAAAAACTAAAAAATAAATAGAAAATATATATTCGTTTCTAATAAACAATTTCATAATAGCAAAAAAACAATCAGAGTCTAATTCATTTCATATTACATGCTAATTGGGAGCTTTGTTTTCGCCGCAATTTTAGCTTAAAACATACCAATTAAATTAAAAAATAGTAACATTTAAGTCTTCTATTCAAATCATCTTGGTGGAATTGCCCACATGTGAGTTTTTTTTGGATTTTAGTAATTTCTTCTGAAATAATCTTTTAAGAAAAGAATGTAATTCAAAAGATTTCCTTTAAAACGATTTTTCTTTAGTTTTAACAAAACTTGACTTTAAAAAATCTCTCTCACTGATTGTAGATGTTGGAGAAATCGAAAGTAAGGCATTAGGAAAACTATCCAATTTCTTAGTTCTTTGTTCAGTTTTTTTTTTTTAAATCCTTCATTATACCTTCAGTAATGTCTTCAGTTTCGTCTATTGTCATGTCTTCCTACGACTCATTACCACAAAGTTTACCATGGAACATTGAATGCCCTAATAGATAGCAAATATTGGAAAATTTGTCTTCATCACAATAACAATTGAATTGTTTTATTACACCTTAGTTTTAAACACTCTTTATTTTAAATAATAACCATAGTAACATCTCAAGACATTGAAAGTAAGTAATATACAAAAAAAAAGTATGAAAAAAAAAACTTTATTATAAACAAAATGTTTAAAGGCCATCTAACTATCCCTGGGGAGTATCATAAATCTTAAAATGTTGTCGTTTTTTTTTTTTTTTCATTTTCTGTCCATTTTACTATTTTATACAACATATCTCTACTAATATGACATACGCACTCTGCTAGAGTAATAAACTAAATATGCCATAAATAAACCTATACAAACATGCGTACTTTAAGCACTCTATACAAACATAAATTTACCACAGAGAATAAAACTTTAGACATTTACTTATACTCTACAACTAAGATCTTTAAACCAATTTCTATGGGTAGAAGTTATAAAACATGTTTTAAGTTTATTTAGTAGTTGTATTGTAGAGTAGTTATATGTTTGGTCCTTATTGATTTTAAATGTATAAAAATTAAGTTATGGCACTTTTTTTTGTTTTATAATTTAGATGTTTAGTACACTTAGTTAGAGACTCATACATACGTTTATGAATTATATTTATTAATCCTTGGAGAACATTTAGAAATTTGATTTAGTGTTTTTTTTTTTCTTTTTTAGTTTTGTAAAGCAAACACAAAAAATATTGTTTAAATTAAGGGGGAAATGTATTTATTGTTTTTTAGTATCTGCTATAAAACACATGGCAGATAGTAAAGACAAAGTTTTGTGATAATAATGAAATTTATAAAATTACTCTAGGGATCAACAAAATGTATTTAGGAAACTAAAATTTACTAATTATGAGAACAATTAAAAGGGGTTTATTGGATGTAAATAAAATTCTACTTAAATAAAGAATAAATTTGTTAAAATATGTTTTAAATAAATGTGTCTTCAATATTCCTGGTTATATACATAGGCGTATGAGTAATATTTTTAACTGAGATAAATAAATATTAATCATACGCACAATATGTATATATCTTTATATATACAAAATCTTAACTACTTGCTTGTTTAATGCAAAACTGATAACATTTATAGAGAACGTTTCAAGCTTTCCTTATATTGCAGGCAGACATTTCAGACTATAACTGAAGGAATGATAATTTTACAAGCAATTTTGTAAAAGCTTAACAAACATATAGAGCTTTAAATAAGAAATTATAAATTAAACACAAAGAAGTTGCTTTCCAGTCTAAATTCTATACACCTTTTTCTTCTTAAACACTTTGGTTGTAATACTGTCATACACAACTTATCACAGTTTTAGTATTATTTACTTTAAACTACAAACCTAAACTGCCACACAAACATATGCTCCATAAATGCAAACTATCGCAGCTAACTGACAAATAATTCCCCACCTTATTACACCTAAATAAACACTTGTTATAAATATTTGTTTCTATTTCATTTATTTAATTTTTTTTCTCTACTTGTGTAATTTGTCCATGGTAATAGATTTACGCATATTTAGCATAAAGACCTCATAACTACACCGTTTTTTTTCCGTTTCTATTTTAAACATTTTCATTTACAACATTTTGGCACACTTTCAATAACTACGCTGACATGTTACACATGTACAATTTAGTACAAATTAAAATTTTCAAACGTCTAACGTCTTTGTGAAACCTTATACTAATAATTTCAAGGTAAATGATAGAGCTAAATGCAACAGTGCTTTAGAACACTCGAATGAGTATGGAAACAAACAAAAAAAAAATATATATATAAACAACTAGAAAATTAAAACGTTGACTTCTACAATGACATTAGAAAATGCTATTAGTGGTTTTAAATACACAAATTCTATTGTTTCTTGACATCATTTTATAATATTGTAAAAAAAAACTAAAGAGACTTAAACAAATGGTGCAGAAAATGTATGGTTACAATGTTGCAAAAGCTGTTAAAGTACTGAGAATTGGTGCTGGGAAACATATATATCGATAACTTAAATTTTTAATAGAAAATGTATGGATATCTTGAATTTTCTATAGGAAATTGAAAGACAACTTGAATTTTGTATAGAAAAATTAAAGATAACTTGAATTTCTATACCCAGACTTATTGATAGGGAGGAAACAAAAAAATGTTCGACAAAGCAAAGGACCTTATCCGTTCCAAATTTATTAAAACTTGGTACAAAAGTTGTTCATTAAATACAAAATTTTAAATTTGCTCAAAACTTTTTAATTCACTCTCGGTTGTCTTTTTTATATTCACGCAGAGAAAAACTGTAGTTGTGCATGTTTACAGTAACTATTTACATGATTGTGGTTACCATAATATGGTTAACATACGATTGTATCAATCATATACTACTCTAACAACTATTAATTCGTGCAGTGGTAAAATACAAACAAAAATTGAAATCATTTAGATGTACCGCATTTAAAAATGAGGTACTCATACAAAGTTTTTGCTAATTATGATTCTAAAAGAAGTACCAAACTATGCAAGGAAGAAATTAAGTTGAAAATAATGTTTCTTTGAATGGAACCCTTTATAATCTAAGTACTTTAAAATGCAGCTCTTCTAAGTTGACCATTATTAATTCGTACAGTACAACAAGTTTCGTTATTTCTGGTTCATGTTTCTTTTTTGACAATTTTAATTAATTATGATCTTTTAAATTTTAGTTTACATTATTTTCTTAAATTGTTGACAATTAAAAAATTTATAATGGTGCTTATAATAAACTTATAATTGATAAATTGAAAAATGGAAAAAGTTATCAAGAAATTGGAAACGAATTAAATTTATCGAAATCAACTGTACAAGGTATAGTGGAATTTTATAAGAAAAACAATTCCATTACCTCTAATGTTGAAAAACGTGGAAATATATCATCAAAATAAAAAATTAAAAAAAAAAAAATTGAAGAGACACCGTAAGAAATTTTAGTGTTGAGTGGTCAGCAGCTATTAGAAAATCCGTTGGACGGGAAACAATCCGAAAACATATACAAAAACTCGGCTATGGATTTTACAAGGTAAGTTAGATGTGGGTTAATATGTGAACGCTTATATATAAACTGTGGTTAATCTTTAGGCTAAGTCAAAACCATTGCATACTACCATCCAAAAGAAAAAACGATTGTTATGGGCAAAGGAACGACAATCCAGAACACAAAGGCAATGGCACTCAGTAATTTTTAGCGATGAATCTAAATTTGAATTACAAATAGGAGATACTAGAACTAAAGTTGTGCGTAAGACAAATGAAGCCTATCACAGAGATTGCCTAAAACGAACAGTAAAGTTTCCAGCCAGTGTTATGATTTGTGGCTGCATGTCGACTAAAGGTGTTAGACAACTTTGTTTTATTGAAAACACCGTTAATGCATCTCGATACATAAATATACTTGAGGAACATTTGATGGCATCAATTGAAAATCTTAGTTCTTTCGTTGAATACACATTTCAACAAGATGGGGCACCAGCCCACACTGCTAAAATTACAAAACAGTGGTTCTTAAATAACAATATAAATATTCTAGAGTGGCCATCTTCCAGTCCGGACCTTAATCCAATAGAGTCCGTGTGGGCAATTATGAAAAGACGCCTCAGGAATGAGCCCCAAAAAACAATTTCCGAGTTGAAGAAAAAAATACAAGAAATATGGAACTCAATTACCCCTGATAAATACAAACAGTTAGTAGAATCAATGGGTAGAAGAATAAAAGATGTGATTGACGCTTGTCACAAACATATACTTGTTTACTGTAACCATATACTACTCTAACCACAATTAATTCGTACGGCCGGATTAGAGTGTTATTTATAAATTATGTTGAAATGGTTACTGTAAACATGAACAACTATATTTTTTTCTCTGCATGTAAGAGTAGTGGAAAATCGCTAAATTTCAATTAACCAATTTTTACAATACTGATCATAGTAATGCTTAGGTACCCTAATTTTATTTGAACATACGCAATTGAAACAAAAAATTATTCTTAAATAAAGTATTTCTCAAAAAAGATATCCTCCATTTTCTAAAATTTGTCATGAATTATAAGCCGGCTTTGAGTATTTTATGACATTTTACTATTTCGTAAATAAATGTTTAACAAATTATGAGATTTCAGAAATAAAACCAGATTTAAATAGTAGATGTTAATATCATTGTAATCTGTATTTAACCCAAATTATTACTTGTCAAATATACAAGAAAACATGAATTTTAATTTTGATGTTTACAACAAAAAAACACTCTCACACAAAAAATAACTGGCTTTTTTGAAAACTGATAAAACTATATAAAATACTATAGAATGGCGCATATTTTGTATTACTCAGTTCAAAGAACACGGATTTTGAGTTATGACGTTGTTGCAGCAAATGAGCGATATAACCAATATAATTAATTATTGCAATATATCAAACCTCATCATATGAACTTAATAACAAAATATGTATCGCATTCCACATGCAACATATGCAGGATAAACCCAAACATCAACAACAACAACTACATTCATCATACGCCACATATGAAAAACAGCAACTAAAAAAAAACCACATGCCTCATACGCAGTGTGTTACATCAGCGTAAATTAAACCAAAGAAGCTTATAGAAACCAATGTGTCAAATTCTGCCTTAATTACAAGGAAACGAACATTTTGCTGTTTTTTTATTTTTTTCAAAAAATAAATAAATATTATGGCATTAAATAAAACAAGTAATTCAACACGCTTAAAGTTACAACCACAATAAAAATTTAAGTGTTGAGAGAATTATGCAAATATTTTGTTTAAATACAACAAAAATCATAAAAAAAATACCTTAAAGTATTTAACATTTAACAGCTATTAAAATGCAAAAATAAAATAAAATACTATAATGCAACAAAAAATTGAATGCATGAGCAAATATATCGATATAATTAATTTCACAACATGAAATTCAATAAGCAGCACTTGTCTGTGTATGTCTGAGAGCTGTTAAAAATAATAATAAGCAACTTTAAAAAAACATAAAAAAAAATAAAGAATAATACACAAATGCACGACGGAAAATAATATGAAAGCAAAATACAAGAGAGTACAAGCACAACTGCAACAAAAAAAAACAACAACAATAAGGAATATAAAATAAATACAAATACATTAAATGCAATAATAACTGAAACTACAGCGACACTACTATATCTGTATCTGAATGAGTATGTTTGAGTTTGTTGATTGTAGAACTGTAGAGACAACTAAATACACACAATGTATATGTACAACGAATTAATTTAACTTTTGGATATCAGAGACGTTAACAGAGCTGTGCAAATGTACATGAGAGAGTAAGAGAAGAGTGAACAGAAAAAAAGATGAGTTTAATGTCGTAAAATCGTACGTTGACAACATGCAACATTTGCACATTGTGAGGTGACAATTTTACGCAACATAAAATTTTAATTAATTCGCATTTTATTGCAAAAGCAGACATTCAACACAGACACCGGAATACATTCACTCACACATGCACACTCGTATGCTCAAAAAACGCACACAGTTACACACGTAAACACTCATACAACATCAAATGCATGAATTACTTGCTAAATTGTAGAAGGAGCGGATGACTAAACGCCATCCTACCCCGACTTACTCTCAAACCAGATAAAGGTCAATATTAAATTGCATTTATTAATACACAAACAGACCTCACTCCCTCGACAATAGGCACCTACAACAACTATACATTCATTTACACATAGTACCTACATTCATGTAATTGTGTCCTCTCTTTCCTTTCCATGTTCCTTTTACTATCTAGCGCTGATATAAACATAACAATTTTAGTGGTTTAAACAGTGTTTACACGTTACTACAACTACAGATAAACACTCTTCACTATGAATATATAAAGGTAACTGTAAGCAGTATTTGAATTAGTTATAGGGGCACTTGAAAGGAATCATCTCAATTTATTGAAATATATTTTAGATATTTAAGGTTGCAATAGAATATTCAGGTAGTCGATACATTTTCTATAGAAAATTCAAGTTATCGATACGATATGTATTGGTTGTACAACTTAAAAATGCAGAATTTTTTTCAAATGTTTAGATTTTATTTTGAAACATTTGTACAATATAAGTTTATTCAAAGTATTGGCCATTGTTAGCTTTGAACTTTTCCCATCTTTCCGACAACATATGGTTTCGGAGCCAAAAGAACTGTTCATCTTTTGAGTTCAAGAACGAATCAAGCCAATTTCGGATATTCTGTTCTGAAGTGAAGCGTATTCCAGAGAGAACGTTCTGCACTGATCGAAACAAATTGTAGTCGAACGGGGCACGATCTGGACTATAAAGCGGGTGAGGCAAAACTTCCTTACTACTTCATTCTAAATACTTTTAGACAAGTATTGCAACATTTGACCGAGCGTTCTTATGAAGGAATATTAGGGTTTCATGTCCGACAGCATATTCTGGGCGTTTTTCAGCAGGAGCTCGCTTCAAACTAATCAGTTGCGTTCGGTACAGGTTCAATCTGATGGTCTAATTTCAACAGCTCATAATAGATAGGAGCCTTATGTTTCTAACAAAGACAGAGCATTACCTTAGCGCCATGGGTATTTGGCTGGTTGGGCTTCGAATGATTCTAATGGGTCCATTTTTCATCGCAAGGATTCGGTGCAAAAATGGTTTTCTTTTACAGCGTTCAAGCATAACTTCGGACATGCAAAATCGTCTTTTAAGGTCACTCGACTTCAATTCTTATGGTACCCAAGTTCCCTGCTTTTGTATCAATTCTGCTGCTCGCTAAAGTTTTGAAATTGCTGCTTCAGTTTGACAACAATCTTCATGGTTTTCAAACTTGTTTGGCTGGCCTGGGCAATCTTTGCCTTCCGTGTCAAAATTACCACTTCTGAACCGCACAAACCATCTCTCGCACGTTGAAACTGATGGAACACATTCACCATAAGCTTTGGTGAGCAATCATTGTGCTATAGCAGCACTTTTTTTCAAATTAAAGAAGTAAAACAACTTTGTTGTTTCCATTATAATGTTCAACCCTTCGAAATGACATATAAGAAGTAAGATCGAAAAATTCTTAACATATATGTTAATAAAAACGAAACCACTAAACTTACAGTTTTAATTTTTTTATTTGATTGAAATTATTATTACAAAAAAATATTTTTATAGTTTTAATCACTAATGATGAAATTTTGAAAATTTTTCGGAAACTTTGCTCGTACAGGTAGTCCATCTCTGTTTAAAATCTACCACGCTTTTGGACAACTTTTTTGTACTCTTCAATTCTATTTTAACAAAAGCTCCACTGGCCTTAGCTCCGGACAGTTTGGAGGATTTGCCTCTCTTGGTACAAATACCACATTATTATTCTTGTACCACTCAAGGGCTTGTTTACCATAGTGATAGAATGCCAAACAAGGCCAAAAATAAGTGGACACATTATGAAGTCTTATGAATGGACGCAGCCTTTTTTGTAAACATTCCTTGATGTAAATTTCGGTATTTATAGATCCCGTTGTAACAAATGATTGGCTTCTTTTGCCGCAACTGCTTATTGCTGGCCATACCAAGAACTTTTTGGGAAATTTTGTCTGCTTTTGGGTCCTAAACTTTTCTTCAACGTTCCCTCGAGCATCAGCAACATAAAATTTTTGACCAGGAAGTTGCGAAAAATCTGCCAGAACATACATTTCGTCATCCATTATGCAGCAAGAATATTTTTTATAAAACATGACAATTTCCGTTCTCAGTTTTTGGCCTCTAAATTTTAGCAGCGTTCCTGTCAGGAACTTTTTGAGCCTTGTATGTTTTTAAACCTGCATTAGCTTTAACTTTTCTTACCAAATAGTCCGAGCACTGAGCTAACCGGTCTGCTTTCCTACCGGATGTGGTGGGAGCTCTTTAGAAAATGCTTTCTATTTCTTTGGCTTTAGAAACATCATGTCGACCTTTCCTTCTACCTAAACCAGGTTTTCTATCAACGGACAGGTTCTCCCGGTACTGTTTAATAACATTGGAAACAGTTTGACGGCTGACCTTTGAATGCTTGACCAACTTTTTGTAGGACCAAGTTGGGTTTTGTTGAAAATATTTAATAATTTTAGTACGCACTTTTTTCTCGTCACTCGTCTTAATCAGTTTAACAACAAATGAATATAATTGACATTAAACATAATAACTGGCATGTTTTACAAAGGTAACTTGATCAAAAAAAAAAAAAAAAAAATCTTTTAATACTTGGGTTAAAAGTTTTAATGAAAAACGTGTGTTAAGAATTTTACGATCTCACTCCTTAAGTCATTAAAAACAAAAACCGCGTTCAAAAGATACGCCATCTATTGTAAATCCCGCATTTTTAAGTCATACATCCAATATATTCTACTGAACATTTAAGTTATGGTTAAATTGTCTATTAAAGCTTAAAGTTATCGATATATTTTCTACAAAAATTCAAGTTATTGAAAAATTTCGAAAAATTTTCATTCGAAAAATTAAGTTATCGATAAATTTTCTTTGGAAAATTAAAGCTATCGAACTTGGAAAATTAAAGATATCAATACAATTTCTTTAGAAAATCAAAGTTATCGACAAATTTGTTTGAAAAATTTTTGTTATTGAAGAATTTTTTATAGAAAAATAATGTTATCGATAAATTTGTTAAAGAAAATTAATGATATCGACAAATTTTGATAGAGAAAATTATAGTTTTCAATCAATTATCTATAGAAAACTAAATCCAAAAACTATTTCTACGGAAAATTAAAGTTATCGATCAATTTTTGTTTGATTTATCGTTAAATTATCAATACAAAATTAAAGTTATCAATATATTTTCAATTTACAATTTAAGTCATCGATAATCTTTCTATAGAAAATCATAGTTATGGATAAACTTTGTATAGAAAATTAAATTTATCGATAAATGTTCTATTGATTCAGAATCGATAAGATTTCTCCAAAAATTATAAGTTGTTGATAAGAATTCTGTGGAAAATTAAATTTATTGGAAAGAATTCTCTAGAAAATTCAAGTTAATGGTAATTGTTCTATGGAAAATAATTGTTTATAAATAATGTTATGTATCAGATTTCTTTAGAAATAAGAAAAATCATTATAATTTGTCTATTTTTATTTAGAAAAGGATTATTCTTATTATTCTTTGGCACAAATACCTATAAATATTCCACAAGCTGTTTACACAAACTCAAATACAAATCCCACCTACACTGACATACAACTTTTCAAACATATTTATGTTTATGTATATGCCTTTGCAACAATGTTCATACATGTACCACTTGTCTGTCTATGCGTGTATCTGGCTGACTGGTCTGGTCCGGTCCGGTTCGGTTCGGTCAGGTTTGTATGTTAATAATTGTCAATTAAATACAGTTAAATACACTCACCATCAAATGAATCAAAGAAACCCACACGTATCACCGATGGATTGGGTTGTAGGAAAGGATATCCCGAACCGGTATCAATGACACCTTTAAAATTTGTAAAATCATCATCGTCACCAGCAGCAGCGTCATCATCATCAGCTCGTGTTAAAACACGTCGTGGTCCACCAATTACTTCAGCATCCTCGGTGCGTGCTGTAAAGGAAAGGAAAAGAAAAAACCAAATATAAAGAAATGTTAAATAAATAATAAAATTTTATTTCGATACACGAAAAGAGTTTGAGTTCACAGGAAATACAATTTCGTTGTATTGGCAACATTTTTCATTCAATTAAGTATCTTTGCAGCAGTTCATCACAGCAAAAGACAAAAATTGACTAAATTATAATAAATTAAGATTTTTACTCTTGTTATTGTTATGGCTGATGAGTTCTTCGCCTTATGCGTCAAGTGCTAAAAGTTGCAGATATGTGTGGTTTGTTTATTTAAATACTCCTATATGAGTATATAGTGAGTGATAAGTTATAGCACTTGGGTGATGGAATAAAAGTAAATTTAATTACTCTGGCAGACTTTGCTAAATGAAATATGTATGTATTTGGTATTAATGAAGGCTTCAGAGTTGAAAGAAAAAAATATTAATTGTTTCTACTGATATGTTCGATACTCAGCACTGAGTTATTTTTTAACAACAATAGTTTAGTGTACCATTTATCCACCAATCGTATAATGCTAGCTAGAACCATATATTCAGTAAAAATTACATAAAAAATTCGATTGTCGAAAAATTCGATTGTGTGTAGATTATTTTCTGGAAATCCGTTCTCATCGAATATAGCATAAAAAATCGTTCTTGAACAAAGAGTATCTCAAAAAAGCTTAAGCCTGAGGGGTATATGACTTAAAATTGCGGGATTTACATGGCGTAACTTTTGAACGCGGTTTTTGTTTTCATGATTTTGTACCATAGGAATTGAAGCTGAGAGACCTTGATAGACGATTTTGTATGTCTGAAATGCTGCTTGAACGTTATAAAAGAAAATCATTTTTGCACCAGTTTTGCATCATTACTTGCGATGAAAAATTGATCCATTATAATAACCCGAAAAATAAAGGAACGTATCTGAATCCCGGCCAACTAGTAGAATCGACAGCAAAGCCAAATATCCATGGCGCTAAGGTAATTGTCTGCATTTGGTGGTAGGCAAAGAGTCCTACCTATTATGAGCTGCTGAAATCTGACCAGACCATCACAGGCGACCATCACCGAATACAACTGATTCGTTTGGAGCGAGCATTGACCGAAAAACGACCAGAATATGCGAAACTGCCAGAATATGCGACCAGAATATGCGAAAACAACGCACTTCCACATCTGTTAAAAACTGTTTAGAATGATGTGGTTGGGAAGTTTTGCCTCATCCGCTTTATAGTCAAGACCTTGCCCTGTCCGACTACTATTTGTTTCTACCGATGCAGACCGCTCTCCCTGGGATGCGCTTCACTTCATACCAGAGTTGGCTTGATTTTTTATTGGCCTCAAAAGATGAGCAGTTCTTTTGGCTCGTAATCCATATGGTACCAGAAAGATGGGAAAAGTTCATAGCTAACAATGGCCTATACTTTGAATAACATTATATTGTACAAATGTTTCAAAATAAAAGCTAAAAATTTTAAAAAATCCAGT
This sequence comes from Calliphora vomitoria, assembly GCA_942486065.2. Classification (NCBI taxonomy): domain Eukaryota; kingdom Metazoa; phylum Arthropoda; class Insecta; order Diptera; family Calliphoridae; genus Calliphora; species Calliphora vomitoria. Next base: position 114,625,623 of record OW818030.2, on the reverse strand, counting down.
CATACAGGCAAAACAAAATGCTTACTATCTCTGGATCCCTTCATTGTCCCACTCTAAATTTGTTATGTACTGTTAGCCATACAATGGCTTATGATTGAGGGAAATTTTCAGAAAATGGGAAATATCCTTTGGAGATATACTCTAGGACGATTTTTTGTTTCAACATCCTGTATTCAAAAGTAAAAGATTTTTTGGAAAATATATTGAAACTAGTGTACATTAGAATTGAGCTATTTTACACCATTTTAATTGAAATATTAACTTTGAATTTCGATAGAAGACAAACCAAAGGGAATTTCAGATTGTTGAACAATTTCAAATGTTGTATGACCATAAAAAACCGCTGTGCCAAGTTTTAACCAATTTGGAACGTGTATAATCCGATGCCTTGTCGAAAATTTTGTTTCATTCTAGATAATGAAATAATCCTGTATATTGTGTAATGATTCTTTAAGTAAATTGAAATAGTCATGAGGTTTTTAAAATCTTTTCTTAAAATTCCCGGTAGTAGTGTTATCAATCATCTTTCATCTTATATATAGATGGTAATTGGTCATCACTGAGCAGAACCGATCTATAACTCTACCCAGCAGTTCTAGGAGACAGTCCCGAACTAGTTCAATAGTTCAAAAACATACAAGGCTCAAAAAGTTCCTGACAGAATCGCTTCTAAAAATTTAGATGCCAAAAACAGAGCACGGAAATTGAAGTCAAATTTTATAAAAAAAATATTCCTGCTGCATAATGGATCACGAAACGTTTGTTCTGGCAGATTTTTCGCAGCTTCCGGGTCAAATGATGTTGATGTTGCTGAAAAGAAAAGTTTAGGACTCAAAAGCAGACAAAATTTCCCAAAAAGTTCTTGGTATGGCAAGCAACATGCAGTTGTGGCAAAAAAGCCAAACATTTGTTACAAAGGGCTCTATAAATACCGAAATTTACATCAAGGAATGTTTACAAAAAAGGCTGCTTCCATTCTTTTTAGTGTGTCCACTTATTTTTGGACTGATTTGGCTACCTGTGGTAAGAAAGGCATTGAGTGGTACAAGACCAACAATGTGATATTTGTACCAAGAGAGGCAAATTCTCCAAACTACCTGGAGCTAAGGCCAGTGGACAGATATTGGGCTTTTGTTAAAAGAGAATTGAAGAGCACAAAAAAGGTGCCCAAAAGTGTTGTAAATTTTAAACGGAGATGGACAACCTGTTCGAACAAAGTGACAGAAATCACTATAAAAACCATAATGGAAGGATTTCCGAAAAAGGTTCAAAATTTTATCACTAGTGATTAGAATTACAAAAATATTTTTTTTTTTTTGTAAATTGTAATAATAATTTCAATCAAATAAAAAAAATCAAAACTGTAAGTTTAGTGGTTTCATTTTTGTTAATTTTTCGATATCAGTCCTTACTGTCTAAATAGCGCCAGTTACCTTAATAGCTACCTAACTGGTAACCTGACCAGCTACATAACTAGTTGTTTTAACACGTATGGGTCCTAATTGACCTCAAAAGTCATATCATAGGCAGTCCAATAAACGATAGCTTGTAAACATATCTTTCTTCGACAACTCTCCAATCGATTGCTTCTGGTGGGTAAAATAATTACTTTCTAAAGTGCAGTACAAAATAAACGTTTAAAGTGACTTCACTATAGGTTACTAAGAGACACTAAAGTGACTATTGACTTCATGCTATGTTATATGAGATATCAATATACTTAAGCAAAACTAAAAATAAACTGTATGAGAATTATATCAACACAATTTGTATAAAACCAGTTTGAACGAATAATTCACAAAACTCTTAAAGTGACTACACTCCCGATTACTTAGAGACACGTAAGTGACTATTGACTTCACGCTAGATTACCTGGGATATATAAAGTAACCAATTGCCTTCTTTCCTCACTACAAGGACCAAAATATATAAATTGGAGTCAGCCAAGTGATAAGACATTTCTGACGATTACTGTCTACATTAACTACTTGCTTGACTACTGGGTCAGATATTATCAACAGGAAAATTTACACTCATTAAGTTAAGATAATTATAATAAAATATTTATCTTATAAAACAAACTTTATTATTTCTATCAGCACAATTTCATTTATATGATTAAGTATTTGCTTTGAATGCAAACAACGTTGATCAACTTTTTACCAATAAAACCTATTTAACAAGTTTTAAAAAATATTAATAAAATTAATTGACACAACACTCTGCATATAAAATACATATTCGTTCATTCAATCAGTCAGTCAACAACACTCAATCATATAAAACAAAAAATAACTTTTCTATACAAAAAATACATACATATATAAGTATTAAGCAATTTACAAACTTGATTAATTAAAAATTTTATGAAAATACATATACAAAACCTCAACTACACACAGACACACATACAAATACATTTGTCTACACTGACACACAAAAAAGTAAATAGCAAATTGTTAGCATACTTTTGTGACACCCACAACATTTGCCACATCAGGTCCATTACAAAATTATTTGAGGTTTTTAAATGATTTGTATATTTTAACTCTCTCTCCCCCCTCAAACTTTTGTCCAAGAAATTTTATTAAAATAAAATACACAAGAGGCAAAAATAAGCAACAAAGTTGTCTTAAAACTAACAAACCCTTTAACAATTTTACTTTCAAATTGTCTGTATTTAAGTTGGAAGGATAGAAAGAAGTAGCTAGTCTTGCAATTTTAACTTTTTGGTAATTATGTTAATTTCCAAGTTTTCTTGATAAACAGTTATAAATATAAAAACCCAGATATTTTTCTTATTTAGTAAGAGAAAAGTTAAAGTCTGTGAAAAACTGCCAAAAGGCAAAATATTTTCTCGAGCCCAAGACAGGTGTTAATGGTTAATGAGTTGATTGTTTCTTTATGGGATTGTGCGTAACCCAAAAGCTGGTAAGAAATAAAAGAAAATTAATTTTAAAAAGCTAGAAAACAAATGATTTTGTAAATTATATAATTAAAATTGTATTGTTTTGTTTTGTTTAAATTATTAAGTGTTGTTTTTGTCCCTGTTCTAAAACTAATAATTCATTATTTTCCTTGGCTGCCACATAAAAGGGTTTTTGTAATCCCTTTGATTCATTTGCATAATAAATATTTAGCGAAAATGTTTCTTACAATATTTTGTAATTATAAAATAATGTTAATAATGTTTTACTTAAGTATTTGTATGTTCATTTGTGCGTTATTAGCATAGAACAATAACTAATTTTCATTATTCCATGGAAACACATTTTTTGGATGTTTTGAAAAAAAGGTCAGTTGGAAAAAAGAAGGGAAAACGATGAATTGAAATGCATATTTAGTAGCGCCAGTCATCATGTCATGAGAGACAGTGAATCAATAAAATGCTAATAAGGAGTGAGATCGAAAAAATCTTAACATACATAAATGTTAATAAAAAAGAAATCACTAAACCTACAGTTTTAATTTTTTTATTTGATTGAAATTATTATTAAAACTTACAAAAATATTATTTTTATAATTCTAAATAGTGATGATTTAATGAACCTTTTCCGGAAACTTTTCCATTAAGGTTTTTATAGAGCTTTCTGTCACTTTGTTCGAACAGGTAGTTCATCTCCGTTTAAAATCTACTAGACTTTTGGACACCGTTTTTGTGCTCTTCAATTCTCTTTTAACAAGAGCCCAATATCTCTCCACTCTTGGTATAAATACCACATTATAGTACTAGTACCACTCAAGAACTTGCTTAGCATAGTGACTGGATCAAGTCAAAAATAAGTGAACAGATTAAGAAGTCTTATGAATGGAAGCATTCTGTTTTGAAAACTTCGGTATTTATTACAAAAACTTTTCTTGTCATACCAAGAACTTTTTGGGAAAATTTTCTGTTTTTGAGTATTAACCTATTTTACAACATTTCCTGGAAGCTGCGAAAAATTTTCCAGAACATACATTTCGTCATCCATTATACAGCAAGTATATTTATATATCCTTCACCTTCGTGAGAAGGGTATATATAAGTTTGTCATTCCGTTTGTAATTTCCACAATATAACTTTCTGACCCTATAAAGTATATATATTATGGATCCTTATAGATAGCGGAGTCGATTTAGCCATGTCCGTCTGTCTGTCTGTCTGTCCGTCTGTCTGTTGAAATCCATTTTCTGAAGACCCCAGATATCTTCAGTATCCAAATCTTCAATAATTCTGTCAGACATGCTTTCGAGAAGTTTTCTATTTAAAATCAGCAAAATCCGTCCATAAATAACGGAGATATGAGCAAAAATCCGAGACAACCTCTATTTTTGTACTATTTTTGATCTATATCTCGATTACTAAGTCATAAATATAACCAATATGGATATCTAATGACAGATATTTGCAACGATGTATATAAGGCTATAGTAAGTTGGACCTACAATGGGTCAAAATCGGGAAAAATATTTTTAATCCGAATTTTTTTAAAAAAAAAAAAAAATTTTTTGTCATACATTTTTTTCATTAATAAATTAAAAAAAAAATTAATTTTTAAATTAAAAAAATTGGAAAAAAATTTCGAAAAAAATTTTTTTTTAAAAATTGTTAAAAAAAAATTTTTAATATAATTTTGTGAAGGGTATATAAGATTCGGCACAGCCAAATATAGCTCTGATACTTGTTTTTATAAAATTTGACTTCAATTTCCGTGCTCTTTGGCCTCTAAATTTTGAGCAGAGTTCCTTTTAGTCTTGTATGCTTTTAAACCTGCATTGGCTTTAACTTTTCATACCAAACGTGTGTTAAGGTTTTATCGACCTCCAGCAAAAATATAATTAGAATTTACTTTTCGAAAATGTTGAAAAACAACTTCTAAAGCAGTTAGTTTAACTCTAGTTTTACTACAGTTTTGGGCAGTTTTTAAATTTACCATCAGATAACAACAATATGCATTTTATTCTCTGTTTGAAGCTATAAAAAAATTGATTCGCTAAGAAGCACTTCAAAATAACAGTGTTTTTTATGTTTTCAATAGTTAGGGGTCATTTTGGCCACAAGTACGTTTAAGGGTTAATTTCGAGTTTCCTCTGTTGTGTGAAATTCTGGACTTTAAGGCATATTTTTCTCATGTTTCAGGTCAAAATAAAGCAAATTCAGATAGTGAAAGCTGTGTCATTATTGTTTATTAAAAAGTTGTTTTGTTTGTCCCTATTTTTAATATCTAAATTCCCCACCGGGCACTTTCACCTTACACCTTCATTAGTTGATAAATTAAGATTTTTTTCCATACATATTTCTGCGCTATTGCTGTAATGTAATGTCACCATGGTAGTAGCATGTAGATATTTTGAACTATGTACTTGCAACCCATGTCATAACTGTATAAAATTGTGGTTGAAATAGCTGCCACTTGAAGCCGCATTAGTCATTAGTTATGGATCTGAGTGCGTACCTACATATGAGTGTTTGTTTGTACTCATATGCAAACAATATACATATTGAAAATAAGTTTGCCTCTGTGTGTTTGAATATCAGTATGATATTTTTTTTTTTTTTGGTTCTGTTTCCTCTATAAATTTGAATACATAAGTATATGAAATAAAATGTTGTGTTGGCAGTGGCATCATCTGTTAAATTTAACCATTTAGAGTAGATATTTGGAATATGAGTAAATTGTGTCTATTAAAAAGGGTTTCAAGAAAAGAGATGTGAAAGATATGGAATTGTTTATTGGATTTTTACGAATTACGAGTATATTGTATTGAAAAATATTGTAGCTTCGCTGAAAATTGTAGCCAAGTTGGACCGCGCGACTAGGTTTGAAGTCGAAAGTAGATTATTTGGCGGACATATAAACAGATATTCCTGAATCATTACATAAATTCCAGAAAAAGTATATATTATACGCTGTTATATCCCTTATAGGTCCTTAGAAATTTTATAGATGTTGTATTATTGATAAAAGTATTAGCTATTTACAAAAACATTTTGCTTTAAACAAATGCAATTCTCTGTCTAAATTTCAAACAGAATATCCCATTAATTAGTAACTTAGGAACTAATTGAAATACTACAATGGAAACTTGTTGATCGTATAAAATAGATGAAAGCACATAACCAAAACCTACATTGAGCCAATTATGTCCCTCCGTATGTATGTCGTAAAATGCTAACATCGTCCCCTTAGTATTGTCAAAATTGGCTAAAATTTATAGCACAGAAGTCTAGAAAAATTTGTTTATAAATTTTAACACTTTTCATCAATACCACCTTTATATTTCTACAAAATAATTACAAGTGTTCTGCTGCATAATAGTGGTTTTTCCTATACACGGCATTTTATGTTACAAAAGTATGCAATTATAAGCGAGTAATGTATCTATGACTAAATTTGTAGTTATTAGGATGGTTCCAAGAATCTATCAAATCATTTATCTACACGCAGAAAACATTTCAACATAATTATAAGTTTTTTAACAATATTATAGTAACACTAACTATTTATATGATTGTGATAACAATAATATGGTTAATTTATGATTCACATAATTGCATCAACCATCTATATGGTTAAAGTAAACAAGCATATGTTTGTGACAACCATTTATATGATGAAGGACTTACCATATTTGTAAAAATGGTTGTCGCAAACATATACTTGTTTACTGTCACCATGTATATGGTTGATACAATAATGTGAATCGTAAATTAAACATATTATTGTTACCACTATCATATAAATTGTTACTGTGACTGTAATATTGTTAAAAATGTCGACATGGTTGCAGTAAACATGCATAAATGACGAAATGGTTACAAAAAACTAAAATTTTGGGAAATGAGCGAATTAACTTAATTGTGAATAAATTCAAAAAGAATCCATTGAATTCTATGAACGATATCTCAGTTTATTCCTCATACATGTGACTTTGCGATAAAGCCATTAATCTGAACAATTTCTGACGTTTTCGATTTTTCATGATTTTTTTAAAACAAATAAAATTGCTATGTTTCACGTAAAAAATATATTTTTTGCTTCAATTTGTTATTATAACTCCGAAACTACTGAGTCGATTGAAACGCAATATATATATGAAAATTTGTACATAGCATCGTGAAAATGTTTTCAAAATTCAATTAATCGAAAGAAGAACATTAACTACTAAATTTTATGTATATCAAACAAAATCCTAAAATTTTGTGAAAATGAGCGAATTCACTTAATTGTGAATAAATTCGAAAAGAATCAATCGATTTTCATGATCGATATCTCATTTTGTTGCTATTATATGTGACTTTATAATAAAGTAATAAACCTAAACGATTTCTGACGTTTTCGATTTTTCATGATTTTTTTAAAACAAAAAAAAATGCTATTTTTCACGTAAAAAATTTATTTTTTGCTTCAATTTGTTATTATAACTCCGAAACTACTGAGCCGATTAAAACGCAATATATATGTGAAAATTTGTACATACCATGGGGAAAATGTTTTCAAAATTCAATTAATCGAAAGAAGAACATTAACTACTGAATTTTATGTATATCAAACAAAAAACTAAAATTTTGTGAAAATTAGTGAATTCACTTAATGGAGAATAAATTCGAAAAGAATCAATCAATTGTCATGATCGATATCTCATTTTGTTGCTACTATATGTGACTTTACGATGAAGTAATAAATCTGAACAAAATCTGACGTTTTCGATTTTTCATGATTTTTTTTTAAAACAAAAAAATTAGCTTTTTTCACGAAAAAAATATATTTTTTGCTTTAATTTGTTATGATAATTCCGAAACTACTGAGCCGATTGAAACGCAACATATAAGCAATCTGAGTATACTTTAATAACATACGACTGACTGTTTTTAAGATATCATTGATTATGTGGAGAAACGTCTAACAAAATTTATAATTTTACTTAAAATTAAAAAAAAAAAAAAAACAAATCGATCCATAGAATTCAAAAATTTTACCATTTTTGTACTTAGGTAGCCATATTGACCTATGTTATCTTTAAATGAAGCAAACTGTTATCTGCTCTGCGAGATTATAACTTATTTTTGGCATTCTTACAAATAGGAACACCCTAATATTTATATTTGTACACATACATAGAAACATTTATGAAAAGTAGGATTCACGGGTATGTGTGTGAGTTAATGTCACTCGTTTGTAGAACAATAGGTATGTAACGAGAGTAATCTGAAAATATCCTTTCTCCTGCAGCTAGTCTTGTGTTTTAATTTTCTTTATAGTTTTCATAGTAAAAGATGGATTTTAAGTATTAATTTTCATTATTTTTTCTCCAGCCATTCGATGGAAATAAATTTCGAATTTTATCTTTTTTCTGAGGATAAATTACTTTTCAGAAACTTGTAATTGTAAATCGATTTAAAAGTAAAAAATCAGGTTTTTGATGTTTCTTTAGAAAAGCCCGGATTTTTTGTGAAAATTATAATTTTTTTGTAAAGATCGATTTCTAATGTTATTCCTAGGCGATGTTAGATGTTGTTGGCATTAATCAGCGAATTAAATCTTATAAGCGAGGATATTTTTGCGAGATCACACGATTATCATACTTCCCCATTACTAGATCAATTGTTTGAGCAGCTGTACGAATGTCAAGTCCTTACAATTCTGGCCAAACATAGACTTCTTACATGAAAGTTTAGCGAACGCTATTGACATTGTGGCTTATTGTCACTCTTTGCTTATAGTCAGAACCCAAAATGGGTTTCATTAATGTAGACGATTTTGTGATCAAATGAGGCCATCAGCGCAAAAGTGGTGTATCCCACAATATTTTTTTGGTGCTGTTATGTTGTTATATACAGTCCTCACATTACCAATATCAATACAAAAGTGGGGTAAACTACCTTTTGGTATTTAAAAGAAGATGGAGGAAAAGTTGTCTAAGTAAAATATAGCAGTAAATAAATAGTTTGGGGTTACACCACTTTTGCACTGATAGCCTCAAATTTAGGATTATCTGCAAAATGGATTAAGCACAGAATTATCAGTTCTTCAGTTTTTTTATTTTAAACCAAGATTTTTAAACAGATTGGAATCGTCTGATTGTAGTCATTGCTTAGTTTATTAATGATCTTACTTCATTTTCAGTTACAGGAACATTTAAAACTGAATATGCTGGATACATTGAGAGACTTTTTCCCACAGATAATTAGAGTAAAAGTTCCAAAAGTTGATCCATTGATAAAAAAGTTTAAGTGTGTTGTACTAAAACACAAAATTGTTAGGTCCCTATTTCAAAAAACATTTATCTTAGCCTGCCAAAAAACTCAGATGTTTTGATGTATCATCTAAGTGCCTAAGTTATTTAAAGGCTTCAGAGGGGGCCTACCTATAGGACTTATTTATGGCGAATGGTATTCAAATATATGTCAATATTTCACTTTATCATATGCAACTAATATACTAATTCCATATGCAGAGCAAAGTGTTGGTTATGATATAGTTGCGGCAACTATACTATGTCCTACACAATCATAAAATATTGTTTCAAACGACTAGATGTTTAAATAAATTTTATTTCAATAATAACGTATTTTCTAATCTGCAATCATAATATGGTTGGGCTCAATCATATAATGGTTAAGCTACAACTATAATATAATCATAGCACCTTACTATTAAAAAATACCAGGTATTTTTTTAAGTTACCTGAAAATGTTCATCACTTAGAGAAATATTAAACCAGCTACATCGAAATAAAACCAAAATTTAATAGAATATCCTTTCAGTCTGCCATCGTTTTCCCAACCATAATATTACTATCTAGTCTGTAGCTGTACTTAACTATTGTTTATGTATCTATGTAGTATATATTTACATATAAACGTAAGCGTATACGTGTATATAGTTATTTATGTACTTAATAACTTAATATTTTTTTGTTGTTGTTTCTGTTACATTTTACTGCTGCTGCACCTCACTGATGAGGATGTTTTTGTTAATGATGTTGTTGTGTAACTAAAAATCCTCTTAATTTTATAAGAGCTAATAAGTATTTGGAAACTAATACAACCTCCAAAAACTACATACACACCAATGCACACATTTATAACAATACTTAAGTACTCGTACCACTTACACTACTACATATATACATACAGGGCTGGCTGTAATTATTATTACAAAACATAACTTTACAAATTATATAAATAAATATTTGTGTTTTGAATTGTTGAGCTAAATGAGAAAATATTAGAATTTATACTTGTTCTATTACACGTACATATTAGCTGTTATGTATAGAGTTTGGGGAAAGGTAATTAAATGAATTTGTTATTTTAGTAGTGTAAGAGGTTTTTTAAAATGGATTCATATTACAAATAAATTGTTAATGGCATGAAACAAAAAATGTGAAACAGAAACTCTTTTGAATTCGTTAATATTTGGTATACATGTTTTCCATGGCTAGACAATGGTCAAATTCGTTTTAGTTTGTTTTTTATATAGGTTTAAAATTCATATTTTAACCCTCCGGCGTGTGAGAAGGTCCTTGGGGACCTTTTTCATTTTCAAACTGAAATTACTCCTTGATGGTCCATGGGAAGTACACCCACCCCCCACATTTATTCCAAGGAAATTTAATCTAGAATCGTTTAAACAAAATCAAAGCGATCCGACCAATAGTTTAGTTTCTATTGAGATTTAAATGTGTTTAGTACGGGAACGTGTAAAAAGGTTCGCTGGGACCTTGTACTGAAATTTTGGCTTGTTTTTTTTTTTTTTTTTGAACACATCACAGTTTTTCAAGGTCTAAAACCGAAACCGAAACCGACAATTATTCTTCGGTTTTCACTTTTAATCTATTTTCACTAGAAAAATACAAAATTTAGAAATGAGAAACAAACTTTTTTCATCCAATTATTCATCCAATATCTCATTAAGAAAGACCCACATGAATGAACTTTAAATTTGTTAAGTAGTTCCTATATTATTAACTGATTTAATAGTTAATAAATTATCACAAAACCGAACCGAAACCGAACTGTTTTCAATTTTTTAAAACCGAAACCACGGTTTTGAAATTCTTCGGTTTTTTGGAAACTCTAGTTAAATAGATGCATGTAAAATACATTAAGTAAAATTGTTAATAATTATAGCCCTGTCAGTCCTTCTCAGGCCTGACATAAACCACCCCCCCCCCTTGATATATATATCTAATACATTTGAGCTAAGTATGTTCTACGACTCATAGAGTCGGGCGGACTGAAGCATGGCCGTATTAGTCACGACATCATCCTACATAAGGCCAATCATGGGGTAACAAATGGACTAAATGAAACCTTCACGGAATTTTTATAGAACATTAGGATCAGTATACCAACAAGGGATGATTGGGCAGCGAATTCTTTCCATCAGGACGATCTACACTGATGGCCCGAAGACAGAAACGGTCAAGGGCTTTACATTTTTCTCCGATGTTCTGGACCCTTTGATATCTCTTCGATTGCCCGATACCTGCACGATCTTCCAGACAGAGATCTATGTCATCAATACAGCCCCGAGACTGTACATATCTACATGAACAGACTTGGATCAATCAAGGCTCTTAACTGCAACGTTATTAGGTCGAAATATCTTCTCATTTGTATTCATTCACTGCACAGTGGGGCAGAAAAATTTTTTGAAATAAATCTGGCATTTCGATATGGCTGGTCTAATCGATAAACATGTCTTGTTTTTCGAAGAACTAGCCAAGCGCTTTCCAAATCGGATGGGAAACAAAAAAATTCCACGTGTTTAAACATTTTACATGTCGAAGGTAACCTAGTTTGAGCCCCTATAGCACCGCCCCTAGATCATTTGTAGGGTCCATTTTAATAACTTAAACTCAAATACTCCTTGGCTATGCCCATGTCAAATTTTGTCTTGATCGGACCAGCCGTTTAGAAATGCCAGATTTATTTCCAAAAAATTTTGATTCTGCCCCACTGTGCACTGGCACAACTAACACAACACGTTGAGTTAATACGGGTTGCAGAATATCCCGACATAAGGGCATCCAAGGAAATGAAGTATCTGAGGAATGCGCAACCAACTCTTGGGCAAAGGGATATTCACACTCCCTTGGTGACTGTATCGAATTTGTTAGATGAATGGGCGTTGAGAGTGACGGAACTCAGGTGGTCAAATATCACCACTTGTAGAATATCAAGAATGCTCTGCCAAAGGATAGGACCAGGAATCTTTTATCTCTTGGTAGGAATGCGATTACGCTTCTTACGGGTATAATTACTGGACACGGTATGATTGGACACATGTCGGAACGTATGGGTTACCCACGTTATAGCTATTGTAGAAGTTGTTTATATGATCAGGAGGAGAAATCAGTATAACACCTTCTATATGACTGTCTGACGTTACAAGAGCGTAGTCTACTACATCTTGGTAGAACTATTTTTTAAGATCTGGACTGTCCCAGAGATGTGTCACTAATAAAAATGATAACATTTATTAGAAGTACTGGTTGGTTCTCACGGAGACCACAGGCGTCGCATAGCCATCGAAATTAAGGAGGGAAACCTTTCTTATTTCATTTATGATTTTCAGCATACGAGAAAACATTTTTTTCTAATGGTACCACAAGGCCTCCGAGTGAACTCGCTAAATTGCGAGCAACCCACGTAAACTAACCTAGACCTGTCAGCCAGATTTTATAAGTTTTAATTTCATATTAAAGCTAATAAATAGTAGATTTTAAAGTTGTTTTCATAGAAAATCGTCATTGAACAAAGCATATCTCAAAAAAATATAAAATTTTCAAAAATTTTCATTAAATAAGAGCCATTACGCGATTTACAAGTGCTTATATATATACCATTCACCAAAATATTCTTTAGGAAAAATTTTTCGTAAAAAAAAATTTTATAAAAACAAAAATTTGTAGAAACATTTTTTTTTCGTGAACAAAAATGTTGGTGAAAAGTTTTGGTGAAACATTTTATTTTTTTGCAAAAAATTGGAATGAAAAAATCGAGGTAGTACTTTTTGTAAAGTATGTACTTTTGGTATTTTTCGTAAAATTACTTGTGGTACTTTTTGTAAAACAACTATTTTTTTAAAAGAACAATTTTTTTTTAATTATAATTCATTAATGACACTTTAAAAACGGTATTTTTATACTTTTCTAAGTTTTTCCTTTAAAATCATCCAAAATGGCAGCACTAATCTCCATATAAACATTTTGTTTTTAGCCTTTTATGGTTACATTTAATCATTATCCTAGTTGCGCTAAAACACAGCATGCATTCTATTGACTTCTGCCATAAAAGTAGCCATAAATCTATAAATGCCTAAGGTTTCTACATACCTCGTTATAACAACCCATCAAACCCATATGCCAATAAGTCTAGTTTAATATCCACAGAAACACGATTAGTTTTTGCGCTAAAACTAATAAACTCTAATTATTTATTTTGTTAACTTGACATATTCCACATGCCTACTCAACTGTATCAAGCAAATCACTCGAAAATTCATTGAAAATATGATTAACAAAAAATACTCCAACGGACAACAAAAACAAACAGCTTCCAAAAAAAATACAAAAAAAAAAATACCCAACTTGAAATAAGAAACTACTGATGAATAATGACCCTATTTTTTTGCCACGTTGGAGGGGAAAATCCAGCTCAAATTCACATTACCATGCAACAAACTTCAGTGGCGTAATTTAAAATTCAATTTATAACAACAATATCCTTGTCAATGCAGAAAAAAAAATGTCCTATGCACAACATACATCCTTGCACATTCACTGGTTATTTTCACTGTTTGCTATCTAGGTACTATTTCTGTATAAAACAAACGTATGAACACTTTCATCATACTTTGACAATATAAACTCATGTTTTTTAATTGGCCTCCCCGAAGATACATCAACTTTAATGTAGCGTATCTAATAGTACTTCAAGTATTAACGACATGACTTCAATACTCTCTAGGCAACAATTGTCAATGTGTATCTGTGTGTTTGCTCTGCATGCATGGCTATGTATTGATAAATTTGTAAATGTATAGGTATGAGTGTATGAGTGTGCCTGTTTATAGGTATGACTTCAAATACATATTGAAATGCCAATGAAAATGAACAAATAGTGGTCCTTTTTGCAGCAGCATAGGCTAGTTGGTATAAAATAAAGGAATTAAATCTCTTGGTTCCAAATTTATATTGCAATATGATCTCAAGGATGTATGAGTAGAATTATTAGGAGTTTGAATTATAATCTATACATTTTTCATTAAAATGTAATGTTTTGAAAGCTTATTTTAAGCATAACTAAACTATTCAGGCTGAATGTTTTGTAGTTTTTTTAATAAAAGTACTCTCAGTAATTGGTACTCTTCGTAAAAGTTCTTTTGGTACTTTTTATATATTCTCTTGGTCCTAAAATACTTGTGGTACCGCTTATAAAAGTACTTTCAGTATTTAGTAGTTTTTGTAAAAGTTATTATAGTTATTTATTTTAACGTACTTATGGTACTTTTTATTAAAGACTTTCAGTACTTTTTTTTATAAAGTATGTGCTTCTAGTACTTTTTGTAAAAGTACTATTGATTCTTTTTTAAATCAAAATTATTTGTTACAAAATTTCTTTCAATATATGGTATTTTTCGAAACAGTACTTGGTACTTTTCAGCGTCTTGTTTTCTTGAATAGAGCTGAATGTTTTTTTAGTACTTTCAGTAATTGGTACTGTACGGAAATGTACTTTTGTGACTTCTCATTTTTGTTCCTGGTCTTTTGAATTTTATCTTGCTTGAGAATTTGAAGCTTTTTTCAATAGAATTTGTGTAAAAGTACTTGGATCTTTTAAAGTACTTTTGCTACTCCTCGTAAAATTAGAAAGCAGAAACAATAATCATGATTTTTACTTTTGTCTTATCACATAATAATATACTATCTTACCTACTTTATGGAGTTTAGAGTATCATAAATTTAGTCTAAACATTTGAACACAAACATCTTTCGCTTCATGACTTAGTTTTAGATCAAAATGTTTGAAATGGAATCAGTCTGGTATTTCGCCCTTGAGTTTTAGAAAACATAATGAAGTTTTTTAAAGAACTATTTACTAAAGTGTTTAATAAATTATTAATTTGATTCTGAGCTATAGAGTATTGTAAAGTTTTTATCTTTTAAAAACGGTGGTTTATTTCCTTTTAAAATTTTTACACAACTCTTTATTTATTCACTTTTATACAACAACACCTTATAAATAGACACAATTTGTCAATTCACAAGGTCTCCTTCATGTCATATTTTCATAATGTCCTAATATTTCATGACTCGGCGGCTCGGCTTAACCGATTCTTAGGCGTTCGGCGCAGGTTTCTGCTGGTTGGTTATGATAACACAATAAACATAGCATACAGAGTAGTATTATTTTAGGATATTTTTTGCTTGAAAGGCAATAACAACATTTTCAAACCATTGTGAAATATTACGATATTATGACAATATGACATGATATGAGACCTTGTGAATTGAGCAAATGTTTTTATTTATACAAATACTTGTTTAATTACTTAACGATTCTTCAAATTAGACTGACTGTTTGATGTTCTCGCTTTCCCTTATATACACTGAATTTCCTTCTAGATGTTTCCAGTATAATCTAGTGACACCTACCGGTTATTTCTAGCATTATCATTATCGGAGACAATCACTTTTACAATGATCCACAATTAGAAGTCTCCAGAAATAGAAATGTAGAGAAACATGATGCAACTTGAAACCAGTCGTTAGAAGCCATTATGTTTGAATGTAAATACAGTTTCGTAACAATATTAATAATGCTCTTTTAGAACAAATACAGGGTTTTCCAACAAGAGTTGTTATTTTGGTATTCAAAGTAGAATTTTTTGAGATAAATGATCGGATTTTTATTTCATAATAATGAGGAATATATGCCGTTAATAATGAAAATCAACATCAGCCAAATGGCCACCACGACCACGCTTAAAGTCATAAACTTTTCATGAAACTTTCCAACCAAATCGCAAAGTGGCTGCCCTATGTCCTCGATAGCCTCACAAATTCTATCTTTAAGGTCTTGAATCGACGCGTGACCCCAAAGGAAGAAGTTGCAAGGTGTTAAATCACAAGATCTCGGTGGCCAATTGTAATCACCTCTTCGAGAGATAACACGGTTCGTTGCTTGTGTGGCACGTAGCGCCATCTTGTTGAAAGTAAACGTTGTCCAGATCAATATCATCCAACTCCGACCATAAGATACGGTGTAATGACGTTTGTGGAGTGCCAATTCCAAAAAACGACGAGGAATGGACAATCCTGAGTTTTCTTCAACATTTTGGGCTACATCAGAAATATTCTCAGTTGTTCTTGAGCGACGTGCACAGCTCGAATTTTTTCACCAATTTCTGTATTTTTCCACCAATTTTTTCAAAATTGTTTGTATTTAATTTTTTTTTTTTTTAATTTATTAGCGAAAAAAAATTGATGGCAAAAAAATTTGGGTTAAAAAATATTTTTCCCGATTTTGACCGATTGGACTTTGAAATATCTAACATTAGATATCCATATTGTCTATATTAATGACTTAGTAATCCATTCAAACAAACTGTAAAATGTACGACAAAGCAGTGTTATCATACCTTCAATAATTTCTGAAAAAGACACTGGTCCACATTGGACGCACAATACCCGAAGTTACTCTATCTGTTAAAAGTATTTTCGGTATAATTGCTTCTGTTACTTTTCTTTAAAGTTTTTAAACTTTAGTACTAAACATATTTTCATACACTTTATTAAAACTCGTTGGTAGTTTTGAAAGGACTTTTGTTACTTTTGGTAAAATACCTGTTTAGGAAGTACTTTTGTTGTCTGCTATTAAAGTACTTTTGGTTCTTTTAGAATTCTTTAAAGTAAAGTACGTAACGTAGTCTGTAACGACTGCCTGCAGCATTCATCATGTTTATAAACACGTCCATCAGCAGAAGCTTCTACTTACCATCAATGTTGATAGCATGTGGTAATTAGCATTGTTTATAAGTATGGCAACTCTAAATGTTTAAGCTGCTGATATTAACATCGAAAGCTCTAGAATACGAACATACTAGTTTGTCCGTTAAGAGCATTGTGGAAGATTCACGAAAGATGGCGCGTGTATAAATAATGGCAGAGGTTACAGTCGTGAGTTGAGTTGATCATAGGCTATGTTAGAGTTAACATCAACTGCCTTGTACATTTAAGTTTGTACATTATAATGTGTGTGTGCATTTCTGCGAATTGATATACGTGTTTAAAGACACTGAGTTACTATTTGAACTGTTGTTATTGTACATTTTAAATAAATAAAAAGTTTTTACGATTTTAAACTACTAAACGGCTTTTATTTGCAATAAAAAGTATCCGGTTTATTTGGAGGAAATAAACCAACATTTTAAAAAGGTTAAAACGTAACAATATTTTACTCGAAATAATGTTTTCCGAGTTATGAAACTTACATCAATGCAATTCAAATCCTTTAGCTTCCTTGCTGCAATTTATAAATATTTAGCCCTTATACTAGCTACATAAAATTCTTTTAAATGCATGTATTGTCTGTTATTAAGCAAAGACCAATACACCACCAACATTTGAAGATTGGCTTGCATGAAAATTAACGTTGACGATTTCATGTTGTTTTTATTGCTGTTGTTGCGCTGCTACACTTTTTTGGTTTGATTTTATTTGTTGTTGTTTTCATTTATTCGTTGAATTTTTTTTTTATTTTTTTGCTGTATTCTCTCTGTATTTTTTTTTCAATGCATAGCAAATAAGTCACGTTTTAGTGACGGTCAACACTTGCAAATGTTAGAGTTAGATGGACAGATGGATGGATGTATGTATGTACTGTGCTAAATATGTATGATAGCATAGGCAGACGGACAAACAGACATGCTATACTATAATAGCGTACGAAACAAAGAGATAGATAGACAGACAGACAAACAAATTTTTATTAGCCTGTTGGGTATTAAGCTGTCATTTGCTATGAAATGTCAATCATTGGCAGTCTAGTAACGTCACATAACGTCTGCACACGTACGTATTCTATACATTCATACATAGATATGTATGTAAATATGTATGTATGTATGTATTTATGCATTTGTGTGTTTGTATAGAAATATGTAACATTACAAAATTTCAAACATACAGTCATACAGGCTGGTCAAAAAAAAAGTTTATAATTTCTATGTATGTTGATTGTATGCCTATGTTACTGTGATTGTTTGTATGTTTTCATATAAATGATGATATGCAAACATTTGCAACCATATTCTGTAGGATTTTTATTTGCAGTAAACTTTAATAAATTGCCAAAGCAAAACTTTAAACAAACCATCCCATAGGCGGCTGCAGTACAAACACTGGGCTAAAATTATAAACAGTCAGACAGTAGAGGTTAGCAAAGTTAGCATTAAGTATTGAAATATTATATTCAACAATAGTTGTGTTGATGTTTCGTCAAAGCTTTGATATGTTTTCAAAAGTTTTTGCAATTCTAATTCGCTCTATTATTTGTACAATATCATTAGCTTTCCTCAAACTTTTGGGTAAAGATTTCCTGATGATCTGTCCTAACTAGCGATTGAAATGCGCATAGCTTATCCCCCAACAATAAATTTCAGTGAATTTATAATTTCTTTAATCTAGTACTAAGCTGTCATAGGCGTAAAACGTTTACTCCAACCACAATAAGGGTAAAATATATTTTAAGAGGTTTTTATGGAGAAAAAACACTTTTATATATTAGTTGTATGACTTAATACTGCGGAATTTACAATAGATGTTACGTTTTTACCTTTTAAAAACGTGGGTTTATTTCCTTTAAATAAACCGGATACTTTTGATTGCAAATAAAACCAGTTTTAGTAGTTTAAAATTGTAACAACTCTTGATTTATTCAAATGTACAACAACAACAGTCTAAATATTCACTCAGTGTCTTTATACACGTTTATCAATTCGTAGAAATGCACACACGCACTGTACCGTACAAGCTTAAATGTACAAAGCAGTTGACGTTAACGCTAACAGCGCCTATGATCAACTCACTAACGACTGCCACCTCTGCCACTATTTATACATGCGCCATCTATCGTGAATCTTCTACAATGATCTTAACGGACAAACTAGTACATTCGAATTCTAGAGCTTTCGATGTCAATGTCAGCAGTTTAAACATTTAGTGTTGCCATACTTATAAACAATGCTAATAACCGCATGCCATCAACATTGTTGACAAGCAGAAGCCTCCACTGATGGACGTGTTAACAAACATGATGAATACTGCAGGCAGTCGTTACAGACCGTTAAATTCAAATCGCTATTGCAAAATCTTAACAATATCAATCATTTATTCTCACTTAGTTATTGAACATTATAGTGTAAACAACAAAGTTTTTTTTTGCTTCGAAAATTTCGAATTTTGTACGAAGAAAGCGTCATATGCGGGAAGTTTTGCTTTACTTTTTTAATTTAAAAAAAAGTGCCGCAGAAGCACACCGATTACTCACCAAAGCTTATGGTGAATGTGTTCCATCGTTTTCAATGTGCAAGAGATGGTTTGTGCGGTTCAGAAGTGTTGATTTTGACAAAAAGACAAAGACCGTCCAGGTCAGCCAAAAATATTGAAGATTAGATTAAGAATTGGAGGCATTACTCATTGAAGATTGTTGTCAAACTCAACAAGAGCTTGCAAAATCATTGAGAGCTACTCAAGCAGCAATTTCAAAACATTTACGAGCAGCAGGATTCATCCAAAAGCAAGGAAATTGGATACCATACGAATTGAAGACCTTGAAAGACGATTTTTATGTCCGAAATAATGCTTGAACGGTATACAAGAAAACCATTTTTGCATCGAATCATTACTTGCGATTAAAAATCGATCCATTAAAATAATCTGAAGTGTATGCAAAGCCCGGCTAACCAGCAGAAACGACACCAAAGCCAAATATCCATGGCGCTACGGTAATGCTCTGTATTTGGTGGGTTCAAAAGAGGCCAAAAACGCCCTGAATATGCGGCAAGCCATGAAACTGGTTGGAATGAAGTGGTTGGGATGTTTTGCTTCACACACTTTATAGTCCCGACCATGCCTCGTCCGACTGCTATTTGTTTCGATTGATACAGAACGCTCTGTCTTGGATTCATTTGGGAACAGAGTATCCGATATTGGCTTGATTCGTTCTTGGCCTCAAAAGATGAGCAGTTCTTTTGGCTCGGAATACTTTGAGCAAATTTATATTGCTCAAATGTTTTAAAATAAAAGCAAAAAATTTAAAAAATCCGTCATTTTTAAGTCATACATCCACCAAAAAATCCAAAAAAAACTATTTCAAAACAAACTTTTATTTAAAAAGAAATTTATTTTTGTATTTTTTTTTTATCGATATCTGCTAAATAATACCTCTGTAAAGCATGTCAGTTATTATGTTTAATGTCAATTATGTTCATTTGTTGTTAATCTGATTAAAATGAGTGACCATAAAAAAGTGCGTACTAAAATTATTAAATATTTTCATCAAAACCCAACTTGGTCCTAAAAAAAAGTTGGCCAAACAATCAACGATCTGCCGTCAAACTGTTTCCAATATTAATCAACAGTACCGGGAGAACTTATCCGTTGATATAAAACCTGGTTCAGGTAGAAGGAATGGTTCACATGATGTTTATGAAGCCAAAAAATAGAAAGCATTTTCAAAAGAGCTCCCAATACATGCGGTAGGAAAGCAGCCCGGTTAGCTCAGTACTCGGACTATTTGGTACGAAAGGTTAAAGCCAATGCAGGTTCAAAAACATACAAGGCTCAAAAAGTTCCTGACAGGAACTCTGCTACAAATTTAGAGGCCAAAGACAGAGCACGAAAATTGAAGTCAAATTTTATAAAAAAAAAATATTCCTGCTGCATAATGGATGACGAAACGTATGCTCTGGCAGATTATTCGCAGCTTCCGGGTCAAAATTTTTATGTTGCTAATGCTTGATGGAATGTTGAAGAACAGTTTAGGGCCCAAAAGCAGACAAAATTTCCCAAAAAGTTCTTGGTGTGGCAAGCAATATGCAGTTGCGGCAAAAAAGCCAAACATTTTTTATAAAGGGCTCTATAAATATTTACATCAAGGAATGTTTACAAAAAAGGCTGCTTCCATTCATAAGACTTCTTAGTGTGTCCACTTATTTTTGGCCTGATTTGGCATCCTGTCACTATGGTAAGAAAGGTCATGAGTGGTAAAAGAACAATAATGTGGTATTTGTACCAAGAGAGGCAAATTCTCTAAACTGCCTGGAGCTAAGGCCAGTGGAGAGATATTGGGATCTTATTAAAAGAGAATTGAAGAGCACAAAAAAGGTGTCGAAAAGTATGGTAGATTTTAAACGGAGATGGACAACCTGTTCGAACAAAGTGACAGAAATCACTATAAAAACCATAATGGAAGGCTTCCGAAAAAGGTTCAAAATTTTATCACTAGTGATTAGAACTATAAAAATATATATTTTTTTTTAATTGTAATAATAATTTCAATCAAATAAAAAAGAATCAAAACTGTAAGTTTAGTGGTTTCATTTTTATTAAAATATATGTATGTTAAGAATTTTTCGATCTCAGTCCTTAATAATTTACAAAATATCTTCTAAACGTAAATTTAGAAGATTTTCTTTGAAATCTGTAAACTTCGTTGTAATAAAAACTTTCTGAGATCCAGAGAGCCCTCAATCTTGTATAGAGCCTAACTAAAATAATCCAGAATAAAAATTGTTTATAAGGTCCACAATTTAATATAAGAAAAATATAAATAGAAAACCTAATAATTATAAAATCATAAAAATTCAAAATAATAACATTTCTGCTATTTTTTCCCACACTTCTGTAGCAAATAACCCTATACACCCAACACGGCAACAGCTGCTGTTTGCTCCTTTTATTACAAAAATATATTTGTAATGGCATTGGTAAGATATGCATACAAACATATAGCCATAGTTAGGACCTATAACTATGGCTTTGATGATACACAACATTGTATCGGTCTCAGACTAAGTCTCAGTCTCATCATCGACATCGTCATCCGCATACTCGTACATAGATAATGCTGATGATGACTTCAATCTTTCGGTAGTTGGCACACAATTTCACCAATGGTATGGGGGCTTGTTTGTTATTCCCTTGACTATCATATAGTCAAGTATGTATGCAGCAACATTTATTGAGGATCTGGTTTGAAATAAGGTTTTGATTCCAAATTCATTGCCACACAAGAGTGGCATATGCGAGAGTCTGTGTGGCTGTTTGTGTTGCAAAATCTCCTCAGCTTTCACTTTTAAGAGTATGTTACACTTCAATAATGTTCACATGTACAGACGTTCGTTCGTTCGTTCAATCCATCCACAATTGTTAGCCGGCACACATACAATCTGTGTCTGTTTTAATAGAGCAGGGGCTGGGAGGATGTTTGTCAGGGACTCTACAAATAAAAACTATTGTAGACACTAGACGACAGGTGGTCATTTGTATATTTGGAATAGTAACAAACAAACACAAGTAGTTCAATCTTTCTTTTGACTTCAATTTCAATTGATGGATCTCTCTCTCACCTCTCCGTTTGTGTCCAATAATGGCTGTTTGAGAATGAGGTGTGGAATGTTAGAGTAGGAAATTTACTTGTGTCCAGTTTTTAACTGGTATATAAAATGCTTTGCTAGTGCCACATCTAACACCACTATAATGTTGTGTGTTGTGTCAAACCAAAAACCCTTGTGGTGGCCGAACTTGTGTAAAACTTTTCCTTTAATTTTGTTTTTTTTTCTTCTTTCTTATTTTTATTTTCGGCCAGGTCACATTCATTCATTGTTTATTGATTTGCAGCAATTGTTTTCTACAATTGCTGCTACAACAAATTTCCCATATTGAGTAAGATTTTTTTTCCAATATTTTTTGTTGGTTGCTTAACTACCACAATTTCTGTTGCATGTTCTATTTGGTTTTTTTTTTGCTTATTTAAGACTTTTGCTACATTTTTCCTGTAGTTTTTTTTTTTTTTTTAATTTTTGTCTTGTGTCAATTCCCATTTGTGCCATGTGTGATTGACAGTCATGTTAGTTAATTGTGGTGGCAAAATTCTTAGTTGTAACGTTAATTTCATTAGTTGCAAGATGTCTGTTGGTATTGTCAGAGGGATATTACGATTGAATTGGAAGTAAACAAAGTCTGGTGGATAAGTTTAAGGAAATCTTTTTTAAGTTGAAATGGAACTTTAATAGGAAGAACATTTTAGGTAATGACAAAGAAATTGTTACATTTAATAGTTTTGATTTAGAGAAGTCTAACTTCTGAAATAAGAATGTAAACTTTTACTGGAGGAAGTCAAATATGAAGCTCAGAATCTCAGCCTGTTTAAAAAATCCGCTACAACTTTAATTATTTGGATTCATAAACACTAAAAAATTTAGCATTTCGAAGCAGTTCTTAGAGGTAGAAATATAAGACAAATAAGTAAGAGTGCTATTTTCTCCTGTGCCGAATCTTATATTAGGGAGTGTTTTTATTAGAGGCATAGACGTTTTGTTTAAATAAAACACAAGAAGTACAATGGAATGACCAAAATTAGCTCACAAATTTCATGGCAACAAATGTTGATAAATAATTTCTGGCATATGGCCTCCGCGACTGCGTCCTATGAACGCCATCCAGTCTGACCAATTTTGCACCATTTTTTCGAGTATACCCTTATTTTGTCAATAGTGTGTAGAAAGTTGGCTTCTAAATGATCAATCGTTGCTGGTTTATCAGCATATACCACACATTTGACGTTCCCCCATAAAAAGTAGTCTAAAGGTGTCAAATCACACTAACGAGGTGGCCAATTCACAGGTACATTTCTTGAGATAATTCGGCAACCATACGTTTGGCTGAAAAAAGTGATGATTGACGCGCTATATGGCAGGTTGCCCCGTGTTGTTGCAACCATTTCTCCTCCAAATGATGTTCAATGATATGAGGAATAAAAAATAGTACGAATCATTGGCCTGTAGCGTTCGCCATTTACGGTAATAATGGCACCGGTTTCGCATTTAAAGACAAATGGGCCGATCACGACTTCGGCATGTAAACCCCACCAAACAGTGATTTTTTTCGGAATGTAATGGATTCTCAATAGTCTATTGAGGATTGAGCCCTCTCCAAAAACGACAATTCTGCTTGTTTACACACCTGTAAAGCCAGAAATTACCCTCATCGCTGAACACAACTTTGCGATAAAACAGTAGTCTATAAGTTACACGAATTGCTGACAGATTTTCAAAGTAAATTGGAATAATTTGGTGGCGTTGTTCAAGCGCCAATCTATTCATAATGATTTGCCAGAGTACACTGACGTCAAAAAGTGAACGCATTGTGACAGTTACTTTTACAGTTATCAGTTTCGGAAGTTTTATACGTCTAAAAAAAAACACCCATTACAATTCAACAAAATATACTTTATGATAAAGATTTAAAACAATTTTTGGAGAAAAAATTTGGATGAAAAAATAACATTTGTGAACAAATTTCTTGATAAAAAAAATTCGTGTTAAAAAATAAGTTTGAGATTTTGACCCAATGTCGATCCAAATTTCTATGGCATTATATACCTTTGAAATGCCTTTCATTTCATATCCACATTGTCTATGTAGATGAGTTCGTTATCAATATATATGTAGTTAAACAAAATCGGTATAGTCATGATTTTTATTTATAGCTCAGCCAGTTGTGGGCCGATTTTCCCAACTTTTAATAGCACTTGCACTAGGGCTTTACCCTGTATATTGATTTATCAATCATGTTTGTAAATTATTTGGGGGCTTCGGAAGTTTGATTTCAACAGACTGATAGCTATTTCGACTCCGCCATCTATAACGATTCAGAATATATGGATATTACAAACGCAATGACAAACTTGTAAATTTTAGGAGAGATAACAAAAGCTATGTATAATTAAAACAGAACAAAATTAAACAGGCATAAACCTGTTTCCAAATAGGAGCTCACCATACAAAAATCGTGCCTTCTGTAAAAAGGCAGAGAGCGCTACGTTTGCTCTCTTTTGGCGCTTACCTCTGACCATATGTCTATACCTGATAAATGTCAAAATGGTTATCAAGTTATAAAATTATCAGATATAGTCTCCATTTATTATACCCTTCACCATGAGTGGCAAGGGTATATATAAGTTTGTCATTCCGTTTGTAATTTCTACATTTTTCATTTGCGACCCTACAAAGTATATATAATCTGGATCGTTATAGATAGCGAAGTCGATATAGCCATATCCGTCTGTCTATCAGTCTGTATGTTGAAATCAACTTTCCGTAGCCCCCAAATAATTTATATACTTGATTCATACATCAATATATCGGCAATTCTTCCGGCTCGGTTGCTATTTAAAATCGAGAAAATCGGCTCACAAATGGCTGAGATATATGGAAAAAACCGGGACAACCTAGATTTTTGGCTTATTTTTTATCTATATCTGGATTACTAAGTCATTAATATAGACAAAATGGATATCTAATGATAGACATTTCAAAGTCCTTTGGAATTATGTATATAAGGCTATTAGTAAGTTGGACCTACAATGGGTCAAAATCGGGAAACATTTTTTTTAAACCGAATTTTTCTTTTTCACCAAAAAAATTAATTACCATACATTTTTTTCGCTAATAAATTTAAAAAAAAAAGTTTTTAAATTAAAAAAATTTTTTTTAAAAAATTTTAAAAAAAACTTGAAAAAAAAATTTGGAAAAAAAATTTTTTTTTCCAAATTTTTTTTTCAAGTTTTTTTTAAAATTTTTTTTAAAAAAATTTTAAAAAAAATAATTTTTTGGTTTTGTTTACTTAAAAGTATTTAAAATTTTTATTTTGAAGTATAATTTGGTGTAAGGTACAGCCGAATATAGCTCTCCTACTTGTTAGAATTATTGCTTCGTTAAGACGAAATTGTTAATGCTTTTGATTAGACAACTTTGTCTTCACAACAAACATCATTAATTGTAATAATAAATATTTGTCAAGTATAGACAGGGAGTGACTTACAGAAGACATGATTTATGTATGATGAGTTCCCACTTTAAAGTCTGTTTGTGTAATTTTGAACCTAAAAGTAATAACTCAAAATCTAAACTTTAAACTCAAATTTCGTACTCGACTCAAACACCACATATCAATATTAAGCTAACATAAAATACCACCATAAAATTAAATGATCAACATTAAAATTTATTTACAAAAATTAAAGGTAATTCCCAGAAATAACCATAAAAACTCAACAAATTCTTAAAGGAAATTCCAATAAGTAATTTGCTTCTTAAATTTATTTATATTCCTATATCTTTTACACACTAAGTTTGTTATTGTTATGGCTTTTCAGAAGCTAAAGAAAAAAAAAAACTTTTGCAAAACGATAAAAAAAACACAACAAAACAAAAACAAATTTTGTAAAAGTTGACAAATAATAAAACAATAAATACCCTGTATCTACGCAATTTGGCTGTGTTTTTCCTCTTTTGGCAAAATTCTTAACACAAAAAGTAAAAAAAAATAAACCAATAAAGTTCACAGAAATAAAAATAATCGAAAAGAGAAAGGAAACACCAAAAAAAAAAAAACTCATTTAGAAGCGACAAACGTAACATTTAATCTTCCAGAACAGTTAAGACGTGATATGATTTTATAAAATAAAAAACAATACCAACAGGGTCTTAAGTTTTTTTTTTTTTTCGTTTTCTCCAGGTTTCTTAAGAGAACAATATAGAACAATGTACACGATTAAAGTAAGGATATACCTTTGGGCAAACATTAAACATCATCCCCACTTACCTAATACTTGCAATGATTAACAATATTAAACACAAAAAGTAGCAAAGAAATTTGAAAATGAAAAGTTACCTTTTATTGGATGCCTGTTTATGGACAAAATTTCTCTAAGTACGCAAATAAATCAAAAAAGTTTTTTTTTATTTGATAGCTACGCATGTTTATAAAATGTTCATTGGGTTTTGTAATTTTAATTTTTCGCCAAAATTTTAGCACGACTTTACAACCTAAATTCTGTTATTTTAATCAATAAATGTTTTGTACAGAAACACAAACAAAACAAATAAAATATTTAAAATTTTTCTGCATAAATATAACATCAACAACAACGCCATAGAAAGTACTATTAATGAATGAAAACAATACACAACAACATTAAATTAAATTGACTTTCGATTGTAATCGCTTGGATTTGTATAATTTTACCATGAATGTTCAATATTTTGCTAAAACAGTGAAAATTTATAACAATTTATTATCTAGATCAAACATACGTATTAACAAGTTAGACGACAATTGTTCAAATGTTTTTTTTTAAGGGAGTTGCCAAATTTTATTTAAATTAGTGATTCATACAAAAATTCGTTCAATAACATTAAATTTCAAACAAAATATTTTGTAAATTTTAAATTTTCTATACAAAAGTTGCGATAACTAAAATAACTAGAATTTTATTTTGAAAATATATCGATAACTTTCATTTGTTATCAAAAAGTTATTGCTAACTTGTTTATTCTTCAGAAAAGTTATTAATAACTTGAATTTTCTATAGAAAATTTATCAAGAACTTGACTTTTTATAAAAAATGTATCATAAACTTTAGTATTTAATACGAATATTATCGATAGCTTTAGTTGTCATCAAAAAAATTATCGATAACTTTAGTTTTCTTTAGAATATTAATCGATGACTTGAATTTATTATAGAATTTTTCCGACAACTTGAATTTTTTATAGAAAATGTACAAATAACTTTTTGGTACTTTTTCAAACCTTTGATTTTTTATATATGATGACTTACAATAGATGGCGTATCTTTGAACGCGGACCAAGGCATTTTGTTGGAATTAGGAAAATAAATTATGGGAGGAAGTAGTGTTTGTGGACATTTGATTTGAATTTTCGTATATTGAAAGTGACAGGAAAGACTTCT
The DNA here is from genome assembly GCA_942486065.2 of Calliphora vomitoria. NCBI lineage: Eukaryota > Metazoa > Arthropoda > Insecta > Diptera > Calliphoridae > Calliphora > Calliphora vomitoria. Next base: position 114,597,591 of record OW818030.2, on the reverse strand, counting down.
GTAGAAAGCTTATTTTACATACTTACGGACAGTATGACAAAAGAGCGATGTATAGAGAACATGTTGCCTGATTTCAGCAGAGCACATTCCATTGTAGTATAGGTACAACAGTGAAACAAAACCCACACTGAGCCGATGTTTCAGTGAATCGATAGAGCTATATACCCTGCTGTCAACGATAAGCACCTTCTTTCTCTCTAGTACGCTGTTGAGTAACTTCAAAATAGACCTCGAAGCACCGGCCTTCACATGAGAGTTTTTTTCAATTTTAGGTCGGATATAAGTAGAGTAAATAGTACGGATATCAGATGGATGCTTTTTTCGACACTTGAAAAATATGTTTTGTCCAGCGGACATCCCATTTTGGGTCGGCTATAAGTGGAGTGAAGTTCCTTTGACACTTGAAAAATCAGCTTTGTCCAGCGGACATTACAATGAATACTCATGCCTAGAACATCAAAAGCTTCTGATTCTTTAATATTTACACCGGTCATAAAAACATATGAAGCAACATCATTTTGTGCATTGAGTCTTTTATGCATTAAACTAGACTCTATTCGCACAATCCCATTCAGAGATGGTCACAAGATCTTGGTTGAACAAAACACTAATGTTTTACCTCATTGCCGCAATCTCGGACAGGTTTGGTCTATAATACAGATCAACTGCAAAAAAAGGCTTGAATAAACACTATAAAGATTTGTATTTTATTATTGCAACAAAAACAAAACACATATAAAATTTCCACTCAAAGTACACGCACATAAAATTTTGTGAAAATGAGCGAAATCACTTAATTGTGAATAAATTCAAAAATAATCAATCGATTTTTATTACCAATATCTCATTTTATGTGGCTTTGTGATAAAGCTATAAATCTGAACAATTTCTGTCGTTTTCAATTTTTCATGATTTTTTTAAAACACAAAAAATTACTATTTCACATAAAAAATATATTTTTTGCTTCAATTTGTTATTATAACTCCGAAACTACTGAGCCGATTAAAACGCAATATACATGCAGAAATTTTTACATAGTATGGAAAAATGTTTTCAAAATTGAATTAATCGAAAGAAGATTATTAACTACTCAATTTAACGTATATAAAAAAAAAAATTGTGAAAATGAGCGAATTCACTTAATTGTAAATAAATTCGAAAAGAATCAATCGATTTGTATGATCAATATCTCATTCTCATTCCATTACATGTGGCTTTACGACAAAGCAATAAATCTGAACAATTTCTGTCGTTTTCGATTTTTCATGATTTTTTTAAAACAAAAAAATAGCTATTTCACATAAAAAAATATATTTTTTGATTCAACTTGTTATTATAACTCCGAAACTTCTGAGCCGCTTAAAACGCAATATACATGCAGAAATTTTTACATAGCATGGGGAAATATTTTCAAAATTCAATCAATCGAAAGAAGAACATTATGTACTCAATTTTGTGTATATAAAAAAAAAATTTTTGTGAAAATGAGCGAATTCACTTAATTATGAATAAATTCAATAAGAATCCATCGATTTTTATGATCAATATCTCATTTTCATCCTATTACATGTGACTTTGCGATAAAGCAATAAATTTGAACAATTTCTGCAGTTTTCGATTTTTCATGATTTATTTAAACAAAAGAATTAGTTATTTTCAGGTAAATTTTTTTTCAATTTCTTATTATAACTCCGAAACTACTCAGCTGATTGATACGCAATATATGTGTGAAAATTTGTACATTGCATGGGAAAAATGATTTCAAAATTCAATCAATCGAAAGAAGAACATTAACTACTCAATTTTATGCATATCAAACAAAAAAACTAAAATTTTGTGAAAATGGGAGAATTCACTTAAATATGAATAAATTCGAAAAGAATCAATCGATGTTTATAATCGATATTTCGTTTTATTGCCATTATATGTGGTTTTGCGATAAAGCAATAAATTTGAACAATTTCTGACGTTTTCGATTTTTCATGATTTTTTTAAAACAAAAAAAAAAATAGCTATTTCACATAAAAAAATATATTTTTTGCTTCAACTTGTTATTATAACTCCGAAACTACTGAGCCGATTAAAACGCAATATACATGCAGAAATTTTTACATAGCATGGGGAAATATTTTCAAAATTCAATCAATCGAAAGAAGAACATTAACTATTCAATTTTATGTATATCAAAAAAAAAAAAAAAAAACTAAAATTTTGGAAAATGAGCAAATTTACTTAATTGTGAATAATTTCGAAAAGAATCCATCGATTTTTATGATCAATATCTTATTTTCATCCTACTACATGTGGCTTTGCTATTATATGTGGCTTTACGACAAAACAATAAATTTGAACAATTTCAGTCGTTTTCGATTTTTCATGATTTTTTTAAAACAAAAAAAAATTGCTATTTTTCACATAAAAAAATATATTTTTTGCTTCAATTTGTTATTATAACTCCGAAACTACTGAGCCGATTGAAACGCAATATATATGTGGAGATTTTTACATAGCATGGGGAAATGTTTTCAAAATTCAATCAATCGAAAGAAGAACATTAAGTACTCAATTTTATGTATATCAAAAAAAAAAACTAAAATTTAGTGAAAAGTAGCGAATTCACTTAATTGTGAATAAATTCGAAAAGAATCCATAGATTTTTAATATCAATATCTCATTCTCATCCTATTACATGTGGCTTTGCGATAAAGCTATAAATCTGAACAATTTCTGTCGTTTTCGATTTTTTAAGATTTTTTTAAAACAAAAAAAATGCTATTTTCACATAAAAAAATATATTTTTTGCTTCAACTTGTTATTATAACTCCGAAACTACGCAGATTGAAACGCAATATATGTGTGAAAATTTTTACATAGCATGGGGAAAATATTTTTAAAATTCAATCTATAGAAAAAAGAACATAAACTACTCAATTTTATGTATATCAAACAAAAAAACTAAAATTTTGTGAAAATGAGCAAATTCACTTAATTGTGAATAAATTCGAAAAAAAAACCATACTTTTTTATGATCAATATCTCATTTTCATCCTATTACATGTGACTTTGCGATAAAGCAATAAACTTGAACAATTTCTGTCGTTTTCGATTTTTCATGATTTTTTTAAAACAAAAAATTTCTATTTTCAGGTAAAAAAAATATATTTTTTGCTTCAATTTGTTATTGTACCTCCGAAACTACTGAGCCGATTGAAACGCAATATATAAGCGGATTAAGGGTTATGTAAATATCAATTTTTCTAAGTTTATTTTAATAATATCGGATTAACCATTTTTGAGTTATCATTAAGTATATGAATTTTATTTTTCTTTTTTTTAAAACTCTCCATAGAATTTAAAATTTAAACCATATTTGTAGTACTGAAACCAAAATACAGGGAATTCCCGGTATAACGAACGATATGTTGTCGGGTCCATTCGTTTAATCGAGAAATTAGTTATATCCAGATTTATTTTTTTAATAAGTTTTAAGCGGTACATTAGAAGACATGACTATCGTCTAAAATTTTTTCATATTTTGTAGTTTTTATTAATTGTTCTTCGGTAGGTTAACTTGAGGCATTATCAAGGATTAATAAAGCCTTCACTGAAAAGGATTTCGGTTCTAAAAATGATTCTACCATTAAAAATATCCATTATTTTAAGGAAGAAAATTTACATCACCACTTTATTACGAAAGAAGAAAAGATTTTTTGTTTCCACATTCATAACTGCAAACCAAAATTCTTAGTCTATCCTTCAATAACTTTCTTCCTGGAGCACTAGATTCTCTATCGTGAACAAACGTTTTTTCTGGTATCTTTTTCTGATGGATATCAGTTTTATTCGCATTGAGAATAACATCAGGAGTTAGATTGTGCTCAACTATAATTGTATGCTAATTCTTTAAGTCTTACGCCGTTTTTTTAATACAGATATAACTTGCATGAAATCCACAATTAATGAAGCCTTTTTGTATTTATATGCCTGTAGATATTAAAGTAATTATATTAACTGGAATGTGTTTTTACCTCTGGCTGAGTAATCAACAATTAAATACCTTTTCCACAGGGGGAAACACATCATTCTTTAGAGATACTTAGATGATTATTTGAGCCATTCTTCATAGATTGATATAATTGCCAATGTTAAAAATTTGATTGTTTATTTAATTCTGCTTTATTTTTCTCAACATTCGTTTAATCGATAACAAAATTGTTAAAACGTTCGTTATATAAAGTAGTTAATGTTAAAAATGTGGTTGTACGTTATATCGGAGATTCGTTATAACAGGATTTGAGTGTACATAAAAATTGTGTTGTTGTTTAATAAGCTTCTAAAATATTTTCGATTTTGTTGCCCTGTGTAATTGAATGAATATGAATGACAAATGTTGCTGTCATCTGCAAAAGAATAGTTAAGGTTGGAAGTTTGACGTAGAAGGACGTTTAGAAAGATAAAAAATATATCAATGATCAATAACTTGAAGTTTCTACAGACAATTTATTAATGATAACTTTAATTTTTTATATAACTATAGGAAGTTTATCGTTACCTAAATTTTCTTTAGACATTCGATCTTAATTTTATAGAAAAAAACGATCGATAACTTTAATTTTTTAAAAATAATTCCTTGATAAATAGACAATTTATAGACCATTCATCGATAACTTTAATTTTCTATAGAAAAGTAATCGATAACTAGAACATTTATGGATAAGTTATACATAACTTTGACTTTCTATATAGAATATTTATCTATAACTTGTATTTTCTTTAGAAAATGTATTGATAACTTGCAATTTAACGATAGCTTAATTTTAATCTTAATTTTTCTAATCAAATTTTATCGATAACTTGTCTATTCTAATATATTTACATTTAGATTTTATCAACTCGAATTTTTATAGGAAGTTTAGTTTAGTTTGTAATCTACAGTTTACTTAATTGCATTTATTAAAAAAAAAACTTATATTGGAAACAAATCTGTGCAATAATTCCCAATAAAATAGAAATTGATTGAATTTTACGCATATTGTTTACCACACACACACACAAGCACAGATTTGCAGATGTATGAATTCATATATGCATGTTGATGTATGTGTGTAAGCATGTTTATGAATTTACAACATTTTTGAAAAATTATCGTACATATGATTTGTACCCAGCGAACAAAAAAATCTAACATTTGAAAAATAATAGATTTATGATTTGAAATCAAGTGTAATTTAGTAAGAGAGCTATATTCGGCTGTGCCATATCTTATATACTCTTCACCAAATAATACTTTAAAATAAAATTTTTAAATATTTTTAGGTAAACAAAATTAATTTTTTTTTTTCAAAATTATTTTTCAAAATATAAAATTTCTTTTTTTTCGAAACTTTTTTCCAATTTGTTTTTTTTAATTTTTTAAATTTTTTTTTTTTTTAATTTATTAATCAAAAAATATATGAAAAAAAAACATTTTTTTGGTAAAAAAAATTCGGGTTAAAAAATATTTTTCCTGATTTTGACCCATTGTAGGTCCAAATTACTATAGCCTTATATACATCGTTGCAATGGACTTTGAAATATCTATCTATCATCTATATGAATGACTTAGTTATCCAAATATAGATAAAAAATAGGCCAAAAATCGAGGTTGTCCCGGTTTTTTGCCTATATCTCAATTATTTGTGGGCCTATTTTCTCGATTTTAAATAGCGACCAAGCCGGAAGAATTCCTGATACACTGATGTATCAATTATGTTTGTAAGTTATTTCGGGGCTACGGAAAGTTGATTTCAACATACAGATGGACATGTCTATATCGACTTCGCTATCTATAACAATCCAGAATATATATACTTTGTGGGGTCGCAAAAGGAAAAATGTAGAAATTGTCACTCATTATCCCAAATATTTTCAAATACTTTCAAACGTATGAAAATACAAATTACTTTGTTTTCAAATCAGTGAAACCTCTTTGTTTGCTGGGTTGATTTAAGTGTAGCTAGGTAGTTATACATGTACTTAATATGTTAGTGTGTGTCCGAAACCTTTAATTTCGATACAACCACAATCCAATAACTATGTAGATAGTTTTTTTGTTGATGCTTTTGGTCAATATAAATGTAGCTATCAGATTGATGCATCCTGTTTACTAGTCTTCTTTCTCCTTTACTGGCAACAGTTTTGAAATCATAAAAGTTGGTTTTTTGAAAATTTTAGAAAATATTAAAATTAATTTTATTTTTATTGGTTTATATGCGTGTTTTTCTTTTTTATTTTTGGAAAATTGATTATCGTTTGTATGTATGTAAGTATGAATGTATGTGTGTGTGTTGTGAAGTTATAATCGAATTTTATTATTACATTTATGCACAGCTTGAAATAGGAGGTTAGACGTACAGTTGCTTAAACTTAAAAACTAATTTTTAACAGCTTCTAATAGAATTTTTGTCAAATCAGTTCGATAAGGCAAGTTGTTGGGGGTAAATAAGGCGACATTTAGGTCATGCTGAAGATATCAGAATGACGAGTTGCCTGGTGTTTATTAATTGATTGGAAATACAATATTGCGACAAATACTAAAGTGCAGAGATATATTAACAGCGAATATTACTGCATCCCACTGAAACGTTTCAACTAGCAATTTACTCAAAAATTAATCCATTTCTCTGAAATGCGCTATAATTTGGATTCATATCTGCCATAATTAATTAAAGTTTTTCAAAACAATATAATGACTCAATAAAACAAATTTGTGTTTAAGATTATTGGGTGTATGATTTACAACACAGATGGCGTATCTTTTTAACTGGGTTTTTGTTTTTAATAACTTATGTATATGTCATTTTGAAAGATACACATATGTTACTTATTCTCACTTAAATATTGAACATTAAAGTGTAAACAAAATGTCGAAATTTAAGCCAACAAAGCGTCATAAGCGGAATTTTGCTTTACTTACTTCTTTAATTTGAAAAAAAGTACCGCTGAAGCACACCGATTGCTCACCAAAGCTTATAGTGAATGTGTTTCATAGGTTTTAACGTGCGAGAGATGGGTTGTGCGGTTCAGAAGTGGTGATTTTGACATGGAAGACAAGGACCGCCCAGGCCAGCCAATAAAGTTTAATCACCAAGAATTGGAGGCAGTTCTCCATGAAGATTATTGTAAAACTTAACAAGAGCTTGCAAAATCATTTGGAGCTACTCAATCAGTTTGTAAGCAGCAGGACTAATCCAAAAGTAGGGAAATTGAGTACCTTACGAACTGAAGCTGAGAGGCCTTGAAAGACGATTTTGTATGTCTGATCTGCTGCTTGAACGCTATAAAAGAAGATAATTTTTGCACTGAATCACTACTTTAAAAATTGATCCATTACGATAACCCGAAGCATAAGAGATCGTATGTGAAGCTCGCCAACCAGCCGAATCGATACCAAAGCCAAATATCCATGGCGCTAATGTAATTTCCAGTATATGGTGGGAGCAAAAGGGTCCTATCTATTATGAGCTGCTGATATCTGACTAGACCGTCACAGAGAACCAGTACCGAACTCAACTGATTCGATTGAAGCGAGCATTGGCCAAAAACAACCAGAATATTCGGCCAGACATGAAACCGTAATATTACATCATGACAACGCTCGTCCACATGTTGGAATACCTGTTAAAAAGTATTTAGAATGAAGTGGTTGGGAAGTTTCGCCTCACCTGTCTTATAGTCCAGACCTTGCATATTCGTACTACTATATGTATCAATCGCTGCAGAACGATATCTCTGGTATGAGCTTCACTTTGGAAGAGAGTATCCGAAATTGGCTTGATTCGTTCTTGGCCTCAAAAGCTGAGCAGTTCTTTTGGCTCAGAATCCATATGTTGCCAGAAAGATGAAAAAAGGTCTTAGCTAACAATGGCCTATACTTTGAATAAATTTATATTATACAACTGTTTCAAAATAAAAGCTAAAAATTTAAAAATAATCCCGCAGTTTTAAGTCAAATTCATCTAATGATTTGGTTGCGCACATATAATTTTTCGGTTCTATCAACAGAAAGTCAGTTGATGAAAAAGAATGTCGGCTAGAGCAACCAAATTTTTGTTACCGCTTTTCAAATTTTGTAGCCACACTTTAAGGATTGTTTTCGTAATGTAATGTGCAGTGTTAAATCTAATATGTTTTAAGTTGGGTAAGTAGAATTTCAGCATTTAAAATCCATTTTAACTGTGATACTACAGTATCCATTTAACTGTAATAGTACAGAAGGTTGTCGATATGGTAAAGTGTTTGTAATAAGCAAATGCAATTTTCCTATTACACTTAAATCTCTTGAAACAATTGCAAAATAATTTTATTAAAATCCTATATTACAATAGGGATTTCCTATATTAATTTCTACATACTTAGTTTACTGTAACTTTCAGTCGTCGTTGACCTGCTCAAAATTTCCTTCATACAACTATTATTTCATTTTATATTTTGTTAATAATAAACTGTGTAATAGAAATTACAACAACGAGAGAGGGAGAAAAAAAAAATAAAAGCTCAATATTGTTCAGCTACTTTTTCAATTTTAGTTGGAAAAACTAATTAAACTTTTTGTTCAGCTCAGTGTTATTATTTTTTTTTTATTTTTATTTTTTTGTGTTGCTGTTGCTTCTGCCATATTTTATAGTCAGTCATCTGTTGCTTTAGGTTCCGGTTCTGCTTTTTGTTATTTTCACTATTGTTGTTTTTGCTGACGCTGTCCAATATTCAATACAATTTTTGTGCAGTGGCTGTCATTAATGATGAACTTAGTGTTCGTATAAAAATGAATTAAATTTCTCGCTTTTAGCCGTTTTATTGTCTATTTTATATATACTTAGTTTTGCGCAGTATTCTTTGCTGTCCAGCAATTAATTATGTGTTGTAGAATTTCTTTTTTTTAGTTATAATGTACCTAATTGTCTAGAGAATTTATGGGAGACATTTTCTGAAGTTTTCTTTTTTTTTTGTTTATTTGGAAGAAATTATTAAATTTTTAATAGACAAAATGTGAAATGCTTTAATATAGGAAGACAGCTATCCCTGTGGGGAATTTGTTTTAATTGTTTTAAATGCTCACAGCATGGGAAAATATCATTTATTTCCCAATAGTGTCAAAATATTACAAATTAATTTTATGCTGCCTGCCTCATGGGGCCTTAGGAGTGTCAATATTGTCCTAAAATGAGGACATCAGTGTCTTAAAATGACAGGTATATCAAATTAAAAAGAACAACTCTTGGTGGAGTTACGGTAATTTTGAAAATGACTTGAACATTCATAATTTAACCTAAATCCGTCTACTAACTTTTGTGAGGTTCGGTCCACAACTATAGGCCCAATATAACCCCTATATCAGAAAAATATTTTATTATCACATATTGACGGTGGGTATACAAGATTCGGCAAAGCCTTATATTAGGCTTGATTTAATTATTATTAAAATTATTCTTTATCTATCGTGAAATCAGTTTAAGATTGGGAATAAACAAAACATTAGGAAAAATATTTATCTTATCATATGAAGGGTCTTTGAAAGGCACGTTGACATGATTTGAAAACATTTTCGAGTAAGTCTTTCAAATTCAAAGAAAAAAATTTAATTTTTATTTGGACAACTTATATTAACAGATTCGTAATAGCAACCGAATTTGTAGCCAATCGAATGATTCGGTTACACATAACGAAATTTTTCAGTTCTAGTAACAGAAAATCAGTGCATAAAGTAGAATATCGGTTAAACCAACCAAACTTTTGATACCACTTCTAAAATTTTGCAGCCACAACTGTAAAAATCGGTCACTAAGGAAGAATCATTTGATTGGTAACAGATTCGGTTGCTATTACGAAACAGTTTTCTCTGTGTACCATATGATTGTACGGAAATGATTTTAAAATTGTAGTAAAATTTGCATTTTTTGCACCAAGAATAGGTGAGCTTTCAAAAATGTTGCTTTAAAAACGAATTTCTGAAAACGGAAAAAATCTATTAAACATTTATGATTGATAAAGTCCTTTTACGGGAATACATTCGTATGTGCGCGAGGTGAAGTAATCGACTGATTTCGTCCTTGTGCTGAACAGATGTATATACCAAATTTTATCGAAATATCTTTAAAACTACGAGCTGTACTTTGTGCACAAAGTTTACATGGACAGTCAGCCAGACGGACGGACATTGTTTAATCAACTTAGAAAGTGATCGCTATACGTTGAAGTGGGTGTAAGGCTAATATTTTTGGGCGTAACAAACATCTGCACAAAGTAAAGCTGTAATCCCTGATAGGTGTTTATACAACATCAAACACAGTCCAGGAATGCCGGGCATCCTTAAATGTAATGGCGAGACATTCAACAGTCGTACTCACTTGGGTATTGCTGATAACTTGGTGGGAATAGGAGACTCGATGTCGGAAGATGAAAAAGACTACCTACGTGGCATTCCGTTGTCGACTTGTAAGCAGCAGCTAAATAATGAACTTGCACCTTGTTGGTGGGGTAATGAATCCACCAGTGTCATTACGAGGATGATATGGACAGCGTTGGACTGTAAACGCACGTCATATCTACTTCGCTTACAACGAATACAACTTAGCAATGGCGATGATCACCGGGCATTGCACTTTCGGTACCCATGCTGCAAGACTTGGGCTGCCTCATCATGACTTCTGCAGCGGTTGTCAGAATGAGAAGGAGGAAGAGACTATCTTACACTTCTTTTGTAATTGTGCGGCACTGGGTGATCAGCGTGCCAGGCTTTTAGGCGAACGATCCTTTAGTAATCTCTCCGGGTTATATGGGATGGAATTAAGGTGCATAGACGCCTTTATTAGGAAAAGCAGATGGTTGATAAGACCGAGCATGCAAATTGCAACTCGTAATGACCCAGTAACTGTCGCTTGATGATCTGCGCTATTTCAATTCTTGAATTTTTAAATCCTTCTCTCTAACTCCTACAACTTCTATCTATATATTTTCTTGTTAGCTTTACTCTCACTTAACCTACAGATTTCTCTCTTCTTTTACTTCTCTTTCTTCTTTCCTTTATCTTCTATTTAATCAGGTACCACAAATGGACCAATCCATTGACCCAAGTGAGCTGTACGAGACGAAAGGGGTTAAACGGCTATCTGAATACCTAACTAACCTAACCTGTGGTGTTGTAGGTTATAACTAGACCCAATGAAATCCACTGTCCCTAAAATCCTTTTAATATCTCCTACTTTGGAAACAAATCCTTAAGTCCTCGAAGCTTAATTGCACAATGAGAGCGTTATTTTTTATTGATTTGTTGTGTCTCTTCCTGTCAATTAGATTCAAATTAATTTGAATATGTTTGCCGACCACTGTTTTCATGTATTCGACGAAGTGATTTGATTCTGTTATTTTTTTTTTTTTTTCTAAAAGAAAATTCTATGTAAAATGTGTTACTCACTTGTTGCCAATACTGTTGATGATTTTTAATATATTTATTATAAAATTTGATTTAAAATCATTTCAAATCGTGACAACAATTACCTGCAAATAAAAGAAAAAGATAAAATATTAAAAGTCATGCTTAAGTATTTAATAATTCTTATACTAAAATCTTATAAAACTGTTGCCATAGACAAGTTACAACTTGTACTTGATCCACTTTAACTCTCAATGACTCATTAAATATTTAGCCACTTATCAATAATTTCTCAACTCAAAAACAATTTAGTGTTGTTAAGGAAATATGTATGTTTGAACAAACAAACATAAACGCCAATTGAAAATGATTTGTTTTTACAGCACAGAATGAAAGAAATCTTTGTCAATTGTGGTATTTTGTTTTTTTTTTTTTTAACGTATGTTTTCCTAGAGAGCAAAAAAAAAAACACTGACACTGATTCCCAGCAACATGCATGAACATGACAACTCATGTACGTACTCAGATTCACTTTTTTTCGAAGTATGGTCCTTGCTACAGGAGGAGGTGCGTTGTAAAAAATAGAAATACAAAAGTCTTAAAAAATAAACTTCATCAAGTTGTTTTTATTTTTTTACTTCAGTTGTATGTAGTGTGTTGTAAAAATATGAAAAATATGTACCGGAGAGTAACGTTGGTAATGATGAGCATGGTAAACATATTTTCACAACGTTGGTAACATGCCTGAGCCCCTGTGGAAAAGATGATGACGGTTTGACAAAGACGTTGGGGGACCTTATGTTATGAGAGGGAATATGCTGTAAGAAAAAAAGTATAACGCAACTTGTATGTACGTGATGCGTAATATGAACGTGACACCCTTATGAGCAAGATGTTGTTAACAACAACAAAAACCAACAATAACTAATGCGGAACAGTGGGCATAAAAGAGAAAGTAACATTATCAAGAAAATTGTTCATAGAACTAATTAATAAATCAAATAGGAAAGAAAAATCTGCCCCAGTGGCGCTTGAACCCCCTCGACAAAATTGGCACATTAAACACACCATCCAAATATCTCTTCTTCCCACTGTTCACCATTGACTCAATTCATAAGAACCACTTTTTTATTCTTGCTTCTCCTGTAATTCTTCTTTTTCACCTTTTTCGTTCATGTCACACTTTTTAAGTGAACTGCTTGCTGCATTTTGTATGTTTTTTTTTAAGCCGATTTAAAAAAGTGTCTACATAATATTACGACGACGTTGCATTTGACATGAATCTCTACAGAGAGCTGATGAAGAGGGGTGAGCACACAAATAAAAAAAGGTACCAAATAATAGCATTCAAGTACCCTAGAACTCTATATGCGAGCATATGTACATTTCTTTTAACTTTTTTTTTTGTGACACAAAAAAGGGGAAAATATAAAATTGCTAAGCGGTACCATTGTCCGTAGCAAAGAAATATTAAAAAAAAGTTTAAAAAAGTAAAACAAACCCTGAACATTTAAGTTTTTACGATTAAAAAAAAATGGCACGTGAATGTCATTTATAAGTGTAAATATTTAGTTAAGGTAACTATGAGGATGAAATCATACATACTCCCATGGCAACGCCTTGTCATTATCAGGCAGCAATATATAGCTTCTCAACTGAACAATATACGTAAATGTATGTAGTATGTATAAGTACATAATAAAAGCGATGCAACGAGCCATTTATATAAATAAATATTTATTTATACCCTACTTTAAGGCAGATATATGTATATGAGGAATAGACTGATTCATATAAATGATTTTCTGAATTTTGATCATAACTAACCCTACATTATATTCAATGAAAAATTAGGGAGATTGATTACCTCGCGTCACAATGGCTTCTCTCACAGATTTTCTGCAAAATGTTAAATAAATAATAAAAAAAATGAACCCCTTATTTTCCGCCTTAGTTTACAACAAACTTCCAGACCACTGAAAAAAGAAATCCATTAACAAATTTTACGAATTATTGTAAAATATTCAATCCCCTTGAATTCATGAATATACTAAGTTCACTCAAAATTAACTAAAGAGGGACATGCGATATTTTAGGATTGAACTTTTAATAGCGACGCAGTTTATAAAAAATTAAAAGGGCGGTATTTTGGGGCGTGTAAAAATATGTTCACATTTCTTAACCCTCTAACACGCAAGGGTGCCTCAAGGCATGCATTACAAAACATCAATTATCTCAAAAAGTAAGTATATATTTTATTTTTAAATTTAACGTTGACTTTAGTTACAGATTTGTTAACACTTAACTCGAAGGTGGAAATGCATTCTGACTTTTAGTTTTTGTTCTGTCAGCTGTTTTGTGAGCACGTGAAATTTTGTGTGCGATTTTTTTTTTTATTTAACCAAAGTTTTACTAAATTTTATTCGCCCAATCTATTCGAAATATAAATTTTTTTAAGGTAAGATATTCTTCTTTCGGTCTATGAATTTGTAAATGTTAAACAATTAACAAAAAGTGAATTGAGAAAGCAAAAATTAAGGGGTGCCTCAGGGCACTGTTGCCGGTTGCGGCTAAATTTATCGGTGTGTTATATTGTATAGTTATTTTTTGTTACATAAAAAAATGATAGAAATGGCAGATAGAGACCTCAGACGGAATAAATTATCCGCCTTGACTCAAGATCTGTTGTTACTCCACAAGAAGATCCACAGCCAGGAAGTTCAAAAGTTGTCGAAAAAGCAAAACATCCAGTTAATGGCATCCGTTATGACAATATCGACCAATTTCCAATCTGGTTAGGCAAAAAAGATGGTGCAGACTATGCAAAAAGTCGGAAACACCGCGTGTTTCCTCAAAATGCGATCTTCTTTTAAGCTTCTAAAATGCTAAAATCGTTTTTATGAGTATCATTGTAGAAAGTAAAACGTATTTTCTTACTGTTTGTATATTTTTCATTAGTTTTTAATTAAAATCATATCATAACTAAAGTTTATATCTTATTGTTTTTACACCTAAACCGACAACAACTCCCTGAGGCACTCTTCACTATTTTTCACTTGGTTCCTAAACTTTATTTGCAAATTAGTTTCTGGTGGCAGTTCTGAGTTTATTGGGTCATAATTACCATACAAATTATTTAACAACTTTTTTTAGCTTTTTTAAGTTAGCATGTAGGCTCTGTTTTAAAATGTTACCATTCTTTGACCTTTGACTTCTACACTTAAATCTTATACGATTTCGGTGAAAATATCAGTATATACAATTTCCCATACAATTTGGTGAATATCTGAATCATTAAATTTGATGTACTCGTATTATCAAGAAAATTGTTAAAGATTTGCTAAAATCAAATCTGATTTACTTCAATCTAAATCATTTTATCTTGTGATTATTTTATAAGTTAGAACTTTTACCTTTGCAATGTAAACATATCACATTTGTGTACTTTTCTTAGGATACATGTATTTTGATCTGAATTATAATTTGCGCTATATTTTCATGAAAAATTTTAAATATTTCAAATTTGACTTCTGATCTCTGCAGTGAAATCTTATCCCAGTTTTCCCTTCGGTCTCTGCAATAAAATCTCCTACAATTTCGTTGAAATCTGTTCAATACTCTTATAATAATACATTTGTCCAATATAAATTTATTTATTGGCGATTGTTAGCTATGACCTTTTCTCATCTTTCTGGCAATATATGGATTCCGAGCCAAAATAAGTGCTCATCTTTTGAAGCCAAGAACAAATCAAGCCAATATCGGATACTATGTTCCAAAGTAGAGCATCCAAAGAGAGCGTTCTGTATCGATTGAAACAAAGAGTAGTTGGACGGAGAAAGGTCTGGACTAAAAAGTGGGTGAGCCAATGTTTCCCAACAACTTCATTCTAAATACTTTTTAACAGGTATTGAAATATTTGGCCCAGCGTTATCATGATGGAGTATAACGGTTTCATGTATGACGCATATTCTGGGCATTTTTCGGCAAATGCTAGCTTCAAACGAATCAGTTGTGTTCGGTACAGGTTCCCTGTAATGGTCTGGTGACATTTCAGAAACTCATCATAGATAGGACCTTTTTGCTCCCACCAAATACAGAGAATTACCTTAGCGCCAAGGATATACTTATATTCACATACGATCTTTTACGCTTCGGGTTATCGTAATGAATTCATTTTTCATCGGCTTCGATTCGTATGGTACCCAATTTCCCTGATTTTGGATGAATCCTGCTGCCCGAAAACGTTTTGAAATTGCTGATTGAGTACCTCTCAATGGTTTTACAAGCTCTTGTTAAGTTTTACAACAATCATCATGGAGTAGTGTCTACAATTGTTGGCCTACAAACTTTTTGTCATGCACGCAAAAAATAATATAGTTGTGCATTTCAACATTTTTATAAGTTTTTTAACAATATTATAGTCACAGTAACTATTTATATGATTGTGGTAACAATAATATGGTTAAATTACGATTCACATGATTATATCAACCATATATATGGTTATGGTAAACAAGTATATGTTTGTGATAACCATTTTTATGATTAAGGTTTAACCATATTATGTTGCTCTCGGCTTATGGATATCATAATTTGAGAACAACATATTATGATATAAAGATTAATCATAACAATGGTTGTTACAAACATATACTTGCTTACCATAACCATATATATGGTTAATACAATCATGTGAATCGTAAATTGACCATATTATTGTTACCACAATCATATAAATAGTTACTGTGACTATAATATTGTTAAAAAATGTTGAAATGGTTATAGTAAACATGCACAACCATATATTATTTTTTGTGTGTGGGTGGCATGGGCGCTCTTTGTCTTCCGTATCAAAATTACTACTTCTGAACCGCACAAACCAACTCTCGCACGTTGAAGCCGATGAAACACATTCAACATAAGCTTTAGTGAGCAATCGGTGTGTTTCAGCGGTACTTTTTTTCACATTAAAGTAGTAATGCAAATCTTCCTGCATATGACACTTTGTTGGTACAAAATTCGACATTTTCTAAGTCAACAAAAAAAAAAAAAAAACTTTGTTGTTTACACTATTATGTTCAATAATTAAAAGAGAATAAATTACAGATATGTATCCTTCAAAATGACATATAAGTTATTGTAAATCCCTCATTTTTATATACCCCATAGTAAAAAGAACAAAAAAAGTATTCTAGTGGAAATTATAACCGTCATCTTGAAGTTGTTTGCTTTGAATTTTTTTACATCAGTGTAAATTGAGCATGGTCATTCAATCATTACATTTTTTTAAAGACGAATTTCAACAATGAAAAGAACGGAAAAAGCGAGGTTCTTGAGAAGTTTTCACTTAAAATTTTTTGAATACTCATATACTGTTACGAAATTGTACTCGAATTTAAATATAACTGTTTTAACGGCTGGTTTAAAGTTGTATAATGCCTCTCAACAGCAGTGCTTCTCAAACTTTAACAAATCTGTGGGTATTGTTATTATTGCTGTAGAACATACAACATTGAATAAAAGCTTTGAGTGGAGCATTGTTTGTAAGTATGGCAAAAATAAATGATTAATGACTAACATCGAAAGCTCTAGAATTCAAATATTCTAGTTTTAAGATCATTGTCGAAATAGAGGTTTCTAGATGGTAATGCAGTGTATATAAATTGGCCGTGAGAACACCACAAGAGTGTGTCTAATTTGAACCATCATTAAGTAAAGACATCAGCTGCATTGCCAGTGTATATTTGCACATTATAAAGTGTGTGTGTATTTCACGAATTGTTAAACGTGTATAAAAGCACTGAGTGGCTTTTTGAACTGTTGTTGTTGTACATTGTTGTTGTTACAATTTTAAACGACAAAACGGCTTTTATTTGCAATCAAAAGTATCTGGTTTATTTAAAGGAAATAAACCACGTTTTTAAAAGGTAAAAACATAACAATAGATATGTTTGATCTTCCAAGATGTGGGGTTATAGTGAGCCAATGCTTAACATCTGAGTTATATAAGACTTTTCTCTGCCTCAGGTCCTTTGTCCTATATAAATAATGTAGCGAACTTAGAATACCCTTAAAATTGTTACAAAAATCCTATAGTTTACGTTAATTATACACTCATACATATGTATATATGCAAGGTGTGATTGTGTGTGTGTTCATGCGAACATTTAAATAGCAACCAGCATCTGGATAAAAAAATGGGTATTTATATGGAACAGACAACAATAAAAAATATATCATAAATTGCCTACAATTTTTTCTACGCTTTAATTATTGAATTTTTGTATGCATTTCTTTTTTTTTTTTTTGTTTGGCGATCAGGTTGTGTGTATATTTTTCACAATACTTTTCGTATTTTTATTTTTGGAATTGGCCATGAATCCATGTAATTGTTTTAACTTAAATTTATATAGAAAAAATTTGCAAATAAAATCAGTGGAAAAAAATATTGTAAATAATTTTTTTTTAAGCAATTTTAACATTTTATTTAACATTTTTTTTCTGTGAAAATGCAAATAATTCAATTTTCACTTTTTAAACAGTTTTTGTTTCCTACTCGATCTATTTTTTATTTTTATTTTTTTGTGTGCAGTTTAATTGTGCAGTGCAATTTCAGACTATATAAGAGTATATGGGAATTGAAATGACTGTATAGAATGGTATTTATTTATTAAAAATATTTGTTTATGAAGGAAATATATTTTCGTTTTCAGTTTTTCATTGTTATTATAGCTAGTGTGTGTTGGAAGTAAAAACAATCGTTCTTTAGATAAAAAATTTTCATAATTTTTTGAACAAAAGTCTGTGGAAAAATATAAAATTCAGTAACAGAAAAAGAAAATTTTCCAACGCCTTTAAATACATATTTTTTGATGAAAATTTAAACTCCTAATGCCTGTTTTGATGAAACAAAACTTAAAAATTAAGATCATAACAATGACATTACATTACATGAAAGGACATGCCACAGCATGTCTAAGTTGGCTCATAAACTAATTCTGTTTAAATGAAAAGATTTAATTAAAATATATATAAATTAGGTAAAAACCACTACTGTCACTCAATGTATTAACATTTAAAATACCAAATAGATAATAAATCAAGAGTTATTTTCCAACTTTTATTTTTGAAATTTAAAATAGTTTTACTATTTCCACAAAAAAAAGTTCATTCAACTTTTAACACTCAATAAACATAAATTTCATGGCAAAAAAATGTATTAAATTACTTACAAAAAATAATAGAAAATTGTTCAAATAAATTAAATTTGCAACTAATCCATCATAATTTGCATTATTTAAATGGACATCAACAATTTAAATTTATGCAATCTATACTTTTAACTCTAGCAGATTATACAATACTACTACTACTTAAACGAGTGTATCAGCAATTTTTAGTTGAACTTGTTAAAATTAAATAAAATATTTTTCATTTTATTAAAATGAATTTTTGTATGTTTGTATCCTCTCTCATAATTTTATGACTTTAATTTAATAGAAAACCAGTGGCAAACAGTGGTATTATTGCATAAACGCCTATGGGGTCAGTTGCATATTAATATTGAATGAATTTTACTACTTCATACTATCTATCGCCAGTATACAACAGCTACAAACATGGATAAACATACTCATACATGAATTTATTACAGTTTGTCTAGATATGTGTGTGTGTGTGTATGGAACATTATGGCCTTTTACAAAATGAATATTCATTTTGACACATACAATCGTCCTGACCAATGAAAAACACAGATGTATTTCGTTTTATTATTGTGTGTGTTTGAGTGTATGGACACTATATGTTTGTGTGTATTATACATTAGACAACCAGATATGTACTTACATGTGTGTGTGTATTTCATTTATATAATAACAGTGTGACACAATACGGGAATATTTTGGAAGAGCTTTAGAGATCGTTTAAGATTTATTGTCAACTGTATGGAAATTTTTTCCTGAAGAAATTATATTTAAAATACATAACTTGGTTTATACTTTATAAGATATTCAATTCAATTAAAATCCTTCTTTCGGTTTAAATCAACACTCAAAATCACCCAGATTACTTAGAGACCTGCTGTTGCGCCTATATATTAGATATACTTTCGAGAATTCTGCTATTCAAAATCAGCTAAATGATTAAAAATTAGCTGAGCTATGAGAAGTTAACGATGATTTCATCCATTTTTAACCAAAAGTATTCCGAAAACTCAATTTATAAGGCCTTTAACTTACAGAATTTTTATGTTGTACAAAACAGATTGATTTGTTCGAAATTGCTGAGTTTTAAGCAATTTTTTGAATTGACAATATTTTCGAAATATCCCTTTTCACAAGAAACATCTTATTTTCATAAATATTGTAATAATTTTTAAACAAAACTTTCACAATAAACAGTTTTTGAAAAATGCAATAAATCGCATTTTTCACAAATGAAAGCTTCCTTAAGAAAATAATGGTATTTCCTTTACTTATCTAGAAAAAGTAATTTATTTTCACAAAAGATGTCTGTGCTCCCTTTAACATAAGAAGCTTTATTAAATAAAGGATTTTCTTGAAAAGCTAGCTTTTTTATACAAAAAAGCTTTTTTACAAATGTGTTTTTTTCAAAGAAAAGCTGCTTTCGAAAATGAAAGCTTTTATAAAAAAGAGCTTTATTCTCTAACAAAAGGCAGCTCCTTTTGTAATTTTTTTTTTTTCACAACATAGAACTTCTTTTGTAAGAAAGAAGTAAGAATGATAAGAAAGAATTTTTCACAAAATAATGGTATTTAAGGCAATAAAGTTTCATTCACAAAATAAAGTTTTTTTTTTTTAATAAATGATAACTTTTTAACATAAAAAAGCCTTTCCATAAATGAATAGTTTTTTTCACTAATAAAGAACTAAGAGGGTTTTTTCACAAAATAAAACTTTGTTCGTTAAAGAAAGCTCTTGCACAAAATATGCGACATACCCTATTCACTAATGAAAATTTAACAAAATAAAGCTCTTTCTCAAAAAAATACTCTTTTCAAATAATTTTTTTCAAATGAACGCATTTATTCAGAAAAAACTGTATTGACTAAAGATAATGCATTTTTGTGAAAAAAAAAATTTTTCTCACAAAATAATTTATTCACTAATGAAAAAACATTTCTGTAAAGATAATTTTTAAACATAAACGAAAATATACTTTTTTGATAAAACATATTTTTTAATAAAGCAGACATACGACTATAAGTTTTGAACGTAAAAACCCTAACAATGGAATGTTCTCTTCATAAATAAGCTTTTTTCTAACATAAAAATTTAAAAAAAAATTTTCGCAAAACAAAACTTTTTTAACTCTTTCAGCCACAGTTTTATGTGTATGACTTTAAAATCAAAACAATTGCATCTTTATTTTAATTAAGGTTAGTTTTATATGAAAAAT
Organism: Calliphora vomitoria; assembly: GCA_942486065.2. Taxonomy (NCBI): domain Eukaryota; kingdom Metazoa; phylum Arthropoda; class Insecta; order Diptera; family Calliphoridae; genus Calliphora; species Calliphora vomitoria. The sequence continues at coordinate 114,576,758 of OW818030.2, read as the reverse complement.
AAAAAGAAAAAAGAAAAAAACCACCCCTTCCATGGTTTTTAATGGGGTGGTTAGTTTATTAACCTCCATGGCAGACATGACACAGAGCGATTTTGTTGTCAAAATCCCTATTTTTCGTCAACTCAATTTCAAAAATCAACTGACACAGTTTTGTAGAGAAATGTTTAAAGTTGAATTGTGCAATTATAGATTTAAGAAAAATTGTATTTTTTTAAAAAAAAATTTAAGTAAAGTCCATGGTTCATATTTTTATAATTTTCCTGATAACACCATTTACCTTTAATAAAATAAAAGAAATTAGTTCTCGGAAGTTTTCGGAACAGGATGAAAACTTAAAACTTTTTGTTGAATGATAAACGAAATATCAAAAATTTTTTGTATCTATGTGTGGATTTCATGGGCGGTGGGCATGACCGCATATAAAACGTACGTATGGAAAATTATTCGCAGCTTCCGGGTCAATGTTGCTTACGCTCGAGGAAGTGTTGTAGAAACGTTAAGGAGCCAAAAGCGGAAAATTTTCCCAAAATGTTCTTGGAGAAGCCAAACATTTGTTAAAAAAGACTTTATTTAATTTTTATGTATCTATGTTAAAAATTTTTCGATCTCAGTCCTTACCAAATTTCTAGACTTTTGCTTTGATAGGAAAAATTTTATTTTTTTTTTTCATAAAATATAATTTTTTTTCTTAATTTAGTCCATATAATTCTCGGTGCCATACACCTTATAATTTTTTCACAAAAATTTATGACGCCATCCCTCCTGTGGCTGTTGGTATTAAAAATAAATTTATTTGAAAGCTAATAATTTTGACCAAATTTTCTGACCAAAACAAACTAAATAGCAAAGTAACATTAAATTCGATGAACAATAAACACTCTGTGCTTTTTTATTGAATGCGTGAAAGTCTTTTAGGAAAACTGTGGTTTACAATATTTTCATACTAATATATTAATCTAACGAGAGCACCCTGACTGCACAGTTTGGAAAAAAAAGGATGCCTTCAAAAAATTTTATTGTTTAGCAAAATGCCAATTATGCCAATAAACTATGTTTTAAAGACTATAGAAAAGGTGGTTAGAAAACTGACCACTAAACCGCAATGAGTTAAAGCTTTTTACAAAAGATACCTTTATTTATCATTGGAAATCTTTTAAATTAGAGTTTATTTTTTACAGAAAAGCTTTTTCACTAAAAAAAGGTTTTTAAGATAAGAAGGGTTTTTCTCAATCTCAAAGTGTTGTTTAAAAAACAAAGCATATTTAACAAATAATATATTTTTTCCCAAGTAAAACCAATATTTGAAATAATAAACAAAATAAATGAAAACTACTTTAAAATTTTGCAAAAAAAAAAAAATCTTTTTCAAATTTAATCATCTTTATCATCATCATTTTGTGAAAATCGCAAAAAATCTGTTTACAAAAATGCATTTAAAAATATTAGGGGCCTGATTCAGAAATAAAACTGCACGCAGAGAAAAAATATATTTGTACATGTTTACCTTAATAATTTCAGCTTTTTTAACAATATTATGGTCACTGTAGTTTTGTATATGATTGAGGAAAGTTTGTAACAAACTAAAAAGAACACACAAAGACTATTTCAACGAAAAAATATAACGGCGAAAACGTGATGAGAACTTAGCTTTTTAAAATGTTTTTTACGCATTTTGCGAAAAAAACGAATTAAATACAATTTTTTACGAAAAATATACGCGGGTTTGGCCAGACCTCATGTGTTACTAATGTGATATATAAGTTAAAAAATCCTTGTATCTCCCTTCGTGTTTACTTTTTTTGGACCAAGAGCCAAGAAAATTTTAAGAGCGTACCTGAAAAATCAAGTCTCTAGCGATACCCCAAAGATGTTTAAATTTGGAAAAAAAAAATCCAAAAAAGTCTGGCCAGACCTATGTGTATGTCTAAGGGTTAAACAGTACACTCTATTTTAAACAAGTACACACAAAGATATGGCAACTGAACATATTTTTCGATTCTTCAAAACTTTATAATTTAAGTTTAAATGGAAACAAAACCAATAAAACAACAAATTTGTGTCACCCCCTTTATTTTGTAGGAACAATTAAAAACATCGATCATTAAGTTAAAACATAGCTGTGGGATGCTAGTCCCGCGGCTAGCAAAAGTTGGGTAAATCACTCACCATTTTATATTGTGAAAAAATGAGCAGTTAATTTTAATCCAATTTCGAGTACAGTAACAAATATACCAATCCAAAACCGAAAAAGTGCCAAAAGGAGTAAATTAAAGTAATAACTTATTTATAAAACATTCTTTGTTTTGGCCAAAATATTCTAACACTTTTACTATTCACTTTAGGGGGCACAATATTTGCATAGACATACAGATAGACAAACAAACCTAAAAAAAAAACTCTACTGTGCATGTGAATGTGGACAGCATTTCAATGAAATATATATCAAAATTTACATTTATCATAGACAGACACACACACATACACATGGATATAGAATACACATACAAATGCATACACATAAATATGAGTGTATGTGTTTAATATTTAGCTGATATTCATAATAACTGAAAAGTTTAAGTTTGAGTTTGAATTTGTGTTGAAACCACAAATTGCTATTAACGAAAATCTAATCATAACCGGAAATTAATTTGACAGAAATCTCATTAAATTTACAGCTACCACACAAAAACATATGTATGCAAAAATCTACATGTATGTATGTCTGTATGAGTGTTATGCACACTAGACTGTCCACTATTTGTATGGGGGAAAAAAAATGTCGGAATCTTGTTGGTCTTAACCCCACAAAATGATTCCCCTTTCCAGATATTGAGATAGCCGAAAATTGAGCTCGATTAAACGACGTTAACCCGTGCCGCTCGTCGCTCAAAGTTTGAAAAAATCAACATTTTTGGCCAAAAAGCTAACATAAGAAGCTATAACTCCAGAACGGTAAATAATAGAAACACGATTAGTATCTCAAAACAAAGCTAATATTGTTCTTCAAAATTTATTTTATGTACATTATTCTTGTTACTTTAAGCCAAACAGAGTTACAACAGCTTTTGTCTCCAAAAACGTGACCTAGTCGCGGTAGGAGCATACTTCGTATATTTTGATATTATGTGAAAAATGTTGCTAGTAAGTACATATTTTTACATTTTATTGTTATTAAATCATAATGTAGATAGATTTAGTATTTCAAAAAGATATAAAACACAAAAATTGGTTGAAAAATGTAAAAGTTATTAAAAATTCCCCAGGCCATTAACGTGTCTCGGAGCACTTGATTATGATATGTGGAAAAAAATTTAACTTATTTTGAAAACTATACGAATAAAACTATTTTATTACATAAAATATATCTATGTTTGCTCAAATATAAGTTTTTTTCCTTAAAATATAACGTGAATCTGTTCTCAGCTATGGTCAAAAAAAATTTTTTTTAGACGACAGTTTCAAAACACCATTTTCAGTTTTTTTTAAACTTTGTTAAACAAATTTTTAAATTTTTTAAATATCACCGGGGGGTTTATGGTCAATAGATTAGGGAACAAAACAGTGAAAAAATTAGGTCAATACCTCTTATAGTTCAGGTGTACCTGCGGTTTGAATTCTGCGGATTTCGCGAAAAAACTCATTTTTTTGGAATATTTTAGAAAATATGTCATAATTTTTTATTGTTATACATTTTAACCAAAATATTTACAGAATATTATTTCTCAGATATTAAAAAATATGTCCCTGAAGTTATATATAAATCGGGAAATCCTAAGGCGTAAACTTTGGAGGTCAAAGGTCAAATTTCGCAATATTTGGAAATTCACATTGAAACATATGGAAATAATCTTTATTTGTCGACCATATTTACTAAAATTATAGGATTTTATGGTATATGGTCCGATATTTAGAATAACATAAAAAAAATATCAAATTAACCCTTTAAAGCATTTGGGTCAAATATGTCCCCAAAATTGATTTTATTAACTTTGGGGACATATTTGACCCAAATGCTTTAAAGGGTTAATTTGATATTTTTTTTATGTTATTCTAAATATCGGACCATATACCATAAAATCCTGTAGTTTTAGTAAATATGGTCGACAAATAAAGATTATTTCCATATGTTTCAATGTGAATTTCCAAATATTGCGAAATTTGACCTTTGACCTCCAAAGTTTACGCCTTAGGATTTCCCGATTTATATATAACTTCAGGGACATATTTTTTAATATCTGAGAAATAATATTCTGTAAATATTTTGGTTAAAATGTATAACAATAAAAAATTATGACATATTTTCTAAAATATTCCAAAAAAATGAGTTTTTCGCGAAATCCGCAGAATTCAAACCGCAGGTACACCTGAACTATAAGAGGTATTGACCTAATTTTTTCACTGTTTTGTTCCCTAATCTATTGACCATAAACCCCCCCGGTGATATTTAAAAAATTTAAAAATTTGTTTAACAAAGTTTAAAAAAAACTGAAAATGGTGTTTTGAAACTGTCGTCTAAAAAAAAAAATTTTTTTTGACCATAGCTGAGAACAGATTCACGTTATATTTTAAGGAAAAAAAACTTATATTTGAGCAAAAATAGGTATATTTTATGTAATAAAATAGTTTTATTCGTATAGTTTTAAAATAAGTTAAATTTTTTTTCCACATATCATAATCAAGTGCTCCGAGACACGTTAATGGCCTGGGGAATTTTTAATAACTTTTACATTTTTCAACCAATTTTTGTGTTTTATATCTTTTTGAAATACTAAATCTATGTACATTATGATTTAATAACAATAAAATGTAAAAATATGTACTTACTAGCAACATTTTTCACATAATATCAAAATATACGAAGTATGCTCCTACCGCGACTAGGTCACGTTTTTGGAGACAAAAGCTGTTGTAACTCTGTTTGGCTTAAAGTAACAAGAATAATGTATTTAAAATAAATTTTGAAGAACAATATTAGCTTTGTTTTGAGATACTAATCGTGTTTCTATTATTTACCGTTCTGGAGTTATAGCTTCTTATGTTAGCTTTTTGGCCAAAAATGTTGATTTTTTCAAACTTTGAGCGACGAGCGGCACGGGTTAACGTCGTTTAATCGAGCTCAAATTTCGGCTATCTCAATATCTGGAAAGGGGAATCGTTTTGTGGGGTTAAGACCAACAAGATTCCAAAATCGATTTTTTGTGGACAGTCTAATGCACACAGACAGATACCAATGTAGGCAAATACATACATACATAAATGAATGTATGAAATGTTCTCATATTAATGTTTGATTTCATAACTGTGATGATGATGATGCTATGCTAATGTTTGACTGTTACAGACTGAGTTTGATGACTGACTGGTCCATGTTTTCTAATCTATTCAAACATTTTGCTACATATTTGATTTTGAAATGTAATACTGAGTTTAACAAAAGTTTTACAAAAGTTTTTTTTTCCTTTTTTTTTTTTTTTGTTAAAAAAGTATTTAATTAAATGAACAAATTCATTATTTGTTTTTTTTTTTCGGGTTACTTTTGTGTGTTTGACGTTCAAAATAATGAATGGCGATATCTGTTTGGGAAATGTTTGCATGACTACGGTTTTAAATTTATTTGACAATCTTACTTATGTGTGGTTTTGATTTAAAGGGAGTTAGATGTTTAGATCAGTGTTGGCCATGTAGAGAACATGGATTATGATTACTTTATTCCTATGTTGTAATCTGACCAGCTGTTTTTTGAGACTTTTGTTTGTTTTTTGATTATTTTAATGAACTTTGTTGACTTTGTTGCGGTTTCCTGTAATCATTCAAGTTCGCCCCCTGGTGGCTATGAGTGCCGGCCACAGTTTTAAATGGATTGACAGATATATTAGGCAAAAACATATTACACTGGGTAAATAACTGTGAGCCATGTCCGTAATCCTAAACTAGTTAAAACTATGAAACAAACTAAACATCAAATATCATGTTTAAGTAGTAATATGTCTTCAAATATTTCCCTCTCTAAGAAAAATTCTTAAATAACACGAAAGGAAAACAATTTTAAAATTTTTGTATAAAAAATCCTTAAAAAATTATTTAAAAACTGATTGATTTTTATACAAAAATTTTAAAATTGTTTTCCTTTCGTGTTTCTGAATCAGGCCCTAAGATAAAATTTGAAAAAAATTTTTTGTTAAAAAAAAATTTTTGATAAAAAAAAAAATTGATTAAAAAATATTTTTCTGATTTTGGTCCATTGCCGGTCCGACTTTCTATGGCTTTATTCAAGTCGTAGAAAAGGTGTTTGAAATATCTATCATTAGATATCCATATTGTCTATGTTAATGACTGAATCCAGATATAGATTAAGAATAGGTCAACAAACGAGGTAGTCGTGGTTTTGTGCTTATATCTCAGACATTTGTGGGCCAATTTTCTCGATTTTAAAAAGCAACCTAAGTAGGACTGTTACCGCCACTGGCGAAAACTGCCAAAAATAATATAATTTCTTGATTGTGTAAACTATTTACTAAAACAATCTTTTACTTTTTTAAATGTCATTTTTTATATTTTCGGAGTAAATGCTTCCCGCGCTAGATACAACTCCATTTTATTTCAATTTATTAAATTTGTACTTAGTTGGCTAGCGTGGTGATAAGTCTTCTTGCGGAAGATTGTTTTAAAATTATTAATAAGAAAAACTCTAGTGGTTTCCATACCAAAAAGTGAGTTCTTAACTTGAAGCAAAATTAATTTTTATAAATTTCCTAAATAAATAAATATGTATTTTTATAGGAATTTTAATATAAGAAACATTGGAACAATAAATTTGTATTAAGATTTAAACCAGTGTCTCTTTATTCAAAATCCAGTGGAAATCATTAGCGAGGCGGATTCCTCACCCCAACATTTTAAAATTCTTTTTGTGTTCAAACGTTTCCTACAACGTCAACGTACGAAGCTAAAGGATCACCTAATTGCGCCCTATATTGCCAATCTCACAGTAAGTACAAATGGAATTAGAAGGTCAACAAAATAGTCCAAAGTGTCCAATATGTTTAAATCCCCCTGACCAAAATATGATAAATTGCTCAAAATGCCAAAAAAGTTATCATACGTCGTGCACAAATGCCACTTCAGACCAAATATCTTCCCTAACTTACAAATGTCCCTCTTGTAAAACAACGCCGGCAGAATCTATTAGAAGCACCTCGAGTAGCTGTTCGAATAAATCAGAAGATAAATTCGTTCAATTAAAACTAAAAAGATTAGAAGAAGAGCGTGCCGTTGCCATGGAATTTATTTCCAAAAAATATAAAATAATCAATCAGCATGAACGTGATCGCCTAAGCGACACTTCCAGTAACAACTCTTTGTCCGTTCGAAACTGGTTAAAAGAAGTTCCAAATCCACCTGATTCTGTAGAGCAAGTTCCGTCTGACCCCAAGGCAGCACCTGAAAATACAAATGAAACAACCCTACAAGCAGCTCAGCTGCCCGATGAGAATATTTATTTAAGTATGCCACCATATTTGACAAATACAAATCACGTTAATAATTCATGTGGAATTTATGATATGCCGCAAAACTATTATTGTTCTTACAATCCGCCGATTAGTACAAATGCTGCTATAGCGTCGTATTCTGCACCCGTAGTATCAACATTTACTTCAGGTCTTGCCACCACCAGTGGCTTCCAACAACGACTGCAGCCTCATAGCCAATCGGTCTCTTTTGTACCTCAAGTCTCAACAACAACACAGCCGGCCACAAATAATCCACAAAATACTTCTAACGTTAACTCATTTAATTCTTATCAAAATATGCCTGCCCCTAACAGTCACTCTACGCGTCAAAATTTGAATCAGCCAAACGCTACCACAAATAATTCAAATGCTCCTCCTCATAGTTTAATCTACAATCCGCGTTTGACACAAGGGCAGTTACAAGCTCGCCATTCTTTGCCAAAAGAACTACCACCCTTCTCCGGCCAACCAGAAGAATGGCCACTTTTTTCATCCACCTTTGAATGGTCCACCGAAATATGCAAATTTACTGATGCTGAAAACCTCATTAGGCTACAAAAATCTCTATGTGGAGATGCCTTACAAAAGGTACAACATATGCTGGTACATCCATCAAACATAAATTGGGTTATGTCAATTTTAAAACTTCTATATGGCCAACCTGAAAAAATTGTAAATTCCATTAAAAATCGAATAAAATCAACTCCTCCTGTTGATGAGAATAACTTACCATCATTCACTACCTTTGCAATTAATGTAAAAAGTTTAATTGCAACAATAGAAGCATCCAATTTAAATAATGAATTAAATAACTCTTCACTTCTTCAAGAATTAATACAAAAATTACCACCTTGTTATCAATTACAATGGGGTGCCCAAAAATTACAGCTGTTAAATCAAAATAAATATCCCAATACTAGCATTAAACCCGGTGCGCTTCGCCACCCCAATTGGATGAAAGAAATAGTACTATTATCTAGCACATTCGAAACGTATTATTATAATTAAATAGTACCATTTAGACCCACATTTTATATGCCCACACATGATCATTTTTATAGTAAATGCTAAAGAAATGTACCACTAAAGTCACTTTTTGTGAATTCTAACTCATTCCAGGATCATATACCATTCGAAGAACGAAAAAATACAAATTATTTTTGTATCCTCAATGACATATAGATGGCTTAGTGACTTTCTTTTTTTACTCAGAAGCATATCAGTAAACTAATTTAATATAATAAAAAGTATCATTAGAGGAAAAAGTACCAATTTTCCACACTTGAACCACCGTCAAGTTTTAAATCAAAGTAATTTCCTTATTCTAAGTTCAATATATTAGAAAATTCAATAAGTACTATTTGGAGAACGAAAAAATACTTCTTAGTTTGGTTTAGTTCACAATTTTTGGTATCATGAGCACCCTATTCTTGCATATTTCTTTAGTGAGAAGTAAATTAGCCTACCATAATGTATTTAAGCTAACTAATTTAATATATTAAAAAAGTACCATTAAAAGAAAAAGTACCCATTTTCCATTATCCTCTTGAACACGCGTTAAGTCTGAATTTAAAATTTGTATAGCATTTCCTATATTATAAACTGAATTTGTTTCTATAACACTTAATATTTAATAAATTTTTGAAATTCTTCTTGAAATTCTTTTTGGAAACTCTACTATAAATGTATTTAAAAAGTACTATTACAACAAAGAAAATGTACCATAATATCTCCAATTTAATTTTTACTCACTGAGGAGCATATATTTTATATTTCTAGGTCCATTATAATAGAAAATTCAAAATATACCATTAGAATAATGAAAAAGCTCCATAATGTTCCCAGTTATAGAATCCTACTCGCTCAAGTCCATATAATATTATGTTCATGTTTCTAGATTTATTATAGAAAATTTAAAAAGTACCATTAGAATAAAGAAAAAGTATTAAGTATTCTCTTTGAATTTTCAGTCACTTAGAACAATATGCAGTTAATTTGGTATTTCTAAATCCATTGTTAGAGAAAATTCAAAAAGTACCTTTATAATATAGAAAAAGTAGCATAAAGCCCCCACTTGTGGATTCCCAATCGGTCGGGATCATATAAGCTTTGCTTCACAATTCTAAGTTCATTGGTGAAGAAGATACAAAAAGTACTATTAGAATTTAGAAACAGTACTATAATAGAAAATTTAAAAAGTACTATTAGAATAAAGAAAAAGTACCATACTGTCCCCACTTGTAGATTTTCTTTCGCTTAGGTCTATATAATCGTTATATCATGTTCATTGGTGAAGAAAATACAAAAAGTACCATTCGAATACGAAAAAGTACCAAAAAGTCTCCCCCTAGAATTATCATTCACTTAAGAAATTTAAAAAAGTACCATTATAATAAAGAAAAGGTATCACGAAGTATCCCCTTGATTTTTCACTTACTTAGTACCATATACGCTTAATTTCATATTTATATGTCCATTATTACAGAAAATTCAAAAAGTACCATTAGAAAACAGAAAAAGTACTAAAGGGCAGCCACTTGTGGATTCCCACTAATTCCATATAAGCTTTATTTCATGTTTCTAGGTTTATTGGTGAAGAAATTACAAAAAGTACCATTCGAATAAAGAAAAAGTACAAAAAAGTCTCTCCCTAGAATTCTGACTCACCTAGGACCATATATGCTTAATTCCATGTTTCTAAGTCCATTGCTATAGAAAAAGTCAAAAAAGTACCATTAGAATAAAGAAAAAGTACCATGAAGTGTCCGCATGAATTTTCACTCACTTATTACCATATACGCATAATTTCGTACTTCTATGTCCATTATTACAAAAAAATCAAAAAGTACCATTAGAATATAGAAAAAGTACCAAAAAGCCCCCACTTGTGGTTTCCCACTCATTCGGTTCCATATAAACTTTATTTCATGTTTATAGGTTCATTGTTGAAGAAATTACAAAAAGTACCATTCGATTAAAAAAAGGTACCAAAAAGTCTCCCCTTGAATTCTCACTCACTTAGGACCATATATGCTTAATTTCATGTTTCTAAGTCCATTGCTATAGAAAAGTTAAAAAAGGACCATTAGAATATAGAAAAAGTACCAAAAAGCCCCCACTTGTGGTTTTCCACTCATTCGGGTGCATATAACCTTTATTTCATGTTTATAGGTTCATTGTTGAAGAAATTACAAAAAGTACCATTCGATTAAAGAAAAGGTAGCAAAAAGTCTCCCCCTAGAATTCTCACTCACTCTAGAATTCTCACTCACTTAGGACCATATATGCTTAATTTCATGTTTCTAAGTCCATTGCTATAGAAAAAGACAAAAAAGTACCATTAGAATAAAGAAAAAGCACCATGAAGTGTCCGCTTGAATTTTCACTCACTTCTTACCATATACGCATAATTTCGTACTTCTATGTCCATTATTACAAAAAAATCAAAAAGTACCATTAGAATATAGAAAAAGTACCAAAAAGCCACCACTTGTGGTTTCCCACTCATTCGGATCTATATAAGCTTTATTTCATGTTTCTAGGTTCATTGGTGAAGAAATTACAAAAAGTACCATTCGAAAAAAGAAAAAGTACCAAGAAGTCTCCCTCTAGAATTCTCACTCACTTAGGACCATATATGCTCAATTTCATGTTTCTAAGTCCATTGCTATAGAAAATTCCAAAAAGTACCTTTAGAATAAAGAAAAAGTACCATGAAATGTCCGCTTGAATTCTTACTAACTTAGAACCATATACATTTAATTTCGTGTTTCTATGCCCATTATTACAAAAAAATCAAAAAGTAAAATTAGAATATAGAAAAAGTACCAAAAAGGCAGCCACTTGTGGATTCCCATTCACTCGGGTCGATATAACCTTTATTTCATGTTAATAGGTTCATTGGTGAAGAAATTACAAAAAGTACCATTCGAAAAAAGAAAAAGTACCAAAAACTCTCCACCTAGAATTCTCACTCACTTCATATATACTTAATTTCATGTTTCCAAGTCCATTGCTATAGAAAATTCAAAAAAGTACCATTAGAATAAAAAAAGTACCATGAAGTATCCAATTGAATTTTTGCTCACTTAGACCTATATACGCCTAATTTCGTATTTCTATATCCATTATTACAAAAAAATGAAAAAGTATTATTAGAATATAGAAAAGGTACCAAAAACCACTTGTTGTTTCCCACTCATTCGGGTCCATATAATCTTTATTTCATGTTTCTAGGTTCGTTGTTGAAGATATTACATAAAGTACCATTCGAATAAAGAAAAAGTACCAAAAAGTCTCCCCCTAGAATTCTCACTCACTTAGGACCATATACGCTTAATTTCATGTTTCTAAGTCCATTGCTATAGAAAATTCAAAAAAGAACTATTAGAATAAAGAAAAAGTACCAAAAGGCAGCCACTTGTGAATTTCCACTTACTCGGGTATATATAATCTTTATTTCATGTTTCTAGGTTCATTGATGAAGAAATTACAAAAAGTACCATTCGAATAAAGAAAAAGTACCAAAAAGTCTCCCCCTAGAATTCTCACTCACTTAGGACCATATATGCTTAATTTCATGTTTCTAGGTCCATTGTTATAGAAAATTCAAAAAGTACTATTAGAATATAGAAAAAGTACCATGAAGTATCCCCTTGATTTTTCACTCACTTAGGACCAGTGATACCTAATTTCGTATTTCTATGTCCATTATTACAAAAAAATCAAAAAGTACCATTACAATACAGAAAAAGTACCAAAATGCCCCCACTTTTGGTTTCCCACTCATTCGGGTCCATATAACCTTTATTTCATGTTTATAGGTTCATTGCTGAAGAAATTACAAAAAGTACCATTCGAATAAAGAAAAAGTACCAAAAAGTCTACCCTCACTCACTTATTACCACATATGCCTAATTTCATGTTTCTAGGTCCATTGCTATAGAAAATTCAAAAAAGTACTATTAGAATAAAGAAAAAGTACCAAAAGGCAGCCACTTGTGAATTTCCACTTACTCGGGTATATATAATCTTTATTTCATGTTTCTAGGTTCATTGATGAAGAAATTACAAAAAGTACCATTCGAATAAAGAAAAAGTACCAAAAAGTCTCCCCCTAGAATTCTCACTCACTTAGGACCATATATGCTTAATTTCATGTTTCTAAGGCCATTGCTATAGAAAATTCAAAAAAGTACCATTAGAATATAGAAAAAGTACCAAAAAGCCCCCACTTGTGGTTTTCAACTCATTCGGGTCCATATAACCTTTATTTCATGTTTATAGGTTCATATGTGAAGAAATTACAAAAAGTACCATTCGAGTAAAGAAAAAGTACCAAAAAGTCTACCCTCACTCACTTATTACCATATATGCTTAATTTTATTTTTCTAGGTCCATTATTATAGAAAATTCAAAAAGTACCATTAGAATGAAGAAAAAGTACCATAAGTACCACTCCAATATAGAAAAACTGCAATAAAGTTTCCCCCTAAAATTCTCACTCACTTATTACCATATATGCTTAATTTCATGTTTCTAGGCCCATTATTAAAGAAAATTCAAAAAGTACCATTATAAGAAGAAAAAAGTACCTATATTTCAGTTCTCACATTTTGGTACCTAAATATTATCCCCTACTCCTAACTCTAACTTCACTCAGATACATATCAGCTAACTTTAATGTCGATAAGTGAAATAATTTAAAATATTAAAAAAGTACCATTAGGAAAAAAGTACCAAATCCCCTTTTCCTCCTTGAACACCCCTCAAGTTTGAAATTTAAAAATATTCCATTTTGCCAAAATTGGTTATACTTAAACACATGCCTCAAACGATTAAAATCTGTGTTAATGTGCTCAAGAAAAATAAGTTTTAAAAAAAGTACCAAACTGTTTTTCCGGATTTGGACAAATATACATCTTGTCAGTCGAGTTCCAAATAGCACTCTGTTAGTTAATTTTTGCATGAATCCAGGAACCAATGTTAAAAATTTATCAAAATTGTTAAATAAAATGTATTTTTCCGTTTTTACCCCCTTTTTGGTACCTTTTTTATCCCCATTGTGGTGTTAAAATTGTATCCAAATAAATTTCTATATCATAGTGGGAGCTTAAAATAAAATATTTATATGTCTTTATCAATTTGTAGAAAAATATAGTTTTTGAAAAAAGTACCAAAAATAAACACAATTTTTATCCCTTAAGGGTTCGAATTTCCAAAAAGTACCAAACTTGTATTTGTTATTTTTTTTATAAGTAAAGAATATGATTTTAAATTTGATTGTATGTTTATTGGTTTAAAAGATACATATGGTGCCAAAAAAGTACCAAAATACAGTTTTTACCCGTTTTCTCCCCTAAAAAGTCCAAATTTTTAAAAAGTACCAGACACCTGTCAGCTTATTTTTAAAATGGAGTAAAATGATATTGCAAGTTTTTTTGTATCTTTATTAGTTTTGAAGATATAAGGTTACCGAATTTACCCGTTTTTACCCTTTTTTACCCCCTAAACGTTCGAGTTTCCAAAAATCCCTTCTTATCGGATCGTTTTGGGGAGGGAGGAACCCACAGTTAAAATTTCATGATTCTAGCTTCAGTCGTTTGGGCTGTGCAATGATGAATCAGTCAGTCAGTCAGTCAGTCAGTCAGTCAGTAACGTTACTCTTTTATATATCCCAATATGTACGAATTCTGTAATTGGATCTTTAACATAGGAATCTCTGCTACTTGTATAACAGTTGAAAACTCTTCCCAAAACAAAAGAGAAAAAACACACAATGTTAATAACAGCAGTAAAAAAGCTTACATACATACTCACAACGAAGATCGAAAATGTTTTGTGTGTAACAACAACAGCTGCAAAAGAATTGCAACTTGCCAAAAATTTCTTTCTCTTAATCGTGGAGATAAATGGAATGTGGTGAGAAGAAATAAATTATGTAGAATTTGTTTGTGTAAACATAACGGCGAATGTAAGAAAAAAGTTCAATGCGGTGTGGATGGTTGTCAATATTATCATCATTCTTCTTTACATCGTTATTCGCATGAAGAGACAAACAATTCTACTAATAATACAAACAACAACAACAATACGGTCGAAAATGTAAACAATACAAATATGTTAAACAACAGTGAAGTTATTAATACACATAGAACAGAAGTGATGCAAATATTATTTAAAATAATTCCTATAACAGTGTACGGAAAAAATAAAATGATAAAAACATACGCCTTTATTGATGAGGGATCTTCCATAAGTTTAATGGACAATATTTTAATGGAAGAACTTGAAATTTATGGAACAGCCAACCCTTTGTGCTTGAAATGGACGGGAGGTATTGAAAGGTGTGAAAATAATTCCCAAAAATTAACTATTCACATTTCAGGTGGTAATAAGAAGAAGGTGCCAATAAATGTTTGTACTGTGAGTGAAATAAATTTACCAACACAGTCTTTGGATTATGAAAATTTGGCTAAAAGGTTTCCTCATTTAAGAAATTTGCCAATTAAAAGTTATTGTGATGCTGTACCAAAAATACTTATTGGTCTTAACCATTTCAATTTGGGAATTTCTACAAAATTACGACAAGGTGGTCCCCATGAACCAGTTGCCGTGTGCACAAATATTGGATGGATGATTTATGGAGCTGTTGCTGAAAATTCAGAACCAAGTAAGAATTTTAATTTCCATATTTGTGAATGTACAAAAGGTGATGAAAGGTTAGAAGAATTAGTGAAAAGATTTTATTCCCTGGACAGTGTAGGGATTTGTTGTAAAGACCCACTAATAGGTAAAGATGATAAGCGTGCCCTTAGTCTTTTAGAAAGATACACCAAACAAAGAAAAGACGGACACTTTGAGGTTCCTTTATTGTGGAAGTGTGATGTGTTAAATTTACCTAGCAGTTATGAAATGGCGATGAAACGCCTATTGTGTCTTGAGCGCAAATTAAAACAAAATAATGAACTTTTAAATGTTTTTACAAATATTATTGAAAAATATTCCTCCAAGGGGTACATACGAAAACTAAATCGTGAAGAAATAAAACAAAGTGGTGGTAAAGAGTGGTATCTGCCAATATTTGCAGTTTTTAATAAAAATAAAGCAGGTAAATCCCGTGTCGTGTGGGATGCAGCAGCAAAATCAAGTGGAGTCTCCCTGAACTCATTTCTATTGAAGGGGCCTGATATGTTGGCTTCTTTACCAACTATTTTATTTTCATTTCGCCTAAAATCTATTGCTGTCTGTGGAGACATTGAAGAAATGTTCCACCAAATTTTTATAAGGCCTGAGGACAGAGATGTGCAACGTTTTTTATGGCGCGATTGTAACCAAAATAAAGAGCCTGATGTTTATGTCATGGACGTAATGATATTTGGAGCTACGTGTGCTCCTAGTATTTCGCAATATATTAAAAATTTAAATGCGTCCCAATTTGAGGGCAAATTTGCTAAGGCTGTTAAATTAATTAAAGAAAACCATTATGTCGACGACTTTTTGGAATCGTTTGATACGCCAGAAGAGGCTGTTAATTTAGTATCTGAAATAAAATTTATTCATCAACACGGTGGATTTAATATACGAAATTGGATTTCAAATAATAAAGATGTCATGAACTCAATTTCAAATTGCTGTGCTGCCAATGAAAAATGTTTAAATTTAAATGAAGACAAACAAATAGAAAAAGTACTCGGTGTCTTTTGGGAGCACCATGAAGATGTTATAACATTTAAGATAGCCCCATGGCTTATTAATAATGAAATATTTTCCTCTCGAAAAATACCAACTAAACGTGAGATGTTACGTTTAGTCATGTCGATTTATGACCCTCTTGGTCTTATTGGTAACGTCATTATGTATGTTAAAATCCTCTTGCAAGAGGTCTGGCGATCAAAAATAGATTGGGATCAGGAAATTTCAGATGAGCTAATGAATAAATGGACGCGGTGGATCGATGTTTTGCCGAATATCCAACAAATAAAAATTCCACGTTGCTACCTGCAAAGTTTACCCAATTATGAAGGGGTTGATGTAGAACTCCATACTTTTGTGGATGCCAGTAAAGATGGATACGCGGCCGTGTGCTACTTACGTTTAATAAAAAACACAACTATATTTTGCTCTCTAATTGGTTCTAAAACCAGAGTTGCCCCAATGAAAATTACTTCAGTTCCCCGACTTGAACTTATGGCAGCATTAATAGGTGCTCGTTTCGCTAAATTTATTCGTGACAATCATAAAATTACAATTAAAAAGAAATTTTTTTGGTCAGATTCAAAAACAGTTTTAAGTTGGATCAATTCAGACCATCGAAAATATAATCAATTTGTTGCCTTCCGGGTAACCGAAATTTTGGATTTGAGCTCAATTAGTGATTGGCGATGGATCCCAACTAAACAGAATGTGGCAGACGAAGCTACAAAGTGGACCCGAATTCCAAAAATATCTGCAGCTAGTAGGTGGTTTGAAGGCCCTGAATTTTTACATCAACTTCATATTGATTTTCCGGGGGCTATAGCCTTTGATGAGTCTACAACTGAGGAGATGGTACATAGATCATTAAAAATAACATTTAAAGAAAATTTAATAAACGAAAAACGTTTTTCTAAGTGGAATAGATTGCTTCGTGCCACAGCTTATATTTTTCGCTTTATAGAAAATTGTAAAACAAAAATTAAATTAAAAGGCGACTTAACTCTGGAAGAATTAATAAAGGCAGAAAATTTGTTAGTTCAACAAGCTCAGGTTGAAAAATATGATTCAGAAATTTCTTTAATAAAAGCTCAAACAAAAATTCCAAAGTCAAGTGAACTCTATACAAAATCCCCCTACATGGATGAATTAGGAGTTTTAAGAGTAGATGGCAGAATCGATAATGCAACCGTTCCTGAAGACCAAAAACGTCCTATCATATTGCCCAAGTCAAGTTATATAACTACCCTAATTATTCTTTATTATCATTCAAAATTTTACCATATTAACCACGAAACAGTAATTAATGAAATTCGACAAAAATATTCAATTTCAAAACTACGTGCTGTATTTAAGTCTGTTACTAGGAAATGTCAATGGTGTAAAGTATATATGGTGGAACCACAAGTGCCTCAAATGGCGAAGTTACCTCGAGCTAGACTCGCATCGTTTAACGCTCCGTTTACTTATACAGGCATGGACTTCTTCGGCCCTATAATGGTTACAATAAATCGACACAAAGAGAAGCGGTATGGTTGTTTATTTACATGTTTGACAGTGAGGGCAGTTCACATAGAAATTGCGCATTCACTTACCACAAGTTCGTGTATATTAGCCATTCGAAATTTTATGGCCCGAAGAGGAATTCCACGCGAATTTTTTAGTGACAATGGCACTAATTTCATTGGGGCGGAACGAGAACTACGAGAAGCTCTTGCAGACGTCAACCAGAATGAATTAATCAAAACGTTCACAAGTACAACAACAAAATGGAATTTTAACCCGCCTGCTTCGCCCCATATGGGAGGGGCTTGGGAACGGCTAGTTCGTTCGATAAAAAATGTTTTATATAAAATAATGCCAACGAGGGAACCGTGTGAAGAACTTCTTCTGAGTATGATGATAGAAGTTGAGAATATTATTAATTCTAGACCCCTTGCCTATGTACCAGTTACTGATGAAAATGATGAGGCAGTGACACCTAATCACTTTCTAGTGGGTAGCTCTAGTGGCTTAAAACCGATGTCCACTTGTAATGACAGCGGTGTGGTCTTAAAACAAAATTGGCTCATTTCGCAACAATATGCAAACATTTTCTGGAAAAAATGGCTGGCAGAATATTTGCCTTCATTAACGTGTAGGTCTAAATGGTTTGAAAAACAAAAAAACATATGTCAGGGGGACTTAGTAATTATTGTTGACCCTTCTCTTCCCCGAAACGTTTGGCTACGAGGAAAAATTCTTGAAACGAGATTGGCAAAAGATGGACAGGTGAGAAGTGCGAAGGTACTTACAACACATGGCATCCTAGAAAGGCCTGTAGCAAAGCTTGCAGTTTTGGACGTGGCTTCCCAAAAAGAGTATGCCGACGAAGACCCTTCTTGCCACACTGAGGGGGGGAATGTTACCGCCACTGGCGAAAACTGCCAAAAATAATATAATTTCTTGATTGTGTAAACTATTTACTAAAACAATCTTTTACTTTTTTAAATGTCATTTTTTATATTTTCGGAGTAAATGCTTCCCGCGCTAGATACAACTCCATTTTATTTCAATTTATTAAATTTGTACTTAGTTGGCTAGCGTGGTGATAAGTCTTCTTGCGGAAGATTGTTTTAAAATTATTAATAAGAAAAACTCTAGTGGTTTCCATACCAAAAAGTGAGTTCTTAACTTGAAGCAAAATTAATTTTTATAAATTTCCTAAATAAATAAATATGTATTTTTATAGGAATTTTAATATAAGAAACATTGGAACAATAAATTTGTATTAAGATTTAAACCAGTGTCTCTTTATTCAAAATCCAGTGGAAATCATTAGCGAGGCGGATTCCTCACCCCAACAAGGACCATAGCGGATATATTGATGTATCAATCCTGTGTCTAAGTTATATAGAGCCTTCTTAAACATGATTTCAACATACAAACAGATAGTCTGCCAGTGCTATATAGACTACGCTATCTACAATGTTTCAGAATATAAATTTTTTCTGGGGTCGCAAAGGAAAATTTGAGAAATTACAAATCATTTCCCATTGATAGCACTGTGAATATCCCTATTGATACATAAAGCAATACTTTTAATTAATACTTCAATTACAGCATTTAGATAATTGAAATGCATTCAAATTTATTTATTATCTATTAAAACATCACTAAAAGCCATTTAATAGAAATTTAATAATATTAAAGGCTTAAGTCTGACAATGTAACAATTTATCAAATAAATTTTTGAATTTGTTTGCTTGTAATACTTATTAATAGATTTGCACATATTAACTTTTAAAATTTTAAAGCCAAATGTTAATTAAGTTAAAATTTTATTAGGTTTAAATTGAATTTATGTATGTCTATGAGTAAAATTTGCACTTAAGGAACTTAAGCAATTTAATGTTTAAATTAATAAATTAATTTTGCAATTTATTAGGGTGATATATTAAACTATTAATGTTCTTCTAGAGTGTAAGTCAATAGTATAAAATATTTTGTTGACTCTCAGGAATAGTTTTCCTGATTTTTATCATTACTTATTTAAAATTCTATACATCTTAAAGAATTTTGGTTTTGTGGCTTATTTATTATCATCTTTATTAAACAACTGGTGTACATTCAGATGTATATATCTGTTCTTCAAATAATTCAAAACTGAATTTTGTTTTAAATGAGAACTGATATAGTAAAAATTTATTTCAAATGACCCCATGAATCACTTTCTACCTATTCTATATTGCGCAATTTCTTGCTGCTAAGTAGTATATGTATAAACAATTTTATTGCGATAGCAAAATTCCATAGTTTATTGATTTATTTACATTCCTTTGTCTACCATCTAGTAAATTTGAATTTGTTAAGAAACATAAAACATCAACTATATTGAAATTGCAAATAGTAGTTTGTTGTCTATATATCATGTATTTATAAAACTAGTTGTATGACATTTAGAATTGAAAAAACATTAAAATCAAGAAATGATTGTATGTCTAGCCAGACAAGTTGTAGCCTGTTGATATTTATTGAAGACTACTCGTTTGAGATTACAAGTGCAATGCTCTAACATGTTATCGGAAAAGCACTCTATAATAAGCTTAACTTTCATTAATTGATATTCTTACTACTTAACATTTTAAATTAAATTAAATGGCTGAAATATGAGTAGAACACCATGAAAACTTATTTTCTTAAACCAAAATATATTTGTATTTGTGGAAGTCGAGCATTCGAAAACCTCAAATATTGTAGCTTACGGAGATGTATTGAAAATCGATCTTCATATATCAAAACTATACTTTTATATACAAAATGACTTATTTCCCCATAAAAGCTTTTTCCACTGGATAGTTTTCTCTCGCGAAAAAAGCTTTTTTTTTAGAAAATTAAATAAAATATCTAAGCAATATCTACAAAAGCTTTTCTTTTCAACAAAAATAAATGACACATTTCACTTAATATTTCTCTCGCACAAAAAGCTTTCAAAGTTTTTGAAATGAAATGTCAGTTGTATTTGCATTTACTGGCATTTTGCGATGAGTGCCTTGAGGCATGCTTAAGCATTAGAGGGTTAAATAAAAACCAGTTTTCACACTTATGCCATTTTCATTTAAAAAACTTTTGTTTACAAAAAAAAAACTAATTTCATGAATACAAAAAGCTTTTTATAAAAAAAAAAAACTTTTTTCATCTTAAAAATCCTTTCTTTTATCTAAAAGTAGATAAAAAGACATATTTTTTACCAAAAAAAAAAAATGTTTTGTTAAAAATAAAAATCTTCGTAAATTGTTTAAGAAAAAACCTGTTGGGAATTGAACCTTTTTTGAAAAGGATGTTTTTCTGTTTGGTAAAAGAAAGCGATTTTATCGAAGATTGAGGTTCTTACAAAAATAGTATTTTTTTTTTTTTTTTTTTTTTTGTTTTGAAAAGAAAAGATTTTTATAACTAAATTTAAAACAATGCTCTTTCATAAAAAAACTATATTTTATAAGATTCAGAATGAAAATCGATTTTTATCAAAATTTAAAAAAATACAAAAAAAAAAATAAAGAAAAATTAACAAAAAGCTTTTTTATCAACTATTAGGAACAAACATATTTTCTTTACAAATAAATCCAAAACTAAGATTTTCCAGAATAAACATTGATTTAAAAATATTCTTTCACAAGTTATGTTTAGTTTACGCTTTTACCAAAAATTTCTCTTTTGGTTTAAAAATAAAAGGGTTTCTCAAAAAAAATTTTTTCATCAAAGAAGTGTTCTCTCATGAAAAAAGCTTTTATCACATTTCCAGTGTAACATCGATTTAAAAATACTTTTTCACAAGTTATGTTTAGTTTACGCTTTTATCAAAAATAGTCTGTTTTGTTTTAAAAATAAAAGAGTTTCTCACAAAGAAGTGTGCTCTCATAAAAAAAGCTTTTTCACAATTTACAAAAAAATAAATTTGTAGCATAAAAAAAACTGTTTTGAACAAATTTTTTCATAAGAAGCCTGCTTTCCAAAAACAAAAGTTTTTCAGCAAATAATAACGTTTCCATAAAAAGCTTTTTTCGCAGTATAAGCATTTTTATTCAAAAAATGGTTTAAAAAAAGCTTTTTACCTATATTTAAAAATAAAATTTAAAAAAAGCTTTTTTATCTAAAAACTTAATTTTTAACCATGAATGTTTTTTTTAAAAAAAAAACAAGAAATACCTCAAAAAAAAGAAATACCTTTTTACCAAAAATAATTCTCTACCAAAAACACTTTTTATACCCTATACCACCACAGAGGGAAGGTTATATTAAGTTAGTGCTGAGTCGATTAAGCGATGTTCGTCCGTCCAAGTAAACCTTGTAATCAAACTGCAGATCGCAATTTCAAACATAATTTGACAAAATTTGGCAGAAACTTTTGTACTGTCCCAAGAACAAAGTCTGTATATAGATTCGGTTCATTATTTCCCCTAGCCCCCATACAACTGACCTACCAGAAAATAGTTAAACTCTCATAAATATCTTAATAATAAAGTTCTATATAACTGAAGACGCACTACCAAATGTAGTACCGATCGGTCCATAATTTAACACAGCATGTTAGTATCCAAAAAAAATTCAACACAAATAAGTTTCATATGTACACAAATCATGCCAGCTAATTTTGTGACGATCAGCCCATAATAAGTCATAGCTCTCATATAAGGGCCACTTTCGAAAATCATTTTTTTTTTCTTTTTTTTATTCAGTAGTTATTTAAGCCCTTAGGGCCAATAAACCAGTACAATATATATGGCATACAATTCAAATCTTATATCTAGATGTTTCTTTCTTTTACAAAGTTTTTTGTCGACCATAAATCTCTTAAAAATGTTTGCATTCAAATGAAATTCAACACAAATTTTATAATGATCGTTCCATAATTATTCATAGCTCCCATATAAATGTTAAAAGTGTTTATAATGATGTACTCCGTGTAGGGTATCATATGGTCGGGATTGACCGACTATACTTTCTTACTTGTTTATAATGAAAAACATATTTGTTTTACTAATATTTGTTACCCAAATTTGTTTTTTTTTTAATTTAAAGATAAGGAGGGTATAAAGTATTCTTCACTGCTTAGTATAGAACATTAAGTTGTTAGTTCCTGTTTTGCCAAGTTAACGAATCAAGTGAAAGGATGCACTATTCCTTATCACAACATGTTAAAGTTTCCTTAAATATATGTAGTATATTACAAAAAAGACATCTACAACATTGAAAAACTAAATGAAGTAAATAGGGTTTAAAAACTTTAGGGGAAGTATTAACAAAGAACATAACTCAACCAAACTCAGCAAATTTTATAACACCACATTTGGGCTTCATTTCCATTTTACGATCTAGCTGAAAATTACTCTTAAACCACCGAAACAAACCTTCCAGATTTAAACGAACAAAGTCAGCAGGTTCTGGAAAGTACTGGAATGTAGCATGGAAATAGTTGCATAAAAAACTTGCAGATATATAACAAAAAGTATGATATAATCAGGGAGTTTTAGCCGGTTTCTTTAGGTTATTCATCAATAACCTAAAATCTCTATCTAGAATCTTTCTAACACTATTGGCACTTCCCTTACCCCACCTTCCCCTTGATTATTTAATGTACGCACCTACACATACACTTGCAACTTTGTCTATTTGTTGTGTCTAGTTTTTTTTTTTTTGTTCCTGTTTTTTTCTCATTCTTTCTCATTTTCTATAAATACTTATGTTTTTATCAAAAAAAAAAGAAATACATATACACAACAACAAAATAAGTATTCTTTAAACTAAATAAAAAATTGATTTCAAATCACTTTATCAGTTTACAATTCACAGACAATCAGCCAACAGGGTAGTAAGACAAGAAGGAGTAAAAGTAGTAGGAGTAGTGAGCCAGACTCAGACATTGAGATCAAGAAATTTATTTCTTTATTGAATACAATTTATTGGTTTGTTAGTACGATTTAGTTTGCCTGGTTAGTGTGGTGGTGGTAGAGGTAACAAAAGTTTGAAAAAAAATCAAAAAAATAAATATACACAAGTTTTTTTCTATAACCAGAAAAAGTATGAACAAAAACTTATGTTCAACTTACCTTGAATTGGGTAATTGTGGTTATGGTAGGAAATATACAAATAGGGGGTTTTTAAATATATTGTATATATGTATTTGTTTAAGAAAATAAAAGACAAATGCAGAAAATACACTGAAATATATTGTAACCTTACAATTTTATTAGATTGAAGAAAAAATAAACGTTTTAAAGCTCTGAGTTCATCAAAGTTTGAAATCTGCCAATTTCAAATCGGTTATCACGCTAAGCCATGATATATACAACCATTAAAATTAGAATCGAATAAAAATCGGTAAAAAAAATTTTGAAAATGTAAAATTTGGAACTTGAGATATGCGTGATTTTTATACCCTTCACCTTGAGTGGCAAGGTTATATGTAAGATTGTCATTCCATTTCTAATATCTACATTTTTTATTTGCTACCCCGGAAAGTATATATATTCTGGATCGTTATAGATAGCGAAGTCGATATAGCCATGTCCGTTTGTCCGTCTGTATGTTGAAATCAACTTTCCGTAGCCCCAAATAACTTACAAACATGACTGATACCTCAATATTTCGGGAATTCTTCCGGCTCGGTCGATATTTAAAATCGAAAAATCGGCCCATAAATGGCTGAGATATAGGGAAAAAACCGGGACAACCTCGATTTTGGGCCTATTTTTTATCTACATCTGGATTACTAAGTCATTACTATTAACAATATGGACAACTAATGATAGATATTTCAAAGTCCATTGCAACGATGTATGTAAGGCTATAGTAATTTGAACCTAGAATGGGTCACAATCTGGAAAAATATTTTTTAATCCGAATTTTTTTTTTACTAAAAAAATTTGTTGTCCTACATTTTTATCACTAATAAATTTAAGTTTTTTTTTTTAAATTAAAAAAAAAAAATTTGGAAAAAATTTAAAAAAAAAAATTAAAAATAATTTTGAAAAAAAAAAAAAAATTTATTTTTTTACCTAAAAATATTTAAATTTTGTATTTTAAAGTAAGTGAAAGGTATATAAGATTCGGCCGAATATAGCTCTCTTACTTGTATTTTATGAGGTCATAATGGGTTAAATATGAAAATATTTATATTTGGGACGAAACGAAAAACTTCGAACAAAAAAATTTATTATTGAACCTCTACTTTTCTGATTTCGATAATGTGTTTTCCAAAATCTAAAGTTCTCCAGAAGTTCGAAATTTGCTTAGCTTGGTTTTTATATAGCTTCAAAGTTCATATTATTAAATGTGAAAAATACGTAAAGCAAAACTGTTAAAAACTTAAACCTAATGAAACGTAAAGGGGGGCTTTTAAGACCTATAGAACTTACGTTAACATTTATGATCAGTATACTCTGGCAAAACATCATAGTACGATTGGCGCTTGAACCATATAGAAAATATACATAGAGCGAAAACTCTCCTGTCAAAGACCTAACTCAGTTGTCAAAAAGCTAAGTGGTGAGAATGTATTAGTAAATAAAACTATGTGAAAATAAAAACAACACTCGTATGTGTTATTTTTTTGAGTAATTTTTTTTCAAATCTCTTTCCGCCTAAACATTTCTTCAGGTTTGGAAACAAGAAATAGTCACCTAACTCAGTTGTCAAAAACCTAAGGGGTGAGAATGTATTAGTAAAAAAAACTACGTGAAAACAAAAACAACACTCATAAGTGTAATTTTTTTGATTAACTTTTTTGTTTGAGTTTTTTTCTAGTTTCCGCTCAAAGCTTATTTTTCTCTATGGGTTAAACAGAGAAAACATATTCGTAGTAGCAACCGAATTTGTTCTCAATCGCATGTAATTTAAACTATTTCCATTTCATATCAGTTGTTTAAATTTTTCTCACAGTGTTTTTATTGTTTTGTTTTTGCTCAATTTAAGTTCTAAAGACTTTTGTTTCCTATTACTTATTGTTTCTGTTCATTTATTTTTTTTGTTTTACTTATGTATGTTACAATAGTTACTGATGTTTTTGTTTTATATTTGTATTATCTAAAACAACATTATTTTAAAAACAAATGTTATTGTTTAAATATAGCTATTTCTTAATACTCTTATTGGTTTTTCGGGTTCCTTTCAATGCGTTTTACAGAATGTGCTTCGAGGTGCTTGCAAAATTTAATTAATTTGGAAAATATTTTGTATATTTAGTTTGTAGAAAATTATTTAAAAAAAAAAAATTTTTATATGTAGTTTTTAAAGATATGCTTTTGCCATAGAAAATGTAAAAATATTTGGCTGCGATTATCAAATAGAAACGTCGAAACACTCTTTGCTCTGATCTTCTTTTTAGACGGTAAAGAAGAATAAAGAAAAAGTACCAATAATTACCCACTTTGTATTATCATTCACTCAGAATCGTATATGCTCTATTTCATATTTCTAGTTACATATAATAACTAGATTCAAAAAGTACCATTAAAAGAACGAAAAAGTACCATTAGTTGATTCTATATTCACTCTGTACACATCAGCTAACTTTTATATCGATAAGTTTAATAATTTATTATTAAACAAGTAAAAGAGCTATATTCGGCTGTGCCGAATCTTATATACCCTTCAGCAAATTATACTTTAAAATAAAAATTTTAAATATTTTTAGGTAAACAAAATTAAAAATTTTTTTTCAAAATTGTTTTTCAAAATTGAAAATTTTTTTTATTTTTTAAAATTGTTTTTCAAAATTTGAAAAAAAGTGTAGTTTTCAAAATTGTTTTCAATTTTTTTTTTCGAAATTGTTTTTTTAAATTTTTTCCAATTTTTTTCAAAATTTTTTTAAAATATTATTTTAAATCTTTTAGTGAACAAAAAATTATAAAAAAAATTGTTTTTGTTAAAAAAAAAATATTCTTCCCGAATATTTTCCCGTTTTTGACCCATTGTAGGTCCAAATTACTATAGTCTTATATAAATAGTTGCAATGGACTTTGAAATATCTATCATTAGATGTCCATATTGTCTATTAATCACTTAGTAATCCAGATATAGATCAAAAATAGGCCAAAAATCGAGGCTGTCCCGGTTTTTTTTCTTATATCTCAGCCATTTGTGGGCTGATTTTCGCAATTTTAAATAGCGTCCGAGCCGGAAGAATTTCCGATATATTGATGTATCAATTGTGTTTGTAAGTTATTTGGGGGCTACGGAAAGTTGATTTCAACATACAGACGGACATGGCTATATCGACTTCGCTATATAAAACAATCCAGAATATATTTACTTTGTGGGGTCGCAAATGAAAAATGTAGAAATTACAAACGGAATGACAAACTTATATATAACCTTGCCATCTTGGTGAAGGGTATAAAAAGTACCATTAGGAGAAAAAGTACTAAATTCTATTTTCACTCTTCACTTCCATTTTGCGGAAATTTCACACGAATCAAGTCTTTGTTCATATTTTATGATTTGTCAAATAAATATTTGTATTTTTTATACTAATAATCGATATTTATTATCTAATATTAAAGTTATTACCAATTTAAGATACGAGGGTGGATCAATTGGTACTTTTTAAAAAGTATTTTTGTATTTACTTATACAATTGATTGTTTTCAAAGTTCAAACTTTACAATTTTATTTTATCAGTTCCTTATATTATTTTAATTCTCTCTTTTACAATTAATTAAAACTAATTGTAAAATTCTTTATTGCAACCTTTAGCCTTTAGTAGAAAAACTAGAACTCTTATTTGTTTAACAAATTAATCACTGTACCTTTGTAATCTTGTTTTTATTTGAATACAATTACAATTAATTCTACCTAAAAACATTGTTACATTATCAAACAAATTTCATTAGTTGTACTATTTTTTTTGTTTTTTTAACAATTCTTTTTTTCTCAATTTGCATTTCAGAAAATTCTGTAGAATCTCTGTACTCGTATTTCGTTTTGCCACGAAAAAGCAACTTGCTTAATAAAAGATTAATGGAAATTCCCGGTAATTTGTTTTGTTTTTGCTATTGTTGTTGTTGATTTTTAGCAACTATTATTTAATGTTTAAGATTAGTTTTTAAATCATTTGTTGCTTGCTGGCTTCATTACAAATGACAGGAGAAACAATGAAACACTATTTGCATACACGATGCACTGCAAATAATTGATGAGTTTAAAATTCTAGGGAATTTAAATTATATTTGAATAAACGCTAGTGTTTTTTTTTTAAGTTTTTGTAATTATTAAGAATTCTTTGTTAAAGATCAAATGTCGTGATGGCAGTTAAATAATAATGAACAACAAAAAAAAAAAAAAAAAAAAATAGAAAATAAATTGTCTATTTCACAAGCTACACAGAAAATACCCAATTGGAAATTAACCAGAGAAGACTAAGAGTAGTAGGTAGGACTGTTTACAAAATTCATACATAACTTAGATTATCAGTAGATGACAAATTAAGATTTTATAATATAAGATTCAGAGCTTAATCATAAGGCACTCTCTAGAGAACCAACGTTTGCTATATCGGCTGGAAACAACTGTTTCTAACTTTTATAATTATAATTGTTTTTAAATGTTGAAATCTTTTGAAAACCTTTTTGAATTGTAAGATGTATTTTTCGTCCCACTTTATACTTTTATGTAAATATATTTTCCACAACCTTTATTATCACCTCATTATTATTTTCAGTCTATATAATTAATGCATTGCAAGATTTTGCAAAGCAAATCATGTCATTATAATAAAAAGCAAAGTACTGTAAATATTCAATAATTCAGTTTTTTTTTTTTACAATTATCATTATTATTTTCCTGATAACAATAACAAGGAAGTATGATATTGGTTTGTATATTGATTTAAGTTGAATTTTATACACTCTATATTTCAAAACCTGTGTGATTGAACTAAAAATTTCGCTTCAAACGAATCACTTGCTTTCGGTACAGGTTCTCTGTGATGGTCTTACCAGATATTTGGATTTGGTGTCGATTCGGCTGGTTGGCCGGACTGCACGTATGATATCTTACTCTTCGGGTTATCGTAATACATCCATTTTTCATCTCAAGTAATGATTGGGTTCAAAAATTATTTTCTTTAATAGCATTTTTTAGAAAATTATTAAAATAACTCATGTTTATAAAACAAAAATTTGTATATGTTATTTACACAATTTTTTAAGGCATATTCGAAAAAAAATTAAGTTAAAATTTTCAAATTTTTTAAAAAAGTTTTAGATTTTTAAAATGTTTCTAAATTATTTTATTTCTAAATTAAATCAATATTTTATTGAAATTTCTTCCATATTTTAATGTACGACTTTGAAAATTCTTCGTAAAATAAGACTTTATCAAAAACAATTGTTTTGGCAATGTTCAAAAAATTTCGAATTTAAGTTCGAATTTCCGAAAGTCGTGAAAATAATTCAAATTAGAAACCAGAAAATATATTTTTTAAACAAAAATTTGTATATGTTATTTATATACTAGATTAAAATTGCTCGAAAAAAAACTTAAAATTAAGTTCGAATATTCAAGTACTTCAAACAATTTTATTTATAAATAAAATCAATATTTTATTGTAATTTCTTTCATATTTTAATGTACGAAATTGAAAATTTTTCAAAAATTATATTATTTTTTTCATGTTAACAGATTTAAACAATTGTTTTCGCAATGTTCAAAAAAATTTCGAAATTAAGTTCGAATTTATCGAAAGTCTTGTAAATACAAAATTAGGAACCAGAAACTGTATTTTTAAAATATTCAAAAATTTCTCATAAATCTTGAAAATAGCTCATGTTTATAAACAAAAATTTGTTATTTATATAATTTTTTAAGGAATATTCGAAAAATAAATTAAAATTAAATCCGAATTTTTAAATATTTGAAAAAATTTTAAATTTTTCAAGAAGAATATTTTTTTAATTCTATATTATTTTATTTATAAACCATAATTTATTGAAATTTCTTCCATATTTTAATGTTCGAATTTAGAAAATTCTTCATAAAATCTGAATTTTTCCAAAACAATTGTTTTGGCAATGTTCAAAAAATTTCGAAATTAAGTTCGAAATTCAGAAAGTCTTGAAAATAATTCAAATTAGAAATCAGAAACTATATTTTTAAAATATTTTAAAATTTCATAAAACCAAAATTATTATTTATATACTAGATGTTCGATTTATTATACATTTGAAAAAAGTTAAAATTTTTTTAAAGAAGAATAGTTTTAAAATATTTCTAACTATGTTATTTATAAATCAAATCAATATTATATTGAAATTTCTTCCATATTTTAATGTTCGAATTTAGAAAATTCTTCGTAAAATCAAAATTTTTCAAAAATTTGATATTTTTTCATGTTACACAGAAAATACTATTTCCTAAACAGTTTCAATTTAAATATTTATCACATATTGAACTGGTTTCAATTATTTCATAATTGAATCAAGTATTCATGTGCTAAAAAACAAAATTTTCTTATATTTTCTACTGAATTTTGTGTTTTGAATTTGATAATTTTAATAACTGATTTTGTTTTTGAGCACATTATGAAATAATTGAAACCATAGAGAAACATAGAGCGGAAACCAGAAAAAAAACTCAAACAAAAAAATTACTCAAAATAAACACACATACGAGTGTTGTTTTTGTTTTCATATAGATTTTTCTACGAATACATACTCACCACTTAGGTTTTTGACAACTGAGTTAGGTCATTGACAGGAGAGTCAATTCTGTCAATTCAATATGTCAATTCTCTATGATTGAAACCAGTTCAATATGTGACAAATTCTTGAATTAAAATATAGTTTTTGCAAAATTAAGTTTGAATATCCGAAAATACTTTTAAACAAAGTATAACAAGTAGTCCGACTCTTTTACAGCAGTACCTAACTTTAAACATGTGTTAGTGAAAAAGTACCTAAGTCTAAGTATGTGTTAGTAACTAAAATGTATATGTGTTCTATAAAAGTGTTTAAATTTTAATTTATTTCAATTTTCTTCTATTTTCAATACCAAAAATTGAAACTCTGTTCTATAGTTTAAATTACACCACAAACAACATAAAAAGTCCAAAAATTAATAAAAAAAAAATATATATTTTTAGTTTGTGCAAAATGGACGTGTTTCGGGAATGAAAAAGTGCTAAATGTGCTGAAAAAAAATTAGGAAATAATGTGTGTTAATGATTTAACGTGTATTGAACTATATTTAATCTACAATTTCTGGTTAAAATTTCGAGACTTTTGATTGTTTAATTCTCTCACAAGGGTGTTGAATTCACACGGAACCCGTATATGTGAGAGAGTAATTTAAAAAATAGAGAGTCGGACTACTTGGTATACTTTGCTTTTAAATTATTTAAAATCTTGTTGAAAATACCTCATGTTTATAAAACAAAATTTTGTGTATATTACTTATATATTAGTTTTAGCAATGTTCGAAAAAATCAAAATTATGATCGAATCATCAAATATTGGAAAAAAGCTAAAAAAAATTTAAAATGTTTCTAAATTATTTTAGGCCTTATTCAGATTTTGTATGGGAATTTTTTTTATACGTTTTATAAAATTAAAAATTGATTAAAATAATTTAGAAACATATTAAAAATTTTCGTTTTTAAAATTGTTTAGCATTTTTCAAATATTTCAAAATTCGATCTTAATTTTGATTTTATTTTTTTAATTTATAAATAAAATCAATATTTGACCCCAATTTCTTTTATATTTTTTTGCACGAATTTAGAAAATTCTTGTTCTGTTTTTTCATGTTAATAGATTTAAACAATTGTTTTAGTAATGTTCAAAAAATTTCGAAATTAAGTTCGAATTTTCCAAAATCTTGAAAAAATATTTTTAAAATATGTTCATATACAAACTAAAATATTATATGTTTTGTTGAATCTTTTTCAATACTTTCATGTTTGGTTGTAAAAATTCTAATTATAAAACCTAAAAAATATATTCAAAAGCTACATATAAGTATGAAGGAATTCAGAATATTTAGAATTGATAGTTTTTCAATATTATTATGCTCGAATATTCTATTTCTTGGTAAATCTTAAATTGCCATAAATATAATATTTTTCACAATGTTCGAAAAATTATAATTTTTTATAATTATTACTAGATAATAACTACGAAAATTTTCAAAAACTAAATTTCATGGAAATTTCTTCAAACAATAAAAAATTCTTCAAAAAATCTTAAATTTTCAAAAATTTTATGATTTTTATATTTTAATAGATTTTAAATAACTTTTAAACACTATTCGAAAAAATCGAAAATAAATTCGAATTTTCGAAAATGTGGAAAATAGCACTAATAATGAAACATTAGATGATAAACTCAAAACTTATATTAAATTTCATGTATTTCATATTCGAATATGGCAATGTTCGAAATTATGTTTGAATTTTGAAATACATGTATGATCAAAACCAATATTTGTTAAATTTTTCTAAAATATTTAGAATAACAAACTCAAAAACTTTGAAAATCCGCAACAAATATTCCATTTTATGTTATTTCGATCAATCGCCTAAACTTCCTTTAATTGCAGAGACCACTACTGCAAATAAAAACCAAAAATAAATATTTTAACTTAAACATTTGAAGAAGCTTAGCACTCTTTAATGATGACTATACAGAATATATATATTTATTTTTTTATGCTACATTGCAACCGCATCAATTCAAAAGCATCATTATTTGCAAAATATTTCAAGTTGAAAAGCTTAAATTATAATAATAACACAATACAAAAAGAAACGATACAATTTTTTTTTTAACATTTTGTTAAGAACATAAAGTAAAATCACCCTCTAAATCTCAGAGGTAGATAAATTCAAAAACACACTTTTCAGTTGCAAAATAAATAAATAAATAAAAAACAATTTGACAAGCCACTTGAAAAATGTTAAATCGGTTAAAAATACCAAACAATGTAACGTACCAAAAGGTATACTCCAAATCCAATTTGCGAACAGACAGAAATGAAAAATAATACAATAATAATAATAATAACAACAAAAATACTTAACTTGCAACAAATTGTGGCAAAATACAATTCTAAGAGGGTTTTATAATAAAACAAGTAATAGAGCTATATTCGGCTGTGCAGAATCTTATATAACCATTCACCAAAGTAAACTTTAAGATAAAGATTGAAAAAAAAAAAATGTTTGTGTGAAAAATTTTATGCCAATAAAATTTGTTGGTGAAAAAAA
The DNA here is from genome assembly GCA_942486065.2 of Calliphora vomitoria. Lineage (NCBI taxonomy): Eukaryota > Metazoa > Arthropoda > Insecta > Diptera > Calliphoridae > Calliphora > Calliphora vomitoria. Next base: position 114,543,815 of record OW818030.2, on the reverse strand, counting down.
AAATTCGGGTTAAAAAATATTTTTCCCGATATTTTTCCCCATTGTACATCCGACTTACCACGTCGTTGCAAGTCTTTGAAATATCTATAATAAGATATCCATATTGTCCATATTAATGACTTAGTAATCCAGATTTTGATCCAAAATAGTTCAAAAATCAAGGTTGTCCTAGTTTTTTCCTTATATCTCAGCCATTTGTGGGCCGATTTTCTCGATTTTAAATAGCAACCGAACCGGGTCTATAGCGGATATATTGATGTATGAATCATGTATGTAAGTTATTTGGGGGCCACGAAAAGTTGATTTCAACATACAGGCGGACAGACGGTCATGGCTATATAAACTCAGCTATCTATAAAAATCCAGAGTATACAGGTAATGTGGTCCGAAAAATGTAGGAGGCATTAATTTCTCTTCTCCAACATCTTTCAAATAATTATACTCATTAATCATCTATATAATATGTACGTAAGTATATTTACAACCAGTTGCATACAACAAAGTAATTTATTTAAATGTTCTTAAGCTTTTAAAACAAAAATATTTATTTTATCATTAATTGTGTTAATTTCTTGGCATATTATTATTATTGTTAAGCTACAACAATAACAACAAGAAACAGGGCATAATTTTCAAACAATTTTAAAACATTTTTGCTGTTGATTTTTCATACATAATTTGTTAAATACGATTTATATTTTCTTTGGCCAGGTTTTTTATATTTTTAAATATGCATGAATATACATAATTCTGGCTCGTTCATGACTATGCATGACTATAAAACAGAAAAAATAATATTTTGTTTTAATTTTATTGTGTTTTTATTTTTTTTAAAATCTCATATTAAACTGCCAGCCCATGTGGATTTCGTGGAAAATCTGGTCATATTTGTTGAATGTTTTATGACTCAATTAATTCAATACTGTATGCAAAATGCTGCCGCTTTTAGTTGGCAATGTACAGGGGTATTGAGGAAATAAAAGTTGGGGAAACATGAAATTTTAAAACATTAAACATGTTTGAAAAATAATATTTTCTAAATATTTTGTGAAATATTTAAAAACTATAAAAGTTTGGAGGATTAATAAAAATGTCTATATTTTTTAAGATTTAAACATTTTTTAGACTTCATTAATAGATAAGCATGTGGTCTATTAAACACTGGAATAAAATTGGAAGCTATCTTGTTGAAATCCTTTTTTACCAAAAAAATATTTTGTTTAAAATTGTCTTTATCGAATGTAGATAATGAATTTCTAAATATTTTATGATTGTTTCAATATATTGTTTTAAAACAACTAATTTAGCAATGTTCGAAAATTTTCGAAATTAAGTTCGAATTTTCGAAAATTTTTAAAATAGTTCAAATTAAGAACAAAATAATTTTTTTTTCCAACAATTGCTTCCATATTAAAAATTTGAATATATTTTGCTATGACTTTCTATTTATTTCCAACAAGAAAACCAACATCGTTTATTTTCCAGCCCACTGTGCTGCATACATCTGCTTATGACTGTACCATGCGACAATTTTCGCTTTTAATTGTTTGCAATTTATATGTATGAATGGCCAACAAAAAAAAAAAAAAAAATCATATAATTTTTATATCACAACAATAACAAATAAATAAAATTAAAAGAATTTTTAGGCCAACAAATTGTTTCCTTTATGCCAGTTTTTTTTATTTTTTTTGTTGCTGCTTTAAGTGAATGTGCAACATTCACTTTGTCAACGCAATGAAAGTTCCAAAAAATATTCGTGCAATCAATGCAATGCAATGCAATATAATAAATATCGGTCATGTGTTGGGCATATTAACTCAAGTTCAATTTATATTTTTAATAGTTGGTAATTTAAATAATTTCTTTATATTGCCAACAGGCTGTGCTGGCTGTTGTTTATTGAAAATTGTTAACAATTAGCACAAGGTAGCCAGGCAGAGTAACAGTAATAAAACAAAAGTATTATTTAAATATGTTTGCAAAGAACATATCGAGGGCCTATATTCAAAACCGTATATCTTAAAAAACTCAACTTTTCAGGAGAGCCAAAAAACTGATTTTTTTTCGCGTATTATTTTTTTAAAGCAACTACTGAATCTCACATGTAATTGGTTTTTAAAGTGTTGCATTATTGGGGACTTAATGATAGATAGAGGATTTTTCTTCTCAAAATATTCACTGTGTATGTATGAAAATGATAAGATAGAGGATTTTGCATTTTAATAAAATTAAATTATTTTGATTTCATTTATGCCATCTGTCAGTTTTTAACGTGATTTATTTAAGATAACGGCTAATAATACAACATAAGATAAAACAAATTAACAATACACAATATTAAACAAAAAGTTTTAGAAAAAAAATTTTTTTTTTTTGGTTTTTTAAGTTTTAAAGTAGACTCTATCTTTAACCATTTATTTTTATGCCATGGTCATTATATTTTACAAAAACAAAAAGGTAAGATATTTTCATGGTAATTCAATTCAGAATCAGCATTCGCTATTTTGATAAATGATTGAAAAATATAAAATCAATGTTCAGCATGCAAAAGTTAGTACGAAAACATGAATTGCAAAAGAAATTATTCCAAAAAAATATTTGAAAATTAATAATTTGGAAAGATAGAGAAATAACAAAAATGCAAATAAAAAATAAAAAAAAAAGTAATTTTCGTGAAAATCAAAGATAGAGGGTTTTGAATATAGGCCCTCGATATTTAAATTGTATTCTTACAATAATTTCAATAATAAATTCGAAAATCTTTAAAATGTATAAAACTATGATAAATAGGAATCTAGATGAGTTTGTTCGTTTGCAGAATATTTCTTTTTTTACTATTGGGTGTATTACTTAAAAATGCGAGATTTAAAAGAGATGGCGTATCTTTTGAACGCGGTTTTTGTTTTTAATAAGGGTACATATCAGTGTTTTTCACACTTAATTATTGAACATTATATTTTGTTCCAACAAAGCATAATATGCGGGAAGTTTTGCTTTAATTCTTTAATTTGAAAATAAGTGCCACTGAAGCACACCGATTGCTCACCGAAGCTTATGGTGAATGTGTTTCATCGGTTTCAAACTGCGAGAGATGGTTTGTGCGGTTCAGAAGTAGTGATTTTGACAAGAAAGACAAAGATCGCCCAGGCCAGCCAACAAAGTTCGAAGACCATCAATTGCAGGCATTACTCCATGACGATTGTTGTAAAACTCAACAAGAGCTTTCAAAGTGTTTGCGAGCAGCAGGATACATTCAAAAGCAGGGAAATTGAGTACCATACGAATTGAGTCCGAGACACCTTGAAAGACGATTTTGTATGCCCAAAATGATGCTTGAACTCCATAAAAGAAAATCATTTTACACCGCATAATTACTTGCGATGAAAAATTGATCGATTACAATAATCCGAAGAGTTAGAGATCGTATGTGAAGACCGGCTAAACAGCCGAATCAACACCAAAGCCAAATATCCATATCGCTAAGGTAATGCTCTGTATTTGGTGGGAGCAAAAGGGTCCTATCTGAAATCTGACCAGACCATCACAAAGAACCTGTACCGAATGCAACTGATTCGTTTGAAGCGAGCATTGGCCAAAAACCGTCCAGAATATACGGCCAGACATGAAACCGTTATATTCCATCATGACAACGCTAGTTGCTGTTGCAAACTATTTAGAATGAAGTGGTTGGGAAGTTTTGCCTCAACCGCTTTATAGTCCAGACTTATCCGCGTCCGACTACTATTTGTTTCAATCGCTGCATAACGCTCTCTCTAGGATATGCTTCACTTAGGATGAGAGTATCACATATTGGCTTAAATCGTTCTTGTAATCAAAAGCTGAGTAGTTGTTTTTGGCTCAGAAGTCGTATATTACCAGAAATATGGGGAAATATTATAGGTAAGAATGGCCAATACTGTTTCAAAATAAAAGCTAAACATTTAAAAAAATCACGCATTTTTAAATCAACATTCTGGACGAAATTTCCAAATATATCAAAATTGGGAAAAATTCATAAATGGTATATATAAAGAATTTTTCAACAAGCGGAGTTAATTTGAATCACCCGGTATTTCGGTAGCTGTCACTTTTGAAGCTTTTATTCTTTGACATTTGACAAGTAGAAACAACACCATTACTAAAAATGGAACCTTACACACTTCAACAACGCATTGAAATTATTAAAATACACTACAAAAATGTTGAAAATCTTGCAGTCACAGTTCGCAAAACTAAAGCATTTTTGGGTCGTCGTGAAGCACCATATCGGACCGTAATATAGAAATTGATGGAAAAATTCGAGCTGTTGGGAAAGTTAGTGATGTGAAAAATAAAACCCGTGCACCTCGCTTAAGTAAGAACAACTGAGAATATTGCTGTTGTAGCCCAAAGTGTTGAAGAAAACCCAGGTTTGTTCATTACTCGTAGTCTTTGGATATGGGCATTCCACAAACGTCATTACACGGTATTTTGGATGATATTGATCTGGACAACGTTTACTTTCAACGAGATGGCGCTACGTGCCAAACAAGTAACGAAACCATTGCTCTTTTACGGCAAAAGTTTCCGGACCGTGTTATCTCTCGAAGAGGACATCACAATTGGCCACCATGATCTTGTGATTTAACACCTTGCGACTTCTTGCTTTGGGACCACGTGAAAGATAAGGTCTACACCAACAGCCCCGAGTCGATTCAAGACCTCTAAGATAGAATTCGTGAGGCTATCGAGGACATAGGGCAACCACTATGCCATTTGGTTATGGAAAATTTCATGAAAAGGATATGGTCCTGTAAGCGTGGTCATGGTGGCCATTTGGCTGGTGTTGTTTTTCATTATTAACGGCATACATTCCTCTTTATTATGAAATAAAAATCCGACCATTTATCTCAAAAATTCCATTTTTCTTTGAATACCAAAATAATACCTCTTGTTGGAAAACCCTTTATTATATTATGAAACTTCATTCTCTGTTGTAAACTCATCAACACGATCTGCTTTAACATTCGTGTTGTTTACAGAAAGGTTCCAATTTTGTTCGCCCCCTGGTGGCTATGAGTTCCGATCATAGTTCTTAGATCCATATCAATCTGATATGGCGATGGAAGTGATTTTTCAACTACAAGCTGGTTTTATTCATTGAAATTCTTTTCACACTATTGGTGTTCAACTTTGACTTTCTGTAACTCATCTTATTAGATAAGATAGATTAGTAGATTAGAAAACACATTTTGAGCGTTCTACTACTACGAAATACGACTTAAAAAGAATTCTAGAAGTGTTGCGTGTGTTTCTTGTTACTTTGAGAAAACAGTTTCAACCAAATTTGTTGCTAATCGAATGATTCAGCTCTATTGATGGATTTTTTCAGTAGTGGTTAAGATTAGGGAACAAACAATTAGTTGCTTTAATCATATTTATCAACTGAATTTCTGTAGCTAGAACCTAAAAAATCTATGAGTACAATCGAATCATTCTTATCTGAGAATATTCTGTAGTGTAACCTATGACATTGTCGAATAGAGTTTCAGAGGCAGAGGAATTTTAAGATAAATTTTGAAACTTGTATTAATTCTAAAACTCCTAGATTCTTTTTTCTCATTCTCTGGTTATTTTTTATGGAGACGATATACTGATAGTTCTCATACAAAAATTTTATTACTTAATTGGAAGTATATCTTTATGAAAAACGATAACCAGAGATTAAGAAAATGTGGCTAACCACCAGTAACACGAAGTCTGGTTAAGTGTTAACTAATAGTTATACTGACAGTTTTCATACAAAAATAATTTTAACCGACTGTATAAATACTAGGGTATTCAATCGATTAACCGTTAATCGATTAACCGAATAATTTTGGTCGGTTAACAGTTCGAATAATTTAAAATTGCCGATTTTCAAATAACAAATAAACCGATTAATTTGTTTCGATTAACCGAAATTTCTTTTTCTATTGTACTTAGTATATAAAAATATAGTTTTAAACACACAAATTTTATTTCTTAACTCATGAACATTCCCTTCTAGCAATAGTTCTTTGAAGTATAGCTCAAAAACTGAAACTAAGGAATTTGGAAAAGACATTTTTTCTAGAATGTTCCATGATGAACTTTGCCCTAATGAGCAGAAGGAAGACATGATAATAGACGAAACTGAAGACATTAAAGAAACGAGTCTTTTATCAGAACTTAACGAAACTATTAAAAGTATTTAAAATCTAAAAAAATTCCAAAAAGACACCAATGGTATAATGAAGGATTTTATATGCTTAAAAAAACAAAGAACTAAGAAATTGGATAGTCTTTCTCATGCGTTACTTTCGATATCTCCAACATCTACAATTAGTGAGAGAGTTTTTTCCAAGTCAAGTTCTATTAAATCTCAGAATATCTCATTAAAATTATTACAAAAAACGCTCATGTGTATATAAAAATGATTTCAAATACCTATTATTTATTTTTTTGTTGAAATGCTTCAATAAGTACACAAAATTCATGGTTTTATTTTCAATTTAAAAATAAAATAGAAATTATTCGGTTAATCGAATAATTTAAAATTAACCTATTATTAACCGATTAAATCTAAGCCCCGATTAATTATTTGCTCGATTAACCGATTAAACCAGAAACCCAATTAATTGAATACCCTAATAAATACTAATGGGGGTAAGTAATTAAAAGAATTAATGTATATTAAAGTGAGGTCCCGTAATGTATTCTATAGCAAGTCTAAATCATTGTCTAATAATAAAGACTTTTATTCGACAATGAAGGATGTATTTTAAATTAAATTTTAAAACTAATAAGATAATATCTTCAAGGTATATTAATTTTAAATAAATGTTTGTTTATTTTCTTAATTGAATATAACAAAAATAAGCTTAAAAGATTCCCTTATTGATTTGATTGATTCGCCACTTTAAAATAATGTTAACATGAGTGCATCCATAAACATTTCGAAAAAAACACTACACGATCAATTTCCTGTTGATTTAACCCAAAAAAAAAAAGTAATGGCATTGAGTGAGAAACATGAAACTGCAAATGAATTCCCCAAAAAGAAATTTATCAACTTAATACGAGTATGTTTATTTACTTTCAACAACACTGCATAACGTTAATTAATCTTAACCCATTTTTAACAAAAGGAACTGATTTCTGTCTCAAAAAAAGAATCAAAGTAAGAAAGTAAAGTCGGTCAAACCCGACCATATAATGTCCTACACTTTTTTCTTTTAAAATGTCAATAATTTATTTTCATAAGTGATCTTCGGAAGTGGGCCTTATATTGGAGCTATGACTAATTATGGGCCGATCATTATAAAATTACTTAGGTGATTTGACTTCCGAATATATACAAATTATTTGGAGCTAAATTTGGGTATATAACATACCCTTTTACGACCGATAAATCCTATTTCGGGGGCAAGGTGAAATAATGGACCGATTTCAGCCAGTTTCAGGCTTCGTCCTTGGCCCGAAAAAGATGCATTTGCCAAACTGGATCAAAATATCTTCAAAATTGCGACCTTTACTTTTCTAACAAAGTTTATATGGACAGCCAGATGGACGGACGGACAACCATGGTTTAATCTACTCAGAAAGTGATTCTAAGTCGATCGGTATACCTTAAGGAATTTGACTAATATTTTTGTGCGTTACAAACATCAGCACAAACACATAATACCCTACCCCACTATGGTAGTGTAGGGTATAAAAAAGAACAAGGCTAAAGAAATTACTCACAGGCAAAAATAAATAAATCCAACCATAAATCAGTAAAATTCAAAATAAAAGAAAACAAGTGAACATGTTGTGGATTTTATTTTACTTATTTTATACATATGTATATATGTAAGTAAGTAACATATAAATTTTTTGACCCACTTACCTGGTAATGACAAAACACCATTCAAAGCCAAGGTGGCGAACAATACTGCCATAAATAATTTCATTTTTATGCTGTTGATTTTTTTGTTTTGGTTTTGTTAATTTAACGAATTCACTCACAATTTTTTAATAATTTATTTATTTAGTTTTTTTGTTATTTATTAAATCAGCAAATTAAAAATTCACTAGTTTGTTTGTTAGAGTAGTTGTTTGGTTTTTATTTTAAATATTTGTGTTATTAAATAATAATTCTAGAAATACATAAAATTGGATTTTATTAATTTTTAGAAAAAAATTTAGATTTTTTTAATTTGCAATTTTTTTCTGAATATTTTTAAGTTTTGTTTAACTCGTTTAGGTTTTTTTGTGATGGTCTTTGCGCGTCTACAGTCTACAAAGGTTTGATTGTGATTATAAAAGTGGTCGCCGGTCACTTTAGAATACAATTAAGCTCGACAGGTTCTGTTGTTTATATTTTGTTAATTTTTTTTTTTTTGTTGTGCTCTTTATCGTAGTTCCAACTCAATAAATATGAGAAGTCAAAGCGTACAAGTAGTGTAGGTACGTTAGTTCGTTCGTTCTCACTATCAGTAGCTTGAAATCAAATGAGAAATACAAATTCGTTGGGATTCCATATAAATGTTTGTGTAGCTATCTATCTATAGTGGGCTTTTTGCTGTATTTCTACTTGTTAAACCAAGTTGTTGTTTATTATTGCGTTTGAGAGATGATTTTGTAAAGGAATGTATTCATTTAAATATGAAAATCAAGCAACATTTTTTGATACTTTTCAATTTCGAAAAAAAAAAAAAATAAATTGGGTATTGGGAAGAAACATAAATTTTCGACAAACTTTATGGTCATACAAATGTATATCCACTATCAGTATATAGAGTGATTAGTTACTTAAAACTTTAAATGACTTATGTCGAAATTTCAGCTAGATAGCTTCTTTTGTTTGGACCCTATCATACTTCCAACAGACAGACAGACGGTCAGACAAAGCTAGATCGTCTTAGAATGTTATGAGGACCCAGGATATATATACTTATTGGTTCTACGATAAATATTTCGATATTTTATAAACGAATTGGCAAAATTAAAAAAATCAAAGTGAGACCATGAGATAATAAACTTTATATACATTTTTAAGGCATATTGGTTGTCCGATTTTTATAATCTTAGTCTTATATAAATCGTAGGGAATATCAGTAAAAATCCTTTTCGAAAGGAAAAATTATCATAAATTTTAATAATATCCTATAAGCAAAGATATTTAAAAATAAATGTTCCTCATCGAGCGTATATGCATGAAATGTATGAAAAAACGTACAAATTTTTCAATGGGGGCAAGGTTTTTTGGAACTGCTGAGGAGTAAGTAAAGGCTTTTTAAATAAGTATTTGCTATTGTTGCAAGCCATAGAACATGAAGATTGATATTTTAGTAAAATTAAATAATTTTATAAATTTTTGGGACGTCATTTACTTTAAAAACTTAAAAAATTATAATATGGTGATTTTCCATGAAGAAAATATAAAATTTTAATTAATGTAAAATTTTAACGGTTAAAGATGTCATAACAAAATTTGGAACTCAAATAGACATAAATGTCTTTAAATCAATGGGATTACTTTTTTTGACATTGTTTCTTTTCAAATACCGAAATTCCTAAACCGGGCAAAGTGTGTTCCAAAAACTGAGTTTTTTTAGAAAAGTACCTAATGTGGCGTTATTTACAGTGTGATAGTAAAAAACCTTTCTAAGTGTTTAAGTAACATATAGGGTTATACAAATATGGAACATCTTCGAGAATTGGTGCTTTCCCTTTTTATAATTTTTTACTCAAACCTAAAATTATTTTTTAAAATTATCCAAGTTTGGATTGGCCTTGGGGGAGTTGTGTTCGCTTTAGTGAGCCAATTTTTACTTTACACGCTTTAGCATTAAGTTCTCTTTCCGGATCATATAAAACTTGTGTATAGTCCCGAGGAAACATTTTTTCTACAAAAGAAAATGTATATGGACATTTTGGGAAAATACGTCCCTTTTTATATGATCCAACTTTGAATACGTGTAACTTTTTATAAGGACAAGATAACTGTTAGCAAGTTATTCCTATTTTATGTAGAATTTTATCACCAATATATTTTAAAAATAAATTTGGACAATCCGTTGACCCGTCATCTCTAAAAAACCATAAAAAGATCGAGCAAATTTAAAAAAAATAAATCAATTAACCTAAATATCTCTTCAACTAATAGAGATAACATACATATGTAGGTGTATTTTTTGTAGGTCTTCTTAAGGACTATTTATATTTTAAATTTCAGCTCATTTGGATCATAAATGGATTTTTGGTGATATTTTTCAAAATTTTGAGACCCGAGTTGACCAACTTTAAACAAATGCATATGAACTCAAAAACACCTCAGCTCCAACCATGTGAAATTTTGTAACAATATCTCCAATAGTTCCCGAGATACCAAATTATTTCCAAAAAAAAACGACTGTAGAGCGCAGGGATAGAATATTAAAAAGTTGTTCGATATCAAAACAATATTGAAATATTACATTTTCCAACTTCACAGTACAAAAATTTAAAATATTTATTTATTTTAATATTAGCATAGTTTTGCTTTGCAAATCATCTAGAATAATTCTGTTATACGGATGATTTTCACAAGAAAACACTGTTATGCTGAAGATTTTCTTTAAAAGATACTGTTATACTGAAGGTTTTCTATAGAAAAACTGTTATACTGAATAATTTCTATAGAAAATATTGTTATACTGAAGATTTCCTATAGAAAATACTGTTATACTTAAGAAAAATACTGAAATATTGAAGATTTTTAATAGAAAAACTGTTATACTGCAAATTTTCTTTAGAAAAGCGTATTATACTGAAGATTTTCTACAGAACATAATGTTCTTCTGAAGATTTTCTATAAAAAATACTGATATACTGAAGATTTTCTATAGAAAATACTGTTATACTGAAGATTTTCAATGGAAAATACTGTTGTACTCAAGATTTTCTATAAAAAATATTGTTATTCTCTAGATTTTCTATAGAAAATACTGTTAAACTAAAGATTTTCTATAGCAAATACTGTTATACGGAGGAAAATACTGTTATTTCAAAGATTTTCTATAAAAAATACTATTATACTGATGATATTATAAAGCAAATACATAAAATATAGCAGGAAATTTAGAAAATCGTGTAAAACACTAGATTTTCTATAGAAAATGCAGTTATACGGAAAGATTTTATAAGGCAAATACTTTAGCTGTAGCAGAAAATCATTCTGAGTCGAAAATAATTTGTAAATTTTTCCTGATACCTAAAATATTAAACAATAGTTGTCCGCTCGGCTTCCCTCGGTAGGTATTTAATGTTAGTTCTTCAAGTTTTTCTAATAAATTTCTCTTATTAAAAATTAATTTTTTAATTTTTTTTTCAGCCAAATTGTTCCAGCTGTTCTCATGTGATTCAATTGCATACATGGACCATTTCATTTTTATACATATAGATTTTTTGAACGTATCAAATGAGTTTCGAGAGTACTACTTTACTTTTGAATCTGAAATAGTGTAAAAAAATTGTTTAAAAACAAACATAAACTGCGAACCACTTTGCTTGTCTGCATAAACACTAGCACAATATCGTCTAGTCTATCGGGGCACCTTACGATCGTATCAACTCCACCCTTTATAGAGTGTCTAGGTTTAACGCCAAGAGTGTAAACATACATCACTGAATTTTACGCTTTAAAACTGATTTTAGTTTAAGAACCAGTTTTTACGGTATTTCACACTGATACAAGAACAGGGGTCGCCACTATAAACAACATAATTAACTTATTAAAAATTATCAAAAAAAAAAAGAAACAAAAGTCGCTATCAATAACTGGTCAGATTACTACAGACAAAGAAAGTTCATTACACGTTACTATAATTCACGTTGCAAGTACTCTTTATGACGACTATGTGTCAGAAGTTCTTGAATCATCGCTCTATTTAAATGTTATAACCTTACTAAAATTTAATCTGCTGTTTATTTATGAATCTTTCAAAAATAAACTAAGTTTAATAATAACTTTTATGTAATTCAGTTTATATTGTTATTCCAAAGATATATAATAGGATCTTAGAATGATCGCTCCATTTAAAGGATTTATCTCTCTATATGATTATCAACTACTATTTATGAATCTTTCTAGTTTAAACTAAGTTTAAGAGCAGTGTACTAATAACATTAATTTAATTTTATATATTGATCTTCCTGATCTTTCAACATAATTAACAGCTGTTTATTTATGAATCCTTCAAGCCTAAACTAAGTTTTACTGCAGTATCTAAAACACATTTATTTAAATTATTTTATATTGATATTCAAAAGAAATATAAGAAGTTCTTGAAACAATAGCTTCATTTAAATTTGTTAATCTCATTTTATTACTATACATCTTTCAAGTATAAACCAAGTTTAATTGCAGTATATTAATAACATTTATTCGATTTGATATGTTTTATATTATTACTCCAATGAAATATAGAAGTTCTTAGAAGAATTGCTCCATTTATAATTTGTAGTCTTATTATATTATTATAAGCTTTTTATACCCTTCACCATGAGTGGTAAGGGTATATATAACATTGTCATTCCGTTTGTAATTTCTACATTTTTCATTTGTGACCGCACAAAGTATATATATTCTGGATCGTTTTATATAGTGAAGTCGATATAGCCATGTCTGTCTGTCCGTCTCTATGTTGAAATCAACTTTCCATAACCTCCAAATAACTTACAAACATAATTGATACATCTATATATCAGGAATTCTTCCGGCTCGGTCGCTATTTAAAATCGAGAAAATCGGCCCACAAATGGTTGAGATATAAGGAAAAAACCGGGACAACCTCGATTTTTGGACTATTTTTTATCTATATCTGGATTACTAGTCATTAATATAGACAATATGGATATATAATGATAGATATTTCAAAGTCCATTGTAACGATTTATATAAGGCTATAGTAATTTGGACCTACAATGGGTCAAAATCGGGAAAATTATTTTTTAACCCGAACACTTTTTTTACCACAAAAAATTGTTTTTATAATTTTTTTTTCACTAATAATTAAAAAAAAATAATTTTTAAAATATTTGGAAAAAAAAAATTGAAAACAATTTAAAAAATTTTTTTTTTTAATTTTGAAAAACAATTTTGAAAAAAAAAAAATTTAATTTTGTTTACCTAAACATATTTAAAATTTTTATTTTAAAGTATAATTTGTTGAATGGTATATAAGATTCGGCACAGCCGAATATAGCTCACTTACTTGTTACGATTCAATCTTTCAAGTTTTGACTAAGTTTAACATTTATTTTATACTAGCTTGACCCGGTGCGCTTCGCTACCCCTGTCGATGTAAAAATCGGTTCAGCCGTTTAGTAATTATTGTTTAAAAACTAAAGGTACCAATTTTACCCGTTTTTCCCCCTTTTTATCCCTTTCTGGTTCAAGTATTGAAATTTATAGCCTATTGACGCTTCCAAGTAAGGATCTATCTACGTTCCAAATTTCAATAAAATCGGTTCAGCCGTTTAGGCGTGATGCTCAAACAAACAAACAAACTTACAAAGACATTTATATATTTATATAGATATAGTTTAATATTCCTACGATATATAAGAAGTTTTAAAACAATCGCTCCATTTAAATTATTTTATATTTTTTAATCTTTCAAGTTTAAACTAAGTTTAACTAGATTGATTTTTGTTTAACTACAGTGTATTAATAAAATTATATTGATATTCCAAAGAAATATAAGAAGTTCTTAGAACACTTGCTTCATATTTCAAGTTTAAACTGCAGTTTAACTGCAGTATATAAAATATATTTATATAATTCTTTTTATACTCTGTCGTATTCTCTTTTTTTGTTATTATTGCAATTTGTTATTATTGTTTTTGCTTTTTTCTACTTAAGCTTATTTAAACACTTTGAAAAACAAAAAAAAAAATAAATAATATAATATAATGACAAATATAACAAAATTAAGGGAAGCTTACAATTTGTTGCTATTTTTGTTGCTTTTTCAATTACAGTAAATGAAAAAAAAATCATTAAATAAACAAACATGTGGTAACACCATTGCCGGTGTTTCAAACAGTGATCACCAATACAGTGATGTACATTAGGGTGGCTCCTAAAATTTGATACTAAATTATCAGCAACTTGTTCATTTTTAGATTAAACTTGAACTAAGGTTTAAAATGAATTTTAAAGTAATATATAACTAAGATCTTTGCAATACACCAAGATTTATTGATCAGAGCTGTCAAAATATAAAAGCATTTAAAGATCTAATATCACCACTAAATATCACATACATTTGGCGACAGTTCAGCAGGACAGATGTCATGTCAGGACATAAGAAAATCAATACTGAATAATTTGTATCTAGAGAGTTAACAAACCTGACTCTAACTACAACTGAAGAAATGAAAAGTATTAATGTAACCCAAAAACTACTGATCAGATTTCTTTGATACTTGAAACTTTAATAAATTAGGATTTGAACTTGAACTCAAGTCTCTATTACTTAATACGCACTAAAATTACCACCCTAATACCCACGTATGAGTACAGCAAAAATGTCGGTTTAAATTGTGATTTTTTTTACAAACTACACTTTTGTATATCTATTATACTTTTCCCCCGATTTTCTCCACTTTATTATATCTTTTGTAGAAATTTCTAAATACGAGTAATATAACAATTATACTCCTCAATTTTAATAGTTTAAATATGTATTTACTTAAGTAGTTGAATGTATATGTAAGTACATCTATGAATCATTTGTTGAAATGCCATTCAAAGTTCTAGCAAGCTAGCTACTTTGGGGAATGTGTGCATGATTTATTTGCATTTGAAAAATCTACGCAGATTAAATGGAAATGTAAACTAGAAAGTTATAGAAAATCAAGGTTAACAAATAAATTGAATTTAAGTTATCAACGTATCAAATAAATCACTGAAAACATGCAAAAAAAAAAAAATATAATGAACGATTTTGGAATAATGAATTCGCACGAACGAATAGCCAATCAATACAATTGCTATTGGAAATTGTTATATTTAAAGTGTTTGACTGTACTTAAATACATGCGGTAATGAAATAGATTGTTATTAAATGGGGGTATGACATTAATTTAAAATGAATTCATTAACATATCGATTTTATTTCTGAAAAAGAACAAGTAATAACTGCAGTGTCCCAATCGATTATGGAAACATCTTTAATCAGAACTTCTCGATTTCAGTAAGAGCCAATATTTTAATTAGTTTACTTTGCAAACTTTTTATACTTTATTTATTTTTTGGACCAGGTAACTCCTAAATATGTGCTTTAAATCAATAGTTGACACTCATAGCCACCAGGGGACGCACATGATTGGTTATTTACCTACGCATAGAAAACAGATTCGTAGTAACAACCGAGTTTGTTGACAATCGTATGATTCGGTTGTACGCATATACTTTTTCGGTTCTATCCACAGAAAGTTAGTTGATAAAGAAAAATTTCTGTTGAAGCAACCAAACTTTTGTTACCCATTCTATAATTTTGTAGCCACAACTGTAAAATTCGTTTACTTAGGTCATGAATCTGTTTTCTCTATGTTTCTCTGTGTACGCATAGAAAACAGATTCATAGTAGCAACCGAGTTTATTGCCAATCATATGATTCGGTTGTACGCATAGAATTTTTCAGTTCTAATAACAGAAACGTTTGTTACCCATTCTATAATTTTGTAGCCACAACTGTAAAATTCGGTTATTAAGGTAGAATCATTCGATTGACAACAAATTCGGTTTTTATCACGAATCTGTTTTCTCTATATATAAACAACATGCATTGAAACAATAATCACAATCAATATCTGGTCAGATTACAACAGAGAAATAAAGGCCATAAACTGTTATTATAATCCATATTCCATGTTCTTGTTTTGGCGACCACTGCTTTAAATGCATCAAACTCTACTTCAAACATCGAAGAACATTGATCTTGCAATTTATTTTTAATTTGCGGTAACGAAACGAGGTCATAGGGTGGCAAATTGACAGTATGGAGGAAAACTCCTCAATTCGGTGTTTTAAATAGGTCGGCTCCTGAGTGGTCGAATTGTCATATTGGAGGATGATCCCTGTTTGATGATTGCTTTTAGTTATTTCTAACTCTAATGACAAGATGACTTTTTTTATGTAATAAGAAATTCCTAAGAATCAATACCACACATAGTTGTCAAGTGGTTTATGATGACTTTTATCAAATTTATATTTCACTATCTTTCATTCATTCAACAGAATTATGCTAACCACTTCCCGAAGATATTGCTGAGAATTAATAAACCCGAAAAGATCTTCGTCTCCACCTTCAAACTTGACTTTGTATTCTAGGTTGAAAGTAGGTAGTTTATACACTATCGGATTGGAAAAAATATCCCTGAAAATATTTAAATAAAGTCGAGTAAAAACAGTTCAATAGTTGACAGTTTAAGGTTTTCAAAAATAAAGCATTACACAAGAAAACAGAGCATTGTTGAACTATATTTAAAAAATGTAAATAAAACAGTGGCCACATTTCGAAAAATTTTCGAGCTAAATCAATCTTAGCGCTTAGGCATATTTTCTTTTTTATGACTCTGTTAATCATGAAATTTTGGTATTTGGTGTTCGGAAAACCCACATGTGATTATCGAAACTCAAATACATCCATAACGCGTCACAGTTTGGTGAGGATTTTGTGCTTTAGTCAGCATTATACCATACTTTTTTCGAAACTAGTGACTGTTACTGGCCATTCAATAGAGCGACATGATAATAGAGTTCATTCTGCTCTAATTATGGTTTCACCATAACTACAGCCCGTGAAACAATCCAATTACAGCTTGTTTCGAATATTAGAATTGGTCCCCTATATCGGGTAATTTAACACCATTGGATTTACTTTTATGGCTTAATTTGAATTCAAAGGTCTATACCAATAAGCCCACAACCAGCAGTGTCATTTATATTTATTCAAAATTGTCATGGAAAAACCGTGGAGGCCATCAAGCCGATGTGATATTCTATACATAAATCCCTACCATGTGTACTTTATGATTCAATAAATAGCTATCTGAAGAAAAAATTTCAAGGGTTAATCCTTGACATGATCGCTTCTACACGCAGAAAAAAAATATAGTTGTGCATGTTTACTGTAACCATTTCAAAATTTGTGCATGTTTACTGTAACCATTTCAATATTTTTAACAATATTATAGTCACAATAATTATTTATATGATTGTGGTAACAATAATATGGATAATTTACGATTCACATGATTGTTTCAACCATATATATGGTTACAGTAAACATGTATATGTTTATATTTGTAGATCATCAAGTGGCGGGAATGAAATGTATGAAAAAACGTAAAAATTTTTCAAAGGGGTCAAGGTTTGTGGAACTTCTGAGGAGTAAATAAATGTTTTTTATATAAGAATTTGCTATTGTTGAAAACCTTAAGACTTGAAGAATGATATTTTAGTAAAATTAAATAATTTTATAAATTTTTGGTATGTCATTTGCTTTAAAAACTTAAAAAATTATAATATGATGATTTTCCATGAAGAAAAATATAAAATTAGAATTAATGTAAAATTTAAACGATTACATATATCATAACAAAATTTGGAACTATTATAGATTCAGTTATCCTTAAATTAACGACATTATAATTTTTTACAGTTTTTATTTTCAAATACCGAAATTCCTAAACCGGGGAAAATGTGTTCCAAAAACTGAGTTTTTTTATAAATGTGTCAACTGTTACGTTTTTTACCTAGTGATAGTAAAAAAAACTTTGTAGATATTTAAGAAGCATATAGGGTTATACAAATGTGTAGATTTTTTGTGAATCGGTGCTTTGCCTTTTTATAATTTTTTACTCAAATCTAAATTTTTTTTTAAAAATTGGTCAAGTTTGGATAGGTCTGTGGGGGTTGTGTCCGCTTAAGTGAGCCAAAATTTACTTTACACGCTTTTGCATTAAGTTCTCTTTCCTATAAAAATTATACACAGTCCCGAAGAAAATTTTTTTTCTACAAAAGAAAAAAGAAAATATAAGGTTTTTTTTGGGGAAAAACGTAAAAAATACGTTTTCACATGTTCCAAATTTGGATGCGTCTAACTTTTTATAGGGACAAGACAACTGTTAGCAAGTTTTTTTTATTTTATTTAGAATTTTATTGCCAATATAGCTGATATTTTAAAAATAAATTTTGACACTCCGTAGGTGCGCCATATCTAAAAAACCATAAAAAGTTAGATCAAAATTAAAAAAAAATAAAATCAATAAACCTAAATATCTGTTCAACTAATAGAGGAAACCTACAAATGTAAGCATACTTTTGTAGATCTTCTCAAAGACTATTTATATTTTAAACTTCAGATCATTCTGATCATAAATGGATTTTTGGGGATTTTTCTAAAAAATTTGAGACCCTAGGTAACCAACTTTGAGGGGAAACGCACTGGCCCCCATTAGCTCTAAGAAGCTTAACAAATGTAAATCAACTCTAAAACACATCAGCTCCAACCATGTGAAACAATATCCTTAATAGTTCCTGAAATACCGAATTATTTCCAAAAAAAAACGTTTGTAAACCACTGTGCTATGGTGGTGTTTGGTATAAAAAGAGCATAAATAGCTTTCTTCAAGCACTTAGATCAATCTTAGCCAAACACAGCTTTATATTTAAAATTTTCGAAACAAATATCTTATTAAAGTAATTCAAGTTTGCTACAACAAATTTGATTAATTTACTGACATGTTGGGTTCTAATGAATCTTCTAACTACTTAATTAAAGTGTTTGAACATAGTGTTAGTATATGACTGTAGGCGTATATTATATTTGAAATATGAAAAATGATTATTAGACAATTAGTTATATGCTATTGTCACTAAATTAGTATTGTGTTGTTATATTTATTATATATTTTTCGCTATCAAATAATCTTCACTTATTAAATGACGCAAAAAATCTAAACTAACTAACATTAAGGGAATTATTGTTTGAGTTATTTTTGATTAATTTATGTTTTTTTAAGCTTCCTGTTGAAACCACATTTCACCCGGATCATGTCATACATATTTTGAAACAAAAAACAAGTAAGAGAGCTATATTCGGGTCTCCCGAATCTTATATACCCTTCACCAAATTATACTTTAAAATAAACATTTTTTTTTTAATTTTTTTTTCCAATTTTTTTTTTTTAATTTTTTTTAATTAAAAAATTTTTTTTTAGTTTATTAGTCAAAAAATTTATGACAAAAAAATGTTTTTTGAGAAAAAAAATTCGGGTTAAAAAATATTTTTCCCGATTTTGACCCATTGTAGGTCTAACTTATTATGTACATCGTTGCAATGTACTTTGAAATATCTATCATTATATATCCATATTGTGTATATTTATGATTTAGTAATCGAGATATTGATCATATCTCCGTTATCTATGGACCGATTTTGCTGATTTTAAATAGGATACTTCTCGAAAGCATATCTGACAGAATTATTGAAGATATGGATCCCGAAGATATCTGGGGTCTTCAGAAAGTTGATTTCAACAGACAGACAGACGGATATTTCTTAATCGACTCCGCTATCTATAAGGATCCAGAATATATATACTTTATAGGGTCGGAAAATTATATTGTGAAAATTATAAACGGATTGACAAACCCTTTTCACGAAGGTGAAATTGTATCAAATTGTAAAAAATATTTATATTACAATTGACATTACACAGAATTGTATCACACATTTTTACTAAAAGTAAAAATTAAGTTAATTTTATCATATCAAATGAAATTTGAGTATATTCATAAAACTTCAATAATCTCTTTACAAGAATACCCCTATTATTTTTAATGAAACTCCTATAATTTCTCATTCATTCACACAAAACTCTATTGACAATATATTTACAGTTTATTAAAATACTTATATATAATTAACTTTATCTATTGTATTGTATATAAACAAAAAAAAAACACACACACAAAACAAACAAAAAAATTGGATATAATAAACCGAAAATCTAATAAAGTTCGAAAACAATTTGTGTGTAAACAGCTGATATAAATAAAAATTTAAAATTCGCAAAAACCATGACCTCAAAGTAAACAAGAACGTAAACAATGGTACCTAGACCATGTAAATTATAAACACATACAATATGTAAATATATTGCTTGTAAATAAAAAAAAAACTGCATGTAATTAAATTCATTTTATACACACACAATTTAAGGTCAATGATATTGAAAATTCAATAAAATATTATGCGAAAAAAAATATAAATGTAAAGCGAAAACCATATTGTCTAGAATTAAATAGACAATATCAATAATATTTAGGTTTTTGCAATAATCTAGTGGTAGTTTTTGTATTAAAAACCAAAAAAAAAAAAACAAAAATAGAAAGAATTGAACAAAACTGACACGCATAATGATGATACATTGATGTACCAGCAACCAGCAGCAAAAGCAGTAGTAAATGCTTTAAATGTGGATAACAGCGAGAAAAAAAAAACCGAATCAACAACAAATTAAATTGAATAAATACAGAAACGTAATAAAATTCATCACCACTATTTACTATTTGAACCCATTCTCAAAGTGTCTCGTGAGGGGACAATACAAGTACAATATTAGCCTTATACACTAGATGACAAAAAATAGGAACTGAATTTACTATTTCTAATAGCTTAAACTTTTCAGAGTATATCTGATATATTGATGAAACATATGACATATTTAGGTCCATAGTTGATTTGGAAAACCTATATCATCCATAGCAAGCATCAGATAGCTGAATCAAGTATCCAAGTATCATTACGCAAACTGAGAACATGATATGAATATGAAATTTGCAATATTTAACAGCGGGTCTCTCCCCAGTATACACACAGAGAAAAAATATAGTTGTGCATGTTTACAGTAACCATTTCCAAATTTTTAAAAGTTTTTTAACAATATTATAGTCACAGTAACAATTTACATGATTGTAATAACCATAATATGGTTAACTTACGATTCACATGATTGTATTAATCATATGTATGATTACAGTAAACAAGTATATGTTTGTGACAACCACTGTTATGATAAATCTTTATATCATAATATGTTGTTCTCAGATTATAATATCAATTACCCGAGAGCAACATAATATGGTAAAACCTTAATCATAAAATTGGTTGTCACAAACATATAGTTGTTTACTTTAACTTGTTTACTTTATATATGATTGATACAATCAAGTGAATCGTAAGTTAACCATATTATGGTTACCACAATCATGTAAGTAGTTACTGTGACTATAACATTGTTAAAGAACTTGTGGAAATAGTTACTGTAAACATGCACAACTATATTTATTCTCTGCGTGTATCTGGTATATTGATGCCACATATGACATTTTTAGTGTATAGTATCCAAATTTATAAAGGGTGATCTTTTAAGCGTAGTTTCTTTTAAATCTAATAAAACACTCAATTTTGCTTTATATATTCAAAATTTTTATTGGAATCGACAAGAAAAACTTCATGTAAATGTTGCCCGCGGCTCCGGTTCAAATGGTGCATTCGTGAGGTCCAATTTAGCAACACTTTTTCGAACATTTCCGCCTGTATTCCGTGAATAACACGTGTTATGTTATACTCTAAGGTTTCAATCGTGTTTGGCTTGTCCACATAGACCAACGACTTCACATAACACCATAAGAAGTAGTCAAGAGACGTCAAATCACATGATCTTGGCGGCTAACTCACAGGCCCATTTCGAGAGATAAACTGCTCACCAAATTCATCCTTTAATATGTCCATTCTTTCACGAGCTGTGTGGCATGTGGCACCGTCTTGTTGAAATCATATATCAACCAAATCCAACTCAGCCAATTTTGGCAAAAAAAAGTCGCGTATCATGGCTCGATATCGTTCACCGTTGACGGTAACTTTTCTTCCACGGTCGTCTTTGAAGAAAAATTAACCGATGATACCACCAGCACATAAATCACACCAAATTGTCTTTTTTTCGGGACGAATCGGTATCTCTTGTACGGCATGTGGTTGTTCTTCACCCCAGATGCGACAATTTTGCTTGTTTACGCATCCATTGTCACATAGCACGAATTTTGATAATAAATGTCAACGATTTGCAGTAATTGCTCGTTTGTACACCTACTGAGCACTTTTCACTTTCACAAATGTCGTTTGGACACAATTACCAACCAATGCTTCCAGCCCGAAAAACTTAATTCATAAAAAATCATCCTTTACTTAGTATCAAAGCCGAGACTTCGGCCATCAAGAGTGCAGTATATTGGCTAAGGTTCTACATGATATGTATCAACATTAAATCTATTATTAAATCGGCCTCTTGTGTATAAATGACATCTAAATTTGGATATGAATGCCGGGTATTTCTTAACGAGATGGCGAAATCGTTTAAATTAGGGCTTTTCTGTGTGCCTGGTTATTCTGATATGCCTAGCAATAATGTTTCTACACAGAAAAAACCGATTCGTAGTAGCTACCGAATTTGTTGCCAATCGGTTGCACAAATAGAATTGTTCGGTTCTATCAACAGGAAGTCAGTCGGTTGAAGCAACCAAACTTTTGTAACCCCTTCCAAAATTTTGTAGGCACAACTGTAAATTCGATCAGTAAGGTAGAATCATTCGATTAGCAACAAATTCGGTTGCTATCATGAATCTGTTTTATCTGTGTAAGTATAGACCAGATGGTCTACTTTGATTATATTGTTACGAATTTGCAATAGCGATTTGAATTTAACGGTCTGTAACGACTGCCTGCAGCATTCATCATGTTTACAAACATGTCCATCAGTAGAAGCTTCTACTTATCAACAATGTTGACAGCATGCGGTTATTAGCATTGTTTATAAGTATGGCAACACTGAATATTCAAGCTGCTAACATTGACATCGAAAGCTCTAGAATTTGAACACACTAGTTTGTCCTTTAAGAGCATTGTAGAAGATTCCCGAAAGATGCCGTGTGCATAAATAGTGGCAGAGGTGAGTGAGTCAGTTTATCATAGCCGCTGTTAGAGTTAACATCAACTGTCGTGTACATTTAAGTTTGTACATTTTAAAGTGTGTGTGCATTTCTGCGAATTGATAAACGTGTAAATAGACACTGAGTGACTATTTGAACTGTTGTTGCACATTTTAAATAAATAAAGAGTTGTTACAAATTTCAAACTACTAAAACTGATTTTTAATTGCAATGAAAAGTATCCGGTTTATTTAAAGGAAATAAACCAACGTTTTAAAAAGGTTAAAACGTAACAATATGTTCGATATTGAAGCTTACATGGCCTCAATATGATTGTTATATGGCAGTGGCTCTGATGGGAATCTTAAGCGATCGGCTACGATCCTCATGTGAGAAAATTTAATGTTTCTTTTAATGACTTCTGCAGAAATTGTCATGACTTCTGCAGAAGTATATCGGAAACATTGAGCAGTCCATTTTAGCACGTTCTGACTGATCTAACACGGCACAACTTTTTATTTTGGAAATAAATCGGTAGATCGTGAACGATTAAATTTATCATAATTAAAATGTTAAAAGTTTCAAGAAAACGAAATGTTTATGAGTCTCCCGAAAGGCAGATATAAACACTATGTACAAGTGTTTGGCATTATAGAAAACCTTAGAACTAGAGGATTAAGGATCGCTCTATACCAGTTGTTGTAGATGGAATCTCATCAAACAAGTTCAATATCAATTCAGGAGTACCGCAGGGCTCCGTCCCTTCTCCTACTATATTTCTTAACTTTCTAAACGACCTTCTACGTAATGCAACCCTATCTATTCGTTTGCAGATAACAGCAACATTTGCCAATCATATTCATTCAATTATAAATCAAGCCTGTTGGAAATTGGGGCAATGAGGCAAAACATGAATGTTACTCTTAACCAAGATCTTGTGACAATCTCTGAATGGATTTGTAGGAATAGAGTCGATTTTAATGCACGCAAGACTCAATGTTGCATGTTAACACACAAACGCATGACAGATCCTGTTGTTCCATCTGTTTTTATGGTTGGTGTAAATAAATTGCCTAGAATATCAAGAGCTTCGGATTCTTGAAGCTCTTGATATTCTAGGCATGAGTATTCAGTGCGATGTCCGCTGGTCAAAACACATTTTTCACGTGTCGAAGGAAGCATTCAAGTGGGTTGTTTTTCTAAAACGGTATAGGAAATACTTCACTCCATTTGATCTCCTTACTATTTATACCAGTTATGTCCGTCCCAAAATGGAATACAACTCTTATATATGTGTCGGTGCTTCGAAGTCTATTTATGTGTCGGTGCTTATCAGTGACAGTAGGCTATTCAGCTCACTATAACATCGTCGTAATAAATTTACCCATAGTTAATACCTTTTCCTGTCACTCACTGTATACCTACAGCCGCATACAGTAAAACAGCCATTTGTTAGGTATAATTTTTTTTGTTTAAATTTTCAAAAAAAAATTATTTTTGTTGGTGTTGTCTGTTGCATGTGGGGAATAAATTAAATAAAATGTTTAAATTAAAATCATTTTCAGTTTCATTTCACTTCAAACCTTCCAAACAAACTAAAAACGACAACAAAAACCAAAATAAAATCAACAGTATTCTATTCTATTCTGTAATAAATATGGTACGTACATACGTACGTAACTAAATGAAATCATTGCAATTTACTCACAGTAGTGGCGCAAAATTTCGAAAGATGCATGTAAAATTACAATTTCGAATAGAAACTATCAACTTAAATGCGGGTGCTTATCAAATTGGAATAAATTAAATGCAACTATAAAAGTGCAATGACAGTTTAGTTTTTGTTCAACATAGATTTAAATTTGTTGTTGTTGTTTTTTTTTTTTTTTTTTTTTGCTATTATTGTAGTTTTAAATAAATTTTAAGTGCCACTAATATGATGAGCCGGGCATGTGATGATATTTAAATTAAGCAGACTAAATAATGGTTTTTGAAGGGAGTTTACGTTTAGGCAGGTGCTAGTTTCAATATTTAGGCTTAAATGTAGGGTTTTTGTTAAAGGAAAATAAGATTAAAACGACCTATTAGAAACTATTCAATTTCTTTTAAATATAAACCATTACAACTAAAACTGGTTACTTGGGGAATTGTAGCTTACCACAAGGTAGACAGTCACGTGACTAGTTCTGTACCCTATGTTCCCTTCCCTTTGATTTATTCATATTTCAATGTTTACCTGTTAATTAGTAATTTAACATTTATTAAAATTATATTTTTTTTGCCAACAGCTGCACTCTGCGACATCACCATAATTATTATTTATTCTTTTCTTAAGAAATTTAATAAAGGAAATTCCATTTAAATAATATTGTTTCCAAGTATGTACTTAAATATTTACATACAAACATGAATAAATATGTACTTGATATTAAGTACAAGTACAATTTTATTGCTATTGTGTCTATCAATTGTGTTTGCAATAGAAATATTAAGGTGTTTACATATTTAATGATATTTTAATAAAAACAAATAAATACATATTTATTGAAAATAAAATGTCAATAATAAATTTTTGATATAAACAACATTTCAAACAACTTGCCAAATATGGAAACTACATGAAAACCGTTGTGTGAAGAATACATTCGAATGGCTATAGTTGGGTTTATAATTTCAATAGCAATCTGTTGGGATATTTATTAAGCAATTATAGAAAAAAAGAAGATTTGTTAAAAGTCCTTTATTATATTTCCCCATACTGACACTAAATCAATAAGATCCAGATATACAATATAATAGGATGTTTGTCATTCAGGCTGAATTTGAACGATAACTTGGATTAGGTTGTTTTTGAGGTCCGCTGTGGATTGTTACTTTTTCGCTTATACCTGCGATTTGAGAAAACCCAACAAGAAAAAGTGGTCAGTGAACAGTTCGCATCACCTCCGGGTAAGATGACCATGCCCTCAAATCGATCATGCAGAATGTCCAATATGGCATGAGCTGTGTGGCACGTAGCTCCGTCCTATTGAAACCGTATGTCGTTGGTGTCCATATCATTCAATTCAAGAAGTTGGTAATCAGCAACCTATAGCACTCGCCGTTGACGGTGATGGCCTGACCAATGTCGCTCTCAAACAAATATGGACCGGTAATTCCGCCAGCCCAAAATGTGTGACAAACAGTGACTTTTTTGGGATACATTGTACGCTCTTAAATCTCATGTGGATTGGTATCGTACCAAATTCGACCCTATTGTTTGTTTACGTACCCATTCAACCAGAAATAGGCCTCATCGCTGAAGATGATTTTTTGATGAAAATACTTTGCACGAAATTTACACTTTTTTCTGTCAAGAGGGCCACCCAGTGGCTTACACTAATTTGGGTACGCTGAATTCAGTGATGCTAACAGTTTTTTTAAGTTAGCTCGTATTTTCGAGATATACTTTTGTTTCGAAAATGGCGGAGCACAGTGGTTTAGAAACTTTTTTTTTGGAAATAATTCGGTATCTCGGGAACTATTGGAGATATTATTACAAAATTTCCTTAAATTAATGACATTTTTTATTTTCAAATACCGAAATTCCTAAAACGGGGAAAATGTGTTCCAAAAACTGAGTTTTTTTAGAAAAGTGCCTACTGTGACGCTATTTACCGTGTGATAGTAAAACAACTTTCTAAGTATTTAAACAACATATAGGGTTATACAAATACGGAACTTTTTCGACGATCGGTGCTTTGCCTTTTTAGAATTTTTTACTGAAACCTAAATATTTTTCCTAAAATTGTCCAAGTTTGGATAGGTCTGGGGGATACTGTGTCCGCTTAAGTGAGCCCAATTTTACTTTACATGCTTTTGCATTAAGTTTTCTTTCCGGAACATATAAAAATTGTATATAGTCCCAAAGAAAATTTGTTTCTACAAAAGAAAAAATATAGGGACTTTTTTAGGAAAAATCGTAAAAAATTAGGCCCATTTTACATGTTCCAACTTTGGATGCGTGTAACTTTTTACACGGACGAGATAACTGTTACCAAGTTTTTTTATTTTATTTAGAATGTTATTGCCAATATAGCTGATATTTTGAAAAAAAAATTCGACCCTCCGTAGGGCCGCCATATCTAAAAAACAAACAAAAATCGAGCAAAATTAAAAAAAAAAATAAATAAACCTAAATATCTCTTCAACTGAAGGAGATAACCTACACATGTAAGCGTAGATCTTCTTAAGGACTATTTATATTTTAAATTTCAGCTCATTCGGATCATACATGAATTTTTGGGGATTTTTTTAAAAATTTTGAGACCCGAGGTGACCAACTTTGAGGGGCACAAACTGGCCCGTATTACCCCTAGGAAGCTGAACAAATGTAATTCAACTCAAAAACACCTCAGCTCTAACCATGTGAAATTTTGTAATAATATCTCCAATAGTACCCGAGATACCGAATTATTTCCAAAAAAAAAAGTTTCTAAACCACTGTGCGGAGGTTGCACAACATATACTCGCGTAACTCAAAAACGGTTTAGTTTATTGAATAAAATGAAAAAAACCGAAATTCCGCAATAAAATTAGCTTTAAGAACGGCTTAACATGTTTTTAATCTTCGCAGTCGTTTCAAAAATATACATTTTTTGGAAAAAAAAAAAATTATAAAAATTTCTATTAGTTTAACCCATTAACATTAGTTTAGCACAGTGAAACTAGCGGAACTTTGCTCGAACAGAACAGCCATTTTGATAAAACCATTTTATCATTTTTACGTGTTTTTGGACGCTATATTCGTCCATGGTGATTTGGCAAAACAAACTGAATAAATGACAGTCAATTCGACAGATGTAGCTCCAACAAAATTGTGGCTATCAACTGCCAAAGTTCGGAAGTCCCTATTGGAATGCCCACTTCTGAAAATCACTATATCGAGCATAAATTTCTTAAACATTTAGGTATCCATGTAAAATGCAACACAAATAAGTTCAATAGTTACAGAAGTCATGCCACTTCCCACAGTTCGGAAGCCCCCATTGGAAGTCCCACTTTCGAAAATGACTATATCAAGCATAAATCTCTTAAAAATGTCGGTATCTATATAAAATTCAACACAAAAAAGTTCCATATTTACAGAAGTCATGCCACTTAATATTATGATGATAGGTCCATAATTAGTCATAGCTGCGATATAAGGCCTACTTCCGAAAATTACTTTAACGAGCATAAATCCTTTAAAAATGTCGGTATAAAAATAAAATTTAACATAAATAAGCTTCATATATGGGGCATTTCATGTCAAGTGAACCAACTTTTGAAATCGATGTCTTCCGATCGGGATGAAATTTGCACCAATGTTAGTTCTATTGGATAGTAATTCGGACACAATTTTTCAACAAGATCAACAAGAAAAAAATTAAATAAAAAAAGGGTCCATTTTGGAAAAAAAACGTCAAAAAAATTTTTGATTTTGCAAAAAAAAGTAAAAAAATTTTATGTCTTGAGTTACAAAACATTTTTTTTATAGATATCCCACTCGCATCCCACTAAGCGACAAAAAAGGTGTTAAAGAAAAACACATAAGCTTTCATCTGAGCAAAAAAAAAAAAAAAATTAAATAAAAAATGGGTCCATTTTTTTAAAAAAAGTCAACAAAGTTTTTGATTTTGCAAAAAAAGTCAAAAATTTTATATCTTGAGTTACAAAATATTTTTTTTGACAGATATCCCACTCGCATCCCACTAAGCGACCATATAGGTCACTTAGGAAAAGACCTGAGCTTTCTTAAAAAAATAAAAAAAAATAAATAAAAAGGGCCCATTTTGAAAAAAAAGTCAAAAATGTTTTTGATTTTTTAAAAAAAAAGTCAAAAATATTTTATTAATTTTTTTTAATTTTTTTTTTTTCCAAAGATTGCATAAATAGCTATCTAAACTATTTGGGACACATTATGCTAAGAACAATAGGTAATAAGTTATATGGATAAGAAAAAACACCTCTTTGGCCAAAATGTCAAATTTTGACCTCCTATAACTCAGAGAGTTCTTGACCGATCTTGTTGAAAAATTGTGTCCGAATTACTATCCAATAGAACTAACATTGGTGCAAATTTCATCCTGATCGGAAGACATCGATTCCAAAAGTTGGTTCACTTGACGTGAAATGCCCCATATATATAAATCATGCCACTTAATACTTATTATCATGATCGCTCCATAATTAGTCATAGCTCCGATATAAGACCCATTTCCGAAAATCACTCCCAAATGCTGAATTCGGAATGATCTAGGGAAAACCCTTTTAGCATATTTTCTAATATAAAAACATTCGGGGTTGTCATAGAATCCAATCGTTGTCGGAATCGGTTTTGAAAACGACAGAAAAATTACATTGGCCTCGTGAAATCGAAAGCTATCGGTTTTATATTCGATCTAGAATTAAATTCTTTATCGGTTTAACAAAAAATTGCATTAGATTTAATAAGTTAAATGTACCTTTTTTGTCGTTTTCAAAAAAATTTTCATTAATATTAGAAATTGGCAACAATCTTTAATTTATTCAAACTGTAAAAAAAATTCCAAATGTTTGAGTAGTATTTCCTCAAATCATGTTCACACGAACTATGACCACCTCAATCATAATTCATATAATCATCATTCGTTTGTTATAAAATCATTACGTTGAAAATGTTTAATGATTTTTTTTTTTTATTACCTAATGACTTTCATTTAATTGAATATAAACAATTAGAAATAAAATTAAATGATCAAAGAATAAAATAAAACAATTAACTATTAGTCACGATTATAATGCAACTAGTATTTCAATAAATCATAATAAAATAAAGTGTGGAAAATACATGAAACCATGTTTATAAAATAAATTTAAAAAAGAAAACAATAAAAAAAAACGAGAAAAAGAAAATTATAGTCTTCCGTAAACAAATGCGATGCGAAATACAAACTAAATTAATTGCATAAATTAAAAGAGGAAAAATAGTCAGTCGTGTTAAGAAAAAAACTTGATTTATTTCCAAAGAAAAAATAAACAGCTAAATATATAAAATTTTAAGTACTCTATAAATTTTATATTTTAATAAATTAATAAAGTTTTTAACAGTTCAAGACCTTTTCAAACAATCTATTTACATACATAGATACGAGTATAATAGTAACGTTACTGAGAGACTGAATGAGATAGAGATATGAAATTTTGACCATACGTTCCTCTCTCCCTATTTAGATTCACTAAGAATAGATTTTTGGGAAATTCAAAGGTCTAGACAAATTCCGTAATCTTATATCTCTTCTAAACTAATATAGTTAGAAACATAATTTAAAATTAATCTTTATCTAGTTTAAAAATTAGCAAACAGGTGTTTGGTACTTTTTTGAAATTCGAAACTTTTAGGGGAGAAAACGGGTATAAACAGAATTTTTGTACTTTTTTGCTATCCCATGTATAATATAAACCAATAAACATAGAAGTAAAAATCGTATTCTTTACTTATTCCAAACTAACAATAAGTAAGAAAGTATGGTCGGTCAAGCCCGACTATATAATACCCTACACTAAGTAAATGAGCAAAAACATTTTTCTTTCAAAATTTCAATACTTTATATTCGTAAGTGATTTTCGGAAGTGGGCCTTATATGGGAGCTATGACAAATTATGGACCGATCAGTATGAAATTTGGTCATGTGATTAAAGTCTATATGAAAGTTATTTATGTTGAATTTTATGTGTATACCAAAAATTTGAGGAGATTTATTCTTGTTATAGTGATTATCGGAAGCAGACCTTATATGGGAGCTATGACTAATTATGTACCGCTCACAACAAAATTTGGTGACATTTTGTAAATATAAAACTTATTTGGAGAAAAATACCTATATAAATCAAATATTTATGATCGATAAGGTCCAATATCGGGAGGACATTTGTATGGGGGCTAGGTGAAATAATGAACCGATTTTAGTCAGTTTCAATAGGCTTGGTCCTTGAGCCGAAAAAAAGATATGTACCAAATTGTATTGAAATATCTTCAAAATTGCAACCTGTACTTTGCGCACAAGGTTTACATGGACAGCCAGCCAGACGGACGGACGGACATCGTTTAATCGACTCAGAAAGTGATTCTGAGTCGATCGGTATACTTTAAGGTGGGTGGTGTTAGACTAATATTTTTGGGCGTTACAAACATCTGCACAAATCCAATATACCCTCCCCACTATGGTGGTGTAGGGTATAAATATAAGTTTAGCACTTTTTGGAAATTCGAACAATTATGGGGTAAAAATTGTATTTATTTTTGATGCTTTTTATATAAAATAATATTTTTCTATAAAATGACATAAACATCAGAATATTTTATTATGATCTACCACTACGATACTGAAATTTATTTAAATCAAATTTTTATCTTTTCAATGGGAACAAAAAAGTACCAAAAAAGGGTAGAAAATAAATTATATTCAAAATTATCAAGACAATTTTGATAGTTTCATGTAGTCATATACAAATTAACTAACAGGGTGCTATTTGGAACTCGAGTTTGAAGTTGAAAATAAATTTAATCCAAATCAATCTGTCATCACTAATATTTTATACCAAAAATACTTTACTTCTTTAATTTGAAAGAAAGTGCCGATGAAGCACACCCAAAGCTTATGGGGAATGTGTTCCATAGGCTTCAACGAGCGAGCAACAAAGTTTCTAACAAAGCGTCATATGTGGAAAGTTGTGCTTACTTCTTTAATTGAAAAAAGTGTCGCTGAAACACACCGATTGCTCACCAAAGCTTATGGTGAATGTTTTCCATCGGTTTCAACGTGCGAAAGATGGTTTGTTGGGTTCAAAGGCGTTGATTTTGACACGGAAGACAAATATCGCCCATCCCAGCCAAAAATGTTTGAAAACTAAAAATTGGAGGCATTACTCCTTGAAGATTGTTGTCAAACTCAACAAGAGCTTGGAAAATCATTGGAAGCTACTCCAGCAGCAATTTCAAATCATTTGCGAGCAGCAGAAATTGTGTACAATACGATTTGAAGCCGAGAGACCATGAAAGACGATTTTGCATGTTTGAAATTAAGCTCGAACGCTATAAAAGAAAATCATTTTTGCACCGAATAATTACTTGCGATGAAAATGGATCCATTACGATAACCCAAAGCGTAAGAGATCGTATGTGAAGCCCGGTCAACCAGCCGAATCTTCATCAAAGCCAAATATCCATGACGCTAAGGTAATGTTCTGTATTTAGTGGGAGCAAAAGAGTCCTATATATTATGAGCTGCTGAAATCTGACCAGACCATCACAGGGAACCTGTAACGAACGCAACTGATTCGTTTGAAGCGATCATTGGCCGAAAAACGCCCAGAATATACGGCCAGACATGAAACCTTAATATTCCAGCATGGTAACAGTCTGCCACATGTTGCAATACCTGTTAAAAAGTACTTAGAAAGAAGTGGTTGGGAAGTTTTGCTTCAACCTCCTAATACTATTTGTTTCGATCGATGCAGAACGCTTTTTCTGGGATACGCTTCACTTTGGAACAGAGTATCCGAAATTTGCTTGATTCGTTATTGGGCTCAAAAGATGAGCAGTTTTTTGGCGAGGAATTCATATGTTGGCAGAAAGATGGGAAAAGGTCATAGCTAACAATGGCCAATACTCTGAATAAATTTATTTTGTACAAATGTTTCCAAATAAACGCTAAATATTTCAAAAAACCCGCATTTTTAAGTCATACATCCAATAGTATAAGAAAATTCAAATACTCGTATCTTGAAGACAAATCTTAAAATATAAATACAAACTTGAAGCGTTTGGGACATATCTCAAAAAATGTCCGTAAAATTGGGTATTTTGAAAAATCAAACCCATCAAAAAAGATGGGGGGTATATTGATTTTGTGATTCCGTTTGTAACACCTCAAAATATTTGTCGCAGACCCACATAAGTATACATATTCTGCCCAAGCGCTGATCCAGAGGGAAGAAATTGGAATTTTCCTCCACCAAAACCAATAAGTTTTCATATAAAAAAGGTCAGCGAAATGGCTGACCTGAATCCGCGTCTGTTTCTGGGTATTCATAAGATTCCAAGACGATCTACCTATGTCCTTCCGTCCGTCTGTCTGTCTGATGAAAACACGATAGGGCTCAACGAAATGAGCAAGCTGGCTGAAATTACTCTCTGTTAATAAGGTTTCTTTGGTATTGAAAATGGGCAATATATGTCTATGATTTCACCTAGTCCCCATACAAAAGTCCCCCCGGAATACTGTTTGAGCAGTCATAAATATGATGATTATGCGGAAATCCTGATAATCTAAGTACTCTGAAATTATAATGTAAAGTATCGCGAAAATCGGGAAACATTTGTCCCTAGTCCCCATACAAGGTCCCCCCGAGAAAAAGACTTGAACATTCATAATTGTCTTATAATAATTAATATCGTGATGAAATTCTACATAAATAAACAAGTTTTATATGAACATAAATCTTTCTACCAACTTTTGTGGGGATCGGTCCATAATTGACCCTATGCCCCATATAACCCTTGTATCAGAAAAATACTTTATTGTTACATATTGATGGAGGGTACACAAGATTCGGACTAATGATACTTTTGCGTTCTTCTAATGGGACTTTTGATATTTTTTTTTTATTATAATGTACCTAGAAACATGAAATAGAGCATATATGGTTCTGAGTGAATCCTTCCAAGAATTGTAGCTGAACATTTAAACATTTAGTTGGAAAATTTTAAAAAACAATTATTTAAAAGTTCATACAACAAACAATAATCAATTAAAGAAGATTTAGCGTTTTAAATTGCAAACAATTGAAAGCAACAATGATTTATATCAGTGACGTGAGTCACGTTCAAAAATCACTTGTAACGTGCAAAATTGTATACAAATGTTCGGCTTAATTAATTTTGATTTCAAATCATTAGAACGTAATTATATTTACTTTAAAACAACAGATAGTGGCGTTTAACTTAAAAATAAATACAACATTTCAAGGTGAATAATCAAATAAGAAATGATTCAAATTGGTTTTTGTTTTTTCTTCTTAAATTTAACATATTTTTTCACACACTTTTGTCACAAAAACCCAAAAAAAAAGAAGAAAGAAGCAATAAATAAAACCACATACAATATTTTGTTTTTGTTTTTATATTTAAATTCAAATTCTTTCAAAGCACGTCACTTTTTTCGTTTAGTTGTTTCTTATTTAACGGAAATTCTAAAGAATCTGTACGCAATACAACAACAAATTATTATTTTTCTAAAGACCGCGGCGCGTTACGTTGTCTTTATATTCACGTTTTCGAACTAAACCGTTGCGTATGAAATTGTTTGATTTTATACCTCCGAAAAAAAAACCATGCAATTTTACGTGATCTTGTTTATTTTGATCTTTTAATCTGAAAACAAAAATAAGAAAAACTCACATACAATAAAGAGAAAGAGTTTAAATGTGTGTCTATCCAAAATGAAAAGAGCGTTTGTCTTCCTTAAGAAATCTCAAGAAAATTATCAAAATCTTATTGGAGGTGTTTTTTTTTGTATTATGTGTTTATTGTCCATTGTATGTAAACAACCATTTTGAGATCAAGCAGCAGCGATACGGTCAGTCAATTTATGACTAGACACACTTGAATCATAAAAAACGTCACGTTCGCTGTACTCTTCTGCCTAAATGATTCTCACACGCGTATTTTTGATAATAAGCAGAGGATTGAAAGTATTAATTCATTAGCGAATATGCAATACCAAAAATGTATTTTATGGCAGAAGTAAAATCAATATACAACAAATAAAAACGTTTTCTTTCCAAAACTAAAATTCAAAATTTGTTCATAAATTTTCTTTAAGATCTTCACCACAAAGTATTGGGTATATGCGGGATTTTTTCAAATTTTTAGCTTTTATTTTGAACTATTTGTACAATAGAAATTTATTCAAAGTATTGTCCATTGTTAGCTATGACGTTTTTCCATCTTTCTGGCAACATATGGATTCGAGCCAAAAGAACTGCTTATCTTTTGAGGCCAAGAACGAATCAAGCCAATTTCGGATACTCTGTTCTGAAGAGAACCGTATGCCAGAGAGTATTCTGCATCGATCAAACCGAATAGTAGTCGGACGGGACAAGGTCTGGACTATAAGGCGAGTGAGGCGAAACTTCCCAACCACTTCATTATAAATAGATTTTAACAGGTATTGCAACATGTCCGGTATTGCAACATGGCCTAGTGTTGTCATGATGGAATATTACGGTTTCATGTCTGGCCGCATATTCTGGGCGTTTTTTGGCAAATGCTAGCTTCAAACGAATCAGTTGCATTCGGTACAGGTTCCCTCTGATGTTCTGGATAGATTGCAGGAGCTCATAATAGATAGGACACTTTTGCTCCCACCAAATACAGAGAATTACCTTAGCGCCATGGACATTTGGCTTTGGTGGCGATTCGGCTGGTTGGCCGGTCATCGCGTACGATCTCTTACGCTTCGGGTTATCGTAACGAATCCATTTTTCATCACAAGTAGTGATTCGGTGCAAAAATAATTCTCTTTTATAGCGTTCAAGCATCATTTCGGACATGCAAAATCATCTTTCAAGGACTCTCGGCTTCAATTCGTATGATATACAATTGCCCTGCTTTTGGATGAATCGTGTTGCTCGAAACGTTTTGAAATTGATGCTCTAAGTAGCTCCCAATGATTTTGCAAGCTCTTGTTGAGTTTGAAAACAATCTTCATGGAATAAAGCCTTCAATTCTTGGTCTTCAAACTTGTTTGGCTGGCCTGGGCGATATTTGTCCTCCGTGTCATAATTACCACTTTTGAAACGAACAAACCATATCTCGCACTTGGAAACCGATGGAACACATTCACCGTAAGCTTTGGTGAGCAATCGGTGTTCTTCAGCGGCACTTTATTTCAAATCAACGAAGTAAAACAAAACTTTCCGCATTTAACGCTTTATTGGCATAAAATTCGACATTTTCGAAGCAAAAAAAAACAGTGTTGTTTACACATAATGTTAAATAGCTAAGTGAGAATAAATGACTGATATGTACCCTTCAAAATGACATATAAGTTATTAAAAACAAAAACCGCGTTCAAAAGATACCCCATCTATTGTAAAGCCCACATTTTTAAGTCATACACCCAATATGTCTATTTTTCTTTTAGAATTGCCTTTTTCTAAAGCGAATTACTTTAATCGTCAATAAATTAGTTACAAAGCTTTGTGACATCATCAAGGAAACGACCTTTCAGCGGAGAACTCCAACATGTATCCTTCTTTGTGATCTATGTCGATGATCACATGTTGTCACCTCATAACTGACGATTTCTTCCAAATTAGATAATGCTGCAAAACAATTGCAGTATAATGCAAAAATTCTTTGATATCCCATGTTGAAAGTTACGAAATGTGTACATGATCGATGTTTTCAAATATTAGATTCCAATTAAACCATTCTCGAACATTAGTCAATTGATAGTATTCTCGAAAGTAAATGTAGAATTTCACAGTCTCCCAGCTTGTGGTATTTCATGTTGAATGTTAATGAGGTTAACATGATCGAAGCCTTTGAATATAAGATCGCAATCAAACCTTTCTCGAACCACTTTTGTGCAAAGTTTTGCTAACCGGAACAATGTCATTACATCTTCTATTGAAGCATACATCAGCTACAGAAACCGCTCAAATGATTATATACATTGGTATGCTTTAGATTATTATAGACTATTAAATAACAAAAGTCTTTAATATGGTGTTAAGTCCATTTTGAACTTATAATAAGTAAAACACGTTTTAGTGGTTATCTCAATAAAGCCATTTCTCGGGACTGTACAACTTCTGTTTATAATATTAGTAGGAGTCCATTCTATTGAGGACCCTACACGGTGAAAACATCCATAACCTAGCGTTAAATATGATTAGAAGATGTATACCTTACTTAGATGGCTATAAACAACTGTTAAGATCAGTAGGCTGATTTAGAATAGTTTTCCATGCGCGTCGATCTAATGCGCTTCGCCTCCAGTTTCTAGCACCATGTTTTGCGATATCTTCCTCAGCTTAATCCTTCCACCGGAGTTTGGGTCTTCCCCTTCTACGTCTTCCTTCGGGATCGAATTCGAATGATTTTCTCGCCGGAGCATTCTTGTCCATACGTATGACATGCCTTAGCCAGCGCAACCGTTGCACCTTGATGCGCTTAACTATGTTGATATCCTCGTACAACTCATATAGCTTATGATTCATTCGGTGGCGATACTCTCTGTCGACGCAGATAGATCCATATATTTTGCGGAGAATCTTTCTCCCAAACACCCCAAGAACAGCTTCATCTGCTTGCGTAAGAACCCACGCTTCAGCGCCATATAGCACGGGTAATATAAGCGTTCTATAGAGTGTAATTTTTGTTTGTTGAGAGAGGGCCTTGTTTCTAAACTGCTTGCTTAGCCCGAAATATCATCTATTAGCAAGAATAGTTCTTCGTTTTATCTCCAAACTAATGTTATTTGTTTGGTTTATGGCAGTACCGAGGTAGATAAAGTTGTTTACTACCTCGAAGTTATAGTCACCAACGTTCACATACTGACCCAGTGTTGTTGCTTTCTTGTTCGTTGATACCATTAACTTTGTTTTATCCTCATTTACTACCAGACCCACCTTCACCGACTCCTTTTCGATACTAAAGAATGTTGTAGTTACCTCTCGCAGAGTCCGCCCCATGATATCAATATCATCGGCATAAGCTAGTAGCATATGCTTTTTGTTGTATATTGTACCTGCTCTATTAACTGTATCACCTCGCAGGATTTTTTCCAACAAAATGTTGAATAGATCACAGGATATGCTATCACCTTGTCTAAAACCTCGTTTGGTATTAAACGTCTCGGAGAGGTCTTTTCCAATTTTAACCGATGATCTTATGTCAGTTAAAGTCATTCTGCATAAGCGTATTAGCTTTGCAGATTTACCAAACTCTGACATAGCTTTGAATACCATTACTCGTATCGGGCTGTCAAAATCAGCTTTGTAGTCGACGAACGGGTGATATGTGTCGATTTGTTTCTCTTGGGTCTTCTCCAGGATCTGCCGTAATGTAAATATCTGGTCTGTGATTGATTTACCAGGTCTAAAGCCACATTGGTAGGGTCCTATTATTTCGGTGACTTTAGTTTTCAATCTTTCACATAGTACGCTTGATAGAATTTTGTATGCAATAGGAAGGAGGCTTATACCTCTATAGTTGGAGCATACAGTCTTGTCTCCTTTCTTATGCACAGGACACAACACACTGAGGTTCCAATCATCGGGTATGCGTTCTTCTAGCCAAATGGTTCTAACAAGTCGGTGCATACTCCTTTACAACTCGTTTCCTCCGGCTTTAAACAGTTCTGCAGTTCTCGATCTCATTTTGGCTAGGTGGTGTACATTCGACACCGTCATCAATGATTTCTTCAAGGACATCTTCGTTGCTACTATCATCTGATATCAACAATGTTGAAAAATGTTGTTTCCATGTCCTCAGTACACTTTCAGTATCTGTCACTAGGTTTCCGTCCTTATCCTTAAAGGAGAAACTACCAGTACCAATACCGTCTGTTTGGTGCTTTACTTTCTGGTAGAATTTGCAGGCTTCGTTTCTACTCCTGTACATCTCGATCTCCTCACACTCGCGCCTTTCCATTTCTCTCTTCTTGCGATGGAACAGTCGTTTCTCCTCTCTCCTTTTCTCCCGATACCTCTCGCGTACTCCTCGCGTTACAGTGGACTGCAGTGTTGCCATGTATGCATCGATTTTCTCTGCACTTGTATTGCGGCACTCCTGGTCGTACCATTGGTTTTTTGGGGGAGGCTTCTGAAACCCAAGTACGGATTTTGCCGCATTTTCCATGGAGTGTGCAATACGTTGCCATTCTGCGCAGATATCATCGGGATAAGGAGTGCTCTCTTGTAGAATTTGGGTTAGTTGAGTGGAATAGGCGGTAGCAGTTTGTTGTGCGTGCAGTTTTTTGATGTCCAGCTTCCTCTATTGTATCGTTTGTGTGTTTCTCGCTAAATTGAGACGAGTGCGAACCTTAGCTGCAGCAAGGTAATGATTCGAATCAATGTTAGGATAAAATACAAATGTCATTTAATTCTTGAACATGGACAATATATATCTTCTGAATTTTCAATGGATTTTAACCCCTATCTTGACGAGCCATCAATTTTTTCACTTAGCGGACAATATCTTGGTAACACATAAATTAGTCTCGTGTAGACAGGAACATAACATTAACAAGAGATGACCAAACGAGACAAATTCATGTGAGGACACAAAATTATTCGCTCAGTGAACAAATTGATGGATCGTCAAGAAGGGAGTTAAAGAAAGTATTTATTGCCAACTCTGCTGTCTACATGCTGCTACTACAGTCCACTCTTTAAACATTTTATGCTAAAATGCCAGACACGTCGTTTGTCAGGCATGTTCGTTCAGTTCAAAGCGATAGTGTCTTCTCTGCTTACAACACAAGACGAGTAAACTTAAATTTGTTTTCTTGACCGGATACATTTTGTTATTGTTTGTAAATTTTGTGTCTCTCTCTTTTATTTAAATTTTGTTTATATTTTATTTCTTTTTTATAACTTTTTTTTGCATTAACATTACTGAAAATTCTTTTAACGTTCGCAGCCTATAAATTGTATTTTAAATGACATTTTTTTATAAAGAGCTCTTCTCAACCGGATTCTTTTTTCGGCTGGTGACTTTATTTTTATTATCTTAAAAGTAGTAACGGCTTGATACATGTCTGAATGTATCATCATTATCATCTTTTAGTTTAGAGAATTGGGATTTTTTTTCTCTTAATTTCATTTTATTGCGGTTTTGTATTATTAAACGGTATGGTCAAGGACGTTAATAAATTTTAAAAAATTTAGCTTTAAGATGTTCACGTGTGTGTAAATGTATTTAATTTTGTAAAATGTTCTGGGGATTTTTGAGTATTTCTATTGTAAAAAGATATCAGTTGGAATTTTTATGTTTAGAGAATAAAACAGTTTGGATCAAAGTTGGACTTATTTACTCCGAAGTATGCTAATGATCATGTTCTGCCCCTGATGGCTATGAGTGCCGACCACTGGTCTATAGTTTTTCCCTTTATAAGTTTCAGCATGACAAAATCATTAACTCTTATTATTCAGCTATAACGTAGGATTAGTCACAGCCAAATATTTCGGTGACTTGTCTTTCTTTGATCTTGATTTATTTTTAAACAAGTAATTTATGTTGCATTTTAACTGAATGCATACTATAGTCTTTTAGTTTTGCTAAAAGGTTGTTAATATTGAATTTTATGGCATAATAAAAATAATAAAAAAAGTAATTACACAAATGAACTTTGATTAAATTAATCGTATATTTAACACTTTTTTATATTTACAGGAAAACCCTGAGGAATGAAATAAAGTTATTAAGATCAGGCAGATTATTAAACTAAGTATATCATTTAAATCGTATAGTAGAATTCTATATATTCAGGTTCTTACGAACGGCCACGATACAATTAATGGATGATTTAAGGGCGGGTTTAGCCCAGCGTTTTACTGTAGTAAACATATAAAAAATAATAATTCTGATTCGCTTGAAGCGAGAATTGGTCGAAAAACGCACAGAATATGCGGCCAGATATGAAACCGTCTGAGTTTACGACAGTTTACTCTCAGAATGCTGTCCAAATAAAGCAAAATACTGTCAGTCATGACGAAAAATAAAAATTCGAATAAACCCCATTAAACTTATTTTCAGCTGACTAGAGACGTTTCAGCTCATAAATATATAAATTTTGTTGTCTTTTAAAAAAAGTAGTAGAAATACTACTTTTATAAAGTTAAGAATATATTAATGAAAACCTATCTAATGAAGTTCTTAACCCTACATTGAATTTTATAGAATTTTTTGCCTTTAAAATTCATAAAAATACTATTTTAAAAAAGTACTAAAAATACTACTATTTTAAACATAATAAAAATGATCACAAAAATTATTTTTAAATGATTTAAAACGTTTTTGTATATCAACTTTTCAATTTTGAGCTCTTTTTAAAAAAGTAGTATTTCTACTACTTTTTTCAAAATGTAAAATTTGATACCAAAAACCAATTTTTCTTAACTGTACAAAACTGTTTATAGTATTTTCAGCTTTTTAAACCCATAAAAATATATTTTGCAAAGAAGTACTAAAAATAAGAATCCATTTTCCAAATGATTTTCCAAAATATCTTCTGTTCCAAAGGCAAGACATATACATTTTAAATAAGTTGAATGTCAGTTCTTCAAGTTTCTCCAAAAAATGTCTCTTATTAAGATAAATGGGAAATGAAAAGGAGGCAATATATTAGCAATATAAATTTCCAAATTTTTGATTTTTTTCTTTACATACCATCTCCTGAAAATTTTGATTCGAATAAAAAAATATCAGCCAAATCGCTCCAGCAGTTCTCACGTGATGCCATTACATACATGGACCATTTCATTTTTATATACACAGAGAAAACATATTCGTAGTAGCAACCGAATTTGTTGCCAAACAAATAAACTGTATTTTCTTCAATTTCTTATTAGCTCCATAACAAATTAAAATTCATTGAAATCTGTCTAACTGTACAAAGTTGTAAGTGGTCGACTTTGTGTCCTAATGGGTTGGTCCAAAATTCATTTTCTTAAAACGTATGTCCTCTTGTACGATTCTTTCGTACATCATTTTGCTAGTAGTTTAGAAGATACAGATTTATTATCACTTTTTTCCGATCGTTCCGTTTAAGAAAATGTAGGTAGAATCAGCTGATTACGATACCAATTTATTGACTAATAAAGCCATTAAGCAATTTCATTTCTGGAAATACAGTTCGGCATTATAATTGGTAATTTATCACCAATCATGAATATGCAATCCGAAAATTCGCTTTATGCTAATGTGCCTGACATGTTATTAACCCTCTAATGCTTAAGCATGCCTCAAGGCATGCTTAAATGCCAATAAATGCAAATATAACTGATATTTCATTTCAAAAACTTTGAAAACTTTTTAAAATAATGTATGTACGTTTTTTAGCAACTGTATATTTGCTTTTATTGGCATTTTTGCGAAGAGTGCCTTAAGGCATGCTTAAGCATTAGAGGGTTAAGCTGCAATGTCGCCCACTTAAAAACTTTAAACAAAAATTTTAAACATATAAAAAGCTGCTTTTTTAAACATTTTTATATTAGATTTACCATCTTAAATGTTTTAATTACAAAATCGTGACTTCGAAACCAGCTAGTGATGAACAAATAAAGTCATATACATTTAATATTCTATACCTAGTATGAGAAAGACGCTGAATTTAAAAAAAAAAAAAAAAATATATTTTTAGCACAATTATTAAGATGAATGATCTATTAAAATTAAGCGCCAACGTGAAATAACTCATTATGTATAGACACTGACAGGCATGAATGAATACAAAACACACGGCAAATTCTCACTTAAATTTTAAAAATACTTTGCAAAATTACAAACAAATTCTTAATAATATATGAATATACAAATTCGCAGAAAAAATATTAAAATTAATATGCTAATTAAAACAAATGTGTACCAAAAAAAAATTGCACAAAAAATAACAAAATTAATCATAGCGTTAAAATGAGGCATCATTTGTATTGTAAACTAAAATAAAAACGACATCTATATGTGAAATTATGTGCTGCAAACTAAAAGTGCAACCAAGTTTGTTTTTAAATAAACCTAGCAAAGACAATCACCTCAATAAATAAGACAGTTACTTACAACTGTCATTTAAAGTTGCCATAGTTACCGTTTTTTGTATTGTTGTAATTAAATCGAGAAAAAAATATTTTCTTTTGTGCATTTTAGCCTTAGAAATTATTTTAATAAATATTTAAGCATATAATATAGAAAATAAAATATGTTTCGTCGTGGCAAATTAGCATT
This sequence comes from Calliphora vomitoria, assembly GCA_942486065.2. Lineage (NCBI taxonomy): Eukaryota > Metazoa > Arthropoda > Insecta > Diptera > Calliphoridae > Calliphora > Calliphora vomitoria. The sequence continues at coordinate 114,500,763 of OW818030.2, read as the reverse complement.
TCTAAATACCAAAGATGATCGCATTAAAATTATTAACGAACGCATTAATTTAACCGAAAAACATTTAATTGAAATGTGTTCCACTTTTGCTGCGTGCACTAGGAAGTTGGCTAAGTAATTATAATAAAAAACGATATAAATTTCATCTTAATTTTGTTGGTTAAATGTCAGCAGCATAAAATAAGCAGATAGTTAATAATACTGAAAATTCTTCAATGAATTACTGATATTTGACCAAAGGCATATGAGTGTCATTTTATTTTTTAATAGGAATATGGCAATAATTTGTTAAACAAAGCAGGACGTGAAATTTTCAACATGAATAAAATGTTTATTTTGTAGATTTCGTGATTCCTATGATGAATTATCCAAATGCTTGAAACACTATTCGGATGATGAGGAAATCAATGAAAGTTTTAGTGATGGTTTGAAGAATTTCACCAATGCTGTGACCATTTTGGCCGATTATATGGATTTAAATGTGCATCGCATGGAATTAAAGGTAAGCACGATTTAATTTTAAAAAACATGTTCCCAATTTTAATTCATCCATATATATTTTGTTTCTTTTGAAGATTGTCAATGAATTGGCCCAGTTTGATAATCTGTGTAAAACGACTAGAGATAATTTACGCACAGCAGTAATAGCACGCGATAAGGAAGTTTTGAAGCAGCGTCAAATGCTGGAATTGAAATCGAAATTTTCTGCTAATAATGTAAGTTTTATATACCAGGGGTATGTTTATATATAGGACTTACCCCATGTCTATACTTGACAAATATTTATCATAACAATTAATGACGTTTGTTGTCAAGACAAAGTTGTCTAAGCAAAAGCACTAACGATTTTGTCATAACGAAGCAATAATACTAATAAATGGAGATATTTTGACAACCATTTTGACGTTTATCATGACAACAGACTTAGGTTTTTGACAATTACGTCTCGTCTCTATGTTACCCTATGCCTTTAACCTTAATATTTTCATCACATATTATTACAGATATGAGATTTTCATATTATAAGAATGATAATCTGAGATTTTCATATTATAAGAATGATATTATAAAATAGTGAACAAAATTCTAATTCAAAAAAATCCTTACTTTATGTAAATATTAAAATATAAGTCACTGACTTGCTAATCAGGCGGGATATTATGTATTTAGAAACAGTTTTCTTTCGAGTCGAATAGTAACCGCCGGAAATTAATATTCAAATTAATAACAAAAAAACTTTTTAAACATATATTTGGCTGTTCCGAATCTTATATACCCTTCACCAAAGTGTACTTTAAATAAAAGACTAATCCCCATATGCATAAACAATTTTTAAATTTATCAAAGGTTTATAAAACAAATTTTGTATGAAAATTTTGTTTTATAAACCTTTTATAAATTTAAAAATTGTTTATGCATATGGGGGTAAAAATATATTTTTTTCGACTAAAAAAAAAAAAATAAAAAAAAAATTAGTTTGTTAAAAAAAAACTTGGATTAAAAAATATTTTTCCCGATTTTTACCCACGTCGGTCCGAATTACTGTAGCATTAGATACGTCGTTGGAAAGCTATTTGAAATGCTTTTGATTAGATATCCAAATTGTCTATATTAATGACTTAGAGCTAGTTTCTGGGATAAAGATAATCTACATTCTTCGTTTAAACCTAGATTAAACTAAAAATTGTGTTTCTCACTTATTGTTTATTTAGTATATAATCTAGGTTTAACTGAGCATCATTGGCGAGTTAAACCTAAGTATAAAATGCCAAAGCACAAACATCTGGAAAATAAAATAAATAATTCTGTACAGCAGCTCTTTGTTTTGATTCGCTTTATTAACATCAATATAATTTTTAATATACATTTTATAAACTTTAATGTCACTTTTTCTTTTACAAAGTTAAAATTTACAAAAAAAGTTATGTACGCGGTTGCTTTTTCTTATAAAATTTAAACAATCCAGAATATATATACTTTATCGGGTCGCAAATGAAATATGTAGAAATAACAAACGAAATGACGAACTTATGTATATACACGCATATCGCTCATGGTGAAGGGTATACAAATGACTGATAGAAATCCACGATTGATAAAAATCTACGATTAAAGAGATCAACGATTGATAGAGATCATCGATTGATAGAGATCAACGATTGATTAAAATCTACGATTGATAGAGATCATCGATTGATAAAAATCTACGATTGATTGAGATCAATGATGGATAAAAATCTACGATTGATAGAGATCAACGATTGATAGAAATCAATGATTGATAGAAATCTATGATTGATAAAGATCAACGATTGATAAAAATCTACGATTGTTTGAGATCAACGATTGATAAAGATCAAGGATTGATAGAGATCAACGATTGATAGAGATCAACGATTGACAGAGATCAACGATTGATAGAAATCTGCGATTGATAAAAATCCACGATTGATAAAAATCTGCGATTGATAAAAATCCACGATTGATAGAGATCAACGATTGATAGAGATCAACGATTGATAAAAATCTACGATTGATTGAGATCAATGATGGATAAAAATCTACGATTGATAGAGATCAACGATTGATAGAAATCTACGATTGATAGAGATCATCGATTGATAGAGATCAACGATTGATAGAAATCAACGATTGATAGAAATCTATGATTGATAAAGATCAACGATTGATAAAAATCTACGATTGTTAGAGATCAACGATTGATAAAGATCAAGGATTGATAGAGATCAAAGATTGATAGAGATCAACGATTGACAGAGATCAACGATTGATAGAAATCTGCGATTGATAAAAATCCACGATTGATAGAGATCAACGATTTATAAAAATCTAAGAATGATAGAGATCTACGATTGATGGAAAGATATGATTGATAGAGATCAGAGATTGATGGAGATCAACGATTGATAGAAATCTACGATTGATAGAGATCAACGATTGATGGAGATCAACGATTGATAAAAATCTACGATTGATTGAGATCAATGATGGATAAAAATCTACGATTGATAGAGATCAACGATTGATAGAAATCTACGATTGATAGAGATCATCGATTGATAGAGATCAACGATTGATTAAAATCTACGATTGATTGAGATCAATGATGGATAAAAATCTACGATTGATAGAGATCAACGATTGATAGAAATCAACGATTGATAGAAATCTATGATTGATAAAGATCAACGATTGATAAAAATCTGCGATTGATAAAAATCCACGATTGATAGAGATCAACGATTTATAAAAATCTAAGAATGATAGAGATCTACGATTGATGGAAATATATGATTGATAGAGATCAGAGATTGATGGAGATCAACGATTGATAGAAATCTACGATTGATAGAGATCAACGATTGATGGAGATCAACGATTGATAAAAATCTACGATTGATTGAGATCAATGATGGATAAAAATCTACGATTGATAGAGATCAACGATTGATAGAAATATACGATTGATAGAGATCAACGATTGATAAAAATCTAAGATTGATAGAGATCAACGATTGATAAAAATCTAAGATTGATAGAGATCAACGATTAATAGAAATATATGATTGATAGAGATCAGCGATTGATGGAGATCAACGATTGATTAAAATTTACGTTTGATAGTGATCAACGATTGATAGAGATCAACGATTGATTAAAATATACGATTGATAGAGATCAACGATTGATAAAAGTCCACGATTGTTAGAGATCAACGATTTATAAAAATCTAAGAATGATAGAGATTAACGATTGATAGAAAAATATGATTGATAGAGATCAGCGATTGATGGAGATCAACGATTGATAAAAATCTACGATTGATAAAGATCAACGATTTATAAACATCTAAGAATAATAGAGATTAACGATTGATAGAAATATATGATTGATAGAGATCAGCGATTGATGGAGATCAACGATTGATAAAAATCTAAGATTGATAGAGATCAACGATTGATAGAGATCAACGATTGATAAAAATCTACGATTGTAAGAGATCAACGATTGATAAGAATCTACGATTGATAGAGATCAACGATTGATACAAATCTACGGTTGATAGACATCAACGATTGATAGAGATCAACGATTGATAGAGATCAACGATTGATAAAAATCTACGGTTGATAAAAATCTACGATTGTAAGACATCAACAATTGAAATCTGCGACTGAAAGAAATCTATGACTGGCAGAACTCTTCGATTAATGGAAATTTACGATTGATAGAAATCTGCGATTGTACTCTAATGTCGCTATGTCTTAAAATAAAAGTCGTAAGCTTCGCAGTAAAATTGTTGGAAAAACTTAAAAGTATTTTTTTTTTTTTCAACCCAAATATTTGGGGGCCAGGGTTACTCCCTAATTCGATTCGAAAGGAAATATTTTCGAATTACAATGTCTTTAGCATACATTTTCGTTTTCGGATTGAGTTACACAGTAACCGAACAGGAAAACTTTATAATTTACTCATATAAAATGTTTAAAATCTAAAAAACATTTAATTTCCCTAAAACTCTCTTACAGTCCGCCGCCGATTCTGAGCTGCTGAAAGCCAAAATGGAAGTAAATCGTACAAACAAGGAAATCGATGAGATTATAAGCAATTTTGAGAAGCGTAAACTAAACGATTTGAAAACAATTTTAGTGGATTTCATATTGATCTCCATGAAATATCACACAAAGTCATTGGAAGCCTTATCGGCCAGTTACTATGATGTAAGCAATATAGATGAGAGGGGTGATTTTATGGAGTTTCAGAAACTAATGAAATCAAAAACCGAAACGCAAGAAAAGAAATCGACAAAAAAAGCAGCCAGTTTGAGATCACAATCTATGGAAAGTTTAGATAGAGATCAACTGTTGAGTCCTTTGAAACGGAAGGGAAGAATTAGTAAGTCTACCAAGAATTTGGCAGAAAATAAAACCGATGAGGAAGATGAGGATGATGAAGAAGAAGAGGAGGAGGAGGAAGAGGATGATGAGGAAGATGATGAAGAGGAGGTGAGTGGTAACAATAATTTTAATAAAACTAGTATGTAGCTGTGGTATAGTTTGAGTTTAGCATTAAATTTCTTGTAGCAAAATGTAGTGTCAAGTTGTGTTTTAGATAATTGTAAGTCTAATTGGTATTCTGTGCTTTACAGGATGACAGCGATAATTCCAAATCAGAGGACGACTCAGTAACTGAAGTTGAAGATGTGGGCGAAGCAACTGCTTTGGATAATGCCTCTGATTTAAAGGCAAATAAATTGAATTTTAAGAAACCCTTAGCCAAACCTCAAGTTAAGCATCCCTTCAAAGCTGTGGCGGCTACACATGTAAGATTGCAAAAGCAAATGCATGTGCAGTCTTAAGCAAATATAACAGTTTTTCCCCATTCAACATCTTTCAAAAAGTCAGTATTTATTACACTTAACTATTAAGAAGACACAAGTCAACAATTATAAACAAATTGGTTTCAATACCTATAATGCACCCACACCATCCTCCCCTCAAACAACCACTAAGCAAAACAGGTGCAACATCATCAGCATGACAACATTAAGTTAATTGAACAAACAATATATTTTTTTTTTTTTTTTAAAGCACTTTAATTAATATCAGTTACAATACTTTACCTTTGCCTCCACCGGAGTATAGTTGTTTTATTTATGTCTTGTGCTAAACATATCTACTTTTTTAAAATTTAATTTGCATGTACAGTGACACAGATAAAAGTACGTACTCCCTCTAAAATTTCGGTTTAAGAATAACCCTGGATTTCTGATCGATATTTTTGCTTGCTTTTGAAAGGCATCGAAACACTGTCAAAAACTAACTACAAAAAGTCCGGTTAACTTTCCGCTTATTGTACTTTTACACATAAAACTTAATATGGCAGCACAGATAATTATACGTACGATGCCAAATAGAAACGGTACTTTTTAAAAATAAGTAGATTTAATAAAAAAAATATTATACGGAAAGTGTTAAAAGCTTAGTTTGTAAGCAATTCTTAAAGACTGCAGTAATTTTAGAAAAAAAAATTTACTTTTTTGTTAAAATGGGTAGGAAAACAAAGGACATTTGTATCGAAATGCGTGAACATATTTTAAAATTGAGGAAAGATGGGAATTCCTTAAGTTCAATTGCTCAAATTGTTGGACGTGCCAAGTCTACGGTGCAGACCGTAATAAAAAACTTTTCTGAATCTCAATCCCTAGCAAGCAAGCCAAAAACTGGACGTCCACCCAAAATTACCCCACGAGTTGAGCGATTTATAAAAAGTGCTGTTAGTAAAAATCCTAAAACAACAGCCGTGGAAATTCGAAATACTTTGGAAAATGACCACAATATTAATGTTCATTCAGAAACAGTGCGAAGTGTTTTGCGAAAAAACGGATTCCATAGCCGCGTACCAAGAAAAAAACCATTAATAAGCGAAATAAACAGAAAAAAGCGGCTCGACTTCGCACTTAAGTATGTGTACAAAACAACAGATTTCTGGGCGAATGTGATTTTTAGTGATGAAAGCAAGTACAATTTATTCGGTTGTGATGGCAAACAAAAAATTTGGCGCAAACCTAATGAAGAGCTGCAACCGAAGAACCTCATTCCAACAGTTAAGCCCGGTGGTGGTTCGGTCATGGTTTGGGGCTGCATGTCGGCGAATGGAGTTGGAAAACTGCGATTTGTGGAAACAAATATGGACCGATTTCTTTATTTAGACATTTTGAAAAGCAGTTTGAAAGATTCCGCAAGTGTTTTGGGTCTTAGTGGCACCTGGTATTTCCAGCAGGACAACGACCCAAAGCACACTTCGCATATTGTCAAAGAATGGCTTCTCTATAATGTCCCGAAACAACTCCATTCGCCTCCCCAATCACCAGACCTGAATCCCATAGAGCATTTATGGGATGAATTGGAACGGCGCATTCGAAAAAAAACTTATAGAAACAAACAACAACTTAAAGATGGCTTGGAATATGAGTGGAATAAAATAACGTCTGAGACAACAAAAAAACTGGTATTTTCAATGAGTAATCGATTGAAAGCAGTAATTGAGGCAAAAGGAGGTCCAACAAAATACTAATAAAATAATATATATACCTGAAATTCTTTTTGTACATTAATCTTTTTTAGAGTACGTATAATTATCTGTCATATTAAATAGGCTTTTGTGTTTTTTTTATTAAATTGAAGTTTTTAAATTTAAATAATGAAATAAATATTTGTGTTCATTTAAAAATTATTGATTCATTTACTTTTTTTAAATATCACCAATTTTTGGAAAATTAAAGAATTTTTAAGGGGTACGTACTATTATCTGTGTGACTGTATAGAGAGGGAGTTGAAATAATTGTGTCAATAAATATTTTGTATGTGCAGGTTCTTAAGAAATCATCGAAGCAGGGCAAAAATGCGTTTGCCACCAAACGTTTATCGGGGTCTAGTGGTACGGGCATACCACGCTTAGTTACCAGCAAGCGTCATGATAGCAAATCTACCCACGATAGTGAAGGTGGCAGCAGTGGTGGTGGTGGTGGTGGTGTGACAACAACACATGGTGGCAGTGGGGGTAGCTGTCGTCGCCTGGTAACAGTTGTTGAATCGAAGAAGAAATCCAGTGTAGATGAAAATAAAACTGCTAATGTAATTGATTGTACTCGCAATTTTAGAAATTAAGGTTAACTATAACTATTTTGTTGATTTGTCATAAACAAGAATAAAGGGTAGATTATTAAAAAAAATTCAAAAATAATGGCTAATAAAGAATAATTAGACACATTTATTCTATGTAGAAATAATTTGGATGTAATTTACTGTATATAGAACAGTTAGGAATATCATCATCTCTAAAGAGAACAGCTGGAGACATCAACGATTCTATAAAGAACAGTTGTGGACTTCTAGTATTATATATAGAACAATTGCGATCATTAACTTTTTTATTAAGAACGGCTGTTTCAGCAACACAACTGGACATCAAATTTTATTTATAGAGCTGGTGAGAACATTTATGGCCTTCATATCTAAATCCCAGAGTCAAGTGATTGTTTATATGGAAAACAAAAACTACTTTTTTCATGAAAATAAAAACAAATTTTTGAAATTTTCTATATTTTATTTTTATCTTCCACATAAAGCTATCACTTGGCGCCGGGATTTAGAAAAAATGGCCCTTAATATTCTATGATGATCAGAACAGTTGCGATCATCAACTATTCTATATAGAACAGTTGTGATCATCAAATATTCTATATAGAACAGTTGCGTTCATCAACTAACCTATATAGAACAGTTGCGATCATTAACTATTCTATATCGAACAGTTGTGATCATCATATATACTCTATAGATCAGTTACGATCATTAACTACCTATATAGAACAGTTGCGGCCATCAACTATTTCATATAGAAAAGCTAGAAAAATCAATTATTATATATAGAACAGAATAAGCAAACAATAAATGTAAAGAAAATATAAATAAAATAGTTCAAATATGCAGAAAAATATCAATAATTAATAAAAAATATTATTTTAAATTCAAACAAGTAAAAGAGATATATTCGGCTGGGCCGAATCTTATATACCCTTCACCACACTATACTTCAAAATAAAAATTTTAAATATTTTTAGGTAAACAAAATTAATTTTTTTTCCAGTTGTTTATTTTTTAATTTTTTGAAAAAAAAATTTTTTTCGATTTTTTTTTTAAATTTAAAAAACTTTTTTTTAAAATTTAATTTTTTTTTTTTTTAATATTTAGCCAAAAAAACTTTTGTTGAAAAAAAATTCGGGTTCAAAATTTTTTCCCGATTTTGACCCATTGTAGGTCCAACTTACTATGGTCTTATATACGTCGTTGCAAAGGTCTTTGAAATATCTATCATTAGATATCCATATTGTCTATATTAATGACGTAGTAATCCAGATATAGGTAAAAAAATAGGTAAAAAATCGAGGTTGTCCTGGTTTTTTCCTTATATCTCAGCCATTTGTGGACCGATTTTGCTGATTTTAAATAGCAAACTTCTCGAAAGCATGTCTGACAGAATTATTCAAGATTTGGATCCCGAAGATATCTGGGGTCTTCAGAAAATTGATTTCAACAGACAGACAGACAGACGGACAGACAGACAGACAGACAGACAGACAGACAGACAGACAGACAGACAGACAGACAGACGGACATGGCTAAATCGACTCCGCTATCTATAAGGATCCAGAATATATATACTTTATAGGGTCGGAAAATTATATTGTGGAAATTACAAACGGAATGACAAATTTATATATACCCTTCTCACGAAGGTGAAGGGTATAAAAAAAACCCATTCTCATTACTTATATTTTTGACAAGTGAGTTAGGCCTTTGACAGGAGAGTTTCCAATCTATGTGTATGAAGACTACCGTGTAAACGAGAAATGTAGTTTTCAAAATAATTTCTTGACATACCAGATGGATATATTTGGAATTTGAACAGTATTAATACGCAGTATTGTCGTTAGGTATATCATCTACTTTATATATGGAGACATCAACTATTCTTTATAGAGCCACTAAGGACATTACTTATTTATATTTTCTTCTTAGAAAACTCATCATTCAACTATTATTTAAAACATTTTAAATTTTTAACTTAAAAACTTACTTTCCTTTATTTCACTAAAATTAAATTGAATTTATAAATAATTACAAAAAAATAAAAAAATCAACAACTAAAAAAAAAAACTAAATATTGATTTTATAATAAAAAGTTCATGTAAATTACAAATTTGTTTTGTTTTTTTTTTTTATTTTAAAAAAGATCTTAGGGTTTGTTTTACTTAATAATTAAAATACCTTTAATACGAAATAGATCAGAAAGGTTAAAAAGGAAATATTAAGGCTTTTATAATGTCCAAAGAACTGAATAATGGCAATCAATGAGGGAAGAAGTAAATATATATTTTTCTTAGATGTCTGTTTTGTATTTATTAATGTAAAAATGTAGTGTCTGTTAGTTAGATCTGTCTATTCGTGTGTTGAGAAAGAGTTTTGATATTATTTTGATGTTTAGCTTAAAATTTAAATTGAGCATCCTCTCTAACTGTCAACGTAGGGGAATTGATGTCAATTACTTTTCGGGTCCTTCAACGCCAGCTTGATTCATTAGATCGGCAATACTTTTCTCCAAATCATCTATTCGATTGCCCATATCATCGATGCGTGTTATAATTTGATCAGACATTGTTTGAAATTTGTCTTGGACATTTTGCAGCAGACTTTGTACCTGGAAAAAAGAGGAGAAAAAAGAAAATAAAATTAGTATCAGAAATAAAATTTTAGGAGAATCTTATAAAATTTTATATCTATTCGAAACTTAATCGAAACATTGCCATAAATATTCAATATCAATTACAATTAAATACATATATAAATGTGCATACAAGCTGCACCCACATTTTAAGAATTTGCATTATGTTAATATTACTCCATCACTTCATTAACATTGCTCAATTAGAACATGTTTCCGCCCTTTATTAATATCTGGACTCAAATTACACTACCACCACATATTTCCTAAGAATGCCAGCCACTACCCCGCTACAAAAACTAACACTGTAAACCATTTTCACTACCAATTAAGTAAACAACTAATAACTATTACGATAAATACCTTATAATAAAAACAAATAATTTTATAATAAAACCCATTGCAACTCACATAAATAGTCAATTCCTGCATATTCTTAGGGTCTGCATTGCTGTTCAGCGAATAGTTTTGATCCAAATCACTGTCCATCTCATTTTTCATGTCAGTCATTTTGTTTGCAGCTGTTAGTTTCTTTTGTTTTATTATAAAAGTACAAAATTTATTTTCTTATTACAATTGTTTTTCTGATAATTTTTACCAATAACAAAAAATTATATATTTTTTTCGCTTTTTGTCTTTTAATATTTTATATGCACACAACAACAAAATACACACGTCCAGACACAATGAGAGTAAAATTGATTCTGACAGCTGGTGAGAGTGCAAAAACAATTGTAACCCACAGGGTTGTTATTTTTGGGCAGAAATTTAAAATGCTCTGTTGACAGGGTAACTCACAAGTATTAAATTGTTTATTTTAAGTGTGTGTTGCCAATAGTAACGGATATCTGTTTAATAATAAAAATAAATAAAATGAAAAATTAAGAAAATAACTACTTAAAATTAATAAATACGGTATAAGACAAGTTAAAGAGCTGATCTGAGTCTTAGCAACAGCCGAAATTTTTCAATGTCTGGGGATTTTTTGCATTAAAAGTGGAAATGCCAAATGGAAATCGGCATGTTAGACATAAATGTTTAATGTTGGTTTTTCAAAATACTCCAAGTGTGTTTCAATAGATCTGCCTAGATATTGTGGTTTTTCTTTAAGAAGTTTTTCTTTCGAATTAAAATAATACTTACGGCTGCTTTTAAAATATTGTTCTTTACAAAATTATTATATTTATAGAAATTTAATACAAAATAAATAATAATTTACAAAATTTGATTTGTTTTATATTAATATATTTAAGAAAAACTATGCATGCTAAATATGTTGTGTGCAGCCAAATGGCCTTGAAATCTTTTATTTTACTATATTGTCGACCATAAGACAAAAATTATTAGGTTTTTAAAAAATTAATACCATTATTATACATTAATTTCTGTAAGGTTTTTTCAATGAATTTAAAACCATACAAAATCGAGTCAAAAATTTCTTTTTGTAAACAAATAAAATATACATGAAAACTGCAATTCTTTCTCAAATTCTCTAATTGTGCTTCGCCCGGTAGCTATTTACTAATGTTAGTTCTTCAAGTTTCTCCAAAAAATTTCTTTTATTAAGAAAAATGAGAAGTGAAAAGGAGGCAATATATTAAAAATTTAAATTTCCGAATTTTTTAATTTTTTTCTTTACAAATCATCTCCTAAAAATTTCAAATTGAATAAAAAAAAATCATCCAAATCGCTCCAGCCGTTCTCACGTGATGACATTACATACATGGACTATTTCATTTTTATATATAGATGAAAACATCAATCACAAAAATTTACAAAAATTAAAACAAAAATCTTTATTTTCATAATTTAAAATTATTTATAGAATATCGGTAACGGTATTTTCTATTATTTCAGTTACGGTGTTTTAGGGGTAACGGTAATCATACTATTTCGAAAACGATATTTTAAAAGTAACGGTATTCAAGCTGAAAGGGTATTTTATGGATTACAGTAGCTTTGAGGTAATGGCTGCCAAACTTGATGGAAACTGACCAAACTTTTGAAATACATTTGTTACAAAATTGCTTATCAATTTGAATTTGACGGTTTGTAATAGAGACATCTACTAATATACAATATTGATTGCAAGAAAACCATGAAAGTTTGCGTTAAATGTTTATTTCTAAAATATTTTTACGAAATTGCATTATGAATTTGAATTTAACGGTTCCAACATTAATTATGTTATCAACGTTTCTATCATTAGTAACTTCTACTTATAAACATTATATAAGTGTATGTATTCTTGTGAATTACAAAAGTGTATAAGTTTGCATAAAAACACAGAATGACTATTTAAACTGTTGTGTGAATTTAAATAAACACAAATCTGTTACAATTTCAAACTACCTGTCGTTTTAATTAGCAATTTAAAAGAATCTGGTTTATTTAGATGAAATAAATATCTGTGTTTTAAAGGTAACAACGGAACCATATAAATTTATAATTAAACACTTTGTTTATTTTACAGTGTGATACACTGTTATCATGTCGAAAATAATTATATTGAAATCACCCGGTGTCTACATGGTTTTTGAACAAAATATTAAGAACAACCCCAGCCAAAAACCATTGTATTGTGTATGTACTAAAGTCAGCGTTTCCAAAGTAAAATTATGAAAATAAAAATTTTTGATTTCAATTGCTTAATTAACAACAAACTGTATCGTGTATTTTGTATTAAAATTTAAAGTGTATTTAATAATTAAATACACTTTTTGTTTATTTGTTTTTGAACGCCCATTGTATATTGTATAAATAAGAAGAAGAAAAACATCAGGTTTTCTAGAAATAAAATGAAAAATAGATCTGAAAAAAGTAAATTAATTAATTTTTTTTATTATAAGTTTGTCATTCCGTTTGTAATTTCTACATTTTTCATTTGAGACCCCACAAAGTATATATATTCTGGATCGTTATAGATAGCGAAGTCGATATAGCCATGTCCGTCTGTATGTTGAAATCAACTTTCCGTAGCCCCCAAATAACTTACAAACATAATTTATACATCAATATGTCGTATCAATATGTATTTAAAATCGAGAAAATCGGCCCACAAATGGCTGAGATATATTAGGAAAAAACCGGGCAACCTCGATTTTTGGTCTATTTTTGATCTATATCTGGATTACTAAGTCATTAATATAGACAATATGGATATCTAATGATAGATATTTCAAAGTCCATTGCAACGATGTATAAAAGGCTATAGTAATTTGGACCTACAATGGGTTAAAATCGGGAAAAATATTTTTTAACCCGATTTTTTTTTTACCAAAAAAAAATTTTTTTCATTATCTATTTTTCACAAATAAACTAAAAAAAAATTGAAAACATTTTTGAAAAAAAAAAAAAATAAATTTTGAAAAACAATTTAGAAAAAAATTATTTTTTTTTTTAAATTTTGAAAAAAAATTTAATTTTGTTTACCTAAAAATATTTAAAATTTTTATTTTAAAGTATAATTTGGTGAAGGGTATATAAGATTCGGCACAGCCGAATATAGCTCCCTTACTTGTTAATAGCTTATCTGTCATTTATTCTCACTTAGTTATTGAAAATTATAGATCCAATGTAAACATTAATCTTCAATTTAATAATAACCAACACTCACATTTATATTTCTTATAACATTTACTATGCTGTAAAGCACACGCCATCCAATTTTTCATTTTAGGCCAATTTGGCATAGCAAAGCCAACACCTGGGAATATGAACCAAAATAAAACAATTTACGTTCGGTGGGTAAATAACATTTACGAGTAGCCAACGATTTTCTTGATATATAGCTAGTGGCATAAGTTTGCTGAGGCAACACATGTATCTTATTAAAGGTGATGGGTGTTATGATACGTTTCAGGGCGTTATTATCGGCATAATCATGTGAATCATGTACTAGAACCTGAAAACCAGGCGTTAGTGTTAAGCTAGCTCGATAATCCTCCAAATGAGGATCTAATAAAATGGAGAGACCAGTTTTATAACCACAACTAGTGATGTATTCCACATGATCATTTAGCACATAATCGCTACGTTTGTTAACCCTTTCCCTGTCCTGTGAATCACATATGATTCACAGCAAGTTTCTTTCACACGTTCATGCAACACATATGATTCACAAATTATATTATTTTTTAATTAACAAAAAAACTTTGGAAGTACGGCATAAACTTTTTTTGTATGGGGACAGGCAAAGGGTTAAGAGTTTCCTGCAAAGCTTTATAGTTAAAGGAACAGCATTGGCCAAAGGCTGTTGGTATTTTTTGAAATAAATGTTTACATCTTATAAAGAGGCCCTGCCACTTACATCTTAGGAGTTCATTGTCACAATTGGGTGTTATGTCGTCTAATAATTTGGTGAGGGTATAATTGTTAATTTTTAATAAAGAATTTAAATGGTTGCAGTCTTGTGAGGAGGCTTCAATATTGAAGGATGTGGAGAGAGCCATATTAAAGTAGTTGGTCAGTTCCGGAAGGGTAAAATTTGAGGTTTTTTTGACTGATATTAAGTTAGATAGGACATACAAATAATACTCACAATTTTGCCGACAAATTTGCAGCCTTACTCTTCGATATCAGATTCAAATTCTATTATAAATTGCTGAAGTCTGACCAGACCATCAAAGGGAACCTGTAACGACTACAACTGATTCGTTTGAAGCGAGCATTGGCTGAAAAACTCCCAGAAAATGCGGCAAGACATGAAACTGTAATATTCCATCATGACAACACTCAGACACATGTTGAAATACCAGTTAAAAACTATTTAGAATGAAGTGGTTGGGAAGTTTTGCCTCACCCGCTTTATAGTTCGATCGATGCCGAATGCTCTGTCTGGGATACACGTTATTTCAGAACACAGTATCCGAAATTGGCTTGATTTAAAAATTAATCGATAAAAATAAAACTTCAATAATTGACAACCAACCTAATACTGATCCTCATACAGTATTTTGTGCAGAATGTCTGAAAGTTTCATTGATTAATTTCTTACCAAAAATAAGCAGCTTTTCTTAAAAAGAAACCTTATTTAAAAAGAAAAAATAATTCAAAATCTAAATTGTCGTTGTTTAAAACCCCATAAAATAAAATAACTACCCATAAAATTACATATATTATACATTTATTTAGTTTTACACCAACAGTTTTTAAAGCACTACAAAAGGTTGTAAATGTTATCTTTTAAAATGTGTGTTTTTTTCTCGTTTTTAGAATCCTTATTCCCTGTAGTAATGATTATGTTGCAAAAACAAACAAAAAAAAAAAAAAAGAAAAAAAGAACGACTTTCAGTTTTAGTTGCAGCCACGTTTACATTAAGTTTAATTATTTTATTTATCCTTAAAACAAAAAATCTAAAAATGTTTGCCAAACTTAAATGAAAAAGGTGCACAGGTAAGTACGTGCAATCCGGGGAATGTGAATTATGCTCGCAGTAGTACATTTGAAAATTGTGCACTTGACACTCATTAAAACTTAATAAAGTTCATCATCTATGTACGTTGAAATACACAGAACACAACATGCCTTCAAACAAATGTGAAATGTGGAAAAATAAAAGGATGTTGTAAATTTTGCAATGTTTTTCAGTTTGTTGTTATTTTGGCCTCGTTTCCACCTAAAAACTCTTTATAAAGATGCATGCAATTTTCCAAAAATTATCTACATACTAAATCATGGTTTAGTTTTAAAGGGTTCAACAAAAGGTGAGAGGTAATCATAAATAGTGTTTTTGATAATAATTTGCTTTTATTTTCTTTTCATGGATTGTCATACCCTTTTCGTAGTTATATAAATGATGGTGGAGTATTTCACACAAAAATAAAACTTTGCATAAAACCAAAATAAACACTGAAATACTTTCAAAATATGCTTCACAATAACGCTCATAAAGGCATCATATCTATGAATAAAGGAGTGATGTACACATTCTACATGGATGAAATATTTTAGATTGATGCTGCTTCCTTATTTCTACATACGAGTGAGTATTAAAACATGCTCTTGGTTTTAGTTACTGACTTAATTTTGCTACTGCTATTGTTGTTGTTTGTTTGTTTATTTTAGCATATGGTTAAAAAAGAATTTGTTTAAAAAGGTAAATTAAAGTTATTAAATGTGGAAGCAAATGTGAGTATAAAAATGCTTATTATATTTTAAATGCTAGGCAGTTGTGTAAAGGTATGAATTTTTCATTATAAATAAGATTTTTGTCAAAAATATGAGTGATCGCAAATTAAGCTTCCTTTCTCGATTGAACGCTTATTTACAATATTAATAACGATTATAGATACAAGGTGGCGCAAAAGTAATCCTCCTATCAGAAAATGCTATAAATTTTGCGATTGGCCCCTAATGTCAATTCTGTATTGACATTTGTGTAGTAAACACATGCGAAATACACGTTAATATACAATGTTACGCTACACTGCTCCAGAACGCGGAATATTGCTGACTATTTATTTGATCAGTAATCGGTTGGTGACTTTGGGACAACGTGAATTTCGTCGCAGATTTTCTGGCCGTCCAACGCCTACTGGTGAAACACTGCAACGTTTACCCGCTCGCATCGAAGAGACTGGCACAACACGAGATGCTGCCAGGCGTGGCAGACCCCGGAGTAGCCATTCTGCAGAGAATATTGCTGCTGTAGCCGAGGATGTCATGGATGCGCCGTCGACATCGACCAGACGACGTGCCACGCAAATGGGTATCAGTCGACGGTCTTTACAGCGAATTTTGGTACAAGATTTGAAGATGTTTTCGTACAAAGTCCAGACGGTGCATCAGTTGTTAGCTGCTGACCGCCAATCGCGTCTAACATACGCTCAAGCCATCCTTAATCACCACCAAGAGGAAGATGATATTTCATCAAAAATAATCATGAGTGATGAGGCCCATTTCCATCTTAGCGGGTACGTAAATAAGCAAAATTTACGCTTCTGGGGCACTGAAAATCCGCGTGTAACCCACGAAGATCCATTACACCCGCTCAAAGTCACTGTATGGTGTGCTGTTTTCGCTGGAGGAGTCATCGGAACTTTTTTCTTCGAAGACGTCGCGGGCCAAACGGTTACCGTGAATGGTGAGCGCTACAGCGCAATGATCAACGAGTTCTTTTTGCCGCAACTTGATGAATTGGGATTGGAAAACATGTGGTTCCAACAGGACGATGCAACGGCACACACTGCACGTGCCACAACCGATATGCTGAAGGATGCATTTCCCGGGCGCCTAATCTCCCGTTTTGGCGATTTGCCAGCAAGATCACCTGATTTGACCGCTCCAGACTTCTTTTTGTGAGGCTTTTTGAAGTTGCGGGTTTATGTCAATAAGCCTCAGACTCTTGCAGCTCTTAAAGACAATATCCGTCAAGAATGTGAGGACCTATCGCCGGAAGTTTTGGCCAAAGTGATGGAAAATGCCATAAAAAGGGCTCAAATGACAATCAACTGTGGCGGCGGCCATTTACATGACATCATATTCCCGACTTGATGTAAAAAAAATTAAAAGACCAAATAAAAATAATCCACAAGAAGAATCAAAGTTTTTCATTTTTTTTTTTTAATTACAGCCAAAAAACATCGGAAGCTTACTTTTGCGCCACCTTGTATTTGTAGTTTGTATAACCAACCAGCCAATTTGTAGAACCAACCTGATGCATGAATAAACGAATCTATGTTCGTAACATCCACACACGATATATTCGCTAGGCCGTGCATACAGGGAATACCCATTGTCATAGTCCGTGCCCCCCATAGAGCAGGGCAAAGTCAGATGAGATGTTAAACCGTTTCCTCCTCGTCCTCATTATGACAACTTCTACAGAAGTCATTATATGGAGTGTTCAGTCTCCTAGCGAGCGCACCAATTAAGTAGTGTCCAGTAAGCATGGATATCAAGTTTCGTAGCCTAGCCCGTGATAGCCCCGTAAGTGACATTGACCTGTGATGGTCAAAAACTGGCCATGTGAGCCTCGATATCAAGCAATTAGTCAAACCAGACCATCTGAGCTGTGCAGAATCAAACAGTTTACACTGTATATTATAATGTAAATTACTTACAGCAGGCGAGGGGTAAACCGACCAAAAGATCGATCTTGTCGACTTGCAGACATGAGCCTTTTTGGGGCAGTTCATCCGTAATGGCATGGCAAAGTACACCAGAGTGACCCGGGATTCAGAATAACTCCAGGTTAGAATGTCTCGCCATCTCGTTAAGAGATACCCGGCATTCATGTACCAATCTGGATGTCGAATAGACACCAGAGAGGAATTTGATAGCAGGCTTTGTCTGTCATTACAAATTTGGATATTCCAGTGTACCGCCCTATTGAATGCAGAAATCTCAGCTTGAATTACATTGTATTGATCCTATAGCCTGAAACACACACCCTTCTGAAAACGAGGAATATAGAAGCCTCCACCATAGATGACAAACGTGTCTCTAGAAGAAGGTAACTCACCCGCCATCGATGTAGAGAATAAAGGGTAAGGGAGTGCAGTAGTCAATGTTCACAGGGATATAAGATAAACATCCCAGAATAGGATTTGCCTAGAGCCTTACACGTTACTAGTGCTCCATACATTAGTATGGGCTTTACCACCATGTCAAATAACCATTTCACACTCCTAGGACTTATTCCCCAGGTCTTCCCGATGGTCCTTCTACAGGCATAAATAGCGATAGCCGCCTTGGACGCTCTCTCTTGGATATCCCGGCTGCAGGATATCTTGGAGTCTAGAATAATACCTAGGTACTTCGCACTATCCGAGAGCTTAAGTTTCATTCCGTTAAGGCGCGGTAATGGGAGGGAATTTTGTAGCTTCTTGTGAAAAGCACATGCTCCGTTTTCCCAGGATTCACACCTAGTCCACTATCAGCACTCCAATGGCTAAGTGTACTAATTGAAGTTTGTAGGCATTGTGATAATATGTCAAGATGTTTCCTAGAAACAGCAACAGCTTTTGAGGAGCTTGGATTGAAGTTCATAGTCACCTCGCTACTTTAAGACTTGCATCCAAATGCTAAACACAAATCTCCTCCTGCAGATGGTTGAACGCCAGTAGCACTCAGATTAGCTCGGCCCGGTGTCTCCATCGAACTAACCTGGATCTAAGTATCACTCGATACATGGGGCTCGGTTTGTTGACTGACATGTCGCACGGTTGTAAAGCTGTCGCCTACTGGGGTCAAACAAGCCAAGCTGCCAAATGTGGGAACAGACGCTGGTGGATTTTCGGACTCTGTAAAGAGATAGAGGACCCAAAGAATTCATAAACAAAACCTTGATTTCTGGTGAAATTATGAGTGACTACATATCGAGATCCTTAACTCGATTTAAGGTAATGCTCTGTATTTGGTGGGAGCAAAAGGGTCTTATATATTATGAGCTGCTGACCATCACAGGGAACCAGTACCGAACGCAACTAATCAGTTGAAGCAAGCATTGAATATGAAACAATAATATTCCATCATGACAACGCTCGGACACATGTTTCAATACCTGTCAAAATGTATTTAGAATGAAGTGATTGGGAAGTTTTGCCTCATCCGCTTTATAGTCCAAACCATGCCCCGTCCAAATACTATTTATTTCGATTGAAGCAGAACGCTCTCTCTGGCATACGCTTCACTTTATAACAGATTATCCCATATTGGCTTAAATCGTTCTTGTCCTCAAAAGATGAGCAGTTCTTTTGGCTCGAAATCCAAATTTTCGTATGAATAATTTTGTTTAAATAACTCTAAGTTTTTGTCTGATGAATCATTTATTTACTGTTGCTGCTACTATAATTCCTTACTTTATTGTTCATGGTATAGCAACTGTATTTGCGAAACATATTTAATTAAAATAGTTGACCAGCTTAGTATTATTCAAAGCTTTACAGTGGCTTCCTTTAACAAAAAGGTTCTTTTATTTACTATTTAAAACCGCTACTGCTTTTACACATTTCGTAAACGAAAAAAAAAAAAAAATAAAAAAATTCAATGTTAAATAATAAAACCCCTGACACATTGGCTTTATGCGCAAACATCTAATTTTTGTTGTTGCAGTTGATTCCCTCTTCCAGTTCACATCAAAAGTTCTTCATGCTCAACTAATTTTTTTGCAACAAAATTCTGTAACACCATCTATGATTATGTTGTACGCTTTGCTGTGATGCACGAAAAAATTTATAAATAAAAGAAAAAAACTTATAATTTGCATCTCAAAATGAGCAACATTTTATGCTGATGCAGCACACAGGAGTGGCAAGAGTTAAAAAAAAGAATTGTTTCAGGGCGGTTGTCATGGTTAGGGGAGTGCTCTACTTTAAAAATTGTTGTATATTTAATTAACATTTTAGTTGTTTTCACACAATCTGTAAATTGAGAGTTGTAAGTGTGGTCGATAATTTTGTTTTTTTAAAGGCGTTAGTTAAGTGAATTTTGATGTTTTATTTTGGCAAGCAATTAGTATTGTCCTCAAATTGTTCAAATCTAATGCTTTTCTATTTAATTTACAAATTTTGGTGTGGTAAAAGAAGTCCTGCCTATTGATTGTAACTGTGCTAAAAGTAACATTCAATCATATGAACTAATTATGCTGATTGCTAGGCATGAGCAACAGTAACTGCCGTATCAACTTAACGAACTTCCAACGAATAGTAACAACAGTTGTTGTCTGTCATAAACTTTTTGTTTAGTTGGCTGTTTTTCTGTTGATTTTTTTGTTGGTACTTTTTTGTTAAACTACGACTCAACTAACTTTTCATTTTCATGCTGCTCTTTTTTCTGTTGTTGTTTGAAGAACAACAAAAAAAAAAAATCATAGGAAAAAAGCCAGCCAGCCACCACCATGATGAACATGATGCATCATTGTGGTTCCGTGAACATATTCAACGTCACACACTGTCCTAGAAAATGAAAATAAAAATGTGTTTACTTTAAACTGGAGCGATACGAGTAGAGTAAGTAGAGTATAGGATGGATGCATGCATGTTCACTTACCTTCTAATGTTTGTTTGGTTGTATTGTTTGCTTGATTGTTTGTACTACAGCTCGTATATCCTTACATATGAATTTAGGAACTATACTAAATATATAGTACAAGCAGTGATATTTTTTTGGCATCATTTTAATGCGGAAATATACACATTGCCAACATTTTGTTAAAAGAATGATATAAAAAAAGAGTAGATTAAAAAAAAACTCAAACACACAAAAATATAAAAGAAAATATACAGGAATATGTGTAGAAGATTTTAAGGAAAGAGTGCATGAAAGCAAAGAAAAGTAGTAGGAAAACATTTATCCTTTCATTGGATATAAAATGATTACATACAACTGAGTTAAAATCGCTTATTTGTTACAAGGTTTCCTTTTATGCTTTTTGTATGCTTATGTGTTTTTCTTCTACACATACACACTGTATGTGCAAGGAATGTGGTTTTAATTTCAGATATCATTTTACTTTCCCACCAGAATAAGTTCTTTTTCCCAAGTTAAAGCATTATTTCAAAGTTATTAACGATTTTAGAAAATTTAGAGATTTTAATTTTTGGCGAAAATTATAGATGCCTACAAATCAAGCTTGTTTTCTCTATTTGACGCCCATTTACAAATTTATTAACGAATCTATTGGGTTTATGACTTAAAGCAATAGATGGCGTATCTTCTGAACGCGGTTTTTTTATACCCTTCACCTTCGTGAGAAGGGTATATATAAGTTTGTCATTCCGTTTGTAATTTCCACAATATAATTTTCCGACCCTATAAAGTATATATATTCTGGATCCTTACAGATAGCGGAGTCGATTAATCCAAGTTCGTCTGTCTGTTGAAATCAATTTTCTGAAGGCCCAAAATAACTTACAAACTTGATACATACATCAATATATCGGGAATTCTTCCGGCTCGGTTGCTATTTAAAATAGAGAAAATCGGCCCACAAATGGCTGAGATATAAGAATAAAACCGGGACAACCTCGATTTTTGGCCTATTTTTGATCTATATCTGGATTACTATGTCATTAATATAGACAATATGGATATCTAATGATAGATATTTCAAAGTCTATTCCAACGATTTATATAAGGCTATAGTAATTTGGACCTACAATGGGTCACAATCGGGAAAATATTTCTTAACCCGAATTTTTCTTTATACGAAATAAATTTTTTTGTCATAAACTTTTTTCACTAGTAAATTTAAAAAAAATTTGTTGAAAAAAATTAAAAAAAAAAATATTTCGAAAAAAACTATTTTTTGAAAAAAAATTATTGTATTTTAAATTTTGAAAAACAATTTTGAAAATTTTATTTTTTTTTAAATTTTGAAAAACAATTTAGAAAAATTTTTGTTTTTTAAATTTTGAAAAACAATTTTATAAAAAAAAAAAATTAATTTTGTTTACCTAAAACTATTTACAGCCGAATATAGCTCTTTTGCTTGTTTTTTTAATAACTTATATGTCATTATCAGTCATTCATTCTCATTTAATTATTGAACATTACAGTGTAAACAAAAAAGTTTTCTTTTGCTTTGAAAATGTCGAATTTTGTGCCAACAAAGCGTCATGTGCGGGAAGTTTTGCTTTACATCTTTAATTTGAAAAAATTTGCAGCTGAAGCACACCGATTACTCACCAATACTTATGGTGAATGTGTTCCATCGGCTTAAACGTGTGAGCGAAGGTTCGATCGGTTGAGAAGTGTTGATATTGACATGGAAGTCATAGAACGCCCAGGCCAGCCAAAAAAGTTTAAAAACCAAAATTGGAAACATACTCCATGAAGATTGTTTTCAAACTCAACAATAGCTTGCAAAATTATTGGTAGCTACTAAATCAGCTATTTCAAAGGGTTTGCGAGCAGCAGGATTCATCCAAAAGCAGGGAAATTGGGTACCATACAAATTGAAGCCAAGATACTTTGAAAGACGATTTTGCTTGTCCGAAATGATGCTTGAACGTTATAAAAGAAAATCATTTTTGCACCGAATCATTAATTGCGATGAAAAATGGATCCATTACGATAGCCCGAAGGGTAAGAGATGTGAGCCCGAGCAACCAGCTGATTTGACACCAATGCCGAATAACCATGGCGCTAAGGTAATGCTCTGTATTTGGTGGGAGCAAAAGGGTCCTATTCATTATGAGCTTCTTAATTTTACCAGACTATTACAGGGAACCTGTACCAACTGATTCGAGGTAGGTCTCCTTGCAGGCCTTTAACTGAACACCTTCTAATATGCCTTCTTAAGTAGGCCTTCTCTCAGCCCTCTAACAGCAGCGAGTATGCAAGGCCTTGGCTCGCATTGACACGCCGTGTAAAATTGAAACGATTTTGCAATGCGGCTGGGTGTCCTTGTATTTGCAAAATAAGGTAGTTAGGAAGGCCTTTTTACTGTATCTTTTTCCCGCTGGGAAGTATTTAGTACAGTACCCAGCAGTTCTAGGAGACAGTCCCGAACTAGTGATTTTACCCATCATTTAGGGTGGAAACTAGTTACATCAATAGCTACGTGACTAGTTATTTTAACACGTGCATGTCCTAAGCAGGGGGTCAATTGACCCTTTTTGACTACAGTGATACTGTCTAATAGCTGGTCCAAAGTAGTCAACGCATTGAATTCAGATACTAGTTAAATAGTGTCAGTTAACTTACTAGCTACCTAACTGGTAACTTGATCAGCTACATAACTAGTAATTTTTACCATGTACGGGTGCTAACTCACCTCAAATAGTCAGCTAATAAGACATATTATAGGCAGTCCAATAAACAATAGCTTGTAAAAAAATCGTTCTCCGATAACTCTCTAATTGTTTTGCTTTTGGTGGGTAAAATAACTACTTTTTAAAGTGCAGTACAAAATAAACGTTTAAAGTGACTTCACTATAGGTTACTGAGAGACACAAAAGTGACTATTGACTTCATGCTATGTTACATGGGATATCAGTATACTTAAGCAAACATAAAAATTAATTGTATGAGAATTATATCAACACAAATTGTAAAAAACCAGTTTGAACGAATTACTCACAATAAGTTTAAAGTGTCTACACTCCAGGTTACTTAGAGACACTTAAGTGACAAAATCAACTCAATATATGAATGTCGTACACTGAGAAACTGAAAGAAAAAATTGTGTAGCGAGATCTTGCTTCAACAAGTGCTAAACCACAACTGACTTGATTTTGTTCTCTGAGATGAAAACAAAGCAACAAACACATGATCATTATAAGAAAACAAACAAGTGAGCTTATAGTGTATGTGTATCAAAGTAACGTCAGCAGAATTTTCTTGAATTGTGATCTTGGGCGACACTGATTTAGAATGAAGTGGTTGGGTAGTTTCGCCTCACCCGCTTTATAGTTCAGATCGTTCGATTACTATTTGTTTCGGTCGATGCAGAACGCTCTCTCTGGGATACGCTTTACTTTGGAACAGAGTATCCGATATTGACTGGATTTGTTCTTGGCCTCAAAAGATGATCGGTTCTTTTGGTTCAGAATCCATATGTTGCCAGAAAGATGTGAAAAGTTCATAGCTAACAATGGCCAATACTTTGAACAAATTTATATTGTATAAATGTTTCAAAATAAAAGCTAAAAATTTGATAATTTTTTTTCTGAGTTTTTTTATGAATTTTTTATGAATTATGAGTGATAGATTGAACCCTTATTTATTGAATTATGAGTCATCATAGATCTAGCTCATTTTATGGGTTTAATACTTTTTAACAAAATTATAACTGTTTTTGAAGTTTTGAGTTTATTGTATGAAATAAAAAATTTTTGGTCAGAATTTTGAGTGACCACAGATTGAACTCCTTTTCTGGACTTGATGTCAATAAACAAAGTAATTAACGATTTTTGAAATTTTAAGTTTTTCCTATGAAATGTCTATTTTTTTTCAGAAATTTAAGTGATCACAGATTGATCCGGTTTTTTTACAAAGTTATACAAATTTTTAATTTTTTGTTCAGAATTATGAGATTAAACTGTTTTTTCTGAGCTGATGTTCCCTATTAAAAGCTCGATTACAGAGGAATTTACAGATTTTTTGAGCTTTTCATATAAAATATCGAATTTTGGACAAAATTATGAGTGATCGCAGATCGATCTGCTTTTCTCAATTTAACGCTTATTTACAAAGTTAGTAGGGCCTATAGACAGTTTGAGGTTTTTATACAAAACTGCGATTTTTGATCAGAATTATAAGTGAGATCTTAACGATTTTATTTATTTTGGAGTTTTCTCAATTTAACACTAACATTACGGAGACACTAACAATTTAAATATTTTGAGTTTCACATGTTTTTTGTTCAGAACTATAAGTGATCACAGATCGAGCTCCTTTTCTCAATTAAACACATATTTATAAAATTATTAACGATTTTCTTATACTTTGAGTTTTTCGTATATAATATTGATTTTTGTACAGAATTATAAATGATCACAGATCGAGATTAATGTGTCCAATAAACTATTGTTTTGAAAATAATTCAAGATTTAGATTATTCGCTATTACTAATACTTCCTTAATCGCCTCACAGTATAAAACTTGTTTAGTTGTAATAAAACTACCTATCCATTATAAGGGTTTACCTTTTACACATTTTTTCTTGCTTGGAGTTACATATGTACATTTTCTACAGCGAACCATTTATTCTTTCCTTTTGGTTCAACTGTCACAATGAATTGTTAGTTTTTTTTCTCTTTTCTAATTTTCTCTTGCAATGTCTGTGTACTCGTATGTGAGTGATTGGTGGCAGCAGTATCTTAGCTCTTTGTATTGTAGATCATATATATATTGTAATACTTATTTCAAAATAAACAACATAGAAAAGGAAGTCTTAATAATCTCTATTGTATTTGAATACATACTACATGTGGGTATTTATAAGCGGACATAGGAAAATCTATTTCTATGTTACATGTTACATAATAATTTCTAGCTATACAAAGAGGAAAGGTAATGAAACCATAAATTGATTATTACTGATGACGATGACTATTAAGGATTAATTAAAGATATAAATTAAACTATTCTCAATTTTGTCAAAAAGCTTGATTTTTATATGAAAAAGTGAAAAAAATGCTGGCCAAAAAATCGATGTTTGTAAAAAACCGTTGAATAGAGTTGTGTAGCTCATGACCTAATTGAATTGAACTATTCACTCAACTGAGCGAAGTGAATCATTCATTATACTGAGCGTTTTCAGCTCAGCACTGAGCGTTTTCAACTGAGCGCTGAGCTCAGAGCGTTTTCAACTGATATGTTTTGTAGTATGCACATATTTCTTTCAGTACTCATGAAAGAGCTGCACAAGCATTTGTTTCAATGTTTCACTTTACTCGTCACAGTAATAACCTTCATCTTATAGTGTTCTCCGGTGTTTGGTTATGCAAAAGTCGGCAAGGCAGTGCAAAAAATATATTACAAAACGGCAAGGTTTTATAATTTTCTGTATGTTGTTGATTTTGAATCCATAAATTTGACTAGTGGAAAAGAAAAGATATACATATTATACATCAACGTGTAGGAAATTATGTCCTATTTTCAAAAATATAAAAAATTTTTAAAAATTAAAAAAATGATAGAAGACTTTTTTCAAAAATATGGGAATAAAAAATGGTAGCTGATTTTTCTGGAAAATTTCAATATTTAAAATGCAATAAAAATTTTGTTTATGAATCGTTTTTAATGAAACTTTAGACTTATATAGAATCTTTTGATCGAAATACAAAAGTGAAAAAGAAATTAGTGAATTGTTTTTGACAATCCCACAATTCCCAAAAAACTTTTAAAAAATCCCAAAATTGTGATTTTTGAATCTATTGAAGGCACCAAGCTCGGGGCTATGAAATCCCTTTGCACAATATTGAAGAACATATTGGGACATACAAAACTGGTCCTAATTTTTTGAAAGCAGCTATGCGATTTTAGAATATGTTGTCTAAAGTTGAAATTTTCATAAAAAATAGGTCTACTTCGGAAGGCTCTGGACCACGCAATAATACAAATTTTGATATTATTTTGCTTTTATAATAATTCCCGAAATGTTACCTTTCAGAAAAATATAAACATATTATTTACCTCATTCTCATTTTCTGTATAATTTAAAATTAATGTAGTTACTTTTTTCGAAAAAAAAAAAAAAAATGGCGGAAAACTTTTTTATTTTTTTTTAAGTTTGAATGCACATAACTTTTGACCCAGTAGATATTTTTTAACATTTCTTTTTTAAGATTATTAATAAATTTATTGTTAATTCAAAAAAGACACTTCAAGAAAATCGGGAAAGAATTGGATCCGTTATTAGCAAAATAGCAGACCAAGGTAGGCAAAAAAAAATAAATTTTACTTTTCAAATGCGAATAACTCGTAAACTATGGCTAAAGCAATGCTTTATGTAGATCTCGTCTAGTACATTCCATATATATAAAAATCTTTCAAATCGGATCGCAAACAATAATTTGGCATAATTTTTAATTTTTGATATATCCGAGGTGCCCCACTTTGGGGCATTGTGGCTCGGCCCCCCCTTGTTTGTTTAAGCCCAAATTCAAAACTTAAACTTATCAACACCTCCTCTATAGCCAATGGAAAATCTAGCTATTCGTTTAGAAGTTGCAGATTTATTTCCACTTTTTTTTCAGATCCCCCACTGTGCAGTGCTTACGATATTCTAACCCAGAAACAACTCGTTTTTACAGCGCCATCTTCTAGAAATTCTCATAAATAATATAGCGGAAAAACTAGAATGTTCCATATCCACAATAATCAACTAGCGCCTGTAAGCTGCTTCACAGTTAATGTTGTTATACTTGCAAGCAACGTTAATAACAGCGTGTTATTAACATTGTTTATAAGTAAAAGTTTTTACTGGAGGAAATGAATGACAACATTCCCTTAGACTTAGTGTCGTCCAATCTAATCCGCTGGGATAGGAGATGGAGTTGGGTTTCTACATATTGTTTAATTTGTTCCAGAGATTAAAAATTGTTCGATGCATTAACTGGAAAATCAATATTAGTATCAATATCTTCCTCAGTTTGTAAATTTTGATGTCTTCTTATATTACCCCACTTACATTTAACAGTATACATTAGAGCGCGACGATTTGTAGGGACGCAAAAAAAACTCCTAAGTGAAAAAGAAAATCGTATTCTAGGGATCAAAATAAGAAACTTTGCCCAAGGAACCATACCTCTAAAATGAATTCTGATATTCCTTATTTTGACCCAAAGGTCAAATTTGGAGAATTTCACTAAGCATATTTTTCCAAATTTGTTTATTATGATACGAACGCCATTTTGTGCTTGTTGAATACTCCGCTACTTAAGCACGCTAAAACTATACGTGTTAATCATTTCGCTCATTGGCAGCAAAAGTTATGTTGGTTTAAAGTTTAAACTAAGGCCCGTTTTCTCAATGTATCGACAAACTGCCTGTTAGTAAATGTCGACATAAATTTATTAGGCCGATAAACTGTCCGTTAAAAATTTTGGTTTTCTCAATATACCGACAAAAAACAATATTTTCTGTTGGCAATACCTCTCAAAATAGATGTGAAAGGTGGGAACCCTGTCTTCAAGTGACAACATGTTTACATAAATCAGCTGTTTAATGTGGCCATCGACAGCCGGAATCTTTTGAAAAATCCATTATCTTCCATATCTGTCAGGTAGTTAGGCCTGGCATGATAAACTCTTTCAGCATTCACTTGGAACTCATGTTATTTGAGTTCATCCTCCATCAAATTAATGTTATTAAACTTTTTTTATAAAATCTATTTAATTTCGTTTACAAAAACAGAAACACATAAAAACTATGAACAGCAGTCAGCTGTTGTTTATTTATCTGTACGATAAATAAATAATTGGCAGATGAGGTCGGGTTAGCTTTGAGACAGAATAGAAGCAAATGAGACATTGAGAAAAACAAATTTCTTTAATCTGCAGTTTTTCGTTGGGAAAAAAGATAATCACCTAATGAGAAAACGGCCCTAAATCTTTTAAAAATATAAAGCTATGCTGATTTCCATAGACGTATGATTAATATTATTTATTACCTACATCACATTTATATTTATCATACGCTCTATAAACAAAATTTATACACAAAACATACATCATGTAAAGTGCCAAATATGGTGAATTTTTGTATGAGGACCCCCCAGAGGGGTTCCAGGAGGTGTGGCACTAGCATGGTTGGATCGGTCCTCCGTCGGATTTTTCAAAATTTGAACTTTGGGTCAAAATAAGGAACATTAGAATTCATTTTAAAGGCAAAGTTTCTTATTTTGATCCCTAGAGTACGATTTTCTTTGTCACTTGGGCTATTTTTATATCGACCCGCCCTAGTATACATAGTATATTCTATCCATGATTTCCATAAGCGCTCGAATTTCATTTGAAAATCCCAAAATAAAAGAAATAGTTAATTACTTTCCTATAATGAACTTAACTATGATCACTTATATTTTGGAATAATAACTGAGAAAAGGACTTGTGGTCGCTTTTATTTTTTAGGCAAATACGAGATTTGTATTCTTTCATATAATAAAAATTAAGAAAATCCTAAATCTTAGTCATAACTTTACAAATACGGGTTAATTTGCAAAATAAATCTCAATCTTTAGGACACTCCTCACAATTTAAAAACAAATCGAACTTTTCAGCTGCATTATTATCAGACATAATAATATTAAATGCACATAATAGTACTTTTATTAGTACTCTAAAACAACATCTATTGATCACAATTTCCACATGCTCAAAGTTCTTTTCTACTTCATACTTAGTCGTATGTATAAACATTCGAAACTAAACAACTTTACAACATTAAACAGAAACTAAGTAGCTGTAGACTTGAATGTAACTAACATTATATTTGTGGTCATTTCAAAACCACAATATAACCGTTACACATGCAACATGAAACGAAAGTAGTGACCGACCGACCGACCGACCATCTTTGCAACACATGCAAAGAAACATAATCATACAGACAATAACGCAATTTAATACTACAGCTTGTACTTACTACATTGTACCATGATGATGACGATGATGATGCTGATGGTAAACTGATATTTATGTCAATGCACTTTTAATACGTTAATAATGTGAAATAGCAATACCATGTTCATTCATATACCGACATGATAGACATGCATTGCTGGTTATAAAGAATAGTTAGTCCTTTAGCTGGATTTTAGGAAAAACATACAAAAAAGAGAATGAAAAATCAAAAAAAACATAAAAATTTTCGTTGTTCCTGTAATTTATACAATGAGTGGCATAATAAAACTAGTGATGATGGTGGTCGGAGCAACTTAGCACACAATTTTTGCCAACAATGAAAAAGAAAAAAGGGGGAAGTTGGAAGAGACACTTTAGTTTTTTTTTTATATTTTTGATAATCTTAAATTATCTGTCCCTTTTGGAAATGTTGCTAAGTTTTATATTTAATATTCCATATTATTTAGTTTTAGGTTTTAGATTTTTTTTTAAAACACTTTGGTTTTAGTTTGTCTCTATTTTCCCTTGTTGAACTATGTTAAATGTTGGTTATATTGTTTACGAAAGTTGTGTATAGTAGTGTCTGTTCACATGCATGTTTTGTATGTATTGTCTGTTATTCCTTACCAGCAGTTCTGGCCAACTGTCCCGAACTAGTGACTTTACATTAAAAGATGATACTAATACCATTGACTCTCCCATAGATTACTTCTGGTAGGTAAAGTTACAATAGTTTACAGAGTGTTTGTTCATGATGTGAAACATAAATATTATAAATATACATGATTCATTCAAAGAACAAAAAAAAAAGTATTTCTTCTTTTTTAAACTTGTGTTACTACTTGCTAAAGTTTAGTACAAAAGAAGATTTAAAGTACCTTCACTTTACATTACTTAGAGACACAAAAGTGACAATTGACATCACGTCACATTACCTGGGATGCATAAAAGAACCCCAATGTTGAATAAAATCCCTAGTTCAGGAAGTTTAGCTAGAACTGCTGGGTTCTGTGTTTGAATATATTTGTGAGCATGAGTATAAAATGAATATCACTATTAGAACATTAATTAGAAGACAATAGCAGGTGGCTGGTTGGTTGCTTTGTACGCCTTTAAGATTTTGGTATATTTATTATTGTGTTAGATGAGTTCTGCTCCCTCTGTTATCACAATTGTTCACATATTTATATGAATTCCTGATTTGTATTTTATAAATTCGCTTGCCATACAAATAACTATAAAGTTTACGATAGACGAACAACAAAAACACATGCAAGAATATGGTGGCATGTTAATTGTGCAGGTGGTAGCTTGCTAGAAATAGTTGGATCTGAGAAATGTAGGTAATAATACATTGTTTTTATTTTAAGTAATGCTTAAAAT
This sequence comes from Calliphora vomitoria, assembly GCA_942486065.2. Classification (NCBI taxonomy): domain Eukaryota; kingdom Metazoa; phylum Arthropoda; class Insecta; order Diptera; family Calliphoridae; genus Calliphora; species Calliphora vomitoria. The sequence goes on along the minus strand of OW818030.2, from coordinate 114,469,056 downwards.
ATAAGCATGCTCAGTGATCACACATTCCATATTAAAATTCCATGTTTCATACGAAAAACTCTATCTAAAAGAGGATAATTTTGTAACTATTGAGCAAGGGTGCTCTTAATTCAATCCTCACACAGCATCGATATTTTCTGTCATCACCGCAGATCAATTTTAATGAAATTTTCTTTCATCGATCAATTCAATTCCGATAAACAGTGATACACTGCATAATGGATCTAATCGCAAATATTTTGTTAATAAAGATTTATAAAATACTGATATAATAATCAAAATTGGGACCAGTACTTTGCGCACAAGTTTACATGGAAAGCCAGTCAGAAGGACAGACGGACGGTCATCGTTAAGTCGATCGTTATACTATAAGACTAATATTTTTGAGCGTTACAAACATCAGCACAAACACATAATACCCTCTCCACTATGGTGGTGTAGAGTATAAATATATCTACAAAAATGTATAGGGTAGATAATAAGATTTCAGACATTTAACGACTAAAAAGTGTAGATTTCTTTTTCTTGGGTCTTCTGCGAGATTTTGGTTATTTAAAATATCAGGTCAGTGGTAATTATCTGGTTGACTTTTATTTAAAGGAAATAAACCCCCGTTTTTAAAAGGTAAAAACTTAACAATTGGTGTCAGAAGTGGGATTGCAAAATAATAAGTATGAAGTTTGAAGAGCTTAAAGTGGAACGACTCAAGAAAGAACTGAGTAAGTTGGAGTTGCCGACAGTAAGTAATAAAGCAGAATTGCAAAAGAGGCTGATCGATGAATTCAAGCGACGTGATATTGACATCCGAACTTACGAATTCGAGTATAAAGAGGAAATGGAAGTTTTTACCCGTGCGACAACAAGCAGCTTGGATTTAAGCACAATGTTTGCTGCTATGATGGAACAATTTGCTGAACTTAAAGCAACAGCGAGAACAACGAGAAGCTGTTGGCTGAAGTTAAAGAAACTTTCAGAGTAAACAACGATAAACTTCTAGTTGAACTTCAAGAAACTTCTAGAGTCAACAACGAGAAACTTCTTGCCGACAACGAAAAACTTCGTGCTGAGATTTAAGCTGAAGTCAAAGAAACAATTAAACACTTAGCTGAAATGGAAGCGAATCAACAAGCATTACAAGAACCACCTTTAAAAAGTGCTAGCACTGAGGGAGAGTATTTGTTGTGGGCCTCTGAGGAAGAGGAGGATTGTGTAAACAAAGGTTTATGGGTGTTGAAACCAGCAGATGTGAAAAGTGGCCATGTAACGATGGAGGCCCTCGTTGAACAGTGCAATGACGGAATGGTTAAAGTTGGAGTGCTTGGTCTGTCCCGCAGTGAAAAGATCATCAGGACGGGTTCCAAGATGGGCAGTAAATAATTGTGTGAAAAATACTGTTAATGAATTCTCCAAAGAAATGCATGAATTCGTTCGGAGACTAATTAAAATGCGACCAAGTGAAGGCCAGATGTAGCCCACAACGTGGTAAAGGTTTGTCTTCCAAACTACAGAGTTACTGGAAGGGACTACCTAGGATGGTTAAGAGGTTGGATGACATGGTCTATAGAATACGGAAATGTGGAAGACCGATATCGAGAATTAGGGTTAAACATCTGAATCTGTGCCTATTCGGGACGAGCAGGCCTAAGTAGGGGACAGTGTTACGAATGTGCAATAGCGATTTGAATTTAACGGTCTGTAACGTCTGCCTGCAACATTCATCATGTTTATAGACACGTCCATTAGTAGAAGCTTCTACTCATCAACAATGTCGATAGCATGCGGTTACTAGCATTGTTTATAAGTGTGGCAACACTAAATGTTTAAGCTGCTAACATTATCATCGATAGCTCTAGAATTCGAATGTTCTAGTTGTAGTCGTGAGTGAGTTGATCATAGGAGCCGTTAGAGTTAACATCAAATGCCTTGTACATTTGAGTTTATACATTATAAAGTGTGTGTGCATTTCTGCGAATTGATAAATGTGTATAAAGACACTGAATGACTATTTGAACTGTTGCTGTTGTAGATTATACTGTAATCTATTGACTGAGCTTGCAAATAAAATAAATGAATTGAGAACAAATGAAAAAAAAAAAAAAAAATGGCAACTCTATTTTAAATCTTAAAACAAAAAATTAAATATGGTAACATTTAAAATAAACAACTCTAAGCTACTCAAATTTTCTGCCGTTTTTTTTTCGCAAAAAAGTAAAATAAAATTTAAAAAATGACACAAAAAAATATTCGGAGTTACTTTTTAAAAGAAACCCAAAATATTCCAGAAATATCTTTAGATTCATAATTTGTATCGGCTTTAGCCGACTTTGAGCCGCCGCCGATTAAATTTTCTTCAGCCACCACAGCCGAATAGTTCTTCACGGCTTGGACCTCCGGTAAAAACGTAACAATATGAACAATGCATAACACATTGTGGTTATAATAATCGGAATTGAGTTATTCCTGCCAAATGGTACAACACAGATTATGCATAAACTCTATCAACACATCACCTCCAGCCTTAAGTTCATCTGGTAATAAACTATCGGCATATGCTTCTTATACCCTTCACCATTAGTGGCAAGGGAATACATAAGTTTGTCATTCCGTTTGTAATTTCAACATTTTTTATTTGCGACTCCATAACGTATACCCTTGGACTCATGGGGAAATATTGAGGAGGAAAATACGATTGACCATGTATTACGAAGACTACCCACCGATGTCACCTGTAATACAATGGGATATAGAATAAGAAGAGAACGGCTTACCCACATTTTCCAAAGATAATTGGACATAGCTGCGAGACCAGGCAAAAGGGACCTACATTTGAACCCAAGTGTCCTATGCTTCGTGCGGCTACCAATTCAACTTATTCTCTTTATGGTAAGTGCGATTAACCAGTATATGGCAGTTCGATAGGTCTTTTCGAATGGCTGCTATATAAGTTTTATATATCTACTAGCTTGACACGGTGCGCTTCGCTACCCCTGTCGTAGTCTATGTTGGAAATTTCAATAAAATCGTTTCGGCCGTTTAGTATTTATTGTTTAAGAACTAAAGGTATCAATTTTACCGGTTTTCCCCCTGTTTACCCCTTTCTGGTCCAAGTATTGAAAAAATTTATAGCCTATTGACGCTTCCAAGTAAGGATCTATCTACGTTCCAAATATCAATAAAATCGATTCAGCCGTTTAGGCGTGATGCTCAAACAAACAAACAAATAAACAAACAAACAAACAAACAAACAAACAAACAAACAAACAAACAAACAAACAAACAAACAAACAAACAAACAAACAAACAAACAAACAAACAAACAAACAAACAAACAAACAAACAAACAAACAAACAAACAAACAAACAAACAAACAAACAAACAAACAAACAAACAAACAAACAAACAAACAAACAAACAAACAAACAAACAAACAAACAAACAAACAAACAAACAAACAAACAAACAAACAAACAAACAAACAAACAAACAAACAAACAAACAAACAAACAAACAAACAAACAAACAAACAAACAAACAAACAAACAAACAAACAAACAAACAAACAAACAAACAAACAAACAAACAAACAAACAAACAAACAAACAAACAAACAAACAAACAAACAAACAAACAAACAAACAAACAAACAAACAAACAAACAAACAAACAAACAAACAAACAAACAAACAAACAAACAAACAAACAAACAAACAAACAAACAAACAAACAAACAAACAAACAAACAAACAAACAAACAAACAAACAAACAAACAAACAAACAAACAAACAAACAAACAAACAAACAAACAAACAAACAAACAAACAAACAAACAAACAAACAAACAAACAAACAAACAAACAAACAAACAAACAAACAAACAAACAAACAAACAAACAAACAAACAAACAAACAAACAAACAAACAAACAAACAAACAAACAAACAAACAAACAAACAAACAAACAAACAAACAAACAAACAAACAAACAAACAAACAAACAAACAAACAAACAAACAAACAAACAAACAAACAAACAAACAAACAAACAAACAAACAAACAAACAAACAAACAAACAAACAAACAAACAAACAAACAAACAAACAAACAAACAAACAAACAAACAAACAAACAAACAAACAAACAAACAAACAAACAAACAAACAAACAAACAAACAAACAAACAAACAAACAAACAAACAAACAAACAAACAAACAAACAAACAAACAAACAAACAAACAAACAAACAAACAAACAAACAAACAAACAAACAAACAAACAAACAAACAAACAAACAAACAAACAAACAAACAAACAAACAAACAAACAAACAAACAAACAAACAAACAAACAAACAAACAAACAAACAAACAAACAAACAAACAAACAAACAAACAAACAAACAAACAAACAAACAAACAAACAAACAAACAAACAAACAAACAAACAAACAAACAAACAAACAAACAAACAAACAAACAAACAAGCAAGCAAACAAACAAACAAACAAACAAACAAACAAACAAACAAACAAACAAACAAACAAACAAACAAACAAACAAACAAAGACATTTACAGTGGTGGCCATGAGGTTAGCACACTTCATACTTGCTGTTTTCTAAAGCAAATTATTTCATTTCATTGCAATTATAAACTAAAGTTTTTGTTAATTAGTGTTGTTTATGGTGTGATCAATAAGTCCCGTTACTTTTTTTTTGCATTCTATCGCTATTCTCTTTCAAATTTGCATTTTAGTGCAGTAATATGTAAAATAAGCCGGACACAATTTTAGCACATATAAGTATAATTAAATTTTTTAAAAGTTGTTTGAGGGTATAAATATTAATTGGTAAGTTTAGGTATTATTTAATCAATGAGGAAGACAAACTGACTTAATAAACATTATTTAGATATGGCTAAAAAAAAGTGGTGTACAGAGGAACAACGAAAGATTATTCAACAAATGAACTCGAGAGGAACAAATATAAGTGAGATTGCTTATACTTTGGAATGCTCCAGGAAGATGTTTTATAATGCATTAAGACATATTCAGAAATATAAAACATCTAAAAATGTTACACAGGCTCCTCGGCCCAGAAAAACTTCACGTAAAGAGGACTCTTTAATATACAGAGCCTCTGTCGAAGATCCTTTTAAGAGCTCCACCGTAATCCAGAGAGAAATTTCAGGAAAATATGGTATCAACGTGTCCAGCAGAACGATAAGAAGAAGACTTAATGAAAAAAATTTACGTGGATGCATTTCTCAGCATAAGCCACATGTTTCAAAAAAGAACATACAAGCTCGGTTGTCCTTTGCTCGTGAGCATTTGGAAAAGCCGTTAATTTTTTGGAAAAATGTCCTTTGGAGTGATAAATCTAAATTTTGTAGATTCGGATCGGAAGGTAAGAGGTATGTATGGCGTCCTCCGAACATGCAACATAATCCAAAGTACACCAGTAAAACAATAAAACACGATGGGGGTAATGTGATGGTGTGGGCAGCATTTTCTGGGTATGGTGTTGGTCCTATAAAAAAGATTGATATTCATATGGACCAGTATGTATACCAGAATATACTTCTAAATACAATGATACCTTATGCAGAGGACAACATGCCACTTAGGTGGCGATTTATGCAAGATAATGATCCAAAACACACCTCACGCTTAGTGAGGTGTTGCTTGGAATCGAACAATATCGACGTGTTAAAATGGCCAGCCCAATCTCCGGATCTCAATCCTATTGAGAACCTTTGGAATGATGTGGAGCAGCATGTAATGAGAAAAAAGCCTAAAAATTTGGCCGATTTATGGAAAGAAGTAGAAAAAGCTTGGAATGATATTTCAGTGGATCGCTGTATGGCCCTTGTAGAAAGTATGCCAAGGAGACTAGCTGCTGTGATCAAAAATAAAGGGTATCCAACTAAGTACTAAGTTTTTAGTGAAATAAGTTTTTTTGTTTTGTTACTTTTTTAATATGAATAAACTTTTTTATTTTGTGCTAAAATACTGGCCAGTGTTTTTTTTAGGTTATTCTATTCTGGATAGAAAAACGCAAAATATATATAAAGGAATAATGCTGGACATGATGGGACGTGATCTTAGAAGGACAAGTAACACGCATGCAAAAGATATCATAAAAAAATTAAGAAATATAGGAAATATTTGCGTTTAAAAATAGCAAGTAGCTAGTGTGCTAACCTCATGGCCACCACTGTATATATTTATATAGATGTAAAGAGTTCGGACATACCAGATCGGTATCCAATATCCATTACCCACACAATACTTTTTGCTATATATATGTATATGTTGTATACATATTCTTAAGTTGTTGGATATATCCAGGTGACACTTGAATAAGTTCGGGGATCAGGGCCTACTAAGAAAGTATTGAGTTTTGTAAGGTTAAAACCGATCTGATCGTTGCGTGGCTTTATTCGGCTGTTCCGAATCTTATATACACTTCACCTTAGTAATTGTTTTGCTCAAAAAAATTTTTAAAAAGAAAATTCGGGTTAAACAATATTTTCCCAGATTTTGACCCATTTGTAAGACCGTTATACATGCCGTTGAAAAGGCGAACAGATGGATATGGCTATATCGACTGCGCTATCTATAACGATCTAGAATATATAGACTTTATGGGGACGCAAGTGAAAAATGTAGAAATTACAAACGGAATGAAAAACTTATATATACCCTTGCCACTCATGGTGAAGGGTATAAAAACGTGAAACTTTATATTGTCAATGTTATATCAATCGCACGAGAATACTTCTTCTTTCTTTATTTGCAAATTTAAATAGTTACTCAAATAAACTGCCTTAAAGTTTAACGTATTCGTCTCTTGTAAACTTACGAAATTATTTAATACATTATGATTTAAAAAATTTATAAATTTTCTCTTTCTTAAATTCTATTTAAGCATTTTACAGAAAATTCCATACTCGTATTCATAATTATGTAGCAACTTTACAGCAGACAAACACACACATAATACCTCCTACAGTAAGCGCTTGTTCTTGTTGACTTGTCTTTTTACTGTCAACTTTATGTGGCCGTATTCATTTCAATATTGTCAAGTGCAAAAAATAAAAATAAATGTTGTAGAGACTGCAAAATGAATGTATGTGTAAGTGAGTGTGTGAATGGATGTAGGTATCCTTTTCGGACATCCTTGGACAGACCTGTTAAACATCTGTGTAGTTTTGTGCGTGTTTCGACAGGATACACAGAAACATACATACATTGTATGTAGACATACATAGCTACACATGTCCATGTGGTTGCTTCATTATTCAACAAATTGTCAACACAACAACAACAACAAAAATACAATTCGAGTAGTTTCTTCTTTCTTTGGTTATTTCTGCAACAAAGTTTTCCATTTTTATATTGTTTTCTACGCCTTTTCATCTACTTTTTCCAATTTTTTTTTTTGGTTGAACATTGTATCGTCGTAATCTGTTTATTTTATAAATTTTTATTGTTAAACTTGATGACTTGATTTACCAAAAATAAAAAAAAAGGAAAAAGCAAGCTATGAAAAGAATGGTATAAGAGAAGAATAAAAAACCCGAACATTAATTTGTTGCAAAAATGTAACGTGTGTCTACTTGAAAGACATGGATTGCATGTTTTTACACACATGATACATGTTATTCTTTGGAAATTGACAACTCTTTTTATCTCAGATACATAAGCACAAGGTGTTTTAACAAGATGTGTTGTAGTTTCTTAATTACATATTCAAAAAAATTCATTTGTAAATTTGCTATAGAGAGGAGAGAATGGAAACTATAGGTGTATGATTATATACAGGGTGGACCATATTTTAACTTTTTTTGATTTTTGATGCTTCCAAGTTAAAAGCCAAATGCTGATAATTTGAGTAAAATCGGATAATGTTTCAGGGCATAGAGAAATTCATTTAGAGCGGAAATTTGAAAAAAAAAACTCAAACAATAAAATTACTGAAACAATTTAAGCAAACGAGTGTTGGTTTTGTTTTCACATAGTTTTTTTACCAATATATTCTCACCACTTAGATTTCTGGCATCTAACCCAGCAGTTCTGACAAGTTGAACTTTTTGCATTACAATGAGACTGTTTGAGAGCTGACTGATTAGACTCACAGACCGGTGACGTAGAGTCAGTTACCTAACTGGTTACTTGATCACTTGATCACACTACTAAGTAATTACTTTCTAAACTGCAATACCAAATAATCGATTAAAGTTACTACACTCTAGGTTACTTAGTGACGATAAAGTGAAAATAGGCTTCACGTTGGGTTACATGGGATGTCAGTATACTTAAGCAAAATTTGTACAAATTAAACACAATTTGTACAAATTATTCAGAAAAAATGACCAGTAAAAATAAGAGTTTAAAGTGACTACACTCTAGATTACTTAGAGACATTTAGGTGACAATTGTCTTCACGCTAGATTACATGAGATGTATAAAGTAATACCTTGACTTCCGTCTGCACTACAACGATAACATACATGTCAAATTACCCAAAATATATAAATTGGAGTCTGCCAAATGATCAGACATTAGTAACAATTACTGTCTATAGAGATACATTGACTACTTGCTTAACTGCTGGGTGTTGGGGAGTTAGGTCTTTGACTATGTATGTATATTCATTTATGTTTTGAGGTTGCACATTTTCTTTGAAGGTTTGAATCAAAGTATTGGATTTATGACTTAAAAATGAGGGATTTACAATAGATGACGTATTTTTTGAACGCGGTTTATGTTTTTAATAACTTATATGTCATTTGGAAAGGATTATATCTGTCATTCATAAATAACAAATTTTGTTTGCTTCGAAGATTTCGAACAACAAAGCGTCATATGCGGAAAGTTTTGTCTTACTGCTTTAATCTGAAAAAAAGTACACTGAATGCTTCCCAAAGCTTATGTTGAATATTGTTACTTTTAAACCTTTTTAAAACGTTGGTTTTTTATTTTAAATAAACCGGATACTTTTGATTGCAAATAAAAACAGTTTTAGTAGTTTAAAATTGTAACAACTCTTTACTCAACTCAAATGTACAACAACAATAGTCTAAAATAGTCACTATGTGTTTTCAATACATACACACGTTTATAATGCACAAACTTAAATGTACAAGACAGTTAGTTGTTGTTAACTCTAACAGCGCCTATGATCAACTCACTCACGACTGCAACCTGTGCCACTATTTATACACACGCCATCTTTCGTTAATCTTCTACAATAATCTTAACGGACAAATTAGAACATTCGAATTCTAGAGCTTTCGATGTTAATGTTAGCAGTTTAAACATTTAGTGTTGCCATACTTTCAAACAATGCTAATAACCACATGCTATCAACATTTTTGATAAGTAGAAGCTTCCACTGATGGACGTGTTTATAAACATGATGAATGCTGCAGGCAGTCGTTACAGACCGTTAAATTCAAATCGCTATTGCACATTTGCAACAATATGTTCCATATATGTGCGAGAGACAACACAGAAGACAAAGATCGCCCAGGTTAACCAAAAACGTTTAAAGACCAAGAATTGGAGGTATTACTTCATGAAGATTGTTGTAAAACTCAACAAGAGCTTGCAAAGTCATTGGGAGCTAATCAAACAGCAACTTAAAAAGCAGCAGGATTTATACAAAAGCTGTGAAACTTGGTACCATACGAATTGAAGCAAAGGGACCTTAAAAGACGATTTTTCATGTCCGAATTGATGTTTGAACTCTAAAAAAATCCTTTTTGCACCGAATTATTACTTGCGATGAAAAATGGCTTCATTACGATAACCCGAAGAGAAAGAAATCATATGTGATACCAGGCCAACCAGCCTAATCGACACCAAAGTCAAATATCCATGGTGCTAAGGTAATTATCTGTATTTGGTGGGAGCAAAAGTTGCTGAAATCTGGTGATACCATCATATGGAACCTGTACTGAACCCAACTGATTCGTTTGAAGCGAGCATTTCCCAAAAATCCCCGGAATATGCGGAAAGATATGAAACCGTAATATTCCATCATGACAACTGTCGGCCACATGTTGCAATACCTGTTGACAAGTATTTAGAATGAAGTGGTTGGGAAGTTATGCCTCATCTGCCTTGTAGTCCAGACCTTGCCTTGTCCTAATACAATTTGTTTCGATCGATGCTGAACGCTCACTCTGGGATACGCTTCACCTTAGAAGTCGCTCTTTACTAAATTGAACTGGACCCCCGTGGATCTAATGGCAAGAAAAATGGCATTTACCTCTGCTTTTAGGCTAAACTCGATTGGGGTGTGGAAACATGCTCCATACGGTCACGCCAGCATAATAGGTAGTATTCAGACTCTTCCGGATAATAACGATTTTTGCATTTCTGGGCCCTTTTTTGCGAGAAATTTCGGTTTCTCAATTCCGTATAATACGGAAGCAATGGACGGACCTTTACTTGACACAATGGGTGTCTCAGTCTATACGAACGGTTCTATGAAGGTAGATCGAGTTGGCGTAGGTGTCTTTATTCCGGAATTCGACATTAGGTTATCTTTTAGACTTCCAAATGAATGTAGCATAATTCAGGCTAAAATATCAACCATCAAAAGGACGGCTAACTGGCTCAGTTATAACAACATATTAGGCAGGGATATTTGTATATATACTGACAGTCAGGCCGCAATAAAATCTCTAACAGGTGTATACACAACATCTAATTTGGTTCAGTAATGCCGGGCATCCTTAAACAGGATGGAGAGACATTCAACAGTCGTACTTAAGTTGGGTACGGGGACAGGGAAATACTACAGGCAATTGCGTTGTGGATGATTTGGCGAAAAAAGGCACCATGTTATCTGACGGAAACATAGATTTTCTATGTAGAATTCCGCTATCCAAATGCAAGCTACAAATTAGTAGTAATTTCTACTATAAGCTCGCTCAGACAAGACGGGGTTGTGAACCCACATGCACTATAACCAGAATGATATGGCCCCGACTGAATCGTGGGCGAACAACATATCATCTTGGCTTTTCACGCTCACAATTGCGTGGCGTAGTGGCGGTCATTACCGAACACTGCACTTTTGGCAACCACGTGAGGAGACTTGGCTTGCCCTACAAAGACTTCTGCAGAAGTTTTCAAAATGATTAGGAGGATGAGACCATTTTTCATCTTCTTTGTCACTGTCCGTCATTAGAAGATCTATGCTTGCGGTTTCTGGGACACCGTTCCATAAATAGTCTTTCTGAGCTCTCGAATATGAGGCTTGAGGGCATTAATGCCTTTAAAAGGACCAGACATGGGAATATCTCTAGAGTAACCTAATAACCGCTATCTTATCGATACGCAATTTTTGTAAATCTCCCTCTCTCTTTCTTGAACATATTCTTCTTAACTATTCAATCATTCAATTCTCTCTTTTCATTTCTATCTGCCGCTATTTCTTTCTAACTTTCTACTTTCAGGTAACACAAAGGGACCATTGCTTGGATGCACGTGAGCTGTTCTTCTATACTTCAATTTCCCGGCTGCCTGGAAACCTAACCTTCAAAATAAAAGCTAAAAGTTTGAAAAAATCTCTCACGCAATAGTAACATTTTTTAAAACAAACCAAGTTTTTGGAACGAAAAATTTCTTGGTATTAAATTATGTAAAATGGATCATCGACTTATAAAATCTTTATATTCTATATTTAAACCTACATATGTCTTAATTTACAGTTTTTTAATGCCTTTTGATAGAATTATAAAATTGTATATTTCAAAAGATTTTAACTAAAAACTTAAATGGATATTTACATCAAAGGACGCTCAGGAAAGTTTGTTTTAATTTTGTTGGTTTGAAAGGTGAAGTAAGCTTTAATTTAAGTTAAGAACATTCAAAATTTGTATGGACTACTTACAATCGAGGCCTTCCCTAATGTTCTTTTTAAATACCTTTTTCCTTGAATAAAGAAAATGTTGTTATTTCAATATCTTACTAACACAACTTCTTTCTTTTTTAATCTCTCATTCTCTGCATTATATTCGATTTTATTTAAACATTTTCGTTTACTAGTTATATTGTTCTAAATAAAAGTAAAAATTCCTATAGTTTTCTGTTGAAATAAGAAACACAAACTCTCTTTCTCTTCAAAGTTGGAGTAACCAGAAGAAAATTAAATGTAACACAAAACTGTATTAAAACATCAGGGATGCTTGCTGTCTTCATATTGTTTATATTACAGAATTATTGAGCTTAAATTTCCCTGCCGCCCCCTCTTTTTTAAATATACTCCCCTCTACACAAAACAGCTGTTTTATCTAAAAACAAGAATTTTTTTGCAATAGTATCCTTTATTCCCACTATTCTTATCTGGAAGTTATTTCTCTCACAGCTATTTAAGGGAGAGATTTGAAATGCAAAAGCTTTTTACTGAAAACCAAAAAAGCTTTTCCTATGAAAAAGCATAACAAATATACTAAGGGTAAAGGTCGTAATATTATCATTTGTTTTGTTTACAGTCATTCAGTTGCGTAAAATCATCGCTGACATGTTGACATCATGAATGTAAATTTTTGCTTTATTATTTATTTATTTATTTATATGTATGTATGTATGCTATAAAGACAAGGGGGCAGCAACCGTTTAAGTGAGAGACGGGGGGGAGAGAGAGAGAGTGAGGGAAAAATGTGTAAATAAATGCCAAACATGTTGGCTCGTGCACGGCTGTTTTGTATTATTATTATTTTAAACTTTTGGGAATATTTATTAGAGGTTATAAATTATTTTTATTATTTGCTGTTTTCTTCCTGTCTTAATAATAAATGCAAATTTTAAAGTTTTATTTTCAAAATGGAGGGGAATATTTATTAAAACATAAACTTATTAAATTAAATAATTTAGCTTAGTTGCTGACATTTGCTAATGAGAAGATAAATAATTCAATATCGCTGTTATGTTCATCTGGAAAAAAACAGAAACAACATCTCTGTGTCCTACAAATCTTATAGATTTATACTCCTAGGGGACGCTACGTTGTCTGAGTACAGTAGATGCCTTTAAGCAGATGGTAAATCAGGATATGTAATTTTCTATTTATTCATACCATGTAACTCAACAACACATTTCCTCATTCCAATTCTAAGGCGATCTAGCTATGTCCTTCCTCCCGGCTGAAATTTTAAATTCATTAATTGATTGCCATTGCACTTAAAAAACCTCTTTCCAAAACTTAACGTTTTAAAACTTTCATTATAAACAGCAAATGTTTGTTAAACTACAATTAACAAACTTTTATTTCCACATAATTTCCTACAGTTAGGAGTTAATTGCAATTCATTTACCTCTGCCCCACCACCGCCAAAGATTAAATTACATCATCATTTTAATAACAAAACTAATGCCGCCGCCCGCCTTATAATTCTAAGCTGTTAAGGTTAAAGTATTTAATAAATGTCTTTTGGATTTAATAGTTTCCTTTAGTATGCTCTTGTTCTTTAACAACTTGTAAGATTTATCTTTTGCATTAAACTTTTGTTTTTGTTTTTAATTTCTTGCTAAAGCAATTTTGCGATCTACTAGTAAATATTTTATAGTTGTGCACGCAGTTTTGCTGGCAAAAGTTCTAGCAAAATGCTAAAATAAAAAAAAAAAAAAAAAACAGAAGACAAGTACTTTATCATTATAAGTAGTTTTGTATTTAATTGCAATTTGTGCTGATGCTGTTGCCATCATACTTAAAACATAGAATCAAATAAAAGGGAGTATAATTTGTGGGGTGCTTGAAAATACATAGAATTTGCTGGAATTTTAAATCTACATTCCAACAAAATTATATAAATTATAAAAAAAAAATGAAGCGTAAGAAGATAACTATAACATTTTCATTACCTAATGAAAAGTTTCTAATTAATTTTGTACAAAATTATGGCATACATGTTGTAGTTTCAAAGAAAACAACAGCAACAAAGATAATTAATTCCATTTTATTTTCACAGAAATTTTATGCTTTCTCAAGTTTCTTTTTTTTCAAAAATTTAAAGTAAATGAAAACTTTTTAAGTCATCTTTTATATAAAAAAACACGCAACAGAAACCGTGTGTATGTTTGACATTCATAATCCTGCAGCTGTTCTTTTTCATTTTGCCTTTGATGTATTAATTTGTGATGTTTCTGTGTTAATTTCATGAAGCTCATTCAGTTGTAACTGTCAAACATGGCGTATGGGAAATGTTTAATAAATATTAATTATGCTCCAAAGAGCACAGTGGGGATGAATGTTTAATAAAACGAAATGTTTGAAAGACTTTCAAGCTTCATAGTAGATTGTTCTAGTTCAGTTCTAGTTCAGTTCTAGTTCAGTTCTAGTTCAGTTCTAGTTCAGTTCTAGTTCAGTTCTAGTTCAGTTCTAGTTCAGTTCTAGTTCAGTTCTAGTTCAGTTCTAGTTCAGTTCTAGTTCAGTTCTAGTTCAGTTCTAGTTCAGTTCTAGTTCAGTTCTAGTTCAGTTCTAGTTCAGTTCTAGTTCAGTTCTAGTTCAGTTCTAGTTCAGTTCTAGTTCAGTTCTAGTTCAGTTCTAGTTCAGTTCTAGTTCAGTTCTAGTTCAGTTCTAGTTCAGTTCTAGTTCAGTTCTAGTTCAGTTCTAGTTCAGTTCTAGTTCAGTTCTAGTTCAGTTCTAGTTCAGTTCTAGTTCAGTTCTAGTTCAGTTCTAGTTCAGTTCTAGTTCAGTTCTAGTTCAGTTCTAGTTCAGTTCTAGTTCAGTTCTAGTTCAGTTCTAGTTCAGTTCTAGTTCAGTTCTAGTTCAGTTCTAGTTCAGTTCTAGTTCAGTTCTAGTTCAGTTCTAGTTCAGTTCTAGTTCAGTTCTAGTTCAGTTCTAGTTCAGTTCTAGTTCAGTTCTAGTTCAGTTCTAGTTCAGTTCTAGTTCAGTTCTAGTTCAGTTCTAGTTCAGCTCTAGTTCAGCTCTAGTTCAGTTCTAGTTCAGTTCTAGTTCAGTTCTAGTTCAGTTCTAGTTCAGTTCTAGTTCAGTTCTAGTTCAGTTCTAGTTCAGTTCTAGTTCAGTTCTAGTTCAGTTCTAGTTCAGTTCTAGTTCAGTTCTAGTTCAGTTCTAGTTCAGTTCTAGTTCAGTTCTAGTTCAGTTCTAGTTCAGTTCTAGTTCAGTTCTAGTTCAGTTCTAGTTCAGTTCTAGTTCAGTTCTAGTTCAGTTCTAGTTCAGTTCTAGTTCAGTTCTAGTTCAGTTCTAGTTCAGTTCTAGTTCAGTTCTAGTTCAGTTCTAGTTCAGTTCTAGTTCAGTTCTAGTTCAGTTCTAGTTCAGTTCTAGTTCAGTTCTAGTTCAGTTCTAGTTCAGTTCTAGTTCAGTTCTAGTTCAGTTCTAGTTCAGTTCTAGTTCAGTTCTAGTTCAGTTCTAGTTCAGTTCTAGTTCAGTTCTAGTTCAGTTCTAGTTCAGTTCTAGTTCAGTTCTAGTTCAGTTCTAGTTCAGTTCTAGTTCAGTTCTAGTTCAGTTCTAGTTCAGTTCTAGTTCAGTTCTAGTTCAGTTCTAGTTCAGTTCTAGTTCAGTTCTAGTTCAGTTCTAGTTCAGTTCTAGTTCAGTTCTAGTTCAGTTCTAGTTCAGTTCTAGTTCAGTTCTAGTTCAGTTCTAGTTCAGTTCTAGTTCAGTTCTAGTTCAGTTCTAGTTCAGTTCTAGTTCAGTTCTAGTTCAGTTCTAGTTCAGTTCTAGTTCAGTTCTAGTTCAGTTCTAGTTCAGTTCTAGTTCAGTTCTAGTTAGGGTATTCAATCAAATATCCGTTAATCGGTTAACCGATTAATTTTGGTCGATTAACTGTTCGAATATTTTAAAATTTACGATTTTCAAATAACAAATAAACCGATTAATTTGGGTCGATTAACCGATTAACCGAAATTTCTTTTTTTTTGTACTTATATAGAAATATGGTTTTAAACACACAAATTTTATTTCTTAACTTATGAACATTCCCTTTTAGCAACAGTTTTTTTTAAGTATAGCTTAAAAACTGAAACTAAAGAATTTGGATATGATCTTTATTCTAGAATGTTCCATGATGAACTTTGTTCAAATGAGTCGGAGGAAGGCATGATATTAGACGAAACTGAAGACATTAGTGAAACGAGTCTTTTATCATTCTTTTAATGGTATAATGAACGATTTTATATGCTAAAAAAACTGAATAAAGAACTGAGAAATTAAATAGTCTTTCTCATACCATACTTTCGATTTCTCCAGCATCTACAATCAGTGAGAGAGTTTTTTCCAAGTCAAGTTTTAATAAAACTAAAGAAAAATCGTTTAAAAGGAAACATTTTAAATTATATTCTTTTCTTAAAAGATATTTCAGTAAATCTCACTAAAATCCTAAAAAAACTCACATGTAAAAGGATATCAAATACCATATTTTTTTGCAATTATTTATTTTTTTGTTGAAATGCTTAAATAAGTACATAAAATTAATTTTATTTTCAATTTAAAATTAAAATGGAAATTATTCGGTTAATCGAATAATTAAAAATTAACCGAATATTAACCGATTAAATCTAAACCCCGATTAATTATTTGCTTGATTAACCGATTAAACCAGGAACCCGATTAATTGAATACTCTAGTTCTAGTTCAGTTCTAGTTAAGTTCAGTTTCATTTCGATGCTTTAAGCCTATACGTATGCTTTGTTTGTATCTGCCTGTTAATATTACTCATACGCCTTCGTTTATAAAATTGAGCTTTGTACATGTTAAAAACACTCATACGCTTCGTATACCCTAAAGATTTCTTTAATTTGATAATAACAAGGTACTTACATATGTATAAATATGTATGTTTTGTAAGCGTATGTTGTTTGTTTATCTGTTGATTACCAAATAATATCATTCATAAATTTACTTTACTTTAAAAAGCCAATTAAATTTGCGCACATATTTATGTACTTGTGTTCATAACGTCAGCTACTCGTGCTTACAAACACATGCATAATTTTGTATAACATATTTTCTTTATTTCAATTTCACACTCAAGCACATGTGTTCAGACAGCATGCAGAAACAAAACAAAAAATTAAGTTGTAAAACGAAATATTTATATATTTGTGTTTAAGCATGTCTATGCATGCTTTTGTATATATTGAAACAGACTGAACATGCTTAAATACTTAATAGCGCAAAATTTAGACAATTTGTAGCTGCTGTTGTTTGTTTGTTTGTTGTTGATATTTTTGTATGGAAATTAATAAAAACAAAATTATGTATAATAATATTTGTATGCATATTTATAAAAGTGTGTATCTGCAGACGTTGTAAAAATATTTGTTTAATCCATTTATAAAATTTAACAGATTCAACTACAATAAAAAGAAAATATGTTTTAATTATTTTTCTTTTACAAAGAATAAGTATGTTGGCAAGACAATTCGAAGTAATATCCAATTTAAAAGATTAACACTTTATATAACATAAAATTGGTTAATTTTTGAAAAGTATTTTTAAACTGTATATTAGTGCGTTTAAATAAATTTAGGAAATGCTCACATATTCTTTATAATTATCTTTCCTTACCAAAGGTACAAAGCGTAAACAATGATGTTTAGCAAGAACATAAAATGTTGAAAGTTATTTTTGGGAATTGGTTTAAGTAAGTAGATAAATTAGTTAAATACACATGTTACCTTTTTTACATATTCATAAGTAGATTTATTTATGTCTACAGAGTTTTGTTTTTTTTCTGCAAACATGTTATGCAATAATTTAAATAATATTTATATTAGAAAATCCAATTAAAAACGTTGGAAGTAGACATTTTTATTAGTGGGTATATTTGCATATAATTATGATATCATTTTAAAAGTATATTTCATAAAAGGTAAATTTTTATAGAATATGTTTTAAAGTAACTTCCCAGCAACAATTTTGTGAATTATGGTAATGACAACTAGTTATGACATATATTACTTTGTAATGAGTGGCGTTACCGAAGCCATTAATTTATATACAATATTTTTTAACCTACATAACTTACAGTCGACGTTAAGTATATTTTTAAGTGAGACCCATGCATTATTTTAAATAAAAAAATAGATTGTTCAAAAACTACTTCTAAGAAAGTGTTTCCTGTTATTTTCGTATGTTTAGCGCAGCCATTCGTTGAACCTATACTGCCTGGTTGGCCATGTAGCATGATATTATCGGTGTAAACGTTGTTAATTCTCATAGCATTGGTTTTCTTGATATTTATCTCAAGTCCAACATTGCGTGCTAATCTTTCAGACTCCATGTGATTCCTCTTCTCTCTGAACAGTCTTCGCTCACGATATCATCCAGCACTATAGTGAATAGCAGAGGCAATAGGTGACACTCCAGCGTTTGTGTGACTTTTATTTCTGACTTTTATTCCTGATGTGAAGAACTGAGAATTCTGCATCCTTGCACATAGCTCTGAAGATTTGAGTTATTTTCTGAGGTACTCCTCTTCTTTTACATTTTTTCCATGTGGCAGTCCGTCTGATGGTAGCGAAGGCTTTCATGAAATAAAAACAGTGGGTACAGGAGAACTCGCCATTCTAGGGATTATTCTATTATAATGCGTAGGGTGTTGGCCTGGCCTATGCAGATCCCGTTTGGCCGGGAACCTGCCTGTTCATCTCGTAGATTATTATCCATTTTACTTTACATAATTCAGCCTTCCTTGTATTATGACTGCTAGTATCTTGTATATGGTGTTAAGCACAGCAATTCCTTTCCAGTTGTTGTTTACTAATAACTTATATTTATCACAGCGCCCTCCTTTGGTGGTATAACATTAAAACGTCACCGAAGTAAAAGAAATAAAGGTTGTTGGCTTGAATTATGCGTTATAATCAGAGGCGCTGCAACCAGTACTAATAACAAGCATAACGCGCAATTGCTGAGTTGTCAATAAAAGCCTTTCTCCTCCTTTCACCACCTATCCTTCTACAATCTATCCCCTTTCCAAAGAAAGTAACACAATTATATATAGGCATATTAATTGTCTGAGTGTTACTTCTCTTTTTAAAACAAAAAAAAAAAAATATTTTAAGTCGCTACTTCTAGGTAACTTAACGATGCTGCCATTCTGCCAAGTTGGAGATAGCTTTCCTCCTCCCAGACACATGTGATGTGCGGTCATAGAAGTTCAGCTGTGATTTCGATGTCAACCCGATGAATTTCAGCTGGTATTTCATCTTCGCCTCATTATTTCTTAACTTCCCGATGGCCTCCTTTATCTCATTTATACTGGACGGCTGCTTGATATTCTTAGGATATTTTCTGCAGGGCTGTTGTTTTCAATTTCGTTGTTCTCAGTAGTTGCATCTGTGGCGACGTTTCTAATTTCTTCCAGATGTTCTCTACATCTTTGTATCTGTCTATCATTGTTTGTTAATAGTGCACCACAGCAATCAGCAACTAGTTGGCTCCTGTTACACTTTCGATTGGTGAGACAGTTTATCGTCTGGTATAGTATTCTCATATTGTCCTGGCTTCTTCTGCCGATCTTGCAAGCCGTTCTAGGAAATTCTTTTTGTCTCTTCTTGCAGCTCTTGCAGTTATATGTTGCTGGGATATCCATCCATGAATGATGTTGGTTTATTGGTAGCTGTTCACGAATTGCCGACGCTAACGTGTTCCTAGTGTAGAATCTTTTTAAGGAAGTTCGTTTCAAAGAAAGTGCCATTTTAAGAAAATGATATTTATAATGTAATTTTTAAGAATATTTTAATGAACACTTTTCAAAATGTACCATTTAAAACAAGTAAGATATATTCGGAGTGCTGTATTGATGGAAAAAATTTATGGAAAAAAATTCAATAAAAAAATTTGGTAAAAAACAAGTAAGAAAGTGTAGTCGGTCCATATAATACCGTACACTGAGTGTATGACAAATCAGAGTAATTTACAGCCTTATATGGAAGCTATAACCTAAGTTATGTTTTTAGCAATGCCAGTTTTTTTTGTGGAATTTTTGTAAATTTTCACTCAAACTAAATAAAACAAACTTAATTTGAATAAAACCGTTTTTGAATTCACGGTTATTTTTTATTAAAAGTGGAATGGATTTTAAATGGAAATTTATTATTCATGCACCTAATATGCAAGAGTAAACAAAATTGTTTATCATCGATTGATAATAAAAAATAACTTTTATAGTACAATGTTGCACCTTATTAACCGCGGCCTACTTGTTTAATCCAAAGATTTGAAAATTTGGTATGTACCGGACATGTGCTGCAATGTATTCCTCTTTTCATTTACACCCAAATATTCCCTTCAGAGTACACGACTGTGTATTAACATTTTTAGAATAATGTTAAACAACGAATTGAAAATTGCCATTGTTTGAACGTTGGGAATGAAGAAAGCATTTATTTCTCGAATTAAAAAAAATTTTTTTTGTTGACAATTTTTTTAGTTGAGAAAAAAAAATTTTTGGATAAAATAAATTTTTTTGATAAATTTATTTTTTTTTGCAAAATTTGTTTTGACATTTAATTTTTTTTTGACAAAATTGAAGAAAAGGTTGATTATACATATAATATATAATTTTTTTTAACAAAATGTTTTTTTTATGGCATTAGCGGTAGAGTGTAAAAATTTGATTTTGCCACGTCTCTCCGCCCGCAGACAGAAAATCAAAAATTTGACTTTACACAGTTACTCGCTAGGCTATTCTGAACGTTCCCTGAATATACATACCCACATCCATTTTATATACAGTGGCACAAACGCAAACTCGTACACTCGGAAATTTTGTATATATCTCTTAATTTCTGCTTACCTGTTAGAGTTATATAAAAAGTGTGTTTGGGAGGCTTGTAGGTTGTGTAATTCTTTATTTAATTCATATGTAAAATAAAAGTATAACCATTTAAATAACACTGTAAATATTTAAATAACACTTTAAAAGCCAAACTCGTACATTTAAAATGGATGCTAAAAAAATAACAATACCATAGAAATCAATACTTTGTATAGAATCCTTTTTCTTGAATAAGCATTTATGGTCTCTTAGGCATACTTTCCACTAGTTTGTGCCAGGCGGTGGGATCAATATTTTCCCATTCATCAGTAAAAACTCTTTTCAATTCCTATTTAGAGGAACTGTGGTGTTGTCTCTCTTTATAATCGAGGTAGCTCCAAAGATTCTCCATGGGGTTGATGTCAGAGCTCTTGGCAGGTGTCTCCATTATATGAGAACAATTGTACAACAACCACGACCTGACATTTTAAGCTTTATGCATATGGTCGTTATCCTGGTAGAAGTAGTAATTGTTTGAAAGACTCCGTTTTTGCTATGATAATGGCAATTCCAATTTTAAAATTTCTAAATACATTTTTTGGTCCAATATGCCTTCGATGAAATGAAGAGAACCAGCTTCCAAGTAAGACCCTTAAACCATCACCGATCCATCACCATGCTTTACAGTAGATTTAACATGTTTTGGTAAGAGCTCCTCATTAGCCTTTCGTCATAAATATGGTTTTCCATTAGAGCCAAATATGTTAAATTTTCTCTAGTCCATGAACAACACATCTTTCCAAAAAGAAAAATCCTTTGATTTGTGTAGTTTTCCGTAGTGGCTTCCCGCAATGGACGAAAGTTTGGAAGAGCATGCAAAGATATAATTTTTACACTCTCTGACAATGTTTTGATCTTCAGCTTCACAGAATATTTTACTGTGTGATTTTTTGGTTTAATTTTTTATTTGTTTTGAAGTCCTATATCGTTTGGGTAGTAGAATGACTCTTTTCCAGAATTTTGAGAATTTCACGAATAGATTTTTTATCCACCGAAAGCAAGCTTTCGGGTTTTTTCGGTTGTTTTTCCGTTTTGTCTTTCAATTGGATATTTTTTGGATAAAACTTTAAAATTTAATGAAAATATTTGACGGTTTTTAATTTTGGATCACTTTACATCCAAAGGCACAAAGCAAATATATTCTTTTCTTAAATAAGCTTCGCTGTACGAGTTTGGCTTTTATGTTTTTTAATAAGATATTTAACTAAACCGCCCATAATATCTTACCTTCTAACATAATTCCTTTGTTTCAATTTTTCATGCATTTATTATTATGAAAATATATTATGGAAAATATGCGCCTAAAATATGCTTCAAAAAAATCAAAATATGACCTAAAAATTTAAAAAATATGCACTAATATTTTTGTGCAGAAACATAAAATAATTAACTATGGATCGCGCAATGTCTGAAAAATATACAAAAATTTTCCCATCGGTTAAGACTCTTTAAATTATACCACGAATTAAATAGTTAAAGTTTTAAAATTATAATTGTTCTTCTGAGAAAACAATGGATATATTGATATGAATACTTGTTTAAAGCCATAATCTTTAGAGCTTCTATGTTGCGACTTGCCTTTTAAAATCATAAATATTTTGATCGTGAAGTAGCATCTAACCTTAATTTTCATCTCGTAATAACCCAGCGGTTAAGCAAGTACTTAGTAAATGTATCCCTTATAGACAGTAATTGTCACTAATGTCTGATCACTTGGTGTCTCTAATTTATGAAATTTAGGTCATTTGACACGTTTGTGCTATAGACGTCAATTGCTAACTTTATACATCCCATGTATTCTAGCGTAAATACAATTGTCACTTAAGTGTCTCTAAGTAATTTTTAGTATAGTCACTTTAAACGTTAATTGTGTAAAGCATTTTTATTGCATTTGTCTCTAAGTTATTCAAAAGGATCAATTGACCCTATGCTTAGGACATGCACATGTTAAAATAACTTGACACGCAGCTAGTTATGTAACTAGCTGTCACCCTAAATTATAGCTAAAATCACTAGTTCAGGACAGTCTCCTAGAACTGCTGCCCAGCAAAAATTTTGTGAATGCCAACTAGTTACCACATACATTATTTTGTAATGAGTTGTGGTTACATTTAGCACAGCTATCTAGTGTTTTTGACTGAAAAACGAGACGTTAGTGGTTCGAGACCAGTCAAAGCCATTCATTTTATTGTTCACAATATACTAATTTATATGTTTACGTTAAAATCATTATTAACTTACGATAAAATAATTCATACATGGAGCAGTGAGTTAGCAGCTATATTCTCAAACACAAGTAAATAAGTAATGTGTCGGTTCGCTTCCCACACAAGGCAATATTTTTATACCCTAGACCACCATAGTGGGGAGGATCGACTCAGAATCACTTTCTGAGTCGATTAAACGATGTCCGTCCGTCTGTCTGACTGGCTGTCCATGTAAACCTTGTGCGCAGAGTACAGGTCGCAATTTTAAAGATATTTCGATAAAATTTAGTACATATAATTTGTTTGGCCCAAGGACCAATCCTGTTGAAACTGGCTGAAATCGGTTCATTATTTCACCTAGCCCCCATACAAATGTCCTCCCGAAATTGGACTTTATTGGTCATAAATGTTTAATTTATATAGGTATCTACACAAATTTTTCTCCAAATAAGTTTTATATATACTGAATTCATGTCCCCAAATTTTATTATGATCGGTCCATAATTAGTTATAGCTCCCATATAAGGCCTACTTCCGATAATCACTTTAACGAGCATAAATCTCCTAAAAATGTTGGTATACACATAAAATGCAACATAAATAACTTTCATATAAACATTAGTCACATGACCAAATTTCATGGTGATCGGTCAGTAATTTGTCATAGCTCCCATATAAGGCCCACTTCCGATAATCACTCACGAATATAAATTATTGAAATTTTGAAAGAAAAATGTGTTTGTTCATTTACTTAGTGTAGGGTATTATATGATCGGGCTTGACCGACCATACTTTCTTACTTGTTTTATGTTGCAGATGCTAGAGGGAATATTGAAGAAAAGTTTAGATCCCAAAAGCGGACAAAATTTCCCAAAAAGTTCTTGGCATGGCAAGCAATATGCTGTTGCGGCAAAAGAAGCCAAACATTTGTTACAAAGGGCTCTATAAATGCCGAAATTTACATCAAGGAATGCTTACAAAAAAAGATGATTCCATTCATAAGACTTCATAATGTGTCTACTTATTTTTGGCCTGATTTGGCATCTTTCACTATTGTAAGAAAGGTCTTGAGTTGTACAAGACCAATAATGTGGTAATTGTACCAAGCGATGAAATACCTCCAAACTGCATGGAGCTGAGTCCAGTGGATAGATATTGGGATCTTGTTAAAAGAGAATTGAAGAGCACAAAAAAGGTGTCCAAAAGTGTGGTAGATTTTAAATGGAGATGGACAACCTGTTCGAACAAAGTGACATAAAGCATATAAAAACCATAATGGAAGGGTTTTCGAAAAAGGTTCAAAATTTCATCATTAGTGATTAGAACTAAATAAATAATTTTTTTTTTGTAACAATAATTTCAATAAAATAAAAAAAGATTCAAAACTGTAAGTTTAGTGGTTTAATTTTTATTAACATATATGTATGATAAAAATTTTTCGATCTCAGTCCTTGTACAAATGTAAAGTTTAAATTTGACGAGTGTTCAAGAGGTTAACGGAAAGTTGGTACTTTTTCTTGTAATGGTTCCTTTTTAATATATTAAATTAGTTAGCTTATATACATTAAAGTTGGCTAATACGCTTCTCAGTAAATAAATAATTAAGAATGTGGTGTTCAATTGTTTTATGATACCAAAAATGGAGAACTAAACCAAACTAAGGAGTACTTTTTCGTGTTTCAAAATGAATTTCCTATAATATTGATCCTAGAATCAGGAAATTACTTTGAAATTTCAAACTTTTTAAGTGTGGAAAATTGTTACTTTTTCTTCTAATGGTACTTTTTATAATATTAAATTATGTTACTTATTGTATATACATAATAGTTGGCAGATATGCTTCTGAGTGAAGAAAGAATCAAGGATAGAAGGAATAATGATATTGAGGTAACAGAAACTATTATTGAAATTTCTATAATAATGAACCTATAAGCAGGATATAAAACACACATAATCCTGACTGAGTTAGAATATAAAAAAGGGAATTGCAGGTACTTTTTCGAACTAGTAGTACTTTTTGAATATTTTATAACGATGGACCTAGAATCGCGAATTCAAAACGGATAACTAATGTTATTATTTCTTTATTGTAAAGGTACTTTTTGAATTTTTTATAATAATAAGCCTTAAAATTTGGCACAAATACTTCTAAATGTCTAAGAATTCACAAAACGTGTTTACAGTGGTACCTTTCTTTTGTATTTTCTATAATAATGGACACAGAAATGTGAAATTAGACATTCATGATGCTGACTAGGAGTACAAAATGTGGGTCTTTATGGTACTGTTTTTATTCTAATAATATGTTTAGAGTGATCTAGAATCCACATTACAATGTGTCAATAAACATGAAAAAAGAGAAATGTTTTCCTGAATTAATATTTATTTACAGAGGGAGACTTAATAGTACTATTTCTTTCTTCCAATTGGGGTGGTGAAGCACCCCGAGTCAGTTAGTACTCCATACTTTTATCAGATATTTGAAAATAACTAAGACTTTGTTACAAAAATTTTGAATTATTTAGCCTGTGAAAGGTAGCCTGCTACATCATCTGAAGCAATTATTGTAATACAATTTTAAACAAATCTTAAGATATTTTTACCGATCTCTTTAGAGATATTGGATGAATAATTGGATGAAAAAGTTTGTTTCTTATTTTTAAATTTTGAATTTTTCTAGTCAAAATAGATTACAAGTGAAAACCGCGGTTTAGGTTTCGATTAAAATCGAACTGGAAACTCTATGTGATATGTTTGTAGACAAGTTATAAATAATTTTACCCTTATTTTTATTATAGGTAATTAATTGGAGTGGTTGCTCGAAATAATATTATTTGATTTAAAATATCTACATCAACTCTCTGTAAACAAATTATTTGACCCTATATTTACTCATATGCCAATAAGTGTGGAATACCATATGTTTGGACTTGACATATATTATTTTATTTTGTTATTAGACATACAAGCAGTTTTTCTGTTAAATAAAGTTTTATTATTTTTGTTAGAACTTTTTGTGTTTTATTTGTATTTGTTTTCCAACCAATTTATTTTGGCATGTGAGAAAGCGTATGTAAACTTTTTCTTTCTTTCTACATGCCATTATTTTCTCTCTCTATTATTTGCATCACAAAATGCATGAATAAGAGTTTTTAGACAGCAACTACTCATTTGAAGCTGTTAGATAATATAAATACCCTAAACAAAACAAGATAAACAAATTAGCTAACAAAATCTTAACCAAAATAATTTCTAGTTATTTTGTATTAAGTAAGGAAAATTGCAGTTTTATTATTATCTTATTAAGATTTTATAAGTGTGCTTAGCTAATGTCGCAAAGGCTTCAAACGCCATAATATGCTTATCAGAAATATGAAGGTTTCTTTTTTTGAAAGTGAAAAAGTTTATTTTTCTCTTGTTAGTTTCAACCAAAAATTGTTTGCAGATTTTGAAATCAGAAATACGAGTGTGTATATTCAGTTTAAAATCAGAAATACGAGTGTGTATATTCAGTTTAATAAACAGCATGATGTGAGAGCATGTGCGAGCATGCATTGTTGTTTGTTAAATCAAATAAAAAGTTGAGGTTAATGTTTCAGACAAATTTATAGTGAAGCAGAATGTTCTAATAAAAGCAACACTATTGTTTATTTAATGCAATTAAAAAATTAGTTATTTATTAAATTTAAAGAGAAATGAAAGTTGTATAAGTAAAATATGGAAGAACAACAAAAATTATTTGAATTAGAAGTTAAGTATCAATAAAAGAAGATTTTGTTAAAGATTTAAAATTTGAAAATCAAAAATTCATTTTGTTAGAAATTTATCCAATATTTTCAGGTTCAAAAAACGTAAATTTTTCTTAATTTAACTTTATTTAAATTTTCGAAAAATTTCGAAATTAAATTCGAATTTCGAAAATATTTAAAACGTGATTATATTTCCTAAAATAACTTTATTTTTGTATACTTAAAATTTTGTCAAGCTTGGCCCCTAAATTAAATTTTCGAAAAATTTCAAAATTAAATTCAAATTTCGAAAATATTAAAATGATAATATATTTTCTAAAATAACTTTATTTTTGTATAATTTAAATTTTTTCAAGCTTGACACCCCTAAATTAAATTTTCGAAAAATTTCGAAATAAAATTCGAATTTCGAAAATATTCAAAACGTTAATTAAATTACGTAATTAAAGATGTAATCGAAATTATAACAAACAAGATCAGAAACAGCTTCACAATTTCCCTATGTAGTTCAATATTTTCAAATTCGAAATATTGAAATAATTTTTTGTTTGTTTACGGCTGAGTTAAGTTAAATCATAATTCATTTAAATGTTCGAATATATCCATTTAATATTCGAATATTTATACAAGAAATAATTATATTTTAAGGCATATTCAAATATTCTATTGAGTTGTTTATTATTTTATAAATTTAATAAATTTTAATTTATTTTAAAATTTTTAAAACACTTGATTCATAAATCACCAGAGTAGAATAATGTATTTCTTAATACAAATACTCTTAAAAAAACCATATACAAATCTCTATTTACTTGTATGACTATTTGTTATTAATATTTTTTGCTCTAAGTCATTTAAATGCCTGGAAAAGTACTTGTTTTGTACTTATTTTGTTTGTTTGTTATTTTTTCAAATATTTATTTAAGTAAAATTGAAAATAGCTCACACACGAATATTATATTTTAAGAAAAATTTTATATAAATAAAAAAATATTAAAAGCTTTTAGCAAATAATATTTAAATGTAAGTAAAAAACGTAAGTCTCACTTAGGTTCATATTTTGCTGAAAAGAAGATAGGTTATTTTTAAATAAATATAAATAAAGAAAACTGTTCAAAGTTGAATAAAAAAGTAATAGAGACAAGCAAGCACACTTACATACATACAGATAATTATAAACATTAGACAGAATATAGAAATTTTAGTAAAAGAAATAAAAAGTAATGCTTTTTTACTAGCATGTATTTGAAAGAATGCTGGCCAACCATTAAAAAAAGAAAATATTTTTAAATTTTGAAATATTACTACTCAGGCACGTAGTGTAAATGACAGTTTCAATCGCCTTTTTTCAAACATTTTTAACTTATATTCTACCACTGAATTCTATTTAAAGATTTTCTGGGAAACTTTTATATATATTCTAAATGTTCATACATTTCATTTACTTTTTTTTTTATTTCATTATGTTGGTTGCTATAATTAAAGCTGAAACAGTGAATGAATTCCTTTTGAGTATTTGCCTCTGACAGTTTTTTTTTACGTAAAACAAAAGAGCTTGAAATTGTTTTAAAATGTTCTTTTTTATACGAAAATATGTGTGTGTGTGTATATTTTTATACATGAATATTTTTTACAATTTGTTTTTTAACAACCATCTCAAATGTTGACTATTATAATAATTTACATGTGTAATATAAAGTCCTTTAAATAATACACAGCAGCACACAACGTACTCCTACATTTACATAGTGGTTGGTTAACAGAAGTACACTGATAAATTGAACTAGAACTGAACTAGAACTGAACTAGAACTGAACTAGAACTGAACTAGAACTGAACTAGAACTGAACTAGAACTGAACTAGAACTGAACTAGAACTGAACTAGAACTGAACTAGAACTGAACTAGAACTGAACTAGAACTGAACTAGAACTGAACTAGAACTGAACTAGAACTGAACTAGAACTGAACTAGAACTGAACTAGAACTGAACTAGAACTGAACTAGAACTGAACTAGAACTGAACTAGAACTGAACTAGAACTGAACTAGAACTGAACTAGAACTGAACTAGAACTGAACTAGAACTGAACTAGAACTGAACTAGAACTGAACTAGAACTGAACTAGAACTGAACTAGAACTGAACTAGAACTGAACTAGAACTGAACTAGAACTGAACTAGAACTGAACTAGAACTGAACTAGAACTAGAACTGAACTAGAACTGAACTAGAACTGAACTAGAACTGAACTAGAACTGAACTAGAACTGAACTAGAACTGAACTAGAACTGAACTAGAACTGAACTAGAACTGAACTAGAACTGAACTAGAACTGAACTAGAACTGAACTAGAACTGAACTAGAACTGAACTAGAACTGAACTAGAACTGAACTAGAACTGAACTAGAACTGAACTAGAACTGAACTAGAACTGAACTAGAACTGAACTAGAACTGAACTAGAACTGAACTAGAACTGAACTAGAACTGAACTAGAACTGAACTAGAACTGAACTAGAACTGAACTAGAACTGAACTAGAACTGAACTAGAACTGAACTAGAACTGAACTAGAACTGAACTAGAACTGAACTAGAACTGAACTAGAACTGAACTAGAACTGAACTAGAACTGAACTAGAACTGAACTAGAACTGAACTAGAACTGAACTAGAACTGAACTAGAACTGAACTAGAACTGAACTAGAACTGAACTAGAACTGAACTAGAACTGAACTAGAACTGAACTAGAACTGAACTAGAACTGAACTAGAACTGAACTAGAACTGAACTAGAACTGAACTAGAACTGAACTAGAACTGAACTAGAACTGAACTAGAACTGAACTAGAACTGAACTAGAACTGAACTAGAACTGAACTAGAACTGAACTAGAACTGAACTAGAACTGAACTAGAACTGAACTAGAACTGAACTAGAAATGAACTAGAACTGAACTAGAACTGAACTAGAACTGAACTAGAACTGAACTAGAACTGAACTAGAACTAGAACTGAACTAGAACTGAACTAGAACTGAACTAGAACTGAACTAGAACTGAACTAGAACTGAACTAGAACTAGAACTGAACTAGAACTGAACTAGAACTGAACTAGAACTGAACTAGAACTGAACTAGAACTGAACTAGAACTGAACTAGAACTGAAGTAGAACTGAACTAGAACTGAACTAGAACTGAACTAGAACTGAACTAGAACTAAACTAGAACTGAACTAGAACTGAACTAGAACTGAACTAGAACTGAACTAGAACTGAACTAGAACTGAACTAGAACTGAACTAGAACTGAACTAGAACTGAACTAGAACTGAACTAGCACTGAACTAGTTACAAAAAATCTCACAGTGTACGTATGTGTATTTTTAAGTACTATGAGTATGTAATTTTAAAACGCGTAAAATATTCAGTTGTTGTTATAATTTTTTATGCCTTTCATATGCAAATTGCCAATTAAAATAGTCAATGTAGTCATGTAAAAATACTCAATGGCAGAAAGAAAATTATAATGTCAGTAGATGTCGGTGTGAATGTTAGTGTGTACGTAGATATGAATGAGTACAACTGGGTTGGTATATGTCAAAAATAACTCGAGTTTGTTTGCATGGATTTGTATATGAGCGTAATGTATGTAATGATGTCATGTGTGTAGTGTAACAAATTGCGAAAAATTTTACAAATTTATGTATGTAAGTCAGCGTGTATGGTTGTGTGTGTCTCATTGACATATACACAAACATATGCATAGAGATTTACATATAAACACTTGCACAGACAGAAGTCATTTACATTCCTTTATTATGAATAGTTACAGTGTACGAACGTATGTATTTTTACAATGTATATCCGAGGGTAAACTGCGAAGTATTTTCAAAAACCTAAACATCTTTACATCAGCACAATGTCATCGCTCGCAACTGGCTGCAAAAGAAGATTCTGAGTTGAATTTAATGCAATTGAACAAAATTTTTAGTCGGATTTTTGTGTATGCGTGTATGTATTTAACAGTTGTATGTTGATTATGGCACTAATATGTTTTAGACACAAGTGTGTGTATTATTTTGTGTCTGCGTTTGCATGATTATTTTTGAAATACCCGTGTTTGTGTGTCTACAAGTATTTTTGTATTAGTTAAAAACTTTTCTACTCTTCCACATTTATTAGATTTAAAATGATGTCATTTATTTTCATTGTTATTTACCTAAAACAACCAAATATTTAACTTTCCACCACACTCTGCATTTTATTTTAGTTCTGTTTGGTACGAGTTGTTAAACATGGTTTATAGTGTAACAGAAATTGCTTAAACGATTACTACTGGAGTAAAAATGTAAACAGTAAATATATACGAGGTGTGATTTGAAAAGTTGTTGAACTAAGCTAAGACATAGTAGGACATAGTAGAACATAGTAGAACAGAACTTGAACAGAACTAGAACAGAACTAGAACAGAACTAGAACAGAACTAGAACTAGAACTAGAACAGAACTAGAACAGAACTAGAACAGAACTAGAACAGAACTAGAACAGAACTAGAACAGAACTAGAACAGAACTAGAACAGAACTAGAACAGAACTAGAACAGAACTAGAACAGAACTAGAACAGAACTAGAACAGAACTAGAACAGAACTAGAACAGAACTAGAACAGAACTAGAACAGAACTAGAACAGAACTAGAACAGAACTAGAACAGAACTAGAACAGAACTAGAACAGAACTAGAACAGAACTAGAACAGAACAGAACTAGAACAGAACTAGAACAGAACTAGAACAGAACTAGAACAGAACTAGAACAGAACTAGAACAGAACTAGAACAGAACTAGAACAGAACTAGAACAGAACTAGAACAGAACTAGAACAGAACTAGAACAGAACTAGAACAGAACTAGAACAGAACTAGAACAGAACTAGAACAGAACTAGAACAGAACTAGAACAGAACTAGAACAGAACTAGAACAGAACTAGAACAGAACTAGAACAGAACTAGAACAGAACTAGAACAGAACTAGAACAGAACTAGAACAGAACTAGAACAGAACTAGAACAGAACTAGAACAGAACTAGAACAGAACTAGAACAGAACTAGAACAGAACTAGAACAGAACTAGAACAGAACTAGAACAGAACTAGAACAGAACTAGAACAGAACTAGAACAGAACTAGAACAGAACTAGAACAGAACTAGAACAGAACTAGAACAGAACTAGAACAGAACTAGAACAGAACTAGAACAGAACTAGAACAGAACTAGAACAGAACTAGAACAGAACTAGAACAGAACTAGAACAGAACTAGAACAGAACTAGAACAGAACTAGAACAGAACTAGAACAGAACTAGAACAGAACTAGAACAGAACTAGAACAGAACTAGAACAGAACTAGAACAGAACTAGAACAGAACTAGAACAGAACTAGAACAGAACTAGAACAGAACTAGAACAGAACTAGAACAGAACTAGAACAGAACTAGAACAGAACTAGAACAGAACTAGAACAGAACTAGAACAGAACTAGAACAGAACTAGAACAGAACTAGAACAGAACTAGAACAGAACTAGAACAGAACTAGAACAGAACTAGAACAGAACTAGAACAGAACTAGAACAGAACTAGAACAGAACTAGAACAGAACTAGAACAGAACTAGAACAGAACTAGAACAGAACTAGAACAGAACTAGAACAGAACAAGAACAGAACTAGAACAGAACTAGAACAGAACTAGAACAGAACTAGAACAGAACTAGAACAGAACTAGAACAGAACTAGAACAGAACTAGAACAGAACTAGAACAGAACTAGAACAGAACTAGAACAGAACTAGAACAGAACTAGAACAGAACTAGAACAGAACTAGAACAGAACTAGAACAGAACTAGAACAGAACTAGAACAGAACTAGAACAGAACTAGAACAGAACTAGAACAGAACTAGAACAGAACTAGAACAGAACTAGAACAGAACTAGAACAGAACTAGAACAGAACTAGAACAGAACTAGAACAGAACTAGAACAGAACTAGAACAGAACTAGAACAGAACTAGAACAGAACTAGAACAGAACTAGAACAGAACTAGAACAGAACTAGAACAGAACTAGAACAGAACTAGAACAGAACTAGAACAGAACTAGAACAGAACTAGAACAGAACTAGAACAGAACTAGAACAGAACTAGAACAGAACTAGAACAGAACTAGAACAGAACTAGAACAGAACTAGAACAGAACTAGAACAGAACTAGAACAGAACTAGAACAGAACTAGAACAGAACTAGAACAGAACTAGAACAGAACTAGAACAGAACTAGAACAGAACTAGAACAGAACTAGAACAGAACTAGAACAGAACTAGAACAGAACTAGAACAGAACTAGAACAGAACTAGAACTAGAACAGAACTAGAACAGAACTAGAACAGAACTAGAACAGAACTAGAACAGAACTAGAACAGAACTAGAACAGAACTAGAACAGAACTAGAACAGAACTAGAACAGAACTAGAACAGAACTAGAACAGAACTAGAACAGAACTAGAACAGAACTAGAACAGAACTAGAACAGAACTAGAACAGAACTAGAACAGAACTAGAACAGAACTAGAACAGAACTAGAACAGAACTAGAACAGAACTAGAACAGAACTAGAACAGAACTAGAACAGAACTAGAACAGAACTAGAACAGAACTAGAACAGAACTAGAACAGAACTAGAACAGAACTAGAACAGAACTAGAACAGAACTAGAACAGAACTAGAACAGAACTAGAACAGAACTAGAACAGAACTAGAACAGAACTAGAACAGAACTAGAACAGAACTAGAACAGAACTAGAACAGAACTAGAACAGAACTAGAACAGAACTAGAACAGAACTAGAACAGAACTAGAACAGAACTAGAACAGAACTAGAACAGAACTAGAACAGAACTAGAACAGAACTAGAACAGAACTAGAACAGAACTAGAACAGAACTAGAACAGAACTAGAACAGAACTAGAACAGAACTAGAACAGAACTAGAACAGAACTAGAACAGAACTAGAACAGAACTAGAACAGAACTAGAACAGAACTAGAACAGAACTAGAACAGAACTAGAACAGAACTAGAACAGAACTAGAACAGAACTAGAACAGAACTAGAACAGAACTAGAACAGAACTAGAACAGAACTAGAACAGAACTAGAACAGAACTAGAACAGAACTAGAACAGAACTAGAACAGAACTAGAACAGAACTAGAACAGAACTAGAACAGAACTAGAACAGAACTAGAACAGAACTAGAACAGAACTAGAACAGAACTAGAACAGAACTAGAACAGAACTAGAACAGAACTAGAACAGAACTAGAACAGAACTAGAACAGAACTAGAACAGAACTAGAACAGAACTAGAACAGAACTAGAACAGAACTAGAACAGAACTAGAACAGAACTAGAACAGAACTAGAACAGAACTAGAACAGAACAAGAACAGAACTAGAACAGAACTAGAACAGAACTAGAACAGAACTAGAACAGAACTAGAACAGAACTAGAACAGAACTAGAACAGAACTAGAACAGAACTAGAACAGAACTAGAACAGAACTAGAACAGAACTAGAACAGAACTAGAACAGAACTAGAACAGAACTAGAACAGAACTAGAACAGAACTAGAACAGAACTAGAACAGAACTAGAACAGAACTAGAACAGAACTAGAACAGAACTAGAACAGAACTAGAACAGAACTAGAACAGAACTAGAACAGAACTAGAACAGAACTAGAACAGAACTAGAACAGAACTAGAACAGAACTAGAACAGAACTAGAACAGAACTAGAACAGAACTAGAACAGAACTAGAACAGAACTAGAACAGAACTAGAACAGAACTAGAACAGAACTAGAACAGAACTAGAACAGAACTAGAACAGAACTAGAACAGAACTAGAACAGAACTAGAACAGAACTAGAACAGAACTAGAACAGAACTAGAACAGAACTAGAACAGAACTAGAACAGAACTAGAACAGAACTAGAACAGAACTAGAACAGAACTAGAACAGAACTAGAACAGAACTAGAACAGAACTAGAACAGAACTAGAACAGAACTAGAACAGAACTAGAACAGAACTAGAACAGAACTAGAACAGAACTAGAACAGAACTAGAACAGAACTAGAACTAGAACAGAACTAGAACAGAACTAGAACAGAACTAGAACAGAACTAGAACAGAACTAGAACAGAACTAGAACAGAACTAGAACAGAACTAGAACAGAACTAGAACAGAACTAGAACAGAACTAGAACAGAACTAGAACAGAACTAGAACAGAACTAGAACAGAACTAGAACAGAACTAGAACAGAACTAGAACAGAACTAGAACAGAACTAGAACAGAACTAGAACAGAACTAGAACAGAACTAGAACAGAACTAGAACAGAACTAGAACAGAACTAGAACAGAACTAGAACAGAACTAGAACAGAACTAGAACAGAACTAGAACAGAACTAGAACAGAACTAGAACAGAACTAGAACAGAACTAGAACAGAACTAGAACAGAACTAGAACAGAACTAGAACAGAACTAGAACAGAACTAGAACAGAACTAGAACAGAACTAGAACAGAACTAGAACAGAACTAGAACAGAACTAGAACAGAACTAGAACAGAACTAGAACAGAACTAGAACAGAACTAGAACAGAACTAGAACAGAACTAGAACAGAACTAGAACAGAACTAGAACAGAACTAGAACAGAACTAGAACAGAACTAGAACAGAACTAGAACAGAACTAGAACAGAACTAGAACAGAACTAGAACAGAACTAGAACAGAACTAGAACAGAACTAGAACAGAACTAGAACAGAACTAGAACAGAACTAGAACAGAACTAGAACAGAACTAGAACAGAACTAGAACAGAACTAGAACAGAACTAGAACAGAACTAGAACAGAACTAGAACAGAACTAGAACAGAACTAGAACAGAACTAGAACAGAACTAGAACAGAACTAGAACAGAACTAGAACAGAACTAGAACAGAACTAGAACAGAACTAGAACAGAACTAGAACAGAACTAGAACAGAACTAGAACAGAACTAGAACAGAACTAGAACAGAACTAGAACAGAACTAGAACAGAACTAGAACAGAACTAGAACAGAACTAGAACAGAACTAGAACAGAACTAGAACAGAACTAGAACAGAACTAGAACAGAACTAGAACAGAACTAGAACAGAACTAGAACAGAACTAGAACAGAACTAGAACAGAACTAGAACAGAACTAGAACAGAACTAGAACAGAACTAGAACAGAACTAGAACAGAACTAGAACAGAACTAGAACAGAACTAGAACAGAACTAGAACAGAACTAGAACAGAACTAGAACAGAACTAGAACAGAACTAGAACAGAACTAGAACAGAACTAGAACAGAACTAGAACAGAACTAGAACAGAACTAGAACAGAACTAGAACAGAACTAGAACAGAACTAGAACAGAACTAGAACAGAACTAGAACAGAACTAGAACAGAACTAGAACAGAACTAGAACAGAACTAGAACAGAACTAGAACAGAACTAGAACAGAACTAGAACAGAACTAGAACAGAACTAGAACAGAACTAGAACAGAACTAGAACAGAACTAGAACAGAACTAGAACAGAACTAGAACAGAACTAGAACAGAACTAGAACAGAACTAGAACAGAACTAGAACAGAACTAGAACAGAACTAGAACAGAACTAGAACAGAACTAGAACAGAACTAGAACAGAACTAGAACAGAACTAGAACAGAACTAGAACAGAACTAGAACAGAACTAGAACAGAACTAGAACAGAACTAGAACAGAACTAGAACAGAACTAGAACAGAACTAGAACAGAACTAGAACAGAACTAGAACAGAACTAGAACAGAACTAGAACAGAACTAGAACAGAACTAGAACAGAACTAGAACAGAACTAGAACAGAACTAGAACAGAACTAGAACAGAACTAGAACAGAACTAGAACAGAACTAGAACAGAACTAGAACAGAACTAGAACAGAACTAGAACAGAACTAGAACAGAACTAGAACAGAACTAGAACAGAACTAGAACAGAACTAGAACAGAACTAGAACAGAACTAGAACAGAACTAGAACAGAACTAGAACAGAACTAGAACAGAACTAGAACAGAACTAGAACAGAACTAGAACAGAACTAGAACAGAACTAGAACAGAACTAGAACAGAACTAGAACAGAACTAGAACAGAACTAGAACAGAACTAGAACAGAACTAGAACAGAACTAGAACATTTCCATTACCAGCCCTCTTACTAAATGATAAATAGCCTTAAATACATTTTACATTGCAACCGTGTAATTGTAAATGATGTTATGATTTTATCAACATTTAGCTTATGCCCATTTATAAAATGTGTCTAATTGATGTTCAAAATTAGTACACCTCTAATTTGACCCCTGGGCTTTGAAAATTATTGACAGTTTTGCACTGACAAACCTTAGCAGCTACAATTATTTCATAAATGTTTAATTATTTTGGGGAAAAATGTTATTGGAAAATTCCTCAACTGTTGTAAAGTGGCATCAAACTAAATTCCCAGTAACTAAAATTTCTAAATAAATGTTGTCAGTGTACACAGTATATATATTGAACCAGAGAGAGGGAGAGATAAAAAAATATAGAAAAACAAAATTAAACTAAATTGTATTTATTTTATCGAATGGCCTAAATAACCATTAGTAACGTATGAAAAAATTTCAACTTTAGCTATTTTATATACAAAAAACAAACATACTATCAATTGATATCAAATGTATCAGAGTTGATAAATTGTACTGATTGGATAGATGTGACTGAGATGTAAGTAAAAATAGTAGAAAAGAGATAAAATAAATATTTACCAAATGGTGAAAGTACAGCAAAGACAATGAAGGAATATACACCAAGAGGAATTTATTTAAGCCATATTTGTACTGTCTGTTAAAAAGTCAGTTTAGAATCATGTTACTATTCAAGAACCTTTTACTTGACTTGAGTGGATTAACAATTACAATATATGTTAAAACAAAATGTTAATTTATACTTTGAAGCCGTAGTGGTGCCATTCGTAGACATTAATGTATTTTCAAACAATATTATATTGTACAGAGAATAATATTGGGAGGAAACAAAAATGTTCGATATTTGTTAAAAATTGGTAAACAGCTTCTTTATTTATCGTACAAAATTAAAGAAAACTAGAGTAATTTCTATTTGCCTTGTTCTGTGAAAAGAGTTGAGGGAAGACTATACTACAGGATCAATGTGAAACGGAATAAAATAATATCATTTGTTTCGTATAAATTTGGAGTAGTCTAATGAAGTACTAAGAGTACTAGAAACATTCATATGTAGAGAATGTAGCTGTGTAAAGATTGTTCACAAAAAAATAAACAAAGTCATTTCATTTCAAGATTTAACTTTTTAGAAATGAATTGCCATTTTCTAGGTAGGAATGTCACCCATTCCAGCAAGCATTTTACAGCAGAACTTTAAAAGAATATTATTATATTCACTTGTGGTCACAGAAATTACACTCATTTTAACATTGATGCTCATTCATACACATTCAGGGCATGTTATAATTGTTGTTTCCAAATCAAAGTAAAAATTACAATTAGAACAAACAAAAACAACATCATTAAAGTTCATACTTGGATTATAAACATTGCAACAGTTTTCATTAACATTTTAAACTTTATTTGGTTCATAAATTTTGTTCGGTTACATAGATTTTTCTAATTTTCAATCCCAAATTACATAGTTGAATGATAAACAATCCAGGAGAAATTCGCTAATTTTGAAATACTATTTTGAATATGAGAGTGTTTTACACATACATACTGAAGTAATTTAACTTAAAATTTTAAAAGAATCGATTTAACAATTAGTTAGTTAATTCTTGTACGGTTTGAAAACATTGAAATATTTATTTTTTTATATTATATCATTTTTCGAGGTCTTCTCACTGTGTGCTTTATAACATTTGTTCAACTGAATCAATTTTGCTGATTTTCAATACCAACTTTTTAGTTC
The DNA here is from genome assembly GCA_942486065.2 of Calliphora vomitoria. NCBI lineage: Eukaryota > Metazoa > Arthropoda > Insecta > Diptera > Calliphoridae > Calliphora > Calliphora vomitoria. The sequence goes on along the minus strand of OW818030.2, from coordinate 114,430,205 downwards.
AATTATTAATAATTATAGAAAATTTCATTAATTTTGGAATAATATTTTGCATGTGAGAGAGAGTGTTTTACACAGACAGTATTTCATAAGAATCAATAATAAACATATTAAACTGAATATTTCTAAGTATTACATACAAAATGACACCCTTTAAATTAACTGATGAGTTTACTTTACATAAATTATTCGTTATCATAAAAAACTTATGATTGTCAACTGAAAATTCAAACAATTCCTTTAAATATTCCCCTAGCAATTTGTGTGAATACTTTTTGCTTAAATTCCATTTCTTGCAAAGAAAACCAATCGATTTATTTTATTTTACTTTAAAAGAAAAACTTTATTTTTTAAGGAAAAAACAAGAGCATAAAGTTAAAATTGGTAAATTGAAAAATACCACATCACAACAATAATCAAAAAAAAAAAAAAAATACAAAAATGAAATAAAAAAAAATGCGAAAAAATTATTTATGTTGCCTTCCAGGGAAATTACTAAATTTGTCACAGAAGACTAAAGAAACAACAACAACAATAACAAGAAACAAAATTAAAGGAAATGGGGGAACAAAAAATGGAAAGTTGACACATATGAACAACATAATAAAGGAGGAAACTAAGGAAAATCCATATAAAATTTTGATATAAAGATACATGTGGCTTATTATTGTCAATTTAAAAGTAGGTCTATGGGGATTGAGCAATCAAGACATTAAAGTGGTTTTACGAAATTGTTGTCTTAGAAAGGGTATTTGATGAAAAAATTAACAACATTTTTTATTTGTCTGCCTAGAAACATTAAATTGTGTGCCACATATTTCCCACCGAATTACGATTATTATATGAAAAATCTATAATCACTCATAAAAGACCTAGAGGAAAAAGGACAGTAATGTGTGATCACTCATATTTCCCACCAAATTCAGATTTTTATATGAAAATTTTAAAATCACTCAAAAATTTTTAATAAGAGGTCCTAGAGGAGAATGGACAATAATTTGTGATCACTCATATATCCCACCAAACATTGATTTTTATAGGGAAATTTGGAATCACTCTTTAATAAGAAGTCCTAGAGGACAAACGACAATAATCTGTGATAACTCATATATCCCACCAAAGAGTGTTAATAAGAGGTCCTGGAGGAAAACGGACAATAATGTGTGATCACTCATATTTCCCACCAAATTACTATTTTTATATGAAAATCACTCAAAATCTGTAATAAGGGGTCTTAGAGGAAAAATACAATAAGCTGTGATCACTCATATTTCCCACCAAACATCGATTATAATATGGAAAATCTAAAATCACGTATAAATCTTTAATAAAAGGCCTTAAGGGAAAATGGACAATTATCTGTGATCACTCATATTTCGCAACAAATTACGATTTTTATATGAAAAATCTAAAATCACTCATAGAATCTTATTAAGAGGCCCTCGAGGAAAAAAGACAATAATCTGTGATCCCTTGTATTTCCCACCAAATTACGATTTTTATATGAAAAACTTAAAGTCACGTATAGATCGCTAATAAGAGGACTTAGAGGGAAAAGGACATTAAACTGTGATCACTCATATTTCCCACCAAATATCGATTTTTATGGGAAAAATCTAAAATCACTCATATATCGTTAATTAGAGGTCCTAGAGGAAAAAAGACAATAATCTGTGATCCCTTGTATTTCCCACCAAATTACGATTTTTGTATGAGAAATCTAAAATCACTCATAGAAGACCTAGAGGAAAATGGAGAATAATCAAAATTTAGATTTTTATATGAAAGACCTAAAATCAATCAAAGAGTGTTAATAAAATGTCCTAGAGGAGAAAGAACAACAATCTGTGATCACTCATATATCCCACCAAATATTGATTTTTATATGGAAATTTAGAATCACTCATAGATATTTAATAAGTGGCCCTAGGGAAAAAGGACAATTATATGTGATCACTCATATTTCCCACCAAAAGTAGATTTTTATGTGGAAAATCTAAAATCTTTCATATATCGTTAATAAGAGGTCCTAGAGGAGAAAAGACAATACTCAGTGATCACTCATATCTCCCATCAAATATCGATTATAATATGAAAAATCTAAAATCACTCATAGATCTTTAATAAGACGCCCTAAAGGAAAAAGGAAAATTATCTGTCAATATCGATTTTTATATGCATAATCTAAAATCACTCATATACCGTTTTTAAGAGGTGCTAGACGAAAGAAGAATTTTAATATGAAAAATCTATAATCACCTATAGAGCGTTAATAAGAGGTCCTAGAGGAAAAAGGACAAAAATCTGTCAACATTCATATTTGCCACCAAATTACGGTTTTAATTTTAAAAATCTAAAATTACTCATACATCTATAATAAGAGGCCCTATGGGAAAAAGAACAATAATCTGTGGTCACTCATATTTCCCACCAAATTACGATTTTTATATGAAAAATATTAAATCACTCATAGATCATTAGTGGGTACGGGGACACGGAGATACTGCAGGCAACTGCGTTGCTTATGATTTGGCGAAAAAAGGCGCCATATTACCTGACGGAAACATAGATTTCCTATGTGGAATTCCGCTATCCAAATGCAAGCTACAAATTATTAATTTCTACTATGAGCTCGCTTAGACAAGATGGGGTTGTGAACCCACATGCACTATAACCAGAATGATATGGCCCCGACTGAATCGTGGGCGAACAACATATCTTCTTGGCTTGTCACGCTCACAATTGTGTGGCGTAGTGGTGGTCATTACCGGACACTGCACTTTTGGCAACCACGTGAGGAGACTTGGCTTACCCTACAACGATTTCTGCAGAAGTTCTCAAAACGAGGAGGAGGATGAAACCATCTTTCATCTTCTTTGTCACTGTCCAGTATTAGGTGAGCTACGCTTACGGTTTCTGGTACTTTGTTCCATAAATAGTCTTTCTGAGCTCTCGAATATGAGGCTTGAGGACATCAATGCCTTTATAAAGAGTAGTAATTGGTTAATAGGACCAGATATGGGAACCTCTCGAGGGTAACATAATAACCACTATCTTATTTTATAAATCTCCTTCTCTTTTCCTTGAACATCTTCTTCTTAACTATTCAATCTTACACTTCTCTCTTTCCATTTATAGCTGCCCCTCTTTCTTTCTAACTTTCTACTTTCAGGTAACACAAAGGGACCATTGCTTGGACCCACGAGAGTTGTTCTTCTACTCTTCAATTTCGCGGCTGCCTGAAAACCTAACCTAGATCATTAGTAAGAAGTCCTAAAGGAAAAAGGACAACAATCTGTCGATATTGTGGGTTATACAATAGTACAAAATGGCATTCGTTAAATCCTTCAGAATTCGGTGCTTGATCATATCTGGCTTTCATTTTGCCATTGGACATTTTATTTGTCTGCGTACGAATTCATGGAGTTATTTAAGGTTCTCTGACTGCTGGGTAGAGTTCTCATTGTCTTTATTTATTGCTGATGGTTTAATATCAAATTCTAAATCAGTACGCCAGCTGAAATTTTAGTATGTGTTCATCCCAGTCGCTTTGAGGTGCACCGACCACTTTTCTTAAATATTCCACCAGATTACGATTAAATCTTTTGACCATGTCATCAGATTGAGGTTGAAAAGGGATTCTGGTTTTTCTATGCATTGTGGACTATTGGCTACCCAATCGCCTACTGCTTGCTGACAACTAACCCAATAAAAAAGTTATTATAACTTTTTTAGTTTTTTTGTCACATGTCTACCACTAGATTTCAGCCATTTAACAACTGTAGACTATTCCATAGGTCCAAATACGATTTCATTTGTGGATTTTTGGCAGATATTTCATTGCGGCTAGGCTTTCTGTCTTTTTCTTTAGCTAATATTATTTAGGCCAGTATGGGGTAATTTCTTTGCGCCATAGACCAATCGTCACAGGAGTCTGTAAGCATTAGTCGAACATCGATGACATATTCCTTTTCCTCGGCTTTTATACAACGTTTGAGAGTGCGTCCGTATTGCCATATTACAAACCTTTCCGGTGCTCGACGTTAAATTCATAGCTTCAAATTTCTACCAGTCCTAGATATTCATCAAGATTTCTATCAGTCCTAGATTTTCAACAATCGTAGATTTCGCTCAATGCTAGATTTCAATCGTAGATTTCTATTAATCGGTGATTTTGCTAAATCCTAGATGTCTAACAGTCGTAGATTTCTATCAATCGTAGTTTCTCTCTGTTATGCATTTTTATCAGTCCTAGGTTTCTTTCAATCCTAGATTTCAAATGATCATAGATTTCAATGGATTCAATTATTCAACTTTTAACCCAAAAAGTCAATTATTAACTCATAAATTTCATGGCATTTAATGTTAAAAAATTATTTGTGTCTTATGGCATCCTGAACTGCGTCTTATGAGTCCTATCTTGTCGGTCCAATTTTGCACCATTTTTTCGAGCATACCCGGTCTTATTTCGTCATTAGTGCATCAAATGTTGACTTCTAAATGACTAATCGTTTGCTGATTTATGAACATAGGTCAAAGATTTGATGTACCCCAACAAAAAGTAGTTCAAAGCTTCAAATCACACGAATGAAGTGGCCAATTCACAGGTCCATTTCTTGAGATAATTTGCTCACCAAACGTTTGGCTCAACAAAGCTATATGGCATGTTGCGCAGTCTTGTTGAAACTATTTCTTCTCCAAACGTGGAATAAAAAAATCACAAATCATTGGCCTGTAGCGTTCGACATTCACGGTAATGTTGGCAGCGTTTTCGGACTGTAAGCCGCACCAAATAGGTATTTTGTCGGTATGTAATAGAATCTTAAGATTCTCATGAGGATTGTGCTTTCTCCAAAGACGACAGTTCTGCTTGTACATACCCGATAAACCAGAAATGAGCTTCATCGCTGAAGATGATTTGAGTCGATGAAGTGCTTTATAAGTTTAGTGAACAGAGGTCGAATTTTGGAAATAAATTTCCACGATTCGTAAACGTTGTTCTGGTGTAAGTCTTTGCATTGTGATTTGCCAAAGTAAGGACTGAGATCGAGAAATTCTTAACACAAGTTTTTCATTAAAACTTCTAACCCAAGTATTATTAGATTTTTTTTTTTGATCAAGTTACCTTTGTAAAGCATGTCAGTTATAATGTTTAATGTCAATTATATTCATTTGTTGTTAATCTGATTAAAATGCGTTACCAGAAATAAGTGCGTACTAAAATTATTAAACATTTTCAACAAAACCCAACTTGGTCCTACAAAAAGTTGACAAAACAATAAAGGTCTGCTATCAAACTGCTAAAAAGTTACAGGCCAAAAACAGAGCACGGAAATTGAAGTCAAATTTTATAAAAAAAATATTCCTGCCGCATAATGGATAACGAAACGTATGTTCTGAAAGATTTTTCGCAGCTTTCGGGTCAAAAGTTTTATGTTGCTGATGCTCGAGGGAATGTTGAAGACAAGTTTAGGTCCCAAAAGCAGAAAAATTTCCCAAAAAGTTTTTTGTAATGCAAGCAATATGCAGTTGCGGCAAAAAAGCCAAACATTTGTTAAAATACCAAAATTTATATCAAGGAATGTTTACAAAAAAGGCTGCTTCCATTCATAAGACTTCTTAATGTTTCCACTTATTTTTGGTCTGATTTTGGATCCATCACTGTGGTAAGTAAGGTCTTGGAGGTAAAAGAACAATAATGTGGTATTTGCACCAAGAGAGGCCAATCCTCCAAACTGACTGGAGCTAAGGCCAGTGGAGAGATGTTGGGCTCTTGTTAAAAGAGAATTGAAGAGCACAAACAAGGTGCTCAAAAGAGTGGTAGATTTTAAATGGAGATGGACTACGAACAAGGTGACATAAAGCACTATGAAAACCTTAATGGAAGGGTTTTCGAAAATGGTTCAAAATTTCATCACTAGAGATTAGAACTATAAAAATATCATTTTTGGTAAATTGTAATAATAATTTCAGTCAAATAAATAAAATCAAAACTGTAAGTTTTGCGGTTTCATTTTTATTAGCATATCGTCGTCCCGAAGTTATCTTCACGTAACTGCAAACAATTTTTTTTTTTGGGAAATTGAATTTAAAGTTTCTACGATTTATATAAAAAAATTGAGTTGAAAAAAGTGGTTCGATGTTTTTGTATGATGTAATCCTTGAAATTCTACATCGATTAGTGTAAACATTTCCAAAGTCATGGAGGAAATTTGTCAACTTATAAGCATCTTTAGATCCAAAACAAAAATTGTCATTTTGTTGTATACGCCACTTGAAAAATACGTGAAAATGTACTGATAAAAAGTAAGCTCATTTTTTTCTCCAAAATTATCTTCACGTATATGAGTTACATTTACAGTATGCTAAATTAACTTGTATATTTAGTAAATAGTAAGAAATTATATAAACCAACAATCTTTATTCTTGTGGTCTCTCGGAAAGGATATGGCTAGTTCTAAAGTGTGTTTTTTTTAAACCCGAAGGAACTTGATATTGTAAAAAATAACACAAAAAAGTGAAGACCGTAAAGCGAGCTCCGGCTTAAGTTTTGAAGATATAAGATCAGATGATGCCAACAGCATGATGCATTTTTCTGGATTTAACGGAATCTGTAGGGTTTGGTGGATTGGTATCACTCCATATGCGCCAAAAATGAGCCTTATTGCTGAACGCAATTTTGCGATAAAACAATCATACAGTTGCGCGAATCGATGACTGATTCTCAAAGTTAATTTGGTAGCGTTGTTCAACTGTTAATCTACTTATAATGATTTGCCAGCGTGAGCACAGTATAACAGTTCGATTGATTGTTAACCCTTTTGCAAGTTCTGTCGGGCTTAAAAAAAACATTTTTTATCAAAATTTTGGAAAATGCATTGTAAGATTTAATAATATTGAGCATATCATTCTTTGGGGCGACTACTGTGTGTCGCAAAACAGAAATAAAATAGTATGTCTGGTTTCCTTTACATTTTGTATAAAAGAAAACAATTGTTCAAAAATGTTCAGAGCCGGACATTCCCAAATTCAAGAGATTTACACTGTACACCGATTCCTTAAAAATTAAAAGAAATCCATAGCGCTTTAGATTCGAAAACAAAATCAATCCAAAAAGTTCACTATAAAAATTCTATAAAACATCTATAAGTGAAGACGAATTTCAATCATCAAGTTTTAAAAAACGAGCTAGAAAGGGAGTTTTGGCAAATTCAGAAACAATTTTTGAAAAAGGAGTAAGTACATGCACAAGAATAAATATTTATCAAGACAAAAATAAAGATATTGAATGACTATATGTGTGTATAGCTTCCAGATGTTAAATTATTTTCTAATCTAAGTATTAATGTAAATTTGTAATATTCAGCTAAATTTTGAAAACGAAGTTTTAAAATCGAGCGATATATTTTGAATTATTATGTTCTTGTTTCTATTTCTTAGTTTATAACATTGTTAGAATAAACTTTAATTTATTTACAATAAAGTGAATTTAAACAAATCTATTGTACATCATTTTATTTTATACTTTCAATATATATTAAAAAAATAACCGTTACAGATTCTAAAATGTCAAATATTTTAATCACATACGTGAAGATATAACAAGATTTTTATATATATATAATTTCATTGTATATCCACAAAAATGGCACATACGGTATTATAATCCATTATATTTTTAGCAAAAATGGATATACAACAAAATTGCTCCACAATATCTCAGAAATTATAAGAGATATATACCTGGGGTTCGACCAGATCGATAGATCTAAGAATTTTACACCAGAAAATGGTATTAACTAATTTTTTTTTGATTAAGAATTTTTCGATCTCAGTCCTTATACTGAAAAAAAGTCAAGCACACTTCATTAGTATGACAGCTAATTTTGCAGTTATCCCTATCTAAGATTCTATACGTCTACAAAGAAAAACACCCATTACTAGGTGTAGGGTATCATAGGGACGGATTTGAGTGACTTACTTATTAAAATGATATTTTTTCAACAACCTTATTTCAATATAAAGAAATTTAACTTTTTCTAATTAATTCGGTTTGATACCTTATTTATTAAATGAAACAAGTACAATAAAAACATATTTTTATTTTCTTTTCGCTTTTGTTGTTTGATAAAATAATGTTTGTTCTTTTTTGTAACCTTATAATAATCATTCAAGCTTTAATGAAGGTTATTTTTCTCTGTACCTCACGATCGACTACTGTTTTCGTGCTTATTATTTTGTTTTTGTTTGAATTTCCTTCCGTTACAATTAATTCAACCTTTTTTTCTAACACAATTCATTACGTTTTTCCATAAGTCTTGAAATCATTGGTGGAACTGTTTAAAATTCATAAAACATCAAACAACAAATTATCAAACAAGAAGAGGGAAAAAATTATATAAAAATCTTAATAAAACGAAACAAAAAGGTTGCTACAGTGCAAATCTTTATAAAGATTTCCATCTTATTTTAGGCAACTTATTTTTTTTGTGCTGAATGCAACTCCACCCCTTGTAAAAAGGAAATAGAAATAATAATAAAAACGTAAGAAAAAATTAATATGTAGAACTGTAGAGATACATACAGAACCACCCACACAGCCCTATATAAACCCACTGTTTGTTGTATTAAACCAACTCAAATATTTACACATGAATCCTGCTTAATTAGAACGATTAAAACGCACATTTCAACACAACATTGTTGGGGCTGCTGCTGCTGTTGCTGCTACTACTACTGCTGCGTATGTTCTTAATGATCCATTCTGAGATTTAAGGAATTAGACGAAAAAAACACTTAAAACGAAAAGATATAAATTTTAGGTGGGTTGTTTGAAAAGTCAAACAACAATACATATATTCATATTTATACAGAATCTACAGAATTTATACAGAATCTAGAACTTAAATTATATCAAGAGGAGAGAAACAAGGCTTTCAGCACAGATGAAGAGATAATATAAATGTTAAAACTTGTACCAAAAACCAAATATCACCTTTTAAGTTCCTTGAGATATTTGACGTACATTTATCACCCCATCCAATTCCTAACTACTTACATACATGTTCCTACCAATTAACTACGTGTATAATTAACACAAAGTCTTAATTTTTACGATACTAAATAGTATTTTTATTTTTCGGCAAAACACTAAGTATATATATAGTTCTTGGTAGCAAAAGCATCATCATGCTCATCAGCAGCCGTGAGCAACATTAACACCGGATGTACGAATGTTCTATAACAAAATTCTGTTAGAAATATATTGCATCTTTTAAATTTTTAATCACGTCTAAAGTACATAAATTTGTTTTCTTTAGCTTATTGTTTTTTTGTTTTTTTTTCTGGTTTCTTTCGGAGGAACTTAATTGTAACCTGAAATATGCTGTGGGTTTGAAGTGTATGTTGTGACACAATAAACGTTGAGATTTTATTAGAAGAAAAAAAAAAACTGACGATTTTTATATTGTTGTTTGCTGTTTTAATTACTAGCTTAATTTTATCACTTAAACGATAAATGTAGTTTATTTTGGCAGGCAGTTTTAGGGAAGTTTTAGTTAAATTTGTTATAAGTATCCGTTTTGAGGGAAATTTATTGAGTGTTTTAGTTAAATAATTAGAAAGTGGAAATGTAAATAGTAGTGAATACTATGTAAAGAATTTGTTTTTATATTTATCCTAAAATAATTAAAAATACATCTGTTCTTACTATGTGGTTGCTTGAAATATAATACAAAATATAGCCATTCAATTTGAGCCCATTGATAGAAATCTAAGACTGATAGAAATTTAAGATTGATAGAAATCAACAATTACTTGAAATCTGCGATTTATAGAAATCTATGATTGATAGAAATCAAGGATTCGTAGAAATCAACAATTGATAGAAATCTGCGATTGATAGCAATTTACAATTGATTGAAATCTACGATTGGTAGAAATATAAGACTGAGAGGAGTCTAAAAAGGGCATCAGAAAGAAAATGCGGTATCTAAAATAGATGGCGTATCTTTTGAACGCTGTTTTTGGTTTTAATAACATAAGTATATTTTTATTCTCACTTACTTATTGAACATTATAGTGTAAACAACAAAGTTTTGCCTTATTTCTTTAATTTGAAAGAAGGTGCCGCTGATGCACACCGATTGCCCACCAAAGCTTAAGGTGAATGTGTTCCATCGATTTCAACATGCGAGAGATGGTCTGTGCGGTTCAGAATTGGTGATTTGGACACGGAAGTCACAGATCGTCCAGGTCAGCCAAAAAAGTTTGAAGACCAAGAACTGGAGGCATTACTTCATGAATATTGTTATAAAACTCAACAAGAGCTTGAACAAGTAAAAGAGCTATATTCGGCTGTGCCGATTTTGTCGACCAAAAATTTTTTTTTCAATTGGAGAAATACATAAATCATTTTTTTTTATTCCCAACTTTCAAACAATGACAATTTTCATTCCGTTTCTTAACATCATTCTAAAAATTTTAATTCAAAGTGATGTACTCTAAAGCGTATTATTTGGTGTAATTCTTCGGAATACATTTCAACAAATATCCGGTACTATAAAAGTTATTTATTTTATCAATCGATGATAAACAATTTTGTTTACTCTTGCATATTAGGTGCATGAATAAGAAATTTCCATATGAAATCTATGAAATAAAATAATATTTTGAATAACTCTCCGCATTCCACTTTTAATAAAAAATATCGGTTTTATTCAAATAAAATTTGTTTTGGAAAGGGCATCTACGACTAGAGCCGCAGAAACAAGAAGAGAACGAGAATCACGGCTCCAGCAAATGCGTCGCATTGCATCTTCATCGAGTGCTGCAGAGACACCTCAGCAGCATATCGAAAGACTAGAAGCCAATCGCTCCCGAATGGCTCGATCAAGAGAAAGAATCAATTTAAAGTTGCCAGCATTTTATTACAATAAGTATGATGACTACAGGAATCACAAGGACGTACTGATTGCCGCAATTGACAAACATTGCTTACATTGCCGCATTTTGAAGTTCCCTAAGGAATCCCCGGGAATGTGTTGTTCGAACGGTAAAGTTATTCTGCCACCAGTTATTGAGCCGCCTAAGCTGCTTCTAAGTTACATTTCCGGCGGCAATCCTATTTCCAAGCACTTCCTTCAAAATATCAAAAAGTGCAACTCATGATTTCAAATGACGTCGGCTTCTACCCACCTTTAAAGTTCAAGGCCAAATGTACCACAGAATTGGATCATTGCTCCCGCTTCCCAATGATGCTTCGCATCATCATTTAAAATCATTTTTTAAAAATCATGACTGGATCTAAAGATATATGCAGTTAAATTTAAAAGAGGCGATTTTCGCTACTTTTTTGAAAAAAAACACTTTTTTTCTTTTTAAGTTATTTAAAAAATTTCTTAAAAATGTATAAAGAACTTATGCTTTTGTAAAAGGAAACTTTACATTAAATATTTGAAATGAAAAATAAAATTAAAGTTTTTGATACCCAACGGTCCAGGTCCATCCACACAACGCCTATTTTTTATGCAAAATTCAAATTTAGGGCAAATATTCTCAAATTCCATAATCGATATCAATAAATAGTAACCTATTTTATATGGCCCAATATGTTCTTAATTATTTTGTGAAGGGATACGATAACCCCTACTCTGGTATGGATATTATAGTCAAAAACATAAAAAATCCAATTTTTTTTGGGATTTTTCAAAACTTTTTTGGGAATTGCGGGATTCCCGAATACAACTTTCAAATTTTGTTTTTACTTTTACATTTTCAATAGAAAAATCTATATAACTGCATAATTTCATTAAGAAATATGCATTAATACAAATTTAATTTCAATATGAAAAAATTTTATATATGCAAAAACTAAATAAAAACCATTTTTTGTCATATTTTTCAAAAAAGTATTCCATGATTTCGTTAATTGTTAAAAGTTATATATTTTTGAAAAATAGATAAAATCCCCTACCTTATGTTTTTTAAGTGACAAATTAATTAGGGAAATCTTAACAGGTCGCAAAGAATTTACTTAACATAGAAATTCATAAATAGGTATGTTTGCCTAACTAACAACATTTTTTTGTTAGGTTAATTCTCTGCGAGATGTTAAGTTTTCCCTTATTAATTAGAATATATAAAACTTTTGAAAGTTGTTTTCGGGAATCCCGCAATTCCCAAAAAAGTTTTGAAAAATCCCAAAAAAAATTGGATTTTTTATGTTTTTGACTATAATATCCATACCAGAGTAGGGGTTATCGTATCCCTTCACAAAATAATTAAGAACATATTGGGCCATATAAAATAGGTTACTATTTATTGATATCGATTATGGAATTTGAGAATATTTGCCCTAAATTTGAATTTTGCATAAAAAATAGGCGTTGTGTGGATGGACCTGGACCGTTGGGTATCAAAAACTTTAATTTTATTTTTCATTTCAAATATTTAATGTAAAGTTTCCTTTTACAAAAGCATAAGTTCTTTATACATTTTTAAGAAATTTTTTAAATAACTTAAAAAGAAAAAAAGTGTTTTTTTTTTCAAAAAAGTAGCGAAAATCGCCTCTTTTAAATTTAACTGCATATATCTTTAGATCCAGTCATGATTTTTAAAAAATTCTTTTTTGATTTGACACACGCATTTATTGTTAGTCCGATGTAGGCAAAATGGAGAAAATCGGGAAACATTTGGATCTGGTGTTATCAAAAAACTGGGTTAGGGTGGGTAAAAATGTTGAAAATTTAATTTTCAAATGCGAATATCTTCTAAGCTATAAGAGATAATTCATAGGTGTAATGAAGTTTTTTTTAGTGCTCAACTAGAAGATTCTATATATTAAATTTTTTGCAAATCGGATCGTTTTAAAACTTAACATATACGATGTGTCCTACTTTGGGGAGCCCTGGCCGCACCCCTGGTAAGCCAATGTGGTCCAAATTCAAAACATTAACTCGATAATATTTCTTCTTTGCGTATATAAAATTTTATTCAAATTTGACTATCCGTTTAGATGTTACAGATTTATTTTCATATTTTTTTTTCTATACCACTGTGCAGCGCCCTCTAGCATGCGTTTTAGGTGAAAATAAATATCAAAAATGGATTCCTCGACCCAAAAAACATTAAGCTACCACAACTTTCTAGGTTAATTAAAATAAATAAGCATTATTTTATCAAATTTTTAATGATTTTTTCTTGTTAGACAGCGTTTCAAAATCACCAACTTCAAATGCGTATAAAAAAAATCTAGCGCTGAACTGAAAAAAAGCCTTGAGGGTTTTGTTATGGAAAACGTCACCTTTCATTTGCTTTTGGTTTCATCCCATTCCGATTTTGGTTGTTGCACTGTGCTATCGGAGATTTTCATCATTCGTAGATTTCTATCAATCGCTAATTTCTATCAATCGCAGATTTCAATCACTCGTAGATTTCTGTCAACCGTTGATTTCTATCAGTCGTAGATTCATCTTAGTCTTATAATTCTATCAATTGCAGATTTCAATCAATCGTAGATTGCTATCAATCGCAGATTTATATTAATTGTTGATTTATATCAATTGTTGATTTCTATCAATCGCAGATTGCTATCTATCGTAGATTTTCATCATTCGTAGATTTCTATCAATCGTAGATTTCAATCAATAGTAGGTTGCTATCAATTATTGATTTCTATCATTCGAAGATTTCTATCAATCGCAGATTTTTGAAATAAATAAAAAATCCCATTTTTTATTTATTTCAAAGTAAAAAAAAAAATAAAACAGAAACAAAAAATTTAATAAAAAAATGTTTACTAAAGAAATTAGTTTTTTAAAATTATTGTTTACAAAAAACTAATTTCAAATAATTCCAATAAACTTCAAAAATATGTTTATGAGAGAGAAGTGGAGCAACCTTGTATATTTCAATCATGATCAATAGTATATTTCTATTAACCCATTAATGCCCAGTGGTAAATTGAGTTGCCATCATAGTTGTTATTACTTTTGTATATTCTGATAGTGAAATAAGAAATTAAAATATGAAAACAATCAGTTTGATATTTAAGAAACAAATGTTATAATTTAATCCATTTAATTTTTCCTAATTTTCTTTTGTCGTTTGATTGATATAAACAATTAATTATTGAGCTCTTTTGGCAGAAGTTGCTGATTTAAAATGTAAGTTATACAAGTGTAGAAGATATTTTTACCTTAGTAACAAATTAATTGTTTAAAACTTACAATTTATTAAAATCATGTTAAAATTTTGAGAAATTAAGTGCCACTTTAGATGTCATTGAGCACTGATTGTTTTGGTGTCGTGATGTTTCTCTGCGTTTCGTATTCTGAGATTGTAATTGTGTCAATATCTGTGTTACGATTTTGTTTTCGAATGTAAATTTTGAACATATTTAATACTGAAGATCATTACATAAACAGACACTGACTTAAGAACTTATTTACCAGCATAAAATTCTTAAGAAAACTACAAAAGTGGAATATTCTAGCTACTGCAATATTGGTGCATTTCTTAGGAAATTAAATTTCTTAAACAACTCCCACTTATCTATGAAATTTCGAGTAGAAGGAGTGGTCCACATGATGTTTATTAAGCCAAAAAAATAGAAAGCGTTTTCAAAAGAGCTCCCAACACATCCGGTAGGAAAGTAGCCCGGTTACTGAGCTAACCGGGCTGCTCGGACTATTTGGTACGAAAAGTTAAAGACAATGCAGGTTTAAAACATACAAGAAAGAACAAAAAGTTCCTGACAGGAACGCTGCTAAAAACTTAGAGGCCAAAAAAAGAGCACGGAAATTGAAGTCAAGTTTTATAAAAAAAATATTCTTGCTGCATAATGGATGACGAAACGTATGTTCTGGTAGATTTTTCGCAACTTCCGGGTCAATATTTTTATGTTGCTGATGCTCGAGGGAATGTTGAAGAAAAGTTTAGGACCCAAAAGCAGACAAAATTTCCCAAAAATTTCTTGGTATGGCAAGCAATATGCAGTTGCGACAAAAGAAGCCAATCATTTGTTACAACGGGCTCTATAAATACCGACATTTATATCAAGGAATGTCTACAAAAAAGGCTGCTTCTATTCATAAGACTTCATAATGTGTCCACTTATTTTTGTCCTGATTTGGCATCCTGTCACTATGGTAAGCATGGTCTTGAGTGGTACAAGAACAATAATGTGTTATTTGTACCAAGATAGGCAAATCCTCTAAACTGCCTGGAGCTAAGGCCAGTGGAGAGATATTGGGCTCTTGTTAAAAGCGAATTGAAGAGCAAAAATAAAAGGTGTCCAAAAGTGTGGTAGATTTTAAACGGACCTGTTTGAGCAAAGTGACAGAAATCACTATAAAAACCATAATGGAAGGGTTTCCGAAAAAGATTAAAAATTTCATCACTAGTGATTAGAACTATAAAAATATATTTTTTTTTGTAAATTGTAATAATAATTTCAATCAAATAAAAAATAGTTAAAACTGTTAGTTAAGTGGTTTCATTTTTATTAACATATATGTATGTTAAGATTTTTTCGATCTCACTCCTTATATGTATATGGATGGTGTAGATTTGTGTAATCGATTTATATAAAAATACACTATTCGAATAAAAACCTACTTGATCAATTGATATTTTTTAAGTTGGAGGTTGGTTGTGATTTCGCAAGGTTAGCCACAATTTACACTTAGATTAGTAACTATATCCAGTCCAGCGTCTTCTTGGCGTAATAATGTAATATGTAACAGTCAGCATCCGTTTGCACAAAACGGATAACATAATTATAAAGGGAATATCGAAATACTACCACTAAAAACATTACAGTGATCACACAATAATTGTTTGTAAAAAAAAATGTAAAATAAATAAATGTATTGCAGAGTTTTATTATAAATACTAAAGCAAATATGACTAATTTAAATGTATTACTTATAAAAAAAAAGAAAAATAAAACTTTGTGTTCCTACTAAAACTGTAGGTCCTGACGATAGATACTTGCCCACTAGCATCTTTAGTTGCCGGGAGAAAACATTTACCCATACATATTTGTTTGCAAAATGGCTGAACAAAGTATGTTTCTTAGTCAGCAGTGAGCAAGGGTTCCAAAATTTTGTTTCAAAATTGCAATGAAATTGTTCCGGTCATTAATGGGTTAATCCTAGATTTCTATTAATTGCAGATTACTATCAATCGTAGATTTCTATCAATTGTAAATTTCAATCAATTGTAGATTTTTCTCAATATTATAACTCTATCAGTCATAGATTACTATCAATCCTGGATTTTTTATCAATCCTACAAAGAGAAAACAGATTCGTGATAGCAACCGAATTTGTTGCCAATCGAATGATTCTACCTTAGTGACCGAATTTTACAGTTGTGGCTACAAAATTTTAAAAAGGGTAGTAAAAGTTTGGTTACTTTCACCGAAATTCTTCTTTGTCACCAGACTTTCTGTTGGTATAACAGACAAATTCTATGTGTGTAACCGAATCATTCGATTGGCAACAAATTCGGTTGCTATCACGAATCTGTTTTCTCTGTGTAGATTATTTCAATCGCACGTTTCTACCACTCATAGATTTCTACACACAGAAAAAAGATCGATCGGAATTCAGTTGTGATTCTAAATATTTAATAAGCTTGACAGAAACTTAATTGTAATTATTGAAATTCGATATACTTAAAAGATTTCTAATTGTTAGAATAATAAAACCTCAATAACAATCGAATTGAGGTTCCAACAACTTCAAAAGTAATTAATTGATGTGGTTTGTGTCTTTACTAACTTTCATTTAAGGCTTTCGGTTATAGTAATATATAATTGGTTATTAAAATATAAAATAATTTCAATTCGGTGTTCACAATCAATAGAAGTTTTAGATTTTTTGACATCTTAAAAAAAAAATGAATTTAAAATAAAACATACAGAAAATATTTCAAAGAACATACAATACAGAAACACAAAAGATGTTGGTTAATAGATATTAAACGGTAGTAGTGCTTTGGACAATTGGAGATACGATTGTGTTACATGTAAGAATATGTAAGTAACATCCATACAAAAATATTTGCACTAAAGAGAGTTTTCAAAATGTGTATATTTATAGGTGCCACGGCAGAAATTCTGGTTCTACATCCACTATTAGAATAAACATATTTGTAATAACTGTTAGACAAATACAAGAATCCTTGATAAGCTTACCATTCATATGATGTGCTGCCTGATATGATTATATATCTCCAGTTTTACCAGTCAATCCTAAATGTAGATGCAAGACTAATTTCAGATTCAAGACAAATCCAACCTTAACTTATAATATACAATTTAATGGATAGTATTTTGTTTGTACATATTTGTTCTCTCTATTCTGTTCTGTATGTATCATTTTCCTTGCTAAATAAAATTAAAAATATATATCTTGTTGAAAATTGTATTAGTTGCTCCAACTTCCAGTATTGGCGACCTTCACCGAATTAATTTTTTAAAACAGTTGTGAGTACCATTAATTCAGCAAAGGAATATTGTATATACTAATATATTCAGTCATTCCAACCGAATGGAACGATAGTACATAGAACCGACAAAATTCGATTGGCGCTAAATTCGGTTGTGAGCACGAATCTGTTTTCTCTGTGTATCAAACGTAGATTTCTATGGATTGTAGATGTAGAGTTCAGTTAATCGTAGACTTAATCAATCCTAGATATCTGTCAATCCTAAATATCTGTCCTAAAATTCTATCAATCTTAGATTCCTCTCAATCCTACACACAGAAAAGAGTTCGATTGGAAATCAGTTCCAATTTTCAATATTCAATAAGTTGAACTGAAATTAAGGTATCACAATTAAAAAACTATAATTTCAATAGGTTTTCCATGATAGGTATTGCAAAAACATAATTTCAATCGAATTATGGTTCTGACAATACTAAAGTTAGTTATCTAAACCAACTTAACGTTTTCTAAAATTTAAGTTATTAATTCGTCTACTATGACTAAATTAAATTCAGCAATATTCGTTCAATCCCCAAATATTAGTGGTTGTAATCGAAAAATTCGATTACGATGTGAAAATTTCAAATTCGGTGTTCTCAACCGAAGGAAAAATTACTATCGGTAGAAATTTTTGACAAAACATGTACATAATTTCTATAAAAAATTTAAATTCACAAAATAATCTATTTGATTTAAAATATTTTTCAATTAACAAATTAAAACAAATAAGATCTACTAATTTTCAACTAAACAATTGAGCATTAAGAGATGGACATGAAGGGTGAGTTTATTGGATTTATCTTAAACTATTCATTAAAGACAACTTCAAATATTTTTTTAGGTTTCATAACAACAATCACATCATTATGATAAGTAATCGTTTAGCACTATATTTCATCTTGGAAGTTAGTTGTGAGGAGTTAGTCTATGACCGTCGATATGTATATAGTTCTTTCGCTAATAAAATGTTTTGTGATATCCACACTATCTTGAACTCGACAACAAAACACCGACGCAGTTTTCTGCGTTTTAAAATGTATGTATGATAATCTTTCGTTCTCATGTCTTATTGAATGTATTATTTCAACCATTTTATTTAAGGTCGCAGAAAGGTCAAGATTATTCAAGTTCTACTCCAGCTCCAATCTAAACAAGAAAATATGATAACACATAGGTTTTGCATTTCATATACATGTTTACCATGCGAAATGATTGTAATGTTAATTACGGAATTTTGCACATAAGTTGACGATATATAATACATATGAACTTCCCTTTATATATTAAGATTTTGTACATATTTTAAGAATAAACACATTCTATTTGTATTAATAAGTTGGAAAAAAGTTAAAAAAGTCCTTAATTTATTTCATGTGCAAGAAAAAATCGTAATTACCACTACTAACAGATTCTGTCCTTACTACCGAATTACTTTATTTTAAACAGTTGAGTCTACCATTAATTCAGCAATAGAATAACACAGCTACCATATATTCAGTCATCCCAATCGAATTTTGAGACAGTACATGGAACCGACAAAATTCGATTGGCGACAAATTCGGTTGTGAACACGAATCTGTTTTCTCTGTGTAAGTTTCTATCAATATTATATCAATCCTAGGTTTCTAGCAATCCTATAATTATAACAATTGTAGATTTCTATCAGTCCTAGTTTTGTATCTATAAAAGTATTCTTCAAGTAACAAATGATTAACAAATTTACATCTGTCCAATATAGTTGACCTATTAAAACAACCCTTTTTTATATAATACCACTTACTAAACTCAATGAAGCGTGCTGTAATTAAAACATTTATAATGATAACTGCATAATAACTTCAGTGATTAAAATAATCCAATCAAATTGATTGTGCAAATTAAGCTTAATATGTAAATTAATTGAAATATTAATACAATTTGAATGTAGAAGCAAAACACCCGTCAATATAAAGCTTACAATTGGGGTTTATAAAATAATTACACAAATTACGTATACATTAAAGTGCATTTTGGGGTTATCGGCAATGTTATGAAAATAATTAAAAACAGTAGTGGTCAATTCACAAGGTCTTCTATCATGTAATACTTATTGTCATAATGTCCTATTATTTTACAATTGTTTGAAAATGTTGTTATTGCATTTCAAGCTAAAAATGTCGTAAAATAATACTAATCTGTATGCTGGGCCGAATGCCTAAGAGTCGGTTAAGCCGAGCCGCCGAGTCGTGAAATATTAGGACATTATGACAATATGACATGATAGGAGACCTTGTGAATAGACCATTGGTCTTTAGGCGTTCGACGCAGGTTTCTGCTGGTTGGTTACGATAACACAATAAACATAGCATAAGGAGTAGTATTATTTTATGACATTTTTTGCTTGAAAGTCAATTACAACATTTTCAAACCATTGTGAAATGTTAGGACATTATGACAATATGACATGATAGGAGACCTTGTGAATTAACCATATATTTTTAATTACAATACAATATTGCACAGTAGTCTAATGTTTTTCAAAAGTTGGATTGCTTTTATTTGAATGAACTTTTCTATAGAAGAATAATAATAAACACCATTTCTCTCGCTGTATGGCATTCCCATTTTGTAATATTTTTAATAATTTCAAATTTTTGATTGCGTTTTTCATAAACAGCTAGTATAACAGAAATTTTTTTAATAAATTTTTCTGTTGTAGTTATTATTATTCAAAGAATACATTATTATTACAGCTCGCCACATGACGCCTCAAGGTTAAAAAAAATAAAAAATAAAAATACAAATAAATAATGAAAAAAATGCAAAAGTTTTCATTAAATTTACAATTGTTGTTATGTGGCATTTTAGTTTGAGAGAAAATAAATAAAAAAGAAAAATAACACAACACAACACAAACAACCTTTCACTTAAAAACTACGTGAAGTTTATTGAAAATTCATAAAATATTTGGGTAACAATGTGACAAGTGCCTTTGTCTGCCCCCTCCACTTACGTTTGTACAAGAGTTTCTTTTGCGCGTTTCTTTATTGTGAATTTTCGTTACATTTTTATCCTCTTGACTCTGCATAAAATAAAATGCAAATAAGTTTAGCGGAGAAAGTAAGTGTAAGTAAGTAATTTGAATTTGGTGCTGTGTATGAATTCAAGTGTAGTAAGTAAATATGCTAGGGTATTTTGTTTCTAGCTAAGATTTTGGCATATTTTAGTAGCAGATGATACAGAATCAAATATTTATAGTTCATTGTGGTGGAATTTAACATAAGCTTCTTTAAGGAATTGAAAATGTCTTAACATTTTTCTAAATGATCTGGTTTATACAGGTTTGTGTTTGTGGCATGAGTTTCCAGCAGATTAATCAATAAAACATTTCAACATCGAATAATTCAAGAACTAAAAAGTTCGTAAAATTATCGAAAATATTTTAAAATGTTATTGTTTACGATACCAAATAATTCTTTATCATTTTTTGAAATTGAATTCTAGAGCATTTTCAAAATAACGAATACTAAACATATTTCGATTGTTATTGATAATGATTCGTTGGTTATATATTTCTTGAAACTTCTAGAATGAAGCGGCAGAACCCTTTTTTTCGTTCTCGAATGTTTTGAAGAGACATGTTCGCATAAGTTTCGATATTGATAAAATATTTGAATGTTCTAAATATTTTATTTGTATATTTAGCCAAATTTTGCAATATGAATGCTTAGATTCATGTGTTACTTAAGGTAGAGTACTGTAAGTTGGTGTTCACTGTACCTAATAAGTATGACCTAAAAAATTTACATATATCTACATTCATGAAATATTTATGTAAATACTGACTTACTAGTGTAAATTAAACTCCCCATCTTATTGCTATGGAAATTTTCAACAAAACCAATAAGTGTAATTTTCATAGCAAAAGTATTTAGTTTTAGGAATGGCAAATTCGACTCCTATTTTACTACAGTTACTAAAAGGCATAATTATGATATATTTCTATTAATTGTATTAAATATATCCGTCAGTAATTTGAAGATTCCAGAAAGTTGATTTTTCCTATCAGAATACCTCATGTAAAAGCACAAATACAACACAATCCTTACCAATGGTCACATCCCTTCATGCTGAAGGCTATGAAAACTAAAATTGTTTTTTTTTTTCTAGTTATATATGTATGTGTTTGTACCCTTTGGAACCAATTATATTAAGCCTTTTATTGCCTACACCTCATTTACTATAAATATAATATATATTTTATTTATCAAATATTATTATTTTCTAAAACAATATTATTTTCATGGAAAATATTTGTCTATACATTTTTAATATAAATGTAACACAAACAGTATTCAATTTTATTATAAATAACAATATTTAAAATCTAGAAAAACAATAAGAGTAAAATAATAAATCAATATTTAGATGAACAGAGAAATATTCTTTATTTTAGGTTCATTTATTTGGATTTTGTTTTTACAAAAACTCTGTTCACACTTACGCAAATTTAAGATAGAAATTTGCGATTGATAGAAGTCTACGACTGATAGGAAACAGCTATTGAGAGAAATCTACGATTGATAGAAATCTGCGATTAATAGAAACACTCCATATATAGAAAAACAACAATTGATAGAAATCTGATAGAAATCTTCGATTGAGAGAAATTTGCGGTTGACGAAAATCTGCTATTGATAGAAAGCAACGATTGATAGAAATCAACTATTGGTAAATGTCATAGATTGATAGAAATCTACGATTGATAGAAACCTACGATTGATAGAAATCTACAATTGATTGAAATCTACGATTAATAAAAATCTGTGGATGACTGGTAGCTACGATTGATTAAATCTACGACTGATAGAAATCAACGATTGATAGAAATCTACCATTGATTGAAGTCTATGATACATAGAAATCAACGATTGATAGAAATCTGCTGTTGATTGAAAGCTACGATTAATGGAAATCTCCGATTGATAGAAATCTTCGATTGATAGAAATATAAGATTGATGGAAATCTCCGATTAATGGAAATCTGCGATTGATAGAAACCTACGACTGATGAATATCTTCGATTGAATGAAGTCTACAATTTATATAAATCAACGATTGATAGAAATCTGAGGTTGATTGAAAGCTACGATTGATTAAATCTGCGATTGATAGAAATCTATGATTGATACAAAAAAAGGTTGATGGAAATCTACGATTAATGGAAATCATCGATTGATAGAAATCTGCGCTTGTTTGAAGTCAATGATTGATTGAAATCTGCGATTGATAGAAATCAGCACTTGATAGAAATATATGATTGATAGAAATTTACGATTTGTAGAAATTTGCAACTAATAGAAATCTGAGATTGACAGAAATCTGCGATTAATGGATATCTATGATTGATTAAAGTTTACGATTCATAGAAGTCTGTGATTGATAGAAATCTACAATTGACAGAAATAAACGATTGATAGAAATCTACGGTGAATGGAAATCTACAATTGATGGAAATCTACAATTGATGGAAATCTACGATTGATAGAAATCTAAGATTGTTAGACATTTTTTTTGGACCAGCGCTCTGGAGATGGCCCCTACTCATGCAAAGCATTGTGTTGGAACTAGGAAAATATGTTATGGGGGAAGGAAGGAGGGAGTAGTGTTTATACCTTACACCACCTTAGTGGGGAGGGTATATTGGATTTGTGTAGAAGTTTGTAACGCCCAAAAATATTAGTCTAGCATACACCTTCAAGTATACCGATCGACTCATAATCACTTTCTGAGTCGATTAAACGGTGTCCGTCCGTCCGTCTGGCTGGCTGTTCATATAAACCTTGTGCGCAGAGTACAGGTCGCAATTTGGAAGATATTTCGATAAAATTTGGTACATATAATTTTTTCTGCCTAAGGACCAATCATATTGAAAATGGCTGAAATTGGTTCATTATTTCACCTAGTCCCCATACAAATGTCCTCCCGAAATATGACTTTATCGGTCATAAATGTTTAATTTATATAGGTATCTACACAAGTTTTTCTCCAAATAAGTTTTATATATACGGAATTCATGTCACCAAATTTTATTGTGATCGGTTCATAATTACTCATAGCTCCCATATAAGGCCTGCTTCCGATAATCAATTTAACGAGCATAAATCTCCTAAAAATATTGGTAAACACATAAAATGCAACATAAATAACTTTCATATAGACATTAATCATATGACCAAATTTCATGGTGATCGGTTCATAATTTCTCATAGCTCCCATATAAGGCCCACTTCCAAAAATCACTCACGAATATAAATTATTGAAATTTTGAAAGAAAAATGTTTTTGTTCGTTAGCTTAGTGTAGGGTATTATATGGTCGGGCTTGACCGACCATACTTTCTTACTTGTTGGACATTTGATTTGCACTTACCGACGTTGAAAATTACAGGAAAGAAATCGGCGGATATCAAATCGAACACATTCCATTGTAGTACCGATAGAACAGTGAAACGCAGCCCACATTGCGTCGGTAGTCCATAGAATCAATAGAGTTGGATACCCTACTGTCACCGATAATCACCTTCGCCCTCTCCTGTACGCGGTCGAGAGGCTCCAAAATAGACTTTGAAGCAACGGCCCATACATGGGAGTTGTATTCCATTTTCGGTCGGATATAGGTGGTGTAAGTAGTGAGGAGATATTATGGAGTGAAGTAATTCCTACACCGTTTAAAAAAACCGAGACACTTGAATGCTTCTTTCGACACTTGAAAAATGTGTTTAGACCAATATTTATACCATCTATAAATGCAGATGAAGCAACACAGTCTGTCAACACGTAGTCTTGCGAGTGTTGAAAGCGACTTTATGAGCACTACTCCATTCAGAGATTGTCACAAGGTCCAGATTAAGGGAATCATTCATCTTTTGCCTCATTGCTCCAATCTCCAACAGGCTTAGTCTATAGGTCTGTTCATTTACTTTCCCAGTAAATACTTGCAACGAGAGAATAAAATCAAAATATACAAAATTACTCTCTTAAATTCTCAAAAATATTAAAAAGCATAATATAACTATACAAGTTAGCATGGTACAATCAGTTACCAGGTACAATTATTAGAGAGAGTTTCCAATGTTCGCCCCTAAAACGTCAAACTATGTATGTAATCACTTAACTTTTCTTAATTTGTTACCGCGATATTTTAAAAATTTGTAACAATTTAACTAAAATTATACACACTTCTTAAAAAGTATTTAGTTTTTCTTCAATTGTTACTAAATTTATGTTTGCGATTGAATTTTTTTGTAACAAAAATTTAAATTCAATTATTTTTTTTTAGACATTTCCTTTTTATATTTTTTAATTTTCTTTTGTTTGACGTTTTAGGGAATGTATTATTGAGAACATACTTTCTAATAATTGTACCTTGATAGTTCTGCCATGCAAGTTAGAATCAGTAGAAAAGTAAGTTCTCAATTTTTCATGCCTTGAATTGTCAGACAAAATAAAAAATAAAAATAAAATATCAAAAATTAAAAAAAGTTTATTAAGTATTTTTGTGAAGAAATCAATTTAACATTAAACCATATAACAAGAATATGCGTGTGAAATGTGCTGTGTGTAAATGTTCATTTGAACAAAAGGATATAAGATTTTTAAAATGTCCTGAACAAAAAATTTAAGAATGGAGTACTGCTTGCGGCGTTGCGTTTTAAATTTTCTTTATTTTTATTCATATATTTGTTTCTTATTTTCTCATATTTGACATAACAAGGCATACAATTTGAAACTCTCCCTACTGATTCTACCTGGTTATTATTTTATCATGGTAAAAAGTAAATGAACGTTTTTCCAGTAACAAAAAATTTATACACACAATTTTCATATTTTTTCCTTTCAAAATGTATAAATATTCACATTTTCTTAAATTTTATTTTTTTCACCACAAAAATAAAATTGTAAATAAATAAACAATAACACAAAACATATGAAATATAAGCTGCTAACTATTACGAGTTCAAAATAGAACTTGTAATAGTTTGCAACGAGAGAAGACTCTCTAAAATTTATACGCTCTTGATTTTTTCTCTACTTGCTAGTTTTTTGAGTTAATGAACGCTTTTCCAGTAACAATTGTTACTAACTAGTAACAACTTTTAGTTATTGAACAGAGCTTATATCTGAGTTAAATATGAATGACAAATGTTGCTGTCATCTGTAAAAGAGTAGATAGAAGTTCGTTTAGAGAAATAATAAATAGAGTAGGAGAAAGAACGGAGCCTTGCGGTACCCCTGAATTTATCTTGAACTCATTTGATGAGATTCCATCTATAACAACTTGTATAGTGTGATCTCTGAGAAATCTCAGTTTCTCATAAATCGAGAGAAGTTATTAGCGACACTAAAAGCAATAGCGGTATTCACAATGTAGAGTACTTGGCCTGTTAATGTAGTAAAAGAGCACAATATCAAAAAACTAAAAACAAAATACATTAGAAATTGAAATGTTTGTCAGTAAATAGCTTGTCTGCTCTTTTACTAGGCCAAGTACTCTACATTGTGAATACCGCTAATAAGTTTTGATAAAAGTGCACCATGCCACACTCTATCGAACGCCTTGGAAATATCTAGAGCCAAAACGGTGAATAGAACGACACCATTATTTCCGATAGGAAAACTAGCAAGTCTTCCGTAGAACGTCCTCTGCGAAAGCCATACTGCAGGTCGCTGGACTTTAAATATTTCATAACATACTCTCCACAACTTTGGAAAGTGCAGAACAAACTGCTATTGGGCGATAATTCTCAGGGTTGTTAGCCTGTCCCTTTTTATGAATTCAAAACCAGTGTTGGTATACTATCTGGCTCAGGAGACTTAATTACGTTGAGATCCAATAAAGCTCTTTTAATAGCAAGAGCTCGATACTCTTTCGAGTTCGGGAAGTGGTTGATCACTTTCCGGCAAGTGAGAATTACTAGCGAATAATTTAGCTAAAAGGTTAGCTTCATCAACCGGATCAGTGACTATTTGGTCATCCTTTAAAAGAGTTGCAATTGAGGAACTAGCATTATTCTTTCTTCTCTTAACGAATAACCAAAAGCTTTTACTACCCCGGTGAGCAGTAAGAATTTTAGTACTAAGGCGTTGCACAGTGGATAATATAAGGTGTATGCATCTCACAATTGATTTTTGCAAATGTTTAAAATAAACCATAAAACAAGATCTAACGTAAAGCTAAGATGTCAAGCAATAATTATTAGCAAAAATTATAGTTATTATGTCAACAGAAATGTTCAAAAATGGCGACAGAACACACTACTTTCTACTTTAAAGATTTGGCGAGTTAAAATTAACCATATTCAAGGGCGTATTTTTTATATTTAGGATTATTTTACCTTGTTGGAAAGGGTATCTTGTCCAGACTCAACTTTCGTTATGAGTTTTGTATATATTGTTAGTAGATTTGAAATATATTCATTTAAAATATATAATGCTTTTTGGCTTACCTACGCAACTTTGACTAAGATTTTAACTGTTGGCGCCGTTTGCCGCCGATATATTTTTAACATAGAATTTATGTTTAACTTATTATCTAAAAGATATATAAAAACTAGCTGACTTTTCATGCCCATAAACAAATGGCATGCAAAAATGTTGAGCAACTCAGGAATTAAAAAAAAATTATAAAATTGTTTGACTTTAGTAGCTTTTCATTGCTTATAGAAATTTATAACAATATATAAAGAGAATTTTGATCTTTAGAAAACAATGTTGTAATCGGATGAAAATTGTAATAGTTATTAACACCTTTTATAGTATTTTCTCCCCCAGCACATATGAATAAAAAAACAAAAAACTATACAAACAAAAAATTTTGCAAATATGAACCGATTTTAAAAAGTAATGTCTCGTTTTTATCTATATAAAATTATCTTTAAAACAATATGCAAAAAAAATATGTTTTCATAGAAAAAAATTAAAATAACTATTGTTGAATTTGAAAAATTACGAAAATAAAATAAAAGAAGGTAAACTTTTTATAAAAGCTTAAATAATTTCATGAAATATACATTTTATGAAAGATTAATTCCTTGCCTCTCCATAATTGTTTAAAATTTTTAAATCGGTATAAAAATGTGTGAATTGGAGGTACTAAAGTATTGTGGCCTACACTAAAACAGTTTTTTCAAAACAAAACTCAAAATGTTGAGCATTTTTTTAAGTATTGTACATTTGCTACCAATGAAATTTTATTTTAACTCTACTGCAGGTGAACATGTTTTTGAAAAAATTCAACCTTTGGTTCTTGTAAATATTGGGGCTTAAAAGTATGCGAGCCGAAGTTTGTTATTTTCTAAAAAAAAATCAAAACTAAAAAGCTGTTAACAAATGTCAGTTGTTAAAACCATTAAAACTAATGAAAAACTACATAAAAACACCACTTTTACTTGTCTTAACATATCACCTTTATACAAAAACTAAATAAAATCAAAAATGAATTTTTAACAGTTCATTACTATTTTAATATGATTCAATATTTATGATTAAAAAAACAAATTAAAGCTTAAAGTCCCACATATTCAAAAAAAAAAAAAAAAAAATCTTACAAAAATCCTCATCCATTCAAAAGTTACAGATTTTTGATCCGAAAATTACCAAAATTTTCCACTGTGCGTTGTTCGTATAGGGCTTTATCGCGCCTTAATACTTTGACACACGAAGATCTTGCTTTTTTGCGCAGCGAATCAGTTTCTGCGTTTTATTTATTGAGTCAAGTTCTGAATGCTTCTCTCTGGATCTGATTGCTATTTTGCACGTCTAGGTCTAATCGAATGTTGGACTGAAATTCTTCATTCCCAAAATGATGATACTTTATCAACCCATATGCGATTGATATAAATCTAATGAAAAATACGATTGATACATATCTAACATTGTTTCTTTTTTTTTTTTTTGTAAATTCAGTTTTGTTGATCTATTGAAGATCCATTTAAAAATATTTTTTATTTTGAAATTTTTCTTTATGCCTGTAGCTTTAATAATACTAGTGTGAACATAAATATTAAAGATTGGAACATGTGTGTATTTATAAGTGTGTATGTACTGTTGGTAAAAATTTATTATAAAAATAATACTTTTAAATTCATTGATAAATGTAGGAATCAAATTTGTGTTTACTTACTTTATGTTAAGGTGGTCCCAACAAAGTTGTCAATAATTCTCTTCTAAGATATTCCCATCAATTAAGGTTCTGACACATAACCTTCGTCGATGACTAAAAAAACTCAGATATCTTGTAGCTCAGAGTCAATGAGAAAACAAAGGGGGTAATTATTCATACTTTTCTTCTTTATAGTCTAAAAAGTAAGATCAGAAGCATGGGTGTATCGACGCTTCTATTTAATTAATTAATCAGTTTCGATTTCTGGAAATTTCTGCATAATTTTATTTTGAGAAATGGTATCTTGAACTAAAGTAAACTGTACTTTAAATAGCTAAAACATGGAAAATAATTTTAAGTCCTTAAAAACTGTGCCACCCTAATGTAGATATATGCGTCTGCATAAATTCATTGATGTTCTCTTGTATGTGTGAATTTTCTTCATTTTTCTATATTTCTTTACACATTTATTCATAAATATGTTAGTATCTGTGTGTACATTTGTATTGTATAATAAACTCATACTAACAAAAAATAAAAAAAAAATGTATAGAAAAAATTCATAACAATTCATTTACTGGAAATGTTGCACATTTTTCTTGTTTATTTGTTATTGTATTATTAAAATTCTATTGTTATGAATTTTCAATTCATATTTACTGCAACAAATATGTTTCTTTTTATTATTTTCTTGCCAAATAAGTCGATAATACCTACTTCGTTTACCACAATAGCAATAATAGAAGAAAAATATTACGAAAGTAATAATGGCTTATTATTTTAGTAATTTTTACCATTGCATTTTACAAAATGTTTAGCATTTTAATGAAAATATTTAAGAATTAAAATGAAAAATGAAGGGTTGTGATTTTTATTGTGAGTTATATGTTGACAAATATTGCATTGTAAATAATAATTCTAATGAGTAGGCTTTGATAATTTACAATATTTTTGAGCAACAACAGTTATATTAGTTTTGATATAATTTATTCAAATATTTGCAACTTTATATTGTGTGTGTAAAACACGATGTTGTCTAAAGTACATAATAAAAATCAATAAAATCTTCTTGGAAAGTTTACCATTCCCCTAGGTAGTTTCGTATTGAAAATCAACAAAATCGGTGCTGTAGACATAAAGTTATAAGCCAAAGTGTGAGACTACCTCGAAAAGGGGTTTTATTTTTAAAGAAGCATATTATAATAGCATCTTAGTTTGTTGTTATGAGCGTATAAAAGTTGATTTGCTTGAGGGATGCCCAAAATTAAAACTGTATTTGGCTTGGTGAGCGAAAGAGAACTCACTCCACTGAAAGAAAAGTTAAGTGAACTAAAAAAAATTGTCAGTATTTATCAGGCTTTATTTGTTAACAATAATGAAGTCAACAATCTTGGGCAAATTGTATGCGGCATATCTTATGTTATTAGTTGAAAGTTACATATTTTTTGATTTTTGATAAATTTGTATTAATAGGACATTTTTGTTTTGCTTATTTTATTACGTTGTTTTGATTAATTTAATATCAAATTTGAAAAAAAAAATTCACAGAAGTAAATTGACGGAAAAAACGAAACAACAATGATTTTCTTAAGTTCGAAATATATTAAACAATCCGTGGTCATGAAAAAACAGCTTTTTTATTGTAACAAACACAAAATACATGTGGAAATACAAAGTACTCCCTTGTATTATAAAAACAGCACATAAATGTATATTATTGTTGCAGAGTAAAAATTACAACAACAACTTGTCATAGCACAATTGTGCAGGCTAACAACACACATATTCTTATACTCTTTTGTTAACATGTGCATTCGTCGTTGTCTCAGAGACGACTAAACAAAAGAGAATAAGAATATGTGTGTTGTTTGCCTGCACAATTGTGCTATGAGAAAGTTGTTGTTGTAATTTTTACATTTAGTTTTAAATGGAGTGTAAGTATTTAAGATTCATTGCACAGGTTAACCTATAAAGAGAAAAATGTTGGTGGCGAGATACCGTAAGTCGTTTTGTATTAGGTAAGCACTGGAAATATCAATACTGTTTTTATATTTTGTTCCTACATGCAGCTTTAGATCTACCTTCATATTACAATATTTGCTGTCATAAGTAAATATGTGTGCCCGTTTCGTAGTCTTATATGTACATTTCTATAAATAGATTTTAAGATTAGGAACGCGGAAAAGTTGTCGCAATGACCGAAATGGGTTTTGTTATATTTGCGGGAAAAAAGTCAAAAAGTTTAGAAACAGATTTAGTAAGAAACACGTATTTCAATTATTTTAAGATGGAGATTAAGAACATAGATAAACCGTGGCATTGTGTTTAGTGATTATATAAGACAGTGGGAAAGTGGTAAACATAGTCATTTGAATGCTTGTACAGAACCGAAAAACTATATTGATGACTGATATTTTTGTGTCGTTTAATTATATGGTACACAGAGAAAACAGATTAGTGATAGCAACCGAATTTGTTGCCAATCGAATGATTTTACCTTCAGAAGGGGTAACAAAAGTTTGGATGCTTTAAACGAAATTCTACTTTATCAACTGACTTTCTTTTGATAGAACCGATAAATTCTATGCGTGCAACCGAATCATTCGATTGGCTACAAATTCGGTTGCTATCACGAATCTGATTTCTGTGTGTATGAATGAAACGAAAACGACATATCCTGATTTACCATCTGGTAAAGAATCTCTTCTGTACTCAGATAAGTAGCATCTCCTGTGAGTCAAAATCTATCAGATTTGTCGGACACCGAGATGGTGGAAGTTTTTTCGGATGAATATGACAGCAATTTTGAAGTGTTAAAAGCGCCTATACTTTTCTCACAAGATACCTTAAGTGACTTGATAAGAGACCTAGACCTTACGAGATTGAGATCTGAGCTGCTAGCATTTAGACTCAAAGAAAGACGTCTTTTAACTCAAGTTACGAAAGTCTGATTTTATCGCGGTCGCGGAAAAGCACTTCTTTTATTTTTTAGCTCAGAAAATGTTATAGTCTTTTGTAATGACATTGGTGGCTTTTTAAAGAAAATGGGACTATCAAGCTACAAAGCTGATTAGTGGAGATTGTTTATGGACAGGTCAACGCGAAGTTCAGAATGTGTTTTACTAGATATTGGTAATAAGCATGCAGCTGTGCCTATTGCTCATTCTACAAAATTAAAGGAGGAGTATCAAAACGTAGATCATGTTAAAAAAAAAATTTAAGAACTCGGATCATCAATGGGTTATATGTTTCGATTTAAAAATGTTTAACTTCTTGTGGGTACACAAAATTTTCATGTTTCATCTGTTTATGGTACTGCAGCGCAAAACGTGACAATTGGTTTAAGAAAGGCCTCTGAGAGACAACATGACAGCTTGAAAACTAGATGTTATAAACCAGCCAGATATAAGATTAGTTTGCCTCTATTACACATAAAATTGGGACGTACTAAACAGAATGTGAAGGATTAGATAAAACAGATCCATGTGTTGTATTTCTTTCAAGAAAGTAGAGTAGAGAAAACCTAAAATCTGTTTTTTGTGGGCCCCTTTTTCTATCATTTCTGACCGTATGTCACGAATAAAAATAAAATATGTTGACCTCCAAGGCGTCAATTGTTGCATAAACCAGTGACTTCTCGTCGCCCCATAGGAAATAATCGAGAGTTGTCAAATCGTACTACCGCACAGTGGGGCAGAATCAATTTTTTTTGGAAATTTTAGCCAAGGAGTATTCGAGTTCAAGTTATTAAAATGGACTCTACAAATGCTCGAGGGGCGGTGCTATGGGGGTTCAAATTAGGGTACCTTCGACATGTAAAGTTTTTAAAAACGTTCCATTTTTTTGTTTCCATCCGATTGTTAATAAATAATGATTTTATATGTAATAAAATCATTATTTATTAACAAAACTAAACAAAATTTTCAACGTTTTTTAAATTTTTCATTCTAAATAACAAAGTGTAAAAATATTTGTCAAAAGGACAAAGGTAATCCCGAAATTCCTAAAAACTGGAGCGGAAATCCCAAAAATGGTATTTTTCACACTTTTGCCCACAGGTTCTACATTTCCTTTGGGGCTGGGAAAATACTTTAAAAATAAATAGGAATTACATAAAGGTTTCCAAAGATGCTTTCTGTTTTCTGATCCCAGCTTTGGGATTTTGGAACATGTAGTTCAAAGTTAAAATTTTGATAAAAAATTGATCAAATTGCGAAGGACCTAGGGGCGAGATATTCAAAAAATGTGACATGTTCTTTATACCAAAATATTTTCCGTAAAAATATCTTACAGAAAAACATAAAACTGTTATATGTTCTTAAAGAAAGTTTTATTTTAATAAAAAAATAGTTAAGTCACCTTTTCACCGTTTATTTTCGGATCCGTAATTGATATTGCTCTGAACTAGTGAACAAAATTCGAGTCCATTCGGTTCAAAAATACGCCTTATATTTTTAAAAAAGCGGACCAAGGTATGGCAAAATTTGAAAATATAAATTTTGAAATGCTTATAACTCGGAAATTATAAGAGATAAATAGCACACGCAAGCATATTTTTTCAAGACCTAGCCAAGCGGTTCCCAAAAAATCTTTGAAATCGGAAACAAACAAAAAATGGCACGTGTTTAAAAATTTTACATGTCGAAGGTACCCTGATTTGAGCCCCCATAGCGCCGCCCCTGGAGGATATGTATGGTCCATTTCGAATACTCCTTGGTTAACCCCACTTCAAATTTTGTCATGATCGAGCCATCCGTTTAGAAATGCCAGATTTATTTCCAAAAAATTTTGATTCTGCCCCACTGTGTACCGTTAAGTCCAATTGACAGGTTTGTTTCTCAAAAGCCAAAAAGTTATAGCCAAATTTTTCAATAAATCGTTGGTTGTGGTCGCCATATGAAACGTAGTGCCATCCTGTTGAAACCACATCTCTCCCAGATCAATGTCATCTATATTTTCAAACAAAAAAATTATTGATCATGGTGCGGTACCGATCTCCATTGACCGTAACGTGAGCTCCGGCTTAATTTTTGATGAAATAATGTCTGATGATGCCATCAGCATGTAAAACGCACCAAGCGGTGCATTTGTCTGGATATAATGGAGTCTGTAGGGTGGATTGATCTCACTCCATATGTGGCAATTGTGTTTATCAGCCTCATCGATGAACACAATTTTATGATAAAACTGTCGTCAGTTGCGCTAATCGTTCACTGAATTTCAAAGTAAATTTGGATAATTTGGTAGTGTTGTTCAAGCGTCAATCTATTCATGATGATTTGCCAGAGTATAGATGGCGTATCTTTTGAATGCGGTTTTTGGTTTTAACCCTTTCACGACCATAAGACTATTTGGGTAAAAGTAATCATTTTGTCTATTTAATGTGAATCAGTTAGCGCCAAGAAAACATATTTTGAAATTAAACCAAACAAAATTTTAACGGATTTAATGGAATTTTGGTCGTGAAGTACAAATGTTCGTTTCACATTTTATGTTTATGGAATACATATCAATGAACGGAACATGAATAATGATTTTATAACTTTTTATAACAAAAATGCACTTACCAAGCCTAATATATATCCCAATATACAATTTAAAAAATCAGATTTACACTTAAAAAGACTTCGGCACAATTCTTGAATACCGTATCAAAATAAAACTGTCAATTTTCAAAGACAATAAAAAATAAATGCTATAACCGAACTTGTTTTAATCTAAACACATTAATAAGAGACACGTTTACGAACTAATTAGAATTAAAATGGCACTCATTCTATTTTTCGTTATTTAGTTATTCAATATTTGTGTGTTGGGACACTGGTGTCCCTGTGGTCGTCAAAGGTTTAATAACTAATGTGTCATTTTGAAGAGTACATATCTGTCATTTATTCTCACAAGTTACTGAACTAAGAATTTTGTATCAACAAAGCATCATATGCGGGAAGTTTTGCTTTACTTCTTTAATTTGAAAGAAAAGTGCAGCTGAAGCACACCGATTGCTCACCAAAGCTTATGGTAGATGTGTTGCATCGGTCTCAACGTGCGAGAGAAGGTTTGTGCGGTTCAGAAGTGGTGAAGTAGTTTGTGTAAGCTGTTATGAGCTGCTGAAATCTAACAGGACAATCACAGGGAATCTGTGCCGAATGCAACTGATTCGTTTGAAATGAGCATTGGCTGAAAAACGTCCAGAATATACGGCCAGATATGAAACCGTAATATTCCATCACGATTACACACTGCCATATGTTGCAATACCTATTAAAAACTGTTTAAAATGAAGTGCTTTGGCAGTTTCGCCTCACTAGCCATATAGTCCAGACCTTGCCCCTTCTGACTTCTATTTGTTTCGATCTGTGCAGAACGCTCTATCTAGGATACGCTTTACTTTAAAATAGAGTCCGAAATTGGCATGGCTCGTTCTCGTCCTCAAAAGATGAGATCGGAATCCACATATTCCAGAAAAATGATAAAACGTTGTAGCTAAAAATGGTCAATACTTCGAATAAATTTATATTATACAAATGTTTTAAAATAAAAGCTAAAGGACAATAAAAGGACAAATATACAAATAAAGGTGAGCAATTCGAACTATAAACTTCGATAAAAGACAAATTTGGAACGGTTTATATCCGATGCCTAGTCAAATTGTTTGCTTCCTATATATAACCATAGAGAAACATAGAGCGGAAACTAGAAAAAAACTCAAACAAAAAAATTACTCAAAATAATCACACATATGAGTGTTGGTTTTGTTTTTACATAGTTTATTCTACTAATGCATTCTCAGCACTTAGGTTTTTGACAACTGAGTTAAGTCTTTGACAGGTGAGTTTTCGATCTATGTGTATTTTTCTATATCTATAACCATAGAGAATTATACATAGAGACGAGTAGTTCGTTGTTGCAAGAGATAGGTTTTTGACAACAGACTTAGGTTTTTGACAATTACGTCTCGTCTCTATGTTACTCTATGTCTATAACTATCGTTTATTTCAAATACTTATTTCAGTATAACATTTAAACAATTCAAACTTTCACCCCTATTTCTTGCAACACAAAAATTCAAACCCCTAAAATGCAACACTTCACAAGTGTTTTATGCCGCAAAAGGGAAATTATTCGTTACCTTGACAACCATAACAAAACGATGAAAGACCAACCGAAAAAAAAAAAAAACTTAAACTACAAAACAGTCAACAGTCAAAAGGAGAAATTAAACAAAAACATACAATTTGTTTGTTTCTTTCACTGAAAGATGAGTGACTACGAGGCGGTAGCAAAACGTAAAAAGAAATTAAAAACGCAAAAACCTAAAACAACACATGTGAAACCGAAACAGCGACAGCACACCCAAAAACAAAAAAGGAAAATCCAATTAACCCAGGAATTTGAGGAAAATGAAAAAGAGGTAATGACGCTGCTGGAGAACACAAGTTTATTTAGTGAGTCCAGTAATAACAGCCATCGCGATGAGGATAATAAATCACCCAGTGAAAGATTTTTTTGTGGCACCAAAGAACAGCAGGACGTTAGGTCTACCACAACGGCTAATACAATACAAGAAATGGACAGTGAAGAGTCACAGTATGAAGAAAGACTATCAAAGGAATCAATTGATGATGTATCCACTACAACTAGAAGTATACAGCCTACATTGGCATCCACATTTATACAAATAGAGCCTGAAGTTACACAAACATTGGTGAGACTTGAGTGTTCCCTTTACTTAACACAACAACAGGAGTTTGTTTACAAACCCAATCTGCAACTAGAAAGCAGTTTGAATTCCTTCTCCATACAGGGACAACTAGATAAGAACACTATTTTAATGCTTAATCGTTTAATCATGGAGTTTAAAACACGCAAACAGAAAATCGATAAAAATATGTTAAATATTTTAAAGGATTTTAAAAATCATCACAATTTCTATAATGATGATATTTTATACAAGACCTATTGTGAATACAAATTTAAACCTATATTCCTAGAGCCTTCTTTGGAGAGTTGGGCTGTTCCTTCTAATAAGTTCCTGACTTTATATCTAAAAGATTTACGTTTTACTGAACATCCTTTGCTGCAGGAAGAGCACCGTTTGGCCAATAACTTGGAGCTTTTATACGAACATCGCCAACAACGTTTAAAGCAGAAAATAACCGAAAAACTATATGCTGATTTACAAATCGAGAGAAATATTTTAAATGAACTTTTAGCATCGGCAGAAAATGTTTCCAGAAATGATAAGAGCAAAGAGAAAAGAGCTTTAAAAATAGAGCATCATTTATATAAAGTTAAAGCTTTGCGTGAGAAACTCTACGATGAGGAGTTCTCAAATAAACAACTTTTACAAGAAATTCTTAATTCATGGGTCAAGCTAAAGCATCTAAGACGCCAACAAGATCAACACTATACCCGGCTAAAGTTACGCATCAAGATTGAGGACTTACATTTGGCTGAAAGTAAATCACGCCAACGCTTGTGGACTCAACGTTTCGATACAGATCTTAATGAAATCTATCGCGAGCAATTGGAGGAGTATTATCGCAATAAACGTTTAAGGCAACAACACAAAGCTGGTGGAGAATATGTTGCCAAGCCTCGTAAACCAGACATTGGCAAGATATCTTCAGAATTGAGAGATAAGTTTAACAAATGTTTTCTGAATCCCAAAGAACCGCGTGTAGAAGTTGTGCGTGTATTTGGGAATGGTGGTGATATTGCGGATTTGCCAGGTCCACGCAAGTTACAGAGTTATTTTATGCGCATATTTTTTGATCGACAAGTGGTGGGAGAGACAAGAATTTATCGTTTGGAAAGAGATTTGAGTGTTATGGTGAATGAGAAATTGGGCATAATGTTGAATAGAAGATTGCCCAGAGATATTAGGATTAAGGTGAGTAACTTATTTTAAATTTTAATTTTTCAACATTTTGCATACCCTTTAGCATGAGTGGCAAAGGGCAAAGTATATACAAGTAGTCCGACTCTTTGACAACAGTACCTAACTCTATATATGTGTTAGTAAAAAAGTCCATAACTCTAAACAAAAACAAGAAAGTAATTATAGTCGGTACAACCCGACCATATAACATTAAATAAATGAGCAAAAAATGTTTCTTTTGAAATTTAAATTAGTGATTGAATTTCGGAAGAGGGGCTTATATGGGAGCTACGAGCAATTAAGGATTGATCGCCATTGTGTAATTACGTGTAAAAGCCATTATTTTAATAGAAAACTTAAGGCTAAAATTTGAAGTAATTTTATTTCTCTCAATGGTGTTGAATTATCATGGTACCTGTATCTGTGAGATAGTAACTTTAAAAAATTTACAGTCGGACTACTTGCTATATTTAAGGGTATATATAAGTTTGTCATTCCGTTTGTAATTTCCAACTTTTTCATTTGCGACAACATTAAGTTAATGTATTCTTGATCGTTATTTAACCATATCCGTCTAAATGTTGAAATCAGAAGCCACCAAATAACTTACATACATGATTAATACATCCATAAATCAGCTATAGTCCAACTTAGGTCGCTATATAAAAACGAGAAAATCGGCCCACAAATTGCTGAGAAAAAAGCAGAGCGGCGTATCGATTTGTGGGGGTATATTCATTTTGTCATTCAGTTTATTAAACGTAAAAATGTTTGTCGCAGACCCATATTAGTATATATGTTATTCATAAGATTCTAAGATGATCTAGCTATGTTCGTCTCTCTGTCGGTCGGAATAAAACACGATTGGACCCAAAATGAAGCGAGTTAGCTTGCTGAGATTCTCCACTAATACTCTCTGTTGATAAGGTTCCCACCAGATCAAGCAATTGAAAATTGATGAAGCTCGCAAAAGCGAATAATTCACAAACTAAATTCTTCGTAAAATGATAGAGATTTTTATACCCACCATCGAAATAGATGGAGGTATATTGATTTTGTCATTCCGTTTGTAACACATCGAAATATTCATCGCAGACCCACAAAAGTATAAAAGTATATTTAGCTATGTCCGTCCGTCTGTCTGTTGAAAAAACGATAGGACCCAAACGAAAGGTACTAGCTGGCCGAAATTTTACACCAATGGGCAATATCGGTCCATGATTTCACCTAGTCGCCATACAAATGTCCCACCGGAATACTGTTTGAGCAGTCATTAATAAGTTGATTATGCGGCAATCCTGATAGAATTTAGTTTTAAGTACTCTGAAATTATATTTCAAAGTATGGCGAAAATCGGGCAACATTTGTACCATGTCCACATACAAGGTCCCCCTCAGAAACCGACTTGAACATTTTTATAATTGTCTTATAATAATAAATATGGCAATGAAATTGGAAATAATCAAGTTATATATGAACCTTAATCTTTCTACCAGAGCTGTAAATGAATCATTTATTGTTGAATTAATTCGAGAATCATTCACACAAAAAAATGAATTCAAATGAATTTGGTAAAAATGAATTGCAATTCATTTGAATTGAATTGATTTTGAATTAATTCAAATGAATTAGAAAAAAGAAATAGCAATTCATTTCCAACTCATTTGAATTGATTTTGTAAGTAAATCTATAGTAAGCATCACTGTTGTTTTGTTATTCAACTAAGTTTTTATGTAAATGACAGCAAGCATTACTCTCGTTTTGTATATCACCTAATATAGTCCAAAGACAAAAATTCTTAGATATAAACTTTAGCAATCATTTTTTGTTTAAATAATATCATATTTGTATATTGTGGAAAATTTCTTTTTTGAAAAATTTTCAATCGAATTTTAAAGATTCTAATGTTTTTCAGTCGTCAAAGATGGCTTTGATTAAAGTTTATTGTTTGTGATTGGGAGTCAATATTTTGTTCAAAGTTTATTGTGATTGATCAAAAAAACAATATTGTTTTGTCGTTCAGTGTATTTCAAAATAAAAATCAGTTCTTTTTGAAGAAGCAAACTCCAAACATCATGTTTCTTTGATCAGGCGCTGAATATTTTCATTTTGGTAGGAGAAATTTTTCATTCATCCTAGAGATCTGCTCTTGAATTTGATTGATTGCAACTCATTTTTGATTTCATTCATTTGAATTGCTAATTATTTTTTCTAATTCGTTTAAATTAATTCAAAATCATTTCAATTCAAATAAATTAAAAACGAATTGCAACTCATTTTTACAAATTCATTTGAATTGGAAATGAATTGAAATTAATTTCTGCCGAATTCGTTTGAATCGATTCAAATTTCATTCAATTCATTTTTGTTGTAAAATGAATTACTTAATTCAAAATTTAGCTAATTCATAATGAATTAAAATCAAAAAATAATGATTCATTTACAGCTCTAGTATATCCTCTGATCTTAAGATGAATTCTTAAATATAATACCCCACTTGCCTTAAATAAATTAGTTTTTTTTAAGGGCATAACATGACACTGTACTTATTGATATCTGCTACATCATATGACCACCTCTTCCGCCTTCATCTGGCTACAGATAATAAGTGTTACGGGTGCGAAGTCAGGTCAGGGAAGTACGTGCTTTAGTTTTGTCCGACACTGTATTTTAAAATCGACATGCAATTATAACACACGTTTTCTAAGGACCAGCAACACGGACTTTGTAAAGCTATTGTTTTATTTATAATGATATTAACATTAATTTTGGTATAGGTATTTTTTTCAGTTTTAAGAAATTAATCACTATCAAATTCTCATCATCTATTTTTCACCAAATTTTTATCTTAAAGTTAACTTTGGTGAAGGATATATGAGGCTATCAGCGCAAAAGTGGCGTAACCCCGAATTATTTATTTGGGGGTAGAGGTAACTTACACCACTTTTGCTCTATTACTTTCTTATATTATGCTCTGTGCAAAAACGATTTTTTCAGCTCCATCTGCTTTTGAATAGCAAAAGGTTGCTTACTCCGCTTTTATATTGATAGTAGAACTGTTTGTCTGTCTGTCTGTCTGTCTGTCTGTCTGTCTGTCTGTTGAAATCAATTTTCTGAATACCCCAGATATCTTCGGGATCCAAATCGTCAATAATTCTGTCAGACATGCCTTCGAGATATTTCCTATTTAAAATCAGCAAAATCCGTCCATAAAAAATGGAGATATGAGCAAAAATCAGAGACAGCCTCTGAAAATTTAATTTGACCAAAAAGCAACAAAACGTATGTTTGGATGTATGTTGGTTTCATTGCTTTGCGTATTTATATATACCCATCGTGAGAAGGGTATATATAAGATTGTTATTTCGTTTGTAACTTTTACAATATAATCTGTTCGTCAGCAATTAAATGTAAAATTTTTAGAAGTTTTCTTCAACAAAGGTGAAGGGTATATAAGATTCGGCGTAGCCGAATATAGCACTCTTACTTGTTTTATTTTTCTTAAAGTATACTTCGTGGAAGGGTATATAAGTTTCGACATAGTCGAATATAGCACTCTTATTAATATTCTTATTTTGTTTAAGATTTTAAACATTTATATTTAAATATATTCCAAGTTAACTATTTATATTTATATTTTTTTTAGCTCTATAAAAAATCCAAACTATCCTCCGCTCAAAAAATAGCCAACATTATTGTACCGCTACCTCTATCCACCAACATAGAGCCAGAACCTCGCACCATAACCATAACATTTTCTTCACATAAACAACCCATATCCGGTTATCTAAGGCTAAACCTAGAAACAGATGAACAATTTTATCCCAATGAAATGGTGCGAAAATTATTTCCCGCACCACAACAACACACAACAATACCCAAAAATCTATTACGTGAATGGTATGAAAGAAAACTTCTTACCACACCTGAAAATGTACAACCAGCT
The DNA here is from genome assembly GCA_942486065.2 of Calliphora vomitoria. NCBI lineage: Eukaryota > Metazoa > Arthropoda > Insecta > Diptera > Calliphoridae > Calliphora > Calliphora vomitoria. The sequence continues at coordinate 114,388,744 of OW818030.2, read as the reverse complement.
TTATTACCCTCAAATTCTGGCAGTGACAGCGAAAGTGATACCGAAAAACTTGCAACAGCACTTAGTGAGACCTGCACCTTTCAAGAAGATCTCTTGCAGTTTTGTGAGCCTTCAGAGTTGGAAAATAATCCAAGACTAAAAGTTTTACATTCACGTTATTTGAAAAATGATACCAGAACTAGAGACTTGAAATTTATACCCATGTTGGATCATGAGTTGGAGTTTGAATGGGAAACCCAACAATCGGTTATAGATCCGGGCAATTGGATGGATCCTATTGATCTGCATAAACATGAGGGTAAGAAATATTTACGCAGTCTTTATGGGGCCATACAAAATCAATGTAGTCGTTTGACTAAAGTGGTGGAGAGTCGTGAAAATCTATTATTGAATGATGAGCCCATAAGCTGGGCTGCCTTTTTCCAAACCATCAGACTAATATTCCAGCCTAGACTTAACCTGAATGCTGACAAGAATTTGTCTATAGGCTCTAGTAATCCAAGTATGTCTTTAGAATATGTTCAAAATTTTAAAATTATTTGCAATATAATAAGAGCTACGGGTATACCGGTGAGAATTACCAATCCTGATGATACGGACAGTAGGGGTAGAAGTACACCTGAATCCTCAAATGTATTTGTATTGCAGAGTATGTTCAATGTTCTTAAATATATTGCTGGTATTTTTATTTTTTATTGTATTTTGATTGTTTTGCAGATTTGAAATATTCCAATGTGAGACCATTTATTGCAGTGAGTTATAAGGATAAATTTGGTCGTACCATGACTGCGGAGGGATCAAATCCTACTTGGAATGAACAGTTAATATTGCAATTGAGGTAAATATATGTTACAGAGTAGTGGGTAAAGTGAATAACTTTGTTATAGTTTATAAACTTTATATAAAAAGATGTCAAATATAGTGCTGAGTACCTTCCTCGTCGGTAGAGGCTGAACATAAGGGGTCCACTTTCTTTAAGAAGATTATTAAATCATTTTGATCTTCCAATAATCAATATGTTTAGAAATTGGCTCTACTTTCACAAAACAGACATTTAGATATAACCTTAACTTGCATTTAAACTTTGAATTAATTCTTTCAGCGGCAGTTTATCCGATCTGCATGATGATCTAAGAATCTCTCTTTACGACGAGGTCGTAGAAAATCAACTGAATGATGATCCGGCCATAAAGAACATGGACATTTATCAAAGAATACAAAACAATTGGTTGGGAGAATATCGCATACCAATCAATGCCATATTAACACAACAAAAGGTACCAACCATTCATCTAATAAATATTAACCATCAATACAGAATTGCTCTTCACCCCTACAGATGGATGGAGTTTTCGAGCTATCGTCACCCAAAATTATAATAGGCTACAAAAGACCTTCACTGGAAAATATTACCACAAATGCCGAAACTAACATCATGATAGAACAATTTCCAGAAATTAAAGAATCTGTTAGACTATGGTGTTTTATCAGTTTGGAACCCAGCTTTGAGTTACCCTCGGTAAATACCAAATGTCTGGAATGCTCAGAGTTAATTGAGGTCAGGCAACATCTAGGCGATTGGAGTTTTCAAGCTTTAGAAATGCAGCCTCAAAGATTTATGGAACCTTTAGTATGCACGGCGGAGGGTAAACGTTTGTGTGTTACCAGGATATTGCAATCCATTGCTCCTCCCATAGAGGCTAGTGAAAATTTGCTAGATAGTGCTTGCCGGTTTGTGTCGTTGTTGGTTACTCCGAAATTCTATGATCCCTGCATGAGATTTACAGGTGTATGGTTGAATAATCAGGTAACCTAAGAATCATAAAGAAAATATAAATAGAGCGGAAAGTAGAAACAAACTCAAATAAAAAAATTACTCAATAATAGTTTTTTTACTAATACATTCTCACCAATTAGGTTTTTGACAACTGAGTTAGGTTTTTGATAGGAAAGTTTCCGCTCTATGTATATTTTCTCTATGCTAAGAACTTTCAGAATCCTTAATGGAGCCATTAACTAATGTTTTAGTTTCATTTATCATAGCTACTTTTGGACACCACCTGGGGTTCCCCTAAGGATTTGGGGGTTTTACTTTGCAACTATTTGTTGTATTTGGGCCTGCAAAGCTCCTTAGTTTTGGGAATAGCCTATCCCTATGGAGACTGCTCATTTGTTTGTTATACCAATGAAGACAGTGAAATGTTTTTCATAGATCCCTGTACAGGCAAACGTTATGCTTTGAAAGATGTATTTTGTCCTTTGCAAACAATTAAAATGGTGATAACGCAAAATAATGTGAGTTTAAATGTTTAAAGTTTTATTTTTATTAATATACACCATTTCCAATTGAATTTCAGAAGTTTCTAATTGTATATCAGATATTTCCGAAATTTAATTGGAATTTCTAAAATACAACTGAAAATTATGTAATTTTATTTTATTCTTCTCATATTTAAAGTTTTATTTAAACATACAATCGGAATCACGAGTCTCCATGATGAATTTCAACTGGAATGATACATCTTGCTGGCTGCCCGGCTTTACTAAGAAAAATCCCGCACCTTTGGGTGGCTTTCAGTCTTTGGTTTATAAATATCGTTTGTCCGACAATATTTCGGAGTTGAAATATAATATTGAAAGGAAAATTATGAAAAAGATTAGTGCCTGGCGTACTATGCGCAAAACTATATGGAATAGGTGGGTAATGATGGTAAATTTGTTTAATCTTCACCATGAGTTTGTAATTCCATTTGTAATTTCTACATTTTTCATTTGCGATCTCATTCTGGATCCTTATAGATAGTGGAGTCGATTAAGCCATGTCCGTCTGTCTATCTGTCTGTCTGTTGAAATCAATTTTCTGAAGACCCTAAATAACTTACAAACTTGATTCATACATCAATATATCGGGAATTCTTCCGGCTCAGTTGCTATTTAAAATCGGGAAAATCGGCCCAGAAATGGCTGAGATATAAGGAAAAAACCGAACCAACCTCGATATTTGGCCCATTTTTGATCTATATCTGGATTACTGAGTCATTAATATAGACAATATGGATATCTTATGATAGTTATTTCAAAGTCCATTGCAACGATCTATATAAGGCTATAGTAATTGGGACCTACAATGGGTCAAAATCGGGAAAAATATTTTTTAACCCGATTTTTTTTTAGCTAAAAAATTTGTTTGTCATACATTTTTTTTCACTAGTAAATTAAAATAAAAATTTTAAAAATTAAAAAAAAAAAATTTTAAAAATTAAAAAAAAAATTTTTCAAATCAATTTTGAAAAGAAATTAATACTTTTTTAAATTTTGAAAAAAAAAAAATTTTAATTTTTAAAAACAATTTTGAAAAAAAAATTTTTTACCTAAAAATATTTAAAATTTTTATTTTAAAGTATAATTTTGTGAAGGGCATATATGATTCGGCACAGCCGAATATAGCTCTCTTACTTTTATTTCACTAATAACATTTTTTCAGCAAAATTTAATTTAAATTTAAAAAATTTACCAAAAAGTACTAGGGCGTTTCAATAAGTTCATGACTTTTTGAATGAACACACAGTTTTTTAGATAAAAAAATCCTTTTTTTTGTCAACATAGTCTCCGTTGAGCTTTATACACTTTGTCGAACTTTTCTCCAATTTTTGTATCCCTTCCAAAAAATAAGATTTGTTGCGGTCATCAAAATAGGTATTTGTTTGTGAGATGACTTTATCCTTGGAGTAAAATCTCTTTCTGGAGAGTAGTATCTTCATGTTTGAAAACAAGACATAGTCACTCGGTACTAACTAAATCTGGAGAACAGGGCGTATGAGGGAGCAATTCGTAACCTTCTTCAAGGATTTTTGTAATGGAAACTGCGCATTTGTGTTCTTTGCATTGCACAGTGGGGCAGAATCAAAACATGTTTGTCTTATAATTCCCGAGAGATATATTTTAAAATTTTGCCATAACTTGGTCCGCTTTTTTAAAGATATAGGTCGTACTTTTGGACCGAATGGACTCAAATATATTTTTGTTATATAGACAACTAAATTACCAATAATATATAGAAGATTTCAGAACAATATCAATTATGGATCCAAATATAAACGATTTTCAATTTAAAAATTAAAGAAATTTCAAATTTTTGCTGTTTTTTTGACGAAAAGGTGAATTAACTCTTTTTTTTATTAAAAACAACTTACTTTAAGAACGTATAACATTTTGGTATAAAAAACATGACCCACATGTTCTAAATTCTCAAAGCTGGGATCAGAAAACGGAAAGCAGCTTTGCAAACCTTGGTGTGTTTTCTATTTATCACCAAAGTATTTTCCCGGCCACAAAGGAAATGTAGACCCTATGGGTATAATTGTAAAAACTACCATTTTTGGAATTTTCGTTCCAATTTTTAGGAATTGCGGGATTCCCTTTTACCTTTTGACAAGCTAAGTTGAAAAATTTCCTTTAGTTTGTCAATAAATAAAGATTTTATTACATAAAGGGTTTTCCAACGAGAGGTGTTATTTTAAATCACCCGGTATTGCGGTAGCTGTCACTTTTGAAGCTATTATTCTTTGACATTTGACAAGTAGAACATACGTCATTACTAAAAATGGAACGCTAAACGCTGCAACAACGCAATAAAATTATTTAAATTCACTACAAAAATTGTGAAAATCTTGCAGTCGCAGTTCGCAAAACTAAAGCATTTTTGGGTCGTTGTGAAGCACCTTGTCGGACCGCAATATAGAAATTGGTGGAAAAATTCGAGCTGTTGGGGCAAGTTAGTGATGTCAAGAATAAAACCTGTGCACGTCGCTCAAGAACAACTGATAATATTGCTGCTGTAGCCCAAAGTGTTGACGAAAACCCAGGTTTGTCCATACTTCGTCGTTCTTCGGAATTGGGCATTCCACAAACGTCATTACACCGTATTTTGGTCGGAGTTGGATGATAGTGATCTGGACAACGTTTACTTCAACAAGACGGCGTTACGTGCCACACAAGCAACGAAACCATTGCCCTTTTACGGGAAGAGTTTATCTCTCGAAGAGGTGATCACAATTGGTCACCAAGATCTTGTGATTTAACACCTTGCGACTTCTTCCTGTGGGGCCACGTGAAAGATAAGGTCTACGCCAACAGCCCAGCGTCGATTCAAGACCTCAAACATAGAATTCGTGAGGCTATCGAGGACATAGGGCAGCCACTTTGCGATTTGGTTATGGAAAATTTCATGAAAAGGATATGGTCCTGTAAGCGTGGTATTGGTGGCCATTTTGCTGATGTTGTTTTTCATTATTAACGGCATACCATCCTCTTTATTATGAAATAAACAAAAAATAAAATTTTTCTTTGAATACAATAATAACACCTCCTGTTGGAAACCCCTATATTACATATTTATTGAGATTCTAAAACTAAAATTTGTATCAAAATTTTAATGGTATTTCATATACATATTAGGAACATATTTAATAGAAATTTATTCCGAACAATTTTTTTTTGTTTAGACAAGTTAATTTTTGGTCTTACAAAAAAAAATTCAAGTCAATATCTCAATTAAATTCCAAAATATGCCACTTTAAAGCTCCGTCCTTCAAAAGTATTGCACTTTATCCTGGAGCATTTGTAGTGTTCATCAGAGTTTAAAATTACTACTATATTAGTCAAAAAATTGCAAAATATTTCATAATTTTAAATGAAAACTGCAACAAATATTTAACAAAATAATATATCCTCACATACATACTAAAAATATAAATACTATTTACGAATTCCATATATGCACAAGCTTCATAGTAGAAATATTTGTCGCAGTTTTTCCAAAAATATTTTGCCTTACAAAATATTTTACGTTGCAGCTAGAAGACAAAATGAAAATTTTTCATTTCTAAAACATTTGCTGCCCAAATATATTTATATTTTTGGTTAGCAAAAACAAATATATTGCTTGTGTATAATATACAAAAAATTTACTACAAAAACATCAAACATGCAAACAAATTGCAGCGTGAAAACCATAAACTGCAAACGATATGCGCAGTAAAAAATTCAAACAATGGAAATATGGAAGATGCTAAATGTAGACTGCCAAACCATACGAAGTTGAAAAATGTAAAATACGAAATTGTGCGAAGTTAAAAATGTTTAAAACGAAAATGTGCATTTATAAAATATTTCAGCCACATATATGGAAATATTTAGCCGCATATAGTCACTGAGTAGAAAAATGTGAAAAAAACTATGAACAACAAGTGTGCGTTGATTTGGGTGTACAAAATAAAAATTTATATTGAATCGTGTGTTTAAGAATTTAAGTGCAATAAAATAGAAGCTTTATTTTTTGAGGTATGTAATTGTATTATGAAAGATAGGAATGCGGTGTAAATATATCAAATAAGATTCTGGGCAAAGGATAGCGGACGATATTATTTTATTGAATTTTTTGATTAAATGATTTTTGTAATACGAATTCAAATGTATTCCTGCTGCTTGTAATAGGAGTCCAGAAAAATTAGTAACATAAATTTTGTATGTAAAGTGGCTAAAAAAGGATAGATAATGCAACAACAAAATGTAACAACAGACAAGCAAAACAGCCAATGAATACAATCTAATAAAAAATAACAGGATCTACAAAAAAAAATAGTATGTTGCATAAAAATGCAATGTAGATAGATAGATTACTTTTTGTTTGTACACTCAAATGTATCCTTTCGTAAAATTTGTAACAGGAGAACAAACAAATAAATAAGCAGCATAGAAAATAATTGTGCAAGAACAATTTGATGTGTAAGATATAAATGCAAAAAGGCACAGGCATGAGTACAACAGGACCAAAAGGAAATTAACTGTATAAAACTGCTGTATGTGTGTACATGTGTTCTGTAACTGCATAATGCAACAACAATTTACGCAAAAACCATAAACAAACATATAAATAGGTTCAATGATGATCGTGAGTGTAGCAGGAGAAAAAAAGGATAAAGAGGAATGATAGAAATTTAAGTAAGGTCCGGAATGTATAATTATGCAATGAAGAAAATTTTACCATATGTACATACATAATTATGTATGACTTGTATTCTGAAAGATCGACTTTGTGTTTTTAAATGCACATTCATATGTATCCATTCGTAATATTTGTAACAGGAGAACAAAAAAACAAATAAGCAACAGAGAACAAATTATGCAACGAAGGCACAATAATTTTTTACGTAGCCACGAGTGCAGCAGGAGAAAAAGGAAATACAAGAACAACTACTTATACACTCAAGTAATTGTGATATACAACTGTTGTATGTGTGTCCTTTAGCTGCAAAAAACAAAAACAACTCGTGCAAAAAAAGAAACAAATGCATAGTAAAGGAATTTCTTGAAATATGGAGGAGTAGAGTAGGAACCGTTGCAATTAATTTCATTTTGTTGTTTTTTTTTTACTGTAAATGTAGAAAATCAACAACAACTTGTGCAATCTCAAATACAAATAACTAGAATTTCAAATTAACTAGAATTTTGAAAAGGCCTGCCAATTGCGATGCAAAATAATAAAATGCAACAATAACTAAAAAAAACGCTCAGCCAATCATAAAAATTTGCATTTGAGATTGCACAAGTTGTTGTTGATTTTCTACATTTACAGTAAAAAAAAAAACAACAAAATGCAATTAATTGCAACGGTTCCTACTCTACTCCTCCATATTTCAAGAAATTCCTTTACTATGCATTTGTTTCTTTTTTTGCACGAGTTGTTTTTGGTTTTTGCAGCTAGAGGACACACATACAACAGTTGTATATCACAATTACTTGAGTGTATATGTAGTTGTTCTTGTATTTCCTTTTTCTCCTGCTGCACTCGTGGCTATGTAAAAAATTGTTGTGCCTTCGTTGCATAATTTGTTCTCTGTTGCTTATTTGTTTTTTTGTTCTCCTGTTACAAATATTACGAATGGATATACATATGAATGTGCATTTAAAAACACAAAGTCGATCTTTCAGAATACAAGTCATACATAATTATGTATGTACATATAGTAAAATTTTCTTCATTGCATAATTATATATTCTGGACCTTACTTAAATTTCTATCATTCCTCTTTATCCTTTTTTTCCTGCTACACTCACGATCATCATTGAACCTATTTATGTGTTTGTTTATGGTTTTTGCGTAAATTGTTGTTGCATTATGCAGTTACAGAACACATATACAGCAGTTTTATACAGTTAATTTCCTTTTGCTCCTGTTGCATTTATATCTTACACATCAAATTGTTCTTGCACAATTATTTTCTATGCTGCTTATTTATTTGTTTGTTCTCCTGTTACAAATTTTACGAAAGGATACATTTGAGTGTACAAACACTTAATTTGATAGATTTCATTCAGAAAAAGTAATCTATCTATCTACATTGCATTTTTATGCAACATACTATTTTTTTTTGTAGATCCTGTTATTTTTTATTACATTGTATTCATTGGCTGTTTTGCTTGTCTGTTGTTACATTTTGTTGTTGCATTATCTTTTTTAGCCACTTTACATACAAAATTTTATGTTACTAATTTTTCTGGACTCCTATTACAAGCAGCAGGAATACATTTGAATTCGTATTACAAAAATCATTTAATCAAAAAATTCAATAAAATAATATCGTCCGCTATCCTTTGCCCAGAATCTTATTTAATATATTTTCACTGCATTCCTATCTTTCATAATACAATTACATACCTCAAAAAATAAAGCTTCTATTTTATTGCACTTAAATTCTTTAACACACGATTCAATATAAATTTTTATTTTGTACACCCAAATCAACGCACACTTGTTGTTCATAGTTTTTTTCACATTTTTCTACTCAGTGACTATATGCGGCAAAATATTTCCATATATGTGGCTGAAATATTTTATAAATGCACATTTTCGTTTTAAACATTTTTAACTTCGCACAATTTCGTATTTTACATTTTTCAACTTCGTATGGTTTGGCAGTCTACATTTAGCATCTTCCATATTTCCATTGTTTGAATTTTTTACTGCGCATATCGTTTGCAGTTTATGGTTTTCACGCTGCAATTTGTTTGCATGTTTGATGTTTTTGTAGTAAATTTTTTTGTATATTATACACAAGCAATATATTTGTTTTTGCTAACCAAAAATATAAATATATTTGGGCAGCAAATGTTTTAGAAATGAAAAATTTTCATTTTGTCTTCTAGCTGCAACGTAAAATATTTTGTAAGGCAAAATATTTTTGGAAAAACTGCGACAAATATTTCTACTATGAAGCTTGTGCATATATGGCATTGGTTTATAGTTTGTATATTTTCAGTATATGTGGACATTAATATGAAAACGATTCATATTTATTGCGTAGTCGGTAGTCAAATGTAAAAAACGTTTAACTAAATATTAAACCCTGGTGTTCATTTTAATAACTTAAACTCGAATACTTCTTTGATTCTGCCCCACTGTGCATTGTTTTGGTGAAAAAGAACTTTTTTCTTGCCCAAATGTGGTTATTTTTTTCAAAAAATACTTAAATTGACCAAATAAGGTGGATTAAAATTCTCCATTGATTGCTTTACCCTTTTGAAGTTATTTAATGTGGATTATTCTATGTGCATCCCAAAAAAGAGTCGCCATGTCTATATAGACTGACAAATCCAACTTGGCCTTCTTTGGCACTGATTCACCCCGAGAAACCCACTGTTTTGAGTGCTGTTTGATCTCTGGTGTGTTGTGGTGTCCACGTTTCGTTCACGATTACGAAACGGCGCAAAAACTAGTCCATATTGCGGTGGAACAATGCCAAACACTTCTGCGAGGATTGCGTTTGTGGTCGATTGTAAGCAAATGCCGCACACATCTTGCGGAAAGTTTTCTCCTATCCAAGTGACCACCGTGTGAGATGCTTATGGCTTCCTCAATATCTCGCACTTTTAATCTCCGATCGAACAACACCATATCGTGAATTTTTTCAATGGTTTCGGCTATAGAGACCTAAATTGGTCGTGCAGAACGTTCGGCATCTTCAAGTTTAGCCTTGGTTTGAGTGATGCTTTTTTACTGTAAAATATAATGGTCGTACTGATCCGCCCTCGTATTTCCAATTTTTATTTTAAAGTATACTTTGGTGAAGGGTGTATAAGATTCGGCACAGCCGAATATAGCTCCCCTACTTAGTCTATTTGTTTTTATATATATTTATTTACAGAGCTTTTCAACCACGCTTGTTAACAATTTTACAAAATATGGAGCAAAGTGTTACCTTTGGTTCCGGTTCTTCGTATGAGGAGTTGAAGTACAATAATATGTTAGCAGCGGAGTTTCCCAATTATAAAGTGAGTAACTTTGCTTTAATTTAAACTTTTTCGATTTTCTGTGCTCCTTAAGTTTATTGTTCTTCGTCATTTTAAAACTAAATACTGAAAATTTTGTCTCAAAATTCGTAAAAATGTTCAGCCTCTAAAGGTTATTGGATTTTGCTTAAATTTTAAGCATTTGGTTTGTAGATGACAAATAAGAATTTTAGAAAATGGAAACATCACATTAGCTCCAAAGTCTGGCTTCGAAAATAATTAAAGCATATTTTTGTTTCGACTTCTTTCTCCTTCACAGATATTCGGCTTTACTCTCAACTTTAGCTACACAAATTTAAATCAAATTTCTGAGCGCATCAAAACCACTGGTCTACACTTGAACACCAATAAAAAAGTCGAATATTCTTTGGCCGTACACATACATCCGTATCCAAATAATATCTTATCCGTGTGGTTATTTTTAATAACAATTGTTCCGGTTTAAAATAAAATGAAATGAAATGTACGTGTAATCAAATACAGAACCATATAAAAATAGAAAATACAAAAATAAATAAATTTATAAAAATATCATTTTGTTTTTGTGTTGATGGAATGAATATAATACGTACTGCAATTCATTATTATTCATAGAATTTTCTACGAAATATAATCCATTTAAACTTTTGTATGAACGAGCAGAAATGTATGAATATAAAGTATAGCTGGTTATTGAAGTGAGATGCCATTAAAACCAATCCATCATTCAATGTATAATTCAGGGATTTATTGGGGAGACTCATCAAATAAAGGACTCTTCGTCGAGTGGACATTTTAGTAAAATAGTGAAAACTTTGTTAAATGCATTTTTTAATTGTATATATTGCTAATAGAGATTGATTGAAGTATTTAAATTGTTTTAGATTATGGTTTCAATTGTGGTCTGTTTTAGCAAGTTCCCACTGTTTGTGTTCAAATAAATGAATTGCATGAAAGAGTGTAGAAATATATAAATATATATTTGATGGAATAAATGTCTTTCATTTGCCACTCATCTACAAAATGATTAATTTGTAAAACTAATCATGCTTGTTGAAGATGTGGACTGTGTGCATGACTGTGTATATATTTTCTAAATAAAAGAAATTATTTATAATTTATTATTGAAATAAAAACAAAACATATCTATATCTATAAATGTATAAAAATGAATGTATGCCTGTTAGTTTGTTTGTTGCTTATAGGAGCCTAAAGCACTGGACCAATTATATTTAAATTTTTACAATGAAGTAACAATAGTATTTTGAAATTTCAAGTGGGCTTGGCGCTTTCCATACAAAGTAAATAGTTATTATGGAATATCTGGAATATATATTACCTCACATACAAAGCAACAAGTTTATTTGGAATATTTGGAGAACTTTAATTGTAAAAAAATTTAAACTTATATAAATGCTGGATTCTTCAAACCATAGATGACAACAAGATAGGTAACTGAGAGCCAAAAGCCTCAACAAATGTATTGCATGTATTTTGTTATTAAGTATATCACCCGTATGTGTGAAAAGAGAGTAATTTTTTCCTTTGTTCAAACCTTGTCTCATAATGTTTACATAGATTGTCTGAAGATGGTAATCTGAAAGTAAGTGGTAAATTTCGAATATGTAGAGAACTATAATTTTAAATTATTTAAACTTTGTATGAATCAATTTCTTATCACCGTACGGAGTTTAGCTAATTTATGGTCCCATAAAAAGAACATAGTCTATTTTGAATATCTGGATAACTAAAATAGCGAGATTCTTCAAACTTGGTCTAAAACATATTTTTATAATTTTACGTAATTTGGCTTCAATTGGGCTGGTTATTATTAATGGACATGGCTCATTACATACAAAATAAATAGATATTGTCAAATATCTAGTGAACTGTATTAGAGAAAGTCGTAAAACTTTGAAGGATTAATTTCGTTACCATGGTATGTTGTTGGCTGAAAATGTTCTGGAATAGATTAATTATATTTGAATATTTGGATAACAATGATTGTGAAACTCCTTAAGCTTAATACGGGTGAATTCTTTAACACTTTACGAAGTTTAGCTAAAAACAAAATTGTAATTTTTTTTTTTTTTTTTTTTTTTTTTTATTTTGTTCATTTCATCTACAGATAATTCTTACAGATTACTTACATTTAATTAATTAATTGTACAACATAAATAAGTTTAATTTAAATCTATTCAGACTGACATTAAAATTTAATATAGGAGAAATACTATTACATAGTTTCAGACATCTTGTAATTGGCTCATTTAAAGCATAATTTGTCCTATGCAAAGTGTCCTCAAAAATGCGGTTTCTCCTCATATCTCTCGGCGGATTAAATAATGTAAAATGTTCACAAATTTCGGTACATAATATTTGACCAGACAAAACTTTATAAACAAACATTACACAACAACAAGATCTGCGATCATCCAATGTTTGAAGACCAAACAATTTCCTCTTAGATGCATAAGAAGGATCATTAGGCCAACATAATAATGTAAAAGCAAAGTTTACAAATTTTTTTTGGATCCGTTCAATACGGTTAGATTCCTTTTTATAAAATGGACTCCAAATAATTGAGCAATATTCCAATAAGCTACGAACAAGCGAAATATATAAGGATTTAAGAGTATAAGGATCCTTAAACTCCCTTGAATTTCTTCTTAGAAACCCTAACATACTATATGCTCTAGATGTTATGTAATCAATATGATTCACAAATGACATTTTAACATCAAAAATAACTCCCAAGTCTTTAAATTCAACATCACGTTTGAGTTCAATTTTATTTATTATGTAATTAAACATAATAGGGTTTAAACTACGCGTATAAGAAATTATACAACATTTTGAAACATTAATTTTAATAAAATTTTTAGAACACCACTCTGATAAGCGATTTAAATCGGATTGTAGTTTACTACAATCATTAACATTAGTTACATTTGCAAATAATTTCATATCATCTGCAAATAAAAGACATTTTGAAAATTTAAAAATTGGAGGCAAATCATTAATAAATATTAAAAATAATAAAGGTCCAAGATGTGTTCCTTGAGGAATACCAGAATATGCATCAATTAATTTATTAGAATTAAAATTTCCAAGGGCAACATATATTTTCCTGTTCACTAGAAAATTTATAAAAAACAGTAAAATATTATTGGATATGCCAAAATTATTTAGTTTATGCAAGAGTATATTATGATTAACGGAATCAAACGCTTTAGCAAAGTCTGTATATATAACGTCACATTGTGACCTGTGTTCCATTGAGTTAATTATCTCATGGGTTACTAAAGCCAAATTAGTAGTAGTAGATCTACCTGGAAAAAAGCCATGTTGGCAAGGAGATATTGAATGTCCAATTAATGTAAAAAGTTTATCTTTTACAATTTTATCCAGAAGTTTGGCAAAAGTACACTGTTTGATAATAGGCCTATAGTTGGTTACCATACTACGATCACCAGATTTAAAAATAGGCACTATAGAACAAAGTTTCCAGTCACTTAAAAACAACCCATGTTTAATACATTTGTTGAATAGAAACAGAATTGCTTCCGCAATTTGTTCCGAACACTTTTTAAAAAATATAGGGGGATAATTTCCGACAGAAGCTTTAGTATCATTACTTAAAGAATTTATAGCATCGACTACGTCCTTTATATAAATATCAAAATTATGATCAGTATTACAAAGTTGTCCCTGGATATCAAAAATATTAGAATTTTGTTGACTAAATGTGCTTTGAAAGTAATCCGCAAATAATTCGCAAGATTCCTGATTGCCGTTGGAAGATGTATCTTCATAAAACATACGTTTTGGAATACGATTATTATCTTTTTTATTATTAATAAAATGCCAAAAAGCAGAGGAATCATATTTTATTTTATTTTCCATTTTGGAAATATATTGTTTATAAAGAAAATTTTGCAAAAAATTAAATTCATTTCTTGCTAAAATAAAATTTCGACATATTTGAAGCTTTGTCTGATGTTTGACTGAAAATGGGAGGAATTGGCTTAGTGGAAAATCAAATACTCAAAGTGAAGCATGAAATGAGTTATTTTGCTACCATTGTACATAAACGATATTATTGGGTGTATGACTTAAAAATACTGGATTTTTATTTAAATTTTTAACTTGTATTTGGAAACAGAGTGTGCGAAATAAATAGTAGTCGGACGGGGCAAAGTCTGGACTATAAGGCGGGTGAAGCAAAACTTCCCAACTATTTCTTTTTAAATAGTTTGTAACAGGTATTGTAACATGTGGCCGCATATTCTGGGCGTTTTTCGGTACACGTTTTCTGTGATGATATGGTCAGATTTCAGCAGCTCACTATAGATAGAACGCTTTTCCTCCGACCAGTTGGTTGATCGGGCTTAACATACGATCACTTACGCTTGAGTTTGACAACAATTTTCATGGAGTAATGCCTCCAATAATTGGTTTTCACTATTTATTGGCTGGCCTTCTGAACCGCACAAACCATCTCTCGCACGTTGAAAACGATGGAACATATTCACAGTAAGCTTTGGTGAGTGATCAGTGTGCTTCAGCGGCACTTTTTATACCCTACACCACCATAGTGGGGAGGGTATAATGGATTTGTGCAGATGTTTGTAACGCCCAAAAATATTAGTCTAACACCCACCTTAAAGTATACCGATCGACTCAGAATCACTTTCGCTTCGATTAAACGATGTCCGTCCGTCCGTCATAGCTCCCATATAAGGCCTGCTTCCGATAATCACTTTAACGAGCATAAATCTCCTACAAATGTTGGTATACACAGAAAATTCAACATAAATAACTTTCATATAAACATTAATCACGTGACCAATTTTCGTGGAGATCGGTCCATAATTTGTCATAGCTCCCATATAAGGCCCACTTCTGAAAATCGCTCACGAACATAAATTATTGAAATTTTGAAAGAATAATGATTTTGCTCATTTACTTAGTGTAGGGTATTAGAAGGTCGTGCGTGACCGACCATACTTTCTTTCTTGTTTATATATATAGATGGCATTAGCGGTATAATGTAAAGGCTATTCTGCAGATTAGCTGAAAATTTCATCAAAATCGGTCTAACCGTTTTTTAGTTCATTCGGAACATAGATAAAAATATCCGTTTTTATATATATATACAGTGTTGGAAAAAATAATAGAAACGATAGCATTTTTTTCCAATTTTGTAAGTATATTTGTCAAGTTTAGTTTTGTTAAAAAAAATTTATATGCAGTTTTGTTTATCAGACATACAACATAAGAAAAAACATAATCATTCCTCTTTTAATTAATATTTTAATACACTATATGACTAACAATGTAAAGAGTCAATATTTTTGCTGGAAAAAATAATAGAAACGCGTAAAAGGATTCAATTTTTAGAGCCACATCTTTTTATTGTTTGTTAAAAAATTGTTTTATTTTAATATTTAGAGGCACTAGATATGTTTTTCACAACTTCATTGCATCTGCGACACATGGAATCAACCAATTTTTTTTAAAAATTCCTTGTCAATGGAAAACCACTCTTCCTTTTTTTTCTCCCACAATTCATCCTTATTTTTCCGACTGATGCCCTCCAGCTTCCTCTGGAGCACGCCCCAAAGGTGTTCTATTGGTTTAAGGTCCGGTGACTGGGAAGGCCATTCCATAAGAGGTACTTTGTTGATAGCAAACCAATCCTTTACCAATTTTGAAGAGTGGTTCGGATCACTGTCCAGCTGAAACTCCCATCTCAAGGACATCTCTTCCTCAGCAAATGGAAGAATTGTGCTTTGCAATATATTTACGTAGTCCGGGGCGCATATTTTGTTCTTTATCCAAAATATTCAACAGACACCAGAAGAAGAGAAACACCCCCATATCATGATGGATCCACCGCTGTGTTTGACGGTCTTCTTGAGCTGTGGTCAGACGAAACATAGATAAATTTGTTTGGATCCCATGGGAAACATTATGTTAGGCACCCATACAATAAGGCATATGATCCAAAATACACCAAGAAGACCGTAAAAGACGACGGTGGATCAATCATGATATGGGCGTGTTTCTCTTCTTCTGGTGTCTGTTCAATATTTTGGAAAAATATCAAAATATGCGCCCCGGACTACGTAAATATATTGCATAATACTTCCATTTGCTGAGGAAGAAATGTCCTTGAGATGGGAGTTTCAGCAGGACAGTGATCCAAACCACTCTTCAAAATTGGCAAAGGATTTGTTTGCTGTCAACAAAGTACATCTTATGTAATGGCCTTCCCAGCCATCGGACCTTAAACCAATAGAACACCTTTGGGGAGTGCTCAAGAGGAAGCTGGAGGGCATCAGTCGGAAAAATAAGGACGAATTGTGGGAAAAAAACCAGGGAAAGTGGTTTTTCATTGACAAGGCCTTTTTCAAAAAAAATTTGTTGATTCCATGACTCGCAGATGCAATGAAGTTATGAAAAACAAAGGTAGAGCCTCTAAATATTAAAATAAAACAATTTTTTAACAAAAAATTAAAAGATATGCCTCTAAAAATTGAATCCCTTTACGCGTTTCTATTATTTTTTCCAGCAAAAATATTGACTCTTTACATTGTTAGTCATATAGTGTATTAAAAGGTTAATGAAAAGAGGAATGATTATGTTTTTTCTTATGCTGTATGTGTGATAAACAAAACTGCAAATAAATTATTTTTAACAAAACTAAACTTGACTAATATACTTACAAAATTGGAAAAAAATGCTTTCGTTTCTATTATTTTTTCCAACACTGTATATAGATATTAGCTCATTTGATCATAAATAGATTTTTGGCGATTTTTTTTAAATTTATAGACCCGAGGTGACCAAATTTAAGGGGCCACGCACTGGCCCCCATTAGCTCTAGGAAACTTAACAAATGCAACTCTATTTGAAAACACCTAAGATTTAACCATGTGCAATTTCGTAAAAATATCTCTAATAGTTCCTGAGATACCGAATTATTAAAAAAAAAAACATTTCTAAACCACTGTGGTACTATTACGCGTACTACGATACGTATGATTATTATTTATTTTCGCAAATATTGCACATACGCCGCACTACACTCGGTTTCATAGACAAAAGTCACAAATATGTTTTTTTTAGTACATTTTAATAAAACGCATATCATTTAAAAGAAAACAATATGATAAAAAAAAACAAGTAAGAAAGTATGGTCGGTCAAGCCCGACCAGATAATACCCTACACTAAGTAAATGAGAAAAAACATTTTTCTTTCAAAATTTCAATAATTTATATTCGTGAGTGATTTTCCGAAGTGGGCCTTATATGGGAGCTATGACCAATTATGGACCGATCACCATGAAATTTGGTCATGTGATTAATGTCTACATGAAAGTTATTTGTGTTGCATTTTATGTGTATACCAACATTTTAAGGAGATTTATGCTCGTTAAAGTAATTATCTGAAGCAGGCCTTATATGGGAGCTATGACTAATTATGGACCGATCATAAAAAAATTTGGTGACATGAGTTCTGTATATATTAAACTTATTTGGAGAAAAAATTGTGTAGATAGCTATATAAATTATACATTTATGACCGATAAAGTCCAATTTTGGGAGGACATTTGTATGGGAGCTAGGTGAAATAATGGACCGATTTCAGTCAGTTTCAATAGGCTTGGTCCTTGGGCAGAAAAAATGATATGTACTAAATTTTATAGAAATATCTTCAAAATTTCGACCTGTACTCTGCGCACAAGGTTTACATGGACAACCAGCCAGGCAGACGGACGGACGGACGGACATCGTTTAATCGACTCAGAAAGTGATTCTGAGTCGATCGGTATACTTTAAGGTGGGTGTTAGACTAACATTTTTGGGCGTTACAAACATCTGCACAAATCCAATATACCCTCCCCACAATGTGGTGTAGGGTAAAAAAATATATTTTTATAGTTTTAATCACTAGTGATGAAATTTTGAACCTTTTTCGGAAACCCTTCCATTAACGTTTTTATAGTGTTTTTTGTCACTTTGCTCGAACAGGTAGTCCATCTCCGTTTCAAATCTACCATACTTTTGGACACCTTTTTTGTGCTCTTCAATTCTCTTTTAACAAGAGCCCAATATCTCTCCACTGGCCTTAGCTCTGGGCAGTTTGAAGGATTTGCATCCCTTGGTACAAATACCACATTATTGTTATTGTACCACTCAAGGTCTTGTTTACCATAGTGACAGGATGCCTAGTCAGGCCAAAAATAAGTGGACATATTAAGAAGTCTTATGAATGAAAGCAGCCTTTCCTTAATGTAAATTTCGGTATTTATAGAGCCCTTTGTAATAAATGATTTGCTTCTTTTACCGCAACTAAATATTGCATGCCATACCATGAACTTGTTGGGAAATTTTGTCTGCTTTTTGGTCCTAACTTTAATTCAACATTCCCTCGAGCATCAGTAACATAAAATTTTTGACCAGGAATTTGGGAAAAATCTGCCAGAACATACGTTTCATCATACATTATGCATATCTTTTTATAAAATTTTGCTTCAATTTCAGTGCTCTGTCTTTGGCCTGTAAATTTTTAGCAGCGTTCCTGTCAGGAACTTTTTGAGCCTTGTATATTTTTAAACCTTCATTGGCTTTAACTTATCGTACCAAATAGTCCGAGCACTGAGCTAACCGGGCTGCTTTCCTACCGGATGTGTTGGGAGCTCTTTTGAAAATGCTTTCTATTTTTTTGGCTTTAGAAACATCATGTGGACCATTCATTCTACCTCAAACAGGTTTTCTATCAACGGATAAGTTTTCTTTGTAGGACCAAGTTGGGTTTTGTTGAAAATATTTAATAATTTTAGTACGCACTTTTTTCTGGTTACTCATTTTAATCAGATTAACAACAACAAATGAATACAATTGACATTAAACATAATAACTGACATGTTTTACAAAGGTAACTTCATCAAAAAAAAAAAAAAATAATAATAATAAAATAATACTAAGGTTAAACGTTTTAATTAAAAACGTGTGGTCAGAATTTTACGATCTCACTCCTTATATATGAAACTTATTTGTGTTGAATTTTATTTGAGTATCAACAGTTTTAAGAAATCTATACTCGTTAAATGATTTTGGGAAGTGGGCCTTATATGGGAGCTATGACTTATCATGGACCTATCGTTACAAAATTTGGTGAAATGACTTTTATATAAATACAACTAATTTGTGTTGAATTTTATTTGAATACCATCATTTTTAAGAGATTTATATTAGTAAAAGTGATTTTCGTAAAAGTGATTTCCGTCTGTCTGTTGAAATCAATTTTCTGAAGACCTCAAATAAAGATCTATATAATTTGGACCTACTGGTTCAAAATCGGGAAAAATATTTTTTAACCCGAATTTTTTTTTAACCAAAAAAATTTTTCTTTTATAAATTTTTTTCAACAGTAAATTTAAAAAATAAAAAATGTTTGAAAAGAAAATTATTTCGAAGAAAAAATTTGGAAAAAAAATTATTACTTTTTAAATTTTGAAAAACTATTTTTTAAAATTTTTTTTATTATTTTGAAAATCAATGTAAAAAAAAAAAATGATTTTGTTTACTTAAAAATATTAAAAATTTTTATTTGTTCATGATTCGGCACAGGCGAATATAGCTTTCTTAATTGTTTTATTTTACTAAGATAAGGGTAACGAAGCGCACCGGGTTAAGCTAGTAATAAAATAAAATCTCCTTGAACTTTAAGGTTCTATTGTTGTGGAAATAATTAAATGTCAATGAATAATTGAGGTAAGTTCTTAAGATTTTTCTTGCCATTTACAGAGAGATAGAGAGGAATTACTGGTTATACCATGAGTGGTGTGTGTTTTTGTTTAAATTGCAGAGGCAAGTACAATACAAGCATATTAATTTCTTTCACCAAATTTTTTTTTCAACTGAATTTTTCTTTTGAATATTATCAATATTTGTAATAATTTTAAATTTATTTGGAGCACTAAGATCTAATATGTTTGTTAAATATTCTCTTAAATAAGCTTCCAGAGTCGATTGCTTGCCCACATGTGCAGGATCAAAATTTCGAACAATTTTAAATTATTTCGAAATTGATTTTCTTTGCATAACATTTTAAAACGATGTAGTGAAGTACACAATAAAATTAATATTGTTGGAGTCATATTTAAAATAAACAATAGCAAATTTTCTATTGCCACTTGGCCATACATGAAAAAATCTTTTAAAATTTGCTTAAAATAATTAATAACATAATCCCCGGCAACACTTTCTATTTCATAAAATCCATAAACATGAATATTATAACCCAAGAATTCTAATTATTACAAGTCACATAAAACACCCACTGATTAATAAAAATTTATTTTTACAACACTTGTAACATTTTAAAACACAAAAACAACAAACAAAGTGTCATAACATTTTTTTTGTGTAAAATTCAAATGTTTTTGTGCCAGGATCCTTTTTCAACAGAAACACATACATACAATGTAGGCAAAACAAGGAAACATATGTGTAAGTAAAAGGGGAAAACTGAGTTTGTGATTGTGATTGTCTGAAAACTGTAACAACATTAAATTGTTTATGAAGGATAAAAACTAATTAGGGTTGATACGATTTCATTATAACGTATTGTTACTTAATACTCGTAGTGAAACATCCTACATTCTACATACAAAATAATAATGTTTGAATACAACAAGTGTGAGAGTGAGTGAGTTAGTGTGGTGTTTAAACAAAAATATTTGCTTGTTTTTGTATCCTTTAAGCATTCAACATGATACTCCTTGTATCCATGTGCCACAATGTGGATTGAGTTTTGAAAACGTTTGTCCTTTCTATACGTTTTGTGTATGCGTAGTAACGTTTATTAAAATTTGAAAACAGATTAAACAATAAGTGTAGGGATTGTATAACATTTTGTTAATTTAATCACTTTCTGTTTTCGAATGGTGGTGGTGGAGCTTATTCACATATGTACACCTACATGCTAGGAAATGCGGCGCTAAGAACGACTTTGACATGGGGAATGATATTTAATAATTTTAGTAAACTAGAGATGGTGGTAGTTTTTACTTATATAAATAGAGACACATTGATGGAGGTTCAAATTATGATTTTGAAAACGGTTAAAACTTTTGTTTACTGTATATACATTTAATCCTTATTGTTAGGAACAAAAAATATTATGTTATCAGGTTTTTAAATTTCAAAAGCTTTTTCTAGAAACTGTTAATAAATTAGCTTTGATATAAGGTCTTTTATGTAGTCTAAAACAGTTTCAATCCTAGGTATTTATACAGACTTAAATTAGCCTTAATCGCAGGTATTTATAGAGACTTAAATTAGCTTTAATCGTAGATCTTTATCTAGCACGAAATTAGCACTAATTGAAGCTCTTTATAAAGTCGTTGGTCTTCATATAGTATCAAATTAGGTGTCATCGTAAGGCTAACATAGTTTTAAATTGTGTTTAATTGAACGTCTGTACACAGTCTTAAATCAGCTTTAATCGTAGATCTGTATTAAGTTTAAAATTAGCCAATATCCTAGGTATTTATATAGTCTGAATTTATATTTAATCTTAGGTGTCTATAGAGTATCAAATTAACTTTAATCGTAGCCCTCTATATAGTCTTAAATTAGCTTCAATCATAGGGCATTATATAATTAGTTTTAAATAAGCTTTAATCTTAGGTCTACACGCAGAAAAAAATAGAGTTGTGCATGTTTGCTGTAACCATTTCAACATTTCTACAAGTTTGTTTTAACAATATTATAGTCACAGTAACTATCTACATGATTGTGGTAACCATAATATGGTTAACTTATGATTCACATGATTGTATTAATCATATATATGGTTACAGTAAACAAGTATATGTTTGTGACAACCATTTTTATGATGAATTATTTTATCATAACATGTTGTTCTAGGATTATAATATCCATAAGCCGAGAGCAACATAATATGGTTAGTCTTTCATCACAAACATATACTTGTTTACTGTAACCAATAGGTTCAAACATAGGTCTTTACATAGCCTATGTTTGAACCTATTGGTTTAGCTTAAACCCTATGTCTGTATAAAGTCTTAAATTAGCTTTACTCGTGGGTCTTTTTAAATTTCCCGGCTCTTAATTGAAAGGACAACGTTGCTCCCGTCAACAGACTGCGTCATTTTGATTGTGATTGGCAGCCATTGATATCAGAGTACCTCGTGGCTTGAGGAGAGATTGGGAAATTTTTTTTCTGCTTGATAAATACTATGAGAACTCTGCATCATTAATTTCAATGGTAGAAAAGTGGTTTCCTGAATTTCGTTCCGATTTTATACCCGAAATAATTGAAAAAATTCACGATATGGTGTTGACCGATGGAGATTGATTGATTGTTATCTCACATGGCTTAGTGGTTTCAATTTTGAATGATCACTTGGGTATGAGAAAGTTTTTCGCAAGATGGCTGCTACGGCTGCTTACAATCGGGTGCACAAAAGGTTACATACATGTGCAGTTTCTATGGCAAAATTCTATGAATTAAGCAACGAAATGCACCCTCATCCACCCCATTCTCCGGACTTAGCCCAGAGTGATTACTTGTTTCTAAACTTAAAGAAATGGCTCGGCGGAAAGAGATTTGACTCCAACGATGACAAAGTGTATAAAGCTCCAAGGAGACTATGTTGAAAAATAAAATGATTTTTTACCTGTGTTTAAATAAATTGTTTATAAAAAGGAAACAAAGTACCAAAAACCAATAAAAACAGGAAAATACATTTTCATTAAATTTGAAACACAAAAATTGGTACTAGGGTATGAAGATATAGATTAAGCCAAATCTAGGTAAAAACCTTTTCAAAACATTTTGTTTTCTTGAGCACATGAATACAAAATTTGAATCAGATGAAACATAACTGTTACATTTTATCGCCCTTTGTCAATTTGGAACACTATTTACCGACTTATACGTTTCAGTTCATTTTAATATATCAAATCGATTTTTAATTTAAAATATATGAGTGATTACACATTATTGTACTTTTTCCATTTGTACCACTATTTAGCGATTTATAACCTCTTTTATATATCAGATCCGTTTTATAGATTACACAAGGGGAAAAATTTACATTTTGGTTTCGTGCAGCGAAAGTATTATCTAAATATTTCATTAAATATTTAACTAATTTTTCATTTTAATTAAAAACTTGTTCGCTGTAATACCTTGAGTGTGCAGTGTTAAATTTTTATTTAGAATTATCGGAATATAACATTTTATTACGGAAAAAACGAAAAGAGTCAAATTTCAAAATTCTTGAAAGATCAGACAAATATGCCAAAACATCCACCAGAATTATTATACTTAAAATAAACATATGTTTACGTAGACCATTTTCATGCTAAAAAAATTTCACATTCTAAGCGTCATTACCCAAAAACACCAACAAATAGGGCATGTAATGAAAATATAAAAATAGAAAAAAAAACAAGTATAACATAGTAATGAGGGTTCATCAGCTTGTACAAAACATAATTCTTTTAGCATTTCAGTTCTTTTTAATGTACAAAATCGATTTTTGGTTTAAAATACGAGTAATCACAGATTATTGTCCTTTTGCTACTTGCACAACTACTTAGCGACTTACAGCCACTTTTATATATCAAATCAAATGACGTCGGCTTCATGCCTACCTTTAAAGTTTAAAGGCAAATGTACCACAGAATTGGATCATTGCTCCCGCTTCCCAATGACAGTGCGAAGTTCCTTCAAATTTATTTCACTGGAAATGAAGCTACAGAAGCCGAACGCTATCAACGAACATGTGTGTGCATTTTCTGGAATACCCTTCTGGCCAAACATTCTCAAAAAAAATTGTTGGACATCGGAAATGGAAAAATTCCAATTGATCCCGCCACAAATGAGATTTCGTTCCCGAACTTCTGCCAAATGCAAATGAATATTCAAGCACAGTGTGGTAGATCGCAAATCTAATTGCACAAAATTAATAAATCGCATTGGGTTCACTTCTCACTTATGAATTAAATAAAAAATGAGTTCAGATATATAAATGATTATAAAAATCAACTTTTTTTAAAAGATGGTATTTTTAATAAAATGGGGCAAAAAATAAACCGTCACTGTCAAGAAAAAAATAATTTTTGAGATAAAAAATTGGGTTCTCTGAGAATATTTGTTGTTATATGTATATACTAGTATTTATGTTGAATATAACTAAGATTCATGATTAGTAATTGAGTTTTTACATAAGGAGTCGGAGATAATCATTTTTAATATTAAAATAATTTTAATCATGATAAAACAATAACCAGGTAGAATCAGTAGGGAGAGTTTAAAATTGTATGCCTTATTATGTCAAATATGAGAAAATGAGAAAAAAATATATGAATAAAAATAAAGAAAATTTAAAACTCAATGCCGCAAGCTGTACTCCATTCTTTAATTTTTTGTTCAGGACATTTTAAAATTCTTATATCCTTTTGTTCAAATGAACATTTACACACAGCACATTTCACACGCATATTTCTTGTTATATGGTTTAATGTTAAATGGATTTCATCACAAAAACTTTTTTTAATTTTTGATATTTTATTTTTATTTATTATTTTGTATGTGTAAGTCTGACAATTCAAGGCATGAAAAATTGAGAACTTACTTTTCTACTGATTCTACCTTGTAATAGTTATATTATGATTTTAATATTTTTAATAAATATTTTATTACATTAATAAAACACATAATAGCACATACATAACTACACATATATTTTAATTTATTCTCTTCCATATTCATCGTTAAAAGATTCTTCCTCCTCAAAAGTATCAACGGATAATAATTAACGAACTTTTGTGAGTGTGACGTAAACTTGCAATAAAAGGATCTAAAGAAATAAAGATTCGATTGAAAAGATCTCTATTTGTGTCTATTCTCGATGTTTTTCTCGTAAACAACTCTCTAAACTTCCTCGTGTCCCTATTTCTTGCTTCTTGAGCTTCACAGCTATCAGATGTCCTACATGAAGAATGCATGACTTTATTATGTCTTTTCCATGAAAAAGGATTTTATGGACGCTAACTGGGATATTATATCATGGGTATTCCTTTAAGTATAAATTTCGTGTGACAACAATAAAACTTTTTAAAGCATCCTCATGAATAGGGTAACCACTACCTAAATTTTTCAAAATAATACTCTTTTCTGCTGCTCTAAAGAACCACCTAGTAGAATTACCATCATTCGTATTACCTACATCTTGTGTTGGCATGTCTATAAGCAATGCCATTTCTCGAAATCTCTGTTGAATATATTTATTTTCTTCAGCCATTTTTGCTTTTTTTCCGGTCCTCTTGCTTGCCAGGTCATTGTAGGAAGCTTATATGCTATGTGTAATACACACTCTATGTGTAATACACACTCCATGTAGCGGAGACATTCCAAAGGTTAAAGATCGTTCATCGACAATTTTGTTTAAAATCACAGAAGGTTTATTTAGTTCACTCGGTTTCACAAATGAAACACGTTTGAGAAGAAAAAGTTACAGATGATAGTGCAGTACATACGGTTCATCAAGCCAAACTGAATTTGATGTTAAGAAATTTGTTTTCACGTCTTTTGGTATATCTTGAAGATCATATCTAACCATTATTAATATCAATAACATGTCTTTGCGATGTTTTTTGGGAGTTTTTACCCATTCTTCAAAAATTTAGTAGCTCTGAAACAAACAAAAAAAAAATTAGTTACAGTTACCTAGTGTATTGAGAAGTTCATTAAAGGAAGGAATCTTGCTCGACATTTTTTCGATTGTTCCAGTAATGAACGAAGAACAAGCCGTCGACTATCGTACTGAATTCTTGAATTCATTGGAACCAGCCGGACTGGCACTGTATATTTAAATCGAGATCGAGATGCAATATAAAACAGATGTTTCCTAAGGGACAGCAACGCGAACCGTGTTCAGCTAGTTTGTTTATTTCTGGGGCTGCGAGGCACAGTGCATTAGAAATACTTCAATTGCAGGGTTTTTAAGAATCTTAAATTAGTTTTAGTCTTAGCACCTTCTATAGCCTTGAAGTAGATTTAGGCATAGGTCAAGTATTGACATAACGGATTTTATTTAGTAGTATTAATATGTCTTGAGAGATGGCACACTAGTGCCTTACCAACGATTTATTTTAACATGAAAATATTATAAATGAGATTTAGAGATTAGTTTTTGCATTAAGCTTAGCAAATGCAGATTCGTCAAATATGTTGTCTTAAAATCTTAAACTCATATCCCTGTTTCCACCAGTTAAGCTTATCACTCCTAATACATAAGAAGATATTATCAATTTCCTACTTTAAAATCCCTTTAAGTTTATACACGCATTTCTACCTCATTTCAACTAAGTATAATAAAAAACCTAAATCTTTCCTCCAGCATATTTTTCATAATCATCGGTAACATATTGAAGCGAATATTTCAATTTATTATCATTTTACATGTTACACATACACATACATACTTTAAGATGGCAACGCTTTTGCAAACAAACCCGCATTTATTTGAAACATGAACAAAATGAAATTCAAAATGCCATTAGACACAATTTTTAACCAATATTGAGTTGTTAGAACTAGAGCATCACATAAGGATTTGACATGTCACGTGCCAAACTCTATTGATGTTATCGAATGTTACACACACACACAGATACTACACTTATTTATACATACAATACTTATGTAAAATGTATCTATATACATATGTTTGTGTATGTATGTATATATGAGTATGCTAGAGCTGACAATAGAGTGTGTTATGAACCTAATACACATATGAAACACACATAACTACATGCTGATATCTTTAGAGATGAACAACATACGAGTATACGCATACTTTGGTTCATAACTCTGTGACTTTTACTTTTATATGTTTTTTTTATTTTTTTTTTTGATTTAATGCCAAAGATGAAACCGACTTCAATTCATTGAAGAGTGAACATGGTCTATGGCTGTCTGTATTCTACACTGTGAACTTACATGTTCAGCTATACAATTGGTAACAAATACACCAGCAGTGTTGAGTAAAATAATAGAAGGTTGTGAAAAAAATAAAATGCACATAAATGACATAATTTCTGCTTATGTTTTTTACATTCATGGCATGTAAAGCGCGCTTCGGAATGATTCTTACAATCTGAATATTTGTTTGAATTTTTCATGTTATAAAATAAATTTTGGGAGAGAGTAAATACTTTTACTCTCAGTTGCGCCTCTAGTTCTATCCTATTTTTATTGTTTAAAAAAAAATATTGACATTTTCTATATTAATCGTTTAAAGTTAGTTTCATTACACACTTTGTGTGTAAAAATTGCATTTTTGCAAAAAGCAAACTTCTGGATTTTGTAAATATCGGTACATATTTGATCTTATCCCTCTTATTACGCTCACCTAACCCTCTAACTTGTAAGACTGCCTCAAGGCGGTCTTCGATGTTTGGGTCCCAGTGCTGTATTAAACGCTTTTTTCGCTTTAAAATAGTGAAAGCTGTCTTTAGACAACAGTTTTTTACATTTGTTATAATTTCCAATATATTCTGACAAGTCGCTTGTCTGCTATGATCAATAAAGTGCAAAAAGTTAACAAATTAGCATCAAAATTATTTCGCAAATTTAACTATTAAAAAAAACAACATTTAGAAAAAGATGATAACATTTTATATTTAAGTTTAAAAATTGTTTTTCGAGTGAAAAAGAAAAAGTTTAATTTAAAAATGAAATAGTGAAGGCCTCCTCACGGCGGTTTGCCGGTTTGTGTGTACAAAAATATACTCCTCTCTTACATTGTTGTTTTTACATTTTGTTCATAAAACTCTATTGTTTGCTTATGATTCTATTATGTGCATCCTTTTATTTTATTATTGTGTTAAAGATGGATATTGCTAAACGTCCTTATACGAAAAATATAAATTTTGAGCAAATGTCTGATGAACAATTTCTCGAGTTCATCGATTCTGTAGAGTGCTGTAGACAGCACAGATGACAGTATTGATAGCGATGACAGTGTTGCTGATTCCACTGATGTTCCAAAGACGAAACACCATCTCCAAAAATACATGTGCAATAAGTCGCATAAAAAGGGGATCAAATGGTTCGTGCTTTGTGATTCAAACAGTTTTGCCTACCGTTTTTAAATCTACAATGGGTCCGAAGATAATATCATTTTACCTGTTACACCGGTAAAATGTTAGGAGATTCACAATTTCATGCATCACATCCTGTATTATTTGAAGCCACTGTTAGTTTATTTACGAGCCAGAGGAATTTATGGTTTGGGCACAATGAGAGGTACTATTTTTTTTGTCATATTTCTTGTTGATCATGATTTGCTCTTGTGTAAGATGCGAAACGAACAAAGATCATGACCTCAATACATGCAGTCGATGTGAATACTATATTATGGAATGAGAACATATATATATGCCTGTCATCGACATATGTGAGTATTGAACGTTTCAGAAGAACCAATCATGGCGAGCAACAACCAATCGAAATTAACTGCCCTCAAATTATTTGAGAATACAATGATCGCATGGGTGGAGTAGATATCATGGATGATCTCCAGGGTCGATACCACACGCAAAAAAAAATATAGTGGTGCATGGTTGCTGTAACCATTTCCACATTTTTAATAATATTATAGTCACAGTAACTATATATATGATTGTGGTAACAATAATATGGTTAAATTACGATTCACATGATTATATCAACCATATATATGGTTACAGCAAACGTGTATATGTTTGTGACAACCATTTATATGATGAAGGACTTACCATATTATGTTGCTCTCAGCTTATGGATATCATAATATGATAAAATTATTCATCATATAAATGGTTGTCACAAACATATACTTGTATAGTGTAACCATATATATGTGAATCGTAATTTAACCATTTTGTTGTTACCACAATCATATATATAGTTACTGTGACTATAATATTGTTAAAAATGTTGAAATGGTTACAGTAAACATGCACAACTATATTTTTTTTCTGCGTGCATATTTGAGCTAAGACTAGCAATATTGTGATAAGGTTGTTTTACCATTTTGTGTACATGGTCTTTACAAATGCATTCATGTTATACAAACGTCTGCAGACCGATGAGGCCAATGCTTCCAACAATGTGTCTGATTAAAGAACTGCTTTTATAGCTTTCAGATTTACGTGAGGATATAGCTGCTGGACTTGTTTCCTTAAAAAATATACGGTCAGTAGGACCATCATCTCTTCCAAAACTCGGTGAGCCTTTATCACTACAGCCTGGTATATCAATGCTGATGATCATTATCTTGTTTGGGTGGAGAGAAAAGCCAAAAAAATGTGCAAACTTTGCATAAAATGTGACAGTCAAGTCGTTTGATTCAAAAGAGACCTGGCTTTATGCAGTCAGTTTGACAAAACATGTTTCAGGAACTACTACCATCGAAAATAATGTGTATTGTAACTTTATTTGTTCCCTTCTTTCAATAAAATTTATTTATATATAAAATTTACCTGTGGTGTTATATTACATGCAAACCGGCAAAAACGCATACAGGCGGCCTTCACAATTTTTTTTTTACCTTGTGTTCGTTCTGTTTTTTTTTTCGCCTGAAAATTAAAAGCTACAGTTCTATTGACTACATCTACTTGAAAACAAATTATTGGCTTCATCGGGTAATTTTTACGGTTTTGCCAGTCATAGGGTTAAATATAATAATTAGTTTGAAACTCGACATCAATAATCGAAATGTACCCAATTTAATGAAGGTGGGCCAATCTTCATAAAATTAGGTACGGAATTGTCCATAGATATATCTACTTTCCAAAAAATACATAACCAAAATAAATTTTTTAAAAACATCGATATCGAAGCAAAATTTAACATAGATCAGTTGTACATATGCAAAAGTTATACTACTGGAGTTTGTGACAATCCATAATTGGCCATAGCTCCCACATACGGTCCACTTTCTAGAATAACTCTATAACACTAGAGTCTACAGGGACAGACTTAGGGAGTGAAAATTTTCCGAATATTTAATTTGTTATTTAGAAATATTTGATGTTGAAAATTGGCAAATTCCGTTCAACCAAAAAAATTTCAGATATTTAAAATATTTCAAATATAAGGAGACCTAGGAAATCGATATTTGCTACAAAAAGTTATTAACAATAGTTTACGTTTGTAAGTTAAAGGGTTAAAAAGTTTTGGATAAAAATATATGAAAAACTTTGTTCGGACTTATCACTACTTATATAAATTTTTATCACAATAACATTTAAATGCTTGAACCTTACACGATGAAATTTAACAAAGCAAATTGGGTTAACCACATAAATATTTTATACAAGAACACAACAATCGGTACACATAAGTAAGGAGTGAGATCGAAAAATTCTTAACTGCAATTTCCATGCTCTGTTTTTGGCCTCTAAATTTTTAGCAGCGTTCCTGTCAGGAACTTTTTGAGCCATGTGTGTTTTTAAACCTGCACTAGCTTTAACTTTTCGTACCAAATAGTCCGAGCACTAAGCTAACCTGGCTGCTTTACTGATGGCTTTAGAAACATCATATGGACCATTCCTTCTACCTGAACCAGGTTTTCTATCAACAGACAAGTTCTCCCGAGACTGTTTAATAACTTTGGAAACAGTTTAACGGCAGACCTTTGAATGCTTGGCCAACTTTTTGTAGGACCAAGTTAGGTTTTGTTGAAAATATTTAATAAGTTTAGTATGCACATTTTTCTGGTCACTCATTTTAATCAGATTAACAAAAAATTTATAAAATTGACATTAGTCATAATAACTGACATATTTTACGAAGGTAACTTGATAAAAAAACGTGTGTTAAGAATTTTACGATCTCACCCTTTTTTATATATCACTCTTAATTATCCTACCTCCTATTTCACATTCATAGGACTACTTTTCTGCTCACTATTGTGTTTCGTTTTATAAATGCGTCAGTTTTGCCTCTTGCAAAACGTGTTGTAAGTGTAATTTTCATATAATTTGCATATGAAATATTACTTCCTCTAATCTAAAGTAGTATGTGAGCGTATATGGCCTTTAACACTATTTCTTTTCAATTTGATTTTGTTTCCATTTTTAAGCTAAGCGCTAAATAAAAATTGGAAGACATATTGGTTTTGTCATTTTATAGGCATTACGTTGGTGAACTTTAAAAAATTTAAATGGGAATGTACCAGGACCATACTAAAATATCAAAAACATTTGAAATCGACATAGATTAAAACTAATTTTAGAATATGTTAGGAGTTACGATTAAACTTATTTCGGACTAAATAAAGACCTACGAGTGCAGCTAATTTAAATGTGTATAAGGTCCTATAAATAAAGCTTATATTAGACATTATTAAGAGCTACAATTTATGCTAATTTTAGACTATATATTGACCTAAAATTGAAGCTAAATTAAGTGTATAAGGATATACGACTGAAACTAATTAAAGTTTGTATAAGGACCTACGATTAAATCTATTTTAAAGATATACGATTGCAGCTAATTTATACTATAGAAGATTAAATATAATTTGTAATGTATTTAAAGACTATATAAAATCTACGATTAACTACCAAAGACTAAAGCTTATTTAAGACTATAAAAAACCTACGATAAAAGTTAAATGAAGTAATTTAAGAAATGTTATGCTAATTCAAAACTGTATAATGGCCAATTAGTAAAGTTAATTTTAGACTATATAAAGAGCTTCAATTAAAGTTAATTTAGTCTTTAAATAGACCTACGCTTAAAGCTAATTTAAGTTACAGAAATAAGTTTTTCCGTACTCCTTTAATTTGAAAACAAGTGCCGCAAAAACACACCGATTGCTAACCAAAGCTTATGGTGAATGTTTTGCATCAGTCTAAAGGTGCGACAGATGGTATGTGCATTTCAGAAGTGGTGATTTTGACATGGAAGACAAAGATAGCCCAGGCCAGCCAAAGAAGCTCGAAGACCAAGAATTCGAGCCATTACTCAATGAAGATTGTTGTAAAACTCAACAAGAGCTTGCAGAATAATTGGGAGCTACTCAAGAAGCAATTTCAAAATATTTCCAAGTAGCAGGATTCATCCAAAAGCAGGGAAATTGGATACCATACGAACTGAGGCTGAGATATCTTAAAGGTAAATTATTTTTGCACCGAATCATTATTTGCGATGAAAGTCGAATCCATCACAATAACCCGAAGCGTAAGAGATCGTATGTAAAAGCGGCCAACCAGCCGAATCGACACCAAAGCCAAATATACATGGCGCTAAGGTAAGGGTCTGTATTTGGTGGAACCGAAAGGGTCCTATCTATTATAAGCTGCTGAAATCTGACCAGAACATCACAAGGAACCTGTACCGATCGCAACTGATTCGTTTGAAGCGATAATTTGCCGAAAAACGCATGCAACTTTAAACAGAGAAAACAGATTAATGATAGCAAACGAATTTGTTGCCAATCGAATGATTCTATCTTAGTGACCGAATTTTACAGTTGCGGCTACAAGATTTTAAAAGGGGTAACAAAAGTTTGGTTGCTACAACCGAAGTTATTCTTTATAAACTGATTTTCTGTTGATAGAACCGAAAAATTCTATGTGAGCCACCGAATCATTTCTCTGTGTAATATTCCATCATGACAACACTTGGCCATATGTTGCAATACCTGTTAAGAACTATTTATAATGATGTGGTAGCCTCAAAAGATGAGCCGTTCTTTTGGCTCAGAATCCATATGTTGCCAGAAGGATAGGAAAATGTCATAGCTAACAATGGTCAATATTTTGAATAAATTTAAATTGCATTTTAAAGTCATACACCCAATAAAGGACAACGAGTTAAGATTATTTAAGTTTGCAAATAGACCTACGAATATGGCTAATTTAAGTTTATGAAAAGATCTATCTTTAAGGCTTATTTAAGATTTTTTAAAGACCTATGACTAAAGCTTATTTAGTCTTATATAAAGACCTACCTATATTTTAAGATAATTTAAGTTTAGAAAAAGAGCGATTAAGGCTAATTTTAGACCATCTTAAGACTTATTATTAAAGTTAATTTAAGATTGTATAGAAAGCTACGATTAAAGCTAATTAAAGTTTATAATAAGTAATACCTACTATTCAGGCTAATTTCAGACTATAAATATTTAAGTTTTGTGGGAAATGTAGATGTTTAAATTGTGTTCACATGATAAATAAGAATGTCCTATTTATAAAAAAAATAAAATTAAAATAGTTTTAAAGTATTTTTTGAAGAGTTTTAATTTAAGTACAAGTAAAACTAGCAAAGACCTATGATTCAAGATTATTTAACCCTCTAATGCTTAAGCATGCCTCAAGGCACTTATCGCAAAAATGCCAATAAATGCAAATGTAACTGATTTTTCATTTCAAGAATTCTTGTAACAGCTGCTAAAAAACGTACTTAAATATTTTAAAAAGCTTTTGAAATGAAAAATCAGTTATATTTGCATTTATTGAAATTCTTGCGACGAGTGCTTGAGGCATGCTTAAGCATTAGAGGGTTAAGTATATATAAAGACTTAGTGTTTAAGGTGATTGAGGGCTTTATACAGGCTTAAGATTAAAGCTAATTTAAGTTTGTATTAATTTGTCAACTCGTTTGAAAGCATGTTTTGCAATTTTCTATATTGTCACAAAAGTGTCTCTTTTTTATTAGTGATTACTATCGTCTTTGCCGGTTATAGGAGTCTTTTTAGTTTTATTTTTTCAAAATTGTACCCTTATTAAGTATGTGAATAATGGCTACCATTTGGAATGGACTAAAAAATCATTGAAAAGATGCCAAATACAACTGAAGAATGAGTAAACCAGCAAGTAAAGTACAACGAAAATGAAAAGAGTGTTATTGACCTAATTCGAAGATTCAATATGTGTTACAGTTTAAAGCAGACTAATAATACTGTAATTAAATTTAACGTGAGCAAACAGTTTTTGTTTATTTAAAATTGTGAGTTGATATTCTTCTTTGCCTTTTTTTAGGTTTTAATCTTTAAGTTAGCGAATTTGGGTATTTAAATTATTTTCGTTTATTTCTGCTTTTATGCACATTAAACTAAATCTTCGCTTAAATGATAAACCTACCGGCAGAGAAATGTTAAACAAAATTAGTTCTTCTTCATTGGATTAAATATTGCTGATATTAAGGTTTTTTTTATTCCGGTAAATGAAGGAATATAAACATTTATTTTTTGTTACCAAAAGAGTTTGCTAGAACGTAAAAAAAATGAAACGTAAACCACAAAATATTAAAAGCTTCTAACAGCTCATTTAAACAACCTGCAACCACTGAAGATTTGAAGCAATAATCTTTAAAAACCAAAAAAAAATTAAGCAAAAAAAAAAAAAAAAACAAAGTAAATTCTTTAAGGGGAAGGTAAACTTGAAAAAAATTTACTAAAATTAAAGGAAACTTTAAATTTACTCAAGTAAAAGCAAATGTACACAAAAAAATTTTCTATAAAAATAGTATTTTTTACAAATCCTTCTTTGTAGGAAACCTTCCCTTTTTCTCTAAAGAAAAAAATAATCACCAACTTTGTTCACTTAAAATTGCTAAAATATCTTATTTAAACGGATTAAAATGATTCATAAAAAACACAAGCTAATGAGATGATTTTTCAAACGAAGAATAAGGGAACTTCAACAAAAAAAACACCTCCTTCTTAGAGAGTTTTAAAGAAGTTTGCCCAAAATTTATATCAATAAATAGCTGCTCAACATTTGAAATATAAAAGCAAACAATTTATGAATGAATTTGAGATTCTAATTAAATCTTGAATAGATGTTTAATTTATTTCTGCTTTCTGTTTTTTAATTTTTTTTGTTTTGCTAAATCAAGCATTTTGTGGCAGTTTAATGCGGAGAATTACATTTTTGCTATAATTTAATGTTCCTAGACATAAAGCACTAGGAAGCATGAAGTGGAATTAATAATATAAAATCAATTAAGGAATACAATAATGTAATGAAAACTTTATTTATTATGTTGAATTTTAAACATTCATGAGAAATGTATTAAAGAAGAAGGACACACAAAAATACACACAGTTTGTCTGAGTTTTTTGCCATGTGCCAGTTACAGTGAGGCAACAGACATACATATATATAATTGGGTGGCTCTTATTTTGAACTTTACATACCCTACACCTTTGAGTGGCAAGGGTATATATAAGTTTGTTATTTCAATTGTAATTCCTTGATGATTATAGATAGCGGAGTCGAAATAGCCATGTCCGCCTGTCCATCTGTATGTTGAAATCAACTTTCTGTTGCCTCCAAATAACTTATATATATGATTCATACATCAATATATCCGCTATGGTCTCGGATCGGTTGCTATTTGAATTAGGAAAAATCGATTCACAAATGGATGAGATACAAGCAAAAACTAACAGCAACCTATTTTTTATCCATATCATTAATATAGATAATATGGATATCTCATGATAGACATTTCAGAGACCTTTCCACCAAACATTGGTGATAATCAATATATCGAAAATTCTTCCGGCTCGGTCACTATTTAAAATCGAAATAAATCGGACCACAAATAAGGAAACAACCGGGACAACCTCGATTTTTGACCTATTTTTGATCTATAGCTGGATTACTAAGTCATTAATATAGACAATATGGATATCTAATGATAGATACTTCAAAGTCCATTGCAACGATGTATATAAGGCTATAGTGATTTTTTTTATTTTTTTCTTAGACTAGCACTCAGGGGATGACTAGGAAAATAGGTTGTGAGAGGATAGAGAGAGTAGTGTTTGTGGACATTTGATTTGAATTTTCCTATATTGATGGTGACAGGAAGGACTTCAGGAGGAAGCTTATTCCACATACGGACACTACGGCTAAAGACCGAATTTTCCCTGTAATGTGTTGTGCGATCCACTGTCCAGTCGACAACGAATTGATGAGCTCTTGCCGATGAACGTGTGTTGCGTAAAAAACAACAGGTATTGGGAACAAGTTTCTTAATTTCAGCAGAGCACATACCATTGTAGTATCGGTAAAACAATGAAACACAACCCGCATTGTGAGGAAGTTCCAGTGAGTCAATAGAGCTGGATACCCTACTGCCACCGATAAGCACCTTCGCCCTCTCCTGTACGCGGTCGAGTAACTCCAAAATAGACTTTGAAGCAGCGGCCCACACATGAGAGTTGTATTCCATTTTCGGTCGGATATAAGTGGTGTAAATAGTAAGGAGATCAGATGGAGTGAAGAAATAACGCTTCTTTCGACACTCGAAAAATGTGTTTTGTCCAGCGGACATCGCACTGAATACTCATGCCTAGAACATCAAGAGCTTTTGATTCCTTAATATTTACAACACCCATAAAAACAGAAGGAGCAACATGATCTGTTGTGCGTTTGTGTGTTAACATAAAACATTGAGTTTTGCGTGCATTAAAATCGACTCTGTTCGCACAACCCCATTCAGAGATTGTCACAAGATCTTCAAGTTTAGCCTCATTGCCCCAATCTCCGACAGGCTTGGTCTATAATTGAATGCATATGAATGGCAAATGTTGCTGTCATCTGCAAATGAGTAGATAGGGTTGGAAGTTTGACATAGAAGGTCAAACTCCTGAATTAATCTTGAACTCGTTTGATGGGAATCTCTGAGAAAGCTCGATATAAATCGAGAAAACTTATTATCGACACCAAAAGCAATAAGTTTTGCTAAAAGCGCTCCATGCCATACTCTATCAAACGCTTTAGAAATATCTAGAACCACCACTTTACTTTCGCCAAAACGGTGTATGGAACGACACCATTTTTCCGATGGGAAGGCTAGCAAGTCTCCCGTAGAGCGTCCTCTATGAAAGCTATACCGCCGGTCGCTGAGTAAATTGTTGTGCTCTAAATATTCCACAAGATGGTAGTTAACCATACTCTTCATAACTTTGTAAAGTGCTATTGGGCGATAACTATTTGGGTTGTTAGCCTCTCCCTTTTTAGGAATTGGCATTACATTAACAACCTTCCAATATACAGGAAATTTGCCGGCACGGTATAAAGTGCTGAAAGGGTTAGCTAATGGACGAGCTAGCGTCGAAGAACACTGTTTCAAGACCAGTACTAGTATACCATCAGGCCCAGTAGACTTTTTTATGTTGAGATCCGCTAAAACCCTTTTAACTGCGCAAGCCATGCGATATCGTGCAACTTTTCCTACCCCGTCTGCTTCTCTACTCACTTCTACTCAACAAAGAAAGAACTTGCTGCAATTTATCTCAGGAAAAGTTGCTAATGTAAATACGCTCTTAAAATATAGTTTGGTGTAAAATATTGTGTGTATGACTTAAAAATGCGGGATATACAATAGATGGCGTATCTTTTGAACATGGTCTTTATTCGTAATAACTTATGTATCAGTTTGAAGGGAACATATCTGTAATTTATTCTCACATAACAAATTTTAGTTTGCTTCGAAAATATCGAATTTTGTGCCAACAAAGCGACATAAATATGTGGGATGTTTTGCGATACTTTTTTATTTTCAAAAGAGTTAAAATTCATTTAATTAAATTTGTCCGTCCGTTCGTGAGCAAAATATAGGTCGAAATTTTAAAAATATTTCGATCAACTTTGGCAGATGCGTTTTTTTTTCTTTGCACTGTGACGAAGCCTATTGAAACTAGCTGAAATCGGTCCATTATTTCACATAGCCTCCATAAAAAAGACCTTCCGGTCATAAATAATTCATTTATGTCAAATAAGTTGTATATATACGGAAGTCATGTTGCTTAATTTTATGATATTCTGTCCATGATTCGTCATAACTACCATATAAGGCCCACTTTCTTCAATCACTTTAACGAGTAAAAATCCCTAAATATTTTCTAATCCAAATTATATTTAACAAAAACAAGTTTCATACAGAACTAAATCACGCGACCTAATCACAATGCGATCGATCCATAATTGCTCATAGCTCCCATATAAATCACTCACGAATATAAATTATTGAAATTTTAAAAGAAAAATGTTTTTGCTCATTTATTCAGTGTAGGGTATCATATGGTCGGGCTTGACCGTATAATATATTCTTAATTGTTAAATGTTTATTTAAATCGAAAACCATTTTTTTTAATTTTATCGAAACTTTAAATCAAATGTGCAACCTCTAAACATTATCCAATTTGGCTCAAATTTTCAACAGTTTGTTTAAAGATGACTGAGAAAAAACGTGGGCTACCCTAATATATACGTATACATACATAAATACATATCAAATTCAAGGACATGCAGGATGCCAGCCAGCCAGCCAAACAACCACAACTACACTTGTTTAAATAATTGTTGTAGAGAAATGTAAAAGTTTTTGGTTTTTCTTGTACTTTTTATTTGTGAAAAGAATAATTTTCTAGCAAAGTTCGGTCAAGGTTAATTTATGCAAAGGAATTGTATATATTTCTTTACTCTTTTATGTTTGTTAATTTTTTTTTTGGATTCTTTTAGCAAAAATAAAATAAATTCGAATTTTATTAAATTTGTGTAAATTTGTAGAAGTTTATTACTGTAATAAAATGAAACATTATATTTATTTATTTACTACAATTGTAGTCAGTTATATTAGTTATGGAATTTGTGCATAAAAATATGGTGAATTCCATCAAAGAACACCGACAAAATAATATTTTTTTTTTACCTTGGGTCTTCTGATTTTAGTAATGTTTGGTAAACATATACTCTTTGGGGTCCTTTGAACAATTCCATTTTTAAAATTCGCAAAAATATTAAAAAAATCTCAAACCGCAAACTTTTTCTTAAAAAAAAACTAAAATTCAACATTATCTTAATTTTCTATTTTTTGTTTTTGTAGAATATTTAGCTTTGAAATTTGTTTGATATGATTTTATACCTTACACCACCATAGTGGTGCTGATATTTGTAACATGCCGATGGACTCAGAATCAATCAGTAATATTTGCATTTATTGGCGTTTTGCGATGAGTGCCTTGAGGCATGCTTAAGCATTAGAGCTTTCTTACATATATAAAATTTGAGATTTGAACCCTGATATGACACCTTGTCAAACATTTTTGTTCTCCATCTCACAGTGGTTTAGAAACATTTTTTTTTTTTTTTTTGGAAATAATTCGGTATCACGGGAACTAGTGGAGATGTCGTAACAAAATTGTACAAGGTTGCAGCTGAGATGTTTTCCAGTTTCTAGCATAGTAGGCAAAATGAGGTCCAGTGGGTGGCCCCACAAAGTTGGCCATTTTGGGGGTCTCATGTTTTTAAAAAATCCCCGAAAATCCGTGTATGTTCCGAATGAGCTGAAATTTAAAATATATATTGTCATTGAGAATATCTACCAAAAATATGCTTACATGTGATGTTTATCTATTTATTTCTTTTTTTAGATATGGAGGGCCTACGGAGGGTAAGTTTTTTTAAATATCAGCTATATTTGTGATAAAATAAAATAAAGAAAACTTGATAACAGTTTTCTCGTCTCTATAAAAAGTCATACATATAAAAAGGGAAGTATTTTGCTTTTATAGACAAATATTTTCTTGGTGACTTAAATTAAATTAGGCCCTCAGCCCTAACCAAACTTGGAAATTTTTTAAAAAAATGTTTAGGTTTGCGTAAAAAGTTCTAAAAACGCTACATATTTGTATAGCCCTACTATAACCATTTAAGGGTTAAAGTTGTCCGCTTTTAGTAAAACTTTCATAGTTTATCTAGAATTATCTGAGTTATAAGATTCTGTATAGGTTTTACTTAAAATTCGTAACAGTAAGGAAATTGCTCTAATTCGCCAAATTATGACCAAAAAATATTTTTTCCCGAAAATCACAAAATTTAAATCGTAGGTACGAAAAAACTGTAAGAGGTATTGACATCATTTTTTCATATTTTTTATTCTCTATTATGATCTCAATAAGTCCCAATGTGATGATCAAAAAATTCTGAAATTTGTTTAACAAAATTTTTAAAAACTTGAAAATGGAGATTTGAAACTGCCATCTCTGCGAATGGGCTAACGGTATTCTACAAAGACAAAAACTCATAGAAATGTTAATATATATTTTAAGTAAAAATTAACTTTTATTTTAATATTTCTTTAAATATGTTAATTTTGTTCCTGCATTTCTTGTTCAAGTGGCCTGAAATAATGGTCTGGGGAATTTTTAATAACTTTAAAATTTTTTAACCAATTTTTATCTTTTATATCTCATTAGAACAACAATTACGTACGCATTTCGATTCTTATGCATTCGATTGCAAAAATAATTATTTAGTAGCAAAATGTTTACAAAAACTGAAAATTTTGCATTTTTCCGAATTTTAACGATAATACAGTTTGTGGGTCAATTTGACCGATTAATCTGAAAAATATTTTTTGGACTGTAATTTTCATTAATATAAATGAATCTACATATTTATGTAACATAATGCGGAAAGTTAAGGAGTTTCAAATTTATTTCATATAAATAGTAAAATTTTGTATATATCTGACCTTTGACCTCGATGCGCGTACCGAAATCGTTGTCCGATTTGGCTCAAATTTTCAGTACTTATCTTTTAGACCTAGTGTCACAATATTCCAACCGGCACCCTTCAAAAATCGAACTCAAATTTTTTTCCATGCAACTGATTGTTACTCTAATGTACACAAGGCGTATGTGAAATATTTTCGAAGATAAAAAATAATCATACGTAATGTAGCATTTTATTACGCGTACTTAGTTGAAGTTTTTTAATTAAATTTCAGAGGTTTAAATTAATTTGATATTGATGAATCCGTCATGTGTGTATGTTATTTGGTGGCTTCGAAAATGTGATTTCCTTATGCAGGCGGAAGGGCATCGATCAATTGAGTGCTCTAGCTATAAGGATTCATAATATATCTCTTGCTTTATAGGTTGTAGAAATTGCAAATGGAATTACAAAGACTCGTTTCGTCGGGTTAAGGAGAAGTAAGTTTTTCAAATTTGAGTACAGACTTGCTTGTACTCGGGAAGTTGTTTTGGTAATGAAAAAAAAAAGACTTGCGCAACTAAATTGTCTAATGTGAAATGGGTCAAACTTATATATTCTTACTATTCATGGTGAAGCTTATAAAATTATTAATACGCTTTATTATTCTCAAAGTAGTTTCAACTAATCACAAAATAATTCTTAATATTTTGTTAAATTATTGTAATTTTTCATAAATTTCATGTTTATTTTTTTTCATTATGGTAATCATTTTAAATGCTTCACAAATAAGTAATTAGTAACAATTATTCGTTGCACTCGTGTTGTTGACATCCATTCAAGTGTGTGGTTTTCATTTCCTTTATTTTGCACGTTGGTTTTCATTTAATTGTCAACATTGTAAAATATATTGCTTTCTAGAAATAACAAAAAATAAACAATATTAACTTTTTTGGAATTGAAGCAAATAATTAAAAAGTTTAAAAGCAAGTTGATTTGAGAGGGTAAAAACAAATGTTGTGAAAAAAGTGAACAGAAGTAATATTGAAAAAAAGTGTAGAAGTTTGCTAAAAGGAACGTGTGATAAGCACAGGAGGGATGTCACTATAAAAACTTCTGATATTGGAATATTTATGAAAACACATATCAAGCATCGTTTAATTTTATTTGGTCCTAGTTTTAAACTTATTTCAACGCCCTCGTAGCCAATAACAATTTGCTATCCCTTAATTTTTTTTTTATTGAAACATGTGTCACCTTAAATCAAAAATTTTTCTACAATAAATCTTTCTCGCAATATACTTACTTGCAAGCAAAGAAAAACAAAAAAACAGCACTAAAAATAAATAAAACGTATTTGTCCACTTTGTATTTGTACATGAAAAAGAAATAAATAGAAAAAAAGTGAAAAAGCTAAAAAGAAGTAAAATAAAAGTTTACCTCCTATCAGCCTGTTAAGCTAAACTTTTTTATTATTTAAAAACCTAAGCACTTGGTTAACTTTCATTGAAGCATTACTGTTCATTGCAACACAAATCACACACAAGGACACCAAAGAGCGGGTGAAAGAAAACTAAAGTTTTTTTTCTGCAGCTGAAAAAAAAAGTCAAATAATCCATTTAAAGATTATCACAAACTTTTTTTCTAGCGTTCTTGAAGATGTTTTATATAAGTTTCATTTCTGTCCAACCTTCAATAGCTAAAGACTGTGATATTAAACTACAAGCACTCGCATTCGTACTCGTATCTGTAGTCGTACATACTGCAAATAGTAAAGTTTTGTTTGCTTTCAAGTAGTGTTATCGATTAAATGTCAGCACTTACCTAAAGTAAAAAACGTTGTATTTGAAGTTTCGAGTGGCTGTTGTACTTGATGCTGTATGCATGAGTGTTATTTATATTGACTAGAAATTATTTTTCTGAAAATAAATATAAATAATAAATTGCTGGAGATATTTGATGTGCCATGCAAATTGTTTGACTGTGTAATAAAATACTTTAAATCTTTAGTTTTATATAGAGCAGAAAAAGAATTAAGGATTTAGATAAAACATTTCTCCAGCAAAGTTATTTTTAGAATATAAGCTATGGGCTTGATTGCAATGATTAAGCTTAGATTCGCTTAAAAATCGGCTAAGTGGTTGTTATTTCGAATACAGATGAGTTCTTAATGGGTGCATTAAATAATTATGTACCAAAATGAGCAAAGTCGATCTATAAGTGGCTGAGATATCTGTTAAACAAATTTAATTTCATAACTTTTTAAAATGCTGAAAGAAAGTTTAATGTTAATTTGTATACCCTTCACCATCGTAAGAAAGGTATATACAAGTTTGCCATTCCGTTTGTAATTTCTACAATATAATTTTCTGACCCTATAAAGTTCCTTATGGAAGAGCAAACACCAATACATTTAAAGAAAAACTAATTTTTATTCAATATTTTTTGTTGTAAAAACAACACATACAAAGAACAATGAAAAAATACACACTTTTTTAAACGATACCATACGATAAACAAAAACAAGATCTACATTGATGAACGCTGTCGACAATGTTTACCAGCAAAGCATACGAAAGTGTTGTTGCTTTGCACTTGCGTGTATACAGTGAAGAACGACAAAAAAAAAAACTA
Source organism: Calliphora vomitoria (assembly GCA_942486065.2). Lineage (NCBI taxonomy): Eukaryota > Metazoa > Arthropoda > Insecta > Diptera > Calliphoridae > Calliphora > Calliphora vomitoria. The sequence goes on along the minus strand of OW818030.2, from coordinate 114,345,220 downwards.
ACAAGACAAAGTAGGTGTATTTCATATTGTTAGTGCTGTATTGAGTATAGAAACACACAGCCTACAGCTAAGAGTATTTACAAAAACAAATGAGCCTCCTGGCTATAAAGTATATATATTCTGGATCTTTAAGGACCTCATAGACACATACTGCTCATGCTCATGTATGAGACACACAGACATTGCTGTATGAAAAATCAAAATAGTTTTGATTTTGAAATGAACTCATACTGCTGACAGTTGTTCAAATGAACAAAAACGTTTTAGTTACTGAAAAATAGAAAATAATATTTTTTTTAGGTCTGTTCATTTACTTTCCCAGTAAATACTTGCAACGAGAGAATAAAATCAACATATACAAAATTACTCTCTTAAATTCTCAAAAATAGTAAAAAGTAAATGAACGCTTTTCCAGTAAAAAAAAATTTATACACACAATTTTCATATTTTTTCCTTTTAAAATGTATAAATATTCACATTTTCTTCAATTTTATTTTTTCACCACAAAAATAAAGTTGTTAATAAATAAACAATAACACAAAACATATGAAATATAAGCTGCTAACTATTACGAGTTCAAAATAGAACTTGTAATAGTTTGCAACGAGAGAACACTCTCTAAAATTTATACGCTCTTGATTTTTTCTCTACTTGCTAGTTTTTTGAGTTAATGAACGCTTTTCCAGTAACAATTGTTACTAACTAGTAACAACTTTTAGTTATTGAACAGAGCTTTTGTTCTCAAACGCATGTTTATTTTAATTTAAATTTTTTTTTAAATGATGATTGATAAGTGTGTAGTAAAATATCAATCACACACGTATACGAAGGGTTCATCGGCAGTATGTGTCAGCAGTATGTGCCACTTTATAGATAGCGGAGTCGATTAAGCCATGTCCGTATGTCTGTCTGTCTGTCCGTATGCCTGTTGAAATCAATTTTCTGAAGAATTTTAACCCGAATTTTTTTTTTTAACAGAAAAATTAAAAAAAGATGTAAAAAATTAAAAAAAATTTTGAAAACAATTTTGAAAAAAAATATTTTTGTTTAAATTTTGAAAAAAAAAAAATGATTTGGTTTACTTAAAAATATTTAAAATTTTTATTTTAAAGTATAATTTGGTGAAGGGTATATAAGATTCGGCACAGCCGAATATTGATTTCTGACTTGTTTATTTTATTTTTAATCTGTAAACAGTTTTATAGAAACACTTTATTGCACAGTATTCAAGTGCCTCCGTGGCGCAATTGGTTAGCGCGTTCGGCTGTTAACCGAAAGGTTGGTGGTTCGAGTCCACCCGGTGGCGAATTTGATTTTTTTCTAACAATTTATTTTATTTTTAAAAAAGAACAGATCATTTTTGAAATTAAGTAAAAAGCCATTTATATTAAGATTACCTACCGTTACCGCTAAGCTACTTTTACTCAAATACCGTAACTGCAATTACCATTACCGATATTATCGAAAATACCGTTACCTCTTATTACCTTTAGCGATATTCTATAAATAATTTTAAATTATAAAAATAACAAGTAAGAGAAGTATCTTCGGCTGTGCCGAATCTTTTATACTCTCCATCAATATGTGGGTATATTTTAATGGAAAATCTCTGATATTTAGTTCCTGTCGTTAGAGCGGACGATCATAGCTAGTTCGTTTTCAACATAAGGACCCATAATATATACATCCTTGTGGGTTTGCGATGAATATTTCGTTGTGCTACAAACGGAATTACAATATCAATATTGTAATTCCCCCCATTTTTGTTGATGGTGGGTATAAGATTTTTAAATTTTGAAACAATGTTAATTTTTCATACATTTTTAATCTGTTAATAGTTGTTTTGAAATTACTTAACAGTACAGCGCTCGTCTGCTAACCAAAAGGTTTGTGGAAGGAATCGATTAGGACCATTTAATTTTTTTCTAAAAATAGTTTCTTATTCTATGCAAATAAGAGATAATTTTTTAAAGTGATGAGATGCATCTTTATAGTGTTCTTAAGAATTAAATTTAATTTAGTAGGCTTTTTATATTCTAAACGAAAGTTTAATATTAATTTGTATACCCTTCACCTTCGTGAGAAGGGTATATATAAGTTTTTCATTCCGTTTGTGATTTCCACAATATAATTTTCCGACCCTATAAAGTATATATATTCTGGATCCTTATAGATAGCGGAGTCGATTTAGACATGCCTGTCTGTCTGTCTGTCTGTTGAAATCAATTTTCTGAAAACCCCAGATATCTTCGGGATCCAAATCTTCAATAATTCTGTCAGACATGCTTTCGAGAATTTTTCTATTTAAAATCCGTCCATAAATAATGGAGATATGATCAAAAACCCGGGACAACCTCTATTTTTGGCCTATTTTTGAACTATATCTCGATAACTAAGTCATAAATATAAACAATATGGATATCTAATGATAGATATTTCAAAGTGGATAGCAACGATGTATATAAGGCTATAGTAAGTTGGACCTACAATGGGTCAAAATCTGGAAAAATATTTTTTAACCCAAATTTTTTTTTCACAAAAAACATTTTTTGTCTTAAATTTTTTTTAATCATAAATTAAAAACAATAAATTTTTTAATTAAAAAATTTTTTTTTTTAAAAATTTTTAACAATTTCGAAGAAAAAAAAAAAAATTAAAAACAAAAAAATTTTATTTTATTTTAAAGTATAATTTGGTGAAGGGTATATAAGATTCGGCACAGCCGAATATAGCTCTCTTACTTGTTAAATAAATCCGTAAACTGTTGTTATGAAATCACTTTACTGCACAGTATTCAAGTGCCTCCGTGGCGCAATTGGTTAGCGCGTTCGGCTGTTAACCGAAAGGTTGGTGGTTCGAGTCCACCCGGGGGCGATTCATTATTTTTAAATATGTTGTTATGTATGTAATTATAAATTAAGGTAAGAACAAAGCAGATTATGTGAAAATAATACTGAATGAAAATAATCTGAAATGACTACCAATAACTTCGCTGTAGGCTGATAGGATAATTACCATCTCTTTTAGCCTGAATTGGATGATATAGACACCAACGATATGTGGTTTCAACTAGATGTCGCACAGTGCAAAAATCAGAACTCTTGAACCAAATGCGAAAATCAAAAAATTTAAAAGGCACACGCAGAAAAAAAAATATAGTTGTGCATATTTACTGTAACCATTTCAAAATGTTTAACAATATTATAGTCACAGTAACTATGTATATGATTGTGGTAACAATAATATGGTTAATATACGATTCACATGATTGTATCAACCATATATATGGTTACAGTAAACATGTATATGTTTGTGACAACCATTTATATGATGAATAATTTTATCATAATATGTTGTTCTCAGATTATGATATCCATAAGTCGAGTGCAAAATAATATGGTAAGTCCTTCATCATATAAATGGTTGTCACAAACATATACATGTTTACTGTAACCATATATATGGTTGATACAATCATGTGAATCGTAGTTACTGTGAGTATAATTAAGAATGTTGAAATGGTTACAGTAAACATGTACAAATGTTGAAATGGTTACAGTAACCATGCACAACTATATTTTTGTTCTGCGTGCACATGATAGATAAATGATCAACCTATGAAATGGTAGTTTGAAAAGGTTTCTACGCCTTTTAAGTGCTTACTTATGGATTAGTCAAGTTGGAATGGGCATATCTTCTGAATCAAAAATCTAATTGCAAAAAGAGTAGTATCTTTGGCAATTTCCTGTAAAATATGTTTATTAAACATTTTTTGGAAGCACATGAAATTTTTGATTTTGCAACCTCACTTGTTTTACGGGGGCCATTGTACGTCGCAACGTGCCATATAGCTCATGCCACATTGGATATTCTGTACGAGTGATTTGAGGGCGTGGCCATCTCACGTGGATGTTATGTAAACTGGCGAGATCGAGCGATTGTACTTCGTTAGACTTTCTCTTGAAGAGTTTGCTTAAGTCGCAAGTCTTTGCGAATAAGCCACAAACTACAGTCATGGAAAATTAGATATTTCAGATGCGTGTCACCCAGCAATGCCACGCTGGATATTTACACTATGATATTTTTCATATATAATGACATCAATAGGCCTTTCAAACTAATAAAAAAATTTGGTTGATATCTAACACACTCTTAATGACATGAAATAAAATCTCCAGTGATAGCAAAAAAGGAAAAATATCAGTAACTGTTTTCTACTTAGTTTTAACATCATTATTGTAATTCCTATAATCGTCTTCATCGAAATCAACTGCCCTCAAATTATTCGGGAATACAATGATCGCATGGGTGGGGTAGATCTCATGGATGGTCTCCAGGGTGGATACCATATTTGAGCTAAGACTCGCTATATTATGATTAGGTTGTTTTACCATTTCGTGGAGATGGTCTTTACAAATGCATTACAACAATGTTTAAAGAACTGCTTTTACGGTCTTCCATATTTCCGTGAGGAAATAGATATTGGATATGTTTCCTTCAAAAATATACGGTCTGTAGGATGACCATCTCTTCCAAATCTGGTTGAGCCTTTATTGCTACAGCCTATCATATCAGGTGTTGGGAAAAGAGCTGCTCATCAAGTTGCTGATGTTCTATGCATTTTCTTGTTAGGGTGAAAAAAGGTGCAAACATTGCAAGAAATGTGACGCCCAATTCGTTTGTTCCAAATGTGACCTGGCTTTATGAGGTCAAATCGATCAAATGTGAAACTACCACCATCGAAAATAATGTGTAGTTTAACTTCGTTTGTTGCCCTCTCTATAACATTGTTTTATATATAAAAATTACCGCCTACAGGCGGTTAAATTTTCACAATTTTGCACCTGACGTTTGGTCAGAATGTTTTTTGTTTGAAAACTAAAACTTACCGATCTATTGACTACATCTACTTGAAAAGAATATTGATTTCATCGGATGATTTTTACGGTCTTGCCAGTTAGATGATTAAAATATGATTTGGTTTGTGGAATAGCATAGTGATCGTTAATATTTTTATAATTATAATATTCAACTGCAATTTAAAAGAAAATTATGAAATAAATTTTATGTTTATTGTGGATACCAGTTGAAAATGTTGCTGACATTGTGAGTTGGACATTAAATCGTCTTTATCTACTTAAATGGATATTCTACTTAAAACTTTTAGACAATTTTAAGAAATAAACGATATTTTCAATGGGGATTTAAGTATTGAATTATTTGAGTGGTTGACATGTAGCCTCCGTGGCGCAATTGGCTAGCGCGTTCGGCTGTTAACCGAAAGGTTGGTGGTTCGAGTCCACCCGGGGGCGTACAAAGTTTTTATAGCTTTGATTTAAATAATTTACTTTAAGTTTTTATTTTAGTTATGTTTACTGTAGTAATATATAAATAATAAATTTAATATAATTTCTTAAAAAACATTTTGTGACTATTCCATTACAATAAATAATAATTATATTTGTTTCTAGAACTATTATTATTTAAATTAATAATATTTGTACAAATATTTAACGTGGACACTCTTTGAGTTTAGGAGTTAAAGCAGTGGTTTTTGTGATATGTGGCCTAGAACTTTATAACGTCACATACAGTAGTGGACATTAAATTAAATTACTCCCAGTAGAGCTAATGTTGTTTAAATAAGCATATGCTAATTAGGTTTAAAGCTTTTATATATTTTTTCTTTATAAAGGATTTTTCAATAAGAAAACAAATTATGTGTGATATATTATCGAACTTTTTTATTCGTTTGAAAGGCCTATCTTTGTAATTATGTATGGAGCATAACATCTTGCAAACATCTGCTGCCGATTCGCCGCATATTCAAAATATCCAATTTGGCATGATTCTGGAGCATAAATCAGGCCCATGCCATGAGCGATGGCATGTGTTATGAATTCTTTATGAATTCATAACACATCGTATGGAGCTGCGATTTAAGAAAACCCCCACAAAAAAGTCTAACGGGGTCAAATCTCGGGCCAGTTCCCATCTCCTACACGTAAGATAACCTTACCCTCAAATAGCTCTTGCAGAATGTCGCTGGTGTTCATAACAGCCAATCCAGGCCAAAAGAACTTGGTAATCCGTAACTTTTTCGCCTCAAATTCAACAATTTTGTTTATTGATGTTACGTTATTGTGTTACACCTAACTTTATTTTAAGTCAGTATGTGTTTGAATTCAAAATTTACATTTGATATGTTACTATGCATGCAATATATGAAAAAAACGTACAATTCTTTCAAAGAGGGCAAGGTTTGTGGATCATCTGAGGAGTAAAAGGCTTGTTATATAAGTGTTTGATAGCGGTGAAAACCTTATGACTTGAAGATTGAATTTTAGTAAAATTAAATATTTTTATAAATTTTTGGAACGTCATTTACCTTAAAAACTAATCAAATTATAATATGGTGGTTTTCATTAAAGAAAAATATAAAATTTGAATAAATGTAAAATTTAAAAGGTTAAAGATATTACAACAAAATTTGAAACTATTATAGACTCAAATGTTCTTAAATCAATTACGTTATAACTTTTGACATTTTTTATTTTTAAATATCGAAATTCCTAAAACGGGGAAAATGTGTTTCAAAAACTGAGTTATTTAGAAAAGTGCCTACCGTGACGTTGTTTACCAAGTGATAGTAAAAAGCCTTTCTTAATCGTTAAGAAACATATAGTATTATGCAAATATGGAGCATTTTTGAGGTTCTCTGCTTTGGCTTTTTTGAATTTTTTACTCAAACCGAAATTTTTATTTTAAAATTGGCCAAGTTTGGATATGTTTGTGGGTTGTGGTGTCCGCTTAAGTGAGCCAAAATTTACTTTGCACGCTTTTGCATTAAATTCTCTTTCCTGATCATATAAAAATTGTATATAGTCCCGAAGAAATTTTTCTTTTAGAAAATAAAAAATATATGGTCTTTTTGGAAAAAAAAAAAAAAAAAAAAACGTAAAAATACGGCCCTTTTTACTTGTTTTAACTGTTAGGAAGTTTGTTTTTATTTTATTTATAATTTTGTCACCAATATAGCTGATATTCTAAAAATAAATTTGGACCCTCTGTAGGCCCGCCAAATCTAAAAATTAAAAAAAAAAAAAAATAGATCAACAAATCTAAATATCTCTTCAACTAATAGAGATAGTCTTCACTTGTAAGCGTATTGTTACATTTTTACCTTTTAAAAAACGTGAGTTTATTTTCTTTAAATAAACCGGATACTTTTTATTGCAAATAAAAGCAGTTTTAGTAGTTTAAAATTGTAACAACTCTTTTTTTATTTAGAATGTTCAACAACAACAGTTCAAATATTCACTCAGTGCCTTTATACATGTTTATCAATTCGCAGAAATGCACACACACTCTATAACGTACAACCTTAAATATACAAGACAGTTGATGTTAACTCTAAGAGCGCCTATGATCAACTCAACTCACGACTGCCACCTCTGCCACTATTTATACACGCGCCATCTATCAGGAATCTTCTACAATGCTCTTAACGGATATACTAGTACATTCGAATTCCAGAGCCTTTTAGTGTTTTAGTGTTGCCATACTTACAAACAAAGCCAACAACCGATCGACGTGCCCTCAAATATGATGAATGCTGCAGGCAGTCGTTACAGACCGTTAAACTCAAATCGTCATTGCACATTCGTAACAGTATTTTTTGTAGGCCTTTTCAAAGACTATTTATATTTTAAATTTCAGAGCATTCGGATCATAAATGTAATTTGGAGATTTTCTTTTTTTTTTGGAAAGAACACCAAAATCTCAAATCTCAGAAGAAAGGAAACATTTTAGCAATTTAGAAAAGGCGTTTGTATGAACTAAAAAGTTAATTCATACTATCGCTGGCTGAACTACTTATATTATGGTTAACTAATAAAATGTCATGTCATTTTATTGACCATCTTAAATCTAACAAAATGTTATCAAAATTCCTAACATGATTTTTGCAAAAAAAAAGTCATAAACACATAAATAAACTTTTATATGCCACGTATCTTTTGACAACTTTCTTTAACTTTAACTTTATTAGTATTTTTATTCTTTTAATTTCTTTTATTCTCGTTTTCTTTTACTCTCGCTGGTATTTTGAACAAAAATTAACATTATGTTTATTACAAAATTCAAAACTTCTGTGTTTCATATTTTTTTTAATGCAGTTTCATCCATAAATGAACAAAGTTTTTACAAGATTTTTCAACAAAACTACTCCTGTTTTCTTTACTTCAGTTTTTAGTCTTGCCAACAACTATCTAAGGACGGAATCTGTGTATGGTTTTAGTTGTAAATGTATGCATGTAACGATGTACATACATATTGTATATGTGAATGTATCCAATGCAATTCTATTACATCATAAAAGTTACCACAAAATTATACCCCCGAGCATTTTTTTTCTACAAATGCGGCATTATAATCTAATGCATACATACGTACTTACATTTGCTTACTTGTTCTTTATTATGGAGAGAAAACTTTTTTCTTTTAATATTTCTGTTGAACATTTGACATTTTATGTCATACATAGAAAGTTAATTTTCCACACAGAATTTTCAAATGTAAATTTTTGGTAAATTGTTGATGTGCTTGTTGTTGGAGTGTGTCTGTTTTTTTTTTTTTTGAAAAGAACCTTATTACGGTGCAAGTAATTTCTTGTTGGTTTTTTGGAAGTCAAACAATTGAGGGGATAGAGAAACAATTCTAACTAGAGACAAGTTTAAAATGGTATAAGAAGGAATTGGTCGAATAGAAGATGGGCTACATTACAAGGGAAATAAGACATTAAGATATAATTTTCAAACTCTTAAACTGCTTTTATAAAATTTGTAACTCATTCAATTTATTTCAGTAAGGAAAAAAATTGTTTTCGTTTTTGTTAAAGTAATTTTATATTTTTTAAACGAAATTCTCTGAACATTCGACATACAAACAAGTAAGAGAGCTAAACTTTAAGATAAATACTGAAAATTTTTGTGTGAAAAATCTTTTTTAAAAAATTTATTTTATTGTTTGGTAAAAAAAACTCGGGTTAAAAATGATTTGTTTCCGATTTTGACCCATTGCACAGTGGGGCAGAATCAACATTTTTTGGAAATAAATCTGGCATTTCTAAACGGTTGGTCTGATCGGGACAAAATTTTACGTGGCAGTAGCAAATAAGAGTTTGAGTTTATATTATTAAAATGGATGCTACACAAACTCTAGGCGCGGCGCTATAGGGGCTCAAAATAGGGTACCTTTGAGATGTAAAATTTTTAAACACGTGCCATTTCTTTGTTTCTCATCCGATTTCAAAGATTTTTATATTTTGGAAAGTGCTCGACTAGGTATTGAAAACACATGCTTCCGTGATCTATTTGTCTCTTGTAATTTCCGAGTTATAGGGATTTCAGAATTGAAATTTTAAAATTTTGCCATTCCTTGGTCGGCTTTTTAAAAAATATAGGGCGTATTTTTGAACCCAATGAATTTAAATTTTTTTGGTTAGTTAGACAACTATATTACCAAAAATATGCAAACGATTTCAGAGCAATATCAATTACGGATCCAAAAATAAACGATTTTCATTTTCAAAATTAAAAAAATAGTAGATTTGTGCTGTTTTTTGGGCTAAAAGGTGACTTAACTCTTTTTTTTATTTAAAAAAAAACTTTATTTAAGGACATATAACAGTTTTATGTTTTTCTGTAGGATATCTTTACAGAAAACTTTTTGGTAAAAAAACATGTCATAGTTTTCGAATATGTCGTCCCTACGCCTTTTGGAATTCGACCTATTTTTTATCAAAATTTAAAATTTGGACAACATGTTCTAAAATCCCAAAGCTGGGATAAAAAATCGGAGAGCGTATTTGGAAATCTTGATGTGATCCCTATTTAAGCATTTCCAAAGTATTTTCCCAGCCCCGTAAAAAATGTGGACCCTATGGGCAAAATTGTAAAAAATAAAATTTTTAAGAATTGCAGGATTGCCTTTGACGTTTAGACAATTTTTTTTGCTCTTAATTATTCGAAATAAAAAATTTAAATAACGTTGGGAATTTCATTGAGTTTTGTTAATAAATAAAGATTTTATTTATACAAATTAATTGAGCTTCTAAAATGTTTATCAAAATTTTTGTAGGATTGCAAATATTAGAAACAATTTGATCCACATTTTTTCGAACTATTTTTTTTTTGTTTAGATAAGCCAATATCTCAATAAGATTAAAAAATATGCCACTTGAAATCTCCATCCTTCAAAAATATTGCACATTTCACGCTATAAAAAAAATTGTTGCACCGACACTCTGTATTTGGTGAGAGCAAAAGCATCCTATCTACTATGAGTTGCTAAAAACCATCACACGGAACTTGTACCGAAAGCAACTGATTCGTTTGAAGCGAGCCAGACATATGCCATCATGACAACAATCGGCCACATGTTGCACTACCTGTTGAAAACTATTTAGAATAAAGTGGGTGGGAAGTTTACTATTTGTATCGATCTATGCAGAACGCTGTTTTTGGGATACGCATCATTTTGGAACTGATTATCCGATATTATCGTGATTCGTTCTTGGGCTTAAAGCAAAATTACACTTTTTTTAAAACTTTAAAACCCAAGTATTATTTGATTTTTTTTGTATCAAGTTACCTTTGTAAAACATGTCAGTTATTATGTTTAATGTCAATAATATTCATTTGCTGTTAATCTGATTAAAATGAGTGACCAGAAGAAAGTGCGTACTAAAATTATTAAATATTTTCAACAAAACCCTACTTGGTCGTACAAAAAGTTGGCCAAGCATTCAAAGGTCTGCCGTCAAACTGTTTCCAATGTTATTAAACAGTACCGGGAAAACTTGTGAGTTGAAAGAAAACCTGGTTCAGGTAGAAGGAATGTTCCACATGATGTTTTTAAAGCCAAAAAGTAGAAATCATTTTCAAAAGAGCTCCCAACACATCATGTAGGAAAGCAGCCCGGTTAGCTCAGTGCTCGAACAATTTGGTACGAAAAGTTAAAGCTAATGCAGGTTTAAAATGACACGAATACTGCTAAAAATTTAGAGGCCAAAAACAGAGCAGAAATTAATGTCAAATTTTATAAAAAATATTCTTGCTGCATAATGAATGACGAAACCTATGTTCTGGCAGATTTTTCGCAACTTCCTGGTCAAAAATTTGATGTTGCTGATGCTCGAGGGAATGTTGAAGAAAGTTTAGGACCAAAAAGCAGACAAAATTTCCCAAAAAATTCTTGTTATGGCAGGTAATATGCAGTTGCGGCAAAAGGAGCCAATCATTTGTTACAACGGGCTCTATAAATACCGAAATTAACATCAAGGAATATTTACAAAAAAGTCAGCTTCCATTCATAAGACTTAATAATGTGTCCACATATTTTTGGCCAGACTTGGCATCCTGTCACTATGGTAAACAAGCCCTTGAGTGGTGCAGGAACAATGATGTGGTATTTGTACCAAGAGGTGGTATTTGGCCAGTGGAGAGATATTGGGCTCTTGAAGAGCACAAAAAAGGTGTCCAAAAGTGTGGTAAATTTTAAACGGAGATAGACTACCTGTTCGAGCAACGTGACATAAAGCACTATAAAAACGTTATTGGAAGGGTTTCCGAAAAAGGTTCAAAATTTCATCACTAGTGATTAAAACTATAAATATATATATTTTTTTTGTAAATTGTAGTAATAATTTTAATCAAATAGAAAAAAATTAAAACTAAATTTAGTGGTTTCGTTTTTATTAACATTCTTAATTACATATTCATTACTCATTATCATTATCAATTACACATTCTTAATATACATATGTTAAGAATCTTTCGATTTCACTCCTTAGAATCTTCTGCACGAAATCTTTCAGAAGTATAATCAGTTTCAAAAAGTCGCTTGGTGTTGAACCGCAAATAGGGGATGTTTGATTTGATTTGGTTCCAGTCAAAATCAACAAAACTTTCCCGTCAATAATTGTTAAATACAAACCAAAGAACACTTCCACAATTTTCCCTTCGCTGATTGTAATGTGCATGCTTTTTAATGGATCAATTAATTTTTCAAGTCTGATTTTTCCTTCAAGATAGATTCCTTTGTTACCTTGACGTATTCTAACTTAACGGGCCGACAAAACCTTGTCGATTGCGCAGTAACATTACTCCAAATAGGCTGTCCAGATGTGACCAAAAGCCTTAACGGGATAATTGTAGTTGCCAGAAGCGACTCATCAGAATGATTCGATGTGATCGGTTAGTTGATTAAATTGTGGTTGACCGATAGTAGCACTTTTTGAAACCGTAACTTAATATCAACTTACACTTTAAATAATTGTTTTTTCCTTATCCATTACATATTCAAAGACCTTCTTCTGCATTTAAAGAATTCTATTAGTAGTATGTGATAAAAGCGAGTCCAAGGATAGTTTAGTGTTGTCTTGCTTGCTATTATATCATCAGGTCGGCACATCAATTTTACAGCAGAAACTTAGTTGTAATGGGGATAAATATCGCAGTTCCTTAATTTGCTTTCTCGACGTATTGTATTATATTGTTACGAATTTGCAATAGCGATTTGAATTAAACGGTCTGTAACGACTGCCTGCAATATTCGTCATGTGTATAAACACGTCCATCAGTAGAAGCTTCTACTTATCAACAATGTTGATAGCATGTGGTTATTAGCATTGTTTGTAAGTATGGCAACACTAAATGTTTAAGTTGCTAACATTAACATTGAAAGCTCTAGAATACGAACATACGAGTCTTGACCATTAAGAACAATCTAGGCTACTCGGATGAAGATGGCAGTGTGTATAAATAGTGACTGCGGGCGCAGTAGTCAGTGAGTTTATCATAGGCACTGCTAGAGTTAACACTAACTGTCTTGTAAATTTAAGTTTATACATTATAGTCGTGTTTGTGTGTATTAAAAACACATAGTGACTATGTAGACTGTTGTTGTTGTATATTTGAATAAATAAAGAGTTGTTACAATTTTAAACTACTAAAACTGCTTTTATTTGTAATCAAAAGTATCCAGTTTATTTAAAGCAAGCAAACCAACGTTTTTAAAAAAGTGAAAACGTAACAATATTGTTCTTTGGTGAAATTATTATCGAGCAAAACAGCTAAAGATTCCCCCGCAGAAAATACAACAGGTTTTTGATGGATTTCACAGCACAATTTTTTTTATTTTTAAAGGCCTTGTAGGGCTTGCTAGAGATACTTTAAGAACCGCCGCTAAATCTGTATTTCCTTCATTTTTAGCTGACGTTGCTACCGCAAGAACTAGTAACTCAGTTTTATTATTTATTCCGTTTGAGAGGTCTGCTGCTGCTATCCTATTTTTAATACTCAGACTTTTCCCAAAATGCAAGTTGAGGACGTCCAACAGCAGAAAAATTCACGTTACCTGATTTATACTCACTTCGAAACTTTTCAGGCTTTTTGTACTTCTCAATACTTTTGCCATATTTCGCCACATTTCTGATAAGATTTTACAGAAAAAGAGAACTTTTTCCGTAATACATTTGGTGCGGTCATAGGAATTTCATCTTTACCAATTTTGTCGACTATAAAATCTACAAGTTTAAGTATTCTGCCTTTCTTGCCCTGAATTTCCGTTAAACCAAATATCAAACAACACTGCTTTTTTCTTTGTCTTTGACTGAGTGTTGTCAAACGGAATTTAATACTTACCAAAAACAATATCTTACTTTGTTAATCTGAAGTATTCGTTACAAAATGACATTAAGAAAAGTGCATTGCATTTGTAAAATTGGACATTAGCACGTTTAATCTAAGGTGAAATGTTTCTAAATAAAAGCTAAACATTTGAAAAAATGCCGTATTTTTAGCTCATACACTCAATATAAAAATAGCTTTCATTTCGACACAGTAAAGTATGATATTTTGTTTCGACTTATTAAAATAATATACATGTGATTGATCATGCAGCTAGTACCTTCTGTAGGGTATTCCCCACAAAATGTATGAAAATATTTCAACAAAATTATTCATTCAATATGATAAAACTTTGATTAAATATTTACATAACTACAGTTATTTATTTTTTTTTGAGCAATTTATTGTTGCTGCTTGCTTTTCTGTTCATATTTACTTAACAGGTAACATGTTATTTATAAATTGTAACATATTTTGCTGTTGTTCACAAAAGAATTAAAACTTTTTTTCTCCATAAACTTTTTTTTTTTTTTTTTTGAACTAATAAATTAAGTAGCAGAATTACAAATTAGTTTACATACAGTTTAGTTTAATATTACTTTACTTATGTATATTTACTAATTTTTTCTGTGATGTTTAAACAATTTGTAATTTTGTGTGTAAAAGTTTTTGGATTAAAAATTCAAACTTTTTCTGTTTAGGCATAATGAAAATAGTTTGATTATGAATGAAAAACTGATGTTGGAGATTTGTACCACATGTACTTTATGTATTATGGATAAAGTTTAATAATGATTGGTATATGAAAAATGTGTTTCTAATACCAAAAATAAAATTTAATAAGTTGGATTAGATAATAGATAGATATTTTATGCAAACATCATTATAATTGTGCTAGCTAAAGAACAAATTGGGAAATCGTTGAGATCTTGAGATCTCATTATCGCAGTAGTCTCTTGTGTGTCGGATAGATGTCCTGGCCTGTTCTTCATTACTAGGGCGTCCATTATTTTGCCCAAATGCTGTAAATTGGAGCAAACTCAAATAACATTTAGTGAAAAAGTGAGTATAGTTGAATCATGACTCAAAATTTCTTGTACTTATATGCATTCATATATACTACAATGTTGTCGAGACTCATATTCACTCATAAAGTTTGAGGTAATCATCATACTCATACTTATGAAGTTGTTGATGTCGACTCTACTTAATTCATTTTATATAGGCGATGCAAAATAATTATCATTCGAATACGAACATTAAAATACTCATTATGAGGTTGTGTGTTTCAGTGTTGTCGAATTCTTTATAATTACACAAAAGAAAAACCTGCATGAGTCAAATGAGTTGTATCAGTAGTGAGTGTCATGAGTATTTAACTAAAATTATAAGTCAAGCTGAGGTTATTTAAGAATCAAACAGATTTGAGTTCGTATGAGTACGATGTCGACGTCGGATTCATATTTAATGCTACGCATACTTATTAATCAATTTTATTATGAGTATGAGTCTGAGTAGTTTAATTTAAAGATAACTCACTTACACTTATAACTTCATAAGTGCGTATAAATAGAAAAAAGTGATTCATTGCTGATCTCTGATTGAGTGGATGTGCATTTGATTTGAAGTTTCGAGTTTCTGGTCAAAGTAGCAACCATAGGATAACATAGAGACGAGACGGAATTGTCAAAAACCTAAGTCTGTTGTCAAAAACCTATCTCTTGCAACAACAAAATACATGCTAGTCAATGTATTTTGTTGTTGTATCATATATGATTTGTTGTATTTTTGTTTGACAATACGGAGTGTCTCGTCTCTATGTATAATTCTCTATGGTAGCAATATTTTCAAAATTTTTGTTGAAAGTTTCTCCAAGTTTTTTATTCCCTTCCAAAAATAAGGGATTTTTTTTTAAATTTGTATGCTTTTATTTTGAAACATTTATACAATATAAATTTATTGAAGGTATTGGCCATTGCTATCTATGACATTTTCCTATTTTACTGGAAACATATGGATTCCGAGCCAAAAGAACTGCTCGTCATTTGAGGCCAAGAACGAATCATGACAATATTGGATAATCTGTTGCAAAGTGAAGCGAATCCCAGAGAAAGAGAGAGAGTACTGCATCGAGCGAAACAAATAGTAGTTGGTCGGGTCACGGTCTGCACTATAAAGCGTATGAGGCAAAACTTCCCAACTACTTCATTCTAAAATCTTTTTAACTGGTATTGCAACATTTGACCGAGCGTTGTCATATACTCTGTACTTTTTTCGGCCAATTCTCGCTTCAAAATCAGCACTTCATAATAGATAGGACACTTTTGCTCCCACCAAACACATAGAATTACCATAGCGCCATGGATATTGTAATGGTATCTTTTCGTAAATTTTTGCATTATGTTGGAGATGGAATACTCAAGGAATGTTGTGACTCCACGTTCTTATTTAAGGCTATAACTCGCCGGATGGGGTAGGGTTCTTTGTCACAATCATATCCCATTTATACCAAAAAAAAGTTGAACGTGCTTTACAATTCAATAAGATAAAAAAAAATAGTTATAATTAGATGTACCTTTAGTTTTCGGACGGACCTCGGACGTTTAATTAACGGACTTTAATGATAAATATATTATCAAATTGCACACTATATATATGATCTTTAGATATATTAGATCGTTGCCCTCACCAACCATAGTTCTCAATATAGTCCATATTATCTGCTGAGAACCCCTATACTTCCCATCACTACATTAGTTTGGCTCCCTTAACTTCAAACAAATTAATTAGAATTCATATTAAATTTATTAATAAACAAAAGATTTAAATATACATTTGAAATGAAAACAAAATTTAAAGTTATAATGTGCAAAATTTAAATCTAATATATCTATATAAATTATTATATAATTATACTTAATTCTTTAATTTATTTTGCTACTCACTGTAGTTTCATTTAACGATGCTCAGGCCTGTGCAGTTGTTGTTGGTGAAACATCAGATGTTGTTGCCTTTTATCCAATTTAAGTAATTATAATTACAAAAGGAATGCTTAAGAGATAATTTTTAAGAGAAACGCAGTTGCAAAAAAAAATAAAAAATTACAATAAAGCTCTTATTTAAAATATAAATTACAAAAACAACAAATTAAGTTCAATATTTGATCACTTGAAGAGTGAAACAAATAATTAGGAAACAATAAATATTAGGGGTATTAACAAATTTTATGTATAAATTTAACAACAATAATAACTGGGAACAAATAGTTATGCAAATTTAGAAATTTTAACAATGATTAAAATTAATAATTTGAAAATTTAACAACAATAACAAATAAAACAAGACATTAATAACAATAGTATTATTTGAAACCTTTTCGATTTTAAATATAAAGGTATTGGTTTAAATATATACAAAATTATAATTCAAATCAACTAAATAATTTTGATTTAATTATTTGGAATTTAGTTTGAACTTTGTAAAGTTTCTTTCTAATTCGATATGACAAATTTAAATTACGTAATGATGAGGTTTCATGTCGATCTTAGAAAATGGAGTCTCGAACGATCCAATTAAATTGAAATTCGGCCACGTTGTCCACATCACATGGGTAAAAATTGTCTCCGACATATCTTGTACCCAAAGTATTTAACATTAGCGGTTCGAATCTTTTTATATTTTATATTTTCAAATATTTTCCGTTTTGAAAGAATGATATTTCGTTCAAATATTTTTACTTTTATTTTAATTTTAATTAATTTGTCCACTATTTTATAATAATATAGTTTTAAAATTCTTATATAATTAAATTATAACTAATCATTGACTTAATCTTATCACCACCAATCAATTAATTTGCCCCATCTCGTTCATCGTTTAATCAAGTCAAGAACAACTTAAAAAGAATTGATATACATATATGCCTATCTTGTTTTTTCATTCATAAATTCAGAATATTAAATTCCATTGATATTCTAATATCATTAACAATCTCAAAAGTAAAAAAAATGTAATGGGATATTGTAAATTCATTAATGAGTCTCATTTATAATTAAAAGGGGATGAAATGGAATTGAAACAAATTGCGAATAATAAATGATAAAAGAAATGAAAAAAACAATCAGTGAGGATAAAAGGGGGATGAAACTAAAAAGATAAGTACTTAATCAAAATGTAGAAATGTAAAATGTAGAAAGTCTCAATAATAATGAAACCGTCACAATATTTGGCTTTGGTGTCGTTTTAGTTGGTTGGTCGAGCCTCACATTCGATCTCTTATGATTTCGCTTATCGTAATAGATTAATTTTTCATTGCAAGTAATGATTCGGTGCAAAAATTGTCTTTCAATATCTCTCGGCTTCAATTCGTATGGTGCCGAATTTCGTTGCTTTTGAATGAATCCTGCTGTTCGCACACATCTTGAAATTATTGCTTGAGTAGCACCCAATGAATTTGCAAGCTCTTGTTGAGTTTTACAACAATCTTCATGGAATAATGCGCCTAATTCTTGGTCTGGCTGGTCTGGGCTGGCCTGTTTTCTGTATTAAAGTCACCACTTCTGAACCGCACAAGCCACATTTTTTCCAAATTATAGAAGTAAACCAAGACTTCCCTTATATGACGCTTTATTTGTACAAAATTCGACATTTTTGAAGCAAAAAAAAAACTATGTAATTTACACTATAATTTTCAATAACTAAGTGAGAATAAATGACAGATATGTACCCTTCAAAATGACATATAAGTTACTAAAAACGTAAACCGCGTTCAAAAGATACGCCATCTATTATTAATCCCACATCATTTGTTTGTGACATGATTTCATCACTGGAGTCTAACCTCTTTTCGCCGAGCCATTTCTTTAGGTCTTGAAACAAGAAATAGTCACTTGAGGCTAAATTCGGAGAACAAAGCGGATGTGGAAGCAATTCGTAGCCTTATTCATGAATTTTTGCCATGGAAACTGCACATAAGTGCACCCTTGCATTGTCCGGGTGAAAAGGAACTTTTTCTTTGACCAAATGTAGTCGTTTTTTTTAAATACTTATTAAATTGACCCAACAAGTTACCATGCTTTTAGCCGTGGGAAATCTTATTAATATCGAACTGTTGGTTTAGAAGTTACAGGTTTATTTCGACTTTTATTTCATTTCCCCCACTGCGCTCGGGAGAACATTTGTACGGAGGCTAGGTGAAATTATAAACCTATTATAACCAAGACGGACAGACATGTAGATGGAGACGGACAGACTGGCGGACGGACAAATCTTATTCAACCCAAAAAATTATTCAGTAAATATAAATAAACAAATCAAGTTTCATTACAATCTGATACTTTTTGCAAAAGTTACAGAATTTTTACAATTAAGGGTATATTGCAGGACCAAGAATCCTTGATGCAATCACAATAAAAACTGACAGAAAGATTGTAAGCTTAGTGCGTATAACAAATGCAGATTTTTAGATTAATTAAGGACTGAGATTGTAAAATTCTTAACACACGTTTTTCATTAAAACTTTTAACCCAAGTATTAATTGATTTTTTTTTGATCAAGTTACCTTTGAAAAGCATGTCAGGTATTACGTTTAATGTCAATTATGTTCATTTGTTGTTAATCTGATTAAAATGAGTGACGAAAAAGAGTGCGTACTAAAATTATTAAATATTTTCAACAAAACCCAACTTGGTCCTACAAAAAGTTGGTCAAAGGTCTGCTATCAAACTGTTTCCAATGTTATTAAACAGTATCGGAAGAACTTGTCCGTTGATAGAAAACCTGGTTCAGGTAGAAGCAATGGTCCACATGATGTTTCTAAAGCCAAAAAAATAGAAAGCATTTTCAAAAGACCTCCCAACACATCCGGTAGGAAAGCAGCCCGGTTAGCTCAGTACTCGGACTATTTGGTACGAAAGGTTAAAGGTGCAGGTTTAAAAGCATACAAGGCTCAAAAAGTTCCTGAAAAGAACTCTGCTAAAAATTTAGAGGCCAAAGACAGTGCAAGGAAATTGAAGTCAAATTGTATACAAAAAATATACCTGCTGCATAATGGATGACGAAATGTACATATGGAAAATTTTTCGCAGCTTCTGGGTCAATTTTTTTATGTTGCAGATGCTCGAAGGAATGTTAAAGAAAAGTTTTGGACCCAATAGCAGACAAAATTTCCCAAAGAGTTCTTGGTATGGCAAGCAATATGCAGTTGCGGCAAAAAAGCCAAACATTTGTTACAAAGGGCTTTACAAATACCGAAATTTACATCAAGGAATGTTTACAAAAAAGAATGTTTCCATTCATAAGACTTCTTAATGTGTCCACTTATTTTTGGCCTAAAAGGTCTTGAGTGGTACAAGAACAATAATGTGGTATTTATACCAAGAGAGATAGTTCCTCCAATCTTACTGGAGCTGAGTCCAGTGGAGAGATATTGGGCTCTTGTTAAAAAAGAATTGAAGAGCACAAAAAAGGTGTCCAAAAGTGTGGTTGATTTTAAACGGAGATGGACAACCTGTAACTAAGATATTTTATATTAGCATACCAAATATCAAAAGTCTACGACAACTCCTTCTATTTATGTCCCATCGTTATATGGGGACAAAGCACTGTGCACCTTTTGTATGAAAACCTTTAATTTAAATGCAAATATGCAATTCTTTATACACTGATATCTTGATATTATTATACAATTATAATCAGTTTAATAATATCAAGCATAATCTTTTGATATACTTTATAACTGCTATTTTAATTTATAAAGTATAATTGCACAAAAATCCATACCAATTATTTCCATCCTAATTGCAGCATGAGCATCTCTTTCCTTTCGTTTCCTTTTTACATACATATAACAATAATAATTGCAGTGGTTAACAAAAATGTATTTCACTTCAATTTCAAATGGTTCAAATTACTTATTTTACAAATTGCCAATAAACGTTTATAAATTTGCTAAAGCTTATAAACCATAAATGGAATTTTATTTCATTTCAATTCTGACCATCAATCATGTACATCAACATTTTGCTACTTTATGATTATCCTGTCTTTCATTGTCTGTTCAGTTTGTTTAACATTCAAGCATTTGTTGTTCATTCATTTAGTCTTTCACTCAGTCTGTTATTTATACAACTCCTACGAATACATGGTTTTATATACAGACAGAACATCCTGACCCCTACTCGTTTAGAAGAAGAGAGTAATGCTCAAAAGAATAATAATAATAAGATTTTTGAAGAAAAAAAAACTTAACATTAGTTGTTTTGTTTAATAAATAAAAGGGGATATCATTTAGTTGGGAAGTTGAGTTGACTAGAAGAGAAAGCTGTATTACAAATTGTTAAATATCTAGATATATAGAGTGATTTCCTTAGTCTATGTTTAGTAATCCTTTTTAAATTGAATTACTCAAACATTTCTTTAAAATTCCCTTAAATTATCACAACAACATATCAAGCTTTATCAAAAACCTACAACACTGTTCTGCTTCCCCTTTAAAATGCAGTATGATTTACTTCTGTTGCTGTTGCTGCTGCTGCTGTTGTTGTGTTGCACAATAAAATGATTTTAATCCCACTAAAATGCCAACTAAATTGTGCAAAATTTCACCTTCTACAGCAGTTCGCAGCAGTGTTTTGTTAAATCCGACTAACTGACGACATTACTCTAAACCCATGTACCCATTTACTATTTATGGTTGTTGGAGAAGATCCGCATGACGCCACTAGTCCGCTGTCGGTTTGTTGTAATGTGTGGCAAGCAATTTATGTACTATTTGCCACAACAGCAACAAAATAAAGAACTATTTACAACTATCACGTTTCATATTGTGGCATAATAAAAACGGAAAGAAACATAAAACAAGACTAAAAGATTTAAATGTTGTTCTAAGAAGATTTTCTTTACAATCATTAGTGAGATGTATTTGTAAAGGGATTGAATGATGGAATATTTTGAAGAGTATAGAATTTTTAAAAGGGAGGGAGTGAAAAAAAAATAATAACATTTTCCATAGATACGTGCTAAGTCCTTTTTTACAAATTTAACAGAAGACACAAAAAGCTTTGTAAAATCCTTAATTTTAAATATTTTTGAAATCTCTCAATCTCGCAGTTTTATTACTTATTTATTACGATTTATAATGATAAATAATCACAGTTTAAAAGAAGTGCATTGGCGTCTTATATAAGTCCTTTTTTGGAACTTAGCACATTTTCTTATGCATGTTTTATTCTTATCGACTTATTGCATTTAAAGTCTCTATTGTCACTAAATTTGCTCTCAAAAGCATGGAAAAAAAAATAACAAGGTATTACCCATACAAAAATACACATAGAGAAGAATATGTCTTGTGAAAGACCTAACTCAGTTGTCGAAAATTAAACGACATTTTCGATCCAAGAAAAAACCTTATTGTTTTCGTATTTACTTCAAATACTTTTCTTTGGAGAGAAAACTGTTATACCATAGATCGGAGATTTCCATATCATAGACCTAACTCAGTTGTAAAAAACTGATATAGTGAGAATGTTTTTTACAAAAAAATTATGTGAAACCAAAAACCACACACGTATATTAGATTATTTATTATTTGAGTTTTTTCAAGTTTCCGCTCTATGTGTAGTTCTCTATGGTATAACATATAGAGAAATACACATAGATTGGATATAAGAAGAAATCTCAAACTCAAAAATTAATCAAGAAATTACTAATTCGGGTGTTATTTTTGTTTTTCCATGGATTTTTCTACCAATACATTCTCACCACATAAGGTTTTGACAACTGAGTTAGGTCTTTGGCATGGACATTTTCGATCTATGTGTATCTATCTATAGTATAATAGTTCTCTCTACAACGAAAAGTATTTGAAGTAAATACAAAAACAACAAAGATTTTTCTTCTGGTTCGAAAATGTAGAACTTTGTACCAACGAATCGTCATTAGCGGCAAATTTTGCTTTAATTCTTTAATTTGAAGAAAAGTGCCGCTTAAACACACCGATTGCTCATCAATGTGTTCCATCGGTTTCAACGTGCGAGAGATGGTTTCAGAAGTGGAGATTTTGACGCGGAAGACAAAGATCGCCCAGGGCATCCCAGAGGGTTCTAGCACCAAGAATTGGAGGCATTACTCCATGAAAATTGTTGTCAAACTAAAAATTATTGGAAGCTACTCATGAAGTAATTTTCAAATGTTTGCTAGCAGCAGGATTCATGCAAAATAAATGCAATTAGGTATCATACACAGACAAAACAGATTCGTGATAGCAACCGAATTTGTTGCCAACAAATTTACAAAATTTTAGAAGAGGTAACAAAAGTTTCGTTGCTTTAACCGAATTCGATTGGCTACAAATTCGGTTGCTATCACGAATCTGTTTTCTCTGTGTACGAATTGAAGCCGAGAGGCTTTGAAAGATTTTGCATGTCCGAAATGATGCTTGAATAGCATAAAAGAAAGTAGTTTATGCACCGAATCATCATTTGCGATGAAAAATTGATCCATTACGATAACACGAGCGTAAGAGGTCGTATGTGAAGCCCGACAGACCAGCCGAATCGACACCAAAGCTAAATATATATTGCGCTAAGCCAATGATCTCTATTTAGTGGGAGTAAAAGGTTTCCGAAATCTGGCCAGACCTGATCTGATCTGAAATCTAATTCATTTGAAGCGAGGATTTGCCGAAATATATGCAGAATATGCCGTCAGGCATGAAACCGTATTATTACATCATGACAACACTCGGGCACATGTTAAAAAACATATTAAAAACTATTTATGATGAAGTGATTGGGAAATTTCTCTCTGTGATACGCTTCACTTTGGAACATAGTATCCGAATTGGCAAATTTGCATCATATGTTTATTGGAATCGATAAATTGGTCTTTGCCATTCACTTTTTAAAAAAACTTTTTGTAAGTTTTTAAGGTCCAATTTTGCACCAGTTTTTCGAGAATTTCAGCCTGTATTCCATAAATAGCATGTGTTATGTTATTCTCTAAGGATTTAATCGTATATGGCTTGTCCACATAGACCAACGACTTCACATAACCCCACAAGAAGTAGTCAAGAGGCGTCAAATCACATGATCTTGGCAGCCAACTCACAGGCCCATTTCGAGAGATAAACTACTCACCAAATTCATTCTACAATATGTCCATCCTTTCACGAGCAGTGTGGCATGTGGCAACGTCTTGTTGAAACCATATATCAACCAAATCCAACTCAGCCAATTTTGGCAAAAAAAAGTCGCGTATCATGGCTCATTATCGTTCGCCGTTGACGGTAACGTTGCTTCCACGGTCGTCTTTGAAGAAAAATGAACCGATGATGCCATAAGCCCATAAATCACACCAAACTGTCGATTTTTCGGGATGTCTCGGTATATCTTGTACGGCATATGGCTGTTCTTCACCCCATATGCTACAGTTTTTTTCATAGCTGAACACATTATGACGACCATAAAAAGGTCGTAACAAACGATGGACATATTTCACTGAGAACGAATTTTGATAATAAATTTCACCGATTTGCACACTTTTCACTTTCACAGATGTCGTTTGGACACAATTACCAACCATTGCTGTAGGCCCGAAAAACTTAATTCATAAAAAATCACCCTTATTATAAATGTGTTTAAATGTAAAAATTCAGTATTTTTAAAGCAATAATATTGTAGTGTAACTGAATTTCGGAGATGATGCGTTTAATTTTCTCCTTAAATACGAAGATGGCTAAGGGCTTGTTGGCATAGGCACTTTAATTTCAGGTATTTATATCATAAAAAATCATTCCAATGCTGTTAAATCACATGATCTAGGCGACCAATTTTAATCACCTAAACGAAAGAGTACGCTACCAAAAAACCTCTCTTGAAGTAACTAAATCATATAATTCAGTAACAAAGATCTCTGCTATCATATCGTGATATCGAGCACCAGCAATATTCACAGCTTGACCAAACTCGCTGTTTAAGAATAATGGTCCAATGTTGCCTTCAGCTTAAAATCCGACATCTTTCGAATGCAGCAATATGGCAATATGGACACTCTACGGGAGACTTGCTAGCCTACACCGTTTTGGCGAAAGCAAAGTGGTGGCTCTATATATTTCTAAAGCGTTTGATAGAGTATGGCAAGGTGCGCTTTTAGCAAAACTTCTTGCTTTTGGTGTCGATAATAACTTCTCTCGATTTATATCGAGCTTTCTCAGAGATCGCACTATGCGAGTTGTTATAGATGGAATTTCATCAAATGAGTTCAAGATCAATTCAGGGGTACCGCAGGGCTCTGTCCTTTCTCCTACTCTATTTCTTATCTTTATAAACGACCTTCAACGTCAAACTTCCAACCCTATCTACTCTTTTGCAGATGACAGCAACACTTGCCATTCATATGCATTCAATTATAGACCAAGCCTGTCGGAGATTGGGGCAATGAGGCAAAACATGAATTATACGCTTAACCAAGAGCTTCTGACAATCTCTGAATGGGGTTGTGCGAATAGAGTCGATTTCAATGCACTCAAGACTCAATGTTGTATGTTAACACACAAACGCACAACAGATCATGTTGCTCCATCTGTTTTTATGGATGGTGTAAATATTAAGGAATCAGAAGCTCTTGATGTTCTAGGCATGAGTATTCAGTGCGATGTCCGCTGGACAAAACACATTTTTCGAGTGTCGAAAGAAGCATTCAAGTGCCTTGGTTTTCTAAAACGGCGTAAGACATACTTCATTCCATCTCATCTCCTTACTATTTACACCACTTATATCCGACCGAAAATGGAATACAACTCTCATGTGTGAGCCGGTGCTTCAAAGTCTATTTGGAGTTACTCGACCGCGTAGAGGAGAGAACGAAGGTGCTTATCGGTGACAGTAGGGTATCCAGCTCTGTTGACTCACTGGAACATCTTCGCAATGTGGGTTGTGTTTCACTGTTCTACCGATGCTACAATGGTATGTGCTCTGCTGAAATTAGGGAACTTGTTTCCGAAATCAAATTATTTTTTTGGTTGGCAAAACTTTACTGCACAAATATCTCCTAATTCAAATCTTGAGTGAATTTTGGGAGATCATTTATAATATCTGTAGTAAATTCATTGAAAGTTTATTTAAATATCATGAGCATGATCTCCACAAACATATATTTAACTACTGCTAACACGCATATGATTGCTGTAATCACGTGAATCATAACTGTAACATATCATGGTTGCCTCAACTATATAAATAATTACAGTGACAATAATATTGTTAAATATGCTAAAATTGTTGTAGTCTTGTACAAATCTATATTTTTTCTTTGAGTGTGCTTTAATTTAAGTTTAATTCCAACAATCTTATTAAAGTGTGGAATTAATTGCTCTTAAAATTTAAACACCACAATAAAAAGACAATAATAGCAACACATTAAAATGCCTTAATTGATAAATAAATGTATGCATTTATAAATAAATATATATACTGCATATTTCCATACAAATAAGTCAGCGATAAATATTTTCCCAAAAACGTCTACAGGGAGTGAGAATTGGTGGCAAAGAAAATCCATTCAAATAATAAATTAAAGGCTTCAGCTGAAATATCACATTTAAACAAACAAAAGTGCAGGCAATTAAATGAAAAACGGCAAATTGAATGGATTAGTTTATAATGCTGTCTGAATGAATGACAGACATAGAAACATATACATAAAATCTGTCTGTCTGTTATGTGCTGTCAGTTGAACATGATAATGATGACACAAATTTTGAGAATTTTGATTATAAGGTTAATGACATTGATGATGATGATTCCACTCTATTTGTCTCCTATACAATTGATATCAGCAAAGATAATTAACCCCATTTAAGTTTTGTTTCTTTTTTTTGGGTTTTTTTTTTTCCTCAAAAACAAGCATCAGCATGAGTAAATTGTGAGGATTAAAACGTTAATGGATTTTTGGCATGACAGTTTTATTGATACAATTAAAATTGATTTCCTTTTTCTTTAGTCTCACAAGAAAAAAGAAAAGAGCTAAAATTAACATTTTATTTCCCAAAAAGTTAAATAAATTGTGAATTTAAGTTATATTATAAAGGGAATTGCTTAAAATGTCAATTTTTGTTAACATAGAAATGAAAAATTGTATTTAAACTGCAAGTTTAACCATGTTATTTAGGGAGTTCATTTTTATTTATATTTTTTTTTGTTAAGAAAGAAAAAACTGATACAAATTGACAATTTTATTAAAACGAAACCTCTTTTCTGTATTGTGACCCCAGAAAGCATCAACAGCCTTTTCTTTCTTTCTTGTCTTGTTTTTATATTTATTTCAGAAAAAGTTTATTTAATTCAATAAAGCTAATATAAGATATGTATTTACCCTACAAGACCAAGTTTACACAGTGGTGTTAAGGGATTCTAATCGTGATAGAAATTTTAAGCAACAACTTTGTGCTAATATTCTCAAAATATTTGAAAAAGTATTCTATTAATCCTTTGACGACCAAACATTTTTGGCTGAAGCGATTTACTTGTTTGATTTATTTTTGCAGTATATGGCCTTATAGTAGTTCTGAAACAAAAATCTTCCCTGCTGAGTAGCCGTTTAGTCCCCCATTTCGCTTGGAAGACATAGTTGCCTATGGGTTGAAAGGAAATTTTTAAATTTAACAGCGCCAATGATTAACTCAACTCACGACTGCAGCCTCTGCCACTATTCATACACGCACTGCCATCTCTCGGGAATCTTCTACAATGCTCTTAATGGCATACTAGTACATTCGAATTCTAGAGCTTTCGATGTTAATGTTAGCAACTTAAACATACAGTGCTGCCATACTTACAAATAATGCTATTCAACCGCATGCTATCCACATTGTTGATAAGTAGAAGCTTCTACTGATGGACGTGTTTATAAACATGATGAATGTTTGCAGGCAGTAGTTACAGACCGTTAAATTCAAATCGTTTTTGCAAATTCGTAACAATACAATATTATTAGTGCTGTTCATGATACACTTCAAAGCAATCACGGACGAAGTATAACAAAGGAACATATTGCATTGAACGCAAAATACATTTGAGCGACTATACTTATTATTGGAAGCGCTATTAGAACAAGGTTTTCAACTTTCACGTTTTTTTACATTTTTTGTAGAGATTTGGGCTTGCTTTTAAAACGAGTTCCAGATTTGGTTACCGCTGAAAAGGCACGTTTTCTTGAATTGAAGCTACTTATTAATTCTATCGACAGAGGAACGGTTGGCCAATATGAGTTTTTTATATATTATGTTGCTATTATGAACACATAATTCGAAAAAGTCGAAAATCAGATGTAAATAAAAACGTACACGTTTTTGTTCAATTAGATCTAGTCCTTCTATTCCTTTGTTATATATCTATTATATATATATATATCTATTTTAGCAGTTTGACCATCTAAACGTCGCTTGACCTTGAATAGTGTGATTGGGTCAATCAAATTTGAGACGAGGTAGACACCACGACTGTCCATCGATTTTACTACGGAAATGCTATCTGACATGAAGTAACTGATGTCCCCTCTTTTCATATCTTTATCCGTAGTAAAATTCTGTGGCATGTGCTTTCTATTACATCGGATTGTTCCGCACGCCATTATGTCATTTTCCTGAAGAATATGCATTAATTTCAGGCTGGTAAGAAAATTGTCAAAATAAACTTCAACCCTTTTTTTTGCCAGAGGCCCCATGAAGTAGGTTTGTCCTTCATGTATTATTTCATGGCATTGTATCCTTTAAACTTTACCATATGTTCATAGATTGAAAGCTTTTTTCAATACGTATATATGCGACTGGCGTAGTCTTGTTAATGTGATCTAAAATTGGCCGGATTTTATAACCTAATTGTTGTCTCAAAATTAGTAGACCAATACAGACGTGTTGATGGGAGCTACATTAAGCTCATTCGTATGATAATACCCATATAAGCTTAAACTCATACACGGTTAAAGTGAAAATACGCCGTTTTTGCAAAGCATATAGATTGAACTACTCCACTATCATGAAGTACAGCTCTCAGATATATGTATAATACTTAACAGCTAGTCAATATTAACTCAAAATATTAAAACATTAGGAATTTATATAAACTTACGTTTCAAACTATAGGCAAACGTAATTGCCAAACATAATTTGATTAGCTAAAGGCAGATTGGAGTTTACGCAAACTTCTCCATTTTATTTTCTGATAGATAAAGGTTGAATCCAAAACATAATTTACTCTCAGCCCCTTGCGCCCTATTTTTACTCCGTAGCTGCCCTAGTCATAAAGCCCATTGTTTGGCCAAATTCGGAGCCTCGTTGGAAACAAGTGGGAAACAGATAGGCTCTTGCACTCAACTACGTTATTTTTGCCCAAATCGTCTTCTATAAAACAGTCTTTGACATATTTCCTCTACCTGTTACCTGGACCAATATATAAACTAAAAATTGTCGTGCAAGCATACTTGCCTATGATCGTCAAAGGGTTAAATACTAAACATACTAAGTGTTACTTTGCGTATACTTTTGACTGTGTAATAAAATAAATATTAATCATACGCCTTACATTATATACATCATTACATATTGCCCATATACTTAAACCCTCCTACGGTTGAGTCATCCGTTGACCTTATACGAAGTACAAGGTCCACAGGGACCTAATTCTATTTGTATGGAATTTTATATGAAAACGCATTTTTTTTGATTTATTATTATTTACTAATTATACATGTATAATGAATGTTAGAAATTATTAATTTTTTATGAGTTTTATATAAAAAAAAGCCTAAAAAACTACAAACCAACATATTTTCTGTGCAGATGTACCATCGATGCATAAGTGTTGAATGTTCTGCACAAACTGGATTGTTACAGGAATCGCAATAGGTCCTTGTTTTCTCAGAACGGCATAGGCGACATGACGGTCTGTACGTTCTAGATGCAAACGACGGTGCAGCTCCTTCTGCCGGTCTAAAAATAACAAAATTATGTAGTTATTCTGCTTTTGAACATTAGAATTGTTTTTTCTTACCTTTACATCAAATGTTTCCATTGCGTTCCGTATCCTTGGACATGCGGTTATGTGGTTGTTCAGCGCTCGTTCCTCTATATTTGGTAGTGCCAATTGTTTTGTCAGCATCAGTAGGAATGACCGTCATCTGTCACATCATTTTATTGGCTTCATCTCATTGTATGAAATAAATGCAGCTAATGCACCAATGTCCACCATCTGGTCCATTGTATCAACGCCCGATTTTTTGGCGTAGTAATCCAAAATAGCAAACGGCTTCTTCTTTTCAGTTTGCATGTCCACACCGTAAGTATAATGTTGTGTCGACAGCAAAATTACCGCTCTGTTCTTCTTGGGCACATATAAACATAGTGCTATATCGCCATCGTTGAAGCCGAACAATGTGCTGTTGACAGGAAGCGTATGAATTTTTTTTGGAATTCCCGAGGCACACATGTCTTAGTCGAACGCACTGTTCCAACATATGCGGTTTTCTTCCTGATCAAAGTGCGTGCCAAATCAAAAATTTTTGAGAAAAAATTGTCGGCATAAATTGTGCGGCCTGTATTCAAATATCTCTCAGAAAGTTGAAGTACAACATTCTGCCCTTGATTCACATCTCGTGCCTGGTCAGGCAATTTCCCAGAGCATCTTTATACCGTACTTGGCAGGCTTCGATGGAATGTATTGTGTGAAGCGGGTGCGGCCTCTGTATGGGAATAACTGCTCATCAACGGTCACTGTATCATGCGGAGTGTAAGCTGCTGCCAAGTTAGACTGCAACATTTGCCAAATATCATCAATAGCCGCAGTTTTGCTGCTGTCGTACGGGAAGTAGATGGTGCATTTTTAGTCCATTTGGTGCCATCTTTGGAAATGAAGTAATTGTCACTTGTTTGCTGAGCATCAGTTTCTTCCTCTTCATCATCGTCGTGATCACTAATATCTTCATTGATGTCTATATGTGGTTAAGTTTCCGCATCCGAATCATCAACATGAAAATTTGGTTGATATGTGAAATCGTCATCATCCGCACCTTCAAGACCAAATGCAGGAATAGCACCTTCATCGTCATCACTCATCTCCGCACTCATGAAGTCTGCAAATCTATCATCCACTACACGTCTTTTATCCTCACTCATTTGCTGGTAGCGTGTACTACGACGCAGCACAATTTCTGCAAATTTTCCTTTGTCATAGTATTGTACTTTTATTTCTCGTTATAAAATTCTAAATAAAATTTCGCACTGTCTCAACTGTCAGTGATTTGGTTTACGAAACTGCAGCCGCTTTTATACCCTTTTCTACGTGTACCTGGCTTCTAGCTTGTACATCTGCGTCTATGTGAGAGTAAAATTAGATTGTACACCTGCACATAGGTAAATTCGAACAACTCAAAAGGAACGGTAACAAAAATTCAAAAAGCGACGGAAAGTTTATTATGTTTCAAGGAAAGACACAGTAAAATACTCGAAAAAGTAACTAAAATTCAAGGAATACATTTGTGATGTGTTCAAACAATAAAACAAGCCAAAAGACAGTACATTTATTAACGATTTCTTGAAATTTCAGTACAAGGTCCCAGCGGACCTATTCACACGTTCCCGTAATAAACACATTGAAATCTCAATAGAAACTAAATTATTGGTCGGATCGCTTTGATTTTTTTTAAACAATTCTAGATAAAATTTCCTTGGAATACATGTGGGGGGCGGGTATACTTCCCATGGACCATCAAGGAGTAATTTCAGTTTGAAAATGAAAAAGGTCCCCAGGAACCTTATCACCCGCCGGAGGGTTAAAAGGAGAATCTCATTATATTTTAGATTTAAATTTTCAAGGTATAATAATGAAAAATGTCAATGATCCTTTGCTATAACTTCGAAATCAGTAGAGATATTGGAAAATACGATGGTAGTTGAATAAACAATGAATAGGGCTGTAATATGTCAAACATATTTTTAAAAAAAATGATATCGAAAACAAGTAAAAACACCCTACGCTAAGTATATGAGGTTCATTATTCTATTAAAATGTCTAATATCTTTTCATAAGTGGTATAGGAGCTGTGACCAAATATGGACCGGTTGTCCTGTTCTATATGAAAGTTATTTTTGTAAAATTTTTATTTTTATGAGATTTATGCTCGCTAAAGGGATTTTCGGAAGTATGCCTTATATGGTAGCTATGACTAATTATAGGTTGATCTTATTCAACAAAATATAGAAATTTCTTTTGAAACTCAGCTAACAGAACCACTGTTCAAGCCATACTTCGTTGAGAGCCTATAAAAATCATATAACTTTTGTACCTTTTTTTCTTCTTCCATTTCATGTTCCCTTGCATTCCATTCCTCCTTTCCTTTATCAGTGTGTCATTGTGAGTTTGTGTTTTTTTTTTTGTTCTGCTTCATTTTTCCTTCTTTTTTTATTATTATTGTGTTGTGCAAGTAAAAAAGAAAACTTATACATTAACAATAAAACTGTTTATACTTGTTAGATGTCAGCACCTGATGGCATTTTTTTATTTTTTAAATTCAATTTCAATCAAAAGTACACGATTCTAATACACGCAACATTTTTACACAACTTTGTGAGTGAGTTTGTGTGTTTCTTATATATGTACTTATGTACATTTTTAGCCTGGTATTTTTCCAATGGATGTATTTGCTGTGTTTGTGTGACAGGATTTGTTAGGTATGTATTGAATGCTTTTTGTTTCCTCTATTGTAAGTATTCTTAGTACAGAACATTTGGTTTTATTAGTAGTCGTTGTCGTTACCGTTGTATTTTTTTACTAAAAGCCATATTGATAAAGCATCATATTGTATAAGTAGAGAGGAAAACAAAGTTTCTAAAAACAAACTTTTTTCATATTTTTTTTTTTCTCTGGGTAGATGTGTTGTACACTTTTTGCTGTTGCTGAAGAGGCTTATGCAACCATCATTGTATTATGACATTTGTAGTGTTTGGCAAACAAAAATCATACCAGAAAGCAAGAACGAGATTATTACTAGGTTAAGTCGAATTTCATGGAAGTAAATCATTCAATATATTGAGTTTTTATAAATTTAGAAATTTGTTCTCACTACATAAATTGTTGCCCTAATTTTTACCATATAAAAAAATTCTAAGTTTTCTTTTCAAACTTCTGATTCATGTTGCATATCTAGTAATAGAACCAACATACTTCGAATCTATTGTACTGAAATAGCTTATGCTAAAGAACTAAAAAAAAGAAATACAAAAATTAGTTAGAATTTGTGTTTTGTAGTGCCGTAATGCCTTTGATGTTGGTGTCATTCATGTTATAGGTTTTTCTTGTTCAATAGTACTTACGGATGTACTTAAAAAGTATGTAATTCTTGCTTGACCAGAAAAAATTCACTTGAGGTGTGAAAGTATTTTCCAATAAACATTACTGACATTACTTTTTTTAATTTCACATTTTTGTTTCTCTATACATTTGTCTTCAAAAACGAAATGATCAAAATTCGTTGGTGCAAAATGAGAAAAAAGTAAGCAAGCGGTAT
Source organism: Calliphora vomitoria (assembly GCA_942486065.2). Taxonomy (NCBI): domain Eukaryota; kingdom Metazoa; phylum Arthropoda; class Insecta; order Diptera; family Calliphoridae; genus Calliphora; species Calliphora vomitoria. Next base: position 114,311,972 of record OW818030.2, on the reverse strand, counting down.
TTTTAAATTAAATATTATTTAAGGCGTTTTTTATATGTTTTAATTAAAAACGTGGGTGCAGAATTTAATACACAGGCTATATGTTTAGTTCTGGTTTTAGTTCTAGTTCAGTTCTAGTTGAGTTCTAGTTCAGTTCTAGTTCAGTTCTAGTTCAGTTCTAATTCAGTTCTAGTTCAGTTCTAGTTCAGTTCTAGTTCAGTTCTAGTTCAGTTCTAGTTCAGTTCTAGTTCAGTTCTAGTTCAGTTCTAGTTCAGTTCTAGTTCAGTTCTAGTTCAGTTCTAGTTCAGTTCTAGTTCAGTTCTAGTTCAGTTCTAGTTCAGTTCTAGTTCAGTTCTAGTTCAGTTCTAGTTCAGTTCTAGTTCAGTTCTAGTTCAGTTCTAGTTCAGTTCTAGTTCAGTTCTAGTTCAGTTCTAGTTCAGTTCTAGTTCAGTTCTAGTTCAGTTCTAGTTCAGTTCTAGTTCAGTTCTAGTTCAGTTCTAGTTCAGTTCTAGTTCAGTTCTAGTTCAGTTCTAGTTCAGTTCTAGTTCAGTTCTAGTTCAGTTCTAGTTCAGTTCTAGTTCAGTTCTAGTTCAGTTCTAGTTCAGTTCTAGTTCAGTTCTAGTTCAGTTCTAGTTCAGTTCTAGTTCAGTTCTAGTTCAGTTCTAGTTCAGTTCTAGTTCAGTTCTAGTTCAGTTCTAGTTCAGTTCTAGTTCAGTTCTAGTTCAGTTCTAGTTCAGTTCTAGTTCAGTTCTAGTTCAGTTCTAGTTCAGTTCTAGTTCAGTTCTAGTTCAGTTCTAGTTCAGTTCTAGTTCAGTTCTAGTTCAGTTCTAGTTCAGTTCTAGTTCAGTTCTAGTTCAGTTCTAGTTCAGTTCTAGTTCAGTTCTAGTTCAGTTCTAGTTCAGTTCTAGTTCAGTTCTAGTTCAGTTCTAGTTCAGTACTAGTTCAGTTCTAGTTCAGTTCTAGTTCAGTTCTAGTTCAGTTCTAGTTCAGTTCTAGTTCAGTTCTAGTTCAGTTCTAGTTCAGTTCTAGTTCAGTTCTAGTTCAGTTCTAATTCAGTTCTAGTTCAGTTCTAGTTCAGTTCTAGTTCAGTTCTAGTTCAGTTCTAGTTCAGTTCTAGTTCAGTTCTAGTTCAGTTCTAGTTCAGTTCTAGTTCAGTTCAGTTCTAGTTCAGTTCTAGTTCAGTTCTAGTTCAGTTCTAGTTCAGTTCTAGTTCAGTTCTAGTTCAGTTCTAGTTCAGTTCTAGTTCAGTTCTAGTTCAGTTCTAGTTCAGTTCTAGTTCAGTTCTAGTTCAGTTCTAGTTCAGTTCTAGTTCAGTTCTAGTTCAGTTCTAGTTCAGTTCTAGTTCAGTTCTAGTTCAGTTCTAGTTCAGTTCTAGTTCAGTTCTAGTTCAGTTCTAGTTCAGTTCTAGTTCAGTTCTAGTTCAGTTCTAGTTCAGTTCTAGTTCAGTTCTAGTTCAGTTCTAGTTCAGTTCTAGTTCAGTTCTAGTTCAGTTCAGTTCTAGTTCAGTTCTAGTTCAGTTCTAGTTCAGTTCTAGTTCAGTTCTAGTTCAGTTCTAGTTCAGTTCTAGTTCAGTTCTAGTTCAGTTCTAGTTCAGTTCTAGTTCAGTTCTAGTTCAGTTCTAGTTCAGTTCTAGTTCAGTTCTAGTTCAGTTCTAGTTCAGTTCTAGTTCAGTTCTAGTTCAGTTCTAGTTCAGTTCTAGTTCAGTTCTAGTTCAGTTCTAGTTCAGTTCTAGTTCAGTTCTAGTTCAGTTCTAGTTCAGTTCTAGTTCAGTTCTAGTTCAGTTCTAGTTCAGTTCTAGTTCAGTTCTAGTTCAGTTCAGTTCTAGTTCAGTTCTAGTTCAGTTCTAGTTCAGTTCTAGTTCAGTTCTAGTTCAGTTCTAGTTCAGTTCTAGTTCAGTTCAGTTCTAGTTCAGTTCTAGTTCAGTTCTAGTTCAGTTCTAGTTCAGTTCTAGTTCAGTTCTAGTTCAGTTCTAGTTCAGTTCTAGTTCAGTTCTAGTTCAGTTCTAGTTCAGTTCTAGTTCAGTTCTAGTTCAGTTCTAGTTCAGTTCTAGTTCAGTTCTAGTTCAGTTCTAGTTCAGTTCTAGTTCAGTTCTAGTTCAGTTCTAGTTCAGTTCTAGTTCAGTTCTAGTTCAGTTCTAGTTCAGTTCAGTTCTAGTTCAGTTCTAGTTCAGTTCTAGTTCAGTTCTAGTTCAGTTCTAGTTCAGTTCTAGTTCAGTTCTAGTTCAGTTCTAGTTCAGTTCTAGTTCAGTTCTAGTTCAGTTCTAGTTCAGTTCTAGTTCAGTTCTAGTTCAGTTCTAGTTCAGTTCTAGTTCAGTTCTAGTTCTAGTTCAGTTCTAGTTCAGTTCTAGTTCAGTTCTAGTTCAGTTCTAGTTCAGTTCTAGTTCAGTTCTAGTTCAGTTCTAGTTCAGTTCTAGTTCAGTTCTAGTTCAGTTCTAGTTCAGTTCAGTTCTAGTTCAGTTCTAGTTCAGTTCTAGTTCAGTTCTAGTTCAGTTCTAGTTCAGTTCTAGTTCAGTTCTAGTTCAGTTCTAGTTCAGTTCTAGTTCAGTTCTAGTTCAGTTCTAGTTCAGTTCTAGTTCAGTTCTAGTTCAGTTCTAGTTCAGTTCAGTTCTAGTTCAGTTCTAGTTCAGTTCTAGTTCAGTTCTGTGATTTTTTCTTCTTTCTTTAACACCTATCTTTCTTTTAGGTCGTTTCTATTATTTCTATCTTAATATACTTTTGATGTTTACCCTATTTTAGCTTTAAACCTAAAAGTGTAAATATAGGAACCTAATTTCATAACATTAATGTAATTAATTTTTTTCTATGGCTAAAAATACTTTCTTAAAGTAATTAGGCACTTTTCGCAGGTTTCAGCAAACGTAAACAACATTTTGAAACCACTGGGTGATGAGTAGGAGGTTTAACCCCAAAGCTGGTTAAACTAAAGAAATACACAAATAAAGAAATTAAGAAAAAACCGTCAACCATAAACAACACTCAAAATATACATTCCTGTTTTTAATATTTTTCTCTTTTCACTGATAAAAAAAATGTACTATAATGGCTGACATTTCCATTAATGTAAAGTTAAAAAAAAGTGTCTATCTTTTATTTCCTCTTTGTGCTGTTGATGTTGTTATAAATGCCTCTATTTTGTCAGAAATATACAAACAAATAAATACTAAGGAACATACACCTGCAAGAATTAGAAAGAAAAAACTAGGAGACAGGAAGGCTTATGAAATGAAATGTTATTAAAATAGTACATCTAGTTCTATGTGTGGTGTGTATAGACTGGAATAATAAAAATGCTGGCAGTTAGTTGGAGACAGCAGCCCGGCTGTGAAGCAGGCAGCTAGTCAGCTACAACTTAGAGACTAGAAAATGTTTGTAATTTATCACAGATATGTTATCAACACCACAACATTCATCATGGTCTCTTTTAAATCATCACTGTGACAAGCACTTTATTATGTTTTGGCTTTAAAGTAGAACAAAAACAAACAAACAGAAAAGGACCAGATAGAGGCTGTAGGATACAAGGAAGAAGCAACTCCTTTTTGTGCAAAAGTAAACACATTTGTTCATACAATACTCTTAGAAGAACATGAAAAACACACACATACACATTGGAGTGCAAACATTGCACTAAAATCTACAGATGTGAAAAAAACCTTGTAGAAGGAGGAAAACACAAACGGCTTGTCAAGCATTAAAGTTAGCTTATGATCTCTAATGGAATGTGACCAACTAGCATTTAGGGCGTGGATATTAAGCTGCCCTAGATCAAGCTTTTATAATTATAATTAGAGTAACTTAGAATTATCTTAAACTTTGTATACAGTATTTTCACGCCTAGTTTTAGCGTATATTATCTTCATGTTTAGTTAATGTTGGTTGCGTTGGCAAATATGTTTATAAGTGAAAAATAAAGTTCTACCTTCAAAACCTTTACATATGAATTTCTACCTATCAAGTGTACAAGTACATTAGTAAACAAGATATTTTTGCAGCTAGATATTTGTGTTGAAAATTCCTAGTAAATCTTTCAGTAGACTGACAAACACAAACTCACACAAAACCTATTACATTTGCTAATGTAAGAAAAAAGAAAACATACTAAAAGCAGTTATGTTGGTACTTTATGCAAGACATTTTTAGCATGAATCTTATCTTAGAGTTCAAATCACTTACAAACATTCTAGGAAAAACTGAATACAAAATGAAAGCATTTTAAAAGGAAATCAAAAATCTTTCTGTACTTCAATTTCAAATAAAAAAAAAATAAAAAAGAAAGAAAACATCAAGAAAACTTAACATATCAAATAAACTTAAAATAAAAATAAAAAAAAAAAATGAGGAAAATTACATGCAAGTAAGTCTGTGAACATTAAAAATTCTAAAGGTAAGTACGGGTTGTTAACTATATATGAGAAGTGAATCTATTTCCACTTTGTTTCAAATGAGATAAATAAGCAAATTCTTATATGTTTCTATTACTATAGATACGCGTATGTGTAGTAGTTATATTTGTTCTATTGTTTGTAATAAGAACATTTTGTATACTTTAGTTGAGCTGTTACACAAATAGTCATATGGTGTTGACATGTTTAAACGGAAATCACCTTGAGCGGAAATGCTTATTGGTTTTAGATACTACTTATAACAAAGCTTTTCATACACTGTGATTCTAATTTTGTAAATCCCTTTACGTTTTTTATACAATTTTATTTAAATTTAAACGATTGGCAGCACTAGAGACTGTTTTAGAGAATTTGGCTATGGTGATGGCCTTTTGAGGAGAAAGACAAATTTCCATTATGTTGAGGCCTTTGGAATATAAAAAAACACAAGTTTATCCTGCTAGGGTTAATAACATTCGCATAGTTCTGGTTGGTTCACATTGTATGTCATACTGTCGGTATCTGATTAATTGTAGATTAATTGCAGAGGTAGAATTTAACATGATTTTGAGTTATTCAACAATACCATGGCCACTGTAATCATGTATATGACTGCTGTGATCAAATATATGGTTGTAGACATCTGGTAGAATGTGAGAGCAACATATTATTATATAATCCTTCACCACGGAAAAGATTGCCACAAGCTTACACTAGATTACTACAAACATATACATGTAGGAACGGGACAGAATACGATGTTTGACAGGAGAAAGGATCAGTACCGCAATTCTGTAACTTTTTATACTTTCCTACCGATGTCGTTAAATAACGAAAAATATCGGTTTCTTTAACGAATTTAATATTCACTGTTTGAAGTTAACGATTTCTCGTTAAGGCTTAACTGGAACATTTTATTTGTCGTTAACCTACCGACAAATTTCGTTATCTACCGACTATTTTTAACGAAAATAATCGGTAAAATTTAATTCGGAATATCTCTTAACGATAAATATTGTTAACTAACGAATTTTGCTTACTTACCGACAAAATTTTGTCGTTGAAAAGTTACAGAATTGTGGTACAGGACGATCAGCAAGGTACAAATGGCAGAGACAAAAGACAATGGAGACAGTTCGGAGCAGGAACACGAGTATAAAAGACGAACAATTTGGACAGTAATCATTCAGTTGTGGAGATCAGTCACTGAGTGAGAGTTACTCAGAATAGCAAGTGTAAGTGTTCCTAATCGCATTAGAGTAATTTGAATTATTGTTTATTAATTTAAGTAACATGTAAATAGAATATAGAGTTTTTTAATGATCTTGAATTGAAAGAAGTGTTTTATTTATAGAGAGAGAGTTTTTGCGATAAGCAACGCAAGCAAGATCAAATACTTAAGCCAGAAAGAGAAGTAGAGTTCTACAATTGGAAGTTAAGCCAGAGAGATAGAGAAATAAAGGTAGTTTTATACATAAGAACTGAGATCGAAAAATTCTTAACAAACACATATGTTAATAAAAATGAAACCACTAAACTTACAGTTTTGAATCTTTTTTATTTTGATTGAAATTATTGTTACAATTTACAAAAAAAAATTATTTTTATAGTTTCAATCACTAGTGATGAAATTTTGAACCTTTTTCGAAAACCCTTCCATTATGGTTTTTTATAGTGCTTTATGTCACTTTGTTCGAACAGGTTGTTCATCTCCGTTTAAAATCTACCGCACTTTTGGACACCTTTTTTGTGCTCTTCAATTCTTTTTTAACAACAGCCCAATATCTATCCACTGTCCTTAGCTCCAGGCAGTTTGAAGAATTTCTCTCTCTTGGTACAAATACCACATTATTGTTCTTTTACCACTCAAGATCTTTCTTATCATAGTGACAGGTTGCCAAATCAGGCCAAAAATAAGTGGACACATTAAGAAATCTTATGAATGGATGCATCCTCTTTTGTAAACATTCCTTGATATAAATTTCGGTATTTTAAGAGCGCTTTATAACAAATGTTTGGATTTTTTAGCGCAACTACATATTGCTTTCCATGCCAATAACATTTTGGGAAAATTTTCTGCTTTTGGTTACCAAACTTTTCTACAACATTCCCTCTAGCATCAGCAACATAAAAATATTGATCCGGAAGCTGCGAATAATGTTTCATACGTACGTTTCCTCATCCATTATGCAGCAGGAATATTTTTTTTATAAAATTTGACTTCAATTTCCATGCTCTGTCTTTCGTCTCAAAATTTTTAGCAGAGTTACTGTCAGGAGCTTTTAGAGCCTTGTATATCTTTAAACCTGCATTGGCTTTAACTTTCGTACCAAATAGTCCGTGTACTGACCTAAGCAGGCTGCTTTCCTACCGGAGATGTTGGGAACTCTTTTGAAAATGCTTTCTATTTTTTTTGGCTTTAGGAACATCATGTGGACCATTCCTTCTACCTGAACCAGGTTTTATATTAACGGACAAGTTCTCCCGGTACTGTTTAATAACATTGGAATCAGTTTGACTGCAGACCTTTGATTGTTTGGCCAACTTTTTGTAGGTCCAAGTTGGGTTTTGTTGAAAATATTTAATAATTTTAGTACGCACTTTTTTCTGGTCACTAATTTTAATCAGATTAACAACAAATGAACATAATTGACATTAAACATAATAACTAACATGCTTTACAAAGGTAACTTGATAAAAAAAAAAATCAAATAATACTTGGGTTAAAAGTTATAATGAAAAAAGTGTGTTAAGAATATTTCGATCTCAGTCATTACATGTATGAGAGCAGCAGTCAATAAACAGGAAAAATATGGAATCATGTCAAAAAAATATGTGTTCTTCTTCACAGATACATACGAGCATGGACTGCAGTAGTAGTACGTTTTTTAATTTCATAGAGAAATATATTTGCCAGGCATAGAGTTAATTTCTAACTTTCCCATTACATCTTACGATGGGTTTTATTAATCTAACATAAATTTTGTTATAAACCTGAGGTTCACAAAGCCATAAGACTACCAAATTTTGAATTTCAAATCGTTTCCAGTCATAGATAATGTAAATGCTCTGTATATTCCAAGGTTGTTTACATTCCTCGATTGTGGAGAAAGTTATAATCCAAAGCATAAGTTACAAGTTGATTGCTGTCTCATTATTACCTCAAAAATATATACTTGAAGTTGGATTAAATGTTTTTTTTTATTAAGTAAGTAATGGTTCTCGTTTATCACAATAAGGTACGATTTTATTCCATTATACTGTCTAGTATTAAAAGCTCAATTAGAGAGTGTCTTCTAGTTGAAGCGGTATGAATCCATTTTGTCAAGACCGCACCCCTCAATGAGATTGAGGTATTAGATCAGGACTAGATTAAAGAATCTAGATCGTGACAAAGCAGATTGATCTTGCAGAATATTGTGTTTTATTGTATAAAGAGCTGAACGTTTTCGGATGATATAAAAACTGCTTTCATTCCAGGATCCCAGTTGAACATATATACATAGGTTAAAGTTCAAGTCTGCTGGCATGGTTGCCTATCATCTAGTTATCCTTTAACACTGCCTTTGCAGTACCGTTGATGTGTGTTGAGCAGAGATTAGCAATGAGTGAAAAAGTGAGTAGAGTTGAATCATGACTCAAAATTTCTTGTACTTATACGCATCTATATTTATTACAATGTTGTCGAAACTCATATCCATTCGTAAAGTTTGAGGTAATCATCATACTGATACTTAACAACATTTATGACGTTGTTGATTTTGACTCTACTTAACTCAATTTGTATAGACGATGCAAAATAAGTATGATTCGAATACGATCATCAAAATGCTTATTATGAGGTTGTGTGTTTCAGTGTTGCCGAAACATTCGACATAAATGAGTCGAATGATTTAAATCAATAGTAAGTATCATGAGTATTTTCGTAAAATCATAAGTCAGGCTGAGGTTGTTTATGAATCAAACGTATAATGTTGACATCGAATTCATATTTAATGCTACGAATACTTATAAATCAATGTTATTGTCAATGTCAGAGTAGTTTAATTTCAAAGATGGCTCACTTATAATTATAATTTCATAAATGCGTATGAATAGCAAAAAAGTGATGTATTGCAGATGTCTGTTGTAGAGCCAACCATCAATTGCTTTGTGATGAACATAATTTACGGTTTCCAAGCGGATGGATGAGGTAAGAAAGAGGCTATATATTTATTATTCCGACCCTTAGACACTTATGTGTGGTCTCCAAAGGATTAAGACTTCTAAGATTTCATTTCTACTACTTAGTAGTGCAACAGCCGCTATATTTTAAAGCATATTCTGTTATGCGTCGGATACTTTCTGTTAGAGTAATAAAAATTAACATGATTTTTAAAGCATACAGAAACCGTGTGAAATGAACATTGGTTAATGGCATGAAGAGATATACCAGCTAGCTCTACGTTGGGTATGTATGGTTCTTAACCCGTTTATTTACAACGCATAAACATATAACACTGTCCACATGCTTATAAAATACCCTGGACTGTGTAAAAGAATTAAAACAAAAGAAAATTATGTTTCAACAAACAAAGTGACGGCTAGATCTTACGCCGTGTAGGGTATTAATTTCCCACCCAATATGACTCATAGTCAAACTCCTTGACAGACTGTCTACCCTAATTAATTTTTGTATCTGTCCCTAATTATATGATTTACACTTACGAAAATTCACTTATTATGTTTGGTTATCCTTCCCATATTAATAAGACTTTAGAAATACATTTTTTTTTACATTACAACTTCATATGAATATTTATTAAAAAAAAAAGAAACAAAATCAAAACAAAAACTTAAGATAAAAAACAAAAATATATAAGAATTCTGATCATTAATGAATGAGAAAATAAATGAATGAAAAGGGGGAAAAAAAAACTTAATATTCAAGAATAGGGACAATTTGGAATTGGACCAATTTGTTACTTATAATTGTTAACATTAAGAGTAATGATAAAAAGTAAGAAAAATAAATGAGCGTAAAACATAAGAGACTTACAAAAATTTGCATCCAAAATCCACTTGTATGATGTGATGGGCCCAGCATTCAGACAGTGTTGTTGTTGTTGATGTATTTTTTATATCTTTTGCATTTCTTTTTATAAAAGAAAAAAAATTAGCTAGACGCAAAAAAAAAAGTTCATAATATTTTACACTCATAAAAGAATGTTAGTAATACAAACAAAAAAATAATATTATAATTACTAATAGTATTTAATATGAAATAATTTATGATATTCAGTTAAATTTTAGGAAAATAAACAGTTGGTATATATATTATTATAATTTTTAATATTGAATCAGATATAGAGTTCGATTATTTGATGAAATATTTTAGCTTGTAAATGCATAAGTAAAATATAAATTGTTTTTATTTAGTAATTTATAGACTATTTAAATTGTTTAAAAGTAGACAGTTTTATATTCATATTGAAAATTTTAATTTAGCATATTTGATTACTAATTGTTTGAAATAAGTAAATTTAAGCAGTGTTTAGTTTAAATATTTTATTTTAGTTTAAGCTAACTAGTTTAAATTTATTTTACTTTTGCCTGTACTAGTATGTAGTTAGAAAAATATTAGTTGAATTTAGATCATTTAAAAAATAGTTAACATAATATTTAAGTTTTCAGTTTTGTTATACATTTGGTTCTAAATTATGATTAAGACACATTTTCTTGTATATATTTTTATAGAAATTTTTTTAATTAACATGAATTTAATATATATATTGTTAAATAATTTATCAATTCGTGATCAAATTTGTCGTTTTAGGGATTAGCATATTTTAGGAGATATTTTAAAATACTAAAATAATTTTCATATTTTAAAAAGTTTAAATAATTTAAGAATAGTATAACGAAACTTCTGGAATTATATAATTTTCAGCTCAACAAGGTATTTGGTTACATAAAGCCATGTGGTTTTTGATAACATTTATCGAGTTTTTCCTTAAGAATTCAGACCTAGATTTTGTGGCCTAGTGCCACAAATTAGTTTTCTTGGGTATTTTAGATTTCCTCTTGGATGTAGGCTCCTGAGGATAATTAAAATATTTGTGTGACAAATCACCCACTAGGAACATGTGGTCTTCCTACATAATAAGAACATAACATTTGAAACAAGTCCTCTAATCAAAAATTAAGATTTTATTACCTTTTATTAAGTACCACAATTAAATTGAAATACAAATTGAAATAATTAAAACTTTTAAGTAGATTTTATTAATTTTTTTGTATTACACAATCACTATTTAAATTTTTATATCACTTAAAATAGAATTTTTTTACTGGGAATTTTAACTTTACTGTACCACTTCTACTCAAGTAATAAAATCAGGTTAGAAGCAGTATGAACATCTACCCATATATTAATAATTGCGTAATAAATTTAAACAGCTTTTTTTTGTTTTTCTATTTACTTACGAGATCATGTAAGTTAAAGAAGGACAGACAAAGAAATGCATCTCAAAGAAAGAGGGCAAATAGAAAACTGCAGTAATACAATTATTGGAAAAAATATATATATTGCATGCAATAAATAAGGGACGTATACCCCATGGGAACTTTTCATAAACAAATGATTTTACATTAGGTACAAAATTAAGTAATTGCAAGGTGTTGGTAAGAAAAAATCGTAACAATTCTTAAGCTAGAATAATAATTTAGTTACAGTGTTACTATTACATCGATCATTTATAATTGGAGTTTTTCTAGATTGTCGTTTTTTAGTTCTATACGCATATAGTCTTCGAAGAAACAGTCATCATTTATTGATCCATTGTAGTAAAAAGGCCAAATAAGATAATCCTCTTAAACATTTAATTGAGAATACCTGTATCCCTGAGGCATTAAAACAGACTTAACCAATATAATATTACCTACAGATTTCAATTAAAAATAAATCTATTACAAGTACTCATCCATATTTCCATGTAAGTACCATCATTATGATATTGTTTTTATAAGACAACATCAAGTAGATCATCCAGGCACATGAACTAGGTTAGGTTCCATGGGCAGCCGCTGCTCATGCAACTCACTTGGATCCATTCAAATCTGATCCCATTGTGATACCCAAGGGGTAGACAGCAGGATATTTACAATACTTCCGTTGCCTCCAGGTTAAACCAGCCAGATTCCCGGATGAAGGAGTAGATTCGTCTAGATTCATCCTTGATAGCTCATCCAAGCATGATAGGAATGGAGATCCCCAGAAAAGGTAATACACAGTCTCTTCCTCTTCTGCATTATGGCAGCTTCTACAGTAATCATTGTACCGTATGCCCATTCTTCTAGCGTGTGCCCCAATTAAACAGTGTCCTGTAATAAAGGAGAAAATTAGCTTTATTTGCTCACGACGGTAATCCACAAGTAGATTCGTCCTGCTGGCATCATATACGGGCCAGGTCGACCTCGCTGTAGCACAGGAAGGTTCATTAGTCCACCTGTTTTGTGCAGTCTCATAGGCACATGAACTAGATCATCGAGTTCGGCAATCAGTGTCAGATTGCATGATGAACTTCTTTCCAAGATCCTGGCAGCTGTGATAATTTCTGTTGCTGATGAAGATTAAGGTATTAGCTTAAGGCTGTTAGTTAAATAGTTTAATTAGCTAATCAAATCAAAGAGTCTAGTACGTGACATATAAAGAACATCATCCAGTTCTGCAATCTGTGTTAGATTGCATGAAAAGCTGGACATTTGTAGAGAATATGAAAAACTGTTTTTTTCTTTCCAAGATCCTGGCAGCTGTGACAATTAATGTTTCAGTTGAATCCTGCTTTCATGATTACAGATAATACAACTTTATCACTGGTTCTGCAGCATCATTTCATCAATGCCTGTGCTGCCTGGTATTTACTTAAGCCAAGTATACGTTGCCCCACAAGTAATGCGATGTGTCGTATTTCTGTGACAGAGAAGAATATGAATATCTTAGACTGTCAGCATTCAGCTGAGGTTGTTTTTCGTGTTCCTTTTCTTGGATTCCTGAAGCATGGATTTGTCAGACAAACAATATATATTTTGCCGGCCAGTTTTTTGTTAAAATGTAGTTTGAAAAAGTTATCAAATACATCCTTAGGTAGTTTAGAAAGATTTAGTGTTGGATTTCAACTAAATGTATTCATTAGTGGCCGAATTATACTTTTATTCTATATAGTTACAGAATTACTTTAAACATATATGTAAGACTTTCGGTTGAAAACTGCAGCAATATATCGGGCATGCAAAACTACTATGTATTTCTTAAATTTGGTTTTGTTAAAATTTAAAAGGTAACCCATCCAAGTTAATCAACAATAAGTTTTAAAATCCAATATCAGCCCAGTAGTATACTGATAATCAAACTATTTATTTGAATTTTGAATAAAGGTTTTAGTGTAGAGAGTTGTTTGTTTCTCAGTTGATGAATTCAGTTATGTTTTCCTACATTCAAAATAAATTGTTTCTGAAAAATTATATTTTAAGCTTCAATGCATTATTTCAATTCTGTCTAATGTAGATTTTAAATATATTTTCAGACTATTGTATTCTTTAAAGTTCTAAAGTGATATAGTTTTTTACTAATGTATCCATGTGACAATGACACTCACTTAAAGATACTTAGTTTCTTTTCATAATGTAGTTTTATTATAAAGTAAATAATACCCTACAATATGGGAACATACTTTATGTATATACTTCAGTTAAAAAAAATTAAATTATTAAAAACCAAACCCTTATTTAAAGGGACAAAACTTCACTAGGTATTTTTTAAACCCACCGTAAAAAAAGATGGCAGTATCAAAATATTTGTCGAAGACCCGCATTAGTATATATATTCTGGGTCCTTATAAGATTCTAAGCTATGTCCGTCCCTCTGTCTCTCTGAGTATATATATTCTGGGTCCTTATAAGATTCTAAGCTATGTCCGTCCCTCTGTCTCTCTGTTCAAGTTGTGATTAAATCCATGTATTTGTTTGTAAATATATTTTTGAACTTCTAATGAAGGGTATCTTCAATAGAACTTTGTCCAAATTATAATTTCCAAATGCTTTTAGTCTGCCCTTAAAGGCTTACTATTCACATGTGTTCGTTTGCTTAACTAACAATCCATTTGTAGTCTGTTGAATGCATAAATATCCTTTTTGCGTCTAAATGTATTACGCGTGACCCATATGTTAGATGTTGCTGCATCTATGAGTGTTTTCCCTCTGTCCCGCATTATTTGTTTGCTTTTCACAAATACCAATGTGTGCAGATTTCAATCTATGACCCAGCAGTTAAGCAAGTAGTCAATGTATCCCTTATAGAAAATAATTGTCACAAATGTCTTATCTCTTGGCTGCCTCAAATTTATATATTTTTCTCCACTTGACACGCATTTTTTCTATATAGTGCAGCGGGAAGTCAGTTGGTTACATTATACATCCCATGTAACCTAGCGTGTAGTTTATTGTCACTTTAGTGTCTCTATGTAGTCTACAGTGTAGTCACTTTATTTTTATTGTTTTGTATTGCAGTTTAGAAAGTAGCTATTTAACCCACCAGAAATAATCTATTGTATAGTTGTCAGAGGAAGGTTTGTTTACAAGGAATCGGTTAGGTTAGGTTTCCAGGCAGCCGCGAAGTTGGTCCAAGAAATGATCCCTTTGTGTTACCAGAAATTAGAAGTTAGAAAGAATGAGGGGCAGATAGAAATGAAAAGAAAGAAGTGAAAGATTGAGTAGTTAAGAAGAAGGAAGAGAGAAGGAGATTTGCAACAGTTGCATATCAGTAAGATAGCGGTTATTAGGTTACACTCGAGAGCTTCCCATATCTGGTCCTATTAACCAGTTACTACTCCTTATGAAGGCGTTGATGCCCTCAAGCCTCATATTCGAGAGCTCAGAAAGACTATTTATGGAACGGTGTCCCAGAAACCGTAAGCGTAGATCACCTAACGCCGGACAGTGACAAAGAAGATGAAAGATGGTTTCATCCTCCTCCTCGTTTTGACAATTTCTACAGAAGTCGTTGTAGGGCAAGCCAAGTTTCCTCGCATGGTTCGGTTATTAATATAACTATTTTTTATAGTAACTGAATCTATGTATGTGACTTCAACCAGCTATGACACAGTCCCATTGTAATCAAAAAGGGTCAATTAACCCCCTGCGTGGGACTTTCACTTGTTAAAAAAAACTAGTCACTTAACTGCTTATATAATTAGTTCTCACACTAAGTGATAGCTCAATCACTAGTTCAAGAACTGCTGGGGGGTTACTGACATTTGTAAATGGCAGAAAAACATTCATGTATAAGTTCATATGAATACTGGTGGAAAATTTTCTATAATCAAAATATTGAAATGCAATCTTTTGGAATATTTCAAGTAATTCGTCTTACATAAGATACTTATATTGTTATTCTTCCATCTAAATCTGTAAAATGTTTGGCTATTCTCTCAATCTATTATATATTATTTCCTTTAGTTTCATAGTTCATAGTAATGGGAATTTTAATTATGTAAAAAACTGTTTTTTCTCTCCTCAAAAATTTTCAAAATATAACTTCTTTTTGGCTCATCGACTATATGTTTCTTTTGTATTTATAAATTCTTTTATAGTTTCTCTTACTTTGTTATTTCCTATTGGGTTATTTGGAGCATTAGTTAATATTCGTGCACATCTGTTGATGTGCAAGATAAATGCAAAAAGATTTTTATTTAGTTACAATCAAATCTCTTACATTAGAAATGGGGTCGGTCATATTTAAATGAATAAAATTTAAATGTAATTTTATGATTGAATAGATATGTAAGTGATGATTTAAAAACTAAAGTACAAAAGTAAAAACACTTTGAAGTGAAACGTTTTTGTTTTACAGTGTTTTTAAAAATAAAAGCCAAAGTGCCTGAACTATGTTGTACGAGTATTGTGTTAAAAGTAGATATATTAAATAAACTAAAAAAATAATGCTTTAAATGGGCGACATCACATGCCATTAGCTTTTTAAAGGTTAGTAGAATAAAAATGTTAACTAACTTTTTTAACTTAAGCACCCGGTTGCGTATGATTATTATATAATTCCAACAAATATTCCACATACGCATTCATCAAACATCTGTATACATATAATCTTTATACATATCGCGGGTTTATTACAAAAGAAACTAAAAAAAATATACGTTTACTTTTCATTATACAGAAAAAATTTGTTTTCTTTTTAACTCAAAACAAAGTTCAGCCTAATGTTCAATCATCAGTGTAAGAATCACTAGCATCATTATGATGTTGTGCTGTGATCTCATATATAAAAGTAGTTTATTTGAATTATTTACCATATTCAGACTGAAAAAGATATAGACGACATACACGTATGTAAAAACAAATAGATACAAACACACAAACAAAGGTACAAAGCCAACTAAGTAATATGATAAAGTAAATGCTTCTCACGTTTGCAATTGTCAAAGAAATGTTATTTAGAATTTCGAACGTGTATAAAATAATATAATTCCCTAAACGATTATGTGAGTGAGGTTATATGTAGATATATGAGTTTGAAAGTTGTTTTATACCCTACACTACTAAAGATGGATAGGGTATTATATGTTAATAAAGACACTTGTAATGTAACTATGTAAAGACCATATAAAGACCTAAGATTTATTCCAATTTAAGACTTAATAGAGAAATATGTATTTTGTGTGTTAGGCGCCACATCCAATGTTTGAATAATCTTGCAATTATAGTTATAAGATATTTAGAAATAACTACTACGTAAAATTATAAGAGATCTATTCGGAATGAGGAAAAAGCTACTTGCAATTATATTTCTCGATGTATTAAGAAATCCCCTGTGCCGATGCTTCCCATTTTGACTAAACTTCATGCCATGATATGAAAATGATTTATATAAAGTTAGAAGAATTTCACAATTATAGAACCTACTACATATAGTCGAAAATAGACAATTTACTTTGAATGATATGTGCCTCGCCCACTAATTCAATCCCAACCATTTTAACCAATCTCCGTATAGAGACAAAAAATTTTTGTTGGTATCGAAATTAACAATTTACATTGTGTGGAAGATGCCACGCCCACTAATACAATACCACCCTTTTTCACCAAAACTATGTTTAATAATAAGAGTGATATTCGGGCAAAAATTTAAGACTTCTACAGTTATATTTAGTTCTCCAGATATCCGAAAATAACTATTTACTTTGTATGGGAGGAATTTTTCCAGTTTCGTTGTCCAACAATTCTTTTTAGAATGTGTCGGTAGAAGGGTCTTGCAGAAAATGCACATGCATGTTAGTTGATAGCGTGTTTTTTTCGACTAAGTTCCAAAGGTATGAAGATTTCAAGCATGTGTTCAACTGATCTGCGGGCACTGATCGAGGAAAAAGAATCAGAGCACATCCATTAACAACTAAGTCTTAACTGACCTAGGAATGCCGGTTTTAATACGGAACATAAAAAGTTTGCAAGACAGAGACCTGGTGCGATAACAGCATTTCGATGTGAACCTTATCAAAAAAAGCTTACAAAAAAATTATGCACCGGGAGGGACAGGTAAAACATTCCTCATTAATTAAATATTGTCATCGCACAGTGGCTCTATTTGAGTTTTTTCGTTGCAAAATTCATAAGTTTTTAACCAAATGAGATAATCATAAAACTTAAATGGCATATGATAGATATGCTTGAGTGCTTGAAAAGAGTTCTACGCCTTTTAGGTGCCTACTTATGGGCTAGCAAAGTTAAAATTTGTGTAATAATCAATTTTATGGGAAATAAAATAAAATTTTTTTTTAACATTTTTGATTTTTTATGTTAATTTTTAAAAACTTTTATGATTTAAAATTATTACAGAAAATATTTAAAATTTTTTTTTTATTTTTTTTTTTGTAAAATATATGTTTTTTTTTAAATTTATTTTTACCTTTTTTGAAGAATATTGCTCACAATCCGTAAAAGAAGGTATAACTAATGGGTTTTCACGGTTATATGTCATAAAGTGCCCAAAAATGCATGCAACACATTTTTGGAACCATGTCTTTTTTCAAAATTTTACCTCTAGCAAAAAATGGCAGCCGGAAATTTTTGCATTAGGTAAAGGAATAATCGATGGACTTATTTTGAAGATATGGCAAATATAGAAATTTATAGTTTTTAAATTTTTTTTTTATTTTCCATCAAAGTTGAGAAATATAGCAAAAATGGATAGTTGGTAAATATCGATTTATCTTTACAAACACCACCACAGTGGGGAGGGTATATTTCGTTTATGCTGATGTTTATAACGTCCAAAAATATTAGTCTAACACCCCCCTAAAGTATACCAATCGACTCATAATCACTTTCTAAGTCGATCAAACGATGTCCGTCCGCCCTTCTGGCTGGCTGTCCATGTAAACATTGTGCGCAAAGTACTGGTTGCAATTTTAAATATATTTCGATAAACTTTAGTAGCCTTTTGAAACTGTCTGAAATCGGTCTATTATTTCGCCTAGCCCCCATACAATTGTCTTCCCGAAATTGGACTTTACCAGTCATAAGTGTTTAATTTATATAAGTATCTCCACAAATTTAGCTTCAAGTAAGTTTTATATATAACTAATTCATGTCACGAAATTTTAATATGATCGGTTTATAATTAGTCATAGCTCCCATAAATCGCTTTAAGGTGCATAAATCTCCTAAAAATTTTGGCATACATATAAATATCTTTCATATAGACATAAATGACACGACCTAATTTCATGGTGATCAGTCAATATAGCTTCCTTATAAGGCCCACTTCCAAAAAAAAATACTCTTGCATATATATTATTGAAATTTGAAAAGAAAAATAATTTTGCTCATTTACTTAGTGTAGGGTATTATATCGTCGAGCTTGACCGAACATACTTTCTTACTTGTTTTTATTCTTGATATTCCTAATAAATAATTGTATCAATAGAATCAAAAAGAATGACGATCCGCTATCTAGTTTTTGACCAAATCACCTAAAAATGCTCTGTTTTTTTAAACACTGAAAAACAGTCAACTTTGAAAGGCTATATCTTTTGAATCAAAAATGCGATTGTTATAAGAGTAGTATATTTGAAATTGTTGGATAATTGCCTGTAAAATATGTTTATTCAATATTTTGTAGTGGCACATGAAATTTTTGCAACCTAAGGTGTTCAACACTGTGGGTCGCACAGTGGTATTTTTTTTGGCAAAAAGTATTTTTTTTTACAGTTATTTTTTAGAAATCTAATTAGGCAATTCTGTAGAGAAATGTTTCATTAGTAGAAAACCATGATTTGTTTTCAAAAAAGTTGAATTTTGTATAAAAAAGAGTGTGGTAAAGTTATCTAAATATTATACAATGAAAACTGATGAACATTTTACTACATATCAGTTGTTTATACAATAAATAAGGTTCAACTACTAATAGTTTTAGAGCATTTTTATTAAAATATGGTATTTTAAATTTAATAGGAAAGAAAAAATATTTAAATTGCATATATTGTTTAAGATATCTGAGCAAATCAAAATGGCTCCAAAAAATTTAGCATTTGCAGTTTTCATTAGAAAAAAAAAAAAAATAAGTTAGCTCGGTCTACCTCCGTGTTAGTACTACTACTTAATTAAAGCTTGGAATATTTTCTTTCATTTTATGTAAAAAAATTCTGCGACTTTTTGCGATCGCTGAACAAACTTATAAATTTTGTATTTTTTATAAATATTTACAATAAATTGCAATGCATATTTCCAATAAAAGGTTTTGCATACTTTCAGGCTTTTACTTTTACTTTAACAAAAAAGGAAAAACAAAACTAAATGATTAATTAAACCGTTATGTTTTCCAGGAAATGTAGTAGAACTGCAACAAATACTGAAGTTGCTTGCATCATCTGATCCCTGTATAAGTAGTATAAGACGTCAGCTACGTAAACATATTTTTGAACTAGATGATGTAGTAAAAGAAATGATAATTGATGAATAAAGAGTTTTAAATGAGTTTAAAAGTTTTTTATTCGTTTATACTCAAATAAAATTATTCTTAAATTTGTACTATCCGAAAGGAATCGATCAGTTCTTTTTACCATTTTTTAATGATTCTTTTTGAATATAGTAACATGATATACCAACCATTATTTTGAATTTTACAAATTTTATTGCGAAAAAAACTGATTTTTTAAAGTGGGGTTATACGGGATCGCTGCATTATTTAAGAATTTATGACTGCTACAACGTTATTTTGGAAGGACCCTTGTATGGGACGTACCCCAAGGGACTATCCGATATGAACTATTTTTAATATTTAGCTTTTCTATATGAAACTAGCCAAGTGTACCAAATTTTATTAACATAGGAGCACTCCTTCTATTTTTTGCAAAAAAAAATTATGAATCCATACCACTGTGGGTCGGTTCGAATGCTGAATTGGATTACGCTCGCAGTGGCATCATCGGGAATTGAATCGACGTTATTGGACGGCACTCAAACTTCCATTGAATTTGAACCAGATAGATTCACCAACTTGCAAAATTGGCGGTATAGTGTAAACATTTGATTTTGCCATGCCTCACCACCAAAAGACCGAAAGTTACAGTGTCGCCCGCTAGGTTATTCTGAAATTCCCTGAACATTTCATCAAAATCGGTCCATTCTTTTTTGAGTCCATAAGGAACATACATACACACATCAATTTTTATATATACAGAAGAGAATATATAGCTTAAATTGTTTATTGTATTGCATGTAGGACAATTTAAAATCGTTTTTGCTGAACTATATTTATTCTAACTCGTTTTACTTTGTTTTCATGTTATGTTCTGTATATGTTTTCCTAAGTTTAATACACTTGTATGTATGTCTACATATGTTTTGCTAGCATTTAGCAGCAGTATTAGTTAATACATGTATTTCTGCATTTCTTTATGAAAATAAATGATGATTTTTAATATTTTAAGCAAATGATATTTAAACCTATAGATGTATACATCAACTGACAGCGATAAACACCCGGGAGATTATACACAAATGCCATTCAAAACAAATATTTCTCTATGAATTTATTGTTTTAAATCATGAGTTCTTAGCCATACACGCACACACTTAAGTCTATACACTTAAGAATTCTCTTAAATATTGTTGAAACTGGAAATAAAATTTTATTGGGAAATTTGAAGTGTGTTTTGTTCATTTTATAGGGTTGTTTAAATACTTGTTAGTGATAGAACAAAATTACCATTATACATACGTACATACATGTTGTTAACACATGCCAATAAATACTTTTTACGTCATTTGGCAAAGGAGCAGCAGGTGTGTCAAGACTTGGGGGAGGGCGTGTTGTACGTATTGGCAAAATATAGATATACAGGAAGTTAGTACGATGCTGGGCAAGTTAGACAAAATTAGCTTCTGGGCAGCTGACTTTTGACTTAAACTAGATATACATATGGGGAAGGCGCCTTTATAACTCGATTTTGAAATATTCTTTTGATCAGGGATTTTCCCCAACTTTTCTTTTGGCCCTTATACTGAAAAAATCTCTGCCATCTCCGACTATTTGCTGTAGATTTATTGCATAGAATGTCTAAAGACCATATTGATTTTATTGTATTTTTCCATTTATTCATACTAATTTGCTTTTGTTGTTCTTACTATTTTACCCTTATTAAACTAAAATTGCTGATGTACCCGTAAAGTCTTGAGCAGCAGTGGCACAAACAAACAAACAAAGATTCTCTAATGAAAAACCATAATAAAAATGATGGAAATAAAAGCAAAAAAAAAAAAACTATTGTTTTATACAGCAACCAAAAGGAGAAGAATGTAATAATAATAAGTAGAATATGAAGCATATAAATGGAAAATGTCTATAAATTGATTTCAATGGCATGTGGCTACATTTGCTTTATACAACGAAACCAAAACCAAAATGTGTGTTTGTTGATTTGAGTGTGTAAAATCATTTATTCAGAAACGTGCATAAAATATGAACGGTTCAATACTAAATAGCATTTTTATTTTCTCATATTATTTTTCATTTCCATTTACAGACAACAAATATTTCATTAAATTGTGGGATTAACAGGGCAATAAAAATACTTACACCCATTCAAACATTCATTATATGATTGTAAAATGCTTTTTCACAAATCATTTCAGGCATTTACACATCATACACACATTTCTCAAATGTCCTTTTTTTTTTTGTATAACATTTTGTTAAATTGATCTTAAGACAAATATTTACACACATCATTACAAGGTTTGTTTGAATTCTATCATTGTCCTAGCCTCAAAAATCATTCCAGTTGACATCATTTACTTTTCATTTGTAGTATCAGAAATTAGTGTGTCTATGTCTCTGTTGTAATCCAGCTTATTAAAAGTGTCATCGAGATAATTGTCTAATCCCTTTAATGTAATTTTGAATGTAAAAACTTTATCATTATAAAGCAAATTTAATTTCCTGTGTAAACATTTTTACGGAAAAACTATGAGACAAGAACAAAACAAAAAAAAAAAAAAAAAAAACTAAAATATAATAGAACTTTGTCTCATTGCTGTGCAAATACTATTAGTTTGTGAAAAGGAAGATTCGAAAAGGAAGCTGAAGAGAAATTTAGTACTTAATTACATTATTTAGAAAAATTCTATGGGAATTAAAAGGAATACTAAACATTTTATCTGCATTTGCTGACAATTAGCAAATAGGGGAATAAGTAGAAGGGAAATAATGAAAGTAAATATTGTAATTGGTTTTTGTGTTATTGCAGAATTAGGAATAAATGTAAATTTGTTTAGAAAAAGTAATGCTTAAAAGGAGTTTAAAACATCCCAGCAGTTCTTGGTGACTGTACCGAACTAGAGATTTTACCTATCACTTAAGGTGAGAACTTGATACATAAGTAGTTACGTGACTAGTTATTTTAAAAAGTGCATGTTCTAAGCAGTGGATCCTTTTGATTATTGGTTGTATGACTTCAAAATGCAGGATATAGAATTGATGGCATATGTTTTGGCAGCGGTTTTTTTTTAATGACTTAAGTGTCAGTTTGAAGGATACATTTTGTCATAGTTATTAAATGTTTTGCTTCGAAATGTAGAATTTTGTGCCAACTAAGTGTCATATGCGGGAAGTTTTGCTTTACTTATTTAATTTGAAAAAATAAGCCGCTGAAGCACACTGATTGCTCACTAAAGCTTATGGTGAATGTGTTCCATCAGTTTCAATGTGCGAGAGATGGTTTG
Organism: Calliphora vomitoria; assembly: GCA_942486065.2. Lineage (NCBI taxonomy): Eukaryota > Metazoa > Arthropoda > Insecta > Diptera > Calliphoridae > Calliphora > Calliphora vomitoria. The sequence continues at coordinate 114,289,339 of OW818030.2, read as the reverse complement.
TACAGTTCAGAAGTGGTGATTTTAACACGGAAGACAAAGATCGCCCAGGCCATCCAAAAAAGTTTGAATACCAAGAATTTGAAGCATTACTTCTTTAAGATTGTTGTTAAACTCAACAAAAGCTTGCAAAATTACTCAAGCAGCAATTTCAACCCAAAAGTAGAGAAATTGGGTACAATATCAACTGAGGCCGAGAGACCTAGAAAGAAAATAATTTTTGCGCCGAATCATTACTTGCTATGAAAAATGGATCCATTACTGAAAACCGAAGCGTAAGAGATCGTATGTGAAGCCCGGCCAACCAGCTGAATCGACACTCTGTATTTGGTGAGAGCAAAAGCACTACTATGAGCTGCTAAAAACCATCACACGGAACTTTTATCGAAAGCAATTGAATCGTTTAAAGCGAGCCAGACATATGCCATCATGACAACACTCGGTCGCATGTTGCAACACCTGTTAAAAACTAAGTGGTTGAGAAGTTTAATATTTGTATCGATCTATGCAGAACGCTTTCTCTGGGATACGCTACAATTTGGAACAGATTATCTGATATTATCGTGATTCGTTCTTGGCAATTCCTGATTCGTTCTTAAACCAAATTTACAATTAGAATCTTCTGCACGAAATCTTTCAGAAGTGTAATCAGTTATACTTATTCAAAAAGTCTTTTGGTGTGGAACCGCAAATAGGGCAGTTTGATTTGGTTCCAGTCAAAATGTTCAAAACTTTCCCGTCAATAAGTGTTAAATACAAACCAAAAAACACTTCCATAATTTTTCTTTCGCTGATCGTAATGTGCATGCTGTTTGATGCATCAATTTCGTTTTTCAAGTCTGATTTTTCCTTCAAGATAGATTCCTTTGTTTGTTTGACGTATTCTAACTTAACAGGCCGACAAAACCTTGACGATTGCGGAGTAAGATTATTCCAAATAAGCTGTCCAGATGTGACCAAAAGCCTTAACGGGATAATTGTAGTTGCCAGAAGCGACGCATCAGAATGATACGATGTGATCGGTTCGTTGCTTAAATTGTGGTTGACCGATAGTATCACTTATCGAAACCGTAACTCAATATCAACTTGCACTTTAAATAATTGGTATTTTCCTTATCCATTACAAAGACGTTCTTATGCATTTGTGAACTGCTTTACCAAATGCAACTGATTCGACTGAAGCATTGAAAATATAGTATATTACCCAGCAAAATATTGCTAGCCAGGTTTAGACCTTGAAGCAGATTGGAAAATTGTATAGTTCCAATGTAAAAACTATGAAGAACGTTTTTACATTAAACTATTTTTATTCATAACCTACATGTCATTTTTAAAAATTAGTTCTCAAATTTAGATTTAGAATATCCTGCGCTGCATTAACCGAGGATTCCGAGAAAAAAAAAATTGTTTATGCTTTGACCAGCATTCAGGGCGTGACCCTATGCAATGCATTGTGTTGGAACTAAAAAATATGTTATGGGAAGGAGGATAGAGGGAGTAATGTTTGTGGACATTTGATTTGAATTTTCCTACATTGAAAGGGACAGGAAATACTTCAACAGGAAGCTTATTCCACATACGGACGGAACGGTTAAAACGAATTTTCTCTGTGTTGTGCGATCGACTGACCAATCGACCACGAATGGATGAGCCCCGCTGATGAACGCATATTTCGTAAGAAACTACGGGTAACAAGTTCCCTAATTTCATCAGAACATATTTCATTGTAGTATCGATAGAACAGTGAAACACAACCCACATTGCGACGATGCTCCAGAGAATCAATAGAGCTAGATACCCTACTGTCACTGATAAGCACCTTCGCCCTTAATAAAATGTTTTCCCTATTTTATTGGCATCTTTTGAATAATAAAAATTATGAAAAAGTAATGAAAATAATATTTCAAACACGTGATGACGACAACCAATCCATAAAAGATCACAGCCCGTCTTTGCTTTGAGGAGAGTGCACGCTCCTTCTTTGGCACCGATGTTAGAGGCAGTAGTGTCAAAACTCATACCTTAGACTTTCTTTGTGATACTGTTCAATTGTATCAAAAACGGCATCGGTTATGTTTTTCCCCGTTCCTGCAGTAAGATTGGGTAAGCCTAACTGTTTTTCGTAACCATTACTGGAGATAAGAAAGGGAAGACGTTCTACTTTCTTCCTACATATTATATCAGGCAGTATTTTCCCATCCTAATGTATTAAAAGTGGATACTTTGAGTCGAATACTTTTTTATATTCGCATGGAATTCTGTCCTTGCTCTTTTTCTTGCTAGTCGCATAGTGCTTCATGAGATTGGGAGTGAAGCAGGATTTCAACAAAGTGCGACATAAAATGGAATAATCAGTCGCACTGCTTCACTGTCGGTTATGTTTTTACAATCCAGAGCGCTGATATCATGTTGTATAAATATACCACTAGTCGATGGCACAGTGACATTTTTACTTGTATCCACCTGTGTTTTTTTGGTAAATTAAACACAAAATCATCCTGCTAACCCTTTAAATTTGTACTTTCACTTGAAGTGCTACTGCAGCTTAAATCAAGTTATATTTTTTGAATTGACACTACTGAAATTTTTCTTAATTCTTCAGCTCTTTATTTTCATTTGAGAGGATGTTCTTTAGTCTTTTCTAGCTTTTTGTCAATCGATATCATGATCATCTTGAGCTCACTTCTTCAAATTTCGATTAAATTCATAGCGTTTGCATTGGAGAAAAGTTTTTCTAGCTCTTCTGTAAACAAATTCTCTCTATTTTTCTGTGCTTGCGAATCTCTTGTTTTATTTTTCTTTAAAAGCAGCCAGTTGTTATGCATTTTTATAAGATTTTCAAATAAAAATGCATAACAATACCAGATTTGCTCTACACTTCTATGACTTCTTGATTATGCATATGCGCAGAATCTTTCACATTACTTGATTAATTTGATGTGTGGTGTAGAACATGCCAAAGAGTTGGAAGTTGGTTAATCCTTACCAATGACCCAAGATCCCGACAGCCATGTAGAAAAATATCGTTTTTTTCGAGATGATGAACTCATTTTAGTGCTCTGATTCACTGAGTTTGAGTTTTTTGAAAATAATCTACACTATAATAGGAAGTTCGATTTTTCAGTTGGTCTGCTCTGAAGAGAAAAATCTATCTAGGAATGCTACAAAAGTCATAGACATTCCATGCTATATAAGTTACTAGTGCTATTCGCACTACACTATCGAAAGCGTTAGATATACTGGTAAACCTACTGTTACCGGAAGTAATAAAGCAGAAGGTTAATTAGAGTATATACCTTCGTTCATTATAATATTTTGGGTAGGTTAGGTTATCAGACAGCCACCCAAAACCATCGTTTGGTACAGCTCACTTGGGTCTAATAATCGCTCCCTTTGTGGTACCTGAAAAGAGAATGATAAAACAGAGAAAAGAGAGAAATAGAAGTAGAAGAATAGTAATTATATATATTTAGTAGGAGTGAAATTATCAAAAAGAGAATATTGGAAGAAATGGGAGAAGTAAGAGAAAAAGATGTAAAGAATTGAATAGCGCAGACTATCATGGGACAATTGCCGGATCACTATGAGTTGCAATTTGCAAGTTCGGTCTTATCAACCACCTGCTTTCCCTAATAAAGGCGTCTATGCACCTTAGTTCCTTCACAGATAGCCCGGAGAGGGTACTAAAGATCGCTCACCTAAAAGTCTGGCACGTAGATTGCTCAGTGCCGGACAATTACAAAGGAAGTGTAGGACAGTTTCTTCCTCTTCCTCATTCTGACAACTTCTACAACAGTCGTGATAAGGTAACCTAAGTCTTGCAGCATGGAAACCGAAAGTGCAATGTCCGGTGATCATCGCCACCATATTGCTGAGTCGTATTCGTTGTAGTCGAAGTAGATATGACGTACATTAACAGTCCAATTCTGGGTATTAAAGGTTTAAAATATATGTTGGATTGTATAAGGTGTTTAATTTAGAGTTTTTTTCACATATCGCGCATGACTGGTTTCGTACTATTATCTTATTTTTATTCAGCATTATTTGACAATTTATCATGGAAAAGAAAGCACCCAGACATGAAACTGTAATATTCCATCATAACAACTCTGGGCCACATGCTGCAATACCTACTAAAAACAATTTAGAATCAAGTGGTTGAGAAGTTTTGCCTCAACCGCTTTATAATCCAGACCGTGTCCTGTCCGACTACTATTTATTCCTATTTATTATGTCCTGTCCGACTACTATTTATTCAGAATGCTCTCTCTGTGTTACGCTTCATTTTGGAACAGAGTATCCGAAACAGTTGGCTCGATTCCTTCTTTGCCTCTAAAGATAAGCACTTCTTTTCGCTCGGAATCCATATGTTGCCAGAAAGATGGGAATAGCTAACAATGGTCAATACTTTGAATAAAACCCAGGTCATACACCAATCCAGTGAGACTGTCTGATAGCTGATTGTATTCACATATTACTTACATAGATTCAGCTACATAACTCGTAATTTTAACATGTACAGGTAATAATTGACCGCAAATTGTGAGTTAAAAAGTAAATAACCGATAAAAAGTAAAATAACCGATTGCTTGTAACAAAAACCTTCCTCCAAAACCTCTTCCATAGGTAACTTTTGGTGCGTAAAATAACTTTTTCCTAAAGTTCAGTACAAAATAAATGTATAAAGTGACTACACTTTAGGTTACTTAGGGACAGAAAAGTGGCATTTGACTTCACAGTAAGTTACACGGGATGTTGGTATACTTAAACAAAACTAAAATAAACTGTATGATAATTGTATCAACACAATGTATATAAAACCAGTTTGAACGAATTAATCACAAAAAGTGCAGTACAAAATAAACGTTCAAAGTGACTACACTCTAGATTACTTAGAGACACTTAAGTGGCCATTGACATCACGCTAGATTTCATGGGATGGCAGTTTACTAAGATATAGAGATATATACTATAAGAAGCACACTTCCACTTGGAGGATCTATTGTGATACCTTTAGAAACATAACTAGGTGTGTACTACAAGAGAACAAATGAAATTGGACAGAAAACAAAAGTCGATTGACTAGAATTGAATTTACTTTGAATAGAAGCAAACAAATTATGAATATTGTTTTGGTATCTGCATGTGGTTGTTGTGGGACAAATACAATAGCGAAATGTGTTAAAATCAAGCTCATCGTCCGCAAAATCTTAAACAAAATTTGTATCTTTTTGGACATCAATGATATTTGCTTGGTATGTTATTCTATATATGTTTCTATCTTTCGAACTTTTTGATTTAAGAAAACATAAAAATCTAAGAGAATAAACTATGTTTTCCATTTTATTCAAATCAAATTAGCTTAAAAACATTTCCTGAGTGTTCTACTATATTTTCCGAAGAGCATGGAAGCCTTAACGGAAGTAAAAATGGAAATAATATTAACAAATTTGATTCCACATCAAATATTTATGTACATATATTACATATAAGATATTTTTTAAAAGTCAACTAATTTTAGTTTAAATTATTTTCAGAATCACTTAAAAATAACCTGAATTAAATAAAATAAAAAGCCCTAAAATAAAATGTTGTTTTTTAACCTTTAAAATCTTATTACTTGTATCTTAATAATTTGGGCACAAACGAAAATAAATTACGTTTCAATAACATTTCGTCTTTGTTCAAAAATTATAAATTTTTTAACAACCTTTAAAACAAGTCAATCAAATTGACGTCACAACACAATAACAACATAAATTTGTTGACCGAAATTGTACTTATTTTTCATTAATTTTGTTCTTTTTTTTTATTTACTTGTTTGGTTTATTAATGAATTTTTCTACTGAAAAGCAAAAATAAACAACCCTCGAAAAAAATGGTTTTCTTTTGTCTCAACACTTCATTGAGTTTTTTTTGTAGTGAATGAATTTTTGTTTCTTTTTAATTTGCCACCAGAGAAATTACCGTTCCAAAAAACAAGCCCCTGCCATTATAGAAAAATAAAAAAATAAAAAAAATGTTGTGATTTTATGCAAAAGGTAGTCAAATTTCATTTAACACAATCATCAAAATGTTTTTATAAAAGAAAATAAAAATTTTCTAGACGTGGAAATAGTTAAAGGTACACTAATATTTATAAAATATATATTGAAAACATTCTATAAAAAAGAGTTTATGATCAAAGTACAATATTTATTTTAATTGTGATATATCATTTACTAAAGATTTCATTATGCTTTTTAAACTTTTTGAATATATTTGCTTGATAGCACTGTATTTATCTCCTCTACTGTAAACACTGAAAACAGGAAAATTTGCATAAAAATGAAATTTTTGTTCTCATCAGCCATGATGTACTTATGGTTAGTAAAACATTTATTTTACAACACACACCCGCTTTAACTTACACTGACGGTTATTCATTGGATGTATATACAACTTCAAAATTCAAATATTTAGATACTGGTCATGGTAACAGGCAAACAGTAAATGTCTGTATGATAAAGTCATTAGGGCGCCTATAAATTGAGTGCCTTTATATGTTTGTTTTAAATTTGAATCTGAAATTAAGTTCTTATTGCTCATGCTACTAAATGATTTATAATTTCATAAAGATACATTTTGGAAGTCTTTAAAACCATTAACTCTAAGCATGTCAGTGTATGAAGGATTCAGTCTCCTAGCGTGGGTCTCAGTTTGCACTTTTTCATCAAATTCTTAGATCGTTAAAAACTTCGTTAATCATATTTTATACCAAAAATCGATTTTTAGTTAAAAAAACTCAAATATCTTAATCACTTCGTTAATAATGCGATTTTAGGAAAAACAAGCTCAATCAGTGATCAGAACTCACATTTCATAGCAAAATCGATTTTTAGTATAAAAAAATTCAACATTTTAGGAAAGTCAAGCTCAATCTGCGATCATACCAAAAAATCGATTTTAATATAAAAAAGTTAATTATCTTAAATTGTTAATAACTTTGTAAATAACACGATTTTAGGCAAAACAAGCTCAATCTGTGATCACTCACATTTCATACCAAAAATCGATTTTAAGTATAAACAACTTAAATATCTTAAATCGTTAATAACTTTGTAAATAGCGCGAGTTTAGGAAAACATGCTGAATCTGTGATCTTTCATATTTCATACCATAAATCGATTTTTTGTTAAAAAACTTAAATATCTTAAATCATTAATAACTTTGTAAATAAGGTGATTTTAGGAAAAACAAGTATAATTTGTGATCACTCATATTTCATACCAAAAATCGATTTTTAGTTAAAAAACTAAATTTTTAGTATAAAAACTCAAATATCTTAAGTGGTTAATAACTTTGTAAATAGCGCGATTGTAGGAAAAACAAGCTCAATCTGTGATCACTCATATTTCAAATCAAAAATTGATTTTTAGTTAAAAAACTTAAATATCCTTAAATCGTTTATAACTTTGTAAATAACGCTATTTTAGGAAAAACAAGCTGAATCTGTGATCTTTCATATATCATACCATAAATCGATTTTTAATATAACAAGTAAGAGAGCTATATTCGGCTGTGCAGAATCTTATATAGCCTTCACCAAATTATATTTTAAAATATAATGAATTTTTTTTTTTTTTTCGAAATTGTCGGGATATAGATCAAAAATAGCCCAAAAATAGAGGTTGTCTCGGATTTTTGCTCATATCTCCGTTATATATAGACGGATTTTGCTGATTTTAAATATGAAACTTCTCGAAAACATGTCTGACAGAATTATTGAAGATTTGGATACCGAAGATATCTGGGGTCTTCAGAAAATTGATTTCAACAGACAGACAGACGGACATATGTGATTATTTCCCTGAAAGCAAACAGAAAAGAAAAAACGGAACCCACGAGTCAAGAAAACAATCGAAGTCGTGGACCGTGCTATTGTACGGAAGTCGGCGAAGGACCCTTTCATGTCGTCACGCGATATTGCGAATGAAATTAATATTCAATTTGGGTTAAATTTATCCGACAAGCTCATACGACGACGCACAGTGCGTTGTCCCCATATAGCGAATGGACAAAAGTTGAAGAAGCTTTCGTAGAGATGTAGAATTTGGTACACAAGTACCGTTTTGCATTGTTAAAGAAAATACAAATTTTCATCAAAATCGGATGAAGGACTTGCCTACCTGCCATATATCCTGAATATTAAAAATAACATTTTAGCTAAAATATTGATTAAAGTGTCTAACCCATTTTCAGTTATCTCTAGAATTAAGGGTTTATTGTGTACCAAATTTAATTTTAAGGACAAGGACTCCTTTTGCTTCCATATAAGTCTAATTTATGTAAAATTTGTTTGACGATTTTATACAAATATAAATACCATTTTAATATTCTTTCAAAAATTCACTTCATTAATTCAATTTTCTATTGGGGAATAAATGTTAGTAATTATAAAACTTCTTATTTGTTGGAAATATATATTTTTTAAATAATTACATTAAATTAAATAATGTACATGAGTAACCGTTTTAGTCTCAAACTTGCTAAAATTTAAATTACGTAATATAATTCTAAAAATGGTTAATTAAAAATTCATATTCAGTGATTTTTATTTCTTAATTTCTAATTAAATGTTTTAAAACAAGTAAGAAAGTATGGTCGGTCAAGCCCGACCATATAATACCCAACACTAAGTAAATGAGCAAAAACATTTTTCTTTTAAAATTTCAATAATTTATATTCGTGAGTGATTTTCGGAGTGGGCCTTATATGGGAGCTATGATTAATTATTTACCGATCAGCATGAAATTAGGTCGTGTGATTTATGTCTATACGAAATTTATTTATGTTGAATTTTATGTGTATACCAAGATTTTTAAGAGATTTAGGCACGTTAAAGTGATTTTCGGATGCGGGTCTTATATGGGAGCTATGACTAATTATGGACCGATCATAATAAAATTTAGTGACATAAATTACGTATATATAGAACTTATTTGGAGCAAAACTTGTGTAGATACCTATATAAATAAAACATATATGACCGATAAAGTCCAATTTCGGCAGAATATTTGTATGGGGGCTAGGTGAAATAATAGACCGATTTCAGCCATTTTCAATTGGCTTGGTCCTTGGGCCGAAGAAATTATAAGTACCAAATTTTTATTGAAATATCTAAAAAATTGCGGGCTGTTGTTTGCGCACAATGTTTACATGGACAGCCAAACGGACGGACATCGTTTAATCGATGAACCAATTATTGAAAATAACAAAAAAAAAAAAAACCCAGTTTTTTATGAAAATTTATTAAAAATTTTAAATACATAAATTGTACAATTGGTATAATAATTTAAATGGTTTAATTTAATTTTCAATGTGGGAAATTATTAACATATTATACTAAAATGAACAATAATAATCATTTTTTAAAAATAATTTTTTCAAAATTGCGGCAAAAATTCCGTTAATTTTATTTTTATTTTAAATAAATAAATGTATTAGGTATAAAAAACAATAACGAAAAAATGCTACATTTTACACCAAAAAGTGATATTTTTTAATTTTTAATATGCACTTTTTAAAGCTATGTAAAAACATTCTAAGAGTGAAATTTTACAACAAGAATTTTTCTTTTTCTTAACTGTATGCATAGTTATTTAAAATATTAAACCAAAAAACTTTTTTCCAAAAACCGAAATTTTTATAATATTTTTTGTAAATCTATCTTTAAAAGCACTTTAGTTTGCCTGAAAAATGTTCTGACTTTAGAGCTTTCTCTCAGAAACAAATATAGCCATATCAATATAATTTTTGGATGCGTATACTAGATGTCTTAGCTTTCAAATTGCATATCTTTTATTAAAATTTGGAAGAAAAATTTATTTACGTCTTTTGCTTATGAAACAGAGTACTGTTCTTGATGACTCAAAGCTCTTTGAACGCTCAAGCTGGAAGAAGCCACATCAATCAAAAAAAAAAAAAAAAATATATAGCCAAGCGTTTATTGTTTTCTCGCACCCACAAGAATAAAGACCTCTCATTCTGAAAAAAAAAAAATACTTTGTAGTGATGAAACAAAGGTGAATCGAATGGGACCGGATGGTAGAGTGTTTGTTCATCGACCAAAACGTCAGGCATTAAATCCACGCTACAATCAGAAGATCATAAATCATGGTGGAGTAAGCATCATGGTGTGGGAATCATTTTTATGGTACGGTGTGGGCCCAATTGTTAAAATCAATGTAAAAATGGACCGTTATCAGTATTTGGACATTCTAAACAACAAAATGGAACCATATGCTTTTGAAAACATGCCAGTTTCATTCACATTCATGCATGACTTGAACCCGATTGAAACCCTCTGGAACGATGTGAAATGTTGAATTGCTCAACAAAAGTACAAAAACTTGGATGTTCTGTGGACTCCACTACGGAATGATTGGTACTCGGTGCCCTAAGAACATTGCCGGAATTTGATTAAAAGCATGTCCCGTAGAAGCCACGTGGTGCTTGATAATAAAGACAACTCTACTAAATATTCATCAGTTAAACTTAAAACATTAATATTTATACTATTTATTAAAGTATATTATTTGTATTCCAGAAATTTTAATTTGTGCTATTTTACTGTCCAGCTAAAATCTGTCAATTTCTTCCAAGTTTTTGTTTTTTTCTTAAAGAAGAATATGCATTTTAAGTTTTTATGTTTACATTTTTTTGTTGCTAGATCTAAAATACAATAAAAAATATGACTGTTTTTATGACAAAGTTTTGTGCTAATTTAATGTCCATAGCTGTATATACCCTTCCCTTTATTAATACTGCGATTTTAGGAAAAACAAGCTCAATTTGTGATCATTCATATAAAAACTAGATTTTTAACATAACCAGTAAGAGAACTATATTCGGCTGTGCAGAATTTTATATACCCTTTAAAATTCAAAAAAAAATTTTTTTTCAAAATAGTTTTTAAATTTTTTTTTTCGAAATGTTTTTTTTAATTTTTTTCCCAATTTTTTTTTTTAATTTTTTTAAATTTTTTTTTAAATTTATTAGTGAAAAAATATTTTTCTCGATTTTGACCCATTGTAGGTCCAATTTACTATAACCTTATATACATCTTTGCAATGGACTTTCAAATATCAATTATTGGATATCCATATTGTCTATACTAATGAGTAGTACAAAGAAATAGATAAAAAATAGGCCAAAAATCGAGGTTATCCCGTTTTTTTCCTTATATCTCAGCCATTTCTGGTCCGATTTTATCAATTATATATTCATGTATGATTCATGTATGTAAGTTATTTGGGGGCAACGGAAAGTTGATTTCAACATACAGACGGAGTGACAGATGGACATGCCTTGTAATGTACCAGACCAAACTCGATGTGAAAATGTTGAAAAAACTTAAACACATGAGAAAAACAAACTCCAATCACAATTAACTTGTAAAAACAATTAAAACAGTGTTGGGTTTGGCAATTCAGTAGAGAGAGGACTGCGGGAGCCATTAAGTTGCTAGCAACAGTCGGATTGGGGTGGTTCGGTCCTTCTCTATATAAATGCATGTTCAATTACAAATTTTTTTATAGACTCCCTATTTTGTGTGTGATTAAAAAGATGTCAGGACCAGACTAACTAGATTAATACTATAGAATTTTGCCCCAAATCTAGTCATATAGAAGGAGGTGCTGATGTTAATCGATTTATCCTAATATGTGTATCTCTAGATGATGTTATTCGAGATACTGCCTCATAACCCTCACCTTCCATAGTTTCCTAGGCATATTAAAGAAACCCCGAAATTAGATTATCAATTATACATTAAACTGTTGAATCCATTAAAAGAAAACACCCGAAGATTGTTAAATTAGAAATCCATTTTACAAAAGTATTTATTCAACCCATTAAACATATTAAGATATCAAAAGGAAAAATATAAAATAACATTTAAGTAAGAATATTCTATAAAGAACTAATAATATTGAACTTCAGAATTCATATTAATAATTATAAACTGATTCTCAAAGGGTTAAGTAAGAATATTTTTCTTATTTTAAATAGTATTTGATTTTTGGCAAAAAGAAAGAAACAAAATTCAACATTTACATCATCGTTATTAAAAAGAGATATAATAAAGAGTAAAAAAAAAATCATGTAAAAGTGTTGAGTTTAATTAAGCAATAACATACTAAATTCTGTTAATTAACAGAACTGTACTCTTAATTGCATTATGTTGAATGTTGTTTCTTAAAAAAGATAATGCAAAATGATAATAATAAAAAATGTTGTAAACGACTTACCGCATCACACCGATCTGATGAAGGCCTCCAACAAGAATTCGTTGATGTGGTTTTGAAGAATTTCTTTTTGATGTGTAATTTAAATATTGATTTGCATTATTTTGTAGATTGCCGTTTTAGTTAGTAGATAATAATTTATAATAACTAAATATATGTTAGTTGTTTAGATAGATATATTGTGCAATATTAGATTTTAGTATAACATAGATTAATTTAGCTTTTAAGATTTCTTCTGTGATATTGAATTAAGGTTTTACATTTAACAAAAAAAAATCTTCGAAATATACAAAAATGTGCATTCTGGATAAACTACAATTTGATTGACAATAATCACATTATTTAATTTTTGTGTAATATTTAGACTTTTTAATTCATTTCTTTACAGTATCAAATTGTAAGTTTTAAGAAATTATGTTGATGATTTTGAGTTATTAGTGGTCTATTAGTTAAATTTTAATTTTGCTTTTAAACATAGTTTGTGATATTAGGTTAATTTACATATTTAAACATTTTAAATTTTTTTGAATTTTGATGTTTAATTTTGCGACATATTGGCGTTTTTTTTTTTTTAAATAAATTTGTTTAGGTTAATTTAGTTTTTAAGAAATATACGAAATAAGTTTTAATTAAGTTATTTTAGTTTTTAACATTTCATTTTCATAAGTTAGGTTACTTCAGGGTTAATTAAATAAGTTTCAAAAATTTAGGTTATATTTGAGTTAGGCATAGATTTAAGACTTTTGTTAACAAATAAATGTTTAGATCATCATCATGTTACAAAAATTTAGATTTTGGTTTTAGAATTTTTTTGGCAAAACTATTAAGTAAGCTCTTGTTAACTTTTTGTCCGTTTTCCGGATTATATTGTAGGGTAGTTTTTATCCTCTTATTGTTGCCTTCAGTTGGTTACAAATCACGTTGCAAATTTGGATACAAGCAATGGTGGTTAATCGTTTAAGTCTAATATTTAAAAAATGTTTCTCATTAGAATTTAGAACTAGTATATAATGCCACAGAGTATATTTACCTAATCTTCCACAGATGAAATTTGTAGAGAGTAGAATTCTCAAATAGGCAAGAATGCCTATTACTATGACTATGGGACTTGAAAATGAAAACGTGGTCCAGTAATGGTTTTCGAGAAAAAATACTCTATTTCCAAAAAAAAAAATATTTAAAATCGTTTAATATTCGAAATAGAATTAAATTTAATCAAATTATTACCCGATCTCTGGATTGTACAATTTTTATTTTTTAGAAATTTTAATTTAAATTGATGTTTTTGCACTTTCTGCAATTTTACAAATTGTCTTCTCAAAAGCACTTAACACGTTTTATTAGGTTGAAGTTAAAAATTCAAAAGAACGACGCAATTCAATTTTGTATCAAAAGTAAATTTTGGTGCTAGAAATTTCTGAATACGGTATTAAGAATGGTAGAAGAAGAATATGAAATACTGTTGTATGCAAATAGTATTAAATCGGTTGTTAATACTTTGTGGATATTACTCTTTTGTTTCTAGTGCTAAAAAATCGCTAAAAAAATATCACTAAAAAATGATTATTTATGGTGTGTATATGAATTTGGATTGAAACAGAAATTTTCAGTCAATTGCAATAACTAACTTTACTACTTAGTTTTCCAAAATAGTACACATATTTTTAATTTTGATTAATTTAATGTTTATCAAAATATATTTGTTCATGCATGACAAATCTGAAAGTGACTGTGAATGATAATGCAGTGCTATCAAACCTACCACAGCAAGAATAATGAAAAGTATATATTAAGATAAAAAACAGGAACAAAACAAAAGCTGAATACATCTGTTAAAAGTGCAAAGTCCAACAAAAACAAATGTATAAAAGATTTAGATTAAATATTCTTGCTTAATACATTAAATCCGATAATCAATTAAATTATTTATTTCTCAAAATTGTGGATCTTGTCAGCAAAATTACTCTCTTAAAAGGTATGTAAAATTGTTGTATTCTAAGTATTAATGATCATTTATTAAGTTAATTTACATTTACGTTTTTTTTCAGACCAGAGGTTTTCAAAGTCTACTCAGGAGAATTGTGTACTTTAAAAAAAAAACTGATGTTAAACATTTTTATTAAAGGGCGTAGCTTTAAATAAATTTATTAAATGTTTTCTATTTTAAGCAAATCAAATGTGACATTTTCATACATTTTGTTTTTATTAAGGTGTTATACCATTTCCAAACGAAACAAAAATATTATTTGGGAAAAATTAAAAAGCATATGGAACTATCTTAAGAAAATGAACATTGTTTTCAACGACCATTACAAACCGGACAATTTTCGAGCTATGCGAGGTAAAATTGAAAGGAAAAAGGGAGCTTAAGGTCTTATGTCCTTTCCATGATAGGTTCCTAGTATTTTTCCTTGCATGTCTTCTAATATGTAGTAGCTGTTTCCAACTTTTTCTCGAATTCTTGCTTTGGTAAATAAGGGGGATAATTTTGCGTTGAAACGCTTCTCAAAATTACTTTGGGCGAAGTTTCGCCGAAATATTTCTTGACCTACTTGATAAGTCTGGGGTTTGGATCGAAGATTGTACTGGTGAGTATTCCGGTCATGGGCTTGTTTAATGGATTTTCGAATATTCTCCCGTACAATTTGAAGATTATCTTCATGAGCAATATTTGCTGAGGGTTCGTCAAGTAGTTGTACCTGTCGTAGTAGGTTGTATGAAGTAGCGTGCGTAATCATATTAAATCCAAACAAAGCATAAAAAGGTGAGCTATTTATGGAATGGTGGTAGGAATTTCTAAGGGCACAACTGATCTCGCTGAGCTTTTCGTCCCAAAGGCGATGATCATTCTTTAAATAAGCTCGAATTCCAGCAATAAGAGATCGGTTGACACGTTCCGAAGCGTTGGATTGGGGGGAGTAAAGCGCAGTATAAATATGATTGATTCCGTTGACAGTCAAAAAGGCGTTGAAATCGTTGGCGCGAAATTGGCTTCCGTTGTCACTGACAATAGTCTCGGGTACGCCATACACATGAAAAATGTGTTTTTGCAGAAATTCTTGTATTAGATTCGAAGTAAACTTTCTTAAGGGGCACAGCCAATGGAACTTGCTAAAGTGGTCCAATACAATTAAAATACCAATGTAGCCAGATTTGCTCCGTGGGTATGGGCCCAGTAGATCTATATAAAGGCGCTGGAATGGTCGAATTGATATGCTTCGATTGCCCATCGGAGGCTTCATCACAAAGTTTGGGGCTTTGGTGCTTTTGCACACTTCGCACTGTCGAACATAATTGCGAACATCTCGGACCATTCCAGGCCAAAAGAAATTTCTTCTCAATAGGTCTAGAGTTTTTACCATTCCACCATGGGCAGTTACTGGAGTATCGTGCGCTCTTGATATGGTATCTCTTCGTAATCTTACTGGTACCCATAGTTTCCAACACATTTGCTCCTGGTCCTCATTCCCATTGTAGTGTTCTGTTCTATAATAAATGTATTTATTTATAATTTTAATATCTGGATATTTCACAGCGTTGTCATTATATTTTTGAATCAAATCTATATATTCTTGATCTGAAAAATGGGGTGATTCGAGATCAATCTCCGGTTTCACAGCTTCTAGGGTAGCAATGTCGTTAACTGGAATCCTAGACAACGCATCAGGGACCACGTTATCTTTACCCTTACGATGGCTAATTGAAAAGTTATAGCATTGTAGCTTAAAAACCCATCTTGCCAGCCGTCCACTGAGATCTGGTTGTCGCATTAACCACAGTAAGCTGGAGTGGTCTGTGATCACCTCGAACTCCTGCATTTCCAAGTAACACCGAAATCGTTTGATAGCTTCCATTGCAGCCAAACATTCCCTCTCTGTGACACTGTAATTTCGTTGTGCTGAATTTAACTTCTTACTCATGTATGCAATTGGACGTTCTTGGCCTTCGTCGTCCAATTGCACCAGAACTGCACCTATACCGAAATCACTAGCATCACAGTGTAGAAAGAATTTCTTTCGGAAGTCCGGATTGGTTAAGACAGGAGCTGAGGTGAGCAAGACTTTTACATTTTCAAATGCTGTCTGTGCTTCTTCTGTCCATTTAAACACCTTTTTGGTCGATAACACTTCCGTGATTGGAAAAACTACAGATGAAAAATTTTCAATAAAACGACGATACCACCCCGCCAATCCAAGAAAACCGCGAACTTGTTTCAGATTTTTGGGAGTGGGCCAATCTCTTATCGCTTGAACTTTTTCCGGATCTGTTGTGATTCCCCCGTTTCCTATCACAAATCCTAAATAGTTCACCGATGTTACACAAAATTTGGATTTAGATATGTTTAGCGTGAGATTAGCTTTTCGAAATTGCGATGCTATACGCACAAGTATCTCTAAATGGGTTTCGAAATCTTCTGAGGCGATAACTAGATCATCCAGATACCCAAAGACACAGTGCCTTAAGTCCGGAGGAATAATTTCGTCCATAAGTCTGCACATAGTCTGTGGAGCATTACACAGCCCGAATGGCATAACTACAAACTGGTAGAGGGGCCGACCCGGGACTGTGAAGGCTGTCAGACTTTTAGACTTTTCATCCAAGGCAATCTGCCAATAGGCATCCTTCAGATCCAGTTTCGTTATGAGATTCGCCTTTGGAAGCCTTGCGAATATTCCCTCTATGTTCGGAAGTGGATATGCATCCTTTAAGGTTACTGCATTTACTTTACGTGCATCTAAGCACAATCGGACCTTGTTTGGTTTTACAACCAAACGCATTGGTGAACTCCAGGGGGATGTGGAAGGTTCAATCACCCCTAGCGCCAACATACGATCTAGTTCACCGTACATTAGTTTCTCAACCGCGGGAGAAACCGGATAGAACCGTGACTTAACCGGTGTGGCATTGCCAACATCAATTGAGTGTCTAATAAGACTGGTTCTTCCCAACCCTTGTTTTTGAAAGTTCGGAAATAAGTCAATGACAGCGTTAAGCTGCAAACGTTGGCAATCAGAAAGTGGGTAAAAATTATCGTCTAATGGTGTTTTAGACTGACTTCTATTATCGGACTGGACTTCGGACTTACCTGAAAGATCGGATAAATCGGACAAGGACAAGTTGGACGAATTATTAAAAGAAAGTATGTCTACAGACCCAACTATGTCTGGAAACAATGCAAAAGACTTCACAAAGTCGATTCCCAAAATCAATCGCTGAGAAATCGATGGTACAATAAAAAGTTTTAAGGTTTTTGATTGATTTTTAAAGAAGATTTCTACATCTAGCCATCCGCAAACTGATTGTAAATGACCATCAGCAGTTTTGACATAATGTTTACATTTTGTATAGCATGGAAATTTCGAAAAATCTACTTCTGCCAAATCTGAACCTACACAACTTATATTGGCCCCGGTGTCAAGAAGACCATATTCGTCAAAATTCAAAAACTTCACCTTTGCGTAATAACGCAAATCCTTAGGATTTGACACAATAGCGGAAATGAGAAGTTTTCGGCAAGTTTTTCGCATTTTAAAATATTTTCTGAGACGAATCGTTGACCGTTTAGGTTTTATTATATGAGATTTTGTAATTTCTGACAGGTTAAATATTTCATTGCGTTTCTGAATGTATAATTGCAATCTTTCATGGTAGGGTAATTTTGGTCGAATTATATTCGATATTACAAGCTTTGGTTCTTTGCCATGTGTTTTAGGACGTTTTAGCAGAGTAATTTTTTCAGTTTGGTTACAAGCAGGTGATAAATTGTCAGAATAGGTTATATTAAACTCTGTAAGAGTTGTTTTGTCACATTTGGGTTTAACTATATTTGAAATGAAATTTGGTTTTAAATTTGAACTTAATTCATGTCTTTTGGAGGACCCATCGGCCGATAGTTTTTTGAACTATTTAGTTTTCGAGCTGCGCATTTGGAACAGTTGGGCTTATATACCTTTTTGGTGCCACAGCCATAACAAAAGATGGTTCTGTCTTTGAGGCAGTTTTCCCAGTGGTGGCCAACCTCATCGCAGTTCCAGCACTTGATTAAAACATCTTGTCCTTGAATAGCATCAACAGAACAAGCTAAATCATCAACCTCATCATTATTGTCATCAGTATTTGTCGAATCTATTTCAGATAAGTATCTACGTGGCATATTTTGATTTAAATTACGAGCCGAAAGATTTTTACGAACACTCTCGTCGTTTAAAAAATGTTCTCGCATTTGCACGAGTTTCCTTAAGTGGGAAATTGAGTGTATGGGTACATACAAAAGGTCTTGGCGAATATCGGGACGCAGATTCCTAGCTAATATCTCGATAAGTTCGGAGTCAGACATAGGAGAAGGTAACCGATCCATGATTGCCAAAACGGAATCAAAAAAGGAGTCGAATGGCTCTCCAGGCTTTTGTTTTCTGTTCCTGACTTCCTCCCTGATATCGAACGAGCTCTTAAATTGTTTATACTTGCATCGCAAGGCCTCGCAAAAATCTTCCCAGTTCACTGATCGGACCTGCTTATGGTACCGCCAGTACCAATCGCGGGCTTTTCCTGTTAACAGAATATGCAAGTTCTTGCATATAACAGTGAAATCACTATTGAAGGTGTCCGTAGTTAACGATTTTATACGATAAAGGAACTCTTCTACGTGTAATCCATTGGACGAACCATCAAATTTGAGGTTCCAATTCTGAATCACAGAGGTAATTTTGTCAGCATGTATAGTACCAGTATTAGAATTAGAAATTGCTAATGGTGATAAAAAATAGGGATTGTTGACATTTGTCTGGGTAGTTGGACGTTGCGAACCATAAACATTTTGATGAGTATTAGAATTGTTGTTATTTTGATTGTTGTTGTTACCAACTGGTGGTATAATATTGATATTTTGCAAAAGTTTTGTAATATTGGCTTCAATTAGCTGGTTTATTTGATCGTAGTCAATACCCGAAGCATTGTTGTTACGTGGTGTAAAACTTAATGGTTCTGGGTTTTGAAATGGTGAATTTAAAATGTTATTATTAGGTCTAGTTGTATCTAAAATAGTCTCATTCGTATCTAATTGTATGTTCTCATGTGCATTTGCCTGAGACATACTTGTCTCTGCAGTATTAGAAGCATCGAATTCTGGAAACACGCTACGATTTGTATTTGAACGAGTATTATATGATCGTGCCATTGCACCTCTGACTTTTTTCTTAGCTGTTGGTCTAAATGTGGCAGCCTTAGCGTTTATTACTAATCTGCGTAAGTCACAAAGTCGACATGCACGATTGCACACAGGACACTCAGAACTAGTAGAAAGATGTGCTTCAATACAAGCCCTGTGGAAGGCGTGTGAACATTCGTGGATGATCAAACAATCATCTCCTTCAACCATTGTTTCATTACACACATGGCAAACAGAGGGTTCAATATAAATTGGAGCCGAAGGCAATGGTGGTGGAATATTTGGTGGAGGAGGTGTTCTATCTACCGACATTTTCGAATATATATATATAACAAAATCTATCTCAAATTTAGCAAAATACTAGTTTTCGTATAAAAATAGTTTAGTTAAAAAATACAATCACGTTTGACGTGAAAAACTAAACTTAATAGTAACCAATGGCCAAACAAAAAAAATTTTACATAAGTTTCCAAAATTTCTAATATTTGATAAAACAGATCATTCGAGTCGTATACTCTAATATAATTTCAAGATGAAATACTGACGACTTTTCAATAAAAAAAAATTTATGAAAATTTTAATTATAATCAGATAAGCAAAATACGGCAATAGTTTATATTTTAAATGTTTCTGAGGCCAAGAAAATGGTACTAATCACTATGGAAGTCGCAATTAAAATTTTTCTCAACAGGTATTGTCAATTAGATTTACGAAAGTTTAATGTGGGGAAAACAAAAATGATATAGAAATTACAAAATTCATTTGGATCAATAGAAAATGTGTTCGTGGTTGATTAAAACCAAGAAAATGAAAGAATAGGAAAAAACTCATGTTATGTATAAAATGTTAAATATATTTTACTAAAATCAAAGTTTCGAAAAAATACGCAAAAATGTTGATATTTAATTTAATTGAAGTTTAAAAATTTGTTTCACAAATTTTGTGAGACAATTTTAACAAAAGATCTAATATATAAATTTAACAATATTATATTCAATTACGCAAATTTTTATGTTTTTATTCTTCTGTATTAAGATAGCTTTTTGTTTGAACAATTATTTAAATCCGGTATCATTTAAAAAAAAATTCTGCTAAAATTCAATTGATTTAACAGTGTATATAAGATTTTCGATATATGTTTAACCTTGAGAGTAAACAATCTAATGACTGTAACACAATTTTTGATTTAACGATTATTTTAATATTAAGTACAAATAATGTTTAAATGGGTGTTTTCTTACAGATTTATAGTTAATTGTATAATTGAAAGAAAAGATTTAAATCGATTAACATTAAATAAAAAAGCTGGGTTATGGAGTACTGAACAATACTAGATATATTTCCCAATTCAAACACCACAGCTAAATAAAATGTATTTTCTTTAACTATAAATATCTAATGCACATCGGTCAAATATTCACATGCAGCTTAATATATGAATTCCTTTATGTACACTAGTAGCTGTTATCGTATTCTAGAATTTGGAAATAAATAAAATATTGTACCAGACTTAAGAAAATCTATAAATTCCTTAGAAATAATTCCACTAGTTTATAAAAAGGCATATAGAAATTAAGCGGTCAGTTTATTCGAACTAGTAATCCTCAAATAACTGAAAGAATCCAGAAAAACCCTATACACTATTTATAAATCTAGTTTTATTAAATCTAACAATTTTAATGTTTTTCTAACAAATGAACTCTAATAATTTTCCAGATTAGATAGAGCAGAAAAAAACTGTTACGTCTTTTCATGCCCCACGTTGGGCGCCATTTATTTATGTAATGTACCAGACCAAACTCGATGTGAAAATGTTGAAAAAACTTAAACACATGAGAAAAACAAACTCCAATCACAATTAACTTGTAAAAACAATTAAAACAGTGTTGGGTTTGGCAATTCAGTAGAGAGAGGACTGCGGGAGCCATTAAGTTGCTAGCAACAGTCGGATTGGGGTGGTTCGGTCCTTCTCTATATAAATGCATGTTCAATTACAAATTTTTTTATAGACTCCCTATTTTGTGTGTGATTAAAAAGATGTCAGGACCAGACTAACTAGATTAATACTATAGAATTTTGCCCCAAATCTAGTCATATAGAAGGAGGTGCTGATGTTAATCGATTTATCCTAATATGTGTATCTCTAGATGATGTTATTCGAGATACTGCCTCATAACCCTCACCTTCCATAGTTTCCTAGGCATATTAAAGAAACCCCGAAATTTGATTATCAATTATACATTAAACTGTTGAATCCATTAAAAGAAAACACCCGAAGATTGTTAAATTAGAAATCCATTTTACAAAAGTATTTATTCAACCCATTAAACATATTAAGATATCAAAAGGAAAAATATAAAATAACATTTAAGTAAGAATATTCTATAAAGAACTAATAATATTGAACTTCAGAATTCATATTAATAATTATAAACTGATTCTCAAAGGGTTAAGTAAGAATATTTTTCTTATTTTAAATAGTATTTGATTTTTGGCAAAAAGAAAGAAACAAAATTCAACATTTACATCATCGTTATTAAAAAGAGATATAATAAAGAGTAAAAAAAAAATCATGTAAAAGTGTTGAGTTTAATTAAGCAATAACATACTAAATTCTGTTAATTAACAGAACTGTACTCTTAATTGCATTATGTTGAATGTTGTTTCTTAAAAAAGATAATGCAAAATGATAATAATAAAAAATGTTGTAAACGACTTACCGCATCACACCGATCTGATGAAGGCCTCCAACAAGAATTCGTTGATGTGGTTTTGAAGAATTTCTTTTTGATGTGTAATTTAAATATTGATTTGCATTATTTTGTAGATTGCCGTTTTAGTTAGTAGATAATAATTTATAATAACTAAATATATGTTAGTTGTTTAGATAGATATATTGTGCAATATTAGATTTTAGTATAACATAGATTAATTTAGCTTTTAAGATTTCTTCTGTGATATTGAATTAAGGTTTTACATTTAACAAAAAAAAATCTTCGAAATATACAAAAATGTGCATTCTGGATAAACTACAATTTGATTGACAATAATCACATTATTTAATTTTTGTGTAATATTTAGACTTTTTAATTCATTTCTTTACAGTATCAAATTGTAAGTTTTAAGAAATTATGTTGATGATTTTGAGTTATTAGTGGTCTATTAGTTAAATTTTAATTTTGCTTTTAAACATAGTTTGTGATATTAGGTTAATTTACATATTTAAACATTTTAAATTTTTTTGAATTTTGATGTTTAATTTTGCGACATATTGGCGTTTTTTTTTTTTTAAATAAATTTGTTTAGGTTAATTTAGTTTTTAAGAAATATACGAAATAAGTTTTAATTAAGTTATTTTAGTTTTTAACATTTCATTTTCATAAGTTAGGTTACTTCAGGGTTAATTAAATAAGTTTCAAAAATTTAGGTTATATTTGAGTTAGGCATAGATTTAAGACTTTTGTTAACAAATAAATGTTTAGATCATCATCATGTTACAAAAATTTAGATTTTGGTTTTAGAATTTTTTTGGCAAAACTATTAAGTAAGCTCTTGTTAACTTTTTGTCCGTTTTCCGGATTATATTGTAGGGTAGTTTTTATCCTCTTATTGTTGCCTTCAGTTGGTTACAAATCACGTTGCAAATTTGGATACAAGCAATGGTGGTTAATCGTTTAAGTCTAATATTTAAAAAATGTTTCTCATTAGAATTTAGAACTAGTATATAATGCCACAGAGTATATTTACCTAATCTTCCACAGATGAAATTTGTAGAGAGTAGAATTCTCAAATAGGCAAGAATGCCTATTACTATGACTATGGGACTTGAAAATGAAAACGTGGTCCAGTAATGGTTTTCGAGAAAAAATACTCTATTTCCAAAAAAAAAAATATTTAAAATCGTTTAATATTCGAAATAGAATTAAATTTAATCAAATTATTACCCGATCTCTGGATTGTACAATTTTTATTTTTTAGAAATTTTAATTTAAATTGATGTTTTTGCACTTTCTGCAATTTTACAAATTGTCTTCTCAAAAGCACTTAACACGTTTTATTAGGTTGAAGTTAAAAATTCAAAAGAACGACGCAATTCAATTTTGTATCAAAAGTAAATTTTGGTGCTAGAAATTTCTGAATACGGTATTAAGAATGGTAGAAGAAGAATATGAAATACTGTTGTATGCAAATAGTATTAAATCGGTTGTTAATACTTTGTGGATATTACTCTTTTGTTTCTAGTGCTAAAAAAATCGCTAAAAAAATATCACTAAAAAATGATTATTTATGGTGTGTATATGAATTTGGATTGAAACAGAAATTTTCAGTCAATTGCAATAACTAACTTTACTACTTAGTTTTCCAAAATAGTACACATATTTTTAATTTTGATTAATTTAATGTTTATCAAAATATATTTGTTCATGCATGACAAATCTGAAAGTGACTGTGAATGATAATGCAGTGCTATCAAACCTACCACAGCAAGAATAATGAAAAGTATATATTAAGATAAAAAACAGGAACAAAACAAAAGCTGAATACATCTGTTAAAAGTGCAAAGTCCAACAAAAACAAATGTATAAAAGATTTAGATTAAATATTCTTGCTTAATACATTAAATCCGATAATCAATTAAATTATTTATTTCTCAAAATTGTGGATCTTGTCAGCAAAATTACTCTCTTAAAAGGTATGTAAAATTGTTGTATTCTAAGTATTAATGATCATTTATTAAGTTAATTTACATTTACGTTTTTTTTCAGACCAGAGGTTTTCAAAGTCTACTCAGGAGAATTGTGTACTTTAAAAAAAAAACTGATGTTAAACATTTTTATTAAAGGGCGTAGCTTTAAATAAATTTATTAAATGTTTTCTATTTTAAGCAAATCAAATGTGACATTTTCATACATTTTGTTTTTATTAAGGTGTTATACCATTTCCAAACGAAACAAAAATATTATTTGGGAAAAATTAAAAAGCATATGGAACTATCTTAAGAAAATGAACATTGTTTTCAACGACCATTACAGCCTATATCGACTTCGCTATCTGTAACGATCCAGAATATATATACTTTGTAGGGTCGCAAATGAAAAATGTAGAAATTACAAACGAAATGACGAACTTATATATACCCATGGTGAAGGGTATAAAAAACTTAAAGATCCTTAAATCGTTAATAACTTCGTTAATACTGCGATTTGAGGACAAAAAGCTCAATCTGTGGTCATTCATATTTTGTACCAAAAATGAAAACCGCATAATATTTTTACACAGCCATCATCAATATGTATAAACTACAATAACTTAATCTACATCATGAATAATTCTACCAATAACCGGAGCCCTTTCTATAAACTCTACTAAGGCTCCCTTAAACCCCAAATTTACCACCCAATGCACCACAAAATATCTTTATTATTCATTAATCTTGCAGCCGTAACAATTTCAACATGATTTTCATTTTGTAGACATCATTTTTTTTTGTTTCAAAAGCATGAGGAGCCAGCCTTATTATGTGTGTGTCCCTTTGCCTTAATCATCAGTGAAATGTTCATCAATTTAACATTATGACAGTGCGGACATCTAGAGTTGGGCAGTCATAATAACTGCAAAAGGATGGGTCAATGTCTCATCGAGGTTTTAAGGTAATTGTTGGATATTTTCTTCCTTTTTTTTTTTGGTTGTGTGTGGTTGTCATTTAATGTATGTATATAAAATTCTCATTATGTATATTAAGGTTTTTGGGTGTTTTCATGTGTCATGGTGTGACATTATTAAAATGAAATTATGTATATTCAAATTTAGTTTATTGTTATGCTTCTAATGGGTTTTCTATAATTTGAAAGCAAACAAAAAAGAAAAAAGTAATAAAATTTAAATGCTCGAGGTCTAAACTAAATAAACAAGAGTGGTTGAAAATATGTATATGAAATTATTTACTAGCATGATTTTAAGTTTATAAATTATTCATGAGTTGTTTTTAATGAATGTTATTCTTTTGTTTGAGCAGTTAGTAATAAAACTCTTTAAATTATGACACATTTCTATTGAAAAAAGGATATTATTTATTCACCCTTTATGATTTTATATTAGAGAAATATTATTTTCTATTAAAAATGTAATTAAAATACTAAAAGTACTGTTTCTTTTTAAATAAATTCAGCAAAATCTAGTAATCACTTGCAATTACTGAAAAACAAGAGCAAGGCGTATTAATCAGGTGAGAGCATCTCGGCAACAAAGACAATATTTTTTAATTGTCAAAAGACTGGCAATGTCAAAATATGTTGTGGCACATGAAAAACAAACAAACAAAAATTTAAGTTATTTTGGTCATCCATTGGACTCTTGAGGATTCAATCTCACTGCTACTTACCCTACTTATTTGTTTGAAACACAATTTACAAAGATTTAAATTTTTTTAATATTTTCGATTTACAATATTTTTTTCAATACAACAAAAAATATAAAGAAAATTTGACAAACTCAAACTCAACATAAAAAAACAAACAAAAATCAGCTGTGCTCGTAACTTCACCTTATTAATACACCTTGAACAAGAGCTATAAAAATTTGTAGATATTTGTTTGGTTTCAGGCTTTTTTGAAAGGATAATTTCAATAAAATATTTAAAATTTCCTTTGGAAAGTTTTAGCGAATTACAATATACAAAAATTGATGCAGAAGAAATTACCACAACAACAGTTTAGAAGCTGTTAAAAAGTTATAGCGCAGAATGAGCTATATGGTTTAGTTTCTTTATAACTTTTTTAATTACTATTTTTTCTTTGTCTTTTTCTACATGTTATGAAGAAGATCTGGGGAAGTAATAATGAATAACTATACAATCTTGCCTATGACATTACAACTCTATTAAAGCAAATACGAAGCTGCATTATATTTTGTTTTGACATTCCAGAAAACATTTCCACTCCATACATAAACAAAGGAGGCCACAATGACATGCTATTTACCTGATAGCTAAAATCCAGCTTAGTATCGAGGTATATTCCCAACACTTTATGGTGCGAAACAAATGTTAGGGGTACATTTCCGACATAGATTTAAGGTAGTTGTAAATTAAGAGAGCAACACATTGACCTAGACTTTGAGGGATTCAATGATAAAAAGTTTTATTCAGACTAGTCCATTATAAACTGTAAGTCATATTTATATTGTTACGTTTTTACCTTTTAAAAACGTGGGTTTATTTCCTTTAAATAAACCGGATACTTTTGATAATAAATATAAAGCAGTTTTACAACTTTTTATTTATTTCGAATGTACAACAACAACAGTCTAAATAATCACTCAGTGTCTTTATACACGTGTATCAATTCGCAGAAATGCACACACACTCTATTACGTACAACCTTAAATGCACAAGACAGTTGATTTTAACTCTAACAGCGCCAATGATAAACTCAACTCATGACTGCCACCATTATTTATACACACGCCATCTATCGGGAATCTTCTACAATGCTCTTAACGGACATACTAGTACATTCGAATTCTAGAGCTTTCGATGTCATTGCCAGCAGCCCAAATATTTAGTGTTGCCATACTTACAAACAATGCCATTAACCACATGCTACTGATGGACGTGCCTTCAAACATGATGACTGCTGCAGGCAGTTGTTGCAGACCGTTGAATTCAAATCGTCATTGCAAATTCGTAACAATATTATCTGCTTAATAATTAAGGCTAAAACTCGTCTGCATATGTATAGTATTTACAAAAATGTATTCCACAGTACAGATCGTGCATATACATCATAAACAATATCGGTCCCAATATTGAATCCTGATGCACTCCTCTATGTAACCCTAGTACGGATGATCTTTGGGATTTAAACTCAACATACTGTGATCTACGATTCAAAAACGATGATATTAGGCTACAAACAGAATTTTTAAATTTAAACTCATTGCAAAGTTTACTACACAACAAGCCATGACTAATAGAATCAAAAGCCTTACTTAAATTCAGTGTCACTAGAACAGAATTTAACAATTTGTCCATGTTGTATCTCAAATTCTCTGCAATATCTAATACCAGGCCTGGCGTATTATAACCTTTCTTATAACCTGACTGGTAGGGATTAATAAAATCATCTAAACTAAGATGGTCCTATATTTGTTATTTTAATAAAATTTCCAAAACTTTTGAGCTTGCATTCAAAATACTCATAGGACGAAAATCAGTATAAGAGCGAGACATTTTAATTTAAGGAACGGATATGACCCTTTCAACCTTCCAACACTGTGGATACATTGAATATGTTATCACTGAGTTAATCAAATATGTAAAATGTCTCGAAATAATAGGAAATATAAGTTTAAGGAATTTAAGTGGAATACCATCCGGGCCAATAGAGTTCGATTTAATACTATTCTCGGCTTCAAATACTTTGCATTCATTAACATTCCCAAAAGAAAATGTATTATCATCATTGAAACTGTTAATATAATTATAAGATCCATTTATTAGCACGTACTATAAATTGAACTCATTAACATCAATAAAATCTGATATGTTATTATCCTCAAAAGCACCTTCAGATCTCAATTTCTTCAAAAATTGGGATTGTGAACACGTTTCAAAATAACGTGTACTAAATAGCCTTCTCTTGCGTGTTATTATCGTTTCAACCTATTTCTATACTTGCTGTAAATTCTGTGATTATCCAAAGTGCTGTTCTCACAAAAAGCACGCCATTAATTTTAGCAACTTTTATCTCATCACATTATATCCATTTGTCATTACCCCGAGGAAGATTCCTCTTAACAATAGTATTAAATATATCTAATTCATCAACATTAGTAGTACAAAAAAAAAACTGGAAAAATTTAACTGGTCAAGTTGAATAGCACATTGATTCAAATTAGCAGATGAAGGGACCATTGCTCTCCAAAATCAGGTTTTAGTTTTATTTTGTATGAAAGGGATAGCATATCCAGAACTAAGGGCAGGAAACTGATATTGAGTTTTATGACTCACAAGGTTGACCTTGGAAACAAAAAAATAATCAATTAAAGAGGACGAGTTGTGAAACTCATTTATGTGGGTCGGCAAGATGTTGAGGATAACAGATAAATTATAAATGGTACAAAATCCCTAACTATGTTGGATTTTGTAAAAACGTCAGTATTGAAATCACCCATTATAATGCAATCATTATATCTGCTCGATGAATCCACTATAATGTCAACACAACTCGAAAAATTACCATTTGGCATGTATACAATACCTATCAAAAGCTTATCATCATTTATGGATATTTCTTTAAACAAATTTTCAACTATACTCTCATCAAAAAAAATCACTAACCACTCGAACTTTATGTCTATTAGTTTTCGTGAAAGATCAGAGGAAAATCCAGACTTTATTCGCAATTTAATAATGAGCGATGAAGCCCATTTCCTATAAAATGGCTATCTCAACAAGCAAAACTGCTGGATTTGGGCTATGAAGAATTCAAGAGCACTTCATCAGCGACAATTACGCCCACCTTAGTGTACAGTTTGGTGCGGAGTATCGTCCGAAAGTATAATTGACCCATACTTTTTTTTTGGAAATTGGCATATCGATGTTGGAATATTTTTTTTGGGCTTATATTGAAAACCATCCAAAGTTGTGGTTTCAATAATATGGAGCAACATCATATACAACAGGTGCCTCAATGGCTGTGGTAAGGGAAATATACGACGAACGAAATTTTTCGCGTACAAGCGATTTTAATTGGCCTCCGTGTTCATCCATTTAAACAGCTCTTGACAGTTTTCCTTCAGGGTACTTAAAAGAAAGTGTGTTTCACAAGCAAAGAAACATTCCTCAACTAAAAACTAGCCCGAAATATTGTAAAAAATTATGAAAAATATGTTAAAAAGAGCACGTATGTGCGAAGAAGAAAAAAAATTTCACAGTAAGGAGTGTGATCGTAAAATTCTTAACACAAGTTTTTCATTAAAACTTTTAACACAAGTATTATTTGATTTTTTTTTTTTTATCATATTACCTTTGTAAAACATGTCAATTATGTTTAATGTCAATTATATTCATTATTTGTTAATCTGATTAAAATGAGTGACCAGAAAAAAGTGCGTACTAAAATTGTTAAATATTTTCAACAAAACCCAACTTGGTCCTACAAAAAGTTGGCTAAGCATTCAAAGGTCTACCGTCAAACTGTTTCCAATGTTATTAAACTTGTCCGCTGATAGAAAACCTGCTTCAGGTAGAAGATGGTCCACATGATGTTTCTAAAGCTAAACAAAAGAAAGCATTTTCAAAAGATCTCCCAACACATCCGGTAGGAATGTAGCCCGGTTAGCTCAGTGCTCGGATACGTAAAGTTAAAGCTAATGCAGGGTTAAAAACATACAAGGCTCAAAAAGTTCCTGACAGGAACGCTGCTATAAACTTAGAGGCCAAAAACAGAGCACGGAAATTGAAGTCAAGTTTTAAAAAAAATGATTCTTGGTGCATAATGGATGTCGAAACGTAAGTTGTGGCAGATTTTTCGCAACTTCCTGGTCAAAAATTTTATGTTGCTGATACTCGAGGGAATGTTGAAGAAAAGTTTAGGAACCATAAAATACCGAAATGTACATCAAGGAATGTTGCTTCCATTAATTTTGGTCTGACTTGGCATCCTGTCACTATGGTAAACAAGCCCTTGAGTGGTACAAGAACAATAATGTGGCATTTGTACCAAGAGAGGCAAGTCCTCCAAACTGCCCGGAGCTAAGCCCAGAGGAGAGAAATTGGACTCTTATTGAAGAGCACGAAAAAGGTGTCCAAAAGTCTGGTAGATTTAAAATTGAGATGGACTACCTGTTCGAGCAAAGTGAGAGAAAGCACTATAAAATCGTTAATGGAAAGGTTTCCGAAAAAGATTCAAAATTTCATCACAAGTGATTAAAACTATAAAAACATTTTTTTTTTTTTTGTAAATTGTAATAATAATTTTAATCATTTTTATCGTTTTTATTAACATAGATGTATGTTACGAATTTTTCGATCGTACTCCTTAATAGCATAAATCAAAAACATATTGACCATTTTAATCATATAGCTCATTCTGCGCCACTCTGTACACTTGATATTAAGCGATATAAAAAATAATATACTCGCATGTCTATTGTTTTGTTTATTTGTATCTTATAAGACGCTAAACCACTAGACTGATTATCATGAAATTTCTACTGTATATTCCTCTATAACTGAAAGGAATAGAAGATTGGCTGAAAATGTGAATGTTTGGATAAATGTGAGTGGCACCATTCATACAAACTGCTCATCTTTTGAGGCCAATAACGAATCAACCCGCTATCGGATACTCTGTTCCAAAGTGAAGCGTGTCCCAGAGAGAGGGTTCTGCATCGATGGAAACAAATAGTAAACGGACGAGGCACAGTCTCGACTAGAAAGCGGGTGAAGCAAAACTTCACAACCACTTTATTCTAAATAGTTTTTATCAGGTAGTGCATAATGCGGCCGAGTGTTGCCATGTTGGAATATTACATTTTCATGTCTGGGTATTTTTCGGTCTCTGGATAGGACTCCTTTGTTGCCACCAAATATAGAGAATTACCTTAGCGCCATGGACATTTGGCTTTGGTTAAGATTAGGCTGGTTGGCCGGGCTTCAGGGTTATAGTAATACATCCATTTTTCTCCGCAAGTAATAATTCGGTGCAAAAACGATTTTCTTTTACAGCGATCAAACATCATTGTGGACATGCAAAATCGTCTTTTAAGGTATCCCGGCTTCAATTCCTATGGTACCCAATTTCCCAGCTTTTTGATGAATCCTGCTTGAGTAGCTATCAACGATTTTACAAGCTCTTGTTGAGTTTGACAACAATCTTAATGGAGAAGTGCCTCCAATTTTTGTTCTTCAAACTTTTTTGGCTGGCCTAGGTGTCAAATCACAATATCTGAACCGCAAAAAAAATCACTCGCACGTTGAAACCATTTACCGTAAGGTTCCTTTAGTTATCTACCCTCCTATACAGTTCCAACTAAACTAAACATTGTTTAATTTATAGCTTTAACAATTGTTTATTTCTTTTGTTAAATATGCATTATTTTATCGCTTTATTCTGCGCACAAAACTAGCACTTCTTCATTCATTCATTAATTTTTTCTCATTTCTATACATAGTTGTAGAAAATTGTACTTAAATTTTAACTAAATTGTGGTTTGTCTATAACAGAGTTGCCTTTTGCTGAAGAACAATGAATAACAACAACATGCAGCAGTAGCAGCAGCAGCTATAACAACTAAATAAAAATTTAAAGTAATTAAAAGTTTTCGTGATTGAATCATTGAGAAAAGTTATTTTGTATACACATTGTACAAAACCTGCCAAGCTGCCATTTTGCCCACGCCATTGTGTCTATTTGAAAATTAAAATGTTTTTTAATTTTTATCTTTTATTTTTTTATACCCTACACAAAGATAGTAGGAAGGGTATTGTGATTTAAAGTATACTGGTTGACTAAGAATCACTTTTTGAGTCGATTTTACGATGTCCATCCGTCTGTCTGGATGGCTGTCTATTCAAAATTGTGCGCAAAGTACAGGCACTTTAACGAGCATTAATATCTTAATAATGTTATCCACATAAAATTGCATAGAAATAAGTTTCATATAGAAATTAATCACACGACCTACTTTTAGGACGAACGGTTTATAATTGGTCATATCTCCTTTATAAGGCCCTGTTCCGAAAATCACTCACCAAAAAAAGTTTTTGAAATTTTAATAGAATACTCAGTGTAGGGTGTTATATGTTGGGGCTTGGCCGACTATACTTTCTTACTTGTTTTTTTTTTTAATTGTTTGCGTATTCAAAGCATCACTAGGAAGCTGTTCTGTGGAAGTGTCATGAATGTGTAGAAACTTTTGGAGTGGGTTGTTATAAAAAAATAGAAATTAAACATTTAAATTTCATTACATGTTGTTGTACTCAAAGTATCTTTTACTCGTACATTTGGTATTTTTTTTCTCGAAATATGGACAAGTTTAGTTTTTAATTGGATTGGAATACTTAATGGAATTATACGTTGTGCTCCCAAAGGTGTTGCTGGTACTTTTGTTTTTTACTTTTTATTTTGGTTTGCTGTTTTGTTTAGCTTTTTTAATTGTTTTACAAATTTAATATTCAAAATTGTGTTTAATATTGTCTACACAGGGAAAAAAGATTCGTGATAGCAACCGAATTTGTTGCCAATCGAATAATTCTAAATTAGTGACGGAATTTAACAGTTATGGCTACAACATTTTGGAAGGGGTAACAAAAGTTTGGTTGGTTCAACCAAAATTCTTCTTTATCAACTGAATTTCTGTTGATAGATCTGAATCTTTCGATTGGCAACAAATTCGGTTGCTATCACGAATTTGTTTTCTCTGTGTAGAAGCTTATTAGATATGGCAGCAATGTTAAAAGTGTAGTGGTGACTAGGAATATTGGGGGAAGTTTTCTCCATTTTATGAATAAAACTAAAACAATAATTAACATCATCTATTCTTCATTTTAAATATAAAAACTTGGTGTTTTATACACTTTAGTTTTAAAAAAATGTATTCAATTCAATAAAGCTAATTTCTCAAGGTTTTAAAGTAAACATTTCTGTTTATTTGTATTTAGAGTTAAATTTGAATACCATTAGGAAAATCACAAATATTTTCCAAATTTATTCCTGACGAGAACCCTGACAAGAACTGACAAGAATACTCCTACAATAAACCTTTGTTAAATTAAGTCTTTTATACTGTCACAATGTAAAATTCTTCAATACTTCTAAATATAACCAAAGTACGTTTAATACCCTTAAAGACACAACAAAGCTTAATTGAATATCCAAATTAAATTCTAAAACTCTTTTGATTTTTGTCCCCATTTCTTCAGACAATTACCAAACAATATTTCTCTAACTCTTTCTTCTAACCAAGTGAGTCATTTGAAAATATGACCCCAACACAAAAAAACAAAAAACACCCAAGAAAAAAACTAGAAAAAGTATCTAAATGAAGTATCCAAAAAGTAAATATTTTAACTTGTTTAATTGAGTGACAATTTGAAATGTATTCAGTTGTAAGAAATGAAAACGTTGCTTTATTTTAAAAAAAAGAAGAGATTTTATTCAACCTTCAATGGTTTCAAATAAAAGAGTTTCAAAGTTGTCAGACAGAGTATTATTTGTGTTCGTATATTCTTAGTTATTTTTGCGTGGGACTGGAATATTTTTATGGAACAAAAAATTGCTGAAACTATTGTTCAATGGTATTTGATTTTTTGATTGAAATGTTTGTGTGTTAACAAGAAGAGATGAAATATTTTTAATTGAGTTATTAAATCAAATTCAGTCGTTTAAAGGGAAAAGTGTAGGAATTTATCTTTAGTAGTGCATAATTTAAGAAATGTCTAGAAAATTTCGTTGAAAGTTTTGTTAAGGAATACGACAAATATGTTATCAATCTGCTATTATTATATGTAGTGTGTGTCACAACAATAAACGCATGTTTATTTTATAAGCTACTCCAACATAGTGGGGATGGTAAATTGTAGATATTTGTAACGCCAAAAATATTGGCAGAACACCTACTTTAAAGTAAACCTAATGACTCAAAATCACTTTCTGAGCCGATTAAACGATGTCCGTTATTGTGGTTATAGCAGCGCGAACAATTATACAATATTTAGTCTGGGAGTTCTGCTAGATCAAGTCCAAGAAATTGTGCCACTTCTACTGGGTGGTTCCATAAATCCACTAGATGTAGTGAAGTAGGGTTGGCTGGACAGTTGAAAATGTGGAGGGTGTCATGGGGACCCAGGCCACATGCTGGGCATAAGTTTAGGACGGCACGGTCTATGCGGGACCAGAAGGCATTAAGCCTGTTGCTCCATACTGATCTTAGTTGTGCCAGAATGACTCTTGTTTTGCGCGGCAGAGTCTTCTCTGCGTCTGCTATCGGTGGTGGGCGACCTCCAAGTATGACATTCATACGGTATCCTGCTACCGCGGAATTGATGGCGTTTCTACGAATCTCGTTCAAAGCTGTCATATATGTGCTGCGATCAAATGGATCCTGCACATACCTCTGTATTCTCTCCTCGTATTTTCTAATGTCCTGTCTGACATGCCTCTGGGGAGACTCCAACTGTGTGATGTTGAAGTTTGGATGACTCCTTCGGTGACATCCCTGAAGGACTGTTGCGTCAGCGTGACGTTATGTTCCCTGACCGGTAGATCCTTAGTTTCCTCGTGCAGTTGGTGTTCGGAGGTGATTTGAAAGCAGCGTGTGACGGTCCTTAAGGCTGCATTTTGACAACTTTGAATATATCTCCACTGAGTATCACTTAACGAAGGCGACCACACTGGAGCTGCATAGTTAACCACTGACGGGCCAAAGTCTTGTAGGTTGCTAACAAGGTTTCTTTGTCCATACCCCAAGTGCTGTCGGCTAGTGCCTTGAGGACCTTGTTCCTATTTCGCAGTTTATGCGTGATTGCAGTGGCGTGTGCTGAGGAGGTAAAAATTCTATCAAAAGTGACACCCAAGATTTTCGGGTGCTTTACTGTCGGAATTTGTACGCCGTCGACCATGATGCCTAAGTTGAGTTTTATCTCCTTCGTTCAGGTGGTGAAGAGTGTTGCCGATGACTTCGTTGGTGATAGCTGCAGGTTATGTGCAGTAAAGAAATTGTGGATTTTGTTGAGATAACCTTTTACCAAACCGCAAAGCTCATCAACGTTGTGACCTGTCGCCAAAATATTGCAGACGTCCGAATAGGTGATTACCTCCACACCCTATGGTGGCACTGGGAGTTTAGAGAGGTAGAAGGGGTTTTGAGCATTTGTCTCTAAACTGCACGAACGACTGCCTGCCACTCAGGTAGTTCACTATCCATCTCTTCGCGTTGTTGGGCATTGTGGACTGCAGGATTATCTGGAAGAGTGTGGCGCAGTGTCGCAGGCGAACGATGTCCGTCCGTCCGTCTGGCTGGCAATTTGTCCATGTAAACCTTGTGAGCAAAGTACAGGTCACTATTTTGAAGATATTACGATCGAGGTTGGCACATGAATTTGTATCGGAAGAAGGACGAAGTCTTTAAAAACTGGCTGAAATTGGCAAATTAATTCAGGCCTCATACAAATGTACTGCCGAAATAGACATTTTTTTGTCATAAACATCTGAACATCCACACAACGTCATGCACAGATAAGTTTCGTATAAAAGAAAATCAAATTTTTTTCGGCTCCCATTAAGTTCCCGTATAAGGCCCACTTCCTAAAACCACTTTAACGAGCATAAATATCTTAAGAATTTTGGTCATAGATAAATACACATAGATCGGAAACTCTCCTGTCAAAGACCTAACTCAGTTGTTAAAAACCTAAGTGGTGAGAATGTGTTAGTAAAAAAAAACTATGTGAAAACAAAAACAACACTCGTATGTGTAACTTTTTTGAGTAATTTTTATGTTTGAGTTTTTTCTAGTTTCCGCTCTATGTATATTTTCTCTATGATTTTGGTTTCCATATCAAATTTAACAGAAATAAGTTTCATATAGGAAGAAATAACTGGATGTATTGGCGTATGACTTAAAATTGAGGAATTTTTTTTTTTAGATTTTAAGATTTATTTTGAAACATTACTAAAATATAAATTCATTCAAAGTATTGGCCATTGTTAGCTGTGGACTTTTTTCAATCTTTCTGGCATCAGAAGAACTACTCATCTTTTAAGGCCAAGAACGATTCAAGCCAATTTCGGGAACTATGTTCTGAGGTGAAGCGTATTCCAGAGGGAGTGTTCTACTTTGATCGAAACAAATAGTAGTCGGACTGTGCAGGGTTTGAACTATAAAGCGGGTAAGGCAATATTTTCCAACCACTTCATTCTTAATACTTTTTAACAGGCAATGTTCTTACTCTTTTCTTTTCTAGCTGCGTACCAATAAAAACAAAATGGCACAATCTTTCTCATTGTTTGTGTATTGTTTTTGTTTCGATTTGTTCGTTTTCTTACTCTGAATTAGACATCGTATGTGAAGCTCGCCCAATCAGCCGAAGCAGATGAGTAAAAAGCTAAATGTTTCGTTTTCTCTCTTTTTTACTTGACAAGTTTTTGTTTTGTATTTGCTCATATACAATACAATTTAAATATCCTGATTAGTTTTTGTATATTTTGTAAAAGTTTGCTTAATGTTTTGTTTGATTTCATACTCTGGTCTTATTTTATATTATTATAAGCGAGTCCTCACGCATCACGATCAATAGGATCTTTTGTGCGGTCTTGAAAATTCATCATAACATATTTTGGCTGGAATGAAGCCAATTATTCAATTTTATGATAGGTCACATACATTTCCCTGGGACACAAAAGCCTTCCGAGCCATTTTGTTCTCTGTATTGCCAGAATTGGGCAGGCGCATAGACTATACTGAGAGGTTTCAGTTTGAATATCACACCACCTACACTGTTCATTCGCAACATTACCTAAAATAAATTGGTGGTACCTAAAACAACAGTGTCCGGTGATTAATACAGTAAATATTCTAAATTCACCCTTTCACAGAGTTAAATTGCCTCAAATTCGGTAAAATTCCGATTCAACTCAAGATCGAATTCGTTCCATAGAGTACCCAAAGAACGGTTCAGAGCCTATGGATGGGCGTTGGGCACCCCTGTTGGCGAAACGATCAGAGATGTCTTACTCTTCGAGTTATTGTAATGGATATATTTTTCATCGCAAGAA
Source organism: Calliphora vomitoria (assembly GCA_942486065.2). Classification (NCBI taxonomy): domain Eukaryota; kingdom Metazoa; phylum Arthropoda; class Insecta; order Diptera; family Calliphoridae; genus Calliphora; species Calliphora vomitoria. The sequence continues at coordinate 114,252,107 of OW818030.2, read as the reverse complement.
ATTATTCGGTGCAAAAATGATTTTCTTTTATACACAGAGAAAACAGGTTCGTAGTGATAAACCGCTTTTGGTGTAAATCGAATGATTCAGTTGCACACCTAGAAATTTTCGGTTTTAGCAATAGAAAATCAGTTAATAAGGAAGAATTTTAATTGAAGCAACCAAACTTTTGTTACCCTTTCTACAATTTTTTAGCCACAACTGTAAAATTCGGTCATCAAGGCAAAATCATTCGATTAGCAACAAATTCGGTTGCCATTATGAATTTGTTTTCTCTGTGTAGCGTTCAATCATCATTTAGGCCATGGAAAATTGTATTTCAAGGGGTCTCTGCTTCAGTTCGTATGGAACCCAATTTCCTTGCTTTTGAATTAATCCTGTTCTCGCAAATAATCTTCATGGAATAATTCTGGTATGGCCGATCTTTGAATTTCCTGTCAAAATCATCACTTCGAAAATGCACAAAGCCATCTCTCGCACAATGAAACTGATAGAACACATTAACCATAAGCTTTGGTGAGCAATCGGTGTGCTTCAGCGGCACTTTTTTTCAAATTAAAGAAGTAAAACATAACTTGACGCTATATTGGTACCAAATTCGACATTTTTAACAAAAAAAATTGTGAAGGGTATAAAAACTTTGTAACACAGTAAAGATTTGCTTATATACTCAATGTAGGGTATTATATGGTCGGGCTTAACCCACTATACCTTCTTTCTAGTTTATCATTTCGTTTGTAATTTCTACATTTTTCATTTGCGACCCTGCAAAGTATATATTGTGAATCGTTATAGATAGCGGAGTCGTTATAGCCATGTCCGTCTGTTTGTTGAAATCAACTTTCCGTATCCTCCAAATAACTTACGTACATGATTCACACATCAATATATTGGGAATTCTTTTGACTCGGTTGCTATTTAAAATCATCACAATTGGCCCACAAATGCCTGAGATATAAGGAAAAAACCAGAACAACCTAGAATTTTACCTACTTTTGATCTATATCTGGATTACTAAGTCATTAATATAGACAATATGGATATCCAATAATGGGTATTGCAAAGACCTTTGCAACAGCGTATATAAGGCCAAAGTAGGTCGGACCAACAATTGGTCAAAATCGGAAAAATATTTTTCCCCGAATTTTTTTTCACCAAAAAATTTTTTTTTTTTTTTTAAATTAAAAAACTAATTTTGAAAAATAAATTAAAATAAATAAAAAAAATTTTTTGAAAAAAAATAAAAAAATTATTTCAAATTTTTTTTACTTAAAGAAATATTTAACTTTTTTTTAAAGTATAATTTGGTGAAGAGTATATAAGATTCGGTACAGCCGAATATAGATCTGTTATTTGTTTTATATTCGATTCAAAATCAAATAACTCGAAGAGATGTAAACGTTTGTTATTTAATCAGTGGGAAATAAAATCTTAAATTTAACAAAACTTTAAATTTAGTTGATAACAGCGACACTTAATCTTGTCTCGCATTCTAACATTTATAATTCCCTTCAAAAATCCTTGCTCGTTGTTTAAGCCGGAATAATTTGGAAAATATACTTACTTACATCATCCACTTAACAAATTTCAACAAGACACATATAGAAAAGAATGTAATAATAAATCTTCCCAGCAAAAACTTTACTTACTTAGTAAGCCAGCAAGTAATATTGGAGCAAACTGGTAACTACTTATTATTTGGCTGAAACACTACTTACCGTTGTTCGAGATTTTCTAAAAATTCAGGGGTCCTACTTATAAATATACTTACATTCAGCTCAATTATATGTATTACATTCACAATAAGAATATGTAGCTAAAAAAAAAAAACCGAAAAATGTTGCCTCGTGTGGGTATCGAACCGTGAAATTATTTGCTTGTGTTTGCTAGTCAAGCTGCTAACTCACTGCCCCATGTACGAGTTATTTTATTGTAAGTTAACAATGGTTTTAACATTAACATATAAATTAATATAATCTGAACAAAAAAATTAATGGCGCTGACTGGTGTTGAACCGCTAACGTCTCGTTTTCCAGTCAAACACACTAGATAGCTGTGCTAAATGCAAAAGTTCATTACCAACCAGTACAAAAATAAGTACATATTCTAGTAAATAAAATAACCACCACTCATTACAAAAGAAGGCATGTGGTAATTAGTTGCCATTACCAAAATTCACAAAATTTTTGCTGGGTTGTTACCACCTTTTAAAAATTTTATGATTTTGTTCTTTTTTGTTTTTTGCATTACTTTATTTTTGTGTTGTTGAGTTTTTCGTGCATAATAATGACTTTTGCCATTAAAGACAAAGATGTCATTTAGAATATTATTTTAGATTTTTATCTGTAACATGGCTTTTTTTGTTGACACCTTTTCGTGTCCTGGCATTACTTACATTTACTTGTATTACACTGCTGCTACTGCTACTGCTGCTGCATTTACGTGCAAACATAAAAATAATGAAGATTTTAAAAAATAAAATATTTTTTTTGCTGCTCCTCCTCTAGTTTGAAGTTTTTTGCTTTTGCTAAAAGATGATAAAAGTAATATAGAGATATGAAATATTACGGTTAGTTTGGGGGAAGGTGTGCTGGATTTTGAGTAGGTTGTAATAAATTATTATTACTTTTTACTTATATTCACTTTTTGTCCATTTTATTTATATTTTTTTGTGGGATTTTTGCCTCAGACATTGTGTTTTCTGGTGAGTATTTGCTCAAATGACTTCATTATTTCCGTTTTTAATGTCGTAGTTTTCATTTGTTTTTTTTGGTGACCTTTCTCCTGTTTAAAGTAACTTTATGCAAGTTAGCAACATATTGTCAGAATTCTATTTTAACACTGTGAAAGTCATATTTTCTACATACAATATTCGACTTAGTAACATTATTTAATAGCCCCTATGTTCTTTGTACACCCTACATCTCTATAACTAATATTAAGTGTACTCACAAATTATGATTCAAACCCTTTTGGGTTTTAGTCATCGATTTCAAAATGAGTTTACTTATGAATTATAAAAATAACAATTTTAGTTTTGAGATATGCATATTGCTATTATCCTAAATCGGCTTTATGAGAAATCTTGTAAAAGCAATCAACTTGTTATAACGAGTTTAACTAGTAGGATCTATTACTATCGCATTATATCAACTTTAATTTTATTAGAATTTGTGTGCAGCAACTCTATTTTTATACATCTCTGTCAGTTTGTAACTCTTTGACTCTTTAGCTGTACTGTAGTGTCTCCTTCACAAAACTGAACATGATTTACACTCACGCCTTTGGCGTTGTTACTTAAGCTGCCTGCTGTAAAAGTTACATTTTATATATAAAATTTTTGCTACTGTGCTGACACAGCACTGGGGATAGAACTAACAGCTAACAACTGTGAGTTGGTGTCACACAGTCTAACCGTGAAAACGTTATAACAAACACTAAAAACTTTAGATTTTGTTAAAGTAGAACAAAACATAAAAAAAAGAAAAAACAGGGAAAGAAGTAAACTTTAACCAAAATACAGCTAAAATGAGACATCACACATTATATGCCTGGTATGTAGTAACATCTAAGAAGATTTTGTTTCAGTGAAACACTATTACACTGGTCAACGGTAAAATTTTTAAAAAATAAAAATTTTATAAAATCTGCTCCCACAAAGGGAATAAATGCCCTTTGTGAATTCTGAAAAAATAGAAAAAAGGGTCCAGTCACTACTTAATTTCATGTTTCTAGATCAAGTAGTATAAGAATTTCGAATAGTATCATTAGAGGAACAAAAATGTATAATTTGTCGTTTGTCTTTATGGTATCTTAATTCTTACTTCACTCAGAAGTATATTCTCTAACGACATTACGAGAAAAAAAAACTTTTCTTCTCCCTCTTGAACACCTATCATTCTCCAATTTGACGAATTTTTTTTGTAACACAGATATGTCTGAAACAAATAAATATAAAATTCATGTGCTCAAGCACAACATTTGCTTTATAAAGTACCAAATTAGTTACCCGGACTTGGTCCAATCTACACTTTCGCACTCGAGTTTCAATTTGTGTATGAGTAGAAGATCCAATGTTTAAAATGTTATCCAAATGGACTTAATAATTACGGTAAAATCCATTTTCCCGTTTTTATTCCATTTTTTGGCATTTATTTTGAAACATTTGTACAATGCAAATTTACTCAAAGATATGACCTTTTGCCATCTTTCTAGCAATATATGATATTTTGAATCAAAAAACGAATCCAGCGATTTTCTGATACTGTGGTATGAAATGAAGCGTATCCCAGATAGAGAGTACTGCATCGATTAAAACAAGTAGTTTCTAAATAGTTTTTAACAGGTATTAAAACATGTGGCCTTTCGATGTCATTGATTCTGGGAGTTTTGCGGCCAATGCTCACTTCAAACGAATAATTTGCGTTCGGTACAGGTTCCCTGTAATGGTTTGGTCAGATTTCAGGAGCTCATAATATATAGGTTTCTTTTGTTGATTAGGCTGGTTGGCCGACCTTCTCATACGAGATTTCACGCCTATTGCATTCAGTTTCTTCGCAAATAATGATTCGGTTCAAAAATTATTTTCTTTTATAGCGTTCAAGCATCATTTCGGAAATACAAAATCGTCTTTCAAGGTCTCTCGATTTCAATTCGTATGGTACCCAATTTCTCAGTATTTGGTTGAAGCCTGCTAATCGTTAACGTTTCGAAATTGCTGCTTTTTAAGTTTTCCAAAATCTTCATGGAGTAATACATACAATTCTTAGTCATCAAACTTTTTTGGTTGGCTTGGGGGATCTTTGCTTCCATGCTAAATTACCACTTCTGAACCGCGCAAACCATCTCTCGCACGTTGAAACCAAAGAAACACATTTACCATTAGCCGCGGTGAGAAATCAGTGGGCTTCAGTTGCAATCTTTTTCAAATAAAAGAAATAAGCTTTGTTGGCACATTTTTGAATAAACAAAAATTGTTGTTTACACTATAATGCACAGTGGGGCAGAATCAATATTTTTTGGAAAAAAATCTGGCATTTCTAAACGGCTGGTCCGACCGGGATAAAATTTAACATTGCCGTAGCCAAGAAGTATTTGAGTTTAAATTATTAAAATGGATATTACAAATGCTTCAGGCGCGGCACTATGGGGGCTCAAATTACCTTTGACATGTAACACGTGCCATTTTTTTGTTTCCCATCCGATTTCAATATTTATATTTTAGGAAAGCGCTCGACTAGGTCTTGATGTTCTTTTTATCTCTTATAGTTTCCGAGTTATAGGCATTTCAAAATTTAAATTTTAAAATTTTGCCATACCTTGATCCGCATTTTTTTAAAATATAGGGCCTGCTTTCGGACCGAATGAAACAGAATTTGTTAGTTAGATAACTGAATTATCAATAACATACTAAAGATTTCAGGGCAATATCGATTATGGATCCAAAAATAAAAGATTTTCAATTTAAAAATTCAAAAAATAGTGGATTTGTGCTGTTTTTTGGGCAAACTTAACTCTTTTTTATTTAAAAAAAACTTTCTTTAAGGACTTATAACAATTTTATGTTTTTCTGTAAGACATGTTTACGCAGAACAATTCGGTATAAAAAAACATGTCATAGTTTTCGAATATATCGTCCATACGCCTTTTGGGATTTGAACTATTTTTTATCAAAATTTCAAATTTGGGCCACATATTCTAAAATTCCAAAGCTGGGATCAGAAAATAGAAAGCAGTTTTGAAAACCTTGATGTGATCCCTATTTATTCCCAAAGTATTTTCCCAGCCACGAGCTCTATGGGCAAAATAGTAAAAATATCGATTTTGGGATTTTTGCTCCAATTTTTAAGAATTGCGGGATTCCTTTTGACTTTTTGCCAATTTTTTTTACATTTTGTTGTTCATAATGAAAAATTTCAAAAACATTGAAAATTTCATTGAGTTTTGTTGATAAAAAAAGATTTTATTATATATTACATATTTATTGAGGATTGCAAATACTAGGAACAATTTGATCCAAATTTTTCCAAACTGTTTTGTTATACCCTACACCACCATAGTGGGGAGGGTATAATGGATTTGTGCCTTAAAGTATACCGATCGACTCAGAATCACTTTCTGAGTCGATTAAACGATGTCCGTCCGTCCGTCCGTCTGGCTGGCTGGCTGGCCATGTAAAGCTTGTGCGCAGAGCACAGGTCGCAATTTTAAAGATATTTCGATAAAATTTGGTACATATCATTTTTTCTGCCCAAGGACGATCCCTATTGAAACTGGCTGAAATCGGTCCATTATTTGACCTAGCCCCCATACAAATGTCCTCCCGAAAGTGGATTTTATCCGTCACAAATGTTTAATTTATATAGGTATCTACACAAGTTTTTGTCCAAATAAGTTTTATATATAGGGAATTCATCTCACCAAATTTTATTATGATCGGTCCATAATTAGTCATAGCTCCCATATAAGGCCTGCTTCCGATAATCATTTTAACGAGCATAAATCTCCTACAAATGTTGGTATACACATAAAATTCAACATAAATAACTTTCATATAAACATTAATCACGTGACAAAATTTTGTGGTGATCGGTCTATAATTTGTCATAGCTCCCATATAAGGCCCGCTTCCGAAAATCGCTCACGAACATAAATTATTGAAATTTTGAAAGAAAAATGTTTTTGCTCATTTAGTTAGTGTAGGGTATTATCTGGTCGGGCTTGACCGACCATACTTTCTTACTTGTTTTTTGTTTAGATACGTTAATTTTTGGTCTTATAAAAACAAATTTCAAGTCAATATCTTAGATTAGATTCAAAAATATGCCACTTTAACTCCGTCCTTCAAAAATATTGCACTTTTTCATATTTTAATGTGACTAAGTCAGAGCCATTGACTTGTTGTTAAAGAAAATAATATGAAAATTTATTCAAATTTGTTAGTATGAAAAATTCAATATTTTTGTGAAGGATGGAGTTGTAAAGTGGCATATTTTTGAATTTAATTGAGATATTGACTTGCAATTTTGCAAGACCTAGTCGAGCACTTTTGTATAGCGCTCACCGTCGACGGTGGCTCAGATCTCAATTTCATCGGCCAAAAGTCCAACTTTTTGTTAACTCCGATTTCAAAAATTTTAATGCCATTCAATAGTAAACACAGTAAAACTAAGGTAGCCAAAAAATTAGATAAAAATATAGTCAACTGTGTGCGTGGCATGCTTTTAAAGTCAAATATTTTATGTCATTTTATAAAAAATTTGATTTTTGTAAATTTGATCAGAAGTAGATTATCATTACTCGCAAAATATTATCAATAATTGGATGATTTTTTTTGTGTTATGCTGGTAGGATAATAGTCTTTAAGAACTGGCATGTTTTGTTTTTTTATTACTATTACAAATTTTTTGTTCGGATTTTACATATTTTTATGCGAAGGAAACTGCACGAATATATACAAACAAAATATCCATGGAGAAAAAAAATATGCTTTACAAAAATAAAAGTTCAACTTTAACCTTAAATTTCTCAACAAATGCTGAAGCGATTTGAATGAAATTAAAACTGGAGAAAAATTCAAGAAGATATCTGTCCATCACAAAAAAAAAAAAAAAAACGATCCTGAGCCACAGTGCGTCGTTCTCAAAGGAGTATAGACCGATGACACCGCCGCCTTAAAATCCACACCGAACAGTGATTTCATCCAGAAATTGGCCTCATAGCGAAGCGTGCGGAACGTTGCCCGAACATATCAATTTTTTTGATAAAACAATTTTATCATTTGCACATATAGTTGAACGCTTTATCCCTCCATGGTGATGTGGTAATACAAACTAAATAAATGTCTTCCAATTTTACAGATGTTTCAACAATATGGCCGCTATCAATTGTCATATTTTATAACATTCAATTGGTAACATTGTTAAGGTAAAATCCAAAAAAAATCATATAAATCGGTACAGCTGTTTTGGTGTAATTAATTATGGCCACACATATAGGTGAGTTTTCCTATAGTAATGTGGTCCTAAAAAATCATACATTATTATTATTCCAGTTACTTTGACGACCCGTGTTAATAACCCATCATATTTTCATCATGCTCATCTTCACCATATCCTGACAATCGCACTAAGAGAACTATCCATTTTTTTTCGCACAAAAAAAAAAAAAAAAAAGACAGAAAGCCAGGCAAAAAAGTTTCAAGTAGATAGAAAACTTTTTTTCATTCTCACTTTGTCATTATTATATTTTTATATCATGCACACATACTCCTCACACACTTTCACCAGTACTACAAGCAGCCTGAGCTGTTATATTTTTCTCCCAGCAACTACTTGACTTTTCAGTTTATTATAGATTTTTATCTAAAGCCATTATTAGTTTTATTTTTCGCATAAAAGTTCAACAAATTATACCATTAACAAGGAAAACGTCAACTACAATGACGTTGTTGATGACAACGCCAAGCGAAAGAGAGAGAAAATTCTCAGCAATAATTGAAAAGAAAATAAGAGAAAAAAAAAAACTAACTAGTTTGGATGAATGGCTTTGCATGGCAATGTTGTCGTTAAATGCGAGAACATTTTGTAAAGGAATTAAAGATGTGAATGGTTATGCGTAAGATTGTGAATGTTTAAATGGTGAATTGTAGTATAATATTTTTTAACTGCAAGCAATAAATTTTTGCATAACAACCAACAAATTATACAAGATTAATATTTATAGCTTATTAAAATTTTTGTTTGCGTTTGTTTTTTTATAATAAACAGACATATTTTCTTCATACTTTTATATGGGAGTTATAAAAGTACTATTAGACATATCTATCTAGTATATTTTTTCATAATATCAGGTATTGTATAGTGAACAGGAAGAATCATAGTGACGTTCATGCTTTAGTGGAAATTATCGTCATTGGGGTATTTAGAATTGATTTTAAGCCATAAAGTGCAATTACCAATTAAATGATCTTGGATTCTGCATTCAGTTTCCAATTTAGTTAATTCCTTTATTCTTTATTAGTACAAGATATTTGGAATGACAAATTACTCTTTGAGGTATCAATTAGAGGGACTTTGTATCTTCTTGTGAATAGTACATGTTCTGTTTTAGTTGGATTTACTCCCAGCACACATGCATGACATAATTCTTATAATAATTTGAGTTTCCAGAACTTTAATATAGTCTTGCTGATGCTGACTTTTATATCGTCCTACTTCATGCAACATATTGTTACGTTTAAACCTTCTTAAAACGTTGGTTTATTTTCTTCAAATAAACCGGATACTTTTGATGGCAAATAAAATCAGTTTTAGTAGTTTGAAATTGTAACGAATCTTTATTTATTTATATGTACAACAGCAACAGTCTAAATAGTCACTCAGTGTCTATTTACACGTTTATCAATTCGCAGAAATGCACACACACTTTATAATGTACAAACTTAAATTTTCAAGACAGTTGATGTTAACTTTAGCAGCGCCTATGATAAACTCACTCACGACTGCAACCTCTGCCACTATTTATACACGCGCCATCTTTCGTGAATCTTCTACAATGCTCTTAACGGACAAATTATTAAGTTCGAATTCTAAAGCTTTCGATGTCAATGTTAGCAGCTTAAACATTTAGTGTTAAAAAATAACCCATGCTATCAACATTGCTGATAAGTAGAAGATTCTACTGATGGATATGTTTATAAACATAATGAATGCTGCAGACAGTCGTTACAAACTGTTAAATTCAAATCGCTATTGCATATTCGTAACAATATTTTTCTCCATGGTAATATTCCAGATGCGTAAAGCAGATTCATAGGATCTAAATTTTATGAGACTTTCCATGAATGACATGACCAGAAAATCAATATTTACCGATTCCGGTTTGACATTGTTAGAGGCAACCTCTATATCTAGGAAGACAACTAAATAAATTATATTTCTTAGAGAGAGAAAGCATTTATATTTCGTAAACGTATGTTAAGGCTTATCATCAAAGATTTTTTCCAAAGTTCTAAGTAGAAAGAACCAGACTCTAATAATTGGTCTTTAGCCTTAGTATGAGGGAGTGAGTTTTAGTTCTCTCTCCTTTGGTGCTCTAAGTAGAAGAACCAGACTCTAACTATTTAGCCTTAGTATGAGTGAGGGATTTTTAGTTCTCTATCCATATAAATCCCCAGGCCCTGATGGCATCATACCGGCTGACCTGCAAAACAATGCAGAGTTAGTCACACCATGGCTGATGACAATCTTTCAGGCCTATCTCTCATTGTCCTATATAGCCAATAGTTGAACCAAAGGGTGGAAAGGCCTCACATATCAAGGCATAGGATTCTAGGCTGATAAGTCTATCATCCTTTTTGCTAAAAACACTGGAAAGAATTACTGACACTCATATCAGAATTTCAGTTAATACCTCTCAACATGCCTACACCAAGGGAAATCAGTTGAGACGGCACTTCACTCACTAGTGGGGTATACCGAAAAATTCAGTGAATTCCGCAATTACACACTCGTGGCCTTTCTGGATATAGAAGGAGCCTTCAGCAATGTGAAATCTGCAACCACTATATCAGTCCTAGATTCACTAGGACACGATCAATATACAGTTACGTTCATTAGGTACCTTCTAAATTACAAAATAATTCGGTCTAAAATTGGAACGACAACGATCTCTAGATCTGCCAAAAGAGGCAATCCACAAGGGGTGTCCTTTCTCCACTTCTGTGGAACCTGGCCTTAAATTTTCTGCTTATAAAACTGGATTCCTAGAACTATAAGACTGTTGCCTACGCGGTTGACGTTGCGGTGGCAGTTTCAGGGATTCATCTGGGCATGATATCGCAACGACTGGAAATGACACTAGAAACATTAAATCGATGGAGTATCGATAGTGGTTTGAATGTAAATCCCAGCAAAGCTGAACTAGTACTGTTCACTCTATGGACTAAAATCTCTAAATTCAAGTTACCCCGACTAAACGGAACCGAATTATCGCTCTCGGACAAAGCAAGGTACCTGGATATCATACTCGGCAGGAAATTATCCTGGGAACTTAATTCAGAGGCAAGAGCGGCTATGTATGTCTGCAAAAAGGCCATAGACACGAGATGGGGAATTATACTCTGGAACATGAATTGACTAGTTGCTACGGTTACTAAACCTATATTATTCTACAGGGTCTCTGTATGGTGGATGGCAATGGATAGTGCCTCAAATTGTATAATCTTTGAGAGGTTATTGAGAAGCATGGCAATCCTGATAACAGGAGCATTGAGAACTACCACGAAGTCACTCTTCATTCTACTCAACTGGATACCAGTAGATCTAATGGCCAGAAAACTGGCATTAAACACGGCCTTCAGGCTTAACGCCTGCAATGCGTGGAATTATAGATCCTATGGACATGCTTGCATAATAAGAAGTATACAAAATCTTCCTGATCATATTGATTACTGCACTCCCAAACCCTTTCTCCTGAGGAACTACGGTTTCTCAATCCCATCCAATATGGAATCTGTCGATGGTCTCTCTGCTGATGAGATGAGACTATCCATCTATACGGATGGGTCTAAAAAGGGGAACAGAGTGGGCGGTGGAGTATACATCCCTGAATTTGGAATAAGAATGTCTTTCAGACTTCCAGATGAATGTAGTATTCTTCAGGCCGAAGTATCGCCTATCAAAAGAGCGGGCAACTGGCTCAGATATTACAGTGTATCTGGTAGGGATAACCGTATATATACTGACAGTAAAGCAGCAATTAAGTCCAGGAATGCGGGGTATCCTTAAATGAGATGGCGAGATATTCGACAGTTGTACTCACATGGACACAGGGACAATGAAGGCAATTGTATTGCTGATCAGAATTAGAAGCCTTGTTGCCAGAAGATGAGATTGACTCCCTCTGCGGAATTCCGCTGTCAACCTGCAAGAAACGAATACACGACGCATATTACGAACTTGCCCAAACGAGGTGGGGTAATGAATCCACCTATGCTATCACGAGAATGATATGGCCTGCGTTGGACTGTCGACGCACGTCATATCTACTTCGACTAAAACGAATACGACTCAGCAATATGGTGGCGATGATTACCGGTCATTGAAATTTCGGTACCCATGCTGCAAGACTTGGGTTACCTTATCAAGACTTCTGCAGAAGTTGTCAGAATACGGAAGAGGAAGAAACATTTCTACACTTCTTTTATAATTGTTCGGCAGTTGGCGATCTACGTGCCAGACTTTTAGTCGAGCGATCCTTTGGTACCCTCTCCTTGCTATCTGTGAAGTAACCATGGGTCATAGATGCCTTTATTAGGGAAAGCAGGTGGTTGATAAAACCGGACTTGCAAATTGCACCTCATGGCAACTGTCCCATGATGGTTTGCGTTGTCTTACTCTCAACATCTTTTCCCCTAACTCTTCCCATTTCTTTAAATTTCCTCCTCTTGCCTGCTAAATTTATATAATTCCTTTCTTCTACTCTTTTTCTCTCCACTCTCTGTTTTCTTTTTCTTTTCAGGTACCACAAAGGGAGCGATTATTGGACCCAAGTGAGCTGTGCCAATGAAATTACAATATCTTACAGGCTAGCTTAGTTTTTTAATCTTAACATAAAAACAACAATAATGATTTTAATGCAAACACCTAGTTATTGATTTAATAAATGCAGAATAATCCTTTTAATGCACTAGGATCTTTCGAAAAGTCTATAAAATTATATAAATTGTTGATTTGAACATAAATTCTACACATCGGATCAAAGTTGACATCATTTGAACGGAAATCTTGGAGCTTAAAGGAATATAATTTCTTATGGCTGATTTGAAATCATGAATTTGATTTTGCGAAGTATGAATTCCGAATTAATTGCACCATTCTTCTAATTAATCATGAATGAAATGAACATATATATATTCTCTTTCTCTTAAGAGTAGGGAGTTTAATCGACTTTCATATGATGGCAGATTAATGTTAGAATTGTATGGGAGTTTGCGGAGACAAAATATCTCTTATTGATTTTTGGAAGGATAACATTTCCTTTATATGGATTTCGTACTATGGATCCCAGACACGCGCAGAAAAAAAGTATAGTTCTTGTAACCATTTCAACAATTTTGTAAGTTTTTTAACAGTATTAAAGTCACTGTAACTATTTACATGATAGTGGTTAATTTACGATTCACATGATTGTATCAACCATATATATGGTTACAGTAAACAAGTATATGTTTGTGACAACCATTTATATGATGAAGGACTTATCATATTGTATTGCTCTCGGTTTATCGATATCATAATCTGGGAACAACATATTATGATGAAATTATTCATCATAAAAATGGTTGTCACGAACATATACTTGTTTACTGTAACCATATATATGGTTAATGCAATCATGTGAATCGTAAATTAAGCATATTATTGTTACCATAATGGTTAAATAATGATTACAGTTAACATGCACAACTATATTTTTTTTCTGCGTGCTTTAAAAGCATATTTAAAATTGGTCTCACAAGTGAGTTGAACATAAGGATTAAATTCGTTTCCCCAGCGTTTGATGAAACCTAATACTCCTTTGGCCTTATTAATAGTTTTCGAAATGTAAGAATTAAAACTTTATTTATTATCAAGTAATACGCCAAGATCAAGAAATGCATCAAGTTGATACTCATTAAGTACCTACAAAGTACTGGACTTCATCTGTACACGCAGAAAAAAAATATAGTTACTGTAACAATATAAACATTTCTGTATGGTTACTGTAACCATTTCAAAATTTTTAACAATATTATAGTCACAGTAACTATATATATGATTGTGGTAACAATAATATGGTTAATTTACGATTCACATGAATATTTCAACCATATATATGGTTACAGTAAACATGTATGTGTTTGTGACAACCATTTATATGACGAAGGATTTACCATATTATGTTGCTCTTATATCATAATCTGAAAACAACATATTATGATTAAATTATTTATCATATAAATGGTTGTCACAAACATATACATGTTTACTGTAACCATATTATTATTAACCATATTATTGTTACCACAATCATATATATAGTTACTGTGACTATAATATTGTTAAAAATGTTGAAATGGTTACAGTAACTATGCACAAATGTTGATATTGTTACAGTAACAATGCCCAACTATATTTTTTTTCTGCGTGTAGAATGACATGTGTTTACATTTTTTTAAATTCAAATCCATTGGCTAAAATTATCCAGATCTGCTTGAAGTTGGGGACATTGGTTGAAGTGGTTTAAGGAAGAGCATCACGTCATCGCTATATTGGATCATTAATGGAAATATTCTTGATATAAAATACATTGATGTCTGTTTTTAACAAAGGTGGAAGTCCATTTAAGAAATACAGGTGGAAGTCCAAGTTATACAGTAGAAGTCCTGATTCACCTTATTCGAATACATAGTATCAGTCTGTAAGCTTTAATACCAAACGGATAGGAATGGGATGAAGTAACGAATAACTAAGGAACCAATCTATGTATATACATATAACTAGGTGACCAAATGGTAATGAACTTATTGGAATTAAGACTGAATATAGTTTAAAGCTTTCGTCTACCAAGATACTGATTTTCAGGCTAATACTGGTTACTAAATGTATCTGAGCATACCTAAATTTCAAGGAACGTGACATTATACATAATATAATTTGTTTAATAGCATTAATGTTATGTTGTTAAATAACAGATTTTGGTTGAGCTTCTCAATATTCTTTCTAAAAAAAACCACCCAAAAAACAATCTCTAACAAATTATTAGTGCTATATTCTAAATAAATACACTTATACAAATAATATTTCTGATGAATCTCTTTATAAAATATTTCTCTGTATTCCACAGAATTTGTTTCAAGTTTTTTTTTTTTTTTTTTTTGTTTACAAAAAAATAGTGCTTATTTTCTATTTGGTTTCATTTTAAAAAGATTCTTAAAATATGAAATTGATTCATAAACCAAAGTTTGATAAACAATTTTACTCTTCAAAAAACAATCAGTGAAGTGTGAAATGTTTAAGAAAAAGTTTTCATTCAGCTTCATTCTTTGTCTGCGTTACAATGTCTTTATTTTCTTTGTTAGATATTACAGATAAATTTAGAGCAGACAGAGTAGATGTTATTTATATGGAGTAATCCTGTGTGTGTGTTATCTCGACGATATGATTTATAGACATACTTACTTATTTACATTAGGCCAGCTCACTAGTAATAGTTAGTTACTAAAATTAACTACTGAAACTGAAAGTTTTGTTAATTAAAATTTTTTTGTTATAGAACTAATCGTAGCTATGTACGTCAAAGGTAAGATCAAAATTTCTTCAATATGAAATTTTGGTATCATTTCAAATGTCTTGGCTAAGCGCAACTAAAGATAGTGTTTCATAACATATTTTATGAATATAACTTAATTTTATTGCAGTGACTGAAAAGACTTTATAAAGTTGTATAAAGTTCGAGCCAGTCTTATATCTACTTATATATATCTCATATACATATGACTGAACATATGCGTAAATTAATACGTATGTCTGTGTCATTGTCTGCCAGCGAAAATTAAAGAATAAACTAAGTAAGTATAAATGTAAAAAAATAAGGAGACAAACTAAATTTAACGCAGACAAATATTGTAAGAATAAGAATGAGTTTGTGAAGCAAATCAAAACCGATTATATAAATACAAGTTCATATATGAAAAAAACGGATTTTAAATAGAGTATTTTATGCAAGTAATAGGTTTGTAGAAAAACAATTAATGAAGCAAATGCGAAAAATTTCGATTAAAAAATGAATTTTTGAATTTCTACTTCTTTAAATTCTAAAATATTTGGTATACATATTTCCAGGGCAATACTAAATTTTAGCTTCGCCGGAATTTTTAAATTCGCTTCAGTATGGATTTTTGTACCATTCACAATGAGTGGCAAGGGCATATATAAGTTCGTCATTCCATTTGTAATTTCATTTTTCATTTGCGGCCCCATAGATTATATGCAGTGTTGGAAAAAGTAATAGTCAAGTTTAGTTTTGTTAAAAAAAATTATATGCAGTTTTGTTTATCAGACATATAACATAAGAAAAAACATAATCATTCCCCTTTTCATTTATATTTTAATACATTATATGACTGACAATGTAAAGAGTTAATATTTTTACTGGAACAAATAATAGAAACGCGTAAATGGATTCAATTTTTAGAGGCACATCTTTTTATTTTTTGTTAATAAATTATTTTACTTTAATATTTTGTTGCTCTACCTTTGTTTTCCACAACTTCATTGTGTTTGCGTCTCATGAAAGCAATCAGTTTTTTTGCAAACGTCCTTGTAAATGGAAAACCACTCTTCCTGGATTTTTTTCCCCACAATTTTTCCTTATTTTTCGAACTGAAGCCAGTTGTTCTATTGGGTAAAGGTCCGGTGACTGCGAAGGCCATTCCATAAGAGGTGCTTTGTTGACAGCAAACCAGTCCTTTGCCAAATTTGAAGAGTGCTTCGGATCCTTGTCCTGCTAAAAGTCCCATATCAAGAGCATCACTTCCGCAGCAAATGGAAGCATTATGCTTTGTAATATATTTACGTAGTCCGGGATGTATATTTTTTTATTATCCAATATATTGGACCGATATTAGAAGAAGAGTAACACCCCCATATCACGATGGATCCACCGCCGTATTTTACAGTCTTCTTGGAGTATTTTGGATCATATGCCTTATTGTCTAAGCGCCGAACATAATTTTTCCCATCGGATCCAAACAAATTGATCTTTGTTTCGTCTGAACAAGAAAGCCGTTAAACACTGCGGTGGATCCAACATGATTTGGGGGTGTTTCTCTTCTTCTGGTATCGGTCCACTATATCGGAACGACGAACGATATTTTTTATTCATGTTATAAAATATACTAGATGAACCGTTTCGCTTTGCCACCCTAATCTTAATTAAACATTGTTTAATAATGGAACGGAAATTTTTCCTACATTTGGAACGCTAAAACATGGTATGTTTTCAAACCACTACAAAGCTTAAGATATTGCAGTGAGCAAGATAAGGGTTTAATATTATCAGTTATTATCCCTTTTGAATTCTCGTTCATTATAAAACAATCAAAAAGTACTAAGTAGTAGGAAAAAAGTACCTGTAAGTCTCTTTATTATAGAACGTAACTCAGTCATGATTATGTATGTTTAATTTCTTCATTTCATGTTCATTATTAGAGAAAATTCAAAAACAACAATTTGAAGAACGAAAAGGTACAATTAGTTCTTCTTTTTTGGTACCTTAATGCCATTAATTCCCCTTTACTTTACATTTTCTTTACTCAATACAATTGGTCAATTCACAAGGTCTCTTATCAGTCATATTGTCACAATGTTCTAATATATCACGACTCAGCGGCTCGGCTTTGCCGACTCTTGTGACAACCATTTATATGATGAAGAACTTACCATATTATGTTGCTTTCGGCTTATGGATATCAAAATTTGAGAACAACATATTATGATAAAATTATTCATCATAAAAATTGTTGTCACAACATATACTTGTGTACTGTAACCATATATATGGTTGACACAATCATGTGAATCGTAAATTAGCAATATTATTGTTACCACAATCATATAAATAGTTACTGTGACTATAATATTGTTAAGAATGTTGAAATGGTTACTGTAAACATGCACAAATGTTGAAATAGTTACAGTAAATATTAGGACATTATGACAATATGACATGATAAGAGACCTTGTGAGTTAACCAAATGTTATACAATTTAGATACAATAAAAAACACATGTAAAATTTCCACTCAAAGTATACGCTTTTAAGCACATGCAATTTTGTAAAAATGAGCAAATTCACATAATTGTGAATAAATTCGAAAAAATCCATCGATTTTTGTGATCGATATCTTATTTTATTCCTATTACATGTGGCTTTATGATAAAGCAATAAATATGAAGAATTTCTGAAGTTTTGGATTTTTCATGAGTTTTTTTAAACAAAAAAATTTGATATTTTCATGTAGAAAATATATATTGTGCTTCAATTTGTTATTATAACTCTGAAACTACTGAGCCGATTGAAACACAATATATGTGTGGAAATTTGTACATAGCATGGGGAAAATGTTTTTAAAATTTAATCTATCGAAAGAAGAACATTAACTTCACTACTTTATGTATATCAAACAAAAAACTATAATTTTGTGAAAATGAGCGAATTCACTTAATTCATAAGAAAACAATTCATACATATCTGTGGTATATATCTCATTTTGTTGTTATTACATGTGGCTTTACGATAAAGCAATAAATATGAAGAATTTCTGGAGTTTTAGATTTTTCATGATTTTTTTAAAATAAACATAACTATTTTCCCGTAAAAAATATATTTTTTGCTACAATTTGTTATTACAACTACTGAACCGATTGAAACACAATACATATGTGGAAGTTTATACATAGCATGGGGAAAACGTTTTTAAAAGAACATCAATTTCTCTATTTTATGTATTTCGAACAAAAAACTAAAATTTTATGAAAATGAGTAAATTCACTTAATTGTGAATAAATTCGAAAAGAATCCATAGATTTTTATGATCAATGTCACATTTTATTTCTATTACATGTGGCTTTGCGATAAAGCAATAAAATTGAAAAATGTTTGCCGTTTTCGATTTTTCATGATTTTTTTTATACAAAAAATATTGCCTTTTTCACATAAAAAATATATTTTTTGCTTCAATTTGTTACTATAACTCCAAAACTACAGAGCCGATTGAAACACAATATATATGTGTAAATACATACATAGCATGGGAAAAATGTTTTTAAAATTCAATCAATCGAAAGAATAACATTAACTTTTTTATTTTATGTATATCAAATAAAAAACTAGAATTTTTTGAAAATGATCGAATTCACTTCATTGTGAATAAATTCGAATACAATCCATCAATTTTTATGATCGATATCTCATTTTATTCATATTACATGTGGCTTTGTGATAAAGGAATAAATCTGAACAATTTCTACCGTTTTCGATTTTTCCTGATTTTTTTAAAACATAAAAATATTTCTATTTTCAAGTAAAAAATATATTTTTTGCTTCAAATTGTTATTATAACTCCGAAAGTACTGTGCCGATTAAAACGCTGTATATAAACAGATTAAAGCCTATGTCAAATTTTCTTAGTTTATTTTAATAACCAGACTAACCGATTTTGAGTTATATTAATTGTGTGGAGAAACGTTAAAAATTTTCACAATTTTACTTAAATTTTATTTACAAAAAATCCTGTCTATAGATTTTGAAATTTGGACCATATTTGTACTACTGGATCCACAGTACATCAAAAATGTGTAGTGGTTTTTTTGATTTTATTGCCCAGTGTTATTGTTAAGCCGACTCAGGATCATTTTCTGAGTCGATTGCACAATGTCCGTTTGTCCGTCCGACTGGTTGGATATCCAAAGTACAAGTTGGAATTTTAAAGATTTTTCAATCGAATTCGGTATATGAATTTGCATAGCTTTAAATTTAACTTTTTTTTGGAGCAACACAATTACGAAAAATGTTAAAGTATAAATTTCCTCGGAAACATTCATTATATAAGTAATACACTTTTAAACAAAAATAACCGCTCACAACATGAACCATTATTAACATTTCCGCTATCCCTAGAATTCAATGTTTATTTATGCTCATTCTGGCGTAAAATGAAACATGATTTTTTTAAGGTTCATATTTACATTAAAGTATTTATAAAAGTCAAGTACAAAAAAAACCAATTCAAAATAAAACTTTTTAACTTTTTTAACTTTTCCCAAGAAGCGACTCTGCTTTGTTGTTTTTAAATTGTTGCTGTTTCCCAAAAAAAGTAAAACAAAGAGTTATTTATGGAATGTATGAAAGGTAGGAGAGCCATCAAAAAATTACTCATGCATTAATGTTACCAAAAAATTATTATTAACAAGTTGTTAAAAACAACAACAACATCAATAATAATAAAAGAAAAACCTACTTGTTTTGGTTAAACAAAAGTTAGAGTATTTGTTCTAGATAATTAGACAGTATTTATGGGGTGTTTTTATTTTTTATTGTTATTATGATTTTGGGTTTTAGGTTTCTTAAAGTGTATTTAGGTCATGAAAAGAGTAAATGTAGGAGTTTTTTTGTTTTGATACATAAAATGAAAATAGGAGGCAATTTTAGATTTATTTTTTTTTGTCATTTGACAATGATTTGAGTAATTTTGGTATAAGTAAATAAATGGAATTATGTATAGCTATTTTATTATTTTTGATGTATTATAAACTTTGATACAGTTTAAAAATTGATTACACAAGGCAGCAAAATCGAAAAAATGTTAGAGACTTCTTAAACCACTACACAATTTTTATGTATTAAGGTTCCAGTATTGCAAATATGGTCCAAATTTTAAATTTTATGGAGAGCTTTTTTTAATAAAATGTTTATTTAAAATTGTGAATTATTTTTAGACGTTTCTATACATAATTAATGATAACTCAAAAACCGTTAGTCCGATATTATTAAAATAAACTTTATTCCATTTATATATTGCGTTTCAATTGGCTCAGTAGTTTCGTAGCTATTATAACAAATTAAAGCAAAAAAATATAATTTTACTTGAAAATATAATTTTTTTTTTTTTTAAAATCATGAAAAATCAAAAACAGCAGAAATTGTTCAGACTACTGCTTTGTTGCAAAGCTACTTATAATAGCAACAAAATGAGGTATAGATCATAAAAATCGAGGAAATTTTTTTGAATTTATTCACAATTAAGTGAATTCACTTATTTTCACAAAATATTTGTTTTTTGTGTGATATACACAAAATTGAATACTTAATGTTCTTCTTTCGATTGATTGAATATTGAAAACATTTCATCCATGCTATGCATAAATTTCCGCATATATATTGTGTTTCAATCGGCTCAGTAGTTTCGGAGTTTTAATAGCAAATTTAAGCAAAAAATATATTTTTTACTTGAAAATATCAATTTTTTTTGTTTTAAAAAAATCATGAAAAATCGAAAACAGCAGAAATTGTTTACGTTTATAGCATCTACGCAAAGAAAATCTAGGAAGAAAATGAGATATCGATTATAAAAAACTATGTGTTTTTTTTGAATTTATTCACAATTAAGTGAATTCGCTCATTTTTATAAAAATCTAGTTTTTAGATTGATATGCACAAAATAGAGAAGTTAATGTTCTTCTTTCAATTGATTGAGTTTTGAAAACATTTTTCCCATGCCATGTAGACATTTTCATATATATAATAGATTTCAATCGGCTCAGGAGTTTCGGTGTTATAATAACAAATTTAAGCGAAAAAAAATATTTTTTACGTGGAAATAGCAAATTTGTTTGTTTTAAAAAAATTATGAAAAATCGAAAACGGCTAAAATTGTTCAGATTTGTGGTTTTATCGTAATGCCAAGAAAATAAGATATTGGTCATAAAAATGGATTGATTATTTTCGATTTTTTTTACAATTAAGTGAGTTCGCTAATTTTCACAAAATTGTATGTGCTTATTTTGTGCTTATTTTGTTATTGTAACAAAAGCAAAACACATGAAAAGTTTTCACTCAAAGTATACACAGAAAAAAGTTTCAACATAAATAGTATGATTTGATTTCCTTGATTTCAATTCATAACATTTATAAATAATTTCTTAAATTGTATGATTTTTTTCATATTTTATGTTTTCAAATAAAATCTAGAATGCTTGGAAAATATTATTACACTGGCTGTTTCTCTAAATGCGAACGAACATTTTCTTTCGTATTTTATATTGAAAACAACAACAAAATTTTTAAATTTATTTGTTGTTCTCAATTTAAAATACGAAAGAAAACGTACGTTCGCATTTAGAGAAACAGGCAGACAATTTCATTTATTTTTTTATGTTGTTAAAAAATGTTTGAAATTTTCCCTGGAAATTTTTTTTATGATTTTCAGCTACAAAAAGGGAAAATATTCGCGAAATTGATTCAATTTTGTTAAGAGGATGAAATGCTTTAATGTCTATGTATGTTTTATCATGATTAATGATAATTTTTAAGTTTCAGATATTGTTAATATATTTTAAAATATTGGCCAATATATGGCTATTATGCAAACATTTTTGAAATAATTTATTAAATAATACAATTATAATGCAATCTATTATAAAATAGCATACAATTTACACAAAAAAAGCAAACAATTTTCGTTATGTACACTTTCTTAATATTTATGAACATGTTCTTATTCTGAATGAAAAAAGTTTGGGAAAAAAAAGTCATGTTCGATTAATAATATTTATTACAAAATTCATTCGAATTATGAATTTTTTTTCTGTGTGCACATAGAATTTTGTGTAAATAGGCGAATTCACTTAATTATCCTATTTGGTTAAGAAACTAAACTCTTAAAAATACTTAACATTTGGTCATATATAAACATTAAATATATATATTTTTTTTTTCAATTGACCTTGATAATAAATTTTTTCGATCATTCGACAATAATATTTGACAATAATTATTGACCGAATATTTTTTGATTCTAAATTTAAAAACATAATTTATTCAAAATATAAATAAATTTTTTGTTCGATTATTCGAATGATAATCCTATTTTAAAGCAATGTGTATTAGTGACATGTTGCGTATGATTAATATTTATTTTTTTCACATATTCATATCAAAATAACGTATACGCAGAGTTATACTTTGTAGTGTTACCAGCAGTGTTGCCAGGTGATGGCAAAAAAAGAAGCTATATTGACTTCAAAAAAAGGCCAGAAAAAGCCAAACTGCTTTAAAAAAAAGCCAAAAAAAAAGCTAAAATATTATAAATTAAGAATTTAATTTTATATTTATTTTTAAATAAAACATTTTAAAATATATTCATAAAATTCATAAAAATAAATAAAATTATAAAGGCTTTCTTTTGAGCAAAAAAAAAAAAAAAAAAAAATTTAAAAAAGAGGCCGATTTTGGAAAAAAATTTATATTTTGCAAAAAAATTTCAAAAATTGTATGTCTTGAGTTACAAAATATTTATTTTGATAGATATTCCACTCGAATCCCACTAAGCGATCTCTTGAGCAAAAAAAAAAAAAATTTAAAAAAGGGCCCATTTTGAAAATAATGTCAACAGTTTTAGATTTTACAAAAAAAGCAAAAAAAATGTTTTTTTTCCGAAAGATTGAAGAATTAGCTATGTAAACTATTTGGGACAAATTTTGCTAAGAACAATAGGTAATAAGTTACATGGAGGAGAAAAAACACCTGCTTGGTCAAAATGTCAAATTCTGATCCCCTCTAACTCAGAAAGTTTTCGACCGATCTTGTTGAAAAATTGTGTCTGAATTACTATCTAATAGAACTAACTATCGGAAGACATCGATTTCAAAAGATGGTTCACTTGACATTAAATGTCCCATATATATTTTTATACAGACAAAACTTAAATTTTGTTTTTTTTTTTTTTTAATTTAAGTACTAAGCATTTACTATTTTTCACATACATAATATATTTTTTTGGTTTTACGAGTACTATTTTAAGTGTATTATTAACGGATAAAAAATCGATTTAGCGAAGAGTTTTCATATGAAAATCTTTATCGCAATTGCTCAATCAGTTTAATTTGCCGTATTATTTTTTTCAGAATCGTCACTAAAATATAAAAATGTGAGTTCTTAAGACATAGACACATCTTTGAGTGACTTTAAGTGTTTGAAGTTTATTTAGAAATCAATCAAAAACATAATGTTCTTTTATCGTTTCTCAGCTATTTTTCTTAATAATGAATGTGTAAAAAGTATTGTTAAAGAGGCAAACTAGTTTACTTTAGAATTAATGGAAAATTTCTAATTTCAGTTAATATAACATCCACCACCAATAGTAAATGGGGGAATAAATAAGTTTGTAATTTCGTATGTAACATTGTTTTGGGGCGTTAATTGTCTTCCGTTTCAAAATCACCACTTTTGAAGCGCATCGCTGAAACCGATGGAACACATTCAAAATATACGACATTTCTAAGTCATATAGTTTTTTTGTCTGCAAAATGTCATGTTTACAAAAATTTAGGTTATTTAAGATTTTTTTTAAGCATAAAATATTAATTTAAGGTTTGAACGTCATTTCAGGTTGATGATGAATTATTGAAAGTGGAAACTAAAAAATTATGAAATGAAAATATTTCCGACTTCGACGTAGTTTAGAGTTGGGCATAATCGCTCTTCTTACTGATTGTTCAAAACAAATTAATGAATATTTTGGCTTTTCGATCACAATTAATAAATGAAATGAATAAGTTTGTTATTTTTGTTCAGTTGTTCATTTTTATTCTGCGGTGTTTGACTGATTAAGTGATTGAACGATTTGCTTTAGGAAACAAATTTGACAGGATTTTTAATACTGATGAAACAACTTAAAAGCAATACCGAAATGACAAAATGAACCACAAGACCGAAGACATTGTTCACTTGACTGAATTGTTCAATTGAACTTATTCGTTCATAAACAACCCAACTCTACAATAGTTATTTCTCTCAAAAATATTTATTTTACATTTTACTCATTAGCATCTAAAACTTACTAAGAAGTTGCCAAAATATTACAAGTTTTAAAAACTACATTTCATTACCTTTCCATTGATATATAAAACGTTATATTTTATTCATTATTATACTTTAAAATAATGAATGCAATTCACACACCTTGTAAAAAATCCTCTACTATTTTGTTCAAATCAAAGACTGCTTACTATGCACTTCTCATGTTTTCATGTACCATGTATTATTATATATGTTTCACTTTAGCTTATTGCTGATTGGTCAGTTGCATGTGCTAATATTTAATATTTGCGCTTAAGTAAACTTGTATTAACCTAACATTGAACAATTTGCTGCATTATCCGTGTTAGTACAATTGTAAATGTTAGGTTCATAGACTCCTATTTCAATAAAAAAAATTATTTTTCAAAAAAATTTATTTTTCACAAAATTTTTTTTTACAAAAATTTTTTTTACAAAAATTTATTTTTACAAAAAATTATTTTTTACTAAAAATTAATTTTTTACTAAAAAATGGATTTTTTATTAAAAAATTGATTTTTTACTAAAAAATGGATTTTTTACTAAAAAATGGATTTTTTACTAAAAAATGGATTTTTTACTAAAAAATGGATTTTTTACTAAAAAATGGATTTTTTACTAAAAAATGGATTTTTTACTAAAAAATGGATTTTTTACTAAAAAATGGATTTTTTACTAAAAAATGGATTTTTTACTAAAAAATGGATTTTTTACTAAAAAATGGATTTTTTACTAAAAAATGGATTTTTACTAAAAAACGGATTTTTTAGTTTTTAGTTTTCATTTTAATTCAGTAATGAATTAAAATGAAAATGTCTCACAAATATAAATTTAGCCTTTTTATTTTCTCCTTGTTCTCGAAATTTTGGTTTTAGCTTCGGGGTTTTTTCTAGCCTTTTTTATTTAAAAAAAGGCTATTATCAAATTAAAAAAAGGCTAGAAAAAAGCCACGAAGTTAAAACCAAAATTTCGAGGCTAAAGAGTAAATAAAAAGGCTAAATTTAGCCTCAAAAAGGCTAAACTGGCAACACTGGTTACCAGTTTATGATTACACTCTAAATAAAAATAAAAATCAAAAAATAACAAGTATTTCTGACAAAAATAATAAAAATCAAAAAATAACAAATATTTTAGACAAAAAAAAAAAAAAAAAAGAAAAAATTCAAGAATTTAAAAAGCATGTTGTTTTATGAAAATATAGTTGAAAACAATCAAAATGGTATACTTGAGTTGACTCTCCGATATTTTCTTTTGAAATTTCAAGAATAATTATTATTTTCGGTCCCTGGTGGCAAGTTTATCATTACGTTAGTAATTTCCATATTTTTAATTTGCGACACTTTTTTCATAGTCGATATAGCCGTCTGTATGTTGAAAACATCTATCCGGATCCACAAAATAACTTACATATATTAATATTAGGGCTATAACTTTTGTAAATTTTTTGCAAATATCAATAGACCATAGTCGAATAGTCCGTGGCACAGTGGTGTCCCCTATAGGCTAAAATTCAGAAAAATTTATGTTTTTTTCTAAGCGTTATCAATAAATTAAGTGCAGAATTTATTGATAACACTAAAAATTTTATGAGTCTAACAAATCTGTTTAGTTATTTTTTTTTAGAGATTTAATACTTGTGTCCGTAATTGTGGTTGCGTAGTCATAAAAGAAAACTTAAGTTTTCTACCAAATTAAATAATAAAAGCTTCAAAAATATAATCTCATTAAAAAATCCCTGAAGAATACTTTTTTGACCTTTTCAAAACACACGTTTTTTAAAAATTACTTTTTCACGCAGGCTTTTAGTAATTTGGCTCTCATCCACCCAAAACTCTTATACATCTCAAATGATTAGTGACCCTCAAAAATTAAAGCAGAAGACTTGCCAGATGGTCTTTACAACTACAAGCTTTCGACTTCAATGTTGAACATAGAAAATGTTCAGAAAATATTGTAGCTGACATGCTTTTTCATCTGCCACAACAACATGATTTGGAAGAAATTCAAACGGAAGATTTATTGGATTTGGAAACCACAGAATTTGAATCCGAAGAATATACAGATTTAATGGAACAAATTACACAAAATAATCATAAATTGCCGGTTCTTAAAGTAGTAGATGAAAAAATGTTTAAACGTACGAGTTGTGATCAAAATGTGAAAGAGCAGTATCAATGGAAGTGGATACCCCCCAAATCTAACACAAACTTACTTTTTTTCAAAAATTGTATCTGGGAAAACTCCATTTCTAGCTCGTTTTGTAAAACTTGATGATTGAAATTCCTCTTCATTTATAGATGTTTTATAGAATTTTTGAAGTGAGCTTTTTGGATTGATTTTGTTATCGAAACTTAAGGGGTATTTCACTAAATTTTAGGTGTTGGTCTATTGCAATATGTACAGTTTAAATCTCTTAAATTTGCTAATGTCCTCAAGATGTATTAACGAGGTGGCAGCGCAACTACAACAATTACAACCATACAAGAACAACAGCAATTTTTGTTTCTGAAAAACCTTATAAACAGTCAAAAAGAATTCACAAAAATATTATTTTTAAAATAAAATAGTTTTTTTTAGCACTTTTAAACTGTGAGAAAAAATCATTTTTTTAAATATAAAATAATATTTTTACTCCAATAACAAATTCTAAAATTGTTCTAAACATGTCAAATTTCAAAAGGTAAAACATGAGCAACAAAAGTCAGCTGGCATTACGCTGCCGTCGTTACGCTGTCCCTGCTCTGAACATTTTCGAACAATTCTTTAAAAGTTACTTCTTTTATACAAAATGTCAAGGAATACAAACATACTATTTTATTTCTGTTTTGCGGTTAACCCTCAAACGAACTGTCTGTCATACTGCGCTCACTTTGGCAAATCATTATAAGTACTTTTACTTTGAAAATCAGTCATCGATTCGCGCTTATAGACGACTCTTTAATCGCCGAATCGTGTTCAGCGATGAGACTCATTTTTGGCGCATATACAGTGAGTCCAATCCACACCAAACCGTACAGACTTTATTTCGTCTAGAAAAACTAACGTTTGTTGAGGCGTACATGCTGGTGGCATCATTAGAACTTATTTTTTTTCAAAATGGAGCCGGTGCTCACGTTACGATCACTGGAGATCGTTACTGCACCATGTTCAATGAAAATATGGATGACATTTAGACGGGCGAGATGTGGTTTTAAGAGGATAGTGCTACGTGTTATACGGGTCACAAATGACTTAGATATAACCAAATAAACCTCGACTACTCGGTTTTTCACCAACATTTTTTAAAACCCCAATTATTTTTCACGAAATCTTTCTTCATCAAAAATAATTTTTCACCAAATTTTTTTTGATCAACACTTTTTTCCCAATGTTATTTTTTTTTCTTCGGTGAACGGTATATAAGATTGGTTACAGTCAAATATATCACTTTTACTTGTTTAATATTAACTTCAAAATAAGTTTATTCGACAAATAATGTATATTTTCGTCGATTATTCAAATGACAATCAATTTAAAGCAATGATGCCCTAGCCCTATACTCTTGGTGCTCATTTGTTTTTGTAAATGCTCTTAGCTATAGGCTGTGTGTTTCTATACTCAATGGGATACTCAGCACTAGCAATATGAAATACACAAACAACTTTGTCTTGTTTGTTTTTTGTCGATCTTCACTGTCTACACGCAAGTGCAAAAGCAACAACACTTTCGTATGCTTTGCTGGTAAAGATTGACGACAGCGATCAGCAATGTAGATTTTGTTTTTGTTTATCGTATGGTATTGTTTAAAAAAGTGTGTATTTTTTTCTTTATTCTTTGTATCTTTTGGTTTTTACAACAAAAAAAATTGCATAAAAATTAGTTTTTCTTTAAATGTATTGGTGTTTGCTCTTCCATAAGGAACTTTTGGGCACCTCTGATTTAAAGCAATATCGGTGATGTGTTGCGTATGATTAATATTTTTGTTTACATGTACATATCAAAATAACGTATACGCAGAGTAATACTTATCAGTGTATATGATTGCCGATCCAAGATTTACTATTTTTTTTTTTTTTTTTGTAATTTAGCAATGATGAATTTATGTTTTAAATTTGTGGATTATTTATATTTTTCAAAATAGCTTAAAATAGACATTTAAGCTTATTAATTAGACTTCTATATAAAGAAGACTTGCACATTGAAAGATAACCTGGATGAGGAAGAAAAAAAGGTCTAACTGATATTGGTAGGGCAAAAGAAGTCGAACAACTCGTCCGAAGAGCAGCTCATAAACTTACAGTAGGAAACACAAATGTGTAAATGAATTTGTAAATATCTATAATTTTAATTTTAATTTTTATGCTCAACTTTTACTCATATTATAATTTTATTTACACAATATGAAGATCAGGTTAAGAGAAGTATAGTAATACCAAAAAACTCAATGTGAAGTAATGCCATTTAAATTCCAGGAGATCAAGAAGTTAAAAACTGAATTACACAATTTTGTCGCATTTGGTTTAAAGTTAAATAAACTTATTATTAGTATTAAAAAAAGGAACAATTTGGAACAATGTCATTAAGGATTAAGGACAGTTAGTTAAAACATTTTACAAGTTAACAAAATACAATTCTTTCAGGAATATTGAATATGAAGAAGATTAGCACCGAGGTCGCAAAAGCTGTTATAAAAGAGCTGAAAAATGGAGAAGAAAATAGTCCCAGTGAGGTGCAACAAAAACAATCTTCATGATAACAAGTTAAAATTTCAAAACTCAAAGCTCTTAGAGAAATCAACAGATGTGGTTTTCATGCAAGATAGAGGGTTAAGAAACCTCATTTAACTGAAAGACACAAGACCCTTCGATTAACATTCGCAAACGAATTTAAGAAGTAGACCTTTGATGATTGGGAAAAAGTTATCTTGACAGATGAATCGAAAATTAACATTTTTTGAGCTGATAGACCAAAATATGTGTACCGAAAACCAAATACGCAATTAAAAGACCGACACGTTATGCCAACTATGAAATTTGGTGATGTAAAATTGCTTTTTAGGGATGTTTTTCAGCAAAAGGTGTAGGAAAACTTCATAAAATTAATGATAATATGAATGCAGAAATATATATAGACATTATAAAGTCATCATATTTGGAAAGCCTGAATGTTTGGGATATAAATATTGAAAAAACCACAAACATAAGGCTTCTTTTTTAAAACCGCCAAAATTACATTGCTAGATTGGCCCCACAATCTCCGGATTTAAATCCGATTGACAATTTGTGGGGAATTTTAAAACGTCACATTTATAATTATTAAAATGCATTTGAAAGCGCTGCCATGATATCTGGGGATCTATAACGCAAGAAGAGTGTCGTATCTCTTCGGTATAATTAAGGTTATATGTATTTTATTTAGTTGTAAAATATTGTTTAAAAAAACACAAAATGTTTCAATATACACTTTGTACTTGAAATATTTGGTCAATTCACAAGGGGTCTTATTATGTCATATTGTCATAATTTCCTAATATTTCACAATGGTTTTTATTGCTTTTCAAGCAAAAAATGTTCTAAAATAATACTACTTTCTATGCTATACTTATTGTGTTATCGTAACCAACCAGCAGAAACCTGCGTCGAATGCCTAAGTGTCGGTTAAGTAGAGCCGCCGAGTCGTGATATTTTAGGACATTATTACTGACAAAAATGTCTAAACGATGATCATATATTTACACTTTGTGACACAATTGGTCAATTCACAAGGTCTCTTACAAAGTGTAAATATATGATCATCGTTTAGACATTTTTGTCTCACACTGTTAATGCTCCGATTGTTTTGAGCGTAGGGCCGATGCTAATGAAGTCGTATAAAGTTCAGAAAGTTCCAGATTCAATGCGGTAAAAAATGAGCGAACAAATTGAGGTCAAATTACACAGGTAATGTTCAAGAACAACAAACAGAAAAACACACTAAATTCTCCAAGAAGTTTCATGTGAGTTTTTGTACCGCGGGAGACAAATTCTCCCAACTGTCCACAACTTCAGCCTGTGAAAAGGTGTTAGGCTCTTGTAAAAAGGAATTAAAGAAGTAAAGGTATCCCGGGACATGTCCGATTTTAAGCGTTAAAGATAATGAAAGCAACTAAAAAATCTCTAAAGGAAGTGTTTCTAGAAAAAGTGGATAAATTTATAAATACCGAGTAATATGCCAACAGTATAATACTTAATAAATTTGTAGAGTTTCCAAAAAACCGAAGAATTTCAAAACCGCGGTTTCGGTTTTAAAAAATTGGAAACCGATCGGTTTCGGTTCGGTTTTGTGATAATTTTTTAACTATTAAATCAGTTGATAATATAGGAACTGCTAAACAAATTTAAAGTTCAAATTTGACGAGTGTTTACGAGGAAAAAGGAAAATTGGTACTTTTTCTTTTTAATATATTAAATTAGTTAAAGTTGGCTAATATGCTTCTCAGTAAAGAAATAATCAAGAATAGGGTACTCAATTGTAATATGATACCCAAAATGGAGAACTAAACCAAACTAAGGAATACTTTTTCGTTCTTTAAAATGAATTTTCTCTAATATCGAACCTAGAATCAGGAAATTACTTTGAAATTTCAAACATGACAGTGGTTTAAGTGTGGATATGCTTCTGAGTAAAGAAGGAATCATGGATAGGGGGCATAATGGTATTGAGGTAACAGAAACTATTATTGAAATTTCTATAATAATGAACCTATAAGCAGGATATTCAATACACATGATATTAAACACACAGGAACAAGTAGCACTTTTTGAATATTTTATAACTACAGACCTAGAAACGCGAATTTAAAATGGATAATTAATGATATTATTTCTTTATTGTAAAGGTATTTTTTGAAGATTTTATAATAATAAACCTTAAAATTGAAAATTTGGCACAAATGATTCTGAATGAGTTAGAATTCACGAAAGGTGATTATAGTCTTACCTTTCTTTTGTATTTTCTATAATAATGGACATAGAAATATGAAATTAAACATTCATGATGCTGAGTTGTAATACAATATGTTGGTCTTTATGGTATTGTTTTTATTCTAATAATACGTCTAGAATGAGCTAGAATCCACATTACAATGAAATAATAAACATGGAACTAGAGACATGTTTTCCTGAATTAGTATTGATTTACAAAGGGAGACTTAATAGTACTATTTCTTTATTCCAATTGAGGTGGCGATGCGCACCGGTCAGCTAGTACTCCATACTTTTATCGGAAACTACTTTTAAAAAAACTAAGACTTTGTTACATCATCTAAAGCAATTATTGTAATACAATTTAACAAACTTAAACAAATTTTAAGATATTTTTACCGATCTGTATTAAGAGATATTGGATGAATTATTGTATAAGAAAGTTTTTTTCTCATTTCTAGATTTTGAATTTTTCTAGTGAAAATAGATTAAAAGTGAAAACCGAAGAATAATTGTCGTTTTCGGTTTCGGTTTCGGTTAAAACCGAATTGGAAACTCTATAAATTTTTACAACATTTAAATAAATTTACGTATTCTTGACAATTTTCCTATTGAGTTTTATATTAAGTTTATCTTGGCTCCCTCTTTATTTACAAATAGTTTCATTAAGACGGTGTCATGTGGAATATGGCAATACTCTACAATACGTGAAACACTCGTTTCGATGATAGGGATTGACCTATTGAATTAATTTTTATGGGATTTGTTAAAGTCAAAACTCAATGTCTAAAATCTTACAACCAACCGAGAAAATTTAATGATAAATTTAAGAAAATAAGTCAGATTATGGAAACATTTAACAAAAGAATGCGATTGTGCTAGCAAACCTTTGGATGCAAATTGCCCGATGTGTTATTCCATATCTAACCATATCCTGAGTACTTTTTAAACTATGAGTCTCCCTTATATATTTTGATACGTGGATATTAAAGTTTTTAGGAACTGTAACAATTTACTTGAGTTATGTTCGGCGTTGTGTTGGTATGTCATCTCAAACTTGTTGGAGGGGCACAGCATGAATTGACAATGTTTGGTGTGATGAAAAACAATTTTCTGGCGTTGAACATACATTCATATATCATGAGTGTTGCAGGTTATAATAACATAACCTTGAGTATATTCCAGTTCATTTCATGAATTCTAATTTGAGTAAGTAATTATTGAGATATTGTTAATATAGTGTATAACCCCTGATGAAGACATTTCAAAAGTTATATATGTATAATCTTTTTGCAACATAAAACCCCCATTAAAACCATCTAATTTCCATTTTCATTCAATCAAATTCCCATTTAATTGCAACTCAGCAACAATTTCCAAAATCACAAGCCACTCTATATGCATATGTTACTTAAGACTGTACAAGACAGACAAAACCTCAGTCATCATCTAAATAAATGAAGTATTTTACATGCAAAATCTACTAGATTTTGTGTTAGAAGTTTGAGGTTTGTTCAGCACACACAATTATGCTAGCAAACAGACAAAAAATATGCAGAGATCTTCTTGGTAATTAAGTGCTCACACATCTCGATTTCCACTGTCCGTTTAGGGGTTTTTGTACTTTTTTTGTACTGACTGAAGTGACAAGAGACCAACATAATGGTGTGAAAATTTAAATTATATTTGAGAATAATAGCTTGGTAGTAGATTCTGAAGTTGGTGGTACAATTATTGTGTGTACGGAGACTAGTAGAACTGATATGATGCTGGTATGCATGATGCAAAGGATGTCTCACATAAAAACGATTATAACAAACAGACAATGATGGTTGTTCGGTCATATTTTATGTGGCATGCGGTTGTGGCTGAGTATGTTTGGGTATAGTTGCTGTGAAATAGAGCTTAAGGTGCTTTTAAAAATTAAGGAGTTTATACAAACATTTATAGAAAAGAAATTACAATTTTCTATTGAAAAAAATAAATGTTTGAACCTTTTCTCGTCTAAATTCGATAATATTCCCAAAACACCTAAAGTAAATTTGTTAATTACCTTAGAACTGTTAGTCAGATTTTATAATTTTTGATCAACTTGATATCTATACTTAATCGGAACAGGATATAGCATACAAAATAGTCCTTTGTCAAAGGACAGCTCAAAAAAGCCATCTTCCATTTTCCAAAGATTTCACTTAAATATGTGCCATTGCACAGTGGTTTAGAAACATTTTTTTTGGAAATAATTCAGTATCCTGGGAAGTCTTTGAAATGTTGTTACTAAATTTCACATGCTTAGAGAAGTTCATGTAAATTTGTTCAGGTTCCCAGCTTTAATGGGAGCCAGTGCGTGGCCCCTTATAGTTAGTCACCTCGGGTCTAATTTTTATTTTTTTTAAATCGCCAAAAATCCATTTATGATCCTTCTGAGGTGAAATTTAAAACATGAATATTACTTAAAAAGATCTATAATTCATTTACATGTATAGGTTATCTCTTTAAGATATGGCGGTCCAACGGAGGGTCGAAACTTATTTTTAAAATATCAGCTATATTAAAGATAAAATTTTAAATAAAATAAAATAAAACTTGCTAACAGTTATCTTGTCCTTATAAAAAGTTACACGCATCCAAATTGGAACATGTAAAAAGAGCTGTATTTTTTACGTTTTCTTCCAAAAAAGCCCATGTATTTTTTTTTTGTAGAAAAAATTTGCTTCAGGACTATATACAACTTTTATATGATTCGGAAAGAGAACTTAATGCGAAATCGTGTAAGTTAAAATTTGTGTCACTTAGGCTGTCACAACACATCCCAAGCCTATCCAAACTTGGCTAATTTTAAGAAATAATTTTATGTTTGAGTAAACAATTTTAAAACGGCAAAGCAACGATCCTTAAAATGGCTCCATATTTGTATAACCTTGTATGTAGTTTAAACACCTGCAAAGGTTTGCTACTATCACTTTACCAAGTTTCACAATAAGCACTTTTCTAAAAAAACTCAGTTTTTGGAATACATTTTTGCCGGTTTAGGAATTTCGGTATTTTAAAATAAAAATGTCAAAAATTATAATGCCATTGCTTTGAGAACATTTGGATCTATATTAATTGAAAATTTTGTTATTATATCTTTCACCGTTAAAAGTTTACATTATTTAAAATTTTATATTTTTCTTCATGGAAAATCACCATATTATAATTTTTTTAGTTTTTAAGGTAAATGACATTCCAAAAAACTATAAAATTATCTAATTTTACTAAAATAGCAATCTTCAGGTCCTAACGTTTTCACAAATATCAAACACTTGTACAAAAGGTTTTTATTTGCCCCTCAGGAGTTCTACAAACCTTGACCCCTTTAAAAAGTTTGTCCGTTTTTTCATATATTTCATGCTAAATGTGTATACGTACATTTCAAATGAAAATTTAAAAGGAAGTTTGATGTATTACATTTTGCATGCATTATATGAAAAAACGAATGTGTATAATCGGTTTCATCATGCGGAAGATGGTTTGTGTAGTTTCGAAGTGATGATTTTGACACGGAAGACGAAGAGCTTCCATGCCAGCCAAAAGACCAAGTATTTTAAGCATTGCTCCATGAAGATTTTTGTCAAACTGAACAAGTGTTTGCAAGATCATTGAGAGCTACTCAATGAGCAATTTCAAAACGTTTGCAAGCAGCAGGATTCATCCAAAAGCAGGGAAATTGGGTAAGTTTGCATAGTTTGAACGGAAATATTGAATTTTATGTGGAATATAATTTCTCGTTGGACGATTTGGAACTATGAATTCGATTTTGCGAAGTAGGAATTCCGAATTAGTTGTACCATTCAGTAAATTAATCACAAATGAGATATTCGTATAAATTCTTCTACTTTTTAGAGTAGGGAGTTTAATAAGTGCTCATCGACTTTCATATGATGGTAGATTAATGTTAGAATTCCATGGGAGTTTGCGAAGGCAAAATAAAAGAAATTGTTTTTGGACGGATTCAGTTTTACTTACATAGGTTTCGTATTGCGGATCCCAGACAACACATGCATATTCTAGAATTGGTCTCACAAGCGACGTAAACAATTGCTTTGTGACATAAGGATCATCAAATTCTTTACCCCAGCGTTTGATGAAAACTAATGCCTTATTAATTGTTTGTGAAATGTGAGAATTAAAACATAATTTATTATCAAGTAATACGCCAAGATCAAAGAATACCTCAACTTTATCAAGTTGATGTTCATTCATCATCTACAGAGTAATAAAGTTCGTCTGTATAATGTCATTTGTTTTCACTTTTTCAAATTCAGATCCATTAAATTCTTATTAAAGCATTGGCTAAAATTATCCACATCAGCTTGAAGTAAGGAGCATTGGTTAGATTGGTTTAAGCTAAGGAAGAGCTTAACATCATCGGCATACATTAACATTTTGGAATTCTTAATACAGGATCGGTAGATCATTAATGAATATTAGAAATAATACTGGACCCAAATTACTACATTGAAGGACACCTGATATAACTGGAATATTTTTCAATTTATAGTTTCTGAACAATACACATTGATGTCTGGTTTTAAGATATGTGAAAATCCATTTAAGAAGTACAGGTGATAGTCCAAGTTTGTCTAATTTATATAAAAGAAGATCATGATTCACTTTATCGAATGCCTTACTGAAATCCATATAGATAGTGTCAGTTTGTAAGCCGGAATTAAAAGATGTTATCACTGAAATTGTAAATTGCAATAAATTAGTAGTAGCTGAATAACCTTTTCTAAATCCATGTTGGAATGGAGATAGAAATGATGAAACTTGATGTGATAAGCTTTCAGTTATTTCAGTTGTTATTCTTGGGAATAACACTCAATTTAGCTATACCTCTATAATTAGATACGGATTTGAACAAAGGAATAATATATGATTTTTTCCAAAAATCTGGGAAATAACCATTATTTAAGTGATGCGTTAAATAAGTATGTTAAGGGCAATACATATGAATATAAACACTTCAGAAGAACACAACTCGGCACACCATCGGGACCATATTTATGCGAAAAGTTTAATTTCCGTAAGCTGTCATAACAGTTGATGTATGTATTGCTGGACAATTTATTTGATTTGCTTCAAATATTGCTCTATATTTGGTATTCTATCTATTATGAGCTGCTGAAATCTGGCCAGGCCATCACAGGGAAGCTGTACCGAAAGCAACTGATTCGTTTGAAGCGAGCATTGGCCGAAAAACTCCCAGAATACAGCGCTTAGACCTGAAACCGTAATATTCCGTCATGACATCGATTGGCTTGACTCGTTCTTCGCCTTAAGAGAAGAGCAGTTATTTTGTCCCAAAACTTCCGGCGATAGGTCCTCACATTCTTGACGGATATTGTCTTTAAGAGCTGCAAGAGTCTGAGGCTTGTTGACATAAACTCGCGACTTCAAAAAGCCCCACAAAAAGAAGCTGTCAAATCAGACAATCTTGCTGGCCAGTGCAAATCGCCAAAACGGGAGATTAGGCGCCCGGGAAATGCATCCTTCAGCATATCGGTTGTGGCACGTGCAGTGTGTGCCGTTGCACCATCCTCTTGGAACCACATGTTTTCCAATCCCAATTCATCAGCTCTGTAGCGCTCACCCGCGATTTATAGTCTCTGAACAATACACAGAGACTATAAATCGTCTTCAAAGAAAAAAGGTCCGATGACTCCTCCAGCGAAAACAGCACACCATACAGAGACTTTGAGCGGGTGTAATGGCTCTTCGTGGGTTACACGCGGATGAAATTTACGTACCCGCTAAGATGGAAATGGGCCTCACCACTCATGATTATTTTTGATGAAAAATCATCTTTCTCTTGGTGGTGATTAAGGATGGCTTGAGCGTATGTTAGACGCGATTGGCGGTCAGCAGCTAACAGCTGATGCACCGTCTGGACTTTGTACGGAAACATCTTCAAATCTTGTACCAAAATTCGCTGTAAAGACCGTCGACTGATACCCATTTGCGTGGCACGTAGTCTGGTCGATGTCGACGGCGCTTCCATGTCATCCTCGGCTACAGCAGCAATATTCTCTGCAGAACGGCTACTCCGGGTTCTGCCACGCCTGGCAGCATCTCGTGTTGTGCCAGTCTCTTCCAGGCGAGCGGCTAAACGTCGCAGTGTTTCACCAGTAGGCGTTGGACGGCCAGGAAATCTGCGACGAAATTCACGTTGTGCCAAAGTCACCGACTGATTATTGGTCAAATAAATAGTCAGCAATATTATGCGTTCTGGAGCAGTGTAGCGTAACATTGTTTATTAACGTGTATTTCGCATGTGTTTACTACACAAATGTCAAAACAGAACTGACATTAGGGGCCAATCGCAAAATTTATAGCATTTTCTGATAGGAGGATTTCTTTTGCATCAAATTTGTAAGGTTAAGTTCCAAAGCCTTATCCTCTCATATCCTGAGATTTGTGAAAATTTTAAATTTTGGCTTATAGTTCCTTATTTGTATTATGCTGACAACTTTGTTTGTTAGTAGCATTCAGAAACAGGAGTGAAAAACTAAAAGTTTGTTTGTCCTCCATAACATTTCATGAATTTTTATGGGAAATTAAATTTCAATGAGTTTTATTCACATTAAAACTGTCCGCATCATAATTTTAAAGCACTTTTTGTGTGTAGGAAGCAGTTTTTGATGAACATAAGAATGAACATGTTGAATATTAAAAATGTAGGGTGAATTATTATAAAGAAATAAATTCATTAATTTCTCCTTCAATTTTAAGTTTAAAATGTTTTAGTGTACAACAGAGTATTGTTAATTTGTCATTGAAAACCTAATTTCCATTTAATTTTAATTATGCACATTTTAGGACTTCCAAAATTCTAGTTAAAATTAAATCATTTTAATTTAATTTTTAATACCAATTTTACTACCTCCACTCCCTTCTATATAAAACACATTGTTTCAGTCTATAAAATTCAAACATTTAATATCCATTTCACAATTACAAAAGTTCACCTAAAACCATCCAACATTAAATTTCGCCACGTAATGTTGTCACCTTTAAAGATAATTTACGAAATTTTTTTATCACCATCATTTCAAAATCATTTATTTAAGCCAAACGTTTAATTGCTGCATTTAATGTTTAATGGCAAAACTTTTGTTTCTTTGATTTTTATTGTTTAATTTTTATTTTATTTTGTACATTGTTGCCTTTGAATTACATTTGAAATTCGCAACTTTGAGTTTACATTGCCAATGCAATGTAATGTGCGCACATACATATAAAATAAATACGTAAAACTGTAATGTTGAAACATTTTACGACTCTGCCAAAAATCGTGGTAATTGCCAATAATAAAATGTAATTTATTTGTCGTTGTTGTTTCCTAATATTGATTTAAAAATATTGTATATTGTATTTGAGGCGCAGTGAAAATGTGAATGAATTTAATTTGTGGCAAATAGAATTGTAAAATGGCAACAAATTAGAAATTGTCATATACAGACAGGTGATTTTGTATTCATGGGTATTTTTGTGGATCAAATATACATATTTTTTTGTAAATATCTATTCAATAAATAAAGTACATACAGTCAAAGGTCGATATAACAAATTATATAAATATAAATTCCAGAATCAAACAATATTTTTTAACCTAGATTGATCCATCTAAAATCGAACCGCAAATTTACATTTTCGGTTTGCATTTCATATTTTAATGAAATTTATCATTTATCAAAGGCCTGATTTTGAAAATTTTTTTGAAGATCAGGCCTTTAGTTACTTCAAAATATTAACAAAAAAGGAATAACCTTGTAATTTTTTAAATATTTTATCACAAATGATAACGCAAGGTAGAGAAATAGATTTTTTTTGGATGGAAATAAAACTGTTATTGATAAGATAAAGAAAGTAAATCACAAAGAACTTAACAAAAAATGGCTCTTAATAAACTTGCTGCAAAATGGAAATTTTGACTATTTTAGGAATTTAATTTTACTATAAATTGTAAGTAAGGACTGAGATCGAAGAATTTTAAACATATATATATGTTAATAAAAATTAAACCACTAAACTTACAGTTTTGAATCTTTTTTATTTGCTTGAAATTATTGTTACAATTTACAAAAAAAAAAAATTATTATTATAGTTCTAATCACTAATGCTGAAATTTTGATACTTTTTCTAAAACCCTTCCATTATGGTTTTTATAGTGCTTCATGTCACTTTGTTCGATCAGGTTGTCCATCTCCTTTTAAAATCTACACACTTTTGGACACTTTTTTTGTGCTCTTCAATTCTATTTTAACAAGAGCCCAATATCTGTCCAGTGGACTCAGCTCCAGGCAGTTTGGAGGAAAAATTTTCCATACGTATATTTCGACATCCATTATGCAGCAGGTATATTTTTTGTAAACAATTTGACTTCAATTTCTATGCTCTATCTTTGGCCTCTAAATTTTTAGCAGAGTTCCTGTTAGGAACTTTTTTAGCCTTGTATGCTTTTAAACCTTCATTGGCTTTAACTTTTCGTACCAAATAGTCCGAGTACTGACCTAGCCGGGCTGCTTTCCTACCGGAGGTGCTGGGGGCTCTTTTAAAAATGCTTTCTATATTTTTGGCTTTAGAAACATCATGTGGACCATTCCTTGTACCTGTACCAGGTTTTATATCAACGGACAAGTTCTCCCGGTACTGTTTAATAACATTGGAAAAAGTTTGATAGCAGACCTTTGATTGTTTGGCCAACTTTTTGTAGGACCAAGTTGGGTTTTGTTGAAAATATTTAATGATTATGCACTTTTTTCTGGTCACACTTTTTAATCAGATTAACAACAAATGAACATAATTGAAAGACCTTAATTAATATATTAAGAATGTACACATTTTTCTTAATAAGAAATATTAATAATTTCAGCTCGTAATAGATATCACCCTTTGGCTCCCACCAATTACAGGAAATTACCTGAGCGCTATGAATATTTGGCTTTGGTGTCGATTCGGTTGGTTGGCCATTTTTTATCGCAAGTAAAAATGATTTTCTTTTATAGCATTCAAGCAGAATTTCAGACATACAAAATGGTCTTTCAAGGTCTCTCTGCTTCAATTTGTATGATGCCCGGTTTCCTACAATTTTGGATGAATCCTGCTCCTCGAAAAAGTTTTGAAATGCTGCTTCTCAATAGCACAAACTGTTGAAGCACTTTCACCGTAAGCTTCGGTGAGCAATCGATTTGTTTCAGCGATACTGTTTTAAATTTGTTGGCACAAAATTTGACGGTTTCGATTTTTTACTAATAATAAATTAAATTAAAATAATGTTCTTCTTCTTTTATAGTGGGTTAACTTGAATTTCT
The DNA here is from genome assembly GCA_942486065.2 of Calliphora vomitoria. Classification (NCBI taxonomy): domain Eukaryota; kingdom Metazoa; phylum Arthropoda; class Insecta; order Diptera; family Calliphoridae; genus Calliphora; species Calliphora vomitoria. The sequence continues at coordinate 114,211,148 of OW818030.2, read as the reverse complement.
ATTTAAATTTTACTCTATTTTGCCTTGAAAAATCCATTCATTTAGCAAAATTCCAATTCATTTACGTACGTCAGGAATTTACTTGTCATACGAATTATTTTGATATATGGATGATATCATATTTGAATCATGATGTTTACTACATTGAATGTCCGATAATATGGAAACTAGCATGAAAATAAAATCAATAAATGCTTGAAAATCCGCCCCCTTGTAATGACGATATGAAGAGCAAGTTAGATTACTATATTCGGCCGTGTCGAATTTTAAATACGCTCCACCTAAATATGATGAGAATTTTAGAAGTTACATTGGCATAATCTCTTTAATATCCAGTGAGCTACTATTATGAGGATTAAGGCAATGTTATTGAAGTACTATTAAATAAATATATGAAATAATATAACATTTGTTAGAAAGACTAGTTTAAGCAGAAAATGCTTTAACTACAGATTCTTACGATTTTGAAAAGAGTTTGCCATACATTCGTATTATAACGTATGACATTTAACAATTTATATATGTACCTAATAATTAGTTATCATTATCCGATTGGATCAGCATTATCCTTATTCACCACAAGTGAAAAAACAGAGTATAAAAAAGGGTATACAAATATACATAGAGAATTATACATAGAGACGAGACACTCCAATTTGTCAAACAAAAATACAACAAATCATATGTTTGTTGTAAGAGTTAGGTTTTTGACAACCCAATGCTACACCTATGCAATTATATTTAGACAAAATTCGAAATTTTGCATATGGAAATAAGTTATATTACAAAATTTTTATATATATTCGCGATTAATGAATTTTCCGGATATGTGTAATATATATAATTATGAACCCATAGTCAAAAAATCCAGCAGTATGATTTCTGTCTATTTGTAGCTAATTTCTGTAGAAAATTTGAATATTGTAATGTGATTTCAAAGTATTTGAGGACTATTTTTGTAAAATTTATAAATAAAAAATTAATAAAACTTAATTTAAACAACGCTATTAACAAAAGTGGAACTTATATGACAACTATATCTAATTATGGACCGATATTTAAAAGATCTTGTAATATGATTCTTGGATACAAACTACTATTCGGTGTACTATTTTGTTTCAGTACAAATAATTTTTTGGATATTTGTGTAGGTTAATGTGTTTTCCGGAAGTGGTACTTATATGGAGGCTATGATCAATTATGGACCGATTATCATAAAATTTTGTACAATAATGTTTACATATATTGTAATTTTTGATTTCGAATTTCAACTTGATAACTATATTTGTAAGAAATTTATGAGGATTTTATTGATTTTCGGGAGCTATGGTCAAATATGGACCGATATTCATAAAATGCAGTAGAATGATTACTGGATTCAAATTACTCAACTGTGTATAATTTCATTTTGATATCGATATGTTTTAGATATTTATGCAGGTTAACGTGTTTTTCTGAAGTGGTCCGTATATGGAAGATATGACCAATTATGGGCTAATCTTCATAAAATTCGGTACAGTTGTTTCTATGTATATGAGTATTATGTGTGTCGAATTAGCATTATAAAGGTATTTATAAGAGATTTGTGAGTACATAACTGATTTTCGGAAGTGGACCTTATATGGGAGCAACGCCATGACTTCCGAATATAAATTACGGATCTGTGTAAAATTTTGTTTTGATATTGATATTTTTTTTTTTATGAAGGTTAATTAATGTGTTTTTCGGAAGTGGTTCTTATATGAGAGTTATAAACAAATATGAACCGATCTTCATAGAATTCTGCGCAGCGACTTTCGTATATACGGAGATTATTTGTGTCGAATTTCAACTCAATAGCTATATTTATAAGATATTTATGCGTGTTAAAGTGACTTTCGGAAGTGAGCTTTATATGGGGGCTATGACGAAATATGGTCCGGTTAACGAAAAATTTAGTGTTGTGATTTGCTTTAGCACGAAACTTATTTTTGCTGAATTTTGTATAGATACTGCAATTCTGTAGGCATTTATAGACTATATCACCATATTTCGGGAAGACATTTGTATGGAGGCTAGGAGAAATCATGGACCGATTCTTTTAATATTCAACTGAGTTAGTCCTTTTATCATAAAAGTAATATGTGTAAAATGTTATTTTATTATCTGCAATATATTTACAGAAATAACAAAAAATATATGAAAATTATCAGCTTTTTTCGTAGTAAGTCTCACATTTTGATTCATAAGTTTAGGCCTACTGTACAAATTTTTGCTGATTTTTAATACCAAACTGTTTACTAAGTTCGATTGTGTATTTTGGACGTGAGCGTGTTTTTTACAGACGGACAGACAGACAGACATAGCTCAATCGACTTAGAATTTCATAAGGTTCAATAATATATATATACTTTGTCGGGTCTTAGACAAGGACCGTAACAATTATGACATTTATAATAAAAATCACAACATAATTATTATTTCTTGATTTTTATTTTTTTGTCCGAAATATTTGTCAGACTTTGATTTTCATTTTTTTGTCAGAAATATTTGTCAAAGTTTGATTTTTATTTTTTTTGACAGAAATATTTGTCAGACTTTGATTTTTATTTTTTTTGTTAGAAATAATTGTCATATATATTTGTCAGACTATGATTTTATTTTTATAGTCTGACAAATATGTATGACAAAAAAATAACAATTATTTCTGGCAAAAAAAAAAAACAAAATAAAAATCAAACTTTGACAAATATTTCTGACACAAAAAATATAAAACTAAAGGTCTGACAAAAATTTCTGACAAAAAAATTAAAATCAAAAAATAAATATTTTTGACAAAAAAAAATAAAAATCAAGAATTTTAAAATCATGTTAATTTATGAAAATATAGTTGAAAACGATCAAAATGGTATGCTTGACATGACTCTCCGATATATTCTTGTGATGGCTTATTTTCTTTGAAATTTTAAGAATAATTATTATTTTCGGTCCCTGGTCTTAAATGATTATTTCTCAATGTTACACACTTATATATACCCTAATTCACCACTTTGGTGGTGGGTATAAAAATATATAATGTGCGGCTTTACATTCTTTGGCAGCAATACTTTTATACTGTTTACCTAACTATAGGGCCACACATTTACTCAAGAAGGCGTAACCACTTTTTTAGCACAAATTTCTTTGACGTGTTTACACTTACATAAATAAAAATCATTTTTATTTTGTTTTGAGTCATCCTAAGTAAAATAAATTTTTGAAAGAAATAAAAAAATTCAAATATTTTTTATTTAGTGGTTACGTCTTTTCCGTCAAATATTTGCCATGTGTGACCCTAACATAAGCCGTATGATATATATTTTATTCAAAACGGGTATTAGGGGCGTAAGAGTTATATTAGGTAAACAATGGTTTTGTTTCAAAACAAAATAATTATAAAAAATTCATTTAGCCCTACCTAGAGCGTATGATTAATATTTAATTCAGTATAATTATTAGTTACGTATGACAACCAAGGTTGGCAACCGAAACGAATAACGGTATCGGTAACGGTATCGGTATTAATTTTATTTTTATTTCGGTATCGGTAACGGTATTTAAATTATATCGGTATCGGTATACCGGTATAAAACTAATATATCGGTCTTTATACCGGTATACAAATTAAGTACATCAAACCTAACAAAAATTTATAAAAAGCTAAATATATGAAAGAGCTACAAAAAAATACAATATGTCAAAACAACAGGTACTTTGTTTTTGTTAAAATATAATTGAATTGTCAAAGTTGCCTGTTGTTGTTTTTGCTTGAATTGACAATCCAATTATCTATACAAGTGAACAAAATAATCAGCTGTTCTTCTGAGGTCACCTGCTATAAATTCGCCTTGGTATGTAAGTAAACAACTAAGACAGAGTTGCATTAGTTGAACATCAAGCAGGGATGGACAAGGCTCAAATACCATTTTCTACTAGCAGCAAAGTTGTTAAATTACGTAATTTTAACAATTTTGCAAAATTTAATTATAATGCCGGTATTGAAACTTGTATGATACCGGTATTGATTTGCAATTGATACCGGTATAATAAAGGTATTGATACCGTTATGATAACGGTATTGTACCGGTATGATACCGGTATTAAGGGAAACGGTATTTGAATACCGGTATTTTACCGAAATAATTATTTCGGTATCGGTATCAATACCGGTACTCAATTTTAAACGGTATTTAATCGGTATCGGTATTAATAACGGTATCGGTTGCCAACCTTGATGACAACTGATTTATTACATAAAATTATGTTTCAGCTATTGCTGATCACACTGTTTTTAACAATTTGCTTATATATAATTCACATGAATATAAATAATAAAAAAAATAAAATTGCATTTATATATATGTAGATGAATTCAATGTTACATGTAGATTCATGCATAAAAATATTTTTAAATAGTATTTTCTATTTATGTATAAATAAACAAAACTCTACTTATTAAATTGTTTATTACAAAATATTTGTAAATAAAAGAAATAGTTATTTGGTTTAGTATTATTTATTGACTTGGAGATTTTTAATTGAGACAAATAAGGCACATACACACAAAAATTTAATTGAAATTTTTTTTTTGTTTTAATTTACCAAAAATTTTTTTGCATGAATAGTGTTGGGAATTTTTAATGAAATACGAAAAAAAAAAAAAAATTTTCAATTAAAATATTATTAAAATTTAATTTGAATAACAAATGAGGGCAAAATAAAAATATACAATTGGGTAGAGTTTTGTATGAAGTAGTAATGATTAGAATGTGTATTATTTTTGGTAATAAAGAATAGTTTTTTTACAGCATATTTAAGTTACAATAAGATAAATAATAAACTTGTTTTATTAGAAAAGAGAATTGATCTAAAAAATTGCAAAAATAAATTTCTCTATCTAATAATTGCCATCAGCAATCAGTACAATTGCACAAACTTTAAAGTATTACAAGTTTACCTTCATTATATATTTCTGTTATCATTATTCCTATAATTTCATGTTAAAGCTTAACTCTCAATATGCATTTATTTATGTAAACGTAATCTCTATATATAAAAGTAATATGAATTTCTCAAATACGAGCCTTTTAAGCAAATAACTTTCCAGTTAAATAAATCTGCAATTGTTTTTGCAACTTTTAATACTTTGTGAGGGTTTTTTTTTTTTTGCCTTACTTGCTCTCTGCTCAGGTCCATATTTTCCATTAGCCTTTTAAATCCTTTTTCGAACATACAAATAAATCTGTTTGTGTTAACATTTGCTCTGGTTTTTTTATTTTGCACAATGCTTGTGGTCTGTTGCAACAATGTTTCAAATGTCTGTATGCTGCAATATAAAACCGAAACCGTATTAAAAAAATCATCATCATCATTATGAAAATTGAAACAATTGCAATTTTACTGTTAAGCTGACAAACAACTGCCATAAATGCAAACCAAACAACTCAACCTTTCTCACTATCAAATGATATCAAATGGCAACGAAGCATAAGGTTTATCAGATCAGATCATTTTCACATCTTTCATTGAGTTGTTGACGTACATAAACACACAAAAATCTGAAATTTGTTTGCCAAACTCAAACCACTCCCCCCCCCCCCCCTTACTGCCCCCAACAGTGTTTGCCTTTAAAACGTTAAACCATTAATTCCAGGAAATTTTCATATACACAGCAGATAAAAGAGATGAATTGAAAATAAAAAAAGAAGAATTCATGATGGGATTTGTGCTGATGTTGTTTTTTTTCTGTTTGATTTTTTTTATGAAAAAAATGCAAATAATCGCATTTGTCCATTCGCTTGAAAAATTACATTTTATGAAAATTGTCTAAAAAGAAAATTGAACAAGAGTAAAACAAGATAAATGAAAAAATGTTTTATCGAAGAAAAATAAAAATTTTTGTTTAACAAATTTTATGAAATAACATACCTAATGAAGGCACTACACATGGTAGACATAAAAATCTTTGTATATGCAGAAAAATAAGGAATTTGATGTAGAAATTTTTTGTTTTTACAGAAACACATAGCATTTTCAATAGAAAATCTCTGTGTTTCCGAAACACATGTCATTTGGTATTGAAAATTCCTAGGGGTTCAGATGCCCCTTAGCTATATGGAGGATTCCTTTTTGGAGATTCTTTTGAGTTTGGATTTTTCGTATTTTAGTAAAACTTTTAGACTATATTTAGAATTATCTGGTCTATAATATTCTGAAATGGTTTTACTTAAAATTCATAACAGTAAGGAAATTGAGCTCATTCGCAAAATATGTCCAAATACTTAATTTGTTTTTCTCAAAAATCTCATAATCTAAATCGCAGGTACGGAGTATTGTCAAACTTTTTCGTATTGTTATTCCCAATTATATTCTCAATAAATCCGAATGTGATGATCAAAAAATTCTGACATTTTTTTAACAAAATTTTTAAAAATTTTAAAATTAAGTTTTGAAACTGCCTTAAAAAAAAAATATTTTTTTGGTTAAGTAAAAATTTATGTTAATTTTGTTCCTACATTTCTTGTTCTAGTGGCCTGAGACACGTTAATGGGCTGCGGAATTTTAAATAACTTTACCATTGTTTAACCAATTTTTGTGTTTTTTGTTTCATTAGAACTATAATTAACGTTTTTCTACAATACGTATAGAAATTTTATGCAAATAAATTTCTGAGCCAATTCGAAAAACCGTCATTAAGTTGAGAAATGATGGCAAATCTCTTAACGAAATTGGAATTTTATTAAATCTAAGTAAAAGCCCAGTCCAATCAATAATACAAAATTTCAAAGAAAATGGAAATTATGAAAGCAAAACTCGTAGTGGGCTTCCCCGCATTCTCGACAAACGAACAGAATTGTCTATTATACGTTCCATTCAAGAAAATCCTAAGCTAAGTGCCGTCAAACTAAACCGGAAAATGAGAACAAATCTAGAAAATACCGTTTCTGATCAGACTGTTCGCCGATGTATCAAGAGAAATAGCTACAATAGCAGAGTTGCCAGAAAAAAACCATTACTTTGATCTGTGAATATCCAGAAGTGCTTAGAATATGTCCAGAAGTACGAAAATGTTCATGTAAATGACCCTACATTTTGGGAAAGGGTAATAATATTCACAGATGAATGTAAGTTTATGGTTTTTGGAGGTGATGGCCGAACAAATGTTTGGCGAAAGCCTAATGCAGAGTTATTACCACAAAATGTTAATTGCACCGTAAAACATGGAGGCGGGTCAGTCATGGTCTGGGGATGTATGGCGGCAAATGGTGTCAGTAATCTCAGGTTCATCGATGGTACTATGGATAAGGCCATGTATATTGATATTTTAACGTCCAACTTTTAGATCTGGAGGACAATGCAATATTTCTCCAGGACAACGAAGCGAAGCATTCATCAAAGTTAGTTAAGGAATGTCTTCCATATAACGTTAAAAACAAATTGGAACATCGCCCCGATCTTAATGTTATTGAACATTTATGGGATATTTTAAAACGAGGTCTAAAAAATCGACAAGTAACATCAGTTCCAGCACTCAAAGAAGCGTTGATGGAAGAATGGAGCCAAATTACTCCAGAAATAACAAAAAAATTGGCTTTGTTCATGCCAAATAGATTATCTGCTGTAATTAAAGCCAAAGGAGGCCACACAGAATATTAATTTAATTTTTTTAAGTTTTTTTTTTATCCCGTATATAAACTTATGTAAATTAGCTTTATGCCAAAAAATGAATTATTTTATGTTTTTTAGTAGAATTTAATGAAAACAAATTAGTTTTGTGTTAATTTTATCTCAATAACTTCGAAATAGCATAAAAATGTAATTAAGTAATTTTTCACTAAATATTTCTCAAATATTAGACTGTGTATATGTTTGAGTTTATTCTGTTTATTAGATTTAAAAAAATCATTGTAAAGGTACGAAATGTTGAAAAGTAAAATTTTTTTTACTTAAAAATGCAGAAGTTTTCAACTTCTTAGCTTTTATTTTAAAACATTTGTACAATATAAATTTATTCAAAGTATTGGCTATTGTTAGCTATGACCTGTTCCCATCTTTGTGGCAACATATGGATTCCAAGCCAAAACGAGGTCTAAAACGAATCAAGTCAAAGAACTATGTTCCAAAGTGAAGCGTTACCTAGAGAGAGCGCTCTGAGATATGCTACAGTGGTCGGCCGGGACAAGGTCTCGACTATAAAGCCTAGTACTCTGTTCATATTTGCGAAAAATTATGGTTTTTTCATGCGAAAAATGTTATATGCAACAAATGATCAGCTGTTGGTTTTAGTTTCGTGCAAAAGAAGTGCTGCTTATGTTATTTCGTGTGAAAAATGAAAGTTGCCAAATGTATTTCATATGTTTTCCACAATAAGAACAGAGTACTGCTTTTGCCAAATTATTTCGCACGAAATTTTGAACAGAGTACTTAGCTTAAAGCATGTGAAGCAAAACTTCCCAACCACTTCCATCTAAATACTTTTTAGATGGTATAGCAACATGTGGCCAAGTGTTGTCATGATACGGTTTCATGTCTGGCCGCATATTCTATGTATTTATCTCTACTAATGGCTCAGTTACGTTCGGTACTGGTTCCCTGTGATGGTCTGCTCATAAGAGATAGGATCCTTTTGCTCCCACCAAATACGGAGAATTACTTTAGTGCCATGGATATTTGGCCTTGGTGTCGATACGGCTGATTGGCCGGGATTCACATACAATCTGTTACGCCTTCGGTTATCGCAATGGATATTTTTTTCATCATAAGTAATGATTATTTTCTTTCGAACATGCAGAATCGTCATGCAAGCTCTCTCAACTTCAATTCGTATGGTACTCAATTTCCCTACATTTGGATGAATCCTGCTGCTTGCAAAAGCTTTGAAATTGCTGCTTGAGTAGCTCCCAATGACATTGCAAGATCTTGTTCAGTTTGACAGCAATCTTCATGTAGTTATTCCTTCAATATTTGGTCTTCAAACTTTTTTGGCTGGCCTGGGCGATGTTTTTCGTTTCTTCCGTTTGAAAATCACAACTTTTGAACCGCACAAACCATTTTTCACTCATTGAAACTGATGGAAAACATTCACCGTATGTTTCGGTCAGCATTCGGTGTGCTTCAGCGGCATTTGTTTTCAAATTAAGAAGTAGCGCAAAACTTTCCGCATTTGTGAAACTCGGTTGGTTGGCCGGGTTTCACATACCATCGCTTACGCTTCGAGTTTTCGTAATGGATCAGTTTTACATCACAAGTAATGATTCGGTGCAAAAAATATATTCTTCTATAGCGTTCAAACATCATTTCGGACATGCAAAATCGTCTTATAAGGTCTCTTCGTATGTTAACCAATTTTGCTGCTGCAAACGTTTTGAAATTGCTGATTGAGTAGCTTCCAATGATTTTCCAAGCTCTTGTTGAGTTTTACTACAATCTTTATGGAGTAATGCCTCTAATTCTGTGGCAGGCCTGTGCAACCTTTATCTTCCAAGTCAAAATCCCCACTTCTAAACCGCTCAAAACATCTCTCGCACGTTGAAACAGATAAAACCTATTCATCGTAAGCTTTGGTGAGCAAGCGTTATGGTTCAACAGCACTTTTTTTCAATTTAAAGAAGTAAAGCAAAAGTTCCATTATATGGCGATGCATTGGTAGAAAAATTCGACATTTTCGAAGCAAAAAACACTTTTCGTTTACACTATAATGTTCAATAACTAAGTGAGAATAAGTTATTAGAAACAAAAACCGGGTTCAAAAGATACGCTATCTATATAATCTCGCATTTTTAAGTCATATACCCAATACATATACATAATTTTGCTTCTGTGCACTCCCAGCTCAATTTTTTATAGACAATTTTTCGACTGATGGAAAGCAGCTGGATTTTTTATATATGTATACTTTGCGTGCGTTCTGTTTTTTTAAAGACAATTTCGCTGGATTTCCTATAAAAAATTCTATGTTACGTTCAAACACAACGTTTTATCTACAAAATTGAGTTGTGTTCGATCAGACGCAAAATGTTCTATAGAAAAATACAAAAAAAGTTTTCTATAGAACACACAAAACTTTCTATTGACAATTGAGTTGTGTTCGAGCACACACGAAATTTTCTATAGACAATTGAATTCTGTTCGAACAGACGCAAAATGTTCTATAGAAAATCCAGATCTGTTCCAACACAGGCGAAATATACAACTCAATTTTCTATAAGAAATTTTGTGTGTTCGAACACATTGCCTATAGAAAATTGTGTGTGTGTTCGAAAACAACTAAATTTTCTATAGAAAATTGAGTTGAATATTTCGCATGTGTTAGAACATAGCTGGAATTTCTTGGGTCTGTTCGAACACAACTCAATTTTCTATAGAAAATTTCGTGTGTGTTTGAACACAATTCAATTGTCTATAAAAAAATTAGTGTATGTTCGAACACAACTCAATTGTCTATAGCAAATTTCGTGTGTGCTCGAACACGTTTGGATTTTCGCTATTTTCTATAGAAAACTTTGTCTGTATTCGAACTCGACTCAATTTTCTATAGAAGTATTTGCGTTTATACGAACACATTTGGATTATATATAGAATATTTTTGTGTGTTCGAACTTAGTTTGATTTACTATAGAAAATTTTGTGTGTGCCTTTTGTGAATATCATTTTACCTACAGTAGGGTATAGAATAAATCCAAAAGTACCAAATACTAAGAGACAAGATAAACAACTGAGTTCAAACGATAAGAGTTTAACATGAAATTTATCTTTTGTCTAAGTAAGTATATCTGTAATCATTATATAATAAAGAAATCATATATGTAGACATCAATAAATGACAATGATAATAAAAATTATACAATAAATAAATTGTGTTCTTTTGAAATCAAAAATCGTCTACTTGAGGATAAAGTTTATATGGCTGTAAGGTAATATTATTGTAATACTTGGAAAATATGTACAATATAAAGATATGGTTACATATTAAAATAAAATAGATTAAAGCTTAAAAAAGTAAGAACATTATGAAACAAAATGTATTAAACTTTGTAAGATATTAAATCAAATTTTTAAACTTGAAATTCTAGACAGATTAAAACACAAAAAACTTAAAAGATTAAAGCTTAAACATTTTATATTGTATGTTTTTTTAGTTTTGTGGAATATATTTCAATTTCATTTATTTTTGTTCTTGTCTGACAATTTATGCTGAATTTGTTAACATTAGCAACTTTTTATAACTCTTACTTACTTCATTATCTGTTTGTTATTATTTTTATGATTTTTGTTTTACTTTTTTTCAAAACATTAAAACTCTTCAGAAAATCTTCAACTAACAATTTTTATTTTAACCAAAATGAAAAAAAAAGTGTTTAAACTTTAACTCAATTTATAATGTAAGCAGACAAGAAAATAACTGAATGCTACATATTGACCATTGGATTGTAAACTCATAAACTTTAGTTTTTTACTTTCTTTCTTGATTTCTTTTTGCTTGAAGAAAGCAACCATTCGCTGCTTGATGTCTTTTCCACATAAAAGAGTTTACAACTTTACACCAAACAGCATTTTGTTTATGGTTGTGTAACGTTTATAAATATATATTGTAGTTTTTTTGTTGTTCGGCTGGCTTCATCTGTTTCTCTTCATTTTGCTGTTGTGCAACAATTTTTGCCATCATTAATCTTTTGTTGCACAAAGTCAAACAACACAATGACTTTTCACATTATGTGGCGAAAGCAAAACAGAACGTAAAAGAAATGAAGGGCAACAGCACAAAAAAAAAATAATAATGGAAATATAATTTAAAATCATTACTTTTAACAATACTTGAAAGAAGCTAGAGGTGCTTAATTTTCAAAATTTGTAAATTAATAACTTTACTTCCATGAGGAAAGGCTGATGTGTCATCAATACATCATAAAATAATAAAGATGACAACTAAGAGCTATAAAGTTTTCTTTTCATGATAGATAAACTTCCTAATCTTATAACTTCTGCCCAATATTGTTTCTAAATTTAACAATTTTAAGTAATAAATACAAAGAAGCTTTACAAAATTTAATAAATTCAATGTTAATGCAATTATATCATTATATTTTTTTTCAGCAAACAAAAAAACTCTTTTCATTCAGGCTTTTGTAACAACTTTCAAGATGCTTAATTTGCTGTAGTAGTTTTACATAAAAATGAGTGAGTAAATTTTTATAAACAATTAACTTGAACAACTAGCAACTTGCTGAATTATATTATATACGAGTACCAAACACAAGTACTAGAATAAAAAACAAGTAAGAGTGCTACATTCGGCTGTGCCGAATCTTAAATACTCTCCACCTAAAATAGAGTGGCCTGATAGACTACACGATAGTGCGCTGGACTATCAATCTGGGTGTTGCGGGTCGGATTCGCGCCAGAGAGTCTGGGTATATATGCAGACAAGCAAAACGCTTTGCACTTTTTTTTTAAAAAAAAAAGAAGAATAAGACCAGAAAATCTTAGTCAGTGTTTTTTATTCGGACTTATTGGGTGTATGACTTAAAAGTGTGTTCGAGCACACACAAAATGTATTATAGAAAATTAAGTTGAATACTTGGCGTGTGTTAGAACACAGCGGGATTTTCTATTAAACATAAATTTTGTATAGAAAGTTTTATGTGTGTTCGAACACAACATAAAATTTTTTATAGAAAATCCAGAAAAATTTTCCATTTATCAAAAATCACAGCTCAATTTTGTATAGAAAATATTGCGACTGACTTAAAACTGCTGGAGTTTTTTATAGAAAATTTTGTGTGTTTCGAACAAAATTGAGCTGTGATTGAACAGAAAATTGAGCTGTGATTGAACAGAATCAAAATTGTATGTATTGGTTGTATGACTTAAAAATGCGGGACTTGCAATAGATGGTGTATTTTTTGAACGGGGTTTTTGTTTTTAATAAATTATATGTCATTTCAAAAGGGTACATATCTATCATTTGTTCCCAATATTGAATATTATAGTGTAATCAACGAAGTTTCTTTTGCTTCGAAGATGTTCCATCGATTTCAACGTGCGAGAAACGGTTGAAGGCCAAGAATTGGTGACATTACTCCATGCAGATTGTTGTAGAACTTAACAAGAGCTTGCAAAATCATTGGGAGATACTCATGCAGCAATTTCAAAACGTTTTCCAGCAGCAGGATTCATCCAAAAGCAGGGAAATTGTGTACTATACGAATTGAAGCCGAGAGAACTTCAAAGACGATTTTTCATATCCGAAATGCTGCTTGAACGCTACAAAAGATAATAATTTTTGCACCATTACATGCGATGAAAAATGGATTCTTCACGATAAACCGAAACGTAAGAGATTGTATGTGAAGCCCGACCAACCAACCGCATCGGTGTGAGCGAATGGGTGCTATCTACTATGAGCTGCTGAAATCTGACTAGATCATCACAGGGCACCTGTATCGAACGCGACTGATTCGACTGAGGCGAGCATTGGCCGAAAAACCCCGAGAGTATGCGGTGAGACATAAAACCGAAATATTCCATCATGAAAACGCTCGATCAGATGTTGAAATATATGTTAAAATGTATTTAGAAAGAAGTAGTAGGGAAGTTTTGCCTCACCCGCTTTATAGTCCAGACCTTGCCCCGTCCGACTACTATTTGTCTCGATCGATGCGGAGTATCCTTTATTTGTTTGATTCGTTATTGGCCTCAACAGATGAGCAGTTCTTTTGGTTCGGAATCCATATGTGTACCAGAAAGAAGGGAAAAGGTCATTGCTAACAATGACAAATACTTTAAATAAATTTATATTGTACAAATGTTTCAAAATAAAAGCTAAACATTTGAAAAACTCTCGCATTTTTAAGTCATATGCCCAATAATTTTTAAAGATGGGTCTTATATGGGAGCTATGGTCAATTATGAATTGATCCGCACAAAATTTGAATATAAAACTTATTTCTGGAATAAGTTGTGTGGACACGAAGGTGTGTCAAAAAGTTCGTGCCTTTTGAGGCCTCATTAGCAGGGACCGTAACAATTATGACATTTATAATAAAAATCACAACATAATTGTTATTTTTTGATTTTTATTTTTTTTGTCAGGAATATTTGTCAAACTTTGATTTTTATTTTTTTTTTTCAGAAATAATTGTTATTTTTTTGTGATACATATTTGTATATAAAAATCATAGTGTGACAAATATGTATGACAAAAAAATAACAATTATTTCTGACAAAAAAAATAAAAATCAAAGTCTGACAAATATTCCTGACAAAAAAAATAAAAATCAAAAAGTAACAATTATTTTTGACAAAAAAAAAATAAAAATCAAGAAATTAAAAATCATGTTAATTTATGAAAATATAGTTGAAAACGATCAAAATGGTATGCTTGACTTGACTCTCCGATATTTTCTAGTGATGGCTTTTTTCCTTTGAAATTTCAAGAATAATTATTATTTTCGGTCCCTGCTCATTAGTCTTCACTTACTGTTGCGTTATGTTTCTTACTTACGGCAGTTAGTTGTTCCGTTACAATATACATGCATTTTTTTCTTTGGCAAACCTGTCGCGCATCATTTACACATATTTTAATACATAATTCCTCTTTAAAACACTTTATTAATGCAGGATACTTACTTTGTATTCCCATTTCCTTTGATATTTTCGACCAGACGGCTCGTTTTTTTTTTCCAAATTTTTATTAAATTACACAAAAATCAATCACTTTCTATTTGTTTATTTATTTCAAAAGTTGTCACTTACAATAACATAAACAATTTTTGTTTTTAACAGGTTCCTCCGGAACAGACTACTAACTACTACATCGTCGTCCGGAGATTTAAGTGCTCTATGTGCCAAAAATGCATTTTGAGTAAATCGATGTTGAATTTTAACATAATTTTTCTAAGAAAGTACTCGATAGTATTTTGAGGTTTTTATACCATATAGTTGATTTAATGATGATTCTGATGAAACAGTAAAAAAATATATTCATTTAAAAAATACCAAGAATAACGAGTGATAAAATACTATGAATGTCTAAACGTTTCATATATTTGTCTAAAGCATTATGAACGCAATCTATTTCTTGGATTTGTGAAATGACAGGCTCAGAAAATTTCTGAATAATTACTTTTCACTTGTAAATGGTCTGACAAAATTTTGAAATTGCTGTGGACATCATTTGGTTTATATTTTGAGCAACGTATGAATCACTCCACATAACTCTACATATTTTGAAAATTTGGATGTTCTATCTTCAGAGTATTTAGTATATACAAATACTTATTTCGTAACCTCCACGTCTGTTATAAAATAAGTCCCAAACGCAACAATAAGTAAATTTCTCTTTATTGGGAAAAATAATTGTAGCGGTCATATTGTAAACATTTATTTTGCGATTTTAATAAAAAGACAATGCAAAACTTTAGGAAGTTTGAAAACGATTTGCAAATTAAAACATAGAACAACAGAAAAAGGTTCTTATTTCCGGCGATATACGTCACGTTCCCTTTTAAGGTCATTCGTTTCATTTCTGTAAGTATCGATTTTTTCATATTCATCCTTCGTTGGATTATTTTTTATTGAAAATTGTACGCAACGATCACATTTTGTAGGCTTTGTAAAGGACAAATTAAAATTGTGGTTGAACGTATCTCTATAAAATCTTTCCGAAACTGGGTTGGACGGTTATTGCTCCATGTAAATAAGTAAATTCATACTATGGAGTAACAACTAAACCAGAATTACTGCTCCAAGCGTACGAAAATGCGTTAACAGTGAACAATTATTTACTATACAGGCTAATGCTACGCCTTTACTTTATGCTTTACAACAGTATTTTAGGAAGAACTTCTTTATAATAGAAAAATATATTGAATATATTATCATTTCACAATATTGATTGCACGTAGAGCAAAATGTCCAGCAGTAATCAATTTTATGATTTTGTGCTGAAATTTTGCTCTATACTCCACTGAATGACGTAAAGAGCAAAATGGCACAAAAATGTTCTGTTTTGAAAGATATAGAGCAAAATGGACACGATTTATCTCAGCAACGAGACAATAGGCGAAAATGAATTTGGGGTCGAAAACTTAAGGTGGCATCCTTAACTCATAGAGCACATAAACCCCCGGGCGACGTCATGTTTTTCATGTACAAAAGAGAAACAGCTGACTCGGAACGTAACAAAACGTAAATTCTAATTCTGCCTTTTGAATGAAACACAGGTTTTTGGATAAGAAATTATTTTAATTTTTAACATGGTCTCCTTTGAGCTCAATGCACTTTGTCCGAAGTTTCTCCAATTCTGTTATCCTTTCAATAAGATAAAATTTGTCGATGTCATCAAAATAGGTATTTTTTGTGAGATGATTTCATCGATGGAGTCAAATTTCCTTTAGCAGAGAAATTTCTTGGACTAAATCTAGAGATTATGGCGGAAGAGGGAGCATTTCGTAGCCTAATTCATGGATTTTTGCCAACTGCACATTTGCGTCTGTTGTGCACACGATTGAGAGCAAACTATCAACCATCTTGCGGAAGTGATCATTCAAAATTGAAATCACTTAGTCATGTGAGTTGCCTATGGCTTCCACAATCTCTCGCATTTTTAATCTCTGATCGGGCAACACCATTTCTTGAATTTTTCAATTGTTTCTGGTGTAGAGACCAGAAGTATCCATAGTATTTATAAAGTTTAGCCTTTATTTGAGTGATGACTTTTTTCCACATGATTTTCCAATTTCTCCTTAAGTCACAAGGAATTCTACTATCAAAGGCTGTCAAATTAAAACTAAGTGAGGCAGCTTGTTAAAATTTTGACTGTATTCAACTGGAAGATGCCTGTTGACAGGAGCAGTATTGCTCTTTCAGTATGAAGCGGGAAATTCTATACAAATAAAGCATTTGTGGCTAATAAAGTCATATTTCGGAAGGACATGGAAGCTGGTTGAAATAATGGACCGATTTTCACCAGATTTAATGAGCTTCGTCCTTGGTTGGAAAGCAATACATGTGCCAAATTTTATCGAAATATCTTCAAAATTGTGACCTGTACTTTGTGCACAAATTCACATGGCCAGCCAGCCAGTCAGACGTACAGACAGACGATCACCGACTCAGACAGTGATTCTGAGTAAATAGGTTGGTGTTACACTAATAGTTTTGAACGTTACAAACATCAGCACAAACGCATAATACCCTCCCCACAATGGTGATGTAGGGTATAAATACTATGTACTTACTGGCCAGAAACAAGTACAGTTTTTTTTTACTTTTTCTTTTCAATTGCGCTAAGTACTTTCAACATAAATATTTATATAAAACAATAAGATAGTTGTTGAATTTAAGGAGGAGGTTTTTTTTTTTTGTTTCTTTTATTCATGATTTTATTTTTCATAGAAAATAACTGAAATTATTTGTTGCAACAAAAAAAGCTTGTAAATTTTTCCACTAAAATGAATAAAATAGTTATTTTGGAAGAGTTCTTCTGTCTAACTATTGTGCATATGAATAAGTAGTTAATAAATTCATGGAATTGTAATGGAAGTAATATTATTTATAATTACTATGTTGCACTATAATTTTGTTATAAGGAGTAAAAAATATCATTTCAATAGAAATTTGTCTTATAAATAGAAAATTCTATAAAAATAATGTTACTGTTCAAGCGCAGATGTAATTTTATATACAAATATGTCGTTGTTCAAAGAGTGTTGAAATTTGCTTTTATAAATATTTATTTATAGTCTAATTCCACCAAATAGCACAGAAAAACACAAACTTTTTCCTTAGGTCTTCCGATTTTTACCATATTCGATAAACACAAAGCCTTTGGTGACATGGGCACTTAAATTTTTATTCTTTAAATTGCGTTTTAGCCACAATTTAAATATTTGTAAAAATCTAGAAAATGTAAATGTGCTGTAACTTTAAATATTGCACGCAGAGAAAAAATATGTAGTTCTACATGTTTACTGTAAACATTTCAATAGTTTTACAAGTTTTTTAACAATATTATAGTCACAGTAATTATTTATATGATTGTTGTAACCATAATATGGTTAAGTTACGATTCACATGATTGTATCAATCACATATATGGTTGCAGTATATAAGTATATGTTGATGACAACCATTTTTTATCTAAAAAGGAGTTCTCAGTCTCCCATCGGACGCGTCCCAGGTGGTGGATAGGTGCAACAATTGATTAGACTAGTGATACTGTTTTCTACAATAGGTCACTGGTCCTGACAATTGCTCGAACAAAGTCAATATCTAGAGATACATTTTCTAACAAATGGTCTAAATTTCTTGACATATCTAGGTTTGTAAACGAAATTGCGATAGCCATCTATCATAATACCATCTATTATAATAAATGGTCACAGTACAATGCAATTGGTGTTATGATAATGCTATAACTGGCGATACATTTTACAATAAATGGTAGCCTAGTGATAGCACATTATTTCTCTTTCTTAGTGCTATAACCCGTGGACCAAAACTGTTCTCTCATCTCTCTCTTCAGATCCTATGGACATGCTTACATAATAGGAAGTATACAAAATCTTCCTGATCATATTAATTACTGCACTCCCAAAACTTCTTCCTGAGGAACTTCGGTTTCTCAATCCCATTCAGTATGGAATCAGTCGATGGTCTCTTCGTTAATGAAATGAGGCTATCCATCTATACGGATGGGTCCAAAAAGGGGGATAGAGTGGGCGGTGGTGTTTACATCCCCGAATTTGGAATAAGAATGTGTTTTAGACTTCCAAGTGGATATTGCATTATTCAGGCTGAAGTATCGGCTATCAAAAGAGCGGCTAACTGGCTCAGATATTATAGTATATCTGGTAGGGATATCTTTATATATACTGACAGTAAAGCATCCTTAAATGGGATTGCGAGACATTCGACAGTTTTATTCACATGGGTACGTGGACATAAGGACAATGAAGGCAATTGTATTGCTGATTACTCTGCTAAATCTATAGAATTCCTTTTCTTCTAGTTCTATTTCTCTCTGTTTCATTCTCTTTTCAGGCACCGCAAAGGGAACGATTATTGGACCCAAGTTAGGTGTACCAAACGAAGGTTTTGGACGGCTGCCTCATAACCTAACCTATCTCTCTCTCAGTTGACTGTCAAAACTTGAACAAGCTGCGTCATTGGGTTTGTGTTTGACAGAAATTAATAGCTGACTACAACGTGACTTGAGAAGCACATTGAAAAAAGTAAATTTCGTCTGCTCATTAAGCATTATTGTTGCGGAAAAAAGCCATCACTCAACCATAAGCTTTATAAATACAATAGAAACTCTTCACCATCAATTTCAATGGTAAAAAAGTGACTTACAGAATTTCGTTGTGGCCGTACAACCACGACATATGCCGAAAGTTCTGGACGCTCAGTTGAGATTTCTACACTCGAAAAGATGTAAAAAAAATCATTATATGGTGTTGGCCTATCATAGATTGAAAGTGCTAGAGATTGTGGAAGACATAGGCATCTTACATAACTCAGTGTTTTAAATTTTGGATTATCAATAGGGTATGAGAAAGCTTTCCGCAAGATGGGTGCCGCATTTGCTTACATTTGGGTGCACATATGTGCAGTTTCTATGCAAAAATCCTTGAATAGCTCCTACATCCTCCCTATTCTCCGAGTAACTATTTCATGTTTTCAAACATCAAGAAATGGCTCGGCGGAAAAAGATTTGACTCCAGTGTTGAAATCAGCTCACAAGCACATACCTATTCGGATAACCTGGACAAATCTTATTTTTTGCAAGGTATTAATTAATTGGTGAAATGCTGGACAAAGTTTATACAGCTCAAAGGAGAATATGTTAAAAATAAAATAATTTTTTATCCAAAAACCTATGTTTCATTCAAAAAGTCACGGATTTATTGACCCGCTCCAAGTGGAAAAGTGGAAAGAACTTAAAATTGTAAAAAATAACACAAACAAGTATATTTTAATCAAACAAAATTTTTATTCAAATGATCAATACATGGCATTAATATTTAAAAATTATATGGGCCTTTTTTTCGAGCATTGTTACATTGAATTGATGGTATGTCACGAATAACATGAACTATGTTGGCCTCCAGTGCGTTAAGTGTTGCTGGTTTATCAGCATATACCACTGACTTCAAGTGGCACCACAGGAAATAATAGAGACTTGTTAAATAGCATGATATTGGAGGCCAATTAACAGGTCCATTTCTCGAAATCATGTTATCGCCAAATTTAGATTTGAATATATCGATGGTTGTGGTCACTGTATGACACGTAGCACTATCTTGTTAAAACCACATCTCTCCCGGATAAATGTCATACATATTTTCAAACAAAAACGATCTCCATTGACCGTCCCGCGAGCTCCGGCTTAATTTTTGAAGAAATAAGGTCTGATGATGCCACCAGCATGTAAGCCGCACCAAACGTTGCATTTTTCTGGATGTAATTAAGTCTTTATGGTTTGGTGTGGATTGGTCTCTCTCCATATGCGCCAAAATGAGCCTCATTGCTGAACGCAATTTTGCGATAAGACAGTCGTCTATAAGTTGCGCTAATCGATTACTGATTTTCAAAGGAAATTTGGTAGCATTGTTCAACCGTTAATTTACTTATAATGATTTGCCAGAGTGTGCGCAGAATGACAGATAGTTCGTTGGAGGGTTAACACCTTTCGCAAGTTCTGTCGAGCTTCAAAAACCCTTTATTAATATTTTGGAAAATGTATTGCAAGATTTTATAATATTGAGCATATCATTCTTAGGAGCGACTACTGTTTGCCGCAAAACAGAAATAAAATAGTATGTCTGTACCCCGTTTCTGTAACTATTTGTGAGAAGTTCTCACATCGAGAAGTGTGAAACAAAAAATTCCATCGTTTCTCGATTTGGGAGAAAAAAGTGTTTCTGTAACTTAAAGTGAGAAGAGTCAGCACTAATTACGTTTTTATTGGAAATTTCCAATCAAGCTGTCAAAAACATAAAGAAGAAAATGAAAATAAACAAATCAATTTATATTTAAAAAAAAAAAATTAAGAAGTAAAATTATAATTTTTTTAAAAAATAAATAATTTAATTGTGATCAGAAATGTATACTAATTTATTAATAGAGGCAGAGCAACATGATCGTAGAAATATGTTGCGGATTTATCGCCAAAAATTAAGGAATACAACTGATCTATTTACTATTCCGGAGCAACGTTTTAAAGACCTCTATAGGTTAAGCAAGGAAAATAATTAACATTAATTTAAGTTTTAATTAAAAATAAAATCTTACCTTTTCTTTATTTTTTGTATTCATATTATATTTTTTGAAAAAAATTGTTTTCGCACCGTTTTTAAATGTGAGCTGTTTTGACAGTTCATGTGAGAAACTTTTCACAAAATTTTCTTACAGAAACACTTTGACTCACAAATTTCCAATAAGTTACGTCAAAGAACTTAAATGATAGATAGTTCTCACAAAATGAAATTACAGAAACACTTACATGTGAGATATGAAATCGTGTTTCAATTCACGTTGTTTTTTATTCAATTTCACTGTTTCATGCGAGAAATTTCTCGATGCGAGAGTTACAGAAACGAGGTACTGGTTTCCTTGACATTTTGTATAAAAGAAGTAACTTGAAAACAATTGTTCAAAAATTTTCAGAGCCGAGACATTAGCAAATTCAAGAGATTTGGAATACACAGACTCCTAAAATTAAAAGCAATCCATACCGTTTCGATAACAAAATCAATCCAAAAACTCACCTTAAAAATTCTATAAAATATCTATAAGTGAAGACGAATTTCAATCATCAAGTTTTAAAAAACGAGATAGAAATGTAGTTTTCAGATACAATTTTTTATAAAAAGAATTAAGTACATACATGCAAAAGAATAAATATTTATCAAGACAAAAATATAGATATTGAACTTCTATGTGTACCCCTTCCAGATAATGATGTTAAATTCTTTTCTGATATATTAATGTAAATTGTAATATTCAGCTAAATTTATAAAACGAAGTTTTAAACTCAAGTGATATATTTTGAGTTATTATGGTCTTGTTCCTATTTCTTAGTTTATTACAATAATATTGTTGGAAAAAAGTTTAACTTATTTAGAATAAATAAAAATTTAAAGAAATCTGTTGTAAATATTTTTGTTTTATACCTTCCATATATATACAAAAATAACCGTTATAGAATCTATGCTGTAAAATTCATGAACATAGAATGAAATCAAAATGCCTATTATAATAAAAATAAAGTAATTTTTAATTTTTTTAAAACATTTAAAAAAATTTCATACACTTTTTATTGTATATACACAAAAATGTCATTTTAAATTTTTAGCAAAAATGGCTATACATCAAAATTCTCAGAAATTATAAAAGATGTAGACCTGGGGAGCGAACAGATCGATAGTCCTAGAAATTTTACCCAGAAAATGGTCTTAACGCATTTTTTTTTATTTTGTGATATACGTGAAGATAACTTCGGGACGACGATATCTCTGCATTCACACTAACACGCATACCTAAATTTGAGCGGAAGGCGTTTTTTACTTGTCAAAAATTCTCATGCCCATACAATTTGTACCGAAATAACGCGACGGCAACGCTTTGCAATTGGAAAATCCGATTTTGACAGCGCGTTTAATAGTGAAGTTAGTTTCAAAACACAATAAATGTAAACACATACATACAAAAGGAGAAACAAATATGCAAGAAACACATTTTTTAAACTTTAATATTTAGTTTTTTTGATAAAATTTTAGTTTACAAATCACGAAACAAAAATCAGAAACACCAATACTGCAATGTACTTTATTGTTTAAATAATCCGGGTTGTTATATTTATTTTTTTGATAAACTTGTTTTTATTGTTTGGCGTAGCGTTGGCGCTTTTATTTAGGTATGACATATCAGCGTTAAGGCTAAGGGAAAAAAACGTTCCGCCTTACGCTTTTATTTAGGTAGGCCAGTAAACGTCTGTGATGTCTCTATTCAAACACCGATATTTGTATGTTAGATGTCTATGGACAGACATAGATATATGTATTCAGACTCAGAGTTTTGTGTCTTAAACTCCAATACATGAGATGATTTGTGATTCAAAATGTTCAATTACTTGTCATTTGGTGCATGAACAAGTAACAACACGTCAAACGCGAACAAATCACATGCACAAATCAATCAATAAGATAGTCAGACTTAAAACACAAGGGTCTGTGATGCTGATGTCTGTAAAACAGACTAAAATGTTTGTGTTCACACACAGTTGCCTGAATTTAGTCAAATATATCTGCGCAAAATAAAGAAAATCAAACTGTGTTCGACACACAACAAATGTTTTATAGAACATCCAAATATGTTCGAACTCAGACATATTCTTTAGAAAGTGAAACTGTATTCGAACACATGAAACAGCCAACCTAGTTCAAATACAGACAAAATTTTCTATAGAAAGATAAACTCTGTTTGAACACACACAATATTTTCCATAGAAAATCAATGTGTTGTTATCGCACACAAGATTTTCTACAGAAAATCCAGCTCGAACACACGCAAAATTTTTTCTAGATAATCTGTATGAGTTCGATCACACGTATGATTTTATAAAAATCTTCGATCATACGCAAAATTCTCTACTTAAAATCAGTGTGAATTGTGATCAGTGTGAGTTTGAGTACACGCAAAATTCTCTATAGAAAATCCATGTGACTTTGATCACACGCAAAATTCTCTATATAAATTCTGTGTAAGTTCGATAGCACACAACATTTCTTATAGAAAGTCTGTGTGAATTTGATCACAAGTATAACTCCCTATATAAAATCAGTGTAAGTTCTGTAGAAAATTATCTATGAGTTTACTATAAACAATATACCTATTGTATGTAATTTTGTTCATACTTTTTGAAAAATATTTTATACGGTTTGTATATATGCTTGAATTGTGTATCATACACGCACAACATGTTACTTCCTTAATGTTCCCCTAATAGCTGATACTCTCCCAAAGGTATAATTTATATCTAAAAGTTTTTGTTTAGAACTTTCTTCCAAATCTTTGTTTTATTTCTAGTAGTATGTTAGTATGAACCTTCAGCTTTTATAACCATGCACTTATTCACAGACAATAGAAAAGTGAAAGAAGAAAAAAAAAAAAATAAAAAATAAATCAGTTTAATGGCAGTATTTAGTTTCCACTATATATAGTTTTTTGTTTATTATTTTAAATGTTTTTTCTTTTGCAATTTGATTTTCCTTTCAACTAATGCAACATCATGTATAAAATTTTTGTGTTCATGCATGAACATTTTCTACATATTTGTGCGTTTGTGGTTAACACCCACATATTACAACACATTACAAATACACACGGCAACAAAAGCGAAAAAAAGTTTTCAAAACACTTACGTTTACAGCGGGTAATACATACCCCCACATTATGGCCTCCACCCACTTTTCGTGCATGTATATTTGTGAAATCAAACAAATTCTTACTCCCTTGTGTCAACATATTAAGTGCTAGAAAAAAAGTTTTATAAATTTGTAATGCTACCAGAACATGTATAAAATATTACAGTCATTTAAAATAAAATGAAGCCATTAAAACAAATATTCGTGAGGGGGGTAGACTGATTTTTTCCAAAACTTAAACAGCTAAAGGATTGGTATGTAATTTGAAAATAAATTTGCCAAAGCAAAACATTCCCAATAGAGTTTTTAAAATATTATGAATTTTATAAATTTTTTTTTTAGAAAACATAATGCATGATTAATCCACAAACACTAGATTAGATAAAGTTATTTTAGCATTAAGTCAGCTCAAATATTACTCATACGTACATGGAAAATAGTTTAAGGTCACAAAAATGATTGCCTAACTGAATATATGCTCAATATTTTGTGTTTCATGTGACACTATAAATATTTAAAATATTTAACCAGAAAATAATTTAACTTTCCAAACCACCAATTTATGTAAATTATTTTATGTGTTGCTAAAGCTTGATTGTTTGGCCTTTTTGTTAAACAAAATAAAATAAAAACTAAATAAAATACATATTTTATGCTAAATACCGGTTCATTAATTTTGTAAAAATGCAATATTATTTTAAGTGGCCTTTTTGAGAATTAAAGTACATTTTAATATAGAATATTTTATACTAAAAGCACCTCTAGCTCTTACTATATCGCTGCCTAAACATATTCCTCAACCTCTTGCTTTATTTCGTCCTCCTTTATTGGTCGCATTGTGGAATTTTAGAAAATTTTGTATTTTGCATAAGCATTGTCTACTCGCTTCTAAACGTATTCATATTGGAAATTATTTTCATTTTGTTTTGCGGTTTGGTTTACTTGCCATAGAAACATTCAAAAATATTTTGCATAAAAATCATGCGGTATTGTAGGAGCAACAATTCAATGAATAGATAGTTGGCTGTTGTGTGTATTGAAGATGCCTCAGAGGTAGAAGGTGAAGCAGAGATTCTGAATCGTTGAACAGCATTCAGGCTCATATGGAGCACAAGACAAAATTTAGAATATATACGATTGAGGCTAAATCTATAATATACAAAACTCTACGTTTAAAACTAACCTTAGTTTACTCCAAGAGATAAAATTGCAAATAAAAAACAATCGAGACTATATTAAGACCTACACTACACTACCTTAATATTGGGTGTATGACTTAAAAATACGAGATTTAGAATAGAAAGCGTATGATTACAACGCATCATAATTTTGAAGGGTATACATCTGTCATATATTCTCACTTAGTTATTGAACATTGTTGTGTAAACAATTAAGTTTTGTTTTTTGCTTCGAAAATAACGAATTTTGTGCCAACAAACCGTTATACAGGGTTTTCCAACAAGAGGTAATATTTTGAATCACCCGGTATTTTTAAGCTTTTATTCGTTGACAGTTGACAAGTAGAAACTATGCCATTACTAAAAATGGAACGATACATGCTTCAACAACGCATTAAAATGATTAAAAATTACTACAAAAATGGTGAAAATCTTGCAGTCACTGTTCGCAAAACTAAAGCATTTTTAGGTCGTCGTTAAGCACCTTGTTGGACCGCAATACAGAAATTGCTGGAAAAATTCGAGCTGTTGGGAAAAGTTAGTGATGTGAAGAATAAAACCCGTATTCGTCGCTCAAGATCAACCGAGAATATTGCTACTGTAGCCCAAAGTGTTGAAGAAAACCCAGGTTTGTCTATTCATCGTCTTTCTTTGGTATTGGGCATTCCACGTTTCACTTCAACATTTACTTTCAACAAGACAGAGCAACGTGCCACACATATAACGAAACCATAGCTCTTTTACGAGAAAAGTATCCGGACCATGTTATCTCTCGAAGAGTTGATCAAAATTGGCCACCGAGATCTTGTGATAAACTCCTTGCGACTTCTTCCTTTAGGGCCACGTGAAAGTTGGGATCTACGCCACAGCCCAGCGTCGATTCAAGACCTCAAAGATAGAATTCGTGAGGCTATGGAGGACATAGGGCAGCCACTTTGCGATTTGGTATGGGAAATTTCATATATATATAAAGGATATGGTTCTGTAAGCGTGGTCGCGATGGCCATTTGGCTGATGTTGTTTTTCATTATTAATTTCTTTATTATGAAATAAACATGCGATCATTTGTCTCATAAAATGCCATTTACCTTTGAATACCAAAATAACACCTCTTGTTGGAAAATCTTTTCTGAGGGAAGTTTAGCTTTAGTTCTTCAATTTGAAAAAAGTGCCGCTGAAGCTCGCCGATTGCTCTCCGAAGTTTATGGTGAATGTGTTTCATCTGTTTCAACGTGTGTTTGTGCGGTTTGGAAGTGGTGATTTTGACGTGGAAGACAAAGATCTCCCAGACCAGCCAAACAAGTTTAAACACCAAGAATTGGATGCATTACTCCATGAAGATCGTTGTCAAGATCAACAAGAGCTTGCAAAATCATTGGGACCTACTCTGTCAGCAATTTAAAAATGCTTGGAATTAGCAAGATTCATCCAAAAGCAGGGAATTGCCGAATTGCTACTTGAACGCTATTAAAGAAAAATTGCAGCATAAGAGATCGTATGTTAAGCTCGGCCAACATTCCGAATCGACACCAAAGCGAAATATCAATGATGATAAAGTAATGCTATTATGAGCACAGTCAGAGGGAACCTATACCAAAAGGAGAATATAAATTTGGAGCGAGCATTGGCCGGAAAAATCACAGAATATGCGGTAAGACATGAAACCGTAATATTCCATCATGACAAAGCTAGACCATATGTTGAAATACCTGTGGTTGGAAGTTTTGCGTCCCCTGCCTTATAGTGCAGACCTTTGCCGACTACTAGTTATTTCGGTCGATGCAGAACGCTCTCTCAAAAATTTACTCGATTTGTTCTTGGCCTCAAAAGATGAGCAGTTATACAATTACAATTCAAGATATACGAGTGAGTCTTAAGTATGACTACATAATGAATCATGACTGAGACTAATTTATAGTAATGTCAGACATATTATTGAAGCTAAAGTAAGACTTTATAATTTTAGCTTGAAGATGAAGTTAGTTTAGAATGATTGAAGCTAGTGTAGTACTAAATCAACTAAACCTACGATTACATATAAAGTAAAACTATATAAAGTCCTACGATTAAACATAAAGAAAAACCAAATTAAGTCTGGCGAATGAACAAGGTTTGAAGTTAAGGTAAGTTTATTTAAAGACTTATGAATGAAGTATAACCTTCGATTGAAGCTAAATTAAGTTTACATAAAGATCCATGGTTGAAGCTATATTAAGAATGATGATAGAAGTATGACATAAGTACGATTGAAGTTAAATTAAGACAATATAAAAATCACGATTGAGAATGAAGTAGCCATCAATTAAAGCTAAAGTTAGACAGAAAGACCCACCATTGAAAGTGAAGTATGACCTAATATTGAAGCATAAATACATGCTATTGAAACTAAAGTAAAACTACGATTTAGACTAAATTATGACCTACAATTGGAGCTAAAGTAAGACTAAGTAAAGAACAATGATTGAGACTGAAGTATGACACCTACGACTAACACTAAAATATGACATACAATTGAAGGTAAAGAAAGATTCCATAAGCACCAAAGATTTATTAAAAACAAAGTTAGACGTAAAGCCGAACGATTGATGCCAAAGTAAAGAACTACGATTGAGACTAAAGTATGACCTACAGTTGAAGCAAAAGTAAGATTACATAAAGACTTACGACTTATTAAAGCTAAAGTGAGACATAAAGACCTACGATTTAGGCTAAAGTATAACCTACAATTGAAGCTTAAGTAAGACTACATAAAGAACTACGATTGAAACATAAAGACCTACGATTGAGACTGAACCTTTGATTGAAGCTAGAATAAGACTACATAAAGACCTACAACTGAGACTGCAGTATAGCCTACAATTGAAGTTAAGTTAAGAAATAAAGACCTAATATTGAGACTGAAGTATAACCTTGGGTTGAAACTAAAGTAAGACTACTTTAAGACATACTATTGAGACTGAAGTATAACTTACGATTGAACTTACGAGTAAATTAAGACATAAATACCTACAATTGGGACTGAAGTATAACTAAGTATTGAATCTGGAGATAAACATAAAGACCAATTATTGAAGCTAAAGTTAGACATAGAGACCCTACGACTAAAGCTAAACTCGGACACAAAGACCTACAATAAATTGTGAATAAACTAGGACAACATAACTAACTACTATTAAAGATAAAGAAAGAATACATACACACGATTTGAGAAGAATTTGGACTACATGAAAATTACAGTTGGTCCTCCTATTGTAAAATTTAAGTAAAGAACGATTGAACTAAAGTAAGGATGCATAAAGCCCTACAATTGAGACAATGTAACATAACAAAATGACATACGATTGAGTTTATGGTATGAGATACAATTGAAGCGAAAAAATGCTATACAAAGACCTGCGATTGAAGCTAAATTAAGAAAACATATGTCACAAAGATTGAAGCAAAGAAGGTTAAACTAAAACTTAACAAAGGACCTACGAATAAAGCTAAAGTACAACCTATGATTCAAAAAAATTGGGTGATAAATCTCAAAATCTAACAACTAGTAATAACCCAAAAAATAGTTCATGACTAAGGTATTTTACCGCTTCGTTTCTTCACAATTAGCTTAAGAATCCCTGTGGTACTTAAATGGCTCCTCAATTTTATAAATAGCTACTACTACTTTCACCAGTAAAATAGAATGGAAATTTTAACAAAACACAACAAAAAAAAAAAAAAAAGAGAAAAACTGGAAAAGATGAAAAACTCTAAAAGATGATGCTGTGTAGTACAGTGGCACTATTAAACGAGTAAATGATATGCCAAACAATAAACAACTTCTGTTTTGTAGTGGATCCTTTTTCATTCCATTTCATTGTGTTCTGTATAGTTATATGTAGTTGTTGTGTATGTGTGGGTGTTTATCTCTGTGTGTGTGGTAGTTATTCTTAGTTCCTTGTATATTTTACCTTTTTTACTCCTGCTGCTAGTCTTTGATGTTTTGTTCAGTCATTTATTTTTTCTCCGTTGTTTAGTTGTTTTGTTGTATTCTGCTGCAAGTTGTTTTAATGCCTGTCAATTCTTTACAGCATTAATGTTTTTGTTGCTGTTGTAGTTGTATTTATTCCTTACAAAATACTGTTGGTATCTACAAATTGCTTTGGTATTGCTATGGTTAGTTTTTTTCCCATTTTGTTTTCCATTTTAGCCAACAAGTTGTTTTGTTGTCAATACTCGTACTACGTTGTCAGTTTTGTTTTGTTGCTTGCATAATTTATGGTCTCATTCGTCCTTGATATTTGACTTTGAATTTTAAATCTCTTTAGCATACTTCAGTGTGGTCTTTTTTTTTTTAATATATTTGAAATATTGTATGAAAAGTGTATGATTTGCTTAATTTAGATGATTTATTTTCATTTCTAAAGCATTGCTTTATATTGCAGTTGCTTATTTACTTATATGATAAATTTCGTATTGTATCGCTTACGGCTTTAAAGCACCTCCGCTCTTGTGTGTTCGTTAAACAAGAAGATGTTGCCAAACAACAGAAATATGATGGTTTTTGACCTTTACTAAAATCTCAATTTCTATTGTAAAAAGACTTTTGATTGGAGCTAACTATGAGGTATAAGAGAACATTAAGTTCAAGTGGATTTTCCAAAAGATAAAAGCATTCGATTGAAGCGAAATGAATACCAAATAAATATCATAGACTTCAACCAAGTGGCTACGCTATAATAACTTTGTATTGAAAGACTTACAATTCGCGAAAAGTAAGGACTATACGAACCCCAAAGATTGATTCAAAATATCGATTGTATAAAGATTATTGGTTTTTGATTTATCTAGATTAGATTTTTTGTTGATAATCACAGATTATCATCTTCTTTTTAAGAAATGAAAAATTCAGTCTGCGAAACAAGCAGCAAAGCAAAACTTCTTTGTCTGCAGACATTCCCTGAGTCTCTGGTGAGAATCGATCCCGCAACCCTCAGATTGATACTCCAGCGCACTATAATCTAGTCTATCGGGGCACACTTGAACCAGTATTTAATGACTTAGAGCAACTTTCATGTTTCATTTAATTTTCATATGAGGAATTGATTTATCACATATCATCATATTTCCATTTAGACCACTATTTACTGACTTAGAGCTGCTTTTATGTTTCATTTAATTTTCAAATGAAAAATCGATTTTTGTTTGAAAATAAAAGGGCTCACAGTTTATCGTCCTTTTTCCATTTGTCAGTACTTAGTTACTTATGGAGAAAAAACATTTGGTAAATATTGATTTGAAATTAATGTCAAGTTAACTTTTAGGTAATTTTATCTGCTGGGTATTTTACACCGTAGTTATCTATTTATTGAAGTTATGGGCATTAGAGGCACTATTATGTTTCAGTTTAGTTTTATTTGAAAAATTTGTTTTCGGTTGAACAAATAAGTGATCAGAAATTAGCATGCTTTTCCCATTTGGACAATTATTTACAAACTTATATGCGCTGAGCTAAAGTAAAGCTTCTCACAGTCTTTACCTATTGTAAGAAAAACAATAGAAACTAAAGTATCGCTACATATTGATTGAAATAAAAACTGCTATTGAAGCTGAAATAGTACTACACCTGTCAAAGAAGCAACAGTAAGATTAAACAAAGACTAAAATAAGACCAACGTTTGAAGCTAAGGTAAGGTGTTACTATGTATGGTCTCTAGTTTCAAGTAGCAAGTACAGGGTGTTCCAATAGGAGGTGTTATTATGGAATTCAAAGAAAAATGACATTTTTTGAGATAAACGATCGGATGTTTATTTCATAATAAAGGTGTTAAATCAAGGTGTAACACGGTCCGGAAACTTTTCCCGTAAAAGAGCAATGGTTTCGTTGTTTGTGTGGCACGTAGCGACATCTTGACGAAAGAAAACGTTGTCCAGATTAATATCATCCAACTCCGACCATAAGATACGGTGTAATGACTTTTGTGGAATGCCCAATTCCAAAGAACGACGAGGAATGGACAATCCTGGGTTTTCTTCAACACTTTGGGCTACAGTAGCAATATTCTCTTGAGCGACGTGCAGGGGTTTTATTCTTCACATCACTAACTTGTCCCAACAGCTCCAATTTGTCCACCAATTTCTGTATTGCGGTCCGACAAGGTGCTTCACGAGGACCCAACAATGCTTTAGTTTTTTGAACTGTGACTGTAAGATTTGCACAATTTTTGTAGTGAATTTTAATAAATTGCAGTGCGTTGGTGAAGCGTGTATCGTTCCATTTTTAGTAATGGCGTAGTTTCTACTTGTCAAGTGTCAAAGAATAAAAGCATCAAAAGTGACAGCTACCGAAATGCAGGGTGATTCAAAATAACACCTTTTGTTGGAAAACCCTTTAGTAAACTCTACGTGATAATAATTTTTCTCAAAAGTTATGTTGGTTTTAAGTTGAAAATTAAAACTAGATCTAAAAAATAAAGCTTTTGCTTAAATGACAATAAAATATTTTTCTAATATAAGGGTTTTATGGGGGTAGGGTAAATTATGGAACGATCCTCACAAAAGTTGGTAGAAAGATTTAGGTTCATATAAATCTGGTTTATGTCCAATTTCATCACATTCATTTTTATAAGCCAATTAGGAATTTTCAATTCATTTTCTGAGGTTGCCCTTATATGGGGACTGGGGACAAATGTTGTCCCATTTTTACCATACTTTACAGTATTATTTCTAGTACTAATTTGTGCAAAATTGTACCAGACTGCCGCATAATCAACATATTTATGTCAGCTCAAACACTATTCCGGAGGGACATTTTTATGGGGACTAGGTGAAATCATAAACCGATATTGCTAATTTTCAATACCAAACAAACCTTAGCAACAGAGAGTATTTGTGGAGAATATTAGCCAGCTACTTTTTTCGGTTAGGCCCTATTGTGTTTTCACTAGACAGACCGACGGACATAGCTAAATCGTCTTAGAAGATAATGAGGACCAAGGATATATATTTTGATTCTATGACCAACATTTCCATACAGTACTAATATAATGACAAGAACAATGTTAAGATGGTTGGTATCAAAACTCTTGAAAGTATCGAGGAATATTTTTAATTATCAACATTTAAATGGTTATAACTTTAAGAGGTGAAAGATTAAGGAGTGAGATCGTAAAATTCCTAACACACGTTTTTCATTAAATCTTTTAACCCAAGTATTATTTGATTATTTTCTTTTTTTATCAAGTTACCTTTGTAAAACATGTTAGTTATTATGTTTAATATCAATTATATTCATTTGCTGTTAATCTGATTAAAATGATTAACCAGAAAAAAGTACGTTCTAAAATTATTAAATATTTTCAAACCATCAAACTATTTCCAATGTTATTAAACAGAACAGGTAGAAGGAATGGTCCACATGATGTATCTAAAGCCAAAAAAAAAATAGAAGGCATTTTCAAAAGAGCTCCCAACACATCCGGTAGGAAAGCAGCCCGGTTAGTTCAGTGCTCGGACTATTTGGTACGAAAAGTTAAAGCTAATGCAGGTTCAAAAACATACAAGGCTCAAAAAGTTCCTGACAGGAACGCTGCTAAAAACTTAGAGGCCAAAAACAGAGCACGGAAATTGAAGTCAAGTTTTATAAGAAAAATATTCTTTCTGCACAATGGATGACGAAACGTATGTTCTGGCAGATTTTTCGCAACTTCCTGGTCAATAATTGTATATTGCTGATGATCGAGGGAATGCTGAAGAAAAGTTTAGGACCTAAAAGCAGTTCTTGGTAATAGCAAGTAATATGCAGTTGCGGCAAAAGAAGACAAACATTTGTTACAACGTGCTCTATAAACACCGAAATTAACATCAAGGAATGTTTACAAAGAAGGCTGCTTTCATTCATATGACATCATAATGTGTCCACTTAGTTTTGGCCTGACTTGGCATCCTGTCACTATAGTAAACAAGACCTTGAGTGGTACAAGAACAATAAGAGAGGCAAATCCACCAAACTGCCCGGAGCTAAGGTCAGTGGAGAGATATTGGGCTCTTATTAAAAGATAATTGAAGAGCACAAAAAATGTGTGCAAAAGTGTGGAAGATTTTAACGGAGATTGACTACCTGTTCGATCAAAGTGACATAAAGCACTATAAAAACGCTAATGGAAGGGTTTCCGAGAAATTTTCAAAATTTCATCACTAGTGATTAAAACTATAAAAATAAAAGCTTTTAGTTTAGTGGTTTAGTTTTTATTAACATATATGTATGCTAAGATTTTTTCGATCTCGCTCCTTAGTAGCCAAATATTTCGGATTCGCAAATTTATTTCCATAGTCTTCCGATTTCAGTTTCTCCAAAATTTTTGATTTCCCTCATATATATTGTAACTATGAATTAAGCAGTTCCTAGTATTGCTATAAATGAAAATCATTCAAATGTAAAATTATCATAAAATTTGTATCCCTCTTAATTAAAAAAATTCTTGCATTCATTTAAATAAATTCCCTACCAAAATTGAGCAACAATGAAACGCAACATCTTTCCTTTACCCATATACAATTTTTCTTTATGCAAAATATTTCCTTTTTATTTAACTTTATCCTTTAAGTAGATTAAATTTCAAACAAACAGCAATAACACAAAAATGTTAAGAGCTTAACTTACTACAACACATGTGTTGTATGCGCAAATAAATGTTCGTTTGATCATATGGAACTGTTTAAATTTTATTAAAAGAAATTCAGAGAAATTATGTAAAATTTTATACATGCATAAATTGTAGCTACTACTCGTACCTCACAACCAGCCAGTCAGCCAGCCAGCCCTTCCACTGCTACTTGAATATAGAATAGCCTGCAACAATAAAAACCTAAATTGTTTTACTCTCAATTTTCAACAGCAGTAGTAGCACCAGCAGAGCAGCACATCATATGAAAAGGACCCTTGAAGGCAAAAATGTGTGTTAACAAGGCACTTAAATGTCAGTTGTGTATTTCAATATAAAATACACATATACATACATCAATATATATATATATATATATATATATATATATATATATATTGTGAAAATACATACAAATTTGAGTACATATGTCTGGTTATATAAATGAGTGTTTGTTATAAGCTTTTTTATATATGGGACAAATGGAAAAATTTCGACCAATTCTTCAGAATTCTATAATCATTGGTATATATTTTTTTATTATAAACTAATTAGAGTTCTCCAGACTTTTGAAATTCACAATAGCTTGCTTTTTACAAAGTACCTAAAGTAAAAGTGTTGTAAACTTTAGAACCGTTAGTAAGATTTTATAATTTTTAATCAGTTATTAAAGCTAATGAAACGTGGTTTGAATTCTTTATAACTTTTTTAATTATTATTTTTTCTTTGTTTTTTACAGCATTTTGTAAAAATTTTATTTTTCAATCTAACAATACGGATGACCACATACCGTGAACACTGCTCAAAATATTGAACGTGTATGGGAGAGCGTACATCATAATCCCACAACATCAATAAGAAGACGTTCCACAAAACTTGTGCTATTACGGCGATCGGTACAGAGAATTTTAAGTACATTACTCTTGTTTCCATATATAGTTCAATTTGTGCCAGAATTGAAAACGACAGACAGACCAGCAACAGCTTGACTATGTTGCTCGTTTCCTTGAAAAAGCAAAGGAAAATCCAGACTTTATTCACAATTTGATAATGAGGGATAAAGGCCATTTACTATTAAATGGCAAAACTGCAGAATTAGGCCTACGGAGAATCGAAGAGAAGTTCATCAATGATAATTATATCTACATAAGTTTACTGTTAATGATCAGCTACCATCTATGTCATCAACTGCAAAAAAAATATCGTTTTCGTCAAGCCATGGTTGGTTTGAAATATTTAAGCAAAGACATTCCTTACATAATCTATAATTAAAGTTAAACAAGCTTATGCTGATGTGTCTAAAGAATATCCCGACAAATTTACTGAAATTATTGCTGCCAATTCATATACTCCTGATAAAGTCTTCAATACAGACGAATCGGGACAGTTTTGGAAAATAATGCCACAGCGGACTTTTATATGAAAAGCTAATACAATTTTTAAATTTAAACAACGTTTTAAAATCAAATTGTTTATGGAAATTTTGCTTTAAAACATTGTTTAAATTGAAATTTTTTTTATGAATATGAGGGAATGTATTTACTTTACATTAAAATAAAAGAATTTTCTGTCGTGTAAATCGAGCGATAGGTGTATTTTATATTTTCCCTTTTATACATAAGAGGTAGTTAGTCACGGCATTATCACGAAGATCAACACGACCCATGCATTGGTTATATTATTTTATCACTTTTAGCTGTGGAAATGTTAGGGTTTTCCCGACAATAACTTTGACTTGTGAAGTTATTTGTTATAACTTTGACAACAGAGTATTTCTAGTTGACTGTAAATTAAGTGATCAAATTCTCCTTGTTTACCTTTCTTTAAGTTTGCAACGGAACATTTTCCATTCTGTTTTCACGTATAGTTCTAGCTGCATAAAATTTTCGCTCTTCAAAAGACACATAAGATGATAAGAAGAACGAAAAATTGTCAAAGAAAACTGTATGAAATTCAGGATCAGATACGTTAGCAAGCAAAACAACACTTTTTAGACACCAGGACATATGTTTTTACCATAAGCAGCAGCCATAAGCACCACGACTTAAAGCCAAATCGAATTAGCTTTCCTTTTATAAACTGTTATAACATGACTGCTACTCAAAAAATAGAATTATCATTCATCTGCGGAAAGAACATGACTGAAAACCCTAAACTGGATATATTTTTTGCTAAGAGCAGCAACAAATTGGTGAACTTTAGCAATATGATATGTTATATCCAAATTAGTATTATCGAAACCTTTTAATGGTTCCAAATCGATTGTGGTTTCATAACTTGTTTTGACACTTATAATCCTATGTCGGGTTGAGCAAACCAATAATGATCGATATGGTAAAGACAAATATAAAATTCCAATAAACTCATGCAATTCTGTTGGTAGCATTATTTTAATGCGCATAGACATATGTAAAATTAAAAATATCAAAATGAGATCTAGGTTCCACAAAACAAAATGATATTCATTTACAAATTTCCTGGTCGAAAATTCGACCACTAATCGAAAATGGGTTAAGTTAGTAATTTGCTTGAGTGAACTGACCATATCAAAATGGTTACATATTTTGATAGTAATTTTTCCTTTAAAAAAGAGTTTTTAGTGATATGCTCTGACAACTGAATTTCGTACGATCTATGTAAGACTAAGTTTGTAAAAGACACCTTAAAATATATTTCTTTGAAATATTAGGAAATTTTTATTAAATTTTTATTATGTCGAGACATCAGTGTGATTATGACACTCTGAATTTTGTATATGTTATTAAATATATAATGGCTTATAATATTAGCTCACATTATGAGCAATAGCTTTTCAGAATCTCTAACACCTAACCTAGGGCAAAATCAAGCAGGATTTAGAGCTAGAAGTTCATTCATCGATCACGTGAACACCGTGCGCATTATCGTTGAGCAATCAGTTGATCTGGCGTGTACTGGAATGTAAAGAAGTGTCGCCGAATGTGATGAATCTGCTCAAAAAGCTGCACAATGGAGCTAGTTATCGGATCATTGACGAGAACCAATTAAGCACCAATATAAATATCCAGACTGGTATACTTCTGGGTTGTATTCTCTCGCCTTTACTGCTCATTCTATCACTTGACACAATAATGAATCATGTAACACCCAAAACACAATGGTATTACATGGGTCCTTCATGGTACAGTTGAAGACCTAGACTATGCAGATGTCATATGTTTTCTGGCATACAAACACTCTTATATCGATACAAAACTTCAGCACCTCAGCGATTGTGTAGCTAATTCAGGTATTAAGATAAACATTGCAAAAGCAATATAATGAGCATTAATACCGTCCTATATTTCCAAATGAAAAACCAGTAGAAGTTGTCGACTTTTTCTGCTTCTTGGAAAGTATTATTACGAGCAATGCTGGAGCACGTGATGCTATAAGATACCGCATCAATACTGTAGAGCATCGTTTGAAATGCCGAATAAAGTTTGGCGGTCTGCATTTATTAAAAGCGTACGTTACGTTCTTACCTTTTAAAAACGAGGATTATTTCCTTTAAATAAACCGGATACTTTTGATTGCAAAAAAAAGCAGTTTTTGTAGTTTAAAATTGTAACAACTCTTTATTTATTTAGAATGTACAACAACAACATAATTAAATAGTCACTCAGTGCCTTTATACACGTTTATCAATTCGTAGAAATGCAAACAAACTTTTTAATGTACAAACACACATGTACACGACAGTTGATGTTAACTCTAGCAACGACAATGATCAACTCAACTCACGACTGCAGCCTCTGCCACTATTTATACACGCACTGCCATCTCTCGGGAATCTTCTACAATGCTATTAACGGACATACTAGTACATTCGAATTCTAGAGCTTTCAATGTTAATGTTAGAAGCTTAAACATACAGTGCTGCCATATTTACAAACAATGCTAATCAACCGAATACTATCAACATTGTTGATAAGTAGAAGCTTTTACTGATGGACGTGTTTATAGACATGATGAATGTTTGCAGGCTGTTGTTACAGACCGTTAAATTCAAATCGTTTTTGCAAATTCGTAACAATACATTGTTGTGTATAGGCATGCTGCCACTAGGGAAATAAATGCACTCCAAGTGTTAATAATCAAGTGTTCCATCGCCACATTATGGGCAACAACAAATCCACTGCCAATAAAAACCGAAATTCAAACGACATAAATGGTATTGGATAAAACGCACCTCAATATCACTCGAACGGTACTTTACTGCTACCCGCAGGCAGCCAAAGAAAAGCAAGACCTGCTAAAACATGGAGGAGACTGGTTGAAGCTGAGGGATTAGCAGCACGGCGTGCGTGGAATAAAATTGTTGTTTGTTGAGGCCCGATGTTCCAGGAATTCCTAGGAACTATGGGAATTAAAAAATAATAATAATAGGGGTTAGTCTGAAATTGGAAGATATTTTTTCGTGATATCCTTTGCTGAAGGAAAATTATTTGGTCCAATATCCAGTTCCATTTAAAAACTAAATGATTTTTAGAAACATAAATCGATACTTGGGCATATAAACATTACTATAAGATCAATATTGTAAAAATTGGATCAGCGATCAAAGGGTATTTCATTAAGCGAATCCTATCTTTAAAATTAAATAAAACAAAGTAAGTGTTAGATATCATCGACGTTTTTTATTAGTTTGAAAGGCCTATCGATAGCATTATTAATAGAATATAACATGATTTATATATCCGCCGCGGCTTCTTTGAGTGGTGCGCATTGAAATGCCAAATTTTCCATGACTCTGGCGCATAAATCACTTTTTGGCTTTGAGGGCCGCTGTGATTTTTAATGATTCGCACAGACCTGCGACTTAAGAAAACTTCCCAAGAAAAAGTCTAACGGGGTCAGTTCACATCACCGTCATCTAGGATGACCATGCCCTCAATTCGCTCATGCAGAATATCCAATGTGGCATCAGATGTGTGACACGTAGCGCCGTCCTTTAAAACCACAAGTTGTTGGTGTGCATATCATCCAATTTAGGCAAACAAAGTTCGTAGGTATCGAGCTATAGCGCTCGCTATTGACGAATGCCCTGGAAAACATCTTTCTCAAAGAAATATGGTGCGGTGATGCCGCCAGCTCAAAATCCACACCAAACAGTGACTTTTTTGGATGCATTGGATGCTCTTGAATCTCATGAGGATTGATGTCGCCCAAATTCGAAAATTTTGTTTGTTGGCGTACGCGTTCATCTAGAAAAGCTACGTTTCCGCATACACCGTAATGGACACCGAAAACGAAATTCCATACATTTGCACCGAAAAAAATTTCGTTTCAGAAATCGGCAACGAAAATTGGGAACGAAACGGCACCGATTAGTAACGAAAAACCTGTCATTTGGGGCCGGAACGAAAACAACTTCAAGTAGGTTGTTTGCGGAGCTGTAGGAAAGAAATTATTTTAATTATTTTTTTATTTCAAATTTAAAGAAAATCAAAATGAATAAAAAAATAAATTTTCTTTATTGGAAGAGGAAAAAATAATAGATTTTGCCAAAAATTATAAAATAATGGTCGTAGCAGTTACATGACAGTTTGTACAGATGGTAGGGCTAGTAGCCTTGATTTGGAAACTCCACAACGTAGACAAAACAAACGACGTGCTCCATCCACCGATCCAACTACTGAACTACTTTACGAACTGATTTCAAGTCGCAAGCCAAAACCAGTGGATTTTTTGGAGCCCAAAATAAAGCCAAAGGACCATTTGGCCAGTACGATGCGTTCATTTCCACCGATCTCAATTGGAAAATTGAAATTAAAAATGTCGCAGCTTGTCGGTGAGGAGGAAGTTTTCTTGGCTCAACAAGATCAATTAAATCAAGTCCACTACATCCAAATATACGATGAAAACAATCAAATGGGTACAAATATCTCAACTAAAACAAGCTTAAACGCCTCACGGAATGACCAATCTGTCTATAATTCAAATCCTGAAAGAGGAAGCCAGAAACAACAATGATGTTTCTAATTAAATATTCCAATATTGGCCATATTTTAGCAATTTTCATTTAATTAAAAGCTTTTTCTTACCTTAAGGTAATGCATAATTTGTGTCTTGGTGTTATTGGTTTTCTATTCCAGGTGGTAGGTATTCCTTCCAAATCAGATTTCACAATATCCAGTACGGATTCAAAAAGATAACGACTTACACGAAAACATTCTTTAAATTTCGTATCATCATCCATCAAATATCGATCAACCAAGATATTGTGCACACCTTCTCTGGACCGGTTTTTTTACATTACGTGAATATTTTTTCTTTTTTGTCTTGCTTTCAATATTAACAGCAATAACACATCTTCTTCATATTGATGCTGTAATATGTTATAGGCAGCAATTCGATAATTTGCTTCGTTGATTTCATCGACACTATAATTTTCCATATTTTTAGTACTTCTTCAATATGTTTTCGATGCACAATTTTCCACTTCCAAATGACAACTTAAAAAATAATTTCGTTTCTGTTTTATGCCAACATTTTTCAATTTCAGTTTTCGTTATCGACGCCGATTACGGTGTATGCGGAAGCCCAGCTTTAATGGGTCTCACCGTAAATATGACGAAGAGCACATAAGGTTGCCCGAACAGAATGGCTATTTTGATAAAACAGTTTTATCATTTTCACATGTTGTTGTAGATGGTGATTTGGCCAAACAAACTGAATAAACGACAGATATAGATTCAATAATATTGCCGCTATCAACTGTCTAAGTTTGGAAGTCCCTATTGTCGCTTTTTGCAATTGAAATTGAGTAATTTTACATTATTCTTGTATAAAATTTCAACTCTGAAACTCGCTAGAAGGCAAACACAATGTGAATTTAACATTTTTAACAACTTCTTGTTGCCTTGTCGAAAATTTTTGTTTCTTCCCATATAATTTTTTTTTTTTAATTTTCCCTTTGTAAAGTTTTTCCTTTTTTTGGGTAACAAGGATATTGTTCAACATGTCCTTTCCGGTTACGCTGTCTCTGGAAAAAAAAGGATAGAGGTTACTGAGGGTGATAAAAACAATAATATTAATAATGCTAGTATACTTCCTATAAATCAAGTGCTTAACTAAACATTATATCCCTTGCCAACAAATATTTATACTGCTAATTTCGCCGGTTGCTGTGCAAATATTATTACAATAAATGTTATTGAAAATAGATAGAATTATCCCAAAGAAAAAGAAGATACACGAAAACGTAAATACCTGCCAAGTGGAAAATTTCTCTACAGAAATTCTTACTGATTACAAAACAGCATAAGCAAAGACCAAAACTTTATTTAATACTCCTTTAAAAATCCAGATATAGTCCTTTGTTTATTTTTCCAATTGGGTTTGGTTAAGTATACATACAATTATGTTCATACATACCTCTACAATATCAATATTTATTGAGTAGCCCTATTATTGAACGAAACTGTCCAAATAAATCTTATTTAATCGAAATTATTGTTATGGCCCCAAAACACTTTAACCTTTAAGGACACTCCCATTCATACAAGCACACACACACACACATATGCCATATATCCGCCACTCTTCACATATCACTTGTAATCAAAAAAGAAATAACCTGCTCCCCACATACCAAAATTATTATTAAATTTGTCGAAATTATGACAGTAACATGAGCAGAAAAATAATACATGAAAGCACTTTTTGTAATTTTTTCTTAATTGATTTCATTTCATTGTTGACAAGTAAATACGAGTCAATTTATACTGAAAGCTTTATTTTTATATATGTATTTATGTACGCCAGTATGTGTTTAGTTAAGTTATTAAACATTTGTCAGTTTGCTTATCAAGATGTTAGATATGAAGAACCAGAGGCTTGAAGTGGGGAGTAGTCAGACATGATGTTTCCGAGAAAAAATTATTAACAAACACATCATTATAACATTTATGT
Organism: Calliphora vomitoria; assembly: GCA_942486065.2. Taxonomy (NCBI): domain Eukaryota; kingdom Metazoa; phylum Arthropoda; class Insecta; order Diptera; family Calliphoridae; genus Calliphora; species Calliphora vomitoria. Next base: position 114,168,944 of record OW818030.2, on the reverse strand, counting down.
ATGTAAGTCAGCCTGTCTTATTTATTTTTTCAAAACATTATTGTTAATGATGTTAACAAATTTCTATATTTATTTGTATTTACTTTTAATAGCTGACGATGGGTTTTTAAGATTTCTTTAAAAGCATGAGTTCTGTAAAGTGAAAATAGATTTTTGGGATAAATAATCTTCACCTAAGATCAGTTTTTTTTTTGTGTAAATATTTACTAAAAATATACTTTTCCAAAGGCACTTTTTGGAAATACTTTTAAGAGACAAATAATTACAATGGATTTCAAAGTGACTTAATTTGCATGGAAAATGTTTTCAGTTTTAATTAAAATTGATTATCAAGCGATTAGATTTAATTAAACCAAAACAATTTGTATTTACGATGAGTTATGAGTTCTTACAGCCATACCTAAATACTAACGAATTGGATTCCCAGCTGAAAGAAGGTAAACATTCTAAGCGTAGTAAACAATATGATAGCGCACATTATATATAACAGAATATCCCAATAGCCGTCCACATATGTTTTGCACTGATCAAAACTCAAGGCAAATGCTAGTCTAAATACAAGGTGGCGCAAAAGTAAACTTCCGATGTTTTTTGGCTGTAAAAAAAAAAAGAAAAAATTTGATTCTTCTTGTGGTTAACTTTTATTTGGTTTTTTAGTTTTGTTTACATCAAGTCGAGAATATGATGTCATGTAAATGGCCGCCGCCACAGTTGAATGTCATTTGAGCCCTTTTTATGGCATTTTCCATCACTTTGGCCAAAACTTCCGGCGATAGGTCCTCACATTCTTGACGGATATTGTCTTTAATAGCTGCAAGAGTCTGAGGCTTGTTGACACAAAGAAGTCTGGAGTGGTCAAATCAGGCGATCTTGCTGGCCAGTGCAAATCGCCAAGACAGGAGATTAGGCGCCCGGGAAATGCATCCTTCAGCATATCGGTTGTAGCACGTGCAGTGTGTGCCGTTGCACCGTCCTGTTGGAACCACATATTTATAAAAGACACCGACTGATTATTGGTCAAATAAATAGTCAGCAATATTCCGCGTTCTGGAGCAGTGAAGCGTAACATTGTTTATTAACTTGTATTTCGCATGTGTTTACTACACAAATGTCAAAACAGAACAGAGATTAGGGGCCTCGCAAAATTTATAGCATTTTCTGATAGGAGGATTACTTTTGCTCCACCTTGTATAAACACTGCCAAGAGCAAAAGCATGCGATATTATACTATTAATACCAACATGTTCCAAACAGCCAACGTCGACCTGGATGATATAACATTTTTCTGTTACATTGGTAGCATCATTACGAACACTGGAGGCTCTAGTAATGATGTGGTATACCGAATATTAAAAGCCAATCAAGCACTCGGCATGTAAATTCCAATATGGACATCAACCGTCATCTCTTTCAACATCAAAATTAAGTTGTTCAACGGCTATGAAAAATCCGTGCTCCCTTACGCCAGCGAGACGTGGAATGCACTGCCACGCACATTGGTTGAAGGGTGGCCGAAATTAATTTTTTTTCATGTTCGCCGATAATTGGATAATTTTTTGGTATTTTGTTGTCAGATATCTGTATATTATGATTCCGTAATATCAGGCTGATATATTTATTATTTGTTTGGACAGACACGCTCGTATTTCATACATGTTCGCTTGTTTAAAATGACATACAAATTTACTGCATATTCAATCTTTTGGTACTATCACAGTAAGCTTGCTATTTGACTTTGTTGTACATTTTCGTAAACGACGATTCTTATAGATGAGACTAGTATAAAAAAAGTTGGAAAAAGTGCCATATAAAAAATTTAGTAGCACAAAATATAAACAACATCAAAATTTCAATGCTCATCAATTTCAGTGGACTGCTTCTTTTTAGCGCTGTTTAACGGAAGATGTCAAATGACACCTTAAAGTCTCAGCTAAAAGTTAAAAAATTCAGCTACTCCTATCTGCTCCTTTCCAAAAAAATAAAAACAGTAAAAACTATAAAGTGATAAAGTAACAAAACATGCATTTTCGTTCATACATACTAGTCACGAAGCTATTCTGCCAATTTTTACATTTTAATTGGATATTTGTATCAGGTATGCTGTCCGAGGAAGCTCAGGAAGCGAGGAATAAAGACTATAGAGCCTATGATTACATCATTCGCGAAGAATTGAGGATGTAGCCACTAATGAAGACGTAATGCATAACCTTTTATTGTTTTCAGACCCATTTATAAATAGATTTGGCTCAAATTGGAGTACGATAATGAGGTTAAAAATTATTAAAAGACTATGCTTAAATTACTTACTCATGTTTTTCCTATGGGTGATTGGCGTAAAAGTGGGTGGATCAGACATATATTTTCAGGAGCTCATTCGACAATTATAATATTTATTTTTTGTGAAAATTGAGTAGATGCATTAAAAATCAAGGGAGTTATCCACTTTTTCAATACAAGTTGTATGGGAAGTGGGCGTAAAAGTGAGCGGATAGTTAAATTTCACACAAATGATTCTTAGTGTTAAAAACGCTATGTGCCAAATACAATATTCTTTGTATTTTGGCCGCAGGTCAAAATTTAATTTTAATTTTTTTCTTAATTCAAATAAAAAAAGTTCCAAGTTTCATTGTCCTTCGACAACATCTTCTATTTTTAGCCACTCGTTATGAACCTCAACCAATGTGCCATGTGACATAAATGCTTTGCAGGTATTTGTCAATCAATGCTTGCGAAGAATTCTTCAGATATTCTGGCCTGCAACTATATCAAACTCAAATCAATGGAGCAGAACAAATCACCAGCCAATCCAAATTGTAATACTCAATCGAAAGTGGCGATGAATTGGCCACACTTTGCACATGCCCACAGGACTCATAGCAAAAACCACCATTGACTGGACATCCCAAGGTAGCAGGCGAATAGAGGCATCAGCTAGAATGTGAGATAACGCCAAGGGTCTTAGCTGGAGAGAAATCAAGCATAAATCGTGTAACAGAACTGCATGGAATTCTTCGTAGGAACCACAGGACATAATAATAAAAATACCCAAATAAATTCTGTGTAGAATATTGTATAGCCACCGACAGAAGAACGGGCAGAGCTATATCGTCATAGAATCGTATGACGACCCAAGAGATATGATATATGCAATAGATGGTCTAGCTATTAAAAGCGGTTTTTGTTTTTAATAACTTAAATGTCATTTTGAAGGGTACACATCTGTCATTTATTCTCTCTTAGTTATTGAACATTATAGTGCAAAAAACAAAATTCTTTTTTGTTCCGAAGATGTCGAATTTTGTGCCAATAAAGCGTCACATGCGGGATGTTTTGCTTTACTTCTTTAATTTGAAAAAAAGTGCCGCTGAAGCACACCGAAGCTTAAGGTGCGGAAGTTGGATTGTGCGGTTCAGAAGTGGTTATTTTGATACGGTAGACCCAGATTGCCCAGGCCAGACAAAAATGTTTGCAGACCAAGAATTATAGGCATTACTCCATAAAGATTGTTGTCAAACTTAACAAGAGGAGCTACTCAGTCAGCAATTTCGAAACATTTGCAAGGAGTATGATTAATCACAAAGCAAGGAAATTTAGTATCATTCCAATTAAACTTGAAGGACTATTGTGTGTCTGTGTAGCTGCTTGAACGCAATAAAAGAAAATTATTTTGTACAGAATCATTACTTGCGATGTAAAATAGATTTGATACGATAACTCAAAGCGTAAGAGATCGTATGTGAAGCTTAAACAGCCGAAGCGACACCAAAGCCAAATATCCATGGCCCTAAGGTAATGCTCTGTGTTTGGTGGACCAAAAAGATCCTATCTATAATAAGATGCTGAAATCTGGCCAGGACATGACAGGGAATCTGTACCGAATGCAACTAAATAATTTGAGCATTGGCCGTAAACGCCCAGAATATGCGGTCAGACATGAAACCGTAATAGTCCATCATGACAACGATAGGCCACGTGTTGCAATATCTGTTAAAAACTATTTAGTAAGAAGAGGTTGGGAAGTTTTGCCTCATCCAACCTATAGTTCAGTCCATGGGTCGTCCAACTACTAATTTTTTCGCTCGATGCAGGACGCCTTCTCTGCGATACGCTTCACTTCAGAGCAGAGTATTAAAAATTTGTTTGACTTGTTCTTGGCTGCAAAAGATGAGCAGTTCCTTAGGCGCGGAATACAAAAATATGGTAAAGGGTCATAGCTGACAATAGCCAATACTTTGAATAAATTTATATTGTACAAATGTTTCAAAATAAAAGCTAAATATATTAAAAAATCTCGAATATTAAATCATACTCTAAGGAGTGAGATCGTAAAATTCTTAACACAGGGTTTTCATTAAAACTTTTAACCCAAGTATTATTTGATTTTTTTTTTTTTGTAAAACATGTCAGATATTATGTTTAATGTCAATTATATTCATTTGCTGTTAATCTGATTAAAATGAGTGACCAGAAAAAAAATGCCTACTAAAACTTTTAAATATTTTCAACAAAACCCAACTTGGTCCTACAAAAAGTTGGCCAAATAATCAAAGGTCTGCCGTCAAACTATTTCCAATGTTATTTAACAGTACCGAAAGAACTTCTCCGTTGATAGAAAACCTGGTTCAGGTAGAAGGAATGGTCCACATGATGTTTCCAAAGCCAAAAAAAATGGAAATCATTTTCAAAAATGCTCCCAACACATCCGGTAGGAAAGCAGCCCAGTTAGCTAAGTGCTCAGACTACTTATTTGGTACGAAAAGCTAAAGCTAATGCAGGTTTAAAAAAATTCCTGACAGGAACGCTGCTAAAAATTAAGAGGCCAAAAACAGAGCATGGAAATTGAAGTCAAGTTTTATTAAAAAATATTCTTGCTGCATAATAAATGACGAAACGTATGTTCTGGTAGATTTTTTCGCAACTTCCTGGTCAAAAATTGTATGTTGCTGATGTTCGAGGGAATGTTGAAGAAAGTTTAGGACCCAAAAGCAGAAAAAATTTCCCAAAAAGTTCTTGGTATGGCAAGCAATATGCAGTTGCGGCAAAAAAGCCAAACATTTGTTACAACGGGCTCTATAAATACCGAAACTTACATCAAGGAATGTTTACAAAAAATGCTGCTTCCATTCATAAGACTTCTTAATGTGTCCACTTATTTTTGTCTTGATATGGTAAGAATGGTTTTGAGTAGTAAAAGAGCAATGATGTCGTATTTGCTCCAAGAGAGGCAAATTCTCCAATCTGCCTGAAGCTAAGGCCAGTGGAGAGATATTGGGCTCTTGTTAAAAGAGAATTGAAGAGCATAAAAAAGGTGTCCAAAACTGTTGTAGATTTTAAGCGGAGATGGACTATCTGTTCGAGCAAAGTGACATAAAGCACTACAAAAACGTTAATGGTAAATTGTAATAATAATTTCAATCAAATAAAAACAAAAATTTAAACTGTTAGTTTAGTGGTATCGTTTTTATTAGCATATATGTATGTTAAGAATATTTCGATCTCACTGCTTATATACTTTTTCGTTTTACGACTAATATTTTGATATGTTACAAACGAAATGACAAAATCCAAATACCCTCCATCTTTTCTGATAGTGGGTATAAAAACGAAATCGAAAAAATAAACAAATACTGAAATAACGTCCGTTTCTGCATATTCTGCAGCCAACTTCACTAACTAGCACACTGTAAAATTTTGATTTTCCATCAGTTTAGTGTTGACACCGCGTTATATCCGTATGCTTCATGCCAGTTATATGGACATGAGCGGTGATGAGTATCAATCTCTGTTTCCAGGTTATTATTGTCGAGTCTAGGGTCAGCCTTTTTCTTTGTCTTATTTGAGCCGAATTTTAGGGTCTACTCGCTTAGGCCCTATTGCACATTTTCAATACCAAACATTCCTGAGAATTAAAATTTTACATGATAAAAAAATAATACACTTAAATCAGCAAGAAAATGTAATCAAATCTTACATATAATCATCTTGCAAGGATGTGAAAAAAGAGTCCATTAATTTCAGTTATCTCCTGAGGAGATGGCCGAAATATTGTGTAGAGTGCGAGGGCTTTGATGACATCTGTAGGTCAATGACCAGCTGTCAAGTGACAGTCACAGTTTTGTAAAACTTTAAAATTGCTTAAATACTTTCTGGACTATAGCTATTGAATCCTGCAAAACAATTTAATATCTGAGAGACGTTAATATTAAATAATTTATAAATATTACTTGGCTTGTTAAACATCATTCGAAACAACAAGAAGGTATACGATCAGGGATTGGTAAATCATTATCTATCTAAACTTGATAATGAAGGTTGAAAAGTTATCACGAGGGGCTATGAGATGAGTTTTATTCAGCTACAAATAAAGATTGAAAGGGAACTTGTGCTCAATTTACGTTCATGTAGAAATGCTCATTCATTAGCGATACAATAATCAGGAGATCGCATAACTCATTACTGTGAAAATGTAGAGGTATAAGAAATATCTTTTGGTGCTTGGTAATGACAGTTATTTTTATCCCTGATCTTTGCTTCTGATACAACTCTCTGCTGAATACTTATAATTTAACTTCCTTATTCTTAAAGTGTTTTTTGTCGGGTAATTTGTCTATATATATATATATGTATATGTATGTGTGTGTGTAAGTACTTGGAAATTAAGTTATTATTTTTAGATTTTCTTTTAAAAGTTGTGGAAAAAACTTTAACTGCATTTGCAGCAGCTGTCTATGATTTGTGTTGATAAAAGATTTGTTACAGTAGATTATCAAATCGTTTGCTGTGCTTCTAAGTATTTTTGTTTGTGTTATTTTGTTTTTCTAACAGGAAGTTTAAAGAGTTATTAAGATTTTTTATTTTTATATTTTTAACTGGCCCATCTATCATGGTTGTGTGAAGAAGTTCCTTTCATCTGATGCTGTTCTTTACTACTAAGAATAGACACCAACACTCTGTGGCAGTTGAAATTCATTTTCCAATAATGAATTTTCTTTGCCAATATAAACTTTTGTTTTCTTTTTTATATTCTTTCGTTTTGTTCTGGGGAAAAGAATGAAAGACATTCAATTTTAATTTAGTTTTTATTTTGTTTTACCAAAAAATAAATTTATCTTTATTTCATTTCAGTTTAATGTTTCTTTTTTTTTCATTCACTTGTTCTTCGCTTTCAAGATGTGCTCTCTCTTAACCAGTCAGACATATTGCTTTGTGTGCTCTGTGTTTGTGGAGGAATGTATGTATGTGAATTGGTTTGTGTGCGTGTGTGACCATGTGAGAGCTTGACTTGTGTGAGTATAAGTGTGATGTTGGTACTTTTTTTTTTTTTAATTAAAATTGGGAATTTGTGCATTATTCGAATCGTACACTTGTATACATACATAATCACAAACAAATGCCAATACTATTTCCGGGGCAGTTTAAAAATTAGCTTTTGAAATTTGTTGCAAATAATAGACAACTTTAACGAATATTTAGATCAACTTACAGTTTTTATTTGAGTTTGATATTAAGGAATCTTGCATTAGCACTGCGGTTCCAATCCCATATCTAGCTGGGCAAAATTGTAAGAATTTATATCTTCAGAATAAAGTGAAATATATTTTAGCTATCTTTTAGTTTTCACGAGAGAATAGCGAGAAATTATAATTAACAATATAACAATGTACGCTGCCGAGTTACTCCAAATAATACTTCGAAGCACCGGCCCATACATGAGCGTAACATTCGGGTTTTGTTTTATTGTCTCTATTTTCGACAAGCTTTGTCTATAATTGATGTTGCTGTTATCTGCTAAAGAAAATATAGGATTGGAAGTTTGACGAATAAGGTCTTTTAGAAAGATACTAAATATAGTAGGAGAAAGAACCGAACCTTCCGGTATCCCTGAATTGACATCGAACTCTTTTGATGAGATTCCATCTACAACAACTAGTACAGTGCGATCTCTGAGAGAACTCGATAATAATAAGCAATAAGAAATATCTAGAGCCACCACTTTACTCTCGCAAAAGTGTGGATGGAACAACACAATTTTTCCAATAAGAAGGCTTTTATCCATTTAACGAATTTTTTGTGTTTCGACAGTCCTTTTGTGCCTACCTTCCTATATAATATTTTTTTCTATATACTTTCCTGCATGTGTGTTTGTAAGAAAGAATGTGCTTCTGTTGTATTTTGTGTATTATTTTTTTTTGTTTTTATAATTTTTGTAGCTGCTCCTTTTCTTATAGTTTTTTTTTATGTTAAACAAAACGTGCTGCAATTGTACTTAAATGCCAAAAGTCGTTTTGTTTTCTTCTTGTAGTTTCCGTTTCTTTCCTTCCTTTTCCTTTATTCTACTGCACTTGCATTTGTTTATGTACTTTATGCTGTTGTTGTTACCATTGTTGTTGCTATTATTATTATTGTTATTTGTTTTTGTTGTTATTTCACTAAAGTGTATGAAACTAGAGAAAATTATATGGAGTATGTTGTTGTATATTTTATGGTGCCAGCATACGTTAGTTTTGTGTGCATTTTACTTCTTTTTTTTTCTTTTGGGAGAAAATATTTTGTTCTGCTTTTTGGCAACTGCATACAAGTCTATAAATTTTAAAGTATAAACAACAGTACATTTTCATATGAAAGTGTACGAGAAAATACATAAAAATGCCAGCATTTTCAATATATATTTTATAATTTCATAACTGTTGTTCAGCTGTGCATTTAGTAAAATATTTATAGTATTTTTGGGTTAGCAGCTTTTGGGAGATGATGTACAATTAATTTCTATCTTTTTAGGAAAATGTTATATGTAATAAAACATTTTGTTGAGTTTAGACTAATTTCGTAAAAAATTGTATTTCTAAATCTTTTAATATTAAAAATTATCAAACATTTTTACTTTTTTGCAAATAGTGAAGAAATTCGAAAAATTAAAATTGTAACACACTTCACTATTATTTCCAAAATGTTCATTTGAGTATAAATATTGGTTTTTATATGGATTCTAATAAACAGTGTAATTTATAGATCAAAATCTTCTAATTGTTGATACTATCAGATATTAATTTTGCTCTATCTAAGTACCGGTTGATTGATACTTCAAAAAAGGATGATCACCTGTGATCACTTATATTTTCAACCAAAAATCAATTTTTAATATGAAAATCCAGTAAAACATAAAAGTGGCTGTAAATCGCTTAATAGCGGTCCAAATGGAAAAAGGACGAATATCTGTGATCACTTATATTTTCAACCAAATTCGATTTTAAATATGAAAATCCAGTAAAATTTAAAAATGGCTGTAAATCGCTAAATAGTGGTCCAAATGGAAAAAGCACGATCATCTGTGATCACTTATATTTTCAACCAAAAATCGATTTTTAATATGAAAATCCAGTAAAATTTAAAAGTGGCTGTAAATCGGTAAATAGCGGTCCAAATGAAAAAAGGACGATCATCTGTGATCACTTATATTTTCAACCAAAAATAAATTTTTAATATGAAAATCCAGTAAAACATTAAAGAGGCTGTAAATCGCTAAATAGCGGTCCAAATGGAAAAAGGACGGTCATCTATGATCACTTATATTTTCTATAAAAATCCAATAAAACATAAAAGTGGCTATAAGTCAGTAAATAGCCGTTCAAATGGAAAAAGAACGATCATCTCTGATCACTTATATTTTCAACAAAAACCGATTTTTAATATAAAACTCCAGTAAACATAAAAGTGGCTGTAAACTGGTAAATAGCGGTCCACATGGAAAAAGGACGATCATCTGTGATCACTTACATTGCAACCAAAAATCGATTTTTAATTTAAAAATCCGATAAAATTTAAAAGTAGCTGTAAATCGGTAAATAGCGGTCCAAATGGAAAAAGCACGATCATCTGTGATCACTTATATTTTCAACCAAAATTCAATTTTAAATATGAAAATCCAGTAAAATTTAAAAGTGGCTGCATATCGGTAAATAGCGGTCCAAATGGAAAAAGCACGATCATCTGTGATCACTTATATTTTCAACCAAAAATCGATTTTTAATATGAAAATCCAGTAAAACATAAAAGTGGCTGTAGATCGGTAAATAGCGGTCCAAATGGAAAAAGGACGATCATCTGTGTTCACTTATATTTTCATTCAAAAATCGATTTTTATATGAAAATCCAGTAAAACATAAAAGTGGCTGTAAATCGGTAAATAGCGGTCCAAATGGAAAAAGGACGATCATCTGTGATCACTTGTATTTTCATTCAAAAATCGATTTTTATATGAAAATCTAATAGAACACAAAAGTGGCTATAAGTCGGTAAATAGCGGTCCAAATGGAAAAAGAGCGGTCATCCAAAAATAGATTTTTATATGAAAATCCAATAAAACATAAAAGTGGCTGTAAGTCGGTAAATAGCGGTGTGATCACTTATATTTTCAACCAAAAATCGATTTTTAATATGAAAATCCAGCAAAACATAAAAGTGGCTGCAAATCGGTAAATAGCGGTCCAAATGGAAAAAGGACGATCATCTGTGATCACTTATATTTTCAACCAAAAATAGATTTTTAATATGAAAATCCAGTAAAACATAAAAGTGGCTGTAAATCGGTAAATAGCGGTCCAAATGGAAAAAGGACGATCATCTGTGATCACTTATATTTTCATTCAAAAATCGATTTTTATATGAAAATCCAGTAAAACATAAAAGTGGCTGTAAATCGGTAAATAGCGGTCCAAATGGAAAAAGGACGATCATCTGTGATCACTTATATTTTCATTCAAAAATCGATTTTTATATGAAAATCCAGTAAAACATAAAAGTGGCTGTAAATCGGTAAATAGCGGTCCAAATGGAAAAAGGACGATCATCTGTGATCACTTATATTTAAAACCAAAAATCGATTTTTAATATGAAAATCCAGTAAAACATAAAAGTGGCTGCAAATCGGTAAATAGCGGTCCAAATGGATAAAGGACGATCATCTGTGATCACTTATATTTTCAACCAAAAATAGATTTTTAATATGAAAATCCAGTAAAACATAAAAGTGGCTGTAAATCGGTAAATAGCGGTCCAAATGGAAAAAGGACGATCATCTGTGATCACTTATATTTTCATTCAAAAATCGATTTTTATATGAAAATCCAGTAAAACATAAAAGTGGCTGTAGATCGGTAAATAGCGGTCCAAATGGAAAAAGGACGATCATCTGTGTTCACTTATATTTTCATTCAAAAATCGATTTTTATATGAAAATCCAGTAAAACATAAAAGTGGCTGCAAATCAGTAAATAGCGGTCCAAATGGAAAAAGGACGATCATCTGTGATCACTTGTATTTTCATTCAAAAATCGATTTTTATATGAAAATCCAATAGAACACAAAAGTGGCTATAAGTCGGTAAATAGCGGTCCAAATGGAAAAAGAGCGGTCATCCAAAAATCGATTTTTATATGAAAATCCAATAAAACATAAAAGTGGCTGTAAGTCGGTAAATAGCGGTCCAAATGGAAAAAGGACGATCATCTGTGATCACTTATATTTTCAACCAAAAATCGATTTTTAATATGAAAATCCAGCAAAACATAAAAGTGGCTGCAAATCGGTAAATAGCGGTCCAAATGGAAAAAGGACGATCATCTGTGATCACTTATATTTTCAACCAAAAATAGATTTTTAATATGAAAATCCAGTAAAACATAAAAGTGGCTGTAAATCGGTAAATAGCGGTCCAAATGGATAAAGGACGATCATCTGTGATCACATATATTTTCATTCAAAAATCCATTTTTATATGAAAATCCAGTAAAACATAAAAGTGGCTGCAAATCGGTAAATAGCGGTCCACATGGAAAAAGGACGATCATCTGTGATCACTTATATTTTCATTCAAAAATTGATTTTTAATATGAAAATCCAGTAAAACATAAAAGTGGCTGCAAATCGGTAAAAAGCAGTTCAAATGGAAAGAGGGCGATCATCTGTGATCACTTATATTTTCAACCAAAAATAGATTTTTAATATGAAAATCCAGTAAAACATAAAAGTGGCTGTAGATCGGTAAATAGCGGTCCAAATGGAAAAAGGACGATCATCTGTGATCACTTATATTTTCAACCAAAAATAGATCTTTAATATGAAAATCCAGTAAAACATAAAAGTGGCTTTAAAGCGGTAAATAGCGGTCCAAATGGAAAAAGCACGATCATCTGTGATCACTTATATTTTCAACCAAAAATCGATTTTTAATATGAAAATCCAGTAAAACATAAAAGTGGCTGTAGATCGGTAAATAGCGGTCCAAATGGAAAAAGGACGATCATCTGTGATCACTTATATTTTCAACCAAAAATAGATTTTTAATATGATAATCTAGTAAAACATATAAGTGGCTGTAAATCGGTAAATAGCGGTCCACATGGAAAAAGGACGATCATCTGTGATCACTTATATTTAAAACCAAAAATCGATTTTTAATATAAAAATCCAGTAAAACATAAAAGTGGCTGTAAATCGGTAAATAGCGGTCCAAATGGAAAAAGGACGATCAACTGTGATCACTGATATTTTCATTAAAAACTGATTTTTATATGAAAATCCAGTAAAACATAAAAGTGGCTGTAGATCGGTAAATAGCGGTCCAAATGGAAAAAGGACGATCATCTGTGTTCACTTATATTTTCATTCAAAAATCGATTTTTATATGAAAATCCAGTAAAACATAAAAGTGGCTGTAAATCGGTAAATAGCGGTCCAAATGGAAAAAGGACGATCATCTGTGATCACTTGTATTTTCATTCAAAAATCGATTTTTATATGAAAATCCAATAGAACACAAAAGTGGCTATAAGTCGGTAAATAGCGGTCCAAATGGAAAAAGAGCGGTCATCCAAAAATCGATTTTTATATGAAAATCCAATAAAACATAAAAGTGGCTGTAAGTCGGTAAATAGCGGTCCAAATGGAAAAAGGACGATCATCTGTGATCACTTATATTTTCAACCAAAAATCGATTTTTAATATGAAAATCCAGCAAAACATAAAAGTGGCTGCAAATCGGTAAATAGCGGTCCAAATGGAAAAAGGACGATCATCTGTGATCACTTATATTTTCAACCAAAAATAGATTTTTAATATAAAAATCCAGTAAAACATAAAAGTGGCTGTAAATCGGTAAATAGCGGTCCAAATGGAAAAAGGACGATCATCTGTGATCACTTATATTTTCATTCAAAAATCGATTTTTATATGAAAATCCAGTAAAACATAAAAGTGGCTGTAAATCGGTAAATACCGGTCCACATGAAAAAGGACGATTATCTGTGATCACTTATATTTTCATTCAAAACTAGATTTTTAATATGAAAATCCAGTAAAACATAAAAGTGGCTGTAAATCGGTAAATAGCGGTCCAAATGGAAAAAGGACGATCATCTGTGATCACTTATATTTAAAACCAAAAATCGATTTTTAATATGAAAATCCAGTAAAACATAAAAGTGGCTATAAGTCGGTAAATAGCGGTCCAAATGGAAAAAGGACGATCATCTGTGATCACTTATATTTTCATTCAAAAATCGATTTTTATATGAAAATCCAGTAAAACATAAAAGTGGCTGTAAATCGGTAAATACCGGTCCACATGAAAAAGGACGATTATCTGTGATCACTTATATTTTCATTCAAAACTAGATTTTTAATATGAAAATCCAGTAAAACATAAAAGTGGCTGTAAATCGGTAAATAGCGGTCCAAATGGAAAAAGGACGATCATCTGTGATCACTTATATTTAAAACCAAAAATCGATTTTTAATATGAAAATCCAATAAAACATAAAAGTGGCTGTAAGTCGGTAAATAGCGGTCCAAATGGAAAAAGGACGATCATCTGTGATCACTTATATTTTCATTCAAAAATAGATTTTTAATATGAAAATCAAGTAAAACATAAAAGTGGCTGCAAATCGGTAAATAGCAGTTCAAATGGAAAAAGGACGATCATCTGTGATCACTTGTATTTAAAACCAAAAATCGATTTTTAATATGAAAATCCAGTAAAACATAAAAGTGGCTATAAGTCGGTAAATAGCGGTCCAAATGGAAAAAGGACGATCATCTGTGATCACTTATATTTTCATTCAAAAATCGATTTTTATATGAAAATCCAGTAAAACATAAAAGTGGCTGTAGATCGGTAAATAGAAGTCCAAATGGAAAAAGTACGATCATCTGTGATCACTTATATTTTCAACCAAAAATCGATTTTTAATATGAAAATCCAATAAAAAATAAAAGTGGCTGTAAATCGGTAAATAGCGGTCCATATGGAAAGAGGGCGATCATCTGTGATCACTTATATTTTCAACCAAAAATAGATTTTTATATGAAAATCCAGTAAAACATAAAAGTGGCTGTAAATCGGTAAATAGCGGTCCAAATGGAAAAAGGACGATCATCTGTGATCACTTATATTTTCATTCAAAAATAGATTTTTAATATGAAAATCCAGTAAAACATATAAGTGGCTGCAAATCGGTAAATAGTAGTTCAAATGGAAAAAGGACGATCATCTGTGATCACTTATATTTAAAACCAAAAATCGATTTTTAATATGAAAATCCAGTAAAACATAAAAGTGGCTGTAAATCGGTAAATAGCGGTCCAAATGGAAAAAGGACGATCATCTGTGATCACTTATATTTTCATTCAAAAATCGATTTTTATATGAAAATCCAGTAAAACATAAAAGTGGCTGTAAATCGGTAAATAGCGGTCCAAATGGAAAAAGGACGATCATCTGTGATCACTTATATTTTCATTCAAAAATCGATTTTTATATGAAAATCCAGTAAAACATATAAGTGGCTGTAGATCGGTAAATAGCGGTCCAAATAGAAAAAGGACGATCATCTGTGATCACTTATATTTTCATTCAAAAATTGATTTTTAATATGAAAATCCAGTAAAACATAAAAGTGGCTGCAAATCGGTAAATAGCAGTTCAAATGGAAAAAGGACGATCATCTGTGATCACTTATATTTTCATTCAAAAATAGATTTTTATATGAAAATCCAGTAAAACATAAAAGTGGCTATAAGTCGGTAAATAGCGGTCCAAATGGAAAAAGTACGATCATCTGTGATCACTTATATTTTCATTCAAAAATCGATTTTTATATGAAAATCCAGTAAAACATATAAGTGGCTGTAAATCGGTAAATAGCGGTCCAAATGGAAAAAGGACGATCATCTGTGATCACTTATATTTTCAACCAAAAATCGATTTTTAAAATGAAAATCCAATAAAAAATAAAAGTGGCTGTAAATCGGTAAATAGCGGTCCAAATGGAAAGAGGGCGATCATCTGTGATCACTTATATTTTCAACCAAAAATAGATTTTTATATGAAAATCCAGTAAAACATAAAAGTGGCTGTAAATCGGTAAATAGCGGTCCAAATGGAAAAAGGACGATCATCTGTGATCACTTATATTTTCATTCAAAAATAGATTTTTATATGAAAATCCAGTAAAACATATAAGTGGCTGTAAATCGGTAAATAGCGGTCCACATGGAAAAAGGACGATCATCTGTGATCACTTATATTTAAAACCAAAAATCGATTTTTAATATGAAAATCCAGTAAAACATAAAAGCGGCTGTAAATCGGTAAATAGCGGTCCAAATGGAAAAAGGACGATCATCTGTGATCACTTATATTTAAAACCAAAAATCGATTTTTAATATGAAAATCCAGTAAAACATAAAAGTGGCTGTAAATCGGTAAATAGCGGTCCAAATGGAAAAAGAACGATCAACTGTGATCACTTATATTTAAAACCAAAAATCGATTTTTAATATGAAAATCCAGTAAAACATAAAAGCGGCTGTAAATCGGTAAATAGCGGTCCAAATGGAAAAAGGACGATCATCTGTGATCACTTATATTTAAAACCAAAAATCGATTTTTAATATGAAAATCCAGTAAAACATAAAAGCGGCTGTAAATCGGTAAATAGCGGTCCAAATGGAAAAAGGACGATCATCTGTGATCACTTATATTTAAAACCAAAAATCGATTTTTAATATGAAAATCCAGTAAAACATAAAAGTGGCTGTAAATCGGTAAATAGCGGTCCAAATGGAAAAAGGACGATCATCTGTGATCACTTATATTTTCATTCAAAAATCGATTTTTATATGAAAATCCAGTAAAAAATATAAGTGGCTGTAAATCGGTAAATAGCGGTCCACATGGAAAAAGGACGATCATCTGTGATCACTTATATTTTCATTCAAAAATAGATTTTTAATATGAAAATCCAGTAAAACATAAAAGTGGCTGCAAATCGGTAAATAGCAGTTCAAATGGAAAAAGGACGATCATCTGTGATCACTTATATTTTCATTCAAAAATAGATTTTTAATATAAAAATCCAGTAAAACATAAAAGTGGCTGTAAATCGGTAAATAGCGGTCCAAATGGAAAAAGAACGATCATCTGTGATCACTTATATTTTCATTCAAAAATAGATTTTTAATATGAAAATCCAGTAAAACATAAAAGTGGCTGCAAATCGGTAAATAGTAGTTCAAATGGAAAAAGGACGATCATCTGTGATCACTTATATTTAAAACCAAAAATCGATTTTTAATATGAAAATCCAGTAAAACATAAAAGTGGCTGTAAATCGGTAAATAGCGGTCCAAATGGAAAAAGGACGATCAACTGTGATCACTTATATTTTCATTAAAAATTGATTTTTATATGAAAATCCAGTAAAACATAAAAGTGGCTGTAGATCGGTAAATAGCGGTCCAAATGGAAAAAGGACGATCATCTGTGATCACTTATATTTTCAACCAAAAATCGATTTTTAATATGAAAATCCAGTAAAACATAAAAGTGGCTGCAAATCAGTAAATAGCGTTCCAAATGGAAAAAGGACGATCATCTGTGATCACTTATATTTAAAACCAAAAATAGATTTTTAATATGAAAATCCAGTAAAACATATAAGTGGCTGTAAATCGGTAAATAGCGGTCCAAATGGAAAAAGGACGATCATCTGTGATCACTTATATTTTCATTCAAAAATAGATTTTTAATATGAAAATCCAGTAAAACATAAAAGTGGCTGCAAATCGGTAAATAGCGGTCCAAATGGGAAAAGGACGATCATCTGTGATCACTTATATTTTCAACCAAAAATTGATTTTTAATATGAAAATCCTGTAAAACTTAAAAGTGGCTGTAGATCGGTAAATAGCGGTCCAAATGGAAAAAGGACGATCATCTGTGATCACTTATATTTTCATTCAAAAATCGATTTTTATATGAAAATCCAGTAAACCATAAAAGTGGCTGTAAATCGGTAAATAGCGGTCCAAATGGAAAAAGGACGATCATCTGCGATCACTTATATTTTCATTCAAAAATCGATTTTTATATGAAAATCCAGTAAAACATAAAAGTGGCTGTAAATCGGTAAATAGCGGTCCAAATGGAAAAAGGACGATCATCTCTGATCACTTATATTTTCAACCAAAAATAGATTTTTAATATGAAAATCCAGTAAAACATAAAAGTGGCTGTAAATCGGTAAAAAGCGGTCCAAATGGAAAAAGGACGATCATCTGTGATCACTTATATTTTAATTAAAAATCGGTTTTTATATGAAAATCCAGTAAAACATAAAAGTGGCTGTAAATCGGTAAATAGCGGTCCAAATGGAAAAAGGACGATCATCTCTGATCACTTATATTTTCAACCAAAAATCGATTTTTAATATGAAAATCCAGTAAAACATGAAAGTGGGTGTAAATCGGTAAATAGAGGTCCAAATGGAAAAAGGACGATCATCTGTGATCAAGTGATCACAGATATTTTCATTCAAAAATCGATTTTTATATGAAAATCCAGTAAAAAATAAAAGTGGCTGTAAATCGGTAAATAGCGGTCCAAATGGAAAAAGGACGATCATCTGTGATCACTTATATTTTCAACCAAAAATAGATTTTTAATATAAAAATCCAGTAAAACATAAAAAAGGCTGTAAATCGGTAAATAGCGGTCCAAATGGAAAAAGGACGATCATCTGTGATCACTTATATTTTCATTCAAAAATCGATTTTTATATGAAAATCCAGTAAAACATAAAAGTGGCTATAAGTCGGTAAATAGCGGTCCAAATGGAAAAAGAGCGGTCATCCAAAAATCGATTTTTATATGAAAATCCAATAAAACATAAAAGTGGCTGTAAGTCGGTAAAAAGCGGTCCAAATGGAAAAAGGACGATCATCTGTGATCACTTATATTTTCAACCAAAAATAGATTTTTAATATAAAAATCCAGTAAAACATAAAAGTGGCTGTAAATCGGTAAATAGCGGTCCAAATGGAAAAAGGACGATCATCTGTGATGACTTATATTTTCATTCAAAAATCGATTTTTATATGAAAATCCAGTAAAACATAAAAGTGGCTGTAAATCGGTAAATACCGGTCCACATGAAAAAGGACGATTATCTGTGATCACTTATATTTTCATTCAAAAATAGATTTTTAATATGAAAATCCAGTAAAACATAAAAGTGGCTGTAAATCGGTAAATAGCGGTCCAAATGGAAAAAGGACGATCATCTGTGATCACTTATATTTTCATTCAAAAATAGATTTTTAATATGAAAATCAAGTAAAACATAAAAGTGGCTGCAAATCGGTAAATAGCAGTTCAAATGGAAAAAGGACGATCATCTGTGATCACTTGTATTTAAAACCAAAAATCGATTTTTAATATGAAAATCCAGTAAAACATAAAAGTGGCTATAAGTCGGTAAATAGCGGTCCAAATGGAAAAAGGACGATCATCTGTGATCACTTATATTTTCATTCAAAAATCGATTTTTATATGAAAATCCAGTAAAACATAAAAGTGGCTGTAGATCGGTAAATAGAAGTCCAAATGGAAAAAGGACGATCATCTGTGATCACTTATATTTTCAACCAAAAATCGATTTTTAATATGAAAATCCAATAAAAAATAAAAGTGGCTGTAAATCGGTAAATAGCGGTCCATATGGAAAGAGGGCGATCATCTGTGATCACTTATATTTCCAACCAAAAATTGATTTTTATATGAAAATCCAGTAAAACATAAAAGTGGCTGTAAATCGGTAAATAGCGGTCCAAATGGAAAAAGGACGATCATCTGTGATCACTTATATTTTCATTCAAAAATAGATTTTTAATATGAAAATCCAGTAAAACATATAAGTGGCTGCAAATCGGTAAATAGTAGTTCAAATGGAAAAAGGACGATCATCTGTGATCACTTATATTTAAAACCAAAAATCGATTTTTAATATGAAAATCCAGTAAAACATAAAAGTGGCTGTAAATCGGTAAATAGCGGTCCAAATGGAAAAAGGACGATCATCTGTGATCACTTATATTTTCATTCAAAAATCGATTTTTATATGAAAATCCAGTAAAACATAAAAGTGGCTGTAAATCGGTAAATAGCGGTCCAAATGGAAAAAGGACGATCATCTGTGATCACTTATATTTTCATTCAAAAATCGATTTTTATATGAAAATCCAGTAAAACATATAAGTGGCTGTAGATCGGTAAATAGCGGTCCAAATAGAAAAAGGACGATCATCTGTGATCACTTATATTTTCATTCAAAAATTGATTTTTAATATGAAAATCCAGTAAAACATAAAAGTGGCTGCAAATCGGTAAATAGCAGTTCATATGGAAAAAGGACGATCATCTGTGATCACTTATATTTTCATTCAAAAATAGATTTTTATATGAAAATCCAGTAAAACATATAAGTGGCTGTAAATCGGTAAATAGCGGTCCACATGGAAAAAGGACGATCATCTGTGATCACTTATATTTAAAACAAAAAATCGATTTTTAATATGAAAATCCAGTAAAACACAAAAGTGGCTGTAAATCGGTAAATAGCGGTCCAAATGGAAAAAGGACGATCATCTGTGATCACTTATATTTAAAACCAAAAATCGATTTTTAATATGAAAATCCAGTAAAACATAAAAGTGGCTGTAAATCGGTAAATAGCGGTCCAAATGGAAAAAGAACGATCATCTGTGATCACTTATATTTTCATTCAAAAATCGATTTTTATATGAAAATCCAGTAAAACATATAAGTGGCTGTAAATCGGTAAATAGCGGTCCAAATGGAAAAAGGACGATCATCTGTGATCACTTATATTTTCAACCAAAAATCGATTTTTAATATGAAAATCCAATAAAAAATAAAAGTGGCTGTAAATCGGTAAATAGCGGTCCAAATGGAAAGAGGGCGATCATCTGTGATCACTTATATTTTCAACCAAAAATAGATTTTTATATGAAAATCCAGTAAAACATAAAAGTGGCTGTAAATCGGTAAATAGCGGTCCAAATGGAAAAAGGACGATCATCTGTGATCACTTATATTTTCATTCAAAAATAGATTTTTATATGAAAATCCAGTAAAACATATAAGTGGCTGTAAATCGGTAAATAGCGGTCCACATGGAAAAAGGACGATCATCTGTGATCACTTATATTTAAAACCAAAAATCGATTTTTAATATGAAAATCCAGTAAAACATAAAAGTGGCTGTAAATCGGTAAATAGCGGTCCAAATGGAAAAAGGACGATCATCTGTGATCACTTATATTTAAAACCAAAAATCGATTTTTAATATGAAAATCCAGTAAAACATAAAAGTGGCTGTAAATCGGTAAATAGCGGTCCAAATGGAAAAAGAACGATCATCTGTGATCACCTATATTTTCATTCAAAAATCGATTTTTATATGAAAATCCAGTAAAACATAGAAGTGGCTGTAGATCGGTAAATAGCGGTCCAAATGGAAAAAGGACGATCATCTGTGATCACTTATATTTTCAACCAAAAATAGATTTTTAATATGAAAATCCAGTAAAACATATAAGTGGCTGTAAATCGGTAAATAGCGGTCCAAATGGAAAAAGGACGATCATCTGTGATCACTTATATTTTCATTCAAAAATAGATTTTTAATATGAAAATCCAGTAAAACATAAAAGTGGCTGCAAATCGGTAAATAGCGGTCCAAATGGGAAAAGGACGATCATCTGTGATCACTTATATTTTCAACCAAAAATAGATTTTTAATATGAAAATCCAGTAAAACATAAAAGTGGCTGTAGATCGGTAAATAGCGGTCCAAATGGAAAAAGGACGATCATCTGTGATCACTTATATTTTCATTCAAAAATCGATTTTTATATGAAAATCCAGTAAAACATAAAAGTGGCTGTAAATCGGTAAATAGCGGTCCAAATGGAAAAAGGACGATCATCTGTGATCATTTATATTTTCAACCAAAAATAGATTTTTAATATGAAAATCCAGTAAAACATAAAAGTGGCTGTAAATCGGTAAATAGCGGTCCAAATGGAAAAAGGACGATCATCTGTGATCACTTATATTTTCATTCAAAAATCGATTTTTATATGAAAATCCAGTAAAACATATAAGTGGCTGTAAATCGGTAAATAGCGGTCCAAATGGAAAAAGGACGATCATCTGTGATCACTTATATTTTCAACCAAAAATCGATTTTTAATATGAAAATCCAATAAAAAATAAAAGTGGCTGTAAATCGGTAAATAGCGGTCCAAATGGAAAGAGGGCGATCATCTGTGATCACTTATATTTTCAACCAAAAATAGATTTTTATATGAAAATCCAGTAAAACATAAAAGTGGCTGTAAATCGGTAAATAGCGGTCCAAATGGAAAAAGGACGATCATCTGTGATCACTTATATTTTCATTCAAAAATAGATTTTTATATGAAAATCCAGTAAAACATAAAAGTGGCTGCAAATCGGTAAATAGCAGTTCAAATGGAAAAAGGACGATCATCTGTGATCACTTATATTTTCATTCAAAAATAGATTTTTAATATGAAAATCCAGTAAAACATAAAAGTGGCTGTAAATCGGTAAATAGCGGTCCAAATGGAAAAAGAACGATCATCTGTGATCACTTATATTTTCATTCAAAAATAGATTTTTAATATGAAAATCCAGTAAAACATAAAAGTGGCTGCAAATCGGTAAATAGTAGTTCAAATGGAAAAAGGACGATCATCTGTGATCACTTATATTTAAAACCAAAAATCGATTTTTAATATGAAAATCCAGTAAAACATAAAAGTGGCTGTAAATCGGTAAATAGCGGTCCAAATGGAAAAAGGACGATCAACTGTGATCACTTATATTTTCATTAAAAATTGATTTTTATATGAAAATCCAGTAAAACATAAAAGTGGCTGTAGATCGGTAAATAGCGGTCCAAATGGAAAAAGGACGATCATCTGTGATCACTTATATTTTCAACCAAAAATCGATTTTTAATATGAAAATCCAGTAAAACATAAAAGTGGCTGCAAATCAGTAAATAGCGTTCCAAATGGAAAAAGGACGATCATCTGTGATCACTTATATTTTCAACCAAAAATAGATTTTTAATATGAAAATCCAGTAAAACATATAAGTGGCTGTAAATCGGTAAATAGCGGTCCAAATGGAAAAAGGACGATCATCTGTGATCACTTATATTTTCATTCAAAAATAGATTTTTAATATGAAAATCCAGTAAAACATAAAAGTGGCTGCAAATCGGTAAATAGCGGTCCAAATGGGAAAAGGACGATCATCTGTGATCACTTATATTTTCAACCAAAAATAGATTTTTAATATGAAAATCCAGTAAAACATAAAAGTGGCTGTAGATCGGTAAATAGCGGTCCAAATGGAAAAAGGACGATCATCTGTGATCACTTATATTTTCATTCTAAAATCGATTTTTATATGAAAATCCAGTAAAACATAAAAGTGGGTGTAAATCGGTAAATAGAGGTCCAAACGGAAAAAGGACGATCATCTGTGATCATTTATATTTTCAACCAAAAATAGATTTTTAATATGAAAATCCAGTAAAACATAAAAGTGGCTGTAAATCGGTAAATAGCGGTCCAAATGGAAAAAGGACGATCATCTGCGATCACTTATATTTTCATTCAAAAATCGATTTTTATATGAAAATCCAGTAAAACATAAAAGTGGCTGTAAATCGGTAAATAGCGGTCCAAATGGAAAAAGGACGATCATCTCTGATCACTTATATTTTCAACCAAAAATAGATTTTTAATATGAAAATCCAGTAAAACATAAAAGTGGCTGTAAATCGGTAAAAAGCGGTCCAAATGGAAAAAGGACGATCATCTGTGATCACTTATATTTTCATTAAAAATCGGTTTTTATATGAAAATCCAGTAAAACATAAAAGTGGCTGTAAATCGGTAAATAGCGGTCCAAATGGAAAAAGGACGATCATCTCTGATCACTTATATTTTCAACCAAAAATCGATTTTTAATATGAAAATCCAGTAAAACATGAAAGTGGGTGTAAATCGGTAAATAGAGGTCCAAATGGAAAAAGGACGATCATCTGTGATCACTTATATTTTCATTCAATAATCGATTTTTATATGAAAATCCAGTAAAAAATAAAAGTGTCTGTAAATCGGTAAATAGCGGTCCAAATGGAAAAAGGACGATCATCTGCGATCACTTATATTTTCATTAAAAATCGATTTTTATATGAAAATCCAGTAAAACATAAAAGTGGCTGTAGATCGGTAAATAGCGTTCCAAGTGGAAAAAGGACGATCATATGTGATCACTTATATTTAAAACCAAAAATCGATTTTTAATATGAAAATCCAGTAAAACATAAAAGTGGCTGTAAATCGGTAAATAGCGGTCCAAATGGAAAAAGAACGATCATCTGTGATCACTTATATTTTCATTCAAAAATCGATTTTTATATGAAAATCCAGTAAAACATAAAAGTGGCTGTAAATCGGTAAATAGCGGTCCAAATGGAAAAAGGACGATCATCTGTGATCACTTATATTTTCATTCAAAAATCGATTTTTATATGAAAATCCAGTAAAACATAAAAGTGGCTGTAAATCGGTAAATAGCGGTCCAAATGGAAAAAGGACGATCATCTGTGATCACTTATATTTTCAACCAAAAATAGATTTTTAATATGAAAATCCAGTAAAACATAAAAGTGGCTGTAAATCGGTAAATAGCGGTCCAAATGGAAAAAGGACGATCATCTGTGATCGCTTATATTTTCATTCAAAAATCGATTTTTATATGAAAATCCAGTAAAACATAAAAGTGGCTGTAAATCGGTAAATAGCGGTCCAAATGGAAAAAGGACGATCATCTGTGATCACTTATATTTTCATTAAAAATCGGTTCTTATATGAAAATCCAGTAAAACATAAAAGTGGCTGTAGATCGGTAAATAGCGGTCCAAATGGAAAAAGGACGATCATCTCTGATCTCTTATATTTAAAACCAAAAATAGATTTTTAATATGAAAATCCAGTAAAACATAAAAGTGGCTGTAAATCGGTAAATAGCGGTCCAAATGGAAAAAGGACGATCATCTGTGATCACTTATATTTTCATTCAAAAATCGATTTTTATATGAAAATCCAGTAAAACGTAAAAGTGTCTATAACTCGGTAGATAGCGGTCCAAATGGAAAAAGGACGATCATCTGTGATCACTTATATTTAAAACCAAAAATCGATTTTTAATATGAAAATCCAGTAAAACATAAAAGTGGCTGTAAATCGGTAAATAGCGGTCCAAATGGAAAAAGAACGATCATCTGTGATCACTTATATTTTCATTAAAAATCGATTTTTATATGAAAATCCAGTAAAACATAGAAGTGGCTGTAGATCGGTAAATAGCGGTCCAAATGGAAAAAGGACGATCATCTGTGATCATTTATATTTTCAACCAAAAATAGATTTTTAATATGAAAATCCAGTAAAACATAAAAGTGGCTGTAAATCGGTAAATAGCGGTCCAAATGGAAAAAGGACGATCATCTGCGATCACTTATATTTTCAACCAAAAATCGATTTTTATATGAAAATCCAGTAAAACATAAAAGTGGCTGTAAATCGGTAAATAGCGGTCCAAATGGAAAAAGGACGATCATCTGCGATCACTTATATTTTCAACCAAAAATAGATTTTTAATATGAAAATCCAGTAAAACATAAAAGTGGCTGTAAATCGGTAAAAAGCGGTCCAAATGGAAAAAGGACGATCATCTGTGATCACTTATATTTTCATTAAAAATCGGTTTTTATATGAAAATCCAGTAAAACATAAAAGTGGCTGTAAATCGGTAAATAGCGGTCCAAATGGAAAAAGGACGATCATCTCTGATCACTTATATTTTCAACCAAAAATAGATTTTTAATATGAAAATCCAGTAAAACATAAAAGTGGGTGTAAATCGGTAAATAGCGGTCCAAATGGAAAAAGGACGATCATCTGTGATCACTTATATTTTCATTCAAAAATCGATTTTTATATGAAAATCCAGTAAAACATAAAAGTGGCTGTAAATCGGTAAATAGCGGTCCAAATGGAAAAAGGACGATCATCTGTGATCACTTATATTTTCATTAAAAATCGATTTTTATATGAAAATCCAGTAAAACATAAAAGTGGCTGTAGATCGGTAAATAGCGGTCCAAATGGAAAAAGGACGATCATCTGTGATCACTTATATATAAAACCAAAAATCGATTTTTAATATGAAAATCCAGTAAAACATAAAAGTGGCTGTAAATCGGTAAATAGCGGTGCAAATGGAAAAAGGACGATCATCTGTGATCACTTATATTTTCAACCAAAAATCGATTTTTAATATGAAAATCCAGTAAAACATAAAAGTGGGTGTAAATCGGTAAATAGAGGTCCAAATGGAAAAAGGACGATCATCTGTGATCACTTATATTTAAAACCAAAAATCGATTTTTAATATGAAAATCCAGTAAAACATAAAAGTGGCTGCAAATCGGTAAATAGCGGTCCAAATGGATAAAGGACGATCATCTGTGATCACTTATATTTTCAACCAAAAATAGATTTTTAATATGAAAATCCAGTAAAACATAAAAGTGGCTGTAAATCGGTAAATAGCGGTCCAAATGGAAAAAGGACGATCATCTGTGATCACTTATATTTTCATTCAAAAATCGATTTTTATATGAAAATCCAATAAAACATAAAAGTGGCGTAAGTCGGTAAATAGCGGTCCAAATGGAAAAAGGACGATCATCTGTGATCACTTATATTTTCATTCAAAAATCGATTTTTATATAAAAATCCAGTAAAACATAAAAGTGGTTGTAAATCGGTAAATACCGGTCCAAATGGAAAAAGGACGATCATCTGTGATCACTTATATTTTCATTCAAAAATCGATTTTTAATATGAAAATCCAGTAAAATTTAAAAGTGGCTGTAAATCGGTAAATAGCGGTCCAAACGGAAAAAGGACGATCATCTGTGATCAATTATATTTTCAACAAAAAATAGATTTTTAATATGAAAATCCAGTAAAATATAAAAGTGGCTATAAGTCGGTAAATAGCGGTCCAAATGGAAAAAGGACGATCATCTGTGATCACTTATATTTTCAAACAAAAACAGATTTTTAATATGAAAATCCAGTAAAACATAACATTGGCTGTAAATCGGTAAATATCGGTCCAAATGGAAAAAGGTCGATCATCTGTGATCACTTGTATTTTCAACCATAAATCGTTTTTTAATATGAAAATCCAATAAAACATAAAAGTGGCTGTAAATCGGTAAATAGTGATCCAAATGGAAAAAGGACGATCATCTGTGATCACTTATATTTTCAACAAAAAATCGATTTTTAATATGAAAATCCTGTTAAATTTACAAATGGATGTAAATAGAGGTCCAAATGGAAAAAGGACGATCATCTGTGATCACTTATATTTTCATTCAAAAATCGATTTTTATATGAAAATCCAGTAAAACATAAAAGTGGCTGTAAATCGGTAAATAGCGGTCCACATGGAAAAAGGACGATCATCTGTGATCACTTATATTTAAAACCAAAAATCGATTTTTAATATGAAAATCCAGTAAAACATAAAAGTGGCTGTAAATCGGTAAATAGCGGTCCAAATGGAAAAAGGACGATCATCTGTGATCCTTTATATTTAAAACTAAAAATAGATTTTTAATATGAAAATCCAGTAAAACATAAAAGTGGCTGTAAATCGGTAAATAGCGGTCCAAATGGAAAAAGGACAATCATCTGTGATCACTTATATTTTCATTAAAAATCGATTTTTATATGAAAATCCAGTAAAACATAGAAGTGGCTGTAGATCGGTAAATAGCGGTCCAAATGGAAAAAGGACGATCATCTCTGATCACTTATATTTTCAACCAAAAATAGATTTTTAATATGAAAATCCAGTAAAATTTAAAAGTGGCTGTAAATCGGTAAATAGCGGTCCAAACGGAAAAAGGACGATCATCTGTGATCAATTATATTTTCAACAAAAAATAGATTTTTAATATGAAAATCCAGTAAAACATAAAAGTGGCTATAAGTCGGTAAATAGCGGTCCAAATGGAAAAAGGACGATCATCTGTGATCACTTATATTTTCAAACAAAAACAGATTTTTAATATGAAAATCCAGTAAAATTTAAAAGTGGCTGTAAGTCGGTAAATAGCGGTCCAAATGGAAAAAGGACGATCATCTGTGATCACTTATATTTTCAACCAAAAATCGATTTTTAATATGAAAATCCAGTTAAATTTAAAAGTGGCTATAAATCGGTAAATAGCGGTCCAAATGGAAAAAGGACGATCATCTGTGATCACTTATATTTTCAAACAAAAACAGATTTTTAATATGAAAATCCAGTAAAATTTAAAAGTGGCTGTAAATCGGTAAATAGCGGTCCAAATGGAAAAAGGACGATCATCTGTGATCACTTATATTTTCAACCAAAAATCGATTTTTAATATGAAAATCCAGTAAAACATAAAAGTGTCGGTAATAGCGGTCCAAATGGATAAAGGACGATCATCTGTGATCACTTATATTTTCAACCAAAAATCGATTTTTAATATGAAAATCCAGTAAAACATAAAAGTGGCTGCAAATCGGTAAATAGCAGTTCAAATGGAAAAAGGACGATCATCTGTGATCACTTATATTTAAAACCAAAAATCGATTTTTAATATGAAAATCCAGTAAAACATAAAAGTGGCTGTAAATCGGTAAATAGCGGTCCAAATGGAAAAAGGACGATCATCTGTGATCACTTATATTTTCAACCAAAAATCGATTTTTAATATGAAAATCCAGAAGAACATAAAAGTGGCGGTAAATAGCGGTCCAAATGGATAAAGGACGATCATCTGTGATCACTTATATCTTCAACCAAAAATCGATTTTTAATATGAAAATCCAGTAAAACATAAAATTGGCTTTAAATCGGTAAATAGCGGTCCAAATGGAAAAAGGACGATCATCTGTGATCACTTATATTTTCAACCAAAAATCGATTTTTAATATGAAAATCCAGTTAAATTTAAAAGTGGCTATAAATCGGTAAATATCGGTCCAAATGGAAAAAGAACGATCATCTGTGATCACTTATATTTAAAACCAAAAATCGATTTTTAATATGAAAATCCTGTTAAATTTACAAATGGATGTAAATAGTGGTCCAAATGGAAAAAGGACGATCATCTGTGATCACTTATATTTTCAATCAAAAATCGATTTTTAATATGAAAATCCAGTAAAATTTAAAAGTGGCTATAAATCGGTAAATAGTGGTCCAAATGGAAAAAGGACGATCATCTGTGATCACTTATATTTTCAACCAAAAATCGATTTTTAATATGAAAATTCAGTAAAACATAAAAGTGGCGGTAAATAGCGGTCCAAATGGATAAAGGACGATCATCTGTGATCATGTATATTTTCAACCAAAAATAGATTTTTAATATGAAAATCCAGTAAAATTTAAAAGTGGCAGTAAATCGTTAAATAGCGGTCCAAATGGAAAAAGGACGATCATCTGTGATCACTTATATTTTCAACCAAAAATCGATTTTTAATATGAAAATCCAGTTAAATTTACAAATGGATGTAAATCGGTAAATAGTGGTCCAAATGGAAAAAGGACGATCATCTGTGATCACTTATATTTTCAACCAAAAATCGATTTTTAATATGAAAATCCAGTAAAACATAAAAGTGGCGGTAATAGCGGTCCAAATGGATAAAGGACGATCATCTGTGATCACTTATATTTTCAACCAAAAATCGATTTTTAATATGAAAATCCAGTTAAATTTAAAAGTGGCTATAAATCGGTTAATAGTGGTCCAAATGGAAAAAGGACGATCATCTGTGATCACTTATATTTTCAACCAAAAATCGATTTTTAATATGAAAATCCAGTTAAATTTAAAAGTGGCTATAAATCGGTTAATAGTGGTCCAAATGGAAAAAGGACGATCATCTGTGATCACTTATATTTTCAACCAAAAATCGATTTTTAATATGAAAATCCAGTAAAACATAAAAGTGTCGGTAATAGCGGTCCAAATGGATAAAGGACGATCATCTGTGATCACTTATATTTTCAACCAAAAATCGATTTTTAATATGAAAATCCAGTAAAACATAAAAGTGGCTGCAAATCGGTAAATAGCAGTTCAAATGGAAAAAGGACGATCATCTGTGATCACTTATATTTAAAACCAAAAATCGATTTTTAATATGAAAATCCAGTAAAACATAAAAGTGGCTGTAAATCGGTAAATAGCGGTCCAAATGGAAAAAGGACGATCATCTGTGATCACTTATATTTTCAACAAAAAATAGATTTTTAATATGAAAATCCAGTAAAATTTTAAAGTGGCTATAAATCGATAAATAGCGGTCCAAATAGAAAAAGGACAATCATCTGTGATCACTTATATTTTCATTAAAAATCGATTTTTATATGAAAATCCAGTAAAACATAGAAGTGGCTGTAGATCGGTAAATAGCGGTCCAAATGGAAAAAGGACGATCATCTGTGATCATTTATATTTTCAACCAAAAATAGATTTTTAATATGAAAATCCAGTAAAACATAAAAAAAGGACGATCATCAGTGATCAAAATTCGATTTTTATATGAACATCCAGTAAAACACAAAAGTGTCTGCAAATCGATAAAAGGCGGTCTAAATATTATATTTTCAACAAATTTTTTTAATATGAAAATCCAGTAAAACATAAAAGTGGCTGTAACTCAGTAAATAGCGGTCCAAATGGAAAAAGAGCGATCATCTGTGATCACTTATATTTTTAACCAAAAATCGATTTTCAATATGAAAATCCAGTAAAATTTAAAAGTGGCTGTAAATCGATCATCTGTGATCACTTATATTTTCAACCAAAAACAGATTTTTATATGAACATCCAGTCAAACATAAAATTGTTTATAAGTCAGTAGATAGCAGTCCAAATGAAAAAAGGGCGATCATCTGTGGTCACTTATATTTTCAACCAAAAACCGATTTTTATATGAAAATCCAATAAAACATAAAAGTGGCTATAAGTCAGTAAATAGCGGTCCAAATGGAAAAAGAACGATCATCTGTGATATGAAAATCCAGTAAAATATAAAAGTGGCTGTAAATCGGTAAATAGTGATCCAAATGGAAAAAGGACGATCATCTGTGATCACTTATATTTTCAACCAAAAACCAATTTTTTTATACGAAACATAAAATTGGCTGTTCAAATGGAAAAAGGATGATCATCTGTGATCATTTATATATTCAACCAAAAATAGATTTTTAATAGTAAAATCCAGTAAAACATAAAAGTGTCTATAACTCGGTAGATAGCGGTCCGAATGGAAAAAGGACTTATAATCACTTATATTTTCAACCAAAAATCGATGCGGTTCAGAAGTGGTGATTTTGACACGGAAAACAATAATCGACCCAGGCCAGCTAGTAAAGTTTGAAGAACAAGAACTGGATGTGTAACTCCAAGAAGATTGTTGAAAACGTCAGCAAGATTTTGCCAAGTCACTGGCAGCTACTTCAGCAGCAATTTTTAAACGTTTGTGAGTACCAGGATTCATCCAAAAGTAGGAAATTTGGGTTGCATACGAATTGGCTGGGAAGTTTTTCCTCACCCATTTTATAGTCTGTCCGACTGTTGTTTTCGATTGATACTTTTTTTTTGGACACGCTGCACTTTGGGGCATAGTATTCAATATTGGCTAGATTCGTTCTTTGCCTCGAAATCCATATGTTGGCAGAAAGATGGGATAAGTTCATCGCTAACATTATAAGTTTATATTGTGCAAATGTTTCTATAAAAATGCGTGTATTTTTCAAATTTTACACCCATTATATTATGCCGATTTTAAACAATATACCTTAAGAAATAAACATACTTATTTTTAAAATTACCTTAAATTTCTAAACCACTTTTCCTAGTTAAGTGCGCATCATAATTTTGTTTTCATACTTCCGCTTCAAGACATATGCTCCCTTAAGCACTTAAACTCCCTATCATTGCTTCGTAAATGTCTTAAAGTCTTAAGTAAATAAATTTTCTTTAAGTAACTTTAATAAATGTCTTCACATTTAAGCTTATTACTAGCATTAACCCTTTCTCTAAACAGCAAAACATTCGCAAAACTAATCTTTTAAAATCTCGTTTAATATTCACAAGACATTAACCTTTAATTAACTAAAGTTTCAGCTGAAATTATAAATAAACTTGTTAACAGGATACAGCATACAGAACAAACGAAACAAAACAAAAACTAAACTAATGAAACGTAGTTTTAACCTTTTATTTTTCAGCAAATCGTCTTTATGTTGATGTTATTTTACCTAAAATAAAAACACAAAAGAGTCAAATTAACATCAACATGGCTAGAAAATGGATTTTGTGAAAAAAAAAATGGCAAATTTACCTTTTGCAAATTGTTTTCAACTTAAACAAATAAAATGAAGCCCATTTAATACAATGGAAAAGTTTTTTAGCAAAACAAAAAAGAAAAAAAAAACTCACTCATAAACCCAGGATGAGTAACTACAATGAAAAACAACAAAGTGTAATACAAAACATAAAATCAATGGGAATAAATTAAATAAGAACATGGCTGAAACAAAGAAAAAAACTAAACAAAAGGGACATAGTTTACACAATTATACCGTAAGTGGTCAAGAACGACTGTAGAAAGGACTACTCAAGTTAAATAAAAAGTTCTAACAATTTATTTCCGACAATATCCAGCAACTTTATATGCTGTAAAATTGTTACAAATATATCCAAAAATAAGTTTCATTTAGAATAGGGTACTTGTAAAAAATCTATCCTTAAAAGCTTAACCCACAACTAAACAATTCAAGGATACCAAGGGATTCCCTCAAACTATTCACTCTCTATAACAATCATACAAACATAAATAAATTCATTCATTTACACATTCATTCAGTCATTGAAGGATATTCATTCGTATACTGGAATGTTTAAGGACTGTATTGATGTATTCTTGTTATTGTTGTTGCTGCTGTAATTCGTCATTCACCATTCACAGCAGCAACAACGCTAAACAACAAAAACTGTATACATTCATATAAAGTCAAGTGTAGAATACAAATGTGTCAATGATTTATGCATGACATGGTAATAAAGTTTTGTTACAACAATTTAAAATTTTGTTTTTCTTAAATCAAATTTTCTCGGTATTCATGTACTAAAAAGTAACTTACACCACAGTTTAAGAATGAAAGGATATATTAAACAATGCAACATTTGGATGAAAAAAATCTTTAGTAAATTTGGATTTTGAGTTACAGAGATATGTAGCATGGCAAAACATGAGTGAAACTGCTCATTGAATATAAGATTATAAAAAATAATGAATTTTAGGTATAGTTTTTTAGCACAAAATATTAAACAAATCAGTTATGGTCCGAACTGTACAGAATTTGATAAAGTGATTCATTTCTTAAGACATTAAATGACTTATGCCATTAATTTCAATAAATATTGTTACGTTTTACTTTTTAAAAATGGGGTTTATTTTCTTTAAATAAACCGGATACTTTTGATTGCAAATAGAAGCAGTTTTAGTAGTTCAAAATTGTAACAACTCTTTATTTATTCAGAATGCAAACAACAACAGAATTAAATTGTCACTCAGTGTCTCTATACACGTCTATCAATTCGCATAAATACACACACACACTTTATAATGTAGAAGTATACACGTACAAGATAGTTTATGTTAACTCTAACAGCGACAATGATCACCTCCACTCACGACCGCAACTTCTGCCACTATTTATACACACGCCATCTTTCGTTAATCTTCTACAATGATATTTATGGACAGCTAGAACATTCGAATTCTAGAGCTTTCGATGTAAATGTTAGCAGCTTAAACGTTCAGTGTTGCCACACCTACAAACAATGCCAATAACCGCATGCTATCAACATTTCTGACAAGTAAAAGCCTCTAATAATGAACGTGCTTATAAACATGATGGATGTCGCAGGCAGTCGTTGCAGAGCTTTAAATTCAAATCGCTATTGCACATTCGTAGCAATATATATCAATCGGTGCTTAGTTTATTAACCGATATTGGTCATTGTCAACAATAAAGAGAAACCTTATTAACAGAGAATATTAGTGGACATTTTCAGCCAGCTAGCTCCTTGCCTTTGGGCACTATCGTATTTTCAACAGACGTACATACTGACGGACATAGCAAGATCCTATTAAAATCTTATGAACTCCCAGAATATATGAGGGCGAGTCAATAAGTCCGTTACTTTCTGAATTTCCAGTCTTTTTACTGAAAGGGCAAAACTACCCCTGTCAACAAGCATCAGTTAGTTGACTCCTGTCAAAATTTGAACAAACTGGGACATGTAATTTGCGTTTAATAGCAGACTACCGCGTGACTTTAGGAGAAAATAAAAATAATTAAGCATTATTCAAACCAATGCAGAGCTTGATTGGAGCTCTACACCGCCAATCTCAATGGTAAAATAGTGGTTTACTGAATTTCGATGTGGATGTACAAGTATGGAAGACGCCTAGTTGAGTCTCTACACTAAAACCAATTGAAAAAATTCACGATATGATGTTGGCCAATCGGAGATTGAAAATACGAGAGATGGTGGAAGCCATAGGCATCTCACATGGCTCAGTGGTTTCAATTTTGAATGATTACTTGGGCATGAGAAAGCTTTTCACGTTTGCTCACAATCGATTGAATTTGTGCAATCATGTGACAACTTCGCCCACGTATATACTATTTGTTAGTACGACCAATATTTCGATAACGGCATACATCTTAAAAAAACATATAAATTTGGTTTCCCATGTTCTATGTCTCAATAGCGGTAAATTAAATAGATGTCATTTACAATAGAACTTGGAAATGCAAGATTGCTGAGGATGTCCTTGGCAGGGTAGAAAATGCTTTACAATATTATTAGTTGAATTATTACAGAAAAATTCTAAGACTTAAACGAACTTTACCCAGATTATATTTACTTTGAAATTATAAAATAATAATAATGTTACGAATGTGCAATAGCGATTTGAATTCAACGGTCCTTAACGACTGCCTGCGGCATTCATCATGTTTACAAACAGGTCCGTCAGTAGAAGCTTCTACTTATCAACAATGTTGATAGCATGCATAAGTGTGGCAACACTGCATGTTTAAGCTGCTAATATTAACATCGAAAGCTCTAGAATTCGAATGTTCTAGTTGTCCGTTAAGAACAATCTCGACTACTCGGATGAAGATGGCAGTGTGTATAAATAGTGGCAGAGGTGGCAGTCGTGAGTGGAGTTGATCATAGGCGCTGTTAGAGTTAACATCAACTGTCTTGTACATTATAAAGTGTGTGTGTGTATTTCTGCGAATTGATAAATGTGTATAAAAACACTGAGTGACTATTTGTGCATTTTACATAAATAAAGAGTTGTTACAAATTCTAAACTACTAAACTGCTTTTATTTGCAATCAAATGTATCCGGTTTATTTAAAGGAAATAAACCCCCGTTTTTAAAAGGTAAAAACGTAACAATAAGTTTCGATCTGTGGTTAGTTCAGGATAAATAGAGGGAATACGTACCTTCTAAATAGCGTTTCATTCCAGTTAAATAAATAAGTATAAAATGGACCTCCCAAATTTACCTTCTTCGGACAAATTCTAATGGATGGTAATTAGAAAATAATACATTTACTGCATGTATAATAGGACAGTTAGTATTGATTTTTGACTGAAATTTTCTTTATTATGGAGGAAAACACTTCTTAGAGCAAAAAATGGGCCAAGAGACATTATGAAACTATTTCATGTTCATGATAGAAATATAATCTGATCTTGATTAAGCTAAAGGATCTGTGCGATGGGTGGACATCTAGCTTCTCTACCAACTACAAGCTTCCTACAAACCCTCTGTGCAATGAGGACCAGTAATGAAATCCTCCTATCCTGATAATGAATAAGCACCTGCCAGGACAGGCTCTAAGAGTTTTCAGTAAGAAGTTACATGCGCTGATTTCCGGAATGAAAACTTTTAGAGCCTGTCCTGGCAGCCGCAGCGTCTAGAGGAGAATGCAGCAGTTAAGACCCATCAACTGGGAACCAAATGGCACTGAAGTCAATGACAAGATTAAAGAAATCCTGGTTCAGAGTCGGACTGACATCCAAGTCAAATCAATATATGGTGAAGTATAAATTTGTTGGGAAGATTAGCAAAGTTCTCAAGGAGAACACTGGCACTCCAGCTCAATGCGATGACGCTGGTTCATATCCGGGACATGTTAAACTGATGTATTGTTGTACGTCGCTACTTTAGGCTGATGTAGCATCGTTGGTTAAATTATTACTTTTCTGTCTAGGCTGGAGGAGATATTGGAGATTATTTATTAGTGAAACCCAAAACTTCCAATGCAAAAATTGTAGGTTCTGAATTGTAGCCGCTTTGGAAAATGCAAAGGAATGTCTTCTATGGATTTGATGAAACCACTATGGAATACGTAAAGGAAGTTCTGCTATGGATTTAAAATGCTCATTTTAAGTATATATCGAAGCAATAGCAGTCTAAAAAACAAGGTTGTACTAGCTGTATGCTCAATATGGAGTGAGATACCACAAAGGCCTTTATTCAAAGTTAAAATACCAGCCTATTGATCTAGACAGCATTATATCTTGACGATTATTAAGTGTTGAAACGCAAAATTGCATGGTTCTGAACAAGGACTTTTTGTAGCCGCTATGGAAAATGCAAAGGAAGATATCTGTTGAGGCAACAACAAATTCAACACCTCCTCAACTGACGATGTCAAACCCATGCAGTCTGCAGAAGGCATGAAGTACGACGATACTGCTGATATAAATGGCAATGAAAACAATAATTGCAGCACTGAAATGGTGGGCGTCTTCTTTGAATGTAAGTAGGAACTCGAATCAGGAGAATTTCAATGTCACTGTTGTTAAAAGAAAACATGGTGATATTGACACATTATTGGCAGCCTATCTTGCGCTGTTCCTTCGATTGGCTCACAGATGGGAGGAGCTAACAATGTTAGATGATAGAATATAGGGATAATGTTGGAAGATCTTGTATAAGCTAAAGGTGCTGGTGAAATTAATATGATGGCTAAAGACTCGTTGAATATCGTTTTAACTGAGTACAGCGATGAGGAAACAGTAGCAGACTCTTGAGAAACCAGTGAATGACGTTAAATGTAGCTGGTATCTAGTTACAAGGCACATAGTTAGTCAGACCATTCACATAGTTGGTTAGATCAATAACTTAAATCGAAACGTCCGTACCATAGTGTAGAAGGCCTATGAGTCCATATTACATTTGGTGATCTGTATTGACTACAATTTATGGAAATCAAATAGTATATATAGTAGTTTAGAAGTATTACTTTCTTATATGGATTTAACTCTAGTGAGTACTGAGCATTAATGCATGGATAATTCGATTCTATTATTAGAGAATCTAGATGATTCGTTATGGAAACAATGCGTGTCGATTGAAGATCCCGCAGTTTACTCTTTGGATATCGAAAAGATATCAGTTTTGGGTAAACCCAAGAGAGCTGCTTGGAAGAGTGGCAGCCCTCGCAATAAAACCTTAACTAAGCTAAAGGATTCGGAAACTCTTCTACTGTCACTTTAGAATTTGGAAGTTCTTTAACTTCTACCAACAAAATTTTCTCAGATTTTGTAGACAAGTACGAAGTTAAAATTCTACAGCACGACTGTAAATAATAATCATTAAAATCACAATTTTAAGCATATGATGATACTATGGTTATAAAACTCCAGAAAACAACAACTTTTACTTTAGAACACCCTGTATTTATATATCAGCGATAGATAATCTTAGTACACATCCTTTTTATGATGATGGTGGTTGTAAAAAAAAGTAAATGTTTTTGAAGTTTGCTCACGTAACGTTATAAACTAAATGCATAAGTACATATGTACATTAGGATGGCCCAAAAAGGAGTTGTGGATGCTTGCAACTAAAACAAAAGATTAATTCATTCTAAGATACCTTCTCTCAAAACTATTGTTCTGGGTTTTGTATTTGGTGAGCTGGATCAAAGAATAAAATGACAATTTTTTTAAGGTTTTTTCATATTTCTCACAAAGGAAATATAGGTCTTTGAAATGGGCTTTCAAAGACCAGTGTAGGTCCACTGGTTCTTCTAAAGAGTATCAACTCAAAATTCAGTAGAAGAAAAAAACAGTTTTTTTTAATACATTACAATGAAAGTTGAAGCCGGATACAACTGTATTTTTGGGCGAAAGAGTTGAGAAAATTATGTAAGATTTTTACATCGTACATCGATTTCTAGAAAAAAGTGAACATTTTTAAATTTATGAGTTAACTTTCTTTTGAGGAACCAGTGTGATGTAATTATTTAACACATTGACTGCCAAGGCACTTTAAGCAAATAAGATGCTGGGGACCACATAATTTTTTTTTTGCATAATCTCTTTGAAAACGTCAATATTGGAATTTAAGCTACTGCTAGTAATATTTACTGCTTAGAAGCAGAGAGTTTTTTTTATAAATGAGAGTGTCCTACGAAATGGAGAAAAGGTAATATTTATCGTATACTGAGTTAGAAAAAATAATCGAAAGTACAAAAATTGATGAAGAATGTGAAGATTACAGTATTTATGACTGTCTAAAGGATCCTAAACTCCTTTGAAAATGTTGAAGATGAGAAACAGTTTGGCTCATGACCATTCACAAAGTACATACTTCTCCATGCACGGTTGCAAACATTGACACAAATTCCACCACACCTTGTTGCATGTGAATCGCAGATTAGTCAAGGACTTATTATATAGACACTCATGATCTCGATCAATTTCTCCTTAACCCTTTAGCGACCACGGAGACACACCGGTGTCATAACACAAAATCATTCAATAACTACATAACGAAAAAAATAATGGGTTTTATTTTAATTTTAATTAGTTCGGAAACGTGTCTCTTATTAATGTGTTTAGATTAAAACAAGTTGGGTTAAAGTATTTATTTTTTATTGTCTTTGAAAATTGACAGTTTTATTAGAACTGTGTTCAAGAATTGTTCAAAAATGAGTCTTATGATCATGAAAGGGTTAAAGAGCTTCCTCCTCCATCCCAGCGAAATGCAACCCTTCTTCCTCCAGGTCTTAGAAACAATCCTCGCTGTCATAAACTTCCAAAGCGGCCTTCCTACCTGCGATCCTTTGACAAAACACTCTAGTACTTTTGCCGACACTCCTGGTGAAGATTCCGTCCACAAACTCCCATGTCCAATGCTTATTGGATAGTGGATCCCCAGTTAGCCGGCTAGCAAAGAAGCTCGTCGATAAGATGGATCTTATGGCTTTTACGTTGCACGAAGAAACCGTTTGTCCGATTATCTTGAAATCTAGGTTTGATTCGTCATTCAATATAGAGGGAAGTTTTAGGGTTGACAATCGGAATCGCTTCAGGAATCCAAAGAGAACACTGGCACTCCAGCTCAATGCGATGACGCTGGTTCATATCCAGGTCATGTTAAACTGATGTATTGTTGTGTGTCGCTACTTAAGACCGAAATATCATCGTTGGTTAAATTATGTACATAATGTAGGCTCGCGGTGGTGGGTGATACCCGTAGACCTCGATCCAAAGCCATAATCGGAATTGCACCAGGAATCCCAAAAAAGAAAATTTCGTAAACCACATAGTGCTGTTCTGCTATGGATTTAATATGCTTATTTTGCGTATATATCGAAGCAATAGCAATCTGAAGAGCGAGATGGTACGGGATGTAGGCACGATGTGGAGTGATATACCACGATGCTAAAATACCAGCCTACTCATCTAGACCGGGGTATATCTTGGAGATTATGAAGTGTTGAAACGCAAAATTGCATGGTTCTGACCAAGGACTCTTATTGCATCTATGGAAAACGCAAATCTGACAAATTCGACACCTCCTACACTGAGAATGTCAAACTCATTCTGCATCACTGAAATGGTGGGTGTCTTCTTTGAACATATGTTGGAACTCAGATCAGGAGAATTTCAATGTAACTCTTGTTAAAAGGAGACATGGTGATATTGACACAATATTGGCACCTTTCTAAAGCCGTTCTCTTTCACTGTTCTTTAGAGTGGCCCAGAGATGGGAGGAGCTAACTGTGTTACATGTTAGAATATGGGGACTATGTTGGAAGATCTATAAACTTGTATACGCTAAAGGTGCAGGTAAAAGTAACTATGATGGCTAAAGACTTGTTGGATATCATTTTAACTGATTACTGCGGTAAGGGTATAGCAGTAGGCTCATTAGATACCAGTGAATGATGTTAAATGTGGCTGGCAACTAGTTACAAGGCTCATAATTGGTCAGAATAGTCACTTATATCGAAGCGTCCGTATCATAGTGTGCAAGGCGTATGAGTCCATATTACATTCTTTGATCTGTTTTGACTCCAATTCGAAACTGTATACGTTTTAGACGTCATATAACTTCAACAAAATAAGATTTTCCGTTTCTCGAAATTTCATCATTTGAATTTTATTTAAATTTTTGGTAGTCCGACACTTTGACAACAGTACCTAACTCTATGTAGAAACATTGACACCTTATTTATCCTTATTTCATCCGTAGAATTGGTACCACCCTAATGTACATATGTATGTGTTTGGTATAAAATATATAAAATTCAGGCCTGATAAAAGGAAATAGAATTCTCCCTCCCACACTAATGAAGCATGTTTTGTGGTATAGATTTACTTGTACCATATTATCTACAAAATATTTGTGTTTATATTTTCATTACTTTTTTTTTATCTAAATAAACAAAATGTATTATGTAATACATATAAACAAATGTGTTGCGGTAAATAAACAACATATTTTTCAGTGTATTTTGCCACAATTTGTTGAAAATAGGAAGATATTTTATGTGTTTATTTTGGGAGTCATTAGAAATGGGAAATAAATATTATTTTTAATTTGAAATAAGGAATTTCAAATGGAATAAGTAAGGTTTGTGGATAATTGTGCTTAACGGGAGAACAAATATCCTATATTTTCAAAAAATATAAATGTTAACAAATAACTTAATACTAGTTTGCTTTCGTATTTGTACTATAATTTACTCAATTATTCAGTTATTTAATTCAGACAACTATTTTTAATATATTTATGAACTTTTAATGATATTTTCTAATCACTTACAGTTTTTCTTTTACTGTACACATCTGCCGTTGCCTATATATCTCTAAGTAAATAATAAATTAAATTTTTATTAAAACTTCTGCTTGTTCCTTAAGCCTTAAGTTTGTTCATTATATTCTCAAATATTTCGTTATTTAGATTTTTATCGATTTTTGCTCTAAAGCACAAGAAAATGAAAAATGTTTAAAAAAGTTTTCATCTGTCCTGCTATTCTGCCTTGTAAATGTAGTAAAGATAGCCAGCAACAAAAAGAAAAAAAATATCTGCAATAATTAATTTTAATAGTTTTTATGTGCATAAATGCTATAAAATTGTTTGGAGCAAAGTATTTAAAAGAAATTTAAACTTCCAGTTGATAGAGCAGTAGTTAGGACATGTTTTAGTTTTGTTGAGGGTCTTTATATGCAAAAATATTTAAGAGAAGAGCTTAACTATGACAGGAAAAGTATAATAATTGATTTACATATGTTTCTATATACATAAATATATTTTATTTTTATATAAGAATACTAATATTTGAACAAATTTTGTTAATATTGTTGTTATGCTAGATATTGGTACTACTAGGCGTATGATTATTAATTATTTATTTATATTAGCATATTACTCATACTCAAAGGTGTCAAAAATAAAGAAAAACAAGTAAGAAAGTATGGTCGGTCAAGCTTAGTAAATGAGCAAAAACATTTTTATTTCAAAATACTTTATATTCGTGAGTGATTTTTGGAAGTAGGCCTTATATGGGTGTTATGATAAATTATGGACTGATCACCATGAAATTTGTTCATATTATTAATGTCTATATGAAAGATATTTATGTTGAATTTTATGTGTATACCAACATTTTGAAGAGATTTATGCTCGTTAAAGTGATTATCGGAAACAGGCCTTATATGGGAGCTATGACTAATTATGGACCAATCATAATAAAATATGGTGAAATGAATTCCGTACAAATAAAACTTAAGAGCCTTGGAGACGATCAAATAAACCCGTCAATCAGTGCATATGTGTGAGTGTCGTTTGCTTGATGCTTTAAAGGAGACGTATAAATAAATACGTCAATCACCATTTGTATTTGGACGCACTTTTCCATAATTACCAAAAATCTCGAAGAAACTGATATTTGGTTTTTTGTTAATCAGAGACGTAAAACGTTTTTCATCCGTGCACTTCACATGACAGCAAAAACAAAACAAAGGAAATTTGATTGTCAATCACAACAGGAGACGATCAAATAATCAGGTGTCAAAAAAAAAACTTTTTTATTTTCATCAATCATTGCCGACAGCACGTACTTGTAGCCCAAAAAAACGACTGCACGCACACAACTTTGTGATTGATGTGTTTATTTGATCATCTCCAGGGCATTTTATTTGGAGAAAAACTTGTGTAGATACCTATATAAATTGAACATTTATGACCGATAAAGTCCAATTTCGGGAGGACATTTCAGCCAGTTTCAATATAGGCTTGGTCCTTTGGCCGAAATATCTTAAAAATTACGACCTATACTTTACGCACAAGGTTTACATGGACAGCCAGCCAGCCAACCATCCAACTAGCTAGACGGACGGACATCGTTCGGTATACTTTAAGTTGGGTGTTAGACTAATATTTTTGGGCGTTACAAACATCTGCACAAATCCAATATACCCTCCCCACTGTGGTGGTGTAGGGAATAAATATTTCATATATTTAGTAGAGTTGGATTTATTAGCTCAGTGAAGTGACCGCTCTTTTCAACTCAGCTCACTCAACTGAACTAGGTCGCTCTTTTAGTTCAATAGTTCAATATGTTGTATAATGACCATTTCATTTTGTGAATTGCTAGGTTGTAGTGAATTAAATCAAACATTTCAGTTGTTACCCAGCAAAAATTTTGTGAATTTTTGTAATGGCAACTAATTACCACATGCATTATTTTGTAATGAGTGGTGGTTATTTTATTTGCTAGAATAGGTACTCATTTTTGTACTGGTTGGTAATGAACTTTTGCATTTAGCACAGCTATCTAGTGTGTTTGACTGTAAAACGAGAGTCAGCGCCATTTATTTTTTTTGTTTAGATTATACTAAATTATATGTTAATGTTGAAACTATTGTTAACTTACAATAAAATAACTCGTACATGGAGCAGTGAGTTAGCAGCTTGACTAGCAAACACAAGCAAATAATGTGACGGTTCGATACCCACACGAGGCAATATTTTTCTGTTTTTTTTTTTTTTTAGCTACACATTCTTATTGTGAATGTAATACTTATGATTTAACTGAATGTAAGTACATTTATAAGTAGGACCCCTGAATTTTTAGAAAATCTCCAACAACAGTAACTAGTTATTCAGTCAAATAATAAATAGTTACCAGTTTGCTCCAATATTACTTGCTGGCTTACTAAGTAAGTAAAGTTTTTGCTGAGTAGTTGTAAAAACACACAGTCTTTTTACAATTATAGATTTATACGTGAAATAAGTGATAAAAATTAAAATTTTAATTTCAAAAAAATAGAATCTTATTTTTTTTAACTAATGTTTTTAATTTTTTTTATTATTTCTAATTTCAGATGCTAACCAAATGTTTAGACAATATTTGTTACAGAGAACATTCATTGTTTTATGATCTAACAATATATAAAAGAATTTTTAAATTTTAGAAATAAGTTTTTATTGTTTTACTACAACTTAAAAAATTACGTAAAAACTGTATCATGGTACCTGACAAATGTTCTGTTTTGTTAATGTATCAGTATAGTAAAAAAATGCATTAAAAACCAATTTTCTAAAAATAAGA
Source organism: Calliphora vomitoria (assembly GCA_942486065.2). Lineage (NCBI taxonomy): Eukaryota > Metazoa > Arthropoda > Insecta > Diptera > Calliphoridae > Calliphora > Calliphora vomitoria. Next base: position 114,125,398 of record OW818030.2, on the reverse strand, counting down.
TTGAAATATTATTGCTAATTTAATTAAGAATACTTATCAGTAAGTTGTAGATTTTAAATTCTTTTTTTTTTTTTTTTTTGATAGATATAATCCCACCAATGTATGTATTTTGAAAATAATATTTTTTTTTACTAATTACCTTTCAATTACAATTATTATTTTAAAAATAACAATTATGTATTTCCCTTTTCATTATTGTTTTATGAAATACTTATACCTAAAAACCGTAACAATACTCTTTCTTTATTTCTTACTGCCTCACCGTACCATAATTAAATTCACACATGAAAACTAAAATAATTTGAAAACTCTAATAATTCTTGAAGCAATGCACATAAACAGTGCATACAACAAAAATAAAAATATCGTTTTATTTTTGTTGGACACAATACTTACTCACTTTTCAATGTCAGTGAGCGAATGAATGCTACATCAACGAGTGAAGTGAAACATTGCAGACGACAAATGATTATGCTTGTGCAGCTCTTTCATGAGTACTGATAGAAATATATGCATACTACAAAACCACTCAGTTGAAAAGGCTCAGTATGATGAATGTATCACTTCGCTAGATCATTCATGAGCTTCACAACTCTAATATTTAGTATGTGAAGCCAGTTTTTTCATCTTTGTAAAATCGACCGGCTTCGGTTTTTTAAGACGGTTAATCGGTTTTAACATTGTACAGCTGATTTGAATATACTACTTATTTACAAGTATTTTAATAACATTTATACAAATAATTATATATTTTTGAGATATTTTTAGCATTTTACAATATTTCGTAAAATATATAATTTTAGCTGAACCCGGTCCGCCCTTAGAAAACATCTGTTTTTGATTTTAATATACATTGTCGGACAGAACTAATGCACGGACTCTCCCGAGGCGGTTATATAACAACGTTGTAGCAGATATCTATAAGTACAGTGCCATGATATGCCCTTTAAAAAAAGAAACGAATGTATTAAAGGCAAATTTTATATTATACTGCGATGCATTTGATGAAGCCATGATTCGCCTTCTCGTTCCGTTTCTGTGGCTCTAGACTAGTGATGCGCGGTCATATTGTTCAGATTACGAAGATTTTTGTAAACTTGCACGTACAGAACATGATTGTATACAAAACCCACAACAAGAACATAAAAAACACAAATATTTCATTCAGTTGCTTGACAGCTATTTCAGCTGCTCTTCTTTTTCTAATCTTCCGTTATTTGGTTGTGTTTTTACACAGAAAAAACTAAGTTATCTGAACGCAATATTTAGAAATAGTCAAACTGATTTACTACGCCCCTTTAAAGTTGCATTCAAATATCCAAGATCTGAACGCTTATTTTGTTGTTTACTACGCGACGTTCAACGGTTTTCTGAACCCAACATATTAAAACCCAATCCTTTCTACTAGCGACCTGAACGTTTTGTTCAGATTTTTAGAATCAACCAAATAATTCTTCGTTGAACACACATTTAGCATAACTGAATGCAAAATTCAGTAAAATTCTTCATAGATACCGTAAAACGTGCCGTTCAGCATAATGGGATAGTAAAAAAAAACTAAATGTATCGTTCAATAAATCTGAACGAGACGTGGTAAAAATATGTTTAGTAAATTTTTGTAAAACTTATTTATTTCAATTGCCGGCTACAGAAGTAACGGGATTCTAAAAAAAACAACAAGTGGTAAGTTTGATCGAATCTCATTTGTGTGTTGATTATTAAGATGAGTAGTTCATATTTTATATAGTGACATCCATACATTAACATTGAGCAATTCAATTTCTATTGCCGGAGTTAGAAGGTAAGTTGTATATATGTATGTGCATATACCTATGTAGTCAATATTTAATAATCGTTTAATATAGAAGCAGGAATCGAGTATTAATTTCGTTAGAAGCTATTTAAGAAGCGGAATAAGACAGTGTGTATTTTAAAAAATTGTGTTACTGAAGGCAGTATAATTTTTTTTTGCCATCTAAGTACAGAGACAAATTAATAAATATAATCCTGGAAAACGCCATCATTAACGTAAAACTGTTAACATCATCTGATTTTAAAGTAACTGTCGATGACATATACAGGGAATTTCCGCAGAAAGAGCAGGTTTCGGTGAGTTTGTAGAAATAGTTGTTTATGTAAAGATTTGTGTATGAATAATGCTTGTAGAATATGTTGAATAAATTTTGTTAATATTAAAAACATTTAAAAATCTTTTATTTAATTTTCTGAACGGAGCTGGTAAAATAATAAGCTTTCGTTCAGTAATGAAAAAATTGAACGTATCGGATAAAAAGCTAAACACTCGTTCAGTATTGCGAAAATTAATCGAATATAGTTAAAACCTGAACGCCTGTTTACTTTTGCACAAGCTGAACTCTATTCAACGTAAAGCTGAACATTTTATTCGGTTTTCTACTAGAGGCATTTAGGGTGCAAAAAACCTAATAAATATTCCGAAAAACTAAACGTTTGTTCAGTTTTTTACTATTTAATTTTTTCTGTGTATCATTGCCTGTTTTCTTTTGGTAGCATTTTTGTAAATTTTCACTTATAATAATTTGGAAACTAATTTTATTCTTGCAAAAATTCCAAAATACTTGTTACTTACTAATATGATTTAACTTGTAGATTTTACCGATCAACATAAAACTGCAATTAACGCAAAGCAAATCAATTGCAGTTAGTGACTAAATGAAAACAAATTTTATTTGAATAAAACCATAATTTTTTATGAATTCACCGAATCGGTTTGCTGGCCAAAAGCTTGTATAAAGAAAACTATATAATCTATCTATAAGAATTGAAGAAAAGTTCGATCAACAATTACACTTATATAATCTTTTTTTCTTAGAGTAAAAATCTGATTTTGCACTCCCCTCTGCCCATAGATCGAAAATTATATATATAGAAGATAGATAAATAATTGCATATAGTTATACGCATTAAATATTCAAAAATATAAAATTTTTAAGTATTTAGAACACAGTTCATAACATGCATACATATATCTCATTAGCATCTACAAAACTGAAATAGGATGGCAAAACAATAACGGCTAAATTTTTGTATTAATATTCAATAGTAAATGTAAACACATTTGATTTTGACGGTTTTTTTGGATACTTTAAATCAGACTGAAGTCTTTAAATAGTACTGGAATCTCAATATCCAGAATATAATAAAAAGAGCCTACGTGGCCATATTATCTTGTAAATGGGCAATTGATACTTATTGTGATATTGGCCCAATTACAACTTGATTATGAAACAATTAAGAAAGTATATTCAGTCAAGACCAACCATATAATACCCTAAACTGAGTAAATGAGTAAATACTGCTTTCTTTTCTAAATTTCATTATTTTATGATCCAGTTAAATCGTGTGATTTATTTCTACATCAAGCCTCTTTATGTTAGATTACATTTGGATAAACCTTTTTATAAGGTTTATGCTCGTTAGAGTTATTTTCGGAAGTGAGCTTTCTATATTCTAGTTATTTTTTTTCTATATTCAACGTGTTTTTTTTTTTTTGTTTGGTTACCAAAGTTTTTAAGAGTTTTATATTCGTTGGAGTTATATTCGGAAGTGAGCCTTGCATGGAACCTATAATCAATTACACAGGGCAACAAAATCGAAACCCACTACACAATTTTGATGTATTGTGGTTCCCGTAGTACAAATATGGTCTAAATTTAAAATTCTATGGAGAGGTTTTTTTTTAAGTAAAATTGTGAATTTTGTAAGACTTTTCTCCACATATCTCAAAAAGGGTCATTCCGACAATATTAGAATAATCTTAGAAAAGTTGAGATTTGCATAGTCTTTAATCCTTTTTTATATTATGTTTCAATCGGCTGAGTAGTTTTGGAGTTATAATAACATTGAAGCAAAAAATATATTTTTGTACGTGAAAATAGCAATATATATCTTTTTTTACAAATCATGAAAAATCGAAAACGACAGAAATTGTACAGATTTATAGCTTTATCCCAAAGCCACATGTAATATAAACAAAACGAGTTATCGATCATAAATACCGATGGATTTTTTTCGAATTTATGCACAATTAAGTGAATTCGCTCATTTTCACGAAATTTTAGTTTTTTGTTTAATATACATAAAATTGAGTAGTTAATGTTCTTCTTTCGATTGATTGAATTTTGAAATCATTTTCCTCATGCTATGTACAACTGTTCACATGTATATTGCATTTTAATCGGCTCAGTAGTTTCTTAGTTATAATAACAAATTGAAGCAACAAATATATTTTTTACGTGAAAATAGCATTTTTTTTTGTTTTAAAAAAAATCATGAAAAATCGAAAACGACAGAAATTGTTCAGATTTATGACTTTATCACAAAAGCCACATATAATAGCAACAAAATAAGTTATCGATCGTAAAAATCGATGGATGCTTTTCGAATGTATGCACAATTAAGGGAATTCTCCCATTTTCACAAAATTTTGTATCTAGTATATAAGTAACGCATTTATGGCCTAATTCAGGAGGCCAGGTGCAATAATGGACCAATTTTTACTAGACTTTGTCGCTCAGTCAAATTTAATACTCGTTTCATGTCTGATACTCTCGTATGTATTAATGTAGTTTGAGTAGCTATGTTGTTGAAAATTTTTTCATTGCAGGAAAAATATCACGCAATATGATGTAAAAATAAAGAATTTTATAAAAAATTCAAACCAGAAGAAACACGGAAAAATTTAGAGAAACATTCACATATAAATTTGTGATACTAGGATTTAATTTTTGTTGGGAATATTAACAAGTTTATGGGACTGGCTACCAAGTATATGCAATATTTGTCTCTATTCTTGACACCTTTGAGTATGAGTAATATACTAATATAAAGAAATAATTAATAATCATACGCATAGTAATGCCAATATCTAGCATAACAACAATATTAACAAAATTTGTGTTAAATATTATTGAAATATCTTCAATTTCTAATGCTAATTTTGAAGGTGGTACCTGCTAATTAGTATTTGGGATCTATTTGCAAATAAAGGATTTTGTTTTTAGTTACAAATTTTAAAAAAAATATTTTTTAAAAAACATTTATATTTTTATTTCGTAGCTTCGTTTTAATTTGTTTTCGGTTTATTGACTCAGTTCTTTAAGGACTTATATAGTTTATAGCGCCATTTAGTTATATTTGAAATTTTGTGCTAGTCATAGCCAAAGACTAGAAATCAATCAATTTTCAAAATATTCCATTTAAAACCTTTTAATAAAGCTACTCCAACAATATTAACATATGACATAAACTAATAAAGGCACTTTTAAACTTTCAAAACTTCCTTTGCCTATTACATTTTCCCATTGCGGATATGCCGGAAAATAAACATAATAAAAAAACAAACATCCTCATGAAAATATGAAAGGACCATAATAAAATGATGTATCATATTTTCGTTACATTTTAAGAATAATTGTACTTCCCTATTTTATTTGCTATTTACTACAACATACGCAAATTAAGTAAAATTTATTTGATTTAAAAATGCGATAAACATGATAGAAAAAAAACATAATATTATTAAAACAAATTGAGTGTTTATTGTAAATTTATGGGTTCGTTAAAAAAACATACACACTCATGGTAAGCAAATAAATAAAACAGCACTTCCCTGTACTAGTAAAATAAACAAACAAACAGCCATACATATATTCGTAAGTTTGTATAAATCATTGAAAAATTAAGCATTTGGAAATTTAATACAAATAAGTATTCCTGTTTAACCAGAACCTGATAGCTGTATCTGTGTTAACTTAATAAAAATTTCACTCTCACTTATATACGGAATCAGCTCCCCTCCAAATGTAATCATTAATAAAGCAACGCAATATGTCGGTAACAATTTCACAAGCCATTAAAGAGAATTTATAACCCTAATTATGAAACATACCAAAATAAATATAAATTTGTATTTATTCAAAACGCTAAAAGAAACAAATTCAAAGTGCCTATAAAGAAAATAATGGTAACAAGTTTTTGGCTTTAGCCAAAAAAAAAAGCAACGCTAAATAAACTTAGAAAGCGAAATATTTTTCCATTAAAACTAATTAGACCCAAAAGTCAATGAGGCAGAATCTCAATATGTTTGTAATTAGAAAAAAAGGTAATTTTAATGAAAACTCCAGATGTTAGTTTAATAGAATTCATTTTGAGTTGAGTTCATAAATTTTAGCGTTTTGTTGCAGCCATGTCATTGTGTAATATTTATTTTAATTGATGGCGGGTAAAATTATGGTTACTCTGAATTTGTAAAAAAATCAGGACCATCATAGTAAACACTTTGAAGATAAATTGTAAGATAGAGCGGAACATAGATCAAGTGAATATTTCGAGATCCATTTAAACTAGCTTTAATATGGATTATTTTATGATTGTGAGAATCCAAACATGCACAACAGAAGGCTTCAATACTACCCAAATAGTTAATAATAAAGGATCTTCCAATAGAGAATTCCGAACTTTGATACAGTTTGATAGTGGTCATATTACTGAAGTTTGTTTTGCCAAATAACCATGGAGGACAAAGCATGTTTTAAAATAATTGGTGTTCTGTTCGGGCAACGTTCGTTCATTTTACGGTGAGGCACAATTCTGGATGAATGGGTAAGTCATCAAACAAAATTGTCGAATTTGCGACGCTACCTATCCATATGAGATCCAAGAGTGTTCAATGTATCCCTAAAAAGTTTGTTTGTTGATGATTTTGGGTTAACGGCGTCATCGGTCGATTTTTTTTTGAAAACCACATTTGCCAGGCCATCAATATCAACGGCGAGCGATATAGGTCGATGGTTATCAACATCTTTTGGCCTGCAGTGGATGATATGTACACCAACGGCATGTGGTTTCAATAAGACGACACTCACGTGAAGGTGATATTAACTGGCGAAGATAGTGCGCTTTAACTTCGCTAGGGTTTTTCATGCGCGATTTTCTAAAATCGAAGATATATGCGAATCAGCCACAAATCACAGCGATCCTAAAAATCAACTAAACTCATTCCATCGGTCAAATTGTGCCTGATTTGTTAGCCAGAGTCATGGAAAATTGCACATTTCGGATGCGCGCCACCAGCAAAGCAGTGACGGACATTTGCACGATGTTATATTACATTTATATACATAATTATATACATAATGGCATCGATAGACTTTTCAAACGAATAAAAACTTTGGCTTTATCTCACACACACTTTGTTTTATCTAAGTTGTAGGTGGGATTCGCTTTACGAAATATCTTTGCAATAAGCTTACTGACTGAACAGTATATAAAATCAAGTGATGTTTCAATTAGCTTTGTATTTTGGGAAAATATGATGATCCATTCTTTGGTGGACATAAGATCCTATAGTTTTTAATGGACACCCACTTTCCATGTTATTTTCGCATCATAGAAGTGGCTGACATGCATGCATGTCTGATGTTACAGTTACCTTTTGTAGAGAGATATTAATATGGGACTTGAGTAAATTTGATCTTTACAAATTCTAAAGTGCCGACGGTATCATATTGGTTGATATGCAACTCAAAGCTGTTCTGTTTGCTTATGTTAATATATAATGTTAACCTGTGGTTTTCAGCCCTAAGGATGGAAAGACTACTCATTCGAAACCGATGGACTATAGACCTTTTAGTATATCCTGAGAATATTGAGTAGGATCAACCTACTATACGCTTTTCAATATCCCTTTATGAAATGCAAATCAGTTGAGATGGCTCTTCGAGCATGGGGAATATACATAACAGCCATTATTCAACATAGAAGGGGTTTTCAAAAATACATAAAGGGACTTGGTATAGATCAAGTCATTATTGCTTTCATATAAAGACTTCAGCGCAATAGGGACATTTCCTCTACTATGGCTGCAACTATCATTTTTAGGTTGACAAACCGTGGGACTCCACATGTCAGTGATTTATCACTCCTTCTATGGAATTATACTACAATGAAGCTGTTTGGATAATAAGACTATTTCGTATGATATCTACATATCATTGTCTGGAAAATATATAGATTGTGTCTCGCAAAGAATGGAATCTTAACCAAGACTTTCAGCTTAGAGCGTCTAGAGTGTAATTGGTGTCAATCCTTTGAAAGTCTATCTTGGAATTTTCTCTAGATAATACGAGATACCCATATCTTCAGTACCCCCTTTCGAAGCTATATTGGAGTGAGAACCAGCAGCCGAGAGTGTCTAACTTTGTAGCGGCCATTTACTAATGAAGAAAGCCCACTGCAAGTAATGATTACAGATTCGTACCACATCACCTAAAACCTTCTTTGCCATGCTTTCTTCGGCAAGAGATTTAATTTGTCCATCACAGATCGTAGGATAGTTGGGATACAATCCTTCCAGGGAAACGCCATTAAGAACTTCACTTATGGTTCTTAATCGAAGATGGGTATGGACGGAGAATTTTACATTGCAAAGACTGGAACGCGTTTGTCTTTTAGACTACTGGACTAGTGTAGTTTGGATATTCGGATTTGCACTGATAATAAAGTCGCCCTAAATTCTCTTATGGGTGTCCACACCGCAACCAATCTGATCCTGAAACGCCGAATATCTTTGTAAGACATTCTTCACGTGGACTTTTCTAGGTATCGAGTCTCTAAAATGTCCATGGGAATCGTATTGGTCAAAAGGGGAGATTCGCTATTGTATGATGAGGTTGACAGATTTATTGGCATAACGGTATCAGCGTGCAGATGATGGGTTCAGGTTTGAATCTCCAGGTTGCGAACCATATATATATATGATCGCTTGAGACCACCTGTGCGACGACGAAAACCATAAGGCAAGTAAGACTATAGTTAAACCACAGCACTGAAACAAATTTCTTGTGAACGACTACAGAATATGCTGGTAGTGATTACAGGTCATTGCCTATTTGAAGTGTTTCGATTAATTTCGAAATATTAGGACATTTTTACTAAGTGTTTAAGGACTGAGATCGAAAAATTCTTAACATACATATATGTTAAAAAAAATTAAACCACTAAACTTACAGTTTTGATTTTTTTTATTTGATTGATATTATTATTACAATTTACAAAAAAAAAAAATAAATATTTTTATAGATTTAATCACTAGTGATGAAATTATGAACCTTTTTCGGAAACTTTGCTCGAACAGGTAGTTCATCTCCGTTTAAAATCTACCACACTTTTCGACAACTTTTTTGTGCTCTGCAATTCTCTTTCAACAAGAGCCCAATATCTCTCCACTGGCCTTACCTCCAAGCAGTTTGGAGAATTTTCCTCTCTTGGTACAAATACCACATTATTGTTCTTTTACTACTCAAGACCTTTCTTATCATAGTGACAGGGTGCCAAATCAGGCCAAAAATAAGTGGACACACTAAGAAGTCTTATAAATGGAAGCATCCTCTTTTGTAAACATTCCTTGATGTAAATTTCGGTATTTATAAAGCCCTTTATAACAAATGTTTGGCTTTTTTGCCGCAATTGCATATTGCTTGCCATACAAAGAACTTTTTGGGAAATTTTGTTTGCTTTTGGGTCTTAAACTTTTCTTCAGGATTCCATGACTCGGAAGCTGCGAAAAATCTGCCAGAACATACGTTTCGTCATCCATTATGCAGCAGGAATATTTTTTTTATAAAATTTGACTTCAATTTCCGTGTTCTGTTTTGGCCTCTTAATTTTTAGCAGCGTTTCTGTCAGGAACTTTTTGAGCCTTGTATGTTTTTGAACCTGCATTGGCTATAACTTTTCGTACCAAATAGTCCGAGCGCTGAGTTAATCAAATAATACTTGGGAAAATGTGTGTTAAGAATTTTTCGATCTCAGTCCTTATTTGTTTGTGTTGTTAATTATACGAGAGTAGGTCAATAAGTCCGTAACTTTTTGTATGAAACACAGCGTTTTTTAATTAAAAGTCTCTTTATTTTTCAACATAGTCTTCCTTTAGTTCTATACACTTTGTCCAACGTTTAATGTATAATCAACTTAAATTTCTGTAGGAACATAAAGAACGTATGTAGCAAGTCTTAACAAATTTGAAACGTGTATGGTTCGATGCCTGGCCGAAAATTTTTGTATCCTCCCATTTGTTAAAAACAAACAGCTAATTTACTATTTTTCTCCCAAAACATCCATCCGCAACATAATTATTTATTTTCCAAGAAATTAAATAAAGCTATTTTAACATTAATTAAAAAATTATTTATGATTAATAAACATAATTTCCGATTTCTATGCAGCAGAGTATCTACTTACTTCTTAGTATTCCTAACAAGGGTTGGCAATTTAATTAAATAAAATGAAATGCTTGGGTCATTTATAAAAACTGTGTAAATCATTTACAATAAAGAAACATAATGAACGAACGCACAACCGCAAATAAAAGAAGCAATAGTAAAAACCAAGACAAATAGAAATACTTAGGTCTAATGATTATTAGATTTAGTTAAACTATAGAATCAAATATAAATGAATGGTCATTTGTGGGTATATGTGTGTGTATTTGTGTGTATTTGTGTGAATGTCCTTAATGACATTGTAGCAAATTGTAATCCAGGAAATAGAAAATAATACTGTGTTGTAAGAGAAAAACTAAAAAAAAAACATTTACGTTTAAGACCTTTTAATATCTTTATAAACCTTTTTCTTTGTTAGTGTAGAGAGCAAATGTTCTTTTTATATGGGTGTTAATCAGCTGTAGCAGAGGTGGTGAAACTGTCGTAACATTAAGCCAATTTTTTTAGAAAATATAACATTTTATGCATACAACTTTTCCATAGACTGAGACCAGGATGAAGCAAGAGGTTTGATGCCTACTCGTCCCACATATACTGAACAGTACCCAAATTCTAAATAGCTTGTGATCAAGGTCCCAATGATACTGCCACAAATTCACAAATGGATGGGCAGCCAACCCAATTTATCTTCACATAATTAAATGAACAATTTCTTGGCCTGGTATCAGATTCAGAACACCGAGGCTATTTAAGAACATGATGAATTTATTGTAAACAGTTCAGTTATTTTTCTCGCATTTTTCCGTTGAACATTTTGTAAAATATTTTATGATAAATCAATAATGTGGATAGATTTAATATACTCAATACCTTAAGAAGGCAATGCATTAAAAACTATTAGTGCATTTTATTAAGCACACGTTTTAGTTAAACCAAGTCAAACGACGTTTTTCTTTGAATCAATCTTTTTTAACATATTATAAAATTTTAAACAATTTCTTTCAGTTTTATACTTATGAAAATTTTCCTAGATTTCATTGCGATAATGTGTTAAACATTACACTTTATAACAAGTCTAAATTTATAACACATAGTCTTCAAGAAACCATAATGTAAGGCGCTGACACACTTTTTGTCTTACCATCTTTAAGCACTTGAGACACGTGCCACTTCTGCGCCATCAACGATTAAAAACCAAACATGCATCACACATGTAAAACATTAACACACATCCATACAAAAAATACACTTGTAAAATATGAATGGAGAAAAACAAAATGGAAACAGCAAAAAAAAAGAAAAAAAACATTCCACATTTTTTTACAAGATATTGAAAGTGCTAAATTGTCGTCAATTATTTATGATCTCAACAATGCACAAACATTTATTTATGTATGAAAGTGTCTCATATCCTCTGCTCATGTAGTTATGTATTTGTAAGCCTTAATGAATGACTACCCAGCAGTTTTTAATATAGTTAATGTATCCATTTCAGACAAAGTGTAATTACTTGGCAGACTCCAAGTTATATAAATTTGTAATACAAAGAGTAGACCCACCATATTAACAGATTTTCTTATAAAATTCAACCATATTCATTTAATAAACGATTTATTAAAAAAATAATTCTGTTAAAAAAAATATTTTATCCCATTTTCTTGCATTCTTAGCTCCATGAGCAGTTACAGTCCTATTTTATTTTTAATTGTAAATCACTTTAAATACTTTAGTCATTCTATAACTTTAACCCAAATTTTAAAATATCTACTAGTTTTAAAGAAAATTGGAAATTTGTAAAATTTTTTTTGGGTGCGTATGATTAATATTAATTTGAACTATTTTTATAAAAACGACATTTTGACTGGGAACTAAGGTACATAGAGTAATAGCATGTTTTAAACATATGTTAGGAACAAATTAAGGAATGTTATTAGTAGATTTGTTTGACACTTACAAAATAATTTTAAAAACTTATGGAAGATTTTTTCCCCAAAAATTTATACTTTCAAAATTAATTATTTTTAACAAGTTTATTTCGAACTTGAAACAACATTTATATTTATTATGTTAAAGGACACTTAATTAGAGTAAACATTATTAAAAAATATAATAAAAGATATGAACTATTGGGTGTATGGCTTACAAATGCGGGATTTCTTAAAATTGTTAGCTTTTATTTTTAAACATTTGTACGACACAAATTTGACCTTTTTCAATATTTCTGGAAATTAAAACTGTTTATCTTTCAAGGCCAGGAACGAGTGAAGTTATTATGGGACATTCTGAGATCGTTGTGCTTCGATCGAAACAAATAGTAGCCAAAACTTCCTTAACACCTCATTCTAAATAGTTTTTAACGGGTAAAATTGCCTTTCAAAGTCTCTCTGCTTCAATTGGTAACCAAAAATGTTTAAATTCCTGCTTAAGTAGCTCCCAATTATTTTGCATTCTCTTGCTGAGTTTGAGAGCAATCTTCAAGGTGTAATGCCTGCAATTCTTGGCCTTCAACCTTTTTTGGCTGGCCTGGTCGATCTTTGTCTTCCATGTCAAAATCACTAAATATGAACCGCGCAAATCATCTCTCTCACATGGAAGCTGATAGAACACATTCACCATAAGCTTTGGTGAGCAATCGGTGTGCTTCAGCGGCTCTTTTTTCCAATTGAAGAATTAAAGTAAAACTTCCTGCATATGACGATTCGTTGGTACAAAATTCGACATTTTCGAAGCAAAAAAAGCTCTGATGTTTACAATATAATGCTCTAAAACTAAGTGAAAATAAATTACAGATATATACTCTTCAAAATGACATATATGTTATTAAAAACAAAAGCCGTGTTCAAAAGATAAACCATCTATTGTAAACCTCGCATTTTTAAGTCAATAATTATACATTAACACCCAATAATTATTTAGCTTGCTATCGCAGCTCTGTTAGTAGCTATCCAATTTTAAATTGTAAGTAACTTAATATACTTTAGTGATTCTATAGCATTAATAAAAACATTAAAACCTCCAACAATTTAAAAGAAAATTTGGAAATTTATAAAATGGTTCATGGGTGCGTATGATTGATTTTAATTTGGACTAACTTTAAAAAATGCAATTTTAACTGGGAACAAAGATTCATATATCAATGGAATGTTGCACAACATTGTTAGCAACGAATTAAGTAATACTACCAGTATATTTTTTAACATTTACAAGATAATTTTAAAAATTTATTAAGCATATTTTTAAAAATTTTCATTAAATTTTAAAAAATATTTTCAGAATTAATTTATTATAATAAGTTTATTTTATTATTAAAACAACATTTATATATATTCATTCAATTGACATTTTACTACAATCATAATTATGTTGTTAAAAGAATTAAATAAACAAATTATGTTCTAATTTTTTCTTAAACTCCCAGCTCTGTTAGTAGTTAAATTCCTATTTCACTTTTAATTGTTAATCACTTAAAATTCTTTAGTTGTTCTTTAACTTTAATACAAATTTTAAAATCTCCAGCAGTTTGAAAGAAAATTGAAAATTCGTAAAATTGTTTATGGGTGCGTATGATTGATATTAATTTGGACTAATTTTATAAAAATTAAATTTTCGGTGAGAACTATTTACATGGTGCAATTAAATGTTCTACAAATATATTTAGAACAAATTATGGAATATTATTAATAGATTCTTGTAACATAATTTTTAATAATAATTTTTAATTTTTAAAACATATGAACGATTTACCTGAGAATTTTAGAAAATTTTACTGTCTCTTTGTAGCATTGACTAAATTGAACCTGCCTATCTTTATAATCAATATAGGTCCAACTGGCTCTCACTTAGGATACTTACATGTTAAAGTAACAAGTCACATAGCTGATTCTGTAACTAATATGGACCATTAATGATAAGTAAAATCAATTGTTCGGGATACTTACCCAGGAATGCTGGGTATGTATGTTGTTATATATTTATGCGAATTTCTGTATTTATGTGCAATTGAGTGTTTATGAGTATTGGTTCAACTACACAGGCCTTATGTATGTGTTATATTTTTAACTGAAAGTACAAAATGTTGGTAGAACAAAACAAAAACAGCAAGAAAAAAAAACGAAGCCTCTTGGTAAATATTTTATATAAATAGAAGGGCTTTTGTATTTGGTCAGTTTAAATACAACAATAAGACCGGAAATATATTGTGACCCACTGATTAATGGTCCAGTTGATATTTTATTGTCTTTATACATGGCTGTCCAATGCCAGCATGTATGAAATGAAAAACAGCTACAGAAACACAAGCAAAAATAGCTAAAGAGGGTTTAAACATAATATGAAGCATGTTAGCAGTGTGTTTAAATTATGTGTGTGTTTCCCAGCACAGTGATGTTTTATGTGTGATAACAGTTTATAACTTTAATACCCATGTATACAGACAAACATACATGTACATATAGGTATATATAGAATTATAAATAAATATTAACACAACTTCTAAAACAGAGTGTAAGTTCAACAACTACTCATAAGTTATGTGGTATTTAAGCATTTGTCATGGCAACATACAATACATATTCTCTTATAAGAAAAGTAAATATAAGAAAGTTACTAAACAATAGAAATAACCTCCTGCAGTAGTGCAGAAATATTAAATCACCCTTAAAAGTGACGTTGTTATAGAAACCGCTACTTAGCTACTAAACAAACTTTAGTGTTAGATTGATATTACATAGGCTTTTAAGAAAATCGATTTTCTGTTTTAAGATGCACACCTTTTCAGGCGGAGAAGCGTTTGGTAATACCCTAAATAAAAGATTAATAAGAATTAACTTTTGCTTGCATCAATCAGTTTTCCACGACCACTATAATTGTTTTATATACTTTGTCATTGCAAACTGACTGGGATAAGCGCTCTCTGCACAACTTCTATAAATGATAATACCTTTAGGAGATGGATGAGGAGTTTAATATTTTTAGCTTATTTTTAGCATCACAACGACAGGAACGACTATATTTTAGACTTTGTCATTGCTATTAAAATAACGTATGGGGAGTAAAATTGCAACAAATCGGAAAACTCTATATTTGTTTCCAACGTTAAACCAAATAATATATAAAACTTTTATCAAATAGCCCATTGTATTAATTTAATCTAAGCAAAAAATTGATCATATTCATGTACTTTTGTGGCAGTTATGAAGAAATTTATATACAGTTGTTGGAGATACCGATGTTTGCACTTTTCTGAGCTCTTATTTGAGTTTCATGGTCTCTCTTTTCATTTTAAATAATTTCCCTTTTTATTTTAAATAATCTACAAAAACTCTTCTATTTAAAAACGTCCAAGGACTCTCAATTTAGTTTTAATTTAAAAACATTGGGACAAATTTTCACTTTAGAAAGTCTGGAATTTGAACGGTATTGGAAAACACCATAACCATGTGGACGTGACAGTTGGATGATGGAACAGTTAAGAAGAACTTTATTTAAAAAAAATAATCTCTGATGTTTCTTTTAATAAAATAATTAATTTTGTGTACACATTAGAATTGATGGCCAAATCAAATTCCAAAATAAGTCAAAATTTGCAATTTACATCTCATTGATTAAGATCCATATATATTCATTTAGAATAAAGATTATATTCTACTTTGCACATCCTATCAATAATCGGATTACTCACTTCAAAGAAGTCCACTTCTCTGCCTTTCAATATAACAAATTGTTCCCGATGGAAAAATTATAAAATATGGAAAAACTTGCAAATATTTGTTCAAGGTAGTTCTCATTTTGTGAACATTTAGGAATAATTAAAAGCTAGATTTTCATATTGGGGTTTAAATTATTAAGACAAAACATAGCGTTGTTCAAAATAAATCCTTAAGCACTAATAGCTCATGTACTTTTTCTTTGGCCAGTGTCTAATTTTTTTGCAATTTCATTCCACTTACTTGAACTATCGCCTTGAGCTCGATTATTCATTTACAAAGTGTTACGCTCGGCTCGTATATGTAAATAATAAAAATTGTTGTCGTCTAAAGTTTTATAACCGAAATGGACAATAGTGGTTAAGTGGCATGTAGAAGATGTTCCCTGCTAGCCCTTTGGTAGAAATAACTCTTAACCCATATTGCGAAAGCGTAAGCATATAACATACTCATGTCATGCCTTTAAAAATACCTCGGAGTATGCAAATATCAAAAAAAAAAAAAAAAAAAAATTCTAAGTACGCAAAGTTAATAAAAAGAAGAAAAAGAAATGAACAAACTACACCATGACGAGATGATGTGTCATGTAGGGTACAATTCTCCCACCCAATTAACTAACGCCTTGACAGAAAGATTACCCCTATTTTATATATGTCCCTAATAAACATGACTTCTAACTTACATATCTTCACATTTTCTTTTTGCTATCCATCCCATTAAAGAAAAGAAGTTAATGATGTTTCATTTTAACCCTTAAATTAATGATTTTTACTTTAATTTTTCTATAAAGTATCAAATATTTATTTGATTTTTATTAATTATATTTCCTATAGCTTTAGTTTGATTTAGAATTTCTTTAGCTGGAACTTATCGTACTCCATTTGATTATGCTGAAGGAGAATCTGAATTAGTATCAAGCTTTTGTTCGTTTAAAATCAAGTGAAACTAGAATGTAGACAATTGGCAACAATATGCATTTAAGGGTTAAAAGAACTTCAAGTATTTAATTTATTAAAAAAAAATAATGTAAAGCAAAACAAAAATAAAATAAGGAGATAATTATATATGTATGTAGGTATGTAAGATCATTCTAAGAGAGAAATGATCATAATAGTGAAATGTAAAATGTTAAATTACTTAATAATACGCATGGAGACAAAGTTGAAAACGGACCGACAGATAAACAAAATAAATATAATTTATACTCTTAATTATAGTTACTCACAAAATCAATAAGCAGAGATGTTCCAATTCATGATGTCTCTTTAATGTTGGGCCCAGCAATCACGAGTACATGATGAAGTTGTTGTTATTATTTAAAAATAAGTTGATTTTGAGATTATGAATGAAAAATTAACATGAATGAAAATAAGTAGAGTACAATAAAGGTTAGCAAAAGATATTTTAATACACTAGTGGAAAAATGTTAGTCAATTCAATTTAACATTTTTTATTATAATAATTTGAATTAAGTATAATATGAAATGAATATGAGTTTTTAGATTAATAATATTTAAATATTTACAATATGTTTAAGAATAGAATTATAAGTCAATTAAAGTTTTAAATTTTAAACATATTTAAATACTACAAGGTTTCATAGTTGAATGAAATTGTAAACTATAAATAATATATTAAATTAAGTATAAATATTAACAGGTTTTTATAATCATTAAGAAAAGTATTTAATTTTATAAAATTGTATGTAGTTTTACAAGATTTTATAAGAAATTCAGTAATTTTGATATAAATATTGATGCAATTTAGATTAGTTAGTTAATGAACTTTTTTAAGTAGAATATTATAAAAATCTTTAATGAAAATTCAAGGTGCAATATAAATTTAAGTTTCTTAATAAGTTTTAAAATAATTTAATTTAGTTTTGTAGACAAATTCTAAGATAACAATTTTAAGTTAATTTCAGTACAATATTGAATTTTTTTTTAATTTAGATTAAGTTTTTAGAAAAATTTTAGTTTTAATTCTGGAATTCAACGTGTATTTAACAACGTGTTTTTCAATTATGTTTGATGTTATTTAAAACGGACTATTGGAATATGTAAATTTTACAATTTTGTTATTTTAACATACATTTAATATAAGCAATCGGGAATTAAATTCATTTAAAAAATATAGCGTTTTCCTCTGGATTTACGGAATTCTGGCTTATGTGTAGCTTTATATATTCGGGCACGTGGTCCGTTTTGTGTCAAAATTGAGGGTTAAGAAATAATCTGTATCATACCAATATTATAACTCCAGAATTTTCTGAGTATTGGTGGTTGCCAAGTTCTCAGTAAATAATTTTTCGAGATGATTACTATGTCGGATATTAATAGTTTTCAAAGTTTTGGACGAAGTTAGGTGGTCACACATGTGCGCCTTATTGCCAAAAATTTCTAATAAAATATTTATAAAGTGAAAGGATGTAATTCTCCACAAGACTTACTAAAAATCAGGATATATATAAATATATATACTAAATAATTTGTTGCATAATATTATATAATATTCCATACACCACATGGAAAATTTTCACTTTTAATAACATTTGCTTTTAAACACGTTTTATAATATCAACTTCCTATTTGAGAATGAATTGAATGTGACAAACTGATATGTTACTAAGTAAACTGCATTATTAAAGAACTTAATAAGTGCGTAATACTTTTTCAATGAGAATTAATGGAAGAACATAATAACAATTGCATTCATGTTTGTTGAAAGAAGACAAAAATATTTCGGTAAAATAAATGAGATGCTAATTTTATTAGTGTACAATAGAATATACATAATTACGCACATATCAAAAGCGTGAGAACTAAAATAAGGTGTAAAAGAAACAACAAAATATCTATCATCTATCATATCTTTAGATATCTTATTAGATTATCGGTGATGAAAGTACCTATTTGATGGAGGATTATGGAATCTCTATGTGGCGTTGTTACAATCATGGATAGATTTTCCAAATGGCATTTTGAGTGGTAGGAGGACTTAATTTTATTCAGAAGGCTTTAAGTTGCTCAATCATGTTTCTGAAACAGATATTTTGGAGTAGAACAAATTGCAAGAAGGCCCTCTCCTCAGTTTATCGTTTTTGATGTCTTTGAGCAAACTATCTGGGATAAATCCTCTCTCTACAACTTCTATAAATGCCAATCCCTTTAGGAGATGAATGAGGAGTTAAAGATTGACAGAGTGAATGAGCTTTTCACACTACACTAGATATGGTGCAAGGGATTTATTTCTAAATATTTTCGAAATAAATCTCCAATTTCTAACTAACTGATGCATTTTAATTCAGTTTATGACAACAAACCCTAAAAATCACACAGAAGCAGCGACTTGGGTTCGCAAATTAGGGCATTTCCGACATGCATAATTTAAACACTTGGGAGTATGACTACAAATTGTAGGATTTTTTAAAATTTTTTAGCTTCTATTTTAAAGCATTTGTACACTATTCAAAGAATTGGCTGTTTGGACCTTTTCCCATCTTTCTAGCAACATATGGATAGCGAGCCGAAAGAAGTGCTAAATTTTTGAGGCCAAGAACTAATCAAGCCAATATCCGATACTCTATTCCAAAGTGAAGTGTATCCCGAGAGAACGTTCTGCTTTGATCAAAACAAATAGCAGTCGGAGGGTGCAAGGTCTGGACTATAAAGCGGGTGAGGCAAAACTTCCCAACCACTTCATTCTAAATAGTTTTTAACAGGTATTATTTGTGACCGAGTGAAAGGAATAACATTTTATAATTAATTTTGTTGATGAAAAATAATGGTTGTGTCTTAAGAACGAAATTTTTCTGTGAAAAGTTTTTCCCTTGAATATATTTGTTGCCAATTAAAATGCTCGTAAGTGGAAACGAGAATTTCCTGGAAGTGCATTACTGGTTTAAAGATTTTCATCAATTTCAGTGTAATTGCTGAAATATTTTCACAAAGAGCTTTTTTGTTTGTTAGAACGTTAGTTAGCCAGCTGGTTTTATTTTAGTTTAATAAATTTCAAAACTTTTTATAAAAAATTATGCCAGGCTAGTAAAAAATAGAGAACATGTTTATTAAACTTTACTAAGTTTTAGACTGTTTGTTTCAGCATCAACAACATGTACAAGAATTATAACCATGGATGTCGATGTCCTACACAATTTCTAATTATATTTCAGAATTCAAAAAAAAAAAAACCTTGATAATTATCTCTTCACCCATACAGCGTTCAATGCCTAAAAAAAATTTGTTTCTAGAATAAAGAAAACTCCAAATTAACAGTGAACAAATACGATTTAAATCATTGGAAATTGTATTATTAGCCAACAGAACGTATGATGATTATTTAATTCATAGAAACAATTAAATATTAATCATACGCTTACATGGTTAATGTAAGTATGTAAACAATTTTTGTATAAAATTTACAATTTATTACTTTTTTCTATAGAATTCGAAATAAGGTGCTAAGGAACATTATGAAAATATAAAAGGATTGATATGCACGCCAGTGTCAATTACAGAAAAAGTTCATAATTTGGAAACTGGATGTAAAAAAAGCTAAATGAAACTCAAGGGTAAATGATAAAATTTATGGTTTAAAACAATACCGATTAGCAAAATGGTTGATAAAAAAATGATAATTAAAAACTTCCTAGCCAAAAGAACTGCTCATAATTTATTAAGGCCAAGAACGAATCAAGCCAGTATCGGATACTCTGTTTCAAAATGAATTGTATCCATGAGAGAGCGTTCTTTATCGATCAAAACAAATATTATTCGTACGGGGCAATATCAGAACCATAAGGCGGGTCACATCATTCTAAATACTTTTTAACAGGTTACTACTCGCTTCAATCGAATCAGTTGTATTCGCTACAGGTTTCATGTGATGGTCTGGCCAGATTCCAGCAGCTCAGAATAGAGAATTAACTTAGCGCCATGGAGATTTGGCTCTGATGTAGATTCGGTTGTGAGACAAACTTTGTCCCACCCTGTTAAGTTCAAAATTGTACTAGAAAAGACAAAACCATACTATTTTATTAGTCTTTGTATAATTACTTTTGTTGCGCACTATAACTGAGTAACACACTGTACTGTCCAAAAAAAAAATATAATGGTCTTAAACTTTTGTACTGCACTGTACCTAACGGATATGAATTCAAGTTGAAGTAAACAACCAACAACAACACACAGAATCACGATGAAAATAAACAAGCAACCAGCTTCAATAACACTATAGTAAAGCAATGATCACTTAAATTGTAAACAACTAGCAACAAAATATATTGGATGTATTTAAAATTACAGAAAAAAACCAATAAAAGCTGTAGTTGTTAATGCGGATCATGATTACAATTTTTGTATATAGGGCAACAGAACAAGGACTAGTAAGTCTGTTCGAGCTCATCGGCATAAGGGTAAGATCAAGAATCTATTAAGTAAAAAAATAAAAATGAAAATTCAACTAGTGGTTCTCTAACACGACATTGAATTTTAAAATATAAATATAGTAGACATTTCACAGAGTGGTTTTCTAACACGGAGTGAAATTAGTGAGAAGTACAAAAATTCATTAGTGAATATCTAACATGACTTGAATTTGTATACGTTGTAGAGTAGAATCTACACAGTTCCAACTAGTGGTTATCTACCATAATATTGGACTGGGTAATACGAAATACCACAGAAGTGATTATCGAACACAAACGAGAGTATTTCAGTGAGTGCCTGTAGCTAGTAATCCATCAGTAGCTAGATGTGATACACTTATTGGGCTATTAACGAGAAGGTTAACAGAGACATCGGGACCAGAAAGAAAGTAAAGTAAAGGCTAAAGAGTTATTGGAGGTTGCAAATTATCGGGGAACGAACGCCAGCCGAGTGAGAAAACAACGACACCCGAGCCGAAGGAGCTATAACGTGGAAAGAAGTTACTGACAGAAGCGAATTCGAGAACAAATACATTTATTTCAAGGGCCTGTTTCACGATGTCGAAAGAAAAATGATTCGGACAAGTTTGTATGAAAACTATTCGAAAGAATTTTAAAAACTGAGTGTTTTTCATACAAATTTTTTCGACTCAGTTTTCTTTCGACATCGTGGAACAGGCAGCAAATAAATTAATATTATGATAATAAATAAAATTCATTAGAAAGACAATATGTATATAAAATAATGTGTCATAATTTTCATGTAACGGACCCAGGAAAAAGCTGAGTATACCCCGGAATAAAATCGTTACAAAATCGTCTTTCAAAGTCTCTCGACTTCAATTCGTATTGTACCCAATTTCAAAGGTTTTGGATGAAATTGTTGCAAGCTCTTGCTGAGTTTTACAGCAATCTTCACGGAGTAATGCCTCTAATTCAGGGTCTTTAAGCTTTTTTGGTTGGCCTGGGCGATCTCCG
This sequence comes from Calliphora vomitoria, assembly GCA_942486065.2. Lineage (NCBI taxonomy): Eukaryota > Metazoa > Arthropoda > Insecta > Diptera > Calliphoridae > Calliphora > Calliphora vomitoria. The sequence goes on along the minus strand of OW818030.2, from coordinate 114,103,028 downwards.
TCCTCCGTATCAAAATCACCACTTCTGAACCAAACAAACCATCTCCCGCTCATTGATGCTGATGGAAAACATTCACGATAAGTCTTGGTGAGCAGACGGTATACTTTAGGGGTATTTTTTTTTAAATTAAAGAAGTTAAGCAAAACTTCCCACACATGACACATATTGTTAATCGGGCCATGATTTGGCGTATATCTCGCTAACAATATAGGATAAACTTTGAAGGCTTTATTAAAGAAAAATTCGCAATCGTTTAAAAATATTACATTTCTGAAGTGTCTTACTCATTTCAATTATAAAATATAATTTAAAATTTATAGTTTCTAGTTTCTAGTTCTAACTTTATTAAATACTAGCTGACCCTGTGCGCTTCGCCACGCCAATTGGATGAAATAAATAGTACTATTAAGTCTCCGTTAGTGAATTAATACTAATTCAGAATAACATGTCTCTAGTTTCATGTTTATTAATTCATTACAAAAAGTACCATTCGAATAAAGAAAAAGTACCAAGAAGTCTCCCCCTAGAGTTCTCACTCACTTAGGACCATATATGCTTAATTTCATGTTCCTAAGTCCATTGTTATAGAAATTTCAAAAAGTACCATTAGAACAATAAAAAAGTACCTATAATTCAGTTCTCACATTTTGCTACCTAAATATTATCCCCTATTCCTAACACTAACTTCACTCAGATACATATCAGCTAACTTTAATGTCGGTAAGTGAAATAATGTAAAATATTTAAAAAGTACCATTAGGAGAAAAGTACCAATTTCCCTTTTCCTCCGTGAACTCCCCTCAAGTTTGAAATTTAAAAATATTCCATTTTTCCAAAATTGTTTATGCTAAAGACATGTCTCAAACGATTACAATCTGTGTTAATGTGCCCAAGAAAAAATATGTTTTAATAAAAGTACAAAACTGTTTACCCGGATTTGGCCAAATATAAACCTTGGCACTCGAGTTCCAAATTATCAAAATTGGCTTAATAATTTCAAATAAAATGTATTTTCCCGATTTTAGCCCCTTTTTGGTACCTTTTTTATCCCCATTACGGTGGTAAAATTATATTCAAATAAATTTCTGTATCGCGGTGGGAGCTCATAATAAAATATTCGTATCTCTATGTCAAATTATAAAAAAAAACATATTTTATGAAAAAGTACCAAAAATAAACACAATTTTTATCCCTTAAAGGTTCGAGTTTCCAAAAAGTACCAAACATATATCTGTTATTTTTTTGTAGGTAAATAATATGATTTAAAATTTGTTTGTATGTTTATTGGTTTAAAAGATACATATGGTGCCAAAAAAGTACCAAAATACAGTTTTTACCCGTTTTCTCCCCTAAAAAGTCCGAATTTTGAAAAAGTACCAGACACCTGTCAGCTTATTTTTTAAATGGAGTAACATGATATTATAAGTTTTTTTGTATCTTTATTAGTTTTGAAGATATAAGGTTACCGAATTTACCCGTTTTTACCCTTTTTTACCCCATAAACGTTCGAATTTCCAAAAATCACTTCTTATCGGATCGTTTTGGGGAGGGAGGAATCACAGTTAAAATTTCATGATTCTAGCTTCAGTCGTTTGGGCTGTGCGATTATGAATCAGTCAGTCAGTCAGTAACGTTACTCTTTTATATATATAGATAGTTAAAACGAATAATGATAATAATATTTATACTTGCTATTTTTTACACAAATTCTATTTAATTTCAAATGTTTTTAATGCAAAAATAAATATACAAATGCAAATTGCATATATACGTACATATGGACATTTATTTTAAACTATTCTGGCTTTTAACCAAAAATACACATACATGCAAATACAATGTAAATTTTAAAAAATGTTTTGAAATTGTGCTATTTTAATAAAATTAAAATAAAACACCCAGTACAGACAACAATAACAATGACAATGCATGCATAGAAAAGGTTATAACAATATTTCATTAGTATTTGTTTTTTTATTCCATATTTTATTTGAGTGCAACATTTTATTGCAACATTCAGCATTGCAATGCTTATAAACACACAAACTCTACTAAAAATATAATAAATATTTAGTTATTTTTGGTTTTTATTTTGTATGCTTTGTTTAATTCTACGGCATTTTGTATTGTTAAAGCAAAATGTAGTTTTTATATTGAAGTTTTGTGTGTGCAACATTATGCTGTTGTAAGATTTATAAGTTGATATAAATGTATACTTTCAAAATATCAAACAGGAAATGTATAGAATTAAATATTGTCATGGTTATTTGTTGGATAGACAAAAAAAAAATAATAAAATATGTGACAGAGTAAAATTAATTGTTTTGTTAACAAAAATATATATACATTTTTTTACTTTTGTTAGGGCCAAATATTTGTTTGTGTTTTAAAATATTTATGAAAATTTTAAATTTAAAGTTTTTTATTAAACAATGTTAAACTAATATAACATGTTGTGTTTACGTTAAGCTTAAATAAAGTAATTTGAAATTATTTTAAAAAGGATTTTAATTGTAAGTGAATTTTTGATATCTAGGAAACTTTGAAACTAATAGTCTATTAAACTTATTTATTATCCTTCTCATTGTTTCTTTTACTGACCTCTAGTTTTGACAGAAGATAAGATATATTTACAAAAAGTTGGCGCTCTAACCAGTAGGACCGTCTCAAGACGGTCTTCGATTTTTGGACCCCAGTGCTGTATTAAATATGTTTTCGCTGTAAAATGGAGAAAACTGGCTTTAAAAAACCCTTTTTAACATTTGTTACACTTCACAATATATTCTGAGAAGACGTTTGTCAGCTAAGATCAATCAAATGCAACAAGTCAACATCTAAAATTATTTCCCAAGTTCAACTATTAAAAAAACAACACTTAGAATAAAATTATCGATTTCAAAATTGTACGGTAAGTAGATAACATTTTATATTTGAGTTTTGTAATGTATTTGAAGTGAAAAAAAAGTTTGATTTAAAAACGAAACAGGTCTTGCCGCTTCGCAAATGTCATCAGACATTTGCTCAAACATTTCGGACGTCCCATTTCCTATACTTTGTTGTTTTCACCTTTTGTTTGGATGGTTCTATTCTTTGCATCCTTTTATTTTTGCTATTGTGTTAAAGATGGAGCTTATTAAACGTCCTTATAAGAAAAATATCAATTTTTAACAAATGTCTGATGAACAATTTGTCGAACTCATCGATTCTGTAGAGTTCTTCAGACCGCACAGGTGAAAGTAATGATAGCGATCTCAGTGTTGCTGATTCCACTTATGTTCCAAAGACGAAAAACCATCTCTGAAAATACGTGCCCCATAAGCCGCATAAAGGGGGGATAAAATTGTGCATACTTTGTAATTCAAACTGTTCTGACTACCGTGTTGAAATCTACAATAGGTCCGGAGATAATATTATTTTAACTGTTACACCGGAGATTGGAGCTACGTTACATGTTTTGAGATTCCAAATTTCGTGTATCACATCCTGTATTTTGATAAATTTTACACATCGAAGCCGCTGTTGGTATATTTGAGAGCCAGGAAATTCATGGTTTGTGAACAATGAGAGGTACTAATTGTTTTATTTCTTATATTTCTTGTTGATCATGATTTGCTTGTGTGTAAGCTGCCAAACGACAACAAAGTGAACAGAGAGCATATATGATTTTGCGTAGAATACATGACTTCAATCCATGGAGTCGATGTGAATACTGCATTATGAAAGGATAACAAATATGTATGCTCTTCATCGATATATGTAAATATTGAACGTTTCGGAAGAACCAAAGCTGTTGAACAACAATCAAAGGTTACTCGGTTTGATAGAAAACAGAAGAAATTCATCGAAATCAACTGCCCTAAAATTATTCGAGAATTCAATGATTGCATTTGATGGATTAGATCTCATGGATGGTCTCCAGGTTTGATATCATATTTGAGCTAAGACTCGCAATATTATGATTAGGTTGTTTTACCACGTCTGCATGCTGCACAGTGGGGGAAATGAGAATAAAAGTGGAAATAAGTCTGTAAATTCTAAACAATTAGCCCGATTTTAAGAAAAGATATACATATTATATATCAGTATGTAGGAAATTATGTCCTCTTTTCAAAAATCAAAAAAATATGGGAATAAATAATGGTAGCTGATTTATCAGGAAAATTGTCATATTTAAATTGCAGTAGAAGTTTTGTTTATGAATCGTTTAAAGAAATTTTGCATTTATATAGAAACTTTTGACGAAAATACAAAAGTGAACAAGAAATTAGTGAATTGTTTTTGAAAATCCAACAATTCCCAAAAAACGTTTAAAAAATCCCAAAAATTTAATTTTTTTTTTTTTTTTTTTGATTTTTGGATATTTTGAAGCCACCAAACTCGGAGCTATGGAATCCCTTTGCACAATATTGAATAACATATTGGAACATACAAAACAAGTCTTACTTTTTCGAAAGCAGTAATGCGATTTGAGAAAATGTTTTCTAAAATTGAAATTTACATGAAACATAGGTCTACCTCGGATGAATTTTGATATCATTTTACTTTTAGAATACTTCCTGTAATGTTATCTTTCAGAAAAATATAAATACATTAATTATTATTTTTTTATTTTTTGTATAATTTAAAATTAATGTAAGTTCTTTTTTCGAAAAAAAAAAAAAAAAATGCGAAAAAACTTTTTGTTGAAGTTTGAATGCACATAACTTTTTATCCAGTAAAGATTTTCAAACAATTTGTTCTTACTATTATTCTAGATTTATTGCTAATGCAAACAAGGATATTTTAAGAAAATCGGCAAATAATTGGATCCATTATTAGCAAAAAAGCAGACAAAGGCAGGTAAAAAAAATTAAATTTTACTTTTCAAATGCGAATAACTCGAAAACTGTAAGAGATAATATATGTTAAAATCTTTCAAATCAGATCGCAAACAAAAATTTGGCATCATTTTTAATTTTTGATATACCCAAGCTCGGTCCTGCCTTTGTGTTATCAGCTCAAATTCAAAACTTAAACATATCAGAACCTTATCTATAGCCATGGGAAATTTTATTAAAATCGGGCTTTGTTTAGGAGTTACAGATTTATTTCCATTTTTTTTTCATTTCCCCCACTGTGCGCCTATAAGGCCAATGCTTCCAACAATGTATATCAAAAAGAACAGCTTTCACAGCTTCCAGATTTCCATGAGGAAATAGCTGCTGGACCTGTTCAATACAAAAATATATGGACGACCATCTGTTCTAAATCTCGATGAGCCTTTATCACTAAAGCCTGGCATATCAGATGTTGGGAAAAGAGCTGCTCCTCAAGTAGCTGATGAAAACTTTCTTGTTTGGGTGGATATAAAAGCTAAAAAAAAGGTGCAAACATTGCACGAAATGTGACACTCAAGTCATTTGTTCCAAATTCTACCTGAATTTATACGGTCCATTCGATTAAAATTGTTTCTGGGACTACTAGTGGTGTTATATTACATGCAAACCGGCCAGACCGTCTATAGACGGTCTTCTATAAGAATGTTATATTCAGCTGTGCGGAATCTTGTATGTCCACCATTAATATTAATTATTATAAGACAATTAATTTTTTGAGGGAGACCTTGTAGGGGGAAAAGGGACAAATGTTTCCAGATTTTTGCCATAAATTACAGTAAATTTCAAAGTACTTAGAACTAATTTGTGCAAAATTTTATCAGGATTGCAGCATAATCAACATATTTATGACTGTTCAAACACTATTCAGACAACATTTGTTTGGTGGCAATGTGAGATCATGAACTAAAACAGAGATAATTTTTAGAAAATGTCGGCGAGTTAGCTCCTTTCGTTTGGGACCTATAGTGTTTTCAACAGACAGACAGACGGACTAACGGAAATAGCTGTATCGTCTTGGAATCGCATAAGAACCCAGAATATATACACAGAGCAAACAGATTCGTGATAGCAACCGAATTTGTTGCCAATCGAACACATGGTATTTTTCGGTTCTATCAAAAGATAGTCAGTTGATAAAGAAGAATTTCAGTTTAAGCATCCAAACTTTTGTTACCCCTTCTAAAATTTTGTGGCCACAACTGTAAAATTCGGTTACTAAGGTAGAATCATTCGATTGGCCACAAATTCGGTTGCTATAACGAATCTGTTTTCTCTGTGTACTAATGAGGGTCTGCGACAAATATTTCGATGTGTTACAAACGGAATGACAAACTCAGTATATCCCCCATATTTTTTTGATGGTGGGTATAACAATAAATCAAAATGAGTGCCACCCTAATATATACAGTTAAGCTATGCAACCTATACTTACAAACTAAATGACAAACTACTATATTTTATGAGCTAAATATAAAATCTATAAAACAAATCAGTTATTTAATGATTTCCCATTAGTTTTAATGCAAATTTAATTGCTTGCATTAAGCAAATACAACAAAACCCTAAAATTTTATCTTTCAAATTCTTATTACTTTGTTTCTCTCAAATATTTATAAAATTAGCAAATAGACAAATGATTTTCGGAGTTATTATGAAATTAACTTTATTGTCTAGTAACCTAAATATTGTTTAACAATTGGTAAATAGTATTCAACTATCACTGCACAACGCACAATGCTAAAGTGTTTGTTCATGTACTCTATGTATGTATATGTTAAGGACTATTTGTTTGGCTATGCGAGCAAGTAATTGTGTATATGTGTAGATGTAGATGTAAACATACTGTAAGCAAACAACATGAAATTAACATTTGTGGTTTATGTCAGCAATGACCGCCAATGTACACAACATGACCACAATAAAATACTCACACACATCTACTCACCACCTACTATGATGCACTCACACACATAACAATTTTGTTGCAGAAATCTGGATGTGTGTTAAATAAAAAAACAGGATGTTTCGGTACAAAGTGTTAATCAAACAAAAAGTTAATAATTATAATGGGGGGATAGTGGGAAATTTTAAGAGGATGCGTTCAAGTCAAACATATTATACCTTGAACTACATAATAATAAATGTATATGTTCCGTTTGTAATTTCAAATTAATTTGCGACATAGATAGGCTCTTATTTTGACATTTTTCGGATTATGGATGCTTCCAAGGTATGACATTTTTCTTCGAAACTAATGAAATTTTTCACAAATACTCTTTGTTGCTAATGTTTGTTTGGTATTAAAAATGGGTAATAACGGTCTATGATTTCACCTAGCACCTACACAACTGTCCCCGGAATACTGTTTGAGCAGTCGAAAATATGTTGATTATGCGGCAATCCTGATAAAATTTGTGCACAAATTAGTTCTAAGTACACGCAGAGAAAAAATATATATGATTGCTACAAATTTGTGAATCGTAAGTTAACCATATTATGGTTACCACAATCATCTAAATAAATAGTTATAAATAGTTACTTACATTTGTGATTCAGACATCAATATATTGAGAATTCCAGGACAACCTCGATTTTTTATCTATATCTAGATTACTAGCCATTTCTGTATGCCTTCTTGTATGATTTTAGAACTGGAGCATCATTACCCATCCGCCAAACGTGTCTGAGCCAGCGCATTTGTTGGATTTTAATGCGCTTGACTACATCTACGTTGGCGTATAGCTCGTGCAACTCATGGTTCATTATAATTCTGAATCAATGACCAACGCGTATATGGCGATAAATCTTACGGAGAATTTTTCTCTCAAACAATGGCAACAATGACTCATCGGCCCTACAAAGTATATATAGTTTAGTTCGTTATAGATAACGATGGACATGGCCGTCTGTATATTGAAATCAACTTTCCGTAGCCCCCAAATAGCTTTCATACATGCTTCATACATCAATATACATATTGGGAATTCCAGGACAACCTCGATTTTTTATCTACATCTAGATTACTAAATCATTAACCCACTTGGCGCCGATTTTTTTTTTTTTTTTTTTTTTTGAAAAAAGTGTAATTTTTTTTTGTTTTATATTGAAAATGCATCGCTGACTTTTCTTCGAGTTTTTCCCCGTTTCCCCGGAAAATTCCGTTCTTTTAAAAGGACAATGGCAAAATAAACTACTATTGATTATCTTTTATTGATTTTATTAACACAACTCATATTACTTCAAATCATAGCAAAAACTTTAAGTAGGTATTATATGCATAAATAAATAAAATATATATAGACTTCAAAATTTTTTTGGTGTGATATAACATAAAGCAATCTTTTGGGTGCAATGTCACATTACATTTTAAACAGTAGCGTATTTATTTGTGTACTTCACGAATAGCTCTATAGTTTCATCATTGAAGAAGCATGAAAAAGCTTCCACTGGAGATAGCTCAGCCTGAAACTTAATTCTAAATCGGCAAAGATGGTTCTATATCTTTCTTTTCCCAAGTATACTTCTTTAGTTGTGATGCCTTGACAATGCGGCTGGTTGTTTTTATTCGTTTACGAAAGTCCGGTAAGCATATGTCAGTTTTCATCGGATACTCTATTCACAGCAGCTTCGGAAAGCAATTATGAACCTGCAAATTGTATAAATCCATATTATTTTCTTCACCACTGTCTTCATTTGTACTGTCGATATTGCAATTTGCTGGTGGCAATATAAAAATTTCGCCTGACTGATCTTCGCTGCTCAAATTTTCAACCTCTTGCAATATTTGGTTCAGAGTTAACGGTTTGCTGTTTAACATAAAAAGTGAATGTTAATGGTATGGTATTTTGTCACTGTTCTTTATAAAGAACATTCAATTTTACTAAATAAAAAGCAAACAAAAGCAATGTATTGATTTTGATTGCACAAAATTTAAAGATTATAAAGCAAACAACCTAAAAATAAAGTAGTAAAATGTATTTTCGTGTTTGCATTGTTTTTTTTACTGTTCGTTCTCCATCGTTGCCAAAATTATATTTTTTTCCAAAATTTATGTATTTCTTATTGCAAATTACAAATGATCGCACTATTGCAACTCTCACACTCAATTTTTACATATTCTGTTTGTATTCTATTAAAAAGCAGATCAATAGATCAAGTATTGGTAAAGAAATATAAGAAAAATAACGGGACCTTTTAAAAGGACGGTGGCGCCAACTGGGTTAATACAGACAACATGGATATCCAATAATTGATATTTCAAAGACCGTTGTAGCGGCGTATATAAGACCAAAGTCAGTCGGAACTAGAATTGGTCAAAATCGAGAAAAATATTTTTTACCAAAAATTTGTTTTCACATTTTTGTTTTACGATTTTTTTTCACAAATAAATTATATTCTTTTTTTTAAAAAAAAATTTAAGAAAAAAAAAGGAAAAATAAATTAGAAAAACTTTTTGAATCTTTTTTACCTAAAAAAATATTTAACTTTTTTTTAAGCAAAGGTTATATAATATTCGGCACAGACGAATATAGCTCTGATGCTTGTTAAAATTTACTTTGACCCAAACGCGATATTTCAAATTAAATGTGCTAAAATTAAATTTGGTAAAATAGTTTAGATCTTGGGAGCATCGAAAGTTTGAAAAGTACAGGCCACCCTATTATATGTATTTAGAAACTTTGTAGCCCTGGCAATAGATTCAATGCTATTGTCTGTTGGAAGTAATATACTAACAGGTGTGAACGTTATATCAATTGGTGAAGGTGCATGTCAAATTTATATTACTTTCATTATTTTTATGCAAATTTGAATTCCGTAGACACTGAGCTAACAAAAAGTATTTACAGTATTTAAAGATTTACTCATATAAATTTTTCTAACACCCTTTTCCAACTAAAACATATTTTCACATTATATTCGCAGGAATTGTGGTAAGCATAAATGTATGTATTTATATGTATATGTGTATGCTTATACTTACAATATATACACACTCAAAGCAATTACATACAATAATCAACAACAACATCATCATCATCATCAATGAATGAATGAATGCATCGCATTGAATTGATTTGAATGTAAAGTCTAATTGTGTGTATTGAGTTGATGAGTATTGCAAATTTTCTAATTCTAAATAATTTGCAGGAAGTAATGCATATTAACAATTGAATTAAATTTAAATTGGCTGGCAATCGTTGAGTATAGATGTATAGATACATACAAATGTAAACAAATAAGTACTTTTATATGTCTATATATGTATGTATGTCATACATGTATTGTTATATATATTTACAAATTTTTGAATTGTAATAATAAGTAGATGAAATAAACATTTCAAATATACTGCATGTACGTACATGCCCCAGTAAGTACGAATGTGTTTTTTTATAAATGTATATTAGTAATATTATTGAATGTATTTTCATACTGCGAAACTAATATTATTTGAACCTCAATATCACACCTGAGATGGACTTCATATAAACAAAATTTAAAATTGTTAGCACTAAATCTGTACCTGTACCGAACGCAACTGATTTGAAGCGAGCATTGGCCGAAAAACGGCAATATTTTGAGGTCAGATGTTCTCGGTCACATGTTGCTATAACTGTTAAATAGTATTTAGAATGAAGTGGTGGTAAGTTTTGCCTAATAGTCTCTGGACTATAAGGCGTCAAGATTACTATTTGTTTGGATCGATGGAGATTGCTTTCTCTGGGATACACTTCACTTTGGAACAAAGTATCCTAAATAGGATTGACTCGTTCTTGGCCTCAAAAAGGAGCAGTTCTTTTAGCTCGTTATCCATTTGTTGCCAGAATGAATAAATTTTGTATTGTACATATGTATCAAAATAGAAGCTAAGCATTTTAAAAATTCCCCATTTTTAAGGTATGCACCCAATAACTTAAACATGTTATAGATTCTGCAATCGTATAAATAATTACGGTGACCATGATATTGTTAAAAAACTTATAAAAATGTTGAAATGGTATTGATAAATATGTACACTATATTTTTACTCTGCGTATACCAACCCTCTGAAGATTTTTTTTATAACCAACACTGAGAGGATACCCTTATATATACAGTGCATTGTGTTGATGTCAGGAAATAATGTTATGAGATGGAAGAAAGTGGTAGTAGTAATGTGTGCACTTTACTTACTTCTGCTTTATATGGCTATTACAACCGTGGGTCGGTTTGAGCCAGAAGCAAAATAGAACTCCAGCTATTTCTGTCTTCTGCATGCTGGCGCCAATTGGTGACACCAAGTGTTTTCAGATCCTGTTGCATCTGGTCATTCCAACAGAGATTGTGACGCCCATTTCTGCGTTGCCCATCGATGGGTTCCTCCTTGTATGCCTTTAGAGCTGGAGCGTCATTATCCATCCGCCAAACGTGTCTGAGCCAGCGCATTCTGAATCCATCACCATCGCGTATAAGGCCATAAATCTTACGGAAAATTTTCCTCTCAAACACTGCCAACAATGACTCATCTGATGTTTTCATAATCCATGTTTCAGCATGAATGAATGATTTGTACAGTGTTATCTTTGTCCTTCGAGAGAGGACTTTACTTCTCAATTGCCTACTAAGCACAAAGTAACATCTATTGGCAAGAGTTATTCTCCGCTTGATTTCTAGGATGAGTTCGTTGTTGTTAGTAACACTAGCACCTAAATAAACGAAGTCTTTAACAACCTCAAAGTTGTAGTCTCCGTAAGTTTGCGTTGTTGGATACGCTGCGACGTTTCACTACTCGAAATTAAGTACTTCGTTTTATTTTCGTTCACTTTTAGACCCGTATTATTTGACTGCTTTTCGAGTTCAGCAAAGGGTAGGGTCTCCTTTCTTGTGAATAGGGCAGAGTACACTGAGGTTTTAAAAATGCTTCTTACACAGCCTCAGTGTTCATTGTTGATCCGATATTAGATTTCTATTGGCATCTCTACAGGAAGACGCTCCCCAGTTAAATCCTTCAGACTGACGCCTTATTTTTTGAAAGAATTTCCGGGTTTCATTCCTGTCGTAGTGCATCTCAATTTCTTCACACTCACGACTTTCTTGTTCTTGTTTCTGAACAGGCGACGCTCATTCTTTCTCTTCTTGTATGCGTTTTACTTGAATGATAAATATTATATTCTTATAAGGACTGAGATCGTAAAATTCTTAACACACGTTTTTAACTGTAAACCCAAGTATTATTTGAGTTTTTTTATATAAAGTTACCTTTATAAAGCATGTCAGTTATAATGCTTAATGTCAATTATCTTCAATCTGATTAAAATCAGTGACAGGAAAAAAATGCGTACTAAAATTATTAAATATTTTCAACAAAACCCAACTTGGTCCTACAAAAAGTTGGCCAAACAATCAAAGGTCTGCTATAAAACTGTTTCCAATGTTATTCAGCAGTACTGGGAGAACCTGTCCGTTGATATAAAACCTGGTTCAGCATTTTCAAAAGAGCTCCGGTAGGAAAGCAGCCCGGTTAGCTCGGACTTTTTGGTACGAAAGTTAAAACCAATGCAGGTTTAAAAACAGATAAGTCTCTGAAAAATCCTGAAAGGAACTCTGCTACAAAATTTAGATGCCAAAAACAGAGCACGGAAATTGAAGTGAAGTTTTAAAAAAATATATTTCTTCTGCATAATGGGTAACGAAACGTATGTTCTGGCAGGTTTTTCGCAGCTTCCGGGTCAAAATTTTAATGTTGCTGATGCTCGAGGGAATGTTGAAGAAAAGTTTAGGACCCAAAAGCAGACAAGATTTCCCAAAAAGTTCTTGGTATGGCAAGCAATATGTAGTTGCGGAAAAAAAGCCAAACATTTGCTACAACGGGCTCTATAAATACCAAAATTTACATCAAGGAATGTTTACAAAAAATTATGTTTCCATTCATAAGACTTCTTAATGTGTCTACTTACTTTTGGCCTGATTTGGCCAAAGACCAATAAGAATACCAATAATGTGGTATTTGTATCAAGAGAGGCAATTCCTCCAAACGGCCTGTAGCTGAGTCCAGTGGATAGATATTGGGCTCATGTTAAAAGAGAATTGAAGAGCACAAAAAAGGTGTCCAAAAGTGTGGTAGATTTTAAATGAAGATGGACAACCTGTTCGAACAAAGTGACATAAAGCACTATAAAAACCATAATGGAAGGATTTTCGAAAAAGTTTCAAAATTTCACCATTAGTGATTAGAATAAAAAAAGATTCAAAACTGTAAGATTAGTGGTTTCATTTTTATTAACATATATGTATGTTAAACATTTTTCGATCTCAGTCTTGACTCAAATTTATAGCAAACGAATGCCATATGCGGGCTGCTGAACAACCCCCTTGATGATATCTGTAAACTAAGGATATTTAGTCGACATTCCGACGATATTCTAAAGTATCACTAAACCGGGTAACAGTTTCATCCCCTACAAAATCCACCGGTCCAGCAGCTCTACACATCCGGCCCATATGTGCAAATTATATTCGATTTCTGGACGAATGAAGCTAGTATGGAGAACGTCGGAAAAAGAGAAATATGTTCGACAGTATCTCAAGTAACCCAAGAACCTACGAGTTTCCTTCGCAACATCAAATATATGACGATCCGAGTTGGCTTCACATTGTATTTTTGTACCTATAATCAAAGGGTTATCTGATACTCCTACAGTTTTTCTACACATACCAAGACATCATTGTGGCAAAGTTTCAAGTCGTTTGTGTGTCAGTAGGCAACACAGAGCTTTGAGTGCATTGAAATTAACTTGGTTCAATTCAACCCATCTAGAGATGGTTCTCTAGACCCAAGCAGAGAAATAATTTAGTTGTATAAGTTTACTGTTGCCACTTTTACATGTTTTTGAACAATATTATGGTCACTGTAATAATGTATTATATAAGATTGTGGTAACTATAATATGGTATAGTTGAGTTTCACATGTTTGTCGCAATCATATATATGATTGTAGTAAATAAGTATTGTATATGTTTGTGGCATCCATTTTGATGATGAAGGATGTACCATATTATGTTGTTCATGGCTTATGGATATCATAATCTGAGAACACATATTATAATACAATGATTCATCATGAAAATAATTGCCATTAACATATATTTATTTACTACAAGCATATATATGACTGTAGCAAATAAATGTGAATCTTAACATTACCATAATTTCTGTTAAACATTTTTTTGAAAATGTTGAAATGGTTACAGTAAACATGTACAACTATATTATTTTTCTGAGTGCCGATCTAAGGATGATAATGGACACTTAAAGCTATCACTCTTCTCTTTATATATACATTTTTATGATATTGCCTAGAACAACCGTAAACAATAATGGCTTAGTTTTGACTTTACATCCTTTCTGAATTCTTTTTAAAATAACTAACATTATTTCTCATTCTTATAACATTTATATTTTTACATACATTTTCTTTGCAGCAAAGAGCTTCTTAAAGCAATCACTTTATTATTTAAACATTTTTGCGACAGACTTTTTATTAAAAAATCAAAATTAAGTTTTTACGTTCCATGAAAAACACTAAACTTAATTATACGTATATGAAAATAAATACAGAGAAGTTATGGCAAATTTTAAGCAAAAGAACTTATTAAAAATAACTTTACCTTCTTTAGAACTCATATATCAATTAAAAAACGTAACAGAATTACAAACGTCTGGAAACATTTTCATTTGCTTTAAGCAGCCATTTAACAAAATGCAGAAATATTGAAATTCATAATTCAAAGTAGACGACTGTAGATTACACTATTTAAATAGAAGTAGATAAAATAACTCTTAAGAAATAAGCTTGAAACTTTAATAAAAATTTATTTGAACAGCAGCTATCTCATCACTCTGTCAACTGTGATGTGACAAAACATATAATTTTTCTATTTGAATAATGACAAAGCATTTAATTACATTTGTGGAACTTTTTGTACCGCCAACAACTCTAGAACAAATGAAAATAATGTGGTGGCCCAAAGCTAAATCACAAACAATTTCAAAAAAGAAATTTGTTTTGTGTGCTGCGTGCAAGAGGTAGACAAACAGGAAGCAGGGTGTTACCAACCGCACAACACATGTCGTAGTATGCAATTCCGTATAGTGTTTTGTTAAGAGTTGTTAAAAATTTCCGTTTCTGTTTTTACTGTTTTTCTTCCAATTTTGTTGTAAGAATTTCAAACAACAGAATGGAATGGAAACAAGAGTAACTGAAAGAAACAAATTATATGCAGAAACCATATTGCATTAAGTTTCACTTTGCCGTCATTAGTTGTATCCTTTTTTCAACATTCTTTTTTTTATGCATTATTTGTTCTTATTTTTTTCGGTTCATGTTTTCAGCTAAAAAATTCATTCATTTCAGTCACTTCATATTCATTAAACACATAGAAAACGAGGCTAGTTTGAAGTAGAATTTAAAATTTAGTTTCTCAGAAATCTTGTGATATTAAAGAACTTTTAATATTTTTGAATTTTTTAAAATTTTTAGCTTTTGTTTTGGAACATTTGTACAATATAAATTTATTCAAAGAATTGACCATTAATAGCTATGACCTTTCTGGCAACATATGGATTTTGAGTCAAAAGAACTGCTCATCTTTTGAGGCTAAGAACGAATCAAGCCAATTTCGGATACTCTGTTATGAGGAGAAGCGTATCCGAGAGAGAGAGACCGTGATACATCGATCCAAACAAATAGCAGTCGGACGAGGCAAGTTGTGGACTATAAAGTGGATCAGATCCCAACCACTTCATTCTGAATACATTTTAACAGGTATTGCAACATGTTGCGGGGCGTTGTCACTATGGAATATTACGGTTTCAATGCTTGCTTCAAACAAATAAGGAGTGAGATCGAAAAATTCTTAACATACATATATGTTAATAAAAAAGAAACCACTAAACTTACAGTTTTAATTTTTTGTTTATTTGATTGAAATTACTATTACAATTTAAAACAAGTAAGAAAGTATGGTCGGTCAAGCCCGACCATATAATACCCTACACTAAGTAAATGTGCAAAAACCTTTTTCTTTCAAAATTTCAATAATTTATGTTCGTGAACGATTTTCGGAAGTGGGCCTTATATGGGAGCTATGACCAATTATGGACCGATCACCATGAAATTAAGTGGTGCAATTAATGTCTGTATGAAAGTTATTTGTGTTGCATTTTATGTCTATACCAACATTTTTAAGAGATTTATGCTCGTTAAAGTGATTATCGGACGCAGGCCTTATATGGGAGCTATGACCAATTATGGACCGATCACCATGAAATTAAGTGGTGCAATTAATGTCTGTATGAAAGTTATTTGTGTTGCATTTTATGTCTATACCAACATTTTTAAGAGATTTATGCTCGTTAAAGTGATTATCGGAAGCAGGCCTTATATGGGAGCTATGACCAATTATGGACCGATCACCATGAAATTAAGTGGTGCAATTAATGTCTGTATGAAAGTTATTTGTGTTGCATTTTATGTCTATACCAACATTTTTAAGAGATTTATGCTCGTTAAAGTGATTATCGGAAGCAGGCCTTATATGGGAGCTATGACTAATTATGGACCGATCATAATAAAATTTGGTGACATGAATTTCGTATATATAAAACTTATTTGGAGAAAAACTTGTGTAGGTACCTATATAAATTGAACATTTATGACCGATAAAGTCCAATTTCGGGAGGACATTTGTATGGGGGCTAGGCGAAATAATGAACCGATTTTAGCCAGTTTCAATAGGCTTGGTCCTTGGGCAGAAAAAATGATATGTACCAAATTTTATCGAAATATCTTCAAGATTGCGACCTGTACTCTGCGCACAAGCTTTACATGGACAACCAGCCAGCCAGCCAGACGGACGGACGGACGGACGGACGGACGGACATCGTTTAATCGACTCAGAAAGTGATTCTGAGTCGATCGGTATACTTTAAGGTGGGTGTTAGACTAATATTTTTGTGCGTTACAAACATCTGCACAAATCCAATATACCCTCCCCACTATGGTGGTGTAGGGTATAAAAACTATTGTTAGAAGCAAATGTTCATGAGTTAAGAAATAAAATTTGTGTATGGCCTGGCTTCACAATCTCTTTCGTTTCGGTTTATCGCAATGAATCCATTTTTCATCGCACATAATGATATACTGCAAAAATTGTTTTACTTTATAGCGTTCAAGCTTCATGTCGAACATGCAAAATCATCTTTCAAGGTCTCTCGGCTTTAAATCGTATGTTACTCACTTTCCCTGCTTTAGCCTGAATCCTGCTGCTCGCAAACGTTTTGAAATTGCTGCTTGAGTAAATCCCAATGATTTTGCAAGCTTTTGTTGAGTTTGACAACAATCTTCATGGAGTAATGCCTCCTGTTCCTGCTTTCCAAACTTTTTTGGCTGGTATGATCGATCTTTGTCTTTCGTATCATAATCACCACTTCTGAACTGCACAAACCATCTCTCGCACGTTGAAACTTATGAAACACATTCACCATACGCTTTGGTGAGCTTCAGCTGCACTTTTTTTAAATTAAAGAAGTAATTCAACATTTTTGAGGCAAAACAAACTTTGTGGTTTACACTATAATGTTCAATAACTAAGCAAGAATAAATGACATATATATATACTTCAAAATGACAGATAAGCTATTAAAAAACAAAAATCGATTTCAAAAGATACGCCATCTATGGTAAATCCCGCATTTTTAAGTCATTCACCCAATAAAATTAATAAAAGGATTGGTTAATTCATTAGACCATTGATGTTTTAAACACTTTTAAATCAAAAACTTCCATTAACTTATTAAACCAACCTCGTCTAGTGCTCTAGCAAAGCATTGAAAGAAATTGAAAACAAAAAAAAATATAACTATGTATGTGTAGGTACATCACGAAAACAAGAAAGTTTTGCACCGTCATTTTATTTGGCAAAAGTAGGAGAAAAAAAAGTACAAAAAAAACCAAGAATGAGTACTTGGAAAACTAATTTAAAATTCAGAAAATACCAAAGAAAATAGTGGGTAAAAGAAGCCCTGCTAGAGTAAAGCAAGTAAAAAGAAATTCCGTCTTTTTGTGTAAAAGTTCATACAACTTTTGTTAGACTTTTACCTGACATTTGCTAGTCATTATTAGGAGTGAGGTACGGCTGTAGCTACAGTAGAGTAGGAGTGAGTCTAGGGAATGTTTTGTATTTTGGTCATTTCAATATTTTGCCTTAAAGTTTTTTTTTTTTCTTTTTTATTGTTGTTTTTTTATTCGTTGCTTTGTAGAGAACAGTACAAAACAACCTACAACTAGGAAGTGAAGTAAACTGAAAGAATATGGGAAAAACTTAAGCATAATTAATTTAAACAAGCATTTGTATGTAGTTACAAAACAAAGTGGGCTATATGTATATACTGTATATAAAGACATTAATACAAACTTTTTTATATACATACAAAAATATTGTGCAGACTTTTACAAGAAATGACACCTAACAAATGTTATTTATTAACACTAAACAAACCGTTGCTTAATATTGGAAACATTGTGTAAATTATCTAATATAAATGAAGGCATTTTATGAGGAATATCATGAGACTCTTTTTGCTTTTTATACTAATTCTAACCTGATCTGTTTGAAAGTGAAAATATCTTAAGGACATTGGTAAATTAATTGTTTGTAAAAGAAAATTGTGAGAGCAAAAGTGGGAAACAAGTAAAAGTGTTATATGCGGCATATATACCCACCACCAATATAGTATATGCTCCGACTGTTGTGCATTTCGTATAAAATATTTTTCTGGTTGATCCGATTTGGTTAGTTTTATAATTTCTATTATTAGAAATTATCAGTGGTAAATTTTAACTTAATAGAGTAATGCATTGAAATGTTATGGGGATCAAAATATGAATAGTGGTCCGGACAATGTTTTTCATATACAATATATTGATCTAATACTTGTTACCGGTTCAACCTTCAACAAAGAATATTTGCTGGAAAATTACATCACCATAAGTCCGCCACTCTAGACCTTTAACAGACAGACCTAGAATTTGTTTGTGGTTCTATGACCAATAATTCGATGGTTTACATTCGCAATGACAATATCAATATGCCTGCATTGTATAAATTTTTTTTATCAATATCGATATTTATGCAAATTAATGTATTTTTCGAATATATTATACTAGAGCTATCTGCTATTATTTTACAGTTGTAGATATAACTGTAAAATTCGGTCACTAAGGTATGGACTGAGATCGAAAAATTCTTAACATACATATATGATAATAAAATTTAACCACTAAACTTGCAGTTTTGATTTTTTTTATTTGATTGAAATTATTATTTCAATATAAAAAAAATATTATTTTTTTAGTTCTAATCAATAGTTATGAATTTATGAACCTTTTCCGGAAACCCTTCCATTAAGATTATTATTGAGTTTTCTGTCACTTTGTTTGAACAGGTAGTCCATCACCGTTTAAAATCTACCACATTTCTGGACACCTTTTTTGTGCTCTTCAATTCTCTTTTAACAAGACCTCTCCACTGGCCTTAGATCCAAGCAGTTTGGAGAACTTACCTCTCATGATACAAATAACACATTATTGTTCTTGTACCATTCAAGACCATGCTGACCATAGTGACAGGATGCTAAATCACACCAAAAATAAGTGGACATATTAAGAAGTCTAATGAATGGAAGCATCCTTTTTTGTAAAAATTCCTTGATGTAAATTTCGGTATTTATGTAGCCCTTTGAAACAAATGTTTGGCTTCTTTTGCCGCAATTGCATATTGCTTGCCATGCCAAGAACGTTTTGGGAAAAATTTCTGCTTTTGGGTCCTAAACTTTTCTACAATATTCCCTCGAGCATCAGCAAAATACAAATATTGACCCGAAAGCTGCGAAAAATCTGCCAGAACATACGTTTCGTCATCCATTATGCAGCAGGTATATTTTTTGTATAAAATTTAACTCCAATATCCATGCTCTGTCTTTGGCCTCTAAATTTTTAGCAGAGTTCCTATCAGAAACTTTTTGAGCCTTGTATGTTTTTAAACCTGCTTTGGCTTTAACTTTTCGTACCAAATAGTCCGAGTACCGAGCTAACCGGACTGCTTTCGTAGTGAATGTGTTGGGAGCTCTTTTGAAAATGCTTTCAATTTATTGGCTTTAGAAACATCGTGTAAACTATTCCTTCTGTTTGAACTAGGTTTTCTATCAACGCACAAGTTCTTCCGATACTGTTTAATAACATTGGAATCAGTTTGACAGCAGACCTTTGATTGCTTGATCAACTTTTTTTAGGACCAAGGTTTTGTTGAAAATATTTAATAATTTTAGTATGCACATTTTTTTCGTCACTCATTTAATCATATTAACAACAAATGAATATAATTGACATTAAAAATAATTGACACATAACAAAGATAACTTGATAAAAATATAAAATAATACATGGGCTAAAAGTTAGAATGAAAAACGTGTGTTAAGAATTTTTCAATCTCAGTCCTTAAAATCATTCGATTGGCAAAAAATTTGGTTGCTACTACGAATCAGTTTTCTCTGTGTATACATTTTGGGTCCTTATAAAACTCTGAGATGATCTAGCTTTGATGTCCGTCTATACGTCTGTTGAAGGCACGATAGGCCCTCGACCAAAGGATTTAGGAGCATAAAAGTTTTCGTAAATATTCTCTGTTGAACAGATGTGTTTGGGATTTAAAAAGGGGTAATGGCGGGTAAGTATAACCAGAGCTATAGACCAAAACGTAAGGCAATATCTTCATATTTTCATAATTTTTAAAAATATTTAGATTTTTTCTCTTTTAAGTCGTCAGTATAAAAATTGTATATATGTGTAATAAGGCTATAACTTTTTTAAATTTTTTGCAAATATCAAAATGGCCCTAGCAGAGATGAATAGACCATTGGAAGTTATTTAAAACGTGTAAGAAAGTATGGTCGGTCAAGCCTGACCATATAATGACCAACACTTTTAAAATTTCAAAAATTTATATTCGTGAGTGATTTTCGGAAGAGGGCCCTATATGGAAGTTATGACTAATTATGGTCCGAATTAGGTCGTGTGATTTAGGTCTATATGAAAATTATTTATGTTGAATTGCATGTGTCTACCAACATTTTAAGGAGAATTATACAGGTTAAAGTAATTTTCGGAAGCAAGTACCCTCCACACTATGGTGGTGTAGGGTATAAAAATGGTACATATTACTTTTTCGCGGTTGTCAAAAAAATTCACCCTCAAAAGGCGGTAAAGTTTGAAAACAATTCTTTTTATTTTATCCAAAAAACGCAAATATATTTTTTTTTATAAATATATTATCCTGGCTTGAACCTATATCTAAAATTTGCAGTAACGCACAATGGTTTTGAAACTTTTTTTTTTGGAAATAATTCGGTATCTCGGGAACTACTAGATATATTGTTACAAGGTTGGAGCTAAGGTGATTTTGAATTGATTTGCATATGTTCTGATTCCTAGCTCTAATGAGGGCAGTGTGTGGCCCTTCAAAGTTGGTCGCCTCTCGTCTCAAAATTTAAAAAAAAATCGCCAAAATTCCATTTATGATTCAAATGAGCTAAAATTAAAAATATTAATAGTCCTTGAGAGATCTACAAAAACTACACTTACATATGCAGGTTATCTCTGAAGAGATATTTAGGTTTATTGATTTATTTTTTTTTAATTTTGCTCGGTCTTTTTATGGTTTTTAAAGATGACGGTCTAACGGATTGTCGAAATTTATTCTTAAAAAATTAGCTATATTGGTGTTAAAGTTCTAAATAAAGTAGGAATAACTTGCTAACCATATATTTTTTCCTTTGTAGAAAACATTTTTCTTTGGGACTATACACAAGTTTTATATGATCCCGAAAGAGAACTTAATGCAAAAGCGTGTAGAGTAAAACTTGGCTCACTAAAGCGGACACAACACCCCCGCATATCCAAACTTGGCCAATTTAAAAAAATAATTTTTGGTTTGAGTAAAAAATTCTGAAAAGGCAAAGCACCGATCCTCGAAGGTTTCCCATATTTGTATAACTCTATATGTTTCTTAAATATATAAAATGCGTTTTTACTATCACACGGTAAATAACGTCACAGTAGGCACTTTTCTAAAAAAGACTCAGTTTTTGGAACACATTTTTCCCGGTTTAGGAATTTTGGTATTTTAAAATAAAAAATTTCAAAAATTATAATACCGTTGATTTGAGGACATTTGAATCTATATTAGTTCGAAATTTTGTTATATTATCTTTAACCGTTAAAATTTTACATTAATTCAAATTTTATATTTTTCTTCTTGGAAAATCATCATATTATAATTTTTTAAGTTTTTAAATAAATGACGTCCCGAAAATTTATAAAATTATTTAATTTTACTAGAATGTCAAACTTCAAGTCGTAAGCTTTTGAACAATATCAAATACTTATATAAAAAGTCTTTATTTACTCTTCAGAAGTTCCACAAACCTTGCCCCCTTTGAAAAATTTTTACATATATTGCATGCGCACTGGCTCCAGTTAGCGATAGGAAGCAGAACATATGCATTTCAACTCAATAACACCTCAGATTCAACCATGTGAAATTTCGTAACAATACGAAATAGTTCCCGAGATACCGAGATACCGAAACCACTTTGTAACGGGAAAGAATCCGCTGTTTTACTAAAAAAAGTAATAAAAATTAGAGAAAATTTCGACTTTCGTTTTTATTCCAAAATGACCCGGAAAAAATTTCATCGTAAATAACGCAATTTTGGCCAACGCGTTGTGCTAGGCCCAAAATTTGATTATAGCCCTAATGTGTTACCATGTATACGTTACAGCAGTCGCGTCAAGTGTTGAATAACTTGTGATCATACCACAACCACGTTTTTTTATCTTTGTGTAGATTGGTGCATAAAATATACAATTTGATATATATAGCCTGGCTATGGTTCAAATCCCAGAATAGTAAAATATATATTAAAACTTATCTCTAAAGAAAAAAGAAAATTGAATTCTCTACTAAAAATATTCCAGCAATTGTGATATAACATTCTAGAAATAAGTTCCCTATTTGCACGGTATTTAATACTGAGACAATAGTGTTAATATTCTTAAGCACTTACAATATGAAAGCTGGAATAAACTTCACCAACGTTGACGTTCCTTGCCAAAAACTCTATATACATACATATATTTTTTAAGTTTTTTGTTTTTAGCTTCATATTCTCCTATTAAGTTAAAAATTTAAGAATAAAATGAACAGCAAATGTAATTTTCAAAGTTAACTGTGCGGAACATATTTCATTACATTTTTTGCTAAAACACAAAAAAGCAAAAAGAACACAAATGAAAAAAAGTTTTTTTTTTTTTTTTTGTTTTTTAAAAATACTTAAGAAATATAAATTCAATATAAACGGAAAAATATAAAGAAGTAATTGGTAGTATAAGCTGAAGGTAAAAACAAATGAAATTTAATTTTGAGCAAAAAAAAAATCGTTTGTAAAAACAGATGATGAATGATCGCTGTACTAGCATGTTAATATTAGGAGCAGGTACCAGAGGTTGTTACAAATAAAAATCATTCGGATTGAAAACAAATTTAAATAGATATTCATCGCTACATAATCTCACAAAATATCTTAAAACATTGACTGCCAAGGCACTTTCAGCAAATAAGATGCTGGGACCCCAATAATCTTTAATATTGGATTTTAGGCTGCTGTCAGTAATATTTACTGTCCTATGAAATGGGGAAAAGGAATTTTTTATTGGATACTGAGATAAAAAAAAAATACTCAGTGCATGTGCGGAAAGTGATTGATGAGGAACTTGCAGACAATATAAACAAATTCTTGAAACTCCAGCACTAGTGTGTGACATGTCTAGAGAGAATAAAAGTCGCGTCGGACATATGTGTCCGACGTAGCGTAAATTACATAGGGCAGTGTCACATATATGTGTCCGACGTGGCAGTTAATGTGTTAACTAAAATGGAACTTTTTAAATAATTTTTTTCTAAAATTAAATGGCAAAGTCAGCTAAATCAATTACGAGATCAAAGCAAAATGAAAATAAGGCATTAATTTTGCCCACTTCAAGATCAACAAATATATCTCCTAATTAGAATGCTATTCTGTTGTCTCTTTATCCATGCATTGAAAATACTTCTACAGCCCACTTGAACTCTTTACACTTCTCCGTTGTAAACGTGAAATTTACTGTTCATTTAATTTAAATATTTACTTTCCTGTGGCCACTTAAAATTTCCACGTAAACATACGGTTACCATTTGTAGTATATGACTCAAGCTTAAACAAATTATGTTGATTTATATTAAAGTTTTATATTTTAACTCAACACCCCAGGTTTTATGTAATACACTGCCGCATATTAAGTGTACATTATATTTTTTATAAAACGCTAGTTTACATCTTCTGCAGCCATTCACCCCGAAAACTAGAAAGAATAAACAGAAAATTTGTACAGGAAAGATGCAAAAAAAAAAGAAAAAAGCTGGGCATACATACGAATACACATACTTGGCATACACTTTTCCACTTATAAAGGGAGAGAGAGCGAAAAAAAAAGTTGTTGTTGAATTACTCTTGAACATCTTTACATACTCAACCGACATAAAGCACAATATAGAGATGATTGCAGCACAGTGGTTTGGATGGCTTTAGGCAGACTGTTTGCTTAAAATCTTACTAAGAAGAATTTTGGAAAATTCAGATGAATGTGTTTTAAACATGACTTATGAATTTGTGTTAAAAACTATTCAAGTAAAAAGAAGTTTTGCCTCACCCGCCTTATAGTTCTGAACTTGCCCCGCCTTACTACTATTTGTTTGGATCAATGCAGAACACTGTCTCTGGCATATGCTTCACTTCTAAACACAGCATCCAAAATTGGCTTGATTCGTTTTGGCCTCCAAAGATGAGCAGTTCTTTTGGCTCAGAATCCATATGTTCATAGAAAGATGGGAAAATTTGATTTTAAAAATCATGCATTTTTAAGTTATAAGCCCAATAGCATGATCTACACGAACTCATGAGGACCTCAAATATATACACTTTTTGGTCCTACGACCAATATTTCAATATGATACAAATGGAATGTCAGAATCAATATACCTACTTTATTGATGCTGTTTTTTTAAGGTGTGAATAAAAATATCCTTATTCTTTTCTCACAAAATACAAATCATGGAAAAATTTGCGTATTTTGATTATGTGGACGTGTTATTTTCAGTGTCTGGTTTATACGCATAAATAAGCCAGGAAGTACCTCTGAATCTGAAGTGAAATTGACATTATAGTATGTATAATTTAAACTTTCAAAGTCTGGAAATAAATAAACTAAAGTACTTAGTGTTGTTATATATATATTCCCCTCGATCCTGTAAGGAGCATACGGCATCAAAAAACTTCTTCCAGTCAAATCTGTTCATCGCAATTGTTTTTACTTCACTCCAGCTTTTATTCATTTTTCTAGCGTCTGTATCAATTTGCCTTCACCATATATGTGCTAGTCGGCCTCTTCTGCGATTCCGCTGTGGGTTCCATTCTATGCTATTCCTGGCAATATCGAATATTGGCTTACGAAGTGTGTGTCCAATCCAGTTCCACTTTCTTCTCTGTATTTCTACACACAATGGTATTTGACATGTTTCAGCCCACAGATTGCTGTTTGAAATGGTTCGGGGCCAGAAGATTCGTAGAACTCTTCGGAGACATTTATTTACGAAAACTTGCAAAGTGTTAATGTCCCGGGAGGTAGCGTTCCAAGTTTCGCAGCCATATAAAAGAGCTGATTTTACGTTTTTGTCGAAGATGTTGATTTTAATTCAGCACACAGTGGGGAAAATTAAAAAAGTGGAAATAAATCCGTAACTTCTAAACAAATACCTCGATTTTAATAATTGGAATTGCATTCGTTATTAGCAAAAAAGCAAACAAAGGTAAATTAAAAAAAATAAAATTTTACTTTTCTAATGCGAATAACTCGTAAACAAAATTTTGGCATAATTTTTAATTTTTGATATACCCGAGGTGCCCCACTTTGGGGCACTGTGACTCCATTCCCCCGTGGTGTTATAAGCCCAAATTCAAAACATAAACATATCAACACCTCCTCTATAGCCACGAGAAACTTTATTAAAATCGGACAATTTCTTTAAAAGTTACAGATTTATTTCCACTTTTTGTTTCATTTCCCCTACTGTGCGATGTGATATTGAAGACGATTCCCATACTTTGCTGAGCTGGCCAAACGATTCGGCTTACAATGTCTTCACAAGATCCCCCAGTTCGGTTTATAACAGCTCCGAGGTAACAGAATGTTTCAACTTCTAATATTTCATTATTTATTAGAAAGGGATTCAAGTTTCCAGAATTTATTCAAATAACTTTGGTCTTTTTTATATTGATTCTCAGCCAGGCCTTTTGTGATATGTAGGTGAAACGCCTTAGTTGTGCGGCCATGTCAGTATAGCTATGAGAGAGAATGCATATATCGTCTGCATATTCGAGGTCTTCCAACCTTTCCTTCAGCCCCCATACGATCCCGCGTCACACTATCCAGCACTATATTGAACAGCAGTGGAGACATCACACACCCTTGACGAACGCCCGTACCAATCTCAATCTTACGACTAAGCAGGCCATTATGTAGAATTCAGCAGCTTGCCCCGGTGTACGTACTTTTCATTAATTGAATAAGTTTAAGTGGTACCCCTTTACATTCGAGAGCATTCCAGATAACGTTATGTGCCAGGGTGTCAAATGCCTTCTCGAAATCAATAAAGATAAGGCACAGAGGAGACCTCCATTCAACTGACTGCTCTATGAACACTCTTAATGAGTTTATATGGTCCACGAACGACTTGTTAGGGCAAAATCCGGCCTGTTTTTTCCTTAAATTTGGCATTAATTTGTCACATAACCTTTTGGTTATAACGTGAGATAAAACTTTATTCAACATGCTTACTAAAGTGATTCCCCGCCAGTTGTTGTGATTTGTTAAGTCGCCTTTCTTAGGTATCTTAACAATAATACCTTCCTTAAGCACGTCTGTAATTCTCTCTGTTGTCCATATTTCCTCTATAATTGGTAAAATCAGTTCTGGTGGAGTAATGCTGATATTTAAACCTGTATTATGATCAATACAATTGCATATGGCCGGATTTATCTGAGGACATGAGGAGAACATTTCAGAGAAGTGTGCAGCCCAGAGTTCAAGTTGTTCATCCTTAGAAGTAATGAGTGAATCGGAGTTATTCCTTATCGGTTTGGTGGAGACTGAAGTGTTGGTATTCGTTAACTTCTTAGTGAGCTGATATAAGTCACTAGTGAGGTTTGTTTCAGCTCCAGCTTGAGCTTCTTGCGCTATGGAATTCGTCCGAGCACTGCGTTTTGCTTCACGATCAAGGGTAGCATGTTGGTTTTGAAGAGTCGAATTTTCATTTCTCGTTGTAGCAGAATTAAGTGCAGCTTTAAGTTCTTTCTTTTCGTTTATGATTCGCCATGTTTCATTAGATATCCATTCTTTGCGTCTAATTGATTTAAAACCTATATACTCTGTAGCTGCATTTATGAACGTGTTCTTTGTTAATTGCCAGTCTTTCCGTTCCTCATGGGTTGTTGTTAACAACGATTCATTTACGGAGCTTAAGTAATTCGATAAGACAGAAGGGATTTTCAGTCTATTTACATCGAACATCTTTGATAAACATGGGGCTATCTTTTTCACAGCTTTATACGCACGCTTACAATGAGCAAGTGATGATATATATAAAACCTATTTCCATAGATTACTTTTGCTAAGGTAAGTCTCTGGAAATTCAGGTTTAGTAGTGGGTGCTTTATCACAGTTAGAAAAAATTGGACACATGAAACTTTTTTCCTGTTCTCAAAACTCAAAAATTCATACCAATTCCACATCACTGTAATTATGATGACTATACATAATATTTCATAATTTTTCCTAAAACTCGTTTTCATCTTATCGTTTTTTGCTTTATAACTATGTGTATTTTTAAAAGTATACTTCCATGTATAGTACAGTATGTCTTTTGTATGAGTCTATTTAAGTATATTTGTATGAATATGTGTGTGCTGATTTGCTCTGTATTAAACTATATACATAGAAAATGTATAAAATATTACTTAAACTTGTTGGTGTTGTTGTTAGTGTTCTTGCAACGTGGCTTACAGGTGCAACAGCTGCAGGCATTGCTCAACAAACAAACAAACAAACAGAAAAATGTGTTAAAAAAAAAAAACTATGTACACATACTTCTTTTTCTCTGTCTAAAGTACACTCATACTCCACACATTTGTATAATAAAACTCTATCATGAACAGTTGGGGTTACGGAAATAGTAAGGTTTGTATCATTTATAGATGTTTTAATTGATATTAGTTTCTTTTGAAGAGTTAATTTTGCAATGAATTTCTAAAATAAAGTTGATAGATATCACTTACGTATACGCAATATTTTAATACTCATACGTATCTCTTTATACATAAATAGGCCACCTGTTTTTTTGTGTTACACTTTTAAGTATGTTACTGTCCGCCAATATTGATCAAACATATGTGGTTTAAAAGGTATTTTCTCTAGATATGCACAAAATTGAATTAAAATTCTTTCCATAAAAGTCGTAAAAAGCGTTTTAAATGTGGTCGAATTTCAAACACCGGGCGATCCTAGTATCATATTAAACAGTAATCCATATAGAACTTTTAAAATACTCATGCGATGTGTTTGAAATTGGAAAACTAATTGCTAAATAATTAGATTTCATAATTTTTATAACACGTAGTCTTTAGTATAAGACGTTGTCTTTAGTATAAGACGTAGTCTGTAGTATAAGACGTAGACTTTAGTATAAGGCGTAGACTTTAGTATAAGACGTTGTCTTTAGTATAAGACGTAGTCTTTAGTATAAGACGTAGTTTTTAGTATAAGACGTTGTCTTTAGTATAAGACGTAGTCTTTAGTATAAGACGTTGTCTTTAGTATAAGACGTTGTCTTTAGTATAAGACGTAGTCTTTAGTATAAGACGTAGTTTTTAGTATAAGACGTTGTCTTTAGTATAAGACGTTGTCTTTAGTATAAGACGTAGTCTGTAGTATAAGACGTAGACTTTAGTATAAGGCGTAGTTTTTAGTATAAGACGTTGTCTTTAGTATAAGACGTAGTCTGTAGTATAAGACGTAGACTTTAGTATAAGGCGTAGACTTTAGTATAAGACGTTGTCTTTAGTATAAGACGTAGTCTTTAGTATAAGACGTAGTCTTTAGTATAAGACGTAGTCTTTAGTATAAGACGTAGTCTTTAGTATAGGACATGGTCTTGAGTATAGGACGTAGTCTTTAGTATAAGACGTAGTCTTTAGTATAAGACATAGTCTTTAGTATAAGACGTAGTCTTTAGTATAAGACGTAGTCTTTAGTATAAGACGTAGTCTTTAGTATAAGACGTTGTCTTTAGTATAAGACATAGTCTTTAGTATAAGACGTGGTCTTTAGTATAAGACGTAGTCTTTAGTATAAGACGTAGTCTTGAGTATAAGACGTTGTCTTTAGTATAAGACGTAGTCTTTATAATACTGTCGGTAGAGATGTGAAAGTTAGGTAATGCTTCATAAATAAATTTAGAAAAGATAGTTTTTCATAATTTTCTCTTCAAGTTATAAATTATTTTATTTGAAACATAATTTTATACAACTACTACATTTGACAACATCACTCTTTAAACACATGTTTAAGTATTGTAAAAATAGAAGTAAATATATACAGCGTTGTTGAATGTTTCCATACCTACAAATAAACTTTACATTATAAACTATATTGTAGAAAGCAGCACAAGTAGACAACTACACTACTGCAAACTACTTGTACTCATATTCTACACATACTGAATTGTATTTATACCTGTGTATGCATATTAGACTTGTCCTTAAAAAATAGATTTATTTTGCATGGTTCGTAATATGAGTTTAAGTACCTTAAACTTTTGCAAAATTTGAAAACGATACCAATGGTAAAAATCGTATTGTAGAATTAGGTAAAGAATGGTTTAGAAATGCTGTCATTTATGTAAGTAGTTTTTAACATTTTTATATAAATCTTACTTTGTAGAATATTATCTTTCTAAGAAGATATAAAACATGTTGTTGCTTGGACCATCGCTTGGATCAGCGCTCTGGGGATTAGCCCTACTCATGCAATGCATTATGTTGGAACTAGGAAAATAGGTTATAGGTGGGAGGATAGAGGGAGTAGTGTTTGTGGTCATTTGGTTTAAATATTCCTATATTGAAAGTGACAGGAAAGACTTCAGCAGAAAGCTTATTACACATTCGGAATATACGGTTAAAGAAAGAATTTTCCCTGTAATGCGATGTGCGATCTATTGTCCAGTCGACCACGAATTGATGAGCAGTTGCCGAAGATGATTTTGGTGTCGCCAAAACTAAAACTGATTTTAAGTTTATTCGATATACTTATTTTTTCAATTCTACATATAGTTTTTAAGAAATTGCAGGGGTAAGAAAAACAATTTTACGATTTTACAACATTTTATATAAATATATTACAAATAAGAAGCTTATTTTTTAGATTTTATACAATGAGATCCTTAGGACAAACCCTTATGAAACAAATTGTTGTTGTACTTCAAACAAAAAAGTGTAGTTTTATGACAAAAGTATAAATATAGTTCCCAAAGTCTTATTAAGTAGTTTATTATTTTTTTTGTTTGAAACATAACAAATTTGTTTAAACTGTCATAATATATTAGGACAATATGACTTAATAGCAGACCGTTTGAATTCTCCAATTGTTTTAAAGGGCTGGTCTAATGTACATATTTTCTCTGTGTGTGTATGTGTTTATGTTTGCCTGTGTTTGTTCATATATTAAAGTAAACATAAGTAATATTTATTTTAAATTTTCCCTATGAATAATGGCAACAGTTAGAAAAACTGTTTGTCTTGTTTATGCACACACAGTCATACAAAACAATGCTGTAGCACACATATTTATAATTTAAATATTGGTACATATCTCAACGGAAGCGGAAATAGAAAATATAAGTATACTTTACATAATGAAAAAGGTGAGTTAAAAATCAATATTTTTAAAAACATATTTTTAAAATATGTATATTCATTAATATTCCAAGAAACTTAATTTACTTTTCATAAATTTTATAAATTTTACATATTGTCATACTTACATCCTAACATTACTATTATTCTTTAAACTTTCTCCTGCTTATGGAAATTTATAATTCCCATAGCCACCGCAACGCTGCAAAAAACGAAAAATGAATTTAATTTAAATAACTTAATTTGCGCTTTATTACATTAATTTTTGTGTCATCATGTGAAAGTAAGAGTTGGGCTTCTTTTCATCTGCTTATATTCTCTCCAGCCTTTCAGTTTTACTCAGTCCTTCACTTTGCTAAGGAATACTAATGTGAAGTTGTGGGGTATAAAGGAAAATTATGAGGTCTATATTTTCAGCCATGTACAAAAGCATGTACCATATTAATTTGCACACATCGTGTGTGTCTTTTTCTATGTGTTTCTCTTTTTTTTCGCTATCAGCAGTATGTCTGTTAGTAACCTTGTTATGAAGACGAAAAATGATATTAGCGCAACATCATAAGATAACAACCCCATAATGTGGAGTAAAGGTTACATTAGACACTCACATTTAAACATTAAAATTGAGGACTGGATTTGGAACTGGGTGTCATAACGGCAAAGAATAGAAGGGGCCTTGTAACTAAAGTCGGAAGTTATCTAAGGAAAAAAACACAATAGTATAGTCATTTTCTAGTCATAGTCTAGTCATAGTCTAGTCATAGTCTAGTCATAGTCTAGTCATAGTCTAGTCATAGTCTAGTCATAGTCTAGTCATAGTCTAGTCATAGTCTAGTCATAGTCTAGTCATAGTCTAGTCATAGTCTAGTCATAGTCTAGTCATAGTCTAGTCATAGTCTAGTCATAGTCTAGTCATAGTCTAGTCATAGTCTAGTCATAGTCTAGTCATAGTCTAGTCATAGTCTAGTCATAGTCTAGTCATAGTCTAGTCATAGTCTAGTCATAGTCTAGTCATAGTCTAGTCATAGTCTAGTCATAGTCTAGTCATAGTCTAGTCATAGTCTAGTCATAGTCTAGTCATAGTCTAGTCATAGTCTAGTCATAGTCTAGTCATAGTCTAGTCATAGTCTAGTCATAGTCTAGTCATAGTCTAGTCATAGTCTAGTCATAGTCTAGTCATAGTCTAGTCATACTCTAGTCATAGTCTATCTATCTTCAAAATGAAAACCTTCTGTTGTAAAAAGGCATTAGCCTTCTTTCCGCCTATGTTTAAGTCATTACAACTTTTTTTTCGGTGTAAATGAGCATAAATTGGGTTAATCAGGAAAAATGTTGCCACAATATATGACGCACACATAAACACATTTAAACAGCCTCGCTCGTTAGAAGGATACTTATTGCTACTGCAGTGTTGTAAAACGTTCATATAAGCAATTTTTTAGTTAATTTTTCTTTCAAAACTTGGTTTTTGCTTGTGTTCTACAAAAAAAAACCATAATAATACACATAATCGCAAATGTTTGTATGTGTGCACACAAAGAGCATTAAGTGTTAAATAACATTCAATGCAAAATAAACACAATTTTTACTTTTTCACCAAAAGCAGCCAGAAAGTGATTGCAAATTGTGGTGGGAAGTAGGAGAATGTTAAAAATGTTTTAAATAAATTTGTATGCATCCCCAGGGACTGACTATTTTCGATGGCAAAATAAAAATTGCCTCGAGTGTGTGAGTACCAGAAAAGAATATGCCCAACTATATTATTTAAAATAACACGTGAATGGGATTTTTCTCAGTTAGATTTTTCTGTTTGTGAAATAAAATACTTACACATAATGAAAATACTAAATTTTAATTTTGTTGACTGGCAAAATTTGGTTACTTTTTCGATAGAAAGTATTTTAAATTCAAATAAGATTTTGGAATGAATATTTAAGTAGGTTGTTTTAAAGGCGTTATTATATTTTAGGGGAATATATTTAAAAAATACAATTTTGGGAATTATTTGTTAGCACATTTATACATAGAGAGTTTAGTATATTTAAATCAAAATCATTATAAATTTTAATGGGTTCTAAGTGTAGTCAGAAGAGATGTAATAACGAGGTTATGTGAAGGCTTGTAATGTGAAGATATTGTCATCTCCATCTCCAGCTAATTCAGTTCTTCTTTAGAAAATTCAATGGCAGTAGTATTAGGAATATTAGGATCCAGTGAAAAGTCCAAATATATTCTGTAATTTAATGGAGTTTAAAAAAACTTTAGAGCCCTTATTAAAATTACAAAAATTAAAATCCAATTAATTAAAGAAAATCAATCACATACGCCACCTTAAAAACTTAAAAGAAAATATATTATAATCATGCCAATTTAACCACTTCCAACATTTATCCTAAAGTACACGTACCACACACCAAATTCAATTTCGTCATACATCATAAAATCGTTGATTATCCATCTGTTTTTTCTCTGCTCCATGATTTTTTTTTTTTGCTTTTCATTTTAAAAGAAAACAATTGATATTTAATCTAACAATAAGTGTTTTTTACTCTCTAACTGAGTCCCTGTAACAGTTATCAACCAGCAGAGGGTATCATTTATCCGAAGAAAACGTGATAGCAAAACATTTTAGTATCTGGAGTATTGCACAAGGAGAAAAGCTGCAAAAAAACGAAAATAACTGACCAGTTAATTAAACATGTAGTTTATTACTTGACCTTATTCGGGGAAATGAAAATAGAATATGAAAAAAAAAAAAACCAACAACAAAATTATGTAACAAAAATAAAAATCTCAAAATTCTTTCCTCTTGTTTTGTTTGTTTTTTGAAAAGGCAAAAAAGCTGACAATATTCCCATTTGAAAGATAGTATGACACAGTATATGTAGTGGTGGCATTATGCCAAGAATATGTTTTGAAGTAGTGTGAAAAAAAACGTTAAAATGAATTATATAGTGAGGAGCAAAATTATGGTGTTACCCAGTAAAAAGTTTAGAAATGTCGAATTTTGTACCAACATATACGAGAAGTTTTGCTTTACTTCTTTAATTACAAACAAGTAAGAGAGCTATATTCGGCTGTGCCGAATCTTATATACCCTTCACCAAATTATACTTTAATATACAAAGTTTAAACATTTTTAGGTAAACAAAAATAAAAAACAAAATAAAAAATTTTCAAACTTGTTTTTTAAAAAAATTTTGATTTCAAAATTTAAAAAAAAAAATTGAAAATTTTTTTTTTTAATTTATAAAATTTTTATTTAAATTATATTGAAAGCATATTTATGAAAAAACAATTTTTTGTTAAAAAAAAAAATCCAATTTAAAAAAAGTATTTTTCCCGATTTTGACCCATTGAAGGTCCAAATTACAAATTATAGCCTTATAAACATCGTTGCAATGGACTTTGAAATATCTTTCATTTGATATCCATATTGTCTATATTAATGACTTAGTAATCCAGATATATATCAAAAATAGGCCAAAAATCGAGGTTCTCCCAGTTTTTTCCTTATATCTCAGCCATTTGTGGGGCAGATGTTCTCGATTTTAAATAGCAACTGTGAGCCGGGAGAATTCCCGATATATTGATGTATCAATCATGTTTGTAAATTATTTGGGGACTACGAACAGTAATTTCAACATACAGACGGACAGACGGACATGGCTATATCGTCTTCGCTATTTATAACGATCCAGAATATATATACTTTGTAGGGTCGCATATGAAAAATTTAGAAATTACAAATGGAATGACAAACTTATATATACCCTTCCCACTCATGGTGAAGCGAAGAACAGCGAAGTACACTGTTCCATATATCTTAATGTGCGAGATATGGTCTGTGCAGTTAAGAAGTGGTGATTTTGACGTGGAAGACAAAGATCGCCTAGCTTAGCCAAAAAAGTTTCAAGACTAAGAATTGCAGGCATTACTTCATAAAGATTTTTGTCAAACTCATTTGAAGCCGAGAGACTTCGAAAGACGATATTGCATGTCCGAAATGCTGCTTGAATACTATAAAAGAAAATTTTTGCTAAATATTTAATCATCACTGGCCCATCTAATCCCCCAAAATAGGAGGAACAAATTTCTTTTCTCTCTTTTATATTCTTCGGTTCTTTTTTTTTAAATATTTACTCTAATGTAAGTATGTGTGTAAGAATATGCAGAGTAATACTAGTGGTGGTGGTGGTGTTGGTAGAGTGACACCAAAATAACAACAAAAAACTACTAAAGAGCAGACGAGAGTGGAAAAAAATGTCACGTAGTAGTTTAATGAGGTCATATACGTGTTTCCCACTCAACACGTTTAGTACTTTAGTGTAACTTTAATGCATTCTTTACGCTTTCATACAACTACATACAAACAAACAAACTCACTTACACATGCAACCACACACACAAACACATCAACCATATGAAAACATCACTCATACTAACACACATACACACACAGAAACCTTCCAAAAAGTAAGTATCAAACAAAAACTATTTACAACAGCAGCATTTTTAGTTTTTGTATGGTTTGTTGTTTTCTCTTTTTTTTTTTTTTGGTATGGAACGTCAACAGGGCAACTACAACAATGACGTAAAAATCATATAACTACGGAAATTTGTCCACTAGAGTAAAATTATTTCCACTTTAGACAGCAATTTCTGTGGTTTATATGTATGTGCTAGTGAGTAAGTGTTAGTGTGTGTGTGTGCTTTTTGACACGCTATAAAATGGATGAAAGAAAAACTTTTTTTTTGGAGTGCAGGTTAGCAAAATATACTTACGATATAAAAAGAAAACAACATCACAATGTTGGTATTTTAATTTTAGCCGGCCTAGCCGAAGTTTTTAGAGATATTTTGAAACATATGCTCGGTTTTTTTATAACGAATTAGAAAATTATCTCATTTAGTGTTTCTATAAAAATCTCAGTTTCATTTTACAGTACTTCTTATTGTACTTAGTATGTAGTAGTATTTGTGGAACCATTTCAAAAATCTTGACAATTTCGTTTTACATATGATCGGGGACACAAAAGTATTTCTTGTGGTAACTTTTTTGATTTTTGTGATCCAAAATATATATATTTCTTGGCTGTTCTTTGATAATTATGTGGCTATGGGCTTATGAATATTGTTTGCAAGGTTTTCGGGAATAGTTTTACTGTTTATACAGTATACAATTTTCATTTGATAAATTCCGATAGGAACCCTAAGTTTTTATATCCTCTTTTTCATTTTGCAATATTTGAAAGATCATTTAAGATGAGATTGTTAAGAATATTGAATACACTACCTAGGGTTCTAAGGCGTTTCTCATTTCGCTTCCAATTCTGGCCTGAAATAGCCACAAATGGATCTTAGGGGTTGGTTCTATAAATTGAGGGTAATTAAATTAAAAATAAGCGAACAATAAGAGACAATAATGTATGATAAATTTATGGAAAGTGGGAAGAAATTTATATTGATGCACAGAACTCCTCCTGGGGCAAATTCGTAGATGTGGGGTGGAACGTCCCGAGCAGCTATACAAGATATTTGATGTTGATATACAAGATATTTGATGTTGATAAGTCACAGTACAATGTAAAGAAATGTGTTAAACAAATTTAATTAAAATATTGGGTCTATGACTTGGAACTACGGGATTAACAAGAGATGGCGTATCTTTTGAACATGGTTTATGTATTTAATAACTTATATGGCATTGAAAATTATAGTGAAAACTAAAAAGTTTTTTATTGCTTCGAAAATGTCGAATTTTGTTCCACCAAAGCGTTACAATTGGGGTGTTTGGATTTACTTCCTTAACTTGAAAAAAAGAGCCGCTGAAGCATACCGATTGCTCACCAAAGCTTACGGAGAATGTTTTCTATCAGTTTAAAGGTACGAGAGATGGTTTGTGCGGTTCAGGACAGCCAAAAAAGTTTGAAGGCCAAGAATTGAAGTCATTGCTCCAAGAAAATTGTTTTAGCGATCAATAAAAGCTTGCAAGATCATTGGGAGCTACTCAGGCAGCAGTTTCGAAACAGTTCCGCGCAGCAGGATTCATCAAAAAACAGAAAAATTGGGTACCATACGAATTAAAGCTGAGATAGCTTGAAAGACGATTGTGTATATCTTAAATGCTGCTTGAGCGCTATAAAAGATAATCATTTTTGTACAGAATTATTACTTGCGATGAAAAATGGATCTATTACGATATCCCGAAGCATAAGAGGTCGTATGTGAATAATGTAATAATATCCATAGCGCTAATATAATGATCTGTATTTGGTGAAAGCAAAAGTTTCCTATCTGTCATGAGCTGCAGATATATGGGCAGGTCAACACATGGAATCCATTGGCCGAAAAACGCCCAAAATATGAAAATGCTAGGCCAAAAGTTGCAATAGCTGTTAAAAACTATTTAGAAAGAAGTGGTTGGGAAGTTTGCCAGGAAGTTAAGGCGGGTTATAGTCCTTGCCCCGTCAGACTACTATTTGTTTCGATCGACGCAGAACGCACTCTCTGGGATACACTTTGGAACAGAGTATCGGAAATTGTATTGATTCCTTCTTGGCCTCAAAAGATGAGCAGTGCTTTTGGAGCGGAATCCATACGTTGCCAGCAAGATGGGAGATGCCCACAGCTAACGTATGGTGAAAGAGATACGAACAAGTATAAAATTAACGAAAACAGTTGAAATAAAATTTATTAAAATTCAAATTGTAATTAATATTTAAGCTCACATACTAAAGTATATTTACAAAAAAAATTAGCTCCTTCGCGATTTGCTTTTCTTATTTTTTTGGGAAGATTACTCATTGAAGCCTGAATTCCTTCTGTATTTATACTTTTCAGCTCCTTTTTTATTTTCAGAATTAGGGAATCAACATTTTTGGCTCTGTATCCTCTTTCATAAACTTTTCGTTTCAAATTAGCCCAAAAAGTTTCAATAGGTCGCAATTGTGGAACATTTGGAGGGTTCATTTCCTTTGGAACAAATTCAATTTTTTGATTTTTCAAGTTTACTATTGTGGATTTCGCATAGTGAGAGGACGCCAAATCTGGCCAAAAAATAATTTTTTGTTTTTGATGATATTTTTCGATAAAATTTGTAAGTACTGGCACACATTTTTCATTGTAAACTTGGGCATTCACAGCTAATCCACCTTTAAAAAAAACAGGTTCACTGATACCACTTTCACTTATGGCTAACCATAACAAAACTTTTCCTGGGAACTTTGTCTTACGAATAAATTTAACTTTTTCGGTGGCGGCGTGACTAGAAGACTCAAAATAATGTTTTGGTTGCCATTCATTTCCTTCAACGGTAAAATATGTCTCGTCGTCCATTACACATTTGTACTCTGATGAGCAAGAAAAGTAATTTCTGGAAAGCTCCCGTAGTCTATGTTTAATTACCTTTTGTTGAGCTTCGGTGGTAAATGGTGCTGTTCTTTTCTTCCTCTTCTGTACTCCCATGGATTTTAAATATTTATTAATTGTGTTTTTGTCACAATAATATTTCCTACCCAATTGACGATACGATTTTGCACTGGCACCTAATACTTCATTTTTTAATTTGAAGCGTAGTTTGGAGTCTTGTAAACTGCATTTTCGACCAGATCCACTTTTTCTTTCAATTGGCATATTGTTCTCATATAAGTTTACTGTCTTGTAGATAAAGGTTTTTTTGAATCCCATGTCCTTAAAATGCAAAAAAATTTCATTTTTGGTTTTATTTGGGTTTTCTTCACAAAATTTAACAATTAATTTTCGACGGTTCAGTTCGTTTAGTGCCATTTTCGAAACAAATATTAAATTGATCCGAACAATTTTATGTTTGATAAATAAAAAGACAGTACTCTTGAATTTACCGTATGTAATTTTTTTGTTAATGTCATGTGTCATTTTTAAATAGAGTGTTTTACTTGTTCGTATTTTATTCACCATACGTTATATATGAATAAATTTATATTGTGCAAATGTTTCAAAATAAGAGCTAAACATTTGGAAAGTAAGTCATACACCTAATTATATATATAAAAATGAAATGGTCCATGTATGTAATGTCATCACGTGAGAACGGCTAGAGCGATTTGGATGATTTTTTTTTATTCGATTTGAAATGTTCAGGAGATGGTTTGTAAAGAAAAAAAATTAAAAAATTCGGAAATTTAAATTTTTAATATATTGCCTCCTTTTCACTTCTCAATTTTCATAATAAAATAAATTTTTTGGAGAAACTTGAAGAACTAACATTAGTAAATAGATAACGGGTCAAGCCGTTGCGGTCAGCTAGTAACTAATAAAAATAGATAGGCAAGATTGAAATGAAGATAACCATAACCTGCATACCTAGTTATTTGAAACAAGAACAAATTTAAGAATATCTTTTGCAGTTTTTACAAGAGAGCGTATAAAAGGCAGTTGCGATTGGTTCGCCTTCTACCCTACAGCAATACGCCCTTTGAGTATAATCAATTTAGAGTGATTTATTTGGCTGCGCCTTTTCTTATATAAACTTCACCAAGTATATTATTTATAAGATAAATATTAAAAAGAATTTTTGGTGAAACAAATTTTCGTGCAAATGTTCGCCAAGGCTTTGCTGGTTGACACCCATTCGCAATATCCAATTTTTCATGACACTGGTGCATAAATCAGTCTAAATTTGACTGGTGTTATGGATTGTGTTGGTTGTGAGGGCCACTGTGGTTTGTGCCTTATTCACATAGAACTTCGACTTTAGAAAACCCCACAAGAAAAACTCTAACGGGGTAAAATCGCAAGTTATCGGTGGTCAGTTCACATCACCTCTACATGCGAAATCAAACAGCTCATGCAGCATGTCCAATATGGCATGACATGTGTGGCATGTAGCGTTGTCCTGTTGAAACCACATATCATTGGTATACACACAATCCAATTCAGACCAAAATAAGCTGCTAATCATCGACCTATAGCGCCTTGCCAAGGTAGTTCTCAAAGAAATATGGAGCGATGACGCCGCTAGCCCAAACTACCCACAAAACAATGAATTTTTCGGGATGCATTGGACGCTCTAGGATATCATTCCATAATTTTGTTTATTAACGTACCAATTCATTCTGAATGGGGCCTCATTGCGAAAAATTAGTTAATCGTACTAAAATTATTAAATATTCAGGTAGATGGAATGGTCCACATGATGTTTCTAGCCAAAAAAGCCAAAAAAATAGAAAGCATTTTCAAAAGAACTCCCAACACATCCGGTAGGAAAGCTAATGCAGGTTTAAAACATAAAAGGCTTAAAAAGTTCCTGACAGGAACACGGCTAAAAATTTAGAGGCAAAAAACACAGCATGGAAATTGATGTTAAGAATTTTTCGATCTCACTCCTTATATGCCTTTGCCACTCATGGTGAAGTGTATGTGAATTCTCTACAGCTCCACATAACAACTCAACAACAAATAACCACTTTTGTTCGACCTTGTTTACTCTGGCAAGTCTTTTGTAAGATTAACCATCATCAAATAAATAATTCTAAGTATTTGTTTTGAATTGTCATAAGTAAAAAGAGTTTTTGAAATAAATAAAACAATTAAAATAAAAAATTTATTTTCTGCTTACGTCTTTTTCGTCAAATGTTTGCAATGAGTGACCCTACCTTTAATGTGTATATTTCAAAGACCGCTATCATAGTGAATATAGGAGATAGATAGCTTCCTTATTATCAGTGGTCTTCAACAAGCTTCAAGTGTTCTTAATTCTGAAAAATGTTCAGTATTGTCTTGTATACAATTTCTATGTTTATCCTCAAAATTAGTGTCCGTGTCAACATCGGCCCATTACCTGCAATAGTGTATCCTGTTTTAGTACGATTTGTTTCTTTAGAACTTGCAGCTCTTTACGATAATGCCAGACAACCATTGATATAAGTGTATTACGAAGAACCACTACAGAACCCTGACTACTTATGTACCAATATGATGATATCTATTGAATTTATTGATTTCATGAATATTCGTCCAACTGATTCCTAGCTTTGAAATTGCTTGGAATTTTAAAAATCAGAATGTGATAACAGTTATATAATAATGATGTATAAGAGGATAAAATTTATAACTAGTCAACATTTGACAATCATTATTATTATCAATCATGTCGCGTTCTCGTTATTTAAATTTTTTTGAGTTTAGTGCTTGATTACACTTATTTCAAGCAACTAAGCAGCTAGTATAGTACAGTATTTTAAATAGAAATTCTAATTTTGCAAGTAATTTTTTATATTATTGAAGTTCCTATGTACACAACTGGTACCACTCGGGTTAAATAAGACTTAACGAGTCTAAAAAACTATTGTTTATAACATCTAACTTTTCCTTGATTTAGAAAATGCATATTTAATTATGATCTAAGTAAAATATTCGACACCACTTATATTCCTTTTATACTTACGATTTTTAACCAACCGAATAATATTCTCTCCAACAAGACCGTCGCCGAATCTGCCAAATCCAACCACCACTGATGTTTTATGTGTTTATTATAGTGTCCCATACAACGAATGTTGTTTAGTATGTTATTTATTAATAATAAAAGCTAAGAGTACGTTCATATATACACCTGTAACAAATCCCACACCTCCATAGTTAGTTACTTATTTAGGTGTATAATACATACATACATACATACATATGTAGAGTTATGATCATGTACATAAGTACTTAACAACCAACACCTACACGAATACATAGCTACCTTTAAAAACACATACGGTTTCCAATGTATGTTTTGCAGAACAAACAAATGCATTATGTTGTAAACAATTTTATGAGTAGATTTTTATTACATTTTTACAATCACTCACAGAACACCAACAACAACAAAAAACAGCAGTTTAACGCATAAAAAGAACAAATAACAGAAGAGCTTGGATACAAGATACGAAAAAGGTATTAAAAATGATTTTTGGAGAAGAAATACATATTAGAGTTGATGTACATTGGATTAAGGAACATATGAACATATATGAAGGTTAATTGCGAGGTCTTCGTAATATATCAAGCATACATTTTACGTGAAGTTTTAAGGTACTGTAGATATTTTTTGAGAAAAAAGAAGATATAAGGTGATTTGCCTTTTTTTTAGTTAAATGTATTTGGAAGCTATTAACAAACAATTTATTTAAAATTAAATATTTCAAAAATCTGAGGTTTCATTTGATTTTTTAAAGATTGAAGGATATGCATGTTCTGAGAGTTTATTCAAAGGTGTTAGCCTAATAATAGACAGATGTGGAAGTTCTTAACGTAAAATGGATGTATTTAATGTATGGATGAAGTAAATAATGACGATCCATGCGATACTAATCGTTTTTTTATTTCAAATGTGTCTTATCAATGGTCGGTACTTTCGTTAACGGATTTAAAGTTTTTTTTTTTGGGAATTCTTTCGCTTTTCGTGGAGTTGATGAATTTGAAGTCTACTCGGCGCTTTGTAAGATCCGCTCAAATGCTTCGGAACATGACGGTTTAGCTCTGAAATGTATAAAGATATTTTGTGTTTACATATCGATCATTTGCTGCAACAACGTCATAACTCAAAATCCGTGTTTTTTGAACTGAGTAACACAAAATATGCTCCGTTCTATTGTCTTTCATATAGGTTTATCTGTTTTCAATAAAGTCAATTATTTTTTGCTTGAGAATGTTTTTTTGTTGCAAACATCAAAATCAAAATTCATATTTTCTTGTATATTTGACAAGAACAAATTTGGGTTAAATACAGATTAGAATGATATTAATATCTACTATTTAATTCAGTTTCTGAAATCTCATGATTTGTTGAAAATGTATTGGAAAATATCGGTTTTAAAAATTTGTTCGCTTGACATGAAATCCATGAATAAATTTTTTTCTTTTGTGAACATTTTTTTTATAATATTTCTTATTTAATTTTTTTTACTTTTTTTACTTAGTAAGGCATAGACTTAAAAAAAAATATATATCAAAAAAAATCTTACATTATTGCCTTAGTTATGCGGTTCAACACACTGTGCGCAGGTCTTTGTAAAAAAAAGTAATAAAGTCTAAAAGACATCATAAGCGATGGGGTCATATTTAGTCCGATTTATGTGCCAGAGTCATGGAAAAATTAACTTTTCGGATGCGGCGGAAATTTTCACGATGTTATATTGTATACACAATGGCTTTTCAAACATTATTTGATTTTAATTTAAAGAAAAAAAACGCTTAGTTAAAGACCATTTATAATACGTTTTTGGACTTTCTTTGTTAAATAATTGGAGTATTTGGCTTTTCAGTTGTAGGCACCATCTTCGGGAGACTCATTCCATTCACCATTTCATGAAAGTTAAAGCGGTGTCTCTAGATATTTCCAATTCATTCAATAGCGTGTGGCATGGTGCACTTTAGATCTAAGTGCTTTTGGTATGAGTAATAACCTCTCTCGATTTAAAGATTTTTTTGTAAACATTAATTTTAGCTGAGAATACTTTCGTTGACGGTACTATCCTTATGCACATTTAGATGACAGAGAACAAATTTAGACCTTGGGAGCATCGAAATTTGAAAAAGTGCAAAATAAGTGCCACCCTTATATGCATATATTTTTATCCTAGAAAATAAAAAGAATCTTGATGCCTTGGTATTACTGACACAAACACGAATGCATTTTATTACAATACATTGTCTTTTTGTTCGTTTTTATGCTCATACTTTTTTAATTGACTTTAAAAACAGTCGTTAAATATTAAAATTTCATAATTTTTATACTCTCCTACATGAGACAGTGTATCAGTACATACACATATATATACACCATTAAATGTACATGTGTTTGTTAGTTGTACCCAGCTGTTCTGGGTGACTAGGTTTCGAATTCTCCGTAATTCTTACTATCATTTAGGGTGACCACTAACTACATAAATTGGCACGCGGCTAGTTATTTTAACATGTGCGTTTCATAAGCAGGATTTCAATTGACCCTACATAGATTACAAATAGACTGCCTAATAGCTGGTGCGCAGTAGCCATCGCTTTGGATTCACATACCGGCTACAATAGTAGATACCTAAGTGGTTACATGTTTAGCTACATAACTAGATATTTTAAGGTGCTCGGGTGCTAAGCGCAAGCTAATTGACTTCAAATTATCAGTTAAAATCAAGACATTTCTTAAACAGTTCAATAACCGATTGTTTGTAAACAAATCTACAACTTCATGGGATAGTATTTCTAGACCATTCTCCAGGTTGGACAGCTTTTTGTCAAAGTTGCTAAATTGCGTTAAAAGATTATCAACCCTGCTATTGATAATCTCCGAAATTTCCTGAAATTTCTCGTTTGTGGCTTAAGAAG
Source organism: Calliphora vomitoria (assembly GCA_942486065.2). Taxonomy (NCBI): domain Eukaryota; kingdom Metazoa; phylum Arthropoda; class Insecta; order Diptera; family Calliphoridae; genus Calliphora; species Calliphora vomitoria. The sequence continues at coordinate 114,058,643 of OW818030.2, read as the reverse complement.
TTTCTTGAACTTCAGCCTTAACTTCAGCTAACAGTTTATCGTTGTTGACTCTTGAATTTTCTTGAATTTCGGCAAATTGCTCGTTTGTTTCTTTAAAGTTTTTCATCATAGCAGCACAGGCGCGGATCCAGAGCGGGTGAAATAGGAATTTCTCTCCCCCCCAAAACCGAAAAGTTTTCATATAAAAAAGAAGGAAAAAAGAAAAATTTAGAACAAGTTTTGATTTAAAAATAGATTACCAGGATCCGCGCCTGTTGCAGCAAACATTGTGCTAAAATCCATGCTGCTTTTTGTCGCACGAGTACAGACTTCCACTTGTTCTTTATAATCAAGCTCGTTCCGATATCAACTACTTTCTTAAGTGCAGTACAAAATAAACGTACTTAGAGACACTTAAGTGACAATTGACTTCACGCAAAAAACTGCGAAGCTTTTTGCAAACCCAGAGCAAACTATCGGCTAGTCTATCTGGGCACCCTATGAAGTAACCTTCAGATGAATCAAATATCTTCTTTCTAAAGAGCTGTACAAAATCAACATCCAAATTGACTACACTTTAGATCAACGATTAACAAAAATCTTTGATTGATAGGGATATACAATCTATGTTTTAAAGATATCTACGATTGATATAAATCTGCGATTTAAGGAAATCTGTGACTGCTAGAGACCTATAATTAATAGAGACTTACGATTGTTAGAAGTCTTCGATTGATATAATTTAACGATGTATAGAAATTTTGGATTTCATGTCAAATTACCCAAAACATATAACTTGGAGTCAGCGAAGTGCAAATTCCTGTATCTAAGGGAAACATTCAATACTTGTAAAACTGCTAGGTTATTCCAGTCTCCGCTTTTTGTTGCTATTGTTATTGTTGCCATCATGGTGCATATGTTGCATGTGTGTTTGTTGTTTTTATGTTTGCCTACCATTTGTGGTCTGGTTTTAAGTAAATGTATGTGTACACACACAAAAAACATATTTATACAGCCTTGCTTCTGTTTGTGTGTATATTTTTCCATATCGGAGAGTGTAGTTTTAATAAAAATTTTATGATTTAACTTTCTGGCCTTACCTTAAACAAAAACAAAAAACAGTTCTGATGGCTACAATAACAACAGGAATATTTTTGTTTAATACACATTTATATAAACATACAAATATATGTACATATGTTGGTTAATATACATGTGTACATATGTATAAACATGCCACATGCATGATTTCTTACATCTTTTGAAAGTTTAACATTTTGATAAAAATTAAAAAAAAATAAAGTTTTCATATGAATTTTACAGCCTCTGCTGGGACTTGTAAAGACTTTTTAAAGTCATAACAAATTTTAAATGGACATTGGAAATGCGAAAAGTTCTGATAAGCTGTAAATGTTTTTGATTGAGGTATAAAACCAATTCAGAAACAACAAAAATAAGGTAAGTAAATTGGTATTTATGAATTTCCAAAATTCAAACATGTGCCATTTAATGTAGTCTTAACAATTATTGTTAAAAATATGAGCAATCAATTAATTGGTTTACTCTAAGCATATTTTGTGTGAATGACTTTGTTTTGTAAATTTTAAATAATTTAATGTATTGTACAAACTAAAAAGTATCTGAGGCGTAATAAGACTCTGTACAAGAATCGTCATTATGATGAAATTTTTACTGCTGCTCGGGACAGGTTAACCTTTAAAAGAGTCATGAACAATTTCGGCTTTTCTAAAAGAAGACTAAATGTCTTCTTAATAAGACTCATGAAGCAAATGAAATATCAACACTGGTTTTGAAGCTTCCCTATGTGCTGGAAGGTTCAAAATACTCTTACACCAATTTCTTTAAAGGGAATGGGTAACAACCCTTCCCTCTTTAGCAATGTGTTCGGATATGAGTCTCGACAACATTGTAGTAAATATGAATGCATATAAATACAAGAAATTTTGAGTCATGATTCAACTGTACACATTTTTCACTACTCATTGCTGATCTCTGATATGGTTGACAATGGTTCTGTATCGCTCACCAGTAACATTTAACTAGTCATATACTGCGTCCTTGAAAAGCTAAGGTCCAATGTCACTGTACAATGACATTCACCTCTTTATGAGAATCCAAATTTTGTTGACTTACATATCCGATCAGATAAAAATAGGCCCTTCTTGATAAATTCCGACCGAAAGTTGAGGTAGATTATTTCATTCTAAAAGCGCAATATCAAAAGATATAAAAAAATGGTACTTTAATATGGTTTCTATATCAATTAAGATTTAATGAAACATTTTTGCAACTACATTCAACTTTTTATTTTCCTAAACCTTCCTTTGTATTCTAAATTAATGTTGAAACCTAAGATTAATTATTTAATTAATTATGAGTTCTAGTGGTACCATTTTTCGACTGAATGGCCAGCTTTTACTTTTGTTCTAAAACAATGAATCATAAAGCATTAATGGTAATTTTTTAGAAAGGTACTTCGTATTTATATTTTCTATTCAAAGAACTGGGAAATAGGTAATTAGGAATTTATTTTTCAACAGCAACGGTAAACTTATGAATATTTCTCTTATGGAGTATAAATCTTACAAAATCTCTGGTACATGTTCTTGCTTCTAATTGAATTTTTTTTATTTAAATCAATGAACTTAGAAAAATGTTGTAAAATTTAAGTGCCGCGCTTTATTCGGCAGTTGTTTCCCACTTCTAATGGTACTTTTTTATAATTATTGTAATTCAAAAAATACATGTTTCTGAGCTGAGAAAGTAACTGGAACACTTTTGTTTAAAAATTATCAAATCTCACATTTCAGAGAGGTGCTGATAAAAATTTGCTATGGTAGATAAAAACGATTGATATATTGATCTGCTGATCTATAGCAAGCAAGGATTAATGAAATTCAACAGTTGAGAGAAATCATAGTTTGAAAAAAATCTACACTTGATAGAAATCTACGACTGATAATAATCAAGGTTTTACAGAAATCGGCGACTGCTGGAAATAAAGAACTGAGATCAAATAATCTACCGATAGAGATCCAGGATTGATAGAAATTAACGATTGATAGAAATCCAATACCTATAGAAATACATGAATGATAGAAATCAAGAATTAATATAAATCTACGTCTGAAAGAGATAAAGGATTGATAGAATCTACTACTGATATTTATATCACCCTAAAATTGATACAGATCAAGGATTTAAAGAAATCTACGATTGAAAAAAAAAATCTACAATTAATAGGCATCTATTACTGATAGAAATCTACAGTTGATAGGAATCACGGATTGATAAAAATCTACAATTGATACAAATTTACAATTGGTAGAAATCTACGATTGATAGAAATCTATAACGGATAGAAAACTTCGACTGATAGAAAACGTTTGTACTAATGATAGAAATCTACGATTGATAGAAATCTAAGTTTGATTGTGGTCAAGTATTGATAGAATTCTAAGATTTTGATAAAGATCAAGAATTGATATAAATCTAAGATTGATATAAATATACTGATGATATAAATCTGCGATTAATATAGATTTATCATGGATATAAATGTAATACTGAATGAAATCTTAGATTGATAATAGTCTAAGATTAATAGAAATCTTCGTTAATATAATTCTACGTTTTTTAAAAATCAAGGATTAATAGAAATCGATGATTACTAAATTTATATAAAAATCTACGATATACAAAAATCTATGATTGTTAGATATCTATGATTGATAGAATTCAATGATTAATAGAAATATACGATTGATAAAAATCTTCGATTAATGGACATCTCCGAACGATAAATCTTCAATTAATAGAAAACTACGATTGATAGAGATCTAATAATGGAAATCTATGACTGATAGAAATATTGGATATATAGAAAACAACGTTTGATAGAAATCAATAATTGATAGAAATCTACGATTGATGGAAATCTAAAACTGAAATAATTCAAGGGTTGATAAGAATCAAGAATTAATAAAAATCCTCGATTAGTGATAGTTGATAAAAATAAAGGATTGAAAGAAATCTTCGATTGATCGGAATCTGCGATTGATATAAAACTATGATTGATAGAAATCTTTGATTGTCAAAAATCTACGTGTTATAAGAAGCTTCGATTGATCGAAATCGATTTGTAGAAAATCTGCGATCTATTTGCAATTGCTGGAAATCTTCTATTGATAAAAATCTACGATTGAAAGAAAATCTTGTATTGATATGAATCAATGAAGGAGACATAATTGTTCCTGTTTAACCTAAAAAGCTGAATTTACAATATATGGAATATCTGTTGAGCGCGGTTCTTGTCTTCAATAAATTATATGTCATTTTGAAGTCTACATATCTGTAATATATTCTTACTTATATTTTGAATATTAAAGTGTAAACCACAAAGTTTTTTTTGCTTTGAAAATGTTGAGTATTGATTTAACAAAGTCAGCCGAATCGACACCAAGGCCAAACAATCATGGCGCTCAGGAAATGGTGTGTACTTGGTGGGACCAAAAGTGTTCTATCTATTATGAGCTGCTGAAATCTAGCCAGACCATCACATTAAACAGCTGAGGCGAACAAAACAGTCTAATTTGAAGCGAAAAACTCACAGAATATGCCGCCGGACATGAAGCCGTAATATTTCGAAGGATGTGGTTGGGAAGTTTTGCTCAACCGCCATATTATGTCCCGTTTGACTACTATTTATCTCAAATGACCCAGAACGCTTTACTGCGTAATAGAGTATCCGAAATTAGCTTGATTCGTACTTGGCCAGGAAGATGAAAAAAGTTCATAGCTAACAATGGCCAATACTTGTAATAAATTTATATTCGGTCAATTCCCAAGGTCTCTTATCAGTCATATTGTCATAATGTCCTAATATATCACAACTCGACGGCTCGGCTTAACCGACTCTTAGGCATTCGGTGTTGGTCTCTGCTGGTTGGTTACGATAACACAATAAATATAGCATAAAATGTAGTATTATTTTAGGACATCTTTTGCTTGAAAAGCAATTAAAACCATTGTGAAATATTAGGACATTATGACAATATGTCATGACAAGAGACCTTGTGAATTGAACAATTGTACAAATGTTTTCAAATAAAAGCTAATCTTTTTAAAAACTTCCGTATTTTTAAGTTATACACCCAATACTTATAACAAATGTGGATTCTGTATTCAGATATGAAAGCACACCTAAAAGTTTTATAGCAATTTTACAATATTTTTATCCCTACTGCTTTAAAACTAATGTTAAGTAAAAGTCGTTTAGAGATTTCTTTTAAACAAGGCGGTTTTGTAACCCTATAAGAATTACAGCAAAACTTTTTCCTTAAACAATATTAAATTTAACTTTTCTTAACGATTTTAAAAGAAAACAGTCATAAAATTCGCCTGCTGTGCTACTTTATATTAAATTTTAAAATTTATTTACCTTTTTTCTAGTTTAATGACAAAATCCAAAATCTTTGCATTGTTTTAAAATTACTGGAATTACAGCAAACAAAACAAATAAATTATTTTTAATGGCGTGCAAAACAGTTAACAACATTTGTTACACGCTTCAAAAAAAAAAAAAAAAAAGAATTGTGACAATTGTCATGACACTTTATTATTAATTTTTGTGTTTTGTTTTGTCTGAAAGTATTGTTTAAATGTAGAAATATTATTTGATTTCAAGTATAACAAAACATTTGTTAAGTAATTATTATATACACTTTTAACATGGTAATAAATTCATTTATAATGGTTATGTTAGTGGTTTGGGGTAATTTTGTTTTTGTAGTGTTTGTAATAGGGAAATAAAATAAAGCAATATGACGGCTTTGGAAATGTAATAAGTATTTGCCACAGGAAATGGTTGGGATAATAACTGTAGGCCCAAAGACCGACAAACATGACTTAAAATGGCATTTAAACTACAACTACTATGTATTTATTTAGTACCTACCCAGAAATTTACTAAAGGCTTAAAACACATTACAGCTAACACTTAACAAATAATACCCAATATTCTATCTAAATTTACCTACTTGTATCTAATATTGTTTCATTTTATTAATAAATTTCAACACGAATTTGATAAAAACCCATAAACAAATATTTCTTTGTTGTGCATATACATAAATTTTATATTTCCAATATAATTTTCATTTTATAATCCTGTCAATATGCCAAAATATACTTTTTTTCCAAATACGTTGAGAGCACAACAAAAAAAATTTAATTTATAAAATGCCAAACAGTGGGGGTGAAGTTCTATAAAAAATATACATACATAGCTGGAAAAAGGAAACAAGCACGAAACAAAACAAAAAGTTTAAACAAATAAATAAATTTGAATTACCTAAGTGCCAATAAATTCTACTGCAGGACATTTGTAGCATCTTTTTGAAAAAAAGCAAACTGAAAAAAAAAAAAAAACAGAAATATAGAATACAACAAACAGCAAATCAATAGAAATAAAAACAATAAATAAAAAATAAATTTAAAGAATTTTAAATGAAACGAAAACTTACCTCAACCTTACCTAAACAAATGTTAGAGGGAGTTCTTTTGAGCAGACAATACAATCAAAAGCGCCAAATGTTACACATTCAACCACCAATAATTTCTTTGTTTGTACTTCAAAGTTAATTTACTTTTATTGTGGGAGGTATAGTGGGTTTGTCGTAAGTTTTGTAAATTACTATAGGAAAACCTATTGTGGGAACTACATAAAATCAATTTATATCTGTAAAATAAGTCATGAAAGCTACATGTTTCTATATATTTCTCAGACCAAATGACAGACTCGAGAATACAACAATAATTTCAACTACATCAATACTCATATTTGAAGACATCAAAATCATTCTGATATTACCAACAAACTAATTAACTTTAACGATATAGTAAGTTTTCGTTGAATAACTATGTTCGATGTTATCTTACATTCTGGCTTATACATTTGTCTCTACTCATACGATTTTGCTGGTTAATAATATAGATAAATCTTAATAATTTTGTTTTCGTAATTTGAAAGTGAGCTTGATTTAAACACACACACACATAAGCAGGATTAGAAAAGATTCAGTAACAAAAATTCTATATCAATGCTTCGCTCATGATTTGTTCACAAAAATCCGGTCTTTCAAATGGCTTTAGAGTCCAGCAGGCGCACATTGGTTGAGGTTCATAGAACGGGCGGCTAAAAATAGAAGAAGTTGTCGAAGACCAATGAAACTTGGCACATAGGCATTTTTTATTTGAATTAAGAAAAAAGTGGAAAAATCAAAATGATCCGCCCACTTTTACGCCCATCTCCCATACAAAGTGAAAATTAAATTTTTACCCACGGCATTATTTTTTAGCACATATCATTTTTAAACACTGAGAAACATTTGTGTGAAATTTGAAAAATATCCGCCCACTTCCCATACAACTTGTATTGAAAAAGTGGCATAACTCCCTTGATTTTTAATGCATCAACCCAATTTTCACAAAAAATAAATATTATTTTACGCCCATCTCCCATAGAAAAAACATGAATAAGTAAATAAAGCTAGTATTTTAATATTTTTTTAACATCATTATCGTACTCTAATTTTTTAGATTTGCAGCTTTGAGCGAAATATGTGTACAAATGGGTCTGAAGACAAAAAAAGATTATGCATTACGTCTTCATTAGCGGCTACACGTCCAGTTCTTCGCGAATGATGTAATCTATAGGCTCTATAGTCCTTTATTCCTCGCTTCCTAAGCTTCCTCGAACAGCACCTGATACAAATAATCAATTAAAATGTAGAAAATAAAAATTAAATCATTGAATAAGGGCCTTTAGATAGAGACATAGAGGCAGAATAGCTTCTTGACTAGTATGTATATTACATTATGTAATAACTTTATACAGTAAAGATGGCAACAACACCATATAGTTTTTACTGTTTTTTTGGAAAGGAGCAGGTGAGACTTCAAGCTGTAATTTGACGTCTTTCGTTAAACAGCGCTCCATAGCGCTAAAAAGATGCAGTCCACTGAAATTGATGAACATTGAAATTTTGATGTTGTTTATATTTTGTTCTACGAAATTTTTTATATGACACGTTTCCAACTTTTTTTAATGCAAATCTCATCTATGATAACTGCAATTTACGAAAATATACAACAAGTTAAAATGATAAGATTACTTTGATTGTACCAAAAGATTGAATATACAATAAATTTGCATGCCATTTTAAACAAGCGAACATATATGAACTTCGAGCGTGTCTGTCCAAACAAATAATAAATATATCAGCGTAATATTATGGAATAATAATACTCAGATATCTGACAACAAAATATCAAAAAATTATCCAAATCGGCAAACATGAAAAAAATTAATTTCGGCCACTCATCAACCAATGTGCTGCGTTAACTCACAAGAACGAGGTTAAAATTTGACATTACCAAATCGAGAAAAAGTGAGAACGGAAAATTACTCATGTAAAATTCCAAATTTTTTGGAGGAGTATTTGAGCTACAAATGCTCCAGACGCGGCGCTATGGGGGCTCAAAGAAGAGTACTTTCGACATGTTCATTTGTATATTTTTGGAAAGAGCTCGGCTTGGTCTTGAAAAAATATGCTTGGGTGTGTTATTTATCTCTTATAATTTCTGAGTTATAGGTATTTCAAAATAGAAATTTTAAAATTTTGCCATAACTTTGTCCGCTTGTTTGAAAATATAGGGCGTACGATTATTAGTTAGATATCTAAATTACCAATAATACGCAAAATATTTCAAAGCAATATCGATTACGAATCCAAAAATAAACGATTTTTAATTTAAAAATTAAAAAAATTGTAGATTTTTGCTGTTTTTTGGGCGAAAAGGACTTAACTCTTTTTTTATAAAAAAAAAAAAAACTTTCTTTAAGAACATATAACAATTTTATGTTTTTCTGTAAAATATCTTTACGGAAAACATTTCGGTATCTCCTGTTTTCAAATATGTAGCCCCTACTCCCTTCGGAATTTGACCTACTTTTTTATCAACATTTTTTTTATCAAAATATCAAATTTGGTCTACATGTTCTAAAATCACAAAGCTGGGTTGAGAAAACGGAAAGCAGTTTTGGAAACCTTGATGCGATCCCTATTTATTCCCAAAGAATTTTCCCAGCTCCGATGGAAATGTAAAAAATACCAATTTTGGGATTTTTGCTCCACTTTTTAAAAATTGCGGGATTCCCTTTGACATTTTGAAAACTTTTTTTACACGTTGTTCTTTAGAATGAGAAATTTTAAAACGTTGAAAATTTCATTGAATTTTGTTAATAAATAAATATTTTATTACAAATTACAATTTAGTGAGTTTCAAAGACAAAAATTTGTATAAGAATTTTTATATAATTGCATATTAGGAACAATTTGATCCACATTTTTCCAAACTACTTCTTTTGGTTTCCCACTTTAAAACTCCTTCCTTCAAAAATATTGGAAATTTTACGTGTTTAAAAATTGAACATGTCGAAGGTAACCTACTTTGAGCCGCCGTAGCGCCTGGAGGGTCCATTTTAATAACTTAACCTCGAATACTCCTTGGCTACGTTCACAAATTTTGTCCCGATCGGACTAGCCGTTTAGAAATGTCAGATTTATTTCCAAAAAAAATTTATTCTGCCCCACTCTGCTCCGTATTACTGAAACCAAAAATCACTGATGTCAACCGTATAATTGAAAATTGACTTTATCAATAAAGATGATTTTGCTGAAAAATGTTTTGCTTTTGTTTAGTTTTCATTAATCAACATTTTTCAAGTTACTACTAAATAAATGTCAGTGAAGGACAGCTCAATTCCTGACCTCAAATGTGTCCATTCATTAAAACTTTCAACACAAATTCAAAATATTTTTAGAAAAAATGTCAGTTATTATGTTTAATGCCAATTTTATTAATTTCTTGTTAATCTGATTAAAATGAGTAATGAGAAAAGAGTCCTACAAAAAGTTGGCCAAACAATCAAAGGTCTGTCATCAAACGGATTCCAATACCTGGTTCAGGTAGAAGAAATGATCCACATAATGTTTTTAAAGCCAATAAATAAAAAGCATTTTCAAAAGAGCTGCCAACACATCCGGTAGGAAAGCAGTCCTCTTAGCTCAGTACATGGACTATTTGGTAGGAAAAGTTAAGGCCAATGCAGGTTTAAAAACATACAATGCTCAAAAAGTTCCTGACAGGAACTCTGCTAAAAATTCAGAGGCCAAAGACAGAGCACGGAAACGGCATAATGGATGACAAAACGTAAGTATGGAAATGTCAATATTTTTATATTGCTCATGATCGAGGGAATGTTGTAGAAAAGTTTAGGCCCCAAAAGCAGAAAATTTTCCAAAAAGTTCTCTGAATGGAAAGCAATATGCAGTTGCTGCAGAAAAAGTCAAAAATTTGTTACAAGGGGCTCTATAAAGAGGATACTTAAAAGTAAGTGCTGAAAATTTCGGTCTTGTAACTTAATGAATCTTTCAGCAAGACAATAACCCTAAGCACACTGCCATAATTGTTAAGGAGTGACTATAGTACAACGTGCCTAAGCAGTCAAATTCACCTCCCAAGTCTCTAGTAGCCGAACGCAACTGATGCGAGTTCGGTGAAGGTTCCCTGTGATGGTCTGTTCACATCTAAGGGGCTCTTAACAGCTAGAACTTTTTTGTAGCCACCAAATACAGATAATTTCCTATCTGGCTTTGGTGTCGATTCGGGCTTAACATACGATTTTTTAAGCTTCAAGATATTGTAATGGATCAATTTTTCATCGCAAGTAATGATTTAGTGCAAAAATCATTTTCTTTTATAGCGCTCAAGTAGCATTTCAGACATGCAAAATGTTTTTCTAAGGGGTCTTAGCTTTAATTCGTATGGTAACCAATTTCTCTGCTTTTGATTGAATCGTGCTGCAAACGTTTTGAAATTGCTGCTTGAGTAGCTCCCAATGATTCTGCAAGCTCTTGTTGAGTTTGACAACAATCAATACCTCCAATTCTTGGTCGTCAATCTTTTTTGGCTATCCTGGGCGATCTTTGTCTTTCGTGTGAAAATCTCGCACATTTTTTATTCAGAACATATTAAGACCTCGTATATATATTACGACTATATTTGATTATAATATGATATTTTGTGATACCAATACTAATCATATATGTTTGGACAACAATCATAAATCTTATCACAAATTATGTTTACCACAACCATGTTTTTACTCTGAGTGCATGCTTCAACATAGTAGTGTGCTAATAATTCTACCCAGTCATATACTTCCTTCTTTTTTATCTAAATAACTTAAGTACGAGTATATCTGTGAATCCATTGTCTCTTTTGGCTGTTTGTATCAATACATACAATATATATATGTAAGTGTTTGTAAATTTATATTTTTCTTTATAATTTAAACAATGTCTGTTGTTATAGTTGCTGGCTGTATTTGGCATTTTGACTGTTGTCAAAAGTCATTGATACGTATACAAGAAGTATTTATGGCTGCGGGCAATAAATGCCATAAACTTTACAAAATTGTAAAATTCTACACAAAAACAAACACTATCGCCAATAGAAATACATACAAATAAACACACCTACACTTATACATACCCAGCAGTTCTTAATGAATGTCCCAAAATAGTGATTTTTTCTATCACTTAGTGTGACAACTAGTTATATAAGTAGTAACGTGACTAGTTATTTAAACAGGTGCATGTCCTAAAGAAGAGCTCAATTGATAATTTTTGCTTACAATGAGATTGTCTAATAGCTGGTCCAAAGTAGTCAAAGCATTGGATTCACATACCGGTTACATTGAGTGAGTTAACTTACTAGTTATCTAACTGGTTACTTGATTAGCTCCATAACTAATTGGTTTAACATATATGGGTTGCTAGTAGTCAGTTTAAAAGACATATCATAGACAGCGCAATAACCGATTGCATGTAAACAAACCTTCCTACGACAACTCTCCAATAGATTACTTCTGATGGCTAAAATGACTAAAACAAATCTTTAACGTGACTACACTCTAGGTTACTTAGAGACACTAAAGTGACAATTGAGTTCACGCTAGTTTACATGGGATGTCAGTATACTCAAGCAAAAAGAAAAGAGAGCTGTCGAGGAGTTATTGGTACACTACTCAATAAGATTGTGCTGGGTACTGGGGCACTGTGTTATAAAGGGAAATGAGGTAGCAGATGAACTGGCTAGACATGGTTCTGATTTAGATCATGATACCGGGGAAAGGGGGGTAAAACCACCTATATGTCAATACTACAGGTTAATATATGAGAGATTCCGTGACTATACCATCCAATCCTGGAGCAGTAGGGCGGATTGCAAGGTGTCTAGGGCCTTTTGGTCAAAACTGAATACAAACCCAACCAGATAGAGTTGGATAAATATAATCTCAGGATTCTAGTAGGAGTGATAACCGGTTATTGCACAATTAGGGCCTTCAAAGTTAAGTGGAATAAAGGCACATAGGATTTCTGTATGGTGTGTGGGGATGTAGAGGAGCTAGAGACAGTAGAGCATATCATATGCAACTGTCCTAGGTTACAGGGTCATAGATTTAAATGGCTAGGAAACTGATTTCTGGATGAACTCAGTATTGTTGCTAGCTGTAAGCTGAGTAACATACTAGGTTTCATTAAAGGAATAGGGTGGCTCTTTAAAGGACGTTCTACAGCGATTCCAAATGCGCAATAAAATTTTTCTTTTTATTTTATTAGGCGGTTTTGGACATTTTTTTCTTCGCAATCTCTCCTCACTGTTTATGTACATCTACTGAAGGGAATCACAATGGACCTCACGGTTTTCGAGTGAAAGTGCACATTGGTGTACACAATTTCCTAATCTAACCTAAGCAAAAAGAAAATAAACTGTTTTATATCAACACAATTTTTATAAAACCAGTTTAAACAAATTAGTCTCAAGAAAGTACAATACAAAATAAACGTTTAAAGTGACTACACCCTAGATTACTTAGAAACACTTAAGTGACAATTGTCTTCTCACTAGATTACATGGGATGTATGAAGTAAACAATTGACTTTTCTCTGCACCAAAAAGAGCAAAGTGATCAGTCATTAGGGACAATTACTGTCTTTGCTTAACTGCTGGGTACATACAAAAACACATTGTAACATTGTTATGGCAGGCAGGCAGGATACTTAAAATATTTGTGTTTTTTGTGGTAGAGGGCAAGAAAATAAAACTCCAGCAACAAAGGTATTTGAGCTGTTATATATATAATTTTTTTTTGCTCTTTCCTTTAGCAATTCTGTCAGTCATTGATGACTGTCTTTGACTTTGGCCCCTGACATGGCATTTAGCAAAAAAAAAAAAAAAATACAAAAATTGGCAATCGTAGCAACACTTTAAAAATTGGAAATTACCACCCGGCAATAGTCGTATCAATATTTTAGTTTTCCTTGCAGCTTCATCTATTATTACAAGTATTTCTTTTTATAGAGTTCATAAGGTTGAGTTGGCATTTTTTATGGTTTTATATATGTGGCGGTGTGGGCATTATGACAAATAAAAATTTGAGCATCTTCTCTAGCAAGAACAGGAAAATACTTCCTGTCTAAGGAAATCTATAAAATTTAAATTATGCCATAGAATAATGATAGTTGTATGAATGAAATTCTAATGATACATTCCACCCTTCAGTTTATTTGCATTACTTTATCGTACAAATTGCTTTAGCTAGTAAAAAAGGGAAATTAAATAAAGTTCTGCATTGATGGTTCCCGTTGTAAACAGCTACTGCGGTTATAGCGTTCTTTTGCTCTTCTTTATACAATATTTTTTAACCAAAACCAGCCACTTCCGTTTGGGTTGTGGTGTTAATGAAAGCCGCTTTAATAGGAGTTTTTTAGTTATGACAACTTTTATTAATACAAGGCAGGATTATTTATATAAATGTAGATGGCAGCAAAATTGCCTTATTGTTGATTTCAATGTGAAATTGTTTGGAAGTTCTTATTAATTACAAAATGAAAACGTAATTGTGAGATGCTAAGTCGGTTCTGTGACTTTTTAAATGAAACACCGGTTTTGGATAAGAAATATTTTTATTTTTCAACATAAGTTGTCTCCTTTGATCTCTTGATCACTTTGTCCAACGTTTCTCCAATTATGTTATCTCTTCCAAAAAATTAAATTTGTGAAGGTTATCAAAATAGGTATTTGAAATTTTTCGTGAAATTATTTCTTCAGGTTTTAAGTCAATTTGTAGCTTCATTCATTGATTTTTGCAATGGAACATGTGTGTATATTTGTATTGTTCAAGTAAAAATTAACTTTTTTCTTGGCCAAATGCGATCGTTTTTTTTTTAATACTCATTAAAACGACCCTAAAAGTTAACATAATATTCGATATTGATTGTTTTTCCCTTTTGAAGGTAGTCAATGTGGATTATACCGCGTGCATCCCAAAAAGCGGTCGCCATGACTTTTATTTGCTGGCAACCCCATCTTAGCCTTTTTTGGAGCTGATTCACCCCGATAAACTCTCTATTTTAGCTGTTGTTTGATCGCTGGCGTATTGTAGTGGATTCGTGATTATGCTATGGCTCAAGTGAGTTCACAATGCCAAACACTGCTGCGAAGTTGTCACTCGATTGCCTTTGTGGTCGATTGAGAGTAAACGCGGCAGCCATCTAGCGGAAAGCTTCCTCATGCTCAAGTGATCATTCAAACTAGAAACCACTGAACCATGTGAGATGTCTATGATATCCAATTTCCGGTCGGCCAACACCATATCATGAAGTTTTTCAATTGTTTCGGGTGTTGACACCACAACTGGTCGTCCAGGACATTGAGAGATGGCTTTTTTTTCGCAAAAATAATGCATAATGAGCAGGCGAAATTAATTGTTTTCCAATTTATACTTAAGTCAAGCTATCAATAGCTGTCAAACACAAACTAAGGACTGAGATCGAATTCTTAACATACATATAAGTTAATACAAACGAAACCACTAAACTTACTTAACTTTTGTTTTATTTTTAATAGTTTTAATCACTAGTGATGAAATTTTTAATCTTTTTCGAAAACCCTTCCATTATGGTTTTTATAGTGCTTTATGTCACTTTGTTCGAACAAGTTGTCCATCTCCGTTTAAAATCTACCACACTTTTGGACACCTTTTTTGTGCTCTTCAATTCTCTTTTAACAAGAGCCCAATATCTCTCCACTGGTCTTAGCTCCAGGCAGTTTGGAGAATTTGACATTCTTGGTACAAATTCCACATTATTGTTCTTTTACCACTCAAGATCTTTCTTACCATAGTGACAGGGTGCCACTATAAATAAGTGGACACACTACGAAGTCTTATGAATGGAAGCATCCTTTTTTGTAAATATTCCTTGATGTAAATTTTGGTATTTATAGAGCGCCTTGGAACAAATGCTTGGCTTTTTTGCCGCAACTGCATATTACAAGCCATACCAAGAACTTTTTGGGAAATTTTGTCTGCTTTTGGGTCCTAAACTTTTCTTCAACATTCCCTCTAGCATCAGCAACATCAAAATTTTGACCCGGAAGCTGCGAAAAATCTGCCAGAACATTCGTTTCGTCATCCATTATGCAACAGGAATATTTTGTTTTATTAAATTTGACTTTAATTTCCATGCTCTGTTTTTGGTCTCTAAATTTTTTGCAGCGTTCCTGTCAGGAACTTTTTGAGCCTTGTATGTTTTTGAACCTGCATGGGCTTTGTCTTTTCGTACCAAATAGTCCGAGTACTGGGCTAACCGGACTGTTTTCCTACCGGATGTGTTGGGAGCTCTTTTGAAAATGCTTTCTATTTTGTTGGCTTTATAAATATCATGTGAACCATTCCTTCTACCTGAACCAGGTTTTCTATCAACGGACAAGTTCTCCCGATACTGTTGATTAACATTGGAAACAGTTTGATGGTAGACTTTTGATTGTGTGGCCAACTTTTTGTAGGACCAAGTTGTTTTTCTGGTCACTCATTTTAATCAGATTAACAACAAATGAATATAATTGACATTAAACATAATAAAAATCAAAAAAAAAAAAAATCAAATAATACTTGGGTTAAAAGTTTTAATGAAAAACGGATGTTGAGAATTTTTCGATCTCACTCCTTAAATGGCACAGCTTGTTCCAATTTTGACAGGAATCAATTGACAAAAGCCTGTCGACAGGAGCAGTGTTTCCATCCAAACTTAAAAATAAGCAACAGAGCTTTATTCGGCTGTGTCGAATCCTTTATACCCTTCACCAAATTATGCTTTAAAATAAAAATTTTAAATATTTTTAGGCAAACAAAATTTAAAGCAAAAAATTTTTCCAAATTTTTTTTAATTTATTAGCAAAACAATTTAGGGCAAACATTTTTTTTAATTCATTTTATCAATTTTAAATTTATTTGTGGATAATTTTTATAACAAAAAAATTTTTTTTGGTGAAAAAAAATTCTGGGTAAAATATATGTTTCCCGATTTTGACCAAATGTAGGTCCGACTTACTTTGTCCTTATATACGCCTTTGCAAAGGTTTTTGATGTATCTGTAATTGGTTACCCATATTGTCTATATTAATGACTTAGTAATCCAGATATTAATTAAAAACAGGTAAAAAATCAAGATTATCCTGGTTTTTCCCTTATATCTCAAACATTTGTGTCGATTTTAAACAGCAACCGAGCCGGAAGAATTCCAGATATATTGATGTATGGGTCATCTATACATATAAGTTATTTGCGGGCTACGGATAGTTGTTTCCAACATACAGACAGACAGACGGACAATGATATTCCGACTATATTTGATCATAATATGTTATTTTATGATACTAATAATGATCATATGTTGCTCTAGCTTATGTTTACCATAACCATGTTCTTCTCTGATTTTAGATGTTGCAGAACCATTCTAAATCTTAAGAGAATCGAAAAAGTGCAAAATAAGGAACACCCTAGTATTCAAGCTACTGTTTATATTTAAATTTTTGTTTAAACTGAAACCTTGTAATCATATTAAATAAGTAATTTTTATTCCAATATTAGATTGTTTGCTAAGAAACCATAATTTTCATATTCATAATTTATGTTTGTTATATATGCGTAAAGTTGCGAGCTTTTAACGGCTGTCATACTGTAAGTACGTGACGTGCCACATGCTACTTGCCGCATTACAAAATTATATTAAAGATTCCTAAGCTTAATATTAAAAACAAGGAGGATAAATTTGTAAACATTTTTAAGTATATATGTATATAAAGACTTACTTGTAGTTTAGTTTAATTGTAGTTTTTTTTATATTAAATTTTGAAATTTATTTATATTGGTTTGTTGGCCTGTAACTTCAACAAAATTATTTTAAATTTTAGCATAATTTGCCTTAAATATTTACAGTTTGCTAGTAGTCAATACAATTATTTGAATGGTAATAGATACAAAGAAAACCCTACATTTACTTAGTAGATTGCTTATTTAAAATTCTGTGTTTCATTAAAATCATTTAGTATATATAGTATTTTAGTACAAGTACTGTTATTATTGAAATTAGTAACTTATACATGAGAGACATTTATACATACAATGGACCATTGTTTGTTTGTTCAGCCCCATGTAGTAGCAACCTTAGTTCGATACATGCAAATGGAGCCGAAAACTTTAAGATAATTGAAAATAATAAATTAGTCTTACTTTCGTATAATTTTAACATTTGCATATACAAACAAATATATATAGAGAAATTGAAATTAGATATGCTTACACAAGTGTAATTAAATCCGTATGACCTAATTTTCTATACTGCGCAGTTATAGACTAATAAAGAAATTAATGAGTAATTAAAATGAATAAAAATGTTTCTATACACTGAATTGCTGCTAAATGTGAATGAGGCCTTAATGTCAGATCTTTTGAAATGTTTTCAGAATAGATTTTAGAAGCAAATATGCAAATAATAATAACACTACTGGAATCTAAATATAATTTTGTGGATTCTGATGAAATGTGCGACGACCTTTCAATAAAAGACTAAGTCCCAAACACTGTAGTGGAACAGTTAAGCCATGTACAATAATTGTACAAAAATATATTGAAGGAGATAATGCTGCCTCATGACCATTATAAAATGTCTCGTTATTTCAGCATGACAATGACCCTAAACATACATCCAAATTGGTGAAGGGCTCTTTAGAACAAGAAGGCGTTAATGTCATGCATTGGCCAGCACAGTCATCCGACCTTAACCCTGTAGACAATTTATGGCAAATAAATTGTAAATAGAAAGGTAAATCGGGAATTGGCACATCGAGATCCAAATGAATCCAAACTATAGATGCTACATGTAGATGACCATCCAATGCCAGCAATAGAGAATTTTATAAGTTCTGTACCTAAAAGATGTGCGGCAGTTTGATATAAATTATGATTAATCACAGATTGAGCTTATTAATGATTTTAAATATTTGAGTTTTGTATGTTAAAAATTGATTTTTTTTACGAAATATGAGTGATCACAGATTGATCTTATTTGCCCTAAAATAAAAGTATTTTTGAAGTTATTAAGGATTTCAAATATTTAAGTTTTTTGTACTAAAAACACTGTCCAACAGCATTTTTGGAACAGAATAACAATAATTTTGAAAGGGCATGTTTTTTGCTTTTCTCGAAAAAAGGGTCAAATTGACCCCTAAAGAGACTAGCTAGAGGGTTAAGGTTTTCCACAAAAACTATCCCCATAAAATTCCACAATATAACTTGGATAATAAAAATTCTCTAAGACATTAACTTCATTTTCTTTTTATTTAGTATACTGCTTTCTTCGAACAAAATATTAAAACTTTGACCCACTG
This sequence comes from Calliphora vomitoria, assembly GCA_942486065.2. NCBI lineage: Eukaryota > Metazoa > Arthropoda > Insecta > Diptera > Calliphoridae > Calliphora > Calliphora vomitoria. The sequence continues at coordinate 114,039,782 of OW818030.2, read as the reverse complement.
TAAAAAAAATATACAAAACAAATGGCTTATAAGTTTATTCTACAACAAGTAAGAGTGCTATATTCGGCTATCTTATATCCGAATCTTATATACCATTCAATCCTTCAACTTTTAGCATCCTAAATATTTCAAAAAAACTTTTAAAAATTTTACATTTAATTGCTGAAGAACAGATTATATTGTAGAAGTTACAAATGATACGAAACACAAAAAAACAAAATACGAAAAGCAATGAAACCAATATACATCAAAGCATGCAATAAATTGTCTTTTTTGGATGAAATTTTCAGAGGTTGTCTCGGATTTTTGCTTATATCTCCGTTATTTATGGACGGATTTTGCTGATTTTAAACAGGAAACTCTCGAAAGCATGTCTGACAAAATTATTGAAGACTTGGATCCAGAAGATATCTGGGGTCTTCAAAAAATTGATTTCAAAGGACAGACAGACAGACAGACAGACAGACAGACAGACAGACAGACAGACAGACGGACATGGCTTAATCGACTCCGCTACCTATAAGGATCCAGAATATATAAACTTTATAAGGTCGGAAAATTATATTGTGGAAATTACAAATGGAATGACATACTTATATATACCCTTCTTACGAAGGTGAAGGGTATACAAATTATATACTCAACATGCTCTTTCATAATTCTAGGGTCGTTATTCTTTTTCAATCAAAAACTCTCAATTTGTTATACAGTGAAATTAATAATTTCGAATAAAATAAGTGTAAAATGGTATTTTCTTTTTTGTCCCCATTTTATTTACACTAAAATGCTATTTTATAAAAAAAAGTACAAAAAATAAATGTAATTTTTACCCCTTAATTGTTAGAATTTTCAAAAAGTACCAAACATAGTTTTTAATTTTTCAATAAATAAATAATACGAATTGACATATCTTTCTATGTGTATTGGTTTAAAGGATAAATCGAATAGCAAAAAAGTACTATAATACTGTTTACCCGTTGTCTCCCCTAAAAGGTTGAGAATTTCAAAAAAGTACCAAACACCTTTCTGCTAATTTTTTTAGTAGATAAATATGCATTTTAAGCTTTGTTTGTATCTATATAAGCTTAGAAGATATAAGTTAACCAAATATACCCCCTAAACCTTTGCAGTTTATACCTTCTTTATGAATCCACATAGGGAGAAATAAATTTATAATTCAAATTCCAGCTGTCTTCCATTTTTGGCTTTTGAGCTGGTCGATTACACTTTTATAGAGAGTCTTCTAATAGGATCTTTGACATTTGATAGCATCCATAATGCTATATCTGCTGAATTTGCTGTCATTTAATTCGTTTGTTTTGTCAAATCATCGTGAACGGTTATAGCTTTCAACAACACATGCAAATGATAAACTTGTTTTATTAAGATGGGTGTTCTTTTCGGGCAAAATTCCGCGCACTAAACCCATTTTACAGCCTTTAACTCATCCTACAGACAAGAATAAATTTAAATGGTGAACAAATTTGAGTCCATTGGTTCAGTAATCAAACTCCTGTACAATGGCGAAACGGAAAATCTACAGAAAATATCACCATTGTCTGTGATAGTATTTCAGAGGATCCGAGCCTGTCGATTTCGTGTCGCTTACAAAAACTCGGTCTTTCTCAGATCACAACTTGGTGAATCTTGTGTCGTGACTTCGGTGTGCACCCGTACATAATTCAATTGACCCAGGAGGTGAAGGTACTCCTTACTGTAACCATTTCAACATTTGTGCATGTTTACTCTAACCATTTCAAAATTTTTAACAATATTATAGTCACAGTAACTATTTACATGATTGTGATAACAATAATATAGTTAATTCACGAATCACATGATTGTATCAACCATATATATGGTTACAGTAAACAAATATATGTTTGTGACAACCATTTATATGATGAAGTACTTACCATATTATATTGCTCTCGGCTTATCTATATCATAATCTGAGAACAACATATTACGATAAAATAAATTATCATATAAATGGTTGTCACGAACATATATGCACAAATGTTAAAATGGTAACAGTAAATATGCACAACTGTATTTTTTTCTGCATGTAAACGACCATCGAAAACGACGTACGTTCGCTAAATGGGACGATTTAAGGACGATACCAATCTATATGATGTCCATGAGCCCTAAAATGTCACTGTTTGGATTGTCTTTTGAGCTGGGGGCACAAACGGTCCATATTTCATTGAGAACGAAGTTGTCCAAACCATCACTGTCAACTGCTAGCGACATGTGATTTCAACACGACGCCGCTACATGTCACACAGTTCATGCCACATTGGTCATTCTGTACGAGCGATTTGAAGGCATGGTCTTCTCCCGTGGAGGTGATGTGAACTGGCCACCTAGATCGATCGCTTTGACAAGTTTCAGGTATTTGCGAATAAGCGATAAACCAAAGCGGTCCTCAAGGGGAACATAACCCATGTCATCAATCGAATTCAGCACGATTTGTGCACCAGAGTCGTGAAAAATTGGACATTCCTAGATGTTATAATGGCATCGACCGGGCTCTCAAACGAATAAGAAATTTCGATGATATCTCACATATTTAAATTTAAATTAGGAGCGCTTACTGATATAAGGACTGAGATTGAACAAATCTTAACATACATATTGTGAGGACCTAAATTCTAGGAATTTAGACCCACATAAAATAATTTTTACAAACAAAACTTCGTAATAAGACAAATAAAGAAAGTATTGCTAGTTTTATTGGGCAGATGACATCCATCATAGTGGGGCGGATTACATCCGCCAATATTTGGGATTGTTTAATTTCAGACAACCAAAGGACGATGGGGTATAGGAGGTCGAACGAGCCGTACAGTGAGGGGCAGTTGGAGGGTTCAACACTGGCTGCGAAATTCAACAACAGATAGTGTCTACGGGCCAAGAATACAACAAACACAATATCAACAAGCAATATATCACACACAAGCATCATAATACAGTACCACACACACAGATCAACAACAAACAAACAGTGATGACGATCAAACAATTGAGATGATGTTAGCAACAATCGCTATCGGTTCGAACATTTTGTACTGGATTAGGTACAAAGCTACAATAGTTGTAGAAAATAATAATATATAAGCTAATGTAACAGAGCAATCGATCTCTTTTGTGTAGTGCAACTGAACGAGTAAGACGTGTGACAAGCCGGTAAGATGAAAAAATATATAAAATAAACAAGTTACAGAGCAGTGCTAGGGAGTAATTAAATTGGATTTGGTAACACCGATCCTTGTATAGTAAGAACAGGGCGCTGGTTTACAATCAGCTAACGAGGCTGATTACATCCTACCTTACCGACAACAGATTTACATCCGTGGAGGGAGGAGAACAGGGCACTGGATCAGGGCAAGAGTGGTAGATATTTTTCTTGGCAGTAACACTCGGAACAATTAGGGATAAGAGTAGATTCTAGGATTACATCCTAGAATATTATAAGAGCAGGAACTAGTGGGCAGGAGTGGTAGGGTACCGGTACGTGTCACCCGATAGTTCACGGAGCAACAGCAAGTTATTCTCAATAAAGGAGCATTCAATTTGCATTTGAGGCTCAATAAATAGAGTTAAGCTATAAAATACAAGAAAATGAACTGTGAAAGTGAAAAGAACCCAGATAAAGTGTTTTAAATTTTATGTTAATGACCCTGGACTAGACTGAGCGCTACCCCAGCTTCAAACCCGGAGTAACCGGAAGCTCCTTACAATATATGTTAATAATAATGAAACAACTAAGCCTACAGATTTGATTTTTTTTATATTTGATTGAAATTATTATTACAATTTACAAAAAATATCACATTTATAATTCTAATCAATAGTGATGAATATATGAAACTTTTCCGGAAACCTTTCCATTAAGGTTTATATAGTGCCTACTGTCACTTTGTTCGAACACGAGGTCAATCTCTGTTTACAATCTACCATATTTGGACATCTTTTATGTGCTCTTGAATTCTCTTTTAACAAGAGCCCAATATCTCTCCACTGGCCTTAGCTCCGGGCAGTTTGGAGGATTTGCCTCTCTTGGTACAAATATCATATTATTCTTCTCGCTCAAGGGCTTGTTTGCCATAGTGACAGGATGCCAATTCAGGCCATAAATAAGTGGACACATTATAAAGTCTTATGAACGAAAGCAGCCTTTTTTGTAATCATTTATAGAGCCCGTTGTAACAAATGATTGGCTTCTTTTGCCGCAACTGCATATTGCTTGCCATACCTAGAACTTTCTGGGAAATTTTGTATGCTTTTGGGTCCTAAACTTTCTTCAACATTCGCTCGAGTATCAGCAACATACAATTTTTGACCAGGAAGTTGCAAAAATCTGCCAGAACATACGCTTCGTCATCCATTATACAGCAAGAATATTTTTTTATAAAACTTGACTTCACTTTCCGTGCTCTGTTTTTGGCCTCTAAATTTTTAGCAGCATTCCTGTCAGGAAATTTTTGAGCATTGTATGTTTTTGAACCTGCATTGAAATTAACTTTTCGTACCAAATAGTCCCAGCACTGAGCTAGCCAGGCTGCTTTCCTACCAGATGTGTTGGGAGCTCTTTTAAAAATGCTTCCAATTTTTTTGGCTTTAGAAACATCATGTAGACCATTCCTTTTACCTGAACCAAGTTTTCTATCAACGGACGAGTTTTCCCGGTACTATTTAATACCATTGGAAACATTTTGACGCCAGACCTTAGATTGTTTGGCCAACTTTTTGTAGGACCGACCAAGTTGGGTTTTGTTGAGAATATTTAATAATTTTAGTACGCACTTTTTTGTGGTCACTCATTTTAATTAGATTAACAACAAATGAACATAATTGACACTAAATATAATTTACAAAGGTAATTTGATAAAAAAAAAAAATCAAATAATACTTGGATTAAAAGTTTTAATAAAAAACGTGTGTTAAGAATTTTTCGATCTCAGTCCTTATACGAAATTCATGTCACCAAATTTTATTATGATTGGTCTATAATTAGTCATAGCTCCCATTTAAGACCCTCTTCAGAAATTCACTTTAACGTGCATAAATCTCCTTAAAATATCGGTATACACATATCATTCCATACGACCCAATTTCATGGTGATCGGTCCATAATTGGTTATAGCTCCCATATAAGGCCCACTTCCGAAAATTACTCACGAATATAAACTATTGCAATTTTAAAAGCAAAATGTATTTGCTCATTTATTTAGTGTAGGGTGTTATATGTTCGGGCTTGACCGACCATACTTTCTTATTAGTTTAATATTGAATTTTGTTAATAGCTATCGATATTGCTATTTTCTTTAGTTCTGAGAATATTTATTTTTTGTCAACCTGTGTGCGGCATCTTGTAAAACTTAATAGTGTTTCAAAATTAAAAAACTTAATTAACATTTTCCCTTAATATATACATCGCACTTACAAGTATTTGGTACAAATACATATTTGGTCAATTCACAAGGTCTCTTAGCAGTCATATTGTCATAATGTCCTAATATTTTATGATATTTTTTGCTTGAAAAGCAATATGACATATGACATGATAAGACCCCTTGTGAATTGACGAATTGTTTCTTTGCTAGATTTCTTGTTATTTTTTTTACTCTTTTTTTCAATATGAATGAAAAATCAATTTGTATAAAACTTGTTTTTTGTACTGTTTTTTTTTTTTCAGTTTTCTGCTCTTTTTGATTTGTTTTTCGTTATTTAATTAAATTCTTCCAATAGCATGAATATACAAGTATGAAAGGCAAATTTGTTGTTTGTTTGTATGGTTTTCTGAAAATTATTTATGTTTGTGATTTTTGTATATTTTATAGGTGGATTTTTTGTTTTTTTTTTTATTTTTTATTTTAGTAAAATACCTGCATAAGAGTTTGTAATACAGGGCTGCAATGCGACACGTTTTAACAGTTGACAAAGTTTTGTGTGGTACAAGTCATCATGGTGAGCATTGGTGGTTGGTATATTATTCAGCTAGCCATTAAGTTAGGTGTATGGGGGTAGTATGATGATTTTAACATTATATTGGCTAAAAATGTACAAATTGAGTATTGATGTTATAGTAGCTAAAATTTTATATAAAACATACAAGAAAACATGGTGTAAATGTTTAATCAATCATATAGATTAGAAATATAAAATATTTTTCGCCCAGTAAAACAATAACTTTTATGATATTTTGAAATACATTTGAAAATTATTGAAATATAAAAGAGCTTTTGACCTACAAACATGATAACTATTTAACATTTCATAATACAACCTTAAAATTTGTCAATATTTTGAATTTTTTTTTTTTTTTTTTTTTTGAAGTTTAGAAAAATTTATATGAAAAAATGTACAAATTTTCCAAATGGGGCAAGGTTTGTGGAACTTTTCAGGAGTAAATAAAGGCTTTTTATATAAGTATTTACTATTGTTGAAAACCTTGGGACATGAAGATTGATATTTTAGTAAAATTAAATAATTAAATAAATTTTCGGGACGTCATTTGCTTCAAAAACTTAAAAAATTATGATATGGTTATTTTCCATGAAGAAAAATATACAATTTGAATTAATGTAAAATTTTAACGGTTAAAGATATCATAACAAAATTTGGAACTAATATATACTCAATTATGCTTAAATCAATGGTTTTATAATCTTTGACATTTTTTATTATCAAATATTGAAATTCCTAAACCGGGAAAATGTGCTTCAAAAACTGAGTTTTTTTTAGAAAAGTGCCTACTGTGACGTTATATACCGTGTGATAGTAAAAAAAACTTTGCAGATACATAAGAAGCATTTAGTGTTATACAAATATGAATCTTTTTTGGGTAATGGTGCTTTGCCTTTTTAGATTTTTTTTACTCAAATCTAATTTTTTTTTAAAAAATTGGCCAAGTTTGGATAGGTGTGGGGGGTGTTGTGTTTGCTTAAGTGATCCAAAATTTATTTTATACGCTTTTGCATTAAATTATCTTTTTGGATTATATAAAAATTATATATAATCTTAAAGAAAATGTTTTCTACAAAAGAAAAAATATATGGACCATTTTGGGAAGAAACTTAAAGAATACGGCACTTTTTACATATTCTAACTTTGGATGCGTTTAACTTTTTTTAGGGTCAATATAACTGTTAGCACGGTTTTTTATTTAACTTAGAATTTTATCTCCAATATAGGTGATATTTTAGAAAAAAATTCACATCTAAAAAACATAAAAATCTATCAAAATTAAAAAAAAATAAATTAATAAACCTAAATATCTCTTCAACTAATAAATATAACTTACATATGTAAGCAAATTTTTTGTAGAACTTCTTAAGCACTATTAACATTTAAAATTTCACCTCATTCGGATCATAAATGGATTTTTGGCGATTTTTTTAAAAAAGTCACTCGAGGTGATCTCTTTGAGGAGCAATGCACTGGCTCCTATTAGCTCTAGGAAGCTGAACAACAGCAAGTCAACTCGAAAACACCTTAGCTCTAACTACATAAAATTTCGTAACAATATCTTAAATAGATCACGAGATACCAAATTATTCAAAAAAAAAAAAAAACTTCTCTGAACCACTGTGCCTCGTTATACGAATATTCGTTACTCATACGTATGATCGATATTTTTACCACCATATTTTTAAAAAATTTATCACACGTACCATGGTCATCTACATATAAGAATATGCAATTGATTACCACTGCATTACTTTTTATCAAAATGTTCCAAGTCTGCATTAAGTGTAAAGTATAAAAAGGCTAATTTAAACTGAAGGTTGAGTTGCTAGCAAAATTGATTACAAAACATAAAAAGAGTATATAAACGGCTGTTTTTATATTTTTAGCTTTTTGTTTTTTTGCATTAGAGAATAAATGTTTTTGTTAATATAAATTTTTCGCAGTTTAGTTGTTTTAAGTAGTACTTTTGTAATTAAATAATCTTTCTACTAATAGAGCCACAAGCAAAATCGTGCCCAAATTATCACTGACAAAATTCATATGAGAAAAATAACTTGCCCTTAGCAGACGTTGCAGCAATTCATGGTCGTCTCACTGAGGGGATGTTTGATTTAACAGATTCATTTGATCCGTAATGGTAAACTATGTTGTTATGTATGTCGATTCCAAATGGTTGTATGCGTCGTCTTATACTCTTCTGGCAGCAGCTCAAAAATATGTATCGTCCAATAGAACGTAAATGAAGGAGAAGCAGATGTCATGCCTGTTTGTTAGAAAGTTTTTCGTATTTTATTTAGAATTTTATCACCAGGCCCGCCACATCTAAAAAAGCATAAAAAGATCGAGCAAAATTCAAATAAATAAATAAACCTAAATCTCTTTTCAACTAATAAAGATAACCTACACATGTAAGAGTATTTAAAATTTAAATTTCAGCTGATTCGGATCATAAATGAATCTTTGGCGATTTTTTTTTTTTTAAATTGTGACCCGAGGTGACCAATTTTGAGGGGCAATGCACTAGCCCCCGTTAGCGCTAGGAATTTGAACATCTGCAGATCAACTCAGATGCATTTTGGCTCCAACCATGTGAAATTTCGAAATAATATCTTAAATAGTTCCCGATATACCGAATTATTTCCAAAAAAAAATACTTTTCTTATCCACTGTGCAGTGAGTATACTTCCAATTGATAAAATTCTACAAGAGTATATTATCTCTCATATGCTCTTGTAGAATTCTATAAAATGAATGCGTCAATGAGTAGCTAACTTTTAAACAATTTTCAAATCCAAAAGAACGCACATTTACCTATACGTACAATCGAATAAACAAACTGATATTATTTATTTGCCTAGAAAAAAATCTATGCCTTTCAATTTATATAAACACAAAGATACCAACTCTATCGCACACATAAACTGATTTCCGTTTAGGCTTAACTGAAACCTTAAAAACTGTTATCGTATATTGGTTATATAAAAATGTGTGTATAAAAAAAGTTTCATACAGATAGTATGCATGGGTGTGTGCATTGAGGTGAATACATGCGCATATTTTTTTTTTTATATCAAATAATCGGAAGCTTTTAATACGTTACTTTTTTGCGTAGTGCATGAGAGACCAATCAACATTTCCGCATCAGGTTGTCGATAACAGTTTGATTTCAAAATACATTTGAAGGTTGCTGTAAGTTAGCTGTCAGTATTTTTGGTATGTTTTCCCTAGAAAACGTGAATGGTGGATAAGTTGTTTTATAGTGATTATTCCAATTGTATTAAAGTTTTAAAAATATTTGGAAACACCTAATGAGAAATATGTAAGAAAAGCATTTTACCTGCACTAAAATAAACCATTTCTTATATGAAATAGCGTAGAGTTGAGAATAAACAATCACTCCTTCTAAAAAGTGTACTTTAAAGTGCAGAAAACAGTTATTTTTTTTCCTAAGTGCTTAATTTTTTACAACTCAGTTTAGATTGATTATTAACGAAACACCTAATTGTTAAATAGACAAAAGTATTTGCAATCCCTTGTATAACTCCAAGCAATGTCGGTGCGATCCAACTAAAAACTCCAAGATTAAATAGATTATAGAAACAATTATATTACTGAAGATTTGCATCTAAATGTTTACAAAGTTCAATTGACACAAGAACTGAACTGATTCTTTCTTTACTCTGAAGCAGATCAGCCAACTATTATATAAATAAGTGAAATAATTTATTGTAATAAAAAAGTACCATTAGAAGAAAAAGTGACAATTTTCAATTTTTTACGAAATTTCTCATTTTTAACACCAAAGCTTTCGAATTTCTAAAATATATAAAATTTTTATTTGGGTTTTTTTAATAAGTAAATAATTTGATTTAATTAGAGTACCAAATTATAGTTTTTTCCCATTTTCTCCCCTGAAGATACGAACTTAAATAAAAGAACCAAACACATGTCTACTAATTTCGTAATTAGTGTATTAATTAAGAAGATGTATAAGTAACCCATTTTACTCCTTTTTACCCCCTACAGCTTCAAAGGTACAGTGGCTTTATTGGTTATCTAGCCTCGATGCCCTTTCTGACTCCATATCGAAGATTCCTGAGAGTTGTCCTAACAGTGAGATTGTTGTTGCTGGTGATTTTAATGTTCACAACTCCTCTTGGCTTCACCATTCAAGTCACACAACTATTCGCGACGCACAATAACCTTGCGCAAGTAGTGAATGAACCAACGCATAATTCATGCGTTGATGGGCACCAAAATAACACCCTCGTCCTTTTTCTAACTTCACACCTTGACAAGTGTGAAGTAGATGTTTTTGCACCTCTTGGTAATTCGGATCATTGTACCATTTCCGCCGCCTTTTCGCTCTCTGAACTTCGTAACGTTTCACGACCTGCTACGAAACGTTCAATTTTTATTTAAAAAAAGGCTCGTTGGGCTGAGCTCAATGCGTTCTTTCGGCATTTTAATTAGAAACTCTGTTTCTTAGACAACAGTGTCAATGCCATGGCGATAATGGTCGTAAACATAATTATAATGGGAATGAAAACCCTCATTCAATCAAAGAAAATTTCGATTAAATCAATGGAAAAATCCTGGTTTAATCAGAAGTTTAAAATTGCAATCAGAAAACCTTTATTCAATCAAAGAAAATTTCGATTAAATCAATGGAAAAATCCTGGTTTAATCAGAAGTTTAAAATTGCAATCAGATCTAGACAGGAAGCATTTAGAATCTGGCGTGATAACAAAAATGCCGAAACTGATTCGTTGCCCAAAAGGGCGAGATCTTCGTGTGCCAAAGTACTGAGGCGAGAAAAATCTCTACACGACCAGCGCCTCCGTTCCAAAGTTCTCCCCGGGGCAGTAAAAGCTTTTGGTCGTTAGTTAAAAGAATTAAGGATAATGCAAGTTCATCAATTCCTAATCTTTTAAAGGATGACCAAATATTCACTGATCCGGTTGATGAAGCTAAACTTTTAGCTAGTAATTCTCACTTGCCGGAAAGTGATCAATCACTGCCCGAACTCAACAGAGTATTAGTAACCGTGCTATTAAAAGGGATTTACCGGACTCAACACTGATCTTGAAGCAGTGTTCTTCGACGCTAGCGCGTCCATTAGCAAACCATTTCAGCACTTTATACTATGCCGGCAAATTTCCTGTATGTTGGAAGGTTGGGAGAGGCTAACAACCCTTCCAAAATTTAATTACTATCTTGTGAAATATTTTTGGAGTCCAACAATCTACTCAGCGACCGGCAGTATGACTTTCGTAAAGGACCTTCTACGGGAGACTTGCTAGTTTTCCTATCGGAAATAATGGTGTCGTTCTATTCACCGTTTTGGAGAAAGTAAAGTGGTGGCTCTAGATATTTCCAAGGTGTTTGATAGAGAGTGGCACGGTGCACTTTTATCGAAACTTTTTGCTTTTGGTGTCGGTAATAACTTATCTCGATTTATATCGAGCTTTCTCAGAGATCGCACTATACAAGTTGTTATAGCTGTTATAGTTTAAGATAAATTCAGGGGTACCGCAACGCTTCGTTCTTTCTCCTACTCTATTTCTTATTTTTCTAAACGAAATTCTACCTTAAACTTCCAACCCTATATACTCTTTTACAGATGACAGCAACATTTTCTATTCATATTTAATTCAGATATAGACTAAGCCTGTCGGAGATTGGGGCAATGAGGCAAAAAATTAATGATTCCCTTAATCGGGACCTTGTGACAATCTCTGAATGGTTCGCATAGGTTCGCTTCAACGCTTGCAAAAAACGAACTACAGACTATGTTGCTTCATCTGTATATATAGATGGTGTAAATATTGTGAAATCAGACGCTCTTGATATTCTGGGCATGAAAATACAATAAGGGTCCTCATGTAAACGCTTAAATGCCTCGCAAACTGTGCAATCTGTGCATTTTTACGCTCTCGCAAATGAACTGTCAAAAAATGTATGGAAATTCGTTTGCACAACTCCGATAAGTTTGCGCGACAATTTAGACTCGCAAACTTAAATTTATTGTGCATTTGAATATCAGCTGCTTTTGTTTACTTTTATTTATGAAAAATAAAAATCAAATAAAATATAAATATTTTGTGCATGTGAAAATTGTGTAACTTTGGAACAGAATGATTGGATTGAATGGCAATGTGTATGGAAACATTCACCAAGAGCTAGAACATATACAAAATCTTCTAAACTATGTATATCATCGTTTGTTCCAAAGATTTAACTTTCATTCAACATTTTTAGAATTTAAATTTATACAATTTGAAAAACTTATTTTTTACAACTTTTGTTGAATTTATTTTTATTTGACATTTTTAACAAATATAAACTTTCTGTGTAAACTTGCACAAAATTGAAAAGGTGGGTTCATGAAACACGTCGCGCAAATTTGCACATTTGCACAAATGGGAAACTTAAGCGTTTAAATGAGTACCCTTAATGTGATGTCCGTTGGCCTAAACACATTTTTCAAGTGCCGAAAGATGCATTCAAGTGTCTTGGTTTTCTGAAACGGTGTAGGAATTATTTCACTCCATCTGATCTGCTCACTACTTACACCACCTATATCCGACCAAAAATGGAATACAACTCCCATGTATGGGCCGGTGCTTCAAAGTCTACTTTGGAGCTTCTCAAACACGTACAGGGGAGGGCGAAAGTGATTATTGGTGACAGTAGGGTATCCAATTCTATTGATTCGTTGAAGCACCGACATAATGTGGGCTACGTTTCACTGTTCTATTGGTACTACAATGGAATGTGTTCTGATGAAATTAGGGAATTTGTTCCTGATATCCGCAGATTTCTAGGTAATACACGCATAACGCACTGCAGGGAAAATTCGTTCTTTATTAGAATCAAAATTTTTTGGAAATAAATCTGGCATTTCTAAACGTCTGCTCCGATCAGAATAAAATTTGACGAGGACAAAGCAAATGAGAATTCGAGTTTAAGTTATTCAAATGGACCCTTCAAATGCTCCATGTGCGTCGCGATGGGGGCTCAAAGTAGGAAAACTTCGACATGTAAAATTTTTAAACACGTGCCATTTTTTGGTTTCCCATCCGATTTTAAAGATTTTTATATCTTTGGAAGGGCTATTTATCTCTTATAATTTCCGTGTTATAAGCATTTCAAAATTAAAATTTTAAAATTTTGCCAAACTTTGGTCCGTTTTTTAAAAATATAGGGCGTACTTTTGAACAGAATGTACTCAAATTTTTTTCGTTAGCTAGACAACTAAATTACCATTAACATGCAGAAGATTTCAGAGCAATATCTATTACAGATCAAGTTTAAAAATTCAAAAATAGTAGATTCGAGTTTTTTTTTGGGCGAAAATGTGGATCCTATGAGCAAAATTGTAAAAAATTCCATTTTTGGAATTTTCGCTCAAATTTTTAGAAATTGAGGGATTCCCTTTGACCTTTTGACAATATTTTTTATACTTTGTTATTCAGAATAAAAAATTTAAAAAACGTTGAAAATTTCATTGCATAATAATTAAATAATGATTTTATAACATATTACATAATTATTGAGCTTTTAAAACTAAAATATCAATAAAAATTTTGATAGGAATGCAACTATTAGGAACAATTTGATCCACATTTTTCCGAACTTAATGTTTGGTCTTATAAAAAAATTTCAAGTTAATATCTCCTTCAAAAACATTGCACTTTTTTTAACTAACAAACTTTAATACATTTTCTTAATATTTTATTCAACAAGTCATGGCTCTGACCTAGTCACATTAAAACTAATTGAGATATTGACTTGAAATTTATTATAAGACCAAAAATTAACTCATCTAAACCAAAAAATAGAGTTCGGAAAAATGTGGATCAAATTGTTGCTAATAATTGCAGTCCTATCAAAAATTTTTTTACATATTTAAGTTTTAAAAAATCAATAATTATGTAATATGTTATAAAATCTTTATTTATTAACAAAACTCAATGAAGTTTTCAACGTTTTTTAAATTTTTTAAAATGCTGTTGGACAATGAAATTAGAAAATTATGAATCATTTGTAATGAAATTTTTACAAAGAACTAAACACATCTTAAATCTTTATAAATACATCGATGTATAGACTTGTTTTGAACTAAAAATCTATTACAAAAATCAGCTTTTAGTACGAAAAGTCTAAGCAATTGTTAACTCGTCTATACCTAAGGCGTATGTTTATTGATATTATATTAAAAATCACTCATACGCCTACAATTACAGCACAAATTTACTGTACAGCAAAAATTCTTATTTCACCGTTCATCACATACAAATTAACCTTGGGTGTGTAGACATTTGGATATTTTCATTTTTATTTTTTTAATTTCGAAAAACTCTCGATTTTATATTTTGGAGAAATTAAAAAAAAAAAATACGTATTGTTTCTTTATCTATTTGTATCTAATGAAGCTGATATCGGATTTTATTGGTTTAAGATGAATTTCAAAGATTATTATTCCCTATTTTGACGAAATAATTAAAAAGAAAACATGGTTTTATGCTTGAAATTACATTTTAGATGCACGTTCTCCTCAAAACATTTTAATTTTTTTAAGTAATCTAAAAAAAAAAAACTGTTAAAATTACTGAATGGCCACTTTATTTTTTTGTGAAGGAAAATTATTTTTTGAAACTTAAAAGAATAGAAATGGAAATGTTCAAGGGATTCTAAAAGGCATGTATTTACCGAATATTGTCAAAAACTTCGTTGAAATTCATGATATGTTGCTTAGTTTATTCCTACATTTAATAATTTAATATAAATCCTAAATTAGGTCTCTTATTTTATTTTAAAACCATCAAAATTATAACACTAATAACACATAATTATTTCTTAGCATCTCTAACAACTAAAATGCCAACAATAGCCGTTAAAAACTAAGACATATTAAAGTAAAAGTGGTTGCATTCTATTCTTTATTTCTCTTATTATTATTTTTATATACTCCAACATACGATTATTTTATATTTTACCCATTATATAGTGAATAGTTTTTTTATATTTTCTAGTATTTTTTTTTAGAATTTTCCTTGAAAAGAACATTTCTTCAGAGAATGTATGTTTTTGAAATATTTAGCTCAGAGCAAACCATTGTCTTGTCTTGAAACTGTAAAGAAAACAGAAAAAAAAACAAACAATTCAGCCAACAAACAAACAAAAAAATGTTCAACAACGAAATCTTTACAAAGTATGTGGCTTTTATTCTTATTTTCTTAGTTTCCTTGATGAAACAAGCAAAAAACCACCATGTTTTGTCCATTGATTGTGCATTTTGGTGCACAAGTAGGTAAACAAAAGCAAATAATGTGACTTAAAAGAAGAAAATAAGGGCTAAAAAAAAAACTATGCAGTTTTTACTTGGTAGATTTCCAGGAAATAAAAAAAAAACAAAATGTAGGTACCTTTTGTGTATGTGTATAATATTACAGAACAAAATTGGGTAAGTGAAATTATATAATGGTTTTAAATGCAATTTTTGTCAACAATACTACAAGACAAAAAGCAAAATATAATTTGCTTGTATTTCTCAAATTTTTGTTTGTTGAAGGCGTATGATTAATATTTATATATGAAGACTAATATAATATTACGTATACGATTAGTTGTATATAGTAAAGAATGGTTGATTGAAACTCAAACCTAATATCTGTACCTACCAGGGACACGTTATGTATTTGTTTTTCGACAATCACTTAAGGGTTTTCTGAACCCCAAATATGGTAACAATCAAAATTATCAACGTGAAAATATGCTTCTTCGCTTAGGATGATTTTGATTTTTTTTAAGTATTTTTCAACAATGAAGTAGCACAAATCTTCATTGTTACAATACTAAAAAGAGTTGCAGGATAAAAAACGGTTTGTCAACATAAAGTTTGAGGTTAAACTTTTAGCTGTCCAACCACTTTTTCATTTTTTTTTTTTTTTTTGTCTGCAACTCTTTTTTATACTGTTTAAATTTTGGTTTACACTTTATCAAAAAAGCCTCTTTAATATGTATACATAACAAAAAAATCTCTCTTATAATAACAGTTAAGATGCATAATTTAGTTATATGTGATTTAAACAGCCACTATCCTGTTTATTATATTTGTTTTCTAACAGTATACAAGTATTTCAAATTGTATAATTCTTTATGTTGACATTTTTAATGCATCATCAATAAGTCTACAAAGTTTCTTTTTTCTTTCTAACACTTGAATTATAGCTACACTTAAATTCATTACCTTCATCCTTTCTTTATGTTGTTTTTCTTAAGAATACTCTTGAAGTAGCAAAAGTTTTTATTTCTTTTATATACATTTTTTGAGATAAAGAAAGCTAGTACAAATAAATTGTTAACAAAAAAACGTAAAAATTAATGCTACACTGCATCAAAGAAATCAAAATAACTAAAAAAAAAATAATATAAATGTTAGTAAGTGTAAATAAATAAAAATAAATGTATTTAAGAAGGTAGTTTAAAAATGCTTTAAGAAAATGAAGAGCTATTGATTGGCTTTTCAATGTTTTCATAGTCTGCTAAAAAAAATGTATTGTGATTTAAGATGGAGTGGTTTTATTTTCAGAAATCGAACCCAAGAAATCATATTGATAGTGCTTCACAGTATAGTCTAATCTATCGGGGCACCACTAGGGTGTACCTAATTTTGAACTTTAGGATTTTTCGATGCTGCGAAGATCTAAAATTTCAGTAAATTTATTTTCATTACATTGCACCGATATGACGTACCTTCTGATCACATCCTCTTTTTAGCAAATGTCCGCACCAAACTTGCTATTGTTCAAAAACATAAACGGCAACCCAAAATTAACATTAGAAAACTTAATGATCCACTAATTAGAAACTCATTAATAATAAACTAGGAGAAATCAATGGAATTTGTGAGATAACGTTAGAAACATTTTAAGCACGACTACCAAGGATACACTAGGAAGTTGCACAAATACAAGACAATTACAATGGATGACAATAGAGTTTCAAAAACTTCGAATAGAATGAATTAAGCATACAAATTTAAACTACACAGAGAAAACAAATTCGAGATTGCAACCGAATTTGTTGCCAATCGAATGATTCTTCCTTAGTTACCGAATTTTATAGTTCGGGCTACAAAATTTTAGAAGGGGTAACAGTTTAGTTACTTTAACCGAAATGTTTTTTTTTATCAACTTTCTGTTGATAGAACCGAAAAATTCTATGTGTGCAACCGAATCATTCGATTGGAATTTATGAAATTTACTGGGAATTAAACAAGGAATTCCGAACTGCAACAATTTTATATGACGAGAATAATGAGGCCGTATTACAGATTCAGGGTAAAAAAACGTTTTTGGAAAGACTATAGAAATTATTTACCGTCGAAGAATGGTAGGCTTATGAATGTAGCACAGATATCCCTATAACATTAACTCCAATCAATAGATTGTTAATTTAGTGCGCAATCACCTTGTTAAAGGACAAGAAGATATCAGGTTCATATGAAATCCCGTCAGAAGTTTTAATACTTTTATTTGTCACACTTTTCAACTATATTTATAACACAAGCCTGTTCCTACACAAATGGCTTATGTCAACGTTCATTACCATACCGAAGAAGAGCAATGCTAAAGTGTAGTGAATATAGGTTGATAAGCCTTATGTGTCATGCAATAGAAATATTTCATAGGATAATATACAAGAGAATATATTCTAAATATGAATTAGATATGGGAGAATCCCAATTTGGTTTCAAGGAAGGAAAAGTTACTAGAGAAGCGTTACTTGCTGTTCATATGCTCATCCAAAACTCTCAATATGTCCAAAAAGATGTCTTCCTCTGTTTTATCGAGAAAGTCTTCGATACTGTCTAACATGACAAACTAAGAGTCTTAACAATTAAATCAATGGCGAACTCACTGAGGCAATCGCCAACTCAAAAGGAGTAAGGCAGGGTTGTGTATTGTTGCTATTATTATTTAATATATATTCGGAACAAATATTTCAAGAATCGCTTGAAGGGAAGGGGAAAGAATTAGAATTAAGGTAAATGGAATGTTTATCAACAATATATGCTATGCTGACGACACAACATTATTAGCAAGTACTATATTTGGCTTACAGAATCTGCTGGACAAACTCATCTATGTAAGTGAATCATATGGCCTTTTAAATCAATATTAGAAAGAAAAAATATATGATTGTCAGTAGGAAAAATTTACAAACCACGACGACGCTAAAATAAGGAAACACAGAAATCGAACTAATAAAAAACTTTAAATATCTGTACCGCAATTCTGTAACTTTTTATACTTTCCTACCGATGTCGTTAAGTAACGAAAAATATCGGTTGCTTTAACAAATTTAATACTCACAGTTTGAAGTTAACAATTTCTCGTTATGGTTTAACTAGAGCATTTTATTTGTCGTTAACCTACCGACAAATTTCGTTATCTACCTATTTTTAACGAAAATAATCGGTAAAATTTAATTCGGAATATCTTTTAACGATAAATATTGTTAACTAACGAATTTCGATTACTTAACGACAAAATTTTGTCGTTAAAAAGTTACAGAATTCGTTACTGGAAGTGTTAATAAACGATCCATGGGACTCATCCACAGAAAGGGCGGGAGATGCCTTTTTTAAATACAGGAAAGTACTTAGCAGCCATGATATCAGTTTAGTCACGATTTATTAAATGATATGTTTGGTTAGTATTACTATATGTGGATATACAGGCATATATTGAAGACTGGACTGATTGCGTCCCAAATAATGAAGTATTGAAGAGAATGAAGAGAAGCAAAAGAGAACTGCTAAGAAATATTTAAGAATAGCAGGTTATCGTGATGAACTAAATCTCATAAATGCTGCACAATATAACTCTTTATTGTGCAGCATTTAGGAGATTTAGTTCATCACGATAACCTGCTATTCTTAAATATTTCTTAGCAGTTCTCTTTAGCTTCTCTTCATTCTCTTCAATACTTCATTATTATAGTTCCTAAAACTGCAGTAAATAAATTACATTTATTTTAATTAAATTTATACTTTTGTAAATATGTATGTTTTTAAAATTGTAAACCTTGTATTTGTATGATCCCTTACATCAGGTGTATTAAATAAGGTGAAGTTACGAGCCCAGCTGATTATTGTTTATTTATTTTTGTTGTGTTTGAAAGCGTCAAAAAGTTGTTTACTATTTCTTGTTGACATTCACAATATTTGAATTAAAAATAATAAAAAACTGAAAATTGTAAAAAAAAAATGTTCAAGGCTTTACAGCAAACAATAACAATTGGCCATTTTTGGAAATTTTTTAGTGAAAATGCATAAATTTTTTAGAGATTCACTCCCATTTTAGTCCTTGAGGTTTGTTTTCCTGCTGACTTTCAATACCAAACTCCTAAGAAGAATTTGGTTGTTTATTTTGGACGTATGAGTATTTTACACAGACAGACGGACATAGCTAAATGGATAGCATGATAGTTCCACTGGAATCACCAAGCTTTTTCTATTTTTTTTTATTGAATCTTCCAAGCAAAAACCGTGTTGGATCAAACTACCAATAATTGATTTTTTATTGGTTTATTTTTTATATTTTTCATAAAACGACTAAAAGAAATTCATATATTTATTTTATTTGTTTGGTTTTTATATTTTTTATATGTCATATTTGTTTTGACATTCTCACTCTCTTGACAACTAAGAAATATTGTCTTTGTTGTATTTGTTGCCGAGACGCTCTCACCTGATTAATACGCCTTGGTATTGTACATCAATTAAATTTTTAAATTTGCATCCTCATAGAAGTGACAACAATTTTATTAATTTTTTCAAAAATGTTGGAATTGTTAATCTTGAGCTTCTATCTAGCGAAATAAAATTTCCCATAGTTTGTCTATGGGATTGAGATCCGACAATTGGAGAGACCACTTAAAACATAAAACACTTTGTTACATTCCTAGAGGTGTGTTCAGGGTTATTGCCGTACTGGAAACAAACAAGCGGCATATTTTCCATGGCGTATGGATACATAGCATTCTTTAAAATGGATATGTATCATGAATTTACCCCACACCTTCCCCTAGAAACTTGTCTGTATTACTTGGATTCCAATAACTCTACCTACGACCGTCTTACAAATACTCTACCATAACCTCTTCAATTGTATTTGGATTCATGTGAAAAACAGTATTCCATTTCTGTCTCGACTAGTTTAAATATTCTTTGGCAAATTTGTATGAGCAATATGTTTTTTTTTTAAGTAAGAGCTTTTTTACTGTCTTGGACCAGTTTTAAAAAGTCCTGGTACCAAATGTTAAGTTTATACAGTGTTCAAAGAGTCCAACTGGGACAAATAGCACAATATCGGTGACCAGTTCACATCGCATCCACTTGAGATGACAATGCCCTCAAATCGCTCTTACAGAATGTCTAATTTGGCATGAGCTGTGTGGGACTTAGCGCTGTCCTTTTAAAACCACATGGCCTTGGTGACCACATCATCGGGCCAAAATATGTTGGTAGTCATCGACCTATATATGATGGCCAACGACGCGTAATTCTCAAAGAAATCTGGAAAGATGACGCCACCAGCTCCAAATCCACACCAAACAGTAACTTTTTTGGAAAGCATTGTATGCTCCTGGATCTCATGTGGATTAGTATCGCCTCATATTTGACAGTTTTGTATGTTGGTGTCCAAAAATAGGCCTCATCGCTGAAGATGATTTTCCAACAGCTTTCATTCTTCTTTCATTTGCATGTGTTGTTAAACGCTCTATCCATTCATGGTAATGTGGCAAAACAAACTGAAAAGATGACAGCCAATTCGACAGTTCTCTTGTTAAATGGACATGAACAATATAGATTTCTTAACTGCAAGAAAAAATGAGTCCTGATACCTTGTCATCTTACTAAGAACTAAATTGTATCGCACATAGCTATGATAAGAATAAGTAAACAATACTAAAATATCTTGCAACAAAATGTTAGCTACCAGCAAACCCGGTATGTACTTAAACATATTTAAAAAATATATTTTAAATGTATTGATCTCTTGGTGAGATCATAGAATGAAAATGTCTGTACTGTATATGCTACTTATGTGTGCATTACAAGATCAGCTACCCATAATAGGAAAACAAATAAAACTAAAAATATAATATAAATTGATTTAAAAAATGTACTGTTCAAGATTGAACATCACTGATGTTTTTGTTTCACAACAAAATAAAAAACAAAAATCATCTGAACTCAGTTTCAGCGATTAACCAAAATGTTTGATTTTCCCCAAATTTATTATATTTTTATATTTTCAATGAACTGTTCAGCCGGCCCTTGTAAATAAAAATGCACTCTCAGAATACATAAATATATTTATATTGTACATATATAAAGGGAAAAAGAAAGCTTAATATTATTAAAACAGCTGATACACAAAACATGCCACAATACAATACCTATCTATACACACACACACTTATGCACTCACACAACAACCAAAAAGGATGTTACACTGATAAATAAATACTACCACACTCACAAACACTGACACTGCTTATAAATAAACAAAAAAATGCAGTTGTTTTGAAACAGTCTTTCAACAAAAAAACAGAAACAAAAAATACAAGCAAACGACCACGTTGTAAAGATTATTAAAATAACAACAATCAACATCAATAGTAACAAACATACACAACCAAATACAAAACACACTCTTCTTACCACACACACAACAAAATTTCCCTGTATTTGTTAAAATTTAGATAAAGAGACTGAGTACAGAAGTATTTTTATTTGGGAGAGAAAGCAGTTAACTGAGAGCAAATAAAGCTTTTCTTGCTACACACAGCATCCATAGACAAGCATCCTTTTTAGATAGAAAAATGTTTGTGAAATCAGTTGCAGATAAACTTGTAAACATAACGGTACTAAAGAACGGCAAATTTCAAATATTAACGGTGTTTTATAACAAATTATTATAAAAAACAACTACAAATCAAAAAAGGATTTATAGTGTTTAAGGTGTTTAAGGTGTAAACGGAAAGAAAAGAAATAAATTAAATACATACTCAAGAGAAAGAAAAATCAAACAAATCTTTACACAAGGAAATTTAAAGTGAGTGCTAGAAAAGAGTTTTAAAGAAAAATTATAAATAATTTAAAAATTTAAGAAAAAAAAGTTTATTTAAAATTCTAGAAAATAAAGAAACAACAAAACAGCAAAAATAAAGTAGTAGCTATTGAAGTCAAGGTTAGTTTGCCTGAGTGTTGTTTTGTTTTTGGTTTTATGTGTTAAGAATTTATCATGGCTAAAGAAAACTACACAAAAGATGATGTCATGTTTATAAAATTTAATAAAAACATTTACTAAATTTAAGTTCAAAGCTTTATCAAATAAAAAACTTAAAGCAAAAACCGTGTCATTTCTAACAAACCATTTAAAATCGGCTTAAAGTTTAGTTCATAAACCATTACTTTGGATTATTTACTTGGCTGCTGCTATTGCATGTCAAGGGAGTAAAAAACAAAACATAAAAAAAGAAAATCCCTTTCTTTATTTTCTAAACAAACTGTATAAATGTCTTAAAAACAAAAAATAAAATAAAAACGATAACAAACGAAACGACAGCATCAGATAATTGTGGATTACTCAAGGGCAACACCCCAACTGTGATTTGTTTTCTTCGTTTGTAAACTCACTCACGTTACACGAAAAGTAAAAAAATAAAAAATAATAATAAAAAAACAAACAAACAAAAATAAAACGGCTGACTGTTTCAGTTTCTTATTTCTGCTGTCTATGTGCATCTTTGTGTTTAAAGTAGAAGTAAGTAAGACCCTGTTTGTGATTTACTTTTTTTTTTGTTGAAAAATACACCAAAGGGAATATGAATAAAGGTGAATTTACAAAAATATATAAATATGTTTTACTAGAATGTTAAAATTTAATGGTTATGTGATTAAAAAGTTTATTCGGGATAGCAAATATTTTTAAAATTTATTGGGGTTTTCGTTGCTAATAAAACAATTTTATAACTACACATTTATACTCGTAAAACCTTTTGGATGATTTGAATCTGCAAAAAAATGATAGAAGAATATTCATATTTGTTTTACTATCAATTTTGTGTATAACAGGTTTTTGTTTAAGTCCGATACTACCTGAAATTGAAAACGATAACAGAACAAAGTAAATCTGTATCAAACAAATTCTTTATTTGAAAAAATTTTTTACATGTGGCCACCGCGGCTATTTTTGACGAAGCCGTTCTTGAACTGGATGTCCAATTTTGGGCGACTTTTTCGAGCAAAGCCGGCCGTAAATCACGATTAATACGAACAATGTTGGCCTCCATGGCATCAATTGTTGCTGGTTTATCATAATAAACCAGTTACTTCTCGTGGCTCCACAGGAAATAATCAAAAGCTGTCAAATCGCACGACCTTGGAGGCCAATTGACAGCTCCATTTCTCGTAATCAAGTAGTCACAATAATTAAGAATTCAATGAAACGATGCTTGCGGTAGCCATATGACAAGTAGTGCCTTCCTGTTGAAACCACATCTTCTCCAGATCAATTTCATTCATATTTTCAAACAAAAATTCATTGATTGTGATGTTATAATGAACTCCATTGACCGTAACGCAAGCTTAGGTTTCATTTTTAAAGAAATAAGGTCCAATGATACTACCAAGCGTTTGAATATTCCATTTTTCTGGATGTAGTGGAGTCTGTAGAGTCAATATTGTTTAATAACAAGCCCGTTAAAAAAATGTCTCAAAAATGAGACTCATTGCTAAACACAATTTTGTGATAAAACATCGAGTTAATTTCCAACTGCACTAGATACTAATCAGCAAAATAACGACGCATATGATAGTCTCCTGGCTTTAATTCCAGCACAAGATTGTTGCAAAAAATGTTTCAAGTACTGGCCGGATAGAGATGATTTGAATCTTCTTGCACACTTTCGTTTACAGCGGCGATCTTATCTTCAATAAGCACATTCATCGACGTGTTTGTGTTATTGCATCATTTAGAGAGTATGTAGTATGTAATCTATCCACAGTTCGATGGATGGCTTGTTTAGATGAAAAGATGACTGATTTTCAATATAAATTTGAATAATTTGTTGGCGTTGTTCCAGATTCACTCTATACATGAGTGGTTAGTAGAGTGTAATGATCATAAATGTCAAAAAGTGAGCACAATTTCAAAGTTCGTTTGACAGTTAACCCTTTCGTAATTTCTATCGGACTTAAAAAAAGAGCCTTTATAACTTAATAAAAGAAACCCATTCAAATTCATACACTTTATGTGCCTTTTATAAATGTATATATAGATTTATTTTTAGCATTGAAAATTAATCAGTTAAGTGTTGCAATTTTTCAGAAAATTTGCAGAAATACTACTGTAAACAATTTTGAAATAAGTTGGGAAAACAAATTTAAAATTTTAATTTTTGTTTGTAAAACAAAGTTAGGGTACTCTTAAACGCTTAAGTTTCCCATTTGTGTAAATGTGCAAATTTGTGCGACTTGTTTCATGAACCCACATTTTCAATTTTGTGCAAGTTTACACAAAAAATTTATATATGTATGTTAAAAATGTCAAATAAAAATAAATTCAACAAAAGCTGTAAAAAAATGTTTTTCAAATTGTACAAATTTAAATTCTTAAAATGTTGAATGAAAGTTAAATATTTGGAACAAACGATGATATACATAGTTTGGAAGATTTTGTTTATGTTCTAGCAGTTGGTTAATGTTTCCATACACATTGCCATTCAATCCAATCATTCTGTTCCAAAGTTACACAATTTTCACATTCACAAAATATTTATATTTTATTTTTATTTTCCATAAATAAAATTAAACAAACGCAGCTGATTAATCAAATGCACAATAAATTCAAGTTTGCGAGTCTAAATTGCCGCGCAAAAAATTGTTGTGCAAACGAATGTCCATACATTTTTTGACAGTTCATTTGCGAGAGTGTAAAAATGCACAGATTGCACAGTTTGCGAGGCATTTAAGCGTTTACATGAGGACCCTTAGTGATTTTCTTACAAAAATTTCTTATGAATCAATACAATTTAATAATTTGTTAATATAGGATTTTCCGTTTGCCAGTATGTCTGCTGAAATTAACTATCCGAAGCCATAAAATAATCGAAGATTTAATTTCATCATGTTTTTAATTAAAAACCTAAACCAAAAATTAAGTCTACAAACAAATTTCTCAATTAAGGAATACTTAACACACTATCAGATCTGTAAATGAATCATTAAGTTTTTAATTATTTCGCGAATTATTCTTGCACTGAATTAGCAAATTTTTAATTAATTCTTTTTACAGGAAAAAATGAATTGAATTAAGTTTGAGTCCATTCAAATGAATTTGATAAAATTGGATTGCAATTCATTTCCAATTCAAATGAACTTGTCAAATGAATTGCAATTCGTTTCTAATTGAAATGAATTTGTCAAAGTGAATTGCAATTCATTTCCAACTCACTTGAGTTGAATTGATTGAAATTTGAATTGATTAAATGCATGTAAATGACAGCAAACATTACTCTCGTTTTGTATATCACCTAGTAGTGTAACTTCGGGTAATGTGCGTTCTTAGCTTATATAGTTGGCTTACAAAGTTCATAGTTATTGTTTCGGGTAATTTGGACCAGTAGTACACAATGAACTAATTTACATTACATCCTGCAGACAAACCAGGCTTCGAGGGGTTAGAATTAAGAGAAAAAACAATGTAAAATAATCTCAAAGTTTATAATAAATAGAGAATGAATAAATGACAAAAACTTGTGTTACAGAGGTAAAAAATTATCTTTACCTACTAATCTAAATTTGCTTAAATACTTACCAAATATATTGAACACGCGCATTAATTTCAGTACAAGAATTAAAAGTTAAAATATCAATTACTCATGAAAGCACATGTTCATTTGTCGTTTCTGTAAAATGTACGACAAAGCAGTGACACAGCAGACACTGGTCCACACTGAATGAATTGCAATTCACTTTAACAAATTCGTTTGAATTGAAAGCGAATTGCAACTCATTTTTACAAATTCATCTGAATTCGTTAGAATTGATTCAAATTTAATTCAATTCTGTTTTGTTGTGAAAAGAATTAATTCAAAATTTAGCTAATTCGTAACGAATTAAAATCGAAAAAGTGTGATTCATTTACAGCTCTGTACAGTAAAAATTGTTTATGAATAAGATATTAACGAACATAAAAGTGAAAGTTTTCTACCACTATGATGTATGGCGAATTTTTAAATTTTCAGAATTCCCGTATGCCGATATATTACTCACCATGAACGAGTGGTAAGGGTATATATAAGTTTGTAATTTCCACATAAAGTATATATTTTCTGGACCCATGTCCTGCTTCGGCTGATGGGAAAATCCGACCACAAAAAGCTGAGATATAGCAGAAAATCGATGTATTTATCAACAAATATTTTTTTATCATCTAAAATATATTTGTTCCTAATTTTTTTTACCAAAATTTTTATTCGTTAACATTTTTTTTAATATTTATAATGCCCACAAAGACGGAATAAGAAGGTAATTACACATGGAGTTTGAAGACAAACATACATTCAAATCCAAATGTTCAGCCTAATGGGTTCACTTTTTATAAAAATATTGATTTAAATAATACAAAACAATATAATAAATAAAAATTAACCATTATGGAATTCACAACCGGTTTTGTGTCAATGTATGTTGCATAATAATACAAATTTCAGATTTAAGGAGAAAATATTAAAATTTTTAGTTGTGTTTTCTAGCTACAGATCATTTCTAATTTACATTCATATATAGTGTCTGTTATCGGTAGTTTCTGATGATTTTTATCTTATCAATTATACCAAAAACTTAAAGATATGTTAAGGTGATGATGTGGTTTTAAACTGAACAATATTGTATGTAGTATGCTAAAGTGTATAATAAATAAACTTAAAAGTTTAAAAATGCCATCAATATAAACGTAACTGCATTTGAAATTAAAATAGACTTTAATTTAGTGCATATTCCGTTTACGTTTTTAGTTATCAAAACATCATAAAAAAACAAATGCATACCGATCCGAATGCTTGAGTTTCTACTCCCACAGTGACGATGGATTGAACCTATTAAAGAATCAACCGTCTTCTTTGAAACATTTTGTAATTAAAAATCGATGGTTCAAAAGAATCAAATGAAATTGTATTAAATTAAATTGTAAACAATTCATAACGAATTAATATATAAGCTTAATTTAGCACTTTAAACGTGTTGAATTTATTTCTATCAGAAATCATTAGTTATAGAATTAATGCCTTAATTAATCATTAATCTATTGTATTATAAAATAGCTTAATCAAATTTATGGAACGATTAAATTTTCCATCAATTCATGTATATTATAAATAGGCTATAGAAAATATTTTTCAATCCATTTTGTAAATTTTTGAAAACAAACCAAAAGCAAACTGAATGAAGAAAGATATATTCGCTTTATTTGGATAAGATTTGTAAGTGAACCATTTAATGGTTGAATAATAGACAAGTTATCTGGCTTCGCGGACTAGGCTTAAGGAATATTTTGTATCTGAATATAGAAAAAAAAAATAAATAGTAAAAAAAAATAAATTTTTTTATAAATTAATTCCATTATGAATTAATTCAAGAATGAAATAAAAAAATTCAACTAAAGCCTTATGATGGAAATGAATAATTATGGAATGAATCGCAGACATTTTTTATTTAAAATTAAGATTTAAGTGAATTAAGCTTAAATTTAATTTATTAATTCGAAGCTATATTAGGATTGGATAAGCTTTTATAGTTGATATTTTAAGACTATTTTTGTTAAATGACTATTAAAACAAAATTAGTGCTATAATACCAATAACGCATGAACCAAATAAATAATGCAAAGAGATTATACTTAGAATTTCATGGTCTCCTATTTTTAGTTTAATAAATGAAACCCTTTTGCTTTACTTAAAATTAGATGAAATAATAAAATATAACTCAGAACAATTTACAAAAGAATTAACTTAACACAAAATCACATGAATCAATATAAGTACTACATCCATTTCATTCCATATCCGTTCCTTCCTCTCAGCCTCTTATGCCATTCAATACACTATCTCTCACAACCTCTTGAAATTGTAGATTAAAATAAGTTGTTTGAAAACATTATTCCCAATTTAATATTTGTCGTACATTTGTCGCTTATTATACCCTTCACGAAGAGTAGTTTCTATATTTTTTATTTGCGATCCCATAAAGTCGATATAGCCATGTCCGTTTGTCCGTGTGTGCATCTGTATGTTGAAATCAATAATCCATAGTCCCATAAAAACCCAAAGAACTTTTCAACGATGTATATAACGCTAAAGTAATTCGTAACTGCAATGGGTCAAAATCAGGAAAAAGATATTTTTTATCCGATTTTTTATTTTTACCAAAACAATAAACACAAGTTTTACCATAAAATAAAACCCAAAAATTTTTTACAATAAAATTTTTTTAACAAAAAATATTTTCAATCTTTGTAAGATTCTGCAATATAGCTCTCTTACTTTTGTAGTGTGTTATTACAGTCAATATAACTTTTGTATTTTATAGTCAATAAGTTTTATATATTCATTTGTGTGTGCACATGAGTTAATATTTTTCTACGGTATCTCTACCATTAACTAACATTTTAGTATTTTATAAAGTGATGGTAAATTTCTTATAATCTCAAAGATTAATAATTTACTGCCAAGTCCTAAAAGCGCAGAAATATATTATACATAAAGCATTTTCCTCGGCACTTTCCAAAGTATGGTAAACTACTATCTTGCTGAATATTTCGAAACCAACTATTCAGTTGTGGAGGCACTATTACAGACTTGCTAGCATTTTTTTCTTGAATGAAGAAAAATGTTTTTTTTTGTAGATTTTAAAAGTATTTCCATACATTTGAAAATTATGCCGGTAGAAAACCAAAGATGCCAGTAGAAAACCAATAATTCCCATATATTTTTTGGGTACATCAAATTTTGGGTATCCTTCTCATAACGCTTTCTTCCTTACATAGAATAGAAAGAATGGAAGCGTTTTTGATCCAGATTTACGATCAATGGAAGAATATTGTAGGCATAAAGGCCACATTGGTTTTGGTTTATAATAACATGATATGTATTTCCTTTCCCCTCTGTAATCTGACCAGCTTTTTATTATGATTTTTGTGTATTATTTGTTAATTTTCATGAACATCGTTGATTATTGGCGTTTACTTTTCTGACACAAAATGTTGCCAACACATCATTTATTGAAGCTTACCCATACCCTTATAATATGTTACATTTTTAACGCCACAATAGAACAAAAATCATTATCCTTTGTGCAATTTGTAGCTTCTAAATATTCTAACACTATACTTTTTTCTTCCACTTTCACACTTTTAATCAAAAAATACAAAAAATATTTCCTTAACACCGATGAACATGAAAAGTAGTTTAAAAAGTGCTTGATTTCTAACCCTTTAGCGTAAAAATATGTAGCATATTTTCGGGGTTTCAAGGCAACATTACTTGAAACGAACACGCTATACGCTTACCAAACTACATGGGATGTTTGGATGCTTGATGCATTTTACAACTGCTACCACTACAAATCAGTATACAGTATATATATTCCTTGAATTTCTCCTATATCATAAGTTTTCAATAATAATCAAAAATTTTCGATTATTTCAGTAATGTTGACAGCTTATGCAGTGTTTTTTGACAAAGAAAGTAAACGAATTTTAAAAGTGTCGGTAGCAGCAGATATTTTTCAAGCTATTATTACGTTTTTACTTTTTAAAAATGGTGATTTATTTTCCTTTAAAAATCAGGATTATTTGAATTGCAAATAAAAGTGATCAATAGTTAAAAAATTGTAACAACTCTTTATTTATTTAAATTTAAGCACCCTATTTAATACACACACTTTATAATATACAAGAAAACACTAGTAATATAGCTTATGTTAACTGTAACAACTCCTACGATATGCTAACTCCTCAGAAACTTGCTGTTACTATTTACATACACAGTGCTATATTGTAGTAGTTTCACGAATTATCCAGCGAAAAAACTACAATGTTCTATATCCACAATGAACACCTAGAGCTTTTAGCAGCTTTAATAGTTAATATTGTCGTACTTATCAACAATGTTGATAACACGCTCTTATTAACATTGCTTATAAGTATGACAACATTAACTGTTAAAGCTGATAAATTTAACATTAACAAATGAAGTTTCTACAGATATAAATTTTTATAAACATGATGAATGTTGCAAGTACCCGCTACAGAACGTTAAGCCGTTATATACAATTACTATTTGCTTAACTAACTTTGTGCTAAACTTAAAACTAATTTAAAAGACTAATTTGTATGATAGGGAACTATTTGTTTATGTAGTAATAACCTTAAAATTCCTCTATTCTTATAACCCACAGTGTACAAAGAATTCTCCTACTGACATTAGTGCAAGTATGTAAAATTTCTAAGAAAAATCTAAAAATTCTTGAGAAAAATCTGTAAACATGGTTAAAGAAAGCAAAAGAAAATGAAAAATAAAACATAACCTACGCCATAGAAAACCAGCCATGAATATTAACACTTACGGCATCAACAACCAACGCCTGTCACATTGCTTTTCACATGCCTCCAAAAAATTTAAAAAAAAAACAGTCAAATGCTAAAAGTGTTACCCCCAACTCCTGGCTAACATTTACCCTCCCATACACACACACAAACTCTTACACTATTATTGTACATCATAAAAACCGCTACTGTAACACAAACTTAAGAATTAGTGTGCTATGGTGGCAGTCATTGTCATCGTGGTTTCTTTGTAATCCTCCCCCTTCTTTTATCTAATTCTCGTTCTCTTTCTCTTGCGCCTCTTTGCCACTATAAAATTACGGTGAATATAAAAATGTTTTTTTGTTAATAAACGTGTGTGTGTGTGGGAGTGTGTGCAAATGTGTTTGTTGTAAAATGAAAATGTAAATAAAAGTTCATGTGGCGCACTTTTGCAGTAAACATTTTTATTTTTTATTTTTTTTTTTTTCTTTTTTGTGTAAATGAGTATTTGTGTGGTTTTTGTGTATTTTTGTAACAGCGCTTTTGTATACGTTTGTGCATATGTTTACCTTTGTTTGACAAATGTTTTGTAATACAGCTGGTTGTAAAATAACCGTGTCTTTTCAAAATACTGAATTAACGTTGCTGTTAAGAGCACGAATGTTTTACCCCAACAACAATAATTTAATTGCAGATGACATTTTTAATATGTTTTGACAGTAACTTTATTTTAGCTGTTATTATTATTTTTTTTTATATATTTACACTTTTTTAATTTTGTTACGGATACTAAAAGGTATATCAAATGAATATACATATGAGGTTACTAAATTGTTCCTGGAGTTATTAAAATTAAATACAAAAAGTAATTGATACAAATTGTAGCCTTTAAGTTAAACTAAAATTACAAGTAATTGAAGCATGGATACGTTTTGTTTATAAATTTGAAATTTCTCCCACCTATTGTATAATTTTAGTGCTATTTGAAAATATATTTACCACTTGTAACAAAAAAAAGAAAACTAAGAAATTATGCTTTAAGAGCTAATTATTTTAATGAAAATATAGATAGATTTTGTTCAAAATAAGTATCTCTTTTTCGAACTGATTATCTCTTTGCGATCAAAAGATATTTATGTTGTATTTTTTTAAATTTTGACCTAATCTACATTTTGTTTTTAAACATCAGTTATATTTCTGATAAAAAACTTTGAGCCATGTGAGATGCTTGTGGCTTCCACCAACTCTCTCACGTTCAATCTGCGATCGACCAATACCATATCGTGAGTTTTTTCTCATTTTTCGGGTGTATAGACCTCAACTGGGCGTCCAGAATGTTCAGCTGTGCTTGTAAGGCCATAACGAAATTCAGTAAACCACTTTTTTACCATTGAAATTGATGGTGCAGAGTTCCCATAGTAGTTATCAAGCATAGGTATGGTTTGAGTGATGATTTTTTTTCCGCCAAAAATAATGACTCACTTTTTTCCATTTTCTCCTCAAGTCACGTGCTAGTCTGCTATCAATGGCTGTCAAACACAAACTCAATGATGCAGCTTTTTAAAATTTTGACAGGTGTCAACTGGCAGATGACTGTTGAGATGAGCAGTGTTTCTCTTTCAGTTTAGAGGCGAAAAATTCAAAAAATCACGGGTTTTAAACCCGCCCTCATATATCGCAATTAAAACTACTAGAATACATGTAATATTGAACGCTACATGCACAGAAAAAATATAGTTGTACATGAATACTGTAACCATTTCAACATGTTTTTTTTTCAAACAATATTATGGTCACAATACTTATTATATGATTGCGGTAACCATAATATATTAATGTTAGGGTTCGCATGATTATATCAATTATATATGGGCAATTTCATATTATCGTACGTGACATTTGTACGCATATAGAGTGGAATAGATTTTGCAAAAATAAGAGTATCTAAAAAATAATTTTGTCTTTATTTTCCATTCAGAGTGTACTATATTTTAAAAAAATAATAAGATCTTTCGAAACATTGTTGTCCAAAATATAGAGCGAAATAAGGGCATATCGTACGTGACATAAAATGGAAGTAATTTTGAGGTACATGTAGAAATATGCGAAAATTTGAGAATCGCGAGAGGAGTTAGGTTTTCTTTTAATTTCTTACACTTTTTTATCCAATGCGTTCAATTTCTTCATTACTGAACGTAAGCTTATTATTTTACCAGCTGCGTTCAGAAAATTAAATAAAAAATTGTTAAATGTTTTTTAATATTAACAAAATTTATTCAAGATATTCTACAAGTATTATTCATACATAAATGTTTACATAAACAACTATTTCTAAAAACTCACCGAAATTCTCACCGAAATTCCCTGTATATGTCATCGATAATTACCTTAAAATCAGATCGTGTTAACATTTTTCCGTTAATGATGGCGTTTTTCCAGAATTATATTTATTAACTTGTATATGTACTCTTATGACAAAAAAGTTATACTGCCTTCAGTAACACAATTTTTTAAAATACACACTGTCTGGTTCCTCTTCTTAAAAGGCTTCTTACGAAATTCATACTCGATTCCTGCTACTATATAAAACAGTTATTAAATATTGACTACATAGGTATATGCACATATATACAATTTACCTTCTAACTTCAGCAATAGAAATTTAATTGATCTAACAAAGCTCAATGTTAATGTATGGATATCAATATATAAAATATGAACTACTCACTATAAAAATCAACACAATTGAGATTCGGTCCAACTTAACACTTGTTGTTCTTTTTAGGATCCCGTTACTTCTGTAGCCGGCAATTGAAATAATATAAAAGTTTTAAAAAAATTTGCTAAAAATATTTTTACCACTTCTCGTTCAGATTTACTGAAAGATGCGTTTAGTTTTTTTACTATCCCACTATGCTGAACGGTAAGTTTTACGGTATATGTGAAGAACTTTATTGAATTTTGCATTCAGTTATGCTAAATGTGTGTTCAGCGAAGAATAATTTGGTTGATTCGAAAAATCTGAACAAAACGTTCAGGTCGCTAGTAGAAAGGATTTTTTAATATGTTGCGTTCAGAAAAACGTTTGCTTGGTCTATTACTAGCTGAACGTCGCGTAGTAAACAACAAAATAAGCTTTCAGATCTTGGATATTTGAATATGGTTGTCACAAACATATATATGTTTACTGTAACCATATATATGGTTGATACAATTATTTTAATCGTAAATTAATCATATTATTGTTACCACAATCATATATATAGTTACTGCGACTATAATATTTTTAAACATGTTGAAATGGTTACAGTAACCATGCACAAATGTTGAAATGGTTACAGTAACAATGCCCAACTATATTTTATTTCTGCGTGTACGATATATATTGGAGAGGGGGCACCTTTAAACAATGTGAATAAAATCTCCGTTAAAAAGTTTTTCCGGCCCTTTACCGAGTTTTTTACATAGCAACGTCAACAACTTTCGATAGTCTATCAGCCGTCTGCCGAATGTAGTTGGATGAATATATTGTTGCAGTGCCAATGTAAATTTTTTTATTTATTTTTTTTGTAAAAGTGTAAAAAGTATTCAGTGATCGTTTTCTTTCGTAAAAGAAATTAATTTTAAACTAAATTAAGATAACTTCATTGATATTTATGTATAAAAAGACAATATTTTTTATAAAATTTCCGTGAAATGGTACCCCAGTTCAGGTTTGAATAAAAAGAAGAGGGCACCTTTAAACATGTTCAAAGCTTCCAACACCAGTAATCCAACCTGGAATATTGAGGACAGCTGCGATTATGAACTTTGACTTTGATTTTTCTAAATTTAAAATGGGTTAATAAGACAACTAATTTAATATTATTAATAAAGGTGATTTATATTTTTCTTTGAAGTTCTTGAAAAGAGTATTTTTTTTTTTAACAATTTATTTAACACAATTGTTAATTTTAGTTCCTATCGATAACATTCCTATTTTTTTTTTTTTTTTAAATTTGCAACTTATTTACGTACCTTAAATTTAAAAAAGTTATTTTCGAGCTGAAGTTTCGTTTTTATGTTTTTAATTTTATTTGTATGCCTTAATAATATAAAACTTATTTGTGAACTGAAGTTTTTTATTTTTAAACGTCAATGTTTATGTTTTTTCTTAATAAATAAATCGAATTTATTATAAATTATAAAATTATATTTTTGTACATAAAAGCAATAGCAAAAAAGTGCCGTTCAAAGCTGCCTCGTTTGGGGGGCACATTTGTATACAATGACTTCATCCATTAAAAAACTATCAAATCGAACTAAAAATAAGATACTTGAAGACTTAAACTTGAAAGCTTCAGGGTGCCCCTCTCTCCCCAACAAGACTAAGTTTATAAAAATCGGACATTCTTATATAAAACTTGAACTTTGAACCTCTATGAAGAATAAACCAAAACTAATTTAATGTTTTTTAGCAACCAAAAATTGTAAATAACTATAAAGCAACTGTCAGCCAGGTCTTAAACTAATTTTTAGACAAATGTATTTCGTCCATAAATAAAGTTTGTGTATACAGTTTTATTTTGCAAATTTTATATTAAATACAAATTGCTGATATGTAACAAAAAATATAATTTTTATAAAATGTTTAGTACACTTCATCCTGTTTTAACACAAATTAAATTTCGTTGTTAAACGTGTATTAGCTGCTGCTGAAAATTAATATTATTTATTCATCAGGGAGTTGGATGCATTAATACATAACAAAATCCTAAATCTACATTATTTTAATTGACTAAACGAACATTTTCCTAGCCAGTTGAGCGCACAGTAAAAAAGCCATAAATTTTCCAAAGCCTAAATTGTTGGGGCGTTGATAAAGGTGGTGCATAATAAAAAAGAATCTTAATTTATTTTTCTTTAATATGAATTCAAAGAAACAACACACACACAAGTTGAAAGATGTCATACATTTGTTAGTGAAAAATAAAAAGAACTTAAGATTTGAAAACAAAAGAAATAAAGGACAAAAATAGTAGCAAGTTCATGTGGCAAACAAACATATAGAAACACTTAAACAAAAAGAAAAATATTAAAGCATATATAAATATTTATGTATATTTTTTGTGAATGTATAATAAAAATACATTGTAAGTAGATACATGTGTATGTATATTTATATTTATATAGATCTAACATGTCCCTGCCAGCATTTGTAAGAGTCTTTGTGAATACTGTGACAAATCTAGAAATTAAATTAATAACGAAACATAATTTTAAAACTTAGTAATAAAAAGAATAAAGTAGAAATATCTGGAAAGTGATACAAAGTGATCATAATTTATTTATCTTTTATAACTCAAACTAAATGTTGGCTACTTAAATTTAGTAGAATTTTTAACTCGATTTTTGATGATTTGTGGTGAATTGTTTCGATTTTCTAACAATATATTTCGCACAATATTATGCGTATACTTAATATTTATTTGTATCGATAGAACAAATATTAATCATACGTAGTGTAGTTTGTAGTTTGTAAATATTTTCAAAGAACAACTATTTTGTATACCAACCATCAAAAAATATTGTTTTTGTCATTCCGTTTGTAATATAGGCCCACAAAAGTATATATAATATGGGTTTTTATAAAATTCTAAGACGATCTAGGTATGTCCGTCCGTCCGTCCATCTATCTACCTATTGAAAACACAAAAGGGCCCAAATGAAAGGAGCTAGCTGACTGACGTTTGCGTCGATACTGCGTGTGTTCGAACAAAAGAAAAACGATCGTAATGTGTTTGTTGTTTGTGCGGTCGGTAGTAAATACTTGTTGAGAGAAAGTTATATGTTTACATATGTGTACGTCGTCGCAGTCGCTGAACGGCAAAAGTTGTTGATGTCGAAACATAGTAACAACATGTACTAAAATAGAGTGAAGATTACAGGAAGACAAGTAAAAAATACTACGGAAAGGCAAATTAAAGTTAACAGAAAGTAACGGTCAATCGTTTTAAGATAAACAGTATAAGAGAAATGTTAGTAAAAGTGTCGGAATTGAAATCTGAGCAAATAAAGGTAATATTACGCCATCGTGAACTACCGGCTACGGGAAATAAGAGTGAAGAAGTAGAAATGGATACTACTGTTGAAAACCAAATCGATGAACTAAGAAATATGATGTAGCAGTAAATGACCTCGGTAGTGCAAAATGCAAACCGTGAATGCAATTTACCGAATGCGTTGTCTCATGAGGTTGGTAATGAAAGTCTTGCCGAAAACAGTAGCCACTATTTTGTAAAGGAAATAGCTGAAACCATACCAGAATTTAATCCAACCGATGATGGATCATTAGGTGCTGAACAGTTCGTAAACAGGGTAAATACAGCTATAGCCGCATACCGGTTTGAGGAGAAAGCTTTGATTTTGGCAGTATATAGTAAACTAAAAGGATCGGCGAAATTGTGGTTGGATGCTTCGAAGAAAATGTATTCTAGTTGGATAGTTCAGCTGGATGAGGCAGAAAAATATAGAAAATTGGCTAAAACCCAGAGGGAATCGAATGAAGGTATAATTGATTATTGTTTTAGAACTACGTCTTTTGGCCGCAAGTACAAACTTAGTGATCAGGCAATAATTAAGTAAACACGCGGCGGTTAACGAAATCTTGACCTTCAATCTGCCACTGCGGCAATGCGATATTCATCCTTGTATAATTGTCCAAAACCGCAACATCGTCCGCGATGTACTGATTGTCAGAAAGTACACCGAAAAGGTGAACCACAAAATTGCGGTAGGCATACACTAATTGTACGACGTGTCGGACTATGCAATCAATTATTTACGCGTAAAATAGTTTTAAATGGTATGGAGTTAACCGCATTTATTGATACCGGGAGCCAATGTAATATGGTACGTCGAACTGTGGTGGGAAATATTATCTGTAATTTGGAGCTTTGCTCAATGAGTATTAGGGGAATTTGTGGCGGTGTACAAACGTTAAGATCATGTTTTAAAGCGGAGATTAATGCTGATGATGTGAAATTTTAAGCAGTTTTTTATGCGGTGGATGACGATTTGTTGGACGAAGATGTTTTGATTGGCCAGAGCTTTACTTGAAAAGGGGCAATTTAAGTTTGAATCCAGTTCAGAAAGAACGTCGCTGCTTCAGCTAAATCTGTCCTGTTTACGTTAATAACCGACTTTAATGAAGTTTTCGCAGATAACTCAATTCAAATGGGTGGAACTAACATGAACGACTTAAAACTTGAACTTGACACTGATAAGGAACGCCAATTTGAACAGCAGATGACACATGCAGGTGCCCAGATCCGAATGCCTTGAGAAGAATCTGGTGATATGGAAACTGCTGATCTACGAATCGATAAGATGAATATTGTTATAGGTGACTGAATACCTATACATTCAAAGCAGCGCGCCGTTGGAGATTTGGTTCCCGTCGGTAATGATGCTCCGGAAACCGGTACCTCGAGAAAACTGGAACATCGCTTTAAAGGTCTATTTCAAGTGGCTAAGATCCTCGAAAACGACAGGTATGTGATTGAAGACCTTCCGTGCTTCAGTCGAAAACAACGTCATTACTGTTCTGTTTATTCCTCTGATGGTCTAAAACTGTGGTGCTCGATTCCACCTTATAACGACGAAGATTGTCTCCCCTACAGCGAGGACGCTGGATAATCAGGAATGGCCGATTGTAAACATCACTGTAGATTTTTTGAGTTATTACATTTTGTACAATGAATTATTACTTTATTTTAATCCGATTTACTTTCTTTCATTATTTATAGTTTAGGCTCTTTTCAACCCTTGAAGGATCAACATCATAAACTTTAACTCTAAACTATTCTGTTTCGTTTTTATTGCCTAGTTACACAATAATATACCTAAGAGTCCGCCAAATAAATTTTGCTTAAATTTGTTCCCAAAAAGTAGCTTTTTTGTGCACTTTTTTAGAAAAAATTTAGATAGAATATATATTTTTTTTTTTACTTTTTTTAAAATAACTTCCAGGGACATCTAATTTTTCACTAACAATAGTTAGCAAAGTTGTAGCTATGGTAAAGCTAAATAACTCTTGTGAACATATCTATGAATTCTGAACGTGTCTCGTTACCTAAAAATCATAGAAAGATCACCTTAACAATTTTTTGTCTATTTTTTGACGCTAAACAAAGATTTTTTGTTGAAATTGCATGATCAAGTCATGTTGTGCTGTTATTTACTTAATTGAGGTGCTTTCGAATTGATCTACAGTTGCTCAGCTTCTTAGTGGAATGGGGATCAGTGCGTGGATCCTCAAAGTCTCACATTTAAAAAAAAAAATCCCAAAAAATGCATTTATGATCCAAATGAGCTGAAATTTAAAATAAGAGAGTTCTTAAGAAAGTCTAAAAATATTAGTTCAAGAGATATTTTGATTTATTTATTTTTTTTTTTAATTTTGCTCGATCTTTTTTTCGTATTTTATATATGATGGACCTACAGAAGGTCGAAATTTAATTTTAGAATATGACGTATATTTGCTATAAAATTCTAAAGAAAATAAAACAAAGCTGATAACAATTATCTCGTCCCTGTAAAAAGTTACACGCATCCGAAGTTGAAGCTTTTTTATATATTTCAACTTTGTATGCGAACGTATACTGTCATGAACGTGTGTTTTTTCCAATAGTCTTCATTTGTTGCATAGAGTTATAGGTAAGTTATTTTTAATACATTTTCCTTACTTTCTTAAGTAACATGTGGATTGCTTTTAAAAAAAACTTCTTCAACTCATCGTTGTTACTTTTTTGACACATCCTGAAGAGTAAAATTCGTTACTTCTAGAAGTCACTAAAAATTAACTGTAGTTGCACGCTTCTTCCACACTAGAGTTACTACATCGATTTGATGGCGATTTCATCCACGACGAATTTAAAAATTGTGACGTTATGAGGTAGAATCTTCTACGATAAAAAAAGCTGTTAGGGTTATTTTATATAAATATTTCTTCTTTTGTTTGTCTGTAACTAAGTTTTATTTTTATTTCTTGTAAACATTGTTTTTGTTAACATTTTATTTGTCTTTATTTTGCATAAGTACTACACTTTGTTGTTGTTTTTCCTTTTATTTTTGTAAACATTTTCTTTTAGTTTGTTTTTATTTTTATTTTTTGTTTTTTTTTATTTTAATGAATTTCTTTATTTTACTTTTGCTTTTCTTATTGTAAATTTAAAAGAAATTCATTATGAAAATACAAACATATTTACAAATATACATATAAGTATACATACATATAAATATATAAATATACCTATATAAGACGTTTGCATGTGCTTGAGTGTTGAGCAATTTCTTATGGCATTTTTATTATAAATTTGAATTATAGCCTTAAATTACCAGCACACAATGTTACATAAAAAATTATGGTAAAATGCTGTTCTTGACATTTGTAAAATATTTATTTCCATATACCTAAATATGTAAATGATATTTAGTGTGAGAGGAAATTGCATAAATATATAATACAACCCTAAGATTTTTTTAAGCTTAATAAAGTATTGCATAGATTTCACCGATTAAATTTGCATTACTTATTTTTTTTTTTTTTTTTTTTTTTTTGTTAAATTTGATTCTCTTTTTAACTGTCAAACAGATGCTCTATTATTATTTTTCAATTGTAACTATTTCTTTGAAAATGTAGGTCTATTCAAATTCATCCAGTACGTATAATAAATATTTGTTGTATCTATACAAGTTAATATTAAGTATACGCATAACGTTATGAAAATTGTATTGTTTAAAAAACGAAACAATTTACGATAAATCATAAAAAAATCGTGTTAAAAATTATACTAA
This sequence comes from Calliphora vomitoria, assembly GCA_942486065.2. NCBI lineage: Eukaryota > Metazoa > Arthropoda > Insecta > Diptera > Calliphoridae > Calliphora > Calliphora vomitoria. The sequence continues at coordinate 113,999,295 of OW818030.2, read as the reverse complement.
ATTAAAAAAAAGTAAAATAAATTATGTAGCATATCATCTTTTTAATATCTTTAATATTCTGAACAATTATGAAATTGTAAAAAAATGTTTTAATAATGGAAGAATCCATATGAAAACGGACAGAAAACTGATATTTTCAGATTTGATATCTTCGATTTTAATGAAATTTACCAAACATATTATCGTTCCAAAGTGTTCCACAAATCAATGACATTTTCATCGGAAACCCATTCTAGTTAAAAAATAACGCTGAAAAATTGAAAAATATGTTAAAATTTTCTAAAAGTATATAAACATAATTGCCCATAACTATAAAAGTACTGAAAGTCCAACATAACTTTTGGTTCCGTTTTAAAGGCAAAGATATTGTGTTTAAAATGGTGTAAATAGAATTGTTTAAATCCAAAAAAACGTCAATATATATTAATGTAAAAATTCCAAATACTTATTGTAAAATTATACATTTGACCTTCACGATTAACGTTAACGTTGTCTGCTTTTAGTAAAACTTTCAGAATATATTTAGAATTATCGGGCCTATAATATTCTGTATAGGATTTACTTAAAATTCATAACAGTAAGGAAATTGGTATCATTCGCCAAAATATGACCAACAAATTAGTTTTTCCCTAGAATCGCAAAATTAAAATCACAGATACGGAAAAACTATAGGAGCTATTGACATATTTCTTTCATATTTTTATTTCCAATTACATTCTCAATGAATCCCAATGGGATGATCAACAAATTCTGAAATTTGTTTAACAAAATTTTTAAAAAATTGAAAATGCACTTGTGTCATATTCACACATTTTTGTTTGTCCATTCGGCACCGCCAAATTTTTTTTGCATTTTTTAAGCCATTTTTTCAAATTTAGCCTTTTTTGCTCAACAAGAATTGGCAGCACTGCATAACCTACAAATTTAATGGAATTCCGCAACAATTGATAAACTAAAACAAAAATAAAAAGTGTTAAACTGAAAATCCAAGAAGAAAAAATTACTACATTTTAAAAAATTTTTTTATATTTGGTCAATTCACAAGGTATCTTATCATGTCATATTGCATAATGTCCTAATATTTCACAATGGTTTTAATTGCTTTTCTAGCAAAAAATGTCCGAAAATAATACTACTTTCTATGCTATGTTTATTGTATTATCGTAACGAACCAGCAGAGACCAACACCGAATGCCTAAGAGTCGCTTAAGCCAAGCCGTCCTAAAATATCTCGACTCGGCGGCTCGGCTTAACCGACTCTTAGGCATTCGGTGTTGGTCTCTGACTGATAAAAGACCTTGTAAATTGAGCAATTATCCATAAAATTCTGATATTTTTTAAGTTTTTAAATAAAATATCAAAACAAAAGGTCCTATTACAATAATATCTATAGTGATGTAAAACTTATAGTGGTACAAATAAAATGTGAAACTTTTCGGTGACAGTTACTTCTACAAATATGTATGAAAACCTTTGGCGATTTCCAATAAAACTTATTGATAACAAATAGAATCCTAAATTACGATTTCAGTGATATTTGTAATTAAATAATGAAATATTTATTTTATTAAGCTCAATTTTTGAAAAGCTTCACTAAATGAGCTCGGGATGGTAACACCTCCCCTGATTCTTTAGCAAATGTCACATCGTATACTTTTTGACTTTGATTTTTAAAGCAATTCAATTAACTAAAATAAATAGGTAGAGAAATCAACAATAAAATTTCTCTACCATCAAGGCATAGATAGAGGATTTCTTGAGCCATACTGATAACTTGTTATAGTTCTCAATGTTAAACATTTTATCATATGTTTGATTTTGATTTTTCTCAACATTCGTTATATACTTATTTTAAACATTTAATGCAAGGGTGCCCAAGCCGTATGCTCTTGGTGCTCATTTGTTTTTGTGAAAGCACTTTCCTATAGGCTGTTTGTTTTAATACTCAATAGAGCACTCAGCACTAGCAATATGAAATACACAAACAACGTTGTCTAGTTAGTTTTTTTTTTTTTTTTTTCTTTTGTAGATCTTCACTGTATACACGCAAGTGCAAAGCAACAACACTTTCGTATGCTTTGCTGATAAACACTGACGATAGCGATCATCAATGTAGATTTTGTTTTTGTTTATCGTATGATATCGTTAAAAAAATTGTGTATTTTTTTTTTCTTTTTGTTGGTTTTTACAACAAATAAAAATTGAATAAAAACAAGTTAGAAAGTATGGTTGGTCAAGCCCGACCATATAATACCCTACACTAAGTAAGTGAGCAAAAACATTTTTCTTTCAAAATTTCAATAATTGATATTCGTGAGTGATTTTCGGAAGTGAGCCTTATATGGGAGCTATGACAAACCAAATTTTTTCGAAATATCTTCAAAATTGCGACCCGTACTTTGCGCACAAGGTTTACATGGACAACCAGCCAGACGGACGGACGGACATCGTTTAATCGACTCAGAAATTGATTCTGAGTCGATCGGTATACTTTAAGGTGAGTGTTAGACTAATATTTTTCGGCGTTACAAACATTTGCTTAAATCCAATATACCCTACCCACTATGGTGGCGTAGGGTATAATTAGTTTTTCTTTAAATATATTGGTGTTTAATCTTCCTTGTTAAAAACAAGGATTTTCGTTAAAATCAGATTCGCTACAATATTTAACCCAAATAAAAATACTAAAAGCATTGCAAATTACGTTTAATATTAATTGTATTTTTTAAATATTGTTTAACATATGCTAATGACGAATTTATGCACTTATAAGGTGGAAGGGGGACCGTAAGCCACTTTTTTTAGGTGATCTCAATTTAAAACCGCAATACATATCCTTATTGCGGTTTCGGATACTTAGATATGTTGGCTTCAGTTTTATTCTTGCCTATCTCATCTCAATATACATATTTCTTTTAATATTTCTAGACTGACCAAAAAGGACGAAACGACCCCACCTATGGGGTAAATACGCCAATGGGATGGGGCAGATTTGTCATTTGTAAAATAAAACAAAAAAAAATCCATAAATATTAACGTATTGTTTTATACCTTAATTCACAAAACGAAGTATAATAAACTAGATATTTGTTGTTTATTTCATAACTTAACAAAAAAAAAAAATTAAGCAAATTGTGACTGATTTTTTCTATATTTTATCAACATTTTACTCTACATTACGGGGATTCCTTGTATCTGGTGAATGTGTGTGAGTTTTGAGATTTCATATAAATTTTTTTCTTACTTCAAATTAAATGATCGTAAAGACTATTGTTCACTATTGTTGATATTCCATCTTCAACCAATATCTTTTTTGTATCACAAAAACTAAAGAAGTTAGCACAAAAAATTTACACTATAAAATATTTTCACAGCTTATTGAAAATCACATTTGTCTCATATCATATGTAAAATTAAACTTTCCAACTTTCATGGATGTTAAACAATCGATAAACAAAAACATAACTTGATAATGTAACAAAATCGATTAATCGGTTTTTAAGTACATCGGTGTTGGCAGATGTGCCCCTATGGCGAATGATATCCCTTCTTTAAAATAAAAATTTTTAATATTTTTAGGTAAACATAATTATTTAAAATATGTTTTTTTAATTTACTTATTAGCAAAAAAAATTAAATGGAAAAGATTTTTTTTAAATTTTTTTTTTAAATTTTTATTTGAATTTTTTTAAATTTATTAGTGAAAAATATTCTTTCCGATTTTGACCCATTGCAGGTCCGACTTACTTTGGCTTTATATCCTCCGTGGCAAAAATCTTTGAAATATCTAGTATTGGATATCCATATTGTCTGTATTACTCACTTAGTAATCCAGATATATGTCATATATAGGTTATGACATATATCTGGATTTTTGTGGGCCGATTATCTCAAGCCGGGAGAATTCTTTATATATTGCTGTATGAATAATGAATTTAAGTTACTTGGGGGCTACGGAAAGTTGATTTCAACATACAGACGGGCAGACGGACATGGCTATATGGACTATATGGCTATAACGATCAAGAATATATTGTTACGAATTTGTAATAGAGATTTGAATTTAACGATCTGTAACGACCGGCTGCAACATTCATCATGTTCATAAACAAGTCCATCAGCTGAAGCTTCTACTTACTTATCAACAATGTTGATAGCATGCCGTTCTTTGCATTGTTTGTAAATATAGCAACAGTAAATGTTTAAGCTGCTAAGATAAACATCGAAAGCTCTAGAATTCGAACATACGAGTTTTGACCGTTAAGAACAATCTAGGCGATTCGAATGAAGATAGCAGTGTGTATAAGTAGTGACTGGGTTCCTGTAGTGAGTTTATCATAGGCGCTGTTAAAGTTAACATCAACTGTTTTGTACATTTAAGTGTGTGTATTATAAACGTGTGTGTATGTATTAAAAACACATAGTGACTATTTAGATTGCTGTTGTTGTACATTTAAAGTTCATAAAGAGTTGTTACAATTTTAAACTAATAAAACTGCTTTTAATTGCAATCAAATAAATCCGGTTTATATAAAGGAAATAAACAACGTTTTTTAAAGGTAAAAACATAACAAAATGTATTTTCAGTAAATAAAAAATTAAATAAGTAATAATATATTCACATATTCTGATAGTTCTATGAATTGGCATAATTTTCATTTCAGTTAAGCAAAAGCTTTATTTTGTAAAAATTGTATACAACTATAAAGACAAAAGTTTTAAAATATTTTTAGTTAGATTTTCCAAAATGTTTGATTTTCCTTTGTAGTATATTGCTCTTAAATTTTCATCTTTATAAAAGGTACCAATTAAAATCTTTAACTATTTCCACATTAAATACATTTTCAATTTCTCTTGTTCATCTTATCAATTAAAAATTTCTTTGAAAATTTAAATTTAAAATAAATTCATTAAAATCATGCCGAAAATTGTACTACATTTTCCTCTAAAAAAAATAATTAAGCATTTAATTATTTTGGCATAAATTATTGACTTGCTCAATAAGGATTTCTTTATTAATTTGCTACATTTAATATGAATAATGAGGGACTTAGAGAATAAATTTAAATAACTTTACAATTAAATATTTTTCTTAGCCTTCCATGTAATAAAAACAAGAGAGAAGGGGTTTATATAGAGTGTGGAAGACACTTCCTTCCCTCCTTTGCACTTTATTAGTGTAATAGTATGTGAATTCATACTGATCCCATTCATTTATTAAAGACTTTTTTAATTATAATTTTTGCCAGAGTCTATTAGTTAAGCCTTACTTTTTTTTGGCTTTTGTTTGTAGTTGTTGTAGCTAAAGTTTTGCTTGTTTTTATTGTTTTTGTGTGTTATTTTTGCTGCCTGTTAAAAGCCTAAAGGTATAAAACCAAATAATTAATTATATACTGTATTCACCAGAAAATGGGGGCTTAAATTATGGGATTATTTCGTTTTGTATTTTCTCTCTCTCTCTCTCTCTGTCTGTCAACAAGTTTTCTGTTAAATACAAAATTACAATGGGGGCTGAAGTGTTTTTGAAAACTTTGTTTTTATTTGGCTTGAAATAATTTTTGTCATTAACAGCAAAAACCAAAAAGTTACAAAAAAAACAAAAAAAAAACTAAAGAGATTATAATTAAATAAGAATTATTAAAGAGGATATTTGTGAATTTATTTGCGGTTCTACTAATGAAATTTAATTATAATTAATTATTTTCAAATTGTGTATTTTTGAAAGCATTAGCCTAGCGTCGTCTGTATGAGGTAAAAAAAGCGGTTTGTGATTTCATATTAAAATAAAATTTTATTTTTTTCTCGAATTTTCGATTTTTTTCAAGTTTTGGTATCATAAAAAAGGTTCTAGAAAGACATATCAAGTGTCATAAGAAACATTTTTGAGAAACTTCATCTATCAATTAGTGGGTCACCCTAATATACATGCAATTTTATCTTTAGGGAAACATTAATTGTGGCTAATGGTTATACATATATGTTTATTTTATAAGTAGTTTTAATAAATTTAGAAATTAGTGGTTAAATTATGACCTTATAAATAAAATTCAAAAGTTTTTATGTGAATTTTAAATAAATAATTACATAGCCAATGTCAAAAAGCTTTGGTTAAAATAAATATTAAAAATAGCTTATGAAGCTGTTTTATCTATATATACATATACAAAATGATAACTGAATGATGCATCATCGCCCAGCCCAATCGCCAATAGCTAGAGTCTGGAAATTTGAACTCCATGTTCACTAGGAAAAGATATTTGGAAATTTTAAGACGACTCAATTCGGTAGTCTTAACTAACACAGATACAAACAAAAGTTAAAATGCATCTTCATCTACATAACAAGTATGAGTGTTATATTCTTCTGTGCCGAATCTTTTATACTCACTATCAATATGTGACAATAAAATACTTTTCTAATATAGGGGTAGAAAGATCTAGGATCATATAAATCCAGCTTATGTTCAATTTCATAAAGATATTAATTATCACAAGACAATTATGAATGTTCAAGTCATTTTCAGAGGGAAACTTGTATGAGAACTATGGAGAAATGTTGTCCGATTAGTACTTAGCTATAATTTGTTAAAAGTTTTACAAGGATTGCCGAATAATCAACATATTTCAAACAGTATTCAAAGGGGACATTCGTATGGGGGCTAGGTCAAACCATAGACCGATATTGCCTATTTTGAATACCAAACAAACGTTATCAAATTTCTGCCAGTCAGCTTCTCTCGTTTAGGACCTAGCGTTTTTTCAACAGACGGACGGGTTAAAACAGATTTTACCTTTTAAAAGCGATGGTTTGTTTTCTCTTTATTTAAATTAACACAACAATTTAAATAGTCACTCTCTTTTAATGCACACACTTTAAAAACACACTTTATAATTCACAAGAATACACTGGTACTACTACAGCTGACGTTAAACCTAACATCGCCTTTATATATAAATAGTGCAACTCGCTTTTAAGTACTGTTTATAGTATTGGCCATAACTAAAGCACCCCCACAGTGAATTTTTTTCATTTAAATTTGTATTATGTATTATTTTCAATTGTTAATATATTTACTATTGATAAACAAATACTTTTAAAGTTAATCTTTCTATAAGAGGTTACATTAAATCAAAAGATATTTAAAGCTGGAAAATAAAACGGAAAAAACTAATAATTTAATATTTTTTTATTCCAAATCCTTTGTTTTCCATGACATAACCACATCTCTTAGGTATAGAAGATATTAAGTTTTCTATGGTGTCTTGCGATATTCCTTCCCAGGCTATAATACCGCCTTGAAATTAATCGTGAAAATTGCCGATCCTTATTTCTGCAATTTTCACGATTTATTTTCATATTATCAATCTCCCACAAGTTCTCAATAGGATTGAGATCGAGAGATTGAGCAGGCCAATGAAGAACTTTTATCTTATTGCTCTGCTGCCAAGTCTTACAAACTTTGGAGGCGTACTTAGGATCGTTATCCTATTGGAACCTCCCTATAAGTGGAGCTCTTCACTGGCATTAGGCAACATTGCATCTTTCCATATATCACGGTACATGAACCGATCCATAATCCCATTCACGTTATGAATTGGCCCAATTCCTTGACCAGAAAATCAACCTCAGACCATTACATTGCCCCCTCCATGTTTAATTGTTCCTTTGCAATACATAGGATTCAGTCTTTCAACTTTTCGTCTGCGTACACGCCTTATTCCATAGGAACTTTTTAATTTGTATTTGGATTCGTCAGAGAACAGAACTGTCTTCCATTTTTGAATACTCCAGTTGATGTGGGCTTTGGCAAATTCCAGTCTAGCTTTCTTGTTCTTAGCTGATATAAACGTTTTTTTTTTTGGTGGTCGTCGGCTGAATAATCGTGCTTCTACTGCTCTTCTACGGATTGTTCTTTCGCTAACGCATAATCTTAAACTTGTTCTTACTTGACTAGCTGATGCTGTAGGATCGTTTTGCATTGCTCCTTTGATCAAGGAATCATCATATCGTGTAGTTTTACGCGGAAGTCTTCCAGAATGCCCCAGTGATATACGACCATTCTGCAAAAACTTTGGAATCAGCCAGGAAATAACTGATCTGTTAATTGAATATTGTTTACTCAATTCATGCCGTGATAAGCCTGGCTTCCAGTCTTCAATAACTTTGATTTTAAATTCACTGGAGTACTTGTTCCTTGCCATCCATTGTCTTTTCACAATAAACTGTATAAAACTTAAATTATACAGGATACGCCTTCCTTTATTTCTATCTTCTGGTATTTTAAAATGCATTCGTTGTGAGTCCCGTTAACTTACGTTGCAAATATGCAGTTGCATAGTCAAATCTTTAAACACCTTATAAGGGGGTGCTTTTGTTTTGTCCGTCGCGTTTTGTGTTTTTGTATGTTTTATCAATTTTATTTAATTGTTCATAAAAATATCCTTTCCTAAATGAACACAATATGAACATTAACAATATAAGTTAATAAAATATACACAAAATACATCCCAAAAAACCCTTTTTTATCCAAAAAATTATGATATGATAAAATCCATTGAGGGTGTGCTTTAGTTATGGCCAATACTGTATATACAAAGTGCTATTTTCTACCAATTTCATGAATTATCTAACGGACAAAATTAGAGTGTTATATTTCCACAATAATCACCTAGATCTTTTAGCAGCTTTAGTGTTAATGTTAGCAGCTTTAACAATTTATATTATCATATTTTTAAGCCAATAACCGCGTGTTAGCAACATTGTTGATAAGTATAAGTTGCTAGATCGTCTAAGAAAGCATTTTTTGTTGTTGGTATTTGAAAAGAAAACATTAAAGCAAATAACGACAAGTTTTGTTTTTGTAAAAAACTAACTGCGACTGCTTAGCAAATGGTCAAAGTCATTGTTTGTGAGTAAAGTGTTGATAGCTGTATATAAGGAATGAGATCGTAAAATTCTTAACACACGTTTTTCTTTAAAACTTTTTTTTGATCAAGATACCTTTGTTAAGCATGTCATTTATTATGTTAAATGTCAATTATGTTCATTTGTTGTTAATCTGATTAAACTGAGTGACAAGAAAAAGTGCGTACAAAAATCATTAAATATTTTCAACAAAACACAACTTGGTCGTACAAAAAGTTGGTCAAACAATCAAAGGTCTGCTATCAAACTGTTTCAATGTTATTAAATAGTACCGGGAGAACTTGTCCGTTGATATAAAATCTGGTTCAGGTAGCAGGAATATCCCACATAATGTTTCTAAAGCCAAAAAAATGGAAAGCATTTTTAAAAGAGCTCCCAACATCTCCGGTGGGAAAGCAGCCCGGTTAGGTCAGTACTCGGACTATTTGGTACGAAAAGTTAAATCCAATGCAGGTTTAAAAGCACTCAAGGCTCAAAAAGTTCCTAACAGGAACTCTGCTAAAAATTTAAGATAGAAATTGATGTCAAATTTTATACAAAAAATATATCTGTTGCATAGAGGATGACGAAATGTACGTATGTAACATTTTCGCAGCTTCTGGGTAAATTTTTGTATGTTGCAGATGCTCGAGGGAATGTTGAAGAAAAGTTTAGGACCCAAAATCATACAAAAATTCCCAAAAAGTTCTTGGTACGGTAAGAAATATGCAGTTGCGGCAAAGAAGCCAAACATTTGTCACAAAGGGCTCTATAAATACTGAAAGTTACATCAAGGAATTTTTACAAAAAATTATGTTTCCATTCATAAGAATGTGTCCACCTATTTTTGGCTTGATTTGGTATCTGTCACTATGGTAAACAAGCCCTTGAGTGGTACAAGAACAATCCTGTGGTATTTGTACCAAGAGAGGCAATTCCTCCAAACTGCCTGGAGCTGAGTAAAGTAGATAGATATTGGAATCGTGTTAAAAGAGAATTGAGGAACACAAAAAAGGTGTCCAAAAGTGTGGTAGATTTTAAACGGAGATGGACATCCTGTTCGAACAAAGTGACATAAAGCACTATAAAAACCATAATGGAAGGGTTTTCGAAAAAGGTTCAAAATTTCACTATTAGTGATTAGAACTATACAAATAATATTTTTTGTAAATTGTAACAATAATTTCAATCAAATAAAAAACAGATTCAAAACTGTAAGTTTAGTGGTTTAATTTTTATTAACATACATTTTTCGATCTCAGTCCTTACAATGCGATTTTGCCGAATTTTTAAGTTTATTTAAATAGTTACAAAAAAACAAACATAAATTTAAATTAAATACGGAAAAGAAATGTGATAGTAAATGCTTAATTATTTAAGAAAAAGATTTTGTAAAAAAAAACTTGGTTTTGTCGAAAAAACTATACAAACGTGTTAAATGAAGAATCTTTAGTTTAAATTGTCAATTTCATATTGCACTTCTTTGCATTTTTGAGAAATATAATTTTTCACGGCAGCCTCCGCTTGAAAAATAGCGATCTTGCGGCATTTTGGTTGGATGAGCAAAAGAAAGAGGAGAAGAATGCTGCTGTTTACAATTTTATTGTTGTTAAAGTTGAATCCGGCAATGTTTTGAATGAGGAATCGGATTATGTGAAGGAAAAAGTGCGACTGTTTTGCAAGAATATCCCCCATTTTGAGTTTGAAAAATTTGACCACTGATTCGAAATCAGCATTTTTGAATTTTTATGTGAATCAGAAGGCATTTTAAATGTCTTCTTGAATTTGAAAAATATTACCTCAGATTCGAAATCAGCAACCTTAAAAACCTCCGTATACCGATTTTCATCTTTTTTCAGTGATTTCTTATATATTTGGCTACAAAAATGTTTGAGATTACCTATAACACAATGGGCGAAATCGGTAGCAAGAGCCATAGTTATGGGCCAAAATGTGAGACACCCTGATATTTTTCCACAATGCTTTGCTATTGCAGATGATATCATTTAATTTATCACACATTATTCTTTTAATTTAAAGACAAGCTCTGTTTAAAATGGAAGTCATGGACCTTGATTACTCCCGGACCCCATACAACTTTCTTTCCTGAATACGTTTTTATGGTACATAAATCCCATAAAACGAAATCACAAAATGAAATCTCTTATAAATAGCGTTATCAGGTTGAAATTCGACATAAATAATTCTAATTGATAATAAAAATTACCGACATTTTCACAGATTAGTAATTTAAAAATCAAACTGCTGGATTTTGTGTATATAATTTCCTGAAAAAAACATCAACAATTTTTTTTTTTTTAAATAAAGTTTTTCTTAACTACTCGACCATCCAACTGTTATGCCAAGGTGATTTTCGTGTTTAAATTCAAAGCATTTCTAATGGAAAAAATATAAAAATTTTTTAAAATTAAGACGAAATGAGGGACTTTTTTTCTAAATACAATAGAAGTTGTCGATTATTAAAAAAAAAAAAAACATATTTATTAGTTCACATTACTGTGATGATAAAATTTTGTTATGAAAGTCTAACTACTCTCAAAATTTGCAAACTTGCAAGTCATTACAAAGTTTTTGGTGGGGTGTATAAAAACTTTGTTATCAGAATTACAATGATAACCTTTAAAAACTAGCCTGCTGTTATATGAATTATAGTTGTTCAAAGTTTACTTTAATATTTCATAGTTTTTGACATTTGCTATTTATGTATTTGTTTGTTAAATAAAGTGAAACCATTAGCTTTATTTGTATTTGCAATATATTTAAGCTTTTGAACAGAGTCTATGTTTATTTAACCAAATTCATAATATATTGGCTTGTTTAAATGCCAACACATATCTGTATTGTATACATTGCAACACATGGACATTAGGGTGGCCTTGTTTATATGGAGAAACGTAATTTGTGGGATTTTCCTGATTTTATCTTATTTTTATTCTAATGGAACAATATGCAGTTTTTTATCATAGGCAACCTATGGGACTTTTATGACAGTATCCATCGCATTTTGGTCGAATAAAAGAAAAATATTTATTAGAAGATATAACATATTAAGTGCTCCAATAGAAGGTGTTATGTAGAGGATACTAGGCTTCTAACCTAGGTTTGATTTCATGGGCAGCCACTCTTCCAGCAGCTCACTTGGGTCCCATTGTGATACCCAAGGGGTATCATACGTCCATTGTTTACAGACTACACCAACCAGATTCCCTGTTGAAGGAGTGGATTCGTTTAAGACTCATCCTTAATAACTCATCTAAGCATGATATTAATGGAATTCCGAGAATGCGTTCCCTCAGGTTTATCAGAGCCGAGCATTGGCTCTGATAAACAGCTCCTACAGTAGTCATTGTACCGCAGGCCCAGTCTTTAAGCATGAATGTCTCGCTATCTCATTAAGGGATACCCAGCATTCCTCGGTTAACCTAGATGACGTATAGACACCCACTATTCCGTTAAGCCAGATATTTGATAAAACCTCAGCCAGTTTAATGGCCGGAACTTCCGCCTGAAGCGCCCTCCTCTTCATTCTCGTTGTAACTGAAAAATGGCATATTGAAATTTAAATTGATGAAATTTCATTATGATAAATTAAATAATTCAACCACTACCGAATTATTTCAAAAATAAAACTGCTCTAAACCAGTGTATCCTGAATGATTTTAAGAGAGAAAAATATTTTGGTCATTGCATAACTCTATTAATTGTGCAGAATTTCATTGAATTTGTTGCTTATGATGAATAATTTTAGTTAATTTTTGTTACGTATGTGTAATATTTTTACGTAAGTGATGTAAATATAATATTAATCATACGCTCTATATATTAACCCTCCGTTAGTCGCTATCATTTTCAATTGAGATTGGTCGCAATGTATCAAATTGATATTAGTAAAGACAAAGCCGAGTTTGAAAATAATCTCTTAACTTTTTATTACGTAAACATAAAAACAATATTAAATTCAAAGTATTTAAACGAGTAATAAAAATAAAATTGCGATAAAAATATATAAAAAACTAGCTTAAAATTTAGGGAACTTAAAAAAGTTTACCGTAACAAAATTGTTGCTTGTATCAACCAGATCAGTTGCAACTAACGGAGGGTTAAGATGGCAGTTTTGTATACAGTTCTAGCTGAAAATAGTGAACGAAATCGTTCATACATTGGGGGGAGTGGAAGTCCCCAATGGCCTCCTTGTGTCTAGTAGTCTTGGATGTCGTCTATAAGTAAACAAAAAAATAACCAAGTGATTAATCCCACTTTCCTAAGCTACAAGTACGATTTTGTGGATGGGGTATAAAAATACCCTCTTTGGCATATGTGGGTTCTAAAACATGAAATATGAATTCCATTTTTAAAGAAAAATTTTTCTTTTTTTAGAACATCATAACAGAAAACATCTTGTGGTATAATAATACATGATTATATAAAATATTTAAATGGTGAAAGGTTGACACAACTAAAATTTTTCGAGCATGAAATAATGATGCCAAACCAGTACTTTTATACTGTTGGTGAATACCACAATTATCCTATGCTATGTGTGTGTTGGGGTTTTATACACCACAGTTCAAGTCGGCACTCCGGAACAAGCAATCTCACCTAGTTTCGGGTTACTACTAGCCACAGAATTAGTTAGGTGACTAGTTATTTTAACATAGGCTTATCCTAGGAGGAAAAAGATTAACTCTTTGGAGACAATAACTACAGCTTGTCGATTACATATTGACAATTTACTCTGCATTCGATTTATTATGACAGGTTAAATAACTACTTTTTGAAGTACAATACAAAAAAACCAAGTTTCGAATGTCCCCATCTCTAGATTATGAAATGTTTAAGTAACGACAGTTTCCACTCTGCATTACAACGAGAACATTCAGGAAGAATGACCCTACCTATAACTTATTGTATTCTACGGGTTTATTTAGTTCGTGTCGAACTGCTAGGTTTGTTTGTGTACGTTTATGTTATATTTCTTATCATTATTTTTCCATTTCTCCTCCATTTTTTAATCAGTTCTGAAGACTTAACTAATACATTTTCTATATAATGTTTCCAAGATTTTCTATACATTACAAAAATATGGTTCTATATTATGGAGACCAATATTTCCATTATTGTGAACGGTCAAGATACAATATAGATTTTAAAAATACACTCAATTTCAGACATTATAAATAATTTTTTCTAATCTGATGTGAAATATCTGTGGTTTGCATCATTATTTTCTTCATCTATTTATTCATAATTTAAAATTTGTTCCACATTTTTCTTTTTTTTCCCTTTTTTATATGAAAAATTTTCGGTGTGGGGAAATTCTAGCTTTCGCAAGTGCATCATCCATGCAGTTGCCTTTAACATCCCCATGTGTAGGAACCGTTGAATGTTTTTCTATCTCCTCTAGAGACATCAATTTTCGATATAATATACACTAGTGTTTCCAGTTCAGTATTAACCGAAACCGAAACCGCGGTTTTTCAAGACCTAAACCCGAAACCGAACCCGACAATTATTCTTCGGTTTTTACTTTTAAACTCTTTCATCCAATGATTCATCCAATATCTCTATAAACAGATTGGTAAAAATTTCTTAAGATTTCTTAAATTTTTTTTAAAAAATTTACAATAATTGTAGTATTTCTTTACTATTAGACTCCAAATGACTGTTTATTTATTTAATTTAAAAAAAATTAAGCAACATTTTTGTAACAAAAACTTAGTTATTTTCAAATATCCGATAAAAGTCCAATCCGATAGCTACCCGGTGCGCTTCGCCACCCAAACTGGAAGAAAGAAATAGTACTATTAAGTCTCCCTTTAAGAATTAATACTAATTCAGCATAACATGTATAGTTTCATGTTTATTGATTCATTGTAATGTGGATTCTAGCTCATTCGGAACGTATTATTAGAATTAAAAAGTACCATAAAGACCCACATTTTGTATTCCCACTTAGCATCATGATTCTGAGTCCATTATTATAGAAAATGCTAAAGAAAGGTACCACTAAAGTTACCTTTTGTGAATTCTAACTCATTCAGAATCATGTGTTTTTAGGTTTATTATTATAAAATATTCAAAAAAGTATTGTTAGTTGGAAAAAAGTACCTGTGAGTCCCTTGTTTTAGATTCTAACTCGGTCAGGATTTTCAGGATAGGTTCATTATTATAGACATTTCAAAAAATACTAATAGTTTTTGTTACCTCAATTTCATATAGATGGCTTAATGACTTTCTTTCTTTACTCAAAAGCATATCAGCCAACTATTATGTATACATATAAGTAAACTAATTTAATATAACAAAAAGTATCATTAGAAGAAAGAGTACCAATTTTCCTAACTTGAACCCCAAAGTTTGAACTCAAAGTAATTTTCTGATTCTTGGTTCAATATTATAGAAAATTCAAAAAGTACCATTTTGAAAAACGAAAATGTACCCATTAGTTTGGGTTAGTTCTCCTATTTTGGTATCATAATACCATTGAGCCCCGTATTCCTGATTATTTCTTTACTGAAAAGCTTATTTGTCAACTTTATACAATAAAACTAACTAATTTCATATATTAAAAGAAATCTGATTTTGTTTCTATAACACCTAATATTTAACAAATTATCACAAAACCGAAAAAAACCGAAACCTATCGGTTTTCAATTTTTTAAAACCGAAACCGCGGTTTTGAAATTCTTCGGTTTTTTTGAAACTCTAATATACTAACGGCCTCTTAGCTTTAAGTTAACGTGTAGATATCCTTGCCTTTCCCGGAAGCTGGTGTGTAGTTAATATTTTCTAGGAGGAGTTTTTAGAGTGTACGGAAGTTCTTATCTTCCAAATATTCCGAATCGGGAAAAGATGACATTTATATCATGTTGTGTTGCGGATGGTGGAGAGAACTTTGTGGCAATTATTCCTTGAGAGGTATGAACATGACGACGAGGGTAAGATTTTTTGTGTTCATTATCGACCATATTGCCAGTGGCAGAAACATCCAGCAATGTCTTGAGTTCAGCTTTACATAGGGTAGAAGTATCGCTTGAAGCTGAACACTCTGCCGGCGAACTAATTAAGACCTTTCGTAAGGGAAATTCTACCACTTCACGTACAAGGCATACAATTTCAGAATATTTTTTCTCAAGATCTTGAAAAGTGACTTTTATTTATAAAGAATTTTCCCTGATGGTTCCCTAATGGTTGGGGTTGCATTTGGTTCAAGTTTAGCGCATAAAGATATGGTTTCACTTAACTAAAATGAATCATGGAGTGCTCTCAAAATCATTCTGGAAAAATATTGGGACAAAAAATCAATACGATATATATTTTTTGATAAACCAACACCCAGAGAAAAAACAACTTAAAATCAATAAAAACCATATTGACTCAATAAGAAACATCATCGAAGGTCTAGTAATGTTGAAAGTTTTTATTTCCATATGAAAAAATATTAATTTAAAGTTGGAAATTATTGATTTATCGTATTTCAATATGGTTTTTATATGGTTTTTCTGTTATAATGAACACTATTGAATTAATATGACACATTCTTGATTTTAAGTTGCAGTTTTTCCCTTAGTGAATGTATGTCGGCTTATTGTTTTAAAGGGCACCTTAGTGTAGCTGCCGCTTTTATGGTCCAAGATTGTGTATTCGGGATCCAAATAATTTTATTATGCAGTATTAGTCTAAGATATTCGTTTTAATTTATTACGAGGGCTGGCCTAATTAACACACATCCAAGGGAAAACTAAAATATTAATATTTATTTGTGTGCATTTAAGTGTGTAGAAGAATTGTGTGTATTTGAATGTCTGTCTGAGAGTGTGAGTGTAAAAGTGTAAATTTCATTTTGATTTATTGTAGAGCATAAATTATTTTTGTTATTTGCAAATCACAGAGTTCCAATAACTTAACATTAGTAAATATATACAAGCCAAAATAAACAGTAAATGTTAAAGTGAATTTAATTTAAAAGTTTCTATAAAATAAAATTAAAACAAGTAAGAGTGCTATATTCGGCTGTACCGAATCTTATATTCCCTTCACCAAATTATACTTTAAAATAAAATTAAAAAATTTTTTTTTTATAATTTTCAAAATTTTTTTTTCGAAATTGTGTTTTAGAAGTTTTTTCCAATTTTTTAAAAAAAAAAAAATTTAATTTAAAAATTAAATTTTTTTAATATATTAGTGAAGAAAATTTATGAAAATATATAGTGAAGGGTATAAAATATAGATAGGTTTTTTAGTCTAGTTTACATTTTCTCCAAAACTTTATCTTCAGCTTCACCAATGTCAACTTAACTAATGCTTTTATACTTAAAATCCAATAGTAAAAACAAAAAATGTCAATTTTAAAAACTTAGAAATCTTTAAACTGTATCTTTCTTATTTTATCCCACTGTATGTTTTTTGTTTTTTCTATTTTCTAGTATATTTTTCAACTCACAAATATTCTTAATGATTTTGACTTTGTACATCCCCCTAGCAAAATACTTGTACACCAACAACGTATACATAATTAACAACTGCCTTAGATATAATCGTTACAAATAACGATTAGAATACATTGTATACAAAAGTAAATAATTACTACACACCATATTACTACACATCCACTTTCTCTCTTATTTATAACTTGACTTTGAATCACCACCTACCTACTCATCTCATACATACAAAGTATCCATCAAGAGTAAATAACATTTGCTACAATTTAATTTATTACAAAAATAAATACAAATACTCCCACCCATCCATACACATACATTTATAGCTAAACACATAAGTACATTTAAGTAAAAAATTCGAACAGTAAAATAAATAGAAATCGAAATAGAGTAATAGTCATCGTACTTACACATGAGTAAATACACATTACACTACATTGATTATTTAAGTGCTTGTCCTCATTTTCATTTTCCTTTTGCTTTTAGATTTAGTTGGGTTTTTGTTCTCTTCCTTTTTACCCCTACATTTTCTCGCGCTTTCAGAAGTATGCAACAGTTTTTGTAATGTAATATTAATGAAGCATCTTTTGTTGGGAATCTTTTCATCTTTGTATGTTTTCTTTTATATGTTTTTAATAGATTTTTGTTTTATTTCTCATTTTTCTTCTATGGTTGCATTCTTTTTGCTCTATTAGTCTCAAAGATACGAGTACTTTATGTTTTTGTAGATAACGTGGAAAAGCACTTTGCGTACGATAGTTTTTCTATTTGTAGATATAGTCTGTGTAGTGTTTATTAAATAAATAATTACTTTTTATCACTAAAGTAATAATAGCGGTGATTTTATATCTTAGTTAAAAGAATACTTAAAGGGATATTCTTTTACAGAATATTAAAAAATGAAACATATTTTTTGCATTTTAACTATATTTTTAATAAAAATTCAGTTTAGCGAATGTGCTATGGATATCTAATTTTATTTCTGAGAGCTACGATATTAAATACAGGGTGGTCTTAGTACATGTCTATTCGATAGAAATTGACT
Organism: Calliphora vomitoria; assembly: GCA_942486065.2. Taxonomy (NCBI): domain Eukaryota; kingdom Metazoa; phylum Arthropoda; class Insecta; order Diptera; family Calliphoridae; genus Calliphora; species Calliphora vomitoria. The sequence goes on along the minus strand of OW818030.2, from coordinate 113,980,881 downwards.
TTATTTAAAAGAGCAAATTTTTTTTCTGCACACATTTGATCTTTTAGGCATTAATTTCGGCAATCGTATCATCAGTCATCTTACCGATGACTCCCACTCTTTTCGGTATTCTCTTTGGGAGCTTCCCTTCTACTAGACCAACGTTTCAGAAAACTTCCAAAAAAATGTCTGGTGCGATATTGCCGATCACAGCAAATCGCAGTCACGAAACATGAGACTTGTGCTAATAGTTGAGCGTGGAGCAACATTTTCCGGCCATTGAAAAACTTCACATTAGGTGACGTTGAAATGCATCCTCAAATTTTCTTGTTGCAATATTCAATTTGATGCAACAAGAACTCGTTAATCATGGCTATGTATAAATCATTAGTCACAGTAACCCACGGCATCCTTAAACAAGCAAGAGAGCTATATTCTGCTATGCCGTATCTTATATACCCTTCACCAAATTATACTTTAAAATTTAATTTTTTTTTTAAATTGTTTTAAAAAATTTTTTTTTTTAGTCTTTAAAAAATTTTAGATTTTTTAGTGAAAAAAATGTATGACAAATAAATTTTTTTGGTAAAAAAAAATTCGGTTTAAAAATATTTTTCCCAATTTTGACCCATTATAGGTCCAAATTACTATATTTTACATCTTATGCAATGGACTTTGAGATATCAATCATTAGATATCCATATTGTCTATATTAATGACTTAGTAATCCAGATATAGATTAAAAGAAAAAAAACCGAGGTTGTCCAGGTTTTTTCGTTATATCTCAGCCATTTGTAGGCCGATTTCTTCGATTTTACATAGTGACCGAGCCGGAAGAATTCCTGATATACTGATGTACCAATCATGTTTGTAAGTTATTTGGGGGCTACAGAAAGTTGATTTCAACATACATACGGACATGACTATATCGACTTCGCTAACTATAACGATCCAGAATATATATAATTTGTGGAGTAGCAAACAAACGGAATGACAAACTTATGTATACCCATGCCACTCTAGGTGCAATAAGGCCCTATAAAACCTACAGCATAAATAGCAATCTTTTAGTATTTTTGAGGAAATGCGAAGGCTTTTCTAGAAGGATGTGTGGATTCTCAATTGCGCAGAATTGATTTTTTTTTTTTTTTTTTTTGCTATACATATGTTTAGCTCATATGGGACTCATTGCTCATGATTAAAAAACGACCGAAAATCATTACCTGCACAGCGAAAACAGGTTAGAATTTGCTGCCAATTGAATTATTCGGTTGGACACAGAGTATTTTTCGGTTTTAGCTACAGAAAATTAGTTAATATTGAAGAATTTCGGTTAAAGCAAACAAGTTTGGTTATTGCTTATAAAATTTTGTAGCCGCATCTGTTAAAGTCGGAAATCAAGGCAGAATCAATCAAAATTTAGACACGAGTGAAGGACTATAGCTAGTAAGTAGCTGATATACTGTATGTACTTTGTTAAGAAAAACTAGCATGGAACATAGCCTGATCGATGTTGACGGCTCATCCGTGACATGTTCAACTACAACGATGATTTTCTCTTCGAGACAAGGACTACTGTCCTCTCGGTATATCTTATTCCAGTCTCTTACAGTTGAACAATCGTTGTAATATTGAGTACTTTCAACCTTCTTATGCTCTCTGATTTTAAAGACTTGTGAAAATTTGAGAAGAATATAAATTCTGACAGTGTTGGTCTAGTCAGAATTTCTTGAATAATCCGATTATGTTCCCAGTATCCTCACGGAATTATATTTCTTTTTGTTCATTCTTGACAAAGTCTCAATAAACTCAAGCAAATAAAAATTACTTTGACTAAACCAAAGCAATGATATTTCTGAGGAAGGTCACGTTATATACTCGCAAATACAGGGTTTTCCAACAAGAGGTGTTATTTTGGCATTCCAAGAGAAAACTTTTGAGATAAATTTAGGCATACCTTCCTCTTTATTTTATAACATGTAGAGAAACATTCATGTAGAGAAACATCCTGAAGTTAAATATTAGAAGTAGAATGTTTGGCTTCGAAATATACGAAATATTTATTAAAGACGAAAACCGATTATTGAATTTCTTGTTTAAAAAAATGTTTCAAAATGTTTAATATGGGATTTGAGATATGAATGAATCGCCGTATGCGGAAAGTCTTGCTTTACATCCTTAATTCAAAAAAAAGTGACGCTGAAGCACACCGATTGCTCACCGAAGCTTATGGTGAATGAGTTTCATAGGTGCGAGAAATGGTTTGATATTGACATGGAACACAAAGATATCCCAAGCCAGACAAAAAAGTTTACAGAACCAGAATTGGAGGCATTACTCCATGAAGATTATTGTCAAACTCCATAAGGCTTACAAAATCATTTAAAAACATTTGTCAGCAGTAGGATTGATCCAAAAGCAGGGATTCATCAAAAATATTCACCGAATCATTACTTGCGATGAGAAATAGATCCATTACGATAACCCGAAGCTTAAGAGATCGTATATGAAATCGGCCAACCAACCGAATCGACACCATAGCCAAATATACATGGCGCTAACGTAATAGTCTGTACTTGGTGGGGCGAAAAGGGTCATATCTATTACGAGCTGTTGAAATCTGGCCAGACAATCACATGGAAAGTGTACCGAATGCATCTAGTTCATTTGAAGCGTGCATTTGCCGTAAAACTATCAGAATATGCGGCCGGACATGAAACCATAATACTCCATTATGACCACGCTCGGCCACTATTTAGAAAGAAGTGGTTGGGAAGTTTCGGCTCACCGCCCTTATAGTCCTGACGGAATACTTCTTATTTCGATCGATGCAGAACGCTCAATCTGGGATACGCTTCTTCTTAAAACAGGGTATCCGAAATTGGATTTATTCATTCTTGGACTCAAAAGATGCGCAGATCTTTTGGCTCGGAATCCATATGTTACCAGAAAGATGGCAAAATGTCATAGCTAACAACGACAGTATATTTTTTTTTGAAAATATTACAACTTTGACTCCAACTCATAAATTCACATAAAATGTGCGATTTTGCTCAAATTTTCAGCATTTGATATTCAGAAAATGGATAACAATTTTAGACCTTGGATAAACAAAAAGCTAAAATAACGATTTCTATCCACATGTGAGGAGGTCCATAACTTTTAAACTTTTTTTTTACTGAATCCAATTCTACTCAATAAAATCTATCCAACCATTGGATTGTTATAAACCATACCATATGATACTAATCCAAAACCAAAAATGATTAATTATATTTATTCGTTTATGCAAATAAAATGGAAAAGTCAAAATAATTGCGTTTTGTTATGGACATGCTTATATAAAGGGTTTTCCAACAACAGTTGTTATTTTGAATCACCCGGTATATCGGTAGCTGTAACTTTTCAAGCTTTTATTCTTTGACATTTGGCAAGCAGAAACTACGCTATTACTAAAAATGGAACGATACACGCTTCAACAAGGGATTGAAATTACTAAAATTCACTACCAAAATGGTGAAAATCTTGCAGTCACAGTTCGCAAAACTAAAGCATTTTTAGGTCGTCGTGAAGCACCTTGTCGGACCGCAATACAGAAATTCAAGAAAAATTCAAGCTGTTGGAACAAGTTAGTGATGTGAAGAATAAAACCCGTGCGAAAACATCTAAGAATATTGCTGCTGTACCCCAAAGTGTTGAAGAAAACCCAGTTTTGTCCATTCCTCGTCATTATTTGGAATTGGACATTCCACAATCGTCATTACACCGTATTTTGCATAAAAACTTGGGTCTTAAGGCTTATAAAGTTCAGTTAACACAAAACTCAAGCCGGCCTATCATCAGCAACGTCGTGTCTTTGCTGGCTGGGTCCTTGAAATGCATGAAAATTTTATCTCCCGAAGAGGAGATCACAATTGGCCACCGATATCTTGTGACTTAACACCTTGCGATTTTTTATTTTGGGGCCACGTGAAAGATAAGATCTATGCCAACAGCCCAGCGTCGATTCAAAACCTCAAAGATGGAATTCGTGAGGCTATCGAGGACATAGGGCAGCCACTTTGCGATTTGGTTATGGAAAATTTCATGAAAAGGATATGGTCCTGTAAGCGTGGTCGTGGTGACCATTTGGCTGATGTTGTTTTTCATTATTAACGGCATAGCTTCCTCTTTATTCTTTGAATACCAAAATAAAACCTCTTGTTGAAAAACATAGCGTTTCATTATACTTAGAATATGCTACCATGTGCTGAGTGAAACTCTCTTGACGTTTTCTAACTCCTATATAAAGCCAATTTAAAGACAAATTTAAAAAATAATTGTATAAAATCTAGAACAGAAAACAGAGAATTATTAAATTTTCTATTAATATATTACTTATTTTCCATTTGCTACATACGTTTTCCTTAGTTTTCCATCAACACCTTAAAGTTTACCATAGCTTTTAAATTTAACTACTCTGTTCCATCTCCTCCATTAATGGCAAATCATCACACACTGTTTATTGATTCGTCTGCAACATTCAAAACAAGTACGTGTCTTTTACACTTCACTACATCTTAAATTGATTTTATAGTGTCATTTCTCTTTTTCACACACTCTCTCCCTCTACTCTCTCTATCCTTATATTCCATTTTTTCATTTCCTGTAGTTGTCTCTTACCTCAGTTTATTTTACGATAGAAAATTCATTTTTAAACTTGGTTATTTCCATGAGGCAAACATACATACATGTTGACAATCTTAAATAATCTTCTACTTTATACTTTATTCCCAACAAAACATTTAATAATTCCCCTTGTTCGATGAACTGTTATTTTTTTTTTTTTTTTCTTTTTCAACTTAAATTATTTTTAAAATCAATAAAAAAATGTTTGTTATTGTTTTTTTTCTGTTAACGTTGCTGTTTTTTTTTTATACCCTACTCCACCATAGTGAAGAGAGTAAAATGCGTTCTAGCACCTACCTTTAAGTACACCGTTCGACTCAGAATCACTTTCTATGTCCGTCCGTCTGGTTGGCTGGGTCTCCATGTAAACTTTTGCGCAAAGTACAGATCGCAAGATATTTCGATCAAATATGCAACATATATTACTTTCCACCCAAGAACGAAGCCCATTGAAACTGGCTGGAATCATACAAATTTCCTCCCGAAATCGGACATTATCGTTCACAAAAGTTTAATTTATATAGTTATATACAGAAATTTCGCTAGAAATAAGTTTTGTATATTCGGAAGTCATGTCGCCTAATTTTATGACAATCGCTCCATAAATTTTAAAAGAAGAAGGTTTTTGCTCATTTACTCAGTGTAGGGTATTATATGGTAGGCCTTGACCGACTCTACATTACTTACTTGTTTTATTTTAAGTCTTGGCAAAGTCTTTTCATATTGAAAGTGACATTAAAATACTTATCAAATGAGCTCAACTAATACATGAATACCAAGCTTTGGGGGTGGTGTTAAAAAACTTTGTCGTGGTTAGACTTATTGTGTATAATATGGCGAACGCTGGTAGGGAATATCATTGTTAAGGCGGCTGAGGCAACTACTGCTTCTGCTGCTGTAGCTATTCTTATGATGCTTGCACGAGTATTCCCTGGAAGAACAAACAAGTTGAAAATGTTGTATTAAATAAAGGGAAGGATTGACAGTTAAAGTTATTGATCTTTCTTAAAAACTAGATATTAAGTTCTTTTTTATCATTTTTATTCCTCATGTATATGACATAAATATAGTTTGTAATATGTATCATTTATTTAAAATATAGCTATCATATTTTGGCTATACTTCCCACAGCTCTTCAATATCTAATAAATGTAAATATTTTACATCTTCTGGCTGTATGTATAGTGGTAATAGAAGGAATTTTCATTGTCACTTGTTAGCAATGTGTCTTTTCAATATGTGAGTAGTTTATGGTTTACTACAATCTATGTATGAGTAAATTTAATTCCAGCGGGTAACTGATACAGTGAAGATGTCTTCCTACAGGCCTTATTTTGCAGACACAAGGATACCCATTTAAATTTTACACAGTGTATCATTGACAATACCTTGTATACTCGCTTATGCTAGAGCGCTGATAGAAGGCATATTATAAGGTCTTTCTTTGAAGGTCTGTAACATCACTTTCTGCGTTACGCCTCATAGAATGTCTGCATAAAAAGTGCTATGAAAAGTCCTAATTGAAGGTCAGCTGAAGACAGCCTTTAAAAAAGTTTACTAGGGAACATATTCTTAATGAATTCTCCAGGCAGTTTGGAGGAATTGCCTCTCTTGGTTCAAATACCACATTATTGTTCTTGTACCACTCCGGAACATTCTTACCAAAAAGTGGACACATTAAGAAGTCTTATGAATGGAAACATTCTTTTTTGTAAACATTCCTTGATGTAAGTTTCTCTTTGTAACAAATGTTTGGCTTTTTCGCCGCAACTGCATATTGCTTTCCATACCAAGAACTTGTTGGTAAATTTTGTCTGCCTTTGGGTCCTAAACTTTTCTTCAACCTTCCCTCGAGCATCTGAAAGATAAAAAAATTGACCCAGAAGCTTCGAAAAATTTCCATACGTACATTTCGTGATCCACTATGCAGCAGGCATATTTTTTGTATAAAATTTGACTTCAATTTCCGTGCTCTGTTTTTGGCCTCTAAATTTTTGGCAGAGTTCTTGTCAGGAACTTTCTGAGCCTTCTATGTTTTTGAACCTCCATTGGCTTTAACTTTTTGTACCAAATTGTCCGAGTACTGACCTCACCGGGCTGCTTACCTACCGGAGGTGTTGGGAGCTCTTTTGAAAATGCTTTCTATTTTGTTGGCTTTAGAAACATCATGTGGATCATTCCTTCTACCCGAATAAGGCTTTATATCAACGGACAAGTTCTCCTGGTACTGTTTAATAACATTGGAAAAAGTTCGATAGCAGACCTTTGATTGTTTGGTAAACTTTTTGTTGTTGGGTTTTGTTGAAAATATTTAATAATTTTAGTACGCACTTTTTTCTGGTCACCCATTTTAATCAGATTAACAACAAATGAATATAATTGACATTAAACATAATAACTGTCATGCTTTACAAAGGTAACTTGATCAAAAAAAAAAATCAAATAATACTTAGTTAAAAGTTTTAATGAAAAACGAGTGTTAAAAATTTTACGATCTCAGTCCTTATATTAGACAAAGGTCTCATAAATAACAGATAATGATCGTTTTAAAAACTGGTAGATTTAGCGCAATTTAAAAAAAAATACAGTTTTTCACAAAGCACGTCCACAACACTATATATAATCGTCTGGTTTATTGTGTTAGTTGAGTTTTTTGTCTATAAAATAATATGGACGGAGATTCCCACGAGAAGTTTTTAAAGATCACTTGAAAATTTCGTAAAATATTCATATTCTGTTCCAACAATTTTTAATAGCAAAAATTATGTATTGGATAATAGACACAAAACAATGTAAAAGTGTTGTTGCAACTAACTTAAGCGATTAGTTTTTGAAAGCGAAAAACGATATTTTTTTATCTCAACAAAAAAGGTAGTAAGTAGTTGTGAATAAAATCATCTCTCTATACAACTTTTCTACAATTATGAAGTTAGTTATGAGCCACACTGTAAATCCATATACCACACAAGTATGCGTATTTGTATTTATAAGACAGCATGAATAGCATTGTCGTTATATTTTATAACAAAAGTGTACAACAAAAATAAATATAGACAGTTTAAGTGTTATTTCAGCCTTTCTTGATTTTTATTATTTCTTTTGCATTATTTCTTATTTTATACTTCTTTTGATTTAATATAAAAACATATATTTCTTATATATAATGTTGTTGCTATAATTGTTATATATACTTAAGGGAATAACTACAAACTGTATTAAATACATACATAAGTATTTACATCCCAGCAATTCTAGGAGACAGTTCCCAAATAGTGATTTTACCTATCATTTAGGGTGGGAACTAGCTACTTCAGTAGCTACGTTATTTTAAGACGTGCATGTCCTAAGCAAGGGGTCGATTGTCCCCTTTTGATTACAATGAGTTAATGAGACCCATAGCTGATCCAAAGTATTCAACGCATTCGATTCACTTACTGGTTACATAGCGTCAGTTACATTACTAGCTACATAACTGGTTACTTGATCAGCTATATTACTAGTTATCTTAACATGTACTGGTGCTAATTGAGCACAAATTGTCATTTACAAAGACTTTTCATAAACAGTCCAATTAATGATTGCTTGTAAACAAACCTTCCTCCAACAACTCTTAAATAGATTGCTTCTTTTGGCTAAAATAACTACTTTCTAAAGTGCAGTACAAAATAAACGTTTAAAGTGACTTCACTATAGGTTACTTAAGGACACTAAAGTGATTATTGACTTCACGCTATGTTACATGGGATATCAGTATATTTAAGCAAAAACAAAAACTAACTGTATGAGAATATTATGCCAACACAATTTGTCTTCACGCTAGATTACCTGTGATGCATAAAGTAACCAATAGCCTTCGCTCTGCACTACAAATAGCACATACGTGCCAAATTACCCAAAATATAGAATTGGAGTCAGCCAAGTGATCAGACATTAGTGACAATTAATGTCTATAAGGGATACATTGACTACTTGCTTAACTGCTGGGATGTGACAGACAATACATGTGACACTGCATTTAAACATATGTGAGTATATTAGAGACTGTCTGTCTTTGTCTGAACTTTTACAACAATATTTAATCACTGCTTTAATTTATGTACAAATATATGAGTTTCAATTTTGTTACTGTAACGATAAAATCAATTTATATGGATAATAGTAAATAGGGTGGTGCTTATTTTGCACTTTGTTTTTTAGTTTTGTTTGTTTGTTTTCGTACTCTGTTCTCTATAAACGTTTTTTCTCAGAATGTTTCAATATTGTTCTTACACTTTTCTTTTGCGCTCACGAGCAAAGACAATACAAAACAAAATGCCACAATCTTTCTCATTGTTCGTGTTTTGTTTTTGTGTTACTCAATGCAAAAAACAAAACGAAAGCAAACGTTTCGTTTTGTTTGTTTTCGTACTCTGATTGCAACTAATTGATCCCTACCAAGACCATTGTGGACAAATGGACCTCATCTAAGCGGGGTAGTAGATCGGCTCTACGAAGCCTTGATTGCTTTTGGGTGTGAGTGAGAAGTGTAGCAAGCGGGTTCGGATGACATATAAATTTTATAATATCACGGACTTTCTTTAACTCATCCTTGACTAGCGGTGCTTCCCTGTGTATGTTCTTTACTTACGTACCATACAGCATCTGTCATAGTCCTAAGAAATTTCGATTGGGCCCTCTGTACAAGATCGATACTGGTTATTATCTGTGAAGTTTTCCAATTTGTCGGGTAAACTTCTTGTTTAAAGATCATTAAATAATTTATATAATACAAATATTGCCACATTCGGTAGGTTTTTAATCATAACTGGAGTATGAATAATTTCCTGGAGATCATTCACTGACACGGTTGTTAAAGCTAACATTTTGGCTGAATTATTTTCAAATAATTCGAACTTATCGGAAAGCAATCAACCACTAACCGAACTCGCAAGAATATCAGTTACTATGCTAAAAGGGTTTTAGCGGATCTCAACATAAATAAGTCTCCTGGGTCTGATGGTATACCAGCACTGGTTCTGAAGCAGTGTTCTTCGACGCTAACTCTTCCATTAGCTAACCTTTTCAGCACTTTATACCGTGCCAGCAAATTTCCTGTATGCTGGAAGGTTGCTAATGTAACGGCAATTCCTAAAAAGGCAGATGCTAACAACCCTGAAAATTATCGCCCAATAGCAATATGTTCTTTCCAAAGTTAGGGAGAGTTAACTACCATCTTATGAAATATTTAGAATTCAACAATTGACTCAGCGACCGGCAGTATGGCTTTCGTAGAGGACGCTCTACGGGAGACTTGCTAGCCTACCTATCGGAAAAATGGTGTCGTTCCATACACCGTTTTGGCGAAAGTAAAGTGGTGGCTCTAGATATTTTTAAAGCATTTGATGGCATGGTGCGCTTTTAGCAAAACCTATTGCTTTTGGAGTCGGTAATAACTTCTCTCTATTTATATTGAGCTTTCTCAGAGATTTCACTATACGAGTTGTTATAGATGGGATCTCATCAAACGAGTTCAAGATCAATTCAGGGGTACCACAAGGCTCCGTTCTTTCTCCTACTGTATTTCTTATCTTTATAAACGACCTTCTACGTCGAACTACCAACCCTATCTACTCTTTTGCAGATGACAGCAACATTTGCCATTCATATGTATTCAATTATAGACCAAGCCTGTCGAAGATTGGGGTCTTGTGACAATCTCTGAATGGGGTTGTGAGTCAATTGAGTCAATTTCAATGCACGCAAGACTCAATGTTGTATGTTAACACACAAACGCACAACAGATCATGTTGCTTCATCTGTATCTATGGGTGGAGTAAATATTAAGGAATCAGAAGCTCTTGATGTTCTAGGCATGAGTATTTAATGCGATGTCCGCTAGACAAAACACATTTTTCGAGTGGCGAAAGAAGCATTCAAGTGTCACGGTTTTCTTAAACGGTGTAAGACATAAGTACTTCACTCCATCTGATCTCGTTACTATTTACACCACTTATATCCGACCAAAAATGAAATACAACTCTCATGTGTGGGGCGGTGCTTCAAAGTCTATTTTGGAGTTACTCGTAGGGTATCCAGCTCTATTGACTTACTGGAACATCGTCGCAATGTAGGTTGTGATTCACTATTCTACCGATACTGCAATGGTATGTGCTCGGTTGAAATTAGGAAACTTATTCCCGAAACCTGTAGTTTTTTACTCAACACACGTTCTTGGACAAGGGCTCATCAGTTCGTAGTCGACTGGACAGTGGATCGCACAACACAAAAAATCGTTCTTTAGCCGTACTGTCCACATGAGGAAAATTCAAATCAAATCTCCACAAACACCACTCCCTCTATCATCCCTTCCATTAACTATTTTCCTAGTTCCAACACAATGCTTTGCATGAGTAGGCGTCATCCCCTGAGTGCTGGTCCAAGAAAATAAATATAAAAACTATCTGACATTGATAACCCATTACAAATTGATACCAAAATCTTAAATCCAAAATTTTAAATTTCAACATTTTTTTAAACGAAATTTCAAAAAATTAAAATTATATCGGCCGATTCTAAATTTTGGAATTTCAAGAAAATTTAGTTTTTTGTCATAAATTTTTTAAAATTATTTCTGAAAAAACAAAGTGTAGCCTGTTTTCTAATATTTAACTGCAGTTTGTTTCTTCGAGTTGCTACTTTACGTGATCGTAATTTTGAATTTCTAGGACATTATTAACTATTTTATATTGTCACGAAATTGCACTATCAATTTAAATTGAATGGTCTGTAACGACTGCTTGCAATATTCAGCATTTTTATAAAGACTACCATCTGTAGAAACTTTTACATATCAACAATATTGATAACACACAGTTATTAACATTGCTTATAAGTATGACGGCATTAACTGTTAAAGCTGCTAACATTAACATTTAAGCTGCTAAAAGCTGTAGAAGTAGTACATTGTAGTCCGTTAAGATTCTTCATGAAACTACTAGAAGATGTCACTGTGGGTTTCAGCTGGTCAGCTTATCATAGGTGCTGTTAGAATTAACATCAACTATATTACCATTGTATTCTTGGACATTATAAAGTGTGGCTTTAAAACATGGTGTGGTTTTAGAAAATCGAAATAAGGGCCATCTTAATATATATATGTATACCTATATACATATGTATGTACTATATAAGTGTGAGTCTTTTTACTACTACTACTACCTTAAATCTGTAATACTTTTACAAATGTATTTATTGTATTTATATTTTCTTTACCATGTGATTTATTATTTTATATTTCTTTTATTTTTATTCTCATTCCTTATTTCTTGTGTCTTTTTTTCTGGGGATTACTTTACGTGTTTTTTTGTATTATTTTCTTCTTAAGCTCTTTACATAAACCAATATAATTTATAATTGTATTAAATTTAATGTTATTGTTACAATTTTTTAAATTCAATTTATTTTTTAGTTTAAAATAAAGAAATTTATGTGTTTAAGGGATAAAAATGTAATGTAGAAATTAAAAAATTTTATAGAATAATTACGGCTATATGCATAAAAAAAACTTATTGTAGATTTAAAACACAAATTTGTTAACAAACACTTTAGCTTTAAAAATCATTTATAAAAGTATAGTATTCATAAACGTTTGTTAAAGGCACAATAACTAATGTACTGTTTTTTGTCTATGCTGGCAATGCTTCTCTGTTATTTCCCATTTTTCGTTGTTAGTGTTGCATGCAATTAGGATAAAATATTCGTTAATTCTCTTTTTTTCATTGTTTGTTTTTAGTAATAATACATTTTTGAAGATAAAAGCTAATATTTAGAGAACAAATTTTTATTTGATTCTAGTAAATTTATATTAAGCTTAAATGCATTAATATACAAACGTTTTTATATATTTTAGTTCAATTATTATTAAAAGTATTCGAATGACGAATATTCTTTGATAAAATAAACATCACTGTTTTATAATTTCTTTTATTAATTTATTTTTATTGTCATTTTGTTAAATTTTAACAAAAATTCATGAATTTCTATGAGGAAACACATAATTTTAATTCCGGAGTGGATATATTAGATTGTGTGGACCTTCTGCCACAATGTTTACGCATTTAGTTACTACATACCGTTACAGGTTAACAATAAATTACAAAAATGACAATAAAACTCACTTGCGAACCTCATGTAGTTCACTGCCGGAGAAATATGGAACAAAATCTTATATTATTAAAGTGGACCATATTTCCCAGCGGACTTAAAATTATGTTTATCAATTGCAATAGTATCGACTATTAATGCAAATTTATAAAGAATTATCTTCAAAATTCCCTTTTTTCAAGATAAAATGTAAAAAGAATACTTTATAGTAGGTTTAAAGAAGGGTCGAACGAACTTTAAAATTTGTATACTTATTAAAGGTTTATCAAATGTATTTTGAGCTATTAATCGTTTATGAATACAACTTTATGAAAATTTGCTTATAATTGGTTTATAAAGCTCTTGTAAATTTTTATGCATAAGGCTGTTAATATTTAAATTGAATTTGTAGCAGTAGGAATTGAATATTAAATGCAGTTCAGTAAAAACCATGTTAGAAAATATAATCGGGCAGCTTAACCATATAGTGCCCTACACCAAATGGAAGAAAAAGCTTTCATTAAAATTTGAATAGTTTTTTCCACGATGTTGACCTACATCTGGCCAAAAAATAAGTGGACACACTAAAAAGTCTTATGAATGGAAGCATCCTCTTTTGTAAACATTCCTTGATGTAAATTTTGGCCCTTTGTAACAAAAGTTTGGGTTTTTTGCCACAACTGCATGCCATGCCAAGAACTTTTTTGGAAAATTGTCTGCTTTTGGGTCCAAAACTTTTTTACATTATTCAAGCATCAGCAACATAAAACGGAAGCTGCGAAAAATTTATTTTGTATATAAAATTTTACTTCAATTTCCGTGCTGTGTCTTTGGCCTTTACATTTTTAGCAGGGTTCCTATCAGGAACTTTTTGAGCCTTGTATGTTTTTAAACCTGCATTGGCCTTAACTTTTCGTCCCAAATAGTCCGAGTACTGAACTAAATGGACTGCTTTTCTACCGGATGTGTTGGGAGCTCTTTTGAAAATCCTTTCTATTTATTGGCTTTAGAAACATCATTTGCAAAGGTAACTTGATCAAAAAAAAAAAATCAAATAATACTTGGGTCTCAGTCCTTACTAGAGGTTATATGTTTTATTGTCACATATGTATTGATGGTGGGTATAGAATACGTACTTTTATCCAGAAATAAGCATGTATCAAATCTTTCCGTAATATCTGAAATATTTCAATTTGTACTTTCCACGCAAGGTTTACATGAACAGTCAAGCAACCAGAGGGATGGACTGACATCTGTATATCGACTTAGAAAGTGGTTCTGAGGCGATCGATATACATTAGTTACTTTGTACCTGGACACGAAGTGCTATAGAAAAAGTCACAGTATTTACTGAACATTTATGTAATGTAAAATGAGTTCGAGCTTGAAAAATTGCCAATTTCAACAATTGCTAATGCAAACCGATTTGCTATTAGTCCAGAGGATGTTAATAGAGTGATTAAAAATAAATTAAACTTGAAAAAGTTTCAGGGATATGATTCAATAACACCATTCATGATAAAAAACCTACCAAATATGGAAAAAATTATCTTTATTGTTTAATGCGATCTTGCAACTAGGGATTTACCCTAAACATTGAAAAAAATTCGCAAATAATAATGATACCAAAACCAGGTAAGGATTTAACCCTACTATATTCTTATACAAATATTATGCTACTCCCATGTTTGTCGAAGCTATTCGAGAAAATATTCCAAGAAACTATCAACTTTTTTGAATGATGAAAACATTGAATAAGATATACATAAAAGCATTACTGAGAGACAAAAAACCGACTTCTGTTGTTGTGTCAGCCATAAAATTTGAGAGAGAGTAATTATTTTTCTCTCAGCTGACTTTCAGTTGCGCCTCTACTTCTTTCCTATGGATGGAAACATTATCGCAGTTCACCAATTTGGTTTCCATGAACACCATGGCACCACTGAACAGGTCAATCGTTTAACTGGAGAGATTAGGAAATCTTCTGAATTAAAGAAATATTGTTCTAGTATATTTTGACAAAGTGTGACATAAAGGTGTAGTATATAAAATCAAATGTTTACTGCCACTATGTACTCATTAATTACTGGAGTCTTATTTATCGGATCGACTTTTCAGAGTTAAGTACAATGATTACTTATGTGTCGAGAGAACACAAGATTAGAGCTGGTGTTCGACAAAGGAGTGTCAACTAGAAAATTACCACATTCGTGTGGAGACATGGTTGAAAAACTGGCGATACAGGTACCCTGGTTTCCAAACGAACTTTGAAGTTAAATTTTTTTAAACGAAGTAAAATACAAATTTGAGGTTCCGCAAGTTCTTTCAGATGAGCATTTTCTAAAATATTTTCATATCTAAAGTACTCAGAATTCATTTGATTTGACTCTGGAGGCACCCAAAGTCAAATAGTTTGCCAGGATTTTCCAGGACCATTGGATACAACTAATCGGAATAAAACTGGACGGTTGCAAAAAAACGATCGCTGCTACATGCATGACTACTGATCTAACATCTGCTCGAAAACACGTCAAATATGTGACGGCTGTAAACGACCAATGTTCAATACCCATTATCAGTGTTCAATACCCATTATCCCTCCTGATAATGGGTATTGAACTGAAAAAAAAATTCAATATTCAGTAAATTTTTACTGAATACTGAAAAAAAATCAGTATCATTAAATTGAAGTCTATTATGCATTACCGGTAAAATTTTATGAATTACATGTTAGAATTTTGAGAATCATCACTATCAACATCTGATAAATCACTCATTTCTTAAAAATAAATTAGTTTTCTTTGAAAATAACCATTTTACTGTATCTGTGAACTCAAAATTTCGCTCTATATTGAGAATAATTTAAAGAAAATCTTGGAGCACCGGTGACCGCATATGTGAAAGTGTTTATAAACAAAAAATGTAAGTAATTGTTATTTTTTGTCAATTGACCGAATTTATTTTTAAATATTTTGTTTAAAACGGAAAGGAAACTGTTATTTTTATTTAAAAATAATTTACATAGAATCAGATAGCTACGCAGTGGTGTTGTGGCTAGAACAGTGGACTACAAGATTGACATCGCTGGTTCGAATCCTAGACGTGTTAATAATTTTTTATATTTTTTTTTTATATTTAAAAAAAAATTTAAATTTAAAATATTTTATATTCTCAACAAAAACTTCACTTACTATCCTACAATCAGTCCTGACAATTTAGCACTTTTTGTAGCAAAAGTAGTTATAAGGGGATTTTCTTAAAGTTGCAACTTGAAAAAATAACAAGTTTCGTTTAAATAATTAATAAAATTTTACCGGTAATTGCATAATGGATTTCAATTTACTGATACTGATTTTTTTCAGTGTTCAGTAAAATTTTATTGATTACTGATTTTTTTTTTTCAGTATACAGTAAAAATTTACTGAATACTGTTTGTTTTTTCAGTAATCAGTAAAACTTTACTGAATACTGAAAATTTTTGCAGTAATCAGTAAAAATCAATTTTTACTGAAATTTTACTGGTACTGTAAAGTGCCCATCTATGGTCCATACCATCTACTCCAATTTCTTTGTTTTGTTGTAGAAATCGTTTATCTCCTGATTTCCAATAATAGCTGGCTTCCCTCGCGTGTAATGCATTGTTGACAGAAATAAAACACACTTCATATTATTGTTCACAACAGACAAAAACGTACCGATTTTGGTGAAACGATACCGGGATTTACCTATATCGTCCATTGGGTTTGGCCGTAGCTCTTTTGTAATATTGGCTTTGTTTTGTTGAAGGGTACCGATGAGACTTATTCTTCTTACTTGCAGCAGATTGGCCAAAGGGAGTGATGTAAACAAATTGTCTGTTACATTTGTTCCAGATTTATTTGTAGAAATCGATTAGATCTACCCTTGCATGAGTCTACGATCGTAAATGTAGTCAGTATAGTTAGGGTTAATATACCGCAGTTTGATTATGTCACATACCTTGGTATTCATCTACTTGGCCCGTCATATAGCAACCAATGGACTTCACATGAATAAATTAATTCCCAATAGGAAATATTTATAAAGATTTTCAGCATATCGCAACCAAAAACTTCCTCATTCTCTTAAAACCAGTTTTGTAGTTAAAATACCATTTCTGTGTGTCTTTAAACACAATTTTCAAAAATTAATTTTTTCTAAAAATTTTTTCATAAACTAAATTCTTAAAAAAGCCCTCGTTACATACCTATTTCCTCCATAAAAAATGTTCATCCATTTACAAAACAATAAGGCCAGTAACAACAAAACATTGTTTCAATTATTTACAAAAAGCCATTGTATTTTTTTCATTCTAATAATAATTGCTACCATTAAGTGAGTTTGTTTTTTTATATATTGTATTTTATTTTGCTTGCGGCTAAAACACACACATTTAGACCACAATTATATACAATTTACACATTTTCCAAATTGAAAGAAAAATGTGAATGCGAAAAAATAAACGACAATCATAGCAAACAAAAAAAGAAAATAATAATAATGAAAACCAAAACTAAAAACAAACAAAATAATACATAAAATCAACCACAAACAATACAATTAATTATAACCATTTACAACAGAAAATATGCAATAACAAAAAAGAAATTAAATAAAATAGAATAAAATTAAATGAAATGAAATAATTGTTGTGATTTTTATGAATTTTAATAAAAAAGTATATTTTTTTCATTCCCTTTATTTGCAGTAACAAACAGAAATATAAAAAAAGGGAATTAAAAGGGAAACATTAAAATCCTAATACAACCAGGAATCAGCCGCAGTAAACAGCAATATTAATGGAGGCTGGCATTAAATTTGTTTCCTTTATTAAACTGTGATTTGGGTAGCTGTATTTATGCTCTTTATAATGTTAAAACAGTCTTTGTAAATAACAACAATATTTATGTTTTATTAACACACATATTTCAAGTTATAAAAAGTCTTCAATTAGCTGTTTAAGAAAATCTTGAAAATTCAATATGAATATTCAAACAAAACTCTTGAAAATCATGCTACGATTATGGAGTCTAACGTTGGCTGTCAGTTTAATAAGTCTACAATTAACAACAGCCTCTTTGTTGGAAACAACAGCAACAAAGACAACAGACTTAGCATCATCAGTGACAGCATCACCAGCCTCTGAATCAACCACACAAGATACACACACAAAAGTTCTGAGACTAACAACAACCGCCTCAACGATACAGTTAAGATTACATGATAGTGATGATGATGGTGATGATGCTAAAGATAAAGAAAAACTTGTATTATCATCAAAAGAGTTTTCAAGTAGAGAGCAGGAATTGCCAACATCAACTGCAGCTTTCACTACAATTTCATCTTCAATATCTACCCTGGCCTCTTCAAATGCACCGGCCACCATTACCAACCAGGCCAAGGAAGCTCTAACAAGACAACAAACAGCAGCAGCAGTAGGTGAAGAACATTTAGAAAAAAGCCAGCAAGATAAAATAGCAGATACAACAATAACAGCTATAACAACAACAAAACCATATAAAAACAATGATGAATTAGAAAAGGAAATAAAAGAAACTGATTTAAAACAGGTCACAGAAAGTGTTGAGGAAGAACAACAACAGCACCAGCAAGAGCAGATAACAACGGAAGTTAACTGGCAAAGGGAAACGGATATGCACAAACAATCAACGGGAAATGCCAGAAATGCAGAGAATGATATAAAAATTACAGCAACACAAATACCTACAACACATTCTAGCACTATCAGCAGCAGCACTACAACAACTGCAGCGCCTCATGATACAACTACCAGCACAACCATCTTTGTAGACACCAACAACCATAATGAAGATGAGGCTGTTGTAGCTGCCACTTCCCCTACCGAACAACAAACAACGGATCATATTAAACAAAAGGAAATTGCAGGTGATAATGTTAAATTTGCTACTCCGCAGCCATTAAATGGTGAAATGGAATCCATAACCTTGACCTTGCCCCAAGACAGACAAGCTATGGAAGATTTCAGGCCACTTATTAAGGATGCCAATGATAAGTTAATCAAAGCACGTACCATATTCTCGAGTAAACCTGAAATTAGCAATGAGGAGTGGAAACAAAATCTTATGCCCAATGAGCTGGAATATAAGGACAACAAACCTTTAATAAGCAAGACCTATCAACACAATATTAACTGGAGTCCTTATTTACATCCCGCTACTCCTGTAACCGATTTTACCGGCAAACTCTTGCAAGAGCAAGATGGTGTTATCACCGAAATAGAGCAAAAGTTTCGTTTAAATGAATTTGTTAATAATGAAGCAAAACCTACCAAGAATCCTTCTGCCACAACAGACAAAAGCTCTTTGGAGCTGACCCAAACAACCACATTTTCCAAAGACTCCAATTCAGCACCATCCTACTCGGTAAATCATGAAATTTTGGACATTAACAAAAGTCCCATATTAAACAGATCGCCAGTGGAGTTTATAGAGAGACGGGTAAAGAAAAGTTTTGATTTTCCCATGCATCGAGTGGCCAGTGATGCCCAGCACTTGCAGCAACACTTTGACTTTGCCAATACGAAGTTCAATAGTAACACCAAGGAGCCACAAAACACCCTAGATGCTAACATTGAATCCGGCCAGCAAAAGGAAGATGCTCCCGCTGCCCGGCCACAACCCGAGTTTTCCACCACCAAGTTTTACAATAGCAAGGAACTATACAATGAAATGCTGCAACATAAATCTAAACTAATGCAGCAGCAGCCACAGCCTCAACAGCACAGCAGTAATCACGATAAAGACATACAAGATCTCTCCAATAGAGCACCCTCGTTGGCTCTAAACAGTTTTGCGGTCTTGCACTCTCCCAAAATAGCCAAACTAGAGGAAATACACGAAACGAAAGAACCGCAACAACAGAAAAGTTTGGCCATTAAAAAAGTAACAGTTAAGGCCACCAAACACAAGGAGTTAAATTTCTCTACTGCAACAACTACCACAACTAAAGCAGCTACCAGCACCAGCACCACCACAACTACTACGAAACCCATTACTAAAGCAGCTCCTACAAAAGGCTTAACATTGGATACGTTAACAGAAATGCCTTTAGCTGCTTTAGTTAAAACGAAAAAATTTCAAAAGGAATTAAAACGAGCTAAGCTGTTAATCAAATCAATGATGCCCTTACAAAATACAACAGCAACATCCTCAATACCAGCAATAACAACAGCAACTGACAGCAACCATAAAGAAGAAATTACCACCAGCACCCTTTCTTCGACTTTAACACAAACTCAACTGGAAACTAAAATAACCAGCCAAACACCAGCATCATTATTATCTATTCCCTATACAGCAGCCACAACCTCAACATCGAGGCCAGCCTCTTCATATTATCCCTCATACCCTGAACACACATTGTCGGCGTCCACCTCTACAAATCCACCCAAAACATCTTTGCGTCCAATTGTACGTCCACGCATTTTAAGTCGTCTACAAGAGAAAATCAATTCTTTAGAATGTGAATTGCAAAATCTGCCACAAGATTCACATTTATGGCGCGGCAACGAAACGCATGAATTGCTATTGCCCATAATGGTAAGTGTCATTTTTGTCATGTTTTTTTCTTTTTTTGTTGCTGTATTTGTACTTTATATAGATTTTCCATTTATTTTGTATTTTGTTGTAGTTTGATGATGCAACCAGGGCTTCACTAGTTATTTTTTTTTTTTGTATTGGTTGCATCCTTAGTGCTTTTGTTTTGTTTGTTTTTCTTTCATTTTCTGTGTTTTACAAGGACTTTTATCAGTTTAATGTTCCAGTTTCATTGTGGAGGTCGCTACATTTTGAAATATGTTCATATTCAGTTAAGTGATAATGTTGAAAAGTTTTGAGGAAATCTAAAAGATCTATTGAATTTATTTACTTTTTCATTTATACACAATATACGTAATTAGCCGTGTTTATGCCAAAAACAATACTTAGCGATTTTCCTAATGTCCCCTGCAATTCCTATTTGTCCACAATATATATTAATGCAGAATGCTATGTGTTGCAGTATAATTCAACTTGTCAGTTAGTTCTAAATTACTTCTTTCGGCTAGAGATACAAATCTAACTTTCAACTGTGTACTACTACTCCTTATGGCAAGAATCCATCTTCCAAACAATTGAATAAATAATTAGAAAATATCCTAATTACTTTGGTTTATTTCTATCCTTTTTTCATATTTATTTGTCCAATTGTTCTGATTTTCGGTTTCGGTTCAGAGAGTTTGATCATCTCTTCCAATTTATCCAGCCCTTTTCCCCTTCATCCGGCTTTCAGCTTAACAAGCCGTATGTATAAAAAATTGCTCAACTTCTCTGAATTAAATATTTAGCATACGCATAAGCTTTTCACTCTAGATATTCTACTTTGACATATTGTGCTAGGCTACTAAATAGTGCACAGTGGCTTAGAATTTTTTTATTTTAGAAATAATAAAAAGTTTCACATAGTTATTACATGCATTTGTAGGTGGAATATGAGGTAGGGGCGACTCCATAAAAGGTACCGTGAAATAACTCCCAAGGAAAAAGTGAAATAAGCCCCATACAAATTCGGACATATTTCATTATGATATAACTCCCAACGCGTTGGAATTTATTTCATTATTTTTTTTTTTTTTGTTTTTTTGTATTTATTTCATTATGACGTAACTCCCAATGCAATTTTTGGGGGGGTTTTAAATTTTTTATTTGTGAGAAAATTAATCTTTATTTCATCTAAAGGTTCGCTCAATAATATGTTTTCAAAACTATGTAACGACAAAAGTCGTTGAACTCGTTTTTGTCAACATTGAATTTTATATTTTTTTTATCTTATTAATATGTTTTCTTTAAATGAAATACTTATTTTATTGGTTTTATATAAATAATTTGAATACCCTAAAATACAACAATGCATAAAGTAACAAAAGTTACCATAGTACGATCGTTACCAAAGATGGTTGTAGTAACTTAGTTGGTCGACACGGGTATAAAAGAAGGCTAACTGTGAAATTGAGGGCAGTCTGCCAGGAGGTGGCAAAGCGGTAAGAACCACTCGACGTTAGCGACGAGTAGTACTACCTAATTAGTTAGTTGTAAAAGGCAACTAGTGGGAAACCAGTGGAACATGCAGAGGTTATACCTCTACCTTGTGACACTCTTGTCCGACGTTAGCGACGTGGTGTAGGCAATTCCCAATAGTAGCTTATTAATCTAGCTCACCAGGGTACAAATAATTGGCTATTCTAAGAGGCACTAGTGGGAAACCAGTGGTACATACAGATGTTACACCTCGACCTTGTGACACTCTTGACCGACACCTACGACGTTAGCGACGTGGTGTAGGCAAGTCACAATAGTCGCTTGGTAATTTAGCCCGACAGTGTCGTCGTCAGCAGATTATATCTCTGCACGACCGACTAGTTTTCGAAAAATGTCCCGTATATCTGCATTTATATCGGGCACTAATTATGCTAGCTACTTAAGTTATACCTTATTGTAAAGCTACATTTTCAGGCAATCCAAAAACAAAAACATCTAGCTTCCTAGCTCTTTAGGGGCCTTTGAATTTACGATATATGTGCAGTCGTTACAAAATGGGGTAATTTTGGGTCATTTTTCAAAAAATGTCCCGTATATCTGCATTTATATCGGGCACTAATTATGCTAGCTACTTAAGTTATACCTTATTGTAAAGCTACATTTTCAGGCAATCCAAAAACAAAAAAATCTAGCTTCCTAGCTCTTTAGGGGGCTTTGAAATTACGATTTATGTGCAGTCGTTACAAAATGGGGTAATTTTGTGTCATTTTTCGAAAAATGTTCCGTATATCTGCATTTATATCGGGCACTAATTATGCTAGCTACTTAAGTTATACCTTATTGTAAAGCTACATTTCCATGCAATCCAAAAACAAAAAAACTTAGCTCCCTGGCTCTTTAGGGGGCTTTGAAATTACGATTTATGTGCAGTCGTTACAAAATAGGGTAATTTTTCGAGAAATGTCCCATATATCTGCATTTATATCGGGCACTAATTATGCTAGCTACTTAAGTTATACCTTATTGTAAAGCTACATTTTCATAAAATTTTTCATAAAATTTTCGTAAAATAAATCTTTACTGGACGGCAACGGTTTTTGATGCATCCCAGAGGAGAAAAGTTTTGCGACAATGCAAGAAATCTTTACTCCAGATGATAAAGATTTTAACGTTTTTGTAATCATTAATAAATACATTGCTGCCGAATTGGGAATTATTTCAATTTAGTTGGGAGTTATTTCAAATTTTTTGGAACCAATCTATTACCATCAAACTACCAATTATTGGGAGTAATTTTATTTTAGCCTTTGGAAGTTATTAATTTATTGGGATTTATTTCATTGGGAGTAATTTTATTTGGAAGTTGTTTCACAGTACCCCACAATTTTGCCAAAAATTTAGTTTTATTATTTTTTTTGAAAATATAAAAAATACGCTTAACCCTTAAATGCATATTGTTGCCAATTGTCTACATTCCAGTTCCACTTAATTTTAGACGAATATAAGCTTGATACTAATTCAGATTCTCTTTCAGCAAAATCAAATGGAGTACGATAAGTTCCGGCTAAAGAAATTCTAAATCAAACTAAAGCTATAGGAAATATAATGAATAAAAATTAAATAAATATTTGATATTTTATAGAAAAATAAAAGTAAAAATCATGCATTTAAGGGTTAAATGTGTAGGCTATTTCTTTGGAAACAAATTTAAAAAAATTTTTGGCCGATTTTCAAGAGAAGGCGAAGTTTGCGCCACACAAAGTAGACGCTCGCAGTGGTAGTTATAAGCACTATATACAAGTATTTAGTATTATTTGAAACACAAAAACTAGAGGATTAACATTTTAAATAAAAACTGTGTGCTATAAATTTTCAGAATAACATTTACCATAAAAACACAAAATTTCATGATCAAATTCGAATCAGTGTAAAATTCGAACATATTGAAATGTCATAACAGATAGCTGCACAATAAATCCCTGCCTTTTTGAATTGCTCGCTTCTTAACTTAACTCCTCTCAACAGAAGTCAGTTAACTTTTGTTAAAATTTGAACAAGCTGTGTCATTTAATTTGTGTTTGAAAGTCATTGATAGCAGACTACATCGTGACTTATGGTGAAAATGGAAAAGCATTATTTTTTTCGAAAAATAAGGATATTAATAAGTACTATGGGAACTCTGCACCATCAATTTCAATGGTAAAAAGTGGTTACCCGAAAGAATTGAACCAAATCACGATATGGTGTTGGAGATTGAATGTTCGTGAGATTGTGGAAGCAATAGACATCTCACATGGCTCAGTGGTTTCAATTTTAAATGATTACTTGGAGATGAAAAAGTCTTCCGCATGATGGCTCACAATTGATCGCAAACGTACATTCATGTGACAAAAATCCATGAACTAGGCTACGAATTTATATCTTATCTATCTTATTCTCCGTACGCAGCACAGAATGACTCTTTCTTGTCTCCAAACCTGACAAAATGACGCGGCGGAAATAGATTTGATTCCAGCAATGAAATCATCGCACAAACAAATATTTATTTTGATAACCTCCACAAATCTTATTTTTTGGAAGGGATAAAAACAAATTGGAGAAACATAGGACAAAGTATATATAGAGCTCAGAGGAGACTATGATTTTAAAATGATATTTTTATACAAAACACCTGTGCTTCATACACAGACTTATCGACCCGCCCTCATAAATTTTGCAACTAATAAAAACTGAAAGGTCTTTTAATCAATGGCTTAATAACTTATGACATTGTCTTCACATAAATACCAAAATTCCTAAAACGGGGATAATATGTTCCAACAATTTAGTTAAAAGAGTGATAGGGCTTAGAGATAAGGGTCTAGAATTTAAATTTTCCTTGTTGGTTATAAATTTTAAAAGTTGAAAATGGGCAAAGTTGGTGTTACAACGAAAATAGAACAAAACGTTCATCAGAGTGACCCCTAAAATTATACTGTAAAGTATGGTGAACATTTGTCCCTAGCCTATAAACAAGGTCCACCTCAGACACATGAACATTCATAATTGTCTTACAATAATTAATATCGTGATAAAATTAAACAGAAACAAGTTTTATATTGTTACGTTTTCACCTTTTGAAAACGTTGGTTTATTTCCTTTAAATAAACCGGATACTTTTGATTGCAAATAAAAAGCAGTTTTAGTAGTTTAAAATTGTAACAACTCTTTATTTATTCAAATGTACAACAACAACAGTTTAAGTAGTCACTATGTATTTTTAATACACACACACACGTTTATAATGCTCAAACTTAAATAAAAGACAAGGCGCCTATGATAAACTCACTAACTACTGCAACCTCTGAAACTATTTATACACGCTCCATCTTTCGTGATTCTTCTACAATGCTCTTAACGGACAAACTAGTATGTTAGAATTCTAGAGCTTTCGATGTCAATGTTAGCAGCTTAAACATTTAGTGTTGCCATACTTATAAACAATGCTAATAACCGCATGCTATCAACATTGTTTGTAAGTAAGCTTCTACTGATGGACGTGTTTATAAACATGATAAATATTCGTAACAATATGAACCTAAATCTTTCTATCAACTTTTGAGAGGATCGGTTCGTAATTGAATCTATCTCCCATATATGTCAGAAAAATATTTTATTGTCAATAAATCTATATAAATATATAAATGTCTTTGTAAGTTTGTTTGTTTGTTTGTTTGTTTGTTTGAGCATCACGCCTAAACGGCTGAACCGATTTTATTGAAATTTGGAACGTAGATAAATCCTTACTTGGAAGCGTCAATAGGCTATAAATTTTTTCAATACTTGGACCAGAAAGGGATAAAAAGGGGGAAAAACGGGTAAAATTGGTACCTTTAGTTTTTAAACAATAATTACTAAACGGCTGAACCGATTTTTACATCGACAGGGGTAGCGAAGCGCACCGGGTCAAGCTAGTAATTAATATTTAATGACATATGTCATTAAAAGTTTTAAGAAATTAATTACTCTATCAAATTCAGTATAGTTTGGACCATAACAGATTCATGTCCCCTTAGAAGAACAAAACTACATATCGATGGTGGGTGTACAAGATTCATCACAGCCGAATATAACACTCTTACTTGTTTAATTTCCACTAACTTTATTATAATGACTGTAGTTACTGGTGGCTTGGTTGGTTTATCAAACGAGTACTCCATTTAAACTAATAATTTTGATTTTTAAATGTTGTCCTCTAAACAATATAGATTAAGGTTTAATAATATGATTCAAGCTTGAAATGTTTAATTAAGTAAAGTAAAATATTTTTTCTTAATCAATGTGACTTAACTATTAAATTATAACATTATTTAAGTATTTAAATATAATATGGGCTGCTATTGTATTCTTTACTAAATAAAAATTCATTGATTAAACAAATAATTGTGCGAAAGCAATTGTAAAATTTAATATTTTAGAACAATGTTTATTTTTCATTAAACATACAAGCACAAAAGCATTTATCAAATTCCATTGAAAATTAATAATTGTCAAATATAAAATGTTTGTACACTTCACTAAATTGCTAAATTGCTTTCAGAAATATAGTTGAAATTTAAAATGATTTTGAAAATATAACCAATTATTTCATTTAACTCCACAAAATATAAATTTCATTTTCATTTTGCCATATAAATTTAATATTAAACATAAATTGTCAATTGAGTAAATTGCTTTTAGATTTTATGTTATTTTAGATGAATGCAATTGTCACAGAAATCCCATAGTTTTATTCATATATGTTTTTAAATACACATTAACTTATAAACTTGGATATAAACAATTTGTTGAACAAATTTTTATTTTATCTTTGAAAACACAGGTGATTTTTTTTTTTTCATAAAATCTATTTTAAACGTTTTTCTGCCTAAACTTTTTCCATCATTTGATAAGACTATATAAAATAACTATTATTTTATATTTCTTTTAATATACATGTCTCATTAACCCTGCAAAATATGACCAACATAAAAACTAACCCATTTGTATATAGAAAAAAAAGAAACTGGAAAAAGAGTTTCCTCAAAACATATTTCCATTTAAATTTAGTTATTTAACAAACAAATCTAGATTTTCGTTTAAACCATCTCTATGATAATAAATGAAATAATATTGTTAACATTTTATTCAATTTATCTACCGAAAAAGAAAACTAGAAACACAGCAAAAATAAACTTACAATTCGATTATGCAGCCAACATTTACACAATTTGTTGTAATAGAAGTGGACAACAAAATAAACCCCAAAAGTTTTATGTAAATTTAGCTTGGGACTGAAAAAGGGCAAACAAAATGTAAGATACCCAAAAAAAAAGGTCTTTCTTAAAAAGTTTTTAAATCTTAAAGTTGCAGTAAAGGGAAATATAGGACAACATATCCTTCCTTAACACTTACATACACACATACATATGTAAATGTATATGTTAGTTAAATAATAATAACTATAAAAATAAACACAACAACAGTATTATTACATTTATACATATCTGGTAAATAATGGAAAATAACAAGAAATTTAAATTTCTTATTTTAATAGAAAACAAACTGACCGGAAATTTCTTTAGTTTTTCCGTAATTTAGCTGCTCACTTCCTTTTTTTATACATATCTTGTATTTTGCTTGCCCTGAACTAACACTCGTGGTGAATGTGCAAAACATAAGAAAAAAAGTATGTCGTGTGGTATGCAACACCTAGAAATTTTCAATTATCGATTACTTGTTATAAAGAAAAACCTAAGTTATCGATAACTTGGTAACATTTCTATAGAAAAGTAAAGTTAACTTTAACTTTTCTATAAAAAAGCAAAGTTATCCTTAACTTTTCTATGCAAAAGTAAAGTTATCTTTAACTTTTCTATAGAAAGTTACTTATAACTTTTCTATAGAAAAGTAAAGTTATCGATAACTTTTCTATAGAAAAGTAAAGTTATCGATAACTTTTCTATAGAAAAGTAAAGTTAGCGATAACTTCTCTATAGAAAAGTAAAGTTATCGATAACTTTTCTATAGAAAAGTAAAGTTATCGATAACTTTTCTATAGAAAAGTAAAGTTATCGATAACTTTTCTATAGAAAAGTAAAGTTATCGATAACTTTTCTATAGAAAACTAAAGTTAGCGATAACTTTTCTATAGAAAAGTAAAGTTAGCGATAACTTTTCTATAGAAAACTAAAGTTAGCGATAACTTTTCTATAGAAAAGTAAAGTTAGCGATAACTTCTCTATAGAAAAGTAAAGTTATCGATAACTTTTCTGTAGAAAAGTAAAGTTATCGATTACTTTTCTATAGAAAAGTAAAGTTATCGATAACTTTTCTATAGAAAAGTAATGTTATCGATAACGTATCTCTTGAAAAATAAAGTTCTCGATAACCTTTTTATACAAAGGTAAAATTATCGTTTACATTTTTACTGAAAAGTTATCGATAACATTTCCATAAACAAGCAATTGTATCGATAACATATCTATATAAAATGCTCTGAAGAAACAAATGTATAGACATAATTTACAGAAACATTTCTATAGAAACTTTTCCATATAAACTTTTCTATAGAAATTTTTTATAGAAACTTTTCTATAGAAACTTTTCTATAGAAACTTTTCTATAGAAACTTTTCTATAGAAACTTTTCTATAGAAACTTTTCTATAGAAACTTTTCTATAGAGACTTTTCTATAGAAACTTTTCTATAGAAACTTTTCTATAGAAACTTTTCTATAGAAACTTTTCTATAGAAACTTTTCTATAGAAACTTTTCTATAGAAACTTTTCTATAGAAACTTTTCTATAGAAACTTTTCTATAGAAACTTTTCTATAGAAACTTTTCTATAGAAACTTTTCTATAGAAACTTTTCTATAGAAACTTTTCTATAGAAACTTTTCTATAGAAACTTTTCTATAGAAACTTTTCTATAGAAACTTTTCTATAGAAACTTTTCCATAGAAACTTTTCTATAGAAACTTTTCTATAGAAACTTTTCTATATAAACTTTTCCATAGAAACTTTTCTATAGAAACTTTTCTATAGAAACTTTTCTATATAAACTTTTCTATAGAAACTTTTCTTAAGAAACTGTTTCTATAGAAACTTTTCTATAGAAACTTTTCTATAGAAACTTTTCTATAGAAACTTTTCTTAAGAAACTGTTCTACAGAACTTTTCTATAGAAACTTTTCTATAAAAACTTTTCTATAGAAACTTTTCTTAAGAAACTGTTCTACAGAACTTTTCTATAGAAACTTTTCTATAGAAACTTTTCTATAGAAACTTTTCTATAGAAACTTTTCTATAGAAACTTTTCTATAGAAACTTTTCTATAGAAACTTTTCTATAGAAACTTTTCTATAGAAACTTTTCTATAGAAACTTTTCTATAGAAACTTTTCTATAGAAACTTTTCTTAAGAAACTGTTCTACAGAACTTTTCTATAGAAACTTTTCTATAGAAACTTTTCTATAAAAACTTTTCTATAGAAACTTTTCTTAAGAAACTGTTCTACAGAACTTTTCTATAGAAACTTTTCTATAGAAACTTTTCTATAGAAACTTTTTTATAGAAACTTTTCTATAGAAACTTTTCTATAGAAACTTTTCTATTAAAACTTTTCTATTAAATTTTTTCTATAGAAACTTTTCTATAGAAACTTTTCTATAGAAACTTTTCTATAAAAACTTTTCTATTGAAACTTTTCTATAGAAACTTTTCTATAGAAACTTTTCTATAGAAACTTTTCTATAGAAACTTTTCTATAGAAACTTTTCTATAGAAACTTTTCTATAGAAACTTTTCTATAGAAACTTTTATATAGAAACTTTTCTATAGAAACTTTTCTATAGAAACTTTTCTATAGAAACTTTTCTATAGAAACTTTTCTATAGAAACTTTTCTATATAAACTTTTCTATAAAAACTTTTCTATATAAACTTTTCTATAAAAACTTTTCTATAAAAGCTTTTCTATAGAAACTTTTCTTAAGAAACTGTTCTACAGAACTTTTCTATAGAAACTTTTCTATAGAAACTTTTCTATAAAAACTTTTCTATAGAAACTTTTCTATAGAAACTTTTCTATTAAAACTTTTCTATAGAAACTTTTCTATATAAACTTTTCTATAAAAACTTTTCTATAAAAACTTTTCTATAGAAACTTTTCTTTAGAAACTGTTCTACAGAACTTTTCTATAGAAACTTTTCTATAGAAACTTTTCTATAGAAATTTTCTATAGAAACTTTTCTATAGAAACTTTTCTATTAAAACTTTTCTATAGAAACTTTTCTATAGAAACTTTTCTATAGAAACTTTTCTATAGAAACTTTTCTATAGAAACTTTTCTATAGAAACTTTTCTATAGAAACTTTTCTATAGAAACTTTTCTATAGAAACTTTTCTATAGAAACTTTTCTATAGAAACTTTTCTATAGAAACTTTTCTATAGAAACTTTTCTTAAGAAACTGTTCTACAGAACTTTTCTATAGAAACTTTTCTATTAAAACTTTTCTATTAAATTTTTTCTATAGAAACTTTTCTATAAAAACTTTTCTATAGAAACTTTTCTATAAAAACTTTTCTATAGAAACTTTTCTATAAAAACTTTTCTATAGAAACTTTTCTTAAGAAACTGTTCTACAGAACTTTTCTATAGAAACTTTTCTATTAAAACTTTTCTATTAAATTTTTTCTATAGAAACTTTTCTATAGAAACTTTTCTATAGAAACTTTTCTATAGAAACTTTTCTTAAGAAACTGTTCTACAGAACTTTTCTATAGAAACTTTTCTATAGAAACTTTTCTATAGAAACTTTTCTATAGAAACTTTTCTATTAAAACTTTTCTATTAAATTTTTTCTATAGAAACTTTTCTTATAGTTTCTATAGAAAAAATTTAATAGAAAAGTTTTAATAGAAAAGTTTCTATAGAAAAGTTTCTATAGAAAAGTTTCTATAGAAACTTTTCTATAGAAACTTTTCTATAGAAACTTTTCTATAGAAACTTTTCTATAGAAACTTTTCTATAGAAACTTTTCTTAAGAAACTGTTCTACAGAACTTTTCTATAGAAACTTTTCTATAGAAACTTTTCTATAGAAACTTTTCTATTAAAACTTTTCTATTAAATTTTTTCTATAGAAACTTTTCTATAGAAACTTTTCTATAGAAACTTTTCTATAGAAACTTTTCTATAGAAACTTTTCTATAGAAACTTTTCTATAGAAACTTTTCTATAGAAACTTTTCTATAGAAACTTTTCTATAGAAACTTTTCTTAAGAAACTGTTCTACAGAACTTTTCTATAGAAACTTTTCTATAGAAACTTTTCTATAGAAACTTTTCTATTAAAACTTTTCTATTAAATTTTTTCTATAGAAACTTTTCTATAGAAACTTTTCTATAGAAACTTTTCTATAGAAACTTTTCTATAGAAACTTTTCTATAGAAACTTTGCTATAGAAACTTTTCTATAGAAACTTTTCTATAGAAACTTTTCTATAGAAACTTTTCTATAGAAACTTTTCTATAGAAACTTTTCTATAGAAACTTTTCTATAGAAACTTTTCTATAGAAACTTTTCTATAGAAACTTTTCTATAGAAACTTTTATATAGAAACTTTTCTATAGAAACTTTTCTATAGAAACTTTTCTATAGAAACTTTTCTATAGAAACTTTTCTATATAAACTTTTCTATAAAAACTTTTCTATATAAACTTTTCTATAAAAACTTTTCTATAAAACCTTTTCTATAGAAACTTTTCTTAAGAAACTGTTCTACAGAACCTTTCTATAGAAACTTTTCTATAGAAACTTTTCTATAAAAACTTTTCTATAGAAACTTTTCTATAGAAACTTTTCTATAGAAACTTTTCTATAGAAACTTTTCTATAGAAACTTTTCTATAGAAACTTTTCTATAGAAACTTTTCTATAGAAACTTTTCTTAAGAAACTGTTCTACAGAACTTTTCTATAGAAACTTTTCTATAGAAACTTTTCTATAAAAACTTTTCTATAGAAACTTTTCTTAAGAAACTGTTCTACAGAACTTTTCTATAGAAACTTTTCTATAGAAACTTTTCTATAGAAACTTTTTTATAGAAACTTTTCTATAGAAACTTTTCTATAGAAACTTTTCTATTAAAACTTTTCTATTAAATTTTTTCTATAGAAACTTTTCTATAGAAACTTTTCTATAGAAACTTTTCTATAAAAACTTTTCTATTGAAACTTTTCTATAGAAACTTTTCTATAGAAACTTTTCTATAGAAACTTTTCTATAGAAACTTTTCTATAGAAACTTTTCTATAGAAACTTTTCTATAGAAACTTTTCTATAGAAACTTTTATATAGAAACTTTTCTATAGAAACTTTTCTATAGAAACTTTTCTATAGAAACTTTTCTATAGAAACTTTTCTATAGAAACTTTTCTATATAAACTTTTCTATAAAAACTTTTCTATATAAACTTTTCTATAAAAACTTTTCTATAAAAGCTTTTCTATAGAAACTTTTCTTAAGAAACTGTTCTACAGAACTTTTCTATAGAAACTTTTCTATAGAAACTTTTCTATAAAAACTTTTCTATAGAAACTTTTCTATAGAAACTTTTCTATTAAAACTTTTCTATAGAAACTTTTCTATATAAACTTTTCTATAAAAACTTTTCTATAAAAACTTTTCTATAGAAACTTTTCTTTAGAAACTGTTCTACAGAACTTTTCTATAGAAACTTTTCTATAGAAACTTTTCTATAGAAATTTTCTATAGAAACTTTTCTATAGAAACTTTTCTATTAAAACTTTTCTATAGAAACTTTTCTATAGAAACTTTTCTATAGAAACTTTTCTATAGAAACTTTTCTATAGAAACTTTTCTATAGAAACTTTTCTATAGAAACTTTTCTATAGAAACTTTTCTATAGAAACTTTTCTATAGAAACTTTTCTATAGAAACTTTTCTTAAGAAACTGTTCTACAGAACTTTTCTATAGAAACTTTTCTATTAAAACTTTTCTATTAAATTTTTTCTATAGAAACTTTTCTATAAAAACTTTTCTATAGAAACTTTTCTATAAAAACTTTTCTATAGAAACTTTTCTATAAAAACTTTTCTATAGAAACTTTTCTTAAGAAACTGTTCTACAGAACTTTTCTATAGAAACTTTTCTATTAAAACTTTTCTATTAAATTTTTTCTATAGAAACTTTTCTATAGAAACTTTTCTATAGAAACTTTTCTATAGAAACTTTTCTTAAGAAACTGTTCTACAGAACTTTTCTATAGAAACTTTTCTATAGAAACTTTTCTATAGAAACTTTTCTATAGAAACTTTTCTATTAAAACTTTTCTATTAAATTTTTTCTATAGAAACTTTTCTATAAGAAAAGTTTCTATAGAAAAGTTTCTATAGAAAAAATTTAATAGAAAAGTTTTAATAGAAAAGTTTCTATAGAAAAGTTTCTATAGAAAAGTTTCTATAGAAACTTTTCTATAGAAACTTTTCTATAGAAACTTTTCAATAGAAACTTTTCTATAGAAACTTTTCTATAGAAACTTTTCTTAAGAAACTGTTCTACAGAACTTTTCTATAGAAACTTTTCTATAGAAACTTTTCTATAGAAACTTTTCTATTAAAACTTTTCTATTAAATTTTTTCTATAGAAACTTTTCTATAGAAACTTTTCTATAGAAACTTTTCTATAGAAACTTTTCTATAGAAACTTTTCTATAGAAACTTTTCTATAGAAACTTTTCTATAGAAACTTTTCTATAGAAACTTTTCTATAGAAACTTTTCTATAGAAACTTTTCTATAGAAACTTTTCTTAAGAAACTGTTCTACAGAACTTTTCTATAGAAACTTTTCTATAGAAACTTTTCTATAGAAACTTTTCTATTAAAACTTTTCTATTAAATTTTTTCTATAGAAACTTTTCTATAGAAACTTTTCTATAGAAACTTTTCTATAGAAACTTTTCTATAGAAACTTTTCTATAGAAACTTTTCTATAGAAACTTTTCTATAGAAACTTTTCTATAGAAACTTTTCTATAGAAACTTTTCTATAGAAACTTTTCTATAGAAACTTTTCTATAGAAACTTTTCTATAGAAACTTTTCTATAGAAACTTTTCTATAGAAACTTTTCTATAGAAACTTTTATATAGAAACTTTTCTATAGAAACTTTTCTATAGAAACTTTTCTATAGAAACTTTTCTATAGAAACTTTTCTATATAAACTTTTCTATAAAAACTTTTCTATATAAACTTTTCTATAAAAACTTTTCTATAAAACCTTTTCTATAGAAACTTTTCTTAAGAAACTGTTCTACAGAACCTTTCTATAGAAACTTTTCTATAGAAACTTTTCTATAAAAACTTTTCTATAGAAACTTTTCTATAGAAACTTTTCTATTAAAACTTTTCTATTGAAACTTTTCTATATAAACTTTTCTATAAAAACTTTTCTATAAAAACTTTTCTATAGAAACTTTTCTTAAGAAACTGTTCTACAGAACTTTTCTATAGAAACTTTTCTATAGAAACTTTTCTATAGAAATTTTCTATAGAAACTTTTCTATAGAAACTTTTCTATAGAAACTTTTCTATAGAAACTTTTCTATTAAAACTTTTCTATAGAAACTTTTCTATAGAAACTTTTCTATAGAAACTTTTCTATAGAAACTTTTCTATAGAAACTTTTCTATATAATCTTTTCTATAGAATCTTTTTCATAGAAACTTTTGTGTAGAAACTTTTTTTTGGAAAGTGTTCTATAGAAACATTTCTATAGAAACTGATGTTTAGAAACTGATCTATAGAAACTGGTCTCTTGAAATTTTTCTATAAAAACAACTTCTCTTTAGAAAACTTGCTCTGAAGACTTCCCTATAGAAACTTTCTAAAATATTAAATAAATCCTATATTTTAATGCAATACATTTTCCTACGCAAACTTTTCTCAAATACATTAAATACAGTACAATATGTATTTTCCTTACTTAATTAAATTTATCGCATTCCTTGCCATCCGCTTTCATGTTTCATATGTTTGCAAAGATAAAATTATAAACAACATAGAATTTAACTTGCTTGCTACAAGTATTATTTGTTTATAAATTTCCAGCAACACTTTCGTGTCTAACACTTTGTTACTTTTACTATAAACAGGAGTATTTTCCTGGGTTTTTACACTTCCATAAACAATACGAGTGTATACAAGAGAAAACAAAGCAACAAGAACAGGAAATGCTTTAGCATGTTATCATCTGTATCCGTTTCCGTTTAGCCAGGGGTAGTTTTACAACACAACCTTTCTCTATATATATTTAACTCAGTGTGTATAGAAATTGTTTCTTGTACACTTCTTGTTTGTGTTTGGTTCTTTAGCAATTTTAACTTTGTTTTGTTACTTTTTCTGCAGTTCAGCACATCGTTTTTCTTATACTTTGTATTTAAATATGTGTCTATACAAGATGGTGTCTAACACAATTATAACAGAAAAAGACCAAAAGCTGTAAAGAGTTAATGCTTAAATTTGTTACTACATGTTGCCCATTAAGAGAGCTTTGATTTTATAAATTTAATAAAGATGGTAAATTTAATCAAATGTTAATATTCTTAAATGTTTTATGAAATTTAGGCCATAGATAACTAGTTATTGTTCTGGAAAATAAATAAATAAATATATAATTTATATAACGTTTTAGTATGACATTATTTTATATAGTATTTATAGACATGCACAAATGCATTTTTCCAATTCCGTTGAAAATCAATTATTATCAAATATTAATATTTTTACACTTCACCAAATTGCTAAATGGCTTTCAAAAATATAGTTTAAATTGAAAATTCATTTGAAAAAATTTGCAATTTTTTACTTTTAGCACCACAAAATATTAAATTTATTTTAATTTTGCTTTAGAAAATAAATAATATTTTAGATAAATTGTCAATTAAACAAAATGGTTTTATGTTTTGTTATAAACAACTGCCATCGAAATCCACAGCTTTAACAACGAACATTATAGACTATATGACCTTGCATTTAAACGTTAGATATAATTGTATTCCACATTGATAATTTGCCTTATATTTATGAAGCTGCAGAGAAATTATCGAATGAGTATAGAAAACTTTTCTATAGAAATGTAAATTTATTTTCTTCAGGAAAGTAAAAAGAAAAGCTACTATAGAAAAGTTTCTATAGAAAAGTTTCTATAGAAAAGTTTCTATAGAAAAGTTTCTATAGAAAAGTTTCCATAGAAAAACTTCTATAGAAAAGTTTCTATAGAAAAGTTTCTATAGAAAAGTTTCTATGGAAAAGTTTCTATAGAAAAATTTCTATAGAAAATTATCTATAGAAAAGTTTCTATAGAAAAGTTTCTATAGAAAAGTATCTATAGAAAAGTTTCTATAGAAAAGTTTCTATAGAAAAGTTTCTATAGAAAAGTTTCTATAGAAAAGTTTCTATAGAAAAGTTTCTATAGAAAAGTTTCTATAGAAAAGTTTCTATAAAAAAGTTTCTATAGAAAAGTTTCTATAGAAAAGTTTCTATAGAAAAGTTTCTATAGAAAAGTTTCTATAGAAAAGTTTCTATAGAAAAGTTTCTATGGAAAAGTTTCTATAGAAAAGTTTCTATAGAAAAGTTTCTATAGAAAAGTTTCTATAGAAAAGTTTCTATAGAAAAGTTTCTATAGAAAAGTTTCTATAGAAAAGTTTCTATAGAAAAGTTTCTATAGCAAAGTTTCTATAGAGAAGTTTCTATAGAAAAGTTTTTATAGAAAAGTTTCTACAGAAAATTTTCTATAGAAAAGTTTCCATATATAAAAAGTCGCTCAGAAACTGAAAAAATGTTTCTATAAAAAGTCGATCACAAACTGAACAACATTTTTATAAAAAGTCGCTTAAGAACTAAACAACTTTTTCTATAAAAAGTCAATAAGAAACATAACAACGTTTTTCTATAAAAACTCGATCAATAACTTAACGACTTTTTCTATAAAAAGTCGATCAAAAACTAAAAAAAACTTTTTCTATACAAACTCGATCAGACACTGAACAACAATTTCTACAAAAACTTCATCAGAAACTGAACAGCTTTTTCTATAAAAAGTCGCTCAAGAACTCAACAACTTATTCAATAAAAAGTTGCTTAGAAACTGAACAAAATTTTCTAGAAAAAGTTGCTCAAGAACTCAGCAAGTTTTTCTATAAAATGTCTCTCAAAATCATGCAACATTTTCTATAAAAAGGCGATCAGAAACTTAATGACTTTTTCTATAAAAAGGTGCTCAAGAACTCAGCGATTTTTTCTATCAAAAGTCGATCAGAAACTTTTTCTACAAAAAGTCGCTCAAGAACTAAAAAGTTTTCCTATAACAAGTCGATCAGAAACTCAACGAATTTTTCTATATAAAGTCGCTTAAAAACTGAAAAACTTTTTCTATAAAAAACGCTCAGGAACTGAAAATTGTTTCGCTCAAGTACTCTAAAACTTTTTCTAAAAAAAGTCAATCAGTAACTTAAAAACTTTTTCTATAAAAAGTCGATCAGAAACTGAACAACTTTTTATATAAAAAGTCGGTCAAAAACAGAACCACTTTTTTATAAAAGGTCGCTCAGAAACTGAACAACTTTATCTATAAAAAGTCGCTCAAAAACAAAACAACTTTTTCAATGAAAACTTGATCGGAAACTACACGACTTTTTCTATAAAAAGTTGATCAAAAAGTTTTTAAAAAAACTCGTTAGGAAACTTCACGATTTTTCTATAAAAAGTCGATCAGAATCATAGCGACTTTTTCTATAAAATGTCGCTCAGAAACTGAACACACTTTGAATAACTTTTTCTAAAAAAAGTCGATCAGTAACCAAACAACTTTTTGAATAAAAACTCTATCGGAAACTACACGACTTTTTTATAAAAATTCGTTCAGAAACTGAACAACTTTTTCTATAAAAAGTCGATCAGAATCATAGCGACTTTTTCTATAAAAAGTCGATCAGAAACTGAACAACTTTTTCTATAAATAGGTAGCTCAGAAACTGAGCAACTTTTCTCTATATAAAGATGCTTAACTTATCTTTCTATAGAAAAGATTCTTTGCAAAGTAACTACTTTTTCTATAGAAAGGTGTTCAAAATCTGAACGATTTTTTTTATAGAAAAATGTGCAAAAAGCTAACGTCTTTATTGAGAAACTTGCGCTGCCCTGAAGTTTAAAAACTGTTGCAATTTTTCTATACAAATTTGTTTGGAAATTTATAAAAAGACTCTATAGAAAGTGACTGGGAAACAAAGCAACTAATTCTTCAGAAAATTTTGTAGAAAATCGCTCAGAAAATGAACAACTTTCCTATAAAATATCGTTCAGAAATTAGAGAGCTTTTCCTATTAAATGTAGCTTAGAACTCAGCAAAGTCATTAAGTTTTTCTACAAATTCCAAGGAACTTTTCATAGACAGCTTTGTAAATTTTCAAAGCTATTTTTTTTGCAACTTTTCTTTCAAAAATTTGTTCAGCTTATGAGCAAATTTTAAGGAAAAAGGTTTTGAAGAAATATTTAGAAAAAATTAAAAGTTGTTCAGTTCTGAAAAACTTTTAATTTTTTCTAAATATTTCTTCAAAACCTTTTTCCTTAAAATTTGCTCATAAGCTGAACAAATTTTTGAATGAAAAGTTCTCAGAAACTCAAGAACTTTTATTTTAATACATTAACAACTTATCATATAGTTATTTATTATTAGAAGAATTTTGCACAAAAAACATATCATCAAAAACATTCGAGTTAGCAGTTAATAGCAGCAGTGTTTTAATCAACTTTAATTTTTTATCTAAAATAATCAAGCAATCTGCTAAAGGCTTCCCAATGTTAGCCTTTGCTTTATTTCTAAACCTTAAAACTTTATGATTTTCTAATTATTTTTCTACACTATATATAGATTTGCAAACCCTACTGGACTCCCACATCTTGGTTTGCTTTTAACAGATGGGTAATACGTAACTCCCGAAATTGTTCAGCAGCCAGTGATGTAAGTTGTATATATTTTTTTGGTAATTGCAAGAGCTTAATTAAGCAGAATTACTAACATAGATGCATAGAGCAAAAGCTTTAGCTTAGACCTGCAAATGGCTAAGATTAATGCAAAAATGCTTTAATTTTAATTATATATCCTTCATATATAACTACTGTTTATCACATTGCACTTGAATCATTTAAAGTGGTAGAAATGTTTAAAGAAATTCCTAGTTAATTTATTGGTTTAATAGACAACAATCGTTAGTATTATTTTGAGACTGCTAAGGAGCTGTTTTAGTTTTTTGTTCATTTGTAGTTACTATTGTCAGAACTTTTATTTTTGTGTGAAAATTTTCATAAAAATTTAAATAATAACAACAATATAAAACAGTATACTGGCAAAACAATGTACGATATCATGAACAAAAACTGTTCTTTTGATTGTTGAAGCGTTGAATGATGTTTAATTAACATCATTTTATGTTGTTCACCACAGACAACTATAAATGCATTCAGATATATAGAAAAAGATTTGTTTATATTTATGTGTCTATGCAGACATAATTGTTCAATCAAAGGGTAATCAAATATATGGTGTAAGTTTGGATAACTTAAATCAGTAAAGCAAAGCATTATGTATGTTATACATCTTATCTGATACAAAACCATTACAAGCTCATAATTAGGTTTTTAAATTTCATGCATTTCCCATCATTTCAAATAACACTATTTAAGTTTACACTTTGTTAACATTGAGCTTGATTTTGTTTATTTCTAACTCGATTTTTGTTTTGCTTTCTTAAATTGTTTATCTATACACAATTTGTGAAATAATTAAGTTCACTTCAGCAAAAAAGAAATATATATTTTGTTATAGAGATATATTTTTGCAGTTTTATTTTGGTGTTTATTTTGTACATTTCAAAGTTGTTAGAGATATGAAAACAGTAAAAAGAAATATGGAATCTTGATAAATAAACACTTCAGTTGGAAATTTTCTCCTGAATGTCTGCAATCAAAAAAGTAAATACAAACAGACATTAGTCTACAAACAGACATTGATTTAGTGTTAACAAAGAAAATATTTTACTCCTTAAACACAGCATGGTTAAATTGCAAGTTTATTTGAGCTCTTATAAACTTAATTATTTTAGAAATATCCAATTGGTTTGTGGTGCAAATCTTATAAACAAGATTTCTTTAAACTGAATGGTTTTGTAATTATTTTAATATTTAAAGAAATTGTCTGTATATGGAAACTTATGCGGTGTTTTAACTTCTGCTCAATTTTCTATAGCAAAATATATTTAATTTCAAGATAATTTTTTTTTTAGAAAACTGCTTAGAAACTGAACAACTTTTCCTACAAAAAATTCCGCAGAAACTGAACAACTTTTCCTATAAAAAGTTTCTCAAAATCTAAACAACTTTTTCCATGAAAACTGAAAAACAATTTCAATAAAAAGGTTTCTCCGAAACTAAACACTTTTTCTATAAAAAGTCGTTTTGAAACGTGAACAACTTTTTCTATTAAAAGTTTATCAGAAACTAAACAACTTTTTCTATAAAAAGTCAATCAGAAATTGAACAACTTTTTCTATAAAAAGTTGATCAATATCTTAACGACTTTTTTTGTAAAAAGTCTATCAGAAACTGAACAACTTTTTCTATAAAAACTCGATCAGACACTGAACAACAATTTCTACAAAAATTTCATCAGAAAATGAACATCTTTTTCCAAAAAAAGTCGATCTAAAACTGAACAACTCTTTCTATGAAAAGTGGCTCAAGAAGTCAACAAGTTTTTCTATAAGAAGTCGATCAGAAACAGAACAACTTTTTCCATAAAATTCCCTAAAAAACTTAGCAACTTTTTTATAAAAATTCGACCAGAAACTGTTTCTATAAAAAGTTGATCAGACACTAAACAACTGTTTCGATCAGAATCTGAGCAACTGTTTCTATAAAAGGTCGATCAGAATCTGAGCAACTATTTCTATAAAAAGTCGCACAAGAGATCAGCTACTTTTTCTATAAAAGCCAATCAGAAACTGAAAATTTCTTCTTTTATTTTTTTAAAAAAAGGCTCAATAAAAATTAACTTAACACAAAAGGTCGCGCAGAAACTGAACAAATTTTTCTATAA
This sequence comes from Calliphora vomitoria, assembly GCA_942486065.2. Taxonomy (NCBI): domain Eukaryota; kingdom Metazoa; phylum Arthropoda; class Insecta; order Diptera; family Calliphoridae; genus Calliphora; species Calliphora vomitoria. The sequence goes on along the minus strand of OW818030.2, from coordinate 113,939,844 downwards.
AAAAGTCGCTCAATAACTACACAAATTTTTCTATAACAAGTCGATCAGAAACTCAAAATATTTTTCTATAAATCACCGTTCATAAACTGAAAAACTTTTTCTATAAAAAACTCTTAGAAACTGAAAATTGTTCCTATAAAAATTCGCTCAAGAACTCAACAACTTTTCCAAAAAAGTCGATCAGTAACTAAATAACCTTTTCTATACAAAGTCGATCAGAAACTGAACAACTTTTTCAATGAAAACTCGATCAGAAACTGAACAACTTTTTCTAATAAAAGTCGCTCTGAAACAGAACAACTTTGTCTATAAAAAGTCGCTCAGAAACAGAACAACTCTTTCTATAAAAAGTCGCTCTGAAACAGAACAACTTTGTCTATAAAAAGTCGCTCAGAAACAGAACAACTTTCTCTAAAAAAAGTGCATCAGTAACTAAACAATTTTTCTATAAAAAGTCGATCAAAACTAAGCAACTTTTTTAATAAAAACTCTATCGGAAACTTAAGCCTTTTTCTATAAAAATTCGATCGGAAACTGATCAACTTTTTCTATCAAAAGTCGCTCAGAAACTGATCAACTTTTTCTATCAAAAGTCGCTCAGAAACAGAACAACTTTTTCTATAAAAAGTCGCTCAGAAACAGAACAACTTTTTCTATAAAAAGTTGCTCAGAAACTGAACAACTTTTTCTATAAAATTTCGCTCATAAACTGAACAAGTTTTTCTATTTAAAGTCGCTCAGAAACTGAACAACTTTTTCTATAAAAAAACGCTCAGAAACTGAAAATTTTTTCTATAAAAAGTCGCTCAAGAACTTTTTCTAAAAAACTCGATCAGTAACTGAGCAACTTTTTTTATAAAAAGTCGATCAGAAACTTAACGACTTTTCTATAAAAAATCGCTCAGTAACTCAGCAAGTTTTTCTATAAATAGTCGACCAGATACTTAAAGACTTTTTCTATAAAAAGTCGATAAAAAACTAAACAACTTTTTTAATAAAAACTCGATCGGACACTTAACGATCTTTTCTACAAAAATTCGATCAGAAACTGAACAGCTTTTTCTATAAAAAGTCGATCAAAAACTAAAAACTTTTTTTAATAAAAACTGTGGTAGAAACCTAACGACTTTTTCTAAACAAATTCGATCAGAAACTGAAAATTGTTTCTATAAAAATTCGCTTAAGAGCTTAACAACATTTTCTAAAAAAGTCGATCAGAAACTAAACACCTTTTTCAATAAAAACTCGATTAGAAACTTAACGACTTTTTCTACTAAAAGTCGATCCGAGACTAAACAACTTTTTCAATTAAAACTCGATCGGAAACTTAACGACTTTTTCTATAAAAAGTCGATCAAAAACTAAATACCCTTTTTAAAAATATAAATTCGATCAGAAACTAAACCACTTTTTCTATAAAAATTCGATCAGATACAGAACAACTTTTTCTATCAAAAGTCGCTCAGAAACTCAACGGCTTTTTCTATAAAAAAAACGCTTCGAAACTGAAAATAGTTTATATAAAAAGTAGCTCAAGAATTCAGCAACTTTTTCTATAAAAACTCGGTCAGAAACATAACGACTTTTTCTATTAAAAGTCGATCAGAAACTAAACAACTTTTCAATGAAAACTCGATCGGAACTGAATGACTTTTTCCATAAAAATTTGACCAGAAATTGAACAAGTTTTTCTATAAAAAGTCGCTAAGAAACTGAAAAATTTTTTCTATAAAAAGTCGCCTAGAAACTGAACAACTTTTTTCACAAAAAGTCGGTCAGAAACTGAGCAAATTTTTCTACAAAATTCAATCATATTTTTATTTAGTTTAGTTTCTAATTTTTTTGATACTTCTTGTAGTAGAAAAGTTATATCACGAATTTCTTTTAGGGAATTTTTAACAAAAAGTCTTTCCTTTTCTGAAGAAATTTTTTTGTAAAATTATCAAATACGCTGAGCAAGTTTTTTTCTCAAAAATTCGCTAAAAACCTAAACATCTTTTTCTATAAAAAGTAGTATCATACATAAACTAGAAACTAGACAATGGTCCCTATAAAAAGCTGCTTGGAAACACACAAAAGCTTATGGTTTCTACTTGCGAGAGATGTGCGGTTCAGAAGTGGTGATTTTGACACGAAAGTCAAAGATCGCCCAGGCTAGCCAAAAAAGGGACAAAAGGGTCCTATTTATTATGAGCTGTTGAAAGCTGGCCAAACCATCACAGGGAACCAAACTAAACTAATTCGTTTAACATGAGCGTTGACCGAAAAAGCCCAGAATATGTAGCCAGATATGAAACCATAATAGTCTATCATAACAACACTCGGTCACATTTTTGCAATGCCTGTTAAAAACTTTTTTTTAATGAAGTGGCTGGGAAGTTTTTCCTCACCCGCCTGATAGTCCCGACCTTGCCCGTCCGAATACTATTTTTTTCCATCAATCAAGAACTCTCTTTTAGGGATAAGATTCACTTTGGAACAGAGTATCCAATACTGGGCTGATTCGTTATTGGCCTCTAAAGATGAGCAGTTGTTTTTACCAAAAATTTTTCTAATCGATATTGTTTTTAATGAAAATTTCTCACCATAAATTTTATCATTTACCCTTGAGTTTCATTTAGTTTTTTTACAGCCAATTTCCAAATGATGAACTTTTTCTGTAATTATCTATTCTTTTATATTAAGTTTCATAATGTGCCTTAGCACCTTATTCTGAATTCTATAGAAAAAAGTAATAAATTGTATATTTCGTACATGAACCATGTTAGCGTATGATTAATATTTAATTGTTTCTATGAATTAAATAATCATCATACGTTCTGTTGGCAAAAAATACAATTTCCACTGATTTAAATTGTATTTGTTCATTGTTAATTTGGAGTTTGTTTATTCTAGAAACAAATTTGTTTAAGGCATTGAATGCTGTATGGGTGAAAAGATAATTATCAAGGTTTTTTTTTTTTTTGTTTTCTGAAATATAATTAGAAATTTTGTAGTTAAGGACATCGACATCCATGGTTATAATTGTTGTACATGTTGTTGATGCTGAAACAAACAGAACTTAGTAAAGTTTAATAAACATGTACTCTATTTTTTACTAGCCTGGCATAATTTTTTATAAAAAGTTTTGAAATTTATTAAACTAAAATAAAACCAGCTGGCTAACTAACGTTCTAACAAACAAAAAAAAGCTCTTTGTGAAAGTATTTTAGCAATTACACTGAAATTCATGAAAATCCTTAAAACCAATAAAGCACTTCTAAGAAATTCTCGTTTCCACTTACGAGCATTTTAATTGGCAACAAATATATTCAAGGGAAAAACTTTTCCCAGAAAAATTTCGTTCTTAAAACACAACCTTTATTTTTCATCAACAAAATTAATTATAAAATTTTATTCCTTTTATTATGCTTCATTAGTTCGCAAATTCATACTACGCAAACAATAGCAATTCCCTTCTGTTTGAACAATTCCCAGAAACTTTGATTGAATTAAACCTATATTTAGGCTGGATTTTACAAAGTTAATGTTGTTTGTGCAAATAAAAGTTAACAGGCACGTTAATATGATATGAAATAAAAACTTTTGTATTTAACTATAAGAACAACTAAGTTATAAATGGAAAATTCCAAAGCAGAAACCAATATACCTTTTCCTCTAATCGACACATCTCAATGCATAGTAAATAAACATTCAAGTTGAACTACAAACAAACTAAATGTGAAACAAACAAAATTTTTAAAGAAATAAAAAGTAAACAAAAACTGCCAGCAATTTGAATTGTAAACGGTAAATATTTTACAGCAGAAAGAACTCAAAACACTTTACACAAGCCAAATTGCCATACTTCACAGAAATGAGTTTATGTGTGAAAGGTTATTGCTAAGGATACAAAGAGGTGGAGGCATAAGGAAAACCAGAGTGTGGAGAGTGAAAAAAAAGGATTGTAAATATTATGCTGATGGCCATTTAGTGCGTACTAAAGTGTGTTATATTTTTGTTGTTGTCATGTTAAGCTGTAGTTGTTGTACCTCTTCACAATTACCAGCAACATTTTCCTTTTGTGTTTTGTTGTGTTTTGATTTTTTTTTTCTTTTCCAAATACTTTACAGTTGGTAAAACTTGGCAAAATTGATTTTTAACGTTTTATTACACTTTTGGGAATAAATATAAAAGAAAAATCTCTTTTTTTTTTGTTGTTTGTTTAAAAAAGAAATCTAAAATTTTTACTTAAAAACAATGTAAATGGTAGATGTTCTTAATAGAGAAATCAGTGACATAATAAACAGACTTTTGATGGCACGGGCAGATGAAAGGATTCAAATTTTTTATTTAAATTACTTGTACGTTATTTTAGTGCTATAAAAAGCAGTAATTTAAAGAAGTGCTAACGAAAAATCTATAAATAAAATGTTATTTCCCTGTGAAGTATGTCTTTGAATATTAACATGTGTTTTACGAAATATAAATTAGAGGATTTTCTAATTGAAAAATAATAAGAAGAATTTTTCTGGGTCACAGTGGAAAAGATTTTGTACTATTTACAAAACAAAAATGATAGGTATTTTTGCAATTCCAAAGAAATATTCATTTCTACATTATTACCACGCTTTCACTTTGCGGCACGACTTTGGAAAATCCACAAATGTATTTTATTGTTATATCTGAAGGTAGAAACAAATCGTCCCAGCTTTGGGTTTTTACAAACTAAAATTACAATATAAATGAGAGTTCTTCAACCATTTCATTCACAAATGTCAAGTGCTTGCAAAAGTGAATAGTGAAGTGTAAAGTCTTTGACAGTCTTGTCTCCAATCAGTTATATTAAAATATCTAAGATGGAGGCGTGTAACAAGGTTTCTTACTATTGTTATATGTGTGAGAAATATAAAATTATGATAAGTCGCCGCAAAATCACTGCTGAAACAATTAATTGTATGAAACATATTTTTCTTTAAATATTATATGTGGAAAGAGTTGGACATCAACAATAGAGTTTACATCGTGCATTAGCCACTTAAATAAGTAGAAGAAAAACGGAGACGCCATGCCATTTTGTGTTCCAATGATTTGGAGAGATCTCATATTCCATGATGAAGATGGGTGTTATGCGTGCATATGAAGAGAAGAAAAAGTGGTTATATATCTTACAGTGAAACAACGAATGTTCAATTGCCGCTACCACATTCTAATGAAATTTCAGTTCCGGATAACCAAATACCAACAGAAGACATTCCCTCAATACTTCAATCTGTTCAGTCCACGATTCCATGCAATCACCCAAAATCGTCTGGATATAATGGTACGGCGCCTAAAATTGTCTCAAAGAGAGGCAAAAATATTTTATTAATTATTAGTATTAAAATGTTTTTTGTCTAAGCTGGCAATCCACCCAATTTTTCGTTGCAAGTGTTGCTTGCAATTAGGATAAAATACTCGTTAATTTTTTTTTTCTTATTTGATTTATGTACAAACACATTTTTGACCAATAAAACTAATTTTATAAAACCAAACAGGATGAATACTCAATCGTTTTCATATATATATATTGCTTTCAATTAATATTAAAAGAATTCGAATGACGAATATTCTGTGTTAAAATAAATGATTTGTTTTATTAATTTATTATACCCTATACCACCATATTGGGAAAAGTATTATGCGTTTGAGCTGATGTTTGTATCACCCAAATATAGTATTCTAACACCCAACTTACAAGCATAACGAAATTAAAGCGGAATGCGTTTTTTAGTTGTCAAAAATTCTCATGCCCAGCATACCGAAATAACGCGGCGGCAACGCTTTGCAATTGGAAAATCCGATTTTGACAGCGCATTTAGTAGCGAATTTAGTTGCAAAACACAATAAACGTAAACACATACATACAAAAGGAGAAACATATATGCAAGTTACTCATTTTTTAAACTTTAATATTTAGTTTTTTATAAAATTTTAGTTTACAAATCACAAAACAAAAATCAGAAACACCAATACTGTAATGTATTGTTAAAATAATCCGGATTGTTATATTTATATGTTTGATAACCTTGTTTTTATTGTTTGACGTAGCGTTGCCGCTCTTATTTAGGTATTGCATTTCAGCGTTAAAGCTAAGCTTACAATAACGTTCCGCCTACCGCTTTTATTTAGGTAGGCCTGTTAACGTATACCGAGTCTGAGTCGATTAAACGATATCCGTCAGTCTGGCTGGCTGGCATGTCACCTATTTTTATGATTTTCGGTACATAATTGGTCATGGGCCCACTTCCTAAAATTACTTTAACGTGCATAAATCTCTTAAAGATTTTCGAATCCTAATATAATTTAACAAACACCAGTTTCATATTGAAACAAATCACGCACCCTAATCTCTTGGCGATCGCTCTGTAATTGCTCATAGCTCCCATATAAGGCCCAATCACGAAAATAAACTATTGATATTTTAAAAGGAAAATGTTCTTGCTTATTTACTAAGTGAAGGGGCGGGCTTGGCCGACTATAATAACTTACTTGTTATACCCTTCACCATAAGTGGCAAGAGTTTGTCATTCCGTTTTTAATTTCTACATTTTTCATTTGCGACCCCACAAAGTATATATATATTCTGTATCGTTTTAGATAGCGGAGTCGATGTATCAGTCTCACAGTCTGTCCGTCAACTTTCAGTAGCCCCCAAATAACTTACACATTTGACTCATACATCAATATATCCGCTATAGACTCGCATCGAAAAAATCGTCCTACAAATGGCTGAGAAATAAGAAAAAACCAGGACAACCTCGTTGTTTGGCCTATTTTTGTATCTACTTGCATCTGAATTAATAACTCATTAATAGAGACAAAATGGATAACTTATGATAAATACTTCAAAAACCTTTGCAACGGTGTATATAAGGCCATAGTAAGTCGGACCAACAATGGGTCAAAATCGGGAAATTTTGTTTTCACAAAAAAAAAAATTTGTCACAAATTCACTCTCTTACTAGTTTTAATGAATTTCTATGAGGAAACATTTAATTTTAATTTCAGAGTGAGTATATTAGATTGTGTTAGTATTTCATTCACCCATAGATATTTACATCATAGAGGAAATATACATAGAGCGGAAACTCTTCTGCCAAAGACCTAACTCAAAAACCAAAGTGGTGAGAATGTATTAGTAAAAAAATTATGTTAAAACAAAAACAACACTCGTATGTGTAACTTTTTTGTTTGAGTTTTTTTCTCTAATTTTTCTCTATGGTTTACATACCAAGTATTAACAATCTTTGATATAGCCAACCTATCACAACTTGATACAAACAAAAATTATAAAACTCCATACAAATTTTACATTTTCAAAAGTTTTTTAAAAGAAATTTTATTAAAAAATTTGTTTTTATACCCACCACTTAAAGCTTGAATTTGCCAGTCCCTTTATAACATATTGAAATATTGGTCGTACAACGAATAGGTATATTCTGGATCCTTATGAAATTCAAAGACAATCTAAATATCTGACCGCCTGTTTTTGTCACGATAGAGCCTTGAAAAAGAACGTACGGTGATAGAATTTACTTGTTGACCAGGAATGTTTCGTGTTAGAAATGGGCAAAATCGATCGATTAGAACCCAAGTGATGCACCAAAATAAGAAGCTATTAATAAAAACGTTGATATTTTTTAAACATGGTTTGCTATTTTCTTTAAATATATTGCAAATATATAGATAAAAAGCCAAGTTCTCCATAATGTTTAATTAAAATTTATTTTACATTTTAATTTTTTCCTTTGTTATTATGAAATTTCGGTTATTGGGGGGGGGGGGGGGAATTTCCTTTTTTCATTATACTGTATCCGCGCCTGGCCCATATATTTAATTTTCTTCCCAGAATTACTTAAACGCTCATAAATCTCCACAAACATAGCCATCAGGTTGAAGTTCGATGTCAATAATTATAATACAGACAGCGCTACCTTAATAGAGAAAGGCCCTAACTAATGTTATCCTTACTTTAAACTTAAAGTTTTGTAGTTGCGATTTTTTTAACATAGATTATTATGAAGGTCTTCAACCAATTTAATGTTGTGGCATTTTATTTTATTTGATCAATGGTGTACTAGGGGATTATTTATCGAAGTATGTAAAAAAATAAATTTTGAAAAAAAAAAAAAAAAAAAAAAATAGTTAGCGCCTTTCTATATAAAGGTAACGATATTTCATTGTTTCAAATTTGATGAAAGTCGATATATAAGTGGTCATAGCATATAAGATAAATAAATATCAGCGAACCAACTTTATGACAATCGCCCCTTAATAGGTTATAGCTCTCATAAGGGCCTCTATTCGAAAACTACATTATCGTGCATAATTACAAATATTTTAACATGGTTTCCATAAGGCCCACATCCGAAAAATATTACTTTCTAGTAATAGAAATTATGAAACTAATCAAATCAGGTGAAACAGATAAATGTTTTTATGCAAAATGCAAAACAATCGGTGCTCGTATTATATTGATGGCGGGTATATAAGTTTCGGCTCAGCCTAATATAACACTTCTACTTATTCCTCTTAAACTAGCCACATTCAAAACCTGCAAAAAATGTTGCAAATAGCGTCAACTTTTAAATCTAATATCTCTGTAAGCAATATTTTAAAAACCTAACTCCTTCCCTGTCATTCTATACAGTACTGTAAAGACCGTTCGTTTAGCTTAAAATTATATATTTACCACCACTAGTTTACCATTACCATTTATTTCCCAAAATCTCACACTATCATGTTTATGCAAAAAGAAAAACTTAAGGGTATTATAAATTAATAATAAATAAATACTGGTGTATTATTTAATTTAGATACTACTTTATAAATATTTAAATTTTGTAAGAGATAAAGAAAGTAAAACACACAAAGTTTTATATGTATTTGTGCATACAGTAATAAATGAAATTAAATAAGGACATATAAAGGATTATAAGGATACCTAAAAATAAAAACCAAAACACACGCTCATATACAATAAACCCACATCAAGGGGCGATGGCAAATGCAAACACATGTATGAAAAATACAATATACAAACAAGTTTGAGTGTAAAGCCTTAGATATGGAAATGGAAATTGGCAGGGGAGGGCACAGCAACGTTTTTGCATAAAATATAATAATGTTTTTATAACATATTTAAAAAATAAAAAGCAAACCTAGAGCAAAAAAAATCAAAAAGAGATTTTGATGGCCTTTTTTTGTGCTGGTTGAATTTATTTTATTTTTTCCTGGTTTAGTCAGTTCTTTTTTGCAAATATGCTAAATAACCACAACCAAAAAAGAAAAAAACACAACAAATAAACTCACTTACTCACACTCAAACATGTGCTCACACAAATACTTGTTAACCTTATATTAAGGAGCTCACATACAACACACCCTCATACACATATATTCACTTAAACACAAATATAGAGTTTTTTTATTTATAAGTATATGTGGAAGGAAATAATCAAAAAAAGGTTATGAAGGACATAAAGGATTTAGATTTCTCTTATTTTTTAAGCTTGTGTTGCTTATTTTTCGTTTAATTTTTTGTGTCTTGTTTTTAGCCAATAATGGAGTAAATAAAAAAAACCTTTTTTTTTTGCTGCTGCTCGCCCACAGCAAACAAAAAAATTGAATATTTATTAAGCATATTTATTAAAACCTGTATATACTTACAATATATTTATGCTTTAATTCTGTAATCGTATACAATTCGTTCTGTTTGTATAAAACTTTAATGATTGCGGGGATTTTTATCTTATGAGTTTAAATACTCGTGGAAATTTAGTTAACTTGTGCTTATCTGGCTGGTTTTTTTTTTATTTGTTTTTTACTTACAGACTCCGGAGAATTGTAAGACCGATAAAGATTGCACAGCCATGATGGTTTCATGGGAGGGTGAGGCGGAAATTCAATCTGGTGATATATTAATTGTTGAAATAAATGATGCTCTATTGACTCCCAAGGATATAAACTTAACGACCAGGTAAGTTGTAAGAGGATATTAAAAGTTGTATATGCCTGCCAAAAAATGTTTGGCAGGCATATAATTCCCTAGTAGCTTTTTTAAGTGGTGGATAACTGAGAATTCCAAGTGAGAGTAATATCAAGTGTAACTCCAAGATATTTTAGATCCTTAGAAAACCCTGTAGATGAGCCATTCCATGTAGGCTCTATGAGTCTAGTATCTCTCAGTTTGGTAAATGGTACAAGAATTGGCTATGCTGGGTTAACGGTCATGCTTCTTTCAAAGCACCACTAGGTGGTTATATTCAGAGCAGTTTGCATCCTTTCCGATATTGTTACTTCATTCCAACCATCCAGGCCCCATAGAAGGCCAAAACTACATATTGATTATAGGTATATAAGATTAGGCACAGCGAAATATAACACTCTTATTTGTTTAATTTGACATTTTTTTATCATTTATTACTTTAAAGCTATGTATTAGGAGTGAGATCGAAAAATTCTTAACACACGCCTTTGTAAAACATGTCAGTTATTATGTTTAATGTCAATTATATTCATTTGTTGTTAATCTGTTTAATATGAGTGGCCAGACAAAAGTGCGTACTAAAATTATTAAATATTTTCAACAAAACCCAACTTGGTCCTACAAAAAGTTGACCAAACAATCAAAGCTCTGGCGTCAAACTGTTTCCAATGTTATTCAACAGTACCGAGAGAACTTGTCCGTTGATATACAACCTGGTTCAGGTAGAACGAATGGTTCACATGATGTTTATAAAGCCAAAAAATAGAAAGCATTTCCAAAAGAGCTCCCAACACCTCTGGTAGGAAAGCAGACCGGTTAGCCGGTTTGAAAACATACAAGGCTCAAAAAGTTCGGAAATTGAAGTCAAGTTTTATAAAAAAATATTCTTGCTGCATAATGGATGAAGAAACGTATGTTCTAGCAGATTTTTCGCAAGTTCCTGGTCAAAAATTTTATGTTGCTGATGCTCGAGGGAATGTTGAAGAAAAGCTTAGGACCCAAAAGCAGACAAAATTTCCAAAAGGTTCTTAGTATGGCAAGCAATATACAGTTGCGCCAAAAAAGCCAAACATTTGTTACAAATGCCTCTATAAATACTGAAATTTACATAAAGGAATGTTTACAAAAAAGGATGCTTCCATTCATAAGACTTCTTAATGTGTCCACTTATTTTTGGCCTGATTTGGCATCTGAAACTATGGTAAGAAAGATTCTGAGTGGTACAAGAACAATAGTGTGGTATTTGTACCAAGAGAGGCAATTCCTCCAAACTGCCTGGAGCTAAGGCCAGTGGAGAGATATTGGGCTCTTGTTAAAAGAGAATTGAAGAGCACAAAAAAGGTGTCCAAAAGTGTGGTAGATTTTCAACGGAGATGGACTACCTGCACTATAAAATCGTTAATAGAAGGGTTTCCGAAAAAGGTTCAAAATTTCATCACTAGAGATTAAAACTATAAAAATAATTTTTTTCTTTGCAAATCGTAATAACAATTTCAATCAAATAAAAGAAATTAAAACTGTGAGTTTAGAGGTTTCGTTTTTATTAACATATATGTATGTTAAGAATTTTTCAATCTCAATCCTTATACAAAAGTTTGCAATTTAGAAAAAAAAAAAAAAATGAAAGTAAAAAAAAATATTTTCTTCTACTAAAGTTCCTGGTTTAAGCACCGATCCCTCGTTTAAAGAAAATTTAAACACGAAAAGCTCACCTTATTATACCCTTCACCATGATGAGGGTATATATAAATTTGTCATTGTGTTTGTGATTATATACTTTTCAATTTGCGACCTTAAATGTAGCAATCAGCTTTCCAAAGCCCACAAATAACTTACATACATACATAACTGGTTCAGTTACAAAATAATTTTGTTAATGACTATCTAAATTGTTTACCAATGTAAGTCATTAACTCATACAATCTAGATATCTGATGATAGACATTTCAAAGACACAACAATGTATATAACGCCATAGAAATACATAACGAAAATGCGTGAAAATCAGGAAAAATATTTTTTAATGTTTAACAATGTTTTATTCACCAAATTTTTTTTTTATTGTTTAACCAAAATTTGTTTTTCAACAAAAATGTTTTCAATCTTTACTTTTATACTTTGGTGTATGGTATACAAAATTCATCATAGCAGAGCTATATTCTCTTACTTGTTTTATTTAACTTGTATATATAGATGTTTGTAGTCTACCATTTAAGGACATAAAAATAAAAGAACTTTATAGTTTTTGGCTAAAGAGCACACATAAAATTTATTTTATGTGTTTGCATGTTTTTCTTTACAAAAACTAATTTAAAGTGTGTTAATAAATAAAAGAAACAGAGAAATTATGAAATTAAATTTCTAGGGAAGTTGATAGAAAAAGCCAGCTGTTATCATCTGATCTTTTCATAACCTTTGTTAAATATTAGCAGGCTAAACCAGCAAGTTTTCAATAGTTAGGTATTGAAAACCAATCTTCCTTATCCAGATTACTTTGTCAAATAATGGACTATAATTGGACTATCAGTCTGAAAGTTGCGGGTTCCATACCCACCAGAGACCGTGAGTATATCTGCAGACAAGCAAAACGCTTCACAGTTTGTATTTATTGTTTAAAATAATATGTTCTAAAATTCATATGCAACCATTAGAAATCTTGAGTGGTTTCATATATTACTATTCACCCTTTAATTTAATGATTTTCTCCTTCAAAGAATCCCCCACCACCCTGCACTTAAATACACTTACATTTACAAAATGGAAAAAGTGTTAAATATTGAATTTTACAACATAGTTTCTGGGCCTTAGACAAACATAAAAAAAATGAAATAAAATAGAAACGTTTAGGAAAGTTTCATGTTTACTCGTGCTAGTGTAATTTTGTATTTTACTTCTATTTAATAGATCCAAGCAAGTCCAACAAAATGTTTGCTACAATATTTAACTTAATGTATTTAAGTTTTTTAATTTAGTTATTTTAGATTAGTGAACTGAAATTGAAAATATTTATTTAAGTTGATTGTGCTACGTTGGCCTAAAGTAACTATTTATTTATTTACTTTAGCTATATTGCTGTAAATTGTTTATGTGTTTAGAGAGAACAGGATAAACAAGGCAATTAGTTTTAAAAGTAAAAGGTCAAATATGTTAACATTTGTTTAAATGAAATAATTTGGTTTTTAAAATGTAAAGCAATAAAGTAGTTTAAATTAATTTAAACATGCTTAGAGATATTGAAAAGTTAACTTTGATACAAGTTAAAACAAAAAAGAAACAGTAAATCAAATAAAACCAAATAAGAAAGTATAGTTCCCCTAGATTGACCATATAATATCCTACACTGAGTATATGAGCAAAACCTGTTTTCATTTAAAACTAATTTTTTTCGAGGTTATCGTGCAATTTTGTGAAAATGAGTGAATTCACTTAATTGTGAATAAATTCGAAAATAATCCATCGAATTATATGATTGATATCTCATTTTGTTCCTATTAGATGTGGCTTTGTGATAGCTCTATAAATCTGAACAATTTCAGCTACTTTCGATTTTTCATGATTTTTTAAAACAAAAAAATTTCTATTTTCACCTAAAAAATATATTTTTTGCTTCAATTTGTTATTATAACTCCGAAACTACTGAGCCAATTGACACGTAATATAAGGACTAAGATCGAAAAATTCTTAATTCTAAACTTACGGTATTAATTTTTTTTATTTGATTGAAATTATTATTACAATTTACAAAAAAAACAAAAAAATATTTTTATAGTTCTAATCATTAGTGATGAAATTTTGAACTTTTTTCGGAAACCTTTCCATTATGGTTTTTATATTGATTTCTGTCACTTTGTTCGAACAGGTTGTCCGTCTCCGTTTAAAATCTACCATTATTTTGGATATCTTTTTTGTGCACTTCAATTCTCTTTTAACAAGAGCACAATATATCTTCAATGGCCTTAACTTCAGGTAGATTGGAAGATTTTCCTCTCTTGGTACAAATACCACATTATTGTTTTTGTACCACTCAAGACCTTGCTTACCATAGTGGCAGGATTCCAAATCAGGCCAAAAATAAATGGACACATCAGGAATTAATATGAATGGAAGCATTGTCATTTTTAAACATTTCTTGATGTAACTTTCGGTATTTAAAAATCCCTTTGTAATAATTTTTTGGCTTCTTTTGCCGCAACTGCATATTGGTTTCCATACCAAGAACTTTTTGGGAACATTTTCTGCTCTTGGGTCCTAAAATTTTCTATAAAATTTCCTCGAGCATCAGTAACATAAAAGTATTGACCCGGATGCTGTGAAAAATTTTCCAGAACATATGTTTCGTCATCCATTATACATCAGGTTATTTATAACCTTCACATTCGTAAGAAAGGTATATACAAGGTAAACTTCCGATGTTTTTTGGATGTAATTAAAAAAAAAAAAAAATGAAAAACTTTGATTCTTCTTGTGGATTATTTTTTTTTTTTTTTTGGTCTTTTAACTTTTTTTACATCAAGTCGAGAATATGATGTCATGTAAATGGCCGCCGCCACAGTTTATTGTCATTTCAGCCCTTTTTATGGCATTTTCCATCACTTTGGCTAAAACTTCCGGCGATAGGTCCTCACATTCTTGACGGATATTGTCTTCAAGAGCTGCAAGAGTCTGAGGCTTGTCGACATAAACCCGCGACTTCAAAAAGCGATCTTCGTTCTTGCTGGCCAGTGCAAATCGCCAAAACGGGAGATTAGGCGCCCGGGAAATGCATCCTTCAGCATATCGGTTGTGGCACGTGCAGTGTGTGCCGTTGCATCGTCCTGTTGGAACCACATGTTTTCCAATCCCATTTCATCAAGTTGCGGCAAAAAGAACTCGCTGATCATTGCTCTGTAGCGCTCACCATTCACAGTATCCGTTTGGCCCGCGAAGTCTTCGAAGAAAAAAGGTCCGATGACTCCTCCAGCGAAATAGCACACCATACAGTGACGTTGAGCGGGTGTAATGGCTCTTCGTGGGTTACACGCGGATTTTCAGTGCCCCAGAAGCGTAAATTTTGCTTATTTACGTACCTGCTAAGATGGAAATGGGCCTCATCACTCATGATTATTTTTGATGAAAAATCATCTTCCTCTTGGTGGTAATGGCTTGAGCGTATGTTAGACGCGATTGGCGGTCAGCAGCTAACAGCTGATGCACCGTCTGGAGTTTCTACGGAAACATCTTCAAATCTTGTACCAAAATTTGCTGTAAAGACCGTCGCGTGGAACGTCGTCTGGTCGATGTCGACGGCGCTTCCATGACATCCTCGGCTACAGCAGCAATATTCTCTGCAGAACGGCTACTCTGGGGTCTGCCACGCCTGGCAGCATCTCGTGTTGTGACAGTCTCTTCGAGACGAGCGGCTAAACGTCGCAGAGTTTCACCAGTAGGCGTTGGACGGCCAGGAAATCTGCGACGAAATTCACGTTGTGCCAAAGTCACCGACCGATTATTGTTCAAATAAATAGTCAGCAATATTCCGCGTTCTGGAGCAGTGTAGAGTAACATTGTTTATTAACGTATATTTCGCATATGTTTACTACACAAATGTCAAAACAGAACTGACATTAGGAGCCAATCGCAAAATTTATAGCATTTTCTGTTAGGAGGATTACTTTTGCGCCACCTTGCATAAGTTTGCCATTCCTTTTGTATTTTCCACAATATAATTTTCCGACTCTATAAAGTATATATATTCTGGATCCTTATAGATAGTGGAGTCGATTAAGCCATGTCCGTCTGTCTGTCTGTCTGTCCATCTGTATGTCTGTCTGTTGAAATCAATTTTCTGAAGACCCCAAATAACTTACAAACTTGATTCATACATCGGTTGCTATTTAAAATCAAGAAAATCGGCTCACAAACGGCTGAGATATAAGGAAAAAAACAGAACCAACCTCGATTTTTGACCTATTTTTTATCTATATCAAGAATTTTTTTACCAACTAAATTTTTTTTCAGAAATTTTTTTCACTAGTAAATTTAAAAAAAAAAATAGAAAAAAAAAATAAAAAAAAAAGAATATTTAGAAAAAAAAAATTATTTTTTTTTTTAAATGTTGAAAAACAATTTTGAAAAAAAATAATCAATCTCTGGCCTCTAAATTTTTAGCAGAGTTCCTGTCAGCAACTTTTTGAGCCTTGTATGTTTTTAAACCTGCATTGCTTTAACTTTTCGTACCAAATAGTCCGAGTACTGAGCTAACCGGGCTGCTTTCCTACCGGATGTGTTGGGAGCTCTTTTGAAAATGCTTTCTATTTATTGGCTTTAGAAATAGCATGTGGACCATTCCTACTACAAGAACCAGGTTTTCTATCCACGAACAAGTTCTGCCGATATTGTTTAATAACATTGAAATCAGTTTGACGGCAGACCTTTGATTGTTTGGCGAAATTTTTGTAGAACTAAGTTGGGTTTTGTGGAAAATATTTAATAATTCTGGTACGCACTTTTTCCTCGTCACTCATTTTAATCAGATTAACAACAAATGAATATAACTGACATGCTTCACAAAGGTAACTTGATCAAAAATATATTAAAAGTTTTTTTCGATAAATAAAATTTATTTTTAAACTCTTAATCTTCTGAATTGGATAATATTTTGTATTATTATTTTTTGATTTGTAATCCTGAACACTTTAAGTTCGATGTTAGGACAATATTTTTGTATGTTACAAACATCAGCGCTAAACTAATATATCCTCCCCAATTTGTTGGTGTAGAAAGACTAATAATTAACAAACCTTAACATGAAACGAATTGTTTTTTATATAATTTATCAATTGTTTTGAATATAAGTGTTTGATTTACATTTTGCTGGCTAAAATGTTTACCCTCCTTATGATTCTTTGCTAATTATCTAGCTACTCAAATGCACGATTCGTGTTTGTTTTATTATTTATCGCACAAACGCCTTCTCCTCTCATAAAACATACAAGACAAATTTGCTGTATTTCACTTGGCGTTTTGCTATGTCATACATAAAAACACTCTGCATCCCTTCAAAACAATTTTGATTGATAAACACTTGTTTGTACGCAACTGTGAGTTTGTAGGTGTACGAGTAACGCTGTGTATGGCTAAGTAAAGTGTAAAATTCAATCTGTTCCAAGAAGGTCGCATGTATCAGAGCGTATGATTAACATTAATTACTCGTTAAATAAATATCAATCATACGTTGTGAAGTAAGTACATTCACATTCATACATACGATTATATCTGTAAGAATATATGTATGTTTGTAAGTATGTAACTGTTGGTACGTGTAAATAAATGAGTTTTGCTAAATGTTAACTTGCTCAAAGGTTAAAATATATTTAATTTCTTGCTAATAGAATGAGTGTTTTCTATTTAACTGTTACATATGTAGGTGTATTTATTGTTTTGATCTCTAATTTATAATGTTTTCTTAATGAATTCAGTAGTTAACATTAGTACACCTTAATAAATATGTAAACAATTTATGAGGCAGATTGCTTATGCGGCAAAATTAACCTATTTTATTTGTGTTAACAAGAAAGTAATTTATATGAATATGTATTATAAAATAATACATTTTTAATTACTTAAAAAAAATCGTAATAACAATTAACCCTCTAACTAGCAATAAATATAAAATATCCGATGAAGCCAATCCTTTTTTTTTTGATTTTTTTTTTTCAAGTAGATTTAGTTCAGATAACATTCTGAACGAACGCCGTCTTGTTGGTTTGCATGAAATATAACACCACAGATAAATTGTATGTATCAACAAATTTTATTGAGAGAAGGGAACAATCAAAGTTAAAATACACATTATTTTAGATGGTGGCATTTCCAGAAACAATTTTGATAGAACTGACCGCATAAAGCCAGGTGTCTCATTTTGTGTCACATTTTTTAGGATTTTCTCTCCATCCCAACCGAACATCAGCAACTTGATTAAAAGCACTTTTCCCAACACATCTGGATTGGTTCTTCTGAAACGTTCAATACCTATATATGTCAAAGACGGGGCCAGATACTTGTTATTCTTCCATAATACAGTATTCACGTGGACTCCATGGATTGTATTCTAGGCAAAATCATATCTGCTCTTTGAAAAAAATTCCCCTCCTCTGTCACAAACTATAAACAAATTAAATTAATGAACAAAAACTAACTCCAAATCAAACGTTGTAAAAACCATCAAACATTGTCCAAACAAACAAAAAATTAAACATTTTGCAAATGGCATTGAATGCAGTTTAAGCTTGAAAATCCCCAAAAAACAAAATCGAAAAAGTGAAACAAAAAAGAAATAAAAGGATTTTTTCTTTTAATCCGGTAGCTTCACACACAAATATATTCTCACATAGAGCTGCACAGAAATACAGAGACACACTGACAACTGAAAGCATCAAAATCTAAATGGCGTAGAGTATGGAAGGTTCTTGTATTTGCTTAGACTCTACTTATTGCACATAAAGAGAGTTTTAGTTACGCTTGTGTTGCCGGTTTAACCTTTTCATTGTAGGAATGTGTCTGTAGTTGTGTATGTATAAGTACATATGTAAATTAGGTTGGCCCCTAACTTTGTATGGAGGAAAAACCGAAGTGTTAATGTTCACAACTAAAATGAAACTTTAGTTTGTTTGAGAGTAACATTTCTCAAAATGTTTGTCCTGGTGATGGGTGAGCAGGAGGGTCCTTTTTATGATTTTTTCAACATTTCTCGCAACAGATATATAAAATACTAGTATCCTGCTAAAATTATTTGAAAGGCAATTTCAAAGCCACATTTAAATTCTCGTTAAAACTTAAAAGTCAGTTTGTTTTGAGATTTTGTATAACAAAATTTTGCATTTTATCAAAAGTTTTTGCATTTTTTTAGGTTCTCGGATTTGAATTAACCCAATGAAACCAAAAAAAATCTAAAATATAACAATTATTTTAAGAGACAACTGCCAAGCGGTACGAAACTTGTTTTAAATTTATAACATTTCTTCTTCTAATGCTAATTAAATACAGATTTTTTCATTTTTATTATCGAAACATCATTAAAGTGCCTTAATGGGGTTAAATATATAATTTTATTAGTAGTATAATTTTTTTATTTGTTTTAAATTTAATTAACCCTCTAATGCTTAAGCATGCTCACGGCACCTATCGCAAAACCGCAAATAAAAGCAAATATAAGTGATTTTTCATTTCAAAAACTCTTGTAACAGTTGCTAAAAAACATACTTAAATATTTTAAAAAGCTTTTAAAGTTTTTGAAATGAAAAATCTGTTGTATTTGTATTAATGCTTAAGCATTGGAGTGTTAGTTCGATTTCGATCCATTCTCTTTACGAAAATATTAATTCTACGTAAGACTTTTTAACCCTTTAAAATGAATGGTGAGTGTATCCATATCACTTTGAAATTTCCACAATTTTCATTTAGTGAAGTCAATAAAGCGATGTTAATATGTCTGTTTAGATTAACATTCAAAAAATCCCAAATACCTAAAAACACATTGCAAAAAACACACAGTCATGACAGTATAGGTTTGTAGTACCAAAGGCTAGTGAAACCCTATTCCTAGTTTTTCGATTTTGTTGACCCAAAATTCTTAAAATCAGAGGGCCCTCAAAAATAGTGTCATCTGTTTTTGGCCAACAACTGATTTAGACTTAGTGATACCGCTTAATTATATATGGCAATAATATAGCTGAGAGTCCAACAAACAAATTTTGTTTATATCTTTTGCCAACAAAGCTAGCCTTTTCGTGTCCTTTTTCTGTAAAAACTGATGACACATTTTTTGAGGGCCCATTGATTTTCGGAATACTTGGAGGCCCATAAAAAGAAATTGGTCACCAAAATCGCAAAACTGAGTAAAGGGTTTTACTACCCTTTGGTACTAGAGTCGAACCTACAGTGTTATGACCGTGTGTTTTTCCAAAAGTTCTCATTTGTTGTACAAAATTGGTAAAATTCCCGAGAAATTTGTACCTTGAATTTCCGGGATAAAACCCCTACTTACACGATTATTTGAGATACGCTATTAAAAGTGTCATTCAAAGGTATTTCACATGATACCAGTATTTCATAATTATTTGCAAGAAATATGAAAAAAATCATAAAAACCTTAAAAAATTTAATTTTTATCCATTGAACTGAGGATAAACACTTTGAGAAATGGTATTTTACAATGAATTTGACTTT
The DNA here is from genome assembly GCA_942486065.2 of Calliphora vomitoria. NCBI lineage: Eukaryota > Metazoa > Arthropoda > Insecta > Diptera > Calliphoridae > Calliphora > Calliphora vomitoria. The sequence goes on along the minus strand of OW818030.2, from coordinate 113,919,629 downwards.
TATTTTATGGGAACATCCACAAAATTGTTTTTTGGTGCCACCTAATGTACATGAATCTGTTTTGCTCAATACATTTACTTTATTAGACTTATACACCTGTTTGTATGGCTTGTTTCAATTTACAGAGAATGGGTTAGTTTTGTTAGTTTTGTTATGGGTCTATAAGAGCTCATACAAAAAAGTATTTTTAATACATTATTTTGGATTACACTAGTTTACAACGTTTTTGTTCATGATGTGAAACATACATATATGGGGTTTGTTATTTTCGACCGTGTATCTTCGGGAAAAATATTTAAACAAAAATTCAGCATTTCATCTAAGGACGAACTCCGAACCCACTTTAAAGGAAAAGTGGGAGGGAAATTACTAAGGATTTAACTGAACATCTTGTAAACTCAATGAAAAGGTGACTAGAGGCTGATTAAGCTCAATGAAGTACCAAAAAAATATTCACTTTTGATTTTCACAAGTAACTTGCAAACCTGAAACCAATATATCGGGAATTCTCGCGGCGTGGTTGCTATTTAAAATCGAGAAAATCGGCCCACATGTGGCCGATTGTGGGAAATTACTAAGGATTTAACTGAACATAAGGAAAAAACCGGGACAACCTCGAATTTTGGCCTAATTTTTATCTATATCTGGTCATTAATATAGATAACATGGTTACATAATGACAGATATTTCAAAGTCCATTGGTACGATGTATATAAAAATATCCATTTCTACGATGTATATAAAGATATAGATAAATTGGGCCTACCATGGGTCAAAATCGGGAAAAATTTTAACCCGAATTTTTTTAACAATTGTCACATATTTTTTTCACTAAAATTTAAAATTTTTTTTTAAAAAATTAAAAAAAAAAATGCGAAAAATTTAAAAAAATTTCAAAAATTTGAAAAAAAAAATGTTTTTGTTTACCTAATTTGTTGAAGGGTATAGAAGATTCGACACAGCCGAATATAGCTCTCTTACTAGTTTAGTACCTGAAGGATGCTTAATTTCCTTCAATTTGAATTTAATACAAGGTGGCGCAAAAGTAATCCTCTTATCAGAAAATGCTATAAATTTTGCGATTGGCCCCTAATGTCAGTTCTGTTTTGACATTTGTGTAGTAAACACATGCGAAATACACGTTAATAAACAATGTTACGCTACACGGCTCCAGAACGCGGAATATTGCTGAATATTTCTTTGACCAATAATCGGTCGGTGACTTTGGCACAACGTGAATTTCGTCGCAGATTTCCTGGCTCGCCTCAAAGAGACTGGCACAACACGAGATGCTGCCAGGTGTGGCAGACCCCGAAGTAGCCGTTCTGCAGAGAATATTGCTGCTGTAGCCGAGGATGTCATGGAAGTGCCGTCGACAATGGGTATCTGTCGACGGTCTTTACAGCGAATTTTGGTACAAGATTTGAAGATGTTTCCGTACAAAGTCCAGACGGTGCATCAGCTGTTTGCTGCTGATCGCCAATCGTGTCTAACATACGCTCAAGCCATCCCTAATCACCACCAAGAGGAAGATGAGTTTTCATCAAAAATAATCATGAGTGGTGAGGCCCATTTCCATCTTAGCGGGTACGTAAATAAGCAAAATTTACGCTTCTGGGGCACTGAAAATCTGCGTGTAACCCACGAAGAGCCATTACACCCGCTCAAAGTCACTGTATGGTGTGCTGTTTTCGCTGGAGGAGTCATCGGACTTTTTTCTTCGAAGACGTCGCGGGCCAAACGGTTACTGTGAATGGTGAGCGCTACAGAGCAATGATCACCGAGTTCTTTCTGCCGCAACTTGATGAATTGGGATTGGAAAACATGTGGTTCCAACAGGACGGTGCAACGGCACACACTGCACGTGCCACAACCGATATGCTGAAGGATACATTTCCCGGGCGCCTAATCTCTTGTTTTGGCGATTTGCACTGGCCAGCAAGATCGCCTGATTTGACCGCTCCAGACTTTTTGAAGTCGCGGGTTTATGTCAACAAGCCTCAGACTCTTGCAGCTTTTAAAGACAATATCCGTCAAGAATGTGAGGACCTATCGCCGGCAGTTTTGGCCAAAGTGATGCCATAAAAAGGGCTCAAATGACAATCAACTGTGGCGGCGGCCATTTACATGACATCATATTCTCGACTTGATGTAAAAAAATTAAAAGACCAAAGTTTTTAATTTTTTTTTTTAATTACAGCCAAAAAACTTCGGAAGTTTACTTTTGCGCTACCTTGTATTTTAAAATGAAAAATTTTTGTTAAGATTTCATATTCATACAAATAGTGAAACATGTAAAGAAAATTAAAAAAAAAAAATTAAATGGTTAAGGTTGCGTAGGAAAATAATGGTTGAGCATTTTTGTTTACTACTAATATAAACATATTTTCTAGTGACATTGAATACCTTATATACATCAAATTATTCGAAAATTTCTCAGAACATAAAGTTCCATCGAATAGTTCAAACCACGTCGATAAAGAAAACAATGCATGAGAATGGAAGAAATATAGAAAATGTAATAGTTGGTAAATAAAATAAAAAATTGTTGGTAATTCTTAAAAAATCTTGGTTTGCAACTTTTATAAAACAGCCAGACCCGTGGTGAAAGCTGCAAAAGCCAGAAAATGACATACGCTGTCCATCGGATTTATGAAACTGTGGATGGATTCACACGAAAATGTAAAAAACATAATTTCAAATGTTAACCTTTTTTTGTAAAGCTAAATATACAGTTGAAAAATTAAAGAAATTTATCCGGAACTTCCTCTACCTCCTCAACTCTTCTCAAAAATATGTATATGTTTCATTCAATGAACAAAAAATACATATTTTTTTGTAGACTGAAAAATAATTCTTACAACATACGTTTAAGGTTAGAGGGACAGTCAATTTAGAGGGAGTCATAAAAAGTTGATTATATCAATTGTAGAACTATTTTGAAAACTACAGAGGGAGTCATAAAAAGATGATTATATCAATTGTAGAACTATTTTGAAAACTACATATTTTGCTTAACTTTCTGTATGGCTTTCGCATCATTATTATACCTTTCATTATTAATATCAAGGGCATATATATAGGTTTGTCATTCCGTTTGTAATTTATAATTTTCATCACCACTATAGATAGCGGAGTCGAGGTAGCTATGTTGACATTATTGATACATCAATATGTCCACTATAGCCAAACTTAGATTGTTGTTTGAAATCGAGAAAATCGGTCCGCAATTGGTTGAGATACAATCAAGAAAGCGCGACTACGATTTTTTCACATATTTTCTTTTTTTTTCTAAAATTTGTTTTCACAAATTTTTTGTTTCACCAAAAAAAATGCTTTTTTCATTAACATTTTTTTTATATTTTTCTTAAATATAATTTGGTGAAGGGTTTATAAGACATAGTCGAATACAGCACTGCATAGTGGGGCAGAATCAAAGTTTTTCTACATAACAAAGTGTAAAAAATTGTCAAAAGGTCAAAGGAAATCCCGCAATTCCTAAAAATTGGAGTGAAAATTCCAAAAATGGTATTTTTTACAATTTTGCCCACAGGTTCTACATTTCCTTCGGAGCTGGGAAAATGCTTTAATGAAAATAAATAAGAATCACATCAAGGATTCCAAAGCTGATTTTCGTTTTCTGATCCCAGCTTTAGGATTTTAGAACATGTGTTCCAAATTTAAAATTTTGATAAAAAATAGGTCGAATTCCGAAGGACGTAGGGGCGACACATTCGAAAAATATGACATGTTTTTTATACCAAAATATTCTCCGTATAGATATATTACAGAAAAACATAAAACTGTTATACTTTCTTAAAGAAAGTTTTATTTTAATAAAAAAAGAGTAAAGTCACCTTTTCGCCCAAAAAACATCATAAATCTACAAATTTTTAAATTGAAAATCGTTTATTTTCAGATCCGTAATTGAAATTGCTCTGAAATTGTTTGCATATTATTGATATTTTAATTATCTAACTAATGAAAAAAATTCTAGTCCATTCGGTTCAAAAGTACGCCTAAAATATGAAAATTTCAATTTTAAATTGCTTATAACTTAGAAATTAAAAGAGATAAATAGCACACGCAAGCATGTTTTTTCAAGACCTAGCCGAGCGCTTCCTAAAAATTTAAAAATCTTTGAAATCGGATGGGAAACAAAAAAATGGCACGAGTTTAAATATTTTACATGTCGAAGGTACCCTACATAGCGCCTGGAAGGTACCCTACATAGCGCCGCTCCTGGTGAATTTGTAGGGTCCATTTTAATAACTTGAACTCGAATACTCCTTGGCTACCCTCACGTCAAATTTTGTCCCGATCGGGCCATCCGTTTAGAAGAGCCAGATTTATTTCCAAAAAATGTTGATTCTGCCCCACTGTGCACTGTTACCTGTTTTTAATTTTATTTCTTTCTATTTGTAATAGTATTCTATATTTTGTCCCTTGCCGATATGTGTCATTTTAATTTGAATAGAAATGACAGCAAAAGCAGCAACATACTTTTTAACAAGAATATTTAAACACTTACACACGTTGTTTTATTACAACGAAGCGATTAAGCCAACAGTTTCTTGTTTTTTCCTCTAACAGCTTTTGTTTTACCCTAACCAGAAAAACGTAAAACAACAAGAAAAAAAAAACTATAGGATTATTTTTTTTATTACCAAAAAATGTTTTGGCAATAACACGAATTTCTAAGCAAAACACTCCTTGTAAATCGCATTTGAATGGTCAAATGTGTTTTGAATGCTTTTAGCATTAAAATTTTGAAATTATTAGCAAAGTGTATGTCTGTGTATAAGTACTAGGAGTAGGATTCTACTTTTGTATACGTGTGTTACTGTATTAAGTATGTATTCAAAAAAGGGATTTTAGATTTACGAGTATAGATTTTCAGCACAAATCCTCTTTACTATTTTCTGACCAAAGCAATAGACTAGCAAATGAACTAAATCAATTAAGGTAATGAACAGATAAAATATACTTTTTGGGGTTATAGTTTTTTGTTTTGGATCTTGTTTTGTAATGGCAAGGATTTACAAATATTTTACTGGTTTTATGAATTGTTTCATACACTGGTTTATGTTGTCTGTTATAGGTTTTGTTTAAGAGAGGATTAAAAGTAGTATTTTTAATATATATTGCAATTTTTGCTGTTTGAAGAACTTCTAATTCGGCATTGTAATTTCATTTGTCTCAATTTACCTTAACAACATTATTATGTTTTGAAAAACGTACTTTTCAAAAAGTTAATTTAACAAAAAAAATGTTTTTAAGAAATTTTGTTCAGAATCTATATAATACCTTAAATTTGCTCAACAACATTTATAAAAATTTTACATTTTATTACAATAATAACTATTTAAGAAAAGTACTTTTCTAAAAAGTTAATCTATTTATGAATTTCTTGGCAGAATTTATTGCCAAATATAATATTTGAAAAGAAATACTTTTTTAAACCACTTTTTCTCAAAATATAAAATTGTGAATTTATTATAAGATTAACTTATTATTGTATCAAATTTCTCAGCGATTGACTGCAAAAAGTTACATTTTAGTTATATACTAGCTGAACCCGGTCCGCGTTGCTGGCCCTTAGAAAACATCTGTTTTATATTGCATCTCTTGAAGGAACTTCGCATTAGCATTGGAAAGCGTGAGAAATGATCCAATTCTGTGGTACATTTGGCCTTGTACTTTAAAGGTGGGCATGAAGCCGACGTCATTTGAAAGCATGAGTTACATTTTTTGATATTTTGAAAGAAGCTCTTGTAAATAGGATTGGCGCCGGAAATGTAACTTAAAAGCAGCTCAGATGGCTCAATAGCTGGTGGCAGAATAACTTTAATATTCAAACTGCATATTCCCTGGGATTCTCCAGGGAACTTCAAAACCCTACAATGTAAGCTATGTTTGTTCATTGCGATAATCAGTACGTCCTTGTGATTTCTGGTGTCATACTTATTGTTATAAAATGCCGGCAACTTTTAATCGATTCTTTCTCTTGATCGATCTATTCGGGAACGATTGGGAATAAAAAAGTATTTCTTCTCCAAATGAAAAAAAAAAAAAAATTTGGTAGACAATTTTTTTGTTGAGAAAAAAATTATTTTGGAAAAATTTGTTGGAAAAAAGTTTTTTTAAAAATTTTTTTTTTTTTTACTGCACTCACTGACCTTGTAAGCATCTATGTAGGAAATTAAATAAACTATCTATAAAAATTTAGGAAAATGTCGATTAACAATTATACAATATTCTTCTTTTTTTATGTCATATGAGGTGTAGTATAAACATTTGATTTTGCCACGCCATTCCGTCCACAGACCGACTTTACAGTGTTATCCGCTAGGCTTTTCTGAAGATTCAATGAACATTTTATCAAAATTGGTCCAGCCGTTTTGATTCCATACGGAACATACACTGCAGTAGCAGTATAATGTAAAAACTTGATTATTACATACCCCTCCGCCCACAGCCCGAATATAAATAATCGAACTTTACAGAGTTACCTGCTGGGCTATTCTGAAGATTCCGTCAAAATTTCATCAAAATCGGTCGAACCGTTTTTGAGTTCAGTCAGAACATACATACAAACATCCATTTTTATAAATTGTTACAAATTTGCAAAAGCGATTTGAATTTAACCGTCTGTAACTACAGCCTGCGAACATTCATCATATTTATAAACACATCCATCAGTAGAAGCTTCTACTTATCAACAATGTTGATAGCATGCGGTTGATTAGCATTGTTTGTAAGTATGGCACCACTGTATGTTTAAGCTGCTAACATTAACATCGAAAGCTCCAGAATTCGAATGTATGTCCGTTAAGAGCATTGTAGAAGATTCCCGAGAGATGGCAGTGCGTGTATAAATAGTGGTAGAGGCTGCAGTCGTGAGTTGAGTTTATCATTGGCACTGCTAGAGTTAACATCAACTGTCTTGTGCATTTAAGGTTGTACGTAATAGAGTGTGTGTGCATATCTGCGAATTGATAAACGTGTATAAAGACACTGAGTGATTATCTAGACTGTTGTTATTGTACATTTTAAACAAATAAAGAGTTATTACAATCTTAAACTACTAAAACTGCTTTTATTTGCAATCAAAAATATCCGGTTTATTTAAAGGAAATAAACCCCGTTTTTAAAAGGTAATAACGTAACAATATAAAGATATTTTAAAATAAATAAACAACTTACCACTGACTCTAGTTACAGTATAAGTATAATTTCAACTTTTAAAGTAGCGCAGCAAACCTCAGAGACATCAAACATAATTTTGGGCCGTAAAATCCAATGGTATAATCCGTTTTAAAAGATCAGTTCAAAATCTCTTGGTTGTATGACTTAAAAATTCGGGATTTTCCAAAAGTTTTGCATTTATTTTAAAACATTTGTACAACATAAATTTATTCAAAGTATTGGACATGATTAGCTATGATCTTTACACATCTTTCTGGCAACATATGGATTCCGCTCCATTTTTAGAGGCCAAGAACGAATGAAGCCAATTTCAGATACTTTGTTCTGAAGTAAAGCGTATCCCAAAGAGAGCGTTTTGCATCGATGGAAACAAATAGTAATCGGATAGGGCACGGTCTTTGACTAAGTATAAAGCGGGTAAGGCAAAACTTCCTAACCTCTTCATTCTTAATATATTTTAACAGGTAGTGCAGGTAATGTGGCCGAGCGTTGTCATGATGGAATATTACCGTTTTCTGTCTGGTCGCATATTCTGGACGTTTATCAGCCACTGCTCGCTTCAAACGAATCAGTTCCGTTCGGTACAGGCTCCCTATGATGGTCTGGTCAGATTTCAGCAGCTCATATTAGATAGGACTCTTTTGCTACCACCAAATACGTCATGGATATTTGGCTTTGGTGTCGATTCCATGCAATGTCTTACGCCTTCATGTACAATGTCTTACGCTTCGGGTTTCATTCAGTCCAAAAATATTTTATTTTTATAGCGTTCAAGCATAATTTCGGATATGCAAAATCGTATTTCAAGGTGTATCGGCTTCAACTCGTATGGTAGAAAATCTGCCTGCCTTTGGATGAATCCTACTGCATGCAAGCATTTTAAGACTGCTGCTTGATTGGCTCCCAATGATTCTGCAAGCTCTTTTTGAGTTGGAAAATACTCTTCATAGAGTAAAGCCTCCCATTCTTTGTATTCCATGTCAAAATCACCACTTTTGAACCGCAAAAACCATCGGTAATCGGTGTGCTTTAGCGGCACTCAAACGCAAAAAAACTTTGTACTTTATACTATAATGTTAAACAACTATGTAAGAATAAATGACAGATATATAGCCTTCAAAATGACATGTAAGTTATTAAAAACAAAAACCGCGTACAAAGGATGCATCTGTTGTAAACACCGCATTTTTAAGTCATATAATGTATACATATGTCGCAGAACTAACAGACGACAGTATATATCAACGCTTATTACCTTTATGTCAAAGCTCAATGACTTTACATTTCGTCCAATTATATTTTTAAAGTGTTACAATTCCCCACAAATATTTATAACACAATTGGTCATTCACAAGGTCTCTTATAATGTCATATTGTCATAATGCCCTAATATTTCATGACTCGGCTTAACTGGCTCTTAGGCGTTCGGCGCAGGTATCTGCTGGATGGTTACGATAACACAATAAACATAGCATACAGAGCACTACTATTTTATACTTTTTTTTTTGGTTGAAAGTCAATAACAACGTTTTTAAACCATTGTAAAATATTAGGACATTATGAAAATATGACATGATAGGAGACCTTGTATATTGACCAAGTATGCCTAAAAATGTAATCGTAAAAAAATCAAGAAAATCTTCAAACAAAATAATATTTTTATAAAAAATTTTGACAATTGGGAAATGAAACAAGTAATTTCAAAAGAATTTTCTAAATATTTTCTTTAAAATATAATCAAGCATATTAGAACCATAGAGAATAGATATAGACCGGAAACTCTCCTGTCAAAGACCTAACTCAGTTGTCAGAAACCTAAGTGGTAGGAATGTATTATGTGTGATTATTTTGAGCACTTTTTTTGGTTGAGTGTTTTTCTAGTTTCCGCTCTATATTTTTCTATGATTAAAACACTGTTCCTAATTTCTCATACCTTTGCTCAAGGTTTAAGTTTCTGGCATTTCTTAGCCAGCTTACGCTATTCTGTGTGGCTATGATGATGTGCTTTTGTGACCTTGACATTGAGGAAATTTATGGCGAACTTCGTTGTGGCCTGTGTTCATCTTCTTCTTCTCAGGATACACTCTCTTAATTTGTCCCATCACAGACATGATATGAGCCGTAGTCTCAGAATTGAAGATTTATCTGACATAAATTATATTACAGCTTAAAAAATCATTTCACATTCATTGCTAAACATTTAAATAAGAATTTAATAAATTTAAAAAAAAACAATAGTTCGCAGAAACTTTGTGAACTTATTTTGAATAAATATTTCTAAAGACAAACATAAAAAATGTTCACAATAAAATATTTATTTAACTTAAATTTGCTTTACCTTTATAAAACAAACTTGAACTTTAAAAAACACAATATCTTAAATCTTTTAAAAGCTTTAAAAACAGTGCCCTTTTATCGAATGATGTTTTTAATGTTTCTCCTTTTTTTCCAACATTTTTCTAAAACACTGATTTGTTTTCCCTGTTTTTTTTTATCTCTTTTCTTTTGCAACTGAACAATTTTTTATTTCCGTTTTTCCTTTTTTTTGCTCTCTCTCTCCCTCCATTTACACTACATACATGCTGCCAACTAAACTGAATGTTGCTGCTGGTGTTAATGTTTTCTATGGATGTTGCTGTTATTGTGTGTGTGTGTCTATGTGTATTTGTATAGTGCACACAACACTCAGGTGTATCAAGTAACACGTTCCGGACATGAACATTGTGATGTTACTGAAGGTATACTGCTGGATATCACACCACTTATTGTGGATGGTAGAAAGTTGGTAACACTATACGATAAGGACCTTACCGAAGGAGTTAACTTGCTAATTGGTGAGTAGAAGAAATTAAAAAAAAAACCTAAACAAAACAAATAAATACAGAATAATTTTAAATAAAAAAGAAAGTATTAAAATGAAAGTAAAATAGCTGAAAATATTGTATAATAAAACAAAACAAATATAAAACTGAATTTAGTATAAATGGTTAGAAAAACTATAGAAATGTAAAAAAAGTAGTTAAAATAAAGCTTAAGGTGAAGTATGAGGCTTACAAACCTAGCTACCTTCATATAAAGGTTGTTTGTTTAAGTTTAGCCAGTAGTAGTAATTCCGTTGTAAAATGTATAGCCATTGTTAAAACAGCAGATTTAGCTGACACAAACATTAATACATACTACTACTACTGATACCTTTTTATATGTTTTGCATATATACACTTCAGAAAAGTAGTGGTGATAGTGTTTTTGTCTGCTGAATACCTCTAGAGATTCTGTTGTTTAAATACTTTAATACACAGCTGTGGGTTTGTTGTATGTTTGTAATGTTTCATTATTTTGTATTTTAAAGTGTATGTGGTTTTACACCGGTAACTGTCGATGTCTGTTATTTTGGGTATTTTACCTACAAAACCACAAACATATGTTGGGTTAGAGAAAACGTATACATATTTGGTTTACACATTTATACAAAATAATTTGCTTTTTGGTAGCAAGAAATATTGAAATTAAAAAAATCTGCTCATCTTTTGAGGCCAAGAACAAATCAAACCAATATCGAATACTGTGTGGCACGGTCTAGTCTTTAAAGCGGATGAGGCAAAACTTCCCAACCACTTCACTCCAAATAATTTTTGATAGGTATTGCAATATTTGGCTTTGGCTTCGGGTTATCGTAATAGATCCATTTCTCATCACAAGTAATGATTCGGTGAAAAAATTATTTTCTTTTATATCATTTCAGACATGCAATATCGTCTTTCAAGGTTTATTGTATGGTACCCAATTTCCCTGCTTTTAGATGAATCCTGCTACTCGCAAAAATTTTGAAATTGCTGCTTAAGTAGAGATAATTTTGCAAGCTCTTGTTGAGATTTACAAACATTTTCATGGAGTAATGCGTCCAATTTTTCTACTTCAAACTTTGTTTGGCTGTCCTGGGTGATCTTTGTCTTCCATGCTAAAACCACAACTTCTGGACCGCATAAACCATCTCTCTCTCGTTGAAACCTTTGGAATACATTCACGGTGTGCTTCAGCGGCACTTTTTTCAAATTAAAGAAGTAAAGCCAAACTTCCCGTTCAACATTTTCAATACAAAAAAACGTAGTTGTTTTTTTATTATAATGTTAAATGACTAAGTGAGAATGAATGGCAGATATGTACCCTTCAGTCATCGACTTGTGGACAACCACTCTTCTTCATTGGTTGGCAACAATTGTTATACCCTACACCACCATAGTGGGGAGGGTATATTGGGTTAGAGCTGATTATTGTAACGTGTCAGAACACCCACCATAAAGTATATCAATCTGCTCACGATCACCTTCTGGGACGGACTGTCCGTACGTCTATGTAAATATTTTAAGCAAACTACAGGTCGCAATTTCAAAGATAATTTGACAGACTTTTTGGAATGAACTTTTTTATTGTCCCAAGAACTAAGCCTATTGAATTTGGTTTGAATCCGTCCATTATTCTCCTACCCCCATACAACATATCCAAACTAAATTCAGCACAGATAAGTTTTATATAAGCTGAACTCGTAGTACCAAATTTAGTACCGATCAGTCTACAATGTTCCATACCTCACATTTAAGTACCATTCTCGAAAATTTCATTAATGTGCATTAATATCTGAAAAATTTTAGTATCCTAATAAAATTCAACACAAATGTGTTCTATATATACCCAAATCATCCCACCAAATAGCTTCCATATAAGGACCACATCTGAAAATCACTTTACCGAGCATAAATATCTTAAAAATGTTGGTATTCAAGTAATATTCAATACAAATAAGTTTTATGTCAAAAATAAAACTGTTTATAATCATACACTCGGTGTAGGGTATCATATGCCCGACTATACTTTCTTACTTGTTACAAAGATATCCATGTTCAAACTGCTATCGGCTAGCTCACTGAGTTCTATGTGTATTTTACTTCTGTATTTGTGCATGATTGCAGAGGCATGAGCTCATATCAAAGGTGAATGTCAGTAGATTCACAGTCGGAATGAGTACATAAACTAGGATGCCAAAATTAAACTTTACCTCAATCGTCCAGTTGACGAAGAGTGATGCGACTAAACCGGTTAGGCGTAAAGAATAAATCTAGTATTTTGCTTAGATAACCTTTTGCCAGCCTTCATAGGTCATAGTTCAGTTCGTTAATTAATTTTTAAGCAAGGTCTTTGGCGGTAATAAAACCCGCAATTATCAAAATAATAGTCTAGTGCAATGATCCTGGAGGTTTATATAGCTAGAAGTTAGATATGAGTGGCGACCAGACCCCTCTCTCAGGAGCTCCTTAATTAACTCTACGGGGATTTGGACATTTGTCTACAAACTATATTCTGATAAATCAAGCTCCGATCTCCTGGCAGAATCTTAGGCTTTCAGCGGGAGCAACTTGCATTCATAAGGCCTCTGCACGTGAGGAGAAAGCTGGGGAGCAGAAACGACAAGAGGTATATCGGCCTGCATAATTATCTCTGTTCTTGGTATTAATATACAATACGTGTAAAAATGAATTTAATATCAGAAAAATATTTACAATGAAGTTTAGGTTTATAAAAAGTCACATAAATACCTCTTATATATTGTTACGTTTTTACCTTTTTTAAAAAACGGTGGTTTATTTCCTTTAAATAAACAGTATTCTTTTAATTGCAAATAAAAGTTCATTAGTTTAAATTTGTAAAAACTATTTACACAATTTACACAACAACAGTTTAAGTAGACACTCTGTCATTTTATACAAATACACGTTTATATTTCACAGAAATACACACACTTAAATTATACACTTTATAATGTATAAGAATGCAGTTGATGTTAATTTTAACAGCGCCTATTGTCGTAATGAACCAGCAGAGATCAACGCCGAATGCCTAAGAGTCGGTTAAGGCGAGCTGCCGGGTCGTGATATACTAAGACATTATGACAATATGACTGATAAGAGACCTTTTGAATTGACCAATTATATATAAGTAGATGTTTCTAGTAGTGGAAATGTTTATAAATATTATGAACGTTACAGATCGTTAAATTCGAATTGATAATACAATTTCGTAACAATAATTTAATATAATAATTTTTAATTTTTTAATTCTGGATATTCTGGATAGTTGTAGATAGCGGAGTCTATAAACAATATCTGTCTGTCTTAGAGTTTCCAAAAAACCGAAGAATTTCAAAACCGCGGTTTCGGTTTTAAAAAATTGAAAACTGATCGGGTTCGGTTCGGTTTTGTGATAATTTATTAACTATTAAATCAGTTGATAATATAGGAACTGCTAAACAAATTTAAAGTTCAAATTTGACGTGTTTTTACGAAGATAAAAGAAAATTGGTACCTTTTCTTTTAATGATACCTTTTTAATATATTAAATTAGTTAAAGTTGGTTAATATGCTTCTCAGTAAAGAAATAATCAAGATCAGGGTACCCAATGAGTATGATACCAAAAATGGAGAACTAAACCAAACTAAGGAGTACTTTTTCGTTCTTCAAAATAAATTTTCTATTATATTGAACCTAGAATCTGGAAATTACTTTGAAATTTCAAACCTGACAGTGGTTTAAGTGTGGAAAATTTGTACTTTTTCTCCTAATGGTACTTTTTATTATACTAAATTATTTTACTTATTGTATATACATAATAGTTGGCTAATATGCTTCTGAGTAAAGAAAGAATCAAGGATAGAGGGCATAATGATATTGAGGCAACAGAAACTATTATTGAAATTTCTATAATTATGAACCTATAAACAGGATATTAAACACACATGATCCTGACTGAGTTAGAATATAAAAAAGGGAATTTCAGGTACTTTTTCGAAATAGCAGTACTTTTTAAATATTTTATAAGGATGGACCTAGAAACGCGAATTCAAAACGAATAATTAATGTTACTATTTCTTTACTGTAAAGGTAATTTTTGAATATTTTATAATAAGAAACCTTAAAAATGAAAATTAGGTACAAATGATTCTGAATGAGTTAGAATTCACGAAAGGTGATTATAGTCTTACCTTTCTTTTGCATTTTATATACATAATAATAGACACAGAAATTTGAAATTAAACATTCATGATGCTGAGTAGGAATAGAAAATGTGGGTCTTTATGGTACTGTTTTTATTCTAATAATATGTCTAGAATGAGCTACAATCCACATTACAATGAATCAATAAACTTGAAACTAGAAACATGTTTTTCTGAATTAGTATTAATTTACAAAGGGATACCTTATAGTATTATTGCTTTATTCCAATTGAGGTGGCGAAGCTAGTACTCCATACATTTATCGGATATTTGAAAATTACTTAGAGTTTGTTACAAACATTTTGCATTATTTTGCCTGCGAAAGTTAGCCTGCTACATCATCTGAAGCAATTATTGTAATACAATTTAAAAAATTTAAACAAATCTTAATATATTTTTATCGATCTAGAATAGATCAAAAGTGAAAAACGAAGAATAATTGTCGGTTTCTTTTTTAAACCACATGTTTTTCATTCACTTTTTCTACCAAAATATTTTTTTAAAAAAATTAGTTTTCAGAAAATGTATCAGTTATCTGTGTCTTATGGGCTATAAGTTTAAAGAAATTTTATGTCCCCAAAATAACTCCGGTGTATATAACTTGAATGAGAAAGCAACAGGAAAATTAAAAAGTTTGAAATGTAGCCCTAAATCAACAATGCTGTCTCTCTTTTACAGTTTCAACTTTTAAATCATCATATTGATTAGGACATTTTCGTACGGTATTTAAAATGTTCAATGATAGTTAACGCAAGTAGTTAACAGTGGCCGAACGCGAATATTCAAATGTATACACCACGAATCTGAGCGAAATTCGTTAAAATTATTAAAACGCAATCAGAAAATTAGTTTTGTGGAACATTTCAATACACTTACTTATGAGGCAAGTTTTCTATAAGCAGATGTGGAATATTTTAAGAAACAATAAGGACAGTATAGTACTTTCGTATACACTTTCTACTACCTAATGAAACTCAAGCCTTTAAAACATGTTTAAATTTATTAAAATTATAAACATTTCTACAAACCCAAACCTAAACTTCTTTTGCAGACTTATCTAATAAAAACTACAGCAACAAATTAATATTCACATATAAAACTTTCTGCTGGTTTGACCGTTTTTATGACACAGGAATTCACACCACACCCGAAGACCAGCATCATCATTATAAAGTACATTTAAAAACAATCCCCTACCCTTCCCCCAAAATCTTGTGTCATTTACATAATTAGTTTATATTTGCATGTTAAATTAACTAATTAAGAGATTTAAATAGCAAACGTGCTCATAATTTTAATGACTACAATGCTAAACATACATAAATGATATGACTATAAATGAAAAATATTTTATTTTACACACAAATGTTAGACAAATTATATCAATTTAACTCTTTTTGTTCTACTAATATATTTTATTTTATTTAATTTTTTTCTCACCTTTTAGTTGTCTCTGAACTGTGGGGCTCTCAGTGTGTACGTCTCAAGGTCACCACGAAAACCGAAAATTGTGGTGAGAATGCAGATTGCTCGGGCAAAGGCATTTGCTATTCCAACTATGATATGGAAGAGTATGAGTGTCAATGCTGCAGTGGTTTTGCCGGACCACACTGTGAGGAAATTGATGCTTGCACACCCAGTCCATGTACGAATAATGGCATCTGTGTGGATTTATCACAAGGTCATGAGGGCAATTCATACCAGTGTTTGTGTCCATATGGTAAGTTGTAGGAAAATAATGTATTTGATGCATACAAGTAAATAAATATATATTTACTTATATAGAAATTAATGATAGTGTGTAAAATGTTATTCAAGCTTTTAAAAGTAATTAAATGTGTATATTATAGTCCTAAATGCAATTACTTAATTATGCATAAGAGGAAACATATTAAATTTAGTTAGAAAATCTATTTTGGGAATAAAATTTTGCTGAAATTCAAAATAGCTTTTAAATTAAATTTATGTAAATCAAAAAAGAAATTAACATAATATTTTTTTAAATATAAATAAATATTCCCTCAAATATAAAAATGTCCACAATATTTCATCTTTAATTAAATATTGTGACAACATAACTCAAATTAATTAAATTAAATGAATGATTTTTATTTTGCGGTTTTCATTCTCACAAACGCGCGCTGCAGCGTTAAAACCAAAACAAAGAGAAACATTCCCCCTATTGTTTTTACAAAAAATAAAATGAAAACAATTTGAAGCTTTTAAGGGATATAAATTGAAACTACTCAAATAAATAATTTACATTATTTCCCCTCTCTAAAAAAATAAAATATAAATTAAATGTCAAAATTAAAAAACACTAAATTATAAACAAACCACTACCCTCTCTGGTGTGGTTTATGGCCTCTGTGAAGAGACAGCTAGGATACGGATGCCACAACCCATAAACCTCAAACTCTAACCAAGTATCAATTCGTTTCTTTTTGTTATTTTTTTTTTTTTTACAGACAACTAGAGAATTTTATTTGTATTAACTGTTTGGGGGAAATTTTGCATTGAAATTAAAGAAATAAACAAAAACAATTTGTTAGTAATTATTAGCAAAGGTTGTTTCTACAATGTGCTAAATTAAAACATGTTCTTTAAAACAACAAAATGTAAACTTATTCATATTTAAAATTTGTGTTGATTAGATTACTGTTTTAAATAAAAACCTTAAAAGTTATTAATAGTAGAATTAAAAGTGGATACTAGCACGCATCCTACATCCAGCATGATTTAAAGACAAGTCACAGAGATATATTCGGCTGTGCCGGATCTTATATACCCTTCATAAAATTATACTTTAAACAAAAATATTTTAGGAAAAAAAATTTTAACAAAATTTTTTTTCGTTAAAAAAAAATTCGGTATAAAAAATATTTTTCCCGATTTTGACCAATTGTAGGTCCGACTTACACTGGCCTTAGATACGCCGTTGCAAATATCTATTATTGGATATCTATATTGTCTATATAAATGACTTAGTAATCCAGATAAAGTTTAAAAAAAGGTCAAAAATCTAAGTTGTCCTGGTTTTTGCCGATTGTGTCAATTTTAAATAGCAACCGAGCCGCAAGAATTCCCGATATATTGATGTATCAATCATGTATGTTAGTTATTTGGGGGCTACGGAAAGTTGATTTCAACATACTGACAGACAGGCGAACATGGCTATATTGACTTTGCTGTCTAGAACGATCCAGAATATATATACTTTTTAGGGTCGCAAATCAAAATTGTAGGACTTACAAACTGGATGACAAACTTATATATACCCCTGTCACTTATAATGAGGGGTATAAAAATCAAAATTCTTTGTTCACTTCTACACTACAATTCACAGTATCGGAATATTTCATGAGAGTACACTCGAAGAACACTCATATATAATTTAATATGAACGATTCTGTAGTTCATGCGAGTCCCATGAAAACCATCTCGTTACTCTTAACGAATCTGATTGCATAGATCAGGGACACTTTCCTAACGCAGTTCAGAACATGACACGAGGGTGGGTCAAAAAGTCCGTGTCTTTTACTTAATTAAACATAGGTTTTTGGATAAAAAATTATTTTAAGCTCCTTTAAGCTCTATGCACTTTGTCCAACGTTTCTCCAATTTTTTTATCCCTTACAAAAAAATGATTTGTCGAGATTTTTTTTGTCTTTGAACTCAAATCTCTTTGTGCGAAGACATTTCTTCAGACTTGTAAACAAGAACCATTCACTCGTGGCTAAATCCGGAGAATAGGGCAGAAGAGTTACCATTTCGTAGCCTAAATCATGAATTTTTGCTGAAAGCTTTTTCATACCCAAGTGATCATTCAAAATTGAAACCGCTGAGCCGTGTAAAATGTCTATGGCTTCTACATTCTCTAGCACTTTCAAAATCCGATCGGCCAACAACATATCGTGATTTTTTTCAATTGTTTCGGGTGTCCAGACCTCAATTTGACGTCCAGAAAGTTCGGTATCTTCCGTGCTTTAAAAAACCACTATTTTACCACTGAAATCGATAGTGTAGAGTTTTTATTTGATTGATTTTTTTAGTAGTCTGCTATCAATGGCAGTCAAACACAAACTAAATGACGCAGACTGTTCAAAGTTTGAGAAGAGTTAACTGATAGATGACTATTGACAGGAGCTGTATTGCTCTTTCAGTCAAGATTCGGTAAATTCAAAAAGTCGAGGACTTATTGAACCTCGTTCATAATCTGCCACCATATCTTAGTATGTGCTTTTGTAAAGCAGGGCAGTCACATAGACAGTGCTGTACCGATTTTTCCTCCTCTTCATCCAAATAAATATTGCGTTGATAACCCATACGTTTAATTATCCAGTTCTTAGTAAGTATACAAATAAGAAGCCTGATCGAGTCCTTACCAAGACAAACAAGAGTCTTGGTCCTTTCAACGAGATTGAGAGCATTCTGAATATTCTACAAGTGGCAAATGGTAAACCAACCAACAGTGTGTTGTAGTCCTTTATATCAGACTTTGTTCTTAGTGGCATTACTATCTCCCTTGATTCATAATTTTACTTATAGTGGGAAGAAATGTACCTTTTATAAGAATCAGGAAAGGCACCCTCCATATTTCCTTCCTCACTGAGCCTGAACTGGATTAACCACAACGTTCCGCGAGTGGCAATATAACACTCCCTCATGGAGTATGCCAGTTTTTCTTGTACTTCCCAAATCTGAACATGAATGTATGGTCCTGACATTTGATGGATCAACCCCTAAGTAGCTTAAGTAGGAGAATATATTCACATTGTTGCGAGCGTGTTCTATATTCACAAAAAATGCCATCACATATTCTATCTTGTCGAGTGTATTCTCTATAGTACCAAAAACCTCATTTAAAACTGACCTTCCATTTAAATAAGAGAAGTTTTCTTTTCAGAATTTTTTCACTGAAAAGATATTGTTGCCATGGACCACATCCAGTCTTTTCATAATCATTTCTACCCTCTATAATAATTTTGTGCTGTTGTAGTTTATTTTTCCCGCTTTGGTAATAAATATCACTTTAACCTCCTCATTATTTCGATGCTGGCTCTAAAGATTCTGATTAACCATTGCTTATATCAAATATTTTAATAAAGTAGCCAACAAGGCCTGATGGTGCCTTTAAGTGTCACTGTTTACATTATTTTTAACAGTGTAATCTAATTAACTTTTGTGGATTACAGAAAGAAGCCTCTGCTTTTTTTAAAGTTTCCAATGTATCGGCAATATATCATGTTTGAGCCCAATGTAGAGGCAACAGCTCTTGTACAAAAATTATATAATTTAGTTAGCTTTTTTTGGTTTACTTTCAATACAGTTTTTTAAGTTGAATATTACTCTAAAATATTAAACCTTGCTTATCATTATTCGATATGGACTTACAATACGGATTTAGAACTGTAATACTTTATTTGAATTTTAACAAAATCAAATCAGATACAAATTTTAATTTGTTTTTTTCGGGTCGATATATTTCGAAATTATCTTTAAGCCGTGTTTCCACACAATATGAGTACAGCTTGCAGTAGAGTTTACCTTTTTTACGAATGCCAGTATAAAGATATCTTGTAGCAAAATAAGATTGGCCGCTGCCATCGCAGCATATTTAATTAAAAAGAATCAACAATTTAAAAGAAAGAGACATAAAGATGTGTTTGGATGAGAAATTTGGTGTCGCGGCGTGTAGGTTTAAGTTTTCAAAATACATTGCTTGAAGAATTGCGGACCGAAGATTCCATGCAGCTGAAAAATTTACTAACAATGTCTTATGATGATGTCGAATACTTTTTAATCTTAATTCAAATCAGTATTAAAAAGCAGGATACTAAAATGAGATTGGCTATACCTTCAACAGACCGGCTTTTAGTTACTCTTCCTTTTAGTTACTCTTCCTTTTAGTTACTCTTCCTTTTAGTTACTCTTCTTTTAGTAACTCTTCCAAAAAAAAAAAAAAAAACACAAAACAAAACTGAAAATAGTAGAGAATACTACAGACCGTTTACCCAACTTCTTCTGCAAGTCTACAAAATACTTGCAGTTCACAGCAAGTCGTTGAAGTCCAGCTAAAAACAAACACATGTTTCTACATAATTGATGCAAGTCGCTTCTGCAAGCCATGAGTTCCGGAAGTCGACTTCTAGTACGCGTTTACACAACAAAAACATATGGAAGTTACTTTTGGAAGCAACCTCCGCAAGAAAACTTGGTAGTAGACACTGGGGTTTATAATGGGTCCTTCATTAAGCTCTAATTATTTTTGAATTTAAATAACACAAAGTGCGTGTGAGATATTATCAAAATTTCTTATTCGTTTGAATGCCATTATGCATGGAATATAACACAGTGCTAGTGTCATCCGCGGCTTCACTGTGTGGCGCGCATCCGAAATGTTCTATTCTACATGAATCATATGGATAAATCAGGCTTAATTTCACCACTGGTATGCGTTATGTTGGCTTTGAGGGACGCTGTGGTTTGTGCCTTATTCTCGTTCAAAATGTCCAATGTGGTATGAGCCGTGTGGAACTTAGCGCTGTTCTGTTAAAAACAAATGTCCATATCATCCAATTGTGGCCAATTTTGTTTTCATCGACCGTTTACGTACATGGACTGGCCAACGTCGCCAGTTTCTCAAACAAATTTAGAAGGTGTCAGAACAAAATCCATCATCGGACGCTTTTGGATCTCATGTGGATTGGGATTGTTTCAATTCGACAATTTTATTTGGAACTCATCGCTAAAGATGATTTTTTGATGAAAATTAGTTTCCCACTGCACCAACACCCATTAAGCTATCATTTACATAAAACAATTTTATCATTTTCACGTGTTGTTGAACGGTATATCCGTCCACGGTGATTTGGCAAAACAAACTGACAGCAAAATAAATGACAGCCAATTCGACAGATATAGCTCCAACAATATGGCCCCTATCAACTGTCAAATTTCAGAAGTCCCTATTGGAAGACCGTTTATAATGAAAATTCCACATTACTCATACGCAACCATGAGCGTATTTTGCCTCACTTATATGGTTGCGTATGAGTAATGTGAGTTTTTATTACACACCAAAGACATTTTTTAAATTGCACAACTTCAAACCAATTTGAGAATAAATACAAAATCAATAAGATTTCAATTTCAAGCCAGTAATTCTAAATAAAAAAATATGTTTAAAATTCAAGACTCAGAAGGACGTAAAATCAATGAAAAAATTCGATTAGTTAGATTATTGTCCTATAATTTAAGAAAACAGAATTCCAACTAATACATGAAACAATTTTTTTGCAAAAATGAAATATCAAAATTTCTAAAACTGCTGAAATTCCGAACAACATCATATTCCTTTTATAGCTTAAGTAGCATGCACTATAAAGTTCAAGATGTGCTACACTAACTAAACTCAATTAAGAAAATTTTGTTATTTATCCACAATTTCTTCTGCTTCTCCCCAGCTCTCCTTTCTCCTACAGCTTCTTCCCCAAAAACATTGTAGTAAATATAAAAAGGGTAAAAAAAAACCCAGCTAAACAAGTAAAATTTGTTACATAGCAGCAGTGTAGCAAGGAAAACAAAAATTGTAGCAACAACGACAAGCATGCTCTTAAACAACACACTAACTGACTGCAACATAACTGGAGGCAACCAACAAAACAGAATATGAGTAAAATAAAATAAAAAAAATATATATATAAATAAACAACAACTATAACAAGCAACATAAAAATAACGAACAGATTGAAAAAATCCAAGGCAAATTATAAAAATAAACCAAAAATTAAAAATTGTTTGTAACAAACCATGGATGGCATGAAATAAAAAACAACCATTGCAAAGATTAAAAAAGTAGAAAAAACAAAAAACGTAAACGCCCGCAACGCTTAAATATCCTGATTTTTATATCCTTTTGTGGTTTCACAAAAGAAAATATAAAAAAAAAAAACTAACTAAATGAAAAATAAAATAAATATTATGGAGCAGCACAAAATTTATAGAAACAACAACAAAGGTCCATTGATAAAAATTCAACAATAGATGTGACAAACAAATTTGTGGGCCCAGTTAAAATTAGGCAAGGCAACAAAAAAACTGAAGAGAGATTTAATGCAGATTATGAAGCACTCATAATGAAATATATAATTTACGGTTTTATTTTTTTTGTGTGTCCTTTTTCTAATGAAAAAGTACCTGTTTAAATAAAAAAAAAAACAATATAATACGGAAATCACCATTAAAAAACTCTGCATGATATCAAGCCAGAGGATGTAGATTATGATTGAATTTAATTTATTTTTGAAAAAAAGGTAGAAAAAAGAAACTTATTAATTTATATTGAAATAAATTAAAAGTTTTTGGTAACAGCTGTGCAGAATCTTATACATGCTATACTATGTTACATTTATTGAACAAATTTTTGATTAAAAATAAAACAAGGCTTCCATTACTAGCATAATTAAACCTTATATAAAAACTTTATTAAACAAAACCTTTTTATGTTTATTTTATTTAAGATAGATAATTTTATTCGAAATAGTTATATAAACTACGCATAAACTACGAGTTAATCTATTCAGCTGCTAAAGCCATAAAACTATGATTGGAAAATCAGCACCAAACAATAAAAATAATACAAAAAATTTAAAAAAAAAAATGTTTTTTAGTAAATGGTCATGGACGGTTATTACTAGACCCAAAATATTTTGATAAACATCCTAAATCAAGCCAAAGTCTATTTTGAAGGGGGTACCAAAATCAGCTACAATGCACCAATTTGTTACTACAAGGTGGCGCAAAAGTAAACTGCCGAAGTTGTTTAGCTGTAATTAAAAAAAAAAATGAAAAACTTTGATTCTTCTTGTGTATTAATTTTATTTGGTCTTTTAATTTTTTTACATCAAGTCGAGAATAAGATGTCATGTAAATGGCCGCCGCCACAGTTGATTGTCATTTGAGCCCTTTTTATGGCATTTTCCATCACTTTGGCCAAAACTTCCGGCGATAGGTCCTCACATTCTTGACGGATATTGTCTTTAAGAGCTGCAAGAGTCTGAGGCTTGTTGACATAAACCCACGACTTCAAAAAGCCCCACAAAAAAAAGTCTGAAGCGGTCAAATCAGCCGATCTTGCTGGCCAGTGCAAATCGCCAAAACGCTAGATTAGGCGCCCGGGAAATGCATCCATCAGCATATCGGTTGTGGCACGTGCAGTGTGTGCAGTTGCTGTAAAGACCGTCGACTGATACCCATTTGCGTGACACGTCGTCTGGTCGATGTCGACGGCGCTTCAATGACATCCTCGGCTACAGCAACAATATTCAGCATCTCGTGTTGTGCCAGTCTCTTCGAGGGGAGCGGCTAAACGTCGCAGTGTTTCACCAGTAGGCGTTTGACGGCCAGGAAATCTACGACGAAATTCACGTTGTGCCGAAGTCACCGACCGATTATTGGTCAAATAAATAGTCAGCAATATTCCGCGTTCTGGAGCAGTGTAGCGTAACATTGTTTATTAACGTGTATTTCGCATGTGTTTACTACACAAATGTCAAAACAGAATTGACATTAGGGGCCAATCGCAAAATTTATAGCATTTTCGGATAGGAGGATTACTTTTGCGCCACCTTCTATTTAAGTCTAATCTCACACTTGTGTGGAAAACCACACAATATTAATATCTTTTATTTGTTCATGACATTTGCCGCCGCATTAACTTATGACAGCAAATGCATTAATTTATTTTAAAAATGACGTTGCCTACCCTTTTGTGTGGTTTTTCACACAAATGGACAAACAAATTTTTAAATTGATCAAACTTGAATTTTTTTTAATTGTAATATTAGACTAAATATGTATATTATATTTTATATATAAACAAAATGTATTTCGATGGTCATTCATACAAAAATGATTACCAAATCCAACACTAGCTCATATATCTTAATATTATACAAAAAAAAATTAATTTTTTAATGTGTTCATATCATTATTTAAGTGTTAACAAGATAGTTCGATCGACAGCTATATTTTTGAACATTCAATTGAAATACAAACTAATTTTGAGTAGCTTCACTTTGAGTTGAATTTTTCATAACTTCTCACGGAGAAGGTGCTGTAAATTAATATAATTGTGATAATTTTCAAGCTACTGGAAAATTGTAATGAGCTTCACGTAACGTTCGTCATAAAATGTTATCGGATTTTTATGAAAACAGCAAATTTTTGTTCATGCCAATAAGTTATATTAAAATTCTCTTTCATTCATCTTTCTTTTAGGAGTAAGATTTTGTGTTTTCAAAATTCATTA
The DNA here is from genome assembly GCA_942486065.2 of Calliphora vomitoria. NCBI lineage: Eukaryota > Metazoa > Arthropoda > Insecta > Diptera > Calliphoridae > Calliphora > Calliphora vomitoria. The sequence continues at coordinate 113,895,062 of OW818030.2, read as the reverse complement.
AAGTTACGAAAAAAAACACTTCAACTTTTAAAGTTACTATTATTATTTGACGTGCGTCACAAAAATTTGCAATCAATTATTTCGCAACAAATGGCAATTAAAAGGTAATATCTTATGCCATTTGGAATTGCACTTGAATCTTACTATAGCGTATAGTATACGTTGGAGGTATCTTATTTGAATATTTCATATTTAAATATGAAAACGTGTGCGAATGAAGCATTCGTCACGCAGGATTTGCCCATATGTAATTTCTATGTACTTTACATTATGAACAAATGAACTTTCAGTTCCATAAAAATGTATTAAGCTGTTACGAATTAAAACCTATACAAAATCTTATAACTCATATAATTTAAGATATACTATGAAAGTTTTACTAAAATAGGAAAACGTTAACCCTTAAACCGTGAAGGTCAAATGTAATATTTTTCAATATTTGGAATTTCTAATGTAAAGATGCCGAAATGTTATACATTTTTGGGCCGATTTTAATGAAACTTGAGAAAAATATAACATAAAGTCTAACATATACAATAATAGTGCAAAAATGGAAATTAACCCTTAATATAATTTGGGGTCCAAATTAACCTCAACTTTTAAAATAACGAAAACCACATTCGAATTGAGAGTAATTTTGACCCTAAGTGCTTTTAAGGGTTAAATTCCATTTTTGCACTGCTATTGTATATTCTAGACCTTAAGGTATATTTTTCGCTAGTTTTATTAAACTTAATTCAAAAATTTATAATATTTCGCTATCTTTCATTTAGAAATTCCAAATATTGCTAAATTTTACTTTTAACTTTCACCATTTAAGGGTTAAAGTTGTCCGCTTTTAGTAAAACTTTCAGACTATATTTAAAATGATCTCAACTATAAGATTCTGTATAGGTTTTACTTAAAATTCGTAAGAGTAAGGAAATTGCTCACAATCCCCAAAATATGGACAAAAAAAAAATATTTTTTCCCGAAAATCACAAAATTTAAATCGTAGGTACGGAAAAACTGTAAGAGGTATAGACATAATTTTTTCATATTTTTATTCTTTTTAATAAATCCCAATGTGATGATCAAAAAATTCGGAAATTTGTTTACCAAATTTTTAAAAATTTGAAAATGGAGATTTGAAACTGCCGTTAAAAAAAATAAATTTTGTTGGTCATTCCTGCGAATACGGTATTCTACAAAGACAAAAACTCATACAAATGTAAATACGAATATATTTTAAGTAAAAATGAGCTTTTATTTTAATATTTCTTAAAATATGTTAATTTTGTTCCTACATTTCTTATTCAAGTGGCCTGAGACACGTTAATGGTCTGGGGAATTTTTAATAACTTTAAAATTTTATAACCAATTTTTGTATTTTATATCTCATTAGAACGATTATTACGTACAAATTTCGATTCTTATGTATTCGATTGCAAAAATAATTATTTAGTAGTAAAATTTTTACAAAAACTGAAAAATTTGCATTTTTTCCGAATTTTAATGATAATACAGTTTGTGGGTCAATTTGACCCAAATGAGATATAGGTTTAATCTGAAAAAGATTTTTTTGGCTGTAGTTTTCATTAATATAAATAAATCTAAATTTTTATGTAACATAATGCAGAAAATTAAGAATTAAGAAAAGAAAAAACTGATGATGCCAGTTTAAAATTCATAGACATACCCTATGTGTGGAAAAAGACACACGAATTTAGATAAAAATTAACAAAAAAACATGATCCCATTTTGTAGATTTGAAATTTTCATAATTCAAGACATTTATGAAATAAATGCAAAAATAAAGAGTAGGAAAGAACATATGTGTACACAATGTCTCCAATATAGATATTAATTACTCATTTTTGTATTGTGGCATGTTTCAACCACAACCACATGCAACGTCTCACAGTGGCGCCTGTAGAACAAGTGAGGTTGCAAAAATCAAAAATTTCAATATTGAATAAACCTATTTTACAGGAAATTGTCCAACGATTTTAAATATGCTACTCTTATTACAATGAGATTCTTTTGGTCCTTTTTAGCCCTTCAAAGTTGACTGGTTTTCAGTGTTTTAAAATACAGACCATTTTTAGGTAATTTTGTCGCTTCCAAATAACGGATCGTCATTATTTTTAGTTCTATTGATAGATCTATTTATTTATAGTACTGCTTGCTTTGTGTTTGTCCACGTAAATCGATATTTACCAACTATTCATTTTATGAACAGTTGCAGACATACATATATCTCCATGGATATTTGGTTGCATATGTTCGAGCAGTTTCCTTCTAAATTATTTCTGTCCTTTAGCAGCCCTTCTTCATCCATGTCCCGATGTACTACTTTCCATTGACTTCGAATGCTAGTAATGAGCGGATCTGACATTGCCAGTAATACATATATTAAATAGATCTTCATTTGTAGAATTTCGTGATGTTGTTCTGGTATTGTGCTCTCTATAAAATCTGTAATCCTTACACCTTTTTTCCTGGGCTTCCTCTGATAGATATCCAAGTGTTACTAAATGATGCCTAATGACATCTTCTCTATGATAAAAGATTTTGTAAACAGTTGCAGACATATTTCTCCATGGATATTTGGTTGTATATATATTCGTGCAGTTTCCTTAGCATAATTACCAAATCTTCTAGCATCAATTTGTTCCTTGTTTTAAATCTTAAAATAAAATTTATATCAACACTTGTTGTTTTAGATGCACTTTCGGGATCTGAAAAGAACCTTCTTGCTGTGTTCCCATCATTCGTATTACCTGATCCTTTTTTTGGTTGATCTATTATCAACCCATATTTAAGAAATTAATCCTAAACATGTTTCTTTTTTAAACTTCTTAACTCCTAATTGGTGTCGTTGTTTCTTATTGATCCTGTAGGTCTAAAATCCAAATCATGACTGATTTTTAGTATGTAGCGGTTATAATCCAAATTCATATGCATCAGTATTATCTAGTGATTTTTCCGCCACCTGGTCACCACTTGATATGGTTTGTTATATAATGCAGCTGGAGGCAGCCTTTGTGTCATTCAAAGCCTGGCCTATTTTTCCATATATCATTGTTAGCACTAATTAAAGCTTACTTCAATTGTCTGGCCGTCAGTCTTTAATTCGAATGGCTGTAGTAATGCAATTTGGGCTCTAATATCACTGACTTCTTTTTAAATTACTTCATGAGTTTCCTTTTTAAATTCAAATTGAAATTTATTTTGTAGAAGGTGGTGTTTAATTTTCCCAAATATCCTATGTATGGATCCTACTGGTCGAAGGCTCTGAGCCTTTCAAATTTTTTATCAATCGCAATGGTACGAATGACACCATGAACATATCTGTGTCTGAAGTATTTTCACATACATATTGCTTGTATTGTTTTTGTCCAGAAGAACCATCACATTCCCATTTGCAAAAGAGAGTTTACTTGCAGTTTCCATATTTCTTCAAATCATTTCCATTACATGACAGTAGAAAGCGCTGACCTGTATGATTAAGTAGATTTTAAAGTAGTACCTCTGCCGAAATTGTTGTGATTGTAATAGTGTCCACTGGTGGCAAAACATCCTTCTTAGCAGCAGTTATATGATGATATGATGGATAGAGATTTACGCCTTTTTCAATTGCACGCAATCTGTCTTGATTATATTGCTGTTTTGTTAACTTCAGATCCAAAAATAATGCTAAGCTTCTTCATTTGAGAACTGTTTTTCATTGCTTGGCGTTAGAATACTTTCAAGAATCGGTTTTGTTCTCACTGGACTAGCGTTAAAAGCTTTTTGAATGATGTCGACTTTTGTGAGTTGTTTTTGTGATCGAAATTGATATAGCAAAGTGTCTTGCATATTTTCACATCCGATTTCTTCATTAATATTCTTAAGTTTCCGCCTTTTAGATCTATCGCTGCAATTGTTGACTGATTTTGGTGGTCTGACAAGATTGTTTTGGTTTGTATGGAATTTATGGAACAGAGTTTCTATTTTTGGTTTTGAAAATAGAAGAAAATTTAAATTAATTAAAATGTAAACCTTTTTATAGAACTCTGTGTGTCTGGTGAAAATTAAAAAGTCACCAATACTACCTCAAAAATATGTACTAATACATTCTCACAACTTAGGTTTTTGACATCAGACTTAGGTTTTTTCCCTCTCAGTAACGCTTCTATGGATATATTATTTTATGGTCCTAGGCATAGGGTACAGCTAGAGGCGCAACTGAGAGTAACAATAATTACTCTCTTCACTCGTACTTGTGATATGTGAATTCAGCATACTTGTGAGAGAATTAAACACATCAAAATACTCGAAATTTTAACTTCGATTTCCCGACTAAATATAGAACGAACCGCTTTTTTACACTTCTACACAATTTTTGTCAAATGTTTTTAATACTTGCAGGACACTTTTATTTCCGAAACACTTTTATTTTGCTCAAATGAAAAAAATTATTTTTTATTAATTTTTGACACTTAAATTTATCTGTGGTAGAATTTTATTTATAGAACAGAGTTTAAATTTTTGGTATTGAAAATGGAAGAAAATTTAAATAAATTAAACATTTTTATAGAACTCTGTGTGTCTGGTGAATGTTAAAAAGTCACCAATACAACCTCAAAACTATGTACTAATACATTCTCACGACTTAGGTTTTTGACAACAGACTTAGGTTTTCTCCCTCTCAGTAGCGCTTCTATGGATATATTATTCTATGGTACTAGGTATCATAAATAAGTTCAATTAAAAGTGATAAAAACTAAAAAGGCCCAAAAATATGTAAAATACGAACAAAAAATTAGTAGTTATAAAAAAAGTGATAGAATAATAATTATATAAGTATGCTGCTAATATGATACCATTTCATACTTATTGTATTTGGGAAAAGTGCTTCTGACATTATTTACAACTTCTATTGGGCTTTGAGAGATGACATCGCAATATTTTAAGAACTACATTTTACGCCGCCTACAGAGTTCCTAGTGTATTATAATATGTCACATATTTAACCGCTAAAACAAAAGCATAACGCAATTATCATGTTTTTTTATCTGAATAACCTTTTTATGCATAATTAAATGGAAACCGCTTTTGTAAAGGAATTAAACTGAAAAATGTCACATATTTAAAATTACATTTAAAAAGTACTTACAGAAAATTACTAACATATAATTGCACTATAAACAACAATAAGAATGTGTAAAATAATAAAAATAATAATTTTCTTTTATTAAAGGTTACACGGGCAAAAACTGTCAATATGAATTGGATCCCTGCAATCCGGCCGAGTGCATGAATGGTGGCAGTTGTGTGGGAAATTCCACGCATTTTAGGTGAGTAAGAAAATATAATTCAAAAGTGAGCAAATAGGAATTACAACAGGAATTTTTTAAGGAAAATGTGCTTAGAAAACTTTAATAATAGTTTGTGAATATTAGAGTTAAACTTTAGAAATAAAGACACCAAACCTCATTATGAAATTAGTAGACATAACACAAATAACTTATATTCTATTGATATTTTACTGTTTAATACCTACTCCTTTATACTAAAGTAAAATTACACTAAGCGCAGTTTGTAGACCTGACTAAGTACTTTATATGACGCGTTGAAACAAGACTACAACTTACTCTTATTCATTTGTTATAAAGATTACTAATTTGATTTAAAATTTATACTACAATGATATTAAACTTAAATACAAAAACCTGAATATTTTTGCTTATAAATCATAAATCTCTACTGAACAACATATAAAACAGTAAACCGTGTAAATCATTTAAATTATTAATTAAAATTATTTACATTTACTTGCACTTACTTCTAGATGCGATTGTACGCCCGGCTATACAGGTCCCCTGTGTCAACACAGTCTCAATGAATGTGAATCGTCACCATGTATTCATGGTATATGCGTCGATCAGGAGGATGGTTTTCGTTGTTTCTGTCAACCAGGTAAGTTTGTAGTTGTAGTAACCTTAGGAGATACATAGACAAATACATTTTGTTATAATTAATACCCTGGTATTATTGTCCTTGCTAGAGAGTACACAGTCGTCATGTCTTTCTCTTCTTACATACACTCACTCACTCATTCATTCAGTAATTCATCTATGCATTCTGTGGGGAGACAAATGAATAATTATTTATTATTGCAGCAGTTTAGTTGCAATTTTCTGTTGTTGGGTTGCAGTAAATTCATCATTTACAAAGAAGATTTTGTAGTTGTCGTTGTCGTTGCCGTTGTAATGGTTTGTCTTTTGTACTAAATCATCTTATAACCATCATCATTTGTCATACAACATCAACAATAACAAACAAACAGACACTGTGTTGCATTGTTAGTAATACTGTTGTATTAGTCCTTTGGTTGGTTGGTCCGTCTGAACTTCCTTCCGTTTTCCTCTCTCTCTCTGCCTTTGGTCTGAGTTGTGAACAAAATATTTACTTAAGATTTCATTTAAGTAAGAAATTTATCACTAGAACTAACAATTTATTGTCGGAGAAAAAAAAATGATGAAATAATGAAATTTTTAGATTTTATGTTTCTTGTTTTTGTTTGTAATTTAATTTTTTTTTTTTTATTTTGTTTCTATTTGTACAAACTTCACTCAACCATTTTAAAGTGGTTTTGGTTTAATTGTTTATGATTGTTTTATTTAGTACGACTGCAATTGCATTTTTATTTTCGAAAAAATATTTTTATTTTGTATTTTTCAATTGTGGTTTTGGTTTGTGTTTTTGTATTTGTATTTGTTTGTAAGGGTGTATGTTGTGTTACTAAATTAAGGACAACATGTTGCAGTATATTGACAAACAAATTAATTTTACAGAAACAAAAAAATGTATACAATACAAACTTTTTGCACAAATCGTCTTGTAATGGTTGCTAAATAATTAGGTTTTTGGTTGAATGGAAACTTTAGCATGATGATGCAAGCATATTAGGGTGGTCCCAAAAATAAGTTGTCGACGTTCTTAACTAAAACAAGTAAGAGTTTTATAATAACCCCTATATGAGAAAAATTGAGGTGAAAAAAAGTTCACTTCACCCTTCATCATGAGTGGCAAGGGTATACATAAGTTTGATATTCCGTTTGTAATTACTACACTTTTCATTGGCGAAGTCGATATAGCGATGCTCGTCTGTCCGTCTGTCGGTCTGTCGGTTGAAATCAACTTTCCAATTCCCCTAAATAACTTACAATAATGAAAAATAACATCAGCCAAATGGCCACCTCGACCACGCTTACAGGACGATATCCTTTTCATGAAACTTTCCATAACCATATTGCAAAGTGGCTGCCCTATGTCCTCGATAGCCTCACGAATTCTATCTTTAAGGTCTTGAATCGACGCTGGGCTGTTGGCGTAGACCTTATCTTTTACGTATCCCTAAAGGAAGAAGTCGAGGTATTAAATCACAAGATCTCGGTGGCCAATTGAAGAGATATTCGAGATATAACACGGTCTGGAAATTTTTCCCGTAAAAGAGCAATGGTTACGTTACTTGTGGGGCACGTAGCGCCGTCTTGTTGAAATTAAACGATGTTAAGATCAATATCATCCAAAATACGGTGTAGTGACGTTTGTGAAATGCCCAATTCCAAAGAACGACGAGGAATGGACAAACCTGGGTTTTCTTCAACACTTTGGGCTACAGCAGCAATATTCTAAGTTGTTCTTGAGCAACGTGCAAGGGTTTTATTCTTCACATCTTCACTTGTCCCAACAGCTCGAATTTTTCCACCAATTTCTGTATTGCGGTCCGACAAGGTGCTTCACGACGACCTAAAAATGCTTCAGTTTTGGGAACAGTGACTGCAAGATTATCACCATTTTTGTAGTAATAATTTCAATGCGTTGTTGAAGAGTGTATCGTTCCATTTTTGGAAATGGTGTAGTTTATACTTGTCATATGTCAAAGAATAAAAGCTTCCAAAGGGACAGTTGGAAAACCCTTTACATAAAAATCTGTCTGCAAACATAAAATTGCTTAATTTAACTATTGTTTAAAACTCTTCATTAAATTGAGTCAAACTTAAATACATCCTATAGCGTTCACTTACAACACATCTTTAAATTAAATTTCCTTTTTCCATTCCTCCAATTTCAGTATCCACTTCCTTTTCCACCCACCACTCAATACCTTTAATACTCATAATGTAATTTCCATATTTCTTTCACACTCCCATTAATTTCTCACTGTCAAAGTAAATAAGAAAACGTCATTTATTGATGTTGTCGTTTTTATTTTTTATTCCCAGCATTATTGGAAATGTTAATTTCCACTCACTTAAATTTTACTTCATTTACGTTTCGTTAATAATTTCGTTTTTTTTTTTTTTTTTTGTTTTTTCGTAACAAAAAAGACAATTAAATGGCAGGAAATAAAACTTATATGAAAAACTAATTTGTTTTCGTCATATTTATTTATGACGCTAAATGTCAAAATGGAAAGTAAAGTGGAAATGTAATGAAAAATAAAAGCAGTGAAATCAATTTAATAAAGTTATTGTATTTTGAAGCACCTTACTATCGGGTTAAGTGAATGTATAGGTTTGTTTGTTTTATGAAAAACAAATAAATTCATTTAAAAGAATCTCAAAATATTTGCTCAATTCACAAGAGGTCTTATCATGTCATATTGTCAAAATATAGTAAAATTTCACGACTCTTAGGCGTTCGGCGCAGGTCTCTGATGGTTGGTTACGATAGAACAATAATCATTGCATACAGAGTAGTATTATTTTAGGAAATTTTTTGCTTGAAAGGAAAGAACGACATTTTCAAACCATTGTGAAATATTAGGACTTTATGACAATATGACATGATAGGAGACCTTGTGAATTGACCAATTGTGTCAATAAAAACTGCTAATTTTATTTAAAAAAAAAAACTAATTTCCGCAAATATTTATATTTCTTATTTAATGGTTTTTTAGAAAAACCCCTTTTAATATGAAATAAACAATTAAAAATAAAGAAAAAGGTATATAAAATTCGTTGCAACTGACTATAACATTTTGAAACATGTTTTCCACAACAACAAACTACTTCAAGATGACGCCACACTCCTGGTGATATGCAACAAACAAAGTTGCAAAATGAAACACCAAAAGACGAATACAAATCGTCAATCAGAAAAGAAAATACTTACACGTTACCTGTTCGCAAATGGAAAAAAATGAGGGGGAAATGAAAATGTATATTGCCAGAAATCAAAATGTAGCAAATACAAATATAAAATCATACAAAAATATGTATGCAGAAAAAAATATGTAATTGAATAAATTTTACGTGAAAACTGTTGGGTAGAGGAAAAAGATAACTCGAATATATGTATATTTCCTTAAATTCAAAATGTTTAACTTAGATCACGAAATATGTGACTATTATATACTAAGTAAATATATACAAGGCTTTCCAACAAGAGGTGTTATTTTGGTATTCAAAGAAAAATGGAATTTTTTGAGATAAATGATCGGAAGTTTATTTCATAATAAAGAGGAAGGTATGCCGTTAATAATGAAAAACGACACCAACCAAATGGCCACGCTTACAGGACATTATCCTTTTTATGAAATTTTCCATAACCAAATCACAAAGTAGCTCCCTATGTCCTCGATAGCCTCACGAATTCTATTATTGAGGTCTTGGACCGACGCTGGGCTGTTGGCGTAGACCTTATCTTTCACGTGGTCCCAAAGGAAGAAGTTGCAAGTTGTTAAATCTCAAGATCTCGGTGGCCAATTGTGATCACCTCTTCGAGAGATAACACGGTCCGAAAACTTTTCCCGTAAAAGAGCAATGGTTTCGTTGCTTGTGTGCTACGTAGCGCCGTCTTGTTGAAAGTAAACGTTGTCCAGATCAATATTATCCAATTCTCACCATAACAAATCATTAATCATCTCTCGATAACGCATAGGACGAGGAATGGACATACCTGGGTTTTCTTCAACACTTTGGGCTATAGCAGCAATATTATCAGTTGTTCTTGAGCGACGTGCACTGGTTTTATTCTTCACATCACTAAATTGTCCCAACAGCTCGAATTTTTCCACCAATTTCTGTATTGCGGTCCGACAAAGTGCTTCACCGTGACCTAAAAAAGCTTAAGTTTTGCGAACTGTGACTTGAAGTTTTTTACCATTTTTGTAACGCATTTTAATAATTTCAATGCGTTGCTGAAACATGTATCGTTCCATTTTTAGTAATGGCGTAGTTCTTACTTGTCAAATGTAAAAGAAAAAAAGCTTCAAAAGAGACAGCTACCGAAATACCGGGTGATTCAAAATAACACCTTGTTGGAAAATCCTTTATTATAATAATAATAATATAAGTTTTAATTATTTTCTAGAATATTCCAGGAATTTGTCTTCCAATTGTCTACATTAGAATAACTATTAAGAATATACATACACAAAATGCGGCATACTTTTAGGCATGTATGAAAATAGTATTTTTTTGGGTTTTGCTTGAAAAGTATTTTACATTGTTAAAAAGTTAATTCTGAGACGAAATATTAACTTTAATTGTAGCTAGTAGTCAGCTAAGACTAGTAAAAGTGAAAGGCATATTTAGTCAGCCACCTTTAAAATAACAGAGTAATAACAAATCCGAATTATAACGTAAATTTATATAGCTATTAAATAACCCAATCCACCTACTGAAATCACTTCTTAACCCTCCACCAATAAATCAACAGAACATACGTAATCCGCACAAAGAGAAAGAGATGAAGCAAAAACTACAAATTTAAGCTTCATTTTGCTTGGTGTGTTCATAAATCATTTTTGTGGCATGGCAACATATCATCTGCATAAATCTCATTAAAAATCATTTCCATTTGTACAAATACAAATAAAGATACAAATAATATATACAACCAGCAACGACTACAACAATTTCAGCCATTATTCGGCGGGTATTGTACATGCAACTGTATCTGTAGAATTGAGTATTTGTAGGAGGAGTATTTGGTGTTCCTCACAGTTCCCCACAGTTTATTCTTGCCATGGTGAAATGTTATTTTGTTTCATGTTCCTTTGTTTGTTTTTATCCTTAAAAATGTCTTGCTTTTCTCGTTTGTGTTAAAACATCAAATTGCTACAGTCATTCGGTGCTGTGCTATACATAAATAATTGACGGCATGAGGGAGGTGTGAGAAGCAGTATTGAATTCGGTTGCTATCACGAAAACAGATTCGAGATAGCAACCGAATTTGTTGTCAATCGAATGTTCTACCTTAGTAACCGAATTTTATAGTTGTGGCTAAAAAATGTTAGAAGGGATAACAAAAGTTTGGTTGCTTTAACCGAAATTAGTCTTTATCAATTGATTTTCTGTTAATAGAATCGACAAATTCGATGTGTGCAACCGAATCATTCAATTGGAAACAAATTCGGTTGCTATCACGAATCTGTTTTCTCTGTGCAGGTTTACAATGATTTTGGTGCCACTGAAACTAAAGTTGATTTGAAGTATAGTCGATACTTCATTTGCTACGTGTAGTTTCGATACTGCAATTTATCGAAAAGAAAAGAAGCTTCTATTTTTCATTTTCTAAGATGGAGGCCCTTAAAACACTGCCGTGTGATACTACAACAATTATTTGCCATCATATGTTCATCCCAGCGACCTTGGTGTCTATCTTGCATTACTCTTAAATTTTGATGGAAACGTTCTTTTTGTTTTTCGCTATACGTACTAAAATGTTCAGGAAACTTGTCGTTAAAAGAATTAAGGATAATGCTAGTTCCTCTTTTCTTACTCTTTCAAGAGATGGCCAATTATTCACTAAGGCAGTTCAAATAGCTAATCTATTGGCTGAATTATTTGCAAATAATTGGAACTTACCGGAAAGAAATCAACCACTACACAAGCTCGAAAAAGTATCAGTTGCGAATATATTCTTTCGCCCTGGCCCTTTTAAAAAGGTTAGAATGGACCTCAACATAAACCTGTGCTTATGGTGCTTGAAGCAGTAATCTTTGACGATAGATCATCCATTAGCTAACCTTTTCAGCACTTTATACCGCGCAGACAAATTTCCCGTATGTTGGAAGATTGCTAATATAATGACAATTTCTAAAAAGGGAGAGGCTAACAACCCTGAAAATGATCGCCTTGGAGCAATTTGTTCCACACTTCCCAAAATTATGTACAGTATAGTTAACTACCATCTTGTGAAATATTTAGAGTCCAACAACCTACTCAGCGACCGGCAGTATGGCTTTTATAGAGGATGCTCTACGGGAAACTTGCTAGCCTGCCTATTGGAAAAACTATGCCGTTCATTCATTATTTTGGCGAAAGAAAAGTGGTGGCTCTAGATATTTCTAAGGCGTTTGATATTGTGCGCTTCTAGCAAAACTTATTGATTTTGGTGTTAGTAATAACTATACGAGTTGTTGTAGATGGGATCACATCAAACGTTTTCAAGATCAAATCAGGGGTATCACAAAGCTCCGTTCTTTCTCATACTCTATTTCTATATATTTCTAAATAACCTTCTATGACAAACTTCCAACCGTATCTATTCTTTTACAAATGACAGCAACATTTGTCATTCATATTCATTTAATTATAGACCAAGCATGTCAAAGATTGGGGCAATGAGACAAAACATGGATGTTACGCTTAACCAGGCTCTTGGGACAATCTCTGGATATGATTGGGCACTCAATACTCAATGTTGTATTTTAACACATAAACACGTGACAGAACATGTTGCTTCATATGTTTTTATGGGTGCTGTAAATATTAAAGAATCAGATGCTCTTGATATTCTAGGCATTAGTATTCAGTACAACCTCCGATTTTACAAGTCTCGGAAGCATTCAACCTCATTCCATCCTATCTCCTTACTATTTATCCGACTCAAAATGGAATACAAGTCTCATGTATGGCCCGAGCTTTGAAGTCTATTTTGGAGTTACTCGACTGCGTATAGAAGAGCCTTAGCCCCCTCCTTTTTCGGTTACAGTAGGGTATCCAACCCACTGGAACATCGTCGCAGTATAGGTTTTGTCTCACTGTTCTACCGGTACTACAATGAAATTTAGGAATTAGAGAACTTGTTCCCGAAACCCGTAGTTTTTTATGTCTTTCCTGTCACTTTCAATATAGGAAAATTCAAACCAAATATCCACAAACACCACTCAATCTATCCTCTCACCCATAACCAATTTTCCTAGTTCTACTCAATGCATTGCATGAGTAGGGGAGATCCCCTAAGTGCTGGTTCAAACAAAATCAATAATCTCTATAGCCAATTCCTAGTTATTTTCAGCCTTCTGATATCCTACGAAATATTTCACAACGTCAAGAAAAGATTTCGAAACACCCGATTCTAAATCATTCCTTTATTGTTTTTTATTAAAAGCCTTATCTGTGGGCCATCTAAAATAACAGGTTTCTCGAATCTAAAACCTTCGTGAATGAAAGTCAAAATACAAACCAGTTTTATCTAATGACCTCACATGAGAGATCAGCAATGAGTAGTGAAAAAGTGAGTAGAGTTGAATCATGACTCAAAATTTCTTGTACTTGCATTCATATTTATTACAATGTTGTCGAGACCCATATCCACTCGTAAAGTATGAGGTGATCATCATTCTCATACTTAACAATACTTATGCCGTTGTTGAGTTCTACTCTACTTAGCAAAATAAGTATGATTCGAATACTAACATTAAAATGCTCATTATGAAGTTGTGCGTTGCCGAATTCTGTTTAATTACACAAAAAAAACATGCATGAGGCGAATGAGTTGTATCAAGTGTAAGTATCATGAGTATTTTCCTAAAATTATAAGTCAGGCTGAGGTTATTAACGAATCAAACAGATTTGATTTCGTATGAGTATGATGTCGACGTCGCATTCATATTAAATGCTACGCATACTTAGAAATCAATGTTATTGTGAATATGAGCAATTCAGAGTAATTTAATGATAACTATTCACTTATACTTATAATGTCATAAGAAGTGAGGTCGAAAAATTCTTAACTCCACTTTTCGTGCTCTGTTTTTGGCCTCTAATTTTTAGCAGCGTTCCTGTCAGGAACTTTGTGAGCCTTCTATGTTTTTAAACCTGCATTAGCTTTAAGTTTTCGTACCAAATAGTTCGAGCACTGAGCTAACCAGGCCGCTTTCCTACCGGATGTGTTGGGAACTCTTTTGAAAATGCTTTCTATTTTTTTGGCTTTAGAAACATCATGTGGACCATTCCTCCTACCTGAACCAGGTTTTCTATCAACGGACAAGTTCTCCCGATACTGTTTCATAACACTGGACACAGTTTGACCTTTGAATGCTTGGCCAACGTTTTGTAGGACCAAGTTGGGTTTTGTTGAAAAATATTTAATAATTTTAGTACGCACTTTTTTCTGGTCACTTATTTTAATTAGATTAACAACAAATGAATATGACTGACATTAAACATAATAACTGATATGTTTTACAAAGTTAACTTGATCAAAAAAAATATCAAATAATACTTGGGTTAAAAGTTTAAATGAAAAACGTGTGTTGTGAATTTTACGATCTTACTCCTTAAGTGCGTATGAATAGCAAAAAAGTGATTCATTGCTGATCTCTGCTTCACATACTGCTTCATACGTCACAATGTGATATGTAATGGAGGCAAAATGATCTTAACTCTGGAAACCAAAGGCAGCTTTATGAAATTTGGCTTTCCAACCGTCAGGATATGTCATTTTGCTTTTATTCGTAATATGTAATTTAACAACACAAAAAATAGCAGTCATCAATATGACTTTTCTGTTTTTTCCAAATCAGAGGTGCACCAAACATCAAATAACTACGTTTACCACTTTTCCACTTCCTTAAAAGTTCACTACCCACAATGTTTGTTACCCAAGGCATATTGAGGGACTTAATCTCTATCTTAAAGTAATTAAAATATGTGTTTCTCACTAAGTCTATATATGTGCCACAACTTTTCGCTATGATTTCGCTAAAATCAATTTATTTAAAATGTTCAAAATGTTATGAAACGGGCACACGAATTTGCTTATGACAGACATATTGAAAATATAAGGCTATAGCTAATACAAAGCCAATATCTTTATTTCTGCATCAACAATTCTACATTATTTGCTGTCCAGCTGTCCTTGTTATTAGATAAACATGTCATAAATAAAATCCATTATCATTAAGACACTTTAAAAATAGCTTATGACAACTACTTTATGGTATGACATTTTCTTCATTCATCAATTTATATTGCCAAACCAAAAACTTTTTCTCTCAACCCTCCAAACACTACTATATATGAATGAATTTAGCTGCAAGATTGTTTCCACGTATTTGTGCATACAACCATGTACAAATTTTACTCGTATCTATTTTTATGATGTATTGTCTGTTGAAAAATCCATCTTATTTTTTCTACCTTATTTTGTTTTAATATTGTTGCAGTTCATTTCAATTTTATCTTGAATTTTTTATTATTTTTTTTTTTTTTTTTGTATCATCATTGTTTTTGCTACATTTTGTTGATATATATATTTTTTTTTGTTCTACATATATCTTTCAGGTTTTGCCGGTGAACTTTGCAATTTCGAGTATAATGAATGCGAATCGAATCCATGTCAGAATGGCGGAGAATGTATCGATCATATTGGTAGCTATGAGTGTCATTGTAGCAAGGGATATACGGGCAATCGTTGTCAAATAAAGGTAATTTTATTCAGGGGAATACTGTCATATATGTACGTTTATACACACACAAATACGTTTATATGTATATTCCACTACACCAGCAAAAAGGTTCCAAAATTAATTTGCTGTTAAAACAACGTTTTAAAGAAAAAGACATGTTATGCAATGTGGAAAAAAAAGGATGTGTGCGTACAATTTTTATTCATAATTAAATCATACATATGAAGAAAAGAGTACGGCTCAGTGGTGCCTGGTGACTGGGTGATATTCTTGTGAAATATTTCATCCAATAAGGCAATTTGTTGACTGCCGGATTATTGCAGATATGAAATCTTAATAAAAGTGTACAATATAAAATATGATTTTTACAAAAAAAAAAAAAATTTTGTATACAGACGGACAAATATTAAGCTATTTGTTTTGTAAACCAAACATTTTAACATATTATTGAGACATTATATCGCTCATTTGCAAATTTTCCATTCCTTAACTGGGTTCTAAAATGTATTTCATTGAGTGTGTATGCGATATCATTGAAATTTGCTACTCATCAGAAATATTTAATTTTCCATTACTCTGGCGCATAAATCATGCTGAATTTGAGCGATGACATGGGCTATGTTATGACTTATTCGCATATACCTGCGACTTGTCAAATCGAATGATCTAGGTGGCCAGTTCACGTCAACTCCATGTTAGATGACCATGCTCTCAAATCGCTCGTACAGATTGTCCTATGTGGCATGAGCTATGTGGCTTGTAGCGCCGTCCTATTGAAACAAACCACCAACCTATAGTGCTCGCCGTTGACAGTGATGGCCTGACCAACGTCGTCCTCAAAGAAATATGGACGGATGACACCAATCCAAACAGTGACTTTTTCGTCGTTAAGTCAATTCTTGAGCAAAGTTTGACTCGGTAACTACGAATCTATAGCGCTCGCCATTGACACTGATGGCCTGGCTAACGTCGTTCTCAAAGAAATACGTCGTTAAGTCAATTCTTGAGGAGAGTTTGACACGATTGTTATGATTTAAGGTGACATAGCACCTTCAACTTGCTCGTCATTAACAGCATCATAAACGCATTATACCATCCTCAACTACACGCAGAAAAAAATATAGTTGTGCATGTTTACTTTAACCATTTCAAAATTTTTATAGTTTTTAACAATATTATAGTCACAGTAACTCTTTATATGATTGTGGTAACAATAATTGTATCAACCATATATATGGTTACAGTTAACAAGTATATGTTTGTGACAACCATTTATATGATGAATGACTTACCATATTATGTTGCTCTCGGCTTATTGATATCATAATCTGAAAACAACATATTATGAAAAAATTATTCATCATAAAAATGGTTGTCACAGACATATACTTGTTTACTCTACCATATATGGTTGATACAATCATGCGAATCGTAAATTAACCATATTATTGCTGTGACTATAATATTATTAAAAATGTTGAAATTGTTACAGTAAACATACACAACTATATTTTTTGTATGCGTGTAGGGCGCTATAAAAACTTATATCTCTTATAACATGGTTACATTATTTACAAAATCCCTTGAGCTAAATATTTTACATGATTCTTGACAACATATTCTTTTTTTTACAACATTTCTTTAACCACAACCCCTTTCTCCCTCCTCCCTGCTGTCAGCTACAAATTTTATTTATTTAATTTTTACTCTTACTCTTTCTTATGATGATAATACTCAGTGTTTACTGTTTCATGTTTTCTTCTTACTCTACTTCAAGGTGGATTTTTGCGCTAATAAACCATGTCCTGAAGGACGTCGCTGCATTGATCATGGTAATGACTACAGCTGTGAATGCCTCGGGGGACGCAATGGACCAGATTGTAATGAAATGCAAAGAACGGTTAGTACACGAAAAAAATATATACAAACAAACATGCAAGCCAGCAAAAACCAACAGAAAGAGTAGATAGAAAGTATAAAAATAAGGAAGTGTAAAAAATAGTTATGAATAAATATTTTTTTCCACTTGAATTTGAGTTGCATGAATAAAAAAGAAATTGAGAAAATAAAGAAAAAAAAAAAAAATATTATGCAGAGGGACAGGTAAAAACTATAAGTTTATTTTGTGTGTAAATTGTGTTGGTTGATTAAGCAAATTCTGTGGTAAAAAACAAATCAACTATATTAAAAGGTAAATATCAATTATTATTTATGATACAAGGGGGAGTGATCTAAGGGACTAGAATATATTAAACTGGATTTTAAAAGATATGAAGTCATTGCTTACATTCATTAAAAATAGGGAGTAGTATGTGATATTATTGTATTAAAACTGAATATGACCGATGGCTTAAGCTATCTTGGTTTTGAAGGTCGCTGTGGTTTGTGGTTTATTCGCATAGATCTGCGACTTAAGAAAACCCCTCAAGAAAAAGTCTAACGGGGTCAAATCACACTATCCCAGAGGCCTTTTCATATCAGCTCCACGTGAGATGACCGTGCTCTTAAACCTCTCGTGCAGAATATTCAATATTGCATGAGCTGCGTCCTGTTGAAATATCAAGAGATCAAGCATCCTTGACTACAATGGAAAATCGGTTGCGGCTCAAACATACCTACCACATACGGAATTACCAAGCAATGCTGAATACTACTGTTGTGGAGGTCAGGCCAGTCCAGACCAAGGCAGAACCTAACCAGAGTAGGGATGTGAATACAACTAAACTAGTGCCTCATGTCAGCACTGAACAGAACATGATCACCGCTGTAGTGAATCTGCATGTATGTCCATTCAAATTCCCAGAAGCAGATGGAATTTGTCCATGCTTTATACAAAAAGGAGGTGACATTATTGTACCTCAATTATCGAAAATCTTTAAATCAGGTCTATTGGTTTGTCATGTGCTAAGGACTTGGCATGAGGTTAAAGTGGTATTTATACCTAATGTTGGGGGAAAATATGAACAACTGCCAAAGTCGTACAGACCAATTAGTCTCAGCACATTTTTCTTGAAAACGATGGTCAAACTACTCCATAGTTACGAAAGGGCTACCTAACTTTTAATGAATCCAATACACAGTTTGCTTCTCATCCTGGTAAATGTACGAATCTCGATGTATGTCCATTAAAATCTCCAGTAACAGATGTTATTGTTCCATGCTTTCTACAAAAAGGAGGTGACATTATTGTCCCTCAACTATCGAGAGTCTTCAAATCAAGCCTACTGGCTTGTCATGTGATAATGGTTTAGCGTGAAGTTAAAGTGGTTTTTATACCTAAGGCTGGGGGCAAATTTCAACAACTGCCAAAGTCGTACAGACCAATTAGTCTCAGCACGTTTTTCTTGAAAACGACGATGAAACTACTCGATAGTTACGAAAGTGCTAACTACCTTTTGATGAATCCCATAGACCGTTTCTAGTTTGCTTATGAACCAGCATGCCAATTACATATGGCCTTCGACAATACGTCATACAGTGTACTACTTATCCAGCACTACATAGGAAAGGGAAATAAATTTTGAAAATGCAGACATCTAGGGTTATTAAGTTGAACTTAAGAGGATCATCAAAAACCATACCAGAATCTAGAGGATGTCCACAAGGTGGTGTGTTATCGCCCCTACTGAAAGAACTTTATAAATTAGGATTTCGTACATATGGTTACAACTTAGTAATTTCCGTTAGTGGGTGGGATGACGACATCGGATAGGATGCAGACTGCTCAGAATATCACACATCAACCCACCCAAGACAATTCTTGTACCATTTACCAAACGCTGAGTTATTAGACTCAGAACCTGCATTGAATGGCTCAACTATAGGGTTTTCTAAAGATGTAAAATCTCTTGGAGTTACACTTGATAGGGGTCTCACTTGGAATTCTCTCTTATCCAACACTATAAAAAAAGCTACTACGGCAATATACGCCTGCCAGCGACATTTTGGTAAAATGTGGGGGTTAAAACCGATGATGATTTACTGGTCTTTTATTACTGTGATAAGGCCAGTAATAACATATGCCGCATTAACATGGTGGAGTAAAGTGCAACAGATGACTGCAAGATCTTTATTTGATAAGGTCTATCGCCTCATAAGTATTTCTATTACTGGGTTCATGAAGACCTGTCCCACTTACGCTATTGGTGCAATCATACATATGCCACCCTTACACATATTGATAATGGAGGAAGGCTAAAGGAGTGCATCCAGATTACCGGAGATATCCTGAGTAATGCCGGGTGATCTGGTTGGCCATATGCGAATTCTAAGGCATTTTTGGGAATGATTCTAGTACTGCAGTATCAGACTATATGTCAACAACTTTGGTGTTACATAGGAAGTTTAGGGTTATTATACATGAAATGGATGAATGGATAAATCAGACATGGTGGCACTCTAACCAAGTGTGGTTTACATATGGTTTCAAACAGGCTAATGGTGGCAGTGGGTCTGGTATTTATGGTACCAATTTTCGAAGGGGTATACAATTAGGTACATTTCCATCAACATTTCAGACGGAGATTTACGCCATCCTTATATGCTCTAATGAATGTTTAAGAGAGAGATTAAAGAATACTACGATATTTGTTATGTCGGATAGCCAGGCTGCTCTTAGAGCCTTATCATCATATGAAGTGCGGTATCGGTGCGTGCAATAAACTCGCCTTGTGCTGGGTACCTTATAATGAACGTGCAGATTATCTGGCCAACAGGGATGTCCAACGATCATAGGTCCTGCACCGTTCTTTGGCATCCCACATGGATACACTATGCAACGTATTATTAGGTAATGTTGAGAACAAACAGTGCAAGTTTTGTGAACTTCATGCCGAAAGCTGTGAATATGTTCTATACGACAGCCAAATTGTCTGGTCAGCAGGGGCGCCCAACGCTCGTTCAAAATTCTTGAACCGTTCTTTGGCATCAGACGAGGTTACACTAGGCAACGTATTATTTTAGGTAATGCTGATAACAAACGGTGCATGTTTTGTGAACTTCAAACCGAAACCTCTGAACATGTTTTATGCGATAGTCCAATTCTAGCAATGTGCAGAACTAAATGGCTCTGAAGAACTTTAAGGCTCCGAGGAACGTTATTGATCTCTCATCAACTAAAATAGTTGGCTTCATACGTAGCCTAAGTCTGTTAGGACGAAAAATTTAAGGCTTCACAAAAGATGCTATGGATCGCAATATGTAAAGCCTAGGAAATAATAATAATAATAATGTACAATGTCCATCTACATCCAAGAGAGCTAAAATAGGGCCAAAGATTGGTGATGACCAATGAGGCAAGACGAAGTCTACTAGCAAAACAACCCAGGTGCTGTCTACAACTCAACTAAGAAACCTATATACTTTGCTCTCTCGCTCGTTATAAAAGAAATATCCACACTTTTTCGGTATTCATTGGATGCTCTTGGATCTCATTTATATTGGTATTGTCTCAGAACAAACTGAATAAATGACAGCCAATACGACTGATGCAGCTTCTACAAAAAAATAGCCGCAATCTACTGTCAAAGTTCGGAAGCCCCTATTGGAAGACACTTTATATTATCGGTCTTTATAAAATTCCAAGACGATCCACCTATGACTGTCTGCTAGTTAAAGGCACGATAGATTCTAAATGGACGGACCTATTTTCACAAAAATATTATTTGTTGATCAGAGGCAATTAAAGTAGGAGGAGACCTAGAAAATGCATAAATCTAGCAAAGCAATATTTATCACTGATATTCTTGTTAATTCCACAATTTTTGCAAAATATATTTTAAATTTTCCTTTATAAGCTTATATCTAATTTCACAAAAATTCATATAATTGGCTGCACACAAATTTAAATTCTCAAATGTAAAATAGATAACATTTTAATTTTATTAAAATTTATGTGGGAAACATAAACACAAACATAAATTCTATAAAACCACTTTACAATTGTTTTCATTTATTAAAATTATTGAATAAATGACGGTGTTTTAGAAAACAAAAATAACAAAATTTCTAAACAATTAATTTCAATAAAATTGCCGCAAAATTTTGGGCAAAATATTTATACAGGCACAGGCGGCTTATTACTGTGGAAGCCATAAACATAAATATTTACGAATAACAACTTACAGCAGTTATTTAAAAGTGTGGGAACTAAAATTAAAATACAACTTTAAAAATTTCATTTTTCAAATTTTATTTGCAAAACTGTAGGAAGTTTTGTTTATTGCACTCCTTTAATTTACTGTCTCTACTCAAAAAACTATTAATTATTCACATATAAAATAATATTTAAAACTTGTTTTTTTTCTCTCTTTTACATTTACAGCAATGTAATGTAAATCCATGTACACATGGTGGCACCTGCTGGTCTAGTGGGGATTCATTCTATTGTGCCTGTCGACCTGGTTACACGGGTACAATGTGTGAAGGTGAGTAATTGTTATAAAATGTGAAAAATATTAAAAGTATGTGTATGTATGTATGTACAATATATAACACAAAGTAAACATTCTGTAAAAATATATTTAAGTAAACATGTTGTTGCATGAACTCGTATATTAAATTAATATCAATAACAATAACAACAACAACAGCAACAAATGAAAAGGTATTTTGACACACCACAGCATTTAAAAAAAAAAAACTTTTATTTTAAAAATCTCTATTGTTATTTTACTAATGGAGCTTGGAGTCCCAAGAGAAAATTTTCATATTCCCAGAGAGTTATTATAAACGTTTTGTGCAATAGACAGTAATCAAGTAATTGGCTTGTTTGTATTACATATTTGACTACAAATATTAAAAATGTTTTTAAGGCTGGTTAGCTTTAAAACTCATCTTACGTTGTTTACCCTCGTGTGTTATTTTCCACACAGAAGTATATGTTTGTCTATGTATTTTGCACTAGCAACAGACTATTTGATAACATTGCTTTATCAAAATGGCTGTTCTATTGGGGCAAAGATCAGCGCGCTGTGCCTATTTTATTGTAAGGTCCCTTTATGCCTGAATGGGGATTTTGTTTTCTATGAAAACGATAATGGCCAGGCTATCACCACCAACGGATAGTGCTATATGTCGATGATAATGAACTTCATTTGGATAATATGGACACCAACGACATGTGGGTTCAACAGGACGGCGCTATATGCTACACAGCTCTTGCCAGTTTGAAGCTTTCTTAAGTCGCAAGCCTATGTCAATAAACCACAAACTAAAGCGGCCCCCAAAGCTACAATAACACATGCCATCGGTCAAATTCGTGCCAGAGCTATCAAAAATTGAACATTTCGGTTGCGCGCAAGACAGCAGAGCCGGGGCTTACATTTGCACAATTTTATCAAAAGAAAAAAAATTTTTATAACTCACACACATTTTGTTTATTTAAATTTAAAAATATTAAGCGCTTAATGAAAGACCCCTTAGTTATATTTAAAATTTTAAATGAAATTTTTAATACCTACAAATTACATATGTGTGGAAAACCACACACCAACGTAGGCATCGTCACTTTTTAAATATTTCGTTATTAATAAAACAATATTTTTGAATAAATTATTATTATTTAACTGTGATAAATTTATAGGGCAGGAAATTTCATGAACATCGCTTTTTTACACTTTTTAAAAATGTAAAAGAAAATAATTTTATGAGATTTTTAAGAAACATGATACTGTATTTAGTTTTAGCAGAAACTCCGTTCTTCAAAAGTATTTTACATTTTCATATATTAGTATAGAATGTGATTAAGTCAGAACCATTGAATTGTTGCTGAATAAAATAGTATGCAGAAAATTTATGCAAATTTTTTAGTATGAAAATGTGAAATATTTTATTTCGTTTATTTTTGTATCCATAATCGATATTGCCCTGAAATCTTTTGTATGTTATTGGTAATTTAGCTGTCTAACCAACAAAAGAAATTTGAGTCCATTGGGCTTAAAACTAAGCCCTATATTTTAAAAAAAGCGAGCTAAGGTATGTCAAAATTTTAAAAGTTCAATTTTGAAATGCCTTTACCTCGGAAATTATAAGAGATAAATAGCACACGCAAGCATATTTTTTCAAGATCTAGCTAAGCGCTTTCCAAAAATATAGAAATCTTTGAAATCGGATGGGAAACAAAAAATGGCACGCGTTTAAAAATTTTACATGTCGTAGGTACCCTAATTTGAGCCTCCATAGCGCCGCCCCTGGAGCATTTGTATGGTCCATTTAAATAACTTAAACTCGAATACTCCTTGGATATGACCATGTCAAATTTTGTCTCGATCGAACCTGCCGTTTAGAAATGCCAGTTTTATTTCCAAAAAATTTTGATTCTGCCCCACTGTGTGTCGCTTTATACAAACATCCATGACACATATGTACGTATGATTGATATTTTTAACTCCATTTCTTCTACATTAATCATACGTACCGTGGGCATCGTTATCATGAATTCCACCAAAAAAAAAAAACAGAAAAAAACACAAGTATTTGACCTTGAGTTTTCCGTTTTTGAAAATATTTGGTAAACACCAAGGCGAATTAACAAGGTGAGTGCGTCCCGGCAACAAATACAACAATAGTCATTTTGTTTTTGTTCAAATTTAGAACAAATGTCAAAATCAAGGCGAATTAAAAAAATAAACAAAATAAAAGCGATTTCTAACTTTTGTTTAAAATCGTTTGTTTTGTTTCATTTAGGACAATAAAATGAGTTAAATTTTAATTAAAAAAACCTCATTGAGCTCGGCTTTTGCAAAAATAAGTTCCATAAGACAATAACAACTTATTTAAACACGGGATGTCGTTGTAAGGCCCAATACAATATTGGACAGTGTCCCTCTTATTTGACCGTACGTGAATTCGATCCGGATTTTAATCAAGCGTGTGGTACTGATTAATTTAAATTAACAATTTGACGAAGAGGAAGCTAAGGTTAGAAATTCAGAACTGTTGGGTGTCAATTTAAATGAGTTAAATGATGCCTTGACCCATCGCACTATTGATGCCAGAGTTAATGTAGTTACTTCACCATCGGGAAATGGTCATTTATGCTTGTGATGATTTAGCTAATGCTATCTATGATCGCTTGTTCTCTCGGCTGGTAACACGTCTCAACATTCCAGGGGTATTATGTCCATATTGGATGAAGAATGTTTGCGTCCCGGTGAAACCACCGATTTGACATTCTTGGCTAAATTGACCGATCGTTTAGACGATCATCCTCACTACTTGTGTCATGAAAAGGCTCCTTACCATACAAGTGCAAAAAACTATGAGTCGTAATTAGTTCCTCCTTGTACACTATTAGAATATTAAAATTTTTTTTTACATTATAATATGTTTAACAAATGTAAACACAAACAAAGTTTGACATAAGACCTACGGTGAATTAAGAATCTGCTAATTTTATGCACTCACCTTGTTAATACGCCTTGGTAAACACATACTTTTTGGAGTCCTTTAGAAATTTCTATTTTTATTATTTTAAATCTACATCTTATTGAAAGTCAAGAAAATGTATATGGTTGTAACTTTAAATATTCTTACTCCACGATTTTTTTTTTTTTTTTCAAAATATCAATTCTTGATTGAAGTGCAATTTATGAATGCACTTTTGATATTTTCTCAACAAAACATTTAAATTTTTTTTAAAATAATCTTTAAAACAACAAAATTACTTTTTTATGTGACGCAAGATCCTACTATTTTCAATAAATTTTAATATTTAACACCAACACTTTTCTTCATACAAAAAACGATTTTGTTTAATATTTACACAATTTTAGAAGGAGAACGTTTTTAGTTATAATGAACAATTCACACAACTGAGCGTCTTCAGCTCAGCACTGAGCGGTTTTGTAGTATTCACACTAGAGCGTAAAGTATTTCTGCAAGGCAGCAAGAGTCACATATAATGATAAGATTTATAATGGTGGTCCAAACAGTATCATAAAATATCATATTATTATCAAATATATTATAATATCATAATATGTTCTGAAATAATAATATTATGATCCAAGTCAATCATCATATGATCCATGGTAATCATATTTATAATCTAATGAAATCATATTATAAACCACAGTAATCATATTATCATTAAAAGTTATTTTTGGGATCACAAAATTTCAAATTAAATAGGTTTTAGTTTAAATGTGCTAAATTCTTAATTTAAATATTAATGATAAATTCACTCAAATTTGTCGTCGTTTGCTTTAGAAAAGCTAAAGATATTGAGGACTGAGATCGTAAAATTCTTTACACACGGTTTTCATTAAAACTTTTAACCCAAGTATTATTTGATTTTTTTTTTTTTTTTTTATCAAGTTACCTTTGTAAAGCATGTCAGTTATTATGTATAATGTCAATTATGTTCATTTGTTGTTAATCTGATTAAAATGAGTGACCAGAAAAAAGTGCGTACTAAAATTATTAAATATTTTCTACAAAACCCAACTTGGTGCTACAAAAAGTTGGCCAAACAATCAATGGTCTGCCGTCAAACTGTTTCCAATGTTATTAAACAGTACCGGGAGAACTTGCCTGTTGATAGAAAACCTGGTTTAGTTAGAAGGAATGGTCCATAAGATGTTTCTAAAGCCAAAAGAATAGAAAGCATTTTCAAAAGAGCTCCCGTGGTAGAAAAGCAGCCCGGTTAGCTCAGTGCTCGGACTATTTGGTGCGAAAGGTTAAAGCCAATGCAGGTTTAAAAACATACACGGCTCAAAAAGTTACTGACAGGAACTCTGCTAAAAATTTAGAGGCCAAAGACAGAGCAGGGAAATTGTATGTTATGAATTTTTCGATCTCAGTCCTTATACAAGTAAAACTATAAAGTGAATGAGAATTACAGACACTCAAGCTTTATTTGTAAAACTATTAAAGCTTAAGCAAAACACCAACAACTAACACCGATTTTATATTTTCTTATTTATGTCCGACAACAATATATTTTATAAAGAATAAGGTATCGTACCATGTTTTTTCTCTGCGTGTAGGTTGTTTAAAAATGTACGCAATATTTAATTTAAATAGAAAACTCAGACTGTTTTCTTTATAGAGTTATTTTTTATCGAATTATAAAATACATAGGTTGTGGTTTACGGCTTTGCTGAGACATAGGCACTTTTTCATTGAAGGTTTCCATGACCATTTGGCATAAATATGACTAAAATTCATTGAAGCAGGTTTGAATTTCCTCCTTTAGTTAAATAATAAATACCTTAAAAAATTACTTTTACCAGGACAAATATTTTGAGAAACGGTCTCATCAAACATAGTAAACATTAAGTTTAGTTGAAAACATCGAAACCCCTTTTTTAATATGTATGAAGAAAAAGGGACTTTGCTGATTATTGTTAACCCTCTAATGCCATTTTCTAAAAAAATTGCTAAAAACGTTGGTAATAATTTTTTTATGGTAAATTTGAGCATCTGATTTCAAAGACAACATTTAAAAGTTTATACAATCAATGGTTTACCTGCCAGGTGGGAAAAAATAAATGAGTGCCTTAAGGCACCCTTGGGACTTTAGAGATTGAAACATAGTCCAGTTTTAGTTAGTATAGTTTGTCAATATTTCTTCAAACAACTTTTCTATGTGTTCTTCTTCACTCAAATCAGATAATTTGAAACGTTTGTTCGCGCGACCAGCCATTTCTTAAAATTTGATGTAAAAAAACAAAGCAAAGAAAATTAAACAACATTTTGCTATATGAGGAAAAAACTGAGGCAGCAAAACTAGTCTGCAATGCCCAAGAGTGCCTGAAGGCACTCATCAATAAATCATGCCTATAAAGAGTAGTTTGCCTTTTTTTACATAAATCTTGACCGCAATATAAGTATACTTTTTAAGAAAAAAAATATGATTGAAATGTTGTGTTATCAAACGTTGATAGACTTCCCACTCAGTTTGTAAAAAGTGCAGTATATAAAAACGAAGAGAGCTTTTAAGACGTTTCAAGGCTTATTAAAATATTTAAGTACGATTTTTAGAAAATGTTACAAGAGTTTTTGAAATGAAAAATCAGTTATATTTGCATAGTACCTTGAGGCATGCTTTAGCATCAGAGAGTTAAAAGCAGTTTGGTATTTAAATGGTTTTCACGAATTGTTACAATACTCAATAATTATGTTTTAAACCCACTAATTCCATCATAAGAAAATACGTATGTTATATACATTTTGGGGTCATCTAAGAATATAGCAACAATTACAAATGTAGTGCTAAAGATTCTGCAACACCTTTTGGATTTTCGCCTTAAAGAGAAAATTAATTTTGATGTTTAATTTACTATATTATAACCATACCTGTTTGGTAACTTTCTAAATTACTTTTCAACAAAACGAAAAGAACAACTGCAATTTACGAACAATATTTTTATAAATTTTTCCTATTAGGCTCACATATAATCCATAGAAAACTTTTAATATTCAATATAAATACATAATAATATTTATTATTAAAGACACACATATTGACAGCTAGCCATAGTAGTACGAGGACAATTTTAAAAGTTGTTATTTTTATATCTATGAAAATAAATATATTCTAACGATTTCGGAAAAAAAGTGCTAACATTTTTTTAAGAAAGGACAGTAGCGTAAACAAATAACGTTCATGTTAAAAATACAAACCCAAATTTAATAATATTCATCAAGAAAATCAGCATGAAAAATTATTATAAATAAAAAATCCAGATAACATTTCGAACGTAGTTATTGCTGCATGGCTTGTTGTTGTGATGTGTATATACAAAATGGTTGAGTTTATGTAGAGGCTATTTACGGTTTTCCAAAACGTAATATCAATTGAATCAGATTCAATTCCAGCAATTACGGTATCGCTGAAACAAATACATGTATGTTACAAATGATGTGTCAAGGTATTTCAAAAACAAGACCTCGTATTATAAAATATACACACATACGTGCGTAACTACCCAGCAGTTAAGCAAGTAGTCAATGTATCCCTTATAGACAGCAATCGTCACAAATGTCTTATCACTTGGCTGACTCCAATTTATATATTTTGGTCATTTCACACGTATGTGCTCATTTTAGTGTAGACAACAGACAATTGGTTACTTTGTACATCCCAGGTAATCTATCCTGAAGACAATTGTATTTTAAATGTCTCTAAGTAATCTGGAGTGTAGTCACTTTAAACGTAATTCGTTCAAACTGGTTTTATTTCCTTGATATAGTTTTCACACAGTTAATTTTTATTTTTTCTTAAGTATACTGATAGCACATATAACACAGCATGAAGTTAATAGTCACTTCAGTGTCTCTAAATAACCTATAGTGAAGTTACTTTAATCATTTATTTTTTACTGCACTTTAGATAAAAGTTTTTTTAGCCCCCAAAAGCAATCCGTTGGAGAGTTGTCGAAGAAAGGTTTGTTTGCAAGCTATCGTTTATTGGACTGCCTATGGTATCTTCTTAGCTAAATATTTGAGGTCAATTAGCACTCATACATGTTAAAATTACTAGTTGTGTAGCTGATCAAGTTACCAGTTAGGCAGCGGGTAAGGTAACTGCCGCTGTTTACCCAGTATGTGAATCCAGTGCATTAAATACTTTAAACCAGCTATTGTAGTCAAAAAGGGTAAATTGAGCCCCTTCTTAGGACATTACACGTGTTAAAATAACTAGTCACGTAGCTATTGAAGTAACTAGTTCCCACCCTAAATGATGGGTAAAATTACCAGTTCGGGACTAACTCCAAGAACTGTTGGGTACTTATATATGCATACATTTTTACTTGTATCTGTAGTAATTTGTATGTATTAGTAAATGCCACAATACAAACAATTTAATAACGACATTTACACAAACACAGAAAACAAAATATATAAAAAATTACACTTACAAATTAGGTAGGACCTTATTCTGCATTTTTTAGATTTTCGATGCTCCCTATGTTTAATTCATAGAACACATAAAAAAGGAGAAATTTCAATGAAAACAAGTAAGAGTATTCGGCTGTGCTGAATCTTGTGTACCCACCATCAATATGTGGTTTTCTCATTATATATAAATTATTTATTAACAATAAAATGTTTTTCTAATGGACCGATCCTCACAAAAATTGTTAGAAGGATTTAGATTCATATAATACTTGTTTATGTAGAATTTCATTACGATTTTAATTATTACAATACAATTATGAATGTTCAAGTTAATTTCTAAGGGGGACCTTGTATGGGGACTAGGGACAAATGTAGGTCGATTTTTATCATACCGTATAATTTCGGAGTACTTGGAACTAATTTGTGCAAAATTTTATAAGGATTTCCGCATAATCAATATACTGATTGTTGCTTAAACAGAATTCCGGGGTGGCATTTATATGAAGGCATATATCATGATTTAAACAGACAGACGGATGGACATATCCAGATCGTCTCTTAGAATCTTATGAGGACCCAGAATGAATATACTTTTTAGTTATATGACCATTATTTCGATATGTTACAAACGAAATGACAAAATCAATGTACCCTCCATTTTTTTTTATGGTGGGAATTAAAGTCATTATCTTTTCACACATACGGGAGATAAGAGATGGAATATGAACTATCTGTTCAGTATAAAAATTATATTCAAATAGTACTTTTTTCATTATCAGAGTTCTAAAATTTAAATTGTTTGTAATTCATATTGTATACTAGCGTAGTTCTGTGGTGCTATAGAAAATACTGTTATACAAAAAATCTCATGAATATTTCAGATCTTAAATCTTACAGTCTCAATATTTTTTTCTTTTTTTTTCAAGGAAAAAAATAGCGCAAGGCTATATACATGTCCATCTGTATGTTGAAATAAACTTTTCGTAGCCCCTAAATAATTTACATATATGATTCATACATCAATATATTCTATGTTTAGTCTCGGTACGCTTGCTATTTAAAATCGAAAAAATCGTTCCACAACTATAAGATATAAGCAAAACACCACCACTAACTTAATTTTATAAGCAATTTTTGATTTGGATTAATATAGACATATATAGACATGACCACATAGTCATTAATAATGACAATATGGATATCTAATGATAGACATTTTGATGACCTTTCCGTATACAACACCTAAAATGGGTCAAAATTGACATAAATATTTTGTAACCCAAATTTTTTTCACCAACAAAATTTTCATATTTTAAATTTAAACATCTATAGGGCAACTCACAAAGTCTCCTATCATGTCATATTGTCATAATGTCCTAATAGTTCACGACTCGGATGCTCGGTTTAACCGACTGCACAATGGGGAACATGAAAAAAAGTTGAAATAAATCCGTAACTTATAAACGAATAAACCGATTTTAATATGGCTATAGAGGAGGTGTTGATATGTTTAAATTTTGAATGCAGGTTTAAAAACATATAAGGCTCAAAAAGTTCCCGACACGAACGCTACTAAAAATGTAGAGGCCAAAAACAGAGCACGAAAAATTTATAAAAAAATATTCCTGCTGCATAATGGATGACGAAACGTATGTTCTGACAGATTTTTCGCAAATTCCTGTTCAACAATTTTATGTTGCTAATGCTCGAGGGAATGTTCTTAGTATGGCAAGCAATATGCAGTTGCATCAAAAGAAACCAATCATTTGATACAAAGGGCTCTATAACTACCGAAATTTATTTCAAAGAATGTTTACCAAACAGGCTGCTTCTATTCATAAGACTTCATAATGTGTCCACTTATTTTTGGCCTGACTTGACATCCTGTCACTATGATAAACAAACCCATGAGTGGTACAAGAACAATAATGTGGTATTTGTACCAAGAAAGGCATATACTCCAAACTGTCCGGAGCTAAGGCTTCTCTGTCCAAAACTGTGATAGATTTTAAACGGAGATGGACTATCTGTTCGAGCAAAGTGACGGAAAGCTCTATAAAAACGTTAATGGAAGCGTTTTCGAAAAGGTTCAAAATTTCATCACTAGTGATTACAACTATAAAAATATATTATTTTTTGTAAACTGTAATAATAATTTCAATCAAATAAAAAAAATTAAAACTGTAAGTTTAGTGGTTTCGTTTTTATTAACATATATGTATGTTAAGAATTTTTCGATCTCACTCCTCATATAGAATCTACTCGACGAGATCTACAAAAAACATTGCCTTAAACATATATCATCTCTTATAGTTTACGAGTTATTTGCATTTGAAAAGTAAAATTTAATTTTTATATGAAAAAGGTATTTGAAGAAAATCGGGAAAGAATTTGATCCGTTATTAGCAAAAAAGCAGGCAAAGGTAGGGGTAAAAAAAATAAAACTTTACTTTTCAAATGCGAATAACTCTATAAGGGACATATGGTTAAAGCAATGTGTTTTGTAGATCTCATCCAGTAGATTATATATATATATATATAAAAATCTTTCAAAATCTTTTTAATTTTTGATATACCCGAGGTGCCCCACTTTGGGACATTGTGGCTCGGCCCCCTTGGTGTTATAAGTCCGAATTCAAAACTTAAACTTTCCAACACCTCCTTTATAGCCGTGAGAAATTTTATTAAAATCGGGCTATTCCTTTGGAAGTTACAGATTTCTTTCCGTTTTTTACATTTTCCCCACTGTGTGCTGCTTGATTACGATAACACAATAAGCATAGCATACAGAGTAGTATTATTTTAGGGCATTTTTTAGCTTGAAAGGCAATAACATTTTCAAACCATTGTGAAATATTTGGGCAGTATGACCTTGTGAATTGACCATATGTATAAATGAAATACCAAAACTATTTATACCCTATACCATCATAGTAATGTGGGTATTATGCGTTTGTACTGATGATTGTAATGCCCAAAAAAATTTGTCTAAAACCTTAAAGTATATCGCTTGACTCAGAATCACATTCTGAGTGTATTAAACGATGTCCGTCCGTCCGTCCGTCCGTGGGTGTCCATGTAAACCTTTTGCGCAAAGTACAGGTAGCAATATTTTGTACATAAATTTTATCTCTCAAAAATGTTGTTATCCACATATTATTAAACAGAAGTAAGTTTCATGTAGACATAAATCACGCTACCTAAGCTCATGGCGATCGGTCTATAATTAGTCATATCTGCCATATAAGAAGGTTCACTTCAGAAAATAAATTATTGAAATTTTAAAAGAACCTACTTTCTTTCTTGTTTCAATTTGATTTTTTTCCCATTTTTTATTTTTAAATATTGCTACTTTGACCCATAGCTCGAAACTTCAAATAAAGTGTGTTGCAACCACTAGACGTTATCTGATTTTGCTAATATTTTCTGAATTTGATTTTTAAATATCGGAGAACAATTTTGGATTTTAAGAGCATGAAAAAAGTGCAAAATAAGAGCCACCCTAATACACGCATATTTAACTAACAACCATAACATTATTTAAATTGTTTTTTTGTTTTAAATTTTTGGTTGTTCCTAACTGTGTATAAATTAATGTGTTTTTATATTTTTTATAAACCACTACTATATAAATATTAAAAACTATATGGATGCTGTTGTTGTTTTTCTTTTTTTGTAGGTATTCTACAATTTGCTTTATTTTCCTATTGTTGCAGTTGTATTTGATATTAATTTAATATTTGTTGTTGATGTTGTTGTTGATGTTATTGTATTTCTTTATTTCTAATTTATTTTGTTATTTCTCTCCCCACTCTCTATGTGTTTTCCTGATTACTTTTATTATGTTGGACCAACTCTACCTACAAATGGGAAAAATACCACAACAACAACAACTACAACTTAACAGATGAATTTGTTGTAGAAACTGTTGTTAGTTCCAGTGAATTTATGGTTGATGATACAAGTGCTCGGAATTTTAATGATAAAAGTTTTGGTTCATCGGTTGTTCTAAAGAGCCCCATTGAATTACACAATGCATACACGGCTGCCATTGTGCTAGCATTAGTCATCTTTTTTGTCGCTCTCTATGTAAGTAGAAATATATATTATTCACTATATATAAATATATACATACATGCATATGTAGTAAATAAGTAAGTATGTGGAGTAATTGTTATGAGAGTTTAGTAGTTTAAAGTTGCTGTTTTTTTTTTACAGCAGCAACTAAACTTAATTAAATAATTCTCTTTGTGTATTAGAGAATTTTTTAATAAATATTTTATATAACTAAAAGAATATTGTAGATTTTAATGAATTAAAAACAATTTTTTTTCTAATACATTTAAAAAGCATTTTTTCACGAATAGTAGAAATATTTTATGTTATTATATAAAAAACATAATTACTTTATTCTCAATAATTAATAGTGGTTAGTTTGTAAGTAAAATATAAATATTATTTATAGTAAATTTAACTAATTGCAAATAGTTAAAGGTAGGTGTAAACAGAGCACAATGATTCGTTTCATATAACGACTGATCAAAAGAAGAAGGCTTTTTTTTGGGTACCAGGACATATGTTCTTATTAATAGTAGCAGCAAACGGGCGAACTTAAGCAGTATGATCTTTTATATCCAAATTAGTATTATCGGCAAGATGTCAATACCTTTTAATAGTTTTAAATCGATTGCGGGTTTATAACTTGTTTCGACATTGAGAATCCCATGTCGGGTTGAGCAGACCAATATAAAATTTCAATAAACCGATGTTGGTGTAAGATTAGCAGTAGCATTATTTTAAAGCGCAATTCTATCAAAAATATCAAAATGGGATCTGCAGCCAGAGAAAAAACAACTTAAAATCAATAACAAAATTTGTTCAATGACACATATAACTCCCATATATCCTGAAAGTTAAAACTGCCATATTTTTCAAAAATTTTGCAATAAAATTCTGAAACTTAGTATAGTACTATTTATATCTACATATATATGATTCTAATTAAGCATGTAATTTTGCATTCATTGAAACAAGGACATATGTAGTTGTCATATATTCTTATTACTAAAAACAACTTAAAACATTTAAAGATTAATTTACGGGGGCGGGTCAATAAGTGCGTGACTTTTTGAAAGAAACACAGGTTTTTTGATAAGAAATCATTTTATTTTCCAACATAGTCTCCTTTGAGCTCTATGTCCAATGTTTATATAGGGGTTTCCAACAAAAGGTGGTTTTTTGCTTGTATTCAAAGAAAAATGGTATTTTTTGAGATAAATTATCGGATGTTTATTTCATAATAAAGAGGAAGGTATATCGTTAATAATGAAAAACAACATCAGCCAAATGGCCACCACTACCACGCTTACAGGACCATATCCGTTTCATGAAGTTTTCCATAACCAAATCGCAAAGTGGCTGCCCTATGTCCTTGATAGTCTTACAAATTCTATCTTTGAGGTCTTGAATCGACCCTGGGCTGTTGGGGTAGATCTCATCTTTCACGTGGTCACAAAGGAAGAAGTTGCAAGGTGTTAAATCACAAGGTCTCGTTGGCCAATTGTGATCACCTCTTCGAGAAATAACACGGTCTGCAAACTTTTCCCATAAAAGAGCAATGGTTTCGTTGCTTGTGTGGCACATAGCGCCGTCTTGTTGAAACTAAACGTTGTCCAGATCAATATCATCCAACTCCGACCATAAAATACGGTGTAATGACGTTTGTGGAATGCCCAATTCCAAAGAACGACTAGAAATGGACAAATCTGGGTTTTAATTTCAACACTTTGGGCTACAGCAGCAATATTCTCAGTTGTTCTTGAGCAACGTGCACGGGATTTATTCTTCACATCACTAACTTGTCCCAACAGCTCGAATTTTTCCACCAATTTCTGTATTGCGGTCTGACAAGGTGCTTCACAACGACCCAAAAATGCTTTAGTTTCTTGAACTGTGGCTGCAAGATTTTTACCATTTTTGTATTGAAGTTTAGTTTATGTTTATGGCTTCGAAAAAATAAGATTTGTCGATCTAATCAAAATATGTATTTTTTGTGAGATGATTTCATTTCATTTCATTTCATTTATTATCACAATTCAGTAATATAAAGCCATAATAATGGCCAAAATAACAATATTACATAGTAAAACAATAATACCTGATAATATAATTTATCATATACAAATAATGCGTAAAGTTACTTAAAATATATACATAATATAGTTTCATCGATTTTTACCAATTATTAATAATTCCTAATTTTGGCTCCC
The DNA here is from genome assembly GCA_942486065.2 of Calliphora vomitoria. NCBI lineage: Eukaryota > Metazoa > Arthropoda > Insecta > Diptera > Calliphoridae > Calliphora > Calliphora vomitoria. Next base: position 113,859,272 of record OW818030.2, on the reverse strand, counting down.
CAGCCATACAAAATCTAAATATTTTTTTTTTTTTAAAATTAAAAATTTTAGAATAGGCCCCAAACAGTAGCAACTTGTTTTAAAAGTTCATATACATATATATGTACATATGTATATATATGGTATAAAATAGAACAGATCATTTCATATCATTTGCTTCATATTTTTACCATAGATACTAATTAGCATTGATACTTATCAATACAAAAATAAAAAATTAAAAAATGGTAAAAATTAAATCCCAACGAATATGCTGATACTCTACTTATCTGACAGAATAGAGAATTCATAGAAAAAAAAGAAAAAAGAATAATAATCATATTCATTGAATATGATTAGAATAGTATCGAAAAATTTTCAAACGAAAGACATTATTGGAATGAGAAAAAATGCGTAACGAATAGGGTAATACATTCCACAATCGAGCAATGCGAACTACAAAAGATCTCTCCCAGAATGATGATGAAATTCTGGGAATGCAAATCTGAGGATTTCTTGTGGATCGGGAAAACACAAAAGAAGTATGCAATGCAAATGGTCTATTATATTTAACAACTTTATAAAATAACAACATATTCCTAAACCTGACAAAATCATCAAAACTCATCCCTAGAAACAATTTCACAAATCGAGAAATATGATCATGACGTCTTACATTATAAACGAATCGAACAACCTTATTCACCACACGTTTGATTTTACGGAATAGGGTAGCACATGTACCAGTGAAAACTTCATACAATATAATATTTGAGAAAACATCAATGAATGAGCCATGTTGTACCTAACACGCAAAGGTAAGTACAAATTCAACGAATAAATTTTACGCAGGATAGCAGAAATCTTACAATGCAAATTGTCAATATGCGCTTCAAAAGAAAGCCTGTTATCTAATATTACTCCCAAGCATCTAATACGTTCAACGAGCTCAATACGATCATCTCCCAAAAAAATCTCCATATCCGGGAAAAAGCGATTCGTCGGTCCAAACATAACAGCCCTAGTTTTTGATGGGTTGAGAACTAATGAATTACGAGAAGTCCAATTAACTACACGATCCAAACAGAAGTTGATATTCTCACGCAATACATCACTAAATTCAACAGTATTTCGAAATAGCAAAAACACATCATCAGCAAAAATAAAAGTCTCACATATAGTAGAGTCAATAAAATTAGGCAAATCATTAATACATAATATAAATAAGAGTGGTCCTAAAACAGAGCCTTGAGGTACACCCGATGAAAGAAATCGAAAAGCCGAATTGTGACCGTTATATACTACAAACTGTGATCTACCCATTAGATAAGAAAAAATGAGTCTACAAGCCGAAGTCGAAAAATTAAAATCATCCTTAAGTTTCCTTATCAGCGTAGCATGACTAATCGAATTAAAAGCTTTAGAGAGATCAAGAGAGACGAGTACACTCAGATTACCATCATTCACATTTTTTCTTATCTGATCAGTGAGGCTAAGAAGCAACAACGCAGTATTATAACCCTTGCGAAAGGCGTATTGCCCATCATATAACCTCGATAACGTGGAAGAAACCATCTGCTCCCTTATAATGTGTTCAAGTAACTTCGATAATGCCGGAAGAATAGAAATGGGCCTTAAATCATCAGGTCCACGTACTATTTTCGTCTTCGGAATTGGAACCACACGAGCAACCTTCCAACAGGATGGAAAAAACAGATGTAAACAGAATTTGGTTAAATAGATCCAAAATATAACTTGATACAAAGGGAAAAATCAACTTAACAATGCGAATTGAAATATTGTCAACACCAATCGACTGAGACTTGACTCTCCCTAAAGCATTCAACAAATCAATCTCATCAACACAACGAAACGAAAACGAGCCGACAGGGTTATCAAAATCGTCAAAGATAGAACTATCCAAATCATTATCGTTATTATCACCAATAAAATAATCATTAATAAGATCTACATCTCCCTCATAAACTGCAGATTCATCACCAACACCCGCTCCTCTTAGAATATTCCAGATACCCCTAGTATCCAAACCACAAAAAAGCTTAGAACAATATTTTCTCTTAAATTTTCGCACCACATTCTTAGCTCTATTACGATAGATACAATATGTCCTCCAGTTAGCAGCAGAACGGTAAGACATGTAAGAACGATAAGCAAGGCTACTTAGTGATCTAGCATATAAAATTTCTCTACAGTTAAACCAACTATTATTATTACAGCTGATCCTTTTCTTAACAATAGGAACAAATGTCATAATTGAATCGAAAAGAGAAGAAAGAAGAGAGCATTTATCGTCAACACTAGCAGAATAAAAATCATAAGATCCGAAATCAGATAGAAACAATTGTACACCTTCCCAATCAATTGAATTATAGTCCCGATATTCAACATATTCCTCCAACCTCCGCTCAATTGGAATCATAAAGGAGACAAATAGTAGTGCATGGTGTGAAATGAGCTCACATTGTAACTGGTCAGAAAAACTCACCAACGAAGAATCACTTACCAACCAGAAATCAATAAGAGATGTTGACCCATGTGCAACATCAACATGCGTAGGTTGAGAATTATGATAAACAGACAAATTATTCCTTAAACACATTGCCCGAATATTCGCTGATTTGATAACATCAAACATGTTGCAATTGAAATCACCAACAACTATGATATTCACATACCTCATTAAAAGTTCACTATGAAAAGTCTCAAAAGAAAGAAGGTCACCATAAGGCAAATAAACAACACCAAATAATAATTTAGAGCCATTAAAATCTATCTCAACAAAAAGAGATTCACAAGATCCCAGCTCCGAAACCTGAAAAACTTTTTTACACTTTAATTTTCTAGATAAGTAAATTCCCACGCCACCACCTCTGGAGTTTAGACGATCATTCCGATATAACTTGTACCCCGATATTCCAACTGCTCTAGATGAAATATAAGGTTTCAACCAAGTCTCAGTTACGGCAAAAACGTCTAGTAATGAACCTGATAAAATAGATGTTAATTCATCAATCTTAGAGTAATTAGAAGAAGGCCTAATACTTTGGCAGTTGAGATGGGCAACGTTAAATTTATCAGCATGAGGATTCAAAGCAGAATTAATATAAGATTTGCTACTGAAAGTTGGGCCAATATTATTACTAAGTGACACTAAAGCATAGAATGATGGGGAACCAAAAGCAATTACAATCAATAGAAAGTATATTAAAGCACATAATCAAAAAATATACAAATAATAAACAATTAATTTTCAACTCATATACAGCTGATAAATATAAAAAAAAAAAAATAGAGATCAAATAATTATAATTATGTAAAAAATTTTAGGTACCCAATAAACATTTAAATGAAATAAAGATATTTAGTTAAAAGGAATACAAAATGTATGAATGAAGTTAAAACCATAGCAGAACTAGCAAGGCACAATTATTAGAAAATATGTTCTCAATTATACATTCCCTATAACATCAAACAAAAGAAAAATAATTGAATATAAATTTTTACAAAACAAAAAAAAAAAAAAATATATATATATATAATTTCATACATCAGTTTACTAACAATAAATAAGTGTGTATAATCTCAGTAAAAACATTACAAATTTGTAAAATATCACGGTAATCAATAATAAAATGATTAAATACATTATTCGACGTTTAAGGGGTAAACATTGGAAACTATCTTCAATAATTGTACCTGATAACTGATTGTACCATGGTTAGAACTATCAAACAATATAAATATTCACAAACTTTGAATTCAATGACAATGTTTATTGAGTTGCGAGGCTAGTTCATAAACAAAAAAGACTATAAATTACAAAATAGTTGAAGTTATTAAAGCAAGAAAATTCAATTTAATAAGAACTTAGTATAGATTTTTGTTACAGAACAGCACCAGTAATAAAAATATAAATATATATTGGAAAAATAAGACCAAAACAAATTGAAGTATTAAAAAATAATTTGCAAATAATTAAATTCGTTCGTTTAGCAAAGAGTTACATTCTGTTGAGTCACATACAACATCTTTTCCATCAGCCATTGCCAACTTCACTTGTAATTTATCACCATTTAATATTCTAAACTTGGTAATAACATTTTTTCGCAGAAGTTTCTTACAAGTAGTGTTTAGTCTACCAGCAGCTGGGGAATAGTGATCATTTAAGTATATACGCGAGTCAATTTCTCCACCAATAACATCACATAATTTCAAGGTCCTGGATTTAAAATATTCTACCATAATTCGATCACGTAAAAATATGCTATTAAACTTAACTAGAATAGCTCTTCGATTTTTAAAGTAAAATACGTGGTTTATATCAATGGGCAAAATAGACAAATTGTAGATGGACCCTATTTTGATAATAGGGGCCACAAGATCTTCCAGACCACCAGGTAAACCAACAATAATGATGTCACCCCGATTTAATCGTTTGTGTAAAATGTTGTTTTCATCCTCCAATGCAATTATTTTCCTTGTAGTTGAAGTATCAATGTTTCTTATTAGTTTGTTGCAATCAATAATTTCAGACTTCATCTCCTTAAGGCAGGACGCCATTTCACTTTTAAAACTAGCAACTGTGTCCATTAACGCCTGCTGAATAGAACTCTGTTCATTATCCACTTTCTCAATAAACTGATCAAGTTTAGAATTCATGGCACTCATTTCGTCACGTAACTTATCCATGCCAGAGTTTGGATTTTTATTACAATTAGCACAATTGAAAGAAAGTGACTTGTTATCTTTTAAGAAACTGAGGGCTTTTTCCTGCAAACCAGCACAAGTAACATGAATCCATTGGGCACAATTTCTGCATTGGACGCTAGCATGAGTTTTACCAATATTTTCTTGGCATATTCCACATTTGAAAGTTTTTGTAGCTTGCGGCATATTTTAAGCAAATGGAGGAAAAAAAAAAATAAAAAAAAAATCCAATAGTGTTAAACGGCAAATATGGCGGACAACTATTACGCAGAAGTATACACCAACAACAACAGATCAGGAACAACTTGTCCACAAGAAATGCAGCAAAATAATTATAAATATTTATGAAAGCGATGGAATTAGACAATTGTTAAAAAAGAAAAAAAATTTTTTTAAACAATTTATGAAGTCTAATATGGCGGCAAACCAACGTAGAAATACACCGGCACCAATAGAGCAGCAACAACAGCAAGTTTATTTATTTGTCCACAAAGAACCCAGCAAGATATATTAAAATTTCAACAAATTAAATTAAAATTTAATACTGTAGCTGCCCAAAATATATTTTTTTTATAAAAGAACACTTTTTAGAATAGTTACATTAATTTTTCAATAAAATTATCAGCTGTATAACAAATTTTTGCCACTATTCAGGCATGATGTTGCCAGACTACTTTTCATAGTTGGAGTCGAATCTCTTTCTGACGAGCCAATTATTCAGGTTTGGAAACAAGAAATAGTCACTCGGAGTCCGGAGAATAGTGTGGATGGGACAGCAGCTTGTAGCCTAATTCATGTTTTTTTTTTCATAGAAACTGCACATGTGAGCTCCCTTGCATTGCCCTGGTGAAAAAGATCTTTTGTCTTGGCCGGTTTATTTTTCTAATCCTTATTAAATCGACCCAATAAATTGGCACAGTATTCTCTATTGATTGGTTTACCGTTTAGAAGGTAGTAAATATGGATTATACCGCATGCATCCCAAGAAACGGTCGCCATGACTTTATTGGCTGACAAACTCACCTTGGCCTTCTTTGGCGCCGACTCACCCCGAGTCGAGTTGGCGTTTGTGGTTGATTGTAGCACATGCGGCACCCATTTTGCATAAAGCTTTCTCATACCCAAGGGATCATTCAAAATAGAAACCACTGAGCCATACGTGATGCCTATGGCTTCCACAATCTCTCGCACTTTCAATCTCCGATTGGAATTGTTTCGGGTTGAAATACCTCAACTGGTCGTCTAAAACGTTCGGCATCTTCCGTGCTTGTACGGCCACAACGAAATTCAGTATACCACCTTTTTAAGACTGGTGTATTTATCAAGCTTAGCCTTTTTTTGAGTGATGGTTTTTTTAAGCAAAAAACAGTCGAAATTCAGTTTTTTCCAATTTCTCCTCAAATCACGTGGTATTCTGCTATCAATGGCTGTCAAACTAAATGACGTAGCTTGTTCAAATTTTGACAGTCAACTGACAGATTCCTATTGACAGGAGAAGTGTTGCTCATTCTGTTAAAAGCCAGGAAATTGAAAATGACTTATTGACCGGCTCTTTAAAATATGAGCATTTGTATATAAATAATCACTTCAAATTTGCTTGAATTCAATGCTTTAACACAACACAAAAGCTTTAATAATACTTATTTTTCTCAATATAATAAAAACAACTATAAAAAACTTTATATTTCTCAACAACACAGGATATAGCATATAAAATCGCCTTTAGTCATACAAGCTTATGTCTGTAAAGTTGGGCAACTTGTGTGAGTCGCCTCAGAAATTAGATGATTATTGGATATTTGAATTAGGTCCTTAGTTGAATATGAGGAGTAAAAGTAGACACTAAACTTGTTATAAATCTCCCAATATCTTCATATTTCATGATAGAGAATTAGAATTTTCTTTACTTTGCTTTTGAATTTTTTTTAAATTTTAATTCGATATTTGCATAATTATAAATTGATATTGATATCAACTTCATCACCTATTTAATAAAATGCAATCAAATGGCAATACATGTAATAAAAATCGAATATAGGGTTAACTGTCAATCAGTATACTCTGGCAAATCATCATGAATAGATTGACGCTTCAACAACGCTACCAAATTTACTTCGAAAATGAGTCATACTGCACAACTTATAGACGACTGTTTTATTGCAAAATTTAGTTTAGCGATAAGGCTCTGTTTCGGCTTAACGAGGTTGTTACTGAACAAAATTGCCGCACATGGAGTAAGACCAATCGACAACAGACGTTACAGACTCCATTACAATCAGACAACACACCGTTTGGAGCGATTTCATGCATCATCGGACCTTATTTCTTAAAAAATTAAGCCGGAGCTCGAGTTACGATCTATGGAAATCGTTACCGCACCATGATCAATGATTTTCTTATTTGAAAATATAGATGACATTGATCCGGTCGAGATGTGGTTTCAAAAGGATTTATTGAAATAAAAAGTTTGCGATAACTTCATTTCGGTGAATGGACTTCTTAATTGGCCTCTTTGGTCGTGCGATTTCACACATCTAGATTATTTTCTGTAAGGCCACATGAAGTCGCTGGTAAACCAGCAACAATTGACGCCTTAGAGGCCAACTTGGTTCGTGTTATTCATGACAATGCTCGAAAAAGTGGCCAAAAATTGGACGTCCAGAACATCTGCTATGGCCATATTCCCGAAATCATTGTCAAATGTTATTTTCATGTACAGATATTTCAAATTAAAAAAAATTGATTAAAATTTAATTTTCTGTACTATTTTTTACAATTTCAAGTTCTTTTGGGCTTAAAAAAACACCCTCTATTATAAATTTAAACCATTACTTGGTATAAATTTTCAAAAGTATATTGAATGTCTCTAATATACATTTGAACATTAGAAGAAACTAAAACCCCAGTGTATACAGTTTGTTTAAATTAAATGAATAAAGTATTTTCAAAATTGAAATATAATTCCAATTAAGCACTCACAATTTTCTCATAAAACAAAATGTATGCAAATATTTTTTATGGCAAAAATGAAAGCAAACCATCAAGAAGAACTCTTATATTTGCTTCAATAAATTTCTTTTACTTTAAAGCCATGTCTTAGAACACAAAACAATATTGATTTAGTTAAAAGTTTATGACCGGTTATAAATTTGCATACTTTTCGTATTTTCTTTCGTTTTAATTAAAACAAACTAACTCAGCAGAATTCTTTGATTTTAATTGCTGTGTGTATTCTTTATGCGTTGCCACTTTAATTGTGTGACATTTGCTGTTTTTACCAATAAATTACAATGTTTTGCATTGCAAGAATTTATATGAATAATAAATTGTGGTTTTTGGTCATTAAATTGAGAAGTTTTGTAGCACGTTAAATAATAGCAAGAAAGAAATTTGGTAATTTGAATTTTTATGATTAAATTCTAAAGAATATTTTAAAGAGAATGTAAAACGGGTACAGGCTGTATTACGTTATAACGCCGCAGAGACAAAAAATACTAGTGTAATGTTTACTATAACCATTTCAACATGTTTACAAGTTTTTTAACAATATTATGTTCACCGTAACTATTCATATAATTACAACAATAACATGTTAAAATTATCATTCAGATGGTTGTAGCAATCATGTATATGATTGTAGCAATTAAATACTTGTTTATGGACATCATGGTCATGATGAACATGCTCATCTTCTCAAGGTTTGGACTATAAGGTGGGGGGTCAACAGCTCTCAACCACTTTAAAAAAAAAACCTTCATCACAAAAATGGTTGTCATAGACACATACTTATTTACTACAATCATGTATATGATTGCTACATTCTCGAAAATCTTAACTGTAACATATAATGGTTACTGCAATCTTATAAATAATTACAGTGACCATAATATTGTTAAAATATGTGTAAAAATCTTAAAATTGTAAAAGTAAACATGTACAACTATATTTTTTCCCTGCGTGTACTTCATAAACCTGTACTAAAGTTTGAAAATTCCCCAAAAGCTGAAGATATTTTCTAAAATTTTATCAATGACTTCTCGCAACTAACAAATCCTTTAGGGATTTTCTTAAAATTTTAAAAATATGGTGATAAAGTATTAAATCAGTCCCATTAGCTGGCATTTTTAGTAATATTGGGGGGTCTGGGCTTAATAAGGATAATTTTCATAACTTTTACTTAAGCCAAATACTTTATGCATTTAAATTTGAAATTTTTATTTAAAAATTAAGGTTTTAAACCCTTTAATTGAAAACTCATTATATGTTATTTTTTTCTGTATAAATTCTACTTAATTTTTCTCCCTGTTCATAGTCTTTTTATTTTAATTTTTTTTTTTCTTCTACTAATTACAGCTCACCATCTGCCATTGTAAAGTGAATCAAACGTATCGAAAATTCTCAACACGTACATACGGTTTCCTGCCCATACTCGGTTTTCGTTTGCGCACCAAACAGGCAACATCAAAAATTAGCAGACATTGGTTGAGTGGCAAAGGTTTGGGCATTGGCAATGCAATGCGTGGTGGTGGTGGTGCAACGTCATCATCCACAACATCAGCATTGCAGGCGACAACGGGTGCATCGTCACAAAGAAATAGCGTTGGACATTTGCCAACCGCAAAGGCGTCATCGGGTACACAGCAACATACACATGTTGGTCAATTAAATGAGCGGCCCTTTCAACGTCATTTGGCCATGAACTTGGAAAACGACATGTACTATACAGTAGATTTTAGTGAAAATTCTCAACACTCACCGCTGATACAGTGAGATTTAACGTCAGCACAAACAGCTAAAGCAGCAATGTTAAATAGAGGCAGCAGTGGGCAACGGAAAGGTGGTGGTGGAGGTGGTGGTGCTAATGCTGCGACAGCTGGAGTAACGGCCGTTGGTAGTTATAGAAAAAATCTTGTTAATGCTTTGGTTAAAACAAAAAATAATGGTAGCTCCTTCGGTATGAATAGTAATAATTGGTTAGTTAAATTTACAAAACGCTCTTATTAAAAACAAAAAAAGTTTTTGTTTTGTTTGATTGTTCATCTCTTTGTTTTTGAGGTTAAATTGTTTTTTTTTTTTTTTTTTTTAATTTTTAACAGAATATTGCTACTGTGTATGTATGTATTGCTATTTCATTTGATTATAATAAAAATATTATTAATAAAATATTATGAGCTTTTGGCTTTAAAGTTACTGATGAGGGAAATTCTTTTCATGTTCCCGACAGTTTACCAGTTAGTTAATGTATTATCCCTGAAACTATAGTAGCTCTGCGGTACAGTGTTACAAATCACTGTATAACTGCTCTTGAACACTTTTCGGTACTTTCTCAGTTGAAAAAAATGTTCCCAAACCTGTGAAAACTTTTATTTACACGAAATACAGTTTCTTGAACAATTTGAAATGACTGTAATCATTCACCCAGAGAAAAAATATTGTTGTTCATGTTAATTGTAATCATTTCAATATTTTTACAAGATTTTATTTTACAATATTATGGTCACTGTAATTATTTTTATGATTGCGGTAACCATAATATGGTAAATTTGACATCCAGATTATTATCGCAATCATATATATGATTGTAGTAAATAAATATATATTTATGGCCATCGAAATTCATTCATAATGAACATGATGAATCATTATATCATAATATGTTGTTCTTAGATTATGATAACCATAAGCCGAGAACAACATAATGTGGTAAATTCTTCATAATAAAAATGGTTGTCACAAATATAAACTTATTTACTAAAATCATACAATCATGTGAAGAGTAACATATTATGGTTACCATAATCATACAAATAATTTCAGTGACCATAGTATTGTTAAAAAACTTTTACAAATTTTGAAATTGCTACAGTAAACATCTCTGGGTGTACATACATCAAATTTCTTATCATTTAAAATAGAGATCATCTGCCCTTATAGCCAACAAGGACTAAACCCAATTGAGTGTCAGTTATGGCATTTCAATTACTTTCACTGAAACTATTGGCTGAGCATTAAGTCTTTAGTAGACAACATGCATTCTTACAAACCGTTGTAAAACAGTCAAAATTACACCCTAAATCAGGAACACGTTTCGAATTTTGCTCATTTGCAAAAATATGAAGACCCTAACTCTCGGAAGGCTTTTTCGTGAAGTCTTTGACATGTCCATAATCTTCCAAACTTAACTTTCTGATCATCTAAAATAGAGGTCAGCATGTACAGCCACCAGGAATTAAATGCAATCGAATTTCATCGGCAATCATACGCAAAACAATATTACGATATAGAAAAACGTAATCTACGAAAAATTTCCCCAACAAACTATGGATCTAAAATCAAAACATAGCTTCCGCTGAGAGACTTCAAAATACACAGTTAAGACATTTTTAAAAATAAATCTTTATGACCCATACCGTATTTTGGTACTTTTTTTAGAATTTTGTGTGATTTAAAAATTCGGGATTTTTTTAAATTTTTAGCTTCTATTTTTAAGCATTTGCAGAATATAAATTTACTCAAAGTATTGGCCATTGTTAGCTATGAGCTTTTCCCATCTTTCTGGCAACATATGAATTCCGAGCCAAATGAACTGCTCATCTTTCGAGGCCAAGAACGAATCAAGCCAACATCGGATACTCTGTCCGTGAGAGACCGTTCTCCCTCGATCGCAACAAATAGTATTCAGACGGGGCAAGGTCTGGACTATAATGAGGGTGAGGTAAAATTTTCAAACCACTGCATTTTTAATAGTTTTTAATAGGTATTGCATAATGTAGCCGAGCGTTGTGATGATGCAATATTACGGTTTCATGCCAGGCCGTATGATCATGTCAAACAGTACGCATAATAGTCCAGCAATCGGTTGAATGGCGTTCACCGCTTTATCTTACCTTTATCGATTCTGAAAAATCGTTTGATAAGTTGCAACAATAGGCTATTTGGAACGCACTCGAGTGTAAGGGAGTGTCGCACTAAATCATAAAGTTAATCAAAGCAATGTATCAAGGTGCAAGCTGTCGTATATATTACGATCGAACCCTAAGCAATAGGCTTATTATTCAACATTGTATTCGACAACGTACTGATCAACGCGATCCCAACAAACACTGGTATTACATGGGGCCTTCATGGAATGCTAGACGACTTGGATTGTGCGGACGACATTTGTCTTTTCGCTCATAAAAGCTCCCATATGACATCTAAGCAACAAGCGTTAAGCAATATGGCAGCCGAATACGGGCTGAAGATTAATGTTGACAAAACAAAAACTATGAGCCTAAACACTTCGTCTTTTACTTTGTACGGTGCTGAAATAGAATCAGTAACCTCCTTCACATATCTCGGGAGTATTATCTGGAGTTCTGGCGGTTCCAGTGATGACATAAAGTCTTCGGCGTGCTCTCTTATGTTTGACAAAACATAATCATATCTAGAGACACAAAAATAAAGATATTTAATAACAATGTAAATTCTCTCCTACTCTACGCATGTAAAACGTGGAACCCATCCAATCGCGAACAATGCAAGCTTTTATGAATCCTTGTCTGCGTAGAATTCTGCGACTATTCTGGCATAACATCATCACAAACAATGAGTTCCGATTCGTACAGAAATTAAACGACGTAAATGGCCCCGGCTTGGACATACAGTACGCAAACCACAAGATGATGTAATAAGACAAGGTACCAAATGGGCATCTCAAGGAAGCCGCAGGAGCGGTCGTCCATACAAAACCTGGCACAGACTAGTAGAAATTGAAGCAGCGGAGGCTGGTGTATTCTGTAGCGAAATAAAACATATTGCTAACGTCAAACCCAGATGGAAAACCTTTTTTGAGGAATATATATATCTATATATACAAGGTGGCGCAAAAGTAATCTTCCTATCAGAAAATGCTATAAATTTTGGGAGGCCCTAATTTCAGTTCTGTTTTGACATTTGTGTACTAAACACATGAGAAATACACGTTAATAAACAATGTTACGCTACACTGCTCCAGAACGCGGAATATTGCTGACTATTTATTTGACCAAATATCAGGGCGCATATTCTGCACGTGCTAGCCAATGCTAGCTTCAAACGAATAAGTTGTGCTCGGTACAGGTTACATGTGATGGTCTGGCCAGATTTCAGCAGCTCATAATACATTGGTACCCAATTTCCTTGCTTTTGAATGAATGCTGCTGGACTATCTCCTCATGGTTTTGCAAGTTTTTGTTGAGTTTGACAACAATCGTCATGGAGTAGTGCCTACAATGGTGATCATTGTCTTCCGTATCAAAATCACCACTTCTGAACTGAAAAAACCATCTCTCGCACGTTGAAACCGATAAAACACAATTACCAAAGCTTTGGTGAGCAATCGGTGTGCCTCAACTACACTTTTTTCAAACTAAAGAAGTAAAGCAAAACTTCCCGCATATGACGCTTTGTTGGCACAAAATTCAACACATTCGAATCAAAAAAAAAAAAAAACTTTGTTGTTTACACTATATTGTTATATTTTAACCTTTTAAATACATTTGTTTATTCCCTTTAAATAAACGGGATACTTTTGATTGCAAATAAAAGTAGTTTTAGTAGCTTAACATTGTAACAACTCTTTATTTATTCAAATGTGTAACAACAACAGTTCAAATAATCACTATGTGTTTTTAATACACACACACGCGTTTATAAAGCACAAACTTAAATGTACAAGGCAGTTGATGTTAACTGTAAAAGCGCATATGATCAACTCACTCACAACTGCAACCTCTGCCACTATTTATACACACGCCATCTTTCGTGAATCTTCTACAATGCTCTTAACGAACAAACTAGTACGTTCGAATTCAAGAGCTTTCGATGTCAATGTTAGAAGCTTAGACATTTAGTGTTGTCATACTTATAAACAATGCTAATAACCGCATGCTATCAACAATGTTGATAAATAAGAGCTTCTACTGATGGTGTTTATAAACATGATGAATGCTGCAGGCAGTCGTTACAGACCGTTAAATTCAAATTGCTATTGCAAATTCGTAACAATATTGTTAAATAACTAAGAAAGAAAAAAAATCACATATAATTTATTAATAACAAAAACCGTGTTCTAAAGATTCGCCATCTATTGTAAATCCCGGATTTTTGAGTCATACACCAATATATTTTGGCCAATAGTTTGATTTACACAGAGGGGTGTAATCAAATTGTATATTATTATTGTTGCGAACAAAACAACATACTTGTCAAAATCAGTATTTAATACAAGAGATGATGGATATTGAGATTCTTAAGTTCATAACTATTTTTCTGCTGATTAGATCTTGCAAAATTTTAATACCAAATTGCCTAGGCCAATGCTAAATATTTGGAACAAATTTTATATATTTTGGTCAAGAGCGTGATTTAAACATACGCGTATTGTAAAATCTGTGCAAATTTAAATCATGTGGTGATCAAGAGTATGATTTCAAAGTGTAGCTTTAAAACTTTCAACAGAGCAGTAATATATCGTTAAATTTATGAAAACAAACAAGTGAGCAAAATTATAGCCCAGTACAAAAAGATATAAGGCAAGTTTTCTCATAGTCGACCACTGTTTTAAAACCATTTATTTAAAACGTTTACACTTTCTTCACAAGAACTAACTACATTAGACTTTAAAGCTGCTTTAAAACTACTCCCTTCAAAACAACTTAATTAAAATTAACTTCCATTCCCCTTATCAGAACAAGGCCATTACAGCAAAAACAAAATCCCCCAAAAATGAGCATACAGAAAAAATCATAACTCAAAATAAATCTCTAAAATATTAATAAACAAAGACAAAATCAAATTTTCTTCTTAAATTTTTAGCCTACGACAAACAAATTATATCTTAAAGATTTATAAATACAAAAACCAAAAGGAAAATATTCAATAATGTTAATAAAAACCAAAAACAAATTAATAATATAAACCACAAACAAAAAAGAATATTAAATTTATGATAAAAAAATAAATAAAAATAAACAAAATAAAAAGCAAAATTTTAAAAAAACATAAACTTTTTTTGTAAGAAGGATTTATAGTATTAAGGGCAAGGATTTTAAGATAAGTTTAAATAAATTACAATAAATATAAATAATAAATTAAAGAAAATCTAAAACTAGTTAAGTACACTTACAAAAATAATATTAACAAAAAAAAAAAAAAAACATTAAAAACAAACAAAATTGGGATAATGGTTAAAGTTAAAGCAAATAAACATAAAACGACAAAGACAAAGACTTATTTGGGCCACAAAACCCAAATTACACGCAAGACAGACAGACAGACTGACAGACAGGACTCCTAAACAAACAAATAATAAATACAACAACAAAAAGAGGATAAATAGCCTTATGTTTTAAGGATTTATAAACGCTTAAAAAGTAAATAATCAATAATAAAAACTGGATTATAAATTATTTGCAAAAATGAGAGAAAAGAAAAATGAACAAATTTGTTTTTTTATTGTGTTTTATTACTGTTTAAGCTTTTGGCCAGCGCATACACAAGATAATTGGTTTTTGTAGCCTTGTTTTTATGGAGATTATGCTATTGTAATCGATATGTAGAAAATTAAAAAGTAAGTATTTTTATTTGATTCAACATAAGTATACATAAGTTCAACATAAGCTTTGCAAATTATACTTTTAAAATTGCGTCATTGATTTCAATACTCAGTAATTTAATCAATGCCATAAACTATGAATGTGTTTTCCAATGCCACCATCAGATTAGCATGCTCTTCCAAGTTCCTCTGGAAATTGTCAGAAAATGCCGCTGATATATAAATAGTCAGTTATCTAAAGTAAGCACATAAAATGTTCACTTATGAGAGGAAGTTGTCCACCAGTGACACTTACCAGTGCACAGTGGGGCAGATTCAAAATTTTTTGGAAATAAATCTGGCATTTCGAAACACATGGCGCGATCGACGTGGGCGTACCCAAGGAGCATTCGAGTTTAAGTTATTAAAACGGACTCTACAAATGCTCCAGGCGAGGCGCTATGGGGGCTCAAAGTAGTGTACCTTCAACATGTAAAATTTTTAAACACGTGCCATTTTTTTGTTTCCCACCCGATTTCAAAAATTTTTAAATTTTTAGGAAGCGCTCGGCTAGGTCTTGTGCTATTTATCTCTTATAATTTCCGAGTTATAGGCATTTCAAAATTGAAATGTTCAAATTTTAGAGCAGTATCAATTACAGATCCGAAAATAAATGATTTTCAATTTAAAAATTAAGAAAATAGTAAATTTTTGCTGTTTTTTTGGGAAAAAATGTGACTTAACTCTTTTTTTATTAAAATAAAACTTTCTCTAAGAATATATTAAAGTTTTACATTTTTCTGTAAGATATCTTTACGGAAAACATTTTGGTATATAAAACATGTCATATTTTTTGAATATGTCACCCCTACGCCTTTTGGAATTTGACCTATTTTTTATCAAAATTTTAAATTTAGACCACATGTTCTAAAATCCCAAAGCTCGGATCAGAAAACGGAAAGCAGTTTTGAAAACCTTGATGTGATTCCTATTTATTTCCAAAGTATTTTCCCAGCCCCGACGGAAATGTAGAACCTGTGGGCAAAATTATAAAAAATACCATTTTTGGGATTTTCGCCCCAATTTTTAGGAATTGCGGGATTCCCTTTGATCTTTTGACATTTCTTTTAACTTATTATCATTTTGGAATGATAGATTTAAACAACGTTGAAAATTTCGTTTAGTTTTGTTGATAAATAATGATTTTATTACATATTACATATTTATTGAGTTTCTAAAACTAAAATTTGTTTCAAAATTTTTATATGATTGCAAATATTAGGAACAATTTGGTCCACATTTTTTATATACGCAGTTAATATTTATATTATTGTGGTAACTATAATCTGGTTAATTTATGATTCACATGATTGTATCAACCATATATATGGTTACAGTAAACAATTATATGTTTGTGACAAGGTATCTTGAAAACAAGAGTTATCCTAAAAAATCGGCTAGCACCACTGGATTCAGCTTACACGAATTAGGTTAATCCTTCGAGTGCCCCGCCTGACATAAAAAATGTGTCAAATTCGAGTACAGTGTTATTTGTTTTACTGGTGTTTAATTTAATTTCGAATGATACCAAGTAATTAATATGGCATTGTTTTTAAATTCAATCATGGTTGTTTCTAATAGTGTAAGATTGGCATAATTTATAGAGATTACTTATTTGTTTAAAATTTGTACAGAATGTGCTTAAATATAAGAATCAGTTAAAAGTGACCTTGTCAGAATCACCCGAAACATGAAATTTTGCCGTATTAATATATATGTGACCTTCGCACATTTGGAGGAGCTGGGAGAGAAATTTGGAGGCACCTCTCCCTTACGATGTTACAACCACGTATAGTTATGCGCTATTTAGATGAACCCCCCGTAATACTCCTTTTTTTCATTTCATTTTTAAATTCATCTTTATTTACAGGTTTTATTTACATATTTACAATTTTTCGAGATTTTATCTATAGATATTACAACGAATTATTTATATAATCACAGACATTGAAGATTTTGGTTTTTTATTATAATTATATTTAAAGGAAAAATAGGAAAACCTTTATTTGATTAAACCTTTATTTGACCCGTAATACTACTAGCTAGTAGGATCCTCGAAGATTATGAGTAAAGCTTTTCCTTCATTTACGTTCTATTGGACGACAAATATTTTTGAGCTGCTGCTAGAAGAGAATAAGACGACGCATATAACCATTTCGAATCGACATACATAGCAACATAGTTTACCATTACGGATCAAATGAATCAGTTAAATCAAACATCTCCTCAGTGAGACGAACATGAATTGATGCAACGTCTGCTAAGGGCAAGTTTTTTTTTTCATATCAGTTTTGTTAGTGATGATTTGGGCACGATTTTGCTTATGGCTCTATTAGTAGAAAGATTATTTAATAAAACTGATATAAACATTCATTCTCTAATGCAATAAAACAAAAAGCAGAAAATATAAATACAGCCGCTTATATACTCTTTTTATGTTTTGTAATTAATTGTGCTACAACTCCACCTACAGTTTAAATTAGCTTTTTTATTACCTTACACTTAATGCAGACTTGGAACATTTTGATAAAAAGTAATGAAGTGGTAATCAATTGCATATTCTCATATGTAGATGGCCATGGTACGTATGATAAATTTTTGAAAATATGGTGGTAAAAATATCGATCATACGTATGAGTAACGAATATTTGTATAACGAGGAACAGTGATTTAGAAACAGTTTTTTTTTTTTTTTAAATAATTCGGTATCTCGGGATCTATTTGAGATATTGTTACCAAATTTCACATGATTGTTCATTTGCAGTTGTTCAGCTTCCTACAGCTAAGGGGAGCCAGTGCGTTGCCCCTCGAAGAGGCCACCACGAGTCGCAATTTTTTTTTAAAATCGCCAAAAATCCATTTATGATCCGAATGACGTGAAATTTAAAATATAAATAGTGCTTAAGAAGCTCTACCAAAAATATGCTTACATGTGTAGGTTATCTTTATTAGTTGAAGATATATTTAGGATTAATTATTTATTTTTTTAATTTTGCTCGATCTTTTTATGTTTTTTAGAATTTTTTTTCTAAAATATCAGCTAAATTGGTGATAAAATTTTAAATAAAATAAGAAAAACTTGCTAACAGTTATCTTGTCCCTATAAAAGGTTAAACGCATCCAAAGTTAGAACATGTAAAAAGTGCTGTATTTTTTAGTTTTTTCCCAAAATGGTCCATATATTGTTTCTCTTGTAGAAGAAAACTTTCTTTGAGACTATATATAATTTTTATATAATCCGGAAAGAAAATTTAATGCAAAAGCGTACAAAGTAAATTTTAGCTCACTTAAGCGGACACAACACCCCCCAGAACTATCCAAACTTGGCCGATTTTAAAAAAATTTTAGATTTGAGTTAAAAATTCTAAAAAGGCAAAGCACCGATCCACAAAAATGCTTCATGTTTAGATACCCATATATGATTTTTAAATGTCTACAAAGCTTTCTTACTATCACATGGTAAATAACGTCACAATAGGCACTTTTCTAAAAAAAACTCAGTTTTTCTAACACATTTTCCCCGGTTTAAAAATTTCGGTATTTGAAAATAAAAAATTTCAAAAACTATAATGTCGTTGATTTAAGGATAATTGAGTCTATATTAGTCCCAAATTTTGTTACGATATCTTTAACCGTTAAAATTTTACATTAATTCAAATTTTTTTTATTTTTTTCATGGAAAATTACAATATTCTAATTTTTTTAGTTTTTAAAGTAAATGACATCCCAAAAATCAAATTATATATTTTTACTAAAATATCAATCTTCAAGTCCCAAGGTTTTCAACATTGTCAAATACTTATATAAAAAGCCTTTATTTACTCCTCAGAAGTTCCACAAACCTTACCTCTTTTTGAAAAAAGTTTACGTTTTTTCAGTTCATTCGGATCAGACCCGAGGTGATCAACTTTGAGGGGCAACGCAATGGGCTCTATTAGCGCTAGGCTGCTGAAGAATTGCAAACCAACCATGTGAAATTTTGTAACAATATATTAATACCGAATATTTCCAAAAAAAAAAAACATTTCTGATGCGAGGTACTTTGGCCACTAATTTTTTGGTGCTTTATCAAAAATAGTTTGATATTGTTTTGATTCTACCAGCATGATTGAATCGTGTATTACAAAATTAGCTCATAAAATTTAAATCGTCAAGGCATAAAAATCAAAAAAATAAAAAAATTGTAAATATGAATGACAAAGAAAAAATATTTTGGGGAGAATTTCTAGAACTTTATAAAACAATGCTTTGCCTATGGAAAGTTAAAACTAAGAAATACTGCAATAGTGAATTAAAAATCCAATGCTACAATACAAAATGATAAAAAAATTAAAAGAGGTGGACCAAGAAGCAAATAGAGACAAAGTAGTAAAAAAATCAACGTTTTTGAACAAATTACAAACCTGATTAACAAAATGTTAAAAAAAGTGAAAAATCTGGTGCATCAACAGATAAAATTTTTGAGTCTTCACTGTAGTATTACGATAAACTCAAATTGTTGAAGATCAGGAATGTTGCAGAGAAGGAAAATGTCCATGGTACTGAAAGTTTTAATGTACGTAACCAAGCAAAAAACTAAAAGCAACAGATGAAGACAATTTGTTACAAATAGCATGCCACAAATTTGGGAGCAGTCACACATATAGTTTAACAAAGAGTTGGGCAATTCATAAAGAAATGTAACTCCACAAATGGATGAATGTACTTCACAGTCTTCTCAATCATCCTCCTACTCAAAGGGTTTTGTAATGTGAACATGTAAATAAATTGAACAAATGAAACCCTATTGCTTTTAAACATTTCAACTTTTTTATCCTTATAACAAACCAATTAAATCAACCTACCATTTCCACTAACTAACAAAAAGTAATGTTTAAATAACTTTAAATTACACTTCCTCTTAGTTACAACATTCCATGATTAATCCAAAGGGAATTTCATTTGTTTCTCTCCCTTGACAGTCGTTGCCAGTAATCAGTAGGAAACTCATTATTAATAATTTTACAAACAAAAAAAAAATACTCTATTTACTTTTTTTTAATGTACATTTAAATGACTTTTGTTTAATATTAATTAAAAATTGTGAATTAAAATTAATGTTTCCTAGATGACTAGTTATTGTGTAACAATTATGAAAAATTTATTTATTAACAAATTAATTAAAATTTATAAGTAATAAATTTTATTACAGTTTTTTTTTTCAGAGTTTTCATAGACAGAGTGCATTTATATGGTGACATTTGGGAATATTATATGAAATTAAAATCCGTTTATGATAATTAAAGGTTGTAGACGACTTTGCAATGAGTTAAAATTATATTATAATCAGTAAGATTTGGGAACAAAAGTTGTTTAATAAAATCAAATAACAGAAATGCAGACATTATTAAAATTTTTATTGGTGTATTTCCTTAGCATATTTTCTTATACTTAAGTATGTTTGTAAGTTCCCTCCAGTTCATTGAACTAGTTCCGCTACGTCGTATTAGTTAGCCACTGAGAACTACCACTAGTGAATTTTCAACCATATTCGCCACGTTATTGACTGGTGAATTTAACACGGGGATGTCATTGCAGGTGGTCGATTGATACACTCTGCATAACACTTCACTATTAAATTTAATAGTACGAATACTCCAGCATTTGAGAAAAAAAATAAAAAAAATTTCAGAAAGCGAAGTTGAACACGTAATCTCTTGTTTTATAGTCAACTGCGCCAATCACTAAGCCACAGAGCTCTTACTTGTACTGCTCTCAATTTGTTTTTAAAAATTATACGTGAGTCTACTCTCAATTTTTGTTTTTTTATCATCAGAGAGAACGAAAATACCAACGGACATATTCGGCATTACATGTGGCCATCGAAATGGTATATTTTAGAGGATTTTATTATACACTTCACCATGAGTGGCAAGGGTATATATAAGTTTGTCATTCCGTTTGTAATTTCTATATTTTTCATTTGCGACCACACAAACTATATATATTCTGGATAGTTATATACAGCGAAGTCGATATATTCATGTCCGTCTGTATGTTGAAATCAACTTTCCGTAGCCCTCAAATAACTTACAAACATATTTGTTACATCAATATATCGGGAATTCTTCCGGCTCGGTTTCTATTTAAAATCGAGAAGATCGGCCCACAAATGGCTGCCATATAAGAAAAAAAACCGGGAAAAACTAGGTCATTAATATAAACAATATGAATATCTAATGATATTTCAAAGTCCATTGAAACGATTTATATAAGACTATAGCAATGGGTCAAAACCGGAAAAATTATTTTTTAACCCAAATATTTTTTTTTACCACAAAAAATGTTTGTTATAATTTTTTTTTTTTTCACTAATTAATTTTAAACAAAATTTGGAAAAAATTAAAAAAAAATTGAAAACAATATTGAAAAAATTTTTTTTTTTTTAAATTTTTAAAAACAAATTGAAAAAATAAATTTTTTTTTAAACTTGTAAAAGAAATTTTGAAAGAAAAAATTAATTTTGTTTACCTAAAAATATTTAAAATTTGTATTTTAAAGTATAATTTGGTGAACGGTATATAAGATTCGGCATAGCCCAATATAGCTTCTACTTGAATTTATTTTCAAAAACTTAAGGCAAATATCCGACTATTGTTTGTTACTAAATACGCTGGCGAAATTTAATGCAAATGATAAATAGTTATACCATTTTAACAGCCACAGAGAACTAGTTTGTTGTGCAAGTAGTAATGTAGCTAGTGTAAGGTTTCCAACTGGCACTTTTCAAAGTGCTGCAGTTAAGCAAGTACTTAGTTAATGTTTCCCTTATAGACAGTAAATGCCACTAATGTCTAAACACTTGGCTGACTCCAATTTATATATTTTGGGTCTTTTGGCACATATGTGCTCTTTGTAGTGTAGTGAAAATTGGCTACTTTATACATCACAGGTAATCTAGCATGAAGTCAATTGTCACATAAACATCTCTTGGTAAACTATAGCGTAGTCATTCGTAAAAACTGGTTTTATACAAATTGTGTTGATATAATTCTCATACACTATATTTTCTTTACGCTGACATCCCATGTAACCCAGCGTGAAGTCAATTGTGAAATTAGTGTCTCCAAGTAACTTTTAACCCAAGTATTATTTGATTTTTTTATTTTGTTCAAGTTACCTTTGTAGAGCATGTCAGTTATTATGTTTAATGTCAATTACCTTTCGCAGGCTAAATTGTTAATCTGATTTAGCCTGCGAAAGGTACATCATCTGAAGCAATTATTGTAATGCAATTTAAAAAATTTAAACAAATCTTAAGATATTTTTACCGATCTGTGTTTAGAGATATTGGATGAATAATTGGATGAAAAAGTTTGTTTCTCATTTCTAAATTTTTAATTTTTCTAGTGATAATAGATTAAAAGTGAAAATCGAAGAATAATTGTCGGTTTCGATTTTAGGCTTTAAAGAACCGCGATTTTGGTTTCGGTTAAAACCGAATTGGAAACTCTACTTTAAACGTTTATTTTGTACTGCACTTTAGAAAGTTGTTCTGTGGAGATTTGTCGAAGTAAGGTTTATTTACAAACAATCGAGATATCTTTTTAATTGACTATTTGAGGTCAATTAGAACCATTACATGTTAAGACATTGTTATGGATCAATCAATAGACACCATCTTAGTCAAGTACCTAGTTCTGTAACTAGTTGTCAACTTGTATAATGTGTGGGCTTGTTTTAATTGCGAAAGAATGCACAGTATTGCCTGCTTAACTAATTTATCTAAACATTTGCAGTTTTTCTTTTCTATACCATTATATGGAGCTGAAGAAGGGTATATACGATTCGTTGCAGTGTTACTTATGTTTTTTTTTTTTTTTTGTAAACATTTATAATTTATGATAATTTAAATTCATGAAGCCTGTTAATATTTTTTATAGCTAGAAGGGAATCACAAACAATTACCTGTAACAAATTGTTAAGCACACATTAATGGCGGAAATATTTGTCATAATTAAAATTATACAGCATGCAAATAAAATTATGTTGATTAAAACAACCTACTCTTTCAGCAGTTTGACAATGAATTGACAGTTAATTTTTAATTAAAATAAAATCATTTTTGCACCAAAACATTAAATGCGATGAAAAATGGATCCAATGGATCCGGTCAACCAGCTGATTTGACACCAGAGCGAAATATCAATAGCGCTAAGATAATGCTCTGTGTAAGGGTCCTATCTATTATGAGCTGCTGATATCTGGTCAGACCATCTCAGGGAACCTGTACCGAATGCAACTGATTTGTTTCAAGCCAGCATGGGGCCAGACATGAAACCATGTTATTCCACCATGACAACTTTCAGCCACTTGTTGCGGTACCTGTTAGAAAGTATTAAGAATGTATTGGTTGGATAGTTTTGCCTCACCCGCTTTATAGTTGTGACGAGCAAAAGTCGTAGGCACTAATTGAGTATTGGTGGGATTCTGAGGTTTTCAGCCTACTCAATCGTCATCCAACTCCGGTACTCCCTCTTGTTCACGCCCGTGTGGTGCCGCGGTCAACGGAGAGAATCCTTGCATCTTAAAACGTGTATGCAAGGATTCGCCGTGTCTCTCTCCGTGATAGTGTATTACAGGAAGCCTTTCCCCATCATGACCGTGCTTCTCTCTCCGTGAGAGTGTACTACATGAAGCCTTTCCCCTTAATCATCATACCTCTCTCTACTCACCATCAGTCGGTGGCTTACGTCATGAAAACTTGTTATGTTAGTGTTTAAATAAAAATTTAGTAACAAACCCTGGGAGATACGAGCTCTAGGTGGAAAAATACATCGTTGCAATGGCGTCCGAACAGGGACTTTAAAAAAAAAAATTGTTTCAAAAAATGAATAATAATAAAAAGTTTTAAATTAAACTGTACGAGCTGTGAAATAAACTGTGTGTATGAATTGTATAATCCAGTTTGAAAAAAAAAAACTGAATAAAAGTGTGAAGTGATGTTAAAAGCCTCATGGGCCTACTCCCTTTA
Source organism: Calliphora vomitoria (assembly GCA_942486065.2). Classification (NCBI taxonomy): domain Eukaryota; kingdom Metazoa; phylum Arthropoda; class Insecta; order Diptera; family Calliphoridae; genus Calliphora; species Calliphora vomitoria. The sequence continues at coordinate 113,834,937 of OW818030.2, read as the reverse complement.
ACGGGATGAATTAGCTTACTTAAGTGAATTTCAACTTGATGCAGACGGTACTCTATAGGAGCTTCGAAAACGATGGGCTAAATTCATTAGTGGAGAACAACACAATGAAAAATTTTTAATTTTTTTCATTAATAAATTAAAAAAAAAAAAAAAATTGCAATATTTTTTAAATATTTATTATTTAAAAAATTTTATGTCATACGACTTTATGTCTACCATGTGAATACCCTAATTGTATAAATTGTAAATAAATGAAAATATAAATTTAAAATTATTTAAACATAATTAAAATTTAAATAATTAAAATGTCATTAAAAACTTTTCTGGCTATAAGTTTTAAAAACTTTTTTTTTAGTTTCTAAAAAAACCATTTCTCTATAAACTACATTTTTAGTTACACACAATGCATATACAAAACAATATATATATTTTTTATTAACAATTAAAACTATAAACATAATACTAATTGTTATTTAAGTACCATTCGTTAGTAAGCCCATACATACTCATACCAAACCAAATATCAACAACAAAAAACTCATCATAAAATAAAAAAGTATTCCATTATTAAGACCATAGTTAGAAACCAGAGTTAAACACAATGCCACACCATAATCATTCTATGAATACGTGTGTACGAGTATTTATTTACAATTTTTTAAACAAATTAAATTTAAGCAAAGTTTTTTATGGCCATACATAGTTTTTACGAACTTTTGAAAACTTTTTCTAAAATTTTTTTTGAGGCATAGTTTTAATTATGTTTTTATATTATTTAATAAGTATAAATTGTATGCGGGAGGAATTAAAATTTTTTGACATGGTAGAAACCTTACCACGCATACGAGTTATCTGTGATATACACAATTTTAAGTTCCTTAAAATTTTTAAATTTGTTATGGTTTGGATTCGATCGACTTTCAAAGTTCAAATTTTGTATAAGAATAATTTAAAATTGTGCAGTCATAATCGTATATAAATTTAAAAAAGCTTATTCATTATTTAAAACATTGGTCTTATAATAACTATGTAGCCTAGCTTCAATATAATTTCCTAAAATTCCTTTTATTCTTTCTTCACAGGATATTGAACCAAAAAAATTTCTTTGAACAAATGTTATCTCAAAAAGGCTTATTCCATTTTCTACAGCATCTTCTCAATAATAAGCCAATGTGTGGCTAGCACCACATAAACACTTCAGGGTGGAACCAGGAGGGGATATCGAAATATTAAACATTAAGTAAAGATATCCTAATATTTTGAAGAATTATCAAAAAAGTTCAAATATATATTTAGGAATATCTTTGTAATTTGTTGCCCGATTTTTATAAACTTAAGCTACGTACCCACGGTTGTCACATTTTACAATGTTGTCAGATCTAGCAATGTGATAACAATGTACTGCCCTTGAAATATTATTAGCAAAAGGTAAATTGTCAGTTTAGACGATTGTAAGAAAACCTTACAATTTCATTGTCAGAATATAACGGGTCATACGATAGGGACTTCCAAACTTTAACAGTTGACTGCAGCCATATTGTTAAAGCTATATATGAAGAATTGGCTGTCATTCATTCAGTTTGTTTTTCCAAAACAATATGGACAGATATGGCGTTCATCAATACGTGCAAATAATAAATTACGGTGAGGCCTACCTCTGGATAAATGGGTACCTTAACAAACAAAATTGTCTAATTTGGGACGATACCAACCCAAATGAGTGCCAATAGCGTCCAATGCATCCCGAAAAAGATATTTTTTTGTTGATATCTCAAATAAACTTCTTTTATTTAAATTTAACTATAGGAAGCGCTTGATGATATTAATACTCTTTACAAATCCCAAAATTTTTTAGATTGTTACGTTTTTAGCTTTTAAAAACGGTGTTTATTTCCTTTAAATAAACCGGATACATTTAAAAGCAGTTTAAAAGTTTAAAATTGTAACAACTCTTTGTTTATTCAAAATATTCAACAACAACAGAATCAACAGAATAGTCTCTCAGTGTCTTTATACGAGTTTATCAATTCGTAGAAATGTACACACACTTTATAATGTACAAACTTAAATGTTGTTAACTCTAACAGAGCCTATAATAAACTCAACTCACGACTGCCACTATTTATACACACGCCATCTTTTGTGAATCTTCTAAAATGATCTCAATGGACAAACTATTACATTCGAATTCTAGAGCTTTTGATGTTAATGTTAGCAGCTTAAACATTTAGTGTTGCCATACTTACAAACAATGCTAATAACCGCATGCTACTGCTGGACGTGTTTATTAACATGATGAATGACGCAGGCAGCCGTTACATAGCATTAAGTTCAAATCGCTATTGCACATTCGTAACAATTTTATTATTTTAAAAATAAAATACCTTAAAATGTTCCTTAAAAATATCGTATTATTTTGAATATCCACATATATTTTCATTTACATCAATATATATAAAAATGAAATAGTCCATGTATGTAATGTAATCACGTGAGAACGGCTGGAGCGATTTGGATGATTTTTTTTTTTTCGATTTGAAATATTCAGGACATGGTTTGTAAAGAAAAAAAATTAAAAAATTCGGAAATTTAAATTTTTAATATATTTCCTCCTTTTTACTTCTCATTTTTCATAATAAAATACATTTTTTGAAGAATCTTGAAGAACTAAAAATATTTGAAATTATAACACATCGGAATAGACATTTTGGTGCCTGAAATTTGAACTACGTTTTGTACGAGTTGATGAACCTTTATTAAGTACTATGTTATACTTGTTCTTTGTGTTTTCTTCTAAAGTTTGGGCTAAGAATAAGACATTTTTTATCATGAAACTGGTCTACGTAATCATATGATTTATTTGTTTATAATAATTCTGCTGGATGTTTTGGAATATTTGTCTTATCTTTCAAGAATATTGAAATTTGAAAATACAAAAGAAAAACTTAACACTTTACATTCAAGCCATTACAATGTAATAAAATGTAATGAAAAAATATACAGATAATATCCCGATATTTTATAACATAAAAAATATATTTTTAATTTAAGTACATAAAATTGTGTGAAAATAAGCGAATTCACTTAAATGTGAATAAATTCAAAACGAATCAAGCGATTTTCATAATCGATATCTCATTTTATTCCAACTACATATGGCTTTGTGATTAAACCATAAACCCGAACAATTTCAGCCGTTATCGATTTTTCATGATTTTTTTAAAACCAAAAAAAAAAAGCTATTTCCACGTGAAAAATATATTTTTTGCTTCAATTTGTTATTGTAACTCAGAAACTACTGAGCCGATTGACATGCAATATATATGTGAAACTTTGCACATAGCATGGAAAAAATGTTTTCAGAATTCAATCAATCGACAGAAGAACACTAACTACTCAACTTTATGTATATCAAACAAAAAACTAAAATTTTGTAAAAATGAGCTAACTCACTTAATCGTCAATAAATTCGAAAAGAATCAATCGATTTTTATGAGCGATATCTCCTTTTGTTTCTTTTATATGAGTCTTTGTGACAAAGTAATAAACCTGAATAATTTCTGCGGTTTTCGATTTTTCATGATTTTTTTAAAACAAAATAAAATATTTTTTGTTTTAATTTGTTATTACAACTCCGAAACTACTGAGCCGATTGCAACGTAATATGTAAACAGATTAAAGGCCGTGTAAATCTCAACTTTCCTAAGTTTATACTAATAACATCGGACGGACCCTTTTTAAGATATCATTAATTATGTGGAGGAAAAATCTATCCATAAAATTTGAAAATTTTACTATTTTTGTACTTATTTAGTCACAATGCATCAAATTTACATAGTGGTTAATCAAGCCTGTTGACCTGTGTTATATTTATCTGTATTATACAATAGTAATAATTTATTTGAAAATATGCTAATTGGCAATAATAAACATTATCTTATGATATCCTTTGAAATCCACTTCCAATTTTAAACATCTTTTTCCCAACAGTTTAATGTAATTTTTATGAAAACAAAATTCAAAAATTAGGAATACGAATTTCGAGGTATCCTTTTTCAAAAGACCGTAATGGTACTAAATATTATCTTCCTGATAAAATTGTTTTTTTAGTAATACACTAGCATAATAAACTTTAATATATTAGTATAAGATTAATGTTATATTAAAAAAGTGGACAATTACGTAAACGTAAACATATATTTCTGAAATAAGGACTTCCATTACGGTTTTTATAGTGATTTCTGTTTAAAAACTACCACACTTTTGGACACCTTTTTTGTGCTCTTCAGTTCTCTTTTAACAAGAGCCCAATATCTCTCCACTGGCCTTAGGTTCAGGCAGTTTGGAGGATTATACTCACTTGGAATAAATATCACATTATTGTTCTTTTACCATTCAAGACCTTTCTTATCATAGTGACAGGGTGCCAAATCACGCTACAAATAAGTGGACACACTAAGAAGTCTTATGAATGAAAGCATCCACTTTTGTAAACATTCCTTGATATAAATTTCGGTATTTATAGAGCCCTTTGTAATGAATATTTGGCTATTTAGCGGCAACTGCATATTGCTTGCCATACCAAGATTTTATTGGGAAATTTTGTCTGCTTATGGGTCCTAAACTTTTCCTCAACATTTCCTCGAGCACCAGCAATATAAAAATATTGACCAGGAAGCTGTGAAAAATTTTCGAGAACATACGTTTCGTCATCCGTTATGCAATAGAAAACAGATCCATGTTTTCTATTAACGCACAAGTTCTCCCGATACTGTTTAATAACATTGGAATCAGTATGACGCAGACCTTTGATTGTTTGGCCAAAGTTTTATATGACCAAGTTTGGTTTTGTTGAAAAGATTTAACAATTTTAGTAAGCACCTTTTTTTCGCCACTCATTTTAATCAGATTAACAACAAATGAACATAAATGACATGAAAAATAAGAACTGACATGCTTTACAAAGGTAACTTTATAAACAAAAATCAAATAATACTTGGTTTAAAAATTTTAATGAAACACGTGTGTTAAGAATTTTTCGGTCTCAGTTCTTATATCCGTAAATTTCAATTATCTAAAGAATACCCGTGCACCTTATATATGTTTTTAATCGTGAAATGGCTTATATTTAAGTAAAATATTTGGAAAAAGGAAGGTGGCTTTTTTTAAATATATGAACTTTGATCTTAGCTAAAGACCCAACTAAAGCGAATTTCTAAATTCTAATTAAAAATAAACAATTTTCATAATTTTTACGAAAAATAGTAGAGATAATTCAAAATGTCTCTTTATGCAAACATTCGTTATTCACACGAATGATTGATATTTTTATCACCACATGTTCAATATTAATCATACGTACCGTGGACATCTAAATATGAGAAAATTCATATTTAGATGACATAAACTTCATTTGCCGATAATTCTACATATGCAATATGTTAGCCTTAATTTATTATTTTTTTAATTGATATTATATTGAGCAAATTTTTCTATTCTTCTCCGGTCACTTGTATTAGTATTTTTACTTGCCACTAAACAGGTAAGTTTACATCAATTATCACAAATTTCCCGCTGGAGAGTACTACAATCTTCAATAATTCTGCTTATTCAACCACCAATGAATGACCTGAAGTGACATTTAAACGATTTTAAAAAATATTTATAACATTGCAGCTTTATTTAATACAATAATAATTATTTTTATTATTATTGTTATTATTACTTTTAAATAAATCCATTTTAATATGCAGTTTAAAAATTAAAATGTTATTATGGTATTAAAATTATATAAATATAAAAGCCATGCTAAATTTTATATCATGAAAGAGATATGCATGATTTGTCATTGAAAGTGTAACATAATAATAAGAAACGTTTAAAAAACAACTGTCAACAGCTTTGGTATAAATTATTAACTCCAGCATGGAATGTAAAACTGACAGTTTCCAACTTTAGTGATGAGGCCCATGTTGGATGAATAAGTATGTCAACAAACGAAAGTGTCGAATTTGAGACGATACCAATTCACGAAAAAATCACTGTTTGTGTATTGGACCGATGGTGTTACCGGTCATATAGTTCGATGATAAACAATTTCTTTTGGCCTGAATTGGATGATATGAGCACTGGCAACATGTTGTTTCAACAACTCATACCACATTTTAAAATCTTCACGAACAATTTGAGTGCATGGTCATCTCACATTTAGGTGATGTGAACTGTCCACCCAGATCGTATTTTTCTTGTGGGGTTTTCGTATGTCATAGGTATATTCGAATAAGCCACAAATCATAGCGATCTTAAAGCCAACGTACCCCCCACATTTCAGATGCGCGATACACACACTTTGTTTTATTTAAATTTATATATAGGAAGCACTTAATATACAACTCATTAGTGGAACAAAATCTACTTTTCACTAATTGCTAAAGTCGACTATTGCAGAACTTGAAAGAATTTTCGAAAAAAGTCGAAAGTTTGAAAATGATATTAAATGACATTGTAATGATCTCTAAAATCTTTAATATTAAGAGTATGTAGGATGTTATTGGAATCCACTTATTCCAATAACTTTCATATTTTTTATTGTTCATTCAAATTTATTACAAAAACTAATACATTTTAAATTTGTTAAAAAAAATTATTTTAATAACTAATGTTGCATATTAAATTGTTAGAATTTTTTACGACATTTTTTTATTTTTTTTTTCTATTTGCATATTTTATATGATTTTTTGCATAACTAATTAAATAAATTTATATTCATATTTATAGTATTTTATATAAATCTAATTAGAAATATAATAATTAGACAATTTTATGGTAATTACACAGTCAAAGCGACCACTTTAATGAATCTGTGTGAGTGTAAATATTTTATTGATTTTATTTATGATTAAATAGTGGGTCATGTACATACCTATATTATTTATTTTATAAATGCCATGTAAGATCGAAAAAACATTTGCTGAAGATAAAGGCGATGCTTATTTTTAAAAATTCTGCCAAAAATAAAATTGTCCAATAAATAGTTGAACTATTTACTGATAATATATACTATTAATTTAGTTTCACCACACAATATCAAACAAAACAGTATTAAACAAATTCACGGAAATATTACAACAATTTCCATAATTTATTGAAAATAAAGCCATATTAATTTCACATTTCATTGCTTAATAGTTTGTTTTATTTATATTTGAATAAATGTTTGGAATATTCATAATATTCATCTGAATTATATAAACAATGAAAAAAGCCTTAGCATTTGTGGGGTTTAATAAAAACCGCACATTCTAGTAATAAGTACAAAAGAAAAATTGAATAATTTTTAAACTTTAAACAAAAACGCATATTGTTTAATCAACTACAATACAAAATACAAACATATGTAAATACCATTACTCAGCCCCACTCTTAGACACACATACATTTGTATATTATGGTGGCTCTTATTTTGCACTTTTTGGATTTTCGATGCTCCCAAGACTTATAATTATTATTTTACCTGGATTCCGAATGATTTACGTGCCAAAGTGTTGAGGCATGAAAAATCTCTTCATGAGCAGCACCTCCGAGCCATAGTTCTTACTGCTCCCCGGGGCAGTAAAAGCTATTGGTCATTCATTAAAAGAATTAAGGGTAATGCTAGTTCATCAATACCTACTCTTTTAAAGGATGGCCAATCATTCACTGACCCGGTTGAACTTACCGGAAAGCAATCCACTACTACCCGAGTTACTATGCCAAATATATTCTTTTGCGCTCGCGCAGTTAAAACGGTTTTAGCGGATCTCAACATAAATAAGTCACCTGAGCCTGATGGTATACCAGCACAGGTCTTAAAGCAGTGTTCTTCGACGGTAGTTCGTCCATTAGCTAAACTTTTCAACACTTTGGAAGGTTGGAAGTTTGCTAATGTAACGCCAATTCCTTAAAAGGACAACCCTGACAATTATTGCACAATGACAATTTGTTCTGCACTTTCCAAAGTTATGGAAAGTATGGTTAACTACCATCTTGTGAAACATTTGGAGTCCAACAATTTACTCAGCGACCGGCAGTATGGCTTTCGTAGAAGATGCTCTACTGGAGAATTGCTAGCCATCCTATCGGAAAAATGGTGTCGTTTCATACACCGTTTTTGGCGAAAGTAAAGTGGTGGCTCTAGATATTTCTAAAGCGTTTGATAGAGTATGGAATGGTGCGCTTTTAGCAAAACCTTTTGCTTTTGGTGTCGGTAATAATTTCTCTCGATTTATATCGAGCTTTCTCAGAGATCCCACTATACAAGTTGTTATAGATCAAATGAGTTCAAGATCAATTCAGGAGTACCGCAAGGTATAATCGAGCTTCTACGTCGAAATTCCAACCCAATCTACTATTTTACAGATGACAGCAACATTTGCCATTCATATGCATTCAAATATAGACCAAGCCTGTCGGAGATTGGTGAATGAGGTGAAAAATATGAATGATATGCTTAACCAAGTTGTTGTGCAAATAGAGTCGATTTTAATGCACGCAAGACTCAATGTTGTATGTTGACACACAAACGCACAAAATATCATGTTGCTCCATTTTTTTATGGGTGGTGTAAATATTAAGGAATCAGAAGCTCTTGATGTTCTAGGCATGAGTATTCAGTGTGATGTCGAGTGTCGAAAGAAGCATTCAAGTGCTTAGGTTTTCTAAAACGGTGTAAGAAATACTTCACTTCATCTGATCTCCTTACAATTTACACCACTTATATCCGACAGAAAATGGGATACAACTCTCATGTGTAAGCCGGTGCTTCGGAGTCTGTTTTGAAGTTACTCGACCGCGTAAAGGAGAAGGCGAAGACGCTTATCGATGACAGTAGGGTATCCAGCTCTATTGACTCACTGGAACATCGTCGCAATGTGGGCTGTGTTTCACTGTTCTACCGATACTACAATGGTATGTGCTCTGCTGAAATTAGGGAACTTGTCCCCGAGACCTGTAGTTTTTTACGCAACATACGTCTCTCGACAAGGGCTCGTCAATTCGTTGTCGACTGGACAGTGGATCGCACAACACATTACAGAGAAAATTCTTTCTTTAGCCATACTGTCCGTATGTGGAATAAGCTTCCTTCTGATGTCTTTCCTGCCACTTTCAATATAGGAAAATTCAAATCAAATGTCCACAAACACTACTCCCTCTATCCTCTCTCTCATAACCTATTTCTGTAGTTCCAACACAATGCTTTTCATGAGTAGGGGTCATCCCCTGAGAGCTGGTCAAAGAAAAAAAAGTCGTTTTAGGAAATGGGCTCATAAGAGAGCTATGGTTAATTATCGATTGATCCGAAAAAACATGTTAAATGTGATTTCCTTATATATAAATTTTATTTGCGGATGACCTTGTGTATACATGTATATACCTATTAGGGTATTCAATTGATTAACCTAATGAGTCGAAGGATGACATTCACCGCATGGCATTTAGGAAATTCGTTTCAGGAGTAGTTGCGACACCAAAAGCCAGTGTAGTTTGTATAAGGGTCTCACTTTGGCCATTTTATCAGTAACGTCTACATTAGTGTTAAATCAAACAAATAAATAAAACGTTTTATTTGTTTGAATCTGATCCGTGATATAATTTCGGAAACAATTGGAGTACGAGTATCCTTCCAGAGCTGCCAATACATATCCTCTCTTGGCATAGAGCGATATCCACTATAATGCAAAATACTCAAGAATATTTTCAAATCTTCTGTGTTGAAAGATAAATTGTGCTTATTAGCTTGCGATCCATAAATGCAAGTTTGCTCAATGATTAAATTAACAACCTTTTCCCATTCAAGTCTGAAATAGCATGGTGTTCTTCTTGAGACATTATTATCTAACTCTGAACTAGATAACAGCAACATACCTGGGTATGTATAGTAAAACGCATGCAAATATGATGATATAATTGAAAATTATATAGGCTTATAGATGCCTTCAGGTGAGTGTTGTTGTCAACGTATATTACGTATGCAGCAAACGCAACAACGACCACAATATTGTAAGAGAACGCCAAAGCCCATCTATTTGTGCACCGCTTGATACTAAATTCGGACAATCACTTGTCCATGTTACAAAGGCCACCTTTAGTTTTGTTGTAGTCCAATATAAACAATGGGTTCTTCTTAGGACCGGCCGTTTTTGTTGTATAATGAGTAGTGGAAAACATTACAACTGCCCTGTTTTTCTTGGAGACGAAACCAAACATTGATTATTCAGCCTCACGTTGTTTAGGGTTGGCAAATGCTGCAGGCACTAATGTACACCTTTTGTTGCAAGTACCCAATATAGATAAATAGTTGTCTATCATCAAAGATTTTGCCAAGTTGTAGCTAGTGAAAAAGTTGTCACATACAGTATTTCTTCCACTTCCTCTTCCGCTAATGCACAGTGGTTTAGAAAAGTTTTTTTTTTTTAATAATTCGGTATATCGAGAACTATTGGAGATATTATTACGAAATTTCACATGGTTAGAAATTTCACGAGTTCACCTGCAGATGTTCAGCTTCCTAGCGCAAATGGGGGCTAGTGCGTTACCCCTCAAAGTTGATCACCTCGGGTCTAAAATTTAAAAAAAAAAAATCGACAAAAATCTATTTATCCGAATGCATGAAATATATGAAAAAATGTTCAAATTTTCCAAAGGAGGCAAAGTTTGTGGAACTTCTGAGGAGTAAGTGAAGCCTTTTTATATAAGTATTTGATATTGATGAAAACCTTGGGACATGAAGATTGATATTTTAGTAAAATGAAATAATTTTATACATTTTTGGGACGTTATTTACTTTAAAAACTTAAAAAAATATAATATGGTGATTTTTCATGAAGAAAAATATGAAATTTGAATTAATGTAAAATTTTAACGGTTAAAGATATCATAACAAACCTTGGACCTAATATAGACTCAATTATCCCTAAATCTACGGCATTATAATCTTTAACATATTTTATTCTCAAACACCAAATTTTTAAACCGGGGAAAATGTGTTAGAAAAACTGAGTTTTTTTAGAAAAGTGCCTACTGTGTCGTTATTTACCGCCTGATAGTAAAAACACTTTTTAGGTATTTAAGAAGCATAAAGGATTATACAAATATGAAGTTTGTTTGAGGATCAATGCTTTGCCTTTATAGAATTTTTTACTCAAATTTTTGTTAAAAATTGGCCAAGTTTGGATATATCTGGACGGTGTTGTGTCTGCTTAAGTGATTCAAAATATACTTTAAACGCTTTTGCATTAAACTTTCTTTCCGAATTTTGTAAAAATTGTATATAGTCCCGAAAAAAAATTTTTTCTACAAAAGAAAATTGGGAAAAAACTTAAAAAATAAGGCACTTTTTACATGTTCTAATTTTGAATGCGTTTAACTTTTTATAGGGACAAGATAACTGTTAGCAAGTTTCTCTTATTTTATTTAGAATTTTATCGCCAATATAGATGATATTTTAGAAGAAAAATTCGACTGTCTATAGGCCCGCCACATCCAAAAAACCATTAAAAGATCGAGCAAAATTAAAAAAATAAATAAACCTAAATATTTGATCAACTAATAAAGATAACCTTCACATGTAAGCATATTTTTTGCAGATCTTCTTAAGCACTATTTATATTTTAAATTTCACCTCATTCGGATCATAAGTGGGTTTTTGGCGATTTAAAAAAAAAACAATGCGACTCGAGGTGAGCACTTTGTGATGCAAAGCACTGACTCTCATTAGCTCTAGGAAGCTGAACAACTGCAAGTCGACTCGAAAACACCTTAGCTTCAACCGCATAAAATTTCGTAACAATATCTCAAATAAATCCCGAGATACCGAATTTATAAAAAAAAAACAACTTTTCTAAACCACTGTGCCTCGTTATACAAATATTGTTACTCATACGTATGATCGATATTTTTACCATCATATTTTAAAAAATTTATCATACGTACAATGGTCATCTACATATGACAATATGCAATTGATTACCATTGCTATTTTTTTTAACAAAATGTTCCAAGTCTGCATTAAGTGTAAAGTAATAAAAAAACTAAATTAAACTGTAGGTGGAGTTGCTAGCAAAATTGATTACAAAACATAAAAATAGTATATAAACGGCTGTATTTATATTTTTAGCTTTTTTGTTTTATTGAATTAGAGAATAAATGTTTATGTTAATATCAGTTTTTCGCAGTTAAGTTGTGTTAAGTAGTAGTTTTATTATTAATAAATCTTTCTACTAATAGAGCAATAAGCAAAACCGTGCCCAAATTATCACTGACAAAATTCATATGAAAAGAAAAACCTGGCCTTAGCAGACGTTGCATCAATTCATGTTGGTCTCACTGAAGGGATCTTTGATTTAACTGGTTCATTTGATTCGTAATGGTAAACATTGTTGCTGTGTATGTCGGTTAGAAATGGTTATATGCGTCATTTTATACCCTTCTGGCAGCAGCTCAAAAATATTTGTCGTCCAATAGATCGTAAATGAAGAAAAGCAGAGGTCATGCCTGTTTTACTCATAATCTTTCAGCTAGTAGTATTACGGGGGGTTTTGTCTAAATAACATATAACTATACATGGTTGTGACATCGTAAGAGGAGAGGTGCCTTCAAATTTCTTTACCAGCTCCTCCAAATGTGCGAAGGTCATATATATCAATACGTTTAAATCTCATGTTTTGGGTGATTGTGACAAGGTCACGTTTAATTGATTTTTATATTTAAGCAAATTCTCTACAAATTTTAAACAAAAAAAATTTTAATCTCTATAAATTATGCCAATCTTGCACTATTAGAAACAACCATGATTGAAATAACAAGCAATGCCATATTATTTACTTGGTATCACTCGAAATAAAATTAAACTCCAGTAAAACAAATAACACTGTGCTCGACTTTGACACTTTCGTTTTTATGTCAAGGAGGGCACCCGACGGCACCCAGTGGTGCTTGTCGTTTTTTAGGTTAGCTCTTGTTTTCGAGATATACCTTTATGTTAACAACGGAGGATGTTGCACAACATATATTCGCGTAACTCAAAAACTGTTTAGTTTACTATATTAGCTATAAAATCGAAATTCCGCAATAAAATAACCTTTAAGCATAACTGAAATTTACCAATTTTTTCAACAAACAATGACTAAATGTAAGGGTAAAACTGGTTATCATAAAATGTTTGTCTATTTCTAACAAAATAAAATATAGAATTTCCAGCAAACGAGTTAGATACATATTAGCATTTTTATGCTAACTTCAAAACATTGCCCATATAAAACGTATGTATGTACCCAGGTATATTGCTGATGACTTGCGTAAAGCAGTTCTTCTGTTGACATAAAGGTTAAGAAATAGTTTTATAAAATTTGTGACAAAAAACAAAGTTTCCTCGAAATTCATAAATTTCAGTCCAACTTTAAAAAAGTATTTTTAATCATTTTTTTGAAATTTCGTTAAACAAATTTTGAAATTTTTTATTTAAAATATATATGACATTTTATATTTTATTTGGTATCACATTAGCTCTGTTCAATAACTAAAAGTTGTTACTAGTTAGTAACAATTGTTACTGGAAAAGCGTTCATTAACTCAAAAAACTTGCAAGTAGAGAAAAAATCAAGAGCGTATAAATTTTAGAAAGTGTTCTCTCGTTGCAAACTATTACAAGTTCTATTTTGAACTCTTAATAGTAGCAGCTTATATTTCATATGTTTTGTGTTATTGTTTATTAATTTACAATTTTATTTTTGTGGTGAAAAAAATAAAATTGAAGAAAATGTGAATATTTATACATTTTAAAAGGTAAAAATATGAAAATTGTGTGTATAAATTTTTTGTTACTGGAAAAGCGTTCATTTACTTTTTACTATTTTTGAGAATTTAAGAGAATAATTTTGTATATTTTGATTTTATTCTCTCGTTGCAAGTATTTACTGGGAAAGTAAATGAACAGACCTATTATAAAGGGTTATCGATGTCAGCAAATATATTTATTTTATATTTAAACATCTATGTGTAAATGAAACAACATTTCATTATTTTTTCAACATTTCATTAATTTAATTTTTTTTTAATAATGCTTAAAAGTTCAAATAAAATATGCAACAACTAAACGTTATACCAATTTAATAATATGTTCAGTTTTTACATAAGGGAGATTAATTTTAGATCTTAAGAGCAACAAAAATCCAAAAAGTACCAAACAAGTGCCACTCTAATATATATATATACAAAACATAGTACATACATATGGCTGCAACTACTCTCACTACCGGATGTGCTGATATAACGGGATTATTTAGTATTTAATATAAACACGGCAAAGAAAAAAAACTCTAACACATAGCACAGCAAAAGAGAGAAGCCATAAAACCATATACAACTAAAAGAAAAAGCAGCCAACAAACATCCTTAATACAAGGACTTACATTTGCATACTCTCTTACTTACCCAAACAAAAAAGCACTTCAATGTAAATTGTTTATGTGTGTGTATATGTATAGGAAAACCATTGTGTGTTTTGTAAAGTTGTAAAGACTAAATAAAATTGTTCAATTACGTATTTGATGGTGCGAACACAACAACTACCAGAACTAAAGAAGAAAAAAAAAACTATAAAAAATCGTTAGAATCATAAACAATGCTAAATGGCAAAAACATTTCATCTTTATAAAAAGACAACAGAAATATGCAAAGAAATATACAATGCATCAAGTTCAGGAATTCTTTTAATTTATTACTGCAATTATTTGGAAATAAACCCACTCACAACATATAGTAAGGGTGTGAAAAATTCACGCAATAGTTAAATATGCAACCATGTGTGCAGTAAAGAAAAAACAATTTCATAATAATGAAAGTTTGGCGGCCACATTTCCGATCAAAATCAGAATTCAATGCAATAATGCACATTTTCACCTTGTTGGCTTTGTTAATCCTCAAAATAACCTCATTTGGGTCTTAGTGCAGATTTTGGACTAGAATCATCAGTGAGCAATATTTCTGGTCATGCACAGAGAAAACATATTCTTGATATCAACCGAATTTGTTGCCAATGGTTCTAACTTAGTGACCAAATTTTATATTGATGGCTACAAAACTTTAAAAGGGGTTACAAAAGTTTTATTGCTTCAACCGAAATTCTTCTTTATGAACTGACTTTCTGTTGATAGAACCAAAAAATTCTATGTGTACAACCGAATTATTCGATTGCTACTACGAATCTGTTTTATCTGTGTGGAAAATTTTGACAATCTGTGAATAATTTCTAGAGTATTTCACAAAAATGCACATTGGGGTAGAATCAAAATATTTTGGAAATAAATCAGCTATTTCTAACTGGCAGTTTAAATTGGCATGAAATTGCACACATGCCTAGCAGAGGAGTATTCGAGATCATCTTTTGAAGACGGACTCCAGAGATCATATTCGCCTCTTATATCCTGTAATTAAACACAATTGGATTTATTTTTATTTAGTTATTGGAAATATAAGGTATATGCAAACCTGGTTGTAAACTGGTGCACTGAAGGAGGAAATTCAACGATACATCTACTAAATTCAGACACATTTATTTGCTATTCAAAACACATCCCTATCTTGTGCACTTTATGAAGCAATAAAAAAAACAACAATCTGAGAAAAGAAACTGAGTTTCTAAGAAAAGAAACTGAGTTTCTAAGAAAAGAAACTGAGTGTTCTTTTTAATTAAAATATAAGGACTCGTCAGTATTGTGATTGCCTACATTCCAAAAATTATAATACAGGTATTCAACATCAGAATAATCGACCCCAAAATTGTTTATGGGTATAAAGTAAGGTATCAAGACTGGAGCTGAACAAATCACATGATTCAATCTTTCACAATTGGCACATAACGCGTCATCCAAATTGAAAAAAGAGGTTTCAAAACCTAACAGTCATGTTATAAAATATGAAGAACTAGCTGTTCGAGATTTTCTCTTCATATAAAGTTTGAGTGTGTATAGTAGGTTTGCCAAAAAAAAAGGTTGTGAAGGTTCTTAACTAAAATAAAAGACTAATTCATAAAGCAAATACAAAAATGTAATTTTTTGCATTATCAACATTTATCATGCTATTAACATTGTTTATAAGTATGGCAAAATTAATTGTTAAAGCTGCTAAAAACTCTAGGTGATCATTGTGTAAATTGTTTTTTCCGTTGGATAATTCCTGAAACCACTAGAACATGGCATTGTGTATATAAATAGTAACAGCAAGTTGCAGAGTAGTCTGTGTATCGTAGGTGCTATTATAGATGTATTTAGAGATTGTTTGGAAAATACTTTGGAAAATACTTCTCCAGATTGATCGTTCTGCAGATCGACATGCATTTTTAAAGTCAATTTCAGTTTCAGAAAAACAGACGATTTCAAACATGCATTAAGTTCATCGGGTGGCGTTGATAGTGGAATAACTGGCATTGTTTGCCGAAAAACAACTACCAACAGAATCATCGCATCACCAATCCGGCTTTGATTGTTTCGTAAATCTTGCAAAGTTTTGTCTAATGTGAAATGTAACGTGTTGTATTTTCATTGATTTGCATATTCAATGGCAACTTTAGTGCTGAAAGAGCAGTTTGACCGCCTTCCAACAAAGTGGCTGCAATTCCTGATGAAACGCAATTCTTTCTGAAGTCGATTCAACAGTGGAACGTTTGTTTGAACTGATTCCCTCAAGGCATCACAATTACTTATATTGTTTTTCGCATTGCAACTCTTGTTTAAATGCGTCATAAATCAGAGATACCTTGTTCGACATCATTAAGCACATGTCCTCAATTAATATCAAAGCCTCGTTGTAAATTTCCTCGCTCAGTTGCAAATTTGGATTTGTTGTTCTAATAAGTATTTGATGCAAAATATCATCACACATGACATCTTTGTATTTGCTCCACAAATCAGTCATTTTATTGAGAAGCATGTTGAGATAATTATCAAAAACAATGTTCGTATTTGATAAGCACTTGACGAAAGCACATATCCGAGAGTGTACTCTCAATGAGTGTCACAATTCACTATTTGTAGTTCGCATATCATGGAATGATGTTGGGCCACAATTGTAGACTAATAGCAAACGCAAATAGAAACACTCATCGTTTATTGGGTGGACTATGTAAATGCGACATAATGCATTGGTGAAAAATTAATCAGGAAATTCGTCAAATTCTTTGACGATTGATTCCGGTGTATAGCAGCGTTCGGTCAAATCTGGTTAATGTTGTAGATGGCAGTCGATCAACTCATTCTAGTACATTCTCCTCAGTAAAGTACACTCTTTGGCCAACAGTTGAATGTCTTCATGAATGGCAAATGAAATAATGCACCAAATTGCTTCCTTACTGCTAACATAGCAACCCATTTAAAATTCATTGACTTCATCGTTGGAATTCTCCGCACTAACTCAGTCATGTTAGTGCCTTTGGTTACGTATCTGCAGATATATTTATTAAGTGGGCGTATTAGTAAAAATGACCATGCATTTTTTCTTTTAGTAAAAACTTAAACTGAATTACTACAAACATTTTGAAAAAGAAATTTGTCTAAATCGATCCAGCCGTTCTCAACTGATGCAATTACCAACGAAAGACATTTGATTTTTAATTATATAGATTGGGAAACATTGTTGTATGGAAAATTCAAAAATCGGCTTTACGAATGAACCTCATGTACCTAATATAGTGTTTTAGGTGTCTAAAGCCATCTTCAGAAAATTTCCATTCCAATGAAAAAAGTTTCGAGCTAATCGATTGGATAGTTTCAGAGTCTATAACCTACATAGGTAGAAACATTTTTTGTGTTTTATATATATAGATTTAAATAATGCAAAAGAATAAAGGAAATAGACCATCACTTTTAAACGGTAAAAACGTAGCAATATGAAATATTGATATGTGAAATATCTTTAAAATTCGAACTATATGGAATCAAACTTCGACTATTTTTAGATTTGGACGAGAATTTAGAAAGCTTATTGCAAAGGTTATTCACATGATACAAATATTTCATATGTTTGCTTTGCCAGAAATATGAAAAAAAACAAGTAAGAGAGCTAAAATCGGCTGTGCCAAATTTTATATACCCTGCACCAAATTATACTTTAAAACACTTTTTTTCCAATTTTTTTTTTCGAATTTGTTTTTTAGAAAGATTTAATAAAATTTTTTTTAATTTATTATTAATATTTTTCGATTTTGATCCATTGTAGTTTCAACTTACTATAGCCTTATGTACATCGTTGCAATGGACTTAAAAACATCTATTATTAGATATCCAAATTGTCTATATTAATGGCTTAGTAATGGAGATATAGATCAAAAATAGGCCAAAAATCGCCGTTGTCCCGATTTTTTCCTTATATTTCAGCCATTTGTAGCCGGAGGGGTTCCCGATGTATTGATGTATAAATCATGTATTTAAGTTATTTGGGGGCTAAGGAAAGTTTATTTCAACATGCAGACGGACAGACGGCCATGGCTATATCCACTTCGCTATCTATAACGATCCAGAATTTGTATACTTTGTGGGGTGGCAAATGAAATGTGTAGAAATTACAAACGTAATGTCAAACTTATATATACCCTTGCCACTCATGGTGAGGGTTATAATAAAAACCTCTTTATGAGAAATGCTATACTCAAACAAACTAAATTTTCATTTTATTTAGGGTACATCAATTATTTATCCTCCATAAAAACGGTGCCTCCCTAGTATATAGTGGCACTAACCTGCACCACTATGTACTTAAAAAGAATTGCTGATCCTACCCACTTTACCATTTTCACCTGCTTTTATACACTCCTTTAGTATTTATATTGGTTCCTGTTCATTGTTTTATTATTTAGTTTTTGAAAAAAAATATACTTTTTTTACGCTGCTTTAGTGTTGTGTGGTATTTGTTAAACTTATTGAACGATAAAATTGCCTTAAAAAATAAAAATGTATTTTATTGTTCTAAAAATTTGCACAACAAAATAAATATTCCACATACATCCATTTACTCATACAAACGAATGTAGTACATACACATGGAAATGAAAAACTAAACTACAAAAATATAAAAAAACTTAAATAAAAATTGTTGCATACTTGATACGGGTTTTCTGCTTCCCTACAACTTTTGAACAGATATTTCAACTTCAACTGTGGGAGAGTGAACTGAAAAATACTTTATCGTATGTAATAAATGCATATAAGGCATATAGATGTGAAAATAAATTGATAAAAATAAAAACAGTGGATTAAAAATGGCTTCAAATTAAATAATTTTCCACAGTGATAAAGTATTTTCGTCTATTGTGCTCCTTTTCTCAGAATTTTTTCATAAATTTGACAAAATTCCAGGCATTACTTTGCAATTTGATTCAGAGTATAAAACATAATAATACCCATGTTCCCCGAGTCACACCCGGTCAAAGATTGTCAACTCAACAACCCGAAGTTTTTTTAAGGGAAAATATTCAATAAACCAAGTTTTCAATTTAAAACAACAAACTAAGCATCAATAACTATATTGTACATTGTTTTCTTTAAGAACATTAAATTTGGTCGTGGGTGTCTCACATTTTGGCTTATAACTTTTTTTCTTACAAACTAATTTTGCTGATTTTGAATACCAACCAAATAAGAACAATGAAAAACATTTTAAATGACTATCATTAATTTCGATTTGGTATTTTGAACGTAATAGTGTTTTACACAGACAAACAGATGGACATAAATTAACTGGAATCTCATAAGGCTTATTGTATTTGTATATTTGAATAAAAACTTTGAATTTTTATAAAGGTTTTTCCAACAAGAGGTGTTATTTTAAATCACCCAGTATTTCGGTAGCTGTCACTTTTGAAGCTTTTATTCTTTGACACTTGACAAGTAGAAACTACGCCATTACTAAAAATGGAACAATACACGCTTCAACAAAGCAATGAAATTATTAAAATTCACTACCAAAATGCTGTTAATCTTGCAGTCACAGTTCGCAAAACAAAAGCATTTTTGGTGGTCGTGATGAGGCCCGTTTCCACCTCGGTGGTTACGTCAACAAGCAAAATTGTCGCATCTGGGGCTTGGAAAACCCAAGAGTTATTGTTGAGAAGACTCTCCATCCTCAACTTGTGACTGTTTTGTGCGGTTTATGATCGGGCGGGGTCACTGGACCTTACTTTTTCGAAAATGAGGTTGGATCAACAGTTACGGTGAAGGGATTGCGCCATCGAGAGATGATTAATGATTTCTGATGGTCGGAGTTGAATGATATTGATCTGGACAACGAAACCATTGCTATTTTACGGGAAAAGTTTCCGGACCGTGTTATCTCACGAAAAGGTGATCACAATTGTCCACCAAGATCTTGTGGTTTAACACCTTGCGACTTCTTTCTTTGGGGTCACGTGAAAGATAAGGTCTACGCCAACAGCCCAAGACCTCAAAGATAAAATTCGTGAGGCTATCGTGGACACAGGGCAGCCACTTTGCGATTTGGTTATGGAAAATTTCATGAAAAGGATATGGTCCTGTAAGCGTGGTCGTGGTGGCCATTTGGCTGATGTTGTTTTTCATTATTAACTGCATACCTTCATCTTTATTATGAAATAAACATCCTATCATTTATCTCAAAAAATTCCATTTATCTTTAAATACTAAAATAGCACCTCTTGTTTATACAATGATGCCCCTACCCTTTATATACAATGATGCCCCTACGATGTTTTAAGAAAATAACAATCAAATCTTCGTAAATTGAAGACACAGATCAACGCAAAAGCATCTTCCTCAAGAGCTCGAGCCTGGAACACTATATGGGATATGTTGGTATGGTAAACCAGTCCGACATATGGTCTCTGACTTCAAAAGCTCTCAGTCGATAAAAGTTCTGACTCCACACGCAATATATCTCGACCAATATGTCACGAGCACCACCACTCCGATATATTTCCTAACCACACAGACAATTGCTTTCTAGTACTTTTAATTGCCCTACATGTTCATAATTACAATTCATTACAATACAACCTCTACGATGGGTTGGCTGTCTCTGGTAGGGTCTCCCATTCCAGAAGGACACGCGGTGAGCATGATACTAAGAACTACCCTCCCCCTCTGTCTGATAGCATCTGTTCATCAAGCCATGTTCCCCTCACTGAAAGGGGTGGCTTTGTTGGTTATTGTCCGGCTGGTCCGAAAGGGCTCCTAATTATCCGTCCGAAATCCACCAGCGTCTGTTTCCCATATTGGGCGGCTGGTGGTCTGCGTCTGTTATCCCCAGAGGAGCGGTAGTTCTCAACACCTGGCAGCAGGTATAAAATGCTACCAAAACTTGTCCGTATGGACGAAATGGAAGGTCGCAAGGCATGCCCCATGTACCCGTTCGGGGGCTTCATAATCTCCGGGGACCCTACTCCCACAGCGATGCTAACGGTCTGTGGCAAGTCGACTGCTACTGTAACCCAGGCGAATATCTGGTGATATATGTATATTTACTGGCAGCAAGGCTGCCGTAAACGGAATAGCGGGTGTCTTTACGACATCTAGGTTAACCGAGGAATGCCGGATGTCCCTAAATGAGATAGCGAGACATTCTAGGATAACGCTTATATGGGTCCCTAGACACGATGGAAATCAGGGTAATTGTACAGCAGATGATCTGGCTAAAAGGGATGCGATGATGAGTGAGGAGGCGATCGACCCCTTTTCTGGTAATTCCCTTGTTAAACGCAAGATGGCTGTTCAGCAGAAACTATATGACTGCACAAAACAGGTGGACTAATGAACCTTCCTGTGCTACAGCAAGGTCGACTTGGCCCGTATATGATGCCAGCAGGACGAGTCTACTTATAGATTACAGTCGTGAGCAAATAAGGCTAATTGTCTCCTTTATTACAGGACACTGTTTAATCGGGACACATGGTAGAAGAATGGGCTTACGGTACAATGATTACTGTAGAAGCTGCAATAATGAATAAGAGGAAGAGACTGTGTATCACCTTTTCTGCCAATATCCGGCTCTGAAAGAACGCAACCTCGGATTTCCATTCCTATCATGTTTGGACGAGCTATCAATGATGAATCTGAGACGAATCTATTCCTTCTGGCTGGTTTAATTTGGAGTCAACGGAAGTACTATAAATACCCTGATGACTACCCCTTGGGTATCACAATGGGATCAGATCTGAATGGACCCAAGTGAGCTGCTTGAGGAGCGGCTGCCCATGGAACCTAACCTAACCTAACCTATTCCATTTTTCAAATGTTTTCTACGAATTTCTTTCACTCTTCTCTCTCTTTGTTATGTATCGTAACTGGTTTTAGGATTATCTAGTCTCTTTAGCTACTTTAATTCTCCATGATGTTCTTGGTCGACTAACGCTTCGAAAGCCCTGGGGGTTTCACTAAAGTGCTGCACATGGGACCTCAGACTGTTGATTTCATAGAGTATTACTCAGCCAACTATATTTACGCTTCTCTATTTCATTTTCGACCTTTCTTTGGGTGGTTCTTAATAGAAAATTGTCGTTCGTTCTTCTTTGAGGCCACCATTTTCTTAAAGTACTTCGAAGACATCTATTGATAAATATATGCAATTTTTGAACTATTTCCCTTTTAAGGAACCATGTTTCGCACCCATATTACTAGATGGATTTTACGCAGGCGTCACAGATTCTTAATTTTGTTGCAACACTAATTGTGTTTGACCTCCACACTTTACACAACATTGCATAGCTGCCCTTGGGTTTTTTTAATCCGCTTTCTATGTCAAGTATTGCACCACATTAGTATTTATAATGCTGCCTAGATATTCAAAACGGTTCACTTCACTGATCACCTGTTCATTAACTGCAAATTGAAATATGATCACGGCATTAATTATCATCGCTTTCATATTTTTGTTATATCGTCTTAATCCTACTTTAATTGATTCTTCAGTAAGGGAAGTTATGAGGGACTGCATATCTGAATTCCTAATGGATTCCCAAATTGAGTCCTGCAGGCACCAAATAGTTTTTTTCTTTTATACTCGTATTTTAATTTATTGTATCTTCCCAAATAATGTGAACTAACAATAAGTTGTTCAAATCTTAATTCTAAATATTAATTTGTAGTTACGTCCCACTACAGTTTGACGAAAAATGTTTAATTTTTGGATCCTATCATCTGCGCAGGTATGTTGGATTCCTTCTTCTTAGTCGGATGTTGCCATTACTTCTCATTAATGTTCGTGCAAGTGGGTTAGTGTGAACTTCTAACTTTTTCAAATATGACTCCGCTTGTTTTTTATTTCATTTTTCACCAGGAAGATACATAGGTCCTTATGAATGTTAATATTCCTCACATACCAGGGAGCTGCTGTTATCATTATTAATATTTTATTTTGGAATCTTTGAATTTTATCAATATTGGAAGCTGAGGCCGTGCACCATATGGGTTTTATTATTGAGCTTTACAGCAAAAGTTTACAATCTAAACTCAATCTCGCCAGTAAATTTTTAGTAATTTTAACTTCATTTGAGTCAATTTCGTATCTATATGCTTTTTCCAGGTAAGACATCGGTCTAGATGTAGACCTTCAGTTTGTTGAGGTATTATATCATTATTTATTAGTATTGGAGGGAACGATTCTCTACGCAATGTGAAAGTAAGATGTATACATCTTTGCTAGCTTACTTTTATTCTCCATTGTTTTAACCACCTTCCTATGTCGAGTATATGGTCTTGTAAAAGTACAGATGCTTCTTGGGGGTTTTCAGGAATGGCTAGGTTCGACTGTTAGTTGGCATATCACAAGTATATAGCAAATATAGGTAGGTACCCAGTATACTTCCTTGGGGTACGCCTGCTTCAATAGGCTGTGGTGACTGAAATAACTTTGTAGAAGCTTATGTGTATTTACTGGTAAATATTGTTTTATTTGAATCAATAATCCATCGTGCCAAACGTCGATGAAGAGCGCAGAACAATATTTTTTTCTTCAAATGTCTTAGATATGACATTTACCAGCCTGTGAATTTGTTCTATGGTGTTATGTTTTTCTCAAAACCCAAATTGATGAGTTGGAATATAATTAAAATTTTTCGAATAGCTTTGCTATATTTGACAATAGGCTAATGGGTATATATGATACTAACTTAGTGTCATCTTTTCCCGGCTTAGGTATCATTGTAACTAAAGAAACCTTCAATCCTGGTGGATAATATTCAAGGCGTAATATAGCATTCAAAATAAAACTGATTATTTTTAATGCAATTAGGGTAGCTCGAGCAGGATCTTGTTACTGATTTTGTCAATACCAGGTGATTTTTTGGAGTTTAAATCAACAATAGCCTTGTTGATCTCTGAAATCTCAAAAAGAAGTGGTTCAGCTGCAGTTATATGGGGTAAAGTTTGTGGTAACTCTATTATGTCGTTTGACTCATTCGGGGAAAATACGTTCTTTAGATGACTAACAAACAGGTTTCCTTATTCAGTATCGTTTCTCGCCCAGCCTCCACTTGAATTATGTAGAGGAGGTCTGCTCATAACAGGTCTTTTTAATTTTTTTGTATATAACATCCGTCACAGTTATAAATAGCAGCGGTGACAAAGCACACACTTACCTTTTGCCACTCCTCGTTGTAAAGCTATCACTTAACGTGCCATCATGCAATACCCTGCACGTATATCCTTCGTAGCTATTCCTAAGAATGTTAATGAGCTTTTGTTTCAAGCGCCATCCAGATAGCTTCTCTCTTCAGAGCATCAAAGGCTTTCTCGTAGTCTACACAGGTAAATTATATAGTTAAATTGAATTCTGCCGCTTGCTCAATTAAAATTATCACGTTACTAATTTGGTCGATACATGACCTACCAGGATAAAAGCCAGCTTGGGTGTGTCGGATGTGATCATATAGCGCTTCTGCTATTCTGTCTAATTTTATTAAATATCTTAAAAACTACTGACAACAATGGATTACCACGCCAGTTATTGCATATTTTATTATATCCTTACTTTGGGGGTTTAATAATTATCGCCTCTTTTCAGTCAGGCGGAAAAGCTTCAGTGTTCCAAATTAGTTTAAATATTGGACACAAGATTCCCGCCATTGCGATAGGATTAGCCCTAAAACATTCTATAGGAATATTATCATTGCAACAGCACTTATTACAGGCGCAGATCTAGATGGGGTGAAATAGGAATTCCCTCCCCCCAAAACCGAAAAATGTTCATATAAAAAAGAAGAAGATAAATGTAAAAAAAATTTGATTTACCAGCAACACCAACCACCCCCCTCCCCCCTCAAATTGATAGCTTGTTGTAGTGGTTAAAGAGCTTGCCTACAAAACCAAGCACCGCAGGTTCGATCCCTGTTTTTAAAAATTAACCCCCCTCTAAACAATCCACACAAGAAGACCGCTGACCACCCCTCCCCCTTGGAAAAGAGGATAACATCATGACAAAGGTCAGGCAGCCCGCCACCTGGGAAAAGTAGGAATCAAAGATTACTAAGGTACCCCACCACTATACCAAATACGCAGAGGGCGTTGTTTCTAGGCATCAACAGCTGGCAGCCCCATTATTCTAGACTAGCTACAGCAGACCAATCATCTACTTAGCTGAAAAGACAAGCACAATGCAATAATAACAACAGATTGCCAACATCATCATAGGACCCGCTACAGCAGACCAATCATCTACTTAGCTGGAACAACAACCATTTAACAAATGATACAAAATAATAAAAAAAGGACTGGATCTAATGGCAACATCGTACATGGAGACGCACAATAATCCAATAACTAAAACAGTGCAATCTCACATGGGAAATACAAGAAATTTGCCACTAGCACAAACATCAGGGTTTCAAACTACAGACTCCATGTGTTCACCGAAGTAACCTCACGAACGATCCAACAAGACAAGTCCTGGGGATCATTGGATCCCCGTATCACTAGATGAAACTGTAGTTAGCTGCAGGAATAAGGTCCGTGCACCTCGAATCCCGATTTCACTCCAAGTTTACATTTGAAGCATAACATCAAGGTGTGAGATTTCACCAAGATGTTTATCCATCAAACGGACAATAAGAATAGTCGGGACTTCGATGGTGCATTCCACAAAAAAATACTAAGAAGCGGTTGCGGTTTGGTAGCGAAATGCTTAAAAAAGATTCACATTGCTGGAATAGAATTCTTTGAAACTGCGAATTCAAGTTTAATTTGTTTCAAACTGATGGAAAAACGTATGTGAGTTGACCTCAAAACAAAGCCTTAGACTCCAGTTTTACTGTGAAAACACTTATCCAGCAAAGTTATTTCTTATTATAAGACTTCCAGTTTTGAGTTTTAAAACTTCATAAGTTTCTTAGATTTTTCAAAATCCTCCTAAATATTCCGTACAAATCACTGTATCTCACTTAAACATCAATACAAAACTAAATTTTTTTACCATTATTGGCCTCGAGCTTGTTTTTTATTTAGTTTTTGTTTATTTATTTTATATTGGAATATGTGTGTGTGTGTGATTGTTTTTTTTTAGTTTTTGTTTTATTAAAAACTTTTTTTTTGTTCCACAAATACATGTACAAAAGTGCAATTTGCATTTATTCGTTTGGAGTAGTTTGAACTTACAATCCAATAGTTGTTTGTTCTTGTATTTAGGTTTTTACACCTAGATTTTTTTTTTTTTATTACAGCAACAAAAACTACACTTATTCTGTATTCAATTCATTTAACCATAAAATCTAGGGTTTTGTTCATGTCCGGTTAAAAAAAAAAAAAGTTCAGCTAAAGTTTTTTGCATTTAACATTGTTTTAACAGCCACTAAATAGATTTATGGTATTTATTGAGTGGTGGGTAAATTATTAAGTTTTTGTTCATAAGTAATACTTTGACAAGTATGGGTATTTATAAAATTGACCAAGTATATTACTATAAGTTTGGTTTTAGTTACAGACGAGTTGAAATGTAATGTCTAGTGAACTGTAAGTTATTATGAATTAATGACTGCATTGTAATCAAAAATGTTATACAGAATATTAAGATAATTAGATAAGTTTTTGTTTATTTAGATTAGTTTTATTGCTATCAATTCGTGTGTTTCCAAAGCAAGCTTGTGTTCAAACAAGCTGACCATTTATTTCAATTCCTGAAAGTTTATGTCCTCCTGTATGATATGTTCCTATATTATTTTGCAATCGGAGTAGTAGTTTAAAAGATATGGATTTATTACCATTTATTTTTTCTAATTGACCCCATTGTGAACCTCTTTATCATTCAATTTAAGCTGAAATTGAACAGCCTGATTTCGATGAAGTATGGTCTAATGATTCTCTCATTAAATTGACCACATATTTTTCTGTTCTAAAATAAGATTTTACTGCCACTTGTAAAAGCATTTTTTCTGGAAAACATATTTTTAACATAATGAATTTCTGTTTAATTCATCATTAATTGTAATGAATTCATTTAAAAAAGCATATTAATTTATTTATGTTACATGCACAAAATGTATTCTCTTAACAGGTTAATTAAGTTGGACAATTTTGTGTTTTTTTTTTTTTTTTTTTTTTTTTTTTTTTGTAAATTTATTTATTATATTATTTGTTTAATGCAGCAAAATATATTTGCGAACATTTATGCAACTAATTAATTTTTATGTCATTTTGTTTGAGGTGCATAAATATTTGAAATGCAGTCATACAAATAACTGGAAAAATATGTGAATGAAGTAATAAACAAATATGTATGTATACAACATTTAAAGGAGTCAGAGTTTTCAAATGTTAAAAATCCTTAAAAGTAATATTAAGCACTCATAAAGGAAAAGAAACAAAAATAGTCTTATTTTACACAAGTTTTACAGTTAATAATGAAAATTATCCCAACGCCTTAAAGTATGCTGTACTATTAAGTAATATTAAGTACTCATGAGGGAAAGGCTTTAAAAATAGCATGATTGTACATAAGTTTTACAGTTACTATTGAAAATTCTCCAAAAGCCTTAAAGTATGCTGTACTTAATAAACACTTTGTGCATATAACTGTGTATTTCAAAAACTCGCAATTGATGTTATAATTTGCTATAGAATTTGATAAAAACCTGATAATTTAAATGAATTTCTTTAATTTATCAAATAATTTTCTTTTTTTATACTTTTCTTTTTGACATATTTTTATGGCAGAAACTGTGAGCTACCCAAATCAATTAATCAATTTCAATTAATTGATATGAAATAGCAAAAAAATTCTTTTGATCTGTATCAATATCCAATTACAAAACCATATGGATTGCACTTCAAACAAATGAACACACAAAACAAAAAATTTTAAATAAAATTAAACACAACCTGACAACATATGATGGTACTAAGATTTAATTTATTGTTAATTGAAAAGTATTTATTTAATAAATAATAAAACAAAAGCAAACAAAAAAAAAAACAAAGAGTAAAAATTCCATTCAACAAGCAAGATGAAGAAATGTCTGTCATTGAATATTTTTATAAAATGGAATGTGTGTGTTATGTTGTCAGTATTTCTTTTAAATTATGTGAAATTTATTTCAATATTTTGCTATATAAAAAAGAATTTAAAAAAATGTATTGAAAATTGAACTCATAAATGAGGAAAATATATTTTTGCTAGCTTACTTTCCTTCCAGTTACAGGAAAACTTTATCTTTTACTAGAAATGTTTGTAAGGCAAAAGAAAAAAACATAAACGCACCCCATTATGAACAATTTTCTGGTAAAATTTTCAAAAGAAAAACTTTGTTTTTTCACCCTTTCAATGTTTTTATCTGTAAACAAAACAACAAGTAAGAAAAAAAATAAACAAAATTGTCGTTAAATAGAAGAAACGGGGGAAAAATTTAAGAAATAATGAATATTATCTTAAAAGTAAAAGAAATGTTGTGGAAAAGAAACAAGTTTAAAGTAGCAATAAGGCGCTAGGTTTAAGAAACAAGAAGAAATTTATTATTGAATCTGAAATCGGTTGGGGCCATGAAAATGAGGAAAATTTCACACAGAAATTTGAGCATTAGTTTATCGTGACTGAGCCTTCAAAAAGACCCATGTGAAATCAGAAAATATTCAGCAGAGCAAACATTTGTTTAATTTAATATGAAAGTTAAACAAAATTAAACATTAATATGTTTAAAAACTTCTAAACCAATTGATATATTGACTAAAGTTCTTCCAGATGGTAGAATAATGTTAGAGAAATGTTTTGCAAAATTACACTTAGCTCTTTTTGTTACTAAATCCATGATATAAAGTCTTAAATCTTTCTCCAATTACTCCCTTAAAATATTCTCTCCTACCAACTCCAATAAATTCCCATAAATAGCTTAATTTATAATCAATTTCACATTAAATCACTATTTATTTTAAACCATTTAAATCCATTCAATTATTTATTTATTTAATAAAACAATGATACTACAATATAAATTTTTGTAATTTTATTTTCCTTAAAATTTCAACAAATATTTATTTAATTATTATGTTAAGCTCTGTGATTTTATTATTCATAACAATAGTTGTTCTTTTGCAAATTGCCTTTTTTTGTCATATAACACTAAAGTAAACAGTTTATTTGTTTGCTAATAAATAATTTATTATTTATTAAACAAGTTAATGAATTTTAATTTGTTTTAAAGATAAACAAACAAAAAATTTACAAATGTAATTTATTTTATATTATCTGAAACATATTTCTCTTCTTTTAACTTAATTATCAATTTCAATTTGTTACAATGTTATTTGAATTTTATTTTATTACATTTTAATTTAGTTTAAATTTATATATATTTTTTATTTTTTTGTAATATCACTCACGCCTGGCTTCCATAAATATTCTTATTTTTATCTAAAAATTTTTATGCCAGCATAGTTTTTTTCTCTTTCATTATTTATTTATTTAAAAAAAAAAAAAAGATTTTGTTCATTTTGTTATTTAATTTTAACGAGAAATTGAAAATCATGTGGCATCATCTTTGTCATTTTGTTCGTCCTGTATACTTTTGCCATTTCCATTGGCCTGTTTGGTTTGATTATCCTCTGTGCCATTGCTGCTTGCACTATTTACGGTTAATTTGGAATTGTTTAGCTCAGTTTCTTCGGGTATACGAACTTGGTCTTGATCCTAAAAAAAATACAGAATAAAAAATTTATATTAATATTTATTGGTGTTTAAAGCATATGTTGCGTATGAGCAACAAATTCATTTAATACATTAAGCATATTAAGTATACGTAGTAATTTATATTTTCACTTAATGGAAATAAATAAACGTGCATTAAAGGTTTAGAATTTTTACAAACTAATTTTCAAGCCTTTGGGAAAAAGCTTTCTAGATATAGACTAGACATAGACTAGACATAGACTAGACATAGACTAGACATAGACTAGACATAGACTAGACATAGACTAGACATAGACTAGACATAGACTAGACATAGACTAGACATAGACTAGACATAGACTAGACATAGACTAGACATAGACTAGACATAGACTAGACATAGACTAGACATAGACTAGACATAGACTAGACATAGACTAGACATAGACTAGACATAGACTAGACATAGACTAGACATAGACTAGACATAGACTAGACATAGACTTGACATAGACTAGACATAGACTAGACATAGACTAGACATAGACTAGACATAGACTAGACATAGACTAGACATAGACTAGACATAGACTAGACATAGACTAGACATAGACTAGACATAGACTAGACATAGACTAGACATAGACTAGACATAGACTAGACATAGACTAGACATAGACTAGACATAGACTAGACATAGACTAGACATAGACTAGACATAGACTAGACATAGACTAGACATAGACTAGACATAGACTAGACATAGACTAGACATAGACTAGACATAGACTAGACATAGACTAGACATAGACTAGACATAGACTAGACATAGACTAGACATAGACTAGACATAGACTAGACATAGACTAGACATAGACTAGACATAGACTAGACATAGACTAGACATAGACTAGACATAGACTAGACATAGACTAGACATAGACTAGACATAGACTAGACATAGACTAGACATAGACTAGACATAGACTAGACATAGACTAGACATAGACTAGACATAGACTAGACATAGACTAGACATAGACTAGACATAGACTAGACATAGACTAGACATAGACTAGACATAGACTAGACATAGACTAGACATAGACTAGACATAGACTAGACATAGACTAGACATAGACTAGACATAGACTAGACATAGACTAGACATAGACTAGACATAGACTAGACATAGACTAGACATAGACTAGACATAGACTAGACATAGACTAGACATAGACTAGACATAGACTAGACATAGACTAGACATAGACTAGACATAGACTAGACATAGACTAGACATAGACTAGACATAGACTAGACATAGACTAGACATAGACTAGACATAGACTAGACATAGACTAGACATAGACTAGACATAGACTAGACATAGACTAGACATAGACTAGACATAGACTAGACATAGACTAGACATAGACTAGACATAGACTAGACATAGACTAGACATAGACTAGACATAGACTAGACATAGACTAGACATAGACTAGACATAGACTAGACATAGACTAGACATAGACTAGACATAGACTAGACATAGACTAGACATAGACTAGACATAGACTAGACATAGACTAGACATAGACTAGACATAGACTAGACATAGACTAGACATAGACTAGACATAGACTAGACATAGACTAGACATAGACTAGACATAGACTAGACATAGACTAGACATAGACTAGACATAGACTAGACATAGACTAGACATAGACTAGACATAGACTAGACATAGACTAGACATAGACTAGACATAGACTAGACATAGACTAGACATAGACTAGACATAGACTAGACATAGACTAGACATAGACTAGAGATAGACTAGACATAGACTAGACATAGACTAGACATAGACTAGACATAGACTAGACATAGACTAGACATAGACTAGACATAGACTAGACATAGACTAGACATAGACTAGACATAGACTAGACATAGACTAGACATAGACTAGACATAGACTAGACATAGACTAGACATAGACTAGACATAGACTAGACATAGACTAGACATAGACTAGACATAGACTAGACATAGACTAGACATAGACTAGACATAGACTAGACATAGACTAGACATAGACTAGACATAGACTAGACATAGACTAGACATAGACTAGACATAGACTAGACATAGACTAGACATAGACTAGACATAGACTAGACATAGACTAGACATAGACTAGACATAGACTAGACATAGACTAGACATAGACTAGACATAGACTAGACATACAGAGAACGCCGTTCAATTTAAAAGGTTGGCCCTCTTTAATTTCCTCTATTTACCACTCCTGTTTTTCATAAAAAAAAAAAATAGATAAATACAGCAAAAAAAAGCAAAAACCAAAAATAAAATTCAATGTGAAAATGAGATTTTCCACCAACACAAATACTTGTTTCCTCAATTGTTTTCCTTTTGTTCTTTCAAACCATTTTGTTTTTTGTTTTTCGCTCTGCTGAATTCTATATTTGTTTTTTTTTCTTGGTTTTTATTTTTTACCATCACAAGATGTTTTTCTTATATTTTCAAACGATTTTTGATTTTTTACTTATTTTATTTTTTTTTTTTTTTCTGTAGCCCTCTAACAAACAACTATGAAATGTATTGAATGAAGTGTGGATTTGGATGTTTACTTTAGCAGTCCCTCAAACTTCCTCTCAGCGTGGCTGACAGTGTAAGTAGTGCCACGTAAGACAGGGTGCTGATGACGTTGGTGGTTTATTTTTAATGTTTTAAATAAAAGAAAAAGTTCTTTATTTTTTTTTCATACTCTATTTTCGTTTAGTTTTCTTGTGAATTAAATTGTTTTCTTATGGGTAAGTGGTACAGTATGCAAAATCTCTTATCTCACAACATACTGTGTTGAATATTATTTATTTAATTGCAGAAATTTACAGAAAAAAAAAATCATTTACAAGTTTAGCTTATTAAAAAGACTGATGAGAACACCTAGCTATCTTTACGTTTGCTTAAATATGTTCGGAACACAATCATCAATCAGTATTCGTACATTTCCAGTACAATTGTCAACCTGCTGATTTTGTCACGCTGACATTTCATCAAATATATCAAAAGGTCTGACTGACATCAACATGGTGATATATTCAGCCTACAGTAAATGTTATATTCAAAATCCTACTTATATTAACAAAAATTAAATTGTCGAAAAATTAAACTGAATATGTGTAAATGTATAACTGAGTCAGCGTGTTTGCTCTTCTGTCATCTTTATAAAGAGCCAAGAAAAAACAAAAAACAAACAACAACAAAGAACGAGCAACAAAAATATCGAAGCACAATTTTCAGTAAACAATATTATAAAATAATAAAATTTATTTTTGTTTTTTATTTTTATTTATATTGTTGCTACGACTGTTAGTAAATCTTGGTTGCTGTTTTTTTTTTTTTTTTTTTTTTTTTTTTTGTCTCCCTTTTTTTTCTTAGTATTTTGTAGAGATTTTGTTTTTCTTATGCTTTTGATTTTATAAAGAAAATTGTTTTGTTTATCAAAAGAAAATTTTGCACAAAAAAAAAAACAGATACGTACAATGAAAACAAACAGAAAAAAACAATAAAAGTAAACGAAATTGAAAAAGTTCAATAACAAGTTTTTTAGATTATCTAAATTCTATAAATATTGTAAATTGTATGTACAGAGAAAATATTTACATGTGAGAAATCTATATGCAGTAATACACAAGTACAATTTAAGATAGAAATATTCGTACAGCTAAAATTTATATTCCGAATATTTTAAAATTTTACAAAAAATATTTTTTTTTTAGTTGGGAATGAATTTATAATAGATTTTTGTCATATTCTTTCCAGTCTTATATTTATACCGGGTGTATGACTTAAAAATGCGGGATTTACAATATATGGCGCATCTTTTGAAAGCGGTTTTTTCAATAACTTATGTGTTGTTTTGAAGAGTACACAACTATCTGTCATTTCTTTTCTTTTTAGTTTAAATAACTAAATTTGTTTTTTGCTTCGAAAATGTCGCATTTTGTACCAACGACTCGTCATGAGCGGAAAGTTTTGGTTTACTTCTCTAATTTGAAAAAAAATAGGGCTGAAGCACACCAATTACTCACCAAGCTTATGGTGAATGTGCAACAGATGGAAGACAAAGATCGCTTAGGCCAGCCAAACAAGTTTGAAGACCAAGTATTGGAGGCACTACTCCATGAAGATTGTTGTCAAACTCAACAACTCAACTTGCTAAATCATTGGGAGCTACTCAAGCAGCAATTTTAAAATATTTGCAAGCAGGAGGATTCATTCAAAAGCAAGGAAATTGGGTACCATTCGAGTTGAAGTCAAGAGACCCTTAAAGATTATTTCGCATGTCCGAAATGATGCTTAAAAGCTATAAAAGAAAATAATTTTTACACCAAATCATTAATTGCAGTCCATAATGATAACCCGAACTATAAGAGAGCGTATGCGAAGCCCGGCTAATCAGCCAATTTGACACGAAAGACAAAAATCCATGGAGCTAAAGTATTTTTTTGCATTTGGAGGGAGCAACAGGGTTATATCTACTATGAGCTGCTAAAATCTGACTAAACTATTACAGGGAACCTGTTGCAAATGCAACTGATTCACTTGAAGCGAGCATTGACCGAAAAATGACCAGAATATGCGGCCATAAACTGTAATATTCCTTCATGACAACGCTTGGCCATATTTTGCAATACCTATCAAAAAGTATTTAGAATGAAATGGTTTGGAAGTTTTGCCTTACCCGCTTTATAGTTCAGACCGTGTCCCGACCTACAACTATTTGTTTAGATCGATGGAGAACGCTGTCTCTAGGATATGCTTCACTTTGGAGCAGTTCTTTTGGCTCGGAATATGTACATATATTGCCAGAAAGATGAAAAAAGGTCATAGCCAACATTGGCCAATATTTTTAATAAATTTATATTGCAAAAATATTTAAACAATTTCACATTTTTAAGTCATACACCCAATTATTTAAAAGTAGCTTTTCCTACTCATAAATTTTATACTTCAATCATGGCTTTATTTATTGCTAAATTTATACTTTAATCATGGCCTTTCCTATACTTAAATTTTTGTTTTAATCGTAGGTTTTTCAATACTTCAATATTTTTTCAATCGTAACTATTTCTATACTCCACTTTTTACTTCAATCATGTTATTTCCTCTACTACATTCGTGGCTCATTCTAAGATTTAATGTATAAGTATGTCAATCGTGACTCTTTATGTACTTAAATTTTTACTTCAATCATTGCTTTCTCTATATTTCAATCGTGACTCTTTCTATTCTTATATGTTTCCATCAATCGTTACTTCAAATCTGGCATCAATCATGACTCTCTCTATTCTTCAGTTTTTGCTTAGCGCTTTTTCTATTCTTATCTTTTTATACCCATTAGTTGCAGGGGTATATATAAGTTTGTCAATCCGTTTGTAGTTTCTACATTTTGCATTTGCGATCCCACAAAGTATATATATTCTGGATCTTTATAGATAGCGAAATCAATATAGCCGTGTCCGCAGTCTATATGTGTGTTGAAATAAACACTCCGTAGCCCCCAAATAACTTACAAGCATGATTGATACATCAATATATCGGGAAATCTTCCAGCTGGGTTGCTATTTAAAATCGAGATAATTTTGATCTATATCTGGATTGCTACGTCATTAATATAGACAATATTGATATCTAATGATAGATATTTCAAAGTCCATTGCAACGATGTACATAGTAATTTGGACTATAGTCATTTGGACCTGCAAAGGGTCAAAATCGGGAAAAATATTTTTTAACCGAAAGTTTTTTTTTTGCCAAAAAAATTTTTATTATACATTTTTTCCACTAATAAATTTGTAAATTAAAAAAATGTTTAAAAACAAAAAAAAATTATTTTGTTTACCTAAAGATATTTAAAAGTTGTATTTTAAAGTATAATTTGGTGAAGGGTATATAAGATTCGGCACTCTTGTTTTCTCCCTTACTTGTTTTATATCAAACGTTCTTCTTTCTATTCTTAAATTGTTACAATCGCGGCTCTTTCTTTACTTAAATTATTTCTTGAATAATGGCTTTTACTATACTTCAATGTCTACTTCTTTCATGGCTCTTTCTAACAGCTGTTTCTACTTCAACAATGACTTTTTCTATACTTCAATTGTAGCACTTTCTATGTTTTAATGTTAACTTCGATTATGGTTTTCAATTCTTACTTCATTCATGGCCCTTTATAACTTACATTTTTACTTCAATCTTTGCTGTTTCTATATATTAATTTTTACACAATACTGGTTCTATCTATCCCCCAATTTTTACATCCATCGTGGCTGCTTTACTTCACTCATTTTTTCCAAAAATGTCTACATTAATCGTGGCTTTTTCTATTCATTAAATTTTACTTCAATCGGTGCCCAATTTTATTTTCTAATTTTACACCTCAATTTACATTTTGCTCGTGTCACTTTTTATTCTTTAATTATTCGTTCAATCATTGTTGCTTTCTAAGAATAACGAAAAGGAAGGGCTCTTATTTTTTTAACAACAACATCAACTTGTTTCCCTTCTCACATATAAGTAGTATGTGAATTCAATATACTTAAGAGAAAGAGTTATCTTCAAAATTTTGTATTGAAAATTGCAATTCTAATACACTCTGTCACAAACACAATATTTTTCTATTTTTTTCCACACACTTAAACCATTAAATTTTTGGGGGTTGAAATTGAAAAAAAAAAAAAAAAAAATGAAAAAAACAGGTTTGTAAAATTTCGTATTGGAAATGTATAAAAAATTAAAATAAATAAAATTTTTGCTGAATTATGCAATAAAAAGCAGAAACATCTATTTATGAAATCTTTCCAGTTCAAATATAAATTAAATAATTTGAAAATTGTTGGAGTTTTTAAATTTCATTGTAATAAAATTTTGTTATAATTTTCAAGGTCCTTTTTTTTAAATAAATGTCTGTATTGAAAAACATATTTTATTGAAAAGGTACCAAAAATAAACATAATTTTTACCCCTTAAAGTAACAAACTTGTATTCGTTATATTTTGATAAGTAAAGAATACAACTTAAAAGTTGTTTCTATGTTTATTGGTTTAAAAAAAACATAAGGAGCCAAAAAACTACTAAATATCCGATTTTCTCCCCTAAAAAGTTCAATTTTGGAAAAAGTATCAAACACCTGTCAGCTTATTTTGGACCATAAATGGACTATCATGCAAGTTCTTTTGCATCTTTATTAGTTCTGATGATATAAGGTTAGCAAATTTAACCGTTTTTACCCCCTTAAATACCTTCTTAGTGGATCGTTTTGGGGAGGGAGGAACCCACAGTTAAAATTTCATGATTCTAGCTTCAGTCTTTTGGGCTGTGCGATGATGAATTAGTCAGTCAGACAGTAACGTTACTCTTTTATATATGAGGGATTTCATGTCAAGTGAACCAACTTATGAAATTGATGTCTTCCGATCCCAATAAAATTTGCACCAAGGTTAGTCTTATTGGATAGTAATTCAGACACAATTTTTCAACAAGATGGGTCAAGAACTCTCTGAGTCGCATCCCATTTGTTTTTTATTTTAGTTAACGCATTTATTGTACAGTAAACACTCCACTCCTATTGGAGCTTCTAGCAACAATGTTTGATAATATATACTTATGAAACGAAAATAATTCTAAAGTGTTTGAATAGAATTTCTAAATCTTATCCTAACTTGGGCAAGATGTCTGAGTTGTGCCCTGCTTCCAAACTCCTCTTCCACCGATTTTCGCCAGATCATACATGGACGACCACGATTCCAACATCCCTGGGGATTCCACTGCAAACACAATTTGGCTATATCCCGTTGTCCTTTCTTAGGGTGTGACCATTTTCTTCGACTTATTTCCGTTTCCATGGGCATTGATTTCAACTTTTGGAGCAGATCTTGATTAGTTATACGCCGCGGCCAGATTATTTTCAGGATCCGCTTTAAACATTTGTTCACAAATACTTGTATTCTCTTAGAGACTGAATTTGTAACCTTCCAGGTATCACATCTGTAAAGAAAGACCGATTTTATGCTTGTATTAAATATTCGGATTTTGTGATTTTTGGATATATGCGATGACTGCCAGATTCTGCAAAGAGATGGTTATGTATGGCGAGCTTTATTGATACGGCTTTTAATATCAGCATCCGCACCTCCACTAGTGCTTATTACACTACCTAGATAACTAAAATCAGTGACATTCTCAATGATATCACCATTAACAGTAACTGTAGTATTGTTGTTATTGGTCTAAATTCGCATACATTTTGTTTTACGTAAGTTGATCCTTAAACCAACTTTGAGGCCATTTTCATATAATTTGATCATCTTATCCTGAATACCAACAAGTGTATGTGACATTAAAAACGCAGTTCGTCAGCATAGTAGGCGTTGATTCAGATTCCATTGGATGCCATCCGATGCCTCGGTGTTCGCCTTCGACATTACCATATCCAATACTAGTAAAAATTGTGTTGGTGATAGTACACAACCTTGTCTCACTCCACAGTTAATATAGAAACTATCACTTTCCACTCCTTTGAAAAGGGGTTTACATTTAGCGTCGCAGTATAGCATTCGTATAATAGAAATTATCTTGTCTGGAATGCCCACATTACGAAGACATTTCCAGATAGCTTCTCTGTTTATTGCGTCGAATGTATGCTCAAAGTCGACAACAATTATATATGGTGGTGAGTTCCATTCGATTGACTGTTCCACGATTCCTCGCATCCCATTAAGTGACCAAAAATGTCCTCAAGGAAAAGATCCAAACTTTCTTTTGAGAAAAAAAAAATAAACACGTAAGAGAACTATATTCGGCTGTGCCGAATCTAAAATATCTTTCACCAAATTATACTTTAAAAAAAAGAACAAATTTTTTTCTAAATGTTTTTCAAAATTAAAAAAAAAAATTTCGACATTGTTTTTATTAATTTTTTTCCAATTTTTTTTTTTAATTTTTAAAAAATATTTTTTTTAAATTTATTAGTGAAAAAAATTTAAGAAAAAGATTTTTCTGGTAAAAAAAAAAAAAAATCTGGTTAAAAAATATTTTTCCCGATTTGGACCCATTGTAGGTCCAAATTACAATAGCCTTATATACATCGTTGCAATGGACTTTGAAATATCTATCATTAGATATACATATTGTCTATATCAATGACTTAGTAATCCAGATATACTTGATAAAAAATAGGCCAAAAATCGAGGATGTCCCGGTTTTTTTATTATATCTCAGCCATTCGATTTTAAATAGCGACCGAGACAGAAGAATTCCCGATATACTGATGTATCAATAATGTTTGTAAAATATTTTTGGGCTACGGCAAGTTGATTTCAACATACAGACGGACATGGCCATATCGACTTCGCTATCTATAACGATCCTGAATATATATACTTTGAAAAATGTAGAAATTACAAACAGAATGCCACTCATTGTGAAGGGTATAAAAAGGTCCCATTTTGAAAAAAAAAAACTCAAAAAAGTTTTTGATTTAGAAAAAATTTTAACATTTTATAATTTTTTTTTTTAGAAATATGGATGAAATAGCTAAACTATTTGGCCTAAATGTCAAATTTTG
Organism: Calliphora vomitoria; assembly: GCA_942486065.2. NCBI lineage: Eukaryota > Metazoa > Arthropoda > Insecta > Diptera > Calliphoridae > Calliphora > Calliphora vomitoria. The sequence goes on along the minus strand of OW818030.2, from coordinate 113,795,132 downwards.
ACCCCCTCTAACTCTGATAGTTCTTGACGTAAAAATTACTATCCAATAGGACTAACTTTGGTGCAAATTTCATTTTAAAAGTTCGTTCATTTGACATGAAATATATAAATAATTTGTGAAAATGTAAAATAAAAAAAGAAACAAAAATTCATATTTTGCAAATAAAATTTTCAAAGATACGAGTACGTATACTTTTTCTATTGAGTGTTATTGCTAGTTATTTCCCAGCTTAGTTGTTTTTATACAATTTTGTAATTGTTATTAAGATTTAATACTTCCTGACAACTTAAGCAAAGATATTGAAAAATTGATAAGTAGAGTGGAAATTTTAGAACGTTTTTATTTAGGAAGAAGATATTTTAAAGAATATTTTAAAAGTTTTTTAAGATACATTTAACATTTCATAATTATATGAAATGAAAATTTAAGTGGTGTTTGTAATTTAAAATATTCAAGGCATCATAATATCTGCTATAAATTCAAAGGAAAAATCCAAAAATAACTGACACTCAAACGGTGCCGTATTAGTAATATTTAATTTAACATATGAATTAAATGTTAAGTATACGTTACAGTGTACAATTAGCATATGCTATAATTTAATATAAATAATATAATATAAAAACTAAAAACAACTGGTGCGTTCTTACCAAATTTTTAAAATCAAGAAAGCAGAAATAAATATATGAGATTATTGTTTAAATAGCAGTTATATTTAAATAGAAAGCTAGCAGTAGCATGCTTAAATTGCTATGCTTAGGTGTTAAAGTCTTATAAGTAATTGCTCTGTTTTTGGAATATTTTCATTTTATCAGCCTTTATTAAACTAATTCTCTCCTATTTACTAAAAATTGTTATTGACATTTATTTTAAATTGCCTCAAAAAAGATCATTTAAGCCTTTTCTCTGCTTTCAACCACAGTGTTATTCCAGTTGTTCAATTACTTTAAAATAGTTTATTAAAAAAACCTTTACATTTATTACTTTAACCAAAAAAAATCTCAAACCACCAAAGGCGCACAAAACCTAAGCCAATTAGCTAAATATTCTAAACTATATTTTTCAAGTAAATATCCGTCAAATATATAAAAAAAAATCACAGATATTTTAGCATTTTTTTTTTCCAACAAAAATTTCCATTTATTTGCACAATTTTATATTCGTTTGCAAATATTGTTACTATAACAATATTATTCGAATTTATACAAGATTTTATTTTTTTGGTTTTACTTTATCTTTTTGCAAAACATTGCAAAATATTTTTTCGCAGTTTTAGCTAAAGGGAATTTTTTTGTAAATATCTACCAAATAGCACGTCTCGTACACCAAAAATCCCTTGTGAATTTTTATTTTGACAGCAGCAATAAATCGTTTAACATGCAATATATTTTTTGTTATTTTTGGTGTAAAAACTATTTGTTGAGCCTTACTGATAAAAAAAAAATAAAAAACAAAAAACTAGTAGCAAAATAAAACATATTGGTATTCTAGCTCGATTGCGAAAGGTAAAGAACGTAAAAATAATAAAATTAAAATACTCGTAGTCACATTTGTAGAGACCTGATACAATTTGCTTGCAATAAAATAAATCTTAACAGCAATCATTGCTTTTCAATGTTAAAAAACAAGAAATAACAAAAAAATTAACTAAATACTTTAATAAATTGTAATGAGTAAATTCCTCTTTTCAGTAGAAATGTCTAAATTTCTTAATTACATAAAATTATGTAAGTTTATGGCCTTTATCGTAATTAAATTTTATATCATTTCATTAAAATTATAAAATATTTTATTATAAAGCCCTTCAAATGTAAGAACAAGTCAAAGATTAGGTTTTGTATTGACAGCAGCCCCTATTAATTCAAATGGAATAAAATTCCTTTAAAGAATGGTAAAGAAAAATTAAATATGAAAATATTTGACATGCAAATGAATGTTAAACTATTTAAGCATAAAGAAGTCAAGTACATGTGCATTTTGCATTCAAATATTCCACATAAGTATGTACATATGTGTTTGTTGATATGTACATTAGGGTGCTCCAAAAATATTAAATTGAGAATATTGACCGTCTACCAAACCCTCTGCAATTATTCTATGTATTGTAGAAATACGTTGTGTAAACTATTGGGATGATAGGACAACATAAACTGGTGGCGCAAAGATACTGAAGATTTGAGGTGCATTTACAAGGGGGGGAAAATAAATTTTTTAAGTTTTTGTAAAAATTTTGATATTAAATAATTAATTTTGCAATTTAATTTAAAAACACCTAAATGTGTAGGTAGCTGTTGTTCTAATGAGATATAAAAGACAAAAATTGGTTAAAAAATGTTAAAGCTGTTAAAAATACCCCAGGACATTAACGTGTCTCAGGCCACTAGAATAAGAAATGTAGCAACAGATTTAAAATATTTGGAGAAATATTAAACAAAAAGCTATTTGTTATTTAAAATATATCTATATTTATATGTATATTAGTTTTGTCCTCGTACGATACCATAAACATATTCGCAGGTATGACCAACAAATTTAATTCTTTTAACAGTAGTTTTAAAACTCCACTTTCAAATTTCTTAAAATTTTGTTAAACAAATTTCAGAATTTTATGATCATCTCATTGGGATTTATTGAGAATATAATAGGGAATAAAAATTTTAAAATCGTATGTCCATATCTCTTATAGTTTTCCCGTACTTACAATTTAAATTTTGAGATTTTCGAGAAAAACTAATTTTTTTATCATATTTTGGCAAATGAGCTCAATTTCATTAATGTTACTTTATTTAGTAAAACCTATTCAGAGTATTATAGTCCAGAGAATTTTAAATATAGCCTTAAAGTTTTATTAAAATCAGAAAATATTTTATGGCATTATGTAGAACAAAAAAAAACAATTTTTACATGTAAAATAATTTTTCAATATTTTTAATGAAGTAGGCCATTCAAATTATATTTACATTTTTTCTGGCTTCATTTCTAACGTTTAACCATTTCCATGTATGGCTAAAAGTGGTTTAATTACACCCTTCCTCATGAGTGGCAAGGGTATATGTAAGTTTGTACTTATATGGACTTTATTGCAGATAACAATAGTTATCACCATAGTAGGAGGAGGGCATTATGATGTTTATAATGCCCAAAAATATTAGTCTTACACCCACCTAAAAGTATTCCGATCAGATATAGGATCACTTTCTGATTCTATTTAAAGACTCGTCTGTCCGTCTCGCTGGCTGCACCCAGAAAAAAAATATAGTTCCGCATTGTTACTTTAACCATTTCAACATTTGTGCATGTTTGCTGTAACCATTTCAACATTTTTAACAATATTATACTCACAGTAACTATATATCTAATTGTGGTAGCAATAATATGGTTAATTTACGATTCAAATGCTTGTATCAACCATATATATGGTTACAGTAAACAAGTATATGTTTGTGACAACTATTTATATGATGAATAATATAAGCCGAGAGCAACATAATATGGTAAGTCCTTTATCATATAAATGGTTGTCACAAACATATACTTGTTTACAGTAACCATATATATGGTTGATACAAGCATTTGAATCGTAAATTAACCATATTATTGCTACCACAATCATATATATAGTTACTTGTCCAAGTAAGTTTGTGCGCAAATACAGGTCAAAATTTCGAAGACATTTCGATAAAAGACGAAGCCTATTGAAACTGGAAAAATCTGTCCATTATATCACATAGCTCCCATACAAATGTCCTCCCCCAATGGAGTTTATCACCCATTAATGCTTGATTTTCATAGACATCCACAAAAATGTTTGCCATAAAAAAGATCTAAAAAAGATCACATACAAAGCCACCATCCGAAAATCACTTTAACGAGCATAAATTATTGAATTTTTAAGAGAAAACTGTATTTTCTCAATTATTCAGTGTAGGATATCACATGTTCGGTCTAGACCGGCAATACTTTATTACTTGGTTTCTTTTTTTCATTTAGAAGTCTATTATAACTACCATCTACTACTAGTCGAAAAATACTTTAGATAGAGGTTTGTAATCATAATTTTTGAACTCAGAGAAACCAAATCTATATAAAAAGCACTGTTTAAAGATGTCCGATCAGCAATATTTTGTACAAAATCAGTTTTTCAATAAAAGGCAGGACTTTAAAAGGAGTTGCTCTCTGTAGCATGAAGTTATTTTTTGCATGTAATTTTATACCAGTCTATTGTACATGTATGTATGTACGCAAAACTAATAAACTATTTGTAGGAATGTGAACTAAACAGCACAGAAAATAATTAATCCCTAGAAAACCACAAACAAATTTTGTTAGTAAACAATAAAAAAAAAGTCGTAGTTTTAAATAACAAAATATATACAGAAGATGCTATAAGTTTTGTGAAGTCAACAGAATAAAGGTTGATAAGACATTGAATTGTTTGGAACCTAAGAAAAATTTGATGGTACTGATCATTATTAATACTGATTGTAATTTTTTTATATATAATAATGTGATCCACTGCATCCAAATTAAAATTGCGGAGGCAATTAATCTATACATATTTCAAATCAGCTAACCCCGATGAAACATCACCAGATATTTTCAAGGGCTATTAACAATGCTTTGAACAGCTCAGTTGGAAATTACTTGAAGGTATTTTATATCTGATTGTGTCTCTAGTTCCTATATGAAACATTTCACGACATCCCTTAATATTTTCATATATTTAGTCAGATTTCCACAAGAAAAATTTTAATATTGTCAGCAGATTTTTAAAAACAGTTGAATATTTATAAAATCGTAATCAAACACATTCATAATAAAAATGAACGTATAACACCTGCCAACAATTAAAGATGGAAATTTGGAGCAGGTATTCCCTAAGGGTTTTTGTATTGGTAACATCAATAATGTTTTTAAAATTGTTTTTCTACTTTTAGCTTTGGATCTACCTTCATTTTCCAATATTAGCTGTCATAAGTAAATTCCTGTATGTCCGTTTCGTAAGCTTATATGTACAATTAATTTAGTCATCATCGCCAAAAAGTTGTTGCAATGACCGAAATGTCTTTTTTTATATTTGTGTTGAGTAGACAGTCCAAAAATTTGGAAAACCTATAACGGAAGCACTTCTACACGTTCAATAAATGTATATTGATCGCAATCCAGTATCGCGATATTTATTGAACGTATGCAGTATTGATCGCAGATTAGCCTAATATTCTGAACAGATGGCGATCCAAATACCACAATATATATTGAACGTGTAGTTAGTGGGAAACTCATATTTAAATTATTATAAAATGGATATTGAGGCCCTGAATAAGCCTTGTGTGCCAAACATTTGGTCAATTCACAAGGTCCCTTATAATGTTCTAATATTTCATAATGGTTTTTATTGCTTTTCAAGCAAAAAATGTCCTAAAATAATACTACTTTCTATTTTATGTTTGTGTTATCGGAACGAACCAGCAGAGACCAACGCCTAAGAGTCCGTTAAGCCGAGCAGCCGAGTCGTGATATATTAGGACATTATGACAATATGATTGATAAGAGACCTTGTGAATTGAGCATTTATGTTTAAAATGTGTAGTGAACATTTAGGAGAGTAGGAAAGCGGCAAACGTAGTCATTTAAAGATTACTGTACCTATCAGAACCTAAAAATCCATTTGATGACTGCTATTTATGTGCTGTTAAATTACATGGTTTAAATAAAGAAAAATGGCATATCCTAATTTACTGTCTGCTAAAAGGTCTCTGTACTGTACTCAAACGACGTTTTCCAGAGATAAGTATATTTTGCCTCCATTGCACATCAAATTGAGACTTATGAAGCAGTATGTGAAGACATTAGATAAATTTGGTCTATGTTTTGCAAAACTAAAAGCTTGAAGGCCCACAAATAAGAATTTTAATGAAAGATAATGACTTCATAAATTCAATGATTTAGAAGCAGCGGCTTGGAAATCCTTTGTTGCCGTTGTGAAATATTTCTTAGCAAATCATAGGAATTTGTTATATACCTTCTAATTAGCTCTACAAAACTTTAATGTAATATGAGCACAAAAGTACACTATCTGCACAGTCAGTTAGACAAGATTCCTGAAGATATTGGATAGTATAGTGTAGAATAAGCAGAACGTTTCCATCAAGATTTAAAAAAGATGGAAGATAGATACCAGTGTAACTGTGATGAACATATGATAGCAGATTACTGTTGGAGTTTCAAACAGGTGTGTCCTAAGGACATACACTCTAGAAAATCACAAGATTCCTTTTGATCCCTTCATGAACTTTTCAATACATTAGGTAACTGTAATTCATGTTTTGTTTTTTCTTTTTGTTTTAAGCTCTGATTAGAAAAAAGTAAGCTTCGAAGTCAGTTGTTGTCAACAAGTACATTTAGATTTCAAAGAGAAGTATATTTTTTGTGTGATTTTGATATATGATTATAAAAGCTATGGTGATTTTACTGTCACAATTTTTTTTTATTATTATTAAGCTTTATCTCAAGGAAATATATTACAATTTTCATTTAATTATTTCAATTGAAAGTATTAAAAAAATATGTTTTTTGCGAGAAGTTCAGAGAGTGGAAAAAATAAAATATTTCCTTTTTTTTAATTATAGTTAAAACTGATTATTCCGAATTGTTCCGCTGTAAAGCTATATTTGGGGTAATCTTTCAAGTGTTCACTTTAAGGTAAATCAAAAACATTTTGCACATTTTTGCGACTGCGATACATTTTTCCAGTAAGACCTTCACTCTTTCATAAAAGAAAATTTTTGGATAATGGGTAAAAACTCCCAAAATACGTCGCAAAAAAAAAGTTGGTTTTTTATAATCATTTATATATTTTATTTTTTTTGAACGTATTGGTGTTTTTTCACTCAGTGAAATTTCTGGCTTTATTAGTTTACGATTATTGAATTTCTTTATATTAATAACAAAAACATTGGATCTTGCAAGTGTTGAGAGTGTAATTTGTTTCATAAAAGTGTTCTATATTTTTCAAACAATGCAGCGTCTAACTTCTAGGCCCTTTTGGGTGCTTAACAATGCTTTAGCCCGTGCAAGTACTGTCGAAAAATATACTTTTTCTAAAACGTAATTTATCAAAAATATATTCTTTTAAAATTTTTTTTTTTTTATTTCCTAACTAAACAATTACTGAAGTAAAAATTTTTTATAAAAAAGTACTTTATTAAAAACGGAAAAAGTACAAAAGTACCTAAAACATTAATTTATAAAAAGATACTTTTTTCGAAAAGTACTTTATCATAAATATTCTTTTATAAAAAGTACTTCATCAAATATATAGATTAGAGTTAATTTCAAAAATTTGATTTTCGGGTATCACCATTTTTCTGAAGGTTTTTGCGTAAATAAAAATAATGGCGTTCTTTTTTTTGGAAAATGTTCAATCCTTGTGGTGGTTCAACGCACCTAAAGACGCGGAGACGAGGAGTGATAATTCTCCAAAAATACCCGAAAAACAAATGAAGTGACCTGACCACAAACGAACTCTAATATAGATATTTTTTAAAAAAATGTAAAATATGTCTTTTTTTCAATATAAATTACTTTATCAAAATAGGGATATATGGCTGTATGGACTCGTACATCCAACTGGCTGAGGTATTATCGAACATCTGGAGATATATGTATATTTACTGATAGCAAGGCTGCTATTAACGGAATAGTGGGTATCTTCACGACATCTAAGTTAACCAAAGAATGCCGGGTATGCCTAAATGAGATAGCGAGACATTCTAGGATAACGCTTTTATGTGGGTCCGAGGACACGAATTCATGAAAATTGGAGTGATGCTGGCTGTGAAGGCTATTGATTCCTTTTCTGGTATTTCCCTTGCAAATTTTAAGATGGTTGTACAGCAGAAACTATATGAGACTGCACATAACAGGTGGACTAATGAATCCACCTGGCCCTTATACGATGCCGGCAGGACGAATCCACTTATACAATTCCGTCTTGAGCAAATAAGGCCAATTGTTTCTTTTATTACAGGACACTGTATAATTGGAACACATGATAGAAGGACGGGCCGGTAGAAGCTGTCGAAACGAAGAAGAGGAGGAGACTATGTCCCACCTATTCTGCCAATGCCTGTCTCTGACAAACTTGTGGGAACGTATTCTTGGAACCCTCTTTCTCTAGTATTTAGATGAGTTATCAAGGATGAATCTGAGACATATCCATTCCTTCATCAGAAAATGTAATGTAATGTAAGAAATATTATACTGCTTACTTCTTGGGTATCAGAATGGAATCAGTTATGAATGAAACCAAGTAAGCCGCTGGATGAGTGACTTCCCATGGAACCTAACCTAACTATGCTTCCAGTTTCAAATACTTTTAATTTTCATTTCAAATATACAGTGTTAATTTGATTGAAGCACCTCACAGATCATAATGAAAGCAATTGAGTTTTAAATTCTACATGAATTAGTTGTCTGCATCCAATTATTAGTGAAAGTTAATCCACTTATATTCAGTGTTTGACAAAAGGAAATCATGGACCTCGAATTATAGTGTGATGCTATTTGCAATTTAAGTATTTTGCAAATTATTAAATGATTATAATATTTCCGTTTCTTAAAAGATTAATGGTTGCAGCTTTACTTTTTCTAATCAAACATGCAATTGCATAATTCATGCATATTTCGTATAAACATATACTCACACATACAAACATACACACACACAGACAGACGTACACCAGAAAACACAAATATATACAAAATGTACGGGTACTTTTAAAACGATGCATAAATGCACAAGAAGAATCATAAATTTTCTGTCATTCCTCTAGATAATTGTTTAGAATTTTCAAAGTAATTTTTTTCCTTATACAAAATACATTTATAATTTTCTAGTTTGGGGTAGTTACATTTATTTTTTGTTTGTGTAGCTTAGAGTTCCTAATGGAGAACTATTTTCCGAGTATATTTTTGAGAATTTCTTTTTGGGGGATATATTGATTATGTCATTCCGTTTGTAACACATCAAGTGTACATACTCTGGGTCCTTATGAAATTCCAAGACGATCTAGCTGTGTCCGTCCGTCCGTCTGTCTGTCTGTTGAAAACACATTAGTGGCCAAAAAAAAGAGCTGGCTGAAATTTTCCACAAATACCCACTGTTGATAAGGTTTGTATGGTATTGAAAATGAGCAAATTACCTAATTATTGTCTTACCAACTAATTGTGGGTCTGATCACAACTAAAACTATTCCCGGGATTGAGGATTTTTTTTAATATTTCCCAAAAATGAGAAAAGTCAGGGAAATCAGAAACCCTAGTGTAGCTCCAGTTACAAGATCTTCAATTTGGTTTCTTAGTTGGTTAGAGTTCTGTGTTCTTTGCCTCATTGTGTGAGACTTAAGGAAACACAATATTAAAATCATGCAGTGGTGTTTTGGTACTTAATACATAAAGGAGTTGTATAGTACTCTTTTTCTTAGGGGGGATCAAGGGTTTTTTAATGCATTTAAGGGTGTGTGTGTGTGTTATTAAAAGAGGGGGAATGTGAGTGTTTGATAAATATGGTTATAGAGAAAAAAAAGCATGCCATACATTACCATTAGCAAAGAGCTCGGTATGACAGATAAATCCACTGCTGGTATTGAAGTTAATAAACCACTAGGATATTTTTTCATACGACTGGGGAAAAAAGTTGATTCTACACCCTTTATATTTCAATTCATTTCATTTCATGGCATTTTTCGTTTTGTTATGGATTTATTTTTTTTTTCGATTTGGATTTTGCGATACGTGTAAGTAGATAGAAAAAGAAATTTTATTAAAAATTCATTCAAACATAAAATTAAAAAAAATAGACAACAAAAAAAAATATAACAATCAAATCAATATTATTTCAGAGTTCTTTTTATAAAATGAGCCAAGTACTTGGAAAACCTCAGCTTGAAATTGTTTTTTATGATTTCAGCAGCTGTAACCATTTGCTGCATTTTCATTGATCTACAATATAATACTTGTTTTTGTGCATATTTTGCCAGCATTAACTGTGTTATTTATTTATTTTCAATATATTTTTATTATTTCTGTTTTAATGTATAAATGTTCTCATTTTCTTTTTTCTTTCTTCTTTTGTTGTTCTCTGTTAAAACATTTATTGCCCAGTTTATTTACCAGTTGGTTTTTTTGTATGTATATATATTCATATACATATATTTCTTTTTAATCCTTGCATACAAACATACTTCATGTGTGATTTGTAGTTCAAGTGGGCAAAGAGTTCATTAGGGTGGTCCTTATTTGGGGCTTTTTTGCATATTCAAGGCTACCAAGGTCTAAAGTTATTGTGAGAATTGGAGCCAAATCGGATAAAGTTTAGTGGTTGCTAATTAGGGTAGCCCTTATTTAGATTTTTTATGCTATCAAGGTCTAAAATTGTTTCCCCTAAATTTTGTCTTTGATAGAACCATTTTTCTTCAGGACTATATAAAATTTGTATATGATCTGGAAAGAGAACTTAATCTATAAGCGTGTAAAGTAAAATTTGGTTCCTTCAAGTGAACATAGAATCCCTCCAAACCTATGCAAAATTGAACAATTTTGAAAAAAAAAAAAAATTATGTTAGAGTAAAAAAATTTAAATATGCAAAACAATGATACTCAAAAACGTGGCATATATGTATAGCCCTATATGTTGTTTAAATACATACAAAGGTTTTTTACTATCACACGGTAAATAACGTCACTGGGGACACTTTAAAAAAAAACTAAATTTTTGGAATACATTCAACCCGTTTCAAAAATGTTGGTATCTAAAAATAAAAACTTACAAAAACATTAATGCCATTGCTTTAAAAACATTTATATCTATACTATTTCCAAATTTTGTTATGATATCTTTAACCATTAAAATTTTACATTAATACAAATTTTATATTTATCTTCATAGAAAATCACCACATTATAGTTTTTCAGTTTTTAAGGTAAATGATGTCTTAAAATTTATAAAATTATTTAATTTCACCTAAAATGTCAATCTTCAAGTCATAGGAATTTGATCAATACCAAATACTTATATAAAAAGCTTATATTTACTCTTCAGCAGCTCCACAAACTTTGACCACTTTAAAAAATTTTAGCGTTTTTTCATAACTTGCATAAAACCGGTATTGCACGATCAAGCTGAGTAACGTGATGCGCCCGGATTATACCGTTAATGATTTGTCCATTTTTCGTTATTGCAGCACAATAGAGCAGTATTTACTTGAACATACTTTTCTAACATAAAATCTTTGTTTTAACGTAAAAAAATAGTAAAAAACGAAAATATTTAATGTTCAAAGTGATTTTTGTGAGCTATTTAGAGAGCCTAGATATACTCTGATTGCATTGCTATGTTCACAAGAGTTGTTCAGCTCTACCGTAGCTATAACTTTGCTAGATATTGTTAGTGAAAAATAAGGAGTTCCTGAAAGTTATTCTAAAAAAAGGAAAAAAATTATTTTGTCTTTCTATATTTTTTCAAAAAGAAGTACACGAAAAAGCTGTTTTTTAGGAAAAAATTTTACCAACATTTGTTTAGCAAACTCTTAGCTATATTATTGTTATATAAAGTTAAGCGGTATCACAAAATCTGAATTAGCTGTAGGCCAAAAACTGATGACACCATTTTTTGAGGGCCCACTGATCTTCAGAATCTTTGTGGGCCCATAAAAAAATTGGTCACCAAAATGGACAAACTTATTATAGCGTTTTAATACGGTTTGGTAGTAGAGTCGAACCTATACTGTGATGATCGTGAGTTTTTTGCACTGTGTTATGGACTTATCGCCATGAAATTAGGTCGTGTAATTTTCATGATTCAAAAAATTACACACAGTATATAGAAAGACCCTAACTCATGTTTTTTTTTTATTTTTTGTAAGCCAGATTTTTTTTTTCGATAAATGCTCTCGAGTAAAAAAAAAAACACGAGTTAGGGCTATTCTATATTAAGTTAACGATATATAAACCATATTTTAAGCGAAATTTGTGTATAAACCAAAAAAATTAATCGTTTGTGTCAGATAAAGTCCTATTTCGGGAAGTCATTTGTATGGGGGCTTGGTGAAATAATGAACCCATTTCAGCTATTTTCCACAGGCTTCGTTCTTGGACCGAAAAAAATATATGCCCCAAATCTGATCACAATATCTTCAAAATTGCGACCTGTACTAGCGCACAAAATTTACATGGACATGCAGCCAGCCAGACAGAGGGACGGACATCGTTTAATCGATCCAGTAATTCTGAGACCTGGGGTGAACAAATTTGAGGTGCCACCCACTGGTCCCACTTCCTGCTACGTAGCTGAACAATAGCACCTTAGCTACAAGCGTGTTATATTTCGTTCCGATATACCCAATATTAAAAAAAAAAGTTTCAATATTTTCCAAAAAATTAATGTTGAGAAAAACATCCAATTAGAAATAATGTTTATATTTTATTCGCCCACAGATGTTTAAATTTAACTTATTAAAGTGTTTTCCTATTTAACCCATTTTTAGTGCCAAAAAAATCATAAAATTACAAGTCAAAATTATTAATTTTCAAAATTTTTCTTAAGCAAAATGTCAAATAATTAAAATTGGAAAATTTCGAGGAAATTTTATTTTTGCTCACAAATTTGTTAAAATTACTTCTTAAAAAAATGTTCTTAGCATTTTTTCTAATACTTAACTCAAAATTATTTCCTTGGGTTGCACACTACGGTAAATCACAAATCCAGCTGGACAAAATAAATAAAAAATTGTCTGGCAGCATTCCTTCTGATCATTTAATCAGCTTCTCAATACAATTAGTAACTATAATTCATGTTTTGGTTTTTTTTTTTTTTTTTTTTGTTTTTAGCTCTGATTAGGAAAAAGTAAGCTTTAAAGTCAGTTGTTGTTAACACGTGCATTGAGATTTCAAATAGAAGCAAATTTTTTGTGTAACTTTGGTTTATGATTATAAAGGCTACGGTGATCTTATTGTCATGATTTTTTTTATCATTATTATTAAGGATTAATTCAAGGAAATATGCTACAATTTTCATTTAATTATTTTCATTGTAAGTATTAAAAAAAACAGTTTTTTATGAGAAGTTCAGTAAGTGCCACAAATAAAATATTTCCTTTTTTCAAGTACTGTTTATTCCGGATAGTTCCGGTGTAAAACTATATTTATTCGGGTTAATCTTTCAAGTGTTCACTTTAAGGTTAATCAAAAACATTTTGCGCATTTTTACAACCGTCATACATTTTTTTAATTTTTCCATTATGACCTCAACTCTTTACATCCAAAATACATCGAAACAAAAAGATGACTTTCTATAATTGAACTCATTTTTTATTTAATTCATAAGTGAGAAGTGAACCCAACGCGATTTATTAATATTGTCTAGTTAGATTTGCAATCTACCACACTGTGGGCTGCTTTATTTTAATATTAAAATTTCTTTATTTTTAATATTGAAATTTCTATATTTGTTCAAGACAGCAAATTTAGACCCCTACACTAAAAATTATTAAATACATATCGCTCATTTGCTGCAACAACGTCATAACTCAAAATCCATGTTTTTTGAACTTAGTAATACGAAATATGCGCCGTTCTACAGTCTTTCATATAGTTTTATTAGTTTTCAAAGACGTCAATTATTTTTGCGTGAGAGTATTTCTTTGTTGTAAACATCAAAATCAAAATTCATGTTTTCTCGGATATTTGACAAGAAAATATTTGGGTTAAATAGAGATTAGAATGATATTAATATCTACTATTTAAATCAGGTTTTATTTCTGAAATCTCATGATTTGTTGAAAATTTATTTAAGAAATAGTAAAATGTCATAAAACATTCAAAACCGTTTTTCTCGAAATGACTTTTTTTGAATTATGACGTTGTTGCAGCAAATGAGCGATATATTAAAGACGTGAAATTTGTTTGTTAAGAACAATAACAAACAAATAACACAGTTGTACAATGATTTGGTGACGCCAAAAATAAAACTGATTTTAAGTAATTTCGAAAACGTTAAAACAAACGAAAATGGATGATTTTCCATCATTTTATTAAATTATTTTAGATCAGAAACTGTTTTTATTAGGTTTTAAAGATGGAGGTCCCTGGGACTCTACCGTGTGACTTTAACAGTAAAATATTGTAATATACCTATTCCAGTGACCTTGGTATCTATCTTGATGTAAACGTTTTCCTTGTTCTTCCCTATAGGATCCAAGACTTTCAGGCAACTTGTCTAAACTTGACTCTGCCGATAGTGTTCTTTTATGCTCATATTACATCTAAGATTTTTAAAGCTAATTAAAGCGTCCATAACTAATTTCTCATAATTTTCAGACTACTGATTTCCTAAGAAATGTTTCACAATGGCAACAAAATATTTTCAAGACGCTGTTTCTAAATCATTCATTGAATGTATGATAACGTTGTCTTTCATTAAAAGTCTTATTTGTTTGCCATCTAAATTACAAGTTTCTGTAGTTTTTCTGTATTCAAACCTGGAGACTATCTTTAAAGAAAGGCAAAACGTGGACCAGTTTTATCTAATGCCTTAATATACTGCTTCATATGTCCCAATTTGATGTGTAATGGATGCAAAATTTTCTTTTCTCTGGCTGGTTTCTCACATGTTGTTTTCGAACCGCCATGCTTTCTCCAATGATAGCTTGATTCAAAATAGTTTTCCATGCGCTTCGCCTCCAGTTTCTAGCAGCACCAAGTTTTGCGAGAACAACCTCAGCTTGATACCTCCACCAAATTTTGGGTCTTCCTCTACTACTCCTTCCTTCGGCATCGAATTCGAATTATTTTCTTGCCCTAGCCAGCGCAACCCTTGTTGATATCCTCGTATAACTCATATAGCTCGTGTTTCATTCGATGGCGATACTCTCCGTCAACGCAGATATTTCAATATGTTTTGCGGAGAATCTTTCTCTCAAACACTCCAAGAACAACTTCGTCTGCTTGCGTAAGAACCCACACGAAATAGCATCTATTAGCAAGAATAGCTCTTCGTTTGATATCCAAACTGATGTTACTTGTTTGGTTTATGGCGGCATCCAGATAGATAAAGTTGTTCACTACCTCGAAGTTATAATATCCAACGTTCATATATTGACCCAGTCATATTGCTTCCTTCCCACTTCCACCGACTCCTTTTCGATACTGGAGAATGTTGCAGTTATCTCTTGCACAGGATATACTATCACCATGTCTAAAACCTCGTTTAGTATTAAACGTCTGTCCCAATTTTAACAGATGATCCTGTATCAGTTAACGTGATTCTGCATAAACGTATTACCTTTGCAGGTATACCAAACTCTGACACGGCCTCAAATTACTTTTGCTCGTATCAGACACTCAAAAGCTTTGTAGTCGACGAACAGGATACAGGTGTCGATTTGTTTTGCTTAGGTCTACTCCAGGATCTGCCGTAATGTAAATTTCTGGTCGGTGGTCGATTTACCAGGTCTAAAGCTACATTGGTAGGGTCCTATTATTCCGCTGACTTTAGTTTTCAATCGTTCTTGACATAGTACGCTCCATAGAATTTTATATGCAATAGGAAGGAGACTTATACCTCTATAGTTGGTGTATACGATTTTGTCTTCTTTCTTATAACACGCTGAGGTTCCAGTCATCGGTTATGCGTTCTTCTAGCCACATGGTTGTAACAAGTCGGCGTATTAACAATATCTAATAAAACTCATTTTTAACTTCGCTTTAAGCTATCCATAAACACAAATCAGCTTTGTAGCTTAGGAGTCCCATTTTAGTTAAAACGGCGAAATAGTACTTACTTTTCTAAGCTTAAAAATTTAAGAAGTTTCTTTTTCATGACCGTGATAAACTGAGACTTAAGTATCTTGAGTTAACAAATTTCTTTATTTAAGTCTAGATACTAGCAGCTCTCTTTCCAAAGGTCAAACCATTTAAGGCATCTTGTGAAAAAAGTGAAGGTGTCTTTAACACTTCAAAATCGCTGTCACGATAAAACTTTCACCTTTTCTGTATCCGACAAATGTTAAATCATAAGAGATGGTACGTCGTCTGAGTTCAGTCGAGTATTTTTAGCTGTCGAAGAATCAGGATATGTCATTTCCCTTTTATTCATTCCATGTAACTTAGCAAAACAAAAATAGCAACCATCTATGTGGTTTTTCGGTTCTGTCCATATCATTGGTACATCAAACTTCGAATTACTACATTTACGCTTTCCTACTGTCTTAAGTAATCACTACACACTTTACGCACAATATTTTATTCAGAGCCTTGATCTCCAACTTAAAGTAATTGAAATACGTCATCGAATGAAACACGCACTATATGAGTTGTACGAGGATATCAACAACGGTTGTGCTGGCTAGGGCGAGAAAATCATTCGGCGAGAAAATCATTCGATGCCGAAGGAAGACAGAACGGAAGACCCAAACTCCGGTGGAAGGATCAAGCTGAGGAAGATCTCGCAAAACTTGGTGCTGCTAGAAACTGGTATTTTCTCGATAAGTCTGTTAAAGGTTTTTTAAACAAAATACATTTCGGTCATTGCGACGGTTCAATAGAGTACAAGCATTTATATTAACAAAACAATGAAAGAACCATATGATGATACGGCAATACTTAGCTCCCATGCAGATCCGCAGGTAACTTCTACGGAATTGGCCAATTATCTTAGACTCGTCGAGATATGGTTGAATAACTGGAGAATACGAGTAAATGAACTCAAAAGTAAACACATCACATTTACTCTCACATGGGGTAACTGTCCACCTACTTATCACACTAAATAACATAAACATTCCACAGACAGATACTGTTACATACCTTGGTATTCACTTGGAGAAACGACTTACTTGGCATCGTCATATAGAAGCCAAGACACTTCACATGAAGTTAAGACCCTCTAGCCTTCACTGGTTAATCAATGAGCAAACAAAGTTAAGCCTTGACTCAAAATTCATCCTGTATAAATTTGTTTTAAAACCACTCTGGACATATGGATTCCAATTGTGGGGAATGGCGAGTAATTCCAGTATTGATCTTATACAGAGGGCCAAATTAAAAATTCTTAGGACCATGACGGGTTCACCATGGTACATAAGAAATGAGAACATCCATAGAGACCTACAAGTATCGTTGGTTAAGGATGAGTTCAAGAATGTCCGTGAGAAAGACATCATGAAATTAGGAATCACTCGAACCCGCTTGCAAGACTTCTCGCACAGACCCCAACACGATCAAGGCTTGGTAGAGCCGATCTACCACTCCGCTAAGATGTGGCCCATATGTCCATCAACGCTCCTGTCAGAGAGCATGTACTTTTAATTTTAGTTATAAGACTTTAATACTTATTGTTAGGCCTAAGTAAGGCAGATTCGATTAATAAATTAAAGTTATAATAAAAACAAGTAAGAAAGTATGGTCGGCCATGCCCGACCTTATAATACCCTACACTAAGTAAATGAGCAAAATCATTATTCTTTCAAAATTTCAATAATTTATATTCGTGAGTGATTTTCGGAAGTGGGCCTTATATGGGAGCTATGAAAAATTATGGACCGATCACCATGAAATTTGGTCATGTGATTAATGTCTATATGAAAGTTATTTATGTTGCATTTTATGTGTATATCAACATTTTAAGGAGATTTATGCTCGTTAAAGTGATTATCGGAAGCAGGTCTTATATGGGAGCTATGACTAATTATGAACCGATCATAACAAAATTTGGTGACATAAATTCGGTATACATAGAATTTATTTGGAGAAAAACCTGTGTAGATACCTGTATAAATTAAACATTTGTGACCGATAAAGTCCACTTTCGGGAGGACATTTGTATGGGGGCTAGGTGAAATAATGGACCCATTTCAGCCAGTTTCAATAGGCTTTGTCCTTGGGCCAAATAAATTATATATACCAAATTTTATCGAAATATCTTCAAAATTGCAAAATTGTGCGCAGAGTACAGCACAAGGTTTACATGGACAACCAGCCAACCAGCCAGCCAGACGGACGGACGGACGGACATCGTCTCAGAAAGTGATTATGAGTCGATCGGTATACTTTAAGGTGGGTGTTAGACTAATATTTTTGGGCGTTACAAACATCTGCACAAATCCATTATACCCTCCCCACTATGGTGGGGCAAATGTTGGTCTCCTCGCTAACCCATAAAAATGTTTGCTCAAATTTTCAGCATTTAGTTTCTAGATCGGAAAATCGAAAAAGTACAAAATATGTGTCACCTTAGTGTTCATTCTACAGGGAGGTATAACAAAGAAGCATTGTTTTCATAACAAATTATATTATCTTTGAACCTCTGAAAATACTTTATATTCTCATCGAATTCTCACTAATGCCTCAATTTAGATTTTCAACTTTCAACCCTCACTGTTCTTTATATTTGATATACCCCATATACCTATTATTTTACCCCCAACTGTTCATCTGTGCTAAATGTATTTATATTTTGCACAATTTCCCTGATATTTTTCAAACTGTTTGTGCATTTTGTTTTTATTGCTCTTTAGCATAAAAATGCATTTTTTCACTTTTTTTTTTTAGACTTTTCTACAGAAATTTCTTTAGCGCTGTACACATTTATACACTGGCTCAACATGTGCAAATTGCTTGAATTTTTTATAGTTTTGTTGTTGTTGTTGGTAATTTTTATTTTATTTTATTTTTTTCTCCATCAAACCAAGAAAACTCCTTAAAAATATGGAAACCTCCGGCTCTTTTATACGTTTATTCATACATACAATTTTATTATACGTTTTCCTCTACTCTACTCTTTCTGTGTTGCTGTTTTCTGTTCATAAAAGTTTGCCAATTATTCAGAAAAGAAATATCTATACGTATGAAAGTGGTGAAAAATGCTTGCACTTATATACACAAACCTACTCATACTTTTAGCTACATGTTTAAATGTATAAGCTCATATCCATCCTTATGCTTCAAAAGGCATGCAGCGTTCAAAATATAAAATATTGGCCTTAAATATGAAATGGGGTGAAAGAAATTGAGTTTAAAATAAGAAAAAAAAAAAACAAAAAAAAAAACATCTTTGGTTGTTTTCTCCGAAATAATTCCGTTCGGTTCACATTATAAGTATGGGATTAATGAGAGCCTTCAGGAAGAAAAAAAACAAACTCTACAGTTTTGCATTTAAGAAGTCAAGGAATAAATTTTAAATGAAATTACACTGTCACATGATACGAAGAAAAACAATTAAAACCAATGTTTTTATTGTGGTATTTTTAATGAAATTTGTTAATGATATTTAAGGAGGCAAATGAGAAAAGGGCGGTTTAACAAGAAGATATACATACGAACTTAAATAATTAATAATAATGTTTGATAGTTTCTTAAATCCACATAGTCTGTGTAAAAATATAGTTGTACATGATTACTGTAACCATTTCAACATTTTTAAACGTTTTTTCAATAATATTATAGTCACAGTAACTATTTACATGATTGTTTTAAACATATTATGGTTAACTTATGACTCACATGAATGTATCAATCATATATATGGTTATAGTAAACATGTATATGTTTGTGACAACCATTTATATGATTAAGGTTTTACCATATTATGTTGTACTCGGATTATGGATATCATAATCTGAGATCAACATATTATGATATAAAGATTCATCATAACAATGGATGTCACAAACATATACTTGTTTAGTGTAACCATATATATGATTGATACAATCATGTGAATCGTAAGTTAACCATAATATGGTTACCACAATCATGTAAATAGTTACTGTGACTATAATATTGTTAAAAAAAAAAGTATAAAAAATGTTGAAATGGTTACTGTAAACATGTACAACTATATTTTTTCTCTGCGTGTACATATTTACTGTAAACATTTCAATATTTTTAAAAGAATTTTAACAATATTATAGTCACAGTTATCATTTATATGATTGTGGTAACCACATGGTTGTAGCAATCATATATATGATTGCAGTAAATTAATATATGTTTTTGACAACAATTTTCATTATTTTATTATGAAAGGCAATAACAACATTTTCAAACCATTGAAAAATATTAGGACATTACGACAATATGACATGATATGAATTGACCAATTGTGTTTTATTGTATAAAGACTCATTTGACATATTTTCCAAACTAGAGCAGATACAGAAATTTTCATCACATATTTGAAATCGGCATTGAAAATTAGACTAGTATCATGTAGGTCAATAAGTCCACTTTTTGAATTGACCGTATCTTAACTGAAACTACAACACAGCTGCTGTCAACAGCAATCTGTTAGTTGACTCCTGTCATAATTTGTACAAGCTGCATCATTTAGTTTGTGTTTTGCAGCTATTGATAGTAGACTACCTCGTGGCTTGAGGAGAAATTGGAAAAAAGTGAATTTCGTCTGCTCATTAAGCATTATTTTTTGGGTAAGAAACTCTGAACTTTTAATTTCAGTGGTTAAAAAAAAGGGGTTTACTGAATTTCATTGTGACCGTGCCAGCAGAGAACATACCGAACATTTTGGATGCCCAGTTAAGTTCTCCACAACTGAAAATTTCTTTGGCCGATCGTAGATTGAAATGTGCGAGAAATTGTGGAAGTCATAGGCATCTAGCATGGATCAGTTGTTTCAATTTTGAATGATCACTTGGGTATTAGAAAGCTTTGCTCAAGCTTTCCTCATGGCTGCCACGTTTGCTTACAATCGACCACAAACGCAATCATGTGACAACTTCGCATGAGTATTTGGCAATGTTCAATTGTAATATATACTATGTCGAATATATTATTTCGGGCTCGCAAAGTTAAAAGGTTTTTAGCGGATCTCAACATAAATAAGTCTCCTGGGCCTGATGGTATACCGGAACTGGTCTTGAAGCAGTGTTCTTTGACGCTAGCTCGTACATTAGCTAACCTTTTCAGCACTTTATACCGTGCCGACAAATTTCCAGTATGTTGGAAGGTTGCTAATGTAATGCCAATTTCTAAAAAGGAAGAGGCTAACAACACTGAAAATTATCGGCCAATAGCAATTTCTCCTGCATTTTCCAAAGTTATGGAAAGTATGGTTAACCACCGTCTTTTGAAATATCTAGAGTCGAACAATTTACTTAGCGACAGGCAGTACGGCTTTCATAGAGGATGCTCTACGGGAGACTTGCTAGCCTTCCTATCGGAAAAATGGTGTCGTTCCATACACCGTTTTGGCGAAAGTAAAGTGGTGGCTCTAGATATTTCTAAAGCGTTTGATAGAGTATGGCATGGTGCGCTTTTAGCAAAACTTATTACTTCTCTCGATTTATATCGAGCATACGAGTTGTTATAGATGGAATCTCATCAAACGAGTTCAACATCAATTTGGGGGTATCGCAATGCTCCGTTCTTTCTCCTACTCTATTTCTTATCTTTATAAACGACCTTTATGTCGAACTTCCAACCCTATCTACTCTTCTGCAGATAACAGCAACATTTGCCATTCATATGCGTTCAATTATAGACCAAGCCTGTTGGAGATTGAGGCAAAACATGAATGATTTACTCAACCAAGTTCTTGTGACAATCTCTGAATGGGGTTGTGCGAATAGAGTTGATTTCAATACACGCAACGCTCAATCTTGTATGTTAACACACAAACGCATAACATATCATGCTGCTCCATCTGTTTTTATGTGTGGTATAAATATTAAGGAATCAGAAGCTCTTGATGTTCTAGGCATGAGTATTCAGTGCGATGTACGCTGGACAAAACACATTTTTCGATTGTCGAATGAAGCATTCAAGTGCCATGGTTTTCTAAAAGGGTGTAAGACATATT
The DNA here is from genome assembly GCA_942486065.2 of Calliphora vomitoria. Taxonomy (NCBI): domain Eukaryota; kingdom Metazoa; phylum Arthropoda; class Insecta; order Diptera; family Calliphoridae; genus Calliphora; species Calliphora vomitoria. Next base: position 113,773,261 of record OW818030.2, on the reverse strand, counting down.
TCATTCCATCTGATCTCCTTACTATTTGCACCACTTATATCCGACCAAAAATGGAATACAACTCTCATGTGTGGGCCGGTGCTTCGAAGTCTATTTTGGAATTACTCGACCGCGTAGCAGAGGACGAAGGTGCTTATCGGTGACAGTAGGGTATCCAGCTCTATTGACTCACTGGAACATCGCGCAATGTGGGTTGAGTTTCACTATTCTACCGATACTACAATGGTATGTGCTCTGCTGAAATTAGGGAACAGGTTCCCGAAACCCTTAGTTTTATACGGAACACACGTTATCCGGCAAGGGCTCAACAATTCTTTGTCGACTGGACAGTGGATCGCACAACACATTACAGGCAAAATTCGTTCTTTAGCCGTACTGTCGGTATGTGGAATAAGCTTCATCCTGAAGTTCTTCCTGTCACTTTCAATATAGGAAAATTCAAATCAAATGTACACAAACACTACTCCATCTATTCTCCCTCCCATAACTTATTTTCCTAGTTCCAACACAATGCGTTGCACGAGTAGGGGTCATACGCTGCAGACATGTGCAGTTTCCATGGCAAAAATCCATAAATTAGTCTACGAAATGCTCCCCATTCCGCTTTATTCTCCGGATTTATCACCGACTGACTATTTCTTGTTGCCAAACCTGAAGAAATGCCTGAAAAATGACTCGGCGAAAGGGGATTTGACTCCAGCGATGAAATGATCTCACCTCGACAGATCTTATTATTTTGAAGCGATACAAAAATAAAAGAAACGTTGGACAAAGAGCTCAAAGGAGACTTTGTTGAAAAATAAAATAATTGTTTATCCAAATACCTTGTGTTTCATTCAAAAAAACACGGACTTTAACCCAATCATCAGAAATGCTGATGAGCAGTATTATTTTAGAAGTGTTTTAAATAACTAAATTTTAAAAGCTTAAAAATCAAGATTTTTCAAAATTATTTTCTAAGTGCCTTCTTAGTATTTGTACTGAATATAAATTAGCAAGTACTTTTGATAAAAAATTGCTACATATTTTAAAGTTATCTTAAAGATGCTGTTACAAAACAAAACATTTAATAAACAGGAAACACCAGTCGAAACAAATTTCTGTCTCACCATCATACATTTGCCAATTCTTTTTTTTTTCCAACAAAACCTAACGAATACATTTGTTTTCAAACAGACTCATTTGTTGTGTTCATGTTCAGCATTCAACAACATTTTTAGCACACCATTGTAACTAAGAAACGCTTCACGAATTCCAAATGTTTCGGCATTTAAAACAGAACAAACAAAAGTATCAACGATACGCAAACAAACAAAAAAAAAAAAAAACAGAACAAAAATCGAACAATCAAATAAAATCTTATCAAACAAACGAATCAAAATGGAGTGATGTCTAACCGCCTCCCCAAAAACAGGAAAAATGAAAAAAAAAAAATGAAAACGAAACGCGTAACAAATACCAATTTTAAATGGATGAAACATTTCTAAACTTCCGCTACAAACACAAACACACACACACACATAAACACAACATCCGTTCTTTATAATATCGATGAATAACGATGTTCATGGTGTCCTAGGGAGAGAGAGACAAAATAGAGCTGAATGAGAAAAAAAGACACCAACAACAACTGAAATTAGCAAAATGTTGATGGATGAATGGTTTGAATGCCTTGATGCTTTTTCATGTCATTTGTTTAGAAAGCAGGTGGGTAATATTGAGTTGAATAAAGGGGGCCGTAAATAATAGAATTTTGAACAATAATTTATTTAAAGATTTTCTTCATATTGGACATGGTATTAGTGAATGTAAAATAAGTTTTAAAATGTTTAATCTTTAATCGTATTCTTAAAGTTCTACTTCTATGCAAACATTTCAAATTCTAAAATTTCTCTGTTTGCATTATCAGTCCATAAACAGCTAATATTCCAACGACCCACAACAAAGTGCAATCCTTAGCAATCCAACACTTAAGGGATACATTTTCGAAACAACAGCGAAAATGCAAAAACCCGCTCTGACCCATCAAGATTGTACAAATCGTGTTTACAATGTTGCAAACAAAATGGTAATAAAGAAAATGCACACAAAAAACAACGCCAACAACTACAGCAACCAACAAGCGTTATCATCATCATGAAGTCCTTTAGGTCAACATCGCTTTATCTTTTACACATTCTTCTCTTTTTTACACATTTTACACAAAATATGTATCCTTTTTTGGTTTTTTTTTTGCTGTTCGCATACCTACACGTTTTGCGCCTGGAAACAGGAACCTAAACACTAACGTACAATGAGAGCTGGTGAAAAAAAAAAAACAAAAAAAAAAACTGAAAAAACATTACAATTCTATTTGTTTAGATGAAATTGTACACTATTCTAGCGTTACGTTAGCAGCAGCGCATCACTGAAAGGTATTTAACCAACCGTAACACTTTTACCAACTCAAAACGAATTGAAATGGTTTAGTGCTCAAAGATGAACGCGAGCAGCAAAGACTAAAGGCATTACCAGCACAGCTAAATGTTGGTGTACAAGTAAATATGCCAGGAATTCTTCTTAAAACATAAACTGATTTCATGGATTTTGGTAAAAAACCTAAAATACCATAAGAAAGAGTAGCTATAATCCCTTAGAAGGGGCTGGTTTCTAAGGAAAAAAAATGTGTGTTTATCATACACAAATATTTGTAGTCATGCATTGAAAGCAAGCAAATTCAGCAAAATCACAGCAAATATTTAAATTGAATGCCTAAACATTAAATTAAAAAAAAAAATAAATTGAAGGATGAAAGAAAAATATTCAGTTACACCCACCAGCATTTTTAGTGTTTTCTATTTTTTTCTGTTCGTTATTCCCCTTTTAGTTTAATTTTGTATGAGTAAATTTACACTGTTTCATCAGGCTTTATAGATGTTTTAATGAAATCAATCCAAACAATTTATTTAAAATTTAACTTTATCAAAATTCATAATAAAAAGTTTTTAGGTTTCATATGCAAAACAAAAATCTAAAACTACTCATCCACATAATATATGTATTAGCTCCTATTTTCAGGGATAACAAGTAAGAGTTTTATATTCGGCTATGCCGAACCTTATATACCCACCACCAATATAATACATTCACCGATTGTTGTACATTTGGTATATAAAATATGTACAAGGTGGCGCAAAAGTAATCCTCGTATCAGAAAATGCTATAAATTTTGCGATTGGCCCCTAATGTCAGTTCTGTTTTGACATTTGTGTAGTAAACACATACGAAATACACGTTAATAAACAATGTTACGCTACACTGCTCCAGAACGCGGAATATTGCTGACTATTTATTTGACCAATAATCGGTCGGTGACTTTGGCACAACGTGAATTTCGTCGCAGATTTCCTGGCCGTCCAACGCCTACTGGTGAAACACTGCGACGTTTAGCCGCTCGCCTCGAAGAGACTGGCACAACACGAGATGCTGCCAGGAGTGGCAGACCCCGGAGTAGCCGGTCTGCAGAGAATATTGCTGCTGTAGTCGAGGATGTCATGGAAGCGCCGTCGACATCGACCAGACGACGTGCCACGCAAATGGGTATCAGTCGACGGTCTTTACAGCGAATTTTGGTACAAGATTTGAAGATGTTTCCGTACAAAGTACAGACGGTGTACAACTGTTCGCTGCTGACCCCCAATCGCGTCTAACATACGCTCAAGCCATCCTTAATCACCACCAAGAGAAAGATGATTTTTCATCAAAAATAATCATGAGTGATGAGGCCCATTTCCATCTTAGCGGGTACGTAAATAAGCAAAATTTACGCTTCTGGGGCACTGAAAATCCGCGCGTAACCCACGAAGAGCCATTACACTCAAAGTCACTGTATGGTGTGCTGTTTTCGCTGGAGGAGTTGTCGGACCTTTTTTCTTCGAAGACGTCGCTGGCCAAACGGTTACTGTGAATAGTGAGTGCTATAGAGCAATGATCAACGAGTTCTTTTTGCCGCAAATTGATGATTTGGGTTTGGAAAGCACGTGCCACAACCGATATGCTGAAGAATGCATTTCCCGGGCGCCTAATCTCCCGTTTTGGCGATTTGCACTGGCCAGCAAGATCGCCTGATTTGACCCCTCCAGACCTCTTTTTGTGGAGCTTTTTGAAGTCGCGGGTTTATGTCAACTAGCCTCAGACTCTTGCAGCTCTTAAAGACAATATCCGTCAAGAATGTGAGGACCTATCGCCGGAAGTTTTGGCCAAAGTAATGGAAAATGCAATAAAAAGTGCTCAAATGACAATCAACTGTGGCGGCGGCCATTTACATGACATCATATTGATGCAAAAAAAAATAAAAGACCAAATAAAAATAATCCATAAGAAGAATCAAAGTTTTTTATTTTGTTTTTTAATTACAGCCAAAAAACATCGGAAGTTTACTTTTGCGCCACCTTGTATTTGATCCAAAATATTTTAACGGTTCAACCTATTTTCGAATACATAAGTCACTTAGCAATAAATACTTGTAAAAAATCGGTTTTTAGCTCTTTCCGGTTTAGTGGTCACTTTTCTAACCACCATTTCTAGAGTCTTTAAACAATTTTTAGTGACATCTATTGGCATTTTGCTAAACAAGTAAATGTTTTTAAGTCATCGTTGAAGTTTTTGTTGAAACTCTGGCGTCAGGTTGCTCTGGTTAGATTAATATATTAATTTGAAAATGTTGTAAACCGCAGTTTTTCTAAGGGGTTTTCCCCCATTCAATAAAAGAAGGTCAGAGTGTTTATTGTTCATCAAATTCAGTGTTAATTTCTTGTTTAGTGTTTATTTGGTTAGCTTATGCTAACAAAGTAATATTTTATATTATACCCTTTGATAATATCGTAAGTAAGAGAGTGGTTAGATTACTAACCACTGTGACTCAAATAGGTTTTAAATAATGTGTTCCTCTACATAACATTATGTTATTTTGTAAGGATGCCGCGTGTATTCAATGTACATTAAATTTAAGGTATACCTTCGAATGGGAATGTGTATGCAGTCTTGAACCACACGAAGAAGATAATTATTAAGAGCAAGTCGATCTAATGATGGTGCTCGGTGACATACCTGCGGCGCTAAAATTTGAATAAATATGATATAATTTATCTAATACTTCTGTTAGTGTCTTATCTACCCAAACTGATGTGGTAAAAAGAAAATGATATAAAATAATTGGAGAATGTCTCACCAACACAGCTATTTCGTTTGTTCTGTTCAGAAAATTTTGTCAAAATGATAAGTTTTCAAACAAATTTATACGCTACGAACATTTGTAGCATAATTGCACAGTGGTTAAAAAAAAGTTTTTTTTAAATAATTCGGTATCTCGGGAACTATTTGAGATATTATTACGAAATTTCACGTGGCTGGAGCTAAGGTGTTTTCTAGTTGATTTGCAATTATTCAGCTTCTTTGCGCTAATGGGGGCTAGTGCGTTGCCCCTCAAAGTTGGTAAAATTCATTTCGAAGAATGTGTAGTTTACTTATACTAGTTGAAGAGATTTTTGGTTTATTTATTTATTTTTTAATTTAGTTCGTTCTTTTTATGGTTTTTTTAAATAAAACTATATACAGTTTTTATATAAGGAGTGAGATCGAAAAATTCTAAACATATATATATGTTAATAAAAACGAATCCACTAAACTTTTTTTATTTGATTGAAATTATTATTACAATTTACAAAAAAAAAATATATTTTTATAGTTTTAATCACTAGTGATGAAATGTTGAACCTTTTTCGGAAACCCTTCCATTAACGTTTTTATAGTGCTTTCTGTCACGTTGCTCGAAATGGTAGTCCATCTCCGTTTAAAATCTACCACACTTTTGGACACCTTTTTTGTGCTCTTCAATTCTCTTTTAATAAGAGCCCAATATCTCTCCACTGGCCTTAGCTCCGGGCAGTTTGGAGGATTTACCTCTCTTGGTACAAATACCACAGAATGCCAAGTCAGTCCAAAAATAAGTGCACACATTATGAAGTCTAATGAATGGAAGCAGCCTTTTTTGTGAACATTCCTTGATGTAAATTTCGGTATTTTTAGAGCCCGTTATGACAAATGATTGGCTTCTTTTGCCGCAACTGCATATTGCTTGCCATACCAAGAACGTTTTGGGAAATTTTGTCTGACTTTGGGTCCTAGACTCTTCTTCAACATTCCCTCGAGCATCACCAACATAAAATGTTTGACCAGGAAGTTGCGAAAAATCTGCCAGAACATACACGCAGAAAAAAATATAGTTGTGCATTGTTACTGTAACCATTTCAATATATTTAACAATATTATAGTCACAGTAACTATATATATTATTGTGGTAACAATAATATGGTTAATTTACGATTCACATTATTGTATCAACCATATATATGGTTACAGTAAACATGTATATGTTTGTGACAACCATTTATATGATGTAGGACTTACCATATTATGTTGCTCACATATCATTATATGAGAACAACATATTATGATAAAATTATTAATCATATAAATGGTTGTCACAAACATATACATGTTTACTGTAACCATATATTTCCGTGCTCTGTTTTTTGCCTCTAAATTTTTAGCAGCGTTCCTGTCAGCAACTTCTTGAGCCTTGTATGTTTTTAAACCTGAATTAGCTTTAACTTTTCGTACCAAATAGTCCGAGCACTGAGCTAACCGGGCTGATTTCCTACCGGATGTGTTGGGAGCTCTTTTGAAAATGCTTTCTATTTTTTTGGCTTCAGAAACATCATGTGGACCATTCTTTCTACCTAAACCAGGTTTTCTATCAACGGACAAGTTTTCCCGGTATAAAGAAAATATACTTGCTGCATAATGGCTGACGAAACGTACGTATGGAAATTATTCGCAGCTTCCGAGAGAATGTTGTAGAAAAGTTTAGGACCCAAAAGCATAAAATGTTCCCAAAAAGTTCTTGGTATAGTAAGCAATATGCAAAAGAAGCCAAATATTTGTTACAAAGGGCTCTATAAATACCGAAATTTACATCAAGGAATGTTTACAAAAGAGGATGCTTCCATTAATAAGACTTTCTAACTTATTTCCACTTATTTTTGCCTTTTTTGGCATCCAGTCACTATAGTAAGCAAGGTATTGAGTGGTGCAAGAACAATAATGTGGTATTGGTAGCAAAAGAAGCAAATCCTCCAAACTGACCTGAGCTAAGGCCAGTGGAGAAATATTTGGCTCTGGTTAAAAGAGAATTGAAGAGCACATAAAAGGTGTTCAATAGTGTGGTAGATTTTAAACGGATATAGACCTTAAATGAAAGTGTTTCCGGAAAAGGTTGAAAAATTCATAACAATTGATTAGAACTTTAAAAATATATATATTTTTTTTTTTTTTTTTTGTAAATTGAAATAATAATATCATTCAAATAAAAAAAATATATGCCATTTGCAGTGGTGGCAAAAAATGGCATTTATTTATGACATTTCATGTTAAGTGAACCAACTTTTGATATCGATGTCTTCCGAAATTTTCACCAAAATTTTTCAACAAGATCGGTCGATAACTTTCAGAGTTAGAGGGTGTCAAAATTTTAAATTTTGGCCAAGCAGGATTTTTTTCCCATCCATGTAACTTACATCCTATTGTTCTTAGCTTGTTTTGAAAGACATCGATTTCAAAAGTTGGTTCACTTGACATGAAATCTCACAAATGGCTTTTTTTGCCACAACTGCAAATGGCTTGCCTTACAAGAAACTTCTTGGGGAATTTAGTTTGTTTTTTTATCCGGTATTGATCTTCAACATTACCTCCTCCATTAGATACATCAAAAACTTGACCCGGAAGTTGTGAAAAGTCTGCCAGTAGATAAGTTTCATCATCCATCACGCAAAAGATGTATTTTCTTATACAATTTGAACTAAATTTGTTCATTCGTTCTTTTTCTTCTAAGTTCTTTAGCGCATTGCGATCTGGAACTTTCTATACTTTATACAACTTCAACTCAGCATTAGCTTTGACTCTGCACAGAATCAGAGCATTTAACTTTACGAGCTGCCTTTCTGATAGTTATAAGTTTGCGGTGCTCTTCGCAAGAGTTATTCGACTTCTTTTGCCTGTCCAATATCTGTTACACCTTCAAGACTTTCTTATACAGTTTAATGGCTTTTGAAACAGCGTAATGCTGAACCTTCCAATCTTTTGCTATTTTTTTTTTTTTTTTTTGAAAAGTTATGGTCAAATATGGACAGATCCTAACAAAATATTGTTTTGTGAATTCTTTTTACATGGGACTTATTTTGAATTTTGTATAGATACTGCTGTTTAATACACATTTGTGTACCATAGAACCATATTCCGCTAAGAAATTTTTATAGTGGCTGGGAGAAAACATGTACCGATTTATCATAGAAACAATGTGTTAAAATTTACATGATGTAACCAGATATATATGTAAAGGAATTAGCAAAGGAATTTTTGAATTTTAACTTTTTTCGAGGTTGTTCCATAAGTCTGGTTCTACTTGACAGATTTTTCACATTTTCAATACCAAACATTTCTGATCAACAATGAATATTCATCCCCCTACAGCCTTCCATAGAACAGACGGACAGTGTTATAATGGAATGACAAACTCAATATAAATCCCATAATTTTGATGGTGGGTATAACAGGTATGAGTGTTAAGTATTAGGTTATTAAAATATTTTTTGTTGAAAAAAATAATTTTTGTTGAAAAAAAAAAAAAAATTTGGAAAAAAAATTATTTATTCAGTGCAAAAAATTTGGTGAAAACTAAAATTTGGTTAAATATATTTAATCGGCGAAAATAATAATAGTGATGAAAAAAAATGTTGGTAAAAATTTGGTCTAAAAATCGAGGTAGTTTTTTTTTTTTGCTTATATCTCAGCCATTTGTGGTCCGATATTCTCAATTTTAAATTGCAAATGAGCCAGGACTATACCAATATATGAATGTATCAATCAAGTTTGTAAGATATTTAGGGGATTCGGAAAATTGATTTCAACAAATAGACCAACAGACGTGCTTGCACGCAGAGAAAAAATATAGTTGTGCATGTTTACAGTAACCATTTCAACATTTTTAAAAGTTTTTTAACAATATTATAGTAACAGTAACTATTAATATGATTATGGTAACCATAATATGGTTAACTGACAATTCACATGATTGTATAAATCATATATATGTTTACTGTAAACAAGAATATGTTTGTGATAACGATTGTTATGATGAATCTTTATATCATAATATGTTGTTCTGAGATTATGATATCCATAAGCCAAGAGCAACATAATATGGTAAGTCCTTCATCATAAAAATGGTTGTCACAACCATACACTTGTTAACTGTAACCATATATATGATTGATGCAATCATGTGAATCGTCAGTTAACCATATTATGGTTACCACAATCATATTAATAGTTACTGTGACTATAATGTTAAAAAAATTCAAAATGTGGAAATGGTTACTGAAAACATGCATAACAATATTTTTTCTAAGCGTGTCACTATATCGACTCCGCTATCTTTAACTATCCAGAATATATATACTTTATGGGGTCGCTAATGAAATATGTAGAAATTACAAACGGAATGACCAATGTATATACATTAAACCGTTACCACTCATGGAGAAGGGCATAACAAATACTGACATTTTACTCCATTATCTCTAAAAACAATTTCACTAAAAATTCATTATATTAAACAAAAAATCATTATTTCTACAATATCAACTGGAAATGGTGTAAATGGTGTACAAAAAAAAATATACATCTAACACATACATTAAAAACATTTTTAGCATGGCTTGCAGGTACTTATTCTTTTGTTACTTTAGTTTCAAATTTAACTCCATTAATGTTCTTCAAACAACAACAGCAACAACAAAAAAAGACAATAACAACACAAAATGTAAATAGTATTTCAACATAAAATCAAAATAAAACAAAAAAACTCACCTCTAATACAACCGCCTCCAGGGCTGGTTGTGAAATATTTTTCAACGTTGTATGATTGAGTTTGGGTGCACTGTCGGCACGATTGCGTCCCAATGATTGATTTGATGTACGGTTATCGTTCTTACTCAGCACCGAATTATTTGAGGATTTGTGATTTATTTCCAATGCCGAGCGTAAAATGTCAACCTTAGAGGCGCTGCCAATGTAATGCTTGGGCGAACGTAATGATTCAACATTATAACTGCTGCGACGTATTGATAAATGTTCATGTATGTCGCCCTAACATAGAATAAAATGTATAAATAAAATAAAAATCCAACAGATATTTAAAACAATTGCTTTAGACATTTTAAGTTACTCACCCTTGAACCTCTAGGCAGTGATGATAAGCTGCCAATTTGATTGTATTTTATCATGAGTGACAAGCGTTCCAAGGACATGGATGTACCCTGCTCTTTGGTTGAGGGTTCTGTTAATTTCTCTGTTTCACCAGTTTCCACAGCCTCCACCTCATCTTCCAGGTCGTCCATATTGTGATCGAATTTACGCAACCAAACCAAGTGCAGCAGACCATAGGCAATACCACCCACCACAGCCAGCAAACCCATATAACGGAAGGCATCCCTGGTGCCAAATTGGCCGATTAGTAAGCCACCACTAAAGGAACCACTACCGCGACCTACAAGAAATATTTTACAAAATTTTCAAAACAAGTTTAAAAATACAATTGCTTTTAATTTCCCTGAAATTTTCCCCCACCAAACTAAATTTCTAAATGTTGCAATTGAAATGTTTTCGTTCAAACAGAAATTTCCATAAAAACAATTTTCAAAATTATCATATCAAATGATCGACAGCTAGTAAATAGTGAAAGAGAGAAACAAACAACAGCAATTTTTCCACTTAACATCATTAAGCAGGAAAATTGACAGAATTCATTCATTTCACTTCGAACATATGTGACTGAGAGACAAATGCATAAAAAATATATTTGTGTGTGTGTGTGTGTATTCGAGCTCAAGCTCAAATGCATACAAAACAGATATGGTTATGGTTAAAAGGAAAATGGAAAATGAAAACTGTGAATATATATAAGGGATGCTCTTATTTTGAACTTTTTGGATTTGCAAATCTCCAATATCGGATAATCTGTTACAAAGTAATACCAGAGAGAGCGCTATACATCGATCAAAATAGATAGTAGCCGGACGGGGCACGGTTCCCACCACTTTATTCTAAATACTTTTTAACAGGTATTGCGACATGTAGCCGATCGTTGTCATGATGGAATATTAAGGTTTAATGTGTGGGCGTTTTTCGGCAGATACTCGATTCAATCCAAAGAGTTGCGTTCGGTACCCTGTGATAGTCTGGTCAGATTTCAGCATATCCTAAGATATTGGACCCTTTGGAACCTTGGCGCCATTGATATTTGGCTTTGGTGTCGATTCTGCTGGTTGGCCGGGCTTTACATACGACCTCTTACGCTTCGAGTTATTGTAATGATTCGGTGCAAAAATGCATTTCAGACATACCAAATCGTTTTTCTAGATTTCTTGGCTCCAATTCGTATGGTACCCATATCCCTGCTTTTGGATGAATGATGATGATCGCAAACGTTTTTAAATTGCTGCTTGAGTAGCTTCCAATGATTTAGCAAGCTCTTGTAGAGCTTTACAATCTTATGGAGTAGTGCCTCCTATTCTTGGTCTTCAAGCTTCTTTGGCTGCCTTAGGCGATATTTGCCTTCCGTGTTCAAATTACCACCTCTGAACCACACAAGCCATCTCTTGCACGTTGAAACCGACTGAAGAAATTCACTATAAGCTTTGGTAGGCAATTGGTGTGCTTCAGCGGCACATTTATTATAATTTTTTTATTTTTTTTCTTCCTGAACAAGCACTAAGGGTATGACCCCTACTTATGCAAAGCATTGTGTTGGAACTATTAAAATAGGGTATGGGAGGGAGGAAAGAGTGAGTAGTGTTTGTAGACATTCGATTTGAACTTCCCTACATTGAAAATGACAGGAAAAACTTCAGCGGGAAGTTTGTTCCACATACGTACAGTACGGCTAAAGAACGAATTTTCCCTGTAGTGTGTTGTATGGTGAACTGGCCAATCGACCACAAAAAAATGCGTTCTTGATGAAAAACGTGTATTACGTAAAAATCTGCGGGTGTCAGGAACAAGTTCCCTAATTTCATCAGAACACATTTCATTGTAGAATAGTGAAACGCAGCCCACATTGCGACGGTGCTCCAGCGAATCAATAGAGTTGGATACCTAAAGTCACCAATAATCACCTTCGCCCTCTCTTGTACGCGGTCGAGAAGCTCCAAAATAGACTTTGAAGCACCGATCCATACATGGTAGTTGTATTCCATTTTCGGTCGGATATAGGTGGTGTAAATAGTGAGGAGATCAGATGGAGTGAAGTAATTCTTACACAGTTTCAGAAATCCGAGACACTTGAATGCTTCTTTCGACACTCGAAAAATGTGTTTAGACCAGCGGACATCACATTGTATTCTCATGTCCAGAACATCAAGAGTGTCTGAATCCACAATATTTACACCACCCATAAATACAGATGGAGCGACATTGTCTGTAGTTCGTTTTTGTGTCAACAAGCAAAACTGAGTTTTGCGAGCGTTGAAAGCGACTCTTTTCGCACGACCCCATTCAGAGATTGTCAGAAGGTCCCGATTAAGGGAATCACGCATATTTTGCCTCATTGCCGCAATCTCCGAAAGGCTTGGTCTATAACTGAATGAATATGAAAGGCAAATGTTGCAGTCATCTGTAAAAGAATAGATAGGGTTAGAAGTTTGACGTAGAAGGCCATTTAGAAAAATAAGAAATAGAGTAGGAGAAAGAACGGAGCCTTGCGATACCCCTGAATTTATCTTGAACTCGTTTGACGAGATCCCATCTATAGCAACTCGTATAGTGCGATCTCTGAGAAAGCTCAATATAAATCGATATAAGAAGTTGATACCGACACCAAAAGCAATAAGTTTTGCTAAAAGCGCACCATGCAATACTCTATTAAACGCCTTAGAAATATCTACAGCCACCACTTTACTTTCGCCAAAAGGGTGTATGGAACGATACCATTTTTCCGATAGGAAGGCTAGCAAGTCCCCCGTAGAGCGTCCACTACGAAAGCCATATTGACGGTTGTTGGACTCTAAATATTTCACAGGATGGTAGTTAACAATTGGTTGGTTGGTTGGTTGGTTGGTTTACGTGGTAGTTCACTGCGCGCGAACAATCAAGTAGAGTCGAAGGGACTCCGTTTTGACAAGACCACAACACTCGTCAGATGTAATGTCGTTTACATCGTAATGTATGTAGAATGTATACAAAAAAAGTCCAGTTTCTTAGACCCAACCTGTAGCTGAGGGATATCTCAGTAGGTCATTGAGTTTAGACCCGGCTAACTCACCAAGGTTGGTCAATATATGGTTGACCAGGAATTTATGTCTCTTGACACTCAGGACTGGGCATTCGCAGAGAAGGTGGAAAATTGTTTCCTCTTTTTCCCTCTCCTTACAGCTACAACAATGGTCGTTAAAAGGGAGTCCCAGAGAATTAGCATGCTTGTCTAACATCCAGTGTCCCGTTAATATTGCTATCGACCATGATATATAACTTCTATTCCGGGTTATCAGATGCATAGTACGTTTTTCATTAAAAAAGGTCCACATCAACTTGGCCACCCTACATGTGTCTAAATTACGCCATCTATTCTCAGCCTTTTTAAGAAAGTGTCTGAAGATAATACCTTTAATAATCCCCAGTGGTATTGCTACTGAGACCGCATTGGAGATATCTAAGGCAGATACCATTCTGGCTAGTTCGTCTGCCTGTTCATTGGCATAGTGGTCTCTGTGCGCAGGGACCCAAACCAAAGTAATGTCAGATAGACGAGCTAGCCTTGACTAATGAAGATGAGATTCTATAGGCCTTCAGTGAAAGAAGTGCCGCCTGACTGTCGACAAAAATACATATATTTCCGCGAGTATTATGATGATATAGTGTATTACAAGCTACCATGATTGCAAAAATTTCCGCCTGGAAAACACTACACTCATTCGGAAGACGGTATGAGATGCCTAACCCAAGTTCGTCACGCCAGACGCCAGAACCAACACCAAAGCTCATTTTTGAACCGTCTGTATATATCCTGGTGTCATATTCGTACACTATATTACCGCTACTCCACTCACTCCTGGAGGAAATTAAGACCTTGAACACAGTTAACCATACTCTCCATGGAAAGTGCAGAACAAATTCCTATTGGGCGATAATTTTCAGGGTTGTTAGCCTCTCTCTTTTTAGAAATTGGCGTTACATTAGCAACCTTCCAACATACTGGAAAGTTGCCGGCACGGTATAAAGTGCTGAAAAGGTTAGCTAATGGATGAGCTAGAGTCGAAGAACACTGCTTCAAGACCAGTGCTGGTATACCGTCAGGCCCAGGAGACTTATTTATGTTGAGATCTGATAAAATCCTTTTAACAGCACGAGCTCGAAAGAGCCAAATAGTTACTAATACTCTTTCGAGTTCGGGCAGTGATTGATCACTTTCCGGCAAGTGAGAATTACTTGCGAATAATTCAGATAAAATGTTAGCTTTATCGATGTTTGGTCATCCTTTAAAAGAGTCGGAATTAAAGAACTAGCATAATCCTTTACTCTTTTAACGAATAACCAAAAGCTTTTACTACCCAGGGGAGCAGTAGGAACTTTAGTACGAAGGCGTTGCTCGTATAGAGCTTTTTCGTAACTTAGTACTTTGACAGACGAAGATCTTGCCTTTTTGCGTAGCGAATCAGTTTCTGGGTTTTGGTTATTGCGCCAAGTTCTGAATGCTTCCTCTCTGGATCTGATTGCTATTCGGCACTTCTGATTAAACCAAGATTTTTGTCTAGGTCTAATCAAAGATTTCTTTGATGGGATTACTTTCTCAACAATTTTCACTTTCAGCATTTGGTTTTTAGGTAACGAAGAACAATTTTAAAATTTGGGAGCATTGAAAATCCAAAAGCTGTAATTTAAAGGCCACCCTAATATGTATGAATCTCGTAATAAACAAAGACCACCACACAAGAACAACAACAACAACACCAGCAGCAGTAAAAACAAAAATGCAAATAAAATTCAAATTCAAATTTCAATGTTGTAGTAGTATAATTGCACTTACCCAAACTAAAGTGGGCCATACCCAAAACACCAATCAATGTGGCCAAAAGACTTTTGGGAGCCAAAATTGAACAATAAGTGGCAGCTGCCACCCACATCAAGTGGCATGATAAGGCTTCCATCGCTTCAAACGGAAAACACCACCAAGCATTTCTAAAAGAAAACAAACAAAAAATAGGAAATAAGAAAAAAAAAAAAAAAAACAAATAAAACCAGGAATCGATCGAAGGAAGCAATATAAACACAAGCAGGGAAATACAAACAAATCACATACAATTACCAAGAAAATAATGAAAATGCCAAAAAAAAACCTCAACAACAAATAATACCTTAAGACACCAGCTAAGGCACCGGACATACCAACTTACGCTTATCGATATTTACATCTACTATGCAGTAGAGTAATCTTATATATGTGTATGAGAGTAGGCGTGTATATATGTAAATGTATGTGTGTTACAAATTTTCCAAATGTTTATTTTGTATGTTGCATGTGTTGAAGTGTTGTATATCGTAGTACTTACTCAATAAACGAATAGCCCACCAAACGACCGGCATGCGAAAAGAAAGCAATAATAATCAAATTAACATGACCAAAGATTCTGGTAATTTTCTCAGCTCCATATAAGAACGGTATACTGCTCACAGTGCCCACAGTAATTGTAATTCCTGTAAGAAGAAAATAAAATACAAACAGAAACAAAAAAAAAACAAAAAAAATTGGTATTAAAATCGAAATGAAATGAGGAAAAGTAAACCATAACATTGATTAAATTTGGCATGTTACTTAACAATTGTTTATGCATGCATATAAGGATATGTGTACACAGTGCGACAATTGATGGATGAAACAAATACAAAAAATCACAAAATGGTTAATAAACAAATAAGAGTGCTATATTGGCTATGTCGTATATCTAATCCATTGTATTATATCGCTGGACAGGTATTTCATTAGATGTGCATAATGAACTTGACCTCAGGATAAAAAACAGTTTTTCCGAAATGTATCCATTTCTATGACGTTATATACGTCGTGGAAAGGACTTTAAAATAAGTTGAACCCATCAATGGTGACGCAAATTTGACTTTTACTCACTTATGGTTCACTTTTATTTTAAATGAATTCTTTTAGATAATAAAATAAAAATATTTAATCAAATATACTTCAATATTAAAATTCACAAATTTTTTTAAAACCAATAACGGAGAATAAAATTATTCGATGTTTTTAACACACCCGGTTTCACAGACATATAGGTTTGCCAGCTTAATTTGATATCCATACTGTATTTATGAATGACTTTGTAATCGAGATATAGATCAGAAATGGGTAAAACAAGTAAAAAAGAAGTAAGAGAGCTATATTCGCCTGTACCGAATCTTATATACCCTTCACCAAATTATACATTAAAATAAAAATTTTAAATATTCTTAGGTAAACAAAATTAATTTTTTTTCAAAATTGTTTTTCAAATTTAAAAAAAAAAAATCAAATTGCTTTTCAAAATTTAAAAAAAAAATTTTTTTCAAAATTGTTCCATTTTTTTTTATTTTTTTTTTTTTTTTTTGAAATTTTAAAATTTTTTTTTTTTAAATTATTAGTGAAAAAAAGTTATAAAAAAATTAGTTTGTGGCAAAAAAAATATTCGGGTTAAAAAAATAATTTTCCCGGTTTTTACCCATTGCAGGTCCAAATTACTATAGCTTTATATAAATCGTTGCAATGGACTTTAAAATATCTATCATTAGATATCCATATTGTCTATATTAATGACTTAGGTTTTTTCCTTATATCTGTGCCGATGTGTGCCGATTTTCTCGATTTTAAATATCTTCCCGATATATTGATGTATCAATTATGTTTGGGCGCTACGGAAAGTTGATTTCAACATACAGACGGACATGGCTATATCGACTTCGCTATATATAATGATCCAAAATATATATACTTTGTGGGGTCGCAAATGAAAAATATAGAAATTACAAACGGAATGACAAACTTATGTATACCCTTGCCACTCATGGTGAAGGGTATAACAAGAATTGCCGCATAATTAACATATTTATGACTGCTCAAACAGTATCCCGGGGGGACATTTGTATTTGGGCTAGGTGAAATAGTCGACCGATCATTTTCAAATACAGACGGACGGACATAGCTAGATCATCTTAGAATCATATGAGGACCCAGAATATATAGTTTTCACTTGAAAATTTTAGTTAAATTCTCGTAAAAAAGTATCAAATAACCTCCCAAATAAATTTTTACTAAAATTTCAATTCAAATTTATATTGAAACTTTTACTTAAAATTCTAAAAACAAAATAAAACTTAAAAATTGTTGGTGATAATATTTTATATTCTAAAATACGTATACCCTACACTACCGTCTGGCTGGCTGACAGTCCATGTAAACTTCAGCGTAAAGATAAGGTCGCAATTTGGAAAATATTTCGATTTCTTTGTCCCAAAGAAGAAGCTTGTTGAAACTGGAAAACATCGGTCCATTATTTCACACTATCCTTGTCCACAAATAAGATCTATATACAAATAAAGCACACCTAATTTTGAGCGGTTCAATTCATAATTAACCATAGCTCCCATATCAGGTCCACTTCCGAAAACTACTTTAACGCGCATAAAACTCTCAAATAAGTTTAATATGGAAGTAAATAACGCAAACAAATCGGTCCATAATTGATCATAGCTCCCATATAAGACCCATTTTCGAAAATCAGTTTAACAAGTATAAATCACTTAAAAATCTTGGTATGCAAATAAAATTTAACAGAAAGAAGTTTCATAAATTACATGGCTTAATTTGACGATCGGTACATAATTGGTCTTTGCTTCCATGTAAGGCCAACTTTCGAAAATCTCTCAAGAATATAATTTATTGAAATATAAGAAAAAAAAGATTTTGCTCATTTACTCTGTAGACTTTTGACAAAACAACTTAAGTGTAATTTAAAAATTTTTCATCAATAATTAAAAATAATTGATCAATAATTATTTTATTATTTGTACCTTAAGAACTTTATTATTTGTCTCAAAGAAGTATACAAAGCTCTTGAAATTCTTTAAGGCCTAATAATAAAACAGTTATCGATCAATTCAACAGTTTTTGCGCACTCCTGAAAAATTTTTAAATTACTCTTAAGTTGTTTTGTCAAAAGTCCACAGATATGGTTGGGCTTGACCGACTATACTTTCATATTCATATCCATTTTGTAATGAAACGTTTTCTTTTGAAGTATTTTCTAATGAAATCTTATCTAGAGCCTTGGTAGTCAAATAGAGGAATTTAATTTGTGTGCATGTATGGGTAAAAAAATAAAATATTCGCAACAACATCAAGCAACTGAATGAAATATTTGTATTTTTAAGCTCTATTGTTTTCATTCGGGTTGTGTATGTGTAAATTTACGAAAATCCTTGTAACCTGAACAATATTAACGCCTGCCATATCGGATAATAAATAGATTTTTGGCAATTTCTTTAAAAAAGTTGAGACCGGAGATGATCAACGTTGAGGGCGGATGCACTGTCCGCTATTAACGCTAGGAAGCTGAACAAATACAAATCAACTCGAAAACACCTCAGCTCCAACTAGAGGTGCTAATCGGGAGTGATCCCGGGTTTCGGGATTTTCCGGAAATCTAAATCCCGAAAATTTTGAGAAAGAAACATTATACATACACATGTCTTTACATAGGGCTATACATATGTCTTACATAGAGCTATAATTTTGGTCCGAGCAGCACGAAATGCAAATTTTGTATTATCTACTATACAATCTTCCTCGGGTCATTTTGGAATAAAAACCTAACCCACAAAAACGATTTTTTAAAGTAAAAATGTTCTCAAATTTGTATTACTTTTTTATTTTTGTATAGTAAAACACCGGATTCTTTTCTGTTACCCCAAATTTTAAATATAGATTTGAGCCAGGTTAATATGTTTATAAAAAAAATTATTTGTGTTTTTTTTATAAAAAAAAAAAAATAAAATATTATCTCCGAACTTTACCAGGTTTTGTAGTAATACCATTTTTTTAAATAACTTTCAATAGTCTATTCGACAATGCTAGTACAATTTAAAAAAGTTACAGCACTTTTGTACATACTGGTAAAAAACAGTACCTTAGTAAAAAATTAGAGTTTATTTTAAATATCTTTTTAAGAATACTATTGCATCTATGGTTTCATTTGCCATTCTGAAACGAATTTTGTTTGCGACATATGCTGCTGGCGAAAAACATCTTTCACATTCCATATTTTATATTGACAAAACCGTTTCCAAATACTTGTAACAAATCATTAAGTATTTTCCTCTTGTTCTTTCAGAAATAATATATTTCTTTAGCAAGATGCAAATCTACATTATAATTTGGTTTCGTTATTGTTATTTGGGGTATTTACATATATTAATAATATATTTAGTTCATTTTGTTCAAGCTCCTCATCTGAGATAAAATCAATTTCGTTTGAAGAGGATTTTAATTGAGTTTTGTTAAATAACTTAGGATAAATAAATTATGATAAACTGATTTTCCAGGGCCCATCTCAAGGAAAATATCGCATTCCTTTATTTACTACGTTGAGCTTAACAACTTTGCTTAACATTACTTTGCGATATTCCCGGGATTTAAAAAAATCCAGGGCTTCGGGATTCGGGATTTAAGAAACATTTTCAAGTGAAACATTTTCTTTTGAAGCATTTTCCATCGCAACATTTTCTTATGAAACATTTTCTTAAAAAACATTTTCCTTTGAAACATTTTCTTTTGAAAAATTTTTTAATAAACATTTTCCTTTTAAGTCCCGGTCCACACTGTGAAACATTTGTTGCAAAACATTTTTAAATTCTCTTTTGAAACTGCATTCGTGTCCATACAGTGAAGTTTTTGCTTTTCAGTTTTTGACATTTCTGTACAGAACGAATATGAACGAATAAATGTGAATGACATACTCAACAAAAGTTTCATGTACATGAAACAGAGTACCCTTTTCCATTCCTCTTTCCCCTTTCATCGACAAACTCAAATGTTTTGCAGCAAATGTTTCACAGTATGGATGGGGACTAAGCATTTTAAAGCGAAACATTTTCTTTTGTAACCTTTTCTAGTGAATCATTATCTTGTGAAACATTTTCTTTTGCAGGATTTTCTTTTGAAACATTTTCCATTGAAAGATTTTCTTATGAAACATTTGCCTTAGAAACATTTTCTAGAGAAACATTTTCTTTTGAAAGATTTTCTTATGAAACATTTTCTATTGAATCATATTCTTTTCAAACATTTTCTAGTGAAACATTTTCCATTGAAAAATTTTCTTTTGAAACATTTTCTTATGAAACATTTGCCTTAGAAACATTTTCTAGAGATACATTTAATTATACAACATTTTCTTTTGAAAGATTTTCATATGAAACATTTCCTAGAGAAACATTTTATTATGCAACATTTTCTTTTGAAAGATTTTCTTTTGCAACATTTTCTTTTAAAAGATTTTCTTTTGAAATATTTTCTTATGAAACATTTGCCTTAGAAACATTTTCTAGAGAAACATTTTATTACTTAGAAAATATTTTGTTTTGAAAGATTTTCTTTTGAAACATTTTCTTATAAAACATCATATTGTATTGAATCATATTCTTTTCAAACATTTTCTAGTGAAACATTTTCCGTTTAAATATTTTCTTTTTAAACATTTTAGAAAATTTTTCAAGTAAAACGCTTGGTAATGAGACATTTTTTTAAGCATTTTTTAATGAAACATTTGCTTATTAAACATTTCTTAGATAAACATTTTCAAGTGAAAATTTGATAAGGATAAAATTTCTACTGAAACGTTCACTGGAGAAAGATTTCCGTTTAAAATATAAGTTAGTAAAAGTTTAGTTTTAACATAATATCACTAAACATTTTATTAGGCAACATTTTCTTTTGAAAGATTTTCTTTTGAAAGATTTTCTTTTGAAACATTTCCTAGAGAAACATTTAATTTGAAACATTTTCTTTGAAAAGATTTTCTTTTGAAACATTTTCATATGAAACATTTGCCTTTGAAAGATTTTCTAGTGAAACATTTTCTTATGTAACTCAAAATTTTCACTAAAAATTTCAGAGGAAAATTTCACTAAAACTTTTTATTTGAATAAAAATTTCACCAAAAATGTCACTTAAAATTATTACTAAAAAATGTCAGTAGAAATTTTCACAAAAAAAATTCAGTAGAAATTTTAACTGAAAATTTCAATAGAAGTTTTCACTGAAAAATTGCATTAGAAGTTTTCACAAATACTTTCTCTAGAAATTTTACTAGAAAATGTCAGTATAAATTTTAACTAAACATTTCATTTGAAAATTTCAGTAAAAAAGTTCAAAAGACATTTTCACTAGAAGTTTTCACTGTAAAATGTATTATTTTCACTAAAAAATTAATAAGGGTCCTCATATAAACGCTTAAATGCCTCGTAAACTGTGCAATCTGTGCATTTTTACACTCTCGCAAATGAACTGTTCAAAAAATGTATGGAAATTCGTGACTTTGGAACAGAATGATTGGCTTGAATGGCAATGTGTATGGAAACATTAACCAATAGCTAGAACATAAACAAAATCTTCCAAATTATGTATATCATCGTTCGTTCCAACGATTTAACTTTCATTCAACATTTTTAGAATTAAAATTTATACAATTTGAAAAACTTTTTTTTAAAGCTTTTGTAGAATTTATTTTTATTTGATATTTTTAACAAATATAAATTTTCTGTGTAAACTTGCACAAAATTAAAAAGGTGGGTTTATGAAACACGTCGCGCAAATTTGCAAATTTACACAAATGGGAAACTTAAGCGTTTTAATGAGTACCCTAAATGTATAAATTTTCTCTAAAAATTCCAGAAAAAAATAAATATTTCATTAAAAACTTTTATTAAATAGAAAAATGGTATAGAGAGTAGAAAATTTTACAAAAAAAATTTCAATTGAAATTTGCACTAAAAATAAATTTTTGGATAAAATTTTACTAGTAATTTTCTTCATAAATTTTCTATAGAAAATTTAACTAAAAATTTTCAACCGAATTTCCGCTATAAATTTATATACGTAATTTCACTAAAATGTAAAAATTGTACTGAAAATTTCAATATACAGTGTACTCGTGGTAACGTGAACTAATTAAAACCAAGGAAGTTCATGTTAGTGAAATTGTTCACGTTAGCGATTGTCGAATTTCATGGAAAAAATATAAAATTTTGTAATATAAACATGTGTTTACACGCTTGAACGTGAAATTCTTTTTTTATTATTTTTATCATTAAAATATAAAACAAAAATTATTGATTAAAATGTATTACAAAACAAAACGAAATCACGAGAAAATATACATTGAAATAAAAGTACATAGCTAATAAAATTACTCATACTTAATGGCAACGTATAAATAATAAATTAATTTAGAGGATATAAACACATCTTTTATATAAGGGGATTCCCTAAACTTTAAAAATCGAATTTATTGCATGTATTTCAGTGTTGTCTACATGCTTAGAAAACAAATGCAGTGAAAAAAATTGTTCACGTTATAGAGCTTTCTGAGTTAATTCACGTTACAGAGTAGTCAATGTAAACAAAAGCTTGTTCACGTTAGGCGGTGTTCACGTTAGACGGTGTTCACGTTACCGCGAGTGCACTGTAAATTTGTATGTCACTGAAAATTAGAAATTTCATGTGAAATTTTTAATAAAAATTTCACCAAAAATTTTTATTTCACTAAAAATTTTTACTAAAAATTTGATCACTAGAAAATTTTATTAAAAACTCATCTGAAATTTTCGATAAAAACTTGATCTGAAACTTCTAGTAAAATTTTATTAAAAACTCATCTGAAATTTTCGATAAAAACTTGAACCAAAAATTTTACTAGAAGTTTCACTAAATTTTTACCAAAAATATTTTGTAAAAATTTCACTAAAGTATCATCAAAATTTTTTCATGAGAAATTTATACTTAAAATTGTTCAAATTTTAGACAATTTCCATAGACATTTTTACCCGAATTTTCACAAAAAAATTACGAAAGATTTCATTACAAATTAAATTCAGCAAAATATTCGTTGATTTAATCCCAAAAAAGGAAATAAGTTTTAAAAAAAAAAATTCATGAAAATTATTACTAATTTTTCTTTAAATATGTTTAACTGAAATTGCAAATTGCAACAAATTAGTTTTATCTCTGTTACCTTACATCCATCACTTGTCCTACTGTAACACATAACATTGCCTTATCAGCCTCAAATCTTACACAGTAATTTGTGTAAATTTGTTTTTACTTTTTGGAGTTAGCACTATTTACACACACATATTCATAGCAAATACATACATATTTGTTTATCTTATTGTACTTACCTAATAAATAATTTGGTGCTCCCAATTCTTTCAAGTATAAAAACAAGAAACTCTCAATGAAACCCCAAAAGTTGCCCAATATGAACAAGAAGAATATAAATGTAATTACATGCGGCATTTTCAATAAATTCCACAAATCCCTAAAGACATTATCGGCCGGCAGTTTTTCGCCCAGCGGCATCATTAGCACCGACACTGTCGAAATAATTAACAAAATA
Organism: Calliphora vomitoria; assembly: GCA_942486065.2. Taxonomy (NCBI): domain Eukaryota; kingdom Metazoa; phylum Arthropoda; class Insecta; order Diptera; family Calliphoridae; genus Calliphora; species Calliphora vomitoria. The sequence continues at coordinate 113,749,451 of OW818030.2, read as the reverse complement.
TCGTACGTATAAAAAGCAGCCGAATAGTCGGTGTAGCCAAGGCCGCGCGAAAAGTAATCAATCATGATGCCGGTGATGGGTGAGAAGATGGCCATGCCGATGCTGGAGAAAAGACGTTCACGTCCAAAATCACCACCATACTTTTCAATCATTGTCAGAGCGATGGGATCCATAATGGTGACACCAGCCGATAACATGGTAGTGGCCAGGAATCTATATTATGCAAATAGAAAACAAAAAAATTAACAAAATAAATAAATCATTAAAGACGTTAGCAAAAAAAAAATAAAATAAAATACAGTAATAATGATTAATAAGCAAAATATTGTTTAGAAAAAGTCTTCCTGCCAAGCTGAGCAGCTTAAAATGATGTCATTTTCTGTATGTAAGATGATGAGGAGAGCAAATAAAAGCAACAAATCAGCTTCATAATTATCATCATCATCATTATCTTTTTAGAGTATTCTTTTCAGTTCAAATGTCTAGTGTTTATGTCATCTCATCATCATCATCTTAATCATTTTCAACAACAATGTCTTCGTCTTGGTCTTCATCTTTGTCAATGACAGTGTAACACTTGTTAAACTCATACATCTACTCCTACTCTCCTCCCATTCATTGTGTCATCATCATCATCACCATCAACATTTTCATCAACTTCAACATTTTCAACAATTGTCCTTCTAATGTCAAATTGTTTGTGTTGCTTCGAGTTCAAATGCCAACTTCATGCGTTTAATATCAAGTGCTTTTCATTTAATATTTTTTTTTTCTCATTCTTTCTCTCCCCATTTATTTATTTATTTGGGTGTTACTCAAATTATAATTATTTAATTATCAGACATGACAACAACAAACAAACAAATATATAAAAAAAAATATAACAAAACAAAAGTTAATTAATTAATCCAATGGATATCAAAGTATCAACAATTTTCTTTTCAAATTCATTAATAATTTTTTTTTTATTTTATTTTTTGGCCTTCTAATGGTTTGGTTTTGCAGAGTGTCAAAAAGCATGTAATGAAATAAATGAAATGTTTTGGAGAAAATTGTATTGTTTCACTTAAATGGTAAAATTAGTTTATGGTGGTTGTATTTAGTTAGTGGAGGAGATTTACAAGCATTTAAGGTGATTATCATTTTCCACCATTTGTTTAGGGAAATATGAACTGTATTAATGTCAATGTTGAAATTCTACATAGAACAAAGTTAAAAAAGGATTTAATCCTAATATTTCAGCTTTATCTAGTAACATTTTAATTTTTTTATTGTCTAAATCAGTGGTCAGTTTATAATAACAAGTTGAGAGCTTCTATTTTATAAAGTATATAAAGGATTTTCCAATTTGGACTTTTGACAGTAAATATCGGGCATATTTTTGATGCTACATCTGTCAAATTATCTGTCATGTATCAATATCTAAATCACCATTGATGGATATAGTGTTCAACCACATGTGCAAATGATAAAATTCTTTTACCAAAATGCGTTCTTCATAAAAAAATCACCTTCAGCGCTAAGGCCCACTTCTGGATGTCTACAAACAAAATTGTCGATTTTGGGACAATATCAATTCACATGAGATCCAATGCATCCCGAAAAAGTCACTTTTTGGAGGCGTCATCGGTCCGTAGTTCTAAAAGACTGACTTTAGCCAGGTCATCACCGTCAATGACAACCGCTAAAGGTCGATGATTACCAACTTCTTTTGGCTTGAATTGGATGATATGGACACCAGCAACATGTGGTTTCAACAGAAAGAAGCTAAGTGCCACATAGCTCATGCCACATGGGACATTCCACAGGAGAGATTTGAGGGCATGTTAATGTCACGTGGAGTTGATGTGAACTTGCCACCCAGATGGTGCGATTTGATCCTGTTGCTTTTAGTGTCGGTAATAACTTCTCTCAATTTATATCGAGCTTTCTCAGAAATCGCACTATACGAGTTATTATAGATGGGATCTCATCAAACGAGTTGAAGATAAATTCAGGGGTTCCGCAAGGCTCCGGTTTTTCTACTACTCTATTTCTTATCTTTATAAACGACCTTTTATGTCAAACTTCCAACCCTATCTATTCTTTTGCAGATGACAGCAATATTTGCCATTCATATTCATTTAGTTAAAGACCAAGCCTGTCGGAGATTGGGGCAATGAGGCAAAACATGAATGACCTTGTGACACTCTCTGAATGGGATCTTGAGCATGTAGTCGCTTTCAACGCTCGCAAGACTCAGATTTGCTTGTTGACACAAAAACGCACGACAAACAATGTTGCTTTATCTGTATTTATGGATGGTGTAAATATTGTGGAATCAGATGGTCTTGATGTTCTGGGCAGGAAAATACAATGTGATGTCCGCTGGTCTAAACACATTCCTCAAGTGACGAAAGAAGCATTCAAGTGTCTCGGTTTTTTGAAACGGAGTAGGAATTACTTCACTCTATCTGATCTCCTTACTATTTACACTACCTATATCCGATCGAAAGCGGAATACAACTACCATGTATGGGCCGGTGCTTCAGTCTATTTTGGAGCTGCTCGACCGGGTACAGGAGAGGGATGAAATTAGGAAACTTGTTCCTGATAACCACAGATTTTTACAGAATACACATTTTTCATCAAGAACACATCCAACACAATGCTTTGCATGAATGGGGGTCATCCCTTGAGTGCTGGTACAAGAAGAAAGTAAAACGGCCCTCCAAGCCAACATAACCCACCCTGCGAATTCGCGGCAAACATTTGCATACATATATTCCATATATAATGACATCGATAGGCCTTTCAAATGAAAAAACTAAATATATAATTAAAAGTTTATGTGTCTTTCGAATAAATTTTTTGGCTTCTCTTTTAATGTCACCCATCAAACCGCTGCACAACTTTTCTCCCCACTTCTCCACAATATTTAAAACACTTTGTTCTCTTCAAAATCTGGTTATTTACTGTGCCTGCACTCTTTTTATACCCTTCACCATGAGTGGCAAGGGTATATATAAGTTTGTCATTCCGTTTGTAATTTCTACATTTGTCATTTGCGACCCTACATATTATACGGGGCATTTCACGTCAAGTGAACCAACTTTTGAAATCGATGTATTCCGATCGGGATGAAATTTGCACCAATGTTAGTTCTATTGGATAGTAATTCGGACACAATATTTCAACAAAATCGGTCAAGAACTCTCTGAGTTATAGGAGGTCAAAATTTGACATTTTGGACAAACAAGTGTTTTTTCTTATCCATATAGTTCCAAATAGTTTAGATAGCTATTTATGCAATCTTTGGAAAAAAAAATTAAAAAAAATTAATAAAATATTTTTGACTTTTTTTTTAAAAAATCAAAAACATTTTTGACGTTTGTTTTAAAATGGGCCCTTTTTATTTTTTTTTTTTTATTTTTTTTAAGAAAGCTTAGGTCTTTTCCTAACCGACCTATATGGTCGCTTAGTGGAATGCGAGTGGGATATCTAGCAAAAAAAATATTTTGTAACTCAAGATATAAAATTTTTGACTTTTTTTTGCAAAATCAAAAACTTTGTTGACTTTTTTTTAAAAAAAATGGACCCATTTTTTATTTTTTTTTTTTTTTTTTTTGCTCAGAAGAAAGCTTATGTGTTTTCCTTTAACACCTTTTTTGTCGCTTAGTAGCGAGTGGGATATCTATCAAAACAAATGTTTTGTAACTCAAGACAAAGGTTTTTAAATTTTTAGCATATGCATATCATATTTGTGTGTAAACCTTAAAAATTAAACTTACGCAGAGAAACTAGACACATTAGCCTTTCCGATGGTATGTAACATACCTAACTAAAATTTCATAGCCTCGATACTGTAATACCCATAATATGTTAACCTCAGGAATAAAAATCACTTATTATACCCTACACCACCATAGTGGCGAGGGTATATTGGATTTGTGCAGATGTTTGTAACACAATATTAGTCTAGCACCCACCTTAAAGTATACCGATCGACTCAGAATCACTTTCTGAGTCGATCGGTTGGATAAAATATAAAACAAATTTTAATTTATATTGTGTTGCAAATCCTTTTTTTTTTGAATTTTTTTATGGCGTTTTGCGATATTCCTTACCAGGCTATAATAACACCTTGAAATTAATCGTGAAAATTGCCGATCCTTATTTTCACTTTATCAATCTCCCACAAGTTCTTAGAAGGATTGAGATCGGGAGATTGAGTAGGCCAATGAAGAACGTCAATCTTATTGCTCCGCAGCCAAGTATTACAAACTTTCGGGGTGTGCTTAGGATCGTTATCCTGTTGGAACCTCCCTATAAGTGGAATCGCTTCACTGACATAAGGCAACATTACATCTTTCCATATATCACGGTACATGAACCGATACATAATCCCATTAACTTTATGATTTGGCTCAATTTCTTGACCAGAAAAGCAACCCCAGACCATTACATTGCCCCCTCCATGTTTAATTGTTCCTTTGCAATACATAGGATTCAGTCTTTCTACTTTTCGTCTGCGTACACGCCTTATTTCATAGGAACTTTTTAATTTGTATTTGGATTCGTCAGAGAACAGCACTGTCTTCCATTTTTGGACACTCCAGTCGATGAGGGCTTTGGCAAACTGCAGTCTAGCTTTATTGTTCTTAGCTGATATAAACCGTTTTTTTGCTGGTCGTCGGCTGAATAATCGTGCTTCTACTGCTCTTCTACGGATTGTTCTTTCGCTAACGCATAATCTTAAACTTGTTCTTACTTGACTAACTGAAGCTGCAGGATCGTTTTGCATTGCTCCTTTGATCAAGGAATCATCATATCGTGTGTTTTTACGCGGAAGTCCTCCAGAATGCCCCGGTGATATACGACCATTCTGCAAAAACTTTGGAATCAGCAAGGAAATAACTGATCTGTTAATTGAATATTGTTTACTCAATTCATACCGTGATAAGCCCGGCTTCCAGTCTTCAATAAATTTAATTTAAAATTCACTGGACTACTTGTTCCTGGCCATCAATTGTTTTATCACAATAAACTGTATAGAACTTAAATTATACAGGCTACACCTCCCTTTATTTTTATCTTCTGGTATTTAAAAATGCACCCGTTGTGAGTCCCGGTAACTGACATTGCAAATATGCAGTAGCATAGTCAAATATTTAAACGTCTTATAAGGGGGTGCTTTTGTTTTGTCCGTCGCGTTTTGTGTTTTTGTATGTTTTATCACTTTTATTTAATTGTTCATAAAATTATCCTTTCCTAAATGAACACAATATGAACATTAACAATATAAGTTAATAAAATATACACAAAATACATCCCATAAAAACCTTTTTTATCCAAAAAATTATGATATGATAAAATCCATTGAGGGGGTGCTTTAGTTATGGCCAATACTGTATAAGGAAAAAACCAGGACAACATCGATTTCTAACCAATTTGTTATCAATATCTGGATTAATATAGTCATTAATATAGACGATATGGATATCCAATAATATCCAAAGTAAATCGTACCTACAATTGGTTAAAATCGGGAAAATTTTTTTTACCCCGATTTTTTTTCATAAAAAAAAAAAAAAAAAAAATTATTCATAAAATTTTTTTCACAAATAACAGCCGAATAGTATAGTTCTGTTACTTGTTCAATTTATGTTTATCAATTGCCCAATATTTCTCATTATACGAATCCATAGTGGTATTTGAGTAATGACAACTTGCCAGATCTGGCCAAAACTTTGTATCAGATGGCAGCAATCGCTTTTCCAAACACTCTTTTATATATAATTCTGATGTCATTGTTAAACTTGTCAGAAAAGAAGCTGCAGGTTTCCTGCCAAATTAATATTTCTTTTTCTAAATTTGGCCAATTTTACATCGCTTTTCCAAACACTCTTTTATATATACATAATTCTGATGTCATTGTTAAACTTGTCAAAAAAGCAGCTGCAGATTGGCCAATTTTACATATTTATATATAGTATGTATGACAACTATTTTTATGATGAATCATTATATCATAATATGTTGTTCTTAGATTATGACATCCGAGAACAACATAATATCATAAATTTTTTATCAAAGAAATTGTTGCCACAAACATATATATGATTGACAGAATCATGTGAATCGTAGGTTAACCATATTATGGTAACCGCAATCATATAAATAATTACTGTGACTATAATATTGTTAAAAAACTTGTAAACATGCTGAAATGGATACAGTAAACATGCACAACTATATTTTATCTCTGTGTGTTAATGTCATGATAAGTATAGATGAAAACATTTTAGAACAAAGTTTCCTAGAAGCAATATGCAGTGTTCCCTTGATACTAAAAATTACAGGTTTTTCTCTATGAAACGTTATTCCATTTTTAGTATTTTATTCGCCTATATAATATTGTATCTACATAGAGGTATTTGTCTTCCTCTAAAAAGACACTTATAGAAATAACGAAAAGCTAAGTAGGTCTGTGGATTTCTTAATAGTATCGTACAGATATTTTATCATTGTATGGAATAGAATAGTTTGCACAAGCAAATAGGTATGTGCTCGTAACAATTTGAAAATATCATTCTAATAACCACTGTCAATCTTTTTATTGGCAAATTTTTACCAAAAAATAAAATTTTTCAAAGCTAAAATTAAACATTTGCTAAAAATTTAAAGCTACTACGTTGTGCTGTTACTAAATACAAAAATCACAAACATTTTCTAATACATTAGAGTATTTGCTCAAACATTTATATATCCTCAAACCAAATAAACCCAACACATATAAAAGCAAGTAAGAGTGCTGCTTATATTCGGTGCCGAATCTTACATACCCTTTACCAAAATATACTTTAATTCTGTTTACCTAAAAATTTTAAATATTTATTTTTTTTTAATTTTTTTTTTTATTTAAGAAAAAAAATTCATTTATTTGCGAAAAAAATTTTATAACATAAAATATTTTTTAGTGAAAAAAAAATTCGGGGTAAAAAATATCTTTCCCGATTTTGACCAATTGGAGGTCTGATTTACTTTGGTCTTATATACGCCGTTGCAGAGGTCTTCGAAATATCTATTATTGGATATCCATATTGTCTATATTAACGACTTAGTAATTCAGATATAGATCAAAAATATATCAAAAATCGAGGTTGTCTTGGTTTTTTGCTATTATTTCAGCAATTTGTGGGCCGATTGTGTCAATTTTAAATACTAACCTAGCCGGAAGAATTCCCGATATATTGTTGTATGAATCATGTATGTAAGTTGATTTCAACATACAGACGGACATGGCTATGACGACTTCGCTATCTATAACTATCCAGAATATATATACTTTATGGGGTCGCAAATGAAAAATGTGGATATTACAAACGGAATGACAAACTTATATTTACCCTTGCCACTCATGGTGAAGAGTATAAAAACAGAAAGACACTTGAACAAGCATAAAACACCTCTAAACATGAAAACAAATGGCCATTAGGGTGGCCCCTTTCTCATATCTCAAAATTTTTTTCATGGCGTCAGTAATTGATGAACTGGTTTTTATGATTTTTTTTTTTCAAATTTCTCTGAAAGGAAACATATGAAATATTGGTATCATGAGAAAGGTACTTGAAAGGCGTTTTCAATGCCATATCTCAATTATCCAGTAAATCAAAAAAAAATCCACGTTTTGTATTTATGGCACGTTTTGTATTTAAGGCAAAAATTTGAAATTTTATTTTAATTTTGATTAATTAATATGTTCTAGAATCTTTCATTAAGCATTTATTATCTTTAATTTATTTAAATTTGACGATCATCCAAAAATTCCAATTTTCCATGACACCTAAATCAAGCTGAATTTCACCGAGGTCATGGATTATATTAGCTTTGAAAGCCGCTGTGATTTGTGACTTATTCGCATAGACCTGCGGCCTAAGAAAACCCCAAAAGGAAAAGTCTAACTTGATCAAATCGAATGAGCTCATCACATCCAAGTGAGATGATAATGCACTCAAATCACTCATGCAGAATGTCCAATGTGACATGAGCTATGTAGTTTGTAGCGCTATCTTGTTGAAACCACATGCCGTAGTTGTTCATATCATACATTGCAGGCCAAAAGAACATGCCAATTATCGACCTGTAGCGTTCACCGTTGATGGTGATGGACTGGCCAACGTCGTTCCCAAATAAATATGATGACGAACTCAAAATCCAAACCAAACAATGACTTTTTCAAGATGCATTGGACGATCTTGCATCACATGAGGATTGGTATCGTTACAAATTCGACAATTTAGTTTGCTTATGTATCCATTCATCCAGAAATAGGCCTCATAGCTAAAGATAAGTTTTTGATGAACGTTGCCCAAAGAAAATCCCCATTTTAATAAAACAATTTTATTATTTGCACTTACTGTTGAACGCTATATCCGTCCAGGGTGATTTGGTAAAACAATATGAATAAATTTCAGCCAATTATACAGATGCAGCTTCAACAATATGGCCACAATCAACTGTCCGAACACCGAAACTGTTCTTTAATTTTTTCGAAATTCAATACTGCTCGTATTTTATTTGAAATTTTGGAAATCTGTTTTCAGACCATTCAAGACCATCACAAATGGATATCAAAATAAGAGTAATTTCATAAGTTTTGCGACTAACAGTTTACTTCAGAAAATCCCAAAAGAGAAGTCACTAACATCTAGATGGCCAGATCAGCTCATTTCCACTTGAGATGCTTATACCCTCAAATCACTAGTGCAGAATGTTCAATGTGTCATCAGCTGTGCGGCACGTAGTGCAGTCCTGTTGAAACCACATTGTCATTCAATTCAGGCCTCAAGGAATTTGGTAATCATCGACGTATTGCGCTCATGGCTTGGTCAACCTCGTTCTCAATATCTCAAAGAAAGTTGTTGAAATTTTTTCAAAAAACTTGCAAAATTTCAAATGATATTGGAATTACTTATGAGGAATTTCATGTGCTCACTGTACAAGAAATGTTATACAAATCATAAAAACCTTAAATAAGGAACTTTTTATCCTTTGATCATCAAATACTGAATCCAGGAAAACATTTTGAGAAACGATATCTTAGAATGAATTAGAATTGTATTTTGCGGCGACCTTAACTTACATACATACATACATACATCAGTTCACATTTACAATCAATAGCCCAGTAAAATCTACAATATCCAGTCATGATTGGAAAGAACAAACAAAATAGAGAGAAAAAATGTACATAGAATGTATTAAAGTCACATCAAATGTCAAAGTATACAATGTATGTATGTTCAAATTACACAGATACTAATGCTCACAGAAAGCTCTACATAATATACAATATGTCACAAAATACATACAGACCGACAGACACAAACAACTTACGTTAGTTTAGGTCCTTTATTATACTCAAATAACAGCTGCATGAAATTTAAATCTCTACCATACTCCTCCTCTTATATCCTTCCTTTCTAACTTATACAAACACACCAAACTAATGGACACAATGTACATTTATTGTCCAAGTCAGCGTCACAATCACAAATAAGTACACAGTCACTACTATTACAATCACCCAGCATCAAAAGTCAATAAATGTCAAAAGCGATAGAAACCAAACAGCCAACCCATCACAACCCAACCCAACCATCTAAAACTTACCTCAACATAAAGTAAATCCAAAATATTGTATCATCAGTTTCCTTATAATCAGGTGGACAAATTTCTGGTGCATTTAAGGTGAACGTACAACGTTGCACCATACAGTTCACCGTTTCATTTGACACACGTGACATGTTATGGCGTCTGGCAATGCCACCGCAACGTAAATCTAAATCCTCTAAATCGGTGACATTGATTTGCATTTCCCACAGACGTTTCTCACCGAAACGTTGCTTAAAATCCGTTACAGTTTCATTGTCATCCTGTTCGATTTCCATGCCCAACTGTTCGATGGGATCGGCCAAATCCGGATGCATTTGCAGCATAAAGAAGGTGGAATCACTGGCATTCGAATGAACCCAACTGTAGGTGGTGGATATTGTAACATTTTCCATATCGTTTGAAACTGTGCCGGTAGGTGAATGGAAGAAAAGAAAGAGAATATTGTTAGATGTAGATAAAAGTAAATGTTTGCCAAAAATATAATAATAAGATGTAAATTGAAATTAGATGGGTTCCTGAAATTTTAAGGCTATTTGAGACTTGATATACAAGCCTATTTCTAACTCTTGATATTTTCTTTTTAGGATCAACTGATTTCATTCCAGGTCATGTTAATGTTAAAATATCTACTTCCATTTGTAGCTAATTTCAATAACCACAGGTTACCCTAAATGGTAAATAATTTTTCTAGTTTACTGACTGTCAATAGAACTCCTTGGTATAGAGATAAATGCAATATATGTTATTCTCATTTTAGGTGCACGGTGTTTAAGATTCGCCACAGCCGAATATACTTTTCTAACTTGTTTTTTTATTTCACTTCAATGTGATTATGATGACGATGCAAATATTTAAGAATCAACATTTATATTGCCGTAGGAATTTTGGTCACAGCAATTTTATTATTAATATTTGAAAGGAATTGAAAACTAAAGATTTAAAGATTTCGTGATAAACATTAAAGTTAAAATCTTGAATAAAATAAGCATTGTTTAAAACGAATTGCAAATAATTTGTTTTTATAAAGAAACTACATAAACATTTTTAAATTCCCCCAACAAAATAGTTAAACATTGTTTAAAACAATTTTCCCTATACTATACGTATGATTAATATTAATTAAAAAATTAGATTGAAAAATCGCCCCTAACTTTGGAAATTGGAAACAGATTTTTAAAAAATTAAAAGTTTACAAATGCTAAGAATACAGTAAACATACATTTATTTTAAGATATTTGATAATACTTTCTATTTCTTTAAAAACAATAATTTCTTTATAAAATATTGAATTTTATTTTACAACTAATTTAAATTTTAATAGTTGTTCATAGAAACAAACTTTTATATTAGCAAATTATAACCTAAGATCTTAGTTTTCATATGACATGAATAGTTTTCAAATCTGTCGATATTTGTCTGAGTTGTATCTAAAAGAAGGATTTTGGTTATACTAGACGTATGATCATCATCATAATAATAGGCAAGTGGATTTCTTTTGACCCCTTTTACGCTCACATTATACATTCAATTTGGGCAAAAAATATTCCATTTTATAGGTAATTATTCACAGATGTGCACAATATTTATTTGATTGAAATCGGTTCAGTTTTTAGGGAGTTATGAACGTTATAAGATGTTACTAACACATATGCAAAAAACGTGTACATGTGAAATTCAAGCTAAAAAGTAAACAAAACAATGTATGGTTGTCCAATTTTTTGTTGTAAATAAATAAGAGAAACAATTAAACAGTATTGATTTTCCTCTGTTTTAAGTGCGAGTTGTTATAGAAAACAAATATAAAGAAAAAGAGTTAAATAATTTGAAGTAACTTGAAAAAAATATTTTGAAGGTGTTTTTTTTATTGTATTTTGTTTGTTGTTTTTATTTTATGTATAATACATAATATAATGATATCTGCAGAACTATAATTGTGTGGTCTTCAAACTTTATACGAATCGAATTATTATCACTGCATGCAGCTTAACCAAAAATGGGACAGATCGGAAGAGGTGGTGAGTCACCTCCCATACAAAGTAAATATTTTGCGAACTAACTATAATGCAAAATTCTTCAAACTATGTCTAAATGGCTCTTTTATCATTCTGCATAATTTCGCTAAAGATTTTTGGGATTGGAATAATGGGCGAGCACTCCCTATACAAAGTAAATATTTAATTTAGAATATCTAAAGAACTATAATCTTAAAAGTGTTTAAACTTTTTACGAATTAATTTCTTATTACTGTGCGGAGTTTAGATTAGAGGGCATAGCACCTCTCATACGAAGTAAATATTAATTTCGAATATCATAATAAATTCATAATAAAACCTTATTGTAGATTTAAAACACAAATTTGTTAACAAACACTTTATCTTTATAAACCTTTAATAAAGGTATTGTATTCATAAACGTTTGTTAAAGCCACAATAAGTAATATACTGTTTTTTGTCTAATCTGGCAATGCTTCTCAGTTATTTCCCCTTTTTCGTTGTTAGTGTTGCTTGCAATTAGGATAAAATATTCGTTAATTCTCTTTTTTTTAATTGTTTGTTTTTAGTATTAATACATTTTTGAAGATAAAAACTAATTTTTAGCTAAAAAATGTATATCTGATTCTAGTAAATTTATATTAAGCTACAATGTATTAATATACAAACGTTTTTATATATTTTATTTCAATTATTATTAAAAGTATTCGAATGACGAATATTCTGCGATAAAATAAACATCACTGTTTTATGATTTTTTTTTTTATTAATTTATATTTAATATCATTTTGTTAATTTTTAACAAAATTTAATGAATTTCTATAAGGAAACACATAATTTTAATTCCGGAATAGGTATATTAGATTGTGTGGACCTCCTTCCACAATGTTTTCACATTTTATTACTACATTTCGTTACAGGTTAAAAGAAAATGACAAAAATGGTAATCAAACTCACTTGCGAACCTCATATAGCTCACTGCCGGAGGAATTTGAAACAAAATCATATATTATTATATTGGAACATATTCCCCAGCGGTGTTAAAATTACGTTTGTCAATTGCAATAGTATCGTCTATTATTGCAAATTTATAAAAAATTATCTTTAAAATTCCCTTTTTTCCAGATAAAATGTAAAAAGAATACCTTAAAGTTGGTTTATAGTAGTGTTGAAGCTACAATAAATATTTCAAATTTATGAATGGTTTATAACAGACATATAAGACTATTAAACGTTTATGAATACAGTTTTTTGATTTTTTTCTTATTAACGACTTATAAAGCTGTTTTAAGTTATTATGAATTAGACCGAAAATAAATACGTATGATTAATTTTTTTTTTTAATTTTATTGTACAATATAAATTTATACAAAATATTAGCCAAATCCGGATGTCAATGTTAGCTATAAGCTTTTCCCATTCTGGCAATATATTGATTCCGAGCCAAGAACGAATCAAGCCAATATCGGATACTCCTTTCCAAAGTGAAGAGTATCCCAAAGAGAACATTCTGCATAGAATGAAACAAATAGTAGTCCGACGGGTCACGGTCTGAACTACAAAGCGAGTGAAAAAAAACTTCTCAACCACTTGATTATAATACTTTTTAACAGGTAATGCAACATGTTACCGAGCGTCATCATCATGGAATATTTAAGTTTCATGTCTGGCCGCATTCGATTCAAACGAATCAGTTGCATTCAGTGTAGGTTCCTTGTTGGCCAGATTTCAGCAACTAAAAATAGACAGCAACCCTTTTTCAGCAAGTACAGGGCATTACCTTAGTGCAATGGATATTTGGTTTGATGTCGATTCGGCTGTTACGCTTCGGGTTATCGCAATGCATTAATCTTTCATCGCAAGTAATGATTCGGTGCAAAAATAATTTTCTTTTATAGCGTTCAAGCATCATTTTGGACATAAACAATTTTCTCTCGTACCCTGCTCTTGGATGAATCCTGCTGCTTCCAATGATTTTGCAATCTCTTGTTGAGTTTGACAGCAACCTTCAAATATAAGTTATTAAAAATAAAAACTGCGTTCTAAATAAACGCCATCTATTGAAAATCCTGCATTTTTATGTCATACAGCCACAACTACATGTTTTATTAATTTTAATTTAATGTTTATGCTAGGAAATTGACTATAAATTTGTAAATTAGAAACAAATTGTTAAAAGATAAGAAATTTATTAATGCGAAGACATCAGTTAATATGTAGTAATTATAAATTATTTAACGGAATTAAAAATTTTTGAAATTCAACTACTTTAAGTTTAAACAGTTCTTAACAAAAACAAGCTTTTATATTAGGAAGTTATAACTTATAACTTTAGTTTTCATGTGGCATCAATAGTTTCAAAATCTATCTATATTTCACATAGTTACAACAAAAATAATTATTTTGGCTAGACGTATGATTAATATTAATTTAAAGGTCAATTTTAAAAATCGCCAACAACTTTGTCAATTCAAAACAGATTTTTAAAAAACTAGAAATTTATTGATGCAACGTCTTCACTAAATCTACATCAACTACAAAATATTTTATTTAACGTACCGTTTCATTAAAAACCAAAAATTTCTTAACGGAATTTGAAAATTTTTTAATAGAACTAAATTTAATCCAAACAGTTCTTAACAAATACTAACATTTTATGTTGAAAAATAATAACTCAAAATCAAAGTTTGCATATGACATCAATAGTTTCAATATCTGTTCATATTTCTCATAGTTATACATAAAAGAAACAATTTGGTTACACTAGACGTATGATAAATAATTATTTTCAGGTTAGGTTAGAATTTTGACTATAACTTTGGCTATTATTAACAGATTTTTATAAGAATAAAAGTATTCAAATGCTAAGACTTCAGTTAATATAAATTTTTTAAATTTATCTAAAATAACTAATTATTTTATTAAAATTAATAATTTATTTATGGAATTAGAATTTTTTTCAATTCAACTAATTTAAATTTAATTACTCCTCAACAAAAACTATGTTTTGTATTAGCGAAGAAATAATAATTATAACATAAAGCATCAGCTTTCATATGACATAAAAAGTTTCAAAATCTGTCTATCTGTCACATAGTTATACCCAAAAGAAATATTATGGTTATACTAGACGTATGATTAATATTAATTTAGAGGTTAAATTTTAAAATCGCATATAACTTTGGCAATTGTTTACAGATTTAAAAATTTTTAATAGCATATAAAACCCAATACCATCAGCTTTTCACTTTTAAATGAAGCAAACTATTGATGTTTACTAATAAATTGTTTATTTAAGATTTTAAAATTAATTTTAAAAATCGAAAAATTGAATATGCATGTAACAATCATATTAACCTTCCGTGGATATGAGAATGATGTAAAGGAAATTATAGCGGATTTCTGAATTTATAAAATCATTTCAAAATTCCAAGCAATCCAGTTAAAGTCTTATTTTTAGGCCAGGTTAGACATTTTCCTAGCCTTTTAGCAGTTCTAAAGAGATTTTTCAAAAAATAACGATATGAAAATACATAATTCCATAATTGACCATAGCTCCTATTTAAGGACTTAATTCAGAAACACGAAAGAAAAACAATTTTCAAATATTTGTATGAAAATCACTCAGTTTTTAAATAATACTAGCTGTACCCGGTCTGCGTTGCTGGCCCTTAGAAAACATCTGTTTTATATTGCATCTCGATCTCGATTTTAATATACTCCCCCGACCTGGCTTCGTACCCCATCTGTAACGGATGAGTTGGTCATATGACAAAGTTGTAGCAGAAACCTATAAGTACTTAAAAAAGTAATCTAATGTATTTAAGGAAAATGGGATATTATGTCTATGAATTCATCTTAAGGCCAGGAAATATACAATATTTTTTTTTTTTTTCATTTGGAGTAAAAATATATCAATTATTTGTTGTACCAACTCAATTGACCGTATGATAAACATGAATTTTCCAAATGAAATCCAGCAATAGTCAACGATTGGCCTTGAGCTTTGTTAATAGTTATAGCAAAGCAAGACGAAACGGTAACTGGAGCTGCTTGAATTCAAATGGTTAAAATCGTTGGAAATCATCGGTATGCGTGGAATCAGTACGTCTTCCCCTTCGAATCTGCCACTTATGATTTCTTCCTTAATGAACGCGTTTAAGTTGCGTAGAAGCATTATCGGTGATCCAAACTTCAATGTTAATACAGCTCTCTCCTTTATATATATAAATAGAAGATAGATTTGAGTGTTTTTCATACAAAAATTGTTTTCAGGCCGTAAATTTCACTCAATTTTACTCCCATAAATCTTTAATAAATGTTGGTATCAATAGAAAGTTCGTCATAAATAAATGTGCAGTAGTGAAAACAAAGCCATGCTATGTATATACACCGGGAACGATCCATAATTGACCATATCTTCTGCACTAATAGATTTCATATACACAGAATCCACTCTAGAAAACTCAACTGATGTACATTGAAATATTTAATAACTTTTCTCCTAGTGGAATATGATAGTAATTAAATATATTTTCATTGGTCAAACTAGTCAAGTTATTTTCAATATAACTTAGACTAAAATTGCTTTGATTTAATTTATTTCCTCCATTAATTATTCTATTGTTCAATTCACAAGGTCTCTTATCATGTCTTTCTTATTGTTATAATGTTTTCACAATGGTTTGAACATGTTGACTTTCAAGCAAAAAAATGTCCTAAAATAATACTACCCTGTATGCTATGTTTCTTGTGTTATCGTAACCAAGCAGCAGATACCTGTGCCGAACGCCTAAGTGTCGGATAAACCGAGCCGCCGACTCATGAAATATTAGGACATAATGAAAATATGACATGATAGGAGACCTTGTGAATTGACCATATGTGTTTAAAAATACTAAAATTTCGTGAAAAATTACTCAATTGTATACAAATAATTTTAATATTTTTGTAGAGTAATATGGCGTATGATTAATATTTAATTCATATGAAATTTAATAAAACTCATTCGCAAGGTCAGTATTTATTTACATTAGAGTTTTCAACGAATATTATTGAGGTTGTTGATTTATTATCTCTACAGACTCTAATGGTTAGCTGTGATTATATGCAACTATAAGCAAACCAGCTACTTTACACTCCCCTCCTAATAATTAAAGAAAACAACATCAGGTGTTAATTTAATTTATAATTCTCCAACACACAAATTTTCCCTCTAAAACAACCATCTAATAAAATACCAATAAAAATGCCAATATGATCCCTCTATAGCAATTTGCTCTTAATAAACCAAACAGCAACGCCAACTAAGCCTGGTGAAGCAAAAACTACTCAAAATCATGTTGAAACAATCAAAATGTTGATGTTTCATTAATTTCACAATCTATATTTATAACACACACATACAGTCTCAATGACATTTTGACATTATGACAAAACCAGCACAGACATAGCAGACTAGCAGGCACTCGCCGTATATGCATTTGTGTAAATAGAGGGAGGGAGGGAGGTAGCCTGTCAGCCAGCCACACAATTGAGAGTAATAAAATCATAATCAAATAGAAATTCATTCAAACACATTTCTACAGCTACTTTTGTATGTAGGATGTTGGGTGTTAAAACTAGGGAAGTATGAGTATAATAATGATATAAATATAGATATGAATGATATTATTGTTAGGGGTTGTCAGAGGGAAATTTTAAAGACTTGGTATACAATTGTATTATTCTAAAAAAAAAAAACTTAATGACTTTAGAAATATTTTATATAATTTTTTGAAAACTGATTTAAAGTCCGATTAAAAGGACGCCTGAACCCATGAAGAAAAACTGATTAAGCACTTTTACTATATATGGCCTGTAATTCCACGTATATATCGATTTTGTATGTTTATGGAAAAAATATTAACAATTTCAAAATCTCTCTATACTGTCCATAGTTATACGAAAAATAATATTTTTCTATACTAGACGTATGAGTAATATTAATTTAGAGGTTGTGTTGGAATATTAACTATAACTTTGGGAATTATGGACAGATTTAAAAGGAAAAATATACATTACATAATATTAGGTAAACAATATAGATAACATAATTTTTTTTTTTTTTTTTTTGCTTGTACCAGCACTCAGGGGATGACCCCTACTCATGCAATGCATTGTGTTGGAACTAGGAAAATAGGCTATGAGAAGGAGCATAGAGGGAGAAGTGTTTGTGAACATTTGATTTGAATTTTCCTACATTGAAAGGGACAGGAACTACTTCGACAGGAAGCTTATTCTACATACGGACGGTACGGATCAAAAACGAATTTTCTCTGTTGTGCGATCCACTGACCAATCGACCACGAATAGATGAGCCCCCGCTGATGAACGCGTATTTTGTAAGAAACTACGGGTATCAAGAACAAGTTCCCTAATTTCATCAGAACACATTCCATTGTAGTATTAATAGAACAGTGAAACAAAACCCACATTGCGATGATGCTCCAGAGAATCAATAGAGCTGGATACCCTACTGTCACCGATAAGAACCTTCGCCCTCTCCTATATGCGGTCAAGTAACTCCAAAACAGACTGCGAAGCACAGGCCCACTCATGAGAATTGTATTCCATTTTGGGACGGATATAAGTGGTGTAAATTGTAAGAACATCTGATGAAGTGAAGCATATCTTACACCGTTTTAGAAAACCGAGGCACTTGAATGTTTCTTTCTACACTTGAAAAATGAGTTTTGTCCAACAAACATCACACTGAATTATTATGCCTAGAACATCGAGAGCTTCTGATTCCTTAATATTTACACCACCCATAGAAACAGATAAAGCAACATGCTCTGTCATGCGTTTATGTGTAAATATACAACATTGAGTCTTACGTGCATTAAAATTGACTCCGTTCGCATAACCCCATTCAGAGTTTGCAACAAGATTTTGGTTAAGTGTATCATTCATGTTTTGCCTCATTGCTCCAATCTCCGAAAGGCTTGGCCTATAGTTGAATGAATATGAAGGGCAAATGTTGCTGTCATCTGCATAATAATAGATAGGGTTGAAAGTTTGACTTTAAAGGTCATTTAGAAAAATAAGATATAGCGTAGGAGAAAGAACGGAGCCTTGCGGTACCCCTGCATTAATCTTAAACTCATCTGATGAGATCCCATCTACAATAACTCGTATAGTGCGATCTCTGAGCAAGCTCGATATAAATCGAGAGAAGTCATAACCGACACCAAAAGCAATAAGTTTCGATATGAGCGCACCATGACACACTCTATCAAACCCCTTAGAAATATCTAGATCCACCACTTTACTTTCGCCAAAACGGTGAATGGAACGGCACCATTTTTCCGATAGGAAGACAAGCAAGTCCCCATTAGAGTGTCCTCTACGAAAGCCAGCTAAATAAATTGTTCGACTCTAGATATTTCACAAGATTGTGATTATCCATTCTCTCCATAACTTTGGAAAGTGAGAAACAAATTGCTATTGGGCGATAATTTTCAGGGTTATTATCCCTTTTTTGGAATTGGCATTACATTAGCAACCTTCTAACATATAGGAAATTTTCCGGCACGGTATAATATGCTGAAAAAGTTTGCTAACGGACGGGCTAGCGTAGAAGAACACTCCTTCAAGACCAGTGCTGGTATACCATCCGTCCCAGGAGACTTGTTTGTATTGAGATCCGCTAAAGCCTTTTTAACTGCGCGAACGCGAAAGAATATATTCGGCATAGTTACTGATACGCTTTCAAGCTCGGGTAGTGGTTGATTGTTTTCCTGTATATTCAAATTATTTGCAAATAATTCAGCCAAAAGGTTAGCTTTATCAACCGGGTCAGTGAATGATTGGCCATCCTTTAAAAGAGTAGGAATTGAGGAATTTCCAAGAGGTACATGAGCATCTACTTCATACTTGCCAAGGTGTGAAGTTACTTCTAAAATCAAAAGTGCAAAAGCCTAAAAAATATTATTCTGCTATAAAAATATTGATTAACTATTGGATGTATCACTTAAAAATGCGGGATTTACAATAGATGGTGTATCTTTTGAACGCGGTTTTTGTTTTTAATAACTTATATGTCATTTTGAAGGATACATTTCTGTCATTTATTCGCACTTAGCTATTGAACATTATAGTGTAAATTTTGTACCAAATTCATATGCGGGAAGTTTTGCTTTACTTCTTTAATTTGAGAAAAAAAAGTGCCGTTTGAGCACACCGATTGCTCACAGAAGCTTATGGTGAATGAGTTTCACCGGTTTCAATGAGCGAGAGATGGATTGTGTGGTTCAAAGATCACCCACCATATATGCATGCAGACCAATAATTGGAGGTATTACTCCATGAATATTGTTGTCAAGCTCAACAAGAGCTTGCAAAATAATAGGGAGCTATACAATCGGAAATTTCAAAACGTTTCCAAGCAACAGGATTCATCCAAAAGCTGGGTACCATATGAATTGAAGCCGAGAGACCTTAAAAGACGATTTAACATGTCCGAAATGATGTTTGAACGCTATAAAAGAAAATCATTTTTGCACCAAATCACTATTTACGATGGAAAATGGATCCACTACGATAACCCGAAGTGTAAGAGATCGCATGTGAAGCCTCACCAACCTGCCGAATCGACACCGAAGTCAAATATCCATGGCGCTAAGGTAATGCTCTGTATATGTTTGGACCAAAAGGGTCCAATCCATTATGAACTGCTGAAATCTGGCCAGACCATCACAGGGAACCTGTAAAAATGCAACTGCTTCGTTTGGAGCGATCCTTGAACGAAAAATGTACAGATTATGCGGCCGGACATGAAATCGTAATATTTCATCATGACAATGCTAGGGCACTTGTTACAATACCTGTTAAAACTATTTAGAAAGAAGTGGTTGGGAGGTTTTGTCTCAGCCGCTTTATAGTCTAGACCTTGCACTATCCGACTACTATTTGTTTCGATCGATGCAGAATGCTCTCTCTGGTATACGCTGCACTTCACAACAGAGTATCCGAAATTGGCTTAATTCGTTCGTGGGAAAATGTCATAGCTAATAATGGCCTATACTTTGAATAAATTTATATTGTACAAATGTTTCAAAATAAAAGCAAAAAATTAAAAAAAAAAATCCCGCATTCTTAAGTTAGACACCCAATAAAATTCGATAAAATAAATATGCCTGAAACACTGAGATTTCTTTTGAAAAGACTCCAATTATCAAGGAGACTAGAAAAAGCATTTTTTTAATTAAAACATCAAATTGTTTAAAAATATACATATGATTATAATTTTTTGTGGTTACGTTAAACATTTACCCATAACTTAACTATTCTTAATAAATTATAGCTTTTATATTAGAATAGTAAAACTCGAAGTCATGACTTTTATATGACATCAACCATTTTAAAATCTATCCATAATTACCATAGTTATACGAAAGAGAACTATTTAATTATACTAGACGTATGATTAATATTAATTTAGAGGTTTGATTGGAAAATCTCTTATAACTTTGGCAATTGTGGTTAGATTCTAAGAATGTAAACAGAATATGAAAGCTAAAACAATAATAGCTTAAAATTTAATAAAACATTTGGAAAAATATTTCTTGTTTATAATGAAAATTAACCCTCTATTGACAATTTAAAAAAAGAATGGGTAAAAATGTTGGTAATAATTTTTTTATGGTAAATTTGGGCACCTGATTTCAAAAACAACATTTAAAAGTTTGTACTATCAATGGTTCACCTGCCAGATGGGAAAAACTAAATGAGTGCCTTGGGGCTTTAGAGATTGAAACATAGTCGGGTTTTAGTTAATATAATTTGCAAATTTTTATTGAAAACAAATTTTCTAATTGTTCATCATTCAAATCAGATAATTTGATGAGTTTGTTCACTCGATTAGCCGTTTCTTAAAATTTTTTGTAAAAAATTACAAATCAAAGCAAAGCAAAGAAAATTAAACAAGATTTTGCTCTAGGAAAAACTGAGGCAGCAAAACTAATCTACAATCCCAAAGAGTGCTCCAATATATAAAATATAAGTAAGTATACTTTTTAAGAAAAAAATATTATTGCAATCGGGAAACTTTAAAACACTTTAATCAACGTTTAATAACACAACATGGACTTCCCATATTTTTTTAGTTGTTAATGAACTTAGTTTGTAAAAAGTGCAGTAGATAAGAAAGAGGAGAACTTATAAGAGCTTTCAAGTCTTGTTAGAATATTTAAGTACGTTTTTTAGAAACTGTTACAAGAGTTTTTGAAATGAAAAATCAGTTATATTTGCATTTATTGGCATTTTTGCTATGAGTGCATTGAGGCATGCTTAAGCATTAGAGGGTTAAATAAATTATATAATTTAAAACATATTTCTAATAAATAATTTCATTAAAATTTTAGGTCATCAACTTTTTTTCATGTTTTTTTTTCTCTTTCAATTATGAAAATCAAAAGAGTTGAATGTGCTTCAAACAATCACTAAGTTATACAGTTTTATATGTTTGCCTTCTCCCTGGCAACCCTGATAAAGACAGATGTACATAGGGACAGTTCAGAAAAGAAATCTCAGCCAACACCACAACTATTACATTGATAAGTTTAATAATAAGTTTGTACTATTTGACAGCTGGTATAAAAATAAAATGAAGTGCAAACGAAAACTGAAAATAACCTCTAGCAAAATAACCTCCCTCTCTCCATAATACAAAATAACAAGCGAAAACACAAAGTAGTACTTACGATTCCAATCTTGCTGTTCTAACATAGACATTGAGGATAAAGATGTCACTACTGGCGGGAACATTGTCGCTGACATATTAAGTACATCTTGGAATATACTTCTAGCTGTTGGTGTTTGTGTTTGTATTGCTGCGCCATCGGCTATGCCCCATGGCTGCTGTGTTGTACTGGATGTGAATTCTGCTGATGATGATGGTGATGGTGATGCTGCTGCTGATGTTGCTAGAAATGGCATAGAAGTTGCTGGTGTTGTTGTTGTTTTTTGTGTTGTTTTTGCTGTTGTATCAGTTGCCGCATAATACTCTGTTGATGGACTAAATAAGGTTGAGGCCGTTGTTGTCGTTGCTGATTCTTGCAACAAACAGTAATCAACACATTGATTTACAGCCAATTCAAGTTCAGGTTCTTCAGGGCATTCACGACTGGGACAGGGTGACCACCATACCTAGAAATGCAAAAAATAAAAATAAATAAAAGTTGTTGGCTTTATAATAATCATTAAAATAATATTGGCTTTTTGTATGTGTCAGTCATACTTATACAAGTATGAAGGCTATAGTATATATGTATATAAAGAGTTACTGCGACAAAAGTTGCTGACAACTTTTACTTTTGCTTTTTATTAAGGGGGAATGAGAGAAATAAGCAAGAAAAGTTTTGTATTTATATAAGGAGAATTTTTATGCGCTACAGGGTATAAACTGATATTTTATATGAACATTAGTTTGGTACTTTAGATGATGTAGTTCAATCTAACTATATTTAGACAATCAAATACTCACATAATCTAAGCTTTTATAACAGAGATATGTGCTCCATTGTATTATCATTCACATGCTATCAAAATATTTAAAATCTCTTAATAATTGGCAAAGTTATGTTAAAAAGTATATAAAAGTTATACTGTACGTATGATTAATATTAATTAAGAGGTTAGTTCAGAAAATTGCCTATAACTTAAGTAATTCTTTATAGATTTTTATACTTTTAACAGCATATAAAAGTCAAGGCTTCAGATTTATAATTTCATATCATAAAAACATATGATCTTTACCAATAAAAATCGATTATTAGTTGAAAATAAAAAAATATTTTTAAATTAAATCCAACTATGTTTAGACAAACCAATACTCACTTAATCTAAGTTTTTATAATAGAAATATGTGCTCCATTGTATTATCATTCACATGCTATCAACATTTTTAAAATCCCTTAAAAATTTACAAAGTTATGTTAAAAAGTATATAGAAGTTACACTGTACGTATGATTAATATTAATTAAGAGGTTAGTTAAGAAAATTGCCTATAACTTAAGTAATTCTTTATAGATTTTTAAATGTTTAAGAGCATATAAAAGCCAAGGCTTCAGATTTATAATTTCATATCATAAAAACATATGATCTTTACCAAAAAAAAAATCGATTATTAGTTGAAAATAAAAAAATATTTTTAAATTGAATCCAACTATATTTAGACAAACCAATACTCACTTAATCTAAGTTTTTATAACAACAACATGTACTCCTTTGTATTATCATTCAAATGCTGTCAAAGAATTTAAAATCCCTTAAAAATTTACAAAGTTATGTTAAAAAGTATATAAAAGTTATACTGTACGTATGATTAATATTAATTAAGAGGTTAGTTAAGAAAATGGCCTATAACTTAAGCAATTCTTTACAGATTTTTATTCTTTTAACAGCATATAAAAGCCAAGACTTCAAGTTTGTAATATCCATAAAAAAACATATCATCTTTACCAAAAAAATCGATTATTAGTTGAAAATAAAAGAAATATTTTAAATTTTAAGAAAATAAATTTTTACCAAGAAATTATATTAATGAAAAATTACATAATGTTGGCCTTAATAACTATTACCACTATATTTATTGTAGCTCAACTGAAGACATTACAAGTGTAATGTTATTAGTCACAGTCCCTTAGTACTAGCAGACGTACATAAAATATTTATTTTACTGGACTTTCTTCTTTACTAGCTGTAGTTGGTAATAAAATAATAATAAAAAAGAAGAAAAAGAACCAAGTTGAATTTAAAGCAAGTATTAGTTTTTGTATTTAGTAACAAGCAACTTAATACCATTTATATTTACCAATAAAACTTTTTAATAGTTGTCAAGTACGATTTAATGTCAGTTGGCAAGTTAATGATATAAATTAGATACAATGTGTGTGCAAAAGTATTGATAAAGAAACTCAAGGGAGTAGCAATTAGCAGGTACAATGATAAATATGATTTACAAAGGCCGGAAAAATAAACAGAAATAAAAAAATAGTTAATCAATAGATACAGAGAGATAATATTTGATACATCAGCTTTAAGTACCTATGATTTTCAAGTTCATATTCTTTAGGGATTTTTTTCATTTCTGCAGAATAAATAATTTCTATGTAGCTCAAATTTATTTAAGGAAATACATGTATAACTTATCTTAACCTGTGATTCTTTAGCACCATTTAACATTGTTTATCTAATGAATCAAATTGTTTAATAAAGACTGGTACGTTTAAGAAAGCAACTGCTCTCTCTCTCTCTCTCTGTGGTTATTTACCAAACATTATTTAACATACTTGTAACCAAATTAAGGACACTAATGTATGTATAAGTTTAATTTATTAATAAAAACACTTTAACAATGATAAATTAAAAGCAATTAAATATGAGCCATTTAAACTAAGCATAAAGTATACAGTAAAATCTGCCACAAATGGCAATAGAATACAACATTTAGAAGCTTTCCTATTCCATTTAAAACAACTGTTCTATATTTTCCATTATTACTCAATTCCACTGTAACTGCCCTAAACTATCTTGCACACAAAGTAAATTTATTAAAGATCTCAACATTAATATTGTAAACATTTATATAACCATGTTATTTCCACTTCAATTCAATAAATTAATTTTAAACATCATCACTACATTAAACTCTGCAGCAACTACACTCTCATTTTGGATAAAGAAAATAACGAAAAAAAAAACTCCCAAGAACATTAAAACATTAAAAACTAAAATTACTACTTAAATGATGTTAAAATAAAGAAGAAACGAAAAGAAAAAAAAAAAAACTAAATGGCCACACGAAAATCAAAGGCCAGCCAAAACTGCAGTTGAAAAGAATATTGAAAAAGCAAATCCATGATTAACCAAAAACTAAAGAAACTGTAAGCAGCAGTGGTAGCAAATTACACAGAACAATAGTTGTAGTTTAGTTTTGAGTTCAAAAGAAGAATGTAAAAAATAAAATAATAATATAAAAATAAAGTATTTTAAAGTAATTCATAGTTATTGCTGTCTGAGTGTAGGTCCTTTGCAAGGACTTTCTATGCATATTTAAATAGAATAAAATAAACTATAATTGGTCAATTCACAAGGTCTCTTATCGTGTTATATTGTCATAATGTCCTAATATATCACGACTCGAAGTCTCGGCCTAACCGACTATTAGGCATTCGGCGTTGGTCTCTGCTGGTTGGTTACGTTACGTTACATAGCATAGAAAGTAGTTTTATTTAAGGACATTATTAGCTTCAAAAACAATAAAAAAATTGTGAAATTTTAGGACATTATGACAATATGACATGATAAGAGACCTTGTGAATTTACCAAATATGTACTACAATCAATGTACGAGTAAGAGTCTGTATTTGTAAAGTCGTATATTGAAAGCCACTTTGCTTTAAACAGTGGAACAGATTGAGTAAACGAACGAACGAAGCAAAATTGGTATCAAACTAGGAATATTGATGGTATAGATAGAATTGAAGAAATATTTTTGAAATTTAAGCCCAAAGTAAGCCACAGCTAGTTATATTTTTGAAAAGTACCTGCCAGAAATATAAATACAGGGTTTTGGTATTCAAAGAAAAATTGCATTTTTTGAGATAAATGATCATATGTTTATTTCATAAAAAAGAGGAAGGTATGCCGTTAATAATGAAAATCAACATCAGCCAAATGGCCACCACGACACTTTCCATAACCAAATTGCAAAGTGGCTGCTCTATGTCCTCGATAGCCTCACGATTTCTATTATTAAGGTCTTGAATCGACGCTGGGCTGTTGGCGTAGACCTTATCTTTCACGTGGCCCCAAATGCATAAGCAATGGTTTCGTTGCTTATGTAGCACATAGCGCCGTCTTGTTGAACTTAAACGTTGACCAGATCAATATCATCCAACTCCGACCATAAGATGACGTTTGTTGAATGCCCAATTCCAAAGAACGACAAGGAATGGACAAATCTGAGTTTTCTTCAACACATTGGGCTACAGCAGCAATATTGTCAGTTGCTCTTGAGCGACATGCACGGGTTATATTCTTCACATCACTAAATTGTCCCAACAGCTCGATTTTTTCCACCAATTTCTGTTTTGCGGTCCGACAAGGTGCTTCACGACGACCCAAAAATGCTTTAGTTTTGCGAACTGTGACTGCAAGATTTTCATCATTTTTGTAGTGAATTTTAATAAGTTCAATGCGTTCTTGAAGCGTGTATCGTTCCATTTTTAGTAATGGCATAGTTTCTACTTGTCAAATGTCAAAGAATAAAAACTTCAAAAGTGACAGCTACCATAATACCGGGTGATTCAAAATAACAACTCTTGTTGGAAAACCCTTTATGTCAATTGTATCAATACTGTATAAACAAGCAAGTAGTTAGGTCTTTTCACGTTTTACATGAAACCGATGTTGTAGTTAGGGATTTTGTCAATAAAGTCGCTATTTATTGCTCGTGAAAATCCGTTTTTTTTTTGTGATGGTGTATTTTGATTTTTAATTTGTTGTCAGTTGGGACGTTTTGCTTTTGAGACATATTTTCTATGGTATGTATAAAGAATAAACAAAAGGGTATATAAAAGTACTTTTTTCCTTCGAAAAAAAACTATTTTGTTCATCTAATTTAGTGAACCAAGAAATATGAAATTAAACTCATAAGAAGGCATCTTGAATGTTTAAAAATTAAGTAAATGGCTTTAATAGATTTATTTGTATAACTTTTGAGATATATTTGCTTTTGCATGTATAAAGAAATGGCATAGGGTACTTAAAAATACCCTTTTCTCTTTCGAATAAAACTTTTTTATTCATCTAAATTAATGAATCAAGATATGTGGAATTAAACCACTGAAGACATCTTGAATGTTTATAATTTCATATATTTTCCAATCGTTCTGACCCACTGTTTATTGCTAGCTTTGGGTTTGTGTACCAGTCGTTATATTTACTATTTAGCTTGTTTCTATGTAACTATTACGCCAATAATAAAATATGAACTCCTTAGCCAATATACCATACATACACATTTATATTTACACATAGATCTTCATGGAGTGAACACAGACTATTACACGTTCATAGATGTATATAAAAGTATTTGAGTTACATTCATTTTGTAAAGTATACTATACTTTCATACAATGAGAGAACGTGGCAATTTTTACTACACTTTTCATACATTCTTAATGTTTGCTAACCAGCAATTTTTATAACTAAGACTATAACTGATTTGTGCAAAGACCCAGTAGGAATTTCTCAGAAATTTTTAAATTTGTTTAAGAAAAATGAGGATATAAGATTCTTTCTAAAATTTTAGTGAAGTTTCTCATAATAAATCATGAAGTTCTATCAATGCTATGAAAAAGGTTCTGTGATTCCCAGAACTATCTATTTATGCTTGTGTGTAAGCGCTTCATATTTCCATACATTAAAGTGCACTTTAAGAATCTATAACTTTATATCTCTATCTTTCTTTTGATATATAAAACAAAACTGAAATCACTGTGTTACTTAAAATTTTGCTCAAGTTTTTTATTCATTACGAAATTTTGTCAGCTATGTGAGATGTTTTAAAGGAAAAATGGTGGTCGCGTCTGGCAAAGGGAGCGTTTAGCGGAATTTCCCAGTCCCATACTTTGGAACGTCAGTTTACGGAATATGTCCGGCTGACAGAGCGGTCCGTTAGTAGAACTTTTACTGTATATAAGTTTGTAATTCAGTTTGCGGCCCCATAAAGTACATACAATATATTCTAGATCGCTATAGAAAGTGTATTCGATTTGTATGTTGAAATCAACTTTCCAAAGATACCAAATAACTTTCATACACGATTGATACATCAATGTATCCGATATAATTTAGCTTAGATTGCTAATCAAAATCGGCCTACAAATGGCTGAGAAATGAGTATAAAAAACCTCGCCTATAAATTTATTTGTTTTTACCAAAATGGTTTTTTTTCACCATTTTTTTTTTATTTCAACAATATTTTTTTCACCAAAAATTGGTTTTCATATTTTTCTTAAAGTATACTTTGGTGAAAGCCATATAAAATTCGGCACAGCCGAATATTGCACTCTTTTTTCTTTTTTTTTTTTTAATTTCTCCATGGAGAATTTTGAAAAATTCACGGTAGTTTTGACTAATTATTTCAATATATTGGGTAAATTACTTAAAAATCCAGGATTTACAATCTTTTGAAAGCGGTTTTTATTTTTAATAACTTGTATGTCATTTTGAAGGGTACATATCGGCCATTAATTCTTACTTAGTTATTGAACATTATAGTGGAAAAAAGTTTTTCTTTTTTTTTTCTTCGAAAATGTAGCCAACAAAGCGTGATTGCAGACAGTTTTGCTTAACTTTTCTAATTTAGAAGAATCTTAATATCCTTCACCAAATATACGTAAAATAAAATTTGAAAAAAAAAAAATTTACACTTTTTTTAAAATTTGTTGAAAAAATATAGTATAATTTTTCCACCAGCTTTTTTCGAAATTCTTCTTATTTTTCTATAATTTAAAATTTATTTTTTTTAATTAGTGAAAAATATTTTTTTGGTGAAAAAAAATTCTGGTTAAAAAATATTTTTCCCGATTTTTACATCGTTGCAAACACCAAACAAAAAAAAAAAAACAAAATACGCTAAACAATGAAACCAACACACATCCAAACATACGTTTTGTTGCTTTTTTGTCAAACCGTGCAATAAATTGTCTTTTTTTAAGAAATTTTCAGAAGTTGTGTCGGATTTTTGCTCATATCTCCGTTATTTATGGAAACTTCTCGAAAGCATAGGAAACTTCTCGAAAGCATGTCTGACAGAGTTATTGAAGATTTGGATCCCAAAGATATCTGGGGTCTTCAGAAAATTGATTTCAACAGCCAAACAGACGGACAGATATACAGACGGACATGGCTTAATCGACTCCGCTATTTATAAGGATCCAGAATATATATACTTTATATTACAAACGGAATGACAAACTTATAGATAGCCTACTCACGAAGGTGAAGGGTATAAAAAAAGTGTCGCTAAAGCACACCGATTGCTCGCCGAAGCTTATGGCGAATGTGTTTCATCGGTCACAAAGTGCGAGAGAGGGTTTGTTCGGTTCAGAAGTGGTGATTTTGACACGGAAGACAAAGATCGCCCAGGCCAGCCAAACAAGTATGAAGACCTAAAATTGGAGGCAATACTCCATGAAGATTGTTGTAAAACTCAACAAGTGGTTACAAAATCATTGGGAGCTACTCAAGCAGTAATTTCAAAACGTTTTCGAGCAGCAGGATTCATTTAAAATACGATTTTGTGTGTCCGAAATGCTGCTTGCACGCTAAAATAAAAATCAATTTTGCACCGAATCATTACTTGGGATAAAAAGTGGATCCATTACAATAACCCTAAGAGTAAGAGATCATATGTGAAGCCCGGCCAACCAGCCGAATCGACACTAAAGCCAAATATCCATGGCGCTAACGTAATGCTCTGCATTTGGTGGGAGCAAAAGGGCAATATTTATTACGAGCTGAAATCTGGCCAGATCATCATATGATATCTGTACCGAACGCCCAGAATATGCGGCCAGACATGAAACCGTAATACTCCACTGTGACAAAGCCATCCCACATTAGGCACTACCTGTTAAAAACTATTTAGAAGGAACTGTTTGTGAAGTTTTGCCCCACCCGCGTTATAGCTCAAACCTTGTACCGTCAGACTACTATTTGTTTCGTTCGAAGCTTCACTTTGCAACAGAGTATCCAATATTGGCTTGATTCGTTCTTGGCCTCAAAAGATGAGCAAATCTTTTGGCTCGAAATTCATATTGTTAGGTTTTCAGCTTTTGAAAACGTTGGTTTATTTCCTTTAAATAAACCGGATACTTTAGATTGCAAATAAAAGCAGTTTTAGTAGTTTAGTTATTCAAATGTAAAACAACAACAGTCTAAATACTCACTATGTGTTTTTAATACGAAAACTTATATGTACAAGACACTTGATGTTAACTCTAACAGCGCCTATGATAAACTCACTGACTACTGCAGCCACAGTCACCATTTATACACACTGCCATCTTCATCCGAGTAGTCTAGATTGTTCTTAACGGTCAAAACTCGTATGTTTGAATTCTAGAGCTTTCGATGCCAATGTTAGCAGCTTAAACATTTGGTGTTGCCATACTTATAAACAATGCTAATAACCGCATGCTTTCAACATTGTTGATAAGAAGAAGGTGAATTTTAATTTTGATATTTACAACAAAAAAACATTCTGACACAAAAAATAATGGACTTTTTTGAAAACTGATAAAACTATATGAAAGGGTAAAGAATGGGGCATAATCTCTATTACTCAGTACATAAAACACAGATTTTGAGTTATGACGTTATTGCAGCAAATGAGAGATATGTAAATAAATCGTTTTTTATATTGAGAAAAGTTCTGTCACAAAACTATTAAATTCCGCTTTTTACTCAATTTAATTAATACTTTTTAAGATTATTTGGAAAAATTTTGAATTTTACGTGGAGAATATTTCTATAATAGCGAGGTTATTCGTAGTGACTCTAAAGAGCATGTGTTTAACGAATATGTTTAATAACGGAAGACCCAAGCTCAATTGATTTGTGATGTCTTATGGACATCATAATATTACTTAAAGTAGAGAAAGTGCTTCAATAACTAGTTTATAAGCATTACAAGAGACACTCATCTTCATTGAGAGCATTTTGAGAAAACACAAAACTTGTTCTAAGGAAATTGGACTTATTCTTTATTTCTCTACTGGCATTTTAGTTTACAATCTAATGTAAAAATCTTCCATTTTTCTTCATCTTACAATTCAATATTTTTATTTTTATTATTTATTTTTTTTGTTTTTTCTTTCTTCTAAAAAAGTACTCGTATGTGTAATATTTTTGTTATTGAACTTAAAACAATGTTTAAATGTTTATCGCACACATGACTTCACACGAGTACATGTGTATAAAACTAAAATGGACACAGACAAATGTAGCTCTTAACACACACACAGATACACTCTAAGTACTACACATATACATAAATAAATAAATATATGTATATATTTTTTATTATGGTCATAGTTGTCGTTAAAGGACCATCCCTTTTGGTTATAGTAAACCAATATTATAGCCAAAGACTAGAAAAAAAAACTACTCGTATCTTACATTTTATCTGCATATACCGAGTACAGATTAATTTTTAGTTTAATAATATTTACTACCACACACACACACAGACACATACATACATGTATAGCACACATGTGAATTATGTATTTGTGTTTGTGAGTATGTGTGTGCATTTGTGGAATATTGTTTAGTCAATATTTCATAGATGTTAAGATAACAAAATCTGTCACTTTCATTGCTTTTCATACTTATCTTAAGTGGTATTTCTATTCCTTTTTTTCTTTATGGTTTGTTTTATTTTTTTTGTTTTTCTTCTTTTGCTTTATTTTCATGGTAAAGTGCTAAAGTAAAATATACGCAAATAAATTTCTAAATAAGAGTACAAAATAATGTCGGATATAGTAATAAGGGTGCTTCCGATTGGCTCTCGAGTTTTGTAGGATTTAATGTTATTTCATTATGGTTTTGCTATAAGTAATTTTAAAATATATTTTAAAAAAGTATGATCTTAACTTTTAATAAAATTAAAACTATTTTTAAGAACTCATGCAAATCAAAGCCCGTCTAATGAATTTTCATAAAAGTTTGGAATTTTTTTAAAAATTGGCTAGTACGTGCTATTATATCAGTGTTACACTGAGAGAAACAAAGACTGGCTTATATACTCATCATCATGCATCGAATTAGCTTCAACTAGACTTTCCTATACCTTTTAGCTTGATACATTCTGGACAGACTTTAAAAGGGCACCTCACCGAATGCAACTGATTTGTATGAAGCGAGTATTGGACGAAAAACGCCCAGAATATTTGACCAGATTTGAAACCCTAATAATTCATCATGACAATGCTCGGTCACATGATACAATACCTGTTAAAAAGTATTTAGAAGGAAGTGGTTGGAAAGTTTTGAAACACCCGCTTTTTAGTCCAGACCTTGCCCCGTCCAACTACTGTTTAAGCTCTCTCTAGGATACGCACAACATAGAAGTGTACACTTGATCATACTTTTTTAACAAAAAATCATTGTTTTTGCGTTAAAAAAAACAAAAATGTTTAAGGTACAAAGTGATTTTTGTGAGCTATTTAGAATACCTAGACATGCTCAGATTGCATTGATATGTTCACAAGAGTTGTTCCGCTTTACCGTAGTTACAACTTTGCTAAATACTGTTAGTGAAAAATTAGAGTCTTTATGCCCACCATATTGATTTTGATTAGAATTTGTCAGTCCGTTTTCAACATATCGAAATATTAGTCGTAGAACCAACAATAATATATATCCTGCGTCCTCATAAGATTCTAAGACGATCTAGTTATGTGCGTCTGCCTGTCCATCTTTCTGTCTGTTGAGTCGATAGAGTCCAAACGAAAGGAGCGTTACTCTTTTATATATGTATCGACTATTTCTTTCTGTGTAGTCCCCTTTTAGAAAAGTGTTTATAAAATATATGCATTCACATTATTACTCATATGTTATTGTTTTTCTCCCCTCTATGGTTTTATTTTTCTATACAATTTTGTTCATCAACTTTTACTTTAAGGATGGGATTTTATTTTCGTACAAATATGCATATTACTCATACGTTCAGATGTACAAAATATTCGTACATATACATAGTTTGCGTACACTCGGTTATACCCAGCAAATTAAGAAAAAAAGTTTTCAATTGAGTAGAATTTAAAAAAAAAACACCAGCTATATTATTTATTTGTTGAAAATCAATACTAAAGGCACTTTTTAATTATTCTAAATAAGTGAACCTTGTATAGTTAGCAAGCAATCAAAAATAAAAATGCAGGTTAGGTAAATAGTTTCTATTGATTTTTACTTGACAGTCAATAGAATTGAATCTATGTAGGTTGTTGGGTAAGAAGTTGAGGTATTCAGTAGATAAAACACTTCTTAGATTTCATGGATCTCTTAAAATATTTGCTGGGTATTCATAGTTTTTATATGTATGTGTATGTTGAAAATAAAAGGCGTTTGATTGTAAATATTTTTTGTATTGTTTTTATTCATTTTCTTTCCTTTCATTTTCATCTTCATACATTTTACAAGCTAGTACGTGCATGCATATGTGCTATGTAAGTATGTATATTTCATGCCATAAATAATTTATATTTTTTTTATGAAGTTTTATTAAAATTTATTCAAGAAATATCTAACTATGTGCAAAAATATACAATTTCATAGTGAGTGTTCAATAAAACTCTGTAAAAATTGTGTAAAAGTGTTAAGAATTTTTATTTATTTCTATATTTTTTTTTTTTTATTATTAACTCAAGAAAATGTAATTTTCCAAAATGAAAACTTACGTATATAAAATTGTTAGCAAGTAATTTGAAGTAGTTTTGAGGTAATTTAAAAATATTTTTATAGAAATTGTAATAAAAAAAAAAAATAATAAATGATTTTTCATATGTACTTATGTAAGTAAATAAACAATTTTTATATTATGAAATTAAAAAGTTATGTTCTCTTTATATAGGTTTTTCATTTGCATAAGATGATTATATTTATAGAGTTAAAATTGATGTAGTAAAAGTAATAAATATGAAAATTTATACTATGACTCAAATAGGGATTTAAGAAAAAAAGGGACAAAGTACTAATTGTGACAAAGAGGGAGTATAATCATTAAATGTTCATAACTTTTCTATAGCAAAAAAAAAAACTTAAGTTATCGATAACTTTTCTATAGAAAGGTAAAGTTATCGATAACTTTTCTATAGAAAGCTAAAGTTATCGATAGCTTTTCTATATAAAAGTAAAGTTATTGATAACTTTTCTATAGAAAGGTAAAGTTATCGATAACTTTTCTATAGAAAAGTAAAGTTGTCGATAACTTCTGTAAAGAAAAGTCACGTTATCGATATTTTTTATCATAGAAAAGTAAATTTATCGATAACTTTTCTATAGAAAGGAAAAGTTATCGATAAGTTTTCTATAGAATAGTAAAGCTATCGACAACTTTTCTATAGAATAGTAAAGTTGTCGACAACTTTTCTATAGAATAGTAAAGTTGTCGATATCTTTTCTATAGAATAGTAAAGTTGTCGACAACTTTTCTATGGAATAGTAAATTTGTCGACAACTTTGCTGTAGAATAGTAAAGTTATCGATAACTTTTCTATAGAAAAGTAAAGTTATCTTTAACTTTTCTTTAGAAAAGTAAGGTTATCGAAAACTTTTCTATAGAATAGTAGAGTTGTCGACAACTTTTCTATAGAATAGTAAAGTTGTCGACAACTTTTCTATAGAATAGTAAAGTTATCGACAACTTTTCTATAGAATAGTAAAGTTGTCGACAACTTTTCTATAGAATAGTAAAGTTGTTGACAACTTTTCTATAGAATAGTAAAGTTGTCGATATCTTTTCTATAGAATAGTAAAGTTGTCGACAACTTTTCTATGGAATAGTAAATTTGTCGACAACTTTGCTGTAAAATAGTAAAGTTATCGATAACTTTTCTATAGAAAAGTAATGTTATCGATAACTTTTCTATAGAAAAGTAAAGTTATCGATAACTTTTCTATAGAAAAGTAAAGTTATCGATAACTTTTCTATAGAAAAGTAAAGTTATCGATAACTTTTCTATAGAAAAGTAAAGTTATCGTTAACTTTTCTATAGAAATAACGAATCTATAGATAATAACGAATATTCCCTGTAATGTGTTATGCGATCCACTGTCCAGTCGACAACGAATTGATGAGCCCTTGCCGAAGAACGTGTGTTGCGTAAAAAACTACGGATTTCGGGAACAAGTTCCCTAATTTTAGCAGAACACATACCATTGTAGTATCGGTAGAACAGTGAAACACAACCCACATTGCAATGATGTTGCAGTGAGTCAATAGAGCTGGATACCCTACTGTCAGCGATAAGCACGATAAGCCCTCTCCTGTACGCGGTCGAGTAACTCAAAAATAGACTTCGAAGCGCCGGCACACACAGAGTTGTATTCCATTTTCGGTCGGATATAAGTGGTGTAAATAGTAAGGAGATCAGATGGAGTGAAGTATGTCTTACACCGTTTTAGAAAACCAAGATACTTGAATGCTTATTTCGACACTCGAAAAATGTATTTTGTCCAGCGGTCATAGCACTGAATACTCATGCCTAAAACATCAAGAGCTTCTGATTCCTTAATATTTACACCACCCATAAAACAGGTTATCGATAACTTTTCTTTTGATAAGTAAAATTAACGATAACTTTTCCATTGAAAAGTAAAGTTATCGATAAATTTTTATATTATTCTTTTCTACGTGTAGCTTTGGATCTACCTCTATTTTTTAATACTGGCTGTCATAAGTAAATTCGTGTGCCCGTTTCGTAATCTTATGTGTACATTTCTATAAATTGATCTTAAAAGTATGTTCTCATCGCCAATAGTTGTCGCAATGACCGAAATTTGTTTTGCTACATTTGCGGTGAATACGCATTCAAAAAGTTTGGAAAACCTATAACAGACTTATGCCCGTAATTTCAACAAATAGATATCTATTAGTGCTTAGTTACTTATGCAGTAAATCACGTATATATTGATTTGAAATCAATGTCAAGTTAGAGTTTAGGTAAATTTATCTACTGGGTATTTTACACCGTAGATATCTATTTATTGAAATTACGGGTATTAATGAGAAAGAAACACGTACTTCAATTATTTTAAGATGGAGATTAAAGCCTTAAATAAGCCGTGGGTTCCAAGCATAAAGAGTGTAGTGAACATTTAAGACAATGGGAAAGGGGCAAACGTAGTTATATGAAGTTTGGTATAGGTCAACAAAGTGTGTAACTAAATTTCCATGTTTCATCTGTTTATGGGACAGCAGAGCAAATCATGAGATAAAACATGACGGTTGGAATACAAAATGTTAAACCACCTTTGGTTTCCAAAGATAAGATCATTTTGCCTCTATTACAGAACAAATTGGGACTTATAAAGCAGTATGTAAAGATATTAGATAAAACAAGTTTATGTTTTGCCTTTCTTTCACGAAAGTTCCCAGGTTTGAGTACAGAAAAACTAAAAGCTGGTATTTTTGATAGCTCACAAATAAAACTATTATGTTATTAGCACATCCAGTTATTATCATTGCTTGTAAGTATGGCAACACTAAATGTTTAAGCTGCTAACATTAACATCGAAAGCTCTAGAATTCGAAAATACTAGTTTGTCCGTTAAGACCATTGTAGAAGCTTCACGAAAGATGGCGCGTGTATAAATAATAGCAGAGGTTCCAGTCGTGAGTTGATCATATGCGCTGTTAGAGGTAACATCAACTGTCTTGTACATTTAAGTTTTTACATTATAAAGTGTGTGTGCATTTCTGCGAATTGATAAACGTGTATAAAGACAATGAGTGTCTATTTGAACTGTTGTTGTTATACATTTTAAATAAATAAAGAGTTGTTACAATTTTAAACTACTAAAACAGCTTTTATTTGCAATCAAAAGTATACGGTTTATTTAAAAGAAATAAACCCCGTTTTTAAAAGGTAAAAACGTAAAAATATTGTAAAATCGTTTATTTTCCTTCTTTTTTTTCAACTCCGCGATTTCATTATACAGTTTCAATAAGGATATCGAATAAACTTGAGATCAGTTTTAGTTTTGGCATCACAAAAATCATTACAAAGCTTTAATTTTTATTAATCAAATTTATCTCCTTATACAACTAATGACCACTCTAATGTCTGCCATATAAACACGCGTTTTCCCCATATAACTTTAAATCACTCACTTTAACTCCAACTAATGTAGTTAAATACTGCTCTTAATATAAGTTTCTGACAATCATAATGTGTCTGACAGACAGACACACATTTTTCAGGTCTTTAGAAAAATATGCAAAAAAAAAAAATAAATATAAAAGAAATTAGAGAACATTTGTGTCTTCCCTTTTAATATGCTATTCTGTGTTTAATGTTCTCTTTACATGTGTTTAATTTGTATTTTTTTTTTTTCTTCTGTTGTTGTTATTTTTACATATACATATGACCATTTCAGTTAGGTTGTTGTCGCTTTTGTGTTGGCTGTTGTTGCTGTGTTGTCATTTTGGCACGAGTTGTTAATTGCAGTGTCATGATGTAAATTGCTTTTGTTGATGATGATGATGTCTTTGTATATGTTGAAATGAGTATGTAGAGTATAATGATAATAATTGCTATTTTTGCAAATTAGTGTTGATTTTGTTGTTGTTTAGTTATTAGTGATTTTTTTATTATTATTCTTTTTAATGTTGCTATATTGTTATTTGTTGTTATAATTGTTGTTTGTTTGTTAGATAGCTTAAATTGAGAAAGTTTAAAGTTTTGGTTGAATAAAATGCAATTTACTGGAGTTGTGTTCAATTCATGGCAGGCGTATTGAAGAAGAGAGACTTTTAAAGACGAATCATTACCTGAAGCCCGGCCGAATCGACAACAAAGCCAAATATACATGGCGCTAAGGTAATGCTCTGTATTTGAGCTGCTGAAATCTAACCAGACCATCACAGGGAACTTGTACCGAACGCAACAGTTTGCTGACTAAGGGGAAATTTAGCTCTTTTATTTATCTCAAATACACAAATACCATTAACAAAATCATTAAATTCACATAAATTTCATTTAACTAAATTCATCTAAAACTTTGCACAAAATTCAATTGGACCTTTTTTACAAAAACCACCTCAATCTATTGTACAAAATACAGAAAATTTGTTTTTTAAAAAAGAAACCCTGTTATATTTCTCTTATCACAGCTAAGCAATGTTTTAAAGATTTAATTGGCCTTGACAAACAAACTTGATTGCATGCTAAAAGAAACGGCAACAGCAACACCATACCACACCAAATCCCAAACCTGACCACAGCCATCAATTTCACTGGAAATAACCCAATACTTTTTTCAACATTCTTTCATTCTACTAACAGAAAACAACAGCAAAGTATTGGCTTAGAGTCTTTTTATACTTTTCATTCTATTTTAAAGTATTTAAAATAAACACATAAACAAGGTTAAAAAGCAAAATCACATAAAAAAAGGGAAGGAGAAACAGCAAAAACCTTACGGACAAATATCTCGCAAACAAAAATGTACATTTGGCGCTAAAATGTCACAACTCGTATCTATTCATATGAACGACATACCAAAGAAGAAAAAAACACCAATAGCAACTTTAAAAGCAAAACGGAATGAAAAAATCAGTTAACTACACATAGCCTCCATATTATCCCAAAAACCAGTAGAGGTAGGCAAGAAAAGTTATTTGGAAATTATGGAAAAATACTTTTAAACAGCTTTAAAATAAAACCATTTCTTTCATTCTGTTTATATTTAAGGCAAAAACTCTCAACATCGCTGAAATAGAGTTTATAGTGTAACACTATTCCTGTAAATGGGAAATTGGTACAAACTGGGGTATTATGCCGAAAGGTATCAACTGGATCTTCAAAGTAGTTGTTAAACCCATCTTGTTCTATGGAGTATTGATGTTATGGCACGCCTTGGGTAACGCTACTCACCGAAAGGCCGTTGAACGAGTTCTCAGGACTGTAAGGTCTACCCCCTATAAGTTCTACCCCCTCTAAGGCACTTTTTACTATTTTAAACTGCTTAGCAGTTGATTTGATGGTGATACAAATGGCTCTCAACTCTCACAGCAGAGTTGAGAGCTGAATGCTGGCTGTTCGTGGTCTAGTAAAGACCATGGGCACTCTAAGATACTGAACTACTATGGACACTTACATAGTAATGTCGACTACTGCATCGCAAAACCTTTTTTCGATAGGCATTTCCATAATTTAAGACTGAATGGGGATTCATGGCAGAGCAGACTCTTCCCCCTGACGATGTCATAAGGGTAAATACTGATGGCTCAAAAAGGGGTAGTAGGTTCGGTGGAGGTTTCTTTATTGATAAATTTGGGATTAAATCCTATTTCAGGCTACCTAACTTCCGTACGGCTCTTCAGCCGGAAGTTACTGTCATAAAACGCGTATCCAACTGGCTGAGGTTATATATATGTATATTTACTGATTGCAAGGCTGCCGTCAACCTGGTGTCTTCAAGACATCCAAATTAACCGAGGAATGCCGGATATCCCTTAATGAGATTGCGAAACATTCTAGAATAACGCTTATATAGGTCCCTGAACAGATGAACTGACCAAAAAGGGTGCGATGATGAATGATGAGGCGATCGACCTCTTTTCAGGTATTTCCTTTGTTAGATGCAAAATGGTTGTTCAGCATAAACTATATCAGACTTCACAAAACAGGTGGACCAACGAGCCTTCCTGTGTTATAACGAGATCTACTTGACCCGTATATGATGCCAGCAGGATGAATCCACTTGTGGAATTCCGTCATGAGCAAATAAGACTAATAGTTTCCTTCATTACAGGACACGCTACAATGACTACTGTAGGAGCTGTCATAATGAGTAAGAGGAGGAGCCGACGTCTCACCTATTCTGCCAATGCCCGGCTCTTATAAATCTAAGATAACGGATCCTCGGAGTTCCGTTCCAATCATGCCCGGATGAACTAGCAAGGATGAGTCTTACACCAATCTACTCCTTCACCAGAGAATCTGGTTGGTTTAACTTGGAGGCAACGGACGTATAATAAATACCCTGCTGTTTACCTCTTGAGT
Source organism: Calliphora vomitoria (assembly GCA_942486065.2). Classification (NCBI taxonomy): domain Eukaryota; kingdom Metazoa; phylum Arthropoda; class Insecta; order Diptera; family Calliphoridae; genus Calliphora; species Calliphora vomitoria. The sequence continues at coordinate 113,708,955 of OW818030.2, read as the reverse complement.
ATCACAATGGCATTAGTTTTAAATGGACCCAAGTGAGCTGCTTGAAGAGTGGCTGCCCATGAACCTAACCTAACCAAGTGTAACAAAATGGAAAATGTAACTTTATTTCTCTGCTGTAAGCTGACTAGCAATTAATTCAGATTTTTATTTCCTTTTTAAACGTTTTTAAGAGCATCGTTGATATTCTTGTAATTTACAGTTAAACAACCGATCATGTTCTGCCCTCGCTGGTTTTGCAAGCCGACCACTGCCATAATACAACTACAATAACTAAAAAATTCGAAAAACGATAAAAAAAAAGATTTAAATATTATATTCAGGATCATTATTACCATTAAACTCAAACTCTTTTAGGTATAGTGTACATTACAGTTTCGTGTTTAATGGTTATAATGGCGCCACAAGCGCCAGTTTTGTAGTACAAATGTCTGCAAGTGTATGAGAGCGTGTGTCTCTTGGTTTGCATGAGCGTAAGTATATGTTTATAGACATAAACTGAATCACCATTAATATGTACATTAGGGTGGCACTTATTTGCACTTTTTGTATTTTCAATGGTCTAAATTCTGAAAAAAAAAAATCTAATTAAAAATATGATATTTTTAACGAAATTTCAAAAAATTAATAAAAAATTGTTTAAGATTCTAATAAATGCTAAATGAGGATTCAAATTTCACAGGGTCCTATACACACATACTGCTCATCCAATAAGCATGTGTTGGTAAATTTGAAACAATTTTTGTTTATGTATGAGTCACACAGACAATGCACAGTGGTTTAGAAACCTTTTATTTTGGAAATAATACGGTATCTCGGGAACTATTGGAGATCTTGTTACAAAACTTCACGTGGTTAGACCTGAGGTAATTCTGAGTTGATTTGCATATGTCCTGCTTCCTAGCGCTTATGGGGGCTAGTGCGTGGCTCCTCAAAGTTGGTCACCTCGGGTCTGAAAATTTTAAAAAAAAATTGCCAAAAATCAATTTATGACCCAAACATATGGATTCCGAGCCAAAAGAATTTTTTGAGGCCAAAATCGGACAGTCTGCTCCAAAGTAAAGCGTATACCAGAGAGAGCGTTCTGCATCAATCAAAATGAATAGTAGTCGGACTAAAACTTCCCAGGTACTTATTTCAAAATACCTTTTAACAACTATTGCAACATGTGACCGTGTGTGGTCAGATTTCAGCAGCTCATAATAGATAGGACCCTTTGCTACCACCAAACACAGATAATTACCTTAGCGCCATGAATATTTTTCTTTGCTGTCGATTCGGGTTATCGTAATGATTCAGTGCAAAACGGATTTTCTTTTATAGCATTCCAGCATCATTGCGGACATGCAAAATCTTCTTTCAAGGCCTTTCGGTGAGAAGCAAGATGAATCCTGCTGCCGCGTTCATCTTGCTTCTCACCATACCGCGTTCTAAAAATACGCCATCTTTTGTAAATCCTGCATTTTTATGTTATAAACCCAATAAAAAAGTCTAGCATTTGGTTTTTAGATGATGAATGAGACACATAAGGACCATCCTAATTTGCATATATGTGTTATAATACAGATATGTGTAAAACACACATACAGCCATATATGTATATATGCATATTAGTATGTGTGTTTAAGTCATTTCAAGTTATAGCTCGTTCGTTCGTTCGTTCATTCGTTTGTTTGTCTGCTGTTTATTTATTTGTTTAGCCATTATTGCGTAGATGGCGGCACAGACATTTCAAACAAATACACTCATTCCACAAACAAACTCGCTAACACATCAGCATTATATACATTTATACTTGAACACACACATATCAAAAAAAAAACCTCCGCTATAGTTAAGAATTTCCCTGCTACAATTTGCTGTTATCCCATCACGAGTGTCTATAATCTGTGAGTTTGTATGTGTAATTGTGTTCAAAAGTATTAGTGTTTCTGCATATGTGTGTGTGTGTATTTGTTTTATATACTTTCAGCAAAACATTTCGAAATAACGTTTGTTTTTTTTTAACATTGGAATGTGATATTGTGTGTGTATATGTGTGTATCTAAAAGAGGGTGCATGATTTTTAGTATTTTACGAAATACACCAAACAAATAAACAGCGCACAGTGGGTTAAAAAAAACTGTATAGTTTGTTTATTAGTTTATATAGGTATCTGACAGTTAAACTATTTGCTAACTTTCCACTAAGATTTGAAAGAAGTTAAGACAATTAAAACTCATATCCCTGAACCTAAAATTAGTTTTTTTTGGCAGAAATTTCTTCAAGAAACAACTGTAATTACCAAAAATGTTATTAAAAATTACAAAATCATGACCGGGCTAAACATAATTCTAATTTTATTGTCCGGTTGATCATAATAGTGAAGAATATAATTTAATAAAACTTAAGTATTTTTCTTTAATAATACAAGTCGGTAGGAAATGTTTGTAAACTTTTAAGTTTTAAGTCACGGTGGACTTATCTGTGGAAATGCCCATATTCCATATTAAACTGCTTAGAACAATGTCAAACAATTTAGTTGAATGTCAGAAATTTCAGTATCGTGAGATTGTTTTACTCACCCAAACAAATGGAAAAGGCTAAATCGATTAAATGTTTCCAAAAGATCAAGGGTATATAAGGAGTGATATCGTAAAATTCTTAACACACTTTTTTCATTAAAACTTTTATTTGATTTTTATACCCTTCACCTTCGTGAGAAGGGTATATATAAATTTGTCATTCCGTTTGTAATTTCCACAATATAATTTTCCGACCCTATAAAGTATATATATTCTGGATCCTTATAGATAGCGGAGTCGATTAAGCCATGTCCGTCTGTCTGTCTGTCTGTCTGTCTGTCTGTCTGTCTGTCTGTCTGTCTGTCTGTCCGTCTGTCTGTCTGTTGAAATCAATTTTCTGAAGACCCCAGATATCTTCGGGATCCAAATCTTCAATAATCCTGTCAGACATGCTTTCGAGAATTTTCCTATTTAAAATCAGCAAAATCCGTCCATAAATAACGGAGCAATGAGCAAAAATCCGAGACAACCTCTGAAAATTTCATCAAAAAAAGACAATTTATTGCATGCTTTGACAAAAAAACAACAAAACGTATGTGTGTTGGATTGATTGTGTGTTGGCTTCATGCTTTGTGTATTTTGTTTTTGTTTTTTTTTTTTGTGTTTCACAAAAAAGCAACAAAACGTGCATATGTTTGGATGTTTGTTGGCTTCATTATTTTGTTTTTTTTTTTTGGTGTTTGACAAAAAAGCAACAAAACCTACATATGTATGTTTGGATGTGAGTTGGTTTCACTGCCTTGCGTATTTTGTTTTTTTTTTTTTGGTGTTTCGTTTCGTTTGGCGTTGTTGTTTTTGAGAAGGGTATATATAAAATTGTTGTTTCGTTTGTAACTTCTACAATATAGCAATAGCAATTAAATGTAAAATTTTTAAAAGTTTTCTTGATATATTTAGGATGATATACGCTGAAAATGGGCAAGTAATGCATCCAAAACAAAGGTGAAGGGTATATAAGATTCGGCATAGCCGAATATAGCACTCTTACTTGTTTTTTTTTATCAAGTTACCTTTGTAAAGCATGTCAGTTATTATGTTTAATGTCAATAATGTTCATTTGCTGTAAATCTGATTAAAATGAATGACCAGAAAAAAGTGCGTACTAAAATTATTAAATATTTTCAACAAATCCCAACTTGGTCCTACAAAAAGTTGGCCAATCAATCAAAGTCTGGTATCAAACATTTTCCAACGTTATTAAATAGTACCAGGAGAACATGTTCGTTGTTATGAAACCTGGTTCAGGTAGAAGATATGGTCCACATGATGTTTCTAAAGCTAAAAAAATAATATCATTTTCAAAAGAGCTCCCAACACATCCGATAGGAAAGCAGTCCGGTTAGGTCAGTACTCGGACTATTTGGTACGAAAAGTTAAAGCCCATGAAGGTTTAAAAGCATACAAGGCTCAAAAAGTTCCTGACAGGCACTCTGCTAAAAATTTAAAGGCCAAAGACAGAGCTCGGAAATTGAAGTCAAATTTTATACAAAAAATATACCTGCTGCATAATGGATGATGTTGCTGATCCTTGAGGGAATGTTGAAGAAAAGTTTAGGACCCAAAAGCAGACATAATTTCTCAAAAAGTTGTTGGTATTGCAAGCAATATGCAGTTGCGGCAAAAAAACCAAACATTTGTTACAAAGGACTCTATAAATACCGAAATTTACATCAAGGAATGTTTACAAAAAGGATGTTTCCATTCATAAGACTTCTTAATGTGTCCACTTATTTTTTTGGCCTGATTTGGCATCTGCCATTATGGTAAGAAAGTTCTTGAGTGGTACAAGACCAATAATGTAGTATTTGTACCAAAAGAGGCAATTCCTACAAACTGCCTGGAGCTGAGTCCAGTGGAGAGATATTGGGCTCTTGTTACAAGAGAATTGAAGAGCACAAAAAAGGTGTCCAAAAGTGTGGTAGATTTTAAACGGAGATGGACAACCTGTTCGAACAAAGTGACATAAAGCACTATAAAAACCTTAATGGAAGGGTTTCCGAAAAAGGTTCAAAATTGCATCACTAATGATGAAAACTATAAAAATATTTTTTTTTTTTTTTTGTAAATTGTAATAATAATTTCAATCAAATAATCAAATAAGAATTTTTTAATCTCACTCCTTATATATAGAGGGTCTTCTAATACGAACTTCCGAATTTGACGATTGCTAGTGGCCATATTGTTGAAGCTACATCTGTCGAATTGTTTTGCCAAATCATCGCGGACAGATATAGCCTGTGCAAATGATAAAATCGAATGGGCTCATGCCACATTGGACATACTTCACGAGCGATTTGATGGTATGGATATCGCACGAGGAGGTGATGTGAATTAACCTCGTTAGACTTTTGTGACGACTTCTTAAATCACAGGTCTATCCGAAGAATCCACAAACCACAACCGCCCTCAAAGCCAATATAACCCATATCATCGGTAAAATTTAGGCTGATTTGTGCTCCAAAGTAATGAAAAATTGGACATTTCGGATGAGTAATACCTCAACCATTCTAAGACAAATTTTTTTGTTACAACTGGTGTTGGAAGCTATAAACAGCTTGCGTCAAAAAATGTGTAATATCTTGTTAATCCTTAGGTAGTGCGAGATGTTTGCACTTTTCTGAGCTCTTATTTAAGTTCATATTTCTCGCGGTCCAAAAACTTTCAAATTAGTTTTAATTTAAAAACATTGGGAATGTCTGGAATTTTAAATGTATCGGAAAACACCATAATCATCTGGGCGTGACAGTTGGATGATGAAACAGTTGAGAAAAACTTTTAATTTTTAAAAAATTATCTCTGATGTTTCTTTTTGCAAATATTTTTTCAAAGTAGTTCTTATTTTGTTAACATTTTGAAATAACTAAAAGTCAAAATGAGCTTTTAAAGTATTAAAGCAAAACATAACGTAATTCAAAATAAGTCCTAAAACACTAAAAACTCATGTACTTTTTCTTTGGCCAGTGTAAAATTTTTATTGCAATTTATTCCGCATACGTTAATCAACATATTTATGGCTGCTCAGACAGTAATAATTAAAAACAAGTAAGAAAGTATGGTCGGTCAAGCCCGACCATATAATACCCTACACTAAGTAAATGAGCAAAAACATTTTTCTTTTATAATTTCAATAATTTATATTCGTGAGCGATTTTCGGAAGTGGGCCTTATATGGGAGCTATGACAAATTATGGACCGATCACCATGAAATTAAGTGGTGCGATTAACGTCTATATGAAAGTTATTTATGTTGCATTTTATGTGTATACCAACATTTTTAAGAGATTTATGCTCGTTAAAGTGATTATCGGAAGCAGGTCTTATATGGGAGCTATGACTAATTATGGAGCGATAATAACAAAATTTGGTGGCATAAATTCGGTATATATAAAATTTATTTGGAGAAAAACTTGTGTAGATACCTATATAAATTAAACATTTACGACCTGTACTCTGCGCACAAGGTTTACATGGACAACCAGCCAGCCAGACGGACGGACGGACAGACATCGTTTAACCGACTCAGAAAGTGATTCTGAGTCGATCGGTACACTTTAAGGTGGGTGTTAGACTAATATTTTTGGGCGTTACAAACATCTGCACAAATCAAATATACCCTCCCCACTATGGTGGTGTAGGGTATAAAAATAAGTTTTTTTCAAAATTTTAATTTTTTTTTTTTTTTCAATTTACTAGTGAAAAAAAATTTATGGCAAAAAAAAATTCGGGATAAAAAAATATTTTTCCCGATTTTGACCTCGCGAAGGTGAAGGGTATAAAAAGGAAAACATTTAAAATAAATGTTTATATTTTTCCCCTCCACCCACCAAATGATCCATGCCTGCCCAGAATATATATACTTTTTGGTTCTACGACCAACATTTCGATATGTTAGGAATGACAAAATCAATATACCTCCCATCTTTTTTGTAAAAACTATAAAAAAAAAAAAAATAATAAAATGTTTCCCCTTAATTTTTTTTTTTACAAAATCTAAAGACAGTTGCAGTAAAATTGCATAAATTCCTGATGAACATCATAATTTCCTCCATAAAACCCACTGTGTGCCAAAAAAAAAAAAATATCATGTGTAGTTCGTAGAAAATGAGATTTAAACGCATTGTATGCGACTCTCTTTACAAAAGATTTGTTTTTATAGTCTCTACTTTAATGTTTTCATTCTATTCTGTGCTGAAGTGCAAGTGTTTCTATGTGTATGTATGTGTGTTTGTTAAGCTGTGTATGTGAGTTTTTATAAATGTATGTATGTATGAGTTTTGTTTGCGTATTTTGCTATTTGAGTTTTTGTGTCTCAGTGTAAATATAAAAGAAATTCTACGCTTGTTTTTCCTTTTTTTGTTTTTATTTCCTGTGCCAATTTTTTAAGTGTGGGAGTTGGTATTTATAAAAGTAGATGTATGTATGTATATATGTAGCTAATGGCTGTCTGTGTGTGCGTGGCTTTTATTTTTCATGTTGATTTCTGTTTTGTTTTCTTTTCTTTTTACTTTTCTCTATTTTTGAACATTGAAAACCATACACCATGTGGTTCATTCATTATAATCTATTCATACAAATATTTGTGGAAGTAAATAAGTATGTATGTGAGTATGTGTGTTTGTAACTTTAATCACGTATGAGTGTTTAAGTATTTATTAGGGGTTTTTAAGTTTCTTTATAAATTTTTTAGAGGGGAAAATGTGGTAAAATTTGCTGCTTTAATTTTGTGTTTTACAAACAAATTTTTATTAATGATTAGTGTTTAAGTGAAGCATTAAGATTAATTAGGAATTTAAAAGGAAGTAAATTATTATAAACTTTAATATAACAACAGCTAATAAAGGGGAAACTACATATTTTTTTTAATTTTACTAAATGAATCACAAACAAATTCAATACTTTTAAAGTATGTATATCTTTCTCATGCCATGGGAACTACCCTAGAAAATTGGTTTTGATTTTTTTTGAAACGTCAAAACTGTCACCTCTGTGTACTCTGTGATACCTTTTTGGAAGGCTTCTGTATCACAATGCTTTTAAAAATTCCAACTCCTTCTCTATGAAACGATTATTTTTGTATGACATTTTTTAAAGAGTAAAAACATCTGAATATATTTCAAATCTGACTTTACTATACGATTTTATAAGAATATTTTGGCACTATTGTAGTACATCACAAATGCATTAGAGGGATTGGAAAAATTACCATTTTTGCATACCGCTTAGGAAAATAGTATTAAAACTTTTAATTTACTTGGATCCATTTAAAGGTTATGAAGTTAAACGTGTTATTTTGTGGGTTAATACGAGTATTTTCCAAACAAACAAAGAATTTTTTCATCAGCACCACCGAATTCAGAAAAACTCCTCAAAATTTATGCCCCCTTGGATCTTTAGCTTTCACGATTTTAGAAATATTGCGTTTTAAAGTTTACAATATAAAAATTAAAAACATCATATCATCTTAAAGGGAAGTGAATATAATATGTTTGAAATTTAAAAAAAAAAAAAATCATTTTTTCGATCTCATTCTAAAAGTATCGAAAGATAAAGTATGATTTCAAAAGTATTCAGCTGCTTTTGCTGTAAAAAATCAATAGTTTCATCCGCAGAAAGAGTTGGAATTTTAACAAATTAGTTACTCCTTTGTGATCACTGATCAGCAGGGCAACCAAGAATATACAATATCATTATTTGCTGTACGTAGTTATTTATCCGTTTCAAACAAATTTAAGAATTTTGGCATCGTTTTGTTAGTGCATATTTTGTGACGAATAAAAGATGCAAAATATATTTTTTAAGCTTCTTCAGGCATTGCTGCTACTCTAATGAGCGACAGTAAAACTGTACTCTCCACATTCAAACTCCCATTCTGCATGTTCCATACGCAAAGACGCAGGACCTCTTGGCAATTTGTTTCTGGTAGCGTCATTTATAATCTGGGACGAATGTACCATGAGTCACAGAGCCCATGTTGAAGTTGTTGACCGATCATTAAAGTCCATCTTATCGGAGACACGCATAACGATTTCCCATAACAATTGCTCAAACTTGGGGAAGGAGTTTTTCCTTCTCCGTAGCACTAACTGTACTGTACTGAAATCGTTCTCAATGAGACACTTGGTCGTTCTCAATGATTCAATAATTGGAAATAATTCGGTATTTTTATGGTTTTTTAGATATGGCGGGCCTTATTTTTAAAATATCAGCTATATTGGCGATAAAATTCTAAATAAAATAAAAAAAAATTCGCTAACAGTTATCTCATCCAAAGTTGGAACATGTAAAAAGGACATGTTCCATCTCAAAAAAGTCCCTATAAGGAGTGAGATCGAAAAAATATTCACAAACATAAATGTTAATAAAAAACAAGTAAGAGAGCTACATTCGGCTGTGCCGAATATTATATACCCTTCATTAAATTTTACTTTAAAATAAAATAAAAAAAAATTTTTTTTTTTCGAAATTGTTTTTTAAAGATTTTACCAATTTTTCACAAGTAATTTAAAAATTTTTTTTTTTAATTTATTTGTGAAAAATATGTATGACATAAACATGTTTTTTGTGAAAAAAAAAATTCGGGTTAAAAAATATTTTTCCCGATTTTGACCCATTGTAGGTCCAACTTACCTTATATACATCGTTGCAATGGACTTTGAAATATCTATCATTAGATATCCATATTGTCTATATTCATGAGATATAGATCAAAAATAGGCCACAAATAGTGGCTGTCTCGTATTTTTGTTTATATCTCCGTTATTTATGGACGGATTTTGCTGATTTTAAATAGTAAAATTCTCGAAGGCATGTCTGAAAGAATTATTGAAGATTTGGATCCCGAAGGTATCTGAGGTCTTCAGAAAATTGATTTCAACAGACAGACAGACGGACATGGCTAAATCGACTCCGATATCTATAAGGAATATATATACTTTATAAGGTCGGAAAATTATATTGTGGAAATTACAAACGTAATGACAAACTTATATATACCCTTCTCACGAAGGTGAAGGGTATAAAAAGCACTAAACTTACAGTTTTGATTTTTTAATGATTACGATTTACAAAAAATATTATTTTTATAGCGATGAATTTATAAACTTTTTCCGGAAACCCTTCCATTATAGTGATTTCTGTCACTTTGTTCGAACAAGTAGTCCATCTCCGTTTAAAATCTACCACACTTTTGGACACCTTTTTTGTGCTTTTCAATTCTCTTTTAACAAGAGCCCAACATCTCTCCACTGGCTTTAACTTTTCTTACCAAATATTCCGAGTATTTGTTGGGAGGCTCTTTTGAAAATGCTTTCTATTTATTGGCTTTAGAAACATCATGTAGACCATTCCTTATACCTGAACCAGATTTTCTGCCAACGAACAACTTCTCTCGATACTGTTTAATAACATTGGAAACAGTTTGACGGCAGACCTTTGATTGTTTGTTCAACTTTTTGTAGGATCAATATTTTTTGAAAATATTTAACAAGTTTAGTAGGCACTTTTTTCTCGTCACTCATTTTAATCAGATTAACAATAAATGAACATAATAGACATTAAACATAATAACTGACATACTTTTCAAAAGTAACTTAATCAAAAATAAAATCAAAATAAAGCTTGGGTTATATGTTTTAAGGAAAAAAGTGTGTTAAGGTTTTCTCGACTTCACTTCTTATTTTTTTTCTTTTGTAGCAAAAAAATGTTCTTCGGGACAACTTACCGAAGTCGCCAAATAACTTACATACATGATACATACATCAATTTATCAGTCCAACTTAGGTTGCTATTTAAAATCGAGAAAATCGGTCTACAAATGGCGAGTACCTCGTTTTTTTCAACATTTTTTTTAACCAAAAATTTTTTCATGAAATTTTAGTAATTTTCTTCAAATTTCTTAATAAGTTTTGTATAACCCTCGAATATTAATTAGCTATTTAACATTTTTCAAAAGTAGTTTGCAATTATTAAGAATTTCTTTATTTAAAAAAAATCTCATACCAAAAACCCTAATGCTCTTATTTTACATCACTGCTTGAGTTTTGTCCTCATAAATGTCGCTTTTCTGTTTTTTTTTTTTTTTTTTTGACGTATGTTGTTAAAACATTCTTGTTCATTGGACATTGTTTACATTTTACTGATTTCATTTTTTTGTTGTTGTCATCTTATCAGCTCTATGATTTTCTCTGTGTTTTTACTCTGTTGTCCATAATTTTCCATGGCTTTAATACTTACTTAGTTGGTGTTAGTTTTTTGTTGCCCTATATTAACCTTTGAATAGCAGTGCGATAGATATGGGCACATTTTTTATGACAAACAATCTTGCATTTTAATTGAAACCAAACATTTCTAAAGCATCTATTAGGTAAATTGTGAACGATTTCTGCTTAATAGAAAGTTTAAACCAGTAATTCTCTTAATCAGTAAACTGTTAATTCTTCTTTAAGCCTGATATTATGCTAGTGACACGATTGAATAGTGCAGACCATTGGTCAACAACACGAATGTCAACGAAGTCAGATTAATACAGAGAATAAATATCATAACGTGTTATTATAGTCCATCTTCCAATTTAGTACCAAAAGAATACAATCCTGCCAATTGTCCAAAATTGCAAACAGGTGACAGGTATTTGAGTTTCAGCACAGCCCAACGTTTAATCCTAACTAGTTTAATTTAAAGTTATTTCAACTAAATGAAAGGTATTACCGAATTCCTTACAATTCTCCAAAAACTTTAAACATTTTTGCCAAAAAAAAAAAACAAACATAAAACGAAACAAGTAAGTGAGCTATATTCGGCTGTGCCGAATCTTATATATCCTTCACAAAATTACACTTTAAAATACAAATTTGAAATATTTTTAGGTAAACACGAATAAAAAAAAAAAAAATCAAAATTGTTTTTCAAAATTTAAAAAAAAAAATTTTCAAATTTTTTTTTTCGAAATTGTTTTTTTTTCCAATTTTTTTTTTTTAAATTTTAAAAATATTTTTTTTTTTAATTTATTAGTGAAAAATAATTATGACAAAAAAAATTTGTTTGGTAAAAAAAAAATTGGGTTTAAAAATTTTTTTTCCCGATTTTGACCCACTGTAGGTCCAAATTACTATAGACTTATATACATCGTTGCAATGGACTTAGAAATGTCTATCATAAGATATCCATATTGTCTATATTAATGACTTAGTAATCCATATATAGATCAAATATAGGGCAATATCAAGGTTGTACCGGTTTCTTCTTTATATCTAAGCCATTTGTGGGCCGATTTTCTCGATTTCAAATAGCAACCGATTTGGAAGAATTCCTGATATATTGATGTATCAATTATGTTTGTAAGTTATTTAGGGGATTTGGAAACTTGATTTCAACATACAGACGGACAGACGTACATGGCTATATCGACTCCGCTATATATAACGATCCAGTTTAAATATACTTTATGGGGTCGCAAATGAAAAATGTAGAAATTACAAACGGAATGACAAACTTATATATACCCTTGCCACAACTCATGGTGAAGTGTATAATAAATAAAATAATAGTTTGAGTAAATATTGGTTTTTTATCGCAATTTATCTCTTCTCAATTTTATATTGTTGTGTGTTTGTGTCTTTTTACTGTATGTTTTTTTAGACAATTTCGAAAATATTTGACCTAGTCTTTGCTTTGCTATATTTTTTTTTTTTTTTTTGTTTTGTTTATCCATCACTCTTATCTTCAATATTTATTCTTCGTTTTTTTTTTTTTCCTGCTAAAATCATACACTGTTATCGGAGAGTGTAGTGTGTGTTTGTTGAGACCAAAAAAAAAAAAAAATCAGAAAATGAACGAACTGTGTAAATATTCATTGAGTGCATTGATGTTGCGAGGTTGTGTTGTATGCTGCTGAAAGTTTATGATATTTTTTTGTTTTGTAATCCGATCGGATGCTTCAATATGTATGCTGGAATATGCATATTTGGCAAAATAAAACTGAAATTATAGTGGAAATAAATCTAGGTAGATTGCATTATTTTGAGAGAATATTTAAACATGCACGGAGTTAAAAGTTCCTGGCCTTATTTATAGGAATTGTTGTCATAGACGTTTGAATTCAAATAAAATCCAATGGTGTTCAATCACACAATCTAGGGGCCTTATTACAATTACCGAATTGAGAGAGTATACCATGATTTTGTTATAAACCCAAATTTTATGTGGAGGATTTTTTAATTTATTTAACTTTGTCTATATTTTAATGTCTGTGTAAATCACGCTCACGTCCAAAATACATTACCAATTTCAATAATATTTAGCCATAATGTTCGTCACTCTACTAGTCATTTGGCTATTAAAAATCAATAAATTCGGTTCAGTTGAAAATAAGTTATTAAACAAAATTTTCAAAAACCTTGAAAAAATCGCTTGTTTTTTAATATTTGTATATAATTCTTGTTGTGGTGGTTCCTAAGGTTGATTTAAGTTTGTTTGTTTAAGTATTTTTGTATAAATCACACTCTCGTCTAAAATACATTACCAACATTAATGCGATTTAGTTATAAAGTTTTGTCAATGTCCTAGTTTTGTCATTGTTGGGAACAAAGGGCCACAACGAATTTATTCCATTCGATTTCATGATATTTGTTTTACGTCTTTCTAGCTTAGATCACTATCTGAAGACCTGCGCATCGTGTTACCAATCCACCACCATTAGCGGTTCATGATATCAATATGGATGGGCCTCCAGAGTTTCGTATTAAAGGGTTTTCCAACAAGAGGTTTTATTTTGAATCATCCGGTATTTCGGTAGCTGTCACTTCTGAAGCTTTTATTCTTTGACATTTGACAACTAGAAACTAAGCCATTACTAAAAATGGAACGAAAAATGGAATACAGAAATTGGCGGAAAAATTCTAGCTGTTGGAACAATTTAGTGATGTGAAGAATAAAACCCGTGCATGTCGCTCAAGAACAACTGAGAATATTGCTGCTGTAGCCCAAAGTGTTGAAGAAACCCCAGGTTTTTCCATTCCTCTTTGGAATTGGGCATTCCACAAACGTCATTGCACCGTATTTTGTATAAAGACTTGAATCTTAAGGCTTATAAAGTTCAGTTAACACAGGAACTCAAGCCGGCCGACCATCAATAACGTCGTGTCTTTGCTGATTGGGTCCTTGTTATTATCTCTCGAAGAGGTGATCACAATTCGCCACCGAGATCTTGTGATTTAACACCTTGCGACTTCTTCCTTTGGAGCCACGTTGGCCAACAGCCCAGCGTCGATTCGAGACCTCAAAGATAGAATTCGTGACATCTATTACAATGTTAAAAAGCAAGGAAGAACAACACAACATTTAAAATCAAGGTATAGAATTTGATTCAGCGTATCACATGCTTTTAAGCCTTTGGCGTTTCTCAAGGGTCTGCAGTTCGAAAAGCTTTTTCCAGTTAGTTTTGTTGGTGATAGAGATCCTTGAATCTATGTTCCGCTGATATTTTTTGTGCATCCGCTGCAAGTTTATTTTGCCACATTCTCTTATCATTTCGGGCACTACGCTTGACCAGCTTGTCTTGTTGTGCGTATGTATTTTTTAGCGAAGATTTCTCATCGAAAGTTTTGGCTGCGTTTAATTTTTCTTTTTGGGCTTTTCTTTCATGAATGAGGTTTCAGGTGGCATCAGACATCCATTGGGATTTCTTAGGTATTTTGAGACCGATGTGATTACTTGCAGCATCAAGAAAACTACTTTTAACTGTTAGGCACTCAGAGGAAGAATGAGATTGTTGTGTAGCTAGTCCAGCTCTTCATTCATCCCTGTAGTTGTTAAGAGTTTAGCGGATTTTTCAACTTAGCTATATCGAATTTTCACGCTGCAACTCTTATCCGTAAGTTTCCAACAACTAGAAGATGATCCGAGTTGTAATCAGCCCCCTTTTTTAGATCGCACATCCAGAACGCTACTGCGACAGGTCCTGCTGATAGCTGTTTTCTGTCTCATTATCAGAGAATTTTCATTTTACAAGATTGGCATTACCGCATGCCTAAGGTTTTCAGTCATCCTTCCAATTGCCCATTGTTTACCCATACTTTGTTCTCGTCCTGTGTTGTCGTACTCATCTGTGCATTACAGTCGTCCATCATTATAACGACGTCACCTCGGAAAATTGCGGATAAGACATTTCCTTTTCTGGTGTTTCAGTCGGTAAATAGCACTACACACAGGTAGGATTTCTTACTCTTGTACGAAATCTTTCTTCGATATTAGAAAACAGACACCATCTTGGCTGGTCACCTGGCTTGCCGGAGTTTATGAGTTTGAGATTATGTGAGGTATTGAGTTCAAAATCTTTCACTGGTCTATCGATACTACAATGGAATATGTTCTGATGAAATTAGGGAACTTGTTCCCGATACCCGTAGTTTCTTACGAAATACGCGTTCATCAGCGGGGACTCATCGACTCGTGGTCGATTGGTCAGTGGACCGCACAACAAACTACAGAGAATATTCCTTTTTTAGCTGTACCGTCCGTATGTGGAATAAGCTTCCTGTCGAAGTATTTCCTGTCCCTTTCAATGTAGGAAAAAATTCAAATCAAATGTCCTCAAGCACTACTTCCGCTATCCCCCTTCCCATAACCTATTTTCATAGTTCCAACACAATGCATTGCATGAGTAGGGGCCATCACCTGAGTGCTGGTCCAAGCAAAAAAAAAACCGACACCATCTTGGCTGGTAACCTGGCTGGCCGGAGTATATGAGTTTGAGATTACCAATATCAAAACATTCAGTTATGTTATTAACCAAAATATGGGAGAATCGGAAAAAAAGTTATTTTGTTAATTGAACTTGGTAAGCAGAAAGATGCAGATCTCCAGTAAATATACGCTGTAGAGAGCTTCTAGACATTAACAAATTTTGTAAACGACCACGAATTGTTGTTCCTGAATTTTTAACAACACTCTCAGGCACTTTCTCGATATTGATATTTCAACAGTGTGTTTTTGGACACTCAGTGACACCAGGATATATACAGATGGTTCAAAAATGAGCTGTGCTGTTGATTGTGGCGTCTTCTGTGACGAACTTGGGTTAGGCATCACATACCGTCTTCCGAATGAGTGTAGTGTTTTCCAGGCGGATATTTTTGCAATCATGGTGGCTTGTAATACACTATATCATCATAATACTCGCGGAAATATATGTATTTTTGTCGACAGTCAGGCGGCACTCCTTTCACTGAAGGCCTATACAATCTCATCTTCATTAGTCAAGCAATGTAGGAACTCTCTGTCTAGGCTATGTCGTCTATCTGACATTACTTTGGTTTGGGTCCAGACGAACTAGCCAGAATGGGATCTGCCTTACACATCTCCAATGAGGTCTCAGTATCAATTCCACTGGGGATTATTAAAGATATTATATTCAGACACTCTCTTACAAAGGCTGAGAATAGATGGCGTAATTTAGACACATGTAGGGTGGCCAAGTTGATGTGGCTCTCTTTTAGCGAAAAACGTACTATGCAACTGATAACCCGGAATAGAGGGGACTAAGGATAGGGAAAAAGAGGAAACAATTTTCCACCTTCTCTGCGAATACCCAGCCCTGAGTATCAAGAGGCATAAATTCATGGGCAAGTACACCTTAGTGAGGTAGCCGGGTCTAAACTAGACGACCTACTGAGATATCTCACGGCTACAGGTTGGGTCTAGCAAACCCGACTATTTAAAATACTTTAAGGTGTACACAACATTACATCTGACGAGTGGTGTGGTTTTGTCAAAACAGGGTCCCTTCGACTCTACTTAATTGTTTGCACGCAGTGAACTACCACGTAAGCCAACCAACAATCAGTGTGTTTAGCATCACTACTTGATCCAATCTTCCTGAAAATTCCAATAACTCTATTCGTCTTTCAACTTGCCTATCTCTCCTATAAACTCAGACTTGCGGCAAGAATACTTGCCCTGTGTAAAAGCAGACTTGGCAAATCTTGATACAAAAGACATGATTTTTATATGTTAAGTTGCCACTTAGAAGCAGGTTTGTGGGGATATTCTCTTTGCAAATAAACTTGATATATTTCCATTTTGTAGCACAGTGTTATTATATTTAAGGTTCATATTGAATTCTCTTTTAAAATGAATTACATACCATCCAGTTTCCCTAATGTATGTATGTAGCTACAAATCAAATTACTTTTACCTAAAGCTTAAAAGACCACAAACTCAACAAAACTATTTTCATTAAAAACTACAATCATTGCATTCTCTTTTATATTTCTGTATTTATTTATTTTAATACATTTACCACTCTACCAAAAAATCTGAAATTTAATTTCATTTTAAAATCAAATCATAGCCTAACACTTCATACATTAAAATTAATTTAATTTTATTTAATCTAAACATATAAAATTACAAAACAATATTACGATATTGTATGTACATATGTATAATATTATCATACATACAAATAATACAGCTTGTTTTAGTTATTTCCATATACATATAGAAAATCCTTCAACATAACCAAATCCCCAAACAAACCACATAAGAAGAGAAATTGTAAATAAAATCATTTGCATTCTTAGTGCCTCAAGAAAAATCCATACAAAGACATTGGGCCAACAAAATTACAATTTGTATATTACTTAGTATTGGAATGTTAGCAGCCATTCAAGAGAGAGAATATTTCCATAATCATTTTCAATATAGAGATTTCCTTACAACAGACTATTATTTACAAGTATAAATAATAAAGCAATAGATTTGTCTTAAAAGCCACAACTAGTACAATAACAAGAAAAGACTAACAACCAAGGCATCATGGTCATCAAATAGGCTTGTAGTAAATTAACCTTTCTATAAGATGCCAATACATGCTTATCAAATTTACACACATATACATTATATACACACATTCTTATACATAGTACACAGTTATATATAGCAGTGATGTGAAATTTTAATTACAAATTGTACCAATTGTACTAATTTGAACTGTTTAGGACTAAATGTACCAATATTTAAAAAAAATGAAGTACCATCATAAACACTTTTCCATTAATGGTTAAACTTATCCAAAGCTTTCCAAAAAATGTATCCTTAAAGAAAAACTTTTAACCAGTGGTCGGCACTCTTAGCCACCAAGGGCCAAACATGCTCTGTAATTTATTTGTAAGCAACACGAATGTCAACGAAGTTCGTAAACATTATCATATAAGAAACAACAAATATGAGTGTAAAATTCGGCTGTACCAAATCTTATATACCCACAATCACTATAATATGGACACCGCACAGTGGGGGAAATTAAAAAAAAAGTGGAAATAAATCTGTAACTTTTAAACGAATATCCCGATTTTAATAAAATTTCCCATGGCTATAGAGGAGGTGCGGATATGTTTAAGCTTTGAATTTGGGCTTATAACACCTAGGATGGACCGCGCCACAATACCCCAAAATGGGGCACCTCGGGTATACCAAAAAATGAAAAAAATTATGCCAAA
This sequence comes from Calliphora vomitoria, assembly GCA_942486065.2. Taxonomy (NCBI): domain Eukaryota; kingdom Metazoa; phylum Arthropoda; class Insecta; order Diptera; family Calliphoridae; genus Calliphora; species Calliphora vomitoria. Next base: position 113,690,897 of record OW818030.2, on the reverse strand, counting down.
TTTTTGTTTGCGATTCGATTTGAAAGATTTTTATACGTATGGAATCTACTCCACGAGATCTGAAATATGAAATCGGGATATTCCTTTAGAAGTTGCAGATTAATTTTAATTTTTTTTTTTTTCATTTCCCCCACTGTGCACCGCTTGTTTTGCTTTTTGTATAAAATATTTTTTTGATTTCTACAATATTATGTTCACAGTAATCATTTATATTAGTACGACAATCATAATATGTTGAAAATACCATTCACATCATGGTAGCAATCATATGTATGAAAGTAGCATATAAATATATGTTTGTGGCAATCATGTTCATGATGAATCATTATATCATAATAAATATGGACTTTTGACAAAACATCTTGAGTGTAATTTAAACTGAAACAAAAACGACGCAAATCTAAGCACTAGGATGCAACTTCAAAACCATGCGACGCAAACTGAAATAAAATCGAAGCAAATGGAAGCTTAACGACGCAAACTGAAACAAAACCGACGCAACTTCGAAATCACAGATATTTTAAAAAGACGCAACTTTGAAACGGCGCAAACCGGGTTATTAGTGTATATGATTGCTATAATCATGCAAATGGTAACTTAAACATAGAATGGTTAGCGCAATCATATAAATAATTACAGTAACCATAATATGGTCAAAAAAATTGTACACATTTTGAAATGGTTAATGTAAAGATCTACAATTATATCTTTTCTCTGCGTGTACATAATAAATAAGTATGGAAAACATAAAAACTGTGGAAACTATTTACCCAGACAGTCGACCAAAATACACATCAGCTAAGAAACTCACACAAATTGTGAAAGAGTTTAAAACACATCCATACACGTCAGCTTCTAGAGTAATAGATTCATTATTTCAATCTAGAGTTAAGTGTAAGGACAGCACAAAGAAGAGCTGTTTCAGCTGGGTTCAAAAGCTAAAGAGCTGCCAAGAAACCATTTATATAGCAGAAAAATCGTAAAGCTCGCCTTAACCCTCTAACCCGCAAGAGTGCCTCAAGGCATGTATTACAAAACGCCAATTATCTCAAAAAGTAATTATAATTTTTTTTTCAAATTTTAAAGTCACCGTAAACATTTCTCTCGAAGGTCGAAATGCATTCTGACATTTAGTTTTTGTTCCGTCAGCTGTTTTGTGAGTGATGTCATAATTTTAGCATGTGAAAATTTTATCTATTCGAAATATATTTTTGTTTCTAAAGGTAAGATATTCTTCTTTCAACAATTAATAAAAAGTGTGTTGGGAACACAAAAACTAAGGGGTGCCTCAGGGCACAACAGGGTTGCAGCTAAATTTATCGGCGTGTTATATTGTATAGTTTTTTACTTGTTATATTATTTGTTATATTGTTTGTTAAATAAAAAAAAATGATAGGAATGGCAGATTGAGACCGCAGACGGATTAAGTAAATCATCCGCCTTGACTCATGATCAGTTGGTACTCCACAGGAAGTTCAAAAGTTGGAAAAAAAGCATAACATCCAGTTAATGACGTCTATTATGACAATATCGACCACTTTACAATCTGGTTAGGCAAAAAAGATGTTGCAAACTATGTAAAAAGTCGGAAACACAGTGTGTTTGCTCCAAATGGGATCTTCATTTATGCTTCTCAAATGCCAAAAATTGTTTTTATGAGTATCATCGTAGAAAGTAAAACATATTTTCTTACTTTTTGTATCTTTTTCATTAGTTTTTCAATAAAATGGTATCACTTAAACCGGAAACAACGCCTTGAGGCACTCTTCACCTTTTTGCACCTGGTTCCTAAGCTTAATTGGCAAATTAGTTGCTGATGGCTGTTCTGAGTTTATTGGGTCATAATTACCCTAAAAAAATTATTCGACAACTATTTTTTAGCTTTTTAAAATTGACTGTTGCACAATTTAGTACCGTTCTATTTGCCCGAGACTCCAAATTTTACTTTGAGAATTCTGAAGAAAAAGGAGAGTTTGGCGACCTGTCAATAGCAGACTAAATCGCAAATATTGTACTGACACAGCTGAGTATGGATGCGGACAGCATTTTATCATGGATATGATAAAATGCCACACCAATGGATATTTTAACATCGCAATTTAGAACACTAAGGTGTTAATGCAGGGGCCAACACAGTCACCCGGCCTTAACCCTATAGGAAATTTATGGGAAATAGTGGATAGAAAGGTAATACGAGAATTGGCACACACCAAATTGTAACAAGCTATAAATGAGGCATGGTCATGTGTTTCACTGACAACAATATGGAATCTTATCCCTCTAATGCTTAAGCATGACTCAAGGCACTCATCGCAAAAACGCTAAAAAATGCAAATATAACTGATTTTCATTTCAAAAACTCTTGTAATAATTTCTTAATTATTTTAATAAGCCTTGAAACCTCTTAAAAGCACTCTTCTTTCTTATTTACTGCACTTTTTACAAACTAAGTGCATTAACTGCCAAAAAATATGGAAAGTCCATGTTGTGTTATCAAACATTGATAAAAGTGTTTTAAAGTTTCCCAATTGCAATAATTTTATTTTTGTTTAAAGTATACTTATATTTTATATATTGGAATCAAGATTTATGTAAAAAAAGAGTAAGCTACTCTTCAGAGACGTGCTTAATTGATGAGTGCCTTCAGGCACTCTTGGGCATTGCAGACTAGTTTTGCTGCCTCAGTTTTTCCCTCATATAGCAAAATGGCTGATCGAGTGAACAATCGTTTCAAATAATCTGATTTGAGTGATGAACAATTAGAAAAGTAGTTTTCAATAAAAATTTACAAACACTAAAACCTGACTATGTTTCAATCTCTAAAGCATTGGTAGGGGTTCATATTGTTCAGGTTACGAAAATTTGGTTTACCCATACAAGCACTCAAATTAAATGCCTCTATTTGCCTACCAATGCTCTAAAGCCCCAAGGGTGCCTTAAGGCACTCATTTAGTTTTTCCCACCTGACAGGTAACCATTGATTGTACAGCTTTTAAATGTTGTTTTTGAAATCAGATGCCCAAATTTACTATCAACAAAATTATTACCAACGTTTTTAGCCATTTTTTTTTTTAGAAATTGGCATTAGAGGGTTATTAGTTTTATGACTAACAGATGTACGGCAGTTTTGCAGCAAAATATTAGTATGTGTTATGTAATCCAATATTTTTTATCTTTTTTACTTTTTGTTTGTTATTATTTCACCTAGCTCCCTGATAAAATACTCTGAAATTATATTGTAAAGTATGGCGAAAGTCGGGCAACATTTGTACCTAGAGTCCATACAAGAGGCCCCTCAGAAAATGACGTGAACATTAATAATATTCTTATAATAATCAATATCTTGATGAAATTGTACATAAACAAGTTTTATATCAACCTAAATCTCTCTACCAACTTTTGTGATGATCAGTTCAATTATGAACTGATCATCACAAAAGTTGGTGATGTGGGTATAAAAATCACAATCAGGTTAGATTGCGAAATTGCAAATATGTTATATTAATCTATATATCAAGTGCTTTAAACTATTTTTAAATCATTCTCAAAAAAAACAAGTATACCATTCACCAAGTTATACTTCAAAATAAAAATTTTAAATATTTTTTTTTTTTCAAAATTGTTTTTCGAATTTTAAAAATTTTTTTTTTTTTTTTTCAAATGGTTTTTCAAAATTTAAAAAAAAAGTTTCAAAATTTAGTCAACTTTTGTTAGAAATTGTTTTTTTTTTAATTTTTTTAAATTTTTTTACACATTGTAGGTCCAAATTACTATAGCCTTATATAAATCGTTGCAATGGACTTTGAAACATCTATCATTAGATATCCATATTGTCTATATTAATGACTTAGTAATCCAGATATAGATCAAAAATAGGACAAAAATCGAGGTTGTCCCGGTTTTTTCCTTATATATCAGCCATTTGTGGACCGATTTTCTCAATTTTAAATGGCGACCGAGCCGGAATAATTCCCGATATATTGATGTATTAGTTATGTCTGTAAGTTATTTGGGGGCTACGGAAAGTTGATTTCAACATACAGATGGACAGACATACAGACGGACATGGCTATATTGACTTCGCTATATATAACGATCCAGAATATATATACTTTGTGGAGTCTCAAATGAAAAAAGTTGAAATTACAAACGGAACGACAAACTTATATATACCCTTGCCACTCATGGTGAGAGCTATAAAAAACATAAGTCTGATGCGACCAATTCTTTCTAATTTATATTTAAAATTTCTCCAATAAGTACTTTTCCTATTTGAGTTGTACCTCATTTCTCATCTCTGATACTTTCATATTGTACTTTACAGAGAAATACCAAAAATATATACAATATTTCGTGATTTAATCTCATTGAAAATATTAGAAAATTTACCTTCCTGCTGTGGTATGCATTAGTATGCAAACGTTAAGGAAAATAAATATTTCTACATGTATCTATTTATTGGCATTATTAAGTATTTTCAAATATTTACTACAACTAACATAACTACTATGTAGATGTGTGTGTACAGTAAGTACCCAGCAGTTCTAGGAGACAGTTCCGAACTAGAGATTTTACCCATCATTTAGGGTGGGAACTAGTTACATAACTAGTTACGTGACTAGTTATTTTAATACATGCATGTCCTAAGCAGGGGGTGAATAGACCCTTTTTGAATACAATGAGACTGTCTAATAGCTGGTCCAAAGTAGCCAACGCAATGGATTCACATACTGGTTAAATAGCGTCAGTTACCTTACCAGCTAACTAACTGGTAACTTCATGAGTAAGAGAGCTATATTCGGCTGTGCCGAACCATGTATATCCTTCATTAAATTATACTTTAAAATAAAAATTTTAAATATTTTTAGGTAAACAAAAAAAATTTTTTTTTTTCAAAATTTAAAAAAAAAATTTTTTTTCAAAATTGTTTTTCCAAAATTTAAAAAATAATAATTTTTTTTCAAAATTGTTTTCAAATTATTTGTTTTTTTAATTTACTAGTGAAAAAAATATACAACAAAAAAAATTTTTTTGTAAAAAAATCGGGTTAAATATATTTTTCCCGATTTGGACCCATTGTAGGTCTGAATTACTACAGCTTTATATAATCGTTGTAATGGACTTTGAAATATCTATCATTAGATATCCTATTGTCTATATTAATGACTTAGTAATCCAGATATAGATCAAAAATAGGCCAAAAATCGAGGTTGGCCCGGTTTTTTCCTTATATCTCAGCCAATTGTGGGCCGATTTTCTTGATTTCAAATAGCAACCTAGCCGGAAGAATTCCCGATATATTGATGTATGAATCAAGTTTGTAAGTTATTTGGAGTCTTCAGAAAATTGATTTCAACATACAGACGGACAGACTGTCTGTCTGTCCGTCTGTATGTTGAAAACAGACGGACATGGCTTAATCGACTCCGCTATCTATAAGGATCCAGAATATATATGGGGTCGGAAAATTATATTGTGGAAATTACAAACGGAATGACAAACTTATATATACCCTTCTCACGAGGGTGAAGGGTATACAAATAAACTGTATGAGATTTATATCAACACAATTTGTATAAAACCAGTTTGTACGAATTACTCACAAAACGTACCACTCTAGATTACTTAGAGACACTTAAGTGACAATTGTCTTCACGCTAGATTACCAGGGATGTATAAAGTAACCAATTGTCTTCTCTCTGCACTACAAAGAGCACATACGTGCCAAATGACCTAAAATATATAAATTGGAGTCAGCCAAGTGTCAATTTCTATCTATAAGGGATACATTGACTACTTGCTTAACTGCTGGGTAGAAAGACGCAAAATTTGTTTGTGTAAATAGAAAAATATATTAGACGTAATATGTGTAAATTTTGATAAATAAGAGAGAGTGAATTCAAAATTAGCTAAAAGTATTGCACGTACTCATTAGCTCACAGAATTAGTTTGGTATGGATTATAAAATTAGTTAACCACTAATACTTAATACTAGTTACCTTGCAACTCTTTCCCTATGCTTTTCTCTGGTATTTCCGTTCTCTATGGACTCCAACAAATCAGAATTGCTACATGAGAACCCCTTCATATGTATGTTTTTCATTCACTTTTTTATCACTGTGTTACTAAGTATTTCTGTTTCGAATTCAAACAATGAAATTCTATTTATTTCATTTGAAATTGGCCTACTTTAACTATGTTCGCTTTATTACGGTAACTCCAAATTATTTAGAAACAATTTTGTTAAAATTTATTCGATCAATAAGCCCTTTAATAATAATCAAAAATATTAAATACTAGCTGACCCGACAGACATTGTCCTGTGCAAATAAGAAAAAAGATTTCATATAGGTTTAAGGGTATGTTTAATTTAAAATTATATACAATGAATCTTATGGTGTTCTGTTGAATGCTGCCGAAATGTCAACCGGGATTTTGCCGTTGTCAATGTCCAGCAATTTTTTGAAAAATACTTCTCCAGATTGATGGTTCTGCAGCTCGACATGCATTTTCAAAGTCAGTTTCAGTTTCTTGACGTGTCTCAGAATAATGGACGACTTCAAACATGCATTAAGTTCATCGGCTGGCGTTGATAGTGGAATCACTGGCATTGTTAGCCGAAAAACACCTGCCAACAGAATCATCGCACCACCAATCTGGCTTTGATTGTTTCGTAAATCTTGCAAAGTTTTGTCTAATGCGCCATTGTACACTCATCCTAAACCATCAGTTTGCTTTTCTTCAAAACTTTGGCCATCGCACTGTTCTTGGAAATGTAGCCTGTTGGATTTTCATTGATTTGCATATTCAATGGCAACTTGAGTGCTGAAAGAGCAGTTTGACCGCCCTCCAATAAAGTGGCTGCAATTCCTGATGAAGTCGATTTAACAGTGGAACGTTTGTTTGAACTGATTCCCTCAAGGCACCGCAATTATATTGTTTTTCGTGTTGCAACTCTTGTTTAAATGCGTCATGCATCGGAAATACCTTGTTCGACATCATCAAGCACATGTCCTCAATTAATATCAAAACCACGTTGTAAATTTCCTCACTCGGTTGCAAATTTGGATTTGTTGTTCTAATAAGTATCTGATGCAAAATATCATCATACATGGCATCTTTGTATTTGCTCCACAAATCAGTCGGTTTGATGGGAAGCATGTTGAGATAATTATCGAAAACAATGTTCGTATTTGATGAGCACTTGACGAAAGCCCATATCCGAGAGTGTACTCCCAATGAGTGCCACAATTCACCATTTATAGTTCGCAAATCATGGAATGATGTTGGGCCACAATTGTTGACTAATCGTTTCTTGGGTGGATTGTGTAAATGCGACATAATGCATCGGTGAAAAATTAATGAGGAAATTCTTGAAATTTCTTTGACGATTGATTTCAAGTAATATATCTTGACATTTCGGAGTATGGCAGCGTTCGGTCAAATCTGGTCAATCCTGTAGATGGCGATCGATCAACTCCTTGTAGTTTGTTCTCCTCAGTAAAGTACACTCTTTGACCAAGAGTTGGATGTCTTCATGAATGGCAAATAAAAAAGTGCGCCAAATTACTTCGTTACTGCTAACATAGCAACCCATTTAAATTGATTGACTTCATCGTTGGAATTCTCCGCACTAACTCAGTCATATTAGTGCCTTTGGTTACATATTTGCAGATATATTTAATAAGTGGGCGTATTAGTAGGCGTGGTAAATTTTTCTTTCAGTAAAAACTTAAATTGAATTACTACAAACATTTTGAAAAAAAATTGTCTAAATCGGTCCAGCCGTTCTCAACTAATGCAATTACCAACCAACGACATTTGATTTTTAATTATATAGATTGGGAAAAATAGTTGTATGGGAAAATTCGAAAATCGGCTTTACGAATGAACCGCATGTACCTAAAGAAGTATTTTAGGTCTCTAAAACCATCTTCAGAAAATTTCCTTTCCAATGAAACCAGTTTCGAGCTAATCGGTTGGATAGTTTCAGAGTCTATATCGAACATAGGTAGAAACATTTTTTGTGTCGTATATATATAGATTAACACATACATTAGGAATGGCTGTGTTGGTAATCAGTTTAAGTAGTATTCCTACAAAATCATCAAATAAATATAGATCAGAATTTCAGAAATTGTATAGATTTATTTGAAACCACAAACAGTCCATTTAAAATCAAGGTTGGAATATGTATAACATTAGACACATGTGTTCATGACAGAAGGCAGACTTTTCTTATTTTCTTTGTACTATCCTACGGTTTATTTTTTATTTTTATTTATCTAAACATTTGAGTGAGTATACCTAACTAATTTACATAAAATCCCTGCGAACATATTTCTTTATATATGTAGCTACTACAAATATTATTCTATAAAATCAACCTGTAACTAATATAGCCAGTTTCATTGTTGTTTACAAAAATGCATACAAGGCAACAATATTTTTTATTTTTTCCATTATGCTGCAAAAGTTAGCTAGATGCTGTACAAACAGGCAAGGTGGTGGAATAGACAATTTGCACCGGAAACTTAATCAATATCATGTGAAAGATAAGTATGATGCATTTATATACTCAACAATGTGAAAGTGTATGTGTATGATCAATACACATCTACACAAAGGATAAACATACATATATGTATGTGGATGTGTGAATATATGTAACTATACAATAAGGTAGTGATGTGTAAACCGCAAGCAATAATGTAAAAGCAATTTAAAATGCTCACTCAAATATATTATTTTAATTAAGATGGGGAATTTGTTTATAGTTAGTACACTCACACACACACACACGCACATACATATGTATATCGTGGTATTAATATTTATTAGTAAACATGTACAAGTATATTTGTATGTATAACCTATGTATGTATGTGTTGTAAATAATTTGTTTGTGTGTGTGTGTGTAGTTAGTTATAAATTGAATCAAATTTGTTTAAGTATGGAGAGCAAAGTGTAAAATTTTATTAGATGAATTACTAATGAACAAGAACATGAAATAGCACCATATAATAATTACACAAAGTCTGTAATAGCAAGTGTATAATTTAATATTTCATAGATGAAGCAATTTAAATAGGGAGAGAGAAGGAACGTTTATGTTGGGTGTTGATTTTAAAAAGGGAATGTTCGGTAATGGAAGTTAATACAAAATGTTTTATTGAAGTCTTTATTGAAGTATCAATTCAATCGTAGATCTTTATATATACTTACTTAAACTAGTTTTAATCATTATATTAAATTCAGTCATAAGTCTCTATGCATAGGGTAACATAGAGACGAGACGTTATTGTCAAAAACTGAAGTCTGTTGTCAAAACCCTATCTTTTGCAACAACAAAATACATGCTGTTCTATGTATTTTGTTGTTGTATGAGACATATGATTTGTTGTATTTTTGTTTGACAAATCGGAGTGACTCGTCTCTATGTATTATTCTCTATGTCTCTATGCTTCAATCGTAGGTCTTTAGCACTCAAAGTTTGCCTTGAATGGTTGATTTTTATGCAACTAAAATTTTGATTCAGCTGTACATCGCATTTAAGCTTCAATCAAAAGACAGTTCGGCTTTAATTTTGCGGATACAGTTTAGCTTTAATCTGAGGTGTTCACTCAGTCACAGTTTAGCTTTAATCTTATGTTTCTACGCTTCAATTTTATGCTTAGATCATAGGTGTTTATGTAGTCACAGCTTAGCTTCAATCATTTGCGGTCACAGTCGATTGCAGATCTTTCTTCAGTTATAGTTTAGCTTGAATCACAGTAAAATTTAGCTTGAATCGTAAGTCATCATACATCTTCAATCATAGTAAAGTTTAACTCCAGTCGTAGGTCTTTATATAGCTGCAATTTCGCTTCAATCATAGTCAAATTTAGCTTCAATCGTAGGTCTTTATACAGTCACAGTTTAGCTTCAATTACAGTCAAATTTAACATCAAGCATATGTCTTTACGTAGTCACAGCTTAGCTTTAATCGTAGCTCTCTTTCCAGTCACAGTTTAGTTTCAATCACAATGAAATTTAGCTTCAATCGTAGGTATTTATACAGTCACAGTTGAGCTTCAATCACAGTGAAATTATCTTCAATAATATGTATTTTTGCAGTCATAGTTTATCTTCAATCACAGTCAAATTTGGCTTCAATCATACGTATTTTTACAGACACAGTTTAGCTTCAATCACAGTCAAATTTAACTTCAATCACATGTCTTTACATAGTCACAGCTTAGCTTCAGTCATTGATATTTATGCAGTCACAGTTTATCGTCGATCATAGGTCTTTTTCCGGTCACAATTTAGCTTCAATCACAGTCAAATTTAACTTCAATCATGTGTTTTTACGTAGTCACGGCTTAGCTTTAATCGTTGGTCTTTATGCAGTCAAAGTTTAGTTTCAATCATGGTCAAATTTAGCTTCAGTCACAGGTCTTTACACAGCCACAGTTTTGCTTTAATCAGTTTAGTTTCAATGGTCTTGATGCAGTCACAGTTTAGCGTCGATAGGAGCTCCTTTTCCAGTCACAATTTACCTTCAATCATGGTAAAATTTTACATCAATCATAGGTCTTTATATGTCCACAGTTTAACTTCAATCACAGACAATTTTAACTTCAATCATGGGTTTAGCTTCAACCTTAGTCAAATTTGGTTTCAATCACATATAGTCACGATTTGGTTTTATTCGTAGGTTTCTATACAGTTACAGTTTAGTTTCAATGTTATTGATGCAGTCATAGTTTAGCTTCAATCATAGTCAAATTTTATTTCAATCAAAGTCCTTTTTACATCCACAGTTTACCTTCAATCACAGACAAATTTTGCTTTAAAAATGGGCCGTTATACAGTTGCAGTTTAGCTTCAGCAATAGTCAAATTTGGCTTCAATCACATACAGTCTCGATTATCGTCGATCGTAGCTGCTTTTCCAGTCTCTGTTTAGCTTCAAACATAGTCAAATTTTACATCAATCACAGGGTTTTATATGTTATTCGTAGGTATCTATACAGTCGTAGTCATAGTTTATATTTAATCGTCTTAAATTATCTTAAACTAGTAGCTATTTTCATACTCTTAAAATAGCTTCAATCTTTAGATCTTTATAAATTCACAATTAAGCATCAATTGTAGATATTTTTATGCAGTCATCTCTTATCATCTCCAACATATTAAATTTTAAATATTTCCATAGAATTCTACATTAATTAAGATCCGGCACACAATTTCCATTGACAGCTGTACACAAACAACACATTGACAAAAGTTAGAAATATGCTTAAGTGTCCTAGTTAAAGGATAATTACTCAATATGGTTGAGCACAACTACTAATACTACACCGATAGCAACAACAATAAACAGCATGTAGTATACCAATAGCAATATAGTATAACAGAACTATTCAATACAAATATGCAGTCAGTCGTCACTTACACACTACTCGTTGCCACCATACACATACACACATACTCTACCACCACATATCAAACAAAAATAAATAAACTTTTCCTTGCAGTTGTTATAAATAAAAAAAAACTCAGACGAACACAATCATGCATGCGCATGCATGTCATCGATATGTAAAACTTTTCAATTAAAATTACAAAAACAGTAGGAAAAAAAATAAGTATATATAAAATCAGTTTAAACTCTTACCTCAATATCACCGCTATCAGGATGACGCATTACAAATGCTGATGGCACAACACCCGGTATTTCCTGTTGCGGTATAAACAGCAATGAATGATGGAAGATGGCATTCAATAGAAGACTCATAACCACAACTGGTTTGTATTTACCAAACTTGTCAACAAGAAAACCTAGAAAATTTACACAAACACACAGAAATAAATACAATACTTAGTTAGTAAATTGAAATATTTTTTTTGGAATTCAATACAAGTAGTATAAGCAACTTTTAAATGTGTGACTGTGTGTGAGTAAGACTGTGATTTATAATACTCAGACCCATACATGCATGTTGTCACAAATACAGTCATAGAAGTAGTAAATATTAATATTTAAATGTGTCAAATTATTATTTTATTGTTCTAATAAATAAATGATTACTTGGTAATAATGTTTATTATGGAAGATATTTTGTAATGTAGATATTAACAAATAGAAAACAAGGCACAGTGGTAGTACTGATCGGAAAAAACAATATTCAAAAAAAATTAAAAAATAGATAAGTAAGTAGTAACATAATTAACATTTACGTAATTTGCAATCGTAACCACTGTACAGTGTCTTAGCCCACACTCGTTTAAGTGCTTAATAGAGTATTCAAGAATTAAAAAAAAATTTCCAAAGCCCCCAAATAACTCACAAACTTGATTCATACATCAATGTATCGGGAATTCTTCCGGCTCGGTTGCTATTTAAAATCGAGAAAACCGGCCCACAAATGGCTGAGATATAAGGGAAAAACCGGGACAACCTCGATTTTTGGCCTATTTTTGATCTATGTCTGGATTGCTAAGTCATTAATATAGACAATATGAATATCTAATGATAGATATTTCAAAGTCCATTGCAATGATGTTAATAAGTCTATAGTAATTTGGACCTAGAATGGGTCCAAATCGGGAAAGATATTTTTTAACCCGAATTTTTTTAACAAAAAAAATTTTGCTTCACTAATAAATTTAAAAAAAATAATACAAAATTTGGAAAAAAAATTTTAAAAAGCAATTTCGAAAAAAAAAATTAAAATAATTTTGAAAAAAAAATTTTAAATTTTGAAACACAATTTAAAAAAAAAATTTCTTTTTTTAAATTTTGAAAAACAATTTTGAAGAAAAAAAAAAAATTGATTTTGTTTACCTAAAAATATTTAAAATTTTTATTTTAAAGTATAATTTGATTCAGCATAGACGAATATAGCTCTCTTACTTGTTAAAACATAATTTTGATTAAATGATTGATTAGTGAATTTTTTGTTTTTACACTTCTAAATTGTTTATTATTTGTAAAAATAATTTACAATATAATAAAATATCTGAATAATGCTGTTTTTCTGAATAAAATCGGGTTTTTAAAAAAGTCTCTTTTTGAATACTCTAGTACGTATGAACCTAAAGTATTTAAGAATGTAATATATAATAATTGATTTATTAATATAAGTGTTACTTTATATTTATGTTTGAAAGATATATTTACTTATGTATAAACTAGACAACCCGGTTATCTACGCTACGCCGAGATAAAATACATCGGCTATAAGTCGATAAATAGTGGTCCAAATGGAAAAATTACCATAATAATGTTATTACTCATATTTTCATGGAAAAACTGATTTCTCTTATACAAATTTACTAAATACCCACCATCAATATGTGGCAATAAAATATTTTTCTGATATAGAGATTATATGGTAAATTATGGACCGATCCTCACAAAAGTTAATAGAAAGATTCAAATGAAACTTGTTTATGTCCAATTTTATCATGATATAAATTAATATAATGAAATTATCAGGCATTTTCTGAGGGGCAAATGTTATGGACAAATGCTGCCCGATTTTCGCCATAACTTATACCATAATTTCAGAGTACTTTAAACTACTTTGTGCAAAATTTGATAAGGATTGCCGCTTATTCACCATATTAATGACTACTCAATCAGTATACCGGGGGACAGTTGTAGTTGAAATCATGGGCCTATTTTCAACTTCCATTTAGGCACTATCTTGTTTCCAAATGACAGAGAGATGAACGGACATAGCTAGATCGTCTTAGAATATGTATACATACTTTTTGTGGGTCTGCGATGAATATTTCAATGTGTTATAAACGGAATGACGAAATCAATATACCCCCCATTTTTCTGATGTTGGGTATAATATATAAAAAATTAACTGAAACATAAATAAGTCGGTGAAAAGTGCTCCAAATAGAAAAATACGAGAATATGTGATCACTTATACATTCATTTAAAAACCGATTTTTCATATTTCAATGAACTAGAACATTTAACATAGAATGAAAATATAATTTTTCATATGAAAATTAATAAACTTGGCCATAAGTCGGAATGGTAAAAGGACAATAATCTGAGATCACTTATATTTTCTATCATAAATCGATAAAATTCCTCTTATACGGGGAGAGTGAAATCGACATATTTCATGCGATAATAAATCAGTCAGTCACTCACTCAGTAACATTACTCTTTTATATATAAAATAAATAAGTATTTATTTATAGGTATTTCTATTGTATTATTAATGTTGGTTAATGCAAAGTACTTATGTAATTATGTCTGTAGTTTCAGTATTTAATTGTGCTTATGAAACTCAAAACTTGTGTATGCATTTTAGCAATCAACACTTTCAACAAATTTGACTTTTAGAAAATGTGGCTTTGCTTTATATATATAGGTTAGAGAAATACACTCAAAGGTATTTGAAAATAAACATTGAATACTTATGTAAATAGTCTTAAGTTGGCTAGAATCGTAAGTCTTCAATTAGCTCGTAACGAAGGTATTTATATAGACTTAAATTAATTTCAATCGCAGCTCTTTATGGAGTCCTAAACAAGCTTTAATCGTTGGTCTTTGATATTGTCATAAATTAGCTTCAGTCGTAGATATTTATACCCAGAGAAAAAAACATAGTTGTACATGATTACTGTAACCATTTCAACATTTTTACAAATTGTTTAACAATATAAAAGTCACAGTAATTATGTATTGTATATGATTGTGGTAACCATATTATGGTAAACTTACAAGTTACATGATTGTGTCAATCATATATATGGTTGCTGTAAACAAGTTTATGTTTGTAACAACCATTTTTATAATTAGTCATTATATCATAATATGCTGTTCTCAGATTACGGTATCCATAAGCCGAAAACAATATAGTGTGGTAAATCCTTCATCATAAAAATTGTTGTCACAAACATATTCTTGTTTACTGCAATCTTCAATCAAAGACCTATGATTTATAGATATTTATGCAGTCTTAAACTTAAACAGTCGTAGGCTTTTTAATTGTCTTAAATTAGATTCAATCATAGGTATTTAAATAGTCTTAAATGAGCTTCATTCAATATTTTTAAATAGTCTTAAATTAGCTGTAATCATAGGTTGTTATATGGTTATAAATTTGATGCAATCGTATGGTTTATATAGTCTTAAATTAGCATCAATCGTATATAGTATACAGTCTCAAATCACCTTCAAACGTAGGTCTTTATACATAAGTATTATCTTTAATAGTAGGTGCTTTTGTAAGCTTAAACAAGTAAAAGTGCTATAGTCGGCTATGCCGAATCTTATATACCCTTCATCTTTATTGTGGATGCACTTCAGCGTATAGCATCCTAAATATATCAAGAAAACTTTTACAAATTTTACATTTAATTGCTGACGAACAGATTATATTGTAGAAGCTATAAACGAAATCACAATCTTATATGCCGAAGGTGAAGGGTATAAAAACAACAACGCCAAACGAAACACCAAAAAAAAACAAAATATGCAAAGCAATGAAACCAACACACATCCAAACATACGTTATGGACGGATTTTGCTGATTTTAAATAGAAAACTTCTCGAAAGCATGTCTGACAGAATTATTGAAGATTTGGATCCCGAAGATATCTGGGGTCTTCACCAAATTGATTTCAACAGACAAACAGACGGACAGATATACAGACGGACTCCGCTATCTATAAGGATCCATAATATATAAACTTTATAGGGTCGGAAAATTATATTGTGGAAATTACAAACGGAATGACAAACTTATATATACCCGTCTCACGAAGGTGAAGGGTACAATTAGCATCAATTGTAGGTCTTTATATAGTCTTAAATTATCTGAAATCATAGGAATTTCTTTAATCTCAAATTAACTTTATCGTAGTTCTTCAAAGGAGTGTCAAATTAAAATGGCTTATTAATATCTGTTATAGTTTTAATGGCTGAAAATAATCCAAAAAGGAGATTGACAAAATATGAATTTTATATTGCAACAGTAATATATAACTGCTGTAACTCTATTCAATCCATTTCTTAGTTAAACACTCTTATTGTAATTGAATTTTGTATCTTATTACACATTTCCTAGATTTTAATAAAAATCAATAATTCTCTTTAATAAGGGTTTCTCTTTAAATTCCTGCAAATGACTTTATACTTGCATACAAGTTCGTGTGAAGTAATAGTTGACTAGAGAACTTTGAAACATATTAATTTTAGCTGGTATATTAAACTAAAATCGTACAATTTTATTGAAAGCAAATTTTAATTAACTTCACTTTTCAGAGGACATTATATTGTCTACTACAGATATACTTATTAAGCACATCAGTCGATTACAATTGATGCTGGTCAGAGAGGTGAACTAATTACATAAACTAAATAGGTGAATTAATTACAATTTAGTGTGTTAATTAAAATTGTATGTTTAGAAGTGTTTTATGTGAGTTTGTCAGCAGGTGTTTTTGTGTTTTAGACAGTATTTAATGATGATGGGAAAAAAGGAATAATGGTTATTTAAAGTTAAATTCCTGTGTTTTAAATTCTCCAAGTTTGTAAAGTTATAAATATTTGTTTCATTCTGGCCCATAATTTCTCATTATAAAAACGGAACTCATTTAAGTAGTATCCCCAAAATAGTACCAAACTATAAAGTACCACACCCACACCAACAAACTTTTCTTAACAGTAGCAAAAAAAGACAAAAAAAAACAAGAAAATAGCAAAAAATAAGAAAACATCTTTGTAAATATTTTATGACTGACATCAAACAAAAGAATGAACTGACAGGTAAACACGAAATATGACAGATGTGAAGAAAAACACTTTTACACAGAAGGCACACGAATTATACAACACAATTTATACTGTCACACACACATACTCCCAGTAAATTATTGTACTTGAGCACACAGATAAGATTAAGAAAAACAGCAGACGCTAT
The DNA here is from genome assembly GCA_942486065.2 of Calliphora vomitoria. NCBI lineage: Eukaryota > Metazoa > Arthropoda > Insecta > Diptera > Calliphoridae > Calliphora > Calliphora vomitoria. The sequence continues at coordinate 113,673,955 of OW818030.2, read as the reverse complement.
GGTCTGACAAAAAAAGTCAGTTGGAGTGTGGGAGTGATGAAAACTTTTTTCCGTTTGATTTATTATTCATTGCAGAGTGAAAATTATGACGAGAGTGCGAATTTACTTTTAATTACATGTTTGAATTTTGTATGTACCATTTTCTACTTTACGTTTGAAAGAAACTAGTACTATGTTGAAATATTAGTGGGGCCCTATTTGTATGGTTTCAAACAAAATGTTTGATCCTTACTAAAATCGTAAACTTTGATTTAAATATGGATATAGGGATCTTTTTAAATTGCGATGTCACAAAATTTTTGTCTTAGTGTTAATTGTTGCAAATATTGTTCCCAGAGACACTATAATTTTAAAGTCATATTAAATAATATTCATAGAAAATTTAAGCTAAAATCGTAGGACTTTTTATATTCACAGTTAAGCTACAATCGTAGGATATTATATAGTCACAGTATAGCTTTAATCATAAGTATTTAAAGTTCACACTGTAACCTCAATCGTTAGTCTTTATATGGTCACAATTAAGATTCATCGTAGGTCTTTTTATAGCCAAGTATGGCTTTAATGGTAGGTCTTTATATAGTCACAGATAATCTTCAAACATTGGTGTTTATGCAGTCACAGTTTATCTTCAATCGTAGGACTTTTTATAGTCACATTTTCAACCTTCAGTCTTCATATGCTCACAGTTTAGCTACAATGGTAGGTATAATTTGGGTGTGTGACTAAAAAGGCAGGATTTTGTTCAAATATTTAGCTTTTATTTTGAAACATTTGTACAATAAAAATCTATTCAAAGTATTGGCCATTGTTAGTTGTGACCTTTTCCCATCCCTGTGGCAACATATGGATTCCGAGCCAAAAGAACTGCTAATTTTTTCTGCGTTGATCAAAACAAATAGCAATAGGACGGGGCAAGTTCTGGACTATAAAGTGGGTGAGGCAAAACTTCCCAACCACTTCATTCTATATACTTTTTAACAAATATTGCAACATGTGAGCGAGCGTTGTCACGATGGAATAATACGGTTTCATGTCTGGGAGTTTTTCGGCCAATCCTCGATTTAAACGTATCAGTTGCATTCGGTACAGGATCCCTGTAACGGTCTGGTCAGATTTCAGAAGCTCAAAATAGATAAGACCTTTTTGCACTCACCAAATACAGAGCATTACCTTAGCGCCGGGAATCACATACGAACTCTTACACTTAGAATTATCGTAATGGATCTATTTTTTATCACAAGTAATGATTCGGTGCAAAAATGATTTTCTTTTATAGCGTTCAAGCATCATTTCAGACATGAAAAATCGTCTTTCAAGGTCTCTCAGCTTCAATTCGTACTCAATTTCCTGCTTTTAGATGAATGCTGTTGCTCGCAAACATTTTTAAAATTGCTGCTTGAGTAGTTGTCAATGATTTTGCAAGCTCTTGTTGAGTTTTACAACAATCTTCACGGAGTACTGCCTCCAATTCTTGGTCTTCAAACTTTTTTTGCTGACCTGGTCGGTTTTTGTCTTCCGTTTAAAAATCTGTGCTTCATCGTTACTTACATCGCTACCCTTCACCATGAGTGGCAAGGGTATACATAAGTTTGTCATTTCGTTTGTAGTTTATACATTTTTCATTTGCAACCCCACAAAGTATATATATTCTGGATCGTTATATATAGCGAAGTCGATATAGCCATGTCCGTCTGTCCATCTGCATGTTGAAATCAACTTTCCGTTGGCCCTAAATAACTTACAAACATAATTGGTACATCAATATATCGGTCGGCTCGGTCGCTATTTAAAATCGAGAAAATCGGCCCACAAAGGGCTGAGATATAAGGAAAAAACCGGGACAACCTCGATTTTTTGTCTATTTTTAATCTATATCTGGATTACTAAGTCATTAATATAGACAAAATAAATATTTCAAAATCCATTGCAACGATTTATATAAGGTTATAGTAATTAGGACCAACAATGTGTCAAAATCGGGAACATTTTTTTTACAACAAATTTTTTTTTTTTCACTAATAAATTTAAAAAATTAAAAAAAAAAATTGGAATAAAAATTAAAAAAAAAAATGGAAACAATTATGAAAAAAAATATTTTTTTTTAAATTTTGAAAAAAAAATTTTTTCAAAATTCGATTTTTGGCCTATTTATGTTCTATATCTGGATTACTAAGTCATTAATATAGACAATATGGATATCTAACGATAGATATTTCAAAGTCCATTGCAACGATTTATATAAGGTTATAGTAATTTTGACCTACGATGAGTCAAAATCAGGAAAATTATTTTTTAACCCGAATATTTTTTTTTTACACCAAAAAATTTTTTTTCACTATAAGTTTAAAAAAAAAAAAAATAAAAAAATTGGAAAAAATGGAAACAATTTTCAAAAAAATTTTTTTTTAAAAATTCGAAAAAAAAATTGGAAAAAAAAAATTTTGTGTACCTAAAAATATTTAAAATTTTTATTTTAAAGTATAATTTGGTGAAGGGTATATAAGATTCGTCACAGCCGACTATAGCTCTCTTACTTGTTTTAAATTGTCGATATTTTCGAAGCAAACTAAATTTTTGTTGTTGACACTATAATGTTCAATAATTAAGTGAGAATAAATAACAGATATGTATCCTTCAAAATGACATATAAGTTATCAAAAGATACGCCATCTATTGTAGTTGACAACATTGACTACATTTTTTCAAACTAATATATATTTCGGAATATTGGAGGCTTATCTTGCTCCTAATATTGTGCTGGAAATAATTATAATGTTCCGACTTGGTTTATACCATTAGATTTAAAAACTTAAAACATATTCATCTTTTATAATTTCTTACCTGTAATGGGTGGACTTAAGAATGTAGTAAATGGCAGAGCCAAATAAATAATGGCAATTTCCTCAACCGTTAAGCCAATCGACTGCATGTGTATGGTCAAATAGGGCAGCAAGGATGAAGTGGCTGGAAAAAGAGAAAACAATATTAAAAATATTATAATAAAATCATTTAACACAGTTTTTTTTTTTTTAATAAAATACAAACTACTACTTATACATTTGTATGTTTACACCACTAACTAAGCATGCAAGTACATGCTTATGCAGGAAATTGCAAACATTAAACTTTCCACAAAAAGACAAATACGAATAATTTTGACTGTAACACCCACTAAAATTGTTTCTATAATTTTAGGTACCAACAAAATATAACTTTTCAGGCAAATGGAATCACTAAGAGCAGATTTTTGCCAATTCAAATGATTCGAAATATTTCATTTTAAAAACAAATCTAATAAACATGGTAGCAAATTTTAAATTCACGCTGAGTTAAGGGTTAGTAAAAATGAAGCATTACACGAAAAAAATGCTTTCTCATTGTTGAACAATATGGTCATGGACGGCATTTGCACTCTGTCCTTTTTCATGCAAAACCTTATCCTATGTACTTTATGATTCAATAAAAAATAACAATCTTAATAAAACTTCAAACTTTCGTATATTTTAGGACATTTTAGGATTCCCAATATAAAGGAATTGGGAATCCTTTTACACAGTCAATTTAAACATGACCTTTTGTTGCTGGATATAGTTTCCCAATCAGATTTGTTTAAAATCCTGATTGTTTGAAAAATATATAATATTGAATCATTCCCTTATAACTCATATCTAAGTTCATATGTCTGTCCATATTTACAATTATGTAGGGTACATTATGAAAAATATTGTTCCCTATTAATAATAATAATAATAATAATAATCAGTACCTCTATAATTATTCATATATTTATTTTATAATTGAGAGAAAAACTTTATTAATTTATCAAATAACAATTAAAATACATAAATATACAAGCGGATAAAAATGGAAGGAAAGCAATATTTCACACCATGTTAAAAATGTGGGGGGTTTGCAGGAGAAAGTATTTGCATGTAAGCAGCACAGTGGAGAAAATACATCATTTTATTATTCAAATTCTTAAAAATTTAGAAATGGATTTCAAATTTACTGTTGTGGGTAACACAAGAGTGTGCACAGCGGAACCACTACAAAATAAAAATGCAAAAATACTCTAAAAAGAAATATGTGACTTAAAAAACATCATTATTTGTGCACTTCGAAAATAGCGCTTCTTAGATGCAGTTTTTTAAGGGAATTAACGATCAACTGTAAACGAGAATTCAAAAACCTAATTGCAAGTAGAAACTCGCCATACAAAAATCATATCTTCTATAAGGGAGAGAGTGAATGCTATGTTAGATCTCCAACTTACGCAGCGTTTACTTTACCCTTAGATTGAGTTTGTTTTGTTTTTACGGAGATCAGTAAGTTATTCAATACATATCGATCGTTCCGACTGTAGACAAGATAACAAAAAAATTAAACTTTAAAACGTCTAGTCTATTTGCTATGTAAATAGAGTAGGAGTTAGGTTTTCAGAGTTAGGTTTATTTTTTAGAGAAGTTAAGATAAAACTTAAAAGATAATAAAGTGTCGCAAAATTTATCAGATGAGAAATAATTTTGGAACAATAATCATTCTAAAATTTGAAGTCATTTTCTAATGGTATTCCAAATTGAATATAGGTTGTTTCTGTTATTTAATATTTTGTTCTAGTTTTATATCCACCACCAAAAATATTGATATTATCATTCCGTTTGTAACATATCGAAATATTAGTCGTTGAACCAAAATGTATATTATTATTATTAGTGAGGCTCTACGCACTACGACCCATACGATCTTTTGTGCAGCCTTAGATTTTTATCCTAACAGATTTAGGCTACCTATAAAGCTAAGTATTCTATTTGGAGAGAGATCAATTACGTCCCCCGGGGCCATATAGGCCCTTCCGAGCCATTTTGTTCTGCATATTGCCAGCAATGGGCAGTCGCATAGAACATGTTCAGAGGTTTCGGAACATGTAGTCCACAAAACCTGCACTGTTCATTCTCAGCGATACCTAACATAAATTGGTGATACTTTAAACCACAGTATCCGGTGAATAATCCAGTAAGTATCCTCAAGTCACACTTTCCGAGCGAAAGCAGCAACTGGGTTCTACGTTTGGATAGGGTAATGAATCGTTTGGACAGTCTTAGTCCTGGTAAATTACCCAAAAACGGGCAAATTCAGATTTAACCCAAGAACGAATACGTTCCATAGTATATCCACGAGGGATGCCAAAGAATGGTTCAGGACCTATAAACGAGAGTCGTGCGCCCTTGTTGGCAAGATATTCAGCACGTTCATTACCAGCATGACATTCATGGGCAGGTGCCCAGCACAATGTAAGGAAATCAAGGATGTCCAGCAGTCCATAGCAAAACCAGACCTCACTTCATATGATAATAATTCTCTAAGAGCAGCCTGACTGTCAGACATAACAAATATTTTGTTATTCCTTGATCTCCTTCTGAAATATTCATTGGAGCATATAAAGATGGCGTAAATCTCCGCCTGAAATATTGATGGGAATGTACCCTTTGAAAAATGGGTCCATATATACCAGCCCCATAGTCTCCATTAGCCTGTTTGGAACCATCAGTTAACCATACTTGATCGCCATTATTCTACCACCATGTCTTCATTTAACCACTCGCCCCTTTCAGGTATAATGACCTTAAACTTCCTATCTAACAGCAGAGTTGGTGACATATGGTCCGATATGCAATACTAGGATCATTTTCAAAGATGCCTAGAATGCACATGTGCCCAACCAGATCTCCCGGCATTACACGGGATATCCCCGGTAGTCAGGATGCCCTCCTGTAGGCCTCCTCCATTACCAATATATGTAAGGGTGGGAAGTGAAGGATTGCTCCCAGAGCATGAGTGGGACAGGTCCTCATGGACCCGGTAATAGAGACACATATGAGGTGATATACCTTGTCAAGTAATGCTCTCGCAGTCACCTGTTCCACCTTTTTCCACTATGCTAATACAGCATATGTTAGGTTAGGTTTCCAGGCAGCCGCGAAGTGAAGAAGAAGTGCAGCTTACGTGGGTCCAAGCATAGGTCCTTTTGTGTTACCTGAAAGTATATAGGAAAGAAGAGAAGAACAGAGTAGATATGAAAAAGAGAGAAGGGGACAGTCAGTCAGTTATTAGTTAGGATTAAAGAGTGAGAGAAGAGATACGAGAGAGAGAGGAGAGTGGGTCATCATTGGTCACTCCATGGAGCTCCCCATATTAGGTCTGGTTAGCCAATTACTATGCCTTACAAAGGCATAAATGCATTCAAGCCTCAAATTCGAGAGCTCAGAGAGACTAATTAGGGAACGATGTCCCAGAAACCTTAAGCGTAGATTTTCTAATGCCGGGCAATGACAGAGAAGATGAAAAATTGTCTCATCCTCCTCCTCGTTTTGACAACTCCTACAGAAGTCGTTATAGGGCAAGCCAAGTCTACTCGCATGGTTGCCAAAAGTGCAGTGACCGGTAATGACCGCCACCATACCGCTCAATTGTGAGCGAGTTAAGCCAAGAATATATGTTGTTCGTCCACGATCCAGTCGGGTCCATATCATTCTGGTAATAGTACATGTGGGTTCACAGCCCCATCTTGCCTGAGCTAGCTCATAATAGAAGTTATTAATGTGAAGCTTGCACTTGGATAGCGGAATCCCACATAGGAAGTCTATGTGTCCGTCATGCAGCATAGCGCCCTTTTTCGCCAATTCATCAGCAACACAGTTGCCTATAGTATCTCCGTGTTCACGTACCCACTTGAGTACGACTGTTGAATGTCTCGCCATCCTGTTTAAGGATGCCCGGCATTCCTGGGCCAAATTAGATGTTGTATATACACCTGTTAGAGATTTTATTGCGGCCTGACTGTCAGTATATATACGAATATCCCTGCCTGATATCTTGTTATAACTGAGCCAGTTAGCCGCCCTTTTTATGACTGATGTTTCAGCCTGGATAATGCTACATTCCTTTGGAAGTCTAAAAGATAACCTAGTTCCGAATTCCTGAATGTAGACACCTATGCCAACTCGATCTCCCCTCCTAGAGCCGACCGTATAGACTGACAGACCCGTTGTGTCGTGTATAGGACCGTCAATTGCTTCCGTATTATTCGGAATTGAGAAATCAAAATTTCTCACCATGAAGGGCCTAGAAGTGCAGTAATCTATATTTTCCGGAAGATTCCGAATGCTACCTATTATACTGGCGTGACCATATGGAGTATGTCTCCACGCCCCAATCGCGTTTAGCCTGAAGGCCGAATTGAATGCCGTTTTTCTGACCATTAGATCCACAGGGATCCAGTTTAATAAAGCAAAGAGCGACTTTGTTGCGGTCGTTCTTAAAGCTCCTGTTATCATGATTGCCATTCTTCTTAAAACCTTCTCGAATAGCATACAAATTGATCCCTTGTCCAGTGCATATGTTATTATTGGCCTAATTACCATAATAAAAGACCAGTAAATCATCTTAGGTTTTAACCTTCTACCAAAAAGACGCTGGCAGGCATGTATTGCCCTAGTGGCTCTTTTTTGATAGTGTTGGATAAATGAGAATTCCAAGTGAGAGTCATATCAAGTGTTATCCCAAGATACTTTACCTCATTAGAAAACCCTATAGATGACCCATTTAATGTAGGCTCTATGAGTCTAATAACTCTCCGTTTTGTAAATGGTACAAGAATTGTCTTTGCTGGGTTAATGTTCTGAAACCTTATATATTCTGTGAATATATTCTGGATCCTTATAAAATTCTAAAACGATCTAGCTATGTCCGCCCGTCTGTTGTTTGGAACGATAGGGACTCGTAGGAAAGACATACATTTTTCCCAAATATTCTTTTAATGATCAAAAATGTTTGGTATTGAAAATGTTTAAATTGGACAAGTAGAAATAGAGTTATACACCAATATGTGAGACAACTTCAAATGAAAGTTAGGATATATTTAAAATATTATTAGCTATTTTCTTTACATATATTGTAGGTAATACCATGAAATTTTGCACAAATTATTCTTATAATAAAAGGACAAAATCTATTGAAAATGGTAAGAATCGGTTCATGATTTCTCCTAGCCCCTACACAAATTTCTTCCCGGAATTGACTATATGGTACACAAATGCCTATAGAATAGCAGTATCCATACTGTTACGAATGTGCAATGACAATTTGAATTCAACGGTCTGTAACGACTGCCTGCAGCATTCATCATGTTTGATGGCACGTCCATCATTGACATTGTTTGTAAGTATGGCAACACTAAATGTTTGTGCTGCTGGCAATGACATCGAAAAGCTCTAGAAATCGAATGTACTAGTATGTCCGTTAAGAACATTGTAGATGATTCCCGATAGATGGCGCGTGTATAAATAGTAGCAGAGCTGGCAGTCGTGAGTTGAGTTGATCATTGGCAGTGTTAGAGTTAACATCAACTGTCTTGTACGTGTATACTTGTACGTAATAGGGTGTGTGTGCATTTCTGCGAATTGATATTCGTGTATAAAGACATTGAGTGACTATTTTATTCTGTTGTTGTTGTACATTCTAAATAAATAAAGAGTTGTTACAATTTTAAACTACTAAAACTGATTTGCAATCAAAAGTATCCGGTTTATTTAAAGGAAATAAACCCCGTTTATAAAAGGTAAAAACGTAATAATACAAAATTCAGTAAAAATAGGTTCCATGTAAAAAGATATCTTGAAATGTGTTTGGATCGGTCCATATTTGATCATATTTCCACCTCCGAAAATCACTTAAATACGCATAACTCTTACATAAATAAAGAAGTAAGTTTGAAATTTGACATCGATAATCACAATTGCGGTTCCTAATTTTATGAAGATCTGCCCAAAATTGGTCATAGCTCCCATATAAGGACCACTTCCGAAAAACATATTAACCGACATAAATGACTCACAAATAATCTATATCGAACAAAATTTTACACAGATCAGTTGTATATATAGAAAAATTACACTACTGGATATTGTGACGATCAGTCATAAATTGGATATAGCTCCCACATAAGATCCACTTGCAAGAATAACTATAACAACAAAAAAACTATTGTAAATATCTTTATTGAGACTACCGATCCATAGTTATACATAGCTACTCTATGAAGCACACATCCGGAAAATGTACCACCGATATTTTCTAGTAATCGAAAATATAAAACTAATCTAATTGGGAGAACCATATTTTTATACAAAATGCACAACAATAGGTTCTCGTACTGGGTGGTGAATGGTAGGTATATAATTGTTATTATTTATTACCATTATTTGTTTAAACCTCTCTCCACTGTCCTTTGTATTATTTTTTATTTGCTCGAATTTTTTTTTTTTGCACTACATGGCCTTGTGGGGTGATTATATTGTTATTTTTTTTCCTTTTTTTCAACTGCAACGAACATTTTAACTCATTTGCATAAATGTGTTTGTGAATATTTTTCTCTTTCTGCAAAAGGACAAAAAAAAATAACAGAAATTTCTGTGCATGTGGAAAATATTAATATGTATAAATAAAAACAGCCTTAAGTATTTTATGTTTATTATAAAATAAAATAAAATTAAATAAAATATGTATAAATAAATGAATAAAGGATTGTAATAAAATTATTCCCCTACTTGTTATAAATGTTGTAATTTATAATTATTTTTTAACCACTCATTTATACAAACAAACAAATGCAAACGCATATAAATATTCATAAAAATACACATAGTTATCTGCAATTACCCAGTAGTCCAAGGAACTATTTAGCAGATATCCACTTAATCACAGATAGATATTTTGTATATTACGTTGTTTGAAGATTTATTCGATTTCTTTGTCACTTATTTAGATCACGAACTACTTAGCGTTTGGTTAAAGGTGTAAGTGAACCATAAGTATGGATTATCTGTATTCTATCTATATACTTAAATGACTGAAGCTACGTATACACGGTTGTCAGATTGTCAGAAACATCCTCAGAAAATGGTTAACACAACCATGAGAACTTATGTTGAAACATATTCTTGTTAACCATTTATTGAACATTTTCTGACAACATTGTAAGAATATGGCAACCGTGTATACATGCCTTGACTGATTCAATATCGCTCAGCCCAAACGCCAAAAGGTAGAGACATATAATTTGGACTATACGGATAAATTCGTTAACCTTATATCTTTTAAACTAATATAGATGCAAGCAAAATTCAAAAAGCAGACAGGAACTTGGTACTTTATTGAAATTCGAACCCTTTAGGGGAAGAAATGGGTAAAAACTGTATTTTGGTACTTTTTTGTTACCACATGTATCTTTTAAACCAATAAACACAGAAATACACTTCAAATCGTTTTCTTTAAATATCAAAAAAAAAACAAATATAAGTTTGGTACTTTTTGGAAATTCAAACAATTAAGGGGTAAAAATTTTATTTATTTTTGGTACTTTTTTCCATAAATTAATGTTTTTCTACAAATTTACATAGACATATGAATATTTTATTAAAACCTCCCACTACGATACTTAAATGAATTCAAATAAAATTTGTATCATTTCAATGGGGACAAAAAAGTACCAAAAATTTATAAAAACGGAAAAACACCATTTATTCGAAATTATCGAGCCAATTTTGTTAAAATTTAAAAATTGTTTTCTGCAGAAATCCAAAAAATAACTGTCGTGGTGCTATTTGGAATTCGAGTGAGAAGATGTAGATAAATTCAATCCAAATCAATCAATATTTTATAGCTTTTTTTAAAACATTTGTACAATATAAATTTATTCAAAGTATTGGCCCTTGTTATTTATGACCTTTTCCCATCTTTCTGCCAACATATAGATTCCGAGCCAAAAAAAACTGCTCATCTGTTCTAAAGTAAAGCGTTTCCCAGAGAGAGCGTTCTTTATCGATCGAAACAGCTAGTAGTCGGACGGGACACGATATGGTCTATAAGGCGAGTGAAGCAAAACTTGCCAACCACTTCATTCTAAATAGTTTTGTAACAGCGTTGTCATGATGTAATATTACGATTTCATATCTGCGTTTTTCGGCCAGTGCTCCCTTCATACGAATCAGTTGCTTTTGCGTTCGGCACAGGTTCCCTGTGACGGTCAGCTGCTCATAATAGATAGGACACTTTTTCTCCCACCAAATACAGAGCATTACCTTAGCGCCATGAATATTTGGCTTTGGTATCGATTCAGCTGGTAGGACGGACTTCACTAACGCTCTTAGGCTTCGGTTTATCGTAATGGTTCCATTTTTTATCGCAAATATGATTTTCTTTTATAGCATTCAAGCAGCATTTCAGACATACAAAATCGCCTTTCAAGGTCTGTCGGATTTTTGGATGAATCCTGTTGCTCAACCTAATAGTTGATGTTAGCATTAACAAGTCAGAGAGCTGTATTCGGCTGTGTCGAATCTTATACACCCTTCACCAAATTATATTTTAAAATAACAATTTTAAACAAAATTAAAATTTTTTTAAAAATTTTAAAAAAAAAAATTTAATTTTTTTCAAACATTTTTTTCAAAATTTTTTTTTTTAATTTTTAAAAAAAAAAAATTTTAATTTATTAGTGAAAAAAAAGGGATGACAAAAAATTTTTTTATTAAAAAAAAAATTCGGATTAAAAAATATTTTTCACGATTTTGACCCATTGTAGGTCTAAACTACTATAGCCTTATATACATCGTTGCAATGGACTTTGAAATATCTATCATTAGATATCCATATTGTCTATATTAATTACCTAGTAATCCAGATATAGATCAAAGATATGCCAACAATCGAGGTTATCCCGGTTTTTGTCTTATATCTCAGCCATTTGTGGGCCGATTTTCTCCGAATTCTTGATATATTGACGTAGCAATTATGTTTGTAAGTAATTTGGGGACTGCGGAAAGTTTACTTCAACATGCAGACGGACATGTCTAGAAATAGAGCATAATTATTGGTACTATTTGTTTATTCTTCTTTACTGTCTAAAAAGGAAGATCAGAACAATAGAAATAATTGATCATATTTTTCTTAGGTCCCTTTAGATTGACTAGTAACATAGTCATGATCTCTGACGATAAGTTAAGCAAGGAAACATTTAAGGCTACCTTTTCAATGTTAGATAGTCTAAAGTAAACTTAAGTAGCGCTTAACAATTGTCACCTTTAAATCTACAGGTTATTTACATAAATGTCAATTTTAAAATGGCAACACTGGTTTAATAACCATTATTATTATAATGTTGTCATTGCTAATGTCCTCTCTAACGTAGCCAACATTGCGATAACAGATATGTGTGTACAGATCGAGCGATGCATTTACTCGTATGCATTGTTGAATGTTGCAGTTGGTAGATGCCCTTAAGCTTTATCACAACAATGTATTTGCATGTATTTGTTTGAGCATGTACATATATTTTACGTAATTAAATACATGTCCTGCGTAACCTGACAGCAAGGACATGTTTCAAAACAATGGTCACAGCTTTGGTAATTGAAGTTATGCTGCTTATTAGGTTCTGGCACACACAAAATATTTGTCGGCATTCATCAAAGAGAGGTGGAGTTTTAAACAGAGATTAGTAGTTACAGTAAATACGAATTATTAAAGGCAGTAGTTGCAGCCTTTTCTCTGTCTCTGTATTGTTTGCAGCCTAAAGTTTTTAAAATATATAAATGACAGAGAAGCAATATTGGAAGTCATTTGATTAGTATTTGTATTCATTTTTATAATAAAATTCATCATAAAAGAAGGTTTTTCAAATGTTCAATGTAGTCACAATATTGTAATAATCATCGTTGAACTTTTATTTACATTGTTGTACCGTAAATATAAATTTGCAATATTGGTTAAACAAATATACGGCATAAAAATTAGGCAATGCTACACGCAATATTTTAATAATCATCTTAATTGTACGTTTATATAGGGTGTCTCAATATTCACACTCGAAAATAGATTTAACTCAACTGCGATCGTGTGACTTAGCACCATTGGACTTCATTTATGGGATTATTTGAAGTTGAAGTATAACAACAAGACCATAACCACACGAGCATCGATGGAGAAAATATAATGCCTACTCAACGAAATTCAGACACGAAATGATCATGAGGAATTTTGGAGAAAAAAAATTTTGTGAAACGAAATTTGTGTTAAAACAAGTAACAGAACTATATTCGGTTGTGCCGAATCGTATATACCCTTCAACAAATTATACTTATTAATTATAAAATTTTAAATATTTTTAGGTGAAAAAAATTTAAAAAAATAAAAAATTTATTTTATGACAAATTTGTGATAAAAATTGTGATAATTGTGATAAAAATTTTATAACCAAAAAATTTTTTTGGTGAAAAAAAAAATTTGGGGTAAAAAAAATGATTCCCGGTTTTGACCAATTTTGGGCTCACTTTGGCCTTATATATGCCGTAGCAAAGGTCTTTGCAATATTTATTATTGGATATCCATATTGTCTATATTAATGACTTAGTAATCCAGGTATACAGGGTTTTCCAACAAGTGGTGTTATTTTGGTATTCAAAGAAAAATTGAATTTTTTGATATAAATGATCGGATGTTTATTTCATAATAAAGAGGAAGATATGCCGTTAATAATAAAAAACAACATCACCCAATTGGCTACTACGAAAACGCCCAGAATATGCGGACAGATATGAAACCGTAATATTACATCATGACAACGCTGTTAAAAACTATTTAGAATGAAGTGGTTGTGATGTTTTGCCTCACCCACATTATAGTCCAAACCGTGTCCCATCCGACTACTATCTGTTTCGATCGATGCAGAACGCTCTCTCTGGTATACGCTTCACTTTCGAACAGAGTATCCGATATTGCATGATTCGTTCTTTACCTCAAAAGATGGGCAGTTCTTTTGGCTCGGAATCTATATGTAACAAGGGCCAGTACTATGAATAAATTCATATTGCACAAATGTTTAAAAAAATGCTATAAAATATTGATTGATTTGGATTGGATTGGATTTTTTTACACCTTCACACTGGAATTCCAAATAGCACCCTGATAGTTAATTTTTGGATGACTGCTGGAACCAATGTTTAAAATTTTATCAAAATTTACTTGATAATTTCGAAGAAATGGTGTTTTTCCGATTTTATAAATTTTTGGTACTTTTTTCTCCCCATTGAAATGATACAAATTTTATTTGAATACATTTAAGTATCGTAGTGGGAGGTTTTAATAACATATTCATATGTCTATGTAAATTTGTAGAAAAACATTAGTTTATGAAAAAAGTACCAAAAAATAAATACAATTTTTACCCTTTAATTGTTTGAATTTCCAAAATGTACCAAACTTATATTTGATTTTGTTTTGATAGTTAAAGAAAACGATTTTAAATTTATTTCTGTGTTTATTGGTTTAAAAGCTACATGGGGTAGACTTTTCTAAATTCAAATGAATATTGAAACATTGAATTTAAAACAAACATTCCTGAGAGAAGTTCAACTCTAGCAAAGGGAGACTTTGTGATGCTGTTTTTGTTTCCATTCGGGATATGCTTAGTCTGTCCAGGTTCTTCAAAGGCCTGCTTCCACAGAGCTGGCTTGTACCTTTGGGATATGTTTGTTTAATGGGCGAAGCTTCTAATAGTGGATTCGAAGAGATAAATGCTTCAGCTTTCGGTCGGCTAACGACTAATTATTGTTAAATATAGTTATGAATGCAATCCGAGGAGATCAATTCTTCAGCTCTCGTCGGCTAAATACAACTTATTGACTAATACTAGCTAATGACTACAATCCGACGAGATAAAAGCTTCTGCTCTCGATTGGCTAACTATGGATTTTAACTGAGGTAATCATGTCCTCATCTAATTATGCTTTGTTACCCAGGAGCAAAGTATAAGTCGACCGGAACTTCAGGTTTGGGAGTATGATTTAAAATTATGTACAATGAATCTTATGGTGTTCTATTTAATGCAGCCGAAATGTCAACCGGGATTTTGCCGTTGCCAATGTCCAGCAATTTTTTGAAAAATACTTCTCCAGATTGATGGTTCTGCAGCTCGACATGCATTTTCAAAGTCAGTTTCAGTTTCTTGACGTGTCTCAGAATAATGGACGACTTCAAACATGCATTAAGTTGATCGGCTGGCGTTGATAGTGGAATCACTGGCATTGTTTGCCGAAAAACACCTGCCAACAGAATTATCGCACCACCAATCCAGTTTTGATTGTTTAGAAAATCTTGCAAAGTTTTGTCTAATGCGCCATTGTACACTCATGCCAAACGATCAGTTGGCTTTGCTTCAAAACTTTGGCCATAGCACTGTTCTTGGAAATGTAGTGTGTTGGATTTTCATTGATTTGCATATTCAATGGCAACTTGAGTGCTCAAAGAGCTGCAATTCCTGATGAAGTCGATTCAACAGTAGAACGTTTGTTTGAACTGATTCCCCCAAGGCATCGCAATTATATTGTTTTTCGCTTTGCAACTCTTGTTTAAATGCGTCATGCATCGGAAATGCCTTGTTCGACATCATCAAGCACATGTTCTCAATTAATGTCAAAGCCTCGTTGTAAATTTCCTCGCTCAGTTGCAAATTTGGATTTGTTGTTCTAACAAGTATCTGATGCAAAATATCATCACACATGGCATCTTTGTATTTGCTCCACAAATCAGTCGGTTTGATGAGAATCATATTGAGATAATTATCGAAAACAATGTTCGTATTTGATGAGCCCTTGACGAAAGCACATATCCGAGAGTGTACTCCCAATGAGTGTCACAATTCACCATTTATAGTTCGCAAATCATGAAATGATGTTGAGCCACAATTGTTGACTAATAGCAAACGCAAATAGAAAAACTCATCGTTTCTTGGGTATATTGTGTAAATGCGACATAATGCATCGGTGAAAAATTAATGAGGAAATTCGTCAAATTTCTTTGACGATTGATTCCAAGTATATTATCTTGATATTTTGGAGTATAGCAGCGTTCGCTCAAATCTGGTCAATGTTGTAGATGGCGGTCGATCAACTCGTTGTAGTACATTCTCCTCAGTAAAGTACACTCTTTGACCAACAGTTGGATGTCTTCATGAATGGAAAATGAAATAATGCGTCAAATCGCTTCGTTACTGCTAACATAGCAACCAATTTAAAATTGATTGACTTCATCGTTGGAATTCTCCGCACTAACTCAGTCATGTTAGTGCCTTTGGTTACATATTTGTGGATATATTTAATAATTTTCTTTCAGTAAAAACATAAATTGAATTACTACGAACATTTTGAAAAAAGTTGTCTAAATCGGTCCAGCCATTCTCAACTGATGCAATTACCAACGAACGACATTTGATTTTTAATTATACAGATTGGGAAAAATTGTTGTATGGGAAAATCCGAAAATCAGCTTTACGAATGGACCGCATGTACTTAATGTAGTATTTTAAACCATTTTCAGAAAATTTTCTTTCCAATGAAACCAGCTTCGAGTTAGTCGGTAGTATAATTTCAGAGTCTATAACGAACATAGGTAGAAACATTTTTTGTGTTTTATATATATAGATTAGTATTAATCATGTTAAGTTGATGAATTAACTTTTGTAACAGCTAGTTACAACTTAAAGAATAATTTCATTAAATATGTGTCAGCTATTTTGATTTCAAAAAATCCTCCCATTGCATTATATATATTTTTCACTAAGTTACAATTTAAATACATAAAAATTCAATAATTGTTCACCGAGTTGTTTCTTATGAGCACAATTCACACTGCGCTCCAAAAGTAGTGCATCAATCTATTTCATTAAATCAAGTGATTAATCATCAAGCTCTATCCATCATTACATGCTACAGTATGTACTTGTATAATAAATTCAGCATCAATTATTGACTATATACAGCAACAGCAAGAACAATGTAAATAAATTAATTAACAATTATGCACTCACTCAAACGCAAGCACTCACTAGCATGCAAACAAACACAGGCACAGAAACACACACTACATATGTGTGTGCAAAGGTTGCACAATACAACTTTTATTTCACAAAAATTAATGTAGCTGTGTTTACATTACACAAAAAAAAAAAAGCCCAGCTCTCACAAACATATGCACGCATTTACATAGTAAATGTACATATTTGCACATTAAATTTACAACAAAATAAAAATAATAGTAATATTTAATACATATTTTATTCTTTGTACACAGTTTTATATCCGTTTCCGTCTGTTTGATTAAACAAATGCATGTGTGTAAGTGTTGAATGCTTTGTAGCGTAAATTAAATATTATTTCATTTAACAACATCATAATCATCATCATCATCATCTACAAATTCAATATGAGCATGATGATGTTCATCATATTTTTCATTGTTAATTATCTGCATCAGTTGTTGTTTAAACTACAACAACAGCTACATAAAAACGCAAAATTATTAAACAGAATAGTGGATTTAATAACAATTTGAACCAAAAAGAACACGGGCAAAAAAATAAATTATAAATTAATAAATACAATTTGTAGAATCCACAAAATTATAGGGGCGTGTATGAGTTTTTAGGTCCATGTGTATGTAGAGTTGTTGAAATGTGTGTGTTTTTTGTGTTTGCATGTAGAGTAAAATATCGTACATCCCAGCAGTTCTAGGAGACTGTACTGAACTAGTGATTTTACCTATTGTTTAGGGAGTCAACTGGTTATATAAATAGCTACGTGTCAATTGACTGTCCGAAATAGCCAAAGCCTTGGACTTACATATCGATTTCATAGAGTCAGTAACCTTATTTGCTACCTAACTGGTTACTTGATTAGCTACATAACTAGTTATTTTTACATGTACTGGTGCTAAGCGGAACTGACCTCAAATAGTCAGTTAAAAAGACTTCCTACATCTCTATTGTTACGTTTTTACCTTTTAAAATCGTGGTTTATTTACAATGTCTTTATACACGTATATCAATTCGCAGAAATACAGACACACACTTTATAATGTACAAGTATACACGTACAACACAGTTGATGTTAACTCTAACAGCGCCAATGATAAACTCACGATTGCAGCCTCTGCCACCATTTATACACACGCCATCTCTCAGAATCTTCTACAATGCTCTTAACGGACAAAACTCGTATGTTCGAATTCAGAGCCTTCGATGTCATTGCCAGCACCCCAAACATTTAGTGTTGCCATACTTACAAACAATGCCAATAACCGCATGCTACTGATGGACTTGCCTTCAAACATGATGAATTCTGCAGGCAGTCGTTACAGACCGTTGAACTCAAATCGTTATTGTACATTCGTAACAATATTAATTCTGGTGGGTAAAATAACAAAACAAAAAATGTTTCTACCTATGTCCGTTATAGACTCTGAAACTATCCTACCGCTTAGCTCGAAGCTGGTTTCATTGGAAAGGAAATTTTCTGAAGATGATTTTAGACACCTAAAATACTTCCTTAGGTATATGTGGTTCATTCGTAAAGCCGATTTTCGAATTTTCCCAAACAACCATTTTTCCCAATCTTTATAATTAAAAATCTAATGTCGTTCGTTGGTAATTGCATCAGTTGAGAACGGCTGGACCGATTTAGACAATTTTTTTTCAAAATGTTCGTAGTAATTCAATTTAAGTTTTTACTGAAAGAAAAATTTACCACGCCTACTAATACGCTCACTTATTAAATATATCTGCAAATATGTAACCAAAGGCACTTACATGACTGAGTTAGTGCGGAGAATTCCAACGATGAAGTCAATCAATTTTAAATGGGTTTGCTATGTTAGCAGTAACGAAGCAATTTGGCGCATTTTTTCATTTTCCATTCATGAAGACATCCAACTGTTGGTCAAAGAGTGTACTTTACTGAGGAGAATGTACTACAACGAGTTGATCGATCGCCATCTACAACATTGACCAGATTTGACCGAACGCTGCTATACTCCGAAATGTCAAGATATTACACTTGGAATCAATCGTCAAAGAAATTTGACGAATTTCCTCATTAATTTTTCACCGATGCATTATGTCGCATTTACACAGTCCACACAAGAAACGATGAGTATTTCTATTTGCAATTGCTATTAGTCAACATTTGTGGTCCAACATCATTCCATGATTTGCGAACTATAAATGGTGAATTGTGACACTCATTGGGAGTACACTCTCGGATATATGCTTTCGTTAAGTGCTCATCAAATACGAACATTGTTTTCGATAATTATCTCAACATGCTTTTCATCAAACCGACTAATATGTGGAGCAAATATAAAGATGCCATGTGTGATGATATTTTGCATCAGATACTTATTAGAACAACAAATCCAAATTTGCAACTGAGCGAGGAAATTTACAACAAGGTTTTGATATTAATTGAGGACATGTGCTAGATGATGTCGAACAAGGTATTTCCGATGCATGACGAATTTAAACAAGAGTTGCAAAGCGAAAAACAATATTATTGAGATGCCTGGAGGGAATCAGTTCCACTGTTGAATCGACTTCATCAGGAATTGCAGCTACTTTGTTGAAAGGCGTTCAAACTGCTCTTTCAGCACTCAAGTTGCCATTGAATATGAAAATCAATGAAAATCCAACACGCTACATTTCCAAGAATAGTGCGATGGCCAAAGTTTTGAAGCAAAGCAAACTGATCATTTGGGATGAGTGTACAATGGCGCATTAGACAAAACTTTGCGAGATTTTCGAAACAATCAAAGCCGAATTGGTGGTGCGATGATTCTGTTGGCAGGTATTTTTCGACAAACAATGCCAGTGATTCCACTATCAACGCCAGCCGATGAACTTAATGCATGTTTGAAGTCGTCCGTTTTTTGGGAAACACGTCAAGAAACTGAAATTGACTTTGAAAATGTATGTGGAGCTGCAGAACGATCAATCTGGAGAAGTATTTTCCAAACAATTGCTGGACATTGGCAACGGCAAAATCCCGGCTGCATTCAATAGAACATCGTAAGATTCATTGTACATTATTTTAAATCAAACACACCCCCAAATCTATATGAAATCTTTTTTCTAATTTGGACAGGACAACGTCTGTCGTGTCAGCTAGTTAACATTAAAAATGACTACACTCTACATTACTTAGAGACACTTAAGTGACAATTGTCTTCACACTAGATGTATAAAGCAACCAATTGCCATTTCTCTGCTGTACAAACAGCACATACGTGTCAAATGGCCCAAAATATATAAATTGGAGTCAGCCAAGTGATCAGACATTAGTGACAATTACTGTCTATATGGGATTCATTGACTACTTGCTTAACTGCTGGGATTTGCTTCAATACTTACTCAAACAACGGGGATGGGGCACTAATTAGTACATTTTCTCTTTTTTCTGATGGTACTTTTTGATTTTTCTAATTCATTTTATCTAGAAACGTGGCATAAGTAAGCGTACCTAAGTAAAATCTGGAATTGTTTCTTTCATCTGATCAGCTGGACTAAGTATTAGGAGGGTGAGGCAAAATTTCCCAAGCACTTCTTTCAAAATAGTATTTAACAAGTATTGCAGCATATGGCCGAGCGTTGTCATTAAGGAAGTATTACGGTTTCATGCCTGGGCGTTTTTCGGTCAATGTGATGGTCTAGTCAGATTTCAGCAGCTCATAATAGATACAGAGAATTACTATATCGCCATGGATTTTTGGCTTTGGTGTCGATTCGGCTGATTGGACGGTATTCACATACGATCCCTTTAGCTTTTGGTTATCGTAATGGATCCATGCTTTTCAAGGAATCCTGCTGCTTGCAAACATTTTGAAATTGCTGCTTGAGTAGCTTCCAATGATTTTGCAAGATCTAGTTGTGTTTTTCAACAATCTTCATGGAGTAATGCCTCCAATTATTGGTCTTCAAAGTTTTTTGTCTGGCCTGAGCGATATTTGTCTTCCGTGTCATAATCATCACTTCTGAACCGCACAAACCATCTCTCAATTGAAGCACACCGATTGCTTCCGAAAGCAATCGGTGTGCTTCAGCGGCACTTTATTTCAAAATAAATTTAAATTCTTCTAAACAAGTTCCTTTCCACTGCTATACAATTGCTCTTGCTCATATTTCCCTTTATTAAGCACCAAATAGTACTATTGCATTTAACCCTGCCCTAACATTATGATCTTTCCTTCCCCCACCTAATGACACGTAATTGTAGTTTGAGCTGCCAGTGTTAAATAAATATTTCGAGAGAAAAAAAAAACAAACAAAAAATTCGTAGCATGCCACAATTGAAATGAAACCATGTTTCTAGGTAGGAATATATTGGTCAAGGTAGTAGAGTAGAGGAAAACTCGAATGGTGAAACGAACCATGAACATTTTAAACAAAGAAGTTTAAACCATAAAAATGGATTAAAGCAATTATTTATTATTGATAAATAGCCGTGATGTATGCAACTGCTGTTATCAGGAATTGTTTATGTTGTATGCAACTAGGCGTTTTTTAAGCAGGGAGAAGAATATACTAAAAATGTATGCAAATATTAAAGAAACTAGAAGAGGAATATTTAATTTTTAATTTTATAACAGAATAACACCTTTAACAGATTTAAGAACTTGTTAACACTAACATTAACAAGAAAATGTAAAAATGCAGTGTATTAGTATTCTGTTTTAATTTTAAGCCGCCACTAACATTTTTGGCGTCGGAGACTGCAATACAACTTTGTAGCAACAAAGCGTCATATGCGGGAAGTTTTGCTTAACATATTTAATTGGGAAAAAAGTGCCGCTCAAACACACCGATTGCTCACCCATTATTGAAGAAAGTTGTGAAAATTTAATTGTCTAGTACTTAAATTCCAAGAATGAAAACTAATTGCAGCTAGGATAGCAATTTAAAACATTTGATAACACCAAGCGGATTTAAACCAATATTGGCTAACGATTTACGATTATATCGGTACCGTTAATTGAAGTTATTTCGGTAACGGTAGCTTAGCGATAATATTAGGCAACCTTTATTTAAACTGAAACATATTCGTTGCTGCAGTTGGACTCTGTCTGGCGGCTTTAAACTGCGAAACGTAAAACTGTTGCTACTGTTTTGTAAAACGTTTATTTATTTTAATTTCAAATGTATTTGCTCAAATTTAATAAACCAACATCTTTTTTTATAATTTTATAACTAGTTATAATAAAAACCCAAATTCTAAATTATTCATATTTAAATAAGATAAGAGGAATGTCTAAACTTCAAGTGAAACGTGAGCACTTGACGTAGATAAATTTTATTACCGGTTACGTTTTTAAAAGTTCACAACGCAGTAATTTTGAATTTAAGACAGTTTGATAACAGAAAAGCTAAAAATAGTTTCAGGCAACAGCATGAAATTTAAAAAAAAATACATTAAAAACAAGATCTTCATTAAAATGGGACAACATTAAACATTGAACAGATCATGCTTCTAATAGATAATGGCAGATGGCTAATAAGGAATCTATTAATCCACATTTCATAACAATATATCATATATATTTGGAAATTCACAAGGTCTCTTATCAGTCATATTGTCATAATGTCCTAATATATCACGACTCGACGTCTCGGCTTAACCGACTCTTAGGCATTCGGCGTTGGTCTCTGCTGGTTCGTTACGATAACACAATAAACATTGGATAGAAAGTAGTATTAGTTTAGGACATTTTTTGCTTGAAGAGCAATAAAAACCATTGTGAAATATTAGGACATTATGACCTTGTGATTTGACCAATTCATGAGAATTTTAGTACTTAAAATCACCGTAATCTTTCAATTACTCAGTGACTGACTGATTCAACATCGCCCAGCCTAAACGCCAAAAAGTAGAGACATGGAATTTGGACTATACGTTCCCCTCTCCCTATGTAGATCCACTGAGAGGTATTTTTCAAAGGTTTAGGGGGTAAAAAAGAATACATTTTGTAAGCTTATATCTTCTAAACTAATATAGATACAAATAAAAATTTAAAATGCATCTTTAACTACATAAAAAATGGGAAAAGGTGTTTAGTACTTTTATGAAATTCGAAAATTTTGTGGGAGAAAACGGGAAAAAACTATATATTGGTACTTTCTCGGATGCCTATGTATCATATATCTTCTAAACTAATATAGATACAAACAAAATTTTAAATGCATCTTTATCTACATAAAAGAAAAGGTAAAGGTTTTTGGAGGAAATAGGTAAAAACTATATTTGGTACTTTTTTGGATGCCTATGTATCTTTCGAACCAATAACCATTGAAACAGATTTTAAATCGTATTATTTACTCCTCAAAAAATACCAAATATGAATTTGGTACTTTTTGGAAATTCGAACCCTTAAGGGGTAAAAATTTTATTTATTTTTAGTACTTTTGTCAAAAAATTAGTTTTTTTTATAAATTGGCATAGATAGTGCCTATGCCAAAAAAAATTTATTTAAATAAAATTTGTATAATCTCAATGTGGACAAAAGAAGTAGCAAAAGGAGAAAAAAAAACGGAAAAAAACATTTTGACCGAAATTTTAAAACAATGTTGGTAAAATTTTAAACATTGGTTGCTCCAGTGAAAGAAAAATTAACTAACAGCTTCTTATTAGGAACTCGAGTGCGTAGGTGTAGATTGGTCCAAATCCGTGTAAACAGTTTAGTACTTTTTTAAAACAGATTTTTTTTCATTAGATCAACGTTTTTTATTAAAACTTTTAATCCAAGTATTATTTGATTTTTTTATCAAGTTACCTTTGTAAAACATGTCAGTCATTATGTTTAATGTCAATTATATTCATTTGTTGTTATTCTGATTAAAATGAGTGACCAGAAAAAAGTGCGTACTAAAATTATTAAATATTTTCAACAAAATCCAACTTGGTCCTACAAAAAGTTGGCCACACAATCAAAGGTCTGCCCTCAAACTGTTTCCAATGTTATTTAACAGTACCGGGAGAACTTGTCCGTTGATAGAAAGCCTGGTTCACATGATGTTTATTAAGCCAAAAAAATAGAAAGCATTTTCAAAAGAGCTCCCAACACATCCGGTAGGAAAGCAGCCCGGTTATCTCAGTTCTCGGATTATTTGGTACGAAAAGTTAAAGCTAATGCAGGTTTAAAAACATACAAGCCTCAAAAAGTTCCTAACAGGAACTCTGCTAAAAATTTAGAGGTCAAAAACAGAGCACGGAATTGAAGTATACAAAAAATATACCTAAGTTCTGGAAAATTTTTTGCAGCTTCCGGGTCAAAATTGTTGTTGCTGATGCTCGAGGGAATGTTGAATAAAAGTTTATGACCGAAAATCAGAAAATTTTCTCAAAAAGTAAGCAATATGCAGTTGCGGCAAATGAAGCCAAACATTTGTTACAAAGGGCTCTAAAAATACCGAAATTTTCAACAAGGAATGTTTACAAAAGAGGATGCCATTCATAACACTTCTTAATGTGACCACTTATTTTTGGCATGATTTGGCATCTGTCACTATGGTAAGAAAGGTCTTGAGTGATACAAGACCAATAATGTGGTATTTCTATCAAGAGAAGCAATTCCTCCAAACTGCCTAGAGCTGAGTCCATTGGAGAGATATTGGGCTATTGTTAAAAAAGAATTGAAGAGCACAAAAAATGTGTCCAAAAGTGTGGTAGATTTTAAACGGAGATGGACAACCTGTTTGAACAAAGTGACATAAATCATTATAAAAACCATAATGGAAAGGTTTTTTTTTTTGTAAATTGTAACAATAATTTCAATAAAAAAAAATTTAAAACTATAAGTTTAGTGGTTTCATTTCTATTAACATGCACCTTAAAATGTTAAAAATTTTTCGACTCAGTCTTTATGTCCGCATTCCAAAATAAAATTAGCAATTAGTATTTTGAAATTTCAAACATTTTTCAAGAGCAAAATGGGAACATAGTACTTTTTCTCCTAATGGTACTTTTTAACATTTTTAAATTACTTAATTTATTGACATAAAATCTAGCTGATATGCTTCTAAGTGAAGTAAGGTTATGAGGCTTAATGGTAAGGTAGGGTACCAAGAGAACACCAAAACTAATGGTACTTTTCTTCGTTCTTCTAATGTTACTTTTTCAATATTTTTATAGAATAGAAACATGAGATTAAGAAAATATGGTACAGAGTGAGTTGGAATCCAAGGGGGTATTTTTTTATTATTCTAATGGTACTTCTTGAATCTTTTATAACAATCAAACATAGAATCATGATCCTAAATGAGTTACTATTCAAAGGGGACTTATAGGTACGTTTTTTCCTACTAATAGTAGTTTTTGTCTATTCTATGGTACTATGATTCTGCTTTAATAATTGTTGGTACTTTTTCTTTATTGTAATGGTACTTTCTGAATATTTTATAATAATGAAAAAATGTAAAAACTCTTTATTTATTTAAAATGTACAACAACAACAGTACAAATGGTCACTCAGTGTCTTTATACACGTTTATCAATTCGCAGAAATGCAACCTTAAATGTACAAGACAGTTGATGTTAACTCTAACACCGCCAATGATCAACTCAACTCACGACTGCCACCTCTGCCACTATTTATACACGCGCCATCTATCGGGAATCTTCTACAATGCTCTTAACGGCATACTAGTACATTCGAATTCCAGAGCCTTTGACATCATTCCCAACAGCCCAAACATTTAGTGTTGCCATACTTACAAACAATGTCAATGATGGACGTGTCTTCAAACATGATGAATGCTGCAGACAGTCGTTACAGACTGTTAAATTCAAATCGTCATTGCACATTTGTAAGAGTACATTTTGACTATTCTATGGTACTGCGTATTCTATATGGCGTACGATTTGTACGCTGTTTTTGTTTTTAATAACTTATATGTAATTTTGAAGGGTGCATATCTCTCATTTATTCTAACTTAGTTATTAAACATTATACTGTAAACAACAACTTTTTTTTTTGAAGAAGTGCTGATTTTGACACGGAAAACAAAGATCGCCCAGCCAGCCAAAAAAATTTGAAGACCATGAATTGGAGGCATTACTCTATGAAAATTGTTGTAAAACACACCAAGTGCTTGCAAAATCATTGGGAGCCAATCGCAGCAATTTTAAAATGTTTGCGATTACCCTGATTCATCCAAATACAGGGTAATCGGGTAATCGGGTACCATACGAATTGAAGCAAAGAGACCTTGAAAAACAATTTTGCATGTCCGAATTGATGTTTGAACGCTATAAAAGAAAATCAGTTTTGCACCGAATCATTACTTGCGATGAAAAATGGATTCATTACGATAAATATCCATGGCGCTAAGGTAATTCTCTGCACTTGGTGGGAGCAAAAGGGTCTATCTAATCTGACCAGACTATCACAGGAATCCTATACCGAATGCAACTGATTGGATTGAAGCGAGGATTGTCCGAAAAACGTTCAGAATATGCGGCCAGACATGAAACCGTAATATACTCAGCCACATTATGCAATACCTGTTAAAAACTATTTAGAAAGAATTGGTTGGGAAGTTTTGCCTCACCCGCTTTATACTCCAGACCTTGCCCTGTCCGACCACTATTTGTTTCGATCGATGCAGAACGCGAGTAACAGTAATTGGCTTGTTTCGTTCTTGGCCTCAAAAAATAAGCAGTTCTTTTGCCTCGGAATCCATATATTGACAGAAAGATGGGTAAGGATCATAGCTAACAATGGCCAATACTTTGAGTAAATTCATATTGTACATATGTTTCAAAACAAAAGTTTTAAATATGAAAAAAAACAGCTTTTTAAGTCTTATTGGGTATATTAAATTCATAGTTTTTATTTTACTATGATTAAGTATGGTTGAAAAACACACCCGGTAAGCTAGTCGTAAAAACAGTAATTCTATGTGGATTTACTTTTAAATTTAACAACCTAATTTATTTTCGAACACATTGCTTATCTTTTTAATAAAATTGTTTGAAACACCAGATTTAACCAGATCTTTTAACTTTTAGTTAAAACGTGATCACTTGACGTAGATAAATTTTATAACTAGAGCTATAAACATATGCTCTTAACCAGCATAAAGCTTAAACAAATTAATTTCAAATTTAGACCGAAAAAAAACTGTATTGCCTTGAAAATAACACTATAAAAGTGATGTATTGATACTTAATGAACCTTAAATAAATAAATTTATTGATATAAATAAAAACCCCTAAATGATGTCTTTCCTATTTCATCATCAATAACATCATCCTTTCCCCCATTTACATACAGCCATAAAAAAAAGAGTTTTTATTTATTATTCTGCTGTAATTTTTTTTTTTAACCAAAAACTGCATTTTTATAACTAAATAAATAATAATATTTCTGTTTTTTCCATTTCGAGCGACTATAAAAACTCAAACGAGTAAAAATTTACGAAATACAAATAAATTTAAGCTTCATATTTTTCTGTTTGTTTGTTTTTATACTTTATTTACTGTATGTAGAAAAATTTTTTATAAAATAAAATGCAAAAACAAATAAATATATTTAAAGCAACCAAGTGATAAGGAAAAATAAATATGATGGAGAAAAATAAATAAACGCGATTTGCGGGAAAGGTTTCAAGGGGGTGTAAAGCAAAGAAAATGCATTATGGAGATGAAAGCGCTATAAACAAGTGACGCAATTCCCACAGAATTTATATCGCGTTTTTTTTTTATTTTTGAGGTTTATTTTTGAGCTTTTTTATCTAAACTAAAATGTAGTTTTTTTTCTGTATTTATTTGGATATTTCATGATGATTTACAATGTTAAATAAATAATAACAAATTGTTGTATATATTTAGAAACTTAGATATAAACAAACAAACAATTAGGTGGAGTAGAAGTGAACTATTCTAAAATGTTTTGGCTTCAAGTTAAGCAAATTTATTTAAATAATAAGCCAAATTATATGTAACTTTATGCGCGTATCATAACTTTCCACGTTATGATGGACGATTTGAAAATCCAACCTTACTCTCTTCCAAACTAAAGGTTTGTAGAGGTAGAAGTAATTTACATTGGTGGTCCTCAGGAATAGCTTAAACTCATTTTGAACAGTTTAAACAAAAATTAAGAAAAAACGCAAAACTCACTCAGAGAATACAAATTCGTGATCGCAACCGAATTTGTTGCTAATCGAATGATTCTACCTTACTGACCGAATTTTACAGATATGGCTACAAAATTTTAGAAGGGATAACAAAAGTTTGGTTGCTTCGACCAAAATTCTTCTTTATCAACTGACTTTCTGTTGGTAGAACTAAAATATTCTATGTGTGCAACAGAATCATTCGATGGACAAAAAATTCGGTTGCTATTACAAATCTGTTTTCCCTGTGCAGGTATTGGAAAATTCATCTGTATCGGCGTGGAAGCTACTTCTGAGTCGTCTACTCGAAAATGCTATCAACTACATCAACTGTCCCCAACTGTAACATAAGAATACCTTAATTCAGTTAACTCGATAGTCTACAGGCCTTAATGAACATCAACTTTCCTGGCTATTCTGCCCTCACGAAGGGGGGGGGGTATATATCTGATGTTACTGGTTTCATTTTATGAGATGAAGCTGAATTGGGACCTAAGTAGCTTACAAATCCTAGGATCAAAACTGGCTGATCTGCAATACAAAGCACTTCATATTCGAAATCGGAATCAAGATTCAGGTGTAATGTTTAATGTGGCCATTATATTGTCCAAAAGGATAAAAAGATATTGTTACGAATTTGCAATAGCGATTTGAATTTAACGGTCTGTAACGACTGCCTGCAACATTCATCATGTATATAAACACGTCCATCAGTAGAAGCTTCTACTTATCAACAATGTTGATAGCATGCGGTTATTAGCATTGTTTGTAAGTATGGCCACACTCAATGTTTAAGCTGCTAACATTAACATCGAAAGCTCTAGAATTTGAACATATGAATTTTAGACTACTCTGATGAAGATGGCAGTGTGTATAAATAGTGGCACAGTTTGCAGTCTGCCACGCTCTCCACAACTGTATCCAGTATTCAATTTATGGTTTTAGACCCCAAAGGCTCTTAAATTTGATTTTGCTATTGGCTGTATGGCTTAAAAGTACGGAATTTACAATAGATGGTGTATCTTTTGATCTCCGCTTTTTGTTTTTAATAACTTTTGTGTCATTTTGAAGGTTATATATCTGTCATTTATTCTCACTTAGTTATTGAACATTATAGTGTAAACAACAAAGTTTTTTTACTTCTACAATGACGAATTTTGTACCAACAAAGCGTCATATGCGGCATCATACAAACCTTTAGTGATTTTTCACTAAAGCTTAGTATGGTGAATGTGTTCCATCGGTTTTACCATGTGAGAAATGGTTTGATACAAAGATCGCCCAGGTCAGCCAAAAAAGTTTGAAAACCAAGAATTGGAAGCATTACTCCATGAGGATTGTTGTAAAATTCAACAAAAGCTTGCAAAATCATTGGTAGCTACTCAAGCAGCAATTTCAAAACGTTTGCGAGCAGCAGTATTCATCCAAAAGAAGTGGAATTGGGAACCATACGAATTAAAGCAGAGACACCTTGAAAGACGATTTTGCATGTCTGAAATTATGCTTGAACGCTATTAAAGAAAATCATTTTTGCACCGAATCATTACTTGCAATGAAAAATGGATCCATTACGATAAGCGGAAGCGTAATAGATCGTATGTGAAGCCCAGCCAACTAGACGAATCGACACCAAAGCCAAATATCCATTTCGGTAAGGTAATTCTCAGTATTTGGTGAGAGCAAAAAGGTCCCATCTATTATGAGCTGCTGAAATCTGACCAGACCATCACAGGGAAGCTGTACCAAACGCAACTGATTCGTTTAAAGCGAGCATTGGCCCAAAACGCCCAGAATATTGGCAAGACATGAAACCGTAATATTCCATCTTGACAACGCTCATGTTGCAATACCTGTTAAAAAGTATTTATATTGGTTGGGAATTTTTGCTTTAACCGCTTTATAGCCCAGAGTATTCGATATTGGCTTAATTCGTCCATGGCCTCAAAAGATAAGCAGCCAGAAAGATGGGAAAAATGGGAACTTATTACAGTAGTCGAATATTCCATCATGTCAACGCTCGGCCATATGTTGCAATACCTGTTAAAAAGTAATTAGAATGAAGTGGTAGGGAAGTTTTGCTTTATAGTCCAGACCGTACCCCATCTAACTACTATTTGTTTTGATCGATGCAGAACGCCCACTCTGGGATACGCTTTACTATGGAATAGAGTACCCTTAATTGGCTTGATTCGCTCTTGGCCTCAAAAGATGAGCAATTCTTTTGGCTCGGAATCCATATGTTGGCAGAAAGATGGAAAAAGGTCATAGCTAACAGTGGCCAATACTGTATATTGTACAAAATAAAAGCTAAACATTTGAAAAAGTCCCACATTTTTAAGTCTTACTCCCAATAGTATAAAAATCTAGCCGATATCCCTTAACATTAAACCTGCAGCAGCGAAAACTTATAAATTATTTGAGGTTTTTCATGAAAACACATATGTCTAAATATGATATTTTTTATCTAAATTAACCCTTTAATGTACGTGGAGTCCAAATGCTCTAGAACTTTTCTTATGAATTTGGGAACAATATTATCCAAAATTACGATAACAGAGTCTTTTTGAACACAATTGCTTTTTCAAGTATTATACCCTTCACCATGAGTGGCAAGGGTATATATAAGTTTGTCATTCCGTTTGTAATTTCCACATTTTTCATTTGCGACCCCACAAAGTATATATATTCTGGATCGTTATAGATAGCGAAGTCGATATAGCCATGTCCGTCTGTATGTTGAAATCAACCTTCCGTAGCCCCCAAATAACTTACAAACATTGTTGATACATCAATATATCGGAAATTCTTCCGGCTCGGTCGCTATTTAAAATCGAGAAAATCGGTCCAAAAATGGCTGAGATATAAGGAAAAAACCGGGACAACCTCTATTTTTGGCCTATTTTTGATCTACATCTGGATTATTAAGTCATTAATATAGACAATATGGATATCTAATGCAGATATTTCAAAGTACATTGCAACGATGTATATATGGCTGTAGTAATTTGGACCTACAATGGGTCAAAATCAGGAAAATTTTTTTTAACCCGAATTTTTTTTACCAAAAACATTTTTTTTTTTTACATATTTTTTCGCTAATAAATTTAAAAAAAAAAATTTCGAAAAAAAAAATGTTTTTTTTTTAAATTTAGAAAAAAAAAAAATTAATTTTGTTTACCTAAAAATATTTAAAATTTTTATTTTAAAGTATAATTTGGTAAAGGGTATATAAGAATCGGCACAGCCGAATATAGTTCTCATACTTGTTTTTTTAAGTAATTATTCCAAAAATTTATTTTGAAATAATTTTTCTCAATTTCTAAGAAAAAATTCTTCACTTTTCCTACTGCAATAGTCGAGGAACAAAAATTATCGTAAATATTTATTTATTTAATTCCTCAGCTAGTCTGTAATTTTCAAACTAGCAATATTATATAATGTGTTAAAAATTCAGCTGTTTTAAAAAGATGTTAAATTAAAATAACTTATATGATACCTAATATTTGTGTCAATATAATAAACATAATTTTTGGATTTTACAATGAAAACGTTTTTTGTTTAATCAAAATTATGGCTATAAAAGAACCGTGAACCTTAATAATATGTAGCCTACGTCAAGTGATCACGTTTTGGTAAAAACGCCGACATTATCTTATCTTGTCGAAAAGCATGTACCATTTGAAACATTGAGATTTTGTAAGTCATATAACTTATATGATAAAAAGAATTATTCAGGTTTTTGGTTTGTTTTTTTACCAAAATTTATCTACGAAGTCAATGATTATGTACATTGGCAGCCAACCTGTCATTTAGGAATTGGATTCTTTGTTCGTGAGAACAAAAGCAGCCCTCAAATGCCGCTTATATCTTAATAAGATCGCTAGTTTAACATAAGCATGATTTGGAACCTTGGCCCAAGAGACATCACTAGAAATATCATTGAGGATATGCTTGCCAGATTAGACACTACCTTACAGGTTCCATTACATTTGTATTTCAGGGATATACTCCTCAAAAAATCAGTTATGCTAATGTATAGACATTAAGAATTGCAACTTGAAACAATATTAGCAGACCGTCAGCCGAGACACAATAACCAACTTAGCGAAGACACAATACAGTGCTGCATTAACAATTTTCTACATGAATTGTAGCAAACCAAATACACATTGAAGTGAAAACTTAAGTTTCTACATTACAATCTATGTTCTTACATTGCACATTTTTAAAAGACTAATTGACAGTTTCCGAAATTAACAAAACATGTAATAAATTTTCAAAATGACAGCTAAACACATTGAAAAAACAATGACATTCAAAAATTTTCTTAAAAGCAGATGAAAAGAAAAACCAAATATTTACCCTACATGTACATATATAATATACACACAAATATGTATCTATGTAAATATTCTAAATACACAAATCTAAATGACTTCAAATTAGAAACATCATGTGTATATATGTATGTATGCTGTATGTATATCTCATATGTATTCATTTTTAACTAATGAATATAAATTCAGAGTCACTGTCAAATTCACTGGACACTCTGGACACACTATGTACAAGTGGTTGATGGTGATGATGCTGCTGCTAGTAGCAGCAGCTAGCTGCTGAGATTGATGAGACAATATTAAACAAAATATTTTAGTCACAGTAGTGGGTAGATTAAAAGAAAACTCATACTCATGCTCATGCTACGTTAAAAAATACACTTGAAGAAATAAAGTTTGTTTTTTTAAACACACATGTTATAAAACAATAACATTAATCATAGATTAGTTGCTATTTTCTTTAATACTAATTTGCATAGATCTATGATTATCTGGCCATCTCGATCTTATCCTGTTGAAGCAGCGCAATTAATTTATGCCTTAATTTTTAGAGTGATAAGCACAAATTTCCATGCTAACATTAAATAGCTGCGAGAGGAACTAATGTTGCGAATTTGAAAACCCAGATCGAAATTTTCAGCCACTGAATTGATTTGGGCTGAAACATATGATTTGCTGAAATCATTGATTTTCCTAAGGATATCCCATATATTCATAATATGATTATGTATCACGCCGAAAATTGTCTGTACAACACTGTATTGTGTCTTTGCTAAATTATTAATAGTGTCTTAGCTAAATATCCAAACACAACCGGCATCATTTAACAGTTAGGCACGAGAATTCAATATCATTTATAACGCAGAGGAAGAACACTTAATTTGGTCAAAACAATTGTCAAACTCAATATTGGATTGTTGTCAAAAATCATAAACAAGATGTACGATCGTCTGCGATATGGAGCCTTAATCACTGCTGAATTTTACAGACAAAGATGCTGGCAATTAAGGAATTTCCGGTCTGACCGGATCGAATTACGTCTACAGAATGGCTTACCTGACAGTCATTGAGTAATTAGAGTACTTGTTCCTAAGAAAGCAAACCAGCATTGAATGAAGTCCATCTCTTAACCACATTGCAAAAGTCAGAGCACTACCAAATTGGGCACTACCATACAGTTCCCCTATATACGGAAGTAGAAAGAGAACTCAAAATACTCCAGAATTCTTAATTTATCCATACTAATTAGGCTTCCGTATCAGCTCAGTGTTTTTCGGGTAATACTTTTTTTAATGATAATTAACTACCACAACTAGCATGAATGTCTTCCCTGATACCCTGACAGTAAAACCGCCGTTTTGGTCTTGGATTCCTCGTTAGTCAGAACAAAAACAACCCTTGAATGTTACTGATATCTGAACGTGATTGCTAGACGATTAACATAAGGATCATTAGGGTCCAAGGAGACAGCGACATACATGGCAATGTCAGGGTGTATATGCCTGTCATTGGGTTTTAAATCCGGGGAAATACTGATGTTCTCTTGCAAATTCAGACACTAAGGATTGTACGAATATGTGAAAGGTTCTGAAATTATTGCAGGTTAGCCAGGCATCAGTTATCACATTAAAGCCTATAGTCCAGATTGTTCTTCGCTTTATGAGCAAGTATAAAATAATATCAAAATCAATCTCACTGTTTGAGCCAAATATTCTGGATGAAGATGACAACATTTGCTCTTTACTTCTGCAAGAAAACAGTTGATCAGTTTTGGGGGTTGACTCCAAAGATCAGTCACTGGATCTACATTGTATTCTGTATGGGGTTGGGTCTGGCTTCAAAGAACTTTCACTCATCGATTTTTCTTTATGAAATTATTGTTTGGTCGGCTGATCTGGGGAAATGGAATATGTATCTGAGCTTTGTACAAAAGTTACAAAGCACTTCACCAACAATACTTCACCAGATATACTCCTACATGTAATACCACTAGATTATGGTATTGATTATGGATTCATATCCGTTGTACTCTGTAATGAAGTTGAAAGACGAGTGTTATTTTTAAATATCTACGTGCTAAATGTTTACAATTGATCATGGATCATATTTATACTGTACTCATGTTGGAAGGAGATTAATTTTTTTATGGGGTAGA
Source organism: Calliphora vomitoria (assembly GCA_942486065.2). Lineage (NCBI taxonomy): Eukaryota > Metazoa > Arthropoda > Insecta > Diptera > Calliphoridae > Calliphora > Calliphora vomitoria. Next base: position 113,639,409 of record OW818030.2, on the reverse strand, counting down.
GATCTCAATATCTATAATGGGTGATTCAAGTAGAGATACTTTTTTCAATAGCCTTTTTTTGACAGATCACGTGTGAGTCGTGTCATGCTGTCATGTTATTTTTGTTTAGTATTGTTTGGCATTTCATAATGAAAAGACTTAGGCCTGAACAACGTTTACAAATCGTTCAACTTTATTACGAAAATTCGCGTTCTGTAAGGAATGTGGTTCGTGGACTTCGCTCAACTAATGGTCAACATAATCGGCCTACTGAGCGTACTATTCGCAACACCATCACCCATTTCGAGACCCAGCATTCATTACTGGATAATATTCGACCGAATAGACCACGTCCAGCACGCTGTGAAGAAAATATAGCGGCCGTAGCTGAAAGTGTATACGAAGACCGTGGAGAGTCGATTCGGCGCCATTCGCAGCAACTCGAACAGACTTATGGAAAGACTTGGCCATGATAACCGACTATTTGATGCCTGAAATTGAAGCTCGTAGTCTCGGCGACATTTGGTTTCAGCAAGACGGCGCCACTTGTCACACATCGTATCAATCAATGGATTTATTGAGAGAAAACTTCGGTGAGCACATAAAATCGTGTGATATCACACCGTTAGACTTTCTCCCGTGGAGATAAGTAAAGACTAAAATGTATGCGGACAAACCCGCTTCGATTCAGGCCTTGGAACAAAACATCACGTGTGTCATTCGCCAGTTACCAGTCGAAATGCTCGAACGAGTCATCGAAAATTGGACTCAACGGATGAACCATCTGCGACGTAGCAACGGCCAACATTTGATAGACATAATCTTCAAAAAATAAATGCCAAAGAATGTTCTTTCAATTGATAACAAACATTACCCATTAAATTTGAATTTTCTGTGTTTTTTTTCTTTAAAAAAGTAGGATCACGCTTTATAACAAAAGATATTCAGGAGCCACATCTATAGCAGTCGATCAGCTAGAATTCTTCTTTAACTTTCGCTCATCTCTCAACAAGATGGATTAACATAAGGATTATTTGAGCCCCAGGCTACCGGGACATAAATGGTAATGTCTAAAAGTTTTACAGTAGATCTTGAATCATCCTGCAGTTTAGCATACTACTTCATTACTTTCGAAGACTAGGAGGTATATCTATGTGATTACTAGACTGATGATTGATGGGACGAAGCGTAGATGAGAACAAGCAGAATAGCGTTGAACATTTCTTATGTCACTGTCCCGAGAGCGTTCTGCTTTGCTCGAAACAAATAGTAGTTGGACGGGGCAAGATCTGTACTATAATCAGGATGAGGCTAAACTACCCAACCACTTATTTCTAAAAAAGTTTTTAGCAGGTATTGCAATATGTGGCTTCACTTCATCTGATCTCCTTACTATTTACACCACTTATATTCGACCCAAAATGGAATACAACTCTCATGTATGGGCCGGTGCTTCGAAGTCTATTTTGGAGTTACTTGACCGCGTACAGGAGAGGGCGAAGGTGCTTATCGGTGACATTAGGGTATCCAGCTATATTGATTCTCTGGAGCATCGTCGCAATGTGGGTTGTGTTTCACTGTTCTATCGTTACTACAATGGAATGTGTTCTGATGAAATTAGGGAACTCGTTCCCGAAACCCGTAGTTTCTTATGAAATACGCGTTTATCATCGAGGACTCATCCATTCGTGGTCGATTGGTCAGTGGATCGCACAAAAGACTATAGAGAAAATTCGTTTTTTAGCCGTACCGTCCGTACACAGAAAAAATTATTGCCATTTTTTTTTTAATTAACGCGTTAATTGAAAAAAAAATCGGGTTTGATTAAATAATTTAATCGATTTAATTAAATTTTTAATTGTTTACGGATATTTACAATAAACAGTGTTGCTACTACCCACAAAAGCAAAGAAACAGTAGATTTGTTTAAATTAAATCTATAAATTGGCTACATTTTACTTTAAAATCGCTTGTTTCAACTATTTTTTTATTTGTATGCAATACTTTTTTCAAGTGTGTATACTCAAAATCAAAAACTTTAAGAAATAAACCGGTTTTTAATGTATGAAAGAATGCAAAACACTTGGTGCATATCAAGGCGAATTTATACAAGGTGGAGTCAGTCAATCAGCTGATAACTTTTTTTTTCGCTTTTTGGTTCTAACAGTTGTCAAAGCTTGTGTTTATATTTAAATATCTACATATTCTAAGCTTATTAACAAAATATTTATTTTTTACATAAATAAGTAAAGCCCTCACTATTCAATTATCTACATTATATTAAGTTTTAATACATATTTGTTTAATTTTTAATTTTTGTTTTTTGACATTTGTTAAGACCAATTGTTGTTTTTGTAGAACTGCCACCACCTTGTATAAATTCGCCTTGGTGCATATCAAAGCATGACAAGTTCTTTTAGTATTATAAAAGAATTTCTTGTGTGAGGTCGTGGTCAGTGTTTTGTGTTCTTATTCGATCGTGTGTGTTGTTGTTGTTGCCGGTACGGTAAATTTTTTTTGTATTGTGTATTGAAGTGTAAAAGTATGATGCAAAATAAATTCTAAGTAAAAATTAACCACGGTTCGCGTCGAAAAACAATAATTAAATAAACATTTTAATACTTTAAAAAATACAATAAACTTTTGTTTATTAAATAGTTTACTTTTGTTTAATAAATACTTTTTGTGTGTTAAAAATTAGTTTTTTAAATAAATTTGCCACTATTTTAATTTGCGTCGTTTAGTTGTGTTAAAATGGACATTAAGTGTTTTTTATGTGAAGATACGTACAGTACCTCCGAGTCCTACTTTGTCCATTTAAAACAACATGTTATTCCGTCTAACATTCTATATGAATGCACATATATTGGATGTTTTCAAAAATTTCATACCAAATTTTCATTAAAAAGACATTTATCAAAACATTTTAAGTCCATTAGTGTAGGTAATAAAACGACTTCAATAAATGAAACTAAAAGCAATATTGCGGACAATTCTTTTCCTAAATTAAATGTTGAATGTACTGTAAATCAAAATTCCGTCAGTGGTCCTAAAACATATAATTATCAAAAGAACCTCACAGAAATATATGATTCCGCTTCTAAATTTATTACAAAATTGCATTCGTTTACCAATTTTTCCCGTTCCGATGTAAATTGCATAAGAAAATTTGTAGAAGATTTAGTATTGAAACCTATAGTTAATTTTATTGAAGAGAGCCAAAATCCTAATAATTGCATTGTAAACCAACTTTCAAGTGTTTTATGTGATGTAAAAAATTTATTTGAAAATGTTAAATCTGATTTTAAGTTTGAAAAAACGTTGAAAGACAAGGGTCTTATAAGTACTGTTGAATGCTTTAATATTAACAACAATCCTAAAAGCAATGGTGTACTAATGCCGCTTGAATTTCAAATAAAAAGTATTTTTGAAAAAAATAATTATCTCGATGATGTTTTAGAACACATGAAAAATATTGAAGAAAGTGAGAAATTTGTTAATTTCATACAGGGAAAGCTATGGCGTCAAAAAAAATGTTTATACCCAAATGAAATTTTAGTTCCATACTTTCTTTATGTTGATGATTTTGGTATTAACAATCCGCTTGGATCCAAATCCAATAGGCATTCTATGTGCAATTTTTATTATAATTTTCCATCACTTCCAGAAAAATCTTCGAAATTAAACAAAGTTTATTTAGCCTGTTCCATCAAATCATCAGACTTTAAAAATTATGGAAATAAAGCTCTTGAGAATTTGGTGAATGCATTAAAAAAATTAGAAATTACAGGGATTAACATTCAAACCAGAAATGGTACTAAAAATGTAAAATTTATTATGGGACTACTCCTTGGTGATAATCTTGGATTGAATGTTACCCTTGGGTTTTCAAAATCATTTTCTGCACAATACTATTGTAGATTCTGTTTGACAAAAAAGTGTGATGCTCAAAAAGATTTTTCTTAAAATAAAAGTATTTTAAGAAACAGAATTAACTACAGAGAGTCGATCGATCGTGGTTTAATGTCCGAAACAGGTATAAATGTTTGTTGTATTTTCAACAATATTCCCTCATTTCACTGTACGGAAAACTATTCCGTGGATATAATGCACGATTTATATGAAGGCATTTGTCACCTTATTATATCGGTTTCCTTACTGTATTTTATAAAAACAATGCAATTTTTAACTTTAGAAACTTTAAATGAACGCCTTAAAACATTTAAATATGACCAGCATGACAAGGGCACTGAGAAACTATCAATTAGTTTTCTAGAATTGGAAAATCACAAATTAAAAATGTCAGCAAAACAGATGATGGCATTTTGTCAATATTTTACCATATTAATTGGTGAATATATACCTAATGGTGATCAGGTTTGGCTATTTCTCTTAAGATTTTTTGAACTAATAGATGACATTTTGTGCTATCAAGTTACAGACACCCTAGTAGAACAAATCAGGACAAAAATTGAGTATTTAAACAAAACATATCAAATATTATTTAAACGCAACTTGACACCAAAATTTCATTTTCTTCTTCACTATACAACCGTTATCAATCAATCAGAACCTCTTAGAAATTATTGGTGCTTCAAATATGAAGGGAAACATAAAGAATTTAAAATTTACGCCCACGTTATTACTTCTCGGAAAAATATTGCAAAGAGTTTCTCATTTAAGCAGCAAATAGCTTTTGCAAATTCTTTGCTTGAACAAGAAAATGAAGAAAATGTTTCCTTTAATTCACCATTTGTAGATTTAAATATTAAAAATAAAATAAGTAACAAGCTACAAATATCCACAGATACTTTTTCGATATATTTAGAGGCACATATATGGGGCTATAAATACAATGCCAAAAAAATTATTGCTAAATTTACAGAAGATTTCAAATTATTTAAAATTAACTTGATAGTTACAACCACATGTGGTCAAATCATTTTATGTTGCAATAAAATTGTGTCTGAATTCAATACTCATTTCTCAGCCTTTGAATATTTGGATATTTCAAAAGAATATACTTTTATAAACATAAATGACATTGTTGGACCTCCAATAAATCAAATTACAACCACTCGTGGCAAAGAATTTTTAAAACTAAAAGAATTTTATCAAAATATTTACTAAAAACAATATCAGAATATCAAAATCAAAAAAATAATATCAAAATATCTAAAACTACAAAAATGGACAATTCTAATAAGGATATAAAAGAAATATTAACCAATTGGAACCTGCAACATTTATATGATAAATTTAAAGGTAAATATTTTTATTTCAACTTACATTAAATATAGCTTTAAAAATAATACAGAGCAATTCCATTCCTTTTATTTTTTTTTTGTAGATGAAAACATTACAGTTAGTACGTTAAAAATTCTACAACCACACCACATAAAAAAAATATTTTCCACTTTGCGCACTGGTGATCAAGCTCATTTTGAATTCGAATTGCAAAATTGGAAAAAAACATTCGGATATCAACGTGAAAATAACATGGAACTTAAAAAAGTCGTCATCCCTTCCAAAACAAATATTAAGCGGCCTCTACTTTCCGTCTCTGATATCCTTTCCAGCACCAAAAGTGGTATAGAAATTCTCAAATATTATGAAAAAAATCAGATACTTCAAGAAGAGCACCGGACTTTACTAATAAGCACAATAACGAAGTATTTAGACATAAATGGCTACGATTTTTCTCTTTCTGAATGTGCCGAGTTGGAAAAACAAATATGCAGCATATTTCCATCAGAAGAGCTGGTAATATTTAGTAATTTAATAATAGGTTAGAATTTATTTATATTTTATTTTTCCATAGGCATTCTATACTAACGGTAAAAGGGGGAAAATATATAACAAGTTGGCAAATTTAAAACGAATGTCAAAAGAATTATTTAAGCAGCCGGAATCTTCTCCAGATGAAAACTTGCAATGTGGTTAGTTAAAGATTTTGTCATCAATAAATCATTAACAATTTCTCTTTTATATAACCATTTATCTTTTGTATTCTTTAGAAACGTCAGAAAATTATGCACTTTTTGTTCAAACTCTTAGAAGCGATAAAATAAGTGCAGATGAGTATGACCTCTATTGGAGAAAGTGTGCTCCACTTCGTTTTAAGCAAATCGCAGAATCTAAAACGACGTCAGAAATACTTGATTTGTGGCCAGAGTATACAAAACCGTCAGCCTCTCAATTTGTAAGTAAAATAAAAAAAAACTTAATTTTTGATTTAAAATTAATTACTTAAACATTTCCAGATAAATATAGATTTCGCATTGAAATACCCAACGGCAAAATGTTTAAAGGACAGATGGTCCCTGCTTGAAGATAGTATCTTAAATACATTAAAAAACAAATCTGGTTGCTCTGTACTCTTCAAAGATCTCCAAAAAGCCGAAACGAACAATGAAGGTAAATACCAGAAATTTTTTTAATATTACAATAATATATTTTTTGTAAATTCAGTAATTAATAAATATATATCTGTATTTCAGAGTCCAAAATGTTTACCATACTTTGGCACGCGCACAAGCTTTTCCCTCCTCAACAAGCTTTTACCACCACTCCAAGTGGAGATAAAATTAGAAAGAGGTATTCTGTTGCTGATTCACAAGAAAGCTTTGCAGTTCTAGCAACATCCAATGAAGAATTGGAAACCAAAATAAAACTTCTCCAGTTGCAAGGACGTAGAATCCAGCCTAGACTACTTATCATTGGTGATATATATGATATAAAAACCATTTATGTTTATTTTGATAGATTAAAATTCCCATTTTTAACATTTTTAAATGCATTTGATAATTTGTTCAAATTATTTTTTGTGTTTAATGTTGAATTTCCACAAGAATCAGAAGTTTTTTATAGTTTTGTGCAATCAGTATTGTATGATTTGCCAACATCAAAAAAATTTACAAGAGTTTCTGCCTTAAAACATGAAATTTTAAAAATATAAAATATTCTTTAAAACTATTAATATAAGAATTATGTACATACATGCATAGAATTCCTAAAGGTTACTAAAGTAAATTTATTAAAACTTTTTTTATGAAATGAATAGTGTTATGTTTATATATATACGTTTATTCTGCCTTAAAACATGAAATATTATAAATATAAAAATTATGTTTATAAATATCCTAAAAGTTCCTAAAGCAAAAGTTTCAAAACAATTTTTTCATAAAATTAATAATTATGTATATTAATTTAATTCTATAAAACTCCCAATTGTTACTTTTCTTTTATTATCAATTCATCAAAAGAGATTTTTTGTTTTCCACATACATGAAATTTTTGTACATTATATTCGAAATTAAATTGTAAAAAAAAAAAAAATTCGAAAAATATTTAAATGTAAATATATTAAAACTTTTTTTCATCAAATGTACAAATAATCAATCATTACTTTTAATTTTTGTTTTTTTATATAATTTATAAAACCCCCAATTGTTATTTTTCTTTAATTCATAAAGTGATTGTTTGTTTTCCACACATGTGAAATTTTTGTAAATTGAATTCTAAGATTATAATAATTTTAAAATTGTATAACAATTAATTTTTAACAAATTGAAACAATAAAATGTTGTTTTTAAAATAAAAACAAATTTTTTTTAATTTAATTAAAAATTTAATCAATACATCAAAAGTTTAATTGTCTTTTGAAAATACATTTAATTAATATTTTAATTCTTTCAAATAATAATTTAATTGTAATTTTACTGATTACTATTAAAAATTTATTTGATTCAATAAAATTTTTAATTGATTTCATATTTAAATTCAATTAAATTTTTAATTGATACAATTAAAAATTTAACTAAAATTATTTATTTTCCAATTAAATACTTAATTATCATAATTAAATATTTAATTCATTATTTCAAAACTGAACTATTAAACTTTTAATCAATACTATTATTATTTAATTAAAATTTAATATTAATAATATAATTAAACATTTAATTGATATTATTAATATTTAATTAAAATTTATTTCAATTAATTTTTTATTAAATGCTTAATTGCTGGCATTAATTTGTTTACTGGTGAAAAAACAAACATTTTTTTAATTGATACTACGAATTTTTTAATTGAAACACTTTTTTATTTTTTTCTGTGTATGTGGAATAAGCTTCCTGTCGAAGTATTTCCTGTCCCTTTTGAATGTAGGAAAATTCAAATCAAATATCCACATACACTACTCCCTCTATCCTCCTTCCCATAACCTATTTTCCTAGTTCCAACACAATGCATTGCATGAGTAGGGGTCATCCCCTGAGTGCTGATCCCAGGATCCTTTTGGTTCCACCAACCATAAAGCATTACCATAGCGCCATGAATATTTGGCTGGTTGGCCGGGATTCACATACCATCTTTTACGCTTCGGGTTATCGTAATTGATCCATTTTTAATGCAATGATTCGGTAGACAAATTATTTTCTTTTATAGTGTTCAAGCAGTATTTAAGACGTACATAATCGTATTTCAAGTTCTCTTGGCTTCAATTCGTATGGTACCCAATTTCCCTGCTTTTGGATGAATCCTGTTGCTTTCACATGTTTTGAAATTGCTGATTGAGTTGCTTCCAATGGGTTTGCAAGCTCTTGTTAAGTTTGACAACAATCTTCATGGAGTAATGCCTCCAATTCTTGGTCTTCAAACTTTTGTGGCTGGTTCTGAACAGCACAAACCATCTTTGGCACCTTGAAAAAGATGAAACACATTTACCATAAGCTTCGGTGAGCATCATGTGCTTCAGCGGCACTTTTTTTAAAATAAGAGAAGTAAAGCAAAACTTTCCGCATATGACGCTTTATTTAAATTTCTTACAGTGTATTTGGTTTGATATTGAGCTTACAATTACTATATGTACAAAATACACTAATTTTCCTATAGTATATAAAGTACTTTGTTTTGATTTAAAAAGATTGCAAAAATCACAAGATAAAAACGCCATAAAACCCATACACACACACACAAAAACAATAGATCCATTATAAAGATGCGATGAATTAGATTTGTTTCACTTTTTCAATGTTAGATGTAGTAATGCGATTTAAACGCAAAATTTCGGGGAAAGAATGCCAAAAAGAACAAATAAATAAATAACTTAAGAATAAGAATTTAATGACAAACGTAATATATCTACCAAAGACCAATTCAATTCACAAGGTCTCTTATCAGTCATATTGTCATAATGTCCTAACATATCACGACTCGGCGGCTCGGCTTAACCGACTCTTAGGCATTCGGCGTTGGTCTCTGCTGATGCGTTATGATAACACAATAAACATAGCATAGAACGTAGTATTTTTTTTTTTTTTTTAATACATTTTTTGCTTGAAAAGCATTAAAAACCATTGTGAAATATTAGGACAATTGACATGATACGAGACCTTGTGAATTGACCAAATGTGTTTGAGTTGGCATAGCCATGCAAAGGAACTTGTTTGAGTCATGCCAACATAAGAGAGTATAAAATATTTAAGGATAGCCTATTTGTAGAGTCTATTACAAGTTTCTTGTGAGACCTTTCGATCTGTAGCAATATCACTAAAGTTGGGTAGCTTCTCTCTCTACAAAAACAAACGTTTTGAAAAAACAAAAATCATGGGAATGTCCCATTTAAATTGCATTAACTGACAATCATAAACAATTTTTCTTCACACATACAAAGGAAATATTTAATACATTAAACGCATAAGCCTCTAGTAAAATTAGTGTATTAAATTAAAGCTACACTATATCACTAAACCAGAATGACCGTCATTTGTCTTAAATTTGTGTCTTATTTTAAAACAAACAAATAAATACAATCAATCTACAATGTAGCAGTACAACTACATTTATATGTATAAGTAAGTAGCTGAATATCTAACTATCTATGTATCTTCTACTCTCCTCCATCTAAATGTGTTTTTGTATCATGGCTTTGTTTCTATGATAACTACTGTTGGAGGGTAAATTTCAACCTAGTTACATATATTTATTGTACTACAACAACAATTACAACAATAATAACAACAACTAAAAGGAAATGACATTAAAAGAAATAAACTTTTATACTCTACCGACAACGTTCTTGACGGTCAATGGCAATTAAAAAAACAAAAAACAAAACACACACAAAATAGTAGTAGAATAAGAAAAACTAATAATAATAAAATTTAGTTTTTGTTTATTTATTTCTGTTAGAGACAATAATTAATTTGATTTTTAGTTTTACTCGCTTTAAGAGCTGACGAAGCTGCATAATTAGTTAACTTAACTGCTGGTAATTATTAAACGAAAGTTGAGTCATATTTATGTTAAAAAATTTATTATGATTTTAACTTAAAAACATAATTTGTGATTCAATGTAGAGAATTAAATTAATAATTTTATTTAAGTAGCATACAAAGAAATATTATTTACTACTAGAATTTCTGGAGTTTCACCTATACTGATGTTCCCATTGCCGTTAACAGTAAATTTATTTTCCCCATAAGACACATTCTTTAAGACTGTCTGGTCCATTTGTATAAATGTGCTGCAGAAGTCGGACTTGATATTATAAGGAAGTATAAAACTCATCGCTTTAAATAACACCAATATCAATCTCAACATGACAGCCAAATATATTGGTATAATTGAAATGAAGACGACAACAATCGCTCTTTACTTTTACTAGAGTATTGTTAGGAAAGAGTTGCTGGCTTCAAAGATCCATGACTCGTCGATTTTTCTTTATGGAGTTATTACTTGGTCGGCTGATCTAGAGAAAAGGAATATGTATCTGAGCTTTGTACAAAAGTTACAAAGCACTTCACCAACAAAATCTCCAGATATACTCCTACATGTAATACCACTAGATTATGGCAGAGAAGGGGGAGTAGATGAACTCAAGAATTCATATACATTGTACTTTGTAATGTAGTGGAAAGGCGAGTGCTATTTTTAAATATCTACGTGATAAATGTTTACAATAGATCGTAAATCATATTTATACTGTACTGATGTTGGAAGGATATTCATTTTTAAACTGATAGCTCTAAGTTCCACGATCATGTAAGTTATGAGGTAGAGATCTCAATCTCTCTATAACAAAATATATCCTGGAACCACAGAATTCTTCTTTAACTGACGCTCATCTCTCAACAAGATGGTTTAACATAAGGATTATTAGGTCCTCATTCCACAGGGAGATAAATGTGAATGTGTAATAGGTACTTTCTTACGTATACCCCAACTATTTTACAAACATAGTATGTGTCACAAGCAATACAACTGTAGCAACAATAATTTCTATTGTAGCTACGTGGTGGTTGAGAACGAGGAGAAGAAAGTTGAATACTTATCATGGTTTTACGAACTAAGAGACCTACTCTTTTTTTTTTTTGTTTTTTTTTTTTTTTTTTTTGCTTGGACCAGCACTTAGGGGATGACCCCTACTCATGCAATGCATTGTGTTGGAACTAGGAAAATAGGTTATGGGAAGGAGGATAGAGGGAGTAGTGTTTGTGGATATTGATTGATTTGAATTTTCCTCCATTGAAAGGGACAGGAAATACTTTGACAGGAAGCTTATTCCACATACGGATGGTACGGCTAAAAAACGAATTTTCTCTGTAGTGTGTTGTGCGATCCACTGACCAATCGACCACGAATGAATGAGCTCCCGATGAAAAACGTGTATTTCGTAAGAAACTACGGGTTTCGGGAACGAGTTCCCTAATTTCATCAGAACAAATTCCATTGTAGTAGCGATAGAACAATCACACACAACATACATTCCGACGATGCTCCAGGGAATCAATAGAGCTGAACACCCTACTTTCACCGGTAAGGACCTTCGCCCTCTCTTGTACGCGGTCAAGTAACTCCAAAATAGACTAGTAAGGAGATCAGATGAAGTGAAGTATTTCTTACACCGTCTTAGAAAACAGAGGCACTTGAACGCTTCCTTCGACACTTGAAAAATGTGTTTTATCCAGCGAACACTGAACACTGACTTCTCATGCCTAGAACATCGAGAGCTTCTGATTCCTTAATATTTACACCACCCATAGAAACAGATGAAGCAACATGATCTGTCGTGCATTTATGTGTTAACATACAACATTGAGTCTTACGTGCATTAAAATCGACTCTGTTCGCACAACCCCATTCAGAGATTGTCACAAGATCATGGTTAAGTGTATCATTCATGTTTTGCCTCATTGCCCCAATCTCCGAAATGCTGTCATTGCAAAAGAATAGATAGGGTTGGAAGTTTGACTTAGAAGATCATTTAGAAAAATAAGAAATAGAGTAGGAGAAGGAACAGAGACCTGCGGCACCCCTGAATTAATCTTGAACTCATTTGATTAGATCCCATCTACAATAACACGTATAGTGCGATCTCTGAGAAAGCTCGCTATAAATCAAGAGAAGTCATTATGGACACCAGAAGCAATAAGTTTCGATAAGAGCGCACCAATCCACACCGTATCGAACGCCTTAGAAATATCTAGAGCCACCAATTTACTTTCGCCAAAACGGTGTATGGAACGGCACCATTTTTCCGATATGAAAGCAAGCAAGTCCGATATGAAAGCAAGCAAGACGGTGGTTAACCATACTCTCCATAACTTTGGAAAGTGCAGAACAAATTGCTATTGGGCGATAATTTTCAGGGTTGTTAGCCTCTCCCTTTTTTGGAATTGGCGTTACATTAGCAACCTTCCAACATATAGGAAATTCTGCGGCACAGTATAATATGCTGAAAAGGTTTGCTAACGGACGGGCTAGCGTCGAAGAACACTGCTTCAAGACCAGTGCTGGTATGCTAAAACAGCATACATTTTTTGGCCAATGCTCGCTTCAAACGAATCAGTAGCATTCGGAACACATTAACTGTGATGGTCTGGTCAGATTTCAGTATCTGATAATAGATTGCTCCCACCAAATACAGAGCATTACCTTATCGCCATGGATATTTGGCTTTGGTGTCGATTCGTGTGGTTGGCCAGGCATCACATACGACCTCTTACGCTTCGGGTTATCGTAATGGATCCATTTTTTATTTGGTGCAAAAACTATTTTTCTAGCATTCAAGCATCATTTCGGACATGCAAAATCGCCTTTCAAGGTCTCTCGGCTTTAATTTGATTACCCTGCTTTTGATGAATTCTGCTGCTCCCAAACTTTTTAAAATTGCTGCTTGTGTAGCTCCCAATAATTATGCAAGCACTTGTTGAGTTTTAAAGCTATCTTCATGGAGTAATACCTGCTTGGTCTTTAAACTTTTTTGGCAGGGCGATCTTTGCTTTCCGTGTCAAAATCAAAACTTCAGAATCGAACAAAACATCTCTCGCAAGTTTAAGCCGTTGGAGCACATTCACCATAAGCTTTGGCGAGCAGTGGTGTGCTTCAACGATACTTTCTTCAAATTAAATAAGTAAAGCAAAACTTCCTGCATATGACGCTTTGTTGGCACAAAATTCGATATTGAACATTATATTGTTGTTTACAATATAATGTTCAATAACTAAGTGGGAATAAATGACAGATATGTATTCTTCAAAATGACATATTTGTTATTAAAAACAAAAAAGAATACTTAATTATTATACCCTTCACCATGAGTGCCAAGGGTATATATAAGTTTGTCATTCCGTTTGTAATTTCCACATTTTTTATTTGCGACCCCACAAAGTATAAATATTCTGGATCGTTTTATATAGCGAAGTCGATATAGCCATGTCCGTCTGTATGTTGAAATCAACTTTCCGTAGCCCCCAAATAACTTACAAACATAATTGATCAGTATATTGGGAATTCTTCCGGCTCGGTCGCTATTTAAAATCGAGAAAATTGGCACACAAATGGCTGAGATATAAGGAAAAAACCGGGACAACCTCGATTTTTGTCCTATTTTTTATCTATATCTGGATTACTAAGTCATTAATATAGACAATATGGATATCTAATGATAGATATTTCAAAGTCCATTGCAACGATTTATATAAGGCTACAGTAATTTGGATCTACAATGGGTCAAAATCGGGAAAATTATTTTTTAACCCAAATATTTTTTTTCATAAAAAAATTTTAAAAATTAAAAAAAAAAAATTGGAAAAAAATTTAATAAAAAAATTGAAAAAATTTAAAAAAAAACAATTTGAAAAAAAAAAATTAAATTTTGAAAAACAATTTTGAAAAAAGAAAATTTTAAGTTTGTTTACCTAAAAATATTAAACATTTTTATTTTAAAGTATAATTTGGTGAAGGGTATATAAGATTCGGCACAGCCAAATATAGCTCTCTTACTTGTTTAGATTAAATATGTTAAAAAGTAGAAAAATATGCAGCGAATTCCAACCTAATTTTGCATAAAATGTATCAATTAATAGCTATCGGAACAATACGTTTTGATTTTATCAGCGGAAATTTTGGAATTTATGAAATAAAATTGAAAATTTCTAAAATACTATTTAGAAATGGGGCAGAAACAGTTTCAAATCTGTTTATTTAGTTTACATTTTTTTCCATATTTTTTTACTTGCAATAAAAAGTTTCTTATAAATAAAATATACAACTTACCTCCATACATCACGAACAGCGTTATTTTCAACATAATCAAATTCGGATTTATGCCGCGACGTATACAAAACTCATCGAATTTTGAAGATGGCGGCACATAAACCGTTTCCGTAGCAACTTCTTCGCCACCCATTTTGAAGGACTATTGTTTTTGCACTCTTTAATTGAATCAATAAATCTCAAAATATTTAAATATTCTTTTAATATTTATAATTTATTAAGAAATTTAAAATTGTTATAATGTTAGTTTTTTTATATAGAGAGATCTTTAAAAAAGCTTTTCATTGGTTTGATTTTATTTTTTTTCTTCGTTAAACTTTATTTAGTACAAAAATCACACACACACACACACTCGACAATTGTGTTGTGGGGCCTGACATAAATGAAAATTAATTGTAATTTAATTTGAATTTGACGTTTGGATACAATACACGATGTTTAACAATGGATCACACTCACTACATACAGAGCACGAGCAGGCGGCGGAGATGACGTTAAAGTTTAGACACTTTCGAGTAAAGTAAGATTTTAAGATTTATTTTTTTCTTTTTTTTTTTTTGTGATTATTATGATTATTCTTTCTTTAGATTTCTTAAATCACACTTGAAATTAAATGTCTGTTATTTTATTTTTTCGGTTTTAATTCAATTTGATTTAAATGATAATTTCATCATATATTTTTTCATCTTTTTTTTTGGTTTTTTTTTTCTTTTTCTTTTTTTGAGATATTTTAACTGTGTATATTAGAGATCTCTGAGCTTAACTTAGTTTTAGATTTTTTTTACATCACTTTTGATTAAGAAAAAAATAAAATAAAAAAATTATGGTGTACAGGGGTTTTTTTTATTAGTTTTCTTTTGAATTATTAGTAGTATTTGAAGTTCGTTTCTGTGGCTGACACAATAGTTTAATTAATACAGCAGATTTCTTTACAATTCAACAGGAATATGATGGTATTGAAACATTTCTTTTGTTAATAAAGTATTGTTAAATTTACAGAAAATATGTACAAAAATTATGGAAATTTTCTTAATTTTAGTTTTTTTTTTTTTAATAAATTTTATTTGAAAATCCGTTTTTCTACACAGAAAAAATGATTGTAAAAAATTGTTCAATTAAATTTATTTTTGCTTTTGTTTTTGTTTTCAATAATTTTTTTTATTCTATTAATTATTTTTTTTAATTAAATAGCATTTCTTTGAAAAATAAAAAATTCTGACAGAAAAAAACTAAATGAAAAATATTTTCTTTTTTTTTTCAATATAATATTTTTTTCATAAATGTCTATACATTTTAATGCACAAAAGTTATAAAATTAATGTCTGTTATTGCGTCCCGATATCCGTCTGTTGTGGATTTCAATAATGAGTATTGCGACAGGTAAGTTTAGTTTGTTGTCGGTTAATAAAGGTTTGTTTTATCAAAACCGTTTTTTATTGCTTTTTTCACAGATTTGTTATCAAAGGATCTATAATATAATGGAATATCGTCGTTATCAGGGGTGAATATCAAACTATATCTTTTTATCTCCGTTTCCCTTCTTAATGGTGCTTTTTTAGACTGGGCATATGTGAATTCTCTGGTAAAATTATCAAAATCGCATTATTTTTTCGGATTTGTACATTGTATACATTTAAAGGTTTAATAAAGAAAACCAGAACTACTTCCAGTTCCTATTTATATGGAATAACATAAGCTGCTCTTTGGGGAAAACATGAAGACAAATTTGTACGAAAACAATAAACCATTGTAATTTTAAATAAATGTAAAAATTTTGTCAAAATATTCGCATTTGATTCATTTAATTGTGTTAATTAATATTTTAATAGATATTATGAAAATTTAAATCAAAAACTTCATTGATTCAATCAAATAATTAATTGAAATTTGTGCAGAAATTCAATTACTTCATTTAGTACTATTTTAATTGATATTTTAATACTATTTTTTTCAATTAAACTTTTTAATTTCCAATTAATTAATAGTATTATTTTGATGATTGGAGCAAAATCAAAAATTTTTTTAATTAATATAATCAATTTCGTAATTGAAACTCATTTTTATTTTTTTCTGTGTATGATAAGTTTTTTATTAGAATAGCCATTTCCTGTGATTTTTGTAAGATTTAATTAAAATTTAGCTTTAAATTGATTTTTCACAAAGTTCTTTTTTTTCATAATTTAATTGATTTAATTTTTAACGTTTTGTTTCCGCCGATTTAGTGTCGTTTTTAAATCCCAGTATTGCTCGCTCCGTAGTCTGAACAAAGACTAAATTTAGTTGATCATTTATCCTAAAGTTTTGAATAAGAAATGAAAAAAAATAATATATAAAAAAAAAGAAATAATAACAATCATATTTTCATCTTGTCAGTGATCTTAATCTGTGTGTAAATGCCGTTATACTCTCACACACTCTTAAATACTCAAACAATTGCATATATGTATGTATGTATATATGTTCTTTAAGTAACAATAACAATAACAGTAATAAATACAAAAAAATATAAAAAAAAACTTATTTATTTATTATCTATGTATTTAGTACACCTTCACCACCACTACTCTCTTACTCACTCACACTTATCTATCACTCCCACTCACACACAAACTAAGTACGTACGAGTATTTATTACAGTGTCTCATTACTTTTGTTCTCTACTATTAATATTATTATTATTGTTGTTGTTTTTGATCATTATAACTGTTATATGTTCTATTCCTACTTAGTAGTAAGTTCTGTTATTGGAATCTTAGTAAATCTACTGTCATCTAAGTTGTTCTGTTGTGTTTTCCTTCTCTTTTTAGATAAAGATAACAAAACAAGTCGAACATTTGTCATACGTCAGTTAGTTTGTTTTTATTTTTCTTCATTTTACACTATAATCTATCACGAGCTTTTTCTGTGTTCAAAATATATTTTTTCTCAGTGATATTGTGTATAGGTAGGTACAAACATATGTATGTAGTAGACTCTATAAATTTAATTTGTGTTTGCAAATTAACAGTGAAATAATGATTTACAAGTTTTGTTGTTGTGGTGTAACTAACATTGGGCTGTCAGTCAAACGGAAATATTCTCAGGGTTTCCAATATAATATAGAACTCTAGAGTATTAATCTTTCATAATTGTATACCCTTCACAGTGGTAAGGATTTATATGAGTTTGTCATTTACTTTGCATTGCTGTATGGTGGTGTATCTTTTTCTTTTTAATAACTTATATGTGATTTTGTTATTTATTCTCATTTAATTATTAAACATTTGGGGGATTCACACGGTCTGCTATTAGGTCATATTGTCCTTATATATTATGATAGTTTAAACAAATTGTTGTTGTGCTTCAAACTAAAAAAGGCATATTTTATGATAAAACAAGAAACATATGGTCAATTCACAAGGTATCTTATCAGTCATATTGTCATAATGTCTTAATATATCACGACTCGGCGGCTCGGCTTAACCGACCCTTAGGCATTCGGCGTTGGTCTCTGCTGGTTTGTTACAATAACGCAATAAATATAGCATATAAAGTAGTATTATTTTAGGACATTTTTTGCTTGAAAAGCAATAAAAACCATTGTAAAATATTAGGACATTATGACAATATGACATGATAAGAGACCTTGTGAATTGACCAATAGTTCAAAAAGTCTTATTAGTTTAGAACTTTTTTGTTTAAAACACAACAAAAAATAGTTAAAACTATCATAATATATTACGACATTATGACCTAATAGCAGACCGTGTGAATTCTCCAATTATATAGTGTAAACAACAAAGTGTTTTTTTTTTTTTTTTGCTTCAAAATTGTCGAATTTTTTACCAACAAAGCGTCATATGCGGGAAGTTTTGCTTTACTTTTTTAACTTGAAAAAAGTGTGTTCCATCAATATCAATGTGCGGTTCTGAAATGTTGATTTTGACACGAATGACAAAGATCGCCCAGGCCAACCAAAAAAGTTTGAAGACCAAGATTTGGAGGCATTACTCCATTAAGATTATTGTGAAACTCAACAAAATCAAGCCGCAATTTCAAAACGCTGGCGAGCAGCACGATTCATCCAAAAGCAGGGAAATTGGGTACCATACCAATTGAAGCCGAGAGACCTTGAAAGACGATTTTACATGTCGGAAATTATGTTTGAAAGCTATAAAAGAAAATCTTTTTGCACCGAATCATTACTAGCGATCAAAAATGGATCCATTACTATAACCCGAAGCGTAAGAGATCGTATGTGAAGTCCGGCCAACCAGAACAATCGATACCAAAGCCAAATATCCATGGCGCCAAATAAAATGAGCTGCTGAAATCTGACCAGACCATCACAGGGAACCTGTACCGAATGCAACTGATTCGTTTGAAGCGAGAATTGGCCGAAAAATGCCCAAAATATTCGGCCAGACATGAAAACGTAATATTAATAATATTGTTACGAATGTGCGATTTGAATTTAACGGTCTGTAACGACTGCCTGCAGCATTCATCATGTTTATAAACACGTCCATCAGTAGAAGCTTCTACTTATTAACAATGGTGATAGCATGCGGTTATTAGCATTGTTTGTAAGTGTGGCAACACTGCATGTTCAAGCTGCTAACATTAACATCGAAAGCTCTAGAATTCGAATGTACTAGTTGTCCGTAAGGATCATTGTAGAAGATTCCTGAAAGATGGCGTGTGTATAAATAGTGGCAGAGCTTGCAGTCGTGAGTGAGTTTATCATAGGCGCTGTTAGAGTTAACATCAACTGTCTTGTACATTTAAGTTTGTAGATTATAAAGTGTGTGTATTTCTGCGAATTGATAAACGTGCATAAAAACACTGAGTGGCTATTTGAACTACATTTTAAATAAATAAAGAGTTGTTACAATTTTAAACTAGTAAACGGCTTTTATTTGCAATCAAAAGTATCCGGTTTATTTAAAGGAAATAAACCAACGTTTTAAAAAGGTAACAATATGTTGGAACACCTGTTAAAAACTATTTAGAAAAAACTGGATGGGAAGTTTTCCTCAGCGGCCTGATAATCCCATCCGACTACTATTTGTTTCGATCTCAGAACAGAGTATCCAAAATTGGCTTGATTCGTTCTTGACCTCAAAAGATGAGCAGTTTTTTTTTTGGCTCGGAATCCATATGTTGCCAGAATCCATATGTAACAATGGCCAATACTTTAAGTCAATTTACATATATTATATGTACAAATATTTTAAAATAAAAGCTAGAAATTTGAAAAAATCCCGCATTAAGTCATACACGCAATAATTTATATAACGACACTCAGAAATTCAAATAAGTACATAGAGAAACATAGAGCGGAAACTAAAACACTAAAATTACTAAAAATAATCACATATTCGAGTTTTGTTTTTGCTTTCACATAGTTTTTTTTACTAATACATTCTCACCACTTAGTTTTTTGAAAACAGAGTTAGGTCCATAGAGAAACATAGAGCGGAAACTAGAAAAAAACTCAAACAAAAATTTTACTCAAAATAATCACACATACGAGTGTTGTTTTTGATTTCACATAGTTTATTTACTAATACATTCTCAGCACTTAGTTTATTGACAACTGAGTTAGGTCTTTGACAGGAGAGTTTCAAATATTTAAATAAAATCAATATAAAGTCAACTTAATTGTCAAATTGTAATTGTCAATTGGTTCCATTCCCAAATATAGTTGGTCAAAATTATACAAATTTGTGTGAACTATACGTGCTATCTACGTGCTCTTATACAATGCACAGTGGGGCAGTATCAAAATATTTTGGAAATATGTATGCCATTTCTTACTGGCTGATCGAATTGGCTGATCGAATTGCTTTGACAACATGAGCGGCGCTGTGTACCTCAGACATGAAATTTTTTTTGGGTTTGTCAAAAATCAAACATTTAATATATTCTTAAAGCTCTTGATTAGGCCTATAAAATCATACTGACGTGTGTAATTCAAAATTTCATCATACCTTGGCCCAGTTTTTACATTATACCAGACACAATATACATATAACCGATTTTATTAAAATTATGTCTGTTAGTTAAACAATAAATAAGAAAATCATATGAACAAATTTCCAAAAATGTACCAGGCACCATTTTTGGGTGAAAATCAAAATTTATTCTACATTTTTCTTTTTTCTTCTTTTTTATATGAAAACTTTTCGATTTTGGGGGGGAATTCACATCACTTTTAACACACTTTTAAGATAACGACAGGTTTAGGAGAAAAAGCTCCAATTTCCCATTTCCCTCCTGAACACCCATCAAGCTAGAATTTTCAAAATACTCCACTTTGCGGAAATTTCAAACAATTCAAATTTCTACTCATTTTTTAAAAAAGTACTAAACTGTTTTTCCGGATTTGTTCACAAGATATTGGAGTTTTTTATAATAAAAATCGATAATAAAAAATCGATTTTTGGTACAAAATATGAGTGATCGCAGATTGAGCTTATTTTCCCTAAAATCACTGTATTTACAAAGTTATTAACGAGGTTTTAATAGTTAAAATCTATTTTTGGTATACAATTTGAGTGATCACAGATTGAGCTTATTTCCCTAAAAAAAGAAGTATTTACGAAGTAATTAAGGATTTAAAATATTAAAATTTTGTATACTAATCATCGATTTTTGGTATTAAATATGAGTGATCACAGATTGAGCTTATTTCCCTAAAAATCACTGTATTTACAAGGTTATTAACGATTGAGCTTTTTTAACTAAAAATCGATTTTTGCTATAAAATATGAGTGAGCACAGATTGAGCTTATTTTTCTTAAAATAACTGTATTTCCAAAGTTATTAACTATTTAAGATATTTGAGGTTTTTTTTACTAAACATCGATTTTTATTATAAAATGTCTGTCTGTCTTTCGGCTCGGTTGCTATTAAAAATCGAGAAAATCGGCTCACAAATGGCTGAGATATAAGGAAAAAACTGGGCAAACCTTGATTTCTGCCCTATTTTTGATCTATATCTGGATTACTAAGTCATTAATATAGACAATATGGATATCTAATGGTAGATATTTCAAAGTCCATTGCAACGATCTATATAAGGCTATAGAAATTTGGACCTACATTGGGTCAAAATCGAGAAAAATATTTTTTAACCCGAATTTTTTTTTTTTACCAAAAAAACTTTGTTTGTCAAAAATTAATTAAAAAAACAATTTCGAAAAAAAAAAAAATGAAAACAATTTTGAAAAAAAAAATTAAATTAAAAAAAATTTTGAAAAAAAATAAAAAAAAAATTTTGAGAACAATTTTGAAAAAAAGAATTATTTTTTAAATTTAGAAAAAAAATATATATTTTAAATTTTAAAAAAAAAAATAATTTTTTAAATTTTGGAAAACAATTTAAAAAAAAATAATTTTGTTTACCTAAAAATATTTAAAATTTTTATTTTAAAGTATGATTTGGTGAAGGGTATATAAGATTCGGCACAACCGAATATAGATCTCTTACTTGTTTTTCCTAAAATCACTGTACTTACAAGGTTATTAACGATTTAATTTATTTTAGTTTTTTATACCAAGTATAAAATATAAATAGGTTCAATAACGATAACTTAAAGTTAGCTGTAACTATGGGTCTTAATATTGAACAATTTGGCTGAAATATTTCACAGTAGTCTATAAATTAAACCATTAAATTTATTTATGTTATAAATTTTATTTACAGCTAACTTTAAGTTAAGTTTTTATTGCAAAATTTTTTACAAATTTATCACTTTACCATAAACTCATAGTTATCAACCACCATCACTTATAAATTCACAAACAAAGTTATCAATTAAGTCGGAAATTTTCACGTTGTCAGTGTAAAATTTTAAAAAACTTATAAAATTCGAAGTAAAACTTTCATGCATCATTTGATTTATGCTTTTTAACTTGCAATATTCCGATTGATCACTCAGTCTATAACGTTTCCAATAACGGACTTCAAGCAACTGCCACAATTTTTTCTTCGCATGTTAGAAAATCGCAATTAATATTAGAAAATACTTTTAATACAGAAAACTAATTAGATGTAAAACACTTGGGAACCAAAACACACCTCAGGGATTAAATTGATAACGTGTGAATGATAAGAGCCAGCAGCAAGGTGTCGGGAATTACTATGGAATATTTAGGTGACAATTAATTGATTTGATATTGTAGAGAATTTTGCATTATGAAAATAGTTTTTCTATATGTACTTATGTGTGTAATTTAATGTCAATGTTTTTTTATTTATTAGATTCATTTGTATGTACAGGGTGTTTTTTTAAGACAGATAGAACTTACGAAAGGGTTAACTGTCAAATTAAATTGGAAATTGGGTACCATACGAATTGAAGCCGACAGACCTTGAAAGACGATTTTGCATGTCCGAAATTATGCTTGATCGCCGATGAAAAATGGATCGATTACGATAACCCGAAGAGGTCGTACGTGAAGCCGACTACTATTGGTTTTGATCGAAGCAGAACGCTCTCTCTGCGATACGCTTCAGTTAGAAACAGAGTATCAAATATTAGTTTCTTAAATAGTTATTTTACCCAACAAATTTATTTATACATATTGTCTTTATTATTTGCATATTTCACTTTCACCTTCTCTCAAGTATTAAAACATAATTTCTCCATTAAATACTCAAACATAAGACATCAGACAGACATCACCTTTTTACCTTAAGTGTAACACCAGCAGTAAGTTATTGAATTAGCTCATACTGCTCCTGCTGCG
This sequence comes from Calliphora vomitoria, assembly GCA_942486065.2. NCBI lineage: Eukaryota > Metazoa > Arthropoda > Insecta > Diptera > Calliphoridae > Calliphora > Calliphora vomitoria. The sequence continues at coordinate 113,616,129 of OW818030.2, read as the reverse complement.
GCTGATGAAGATATTAGTGAAAATCAACAGCATCACAACATGTAGCTGAAGCAAATGCACAGATAACTTATCTGGAAAAAAAAAAACTTATCATCAACAAATATTAAGAATGAAAAAAAAACACACCATCATCATCATCAGCAGCAGCACCATCCTCAGCATCAACAACATTTTTGAGGGATTAAACAAAAAGTATGACAAGTGACAAAATGGGTACAGAACAGAAAAACAAACAAAATATCAGCAACAACAACAACAATCTAAAGGAAACTTCATTATCATCAGCATGTTCAACAAATTGTAGATTAAATCATAATTATGAAGGGCAAAAAAAAATTATTAATTTGTCTTAATCAGAATGAACAATTTGAAATATTTGCAGTAAATATTAAAATTAATGTCAAGGAAAATAGAAATTTTTAAATCAATTTGCTAAATACATACATAATTAAATTTATATAAATGATTATAACATATTTGTTTTACATCAAATATTAAGCTAATAAATACTATTTTTACTTAAAATATTTATCTTTTTTTAATGATTTCTTTTCTTTCATCTTCCACAATTTAAAAAAAAAAACCTTATTAAAATGCATTATTACGCATCATGATAAAAATTAAACAAAAAAAAGAAATATAAATAAATATAAAGCAGCAGCGTCAGCCATCATAAATCTATTGTCACTGGTGACGGAGGGCATCTTAAAATCTGTATGGAATTAAACATGTAAATAAGTCCCCAATCAGTGAGTGTCACGAGTTTGTATTTAGTTTGTTGTAGATTATTAACATCTATTTATTGCTATGATAAATACATTTTAAGATTTTAAATAAAACCACTATGGATACAAAAATATGCATATTAAAATTAAATCAATAAGTATTTTTAATAAAAAAAAAGATATAATAATAAGAATATCAAATTGTTTAAAATTATGTTAATAAACAGTTTTTTTTTTATTTATTTGCAAAATTTTTTAGAAAGTTATTTATTATTTTCATTTATTTACTATTTTTTTTATTAATTTTGAATAATTCAGTTAAATTTTTAAATAAAACTCTTCCATGTTATTTAAGTACTGCCACCTATTGGGCAGTAGATTACCAACACACACTTATACGTATTTATCCAAGTCATCAACCTAACTGTAGCTGTTAGCTTTTGTATATATCAAAGTAGTACAGTGCATAAAAATACAACTATGGAAGATAATACAGTGTATCATAAAGAAGACTGTCGGTAAGACAGTTTCTTGCTACACACAAAAAAATAATCGAGGCTATATTAACTAAGCTTGCATAGTTAATTTCTTTCTATATGAAAATGAAAAACTAAGTTTTAATATCTATGCCAATAGGTAATTTAAACAATACATTTTACCTAAAAACTATGTTAATATAACTATTGGAATTAGTAACATCTTCGAATTTATTTGTTGTTTGATTTATTTTGTTTAATTGTCAATTGAAAATATTTTTGGTGCAAAAGGGTATGTATTAGGGATGCCAATCCCGAAATCCCGATCCCGAAAATCCCGGGATTTTTCGGGATCGGGATTTCCCGAATCCCGGGATTTGTGAAAAAAAATCCCGGGATTTTTCGGGATTAACAAATCCCGGAAAATTACGAGATTTTTGATATTTTAGGAAGATTTTTGAAGCTCCCAAAATACAAAATTTAGCTAAATTTCAGCATACTGATAATACTAATTTTGCTTCAAATCCAAAATATTTTTCTGATATAGGGGTATATTATTATGGTTCTCACAAAAGTTGGTAGAAGGGTTTATTTTTATATAAAACTTGATTATTAAATTTCATTACGATATAAATTATTATAAGAAAATTATGAATGTTCAAGTTATTTTCTGAAGGGGACCATGTATCGGTACTAGAGACAAATGTAGCCCGATTTCCGCAATACTTCACAGTATAATTTGAGAGTACCTAAAACTTATTTCGTGCTAAATTTTATAAGGATTGTCGCATAATCAACATACTTATGACTGCTCAAATAGTATTCCGGGGGACAACTGTATGTTTCTAGGGGAAATCATGGACCATTTTCAATTCCAAACAAGCCTTATAAACAAAGAGTATTTATGGATAATTTTAGCCAGCTGGCTCCTTTCTTTTCTGTCCTATCGTGTTTTAAACAGACAGACGGACGGAAATTTTATGTTATAAAAGAAAACAACACTTTTTATATTTAAATTTTATTATCAACAAACATTTTCGACAAAAATTTCAATTGCAAATAACTTTTAAACTGCTTTACCAATTTTTACAGGATTAGTCTCATAGTAATGGTAATGTACTCTTTCCCAAAAATTCTTTTACTATGAACTTAGCGTATGTACTCAATACGGTTTTGTTATGGATTTCTCACTGTTATAAAGTTCAGATTACGATTATAAATATGAAATATCTTTTGTGTCAAATTTATTTTAATTCAATGCATTAGTTTTTCCTTTGTTATATTTTTACTTAAATATATTAACGAAAAAAATAGTTTTTATTGTTGAATTTTTATGTTTTATTACGTTTAACTAAAATCCTGAAGTCCCGAAAAATCCCGAAATCCCGAAAAATCCCGGGATCCCGAAAAATCCCGGGGTCCCGAAAAATCCCGGGATCCCGGGATTCACATTTCTAAAATCCCGAATCCCGGGATTTGTAAAACCTAGTCCCGTTTGGCATCCCTAGTATGTATATATTAAATCAACTTTAAAAATATAAAAATTCAAATAAATTATATTTTTAGGAATATAATCAAAAGCTTGGAGACACGCGACATGTATGAAATCATGGGGTATTGAATCAGGTAAAAGTCTTATTCACGTTGTTGACAGACCTTCAAATTCAGCATTGGCCCAACAACAATTACAGCAAAGGCGATCAAAACTTCAAATAAATTTGCAAAACGTTGACTATACGAAACGTTTGGTGATAAAAGTCTCCAAAAGAAGTCTAAATTCCACAACACCACCACAGACATCGGCTTCGGACAACGAAAGAAATTATTTTAAAAACTCAAAAAAATCAAGCAGCCCACAACAAGCTCAACTCCCGTCAAATCCACCTACATGGCAAGTTATCTCCCAGAAGTACCGGTATTGAAATGTTTCAATATTTTATTTAACTGTTCTGTTAAAGCTGTTTAGTTACTTATTTGCTTTATTAAGAATAATAAGAATGTGAATGTTACTATGTGGAATGTCCATCTCTATCTCAGATTACAGGTTTAAATCAAAAAATAGTGATACTATAAATAATTCGTTCTTAAGTTTATTATTAATAAAACAAAACCTTTAAATCTGACTAGTACTGGAACAGATCAAAAGATAGAGATGGACAGACATTCCACATAGTAACATTCACATTCATAGTATTAGATATTAATTGTTTCCCAAATCAATATTATTTGTAATGTTTTACTTATATCAATAAATAAATATAAATTAAATAAAATATCAATTTCATTGTTATTAGTACTATAACATAGAAAAAATTGTTAATTTAACTAAACAGATATTTTATTACATAGATAATTTACCAAAAATAAAAGTATAAATTTGCTTTGCTATAATTTGTAATTTTGAAAAGTTTAGTAGAAAGTTTAACAAAAATTTTTGTTGATTTTTCGAACAAGGAAATCAACTAAAATTTTAGGCATATTAACTAAATAACTTTGTAAATGCCATTCTACCCTTGCGCTTAGTTAAATTTATACTATATTTTTAGGCAATATTACCTATAGAATTTTTTGTGTGCATGATAAACGTCAAAATGGTTGTCAAGATAAAAAATATTATTGCTTCTTTATGACAAAATTGTTAGTGCTTTTGCTCAGACAACTTTGTCTTTACAACAAACGTCATTAATAGTTATGATAACAGTTTTCAGTAATAAAACCAAAAATTTATTATAAGTTGCCAACACACTTTAAAACTTGTATTATTTCAATCATACCGAATAAGTAACCCCCTGTCTATACCTGATAAATTTGTATCATAATAAACGTCAAAATGGTTGTCAAGATAAAAAATTATCAGGTATAGTCCCCATTTATTAGAATAATTGCTTCGTTATGACAAAATTGTTAGTGCTTTTGCTCAGACAACATTGTCTTGACAACAAATGTCATTAATTGTTATGATAAATATTTGTCAAGTATATATTAAGGGATTTCAAAAACATTGTTACCTTCTATAAATAAACTGGATTTTTTTAATAGAAAATTAAAATCTACACAACAGTTTAAATAGTCACTCTTTATTAATACACACTGGTACACAGAACTTGCTGTTACTATTGTTACGAATGTGTAATAACGATTTGAGTTTAACGGTCTGTAATGACTGCCTACAACATTCATCATGTTTATAAACAAGTCCATCCGTAGCATACGGTTATTAGCATTGTTTATAAGTATGGGAACACTAAATGTTTAAACTGCTAACATTGACATCGACAGCTCTAGAATTCGAACATACTAGTTTGCACGTTAAGAGTATTGTAGAAGATTCCCGAAAGATGGAGTGTGTATAAATAGTGGCAGAGGTTGCAGTCATGAGTTGAGTTGATCATTGGCGCTGTTAGAGTTAATTTCATCTGTCGTGTACATTTGAGTTTGTTCATTATAAAGTGTGTGTGCATTTCTGCGAATTGATAAACGTGTATAAAGACACTGAGTGACTATTTGAACTGTTGTTGTTGTACATTTTAAATAAATAAAGATTTGTTACAATTTTAAACTACTAAACTGCTTTTATTTGCAATCAAAAGTATCCGGTTTATTTAAAGGAAATAAACCAAAGTTTTCAAAAGGTGAAAACGTAACACTATTATTACGAAATTGCACTATCAATTTGACATTAGCGGTCTGTAACGAGTGTTAATAACAGAGTGCTATCAACATTGTTGATAAGTAATGTTTCTACTGATGGAAATGTTTATAAACATGATGAATGTTGCAAGCAGGCATTACAGATCGTTAAATTAAAATTGATAATGCAATTTCGTAACAATATGTATTTAAAACTAAGGATGGCTGTACAAGCTTTTTTAAGAGTTTATAATAAAATAGTGGTATTTAAGCGAATTTATCACAATCGTAAATAATCGGAGCAAATTAATGGCTTATGCCCAGTTTTTGACTTCGTATTTAAATACGTATTTAGTTAATTTTTACTTAAATTTAAATGGTATTTAAATACAGTTTGAGTTTTTCAGTGCTATATAATATTTCTTATTTAAATAAGATAAAAGTGTGGTAGCACTACTAAATATCCAAAAATTATCGATAGTTTTGTATAAAACAGCTGTTCAAGCAAAACAAAAATTGATACATTTTGCCAAATAATAAAAAAAGAAGGATATTAAACAATAAAATATTTGTAGGAAAATGCACAAAAGATGCCCCAATTACACCGCATCGGAAGTGTAGTTTTTGTTAGATGCCGTAAAAAAATACAGCGCTACAATAGAGTGAAAAAAAAAACAGACAACAAAAGACAGCTGTTGAAAACATATGGTAGTTTATGAAACTTAAATAGAATTTAAATGGCCAACGTTGGCCATTTAAGTATCATTTAAAAAAGCACTGAGAAACTCATTTTCCTATTTAAATAGAACTTAAATATAATTAATATTTAAATACGAAGTCAAAAACTGGCTCTTAGTCTTGTAGTGTTCTCAGACGTTTGGTAATGCAGTCGTCGGTTACGCAGTGCAAAAAATATATTAAATATAGTAAATTTTCAGTTTGTTGTTGATTTTTAAACCATAAATTTGACTAGTGGAAAAGATAACATATACATATTATATATCAACGTGTAGAAAACTGTGTCTTCTTTTCAAAAATGTATAACATTTTCAAGAACTTAAAAATTAATAGAATACATTTTTCAAAAAAACGAAAATAAAAAATCTAGCTGATTTTTTGAGAAAATTTTAATTTTTTGTTTATGAATAGTTTTTGATGAAATTTTAAACTTTCATATATAGAAATTTTTTATCAAAATTCAACAGTTAAAAAGAAATTAGTGAATTGTTTTTGACTTTTCTACAATTCCCAATAAACTTTTCAAAAATCCCAAAAATGGTATTTTTTAGATTTTTGACTCTGTTGACGGTACCGAGGCCCGGACAATAAAGTCAAAGAGGTTTCAATTATTTGAAAGCAGCTATACGATTAGAGATTAATTTACATCAAAAATAGGTCTAGTTCGGAAGGTTCTGGACCTCGCAGTAATACAAATTTATAAATTAATTTTATTTTGTAGTACTTCTCAAAATGTTGCCTTTCAGGAAAATATAAACACATTATTTATTTTGTTTTTATTTTCTGTACAACTTAACATTAAACGTACTTAAGTACGAAAAAAAAAAATCGCGAAACACAACTTTTTAAAATTTTAATGCACATAACTTTTGACTTAAGTAGTATCGATTATGAAATAATTTTTAATTTTTCATTTACCCGAGATACCCCAATTTGGAGCCTTGTGTTTAAAAAAAAACGTTTGTGTTTAAAGTTCAAAACTTAAAATCAGCTACACCTCCTCTATAGTCCTAAGAAATTTTATTAAAATCGGACTATCGGTTTCTTTTCCACAAGTAAAAATTATGGATTCAAAATCCACAACATACAGGAAATTGGCAGAATCTTGCCATTTTGTAATATTTGTTTAAGTTTAAAGCCTTTTCCTAGTGTTCTTCCTACAAATTTCTTACATTTCTATTTTTAAAATCACCCTATTATTTTATTAATATACATAAATGTATTTTAAGGCGACAATGCTCACTCAGTATTGTTACGAAATTACATTTAAGGTATTTACAGGCGTATTAATACCTTTCAAATTTAAAAAATTATTGACATCATTAGGTATATCAAGAAATCGTTTACATTATAGTGTAAACAAGAAATGAAGTTTACACGATATTTTATTTGTTTATTGATTGATATTTTCCTGTAAAATTTGTTTTATACAGCTGATTTCAATATTATTTATCATTAGTTTAGACTTCTACAAACAATGTCAGGCACATGTTGTGGAACATTTATAATGTACAGTAAGGTCATTCTGGAAATATGACAGTTTAGAGTGTATCTGATGGATAATTTTGTAAATCGTTATAAAATGCTGGTAATAAAAGTATTTAAAATTAATTGTGTACCTACTAAAAACAAGTGTATTAGCTGGAGAACTGAAAGACTACTCAAACTGTTGTTGTGTAAATTTGAATAAATATTTCTATTATAAAGTTAAACTTCAATAAAAATAATCGGGTTTATTTAAATGGAAACAAAACAACGTTTTTATAAGGTATCTTATTAGTATAATGCTTTAAACTGTCATATTTATTATTATATTGTGATTGGTTTATATTAAATCTAATTAGAAATTACAAAATTATTAGTATTCATTAAGATTATTTGATTTAAAAACTTTTGTATTTTTTATGTTAAAGAGGAAAACATCTTCCAACAATTCAAATAAGATGTGAATTAACAAAACCTTAATTCTTTTAGAGGTTCTATGAATTTTGTTATAAATTAACAACCAATAATGAATGAATTCAACTTAAATTTTTAAATTAGTTCTTCGTTTTAAGTTAAAAGATGTATTCTACTACACATTCAAAGCAACTCTGCTATGTTGTTCAAACAAAATGCAACACTGATCGGTTACTCGAAAACAAAAAATTAAGAGAAATTGCGGACGAAACTGGCAAACAAAGAAAATAAAAATTTTATAACAAGAAAAGACGACTATTTTTTACTCATTCAACGCAGTTTATTTAAAGACGGATGGAAAAACAATTGAAACGCGCGTGTTAAATAACGAAAAAATAGACATATTTGTGTGTATTTCAACAATTTTAATGCTAAAAACTTAATGGAATCCATATATTAAATTGAAATTGTTATAGAAAAAAGGTAAAAGCAAAAAAAAAAACACAAATTAAATTACAAAAAAGCAAAATGAATAAGAAAAAAAGAGCAAATTTTACATATAGATTGGATATGTGAACGTGAGTGAGTGATTGTGTGTGTTTGTGTGAGTGACTGTATGGGAAAAGTTGAGTAGAATTGATAGAAAAGAATATACAAGAAAAAGAAGTATTATTACACAGTGACGAACACCATACGATAAAAATCAATTGAACAAAACGAAAAAATAATTGTGATTCTTTTCTTTTTCACAAGCTACAAATACATGGTGTTGCCTTTTTTAATATATATAAAAAAATGAACTTAATTCCATCGTAATTGCAGTGATTAATAAAGAAAACATGGCAAAGTGGTAAATTTTTATATTGTAAATGGTTAATCATAATAAGAGCAAGAAATTGTGTATAGAAAAAGAGAGTGAGCAAAATTAAATTGATTAATTTTAATAAACAAGAGTTTGTTTTCGTACAAATTTATGTTTTAACATTAAGGTTTTGCAAATAATTTCATAAAACTTTAATTTTCTAGAGATTCTAGACAATTTTGATAATTAAGCAAATGAAAAAAATTATACAAACAACAAAAAAAATTAAACCGACGACCGCAAAATACCAAAAAAAAAATCCACTAAAAACGAGTATTTTTTCTAGTCGCGGAATTTTCTGCCATTACGTTTTGTTGTGTTTTCATTTCCATCCAACCAACAACTCTCTTCGGCTCATCAACATGCTCTTTGTTTTATTGTTGTTCGTTCGTTTCCCTATTTCTTTTTGACTCAATTGTCACTCTCCGCTTTCTTCTTCAAGTTCTGCTTTGATTCTGTTATATCTGACTTTTCTTGTGGTACGTTATGTTCGTTTTTCTTTCACATCTTCTTTATGTTGCGAATTCGCTCGGGTCTGCGAAAATTTTTGCCAGTTTGAAAAACGGCGAAGAGGCATAAAGACCTAAAACTAGTAGAAAAAAACGCGATAGTGTTGTGTGTTAACAAAATTCAAGGTGAAAAATAAAAAAGTTTTGCCAAATAAACGTATTTAACTCATAAATAACTGGATAAAAACCCATACATTTCACTAACAAATGTACACAATTCATCATTTTATTAATTAAGCTATTTTTCAAAACACTATAAATTAATTAAAAGCATTTGCGAATGAAAAAATGTTATAGAAAATTTTTTATAAAAAATCAATGCTTATAAAAAAAAAAAAACCAAATGAAAAGGAAGCAAAGAAGAAAAAATGTGTTGCGGAAAAAAGTAGACAAAAAGAAACGAAAAACGTAAAATAAAAAAACTTATGAAAAAAAAACCGAAATTGAAATAAAAAACGAGTGTGTGTGACAGAGAGAACAAGAGCAAATGAATAGTATAGCTCTCTCACACAGAAATAAAGAAAAAAAATTCTTATATGAAAAAAATCAAGAAAACGAATTGCAATTGAGTGTGTTTTTGTGTGTGTGCCATTTTTGTTTAACAAAACCAATAAAAAATTTAAATAGAAATCTAATTAAGTTATTAAAAATATTTCTAAAAATCATATAAATCATATTTTCTAAAAGTTTTTAAAACTACAGAAGCAAAGAAATTTATAAATATTCATTCGTTCGTTCGTAAACAAAATAAAAAAAACTGTCATTTAATCAATGTTGCTAAATGTGGTATTTGTGAGAAAAAGCGCCAAAATATGTTTCAGTGCTATTTTTTTTTTTTAGTGGCTGTTTATTTTGTATAGGCGTTAATATTGGATAATTTTCACTATTGAACTGGTATCTTTAATAAATTTAAGAAAAAAATGTCTTTGGTATAATAATAAGTATAATGATTATTTAAATCCGATTGGAATTAGGTAAACGATTTCAAATAAGTAATTTATTTGATAAAAACAATTTTATGGATAAGAGGCGCCACTTGCGATCTTAATCTGATGTTATTAATGGCGAACATATTTGAATATAATTTATTGCTATTATGCCTAGTAGGCTCTTAAGGCGCGGATCAAGGTAAACCACCCGGGGGTTGTTGGGATTGTAAATTAAAATTGGTTTTACATTTTGCTTTTTTTGTTTCCTTTTTTTTATATTAAAACTTATCCGGTTTTTGGGGGACTCTTGGTTCAGTCTGAAGTTATTTCAAAACTTAACGAATTTTTACCTTGAAATTTATGTTTTAAACTAACTAATCTTGAATCTTAAAGAGAAGATCAGCTAAAATTGCGTTAATCAAATTTAAGCTATATAAAAGAAGATAGCTTATTTAAAAATCTACTCAACAATTAAGTAGTATAACAGTTTTAAGCAGTTTCAATAAATGAAAATTTACTTTACCTTTTTATACCCTTCACCATGAATGGAAAGTGTATATATATAAATATATCTTTCTAACTTCTACATTTTTCATTTCCCACCCCACAAAGTACATATAGTTTTAACATTTTTCACATTGTACTGTGTTTGACATGCAGAAGAAAGTGGACGTCTAATGCATTGCCTACAGCGTGAGCTTTCAAATAAAACAAGTTTAAACCCGTCAGTTCACAAAATATTGCGATATTTGCAAACTAGTCGGCATTCAGCGTACTCCAAACGAGTACCACTATGTATTTTTGTTAATAGTGGATTTTTCCTTGGACCTTCGTTCTGTGAAGTTTGCATCTAGAAATCATCTCCTTAAAGTCATATCAATAACTTCTAAATTTAATTCGATTTTTATTTGTTTGACAAATTAAATGGATTGCATTTGATGATTCTGACGATATTTTGAACGTCCTGAGGTGCTGGTTTTCGTTTGCAGTCCCTATTTTCTTCCTTTTTCTTTCTATTCAATAGCGTTTGATATATAGGAAAAGATTTTCCTTATCTTCTTCACTTTAAAATTAATTTTCTCTAAGCAATGTATTGCGAGACTCACTAAAACAGGAATTATAGAATAATGAACTTTAGTTAACATTAAATATTCAATAAATTCAACATATTTAACTAAATTGTACTTTTTACTCTTAAAAAATATTTGACTTTTTAAAAAAATTAAAACAAATTAATTTAATAATCCAGCACTGCTATTTCAATGTTGATAAAAAAATACATACTGTCATATATAAGAGAATTTATTTCCGAAGTTATCATTATTTTTTCAAAAAGATTGCATCACAAAATATTATGTATAATTTGCGATATGTATAAAGAACGAATTTTCGATGGGGTTTAAATCAGGGGACTGTGCACGCCATTCCATCAAAGGGACATTATTGTCCTGAAAAAACTTTTTAGCTTTTTTGCTGGTATGTTTTGGGTCATTGTCTAGTTTCATGACCCAGAAAGCAGCTGTATGACCAACCAGGTAAACATCATAATGTTAACGAGTTTCTTTAGAGATGAATTAGAGTAAATGACGATACTCGAGACCATATATCCCCATAATTCGGCAACTTATAATCAGCGTCAAATAAATAAACCAAATTATTGATTGAGTAGCGGAACTTTGGAAAGAATTCTAACACAACTAGTTGACAACACTGATGTGAAAAAATAACTTCGTTTTTCTCAGCAACAGAGAGCGATTGCTTAATATAGTTCTCTCACTCTCTCGCATTCGTACTTTTTATTCATCAACAAACCAGCTGTAAAAAATATTACAACTTTTTTGGCAAATCGGACTTTGGATTTATGGAAATCATATATTGTTTTAAATAGTTTGTCATGAAAATCAGTGTTTATGAAATTTCTACTTTCTTTAATAAATTTCTATGTAAATTTTTCATCTTAATAACTTGTAATAAACATAACCAAAAAAATCCTTAAACATTTTTTGTCTTGCATTAAGTCGGTATTTTTTTTTTTTTAACATTCGTAAATTCGCCTTAATTATTTGCTCTTTTTATTGAGTTTGTTTTTTTTTTCTTACTTGTGTGACGCTCTTTTATTATACCAATTATTTGTTGTTGTTTAATAGCGGTTACTGCTCTGCTTGAAATGTCAATTCTTATTTTCTGTTTTTTTTTGTTTCTCTGATAATTTGCCGAAAATTTCTTTTTGTTTTTTTTTGATTTGTAAAAATTAATTGAATTGTTAAATGAAAGCAATAATTAATAGAACATTAAAAAATATGTTTTAATTATTAATCATACATATATAAAAATAAAAGAGATTTATTTAAATTAAATATGTTGCTTGAATATTTTAAGTGTGACTGACTGAGTTTGTTTTCATAAAGAATTTTCTGTTGGATTATGTTTTATTTAATTAATCATAATTTAATTTTAAAATTTCCAATCATTTTTAGTTTTTTTAGTTTAATTAAATAGATATTTTTCCTCCCAAAAGTGTTGATTCATTCTTTCTGGTTGTTCCTGCTTGCTGTTTATTTTACTTTCCCTTCATTTTCATTTTTTTTTGTACATTTTCTTTGCCTTTCGTTAGCATCTCTTCGTTTTTCTCTCTTTTTTTCCTTTATTTTTCATGTTGTTGCTGCTTCTGTGTTTTATTGAAAATTGCATAAATTTTTATGTAGGGGAAATAAAATGTTAAAATAAAGTGCAAAGTTTTTTCATTTATGAAACTTAAAAATTGTTAAAGTTTGTCATAAAAATTCTTATTAGCAGCAATAAGAATTTTCTTTTTTAATTTGTGATTAGAATTCCTTTATATGATTGGTTGGTTGTAGTTGTTGTGGATAATACATTGCAATTTTCTTTCTATGTTATTATTGTGTTTATTTCAATTATCGTTAGTGGATTTATCGATTAATCTTTTATGTTAAATCAAAGAACTGTCGTCTTGCAGTGGTGGGCATATAATAACGAGGGTTGTTTGTTAAGTGAAAGAAGAAATATTACTAATTATTTGGTAATGATTTGATTTTTTTAAATAATGAATTTTTCGTAGAATTTTTATTTTCCTATTTTCCGTACTAACATTTCTTTATATTTTAAACCAAGGTTGGTGGCTATAGATTTGAAATAATATTAACTTAATGTTATTCTGCATCTTTAATTTACCGGTAAAGATATTTTGGCAATTTTAACTTATTTTAATTTGTTTTGATTTTAATAAAGTAAATTCACAATATTTATTAAATAGGTATAGTTATTCAATATTTTAGAAATTTTGACAAAATAAGATTACTCCAGATCTAATTATTTTTCTATTCATTCAGTAAAAGGTTTACGGTTGCTTATCAACAGCTGTTTCCAATTTTCTAAAACTAAAACCATACAAATCCAATTGTCAATAATATCTTGGATGGAATAGTAGTTTTTCTCAAGTAGCAAATTTAATTTGATCTGAAAGTATGACTTTTAAGTTTTCTGTTAAAATTGTAGGTACTTTTGCCAAATTTCCTCGATATTGAACAAACGAGATCAAATGAAAAATTAAATATCATTTTCAACTCTACGAATGGTAGTCACAAAATCAATCACTTGCACGGGATTTACTCGATGTCTTTTTTGTGTCTTTAAGTCGTGGCTTTATGAGTTTGTTGCTAAGAGGTGTGGAGTAAAAACATATTGAAAAGAGAATTACGAAAATTGCTTGACTGAAAAGTCATTGTGTAAATCCCGTATTACTCTTTTATTTTAGGCAAACTTATATACAGCTGAACTTATGCACTAACCTTGGTGCAAATTTCATCCCGATCGAAAGACATCAGTTTCACAAGTTTGTTCACTTGAAATGAAATTCCCCATATATATTTTTAATCTTGTTTATGATACCCAGAAAAATGTTAATCGAATATGATTTCGATAACGACACTCAATATAAAGTGGATTATTGATTACATATTGAATATTCTTAGCTATTGAGAGTTTTCATAATGATAAATTAGTTATATTAAATGATACATTCAATAACGAACTAAAATAAGTTGAAAAGACCAAATGCTCTACATTAAAATCAATAAATGTTTAAAAAATCGCCATATTAGGTCTTTTAAGAAATTTTAACGATGTTTGAGGTCTTACAAATATACATGAGAGACCTGATTTGAGAACGAAATGGAGTTCCTAATTTCCCAGACTTTTTCCGTTCCCTGTGGGATATTAGAAATTTACAGGTAGTCCATCTTCATTTAAAATCTACCACAGTTTTGAACACTTTTATGTGCTCTTCAATTCTTTTTTAATAAGACTATATCTCTTTGTACAAATACCACATTATTGTTCTTTTACCACTCAAGTGCTTCTTTACCATAGTGACAGGATGCCAAATCAGGTAAACATTCCTTGATGTAAATTTCGGTATTTATAGAGCCATTTGTAAGAAATGTTTGGATTATTTTGCAGCAACTTCTTGCCATGCCAGAAACTTTTTGGGAAAATGTTCTGCTTTTGGGTACTAAACTTTTCTTCAACATTCCCTCGAGCATCAGCAACTTCAAAATTTTGACCCGGAAGCTGCGAAAAACCTACCAGAACATACGTTTCGTCATCCATTACGCAGCAAGAATATTTTTTTTTATAAAATTTGACTTTAATTTCCGTGCTCTGTCTTTGGCCTTTAAATTTTTAGCAGCGTTCCTGTCAGGAACTTTTTGAGCTTTTTATGTGTTTGAACATGTATTGGCATTAACTTTTCGTGCTTTCCTACCGGATGTGTTGGGAGCTCTTTGAAAATGCTTTCTAATTTTTTGGCTTAATAAATATCATGTAAACCATTCCTTCTAACTGAACCAGTTTTTCTATCAACGGACAAGTTCTCCCGGTACTGTTGAATAACATTGGAAACAGCTTTTTGTAGGACCAAGTTGGGTTTTGTGGAAAATATTTAATAATTTTAGTACACACTTTTTTCTGGTCACTCATTTTAATCAGATTAACAACAAATGAACTTAATTGACATTAAACATAATAACTGACATGCTTTACAAAGGTAACTTGATCAAAATAAAAAATCAAATAATACTTGGGTTAAAAGTTTTAATGAAAAACGTGTGTTAAGATCTCAGTGCTTAGACGAATGAAGTAAAATACAATTTATGCTTCATTCTTGACGGTGTGCAAATTCCAATAGAGAACCAGCCGAAAATCTTAGGTGTCACTTTTGATAGCCTTGTTAGTTCTTAGGCACACCCCAGAGAATTCTCGGATAAATTGCAGAATAGAAACAAGATCCTCAAGGCTTTAGGCGACAGCACAAAAGAAAACTTGCTATCTACCTACAAGACGATTGCATGGTCATTGTGCGGTCAGCTTAGTTGATTGATACACAGTGGAAAAAAATTCAAAGGTGTCAAAATGCAGTCTTCAAATAACCTCCCAACACCGGTCAAGGAACACAACGGTTCCTTCTGGGATGCCACCGATGAAGACATCCAAACTTCGACATCACAAAGTTTGACATAACACAGTATGTATATACAAGGAGAGAGTACAGGGGTGTGTGCAGGATCTATTTTATCGTATCTCATATATGACCGTTTTGGACGACATCAATTAGGCGCTAGCAGGATACCTTATGAATATCGTACTTGGCCAACTACGATCACGATGGAGCACAATGCTTATTGTAAAATTGTGTTACTGTTACAACAACAACAATACCATCGTGTTAAAAGGGAATTGCTCATATTATTCCAGTCACTTAATTCTATTCCGATTAAAAGTTTAATTAATTCAAATTTGCTTTTCAGAAAAAGTAAAAGGAAATATTTTTCGGAATGAAACCACTTTCAGTTGATGTTAGTTTGTAATTATTTGTTTTTCTCAAACTTTTTAATCATATCCAAAACCAAAAACTCGACTTCACCGTTTCTAATTTCCACATTTTTATATAAAGGTTAAAGACAGCACGGAAATTGAAGTCAAGTTTTATAAAAAAAATATACCAGCTGCATAATGGATGAATAAACGTATGATCTGGCATAATTTTCGCAACTTCCGGGTCAATATTGTTCTGCTTATGCTCGAGGGAATGTTGCAGAAAAGTTTACGACCCAAAAGAAGATAATTTTCCTAAAAAGTTGTTAGTATGACAAGCAATATCCAGTTGCGGCAAAAGAAGTCAAACATTTGTTGCAAAGGGCTCTAGAAATATCGAAATTTACATCAAGCAATATTTATTTAATGTGTCCACTTATTTTTGGCCTAATTTGGCATTCTGTCACTATAAAAAGCAAGTTCTTGAGTGGTATAAGAACAGTAATGTGGTATTTGTACCAAGAGAGGCAAATACTCCAAACTGCCTGGAGCTAAGGCCTGTGGAGAGATATTGGGCTCTTGTTAAAAGAGAATTGAAGTGCACAAAAAAGTTGTCCAAAAGGGTGGTAGATTTTAAACCGAAATTGACTACGTGTTCGAACAAAGTGACAGAAAGCTCAACAGAAACCTTAATGGAAGGGTTTCTGGAATAGGTTCATAAATTCATCACTATTGATAGAATTATAAAAATTATATTTTTTGTAAGTTGTAATAATAATTTCATCAAAACTGTAGGTTTAGTGGTTTCTTTTTATACCCTTCACCATCGTGAGAAGGGTATATATAAGTTTGTCATTCCGTTTGTAATTTCCACAATATAATTTTCCGACCCTATAAAGTATATATATTCTGAATCCTTATAGATAGCGGAGTCGATTAAGCAATGTCTGTCTGTCCGTCTGTTGAAATCAATTCATACATCAATATATCTGAAATTCTTCCGGCTCGGTTGCTATTAAAAATCGAGAAAATCAGCCCACAAATGCCTGAGATATAAGGAAAAAACCGGGCCAACCTCGATTTTTGGCCTATTTTTGATCTATATCTGGATTACTAAGTCATTAATATAGACAATATGGATATCTAAAGACAGATATTTCAAACTCCATTGCAACGATCTATACAATTTTTTTTTTTCCATAAACATTTTTTTCTCATAAAATTTTTCACTAGTAAATTTGAAAAATTTTAAAATTAAAAAAAAAATTTAGAAAAAATAAAAAAAAAAAAAAATTTGAAAACTAGTTTGAATTATTATTTTTTGAATTTTGAAAACAATTTTAAAATTTTTTTTTTAAATTTTGAAAAAAAAAATTAATTTTGTTTACCTAAAAATACTTTAAAGTATAATATATAAGATGCGGCACAGCCGAATATAGCTGTCTTACTTGTATAATAACATTTATGTATGTTAAGATTTTTTCGATCTCACTCCTTATATTCATATAGTAATACTTACACATAAACACTTTGGAACAATTTGAAAATAATATTAGTGGCTAAGTACACCAACACCCCGGTTTGGGTCTTTTCGAATAACTAGGTTTGTTTTATTCGTAGCTATAGCCCTAGTAAAGCCTTAAAATCAAAATCCTATCACAAAGACTTGAAAATTATATCAGTTGTGTAAAATCTCAGAAAACATATGTCAAATAAAACACATTTCTGTAGTTAATTAATATACCAACAAAGTTAAGGCTTTGTTTTTCTATTTAACAAAATTGTAAATATCTGTTTTTTATGTTTATAATCAGCTTTACAAATCAATAAAACACTTCATTTACAGAGGTGTAAATGGCCAGCTTAACACAACTTTATATAGTTTTAAATTAGTTTCTAAAAATTCTTAACAATTTTGTTAATACATTGAACAAAGGCTTTATAGAATTCATGCATTTTTAATAAGTTACACATTTGAATATATTATTTTCAAAATCAAACTTTAAATATTTTTAACAATAAATAAAAATTAATTTTAATATAGAGTTTGATTTAAGTAAATAAAACAATTTCCTTTAAAAATGTTAAAATTCAACTGCTATCAGCTGACAGTATCAATGAAAAATTTTTAAGAAATTCCGGAAGAAAGTGCAGCAGATAATCAAAAAAAAAAAAAACTAGCTACAAAAAGAAATGACAACTGAACACAGAGAAAAAGAACGGGAGAAAATAATAAAACAAGAAACATTTAATTCGGAAATGAGTCATTTTGCTGCTTCATAGATTTCTTTGTAGAGGGGCAGATAGGGGGGAAATGCACAATGAATCCGTCTGTCGGTATTGAGCAAAGTTTAACTCTGTATGATTTGCTGATGACTGATAACTGTCACACTGGCTAAACGTCATGTACAATTTTTATTTATTTTGGCTGTTTGGTTGCTGATGGTCGTAGGGTTTTGTCGTTCTAGATGTTTATTTTGTTGATAAACTTAATTTTTTGGGGTTTTTTATAAAAATCTTTTTATTTTCTTGTTTTTAATGAATAAAAAGAGCAAACATAGGTATAAAAAATCACATTAAACCTAATTTAGAAATTAAAAAGAATAAAATTTAAAATTTCTTTTGAAAACTTGTGGAATTAGAGTAGAAATAAATAAATTTAGGTGATATAAATAATAGATATGAAGAAATTTAAACATTTGATCAATATAAATTTATTCAATGTATTGGCCATTGTTAGTTATGACCTTTTCCCATCTTTCTGGCAACATATGGATTCCGAGCCAAAAGATCTGCTCTTCTTTTGAGTCCAAGAACGAATCAAGCCAAAATCGGATACTCTGTTCCAAAGTGATGCGTATCCCAGAGAGAGCATTCTGCTTCGATCGATACAATTAGCAGTCGGATGGATTATAAGGCGGGTGAATCAAAACTTCCCAACCACTTTTCAACCACAAGTGGCCGAGTGTTGTCCTGAAGGAATTTTACAGTTTTATGTCTGGCCGCATATTCGGAGATTTTTTCGTCCAATTCTCGCTTCAAACGTATCAGTTGCGTTCGGTACAAGTTCCCTGTGATTGTCTGGCCAAATTTCAGCAGCTCATAATAGATAGGACCCTTTTGCTTTCACCAAAACCAGAGAATTACCTTAGCGCCATGGATATTTGACTTTGGTGTGGATTCGGCTGGTTGCCCAGGCTTTATATACGATCTCTTACGCTGTGCGTTATCGTAATGGATCCATTTTTCATCGCAAGTAATAATTCGCCGCAAAAATTATTTTCTTTTATAGCATTCAATCATCATTTCGGACATGCAAAATCATCTTTCACGTCTCTCGATTTCAATTAGTAAGGTAGCCAATTTCCCTGCTTTTGTATAACGTTTTGAAATTGCTGCTTGAGTAGCTCCCAATGATTTTGCAAGCTCTTGTTGAGTTTTACAACAAACTTCATGCAGTAATGTCTCCAATTCTTGGTCTTCAAACTTTTTTTGGCTGACCTGTGCGATCTTTGTCTACCTAGTCAAAATCACCACATCAGAACCGCACAAACCAACTCTCGCACTTTGGATGGAACACATAAGCTTTGGTGAGCAATCGGTGTGCTTCAGGGGCACTTTTTTGAAATTAAAGAAGTAAAGCAAAACTTCCCGCATATGACGCTTTGTTGGTACAAAATTCAACATTTTCGAGGCAAAAAAAAAACTTTGTCAGGTGCAGATGCAGAAAGGGTGAAATTGGTATTCCGAAAAGTTTTCATAGAAAGAAGAAAAATGTAGAACAAAATTTGATTTTCCTTCCCGCAAATGGTTGACCTAGATCCGCGCCTGCTCTATAATGTTCAATAACTAAGTGAGAATAAATGACAGATATGTAACCTTCAAAATTATATATAAGTTGTATAAGTTGTTGTATGTATGTTAAAAATTTTTCGATCTCACTCCTTAGTTAGCGATCAATTTTACAAAATAAAAAAAAGAAGGCAGGCAGTATAACTAAAGTTCTCGTGATAGGGGTTAGTAACCTTCCAGCAATGATTATGTAAATAGCACAACTTTAAAATGGCTTCATTTTGCAATAGAAAAAGGTCAACAAGATCACAGAGGATTGATATTGTGTTTAACTTCTTGTTGACTTCGGTGGCTGTCCAATTTTAAATGCGGCATTTACAATAGATGTTTTTACTAACTGTTTTGATTTTTTTTTTATTTGATTGAAATTATTATTACAATTTACAAAAAAAATACTATTTTTTTAATTCTAATCAATAGTGATGAATTTATTTATCAACCTTTTCCGGAAACCCTTCCATAAAGGTTTTTATTGAGCTTTCAGTCACTTTGTTCGTACAGATAGTCCATCTCCGTTTAAAATCTACCACACTTTTGGACACCTTTTTTGTGCTCTTCAATTCTTTTTTAACAAGAGCCCAATATCTCTCCACTGGCCTTAGCTCCAGGCAGTTTGGAGGATTTGCCTCTTTTTGTGCAAATAACACATTATTGTGCTTGTACCACTTAAGACCTTGCTTACCATAGTGACAGGGTGCCAAATCAGGCCAAAAATAAGTGGACACACTAAAAAGTCTTATGAATGGAAGCATCCTTTTTTGTAAACATTCCTTGATGTAAATTTCGGTATTTATAGAGCCCTTTATAACAAATGTTTGGCTTTTTTGCCGCAACTGCATATTGCTTACCATACCAAGAACTTTTTGGGAAATTTGTTCTGTTTTTGGGTCATAAACTTTTCTTTTCGAGCATCAGCAACATCAAAATTTTAACCCGGAAGCTGCGAAAAATCTGCCAGAACATACGTTTCGTCATCCAGGAATATTTTTGTTCATAAAATTTGACTTCAATTTCCATGCTTTGTTTTTGGCCTCTACATTTTTAGCAGCGTTCCTGTCAGGAACTTTTTGAGACTTGTATGTTTTTGAACCTGCATTGGCTTTAACTTTTCGTACCAAATAGTCCGAGAACTGAGCTAACCGGGCTGCTTTCCTACCGGATGTGTTGGGAGCTCTTTTGAAAATGCTTTCTATTTTTTTGGCTTTAGAAACATCATGTGAACCATTCCTTCTACATGAACCAGGTTTTCTATCAACGGACAAGTTATACCGGTACTGTTGAATAACATTGGAAACAGTTTGACGGCAGACCTTTGATTGTTTGGCCAACTTTTTGTAGGACCAAGTTGGGTTTTGTGGAAAATATTTAATAATTTTAGTACGCACTTTTTTCTGGTCACTCATTTTAATCAAATTAACAGCAAATGAACATAATTGACATTAAACATAATAACTGACATGCTTTACAAAGGTTTTAACTTGGGTTAAAAGTTTTAATGAAAAACGTGTATTAAGAATTTTTCGATCTCAGTCCTTAAATGCTATTACTCATGGCTTGATAATGCTAATTGTAGCAAGACACCAACTATTACTCATTATTCATTTAATACGCAATGTTTGTTACACGTTTCCTGTACAAATTTTTCTATAATACATATTGCAATTTATTGAATAAATATAAATTCATTTAACAATTCTTAAGCTAATTAGCATGTATTTTTGGCCCAACGCAATACACGCACACGTGACAGTATGCGTTTAAACTTTAATCACAAATCAAAAGAAACCAACAACAATGTTGTAACCCTTTTAAATGAGGAGAATTCAAACATTAAAATGGTTACGTGACAGCAGTGACGTTTAAAAAGCACAAAAAAGAGAAATAATTTTTATATAAATGAGATTTAAAATACCTGTTTCACTTAAAGGAAATGAAAAAAAAATAATGGAAAAGTTATAATCTCATAGAATAGAAAGAAATATAATTAAGTAGTAGCTGAAAAGTTCTCGAATTATATTTCCAAGTAAAGATAATTAAAAGGTTTACAACTGACACTGAATATGAGCAAAGACTGCTGACGTATGTATGTCGTAGCGTATTCCTAAAATTATTAACATGAATTTGAACTTGATTCAGAATAAATATTTCTAGAAACTAGAAAGTATAGTTGAATTTCACCACAAATTTCTTTTTTTTTTTTTTTAATACTTTCATTAATTTAATAACTATTTAAATATGAATTATTTAATTAGTTTACTTAAAATTTATCTTTATTTCTTTGTATTTTTTTTCCTTTCTAGTTTATAGCAAATATTTGTTTTTGCAATCTCAGTCCAAGTCACCAATTTGCACTAAAAGAAATAATATATACAATACAATACACATATGTATATTATAAACTGATAAGATTTGGCAGCAAGAACTAAGTAAAAGGCCCGCAAACAAATTTATTGCAATCTTTGCGGAAATTTTTGTTTGTGTTTAAGTTGAAACGTCAGCAAACATTTCTGGTGTTTATTTTGGGAAATTGAAACAATATAACATTTAATATATACAAATTCATTTTGATATATAAAAAACTTAAAAAAAAAACGATATTAAAAAAATAAACCAACAATTTATTGTTCGTAGGAGTATAGTTTTTTTATACAGGGTTTTCCAACAAGAGGTGTTATTTTGGTATTCAAAGAAAAATGGCATTTTTGAGATAAATGATCGGATGTTTATTTCATAATAAAGAGGAAGGTATGCCGTTAATAATGAAAAACAATATCAGCCAAATGGCCACGAAACGACCACGCTTACAGAACCATATCCTTTTCATGAAATTTTCCATAACCAAATCGCAAAGCGGCTGACCTACGTCCTCGATCTTTGAGGTCTTGAATCGATGCTGGGCTGTTGGCGTAGACCTTATCCTTCACGTGGCCCCAAAGGAAGAAGTTGCAAGGTGTTAAATCACAAGATCTCGGTGGCCAATTGTGTCCACCTCTTCGAGAGATATCACGGTCCGTAAACTTTTCCCGTAAAAGAGCAATGGTTTCGTTGCTTGTGGGGCACGTAGCGCCTTCTTGTTGAAAGTAAACGTTGTCCAGATCAATATCATCCTACTCCGACCATAAGATACGGTGTAATGACGTTTGTGGAATGCCCAATTCCAAAGAACGATGAGGAATGGACAAATTTGGGTTTCTCCAACACTTTGGGCTACAGCAGCAATCATCTCAGTTTCTCTTGAGCGACGTGCACGGGTTTTATTCTTCACATCACTTACTTGTCCCAACAGCTCAAATCTTTCCACCAATTTCTGTATTTCAGTCCGACAAGGTGCTTTACGACGACCCAAAAATGCCTTAGTTTTGCGAACTGTGACAGCAAGATTTTCACCATTTTTGTAGTGAATTTTAATAATTTCAATGCGTTGTTGAAGCATGTATCGTTCCATTTTTAGTAATGGCCTTGTTTCTACTTGTTAAATGTCAAAGAATAAAAGCTTCAAAAGTGACAGCTACCGAAATACCGGGTGATTCAAAATAACACCTCTTGTTGGAAAACCCTTTATATATTAATGATAACACAATTTGTTTGAAATGATTTGTTAAAGTGACACATTCAATATAAATATTTGATAATTTTTTTAAATCAATAAATACTCCCAGATTGTTATACACCCGATATAGAAAAGTAGGCAGATCCTAAATTGGGATAAGATAATTTGAATTTCATTAGAAAACGATTTACTATGAGTAATAACTGAATAGGGGAGTGTGTCAATAAGTCTGCGACTAATACTGCTCTTGTCAACAGGCATCTGTCTGTTGACTCCTGACAAAATTTGCACAAGCTGCGTTATTTAGTTTGTATTTGACAGCCATTGATAGCAGATTACCTCGTGACTTGAGGAGAAATTAGAAAAAAATCGAATTTCGTGTGTTCATTAAAAAAACATCATTCAAATGAAAGCTAAGCTTGATAAATACTATGGGAACTCTGTACCATCAATTTCAATGGCAAAAAAGCATGGAAGACTACGAACGTTCTTGACGCCCAGTTAAAGTCTCTATACCCGAAACAATTGATATGGTGTTGGCCGAACGGAAATAAAAAGTGCGAGAGATTGTGGAGGCTATAGGCATCTCACATGGCTCAGTGGTTTCGATGTTGAATGATCACATGGTTATGAGAAAGTTTTCCGCAAGATGGCTGGCGCATTTGCTCACAAAAGGTTACACACATGTACAGTTTTCATGGCAAAAATCCATGAATTAGGCTATAAAATGCTCTCTCTACCGCCTTATTCTCCTGATTTAGCCCCGAGTGACAATTTCTTGTTGCCAAACTTGAAATAATGTCTCGGCGGAAAGAGATTTGACTGAAGAGATTTGAAATCATCTCACAAAAAATATCATTTTTAAAGAGCTCGACAAATCTAATTTTTTGGAAGGGATAACAAAATTGCAGAAACGTTGGACAATAAGCATAGAGTTCAAATAAGACTATGTTGAAAAATAAAAATCCTTTTGACCCAACCTCGCATGTGGACTACTGAAGACTGTTTAAGCACCCACAATAGATATTCTAATTTATTTTTGTTATACGCAAATAACAGTAGTCATTATTAGATCCAAAACTTACCTGAAAGTTTGAACCGATCTCTTAGTGTTCAAATGAATGTAAACCAATTATGATGTACCCTTCCCTTTTACTTTAATCGATGTTCATCAGCGTCCCGCATAAGTTTTCTACGCGGGAATGAAAGGTTTTTTAATTTCCTCCCGGAAAAGTAAAAAGTCTAGGAAATTAGGAACCTTAGTTCCGTAGCATCACAATGGATCAATAGTTGTAAGTGTGTTGGATTTGTCTGTGATACACTTATGACCACCAAACTTATCTTATCCTTATCAAAGTGCTTCAATTTCCACTCTTTCAAGGAATGTCCATATGTGGACACATTAAGAAGAGGATTCATCCTCTTTTGTAAACATTCCTTGATGTAAATTTCGGTATTTACAGAGCCCTTTGTAACAAATGTTTGGCTTCTTTTGCCGCCACTGCATATTGCTTGCCATGCCAAGAACTTTTTGGGAAAATTGTCTGCTTTTGGGTTCAAAACTTTTCTACAACATTCCCTCGAGCACTTGAGGCAACATAAAAATATTGACCCGGAAGCAGCGAAAAATGTTCCATACATACGTTTCGTCATCCATTATGCAGCAAATATATTTGTATACCCTTCACCTTCGTGAGAAGGGTATATATAAGTTTGACATTCCGTTTGTAATTTCCACAATATAATTTTCCGACCCTATAAAGATATTCTGGATCCTTAAAGATAGCGGAGTCAATTAAGCCATGTCCGTCTGTCTGACCGCCTGTTGAAATCAATTTTCTAAAGACCTTAAATAACTTACAAACTTGATTCATACATCAATATATCGGTAATTCTTCCGGCTCGGTTGCTATTTAAAATCGAGAAAATTGGCACACAAATGGCTGAGATATAAGGAAAAAACCGTACCAACCTCTATTTTTGGCCTATTTTTGATTTATATCTGGATTACTAAGTCATTAATATAGACAATATGGATATCTAATGATAGATATTTCAAAGTCCATTGCAACGATCTATAGTAATTTGGACCTACAATGGGTCAAAAAAATATTTTTTAACCCGAATTTTTTTTTTTTTTTTACTAAAAAAATTATTTTGTCATAAATTTTTTTTGACTAGTAAATTAAAAAAAAAAATTTAAAATTAAAAAAATTAAAAAAACTTTCGAAAAAAAAAATTTTTGAAAACAATTTTGAAAAAAAATTATTATTTTTTAAATTTTGAAAAACAATTAAAAAAAAATTTTAATTTTGAAAAACAATTAAAAAAAAAAAAAAAAAATTATTTTGTTTACCTGAAAATATTTAAAATTTTTATTTTAAAGTATAATTTGGTGAAGGTTATATAAGATTCGACACAGCCGAATATAGCTCTCTTACTTGTTTGTATAGAATTTGACTTCAATTTCCATGCTCTGCCTATACATTTTTAGCAGAGTTCCTGTCTGGAACTTTTTGAGCCTAGTATGTTTTTAAACCCGCATTGGCTTTATCTTTTCGTACCTAATAGTACGAGTACTGAGCTAACCGGGCTCCTTTCCTATGGGTGCTCTTTTGAAAATTCTTTCTATTTTTTTGGCTTAATAAACATCATGTGAACCATTCCTTCTACCTAAAACCTGAAAGGTTTTCTATCAACGGACAAGTTCTCCCGGTACTGTTTAATAACATTGGAAACAGTTTGACGGAAGACCTTAGATTGTTTGGCCAACTTTTTGTAGGACCAAGTTGGGTTTTGTTGAAAATATTTAATAATTTTAGTACGCACTTTTTTCTGGTCACTCATTTTAATCAGATTAACAACAAATGAATATAATTGACATTAAACATAATAACTAACATGCTTTACAAAGGAAACTTAATTAAAAAAAAAAAAAAAACAAATAATACTTGGGTTAAAAAGTTTTAATGTAAAACGTGTGTTAAGAATTTGTCGAATTTTCCTTAGGTATCCATTAAAAATTAAAAAATTTTTTGAAAAAAAATTTGAAAAAAATTTTGAAAAAAATTTTGAAAAATTTTTTTTTTTTTAAATTTTGAAAAAAAAAAGAAAATTAATTTTGTTTACCTAATATTTAAAATATTCAGTTTGATTGTTTGACCAACTTTTTTTTTAGCACCAAGTTGGATTTTGTTGAAAATATTTAATAATTTTAGTACGCACTTTTTTCTGGTCACTCATTTTAATCAGATTAACAACAAATGAATATAATTCACATTAAACATAATCAAAGTTTTAATGAAAAACGTGTGTTAAGGTTTTTTCGATTTCAGTCCTAATACTGAAAATTTACAATATTATGTTAGACCAAAATGACTGTTCTCCTTAAAATATCATTACAGAAATAACACCAACTACAGTTACCGCTAAGTTGTCGTTGTCATAATAATCCAAATTAACGTTACCGTTACCATTTAACCGTTAGACAACCTTGCTTTTGATCTATAAATAGTTTCTTGCATTCAAAGTTTAGAATAGTTCTTAATTTCCATTAGTGCTACCTTGCCTTTGATCTATAAATAGTTTCTTGCATTCAAAGTTTAGAATAGTTCTTAATTTCCATTGGCGCTATTCACACTCCATCATTAATAGCGGCAGCTAAAATTGCTACCGTCACTGTACATTTAATTGGTTATTCTACTACAACCAATTCATATACATTCTTAAATGGCAACTTGTGAAAAATAATGATCTTCATTCATGATCATTGATGGATTTATTGATTTAACTAAAAGTGATATTGTTAAAATATTTGCACAACCAGAAAAGAAGAAAAAAAAAAAAAAAAACAGCGAGTAAATACAAAAACTAATGGAAGTAAAACAAACAAACACACATTCAAATTTAAAAAAATCAAAGCTATAAAAGTGAATAAAAACAAATAACCAAATAATAATGATGATTTAAAAATAAAATAACGCTTTAGCAACCATTTAACTAAGTAAATTTTGAGAAAACAACATAAAAACACACTTAAAATGGCAAAAATGTTTATTTTTTTTTTTAAATAAAGATTGAAACGTAATTTCGTGTTAAAAACATTTTGAAAACATTGGCAAATTAATTATTTTTTGTGCATCAGTATTAGTATTTATAAAAGTATTAATTATATTTTTTATATTTTCTTGTCACTCTCTTTACAGTTACAACTTAACGCAAAATAAAACGGAATCTTTAAACATTTTTCGCTAAATTTTAACCAACCAACCAACCAACAATTTCATTTAAAACAACAAAATCTAGTGAATTTTTTTTTTTTTTATAAAATTAAAAAAAAAAGTTAAATAAATTTATTCATCTAGAGTGTTAAAAACAAAAAGTTTAATTTTATTATAAAGTATATACATATATAAAAAAAGCTAAAGTGTTTAACAATTTGGCTAAAATTCTATTAGATATTTTAAGTGTTTATTTCAAATAAATTTTAAAAAAATACCTATTTTAGTTTAAAAAAATATATAAAGAAAATTATTCTACTCTACCCTTCCTCGCTGTTCTACTACATATGTAACTTGCTTTAAGTTTTTCTTTTTCCAAAGTGTGATCTAAAGAAATTTGTGTTTTTTTTTTCGATTGAAATTTATTATAATCGCAAATTTAATGTAATAAACAAACATTAAATTGACAACAACAACATCAACAACAGCAAACAAATTATAATAAAGTCCAACATAACAAAGTCATTTTAGTTTAAAAAGCAAAAAAAAAAAAATCAAAATTCAAACAAAAAATTTAAATATAATAATAAAAAAGAAGAATCAAATTCAAATAACACCCCCTAAAACCTCAACACATACAACTAAATCAATTTAAAATAATAAAAATGTGGCTTTGATAAAGGTTAAAACGTAGTTAAAATATAAATAATAATAATAATACCTACATATAAAATTAGAAAAATTTATTTTTTATGGTGTCATTATTATCAACATCGTAACGTCATCTTCATTATTATTATTATTACTATTAAATGAAAAGTAACACACATCTCTTTACCGATTCAACTCAAAACAACCAACCAACCAACAACTACAACAATTCATCACAACAACGACAAATACAGCATCATTTAAACAACAACAACAATAACAATTAGGTGAAAATTTCCACCACATCTTTAAATTCACCACCCCAGCCAACAATTCCTCCATCTTTAAAAAAAACTCTCCTAAACTAACTGTGAAAGAAAGAGAGAGAGAGAGCGTGAGAGTGTAAGAGAACTATTCAACGAATAACGTTAATTTGAAAATATAGTAGGAAAGTAAAAAACAACGTTATATAAATATTAAGTTGTTTTTGTTGCTTAATTTTAAACATTTGTGTAACGTACAAAAAAAAAAAAAAAGAAAAATACAAAATTTACGGTAATGCAGTCGTTTCAATTACGTTTGAGCTATGCCGTCGTTAATAAATATTGCCCTTACCACCAGTTTAACACAATATGTATCAACAAAATTGTCGCGTAGTTAAACGTTATACCACTAAACGTAAAGTCGCGTCTCTAAGCGTACAGCATTTGTTGAGCACGTTTTCGCTTAAGTTTCTGTTAAGACTTTTGTCACGTTACCCAGACACCATACAACAAAAAATATCGTTATTTTCGTCGCCGTCGCTGTCGTTGCCGTTATCGTTATCGTTACCGTTATCGCAGTCGTCGCCCTCGTCGTCGTTGTCGCTTAAGTTAAGTTTGTGCATTGTGTCTTCATGATCATGATGATGATAATTTTTATTTTGAGTGAATAAAAAAAAATATAATAATAATCATAGTTATAACAATAACAACCATAAAAACAGCGTATGATCTTTAGTGTGTTGATCAAATTCAATTAAATCTAATTTATTTTTTTACTTATTTTGTGTGTTTGTTTAACCTCACTCATCCACGACAACAGCTTGGAAAGGCAAACATTTGTGAAACACACACAACGAGAGAGAGAGAGAGAGAGCGTGAGCTTTTGATCATACATACTACATAACAGTTTAACCAGCCAATCCACCACCAAGTAAAAAGATCAGTAAATCAGACAACATCATAATCATTTTAAACTAAGAACATTGCAGAGTTCTTTTAAGAAAATTTAAAAGTGTAAAAAAAATAGTTTAAAATTAAACAAATTTAGTTAAATTACTTAAAAAAATCATACCTAGGATTATTAAAATAAGCATAAACTTAAAACTAAAAAAACCTTCCTAATAATCTACTCTTTAAGTTCGGAAACTTATAAACTTACGTTATCGTTAACTAAAGCAGCCTTTATTTATAACGTACACCCCGGGTTAGAGTTGAAAGAAAAAACAACGACCCTGGATTTGCTGCTGAAAACGTTGCGCACGCTTAAAAATCCGATTATGGCCGAGAATCAAACCGCAACAGAAGATTCCGGTCAACAGTCAGCACAACATCAAACGCATCCCCATCACAGTCAGCAACAGCAGCAACATTCACACAACGATAATTCACAAACATTGTCTACGCAAAATTCCGACGAACTCTCCTCGGCCTTAACATCGCCCACCACGCCACCAAACGAAAATAACTCGGCTTCATCGCCCGACGAACCCCAAACCATTGTTATTGCCAATCACCATCAGCATCAGCAAGAAATCAATCAGCAGCCCCAACAACAGTCGGCACGCAGCATGATTGATCGCCAAGTGACCGCCAAAATTAAGGCCATACGACGTAATACCATACAGACGACTACAGCGCCCGTTAGACCCGCTAGTACTACGTCCATTAAGAAGCCTACTCTAACAAAAATGAACTCGTTGACCGGCAACACGGCATCTGGTACCGGCAATGGCGAAAAGAATACCACGGAAAAACATCACTCCCAACAACAGCAACATCATCACCATCATCATCAACACAACAGTATGACGAATCATCATCATCACCATCATCAGAACAATTCAACTTCTTCGAGCGCCACCAACAGCAATTCAACAGCCATACATCGTACCACAAGTGAAAGTCTTCGTCTAAATGCTATACCACCTGTTAGTGGAGGCCATGGTGCTGCTGGTGGTATTGGAGATGCTCTATCGAATGCTACCAGCAATAGTAGTATTCACTCAAATTTGACTAACAACAGCTCAAGTTCAGCTTCGGTTGCACCCAAATCGACTAGCACCAATGCTAGTCATAGCAAATCTACTACGTCCAAGTCGTCAACGGCTTCTTCAAAGGCTTCTTCGCCCAATAACAATAATAGCATTGCTTCGGCCGTATCCGGCAGCTCACATGCTCCACGTAGTCATCACAGTCATGGTCATATTCAGGGTCACGGCCATGGTCATGGTCATGCCGCTGGTGGTGCTCGTAAACCAAAGACTACTTCATCGTTTCAAATAACTTCCGTAACGGTTGGTCATCCCAAAGGTTCGGTGGCTGCCGACAATGGAGAAGAAGAGTCGGCTGATGACCTCGATGAATCTCATACTGATGACAATAGTCGCATTACGGACTTGGAGAACGAAACACCCTCGATGTCGGAGGACACCTTCTCCAAAGAGGAGATCTACTATCATCAAGATGAGGCCTTGAGTAGCAACGCACCTGTCATACCAACCAGTTCGCAATTTGGTCTGGTAGTGGCCACCTTAGGCTCTCAGGACATCTCCAATGTGCAAGTGAATGTGAGTGATAATTTCATTAATGTAGTACCCAGTAGCAGTGTTATTAAGAAGGAGGAAGTTAAAGACACGACCCAGCATCGCAGTGAACGTTTTAAGGTGGTTAAAATCGAATCCACCGAACCGTTCCGTCGTGGCCGCTGGGTTTGTATGGACTATCTGGATCATAGTACTGTATCGGGCAAAGAAGATGGTGGCAAAAAAAATGAAAAGACTGAGAAAGCAAAAGCCATGGATAATGGCGAACATGCTCGGAAAACCACGCAAAGTATGATATTGGGACCAGCAGCAGCGGCAGCAATGGAAAATCATATAGATATCTCGGCTGCACCAGCTGCTGATGGTAATTGGAATTACCCAGATACCAACGTTAATCTGGGAGCCGGTGGAGGCATAGCCACTGCCCCGGCTTCAGTGGTGCATGGTATGCAGCAATTTGTGGAGGGCACGAGCCAGCAAACCCACATTATGCAACAACAAGAGCCGCAGTATCAAACACCTCCTCAAGAGATCAATGCCAATGCCGCACCTCAAATGACAATGACTGCTCAAGTTCAGCCTGAGCTTGTGCAAACTACAGTGCCCATGGATTATGCTACTTTAGCAGCTCAAAAACTCAAAAAATCATTGGAAGAATTAAAGAAACAAGAAGAAGCCATAGCGGCCTCCGAAAAGGCAGCAGCTGCGGCTAGTGGTGCCTATATGCCGGGACAATCGCAACCGGTCAATTATGAAGCCATGCAGCAACAACAGCATCAGCAGCAGATACCAATGCATCAACCACAGCAGATAGCCATGCAACAGCAGCATCAACAACGTGCTGGCACATTGCCAGGCAGCATAAATATGCAAAATGGTAATATTTCCATAGCTACGGATAACAACAATATGGCTGTAGCTAATCAAAATCAACAGCATACACAAAGTTTGAGCTATAGCCTAGAAGCACATCAGCAGCCTATGTCGCCAGCTCCTCAACAGATGCAAGTACCACCAAGCTTTGTAGCTGCCAGCTTCCAAGGTACACCACAGCAAACACCACCACAGCAATCACCACAGATGCAAGAAGCCGGACAGGTTATGCAACAACAGATGACTCAACAACAGATTTCACAGCAGCAACAACAACTGCAACAGGCTGTTCCTCAGCACCAATTGCAACAGCAATCTTCACAAACCGATGGATTAACCAACATGCAAAATGTTGCAGCTGTAGCTAATATCCAGCAAATGCAACAGCATCAGCAAATGCAACAACAACAACAGCAGCAACAACTCCAGCAGACGCATGCACAAGTCACACAACAGCAACAACAACTTCCACCACAATTCCAGCAGTTGCAACAACAGCAACAGCCTCTAGCTCCAGGACAAACTATGCCCATTCTAACTCAAATGACCAGTTATGATATGCAACATAAGCAGCAGCATCAGCAGCAGCAACAACATCATATGCAACAGCAGCAAAGTGCTCCAGCGTCTATGTTGGACAATACAAATATATTGGCCACTATGCAACAGCAGCAACAACAACAGCAAGCTGGGCCTACCAATATCATAATGCAACCTGCAAATGTCAATGTCCCTGCTCAATATCAGCAGCAGCCGCAACAGCAACAACAACAACAACTCCATCAGCAGCATCAACAACAACTACTACTCCAACAGCAGCATCAACAACAACAGCAACAACTAAAACAACTCCAACAGCAGCAACTGCAGCAGCAGCATCAACAGCAACAACAACAACTGCAACAACAACAACCACAATTACCTATCGATAGTGCTCCCCCAACAAGTGTTAGTGCCAATAGTAGCAATAGTACTGTTAATATAAATCCCATTAAAACAGCCACAGTTTTACCAATAACTTCTTCTAATGCTCCATTACCAACAAATGTTGCCATCAGCAACAACAACAACATTAATAATAATAATAACAATAATACGACTATTGATAATCAAACAGTTTTACAAAATCAGCAACTACATCAGCAGCAGCAAATGCAACAACCACCGCAACAACAACAACAACTACAACAGCAGCAGCCACAGCAACCATCCACATCATCACAAAATACGGAAACAGAGACTGAAAGGTAAGTTCTAACCTTTTCAATTCTTCCAATTTCTTTGTATACCCTCCACCACCAAATGTGTTGAATGAGGGTTTATACTATAAGTTTCTCATTTCGTGTTAAACATTAAGAAATATTCATCTGATATCCAACAAAGTATAATTATTCTTGGTTCTTTTGAAATTCTAAGTCGATTGAGCTATGTCCATCTGTGTGTTTGTGTAAAACAATGTCATGTTCAAAATACACAAACAAAGTTAGTAGGATCTCAAGAAAACGGTTTATTATTGTCCTAAGCAGTTTGGTATTGAAAATCAGCGAAATCGGTAAAATAGTACCAGAGTTATGAAATAAACTGTGGATCAATCTTACATAAATGCATATAGCCCCTATATATTTGTTCCATTACATACAACTAGCGCTAAACCCAAATAAAGAACACTGATTATAGATATTCTAGTCTTTATTCCAGAGTATTTCCAGTAATTCTTATTATAGCACGCTTACTTGTCTTTTTATTATCATTTTACTCCAAATGAAAAACTTATTTTAGGGGGAAATTCAGGAAGTTTTGTAAATTTTAAGTGTTAAACTTCAATTCTTAAACTTTTCACAAGTCTAATTAAACAAAATAAGTTTGTGGAAAATAAATTTAAATTAAGTTAGTCAAGAGCAAGAGTAAATTTAATATACGTTTTTTAGCTGCGCATTTAATATTTTTTAAAGTGTACAATGATGATGATGATGGGGTGGAGCTGCCTAATTGAGCCAGCCATCCATATAGATGGCAAACAATGGAAAAAAGAATTTTTCTGTTTCATTTTAATATGCAAATATTTATTTAAATTGTTTTATTATTGTATTAAAGATGAACCTATTTGCATATGCAGTACTTAATTGAAAAGTTGAAAAATTTGAAAAATGAGTGATAATTTAGTTAACAAATGCGCATCATACATCATATATACACATATTTCTTTCTCCTGTGAAACTATAGATACTATAATCCTTACAAACTGAGACTAACATTAACAAACTTCCCAGCCACTTCACTACAAATAGTTTTTACCAGGTATTGCAACATGTGGCCGAGCGTTGTCATGATGGAATATTTCAGTTTTTCGACCAAACGAATCAGTTCGCTACAGTTTTCCTGTGATGGTCTGGCCAGATTGCGGCAGCTCATAATATATAGGACCCTTTTGCTTCCACCAAATACAGAGAATTACCTTACCATCATGACTATTTGGCTTTGGTGTCGATTCGGCTGGTAGGCCGAGCTTCACATATGATCACTTACGCTTCAGGTTATTGTAATGGATATATTTTTCATCGCAAGTAATGATTCCTTGCATCATTTCGAACTCGGTCTCTCGTCTTCAATTCTTATGGTATCCAATTTTCGTGCTTTTGGATGAATCCTGCTGCTTGAAAACGTTTTGAAATTGCTCTTTGAGTAGCTCCCAATGATTTTTCAAGCTCATGTTGAGTTTAACAGCAATCTTTATGGAGTAATGCCTCCAATTCTTGGTCTTCAAACCTTTTTGGCTGG
Organism: Calliphora vomitoria; assembly: GCA_942486065.2. Taxonomy (NCBI): domain Eukaryota; kingdom Metazoa; phylum Arthropoda; class Insecta; order Diptera; family Calliphoridae; genus Calliphora; species Calliphora vomitoria. Next base: position 113,581,799 of record OW818030.2, on the reverse strand, counting down.
TCTGAGCGATATTTGTCTTCCATGTCAAAATCACCACTTCTGAACCGCACCAACCATCTCTCGCATGTTGAAAACGATGGAACATATTCATCACATCTCTCGCTCATTGAAACCAATGAAGCACATTCACCATAAGCTTTGGTGAGCAATCGGTGTGCTTCAGCGTATCCTCCTGGTGCATAAAGTTCACATTCACAACTAAACTACCTCTATAGTCATTGGGAATTTTATTAAAATCGGACTATCCGTTTAGAAGTTAAAGATTTATTTCCACTTTTTTTAGTTTCTCCCACTGTGTGTCGTGGACAACAAGTAATTCCACATGAATGACGTTACAGGCTACATAACGAACTTCACAATGAACATTCTGCATTAACGATTTGAGGGTATGATTATCTCGTACGATTTGACCCCGTTAAAGTTTTTCTTGTGTTGGTTTCTGAAGCGACAGGTCGCTGCCACCCTTTAACCGCAAACAAAAGATGTCAAATCAAACATAACCCAGGGCATCACTCAAATTCAGTTGGATATATGCGACAGAGTAATTGAAAATTGAACCAAATAGACCGATTTGGACCATACTTTTAAAATAGACAATGAAGAAATCGAGTCCAGTATATATAAAGATTCTGAATATATAGACTTCATAGGGTTGCAAATGTATATTGTAGAAATTACAAACGGAATTATGGTGAAATTTTGATACCAACACCAGTGTGTAAATGGGGGAGATAAATGAAGTCGATAGCCTGTAAACGTTTGTCGAGGGTTTTTTCCTATATCTAAACTATTTATGGAACGATTTTGCTAATTTTCAATACCAACATTCTCATGAATATCTGATATATCGATATCACAAGTGGATCCTTACATTATCTGAGGACTTCGGAAAACTTATTTGAAACAACACAAGCACAGTAGGACATCACTAAATCGACTCCATTATATATAAATATCCTGAATATATTATTCATAGGGGGTTGCAAATGAATATTGTAGTAATAACAAACACAATAATATTCCAATCATGGTGAAGTTTTCATACCAAGACCAGTGTGCAAATGGGGATGTATACATAGACTCAATAGCCTGCGAAACATGACTGGCATGTGTGAAATTGCAATATTTTGGAATTCTCTTTTATATCAAATGATTTTTAATGGCATGTAATATCATGCAAGTTGATAGCAAGTAATATCATGCAAGTTGATAGCAAGTAATTTTATGTTAAAGTTAAAAGCATGCATAATATGACACGGTTGGAAATTAGCTATCAAAATGGCTTAACTATTTGGTGTAGTGTCAAAAATTCTCCTTTATAATCACCCTTATCGTGGTTATCGTAAACGTCTTACGCCCACGACAGTTTCGTACTAGATTAAAGATATAATGTAACCTGTTTCTTTAATCTAGTTCGAAACTGTAATCGTAGACGTAAAACACATACGCCCATCGCGATAAGGGTTAATATAATTTTGCCTGCAAATACTTAATACTCAAAACATTTTGTAAATAAACCATAAAACTTTTGTAAATATACCATACAAATGTAAGTATTTATTTCAACTTCTACTTAACTCATTATTATAATTTTATATAAACAAACATAGGTCAAACCTAATACACATAAATGCGGCACAAAATGAAATTCTAGATGAATTTATGTCAGCTTATACCGATTTTGCAAAAGGTGTGGTGCTGAATTTTGGCCAAGGCAAAGTCATGACTCATAGGTTATGGGAAAAGTTAACAGCGCAACTTAATGCTTCGGGGCCGCCCATAATGGATTCAAAATCATGGCGCCAGGTGTGAAGAACAAGTGTTTTTAACATTACTTTACTAACAATTTCTTCTTAGGTTTATAACCAACAAAAAAAGCAAAGTGTAAAAAGGAAGATTTCGGTTAATAAATCGTGTATTAAGAATACTGCAAGTGGTAATGCAGGTGCTTATGAAGAAAAGTTATTCACCTCTATAGAAAAACAAATTTTGAAAGCTGTTGGCATTAAAACTAAAACATATGGCGGCAAAACAAACAACTCACGTCCCAGTTTACATAGCCATATATCACAGTTTTCGGATACAACTGATGATGAGTTTTTGGAAAACCCTACGCCCAAGAAATGCAAATTAGAGCCAGCAGACATAAGGGTGACAGAAGTAAATCGTATACAACTAGATCTAAATGCTACAGAAGGGTATCACAAAGAGTTACTAAATAAACTCGATAGCTTAATCGATATTAAATACAAATCCTTAGCTATAAAAGAAGCTGAACACCGACTGAATATGGAGATTCGAAATGTTGAACTACAAATGAGAGTTGAAACTACAGAGCAGTACCATAGAGAGATATTGAAAAGATTGGATAGTTTAATTGAAATTAAACAGAAATCTTTAGCTATCAAAGAAGCTGAACATAAAATTAATATGGCCATCAAACAAATAGAACTACAAATGAAAATAAAAGAGCTGGAGAATTTTAAATAAAATATTTATTTATATTTATGACTATACTATTTTGTTTTTGTTATACATACTAACTAACTACTGTTTTATAGTAGTACCTATATTTAAATAATAATAAAATGAATTATATAAACCAACAATTAAGAATTACTGAATTATATTTAAATACTAAGTTGTTATAAATAAAAAATACTACAGTTGAGCTGGAGGACTTATATTATTTATCCTTTGCATGCCATCTTCAGGATAGTAAGTCACAATTCTGTTGTTACCAGGAATTAGGAATTATTTTCTTTAGAAAGTTGAGCTTGAGGTCTTATATTCTTTGTTCTTTGGATGACATGACTTCACGAATACATAGTCACAAAAATATACAATATATTCTCTTGTAGGAATTAGAAATCACATTCTTTAGAAAGTAATAAGTTGGTGCTGGAGAGTTATGAATTCTAGCTAATGCATTATGAAGAGTTTTTCAATAAAGGGCCGTGTCGATTTTGACAGCCTGTGGCGGCAACTGTCAAATCTATATTAAAGTATTTAGTCACTGATGACAATTCACCAAGGCAAGTTTTGGGATTGAGTAGTACGTCCAAATAGTAAAACTTTATAATCAAAATTAGTGTTTTCTTCATCTTTATCTTCGATATTGACAATCTGTGCCAGCGTTTGTCAAAGCTGTGGTTTATTATTCAGTCATTGATGTCCAATCACCATGGGAAGCTACATGATTGACTAACACGTCAAAATGATAACACTTTATTATCAAAATGAGTGTTCTTTAGTGCAGACGTCATTATCTTTATTAAACGAGAAGCAATCCTGGATAAATGATCCAGCTGTTAAGCAAGTTGTCAATGTATCTCTTATAGAAGTCAATTGGTTACTATATACATCCCATGTAGTCTAGCGTGAAGTCAGTTGTCACTTAAGTGTCTCAAAGTAATCTAAAGTGTAGTCAAGTGTTGATATAATTCTCGGACAGTTTATTGTCTTTTTGCTTAAGTATGCTGACATCCCATTAAGTCAATTGTCACCTAAGTGTCTCTAAGTAACCTAGATGGTAGTCGCTTTAATGGTTTATTTTGTATTGCACTTTATAAAGTAGTTATTTTATTCACCAGAAGTAATCTGTTGGGGAGTTGTCAGAGGAAGGTGTGTGTACAAGCAATCGGTTATTGGACTATCTATGAGATGTCTTTTTATATGACTATTTAAGGTTCATTTACACTCATACATGTTAAAATAACTAGTTATGTAGCTGATCAAGTAACCAGTTAGGTAGCTAGTAAGGTACATGACTCTATGTAACCGGTATGTGAATCCAATGCGTTGACTACTTCGGACCAGCTATCAGACAGTCGCATTGTAATCCAAATGGGTCATGCACATGTTAAAATAACTAGTCACCTAGCTAGTTATATGTATGTGTAACTATATATGTATGTTGTCACCCTAAATGATGGGAAACATCACTAGTTCGGGACCGTCTCCTAGAACTGCTGGGAGTTTAACCAGCAATATTTTGGGCATGTGTGGCAAAGCTAATCCATTCACAAAAAGTTACTTCATTGATACTTACTTCTTCGAAAACAATGTTGGTAAGGCAATCAATTTTGACCCGATAACCAATTGCTTTTGACCCGTATTGAATGATGCGGATGTGAACGATGTGTGGTTTTAGCAGGACGGCGCCACATGCCACACACAGCGAACTCAACAATGGTCATTCTGCATGAACGATTTGGCCATCAAGATCGTGTAATTTGACTTTGTAAAGATTTTCTCATGAGGGTTTAAGAAGTCTCTGGTCAATCCCAATAAGCCACAATCGATCGATGACCTCAAATTAATCATAATAAAGGCCATCCTATGAGAAGAGTCAAAGAAAATTGGAGATCTCGTATCCAAGCCACAGTGCGAAACCACGGCAGACATTTAAACGATATCAAATTATAAGACTTTATAATCAAAATGAGTATTCGTTAGTCATCATTAGTTCGTACTTCTTCGAAATCGATACAGAATAATGATAACTAATTTCTATTGCGAACTGCATGTGGTTTAGTACAGGAACTGTGCTACCTGCCAAACGTTGAAAGCCACCGCGGATGTTCGATTTATATATCTATGGTTCCAAGTTAGAAGAATGGGCAGTAATCAAATTCTTCCATCGGGATGTGTCCTGTGTCATTAGTCTTATCTCAGACCAAGTATATTTTTGTTTTGCTAATTTCGGATTCTAGTTGCCTTCTCCAGGTGTTAGCGCGTCTTGCTCTTCTTCTGCTGCCTTGAGGGTCTTGAGGTCTTATTTAAATATGGCCAACCAACCTCCATTTCCTCTTTGCAATTTCCATGCGGATTGGTGTTTCGCCTGTTCTTTGCCAGAGGTCTCTGTTGGAAACTACGTTCTGCAATATTTTTCTCAAGCAGTGGTTAATAAATATTTGCAGGAATTGTATGTCGCTTGCAGTGGAGTTCCAGGACTCACCTCCAAATAGCAGGGTGGAGCGAACATTTAAGGAGAAAAGGCGGAGTTTAGTTTTTTTTCTTATGCGATATGCAATATTATCACGTGAGCCGCCTGTGTTGGATTTGATACTGGATATGAGCAAAACGATTGCACATCCTCGAGCTCTATGTTGTTGACTCTAAACTTGGAGGGATTTGTTTTATTAATACGTAGAACCTTAGTATTGTCTAGTTAATATGAAGATGCATGATATAAGGGTATGGTTATCTCTCGCGCAGTTGACGTGAATTCCCCATCAATAGCGTGTGATTTAACCCCGCTAAGGCTTTTCTTATAATGTTTTCTGAAGTCAAGGTTTGAAATAAGCCAAAATTTAACAATAATCTCAAAGTTAATATAATCCAGGCCATCGATAAAAATTCAGCCGGATACTTATAATTTCGTTTGAACTTCCAGCACAGCTTGTTGTAGAAAGGCCATGGACTGTAAAATTCTTGGTACAAGTTTTTTTTTTTTTTTTTTTCTCAAAATGATCTTTTAATGGACTTCGATCTGGTGATACAGCTTTCAAATTAATTTTTTTGTCAAAACAAATATTACTAAAACATTTTTAATGTATTTATTTACCACAATAACTTTAAGGTAAAATTAAAATTAATTTATTTATGACAAACACAATGGACTAAAATATAATGTTAGAGAGGTGAGCCAAACTAACTAGAGATGACCTAGAAATCAATTAAAAATTTCTATAGAGGAAACTAAAGAATAATTCAATATTTACCCTTCAAAAAAAAAAACAAACTAAAAGCTTAAGAGGAAGCTCATTAAAAGAACAGACAGGGTGTTAAATAAATGGCTAAACTGACCAAATATTTACTTAACTCCTCTCGCAGGCAAAAGCAGCGTTATTAGTTAGTTTGGTTTCATTTGAAAGAAAAGCAAACGATCATATTTTTTTAATTTGTATGATTTTTAATGCTTAAGTGTATATAAATAGTATTTTGCGTGCAAATATTTACTTGCTAAATAAACTTTTTCATAGACTGACTGCTGGCATTTTTTTTTGTAGCCTTCTGTTGCACTGGAGGTTGGTTGTTAGTTGGAGTCATGTTAGTGGCTGCCTGATTGCCGGCTGTGCTAATCTGATGGTATATTTCAGCTGTGTTGGATATGAATGTGTCATTGTCTTTGTGTGTTTGTTGCACTATTTGAATGGTAAAATAATTGTAAATGGTTTTCATTATTATTAATATTGTTTTATTTGTTTTGCTGGCTAAAAAAGAAAAACCAGTTAATAGCAATAGCAAGCTTGTCTTACCAATTTAGCAAAAAAATAAATTTTCACAATGTCTGTGTTCGTTTGCTGGCTGAGACTGGCTTGCCAACCAGCCAGCCAGGCCAGGCCGCCTTATGATTCATCAACACCTACTTTTGTTTAATAATGTTTTTATTTTATTTTTATTTTTTGGCTTGTAGTGTCTGTCTCTAGGTGCTTACAAAAGGCGGTATAATTTTCCACAAACGGTCGGTAAAAACAAACAACACCATTAAACATCTTTTCCATGAGTATGTTTGTGTCTGTGAGATCAATGATGTTAATTTTTTTTCCATTTTTTGTAGTTTTCCCGTTTTTCATCTTTGTGTTTCGGTTTCTAGATCGAAGAAAGTTTCAATTCTGTTTGATTTGGTGGAGGAGAAACAAAAAAAAAAAAAAAACACATTTACATTGGCTCTTGAATTTTGCAAAGTTTTTTTTTGCTTATGAATCATTCAAATGATCCAATGGTTTGTTTTATACTTTATTCATGTTTGTTGAAATTTTTTGGCAAACATTTTTGTTTGTCTTTATTTTTTAAGTTTCTTCTTTTTTTTCGCTTTAAAACTTTAGCAAACATTTTAGTAGGGGTGTTCACATAAAACTTTGGTTAAAATACCTTAATTTCTTAACAAATTCTCACTGTTTGTACATAGAGACAAGAGTTTGCTTGTGACAACCGAATTTAATGTCATTCAATTGATTAAGTCTTGCTTAATTTAAAATGTAGTGGCACAAATTTTATTGCAATTCATCTTTATTAACTAATTTCCTGTTTCGCGTCACTTGATTGGGAGAAAATTGGTTGCCACAACGATTCTATCTGTTTTGTAAATAGACCTAACGTCTAAAGATTTAATGATTCCAATACCTCAACCACATACTTTTACTCTGCAGTAAATGGTTCCTACTTTAATTCCTACTTTTATTCCCTTTCGTACTTTGTCCATTACTTCCTTTTTCGGCTTCATTCAGTCATAACAATTCTACTTCAAGTGTTGATTATATATATTGATTCCTATGGTTCCATGTTGGAATAAAGGGTCGTAACAACATTCTTCCATCGGGATCTGTACTGTACCATTAGTCTTATCTCAGACCAAGATCTTCCTGATTTGCTAATTTTGGATTCTAGTTTGCTTTTCCAGATGTTTGTGGGTCTACCGCTTCTTATGCTGCCTTGAGGGTTCCAGTCAATTTCCATCTTTGATAAACGATAATGAAAATATTTTTCACAAGCAGCGGTTAATAAATACTTGCAGTCACTCTTAAAAGTATTATCGTTTATAACCCAGCAGTTCTAGGAGACAGTCCCGAACTAGTGATTTTACCCATCATTTAGGGTGGGAACTAGTTACTTCAATAGCTACGTGACTAGTTAGTTTGACCTTTATTGACTACAATGAGACTGTCTAATAGCTGGTCCAAAGTAGTCAACGCATTGGATTCATATACTGATTAAAAAACGTCAGTTACCTTACTAGCTACCTAATTGGTAAATTGACCTCAAATAGTCAGTTAAAAGACATATCATAGGCAGTCCAATAAACGAGCTTGTAAACAAACCTTTCTTCGACGACTCTCCAATGGATAGCTTCTGGTGGGTTAAATAACTAATTTCTAAAGTACAAAATAAACGTTTAAAGTGACTTCACTATAGGTTACTAAGAGACACTAAAGTGATAATTGACTTCATGCTATGTTAATTAAGCAAAAATTAACTGTATGAGAATTATATCAACACAATTTGTATAAAACCAGTTTGAACGAATTATCACACAACACGTTTAAAGTGACTACACTCCAGATTACTTAGAGACACTTAAGTGACACATAAAGTAACCAATTGTCTTATCTCTGCACTACAAAGAGCACATACGTGTTAAATGACCAAAATATATAAATTGGAGTCAGCCAAGTGATAAAACAATTGTGACGATTACTGTCCTAATTGTCGTATTCTACAAATAAGAGCTTTCCACTAAGGGCGGATCGATATTGAAAATATGTGGTGGCCATATAGTTTTGCCGGCGTCTGTCGAATCAGGGTTTTATTGTTCAGTTACTGATGCCGAATCACCAGCACAAGTTACACGATTGAGCAGTATTTCCAAATCATAAAACAATAAAAATTGTAGTATATGGAACGAGGTCAATCGAAATGAAGTTAAAGGTCAGGATATGTTGTAGATTTTGGACATACTGTATAAATGATTTGAGAGTATGGTTATCTCTCATGGAGGTGACGTGAATTGGTCACCAACACCGGTTGATTTGAGCCCGCTAGACTTTTTTTCTCTTGGCACTCAGAGGATGAACCCTACTAGTGCAATTCATTGTGTTGGAACTAGTAAAATAGGTTATGGGAGGGATGATAGAGGGAGTAGTGTTTGTGGATATTTGATTTTAAATTTTACTATATTGAAAGTGACAGGAAAGACTTCAGGAGGAAGCTTATTCCACATACGGACTGTACGGCTAAATGAATAGTTTTCCCGGTAATGTGTTGTTCGATCCACTGCCCTGTCGACAACGAATTGATGAGTTCTTGCCGAAGAACGTGTGTTCCCTAATTTCGGCAGAGCTCATACCATTGTAGTAATGGTAGAACAGTGAAACACAACCCACATTGGACCTATCGTGCTCTGCTTTTACTACATAAAACGTAGTCCCGAAAGACAGATTTTCTCCTTCATAATGTTCTTAAGGATTCGAACACTTTATTTTTAACGTGTGAGAACATAAAGAAGTCAGTTCAAATTAGCACTGAATTGATGTTGATTTATCAATCCGATGTTATTTACTTTCAAAAAATATCCAGAAAGCCTTATATTAAAGCATCCGAGTTTGGTGGTCTTTCTACAAATTAGTTTCGACATCAAATGCTGGTGGAACATTTAATATTCACGAATGGAAAATGATTCCTTTCAGATCCTTTGGATGATCCATAAATTCAATGATTTTGTTCCCAAATAGTCACATGATTCAGATGTTCCGGTAAAAGATTTCACGTGATTGGTGGTTGTTTTTACTTAGGTAGAAGGGTACCAAGTGAAAGTTGTAGATGTTGAATGGATCATCCATCCATTAACTCGATGATTTGTGTTTCCAAAAAGTCAATTGTTTCAGATGTTCTGCATTGTCATGATGTGAAATGACCCGTGATTGATAATCGCTTTTACTTATTTCTCCAAATACTTTTGGCAAACGAATATTGGTATACCATTTCCTCTATTATTAGAGTCCATTTAATTCAAAGGCATGATCTTTGCATTGGTTCGTCTTGAGGTAAAATAGACTGTTTCAGTTTCCAAATAACGGGAATTCATTTTGAAAACAAAATGTTAATAGAATATTAGTTTACATACCTCATCGTTTTGTTTTCTGGCACTAAACTGATTTGTATCTATTTGTGATTATTGGTCCTGGATGGAATGCAACGCTATTTACTTCTGAAGACCAGTTAAATACGATGGCTACAAATAAAGTCACAGTCTTTAATGGAAAACCTTTTATAAGATCAGAAATACATATGACTATGCTCCTTAATTTTGCTATTTAGATTGCGAAACAGTTCTTAGGTATACTGGCAAAAGAATATAATTATGTTATCTGCGATGGTTATCAGGAAGCGCAGGTGCCAATGGATAATTCATATTCTGCAACTGGATAACAATGTGGCCAAACAAATCCATTCCATTAGTCTGGTCCCCAAGCTGATAGACCGCTAAAACATGGAGACATTTCCTTTCGAAATGAACACCTTTGGAGTAATCTGTAACGAAATAACATCCATTATGCTTAATTTGTTCCACTGGCGTTCGGCCAGCAAGTGTCAGCTCAGAAATTGGAGATATTCCTCTGAATCCCTAATTAGCAACACTCCAATAGTATCTGCAACTAACTATCATCTATTACGTATAATCGATTCCACTGGCGATCGGCTGTTTGCTTCATATCCTTCAATGAACTTTAAAATGAAACATATATCCTTCGTTTAGCTAAAATTAGTTAAGTCTTATCCAAAATTAGCTTTTGAGGTTTGATTGGAACTAAACTTCAGAGCAGTCATATGCGCTCATAGCAGCAACCAGGGGCCGAACATGATGTGTTATTTACCTGTAAGCAACACGAATGTCACGACGAGGACTATTTAGCACAATATCTCCAATTAGAGCTTCATTGCCAAAAGTCAGATTAAATTTTATTAAATGTTTACCAGAACTTATGAACACCACCCTAATGTTTGCTACTTTATACAATTGTTATGCCTCCCTCTCCCAACACACTTTGCAAACAATTTTCATATACTTCTCTCTTCCCACCAGCCAATTTAATAATTCAAAAAAAACTAAAGGGTACGAAGGAAAGAAAAGAAACAGATAAAATACCAACAACTACTACATTCACAGTGGATCATAACTATTTTAAAGTTTGCAAAAAAACCAAAAAAATAAAAAAACACAGTTAAAGCATGTCTAACCCATGGTCGGTCTGTGTGTTTGACGCTTTAATGGTGGCTCTGTACTTTTGTTTTAAGTACCAACACGCGCAATCTTTTTTCGACATACATAAATAAGTATTTTTCTTGTTTGTTGTAATTTTTTTTCTTTCAGTTTAATTTTAAGCAAAAAAATTCGCATGTGCAATATCAGCGACTGACTACCAAGCAACCACCAAGTAACAGCAGTTGTTATTGGCGTTTAGCTAAGAAAATATTCATGATCTGTTTTGCGCCATTTTTTTTTTATATACATTTTGGTTTTTAACCGAAAATTAAATTACTGATTGTTATATTTACCAGCCTGAGCATCCATTCAGCTACTTAGTTACTTATTAGTGAGTGCTTGATATTTAAGTATTTTTAAAATGATTAATTTTGTTTTGAACTTTGCTTAAATTTCTTTTTTCTTTTCTTTGGCGTTTTATTGAGCAGCTTAACTCTTGTCATTCTTTTAAGGCGTCTGGTCTGTTGTGATCTGCCGGTCTGAGTGTGCGCCAGCATTACCTTGTTTTGTTGTTGTGGTTTGTTTTGAATCTGTTTTTTTTTTTTTTGTCTTTCTATCAATTTAATTGCAATTTCATTTTATTTTTAATTAAATTTAACATTGAATATTGTTGTTTATTTCATTTTGTTTGCGTTTTTCAAAGTCAATGGCGAATTTATAAATAATTATTATATTATTTACAATTTTTTTTTATATTATTAAATTGATAAAGTCAATCAGGTTCAAAATACTTTAACTTGGAGGATTTTTTATTATAAAGTATTCAATGTATTAATATTTATTAATAAAAAAATAATTATTTAGGAGAATTAAATTAGATAAATCAAATTTGTAAAGCAAAGGGAGAAAATTTACTGCAAATAATGGAGGCTGATATCATAACATTTGTTGAAATTTCCAAAAAAAAAAAAATAGGCTTGAGTGATTTGAGAGCAGTGGTCGGCTCACATATCCACGAGAGGCATGATGGGAAATTTACCTGTGAATAACACGAATGTCAACGAAGTTCCTAGAAATAATTACTTAAGAAACAAAAATCATTCTTGTCACGTTCTATGTATCATAATTTGGGCAAATCACACTCTTTAACTTAAAATTATCAATTGGATCGCTATATATTGGGTGTATGACTTAAAAATGCGTCACTTTTTCAAATGTTTAGCTTTTATTTTGAAATATTTGTACAATATAAATTTATTTAAAGCATTGGTCATTGTTAGCTATGACATTTTGTCATCTTTCTGGCAACATATGGATTCCGAGCCAAAAGATCTGATCATCTTTTGAGGTCAAGAACGAATCAAGCCAATATCGGATACTCTGTTTCAAAGTGAAGCGTATCCCAGAGAGAGCGTTCTGCATCGATCTATAAAGCCGGTGAGGCAAAACTTTATTATAAAAACTTTTTGACAGGTATTGCAACATTTTGGATACTCTGTTTTGAAGTGAAGCGTATCCCAGAGAGAGCTTTCTGAATCGACGGAAACAAACAGTAGCTTTTAACAGGTATTGCAACATGTGGCCTACCGTTGTCATGATGGAATATTACGGCATATTCTGGGCGTATTTCGGCCAATGCTCTCTTCAAACGAAACAGTTGCGTTCGTTACAGGTTCCCTGTGATAGTCTGATCAAATTTCAGCAGCTCATAATAGATAGGACCCTTTTGTCCCCACCAAATACAGATAATTACCTTAGCGCCATGGATATTTGGCTTTGGTGTCGATTCGACTGGTTGGCCGGGCCTCAGATACCATCTCTTACGCTTCGGATTATTGTAGTGGATCCATTTTTCATCGCAAGTAATGATTCGGTGCAAACTGATTTTCTTTTATAGGGTTCAAGCATCCTTTCAGACATGCAAAATCGACTTTCAATGTCTCTCGGCTTCAATTTGTATGGTCCTCAATTTCCCTGCTTTAAGATAAATCCTGCTGCTAGCAAACGTTTTGAAATTGCCGCTTGAGTAGCTCCCAATGATTTTTCTAGCTCTTGTTGAGTTTAACAACAATCTTCATGGGGTAATGCCTCCAATTCTTGGTCTTCACACTTTTTTTTGCCTGTCCTAGGCGATTTTTGTCTTCCGTATCAAGATCACCACTTCTGAACCAAACAAACCATCTCGCGCATGTTGAAACCTATGGAACACATTCACCATAAGCATTGGTGAGCAATCGGTGTGCTTCAGATTAAAGAAGTAAAGCAAAACTTCCCGCATATGACGATTTGTTGGTACAAAATTCAACATTTTCGAAGCTAAATAAAACAGTTGTTGTTTACACTATAATGTTCAATAACTAAGTGAGAATAAATGACAGATATGTACCTTTCAAAATGACATATAAGTTGTTTAAAAAGATACGCCATCTGTTGTGAATACCAATAGAAGATATGGAGTAAAATAGAGAGAAACAAGTAAGAGAACCATATTCGGCTGTGCCGAATCTTATATACCCTTCATCAAATTATACTTTAAAATAAAAATTTTAAATATTTTGCGGTAAACAAAATTAATTTTTTTTTTTCAAAATTTAAAAAAAAGTTTTTCAAAATTTAAATTTTTTTTTTATTTTTTCGAAATTTTTTTTAAAATTTTTTTCCAATTTTTTTTTTAATTTTAAATTTTTTTTTTTTAATTTATTAGTGAAACAAATTTAAGAAAAAAAATTTTTCTGGTAAAAAAAAATCGGGTTAAAAAATATTTTTCCTGATTTTGACCCATTGTAGATCCAAATATTACTATAGCCTTATATATATCGTTGCAATGGATTTTGAAATATCTATCATTAGATATCCTTATTGTCTATACTAATGACTTAGTAATCGAGATATAGATCAAAAATAGGCCAACAACCTCGTCCGATTTTTCCTTATATCCCTGCCATTTGTGGACTGATTTTCTCGATTTTAAATAGCAACCGAACCGGAAGATTTCCCGATATATTGATGTATTAATAATGTTTGTAAGTTATTTGGGGGCTACGGAAAGTTGATTTCAACATACAGGCGGACATGGCTATATCGACTTCGCTATCTATAACGATCCAGAATATATATACTTTGTAGGGTCTCAAATGAAAAATGTGGAAATTACAAACGGAATGACAAACTTATATATACCCTTGCAACTCATGGTGAAGGGTATAATAACGATCTCTCAATAAGAAATTCCCTACTCAAGAACAAACTTCATATTCCAACGTTCAAAACTGAGAACTTAATAAGAAAAATTCCAAATTAAATGTTTGAAATAATCGCAACTTCCTTTTGCAGTAAAATTAAGGGGATAATGAAAAATCAACAATCAAATTGTATAGATTTAGTTCAAAACCCATGAAATGACTTGGCGAAGAGTATTAATAGCTGGTCAGATTACAACAAGGAAAGTAAGAGCATCATAACATATTCATATAATCCATTTTTCATATTCTCTTTATGCCGACCTCAAATTTAATGTTATTTTTAAATTAAAAAAACCCTGCCTTATTTTCAATTGATTTAAGTGTGTTTCTCTTTTAAAAATTTGCCTAACATGTGTAATATTTTATATGTGTAATCACACATCTTGTTGATGGGTCATTATTCTATATCATACAATAAATTCCAGCAATAATTCACAGTATTGAAAAGCATTCTCTCCCACACCCATTTCCACTTAATCTGACATACAAACGCATTTTATACATATTTTTATTATCTTTTTTTTTTTTTTAAAGAAATGAAAAATCAACTGTCAAAAATTTGTCAGTTCACAATTATAGCATAAGAATATTTAAATATTAATACTATTTATAATAATGCATTAAATATATATTCCATACGCATTATAAAAACATATGGGTAGCTTGAATTAAAGAAAAAAATAGTGGTTTTTGAAAGCAAATGGGGAAAACCAGCCTGACCACCCTAATAAGCAGGCGTTTCCATACGTCACTATACCAATTGGTTTTGTCTGCCAGTATAATTCATTTAACACATGGCAAATTACTGTTTCTTTCATAAGAATTTTTATTTCCATTTTATTTTTGTAATTTGTATTTTTTTTATTCATCTAGTGACTTAAATGTTGTCATAAATTTAAAATGTATGACTTGTCATATTAATAAATACAAAGGATTAATAAATTTAACAAAAAGTAATACCCAAGATTATGAAACATTTACGTTCACATGAATCGCACCATTTCTTAAGAAAATTATGGATTTAACTACAATATATTATTTATTTTGTTAAATGGAAGCAGTAGCAACATATTTGTATCAGCCAAAGCAGTGGTCGGCAATCATAGCCACCAGGAGTCGAACGCTATCAACTATTCATTTGTACACACAATACGAATGAAATCATCACTCGTTAAAATGATCAACAAATTAAACAAAATATGGGAAAAATTTGTTTTACTTTACAATACATTTACTAATGTGGAATATTCTCTTTGTGCCGACCACTGATTCATATACATCCTCTATAGCAGCTTCTAACTTCACCTAAGAAATGGTGTAATTCTCTAGTTTTCCAACAGCAAATAAAATCCCATATACCATATATTGTACTGGTATGTAAGCCTGATTACCAACCTATTAACATCCTACATGTTTACAAGATTATCTTGATTACAACGCGCCAGAGACAAATGACACCCACACCCTGTTTTCTTTCTCGATAAATTGCAATAAATACTTATACAAAAACGTTGTTATAACGTAAATAAATAACGAATATCCTTAGGAAATCAACCCAATACTCTTTTCACTCCTCCTATCTCCTCTCCTCTCCAACCAACAAGCAGCCCAGTAACCAAACTGCAAACACTTAAATCATAAATTAAATTTCCTTTTTTTTTTTTGTTTCGTCCAGTTACAAGTATACATTTATAATGAAAAAATAACTTTAAATACAGCAAAAAAAAAAAGTAAGTCAATAAAGAATATTTATCATGGTCATAACTTTAATAATTCCCACCTTGATTTGGTGAGGGGTATTTATGAAGTTGAATTTACATTTTGCCGGTTGATTCACGCAATTGCTGATTGGATGTTATAGGTTATAGGAGGGCAATCGGAGGAGTTGTTGTGAAAAGAGATGCAGGAGTTTGTTTTTGAAGAAGACTGTTTTGCGCAGCGATCAAATACTTTTATTTAAATGTTAAAATTTCGAAATAAACTAAGGCCGATTTGGTTGTAGTTTGTGGCTTATATGCACCAAAGTTTAACATTCTACAATTGTATGAATGAGTTTGAATGTGTTCGTTTTTATAATCAAAAGAAAGAGTTTGTAGTAAGATTCACGAATATTTCGGCATGAAGAAGACATGTCCTTGAAGATAGCTTGAATAGACTGAGAACTTTGAAATATATTTCTTCGATATTAGATCGAAGCATGTAAAATGTTTATATATTGTAACCTTAAACCAAACACCTGAACAAAGAGAGGCCAAGGAGCACCCACTACATCTAGGGTTTTGCAGGATTAAGATCTTATCCTAAGAAGCAGTCTCGACACGTGTAAAGAAGGAATGTTGATCAACGTGTGGAGATCGTATCCCAGGTCTAAATGGTAGTCAATTGTCCTTATTTATAATCAAAAGAAAGAGTTTGTAGTAAGATTCACGAATATTTCGGCATGATGAAAAAGACAAGGCAAGCATTTGGAATGTTGACTAACGTGTGTGGAGATCGTACAATATTTCCCAAAGAACGAAGCTCAAAATCTTTAACTTCAACGTGATGTCAGTTCTACTATATGGGTGTGAAACATGGAATGCCGCCAGCTCTGATGTGTAATCTATGCAAGTTTTTACCAACAACTGTTTTCGCAGACATCTTTAAATATATTTGCCAAATACAATCTCCAACTCTCGTCTTTGGGAAACAACTCCTCAACAAATTCCAATACAAACGGAATTATGTAAACGAAAATGGAAGTGGATAGGTCAAGCACTTCGTAAAGATGATAATGATATTGCCAGGCAGGCAATCGAATCAAATCCCTAGGGAAGCAGGCGTAGAGGACGACGTGCTCATACATGGAAGCAGCAGATTTAGGTGGAATTGACGAGAGTTCGTAAAAGCTGGAGGGAAACTAAACCCATTGCATACGACTGATCTGAATGGAAAGAACTAGTTACGATCCTATGCTCCTTTTAGGAACAATAGGAATTAATATATATATAAGAAGCAGTTTATCTCTTTGCCATGAAATGTAAACAAATTTAACATAATTTCTCTAAGCAAAATAGAGCAGTAGAACTTGTGAATTTTTAGGGGGAAGATCTTCTCTAGGAAAGTCTTTTCATTTAGCTCAACATGACAGCTATATTTGGTATCCAAGCGCAACATCACACTATTTACCTTGAAATGAGAAAAATCTCAATGTATTTCATCAAAGATTCGATGTAAAATAGACAAAAAATTGTCCAGAAATAATGATCGCCCTGAAAGACTACAAGAAGGATCTTCGAATTCCAGCTTCCAAAACTAAAAAATTTTAGAGAAAAGTCATAATTAGAAGGTTGAAAGTAAACGAATTAATTTGAGAAACTTCCAATTAGCGTTAAGGAAGATCAGTAAGCTGAGACATAACAATATGGCTAGATTAAGTTGAAAACCTAAGAAATGAGTTGGGAAAGGTATTTGACACCAAAGCACAAGGCCAACTAAATAGATCTAAGAATAGTGGCAATAGTGGAAAGATTTGCTTCTAGGAAAATCATTCGCATCAAGCTCCATGTTACAGTTTTCGGCATGCACACGACAAATCATACTCTTTGGCTTGAAATAGTGAACATTTTAAACTATTGAATCTTTTTATAAGAGATTTCAGAAAAAAATAGAGAAAATTTGCCAAAAATAATGATTTCCCGATAGGATATTCCTTGATCAACAAGAAACTTCAGATTCCTGCTTCCAAACCTGAGGAATGAATAAGAAAAATTCCAAATTAGATGTTTAAATTAATCGTACTGTATCAAGGAACTTCCTTTTGCAATAAAAGGAAGGAGATTTCCTTTTAATATACACTCTAATAAATTTTCATGTAAATTTACTCTATTTATAGTAGGTAACTTTTCTCCTACTATAATTAGGGTAAATATACATGTTGTGTGTAAATTCAAATATTTAAGCACATCGTATGTAAAAAAAATAAACAAAAAGAGTGTAAATTTACATATTTATGTGATTAAAAAATGTTTAGCAACATAACGATTTCTTATAAATTTAAATTTTTTGTGTCTAAAAAGACAGTGTTAAAATGTAAAGTTACAGTGAAATTGTTTAAAACTACAAGTACAATACTCCTTTCCATTCAAAATACATATAAAAACATAACATTTATTTTGTTTTATTATATTGAGGAAGATTTTATTAAACATTTGCATGAACAAATTATGCTGTTTCTAGGATACTCACATTCGTCGACTGCTTATAAATACATGTTTAAAATATCGGTTTAGTAGCTTCTTGAGGGGACATAATGCTTATTCTTGAGAACTTAGTCAGCACGTTTGTTTCTCGTATATCAACTGAGCTGTTCAAATGGTCCTATTTTTAAACTAAAATTTTGGGAAGAAGAATTACAAGAAGTTGTCACTTCGATTACCGGCCGAATAAACATCTTGGTGGAAAAAAAATCACAAACTTATGACTCTATATGAGCGCAATATTACCTGTGTTTTGCCACAATTCCCTTAGCAACAAATCGGCAGTGTAATTGATTCTTATGCGGCAACTTTACCAAAAGAGCACTGATCATTATAACTTCTTCCTGACCACGCGATCTATTGTACAACTGGTGCAAGGATATAAAATTGATATTAGAGGGCGCACGAAGCCTGTTGTATATGACTTACATTCCGTTATATTGTTTCTCGAACTGTTTTAATTATTAATTTTTATTAATTTTTGCCTTCGTATTTTTATAACAAATTTTATTGTATCGTTTTTCTTTATTTTTAATATTTCAGAAACAACATTTTTGACAATTAATATATTACTCGTTTTAAGAAAGTACAATTACACATTTTGTTCGTAAAATTTATATTTAAGCACATTATATGTAATTTTGAAGTTAATATCTGTATTATATTATAAACATGTTTAAAAACATTCAAAGTACTATATTTTGTACGTACTTTTGCAGATAAAAGTAGGTAAAAAATTTAGATAAACATATTGTGCTCAAATTTACGCATTTTCTGTAATTTTACATGAAAATTTGCTTAGATTATAGTAGTAAATTTACATGCATTTTTTAGAGTGTAGTTAAAAACCTGAGAAATGACTTGGCGAAATAACAAGGCCAAGACAGACATGTTAGTCAATAATGGCAACAGATTCATAGAGATATACAATTCATACGAAATAACAAGGCCAAGGCAGATATATCGGCCAACAGATTTATTGAGATACACGCGACATAAATCACAATAACACGGCGTAATTTGATTAAAAGTACAACCGTTTTGACAATTTTTGGCCAGATGGTTATTAGATTGTTTAAGATTTGAGTATTTCTGCATTTCCGGCTCTTTAACGGAGCAATATTCCACAGAGACTGGAAGGTTGTAAAGTACAACTCCTTGAGTCCAACTATTAAGCAAGGTGGACTAACAAGCCCATGAATACTAACTGTTTTAAGATACATGAATATTGCATATTACAGACTAATGCCACTGACATCTATTGCATATATTTTGGACCATGGATGTCCCAAACAGCACAATGCTCTTAAACCATATCCATAATTTGATGCTTCTTAGACCTTTAAAGTTTTGGATATTTCTTCATTTAGCGAATGTGACCAATTCCGTCTCTATAAAGGATAAATATTCCACAGCTCGAGTTTATACAGTGTAGAGAGGCAGATGTTAATGGGAAGATGGGAAGGAACTCTCATTCAGAGGAACTCCTTTAACTCCTTCGGAGTTTTCTGTAAACTGACCTACCAAAATTTCAGTTAGCTTGCAAAGTGTTTTGTGTTTTATACTGGATGGTTATGAAGTGAAAGCACAAGTTTACGCCTCCAACTAACATGCAATACACTAATACAAATACCGAAGCTAGAAGGTTATGATGTTTAAGTGCTTTATAAAATGCTCCCGTAGGTTCTGACTAGATATCGATCGTATCATCTTTCTTCTATAGATAGGAGATCGATCAGATCTATAACGGGTTGTGAAGGTGCAGTAGCGGGATAGATTTTAGAGGCTAATGTAATAGATTACGTCCAGAGGATCTATTTTAACTATTCGGAATTTTTAGATAGTTTCCATATGCATAACTAACGACAAAATCCTTTAAAGAGAGATACGACAGCATTTGTCTAAAACTTTTGATCTTGACGGGAGTACATGTTGTTGTATAGATTTTGTTGGCAGCGAAATGCTTTCTTTCGAAAAAATTTAGAATATATTCCCCTTCTTAATCTTTAAACCTGATAAATGGCTTTACGGACAGAGATGTGGCTTCAAAAATGAAAACGAAACTGGATGAAACACCTCTTAGATCAACATTTTGAGAAGGGTTTCTAACTGAAACAGAGGTGGCCTTGTCAAATCTTTCACCATATTGATCAGATCAGATAACTACACAGAGAAAACAGATTCGAGATAGCAACCGAATTTGTTGCCAATCGAATGATTCGGTTGCATACATAGAATTTTTCGGTTCTATCAATAGAAAGTCAGTTGATAAAGAAGAATTTCCTTTGAAGTAACCAAACTTTTGTTACCCCTTCTAAGTTTGTAGCCACCAATGTAAAATTCGGTCACTAAGGTATAATCATTCGATTGGCAACAAATTCGGTTGCTATCACAAATCTGTTTTCTCTGTGTACTTTATTTGTATAAAGCTTGCATAAGCCTGTAAGAAAGCTGATTTCGCTCCAATTATATCATCATATTCAAAAGATAAAGTAATCCTCCCATTTGAAGAGACTTTCTCTACTGGACCTCGTCACCATTTTACCTGTTACTGTTGTATACATTTTTATTTTGCCTGAGTTTGATGCAGGGAGTATGAGTGATTTGTTTCTTGTGTTGCAGTTGGATTTTTTACAAATTATTGGTGTTAATAATCGAACAGGTAGTAAGTAGTAGGTTGTTTGGTGCGATTCGGTTTGATTTGTATGGTTGTTGGATTCGGGTTCGTTCATTCGTTTGTACGTTTTGTGTAATGTTGATGGTGTTTAGAGGCCTGCTAGAGACATTTATAAGTTGAGTTTACAATTCCATTTCCAGTCATTTTGTTCATTGATAAGTAAAATATATTTATTCATTGTAAATGCGGCCAATGGCCATTGACCGGTTGGGAACTTTGTGACTCTATAGATTTGTTAGTTTTATTTTTCTTCTATCTATCAACTAAATGACTGAATGAATGACTGAATGACTGACTGACAAACTGGCTGAAAAGATAGCCAGTTAGTTGGTGTGTCATGTACAAGTATTTACTTGTAGCTTAGTAGGAACACACCCATCTCTCATCGATTAGTTTGTCTTGATAAGATAGATTGTTTTTGTTGTTTCTTCTCTACCGTGCTATTCCTACTTTTCCTTTCCTTGTGCTGTTGATATACGACCAGATTTGTGTTGCTAGTTTATTACTTACTATTTGCACATCATCTTAGTTTGACTTGTATCTCTCTTGGTTTACGAATATTTATATATTTTTTGTTTTATTATTAATTAAAATCTACATGTCTGTCTTAATGCTCAACCCTATTTCTATGTAACGTTATCTCGTTAGTGTGGCAGTAGTTGTTTCAGTCCTTAGATAATCTATATTTAGTAATTATTACTTTTGCTTTGTAACAACATATTTGCAGCAACTTCATTGATTAATTTCGAATTATTAATGGAATTAATGAAGGAATTATAAAAATCACAAACATATTTATTTCATTTTTATAAATCCCTCCTTAATTAAATATTAATTAAAGGGGATATTTTGAAGGTTTCTTTGTTAGTTTAAGGGGAAAGTATTTTCTTTACTGCAAATTTAGCTTTTAATATTGTACAACCATCTACAATAGATACTTACTTTCAAATCCAATCAATTCCAAGAAATTTTCCAATTATCCGCCTTCTCACTTGATAAATATTTTCAAAATACATTGTTGCAACTTACATTAACATTTTGCGTTTATCTCTTAAATGAAATTTTCTCACATGCCACATAACTATATGGTTATGTTTTCACATACTGGTACTCGTTCCACCGAACTTTCTGTTTGTTCGTTCGTTTCCATTACACTTCATTTCCGTTGCAATTATGTTTCCATCAGCTGTCGTTATTGCAACAATGTACCAAAACTAATCGTCTGTATTGAATGAAATCTAATGAATCTCTATCATCTATATTGGAAAAAAGAAATAAAATAATCTCAAACCAAAACGAAAAAAAGGCTTTCAAATATTTAAGAAAAACCAGAAAACTCTTGTATATTTTGTTAGATTTTCTTTGGTATTTCTCTGTTTAAAGATCAGGGGCAAACACAACTGTCATTGCTCATCATTAATGACATGAGGCGGCAAGGAGAGCATCATGTATTTGTTGGCTGCTACTTTTACAGATCTAAATACATGCATTCATACATTCATGTACTTGTTAAACACAAGTGATTACATGACTCAAAGGAAAACAGACTTTTTGAGGAAAAAAAAAAAAAAAAAAACAAATAACAAAACTTTAACCGTCCAAATGTTTGTGCAAATGTACGCACTCCTCATACTCGGCAAAGTAATGGGTTACATTGAATTTTTGTACATATTTGCCTGAGTTGTGTTTTTAGTCATTTAAAAATTGTGCTTTTTCCTTTTGTTTTTTTTTGGTTTGTTTGCTTTGGCAGAGTTTCAAAAGATTAAATACTTTTAAAAAATCTTAGCCAATTTATATTAGAATTAAAAGGATTGGGACATTTTAAGATTGATGAGCTCATCAAGTAAATGTTGACGTCTTTACAATGTTTGTTCTAAATATATGAATGTCTCAGAAGCATCCCTTTGGTCTCTAAGAACTCACCCTCCCCCAACCCATTTGTTGCGTGCTAGAACTTAGATTCGCATTTTTGTATGCTTAGAATTGTTCTTCACTTTGCGAAGATGAGCTAATATCGTCACAATCATGCAATCTACCATAGCTTGTAAAGGCACAGTGAGTTAAGAGAGAGATATGGTATTGAGAAATGTGATATAGTAAAACATGATCTGAAAGTGATATAATAAAACATGATCTCTCACAATTGGCATGCACAATTGTGATGTTTCCGAAACTGATTGATTGGAGAACGATTGGATCGGAAAATGCTGGTAAATGTGCAGTATGTTTAAATGGTAGATAATTTCGCTATAAAGATATCTTTCTTTAACTCCATAACTACCGACAAAATTATTAAAGTTGTATACAAAATGTAGTGTTAACGATTCTGGAAGGAGTTTAAGTACAACTCATCATGTTTTTGCCACTAACTTCAACTCGATACTATTATCTTTATTCATTGATCTACCACTGCTCGTGAAGATGCAAATTTAGAGAGATGGGTGGTAAGAAGAAGCTGCTGTAGAATCTGGTGGAACTGTGAAACTCCTATAAGAGTAGCTTGTTTCCTAAACTTAGCGTACAACTGACCCAGTTCCTCTTTCCTCTGGATGCTCGCTTAGGATCTGATATGATAAATCTCTCTATAACTTCATCTCAATCCTATTATCTTTCTTCGATGTATTGAAGAAAGTCTACCATATCTCGTAGAGATGCAATAAGGTTAGAGAGATAGATAATAATGATAAACTTATTGCTCTAAGGATCTGCTTTAATTTGAGCTAGTTTTCAATAAATTTAACATTTGATAGGACGATTTGAATTGGCATAGCAATTATAGTGTTTCCGATTCTGGAAAGTTTAAGTAAAACTTTTAATTTCCTCTCTGGGTGCTTATTAAAGTGCTCGGGTACGATATGAGGAATCTCTCTCTACTTGATGTCGATTCTATCATCATTCTTCTATGGATATTCGATGAATTTGAGATTAAACGGACAACTGACCTCGATTTTTTTTATGATTACCAATCTGCTGGCATACGTTTTAGTTGGTTGATCCTAAGGATGTTAAAGTTGTTAAGGCAGATACAATCACATAAGCCTGCGTGTCTATTTGAGAAGAGCAGTCACACTATATCACTCGACCAACAGGAATGAACATTAGAGGGTTTTTGAAGATCATCGAAGTAAATTCTCGCAAACCATGAAAGTCGCTGTTCTTTTACTTGTCCAGAGACCCAGCATCAGTTTTCTATTGAATTTCGTTATTTTTCTACTGCTATCTTATCCAGTTCCCAGCTGATAAAAGTCAAAGTGAGTGTACTTTATCACACACTTTTGACCTCGACAGAGAACCAAGTCCAACGACCAGTAGTACATCACGAATGCTACTACCTCAATACGTTTCCTGAGCACAAACGCCAGTTGGTATCTGCTACTTTCAATGGCTCTGTTGGGTCATCAACAGCACCTAGTAAGATACATTTGGTAGTCCGAAATTTAGCACTAGCCCAAATATCAGTCCTTTAACCAACGATCTTCTACACGCTTTGGGTTTCAACCACAACCCTAGCGTGAACACCGAAGTGAACTCACCAATGCTCTCACAAATGCTCCTACAGGACCGAAGTCCTTGGGCCATAGGTTCCCTGCTATACTAGATAAGACTCTAGTCAGCTGCGAATTTAATAAATTAAATTCTTACCAGGAATGAGGCCCGTGCACCTCGGAACCCCGGTTTCGCTCCATATTTCCCCTTGAGGCATAACACCAAGGTGTGGAGCTCCCCAAGATGCTTAACCATGCCCCAAGGGTGTTACACATGGTACAGTCGGTTTTGGTACACTGTTGAAATCCGTAGTATGGTATGTTGATTAACTTTAGTGTGAATCAGTAGCATTTATAGCAACGCCACCTAGAGTTGGATTGACAGCCCTTCATCAATCGAACTCAGATTATTGGAGTTTGTTGAAGTGCCATGCAGGTGAATTTTTTAAATTTCAGAGTTAAACTTTATGGAAATCCCTTCTGTTTGATGTTAAGGGCTTCCTGAAAATATTGGTCATCGATTTACATTCCTTGAAGAAGCTGTACTCAACAAATGACAGCTTACATTCCAATACTTAACCTAAGAAATCTATATATAAATCCATAAACTGTCTGCTGTGTAGCAAAGAATTTATACCTTTAACCAACTGCCTAACATATCTTAACTACACGACATGACTTTATTGCATCCCTATAGATATTGATGGGTTTTTTTCTTTATTTTTTTTTTTTTTGTTGAAAGACAACAACCAAATAAACAACAAACAACAGTAGCGGCAGCTGAAGAATATTCAAAATGTCTGTTTAAACTACTACAAGACAGTCTGTCTGTCTGTGTTGGTTCCAAAAAAAAAAGGTTGGAGTGAAAAAAGAAGCATTATGAGGCATGATGAATTACAGAACACATACTACACACATTAACTCATCTACCACACTCGCAATCATTTGCTTCAACGACTACAAAATATATTACCATAGAATTGCTTAATAAAAAATAAAAAAAAAACTGAAAGAAAAATTTCAATTCAATTTCTAGGCAAAACTTTAAGAAGCATGAAGCTAATTTTTTTACTTTAGTTCTACTTGAAATCATCAAACCAACTTTACAACACTGTGCATCACACAGCCTAGAGTATTGTGCCGTCACATTATCATTCGCCTCAGCCAAAGTCTGTTTAAGATTAAAATTGTAAAGAATGTACAAAGTTCGTAAGATAGATATTTTTTGTTTTTAGTTGTTTCTTTTCTGCGTCAAAAAAAAAAAAGGAAAAAAACTAAAAGAAAAATTGACTTTGTTCGCAAGCTTAAAGAAAAATGCAGTCTCTTAGTTTCCCCCTCCTCTCCTCCTTCCTGTATAAAGAAAGTTGTTGTGTGTATGTATTTTCTGGCATAACCCTCTTCTTTAATTTTTCTCCAGTAGCTGTGGTATTTAGTGTTGGATATTAAGAATTTAATGGATCTTACATACTTTATGCTATGCATTCAGTTGAAGAAGAAGAAGACTTGTGATCAGACCAACAAGAAGTTGATGCTCAAGTATGTTGTTCTTGTTGCTGGTTTGTTTTATAAATACTTATATATGCAGTCTTATTTATACATACGAACATGGAGATTAGAGTTGTGTGTTCACTTGGCAACACTTTTATATTTAGACTGACTTTCTTGTGCAAGTATCACTTGTAAATGCGTTACAAGATTGCGTATATTTGAGACATTTTTTTTTTTTTGAAAGAAGAATTCAGGGATATTGGCAAACTGGCTGGGCTGGGTTAATGAGTTACTAAGGGAATTAGAGGCATGAGATTATATTTAGTTTGCTGGTTGAAAAGGGAGTTTCATAAACTACTTGTATTTAAATTTGTTATTCATTGATTTTGAAATATTCTTCAATATTTTTATCAGGATTTAATAAATCACTTCCTTGGAACCTTGTTGAGTTTCGAATGATCACATTATTTTCTTCATATACCTAAGGTTCTTCCGATTTCAATTCTGGAAGGATTTTAAGTACAATTTTACATATCTTCTCGTTCCTTTCAGGGAGCGTAATAACATCGAATATGATTGATCCTGCCCTAACATGATCTTGATCCTATCATCCTCAATGAATTTGATAGTAAGCGGACAGTTTAACACAATTTGCTGAATCAATCAGCAGGCATATATACGGTTTAGTTGGGTGATACTTACGATGCTAGAGTTGTTAAGGCAGATAAAAACACAAAAGCCTGCGAGTCGCGCAAATTTGAGTGGGAAGTCAAGTCGCACTTGTAATATTTGCCCAATAGGATTGTAACGAAGAACCAATGCGCATAAAATGGAATAAGAATCATCTAGACAGTTAAGTGGTAATGGCCAAGTTCCTCCATTTTACAATAAGTCGCATCGTTTAGATTAATTGGACAGCCTCTCAAAACAAAGTCTTGGGTCTTGCATTAGGTACAGTATGTTAAATCGAACCATACTTACAAATTCAGGAATAGCTATCCAACTTGTATAACCAATCAGTCTACTAGATACAGCACTCAGAAATCGCTGGTAGAAAGAGTAGTTGGTGACCGAAGAGTTTAAATCTCGAGTCGATAAAGGTTGTATAGTGGCAGAGAAGATGTGTAGATGTCTCCTATTCCTCTTCCTTGTTGGAGTTTCTGCTGAAGTCGTTGTACGGATGTCAAAGCTTATGAACGTGCGTTGCAAGATGTCAGTGGCCGGTAATCAAGTTACATTAACATTAATCTTTGCAAATTCAGCCTTCGCAAACCCGCCAGCCTCATAGTTAACTTTAATGTCCGTATGTCTAGGTACCCAAATGAGGGTGATCGATTTCCTGAAGAGACTCGAGGCATTCGTTGAAAATTCTCAATGTGATATAGGTATTCTCTAGGAATTTAATGGTAGCGTTACTACCTGAAAACATGAGGTAATCTCTGCCTGATATCCCGTGATACTGAACATGTTGATTGCCACTATTTCATCTTGATTAATGATCTGGTAGTCTAAGGCACAAGCTGGGCCGAGTAGAATCCACATTTAATTTTAATTCAGTTCCCGAATTTTGTGCTGAAACAAATGATAACCATTTCCTAATACGAAGAAGTTGCGAAACACAATGATCTGCGATGGGATTTATCAACAAAAGAGGAAACAAGTTGATCAGAACACTGTCGTTTAGTATATTTATAACGAAAGATATAAACAATTCTTATCACTACAGAAAGATTTAAAATTACCGATAGTCATGTTAAACATATTATCTTAGGCAACCGAATTAGATGCCATTCTAATGATTTGTGGTTTATTGCTAAAAATCTAAGCGGAACTCTGTTCCAAAGGGAAGCGTATCCCAGAGAGAGCATTCTGCTCGATCGCTGATCGAAACAAATAGCAGTCGAACGGGGTAAGGTCTGGAATAATAAAGCGTGTGAGACAAAACTTCCCAACCACTTCATTCTAAATAGTCATTAACAGGTATTGCAACATGTGGTCGACTGTTGTCATGATGGAATATTATGTCTGGCCGCATATTCTGGGAGGTTTTCGGCCAATGCGCGCTTAGAACAAATAAGTTCTGGTCAGATTTCAGCAGCTCATAATAGATAGGTCCCTTTTCATCCCACCAAATACAGATCATTACCTTAGCGCCATGGATATTTGGCTTTAGTGTCGATTCGGCTGCCTGATGGGCTTCACATACAATCTCTCATGCTTCTGGTTATCGTAATGGATCAATTTTTCATCTCAAGTAATGATTCGGTGCAAAAATGATTTTATTTTCGGACATGCAAAATCGTGTTTCAAGGTCTCTCAGCTTCATGTCGTATGTCAATTTTTCATCTCAAGTAATGATTCGGTGCAAAAATGATTTTATTTTCGGACATGCAAAATCGTGTTTCAAGGTCTCTCAGCTTCATGTCGTATGGTACTCAATTTTCCTGCTTTTGGATGAATCCTGGTGCTTCCAAACTTTTTGCATTTGCTGTTTGAGTAGCTCCCAATGATTTTAAAAGCTCTTGTTGAGTTTGACAACAATCTTCATGGTATCCCAACTTTTTTGGCTGGCCTGGACGATATTGATCTTCCTTGTCAAAAGCATCACTTCTGAACCGAACACAAAATCTTTTTAACGTCGAAACCGATCGAACACATTCGCCATAAGCTTTGGTGAGCAATCGGTGTGCTCCAGAGGCACTTTTTGTGGCTTCTGTAATAAGGATTTATAACTAATAGTCAAATCGTGTTGATTTTTTTTTAAGTGTGCATTGTTTTTCCCTGTCTGAAAACATAAACCTCCTGCAGTTGGGTCTAAGTTCTTTTAGTAACATTAAAGCTTCTTTAGGCTCTGAAATTTGATGGACAATCAGATGATCTCTAGATACCCGTTAACCGTTACTATGTTGTCAACACTAAAGAACTTTGTATTCATTCAATGATCATTTTGGCGTTCCTTTTAATCGCCTACAATTTAAAGCAATTGTTTTCATTATTATTTTGTTATTGTTTTCTTTATTTTTTATTTTTTGTTTAATTTTAAAATACAATCCCCATCATCTGACAGACTACTGACCACTCGAAAAAAAAAGAATAATTTTAGCTAAAATAAAAATAACAAAAAACAAAAAACAAAAGAAACGAAAATTTTGTTGGCATCAAATAAAAGCTGACCTTGCATAAAAATATTAATTGTTTTTGCAAACTCACAGACTCAAACCCAAAAACAGACTGACACTCACACACAAATCTCAACATATTATAAGTATTCTCATATTATACACTCGATAATTTCTTTCATTAAATGTTAATAATTCTTATCATTTTAACTCAATACAAACAATATCAATGTAAACAATTACTTGTTTCGTCGCACAGTGTAGAGAAAGTAAACCAAGCGAAAATGTGTGGCGCTTGTCCATTCAAATATAAGAAAGATACTTGTGGTAAAATCTGAAAAAAATCATAGATTTTAAAGATAAATAAAATAATTTAGCTAAAAACGCTAAATGTTTTCTTGAATGAAACTAAAAGTTTTCAAAATAAATGTCAATGTTAATACAACAAAATTAAAGACAATTGATTTTGGTAACTTTGGTTCTTTCTTATTTTTTTGCACTTAAGAGATGTCAGCGTTTGTCAATATTTTCTTTTTTTGGGTTTTGTTTTAACATTTAGTAGGTCAGTGTTTCACGAATAGGAACTGTGCCACAGTTCTTGATATTTTTGGCCCCAAAATAAATCTTAAGGTAAAGAAAATGTGGCATTGACCTAATTTTTATTTTGCAAATTTTTTGACAATTTTATATTTTTCATTTTTATGATTTATTGTTTTTTAAAATGAAAGTAAAAATTTAGATCATTAATGAATGCCATTCGGAAATACGTATTGAAATAAAATGCGTAGTATTTTAAAAATAATGGAGTCAGACACGTGCGTAAATATACAAAAAGTTAAGGAAATAAATAGATAAATTTAGAACTGATCTGGTCAAAACATTGCTAGCAAATATGTTCAAATTAATAGAAATAGTATTGGGTGTATGACTTAAAAATGTGGGATTTGCAATAGAAGGTGTATCTTTTTAATAACTTATAGCTTCGAAAATGTAAAATTTTGTACCAACCAGCATCATATTCGGGAAGTTTTGCTTTACTTCTTTAATGTAAAAAAAGTGAAGCACTGAAGCACACCGATTGCTCACCAGTGCTTATAGTGAATGAGTTCCATCGGTTTCAACGTGAAAGCGATTGTTTTTGTGGTTTATTTGAAGTGATTTTGACACGGAAGACGAAGATAGCCCAGGTCAGCCTAAAAAGTTTCAAGAACAAGAACTGGAGGCATTACTCCATGAAGATTGTTGTACAACTCAACAAGAGCTTGCAAAATCATTTGGAGCTTCTCAAGCAGTAATTTCAAATCAGCAGGATTCATCCGAATTGAAGCCGAATGACCTTTTTGCATGTCCGAAATGATGCTTAAACGCTATGAAAATAAATTTTGCACCGAATCATTACTTGCGATGACAAATGGATCCATTGCGGTAACCCGAAGCATAAGAGGTCGTATGTGATCGAATCGACACCAAAGCCAAATATTTATGGTGATAAGGTAATGCTCTGTATTTGGTGGGAGCAAAAGGGTCCTATCTATTCTCAGCTGCTGAAATCTGACCAAACCATCACAGTGAACTTGTACCGAACGCAGCTGATTCGTTGGAATCGAGCATTGACGGAAAAACGCCCAGAATATGCGACCATACAAGAAACCGTAATAGTTGCAATACCTGTTAAAAACTATTTAGAAAGAGGAGGTTGAGAAGTTTTGCATCACTCGTCTTATAGTCCAGACCTTGGCCCATCAGACTACTATTTGTTTCGATCGATGCAGAATGCACTTTTTGGGTACGCTTCAC
Source organism: Calliphora vomitoria (assembly GCA_942486065.2). NCBI lineage: Eukaryota > Metazoa > Arthropoda > Insecta > Diptera > Calliphoridae > Calliphora > Calliphora vomitoria. The sequence goes on along the minus strand of OW818030.2, from coordinate 113,551,045 downwards.
TTCAGAACAGAGTATCCGATATTGGCTTAATTCGTCATTAGCCTCAAAAGATGAGCACTTCTTTTAGCTCGGAATCAGAAAGATGGGAAAAGGTCATAGCTAACAATGGCCAATACTTTGTATAAATTTATGTTGTACACATTTTAAAGTTAACATTTTTTAAAAAATCCCAATATATAGAAGTCATTGGATATCAAATCAGGAATGTATCGTCTATGAATCAACAGTTCGAGGTTCTGATTATCTCAATCGGGATCTAAGAGTGTGTAAGGTCGTGGTGGAGAATTTTGCATGTGTTTGGAACCAATTTTCTAATGATTATTTCCTCTCATATTGAAGAAGCTCTAAAACATGCATTTTAAACACATCTGTGATTTTTCAGGCACGAAAAAACTTTGATTTGGCAAATTTATTTTCAAACTGCAGACATAAAATAAAGTATCACCAATAAGTTTAATGATTACAGTATTTTGGACGAACTATTCTCCTACTCGCATAGTCGTGATGGTGATTAGGACTTCAAAGTCATTCTTGCGCGAACAATCTTTGTTGTTTTTTACACGTCTTGAAATATCAATTCGATGGCTGTTTAGCATGCTCAAGCATGAATTAATTTAACTCCAACCTACAAAGCGATCTTGCAATATCAGTTTCGTTACAGCATTAATGTTTTCTGGAACAACAGCCATTTAGAGGACCTTCAATAACTCTTTCCTAAAACGAAAGACTTCTATAATTGAATTTGTGATAGTAGCCAAGCATGGTGTCCCAGGATGGAACTTTATAATCAAACCTAAAACCATTATAATCGGCTTAGGGTTGATTAGTTAATCTAAGTTGAAAATATTCAGTTTGAATCATCCATAGAATTCGTAAACCTAACGAAACTATCTGATCCTTTGCTTTAACAACAAAAATTCTAAATGAAAAGAAAATCCAAAGATGATTCGGGTAACCAGCAGAAAACTGTGTTTTCGGATGGAACTTTCTAATCAAAACTCAAACATGTTCATTCAATCTAAGGCGAAAATCATGAATATTTCTATTTCAAACAGCGAACTTCATTGTCCAAAAGCGAACAGCGACACGATTGAATTCAGGAAACCCGCAAAACTCACTATTCCAAAGGTCGATCGCCACATTCTTTTTCAATTAATTCAAGTCGAATGTCATACGAAATTTTAGCAAGATATTGTTACGTTTTTTACCTTTTAAAAAACGGCGTTTATTTCCTTTAAAAAAACCGGATACTTTTGATTGCAAATAAAAAGCAGTTTAAAAAGTGTAACAACTCTTTATTTATTTCAAATGTACAACAACAACAGAATTAAATAGTCACTCAGTGTCTTTATACACGTTTATCGCAGAAAAGCACACACACTTTATAATGTACAAACTCAAAGGTACACGACAGTTGATGTTAACTCTAACAGCGCATATGATGAACTGACTGACGACTGCCACCTCTGCCACTATTTATACACACGCCATCTTCCGTGAATTTTCTACAATGATCTTAACGGACAAACTAGAACATTCGAATTCTAGAGCTTTCGATGTTAATGTTAGCAGCTTAAACATTTAGTGTTGCCATACTTACAAACAATGCTAATAACCGCATGCTACTGATGGACGTGCCTTCAAACATGATGAATGCTGCAGACAGTCGTTACAGACTGTTAAACTCAAATCGCTATTGCAAATTCGTAACAATATTTTGCCGATATGAACTTATCAAGTCGTTGTAAAGATCTCATCTTTTACCGTATGAGAAAGTGTTCTGAGCATATAAGCCAGAGATCGCCACCAACAGTGTTGTACAAAACAAATTTTTTGAATGTTTTTTTTAATCTCAATCTGCTTTTTATTTCCGTTTCTACAATTCGAATATGTTTCCCTCTTATTATTGTTGTGTACATCTGAGTAGTCGATCACATTCGGCTATGAATGCCGACCACTGTTTGAAACCTTAACAAATATTAAATTTTACGTTGAGTAGTTGCCTTTTTCTCAAAGCATTAGTAGTATACCACGTATATTTCAAGAGGAATTTAAAGAAAAATGTTTTTTGTTTTAGCTCGCGTCGTAAATCACAAAAATATTAAAAATAAACAAAAATTATGTTAGAAGGCGACCAACAAATGTTTGGTTTTTTTATTATTAGTTTATTTATTTATTTATAAAATTTTTACGATCTGAATACGCAAAGCTAAATTTTAACTTATTAAGAGGGTGTGGAATTTTTAAATTTAAAAACAAACAACTTTTTTTTTGCATAAACATTGAAAGATTAAATAAAAATCTCTTAAACATTTGCAATCACATTAATTAGTCCTTCTTTTCTTAATCCTTCAATTGACTTAAGTTTCCTAGAGATAAGGAAACTTTCATAGAACTAGGCCCGTAATAGTTTCCTTGGGAATTTGAAAGAGATTCTTTACTTTATTTTGTGGTGGACCCTAAGAGAGGGAAATTGTCACTTTTTTTACATTCTGTGGCTGGTACGGTAACTAATCTAAATGAACGTGTTATGTTTTGAAAATTAGTTTAAAATTAAATTAATTTTTTGTTTTTAACCAATTAGTAAAATTCAATTGTAGAAGTGATATGAACTCTTTTCTGGGAAATATTGTCAACATTTGAACATCTTTAGGCCAGTTAAGTGTTATAGCCCCATTTTCACATGTCACGGCAATAGCAGGTTTTCAAACACTTTCTTTTTCTCTATAGATTATTATTATTATTATCAACATTGTTAGATAAGCCAGCCAGCCAGCCAGCCAGCCATCATGTCTTTATTGTTATTATTATTGTTTTGTAGCCATTTTGGTTACTTGTCATTTTAGAGTGTGGTATTTTGCTAAATGAAAACAGTTGTTGTCACTGCGACAATTCTTTATTTACGTCACGATTTTATGTGATTTTTCTGCCTTCATTATTTCACTTACTTTTTTTCTTTTTAATTTATTTTTTATTTTTTGTAGTTGGCGTCAGTTTTTCTTATTTTATAAATGATTTATAAACATCGTCATCTTGATCATTATCATGAATTTTTCTACATTTGGGAGCAACCAACCCACCAGCCTTTTAAGATGTTTTTTTTTTTTCTATTTATTTTTTTATACAGAGATAAATGATAGACAAAGCTTTGAGGGAAAATAATTATTAAAAATTTAAGCAAATACAATAATGATGTCTTAAATGGCTTAGTAATAATAAGGGAAAACAAATGTTTGTTTGGTTTTTTTTTAAGTGATTTTGGAAATAAATGTAATTTCCAAAAAAACATTTTCAAGTATCTTGAATAAACATAGAATGACAGACAGTTACTTAGTTTATGTTGCCATCTTGCAAGTACAATATTATTTTATGGTTGAATCAGGGTATGGCAACGCATATTGTATCTTTTCTGAATACTGGGTTGCCTGTAAAGACAAACAGGTGTTAAAATGTATCATTATTAGTAACATAACTGACTTAAAAATGCAGGATTTTTTCAAATGTTTAGCTTTTATTTTGAAACATTTGTACAATATTTATTCAATGTATTGGCCATTGTTAGCTTTGACCATTTCCCATCTTTCTGGCAACATATGGATTCCAAGCCAAAAGAACTGCTCATCTTTTGAGGCCAAGAATGAATCAATCCAATTTCGGATACTATGTTCCAAAGTGAAGCGTATCCCAGAGAGAGCGTTCAAACGAATTAGTTGCCAGATTTCAGCAGCTGATAATAGATAGGACCCTTTTGTTCCTGATAAATACAGAGCATTACTTTAGCGCCATGGATATTTGGGTTTGTTGTCAACAGGTTGGCCGGTCTCACGTACGATCTATTACGCTTTGGGTTATTGTCAAGATTATTTTCTTTTCTAGCAATCAAACATAATTTCGGGCATGCAAAATCGTCTTTCAAGATATCTTAGCTTCAATTCGTATGGTACACAATTCCCTTGCATTTGAATGAATCCTGCTGGTCGCAAACGTTTTGAAATTGCTGGTTGAGTAGCTTTCAATGGTTTTGAAAGCTCTTGTTGAGTTTTACAACAATCTTCATGGAGTAATGCCTCCAATTCTTGGTCTTCAAACCTTTTTGGCTGGTCTGGGTGATTTTTGTCTTCCGTGTTGAAACCGATGGAACACATTTACCATATGCTTTGGTGAGCAATCGGTAAAGCAAATTTTCCAACATATGACGATTCCACATATTTGAAGCAATAAAAACTGTTGTTTACACAATAATTTTCAATAACTAAGTGAGAATAAATGACAGATATGAATCCTGCATTTTTAAGTCATAGAAGGTATTTTTGAAAATTCAAATTTTAAGGGGGTAAAAAAAAACTAATAATGCTTGCACCAAAACTCCAAGCTAATCTGAATTTATTTAAAAAAAATGAAGGGACAGACTAGACTGGTGGGTACTTTTTTAATTTTTGTACTTTAATGACATAAAATGGGCGAAAACCGAGTTTTGGTTTGTTCTTGTTTCCTATATCCCAGAAATTTAATTGAAATGAATGGGGTCAAATTGATCCCTCTTTTTGGTACTTTTTTACAAAAATATTTGTTATGTACATTAATATGATAAAACAAGTAAGAGAGCTATATTCGGCTGTCCCGATTCTTATACCCTTCACCAAATTATACTTTAAAATAAAAAAATTTTAAATATTTTTAGGTAAACAAAATTATTTTTTTTTTTTTTTCAGAATTTTGAGAAAAAGTTTCTTTTTTTCAAATTGTTTTTCAAAACTTAAAAACAAATTTTTTTTTTTAATTTTTTTTTTTAATTTTTTCAAATTTTTTTTTTCTAAATTATTTTTAAATTTTTAAATTATTTAGTAGAAAAGAATTATAATAAAAATTTGTTTGTGTTAAAAAATAATATTCGGGTTAAAAAATATTTTTCCCGAGTTTGACCCATTGTAGGTCCAAATTACTATAGCCTAATATAAATCGATGCAATGGACTTTGAAATATCTATCATTAGATATCCATATTGTCTATATTAATGACTTAGTAATCCAGATATAGATCAAAAGTAGGCCAAAAATCGAGGTTGTCCCGGTTTTTTTCCTTATATTTCAGCCATTTGAGGGCCGATTTTCTCGATTTTACATAGCGACCGAGCCGGAAGAATTCCCGATATATTGATGTATCAATTATGTTTGTGAGTTATTTGGGGGCTACGGAAAGTTGATTTCAACATACAGACGGACAAACGGCGATGGCTATATCGACTTCGCTATATATAACGATCCAGAATGTATATACTTTGTGGGGTCTCAAATGATAAATGTAGAAATTATAAACGGAATGACATACTTAAATATACCCTTGCCACTCATGGTGCAGGGTATAAAAAAATTGTATTATAAAGAATTTTTAGCGTAGTAACACTCGCCAAGTATCCACTAGTACTTTATATTAAAGCGACCTGTAACTTTAACATGACAAAGTCTTTTTATTATCTTTGTGACAGTTGACAGTTCTAACCCAAAAAGCATCTGTTCTGCTTTGGATATTAGAATACTGGTATATTAGACTAAAATTAATTGATACTATTTTTAGAAGATTTTATTCAAATTCCTCGATAAATATTCAAATTTTTCTACATATCACGGGACTAGTTTGTTTAAATAAAACATAAATGACTTGTTTCGTGATTAAAAAAAAATATAAATACAAGAATCCACTCTATTGGATTCATTAATTTGTTTATATTGATAAAAAAAAATTCCAAATTTGTAACTCTATTATCAAAATTACCTTTAAACTTTTTGAATGAAATTAATTAATTAAATGATTAAAAGAGCTTCCTGAAATTTTCAAAGAGACTTTCTTAAATTCGGCTTAAAGAGAACCTACTCTATCTCCCTTAATTCTACACTCTTTCTCCATTACAAACATGTTTGTGAATCACTGAATTTTATCAAGAAATAAACACACAATGCAATCGTATCGTTATGAATAAAATACCTTTTATATGACGATTGGCTACTATAGCACCTGTATTTGTGTGTTGCTAAGAGCAGGAAGGAGGCTGGCTGTTATTGTTTAATAAAAACAATTTGTGGTTCAAAAAAAAAAAAAAATTTGCAAAAAAAATCTCAAAACAAATATTTCCCATTCCATTATGATAAATAGTCCAAACAATTAAACCAAATATTAACACCTTGTCAAAAATTATACAATGAAATATAAAATTGTTGTTATTAATTTGCGTGTGGTTGAATTAATTGGTTTTTTTATATATTTTATTCTTGATTTTAGATTTTGTGTTTGTTTTATAATAATTTGTTAAAAGTTATTTAAGAAGACTAAATAAGGCATACAATGATTTAAAAAAATTGTGAGATTATGTTGTATAAATTTTAATACAAAGAAATTGTATAACTTTTAATTTTTTTATATTTTTAAATTGCGAAATATGCCAATTTTGTTATAAACTCGTTAAATCTGACATTATTAAGTTTGACGTTTTTATTATACCCTTCAACTTCGTGAGAAGGATATATATAAATTTGTCATTCCGTTTGTAATTTCCACAATATAATTTTTCGACCCAATAAAGTATATATATTCTGGATCCTTATATATAGCGGAATCGATTAAGCCATGTCCGTTTGTCTGTCAGGAATTCTTCCGACTCGGTTGCTATTTAAAATCGATAAAATCTGCCCACAAATTGCTGAGATATATTAAAGAAACCGGGCCAAGATTTTTGATCTATATCTGGATTACTAAGACATTAATATAGACAATATGGATAGATAATGATAGATATTTCAAAGTCCATTGCAACGATCTATATAAGGCTATAGTAATTTGGACCTACAATGGGTCAAAATCGGGAAAACATTTTCTAACCCCCGATTTTTTGTTTTTACAAAAAAAATAAATTTTGTTTTAAATTTTTTTCACTAGTAAATTTAAAAAAAAAAAAAATTGAAAACAATTTTGAAAAAAAAAATTATTTTTTAAATTTTGAAAAAAAAAAATAATTTTGTTTCCTAAAAATATTTAAAATTTTTATTTTAAAGTATAATTTGGTGAAGGGTATATAAGATTCGGCACAGCCAAATATAGCTCTCTTACATGTTTAATTTAAACTAGTGGTATTCGGTTTTTTATATAGCGAATTGAGATGTTCCAGTCATATGTAAACCGTTTGATAATTGTGATTTCCACAAGATTTATCTAAAAGACAGAGAGCCTTTCTATTCGTTTCCAGTTTGGGTGATGTAAAGTTTCGTTTGTGAGGTTTCAGGATATTCAAGGATAAATGAGATTTTCCAATTTTAGAGGTCCTTTTTACAAGGATAATATTTTTAACAATAATACTAAATACTTTTGTTAAAATTGTATAACGCCTTACAAAGTTATTCGATATTGCACATAGCTAATTTTGTTCATAAAATGGAAAAAGTTTACAATGGATCCATATTTGGATCGATGACTTTGAACTAACGGCCCATACAAGGGAGTTGCATTACATTTTCGGTTGGATGTAGGTGGTGTAATTAATTAAGAAGATCAGAAAGAGTGAAACCCTATTCAACAATCGAGCCATTTGAATGCATCTTTCGACACTTGAATAATGAGTTTGGTCCAGACTAGAACAACACCAACCATAAATACAGATGATGAATGAGTTGTTGCTTATTTACTGTGTCAAAATACAACATTGACTCTTGGGAGCGTGGAAATCGATTCTTTTCGCACGACCTCATTTAGAGATTTTCACATCGTGATGGAGTGGATCATTATTGGGATGGTCCTACCGGCTTAGTCCATTAATTCTTTCAACGAAGTGAAGTAAGGTTGTTCAGGAAGTTAAATATGTGAGGAAGTGATGAGAATCCCGTGAGCACAAACAATAATTTTGGGACTGCATCATCTATCATGCTGGTTGCTCTACTCCGACCTCAAAGAATGACACAGTAACTCGATTCTAAAATTAAAATTTTTGTATGCAAAATTCATTTTAATACGTATGAGTTTCCTTTCGAATAGATTTGAGAAGTAACCTCCAGTCATACATCGTAAATTGTGAAGACAACTTATTTTGATACCAGATAGTTTATTCAAAATCCTGCAAAATTCTAATAAATTTCATGCAGAATCTCCAAAAAAAAAAAAAAATGAAGCTAGATTTCTTGATATATTTTTAATTTTTTCCCTCTCTTTTCTTCTCCAAAACCTTAATAAAAACCCTTATCCCCCCCCCCAAATCTACCCACCATAGGGTGCACTTAATCATGTTAAATATGCCATTTCCAAGTACACCAGCACCAGCAGTAAAACACACAAAAATTCCATTACAATTGCCCACAGACACACACAATATCACATTTTTATAGAATTCAATGAAATATAAGATCAACATGATCACCATAAAGTGCTTAAAAGAGAGCAGCAAAGACACTGCCAGTGAGGAAGAGAAGAATACTCTCAGTAGTGGAGAGAGAGAGGAAAGCTCTACACAATAATAAAATGGTGGAAAAAATTAACATATTTTGCGCAAATTGAACAGAAAAAAAAAATCGCTTAATACAAATGAAATAATAAAAAAAAAGAAATACCTATGTACCTACTATAAATCTTGTTTTATGGGTATATGGAAGAAGGGTATTTGAGGGGGTTAAAAATGGTGTATTTTGAGAGGTTTTGGAAGGGAGGGTGGAGAGAGAATTTTCCAAAAGGGGAAAGTATGCTAAGGGAAAGTAAAGAAATTTTGAAAAATGTTTTATGCGGCAGAGAAGAGAGATAAGTTTTTAAATGGGAATGAATGCTTAGGGAAAGTGTTTGAAATTTAAATAAAGTTATATGGGAATCAGTTAAATTCGTAATTTGCTAGGGAATTTGGAAGGGATGAATGAAAGTTAAACGATCTTGAAATCGTTTAGGAATTACGAATTTTGTTAAATCAATTTTAAGCAAAAGTGAAATTTATATTACTAACAGCTAATCCAAGTGCAAATGATTTAAAACTCATTCAGTAGAATCCCAGTTTTCAGCACTTTTGTAATCGAAGATTTGCCTAAACAGACCCGGTGGTTGTCTTTTGAACACAAAGAAATTCCGTGACCACTTTTGATTCACTTATAAAGAAAGCTTCGGGTGCTTCAAAACATTAACTCAAGAATAGAAGCCTAAGAATCCATAATATCTTAGGAGATTCTTGAGTTAATGTTTTAAATCAGTCGAAGCTTGTCTTAGATTCCATTTTTTCTAAAAAAGGATAATATTTATTTTTTGAAAACAGCTGTTAAATCTTAAGTTATTGCCAGATCTACAAATTTAGATTAGCTAGAGCAAGACAACAAGAGAGACAGATAGATATAGATGTTTATTATGGCAATTCTCTCATTTTATTTATTCGCCCTCCCATTATTATTACACTCTTCTTCTTCTATTATTTTAAACGTTTTTTTGTTTTGTTTTTATTTATTTATAATAATAACAGCAGCAACAATACAACTAATACAACAACAAATTGTAGATACTATGAAAATCACCAACAACATTTTTGTGGCTATTTATAGAAAAACAATAACAACAAGAAAATCCACAATAACTACACACGACTACAAACATACATTCGTTTGTTGGCTACAACAAAAACAAACAAACAAATTGAATACGAACACACGAAGAAATACACGAGCAGAAAACAACGGCGCTATATTATTAAATAAATAAAAAACGAGTCTTTTCATTTTTTTTTTTTTTGCTAAAATTTTTTTAGACGGTCTCGTGCACCAACTATCAGAGGGACGGACAGGCAGACAGACAAATGGTCTAAACGACCAGACAGTGAGACAGAAAAACAAACCCACTTCTACCAATGTTGTTGTTATTGTTAGTGCTGTTTTCGGAAAGCAACTAGACTCTAGCGCGTGTTATAAAACGTCAACAAAAAAAAAAAATTAAGAAAACCAACAACAAAAAGAAATAAAAACAAAAAAAAAACTATAGTAAAATATACACAAACAAATAAAACTAATATTGAGACCGGCAGATCTTTATAAATCCAAATATAAGAGCTTAAAAAAACTCTCTCTCTTACCAAAACCCAAAAAGAAAAAGAGTTAATGGACAAATTTGTATGGATGTAAACAAAGAGAGTTTTACATTTGTAAGCTAAAAACCACAACTCTATCATGATTGAACGGTCTAGACCAGACGTTAACAGACAGTAGGACGTCAGAGGCAGGGATCTTTATATTTAGCGTTATTGTTGTTTTCTTTTTTGCTGTTCAGCAATTGAGTTTGTTTTGTGTGAGAGTGTTTGTTTGTTTTTAGCTATAATCATTACAATGGAATCTAGTCGTCGTCGCATCGTTTGCTAACATCGTTGTCGTTGTTGCTGTCGTTAACTTTACAACGTTTACAACGTAAAATTTGTGTAGGCTTATTTATTTATTGTTATTGTAGTTGTGCTTCTCCTTGTTGCTCGGCTCTATGTTTGCTTTGAATTGCCCCCCAATACAACTGTAACTTTTTAAGTTTGCAATTTCTCATTTTGTCTTTCTTATGTTTTGCTTTCAACAACAATGTTATTGTTGTTGTTGTTGAGATTTGTTGTTATTTTATGCATTCCATTTCGCTGGAAAATGAGCATAAAGAAGCACAGCACAGTGCATTCATGCATGCCGTAAAGTTTACGGCGTAAACTAATATTTATTACAAAATGCCTTCTATTGGCATTGTGAATTCAATAACGAGAGAGAGAGTGCTACATATAGTGGAAAAGATGGCTAGTTTCTTTCTGTATGAATGCTGGTGACTACATTTTTTTTTTTGTTATTTAAACAACGAAATCATTATTTTAAATGACTGCTTGTTAATACAGTTGGCAACACTTTGAGGGAATTAGTTTTTATACCCTTCACCATGAGTGGCAATTACTACATTTTTCATTTGCGACCTCACAAAGTATATATATTCTGGATCGTTATAGATAGCGAAGTCGATATAGCCATGTCCGTCTGACCGTCTGTATATTGAAATCAACTTTCCGTAGCCCCAAATAACTTACACACATAATTGATACATCAATATATCGGGAATTCTTCCGGCTCGGTCGCTATTTAAAATCGAGAAAATGGCTGAGATATAAGGATAAAACTGGGACAACCTCGATTTTTGGCCTATTTTTGATCTATATCTGGATTACTAAGTCATAAATATAGATAATATTGATATCTAATGATAGATATTTCAAAGTCCATTGCAATGATTTATATAAGGCTATAGTAATTTGGACCTACAATGGGTCAAAATCGGAAAAATATTTTTTAACCCAAATATTTTTTTTTACCACAAACAATTTTTTTTATTTATTTTTTCACTAATAATTTAAAAAAATTTTAAAAATTTCATTTTTTTTTTTAAATTTCAAAAAAGATTTTTAATAAATTTAAAAAAAAAAAATTGAAAAAAATTAAAAATAAACAATTTCGAAAAAAAAAAAAAAAAAATTGAAAACATTTTTGAAAAAAAAAAAATTTTTTTAAACTTTGAAAAAAAAAATAGAAAATTAACTGTGTTTACCTTGAAATATTTAAAATCTTTATTTAAAAGTATAATTTGGTGAAGGGTATATAAGATTCAGCACAGCCGAATATAGCTCTCTTACTTGTTTTTTTAATATATTAACTGTATTCTCTGAATATTTTTTTTATAGTATTTTAATAAAAACTGACTAACTTTATACAAGGTGGCGCAAAAGTAATCCTCCTATCATAAAATGCTATAAATTTTGCCGATTATTGGTCAAATAAATAGTCAGCAATATTCCGCGTTCTGGAGCAGTGTAGCGTAACATTGTTTATTAACGTGTATTTCGCATGTGTTTACTACACAAATGTCAAAACAGAACTGACATTAGGATCCTCGCAAAATTTATAGCATTTTCTGATAGGAGGATTACTTTTGCGCCACCTTGTAGTATAGTATGAGTGATTTTATAGTATTTAAAAAAAAAAACAAATCATTTTAATGCATTTTTTATTTATTTTTTTTTTTTGAAGGGAAACCTAAGAACTGAATCGGAGGGCTTAGTTTTAAACTGTCTTAGAGAACAAGTTTTGAAAAATATCCTCGGATCCATTTTCAAAGAGTTAAAACCGATAATTTTCAGAACAAATTTGAAGCAATATTGCAAAAAATTATCATTTCAAACCGATCGCTTGGACTAAAAAGGAACTTCAAAATAAACATATAGATACAAAATGCATTACTTACAAGTCAAATTTGTTATTAGATATGTTTTCCGCAAAAAATCTTTTTTTTTTTCAAGACTTTTCTTTCGGAATGGTTTCCATTCCCTAGTTATTATTCCCATCGATTTTGTTTTAGCAGATTTCGTTTGATTTTGTCAATTCCCAAACTAGTTTATAATTCTGATCTTACAAATTTTATTTGGCAATGTTTTGTATATTAAAACAAAAGTCAAGTTTTTGTTAAAGAAATTATTTGAAAATATGAGAAAAACAAAAAATTACAAACTAATATCAACTCCACATTCCGAAAGAAATTTTCTTTTTCTAAAGAACCAAAATTCTGAATTAATTCCACTTTCGATTGGAATGGAATTCTGTGATCGGAATGGAATTCTGAGGATAGTCTGCTTTTAGTTTGATACATTAGTTAATTTTTTTATTTCTTTCAAATAGAGATATCTTAAGGAACTAATACAAAATGTATCAGAGAGAAATTTGACTTTTTCTAATAAATTATTATAAATGATTAGATAAGCCTTTTCTCAAAAAAGTCTCCTTTTAGCACTATACATTAGTTAGTCCAGCGCTTTTCCAATTTTTGTATTTCTTCCAAATATGTAATAGATTTTCCCAAATCATTTATCCCGAGTCATTTCTTAAGGTTTGAAAATAGTCGTTGAGAAACTAAATCTGGAGAATATGCTGAAATATACTTTTGTGCTGGTGCGTTGTCATTGTGGAATACATCGTTTGGTTTTGCTTCAAATCAAATGTCTATCCAAAGCTGTGAATAATATTCGCCGGTGATCGTTTTACCCTTTTCAAGGTAAACGATGTGAGTGACACCCAAAAAACTATAGTCATGATTTTGTTGGCGTTTGTTTCAATGATGACTTCTGCATTCGACACAAATCTCTCACTGTTGAGCCATTTATTCAGTTTTATAAACAGGAAGGGTTGGGTAAATAATCCTGAGAGAATGTGCTAGATGGTGTACCAGTTTGTAGGACATTTTATGTATTTTTGAGCCTATGTCTTGTCATGGTGGAAGATCACTATGAATAGTATTCGTCAGTGATCTTTTTTACCATTTTCAATGTAATCGATGTGAATGCAACCGCATACATCCAAGAAAACTACCGTATGACCTTGCGTTGTCATGTTTCGTTTTTTCTTCAAATTAATGTCGAAACTGTTGCGAAATGAACGTTAACAAACACTCCTTTAAAGTGCTCAAACGGCTGCGCTTATTGTTCAGAGTAAGAGATAGGGTGGATGGCTTTATCATGTCCAATTATTAATGTAAAATGTGATGTTGAGAACCACTCAGAAAAGTAATTACGACGTAGGAAGTTCAAAAGGTCATTGAGTTTCGAAACTGGTCTCAAAAATATAAAAAATACGTTTGAGTAATAATCAAGTCTAATTTCTATTTTTCATTAAGTTCTTATATTTACTATTTACATCTATACATATTTTCTTAAACCCAGTTACTAATAATATTCCATTTTCTTTCTTTTTAGGTAAGAACATTATTTTATTCAACTGTGTAAAATTTGTAAGTAGACTCAACATATTTTTACGTTTTAACCTTTTAAAAAACGGTGGTTTATTTCCTTTAAATAAACCGTATTATTTTAATTGCATAAAAAAACGATCAGTAGTAAATTTGTAAAACTATTTAAATTTACTCAACAGTTTAAATAGTCACTCTCTTGTAATACAAACACTTATATTACACACTTTATAATGTCATGAATACACTGGTAATACGGTTGATATTAATGCTAACAGAGCCTATGATAAACTGACTGACTGCAACTTGCTGTTACTATTTATATACACAGTGCCATCTTCTAGAAGTTTCATGAATTATCTAACGAACAAAACTAGAATGTTCTATTTCTAGAGCTTTCAGCAGCTTTAATGTTAGCAGCTTTAACAGCTAATGTTGGCAGCACCGTGCTGATGTGATAGTGCAATTTCGTGACAATATTTTATAAAATTTAGCAGCTCTTTTTGACAGCTCAAGAAAGGTAAATCTTTAAAACACTTTGAACTAATTTCGAATATGCTGGTTAACCGTCTATCCGTATGTTTAAATCATATTTCCGTAGCCTCCAAATAATTTACATACATACATTATTTATACATCAATATATCCGCTATAGTCTCGGTTCGATTGGTATTTTAAATCGAGAAAATAGGCCCACAAATGGCTGAGATATAAGCAAAAAACCACAACTACCTCGACTTTTTACCCCTTTTTTTGTTATCTATATTTGGATTACTAAGACATTAATATAGACAATATGGATATGTAACGATAGACATTTCAAAGACCTTTCCAATTACGTATATAACGTCATAGAAATTTGGGCATACACTTGGTCAAAACCGGGGGAAAAAATTTAAAAAAAATTTTTCATCAAAAAATATGATAAATATGAAGGGTAGATAATAGTTGATACAGCTATCTTCCAATATCTTTTCTATAATTTATATAGATTAACAATGATAAATAACAATTATTATTTTAATTACTTTAACACAAATTACTTATATGAGAAGAGTGTATGATTGGAAAAGTTGCACAGTACAAATGATTTGAAAGCATTGTTTCAGCAAGTTAAGTTGCCATATTAGTCTAGAGTCTAGACGGCAAAACACAATTATTGGGAAGAAAATCATTGCCACCAAATTAAATAGATAAACAGAGAAAGTAGCTTGAGGTGACACAATGGAATGGAAAGTGTTTGAACAAAAACAAATAATGTTAAAGATTTAATTGTACAGACAATTAGCTCTTGCTTTTGCTATGTGATGATTAGCTAATTGCAGTATAAACTTTTAGATGTTAGAGGAGTACATAATGAAATAATTGGTTAATAAAAAACTGTTTCCTAAAAATGTTTATTGGGTGTTTGTTAAATTAATCTTTCTTGTATTTTAAATTAAATTAAATGTATCCGTGTTTTTTCTTAATAAAACTTGTTATGTCCAAATATTAGATTAAAATATTTAAATTATCATTAATCAAGTATTTAACTCTAAATCATGTTTTAAATTTCGGGTATTCACAGCTTAACTTAGACGGTATGAAGTATTATTTTATCAATATAAAATTTAATAATTATAAAAAACTTAAATAATACTAAAATAAGGAGTGAGATCGAAAAATTCTTAACATACATATATGTTAATAAAAACGAAACCACTAAACTTACAGTTTTAATATTTTTTTTATTTGATTGGAATTATTATTACAAATTTTGAACATTTTTCGGAAACCCTTCCATTAACGTTTTTATAGTGCTTTCTGTCACTTTGCTCGAACAGATAGTCCATCTCCGTTTAAAATCTACCACACTTTTGGACACCTTTTTTGTGATCTTCAATTCTCTTTTAACAAGAGCCCAATATCTCTCCACTGGCCTTAGCTCCAGCCAGTTTCGAGGATTTGCCTCTCTTGATACAAATAACACATTATTGTTCTTGTACCACTCAATACCTATCTTATCACAGTGACAGATGCTAAATCAGGCCAAAAATAAGTGGACACATTATGAAGTCTTATGAATGGAACCAGCCTTTTTTGTAAACATTCCTTGATGTAAATTTCGGTATTTATAGAGCCCGTTGTAACAAATGTTTGGCTTTTTTGCCGCAACTGCATATTGCTTGCCATACCAATAACTTTTTGGGAACATTTTGTCTGCTTTTGGGTCCTAAACTTTTCTTCAACATTCCCTCGAGCATCACCAACATAAAATTTTTTACCAGGAAGTTGCGAAAAATCTGCCAGAACATACGTTTCGTCATCCATTATGCAGCAAGAATATTTTTTTTAATAAATTGACTTCAATTTCCGTTCTCTGTTTTTGGCTTCTAAATTTTTAGCAGCGTTCCTGTCAGGGACTTTTAGAGCCTTGTATGTTTTTAAACCGGCATTAGCTTTAACTTTTCGTATCAAATAGTCCGAGCACTGAGCTAACCGGGCTGCTTTCCTACCGGATGTGTTGGGAGCTCTTTTGAAAATGTTTTCTATTTTTTTGGCTTTAGAAACATCATGTGGACCATTCCTTTGTAACAACTCTTTATTTATTTAGAATGTACAACAACAACAGAATTAAATAGTCACTCGGTGTCTTTATACAGGTTTATCAATTCGCTGATATGCACAAAAACTTTATAATGTATACACACGCCGTCTCTCGGGAATCTTCTACAATGCTCTTAACGGACAAAACTCGTATGTTCGAATTCCAGAGCCTTCGATGCCAATGCCAGCAGCCCAAACATTTAGTGTTGCCATACTTACAAACAATATCAATTATGGACGTGCCTTCAAACATGATGAATGCTGCAGGCAGTCGTTACAGACCGTTGAATTCAAATCGTCATTGCACATTCGTAACGATATAATAATTTTAGTACGCACTTTTTTCTGGTCACTCCTTTTTATCAGATTAACAACAAATGAATATAATTGACATTAAACATAATAACATGCTCTACAAAGGTAACTTGATCAAAAAAAAAATCAGATAATAAAAGTTTTAATGAAAATCGTGTGTTAAGAACTTTACGATCTCACTCCTTACTTGAATTTTCTATATTAATGAATCTAGAAACATTAAATTAAACTCATCCACAATGAGTAACAATAAAGAAACGAAGTTTTAGTGATAACTTTTACTCTTCTAATGGTACTTTTTGAATTTTCTAAATTAATGAACTCTGAAACACAGAATGTTAAACCCATTCGATTCTGCCCCTAGTAAGACTTTTCTTGCACCGCTTTTAAGAATCTTAGGCAATACTCACCAGCATTTTCATACTTTAATTTGATTGACAAACGTTCATTAATGTGAGGTGAGGCCAAACTTCCCAATCACTTCATTCTAAATCCTTTTAAACAGGTATTGCAACATGTGGCCGAGCGTTGTCATGCATGGCCGCATATTCTAGACGTTTTCGGTCAGTCTTCGATTCAAATGAATTAGTTGCGTTCGGTACAGGTTCCCAGTGATGGTCTCGTTAGATTTCAGCAGCTCATAATAGATAGGAGCCTTTTGCTCCTTTCAAATACAGAGAATTACATTTTGCGACATGGATTTTTGGCCTGGTGTCGATTCACATTCGATCTCTTACGCTTCGGGTTATCGTAATGGATTAATGTTTCATCGCAAATAATGATTCGGTGCAAAAATGATTTTTTTAGCGTTCAAGCATCATCGGCTTTCAAGATCTATCGGCTTCAATTCGTATGGTTCCAAACGTTGCGAAATTGCTGTTTCAGTAGCTGCTAATGATTTTATAAGCTCTTGTTGAGTTTTACAACAATCTTCATGGTGTAATGCCTCCTATTCTTAGTCTTCAAACTGTTTTGGTTGTCCTAAGCGATCATTGTCTTCCGTGTCAAAATCACCTCTTCTGAACTGCACATACCATCACTTGCACGTTGAAGCTGATGGCACAAATTCACCGTAAGCTTTAGTGAGCAATCGGTGTGCTTCAGTGGCACTTTTTTTCAAATTAAAGAAGTAAAGCAAAACTTCCCGCATATGACGATTCGTTGGTATAAAATTTGACATTTTCGAAGCAAAATAAACCTTGTTGTTTACTCTATAATGTTCAATAACTAAGTGTGAATAAATGTCAGATATGTACCCTACAAATTGACATATAAGTTATTAAAAACAAAACCGCGTTCAAAAGATAAGCCATCTATTGTAAATACCCCATTTTTAAGTCATACACCCAATATATTAAGTATTTTAAATGTATTTGAATTTCACCAAAAACTGTGAATATCCCAAACACTTTATATAACATAAGTGTGTGTTTATTTGATTATTAATACACAATAATCCACTACTTAACCAACAACAAACGAACCAATAGAATTTTAATTACAGAAACATAAAATATTTCTACAATAATAACGACATAAATAGCTGCCATCATCATCATCAGCATGTATCAAATCCAACCACATTTTATGACATTTATGATTTTAAATTGGAAGTTGGAGGGGAGGGACAGGAGAGAATAAGAAATTCAAATTTAAATACTTGTCAAAATATTATGTATTATTGTTCAACAACGTAAAAAAAAAGAAATGTTTAAACAATGCAACGCAATGCTTAAATAAGATTAATAAAACAAGAAAGAAACTTAAGTGGGTGGGTGGGTAAGTGTTTTTGGTGATGAGGTGGTGGAGGTGGTCTTACGCCATGTTAGCTGTTGATGGTAACAGGTGGCACTCTGAAATTAGTTATTAAATTTTTCTCACGAAATTAATGATTCTTTCTAAATATAAATAAAAATATGTAATATAATTTGTTGATATTTTAACAAATAAATTTTTTAACTTCCTGTGTATTTCAAGTTATTTGGATGCTTTACAAAATTCAATTTAAATTTCTAAATATTGCACCAAAAAAAAAAAAAAAAAACTGTCAAACACACGCACATTCTTAAATTTGTTTTGTTTTAATCCTCTACTCATACAAAAATCAAGGTTGTTTAGATCAAAAAAAAAAGTGTTTGTTTTTTTTTTTGCACAAAAACACTCACAAGAACATGGCTAAATTATACGCTAGAATAAATTCAACATTTTAAATTAAACAAAAATAAAATCACACAAAAATAAAAATAAAAAACAAAAAATAGAAACAATACTACAACAATCCAATTTGTTTTTGTCTAGGCGCCAAATACAACATTGTCAAACAACGTGCGTGTGTGTTAGACGACATGAGACTTCAGTTGACAGTGGCTGCAAAAGGCTTAATTTATTTTTTAACGTTTAATATTTTTTTAATAATTTAAAGCATTTTATTTGCTTTAAACATAAATAATATAAAGATAACACTGTGATACAAAAGTGAATGAATATAAGTAAATGTATTGGGTGTATGACTTAAAAATGTGAGATTTTTTAACATTTTTATCAATATAAATTTATTTAAAGTATTGGCCAATGTTAGCTATGACCTTTTACCATCTTTCTGGCAACATATGGATTCTAAGCCAAAAGAACTGCTCATCTTTTGAGGTCAAGAACGAATCAACTCAATATCGGATACTCTGTTTCATAGTGAAGCGTATCCCAGAGAGAGCATTCTGCATCGATCGAAATAAATAGTAGTCGGACGGAGCACGGTCTGGACTATTAAACGGGTGAAGCAAAACTTTCCAACCACTTCATTTTAAATACTTTTTAACAGGTATTGCAACAATATTACAGTTTCATATCTGGCCGCATATTCTGGGCATTTTTGGCCAATGCTCGCTTCTAACGAGTCAGTTGTGTTCGGTACAGGTTCTCTGTGATGGTTTTATCAGATTTCAGCAACTCATAATAGATAAGACCCTTTTGCTTTCACCAAATACAGAGAATTACCTTAGCGCCATGGATATTTGGCTTTGGTGTCGATTCGGCTAGTTGGTTGGGTTTCACATACGATCTCTTACGCTTCGGGTTATCGTAATGGATCAATTTTTCATCGCAAGTAATGATTCGGCAAAAGTGATTTTCTTTTATAGCGTTCAAGCATCACTTCGGACTTCAATGGCTTCAATTCGTATGGTACCCAATTTCATTGCTTTTGGATGAATCCTGCTGCTCGCAAACGTTGTGAAATTGCTGCTTGATTAGCTCTCAATGATTTTGCAAGCTCTTGTCTCCAATTCTTGGTCTTCAAACTTGTTTGGCTGGCTTGTCTTCCTTGTCAAAATCTTCACTTCTGAACCGCACAAACCAGCTCTCTCACGTTGTAATCGATGGAACACATTTATCATAAGCGTTGATGAGCAATCAATGTGCTTCAGAAGTAAAGCAAAACTTCCCGCATATGACGCTTTGTTGGCACACAATTCGACATTTTCGAAGCAAAAGAACTTTGTTATTGTTACACTATAATGTTCAATAACTAAGTGAGAATAAATTACATTTATGTACCCTTAAAAATGACATATAAGTTATTAAAAACAAAAATCGCGTTCAAAAGATACACCGTATATTGTAAATCCCTTATTTTTAGGCCATATACCTGTAATTAGCTACCAGTTGTCGCCATGTTACCATCTTTTATGCCTCTTGATAAGTATTTCCTTTAAACCACTGTTTTTAAGGGGTATTTCCTCCTATGTCTTCTGCTTCATTTATTTCGTTTTTTAATTTATTTTATTTTCATTCATGTGTGAAAAGGGGAGACATGACGTTTTTAGCCATTTATTACATTTAAATGGTTTGCATATTTGTAACACTGTCTTGCTTTCTTTAAAATGTGGTCTGATATAACAAATTCAATATTTATTTTGTTGTATTTAAATTATAATTTAATAAACTGGAAACTAGTTGCAATACGAGGGCTATTAATTATGTTTTGAGACATGGCAACACCAATATTGATACGTTGGTGGTGATTCGGTGCATATTAAGCAACCGATATGACTGTTTTCATAAAACCATACCATTCAAAGAGAAATGAGTTAAAAACTGGACATATACTTTTCTAGAAATCTGTTTCTTATTACATGAAGATCTAAATATTTGCAGATAATATGAAAAAAGGTCCGGGCAACTGCGACAGTAACTGTTTAGTAGTAGTTCAAGGCTGCTTGTATGTTTACCGTTCTTCCAATGACTCATTAACACTGACATTTACTTCACGATGTCTCTCGGGTCTCCATTCAAGAGTTATATAGTGCATTGTTCATTGGAACAAATTTGTCTGTAAACCCAACACTTGCCCTTTTTGCATTATCTATTTTTAGTAGATTTCGAAATATAAATCTCTAAAGTTAAGCTAATTAAATTATTTTGGAAATTGATAATTCATTTTAGTTTCGGTTGGTTTCGGATTATGCCGATTATTAGTTTCCGTTTCAAAATGAAGTATCACTACCCTGAAATTACCACTTCTAATAATCCCAAGCGTTATAGCTACTAATATCGCTTCTGAGATATTTAATACAGGGGGGTTACCGCGTAACTCAATCCGAAAACGGAAATGTTCGAAAATGTGTGCTAAATACATTGCAATTCGAAACGATTTCCTTTCGAATCGAATTAGCGAGTAACCCCCCAGGTCCGCCACTGGCTAAGTCTTCTCTTGCTTATTACCGTAGTATACTCTACGACCTAATCTAGGATTATGTTTGAAAGATAGCTATTGCTTACACTGGCTAACTAAAGTAGGAGAAGAGGTTTAAGATTTGACTGACAGAAGTGTCTCCTGACTGTCGCTAAAAATGCTAATGCTCTCTGAATATAAAGGAGTTTCCAACAAGAGGTGTTATTTTGAATCACCCGGTATTTCGGTAGCTGTCACTTTTGAAGCTTTTATTCTTTGACATTTGACAAGTAGAAACTACGCCAGTACTAAAAATGGAACGATACACGCCTCAACAACTCATTGATATTATTAAAATTTACTACAAAAATTGTGAAAATCTTGCAGCAAGAGTTCGCAAAACTAAAGAATTTTCGGGTCGTCATGAAGCACCTTGTCGGACCGCAATACAGAAATTGGCGGAAAAATTCGAGCTGTTGGGGCAAGTTAGTGATGTGAAGAATAAAACCCGTGCACGTCGCTCAAGAACAACTGAGAATATTGCTGCTGTAGCCTAAAGTGTTTAAGAAAACCCAGGTTTGTTCATTCCTCGTCGTTCTTCGGAATTGGGCATTCAGCAAACGTCATTACACCGTATTTTGGATGATATTGATGTGGACAACGTTTACTTTCAACAAAACGGCGCTACTTGCCACACAAGCAACGAAACAATTGCTCTTTTACGGGAAAAGTTTCCGGACCGTGTTATCTCTCGAAGAGGTAATAGCAATTGGCCACCGAGATCTTGTGAGTTAACACCTTGCGAATTCTTCCTTTGGGGCCACGTGAAAGATAAGGTCTACGCCAACAGCCCAGCGTCGATTCAAGACCTCAAAGATAGAATTCGTGAGGCTATCGAGGGCATAGGGCAGCCACTTTGCGATTTGGTTATGGAAAATTTCATGAAAAAGATATGGTCCAGTAAGCGTGGTCGTGGTGGTCATTTGGCTGATGTTGTTTTTCATTATTAACGGCATACCTTACTCTTTATTATGAAATAAACATCCGATCATTTATCTCAAAAAATTCCATTTTTCTTTGAATACCAAAATAACACCTCTTGTTGGAAAACCCTCTATAAGCCTGAAATACTCAAGACATTATTTCGAGTTCTTCAGAAAAGACTCCAGAACATTCATCATAGTTACGAATCATGGATCAGCAGAGCATTTGATTTCGAAAATATAGAACATTTCACATAAGGGACAAGACTAGCCAAATCAACATACCATGAGCTTCACCTGTTTCTTCTAAAATTTGGACTTGTCTTCATCATTATTAGTTTGAACTAGAACGAGCAATTGGGAATGGATCACTTCAATTTGTTTGCGAGTCTCTACACGCAGAGAAAAAATATAGTTATGCATGTTTACAGTAACTATTTCAACATTTTTAAGTTTTTTTAACAATATTATGGTCACAGTAACTATTTACATGATTGTGGTAACTGTAATATGGTTAACTTCCGATTCACATGATTGTATCAATCATATATATGTTTACAGTAAACAAGTATATGTTTGTGACAACCATTGTTATGATGAATCTTTATATCATAATATGTTGTTCTCAGATTATGATATCAATTAGCCGAGAGCAACAAAATATGGTAAAACCCTAATCATAAAAATGATTGTCACAAATATATACTTGTTTACTGTAATATGAGTGATACAATTATGTGAATCGCAAGTTAACCATATTATGGTTACCACAATCATGCAAATAGTTGCTGTGACTATAATATTGTTAAAATACTCTTAAAAATGTGGAAATGTTTACTGTAAACATACGCAACTATATTTTTTCTCAGACCATCTCGAAATTCTATATATTAATGCAATTTTCCTTCATAAATATTTATTTTAATAAGTGTCTCTCATAACATATAATACATATTACTAAATTTTTAAAAGATTTTTTTCCATCATCATCGTCTTCCTCCAAAAACAAAAATCACTATGCTAAACCTGCCCTATCACAACTTTTATTGTGGTCGTTCCCCTCTGTATATTTCCCCCATATATTATTTAAGTATTCCTTTTAAAAACGATTATGAAAATTCCTTTTAAAAATACCAATTGTAATGAATGATTTAACTCGCTTTTTTAACAGCTGCTTCTGCTTTCCATATCACTCTTTACTACGTTTTCTTTTTTTGTGATTGTTCCAAAGAATTTATTGAAATTTCTAAAGAGTTTTTGTTTTTATTGTCTTGCTAGCTAATTTGCTTTGTCTTTTTGTCAATGTGCTGGGGAATTGCTGTTGTTTTTGTTGGAAGCTTAAATTTGTTTTCATTCAACCTCTAATCGTCATTAAGCATTCATACTTATGTTTTCTCATATGTGAACGCATTTACGCTATCATTGAGAAGGCGGTATTTTTGATGGATTATAAGGTGTGTATTAAGAAGTTGTGATAACGGAAGATTTGTAGGATGAAAATATTCTTAAATAGATGAGGATTGTAAGTTACTTTTATGCTATCAGGCAGGGTATCTCTTCAAAAGTAGAGTTGTAGAGTTCTGTTAAATTAAATTGGTTTCATTTAATTCAGTTGAGAACTAAGTTCACGTGGAAGCTAAAAAAGTAAATCTTCTTCGAGATATCCACACATTCACCAGCGCATTCAGTAGACGCAAAGAGTTCCACCAATCTCGGAAATATAAACTTAGACCTATATTCATCGTATATTGATTTTTGACTTAAATCAATTTGAAATTCCTGTGATTGTTCTACCAAATATTAGCATCATTAGGTCTAGGGATTCTCATACAACGACTCTTTATTTTAATCAATCAATCAATAATTCACTTACCACAATTGACTCGAATAAGTTATCGTCTCACGAGTATGTTTACAAAAGAGAGTGGTAGATTGTTATTGCTATATCTGTGCTATTGACTGTTAAGGGGAAATCTCTTCTTAGTTAAATACTGATAGGAATCTCTGATATCGAGGAGAATGGTCACAGTAATTGCTAAACTATCCAGAAGAAGGTCACTTTAAGTTAAAATCCGGACATATACTTTTCTTATTGCATGAAGATCTAATATTTATAGAGAAGATGAAAGAATGTCCGGGCAACTGCGAAAGTAGTTCAAGGCTACTTGCATCTTTACCGATCGTCCAATGACTCAGTAACACTGATATCCAGAAGAAGGCTGGTACGCCAAAACTATGTTGGTTCTCTTCAGTCACAACAGTATGGAATGGCCAAAGAATGTCGACATATGTTCTTCATAATCTTCTCTATGATGTTATCATTTGGTGTCCTGTTTTAGAGAAAAATTCTACCTAATTTAAAAAGTTAGTCTTCTGTGTGTTTCAGTGATAGACTTCGTGTTATATCTATGGATACTAAAGATTTATTGGAGAGCTGGTGTAACTGGTTGATGATTTGTTTGTCTACTAAGTTGTCTTGGAATTTATACTATCGATTGAGATATGGATCAGGCTCCAAAGAGTTTAATGGACAGAAATCGATGTAGATAATTCAATGGACAACGTTTCAGGTAGATATTCGGAAACCTAAATTATTATTCCGTCTGGTAAGTTGAAACGTTGTAACCACATATACCACCAATATCTATTCGCATAGTTAAGCCCTTACAAAGGCAGTTCCAAATACGAATCGTTTGTATTCCGGAATCTATAGGCAAATGTTAGGGAGTATATTTCACACTAACATACGGAATTCACTGGATCTGAAATTAAGACTAAAACGGTTATTGAAAAGCGCTAGTTTTCCAACGAAATGTTTCAGTAGCTTAACTTCTGGATAGTCTGAGTTCTGATGACAATGACGAGGATTGATAGATTGGAGACACATGATAAAATTTGACAAAAATTGTAACTACAACTACTGTCAATATCTTTCTGGGAACTTAAACAGCCCTTGAGTCCCGTTCGTGTCTCAACGAGAAGGCGGAGCAGTTCAACATCAGGATCTTTTGTATTCCGTGATCTATGTAGGAGAGAATATTTGACGCTACCTTAAGGATTCCACTCATTTAATAGTTAAACATCTGGATCATTTGAGTTCTGATCGCAAAGACAAGGAATTCGAGGTCATATAAACATGCGGTATTTGGCACTTCCTTATCAGTTCCACTGGATGTAGTTTTTAGTTTCTTGGATCGAAAATATGACTCCCCTTCGTGTCTCAACGAGATGGCGGAGCAGTTCAACATCAGGATCTTTTGTATTCCGTGATCTATGTAGGAGAGAATATTAGACGCTACCTTAGGATTCCACTCATTTAATAGTTAAACGTTTGGATCATTTGAGTTCTGATCGCAAGGACAAGGAATTCGAGGTCATATCAACATGCGATATTAGGCACTGCCTTATCAGTTCCACTGGATGTAGTTTTTAGTTTCTTGGATTGAAAAGTTAACCAATTGTAGATGTGGAACCGGGAACAATTGCAGGATCAATAGACAATTGGTGGCAAGCCAGATATTATGCGAATTAGATCACAATTTTCCATAACCTGTGCTGATGTTTACCTATTGAAGTCTGTGATAACCGGATACTGCAGCGATTATTGGCTGAGTCTAACGCTTGCTGATAGAGTAGTGGCTATGTGGATAAAAATAAAACACTTACCTTGCTTGAGAGTAGCCTTCTTCGATGTCAAGCAAGAACTAGGGCTGGTTTTAAATACGGGCGGAATTAGAATCTCTTACTATTGTATTACTAAGGACCAATTGAGTGCTAATTTGTATAGAACAAACCTCTAAGCTAATTCAATCCAATTACAATATTAAAAACCTAGAAAAGTGAAGGGAAAGTCAAGACAAAAATGGCACCAAATTAAACCGGATAGGGTATTTTGCTCTCGTTCCTTTCCATTTAATTTCACGGCGTTTGCATGAGTGAGTGTGTGTGTGGTAGCCAGAAAAATGAGATCAAAACCAGAACTTCAAGAGCGACTTTATTTTTAATCACTACTCTTTTTATTCATGCTTTTTTGTTTTGTTTTTGTGTATGCCTTCTGTGTGTTCGTTCAATTGATGGTCGGAGTTGGAATGTGTAAGCGTTGGTTGGCCTTTTCAAAACCCAGTCAGTCCTCCATTCAAAGTACATACACACCATTTTTTGTCGTTTATATGTGCATTTATAGTATGGTTAGTTTTTTCATATTTCTTTTTTTTTAACATGTATATTTCAAAAGTTGAATCAACTCTCTATAAAATACTATATATACATAGCCAATGATGATGATCATTTGTTATTGTTTTTTCATTTTTATTATTATAATAATAATAATTTTATATTTTTATTTTTGCTTGACTTTTGTTATCTGTATAAATTCTGCTGTGGTTATTATTTATGTTAATGTTTTTATTATTGTTTTATAAATTTATATTACTACTGCTTAATAAAAATAAAACATTCTAAATTAAGCATTTCATTATAATTCATATAAAATTTAGACAAAATAAAAGAAAATAATTAAAGAACATTCTTAGAATTACATCAATAGCTATTTTTTTAATTAGCTTTTAAGTTTTATTTTCCTGCTAAACGCTTTACATTTACATTTTTATTTCCGTTTCCTTTTTTATTTTATTTAAATTCAATCAATATTTTGTAATAGACATTTTTGTTGCTTTCATGCTAGTTGTTATTGGTTTCGTTTCTGTTTTCTCTGTCAAGGTCATGCTTTTATACTGTTACTTAACAGCAACAGCAACAGCAACAACGACAGCTATTTTTATTGTTGTTTTTCCTTTTTAATACAAATTACCGTTACTCGTTGTAGTGGTATTTATAGTTTGTTCTATAGCTGTTGTTGTTGTTGTTATTATTGTTTATCGTAGAAAACTTTCGTTCCTAAACATTTAATGTAAACAATGTTGTTGTTTTGTTTCTCTAGTGGTTAATGCCGCCATTGTTATTGTTTGTTTATTATTTACATTTGTGACAAACGAAAATTTGTAAGCCAGAATAAAGAACTGCAAATGTAGAAAGTTCAAAAATTTGTTTATTGCATGTTTAATAATTTATTTATATGAAAGGGAACTGAAACTATCTATAAAAAAAAAACGCACACAATTTTAGTCGAAAGTTTTTTTTTGGAATGTCAGACAGGAAACGTTTAATCGATTAGTGAGGAATTTCTTTAGGTAAATGGTAAAGGTTGAGGTGATGTTACGGTTTTTTTTTTTTATTAATGAAAATATAATTACATTTTATTGCTTTGTAGGATTTTGGTTAAATTTGTATAAGAAAACTCATTGTTAATGAAAGAGTAATTCGTTATATAAGGAGCTTAATGTTTTTAGTATGTATTTCAAAAAAAGTATGAATGTGCTGTTTCACTGTTTGGTTGAAACAAGAGATTTCCTTTCAATACTTTCGATTTGTAAAGGTTAGGTTGGGTTTAATTGACAACTATCCGAAGCATAGCTAACTTGGGTTCGAAACATGGTCCTGTTTCTACTACGTTTCTTGGCCACTTGCCCACATTAGAGCAACAGTCATCATGTTGTACGTCTTAAGTTCCTAAATGACAGATAATTACAGAGAAGATGTTCAGGTAGGAATCTTACTAAAATAACCCTTTTACAAGGTGGGGCAAAAGTAATCCTCCTATCAGAAAATGCTATAAATTTTGCCGATTATTGGTCAAATAAATAGTCAGCAATATTCCGCGTTCTGGAGCAGTGTAGCGTAACATAGTTTATTAACGTGTATTTCGCATGTGTTTACTACACAAATGTCAAAACAGAACTGACATTAGGGGCCAATCGCAAAATTTATAGCATTTTCTGATAGGAGGATTACTTTTGCGCCACCTGTTAGAAGAGGCCACCTGTTAGAAGAGACGTCCTAAGTTCCTAAATGCCAGATAATTACTGAGATGTTCCGTTGTCTCCTCTTCTTCCTTGTTGTTGCAACTTATACAAAAGTTATAACGTTTCGTAGATGTAATCCTGACGCATGTCGCATATGCATATTAGGTCAGATTTTTGGACTCCATGGGCTCTTTCTTCCACCTTTCTTTGTCAAAGGGATAAATGTTGGGTGCAACTAAAGACAGCCGACATTTTTGGACAATTTTAGATGCTTTAGTCGGCTATAACGTTTCTTAGGTGTAATCCTGACGGATATCGCATATCTATATTAGATCCGATTTTTTTTGGACTCCATCTTTCTTTGGCAAAGGGATAAAGGTTGGCTGAAACTAGTAGTCTCGCTATCTTCTCTAGAGAGAGACAGCCGACATTTTTGGACAATTGTCGATGCTTTGCTATTAGTAAATATGTGGATATCTCTGTTCAATATACATTGATACTTTTGTGTTTACACGGCTACTTTTATAGACATAATTTCAGTTTTGAATTACGCTACCATAATCTGGTATCTTAACGTACAGTCTCGAATTCCACTGATCCGATAATCCTTGAATTTTATCTGAATTTCCAACGTAGTACTTGTTTGTCATCTAATTTATTTCTCCAAATTGACTCTAAATACCAACAAATCCTGATTACTACCAGTTCGTGCGAACATTAAATTAATGCTATGTTCACACTTGGTATTTTAAACGCGTTTAAGCAAAATGTTGATTAAGTTAATCAAAGCCGTTCACATAACATTTGAGATGATTAAGTTGACAGTATGTAATGGTCGTTTTTCAAGGTCTTCAATTTACTTATTTTTTTTCTATCTCTTCAATTTTATTAGAAACACTGAAAATTTCATTGCAGTAATATTTTGTTTCGATTTGAAATTTATTAAAAGTAATACAACATTTGAAACAGATATTTACATTTTTAGTTTTTATAGTTTTAAAATGTTATATTTTTTTTATACAAACAATTGCTATTTAAGGTTCATTAAAAGTTTAAGAACAAATTTTGTATGAAAATTTGTTTAATAAAACTTTTACAAATTATCTTTGAACATAGTCTTAGCATTTAAGTGTACAATTAATTTATAAAAGGAAAATTTGTGAATTTGGGTGATGGAATTTTTGTTTACAGCTGTCACAATTAACATTGTCATTTGCTCTGAAATGAAATGATAATAAAGATTTAAAAATATACATTTTTGGTGTAAAAACTATTTTACTGATACTTTCCTTGTCTTAACTAACATAGAGAATGATTTATAATTTTTTTGGGCAGTAGAAAAACATTAGTTTGCCTTAAACATATTCTCTTCCAGTAGGCCACAGTCCGGTAACTTTTTAAAAAAGCAAAGGTTAAATCATAATGTTCTTTACATGTCAATATGTACTTACCTATTTTTTTACACTCTGTAAAATGGTAAAACATATATTTATCTCTTATACAAGAGATCGATCACGTCGGTAGATCGCTTTTATTATTAATTGAAATTGTTGAATTTTATATATATTTTTTTCTGAAGTTATTTTTTTCATGATCATGGTCACAGCTGTTACATGTTTTTGTTGTTATTCCTATTCTATTTACATCTCATATACTGAGAGGATTACATAGTTGTACATGATAAGATAAGAAAGTAGTATATGGTTGGTGTCTAAACTAAAAAGTCACATCAATGACTTTTGGGAAAATTAATGCCCACAAATATATAAATTTATAAATTTATATTTGATTTGAAAAAGTAATTAAAATCAAATAAAAATACTTTTGGAAAAATTAAGAAAAATTTAACACTTAATTAATATGATCATATTAGTATAATTTCATGATATCCCAAGTGATCATATCAGTGATACAACGTTTACCAACACTAAGGTACAAAAATGTATACTACTTTTTATTACAACAATTTTAGTGGATCTTCTAGTTTCTATTTTACACATTTTTTTTTAATTTTTATACACGACGAGGTATAATGGAAACTAAATTGCGAACTACAGATTCTTTTCATTTATAAATTCATATCATTTACATCAATAAATTCAGCATAAAGTAACCCATTAAAACAAAGTACAAAGTTACAAAAGTTTTAACAATAAAGTACACATAAAATAAATAATTTTTATTTATTTTAGTAAAATTGGAAATAAAAATCAGGTAATATTCAACATAATCTATAATATCAGGAAATTTATAGAGATTCTTTCCACAGAAATTGTCAAGGTGGAAAATTATACGGTCCAAAACTCACTCTCGGACAATATTCGCCATCTAGTTCGAAATTCACGTGGGCCGTATAAAATCAATTCAGCCATATTTAACAGCAAATATATATAAGAGACACCTTGTATATAATTTCAACAAGAAATAGTAATTGGAATCTAAAACCTTCAACAAGATCAATTTGCTAATTTAAATTTATGGAAATCAAAACCTTTTCCAACCTGAAAGCTTTTAACCATCCTTGCATCATCCAAATCTACACAATTTCCACAAATTAAGATGAAATCGTTAACTTAAACTTGCCTTGCCAAAATATGAATTAATATTACAACTAAAAACTTCTTGAAACTAAATACTGCTAATTAAAATTATAAATTAACACAGTGATCTATAAAACTATCACACTAACAAAATAATATCAAAACTAAACAAAATTTACCTAATTTTCCTACCTTAAATACCACAAATCAATTTTCAAAACTTTCAAAAACAGTGATATGTGATATTATAAAGACATTAACTTCAACCTAACTTTATGAAATAACCTAAAAAAGTTACATCATCATTCAAAATATAGATAATCAATGTATTATACTTTAAAAGTTATATAATCCACTACACATACCTTTCCAATTTAAAAATATTATAAATAATTCCTCAATATTATATAAAATTTAAAATCATAAACTAATCTGAAATCTAAATAATTAAAAAAATGGTATAATATATAGAGAATTCGAATTTCTTATTGTTTTTTTTCAATTTTCATAATTGATTTCAAATATATATATATAAATAACTCATATATTGTACCATAACCTAAATTATCCCTATAAAATGAATTAAATAATACACAAATTATGTTAAAACTTAAATACTAATATCACAGACTTAAGAAACTCATGAAACTTTATTTATCACATTAACTTCATATGTATAAATACAAATATAACACCTAAACCTTAAACCTATTGAAATATATACTAAAACATTGGCAAATATTTAAAAATGCAAGAATAAATTAACAAAGCATTTACATCCGTAATACCTACATCATCAAGTTCCTGTGGAGGCCTTCATCGGATTCGTATGATGCGGTAAGTTTGATCAAACCTTTTTACTCTTTTATATATTTCTTGCATTTTCATAAAAGAAGCAACAACAAATGAAAATTTCAGCATAAATCAAATTTTATTAAATCCTAAATCGTCCAATAATGTTAATAACATACTCTTAAATTGTAATGTTTCACATTTTTATTTTTCATTTATTTATAAACAAGAATGTATGTTATTAACATAATTTGAAATCAAGAGTGACTTTTTGCTTATTGATACTCATTCTCTTAATTACTACTGGTGTCGATACGTGATTTATAGCTGTAGCTCAATTGTCTTTGCTTCTCTTATAATATTATTTTTGTTTGCCAACCCTCTCAAATTAATTAACCCATTAAGATTCGGTTAATAAATACTATTTTACATTAAATGTGGTAGTATTGATTTTTTTATTAAAATTTGATAATTATTTTTATATTACATTTAATTTTCGCGTAAAGAATGATTATACCTACATATTTTAAGACTTTTATTAGTAATTTTAAATCTTCTTAAATAAAATCTAATGTTAAGCATTATGAAGTGCTAAATTTGAACCAATAAGGGTGTTTTTAATTGACATATGTGAGGAAATCGTGTAAGACTTAGACATTACATATTCGGGGTTTCAAGTTACTTTTAGCCATTGAAACAATGGAAGGCGAGGGTTATGAGGCTTAATCTCTCTGGAACATCTGAGAGAGATCAGTAAATAGGATTAGTTCTCTGACATCCTTTTGGTAGTTTTTTTTGTATTTTAGTTTATGACTAGATAGGGGCAAAATTTTAATTATTATTCTAGTCATCTGGCCCTAACATCATAAATAAATAAAAATAGGGAGTCTATAAAAAAATCATGTAGTGAAACTGTGGATTCATAGGAAAGGACCGAACCTCCCCACACCACTGTAGCTAGCACCTCAAAGGCTCCCGTAGTCCTATCCCTATGATATCCTCTAGTGTCAGTCAAGAGCAAGGAGTGAGAGTGTTTATGTTTAGATGTGAACAATTTCAATCTGTTTGTTATTTTCTGGTGAAAAATTGTTTTTATACACGTTTGTACATTACATAAATAATGGCGCCCAACGTGGGGCCGATAGGACGTTAAGTTTTTTTCGGCTCTACAAACTTTCAGTTTTTTTTTAAAAAAGTAGATTTCATTTCTTTAGCTTAATTTTCAATTAAAATATATTTTTCAAAACTTTTTAGCGAATTATCTTTAAAGTTTTGCAGGATTTCTCGACTATTTGAGTAATTAAAGTTTCGAATATGTTGACCGCTTAACGTTTAGGGATATTTTCAATAAATAGTTTTGTAGATATAATGGAGTTGTAAATTTATGCGTTATTGTTTAAAGCTTTAAGTCATTTATCATAATTTTTAAATGCGAACTTAGCAACCAGAAAGCATTTTGGAATTCATTAATTTTGCTGCGTGCGATTTAGTGACCAATGTTTTTTGGTGATATTCTATTCGTAGAACAAAAAGAATATATCGTGCTACTGCTGTGAAAATTCTGATCATAAATTTTAATCTTTGTACAACAAACTATAGCCCGGTTTTTGTTATCCTATGTCATTGAATTTAATCCTTATGTCTTACACTAAGCTCCTATGTCTATTAAAAACACCCACACATTTATTAAAATTGATAGAAATTGTTACGAATATTGAAATATATATTATATTTACTATTTGAATCTTAATAAGAACTTTGAATTTTACTGATTTTCGCATCGGTAATGATTTAAAATTTTGTTATTACGAAACAATTCATATTATATTTTCTGGATTTATAATTTATCAATTATTGCAATTATTTCTTTTGCAAATACTTATTTTTTATTGGTAAAATAACAAATATTGAAGAACATTTAGGGAAATAAAGTTCTCTAAAACAAAAATTTCCTTTTCTTATAAATTAAAAATTCAATTTGTCAGAGAAATTTATTTTCAAAGTATCATTCAATAACATCTGTTTTTTTCTTATAAATTTATAACTAAATTACGAATTTAATTCTATAATTCTTCAAAGATTCATTAATAATAATTTGATTTCAGTATAAAATTATACTGACAGTTTTTTTTCACACGAGTCTCTCTTATTAAAAACATTTAATAAATCTGTTTGTATCGAAAAGTAATTGGAAAATTTACATTTTCGAAAAATTTTTTCATTAGAATCAAATTGATCATAAATCTGTTATTAAATTTGAAGAGAAAAATTATTGTGAGAAGAACAGTTTCAAAATTTTGAAAATATAAAGTGATTGTTTTCAAGAAAAAAAAAAAAAACTTTTAAATTCTGTAAAACGAATTGAAAACAGATTGTTTTATAACAATAATAACTTCCGAACAATATTAAAACGTTATAGATTCTCTTTTGGTGAATTATTTCTGCAAATTTCCCTTTAACATTGAGGTTTTTTTTTTACTTTTATTTGATTCTTTTAATAGAAATATTATATATTTAGTTAATAGTTTTCTCAATTTTCTTTTTAATTTCCTAAGTGCTTAATAAATTTGTTTATTTAAATTTAAACAAACAAAATAGATTTAAAACGAATGTAGTTTTTGGAATTTGATAAAAAGTTTTTTTAATTAAATTTCACTAAAGTTAAAAGTTTATGTATAAGTATATTCTAACAACACTTATCTTAAACTTAGAAATCAAGTCAATGTTTTACAACCATCAAACAATTGCAATATACATTGTAATTTTATAAATGTTAGAATACTTACGTTCACTAATTATTTCATAATCGTGTGCGCAATATAAACATCGGAATTTTTCAATAATTTGTCTTTTCTAGTTTTGTAAAAGTGATTGAATAATGAATTGTTTTCTAAAAACTACTTAATTTTTTTATATTTATTAATCTGATTTAAACAAACTTAGTCTTTCACATTTTTGACCTTTTTGGTCCAGTTTCTGAAAAAAAAAAAAAAAAAACGAAAACAAATAATTCTTTCGAGTGTTGAGATAGTAATTTGACAAATCTTACTCAAAATGTCTAACGAACAAGATGCTAATATTCCCCCACCTCTACCGCACGCTCCTTTACAAATCGAGCCTTCCGTTTGTCACGTTTGTCATGATTCCATGGACGAAGGTGCAGATTGCCTTATCATTCATGACTGTTCACATGCGTTTCATAGAAATTGTATTGAAGCATATTTATCTACACGGTCTGAATGTCCCGAATGTAAGAGATCATGTCAATTGTCTGAACTCAGAAAATTAGTTATTGTTTCTAGAGTCACTTCAGTTAGAACTAATACTAAGCCAAAAACAAGAGGTGCTTTAGCAAAACAGTATAATACACGACAATCTCAGAGAAATACCTTTCCAGAGGCAATTCCTCAAAATAATAGTATTTCTACTTTTCAAGAACCAACTCCAAATGTGGTTGAAATGAACATGAACAATAATAATGATAATACTTTAAATTCCTCTGTTCGAATGACAACACAAACTCCAACACGGCCAAATACAATTAGTATTGATTATTCAGAAATCAATAGAATGATTGAGGAAAATCTAAATCGTTTAATTGGAAACCTTAATCTTGTACCACAGTCCAATAATAATGGTATTCAAGATCACAATGTTAATAATTTACAAAATCCTTCCAATTATCACGAACCTCAGAGGCAACAATCTCGCGTTAACGGCGGTAACCCATATTCATTTTCACCTATCGCAATTTCAAATGTAAGTACTAGCTCCGTGCATGGCGACAAGATAACTTCTATAATTCAAAATTGGAACCTTAAGTTCGACGGTTCATCAACAGGTCTGCATGTCGAGGAATTTTTATATAGAATCAGATCATTAACCAAAGATAATTTTAACGGTGATTTTAGCATAATTTGCAAAAACTTGCATATTCTCCTCATAGGAAAAGCACGAGACTGGTACTGGCGTTACCACAAACAAGTCCAGTCTATTCAGTGGGATGAGTTCTGTGACGCCATCAGATCTCAATATAAAGAATACAAATCCTCCTTCGATATTAGAGAAGAAGTGCGCAACAGAAAACAAAAGGCTGGAGAAACTTTTGACGTATTTTTCGATTCCATTTTATCTATTATGGATCGCCTCCCAACTCCCATGTCAGACATGGAGTTGATTGAAATACTCGCTCGAAATTTACGCCCAGAGATTCGACAGGATTTGCTCTACGTCCCCATACATTCTATTTCCCATTTACGCAAATTGGTGCAAATGCGAGAACATTTTTTGAATGAAGAGTCTGTACGAAAAACTCATTCTGTAAGAAACCAAAATCCTGCAGTGACTCGTAGGTACATTGCAGACATTGATACTAATGAAATTGTTGATGAAATTGATGATTATGATACCTCAATTAATGCCATTCAAGGCAATGAATTGATGACAAAATGCTGGAATTGTGATGAAGTTGGTCATCACTGGCAGAATTGTCTTAAGGACCGTACTATATTTTGCTACGGTTGCGGTTTGAAAAATGTGTACAAACCGAATTGTTTGACTTGCGCAAGCAGAAAAAGTCAAAATTCAAAAAACTTTCGACCGTCCTGTCTCCCAAAGGACAAAGTATAAACCCCTGCACTTCCCATACTACCAAATGTGACAAATCTATAAATACCGATTATGACAGAAAAACCACTGATCTACCAAAAACAAAAGACTTAGAAAACGAACGTATTACTATACTGAAACGTTCAAAAAATTGCGATGATTTTTTAAATCCTGTTGTTGATAATGATAAGTTAATAAGTCCTAAGCTTCCATATCATAAACGCTGGGAAGTATACCAGCAGAAAAGAAACGAAATTTTTAATATATCTGTTCTATCCCAAAAAGTGTCAAGTAAAACTAAACGCTCTACCATTCGGTTACGAAAATTTTATAAAATTAAGAAACTTTGTCGTAAATTTTTAGTTTCTGCAATAATTGCAAATCCAAAAGATTTGAGATATTACGCAAAGGTAAAATTTTTGGATTTCGAGGAGTTAGGTTTACTCGATACTGGCGCAAATATTAGCTGTATAGGTTCAGAATTAGCGTTGAATGATTTTTCCAAATTTTCTTGCTATACGAAATGCAAATCTAATGTAAAAACGGCTGATGGTAAGTTGCAAACTGTTTGTGGCTGGCTTGATGCCGAAATTCTGTTCAGAAACCAGCTGAAAAGGGTTCAATTATTTGTGGTACCTTCAATATCACAAAGATTGATTCTGGGGATTGACTTCTGGAAGAAATTTGCACTGTTTCCAGATTTTGTTGGATCTGTAAACATTATTTCTTGTAATCAAACGTCCAACTTGTCCATGTCCGATCTTTCCGCTCTCACACAGAAGTCCGAAAGTTTGTCTGATAGTAATTTGGTAACAAAAAATCCTTTAGATGAAAATCTATATCCACTGTCCCTTAGCCAACGTCAACAGCTTGATGCTGTTATAAATCTCTTTCCGAATTTTGAAAAACAAGGACTAGGGAGAACCAGTCTTATTAGACACTCGATTGATGTTGCTAACGCTTCACCAATCAAGTCACGGTTCTATCCGGTTTCTCCCGCGGTTGAGAAACTGATGTTTGGTGAACTTGATCGTATGTTGGCACTAGGGGTGATTGAACCATCCACATCCCCCTGGAGTTCACCAATGCGTTTGGTTGTAAAACCAAATAAGGTTCGTTTATGTCTTGATGCTCGTAAGGTTAACTCAGTAACCAAAAAGGATGCATATCCTTTACCAAACCTTGAGGGTATATTTGCAAGACTTCCACAAGCCAATCTCATCACAAAACTGGATCTGAAAGATGCCTACTGGCAGATTGCCTTAGATGAAAAGTCCAAGAGTCTGACAGCATTCACAGTACCGGGAAGGCCTCTCTACCAATTCGTAGTCATGCCTTTCGGACTGTGCAATGCTCCTCAGACCATGTGCAGGCTCATGGATGAAATCATACCTCCAGATCTTCGGCATTGTGTTTTTGGGTATCTGGATGATCTGGTTATCGTTTCGTCAGATTTTACATCACATATCGAGGTACTTATTCGTATTGCATCTCAATTTAGAAAAGCGAATTTAACTCTTAATGTATCCAAATCCAAATTTTGCGTGACAAGAGTGAATTATTTAGGATACGTGATAGGAAACGGAGGAATCACAACTGATCCAGAAAAGGTAGAAGCAATAAAGAACTGGCCCGTCCCCAAAACACTAAAGCAAGTAAGAGGTTTTCTTGGATTGGCGGGGTGGTATCGACGATTTATCGATAACTTCTCCACTGTAGTTTGCCCAATATCTGATGTCTTATCCACCAAAAAAATCTTTAAATGGACTGAAGAAGCGCAGAAGTCGTTTGAGAAAGTGAAGAAGTTGCTCACCTCGGCTCCTGTATTAACAAATCCCGATTTCAGCAAGAAATTCTTTCTTCATTGTGATGCTAGTGATTTCGGAATCGGCGCAGTTCTGGTGCAATTGGACGATGAAGGTGAAGAACGTCCAATTGCATACATGAGTAAAAAATTAAATTCAGCGCAACGAAATTACAGCGTAACAGAGAAAGAATGTTTTGCTGCAATTGAGGCCATAAAAAGATTTCGTTGTTATTTGGAGATGCAGGAGTTCGAGGTGATAACGGATCACTCAAGTCTCCTATGGCTAATGCGACAACCAGACTTAACTGGGAGGTTGGCCAGGTGGGTCTTCAAGCTACAAGCCTACAAATTTAGCATAAGCCACAGAAAAGGCAAAGACCATATTGTACCTGACGCTCTTTCAAGAATACCAATTGATGAATGTGCAGCTTTGGAACTAGTAGAACCCGATATTTGTTTAGATTCGCCACACTTTAAAGATGAAGATTACCTAAATTTACAGCAAAAAGTATCCTTAAATCCAGAAAAATATCCAGATGTTAAAATTATTGATAAATATATTTACTACCGAAACGAACATTATAGTGGTAACGAGGATCAGGAAGAATTGTGCTGGAAATTATGGGTTCCCTACAAATTGCGACAAGATACTATATCAAAAGCCCATGATACACCAGTAAAAGCTCACGGAGGAATGGCTAAAACGTTAGAGCTACTGCGACGAAACTTTTTCTGGCCTGGAATGGTACGTGATGTCAGAAACTATGTGCGTAATTGCAGTATTTGTAAAACAACAAAAGCTCCAAACTTCGTTATGAAACCCCCTATGAGCAATTCTAATATATCCGTTCGTCCATTCCAGCGCCTATTTATTGATATACTTGGTCCATATCCTCGTAGTAAAACTGGGTATATTGGGCTATTGATTGTGTTAGATCATCTAACAAAATTTCATTGGTTGTGTCCACTACGTAAATTCACCTCAGCAGCAATTGAAGACTTTTTAAAAAAACAAATATTCCATATGTTTGGAGTTCCCGAGACAATCGTCAGCGACAATGGCAGTCAGTTCCGAGCCAACGATTTAAACGCATTTTTCACAACTTATGGCATTAAACATATATACACGGCGTTATACTCCCCCCAATCTAATGCCTCTGAACGCGTAAACCGGT
Organism: Calliphora vomitoria; assembly: GCA_942486065.2. Taxonomy (NCBI): domain Eukaryota; kingdom Metazoa; phylum Arthropoda; class Insecta; order Diptera; family Calliphoridae; genus Calliphora; species Calliphora vomitoria. The sequence goes on along the minus strand of OW818030.2, from coordinate 113,511,960 downwards.
CACTTATTGCTGGAATCCGAGCATACCTAAAGTCGGATCATCGTTTGTGGGATGAGAGGCTTAGTGAGATTAGCTGTGCCCTCCGTAACTCTTATCATCAGTCCATTAATTGTTCCCCTTTTCACGCATTATTTGGATTTGATATGGTAACACACGCAACGTCTTACGACTTGTTGCGGAAACTACAACTTCTAGACGAACCTACAGCTAAAATTTCTCGGGACGACAACTTACAACTTATAAGGCAGGACATACGTAAATGCATAAAACAAGCACAGGAAAAAAATCAGCACCAGTATAATCTCAGAACCAGACCTCAAAATTATGCAGTGGGACAAGAAGTTTTTCGTAGAAACTTTGCTCAGAGCAGTTTCGAAAAGCATTTTAATGCAAAGCTCTCGCCACTATTTCTCAAAGCGCGTATTAAAGAGAAAATAGGAAAGCATTACTATATTTTAGAAGACCTCGAAGGAAAAATCCTAGGAACTTACCACGGAAAAGATATTAGAATTTAACTCCCTTTTTCCATTCACTTTTCTAACGCAATGCTTGAAAACTGCGTGGTTTTGTAATGGTCGTTTTTCAAGGTCTTCAATTTACTTATTTTTTTTCTATCTCTTCAATTTTATTAGAAACACTGAAAATTTCATTGCAGTAATATTTTGTTTCGATTTGAAATTTATTAAAAGTAATACAACATTTGAAACAGATATTTACATTTTTAGTTTTTATAGTTTTAAAATGTTATATTTTTTTTATACAAACAATTGCTATTTAAGGTTCATTAAAAGTTTAAGAACAAATTTTGTATGAAAATTTGTTTAATAAAACTTTTACAAATTATCTTTGAACATAGTCTTAGCATTTAAGTGTACAATTAATTTATAAAAGGAAAATTTGTGAATTTGGGTGATGGAATTTTTGTTTACAGCTGTCACAATTAACATTGTCATTTGCTCTGAAATGAAATGATAATAAAGATTTAAAAATATACATTTTTGGTGTAAAAACTATTTTACTGATACTTTCCTTGTCTTAACTAACATAGAGAATGATTTATAATTTTTTTGGGCAGTAGAAAAACATTAGTTTGCCTTAAACATATTCTCTTCCAGTAGGCCACAGTCCGGTAACTTTTTAAAAAAGCAAAGGTTAAATCATAATGTTCTTTACATGTCAATATGTACTTACCTATTTTTTTACACTCTGTAAAATGGTAAAACATATATTTATCTCTTATACAAGAGATCGATCACGTCGGTAGATCGCTTTTATTATTAATTGAAATTGTTGAATTTTATATATATTTTTTTCTGAAGTTATTTTTTTCATGATCATGGTCACAGCTGTTACATGTTTTTGTTGTTATTCCTATTCTATTTACATCTCATATACTGAGAGGATTACATAGTTGTACATGATAAGATAAGAAAGTAGTATATGGTTGGTGTCTAAACTAAAAAGTCACATCAATGACTTTTGGGAAAATTAATGCCCACAAATATATAAATTTATAAATTTATATTTGATTTGAAAAAGTAATTAAAATCAAATAAAAATACTTTTGGAAAAATTAAGAAAAATTTAACACTTAATTAATATGATCATATTAGTATAATTTCATGATATCCCAAGTGATCATATCAGTGATACAACGTTTACCAACACTAAGGTACAAAAATGTATACTACTTTTTATTACAACAATTTTAGTGGATCTTCTAGTTTCTATTTTACACATTTTTTTTTAATTTTTATACACGACGAGGTATAATGGAAACTAAATTGCGAACTACAGATTCTTTTCATTTATAAATTCATATCATTTACATCAATAAATTCAGCATAAAGTAACCCATTAAAACAAAGTACAAAGTTACAAAAGTTTTAACAATAAAGTACACATAAAATAAATAATTTTTATTTATTTTAGTAAAATTGGAAATAAAAATCAGGTAATATTCAACATAATCTATAATATCAGGAAATTTATAGAGATTCTTTCCACAGAAATTGTCAAGGTGGAAAATTATACGGTCCAAAACTCACTCTCGGACAATATTCGCCATCTAGTTCGAAATTCACGTGGGCCGTATAAAATCAATTCAGCCATATTTAACAGCAAATATATATAAGAGACACCTTGTATATAATTTCAACAAGAAATAGTAATTGGAATCTAAAACCTTCAACAAGATCAATTTGCTAATTTAAATTTATGGAAATCAAAACCTTTTCCAACCTGAAAGCTTTTAACCATCCTTGCATCATCCAAATCTACACAATTTCCACAAATTAAGATGAAATCGTTAACTTAAACTTGCCTTGCCAAAATATGAATTAATATTACAACTAAAAACTTCTTGAAACTAAATACTGCTAATTAAAATTATAAATTAACACAGTGATCTATAAAACTATCACACTAACAAAATAATATCAAAACTAAACAAAATTTACCTAATTTTCCTACCTTAAATACCACAAATCAATTTTCAAAACTTTCAAAAACAGTGATATGTGATATTATAAAGACATTAACTTCAACCTAACTTTATGAAATAACCTAAAAAAGTTACATCATCATTCAAAATATAGATAATCAATGTATTATACTTTAAAAGTTATATAATCCACTACACATACCTTTCCAATTTAAAAATATTATAAATAATTCCTCAATATTATATAAAATTTAAAATCATAAACTAATCTGAAATCTAAATAATTAAAAAAATGGTATAATATATAGAGAATTCGAATTTCTTATTGTTTTTTTTCAATTTTCATAATTGATTTCAAATATATATATATAAATAACTCATATATTGTACCATAACCTAAATTATCCCTATAAAATGAATTAAATAATACACAAATTATGTTAAAACTTAAATACTAATATCACAGACTTAAGAAACTCATGAAACTTTATTTATCACATTAACTTCATATGTATAAATACAAATATAACACCTAAACCTTAAACCTATTGAAATATATACTAAAACATTGGCAAATATTTAAAAATGCAAGAATAAATTAACAAAGCATTTACATCCGTAATACCTACATCATCAAGTTCCTGTGGAGGCCTTCATCGGATTCGTATGATGCGGTAAGTTTGATCAAACCTTTTTACTCTTTTATATATTTCTTGCATTTTCATAAAAGAAGCAACAACAAATGAAAATTTCAGCATAAATCAAATTTTATTAAATCCTAAATCGTCCAATAATGTTAATAACATACTCTTAAATTGTAATGTTTCACATTTCTATTTTTCATTTATTTATAAACAAGAATGTATGTTATTAACATAATTTGAAATCAAGAGTGACTTTTTGCTTATTGATACTCATTCTCTTAATTACTACTGGTGTCGATACGTGATTTATAGCTGTAGCTCAATTGTCTTTGCTTCTCTTATAATATTATTTTTGTTTGCCAACCCTCTCAAATTAATTAACCCATTAAGATTCGGTTAATAAATACTATTTTACATTAAATGTGGTAGTATTGATTTTTTTATTAAAATTTGATAATTATTTTTATATTACATTTAATTTTCGCGTAAAGAATGATTATACCTACATATTTTAAGACTTTTATTAGTAATTTTAAATCTTCTTAAATAAAATCTAATGTTAAGCATTATGAAGTGCTAAATTTGAACCAATAAGGGTGTTTTTAATTGACATATGTAAGGAAATCGTGTAAGACTTAGACATTACATATTCGGGGTTTCAAGTTACTTTTAGCCATTGAAACAATGGAAGGCGAGGGTTATGAGGCTTAATCTCTCTGGAACATCTGAGAGAGATCAGTAAATAGGATTAGTTCTCTGACATCCTTTTGGTAGTTTTTTTTGTATTTTAGTTTATGACTAGATAGGGGCAAAATCTTAATTATTATTCTAGTCATCTGGCCCTAACATCATAAATAAATAAAAATAGGGAGTCTATAAAAAAATCATGTAGTGAAACTGTGGATTCATAGGAAAGGACCGAACCTCCCCACACCACTGTAGCTAGCACCTCAAAGGCTCCCGTAGTCCTATCCCTATGATATCCTCTAGTGTCAGTCAAGAGCAAGGAGTGAGAGTGTTTATGTTTAGATGTGAACAATTTCAATCTGTTTGTTATTTTCTGGTGAAAAATTGTTTTTATACACGTTTGTACATTACAAGTAAAGTGATTAAGTTGACAAATAAAAAACAACAAACTAATTTACATTTTTTTAAAGCATTAAAAATGGAAAAAATACTTTAATAAAGTTATCAGCGGATTATTTAAACTTATTAATGATGGAAAAATGAATATGAAAAATGTATTTATCGGTAGTACACTTGAAAGTTACGTTCATCATTGTGGCCGATGCTACATCATAATCAGTTTGAGGTATGTTCAGGTGATTCTACGTGATTAATGAAATGATTAAGTTTTAATCATGTCAATTTGATGTGATTAACAAATCATTTAAATGTATGGATTATCATCTCGATTTTGAAGTGATTAGAGCTTAATCACGTTTGAGATGATTAACTCTGCTAATGTGAACATAGCATAAGTCATTTAAAATGCTCTCCATGAAGACCAATTCACATTTGTAAGTCTTTGATCCAACTTTCGAAGCTTTTTTTCCCCCACTATGGATCTTACGGGTCGATAATGGATAGCAACTGAACTTCAGTTGCAACCACAAATTTCTGGGTGCCAATTTGGGAACAGAAATGAGAGCTGCCAGTTGCCATCTGTAATGCCATTTAGGCAGCTGACAACGCAACTAAAGTTCGCTGCCATCCATAATCGAGCAATTAACCAATTGGAACCAACTTTCGAAGCATCTTTTCCTAACAGATTCCTGTTGTGACAAACGAATTGGTTAACAATCTAAAAATTCAACCTTAATGATCGAATTTTACAGTAGTGGTTACAAAATTTAAGTAGGAATTAACAAAATCAGTTTATTTTATTTGTCATGCTTCTTTATCTAGCTGTTGCTGTTGAATAATTAGATTGACAACAAATTCAAATGCTACAATGAATTTTTCTCTGTGTATACAACCGAGGAAACTTCAAAACCCATCAACCGCTTCATTACACATCGAAAAAAGCTGAAATCACAAGTTTTGCTCAATAAAAACGATGACAATTTTTCGCATATTTGCAATGAAAGAATTTTTATAATGATATATAACAGAAATATAACGACAAAAATGATTTTACTATTGATCAAACTGCAATCACTGAATATTAAAATTTTTTAATACAATTGTTTCAATTCGAACCTGTCAACAACTCAAAAATATATACATATTTGAAAAGCATCAACCATTTTTTAAAGTGACAAACATATACAGCCCAATTATGAACAAAAATTCCCAGGGAGTTTTTTCCCTTTTCCCATTTTTCCTATTCAAATTCATTGTTAAAAAAAAAGATAAGGGAAAAAACAACCGGGGAATTTTTATTTATAATTGGGCTGATAACCTCCTAATTTACTTTGGTTGTGGGAGAATAATGAATCTTTGATTGTCAAATCAGTGTTATACACATCAATTAAATTTTTTGAGTCATTGAAATTGTCTATTGGCAATAGATATGGACTCGACAGTTGTTTTTCCTTATTTCGCCAAAGACTTCTAAAAAACAAGTAATGTTGTATTGTAACATTTCAAAATGGTGGCGATATGTTGAATCTTTCTAATGAAACAGGCTAAGATTAGCTGCGGAAATAACAGCACTTGTTCCTATTAAAGCAGACATAGCATTAACTCTGCTGCCTAGTTTAAAATCTCATGCTTATTCTTGTGATCCGTTGCCATCACCATCTTATAAAGTGATTTCCAATAACGGCGCGATGTTAAATGGAATAACACCAGCTGTGTGAGCGACATTGGCGAAATTCTATTCTGTTTGAAATTCCCATGACTGCCATTGCTTATGCAATATGACATTCCAATGTCCGTTACAGCTAGAAACGGTACTACGAATCCCAGTGGTTAAATTTTCAGTGACTGGGAATAGATCCGTCTAAATTTACACGATGTTCTGGGTATATAGCGGCTTTAGAAAACTGCAAAATATAAAGTCTAGCAAAATATGAAGTTCTCTAAAAGAAATGCAACTTTGTTTTGACTCTCATAAGAACAATCTATCCAAATTCCTAGGTCATTTCATGATCTATATAAACTCCTTAATTTATATTATTTCTTTTTAATATTTATTGCAATGTAGATCTTAAGGTAGGGTCACACATGGCAAATATTTGACGAAAATGACGTAACCACTAAATAAAATGTATTTTAATTCATTGATTTATTTCAAAACTCCTTTTACTTAGGACAATTCAGAACAAATATTTAGTTTTATTTTATTTGATGCTGTTTTATCTTACAAAACACTTGTAAGAGTAAAAAACGTCAAACAAATTTGTGCTAAAAAAAAGTGGTTACGGTTTTTTGAGTAAATATTTGCCATGTGTGACCATACCTTAAGGATCATAGATCATTAATTTGATAACATGTTTTGTAATGAGCTTTTTTTAAAAGTTTGTAAAGAGACCATCTAGAGACAATTTCTTTTCTATCATATGAAATAGGTCCCATCAGCAGTATAGTACGTCGAACTACGCTTATTTGAGATGCGATCGTGCGTCCACAAGTGGCGGTGTCATGTTCAGTGAATGAAATATACCCGTGTTTCCAATGCAATGAAACAAGTTCTTGAATATATGTACATACTTAGTTAATTCCCACAATTATTGCACGCAAAAATAAATTGAATTGTTATCTATTGCATTGTAAATGTAAATAACTTATCATCATTTGCTAAAAATTCGTCAATTTCCCAAGAAATGAATTATACATTCGTTTAAATAAAAGGTTCCTTCTCTTACTCATGCCTTTAACTGCTTTCCTCTATCAATGCTCTTCAAACAAAATACCGTTTAAGTATTTCGTGATTACGCACTCCATACAATGACCATATGTTTTTTTGTTTAGTTGTTTTTGTTCTCAAAATATTTACTTAATGTAATGTCAATTTTGTTTGACAACAATTGTCAAGTAAACAATATTTATTTATTTATGAATGTGTGTTGTGTTGTGTTTGTTTGTTTTTGTTGCTTTCCTTATTGTCACGGGTTCATTAGCCTTATCTTTCACGAAAGTAAGTAAAATATTTCTGTTGCTTCGTTGCCTGGTGGTCGGCATGCATGATTTTACTTCGTATAAAAGTATGAATTGAAGTAGAAGAAGAGCAAAACACAACAAATAACACACAAATACATACATATAAATAAAAACTCAATGAATAAGATCCGAGTGAGTGTTGTTTATGCATGCTTTATTGTGATTATTATTGTTTGCTTTTAATATCATTTATATGCTCACTTAAATACTGATTAGGTGCTAAAAAAAAACCCTCTAATATAAATTATATAGCTTGTGGTTGTTATTTTAATTTTTTTTCTACTATTCAACTTGATAATTTCCAAAGACACGATGAAGGCAGGTGACAACGACCAAAACAACACACTGTTTTATTTCCACAAAATTTAACAAAAATTAACAAGGTGGCGATGACAGGTTGGAGAAATTTCTCATAACATGGCAACAATTAAACAAATTTAAACAAAAAAACTAAAAAAAAACACACAACAATTAATGCGACCCCAGTTTTTTTATATTTGTAAACATTTAGCGGCTGCTTAATTAGAAAATATTAAAAAAATATATATAAACCTGACTTCTAACAGCAAATACTTCATCAACTGCAACATGTAACACATCATCTGCGTCATATGATAATTTTCATATGCAACGTCTTTTTTTTTTTTTTTTATTTGCCGTAAGTGTGTGTTAATCATACAAACATGCCCACCCCAGAAACTCTTTGTCACTTTTCTTTTTGTCACACCTATTTTCTGTGTTTATTTGCTTGCTTGTGCTGAGGATGATGATAAAAGGACGTCAATGATGATGATGACATGTAATCAGTGTTTTAAAGGAAATGTATCATAAAAGAGCTTCAGAAATTTGTATAAATTTCCTCGAAGTTTTTATTAGAGCAATTTGTGCAAATTTACTCCAAAGATCTTAAGAAAGGGTTGGATGTGGAATCTATTGGGACCTGTAGAATTTGATACTATTCCTCAGGCTACCGAGTTATTGTAAAGTAATTCATTCATCAGATTCAATATGAAGGGATATTGGACAGGATCTTCATATTGTTACGTTTTTACCTTTTTAAAACGTTGGTTTATTTCCTTTAAATAAAGCGGATACTTTTGATTGCAAATAATAGCCGTTTAATAGATTACAATTTGCAACAACTCTTTATTTATTTAAAATGTACAACAACAACAGTTCAATTAGTCACTCAGTGTCTTTATACACGTTTATCAATTCGCAGAAATACACACACACTTTATAATGTACAAACTCAAATGTACACGACAGTTTATGTTAAATCAGAGCAAATTATGAACTTACTCACGACTGCAACCTCTGCCACTATTTATACACACGCCATCCTTCGTGAATCTTCTACATTGATCTTAACGGACAAACTAATACATTCGAATTCTAGAGCTTTCGATGTAAATGTTAGCAGCTTAAACATTTAGTGTTGACATACTTACAAACAATGATAATAACCGCATTCTATCAACAATGTTGATAACTAGAAGCTTCTTTTAATGGACGTGTTTATAAACATGATGAATGTTGCAGGCAGTCGTTACAGACCGTTAAATTCAAATCGCTGTTGCACATTCGTACCAATATTAACTGATAGCAAAGGCGCCATTACTTCCTTAAAAGAATTTGTTTACCAAGAATACAGAGTTGACTCTTAAGGAGATATCCGGACAGATAAATCTGCCTAGATTCCACCTAAGCAATCTTAAAGCGATAGACTTAAGATGTCCATTGTTTGATCAGCAAATACTTATTGACAAGGTCCACACCTTCATTATATCAATTGGATGACAGAGCTTGGGTAGCTAAGTAACAAAGGGACCTATATATGTTTTGGACCCAACTGAGCTTTTTTTTAATGACGCAATTTATCTATGATTAAAACGTTTTCAAAAACCAAAAGCCTTTTTTTGTATAAGTTTACTTATATATTTGTTTAACATACTTTTAACAAAAAAACAAAAAAAAAAAAAAACTCAACGAACTAAAATAATGTTTAAAATCATGTCTGGCTGATTTACACATGTTACATTTCCTGCTTGTTAGAAAAAATTGCATGTAAAAAACATTGTTGCTTTTAAGAAAACAAATTTTTGTCACACAACATTAATAAGAAATGAAGTAGAAAATAAGTGTCACCTCTAAGACATCTTTATTAAGACATGAGAATTTTTATTTGTATATTTTAGCAAAACTAATTTGCATTTTGCTCTCGTGTGTAAGACCAGAAATTTCGTGTTTATTTTTTATATATTTATTTCAAACCAAGAATTATTAATTTATTACTGGGTTTGTTTAATTAATCGAAAACAAATACATAAATACGTAGTACGTGTTACTTTTCAAGCACCGAAATTCTTTGGAATTACACACATTCGAGCAACAATTAATTAAATCAGTAGCTACAAAAATTATATTTAATTCATGGGTTCTTAATTGGCTTTGGTATGTTGATTAATGACATTTTGTTATATTTATATATATTTATTCTATCAGTTTTATTAGAAATTCACATGACAAACGTTTAATTACGGACTTGTTTTAGATAGAAACGTTTTTGACAAGATTTTCAATCTACAAAAGATTTTTAATATTTTATTGTAGTTTTCCAAATTTTAATATAAACATGCAATCATTCAAACATTTGATTTGTGTTTTTATATCATTAATCTCTATTGAGTGTTCCTAATAAAAGTTATTTTACTGCATAATTTGTATCATTTGTATTCTAATTTGTACAACTATTAATCAAATTATTAAAAGAATTCTGTTTCTTTCAATAAATTTTAAACATAAAACTTCAAAACTTTTGTTAAGGGAGGGAAAAGTTGATATAATCGTGTCTTTTTAATACTATTTTATACCATATAAATTTCAAAACAATCGCAGAGACAAGTTTAAACATTTCCATAGACTCAGAATGATTTTATGTTTGATATAAGCATGTTCGTTCATGTCGAGTTAAACTTGGTTTCTTTTAATTTCTCTATATTTGTATACCCTTCACGATCAGTGACAAGGTTATATATAAGTTTAAATATCAACAATTTTAATTTGCGACCCCATAAAGTATATATATTCTGGATCGTTATATATAGCGGAGACGATATAGCCATGTCCGTCTGAATGTTGAAATCAACATTCCGAAATAAAATATGTACATACATACATGATTGATACATCAATATATCAGATACAGTCTAACTTAGGTTGCTATTTAAAATCAACCCACAAATTTCTAAGAACCACAATTTTTTTTCCAAAAATTTAAAAAAAAATATAATGTTTTTCATATTAATTTTAAAGAATACTTTGGTGAAGGGCATATAAGATTTGGAACTGCATAAGTATTTTTGTAGTAATGTTTTTTATATAAAAAAATTTGTGTATAACAGTTTTTTCTATAGAAAAATTTGTGTATAACAGTTTTTTTCTAAAGAGAGATTTTTGTATAACAGTTTTTTTCTTCAGAAAAATTTGTATATAACAGTTTTTCTATAGAAAAATTTGTGTGTAACAGTTTTTCTATAGAACAATTTGTGTATAACAGTTTTTTCCTAAAGAGAGATTTTTGTATAACAGTTTTTCTGTAGAAAGATTTGTGTATAACAATTTTTTCTGTAGAAAAGTTGTGTATAACAGTTTATTTTATAGAACAATTTGTGTATAACAGTTTTTCTATAGAACAATTTGTGTATAACAGTTTTTCTATAGAACAATTTGTGTATAACAGTTTTTCTATAGAAAAATTTGTGTATAACAGATTTTTTCTATAGAAAAAATTGTGTATAACAGTATTAGGTACTACAACAATTTCTGTCTTTTTAAAAATTTTTTTATCGAATAATTTGTATAACAGATTTTTTCTATAGAAAAATTTGTGTATAACAGTTTTTATTAGAGACAAATTTGTGTATAACAGTTTTTTCTATAGAAAATGTTGTGTATAACAGTCTTAGGTACTACAACAATTTCTGTCTAAAAATTTTTTTATAGAACAATTTGTGTATAACAGTTTTTCTATGAAACAATCTGAGTATAACAGTTTTTTTCTACAGAAAAATTTGTGTATACCAGTTTTTTCTATAAAAAATTTGTGTATAACAGTTTTTCCTATAGAACATTTTGTGTATAACAGTTTTTTACTAAAGAAAGTTTTTTTGTATAAGAGTTTTTATTATAGAAAATTTTGTGGGTAACATTTTTTTTTTTTTGTATAAAAATTTGTGTATAACAGTTTTTCTATAGAAAATGTTGTGTATAACAGTTTATTCTGTTGAAATATTTGTATATTACATTCTTTTCTATAGAAAATGTTGTGTATAACAGTTTTTTTTTAAAGAAATATTCGTCTATAAATGGTTTTTCTATAGAAAAATTTGTGTATAACAGTTTTTTCTGTAGAAAAATTTGTGTATGACAGTTTTTTTTCTATAGAACAATTTGTGTATAACAGTTTTTTCTATGGAAAAATTTGTGTATAACAGTTTTTTCTATATAACAATTTGTGTATAACAGTTTTTTTCTATAGAACGATTTGTTTATAAAAGTTGTTCTATGGAACAATTTGTGTATAACAGTTTTTTTTCTAAAGAGAGATTTTTGTATAACAGTTTTTATTATGGACAAATTTGTGTATAACAGATTTTTCTATAGAAAATTTTGTGTATAACAGTTTTTTCTGTAGAAAATGTTGTGTATAACAGTTTATTCTGTTGAAACATTTGTGTATAACAGTTTTTTCTATAAAAAAAAAATTGTGTGTGTACAGTTTTTTTCTATTGGAAGTTTTGTGTATAACAGTTTTTTATAAAAAAATGTTGTGTATAACAATTTACAAAATAATTTGTATTATTAATAAATATATTTTTCTAATTTTACTACATAAATCATAGACTAATTTAAAATTTCATTCATTCTTTTTCATTACAGGTATGTTGCAACTCGTAAATAAATCATAATAATTTATTGCATTCATGAGTAAGTAACAAACAACTAAAAATTTATTTGATTGCAAATTAAAAGGAAACAATTAAATTTATGACTCTTGTTTAACTACAATTTTTTATTGAAATTTGCCTAAGTAAAACTTAGCAAACTAGAAAAAATCTTCAATAAAATCATATAAAACGCCTAATAAGGTTTAAATACTACACACGTGTTCAGCATAATAAATGAAAATTGTACGATCAAGAGAGAAAAATTATTTCTAAATTTAGAAATGCAATACATACTTGGTAGTATTGAAAAAAAAAAAACAAAAACGAATGACAAAAAACTAAAATATTTCAATTGAGTTTGTACGACATGTTTAAAATATTAATTGCAATTGCAGAAACACAGAAACAGTCTTTTGAGCCGAAGAGGCGTTTAACAAAAAAGAAGAGCTGGGGGTTTGAGGGCGAAGAGAGCTGGAAACAAATCAAATTTAAATTTAAAAAGGCGTTAAACAAAACAGTTGTTGTTTTTTTTCTGTTTTGTGGTTGGTACAGACATTTATTAATATATTTTTAAAAAAATAACCATGAAGTATTTTGTTTGACTCTAGACATTATGATGACTAATCATTAATAAATTTTAATAAAGTAATGTTTGTTGTAGGTAAGGAGTGCGTAAAAAATATACATTTATATAACTGGTTTAAATATGTACGACTGTAATGAGAGAATTAAAAATTAAAAATATGATTTGATCAAGACAAATGTTAACATTTTTATCTACGCACTCCTTAATTTAAGTCATATGATACTTAATTTCAGGCAATTGAGCATTCATGCAAAACATTTTACAAAAATTAAATTTAATATTAAACAACGGAGTAAACAATAAACGGTAAAAGATAAATAAATAAGGAATAAATAAATAGGGTCGGGATTTTAACCAATATTTTTAAAATAAAAAAAACACATTATTTATATTGAACAATCCAGGGAATTTTTTAGGACTTGTACCGATGTCACTAGTTCTACAAACACAGTTTCAAAAATAATGTTTCGTTAAGTTTTGAAAAATTTTAAAAAAGATTGATTTTTCTTTTTGAAATTAAACGATTTTAATTCAAGTTTAACAAATACAGAAAAATATGCATTTTATTTCACACGGTTTCGAAAATAAAGTTTCGTTAAGTTTTTCAAATGGTAAAAAAATCAAAAATTTCTTTAAAATTGTCAACAAATTTGTTAAAGTTAAACAAGTGTGGAAAAATATTAATTTTATTTCAAACGGTTTCAAAAATAAAGTTTCGTTAAGTTTTTCAAATGGTAACAAATTTAAAATTTCTTAAGTATTGGAAACAAACTTGTCTAAATTAAACAAATAAGGAAAGATATAACTATTATTTTAAACGGTTTTGAAAATAAAGTTTCGTTAAGTTTTTTAAATTTGCAGAAATGGACAATTTCTTTTGGATTGAAATTAGTTTTAATCTATTTAAATAAATATGGAAAAATATATATTTTATTTCAAACCGTTTCTAAAATAAAGTTTCGTTAAGTTTTTTAAATGCCCAAAAATCAGAAATGTCTTTAAAATTGGCAACAAATTTATTAAAGTTAAACAAATATGTAAAAATATAAATTTTATTGTACGCAATTTCCAAAATAAAGTTTCGTTAAGTTTTTTTTAAATTTTTTTTTAATTTTGTTGTTGAAATTAAACGATTTTTATTTATGTTCAACAAATACAGAAAAATATACATTTTATTTCACACGGTTTCGAAAATAAAGTTTCGTTAAGTTTTTTAAATGTCCAAAAATAAAAAAAATCCTTGAAGTTGTAAACAAACTTGTCAAAATTAAACAAATATGGAAAGATATAACTTTTATTTGAAACGGTTTCGAAAATAAAGTTTCGTTAAGTTTTTAAAATTGGCGGAAATGGAAAATTTCTTTTGAATAAAAATGAGATTTAATCTATTTAAATAAATATTGAAAAATATATATTTTATTTCCACCGGTTCCAAAAATAAAGTTTCGTTAAGTTTTTTAAATGCTCAAATATCAAAAATTTCTTCAAAAATTGGAAGCAAATTTGTCAAACTTAAACAAATATATAAAAATATAATTTTTTATTCACACAGTTTACAAAATAAAATTTCGTTAAGTTTTTAAAAATTTTAAAAAATAAATTTTCTTTTTGAAATTAAACGAGTTTTATTCATGTTTAACAAATATAGAAAAAAATACATTTTATTTCAGACGCTTTCAAAAATAAAGTTTCGTTAAGTTTTTTAAATGTCCAAAAATTTACAATTTCTTTACAATTGGCAACAAATTTGTCAAAGTTAAACAAGTGTGGAAAAATATTAATTTTCTTTGAAACGGTTTAAAATATAAAGTCTCGTTAAGTTTTTTCAAATTAACAAAAATTCAAAATTTCTTAAGTATTGGAAACAAACTAGTTTAAATTAAACAAATATGGAAATATATAACTTTTATTTGAAACGGTTTCAAAAATATAGTTTCGTTAAGTTTTTTTAAAATTGTCAGAAATGGATAATTTCTTTTCAATTAAAATGAGATTTAATGTTGTTAAACAAATATGGAAAATATTACTTTTATTTCAAAAGACTTCAAAAATAAAGTTTCGTTAAGTTTTTTAAATGTCCAAAAATCAAAAATTTCTTTAAAATTTGCAACAAATTTGTCAAAGTTAAACAAGTGTGGAAAAATATAAATTTTAGGTTTCAAAAAATAAATATGGAAAAATATATATTTTATTTCCACCGGTTCCAAAAATAAAGTTTCGTTAAGTTTTTTTAAATGCTCAAATATCAAAAATTTCTTTAAAATTGGAAACAAATTTGTCAAAGTTAAACAAGTGTGGAAAATAATTACTTTTCTTTCAAACGGTTTCCAAAATAAAGTTTCGTTAAGTTTTTAAAAATTTTAAAAAAATAGATTTTCTTTCTGAAATTAAATTCAATTTTAATTCAAGTTTAACAAATACAGAAAAATATATATTTTATTTCAGAAGGTTTTAAAAATAAAGTTTCGTTAAGTTTTTTAAATGTCCAAAAATTAAAAATTTCTTAAGTATTGGAAACAAACTTGTTTAAATTAAACAAATATGGAAAGATATAACTTTTATTTGAAACAGTTTCGAAAATAAAGTTTCGTTAAGTTTTTTAAAATTGTTAGAAATAGAAAAAATCTTTTGAATTAAAATGAGATTTAATGTTGTTAAACAAATATGGAAAATATTACTTTTGTTTCAAATGACTTCAAAAATAAAGTTTCGTTAAGTGAAGAACAATACAGGTTTATCATCAATAAATCTAGTAACAATATATTTTGTATATTAAAATAGGATCAAAAGTCGGAAAAAATTCAAAAATTTTAAAAAATTCGAAACTTTTCGATAAGTCTACTTTTTTGTTTAAACTATATACCCTAATAGTTTGTTCTCTTTTTTTCTGCACTGTATTTGCCGGTTGTTGTTGTTGCTGATAAATGATGTGTAGTAAATAAGCCACCATTTTTTATCAAGTAACACAACAAAGCACACAAAAACAATAATGTAGAAGTAGTAGTAGTAGAAAAAAAAAACAACTCTGTGTGTGAGAATACAATGTTGAAGAGTTGCATTTTTTTCGTACTTGTACCCTCATTGAGTGTGTTTGTGTGTAATTGTAATGTACGATGGTTATTTTTAACACCCAGGAATCTTTGTTTTTGCATGATTGCATGCATGCCATCATGTAGTCATGTGGTTGTTGTACTTGTTGTATTTCTTGTTTCTATATTTTCTGCAGTGAGTGAAACTAATTTATGAATTATTTAAAAAATTTTGTTGGCAGTTTTTTTTTTTTGCTACTTCTATTTTGTTGCTATGTATAACAATTTAGACAAAAAAAAATAAAATGTACATATGTATGTATTTATAATAATAATAATTTTGGAATTTAGAACAATTTTAATTGTCTAATAGTTTCTTTCTTATATGAACAATGTTTTTAATTCGTTTTTTTTTTTGTGTTTTATTCTTAGCAAATTAATTGCCTTTAGAAAAGAATTTAAAATATTCATAGAATTATTTAAGCAATCAACAGTTTTTGAAATTGTTGGACATGGTTTTTATAAATGGCAAAGAAAATTCCAAACTAAATTTAGATGAAGAGGTTTGAAACATAATTTTTGGAAGTAGAGATTTTTATAATAAATATCAGTGATTGGCTATTTGTGTTTATAGTTACTCAGGTTTCAATCTTGAAATATCAGTAGATAGTGAATAAAATGTCAGCTTATTTTGGGAAGAGATGTTAAATTTATACCTAATGGTTACGAAATGTCATCCTAAGTTAACATAAAGCGATATTACTTTATTAGTTTAAAATATATTTTGTTAATTATTAAAAATAACAAAATTGCAGTAGACACAATTTCCTTTCCATTGATATACACTAACCCCCATTTTCTCACTCTATGATTATTTTTTATCGTGACAATATACTGACAGTACTCATACAAAAATTATATTAATTGGAAGTATATTGTTACGAAAAACGATAACTAGAGATTGAGAAAATAGCCGTATGTCTTACATTTCATTCCCTTATGTCAACTATACATATAACCAAACATATTTTATCGTAGCTGATTTTTAAATCCCTTACTATCAATTTTTTAACTTAACGTTTTGTTGTTTCTTTCTTAATCTCTCTTTTCCTCTCTTTTAAAATTGTTATACTAACGGAAGTGGCGTTTATATCGTCACCATATAAACTTTGTACTTGTTTGTCGTTACATTTTTGTTTTATAGGTTTCATTAAAATTTCTGATTACTATCGCAAAAATACACATCAAAAATAATAATAATGTCATCAATTTTTGTTTGCCATTTAACATATTTTTCGTTGTACTTATTGTTATTTTTTATAAAAATAAAAAAAATTCACTTACTCACACAGCTCATAGCTGTCCACTCTCTCCGTAATTCTTCTCTGCAAACAAATTAGTACAAACAATAACAATAAATCACAGGTACTCGCGCTATACTGTCAATAAAAATGCATTAAATTACTAGTATTTAATATGAAATGTTTAATGTGTATTTTAATCAAATAATTATCAGGTTAAATTTATGGTGATTTGTTTAATAATGCAACTACATAAGAAATAAATTATAAGGCTGTTAATATAAATAATTATTGTTTATAAATACCGTAAGTAGTTTGTTGAACAATAAGTTGCACAACAGATTTGAGGTTAAATTAGTTTGGCGCCAGATTTTGAAATTTTCTTAAAAGTTGCTGATACATAAAGGGTTTTCCAACAAGAGGTGTTATTTTGAATCACCTGGTATTTCGGTAGATGTCACTTTTGAAGCTTTTATTCCTTGACATTTGACAAGTAGAAATTACACCATTACTAAAAATGGAACGATACACGCTTCAACAACGCATTGAAATTATTAAAATTCACTACAAAAATGGTGAATATCTTGCAGTCAGAGTTCGCAAAACTAAAGCATTTTTGGGTAGTCGTGAAGCATCTTGTCGGACCGCAATAGAGAAATTGGTGGAAAATTTCGAGCTGTTGGGACAAGTTAGTGATGTGAAGAATAAAACCCGTGCACGTCGCTCAAGAACAGCTGAGAATATTGCTGCTGTAGCCCAAAGTGTTGAAGAAAACCCAGGTTTGTCCATTCCTCGTCGTTCTTTGGAATTGGGCATTCGTCATTACACCGTATCTTAATAATGGTCCGAGTTGGTTGATATTGACCTGGACAACGTTTACTTTCAACAATACGGCACTACGAGCTACACAAGCAACGAAACTATTGCTCTTTTACGGGAATAGTTTCCGGACCGTGTTATCTCTCGAAGAGGTGATCACAATTGGCCACCGAGATCTTGTGATTTAACACCTTGCGACTTCTTCCTTTGGGGCCACGTAAAAGATAAGATCTACGCCAACAGCCGATTCGATTCAAGACCTCAAAGATAGAATTCGTGAGGCTATCGAGGACATAGGGCAGCCATTTTGCGATTTGGTTATGGTCCTGTAAGCGTGATCGTGGTGGCCATTTGGCTGATGTTGTTTTTCATTATTAACGGCATACCTTTCTCTTTTTTATGAAATAAACATCCGATCATTTATCTCAAAAAATGCAATTTTTCTTTGAATACCAAAATAACACCTCTTTTTGGAAAATCCTTTATATTGTAGTCTTACTGATAAACTGTCAAGAGAAAAAGTTATCAGGTATAGTCTCTCTTTATTAGTGAATTATAGAATTGTAAAGAAATTTTTAGTGCTTCAGTTCAGAGAACTTTGTCTTGACAGCAAACGCCATTAATTGTTATGATAAATATTTGTCAAGTATAGAATGTGAACTCAATTAAGAATGAAATCAATTTCCTTTAAAGACAATCTTTACTGTAACATTATTGAGACTATTGCAACCAAATACTGTCCCCAATTGAAGCAATAAAAATAACTTATAAAAGAAAGAAGTTTAGGGACATTTGTATAGTGTTTTTTGGTTGACACTGTTCTATAATATAACCTTGATAATTCGCTAAGTAAAACTACAGTCCAAGATCTATGAAAATTTAGCAATTCTGCAAGGTTTCCATGTTTACTATTCAACACTGAAAGTTTTCAAAAAATATTTTATAAAAAAAAAAACTACTGAATTTTACATCCCTGAACTGCACAGTGTTGCATACATCACTTTATTGCTAGAGAGTGGCGCATTTAGTATTATGACTGAGATCAATACATTAAACTTTGTTTTGAATATTTTATTATATAATTGTTTTTATACCCTTCACCATGAGTGGCAAGGTTATATATAAGTTTCATTTGCGACCCTACAAAGTATATATATATTCTGGATCGTTATATATAGCGAAGTCGATGTAGCCATGTCCGTCTGTATGTTGAAATCAACTTTCCGTAGCCCCCAAATAACTTAAATACTGGAATCATACATTAATGTATCGGGAATTCTTCCGGCTCTGTTGCTATTTTAAATCGAGAAAATCGGCCCACAAATGGCTGAGATATAAGGAAAAAACCGGCCCAACCTCGATTAATGGCCTATTTTTTATCTATATCTGGATTACTAAGTCATTAATATAGACAATATGGATATCTAATGATAGATATTTCAAAGTCCATTGCAACGATCTATATAAGGCTATAGTAATATAAACCTACAATGGGTCAAAATCGGGAAAAATATTTTTTAATCCAATTTTTTTTTTACCAAAAAAATTTTTTATAAAATATTTTTTCATTGGTAAATTAAAAAAAAAATTAAAATAAATCTTGAAAAAAAGTCCGAAAAAAAATTTTTGAAAACAATTTTGAAAAAAAAATTATTATTTTTTAAAATTTTAAAAACAATTTTGAAAAAAAAAAATTTTAAATTTTGAAAAAAAAAAATGTTTACCTAAAAATATTTAAAATTTTTATTTGAAAGTATAATTTGGTGAAGTGTATATAAGATTCGGCACAGCCGAATATAGCTCCCTTACTTGTTAAATTATAAAGATTGTTTTCTTCCTTTTTGTTTTAATCAGTCAGTTATTTTGCATAAATTGACTCATCCCGTCTGTTCTTTGATAAATGTAAGAAAGTGCACAAAAACAAACAATATTATTTAGATGATTCATTAGCTTATTAAATCATTAGAAGAAAAATAATACGATGATACGATTTAGAAAAAAAAAAAAATACATAAGAAAAGAATTAAAAGATTAAATTTACATTTTTTGTAATTTTATAAAAGCAGACAGTTGACGACACATAAGCTGGTCAACCCTTTGAACTCGGTTGAGATTTAACAGAAAGTTAAACCGCTACAACTTAAAATAATGTTACAAAGTTTCCAGTATCCTATAGGACAAGTTTTGTGATTGGTTCCAATAATTTATATGAAAGAGACCCCTCTGCGACAGGTTTAGTTCCGAGACCAACTTGTTTTGTTGAAAAGAACTTTCTACTAATAACAGAATTAGCGGAACCATGTCAAACGAACTTGTTGGAAAGTACTTTCTAATAGTTAAAAGCAGAAGAGCATTATCTGAAAAAGTTCATTTAGTTAGAATGCTGGTGTCTGGCTCCACGTTGCTTTTAGTTTCGAAATAAAAAAAAAATCTATATATAGCCATCATTATCAGCTTTCTGCTAATTATAATGCATATTTATTAAATTCTTATGAATGATTTTTATTTTTTACTTTCCTCTCCTTCATTCAGTATTCTGAATGATCTTGTTGTTTACACTTTTCCACTGCATTTTTTTAAAGATAACAAGTTTTAATTTAATAAACGTTCGTGTGTGTTTATAAAATCATTGAGGCTTCCTTGTATAATGCGGATTATAGGGTTAAAGTCTGGTGCAAAGTTCTTTGGAGTTTGAGAAAATGAATGGTTCAGTTTCTTGTGGGAAATATAGACAATTTGTTCACATTTGAAGGCTTGAGATTGTCAATTAATTTAGTGTATTTAGTACCAAAAAACGTACAATTCTAGCTACTCTTAATTACATTCCAGTTAATTAAGCAGTGCGTTGAATAAATTATATCAACTTATCAATTATATCAATTTATAATTATATCAACTACACAGATAAAACAGTTTCATTGTGGTAACCGTATAATTCGATTGTGTAAACAGATTTCACAACAAAACTTTTTTCTTGATCAAAATATATTTGTAAAATATGGTAGAACTAATATTCCCTCAAGTTTTTAAAATCTGTTGGAGAGAAAATTCATTCATAAAACTTTTAATTGAATTTGTTCAAAAAATTTTAATGTCTTCAAATGCGATTAGGAAATATGTTTACCAAGCGGTCACAAAGTTCAACAAGGTCATAAGGATTGAGAGAAAAGCTGGAAGGGGAAAACAAGTATTTCTGGACAGATAGTGGGATTGTATATAAAATGTTATTTAAGCTACGAGGGCGGGTCAATTAGTTCGTGACTTTTAATATGAAACACAGTTTTTTTGATAAAAAATCATTTTATTTTTCAACATAGTCTGCTTTGAGCTTTATATATTTTTTCTAACGTTTCTCCAATTTTTGTTTCCCTTGCAAAAAATTAGATTTGTCGAGGTCCTCAAAATAGGTATTTGTTTTTGAGATGATTTCATCGTTGGACTAAAATCTCTTTCTGACGAGGTTTGGAAACATGGTCACTCATAGTCACTCATAGTCACTCAGGGCTAAATCCGGAGAATACAATGGATGAGGTAGCAATTCGTAGCCTAATTCATGGATTTTTGCATTTTCCGGCTAAAAAAGAACTTTTTCTTGGTCAAATGCTTGAGCTTTTTTTAATCCTCATTAAATCGACCCAATAAGTTGGCATAATATTCGCCATTGATAGTTTTAGCCCTTTGAAGGTAGTCAATGTTGATTATACCGTGTGCAATGTCACCTTTGCTTTGTCTGATGTTTGGTTTGTGGTGTGTTGTGGATCTACGTTGCGTCCACGGTTACGAAACGGCGCAAAAACTCGTACATATTGCGATTGAACCATGTCAAACACTCCTGCGAAGTTGTCATGCGATTGCGTTTGTGGTCGATTATGAGCAAACGCGGCACCCATCTTGCGGAAGCTTTGTCATATGCAAGTGATCATTCAATTGAAACCACTAAGCCATGTGAGATGCCAATGGCTTCCACAATCTTTCGCAGTTTTAATTTCTGATCGTCCAACTCCATATCGTGAATATTTTTAATTGTGTAGGGTGTAGAGACCTTAGTTTGGCGTCCAGAACCTTCGTTATCTTCCGTGCTTGTATGGCCAGAACGAAATTCAGTAAAACACATTTTTAACATTGATATTGATAGTGCAGAATTCCCATAGTAATTTTCAAGTTTAGTCTTGGTTTCATGATTTTTTTCCACAAAAAAAAAAAAAAAAAAAATGCTTAATGAGCACACGAAACTCACTTTTTCCCACTTTCTCCTGAAGTCACGAGGTAGTCTGCTATCAATGACTGTCAAACACAAATACAAAATGCCTGTTGAAAGGAGCGGTGTTACGCTTTCAGTTAAGATGCTGGAGATTCAAAAAGTCACGGACTTATTGAGCCGCCCTACTATATACACCGAGTTAAAGTTTGAACCTGTGCTTATAACATTCAAAGTTCAAAATGTTCCAGATAAAAACTCTAGGCAAAACTATTTTGTTTCCATGCTTTTAATATGGTATAGTGAATGATGATAGTTGGATCACTGCCGACTTAGCACACGTTTTTGGCAATAGTAATATATAGCAAGAATATTTGACAACTTTAATGATATACAAATAAGGGCAGTTATTTGAATTTCATGTTCTTGGAATGGACGATAGAGATGTTAAATGAAATTGGAAGTCCTTTCCATTACAAATGTATTTTCAAGTATTTAATAGAAAACGCTTTTTTTTCTTCTTAATATTGTTAGTTTTTATTAAATCATAAAGTAGACGGGAAATTGATCATGATCATTGTGCATAAATGTGTTTCTTTGGCGAATCCTTGAATTTCTTTTTCTAATGCACGATTGGTTGGCTTGTTTTCCCAAACTTATGACCTTAAATAAGCCCATAAAAAGAAATGTAATAGTGTTAAACGATCTAGGAAGTCAATTCTGATCACCGAAACGAGAGAGTACACGATCAGGAAATCTTTCAGTCAGCTGTCAAATAATTGTTTTCCACTTTGGTTGGCAACACTTTGTTTTTTTTATACCCTTCACCTTCGTGAGAAAAGTATATATAAGTTTGTCATTCCGTTTGTAATTTCCTCAATATAATTTTCCGACCCTATAAAGTACATATATTCTGGATTCTTATAGATAGCCGATTCGATTAATCCATGTCCGTCTGTCTGTTGAAACCAAAGACCCCAAATAACTTACAAACTTGATTCATACATCAATATATCGGGAATTCTTCCGCCTCGGTTGCTATTTAAAATCGAGATATAAGGGAAAAACCGGACAAACCTCGATTTTTGGCCTTTGGATTACTAAGTCATTAATATAGACAATATGGATATCTAATGATAGATATTTCAAAGTCCATTGCAACAATTTATATAAGGCTATAGTAATTTGGACCTACAATGGGTCAAAATCGGGAAAAATATTTTTTAACCTGAATTTTTTTTACCAAAAAAATTTCTTTGTTATAAATTTTTTTTCACTAGTAAATTTGAAAAAACAAAAAAATTACAAAAAAAATAAAAAAAAAATAAAAAAAAAAATTATAAAAAAATTTTTGAAAAAAATTATGAAAATAATTTTGAAAAAAAAAAAAATTATTATTTAATTA
This sequence comes from Calliphora vomitoria, assembly GCA_942486065.2. Classification (NCBI taxonomy): domain Eukaryota; kingdom Metazoa; phylum Arthropoda; class Insecta; order Diptera; family Calliphoridae; genus Calliphora; species Calliphora vomitoria. The sequence continues at coordinate 113,488,479 of OW818030.2, read as the reverse complement.
TGAAAAACAATTTTTTTGAAAAAAAAATTAATTTTGTTTATCTAAAGATATTTACAATTTTTATTTTAAAGTATAATTTGTAAAATTGAAAAAACAAAAAAATTACAAAAAAATTTTTGAAAAAAATTATGAAAATAATTTTGAAAAAAAAAATAATTATTTTGAATTTTGAAAAAAAAAAAAATTAATTTTGTATAATTTGGTGAAGGGTATATAAGATTCAGCACATATAGCTAACAAACTGCGAATCGTTTTGCTTGTCTGCAGATACACCCAGAGTCTCTGGCGGGAACCGAACCCACAACTCTGAGATTAATAGTCCAGCACACTATCGACTAGTCTATCGGGGCACAAATGGTGGCAAATTCAAAACTTAAGTGAATTGTGGGCCACCTTTGTAAGTTATGTGTTACGTATGTCATAAACTTGTTTCATATATAATTGGAATAGTATTTTCAAAAATAAATTCAATACCATAGTTTATACAAAGTTTCTTTAAAAGGAACTACCTCAATGTGAATATCGAATTTAATTGGTTATTACACAATTGATTTTTTTAATATGATATTTGGTGATTTATAATTCTATTTGGGGACATTGATGAAGAATATATGGCAGCCCTTAGCTCCCTCCCTCCCTATCATTTTGGCATTTCCTGTTATTCCTAATATAAATATGCACCCACTCACTTTTTCTCTCTCTCCCTCACAAGATTAATGCATTTTAATTTTTTCCTTGAAAATTGTGTGATTACAAACAAAATATATAATTTCTTTAAAATATATTTACTGATCATCTGGTGCCACAAAAATAATTTAAAATATTAAATTAAAAATCTATTTTTTTTTTATCTAATTATTTAGTATTGTTTTGCTTCTATAAATCTATTGTAATTTTCTTATGTTTCATAAGCATTTTTCTTACTATGTTTGTATTGTATTGTCTTGTTTTTTATTTTATTCTTAAAGTTTTTGTGTTGTTGTTGTTGTTGTCTTCTATTCTAAATTAAGATGTATCTGTGATAAAGAAAATATAAAAATTGTGAATGTAGTGACTTTTTGGCGCCAGTTAGTGATTTGATTTTATTTCATTTTATTCGCTTTTTGTTATTTTTGTTTTTGTTATTATTTTTAATTTTCATTGCTTTCTTTATAAAAACATCTGTGTATGTGGCGCTTAAAAGAGGTTAATTTTGAAGTGTTAATTAAATAAGAAATAAAATATGGTAGAAGAGAGTGGGGGAGCAAGGCTACTGTGGAGACTAGATTAATTTAAAAGATAAAATGATTTAATTTAAATCAAATGATTTAAAAGCCTTGAGATTTGCTATAGAAATTAATAATATTTCACCATAATTTCTGTAATCATTTTATTTAAATTAAAATTTATTTGATTAATTTTATTTTCTTTTGTTTATTTTTTGCTTTTGGTAAATAATAAATTTTTACGCTTTTACTATTACTACAATATTTTTTTTTTTCAAAACCCATTAATTTTGTTTTTAAATCAATATTTGTGTTGATGTCTTAACAAGTTTTTTTTTTATTTTTTCATTTTGTTTTGTTTTTTATTTTCTAGTTTTTTTTTACTATTACTATTTATATAAAAAAGTCACTTTAAAAATAGTGCGCAAATAGTTTATTTTGTATATATATATTCAGTTTTTTACTTTGTTTTGTTAGATTTTTTTTTGGCATATTTAATAGTTTGTTTTTGTTTACAATGTTCTCTCTGTATATGGTCAATCATGCTATTAATGACAATTGAGAATTGTCAATAGTTTTCTGTCTATGTTTACTTATTGAAGGCGGCCAGATGTAGCAAAACAAGTTGTGCGGATTGTTTAATAATGCCACTTTGATAGTTACATTGATCGAGAGAGATCGAGGTATTAAAAAAAGTAGACAATGAAAATCTGTTACTTGATAATTAAAGTGCAATTATTTTTGCATTTTTCTTACAAATAGGGAACAAATTATTGACACTACTTAACGGAGCACATATAATTTATCTATCTAAGATTTTTATGGAAATTTCGTTTGTGATTTAGGTTGATATTGTTTTGAAACATTTCGTCGTTTCGTAATAAAAGTCTTACCCAAAACCAGTGCAAAGGTTGCATTCATCACAGTTTCGTCGTTGACTATAAAAGTTTTCAAAGCAAGTAAGAGAGCTAAATTCGGCTGTGCCGAATCTTATATACCCTTCACCAAATTATACTTTAAAATAAAAAATTTAAATTTTTTTTTTTTCAAAATTGTTTTTTAAGTTTTTTACAATTTTTAAAAAAAAAATTTTTTTCTAATTTATTAATGAAAAAAATTTATGACAAAAGAATGTTTTTTTTTTGAAAAAAAAAATTCAGGTTAAAAATTTTTTTTCCCGATTTTGACCCATTGTAGGTCCAACTTTGTATAGCCTTATATACATCGTTGCAATGGACTTTGAAATATCTATCATTAGAACTTTACATTGTGCACAGGACATACACTGCGGTCATATACCTAAACCTATGATGCTAGACGTAACTACCTTCGATATTTAAATGACGGATGTACCGTACAACACTATCCTATCCAAGTAGACAGACCAATCATGGGACAGTGGTCGAATTAAATAGTAACTACATCAAATCTTTAAATTTTGAATACCTACAAGATATGAGTGGACAGCAAACTCTGTCCTCCGTGTGTTGTTGTTGTTGTAGCAGCATAAACAATTTTACAATATTTAATCTGGTGGTTCTGCATGCAGTACAAGTCATAAGTTGAGGACGACGCGGTCTATGTAGGAAAATGCATTAAGCCTGTTGCTCCATCCTGATCTTAGTTGTGCCAAAATGACTCTTGTTTTACGCGGCAGAATCTTGTCGGGGTCTGCTATACGGTATCCTGCTATCGCGGAATTGATGGCGTCTCTATGAATGTCGTTCAAAGCTGTCATATACGAACTGCGATCAAAAGGATCCTGCATATACCTTTGTATGCTCTCCTCGTATATTGTACGTAGGCTCTGTCTGACATGCCTCTTGGGAGACTTTCAACTGTGTGATGTTGAAGTTTGGATCAAAAGGATCTTGCACATACCTTTGTATGCTCTCCTCGTATATTGTACGTAGGTCCTGTCTGACATGACTCGTGGAAGACTTCCAACTGTGTGATGTTGAAGTTTGGATGACTCCTTTGGTGACATTCCAGAAGGAACTGTTGCGTCAACAATTCGCTGTGTTCCTTGACCGGTAGAACCTTAGGTTCTTCGTGAAAGTGGTGTTCGGTGGTAATTTGAAGCAGTGTGTAACGGTCTTTAAGGCCACAGCTTTGAATATTTCTCCACTGAGTATCACTCAATGAAGGCGACCACACTGGAGCAGCATACCCCAAGTGCTGCCGATTACTGCCTTGAGGATCTTGTTCCTATTTCGCAGTTTATGCGTGATTGCAGTGTAGTGTACTGAGGAGGTAAAATGGCTATCAAAAGTGACACCCAAGATTTTTGGGTGGTTCACTGTCGGACTTTGTACGCCGTCGACCATGATGCCTAAGTTGAGTTTTACCTTCTTCGTCCAGGTGATGAAGTGTGCTGCCGATGACTTCGTTGGTGATAACTGCAGGTTACGTGGAGTGAAGAAATTATGGATTTTGATGAGCTCATCAACGTTGGGACCTGTCGCCAAGATAGTGCAGTCGCCCGCATAGGTTATTCCTCCACACCCTGTGTGGGCACAGGTATTTTAGACAGGTAGAAGTTAAACAGCAGCGGCGACAGAACCCTTCCCTGAGGGACTCCTTGTATAACTCTACAGAGATTTGAGCATTTGTCCCTAAACTCCACCAACGACTGCCTGCGACTCAGATAGTTCACTAGCAATCTCTTCGTATTGTTGGTCATTTTGACTGCAGTATCTCCTGGTAGAGTTTGGCCTTCGACAGGTCAAGTGCCACTAGGACAGTCCGTTCACTAGGCCTCTGCTGATTTAAGCAATGTGAGATCCGAGTGACTATGCTATGTTGGATAATGGTGTTGTGGTGCTGTGCATCTTACGGAATCCATGCTGGTGACGAGCTGCTGGGAGTTATTGGGTCAGCTGGGGTAGGACTAGAGCCTCGAGCATATATACAGGTTGCAGGAGAGAAAACGGCCTGTACGATTGTCCCTCGTTCGCGATTTGCCCAGGTTTTAACAACGGGATCACTCGACCCATTTGTCCAGGCTTTGGTTATTATTATGCCCCTTACTGACAGGTTATAAACCGTTGTCAGGTATTCGATTTCCCATTCGCCAAGGTGTTTTAGCATCAGCATGGATATTTCGTCAGGTCCTATTGCCTTTGAAGGCTTAGCCGCGTTGATGGCTTCTGCAACTTCAGTTTGCGTGCAAAGTTGTGGTGTGTCCGAGACTGGAACATCATGTGTAGTTTGGGAACAATACTTCTTTTCGCCTTGTATATCTCGGGGTGCTCAAAAAAAGTCGGCAAAAAGCATGCGCGCACCGTTTATGTCGGATATGGTGGTATCTGCAAACATAATCGCGACCCTATCATCATTCTTTGTTGGGTTAGAGAGATACCGAACTGTAGACCACAACTTGCCAACTCCAGTACTTAAGTTGCAGTTCTTCAAATGATCCAAATTCAAATGGTTGACTCGATCGCAGTATACGCTGACGGTTCATGGAGGGAGACGAGAACGGATTTCCAACATTATGTCAATCATCTGCAACTTAATAATCTTAACCTGGAAGTTAGCATTCATGATTCCTTTTTTAAATTCAACTTCAAGTTCTTTACTGTCATCTAAAACTTTATAGGATATCAGCCCAGTAAAAATTCCGAACATTTTAGCTAATTGAGTTGCATTTCTGACAGAAGTTTTGGGAACTTATTAGAGAACTGCTCAGTTTGTGTTTACACTTACAATATCAAACCTAGTTCAAGACTGTTAAAAAAGAGGGACAAAGTTAACTTCTTCTGTGTTCCCACAACCTTTAAATATTGCCACTTATAATATGGCAGCATATTTTTGGTCAACTTGTCATATTACACATGACATTATTTATCATTTCTTTATGTTATTTTTATAATTTTTGTTTTATTTATACACATTTATTTAAACGTTTATCAATTTGATTGCAGCGAGAGAGAGTAGAGATCATTAACATGATCGTCAGTTGCTGTTGTTGTTTATAAATAAAAAAGAAGAACAACAAATAAATAAATAAAAATATTGTAAAAATGTATACTTTTCAGATATCTTGTTGTTTTTGTTATTGTTTTTCTCTCTCTTATGATTTCGTTTATTTTTCTTTAGCTTTTATTATCACCAATCACTGTGTGCTGCTACTGCTATTGTGGTCTATTAGGTTCTACATTCTGTCTGCGTTTGTTTTTGTTATTGTCTTGCATTCTATTTTTTCTATTATTGTCGTTTGTTTTGGTTTTTGCTAAATTGCGTTTTTGAAAAAGCATTTTCAAAACGTTTTTACGTTTATCTATTGGCATTTATTACACAAATTTGTTTTTATTTTTTTTTCGCTTTTCACAAATTAACTACAGTTTGTTTTGTTGTGTTGTATTCTATTGTGTTTTTTGTTATGACAAGGGCAGGCACAATTGAGAGAGAATGAACGAGATCAAAACATTAACGTTGTCGTCTTCGTTGTGCACATGATGTGACGCTGATCGTTAAAAAAAAACCGTTTTTATTTTGTTTTATTTTGCTACTAGTAAAAACAGGTGTTTGAATTTTTTTTGGGGGGTTAAAAGCAATAGTGTTGTGACACATTTTGAATACCTACACAAGTATTTAAAGAATTTTTTCCTAAATCGTTTAGTTTTTGGTTGTTTTATTTTAAAAGGAATTTAGTGGTGTGGTAAATTAGGCGAATAATCAAGTGGTTTTTTTTGCTGAATTTCAAGATTTTTAAGATTTAAAGTATGGAAAATAAAATTATTTTAAAAAAAGTTCGAAAAGTTAAATTTACGTAAGTAAATTAAAATCTTAAATTTATTTTTAAAAAAATATTCAAAATTCAAGAAAACTCTAGCAAATTGAAGGATTTTAAAGTGAATTTGGTGATTCGTGATTAAACCAGACAGCCAAGCTTGTGTTTTTGCAAAATTTCTATTAATGAAATGATGATAATGTTGAATCAGCATGATCGTAAGCGTGCCAAGTATTATTACGTAAATACCTATCTCTTGAACTGTAATAGCCAACCGAATGCTGTTTAGTATTAAATATTTTAAAGATCTGCCAAATTGCTGAACAGCTGTACAATAGAATTTAAAATTTCTTAAGCATTTTGGCAGTTGAGAGGGTCAATTTTGCCACCTTGACATTAGCTTGAGCAACAACTTATATTTTATCTATGGAGTTTATCTACCTATGAAGCCTTGATCTACACAAACATTTCAGTAGTTTCGAAGATACTACTCTTAATTTGGCTATTTTGCAAGCTGTTGTTGAGTCTGGCAACAATATTCATGAAGTAATACCTCTAATTATTGGTTCAAACTTGTTTGGCTGTCATGGACGATCTTTGTCTTCCATGTCAAAATCACCACTTCTGAACCGCTCAAACCATCTTCCGCACTTTGAAACCTTTGAAACACATTCACTATAAGCTTCGGTGAGCAATCGATCAAACAAGGTTTTTTGATTTTAATAGTAAATGTTTTATTATATCTTATAAAATACAAAATTTTCTAATAAATACACAAAAAATACAAAATAAATAAATTAATTTGTGCCTCCATCATGTAAATAACACCCACAGTGTGAGCAACTATGTGAAAACAACTGTTAATCACAGACAATAACATTAATTTATAGTTTAAAACCCTAATAACATGTAGTTGCTATAGTTTGGGAGCTGTTGTAGGTTAATATTAGTACAGCACACAACCATTTGCAAAATTGTTATCCAAGTTCCCTAAAATGTGAGAATAGTTTGAAAAGCTCTGTGTTATGTTTGTGTCTATGCTGAAAACAATGTACTCTCTTGGTGGTTTTGGGCAAGACTGTTCAGTTTAGCCACAAACCTTAGATAGTTGTTGTATATACACCAGGGGGCGCTTTAACAGTTGTATTCATAATTTTAAACGGATTAAATAAAATACATTGCTGTAAATTAGCAGCAGGGGGCGTTATAGCATTTGTATTCATAATTTTAACGGATTTTGTTAAATAAAATGCAAAATTTTTAGTAATTAAGGCCAATATTTTATTCATTAATGTTTCCTTTTTTTTTTTCAATGAAAATGTTTGCTATTTTACAAAATAAAGCCTCCAAATTCAAATTTCGTAGGTAGGTAGGTAGGTAGTACTTTCTGTTGCTCAATTCGAAACAGTTGTTTTTTTTCATCTAAGTTATAAATTTATTTATTTATGTTTGCTTTTCAATATTTTGTTTGGAAAATTGTTCGTGTAGTGGACACATGAAAGTTTATTTTTAAAATTCTTTAATATACTATATTATAATTATTGATACCTATTTTATTAACAATTTACCTTATTCTTTTATATCTTTTCAGGTAAGCCCAAGTTTTCTTTTTTATAAATGTTTTCATCATTCTCATTTCTCAGTGTAAGTTGTTTTTCATAATAAAATATTTATACAAACATTAAGTTATATTTGAAAATAAAATTTTTAGTTGTAAATATTTAGCTGATTAGTTTTTAAAACTATTTATTTTCCTCTATAAAGTAGTATTGACTTTTAAAGAAAAAAAATTGTTTGTGTTTCAATGTAAATTGTAAAAACTGCCCTTTCCCAGTGTAAATATTATTAAGTAGAGAAAATTCATTTTTGTTTTTAGAAAACTTCAGTGATTAATTTCACTTTTTATCTTATTTAAAATACAAATGTTTTAGTCAACAATTCTAGAGTTGTTGACTTAAACTAATAGCTTTCTTTAGAAGTAGTTATTAAACAATAAAAAGAATTGCCTGCAATAATGATTAAAAATAAAATCATAAAATCAAATGGAACTACTACAGATTCATTGTGTTAAACAAATTTGAATGTATGATTTAATTGTATGCTTCTAAAAATTTTTAAAAAGCAGACACAATTTCCTACTCTTTGATGACTTTATCTTCTTCTCAAGTAAAATTAATGGCTTCAGCATAAAACTTTCAATGATTAGATTCAGCTTGTTTTGTTTATTTCATATAACTGGACTGGCGATCTCGGTATTACCAATCATTTATGGTTAAAACACAGTATTACCTTTTTAGTTTGGTAATTCAGTTGTCGATAATATAGTGTCAGCAAATATAGAGAAAACAACCAAGATTTAAAAAATTTTCTGTATAATGGGAAATATAAGGTAGAAATGTTATACATATAAGTAAAGTTAATCACCCTATCGTGAGTCAATATTTCACATGAAATATGTTCCCTTTTCCCATATTTCGTTCATGAATTTTGTTCACGTGAAAAAATTCCCCATGTTGTGAAATTTTTAGATGGAATTTTGTAAACAATAGACAGCTGTTACGAACAAAATCAACTATTGTGAATGAAAAGTTCATGAGAATTGCACGATAGCAATTTCCCCTTCGAGGGAAATGGATATTTCATGGCAACATAAATTTCACATGTTTTTCACGATAGGGGTGAATGGCGTTAAAATAATTTAAGTGATGTGTTCCAACCAATCCCCTCAACAAATAATTTTGTATTAGGGGAGTTACCTGTTCGCATAGAAACTGACTCCGGACTAATCAATGTTAGTCTAGAAGATGTTCAGAAAATCATAAAAGACAATCTTAAACTAAAAAATCTCCATTTTATGATATAATTACACTATCCATGATTGGAAACCTACCAGATGTGGCAATTATTCAATGCGATCTTGTCTTTAGGAGTTTTTCTGAATGATTGGAAAGTCTTCTAATGATATCCAATCCAGGAAAGGATTTGACATTGGCATCATCCTACAGACCAATTGCCTTGTTAGTCTAAACTGTTTGAGAAAATAATCCAAGGGAAAATTTTAACATTCATAAATAGTCAAGACATTATCCCAGATCATCAATTCGGATACCGTGAGCATAACGGAATAATTGCCTAACTGGAGACAAACGAAAATCTTTCGAATAAAAAAAGTACTGTTCAGCAATATTTCAAGATGTTGCCCAGGCGTATGACAAGTATACACAAGATGAAATGCCTATTCCATTCTAGTACTTACAACATACTAGAGTCTTACCTATCGGATTGCTTGTTTAGGATAAAGTGCGGCGATTATGCGATGCAATGCTGGTGTACCTTAGGGAAGTGTTCTAGAACCAACCCAGTACCAATTATACAACTCTGATTTGCCCGAGTCCGAAGAATTAACCATTTCCACCTTTGCAGATGACACTGCAATTTTTAGTTGTCATGTGGTTGCAAATGTAGCATCTAGAAACCTAGATAATAATCTCTGAGGCATGGAGACGTGGTTAAAAATTTGGAGAATGCAAGTAAATGAAATCAAAAGTAAGAACATAACGTTTTCACTTAGGAGAGAAAGTTGTCCACCAGTGACACTAAACAGTGTGAACATTCTACAGTCTGATCACTTTACTTGATATTTACTTAGATAGAAGCCTTATTTGGAGTCAGCACATTGAAGGCAAGCTGCTCCACATAAAACTCAAAGCTTCTAATTTACACTGGATAATTCACCATCAATCGAAATTAAGCCTTAACTGCAAAGTCATCCTACATAAGACAGTCTTAAAGCCAATTTGGACATACGGAATCCAATTATGGAGAACAGCAAACAATACCAGTATAGATCTCATACAGTAGGCACAATCCAAAATTCTTAGAACCATGACTGGAGCTCCATGCTACATAAAAAATAAGAACATCCAAACAGACTTAGATGCGGATGAATTTAGAAAAACTCATGAAGCTTATATGTCAAAATTACATTATCAGTAACTCAAGACAGACCACGGCTGCGTAGAGCTGACTTACCACTCATCTAATTTGAGACTAATTTTCCAAATATTATTCTCCACTGAGAGAACAATAATTGTTTTAGTTATAAGATTAAATTACTTATTGTAAGGTCTAGATATTAAAGGCAGAAACAATATAATAATAATCGTATAAAAATAAAAAAATAAACAACACACAAAAATTTGTGTTACTGCATTATCGATCACTGCATTATCTACCTCATAATATAATTTGTCACTGCTTTACCATGTAAGTTTTATAATGCAGGGCTCGATAATGCAGTGACATAAAATTTATGAGAAAATAGTAATATTCAGCAAATTTCCGATACGATGTTTATTTTGAAATAATGGAAATCAAAATCTTGGATATTGTGTCTTCTTTTCAAAAATGTATAAAATTTGTATACTCTTCACCTTCGTGCGAAGGGTATATATAAGTTTGTCTGTCTGTTGAAATCAACTTTCTGAAGACCCCAGATATCTTCGGGATCCAAATCTTCAATAATTCTGTCAAACATGCTTTCGAGAAGTTCCCTATTTAAAATCAGCAAAATCCGTCCATAAATAACGGAGATATGAGCAAAAATCCGAGACAACCTCTATTTTTGGCCTATTTTTGATCTATATCTCGATTACTAAATCATAAATATACACAATATGGATATATAATGATAGATATTTCAAAGTCCATTGCAATGATGTATATAAGGCTATAGTAAGTTAGACCTACAATGGGTCAAAATCGGGAAAATTATTTTTTAACCCGAATTTTTTTTCACAAAAAATATTTTTTTGTCATACATTTTTTTCACAAATAAACTAAAAAAAAATTTTTTTTTAAAAAAATTGAAAAAAACTTAAAAAAAATTTCGAAAAAAAAAATTTTTAAAAATTTAAATTTTTTTTTTAATTTTATTTTAAAATATAATTTGGTGAAGGGTATATAAGATTCGGCACAGCCGAATATAGCTCTATTACTTGTTTTCATTAAAAAAATCATGGAAGAGTTTTTGCAAAATCAAGCCGAACAAATTTTCAGTTGAACGAATTTAAAAGTTAAACTCAACTATATTTACCGCTTCTATAAAAGCTTCATTAAACATATTTTCAAAATTTCAGATTAAGACAGTTTCCTTTCTCTAAAATATCATTTTAATAAATCTTTTGTTCATAGTTAAATTAGCATTTTAATTTATTCAACTTCTAACCTCATTACTGCGGAAAAATTCTACTTAAATTTCTAAATAAAATTCTGTCTTCATATAAATTATTCAGCTTTTTCCTTTTTTTTTTTTTTTGAACAGAAAAATATAATCTGTTTTATAACATCTTAAATATTTAAAATAACTGCAATATAAACAAAAATTAAATGCATATTTTTTGGCAAAAATAACTATAAAACAAACAAGCAAAACCTCAGATGTTAATCAGATTTTTTTTGTTGTTGTTGGTTGTCATTTGCCAAAATAAAAACCAAAAGAAAGAATGAAACAAAACAAAAAAACGAATAAACTCTAAGGCATTGAAGCATAAATAAACATGGTATTATTATAATGGGGATTACAATTGTTGTTTGTTATTGCTACAAAAAAAAAAAAAAAAAAAACACAACAACCAATAGCTACTGTTGTTGCTGCCACTGCTGCTGCATGCAACACAATTGTTAGTTGCTAACACTGATACGGCAGCAGCGCATGTGTGTGCCTGTTTTAGGCTGTTGTTTATTGGGTTGTGTGTCAGTTATGCATCCGCCAGAAAATTATTTTGCCACAAATAAAAATCAGCAGCAACAAGACAACAACAGTATAAGCAAAGCAACGCAGTAAAAATAATAATAAAAAAACATCTAAAAACTATTGTGTTGCCATCATCCACATCACAACAATAATAAAAAAAATAAAATGATGTGAAGTTTTTGTTTTTCAAATTTTAACCATAACCGACAATCTGAATATGGGCAGATTGTAGTGTGTGCTGGTTAAAATTTTTGCTGCAACAATTTGTTGCAGCTAGCTCCATTCACCTAAATTTTGTACCCTTTAAAATCCCAAACTCTTTAACGATTTTTTTTTTTTTATTATTTTCGATATCTTTTGTTTTTCTTGCTGGGATTTTGTTTTTAAAAAATTTATTTAAACATAAAAAAGAAAAAAAAAATTAACATTCATTTCCTTGAAATTTTATTTACAATTATTGTTTACCATTTTTTTCTTTTTGTTTTGGGTTTTTATTTTTGTTGATATTTGGTAAAAATCCATGAAAATGAAGCCAGCCAAAAAAAAAAATCGAGAGTTTTATTGTTATTTGTAGGACTTAACGAATTTTTTAGCAGCTATTTAGTTTTTAAGAGGGAGGAAAATAACATCAAAATTTCATACACTTCCACTTGGAGACCCATAGGATCCATTGTGATACCCTTTAGAACTAAGTAGAACTCGGTGTGAACTAGATATGAAGAGAAGAAATTAAATTAGAAAGAAAGATGTGTGATATAAAGAGAAATAACCTGAAAACCTAGTCCAAAAGGGACAGGAAATAAGTATAGACTGGGATTCTCAGAGTTCTGTTACCTGAAATGTCCGGCCTATTCCCCTGATACAACTTAAAAGATTACTTAGATCATATGTAGCTATATTTCCTAGTTCATCATGTAATCTTTCACCTAGCCATTTTTGCCTGAGACCCTGTAATCTAGGACAGTTACACAGAATATGTTCCAACTAGAAAAGTTCCTCAATATCCTCGCACATCCTACAAAAGACTTGTGAGCCCATATCCCAATTTCCAATGAAGGCTCCAATTGATAAAGACCTGAAGCTTTTCCTATCCAATCCAATTAGTATTCTGGTTGCCTTTGCATCAAACTTTGGTTAAATAGCTCTGGGCACCCTGCAATCCGTCCTACTACACCTGGATTGATTCGAAGGGTCTCGGAATCTTTCGTAGATAAACCTATAGTAGTGGCAGATAGGGATTTAAACTCTTAGACCCTATTAATATAGTCCAGATCCGAAATCTATAGTGTTTGGCCAAAGTTGACCATCTAGGTTGTGGAAAAAATTTAAGTCAACAAGAGATTTTAAGTAGTCTTGATAAAGTCCGGATTTAACATCAACAGCAAGTCTTTATTTGGTGTAATTTAGTTCATATGATGATTTAATCATGGGTCTCTCAGATGCGAAAATTAGCTGTAATCTGGAGCCTTAATTCATGTTGTTGTTGGTTTCATGTTGTCCAGGTTTATCGTTAATCGTAGATCTCTAGATTTGTGTTCAATTGTGACCTTAAGGTAGTCTAGATTTAGCTTCAAATAAAACGTCATGCTGTCTAGGTTTAGAGTCATTCGTAAGTCTTTAAGATGTTTATATTTGGGTTAAATCGTGCCCTTAAGTTAGTCCAAATTTAGCTTCAATCGTAAGTATTAAAGCTGCGTAAATAGTTGCTCATATATTATTAGCCATGGCATAAATATGCCTGAATTTTGTTGATGCAGTGTTGAATTTACTTTTGCAATGTACAAGTAGTTATGGACGACACTTGCCTTCAAATAATCCCAAAAACAAAAGTCCAGTGGTGTTAAATCACCACAACGAGAGATTACACGACCAGGAAATGTCTCATGCAGTAGTTGAATTGTTTCATTGGCTGCATCGCATGTCGTGCTCATCACTATCATCCAATTTTGTCAGAAAAAAACTCGTGTTATCAATCACCAATAAGTCCCTACTTGACCTGCTTAATTTTCGAAGAAGTATCATCCAATGATGCCTCCAACCAAACATCCGCACCCAACAGTGACACGTCGTGGATGCATTTGTTTGTCGACAATCACATATGGGTTCTCTGAGCCATCAAATGTATTTCATCTCTTAGGATGACTTGGCTGGTAAAATCAGCATTCACTTGTTCATGTTGAATAATCCATTCAATGAACTCTCTTCGCTGTGAATGATCATTATTAGGCTTAAAGTCTTGTGTCAATTGAACTTCTTGTCCACTTAGCCGAACTTATGTTCCTGGACTTTAATCATCCCTCTCACCCACTGCTTCGTTATTGAAAGGCTTGTTTGGATCAGAGTGTTTAGCATTAATCCAATCTCCCTGAATTTTTCAATAACTCTCTTCACAGTTGATGTAGTTAAATTAATATTCCGACCATATTTTGTGCGAAATTATCGAATTGAGTCCCCCGCAAATTTTGATTATTTTGTTTTTGAGCTAATAATAATGAATTGTTTCTTTTTACTAGTTATTTACTACACTATCAAATTGTGCCTATTTTTCTATACAAGAAATCAGCTGTGCTAAAAACCATTTTATTTTCACAGAACTTTAGCTAAAACACAATAGGCAAGTCAGCGAAGACACAATAGGCAAGTAAGCGAAGACACAATGCAGTGTTGCCTTGACAATTGTCGACAAATTCGCCGCAAAATGAAGGTTTTGGTTCATATGTAAAATAAATGGAAAAATCCGGTACCTTAACACTGAGTTTGAGCAAATCAAGCAATTTGTTACAAATCTCTTAAGGGGAAAGAATTACTATTCTGCTTGTATTCTAACCTTTATGTAGGGTGTCTATACGTTTTCCCTCCTGCCCCATCAAACGTAGTTTTGTTTATAATAAATTTTATTTTCATGTTAAAATTTATTGTTTTTTTTTTTTTTTTTTTCGTGAAACAACAGTTGCTGTTTTTGTTGTTGATATTTGGCAGCTATTTACAATTGTTTAAGTGGCAAACGACAACATAAAAACATTTAATACTTTAACTAAAAGACAAAATACAAACAAACCAAATTGTTTACCAACAAACACAAGTCCTCCCCCCACCACCAATTTGATTTTTTCCGCCAACCATTTAATAGAGTGTGCCAAAAACCTCTAAAAAAAAGCGAGTTTGGAGACCATATTACCAATGCCATACATATGTTAGCCAATTGTTTGTTTTACAAACACAAAAACTCACTTTATAAAATATTTATTTTTTTTAATTAAAAAAAATATAAATAAAAATAAATCTATATATTTGTTAACACCGAAAACAAACAAAAGAAAAAAAATGAAGAAAAATAGTTGCGGAAATTGTAAAAATTGGCAGGTAACAAGCAACGACATTGTTTAAATTTTCTATTTGAAACTCGCCCGCCTCCTTCTCTATTTCACTAATTTTGGTGTTTTTTTTTTCTATTTTGTTACTGAAGGAGACCGTGTAAATTGAGTGAGTGTGGTGGCTGGCTTGTCGTGTGTTTTTTGATAGATTGGTGAAAAGTTGACTGACTATATTTTAAATGTATATTTATGGTTATATCTACAATTTTCCTTTTTTTTCGTTTAGGTTTTTGTTAGAGAGATTTTTGTAATGAAAGTAGTGTGTGTTCATTTCATTATGACATCGTTAACAATTTGGACAAATGTTTGAAGAGTGAAAAAATATTTGAGTTTTTTTTTAAGTTTAAATTGTTTAATTTAAATTGTTTGTTTACTGGTAGCATAGATTTTATTCATTAATTTGTTTGTTATAACTAAAATGGTTTGTCGTCAGAAAATGTGTTACCGTAACTTTAATTGTCATTAATTAAAGATGGCTTTGTCTTAAAAAAAAAAATGTTTACAAATGCCGCCTTCTCTCTGTCTCTCAAATGAAACCAAAACTTGACAGCCGTCGACTTTATAGATGTTTCAAAATTAGCCTTAGGTGCATTTGATTCAAAGAGCTTTGTGTCTAAATTTTGATGAATTTGGCTTCACTTGAAAGAATCACTGTGAATTAGCGAAATGCCTCTCGATATCGAACAAATGCTTTTCAAGCTAACAAATTTGATTTGGATTTCATTAACTCCAATGAGTACCATGACTTAAACGGCAACTCAAACGATAACTTTACTGTGTCTTCGCTAGAATGCCTATTGTGTCTTAGCTAAAGTTGATGTTTGGTACGGAAAAACTACAACCAAAATTCATGAGTCTGCTTGCCTTTCCAAACAGAATATCTGTTACTGACAAAATCGAACGAAAGTTTATTCTATATAGAAAACTTTCGTTCGACTGAGAAAGAGATGAAAATATTAAAATGGAATTTTGTACAAAGACATTATCGTTTGAGTTGCCGTTTAATTTCAATAGATTTTGTCAGTAACAGATATTCTGTTTGGAAAGGCAAGCAGACTCATGAACTTTGGTTGTAGTTTTTCCGTACCAAACATCAACTTTAGCTAAGACACAATAGGCATTCTAGCGAAGACACAGTAAAGTTTTGCCTTAACAGTTTTAGATGTAATTCGCCGTAAAATGTAGGTTTTAAATCATGTGTAAAATGAAAGTTGTTTCAAAAATTATGCATGATTTGCATTAAATAGAAAACGTTTTTTCTCTTTATAATTAATTATTGAATCATAAAGTTTAAAGGATATGATTATAAATAGAATAACACATCAGGCAAATGGCCTCCACGGGTTTGCACTTTTGAGCTGCAATTCGTCCTCACCATCGAGCAAATAGCCTCCACGGGTTTGTACTTTTTAGTTGCAATTCTCCCTCACTATTTTGCATTAATGTGGCTGAATTTCATTAAATTTTCTCCTTAAATACACAAGTGATTGTGGGTATATTGGCCGAACATATGACTTCAAATAAACCCATTAAAAGAAATTCAAATATGATAATTTATAAGATCACGAGGGGGCCGAAACGTACATAATCATGAATTACATGCAATGAGTTCTTTAACTGGCTGTATTGCATTTTCCACAGTCTTGTTAATATCCTGGTCATCCACATCAATATCATCCAATTTAGAAAGAAATAACTCTGTTATCCTGTCGCTATTTCAAGGGTTTTAACTGTTTGACCAGCCTTATTTTCCAATTATGCCTACAGCCCTAAATCCGCATCAAACTGTGACACGTTGTGCAAGCATTTGTTTTTCTCTGAATCGCAAAAGCGACAATACAGACGATTAACAAAACGATCAAGGTGACAATGTGCTTTATCGCTAAGGATGATTTTGCTCAAACAATCAGCATCCATAATCCTTGTTTATGTTCAATAATCCATTCAACAAACTCTCCATTGAGACAAAGAACTTCAGTGATCTGCTTATTAAAATTTGAAATTCTGGCTTATGACGCAGAATTGATTTTATTGGACTTTCTCAAACACTGCTTCTATATTGACATTTTAACGAATTGCTTTTGGGCGACCAGTTGTTTAGCATTGCCAATTACTCCAATCTCTCCAATCTCTCTAATTTTTTCAATTACTCTATGCTCAGTTTCTTTCATAATTATTGAAACGTTGTGAATGCTCCATTTTCCTAAACAGTCAGCTGTCAAAATGTGTTTTTTTTTTGGTTGGTAACACTACTAACCATGTGGCGGCAATAGATAAATACACATAGATCGGAAACTCCCCTGTCTAAGGCCTAACTCAGTTGTCAAAAACCTAAGTTATCATAACTTAACTTTAACTATAGTTACGTAGTGTTAGTCTTTAAACAGATCATTTATTATAAATTCAGTATTACTTTCAATTTTAATAACTTTGTAAAATATTTCGCTGCCAGATCTCAAAGAACTCTTTCAAGAATAAGTTAAAAATCATCTCTCTTATCTTCATACTTCTGTTTTCAAATCAATTAAAAACAACTCTTTAACCAACATAATTGCTGTAAAAACATCATAAAAAACTAACGCAAATTAATTGCTCAATTCGTTTGATGTTTTTGTTGAAGAATATTGACCATTTGGTCTCCATTTACTTGGTGATTGTAAAATGTTTGCGTATTTTAGTGGGTTTCTTTGTTGTTGATTATCCATTTTTATTAGATCCATTATGGCTTAATGGGTTTGTTGGTTTGGTTGCACATGCTGCAGTTGCCAACTTAATAATCACGGAAGCTACAACCAACAGCAATAACTGAAACTGATGATGGAAAAAACAGAAACAAATTAATGATTTTGTACACAATAAATGAGTCTCGGTTGCAGATGTCTGTTGACACACGCATAATTGACAATTTCTGTGAAAAATCATCCATTAATAAAAAAAAAAATACTCTGCAGCTACTGCACACAAGTCTCACAATTATGCCTAAAGCAGGGATGTGATTATTAAATGTCACAGATTGAAAGTGAAAAATGAAACACATTAAGCTTTAAACTTTGAATCCATGACAAAATACAATTTAAGTTAATTTTGTTAGAAAAAATAAGCCATATTTTAGGTAAGCTTCACTTTGCACCAATTTTGTCTTTGTTTTTTTTTTTTTTTAAATTTAACTTAGACATTTTTCCTTCTTTTGGTTATTTCAAACTTTAGTACTACTTTAACTGAAAAAACAAGCGAACAATTCTATATACTACTAAAATAACCAACTCTGTGACACACACACACTCTCTCTCCCTTACTTTACACACATTAAAACTGACCACGCACTATCTCACTCTCTTTCTTGCTCACTCATTTGCAGAGTTGTATTGCAAAAAAAAAGTAATAAAAATAAAACAATTTGCCATTTCCATGAAAAAGTCATAAAAATTAAATAAACTACTGCCATAATTTTATTTATTTTTGTTTTATTTTGTTCGTTTAGCTATGTGTGTGTTAATGTGTGTATAAATAAATCCATGAAGACCAGTCTAAAATCCGTTTATTGAATGACTGTCTAAATATAGAAACAAACAAAAAATGTAAAATTATTGTATATTAAAGTGAAATTTTGTGTTGCAACTTGCTTTAAACGCCAGCCTGAAAAGTTTGTAATAAAATTTCAGTACGCAAAGTCATAAAACCGTATTAACAAATTTGGAGAGAAACAGGGTAACGGGGAGAAGAAAACAGTGAAAATTTTAAATTTATACAAAGTATTGGCCATTGTTAGCTATGACCTTTTCCCATCTTTCTGGCAACATATGGATTCCGAGCCAAAAGAACTGCTCATCTTTTGAGGCCAAGAACGAATCAAGCCAATATCGGATACTCTGTTCCATAGTGAAGCGTATCCCAGAGTGAGCTTTCTGCTTCAATTGAAACAAATAGTAATCGGACGGGGCAAGGTCTGCACTACAAAGCGGGTAAGGGAAAACTTTCAAGCCACTGCAGTCAAAATAGTTCTTAACAGGTATTGCAATATGTGGCCGAGTGTTGTCATGATGGAATCTTACAGTTTCATATTCTGGGCGTTTTTCGGTCAATGCTCTGGTCTGGCCAGATTTCAGCAGCTCATAATAGTTAGTACCCTTTTGGTCCCACCAAATACAGAGCATTACCTTAGCGCCATGGATATTTGGCTTTGTTGTCGATTTGGCTGGTTGGCCAAGCTTCACGTACGATCTCTTACGTGTCGGTTTAGCGTAATAGATCAATTTTTCGGTGCAAAAATTATTTTCTTTTATAGCATTCAAGCAGCATTTCAGACATACAATATCGTATTTAATGGTCTCTCAGCTTCAATTCGTATGATACCCAATTTCCCCGCTTTTGGAAGAATCCTGCTGTTTGCAAACGTTTTGAAACTGCTGCTTGATTAGCTCCCAATGATTTATCAAGATCTTGTTGAGTTTGACAACAATCTTCATGGAGTAATGCCTCCAATTCTGGGTCTTCAAACTATTTTGGCTGGCCTGGGCGATCTTTGTCTTCCACTCTCAACCGCACAAACTATTTCTCACACGTTGAATGAAACGCATTCACCACCATTGTCGGTGTGCTTACCCCCTTGGGGCATGGATAAGCATCTTGGTGAGCTCCACACCTTGATGTTATGCCACAAGGGGAAATATGGGGCGAAACCGGGGCTCCAGGACTTCGGTCCTGTAGGACCGTTGGTGAGGTCACTTCGGTGAGGTACGCTATGGCTGTGTTTGAAACCCAAAGCGGAAAGAAGATCGTTGGTTAAAGGACTGATATTTGGGCTAGTGCTAAATTTCGGACTACCAATTTTATCTTACTAGGTGCTGTTGCTGACTCAACAGAGCCATTGAAAGTAGCAGATAACCAACTGGAGTTTGTGCTCAGGAAACGTATTGAGGCAGTAGCATTCGTGATGTACTGGTCGTTGGGCTTGGTTCTCCGTCGAGGTCAAAAGTGTGTGATATAGTACACTCACATTGACTTTTATCGGCTGAGAACTTTTGAAGTCAGAGACCATACATTGGACTGGATCACCAGGCCGGATGTTGCAGCTTTGATAATAGTCCTGGGCTGGTCAGTTGGCTATCTAGCTATGGATGGCAGGGAATAGATAGCCCGAGCTCTCGAGCAAGGGGATTGTACATTGATCTGTGCAATCATTGCACAAGAAGTTGCCAATTGAGTGTACCTTGCAAGTCATTCAATGGCGGTGATAGACGCATTGTTTCTATCCGGTGTTAAGACCACCGTGCGGTTTAAGCCTATGCGGCAGGTACCCACGTAAATCTTAGACACGCTTTCTGTCGGTGTGCTTCAGCGGTACTGTTTTTCAAATTAGAGAAATAAAGCAAAACTTCCAGCATATGACGCTATATTGGCACAAAATTCTACATTTTCGAAGCAAAACAAACTTTGCTGTGCACTAACTATGTGAGAATAAATGACAGATATGTACCTTTCAAAATGACATATAAGTTATTAAAACCAAAAACAGCGTTCTAAAGATTCGAAATTTCGAAGCCTTAATGTGCTTTATCTGCAGAAACACCCCGAGTTTTTGCCGGGAATGAAACGAAAGTCTAACACACTATCAGCTAGCCTATCGAGGTTCCTTATAATGTCCTTTATGTGTGTAAAATTTGGGAGATAATAAATCCTGTATACAATTCAAGCAGGATTTGTATTTTCCGCCATTTAGGCAGTAAAGGATTAGTAAAACTGGAGCATTAAACGAAATCAATGATATTTCGGAATATTGATTTAACTTCGTTAACTGTGAATCACTCATAGGAACCAGAGGGTGAACATAATTGGTTATTTAGCTGTAAACAGGCGAATTTCATTAAAAATTATAAAATATGATTTCATAATCACAATAGTTGGTCACATCACAGCAGAGAAAAAAGTGTTCTCATTATCGTTGCTCTAAATAAAATATCTAGTCTATTTAACAGCAGTTTCATATTCACACCTATCGTGAAAAACATGTGAAATTTATGTTCCCATGAAATATTCATTTCCCTCGAAGGGAAAATTGCTATCGTGATATTCCCATGAACTTTTCATTCACAATAGTTGATATTGTTCGTAACAGCTGTTTATTGTTTACAAAATTCCATCTAAACATTACACAACATGGGGAATTTTTTCACGTGAACAAAATTCAAGAACGAAAAATGGGAAAAGGGAACATATTTCATGTGAAATATTGGCTCGCGATAGGGGTGATTATATGTGAACGATCAGTTATTAACTTGTAATGACTTGGATTTCTGGACGAGCATATACTAAACTATCTGTCTGAGGTATTTGGGGCCAGGTTGTATAACATTGTTGGATACCTCAATGTGATTGGTTAGATCATTAGCATTTAGTCTGGATCTATATCTGAATCTCATTGAGGGCTGTGGTCCTGTTAAGATGAAGTCATATCGATTTTATTTGATTGCTTGTGGGCAGCAAGGTACCAAGATAAATTAGCCAATCATAGGAGCTATCACTAGGTCTAAGTCTTTCAATATTCATGTCTATAATGTTATCCCTCCAGCACTTGAAAGAATCACAGTGATTTAATGCCCTATATCGAACTAATGCTTTCGTTTGCTTTACAAGCTAACAAATTTGATTTGGATTTCATTCACACCACTTCTATGACAACAATGACTCGAATGGCAAACGTAAACGTTTTACTACAAAATTCGGTTTTTATATTTGCAACACTTTCTCAGTCGAAGAAAAGTTTTCGGTATAAAACAATACAATTTCAATAGAATTCGACAGTAACAGATATATTGTTTGGAAAGTCAAGCAAGACTCATAAATTCTGGTTGTAGTTTTTCCGTACCTAACATCAGCTGAACTTATTGCCATTTTGTTTTTGAAGAACTTTAGCTAAGACACAATAGTCATTCTAGCGAAGACACAATACAGTGTTGTCTTAACGTTTTTAGACATAATTCGCCGCAAAATGAAGGCTTTGACTCATGTGTAAAATGAAGGTTGTCCCAAAAATTATGCAAGATTTGAATTAAATTGAAAACGTGTTTTTATCTTCATTGTAATGAAATTTTTTTTAAATTATAAAGCTTAAATGATAGGGTTATAAATGGAATAACACATCGAACAAATTGACTCCACGGGTTTGCAATTTATAGTTGCAATTTGATTTTGTCCTAAACATTTGACTTCAAATAATCCCATTAAAAAAATCCAATGGTGATAATACACACGATCACGAGGGAGCATAATTACATAATTTTCATACAGGCTGTATGAAATTTTCCACAGTCTTGTTAATTTTCTGGTCGTCCACATTGTATTGCGTTGTATTTCTTTCTATGAAAATTCAGGTCTAAAATGTTGTCCCTTCAGCATTCCAAATTTGGTAATGAAAACAAATCTTTTCTTAAAATTGTCTAACAAAAGATATAAACAACATTTTTTACGAAATTCCCCACATTTACCGTCAAAGATTTTCCGGGAATTACAAAAGAATATTCCCGTGAAATGTTCACGGAATTTTTACTTTTTTTTCGATGTTGTTAGAGAGATTATTTGCTATAGACTACGATTCAATTAAATCGATATAGATAATGTTTTTTTTTTACAATAAAATAATGAGATTTAAGGGGAGTTTTCTGTCCTAACAATTTAATATTACTCTTAATTCAACACCTCCCTCATTTTAACCACTGCTCCACACTGTAATTAATTTCCAACAATTACGCTTGGTTGCATCTTTTACTAGAAACATTACACAAACATACATGAAAAATCAGAAAAACTGCAACAGTATTAAAGTTAATGCCAAATGAAAACTGCCACTGCAACAAGAAAAACAAATTACTAGCATCACTTGGAAGGGGGAAAATTAAAATTTACTTAAAACTTGTGTGCAAACATATCAGCTGCAACATCATTTTGCTACACGTACATATATGTTGCAGCAACTACTCTATATACACATATATGTATGAGGAGGTCTACACGCAGAGAAAAATACATGGTTCGGCATAGTTATGATAACTACGCTGTGTAGTTGTTTGTTCTCTTCATTTGTAGACTGTTTTTGCACTGGTGTCTAGTTTTGGTGTTTGTCTGAGCTAAGTTCATCAGTAAAGTTGGAGTGTCTGTAATTCTCATACGCTCTATAGTTTTATTTGTATAATATACTTAGCTTTTCTAAAGCGAACAACAGTAAATTGTAGTGAATTTATCAATAATATTTAAATTTGGAATATAGCACAAAATAACTTTTAATCATACAACAACATAATTACTTTGGATCATAATATGATTTCATTGGATCATAATAAGATTTTATTTGATTATAGTTATGATTATGTTGCATCATAATATAATTTCATTGGGTCATATTTTTATTGCTTTGGATTATAATATGATTACTTCAGTACAAATTGTGATCATGTATGACAATGATGTTACGACTATATTTTAACATAATATGATATTTTATGCTAATAATAATGAGCATAATATGTTTGCAATATGTTGCCCTTAGATTATGTTCACCACAACCATGTTTTTTTCTCTACGTGTAGAGACAAACATATAATTTGGAACAGGAGTATGGGTGCATCAGTTTTTTTTACTCTTTAATGCAGTCAGTACATTATTTGTGCAATAATTGGAACATAACGCTAAAGCTGCAGCAAAACATTTAACTAATGTTGCATAAGTTGGAAACACTTTTGCTGTGTAACTAACATACATAGAAATTGTATTGTATAATTCTGTAATAATCTTCAAAGAAAAATAGTGTGAAATGCAGGGAAAGCACATGGCCAAAATAAAGGCTAAACATTGAGACTGAAAACTATTTTCAAGGTTAATTAGTTTAGGTATTGTGTTTCACAAAAGTTGCATGTTTTTTATATATGGTTGTTAATTTTCTTAAATTTTTTTGCTGTCATTCTCTTTTTTTTTTCTCAACTCCCTTTCTAAGGATTATTAAACTTAATTTATGAGTGAAAAATGGAGGTCCTTTTTCTGTATGTTTAAGTGTGTCTGTGTTTTGTTGTTGTATATCCTTTAACCTTTTAATTAGTTGTTGTCATTTACGTGTTTTAAGTTTTATTCCCCGCAGAGCTGATTTCTTTTTTGTTTTCTTTTAATTTTTGTTTTTTGTATAAATGAATTAGACGCGACATGTTAATGAGTCCATTTAACTAAAGCAGTATGATTAATATCATTACTAATTGTTTTATTTATGTGTGTATATAAATTTAGTTTAGTTGGTAAATATTTAAATGTTTATGTATGAGTTAAAATGAGGTCATCTTAAAATTTAAATTTGATTTCAGGAAAAGTCAGTTGCAATATTTTTTTTAAGGCAGAAAGAAAAAAGACAAATTTAGGAACCCATAATGAGGTCTCCTAATGGGTGCCTTGGAAAATTAAAAAAAAATGCCTATATATGCAAATGTTGACCTATGAACTCAGTTGATATTACTTGTCCAATTCGTAACCTATTGTATAAGTTGTATGTCATCTTATTTGT
This sequence comes from Calliphora vomitoria, assembly GCA_942486065.2. NCBI lineage: Eukaryota > Metazoa > Arthropoda > Insecta > Diptera > Calliphoridae > Calliphora > Calliphora vomitoria. The sequence goes on along the minus strand of OW818030.2, from coordinate 113,463,869 downwards.
TGTACACATAACCTATTATGTTCGCCCTTTGGTGATAATGAATGCGGACCACTGATTTAGAGCGTGCAACATCGGTCTGAAGCAATTTTTGTAATTCAAAACAAAATATGGATTCTAGTTATTAAGAAAAGAACTCCGTTTGTTTAGGGATTCAGAAATTTAATAAATTTTCTTCAATACTGGGAAATTTCCTAAGAAATTTCATAAAGGCTAAATGTTGCACCATAATCATCTTGTCTGGATGTAATTTCTCAATCTCATTGATATTGTTATTTTTCAAATATCTTAATATTTTTCAATATCGTAAAATGTTAAAATATGGCAACATTTTTAAATATCGTAAAATTTTAAAATATTGCAAAATTTCAAAATACATATTGTAATATTTTCAAAGAAAAAAATAAAATTTATATTTTAAGTATATTTTACAAAATTTTTCATATATTGTAAAATTATCAAATATCGTAAAATGTCCAATATCGTAAAATGTTTTAATATTGCAAAATTATTCAAATACCACTGAATTATTATAAATTTTAAAATATCGTAAAATCTTGAAAAGTTATAATTTTCAATTTTTTCCCAATATCGTAAAATCTTCAAAAATTTCCAAATTTCGTAATATTTTTAAATATCGTAGAATTTTCAAATATCGAAAAATTTAGAAATATCGTAAAATCTTGAAAAGTTATAATTTTCAATTTTTTCCCAATATCGTAAAATCTTCAAAAATATATAATTTTTGTAAAATTTCAAAATTTCGAAATATTTTTAAATATTGTAAAATGTCCAATATCGTTAAATGTTTTAATATTGCAAAATTATTCAAATACCACTGAATTATTATAAATTTTCAAATATCGTAAAATCTTAAAAAGTAATAATTTTAAATTTTTTCCCAATATCGTAAAATCTTCAAAAATATATAAATTTTGTAATATTTCCAAATTTCGTAATATTTTTAAATATTATAAAATTTGTAAATATCGAAAAATTTAGAAATACCGTAGAATTTTCAAAAATTATATTTTAAAATTTTTCCAAATACATATTGTAAAATCTTCAAAAACAATATAATTTTTATTAAAAGGTTATTCAGGAATTTTTAATTTTTGTAAAATCTTAAAATTTCGTAATATTTTTAAATATCGTAAAATTTTTAATATCAAAAAATTGAGAAATATCGTAAAATTTTCAAATATAAAAAAATTTATTTAAGGATTTTTAAATATCTAAAAATTGAGAAATATCGTGAAATATCAAAAAATTATATATTTAAATTTTTTTCAAATATCGTAAAATCCTCAAAAACAATATAATTTTTATTAAAAGGTTATTCGGGAATTTTTAGTTTTTGTAAATTATCAAATTTCGTAATATTTTTAAATATCGTAAAATTTTTAATATCCAAAAATTGAGAAATATCGTAAAATTTTTAAATATCGTAAAAAAAATATAATGTTTTTTTTTTTAAAAATTTGTTTAATATAAATTTATTCAAACTATTGGCCATTGTTAGCTATGACCTTTTCCCATATTTCTGGCAACATGTGGTTTCCGAGCCGAAAGAACTGCTCATCTTTTGAGGCCAAGAACGAATCAAGCCAAGAACGAATGTTCCATAGTGAAGCGTATCCTAGAAAGAGCATTCTGCTTCGATCGAACAAATAGTAGTCAGACGGTGCAAGGTCTGCACTACAAAGCGGGTCAGGCAAAACTTTCAAGCCACTTCATTCAAAATAGTTTTTAACAGGTATTGCAACATGTGGACGAGTGTTGTCATGATGGAATATTACAGTTTCATATCTGGCAGCATATTCTGGGCGTTTTTCGGTCAATGCTCGCTTCATGGTCTGTCCAGATTTCAGCAGCCCGTAATAGATAGGACCTTTCTGCTCCCACCAAATACAGAGCATTACCTTAGCGCCATGGATATTTGGCTTTGGTGTCGATTCTGCTAGTTAGCCAGGCTTCACAATACGCTTCGGGTTATCGTAATGGATCCATTTTTCATCGCAAGTAATGATTTGGTGCAAAAATGATTTCTTTTATAGCGTTCAAGCATCATTTCGGCTTCAAATCGTAGGGTACCCAATTTCATTGCTTTTGAATAAATCCTGCTGCTCGCAAACCTTTAGAAATTGCTGCTTAAGTAGCTCCCAATGATTTTGCAAGCTCTTGTTGAGTTTGAAAACAATCTTCATGAAGTAATGCCTCCAATTCTTGGTCTTCAAATTTTTTGGGCTGGACTGGGCGATCTTGGTCTTCCGTGTTAAAATCACCACTTCTGAACTGCACAAACCATCTCTCGCTCGTTGAAACCGATGGAGCACATTCACCATAAGCCTTGGTTAGCAATCGGTGTGCTTCAGCGGCACTTTTTTCAAATTAAAGAAGTAAAGCAGAACTTCCCGCATATAACGATTCGTTGATACAAAATTCAACATTTTCGTAGCAGAAAAAAACTTTGTTATTTACACTATAATGTTCAATAACTAATAGAGAATAATTGACAGATATGTACCCTTTTAAAAGACCAATAAGATATTAAAAGCAAAAACCGCGTTCAAAAGATACGTCATCTATTGTGAATCCTGCAATTCTTAGAATTTTCAAATATCGTAAAATTTTTTTAATATCGTAAAAATTTTAAATATAAAATTTTAAAATATAGTTCAATATTTCGACATTTTTAAATATACATTGTAAAATTTTTTAAATATCGTAAAATTTTCCATATCCTTTATATGTCACTTGTCGTTTTTTTTTTCATCAAAGAACATCATTCATATATACATTTTTCTTGTAACATAAACATTTTTAGAATAAAGTTTATTTTCCTATGTAAAAATAAAATATTAAAAAACTATTGTGAATTATTGATTTACAGATTGGTATCCAATATGTATGTAATTGTATAATATCTTAAACTACTGTTTAAAAAGTGTTACTCCTTATATAAATCTAACAAACAAAAATTTGAGAAAGATAAGAACTACCCAGCAAAAACCTTAATTACCAATGAATGAGTTAAAATGCTTAATTCTGGCATTTCACTACTTACACAAGAACAATTTAATCGTTATAATATAACAGATAATAAATTAGTCTTTATACGACTATTAATAAGTAATGCATACGGTAACTATATAGTAGTCAATGACAAGTAAGTTATGAAGTAATATCAAGCTGTTACTAAGTTTTTGCTGGGTATATGTATTTAAATATAGAAAATTCGAACCTTTGAAAAAAAACTAAAACACTATTGTGAATGATTTCCCCCCTGGAACCCTTTAAAATAATTTAATTTTATGGTCTCTCTAACTATTCTACAAACATGGTTTCTCCCTCTATAAATTTAACAAAAACGTAGAAAAAAATTGCAATAAGAAAAACTATATTCCTTCTATTTGGCTCATTTAGAACTAAAGTAAAATCTAACTTCAGATTTAAATATAACTTTTAAGTTTTGACTCTACAAGAAAAATTGGAAAAAATTTTTAATTTTCTTATTTTTTTCTTCTCTTCTTTTTTGATTTTTTTCCACACACAACTTCTAAAACAAAATTGCAAAAACAAAAAACCAAACTATATTTTGATTTTTGAAACATCTTTTTTGGCACAAACATAAAAACCATTGCAAAACTTGTACGCCTCGAATGCTTTGTAAATTACGCCTCGACAACACAACATGTGGCCAACTTTATTGAAATATATTCAAAAACCAGCAGAAATGTTTCCAGTCTCTCCCAGGCCATGAGCACAAATAATCAAGCTAACAATCAGGCTAACAATCGCAAAAGAGCCCTTAGTACGCCTCATATAACACCAGCATTTGCCCAACAAATGCTGGCCAGTTCAGCTGCTGGCACCGATCTAACACCATTGTTGCTCTTGCCCTCTTCTATGGGCGGGAATAATGAGCAAAATATTTACTTCTATAACAAAACAGCTTCGGGTCGTTCTTCGTTTTGTGTGGATGAAAGTATGTGGCCCACCGGTCAAATGCCACGTTTCATCAATGTCAGCGATAATGGGAATCCACCCATATTGCAGCAATTGGGCTCGGACTCGAATATCTATACGAATTTGGCTTTGGGCAATGAACGCTACAAGCTGCCGGTTGAGTTTAATACTTCTTCTTTGAGTCCTGGGGTTAGTATAACCACCACCTCTTCCACCCAAAAGGAAGATGAAGATGATGACGACATTGATGATTTGATTAATGACAATGAAGCCGATTTGGAAGAATCTGCAGATCAGTTTTCTCCCTTACTCTATCCAGCTTCACAACCTATAGCCATAAGTGCTGGCAATAGTCCGGTACACAAAGCCCCTAGTAATTCATCGCTAGGTCTTAGAAGTGGCCAAAGAAGTCCTAGTCGTGCTGCCTCGCCTACAGCAGGAGCTAATCGTCAGCATCATTTGGCCTATAGTGCCAGTCCCACCGCAGGTGTGTTTCCCTATACACCCTTTTATAGTATTTCACCGGAGCCCCGACACATTCAAAACACATTAGGATCTAATATAAATCATTTAACTTTGCCCCAACCGGGACAACTGCAGCCGGCGCAACAACATCAAAAGAAACAGTTGCCACGTCAACCACCACCGCCTCAGCAAAGACATTCACAACCCAGTAGGGGCAGTCAATTTACGAGTCCCATACAACCTAGACAAAAACTCTCCACAGGCTCGATTGAAAGTGCTCCAGGAGCCATATCATATGCCACTTCACCCACCACATCACTTTCTAACAGGTCAGTAGTAGAGAGACCTCAAATAAATACAAAAAAAAAGGAAGATGTTCCATGTTTTATAAAAAAAATAATATAACGAACACCACACTGTGCATCGTCTATTGCTCTCCCTCTCTCTCTTGTTAAATCTTCGTGTGTGTGTTTGTCTCTCTATCTTTATTATTTGAGTTCGTCTTGTATTATAAAGCATTCGTTTGTTTCTATCTCTAACTCGTTAACTTAATACGTAATTCGTACATATGTCTGTGTTTCTTACTATTTGTCTCTTTCTAATTGATCTTATAGTTAAGGTCAAGGCGAATCTATATAACACGGAAGCCAGGGCGAATTCAGCACAATTTTTATATATAATATTTGAATTCGCTCAAATTTTTCTAAATTCCATGTTGTATAAATTCGTCTGGGTTAATGTTATTAAAAGCTAATAAATTATAAATATTTGGCTGTTTATTATTTTTAATAATTTAAAACTCATTCATTCATTTGTTTTGGATGTTTGTCTTTTGCTCCTCTTATTTTTTTTTTTTTTTTTATAAGTTTTTCACATAAATTATTTCCTGTCATATAATTCCCAATTGGTTGATCATTTGTTTTATTTTGGTATAAATATTAATAAGCATGACTTCATTTTAATAACTTTTCTTTTGATAATTGATTTTTATTTTATTAAATGAAAAGAAAAGTGTGAAGTCAATTTATTAAACGAAATTTCTTTTTGATGCAAATTTATTTTGTTAGAATTTTTGAATTGATTTTAAAGATTGATTGGCTGAGATTTTACATGAAAATTGGCATTATTCTAATTGACTTTACAGGTTCTAATTATTCATCAAGGTTTTAAAAAAGCATGGTGTTTGGTATGGAATTTGTTTTACAAACATGTATTAACCATTTTTTTTTTTTAAATGAAATTTAAATAATTTTGTTAATATTTATTTTATTTTTCAATTTATGAAGAAGGTAGGTATAATTTTTTTTTTAAATAACGTTAAGGGATGTTTTAATTAAAAATTATTTATATTTAAAAAACATTATTGGATGAGATATTTAAATTTTAGAAATGTTGTTACAAATTATAAATTATAATTATGGCCAACGTTTAACTGTTGTGGTACAGAGTGCTCTGTATGAAATAGATCTGTAAACCCTTACAGATTATGTCAATTGTCAGTTCAAAAATGTTCTATAGAAAAATGGACAGTATAAGAGTTTTACTATAAAAAATTGTCAGTATAACAGTTTTTCCAACGAAAGTTTTTCCATAGAAATATGTCACTATACCAGTTTTTCTATAGAAAAATTGTCAGTATAACAGTTTTTCTAGTATAACAGAAAGTTGAAGAGTTTGTCTATACACAAATTTTCAGTATAACAGTTTTCTATACAAAATTTTTACAGTATAACAGTTTTTCTACGGAGGAATTTTAAGTATAACAATTTTGTATAGAAAAATTGTCAGTATAACAGTTTTTCTACAGAAAAATTGTCAGTATTACAGTTTTTCTATAGAAAAATTGTCAGTATAACAGTTTTTCTATAGAAAAATTGTCTGTATAACAGTTTTTCTATAAAAAATTGTCAGTATAACAGTTTTTCTATAGAAAAATTGTCAGTATAACAGTTTTTCTATAGAAGAATTTTCTGTATAACAGTATTTCTCTATAAAAATTATCAGTATTGTCAGTTTTTCTAAGAAAGAATTTTAATTATAACAATTTTCTATAGAAAAGTTGTCAGTATTACAGTTTTTGTAACGAAAAATTTGAAGTATAACAGTTTTTCTGTAGAAAAGTTGTCAGTATAAAACTTTTTCTGTAAAAAAATTTTAAGTATAACAGTTTTTCTAACGACAAATTGTCAGTATAACAGCTTTTCTATAGAGAAATTGTCAGTATAACGGTTTTCAATCGAACAATTTTAAGTATAATAGTTTTCTATAGAAAAATTTTCAGTATAACATTTTTTCTATAGAAAAATTGTCAGTATAACAGTTTTCCTATAGAAAAATTGTCAGTATAACAGTTTTTATAAGGAACAAGTTTAAGTATAACAGTTTTCTATAGAAAAAATGTCAGTATAACAGTTTTCTATAGAAAAATTGTCAGCATAACAGTTTTTCTATAGAAAAATTGTCAGTATAACAGTTTTTCTATAGAAAAATTGTCAGTATAACAGTTTTTCTATAGAAAAATTGTCAGTATAACAGTTTTTCTATAGAAAAATTGTCAGTATAACAGTTTTTCTATAGAAAAATGGACAGTATAACAGTTTTTCTAAGGAAAAAGTTTAAGTATAACAGTTTTATATAGAAAAAATTTACAGTATAGCTGTTTGCTGAATATTTTTCGCAACAAAAACTCGTCTTCATGAAAAATCTATTGAATATATACCCTGGATGTGTACAATGATTAGAGACGAACATAGTTTTATTGCCAACATTTGACAACAGTACAAAAAAAAGAAAACGTAATTTTCCAAAACATAAATTCCAGATTACCCCAACTTTTAGCGCAAACCATTATCATTACCAGGCACAAAAAAAAACCCAAACAACTCTTGCTACAACGCAGATAAAAAATAGTGGAAAAAAGGGAAAGAAAACAACATTTAAATACAACAATAAAGTAAATGCGCCACAATAAATTGTTGCACGAATAAAGAAAACACCTAAAAGAAAAGCAAAAAAGCTTTTACCCCCTCTAAAATTCAACATAAAGTCACTCTCTGAAACACACACACACTCACACCCAACCATACTATTTAATATCCCTTGACCACAGACACTGTTGCTGTTGTTGTTTTGAAAAGTAACAGTAAATAGTTATAGATCAGAGAGTTAAATTAAATAAAAACGGTAATAAACTGTGTATGTGTGTGACCATTACAAACAGCTGGGTCTCCCAATATGTACCTTTGTTTTAGCGAGTTCGTGTGCGAGAGTGAGTGATAGAGATAATGCGTGTTGGTGTGAGTTTATAGTCCTTGTTTTTATTTTTTCTGTGTAATTAAAACGCAAAAAAAAAAAACAGAATAACAACAAAAAAATAGTTAATGTTTACATTTGTAACCATAACAGAGAGTAGAAATGGAAACAAACAACTAAAAAACATGACAGAACATAATTATGTCTTGTTTGTTATTTATAGTGTGACACATATCCATACAAACAATGTTTACATTGTGTCTAAAAGCAGCAGAAATGGAAAATAGTAAATTGTTATGGAAAACTCAAACAAATTTACAAAAATTATAACACATGAAAGAAAATCTCATAGATTTTAAGTACATATTTAAAAACTCGATTTCTTTTGAATATTTTCACTCTTTTAAATACTTCTCTGAGACTATGACTGACATTTTTTATTTGTATGTACTATAAACTCACACATTAGATTTTTTCCATCACTATGGGGAGTTTGATTTACCAAAGCTTTTTTGTGTGTATTTTCATATGTACGTTGTTTTCATTTTGCGTTCTTAATAAATAGTATGTTGTGCTGCTAAAAGAGTCCCTTTGTGCTCTTTAAATGTTTGGAGCCTCTAACACAAACTTATAAAAAGGAAACAATGCATAGAAACCACACAAAAAACACTAAAAATTACATTTCTACTTACATACAGAAATATTAATTTATGTCGACAGCATGACATCACTACTCTAATTCCAGAATATGAAACAACTTTTGTGTTGGATACGAATTTATGCGCAATTTCTTATTGAAGCATAAAACGTAGTAAAAGAATGAATATGTTGTCAGTGGTTTTTGTTTTGGAGCCGCACAAACAAAATAAATGTTGTTTTCTTTGAAACATAAAAAAAAAGAAAATGCGGAATAAAAGTTATTGCGAAGTTGGTGAAGTATAATAATAAATGGAATGAAGATAACTTTAGAACATAAATTATTAGGCGTAACAAAAAGACATTAAACATGTACATTGTAAAATCGGAACAATTGCGTTTTAAATGAAATTCTAACAAATTATTATTGCCAGATTTGAGGAATTGATAGGAACTTCTTAAGTTTTAGAGAATTTTCTATAAAAAGCCTTATAAAATTTTACAATAGGATAATAAATCGTTGGTATGGGAGGAATTTCCCGAAGGTAGGGTTTCTGCTAAGCGAATCAAATTAAGCAAAGGTTGTTTCCTTGATGTAATCACAGCAACATTAAAAGGTCAATCTGGAATTGCACACAACTTGATTCCCACTCGTTTTTAAAAGAAGGAAAAAAATCAACCACAAACATAGAACTTTTCAATTTTCAATTAGATCTTCGCTCCGGAACAACTCAAGTTACACTCGGCCAAATATTGTCTACTGCTGTATCAAATGAAAGCCTCTCATGGTAAATTAAACTAGCTGCTGCAACGACGAAATTAAAACCATTACATCACCAGCGGATCGCTTTCAAAAATGAAAATGTAAGCTGTAACAGGTCTGGAAAAGTGCTCCGAAAATTACTTCTCATTCACATAATGGTGTAATGATCTTCATACATAGTATTTTGATAAACCTTACAGCATTTTTCTATGATAAGAATTTTTTGTATTGGTATTAAATAGTGAAACATTTCCTGCGATAATTTGATTGCTGATTAACACAACAACCGATTAACTCGTGATGTAGCATCATAACCACCGTGTCTTGTAGAAACTTTGAATTCAATTGTGATCATTGTTTGCACTTAATAAGTTTCATGAAGGTCATTCTCCAGAAAGCAGCGATGCTGTACAGGACTGATCTTGCAAGATCGTAATGTAAAACACCGTTAAATTGTAAAATTCTTCGACAGTAGTTCCAACCACACAACAATAGGCTATGAAATCAAGACTGCCAAATTGAACATCAAAACTAATGATTGCCTGATTTTTGAAAAGGCAGACATCATTGCATCAGAAGTCTTTGTCGAAATAAGAGTAAATTTGAGCCGACAAGATGATGATGGTATTTGCGATATCGTTAAGTATGAGCTTGCAAATATCCAACAACCAAAGAGAAAAGCCGGACTCAACTTAATACTCCCCTCATCATAAGTCCTTGAAAAAACATATATCAAATTTGAGCATTCAAGACCATGATTTGATTTGTCATTCAGCTCTGACTTGTTTTCTATTTCCACACAAAATTCCAAATTGTTTGAACATTTGCAGTCACTGGAGACCGGAATATATGAAAAACAATATATGAAAAACTTCTGGATCTTAATGCTTCTAAAGATCGTAACAGTCTATTGATCATTGATTGATCTATGCTTATGAACAAGAAACTAAACAACAATCGAAACTTATTGCTAAACAACAATCGAAACAGACGCTCTTGATGTTCTGGGCATGAAAATACAATGTGATGTCCGCTGGTCTAAACATATTTTTCAAGTGTCGAAAGAAGTATTCAATTCTAAATAATGTGGTTATGTGATTATGTCAAAAGTTGTTGGACCTTTTACTTTATTTTTGATCTTTGGAAACAAAACGATGTCAATTCTGGACTATATCACATACAACAAAATAACTATATTCTAAAGTGATAAACATCTCTTTTTTGAGACGACTTCTGAAAGCTCACATATCGTAGAGGAGAATGATTCGTCTTTGACTATTGTGAAAGACAGCAAACTTATCTTAGATTGCTGGAAATAAAACTCAGGACAGTATAACAAAATCAGATATTTTTTGTTTAACTTTTCACTTATTTCTGGACCAGTACTCAGGGTATGACCCCTATTCATGCAAAGCATTATGTTGGAACTAGAAAAATAGGTTATGGGAGGGAGGAAAGAGGGAGTAGTGTTTGTGGACAATCGATTTGAACTTTTCCACATTGGAAATGTCAGGAAACATTTCAACGGGAAGTTTATTCCACATACGTAAGGTACGGCTAAAGAACGAATTTTCTCTGTAATGTGTTGTGCCAATCGAAAAAGGGATGTGTTCTTGACGAAAAACGTGTATTACGTAAAAAGCTGCGGGTATCAGGAACAAGTTCCCTAATTTCATCAGAACACATTCCATTGTAGTACGGATAGAACAGTGAAACGCAGCCCACATTGCGACGGTGCTCCAGCGAATCAATATAGTTGGATATCCCAGTCCATACATGGGAGTTGTATTCCATTTTCGGTCGGATATAGTTGGTGTAAATAGTGAGGAGATCAGATGGAGTGAAGTAATTCCTACACCATTTCATTTTCTCACGTAAAAAAAGTTGGAGTAGAACGTTTAAGGCATAAGTTGAGTAGGTATTTTTTGAAGTTCACTCTTTTGGAATCGAAAATGTTTGGAAAATTGTTTTAAAAACGTTATCTTCTATAATAAGTATTTGACTTTATTTGGCTCTATTGAATATATTCTATAGCTATCATTACTCGTTCTTTAAGTGTCAAACATATTTATGGTATTAGAGGACTGTGCATCTATGTGGAGAAAAAAGAATATAATTTACAGAAGTCAAATTCTCGCACTTGTAATCGAAATAAATTTCGAACGCTGATTAGCGTTCGAGTAAAAACTCTATTCGAACGTTCGAATAAATATTCGCTCATATACGAATGCGAGAATTAGCTCCCAGATCTTTGTTTTCCCATGTGGCGAGTTGCCACAAGTCGGCTGTAACAAAAGAGGTTTTTAAATTGATTTTAAAGAGATTTAAAACTTGGTGCAATGCATGTCGAAGTTGGTCTCCATGAGGAATATTATAGTATTCAAACTCGAAACTGTACTTCTGTTTTAATTCGTTCGGCGAGGATGGCTCCAATTTGTAAATTTTTCAAAATACAGTGCCAATTGATTTACCGAATTTTCTATTTGCCAACTTTTTCCTGAAATGACAAAACTTAGCTCGTTTTAATCTTAATTAATCTTTATTTACATAAATTTTGTTACTAGAAAATTTGTTTTTCGATTGACACAAAAATCGTTTGCGACAATGCATCAGTTTCTCTGCCGACGACTTTGTTTTCGTTATAAATATAAATTTGTGTGTGGTTTCATCTCTATTAGATATTTTGTAAACAATTTAATCGCTCCTAATAGTTTCCTCATTAAAAACACTAAATATTTCCTAAAAAACTGAAATAAATTGTTCAAACGAAATTACTTATATAAGTGAAATGCAACTCTGGCAATAGCAAATAAAAATGCAACACTGGCAATGTTTACTATTGAACAGAAATAACAAAGAAGAAGAAGAAGCAGCAGCCTTCGGCTTATTTACAACAGCAACAATGCTTTGTGAATACATATAAAAAAAGATAATGAATATTGAATTGCTACAACAACAATGCTTTGTGGTTACATATACAGAAGCTAATGAACAGCAATAACAACAAAAACTTACAACTGCAATTACATGTATAACAAAGAAAAGACGAAAAAGAGAATAATACTACTAATATAAAAATAAAAGGGAGAGCAGAAAAAGAGCATACATATTATACTTAAACTCGTATTAATATTTAGACGTTTTTTGGCAACCAGTATGCATTTTTTGGTGTCTTATGGAAAAAAGGCCATTTTATTTAGCAGTTCAAGGTTAAGCAGCTGAAAAAAAACACACACTCATCCAAAAAACCCAAAATAGTAATAAAAAAGGAATCCCTTCCAACTTCCTTTTAAGGTTGGCTGATTATATTCAGTCTTTCTGTCTGTTTTCTTTAAGTTTTGAATAAAACATAACTACAAAATACATACATATGTTTTTGTATTGCCAAAAAATGAAGTTGAAAAAATCCCACTCAAAGTAAATTACTGGGAAAAAAGAAGATTGTATTGGTGTTTTTCTTTACAAAAAAAAAAAAAACTCCTCTTACTTTTGGAAGAGCTGATCGAAGGTATGAGAGTTAGTGTGTTATGAAGAGTACTTTAAATCAAATATAGGTATATATTTGTTTTTGTTAGTTTTTGCCAAAAACTTCACTTTTTTGCGCCATTATCAGCCACTATACACAGCTACACTCACTCAAACGTTCAAAAGTTAATTTTGTTTTCGTGCTTTTTTGCGGCTGGTTTGTTTGTAAGTTTTATGATGACGATGATGTCATGTTTATTTTTACTAAACTTTTTTTTTTTTTTTTGTGTTAATTTTATTTATTTCGTATCATGCTGTTGTTGTTGCTGTTTTTATATTGCTGTTTATTTATCGTCTGTAGTGAGTGTAGTTCTTCAAATTGTACGATATGTGAGCCTTCTTTTTTTATTATTTTTTTTTATTTTTATTGGAACTGAAAACAACATATTTTTTTTACAATTGTTATAAATTTTTGAAAAAAAAAAAATTTTTTTTTTCTGGATTTTTGTATACAATATTTTTGTTTTTTTTTTACTTTTTTTCTTGTTACTTCAAATTTTAATTAATTGTGTGTAAATTTGTTTTCATCGTGGGATTTATTTAAGTAAACAAAATTGTTTGTAAAATGCGTCTTACAATTTGAATTGAAATTAGTCAGTCTTAACGAAACTGTACTAATTAGTAATTTAGGGTGCGGTAGTTTTAAAAGTTCTAAGTTTCAGCGTAAGTTTAACTAAAGTTTAGCAACTCTGGCAACAAGTTATAAGTTTGAGTTTTGGCCATACCGAAATTCTACATATTTTTTCTTATTTTATACATTTATTTTGCAGTTACGTCAATTTCATTTCCATCTATGTAGAATAAGCAGATTGAGGACCAATTGGCTTTTTCCACACTTCAGGTCTTCTGACACTTATTTGACTTAATACACCAACTCTCTTACATGTCATTCCGTAAATGATTCTGTCGATTTCTTTGTGAAACACGCATGACATTTGATAAATTATGACAATGTCCGTAATTAATCAAGATAATTTACTTCTTCCTTGCAAACATTTTTAATTTTCTTATAATTTGTATTGCTGTTTTTTTTTCTGCTTCTTTTCTTTTTGCATTTAAGAATTTGTTGTATACAAACTTTTGTTATACTTGTACAATACAAAGTCTAACATCATATTTTATTTTTGGTACAATGACGTTGCTCCATTAAGAGCTGCAAAAAATAAAAAAAACACCATATTTGGCTGTTAATTTCTGAAATAATATTGCTTTTGATGTGACTTCGTCATCTACTATAACATTATGATTTTCAGCTTTATTAGGGGCCAATTTGCGTTTGATTGTGGTAGACTTGTGGGAAAATACCCAGCTGTTAAGCAAGTAGTCAATGTATCCCAAATGTCTAAGCACTTGGCTGACTCCAATGTATATATTTTGGTCATTTGACACGTATGTGCTCTTTGTAGTGCAGAGAGAAGACAATTGGTTACTTTATACATCCCAGGTAATCTAGCGTGAAGACAATTGTCACTTAAGTGTCTCTAAGTAATCTGGAGTGTAGTTACTTTAAAAGTTTTGTGAGTAATTCGTTCAAACTGGTTTTATATTTTTTTTATTTTTATACTGATATCCCTACAACTGCTGGGTAAGTACACTTTTACGAAAGTTTGTAAAAAATTTTTGGGATTCGGGGAATGGAAATTATTTTAAATTTAATAAGAAATATGAACTTTTGTTACTGAACCCACTGTCCAAGAGAAATTCTTTTCAGATCTCTGTTAAAAAAGAAACTAAACTTAGATGAACATTCTTAGAATCGTTGAAAAACAGTTTCGCTAACGCAATTTCCTAAAGGACGTGTATTGCATCAAATTCAAGGCCAATGAGTTGAGGTACTTGTAATAGGATAGTCCATAAACCCATTAGGCAAAGTGAAGTAGGGTTGACTGGGCAGTTGAATACCATGGGCACCATCACTACAACGCCCTATATGTCACTAGTAGGTATCAATCCTGTAGCTCCATCCTGAAGTTGTGCCAAAACTACATGCTTCTGAATATTTTCCTTGTATACAAATGTATGATGTTGTTGCTTGGATGACTCCTCTGATGATATCCCAGGTGGTATTGTTTTGTGTACATGACGTTGACTGGGAGGACATTCGTTTTCCGTGGCTGTCCTTAAGGCACTATTTTAACAGCATTTCATATTTCTTCATTGGACTCAACGATGGTGGCCAAGATTGGTCGGTCAGCGACTTCTTTATTCATTCGCTTTCAGGACCATGTTTCTCATTTTCTGCACGATTGTTGAGACATTATCAGAGGATATTCTCGCCGGTCACACTCGGAATTTGAATCTTATCCACTACGTCGCCATGATTAAGCTTTACCTGAAGAAGAGTATTGCCGTTGACTTCGTTGTTGAGAGTTTCAGGTTACCATCAGTGAACACTGTGTAATTCGTAAAGAGACTCTTCGCGTCATGTGAAAAGAGAGATATCAGCCTGTATCATCGTCTATCAATCGATATCCTAGTATTGAGTATCAGATATTACGCTTCATCCAGGAATTGGGTATAATCAGCTACTCACTGGCAGGTATTCAATTCCTCTCTCAAGATAATATGACTGCATTGGTGGCCTCTGCAACTTCAGTTGGTATGTAAAGCCTAGAGACTGGAAGGTTTTTAATTTTGCGAACAACGTTTCGTTTCCCTTTGGCTCTCCCAGTGAATACGATAAAAATCCGGGAAAAAGCACGCAAGCACCGATCAGGGTGGGATTTGGTTGTATCCACAACCCTAAAATGGTACTTTGATGTCTCGGAGAGAGACCAACCATTAGTTAATAACTAGCCAACTGCTAAACTCATGTTTCAGGTCTGGAAATGAACCAACCATGTTCTCATTTACCTACTGGGCGATCCTTGGTTCGGTAGTTCGAAAGTGCGACTGCACTATGGATACGCGACCATCAGGAATGAAGCGAACTTTGATGTCCATTGTAACTTAAGTTGACATGTAAAGCTGTTGTTAATCCTATACGGGAATGTTGTGAAGTTTGCGAACAACACTTCGTTTCGATTTCTCCCTGCAAAATGTACGCGATCTTCCTTCTATGTCAGGTTGGGGAGAGACTGAACAAAACCAGCTACTAAACTCAAGTTGCAGTTTTTCAAATGATCTAAACATTTTTTCCGCTTGTCCACATTTGCCAACCTCATGATGTCACAATTCTGCTGGGCGATCTTTGTATCGTCATTGTTCGTCAGGGCACTCAATAAAAAGCCGAAAAAAGCGTTCTTGTCCTCCTTCTTCATCGGAGATACGCCAAACAGTAGTTTAAAACCTGTCAGCTCCTGAATTCAAGTTGCTGTTATTTAAATTATCTAACCATTTTCCGATTGTCTTTACTTACCTACCTGCTAATGTAGAGATTCAGTTCAGCGATCCTTGGGTCATCAGGATTGAAACTTGCCAACTCCAGAACTGAAGTTGAAGTTCTTTAAATTTTCTAACCGTTTTTCCGTTTGTTCCACGATTTAGTTAATACGCTCTTCTGTGAGTTCCACTGATTCTGCTTGGAAGATTGGCCGCGCTACGGATATTCGACCAGCAGGAATGAAGCGAGCTACTGCAGAATGTTTCGCGAAACTTCCTTTCTACGTCGAGGAAGGCTATGTCAAGCTCATTGAGGAAGCGATCGGTAAATTCTCAGGTTCTCTAAGGTGCAGGAGAGCAACAACGAATCTCTCTATCCTTCTCCTAGGCTGGAGTGTCACAGCTAATGGTGCGCGTTGAAGTCCCGTAGGACCAGAAGAGTACCACCTTCCAAAAAAAGTACTTATGTCGAGACGGTAACCGGTGGGATATCTGGCTACTAGCGAAGCATTACCTTAAATCTTAAGATGTTGTGATCGATATATCAAGCTCAATACTGTATTAATGCGATAAATCCACCGTTGCCTCTGTTGGGGCATTTTCAGACAACGACAATTTCAATTCAGGCCTTTCATTTATCATACTTCCCTCTTTAGTTTTTAATGATTCCTTTCAAACTCTTATTTCTTTACAAATTTTTATTGTGTGTCTTTAACTTAAATTTGCTCCATCATTCACGTTTGTATTTTTTTTCTCTTACGCTTTAAATACATTTTTATTGTAATTTAATTTTGATTTCTTATTTTTTTTTTGTGGTTTTATGTGAAAAGATTGTTGAAAGTCTGCTGTGTGAGTGTTTCTGTTAGTAAATTTTTACACAAAATCTAATTGCGATTTAAGTAATAACAAATTTTGGCGGTTCTTTTTTGACCATATACAAAAATTCCAGTTTCAACCAGTTCTCTTTTTTTATTTATCATGCAATTTATTTTATGGCATTTTTTTATGCAGAGTTATGGGCTAAATAAATCTAAAGAATATATATATTTAATTTATATTTTGTGGTTTTTTTTTTTGAGCAAATTAAATTATCAATTGTTTAACTAAACATTTCAGCTGATAAATGCAATAATGTTGATTTTTGAAAAAAATATATATTGTGATTTTTTTATTACTTTATAATAAAATTTTAGTGATCAGTTGCTGATCACTGATCACTAAAAAGTCAGTATTTTTATGTTGATATATTCAAGGTTGTTTGTTGCTTTATTATTTCTTCAACTGAATTGTTTATTAATTGAATGGGTTGGTTTTTTTATAACTCTTATACAATTTTATGCGATTTTTTTTTTAGTGTTATGCGATTGTAAGTAACAATTATTTTTGAGTGCGGCTTTTTCAAAAAATTCAATTGACATAGTAATTTATATTTTGGTTTTTGTTGGGCATTAGATTAGTAGAGCTTTGGGGGTTTTTCAAGAGTGTTTTTTTTATGCTGAATTGGAGGTATGTTGGGTTTTGTTAAGGCCTTGGTAACAAATCGTAATAATTTGACGATAAAAATTTCAATTAATTTATTCTCCATTCAATTGGTTTTATTAGTAAGATCATTTTATGACAATAATATTTAAATATGATTGCGGGCATGTGGCGTAACCTGGAGGTCCAATTTTCACACACCTTTCGCAGTAAATCTGGCTGTATTTCAGTAATGCGTCGTATATTCGCTTCTAAGTGCTCAATAGTTTCTGGTTTATCTGCATAGACCTGGGTTCTTACATATCCCTAGAGAAAAAAATCTAATAGCGTCAAACCACATGAACGAACGATGTGGCCAGTTAATAGAGTAATTTCTTGATATTATTCGTTCGCCACATGTTTCTCTGAGTAAATTGATTGAATCGCGTGCTGTGTGACATGTGACATCATCCTGCTAAAACCACATGTCTGCAAAACTAATGCCTTGCAATTGAGTCACGAAGTATGTCCCTATATTGCTCGCCGTTGACTTTATCGTTCAGACTGTAACGATCTGATATGGATCATATGAATCAGTGATTCCACCGGCCTATAAAGCGCATCAAACAGTGAGTTTTCGACAAAAGCTAGCATCGCTCCAAATGCAGCAATTCTGATTAATGACACCAAAACTGTACAAAATGTTCAAATGAAATTGTGGGTCAATGACGATGTTTCCTTCGGGCCATTTACTAAATGTACGGCGCGAAAGATGATCGTTAGGCTTCAATTCCTGTACGAGTTGAAACTTGTAAGCACGCAAACCAAGATTTTTATATATGATTACAGTAAACAAGTATATGTTTGTGACAACCATTTATATGATGAAGGACTTACCATATTATGTTGCTCTCGGCTTATGGATATCATAATCTGAGAACAACATATTATGATATAAAGATTCATCATAACAATGGTTGTCAGAAACATATACTTGTTTACTGTAACCATATATATGGTTGATACAATCATGTGAATCGTAAATTAACCATATTATAGTTACCACAATCATATAAATAGTTACTGTGACTATAATATTGTTAAAAAACTTGTCAAAATGTTGAAATGGTTTCAGTTAACATGCAAAACAATATTTTTTTTCTGCTGATAAATTGCAAAACCAAACTAACCTTAAAACAACCTACAACTATCAAATCAGCTGTCACAGACAACAGTGCTGACAATTTAAAGTTGTCTGCCTCTTAAACAAACAGCCTATACTAAGTATCAGGGTGGGGGTTCAATACATGTGTAACTAAACCAGTGGTCGGCACTCATAGTCACCAGGAAGCCAAAATAATCGTTATTTATCTGTAAACAACACAACTGTCAACGAAGTCCATAAAAATAATAGAAAGAATCACAATAAATAGCTACACAACATGTTATTATATCAAATGTTACAAGGTCTCTTCATGCCGACCACTGATTTCCACTATTTCGCTATGAATAACTCATTAAACGTTTCTGAAATAAACTGAGTAATATCTTATAATATTTAAACTGGTGTAGGCTAAATAAAAATTCATTTTAACTAAAAGTAACATAAATTTGTGCAGGTTTTTTTTTTCCTAAAATATTTACAAATTTATTTTATGTTTTATTTAATTAATAGTTTGTTTTAATCAATGTTTTCTATATGTTTTATTCTATATGTGTGTGTATATATAAATGTTTTTAGAATGTCTATTATTAACATTTGTTGAACTTTTATTTAATAATATTAATTAAATTATGGTTTTCTTACGTTTACTTTACAGGTATGTTGAAAATCATTGAATGAAAACTTAAAAGAATATATATAAAAGCAAGTAAGTTTTAGAAATAATTTATTAAGAAATTGTTTGATAATGTAAAAACATTAAAAAAGTTGTATAAACTTTTGCAACTGAGTGATTTAAAAAAAATATTTTTTAAAGAATATGAAAAGACAAGTGAAATATTCAAAAACATTTTTTGATAAAACTAATAATAGGAATTTAGTAATTATTATGTTATCTAAAAGGTCTTAGGATCTACTTTTAAAATTCATTAAATTTAAACAAGTTAGAAAACGATTTTTCTGATTTTCAATACAATTTTTTGATACCACATTTAGGTCCTTAGGATATCTATGGACTTTAGAAATTGTATTTCTACTAACACAGGGACAGACGATTAGATCAATACTCAATTTTGTTCACAATTTTACTTAAACCATCTAGTTAAACCATCAAACTTCAGTTTAAACATTAATTAACCGGCCTTTCAATTCATTAAATATTAGACATCTTTGTATAATAGCTCTCTTCCTTAATTTATTTTCCAACAGGTGTTCTAAACTCACTTAAGCAAAAAAAAAAAAAAAAAAACTATAAATTACTCAACAATTACTTTATTGCCTGCTAATAACTTTTAACGTTTAACTAAAAGAATTTAAAATTTCATTATAATTACAAAATAAACTACTGATTGTCTAGTTAAGACTTTCTAATAAATAGTTTTCAACTTACAAACTATTCACTCAATCATATTTGTAATTCATGTCAAGTCAATCTTTAGCCACAATCATTTATTAATTCTTTTTTTTTTTCTTGTCATACATTTCCTAGAGTTTTGTATACATTTGTTATTGTTTTTTTTTTTTTTTTCTTTTTTTAAATCATTTAAAATTGACATTAATTGTGAAATTAATATTGTTAAGAAATAGTCTCATAAGACTTACTCTTTAATAAATTCATACATATGTATGGTGTGGTGAATAATTCTTTCTTAGAAATTTAAAAAAAAAATTAACAAATATAAATGTCTATCATAAATGGCGACATACTGTCTGCTTGAGAAGAATAAAAAACCAAAGAATAATAGAACAATATATTTTTTAAATTTTAACTAGAATTCATTAATTACATTGAACAGCATTTTAAAAGCAAATTTATAAAATGAATTTCAATTTAAACAAAACAAAATCTATAAAAGAGAATTATTATTGTAATATGGCTGACAATGACAATAACTGTTTGTAGTTTTCTCAAGGTATGCTATACAGAATATTACAGATATGCAACAAATGACAGTTGTCAAGAAAGTAATTGGTTATTCTGACGTTCTTCAACCACTTTTCAATGGTTGTGGTTTGCTGACTGAGAGAAAATATACAATTTTCAATAGGCAACTAGTGTGATATTTATTTGTCCCTCTTTCCAAACCACAAACATTTTGACATTTTCTTGTTATTGCTTTTCTATTGCCAGCTGATTCATATTTGTGGTATGCTACAATGTTTCCCTGCACTTGAAAGAAAACTCTGCTGTCAACCAACAACTCTAGCGATTTTAAAAACTCGAAGGATATGAAGTTAATTTATTGTTCTTAAGCCTGAACTTCGCTTTTAATTGTTTTTATTTGTCTTAATTTAGATACTTAGCATAGAGGAATGCTATTTCTGGCCCACAATCTTCAGTTGTGCTAGATCTCTAGAAAATATCTTCTACTTAACTTATCATTGTGGTGAAATTGAACTCGATATTGATTT
Source organism: Calliphora vomitoria (assembly GCA_942486065.2). NCBI lineage: Eukaryota > Metazoa > Arthropoda > Insecta > Diptera > Calliphoridae > Calliphora > Calliphora vomitoria. Next base: position 113,442,909 of record OW818030.2, on the reverse strand, counting down.
CACAAACACCTTGGCATATTAATTATAATGAAGCTAATATTTTCACCCTAAATTCCCGCTGTGGGCATTATCAGCAATCTATAGTTGCACAAGATCTCTGGTAAATATATAGAATTATTTCATAGCCATCAAATATTCATTATTCTGGCTTAACTTCATTTATTTGTAATAATTCAAGGAGTACTGAGGTGTCTTAATATTTTAGACACACTGACTGTAAAGCTACATACACACGATTGTCATACTCTTACAATGTTGTCAGAAAATGTTCAATAAATGGTTAACAACCAAATGTTTCAACATAAGTTCTCATGGTTGTGTTAACCATTTTCTGAGCATGTTTCTGACAATCTGACAACCGTGTGTACGTAGCTTAAGACAGAAATCGCGGGTTCTTAAATCGAGCTATATTGTCGGTCATTAAAAACGACACCTTAGAAAACCCAGAAATATGTTCTTCAAAATCTCAATAATGGAGAGTGACAACTCGGGCGTAAATGGCGTAACATGCAGTCAGTTCACATGAAAATCGGCCTCGTCACTAATGATCAATTTCGAACACTACTTAAATAATAGTCAGAAGCATTCCATTTTCTTAAGGAGTATAGCGTTTGGTTCACATATATTAAAACAAGCCAACAGTTGCCAATTCCAAAAGTTACAGAAACTTCCGATATTTTGATTATTTTGTATTGGGTGTATGACTGAAAAATGCTGGATTTTTTCAAATTTTTAGCTTTTATTTTGAAACATTTCTACAACATAAATTTATTCAAAGTATTGGCCATTGTTAGCTATGACCTTTTCCCATTTTTCTGGCAACATATAGATTACGAGCCAAAAGAACTACTGCTCATCTTTTGAGGCCAATAACGAATCAAGCCAATATCGGATACTCTGTTCCAAAGTGAAGGGTATCCCAGAGAGAGAGAGTTGAGCGTTCTTCATCGACGGCCTGGACTATAATTCGGATGAGGCAAAACTTCCCAACAACTTCATTCAAAATACTTTTTAACAGGTGGCCTAGCGCTGTCATAATGGAGTGTTACGGTTTCATGTCTCGTCGCATATTCTGAGCGTTTTTCGGCAAATGCTCGCTTCAAACGAATCAGTTGCGTTCGGTACAGGTAGCCTGTGATGTTCTGGCCAGATTTCAGCAGCTCATAATAGATAGGATCCTTTTGCTTCCACCAAATACGGAGCATTACCTTAACGCCATGGATATTTGGCTTTGGTGCCAATTCGGCTGGTTGAATTGGTTTCACATACGATATCTTACGCTTAGGGTTAATGTAATGGATCCATTTTTCATCGCAAGTAATGATGATAATGTTCAAGCTGCATTTCAGACATACAAAATCTTTCAAAGTCTCTCAGTTTCAATTCGTATGGTACCCAATTTCCCTCCTTTTGCATGAATCCTGCTGCTTGCAAACGTGACTATACAAGTTCTTGTTGAGTTTGACAACAATCTTCATGGAGTAATGTCTCTAATTCTTGGTCTTAAAATTGTTTGGCTGGCCTAGGTGATCTTTGTCTTCCGTGTCAAAATCACCACTTCTGAACCGCGCAAACCATCTCCCGCACGTTGATACCGATGAAACACATTCACCATAAGCATTGGCGAGTAATCGGTGAGCTTCAGCGGCACTTCTTTTCAATTTAAAGAAGTAAAGCAAAACTTCCCGCATATGAAAACTATGTTGTTTACACTATAATGTTCAATAACTAAGTAAGAATAAATGACAGATATGTACCCTTCAAAATGACATATAAGTTATTAAAAACAAGAACCGCGTTCAAGATACAGGCATCAATCTTCATGTTGTCAATATCTCTTGTAAATATCCTCTATATAACTCAACATAGTTGGGAAATTGAAGTCGGAATTGATGTTACAAACACCTAAACATATTTATAATAACAAATCTGCTATATTTTCCAAAATACAGTTTGATCAAGAGATCTTCTTTTTTAATTTAATTGAGAAATCTTAACATACAAAAGTTTAGCATACTTCTTGGCGTTTAAGATGTTTACAAATTGCCCACAGTTTTTATTTACTCATTAAGCAACGTGTACACGGTTGTCAGATCTTACAATATTGTCAGACAAATGCTCATTAAATGGTTAACACTACCATGTGAACTTATGTTGAAACATATGGTTGTTAACCGTTTATTGAACATTTTTCTGACAATGTTGTAAGATCTCTCAACCGTGTATCAGAGGCCTTAAACAATTGAAAATAAGTATTATAAACAAATTATTCTCTTTCAACAAACACCCAAAAACCAACGAAAAGTGTCAAAACTATTTCTAATAATTACATTTATATGGCTTTGAACTGTTTATACTTTTGCAGCATTGTTGCCTTTTAACAGCTACATAAGTACTATGAAAAAAGAAGCCTTTTTATTTATATCGCAAAAAACTTTAATTAGACACAAGTGCCGTCTAAATAAAAAAACTACAAACGATTTAATACCCACAATTTTCTTTGACCTTGGCGTATAGTTCAATGATTCTTAGAAGCAACTTTTTAATATTTTATCACATGGAAACAAATATTAAATACAAATATTGCAACAACACGTGTTGCATGTAATAATAATAATAAATAGCAAAACAAAATATATAAAAATGTCATACTTAAAATGAACAAACAAATAAATATATACTGAAAAAAAAACTGAGAAAAACTTGGTAATTCCTAGAAAATAATGAAATTGCTGAGAACAGATAAATTTCATGAGAATAAATAGTGGTTGGCTGTATGGACGATAAATTCCCCGCTATATAACAATTTTAATAATGAGAAATAAATAATTATAATAGATATAATGAGAGTATAAATGTCAATATATCCAATAAAGAAAATAAATACAGTGGCTGCTTTGAGAGAGAGAAAGAGTTATTTCTTTAATAAAAATTTAGTTGAAATATATATGGGGTATTCAAACGGTCTGTTATTAGGTAGTATTGTCATAATGTCGTAAAATATGTACTAAATTTTAGTTGTGTTTCAAACAAACAAAGAGATATTTTACTAAAAACAATAAACATAGTTCAAAAAGTCTTATTAGTTTAGAACATTTTTGTTTGAAACACAACAAAAATTTGTTTAAACCATAATAATATATTAGAACATTATGACAATACGACCTAATAGCAGACCGTTTGAATACCTCAATACAAATCGTTGCTATCTTAATAGAATTACTTTATAATCCAGTAAAAAAAAAGTGCTCCTGAAGAAGCGAAAAAGAAGTAGAATTTATTTTAATGAAAAAAGAGCTTCTATTGGCATGTGAACTCATGATTCTACCAATAGATAAATGATTTTCTTTTTTAGTAGATATTTTCAATTCTCTCATCAAATCTTTAAGCAAATTTCAGGAAAATCCCTCCTTACATTACTTTATAATCCAGCAACAAATAACGAGCTTCTAAAGAAACGAAAAAGAAATAGAATTAACTTTCCAACTTGGCCTATAAAAAAATATATCTAACTCCCGTTTTCTTAAGATAAATGATCTTCCTCTTTCATTTGATATCAAATCTTGTTACAAATATTTACGCACATTTTAGAAAAATTCCTCTTAAATGTCGAGAAAGCCATTTCTTTAGTATTTCAATGTATTCTGAATGGCTTACTTTAGAGACAGCCTTTGATTTCATTCTCAAGAGTACACCTCTGTGTTTACAAATGTTTTCGTTGCCTTTTGGCTTCTAAGTAGAATTCGGTGCTTTCTTTTTTAGCAGCATTTAGGTTAGATTGAATAGGCAGTTGTCTCCACTGAGCGACCCACTTGGGTCTTTCATAATCGGTCCAAATGTTATACTTGAAGGAGGAATTCAGGTGAAAGGATAACTGTATTCAGTTATAATGATATCAAAATATTTTCAAATTGAGATCAAACCTCCTTGTTTGTAGGTTTTTTCGATTCCTTTTGGTATTAAAGTTGGATTAAATGTTTATTTTTAGCATTATTTAGGTTAGATTGACCAGGAAGTATTTTCAATTATCGACTTGCTTGGGCCTTTGACCTCGGTCCCGTTGTGATATGTACTTGTAAGAAAACGGTCGGGGGGAAAGAAATCGGTATTAGCTGCCCAAACCTAGTTTTTAAGCAAACTATTCAGATACATGAATAATGCTTTTTGGCCACTTGACATTCATCTCAGATATATCTGGAAGGTGGCGCAAAAGGATCTCCACAAGCTTCACTAAGGTTGGGTAGTTTTAGTGTCGCACTTTCACCTCCTCTACTTCAACTTTAGAACTTCTGCAGAAGTAATTATATGGGATTCAAATTTCACAATTAATAACGTGGAGTATTTCTCAGACCTATCCTTCAAACAGTTATTTTCATATCACAAGACACTTGCTTTCATACGGGCACTCTCAAAGGAGTATCTTGTCTAAGCACTCTAAAAAGTTTCTCCTGAAACTCACGTCAGCACGATGAGAGCGGTACACCGATGAATCTGTTATACAAAGACGATGCTCTCCTTTCTACCAAGTGATTTTCCGGGAAAAATCTTGTAAAATCCAACCACATAACATCTTCCTATTTCGTTTAGAGATCCTTGGCATTTTATACCACATTAGGTGTCATATTGTCATGAGAGTATTAAATCTGACTGACTATCGATATAAATCTGGATATTCTCCTCTTATAGACACTTAAATATTGGCCAGATTGTTGCTATTTTACACATAAGCCTATGAAAGCTCCACTACGATTAGAGCAGCTCGCCAATCAATCGATTGACATCCAAATACGATGATATGCTGTCTACCTTCGGAAATTCCACGTAGGCCATGGTGTTCAATAGTTTCCAAGAATATCAGTTAAAGTCTTAGCATGTATGTTGCCTGAAAGACACTCGTCCCAGTTGGATCCAGCCATTGTTTAAGAAAGCCTTAGATGTGCATTAATCAATGCTGTTGGGGAGCTCAGCAAAACATTCTGGTATTATCCTATTCCGGTTACATCCTATTACAATCCTATTACATATAAGATCAACGGGAAACCAGTTCATCTAGACAAAGAAAGCCTTAGATTACGTGAACGGATGTAATGCCGTAAATCTTCCCTATGGTCTTCCTGCACGAATATTCGTATGATCGGTTGACAACCTAAAACGATATTATTCACTCTACCAATAGTATTGTTCTATAACATTCAACCTATGAATATATTGCTATTTTGTTTAGAAATACTTGGCATTCTAGAACAAGATCGGATGTCATATAGAAATAAGAGATTTGAAGGCTGGCTGACTTACAGTCTAAATCCGAATATCCTCCCCTTATGTTTAGGCTTCTTACGGGTATAATCACTGGGCACTGTATGATTGGACACCAGTCGGAACGTATGGGTTACCCACGTTATAGTAGAAGCTGTTTAGATGAAGAGGAGAAGGAATCGATACAACACCTTCTATGTGACTGCCCAGCCTTACAATAGCGTAGACTACTACATCTTGGTAGAGCTCTTTTTCATGATCTGGACTGTATCAGAGATGTGTCACTATTAAATATGATTAGATTTATTAGAAGTACCGGTTGGTTCTCATGGGGACCACAGAAATCACATAGCCATCGAAATAAGGGAGGAAAACTATTCTCCCTTTTCCTATTCTCCCTTCATGTATGAATTCTCAACATAAGGCGAATAGTATTTCTAAGGGTACCACAATGGGCCACAAGGCCTCCGAGTGAACACGCTAATTTGTGAGCAACCCTAGTAACCTAACCTACCTACGTATATCCGTTGAAATCTTAGCCAGATTTGAGGTAAACTGCTCTGATCAGGTAGTCAAAGTACGCGCGATCAAAGGTTGTTCTCTCCCAGCTGCTCTAGTCGTGATCGACTATCCTCTGTCGAAGAAAGGCGTGTTTATGCAGTAGTAAGAATGCATCGCACAAAATTCCTCCGGTTTTATGGGAATCACATGGCAGAGTTGAGATCAAATCCAATAGGCTTAGATCAACGGTCAGTCAAGCAGTTCATCATAGTACATGTGATCATTAGTACCGAATTCTACATGATTATATTAAAGGACCTACAATAGGTGGATTTTTCAAGAGACTTTTGTATGTTTTTAATCCTCATGTTTGGTTTTCCTGGATATTATGTTCTAAATCTTTCTTAAAGTCCCTCTGCCACTTTAGATCCTCCGAACTAAGAGTTTATAGACAGGTAGATTCAAAGGATTCAACCGAACTGTCTCGTCAGAATGTTCAATTTCAATAAAGGTTCCTACGGTTATGAGTGTCTCATCACAGCATTGGGAGGAACTTCCTTAAACAGAACATCAACGTCCAAACAGTTAGTTCATCGATGCAAAAATTATCTATAGATCGCATCTGTGATCATCAGTGCCGTATTCAACAAGATTCTATTATAAGACCAGACTTTAGTATGGGCTTAACATAATGACTAAGAGTCATTTGGTTTTCCTAGATGTTATACCCTAAAGCGTCTACATATGGTCCTTCTGCATAAATATACTGCTGCCGTCTAAGGCCGTCTGGCCTGAGAGTTTATGGATAGAATGGTTTCGGATTAATTGCAATAATTAAGGAATTAAGTTAAAATGGATTATTCGTTTAATATAGATTTCTTTGTTGTTTTAAACAATGCTGTTCTAGAAACATTTAGTAGCTTTACGATGATTCAACATTTAAAACAAAATTATGACGAAAGTTTTATATTTCCCAGTAAAATGCTAAATTCCAAGAAAATTCCTTTTAAAATCCAAAGCAAATGTGGCAAATAAATGAATGACTGACAGAATGAGTGTGGAAAACAAAAGAAAACCTTAGAAAATTATTATATATATATATATATATATATATATGGATGATGGTCATAACTTTTCTTTCATGGTGTGGCTTTTTTTATTGGTGGTTTTTCTTTAAGAAATGTTTTTTTTTGTTCACAATTTTCTTTTATTTTTATTATTTTTAAACTAAAGAAAAAAAAAAAGCCAACAACATTGTAAGGTTTCCATAGTTACTTTACTTTAATGCTTTATAGATACATTGTTGTGCTTTTACAATTTCGAACACGAAGCCACGTACTGAAGAATTACGCGAGCATTCTATTTTAGGTGGGTTACTACTGACAAACTATAAATGTATGACTCCCATAGCCATCATATCATCATCATGGTAGGTTTTTTTTTTTTTTTTTTTTTTTTTTTTGAGCTGCCACCCGATATATGTATAAGTATGAAACATTACAGTTTGTATCTGTCAGCCAAAGTAACAAAAAAAAAAAAATTTGAAAAAAAAAAATAAAAAGAGAAACAAATAGTCAAAGCAAATGAACCCATAAAAGCCACACAACAGTACGACAATTATTGTTAGGCGGGGAATTAAAGTAATTAAATCATTGTAGGCCTAAATATAGCAAAAGCTGCGAATTGAATCTACTAATTGATCGGTTTACATTGTTTGACTTGTATTTAAATCAGCGAAAGGCATTGAGCTCTCAAATGAGCTCCCTTGTTTTTGTTTTCACATGTACGCAAGCACATACATTGTATAAAAACAATCAAAACCAGTCAGTCTCGCATGATCATTGATAGAAGCAGGTTGTTTTACGCTTTTCGCTTTTTATGCTTGTTTATTTCAGTTATCGTTTTTGTTTTTTTCTCAACTTTTTACTCAACTCATACAAGTACAATATCTAAAAACTGTAGTGGTGTGAGTTTGCCTTTCGCTGATTTAAATAGACTATGGTATGACTTCCTTAAAATGTTATAGACAAATCCATATTGAATCTATTATTCAATCGGTTCTCATTACAAGTTTTTTCATATTCGATGTGATCAAGTTAGATCCACTGTATTCAAAAGAATGTTTATTCATTTTCTGATAAACAACATTTAATTTAATGTAACCCAACAGTTTAGAATTTATATTTCCATTACCATTTGTTTACGAACTCTCCACTGCTTAGTGCTTAAAGCTTTTACTCTTAAGCTTAAACGTTACTCGAAGAGCTTAAACGTGGTTTTATTAAACACTCAAGCTACTTTTAAACTCTGATTAAAGGCAGGTTTATAAAAGTTTAACTTATGTTTTAAAATACTTATAATTTTAACTCTTTCAATTCCCTGCTTACTAGACTCCCTAAGTATGACTGTCGTTTGGGCTACAACTTTGTAGTTACAAGGTAACATTTCTGTTTCTGTGTTACACATTTTGTTTTTCATTCATGGGCTTGTAATTCTTGTTTCAACAATAAAATAAAGTTAAAGGTAACTAACCTTAAGCAAAAAATAATACTAGCAAAGCAATAAAAAGTACTCAAATACAAAAAATAATAAATATCAACTGACTGATGACAACATGAACTTAAAAACAAAACAAGAAGAAAAAAAAAATACGACACGATGATTAAGAGTAAAACCCCAACCAAATGAATTGTTGAGGCGTAATAGCTAAAGAAAAAGCTGACGACATGATGTCTAGTTTGGAAAAACATTGAATTATTGTTGGGTGTTTAAGGAAAAATGAGGTAAAATGTTGTAAACTGCAATAATTATTAAAAACTTAAAGAGGGTTTACACAATAATTTTGAACTAATACGTTTCTTTGAGCTTAGTTGTTGTGGTTTTAAAATGCAAAATGGGAAATAGAGGGAAGTTTTATATAGTTTTACAAGTTTGATATATGAATATGTTAAAAAAAGAAGCAATTTGAATAAATAATTTTGGGTATTAGGAAAAAGTACCGAAGGTCACAAAACAATTTATTCACAATCTTTTAAACAAAATCAGTTTTTGCTTTTAGTATCATTATTCATTTTAAACTGGACAAAATAAATTCAAAATTAACATAAAAATATTTTTGATTTTGAAAAAAGTACCAAAGGAGGGAAAATAGAAAGTACCAAATATACCAAAATACATAGATAATAACTAAATAAAAGTATACTAGTATAGTAAAGTAGCAGTTTTAATATGGGTGGGAAAAGTAGCTAGAAATAAACAATTTGCAGAAAAAATCTGAAAGTACCAAGTACAATATAGGTTGTTTTAACCAATGGTACTAAATATAGTACAAAATAATAAAATACAAAAGTACCAAAGATACCAAATAATGTAATAAAGTTTAATTGCCAAAAGCACAAATAATCTTTCACCAATAAAATTTTAATCAGGGTAATAAAAGTGGAATAAAAGCAAAAGTACCAAAAAGGTACGAAATAATGTCGCTGAAAAGTTCTATATAAAAATTTACAAACAACAGAGGAAAAGAAAGTTCAGATACAAATTCAAAAGTACTGATAATTGTATCTAATTAGTTTTAAACAATGGTACCAAATATTGTACAAAATAAACAAAAAAAGTACCTAAGCCATTTTAAGTATAACTCTCAATAGCAAAATAAACATAATGTTGTATTAAAGATGTTTGTAATATAAGAAATAAAAGTAAGGAAATAGCTGAAAGTACACATTACTGTAGCTGAGATAGTAGAAAAATAAAGGAAAAAAGTAATATAAACAAAGGTACTAAATAATGTACCGAAGTAGCTTAAAACAAATATGATAAACAATTTGTGTTCAAGAAAGCTAAAAGTGCCAAAGGTAACAAATCTTATATACTAGTTGACCGACACGGCCTCGCTCGGTAGCTATTTACTAATGTTAGTTCTTCAAGTTTCTCCAAAAAAATTCTCTTGTTAAGAAAAATGAGAACTGAAAAGGAGGCAATACATATATTAAAAATGTAAATTTCCGAATTTTTGCATTTTTTTTTACAAACGATCTCATGAAAATTTCGAATCGAATAAAAAACAAGTAAGAGAGCTATATTCGGCTGTGCCCAATCTTATATACCCTTCACCAAATTATACTTTGAAATAAAATTTAAAAAAAAAAATTTTTAATTTTTAAAAAAAATTTTAAATTTTTTTTTTCGAAATTGTTTTTTGAAAGTTTTTTCCAATTTTTTTAATTTAAAAATTAATTTTTTTTAATTTATTAGTGAAAAAAATTTATGACAAAAAAAAGTTTTTTGTGAAAAAAAATTCGGGTTAAAAAATATTTTTCCGATTTTGACCCATTGTAGGTCCAACTTACTATAGCCTTATAGCCTATCATTAGATATCCATATTGTCTATATTTATGACTTAGTAATCGAGATATAGATCAAAAATATGCCAAAAATAGAGGTTGTCTCGGATTTTTGTTCATATCTCCGTTATTTATGGACGGATTTTGCTGATTTCAAATAGGCAACTTCTCGAAAGCATGTCTGACAGAATTATTGAAGATTTGGATCCCGAAGATATCTGGGGTCTTCAGAAAATTGATTTCAACAGACAGACGGACATGGCTAAATCGACTCCGCTATCTATAAGGATCCAGAATAAATATACTTTATAGGGTCGGAAAGTTATATTGTGGAAATTACAAACGGAATGACAAACTTATATATACTCAGCCAAATCGCTCCAGCCGTTCTTACGTGATGCCACGTGAGAACGTTTTATTTATTCTTGAAATAATGCTCTTCGTTCATCACTTCATACCGTGCCGGCGTATTTCTTGTATGTTGGAAGGTGAGAGGCTAATAATCCTGGAAAATAACCGTCCAATAGCAATTTGTTCTGCACTTTCCAAGGTTATATTTGGAGTCCAAGAATTTACTTAACGACCGCCAGTATGGCTTTAGGAGACGACGTTCTACGGGATACTTGCTAGCCTTCCTAACGGATAAATGGTGTCGTTTTATTCAACGTTTTGGCAAAAGTAAAGTGGTGGCCCTAGATATTTCCAAGGGATTCGATGGAAGTTTTATCAAAACTTATTGCTTTTGATGTCGGTATTAACATCTCTCGATTTATATTGAGCTTTCTCAGTTGTTATAGAGTCAAATTCATGGGTACTGCTAGGCTCCGTTCTTGCTCCTACTCTATTCCTTATTTTTCTAAAAGAAATTCTACATCAAACTTCCATCTCTCTATCTATTCTTTTGCAGATGACAGCAACATTTGCCATTCATATTCATTCAGTTATAGACCAAGCCTATCGGAGATTAGGACAATGAGCCAAAATATGAATGAATCCCTTCATCGGGATCTTGTGACAATTTCTGAATGGGGTCGTGGGAAAAGGGTCGCTGCATAATATAGTTGGGCATTGTTACTGTAACCATTTCATAATATGTTGTTCTCAGATTATAATATAAGAGCAACATAATATGGATTTACCATATTATAAATGGTTGTCACAAACATATACATGTTTACTGTAACCATATATATGGTTGAAATATTCATGTGAACCGTAAATTAACCATATTATTGTTACCACAATCATATATATAGTTACTGTGACTATAATATTGTTAAAAATGTCAAAATGGTTACAGTAACCATGCACAAATGTTGAAATGGTTACAGTAACAATGCCCAACTATATTTTTTTTCTGCGTGTATCAACGCTCGCTAGATTCAGTGTTGCATGTTAACACAAAAACGAACGACAAATCATTTTGCTTCATCTGTATTTATGATGTAAGTATTTAAGTATTAGAAGCTCTTGATGTTCTTGGCATGAGAATTCAATCAGATATCCGCTGGTCTAAACACATTTTTCAATTGTCGAAAGAAGCATTAAATTACTTCATCTGATCTCCTCACTATTTACGCCACCTATGTATATACGACCGAAAATGGAATAGAACTCCCATATATGGACGGGTGCTTCAAAGTCTATTTTGGAGCTTCTCGATCGCGTACAGGAGAGAGCGAAGTTGATTATTGGTCACAGTAAGGTATCCAACTCCATTGATTCGCATGTGGGCTGCGTTTCTCTATTTTATCGGTACTACAATGGAATGTATTCCGATGAAATTAGGAAACTTGTTCCTGATACCCGCAGATTTGTACCTAATATAAGTTTTTCATTAAGAACACATTCCTTTGTGGTCGATTGGCTAGTAGACCGGACAACACAGGGAAAATTCGTTCTTTAACCGTACTGTCCGTATGTGGAACAAGCTTTCCGCAAAAGTGTTTCATGTAATTTTGAATGTAGGATAGTTCAAATCGAATGTCCTCAAACACTACTCCCTCTTTCCTCACTCCCATAACCTATTTTTCTAGTTCCAACACAATGCTTTGCATGAGGCGTCAGCCTCTGAGTGCTGGTCCAAGAAGAAAAAGAAAAGACAGGAATTTTATTAAAACTTTAGAGAAATATGCTTAAAGTACCAAAGGTACCAAATATTGAAAGAAAAAGGTTTTGAATAAATCTGACAGAAGAAAAAGTACCTAAAGTTAAATCTTGTCCCAAAAGCAAAATGCAGTTCATTTGTTTATTTTGGCATTTGAGAGAAATAAGCAATAAGTTCCAAAGCTACCAATTATAGCTTGGGCGAAAAAGTACCAAAATTCAAATTTCATCACCAAAGAAAGTAAATTTGGTAATCTTCGCATTTGAAAGAAAGAATTATAAAGTACAAAATATATCAATTATTGTCCCGTTTGGGCAAAAAAACGATTTAACTAAATCTGACAAAAGAAAATGATGGAAAAATCCCCATTTGTGAGAAAAGGTACCGAATCTAAAAAATGTTTCCCAAAAATAAAAAGCAAACTAAAGTTGTTGATTTTGGCTTACACATAAAGAAATTTATTTTTAATATCATTGTAATACCACACTGTACCTTCAATTCATTATTATTGTTACTCAGCTTCATCTCTTTATTAAAATTTATTTGCTTAGTTATTTTTATATTATAAATAACCTTTCAATAATCAATTTTTGTGTAGCTCTTTTTATTTTAATGATAAAAAATTGCATGATCTTAATTATAGACCAGTCGAACTCACAAAAGCCATAATTATTGACAATGATTGATCACGGGAATATTTTTGAACGAAAATAAATTTACCAAAAAAAGTATGTACCTACAAAACAGCATGATGAAATAACGCTTTTTAGACATAAATTATTAGTTTGCAATAATTATATTTATTTTGATAAATTTCGAACATTTTATTTTTTTGGCAACAGCAGGAAAGCCAAACAAAAAATAATAATTTAAAGCAAAATTGAATTTTGAATTTATATATAAATTAATCAAGCTTAGAGTGTTATTTGTTTGTTTGAATTTGAACCCAAAATTTATTGAAATGTATGCAAACAACTAGATATTTATTTATTTATTTAAGACAAGTCATTAAGAGCATAGACAGAAATTAAATATTTTTGTTGATTTTTATTTTTTTTTTTTAATATTTTGAATGAATATTAAGGAAAGACCTTCAGAATTGAATGAACTTTGTACACAGGTTTTAGTGTACATATTTTTATATTGACTAAGTTTGAGAACTTGTTTAGAAGATGTCAATCAAAAACGCTTGAACGTTAGACGTTCTGCATAGAGGTTGTTGTTCTTATAGTATAGAAGAAAATGTCTAGACATCTTTGTTGTTCTGTATAGAGGATAAAGTCTAGACTAGACTTTCTTTTTGTGTATAGAGGAAAAATTATAGACTAGACTTTCTTCTTGTGTATAGAGGAAAATTTATAGGCTAGACTTTCTTCTTGTGTTTAGAGGAACAAGACTAGACTAGAATTTCTTTTCTGTATAGAGGAACACGGTTAGACTTTATTTTTTGTATTGAGGTACATTTCTAGTCTTGAATTTTTGCCTTTAAAGAAGATAAATTTCTAAAGTAGAGATTGTTTTCTTCTCTACAGCTGAAAAATGAAGATAAATTTCTAAAGTAGAGTTTGTTCTCTTCTCTACAGCTGAAAAATGTCTATACTAGACTTTTCTCTTCTGTATACAAGACGAAAACGTCTAGACTAGACATTTCTCTTCTATATAGACGACGAACTTTTTTAGACTTTTTTCTTCAATATCAAAATAGAAGAAATGTCTAGAAGAATGTCTTCTTTTCTTTATTTTTGAATTTCGACTATAATAAAACTAAAAACAGTTTAAAACCAAAAATTTTAATTTTTTAAATTTTTGTTACGCCCTCTTATGAACTTTTAAAATTGGGCGTGAAATTTCTCTTGTTAGTTGATTATAAAAAAGTGTTTATAACTGTTTAAAGGCAAATTTTTCAAGTTTTTGCACAAAAATCAAATAATGCCAAAAATTCTGCACCATTATGTTAAACTATTAGGTGTATGACTTAAAAATGCGGGATTTTTTTCAAATTTTTATCTTTTGTTTTGAAACATTTGTACAATTTAAATTTATTCAAAGTATTGGTTATCATTAGCTATGAGTTTTCCCATCTTCCTGGCAACATATGGATTCCGAGCCAAACTAATTGCTCATGTTTTGAGACCAAGAACGAAGCAAGCCAATATCGGTACTCTGTTCCAAAGTGAAGCGTATCCCAGAGAGAGCATTCTGCATCGATCCAAACAAATAGTAGTCGGATGATGCACTCTCTGGACTATAGGACGGGTGAGGCAAAACTTCCCAACCACTTTTTTCTAAATTGTTTTAAAAGGCGTATCCCAGAGAGAGCGTTCTGTATCGATCAAAACAAATAGTAGTAGGATGGTGCACGCTCTGGACTATAAGACGGGTGAGGCGAAACTTCCCAACCTCTAATTTCTAAATAATTTTTACGGACTCATGTCTGGCCGCATATTCTGGCCAATGGTCGCTTCAAACGAATCAGTTGCGTTCGGTACAGATTCCATGTGATGGTCTGGTCTGATTTCAACAGCTCATAATAGATAGGACATTTTGGTCCCACCAAATACAGAGAATTACCTTAGCGCCATGAATATTTGGCTTTGGTGTCGATTCGGCTGGTTAGCCAGGCTTCACATACGATCTCTTACGCTTCGGGTTATCGTAAATGATTCGTGAAAAAATTATTTTATTTTATAGAGTTCAAGCAGCATTTCGTACATGCAAAATCGTCTTTCAGCTCAGATCTCTCAGCTTTAATTCTTATAGTACCCAACTTCTCTGCTTTTGGATGAATCCTGCTGCTCGCAAACATTTTGAAATAGCAGTTTGAGTAGATCCGAATGATTTTGCAAGCTCTGGTTAAGTTTCACAATAATCTTCATGGAGTAATGCCTGCAATTCTTGGTCTTCCAACTGTTTTGGCTGGCCTGGGCGATCTTTATCTTCCTTGTCAAAATCACTACTTCTGAACCGCACAAACCATCTATCGCACGTTGAATGCGATGAAACACATTCACCATAAGCTTAAGTGAGCAATCGGTGTGCTTCAGTGGCACTATTTTTCAAATTAAAGAGGTAAAGCAAAACTTCCCGCACTTAACGCTTTGTTGGCACAAAATTCAACATTTTCGGAGCAAGCAAAAAACTTTTTTTTTACACTATAATGTTCAATTACTAAGTGAGAATAATTGACAGATATGTACCCTTCAAAATGACTTAGCTCTTTCAGCCACGCTTTTTTGTGTATAAGTTTAAAATCAAAACAATTGCATTTTTACTTTAATCAAGGTTAGTTTATTATATAAAGTATGAAAAAATAATTCAAAACATGAAAAAAACCACTCCAATCCAAGGTTTTTTTTGTAGAGTGAAGTGGTTAGTTTACTAACCACCGTGGCGGTTGGTATTTAATTTTATTGAAATCGAATATTTTTGACAAAATTTTCTGACCAAACAACCGAAATATTAAAGTAACACTGAATTCGATGAACAATAAACACTCAGTACTTTTTTTTATTGAATGCGTGAAAGTCTCTTTATAAAAAATTGATTTTTACAATATTTTCAAATTAATATATTTATCTAAACAGAGCACCCTAACAGAGCACCCTAAGTTTTGCAAAAAATCATAAACGATGACTTCAAAAAAAAATAATTGTTTAGCAAAATGGCCATAGATGCCAATAAACTATGTTTTAAAGACTACAGAAAATGTGGTTAGTAAAGTAACCACCCAATCGCAAAGAGTTAAAAACAGTTTTCAAAAGATACGCCATCTATTGTCATACTTCCAATATAAACAATTACAATCTATTTCTATTTACATACATAATTCAAATCTTGCCTAAATGTTGGAATATCCTTCCTACATTTTCCCAGACAATTTACAAATCAAAATTTATTTGCTCAAAAGTTCATAGACCTAAATACAAGACACACTAATCCTGCAACTATAACAAAAAAATATGTTCATATTTCCATTTGCTATTAAAATAGAACCTGGTGACCCAAAAAACAGAACATATAGTGCCAGGCATTACAAGTTGATTGCACTCCAAACACGATGTGGTGTAAAAGGAAAGGAGCAACAGAAATAACAATTTTCCCGCCACAAGCCAAATGTACACAAGAAAAATTAACTAAGCGTGCAATTTTAAAATTTTCTCATACAGCCAAGACTGAATGAAATTTTGCTTCCAAAAGGGATACAACTACAACTGAGACAAAGTGTGACTATACTGGCTCTTACCTGCTTTACTAGTAGGGAGTGAGGGAGGTAGGTAGTTATAAACATATGTAAGCCAACAAGAATGTCATGTCAAACCGGAAATGCAACAACATTTTCATGTCATAAAACGATGTTATTAGAAAGAGTTTTGTTTTGTTTTTGTAGCTAGGTTATCATTTTTTTAAATTATGCTTGCTCGAGAGAGACTGACTACTCAAATAAGTATAGTCTAGTTTTAGGTGTTTTGTTGTTGTTACAAATTAGTTGTTGCTTACATTTAGGCGTGTTCTTAAGGGAAAATAAATCTAAACTAAATAAAAAGGAAATGATTATTTGTTTAATTTCAAAACGGAAATAAAGTAACATTCTGGAATTGTTGTCATAGTAGTTCTATTTACAAATAATTTAACCTAAATTTTAAATAAAATTTAACAGGTTTTCATATAAATTTATAAATAAAGATTTCAACACTAAAAAGTCATTGACTTTGTTAAGAAATTCTTAACTTAATAATTAATTGAAGTCATAATTATATGTCTAACATTATTAATCAATATTTATTTATTTTTTTTTTATTTTTGAAATTAAGATTTTGTTTATAACCTTCAACTTTTCAATTTGTTTAAAAATTTTCATTTCGTTTGAAGTCCGGTTTTTTTTAACATGTTTAAGATTTTATGATAAATTACTTAAATAACTTCAAAGCATCATCATAAAACAATATTTTAATGTTTTTATTTTTTATTTTTTTCTCCAAAAGTTTATCTTAAACTATTAAATTTATCCATGTTTTTTTATAGTTTCCATTTTTTTTTGTGCAAAAGGAAGTTTCTATTTTACTGTTCAAAACTAGTTTCTGTTTTGTTTCTTTTTTTTTTTCTTCTTAAATGTTTTAAAACTTAAATTCATGGTCAAATGTTGAGTTTTAAGTTTATTTTATTTTAATACATATATTTTTCTTTTGTTTTCGGTAAAGTTTTTTGTACGTTTAAAAACTTATAATTTTTTTTAGTTTCTTTGTAACTTTCACTTTTAATTAGTTTTCGTTTAAATTTAGAGGTACATACATATAAATGAATGTTTTGCTTTAACTAGGTAAATTTGTTTTGTAGTGTAATTAAACATTTGTAACATTAATGATACTTCTATGTAAAAGTTATGCAAAAAATCTAACATGCTTGTAAGGGGAAGGAATTCGTTGAGAAATGTTTAGTTTGTTAAATAAAGAAGTTTGGTTTTAAATTAGTGATTTTATGAAGAAGAAGAAGAAAGGGTAGTCTAGACTGAAGCATACGATCTATGAGGGCAATACTGATCACCAGGACAAGATATTATATGACCACGTATGTGGCACCATCTCGTTGAAATCACCTGTCCTCCACATCAATATCATTCAATTAAGTCTATTATTTCTCAATAATTTGTTCTTTTATTCTGACAAACCTTTCATTACTTTTTGCTAACTCTAAACTGTCAGCTGTCAAATGGAGTTCTATCCGAACTTAATGTGAACAAATTGGTCCGGATTATATTCCAGCACTTGTTCTAAAAAAATGTTCCTCATTGCTGGCTAGTCCATTTAGGAACATTTTCTATCTTTCATAGCAATCTGGTATTTTTCCCCATTGTTGGAATGTTGCCAACATCCAGCTAATCCCCCGAAAAAGACGACCAGACCAATCTGGATAATTGTCGACCAATCGCAATTTATTCTGCGCTCTCGAAGGTTATGGAGAGCATGTTAAACTATGATCTTATGAATAGCCTTCTGAATGACAGATAATATAGCTTCAGCAGTAGACGTTCAACTAGTTAACTAATGGCTTTTCAGAACAGCTGTGTCAATCAATACACCGCATGGAAGAAAGTAAGGTTATCGCACTTGATATTTCGAAAGCATTTGGCTGGGATTGGCAAGATGAACTTGTTTCAAAATTGAACTCTCTGGTTTCCTTCGTGGACGTATTAAAAGGGTAGTAATAGATGAGGTTTGTTCCGAGAATTTTATATTGAACTCTGGAGTACCTCAGGGCTCTGTTCTTTCTCCTTCCCTTTTTTTTTTAATTTTCATGAATGATTTACTAAAAATCACTTCAAATCCAATTTATTCTTTCGCGGATCATGATCTTCAACACGCCCACTTATTATATTAAGTGGTCATGAACAAAATTTTGATTTTTTTTACGTTTGTTTAAAGTTTGGTTATAAACGAGATTTAACAAAATTTTATCAAATATTTTATTAGATATAAATTTTCATATTGAGTTACAGTTCCACAACTTTGGATGTCTCATTTGATTAAGTAAGAATCAAAGTTTTTGCAAATTTATAAAAATATTACAAAAGTTGACAAAATTAAAAAAAAAAATCTAACTAGATCAGGTGCGGATCCACAGGGGTGAAATAGACATCCCACCCCAAAACTGAAAAGTTTTCATTAAAAAAGAAGCAAAAAAGAAAAATGTAGAAAAAATTTTGATTTTTTCCCCCTCTACAACTACATAGTTAATATTCAAAAATTATGTTTTTATAAATAATATTTTACGTACTATTCCCATTTTAGAACATAAATGCCAAGGAATTAAGTGAATTATTAAATTAATTAATATGTCAAAATCGCTACACACGTTTGTTCTTGAATAGGAATGAATACTTTTAATTCGTTCCTGTCCCAATCGTTTCTATTTATATAAGACAACTAAACTTTGTTATCAGTAACATTTCATTTCAAATTCATTTCATTTATATTAAATTTTCTTTATAAAAATCTCAATTTTAATAAAATCCAACAAAAGGTTTCATATCTTGCACCAAAAAAATAGATTGAATAACATTATGAATGACGAACAAAAAAAAAAAAAAATAAAAAAAAATCAACAATTTCAATATTGTATAAATATGATAATTTTTAACATTTTACGTAATATGTAGTTGGTATTTAAATGATCAATAGTGGCTGGCGTGCGTTGGTGCGGTGCTATAAATATTTTTGCAAAAACTAAACATTTCACGAATAAAATTATTGTGTATAAAAATTCTACTTCCTGTTTATCCGAAAGAAAAAGCAGCCAGCAACCTAAAGAAAACAAAACAAAAAGCAATTGATAATGATATGATATAAACTCGTAAAGAAATGAGAGATTTAGCAGACACACATAAATTTTACACGATCACCAAGCAGCACCTCTATCAAAGCCTCAGCAACAAAACAACTCAACTCAAAACAAATAAAATGAAATTATTGTATTGATATGATAATTGTTTCACATTTCTTTACTGCTTGCTATATATTTGGTTTTATATTCGAGAATTTTACACACCTTTAAATAAATATATGAAAGCCTCACATAGATACACTTAACGTTATTGCCGTTTTTTTTTTTTTAACATGAAAGTAGTTTGCATAAAAATAGAAAGAAAGAAACCAAAACCTTGATAAACGGTGAAAGTGATGTCATATTGCTAAAATTAGTTAAAGTATTTTAAAATACATTTAAAAGTATTGTTAAAAACGATTTGAGATATATTTGCATAAGAAATAAACATGGAATTAGAACATCAGTGAAAACCTATAAAGACGAGACTTGCTTATGCTGAGTTTACAAACTTCCCAGGTGTATGACTTAAAAATGGGGGACTTTTTCAAATTTTTAGCTTTTATTTTGATACATTTGTACAACATAAATTTATTCAAAGTATTGGCCATTGTTATTTATGACATTTTCCCATATTTCTGGCATCATATTCCGAGCCAAAAGAATTGCTTAACTTTTGAGGCCAAGACCGACTCAAGTCAATTTCGGATACTCCAAAGTGAAGCGTTTCCCAGAGAGAGCGTTTTGCATCGATCGAAACTAATAGTAGTCGAACGGCGCAAAGTCTGGACTATAAAGCGGGTGTGGCAAAACTTCCCAACCACTTCTTTCTAAATATTTTTTAACAAATATTGCAACATGCGGCCTAGTGTTGTCTGTCCAATGCTCGCTTCAAACGAATCAGTTGGCGTTTGGTACAGGTTCCCTGTGATGGTCTGGCCAGATTTCAGCAGCTCATAATAGATAGCACCCTTTTGCTTCCACCAAATACAGAGAATTACCTTAGCGTCATGGATATTTGGCTATGGTGTCGTTTCGCCTGGTTGGCTGGGCCTCACATGCCATCTCTTAGGTTTCTGGTTATTGTGATGGATACATTTTTCATCGCAAGTAATGATTCAGTGCAAAAATGATTTTCTTTTATAGCGTTTAAGCAGCATTTCGGATATGCAAAGTCGTCTTTCAAGGTCTCGGCTTCAATTCGTATGGTGCCCAATTACCCTGCTTCTGGATGAATCATGCTGATCGCAAACGTTTTGAAATTGCCGCTTGAGAAGCACCCAATGATTTTGAAGCTCTTGTTGAGTTTGACAACAGTCTTCATGCAGTAATTGCAATGTTCTGTTGAGTTTGACAACAATCTCCATGGAGTAATGCCTCCAATTCTTGGTCTTCAAACTTTTTTGGCTGGCCTGGGCGATCTTTGTCTTCCGTGTCAAAATCATCACTTCTAAACCGCACAAACCATCTCTCGCACGTTGAAATCGATGGAACACATTCACCATAAGCTTTGGTGAGCAATCATTGTGCTTCAGCGTCACTTTTTCTTCAAATTAAAGAAGTAAAGCGAAACTTCCCGCATATGACACTTTGTCGAGACAAAATTCGACATTTTCGTAGCAGAAACAAACTTTGTTATTTACACTATAATGATCAATAACTAAGTGAGAATAAATGACAAATGACATATAAGTTATTAAAAACAAAAACCGCATTCAAAAGATACGCCATATATTGTAAATCCCTCATTTTTAATTCATACACCCAATAGTAATTTGATCTACCATTTAGAGTCCATCACTGATTACGTTATTAAGCTTTAAAGTTGTTAGCATTTAAGTTATTTCAATCGACCCTACATAGATTACCAGCTGGTCCAATGTAGTCAACATGTAGCGAAGCTCCTTGTAGGAGCTGACAATTATTCAGTTATTTTACCAATTCCTTAACGGCTTATTTGATCATATACAATTGGTCAATTCACAAGGTCTCTTATCATGTCATATTGTCATAATGTCCTAATATTTCACACTAGTTTTTATTGCTTTTTATGCCAAAAAAAAGTCCTAAAATAATACAACTTCCTATGCTATGTTGATTGTGTTATCGTCACCAACCAACAGAGTCCAACGCCGAATGCCTAAGAGTACGTTAAGGCAAGCCGACGAGTAGTGATATATTAGGACATTATGACAATATGACATTGTAAGAGACCTTATGAATTGACCAAATATGTTTTCTAGTTTCTTAGGAGGAAGCAGTAGATCCCTATTAGTCAGACATAATAATCTATCCGATCGAATACTAACTGCTACTACTTTTTGTAAAAAACCCATTCTTGGACTTTATGCACATACTAAAGTGACTACACTCTTGTTTACTAGGAGTTACTCAAATTACAAATGACCCCAACGGCCTAAAAAATACACAGAGAAAACAGATTCTTTGTTGTAGCAACCGAATTTATTGCCAATCAAATAATTCGGTTCCACACATAGAACAGAAATTCAGTTGATAAAGAAGAATTTCGGTTGAAGCAACCAAAAGCTGTAAAATTCGGTCATTAAGGCAGAATCATTCGATTGGCAACAAATTCGGTTGCTACTACGAATCTATTTCCATGTCCAATCTAAATGACAATAAAGTAACTTTTAAATAAAACTATGTATTAAATTTTATTATTTTTTTTTTTTAATAACAAAAAATATTTTATAATTAACATGTTACTTACAATTCTAATTTGTAAAAAAATCACAATTTTTCATTAAATATTTTTAAAGTTTTTTTTCTTATAAATAATTTATAAAGGTTACAATTTTATGTAAATATTAAGAATATATAATATTCTTTGATATAAAACTTAAAATTAGTTTTAAAAATCTTAAAATCTATTTAATTTGAAATTAAATAATAAAAACACAGCTAAAATAAAGCACAGCATAGCAGGGAAATGGGAAATGGAAAATCATGATGTGATTAACTATTTGGATTTTTGAATTGATTTTTAAAATCTGTGATATTGTATGAATATTTTAAAATTAAATTAAAATAGCAAATACATCTTAAATTAGGCTTTCAATTGATTAGTTTTTGTTTTAAACAGATTTTAAAAATATTTTAAGTTATTTAACATACAATTTTAGAAAGTTTCATTAAGAATGTTTGTATTAATTTAAATACGTTTTTTAGCAACTGTTACAAGAGGTTAAGAAATGAAAAATCAGATATATTTGCAATTATTGGCATTTTTGCGAAGAGTGCCTTGAGGCATGCTTAAACATTAGAGGGTTAAGTATATGGTCGAATTTGAGGCTTATGTGATTAACTAACGTAACTGACATTTTTCTCTCAAAAATTTGTTTTTATTTTAAATTTCAACTTGAAATCGAACCAGACCACTAGACTTTAGTTCCAAAAAGGCTTAAACAATGTTACCATAACTGAAGGTATTTCACAAATTTCTTCGGATCAATCATATTTCATTTAAACGAGCTGTAATGTTAGTTATTTCAGTTAGTTAAATAAGCAACAATTAACAAAGTTTTTGAATTATATCTGTAATAAAACTTTCTTGAAAGTGTATACATACATTTTGTTGCGAAACATAATGTTTATCAACATTATTGTTACGTATAAGAAAAAAAAAACATCTGGATGATAAAAGCTGCCAATCTTACGCTGAGTGAGACTGATAACGTTTCGCAGCGAAAAATCGATATGACATAGCACCGTTATTGTTGTTGTTATAACAGGTTTGTTGGCGTCGAAAATTCTTTTCTGGGGTACAAACTTCTGGTCAATCCTTGGCCGAGTTAGACCCGTATCATTTAAAGTGTAGATCAAATTTTCAGGTAAACGGAAACATTATTGTAGAGATAACTGCTTTAGTTGGAGAATTCTTGAGTCAAAATAACTGTTGAAACATGTTGCTTTAAAACTGTTTCTATAATATTGGTGTTTTTAAGCATTATAGCTTTTAAATCTGTGAAATATTGAATATTAGTAGTTGACACCTTCCGCCAAGATACCAATTTTGTTGAAGAACTTTGTTGTGCAACATATTGCTACATGTTGCTTGATATGTTGACAGTTGATGTTGTTGATTGTAACTACAAAATGTAACTCTATTTCATGGCTTTCAAAACTTCCATCTTACTGTTGCCAGCTAAAGTTTGCTTTTTTGACCTTCCGTCAAAAGGTATTGATAGTGATGTTGTTGATTGTAGCTACAAAATGTAACTCTATTTCATTGCTTTCAAAACTTCCATTTTACTGATGCCAGGTAGAGTTTGTTCTCCAAAAACACATCGTATTCCAATATGTTTGAGCAACTCCAGTGGAAACATGTTGCAAATTATAATTATTTGTTCTTAAAATGGAATTATTGAAACTATTTATCTGTTTTGTGGAAGAACTTTGTTTTGAAACATATAGCAACATGTTGCTGGTTTTTTCAGTTGATGTTATTGAATGTAGGCTGTGTTGCCTTACAAACTTTATTCCTATAGTTGTTAGATAAAGTTTATTCTCCAAAAAAAGTAAACATTTTATTATGCAAGGAGCATAGTTGTCTTCCATATTACGCAGTAGCAACATGTTGGTTTTTTGTTGAAGAATATTTTACTTTGACAACTTTTGTCAACATTTTGTTGAAGAACATTGTTGTGGTACATGTTGCCCATCTGGTTTCCAGTTGATGTTGTTGATTAAAGACTATAGATAGATGTTGCTCAACATTTTTGCCGTAAAAACGTAAATTTTATTTATTGTTGCAGAGAAAGGGATATTTCAATATATTAAGCAGATTGGTTGCATTTAATATCGATCTCTTTAAACATGTTGCTGGTTATACCAGTTTGTCTTAAAAGTGTTGAACTGTTGAACATTTTAATTTGACAGCTTTTGGTGTCAACTTTGGAATAACTTTTTTTGTGGAACTTATAACTGCATGTCGCCCAATGTGTTTCCAGTGGAAGCTGTTACTACTGGTGTGAACTTTGGAAGAACTCTTTGTTTTGGATTTTATAGCTTCATGTTGACCAATGTGTTTAAGGGTCAAACGTAGTCGTATAAACAAATTATTGAACACATGTTAATGTTTGTTATTGCCTTTAAAACTTTCTTGGTAATGTGAAATTATTCTGTCCAAAAAATTCGAATTTCAATATGTTAAGCCGTTGATAGAAGCCTCTAGCTTATTTCGTAGAAAAATGTTGATGAACTTTAATAGACCCTAAATAAAATCACGCTCAAATTGTTGGATACAGATTGGGTAGTTTTCATCTTATTGTTGCCAAAGAAAGCTTTTGTTAAATTCTCCTAATTTCAATATGTTGAACAGTGTAATTGCAGATACATGTTGCTAAACATTAATAGACACCAATAGCAGCAGCTACATACTACATACAAGATGCACAGTGTTAAAGTTTTCATCATTGTTTCATAATGTTAAAGAATTTCAATATGTTGAGCAGCTGTCAAAACATGTTGCAAAACGTTTATAGGATTTCCACATAGTCAGATTTGTACTTCATTTATCTCACCTCAAAAATGTTTATACTCCCGCACATTGTTGCGCAACATTAGCATATATTTTATTATTAAATCCATTTTTCCTAAGTTTAATAAACATGTTGCTTTTGTTTAAAACGATTGATTGGTGTTTCTGTTGTTTCTGCTTTTAATGAACTCTTAATATGTTAAGCAACATTGTTTTCTTGAAGTGCAAACGATTAATTTTTTTTGATTCATTACCCTTTGTGTCAACATGTTGCTTTCTATTTGTATGAAGCACTTTGTTGTGGAACATATAGCTTTATGATGCCCATATTTTCCGTTAATGTTTCTGATTGTAACTGCAAATTGTTAGATACATGTTGCTTGTGTAAAGATACATGAAGACATATTGCTGGTTTTTCTTTTACTCTGCGGTATATGATTTTTAGTTACAGCAACATGTTGCGGTCTTTTTGGAAACCCAAAGCTAATCTCATTTGTATGGAATACTGGGCAAACATGTTGAAGTTGATTAATTTTGTGTTGCTGCAACAATTTATTTTAAAAGCAACATTGTTTTTATCCATGAAAAAGTTTTAGATTTGTTTAGCCACATTGTTTTCCCTTTGTGTTAACTCTATTTGCTTTATGTCTTTGTTTTATATATACATTAAATTAAACTTTTGCAGAACATGTTTTTGAACTTTAGCAAAAATAGTTAGTTGTTTTAAATCCCATTTCGTGTGAACTAAGCGATTTTTAACAACATGTTGCTTAACATCTATTTATCTTTTAGCTCGAAAAGCACATTTGTCCCAGCTCCACCGGCAGCCACAACGTGTTATTTTGTGTTTTGTATTTTTTATTTTAGCCATATTGTATTTAATTTAATTCTGTATAAGTGTATTCTATAGCACAGTCATGGCATAAATTATGATTAAAACTAATGCCAACCAAGGGCAAATAAACATTAGGCAGGCTACCTCGGTCATGATGGAAAGAATGTTGTTGCTCTTGGTAATTTATATTGAGATATCTATACTGGAAGTATATGCAGCACCCTTGTCGTATGAGATAGTAAATGACTGACTGAATTTGTGGCACTTAGCCAGCCAGGCAGGCAGGCAGGCAAACAGGTCGTTGTACACGTAATGTTTTAATAAGGAGGACAACCAACCAGCTGTTTTGTATGTTTCACAAATTAAAATGATTTGTTGCTAAACATTTGTTGTTTATGTTGTTTCAATTTTAAAGGTCACACAACTTGTTGCTGTTAATTCACTAGCCCTCAAAGACCACGTGCTGTTGCTGATGTTTATGTTGTTTAGATAAATTTTAAACACTTTATGGATAGTCATTTATATGATGTGTAATTTTTTTATGTTCAAAATTTTTAGTTTTAAAGTTTGTTTAGTTTTAAAGTTTGTAAATTTTTTGTCTCTTTAAATTCAATTTTTATTTAATTTTTCACTTTGTTTGGTTATTAATTTATATATTTTTCTTTAAAGTTTTATAATGTTTTTTTTAGTGCAGTTGCTTTTAAACACAATTTTTTTTCACTCGCTTTTATTACGCCGTCTAGTTTAAGACTGACACATACTTTGTGTTTTTTACTTTTGTTAACTTGTTTCGTTTGTTTATTTTCTTTCTGTTTGCATGTTTCCAATTCGTTTTTCTTCGTCTTCTTTGTGTTTTTGACTAGTCAGACTCTCCTGGGTTTATTATTAATATTCTGTATGGTTGTTGTTGTTGCTGCTGTTTGGCTTTGTTTTCATTTGATTTTGCGTGATCAATTTTGTTTGATTACAAAAACTCACTTCACATTTTCACTCAATCACTTACCACACTCATGAGTAAAAGTTTGTGTTTTTGTTGTGTGGAGTATTGTGTGTATGTTGTTGGTTTTGGTCTCAAAAAAAAAACTTTGTTTACCTTTGTGTGTTTTTGTTGTTCATCGTCGTCTCTTCTCTGTGGCCTCAGAGTCACCACAAAACACAACCGAACAATTGTATTTAATCGCATAAAGCTTTAATAATAATATTTACCTGCTTAGCGTGTTATCAATCTTGTTTTTGTGTTTTTTTCTTCTCTGCTTCTTCTTTGTGCTGGTGTTTATGTTGTTGTTTTTGTATTTGAATTTGTTTTCCTTTATCTCCATATGGTGGCCAGACACCCTACAATTGAATATGTTGTGCAGCATGGTTGTAGTATCCAGTAGGGACTTGTTGCTGATCAGGTTTATTTGCCCTTAAAATGGAATGGTTGAGGAATATTTTAATTTGATACCTGTCAATACATACATGTTTTGTTGATAAGCTCCAATTGTAGGTATTTTTATACTCCGATTTAAGCTTCAATCGTAGGTATTTTTTAAACCAATTTTAGCTTTATCGTTAGGGGTTTTTATACTTCAATTTTAGCTTCAATCGTAGGTCTTTTTTAACCCAAATTTAGCTTCAATCTTAGGGGATTTTATACTTGAATTTTAGTTTCAATGGAATGTCTTTTTATACTCCGATTTAAGCTTCAATCGTAGGTCTTTTTTAAACCAATTTTAGCTTCAGTCGTGGGTATTTTTTAACCCAAATTTAGCTTCAATGTTAGGGGATTTTGTACTTGAATTTTAAGTTCAATGGAAGGTCTTTTTATACTCCAATTTTAGCTTCAATCGTAGGTATTTTTATATTCCAATTTTAGCTTCAATCGTAAGTCTATTTTTACCCCAATTTGAGCTTCAATCGTATGTCTTTTTATACTCCAATTTTAGCTTCAATCATAGATCTTTTTATACTCAGATTTAAGCTTCAATCGTAGGTCTTTTTTAAACCAATTTTAGGTTCAATCGTAGGTCTATTTTTAAACCAATTTTAGCTTCAATATTAGCGGATTTCATACTTGAATTTTAGGTTCAATGGAAGATCTTTTTATGCTCCAAGTTTAGCTTCAATCGTAGGTCAATCTTATATTCCAATTTTAGCTTCAATCGTAGGTCTATTTTTACTTAAATTTTAGCTTCAATCGTAGGTCGTTTTATATTCCAATTTTAGCTTCAATCGTAGGTCTATTTTTACTTAAATTTTAGCTTCAATCGTAGGTCTATTTTTACTTAAATTTTAGCTTCAATCGTAGGTCTATTTTTACTTAAATTTTAGCTTCAATCGTAGGTCGTTTTATGTTCCAATTTTAGCTTCAATCGTAGGTCTTTTTATATTCCAATTTTAGCTTCAACCGTAGGTCTATTTTTACTCATTTTAGCTTCAATCGTAGGTCTATTTTTACTTAAATTTTAGCTTCAATCGTAGGTCGTTTTATATTCCAATTTTAGCTTCAATCGTAGGTCTTTTTATATTCCAATTTTAGCTTCAACCGTAGGTCTATTTTTACTCATTTTAGCTTCAATCGTAGGTCTATTTTTACTTAAATTTTAGCTTCAATCGTAGGTCATTTTATATTCCAATTTTAGCTTCAATCGTAGGTCTATTTTTACCCCAATTTTAGCTTCAATCGTAGGGGTTTTCATATTCCAATTTTAGATTTAATCGAAGGTCTTTTTATACTACAATTATAGCCTCAATCGTAGGTATTTTTATACTAGAATTATAACTTCAATCGTAGGTCTATTTTTACACCATTCTCCAAGAATGTATTTAATATTGTCCTATAAAAACAAACAAATGGTTATAGCAATATGCCTTTTAAATGAAACTTTTGAATATTTTGATTTGATATCTACCAGAAAAATACAAATTTTCTGTAAGATCTTCGATATGGAATATTTAGCTGCATGTTTCTATACTTGTTTCCAATAAATGTTGTTGATTGTAGGCACAATTTGTTGGACACATGTTGCTGAGTTAATGTGAATACATAAAGTTTATTAGAAGTTAATCTCTCTCAACAAATTGAAATTGCTATACGATGAGCAGCTTAGTTTCAGTTATTGTTATCTTATTCTGTGGAAACATGCTGCTAAACATTAGTATACAATAATAAAATCCACTAGAATGCGGCACAAACTGTAAGAAACATGTTGCTCAACATTAAGGAAATTTTTTTTCGAAATTATTCCAAAAAAAAAAAAATTGAATTTCAATATGTATTATTGTCAGTATTATGCCGTAGCAACATGTTGCTAAGGCTCTAATGAAATCTGTCACACACTGTTTTGAAGCATACTTGCATTTCATTTTATTATTAGTCTTATGCAGTAGAAACATGTTGCTAAGACTCTAATGGAATCAGTCACACACTGTGTGATACATGTTGCACAACATTAAGACCTTCTGGTTGCTATGTTTTCATTCTTCAAAAAATATTACTTTCAATGTGTTGAACATCTCTTAATAATTAGTTTCAAATGTTGCTGAGCAACATAGGTGAGTTATTATAATAATAACTTGATATAGAACCTGACTCACTAAATGCGAACGAACATTTTCTTATTTTATATTGAAAACAACAAATAAATTTGAATTTTTTATTGTTTTCAATATAAAATAAGATAGAAAATGTTCGTTCTCATTTATTTCAACTAAAGATTTTAGTTCCATGTTTCGAATATAAGAACATTATTTGGCTATTCAGCTTTGTTGCTAAACATGTTGCATAAATAATTTATGATTAAATACATATTATTATATAAACTTTAAGTTTCAATCTAAATTCTTTAAACTTTCTCAATGTTTTCATAAAAAAATTTCAAAATTTTCAAGTTTTATAAATTTTGACACATTTCTAGAGTGAAGATTTTTTTTAAACATGTTGCTTTAAACAGCATTAGCTACATGTTGCAGAATGTCTCATAAATATTTGTTTATGTTTCTGTTTAAGGCATTTTTTAATGGTTTCAACAAATTATACCTAATATAGCGCACGTATTTATGTGTTCAATTTAATTTAAATTAAATTTTTTTTATCTGTCTATTATGATATTTATTATCTTGAATGTGTTTTTTGATTTGTTTTATTTTGTATAATTCTTACTCATTGTCACATTTCTGCTATTTGCCCTTTATTCATTCTTTTTGTTAATTATTTTATTTTTACATAAATTATATTTAAATCTGATTTAAATTTATAAATTTATAAATTTATTCTTTTGTTTTCAACAACAATTATAGCAAACAATCATCAATGACAACTGACAAACCAAGTAGTAGTCACTGACTTAGTCGAGTTGTTTTTATTGTTTCAACTCAATTTAATCAATTTCTACATGTTTAATCATAAATTATAATCAAAAGGTGTTGTTTACTGAAATCTTTATAATGCAATACATACAGTTTTTTTTTTTTTTTTTATTATTATTTTAATATATAAATATTCCAGTTTTATATATTTGTAATCATATCTAGACTTTGATTCTTGTGCTTAATTAAAACTTTTAGTTACACGGGTTTGTTATTTCTATTCGAATGGAATATTTTACACAAGTTGTTCTAGTTTCTAGTTTTATTTTTTTTTTTTTTAATAACAATTTTCAAGTTGTAATTTTAAATATGATTTCTAAATCACGCTGCATTAAAGTATTTAATTAGTGTAGAATATTAATGCGATTTATATGTTTATATGAGTCGATAATTAATACGAGGTTGAGGTATTGTGAACCTCATAAAACAGTGGGTGACAAAATTTTCTTTATTTTGAGGATCAGCTGGGGTGATCGTTACAAATTTCAGAGTATTGAAAGGTGAAATGTTAAATTTTCACAAAAAACTAATAGGATCTAAGTATTTTTGTTCAAAGAAAAAATTTTACAACTTTCCCAAAGAATTAAAAAATTCCCATTTTTTTTAAAAGTCCCAGAAATTGAAACTTAGTTTTTTTGTAAATTTTTAATTTTGGTCTTGTTAATTTCAATTTTGTTTATTATTTTTATTAAATTTATAAATTTTTCATCATCCCCAGAAAAATTAAAGAATTCCCAAAAATTTTTAAAAAATCCCAGAAATTTTTAAATAGTTTGTTTTAAATAAAAATTAAATTTCCTTAAAGATTTTTGTTAAAATAGACAATTTTTCACCTATCCTTAAAATTTAAAGAATTCCCAAAATTGTTTACAAAAATCCCAGAAATACAAAGTAACTTTCTACAATTTTTTTCTTGTAAATTTATTTATTTTTAATAGTAGTTAAAATTTAAACAATTTTTAATTCACCCTTAAAGTTTTAAGAATTCCCAATTATTTTGCAAATATCTCCGGAATCCCAGAAATTAAAAAATTTTGTTTGTTTTTAAAATATAAACTTGTTTGTGATAAATTACATTTTTATTTTAAATATTATTGAAATAATCATTTTTTTATCTTCCCCTGGAAATTTACAGAATTCCCACTTTTTTTCATGAATCCCAGAAATTTAAAATATTGATTGTTTTTAATAAAAATTAAATTTTTTAATGATTTTTCTTAAAATAAACAAATTTTACTACTTTCCTGAAATTTTAAAGAATTCCCATTTTGTTTACAAAAATCCCAGACACTAATAATTTCGTTATTTGTAAATTATAAACTTGTTTGTGATATATTAAATATTTTTTATAATATTTATTAAAATTAATAATTTTTTATCTTCCCCTGGAAATTTACAGAATTCCCACTTTTTTTCATAAATCCCAGAAATTTAAAAATGGATTGTTTTAAATAAAAATTAATTTTTTTTAAGGATTTTTCTTAAAATGAACAAATTTTACTACTTTGCTGAAATTTTAAAGAATTCCCAATTTTTTTACAAAAATCCCAGAAATTAATTTTTTTTTTTTTTTTGTAAATTATAAAATTGTTTGTAATAAATTATTGCACATTTTTTTATAATATTAATTAAAATTAATAATTTTTTAACTTCCCCTGGAAATTTACAGAATTCCCATTTGTTTTTCATGAATCCCAGAAATTTAAAAATTGATTGTTTTAAATAAAAATTTATTTTTTTTTAATGATTTTTCTTAAAATGAACATATTTTACTACTTTCCTGAAATTTTAAAGAATTCCCAATTTTTTTCACAAAAATCCCAGAAATTAAAAATGTCGTTATTTGTAAATTATAAACTTGTTTGTTATAAATTATTGCACATATTTTTATAATATTTATTAAAATTAATCATTTTTTAACTTTCCCTTGCAACTTACAGAATTCCCACTTTTTTTTCATGAATCCCAGAAATTTAAAAATTGATTATTTTTAATAAAAATTAAATTTTTTTAATGATTTTTCTTAAAATGAACAAATTTTACTACTTTGCTGAAATTTTAAAGAATTCCCAATTTTTTTACAAAAATCCCAGAAATTAAAAATTTCGTTTTTTGTAAATTATAAACTTGTTTGTGATAAATAAATTTTTTTTTATAATATTTATTAAAATTAATAATTTTTTATCTTCCCCTGGAAATTTACAGAATTCCCACTTTTTTTCATGAATCCCAGAAATGTCAAAATATATTGATTTAAATAAAAATTAAGTTTCTTTAAGGATTTTTCTTAAAATGAACAAATTTTATTACTTTGCTGAAATTTTAAAGAATTCCCAATTTTTTTACAAAAATCCCAGAAATTAAAAATGTCGTTTTTTGTATATTATAAACTTGTTTGTGATATATTAAATATTTTTTATAATATTTATTAAAATTAATAATTTTTTATCTTTCCCTGGAAATTTACAGAATTCCCATTTGTTTTTCATGAATCCCAGAAATTTAAAAATTGATTGTTTTTAATAAAAATTAATTTTTTTAAGGATTTTTCTTAAAATGAACAAATTTTACTACTTTCCTGAAATTTTAAAGAATTCCCAATTTTTTTTTACAAAAATCCCAGAAATTAAAAATTATTTTTTTTTTCATAATTAAGCGTAAAGATCTTTACTTTCAACTTTGAAGTCTTTGGTGATTACCACTGAAATTTTCGGCAAAAATTTTCGAAGAATATTTTCATCCTTAAATGTCCTTTTTGAAAGGTTTTTTTTAAGACTTTCTCGAAAAAGGTTCATATTCATCCATAAAGCGAGGAGCTAGAGGGTTAAGATCTTCCACAAAAATGAACCTCATAAAATTCCGCAATATAACTCTGACAATAGGAATTTTTGCAGACACTAACTTACAACTTTTTTTTCATTTAGTATAATGCTCCCTTCGTCCAAAAAAATTCATTCTAGATTGACAAAATAATTCTACAAAAAATATCTACTCAAGATATCATGCCCTTTCAGAATTATAGGGTCGCTATTCTGTTCCAAAACTGCTGTTGGACAGAGTAATTGTTAAGATTTATTCAACTTCCTTCCCCTCTATGTTAAAAGAATTCCCACTTTTTTTCCAAAAATCCCGAACTTAAAAAGTTTTCGGTTTAAAATTAAATTGTTTCAAGTTGTTTTGGTTAAAAGAAACAATTTCATAACTTTCCTAAAATTTTTAAGAATTCCCAAAGTTTTTACAAAAATCCCAGAAAAAAAAAAAAAAAAAAATTATTAAAAACAAAAACCGCTTTCAAAAGATACGCATTTCGCATTTTTAAGTCATACTCGCAATAGCAATTATTTCATGGCTTTCCCATATTTTAATTTGTTTCCCATAATTCCTTTATTATAACTCCCTTTTACTAAAAAAAATTATTTTTTCTCTCTCTCTCTCTCCCTCTTTTTCTTAAAATTCCAGGTATGTCCTTTATAGTTTATTTAATTTTTCGATGTCTCAACGGTAAGTGTCAACATTCAATTAAAATTTGTAAGTTTACTTTACCATAGAGTTAATTTATATAAACTAGTTAGTTTAAACTAAATTAGTTCTAATTGACTAGACTTTAAGTAAACAAAGAGCGTTTTCCTTGAATTGTCCTGTGTGCTCACAACTTTCTCTCTTTGGAAATTTAAACAAACACAACTAAATAGCCGTGTAATTGATAGCTAACACGCTCACTCACACACATTTACTGGTATTAAAAATAATAATTGTAATTAATTGAAAAAAATGACAAGTACAAATACCACATACCAACTATACAATTACTAGCACACATATAAGTCACTGACATTCCTTGCAAATGAGTCCTTGAAAATTTATTTTTTTTTTTTTTTATTGAAAAAAATAAAATAAAGGATAGCTGTTATTACAATAAACTATTGATGGGTTTGTTTTTTTCTGAGGCTAATTTTTTCCACTTGCTTGTGTTTCGCTATTTTTGTTTTGTGTGAAGAGTACAGTACATACAATATGCAATAGACTGTGTAATGAGCCGAGGGTAAGAAGAGTCCTTAAATCAAAAAGGATATCAATGGGCTAATTGCAAATGAACTTTGAGTGTTGAGCTAAGTGTGCATATAAACGGTTTTTTATAGTTATAAGTACGAGGGAAAATTTAACAGTGAAGGGAAATTATTATAATAAAGTGGTATTGTGAAGTACTTCCAAAGAAGCGAAAAGTAATGAAGCCAGTAGAAGGCCTTAGATTGAAATCAAAAAATGGATTGTTTTAAAAATTACATTTTCTTAAAGATTTTTGTTAAACGAAACTATTTTACAACTTTCCTTGAAATTTAAAGAATCCCCAAATTTTTTACAAAAATCCCAGAAATTAATAAATAGATTTTTTTAAAAAAATTTTTACAACATTCTTTAAATTTTAAAAAATTCCCAAATTTAAAAAAAATTCCAGAAATTAAAACGATTTTTTTTTTTATTAATTTTAAATTTTATTGGAGAGTATTTATAACAAATAACAATTTTGTTAACTTTTTGTTAAAAGTTAAAGAATTCCCAAGTTTTTTTACAAAAATCCCAGAAATAAAAATTATATTGATTTCAATAAAAATAAAATGTTCTTAAATACAGATTTCTGTTAAGAAAATGAATTTCTTTAAAATTTTAAGAATTCCCAAAATTTTTTACAAAATCCCAGAAAAAATAGCTACCATTTTTTTTTTTTAAGTATGAATAATTCGCAAATTTGTTACAAAATTTCCAGAATAGAATAGATTGTTTTAAATAAATATTATTTTGAAAGGAAAAGAAAAACAATTTTACAGCCTTTCCCCAGTTTTAAGAATTCCCAAATTTTTTCACCAAAAAGTGCCATTTTATGATAATTTTAATTTTGTTTTTGGGAATAATATAGAATTAGCATATTCAGCCCAATTATGAATAATAATTCCCCGGGAGTTTATTCTCTTTTCCCATTTTCCTATACAAATTCAATGGGAAAAACTCACGGGGAATTTTTTATTCATAATTGGGTTGACTTTAAAACTTCGCTTTGAAATTTAAAAAATTTAAATTTTTTCCAAAATCCCAGAATTCAGGAAAAAAAAATTGTTTAATAAAATTTCAATTGTCTTAAGGATTTTTGTTAAAATAAACATAAAATTGTAAAAAAAAAATTCCAAATTTTTTAAAAAATCCCAGAAATTAAAAACAGTATTTTATTGAAGATTATCAATGACTTATATTGATTTGCCAAATAGCTTCTATCACCGCATTTAAAGCAGCGTTTTACATCTTCCTCTGATTGCCTATTATTGTTCCAATCTTTGGTGGAATCCCTTAAAGTTTGACTGCAGATTTGAACTACTGACCCTTGGGCTTCAGATTCTCAACATTCGAAGTATAAAACAGACTTGTCTACCTTCGAGTCCGGAATACCTTCGATGAAATATTCAATTATACTCTCTTCTGCATCCATGATAATTTATGCTCCACTCTTCAGGTCCTCAACGTTCGAAGTATAAAATATACTTGTCTGCCTTCGAGTGCTGAATACCTTCGACGAAATATTTATCCATGAGATTTGGATTTCCAATCTGCACCAAATAATATAAATATTCAATTAAACTTTCCGCAGGGCGCTTCTTACGGCTTTTCAATAGTCTGCACAAACAAATTCTCAGTGAACTCTAATCACGTACGAAACTTTGCGTCCTTACAAACACCTTAGCAGCAGCCAACAACAACTTCCTGGCGTAAATATATTTCTGGAGTTCATTTCACTTAACAGTAAAGCATTTATGACCATTTCATAGCACAATTGTGCAATTGTGTTCATATTCTCTTTGGTTTAGTAGTCACTGAGACAGCGACGAATGAACATGCTGAGCGGGTATATTACTATTTTTAATTTTTTTTTAAATTTTTGTTCATGATCACTGAAAGAAATATTTGGATTGTTTAATATATTTTAAACTTTAAAATATCATTGAAGTATTGTCTGGGTTTTCACCTCAATTTATTTCAGATTTGAAATGATTTTAATCAAAACAACGTAATAAAATAAGCAAAAAAAATATTTTACATATTTTCAAATTTGTCGTAAATGATAATATCAAACTATCACTTTATTAGTTATGATAATATGTCGCCAGACAATTTGATTAATATTGTTGACTTGATTATTTTTAAAATAAAATATTGAAATATTTTATTTAGTTCACTAAACTTTTCTTTCAGTGGAGGAGCTCTCTTTCGCTCACCAACACAAATACAGTTTTAACTTTCGGCATCTCTGCAGTAAAGGCACAATCCTCGAAATCTTGTAGCCATTGATCCACCACAGGTTGCTCTTCGCCAGAGAATTAAGATAAATGTCGAGTACTCATGGATACGCTGAATACCTGAAGCTGCTTCGGTGTACTCGGAGTTATTTTCATCAGTATTACTAGCGTCAGTAGTCCCAGTTCTCCTAACTTACCCTGTAAACCATCTACTGTCAAAGTCTTTCCGTTTATCACTATCATTCCGTTTGTAATTTCTACATTTTTCATTTGCGACCCCATAAAGTCTATAGAGTGTCTATACAGCCAGGTCCGATTGTATGTTGAAATCAACTTTCCGTAGCACCCAAAGAAACTACATACCTGATTCATATATCAATATAGACCCGGTTCGGTTGCTATTTAAAATCGAGAAAATCAGCCCAAAAATGGCTAAGATATAAGCCAAAAACCACGACTACCTTTTTTTAAACTATTTTTTCTATATTAGCATTACGAATTCATTAATATAGACAATCTGGATATCTAATGATAGATATTTCAAGGACCTTTCCATTGACGTGTATAAGGGGGAAAAAATTTAACCTGAGATTTTTTACCACACAATTTTTTCTCATTAATATATTGTTACGAATTTGCAATAGCGAATTGCCTGCCTGCTATCAGTAGAAGCTTCTACTTACCAACAATGTTGATAGTTTGCGGTTATTAACATTGTTTATAAGTATGGCAACACTAAATGTTTAAGCTGCTAACATTGACATCGAAAGCTCTAGAATTCGAACATACTATTTTGTCCGTTAAGAGCATTGTAGAAGATTCCCGAAAGATGGCGTGTGTATAAATAGTGGCAGAGGTTGCAGTAGTGAGATGATTTGATCATAGGCGCTGTTAGAGTTAACATCAACTGCCTTGTACATTATAAAGTGTGTCATTCAGTGTCTAAAGACTATTTGAACTGTTGCTGTTGTACTTTTTAAATAAATAAAGAGTTTTTAGAGTTTTAAACTACTAAAACTGCTTTTATTTGCAATTTAAAGTATCCGGTTTATTTAAAGGAAATAAACCAACGTTTTTAAAAGGTTAAAACGTAACAATATTTATTACAACTTACTTTTAAGAAATTCCCAAATTTTTTACACAAATCTCCGAAATGTAAAAAGATTTTCTTTAACAAAATTAACATTTTCTTTAAAGGATTTTTTATAATTGTTGTTAAAATCTGATGTTTTTCAAAAATTTAAAGAATTCCCAAAATTGATTTATTTAGTTTAAACATTTCAAGTGTATTTGTTATATTGTAATTAATATAATTGTTATTATTTCTGTGCATATGCTAATTGCTGTTAGTGGATTGTTTGTTTGTTCTTTTCTTGGCAATAAAATATAAAATGAATGTTAAATATTTAAATACAATGTCCTTTAACATGTTACATGAATAAAAAAAAAACAATATATTTGACATTGATAATGTTTTTAGGTGTATGGCAAATTTTATTGTTAAACAGAAGGACATTTTTATATAAAGAATTTTTTTAAACAGTTTTGAAAAGCCAGCAAAATGCATTTGTTATTTAAAATACAGCAAAATATATTGCATTTATGCAAGAAAAATTTTTTATTATTTTATTGTTATTTAATCTGAAATCATATTATTATTGACAGCAAAAACTATGTTGCTGGCTTAATCAAATATTTTATAACATCATCATCATCACTGTATTGTTGATGTTCCTTTTATTTCCCCATTTGTTTGTTCCTTGTTGTCCTATTTTCTCTCTCTCTCTATCTCTCTCTCTCTGTGTAGATATATTTGTAAGTAAGTGTGAGTTTGTCGCCGTAAATAGTTCATTTCCTTTTAATAAATAAACTAAACCATACAATTTGCTGTATAATGTGTTATTTCTAGTCGATTGTGTGTCTGTAAAACCATATAAATATTTTAATAAATTTTGTTATTCTGCACAATTGTTAATTTAAGTATTTCTATCATACTTTAACAACTATCCAGCAGTTCTGAAATTGTTCATGTATCCCATTTACACAGTCATTTTTAACTAATTTTTGTACTTTAGAATCCACTGCACTTTATATGTAATGATTGGACTGTCTCTAAGCAATTGATAGTGATAAAGTAAAATTCCAGTGAATGAGTCAACTACTAAGAACTTAATATTAGACAGTCTCTTTGTAGCTGGTATCTGGTTGGCTTCAGTACTATGAGTTGTACTTTACTGACTATTTAAGGGAAATTTCGCTTAGGACAAGTACATGTTAAATTAACCTAGTTATATAGGTAGTCAAGGAACCTAGAAAGGTAATATGTATTTGAATTCCCATGCAATGACTACTTGGCACCAGCTATCAGACAGTCTCCTTGTAATCTATAGAGGGGTCAATTGAGCCGATAATAGCTAGTCTGCAACCAGTGGTGAGACTATTCAGCCAGAATTGCTGGTTAAATACATCTATATGTTTGAGTGTGAGTTTGTGTTGGTACACATGCAGACATTTTATTTCCGTTTCGATTAAAGCGCATGTCCTGTTTTGGCGTCTAGAGTATTGGTTTTTTTTTGGTTGTGTTTTTGTTTGTTTTCAGAGAGAGTGTATGAGAGTGGGAGCCATAAATTAATGTAAGAGTGAGTGTGAGAGTAATAAAAAAAAATAAACATTTAAATCGATTGAAGCAAATGAAAATTTTTTGGAAATTTTAAGAAAATACAGGGTTGTTATAAAGGAACTAAATTATGTAGGATTTTCAAATGAAATTGGAATTTTTCAGTTATAAGAAGATTTTAACAGAAATCCCAGAAATGCAAAAATTTAATTTTCTTTAAAATTTGCTTTAAAATAAACTACCTTTAAGAATTGTCAATTCTTAAAGAAAAATTCTAGAAATTAAAAGTCATTAATTGCAAAGTTATCAAGAAGACTTAATAAGCTTTTAAATGTTTTTGGAATTACTGAAATCTGGTTGAAATTTGAAAAGATTTTAATATCTGAAATTACACAATCAAGTTCTGAAAAATTATAGGGTTGTGAAAAATGTTCTCATAAAATAAATTTTTAAAGGAAGTTATTATTTTTGCTTACTAAGATTTAAAGAGGACATAATTAGCTTTCAAAAGCCTTTTAAATCAATAAAATCCGACATGGGTGCGAAAAGATATAAATGCTTAAAGTTTAATACTGTAAGAAGTTTTAGGAAAATACTGGATTGTTATAATTGTTGTAAATTAAGTAAATTTTTTTATTGAAAGTATTATGTTTGAATTGTAAGATTTAGACAGGACTTAATTAGCTTTCAATTACATTTTATATCGATGTAATCAGCTTATTGATTGAAGAGATATGAATGTTCAAAGTTATATATTTAGAAAAAATATAGGAAAATGCTAAGTTTTTATAATTTATGTAAATTAAGTAAAATTTTTAAATGAAGTTGGTGTTTTTGTTTAATAGAATTAAAAGAGGTCTTAATTAGCATTCAAGTGGTTTTTAAATCAAGGAAATCTGTTAGCAGCTTAAAGAGATATGAATGTTCAAAATTATATATTTAGAAAAAATATTGGAAAATTTAGAGTTTTATAATGTATGTAAATTAAGTAAAATTCTTAAATGAAAAATATATTTTTGTTTTATGGTATTAAAAGTGGTATTAATTGGCATTTGAGTGGTTTTTAAATCAAGAAAATCTGTTAGCAGCTTAAAGAGATATGAATGTTTAAAGTTTCATATTTTAAGATGTTTAGGCAATACAGGGTTGTTATGAATGATAAAAATTAAGACAACATTTTTAAAGAAATTTTTAATTCGATTTACAGGATTTAAAGAAGACATAATTCCAACAGATTGAAGATTTCTTAATGCTAAATGTTTCATTCATACTGTATCAAGTTCTGGGAAAATACGGGGTTGATGGGAATGATCCAAAATATAAAGAATTTTAATACAAAATTTGTATTTTTGTTTTATAGGATTTAAAAAAGACTTAATAGGATTTAAAAAAGACTTAATAAATCCCTGAAATCTGGCTTTAGTTTTAGGAAATACGAATGTTTAAAATTAAACACTGCGTTGAGTTTTAGGAAAATAGGTTGTTATGAATGAGCTAAATTAAGTGGAATTTTTAAATGAAATTTGTATTACTGATTTATAAGATTTAAAGAGGGCAAATGATTTTTAAATCAATGAAATCTGTAAGCAGCTTGCAGAGATATGAATGTTTAAAATTTAAAATTGTGAAGTTTAGGAAATACAGGCTTATAATGTATGTTATAAAATAAATTGATTTGATAAATGAAGAAAGTGTACATTTTATTTATATTATTTAAAGATGTCATAATTAGCTAGCAAATGTTTTTTAAATCAATAAGATTAGTCTTCTATTTAAAGAGATATGAATGTTTAAAGTTTTACACTGTGGCGAGTTCTAAGAGTATACTGGGTGTTATAATGGATCTAAATTTGCAAGGATTTTCAAAAGAAATTTGTAGCTTTGATTTATGAGATTTAAAGAGGACTTTCTTAGCTTTCAGTTTCTATAAAAATCATTGAAATCTCACTTCAGTTTGAAGATATATGAATGCTTAAAGTAACGCACTCGGCGAAATTTTGAACTTTCAAAAAATTAAAATATCTCTATCTTTTTTTAAAATAACAATATAAATTAATAAATAACTTAATAGGAACATAATCTCAAGACCCAAAATCAATAAATATCAATATTTTCAAATATTTTCTGAAACAAGTCGAAAAATGATTACGTTTCCCAAAAAGTCGAGAAGTCGATTAACTGAAAAAATAGAAATAATTGAACTTATTGCAAAAGATTAATTTCATCAACACTAAAACTTGAAATCATTTATATTTAAGATTAAAATAGGATATAGAGCAGAATAGACTGCTTTTGATAAATTTATCAAAGTCGAAAAGTCGACTACACATTTAAAAATCAAAGAAAGTCGTAAGCTCGACCTTTTGTTCAGACTACAGCCCTTTTCAGACCATGGGATATCTTTATATCGCTGCTGATACTCGTGTTACTTGCTATAGTCTACTAAAAACCTCAATAGATGGCACTGCCTTTACAGTTGGCACGCTTTTTCTTTCTATCCAATTTGATAGATTGCTTATTTTTCGCTTCATGTTGATGGTATAACCGTCATGTAAAAGTCTAATGGCTGACTTTCTTGTAGCCTTAAAACATAACATTTTGGAAGCTAAATATTTAATTTTAAAAAATGTGTCGTTAAAAAAAATAGAAACCCTTAATAAATATCAAAAATATACGTTTTATTGAGAATTTTAAAATACGTAAACACAAATCACAGTAAATCTCCATAATTTTCTATCATTAACTATAATTTATTTAATAGCCCAATTTTAATGTTTATTTTTATTAGCAAAGTTTATAAAAACTTTAAATTCAAACGAATAGTTGTTAATCGATCATTAAAACGAAAAGCTTTAAAACAGCACACTTGCATTAATACATGTAAATTAATTTCATCATATTAAATAAACAAATTGTTTTTCATAAATTTTCTAAGAATTTTTGTTTAAATATTGAAATGTGTTTAATTTGAAAACAACACATATTGAGTTTTTAAAAAAACAACTCTGTTTTTTTGGATACTCTCTCTCTCGCGTAATGCAGGAAACAGTAGTGCCTACTAAGAGATTTTTCCAGTTTGTAGAATGTTTTTACAGTTAATACAAATTAAACAAGCATTTTTATTGTACAATTTATTACAATTACAAACATGTTTAGTAGAAATAGCTAATAGTTTTTAAATTTTATAAATATTTTTTTATTTTTTTTTTCACTTTCCATTTTAGCGGGTTCCACTGTATTATTTTAGTAATTTTGACAATTAAAAAAAATGTTGCCTCTTCTTTGTTGTTTTGTTTATTTAATAAAACACCCAATAAACCACCCACCCATCTAACATTTGTGCTCTTTAATTGTGAATCTCCTGCTCTATTTCTCTCTCTCTTCTAGCAACATTTTGCTTTTAATCAATTACAGACTATGTTGCCACATGTAGCAGCAGACTTACAATATTTTATAACCCAACACATTTCATTAGAACATATACTCCCTCCTGTCCCTTGCACACCCCCCTTCTCCTCAATATTTATCAAACAAAATTTTATTTTATAGAAATTTTGTTTAAATGAGAGCTATTAAAAAAACATGGTGAGAGAGAGCAATAGAATACATAGTCTCTAGGATAGAAACAATATTTACATTTACATATTCTGCTGCTTTGTTATTATTGTATGTAGCAGATAGTGAAGAGAGTGTTGGTAGAGAGCCCAGATATTAAGATGTATGTAGACATTATGGCTGGCTAACAATAACAACAAAAAAGCTGCACAATTACGAGAACAAAAACAAAACTAGTGGAAAAAAAATCATCATCAACAACATTAAAGCAGTGATGTCAATTGTTAGAAAGTACTT
Organism: Calliphora vomitoria; assembly: GCA_942486065.2. NCBI lineage: Eukaryota > Metazoa > Arthropoda > Insecta > Diptera > Calliphoridae > Calliphora > Calliphora vomitoria. Next base: position 113,399,944 of record OW818030.2, on the reverse strand, counting down.
GGGGAAAATTAATAAAAAAAAGCTTGAATTTTGTTAAAAATGAGAGATAAACGGTTAAAAGCCATTAATGAAATTTAATATTTTTTGATAATATTTGTTAAACTTCCCGGACGCGGCAAGGTCTGGAATATAAGGCGGTTGAGGCAATACTTCCCAACCACTTCATTCTAAATAGTTTTTAACAGGTATTGCAACATGTGGCCGAGCGTTTTTATGATGGAATATTACGGTTTCATGTCTGCTCGCATATTCTTGCTTCATGTGAGAATATGTTCGCTTCAAAAGAATCAGTTGGGTTCGGTACGGTTCCCTGTGATGATCGCACCAAATACAGAGTATTAGCTTAGCTTTTATAGTTGCTTCCGTTACCTTTTTGGACGAGGTGGTCCACTTACACTTAAAATCGGACTTGCCCTGGGATACCTTTTCTGTACACTTTAACTATTTTTTTTTTTTACAAGAGCCCAATACCTTTCCACAGTCCGAAGTTCAGGACAGTTGGATGGATTGCCTTCCGTGTTACAAAATTTACATTATTGTTTGAATACCACTAAAGGGCCTATTTTTCATAGTGGCATGATGCCTAATTAGGCCAGAAATATGAAAGCACTCTGTGCTGTTTTAAGAAAGGTAAAAACCCTTTTCGTAAACACTTCGTATTATAATAACATGTGGCGCAAAAGTAATCCTCCTATCAGAAAATGCTATAAATTTTGCGAGGACCCTAATGTCAGTTCTGTTTTGACATTTGTGTAGTAAACACATGCGAAATACACGTTAGTAAACAATGTTACGCTGCACTGCTCCAGAACGCGGAATATTGCTGACTATTTATTTGGCCAATAATCGGCAAAAATTTATAGCATTTTCTGATAGGAGGATTACTTTCGCGCCACCTTGTATAGTTCTGAGTTTATCGTGCCTGTTATCACAAATAATTGGCTTCTTTAGCTACTTCTGCAAATGGCTTGCCACACAAGAAACTTCTTCTTACCTCGTGCATCAGCCACATAAAAATATTGACACGGAAGTTGTGAAAAGTCTGCCAGTACATAAGTTTCATCATCCATCACACAAGTGCGTTTTTTTTTTTAAATAAAATTTGACCTCAATATTTTCGCTTGATCTTTTGCCTCTAACTTCTTTACTGCTCTGTGCTCAAAATAATCAGAGCATTTAACTTTACGAGCTGCTTTTCTCATAGAAGTGTTCGGAGCTCTTCGAAAGAGTTGTTCGACTTCTATTCAAGTCTTCCTTATACTGTTTAATGGCTTTTGAAACAGTATGACGAAAAACCTTCAGATTTTTTTCTATTTTTTTGAAAGTCCTTATAACAGTTGAAAATGAATTATTTAGAAAAGATAATCAGGGCTATTCCTGTTCTCACTTGCACCATTCACAGTAATTATGCTACCAAAAATACGGTGAATGGTGAAAGTGAGAACAGGAATAACCCTGAATATCTGACATATTTTTAAAAGCTAACTTGATTAACAAATAATAATTTGTTGGCTGGAATAGTGTGCATAAGTTTTTTATATATCAGGTTAAATATCAGCCATTACCAAACTACTTCTAAGTAATGCAGACGGTATGAAGTAGTAATTGAAAAGTAAGTTGTCCATTAATTGCAAGTTTTTGCTAGGATATTAATTCAAATTTGCCATTTTATACTTCCCCTTGATATTTTTTTACAAAAAAAAACATTTTTTTTTTTTTTAAATAAAAAATAAGAATTTTTGTTAAAGAAACAAATTTTACAACATTCCTCAAATTTTTAAGGATTTCCAATTTTTAAAAAAAAAATCTCTCAAATTAATAGCATGAAGCGATTTCTACAAAGTTATACATTAATTTGAGGTTCTAAGTGTTTAAAATGTTAAAAAAACCTGTTAAACTTTTAAAAATCGCTAAGTTAGCAACACTCTATTAGACTCATACATACAGTCTGTTATTTTTTTTTATTGTTGTATGTATTTTTCTTTTGATGCCCACTGCAAAACTTTACACTGTACTGAAACAGCAGCAGCAACAACAAAATATTTTATACATTTGCCACTCAACCTTTACAAAAACAACAACAATAACAGCAACGAAAAAAAAATACAGCAAAAACATTTTGTTGTATACAACACACAACTGAAAAAGCTACCCTCAGTTTGCGAGACGTTAATATACACTTTGGCTTCTTACTATAACCACCAAAGAAAAAGAATCTAACAAAAAATTTATAAAATAAAAATAAAAATACACACACAACATATAAAACAAAGTAATATTATTAATTTATATATAAAAAAAATCTAAAAAAAATCGCTTTTTTTAAAGAAAATTTGTAAAATATATAAAATTTTTTTACCAAAAACGCGTTAAACGTAATATATAAAAAAGAAATCCTACCACTTTATATTAAAATCAAAGAAAAACCGAAAATAATTTTCCGTTTTTCACACTACGAAGCCAATTTAAGGCAAAACGAAAATTCACGAAGCAATATTGTTGAGCAGCTCTAAACAACAGGAAGAAAAAAAATACATAAAAACGCGGAAGTTAACGCAAGTTTTTGTGCTGCTAAAGTCTTGTTAAATAATTGTTAGAAAAAGAAGGAAACAAAAGTAATAAAAATATATATATATATATTTTTTTAAAAAAAAGTACAAAGAAATTTCAAATAAAAAAAATCGCTAAAATAAAAAAAAAATCACCTAAATAAAAATTCTTTATAAAACGAAAAAAAAAAATATACAAATATATGGAAAAAAAGTGCTCTTGTTTAAACAAAAATCACGTTAACGCCAAACGAAAAGTAATAAATTTAATTCCTAATTCTCAATATTTGTGAAATTTAAATTTAATTTTAATTAAATGTAAAGTAACCTGGATTTATTTCTTAAACCACCTCTTTTACTCCCCCTTAAACAAAAAAATCAAAAAAAAAATCTATAAATCTCCTCTATTTAAACCAAAAAGTAGCAAGAAAATCGTCTCAAAGTCTCTAAGTTTAACTAAAACTTAGTAGTGCGTGTGTGCTGGTCATAAATTGTATACTACTCGTTCTAGTATTCAAATTACTCTAAGAATTATTGTTTAACCTAAAATCATAAATTATTTTCTAATTCTAAACAAACAAGCAAATAAATAAATATATAAAAATAAAACAAAAGAAAAGAAATATTTATCCCGCCGTTTATAAACAGAACATTTTTTATTAACAAAAAATCTTCGGAATTTTCAAAAACGCCGTTTCTTTGCCCAGCCATATTTATGGAAAATAAAAATAATAATAATTTTGAAATTGCTTTTAATAATGGAAGTATTTTTATAAAAAGGTAAAAATCTTGTTTCTTTTATTTTAAAATCATATATAAAAAATACTCTTTTAAGTTCTTTTATTTTCAAATATTGTATCTTTCCAAAAAAAAAGAATCTGGTGCTACTCATTTTTTTTATAAGCTTGAATGAATGGGAAATAGTTTTGTTTAAGAAACGTAAACTAAATTAGCTTTATATTTTATTTTCCATTATTTAGTGAAATAGTTTAGTTTTATGCAAAACAAATTTAATAAAAATCTCTTTAATTCAGTGAACGGCACTCGCCACTGTAAGTGAAACTCATTAAAATTATCAATAGCGTAACATTTGTAGATTGTGCATTAAAAACGCAGTCAGAAAATCGTTTTCTGCACTATTGCAATACATTTACTAATGTAGCTTGATTTGTGCCGACCGTATTTTTCAGGAATTTTTAAGTTTTCGAATTTAATTTCGAATTTTTTCGAACTTATTAAAAATTGCGGAAAATTTATAAAATTCAACAAATTACCATTACAGATGTTTAAAATGTATTTTCCCGGAATTTTTAAGTTTTCGATTTTTCGAATTTTTTCGAACATGTCAAAAATTGTGGAAAATGTATAAATTTCAACAAATCACCATTACAGATGCTTAAAATGCATTTTTCACAGAATTTTGTATTTTCGAAAATTCGAACTTTTTCGAATATGTGTAATATGGTGAAAATTGATTAAAAATTAAACTAAAACACAATTACAGATGTTATAGGAACTTTTTCACTAAATTTTTGGGTTTTTGAAATTCGAACTTATTTTCGAATTTTTTCGAACTTGTCAAAAATTATGGAAAAATTTATAAAATTCAACAAATTACCATTACAGATGTTTAATACGCATTTTTCAGGAAATTTTAAGTTTTTGATTTTTCGAACTTAATTCGAATTTTTTCGAACTTGTCAAAATTCCAGAAAATGTATAAAATTCAACATATCTCCATTACAGATGTTTATAATGCAATTTTCACAGAATTTTTTGTTTTAAAAAATTCGAACTGAATTTCGAACTTTTTCGAATTTTTCTTGAAATTCGAATTTTTTCGAACACGTCAAAAATTGTGGAAAAATATATAGAATTTAAACAAACTATCTTTACAGTTGTTTAAAGCTAATTTTTCAGGTTTTTTGAAATTCGAACTTAATTTCGAATTTTATCGAACATGTCGAAAATTGTGGAAAATGTATAGAATTTAAACAAAATATCATTACATATGTTCAAATCGCATTTTTTTTGGGGAATTTTAAGATTTTGATTTTTCGAACATAATGTCGATTTTTTTCGAACATGTCAAAAATTTCTGAAAATGTATAAAATTCAACAAAATACCATTAAAGATGTATAAAAAAACATTTTTCACAGAATTTTGTATTTTCGAAATTCGAATTTAATTTCGAACAGTTTCGAATATGTCTAATATGGTGAAAATTTATTAAAAAATTAAACTAAAACACAATTACTGATGTTCTAGGAACTTTTTTATTAAATTTTTGGGTTTTTGAAATTCAAACCTAATTTCGAATTTTTTTGAACATGTCAAAAATTTTGGAAAATGTATAGAATTTAAACACATTATCATTACAGATCTTTAAAATGAATTTTTCAGTAATTTTTAAGTTTTCGATTTTTCGAGACATTTTTCACAGAATTTTGTATTTTCGAAAATTCGATCTTATTTTCGAATATGTCTAATATGGTGAAAAATTATTAAAAATTAAACTAAAACTTAATTGCAGATGTTATAGGAACTTTTCCACTAAATGTTCGGTTTTTCGAAATTCAAACTTAATTTCGAATTTTTTTGAACTTGTAAAAATTGTGGAAAATGTATAGAATTTTAACGCATTATCATTACAGATGTTTAAAATGCATTTTTCAGAAATTTTTAAGTTTTCAATTTTTTGAACTTAATTTAAAATTTTTTCGAAATTTCCAAAAACTCCGGAAAATGTTTAAAATTCAACAAATCACCATTACAGATGTTTAAAAGAAATTTTTCACAGAATTTTGTATTTCCGAAAATTCGAATTTAATTTCGAACTTTTTCGAATTGAAAATTGATTAAAAATTAAACTAAAACACAATTACAGATGTTACGGAACTTTTTCACAAAATTTTTGGGTTTTTGAAATTCGAACTTAATTTCGAATTTTTTCGAACTTGTAAAAATTGTGGAAATGTATAAAATTCAACAAATCACCATTACAGATGCTTAAAATTAATTTTTCACAGAATTTAGCATTTTCGAAAATTCGAACTTTTTCGAATATGTATAATATGGTGAAAATTGATTAAAAAATTAACCTAAAACACATTTATAGATGTTATGGGAAATTTTTCACAAAATTAATTTCGAATTTTTTCGAACTTGTCAAAAATTTTGAAAAAGTAAAAGAATTTAAACAAAATACATTTTTCCAGAATTTTCGAACTTAATTTCGAACTTTTTCTAATAAGTGTAATATGGTGAAAATTGATTAAAAATTTAACTAAAACACAATTACAGAATGTTAAAGAAACTTTTTCGCTAGATTGTTAGGTTTTTGAAATTCGAACTTAATTTCGATTTTTTTCGAATTTGTCAAAAATTTTAGAAAAATTTATAAAATTAAACAAAAACTACAAGTGTTTAAAACCCAATTTCATTTAATTTTATGTTTTTTGAAATTCAAACTTAATATCGAACTTTTCAAAAATTGTGTAAAATTTATAGAATTTCTCTAAAACTTATTTATAGATGTTTAAAATGAATTCTTCACTGAATTTTGTATTTTCGAAAATTCGAATGTTTTCGAACTTGTCAAATTGAGGAACATTTTTAAAATTAAAACAAAGTTTATGTTTTTAAAAATTCGAACTTAATTTCGAATGGTAAAAAATACATACAAATTAAACTAAAATACAACAGCAGATGTATAAAGCACATTTTTCTCTAAATTTTAGCTTTTTTAAAATTCGAACTTAATTTCGAATAAAAATTCAACAAATTAGTCGTTTAAATTAGTTTTATGTTTTTTGAAAATTCGAACTTAATGTCGAATTTTATTCGATGTGGAATGTTGATGAAATCAAACAAAATTACAACTACATTGGTTCTAATCTAATTTTTCTCTAAACCTTGTTTTTAAAAATCGAACTTTATTTTTATTTATAAATTGTAAAATTCGAAGTTTATTTCGAAGATGTTCTGCATTTAAAGTTAGTGTTAAACTAAAATATTTGATTTATTTATTTCTAAATGATTGTTCATTTTTTATCTATTCGTACACACTTTCTTTATTTAAATCCACTGCATTTATTATATTCAAAGTCTGGGTATTAAATTTCGCCAAATGATGTTAAAATTCACATAATAGTGTTAAAATACTCGAGAAATTTCTTATTCAAAAATTACGCAAGTTTAATATTACAAAACTGGTAAATACATATTTATAAAACAAATTTTCAATTCTGAAAATTCTCCAAGTGTTAAATTAAAATATACTTAAAAGTTTAAATGAACTGCTTGAATATTTATTTACAGAAAATGGTTTCTTATATTAAAAAAAAAATAAAACAATTGTATAAAACGCAATAAATGTTGTTTGAAGAACAATGTTACAGAAAAGTAATTTCTCTCATTTAATAACACACAACGCACCACCCACCAAATGTCTAAATGTCTAGTTACATTATAATTCCCCTGAATACCTACTTTTTAATAAACCACAGTAGTAGTCTTTGTCGCTTTGGTGTTGTACTCTACTGCCACATCAAAAAGTATTAAGGCTCTTTGACATTAGGAGAGATTTAAAATAAAGAAAAGGAATGAATATCTTCCCTATTATTCCCACGCATAGCTAATTAAGTTGTTGATTTTTGCTTTTTTTTCGAAATATTAAATTTAAAGTAAATACAATTACGAAAATTGTTTGTATATCGAACATCCACAGAAAGAAAAACACACAAAGAAAAAATTACAAAAAGTTTATGGATTATAAATATTTACCAAACGATTTGATAGAAATAAAGAAAGGTCAAGTAAATATTGAAATATTTTGTATTTACTACAAACAGAAATTTAAATGAATGCCTTTATTTAAATATACAAGAAGTAAAATCGAAATTCTGTAGATTTTGAACTTTATTCTGACTTATACATTTAAAAAAACTTAAATATTTATCCCAATATGCCTTTTACTTTTAAGCTTAAATTGTAAAATTTAAAAACTATTTTCACATAATTTGACGATTTTTTAATTTCGAATATTTGCGAATTTGTCAAAAATGTTAGGAAAATGTTGAAAATTAAACAAAACTAACATTAGATGTTTAAAATATATTTTTCACAAAATTTCAGATCTTCGAAAATTCGAACATAATTTCGAATTTTTCGAACATATCAAAAATTGTGTAATGTTTAAAAAATGAAACAAAACCACTGCTACAGGTGTTTAAAAGCAATTTTTCATTTAATTTTATGCTTTTGAAAGTTCGTATTTAATTTCGAAATTTTCGAACTTGACATCAATTGCAGGGAAAGGTAGGAAATTAAACAAAAGCAACTTTTATATACATTAGATTAATTAAAAAACATTTTTTACGGTTTTTTAGATTCTAGAAAATTCGAACATAATTTCGAACTTGTCACAAATTATGGAAAAATGTATAAAATTAAACAATAACTTAACGATAGATGATAAAAAACATTTTTTACTTTATTTTACGTTTTTTGAATTTCGTACTTAATTTCGAATATTTTCGAAATTATCAGAAAATTTTGAAAATTCAACAAAACTTAAAATTAGATGTTTAAAACCCATTTTCAAGATGTTTAAAACACATTTTCAAGATGTTTAAAACACATTTTCTTAAAATTTCAGGTTTTCGAAAATTCGAACAGAATTTCGAATTTTTTCGAACTTCTCAAAAATTGTAGAAAATGTATAAAATAAAACAAAACTACCGCTACAGGCGTTTAAAATGAATTTTTCACAATATTTTAGGTTTTCAAAAATTTGAACTTAATTTTGAATTTTTTCAAACTTCTCAAAAATTGTGGACAATGTAAAAAAATAAACAAAACAACTACTATTTTAATTAAAACTCATGTTTTACGGACTTTTTATGTTTTCGAAAATTCAAACATAATTTCGAATTCTTTCGAACTTGTCAAAAATTATGGAGATATTTTAAAGCCATTTTTACTTAATTTTACTTGTTTTGTATTTCGAAATTAATTTGATTATTTTCGAACTTGTCAATAATTGTGGGAAAAATGTAGAAAATTAAACAAAACTTATCTATTGATGTTTAAAATAAATTTTTATGGAATTTCGGGTTTTCGAAAATTCGAACAGAATTTCGAATTTTTTCGAACTTCTAAAAAATTTTACAAAATGTATAAAACATAACAAAACTACCACTACATGTGTTTAAAATTAATTCTTCACAATATTTTAGGTTTTCAAAATTCGAACTCAATTTTGAATTTTTTCGAACTTTTCAAAAATTGTGGACAATGTGAAAAAATAAACAAAACAACTACTAATATTAATTAAAACTCATGATTTACGGACTTTTTATGTTTTCGAAAATTCAAACAAAACTTAAAATTAGATGTTTAAAAACACATTTTCTTAAAATTTCAGGTTTTCGAAAATTGGAACAGAATTTCGAATTTTTTCGAACTTATCAAAAATTATGGAAAAATGTATAAAATTAAACAATATTTAACAGGAGATATTTTAAAGCCATTTTTTACTTAATTTTAATTGTTTTGAATTTCGAAATTAATTTCCATTATTTTCGAAATTGTCAAACATTTTGGGAAAATGTAGACAATTAAACAAAACTTAACTATAGATGTTTAAAATAAATTTTTCATGGAATTTTGGGTTTTCGAAAATTCGAACAGAATTTCGAATTTTTTCGAACTTCTAAAAATTGTACAAAATGTATAAAATTAAAAAAACCACCGCTACAGGTGATTAAAATTAATTTTTCACAATATTTTAGGTTTTCAAAAATTCGAACTCAATTTCGAATTTTTTGAATATGTTTAAAAATGTGGAAAATTTATAAAAATTAAATGAACAAATGTTTAAAAATCATTGTTTACTAAATTTAATTTAGTTTTCTTTCCAATGTGTCTAAAATTAAAAAAAAAAAAAACAGAATAGTGAAAAAATGAATTCCTGATAATCTTAAGCAAATCTTAAGCCTCTACAAATTCTATTCTTGGTATTAAATTGTCGTTAAAACCATATTAATTTCACATTTTCAAATCTTATTAAAGCAATAAGGTTTCTAAAAAAAGCTTTCAAAAAAAGTTATTTTTAAGAAACCCACATATACATATGAACAAATAATAATGATGATGTTTTTCTGATTTTTATTTTTCATTTGTTGTCCTTATTACCCAGTGACCTTTTCGTATTACTTTTTGGTTGTTATTTTTGGCTTTAATAACTTTCAACAATAGCCAGAGTATGCATATTATTTGATATTTCTTTATTTTCCCAAAAAAAAAACAAGCTTAGAGGGATAAATTGTTTAAGATTATTTTTGTACAGAAATGAGCTCACCAAAATCCACCACCATCATTACAATTATGATGACTTGGGGTATTATATTGTTGTTTATTGTTTTCGCCCATGAGATTTCTAATAAAAAAAAATTAGAATTTTTCCAATATTTCCCAGCACTCCCTTTAAAACAAAAGCTATAAAACTTTTATATTTAATATAAGTTTTCTAGAATATTTTGTTTCTAAGATTTCAATACTCTTAAGTATATTGTTTAGTAGTATCTTTACACTCTATCAAATTGTTTAAATCTTTATATATATATAGATTTTTTTTCAATATTTTTGCAATGTATAATTTACATGTTTTTCACATTAGTAATCATTTTACTTTAATCGCTTTTGTGTTGTTGTTGTTATTATTATTGTCTTTTTCCCCATCTGCTGTCATAATGAAATGAAACTTTTTCTTTTCATTATTGTAATTTTTATGACATGTAATGGCCAATAGACGTCATTATAGATTTGAGATAAAAATTTTAATAGATTTTTTGTTTAGTTTGTTTTGTGATTTTGGGGCTTATAGCAAATGCTTTTGAATTGCTTGTTTGAGGTGTGTCGTCCGTTTGTGGACTGAAATCTTAATTATGATTGTTTTAATAAAATTACAGATTTTTATCTTTCCAATTTCCTTAATCTATGTAGCTTTATAAAGAGAAAATATTGTGTTGAATGTTAAATGTTGGATGGCAGAAATTTAATTGATATAAAAGTAGAAATTAATAAATATTTTTATAAATTTTAGATAGTATTTGTCATTTCCAAAAATAAGTTTCGAAAAGAAAAAAAATAAATAAAATGGAAGTTTTTAATAATTTTAGTTAAGTTTATCTTATAGTTATTATAATTTAAATATCAAACTTTCAAAAAATTCGAAATTTTGTAAGAGGCGTCAAGTTTACTTGAGCATGTCTTGAGTTTATAGGGGATAGAGGAAAGGAGATTGGAAAGTTTTTTCTCTTTTTCTTCCTCTCTCTTCTATAAACTCAAGACTTGCTCCAGTAACCTGACTTGTGTGAGCCATCACTAAACGCAAAAATGTTGCAATTTTCATTCAGTTCAAATAACTTTTTTGGAATGTTCGAAAAAATTCGAAATTTCGAAAATGCTAAAATATTGTTTAATTTAAAATTTCAAAATTAAAAAAATGTTGCAGCTTTTATATAAATTATACTCATTTTCAATTATTTTTAGAATGTTCGAAAAAAAATTTAAAATTTTCAAATATGCAAAAATATTGGATTTTGTATAATTTATAATTTTCATAAAATTTTTAGAATGTTTTCGAAAATATTACTGCTATACTATTAATTCTCATTTGCATCATTTTATAATAATTTTTTGAATGTTCGAAAAAATTTTGAAATTTCGAAGATCTTTAAAAATTTTGAAAATATTTCAATTTATATTATTTATTTTCATTTTAATTATTTTGAGAATCTGTTTTTATATTTTGTACAAGTTTTTTACGATTTTGACGAAATTTCAAAAATGCAAAAATATAGATTTTTTGGAAATAAAATAGAAATGCAAAAAAAATTTTGACTAATGACATTTACTTTTCTGGCATAAATTATACCTTCATTATGCCTTTTATCCTTCTTTGTGGTCTTTTCTGAAAATCAATCTTTACAAATAATGTTGCCCTAAAACCCCGAAAATATGCTACATGTTTCAGCCTCAATTTTATCAAAGGGTTAGTTAGGCACCACTTTTTAAACAGCTTTTCTTATTATTGTTTTTGAAGTTAGTGTTTAGGAAATAGTTTTTGTAGTTTTTGATTAATAGTGTTAAAAGTAATAAGATTTTTAGTAATTATCATTAATTTTTTCACAAATGTGAGATCTTCAAACAAATTCGATATTTCAAACATGTCACAATTATTCTTTAAATACATAGTATTTCTTTCTCATTTTAGCAAAAAAAAATTGGTTTTTGAGATTTTAGAATTTTCGAAAATGTTAAAAATATTGTGGAATCGTTTGGAATGTTGAAAAAAAAAAATCCTAATTTTTACAAATTATGTAGTGTTTTGTTATTTTTATTAAATTTTTAACAATTCTGAGATTTTCGAAAAAATTTAAAGTTTCGAAAATGTTAAAAATATTGTGTAAATATATATACATATTTTTTTCTTAGTTTCACAATAGCTTTTGGAAATAAGTTCCATAAATTTGTCAAACTGTATGGGTTGAGAAAACATTTGAATGGATCGAAATTCCTAATTTCTTAAAATAATATGTATTTTTCACATTTTTATACATTTTTGAACAATTCTGAGATCTTTGGAAAAAAAGTCAAATTTTTTTTTAAATATTGATGTTAAGACATATTTTTTCTTAAATTATATTTATGGAAAAGTTTAAATTTTCAAAAATTTCTTGGTAACATACATTTTTAAAACTTTTTGAGATGTTTGAAAAAAGTTGGAGTTTTCGAAAATTCTCAAATGTTGTGAAAACTTATAGAATGTTTGAAAACAGTTTTATGGGTCTATTATGGAAGGCAACCGAACTTCAGTTGCGTTGCCAGAGGGCAACTAAAAATTTCTGGTTGCCAGTTCGGCAACAGAAAAGATAGCTGCCAGTTGCCATCTGTAATACCATTTAGGCAACTGACAACGCAACTAAAGTTCGGTTGCCATCCATAATCGACTCATTAATTTCCAAGAGGATATGTCTTTTTTTCACACATTCATGTTTGTTTTAACAATTTTGAGATCTTCGAAAAAAATTCGAAATTCGAAGTTTTTGAAAATTCTCAAATGTTGTGAATATAATTTCGAAAAACTTTTCATTTCCAAGAAGATGTGATTTTTTTCTTATATTCATTAGTGTTTAAACAATTTTGAGATCTTCGAAAAAAAAATTCGAAATTTTCAAAAACTATGAATTTTTTCTTAATTAGTTTGAATTTTCAAAAATCTCTTATTAACTTATATTTTGAAAGTTTTTTTTTGATTTTCGAAAATAAGTTCAAATTATTGAAAATTTCAAAACTATTTCAATTTTGTTATTTTTTCTCATTTCTAAAATATTTTTTTCTAATTTCAAATTTTCGAAATTGCAAAATCTTATTAAAGAAATCCTAATTTCTGAATATAATTTTGAAAAATATAAAACTGAAAAATCCATATTATATTCAGAAATAAGGATTTCTTTCATAAGATTTTGCAATTTCGAAAATTTGAAATTAGAAAAAAATATTTTAGGAATGAGAAAAAATAACAAAATTTTTTCATTTCTAAAATATTTTTTTCTAATTTCAAATTTTCGAAATTGCAAAATCTTATAAAAGAAATCCTAATTTCTGAATACAATATGATTTTTTCCTATCTTCATAATTTTTTTTAGCCTTTCTGAGAAGTTCGAATAAATTCGAAGTTCAGAAAATGCTAAAAATATTGTATATTATAAAATTTTTCATAATTTTCGCAAGTTTTTGAATGTTCGAACATACCTTTTACACATTTTTCTAATTTTAAAAAATTATGGAAAACGGAAAATAATTGTCTAATATTGAACTTTTTCTGGGGGTAAAAAAAAATGTTGTTAACTTTGTTCTTCAATTATCAAATAAAATGCTTATTTATATATATTAAGCATAATAAAAACAAATATTTAAGTTCCTTTACTACTTCTCTAGCTAGTTCTCAATTATTGTTACATACAATTGAATTTAATATTTATAAAACACTTATTTAAACTATAGAATTTTCTTAGATTATCCTATAGAATTATGTGCGTGAGACAGTATTTGATTAAAGTTAACATAAAAACCAGCATCCTTTTTACCACATTTATTGCTCTAAAATATGTGCTTAGACGCTACAAGACAACTAGCAAAACTAACAACAATAATGAAACGAGGAAATTTTGAAAAGAGACACGTACTTAAACGCATAAATATGATAAAATGTTTTTTTTATGGAACATTTTTCAACATCAATTTTATGGAAGAACAGAAAAACTACAATAAATAATAAAAAATAATAATAAAAGTAAAGAAAGAAAAATAGTTTTTTTGCCATTTTTATTTTATATACACTCTAGAGTACACTCTATCTATACATACATACAAACAAACAAACACGAACATTCTCTTCTCAACCAACCTTGACCTGGAAAATATAGTATACATATACATCACACATACACACACACACAGATACTTACATATGTACATCCATACATATGTAGATGCTCTCACACGTTTGCATACATATGAAATTAAAAAAGAAACAGCTACAAATATAATACATAACATCAGCAACAGCAACAATAACAACAAAAATTCAACTTACGGCAACAACATCTTAAATTGTTTTCTCTAGTTTAAATGTTTGTTTGTTTGTTTGTAGTATGTAATTGTTGTTGTTATTGTTGTTAGTTGTTATTGTATATAAATTTTTATTATTATAATTGTCGTTGTTGCTGCAGTGTATGTATGTATGTGTGTGAGTGTGTAGAATAGAGATTTTTTTATATAAAATTCATGTGTGTGTAAGTGTTAAAATTGTTGGCAACAATGGCTTTTGGTGCTGCTGCTGCTGCTTCTGATTATGATATTTCTTGCTTTTGTAGTAGTTTCTCTAAACATAACAAAAGTTTTTCTTGTTTTTTTGTTCCATTATTTTGTACATTTTTGGTTGAACAATAAATATTTTGTTATTCAGTTTTCCACTTCATCTTCATCATGTTTAAACCGTGTCCATAATTTGCAAATCATAAAAAAAAACAAAGTTTTCTTTAGTATTCTAAGGGCACAGTGGAAAAGAATATTTCAAAGACATGAACTGTTTTAAATACTTTTTGTTTCTTAGAATTCAAATTACAAATTGAACTAGTTCTTGTTATTTTGATACATATTTTCGTCTTGATGGAAAATTTGTAATTTAAGGGGATATTACCGTGCTTTTCTTTCAGACTATGTGCCATTTTTAGCAATTTAAAACATTAGGCAGACTATGTGGCGTATGAGTTATATTTATTTTAATATTAATATGTCTATTTTTCTTCGTTGTGTGAATATGAATTTGAAATGTTCGAAATGAATTTTGAAATTTTTAAACTTAAAATATTTATTAAAATTTTTTTTAGAATTCAACAACTTAGAGTACTTTAGGGAGTATAAAAAAATACATACTCTTGATTTTTAAAATTTTATCTCAGATGAGAACCCAGATATTGTAAATGTAAGAAGGTATGTCTGTATTTAAATGTATCATCTCTGTTATAATCTGAAAGCTTAACTTGTCGTCTGTTAATAAAAATTAAAAATTTTTTAAAGTTTGAAAGTTGTATATTAATCATGAAATATTTTTCCATTGAACCCACTGTGCCTATGTACGATGTGTTTTTTGTATATGGACGACGTCATTCATTGTAATTTTCTTATACATATTATGTAGTTGTTACAACAACAACAACAAAATGGGTGTTAAATTACAAAAATCTGACGGAAAAAAAACATTATTTGTTTGCTTTGGCTCATATGTCATATAAGTATATTTATAAAGCGAAATTTCACTGGCATTTTCTGCTCGAAATGTAACTTATAGATAGATCCGTTTCGGCTTCTAAAAGTTTTTGTGAAAAAAAGAAATTGAGATATGAGATGTAAATATAATTGGAATTTAATGTTATTAAATTTTGTAAAAAAAACCTATATGTCCTGTGAGACCTATATGTTTGTGAGACCGGGTGTGTTAAAAACAATGAATAACTTTATTCTGTGAGTTTAAATATTGATGTAATAGAGTTTAAATTGATTAAATATATTTGCCTTATTGTAAAAAGCATACATTTAAAATAAAAGTAAACCATAAGTACGTGAGACCGGCATCACCATTCATCAAAGTCAAATTTGCGTCACCATTGGCAGGTTAAAGGTTTTCTTTTGTGGTTTAAGAAAGTTTTTATATACAAAATTCTGATAAATTTCATTGAGAAACAGAAAATAATGAATATTTTCTTTATATTCTTTAACTTTTTAAGTTTTTTACTCACGCCTTCTATGTAATTTATTTATTTATTTTTTTTAATTATAAACATCACATCTCGCTATTTTTAGCTCTGGCAAACTTTTCAAACCATTTAGCAATTTTTATAAATATTCTTAATTTGTTTTTTTCCTTTTTCTTTATTTTTTATTATTACAAACTCAACAATGAATGCATTAGAGGATGACATGATTCTTATTTAAATTTCCCAGTCACGTACTCAAATTGTCGTTACACAGACAATCTAAATATTTTTAACAGTTTGCTTGAGTAAATAAAACAGCAACATGTCCTTTTCTTTTAAATAAACAGCCTAAAAGTATGCTTTCATTAAGAAATCTTCTCTCTTCGCTCTCGCCCCCTTTATACTTGACAGGGATGGAAAATTAAGTAAAAAAAACTACAGAAAAAACTCTTAAACACGGAATTTTCTATAGAAAAAAACTGTTATACTCTAACGTTTATATAGAAAAATTGTTATACACAAAAGTTTCTGTGGAAAACACTGTAATAAACTAAATTTTCTTTAGAAAATACTGTTATTTACAAACCTTTCTCTAGAAGAAATTTTCATTGAAAAAAACTGTTATACAAAAAATGTTCTATAGGAAAACTGCTATACGTAAAATTGCCTATAGAAAAAACTGTTATACTGAATGTTTTTTATAGAAAAAACGGTTATAAACAAAATTTTCAATATAAAGCTGATATAGTGAACATTTTCTATAGAAAAACTTTTATACTTAAGTTTTCTTTGACGAAACTGTTATACGCAAAATTTTCTAAGGAAAAAAAACTTGTATACACAGAATTGTCTATAAAAAAAACTGTTATACCCAAAATTTTCTAAAGAAAAACTTTTATACATATACTTTCTTTGGAAAAAAACTGTTATACTGAAAGTTTTCTATAGAAAAAACTGTTATACACAAAATTTTCCAAAGAAAAGCTGTTATACTGATAGTTTTCTTTAGAAATAAATGTTATACACAAAATTTTCTATAGAAAAACTGTTATACTGAAAGTTTTCTATAGAAAAAACTGTTATACAGACAATTTTCTATAGAAAAACTGTTATACTGAAAATTTTCTATAGAAAAAACTGTTCTACTGATAGTTTTCTTTAGAAATAACTGTTATACAAAAAATTTTCTATAGAAAAACTGTTATTCTAAAAATGTTCTATAGAAAAAAACTGTTACACATAAAATTTTCCGAAGAAAAACTTTTATACAGATATTTTCTGAGGAAAAAACGGTTATACTGAAAGTCTTCTATAGAAAAACAGTTATACAGAAAATCTTCTATAGAAAACATGTTATACTGAACATTTTCTACAGAAAAACTATTATACACAAAATTTACTATAGAAAAACTGTTATACAGAAAATTTTCTACAGTTAAACTGTTACACATAAATTTTCTGTAGAAAAAACTATTATACTGAAAATTTTCTATAGGAATTCTGAAAATTGCGTATAGAAAAAAACTGTTATACACAAAGTTTTCCGAAGAAAAATTTGTATACTGAGGAAAAAAACTATTATACTGAAAATTTTCTTTAGGAAAACTTTTATACTGAAAATTGCGTATAGAAAAAATTGTTATACTGAAAGTTTTCTATAGACAAAACTGTTATACACAAAATTATTCGAAGAAAAACTGTTACACAGAAATTTTCTATAGAAAAACTGTTATACTGAAAATTTTCTATAGAAAAAAACTGTTATACTGTAAATTTCCTATAGAAAAAAACTGTTATACTGAAAGTCTTCTATAGAAAAAACTGTTATACACAACATTTTCTACGGAAAAACTGTTATACTTAAAATGTTCCATAGAAAAAAACTGTTATACACAAAATTTACCAAAGGAAAACTGTTATACTGAAAGTTTTCTATAGAAAAAACTGTTATACACAAAATTTTCTATGGAAAAACTCTTACACTAAAAATTTTCTATAGAAACAACTGTTATACACAAAATTTTTCAAAGAAAAACTGTTATACTGAAAGCTTTTTATAGAAAAAACTGTTATACACAAAATTTTCTATAAAAAAACTGTTAAAACTAAAAATGTTCTATAGAAAAAACTGTTATACTGAAAGTTTTCTATAGCAAAAAAAAACTGTTATACTGAAAGTTTTCTATAAAAAAACTGTTATACTGAAAATTTTATATACAAAAAACTGTCATGCTTCTACAACAAATCATCTTTGAATGAGCAAATTTTTCTTTTCACATAAAAAACAGTTTAAAAATTTTAAAGTTTGACTCCTTTTAAATGTGAAATTGTTGGGTGAAGGTATCAACTTTTCCATACCTGATATTTTTCTCTAGAGATTTTTATTTTAAAAGTTTGTATTAAAAAAAAAAGAAAATATGCTTTCCTTCTTAACATTAAATGAAGTGTAACGTTACGAATGGAATGAGTGAATGAATGCAAGAATGTCTTGAGTGTTTTTTCAAAAGGGTGTATAATTTAACCATTACCATGAATAGTATGTATTTTATTTTAAGCAAAATTCTTACAAATGTTTTTCAAGTTTATGTCAATTATTTACTTTTCTTTTTTTTAAGATTTTCAAGGTTTTTCATTTTCTGTAAAGATTTGAAAACGTTTTAAGTGTTTGTGGGAAATTTTGAAGAATAATTTAAATGTGTTTGGAGGCTTCTTTAAAATAAAGGTGACATGCAAATAGTTGGGTAAAAATAGTGTGGAGTAAGTGAGAGTTTAAAGAGAAACTATTAATTGTAGCAATTTTTGTACCAAGAAAAGTTTCTTCTCAGTCTTACGTTTGTATAACTCGTTTTTATGAAATTCCAAACGAATTTAATTATGTACCATTATTTGTATGTATGTGTAAATCACTCTCTAGCTGCAAAAATGTTAAAGAAATTAATGATATTCACCTAAAATATTAAGCATTGTTCTAAGCTGTTTTGTATTGAAAATCAGCAAAATCGGTTAAGTATTAAACAATTTGTGAAATAAAATATAAGACCACTTCGAAAAAAAATTTTTTAAATAAATTTTCTACATTGATACTATAGATTAAATTGTTGTTGTAATGTGTTAAAAGTAGCGTGTTATTGTATTTTTTAGGCACTTTTTCAATAATTTCTTAAAAAACTCTCAGTTTTCTCAATTTTCTGTTTGAAGTTCTTGCTAATTTTTCAACTTTTCCTCATATTACTTGTAAGTACGAGGTAAGTAAGCTCGTGAGTTAAGTCAGCAAACTTCAAAAGCATAATTTCTTGGTTTTTCCCTTAATTTTGCTTTTAAAACTGCGAACAAATTTATAGTTTTCGCATTTAAGTTTTCTTTGTGGCCTTTGATGGTAATTTAATCTTTTCTGTTATTTGTACTAAAACATAAACCCTTTTTCCTCAAAACTCTTAAGATCTTTTGAAAACATTAGTAATGATTAGCTGCTTTAAAAAACAACGTAGGAAAAAAATGAAACCTTAGAAAATGGAAAATTTTGTGAGCGCCCTTTACATTTTGTTTGTGGTTGGGAAAACATTGTAACATTAAGCATGTGTTTGTTTGTTTCTTTGACTGATGTATAAAAATGACAGTTACAACAGCTACACTTTTCATATCATATCAAATGATAGAGATAAAGATCATCATTATGATTACATTTCTACACATATGTATACATACTTACTGGAGTACATTTCATTATAAAAACTTGAACTAACTGCAAAGATTTTGATTACAATGTTTGTAATGGTAACAGAGACAGCAGGGCCTTAGTTTTCCCCCCTTCTAATAGTTTGTGTGGAATGTGGTTTACGCCAGTGATTCTGCTTTTTGCGTTTATAATAATCTACACAATTATGACAAATAATCATGACAATGACAACTGACACACATACTTCTTCGGCTTCTATCTTTCTCTTGTGCTCTAGTACTAATTTATGACTACTTAAAGTTTACAAACACTTGGTGGGAGCGACAGACAGACAGACGGACAGCTCAGCTCTAATTGTCAACATTTGTTAAGTAAAAACCAACAACATGGTTGGTTTGTTTAGATTTGTTGAATGCAATGGTTTGTAGTTGTCAGCCACAACTACAACTAAATTATAATGTTAAAATACATATAACAATTATTATGTTGTGGAAAATAAATATTAAATGTAACAAAAATAATTTGAAATTGTGAACACAATTAGTAGGACTAATTGAGCCTTAACAGAATGGAGTTCTAAGAGATTTGTATTTGACATTTTTTCCCATAGTTTTAACTATAATAAATGTGGCAACTGTTTTAAATGAGAATTTTGAAAAGGCCACCTGTTACTAAAATGTGTTGCCACACTGTCTACGTACACACAGTGGCTTAGAAACTTTATATTTTGGAAATAGTTTGGTAGCTCCTGAATGGTTTCAGATGCCTTAGTGTTGAAAAGTTGAAGAGAAGGCAAACAGAAATATCTCTATATTTATTTTCGTCAGTGATTTTTGGAAGTGGACCTTACATGGGGAGCTATGAGCAATTATGGACCGATAGAGATATTTCTTTTTATAAAACTTGGTCGTGTGATTGTGACTGAGTAAATGAGCAACAACATTTTTACCAGCCAGACGAACGGACGGACATCATTTAATAGACTCAGAATGTGAGTACATCGGAATACTTTAAGGTTAAGAGTGTTAGACTAACACTTGTTGATTAAGGGTATAAAAACAATCTAAAAAACAAAATTGTGTTTTCTATTTTATTAAAATTTTGCATAAATTTAAGGACACCTCAAATGTATCTCCCAGCCCACCCCACTGTCTCATTAACAATTTATTAACTCTGGCTGCTCTTTAACAGCTCCACGCATTACGGTGTGGTGAGTGTGGTGAATTTCCATTATTAGTACAGTGGTACTACCAAAAGTCATCAAATGTAATCTCATATCTGTCATATATTTAATGACAACTAAACCCTACATTGACCTACATAAAACATGCATATACATATATTTTTATGTAGATTACAATGCTAATACAACATTTACTTAGCTCCCTCTTAATTTTTAATAATAAATTCTAACAAAATGTTTTTTTTTTGTTTACCTAAAAGTGTGGTAAAATGTGTAATACAAACACTTCTTCTATGGTGATTATGATGAATAATAATAACACACATAATAAAAGTTTTTATAGTTTATTTTAGCTGTTTTATGGTCAATTTAACAAGCATTAAACAAATACTAAAAATGTATAAGGAGTGCTTCCTTAAAATAAATGTTTATTACACATCATTCAAAACATTTCAAGCACAACATTTTTGAAGGAGCTTATATTGTTTTGTCCTTAAATTGGAAGTGCTATAACTTCCCGGTATGAGTTTAGATTTTAAAATAATTCCGGCACTGTGCCACTTCCCGTTCCATAAATGTTTGGTTGAGTGTTTAAAACTTCTTTTATTGTTATGGCTTTGAGTTCAACTCCTTGCCCTTTTGTTTTGTTGTCTTTCAATTAACATGTCCTTATTGAATTCTCCAATTACTTCAATTCCGAAGATTTTCAATACATATAGTTTGATGTTGTTTTTCGCCAGAGAAAAATGTGAAAGAAATGATTAAGAAAAATATAGTATTTTTAAGGACGCAATCCTTAATATTGTTACGAATTTGCAGTAGCGATTTGAATTTAAAGGTCTGTAGCAACTGCCAGCAACATTCATCATGTTTATAAATATTTCCATCAGTAGAAGCTTCTACTTATCAACAATGTTGATAGCATGCGGTTATTAGCATCGTTTGTAAGTATGGCAACACTAAATGTTTAAGCTGCTAGCATTAACATCGAAGCTTTAGAATTCGAATGTACTAGTTTATCCGTTATAAATAATGGCAGTGGTTGCAGTCGTCAGTGAGTTGATCATAAGCGCTGTTAGAGTTAACATCAACTGTCTTGTACATTTAAGTTTGTGCATTATAAACGTGTGTCTGTCTATTAAAAACACATAGTGACTATTTTTGACTGTTGTTGTTGTACATTTAAATAAATAAAGAGTTGTTACAATTTTAAATTACTTTTATTTGCAATTAAAAGTATCCGGTTTATTTAAAGGAAAAAAAACAACGTTTTAAAAAGGTTAAAACTTAACAACATGTTCATGATTACAATGAAATGTACAACAGCTTTAGTACTTCGCCCCCAAAAATGCTCACCTCTAGCCTACAAATTTCTATACTTTAAGAGTGAGTCAGCAAAAGCTTATACTTGTATTAAGTTAAATAAAACAATATAAATAATTCACAAAAATACATAAATTTATTCAAGTATTGTACAAATTCATTAAATATTCAAATATTGGCTTATAACTCGGTATTTATAAATTTAGCCAATTTTTCCGGAAATCCTCCCTTTAAAGATTTTATAGTTGCTTCCGTTACCTTTTTGGACGAGCTCAGTACCATTCTCCAGTCCAAAGTTCTGGACAGTTGGGTGGATTTGCCTCTCGTGGTACAAAATTTACATAATTGTTTGAATACATCACAAAGACCTTTTTCCATAGTGGCATGAAGGCAGTCACTCTGTGCTGTTTTAGGAATGGTAAAAGCCGTTTTTGTAGACATTCTGTCACAAATGATTGGCATATTTTGCCATAACTGCAAATGGCTTGACACAAGAGAAACTTCTTGGGGAATTTTGAACATTACCGCATCCATCAGCCACATAAAAATCTTGACCCGGAAGTTGTGAAAAGTCTGCCAGTACATAATATCAATCACACAACAGGGTATAAGTTTGTTATTTTGTTTGTAATTTTTACATTTTTCATTTGCGACCCTGCAAAGTATATATATTCTGGATCTTTATAGATAGTGAAGTCGATATAGCCATATTTGTCTCTCTGTATGTTGAAATCAACTTTCCGTAGCCCCCAAATAACTTATAAACATGATTGATCAATATATCGGGAATTATTCATGGAAAAAACCGGGACAACCTAGATATTTGGTCTATTTTTTATCTATATCTGGATTACTAAGTCATTAATATAGACAATATGCAACGATGTACATATATAAGGCTATAGTAATTTGGACCTACAATGGGTCAAAATCGGGAAAAATATTTTTTAATCCGAATTTTTTTTTAACAAAAAAATTTTTTTCACTGATAAATGAAAAAAAAAATTTTTTTAAAAATTAAAAAAAAAAAAATTTGGAAAAAATTAAAAAAAAAAATTTTTAAAATTTTGAAAAAAAAATAATTTTGTTTACCTAAAAATATTTAAAATTTGTATTTTAAAGCATAATTTGGTGAAAAAAAAAATACCTCAATTTTTTTCGCTCATTCTTTTCTAGTTCTTCTAAGTTCTTTACCGTATTGCGATTTGGAACTTTATACGACTTCAACCCAGCATTAGCTTTGGCCCTTCGCACAGATCGTTTAGCTTTACGAGCTGCTTTTACGATAGAAGTGTTCGAAGCTTCTCGAAAGAGTTGTTTGCCTTCTTTTGCCTTAACAATATCTGTATGACCTGTTTTTCTTCTTGATCCAGGTTTTCTTTCAATGTTTAAGTCTTTCTTAAACTGTTTAATGGCTTTTGAAACAGTGTGACGACGAACCTTCAGATCTTTTGCTATATTTTTGAAAGTCCATATTGGATTTTGTTGAAAAGTTTTAATTATTTTTTCAAGTACTTTTTCTTCGCATTTTTTTAGCCGAAATAATGAATGATTTAGGGAAGATAATATCTGACATATTATTTAGTTTTTTTTTTTTTTAAATTAAAAAAAAAAATGAAAAATTATTGGCCAACTTTTGTTTAAATAAGTGAAACGCTACTAGAATTCGATTTACAGAACAGGATTTTGTATTTTGTTGAAAAGTTTTAAATATTTTTGCAAGTACTTTTTCTCTGTTGAAGATAATATCGGACATATTTTTAAAAATTTTGGCTGTATAAGTTTAAAAAAAAAAATTATTGGCCGACTTTTGTTTTCCGACCTATATAAATAAGTGAAACGCTATTAGAATTCAATTTACAGAACAGGTATTTTAAAATTCACATATAGAACAGGGGCGATAAATTTCATTTTTATAAGTCTGATAGCTTTGAAGATAATAAAGATTATTTGTTATTGCTAAATTTTGAAAGATTTTGTAATTTCTAAGCATTATGAACACTCTAAAACTCATGAAATATAACAATTTAATGCACTCATTTTCACTCAGCACTGCCTAAAATGCATTTTGAAAAAAAGTATAATTCTCATTTAGTTTATGTATTTTTCACATAACATGTATGCTCATTAACTATCAATTAACTTTAATCACATAACATTTCCTTTGTCTGTTATTAAGTTGTAAAAAAATATAATAGATTTGGAAGAATTTTAAATTATTTAAGCTTATTGTACAGTTTTCAGCAGTAAGAAACAAAAAGCTGCTGAGAAAAGCTTTTAAAAAACATGTTCTAGTAGCATGCTTTTCTATACTGTGTTTCTTTAAGCTTTAAGAATTTAAACAGCTTCCAAATCATAAAATTTTCCTTGCTGTTGTAAATATGTGTTAAATGTATAAATGTCAAGTATATGTGTAATATTTTCCATTCATTCTCATAACTTTTAAAAAAAAAAAAATTTTAAAATTTTGTTTAATTTCTGTTAAATTTTAATTTAATTCCTTTATTTTCGTTGGATTTTTCTTTAAACTCTTAACAAATCTTTATTTCGTTCCAAAATTATTGTTTTTTTTTTTAACAAAAACCCTTTCTAATTTTGTTAAAATCTTATATAACATAGAAATTATATTAACAATTTTAAGGTGGCTCTACAATTAACAATTTCAAAAAAACCAATAAACTTAAACAATTGATAAAACCACTCAATTTGCCACCAGAAAAGAGTGTATTAAAATATATACTAGTAAAATGCTAAAATTTGGAGCTGTTGCTGCTACACAATTGCTATAAAATAACTCGATAACAAATTTTAAACATTTAAAAAAAAAAATAAAACCTCTACAACGACAACACTTTCCCACAACTATGACAATAATAATAATAATAAAAAATGCCAAACTATTTGTAGAAAATTAATTAAAATTAATAAACAAATAAATGTTGGTGGTGCTATTTATATTACTATTGCTGTATAACAACAACAACAATTGCACAAATTACTAATGGCTGCCCCTACAACAACGGGTTTAGAACTTCATCAAGCACACCAACAGCAACAACATCATCATCATCAGCTTAATCATCATCAACAACAACAGACGCCTATAACAACACAACAACAATTACCCCATAGCAGTCATTATGCACATTTGCCCCAACAACAGCAGCAAACAACAGCAACAACAACATCCCAGCACAACATCCAGCCACATCCACAGCAACATCAACACCAATGCAATTGTTATTTGCCCGTTTTGAAACCCGACGTTTTACTCAATAATGATCGTGGTTTATTTAAAGTTTATTGTTTTATCAAAGATTTCATAGGGTAAGTAAACTTACCCCTAAATGATAATCACTCTCTTTCTCTTTCTCTCCCTCTCTCTACTTGTCTTATAGACAAAGAAAGAATTGGTTGTTTAATAAAATTATAGCTTTTTATAATTTTGTTTAAAAACATCTTTGTTAATTATTAACTTAGTAAGTAAGTACTAAAGCTTTTTATATTATTTTGCTTTTGAAATTGTATACCAATTGTTATCAATTTGATAACCTTTTCTATTGTTTAATACACTTCCCTTCACTCTCTTTTACAATTACTGCATTTCAGCTGCCTAAACACTTGTCATTTTATGTTTGTTTTGTATTTTCTTATCATTTTTATTTAAATTTTCTAATTTCATAATCATTGTTATCACTCTAAACAGCTGTTTGTGTTTTTTTTTCTTTTAGCATGTTCTGAACTCCTGCTAAATTTTATTTCATTATCACCTGTGTTTTAGTGTTAAATGTTTGGAAATTCTGTTAGAATATATGTTTTGAATTTGTAGTAGAATTCTTCACTTTGCAATTAGATTATTAGTTATTTGTACTGCTTATTCAATTTGTATTTATTTGCCTTTGA
This sequence comes from Calliphora vomitoria, assembly GCA_942486065.2. Taxonomy (NCBI): domain Eukaryota; kingdom Metazoa; phylum Arthropoda; class Insecta; order Diptera; family Calliphoridae; genus Calliphora; species Calliphora vomitoria. The sequence goes on along the minus strand of OW818030.2, from coordinate 113,373,981 downwards.
ATTTAGAATTCAAGTTATTGTTAATTTTGAAAGAAACAATTGTTTAAACTTCCTCTTGGGGAATTTTATGACATAATGTCTAGCTAAATATATTAATTTTCTTAATAAAACAATTAATTTTTTTTATAAATTCTATGATATAAGAATAACACCATTTTCACGCGATCTAGGGTGACAGATGTGATCACCGAAATGGGCAGAGTTCACCACCAGGAATTAGATCTGTGCCGACTAAATTTAACAGCGACTGCTCTCTTTTAACTTTAAGGATCCATAACATTTTCTCTTATTTTTACAGGAAAAATTAAAGGCCGAAGTGTCACCTACTAAATAAAAAAAAAAAACGCGTATCAAAATTCCAATCCAAAGTTATGGACTTTTGAGCGCCTTCTCGTGAAATGGTCCATTGTGCGGTGGCTGACTTTAAAAATTTCGGCTAACTCAAAATCGGCTGTCAGGCGTCTAAATAAAAATTTCTCAAATTAAAAAATGTAAAATTGTGAAACTAAGAACATTTTATTAAAATACTTAGGAACATACACGGCTTGTGACACCGTCTTTGTGGAAACCACATTTCTTGCACATCAATATCCTGCAATTAATGCAGAAAGAACTCGGCTAACCAGCCTCATTTTCGAAAAAGTAGGGTCCAATGATGCTTCCAGCCCAAAGTGTTGCAGAATCAAAATATTTTAGAAATTAATCTTACGATTGCTATGCAATTTTACATAGGCTCAGTAGAGTAGTCTATTATTTGACGACGAACCTCACAGACTCCTCAGTAGCGGTGAGTTCTCCAAGTAGAACTCCTCAGACATAAACAAATTTTTAACTCTTCCGCATGTGTTATACAGAGTTTTCCAACAAGACGTGTTATTTTGATATTCAAAGAAAAATGGCATATTTTGAGTTAAATGATCGGATGTTTATTTCATAATAAAGAGGGGAAGGTATGCCGTTAATAATGAAAAACAACATCAACCAAATGGCCACCACGACCACGCTTACAGAACCATATCCTCCTTTTCATGAAATTTTCCATAACCAAATCGCAAAGTGGCTGCCCTATGTCCTCGATAGCCTCACGAATTCTATCTTTGAGGTCTTCAATCGACGCTGGGCTGTTGGCGTAGACCTTATTTTTCACGTGGGCCCAAAGGAACAAGTTGCAAGGTGTTAAATCACAAGATCTCGGTGGCCAATTGTGATCACCTCTTCGAGAGATAACACGGTCCGGAAACTTTTCCCCGTAAAAGAGCAATGGTTTCGTTGCTTGTGTGGCACGTAGCGCCATCTTGTCCAAAGTAAACGTTGTCCAGATCAATATAATCCAAAATGATGCTTCCAGCCCAAATTATTGCAAAATCAAAATAATTTGAAAATAAATCTGTCATTTGTGATACGATTGCTATGCAGTTTCACATAGGCTCAGTATATGAGCATTCGAGTTCTATTATTTGACGACGAACCCCATATGCCCGTCAGCGATTGCGCTATGAGTTCCCAATGCTGGGCTGCTCATACACGCAAAAAAAAAAATATAGTTGTACATGTTTACTGTAACCATTTCAACATTTGTACATGTTTACTGTAACCATTTCAACATTTTTTACAAACATATACATGTTTACTGTAACCATATATATGGTTGATATAATCATGTGAATCGTAAATTAACCATATTATTGTTACCACAATTGTTAAAAATTTTGAAATGGTTACAGTAAACATGCACAACTATATTTTTTTTTCTACGTGTACATAAACTAATTTTAAACTCTTCCGAATTTGTTATATATTCGTGATTTTATTCAAAGATTTTAATATATTCTACAATTCCTCGATTAGGTGCATAAAAACATGCTTGCGTGTGCGATTTTTAGCAAGATAGAACCATTTGAAAATTGAAATTTCAAAATTTCACAATTTATGAATAAGTTCAATCAAATTTGTATTTCTTAAAGCTCTGTATTAGGTCTATATATGGAGTGAGATCAAAAAATTCTTAACATACATATGTGTTAATAAAAACGAAACAACTTACCGTTTTAATTTTTTTTTATTTGATTGAAATTATTATTACAATTTACAAAAAAAAATATTTTTATAGTTTCAATCACAGTTATGAAATTTTGAACCTTTTTCGGAAACCCTTCCATTAACGTTTTTATAGTGCTTTCTGTCACTTTGGTTTAACACGTAGTCTCTTTTAATAAGAGCCCAATATCTCTCCACTGACCTTAGCTCCGGGCAGTTTGGAGGATTTGCCTCGTTTCGTCATCCATTATGCAGCAGGAAAATAAAAAAATTTATAAAATTTTACTTCTATTTCCGTGCTCTGTGTTTGGTCTCTAAATTTTTAGCAACGTTCCTGTCAGGAACTTTTTGAGCCTTGTATGCTTTTAAATCTTAATTGGCTTTAACTTTTCGTACCAAATAGTCCGAGCATTGAGCTAACCGGGCTGCTTTCGTACCGGATGTGTTGGGAGCTCTTTTGGAAAAGCTTTCTTTTTTTTTGGCTTAATAAACATCATGTGAACTATTCCTTCTACCTGAACCAGGATTTCTATCAACGGACAAATTCTCCCAATACTGTTAAATAACATTGGAAACAGTTTGACGGCAGACCTTTGAATGCTTGGCCAACTTTTTGTAGGACCAAGTTGGGTTTTGTTGAAAATATTTAATAATTTTAGTACGCACTTTTTTCTGGTCACTCATTTTAATCAGATTAACAACAAATGTATATAATTGACATTAAACATAATAACTGACATAATACTTGGGTTAAAAGTTTTAACGAAAAACGTGTGTTAAGAATTTTTCGATCTCAGTCCTTATATATATACAGTGTACTCTCTCATAAGCGGACACCTAAGGGACTGACAAATTTGTCCGCTTATAAGAGGTGTCCGCAAAGAGAGAGTACACTGTATTAAATAAACTTTTAAATCAAAGCAGGTTTTTAATATTCTTTATGATTTTTCTGTAGTTATACACATGCAATACATACCGTGTGACCCCAAAACATCTGTTTTTATTATTTTATTTGACGAAAAAGACGTATTTCAAAAACTCCTTTTACTTAGGGACAATTCAAAACATATACATATATAGTTTTATTTTATTGAAAGAGTAAACAACGGCAAACAAATTTATGCTAAACAATTACTTACTCTTTTTAAGAAAATATTTGCCCTGTGTGACCCAACTTTTACTTACTTTTACTTAATAAAATTGCCAAAAATTCAATTATGCATTTTATTAGCAATTTAATTTTATACTATTCGCACTTTATTTCAATTCTACCACTGTGCTTATCATATGAGTTGAATTTCCCCTACTCATGTTTATTTTCTCGGCTTATTCTTTATTTAGAAATGTTATGAAATTCACCACTTGTAGGTATTGTTGTTTTTTTTTTAGTTTTTGATTCTCTATTGGTAGTTGTTGTTGTTGACATACAAACATTGATTGCTTGCAAATATAATGTTTTTGCTAAACGCCTGCCAAGTGCCTCCGTGGCGCAATTGGCTAGCGCGTTCGGCTGTTAACCGAAAGGTTGGTGGTTCGAGCCCACCCGGGGGCGGTTAATTTTTTTTTTTTTTAATTTTTCTTTAAGGGATTTTCTTATAATTTTATTAATTTAAAAGATATTTAATTGTAAGTAATCAGCAATTGTTGCAGATTATATTTATATTACTTAAGTAAAAAAATTAATGTGTGTAAAAATGTTTTGAATAATACTAATGGGTCGATTATGGATGGCAACCGAACTTCAGTTGCGTTGCCAGAACGCCAGTTTGGCAACAGAATGATAGCTCTGTAATACCATTTAGGCAACTGCAACTGCAAATGAAGTCCGATTGTCATTCATAATCGACCTATTAATATCATTCAAAATATCGTGATGAAATTGGACATAAACAAGTTTTATATGAACCCAAATCATTCTGCAAACTTTTGAGAGCATGGGTTCATAATTGACCCTAACTCCCATATAACCCCTATATCAAAAAAATATTTTATTGTCACACATTGATGGTGGGTAAATAAAATTAAGCACAGCCGAATATAACACTCTTAATTGTTTGTATTTCAAATTTTCAAAATTATAAGATTTCCAAAGAAATTTATAAGCATTTCTATATTAATTTTCAATATAAAATTGATATGATTATATAGAAAAATATAAATTTTAAAAGAAACATTTTAATCACAAGTTTGCTATTAATAATACTTGGCGTAAAATAATAATTTTCCTGTTTATTTCATACAAACAAAGAAGAGTAATTAAGTTTTTATTACCGCGTGCTCAAGAACTAAAGAAAGCGAAAACAATTTAAAAAATTATATGTATGTATGTATCTTTCAAAGGAAATGAAAATTTTATATATTTTTTACACATGACATTTATATTATTAAACAATTAAAAATACAAACAATGTAAAAATAGATATTTTCATTTAAACATTTTTCATTATAGTGACGTTGGCTGATGAAATTGAAATTTTGAAACCCTGAAATTTGTCACTTTCAGTGAAAATTTCACAAAAATATATACAAGAATTGATTTCTTGTTTAATTAGTTTCATTTAGCCTGAAGGTTGCTAAATTAAACAAAAATAATTACATATTTGTTTAAATAAAAAAATAAATCTTGTTTTTCCTACAAAGAAAGCACAATTCGTGTAGTAGTAGTATATTGTTGTACATATTTACTTAATTTTTGTAGTACATAATTATTTTATTTTGAATATAATTTCTCTTGTTTTTGGCATTTCTTAAAAACACAGCTGTCTGTCAACAACTCTCTGGCAGACAAATAAGAACAATTCGTTTTATTCTTTTTGTTTCTTTAGAATTAGTTGAAAAAAAAAACAAAAATAATCAATTTAAAATTAAAACATCATCACTTGCACACCTGCAAACAATTTGCTATGGTTTTGGCCCATGAGTTTTTTTTTTACAAATCCCCACAGCTTATTATTTCCTTTTTAAGTGGCTGCCAATTTTATTTTATGCACCTTTTGAAAAAAATACTATAAATACTACTGCAGCAAATGATGCTGCCCCCACAAACGCTCACATGTGTAAATCTCAATATTATTTTAACACAACGGGTGGCTAAGGAACAACATTTGTTGGTGTGACATTCAAATATGGCCACACTGTATTAGTGTGGTGAAAAAGTCACTGGTATTAAACACATTCATGACTGCAGGCTACCGACTATAACCTGTCAAAAATAAAATACATGTGTAATGCTTTAAACATATAGACTGCAGCAGGCTACACAGCTACACGACTACAAGTGTCGTTGGTAGCAATCTTCACCCTGTAGTCGGCTACTTAATTATAATGAAAACGACAGCAACATCGTGACTTTGAAGTTTGACGTTTCGATACATATTGTTCATTCTCGCCTACGAACATATAAATTAGCTTAAGTTGGCTACAGGGGCAACTATGGTCGTGTAGCTGTGATGGCGTCAAAATAAACGTCTTCATATAAACGCGTGTATTTTATTTTTTGACAGATTTTGGTCGGTAGCCTGTTGTAATTTATGTGTTTAAAGCATGTAAAGGGTTTTCCAACAAGAGTTGTTATTTTATTTTGAAGCTTTTATTCTTTGACATTTGACAAGTAGAAACTACGCCATTACTAAAAATGGAACGATACATGCTTCAACAACGGATTGAAATTAATAAAATTCACAAAAAAATTTGTGAAAATCATGCAGTCACAGTTCGCAAAACTAAAGCTTTTTTGGGTCGTCGTGAAGCACCTTGTCGGACCGCAATACAGAAATTGGTGGAAAAATTCAAGCGGTTGGAACAAGTTCGTGATGTGAAGAATAAAACCCGTGCACTTCGCTCAAGAACAACTGAGAATATTGCTGCTGTAGCCCAAAGTGTTGAAGAAAATCCAGGTTTGTCCATTACTCGTCGTTCTTTGGAATTTACCATTCCACAATCGTCATTACACCGTATTTTGGATGATATTGATCTGGACAACGTTTACTTTCAACAAGACGGCGCTACGTGCCACACAAGCAACGAAACTATTGCTCTTTTAAGGGAAAAGTTTCCGGACCGTGTTATCCCTCGAAGAGGTGATCACAATTGGCCACCGAGATCTTGTGATTTAACACCTTGCGAGTTTTTCCTTTGGGGCCACGTGAAAGATAAGGTCTACTCCAACAAGACCTCAAAGATAGAATTCGTGAGGCTATTGAGGACATAGGGCAGTCACTTTGCGATTTGGTTATGGAAAATTTCATGAAAAGGAGGATATGGTCATGTAAACTTGGTCGTGGTGGCCATTTGGCTGATGTTGTTTTTCATTATTAACGGCATAACTTCCTCTTTATTATGAAATAAACATCGATCATTTATCTCAAAAAATGCCATTTTTCTTTGAATACCAAAACAATTAAGTAGCTGACTACACGGCGACAATTTTTGCTATCGGAATTTGTTGTTAACTAGTCGTGAAGCCTGCTGTCGTGAATGTGTTTAATGCATTACAAAAAAATTTATATTTTTTTTATGGTTATTATTATTGTTAGAGAGGATCCATGGATCAGTATCATTTGATCTTTAGTGTAGTTCTTAACTTTACCACAACAGATACAGGCTTCTTATAAAGACAACTTAAATACGCCAATCATGATAATTAAAGCCTTTCCGAGCCACTTCGCTCTGCATGATCGTAATATAGAGCAATCACCGTTATTTCGCCGCAACATCTCTCAAATTAAATTGATGGATTCTAAGACCACAGTGCCCGTTAAATAGTCTCGTAAGTATTGCATGGTCGCTTTTGTCGTGAGATATCAGCTTCTGAGGTTAACCCTAGGACAGAGTAATAAATTGTTTTGTCTATCAGTGACCAGATAAGTCATCCTATTGGCGATGGTATTCCGATTCGCTCCAATAAATGATCCTCTATTTCGCCGCAACATCGCTCAAAGTGAATAAAACCATGGTCGTGTTTGTCGAAAGATAGCAGCTTCTGAGATTTACCTTAGGGCAGAGTAGTAAATCATTTTGTCTGTCAGTGTCCAGATAAGTCATTCCATTGGAGATAGAATTCCGATTCGCTCCAATAATTGATCATCTCTTTAGCATACCCTCTCGTGGAGAGGGTTCGTTCATTGCCAACGTACCCAACACAATGTCAAGCATCGACTTCGATTAAAGATATATCGACCTTGTTTCATAGGAGTATAAGGCCCTAAGTGCAAATCCTTAAACCCCTCAATTTCCTGTTACAGCAACGGGTAGATAGCCTATGGAATACTTCTCTGGAAATTGTATGGACCGCGTTCCTACGACAATAAGTTGTACGCTCCCGAACAACCCGACTGTCACTCGACCAAAGATTGTCAACTCAGCGAAAGCTGTATCAAACGAAAGTATTTTCCCCAGGAAAGCACATTAAACAACAAATGAAATGTTACAATAACAATTTGTAACAGTTCATCTGGTCCAGTTCGGCAGCTTTTTCAGCTGCACAACTTTGTCCAGGACTCCTGTTAAAATAAGCTTCAGCTAGTCAGCACAGCATATGGTAGTCCGATCGGGTCACATGACCCCAAGTACAACTTGAACAATGTCTTCGAACTTTAAACAACAGATGAACTGTGACAATAACAACAATAAATACTCTTCTGAAATTTTGGCTCCTTTTTCAGCTGCACAACTTTATCCATTACTCCTGCTTAAATAAGCTTCAGCTGGTCAGTACGGCATATGGTAGTCGGAAAATCACAGGTCACATAACCCCAAGTAAAATAACGTCTTCGTACGATGGCGGAGAAGTTCCCATATTACTTGGTCTTTTAGCCTTTAGTGTCCCAGCTACTTCTACATCTGCTGTCTGGTTAAAAGGATTTGTTCCTTGGAAATTTAAGATCATTAGTTCATGAAACCGATAAAGTTTTAGGCATGGTGGTCTTGCCTCTTCAAAGTTCATCCTACGCTCTATACAGAATTTAAGCCGTTTAGGTGCAGACCCGAATAATTTCCTCCTTTTCATTTGCACATTTAGCCTGCCGCTCTTTGTGAACGGTGTTGGCGGATGTAGATGGTTCCGGTTTCGGGACATAAATTCTAAGCGTTAAGGAAATTTTTCATTAGGATCATAAGACCCTGATACAGGTGCAGTTAGGACCTTTTCTAAATTTCTGATAAGATTATTTAATTCTGCTTCCAAAAAAGATATATCAATGGGACAACAGAAGACCATACAGCAGAGCCTCTTGGTTTAGAAGGGCACGAATACAAGCGCAGCCACCGTTAAAAGACACCATAACGTAGTGGCATTCATCTTACGGATACAGTGCGGATAACATCTGGAATATTATGGAGTAAAATGGCTTCTAATGTTCTTTTTTAAGATTATGTAAGAAATCCAATAAATTTTATTATAATTTCTTTTTCCAAAATATGGTTCCTGCCAATTATTTCTAGCAGTGTTTCTATTTCTATTTCTATAATTCTCGTCTAACCTCCGCTGCATATGACATTTAAAATGTTTCTTGTCTTTCAGATTTCATTAAACAATTTTCCGTTTTCTTTAACTTGACTCATCATTAAACAATATATTTAATTCATGAATAAAAATATCATCATCACACATATTTTTCGTTCTTTATCCGTGTTAATCTTTTAGCTAGATATTTCATTAATTTTTTTTTTTTTTTTTTTATTTTCGATTGCCATTTTGTTCAACTATTAAAGGCATAGAGCAAATTAAAGATTTATGTTTCAAAAAAAAAAAAAAAAAAATAGTTGACAAAATGCCAATAAAAACCAAAAAAAAAAAAAATGGTTTTGTTTTCGTAAACGAATTGAAAATTAAGAAAAATTCTTAAAAATAAAAAAAATCTGCTTTAAATACACTTACGTTGTTGTATTGATATTTGAAATTTCGTTGCCATGTTAATGACGTATTTGGCTTGAATTTGTGGCTATAGCAGTTTGATTACGCTAATTAATTAATTAACTTTTCGAAATCTTATATTTATTTATTTCACTATTTTCAATGTTTTGTTAGGTTGACGTTTTTCTTATAAGCTAAATGTTATTTATGGTATATTGATTTATGAACCTTTATAGATTTAAGTTAAGTTATATGTATGTACAATAGTTTTATTTTTAATTAAATTTAATCCCTATAATTTAGTTTATAAATGAAATATTTCTTAAATAGCTTATTAATGTATTTTGTTTATTTTTTTTCTTTTATCGTTGCAGGTATGTTTAATAATCCATTTGAATATTTAACACAAACAAAAACTGAATATTCATTTAACGAGTGAGTGATTTTAATTTATTTATTTTTTAAATTAAGCAAACAGAAAAAAAAATTATGAATTTTAATGGTGTTTATTTTAAGAAGAAGTAGAAAAAATACTTGAAAATGGGTGAAATGGTGTGTGTAATATGAAAGCAGATGTCAAGTAACCCAGCAGTTTAGCAAGTAGTCAATGTAGTATTGCTTATAGACAGTAATTCTCTCTAATGTTTGATTACTTGGCTGACTCTAATTAATATAGTTTTGGTCATAGTGCAAAGAGAAGACAATTGGTTACTTTATACATCCCAGGTAATCTAGCGTGAAGTCAATAGTCACCTTAGTATCTCTAAGTAATCTAAAGTGTAGACACTTTAGAAAGTAGTTATTTTACCCATCAGAATTAATCTGTTGGAGAGTTGTCGGAGGAAGGTTTGTTTACATGCAATCGGTAATTAGAATGTAGTTTTAACTGACTATTTGAGGTCAAAGAGACTCCGCCTGCAATCGTACATGTTATAATAACCAGTTAGGTAACTGATCAAGTAACCAGTAAGTTAACTGATTCGATGTAATCGATATGTGAATCGAATGCGTTGACTACTTTAGACCAGCTATCAGACAGTCTCATTATAATCCAAAAGGGTCAACTGCTTAGGACATGCACATGTTAAAATAACTGGTCACGTAGTTAGTTGTCACCTTTAATGATATGAAAAATCACTTGTTCGGGACAGTCTCCTAGAACTGCTGGGGAGTAATCAATGTATCCCTTGTCACTAATGTCTGATCACTGGCTGACTCCAATTTATATTTGTCATGTATGTGCTCTTAGTAGTGCAGAGATAAGTCAACTGGTTACTTTAGACACCCCAAGTAATCTAGTGTGAAGTCATTTGTCGCTTAAGTGTCTCTAAGTAATCTAGAGTGTAGTCACTAAACGTTTATTTTGTACTGCACTTTAAAAAGTAGTTATTTTACACACCAGAAGTAATCTAAAGAGTTGTCGGAGAAACGTTTGTTTACAAGCAATCGATTATTAAACTGTCTATGAGATGTCTTTTTAACTGACTATTTGAGGTCAATTAGCACCCGCAAATGTTAGAATAACTAGTTATGCAGCTGATCAAGTAATCAGTTAGGAAGCTAGTGAGGTAACTAGGGATTTTGTTAAATTTTTAGCTTTTATTTTGAAACATTTGTACTACTTATTCATAGTATTGGCCATTGTTAGCTATGACCTTTTCCCATCTTTCTGGCAACATATGGATTCCGAGCCAAAAAACCTGCTCATCTTTGGAGGCCAAGAAGGAATCAAGCCAATATCGGATACTCTGTTCTGAAGTGAAGCATATCCCAGAGAGAGCGTTCTGCATCGGTATTGGCCGCATATTCTGGGCTTTTTTCGGCCAATGATCACTTCAAACGAATATGTTGCGTTCGGTACAGGTTTCCTGTGATGGTCTACCAGATTTCGCTTCTGCTCCCACCAAATAGAGAGCATTACTTTAGCGCCATGGATATTTGGCTTTGGTGTCGATTTGGCTGGTTGGCCGGGCTTCACATACGATCTCTTACGCTTCGGGTTATCGTAATGGACCAATTTTTTATCGGAAGTAATGAATCGGTGCAAAAGAACTTGAAGGACGGACATGCAAAGTCGTCTTTCAAGGTCTCTCGTCTTCAATTCGTATGGTTCCCAATTTCCCTGCTTCTGGATGAATCCTGCTGCTCGCAAACGTTTTGAAATTGCCGCTTGAGAAGCACCCAATGATTTTGAAGCTCTTGTTGAGTTTGACAGCAGTATTCATGCTGTAATTGCAATTTCTTGTTGAGTTTGACAACAATCTTCATGGAGTTATGCCTCCAATTCTTGGTCTTCACGCTTTTTTGGTTGGCCTAGGCGATCTTTTTCTTCCGTGGCAAAATTACCACTTCTGAACCTCACAAACCATCTCTCTCACGTTGAAACGGATGGAACATATTCACCATAAGCTTTGGTAAGGAATTGGTGCAGCCCCACTTTTTTTAAAGTTAAAGAAGTAAAGCAAAACTTCCCGCATATGACGCTTTGTAGGCACAAAATTCGACATTTTAGAAGCAAAAAACAACCTTGTGGGTTACTCTATAATGTTCAATAACTAAGTGAGAATAAACGACAGATATGTACCCTTCAAAATGACATATAAGTTATTAAAAACAAAAACCACGTTCCAAAGATACGCCATCTATTGTAAGTCTATCAGCTTACTATCATTCACAATACAACACATGGCATTATTCGATTTAAATAGCATTAAGTTCTGCTAACTGCTGGTTTACAAATCCCTCTTATTTGAGCTAAACTGTAATGTTGGCAACCATAAATTTCCTGTCTCATATATTTCATAATTTTATGAAATCTATTTTGTACTTTCTCGATTCATTACAAACATTTCATATTAATTATAATTTTCTTTTTGCGGTTTTTGGCGTTTTTAGTTTCTTTCTTTCACTTTGTTTGCCACTTTTAGCAAGAACATTTAATGCTACATTCGCAGTAGATCATAAATATTATTAAGCTGCACCAATTAAAACTGACAGAAATATACATTCACCAATTAACAAAACAACATTTACACAGTGCAAAAAAGAAATAAAAATAAATAAAAAAAAGAACACTCAAAAGACAAACCGCCAATGAGTAGAGAGGCGTTTTGTAAATTTGCGACAAAATTAAGGCAAAGAAATTATCTATTTTAAAATGTTGCTTTTAAGTACTCTAGGGGAAACCTACAACAATGTTTTAACACGCTAAGATGAGTGTTTAACACTAAATTAGCACTATGCATGGTTTTTATAGTAAAAGTTCTAGAGAATTCATATATAAAAATAATGCTAACTACAGTTCAAACATTGGGATTTAATCAATTGCAATATTATTTTAACAATAATTGTTCTTTATTTTCCTTAAAGCTAGCTATTTTTAATAAATTTTATTTATTTATTGGAGTAGAAATTGTTTGGTTTTTAAATACCAAAAATATCTTTATACTTCTGTTTAAGTATGTCTATAATTATAGCAATGATAAGATATATATGTTTTTGAAGAGTTTTATTGGCATTTTAATGTCATTTGTTTGTCCACAATATTTAATAATAAACGTTATAATAACGACACTTTGTCAATTAATAAATTTACTTTTTGAGATATTTTTTGTTATTTCATTTTTATGTGCTTTGTTGTTTAATCAAAATACTTATTATTTGCTAATTAACGTTTTAATATGAAGAAAAAAACAAATAAACAAATAATATTCATATGTACTTATATTAACCAGTTATTAGTACTAAATTGCATTTCATATATTTTTTAATTAGAAACAGCTAGAAACCACTTAAAACAGAAACCAAAACAAAAATGTAGTAAATAGCTATTTAGTAAATAAATATTAATAATATAATTCACTTTATTTTGCATAAAATAAACAAAATAGCTAAATAATATCAAGAAAACTTAGCTTAAAAATGAATTGTAAAATAAACAGCTGTTCAGATTGTGTTATTTACATTATGCTACGTAATAATAGCTATTTACCACTCATACATACATACTCACCATATAAAATTGGTGGATTGTTTACTCTCACCTCTTTTGTTTCTCTGTTTACTCTGTTTACTAACTGCAGCAGTGATGCCACACATACATACATACTCACCACATAAAATTGCTGGATTTTTTACTCTCACCTCTTTGGTGTTGTTTGTGTCTCTTTGTTAACTAACTGGACATTGCAGCAATGATGCCAAGTTTTTTTAAAAAACAAAATAAGGCTTATTTATAAAAATCTGTATTTGTTTAGCATTTACTCAAGATTATCCCTAAATTTAAATAGAATTTGTGTTAAAAAACAATAAAATTCTTTATAACATCAGCTCTAAACTTAATATTCCTTCAAATATTTAGATTAAAAGCTAAATGTTTATTTAATAATTAATCTTTAACCAAATCCTGTCTGTATTAGCTATTTAAATAAAATATTTGAATTCAAATTTTTCATATATAAATTAATTTTATTAATTTAATTCCTAAAACGTGTCTGCTCTAATTAGCACTTCAGACTTCGGGCTGTATGCTTTATTTTTTCAAACATTATCAATAATTTCGTTGTATTTATTTATTAAGTTAGCAAATTGATAATATTTAATGCAAATATCAATACAGCTTTAAAATTCATCGATCTTTTCTCCAGATGATATAGAAATATGACGTCTGTTTGTTTTTTTTAATAAAAACTTATTATAACAACTTTTGAAAATATCATAAAAAAAAACTTATTGACATACTTTAAAATATCTTTGAAACAAGTTAAAACAATATCATTGATAAATTAATAATTTCATTTTGATTAGATTTAAGTGATTATAGATCAATATAATTTTGATAATGTTATTCAAAAACAATATTTCTTTTATGGTTGTTTGTTGGTTTTTTTTAAAACGTATATTTTGTTTTAAAACACACGTTTTGATAAGAATCTGAAACTAATAAATTGCAAAATTTGGACTTATATTTGAAGACTTTACAAAAAGTTTTTCAGCAATAACAGTTTGATCATACGTTGGTAACAGCTGCGAAAAGAACTCGAAAGATTTGAGGGAAAAAGTATTTTTGCCAATAAGGACTGAGATCGAAAAATTCTTAACATACATATATGTTAATAAAAATGAAACCACAAAACTTACAGTTCTGATTTTTTTTTTATTTGATTGAAATTATTATTACAATTTAAAAAAAAAAAATATATATATTTTTATAGTTCTAATCACTAGTGATGAAATTTTGAACCTTTTTCGGAAACCCTTCCATTAACGTTTTTATAGTGCTTTATGTCACTTTGTTCGAACAGGTTGTTCATCTCCGTTTAAAATCTACCACACTTTTGGACACCTTTTTTGTGCTCATCAATTCTCTTTTAACAAGAGCCCAATATCTCTCCACTGACCTTAGCTCCAGGCAGTTTGGAGAATTAGTCTCTCTTGGTACAAATACCACATTACTGTTCTTTTACCACTCAATACCTTTCTTACCATAGTGACAGGGTGCCAAATCAAGCCAAAATAAGTGGACACACTAAGAAGTCTTATGAATGGAAGCATCCTTCTTTTGTAAACATTCCTTGATGTAAATTTCGGTATTTATAGAGCCCTTTGTAACAAATGTTTGGCTTTTTTGCCGCAACTGCATATTGCTTGCCATACCAAAAACATTTTGGGAAATTTTGCCTGCTTTTGGGTCTTAAACTTTTCTTCAATATTCCCTCGAGCATCAGCAACATCAAAATTTTGACCCAGAAACTGCGAAAAATCTGCCAGAACATACGTTTCGTCATCCATTATGCAGCAGGGATTTTTTTTTATAAAATTTGTCTTCAATTTCCGTGCTCTGTTTTTGGCCTCTAAATTTTTTTGCAGAGTTCCTGTCGGGAACCTTTTGAGCCGTGTATGTTTACGAACCTGCATTGGGTTTAACTTTTCGTACCACTGAGCTATCCGAGCTGATTTCCTACCGGATGTGTTGGGAGCACTTTTGAAAATGCTTTCTATGTTGTTGGTTTAATAAACATCATGAGAGCCATTCCTTTTACCTGAACCAGGTTTTCTATCAACGGACAAGTTCTCCCGGTACTGTTGAATAACATTGGAAACAGTTTAACGGCAGACCTTTGATTGTTTGACCAACTTTTTGCAGGACCAAGTTGGGTTTTGTTGAAAATTTTTCGATCTCAGTCTTAAGTTGGTCAATTATTTGATGCAGCTTTTTAGTTTTAATAAAATAAATTTAGGTGTCTATTCGGCTGGTTGGCCGTGATTCACATACGATCTCTTATGCTTCGGGTTTTTATAATGAATCCATTTTTCATCGCAAATAATGATTTTCTTTTATACCGTTCAAGCACCATTTCGGACATGTAAAATCGTCTTTAAAGATTTCTGGGCTTTAATTCCCTGCTTTTGGATGAATCCTGCTGCTCGCAAACGTTTTGAAATTGCTGCTTGATTAGCTTGCAAGCTCTTGTTGGGTTTGACAACAATCTTAATGATGTAATGCCTTCAATTCTGCTCTTCAACTGATCTTCAAGCTTTTTCGGCTGGTCTGGGCGATTTTTGTCTTCCATGTCAAAATCACCACTTTTGAACCGAAGAAAACATCTCTCGCACGTTGAAACCGATGGAATACATTCAACATAAGCTTTTGTGAGCAATTGGTGTGCTTCAGCGGCACTTGTTTTCAAATTATAGAAGTAAAGCTAAACTTCCAGCATATGACGCTTTGTTGGCACAAAATTCGAAATTTTCGAAGCAAAAAAAACATTATTGCTTATACAATAATGTTTAATTACTATGTTAGTATAGTAACAGATATGTGCTCTTCAAAATGCTATAATCTGAAGGTCCAATTTTCACACACCTTTCGCAGTAAATCAGGCTGTATTTTGTTAATAACGCGTGGAGTATTCGCTTCCAAGTGTGCGATATTTTCTGCTTTATCTGCATAGACTTGGGTCCTGACATATTCCCAGAGAAAATAATCTAATTGCGTCAAATCACATGAAATGTTTCTCTTAGTAAATTGATTGTATCGCGTACTTTGTGACATTTGGCACAATCCTGCTGAAACCACATGCCTGCAATACGAATGTCTTCCAATTGTGGTACTAAAATCTTAGTAAGCTTGTCTCTATACCGCTCACCGTTTACTGTAACGTTCTGACTCTCGTTTTCCATTGATTCCACAGGCCCATAAAGCTCACCAAACAGTGAGTTTCCTGGATGTAATGGTGTTTCGACAATGGCTTGCGGATTATCTGCGCTCCAAATGCGGCAATTCTGTTTATTGACACATTAAACAACATTTTCAAATGAAATTGTGAGTCAATTGCAAAGTTCCCTTCTGCCCATTTACCAAATGTACGGAGAGAACGATGATTATGAGACCTCAACTTCTGTACGAGTTGAATCTTATTATTATTATTAGAGAGGCTTTACGCTGTGTGGCCTATAGGATATTTTGTGCAGCCTTAGATTTATCATTCCAACAGATTTGGGCTGAAATGTACCCATTGGGATACACCTTTGAAAGTTGGGCCAATATATACCAGCCCCAGTGTCACCATTAGCCTGTTTGTAACCATCTCTTAACCACACTTGATCGACACTATCCTGCCACACATTATCCACTCATCTCTTTTAGGTATAAAAATCTTAACTTTATATTTAACCCAAAAGTAGGTGACATATAGTCTGATACTACAATGCAAGGATCATTCCCAAAGATGCCTAGAGTGTGGATCTGCTCAACCAGATCACCCGGCATTACACGGGATATCCCCAATAATCTGGATGCACTAAGTGTTAGATGTGTAGGATTGCACCCAGAGCATGAGTGGGACAGTTCGTCAAGGACCCAGTAATAGAAATACAGATGAGACGATAGATACCAAGTAATGATCTCGCAGTCATCGTTCCACTTTCTTCCACCATGTCAAGGCGAATCTTGTAAGGACGCAAACCAAGATCCTTATGCAAAATTGCCCATAAAGTGTATGTACACAAGTTTAATTGTTGAGCACGACGATTTATTGACACATTTGGATTATCATCAACACCTTTTCTGTCTTTTGCCTTTTCTGTCAATTGCCTTTTCTGTACCTACTACACGGCGTCTTTCGGGATGCGTATTCTCGTTAAAGCTTAGTACTCTATTCAAAATTTCGTGCGAAATTCTGTCAAACTACATATAAAATATTTGGAATGAAATATATGCGAAATAATTTCGCAAAAACAGTACTCTGTTCTTATTGTGGAAAACATGTGAAATACATCTGGCAACCTTATTTTTCCACACGAAATAACATAAGCAGCACTTCTTTCGCACGAAATTAAAACCAACAGCTGATCATTTGTTGCATATACAATTTTTCGCATTGAAAAACCATAATTTTTCGCAAATATGAACAGAGTACTAGGCTTAACAGTAAACGTATTGCGAAAATGATCCATCGATTCTGGAATTAATCGCTCTGATGGACCATAAAGTGCACGTAATGCCCGCTGAGTTTGTCGCATTGAACCATGATTTTTAATGATAAATTGACAAACCAAACTAACCTCTAAACAAGCGAGAACTGTCAAATCAGCTGTCACAAAGAACAGTGTTGCCAATTTAAAGAGCTCCGCTTATAAAAAAACACCCTTTATAAATAAGTAATTATGTTTGCTTGAAATTATCTTTATATGTAGGTCATATGAAATTCGTTTTCACATTTTAATCAATTTAATTGGAAACCAATATTTACACCATCTTGATAATATGGCAACATTTTTAATTTCTTCTCTCACGCAAAAAAATCAACAACAACAAACAACAAATAAAACATGAAATTTAGTCTGTGTTTCAAAAAAGCTGCTTGATTTTGATGATTACACTTATTTTAGAGGCACGATTCTCTGTTATTTTAGTAATGTCATTAGAGTTGTTGTTGTTATTTATTGACATTAGATGAACACAGCAAATACACAATATTTTGTGTTTTTTTGTTGGTATTTTGGTGTGAAATTTTTTATTGTCATTCTTTTGGTCTATCAGAAAATAAATTTACTACAAAAAGTCTCAACAGAGTTGCGTTTTTTTTCTATAGCTGTTTTTATGGTTGTTTTTGTTGTTGTTATAATCGAATTTTTTATAATACTTATAATATTGTTGTTGTTTCATTAATTTTTTTGTGTAGCTGCTAGCGCTCGCTCTTCTACCACGTTCAGCGACGTTTGGTTTAGTAAACAAAAACTTGTCGCCGGCGCTAGTTTAGACGTGGAGAAGTGTATTTTTTTTAATACATTTTTTTTCAACAAAATAATACGTATAGCTTTGCAAAGAATTTCTTACTTAAAATAAATTTTACAAAAATTAAACAAAAGTGAAAAAAAATTTAATTAAAAAGTGTAAAATTTAAAGAAAAAAATATAAATTAAATTCAAGTAAAGTTGTTTGAACCTTTAAAATAAATGAATAGAAAACAAAATTCCTTAAATACTTTTGAAAATTGTTTTGCTGATTTCTCTAATATAGAGCAGCAAGAAGTGTTTGTGTAAAAATATAAATATTTTTTTTTGGTATTTTCATGTTGGAGCAAAATATGTACATATTTGTAGATTTTTGTTTTATTTTTTGTTAAATTGTTTTCTTTTATTATTTATTTTTATGCTGCTAACCTTGTATACACCTTGACAATGGTTGGAAAACAACAACAACAACAGCAGCAAAAAAAAAAACAATGAACAAAGTAGAGAGTGTGTGTGTTTTTGGATGGTTGAATGGATGTTCAATATACCTCTTGTTGTAATAGTTCATGTGGATGATGATGAGATTCTTATTGTTGTTGTTGTTGCTGAGTATTATTTGTCTTTTGTTTACATTTTAAAGTTCACCCCACCATCATTCCCCAACAAATTACTTGTTGTTTAGGTTTATTTTTTTTTCTCTCTGTCTCTATCTCTGCTCCCTATTTTTCTAGTTTTTTTCATGTTTTCTTGTTGGAATTTTAAAGTTATTTATTTCTTATTGTTTTCTTTTTAATTTTCTGTGAATTTTTATTAAAAATCAGCTCCTGGTATTACGTAAATTTTATTTTATTTTTTCATGTTGTTTTCTTTACACACACTCTCTCTCTCTTGTCCCCCTTTCATGGTGTGGTGAGAACCATATCACCACGAAAACAATTGTTTGACATTGTTTTTTTGTTTTTTATCATCTGGTGTATTTTTTCTGTTGATTTTTTTAACGAAATTCCTTTTTTTTACTTCTAAAAAGTGTTAATCAAATATAAAATCTCGTGTGTAAAATGTTGTTTTAATATAAATGAAACAAGTAAGAAAGTATAGTAGGTCAAAACTGACCATATGATACCCTAAATCATTATTCTATTAAAATTTAAATAAGTTTTCGTGAGCGATTTTCGGCAGTGGTGGTTTTATGGGAGCAATGACTGATTGCCTTGAAATTTGGTCGCGTGATTTCTTTCTATCTTAGGCTTATTTGTCTTGTATTTTTTCTGGATACCAATATTTTTTAGAGTTTTATGCTTGTTAAAGTAATTTTCGTAAGTGGGCCTTATATTGGAGCTATGGTCAATTATGAATCTATCCGCTCAACATTGTAGGTGGGCTTTATTTGTATATAAAACTTTTTTGTGGAAGAATTTTTGTGAATATCTCTGTAAATCAAATATTTATGGCCGATAAAGTCCTATTTCGGGAGAACATTTGTATGGGGAATAGGTGAATTAATGGACCGATTTTTACAAGTTTCAATAGGCTTCGTCTTTGGGATGAAAAAAATATATCGAAATATCTTTAAAATTGCGACCTGTATGTTGTGTACAAGTTTACATGGACTGCCAGACGGAGAGACATCGTTAATTCCACTAAGAAAGTGATTCTGAGGCGATCGGTATCGGGTGTTAGACTAATATTTGTGGGCGTTACAAACATTAGCACATACGCATAATATCCTTCCCACTATGGTGGTGTAGGGTATAATTAAAGTACATTTTTTTTATTTTATTTAAGAAAATTTCTACATAATAAAAGTGCTAATCAAATATTCTTGTTTATTGAGGCGTAAAATAATCTCGTGCTGAATTTTTTTTTTATCAAAATTTATTTACTTGTCAATTGTGTTAGAGTTGACTATAAGTAATAATTCAACAAAATGACAAGAATATCTTAAATAAGATATTTTTTGTTAAGTAAAACTCAAGAAAAAATTTAAAATGGCAGTAATATTGAAAAGAAAGTGTTATAAATTTAAGGGTTGAAGTAAATTGAAACAGTGAAATATTAAACAAATGTATTAACTCCTTAAATCAGAACTTGAGAAATATTCAAGCAGTATTTTTTGCTTATGGAAGCTTTAGCAACATAAACTGTACCATAGGCAAGTGCTTTTTGGAAGAATGTTTTATGCGTGTTTCTTGTTGAATGAAAATATTTAATAAAATAAGTCCCAAAAGTTATGCGAGTTTTAAAAATAAATATAAAACAGATTTTTTCGCACACTGACTAATTTTTCCATGACCATTTAGCATAATTGTGGCGGAATTTCAGTGATGCATTGTTGAATTTCCTCCTTCAATACACAGGTTATTTGTGGTCTTTTTGGCATAGATTTTTGACTTTAAATAATCCCATAAAAAGTAATTCAATGGTGTTGCAATACACGATCCTAGGGGTCCAATTTTGATCACCGAGTAAAAACACTACCAGCAAGTGTCTCCTGCAGTAAATGAATTGCTTTGCGGGGGGATATATTGCATTTGGCACCGCCTTATTAAAATCACACGTCGTCCAATATCATCCAATTTAGGCAGAAAGAACTCTGTTACCAAGTCGCGATATTAAGCATCAGTAATATTCACTGCTAGAAAAGCCTCATTTTCAAAGAAGTCTTTGTCTAATGATGCCCAAAATGTTCACCAAACAGTAACACCTCATGAATGCATTTGTTTTTCGACAATCACAGGTGAGTTCTCTGAACCACAAATGATGCAATTTTGATTATTGCATCTTCATTAGGCTTCAGTTCTTTCAATTGAACTTTGTAAACATCGAAACGCATAACTTCAGTACATTTCTTGAGAGAGAGCTTTTTGAAATTTGTAATTCTTGTCCACGAAGCCGAAAATTTATGTTCTTGGACTTTCACCAACACTCTCACTCACAGTTTTAAAGTGACATTTGGACGACCTGTGTGTTTAGCATCACAAATAGTTCCAATCTGTCTCTTTCTCTGAATTTTTCAATATACCCATGATATTGGAAAGTTCCATTATTTTTGAAATATTGTTCAACAATGCTAACGAATTTGAACACTGAGCTTCTTGAAATTTTGCTAAAAAACACCCATAATATGCAAACAGACATGAAAGCGTAATATCCCATCCTTACAACGCTCGGCCACATGTTGCAATACCTTTTAAAAACTATTTAAAAATAAATGGTTGGAAAGTATTACCTCACCCGTCTTATAGTCCAGACCTTGCTCTGTCCGAATACTATTTGTTTCGAACGATGCAGAACGCTCCCTCTGGGATACGTTACACTTCAGAGCTCTGCTCTGTAAAACTGATTTTCTGTTATAGCCTTCAAGAAGCATTTCAGAGATACAAAATCGTCTTTCAAGGTCTCTCAGTTTCAATTCGTATGGTACCCAACTTTCCTGCTTTTGAATGAATCCTGCAGCTTGCAAACGTTTTGAAATTGCAGCTTGAGTAGCTCCCAATGATTTTGCAAGGACTTGTTGAGTTTGACAACAATCTCCAATTCTTGGTGTTCAAACTTTTTTGGCTGGCCTGTGCGATATTTGTCTTCAAAATCACGACTTGTGAACCGCTCAAATCATCTCTCGCATGTTGAAACCGATGCAACACATTCACCATAAGCTGTGCTGAGCAATCGGTGTGCTTCATTGGCACTTTTTTTTTCAAATTAAAGAAGTAAAGCAAAACTTCCGGTATATGACGGGAAGGTCAAGGTCTCTCAGCTTCATTTCGTATGGTACCCAATTTCCTTGCTTTTGAATGAATCCTGCTGCTTCCAAACGTTTTGAAATTGCTGCTTGAGTAGCTCCCAATGACCTTGCCAGCTTTTGTTGAGTTTGACAACAATCTTCATGGAGTTATGCCTCCAATTGTTGGTGTTCAAACTTTTTTGGCTGACCTGGGCGATCTTTGTCTTCCGTGTCAAAATTACCACTTCTGAGCCGTACAAAGTATCTCTCGCACTTTCAATAACTAAGTGATAATAGATGACAGATATGTACCCTTCCAAATGACTTATTAGTTATTAAATACAAAAACAGTGTTCATAAGATACGCCATCTATTGTAAATCCCGCATTTCTACCACCGGCCCAAACTGTTTAAATTGTTATTAAATCTTTTAAATGTTGAAGAAAATTAAGCATTTTTAAGGAATTCTATATTTTTTGAGCTTGACATTCTGTAACATTTGATGGCAATTTTTGGTCTTCAAAGGAAACCACTCTCATTCCTATTTTTTTTAAACAATATTCCTACCACTGACTTGAACTGTCCAGAAATACTTGAAATAATGATTAAAGTATTAAAAATATTATTAAATCGTCTAAAATTTAAAGAATTGTAAGGAATTTTATCGGATTTGAGCTTGACATTCCCAAACAATTAAATCAGTGCTGCCAAGTTAGTATAAAATACCCTTAAGAGAAATTTCCCTTGAAGGCAGAATTTTAAAGGGAAATTATTTTGTGAACAAAGAAAATGGAGTTACCAGATATCTGTTTTCAATGCTTTAAGACATTTATTGAGTTTTATTTATAGGTTCCTATAATTATTAAAATATTGTGGTTTTCCACAGCTAGTTATGGTTTTTATTATTTTGTTGACTGTTAGTTTGATTTAAACAAGAATATTTTGAAATTCTAGTGATATAAAGAAACTTCGGCAAGAAGTAGGGATAGCAATTACACTTTCTTTCATTTTATATTGAAATTATTAGAACTTGTTGTTTCGATTTTGTACTGCTGATATTTGATGAAATGTTTGAGTTAGTAATGGGAGAGGTAATTAGCTTATAATGGGAAAAGTAAGCATTGTTTGTATCCTCAATATAATTATTTTGCTGAATTCTATTAAATATTTTCATTTCAAAATAAAATTTTCATTTTGTTTTAGTCTAATGACATCATTGATGACTTGTCATCATCTGTTGTTATTTATTTGCTGCTATTTTCTCTTTTATTATTTTCTAGCCAAATATTTTCCAACATGAGCATTCTTTACATGTGGGTGGGTGGGTTGTTCATTTCTCGACATATTCTAAAAATAACCGCGAAAACAAATTAAATAGCTTTTCAATTTTTTTTCCTTTTTTTTGGCAAACGCTATTGAATATATTCTTTAAACATCTCCAAGCAACCACAACAAAAAGAAGAAAAAAAAAAAAACAGCTGAGCATTAGTAACAAAAATTGTGTTGAGAAATCAAATCAAAATACACGAAACGAAGACAACCTTTACAAAACAATTTTACGTATAAAACGTGTTGTACAATATACAATATATCTCATCAGCGATAACAGAACGAAGAAATCTTTTTAAGATAAATAGAAAATCATGTAAAACTACAAGATTTTATACGTATGAATTTAGTATTTTGTAACTACGCTCTTACGTTGAAAGAAGACACAGATGTATTTATACGAAACAACTCATCTTAACAAGCGAAACAAGCGGCAGCATTAACACCAGCATGTGTTTAACCCAGTGAACTTTGAGACTTTTTTTTTTTTTTTTGATAAAATAAAATATATTGTATCTAGTTTTTTTTATTTATTTAAACATCTACACAATCAGATTTTTTGTTTTAATTCATAGAGCAGCGACAACTTCCGTTGACTGTTTTAAAAAAAA
This sequence comes from Calliphora vomitoria, assembly GCA_942486065.2. NCBI lineage: Eukaryota > Metazoa > Arthropoda > Insecta > Diptera > Calliphoridae > Calliphora > Calliphora vomitoria. The sequence goes on along the minus strand of OW818030.2, from coordinate 113,350,190 downwards.
AATTTATCCAAATTATATATTTTGCACAATTAAGTTTGTATTTTTTTTTTTCTTAGTTCATTAAGTGTTTATTAAGTTACAAACAAAAAAATATATTTTTGTGTATCTAGATACTTTTTTACAACCACTTGAAGTGCCACTTTTTTATATAAATTTTCTAGATTGAGTTTGTTTTTGTTGCTGTTTCTGCTGTTGGGGAATAAATTTTATTTTGTTTTCAAAAAAATAAAAAAAAAATAAAAAAAATTTAAATAAAATAAAATATTCAATAGATGATGTTTTAGTGTGTATTGGAAAGTTGTTTTAACAACAAACGTGTTTATTTTAATTTTAATATTGAATACAAAATTTTATATTCATTTAAATAAAATTTACTTAGTTCTCGTGTGTTCTAAAGGTGTTTTAATAAATAAAATATATGTAGTGATGAAACCAGCTAGAAAACTTAAATTGAATGAAAATATATTATGAAAAATTAATATTTAATAAGGTTTTTTGAAACCCTTTAACCTGAATTAAAAGTGTTAAATTATAAATTAAAATGAGTGAAACAATTAATTGAAAATTCAATAAATTAATACAAAAATAATTGTAATGCTATGAAAGATATGTGGAAATATTAAATTAAAACTATATAATTCTTAAAATGTTTTAAAATAACTGAAATTTGAAAAATATTTTTTTTTGAAATTTTTGACATTTTAAGGAAAATTTAAGAAATTTCAAAAAATATATGAAATTAACAGTGAAGAAAATAGTTAAAACTCCTTTAAAAAAAAATAAAAGTATCAAAGAAAATTAACTTATATTTGTTTAGCCTAGAAAATCATTGGATGTATTGAAAATATTAAGGAGTGCGTCCACACTCATTTTTCTTAAGAATTTCTTGTGCCAAATATTTAAACGGATTTAATACTTCTTTGAATTTTCTAAATCAAAAGGCTTTTCAGAACGTACTGTAGTGAAAACAGGAAGGGCCCAAACGAAATTTCATACTAAGGAGTGAGATCGTAAAATCCTTAACACACGTTTTTCATTAGAACTTTTAACCCAACTATTATTTGATTTTTTTTTATCAAGTTACATTTGTAAAACATGTCAGTTATTATTTTTAATGTCAATTATATTCATTTGTTGTTAATCTGAAATATAAAATATTTTCAACAAAACCCAACATGGTCCTACAAAAAGTTGGCAAAACAATCAAAGGTCTGCGTCAAACTGATTTCAATGTTATTAAACAGTATCGGGAGAACTTGTCCGTTGATAGAGAACCTGATTCATGATGTTTCTAAAGCCAATAAATAGAAAGCATTTTCAAGAGAGCTCTCAACACATAGCGTAGGACAGCAGTCCGGTTAGCTCAGTACTCTGACTATTTGGTACGAAAAGTTAGAGCCAATGCAGGTTTAAAAACATACAGATCTCAAAAAGTTCCTGACAGGAACTCTGCAACTCTGCTAAAAATTTAGAGCCCTCAAACAAATATATCTGAGCGTCCAAAAGGAACTGTTTTAATACCTATATATGCCGTGTTAAAGCAAATGTTATGCTAAAAGTTCGAAAAGTTTTTGATACAAATGTTAGAAAGTGTTGGGTGTTTGATTTAAAAATGCGGGATTTTTTCAAATTTTTGCTTTAATTTTTAAACATTTATACAATATAATTTTATTCAAAGCCTTTACCCATCTTATGGTTTTCGAGCCTGCTCAAATTTTGAGGCCAAGCACGAATCAAGCCAATTCCGGGTACTTTGTTCCAAAGAGAGAGCGTTCTGCATCAATCGAAAGACTTAGTAGTCGGACTGGGCACGGTCTGGACTATAAAGCGGGTGAAGCAAAACTTCCCAACCAATTCATTATAAATACTTGTTACCAGGTATTTCATAAAGGGTCTGGTCGCATATTCTGGCCGTTTTTCGGTCAATGCTTGCTTTAAATGAAACAGTTCCATTGGATACAGGTTCCCTGTGATGGTCTGGTTAGATTTCAGCCGCTCATAATAGATAGAACCCTTTTGCTCCCACCAAATACATAGAATTACCTTAGTGGCATGAATATTTAGCTTTGGTTTCGATTGTGTTGCTTGGCCGAGCATCACGTACGATCCCTTACGCTATTGGATCCATTTTTTATCGGTGAAAAAATGATTTTCTTTTATAGTATTCAAGAATCATTTCGGACATGCAAAATTGTCTCTCGGCATCAATTCCTGCTTTTGGATGAACCCTAAAAGTTTTAAAATTGCTGCTTGAGTATCTCCCAATGATTTTACAAGCTCTTGTTGAGTTTGACAACAATCTTCATAGAGTAATGCCTCCAATTCTAGGTCTTCAAAATTGTTTGGTTGACCTGGGCGATTTTTGTCTTCCCTATCAAAATCACCACTCTAAACCGAACAAACCATGTCTTGCACGTTGAAACTGATGAAACACATTCACCATAAGCTTTGATGAGCAATCGGTGTACTTCAGCGGCACTTTTTTCAAATTAAAGAAGTAAAGCTTTCGACATTTCGAAGCAAAGAAACTTTGCTTACAGTAAAATGTTCAATAACTAAGTGAGAATGACAGATATGTATCCTTCAAAATGACATATAAGTTGTTAGAAACAAAAACCGCATTCAAAAGATACGCCATCTATTGTAAATCCCGCAGTTTTTAGTCACCCACTTTTTCTACAGCCAATACATTGAGGTAAACAGGAATAATTTTCATTAAGAAAATAAAATCTTACTCAGAACATCCTAGTTACTTAACATATTTTGCTGTCTTAAATGGGCGTCATATTTTGGTTTACTAAGCTCAACAGCAGCAAGAATGTTTAAAAATATCGAATTTATTATTAAATTGTCAATAAGTTGAATAAAATTATTAATTTTGGAGGTGATTTTATGTGCTTTGAACTTGCCGTACCCAAACAATGAAAAAAGTGCTGCCAAATTTATATCTGATATTGTTAAGAGAAATTTCCCTTTTAAGGTAGAGTTTTAAAGGGAGATTATTTTGTAAACAAAGGAAATAGAGTTAACACATCATTGAGTTTAACCGTTATTTTGTTTAGTAGTTTCCTAGTATTATGAAAATTATATAGTTTTTTTGTAATATTTAAGGTTTTTTCAAAATCTTATTGTTACAATAAAAGTATGGAATATGACATCATTCCGAGAGGTGAAATTTTCAATGTCTCTGCTGAAATTTTGTAAAATTATAGCATTTCATTATTAAATAACTTAGTTTTAAAGAAGTTAATTTATTTGTATTAAGAAATAGATAAAAAAGATCGAAAGTATTCTTAAATTTTTAGAAACTTGACAAAATTTTAAGGATTTTGGAGAGAAGAACACCACAACAGTGCGGCCAATTTTAAAACAGTGGTTTGCTTAAAATACCTGTAAGAGAAATTTCTCTTTAGGCCAGAATTTTAAAGGGATATTATTTTGTATATATAAAAAGAAAAGAAAGTAATCAGATGTTTATTTTTAATGTTTGTTCAATATTGAGTTAAACAGAATTCATCCTTGTGTTTCTGAAACATTTTTTGTTCGGAACATATTTTGTTTATTACTAAAAAATATAAAAAAAATATGTTCGTGACAAAAAATGTTACAGAAACACATGGGTGAATTCAGCTTTAAACCATTTTATTGTTTTAAATTATTAAATTTGTATGGAGTTCTGGTGTTTTTAAATAGTTTGTTCACAGTTTTTTTTTTCTCCATTGCCCCTCTTGGGAGCATATGGCTTCCACACAGCATCTCCATTTTACACGTTTTTTTTGCAGTTGTTTTCGCGTCTTCCCATGTAAGATTGCACTGTCCTAGATCTTGGAGTATCGTGCGTCTCCATGTGTTCTTTGATCGACCACGGCTTCTTCCACTCTAGCGTCATCCTTGTTATACTGTCAGGATTCTTTCTGATAGTATGGCCGATCCACCTTCATTTCCTACGTTTTATTTGCGTTAGTATTGGTTCCTCGTTGGTGAGGTTCCAGAGATCTGTATTGCGGATGTTGTTAGGCCAGAATATTCTGCATATGATTCTGAGGCACTTGTTTGGTAAATTATTTAGTAACTTTATGATTTTATGCTGCTAAGATTTCATGTCATGTAGGAGAAAGTAACAGTAGTTTATGGTGATCTTGCAATCGCTACGAATAGATGTGTTGTTTTTGGTTTCATTATGCTCCCTATAAAATTCTTCTATAAGTGACATTTGCCTTCTTATGGTAGAGCCATAGGAAAGATTTGTTTCTACCATAAGGAAGGGTGTCATTAGATTTTTTTATATAAAAGCACAACAAATTTATAAATTTAAATTTTTAACAGATTTAACAGAAATATACGTAACAATATTTAAATAAATACTACAATGAAACTAATAATATTGAAATATGTCTAAAATTATAATATAAATTGCTGCTATAAAAAATAAAATATTTAAAAAAAAACTCCAAAAATTATATAAACAAATAAATTAGATTAAATAATCTATAATTAAACCCAAAGAAGAAAGCTAACAAAAATAAAAAACAACTAAATAAATTAACTTCAATTAAATGAGATGCTAAAAATAAATTGGCTAAAAAAAGATACATAAATAATAATAAAACAAAATTTATGCAAAATTAGCTAAATTTATAAATAAAAAGTTAACAAATCAACAGAATTTGAAATATTCTAAAAACAACTAGAACAAAATTAAAAAAATTGAATATAAAAGCTGAAGCAAAAAAAAAAAAAAATAAATAAAAAATATTTAAATAAAAATCTAAAAGGAAAATTTGAAATATAAAGAATTGTCTTAAAAAGTGCTTAATCAAAATATAAATAATAATTTATATCAACGGAAATTATTGTGAATAAAAGATTTAAAAACAAATTATTTAATTTGAAGAATCTGAAATTAACAAAAATATTGAAATAAAATCCCATGCAAATTCTAAATTATTTTTAATAATTAAAACTAAATAGAATTGTTTTAAAAATAATCAAATATTGTGATACAAAGTGTTTTAAAAACCAAATATTAAACCAAGAAAATGTGAAATTATTAAAAAAGAAATATATCAAATAAAAAAAAAGAAAATCTGAAATTAAGAAAGTACAGACTAAGTATAAAAAATATATCAAATTAAATCCACATACCACCAAAAATACATTTTTTTACTAAAAAAAATCCCCTGTAAAATCTATCAAAAATAAACTGTAAAATAACTAAATTCATATCACAAAGTTTATAAAATTTATAAATTTCAGTTGAAATTTAAAATCCTAAAAAAATTATAAGTCTGTACTTATTAAAAGTGTTCCAGTGTTTTAAAATCCTTTAAAAATATAATTGAAAAGGCAACAGATTGAAAGTTTTATTAAAATAAGAAAATTGTTGCAACAATTTAAAGTGATTCAGTATTTAATAAAGTCATTTTGTATAAAAACAATAGAATTGTGAAAAAAACAAAGATTTCAGAGAAATCTGAAACTTTTATAATCAGAAATTGATTTAAAAAAATACATAAACCAGCATCACTACAAAATCCCTAATTATCACTACACTATTTAAACTAACTCTCTGAGCAGCTACTGAGAGGAAGAGAGTTGCTTTACAGCAGAAATTAGTGTTTTACAAAATCCCTAATTGGAAAAAAGTTAAATTCTATAGCCAAATAAAGAGAATTTAAATAATAAATTTTAACTTCAACATCATTGAACTATAAATAACATAAATAAATAAAAGTAATAAATAAAAAAATAATATTTCAAAAGAAAATTAATCAAAATTGCAAATATCTGTAATAAATTTCTTAAAATAATTCTTTAATAAATCAGTTCATTAAAAATTTTAAAAATTTGCGATAATTCCAGAAATTTTTGCATTATTAGAAAACCCTTTATTTACCTTCAACTCATTAAACAAATCAGACAACAAAAAAATATGATAAAATATCCACGCACCTCTTCCGGTAATTCTTCAGGCTTCTTCGATGATGACGAGCCCATGCATCCATATCAAACACCGCCACAATCGCCAGCCTCATCGCCCTCAGCAGCTTTAGCCTCACAGTGTTTACAGCGTCACATAATCAGAATGTTCAGCACTGAAGAGTGAGTTTTCTAATGAAAAATATTTGTTTCAGTAAATAAAATCGAATCATTTTTATTAGAGACTGATAAAAATACAACGAAATTATTATTAAAATTCAAAAAAAGTTGGGAAAAATTTAAAATGTTTAAATATATTTTATCGGTTTTAAAAGTGACTGACATTTCTACAACCAAAAATAAAGCAAATCATATGTATGTCTCATACAACAATAACATACATTGACTTAAGGTTCAATTAGTCGTGCCTTACCATATCGCCATAGCCGTAACCATAGCCATATCATAAGTATTTTACTGACTTATGTTTTTGACAATTACAACTCGTCTCTGTGTTACCCTATGCGTACAACAATGAAAATAGTGCTGCCAAATTTGTATCTGCTTAAAATACTCTTCAGAGAAATTTCCCTGTTGGAGAGTTTTAAAAGGATGTTATTTTGTAAACAAAGAAAACGGTGTTACCTTTTTTCAATGTTTGAAGGGATTTGTATAATTTTTATGGTTATTTTGTTTATATCTTCCTACAATTATTAAAATTGTAGGTATTTTCTCAGCTTTAATAGTTTTTAAGATTTTGTTTACTAATAATAATATTTTGAATAAAAATATAAAATTCTTGTAATATAAAAGAAGTAAGAGAGCTATATTCAGCTGTGCCGAATCATTTATACCCTTCACCAAATTATACTTTTAAATAAAAATTGTAAATATTTTTAGGTACAAAAATTTAATTTTTTTTCAAAATTTTTAAAAAAAAACTTTATTTTAATTTTTTTCAAAATATATATTTTTTTTTTTAATTAAAAAAAAAAAAAAATAATTCTTTAGTAAAAAAAATGAGACCAAAACATTTTTTTGGTTTAAAAAAAATTCGTGTTAAAAAATATTTTTTCCGATTTTGATCCATTGAAGGTTCAAATTGCTTTATATACATCGTTGCAATGAACTTTGTAATATCTATCATTAGATATCCGTATAGTCTATATTAATGTCTTAGTAATCCAGATATAAATAAACAAGTAACAGAGCTATATTCTACTGTGACGAATCACCAAATTATACTCTAAAATTAAAAAAAAAAAATTCAATATTTTTTACAATTTTTTTTAAATTTATTAGGGGAAAAAATTTCAATATTTTTAAATTTATTTTTAATTTTTTTTTTTTTTTAATTAAAAAAACTTAAATTTTTTTGTGAAAAAATTTGACAACAAAAAATTTTTTTTGTGAAAAAAAATTCGGGTTAAAAAATATTTTCCCCGATTTTGACCCATTGTAGGTCCGATTTACTTTGGCCTTATATACGCCGTTGCAAAGGTCTTTGAAATATCTATTGGTGAATATCCATATTGTCTATATAAATGACTTAGTAATCCGGATATAGATCAAAAATAGGTATAAAATCGAGGTTATCCTAGTTTTTTTTTTCTTATATCTCGTTTATGGGCCGATTTTAAATAGCAACCGTGCCGGGAGAATTCCCAATATAATGATGTATCAATCATGTTTTTAAGTTATTTGGGGGGCTACGGAAAGTTGATTTCAAAGTACGGTCGGACATGGCTATATCGACTCCGCTATCAATAACGATCGAGAATATATATACTTTGTGGGGTCGCAAATGAAAAGTATAGAAATTACAAACGAATTAACAAACTTGTCCTTGCCCCTCATGGTGAAGGGTATAATTATTCCCATTTTTTTTATAGAGAAAAATGTTCAAACATGCTTTTTTGGTTATACAATAAATTAATAAAATAATTGGTCAATTCACAAGGTCTCTTATCAGTCATATTGTCATAATGTCCTAATATATCACGACTCGGCGGCTAGCCTTAATCGACTCTTAGGCATTCGGCGTTGGTCTCTGCTGGTTCGTGACGATAACACAATAAACATAGCATAGAAAGTAGGATATTTTTTGCTTGAAAAGCAATAAAAACAATTGTGAAATATTAGGACATTATGACAATATGACATGATAAGAGACCTTGTGAATTGACCAAATATATTTGCGCATCTCTGAAAGAAAGTATTAAAAAATATTTTAAAATCTATTAAAATTGCCAAGCGTACTCACAGCCTTCCTATTTTGTAAGCAAATTTCAAATTTGAAACCAAAAATCAAAACCAGGAATCAAAAAAAGTGAAACCTCCCAGCAAAAATTTTGTGTAATGGCAATTAGTTACCACATACAGTATTTTGTAATGAGTGGGATTACCCAGCACTTTATTTTTTTTAGTAGAGTTTATGTACTTATTTTTATACAGGTTGATAATAAACTTTGGCATTTAGCACAGCCATATATAGTGTGTTTGACGAGATGTCAAACACACTATTATCGTGTTAACTTACGATAAAATAATTCATACATGGAGCAGTGAGTTAGCAGCTTAACTTTCAAACACAACAAAACAATGTGTCGGTTCGATTCCCACACAAGACAATTGATTTTCTATTTGGTTTTTAGCTACATATTCTTGCTTTGAATGTAACTACTTATGCCTGTGCTGAATGTAAGTACTTTTCTAAACGAGACCCATGAATTTTTTTCAAATCGCGAACTAAAATAACTAGTATTTTGTATAATTTTGCAAATGAAAATATTTATCCCCGCGCCTTTCTTCAAAAAGATTTAAACAAAAATCTAAAAAATAAAGTTTTAGGGATTTTTGTAAAATTTTTTTTGGGCAATTAGGGGATTTTAAGTACGAAATTTAAAATTTTTCCTCAAGATTACATCTGAATCTCAGTCAAAACCATTGCTAAACATTCATGTGAAAATTTGTAAAAAAAGCTCAAATTAGTTTGTTTTATTTTGACAAAAAGTCTTCCATGAATTTTTGAATTCTTAAAAAATTTATTTAATTTTGAAAATAAGACACAATTTCCTTTACATTGATATATAATACGTCCTTATTATGAGTTATCCATTAGGAAACTAATGGATTTAAATTAATGTACTAAAGAATATTTTTTATAGATTTTTTTACTGCAGTATCGACCACGGCATTACCCAGGTAGAGCCAATTACTGAGAGTAAATTAACTAATGTAAATGATAAGACTATTATATATCAATATGTTGGAAATTGTGTCTTCTTTTCAAAAATTTATATAATTTTTAAGATTTCCAAAAATACTTTTTAGTCAAAAACAAGGCAAACTAACGTTTTCAGTTGACTATTAATGCAAATGAAAATATTTATATTATTAATATTCACTTGAGTTTGTATGTGCAAAGTTTTGAATAAATATGTTTAAATGTTTTTAACTTAAGGGAGGAAAACCATTGTCACGATCATGTCAAATCAAATCAAAAACTGCCATAGTTCTGAGCTTATTTATAGTTGACACTTTCATTAGTGTTACCAAGTTTTTTTAAAAAGGTCACAGTTTAGAAAAATTATGAATTTCTTATAAAAGCATTTTAAGTTATCCAAACTGTTTTAAATTCTTGTAATACTTTCCTTTTTTAGTAAAACTGCTCAAAATTATTTGTATACATACAAGTGTTTTTATATTTTTATTGATTTCTTGATTAAATTGAAAAGTCATTAACAAACTAATGACTTTTTCTTTGACCTTTTCAAAAACAACACAAAATAAAAATAAATAAACAGAAAATAAATTACAACTTAGAAGTAAAAGAAAAAATATATAATATTCCGTTTAGAAATTCTACAGCTCATGTAAATAAAACATTTAATATTAAATTACAAACAGAAGAAAAAAAAACTATTTACAATTACAGAAGAAAAAAAAAACCGCAAGAGTCAATGAATTGATAGAGATGATAAATTTCTAAATAATTAATATATTTACGTACAAAAATGTTGTATAAACATTTGTGTTGTTCTAAATGACAACAATGAACGCCAGTAACACGAGCAAATAGAAAAAAAAGTACTGGTAACAAACAGTTTATTACAGCTACTCATAAAAAAAAAAAAAATTAATAAAATTTTTAAATAAATTTTCAAACAATTTATAAATTTCTTGTTTCAATCTAAATGAAAATTTTTAGCAAATTTTGTTTATAGTGATATTTATGGTTAATAAATAATAAAACCATAAATGTCTGCTTTCTGCCTCTTGTTATATTAACCATAACAACCAAAATAATTAAGAATTACCCAAACAAATTTTAAATGGCTTTATTTACTTAATTTTATTTTGCCCCTGATGTGTTAATAAATTGTCTTTAATTGAATTAATTGCTAACGATAATGTCTTGTTTCCTGTTTATAATTTTAGTTTATAATATATTTTTTGTGTTGTTTGTAGAAGCTTTAATAAATTATTGATTTGATTTTAGCAAAAGAAAATATAATCAATTAAAATTGCCATATAAATTTTAATATGGCAACTCCTTTTTTAATTGTTGACAGAAAATAATTTCCCTTAAGCTGTCATACAAAGGGAAATTTTATTTAACGGTTGTTTTATCAAAACACACACAAATGCCAATATCTTGAAGTGTTTTAAAACACACTCAACTTAATATTTTTGTTATTTTAATGTTATTATTATTAATATTTTAGGTTTTTTTGATACTCTTTCAAATCAATTTATCTTTATTAGTTACCATGATTTATTTTTATCCACTTTGTTTTGAAAGAAACAAAAAACCCCACCTTAAACTTAATAGTCTTAGGCATAAATTAAATTTACACAAAATATTTGTTTGGTGAAGAAAAAAAATAACAGTTAGTTTTGCCTAGATAAGTATCTCTTAAATAAAATTTAACCCAACTATGTCAATAACCCAAAAAAACGCACTTTCACACAAATATTTACACAAATTTAAACATTTTTTTTTTAAAGATTAATGATATACAGTATTGGCCATAACTAAAGCACCCCCTCAGTGATTTTTTTGTATAAAAACTAAGTTTTAAATTTCTATTATGTATTATTTTCAATTGTTAGTATATTTACTATTGATAAACAAATACTTTTAAAGTTAATCTTTCTATAAGAGGTAACATTAAATCAAAAGATATTTAAAGCTGGAAAATAAAACGGACAAAACTAAAGCACCCCTTCATGGATATAATATAAAAAAATTTTTAATTTATATTTTGTTGCAAATTCTTTGCTTTGGATGACACAAGCACATCTCTTAAGCATAGAATATATTAAGTTTTTAATGGTGTCTTGCGATATTCCTTCCCAGGCTATAATAACGGCTTGAAATAAATCGTGAAAACTGCTGATCCTTATTTCGGCAATTTTAACGATTTATTTTCATATTAACATTCTCCCACAAGTTCGCAATAGGATTGAAATCGGGTGATTGAGCAGACCAATGAAGAACTTGAATCTTATAGCTTTGTAGCCAAGTCTTACAAACGTTGGAGGTGTGCTTAGGATCGTTATCCTGTTGGAACCTCCCTATAAGTGGATTCTCTTCACTGGCATAAGGCAACATTACCTATTTCCATATATCACGGTATATGAACTGATCTATAATCTTATTAACTTTATGAATTGACCCGATTCCTTGACCAGAAAAGCAACCCCAGACCATTACATTACCCCCTCCATGTTTAATTGTTCCTTTGCAATACTTAGGATTCAGTCTTTCTACTTTTCGTCTGCGTACACACCTTATTCCATAGGAACTTTCTAGTTTGTATTTGGATTCGTCGGAGAAAAGTACTGTCTTCCATTTTTGGACACTCCAGTCGATGTGGGCTCTGGCAAACTCCAGTCTAGCTTTCTTGTTTTTAGCTGACATAAACGGTTTTTTTGCTGGTCATCGGCTGAATAATCGTGCTTCTACTGCTCTTCTACGGATTGTTCTTTCGCTAACGCATAATCTTAAACTTGTTCCTACTTGACTAGCAGATGCTGTAAGATCTTTTTGCATTGCTCCTTTGGTCAAGGGATCATCATATCGTGTGGTTTTACGCGGACGTCCTCCAGAATGCCCGGTGATATACGACCAGTCCGCAAAAACTTTGGAATCAGCCGGGAAATAACTGATCTGTTAATTGAATATTATTTACTCAATTCATGCCGTGATAAGCCCGGCTTCCAGTCTTCAATAAATTTAATTTTAAATTCACTCGAGTACATGTTCCTTGCCGTCCATTGTTTTTTCACAATAAACTGTATAGAACTTAAATTATACAGACTACGTCTTCCTTTATTTTTATCTTTTGGAATGTTTAAATGCATCCGTTGTGAGTCCCGTTAACTGATATTGCAAATATGCAGTAGCATAGTAAAATTTTTAAATATCTTATAAGGGGGTGCTTTTGTTTTGTCCGTCGCGTTTTGTGTTTTTATATGTTTTATCATTTTAAATTAGTTGTTCATAAAATTATCTTTTACCAAATGAACATTTTATGAACATTAACAATATAGGTTAATAAAATATATACAAAATACATCCCAAAAACACCTTTTTTATCCAAAAAATTATGATATGAAAAAATCCATTTAGGGGGTGCTTTAGTTATGGCCAATACTGTATACATATGAAGCAGTGGTCGCTACTCATAGTGACCATAGGCCACACGAAATCGTCTATTTACCTTTAAATAAATAAAAAAAGAAACAAAAATCACTGGTCAGAATACAAAAGAAAATTAAAGAGCATAACACGATATTATTTGCCATGTTCTCTTTATGACGACCACTGGCATAAAGGTTTAAACATCCAAAATTGGACTAAAGCAAGTAAGAGAGCTATAGTAGTATAGGCTGGGCCGAATTTTAAAAACCCTACAACAAAGTATACTTTAAGATAAAGATTGAAAATATTTTTAGTTGAAACAAATTTTCCTTTGAAAAAAAATAGCATTTAGCTCCGAGTTAATATGACGTTAAAATTTAAAAAGCAACAAAAAAGTTGAATCATTTTTTAGGGTAATTGTGACCCAATAAACTCAGAACAGCCAACAGAAAGTAATTTGTAAATTAACTTTAGGATCATAGTGCAAAAAGGTGAGGAGTGCCTCAGGGCATTGTTGGCAGTTTAGGTGTAAAAAACAATATGATAGATAATACGATTTTATTGAAAAACTAATTCAATTGATATAAAAAATAAGAAAATATGTTACTCAAAAAAAACTATTTTTGGAATTTGAGAAGCATAAATGAAGATCGCATTTGTATTTCCGACTTTTTGCATAGTTTGCACCATCTGTTTTGCCTAACCAGATTGGAAAGTGGTCGATATTGTCATAACGGACGTCATTAACTGTAAGTTTTGCTTTTTCGCCAACTTTTGAACTTCATGGCTGTGGAGTACCAACTGATTATGAGTCAAGGCGGACCGTCTACGGTCCCTACCTGCCATTCCTATCATTTTTTTATATAAACAAAAATATAACAAATAATATAACAAAAAAAGTAAAAAACTATACAATATAACACGCCGCTAAATTTAGCCGCAACCCGCAACAGTGCCCTGAGGCACTCCTTAGTTTTTGCGTTCTCAACACATTTTTTGTTAATTGTTTAACATTTACAAATTCATACACTGAAAGAAGAATATCTTACCTTTAAAAAAATATATATTTCTAATAAATCGGGCGACTAAAAGTTAGTAAAACTTTAATTTAAAAAAAATCTCACACAGAATTTCACGTGCTAAAATTATGGCATCACTCACAAAACAGCTGACAGAACAAAAACTAAAAGTCAGAATGCATTTAGACCTTCGAGGGAAATGTTAACAAATCTGTAACTAAAGTCATCGTTAAATTTAAAAAAAAATATATATAATTACTTTTTGAGATAATTGGTGTTTTGTAATGCATGTCTTGAGGCACTCTTGGGTTAAATACGTCGTTGTAAAGGTCTATCATTAGATATACATATCATATTGTCTATTTTAATGACTTATTAATTCAGATATAGATTAAAAATAGGTAAACAAAATCGAGGTAGTCGTGTTTTTTGGCTTTTATCTCAGCTGTTAGTGGGCCAATTTTCTCGATTTTAAATATAAACCGAATTCTCCATGAGTGGCAAGGGTATATATAAGTTTGTCATTCCGTTTGTAATTTCTACATTTTTCATTTGCGACCCTATACATTATATAGATAGCGATGTCATGTCTGTCTGTATGTTGAAATCAACTTTCCGAAGCCCCCAAGTAACTTACAAACATGATTAATACATTAATATATCGAGAATTCTCCCGGCTCGGTTGCTATATAAAATCGAGAAAATCGGCGCACAAATAGCTGAGATATAAGGAAAAAAACCGGGACAACCTCCCATTTTCGCCTATTTTTGATCTATGTATATCTGGATTACTAAGTCATTAATTAAGACAATATGGATATCTAATGATAGATATTTCAAAGTCCATTGCAACGATGTATATAAGGCTATAGTAAGTTGGACCTACAATGGGTCAAAATCGGGAAAAATCTTTTTTAATCCAAATTTTTGTCATATATTTTTTTTACTAATAAAAAAATAAAAAATTAAAATTAAAAAAAAACTTAAAAAAAATTAAAAAACTATTTTGAAAAAAAAAAAAAAAATAGAAATAAAAATTTGAAGGGTATATAAGATTCGGCAGAATATAGCTCTGTTACTTGTTGTTTTCTTCACTTTTTTTAGAGGTTAAGCCTAGTACTCTGTTCATATTTGCGAAAAATTATGGTTTTTTCATGCGAAAAATTTTATATGCAAGAAATGATCAGCTGTTGGTTTTAATTTCGTGCGAAAAAAGTGCTGCTTACGTTATTTCGTGTGGAAAATTAAGGTTGTATGTATTTCACATGTTTTCCACAATAAGAACAGAGTACTGCTTTTGCGAAATTATTTCGCATATATTTCATTCCAAATATTTTATATGTAGTTTGACAGCAGTTCGCACGAAATTTTGAACAGAGTACTTAGCTTTAGAGTTGACGAATTTCTAGTGTTTGTTGTTGAAAAACCAAGCAAACAGCCAGAGTTTGAAAGCTCGAGCGAACTAGAACAAAAAATTTTGACAAGCACAGTAGTAAACACAAAGGGGCAAAAAAACGATCACCTGATTAGTTGCTGCATTTGATGCGCATCTGTGATTAGTTTGCGATGCTGATGCAAATCACCTGATGCGCAGACAATGATGCATCAGCCATTTTTGTGATGCTTGTTTGATGGTTTTTTGCTCATCATCTGTTTCAGTGTTGCTTTTTAGAACTCAAGACATTTGCAGTGTTGCCAACTTATACATTTTAGAACGTACTGCGCATCAGATGCAGCGCAGTGATGCATTTCCGTACAAAACCCTTATTAATAGACATGTTAAGTTTTATTGAAATCGAACAATCATTCAAATTGAATCAAAAACAGTAAATATTTAACGTTTTAAATTTTGCATTTTCCCGAGGTACGTTTCTTTGAAGCCCGTTGCTCTATAAAGTAAATTTTGAAAACGTAAATTCAGCTATACCTCGGACTATACATTTACTATCCTTTATCCTTTTTTTGGGTCCTTGTGAATTCGACCCTGAAGTCGAAATTCAAAACTTTAATTCAGCTATTTTTTCAGCAAAGTTTTATTAAAATGGCACTATTTATTTAGACAGAAAATTGGTACACAGAGAAAATAGATTCGTGATAGCAACCGAATTAGTTGCCAATCGAATGATTCTACCTTAGTTACAGAATTTTTCAGTTGTGGCTACAAAATTTTAGAAAGGGTAAAAATGCCAAATTCTTCTTTATGAACTGCTTTCTGTTGATAGAACCGAAAAATTCTATGTGTACAACCGAATCATTCGATTGGCAACAAATTCGGTTCCTACTACGAATCTGTTTTCTCTGTGTATAGTTTTAAATGTAGCATATAGCCGATGTTGTTTACTTTGGTGGGGACTTGTGGTTAATATATTTCAAGTTTCAAACAAAAACTCAGCTATAGCTCTCTTCTATAGGTATACGAAGTATTATGAAAATCTGTGAAGAAATTGCCGATTTATTTCCATTTTGTATCTGGTAATAAGTAGCGTTTATTTTTCGTATTTATTCCGTTGTTCGAGTAACTGGCATCACTGTTAAAAGAGAAGGAGAGAAAGAATTGTTACTCTTTAAGGTTGCCATACATTATATGAATGATAACAAAGATGCCACTTTTTATGTTTACATAAACGATGCTAATGCTAAGTGTTTGCTATATTTTTGTTTAGTTAACCCTTTATTTGTTTTCTGAGCAGCCCTCTTGTGGCCTCCATACCTCTTTAAACATGCATTATTCATTAAATTACATTAAACAAACAAAACAAAAAGGTTAAACATTTATTAACTTTATATATTTTTCAGTTTCGATTTGTGTAAATATTTAAATACACATTTTTTATTTTTTTTTTTTTGTGGGACCACAACAAGTCACAAACAAACACAATTCAAATTCCAATTTAAATTCAAACGCATGCAAAATTATTTATTTTACACCACCTTTTTTGTTGTTTTTTTTTTGAAATGGAAACAGTAACAACACAAAAATATCTGACCATGAAAATGTTTGTTTATAAAATTTTCATACAAAGAAGATTTACAGAAATGAAAAGCATTCATACATTCACCTTTAATGGCGTGTGCTGGCAGAATGTTTTTATTTTTATTACAATTTATTGTTTTTCATTAAACTGTGTGTGTATTTTTTTTTTTTTTAAACAGTCTTGTTAAAAAAAATATTTCATGAGTGACTGACTGACTGGCTCATTAGATGTTCCATACCAACAAAATAGATATGTACACTAATGGAGCTAGCTACAGACAGACAAACTTGAAATGTTTATTTTTCACAAAAAATTTTCGTTAAACATACATTTTCTGTGTTTTTTTCTTTTGCAAATTAACACAGATGTTATAAAATTTGTTGCCTTTTCATTATTTAATTTATTTATTTGTTAGTTTGCCCCATAAAAAAAACCCGCCAGTGAATTTGTTTTACAAATCGTGTCTTGAAAATTGTGTTGGAACAGGCAGCCAAAAAAAAACAACATCTGTTTTAAAACGTTATACAATTTTGGAAAACAAAAATATTTACAGTAGACGTACGGACAGATGGGAATTTATGATTTCTTAGCAGTTTTTTTTTTCTTTCTTCTGTTTTCGGGGGATTTCTCTCTACTACTTACTAGTTTCAGTTGTTATTTAATGACATCATACAGTATTTTAATTTTATTTAAAACATTTGCCTGTCTTAAATACATATTTTATTTATATTTATATGCTTTTTTTGTCTATTTTGCTTAACTAATGTTTTCTATTTGTTTCTTTTATTTGCAGGTAAGTTTTTTGCGCTTAAATACAAAAAATGTTATGGAAAATTAGTAAGTAAATATGGCCACATTTCTTATAAATTGCCTATGGCAGCTCTGTCAAGTTAGTGTTTTGTCTTAATAAACAACCACTAAAGTTCTAAGTACGGGAACTATCGAATTGTGGGTGAATTAAAAACAAAATTGGAAGTAAAAAATTTATATATTTTTGAAAAGAAAACACAATTTCCTATATATTGATATACAATATGACTAATTTATCTATTCCACTAGTTAAATTAGTTGATCCTAAGTAATTAGCTTCACCTTGGTAATACCGTGGTCGGTAAAGCAGTGACAAACGTTTTTAAATTGCTGCTGGAGTAGCTTCCAATGATTTTGCAAGCTGTTGTTGGGTTTGACAACAATCTTCATGGAGTAATTTCACCAATTCTTGGTCTTCAAACTTTATTGTCTTCCGAACCGAACAAACCATTTCTCGAGGTTATATAAAAAAGTGTTCTATAAAACCAGGGGCTTTAAAAAATCTAATAATAACCAAACATTTAAAACACATTCCCTTAAAATCAATTGACATCTGTTTGAAAGACATTACATGTTAAACAAAAATCTTTTTTATAAAACAAACAAAAACTTCAAACAAAGTCTCCACCAAACGTCATTATAACACAGAAAAAACATCCCAGAAATAAGTAAAACGCACATAAAAGATCATAAAAAACAAATGTCATATTCCTCATTAAGTAATTAAAGTCATAAATATTTAAATTAAAAAAATATCTAAAGGAAAGAACAAACAAACAAATAAATTTCATTATCAAGTCCCGGCCATAAACCCTTTAGCCAGGGAAAACAAACAACAAAGCTCGTAAATCCCATCAAACAAACACACCTCTTTTAACTTTAACTGGCGATATCTATAATTTTTATTTAATTTTTTTTATTGCAAAATTCTTGCCATTAACCTTAAAATAATTATGGAAAAATATTGTAATAATAATAATAATGGCTTAAGGAGTACGTGAAGAAGAAGGAAATCTATCAAGTTGAATGCAATTTACGTTAAATAAACAATTTATTGAAAGAGAATTGTATGAAAAAAACGTTCATTTATCATATAATTTTATGGCCACTCATTCAAAAAGACATGGAAAGCAAAAAAAAATATTAAAAAAAAGACAAGTAATAAAGGGTGTTAACGGCTTGGAGTTATAAAATATAATTCAAAATTAGTTTTCTTAAGGTAGGGAGCATAGATAATAGCCAGCTAGGTAACTGAGATCCAAAAACCTAACTCTATTGTGAAAAACCTAATTCATGAGAATATATTGCAATGTATTTTGTTATCCCCCATGTTTTTGCATAGACAGTAATTTTTGTGTGATAGCTGGTCCAAAGTAGGCAACGCATTGGATTGACATACTGTTTACATAGCTTCAGTTACCTTGCTAGCTACCTAAATGGTTACTTGTTCAGCTACAGAACTTACAATTTCAATATGTACTCAGCTAAAAAGACATCATAAACAGTCTAGTAAAAAAACCTTCCTCCGACAACTCTCCAATAGATTGCTTCTGGTGGGAAAAATAACTACTCTCTAAAGCAGCGAAAGGCAGACTCACAACACTACAGTTTTTAAATATTGTAGTTGTATGATTGAGAAAAAAACAAAAACAATAACTGAAATAAACAAGCATAAAAAGCGAAAAGCGTAAAACAACCTGCTTCTATCAATGCTCATGCGAGACTGACTGGTTTTGATTGTTTTTATACAATGTGTGTGCTTGCGTACATGTGAAAACAAAAACAAGAGAGCTCATTTGAGAGCTCAATGCCTTTCGCTGCTCTAAAGTGACTTCATTCTTGGTTACATGGTATATCAAGTATACTTAAGCAAAAATAAACTGTATGAGAATTATATCAACACAATTTGTATAAAACCAGTTTGAATGAGTGTAGTTACTTTAAACGTTTTGTAAGTAACTACACTCTATATTACATAGAGATTACCTGGGATGTATAAAGTAACTAATTGACTTTTCTTTGCACTACTAAGAGCATATACATGACAAATGACCCAAAGTAAAGGATTTTTCGGTTGCTGTCACTTTTGAAGCTTTTATTCTTTGACATTTGCCAAATAGAAACTACGCCATTACTAAAAATGGAACGATAGACGCTTCAACAACGTATTGAAATTATTAAAATTCTCTACAAAAATGGTAAAAATCTTGCGGTCACAGTTCGCAAAATTAAAGCATTTTTGGGTCGTCGTAAAGCACCGTGTCGGACCGCAATACAGACATTGGTGGAAAAATTGGAGTTCACAGTGGGGCAAAATCAAAATTTTTTGGAAATAAATCTGGCATTTCTAAACGGATGGCCCGATCGGGACAAAATTTGACGTGGTGGTAGCCAAGGAGTATACCCTACAAATGCACAAGGCGCGGCGCTATGGGGGCTCAAAGTAGGGTACCTTCGACATGTAAAATTTTTAAACAGGTGCCATTTTGTTGTTTCCCATCCGATTTCCAAGATTTTTAAATTTTTGGGAAGCGCTCGTCTAAGTCTTGAAAAAAACATGCTTGCGTGTGCTATTTATCTCTTATAATTTCCGAGTTATAAGCATTTCAAAATTGAAATTTTTAAATTTTGCCGTACCTAAGTCCGCTTTTTTTAAAATATAGGGCGTACTTTTGAACTGAATGGACTCGAATTTCTTTCGTTAGTTAGATAACTAAAATATCAATAATATGCAAATAATTTCAGAGCAATATCAATTACGGATCCGAAAACAAACGATTTTCAACTAAAAAAATTCAAAAATTTGTAGATTTTTGCTGTTGTTTTTTTATTAAAATAAAACTTTCTTTAAGAACATATAACAGTTTTATGTTTTTCTGTAAGATATCTTTACGGAAAATATTTTGGTTGAAAAACATGTCATATTTTTCGAATATGTCGCTCCTACGCCCTTCGTAATTTAAGCTATTTTTTATCAAAATTTTAACTTTGGACCACATGTTTTAAAATCCCAAAGCTGGGATCAGAAAACGGAAAGCAGCTTTGGAAACCTTGATGTGTGTAGGACCTGTGGGCAAAATTGTAAAAAATACCTTTTTTGGGATTTTCGCTCCAGTTTTTAAGAATTGCGGGATTACCTTTGACCTTTTGACAAATTTTTTTACACTTTGTTATTTAGAATGAAAAATTAAAAAAACCCTGCAAATTTCGTTTAGTTTTGTTAAGAAATAAAGATTTTATTACATATTACATATTTATTGAGCGCTAAAACTAAAATCTGTATAAAAATTTTGATAGGATTGCAAATATTAGGAACAATTTGGTTCACATTTTTTCCGATCTAATTTTTTTTTTTTTTGTTTAGATAAGTTAATTTCTGATATTACAAAAAAAAATTCAAGTCAATATCTCAATTATATTCAAAAATATGCCACTTTAAAACTCTGTCCATCATAAATATTGCACTTTCCACGTCAAATTTTGTCCCGATAGGGCCATCCGTTTAGAAATGCCAGATTTATTTCCAAAACATTTTGTTTCTGCCCCACTGTGTAGTTGTTGGGAGAAGTTAGTGATGTGAAGAATAAAACCCGTGCACGTCGCTCAAGAACAACTGAGAATATTGCTGCTGTAGCCCAAAGTGTTGAAGAAAATCCAGGTTTGTCCATTCCTCGTCCTATGTGCTATCGAGAGATGATTAATGATTAATGCAACGAAACCATTGCTCTTTTACAGGGAAAACTTTCCGGACTGTGTTATCTCTCGAAGAGGTGATCACAATTGGCCACCGATATCTTGTTATTTAACACCTTGCGATTTCTTCCTTTGGGGCCACGTGAAAGATAAGCTCTACGCCAACAGCCCAACGTTGATTCAAGACCTCAAAGATAGAACTCGTGAGGCCGATATCTTGTGATTTGGTTATGGAAAATTTCAGGAAAAGGAGGATATGGTCCTGTAAGCGTGTTTTTCATTATTAACGCCATACCTTCCTCTTTATTATGAAATAAACATCCGATCATTTATCTCAAAAAATTTGATTTTTCTTTGAATACCAAAATAACACCTCTTGTTGAAAAACCCTTTATATAAATTGGATTTAGCCAAATGATAGGACATTGGTGACAATTACTGACTGATTAGGGATACATTGACTATTTGCTTAGCTACTGGGGAGTACCACACATGACAAATATTTACTCAAAAAAGAAACATCGATCATATTGTCGTGCTGCTTTTTTCGTGCACTCACTTTCATTACGAAAACGTTATTTTCTCTTTCTCTCCCCCTTTTTATTAATGGCTGAAGTCATTTTTTAAAAATAAACAAATCGTAAAAAATAAATTACTGGCAACATCCAGTTATTAAATTTACATGGTAAAGAGAGCGAGCGCTGTGAAAATATGATGACTTCCATTTGATTATAACAAAATACAATTATTGCCACCTTTACATTTTAATTTAATCATCATTGTTTTGCAAAAAAAAAGGCTTAAAAAATATTGTTTTTTTGTTTGTAAATTTTTTGCTGCTTTAATTGATTTGTAATCATCATCATTTACATTTCACGTGATGAAGAAAGAAACTGGTTGTTTGTTTCTTTGTGCTGATTAAATTTATTTTTTTTATAAACAATAATTAATCTTTTTGCATTAAACAAGAGTATAATTTATTTATTACAATATTTTATGATTCAATAAAGCTATAAATTATTGCTTCTAGCTAAAAAACTAGTAATAGATAAGAAAAGCAAGCACCTCTATCGCTGGCAGGGAAAAAAGTAATCGCAAAAGGTTAAAGGTCATTGTAAACAGACAGGCAGGGAACATTTTAGAGTGCAGAAACATCTAGACAAACTTAAGTTATTTAACAATATCATCAATCAAATTGCCACAATTAGTTGATAGTATTAAATATATAAGGGAGAATCCATTACAAAGCGTACAGAAAACAGCATTTTTAGGATATCTCCTACAATTTTTACAAATATCAAAGGGGGTTAAGTAAACCTCAAATATTTTTGTACCTGTTAAAAGCTTTGCCTCATCCGCCTTATAGTCCAGACCATGCCCCATTCGACTACCATTTGTTAAGATCGATGCAGAAAGCTCTCTCTGGGATACGCTTCATTTTGGAACATTTCGTTCAGAATCCATATCTTGCCAGATAGATAGGAAAAAATCGTAGCTAATAGTGGTCAATACTTTGTATAAATTTATATTGTACAAAAGTCCGCATTTTTGAGTCATACACCCAATATTATTTAATAATTTTCTATAAAAAAAATATTAATTTTCTTTTAACAAACTTTTTTATCGATAAATTTTCTTTCTAAAATATTAATCTATATAAATATATAAATGTCTTTGTAAGTTTGTTTGTTTATTTGTTTGTTTGTTTGTTTGTTTGTTTGTTTATTTGTTTGTTTGTTTGTTTGTTTGTTTGTTTGTTTGTTTGTTTGTTTGTTTGTTTGTTTGTTTGTTTGTTTGTTTGTTTGTTTGTTTGTTTGTTTGTTTGTTTGTTTGTTTGTTTGTTTGTTTGTTTGTTTGTTTGTTTGTTTGTTTGTTTGTTTGTTTGTTTGTTTGTTTGTTTGTTTGTTTGTTTGTTTGTTTGTTTGTTTGTTTGTTTGTTTGTTTGTTTGTTTGAGCATCACGCCTAAACGGCTGAACCGATTTTATTGAAATTTGGAACGTAGATAGATCCTTACTTGGAAGCGTCAATAGGCTATAAATTTTTTCAATACTTGGACCAGAAAGGGATAAAAAGGGGGGAAAACGGGTAAAATTGGTACCTTTAGTTTTTAGACAATAATTACTAAACGGCTGAACCGATTTTTACATCGACAGGGGTAGCGAAGCGCACCGGGTCAAGCTAGTTATCTATAAACTTTCTTTAATACAAATTTGTTATCGCTAAAATTTCTAAATTTTTTAAACAATTTATTAAACAAATTGTCCCCTTTGAGTCATAATTTTTTATTGATTTTCAAAAAATTTGTTGTGATGTCTTTTATTTTTTCCGCCAAATTAAATTTAAGTGTATTTAAAAAGAACCCACCAAAAAAAGATCTTTAAATCTCTTGTATATATAATTACTTAAAGGTATTTAAACTTAAACTTTTGTTTACACACATATTTCAAATCCATTTATGTTTAACAATTATGTACAAACTTTCATAAGTATTGTTTTTTTTTTTTTAAGAAACAAAAAAAAATTTTAAACGTCAAAGTGACGCTTCCATCTATACAAATATTTTATGCGTCATTGCAAAACTGCTGACTTGTTTATTTGTGTGGGAATTTACGCGCCATTTAAGACCACAAAAAGGTTAAAAATGTTTAACAACATTAAAATAAAAAGGAAGACATTTCTGGTTTAAACTTAAATTTAAAAGATTAAAGTTTAAAACAACGTATAACGTAATTTTCATAATTATTTTAGCTGATGTGAGAGTGAGTAAGTGGGAAAAAGTAAATATTTGACCATAAAAATGCTTGTTTTAAAAATAAATTTATAACTTCCGCTTTAAGTTTTAGTTTCTTATTTTAAATTTTATTGCTGGTTAATGAATGATAACTTTAGTAGAGGAAATTTAATATAAAAAATAATTTAATGAAGAGGGAAAATTAGTTAGTTTTAATTGTTTATTTAATGACAAATTTATAACAAAACTCATCTAATATGCAAGCATCCTGCCTGCCATTTGCATAACAAATTTGTGAGTACTTAGGAATTTGCAAAAAGTACGTTGATATTTATTTGATTAAGTATCCTGTCTCCTACATCCTTATTTATACTTTCAACACTCAATACATTTAATATCACTTAAAATCGGTGAATTTTACTCCCAAACATCCAAACATTTGTGGCCTACTGTTTTAATTGTATTCTTATTTTCAATCAATAATTTGGGTATTTATTTGATTTCACATCCTACGTCGCATTGTGTTTCATTTCCTTTCCTCTTTGCTAGCAAATTTTATTACAAACATCCTTTCCATTTTTACTCAATTTCCTGTCACTCACTCATATACACATACATAAATTATTCAGCCCCTATCCAATGTGGTTTTCCATGAAGAAACACACATGTGAACATAACCTTGACCCACAAGAGGCAGTTTTTAAAAACACCAGTTGGAATACAAATTTTGTTAATCGATAAATTTCTAAAGAATCGCAGTTGTATACACATATATTTTTCATAGATGATTGGATTAGTCAATAATTTTTTTTATTATTTAAGACAAATTTCGATTATTTTTCTATTTTAAACATAAAGAGTTATTTTAAATTTGTTATCAAATAAATTTTCTATATAAAAACTTGGTTATCGAAAATTTTCTCAAAAAAAAAAAATTGTATCGAACATTTTTTTTTTAAATGTTATTAATAAATTTTTGGTAAAAAAAATTGTTATCGATAAATTTTTTTCTTTATGTATTTATTATCGGCTAATGTTCGATAAATTTTATCGATAAAATTTCTTCGTTAAATATTTGTTATCGATTAATTCTCTTTATAAAAAGTTTTTTATCGATAAATTTCCTCAATAAAATTTTATATAAAAAATTTTAAAAATTTCTTAAAAAAAAAATTCCTCTAAAAATTTGTTTTATCGACAAATTTTTTCTAAAATTATTAGTTATCAATAAATTTTTTTAAGCAAAATTGTGTTATCAATAAATTTTCTTTATTTAAGGTTTTTTATCAATAAATTTCCTCTTCAAAAAGGTTGTTATCGATAATTTTTCTTTATTAAATATTTGTTATCGATAAACCTCCTCAACAAAGAGCAGTAATCAATAAATTTTCTCCAAAAAAAAAAAAAATTGTTTTCGTTAAATTTTCTCTTCAAAAATTTTTTATCAATAAATTTTCTTCAATAAATATTTGTATTCGAACGATTTTCTTTATTAAAAGTTTGTTATCCATAAATTTCTTCAACCAAATTGTTTGTACAAGTTGCAACTCTGAAATTTGGCAGCTTTTACATCTGTTTATTCCGATTATTAAAATTGGTGCGCTCTACGTAAGAACAACCGCGTTATAAGGACTGAGATCGAAAAATTCTTAACCTACATATATGTTAATAAAAACGAAACCACTAAACTTACTGTTTTATTTTTTTTATTTGATTGAAATTATTATTACAATTTACAAAAAAAAAAATATATATATTTTTATAGTTTTAATCACTAGTGATGAAATTTTGAACCTTTTCAGAAACCCTTCCATTAACGTTTTTATAGTGGTTTCTGTCACTTTGCTCAAACAGGTAGTCCATCTCCGTTTAAAATCTACCACACTTTTGGACACCTTTTTGTGCTCTTCAATTCTCTTTTAATAAGAGTCCAATATCTCACCACTGGCCTTAGCTCCGGGCAGTTTGGTGGATTTGCCTCTCTTGGTACAAATACCACATTGTTGTTCTTGTTCCACTCAAGGGCTTGTTTACCATAGTGACAGGATGCCAAGTCAGGCCAAAAATAAGTGGACACATTATGAAGTCTTATGAATGGAAGCAGCCTTTTTTGTAAACATTCCTTGATGTAACTTTCGGTATTTATAGAGCCCATTGTAACAAATGCCGCAACTGCGTATTGCTTGTCATACCAAGAACTTTTTGGGAAATTTTGTCTGCTTTTGGGTCCTAAACTTTTCTTCAACATTCCCTCGAGCATCTGCAACATAAAATTTTTAACCAGGAAGTTGCGAAAAATCTGCCAAAACATACGTTTCGTCATCTATTATGCAACAAGAATATTTTTTTTATAAAATTTGACTTCAATTTCCGTGCTCTGTTTTTGGCCTCTAAATTTTTTGCAGCTTTCCTGTCAGGAACTTTTTGAGCCTTGTATGTTTTTAAACCTGCATTAGCATTAACTTTTCGTACCAAATACTCCGAGCACTGAGCTAACCGGGCTGCTTTCCTATCGGATGTGTTGGGAGTTCTTTTGAAAATGCTTTCTATTTGTTTGGCTTTAGAAACATCATGTGGACCATTCCTTCTACCTGAACCAGGTTTTCTATCAACGGACAAGTTCTCCCGGTACTGTTTAATAACATTGGATACAGTTTGACGGCAGACCTTTGATTGTTTTTGTAGGACCAAATTGGGTTTTGTTGAAAATATTTTATAATTTTAGTGCGTACTTTTTTCTGGTTATTCATTTTAATCAGATTAACAACAAATGAGTATAACTGACATTAAACATAATAACTGACATGTTTTACAAAGGTAACTTGATAAAAAAAAAATCAAATAATACTTGGGTTAAAAGTTTTAATGAAAAATGTGTGTTACGAATTTTACAATCTCACTTCCTTAATTGTGAAAACTTATTACAAAAATTTGTAAAGTTGTGATGAGACTGCTCGCAAACTTCGAAGAATTTTCGGTTGAGAAAGTACATATAATGTGCGAACCATTTGAAGATTGGTCAAAAAATTTGAAGAAACTGGGTCGTTTATGAATAGTAAGAAAACAAGATGAGAGTGTCGCCGAAAACCCGATAAAGCGCATTTTCATCTGAATAGCTTCGTGAATACACAAAATTGTCGAATTTGTGGTTCAGAAAATCCTCATGCAATCCATGTGAAATAAATGCACCGACAACGTGCAATTGTCTGGTGCTGATTTTTGTCGTTTTTTTTTAATAATTCGGTATCTCGGGAACTATTGGAAATTTTGCATGGTTGGAGCTGAGTTGATTAACATTTGCTAAGCTTCCTATGGCTAATAGGGGATAGTGCATGACCCCTCAAAATTGGTCACCCCGGGTTTCGAATTAAAAAAAAAAAAAGAATCGCCAAAAATCTATTTATGATCTGAATGAGCTGAAATTTAAAATATAAATAGTTCTTAAGGAGATCTACAAAAAATTCGCTTACATGTGTAGAATATCTCCATTAGTTGATGAGATATTTAGGTTTTATGATTTATTATACCCTTCACCATGAGTGGCAAGGGTATACATAAGTTTATCATTCCGTTTGTAATTTCTACATTTTTCATTTGCGACCCCACAAAGTATATATATTCTGGATCGTTATAGATAGCGAAGTCGATATAGCCATGTCCGTCTAACCGTCTGTATATTTTTTTAACCCGAATTTTTTTTAATAAAAAAAATTTTTTTTTCTCTAATAAATTTTTTAAAAAATTTTGAAAAAAAAAAATAAAAAATAATTTCGAAAAAAAATTTAATTTTGGAAAACAATTTAGAAAAATTTTTTTTTTTAAATTTTGAAAAAAAAAAAAAAAAAAATTAATTTTGTTTACAACAATCGATTTATTGCAGCAACGATTCCCAGAAAAAATTATCTCAAGAATTTCTGATGTCAACTGACGATTTAACGCCTTGCGATTTTTTCTTTGGGATTTTGTGAAATCTCAGGTTTATGCGAATAAACCAAAAACAATTCCTGAGTTCAAATCCGAGATCCAACGCGTCATCGGTGTGATACAGCCACATCTCTGTGAAAAAGTCATGACAAATTTCATGAATTTCATGGGCTATCATACTTAATCGGAACATGTCTTCTTCACAGCTATCTCAAAAACTACGTGTTTTTATTTTAAAAAGAAAAAGTGCATTCTTACTGAGACACCCTTTATAAAATAATTTATTCGAAAAAAATTAACTGTTGTTTAATTTAGCATTAAACAATTTCTGGGAATGACAAGATTTTTTAATTTCCTCCCGGGAAAGGAAAACTAAGGGAAAAAATATTGTTAACCATCAATTTTTGTTTAAACATTTCGTTAGCGATAAATGTTCTTAATTTTTTTTTATCGATACATTTTTTCTCAAAAAAAAAAAAAAAATTTTCCAAAAATTTTTGTGTCTTTATACACGTTTATCAATTCACAGAAATGCACACACACTTTATAATGTACAAACTTAAATGTACAAGGCAGTTGATGTTAACTCTAGCAGCGCCTATGATCAAATCAACTCACTACTGCAACCTCTGCCACTATTTATACACGCGCCATCTATCGGGAATCTTCTACGATGCTCTTAACGGACATACTAGTGCAAGGCAAATTTATTTACAGGTATACCCAATTCTACAACAAATACAATTTTACAAAAAACAACATATATTTTGTTTTTGTAAAAATATTTCCTAGCTGTCAAACAGCAAAACAACGGCAGACTGAAAAAATCAAAAACAGGGGTGAAAATAAATAAATACGTGAAATTTACTTTCACGAAGTACAGCAACGCTTTTTATTTATATTTTTTTATATGTTGATTGTTTAAAACGATCACTTATTCACTTTTCTACTGTTTTATATTTTTTCTTAAAAGAGACAAAAACGTTATATTTAAATTAACAAAGAAATGTAAACAAACTTTGACAGATAGCAGTGAAAAAACATATCGAGCAAAAAATAGTCAGCTGGCTTTTCGACGTCACCTTATTAGATTCGCCTTGTACTAGTGCATTCGAACTCTAGAGCTTTCGATGTTAATGTTAGCAGCTTAAACAATTAGTGTTGCCATACTTACAAACAATGCTAATAACCGCATGCTATCAACATTGTTGATAAGTCGAAGCTTCTACTGATGGACGTGTTTATAAACATGATGAATGTTGCAGGCAGTCGTTACAGACCATTAAATTCAAATGGCTATTGCACATTCGTAACAATATTTGTCTGTGACAATTATGTTCCACACTTATATGCAATACACATTTCAAATGGTTAAGAGAATAAGTCGAAAATAAAGACATTTCTCAAATAGAGAATAAATTCACCTAATTGCTGAGAAAGCTATTATTTTCTCAAATTATTACCAAATCATTATCAAATGTCTGACATTTGTTGCGGATTCTTACCTAAAGCTTGTATTTGTTTTTAAAGCAATATTATTAACATTTAAGACTTGACTTTGGCTAAGGAAAAAAACTGCTAGTTTTTCTAACTCTTTAGATTTTATGACCCATTGTGTTTTTTTGTTTAATTTGAATTTTTTGCAAATAATAATTGTTTTTTATTTCTTTAAACGTTTCTGGCATTTTAAAGCTCTGCTTAATGTAGCTGATTAGCTGATTATTGTTTGCATTGCTAGCTGTGTTTTGTTTTTGAAAAAAAAAAAATAAATAAAATTAAAGTTTTATGTTAAATTCAACATCGTAAAAAAAAAAATTTGCACAAAAAACTCATCCAGTCAGAAAACGTGCATGGTTTTAAATAGATTGTTTTAGAAAAAAAACAGGTAAACAATAATGAAAAAAAACATAATTTTTAATAAGTTTCATTTGCAAATCACGTTTATTTGTTTATTATACAAACTTATATGTTTCTAAATTACTTTTATTAGCAAAATGACATTTATGTAGCACGAAGTAGAAGTTTAATGACATGATTGTTTTGGTGGCTCAAAGTTGTCAAAACAATGTTGTTAATGCAACTCTGTGGCAATTGTTAGTTGGTTGTAAGATAATTAACGGCGTTGTTAACAATCATGCTGTTTAAGTAAAGTATTTATGCTTTTGTTGTGTAGATTTTTTAAGAAACTGAGTTCTTTTTGAAAGTTGTTGAGCTGTTTGTTGACAGCTTTAAAACGCCTTAATGTCATTGACTTGGATATATGCAGTGTAATCGTTATAAATTATCTTATGAGGAAAAGAATAACAACTTATTATTGCAACAATTGTTATATATTTAATTACCCCTTTTTAAATGTCTGTTTTTACATGAAACTTTATGACCATGACTCAGTAGTATTTACAATATTTACCATGAATCATAGTGTAATCTTAGATAAAGTTGAACGAACATAAATTACACAGGGCAACAAAATCGTATAAATTTTAGAGGCTTTTTAAAACACTACACAATTTTGATGTATTGTGGTTCCAGTAGTACAAATATGGTTCTAATTTTAAATTCTATGGAGAGTTTTTTTTTTGTTAAATTTTGTGAAAATGAGCCAATTCACTTAATTGTGAATAAATTCAAAAATAATCAATCGATTTTTAAGATCGATATCTCATTTTGTTCATATTACATGTGGCTTTGCAATAAAGCCATAAATCTGAACAATTTCTGCCGTTTTAGATTTTTCATGAATTTTTTAAAACAAAAAAATTTTCTATTTTCATGTAAAAAATATATTTTTTGCTTTAATTTGTTATTATAACTCCAAAACTACTGAGCCGATTGAAACGCAATATATATGTGAAAATTTGTACATAGCATGGGGAAAATGTTTTCAAAGTTCAGTCGATCGAAAGAACAACATTAACTACTCAATTTTATGTATATCAAACATAAAACAAAAATTTTGTGAAAATGAGCGAATTTACTTAATTGTGAATAAATTCAAAAAGAATCCATAGATTCTTATGATCGATATTTCATTTTGTTGCTATTACATGTGGCTTTGCAATAAAGCCATAAAGCTGAACAATTTCAGACGTTTCGATTTTTCATGAATTTTATATTTCACGTAAAAAATATATTTTTTGCTTCAATTTGTTATTATAACTCCGAAACTACTGAGCCGATTGAAACGTAACATATATAAGAAAATTTGTACATAGCATAGGGAAAATGTTTTCAAAATTCAATCAATCGAAAGAACAACATTAACTGCTCAATTTTATGTATATCTAACAAGAAACTAAAATTTTGTGAAAATGGGCGAATTCACTTAATTGTAAATAAATTCGAAAATATTCAATCGATTTTTATGGTTCATATCTCAATTTGTTGCTATTACATGTGGCTTTGCGATAAAGCCATAAAGCTGAACAATTTCTGCCGTTTTCGATTTTTCATGAATTTTTTAAAACTAAAAAATTTTCTATTCTCACGTAAAAAATATATTTTTTGCTTCAATTTGTTATTATAACTCCAAAACTACTGAGCCGATTGAAAGGCAATATATATATGTGAAAATTTTTACATAGCATGAAGAAAATTTTTTCAAAACTCAATCAATGGAAAGAACAATATTAACTGCTCAATTTTATGTATGTCAAATATAAAACTAAAATTTTGTGAAAATGAGCGAATTTACTTAATTGTGAATAAATTCAAAAAGAATCCATCAATTCTTATGATCAATATCTCATTTTGCTGCTATTATATGTAGCTTTGCAATAAAGCCATAAAGCTGAACAATTTCTGGAGTTTTCGATTTTTCATGATTTTTTTAAAACTAAAAAATTTTATATTTCACGGAAAAAATGTATTTTTTGCTTTAATTTTTTATTATAACTCCGAAACTACTGAGCCGATTAAAACGGAATATATATGTGAAAATTTGTATATAGCATGGGTAAAATGTTTTCAAAATTCAATCAATGGAAAGAACAATATTAACTGCTCAATTTTATGTATGTCAAATATAAAACTAAAATTTTGTGAAAATGGGCGAATTCACTTAATTGTGAATAAATTCAAAAATAATCCATCGATTCTTATGATCAATATCTCATTTTGTTGTTATTTTATGTGGCTTTGCAATAAAGCCATAAAGCTGAACAATTTCTGACGTTTTCGATTTTTCATGAATTTTTTAAAAGAAACAAAATTTTTATTTTCACGTAAAAAATGTATTTTTTGTTTTAATTTGTTATTATAACTCCAAAACTACTAAGCCGATTGAAAGGTAATATATAAACGGATTAAAGGTTATGTAAATCTGAACTTTTCTAAGTTTATTTTAT
Source organism: Calliphora vomitoria (assembly GCA_942486065.2). NCBI lineage: Eukaryota > Metazoa > Arthropoda > Insecta > Diptera > Calliphoridae > Calliphora > Calliphora vomitoria. The sequence continues at coordinate 113,318,123 of OW818030.2, read as the reverse complement.
TAACATCGGACTGACCCTTTTTAAGATATCTTTAATTATGTGGAGAAACTTTATACAAAATATATAATTTTACGATTTTTGTTCACAATCGTGTTGTGTGCAGCAGATGCGTTTGGTTCCAGTTGTCTATGAAAGCTTACCACTGGCTTATATTGATTATTTAAGGCTTTATAAAAGTATCTTCTTATGATTAAATAGATTTCTGTTATACAAATGAAAGTTAATATTTTTTTAAAAACGGATCATTTACTTGTTACACAATATGTATTCCCTTGAACTTTTGTACAGACATTTAAAAATCGATTTATACGTTTGAAACATGTATTTGTTTCTTCTTCTTTTTTTTGATTTCTTTCTAACCCAGTTTGAACATTAAACGTGTCTGACGTGAATACATAAAATGGTCACGTACAAATTTAAAGCTGTTTGTTTTCAAACGTACTCGTATTTTAACCAAAACAAACAATTGTTTCTATTAAAGTGGAAACAAATTAAAACAAATTAATTTTAATGTTTTATAACAGGTGGATAATACAAAATAGTCAAATGATTTTTATAAAAAAACGACAAATTGTAAGAGAATAAATGCTTTTTTGAGTCACTTTTTCCTAAGAGTTGGCATCACTTGTCCTTATTGTTTACATTTAGTTATGGCTGCCAGCAGAGATCTAAGCCGACTAAGGTTAACGGCGGCTATTAGCCGGCTAAAGAATAATTACTCAACTTGTAAAATAATAAAAAAATTAAAAGTGAAATTTTATGAAATTTAAAGAACTTTTATCAAAAAACAACTGCTGTTTTCAAGCCAACTTAAACTGAACATTTTTTGGTGCCGTTGGCTCGTCGGAGGTCTCTGGCTGCCAGATGTTTAAGCTACAAATCTTTTGTGTCTTTTATAGAGATTTATTTCGATTTATTTTCTAATCTTTTAATATTAATAATATAAAGCTAAAAACATCAACATTTATATACAATAAATTACCTAACTTTTAGCATTTTAATTGCCAACCATAAAGATAATAAACAATTGATAAAATAACTAAACTACACTAATAAAATGTGTATTAAAAATAAGCTAAACTTGTGCTATTACAACAGAAATCATTGCAAAACTATAAAAACATTTTCAAGGTTAATTTTTTTATTTTTTTGCCTTAAAATGTTTTTATTATAAGAAATACTATTAAAAAAAATGTTAATCTTAATTAAAAATCTTGACAACGTTAAACAAAAAAAACGAAAAACTTAATGCTTGACTGAAACAATAGAAAGTGAATTTATGTGTGATGGGCCAATTTAGATCCAATCAATATAATAAGACTCTTTATAAACATACATCTATAAAGGAAAAGAGAAAAGTCATTGTTCTCAAAAGTTGAGGGAAAGTAGGAAGTGTACTACAGGAGTTATGTTATACAGAAAAGTAATTTATCATTTAAAGATTTTTTTTTTTTTTAATATTTTTTGGAAAATTTTTTAATAAAAAAAATTTATTGATATCAGCTTTTCATATAAAAATAATATTCATTACAAAGTTTAACCAATTATTTGAGTAATCAATACTTGTCAAATTGTAATCACAGTGTTGTCAATTTAGCGCTTTTTAGTAACCCAGAAGTCGTATTTTTGTCGGTCAGCTCGTTTTTGGAAAAAACTCGCTAGATTGGACAGTATTTTTCTTGAATAATATATTTCAAATGTCTTTTCTTTGGGCCTGTCAAAGAAGTGTCTCTAGTTAACATATAGGTATACTTGAAACTCAAATATAATAAGTTGCCTGCAATAAAATCACAGGAAAATTTATTACCAAGTTCAATTTATTTTCCAACTATTTCAATTAATACACAAATGACTCTACTTTTACCAAAACAACTCATTTTGGAGGTTTTGCACTTAGCGATTTTGTCATGAATATTCTAGTTGGCATCACTACTGTAATCACTACTCCAAAGTTCACCTTAAAACCTAACAACGTCAGCCAAACCACAACATTAAGTAGCATAGATTTTAACATAAAAATTTCATAATACCACGGTATATAAAATATTAAAAACTATACAGAATTGGTTGAATAATTAGCAGACATGTAATGCATATAAAAAAGCTTCATAAATTCAATGAATTTGTACATCATTCGTAAGGCGTTCGTATAAACACGTTTTGGCGCAAATTAAGGTTTTGCATTAATGTTTAAGTTACAATTTTATAGTAGAAATAAAATCTATTTATCTTAAAAACACAAATAATTGATTTTGTGTCACCCTGTTTTATACGCGATGAATTCTAAGGCCGCGGCGTCCTCTGACGGCATAAAATTATTGCGGCGGCTATAACTTGGGCTGTAATTGAACTACTCAACTAAAGAAGTGAAATGAAAAGTAGAATTGGAAGAAACTGTTAAAAAATATACAAAAAAAAAAAAAATGGAGATCAACTTTCAGAGCATTTAAATTAAACATTATCTTTGACAGCGGCAAGTGGCTACGTCAAATTTTGATTACACCTAGTCTACAACAGACGTGAAATGCTCTTATAAAAAAGTTGTTAGGTTAGGTTCCATGGGCAGCCGCTCCTCAAGCAGCTCACTTGGGTCCATTCAAATCTGATCCCATCGTGATACCCAAGGGGTAGTCAACAGGGTATTTGCAGTACTTCGGTTGACTCCAAATTAAACCAACCAGATTCCCGGACGAAGGAATAGATTCGTCTCAGATTCATTCTTGATAGCTCGTCCAAACATGATAGGAATGGAGATCCGAGGATGCGTTCCCTCAGGTTTGGCAGAGCCGGACATTGGCAGAAAAGGTGATACACAGTCTCTTCCTCTTCTGCATTATGGCAGCTTCTACAGTAATCATTGTACCGTAGGCCCATTCTTCTAGCATGTGTCCCGATTAAACAGTGTCCTGTAATAAAGGAGACAATTAGCCTTATTTGCTCACGACGGAAATCTATAAATAGATTCGTTCTACTGGCATCATATACGGGCCAAGTCAAAAGTTGTTAAAACACATGCTTTAACAGCCGTGTTAAAACATGAGAAAAACGCTAACATAATGAGACTATACCTAACACTAACATCATGTTAGTGTTAATGTTAAGCATTTCATGTCAGTTGTAGACCCAGTGTTATGGTTTGGCTCTGATTCGTAGTGTGGTAATTTATTTCTTTTAAATTTATTCGTAATTCTCTTATAAATTTCAAGGTCGTTTTATAATCAACTGCTATTTATTTATCCATCACTATTTAGCTTATTTTCTAGCTACTAATATGACTCCCTAACATTGTTGTTAAAGCTAAAACTTCCAAAACTAATGCCTCACAAAGGTTTAATCACATGTAAACAATAGCAACAATGTTATAATAATCATGATTAACAATTATTGTTAAAAATAGCTGTCACCAAAACTTGTAAAAATTAGTAATTTTAGTTTTCTTTACTTTGTTATGTTTTGTTTTTTCGGGTGTTTCCTACAAATATTTTGATCTCTCTTTCTTTTTTTCATAAAAAATAAGTAAAACTAGTAATTTAATTTATAAATGTCATGTTTATAGTTGGACGTTAAAATAATTGCTGTTATTGCTTTTGTTATTACTTGAATAATAGTAAATTATGTAGTTTTAATTATTATTAAGTTTAATAATAATAAAAACTAAATAAGTGTTTAATATACATTTAAAGAATTATTATGCTTTCCATCCCTGAGTGTTACATATCAATTTTAAGTGAATGTCAATTTGTAAAAAAGTCCGTTTCATGCATCTCTGTTATATTTTGGAATATTTTCTATCGAAAATACTGTTATAGAAATGATTTTCTATAGAAAATACAGTTATTCACAAGACGTTCTATAGAAAATGTTGTTATACTGAAGATTTTCTTTAGAAATTACTGTTATACACAAGATTTTCGGTAGGAAACACTGTTATACAATAAGTTTCTATAGAAAATACTGTTGAAATGAAGATATTCTATAGAAAATACTTATATACCGAATATTTTCCATGGAAAATACTGTTATACAATAAGTATCTATAGAAAATACTGATATACAATAAGTTTATATAGAACATACACTGGATTTTCTATAGAAAATACTGTGATATTCTATAAAAAATACTTTTATACACAATATGTTCTATAGAAAATACTGTTATAGTGAAGATTTTCTTTAGAAACTACTGTTATACACAAGATTTTCTATAGAAAATACTGTTATACACTAGATTTTCTGTAGGAAACACTGTTATACAATAAGTTTCTATAGAAAATACTGTTATATACTAGAATTTCTATAGAAAATACTGTTGAAATGATGATATTCTATAGAAAGTACTGGTATACTAAAGATTTTCTATAAAAAATACTATTATACTGAAGAATTTCTATAGGGGATACTCCTATACACAAGATTTTCTATAGAAAATATTGTCATATGGAAGATTCTCTGTAGAAAATACTGTTATACTGAAGATTTTCTTTAGAAACTACTGTTATACACAAGATTTTCCTATAGAAAATACTGTTATACAATAAGTATCTATAGAAAATACTGGTGTACAATAAGTTTATATAGAAAATTCTGTTATACACTAGATTTTCTGTAGGAAACACTGTTATACACTAGATTTTCTATAGGAAACACTGTTATACAATAAGTTTCTATAGAAAATACTGTTATATAGTAGATTTTCTATAGAAAATACTGTTGAAACGAAGATATTCTATAGAAAATACTGTTATACACAAGATTTTATATAAGAATATTGTTATAAACAAAATTTTCTACAGCAAACACCATTATAAATAACATTTCATGCAGAAAACACTGTTATAATAAAGATTTTCTATATAAAATACTGTTATACTGATGATTTTCTATAGAAAATACTGTTATACAAAAGATTTTCTATAGAAAATACTGTTGAAATGAAAATATTCTATAGAAAATTCTTTTATACTGAATATTTTCTATAAAAAATTCTGTTATACACAAGATGTTCTATAGAAAATACTGTTATACTAAAGATTTTTTTTAGAAACTACTGTTATACACAAGATTTTCTATAGAAAATACTTTTATACCGAATATTTTCTGTAGAAAGTACTGTTATACACTAGATGTTCTATAAAAAATACTGTTATACTGAAGATTTTCTTTAGAAACTACTGTTATACACTAGATTTTCTGTAGCGAATACTGTTATGCAATAAGTTTCTATAGAAAATACTGTTATACAGAAGATTTTCCTATAGAAAGTACTGTTATACTATAAGTATCTATAGAAAATACTGGTATACAATAAGTTTATATGGAAAATACTATTATACACTAGATTTTCTATAGAAAATACAGTTATACACTAGATTTTCTGTACATTCTGAATATATTCTATAGAAAATACAGTTATACATAAGATTTTCTATAGAAAATACTGTTGAAATTAAGATATTCTATAGAAAATACTGTTATACACATGATTTTATATAAAAATACTGTTATACACAAGATTTTATATACAAATATTGTTATAAACAATTTTTTCTACAGGAAACACACTTATAAACAACATTTTATGCAGAAAACACTGTTATAATATAGATTTTTCTATATAAAATACTGTTATACTGATGATTTTCTATAGAAATTATTGTTATACACATGATTTTCTATAGAAAATACTGGTATACTAAAGATATTCTATAAAAAATACTATTATACTGAAGAATTTCTATAGGGAATACTCCTATATACAAGATTTTCTATAGAAAATACTGTCATATTGAAGATTCTCTATAGAAAATACTTTTATACTCAAGACTTTCTACAGAAATTAATGTGAGTGAAGTTAAATACGCCGAGTTAAATATGTTTCGACGTAATTCGTTACGTCATTACGTATTTGCAAATATTTCTCGCGTATTTGAAACATATTTAGCAAATATGTCTACAAACCACAAATAAATGTACATGACATTTTTAATAAACTTTTTAAGTTGTGGCCCTACCAGAAAAGATTCCGGGTCGGGACATACCTCAAATTAAAGGTAATTGGACCTGCTACAGGAATCTTTAAAACTTATTTTAAAAATGTAATTTTTTCGATTACTAATGATTAATCGAACAGTTACATATTGACATTTTGACGGAATTTTTTAAGTTCTGGCCCTACCAGAAAAGATTCCGGGACGGGACGTACCTCAAATTAAAGGTAATTGGACCTGCTACCGAAATCTTTAAAACTTATTTTAAAAATGTAATTTTTTCGATTATTAATGATTAATCGAAAAGTTACATATTGACATTTTTACGGAATTTTTTAAGTTCTGGCCCTACCAGAAAAGATTCCGCGACGGGACATACCTCAAATTAAAGGTAATTGGACCTGCTACCGGAATCTTTAAAACTTATTTTAAAAATGTAATTTTTTCGATTACTAATGATTAATCGAAAAGTTACATATTGACATTTTTACTGAATTTTTTGAGTTCTGGCCCTACCAGAAAAGATTCCGCGACGGGACATACCTCAAATTAAAGGTAATTGGACCTGCTACCGGAATCTTTAAAACTTATTTTAAAAATGTAATTTTTTCGATTACTAATGATTAATCGAAAAGTTACATATTGACATTTTTACGGAATTTTTTAAGTTCTGGCCCTACCAGAAAAGATTCCGGGACGGGACGTACCTCAAATTAAAGGTAATTGGACCTGCTACCGAAATCTTTAAAACTTATTTTAAAAATGTAATTTTTTCGATTATTAATGATTAATCGAAAAGTTACATATTGACATTTTTACGGAATTTTTTAAGTTCTGGCCCTACCAGAAAAGATTCCGCGACGGGACATACCTCAAATTAAAGGTAATTGGACCTGCTACCGGAATCTTTAAAACTTATTTTAAAAATGTAATTTTTTCGATTACTAATGATTAATCGAAAAGTTACATATTGACATTTTTACTGAATTTTTTAAGTTCTGGCCCTACCAGAAAAGATTCCGGGACGGGACATACCTCAAATTAAAGGTAATTGGACCTGCTACCGGAATCTTTAAAACTTATTTTAAAAATGTAATTTTTTCGATTACTAATGATTAATCGAAAAGTTACATATTGACATTTTTACGGAATTTTTTAAGTTCTGGCCCTACCAGAAAAGATTCCGCGACGGGACATACCTCAAATTAAAGGTAATTGGACCTGCTACCGGAATCTTTAAAACTTATTTTAAAAATGTAATTTTTTCGATTACTAATGATTAATCGAAAAGTTACATATTGACATTTTTACGGAATTTTTTAAGTTCTGGCCCTACCAGAAAAGATTCCGGGACGGGACATACCTCAAATTAAAGGTAATTGGACCTGCTACCGAAATCTTTAAAACTTATTTTAAAAATGTAATTTTTTCGATTATTAATGAATAATCGAAAAGTTACATATTGACATTTTTACCGAATTTTTTAAGTTCTGGCCCTACCAGAAAAGATTCCGGGACGGGACATACCTCAAGTTAAAGGTAATTGGACCTGCTACCGGAATCTTTAAAACTTATTTTAAAAATGTAATTTTTTCGATTACTAATGATTAATCGAAAAGTTACATATTGACATTTTTACGGAATTTTTTAAGTTCTGGCCCTACCAGAAAAGATTCCGGGACGGGACGTACCTCAAATTAAAGGTAATTGGACCTGCTACCGAAATCTTTAAAACTTATTTTAAAAATGTAATTTTTTCGATTATTAATGATTAATCGAAAAGTTACATATTGACATTTTTACGGAATTTTTTAAGTTCTGGCCCTACCAGAAAAGATTCCGGGACGGGACATACCTCAAATTAAAGGTAATTGGACCTGCTACCGAAATCTTTAAAACTTATTTTAAAAATGTAATTTTTTCGATTACTAATGATTAATCGAAAAGTTACATATTGACATTTTTACGGAATTTTTTAAGTTCTGGCCCTACCAGAAAAGATTCCGGGACGGGACATACCTCAAATTAAAGGTAATTGGACCTGCTACCGAAATCTTTAAAACTTATTTTAAAAATGTATTTTTTTCGATTACTAATGATTAATCGAAAAGTTACATATTGACATTTTTACTGAATTTTTTGAGTTCTGGCCCTACCAGAAAAGATTCCGCGACGGGACATACCTCAAATTAAAGGTAATTGGACCTGCTACCGGAATCTTTAAAACTTATTTTAAAAATGTAATTTTTTCGATTATTAATGATTAATCGAAAAGTTACATATTGACATTTTTACCGAATTTTTTAAGTTCTGGCCCTACCAGAAAAGATTCCGGGACGGGACATACCTCAAATTAAAGGTAATTGGACCTGCTACCGAAATCTTTAAAACTTATTTTAAAAATGTAATTTTTTCGATTACTAATGATTAATCGAAAAGTTACATATTGACATTTTTACGGAATTTTTTAAGTTCTGGCCCTACCAGAAAAGATTCCGGGACGGGACATACCTCAAATTAAAGGTAATTGGACCTGCTACCGAAATCTTTAAAACTTATTTTAAAAATGTAATTTTTTCGATTACTAATGATTAATCGAAAAGTTACATATTGACATTTTTACGGAATTTTTTAAGTTCTGGCCCTACCAGAAAAGATTCCGGGACGGGACGTACCTCAAATTAAAGGTAATTGGACCTGCTACCGAAATCTTTAAAACTTATTTTAAAAATGTAATTTTTTCGATTATTAATGATTAATCGAAAAGTTACATATTGACATTTTTACCGAATTTTTTAAGTTCTGGCCCTACCAGAAAAGATTCCGGGACGGGACATACCTCAAATTAAAGGTAATTGGACCTGCTACCGAAATCTTTAAAACTTATTTTAAAAATGTAATTTTTTCGATTACTAATGAATAATCGAAAAGTTACATATTGAAATTTTCTATGTACGAGATCGCGAGTTCAACTCCCGTAGGGAACAAAATTTTTTTTTTTCAACTATAATTATATTTATTTTTAATTAAATTACAATATAATTTAAAAAAATTTAAATTAGGTCGTGGTGTTGTAGTTAACATGACAAACAAATGTTTGTGTATATCAATCACTTTATTTTAGGACAAATAAAAATCGCTTACTTTTGAGACATCGCGAACAAAAATAAGTATTCTTATCGTCAAGATCCAATTATTTTTAAGTAAGTGATGTTTTGGCTGACTACAGTCTCAAATTAATACAATTTGAGAATTTATTTCTAATAATGCAGAACATAGTGTGTTTTGTTTATTAAAAATTAATTTTTGTTCAATATTCCTTACAAAGTTTTTACTTTTCTAAATATCCTGAAAGAATTGACAACCCTGCCAGTTTCTTGTTTTCTTATTCCCATTTTCCCAGGGATGCCAAGTGCAACTTTAAATTGTAAAACAAATTTATATCAGGCATGGAACATTCAATTTTAAAAATAAAATAAATATATAACCATATACAATTTTTTATATATTTTCTATAGAAAATATTGTATGTATATATCAAATTCAACCTTGAATTTTAAAGCAAATTAACCCAAATGTATAATGGTAGTGTGTATAAAACTATTTTAGATAAAATTTAGCAGTAACACTTTTGTAACCAAAATGTACTTTTGACATTTTTCTGAAATAAGTACCATTATTTGAATGTCAATTTGTTTGTCCATCGCTGCTACAAATACATTTAAGAAAAATACCGTTATAATTCAGCTATTGAGTTCCCATAAGCAATTAACTCAAGCATAATTTTCCAAAAAAAAATTTAAGCACATTTGGTAAACCATTATTTTCGAAAGAAGTGAAAAGTTTAAGAATCAAAATGATACCAATTAAAAAAAAATTTATTTTCCTTGCAAAAATTTACTTTTTAATAAGTAACAAAAAGGAAAAAGACACAAAACAAATGTTGAATACAACATTGCTTAAAAATTTTTTTGAATTTGCGAATGCAATTCTGGAAAAAATTAAAATGCGGAGGTTCGATTCAAATAAAAGAAACCAGCGACGACTTAGTGCAATATATAAAAAAATGGTAAGTCAATAGTCTTTAATATATTCAATTTATAAATAATTGTAACCTTTTTTTGGTATTAGGATTATAAGAAACCAGAGGATATTTTTAATGCATTTATTAGTTGGTGCTCAGATATGAAGTACGAAGAATTAGGAGAGGTAATACAACAATTAAAATTGGGTAAGTTATAACCTGGAGATCCATAAATATGCTGTAAATTTTTTTCTAAAATTATATTTCGACACACACATTTTTATCTAGATTATTTATAATTGACAACGAACCCCAAAGACCCCTTGATTATATCTATAAAAAACATAGTGACTTATTCTATCTATCTCTTACAAACATACATGGTAGCAAAATAAAAGGCTATAACCAAAGTTATAGATTTTTATTTTTCTACAAACAAGTTTGCCAACTCTTCAGATCAGAAAATGTCCTGTTTAAACCTAAATATTGCAACAACAAAATACTTGTAAATCAATGTATTTTGTTTGGGAAGATATTTTTAATATATTTTACTCTTAGTTGCGTCTCTACCCAATGTAACAAACCATTTATTGAATATTATATATTTATCATTATAAGGTTATTCGGGAATACAAAACTAATATTTTAGTAAGATTTAGTTTTCATATGCTAAATTCCCAATTTTATTGATAAATTCACTAAAATTTATTGTTATGGGATAATGTTAAGCGCATTTCACTGGTTGCTTAGACCATATCATCAGGTAACCTTTTCCCAAAAGGCTTTAAAAAAACTAAAGATAGTATACAAATAAAACTATAAAGAATCCCAGAAATGTTTAATTAAAGCTATATTTATGTGCTAATGTGATGTTTTTATTATCCAAGCAAAGTACTCGCTTGTATTATAAAAATAACACATTAATATAGAATATTCTATAAAAAGTTTTGGGTAAAAAAAAATGATTCCACATAACGTATGCGGAATGAAATTGAAACAAAACAGAAAACGCTATATTTGTTTACAACGTTAAACCAAATTATATATGTATATAAAACCTTTATAAAATAGCCCATTGTATTTAATGTAAGCAAAACATTTATTATATTCATGTTTGTGGCAGTTATGAAGAAATTTATATACAGGTGTTGAAACTACCGATGTTTGCACTGAAGGGTGTTAGAAAACACCATAATCATCTGGACGCGACAGCTGGATGATGGAACAGTTAACCCTTTCGCTACAGGTTTTAACGTGAGGTGTTTTTTTTTGCACTCTTTCTTATTTTTGTATTTCCCAAATATGTTTCTAAATATTCTCAATCATTTTTATTACAAAATTTGGCTTCTTACAAATTTTACTTTTTATGCAATTATTCAAATCAAATTCCAAAAAGTCAAAATTTTCAATTTACATCTGATTGATTAAGATCCATATATATTTTTTTAGAAAAACGATTATGTTTTACTTCACACATCTTATCAATAATAGGTTTATTTACTTCCAAAAAAGTCCACTTCTCTGCCTTTCTCTGCTACTTGATGTAAAATATAATAAATAGTTCCCGATGAAAATAGATAAAATATGGGAAAAATTGCAAATGTTTTTTCAAGGTAGTTATTTTTTGTTAACACTTTGATATAACAAAAAGTCAGATTTTCAAATGGCGTTTAAATGTATTAAGGCAAAACATAATGTAATTCAAAATAAGTCCTAAAACATTAATAGCTCATGTACTTTTTCTTTGGCCAGTGTCAAATTTTTGTTGCAATTTCATTCCGCATACGTTATTCTCTATTTTAAAATATTGAGAAGCATTATTTAATATATAATATTCTAGAGTTTCTAAAAAACCGAAGAATTTCAAAACCGCAGCACTAAGAGCACTTTTTCGTTCTTCAAAATAGTACTTTTTTGAATTTTCTATAATATTGAACATAGAATCAGGAAATTGCTTTGTTTTCAAAATTGATGTGAGTTCAAGTTTTTAGAGATATTGAATGAAAAAGTTTTCTTCTAATTTCTAAATTTAACATTTTTCTACTGAAAATAGATTAAAAGTAAAAACCGAAGAATAATTATCGGTTTCGGTTTTAGGCCTTGAAAAACCACAGTTTCGGTTAAAATCGAACTGAAAACTCTAGAATATTCTATAAAAAGTTTGTGTTTGGTAAAAAAACGATTCTACATTTTCTCTATTTTCAAATATTGAGTCCGATTTTATAAAAATAATTGGTTGTGGTGAAATTTTAATTTTCAAATTTGTAAGAGATTGACAGCACTAGCTACTCGTTTTTTATAGACCTCATCCGACCTTTAAAAATGTGTAAGCGTTTAAAAATTGTGTATGCCTGAGGTACCCTACTTTGTGAACAATCAGCGGCATTGGTGTCTTTGAGGTCCGTCGTAAAAATATAAATTCGAACACTACTCTGCTAAACCTACACCAATCGGATCAGCCAGTTAGAAATGGTAGATTTATTAAATTTTTTTATATTCATTACTATAAAATATTTTTAATTATTATAGTTAACAGTTTTGATAACATGAGCCAAAGAGATTCTGAACATCAACACCATGAAAAAACCGCTCACGGAATTGTAAATAACGTAGAAAACCATTTGAAAGATCCGCAATATCATAAATCAAAAATTGAAGTAATTTCAGTCGAAATAATAAATCCTCCTAAATCCACTAACAATTCAGCCTCCACTCACAATTGTAATCGCAACATTTTTGGAGTAGAGTCAACTGTTCATAATGACTTGGATGCAGACCATGATTTTTTTGAAATTATAAATGATTTCCAAAACCAGCATGCATTAGAACACGATATGACTGAGAATCTGCAACAAACTTGTGTTGCTAATGATACATCGTCTCAGTTCATAAATGTTTCCTCTTCAACACAAGTGGATTTATCAGATATTGTTCATACCACAGACGACGACATTAAAAATGAAGAATATCGTATATTAACCAAAAAAATGCTTAGTCAACAACTCCGTAATATTAAAGCTTCTGAAGACATTGAAGGTGCCTACAGCGACGAGAATGAAAACAACTCATATAGCATTAAGGATGGAGACTTCTGTTTAACAAAACAGCAAATGGCATATCTTGAAGAATACTATATAAAAGATGGACATGTAGCAAATAAAAAAGAATTTACCAAATGTGTTGAAGATATGATACGACTCGCATTTACAACAATTAACAACATTTGCCTCATCAACATTTGCAGTCATGGATACACTAAGGATTTTAGTAAAATGAGAATATATAGCAAATGTATCTACGAATCATGTCGCAAATACAAATTTGAATTATTTTTAAACACTTTGCCTATAAAAGTCAATGTTTCTACAAATAAAGTCAATTTTAACCACTCATCTGAAGCGAAGAACCAACAAATTCGTGGGTTTAAAAGAAATGTAGTAAAATGCGAATTGAAACACCAACTCCCATCAAATTATAGGGATGGTTTGCTATTAACATCCACAGGCTCAAAAACTATTCCAACAAAAAATGCTGTAAAAAAAATTAAGAGTGAAATTATTCAACAACCAAATAGACACAGAGACTTGTTTATTGACTTACTACAAATGCAAAGAGACAAAAATTCACAACATTTCATTCAAAAAATATCAATGCCTCAGGAAATCTATTTGTTTTCTGCACAGCAACTTATAATGTTAAATGATGGCAGAGACTTGCTGTTAAAAAGTAGAAATACTTTATTTATAGATGCAACGGGTTCGGTCGTAAAGAAATTTGAATCCAAATCCAAGAGAGTGTTCTTGTATTCAATAATACTTCACGTAGGCGACACAGGTGGTACGGGTATATTACTTCCGGTTGCTGAAGCGCTTTTAGCCCGACATTACGAAGAGGACATAAGTCGTTTTTTAATGGAGATAAAAGTGTTCTGTGCAATAAACAAACTTAAATGGCCATTAAGCAGACGAATATGCTGCGATTTTAGTTGGGCTTTAATCAACTCGACTATAAAAGTTTTTAATAATATCGATGTTTTAACATATCTTATAAAATCTTATAAGATTGTACATACAACACAAAAACTGCCCACGCATTTTGTAATTATTCAGATATGTTATTGTCATTTTTTGAAAATATGTCTAAAGGATATAGAAATTTATGCAACAAATGCAGAACAGAAGCTTTTTTATCAAAAAATGATTATAATGGCAATTAATACAAGCAGTATTGAAAAATTTTGGTCCTGGCTAAAAAATGTTTGCATAATTCTGAAAACTATGTCTAACAGCACACAACTGGCAAAAGCAAAAAGCTTTATGAAAGACGAACAAATTCAGGGTGAATTGAATGCAAAAGAATATGTATACGAATGTAAGCCACTTTATAAAAGGAGTCCATTTTATTTAAAAGGACTAGAAATATGCGACGGTATTAAAAATAACGAAAATGATGTTAATGAAAATTGTCTACAGAACAAAAATTACTTAAATTGTATTTTGAAAAAATACGTACCATATGTACCATTTTGGACCAACGTTATGGGAAAGTTTGTTGAAACTACGAGCAATACCAGGATTGCAAATAGTCCAGTAGAGTCCTATTTTAATATAATTAAAAACATCACCCTGAATGGTAAGCGTAATGTTCGTCCAACAAATTATATAAGGAAGTCAAAGAAGTACATTCAAGCTAAAATAAATGATATAAAATATAAATATAAATATAACAAAAGAAATGGTAGAATACGGTCTAAAAACAGCCTAAAAATTGTAGAAGATAAGTGGAAAACAACTCCTCAAAAAATAAAAGAATTAGCTACAAAAAAAAACCACGTTATAAGACACATAAAAAATGTGGCTTCTATGGAAATAGACACGTACAGCAAAATGAAAGTACCAGACAATGTCAACAATGCACATTTTATATTGTTCGAATATAGTGCGGTTTTTAAGGCATTAGATCAAGCAATACATATATCGTCAAGTACTATTGATCTAATTGAATTTCAATGTCTTAATCCACGACAATTAGTATATAATAATATAATTGAAATATATATATCTATTTTATTTTTAAAACATAAAATTCAAAACGCGATTTGTTTGGCATGTGAAATAGGCATGGATATTTTTAATACAGAATCTATAGAAAAGTATGACATTTTAAAATATGGGAATAAAATTGAACATGTTATAATTCCCATATATAGATATACACATTACACATTTGTTTATATAAATATGCATTTAAAAGAATTTTATTTTATTGACCCACAAAGGGCAACACCAGAAAACGTTCAAAAACAATTTGAAATTTTTAAAAATAGAGTCTGTTTAATTGATGAAAATATTTGGAAATATAAAATACTTAAGCAATACAAACAAATTGATGGATACAACTGTGGCGTTATATGTTGCCAATTAACTGAAGCGTTACTTACAAACAAATCTTTGGAAAAAATAATAAACCCAAACAAATACCGTTCTATAATGAAGAAAGACCTTATTGATTATGGTAACGCAGAAGTTAATTGCCTTCATTGTAACAGTAGTGAAACGTCTATTACTAAATGTAATAAATGCAAAAGAGGTGTAGATACCGAATGTTTTAAAATGTATTACAATGAATCTGATAAGAACTTATTTTTATGTCATTTATGTCATATATAATATATTTACCCCTATTCCAGCATTTAAATGAAAAAAGGTTTTTAAAAACTACAATAGCGGTATTCACAATGTAGAGTACTTGGCCTGGTAATGTAGTAAAAGAGCACAATATCAAAAAACTAAAAACAAAATACATTCGAAATTGAAATGTTTGGCAATAAATAGCTTTTCAGCTTTTTTACTAGGCCAAGTACTCTACATTGTGAATACCGCTAATATTTGTATAATTCTCATAATATTAAATTGTTTCCAAATATTTTTATTAAATTAAAACCACATTTAAATATCAGTGTATATAAATAAGTATATAGGGTTTTTTTATTTTAATAAAAAAATTGGTACAAGGCACAGTGATCAACAAGAGGGTATTAACTCAACATTTTAACATTTTCAGTAGAGGTCAACAGTTTGTGGTTACTTTTTAAGAGAATTTAAGAGAACAAGCAAATTTCATTTGAAAATATATTTACATTGTTTTTCTTTTGAAATTATTGCAAAAAAATCTATCAACTCAAACAACAACCAAATTTAAACAAAACAATTTGATACCTTTTTTTGGAAAATATACAATGCAATTATATTTCAACAATTGTATTAAATGTTTGATGAGTAACTGGAATACCTTAAAATTTTTACAGTATATAGGTAGTGATGTCGTTGATTTATTTCAAAAAGTGAAATTTTAAAATTTTGGATTTAAATACCCTCTTGTTGATCATGTGCAATATACTTTCTTTTAAATTTGTTTTCATAAATGTATGTATAAACTATTTGAAACATGTCATGAAACAATAATTATATTTTTCTACACCATTTCCAATTCTATTTCAGAAGTTTCCAATTGTATTTCAGAAAATTCCAATTCAATTTCAGAAATTTCCAATTATATTTCAGAATTTTCTAATTATATTTCAGAATATTCCAATTATATTTCAGAAGTTTCCATTTATATTTCAGAACTTTCTAATTGTATTTCAGAATTTTCTAATTGTATTTCAGAAATTTCCATTTGCATTTCAGAAGTTTTAATTTATACTTAAAATGTTTCTAATTGTATTTCAGAAATGTCCATTTGTATTTCAGAAAATTCTAATAGCAATTCCAATGGAAATTTCTGAAATACAAATAGAAAATTCTGAAATGCAAATAGGTATTTCTGAAATACAATTAGAAACTTTTTAAGTATAAATTAAAACTTCTGAAATGCAAATGGAAATTTCTGAAATACAATTAGAAAATTCTGAAATACAATTAGAAAGTTCTGAAATATAAATGGAAACTTCTGAAATATAATTGGAATATTCTGAAATATAATTAGAAAATTCTGAAATATAATTAGAAATTTCTAAAATTCAATTAGAATTTTCTGAAATACAATTGGAAACTTCTGAAATAGAATTGGAAATGGTGTAGTTTGGCTTGTAGCTAACAAGTATTATATATAAACTATTAACTATAGGTTAATTAATCAACAAAAAATATATTTTTAAATATGTATAAAAAACAAATTTAACAATTGTTAAAGATCTCTGAATTAAAAAATAAAAAAACAATTGTTTGTAAAAATTTCACAACAGTTTACACGCATTAATTATTTTGATTCGTTTGATTTTGAGAACAAGACACAAAATTTATATTTTTACGGTTCAAAACTTTACGCAAAGCCTGTAAAGTTTTAATGCATATAACGGATGCGAAATGAAATTGCAACAAAACAGAAAACGCTATATTTTTTTCCAACGTTAAAACAAATAACATATAAAACCTTTATAAAATAGCCCATTGTATTGATTTAATGTAAGCAAAACATTTATTATATTCATGTATTTTTGTGGCGGTTATGAAGAAATTTATATACAGGTGCACAGTGGGGCAGAATCAACATTTTTTGGAAATAAATCTGGCATTTCTAAACGGCTGGACCGATATATATACTAAAAATATACTAATCTTTAAAATCGTATGGGAAACAAAAAAAATGACACAAACTCGAATACTCCTTGGCTATGTCCATGTCAAATTTTATACCGATCGAACTAACCGTTTAGAAATGCCAGGTTTATTTCCAAAAAATTTTAATTCTGGCCCACTGTGAGGTGTTGAAAATACAGATGTTTGCACCTTTCTGACCTCCTATTTCAATTTCATGGTCTTGTTTTTCTTCAAACACTTCTATAAAAGTTTAAAAAACCCTCAAATTATTTTTAATTTAAACAAATTGGAACATTTTTTTACTTTAGAAAATCTGGAATTTGAAAAACGACATAATCATCAGGGCGTGACAGTTGGATGATGGAACAGTTATGAAAAATTTTCATTTTAAAAAAATAATCTTTGATGTTTCTTTTCATGAAATGATTAATTTTGTGTACACATTTCATAATATATTAATAAGAATTGATGGTTAAATCAAATTCCAAAAAAGTCAAAATTTTCAATTTATATCTGATTGATTAAGATCCATATATATTTTTTTTGAAAAAATATTATGTTTTACTTCGCACATCTTATCAATAATAGGTTTATTTACTTCCAAAAAAGTCCACTTCTCTGCCTTTCTCTGATACTTGATGTAAAATATAATAAATTGTTCCCGATGAAAATAAATAAAACATGGGAAAAATTACAAATGTCTTGAAAAAAGTTATTTTTTTGTTAACATTTTGAAATAACTAAAAGCCAGATTTTCAAATGGTGTTTTAAAGTATTAATGCAAAACATAACGTTATTAAAAATATGTTCTAAAACACTAATAGCTCATTTACTTTTTCTTTGGCCAGTGTCAAAGTTTTGTTGCAATTTCGTTCCGCATGTGTTAACAAAACAACAGCCATAAGCCACACCTTCCGAAGAGAGAGACCTTTAGCGTTGGAAACTGAGGCGGCGGCATTATCTTCGCGTCAATGGAAGAAAAGGTTTTCTGTGGCAATGTTTTTTCTGACGAGCAGAGCTGGCTGTAGATTTTGATGCTGGCATAGAACAAGAAGATGTTGCTATATGTTTGGCCCGAACAACAAGATGTTTTATTGGTATTAATCTCTGGTACAGGATTTGCACCACAGAACTTTTTCGATCACTACCCATAGAGGCAAGATTTTGCAATGCCATGGACACATATTCAATATTTTGATTCATCTCCGTTTCACGTTTAAATCATGGTTTGTTCACTTTGTTATTATTGGCACAGCCGCAGCACTTGGGCGGTATTATGCTACGAGGAGTCTCAGACGAACAACCGCCTTGGCAATTTTTGGTTTTATCACATTTACAATTGGTAAGCTGTAGTTTGTTTTAGAGTGCGTTTATTATTAACCAACAAAATGATAACAAAACAAAAAGCCAACAGGGTTGCCAATTTTCGTTTAAAAAAAATTTATTATCTCAAAATTTCGACCCTTCGACTTTTTTCTATTTTAAAAAGTCGACCTTTAGTATTTATGAAAAACTGACTTTTCGACTCTTTAGTCAAATCGACTTTTTTCAACTTTTTACCATTTCTTGTCAAAATTAAATGGTTTCTACATTTTTTGATGCGCCTTTTGTAATGTTTAGAAATAAAAATAAAATGTATCTAGGCGATAATGTATTAAATAATATTATAACTTTTGTACTAATAGTAAACAAATTTACATTACTAATTTGGCATGTTCATTATCGAACATTTTCTTAAAAATTTCTTCGAGTATTTAGGATATGTCTAAAAACTTTTAGTTTTTATAGACAAATGTTGGAAGAATTTTGTGTAGAAAAAGTATAATTTTATAAACACTTATTGCAATCAATTATTTTATTTCTGTTATTGTGTGCATATTTGATTTTTGTATAATGTTGCAATTAAAAATTTTTTTAAACAATTTATCGACTATTCGACTTCTCAGATAACTGTTCGAACAATCATAGAACCATACTGTACATAGCTGAACAATCGACTAAAAATATGTCAAAAGTGCATTTTGGTTGCAAATGAATTACAATTACAAACATTTTATGAAATGACTGTTAAACACTTATCCATAATAGTTTTAGCATTTGGCATCCCTGATTTATTTTCAGCCATCAAAATTAATTGCTGAATAACATGGCGCGTAATATAATTCTCAAACGAAAGTGGGAATAAGAAAACAAGAAACTGGCAGGGTTGTCAATTCTTTCAGGATATTTAGAAAAGTAAAAACTTTGTAAGGAATATTGAACAAAAATTAATTTTTAATAAACAAAACACACTATGTTCTGCATTATTAGAAATAAATTCTCAAATTGTATTAATTTGAGACTGTAGTCAGCCAAAACATCACTTACTTAAAAATAATTGGATCTTGACGATAAGAATACTTATTTTTGTTCGCGATGTCTCAAAAGTAAGCGATTTTTATTTGTCCTAAAATAAAGTGATTGATATACACAAACATTTGTTTGTCATGTTAACTACAACACCACGACCTAATTTAAATTTTTTTAAATTATATTGTAATTTAATTAAAAATAAATATAATTATAGTTGAAAAAAAAAAATTTTGTTCCCTACGGGAGTTGAACTCGCGATCTCGTACATAGAAAATTTCAATATGTAACTTTTTGATTATTCATTAATAATCGAAAAAATTACATTATTAAAATAAGTTTTAAAGATTTTAAATTACATTTTTAAAATAAGTTTTATTTTTAAATTATATTGTAATTTAATTAAAAATAAATATAATTGTAGTTTAAAAAAAAAAAAAATTTTTTGTTCCCAACGGGAGTTGAACTCGCGATCTCGTGCATAGAAAATTTCAATATGTAACTTTTCGATTATTCATTAATAATCGAAAAAATTACATTTTTAAAATAAGTTTTAAAGATTTCGGTAGCAGGTCCAATTACCTTTAATTTGAGGTATGTCCCGTCCCGGAATCTTTTCTGGTAGGGCCAGAACTTAAAAAATTCCGTAAAAATGTCAATATGTAACTTTTCGATTAATCATTAGTAATCGAAAAAATTACATTTTTAAAATAAGTTTTAAAGATTCCGGTAGCAGGTCCAATTACCTTTAATTTGAGGTATGTCCCGTCGCGGAATCTTTTCTGGTAGGGCCAGAACTCAAAAAATTCAGTAAAAATGTCAATATGTAACTTTTCGATTAATCATTAGTAATCGAAAAAATTACATTTTTAAAATAAGTTTTAAAGATTTCGGTAGCAGGTCCAATTACCTTTAATTTGAGGTATGTCCCGTCCCGGAATCTTTTCTGGTAGGGCCAGAACTTAAAAAATTCCGTAAAAATGTCAATATGTAACTTTTCGATTAATCATTAGTAATCGAAAAAATTACATTTTTAAAATAAGTTTTAAAGATTCCGGTAGCAGGTCCAATTACCTTTAATTTGAGGTATGTCCCGTCGCGGAATCTTTTCTGGTAGGGCCAGAACTCAAAAAATTCAGTAAAAATGTCAATATGTAACTTTTCGATTAATCATTAGTAATCGAAAAAATTACATTTTTAAAATAAGTTTTAAAGATTTCGGTAGCAGGTCCAATTACCTTTAATTTGAGGTATGTCCCGTCCCAGAATCTTTTCTGGTAGGGCCAGAACTTAAAAAATTCCGTAAAAATGTCAATATGTAACTTTTCGATTAATCATTAGTAATCGAAAAAATTACATTTTTAAAATAAGTTTTAAAGATTCCGGTAGCAGGTCCAATTACCTTTAATTTGAGGTATGTCCCGTCGCGGAATCTTTTCTGGTAGGGCCAGAACTCAAAAAATTCAGTAAAAATGTCAATATGTAACTTTTCGATTAATCATTAGTAATCGAAAAAATTACATTTTTAAAATAAGTTTTAAAGATTTCGGTAGCAGGTCCAATTACCTTTAATTTGAGGTATGTCCCGTCCCGGAATCTTTTCTGGTAGGGCCAGAACTTAAAAAATTCGGTAAAAATGTCAATATGTAACTTTTCGATTAATCATTAATAATCGAAAAAATTACATTTTTAAAATAAGTTTTAAAGATTCCGGTAGCAGGTCCAATTACCTTTAATTTGAGGTATGTCCCGTCGCGGAATCTTTTCTGGTAGGGCCAGAACTCAAAAAATTCAGTAAAAATGTCAATATGTAACTTTTCGATTATTCATTAATAATCGAAAAAATTGCATTTTTAAAATAAGTTTTAAAGATTCCGGTAGCAGGTCCAATTACCTTTAATTTGAGGTATGTCCCGACCCGGAATCTTTTCTGGTAGGGCCAGAACTTAAAAAATTCGGTAAAAATGTCAATATGTAACTTTTCGATTAATCATTAGTAATCGAAAAAATTAAATTTTTAAAATAAGTTTTAAAGATTCCGGTAGCAGGTCCAATTACCTTTAATTTGAGGTATGTCCCGACCCGGAATCTTTTCTGGTAGGGCCAGAACTTAAAAAATTCGGTAAAAATGTCAATATGTAACTTTTCGATTAATCATTAGTAATCGAAAAAATTAAATTTTTAAAATAAGTTTTAAAGATTCCGGTAGCAGGTCCAATTACCTTTAATTTGAGGTATGTCCCGACCCGGAATCTTTTCTGGTAGGGCCACAACTTAAAAAGTTTATTAAAAATGTCATGTACATTTATTTGTGGTTTGTAGACATATTTGCTAAATATGTTTCAAATACGCGAGAAATATTTGCAAATACGTAATGACGTAACGAATTACGTCGAAACATATTTAACTCGGCGTATTTAACTTCACTCACATCAGAAATTACTATTATACACTACATTTTCTATACAAAATATTGTTATACTTTTTATAGAAATTACTGTTATACTAACGACTTTTCTATAATGCATGCTGTTTGTACCTAAAAAAAAAATCGAATTTGTATTTATTTTACATAGCATTTCGAACATGATTTATTTTGGACTACTACAGAATACTCCCTCAGATTTCTTTAATATAATTTACCGAATTGAATTCAATTTTTGTAATTTGTTAAATAAAAAGATTTTAAATACTATATCGTTGTAGCTGTTTTTTTAGTTTCAAGTTCATTTTGAAATCATAAATAAGTCTTTCAATCATTTGCAAAAACTAACATTAACAAAAAAAAAATACTTAATTTAAAGTAACGGCGATTTCAAAATCGTTTTTAACTGAAAATTACCCACACAACTATTAATAAATATTTAACATGTCAAGCACGCATATTATTAGTGTTTAGTTTTTGCCTTTTTTAGACAATTGTTGTAAAACAAATTACACACTGTCTGCCAAAACATTAGAAAATCGTCAAACCTTAAATACCTTAAAAAACAACAAAAAAAAAAAAACCAGCTACATAATAAACAAATAGCGTGTAAAATATTAAGTGATGAAAACAATTATAATTATTATTAATATTATTGGAAAAAATTTACAAAAACCAAAACAGCCATAATAATAATTTATTTGTATGGTTTGCAAAAACCAACTCACAAAAATGCTAAAAATAATTTGTATGTTTAACAGCAAAAGAAGACAAGACACAACACAACAAAGCAAAAAAAAAAAAAAACTATAATAATATAAAACGTATTGAGGACACGCACTTTTGTTATAAACAATTTATTAAAAAAAAATTATCGTACAAACACACACCAGCCAGCCACTCAATTCAATTCACATAATCACCAGCGTACAAAAAAAAGTTTATAAATACATTTAAAAAACCAACAAAATAATAATAATAAAAAAAAACAAAGTATCAAAACAATCCAATTAACTGTAAGTTTCCAAAAATAATACTTATGATTCGGGGATGGAAAACAAAATTGTTGTACTGTTTCAAAATAATATTCAAATAGTACTTTTTTCAACCTCACATAAAATTATCATTATCACAGTATTTTCTATAGAAAATCTTCAGTATAACAGTATTTTCTATAGAAGAACTTCAGTATATCAGTATTTTCTATAGAATTACTTTAGTACATCAGTATTTTCTAGCGAAAATCTTATGTATAACAGTATTTTCTATAGAAAATCCTTAGTATATCAGTATTTTCTATAGAAAATTGTCTAACAGTTTAAAAAAAAAAATCTTCAGTTTTACCGAATTTTGATACAATGTAACAGTATTTTCTAGCAAAAATTTTAAGTATAGTAGTGGTTTCTATAAAATACTTTCAGTATAACAGTATTTTCTGGCGAAAATCTTAAGTATAACAGTATTTTCTATAGAAAGTCTTCAGTTTAACAGTATTTTCTATAGAAAATATTCAGTATAACAGTATTTTCTATGGAAACTGTTATAAGAAACAGTATTTTCTATAGAACCTGTTTTGTATAACAATAATTTTTATAGGAAATATGTATAACAGTATTTTCTATAGACAATCTTCAGTATATAAGTAATTTATGGAAAATCTTCAGTATAACAGTACTTTCTATAGAAAATCTTCAGTGTAACAGTAGTTTCTATAGAATCCGTTTTGTTTAACAGTGTTTTCTATATAAATTGTTGTGTATAACAGTATTTTCTATAGAAAATCTTCAATATAACAACAATTTCTATAAAAAAAACTTGTGTATAACAGTATTTTCTATAGACAATCTTCAGTATAACAGTATTTTCTATCTTCAGTATATAAGTAATTTATGGAAAATCTTCAGTATAACAGTACTTTCTATAAAAAAAATCGTCGGTGTTACAGTATTTTCTATAAAATATTTTGTATAACAATATTTTCTATTGGAAATCTTCAGTATAACAGTATAGCGAAAATCTTAAGTATAACTGCATTTTCTATAAAAAATATTCAGTATAACAGTATTTCCTATAGAAACTTTTGTGTATAACTGTATTTTCTCTAGTATAGCAGTATTTTCTGTAGACAATCATCTGTAATATTCAGTATAACAGTTTCCATAGAAAATTGTGAGTATAACAGTATTTTGTTGCAAAATTAAAAGAAAGCGAAAGAATATTGTTATGACATGAACAGACATGCTTATGTCGTCGAACTACAAATAATACTGAGTCTATATCACTGAAAATTGTGTAAAAGTAGGAGTCCTACATTGCTTTTGAATA
Source organism: Calliphora vomitoria (assembly GCA_942486065.2). NCBI lineage: Eukaryota > Metazoa > Arthropoda > Insecta > Diptera > Calliphoridae > Calliphora > Calliphora vomitoria. Next base: position 113,293,412 of record OW818030.2, on the reverse strand, counting down.
TGAAAAACACGATCGTATCAACTTTTTCAATCCTGATATGGGCTGACTATAAAAATAAGTACCAGAAGACGATAAAGATTCAAAACAACAAATAAAAACAAAGACACTTGAGTTGTGGCGAATTACATAAAAAAATCTGTTGATAGCGGAGTCGATTTAGCCATGTCCGTGTGTCTGTCTGTTGAAATCAATTTTCTGAAGACCCCAGATATCTTCGGGATTCAAATCCTCAATAATTCTGTCAGACATGCTTTCGAGAAGTTTCCTATTTAAAATCAGCAAAATCCGTCCATAAATAACGGAGATATGAGCAAAAATCCGAGACAACCTCTATTTTTGGCCTATTTTTTATCTATATCTCGATTACTAAGTCATAAATATAGACAATAAGGATATCTAATGATAGATATTTTATTTAGATTTCGATGTATATAAGGCTATACAAAGTTGGACCTACAATGGGTCAAAATCGGGAAAATATTTTTTAACCCGAATTTTTTTTTTTACAAAAAACAATTTTTTGTCATAAATATTTTTCACTAATAAATTAAAAAAAAAATAAAAAATTAAAAAAATTGGACAAAAATTAAAAAAATTTAAAAAAAAAAAATTTTAATTTTATTTTAAAGTATAATTTGGTGAAGGGTATATAAGATTATAGCTCTCTAACTTGTTAATTTTATTTTTGTACTCCGAAAATAGGTAAAAAACCTAAAAGTTTTTATTATTTTGGTATATAGACATAACAATGGTAACTTAGATGTTATTGTCTGGCCCTTTTTGTGGTTCAGTATTTTGTTGAATAGCCCTTTCTTTTTATTACGAATTAAAGATTCAATCGTCTCCTTTGAAATATTTTTCATTTGCCTTACTGATAAAGCTACCTTTGTGGTATAATTTTGAGTCCATATTTTGCGATCTATAATTTCCCATACGTGTTCTATGGTATGGGACAGGCCAGTTCTAAACATGTAACCCATTGGATTGTAACAGCTCGGTTACAAGCATAGAGGTGTGTTTGGGCTCATTATCGTGATGGAATCATCTACATAACATCGTTTAAAATGGATCTGTGTCCGATTCCAGTCATAGTATATTTTAACTATAATCCACAATATTACTTAACTGAATAAGACTTAACTGTCTTATTTCAGTACATGGGGTTTAGTTTATTTCTCCTTTGGCCTTATTAAATTGTATTTGGAGAATAGTATTACATTTCTCGAGTAGTTTAAATATTCTTAGGCGAATTGTATACGAGCAGTGCGGTTTTTTAAGAAATAACATAATTTACCCATTATATTGTCCTTCACTGTATATACCCACTAATTCTATCAGTAGAAGTGAAAGAAGAATTTTTAAATCGCTCTAAAGAAATACCAGCCACACAAAGTATTTGCTACCAAATTGCTACTTAAATGGGGTATTGAATCATTTTATTTTACTATAAATTTTACTATCACTTAACTTAAATGCATTTTAAATTGATTCTATTATTAATGTCAGCCAAACTTTTGACGTCTTCCATTGTTTATATTGTTTTTTTATTTATTTGCAGTGATGTTAAAAATCTTTAAAATTTCATCATTTTATTATATTATTATTAATATTTCTTTCTTCTTTTTTTTTCTCGTTTTAGGTAAGTTTTTCTTAAAAATAAACAAATATTTTTTAAAGCTGATAAGTTGGGTAAGTTCAAGAAGGAGCAGATCACATAAATGTGTATGCATCATATAAAATATGGGTTTGATGTCATAATTAAAATAAAGAAAAATGCAATTCATGATTCCTTCAAATCGAATTGAAATACAATTTTTCAGAAAAAAATGCAATTTAAACTTTTTAACTACATACACTTTATTATATATTTTATTACAATAATTTATTAAAACATTTCTCTTAGTGTATTCTAAGTAAAATGTCATACATTCCAAATATCTTTCATCTTTCAACTTTCTCAATTTAAATTCAAAATTAAGCTGACACAAATCCCCCCCAACTAAATTATCAATAATTTAAGCAAATAAAACCGGCCATATTAATAACAAATAATAATTTTATCAAGCAAATATAAGAAAAATAACCAAAATAACAAATAAAAAATCTTAAAGAATACCAATTAAATAAGAAGAAGAGTGAGAAACAACAACAAATACAACAAAAAAACTCACATCAAACAACAAACATATGAATGAATGAATCAATGAACGAACAAGTGTTTACAAAAATACCCTGGAGAATTACAGCAACAACAACAACTATAACAACATCGAGAAATAGTGTAAATGTCGCTGTCAGACAGAAAAGGGCAATTATATTCAATGTTTTTTTTCTGATTCTGCTTCTTTTGCTTTGGCTTATACAAGAATAAATAAATATACACGGTGTGTGTATTGGATTTTAATTCGTTTTTGCCTCAACCTCATTTCAGTATTTATAGTGCTGTGTTGTTATTGCTGTTTTTATTATTTGCCTTTTTATTTTGCAGTGGGAATAAGGAAATCAAAACAAACAAATAATTTGTGCCCATTCAAACATACAGCGTGATGCAGAAGAAGAAAACGCAGTTTAAAGTAAAATAATATTAAAGAGTAGAATTTTATGGTGAAAAAACAATACGATTAAATTATAAATAAATAAATATTGGGAGAGCAGAGACAAAAACAAAAACAACTATGATTAAACATATGGTAGTTTTCTATACGTATGTATGTCTTCCTGTCATTCGTGATGGAGAAGCATAGTTACCAGATCGAAATATGTATAAAATCGTCTATATTATTGATGGTAATTAAAGACATGTACAAAAAAATATCTATAAATTTAAATTAAAATCTATATATTTTGGACCAATGTTGATGTTTTAATATGAAAAAAAAATTTAAGTAAAAATTTTTATGAAATTTTACCTATCAAACTAAATTACTTTTCAAAGAGTTATACGGGAATAATAAATTAATATTTTAGTAAGAATTGTGCTAAATTTCCCAATTAAGTATTGATAAATACACTGAAATTTATTGTTGGGGGATAAGCTAGTTCCTATGCGCATTTCACTGGTTGCTTAGGCCAGATCATCACGAAACCTTTTCCCTAAAGACTTTAGAAAAACTAAAGATATTATACAAATAAAACTATAAAGTGAATGAGAATTTGATCTACCCAAAAATACTCATAGTAAAATGACGACTCAAGAAAAGCGTCATAAACATATAGTCGACAAATGCAAGTGATATGTCAAACTTCCTAACATTTCATCTAGATCATTCGTGATGAATGTTAGGAAGTTTGCTATTAGTTTTCAAAAAAAAAAAAAAATTTTAGAGCATGTTTCAGCTCATGTTTAGACTCCATTAATCTTGCTTTTTCATCTTCAACTGAACTGTTTTTTGAGGAAACAGTTTTTACATGATGCTTAGACATTTTACAACAAAATGCAGGGCCACTACCACGTTTACAGGACCATATCCTTTTCATGAAATTTTCCATAGCCAAATCGTAAAGTGATTGCCCTATGTCCTCGATAGCCACACGAATTCTATCTTAGAGGTTTTGAATCGACGCTGGGCTGTTGGCGTAGACCTTGTCTTTCACGTGGCCCCAAAGGAAGAAGTCGCAAGGTGTTAAATCACAAGATCTCGGTGGCCAATTGTGATCACATCTTCGAGAGGTAATAACAAGGACCCAATCAGCTGTTGATGATCAGCTGGCTTGAGTTCTTGTGTTAACTGAACTTTATAAGCCTTAAGACCTAAATCTTTATGCAAACTACGGTGTAATGACGTTTGTGGAATGCCCAATTCCAAAGAACGACGAGGAATGGACAAACCTGGGTTTTCTTCAACACTTTGGGCTACAGCAGCAATATTCTCAGTTGTTCTTGAGCGACGTTCACTGGTTTTATTCTTCACATCACTAACTTGTCCCAACAGCTCTAATTTTTCCACCAATTTCTGTATTGCAGTCCGACAAGGTGCTTCACGACCACCCAAAAATGCTTAAGTTTTGCGAACTGTGACCGCAAGATTTTCACCATTTTTGTAGTGAATTTTAATAATTTCAATGCGTTGTTGAAGCATGTATCGTTCCCTTTTTAGTAATGGCGTAGTTTCTACTTGTCAAATGTCAAGGAATAAAAGCTTCAAAAGTGACAGCTACCGAAATACCGGATGATTCAAAATAACACCTCTTGTTGGAAAACCCTTTATATGTTATGTACGGTGAATAGTGATTTAAAATATACTTATACCATTCAATATAAAACCACACATGTTCAACAACATAAATCCTAATATGTCCCACAGTATCGTTCTATCGAAAAACTATAATAAAAAGTATACTGCTTCTAAAAACATCAGTCAAATGACATTCAGAAATCTGAAATACTAAAATATCTTTTGTGCAGCCCTTAACTTTACTACAACAGGCTTCTTATGAAGACATTCTCCGGGGTTATTAAAGCCCTACCCCGCCATTACGCTCTGCTAGACCCTAATATAGCGCAATCGCAAATTACAATATTAGATGTCTTACCGTTTGCATTGCTTTGTTTCTGCACTGTTTCCACTCAACATTTCCCTACGCAATTTGATATAATCTAAGACCACAATGTTCTCTATAAGATACAGAGATTTGCCCCTGGAGGTTAATTCTCGCATTCGTTTACATGCAAATACTTATTCGAACGTGTGAGTTTGTTTTGGGATTCCCTTATTCGATATCGAATAAAATGTATAGAAATGTGTAGTGATGTTTTTACTCCTAAACTAAGAAGCATTCGAAGTTTATTTCGATTACGAATGCGAGAATTAGACCCCTGGACTTAAACTGTCTGAACCCAGATAAGTCACCCCACAAATCTTATGCAGGACTTAAGGAAAAGTAATCAGACAATATTGGAGACATTTTCTGATCATAAAACTTATTTGTAACATTATAATTTAATGTAATACATCAAATACTTACAATCCAGGCTTATTAGATAAATTTCATTTTAAAAAATAACTCGATACTGTCTTAATTCTTATTATATTCAAAACTTTGTTTTTTTGAATTCGTTCTGTTCGATATTGCACTAGATTTGCATATACTTTTGTGAATAAACATATACGAAATTGAAAAAATATTTCGCAGTTAAATTCTTTTATAGTCTACTGTCGTCTTTAAAATTCCTCTTATAATTGACCAATATTATTCTATTGGTTCCAATTCTGAATTTTGTTTCTTGTTTAATGACAACAACGTCTCCCTTGCTTAATGACAGCTGGGAGAATTAGGCCAAAATATTAGTGGTGTGAGATCTTGCCAAAAAGTAAATGGAGTTTTTCAAGCACTCCTTTATGAAAATTTGAATTGTGCCAATTGCAAGTGCTGTTTCACACTCGTCAAGTTTACGTACGCAACTGTTGAGTTTGTAGATAAGAGATAAGAGGAGATTGGAAAGATTTTACCCTTCTTCTCCATCTCTCTTCTATAAACTCAAGACTTGCTCAAGTAAACTTGACGTGTGTGAACCAGCACTAAAAATAGGTTTTGTTCTCCTACAAAAACGAATTGCTTGCCAAACTAACTACTCTTTGGAAACTTTAGTCTTAATTATTAGTTAAAAGTTACCAGTTAACAATCACCAAAGCTAAATGCTGCTTAAAGGTGTGTATTACCTTGAGAGTCGCTTTAAGATATCTTTGGTCATGCCCAGGATCTCTACAATTAAACTATCTCTCAATTGAAAAACGTTCGGTAATGGTTTTAATAAGTGTTCTTAGCTTGAGATGTGGTAATTTTACTATTTACTATTAAACTATTTCTTTTTTCATTATAATCGAGCAAAGTACGTTTTCTTCGTTCAAGCTCTGTTATAAAATCGAGTTATTATATAATAGGAAGAGCCGTGCGGAACAAATATTATTATATCCCAAACGGAACAAATTCGTGTGGGTTAGTTTCGTGACCTGTGACAGTTTCCTTTCTTATAAATTCTTATTACTTGAACTGGCCCTTCCCCGCTCCCGATAAACTAATCGAGACGATACCAGTTTTGCGTCAATTCCTTCCCTGTAGTGAGATAATGGTCTAATCAAATTGTAATTCTTATTTTAAAAAAGGGTTAAAAAAAAGCTACGTTTTTATCTATATCAGATGAGTTCCCCCTAAGCCACCAATTTTGGACGTTCCACATAAAATGTGTACTAGAACAAACATATTAAAATCCTTAAATTATACGATGTTAGTGTCAAATATGATTTATATCTAAAGAGATATTGCCAAGTATCATTCATATTTCCATTGAAAATTCTTCTGTAATCACAGAATTAGTACAAGAAATCAATAAACTAACAATAAATATTAGAATCTGGCAACAGTGGCGCAACCACAAACTATTTATTATTGCTTAAACACAAATCATGAACAAATGCCAAAACATGCATGTGTTTGCTAACTTGTGAGGGGGGGGGCAGGGTTATTTTGATAGCAATACAGAGATTTCCTTGCGTCTTTTAAGCAAACAGCTGATTAGCGTCTCTGAAATCCTATAAACAAACTTTAAGCATGCCAGACCATTTAAATGTGGGTATGTGTGTGTGTGTTAGTGTGCGTGATGTGTTTGCAATGACGATGCCACAAGGAAAACATGTGTTGAGCGCGCGCCATTTAAAATACTTACAACAAAAACAAATACACAAAATCTGGCACCCCCTCTACCCCAAATACACAGCTAAATACAAAATAAACAAAACCCACGAATGAGGAAAAAAAAGAGGTGAACAACAACAACAATTTAGCATACGAAACAACTCTGTGATGCTATAAGAAAGAAAACAACAGTTTATTAACTTCTCTGTTATTGTGTTGGGTGGTATGTGATAGAGTGAAAGAGAGGTGTAGTGCGGTGAGCTAAAGGTTTACACAAAGTGACGTAGCATGTTAATAAACAACATTCCCTTACAAAAACATTCTGTTTATATTTTTATGAACATTTAATGTTAATTTAGCGCATGTCTGTTATTGTTATTTATGGCTCTCACTCTCCCTAAGTTTTGTATACAATAAAAATTTTATTCTGTATACTGGTTTCTGGTTTTTTTTTTATTAAGTATTTTTGTGTTGTTGTTGCTGTTTTGTATTATTAAACCTTGTGCAAATATTTCTGAGGATTTTATATGGTTTCAATTTTAACTGACAACATGCACTCATTACTCTGTTACTAACACCAACAATATGGAGAGAGAGAGAGAGAAAGAGAAGATACGGCCAGACGGCAAAAAGCAATACATACAAAATTGTGTACAATTCAGCTTGAATTCAGCACAATAAGCTGAATAAAGCTTTTTTAATAACAGCAGCAGGCCTTCAAGCAGACACAGAAAAAACATGGCTGTTGTTGGTATTTTTTTTTTCGTTTTATCATTTTCAAAACAAAAGAAATACACGTTGTTTTATTTTAAAAACAGTTAAACTGTTAAAAAATTTCAAATTTTTCTTATAGAATCTTAAAAAAAAATCTGATTGGATTTTTGTTTCGCAATTTTTTTAAAAGTAATAAATTTCCCTGGTAATTTTGTCTTTTTCATTTAACCCCACTTTTTTTTTGTTTGTTTGCAATATTGCCAAATGTGTTTTCGTTTTTCTTTATAGAGTAATTACATATAGTATCTGGTTTTTAGGCCATTTAACACATAAATAATCCAATTTGACATTTTTATTACCATTTTCTGTTGATTTTTAAAATGTTCATACATTTGTAGAGCAACTAGTTTTATATTTATTAGCTGTAAGTGACCTTTTTTGTGCACAAAAAATAAAGGTTTCTTTTGTGTAAATTTATATTCAAAAATCAACCCTTAACACAAAACTTTTTGGGGTGTTTTTGAAAAATAAAAAAAAAATAACTTAATCAAAAGCCAAATGTTGCTGAATATTGAGAATATTTTTGGTTTTTGGCTGCAGACAATAAGTTATTTACATACATACCTACATAGTATTTGAAATTGTAAAACATAATATATAATTGAAAATTTGGAATATTTATGTGTGAAAGGGTTAATTTAGTTAGTTGACTGCTGTTTAATGTTATTAAGTTGAGAAGGGTTTAAATTTTAGATAAAATTTTTAAAGAACAAGAATTTTTAGTTCTTCAATCTTTAAATGGAAGCTTAGTTTTTAAATGTTACTTATAAAAAACGAATAAAAACTTTAATTTTGAGTAAAAATATATGTTAATTTCAGTTTTAAATAACTCCAGCTTTGCATAACATCTCTTAAATTGTAGGGTATCTTCGCTAACAGTTAGCCACACATATTTTTAATACCTGCTTTAGGTCTTTTTTTAATTCTCTCTAAATAAATTGCAAGACTTGAAAACTAAATTACAAAATCATCCAGCATTTTACTTCTCATTTTTTTTATTATTATTAATATATTTATATCTTACAAAACTACAGTAATTTTATGACAGCCATAAATAATAACAACTAACAAGGTATAATAAATGACATAAACCGAAAGGCCAACAAAATATTACCAAACAGACAGAGAGTTAAACTCGCCAATAACTTGAGGAAGAGAAGCTTAAAACTTAAATTTTTTTTTTTAACATTCGAGAAGAAAAAACCCAAGCAGACACTGTGCTGCTTCTTTTTTGCAACTTAGCAACAAAACAACAATAAGAACATCATAAACAGGAAATTGCTATGCAAAAATTTTTTTTGGACAAAAAAAAAAAAAAAAAACAAAATAAAAACAGAATGTAACGAAAAGAAGTACACAAAAAAAATAAAAGTGAATAAACTAAAATGACAGTTAATAACTAACTTTACTATTGTTATTGCTAGAGATTTAGCTAAAATAAACATAAATATAAACTTTCAGCTGAGAAACCCATAAAAAAGAAGAGTAAGAATTGGGGAAGAATCTAGTTTTGGGTAATTTTTTAGTTGAGATTTGAGGGAATTATTGTTTTGCTTGTTTTGGGGCTAAAACAGAGTTGCCGATAGGAAGTTGCTTCACGTGTAGTTAAGGGGAATTGTTAGCGATTTTGAGGACTTAAAGAAAATTTAGTCAGTAAAGGTTGAAATTACCGGAATTTAGACAGTTTTGATATCAATTCTGTCTTTACTAATGATATTTTATTTTCTGGCATTAATGTTGCCTTTATTATGTCAAAATGTAGTTATGTTTGTGTATAACGGTGTCTTTTCAAATAATCCCAGCGGGAAAAAGATACAGTAAAGAGTCTTTCAGACACAAGGACACCCAGCCGCATTGCAAAATCGTTTAAATTTTACACGGCGTGTCATTGCGAGCAAAGGCCTTGCATACTCGCTGCTGTTAGAGGGCTGAGAGAGGGCTGTTCAGTTAAAGCCCTGCAAGGAGACCTGCCGCGTAATGCCTCACAGAATGTCTACATATCTATTAAAAACCCTGAAAATTAAATCATAATTGAAAGTCTGCTGAAGTAAGAAAATATTCTAAATGAATTAAGCATAAAACCTAAAGAATGGACTTTAAAATATCACGTGTGAAGTTTTATATACAAAAGACTCCATCACGCGAACTTCACAACTTCAAATGTTAAAAAAGACTAAATTATTTAGAAGATTTTGCACCTTCTTCTGGTTTAATGTAACAGTTTATAATAAAGAGAGCGAAATAAATAGTATTATAGAGAGACAATAATTGCAAAACCAATCATGTTTGAACCTTATTTTGCAATGCAATTTTGATTGTGTAGAAAGAGAAGCATAGCCCTTCTAGAACGTCTTCTGCGAGCAGGCAGAGTAGAATGAGTATCGCATCTTTTAGAATGTGTAAACAGGTCATTTAGGAGGCCTAGAATTTTTCCCGCTGGGATAATGCCCTAAAAAACCGAAAATATGCTACATGTTTCACCCTCAATTATATCAAAGGGTTAAAAAGAAAGCTCTTGTTATTGTTTTTAAAAGAAAAATATTATTTTTTTCTTGGACCAGCACTTAGGGCAGGACCTTTACTCATGCAAACCATTGTGTTGGAACTGCGAAAATAGGTTATGGGAGGGAGGAAAGAGGGAGTAGTGTTTGTGGACATTCGATTTCAACTTTTCCTGCGGGTATCAGGAACAGGTTCCCTAATTTCATCAGAACACATTATATTGTAGTACCGATAGAACAGTGAAACACAGTTCACATTGCGTCGGTGCTCCAGCGAATCAATAAAGTTGGATACCCTTCATTCACCAATAGTCACCTTCGCTCTCTCTTGTACAAGGTCGACAAGTATCAAGATATACTTTGAAGCACCGGACCACCATCTTCGGTCGGATATAGGCGGTGTAAAAAATTTGAGTTGTATTCCATCTTCGGTCGGATATAGGCGGTGTAAATAATGAGGAGATGCGTGAAGTTATTCCTTCACCGTTTCAGGTAACCGAGACACTTGAATCACAATTGTATTCTCATGCCCAGAACATTAAGAGCATCTGATTCCACAATATTTACACCACCCATAAATACAGATGAAGCGACAGGTCTGTCGTTCGTTTTTGTGTCATTCAGAGATTGTCAGAAGGTCCGATTAAGAGAATCATTCATGTTTTACTTCATTGCCAAAATCTCCGATAGGCTTGTTCTATAACTGAATGAATATGAATGGCAAATGCTGCTGTCATCTCCAAAATAAGAGATAGGTTTGGAAGTTTGACTTGGAAGGTCATATAGAAAAACAAGGAGTAAAGTACGAGAAAGAACGGAGCCTTGCCGTACTCCTGAATTTATCTTGCAGTCGTTTGATGAGATCCCATCTATAACAACTCGTATAGTGCGATCTCTAAGAAAGCTCGATATAAATCGAGAGAAGTTAATAACGACACCAAAAACAATACCAAACTCTATCGAACCCCTTGGAAATATCTGGAGCCACCACTTTACTTTCGGCAAAACGGTGTATGGAACGACACCATTTTTCCGATAGGAAGGATTGCAAGTCTCCCGTAGAGCGTCCCCTACGAAAGCCATACTGCCGGTCGCTGAGTAAATTGTCGAACGCCTTGGAAATATCTAGAGCCACCAGTTTACTTTCGACAAAACGGTGTTTGTTATTGAAAACGGGTAAAATCTTTCAAATAAAACCAGAGTTATATGGATTAAACTGTGACTTTTTGGCAAATTTCTTTAAATATATAGCAAATAATACATTGAAATTTTTTGAAATAAAAATAAATGTTAGATTCTGCACTGCCAAACTCTACGAGAACTGGCGTTAGGGAAGACCAATTCAAAACACGTGCTTCATTGGATTGTAACCATTCGGTTACATCCCTAGAGTTGTGTTTGTGGCCATTGTCCTGCTGGAATCTCCAAACTAGTAGATTATTTTCCTCAGCGTATAGATACATAATCACCTTTATCGCGAATCAATATTTTACATGAAATATGTTTCCTTTTCCCACTTTGTTCACGTGAAAAAATTCCCCATGTTGTGAAATTTTTAGATGGATTTTTGTAAACAATAAACAGTTGTTACGAACAAAATCAACTATTGTGAATGACAAGTTCATGGGAATATCACGATAGCAATATTCCCTTCGAGTGAAATGGATATTTCATGGAAACATAAATTTCACATGTTATTGCGGATACGAGTGACTATCATTTAAAATATATTTGTATCCGATTCCAGTTAAAGTATTATCTATGATATGAATTGTCACCGCCAAACATCACTGTCTTATTTCCCTTCGGCCGTCTTACAAATGTTCTCCCATCACTGCCTCTGAAATTGTATTTGAATTCATGCGACAAGAGAATGGTATTCCATTTCAGTCTCGACCAGTTTAATTTTTCTTTGGACAATTGTATATGTGCAGTGCGGTTCGAGAACTAATTTACAATTATAGATTATTGATAACCTTTTGGGAAGTCATTTTGGGAATACATATTAAATTATATTGATCTTGAAATGAGCAAAAACATGTTCCTATTAAAATTTCAATAATTTAATTTCGTGGAACGAGCGCCATTGAATTAGGCATCATGATTTATTTGTATAAATCAGGCATTTGGGGCCGATAAAGTTCTATTTAGGGAGGACATTTGTATGCGGACTGGGTGAAACAGAGGACATATTTTTACCAGTTTCAATAGGCTTCGTCCTTGGGCCGATAATTATATCTAAAATTTTATTGAAATAGATTTAAAATGGACAGCCAGCCGGATAGACGGACATCGTTAAATCAACTCAGAAAGTGATTCTGAGTCAACTGGGAATAAAAACCAGCCAGAAAATAGTGTATCTAACAATAAATGTCTAAATTTCCGTTTAATTTTCTTATCAGTTACTTGGTTCTAAACGGAAGGGTGTCTGAAAATTTAACAAACTTGAATTTCAGGGAATTTCATCTTTAATTGGCTGGGTGGTCAAAAGAATGTTGCCATTTCAAGAAATCAACTTTGTTCATGAATTCCCATTTTAACAGCAAAATCCTCATTTTCGCTGTAAGCATTTTCAAGCTGGCAATCATGGTTTTTCTTTTTATTTCTTTTTTTTTCTCGATTTACTATTGTTTTATGCTGATTTTATAGATTTTTTTATTTGCTAGCTGTATTGTATTGTAATAATGTAGGTCTACTTTAAACAGCAACAAAAATAATAAAAACAATTTCCTATTAATATTAATGTTAGTGTTAATAATAGAAATACCTGAGTTTTATTTAGTTGGTGTGATTATGAAATATGTTTTAATACAAGTAGATTTTAGTTACATTTTTTATTTATGGCAGTTTGTTAATAAACAACAATACATATTAAATGATTTTTGTTTATAACTCCTAAAAAAACCATTTAAAATTGAACAAAACAGACAAAAAAAATGTATGAAATAAAATGAATTGCTGCAGCTTTTATGCTCAAACTACAACTACGGCTAAAGAAAATACAACAACAAATACCATAATAATAATAATTATTGTTGTATTTGTGTCGTCGTCTCACTCTGGCTGACGACGGCCATGCGATGTACAACTCTGGGACACTATGCCAGTGTATACGAGTGATGTAGATTGTTCTGTTGTTCGTTCGTATATTTATGTTGTTGCTCTTGCAGTTTACTGTAGATTTGTACAGTGTATGTACATACTATGTGTTTGAATGTTTGTGATAGTTGTTGTTGTTGTGAATAAAAGTGTGTGTACAACAACAGTCTACATAAAATGTAATGTACAATAAAATGCTGATATTGCTGTTTCTGTTGTTGTTGTTGTTGTTTTACATACAAACCTAAAATCTTGGATGAAAACTGAAGTTTTAGTTATGCTGAAGAGCTCTTGGTATTTAAACACGTTTTAAAACGTTTTTGTTGTTGCTTTGTATAAAAAAAATTATTTTAAAAAAATAATAAATTTATAGCTAAATAAATAAAAGTTTATAAAATAACACGGAAAATTTTAACACTTTATTAAGTTGCAAAATTTTTTTTATTAATATTATTAAAAATCTATATTATAAAATAAAATCAAACGCGTTGCGAGCGGAGTCGAAAAGTTTTTAAAAAACCTTAAAAAAAGAATTAAATATATAAAAGTGTTTATAATTATTTTAAATGAAAAGTAAAGTTTTATTTATTAACAAAAAAATATTTAAAAAGATTTAAAGTTTATAGTGTTTAAACAAAACTGCATTACAATTTATATATTATTAAATATAAAAATTTTCTTGAAAAAATTTTATGTATATTCACCAGCAGCAGCAGCCATTGCTGTATTTTATTAAAAATCTCTCTCACACCTAGACGGTTTCACTCTCTATTTATGTTTCTCATGCTGTTAAATTAGCTAACAGTCCACATAAATTGTATTTTCAAAACAATTTTGTTAGTAACATTGTGTTATATGTATAACATTATGTACAGCAGCCATTTAACATTAAAAAGCTGTTGATGTTAAGAAAATTAACATGAAACTTTTATTTTAGAGTGTTTATTATACACAGCTTAATGTAAATGTAATGGCTGAATGAAAGAAACCCCATTTGTTTTACCTAGATATAAATATTCTCACTCTCTGTCGGATTTATGCTCTGCTTATAGGAAAAATCACTGAAATTTTTGCACACATTTATGAAAAAGGTGACGAAAATCGTTAAGAACAAGCATATACAGCAAACATTTTGAAAGGTTTTCAACCAAAAAATAAAAGAAAAAAAAACATAAAATTTATTACAAAAATTAAATAAAATTTATTTTACCCAGAAAAGTTTAAATAATAATAGTAAAAAAAGTGTGTGATTTTGTAGCTCTAATTAATAATTTGTTTAAAGAATTCTCTAGAATTTTTAAATATTTTTAAAAATAAAGCTTTTTATGCTGCAAATGTGTAATAAACCAAAGAAAAAATTTGATTTTTATATTAAAAATTAATAATTTTTAATTATTTCTTGGGGTATTTCACAATTCAGAATGTGTTAATTTTTTTTTTTATAAAAAAATATTGTGTATGTATCTCTGAATTAGTTGGGGGTTTTTATTATCGATTTTGTCTCACAATTCTGAAAAGTTTGCTCCCAGATATTGCAGCTATCTAAAAATGTTATCGATAACAAATCTCATTACACATGCCACATCGACATAATCAAAATTCGGGTACCTACTGTGAAAATTTTAAAGTAAAATACAGAAAAATATTCGGTAATTTTATATTTTTCGTATAGAACTAAAAACACTTAAATTTGACAGAAATGCATTTCTTTACCAAATTAAAATAAGCTTTAAATCTTTTTAAATATTTCAATAATTTGCAAATAGTAAAGTGGTTTTATAATAAAGGCTGGCCGATGTGGAAATTTAATAAAACAAGTTGTAGGTGAGGGATTACAATTATCTATGGAATAAAGCATCGTTCAGATGTCCGCTCGGCTTTGCACAGAGGCTCGAGGTGTTCATTACTCAATGACTGCAGCATACATCTGTCTAAATTTGAGCGTTAGCCTGGGTTATATGATCTTTGATCTCTGAAATCCCTTCTAGATCGATGTTGAAGTTAAATAAAAGAAGCTATGTAAGATATTATCTATAGAATAGGACATCTATAAAATGTCCGCCCTGGCTTCTCACAGTGGCACGGATACGAGAGGTCCAATTAGAGTGATGATCTGAGTTAGGCCATCGGTCTATTGTGACTTATAGACAGGCATCTTTGACCTCAGAAAACCCTTCAAGAGCGATGTTGAAATTGAATAAAAGAAGCTGTGCGTTTTAATTTAAAAGGTCTATGTAAACCATTATCTATAGAATATGACATGTCCGCCCTGGCTTCTTAGGGTGGCACGGATACGAGAGGTTCAATTTTAAATGATTCTGCCGCATAAATCCTCCTGAATTTGAGTGATGACCTGAGTTAGGCCATCGGTCTATTGTGACTTATAGACATGGACCTTTGACCTCAGAAAACCCTTCTAGATCGATGTTGAAATTGAATAAAAGAAGCTGTGCGTTTTAATTTAAAATACGAGAGGTTAAATTTTAAATGATTCTGCCGCGTCCTCCTGAATTTGAGCGATGTTGACTTTGAAGTCATCTGTCGATTACTGCTTATTGACATTTACCTGCGACTAGAGAAATCTCTTAAAGAATAATTCCAGCAGGGTCAAATCGCACCATCTTAGTGGCCAAATCACGTCCCCTCTGTGAGAGATAACCATAGTCTAAAATGTTATGTTGACTTTGAAGGCATCGGTTGATTACGGGTTATTGACATAGACCTGCGACTACAAAAAACTCTTTAAGAGTTTCGCTTCTGTGAGAGATAACTATGCCCTGAAATCGTTCATGAAAATGTCTATTGTGGCGTTCACAGTTTAGTCTTAGTTCAATTTGCGAAGGAGGGCTGCTGATTCTCAAAATTAGCTCCTTAATTTATAAGCAAAACTAATGTCGGCTATTTTCAAGCTGAAAATTGTCAGGGGATAACCTTAGCCACCTTTCAACTGTTCGACACAGGTCTCTATCCAAATTCAACTTTACACAATCAGTTTTTGTAAATGCATTGCATTGAACCTGATGTCTTCCCATATATCAGCATCGACCCACTTTTATTGAAAACCCCTTTACATATTTTTTAACTAAAATTCAATTTTCTTAATCATTTAACTTAAAAATTTTCAGATTTTAACTAAAAATTCCACAAAAATATCACACAAATTTTAACTTTGTGCAAAAACAAAACTTTGAATTTTAAATTCTAAAGTTTTGTATTAAAAAAAAAAACAACATAAAATACCTATAAAGAATTTTATTAAACAATTTTACAAAAAATATTTTGAAATAAAATTACAAATTCTATAAACTGCAACTACTATTTCCAAAACCAATTGTATATAATACATTATTTATTAACAAAAATTAATGCTAACTAAGCTAAAATCTAAAAAAACCCAAATAAATTAAATCTTGAAATATAAAACGTGAGAAAACAAACCATTAACCGGTTTCAAATTGAAATAATAAAAAAAATTTAAAAAAAAACAGTGGTTTACAAAAAGCAAATAAACAAACGTTTAATAAAAAAATAAAATTTATATTATAAACAACACATTTAAATTAACAAAACGTTAAAATAAATTATAATTAAACACATTCATTTAATTAACAGCTGAAAACCAAAATTTTGTTAACTAATTAAAAGCTAAATAAAAAACACAATAAATCAACAAAAAGAACACAAAATAATTTATTTGAATTAAAAATTCATGTTTTCAATTTGATAGGCACTCAGACTACATAATTTTCTAAAACAAACATATTCTTACTATATGAAAATTTAAACATATCAAAGAAATTTAGCTGAAAAATACAAAACACTTGCTTAGATATTTATACAGAAAACTACATACAGCATATTTGTTTGAAAAGTCTAAACAAAAATAAAAGCGAAACAAAAACGTACTCAACCAGCCCTACATTGTGCATTCTTACGAATACGATACATATAACAAACTAATCAAAACAAAATAAACATAGCAGAACAATAACAACAACTTCAACTTGTCTGGTCTTATTAAAATATCCATAACTACAAAAACAATAGAGAAAACAAGCTCTAAAACAAAAACAACATCATCATCATCTACATATTAGCAAAAAGAAAACACAAACAAACACGAACAACAACAGCACCCAAAAATAAATAAGCATACTTGACACGACCTCCCCAAAGTTTTTCTTAATTGTGTGTGAGTGAGTGTGTGTGTGTGTCTGTAAACACGATTGCCGGGTACGAGTCTATTTGGTGTGTGCGCCGAACAGCCTGTCGTTTCCATCATAATAAACAAAACGAACCACAACAACAATATTGTACAACTGTTGTATACAACAAAATAATCAACAAAAAAACAAATCTTCTCTCTAACTAACTGCACAATAAAGTAAAGTGTTTTTGTTTTTCATTTTCTTTTAACACACACAAAATCAAAACAAACTTAAGATAAACAAAAAAAAAACAAAACTAAAATTTGTGTTAACTTCAAGTGTCACAATTGACACTGCCAAGCCCTTTTTGTGCTTCATAAACAAGTGTTGTTTTTGTAAACTTTTTTAATTGCCATCTGTGTAAATAGAGTTTAAACAACTCTATTTTTTATTAATAATTTTCGGCAAATTGTTTGAAAACAAAATTAGCAAAATTTTGCTGTTCACCGTAAGCATGAAAACGGAAACCACTATGCAGCCAGCAAATAGTTCACCGGCCAAAATGGCTTTCGATATGTATCCGAGTATTTCGTCGGGTAAACAACAGGATCCTGTGCGTGAAGTTGTTATGAAATATATTGATTATTTTTTGCCAGAGTAAGTAAATAAATAAATATACAATTTTAAATATAATCCGTGAAATGTTAAGAAAAGTTGCTCAATTCACAAGGTCTCTTATCATGTTACGACAACATGCGTAATGTCCTAATATTTCACAATGGTTTTTATTGCTTTTCAAAAAATAATGTCCTTAAATAATACTACTTTCTATGCTATGTTTATTGTGTTATGATAACACAATAAACATAGCATAGTTATCATAACACTGTTATCATAACCAACCAGCAGAGACTAACGCCAAATTCCTAAGAGTCGGTTAAGCCGAACGGCGAGTCGTGATATATTAGGACATTATAACAATATGACTGATAAGAGACCTTCTGAATTGAACAAATATATATATTGAAATTGATAAAGTAGTGAAAAGATGATATTATGTTATATGTAAACAAAATCAATAGACGTGTTTAATTGTGCAAACAAATAGGGACTTTTGAAATCACTCATAACTCTTTCTTTAACTAAGGATATCATTCAATAGTCGTGATCGAATCCCTCTATAGAAAGTAAAAAGGTTTTGTCATTATGGCTGGATGGATGTCGAAATGGAATAAAAGAAGCTATGCGTTTTTACTTGAACATTCAAATGTTCATACGGTGGCCCGTATTCGAGAGCTGCAATTTTCACAACATAGATCCAGGCGCGGATCCTCCTCATCCATTTGTGGGGGGGGGGGGGAGTGTAAATCAAAATTTGTTGTACATTTATCTCTTTTTCTTCTTTTTTGTATGAAAACTTTTCGGTTTTGGGGGGGAAAATTCCTATTTCGCCCCCTCTGGATCCGCGCCTGACATAGATCCTACTGAATTTGAGCGATGTCTGGGGTAATGTTGACTTCGAAAGCGTCGGTCAATTACGGATTATGGACATAAACCGACTTCAGAAAATCCCACAAGATAAAATTTACCGGATTTACCCTTCTCCACTAAGGGTGGATCGATGTTATAATGGAATAACATAACCTGTTTGTTTTTATTTGAGAGATTCATGTTTGCCATTGTTTATGGAATATGATATCGTTCAAATGTCCGACGAGGCTTCGCAAGGACTAGATAACTAGTTGCAATTTTCAATGACTCTGCCGTATAGACCTGACAGAGTTATTGGCATCGACTCAGTGACATCAGAAACCCCACATTAAAAGTTAAGGGAGAATCAAATCGCATGATTTTGGTGGTCAAATCAGTTTACCTTCGTGCCCTCAAATCGTTCATTTAGAATGTCCAGTGTGGCGTTCGCAGTGTCATCTACGTCCATATCGTTCAATTCGAATCAAAAGAAATTGAATATCATTGCCCTTGACGGTGATGGTTTCAAAAACATCCAATGATTAAAAACTTGTTCGGGAATACAAAATTAATATTTTAGTAAGATTTGTTTATGCTAAATACCCAATTTTATTGATAAATTCACTGAAATTTATTGTTGGGGGATAAGCTAGTTCCTATGCGCATTTCACTGGTTGCTTAGGCCAGAACATCAGGAAACCTTTCCCCAAAATTCTTTAGAAAAACTAAAGATATTATACAAATAAAACTATAGAGTGAATGAGAATTACAGACACTCAAGCATTATTTGTAAAAAAATAAAAGCTTAAACCAAATACCAACAATAAACAGTGATTTTATATTTTCTTACATTATCTACTACAATTGGTTGGTTTCTTGCCGACACAAACTGTAGTGTGAAAGTGAGTAAATGATGTTGACGGCGCAAATTCTGCATCAAATAGTAACCTTTTGTGGCTGTATTGTCAACTGGTGATCCTGGTATGGAATGGAGTCATCTTATACACAGCAATTTTGCTTCTTATTGTAGCCATTTATCCAAAAATGTGTCTCGTCGTTAAAGGTGATTATAATGATTCATTTTCATAATAAAGTTTTATCATTTGGACGTACTGCTCAATCGCGTAACGTTTTGACAGATGCCGCCTAAAGAACTTGGCCGCCTCAGACTGTCAACTTCGACCTTATTGGAAAGATCTTTACAACTACATCAACCAGCTACATCTAGCTTATAGTCAGGAACTTATCTTACATGCCAAGTCTCATTGGATTTTTGGCTGCTCCGAGACAAATTTGCAACTTCTAGTCCTTAAAGCCTAATTGGGAAGAATTTGTTGAATAATTTATTATTAAATCTTTGAAATTACTCAACATTTGAAAATTTCAACTAAGTAGAAACAAATATTTTTTTTTTGTTATGTTTTCTATATTTATTTCAATTAACACATCTTAATTAAACGCTAACAAAATGTAAAAATAGCCATGTTATCGTTAATGAAAAACAATATTAATCATTCATTTAGTGGAATTATAAAAAGAAGCAACAGTAAAATAATAATTAACACTAATTAGAATTTGATAAATGTTTAAAGAGTGTTAACGGAGAAATATAAATATAACTTTCTAATGGTGATTTAAACTTATATAAAGTGTGTGGACAAGAGGGTGATGGAATATCAGTCTGCTGTAATTGAGATCCTCCAAAGAATCGGGGTGTTTCGGCAGATAAGCCAAAAGGCTTTGCGGTTTGAATTTCTAACAAAAAAGATATGTGTAAGAGAATTTAACAGCACAGTGAAAATACTTTTAGGCTCTAATAGAAGATCTATCTTAATAACAATCCAACAGTTCTAGGAGACTGTTCCGAACTAGTGATTTTACCTATCATTTAGGGTGGTAACTAGTTACATAACTAGCCATGTGCATGTCCTAATCAGGTTTTCAATTTACCCTTTTGGATTACAATGAGACTGGCCGATAGCTGGTCCAAAGTAGTCAACGCATTGAATTCACATACCGGTAACATAGATTCAGTTACTTTACTAGCTACCTAACTGGTTACTTGATCAGCTGCAAAGCTAGTCAGTTAAAAAGACATCTCTTAAACAGCATAATTACCTACCTCCGATAACTCTCCAATAGATTACTTCTTGTGGGTAAATTAACTACTTTTTAGAGTGTAGTACAAAATAAACGTTTAAAGTGACTACACTCTAGGTTACTTAGAGACACTAAAGTGAGAATTGACTTCACGCTAGGTTGCATGGGATGTCAGTATACTTAAGCAAAAAGAAAATAAACGCAGCAGTTCTAGGGGACTATCCAGGGGTCTATCTAGAAGACTATCCAGGGGATGTGCATGTCCTAAGAAGGGAGTCAATTGACTCTTTTGGATTACAATGAGACTGTCTAATAGCTGGTCCAAAGTAGTCAACTAATTGGAATCCCATTCCGTTTACATAGAGTCAATTACCTAACTATCTACTTGATCAGCTACACAACTAGTTATTTTAACATTTACGGGTGCTAATTGACATCAAATAGTGAGTTAAAAAGACATTTCATAAACAGTCCAATAACTGATTGCTTGTAAACAAACCTACCTCCGATAACTTTTTAAAACTCACAATTTTGTGTTAAAAATAAAAAATGTAAATACATAATTAATGAACTATATAAATAATAATGACAACGAAGCTAACATCCTGAAATGTATGTGTTACATCATGAACATGTCAAGACAACAACGAATTGGGTGAATGTTGTGAGCACAGTACTCACGAGTGTGTGTGTCTGTCTGTCTGTCTGACTATCGATTAAAAATCCGGTAATTTTGAATTTTAAAAATTTTTTTTTTTTTTTTTGCTGGATTTTGTACATGTATGTGAACGTATGTTTTAAGATGACCTGAATTTTCTTTCATGCAACGAAAAACGTTTGAATTTGACCAAGCACTATACAATCCAAACATATTCATATGGAATGATTGGTTTAAGTCTCTCATGGTAGTGGAAAAGCAAAACTGGCGTTTAATAAAGAGTTGTGGTCTTTAAAGTAGGCCTAAACCAGAGACAGACACTCCACACACTTACATATACACTGTTACACAGAGACGGGGGCAATGAATTGTTTATGAAAGAAGGAAAAAAAAAGCCGTTACTTGCTTATATTTACAAACAATTCAGTTACAAATGAAGAAACAGCAACAAAAAGTAGGTTTTTTATTTTTGTATTTGACAATTTTGTTTCTTCTTGGTTTCACAGTCATTTGAAAACTGTCTTACACGAACAGAGTTTTTTTTTTTTTCTCCTTCAGCCAACGAGTTGTAACAAACAACCAGTTTCTTTTATTCAAGACACACAGTAGCAGCCAGCCATACCGCGAGTGCCACATACGACTTGTATTTATGTGTGTCTTGTCAGTTTTGACCATCTATTTTTAAAAAAACATAAATTACGTAGTAGTTTCGCTTTACTTCCTTTTTATTTCTATTTTAGCCAAACAATATTTTTGCTGTTGTTATTTTTTTTTTCTTCTCTCTCTCAATTTGTAAAACTCCTAATGGCCACATTAACATTATATTGTTGTATGTTTGTTTATACAAAAACGAAATTTGTTGGCCAAACGAAACTTGATTTTCTGTTTGCAAATCATTTGAATTTTACAGCGTTAGATAAAAGCATATTTTACGTGCTGCCAGCAATTTGTTGTATTTTTATGATGTCTTAATTTATTTATTTATATTTTATGTTAGAAATGTGTTTGAGAAATGTTTATATTTATGATTTTAATTTGAAAAACTAAATGTTCGTCCAACAACAGTCTCAGTATATGTGTCAGGGCCGCCGCCAATACATACACATCGTATTTAAAATTTTATTTTAGTTTTCATTTTTTGTTTAATTTTCATTTGTCAAATGAAAATCTATAATTTAATATTCTAATTGGCTATAAAACGATTAAACGGTTCGCCGTCATCATCATATTATTTTTTATGCTCTAATTGAGAGCCATCTTTATAATTTAGTATGTTAATGCACGGAGAGAAATTTTATATAAAAGCAAGGAAATGATGTTGAATCATTAGTATTCACAATCAGCATTTAACGATGATAATCTAACTGGGAAAGTTTTGAAATCAAACAACTCAATAACATAAATAAATGCAAGGAAGTTCATTGTATTTTTTATAGAATTGGCGACATATTAAATTTTGAATTAATAAAATATTCAGTTTCTATCCCACATATGATACCATAATTCCATACAGGATATTGTAAATTCTATGACTATACAGCACTCTTTCATTAATTCAGAGCTGCTCTTTGAATATTCTCCAAATCCTCAGTATGTTTTTCACTCTTCCAAACATAAATCTCTTCAAAGTGATCGGATTTAATAGGTCATAATGAAGTTTTCAGTTTGAAACCTAGTGATGAAGTCAATTTATTCGATGTATGACTTATAAATGCTGAATTTTTTTAGCTCTAATTTTGAAACATAAGTACAATATAAATTTATTCAAAGTATTGGCCATTGTTAGCTATGAAATTTTCCCAACATATGGATTCCGAGCCAAAAGAACTGACATCTTTGGAGGCCAAGAACGAATCAAGCCAATATCGGATACTCTGTTTCAAAGTGAAGCGTATCCCAGAGAGCGTTTTGCATCAATCGAAACAAATATCAGTCTTCCAACCACTTCTACCTAAACTGTTTTTAACAGATATTGCAACATGTGGCCTAGTTTTGTCATAATGAAATATAACGGTTTCATGTCTGCCCACATATTCTTGGCGTTTTTCGGCTAATGCTCGTTTCAAACGAGTCAGTTGCGATCGGTACAAGTTCCCTATGGTGGTTTGGCCAGATTTCAACAGCTCATAATAGATAGGACTCTTTTGGTTCCACCAAATACAGAGTGTCGATTCAGCTGGTTGGCCGGGCTTCACATACGATCTCTTACGCTTCGGGTTATCGTAATGGCTCCATTTTTCATCGCAAGTAATGATTCGATGCAAAAATGATTTTTTTTTATATCGTTCAAGCACTATTTCGGACATACAAAATCGTCTTTCAAGGTCTCTCGGCTTCAATTCGTATGTTATCCAATTTCCCTGCTTTTAGATGAATCCATATGCTCGGAAAAGTTTTGAAATTGCTGATTGAGTAGCTCCCAATGACTTTGCTCATGTTCAGTCAACAGCAATCTTCCTGGAGCAATGCCTCCAATTCTTGGTCTATAAACTTTTTTGGCTGGCCTGGGAGATCTTTGTATGCCGCAGTAGCTTACACTGTCAGTCTTTTTATCCTAGACTCTGTTGATGATTTCTGGATCTATCTCTTGCACGAAATTAGCCTTAAACGTGTGTATAGTTTCTTGATTATTCGCATATGTAGCATCGGTCTTTAACGACACCCCAGTGGATGAAATCTAAAGGAGTCAAATCGCAACTCCAAAGCGGCCAATTAATATCGCCAAGACGGCTGATAACACGATTAACATCCAGCTGAAACTAAAGATTATCCAAGTGCGCATATCTTCCATTTTAGCCCATACCGAAATGGCGTTTCCAGCGGTTGCATACTTTCGTCCACAGCTGCCACGCAGCGCACGAGGACGGAGGCCATGAGTGTTGTTCACTAGCAAGGCAGTCTCATGAACATTTTGCACAGATCTGTGTACAGAATTCACTGTGTGTACTTTCAAAACATTGGGCACTTTGGAAATTGAGCAGTTTGCAATATTTCCCAACATTGTTCAAGCGTAAAGCGACTCATTTTGGTCAGCGTAGGTATGATACTGACTGATAGTCAATATTTCGAATAGGAAAAATATGTCACTATCAAAATAAGATATTATTTAAAAAGATCCTAGTGTTTGGACTACCCTGTAGATGTTACTATTTGTAGAATACCGAATAAAACTATTAATCCTAAAAGTGTGGACTTGTCTAAAGGTAAGCTCTAGTTTCAGGGCGTTTGAGAGATGAATATCAGTGGTTCTATTCAGGAATTCTGACATTGTTTTAATGAAATGGAGGAATTTTAGCCCTTCTTCAGGTGCGGATCCAGGGGATGAAAAAAGGAAATGACCCGAAACCGAAAAGTTTTAATATAAAAAGGAAAAAAAAAAATGTTAAAGAAATTTTACTTTATTAGAAAGTCGCCCTCTGTGACCTTTTTGAAGTAAAACTAACGTGGTGGATACATTTTCTGACATTATTTTGGATTTGTGCTGATATTTCTCCAACTTACCAATGTGAGTTTGAACGTTTGGATCACTGTGCTCGTGTGCAAGTCAATCCTGTATAATATAAAGGGTTTTCCATCAAGAGTTATTATTTTAAATCACCCGGTATTTCGGTAGCTGTCACTTTTGAAGCTTTTATTCTTTGACATTTGACAAGTAGAAACTACGCCATTACTAAAAATGGAACGATACACGCTTCAACAATGCATTGAAATTATTAAAATTCACTACTAAATTGGTGAAAATCTTGCAGCCACAGTTCGCAAAACTTGTCGGACCGCAATACAGAAATTGGCGGAAAAATTCGAGCTGTTGGGACAAGTTAGTGATGTGAAGAATAAAACCCGTACACGTCGCTCAAGGACAACTGAGAATATTGCTACTGTAGCCCAAAGTGTTGAAGAAAACACAGGTTTGTCCATTCCTCGTCGTTCTTTGGAATTTGGCATTCCACAAACGTCATTACACCGTATCTTATGGTCGGAGTTGGATGATATTGATCTGGACAACGTTTACTATCAACAAGACGGCGCTACGTGCCAAACAAGCAAAACGGCAAAAGTTTCCGGAGCGAGTTATCGCTCGAAGAGGTGATCACAATTGGCCACCGAGATCTTGTGATTTAACACCTTGCTACTTCTTCCTTTGGGGTCACGTTGGCCAACAACCCAGCGTCGATTCAAGACCTCAAAGATGGAATTCGTGAGGCTATAGAGGACATAGGGCAGCCACTTTGCGATTTGATTATGGAAAATTTCATGAAAAGGATATGGTCCTGTAAGCGTGGTGTGGTGGCCATTTGGTTGTTGTTGTTTTTCATTATTAACGGCAACCTTCCTCTTTATTATGAAATAAACATTCAATCATTTATCTCAAAAAATGCCAAAATAAGACCTCTTGTTGGAAAACCCTGTATATAGGGGAGTAGTCTCAAAATACTTCACTAAGGCATACTCAGACGTTTATAGAATCATTAAAATGCCGGTTACACATCTCATACTGCAAGTTGAAGTAACAATCAGAATGTTTGTTGCTTAGCTTAATCGCGAGGATCAGACAGGTCTGTAATAATTGGGAATATTGGTATGTTTTATTACGGAACACTGTCATACCAAACTCTGTCTAGCTTGTAAAGTATAATGCATAAGTTAAATATCTCTATGAAGAAGTTACTATCCCACTGTCCGATACTAACGAATAGGATTATTACTCTAAGCTTCTGCTCTGGGGCCAAATTACCCCATACGATATCGAGTAAAACTTATTATAATTTTCCTTTTTTAAATTATTACGAGCAAGAAATTTAGTACATTTTGGTATTATTTCGATATCGAAATTATTTTATCTGGCTTTTTAACAATGGCTCATTCGATCACGAATGCGGTGATCGAATGTTTTTGTATGATGATCTATGAAGGATAAACCTGCGAATAATACCAGGTTGATAGACTTATGGTTATAATTTTTCGAGGCTTATGCTCTGTTTAATGATATATTAAGGATAAAACGCAAATGAATCCTAAGGTGATGGCATCTTTTCTATTTTGTTTGATGATCTATCGAGAAAACAAATTCGTAGTAGCAACCGAATTTGTAGCCAATCGAATGATTCGATTGTACACAACGAATTTTTCAGTTCTAGCAACAGAAAGTCAGTTGATAAAGACGAATTTCGGTTGCAGCAACTAAACTTTTGTTACCCCTTCTAAAATATTGGATCCAAAACTGTAAAATTCGGTCACTAAGCTAAAATCATTCGATTGGCAACAAATTCGGTTCTGTTTTCTCTTTGTATCTTTGGGTTTGAACCACATTCGAGCTGATACATTCCCTAGTTACATCAACTAGGATGATATCACAATTAATATATTTTAGCCGGAAAGATGCAGTGACATATTTAGTTTAATGCTTGGTCATGAGGAAATGATGTCGTAGCACAACTTACTGAATCTCAGTTTATTGTATCCTTCGGCTACTTATCAGTTTCTTACATTGCCAAGTATAGGATACAGATGTATAAAATACATTCCGGGCTTCTATTATAAAAACCCCATATTCATAAGCATAGTTTCATTTAGATTTTAATTTATTTACATTTAAGTTTAATCATATGATTTGTTGTTAATTTAAGATAATTTTAATAAAAAAATGTCTGTGTAATCACATCATTTAAGTAACATAATCAAACTATTAGCCCGCCAAATTATATATTGAAGATATGCATGTATAAAATTGCACGTCTTTAAATACATATTTACGCATTTAAATTGAATTGAATACCAACAAACTATTAAGTGTTATTTAAATAAAATGTACTGCGTACATATTTATAAATACATTTAGCAAATATCAAAAAGATTATTTTACAAGTGGTGGTGGTTGGTTACACTTTACACAATATCGCCGAGTGAGTGTGTGGCGAGGAAAGTGTAAATAAACACTTGATCGATAAAATGTAAACGCAACTGCATGCAAAACCCTAAACACTATGTATTTCAATAGCATTTAAAAGATGCCCAAAATGCAAAGAACACAGACATTAAGAGATGCATAGAAAACACCAGACACTTCAAGTACGGCAATAACTTGCAAGAGGAGACAGATGGAAGGCATTAGCTAGTAAATTGCTGAAAAACTAGTGTGAATAAACAAATAAACAATAAAGAAAAATAAATAAAAACTAAAGTGTCTTCTGTAAATACTCACACAAATGGCGCGTTGCTACATTTAGAGACTTTACGAGGCGAATACACAATAAATGACGTAAAAAGTCACTTAAATTTGTAATTGTAGGAAAATTGATACTCTAAAAGACAACAAAATACTTTATTGCATTTTTCACATTTTTCATGCTCTTGTTTGTCTGTTTTCGAGCTATACCAAATTTCCTTTTTTTTGTTTTGTTTTTTTAAATTCAACAAAAATTTAAGCTGATGGGTCTTATTGCAAGTTGTTGTTGCCATGCCATACCAATGGTACGTCACTCAGCCAATGCTGGAATTTGCCATGAAATCATTCAACACACTGTGCGATCAAAACAATTTCGTAAATAACCACAAAACAAAAAATGTTCTAAATTTATATATATTTCGTTTTTATTGTGCTGACTTTGCAGGAATTTTGTTTTGATTTCTACATACCAAACTGCAAACCAACAACAAAAAAAAAAAAAAAGCGAAATCCGCAAATTTATCTTTAGAACAAAACAAAAAATGGACGAATTAATTTTGTATTTCCTGTTTAAATGAATTTGAGACGAAGTAAATCTGTATTTGTTTGTTTTTAAATCACTATTCATTTATGAGTAAGACTAAAGAAGGTATATTTAAGATTAGAATTCAGAATTTTATATTAAATAGAGGTAGAGAGGATGTTTTGGGTTCCATTTAGAACTTCTTACAAGTGTGTATAACCTGGAAGTTCCAGGATCTCAAAGTTACTTAAAAGAGTTTGTCTGAAAATAATCAAAGCCTATGCAATTTATTCTAGTATATTTGTTGCTTCCTTGAGTAGTAACGGCAGCTGTTAGACTTGGAACAACGCCAGTTTTTTAACCTTAAATAATGGTTTGATGAATTCTAAATGCATGGTTTTGAATCGTTATCTGAGTCATTGTTTGGAATCATCATATCACAGAAGAAATATTCATGTTGAACATCATTGATTGTTTTGCATGAAGTACTAATGAAAGAACCCAGTAATAAGCATCTGCTTAACACATTAAAGTCCCCATTATATTTTAAAGCAGAAAATAGGCATGCTCATAATCACGGCGAATTTATAAATTCGATCGAATTCGTTAATTTTTATGGAGTTCAACATCCTCAACAATGAGTGTGTTGTTTCGAATATCTAACTTTATATATAAACAAAATTAATGAATTCGCCTGAATTCGCCACTGCCACTATCTTGTATAAATTCATCTTCATCCTAATACTGTAGCTCGAAACTCTCAGCTTTATACGATCAAAAAAATTCATTATAAAAGGCATATTAAGCAAGAGCCGGGATTATTTGCAGATAGTTGGCCAATTATTGAGTTTTTACGGCTACATTCATTGAGGTACCGCAAAGCCAGGAATACCGTTGTGGCAAGAACGTGTTTAAAAGCAAATTCCCACTGCAACAAGCTCTTGAAAATTTCAAAGGAATCTTTATTCGAAATCTATGCATCGAAATTTGTATATGGCAGTTTTAAACGATGTTGTTTACGTCGCAGTCTCAGATTACTAACATAATGTCGATCTCAAACATTTAGGAATAACTAATACTACAAGATGTATGTGATCTTTCCTTCCATGTCAAGGAGTTTTAATGGGTTTCGAGATCATTTCCTCTAATAACTCTAGCAATGTTGTGATTGAAGATCATGATCTTTTATGGAAATTAAGCTTAACTGAAGCGATCTTTAACGTTGAGAATGATGTTGCGACAAGGAATTATTTGATTTCAAACTAAATAGAAAGAATGCAATGATCTTGTATTCACAACTATAATGTTTGGTTAATTTTTCATGGTTTCGAACTGATCTCGGATAATTCCAACAATGAGCCAAGATTATGATAGCTCTTGGATTGCTCTGATAACGACAACAATATTTACGATCAGTACAGTTCTTGTACTGTATGATGTTTAAACGATCCTAGATTCGTTGATTCGATTTCAAACTAAATAGTGAGAATACTATGATAATACCTGCAATGAGCAGATATTAAGATCGCTCTTGTATTGCTGTGATAACGACAACGATATTTACGATCGGTACAGTACAAGAAGATGTTTAAACTTTCCCAGGTTCGTGGACATAACAAAACCGGTCCATTATACAATCCTCAAAATATCGATATTTGAGATGAACTATCTGGCGTATCCCCATGATGTCTTCAGTTTTACTCCCCCGAGATGGAAATTCGACATGTTTTCGAGCAATATTGATATGTTTGAGGAGCTCAAAGTGAGTAGTCGTTAGTGTGGTGTTTCTTAGTCAATTTGGAGCTTGTAGCAATCCACGAATCTCAAACAAACTCTACCCAGTTCCAGCAATATGTGAAGAGCTGTTAGCAATAGTTATGATAGGGAAGGGAATGCGTGCTTGATAGTTAGTATCCAATTTCTTTGGCTATTTGGAGCTTAGAACAATCCACTATCCTTAAATATAATTCAGTCCAATTGATTTGATTTGTGGAGAGTTTATCCAACTGATACTAACACATAGTTGTTATATATCATGTCTTGACTGTTTCTTCACTGAGGTATGAATACGTCTCGTTTGAACGGCTTTGCAATTCTATAGCCAATTTAGGCCTTGTAAGAATCCGATATCTGTTTACATACTTCCAACTAATTCCAATTGATGTGAAAGTTCAGTTCAGATATGTCTCTTTTGAATAATTATCGAGCAATACCATAGCTATTTTGAAGGTCCTCATAGTGAGTGATTGTTAGAGTTCTTGTTCCTGATTTGTGGAGATTTAGATTTGAGAGAGTGGGATATTTTCAGTATTTACTGTGAGTTGGTCGAATCCTTTCGTTGTGGAAATTTGTAGCAGGGCCGTTTAATGCTTTAAAATGTGTTAAGGCAACGAATAACTCACTTTGGATATAAGATTTATATACTTTTCAACGTTCATCAAGTTGACTTTGGAAAAAAGCTTAGGTTAGGTTTAAACCCCGAAGATATCACTCTCTTTTCAGGTCAATATATTGAGCGGAATAAAAATGTCAGTTTCAAAATTGATTTAAGAGAACAAAAAAATGTTATTTAAATAGAAATTGTTGATTTAGTTTGATATCTAAGATCTAAGTATACCACAGAACTGTATGAAGAACTTTGAAAACTATCTTTCCCTTTCATTAGTTTCCTTTACAAATATTTCTGTAGGGCGTTGCCGGAAATACATTGTAAACACTTATGCAATTCCCTTGTCCACTTGTTGTTACGTTTTTATTATAATTTAAAAATTATATCGACCTTTTGAACCCCTTTTGGCAATTTTCAAATACCATTCACATTTGCACATTCCTAATTCTAATTCAACATAAATTTTTGCCAAAATTGGCCACATACTAAGCAAAGATAAACAACCAAAGTAATGCCACCAAAATAACGATGAGGACAAAGAAAGCAAATCTTTCGAATTTTCTTTAGAATTTATTCTTACGAAATTCTTAGTTAAAATTTATTGGCAAATTTGGCCAGCAAAAAAAAAAAAAAAAAATTTAAATGCCAACTATGTTGAGAGAAAAAAAAAAACAAAACGACAAACAAATTCCTAAAATCGTTTTTTAGGTGAATGAATTTCTATTATGTTGCAATGAACCTTGTAATATGGTTGCACGTTTTTATTCAGTATTGTGCACATTATACGGTTCAGCGTAGCAACTAAATCTTTCTAATGGGTTTTTTTTTTTGGCATTTTTGCTGTAGTTTAGGGCGATTTATATGAGATTATAGCTTGAGATACTAAAAAAAACAGCTACAACAATCAAGTAACTTGGTTTGTTTTTTAAAAATTTGTGGTTTTTAATATGATAAATTTGTTAAGATTATCATCAATAATTGTAAAGGTGGCACGTGATCAAAGTTATACAGTGTGGGAAAATGGTTTAGGGGAATTAATAACGAAACAATGTATTGAGAGCAAAGCATTCAAAATCGTATGAAAGGAAGATCATTTCCCTATAAAAAGCTTAAGGAGAATTGTTTTCTTCCAAAAGCACTTTTAATAAATATGATGTATTAAGGCGACTTTTACCAACTTTGGTTTCTAGACAAGATTCAGATATGGTTCTATGACTGGCGTCGCAACACCTAATCGATATTTTGTACTACACTATCACGTGTTATTTTAGGATCTGTACTACTTATAAAACTGAGAGTTTGAGAAAGTCCAATAGTTGAAGGTGGGGAAAAAATCCTTTAATAAAATCAATCACAAAAAATGTCAATTTGTAATTGAGATCTCATTTAATATTATAGAAATTTAATATTATTACATACATATATATATATAATATAAGGGGTAATAAAATACTACAACAAACATTCAAACATCTACTCTTTAAATATTCGCCGACATACTGGCATACACATTAGGGGTGTTTTCTTTTTTGCAATGCGGGATTTTTTCAAAATGTTAGCATTTGTTTTGAAACTATTGGCCATTGTTAGCTGTGACCTTTTCCTATCTTCCTGGCAACATATGGATTCCAAGCCAAAAGAACTGCTCATCTTTTGAGGCCAAGAACGAATCAAGCCAATATCGGATACTCTGTTCTGAAGCGAAGCGTATCCCAGAGAGAGCGTTCTGCTTCGATCAAAACAAATAGTAGTTGGACGGGGCAAACTCTGGACCATAAGGCGGGTGAGGCGAAACTTCCCAACCACTTCATTATAAATAGTTTTTAACAGGTATTGAAACATGTTGCCGGATGTTGTCATGGAGGAATATCAGGGTTTCATGTCTTACCGTATATTTTGGGGGGCTTTTGGCCACTACTCGCTTCAAACGTATCATTTGTGTTCGGTACAGGTTCCCTGTGATAGTCTGGCAGCTCATAATAGATATGACCCTTTTGGTGCAACCAAATACAAAGCCTGACCTTAGCGCCATAGATATTTGGCCTTGGTGTCGATTCAGCTGGTTGTCCGGGCTTCACATACGATCTCTTACGATTCGGGTTATCGTAATGAAACCATTTTTCATCGCAAGGTATGATTCGGTGCAAACATGATTTTCTTTTATAGCTTTCTAGCAACATATCAGACATTCAAACTCGTCTTTCAAGGTCTCTCAGCTTCACTTCGTATGGTATCCAATTTCTTTGCTTTTGGATGAATCCTGCTGCTTGCAAACGTTTTGAGTAGCTCCCAATGATTTTGCAAGCACTTGTTGAGTTTGACAACAATCTTTATGGAGTAATGCCTCCAATTCTTGGTCTTTAAACTTTTTTTGGCTGGTCTGGGCGATCTTTGTCTTCCGTGTCAAAATCACCACTTGTGAACCGCACAAACCATCTCTCGCACGTTGAAACCGATGAAACACATTCACCATAAGCTTTGGTGAGCAATCGGTGTGCTTCAGGGACACTTTTTGTTTTCAAATTAAAGAAGTAAAGCAAATCATCCCGCTAACGACAAAAGTCGACACTTGCGAAGCAAAAACTTTGTTGTTTGCACTGTATGACAATAGAAGTGATCAAAAACAAAAACCGCGTTTAAAAGATACGCTATTGTAACTAAACGCCTCTAAATGTGGGTACTTATTTAACACGGCTACAACTGCCACAGCAAACATTGTCAAGCCATGCCGTGTTCTTTATGACTGTGTCGACATAACATGTGAAGACAAGTTAGGACATTTATCGAACGTAATTCAACATGCATTAAATATAAAATTCCTGGCTAATTAATCTATTATTCATAACAGTAACCAAACAAAGAAATCGTGAGGTTTTTTCCATTGCGTGGTTTTGAAAGCCGATGTCTTACGGGTTGGCGTAGACTTTATCTTACATGTGGCCCCAAAGGAAGAAGTCGCAAGGTGTTAAATCACAAGATCTCGATGGCCAATTGTGTTCACCTCTTCGAGAGATATTACGGTCCGGAAACTTTTCCCGTTGCTTGTGTGGCACGTAGCGCCGTCTTGTTGAAAGTAAACGTTGTCCTGATCAATGTCGTCCAAAATACGGTGTAATGACGTTTGTGGAAAGCCAAATTCCAAAGAACGACGAGGAATGGACAAACCTGGGTTTTCTTCAACACTGGACTACAGCAGCAATATTCTCAGTTGTTCTTGAGCGACGTGCACGGGTTTTATTCTTCACATCACTAACTTGTCCCAACAGCTCGAATTTTCCCACCAATTTCTGTATTGCTGTCCGACAATTTGCTTCACGACGACCCAAAAATGCTTTGGTTTTGCGAACTGTGACTACAAGATTTTCACCAATTTTGTAGTGAATTTTAATAATTTCAATGAGTTGTTGAAGCGTGTATCGTTCCATTTTTAGTAATGGCGTAGTTTCTACTTGTCAAATATCAATGAATAAAATCTTCAAAAGTGACAGCTACCGAAATACCGGGTGATTCAAAATAACACCTCTTGTTGGAAAATTATTTATATCAAGTGTTGCACTAATTCAATCCGAACTCTTTAAAATTGGCAAAAAGTAAAACAAAACCACCCTAATTCATATGTACGTCAAATTTACTTTAATTTAAAATGGCGTTGAAAAATTGTGGTTTTTTAAACTTAATTGACACCTAAGTTGTCATCAAAATGAAATTTCTGTATATTATATACCACCAACTGTATTAGATGTAAAAGTAAAATGTTTTTTGTCTTATTTCACTTTTATTTTAATTCATACTAAAAAACTTAAAACACGTGTCATCATTCTGTGATGCATGCCAGCCACACTGGCAGAAATTTTGTGTTATGAAATTCATGCACAAATGTTTAACTAATGTTTTATACGTTGTTTTTATTATTTTTGTTTTTGTTCTTTTGCCAATAATAATCAACATGATTCTGTAGTAAATGATTGTTAAAATTTGTTTTAATGATTTTTTTTTTTATTATATTTTTTGCAAATTTAATTTACCTGATGATCTCATTGTTGTTTTAATTTATTTTTATATTGTTGTTTTTTTTTTGTTCTTGCTGGGGTTTTTTGTTGTTGTTGTTTTAAATGTTTTTGTACAGGTTTTAATTAAATATTGTTTTTATTTTTTTTGATCAAAATTTGCAACTCTGTTGCATGTTATTTATATTGCGTTAATCATTTTTTTAATTTTTTTATTTTATTGAATTTCTTTTTTTTTATATATTTTTGACACTTGAGTGTTAATTTGTGTTTTTCCTTTTGTTCTTTATGAAGTTAAAAGAATTTTAATTAATTTTTATTTATATTTTTAAATATGTAGTACATAATATGTATTAATTTCTTTTATTTGTCTTTTGTTTTAAGATTAATATCATTAAGCTCATTTATAAATTTAATTAAAATTCTACTTTATTAGTTTTAAATAAAAAACAAAGTATTGGCCATTGTTAGCTATGACCTTTTCCCATCTTTCTGGCAACATATGGATTCCCAGCCAAAAGAACTGCTCATTTTTTGAGGCCAAGAACGCATCAAGACAATATCGGATACTCTGTTCTGAAGCGAAGATTATCCCAGAGAGAGCGTTCTGCTTCGATCAAAACAAATAGTCGTCGGACGGGTCAAGGTCTGGACTATAAAGCGGGTAAGGCAAAACTTCCCAACCACTTCATTCTAAATACTTTTTAACACGTTTTTGCCTAATATGGCCGAGCGTTGTCATGTCTGGCCGCATATTGTGTGCGTTTTCGGTCATTGTTCGCTTCAAACGAATCAGTTGCGTTCGGTACAGGTTCGCTGTGGTGGTCTGTTCAGATTTCAACAGCTCATAATTTATAGGCCGCTTTTGCTCCTACCAAATACAGAGCATTAACTTAGTGTCATGGATATTTGGCGTTGGTGTCGATTCGGGTGGTTGGCCGGGCTTTACCTACGATCTCTTATGCTTCGGGTTATCGTAATGTATCCATTTGTTATCGCAAGTAATGATTTGGTGCAAACATGATTTTCTTTTATAGAGTTCAAGCATCATTTCGGACATGCAAAATCGCCTTTCAAGGTCTCTCGACTGCTGCTCGCAAACGTTTTGAAATTGCTGCTTGAGTAGCTCACAATGATTTTGAAAGCTCTTGTTGAGTTTTACAACAATCTTCATGGACTAATAACTCCAATTCTTGGTCTTTAAACTTTTGTTGGCTGGTCTGGGCTATCTTTCTCTTCCGTGTCGAAATCACCACTTCTAAACCGCACAAACCGTATTTCGCGCATTGATACCGATGAAACACATTCACCATAAGCTTTGGTGAGCAATCGGTGTGCTTCAGCGGCATTTTTTGTTTTCAAATTAAAGAAGTAAAGCAAAACTTCCCGCATATGACGCATTGTTGGCACAAAATTATGGATTTACATGTGATGTTATACATGTTGACATGTCAAGCCATGTCGCGTTCTTTATCGTAAATAAAACTAAACACAATTCAAGTAAACTGTAGGATACTTTTAACAATAGAGTTCATCATTGTCTGGCAAAAGGAGACATGTGGCACGTGTTCTGTTTGTCATTTGTATATTAATTAAATGAACATTTAGGAAATAAGTTCCTTTATTTATAACAAGATTCAACCAAAGTTAAATTTTATTCGACATTCATTTAAATTTGTTTACATTCTAATTGTCACTCGTCATTATATAGGGAAAATTCCTGGCTTATTAAAATATATGTATATTTATGAAAGTAACTTGAGGTTTTTTTCAATGGTTTTCTTAAGTCAATAAACTGACAAGACCATCCAGTGCAAACGATTTCTATGACGTGCGGGATGAATGTAATTTTAATTATTTATAAAAATAACTCTTAAATTCCGTCCAAAAGTACGAAAAATAATTATTTATTTATTTGTTGGAAAAACAAACAAATATTAAAAATGACAAAACAAATTAAATGGATATTTAAACAGAATTATGATTAAATAAAGTCAAGAGACAAGAAGAAGTGTGGGTGTTAAGGCCACTTTTATTATAAACAAATTGTTATATTTCGGCTAATTTCTTTAGTACTTTTAAGAAATATTTGAAAATTAATAAAGGCAAAGCCAATGAACCCTGATTAAACGCGCTTAAATAAAAAATTGAAAATAATTTTGGGGTTTTTCTTTAATGTTTTTTGAAAAATTACGCAAATTTTTGTATTTCAAATGCAAGAGTTTATTAATGTTTAACAAATTGTTTAAAGGTGGCAGTTTAATAGACCTCATGTTAAATGGCTGGCTGTTTGGTTGGCTGGTCACACTCCCCCAAAGGACATTGAGCCTGATTAAACTTTCTGTGTACGTGACAAATATAAAATTTTTCTTTCTTTTTTTTTGTCACTGAAAATTAAAATTTGCTTTTTTTATTTTTGAGCGCGCAAACAACACAAAACGATTTTAATGTCAGACCATAAACATTGCAAATTAATAACAGAAATAATCATGAACAAGTAAGAGTTAATCATCATTAATTACGACAGTAAAATATTTGTCTGTTATGGGGGACCCTACCCCCAGTAGGGTCAATTATGGACCGATCCTCACAAAAGCTGCTGGAAAGATTTCGGTTCATATAAAATGTGGAATTTCATCACAATGTCAATTATTATAAGACAGTAATGAATGTTCAAGTCATGAGGGGGACCTTGTATGGGGACTAGAGAAATATGTTGTCCGATTTTCGCAATACTTTACAGTATAATTTCGGAGTACTTAGAAATAATTTGTGAAACATTATAGCAGGATTGCCGCATAATCAGTATATTTATCACTGCTCAAACTGTATTTCGAGGGGACATTTGTATGGGGGCTAGGTGAAATCATTGACCGATATTGCTCATTATCAATAACAACAAACCTTATCAACAGACAGTATTTTTGGAAAATGTCAGCCAGCTAGCTGCTTTCGTTTGGGCCCTATCGTGTTTTCAGCAGATAGACTCACATACGTACTTAGCTAGATCGTTTTACATTGGTGGGTCTGCGATGAATATTGCGATGTGTTACAAACAGAATACCAAAATCAATATACCCCTCATATTTTCTGTTGGTGGGTATAAAAATAAAATTGCCTGAAATGGTTAAAGAATAAAAGCGTATACATCATTAAGACGAAAAAATAGCATTAAAAAGATTTTATTGGTTTTTACGCTTGATATGAAATGCATACAGTTTACAAAGTCACAGTCATCAACTCACTTTTTTTTTATACATACTTGACATCATGAACATCATAATAATAAATGCAAATACATCTAAAGAAAGCGAATGAATGAATGAATAAACATAGGGCTGTATATTAGGGTAGTTGGTTTTTGTATAACAAATTTTTAAGTAATTTTTTTAATGAAGGAAAGGTTTGATGATTATGATACAAGATATAATAGACTAAGGGCCGTTTTCTCATTAGGTGATCATCTTTTATCCCCACGAAAATCTGCAGATTAAAGAAATTTGGTTTTCTCAATGCCTCATTTGCTTCTATACTGTCGCAAAGCTAATCCCACCTCATCTGCCAATTATTTATTTATCGTGCAGATAAATTCAATCAGCTGACTGATGTTCATAGTTTTTATATGTCTGTGTTTTTGTAAACAAAATATAAAAAAATGTTTAATAGAGGAATTAACTTTAATTTGATGGAAGATGAACTCAAAGAACATGAGTTCCAAGTGAATGTTGAAAGAGTTTATCATGCCAGTCCTAATTAGCTGGCTGATATGGAGGATAAAGATGCCGACTGTCAATGGCAACATTTAACAGCTGATTTATGTAAACCTGTTGTCACTTAAAGGCAGGGTTCCCAACTTTCACATTTACTATGAGAGGTTTGAAAATAATGTTTTTTGTCGGTATATTGAGAAAACCAAAATCGTTAACGGACAGTTTATCGGTCTAATAAATTTATGTCGAGACTTAGTAACAGGCAGTTTGTCGATACAATGTTGTCAGAAAATGTTCAATAAATGGTTAACAACCATATGTTTCAACATAAGTTCTCATGGTTGTGTTAACCATTTTCTGAGCATGTTTCTAACAATCTGACAATAGTGTGTACGTAGCTTAAGTATGAAAATTTCACACAAATCGGATTTCAATCAAATTTAACGCATCGGCTCTGAAGTTCAGAAATGGGTTTACTAGAGGAAAACTTCATTTTTTGCTTAAAATATTTAAATAAATATTAAATTTCGAATTTAGTTTTATTAAAATCATAATCTATACTGAACTATCTATCAAAAAAGTTATAAAACTCTAAAATCGGTTGGAAAATGTCAGAGTTATTAAAAATGTCCCAGACCATTATGAAACCCTGTAAGATAAACTTTTACTCGTTTTAAATAATTTTATAAGGGAATTCTCTTCTTAACTTCTTAAGTTTACATCAAAGTTCGGATTTGAATTTTTGTTTAACTAAAATAATGTTTAACCATTTTCAACTGAGGCCAACATTTTTTTACACCATTTTAATAACAAATCCATTTACAAACTTTTGAAATTTTTATTTAACATTTTCTAAAAATATAACAATTGCATTTTAGCATTTTATTAAGGACATTTATGAGAATAAAAGCCAAAAAGAATTAAGTCTATATCACTAAAATTTTTGTCATACAAACGAGGCCAAAAAAGGTACATTTTTGTATACCCTTTTCAAATCTCCTTTTGCAAACTTTTGAAAATTTTGTTAAATAAATACTAAAACTTTAAGAATTGTTGTTTAGAATTTTATTAAGCATACATTTAAGAATAATTGACAAAAATAATTAAATCAATATCTCTCATAATTTGGCCATAACTGAGATTTGATCATTAAGGTTTTCGCCAAAAAAAAAAAAAAAAAAAATTTGTCAATAATTTGGTCATTTGGCCATTATATTAAACTAATTCTCAGTTTTAATAAAAATAATGCAGTATACTAATACTCAAGACATTAGGAAATATTTACTAAAGATTTTACATAAATTCGGAAATCTATATTTGGGGTCAAAGGTCAAATTTTTTAATATTTGGAATTTTTCATTAAAATTCTATGAAATTTATTGGGGGATTTTGATGAAGCTTCACAGCAATATTATCTAGGATTTTTAGATTAAATATTAGCCAACATTAACCCTTTGTTTCTCATTGGGTCAAAATAAGCTCAATTTCTTTAAAATGCTTAAAAAGCACTGTCTGTTTGGAATGTTTCATGAACGAACTTTAGATTTTTTTTTTTAGATTTTTAAAAGGAAATATTAAAAATTAACCATTTAAGGCACTTGGGCTCAAAATTGGCTAAACATTTTTTGGGTCATTTAGTTTTCATTTAAAGATGAATACTTTACTAAAGTTTCAGAACATTTTATTATGGATTTTTAAAAGGAAACATTAAAAACTTAACATTTTAGACACGTCAAGATTTGCCAAAAAAATGTTGGGTCATTTTGGTCCCCAGGTCATAAATAGGTTCATTTTCATATATTTCTTTTACAATGACATTTTGAAACCTAGTAAAATACGATTTTGTATTAATATTTTGTTTTTGTTTCGAAAAATATTTATGACGTACAACTTACAACGCTACGACACCGATTATGAATTGTGCAAATATTATGTCAAGAGCCACAATAATTCGAATCAAAATCCTTGAAATTCCAAAAATTTTAAAAATTATTCATAAAAAAAGAAACCACCCTAATATACAGTTATAGAAAACAAAACAACATAAAATTTTTAATAGGTTTTCGCTATATTTAAAGGGTTAATAAACTCTATGCAAAGTTTACACAATAAAACGAGGACACCTTAAAAGACAAGTTGCTAATGATGCATACCAATAAACCGATCTGATAAAAGAGTCCCTGAAGGCTAAACATTACTAACTGTTCCTGGTTGATGCTGTCCTTCACAGCACCTAAATAATGATTTTCACTTTAAACACTTTTAAGCTAATTTAATGTAAAAAGCTGTTGACTGACTCAAATCCAAATTTACTTTTATAAAGTTTTTGCAACCAAAAAATCTACAATTCCAAAACCATGCAAAGAACCTTGACTAACACTTTAAGAATTAATGGTGTACAAAACAAACCGAGACCAACACCTACCAAACCACTTCACATTAACTGCTGTGGTCCCCACAACAAAAATCTAAAAACACCTTCTAAAACATTTTCTCAACAACATCAAAAAGATGAAAGGAAAAACAAACATAAAATTACACGACACTTGAACACAGCTAAAACAAACAAACAAACAAAAAAATATTCTATTTAAAATTGTTTTCTAAGTAACTTTTCAAGCACTTTTCAAAAACAACTAAAACTACAACATGAACACACAAAAAAAAAAAAAAAAAAAAAATTGAACTCAAGGACGACATACAAGTTAAATACACTTAGACAAACTTTTTAAACAAATAAATTGTACAGTATTGAACTGAATATAATCATATTTTTTAGACTTGGCATACAT
Source organism: Calliphora vomitoria (assembly GCA_942486065.2). NCBI lineage: Eukaryota > Metazoa > Arthropoda > Insecta > Diptera > Calliphoridae > Calliphora > Calliphora vomitoria. Next base: position 113,252,442 of record OW818030.2, on the reverse strand, counting down.
TTCCAATACAGATTACGAACGGCAAATGTTTGTTTAAAATCTATAGAATTATGTTTTGTATTTTTTTTATTATTATTCATTCTATTTTATGGGTGTCTATTTAGAACAAAATGTCAAAATATTTTTCTGTTATGAATGAATTTATAATGATTTTTATTCATTAAATGGATTTGCTTAAATTTGGTATTCAAATAATGTGTTGAGTTTGTTGAAGGGGTTTGCATTTATTACAGAAATGATTCAGTTTTAAAGTACTCATTCTTAATTTAATTTCAAATTTATATAATGTTAGTTTAAGAAATTTTATTAAAGTATGCTTTCAAAATAATTAAGTTAAGCTAAAGATCAATACACTTGTGATCATTAAGGGTGTTTCATTAAGCGGTTGCTATCTTTAAATTTAACCCTCTAATGCTTAAGCATGCCTCAAGGCACTCTTCGCAAAAATGCCCAAAAATGTAAATATAACTGATATTTCACTTGAAAACTTCTTAAAATAATTTAAGTACATTTTTTAGCAACTCTTACATGAGTTTTTGAAATAAAAAATCGGTTATATTTTCATTTATTGACATTTTTGCGATGAGGGCCTTTAGGAATGCTTAAGCATTAGAGGGTTTAGAAAAACAAAGTGTGTGTGAGATACGTGTATCATTGACATTTTTTATTCATTTGAAAGGCCTATAGATGCCACTATTTACTGAATATAACATAGTACAAATGGCCGCCGCAACTTCGCTGTGTGGAGCGGAGCGCATCCGAAAGGTTCAATTTTCCAAATCACACTGAATTTGACCGATGACATGGGTTATGTTGGCTTTAAGAGCCGCTGTAGTTTGTTGCTTATTCGCATAGTCCTGCGACTTAAGAAAAATTCTAACGGAATCATATCGCAGGATTTCGGTGGTTTATTCACATCACCTCCACGTGATGTGAACATGCCCTCAAACAGATCGCACAGAATGTCCAATGTAGCATGAGCTGTATGGCACGTAGCGTTGAGGAGACGTTGGTGTCCATATCATCCAATTCAGGCCATAATCAATGATAGACCTAGAGCGGAGCGGAGCGCATCCGAAAGGTCCAATTTTCCAAATCACACTGAATTTGACCGATGACATGGGTTATGTTGGCTTTAAGAGCCGCTGTAGTTTGTTGCTTATTCGCATAGTCCTGCGACTTAAGAAAAATTCTAACGGAATCATATCGCAGGATTTCGGTGGTTTATTCACATCACCTCCACGTGATGTGAACATGCCCTCAAACAGATCGCACAGAATGTCCAATGTAGCATGAGCTGTATGGCACGTAGCGTTGAGGAGACGTTGGTGTCCATATCATCCAATTCAGGCCATAATCAATGATCGACCTAGAGCACTGATAGCCTGGCCAACGTCGTTCTCAAAGAAATAGGGACCGATGATGACGCCAGCCCAAAATCCACACCAAACAGTGACTTTTTCGGGAAGCATTGAACGCTCATGGATCTCATGTTTGTTGGCGTACCCATTCATCCAGAAATGGGCCTCAATGTAAAATGGGCGAAGTGTGCGGATCGTTACAGAACACCCATTTTGCTAAAACAATTTTATCATTTGCAAATCATCATGGCCGCTATGGTTTGGCAAAACAAACTCAATAAATAACAGCCAATTCGACAGATGTAGCTTCAACAATATGGCCGCTACCAACTGTGAAAGTTCGGAACCCTATTGACAGACCCTTTATTTAAATCAATGCTCCGAACAAGGCACAGTGGGGTCAATCGAAAAAAAGGGGTAATAAATCGAAATTTTCTAAGCTACTGGTATATTTGCAAAAAAATGTACGTTCCCATCTTTCTGGTAACTTGGATTTCGAGCTATCTTTTGAGGCCAAGAACGAGTCAAGCCAGGATACTCTGTTACAAAGGGAAGTGAATCCCAGAGAGAGCATTCTGCATCGATCGAAACAAATAGTAGTCGGACGGGGCACGGTCTGAACTGTAATGCGGATGAGGCGAAACTTCCCAACAACTTTATTCTAAACACTTTTCAACCAGTATTGCAACATGTGGCTGAGTGTTGCCATGATGGAATATTACGGATTCATGTCTGGCAGCATACTTATTCTGGGCGTTTTTCGGCCAATGTTCGAATCAAACGAATCAGTTGCGTTCGTTACTGGTTCCCTGTGATGGTCTGGTCAGATTTCAGCCACCAAATACAGATCATTACATTAGTGCCAGGCACATTTGGCTTTGGTGTCCATTCGGCTGGTTGGCCGAGCTTCACATACGATTACTTACGCTTCGGGTTATCGTAAAGCAGCCCATATACGAATGATTTGAGCGTGGGATTTGTTCGTGTTCGACTTCTTGTTACTTTTTAATGGGGATGTTCGCGCATCAAATCACAAGTAATTGAAAATTTTTAATCACAAATCACACGCACAAATCATCTTGTGTGTGGGCAGCTTAATGGAACCATTTTTCATCGCAAGTAATGATTCGGTGCAAAAACTGTTTTTCTTTTATAGTGTTCAATTAGCATTTCAGACATACAAAATCGTTTTTCAAAGTCTCTCGGCTCTTCCCTGCTTTTGGATGAATCCTACTGCTTGCAAACGTTTTGAAATTACTGCTTGAGTTGTTCTCAATGATTTTGCAAGCTCTTGTTGAGTTTTACAACAATCTTCATGAAGTAATGTCTTCAATTCTTGGTCTTCAAACTCTTTTGGATGGCCTGGGCTATCTTCGTCTTCCGTGTCAAAATCAACACTTCTGAATTGCACAAATCATCTCTCGCACGTTGGAACCGATGAAACACATTCACCATAAGCTTTAGTGAGCAATCGGTGTGCTTTAGCGGCACTTTTTTTTTGAAATGAAAGAAGTAAAGCGAAACTTCCCGCATATGACGCTTTGTGGCGCAAAATTGAACGTTTGCGAAGTAAATAAAACTTTATTGTTTACACAATAATGTTCAATAACTGAGAATAAATAACAGATATGTATCCTTCAAAATGACATATAAGTCATTAAGATACGCCATCTATTGTAAATCCCTCATTTTTTATTTCATACACCCAATAATTTTCCAAATATGCATTAAAATGATGAAAATTTTTAAGTCAAAAAATATAAAAATTTATTTTTATTTGTTCAATCCTGTTCATTTTACTTTTTTTTTTTATTAAATTTTAATAATTTTTCATTTATGTTAGTGTTTAATTACAATTCATGTAATTAATATAATATTATTAATTTCAGTTTCATTATGAAAAATTAATAACATTTAATTTTATAGCATGATACCAAGCAGCAGCGCCTTTTAAATTATGGATCGATAGATGGTTTGATCGTTTGTACACTCGCTCGATCGGCCGTTTGTCCATTGTGTAATCTAACACTTTTGTTTATTAGTAACAATTTTGTTGTTATTGGTGTAATTTGTATTTGTTGTTGTTGCTATGTACGCCTGAATATTCATATCTCTGTTCAATTGACCTGAAAAACTTGTTCAATCAATTGTATAAATATATATATATATTTTTTTTTCAGTTCAATATTTTTTATTACCATGTTTTCTGTTTGTAATTTTTATAGTTTTTCTGTTGTTGTTGTTGTGTTTTTTTTGTTTTTTTGCCATATCGTGCTTATAATTATGTATCTCAAATTACACAAAATAAATGTATAAACATGCAGCTCTACTGCGCTACTACGTTGAAATCATGAAAGAAAACAAAAACCTACAAAATTTACTCACTCACATAATTTTATTATTAGTTTTTTTTTTGCGTTTTTTTTTTTTTTTTTTGCCAACAAAATTAATTTTTATTATTTATTATATTTTTTTCTTTATGTTTCTTTTTTTTATATTGCATAAAGGCTTAAAATTCATACATATGAACAATTTGTTTTAGACATCTACTAACAATTTGCCATAGCAAAAAAACTAAGTAATAAAAAATTAGTTTTTTCCAGCTATAAAAAAAATTGCATAAGATTTGTAAGAAATAAAGTGTGTGATAGAGAAAAGTTTGTTAAAAAAAAAAACTCAGCAATAATTCACCCGAATAAGACAATCAAAAAACATAGAAAACAAAATCTCCACACATTATGAGTACATAACAATTTGTAACATAATTAAATTCAAATAAAATTGTTAAAAAACCATGTAATTACGGAAATATAGGGGCTCATAAGACTGAATAATAATAATAATAATAATATGTTTGATTGTGTTCACTATAAATTAATAGAAATATATGTAATTGTATTTTATTAATATTAAGTTGTTCGTGAAGTTTTAAAGATCTAACCCCCTTATTCATAATCATATTTTTAATTTTATCAAATTTTATTATGAATAAGAGCTTAAATGTATAAATTAGATTTACTTCAGCACCAGCAGCCTTATAAAAATCTAAGCCTGATGACATTCCCCGACTTTTTCATATATTTGCCCCCGAAAAGTCGGCAATACAAAATGAACAGGTTGTTAAGAGTTTTAAAAATGTGAGAAATTCAAGTACGACAACATTTCAATACAAGGATAGGACCATAGCATAAATATATAGAACGGAAGCAAAGAGAAATGTTAACCTTAGCAGCTACACGCTTATAAAAATCTAAGCCTAATGGCACCCCCGACTTTTTCTTATATTTGCCCCCAAAAGTCGGCAATACAAATTGAAAATGTAGGCAATTTCCTTACAACAACATTTTAATACAAAGAAAGGACCATAGAATAAAACAGAGAGAAATATTAACGAAAAATAAATTTAACAAAATTACTCTGTTTTCACAATACATTCTCATGAATGAGGTTTTTAACAGATTTAGATTTTTGTCTCTCAGTTACCTATCTAGTTGTCATCTATGAATAGGACAATCGATCGATCTACATATTTATGTTGTCATTTGCCTATATGGCGGACAAAACCAGAGAGGGTCATCAGGTTTTTTATACAGTCTCAGAAAATGTAGGTACTTATTTATTTTTGAAGGATTTGAAGGCTCATACCGTAACATTTTTTTTGAAATATAAACAAATTGTCATCTTTTTTATCAGTTATAGAAAAAACTATGTTGAAAACATAAATTTTTTTATAACTTGTATGCAATTGAATAAAATGCTACCGAAAATACCGGACAGGTAGCAATTAAATAGCAGATGAATTCCAATAAAGGTGTATGACTTAAAAATGCGGAATCTACAATAGAACGCGGTTTTTGTTTTTAATAACTTATATGTCATTTTGAAGGGTACATATCTGTCATTTATTCTCATATAGTTATTGAACATTATAGTGTAAACAACAAAGTTTTTTTATGATTCGAAAATTTCGAATTTTGTACCAACAAAACAAAGCGTCATATGTGGGAAGTTTAGCTTGACTTCTTAAATTTGAAAAAAAGTGCCTCTGAAGCTCACCAATTGCTCACCAAAGCTTATGGTGAATGTGTTCCATCGGTTTCAAAGTGCGAGATATGGTTTGTGTGGTTCAGAAGTGGTGATTTTGACACGGAAGACAAAGATCGCCCAGACCATTCAAAAAAGTTTGAAGACCAAGAATTGGAGGCATTACTCCTTAAAGATTTTTGTCAAACTCAACGAGAGCTTGCACAATCATTGGGAGCTACTCAATCAACAATTTCAAAACGTTTGCTAGTAGCAGGATTTATACAAAAGGAGGGAAATTGAGTACAATTCGAATTGAAACTGAGAGACATTGAAAAACGATTTTGTATGTCTGATGTGCTTTTAGAACGCTATAAAAGGAAATGATTTTTGCACCGAATCATACCTTGCAATGAAAAATAGATTCATTGCTCTATCCCGAAGCGTAAGAGATCGTATGTGAAGCCGAATTGACACCAAAGCCAAATATCCATAGCGCTAAGATAATGCTCTGTATTTGGTGTTAGCAAAAGCGTCCTATCTATTATGAGCTGCTGAAATCTGACCAGACTATCACAGGTAACCTGTAACGAACGCAACTGCTTCTTTGAAGCGAGCATTGGCCGAAAAACGCCCAGAATAAGTATGCGGCCAGACATGAAACCGTAATATTCCATTATGGCAACACTCACCCACATGTTGCAATATCTGTAAAAAACTATTTAAAATGAAGTGATTGGAAAGTTTCGCCTCATCCGCCAGCCCCATCCGACTACTATTTGCTTCGATCGAAGCAGAACGCTGTTTCTGGAATACGCTTCACTTTGGAACAGAGTATCCGATATTGGCTTGATTCGTTCATGGCCTCAAAAGATGAGCAGTTCTTTTGGCTCGAAATCCATATGTTGCAGGAAAGATCGAAAAAGATCATAGCTAACAATGGCCAATACTTTGAATAAATTTATATTGTACAAATGTTTCAAGATACAAGCTAAATATTTGAAAAATTCCCGCATTTTTAAGTCATACACCCAATATATTGTAAGAAATTTTAAAAACTCGATGAGACTTTTTTGTTTTTTTAATGATATAGTTAGAATTTTGTTAAAAAAAATCAGTATGTTCTACCATTGCCTGAAATAGGGTGTTAGAAACTTATTTTTAGTCATTTATGAAGTTAGTTCTTATCAAATATGTAACAAAATTTAAATAAAATATTAAATCTTTGAGAAAAATTTATCTATTTTTGTAAATTTTTTTTATTTTTATTTTCCTACTCATTTAAAAATGTTGACTTTGATTATTTTTCACCACTAAGCGGATTGAGATAATGCAAACAACTTTTTACGTATTCACCCTTACCGTGGTTGGCGTAAACGTCTTACGCCTACGACTGTTTCGTACTAGATTAAAGAAACAGTTTGCATTTTATCTTTAATCTAGTACGAAACAGTCGTAGGCGTAAGACGTTTACGCCAACCACGCTAAGGGTGATTAGTTTGGAAATTATTAGAAATGAAAGGATATTTTTTGAATAACTATTACTGAAGATATTTGCGAAATACCAAATAAAGACAAGGTAAAAAACAAAAATTTCAAAATTAAAACTTAAATATCTTTTGAAATATAAGAAATAAATTAGAGAAATTAAAATAATTTTTTTTTATATTCCTGTTGACTTTATAAAAAGTAGAATCAACGAGCGGTACAAAGTTTTGTAAACCAAAGGTGGTCGACTTTGACACCTTGTAGTCTTTAATTTTGTGAAAGTTTATGTCCTCCTGTACGACTCGTAATTTAGAATATACAAATTTATTACCACTTTTTCCCGATCGATTCTACTGTGGAGTGGTCGGCATAAAGTGAAATTAGCTAATAGAGACATGTTAAGCACTTTCTATCTCTTTTGTAACCTGATCAGCTATTGATTAATAATTTGTATGAACTTTATTGACATTCTTGATGCTTACAAGTAAATAACTGATTAGGTTCGTCCCCTTATGACCATAAGTGCCCACCATTCCATCTATTACTCATATCTAAAAGTTTTATAGGCAACACCCTAAAGTATGCTTTATTTTTTTACCATATTAAACACCCCCTCTGTATGTATTTAAAGTTAAACGTTTTTAGCCATTTTTGTTGTCAGACAAAATGGTTTTTAAAACAAACTGTAAATAAATTTGACAATGACCTCCACGACATCGAAATATAAACAACAACACCAAAAAAAACTGCATATTGTTTATAAATAATTTAATTTTAATTATAAAATTGACATTGAAATTGTTGTTGGCAATTTTCAAGTTAAATTTAGCGGAAATTTAAAAAGAATTAAATACTAAACAACTATAAATAATTTGATAATTGTTTTGAATTCTATTTTTGGTAGAGTTTTTTAAACATTTTTGTATTTATAACTTTAGTAAATTTGTAAAAAACTGGTTAATTAATTTAAAATTTTCTTTTCTTTTTAATTTTAGTGCATCTGGAACAAGTGCAGTTGCAATCGATAATAAAATCGAACAAGCTATGGTAAGTACAAGATTTTGATATATTTGTAAATTTCTTAAAAGAAAACCTTGAAAACATCCACTACCTCCTGACATTCTCATAGTTTTGGTACTGAAAACTTAAAAGTAATCCAATACTTTTTCCTACAATTATACACAAATCTATAGAAGTAAATCAGCAAGTCTGTAATTCATGCGGCTCCCGTGAGAAACCTCCGATATTACTGATGAATCTGTGTAGATCCATAAGCGTAACTTTCCTGAAACAAACCAAATCATGACAGTTGATTTTGAACTTCATATAAGACATAGTAAAGTTTAAAGTGATATAAAACCCTTATCCAGGTCCCTCGCATTTGAAAAAAAATAACTGTACTACTTATGCGTAAAATATTCTTGACTAAATGAGAATTATATTGATTATTTTGATGGCACGTTAAAATTATTAGTGTATGCATTAAGATTCTCTAATAATTCTTACAGATTATAAACCAGACATTATTAAACTACTTCTAAGTAATGCTTTTAGTAGGTAGTAGTAATTGAAACACCCCTCGTTTCAACTTAAATGTCTTGTGAGCCTGCTTATGTCTATTTGAAATTAATTGTTTTCATTTAAAACTTTTGAAAATTAATTTATTTAAATATACCATTTATACTTTACACAAAAACAAATTGTTTCATCAACATTCATGTTATTTAATTTTTTTTTACAAGTCTTGAAAAAACTGAAAACAATTTTAATTTTTATAATGTGATAATTAATATTTATTTATTTTTAAAGGTCACTTACTTTGCTTGCAAACAATAAGCAGTACATATTTATTTTATTAAAAAAAATTGCAAAATATTATATCAGTACACAGCAATATTTACAATCAACAATATAAAAATTACAATAATTTGTATGGCTAATAAATCAGCCGTCAAAAGAAAAATTTTGTGCAGCAAAAAGAGTTATGTTCTTTATGCTTTACAATTTTGCAAAACAGAACAAAAGATTTAAATCAGTATTATGCTGACTTTTATATAATAAAATATATTGTCAATCTGCTAAAAGTAGCAAACAATTTTAATTAATAGTTTTTGACCCACGTTCAAATTAGAATAAGTTCGTTGGGGTTAATTCCGTGACCTGCCGCACAGTGTTTAAAATGTGTAAATTTACTCCCTCATAGGAAAGTGACAGGTCTCTTAAATATAATGAAGCAGTGCCTACCCCAAGGAGCTAATCGCGAGATCACTTGCACTCCTAATAGTGTTAAATCAACAGCCGCACAGTGGGGGAATTAATAAAGGGATGTCCGATTTTATTGAAATTACCCTTGACATGCAGCTGAGTTTAAGTTTCATAAGTCCCGGTCCACACTGCACTGTGAAACATTTGCTGCAAAATATTTTTAAATTCTCTTTTGGAACTGCATTCGAGTCCACACAGTGAAGTTTTTGCTTTTCAGTTTTTGACATTTCTGTATAGAACGAATATGAACGAATAAAAATGGATGACATACTCAACAAAAACTTCATGTACATGAAACAGAGTACCCTTTTCCATTCCTCCTTCCCCTTTCATCGACAAACTCAAATGTTTTGCAGCAAATGTTTCACAGTATGGATGGGGACTAACCAAGGGGGGATCTAGTCTCAATGCTCTTTAGTGGGGTATCTCGGGTTTTTTAAACATTGAAAATGACGCCAAGTTATCTGTTATCAATCCGATGAAATCTACTTTAGGATGTATGACTTAAAAATGCGGGATTTTTTTAAATGTTTAGCTTTTATTTTGAAACATTTGTACAATAAAAATGTATTCAAAGTAAGGCCATTGATAGCTATGAACTTTTACCATATTTCTGGCAACAGAACTGCTCATCTTTTGAGGCCAAAAACGAATCAAGCTAATATCAGATACTCTGTTCCAAAGTGAATCGTATCCCAGAGTGAAACGTTCTGCATCGATCGAAGCAAATAGTAGTCAGATGGCGCAAGGTCTGGACTAAGGCTGGTGGGGCAAAACTTCCCTACCACTTCTTTCTAAATAGCTTTTAACAGGTATTGCTACATGTGGCCGAGCGTCGTCATGATGGAATATTACGGTATCATGTCTGGCGTTTTCGGGCAGTGCTCGCTTCAAACGAATCAGTTGCTTTTGGTACAGGTTCCCTGTGATGTTCTGGCCAGATGTCAGCAGCTCATAATAAATAGGACCCTCTTAGTCCCACCAAATACAGAGCATTGCCTTAGCGCCATGGATGTTTGACTTTGGTCTCGATTCGGCTAGTTGGCCGAGCTTCACATACGATCTCTTACGCTTCGGGTTATTGTAATGGATTCATTTTTCATCGCCAGTAATGTTTCGGTGCAGAAATTATTTGCTTTTATAGCATTCAAGCAGCATTTCAGACATACAAAATAGTATTTCCTTGCCTCTCGTCTTCAATCAAAAATGGTACCCAATTTCTCTGCTTTTAGAAGAATCCTGCTGATTGCAAACGTTTTCAAATTGTTGCTTGAGTAGCTCCCAATGACTTTGAAAGCTCTTGTTTAGTTTTACAACAATCTTCATGAAGTAATGCCTCCATTTCTAGGCCTTAAATTTTTTTTGACTGGCGTGGGCGATCTTTGTCTTCCGTGTCAAAATCACTAGTTCTGAACTGCACATATCATTGCTCCCACGTTGAAACTGATGGAACACATTCACCATAAGCTTTGTTGAGCAATCGGTGTGCTTCAACGGCACTTTTTTCAAATTAATGAAGTAAAGCAAGACTTCCCGCTTTGTTGGCACAAAATTCTACATTTCTGAAGCCAAAAAATCTTTGTTGTTTGTTCTTTAATGTTCAATAACTAAGTGAGAATAAATAACAGATATGTACCACGCAAAATGTCATATAAGTTATTAATAACAAAAATCGCGTTTAAAAGATACACCATCTATTGTAATTCCTGCATTTTTATTACTATAATGAAATTTGGCAACATTGCTTTATTGTGCCAAAATGATTATTTCGTTAAATATTCATTTAAATTCTAGTATTTAACGTTTTTTAGTTTGGTTAAACATCAGTATTTGATGTACAACTTTTGAAACCTTTCAAAGTTTTACATTTCATATATTTGCTGAAATTTGTCAACATTGCCTTAAACACTGTTCAATACAGTAGACCCATTTAGTTAATTGAAAGACAAAAAGGAATTGATTTATATAAAAATAGAAGTTTTTCTTAATTTATTTAATAACCAGCATGCATTTGTTGCTATTCTTTGTAAAACAATAGCAGATTTAAAGAATTCATATCTATAAGTGAAATTTGGCAAAGAATATTTTATGTAAACTTAAATCTCTTTATTTATGTAGAAACTTTTAACAAAAATTTACATTTTATTATTAAAACAATTCTTATTTCATTAATATGTTGAAATTTGGCAACATTGCCTTATGATTCCAATCATATTTTTTCTTTAAATATGTGTTAAAATTTTAGTTTAAACGTATTCTTTATTTAAACATCAATATTCAAACTGAAACTTTTGAGAAAAATGCATTTAATTTATTGACTGAAATTTGTCAACATTGCCTAAAACAATAGAGTGCAGTAGAGTTTTTCCATTTAGTTAATTAAAAATAGAAGTTGTTCTTAATTTTCTTAACAAACATGATGCTGTACTATGTAAAGCAATTGCAAATTTAAGAAAAATTTAATTTTCTATTTAAAACCAACATTTATCACTTCACAATCATGTTATTTTAATATTATTTTCTATATTATTATTATTAAATACATCAGAGGTGCTCGCTTGCCTGGGTATTGTGGCATGAACATGGCACGGTACGATCGATCCATTCATTCAGTTTGCTGGTGTCAAATGCGTCATAATCACGTAATTCAATCATGTTTGTCGATGTAATTTGCGAATAATTGTTATCATTTGTTGTTTTGTATATAAATTTCAATTTGATTTTAAATTTTTTGGTCAGACATAAAAATAATTGCAAAAAAAAACCAACTAAACAAAATGTATTTGATTGATTAATGTGTTTTTTTCAGATTTACTTTGATGTTTAATCAGGAATAAGCAGTGAAATGTTTAAATGAAGATTTTTGATTAATTTCAGATTTAATATTACCTTTCTCTAAGAGAAGTAATGATGAAAAATGTCATTGAACTTTAAACTATAGTCAATTCTTAGTTAAACTTGGGTTTAATGTAGCTAAGAAGTTTAATTTAAAAGTTTAAACTGGGTTTAAAAGAAATTTTTAAGTCATTGTAAATAAAATGTTAATAAAAAGTGTTTTAACACACATATTTGCGATGTAAATCTAGTTTTTTTCATTCTTAAAAATGTCAACTTGTTGCAGAGCTACAGTTTTTAAAGCTTGAGCTCACCCACGCAAAATGTCACCTTTATAAACAGATGTTAAACATATAAGTAGAAGTAATCAGTTGTATTTTTATAACTTGTTGTTCATTGGTTTTTCTTCGTTTAGTTAAACTTAGTTTAAACACTACAGAGTTATAAGTTTATGGAAGTTTAAAGTGAATATTTATTATAATGAATTGAAACCCACGTAAAATGTCCCTTTTTCAAACAGAGAAGCTTTTGGGTTGAAGTAATTAGTTGCATTTTTATAACTTGTTGTTCATTGGTTATTCTTCGTTTAGTTAAACTTGATTTAAACACTATAGAGTTTGGTTTAAAGGAAAAATCTTAAAAAATTTATGAAAAATTATGACAAAACTAAATATTTATTATAAGAATCCAAAAAGGGCATAATTTTTGCATTTTGTGAAAACAAGTTTAAACTAAGATTAACAAATTTGACTTTATAGAACCTAGCCAGGGTTAACCAGGCTATTAATACAATAACAACAGTTTAACTAAGCTTATACACACCATGGTTTAAACAAGAGTTTTGTTTACTTTTTGTTCCACAATTTAACCAAATATAACCAGAAATTCCTGGAAATTCCTTTTTTTATAATTGCCACACAATTAATAGAGAGTAGTCCCCATTTAAAACTGCATTTGCTTATTGTTCCATAACTTTACGCTATAATAAACATAGAACCAGAAACTTCCATTGCATAATTCGCTTCATTTTTACAGCCTCTCTTCACACTTTACTTCAATTTAAATTCAATTTAAAAATACATACAATATTTATGTTCTTCATAACTAATAAAAATTCAGAAAGCAAAAAAAAAAATGTGAACAAACGATTCTTTACAAAATCTATTTATTGAACAAACTTTCAGTACTTGAGTGCTAAAAATAACCACATCCATTCAACTCATGTTCATTTGTTTTCAATTGATTTGTCTTCAATTGAAATTTTTTTTTTTTTTTCATTTCAAAAAAAGTGTTAAACAACAATCCAAAACAAAAAGAATTTATTTTTAAATTACAACAAACAAAAATGGAGAAAAAAAATGCATAACACAAAAATAAAGCCAAACAAATATGAAAATTGTTCTAATTTGTTATGTTTGTCTTGCTAGCACTTTATCTAATAACTGACAATACCAATTTCTTAGCTGTTCCTTCCTTTCTGGCACTCACTGTATGCTATGATTTATACCAAGCTTATATTTGCATGCAGTTAAATCTATTAAAGTTTTATGGAAATTTTCTTCTTATTAATGCTGAAAACATTTGTCGTAAAAGAACTAGCAGCATCATCAATCTTTTCTAGAATATTTTATTGTCAGAGAAAAATCTAAAAAAAAAATTCATATAAATAAAAGCGTAACTAATAAACTCATTAAACAAAATACATTGTTGCAGTTTCATCAGTCGTCATCATCATAATTTGTAAGTCATCATCTACTCCTTAAAGGAGTAGATGATAAATAGCTGGTATATTATGAGGTCATATTTAAAGTTCTTTTGGAAATTTGTAAAGCATTTTAGTGCTTGATGCTGTACATTTTGAGGAATTTTACAAAGTTAGGTCACTCCCAGTTAGCGAGTAGAAATGGATGGCCTTATATTCATTTTGATATCCTCAATCACAACTATAATCCATGTGGATTCTTAATAAGAATCATGCTCTCGAGTCTGGATGAATTTCTGAAACATGTCCTCCTAGAAACCAAACCGTACTATTGACAAATTTTATCAGATCCATCGGCTACATATCTTTAAGACAGTCTTAATCATGAAAGAGGTTCATGCCGACATATTTTAGTCTATGCTCTTTTCGCAAAGAAGGAATTGTACTGATTTCAGCACATCTTCCTCCAAACAACATACTGTTACGTTTTAACCTTTTTAAAACGCTGGTTTATTTCCTTTAAATAAACCAAATACTTTTAATTCCAAATAAAAAACAGTTTTAGTAGTTTAAAATTTGTAACAACTCTTTATATATTTAAAATGTACAACAACAACAGTTCAAATAGTCACTCAGTGTCTTTATAAACGTTTATCAATTCGCAGAAATGCACACACACTTTATAATGTACAAACTTAAATGTACAAGGCAGTTGATGTTAACTCTAACAGTGCCTATGATCAACTATGATCACTATTTGTACACACGCCATCTTTCGGGAATCTTCTACAATGCTCTTAATGGACAAACTAGTATGTTCAAATTCTAGAGCTTTCTTTGTTAATGTTAGCAGCTTAAACATTTAGTGTTGCCATACTTACAAACAATGCTAATAACCGTATGCTATCAACATTGTTGATAAATAGAAGCTTCTACTGATGGACATGTTTATAAACCTGATGAATGCTGCAGGCAGTCGTTACAGACCGTTAAATTCAAATCGCTATTGCAAAATCGTAACAATACATTTTGACATTTTTCAATCATACAATGCCCAGTAAGATCGAGTTCCTAGCAATAGCCAATATACTCCTGGTTCTTTCTCAAGTTAGCAAGAACCATAGTTTTTAAGTACAAGTGATAATTTTGGAGCAACTGAATCCTGTATCTTTGAGCGCCCAATCGTCGATCAGGATTCATCCAGAGATGAAACGTTTGTCGCGCATTCCTTATTCATTGATGGCTGAATCAAGTTAAACTATAGTAAATCGTAACCTTCAGAGCTAGAATATGGTCATCAATAGATAACTTGATTCTTTCAAAGATTGCCAGCTCATGGAGAGTGCACAGAGAAAACAGATTCGTAGTAGCAACCGATTTTGTTGCCAATCGAATGATTCGCTTGCTCACAAAGAGTTTTTCGGTTCTGTCAACAGAAAGTCAGTTGATAAAGAAGAATTTCGGTTGAAGCAACTAAACATTTGTTATCCCTTCTAAAATTTTGCAGCCACAACTGTAAAATTCTGTCACTAAGGCAGAATCATTCGATTGGCAACAAATTCGGTTGCTACTACGAATCTGTTTTCTCTGTGTGAATAAGTGTGCTTAAATAAGGAGCTTGCATTGTTCTTAGGATGGCTTAGGATCTCTCTAAAAGGCATCGAAATATGTAATGTGTATGTGTGAAGGTAATTCGCGAAAATATTTCACATCTCTATAAGGTCTTGAGTTCGGTGGCGATCCTTATATCTAATGTTATGCGGACAATACCTAAGAAGAAGATGTTCGTGTTGCTGAACTAGCTGACGGTTGACCTATTGGCCGAATCAATTGCTGTAAATACTGAAGTTTGACTGGAAGTCTTACCAACATATCTGATAATGATGATTACTGTATTAACAATTCCTTTTTCCAAGGAGGATTTCGTTCCCTTATCTCTACGAGATAAAAATGCATGTATATCTTTACTGATTCCAATTTAACGCAGAGAGTCGGGAGTGTCATCTCTCTTAAGAAATTTGGAATCAAGATTCCTTTTTGATTTAATGATGATTTTAAAATTGTTTGAGGTAAAGAGGGATTAAAGGTTCAGCAGTATGGCTGAAGATCTATCTGGTATATTTGGCAGATTTATTTCGGATTTATACTGAAAGTCAGGCAGCCATTAAATCGTTAATTGGTGTATATACCACATACAATTTTAATTAGGAATGCGAAGCGTCTCTAAACGTGCTAGAGATACATTTGATAATATCACTCGTGTGAGAGAGCGGTCACAGGGATATTGTAGGGAAATGGGTTGGGAGTGCAGTAGCGAATTGAACTGCAATTTATCAATTCCCACTCTCTTCTTTCAGACTTAAAGACGATTTTAATATTCTTTAAGCGTTCAATAATGTCCATATAATGGGTGAGAGGACCCAGGGATATTGTAGGCAACTGTGCTGCAGATGCAGTAGCAAATTGAAATTGATGATTTTCCGCTCTTATAGAAGAGTTTGAAATAGATGTCTGAAATATTCATTCCCCATTAATACGAAGTCTGGTTATGTGTTAACTAACAGTTAAACAGACAGTTTTCATACAAAAATAGGTTTAATCGGGAGTATAACTATTAGCTAACACTTAACCAGACATCGAGTTAATGGGGGGTAAAGTTGAATATTAATGGGTCGATTATGGATTGCAACCGAACTTCAGTTGCGTTGCCAGTTTTTCAACAGAAATGATAGCTACCAGTTGCCATCTGTAATACCATTTAGGCAACTGACAATGCAACTGAATTTCGGTTGCATCAATAATCGACCCATAAAGGGGCAGCAAATTGGCTGAAGAACTATCGCGTATTTGGTTGCAATATTCGCATTTATAATGACAGTCAGGTTGCCATTAAATCCCCAATTGTTGTGTGTACCGCATTCAAACTTGTCAAGGAATGCCGAATGTTTTTCAACGTAATAACGATACATAAGTATGCCCGAAAGAACACCTATCTTATAGGCAACTGTTATGAATTGGCATAAGATAGATTAATAAATGATCATTCCTATGCTATCTCAAGGACTCTATGGTCTAGACTAGATTCGTTGGGAACTGGATATCATTTGCGATCAGGAGTTGCAGGCAACTATCACTCTATATTGTAATATATATATTGTTCGTCGTCATGCTAGTTTGCTTGTGCTACCTTATTACGATTTGTGCAGAAGTTGTCGCTATGAAGTTGAGGAGGAGATTAACTCATGTTCTTGGTTTCTATCCAGCAATAGAGACTAAACGAGATTGTACATTTATGTCAACTGCTTTAGGAATATCTTATGGATCTATCTACGATCGGCCTCGAAGGACTGGTTACGCTCATGGATTATTCCTAGTGGATCAGAAGAGAAACTATTTTAGAAGGTTTAGTAGTAATAGTTTGAAATATGTCCTATGGTTATCTTCGAGTCTTTGACAATCTTTGAATTTGTTTCTCGATATATAATCTTCTTTCATACGAGGGCAGATCAATATTTCTTTGCGTTTAACATCTGTTCAAAACATACAACCTCGTGTATTTTTCTAAAAATTTAAAAAAGAGAATTTCGAGTGCAAAAAGTCACGGACTTATTGATCCGCCCTCGTATATCTATGATTTCATTCATACTTTACAGCGGGATTTTTTCACATTGAAGAAGAGATTATAATTCATCTTATTTGTTCCCGTCTAACAATATAGACTTACCGATGTAATGCATTGGTTCAATTGTTTCACGATGATCTTATGGATCCATCTACGATCGGCCTCGAGCGACGGGAAGCGTTCTCAATATATAATCTCCTTTCATATCATACATACCTTACAGCGGTTTTTTTTTTGTCACATTGAGAAAGAGATTAAAATTCATCTTCTTTGTTACCGTCTAACAATAAGGACTTAGCGATGTAATGCATTGGTTCAATTTTTTCATAATGATCTTATCGATCCATCTACGATCGGCCTCGAGCGACAGGAAATATTCATGGATTCTTCCTAGTGGGTCGAAAGAGAAACTATTATAGATAGGTTTAGTAGTAATAGTTTGAAATATGTCCTATGGTTGTCTTCGAGTCTTTGACAATCTTTGAATTTATTTCTCGATGTATAATCTCCATTCATATCTCTATGATTTCATACATACCTTACATATTAGATTATACTTCATATCCTTTGTTCCCGTCTAACAATAGAGACTTAGCTATGTAATGCATTGGTTCAATTGTTTCATGATGATCTTATGGATCCATCTACGATCGGTCTCTAGCGACGGGAAACGTTCATGGGTTCTTCCTATTGGGTCATAAAATCTTATTTTAAATCGGTGAAGTAAAAGTTTAAAATGTGTATGTCCCACTTGTCATTCGTCGCAGACTTTGGAAATTTGGCAAACCACGGATTATTGTTTACATATCTAACTAAAATATTTATTACATTTGTTTTTTAATTTGTATGATTTCAAGCATTTTTGCCTTGTATATCATTATTCTGATCTCATAAGTCTTCTAAGTTTCAAAGATGAATTGCACCTGATGAAGTGTAAAAACTTTGACAAACCTCAGTCAT
Organism: Calliphora vomitoria; assembly: GCA_942486065.2. Classification (NCBI taxonomy): domain Eukaryota; kingdom Metazoa; phylum Arthropoda; class Insecta; order Diptera; family Calliphoridae; genus Calliphora; species Calliphora vomitoria. The sequence goes on along the minus strand of OW818030.2, from coordinate 113,234,186 downwards.
CATCAAGATGAATGAGATGACGCTTTGATCCAATAATAATAACAAATTGTAACTTTCTATTGTCTGCAAAGTTTTTATTGTTAGTTTCCTAATGTTTCTACTCCTGTTTAATGGTTTGGCTTATTGCTTTTTTTTCTTCTTTGTTTCCAACCAAATTTGTCGATTTGGGTCAATTCTATGACGAGAGAGTGAGCGATGAAGTGAGATTTTGGCTTGGTGGGCCAGTGTTTAAAAGTGCGGCCAATTGTAATTGCCAGATATGACTGTCTACTAGGATGTTTTGGTCTAGTCTAGCATTGCAGCAGCAAGAAAAGTTTTACTTTCTTAAATGGCCATATATGGTTAGAGTTTTTCGAAAGCTAAATGTTGTTGTTGGTGTGTGTGTGTTTCTGTAAGTATCTTACTATATTTGCGAAAGTTGTTGTTTACAGAATTTTAACAATTTCTTTATTGTTGGTGCATTTAAAGCTTTTTGTTTTGTTTTTTTGTTAAATAGTTGTAATGTAATTGTTGTTTCTTTAACATTATCTTATCGTTTTCTGGTTTTTTTTTTACGCCATAAGGAATCAAGCAGTTGACTGATATGGTATTGAAATGAAATTTTTAAATCTTTTTTGTTTGTTAATTATCTAGAGTTTATTATCATTTAAGGTAGCTGCTTTATTAATGAAAGCTTTTCTAAGTTTTGTTTTGGTATTTTGTTTTTAAACATTTTTATACCCACCATCATAAATCAGGGGGGATATATTGATTTTGTCATTTCGTTTGTAACACATGGAAATATTTCAACGCAAACCCAAAAAGTATGAAATTCTAAGACGATCTAGCTATGTCCGTCCGTCTGTCTGTCTGTCTGTCTGTCTGTCTGTCTGTCTGTCTGTCTGTCTGTCTGTCTGTCTGTTGAAAACACGATAGGGCCCAAACGAAAGGAGCTAGCTGGTTGAAATTTTCAACAATTACTGTCTGTTGATAAGGTTTGTTTGTAGTGGGTATACAAGATTCGTTACAGCCGATTATAACACTCTTATGTGTTTATTTTGTAGTAGTTTTGGAGAGGGTTTGTGAAAGTACTTTGCTGAGATAAAATTTGTTTTCAAAAAAACTATTTTTTTTTTTTTATTTTCGAAAGGTTTGTTTTTCTTTAAATGACCTTCAGCGATATTTGCTGTTTATTTGTGGCCAAATATAGTAGAATTTTTGCAAACAATTTTGATTAATAAGCTTTAAATATAAAGTGTCATGATACTATTTTGGTAACATTAATTACAAATTTTATCACGAATAGCTGATGGATTGGTTGAAAGCTTTAAATGGAAAATTTTGTTAAATTTTTCCAACAAAATGTTTGAATTTATTTTTGATTTTTATGCCTTTGTTTATTGTTTATTGTTATTTAAAATTTTTACAAGGTTTTTTAAATCAATAATCTTTTTAATAAACGATTAGATTAATAGCTAAATGCATAATAAAAAAAAATTCTAATTAATAAACACTTCTAAAGTGAAACCTTCAGTTTATCATTTTATGATTTGAAGGATGTTTAGGGGTTTTCCTTTGTTTCCTCAGCAATCTCTCTAAAATGCTTCAAAGCAGGGGTTTTATAAATTAGCTCTAGGTCATTTATTCTAAAGCAAACATTAGCCCCCTTAAAGTTTAAACAATTAATTTAATTTAATAAAATTCTATACAACTCAAACAAAAAGGGGCACAAAGTCTAACAATTTTTGTGTTTATTGAAACTTTTTTTTTTTTTTTAAATTTTATGATGGTATTTTTTTTCAACATTCTTTTATAACCATAAAACGTAATAAAATGTTAAAAACAATAAAGTTATCTAATCATAAATATTGTTTTTTATAACAAACAAAATATAAACTTTTTTTTAAAGATAAAGCTAAAGTAAAATGTTTTATATTGTTAAATAAAACAGAGAAAAAAAAAATAAATTTAAATTCTTGTTATTTATTTTATTAGCTCTAAAATAAAAAAAATAATCTTTTCTATTTAGATTAAAAGCAAAACACAACAAAAAAAAATCTTAACCTCTTTTTGCCATCAACAATAGGCGCCTATTGTAGTCATATTCATTGGCGTTTGTTGATAAGTTTCATAAATATTATTTAATTTTCTTTTAGTTTTTATTTCTAAAATCAATATTACACAAAGAAAACATGCAAAACTTTTTTTTTTTTTTTATTTAAATAAAATTAAAGTCTTTGTGAGATTTATTTAACATGTCTGGGTTAAATTCAAGATAAGAATGGCAAAACCCAGGGACAGACTGAGTGTTTACAGGAAAATGGTTAGTAACTAAAGTAACCAGTGAAATGGCTAAACAAAAGGGAAGGGGAGATATTAATCGTCACCCCTAAGCTGCCATTATCCCTAAAAAAGCCTTTCAGCTTGTCTGGACTTTGCTCTAAAATAATGTTTCCGAAGTAACGTTCCGAAATAATCAAAACTACCGTTATTCTATAATTAATTTTAAATTATGAAAATACTATTGGGTGTATGACTTAAAAATGTGGGATTTTTCAAAATTTATTCAAAGTATTGGCCATTGTTAGCTATGATCTTTTCCCATTTTTATGGCAACATATGGACTGCGAGACAAAAGACTGCTAATAATTTGATGCCAGTGAAGTGTATCCCAGAGAGAGCGTTCTGCATCGATCGAAACAACTAGTGGACGGACGGGGAACTGTCTCGACTACAATGCGGGTGAGGGGAATAACATCCCAACCACTTCTTTCAAAATAGTTTTTAACGGGTATTGCAACATGTGCCCGAGCGTTGTCATGATATTACGGTTTCATATCTGGACATTTTCGTCCAATGCTCCCTTCAAACGAATCAGTTGAGTTCGATACAGGTTCCCTGTGTTGGTCTGGCCAGATTTCAGCAGCTCATAATATATAGGACTCTTTGGCTCGCACCAAATACAGAGCATTACCTTAGAGCCACGAATATTAGGCTTTGGTGTCGATTCGACTGGATGGCCGAGCTTCCCATACGATCTCTTACGCATCGGGTTATCGTAATGGATCCAATTCTCATCGCAAGTAATGATTCGGAGCAAAAGTGATTTTCTTTTATGGCATTCAAACATCATTTCAGACATACAAAATTGTCTTTCAAGGTCTCTCGGCTTCATTTCGTATGGTATCCAATTTTCCTGCTTTTGGGTGAATCCTGCTGTTCGCAAACATTTTTAAATTGCTGCTTGAGTAGCTCCTAATGATTTTGCAAGCTCTCTTGAGTTTGACAACAATCTTCATGGAGTAATGCCTCCAATTCTTGGTCTTTAAACTTTTTTTGGTTGGCCTGAGCGATTTTTGTCTGCCTTGTCCAAATCAACACTTCTGAACCGCACAAACCATCTCTCGCACATTGAAACCGATAAAACACATTCACCATAAGCATTGGTAAGCAATCGAAGTGCTTCGGCGGCACTTTTTTCCAAATTAAAGAAGTAAAGCAAAACTTCCCGCAAATGACGCTATGACGCAAGAAATAAAATATTTTGAATACGTTCTAAAGACGAACTGAACTCTCTTTTGAATTTCTGTTTAAACGTATTAATTTTTCTTTATGCTCCCCCTTTTTAAAGTTCGAAATTTTTGATAACCGCTCCTGTTTGCCTTGTAGTATGCTGATGTTTATGTTTTTTTTTTTTTTTCTTTTCTTAATCAGTTAAATAAATATATATTTTTCATTGTTTGTATTTTATATTTACTTATTATTATTATTATTAATTATTGTATGTAGTATTTTTAATGTGAATGATGACAAAATTATTTATAACATAAGAAATAATATAAAACACTTTAGGCACAAAGCGATAAGAATAGGAACGTGAGATTTTATTTATTACTAGGCGAACAAAAACAATTCTGAAAATGACAAAAACAGAAATAATTAAATTGAGACAAACCCTCCAATTCTTTGATAATCCATAAATAAATTTTGTGCAAAATTATAACAGATTCATTGAGGCAATAGAATGATTGGATTTTATACATAGATTTTCAGGTTCTTTCAGCAATGAGAGTCAATTGATAAACATGAATTACAATGAAAACAACCAATATTATGATCACCCTATCAACAATTTTGCTGGCACTAATAGAAATTCAATCTTTAAGTCTGAATTCAGGCTCAGTATCTTTGAAGATTTAGAGTCATTACTACTTTTTTCCGATCGTCGCCTCTATAGGTCATTTGAAATACTGTATAGAGTTTAATTATAGTTTCAACTCAGATATATAAAGGCTTTTTTTTTTTTTGCAAATGAAATAAAATAAACAAAACTCAATTTTAAAGAGCAAATATTTCCAAGATTTTGTTTCTGTGACCATCTTCGGTGGAATTCATCCTGTCAAACCAACTAATTAATTGACTTTATTGACGTAAGGATCTCGTTAGTTAAGGATCTTAAGGATCTCGATAGTTTTTTTTTTTTGGTTTATTCTGATTGCATTCCCTTAAAGAACATAACATTAAACAAAAAGTCCATGGAGGTCAAAAAGTCAGCTCAAAGTCGACCAATTGACATTGCCTATTCAGCCGATAATAAGATTATTGAAAAAGATCTTGTCTGAAGATCATTATAGAGTGGTGCTCGATTCTGCTAATACTATGTTCAAACATGCATTCTTAATTGGCTCAATTTAATTTTAAAAGCGCAATTAAATTTAGTGTTCAAACATATGTACTCAATTTAGTTTACTCAATTATCATTTGGCCACAAGTCCAGCAGACATTCTTCACTTTCCTCACTCTACGCCAGTCTCTTCCCCTTCAGTTTGAGAAAAATATAATTGACTTTATTCAACTATTTATTAATTATAAAATTTGTTTATAAAATTAAATAAACTTAAAAACAACTTCGCCGCACATTTTTTTTACTTTTTCATTTGTTTGTTTACTTTTTTTGACATTCCGCTTGCCATTGTACAGATATATTTTCTTCTCACTGAACATACTTCTCAGTAAACATACTTGCGACAAGGGTTACATATCGAATTTTACGCAATTAGTGATACAATTAAGTTTTAATGAGCTCAATTAAGGCCTTAATTGTGTAAATGTTCCTAATTGCGCAATTAAGGTACATGTCTGAACATAGTATAAAAGCTGAGTTTAGTCGAATTGTGACTTAAATTTCAAGCCAAAAAAAGGCGTTAATCATGACTCTATAGCGATCTTCTGTAGGTCAATGATACCACCACTTCTAAAACCACACAAAACAAATAACACTCTGCGGTTACATTGGTTTCTCGAGAAGTCGGTAATAATGACTTTGTGGCTTTTTTTGGCCGGTCAATGATGCCACCATTTCACGATACACAACAAAATGTCTTTCTCTGCAGAAGCATAGACTTATTATGGATAATCACGTCACGTCGATTTCGAAATGTGATTTGAACTTTTAAATCAATTATCCAAGAATTCTCATCAGTCTAGTGCGTGAAATGTTGAGATCGATCGTGAGTAATTAATGTAGCAAGCAAATCTCAGGAACTTTTTGTACAAAAGTTCAAAGTACTTCATTTCGGCTTTAATTTTTATTCAATAAAGTCACAGTTTGGGGAGCATAACACTCATTTTGGAAACAAATTTGAAACATTGCAATATTTTATTCAAGTATAACGGGTTTCATTTCGTAATACTGACTGCCTGACAAGATTGCGGTAGTAGCATGTGATTCAATGATTTGGATCATGCTGTATAGACGATCGTTGAACTTAGCATGTAGGAGTTCAATTTACATTGTGTTATATTCTACTAAAACTCAAGATCCTTATGTTATAGATCTTAATTATTCAAAATCAACTTAAGAGAACACAAAATACTCATGTAAAGATCAGATGTTTGGTAATTACATTGCGATGTATTGTTAAAACCAAAGATCCTTAAGTTTATGATCTAAATTTATAGCAACAAACTTCACGTTAACCAAAGTCTTGACAAAATTACTTAGAAGCGACTTTTAAAAAATAAAAAAATGCTGATCAAATTTAATTTTTTGGACTGATCTATTCGGTGGAACTCTAACATTACCATAATAAATTGTAAAAAAAATCCTTAATTTATACCCTTCACCTTCGTGAGAAGGGTATATATAAGTTTGTCATTCCGTTTATAATTTCCACAATATATTTTTCCGACCCTATAAAGTATATATATTCTGGATACTTATAGATAGCCGAGTCGATTAAGCCATGTCCGTCTGTCTGTCTGTTGAAATCAATTTTCTGAAGACCCCAGATATCTTCGTTATCGAAATCTTCAATAATTCCGTCAGACATACTTTCGGGAAGTTTCCTATTTAAAATCAGCAAAATCCGTCCATAAATAACGGAGATATGAGCAAAAATCCGAGACAACCCCTGAAAATTTCATAAAAAAAAAACAATTTATTGCAAGCTTTGACAAAAAAGCAACATAAACGTATGTTTGGATGTGTGTTGGTTTCATTGCTTCGCGTATTTTGTTTTTGTTTTTTTTTGGTGTTTCGTTTCGTTTGGCGTTGTTGTTTTTTTACCCTTCACCTTCGTGAGAAGGGTATATATAAGATTGTCATTTCGTTTGTAACTTCTACAGTATAATCTGTTCGTCAGCAATTAAATGTAAAATTTTTAAAAATTTTCTTGATATATTTTGGATGCTATACGCTGAAAGTGGGTAATTAACGCATCCACAACAAAGGTGAAGGGTATATAAGATTCGGCATAGCCGAATATACCACTCTTTCTTGTTTTCATAAATTTCAAAAAAACTAATCAAGTTCATGTTCTCTTGTCAAAACGGAGTCCCTTCGACTCTACTTGATTGTTCGCGTGCAGTGAACTACCACGTAAACCAAATCATGTTCTCTATTTCCTCAGACAAATAATCGCTGAATATCATTATACATCTGCTAATAAAATGATTCTTAGAACACAGAAATAAATGATTGGAATTTCTTTGGAATTGCATGAGGATTTTTATAGTCTTCATTATGACTTTTTGGCTAAATTAACCGAACCATTCAATTTATCTGTGGTTTGATAGAATGACTAGCAACATTAGTATTCACTGCTGATATTTGTATAACCTACACCACCATAGTGGGGAGGGTAAATTGGGTGAGTGCTGATGTCCCAACACCCACAATCTGCTCAGGATCACTTTCTGAGTCGATTAAGCGATGTCTGTTCGTCAGACCCTTATAATCGACCTTATAATCAAACTACAGATCGCAATTTCAAAGATAATTTGACAAAATTTGCCGGAAACTTTTATATTGCTCCATAAAAACTATTGAATTTTGTTAGAATCGGTCCATTATTTCTCCTAGCCCCCATACTACTGTCCTATCTCATAAATATCTTAATTATAACACAAGTATGTTTTATATAAGATGAACTCCTATTACCAAATTTTATGCCGATCGGTCATAAGTTACAATAGCTCCCTTATAAGAACCTCTCTCGAAACTTTCATTAATGAATATAAATCTCTGAAACACAAAAAATGCAACAGAAAAAGTTTCATATATACGCAAATCATATTACCATCATCGGTCCATAATTAGTCATAGCTCCCATATAAATTTTTAATGTATTTTTAATGATGTACTCGGTTTATATGTTGCCGAATATACTTTCTTACTTGTTTAACCCTCTAATGCTTAAGCATGCCTCAAGGCACTCATCGCAAAATGCCGATAAATGCAAATATAACTGATATTTCATTTCAAAAACTTTGAAAGCTTTTTAAAATAATTTAAGTACGTTTTTTAGCAACTGTTACATGAGTTTTTGAAATGCAAAATATCAGTTATATTTGCATTTTTGCGATGAGGGCCTTGAGGCATGCTTAAGCATTAGAGGGTTAAAGATTTAGCAAAGATTTTGTTGTTTAATCATGGATCTTTTCATTTCCATGATTAATCGTACAATTTGGACAATTTTCGAAGTAGATCGATATATAACATACTGCATAATTATGAATAACAAACATGTTAGAGCATGAATGTTTTTGAAAACATTTAATATAGCTGAAATTCAGTATTTAGAATTACTACTTTAAGACATTTTATAAACTTTTCTCTTTGTTTTAAAGTAGTATTTTTACACCAACAACTTTATATTATTTTCTAATATCTTTTGTTATTGTAACAATTTGTTATTCTATTGTTTAATCTTCATGCTATATGTTATTATTTATTGTATACCTTCTTACATTTAAGATTGTAAATTATTATTTTTTTAATCTATTATCGTTTTGTGGTTAAAAAGTGTAAAATAAAATTTATATTTCTTTATTTTTTTTTTTCTAAAATACTTCAATTTATTTCCTTATAATGAGTCATTTTGAGAATTTAGTGGCGATAAGAAACATTTTTGCAAAATGACTTCATGTTACAAATGAGATAAAAGAAATAAGTTTTTATAAAATTTAATTAAAAAAAAAAAAATTAAATAAAATATTACAAAATCATTTTTAATTATGTTAGGGAACTTTGTTATAGTGAGATATAAGCAAAAATTATGGTAGTGACTCAAAGGGGAAGATAAGAAAGAAATTCGCAATTTAATATGACATATTGTTTTATGAAATTGCTTTCAAAATATGTAGTATGTTTTGGTTAGACTTTAATTTGTTATTTTTTACTGATTTTAACAAATATTTTAAGTAAAGATCTTTATTCGAGACACTCAAAACTCTTAACTATTTGATATTTAATATCTCATGCAAAGCATGAAGTTTAGAACTTAAAACCTTTATTAATTTATACAAGACCAATTTAAAGTCCTTAACTTTGAAGAAAGGAAATTTAGTCGAGACACATGAAATCTAATATCTTTACTCTTTTTAAATATCTGGCTTATCTTATTTAAGACACATTCCCAATTTACTTTCTTTCTATTTTAGCTTAAATTTTTGTTTATTTATCATATTTATGGCTTTATTTGCCAATAAAGATCTTTAGTCTAGACACAAACCCTTAGTGTATTCAAAAATTGCAAACAACATTGTATTAATTGAAAAAAACAATTGAATAATACATTTTAATTAGTTACATATCTACAAGATTTTTACAAATAAGTATCGAATCTAATTAAAAAAATTTCCACTTGCCACCCGGTAGACATTACTCCTCCAGAATATTTATGATTTTGCGTCAGTAGTGTAACTGAAATAGGAATATCTCTATTGCTAATCTAATTTAACAAGACCACACTAGCTTAATTATTTATCACCAATGACAAAAGTGTAGTTAACAATTTAAAATGTGTGGAGAGTTGAGAAAACTTTATAATTTTATGTCGTAATATTAAGATTTTTATAGTAATATGACGTCAATTATATAATATCACATATATTTGTTTAGTTTTTTTTATATATATAAATGAAATATTGTATGCATTTAGCTTTTCAAATTGTTTACAAATAAATTACAAAACCCTGACATTTGTTAATGATTTAAAGAGATTTAAAGGAGTGAAAACTTTTCATACAGCAACATTTTTTTTTTTAACAATAAAAGGTGTAAAATTCTAGAGACAAACAATTTGTTATTATGTCTTCTTAGCGTTACATTTTAAATGGTCCTTCGATCCATCTGAGCCAGTAGACAAATCTCAACATTTCCATGAAATTAAAATTTATTTAAGTCCCTATTCCCAATTTCTCGAAGGAAATAAACAGTGATGATGCCTTTTCTCCTCCCCTGTTTAAATGGTTCTATGAGCCTAGTTTAAGTACCCACTAAAATAGACAGATATAGAGACAAATCATAACATTTAAATGTAATTAAAAGTTACTTAAAGATCTCCATATCTCAAGATAAATAAATATTTGGTGTCTACTATTTTAATGGTCCTTCGAGCAAGGTTTGTGTACCAACTACCATAAAACATTTACACGCAGATAGAATGATTAATATTTCCTCTTTTAAGAGTTTTAATGTCATTATTAAATCCAAAACAAAATTCACATAGAAGTTTAATATTTTGATTTGAAGAAAGAATGAATGAATCTATCATTTTCCAACTCTGCTTGCAATAGCTTTGAAAAGATTTTTAATTAAATATTCATAACTGTCATGGAATGATATCAAGTTTTAGATTTTATTTAACTAATTTACATAAAACTTATTTACATTCAAATCTAAATAGATTTTGTAGGCATTTTTCTTCTTTTTTTTGTTGGAGGAGAATTAGAAAAACAAGTTTTTTTAACGATGTTTTTTTTTATATTGATACAAGCTGAAAAATGCATAATAATTTGTTGCAATATTAAAATTTACATAAATTATATAAGTTATATATGTATAAAGTGTCAATGTGTGTAAACATTTCAAAGCAATTTTAAGTTGAGTTTTTAAGTTAAAACTGCATTTGTTATAGACATGTCTGTGATGAATTCAAATAATTTATTTAAAATGCTTATAACTGCAATTGTAATTTAAGTAGTTACATAAATGTTAAGAAATTTGGCAACAAGGGGGAGTTGGAAAATGTTTAGAGTTTGTTTAAAGTCAACTATTTAAAAAAAAATATAGATAATAAAGAATAAATAAAGATTTTCATTAAAGTGAAAATTGGCAACATAGCAATCGTTTAATATTGGCATATAACTAAGAAATTGTTTAAATAATTAATAGATTTGCTTAAAATAAGAGAAATAATTGAAAATATTCTATAAAATCTTAGAATAAATGAAGGTTTTCCTAATGTTAAATAGGTTTTCAAAACGAGTTTTTTAATGAAAGTAAAAATTGGCAACTTAGCAATTGTTTAATAAAAGCTTTAAATTGTCATATAAATAATAAATTGTTTAACTAATCAATATATTGGTTTAAAATAAGAGAAATAATTGAAAATACTCTAAAAAATCTTAGAAAATAATAGAATAAATTGAGGTTTTAACAATGTTAAATAGGTTTTCAAATGAGTTTTTTAAATTAAATTGAAAATTGACAACATAGCAATTATTAAACAAATGCTTTAAATTGTCATATAAATAACAAATTGTTTAACTAATTAATAAATTGGTTTAAAATAAGAGAAATAATTGAAAATACTCTATAAAATCTTAGAAAATATTAGAATAAATTGAGGTTTCCACAATATTAAATAGGTTTTCAAATGAGTTTTTAAATGAAAAAGAAAATTGACAACATAGCAATTGTTTAACAAATCCTTTAAATTGTCTTATAACTAATAAATTGTTTAACTAATCAATATATTTTTTTAAAATAAGAGAAATATTTGAAAATACTCTATAAAATCTTAAAATTATTTAAAGTTTTCACAATGTTAAATAGGATTTCAAATGAGTTTTTTTGAAAAAGAAAATTGACAAATTGTTAAACATATGATTTAAATTGTCATATAACTAATAAATTGTTTTATTAGTGAATATTTGCTTAAAGGAAGAGAGAAATGTTGAAAATAATTGTTAAAATTTTAAGTTTTTCCAGTTTAATAAAAGTATATTTTGGTAAGTGAAAATTGGCAACATAGCAAATGTTATAAAATAGCATGAAACTAACAAATTGTTTGAATAACGTTTAAATTTGCTTAAACCGGGGGAAATAATGAAAAATATAAATTTTTGATTTTTCTATTTTTCTGAAATTTTTTTTATTTTTTTCAAATAAAGTGAAAATTCACTTTTTGATAAATGTTTGATGGTTTTAATAAAATGAAAGAATGTTCAAAGTCTTGGTTGTGAATATTTTAAAAATAAATGGTTTTTATTGCAATTAACTCCAATATTATTATAATGAAATTTGTCAACAGGGCAATTGGTAGATGTCTTTGCTAAACAGGAATTGAATACATTAGAATAGAAATTTCAGTGTTTAAACTCTGAAAATTGCAACAATAAGTGATAGAGTTTATGCAATTTAGGTCAAAATTGTTACCATGAAATTTGTCAACCTGGATATGGGATATGAGGCCTTGCTACACAGAAGAATTGTGAATTTTGTTAAACAAAAATAAAAATAATGATATAGAAGTAACATTGATGTAACAACGGATTGTTGACCTGACTATTTATTTTAATACAATTAAATTGAAAATAGTTACAATGAAATTTGTCAACAAGGCTATTGGTGTGTATCTATGCTGTTATGAGGAAGTAAAATCTTAAAGAATGAAATTTCAATGTCCACACTCTAAAGTATGTTAGTTTAAGCAATAAATAACAAAATTGTATGCAATTTAAATTCAACATTGTTACAGTGAAATTTGTCAAGATTGCGATTGGTGTGTGACTTTGCTAAAGTAATTAATGCGAATTTTGTATAAAATAACATATATTGATCGAAAGATCTTTTTATCAATAGGTGGATTACTTTTTCCATAATCTTTATTTTAATACCAAAATTCATAAAACGCGGAAAATATGTTCCAAAAATTAAGTTCTTTCATAAATGAGTTACCATCAAATTTGTCAACAATGTAACTGGTGTAAGTCTTTGCTATAAATATAAAAAAAATCTGCAATAAATTATCAATTTTATGCAATTTGAAATCAAAATAGTTTCAGTGAAATTTGTCAACATTACAATTGCTCTGAATCTCTATTAAGGACTGAGATCGAAAAAATTTTAACATACATATATGTTAATAAAAATGAAACTACTAAACTTACAGTTTTTAATCTTTTTTATTTGATTGAAATTATTGTTACAATTTCCAAAAAAAAAAATAAAAAATTATAGTTCTAATCACTATAGATGAAATTTTGAACCTTTTTCGAAAACCCTTCCATTATGGTTTTTATAGTGCTTTATGTCACTTTGTTCGAACAGGTTGTCCATCTCCGTTTAAAATCTACAACACTTTTGGACACCTTTTTTGTGCTCTTGAATTCTCGTTTAACAAGAGCCCAATATCTCTCCACTGGACTCAGCTCTAGGCAGTTTGGGGGAATTGTACAAATACCACATTATTGTTCTTGTACCACTCAAGACCTTTCTTACCATAGTAACAGATGCCAAATCAGGCCAAAAATAAGTTAAGAAGTCTTATGAATGGAAACATCCTTTTTTGTAAACATTACTTGATGTAAATTTCGGTATTTATAGAGCCCTTTGTAACAAATGTTTGGCTTTTTTGCCGCAACTGCATATTGCTTGCCATACCAAGAACTTTTTGACAAATTTTGTCTGCTTTTGGGTCCTAAACTTTTCTTCAACATTCCCTCGAGCATCAGCAACATAAAATTTTTTACCCAGAAGCTGCGAAAAATTTTCCATACGTACATTTCGTCATCCATTATGTAGCAGGTATATTTTTTGTATACAATTTGACTTTAATTTCCGTGCTCTGTCTTTGGCCTCTAAATTTTTAGCAGAGTTCCTGTTAGGAAATTTTTCAGCCTTGTATGCTTTTAAACCTGCATTGGCTTTAACTTTTGGTACCAAATAATCCGAGTACTGGCCTAACCGGGCTGCTTTCTTACCGGATGTGTTGGGAACTCTTTTGAAAATGCTTTCTATTTTTTTTTGGCTTTAGAAACATCATGTGGACTATTCCTTCTACCTGAACCAGGTTTTCTATCAACGAACAAGTTCTCCCGATACTGTTTAATAACATTGGAATCCGTTTGACGGCACACCTTTGATTGTTTGGCCAACTTTTTGTAGGACCAAGTTGGGTTTTGTTAAAAATATTTATTAAATTTAGTACGCACTTTATTCTGGTCACTTATTTTAATCAGATTAACAACAAATGAACATAATTGACATTAAACATAATAACTGATATGCTTTACAAAGGTAATTTTATCAAAAAATCAAATTATACTTGGGTTAGAAGTTTTAATGAAAAACGTGTGTTAAGAATTTTACGATCTCAGTCCTTATAAAGAATAATTTCGAATTTTATTAAACAAAAAGCTGAATAAATCAATAGGTTTACTCAAAACCAATAGAAATATTGCAATGGAAATGTAATTGATTTAATAAAAATACTTCAAGCTAAAATTGGCAACACAGCAAATGGTTGTTGACCTGACTAAGTATAGTTTTTAGGTAATAGAGAAATTCTGTCATTTGTTAACAGAGTTTGGAAAACAAACGTAAAATTAGCTAAATATTATCTTTATCATTAAAATACTTAAAAACAAATAAAATTTATTTGCCATCATTAAATATCTATCAGATCAAAACAAGCTCATAAATTCATTTGAAATTTATCAATTGTTATAACTCTATTAGCAATAAAGCTTTATAAGACAAAGTTTATAACACTAATAAAATTTATAAAGATTTTGTTTAAAAACAATAAACTGTTTCCAACTGAAATTTGGCAAATTTGTGAAAAATTAATTTCTTATATTTTCCAAATATTAGTGTATTGAAATAAAATATATTGAAATATTGCGGCTACTTTTATCAATTAAATGCCATTACTTTCATGACGTTTAATTATTGTTCTTTTTTAAATGTCACAGACGTCATAATACTTTGCGGTAATAATATATAAACGCCCATTCTAAAGAAAAATGACCAGGTTTTACAAATAACAATTATAATTAAATCTCTCATGTGTTTGGTGGCTGCTGTTTTAAACTAAGTCGTATTTTGTGCTGTTTAATAATAAACCTCCTCACAATTATCATCGGTAAAAGTTCAAACAGGTTTAAAGCGATTATTTTTCTTATACGGTTTGACGTCAAACTACGTGATCACACTTGTGCAAAAAGAAATGTTTTAATTATTTTCAAAATTCATAATTTACGATCATTATCTTGGTGCTGCTTGTTTATTTTGAAATGCAATGAAACAATTTAAGCTTTAAAACTACTTATTTATTATTATTATTATTATTTTATTGTTAGCACTTTTGTTCCTGCTTTGTTTTGCTAATTATCAGTCTAATGCTAAACACTTGGTGTAGAATTTTTCAAAATGATGTCACAGGTTTTGTGTAAAAGTTTGAGTCATTGTTCAGATTAAATAATGAAATAAAAATAGATATTTAAGAAATTGTGTGTATTGGCTGAAAGTAAAACAAAAGACTATGTGGCTCACAATAATAATAAATTTCAGTGAATTTATCAATAATATTTAAATTAGGAATAAATCACGTTAGTATTCCCATAAATAACTTTTGATGTTGAAATCTTTGTTTGGTTTTCTTTAAAGTAGATTTTTAGTTTATTGAGAAATTTGGCAACATTTTAGAGGTTCATGTCCTTGCTAGCATCTGTAATATCTGTTCGATAGATTTTTTGTGACTTAGTCACTTCTTAAGCGAAAAATTATGAGATTTTCTTTCGCCTCTTACTATTTTAATATTAAATTTAACAAAATTTCTTAATTTAAGCTTTTTTTGAAATTTGGCAGCATTGTAGAGGTTGTAGGCTTTGCTTAATATTTTTAGTATTGAAAAGTTGTGTATCCTAAAACATCAACTCTTTGAAATTAAATAAAATTTATCAAAAAAAAAAACTAGTTCATTCATTTCAAATCGAGCAATTAATTTACCTTAGGGGGCCAATATTGTGTAATATATAAACACCAGATGACCGACCAGCTAATTATTCAACTACACACAGTTCGTTGGCACATGTAATTTACATTTCATAAATATTCAATAGTTTGTTGGGTACATTTACAATTTGTGAACTTTAAAACTTAATAATTTTCATTAACAATGAAAAACCATTAATTAATTCTCCGTGACAGTTTAGGTTTGACTTACAATTTATTTGTTGGATATTAATTGTTAAATAATCTGTGATTTTTGTTAAAACAGTTTTAAGGTTTGATTTGCCTTTGCTGTTCATTTTAAAATCATGTGTGGGCAAAATCGAATTTCGATTTATTTTATTTTAACTTACATTGCATTATTATCTAATTTAGTTCACTATTATGACATGTTTTTTTTTTTACTTTTTCATGAAATGAGGTAAATGTGCCAGAAGGTTGCAAGTTGTAATCGTTGTTGTATTGCCCTTATCTAATCTAGTTTAATCGGCTAATTTAAACGATTTAGGGCTGTTTATTCGTTTTGTAGAAGGTTTATTAGATTGTTGTCAGTATTTGCAGTTTGTTAGTTAAGTTTTTTTTTATATTTATTTTGGTTAAAGTATTTTGTTTAATTGTATTTGAAATTTTTAGTTGCTTTTTTGGTTACTCTTGAGGTCTTCTTTATTACTTTAAGGGCCATAGTCCAATATCTTTCAATTCATCGTGAGGGGGGGGGGGGGTTTAGTTTTCAAAATAATGAAAAGAAAAATTCGTTTAATTTTTCCAGTCCAGTCTGTAATGGCATGATTTCAAATTTGGCCAAGAAAATTTAGTTATAGTTTGCTGTCTTACAAATGAAACTAGTTTCTTAGTGTAGAAATCATAGTGAATTGGGTCCATTTTAGCAAAAGATTTAATCAGTAAATTTAAATCAGTATTAGTATTATTGTTGAGCCTCATTCGGGACATTTGCTCCACCAATCTCTATATTAAACTACTGGCCATGACTTGTCAAAATCTTTCAAAAAGACTACATTTCATTTGACCACCAGGCCGGTAGGATTTTGTCATTTATTATGTATTCTATTGTAATTTTAAAATATTTGAATTTGTTACTTTTTTTAAATGCTTTTGTATTTTACTAATTATTTTTCATAATTTTATCTCTTTTTAGGTATGTATTGTGTTCAAGAAGATTCTCTATACTTTTTATAGAACTTAAGTAAGTTATTTATATTATTATGAAATTTGTCAACATTGCAATTGGTGGGTGTCTAAGCTAAATCCACATATAATTTATGGGTTTGTGTACAGACTAAACACTAACTACAGTATGGCACAAAATGCAATTTTAAAATAATTTAGCTACGCCATGTGTTTGCCAAGGACATAAATATGTATGAAGCATCCTTTTTGATTCGCCAGATTTTTCTGGAAGAAAAAAAAAGTATGAATTTAGTTTAATTTTTTTTCGGTAGTATTGAGCTACAAAGTACAGAAAGATGATACACATCGAGTGAATTAGTCTAGGAAGAATTCATCACCCCATTTTTGAAATTTTGAAAATGTTCCCATTATCCGGATAACACTCACTAAACGAATAATAAGAAGTGAGATCGAAAAATTCTTAACATACATATGTATATGTTAATAAAAATGAAACCAAAATGAAAAATGATAGAAATTATTATTACAATTTACAAAAAAAAAAAAAATATTTTTATAGTCGGAAACCCTTTCATTAAGGTTTTTACAATGCTTTCTGTCACTTTGTTCCGTTTAAAATCTGCCACACTTTTGGACACCTTTTTTGTGCTCTTCAATTCTCTTTTAACAAGAGCCCAAGATCTCTCCACTGGTCTTAGCTCCGGGCAGTTTGGAGTATTTGCCTCTCTTTGTACAAATATCACATTATTGTCCTTGTACCACTCAAGGGCCTGTTTACTATAGTGATAGGGTGCCAAGTCAGTCCAAAAATAAGTGAACACAATAAAAAGTTTTATGAATGGAAACATCCTCTTTTTTAAACATTCCTTAATGTAAATTTCGGTATTTATAGAGCCCTTTGTAGCAAATGTTTAGCTTCTTTTGCCGCAACTGCATATTGCTTGCCATACCAAGGGCTTTTTGGGAAATTTTGTCTGCTTTTGGGTCCTAAACTTTTCTTCATTTCCTCGAGCATCAGCAACATAAAATTTTTGACCAGGAAGTTGAAAAATCTGCCAGAACATACATTTCGTCATCCATTATGCAGCAAGAATATTTTTTTTATAAAACTTCACTTCAATTCCCTGCTCTGTTTTTGGCCTCTAAATTTATATCAGGAACTTTTAGAGCCTTGTATGTTTTTAAACCTGCATTAGCTTTAACTTTTCGTACCAAATAGTCCGAGTACTGACCTAAACGGGCAGCTTTCCTACCGGAGGTGTTGGGAACTCTTTTGAAAATGCTTTCTATTTTTTTGGCTTTGAAAACATCTTATGGACCATTCCTTCTACCTGAACCAGGTTTTCTATCAACGGACAAGTTCTCCCGGTACTGTTTAATAACATTGGAAACAGTTTGATAGCAGACCTTTGATTGTTTGGCAAACTTTTGTAGGACCAAGTTGGGTTTTGTTGAAAATATTTAATAATTTTAGTACGCACATTTTTCTGGTCACTCATTTTAAGCAGATTAACAACAAATTAATATAATTGACATTAAACATAATAACTGACAAGTTTTACAAAGGTAACTGGATCAAAAAAAAAAAAAAATCAAATAATACTTGGGTTAAAAGTTTTAATGAAAAACGTGTGTTGAGAATTTTACGATCTCATTCCTTAAATAGGCATTTTATAAACTAAAGTACGTACATGCAGAGAAAAAACATGGTTGTAGTAAACCATATTATTTAAAAAAAAAAAAACTTAATATGAAATAAAGTTTAAAATATTCTACCCAAAGTGCATCAATTATCAGGAAAATGTTAATTTTCTACACAGAAAGAAAGTACCATAACTTTGGCATTTTAGTATCAATTAAAGTGAATGATAAATGGCTTAATTTTAATCTAAAGTATGTGAAAAAAAAAATATGATGCATCAAATGGTAAAATTTTTTCAATTCTATGGATAGATTTAAAAAAATAAAAAATTTGAAGTAGAATGATAAATTTTGTTTGAAGTTTCTCCATATAAGTATTGATATCTCAAAAAGGGTCAGTCCGATGTTATTAAAATAAACTTAGAAAAGTTGAGATTTACATAACCTATAATCCGTTTTTATATTGTGTTTCAATCGGCTCAGTAGTTTCGGAGTTATAATAACAAATTAAAGCAAAAAATATATTTTTTTTTAGGTGAAAATAGAATTTTTTTTTGTTTCAAAAAAATCATGAAAAATCTAAAACGGCAGAAATTTTTCAGATTTATGGCTTTATCAAAACCACATATAATAGCAAGAAAATGAGATATGGATCACAAAAATCCATTGATTCTTTTCGAATTTATTCACAATTAAGTGAATTAGCTCATTTTCACAAAATTTTAAGTTTTATGTTTGGTATACATAAAAATGAGCAGTTAATGTTCTACTTCCAATTGATTGAATTTTGAAAACATTTTCCCCATGCTATGTAAAAATTTTCACATATATATTGCGTTTCAATCGGCTCAGTAGTTTTGGAGTTATAATAATAAATTAAAGCAAAAAATATATTTTTTACGTAAAAATAGAAAATTTTTTTGTTTTAAAAAAATCATGCAAAATCGAAAACGTCAGAAATTGTTCAGATTTATAGCTTTTTCTCAAAGCCACATATAATAGCAATAAAATGAGATATCGATCATAAAAATCTATGGATTCTTTATGAATTTATTCACAATTAAGTAAATTCGCTAATTTTCACAAAATTGTATGTGCTTTTGTGAAAAAATTTGTTAATGAATTTTTTATGTTTTAAATCACAATAATTTTCTATAAAATATTACCTTAAAATTGTTTTCTTTTATTATTAAATAATCCTTTCATTACTCGCATGAAATCAAGAAAACAATTGACAGCTGTCATTTTGACATATCCTGTTACATCTGCGTCCTATTATTTCCTTGCTACTTCTACCCAAACCACAGCAATTTGGTTTGAATAACATATTTTGCCACATTTAAAACAACTTTATTTATGCTCCAAAAAAGAAAAAAAAAAAAAAAAGAAAAAATTTCTGAAAAGCACTTCTTTTTGACAGTGGCGCCTAAAATCTGGCAAAACCTCTCATAAAAGAATATTTGTTTATTTAAAATTTTATGCAAATTTCGATTTTTATTTATCGTTCAAAACTCATACACTGCTTCTTTTCTTTGTATATGAACGATATTGAAATGTGAAATACACAATAAGTATAGCTGAAATATCTGAAACTGGTATAATTTGAAAAACAAAAAAAAAAAAAAAAAAAATACCAGCCAGCCACCATCATCGGAATCAACAATAATGAATTTACAATTTGTTTACGAAACATGTTCATTCAAGTAACGTTTCGCTTCTTTAGAGAATATGTGAGATGAGGCTAGCCATAAATTATTAATTTGTTAATAAACTTTGCTCATTAATTTCGATGTATTTATGGTTGTTTTTTTCTTTTGGTTTAGTTAAGTAAACAATTTTCAAATAACAACAAATTAACCTGTAGATTAGAAAAAGAAAATAAATTAGAAAAAAAAAAACACTGACACGTGTCTTTATTATGAATACTAAATAGATTATTGAAATTTCCTTTGTACTTAAAATGTTTAAAAGATGATTGTATGCTACTTATTTCTTGTGTTAGAAGAACATTTATGTTTTTTTTTTTTTTTTTTAATTTTCTTTTTAACATACATTTTTCAAGTCAAAGAATTATATTTCGTTAAATATTTATTTCCGCATATTTTTATAGTGACGTTTAAAATTTATGTCGGGCCATAGTGATGTAAATGCTTGCCAAAAAAATATATTTAGTGTAATTAATTATCAGAATCTCATCAAGACTTTTGAAAAACTTGTTAGGATTGTCAATCAAATTATAAATCAAATATGTACTTGGAAAATGAACAGTTTCTGTAAGATTTATTAGCTATTAAATTTGTTTTCTAAAAGCTCTTGATAATTATTTTTTATAATAAAATGAGTACTTTTATTAAAAGCATTTTAATTAAATATGCTGCACTTTTAAAAATAAGTACTCATGAAAATTTAAATTTCTTACCTCAATTTACATTGTAAAGGTTGTTATATTCTTATCATAATTATTTCATAATTAATGAGGCTTCATCATAATTATGCTTGTGTTGTGATCTTAATATGCAGCCAGAGATGTAACTTTGGAAATTGAAAAAAATGTAAATGAAACCAGCTATCATTCTTTTAAATCCATTGTAAATTGACAAAGTTTTTTCACTTCCTCTGAGTGATTTTAAGTTGCTAATCACTAGACGCTTATTAGCTTTATTTACCAAAACATGTAAATCTCAAATTATTATCCATTTTAGAATGAAATTAAAACACAGAAATCTGATTTTTTTTACTTTTGCCACGCCCACTTTTTTCTTAAATTGCTCATTTTATTTATTACATATTTGTTTTTGTACAAAAACAAGCAAATCTCGTCTCATGATACATTTTATAACAAATAGAGTCCCACCGAAACCGGGATTTCAGGACGAAACCAAACCTAGTATTCGGCCAAAAATTATTTTCGAGCCTAAACCGAAACATTTCAAATGTATAATTATAATAAAATCAAATTAATATTATAAATTATTCTGAGAAAAATAATTATTTTCATTTTAGAGCTGATATTCATATATCAGCTGATTTTTGGGTACCCTGCAGCAGCCACTTTACATTGTGGACTCCCTTAATGCTTAAACATTTTACAATAAAATATAACATTTCTGTATTATATTATTATATTTATAACTAGTTTCTCATTTGTATTGTGTACAATATGTCCAAATTAAAATCGAAAATTTTACATTTTTAAATTTCAGCCACGCCCACTTTCCCATCTATTTGAAGCGGCCGAGGTAGACTTTTTAAAATTTGTAGTTTTGTACTATGACATTGTTGTAAATAAGATTTTTATACAAGCTTTAAAGTAAAATATGATTTCTTCATTTTAGTAACGCCCACTTTTTAAGAATTTCGAAAATGGGTGTAATGAACATTTTAAAATTTAGATTTTGTTTCTACATACTGTTTAAATACAAGCTTAAAAGCAAAACATGTTTTTTTTAATTTTAGTAACGCCCACTTTTAAAGAATTTTGAAAATGGGCGTAATAAACCTTTTTAAATTTACATTTATTTATCATTACATAGTTCTAAATACGGTTTTAATACAAATTTAAAAACTAAACTATTTTTGTAATCTCATCCACTTTTTATTATTTGTATATAGGTGGGCGTGGTCAAAATTTAAATTTGTATTTTTTTTAACAAAAACTGTTTCTAAATACGATATAAATACTAATTTAAAATCATATCTTCAATTTTTTACTTTTCAGCCACTCCCATTCTAAAATTTTGAAAGTGGGCGTTGTCAAAATAAAAAGAAATATATTTTTGTACATCTACATGGTTGTAAATACGATTTAATAATACAATTTAGAACGAAAATATGATTTTTTAATAAGTATTAGCTATTTCCACTTTAAAGTTTTGAAAGTGGGCGTGATAAAAATTAGAAAAAAAAATATTTTTTATCAATACATGTTTTTAGATACTGTTTAATAATATAATTTAGAAGCAAAAATATGATATTTTTAATATTAAACCACGCCCTCTTTATAAAATTTTAAAAGTAGGCGTGGTTTTAAATTTCATAATTTATATTTTTTATAATTACTTAATTCTAAATGCGACTTGTGTACATGTTTTAATT
The DNA here is from genome assembly GCA_942486065.2 of Calliphora vomitoria. Lineage (NCBI taxonomy): Eukaryota > Metazoa > Arthropoda > Insecta > Diptera > Calliphoridae > Calliphora > Calliphora vomitoria. Next base: position 113,211,799 of record OW818030.2, on the reverse strand, counting down.
TAAAAATCTGATTTTTTAATTTTCGCCATGCCCACTTTGTAAAATTTTTAAAGTGATCGTCGTGAAAAATTCGAAATCTCTATTTTTTTATCATTCAAACATTTAGAATATTATTTGAGTTAAAATTTACTAGTTTTTGTTCAAAAAGTAGTGAAAATGATTGTAAAGAAATTAATAAAGTTCAAGCCAATGTATCTCAAAATTTTAATTATCTTTGCAGGAAAAGTATCACTCAGCTTATCTTATTTAGAATTAGTCGAGAATAATTGAACAAATAGACATTTGAAGCTACTTTTATGAATTAATTGTTGCTAATGTTGAAAAATGTAGAAAAAACAAGTCATAGTGCTATATCCTGCTGTTCATAGTACCGAATCTCATATATCCTTCACCTTAGTTGAAAAAACAGTATTTGTAAAAAAAAAACTATTTTGTTTAAAGAAACCGTGACACCGATTTCAAATAAAGCAAGGCAGTCCGGTGTTTTGGTAAAAACTCCTCAAATACCTCTTAAATTTTAGGATATTCGGAGTCATATGTCTTGACTAACACCATCTTTATGTAGATATTTACTTTTATAATTTTCTTTAAATATTTTTTAGATGTTCTTTAAAAAGTAAAATGTAGTTTGCCGAAATTGATCAATTGTGTTGGAAAATTCTAAGTTTCGTTATACTTTCATTTGATAGATATATTGGAGATATATGTAGTTATAATTTTCGATATAAAGGCAAAAATATTTGCAAATTTAAAGTCACGCCCACTCGTAAGTAGTCGTCGCTATTAATTATACCCTTCACCTTCGTGAGAAAGGTATATATAAGTTTGTCATTCCGTTTGTAATTTCCACAATATAATTTTTCGACCCTATAAAGTATATACATATATTATGGATCCTTATAGATAGCGGAGTCGATTAAGCCATGTCCGTCTGTCTGTCTGTCTGTCTGTCTGTCTGTCTGTCTGTCTGTCTGTCTGTCCGTCCGTCTGTTGAAATCAATTTTCTGAAGACTTCAAATATATCGGGAATTCTCGGTTGCGATTTAAAATCGAGAAATTCGTCCCACAAATGGCTAAGATATAAGGAAAAAACTGGGCCAACCTAGATTTTTTTTGCCTATTTTTGATCTATATCTGGATTACTAAGTTATTAATATAGACAATATGGGTATCTAATGATAGATATTTCAAAGTCCATTGCAACGATCTATATAAGGCTATAGTAATTAGGACCTACAATGGGTCAAATTAGGGAAAAATATTTTATAACCCGAATTTTTTTATTTTACCAAAAAAATTTTTTTGTCATTCCTTTTTTTCACTAGTAAAGTTTTTTAAAAAAATTTAAAAAATTCGAAAACAAATTTTTGAAAACAATTTAAAAAAAAAATTATTTTTTAAATTTTAAAAGACAATTCTGAAAAAAAAAAATTTTTTAAATTTTGAAAAAGAATTTAAAAAAAAAAATTTTAATTTTGAAAAAAATATTAATTTTGTTTACTTAAAAATATTTAAAGTATAATTTGGTGAAGGGTATATAAGATTCGGCACAGCCGAATATAGCTCTCTTACTTGTTTTTTTTTTTTTAATTTTCTTTTGTATTCACAACTATAGACTTTATTTCATTAGAAATGATAAAACAATATTTAGGACCGATTTAGATGATTCTTTCAACACATACAATTCAGAAAGTATTTAGGTAAATTTTTGTGTACAAATTTCGAATAAAAATCGTGGTAGTCGTGGGTTTTTATGAGCCGATTTTGCTGATTTTCAATATCATAATTCTTAAAACTATATCTTGTTACATAAATTAATAAGACATGCGGGTTCGTATGTTATGCGGTGCTGTGGAAAACACGCGGTTATATTTTATGCAATTAATGCATTCTTCTATATAAAATTACACATCTCTTTCAGAAGAAATACATTAATACCATCTCTGTATTAGCTTAGCACATGTTACATTTCAATTTATCCCAGATTATGTGATGGTAAGCAGTCGTCATCTCTGCTCATTAATTAATCATGTATGTTATTATGCTTTTTGTAGTTTATCTTTTGTATTACACCATTGCGAATGCATAAAATCTATGTCAGATTCTCAGAGAGAAATGCAAATGTAGAGTACCTACATAGAGAGTGCCCGCAATTAGTTTAATGTTGTGGATTTGTTTTTTTATTTTAATTACCTCAACTACATATCTGTAGGTATATGAGCTAAATTAAAATACACACTCACTCGCCTACACATTCACATTCACATACATATGTATATGTCATGTAAATATACATAGGTATGTAAGTGTACTCTTATTAGGTTGTTGTTGTTATTGTTGTGTTTTTTACTCTTCATGTAAATTATTTTACAGTTTATGTTGTTTTTTTTTAGACTTGGCATAAAAACCTCTAAACTAAATACCAACCCTCTCTAAATGTAAAAAAAATATATAATTTTTTTTTTACATTTATGTATAAATATCACAAAAAATAACATCACACACACAAAACCAACATGTCATGTGTCTGTCACACTAGTTTTTTACGTTAGTTTTTGAAAACACTACGCAATTTATGTATGTTTGTAACAAAAATAGTACTCTCACATTTAAACGTATGAAAAATATAGTGTAGGTATGAATGTATGTTGCAGCAATTATTTATGTACTTTCAAAAATACAACAACAAACATACAATTTGCGCGCCAAACGTCATATTATAGCAACAACCATATCAAAACATACGGGGTAACATACATTTTGAAACATACATACCAACAGTACATACATACATTAATATTTTTACAGTACTATCCCAGCAGTTCTAGGAGACTGTCCCGAACTAGTGATTTTTCCAATCATTTAGGGTGACAATTGGTTAATTGACACTTTTTGATTACAATGAGACTGTCTAATAGCTGGTGCAGTCAACGCATTGGATTCACATACAGCTTACACAGAGTCAGTTACGTTACCAGCTACCTAACTGGTTACTTGGTCAGTTAAAAAGACATCTCACAGAAAGTCCACTTATCGATTACTTGTAAAAAAACATTCCTCTGACAACTCTCCCATAGAAAACTTCTGGTGACACTTGACTTCACGCTAGATTACCTGGGATATATAAAGTAACCAATTGACTTCTCTCTGCACAACAAAGAGCACATACGTGTTAAATGAACCAAAATATATAAATTGGAGTCCACCAAGTGATCAAACATTAGTGCAAGTTACTGTCTATAAGGGATACATTGACAACTTGCTTAACTGCTGGGTTAGTTTTTGCATTAGTTTGTATTTATTTATGTGCATCACTGTGTCAACAATTGACAGGGTGACTAACAGTTTTACTCTAACTGTGTGTGTGTGTGAATGTGATTTTTTGTTTGCAACATGTGTGTGCTAATTGGTGACATGGCAATACTGTTTGCCATTATTATAGTCTATTTTATGTAGTTTTTTTTTTTACTTTTACCGCCATCACATTTTGTGTTATAATTACAATTTGTGTGATTTTTTTTGTATATATTATGACAAGGACATCATCATTATTGGGGCTTCTTATATTACAGTCATGTTTAGTTTTATTTCCGGAAAAGGAATTCAAATTAGAAAGGGTAAAATTTGTTAAATTAAGAAAATAATAATTATATTATAGGAAGTGCTATATATTAGAGTTAACTCATCAAACTTATTTAAGCAGAAATGCCTCTAAACGCTCTTTAACCGTTTGAGTTTACATCAGAGATGCCCAAAGCTAAAACTATATTTGTGTTGGTGAGTGAAAGAGAGCTCCACGGAAAGAAAAGTTTAGTGAACTAAATAAAAGATGTCAATATTTTAAAGGCTTTATTTCATAACAATAATCAAGTCAACAATATAAATAATTTTCGACACATTTGAAAATATTAAAAATATGTAAAATATTTTTTTTACTTATTTTATTACGTTGATTTGACTAAAATCATTTCAAATCTGAAAGAAACTGTTCACAGAAGTAAATTGAGGTGAAAACCCGGACAACACTTCTGTGATATTTAAAGTTCTAAATATAATAAACAATCCAAATATTTCTTTCAGTGATCATAAACAAAAATTTAAAAAAAAAAAAATTAAAAAATAGTAATATACCCGCTTAGCATCTTCATTAGTCGCTGTCTCAGTGACTACTAAACCCAAGAGAATAAGAATATGTGTGTGGTTAGCTTGCACAATTTTGCTATGAAATGGGCACCAATAGTTTACATCTAAGTCGAAGCACATCTATTCAACAGCTTATTTAAAATGTATTTAAAACAAATGCGACTCTAGCAATTTACAAGGTTTTTGGATACTCTGAAGACTTTACACCATTGATTGGCACTCATAGTCACCAGGGATCGAGAATGGTTGGTTATTAACCTGTGAAAAACATGAATTTCAACAACATTCATACAAAAATATCAAATAAGAAACAAAAATCAAAATTAATTGTTGATCAGTTATTAACTAGGTATGTTATTATTGGGTGTATAACTTAAAAATGAGGGATTTTTCAAATGTTTAGCTTTTATTTTGAATCGTTTATACAATATAAATTTATTCAAATGTTGTTAGCTATGACCATGTCCCATCTTCCTGGCAACATATGGTTACCGAGCCAAAAGAACTGCTCGATACTCTGTTCCAAAGTGAATAATATCTCAGAGAGAGCTTTCTCCTTCGATCAAAACAAATAGTAGTGGGACGGGGCAAGGTCTGGACTATAAAGCGGGTAAGGCAAAACTTCCCAACCACTTCCTTCAAAATACTTTTTAACAGGTATTGCAACATGTGGCCGAGTGTTGTCATGATGGAATATTACAGTTTCATGTCTGGCCGCATATTCTGGGCGTTTTTCAGCCAATGCTCGCTCCAAACGAATCAGTTGTGTGCGGTACAGGTTTCCCGTGATGTTCTGGCCAGATTTCAGCAGCTCATAATAGATAGGAAATTTTTGGTCCCAGAACAATAACTCAGCGCCATAGATATTTGGCTTTGGTGTTGATTCGGCTGTGTGGCCGGGGTTCACATAGGAACTCTACGCTTCGGGTTATTGTAATGGATTCATGTTTCATCACAAGTAATGATTCGGTGCAAAACTGATTTTCTTTTATAGTGTTCAAGCATCATTTCGGACATGCAAAATCATTTTTCACGCTCTCTCGGTTTCAATTCGTATGGTGCCCAATTTCCCTGATTTAAGATGAAAAATGCTGCTCGCAAACGTTTTGAAATTGCTGCTTGAGTAGCGCCCAAAGATTTTGCAAGCTCTTGCTGAGTTTGAAAACAATATTCATGGTGTAATGCCTCCAATTCTTGGTCATCAAACTTTTTTGGTTGTCCTTGGCGATGCTTGTCTTCCATGTCAAAATCACCTCCTCTGAAACGAACAAAACATCTCCATCTCGTTGAAACCGTTGGAAAACACTAACCATAAGCTTTGGTGAGCAATCGGTGTGCTTCAGTCTTCTTAAAAGTTCCTATTATAATTGATCAATATTCTTTAATTCATCGTAATTATGGATGGTTTTATTTTGTTAAAAAATAAATTCATCTATAGTTGAAAATAAACGATTTTGTACCAATTTGTCCAAAATTGCAACCATTAGATGTTCGTCTTTTATAGTTACTATTTAAATTGTTTGATATTAACTTTATTCTTAATCTGTTTATATCTGAAACTTTTCATGTGACACTTGCAGCCCAGAAATTGTTGGTTGAGTCCTCAAAAGCTTTCTCATATTTTTAGTCTTTGAGTTCATCTCCTAGACCATTGGTAGGCGTTCATATTATTCAGGTTACGAAGATGTTCGTCAATTTACACGTACACAACCCGAATGTAAACAAAAGAGCGTAGAAATACAAATATTTCATTCAGTTGCTAGATGTTATTGCGGATATTTTATTTTTTACCCCTCTATTTGCCTACCAATGTCCTAGACCTTCTGTTTAATCCGTTTCATGATTCTTCTCAATCATCAGGTCATTATTTGAATTTTCAGAGCCCTTCAGATACCTATTTCCTGTTTTTAAGTAACTCCTTTGAAATGTTTCTAAAACTACAATTCGTATGATTTTAAATTGTTTGAACTTTCAAATGATTAATAAATCTGCCTTTTGTATTTCCAAAATACAGCATAGATTGCATATTAAGAAACGTTTGTATTACTTTTCTTACAATGCACTCCTTACATTTAGTGGTGGCCTGTGTATTAAGTAAGAGAGAGGGCACTTAAAAAACATAATTTAATTTGTGACACGTGCCACTTAAACCCACAACCACAATTATTACGCCACTTTAGTATTTTGGTTTCGCGCTATATAGTAATAGAACCAGCAGAACAAAAGTAATTAAAACAACAACAAAAATTCTATAAATTATAGACCCAAAGGGAATAGAAGAAATGGAGATTATTTTCAAAATGCAGCCAGCCAGCTCAATTCTATTTATCTACACACTGCACTTTTTTCACATTATTTATTAATTTAAATTTTATTACACAATTTTTTGTTTAAAATTACATACACAAACAAAATAATCTGTGAAAATATTTAGTTGTGCTATATAATTGTTTTTATACAGACCATCAAAAAAGATGGGGGGTATATTGATTTTGTCATTGCGTTTGTAACACATCGACATATTCATCGCAGGCCCACATTAGTATAGATATTCTGGGTCCCCATACGTTCTAAGACGATCTAGCTATGTCCGTCCGTCTGTCTGGGCACAAACGAAAGGAGCTAGCTGAAATTTTCCACAAATAGTATCTGTTGATAAGGTTTGTTTGTTATGGTCAATATCAGTTCATGATTTCCCCTAGCCCCCATACAAATGTTCCCCCGGAATACTGTTAGAATAGTCATAAATATGTTGATTATGCGGCAATCCTGATAAAATTTCCCACAAATTAGTTCTAAGTACTCTGAAAGTATATTAAAAAGTATGGCGAAAATCGGGCTACAATGTCCCACTCAGAAAATCACTTGAACATTCATAATTATCTTATTATTGTGATGAAATTGGACATAAACAAGTTTTATATTAACCTAAATCTTTCTACCAACCTTTGTGAGGACGAATAACCCCTATCAGACGAATATTTTATTGTCAAATATTGATGGTGGGTGGGTATACAAGATCCGGCACAGCCGAATATAACACTCTTACTTGTTAATTATTGCAATGTTTTTAAATTGTTTGTTGAAATTTTTATTTTATATCGGCCATTGTTTGTCTGATTTGTTTTGATTCTGGTTTTGTGTATTGTTTTCAGGGTTGCCTTTAACTGTTATTCGCTGTCCCCAAACGGTATTAAAAATATCCCCAAAAATTCCCAACCAATGTTTTTCTTAAACAAACTGAAATGTTTTGTTATAAATTAAGCTAGTAAATTAATTTTCTAAATAATAAGTTAAAATTGGAAGTTATCACATTGGGAAAATACTTTTTTAAGAAATCCTGAAATTTGGTCACATATTTTTAAAAAAAATCGCCAAAAATCCATTTATGATCTGAATGAGCTGAAATTTAGAATATGAATAGTCCTTGAGAAGGTCTGCAAAATGTATGCTTACATTTATATATCTTTTATTTTAAGAGAATTTAAGGTGTATTTTTTTATTGCTCGAAGTTTTTTTGGTTTTGTAGATATGGTGGGCCTACGGAGGGTCGAATATTTTTTTTAAAATATGGGCTATATTTGTGATAAAATTCTGAATAAAATAAAACTAACTTGCTAACAGCTATCTCGTCCCTACAAAAAGTTGCACGCAACCAAAGTTGAAACATATTTCTTACGTTTTTTCCCAAAAAAGTTTTATATTTTTTCTTTTATAGAAACAAATTTTCTTTGGGACTATATATAATTTGTATATGACGCGGAAAGAGAACTTAATAAGTAATCATGTAAAATAAAATTTTGCTGATTTAAGCGGACATAGACCAGTCCACAGCCCAGTCTAAACTTGGCCAATTTAAAAAAAAAAAATTTCGGTTTGATTAAAAAATTCTAAAAGCTCAAAGCACCGTTGCTCGAAAAAATTCCATATTTGAATAGGCTTATATGTAACTTAAACACGTTTAAAGTTCTTTTTGCCATCACACGGTAAATAACATCACAGTGGGCTTTAAAAAAAAAAACTCAGTTTTTGTTACACGTTTTGCCCGTTTTAGGAATTTCGATATTTGAAAATAACAAATGGCAAATCTTATAAAGCCATTGATTTAAGGACATTTAAAACTATATTAGTTCCAAATTTTGTTATGATATCTTTATGCGTTAAGATTTTACATTAATTCAAATTTAATAGTTTTCTTTATGGAAAATCGCCATATTATAATTTTGTTAGTTTTTAAGTTAAATGACTTACGAAAAATTCATAAAATTATTTAATTTCAATAAAATATCAATCTTCAGGCCCTAAGTGTTTCACCAATACCAAACACTTATATAAATAGCTTATATTTACTCTTCTGAAGCTCAAAAAACCTTGTCCCCTTTCCAAAATTTTAACGTTTTTTCAAATATTGCTTAAAAAATTTGTCATACCAACCTTTCTTGAATGTCTGAATTCACAAGTTACATTAGATATGTAAGTATACAAATTTTGTTACTATATATATCCAAAAGTTCCCGAGATACCGAATTATTTCCTAAATAAAAGTCGTTCCTAAACCCCTGGGTATTGTTTTAAATATTATGTCCCCAAATGACCAACTTTGGAGTCAAATCTCATTGTCCAAGACTGGCAAGCCTGTTTCTTGTTGTTTGTTTGTTTTTTAGCTTAATAATTTTTTTAGCAGCCTTTAAAATTCATATAAAATTGTTATTATTCTCTAGAGTATTCTAGTTTATTTTTATGCAAAATTTGCAAAATATTACAAAAAAAAAAAGCCTACTAAATACTCGCCCATAAAGAAATAAACAAACATGCTACGATTTCTAGTCAGAACTATTAAAAGTGGGTCACTAGAGTGCTGATTGCTGTATATTTTATCTATACACTATACACTATGTTCAAAATTTCTTTATAAATTTTTTGCTGCATAAGAAAGATATGAGAGAGCTGTGTTGCGTTGTTTGGTATTGTAGATATATATTTTAAATATTGGGGGTATAGTTAGTTAAATTAAGAATTTTGGAAAACTTTTCTTTTAAAATTGGATATTTTATGTGCTTTGTTAAAAAGGTTTAACAATTTTGTTATGAACCTAATATGTTGTTTGAAAAATATTTAAACAGTTTTATTATTGAATATTTATTTAGCAAATTAAAATTATTATAGTTACTAAGTGCTTAGGTTTGTAGTTTTGCTTGTTTACTTTTAAAATAATTATAGTTTTTATGTGGCTATTGCAAGTTTAGTTTATTTTTTTGTCTAGTGAAACTAGTTTTAAAAGTAACGTCGGTTTTTGTATATGCGACTAAGGCGATTAATAAGGAGTGTGTGTCGTTTAAAAGGGTAACAGATAATTTTCTTAATAAGTTTTTTTCAAAATAAATTTTTTCTTGATCAATATTCGAGAGTGGGTCAATAAGACCACGAATTTTTGTATTTCCCGGCTTTTAAATGAAAGGGTAACACTGCTCCTGTCAACAGGCATATATCAGTTGACTTCTGTCAAAATTTGAACAAGCTGTGTCATTTAGTTTGTGTTTGACAGCCATTGATAGTAATGATTCGGTGCAAAAATGATTTTCTTTTATAACGTTCATTCATAATTACGGACATGCTAAATCGTGTTTCAAGCTCTCTCGCTTACAATTCATATGATATCCAATTTCCCTGCTTTTGGATGAATCCTGTTGCTTGCAAACGTTTTGACAACAATTTTTATGTTATAATGCCTCTAGTTTTTGGTTTTCAAACTTTTTTGGCTGGCCTGGGCGATTTTTGACTTCCGTGTCAAAATCACTACTTGTGAACCGCACAAATCATCTCTCGCACATGGAAACCGATGGATGACATTCGTCATAAGCTGTGTTGAGCAGTCCTGGGTGCTATATCGACACTTCTTTTCAAATTAAAGAAGTCAAGCGAAACATCCCGCATATGACGCTTGGTTGGTACAAAATTCGTTATTTTCGAAGCAAAAATAACTATAATATTCAATAATTAAGTGAGAATAAATGTCATGATATGTACCCTTCAAAATGACATATAAATGATTAAAAACAAAAACCGCATTCAAAAGATACCCCATCTATTGTAAAATCCTGCATTTACACCCAATAATATTTGAGAACAATATGAGGGCAATCCATTAAGGTCTTTCTGACGTTAAGTGTATATTTACTGTAAATTCCTTTTTGTAGAAGATTAACGAAGCTGAACTAGTCACGTGATTGGTGCCACGGGGCAGGTTAAGTTACTATTTGTAACAATTTTTTTAGTTTATAAAGACATAAGCGCTAATAATTGTCAATGTTTTTGGATCCCTTATCTTGACTACAAAAATCATGGATTTAACCTACATTTCATTACAGTTTGAAGAATATAAATGGAATATTATTACTTTTAAGGGACACTTACTTATTAAATGGTTTCAGTTAAAGTTTAAAGAACTGTTTCTAACTTGAAAAAAAACTTATTGGAAATGTCTAGCAAAACTATTAGTGAAGGGTGACTATTGCTTTTATTTTAAAAGAATAAAAAACGGAAGACTTTAATTTTTGTTTATTCAACTCAAAAATAAAATTAACTTTCCGTTTAATTTATTTTTATTTAATTTTGGTTTATTACTGCTAGACAATGAACTCTATCAAGGCTAAGGAAGTAAAATGACTTTAGACAGCAAATAAAGGAAAAAAGCATATTGTTTATAAAACTATTTAAAAAAATTTCGAATTTATTAATTACGCATTGATCAAACAATAAAATAATTAAATTTAGTTATTTATTTAACAAAATAATTATTTAGAAACTGATATTATAGTCCATATTTTTTGTAAACTCTATACACACACTTTTTTATTAAAAAAAAAAAATAAACGCAACCTTGTGATTTGATGTGATAATTTGCAAATGTTTTTTAGGAGTATTTTTTTTTTTCGCTGTGAAAAGGTCAATGATTCCCCTACACGTTTAAAATAAAATGTTTGTGTTATAAAACCAAAAATCAAGGCAAATAAATATTTAGCTATAAAAAAAATCTCTATTAAATAAATATATATGAGGGTTGGTAATTTGTTAAAAAACAAAAGTATTTAATAATAATTACTTTTGGCAAACAAACTCAAACACACTCTTTAATGAAACTAAAACCTGACAATCATTTGTCATATTTAACAGAATTTAATAACTAAATTTTGTTAAGTGAAATAAACAAACAACTTTCATATCAATGCTCTCTAAATGCAAAAAAAAATTCAAAAAATATATAAAAATTCATGGCAAAAAAAAAATTTTTAAAATAGTGGGGTATTGAGATTGAAACAGAGACACACATTTTAATAACATGGTGACCCAATTAACAAACGATACAGAAACAAATATATGTTTAAAATAGAAAAACACTCATTCATTCATTTATTTATACACAAAGTCTTAAACTAAATTAATAAATTTTTAAGATTTGACAAGTGAAAATTTTAAATGAAATTTTAAATACAAAATAATAATAATAATGATATACCAAGCAAATTAAAACCCACTAACAATAATGTAAAAATACATAAGATGATCTACACAAATCATACAATTTATTTGAATTAATTAAGTAATTTTGCAGAAACATAAAATTCAAAATAAAAAAAAAGATTCGAAATTCTGTCAAATTGTTTGATATTTGGAAAAAGAGCAGTAAAAGCTTGTCCAAACTCCCTCTCTCTCTCTCCCTCTCCGTAATCAAAAAATCTCAATTCAACTGTAACTGTTTACTTTTATGTATACTAGTAACTACCTACGTAAACAGTAGAGGAAATTTTTAAGTTATCATTTTTTAAATAAATAATTACAAAATGTGCTATTTTTCTAGACAAATTACTTGTTATTAACCACATTTCTTGTCCCCAATACTTGATATAGTTTAGATTTTATTATTAGCCTAAAAAAAATTCAAATTTTCTTACTTGTTTATTTTCGTTTACTAGACTAATAAACAAAAACAGTATTTAGGCCTACAACTGTTACCCAAATCTATTTTAAATAAAAGCTCAAAACAGGTTATTTCTTTACAAAAAAATTAAGTAAATTTATTTACAAACAAAAAAAAATCCAACGTTTTAACCACGCACACGCAATTGCATTCATTAATCATTTGGCCAAGGTGAATAAAGACACAAAAATACAATTTTTTCTATTTCTTGTCTTCTTTAAATAAATTTTTGTTTCTTTTTTTGAAAAAGATATATATTTCTTAGCTTTTTATTTATTTATTTATTTGTTTTGAATAGCACAATCTAAGAAAATAACAAAATTTAAAACATTTAAATCAGTTTAAATTATAAATAATTTATGAACTTTGTATCATTTGAAAAAAAAAACTGGTTAATTTACTTATAGTTTAAAATCTTCAAAAATAGCTGAACAATTTTTGTCCAAAAGATGATTTATTTCCTTAAAAATTATAATAAAATGTTGAATTTTATTGTTAAAACCAAAACAATATGTTAATTTATAATTTAGAGCAAAATTCCAGTTTTTTTTTTGTTTTTGTTTAATACGAAGATCATGTTAGATTAGTAGTTTCCTTTAAGAGAGATATTTGTTTTCAAAAAAAAGCAGTTGGAAATAAAAATAAAGTGGTTGTTAGTGTTAAGTCTAGTATATTCTATAGTATAGAGTATAGTCTCTAGTTTCTATTATAGAGTCTAGTCTCTAGTATAGAATCTAGTCTAGTCTCTAGTAGAGAGTCTAGTCTAGTCTCTAGTATAGAGTCTAGTCTAGTCTCTAGTATAGAGTCTAGTCTAGTCTCTAGTATAGAGTCTAGGACTAGTATAGGACTAAGCTCTAGTATAGAGTCTAGTCTCTAGTATAGAGTCTAAACACTAGTATAGAGACTAAACTCTAGTATAGAGTCTAAACTCTACTATAGAGACTAAACTCTAGTATAGAGTCTAGTCTCTAGTATAGAGTCTAGTCTCTAGTATAGAGTCTAGTCTCTAGTATAGAGTCTTGTCTCTAGAAAAGAGTCTTGTCTCTAGTAAAGAGTCTTGTCTCTAGTATGAGGTCTAGTCTCTAGTATAGAGTCTAGTCTCTAGTGTAGAGTCTAGTCTCTAGTATAGAATATAGTCTAGTATAGAGTCTAAACTCTAGTATAGAGTCTAGTCTCTAGTATAGAGTCTAGTCTCTAGTATAGAGTCTAGTCTCTAGTATAGAGTCTAGTCTCTAGTATAGAGTCTAGTCTCTAGTATAGAATCTAGTCTAGTCTCTAGTATAGAGTCTAGTCTCTAGTATAGAGTCTAGTCTCTAGTATAGAGTCTAGTCTAGTCTCTAGTATAGAGTGTAGTCTAGTCTGTAGTATAGAGTCTAGTCTCTAGCATAGAGTCTAGTCTCTAGTATAGAGTCTAGTCTCTAGTATAGAGTTTAGTCTCTTGTATAGAGTCTAAACTCTACTATAGAGTCTAAACTCTACTATAGAGTCTAAACTCTACTATAGAGTCTAAACTCTAGTATAGAGTCTAGTCTCTAGTATAGAATCTAGTCTCTAGTATAGAATCTAGTCTAGTATAGAGTCTAGTCTCTAGTATAGAGTCTAGTCTCTAGTGTAGAGTCTAGTCTCTAGTATAGAATATAGTCTAGTATAGAGTCTAAACTCTAGTATAGAGTCTAGTCTCTAGTATAGAGTCTAGTCTCTAGTATAGAGTCTAGTCTCTAGTATAGAGTCTAGTCTCTAGTATAGAGTCTAGTCTCTAGTATAGAGTCTAGTCTAGTCTCTAGTATAGAGTCTAGTCTCTAGTATAGAGTATAGTCTCTAGTATAGAGTCTAGTCTAGTCTCTAGTATAGAGTGTAGTCTAGTCTGTAGTATAGAGTCTAGTCTCTAGCATAGAGTCTAGTCTCTAGTATAGAGTCTAGTCTCTACTATAGAGTTTAGTCTCTTGTATAGAGTCTAAACTCTACTATAGAGTCTAAACTCTACTAAGAGTCTAAACTCTAGTATAGAGTCTAGTCTCTAGTATAGAATCTAGTCTCTAGTATAGAATCTAGTCTAGTATAGAGTCTAGTCTCTAGTATAGAATCTAGTCTAGTATAGAGTCTAGTCTCTAGTATAGAGTCTAGTCTCCAGTATAGAATCTAGTCTCTAGTATAGAGTCTAGTCTCTAGTATAGAATCTAGTCTAGTATAGAGTCTAGTCTCTAGTATAGAGTCTAGTCTCTAGTATACAGTTTAACTGTAGTATATAGTCTAGTCCCTAGTATAGAGTCTAGTCTCTAGTATAGTGTCTAGTATAGAGTCTAAACTCTAGTATAAAGTCTAAACTCTATTATAGAGTCTAGTCTCTAGTATAGAATCTAGTCTAGTATAGTCTCTAGTATAGAGGGTAGTCACTAGTCTAGTATAGAGTCCAGTCTCTAGTATACAGTCTAAACTCTAGTATATAGTCTAGTCTCTAGTGAAGAGTCTAGTGTCTAGTATAGAGTCTAAACTCTAGTATAGAGTCTAAACTCTAGTATAGAGTCTAAACTCTAGTATAGAGCCTAGTATCTAGTACAGAGTATAGAGTCTAGTCTCTAGTATAGAGTCTAAACTCTAGTATAGGACTAAGCTCTAGTATAGAGTCTAGTCTCTAGTATAGAGTCTAAACTCTAGTATAGAGACTAAACTCTAGTATAGAGTCTAAACTCTAGTATAGAGCCTAGTATCTAGTACAGAGTATAGAGTCTAGTCTCTAGTATAGAGTCTAAACTCTAGTATAGGACTAAGCTCTAGTATAGAGTCTAGTCTCTAGTATAGAGTCTAAACTCTAGTATATAGTCTAGTCTCTAGTGAAGAGTCTAGTGTCTAGTATAGAGTCTAAACTCTAGTATAGAGTCTAAACTCTAGTATAGAGTCTAAACTCTAGTATAGAGCCTAGTATCTAGTACAGAGTATAGAGTCTAGTCTCTAGTATAGAGTCTAAACTCTAGTATAGGACTAAGCTCTAGTATAGAGTCTAGTCTCTAGTATAGAGTCTAAACTCTAGTATATAGTCTAGTCTCTAGTGAAGAGTCTAAACTCTAGTATAGAGCCTAGTATCTAGTACAGAGTATAGAGTCTAGTCTCTAGTATAGAGTCTAAACTCTAGTATAGGACTAAGCTCTAGTATAGAGTCTAGTCTCTAGTATAGAGTCTAAACTCTAGTATATAGTCTAGTCTCTAGTGAAGAGTCTAAACTCTAGTATAGAGCCTAGTATCTAGTACAGAGTATAGAGTCTAGTCTCTAGTATAGAGTCTAAACTCTAGTATAGGACTAAGCTCTAGTATAGAGTCTAGTCTCTAGTATAGAGTCTAAACTCTAGTATATAGTCTAGTCTCTAGTGAAGAGTCTAAACTCTAGTATAGAGCCTAGTATCTAGTACAGAGTATAGAGTCTAGTCTCTAGTATAGAGTCTAAACTCTAGTATAGGACTAAGCTCTAGTATAGAGTCTAGTCTCTAGTATAGAGTCTAAACTCTAGTATAGAGTCTAGTCTCTAGTATAGAGTCTAAACTCTAGTATATAGTCTAGTTTCTAGTGAAGAGTCTAAACTCTAGTATAGAGCCTAGTATCTAGTACAGAGTATAGAGTCTAGTCTCTAGTATAGAGTCTAAACTCTAGTATAGGACTAAGCTCTAGTATAGAGTCTAGTCTCTAGTATAGAGTCTAGTCTCTAGTATAGAGTCTAGTCTCTAGTATAGAGTCTAGTCTCTAGTATAGAGTCTAGTCTCTAGTATAGAGTCTAGTCTCTAGAAAAGAGTCTTGTCTCTAGTAAAGAGTCTTGTCTCTAGTATAGGGTCTAGTCTCTAGTATAGAGTCTAGTCTCTAGTGTAGAGTCTAGTCTCTAGTATAGAATATAGTCTAGTATAGAGTCTAAACTCTAGTATAGAGTCTAGTCTCTAGTATAGAGTCTAGTCTCTAGTATAGAGTCTAGTCTCTAGTATAGAGTCTAGTCTCTAGTATAGAGTCTAGTCTAGTCTCTAGTATAGAGTCTAGTCTCTAGTATAGAGTCTAGTCTAGTCTCTAGTATAGAGTGTAGTCTAGTCTGTAGTATAGAGTCTAGTCTCTAGCATAGAGTCTAGTCTCTAGTATAGAGTCTAGTCTCTAGTATAGAGTTTAGTCTCTTGTATAGAGTCTAAACTCTACTATAGAGTCTAAACTCTACTATAGAGTCTAAACTCTACTATAGAGTCTAAACTCTAGTATAGAGTCTAGTCTCTAGTATAGAATCTAGTCTCTAGTATAGAATCTAGTCTAGTATAGAGTCTAGTCTCTAGTATAGAGTCTAGTCTCTAGTGTAGAGTCTAGTCTCTAGTATAGAATATAGTCTAGTATAGAGTCTAAACTCTAGTATAGAGTCTAGTCTCTAGTATAGAGTCTAGTCTCTAGTATAGAGTCTAGTCTCTAGTATAGAGTCTAGTCTCTAGTATAGAGTCTAGTCTCTAGTATAGAGTCTAGTCTCTAGTATAGAGTCTAGTTTAGTCTCTAGTATAGAGTGTAGTCTAGTCTGTAGTATAGAGTCTAGTCTCTAGCATAGAGTCTAGTCTCTAGTATAGAGTTTAGTCTCTTGTATAGAGTCTAAACTCTACTATAGAGTCTAAACTCTACTATAGAGTCTAAACTCTAGTATAGAGTCTAGTCTCTAGTATAGAATCTAGTCTCTAGTATAGAATCTAGTCTAGTATAGAGTCTAGTCTCTAGTATAGAATCTAGTCTAGTATAGAGTCTAGTCTCTAGTATAGAGTCTAGTCTCCAGTATAGAATCTAGTCTCTAGTATAGAGTCTAGTCTCTAGTATAGAATCTAGTCTAGTATAGAGTCTAGTCTCTAGTATAGAGTCTAGTCTCTAGTATACAGTTTAACTGTAGTATATAGTCTAGTCCCTAGTATAGAGTCTAGTCTCTAGTATAGTGTCTAGTATAGAGTCTAAACTCTAGTATAAAGTCTAAACTCTATTATAGAGTCTAGTCTCTAGTATAGAATCTAGTCTAGTATAGTCTCTAGTATAGAGGGTAGTCACTAGTCTAGTATAGAGTCTAGTCTCTAGTATACAGTCTAAACTCTAGTATATAGTCTAGTCTCTAGTGAAGAGTCTAGTGTCTAGTATAGAGTCTAAACTCTAGTATAGAGTCTAAACTCTAGTATAGAGTCTAAACTCTAGTATAGAGCCTAGTATCTAGTACAGAGTATAGAGTCTAGTCTCTAGTATAGAGTCTAAACTCTAGTATAGAGCCAAGTATCTAGTACAGGGTATAGGGTCTAGTCTCTAGTATAGAGTCTAAACTCTAGTATAGAGTCTAAACTCTAGTATAGAGCCTAGTATCTAGTACAGAGTATAGAGTCTAGTCTCTAGTATAGAGTCTAAACTCTAGTATAGGACTAAGCTCTAGTATAGAGTCTAGTCTCTAGTATAGAGTCTAAACTCTAGTATAGAGACTAAACTCTAGTATAGAGTCTAAACTCTACTATAGAGACTAAACTCTAGTATAGAGTCTAGTCTCTAGTATAGAGTCTAGTCTCTAGTATAGAGTCTAGTCTCTAGTATAGAGTCTAGTCTCTAGTATAGAGTCTTGTCTCTAGAAAAGAGTCTTGTCTCTAGTAAAGAGTCTTGTCTCTAGTATAGGGTCTAGTCTCTAGTATAGAGTCTAGTCTCTAGTGTAGAGTCTAGTCTCTAGTATAGAATATAGTCTAGTATAGAGTCTAAACTCTAGTATAGAGTCTAGTCTCTAGTATAGAGTCTAGTCTCTAGTATAGAGTCTAGTCTCTAGTATAGAGTCTAGTCTCTAGTATAGAGTCTTGTCTCTAGAAAAGAGTCTTGTCTCTAGTAAAGTGTCTTGTCTCTAGTATAGGGTCTAGTCTCTAGTATAGAGTCTAGTCTCTAGTGTAGAATCTTGTCTAGTATAGAGTCTAAACTCTAGTATATAGTCTAGAATCTAGTCTCTAGTGTAGAGTCTAGTCTCTAGTATAGAAGATAGTCTAGTATAGAGTCTAAACTCTAGTATAGAGTCTAGTCTCTAGTATAGAGTCTAGTCTCTAGTATAGAGTCTAGTCTCTAGTATAGAGTCTAGTCTCTAGTATAGAGTCTAGTCTCTAGTATAGAGTCTAGTCTCTAGTATAGAGTCTAGTCTCTAGTATAGAGTCTAGTCTCTAGTATAGAGTCTAGTCTCTAGTATAGAGTCTTGTCTCTAGAAAAGAGTCTTGTCTCTAGTAAAGAGTCTTGTCTCTAGTAAAGAGTCTTGTCTCTAGTATAGGGTCTAGTCTCTAGTGTAAAATCTAGTCTAGTATAGAGTCTAAACTCTAGTATATAGTCTAGAATCTAGGCTCTAGTGTAGAGTCTAGTCTCTAGTATAGAATATAGTCTAGTATAGAGTCTAAACTCTAGTATATAGTCTAGAATCTAGGCTCTAGTGTAGAGTCTAGTCTCTAGTATAGAATATAGTCTAGTATAGAGTCTTAACTCTAGTATAGAGTCTAAACTCTAGTATAGAGTCTAGTCTCTAGTATAGCGTCTAGTCTCTAGTATAGATTCTAGAGCCTTGTCTCTGGCATAGAGTCTGGTCTCTAGTATATAGTCTAGTCTCTTATATAAAGTCGAGTCTCTAGTTTACACTCTATTCTCTAGTATAGAGTATAGAGTCTAATCTAGTTTCTAGTATAGAAATAACTAAGATTGTTATACATTTAAAAAATCTAACTGATAACTTGCAATGCGTGTTAACTTTAGACTTGCGTTTTTAAAACAAATTTGTCTGGCCCCTTACTCTTATCATTTGGCCCTTCCAGTTGATAAACATTGTTTACCTTATTTCTGCAAACTGTAATGTAAACAAATCCTTAAATATGTTTAACAATTTCACAATTATTTTTAGATGTGTGTCATTTAAATGAACTGACAAAAAAGAATTGCAAATATTTTATGATTATGACGCCAACTTTGTTTGTTTTTCTTTTCTACATGATTGAACAAAACACACACACATGTAATTTCTAGTACTTTTTGTTAAATTTTAAATACAAAAAAACTGAAATTAAATTTTAGTTTATTACAGAATTTTAAAAATAAATGCGTTAATGAAAATGTTTATTATTAAAATCAAAAAATAAACACTAAAAACTATGACTGGCTGGCTGGCTTTCCTTCATCATCTGTCATTGTGGGTGGGTGGTGGTGGTGCAAGCCAGAGGAAAAACAAAAATATTTACTTTTTGAGCACGTAGCAATTTCTAAAATAAAATTTTATTATTTTAGCCGAAATAATAATGACTTCCGTGTAAACACAGGAAAATTTTTTGGTAGTTTTTCGGGGAAACTTTTAAAATTGAATGGATAATTCTAGTATTGAAAAGTGAAAAATTTCTTATTGTTAGATAAATATTTTCTTTAATTATTTTTTGATTTATTTTTTTTACTAATTTTTATTACCTTTTCCTGTTTTTCTTTACAGGTAAGCTAATTTGTTTTGTTTTTAAGTGGGTATTTTATTACACTTGTGCTTTAGGGTAAGTTTTTTAAAGAAATTTATTATTTTTGAATTCGATATATTTGTTTTTTATTTTTAAAAGTTTTGATTTAGGTATTGCCCTAATACAAACTACTGGAAGAAGCCTGATTTATGGCCTAATCCGAAACCGAATATGGACTTCAAAATTTCACTACTTTTTTAATATTTCCAAAGTACCAATATTTATATTACATATTTATATAGTTACACTCTACTCTTATGTCAAAATCCATTAAATTTTAAACATAAATTAAATATAGAAAAAAAAGCAGTTAATTAACATAAAGGTAACTAAAATAAATGCCGCCATTAGGATTGTTTAACTGGCACAACCATGTACACACAGCGCAACAGCAACAAATACTTACGAGATTTCAAAATAATCTCTGTCTAAAGTGAAAATTAATGGCCAACTAACTATAAAGAGCCGATGATCAAGCAGTCAACCGTTCATTAAAACAGTAAAAGTGAGAAATTTTTGTTATTGGTGTAGACATACAAAGTTGTAATAAATTGAAAAATTTTATGACTTTTTAAATGACATAAACATTTAACAGCTACTGGCGTTTTGCTTGGTAGCTAGTAGAGATTAACATTAGGCAGGCAATTACTCAGCTAGCCAGCCATACAGTCTCTTTGAGAGCAAACCCTCAAGATTAAAAGCAACAAGATCACTGAGATCATGCAGTTAAACACAGTAGGTAACAGGGATTAGATGTAGTGAAATTTGTCATGGAAAATTAGTTTTAAATTAAATCATCATTAGTTAGAGTTCTTAAAAATTATATAAAAAAAGTTCAGTTTTAAATAGTTCTTTCTCATTGTAGTTTTGACATAAGGGGTTTCCCCAACTATTTATTTTTTTATTTTAAAACCAAATTTGTTTGATTTTTTTATGGCCACATAAAAATCCATGATTTATAACAAAAATTTAACATTAGTAGTTTACAAAATATACTAATTATTTAATGTTTCTTAATCACTTAATTAGTTTTATTGGATTTGATTGATTGTTTAAAAAAAAAATTGTTTTCCCAAAAACTGTGCCTTTAATCTTCAAAACCAACAAACAAATTTAATTTTTAGCTGATAAAATTCATTTGAAATTGAAAATAAACAAACAAATAATATTCAAGGTTAATTAATTTAATACATTTTAAAAGAATCAACAAAAAATTAATTAAATTTATTTAAAAGTTCTCAAAACTAAAGGATTTGAAAATTTCTTTATTGTTTTTCTTTGAATATTTATTTTGATTTGCGAAAAAAAAAAAAAAAAATTCCGTCGAATTAAGACGGCTGTGTTATTAAATGTTTGTGTTTGATTTATGGTGGGAATTCTAAGAATTGAAATGTTTTCAAAACACTCAAGAGAGCGTAAAAATAGCGTGCGACTGTTTTTGTGAATTATGTTTGAATAAATTTTCCTAAAGCATTTTAGAATGAGTATAATCGTTTATTTGCAAAGGAAATTTTTGTATGCTCAGCTATTTTATGAAACGTTATTAGGGGGGGGGGGGGGGGGGGGGGGTGTATGTTATGTATCAATTTTGAGAATTATGTTGCTCGTGTAATTTTGCAGCCTTAATGATTCTGTAGAAATTACACAAATTCTGTAAAGTACTCAGTTTTTAATTAAACTAATTAGTATGAAATTTCAATTCATTGAAACTTGGTTTCTTAGGAATTTTAGGAATTATAGAATGTAAGAAATTTCTTTGCTGTAAAAACACAAAGAATTTTGTTTCAATTTCACAAATTATTGGAAAATTTCTTTTAACACATTCTTTTTTTAAATAATGAAATTTCAAATTCACTGAAAAATATGGTTTCTCTGAAAATTAAGAAAAAATTCAGCAAATTAGAATTATGATTGCTATAAACACAAATAATTTGGTTTTAGTTCTATACTATGGAGTGGCCCATATACTGCAGACTGGCTGTAAATAGACTAGACTTTATACTATGATCTGGTCCGCAGACCATAGATTAGGCTATATAGACTGTAATCCAAAGTCTATTAACTAGACTCTGTAATACGAACTAAGGAGTGAGATCGAAAAATTCTTAACATACATACATATGTATATGTTAATAAAAACGAAACCACTAAACTCACATTACAATTTGAACTTATATTACAATTTACAAAAAATAAATATTTTTATAGTTTTAATCACTAGTAATGAAATTTTGAACCTTTTTCGGAAACCCTTCCATTAACGTTTTTATAGAGCCTTGTGTCTTTTTGCTCGAACAGGTAGTCCATCTCCGTTTAAAATCTACCACACTTTTGGACTCCTTTCTTGTGCTCTTCAATTCTCTTTTAATAAGAGCCCAATATCTCTCCACTGGCCTTAGCTCCGGGCAGTTTGAAGGATTTGCCTCTCTTAGTACACATACCACATTATTATTCTTGTACCACTCAAGGGCTTGTTTAACATAGTGACGGGATGTCAAGTCAGGCCAAAAATAAGTGGACATATTATGAAGTCTTATGAATGGAAGCAGCATTTTTTGTAAACATTCCTTGATGTAAATTTCGGTATTTATAGAGCCCGTTGTAACAAATGATTGGCTTCTTTTGCCGCAACTGCATATTGCTTGCCATACCAAGAACTTTTTGGGAAATTTTGTCTGCTTTTGGGTCCTAAACTTTTCTTCAACATTTCCTCGAGCATCAGCAACATCAAAATTTTGACCAGGAAGTTGCGAAAAATTGTCCATACGTACATTTCGTCATCCATTATGCAGCAGATATATTTTTTGTATAAAATTTGACTTCAATTTCCGCGCTCTGTCTTCGGCCTCTAAATTTTTAGCAGAGTTCCTGTCAGGAACTTTTTGAGTCTTGTATGCTTTTAAACCTTCATTGGCTTTAACAAATAGTCCGAGTACTGATCTAATCGGTCTGCTTTCCTACCGGAGGTGTTGGGATTTTTTTTGAAAATGCTTTCAATTTATTGGCTTTAGAAATATCATGTGGACATTCCTTCTACCTGAACCAGATTTTCTATCAACGTACAAGTTCTCCTGGTACTGTTGAATAACATTGGAAACAGTTTGACGGCAGACCTTTGATTGTTTAGTCAACTTTTTGTAGGACCAAGTTGGGTTTTGTTGAAAATATTTAATAATTTTAGTACGCACTTTTTTCTGGTCACTCACAAATGAACATAATTGACATTAAACATAATAACTGACATGCTTTACAAAGGTAACTTGATAAAAAAATATCGAATAATACTTGGGTTAAAAGTTTTAATGAAAAACGAATTTTTCGATCTCAGTCCTTAGTCCCACAGACTATAGACTAGACTCTAAATAGGAACTTGTTCGATTGTCTATAGTCTAGGAACTAGTCCCACTGACTATAGACTAGACTCTATACAAGGGACTAGTCCCACTGACTATAGACTAAAATCTATGCTAGGGACTAGTTCCATAGTCTAGTTCTATAGACTAAACTCTATACTTGTGAATAGTTCCATAGTCTATAGACTAAACTCTTTACTTGGGACTAGTCCCACTGACTATAGACTAGACTCTATACTAGGGACTAGTCCCATAGCCTATTATAAACTAGTTTAAAGCTACATTACACTCAATTGATTACCCCTATTATAATTTTCAATTACTTACATACAATTTCTTTAAATGTTTTAAAAATAGCTGGCTACCCATCAACAATATTTCTTTTTGTTATTTTATTATTGATCTATTAACAATTAAGAAACAAATTGATCCATTTAATAAAAATCTATAAATTCTTTTTTTAGAATTTTCTATATATTTTTAACAATATGTATATGTATAATAAATCCCTTTAACATTTCATTGCTGAACTAAATTCACAATGAACATGTAACAAAAAGGTAATGAAATTGATAATAATGCTATAAAAATATTATAAATTGAAAAAAAAAAAAAAAATGTTCAATTAAGAAGAGTGTTTCTTTCATAATAAATGAAAAATAATTAAATATTGTAATATTGATGAAAGAAATAACAAATTAATATTATTATAACAATATCAATATAAATAAATGAAAAAAAAAAAAGAAAACAATATGTATGTAAAAATGAAATGAAACCATAAAAATACTAAATACAATGTAATGGGCTGGGTACATGCATGGATGGTATTAAATAGAAGTGTGTTGGGTATTTTGTTCAAGGGTCAAGTGAGGCCAAAAATTTTTCTTGTTTCTGTATATTTTATACAACAACAAACGAATACCCAAGGGAGGTGGTGGTATGGAATAGTATTTATCAACAATGCAGCAATAGCTATAAAAACTTTGATTAAATAAACTTCAAACAAAAAAATTATTATTAAAGTTATACCAAACAAACCAGAACCAGATTCTAAACTAGAAATGAACATTTTATGCCGCTTTATTTTTATTATTTTTGTAGCCATCTAAATCTATTGTTATTTTTGGTGTATGTAAATTTGTTTTTTTTTATTTATTTTTCTGTTAAATAAATGAATAAACAAATGTTTTGGAACAAGTTATCAGACTTTCAATTTGAACAGCAACAACTAAAAGCCTAGACGAAACCAAATCAATCAGTTTATGTTGAAAATAAATTTGTATTGATAATTGAATAAATACATACGTACCTCGTGTACATAAACAATTAATGGTTAAACGAATTGAAAAAGTACAACAAAAAAACCAGACCGTCTCCCTTAAATAAATATGTATGTATGTACATAGATAAAGGGCAATACACATGGTCGGGTCTTGTTAATAGACGTATAGGTTCCCCCAAAAAAAAGCCTAGTCAACCAACCAACCACTCATAAACATTAAGGCTGATTATTAGTGATAATGACATGTTTTTTTAAAAATACGCTATGAGTGAGGAATAATAAATTAGATTTTGTTTTTTTTTTTTTTTTTGAAGATTTTGTAATGACAAATACAAACTTTTAACACAAAAAAATATACAGTGCGGTTAAAAAGTAAACACATTAATTAGAAATTTAACTTTCGAACTTTTAAAAATCATATACATATAAATTGTATGATATTACTACATATTTCTTTAATTATATTTTTTTGTAAGCCCAGAATTTCGATTATTTCGATAAATGGTCCGCTCATATATCATAAAATCTAGACTTAAAAAAAACACGAGTTAGGGCCTTTCTATATTAAGGTAACGATACGTTATTTTTTAAGTTTATATTTTTCACAATTAAGTTCGAATTTTTTAAATTATATAATTTTGCAAAATTATATAATAAATATCAGTAAAAACTAGCTTATTTGAAATAACAAACACTTTTTTCCAAAAACCTATAAAAAGTTTAGAAAAATTAAAAAAATTGTAGACTTTGGAACATTAACTTTTGTCATTTTAATTTCGAACATAAGAAAAATTTTAAGAATTATATTATACATACAAGTTTATGATTTTGTAACCAAATTTCATGAAAAATATAGTTTTATCTCTTTTGCAAAAGTTTCGAAATTAAGTTCGAATTTTCGAAATTCATTAAAATGTATAAAATTTATCCAAATACGAAAATAATGGCAAAAGTAAACTTATTTCAGAGTTTAATAAACTGTTTTCTTGCAAAGCGTTAAAAATTTTAAGATAATTTAAAATTTTTTGATTTTCGAACATTAGATTTTGTCATAATTTTAATTTCGAACATAGTAAAATCCTTAAAAATCATGTTAAACATAGGATTTTATGTTTTTTATGTCAAAATTTCATTGGAAATATGAATTTTTCTATGTTCGAAAAAATTCGAAATTAAGTTCGAATTTTCGAAAATCATAAGATTTTTACAAATAATGAACTAAATGCAAAAACGAACTTATTTAAGGTTTCGAACAACAGCTTCTGTCTCAATTTTAATTTCAAACATTGAAAGAACCTCAAAACTTATGCTATACATGAAATTTTTATTTTTTATGACCAAAATTAATTAAAAATAAGATTTTTCCATATTCGAAAAATTTCGAAATTAAATTCGATTTTTCGAAATTCATAAAATCTATATAATTTTAAAATAATAAAATATAAGCAAAAACAAAGTTATTTTAAACTTATAATAAATCACTATGTTAAGTAGTTTTGACTTTCGAACATTAATTTCTATAATAATTTTACTTTCGAACATTGAAAAACCTTTAAAAAATGTGATATCTTTGAGCTTAGATGATTTTTATCACCGATTTTCATTATAAATATTATTTTTTCTATGTTCGAAAAATTTCGAAATTAAGTTCGAATTTTCGAAATTCATAAAAATGTATAAAATTTTCCAAAATATACAAATACTAGGAAAAACAAACATATTTAATGCTTTAAACAAACTATTTTTTACTTTCGAACATTAATTTCTATTATAATTTCAATTACTAACGAAAAAAAATTAAACTTTATGACCTAATTTCATAAAAATTATGATTTTTTCTATGTTTGAAAAATTTCCAAATTAAGTTGAATTTTCGAAAATCGTAAAACTTTTGCATATAAACAGATAAGGCTAAAACAAAAATAAATTTATTTAAGCCCAAAAATAAACTTATTTAAGGCTTTAAACTTGAATTTTTTGAACTTTCGAACATCAACTTCTGTCTTAACTTTAATTTCGAACATTAAAAGAACCTCAAAAATTATGTTGTATATAACATTTTATGATATTTACAACCTAATTTCACTAAAAATATGATTTTTTTTATGTTCGAAAAATTTCGAAATAAAGTTCGATTTTTTGAAATTAAAGAAAATTTATAAAATTTTGCCAAAAATTATTTAAAATCATAAACAAAGTTATTTGAAACGTTAAACTGACAATTTTTTAAAATGAAATAAGAAATAATAATAATTTTTTGACTTTCGAACATTGAAAAATCTTCAAAAAAATATGTTATCTTTCACTTAGACATGATGTATTTTATCTTATTTTTTCGAAGTTCATATTTCGAAAATATGTTCGAATTTTCGAAATTCATAAAAATTTAAAAAATAATCATTTAAAAGCAAAAACAAACTTATTTAATCTTTAAACACCCAATTTTTTATGATTTAAAAAAAAAAATATTGAAAATTCTATTTTTGGAATCTTTAACTCAGGAACAAAAGCCATTAAGAATAACTGTTGATTTTCTAATGTTTTTTAAATTGATTTAAGCTTTTCTGTACGTCTTATATCTTTCAATTTCAACAATATTTTCTTAGCTCTAGACAGGAAATCCATTAACATGAGAGTTTTTTTCTTTATAGCCAACTAAGTAATAGAGGCACACAAAATAATTTGCAAAGCGAATTGTCATTAATTTTCTTTCAACAGTCATAATAAACCAAACAACAATAAAGCACAAAATTGACAGCTGTCAATAAGAATGTGTTTTGTGTTTTGATTTGAGTAAATTAAGTAAACACATGACATAAGGCATTGATGACTAAATCAGCAACAAAAAAAAAAAAAAAAACACAATTATAAATGCAAAAATATAGATCATGTATGTAGGAGAGACAAAAAGAACCACAATTTCAGAAATGTTCTTGAAAGGAATTATTTCAGAAATAAATGATCTTTCTGACATTGAAAAGTAGCAGCCGTGACTATGTTTTTTGTGTGTTTAATAATGATTAAGTAGGTTAAATGTGATTATACTTAATTGTTAAGGTTGGCAAATTTCAAAGATCCTATTTGAGTTCATAAAAATTGTTGGCAAAATTTCATTTTTTAAAGGTCACTTAAGATATTAATAAATTTTATTTTAAATTTGAAATTTATAGTTTTAATTTAAGATATGTTCATGTCAGATTTCGATCTGTATGTCTTTAAAAACTGACCTAAAACAATTAAAACTAAATACAAACATTTAAACAAAACAATTGTAACCTTCACCTAAAAACAAGCAGAAAAATACATAAAAATAGTGTGAATTTGTCAGATTTAAAGGTTTTTTTTTTTTTTTTTTTGTTTGTTTTCAACGCAAATAATCATTGTACGCGTCTACACACCATCACATTCTCACTCTTTCGTACATTACCTGCTGCATTGGAATTTCATTAAAATTTATTTATTTATTTAGTGTTTCAAATTTTTGTTTTTATTGTCTTTTCTTTAACATTGAACAAGATCTCGCAGATGACCTTTAGCTGTTGATACAATACTTACTGTTATTGTGATTACTTCCGAGTTTTATTGTATTTCTGCGTTAATGTTCTTTATATATATTTTCGAACATAGAATATGTTTGTGAAATTATTGTTTATTTATAAATTTTAAGGTTTTTATCTAAGTAGTTGACTTAGAGGGCATTTTTAGCTATGTTCGAAAATTTTCGAAATTATGTTCGAATTTTCGAAAATCTCAAAAATGTATAAAATTTTACAAAATAATCAAATAAAAAGGAACTCAAGAATTATTTGAAGCTTTGAACACTAAATATGAAACTTTTGGGAGTTTCGAACATTAATTTCTGTCATAATTTCAAATTCGAACATAGTAAAAAGCTGTCAAAAATTAAGTTTTACCTAAAACTTATGATTTTTATGGACAAATTTCATTAAAAATATTATTTTTTTATGTTCGAAAATTTTCGAAATTAAATTCGAAATTTCGAAAATTTTAAAAATATTAAGAAATGGCTAAATAAAGCTATAGATTTGTACTTTAGAACTTAATTATTAGCATTTATTGAAATTTCTTGCATAATTGAATGTTCGAATTTTGAGAAAGCTTAAAATTTGCTTTAAAAACCTGCTACCATCACATTCTTTCTATAAAATAACCTTCTTTAATAACCTCAATTACTCGCACCTCTTTGCCCAGTAATACCCAGACAGTTATTTATAATATTTACTTGATAGATTACAATTTATAGGAATTTACTTTATACTTACTATATTCCCTTATCTGTGCAATCTTCAATCCCCATCAATGTCACATTTTATTATCATCAATTTTCCAACACATGCGAACTAAGACGGCACAAACTGCAAGCTTTTTTTCCAATCTCCTTGACTTGACCAATATCAATAAATTCCATATTGTACGATTATTGTTTATGGGGTTTAAACTAAAGTAAACAAACACAAATGTGTAAACAACTATACTAGAGAATTTATTAAAAACAAAACAATTCATAATACATTGTTTATGTAAGGATTTGTTGTCTTAAACAGTGTAGATAGAAACTTGTGTAGTGATTGAGAGAGTAGTGCAATTTTATTTGCTGTGGTTTTAAATAGATTTGTATATATTTCTTAAAGGTATCAGAGACGTAGCTCAAGAACTCTTCAGCACTCTATAGATTAGAATATTTTGTTTTTCTTTTCATTAAAAACTTTCTATAAATATTTGAATTCATTCAATATTGTATGTTAGAATGCAGAAAGCCATAATTAATTACATAAATTTTGATTAATTTTATGTTTAAATGATTAAAATAATTGTTTTCTCCATGTTCGAAAAAATTCGAAAATACGTTCAAATTTTCGAAATTTTAAAAATAATAGCTCAAAATTATCTTCAGTAAGTCCAACACCATTTTGTTGCAAAAACAAAGTAATCAACTATAAAATATTTATTTAGTTCAATATTTATAGGTTCGAATAATGAAGTTTATTATTGAAATTCAGCTTAAATGATTAAATTTTCGAAATTGTTCAAAATAGCTCAACATTTGCAAATAAAGTGCTTTTTAAAATTTATTAAATTTTATTGTAAAACCATTCAATTGAACTCAAAATCTTTAAAGTCCTTCAAAATTTCAATGTACGAGTAAAAAAAATTTCATGCCTAAATCCATAAATTTGAAAAACGGTGTGAATTAAATACATGTTTGTTCTCGTCTTGTTCGAAATTAATTTCGAAATTTTTCCAAATAACTCAGAATTAACGAATCAATTATTTAAAATTTTTTTCTTTTGATTTGTTTAATTAAAATAAACAAATATTTGAAGTTCAAATTCAATTCGAAAATTAATTTCTGTCATAATTTTATTTTCAAACATTGAAATAACCTCATAAATTATGTTATACATAAAATTTCATATTTTTTTGGACACAATTTCATTATAAATGAGATTTTTTCTATGTTCGAAAAATTTCGAAATTAAGTTCGAATTTTCGAAAATCATAAAAATGTTGCCAAATAATCACTTAGAAGTAAAAACAAACTTATCTAAAGTTTTAGACACACACTTTTTTGGGAATTATGTGAAACTATTCAAATTTTTTTTCGAGTTCACCACAATTTAAGTTTGTTCAAAACTAAAATTGTTAATATTTCAACCTAAAAATTCAAGTACTTGAACATTTTATTGGAATTTGACTTGAAAAATAGTTAAAAAATTTAATATTTTTCAAATAAAAACCACGTGGCTTGAATTTATGTTTCCTTTTTAATTGAGAATTTCCTTTTTATGTTTCCTTTTTGCTGGAAACCTTTTTCAAATAAAAACCATGTGTTTCCTTTTTAATTGAGAATTTCCTTTTTACTGGACTTGCTTTCAATTTGAATTCCAGCAAAAATGCTTATTTGGAATGTTCAAATAAAAACATTTCATTTCTAAATCCATAAATATTTTGAAAAAGCTTGTATTTTCAGTCGAAATGATTTAAATGATTGTTTCTGTTATGTTCAAATAAGTTCGAAATTAAGTTCGAATTTCAAAATTTTTCAAATATGCTAAAAATTATAAAATAAAAATAGAAAATCAATTTATATAGAATTTCTCTTCAAAATTGAGTTCTAGTAATTTAACAATCTTTACTATGGCAATATTCGAAAAAGGAAATTTCATCTCTAAATCCATTAATTTTGAAAATTTATTGGTTTTTGGAGTTGTAATATTTTAAATAATTGTTTTTGTCATGTTCGAAAAAATTTGAAAATAAGTTAGAATTTTCGAAATTGTCAAAAATTGCTGGAAAATTAAAAAATACAAATCGAGAGACTTTCTTGTTTGAATATTTATTGAAAATCTTTATGATTGAGCTCAAAATATATACAAAAATTACAAATTAATTTCGAATTTTCGAAATTGTCAACAAAAATTTTTAAAAGTTGTAGTTTTTTTTTCAACAGTAATTAAAAGTATTTCTTGGTTCGAATAAATTCTGAAATTATGTTTGAATTTTGGACATTGTTTGATATTAAAAAAAACCAAAATTTGTTTGAATATTAATAAATCTTAGCTCAAAAACATTATTTTTGAAATTATTTTCTCATTTATAATTTAACAATTTACATTTTTCAGTCTTTGCGTTAATGATTTCATGTTCGAATTTGGAATATTTGTCATAAAATTATATTTTTGGTTAGTTCTTTAAGATTTTTATAACAAAATAGAATTTGATTGATTTTATCATGTTTGAAAAATTTCGATCTTATATTCGAAATCTAGAAAATAGACAAAAATGAGAAATAGAGATTAAACAAATTTCTATTTAATATTGCATCTATATTTGTATGTTCGAATACAAAAAAGTAATGGGTTTCGAACTTATGTTCGAATTTTTGAAAATGTAGAAAATAACATAGAATTATAAATAGAGGCTAAACAAATTTTTATTTAATGTTTTAACTGTATTTGTATGTTCAAATTAAAAAAATTATGGATTTCCATGATGTTCGAAATATTTCGAACTTATGTTCGAATTTTCGAAAATGTAGAAAATAGCCAAAAATAAGAAATAGAGGCTTAAATTAATTTCTGTTTAATGTTTCAACAATATTTGTATGCCAGAATACAAAAATAATGGGTTTCCTTGATATTCGAACTCATGTTCGAATTTGCGAAAATATCAAAATTACAGAAAAAGCCCAAAATTAATTTAATGTTTTTTATATACATACATTTGAGTACGAATTCAAAAATAATGGATTTCCATGATGTTCGAAAAATTTCGAACTTATGTTCGAATTTTCGAAAATGTTTGAAATAGTCCAAATTATGAAATAAACAGTCTAAAGCGAAGTTTTATAAAATTTTTTCCAATTTTTGTGTGTTCGAATTCAAAAATAATACAGATTTTCACGTTCGAATACAAAAAATTTAAACTTTTTAAACAAATATTCTTTTGAAATTTTAAGTTTTTAATATTCAGAAAATTTTAAACTAAAATTTTCGAAAATGAAAAAAAATTTGAATTTGAGAATTTCAAAATTTTGAACTTCTTAAATCATATTACCTTTTTAATAATTGCCTATCCAACTTCAAACTTTGTATGTATAATTTTTGTGTGTTCGAATTGAAAAATAATACGAATTTTCGAATATTCTTTTGAAATTTTTAGGTTTTAATTTCAAAAAATTTTAAATTGAAAATTTCAAAATTTTTGTACTTCTTAAATCATATTTCCTGTTTAACTTCAAACTTTGGTATAAAGATTTTAAAGTAGCTGCTCGCACTATTCCTTTAAATGTTTATCTGTTAAAACTTTTTTTTTCAAAAAGAAAAGAAAACGTGCAATTTATAAAGAAAATTAATCTTGTCTAAGTATTTAACAAAGTCCGAGTAAATATAGATTTTATTTTTGCCGTTGAAATAAAACAAAGCAGAAAAGAGACACATTGTTTTTTTGTTTCGACTACAATCATCAGTAAACAACGTGATAAGTTAATGTTAATAGAGCAAATAATAATAATTTCTACATACATATAGACAAATTTTCTTTCTTATAAATATATAAACGTATTTTTTTGCATAATCAATTTCAATATTTATTTTTTTTTTCTTCATGATTAAGAAACAAATGCCTTTTCCTTGTATAATGAAAAGCATGGCAAATCATATCAAAAGGTGTTCACTTTTTTTATATATAAAAAAAGAAAAAAACATTTAATTTATTTATTTTTTTGTTTTTTTTTTTTTCTTTTTCAAGAAATTGTTTACATTCTAAACAATTGTTGTTGTTGTTGTACATTTAGTAAATATTAGAAAGACAACAAAAATTATCAACAGACTGCTGGCCGTCTGAGTTTTTTTCCAATATTTTTTTATTTTTTTTTTGTCATCTCGAAACGGAAAAATACTGAGTTGTATATTATTTTTCTATTTTCTAGTATTACGAAAACCATTATACATATAGTTATTGTAATATATGGACGGACTTGCTCCCTTGCTACCTCTAAGCCCCCTTATGTGATTTTTTTTTGATTCCATGGTGGGTGTGTTGTTTTCCTTATTTTTTACACGTAAACAACACGTATTTTTTATGCGTCTCTACATGAGTATGTTTACGTTTAAATGAATTTGCAACAAAAAAAAAAGTATTAGTTAGACTTACATACTTATAAGTTCAGACCTACATACATACATACATACATATGTATTTGAGATCCCTCATAATAATAAGCGTAATGAAGCAACAACAACAATAGAACGTATGTACGTACGTACACCTTCACAATTTACCACTCACTCACTCATCGTCACCACTCACTTCTGGTTTGTTGTTGTCATCGTTGTTGTTGTTTGTATGGGCCATTCAACAAACACTTGTAATTTTCCATTGTAAAAACTATAAACAGAGGCGTATGCTGGGAATTTATTGGAAATTTGTAAGAGGAGTCCATAAATTTGTTAGTTCAATTCTGAGACTAATGAAATTGTAAACAATTTTTATTTGTTTCTTGTTCAAATTCTCACTCTCTTAAAAAAAGGGCAAGACCCTTTTAAACAAATCTTAGTAAAATAAATCTCTGTTTCTTCTTGTACAGAAGAGTTATTTTAGAGGGAATCATTTGTATATACTACATCATGAATGGCAAGAGTTTAAGATTTCATTTGAAGTTTCTAAAATTTTCAGTTGCGATTCCATTAACTATTCTGGTTCCCTATAGATATCGATGTCGATTTAGCGATGTCCCTCTGTCCATATGTTGATTGAAATAGGGGTTCCCCCAGATAACCTACGAACGAATGTGTGCTATCAATATATGATATAGTCGTGAGAATTTTGCTATTACATATCATCAAAATAATCCCATAACTGTTTGATATATAAGCAAAAACCCAACCCCCATCTATCTCGATTTGCCCTAAATTTATAAAAAATAAATAAACTTTTGGAATATACCAGATAGCATAAAGAATTAAAAGCACTCAAAAACTTTCTGTATTGACTGGCCGAGGTAGGTTTTTAAAAATCTAATTTTTTCGGTTCTAGTGAAACATTGAGTATATGATATCAAATAAAAGATATTTTAAAAACCTTACCAACAA
Organism: Calliphora vomitoria; assembly: GCA_942486065.2. Taxonomy (NCBI): domain Eukaryota; kingdom Metazoa; phylum Arthropoda; class Insecta; order Diptera; family Calliphoridae; genus Calliphora; species Calliphora vomitoria. Next base: position 113,177,942 of record OW818030.2, on the reverse strand, counting down.
TATTTTGAAGATACTCATAAAAATCATGGGTGTATTATTTGTATTTTGAAACTTTTGTACAATGTAAATTTATTCAAAGTATTGGCCATTGTTAGCTATGTCTTTTTCCCATCTTTCTGACAACATATGGATTCCGAGCCAAAAGAAATGCTCATCTTTTGAGGCCAAGAACGAATCAGGTCAATATCGGATACTCTGTTCCAAAGTGAAGCGTAACTCAGTATCTGCATCGATCGAAACAAATAGTAGCAGGTCTGGTCTATAAGGCGGGTGAGGCAAAACTTCTCAACCACTTTATTCTAAATACTTTTTATCAGGTGTTTGCGAGCGTTGTCAGGATGGAATATAACGGTTTCATTTCTGCCGCATATTTTGGCGTTTTTCGGCAAGTTCTCGCTTCATTATCTGGCCACATATCCAGATAATGACCACTGGGTCATTATCTGGATATGTGGCCAGGCTTCACATACGATCACTTACGCTTCAGGTTATTGTAATGGATCCATTTATCATCGCAAGTAATGATTCGGTGCTAAAATGATTTTCTTTTATAGCGTTCAAGCATCGTCTTCAATTCGTATGTTACCAAATTTCCCTGCTTTTGCATGAATCCTGCTGCTCGCAAATGTTTTGAGTAGGTCCCAATGACTTTGCAAGCTTTTATTGAGTTTTACAACAATATTCATGAAGTAATGCCTCCAATTCTTGGTCTTCAAGCTTTTGTGGCTGGCCTGGGTGATCTTTGTCTTCCATGTTAAAATCACCACTTCTAAAACTTGACTCCTTGGCATTCACCTAAAACGGTTTCCTTAAAAATATTTTTTGTCGCAGGTTTAAGTGATCTATACACCCAAAGTCTAAAAGCCACAGGCCATCTATCAAATTCAGCCGGATCTATATGGCGGAGTCATTGAAAATTGCATTTCTTGGATCCGTGCTACCGTACCAAAGCGCGGAGGACATTTGAACGATGTCATATTTTATAGATAATCAGCATTTTGCCGTGTTATGGTCGAATAAGATACAATTCCAAAGTATTTTACATTGTCGTTGTAGAAAAATTTAAATAATATCAAATAAAAACGACTACACCAACGCATTAGATTAAGCAACGACACTTGTAGTAAGGCTGAATGACATTCAGTGGGCCTTTCAAATAAAACAAAATCATTAATAACTGACGAACACTGCTTCTTTTATTTCATTTCGAAAACCCCTTTAGCACTCTCCGTTGTTCTATTTCAGTAGCCGGCATAAAAAGAACAGGGAACTTGAATTATAATATCATGTTAAGCACTAGTTGTAATCTGATTAGACAGTTATTTTGGTTTCATTTGTGATCATTATTATGAACTTCGTTTAACATTCGTGTTATTTGCAGGTAAATAACCGATCACAATCAGCCCCTTGTGGGGCTGATTTATTGTTATCTAAGACCTTATCTAAGACCTTTTGGCATATCATATCTAAAGACACAGAACTAGTTACTGGATTGATTCCTGGGGGATATCCAGTAACTAGTACACTTTATAAGAAAGGGATGTGTCATTTTAAAATGGCGTTATCCTATGGAGGGTAAATTTGTGTATTTACTTTTTTTTCTCAGATACAGAATATAAACATAGTACAATTTTTAGCTTTAAGCCTAGTACTCTGTTCATATTTGCGAAAAATTAGGGTTTTTTCATGCGAAAAATTTTATATGCAACAAATGATCAGCTGTTGGATTTAATTTCGTGCGAAAGAAGTGCTGCTTATGTTATTTCGTGTGGTAAAATATGGTTGCCAGATGTATTTCACATATTTTCCATAATAAGAACAGAGTACTGCTTTTGCGAAATTGTTCCGCATATATTTCATTCCAAATATTTTGGTAGATTGACAGCTTTTCCCACGAAATTTTGAACAGAGTACTAAGCTTTATGCGAACATGAAATTGAGTGAATCGAGTGATTTCAAAAACAAGTAAATTATGTGGATTTGATTTACATAACATGAACATATGTTTAATCGTTTTAACAACAAAAATGTTACTTGGATTGGGTTTACAGAACAGGAGGGATTCGCCCCTTTTCTGAAATCAGGTGTTTTCAAAATTAAATGACTTTGGCCATTGTTTTTCGAATGATCGATTTACATAACAAAAAATTGTAAGAATTCGTTTTAAAAGCGTAAACGTTACTCGAATTCGGTTTTAGTTTTTTTATTTAGGAATTTTTACCACAACTCTGTTTTATATACATATGTATAAATATATATCTTATTTGTATGCATGAGACATATAAGTACTCGTACGAGCCTCTGTAAATGAGTTGTAATATTTATATATATTTTTTTTTTCATCTGTTGGCACTTTTGATAAAAAATATTATTTATTTGCCAAAAAGAAACAAACAACAATTAAATCGTATGGTGTTTTTTTTTTTTGTTGCATATTTGTTTATAAGTACTGGTAATTTAATCATGTTTTTGTTATTAAATCTTTTCATAATTATGTGTAATTAACATGAAATATGTTATAAATATAGGCACATAAATTACGGCGTAAATTTCAGATTTTGACGAATTTCAACAATGATTTGTGGGAATGATAGAGAGAGAGCGAGACAGGGAAGAAACAAAGAAAAAATTCGGCAAGATTATTCATGTACTTATGAATTTGTTTACACAAATTAAAAATTTTCCATTTTGGTTTTTGATTTTGCAATTTAAATTATTTAACATTTATACTTTGTTTAAATATTACAAATGTATGTATGTGTCTATATATTGCAATATGTTTATATGAAAAGTGTGCGTGTGAGTAGAAAAAAAATTATTGAAAATTTTCCGCCTTATAAATTTGTAACGCAATTTTTTTTTCTATTTAGTATTGTTATGCGCGCATCATCTACATAAAATTATTTTAAATAAATTATTTATGTTTTTTTTATTTATCATGCTGTTGGTTTTTTAAATGACTGTTTTTTTCGTTTTACTATTCAAATTATTTATTATTTACAAAATAATTAAAAACAAAACTAAAGTATGACAAATGTTTTCTTTACAAATTGTTTTGTTTATTTGTTTTTTAAATAATAAATCATATGTTTTTCATCAAAAAGTTTTACAAAAATAATTATTGTTAATTTAATGATAATTACTCTTACTTTGTAGCCGGTAGTTAAGTTTTTCCTAAAGTTTGTAAATATTATTGAGTGTATGACTTCAAAATAAGGGATTTGTTCAAATGTTTAGCTTTTATATTGAAACATTTTAACAATATACATTTATTCAAAGTATTGACCATTGTTAGCTATGACATTTTCCCATCTTTCTGTCAAATATGGATTCCGAGCCATATTACTTGCTCATCTTTAGAGGCAAAGAACGAATCATGCCCAGAGTGAGCCTTCTGCATCGATCGAAACAAATAGGGCAAGGCGGGTGAGGCAAAACTTCCCAACCACATCTTTCTAAACAGTTTTTAACAGGTATTGCAACATGTGGCCTACCGTTGTCATGATGGAATATTACGGTTTCATGTCTGGCCGAATATTCTGGACGTTTTTCGCCCAATGCTCGCTTCAAACGAATCAGTTGTGTGCGGTACTGGTTCCCTGTGATAGTCTGGTCAGATTCCAGCAGCTCATTTGCTCCCAAATACAGATCATTACCTTAGCGCCATGGATATTTGACTTTGTTGTGGATTCGGCTGTTTGGACGGGCTTCACATACGATCTCTTACGCTTCGGGATATCGTAATGGATCCATTTTTAATCGCAAGTAATGATTTGATCAAAAAATGATTTTCTTTTATAGCGTTTAAGCAGCATTTCGGACAAACAAAATCGTTTTTCTCTCGACTTCAATTCGCATGTTACCCAATTTCCTTGTTTTTGCATGAATCCTGCTGCTCGCAAACATTTTTTTCATGGAGTAATGCCTCCAATTCTTGGTCTTCAAACTTTTTTTTGGCTGGCCTGGGCGATCTTTGACTTTCTTGTCAAAATCAGCACTTAAAACCGATGAAACACATTCACCATAAGTTTCGGCGAGCAATCGGTGTGCTTTAGCGGCGCTTTTCTTTTTCAAATTAAAGAAGTAAAGCGAAACTTCCCGCATATGACGCTATATTGGTAAAAAAATTCAACATTTTCGAAGCAAAACAACTTTGTTTTTTACACTATTTTTGATTACATTTTTGCTTGGCATTTTGTCTCATAACATTTCATATCAATATGCTATTGTTTTTGTTATATTTTTAGTATGAACGTTTTCTATACAAAATTATCTATCAAGAAATCCATAAAACACTTTAATCGGTTAAAAAATTTGCAAATTATAGCAAAAATCCTTAGGAAATGCATTAAAAAAGCTGCATGTTTAAACATGTTTATAGAAGTTTCCTAATGAAGCTTTATTTTTAACATTTCTGAATTCATAAATGCTTTAATAGAAAAGTTTGTTTATATAAAACAATGTTAATGTGTAGCCAGTTATTCTCAACAAATTTTAAAAGCTTTTTAGAAATTACTTTCTAAAATTATTTGAATATATTGTTAAACAAATTTAATAAATTTTAAGAATCTTATTAAAGGTTTTATTAACGACACATAAGATAATATCAATCAAAAATAATTAGATCAATGCATTCACAAACTTAGCGGAAAGTGGGATTTGAATTATCGGGATTTCAAAAATTAAATTTTAAACAATTTTTTATTTAAACTACTTTTATTTTACTGGTGCTTATTAGTATTAATAAAGCCATTTCAAGACATCATAATCACTTCATAAATATATGCTGAAAATTTTATAAAAATCTTACAATATAAACAAATTCATCATCTAGGTCAAAGGTCAAACTTTCAATATTTGAAATCTTCTTTAAAGCAATTTAGAAACTGAAAATTTAATTTAATAATATGTTAAGTAAATTTAAAGTTTCTTATAGAGAATTATATAAAATATATCTGAGAGTTAAAAAAAAATAAGAATTAAATCAATGCGTTAAAAAATTTGAATTCAGCTGATTTCGAAAAAGCAATTTTTAACAATTATTTGTTTAAACTCCCTTCATTATGCTGTTGCTCAGTATTAATTAAAAGGCTAAGATCATATAATATAATGAAAATTTTACAAAAATCATGCAATATTAACAATATCAACTTCGAGGTCAAAGGTCAAATTTTCAATATTCAGGATTTTTATTGAAAATATAAAAAAAAATTTGGTATTTTTGGTAAATAGTGGCAAAAAACATATTTTCAAATGAAAAAAATTGCCAATATTCAAGAATTTTAATGCTAGGTCAAAGGTCAAACTTAAAATTTTGGGATTTTTTCAAGAAAATATAAGTTTTATCCTTTCAAAATATAAACAAATTTTATATTTTTGGTAAATAATGGCAAAAAAATCTTCCCAAATCAAAAAATTTTTTTAAAATCTGCCAATATTCAAGAATTTTAAAGCTAGGTCAAAGGTCAAACTTTAAATGTTTGGAATTGTTTAAGAAAATATAAGTTTTATGTGATGCTTGGAAAGTATTGTCATCAGATGCGAAATTCAATTCTTTGGATTTTGGTCACATAATAATTTTTAATAATTATTTGATATAAGTTTCATTTAATTAACTTTTTGCTAAGATTTAAATAAATCCATTTCAAGATATAGAAACCACATCATAAATGTTTGTCTAAAATGAAACCAAAATCGTGTAATATTAACAATTTCGATGTCAAGGTCAGAGGTCAAGTTTCCATTTTTATTAATATTCAATGGAAATATAACAAAATAAGTTCCAGCGGATTTTCGATGTCAAGGTCAGAGGTCAATTTTGCAATTTTATTAATTTGCAATGGAAATATAACAAAATGTGTTCCCAGCGTATTTTATTGAAGCTAGAGGAAAGTATTTCCTAGTATCAAACTAAATAACAAACCACTGTATAGCTAACTTAAGTAACGACCCTTACTCTGATCATCTTTTTCAATATCTGTTTTGCTAACTATGTATTTAAATGTTTTGAAATAAAATACGGATGTTTTTTTAATATTTTTCTTCTCTTAATTCATTTGTTTTGTATTCAACATAAAATTTATAATTAATTTGTTATATTATTACTACTTTTATTGTTTTTCTGTTGATACATTTGTTTATTATTAATAATAATTTTTCTTTTTGTGTGTTATTGTTAAATTGTATTTCATTTATACGTTGTACACTACAATAATGAATAGTATTTTCCTTAATACAATAAATATTGATTCATTTAGCAAATATAGATGCCTTAAGAAAATAATGATTGCGTATTGTTTCTCATGAAATTTAAACAAATAAATAATTTGAAAAATTTCTCACACTTTGTACTATAATTATTATTGTTTTTCTTAATGTAATATTCCAAATTCAAATATTTATATTGAAATATATGTTACAAATTCAATTCGTTACATATTCTAATAAATTTCAAATATTTACTTTGAATATTTGAGTTTTGCATTAAATGAAACAGAGTCAAGTATAGTCATATAAAACAATGGCAAACTTAAGACTTATTGCTTAAGCTTTTATAAAGTTTTCAAATACTTTCCGCATTAAACAAATATGTTTTTTTATATACTGCGGAAGTTATTTCCTAGAATTTTTTTTCTTTAATTTTTTTTTGCAATAATCAAAAACAAACTCATCAATTTGTCCAATAAAGTCTATCAACCTTTTAAGTGTATTATTTTTTTTTTTTTTTTAGCATTCTAATTGATTAGTCCAATATGCTAGTAAAAGAACACCACTAATTTCGTATTGAATTGGCAATTTAGAAATTTGAAATGTCTTTAACATGTTTAATACGCAAAAGAATATCAAAAGCATGAAAACAAACCGAAAGGGGGACACAAACAAGAATTGTACCCCCTCAAAAGTCAAACTATCAAAATAAAAAAAACAAACACAAACGAACGAACGGTTGGCTAATGAATTTCGAAACTCATTCAAAAAATATTTCTTTATTCATGTAAAAATTTTAAACAAAGATTGGCTGAGAAGTTTTAAGGACTAGGGAATCTTTTATGAAATTTGCAACAAAAAAATGCTTAGCATTTTTGGTATGACAAACCTATCTATATTGACTTAAAAATGCAGCATATCTTTTAAATGTTTAACTTTTATTTTGAAACATTTGTACAATAAAAATTTAAGAATTGGCCATTGTTGAACTCCGAGCAAAGATCTGCGCCGACTAAATTTCACGATGGCGTCAGCTGACTCTAAAAAATGTTGGCGGCGGCTCAAAGCCGGCTGTAAGCCGACAAAAGAATAATTACTCAAATAGTAAAAAATCAAAAATTTAAAAAGTGAAATTCCGAAAATTTTGTGAAATTATAAGGAATTTTAATCAAAAACGGCGTCTAATTTCAAGACGATTTAAGCCCCAAAAATTTCGACGGCGTTTGAAATTTATAGGCGGCTCGGCTCAGCCGGCATACAGCCATTCGGCGCAGGTCTCTGACTCCGAGCAAATAGATCTGCAAATCTTTTGAAGAACGAATCAAGTCAATATCGGATACTCTGTTCTGAAGTGAAGCGTATACCAAAGAGATCGTTCTGCATCGATCGAAACAAATAGTATTCGAACGAGGCAGGGTCTGGACCATAAGGCAAGTGTGGTAAAACTTCCCAACCACTTCTTTCTAAATAGTTTTTAACAGGTATTGCAACATGTGGCCGAGTGTGGTCATTATGGAATATTACAGTTTCACGTCTGGGCGTTTTTCGGCCAATGCTCACTTCAAACGAATCTGTTGCGTTCGTAACAGGTTCCCTGTGATGGTCGTGTCAGATTTCAGCAGCTTATAATTGATAGGACCCTTTTGCCCCCACCAAATACAGGGCATTACCTTAGCGTCATGGATAGATGATTCGGTGCAAAAATTATTTAATTTTCTTTTATAGCGTTCAAGCATCATTTTGGACATTCAAAATTGTCTTACAGGGTCTCTCGGCTTTAATTCGTATGGTACCCAATTTCCCTGCTTGCAAACGTTCGCAAGCTCTTGTTGAGTTTTACAATAATCTTCAATTCTTGGGCTTCAATTTCTTTTGGCCTGGGCGATCTTAGTATTCCGTGTCAAAATCACCACTTCTGAACCGCACAAATCATCTGTCGTACGTTGAAACCGAAGAAACACATTCACCATATGCTTCGGTGAGCAATCTGTGTAAAGCAAAACTTCCCACTATAATTTTCAATAACTAAGTGAGAATAAATGATAGATATTGTAACGTTTTCACCTTTTGAAAACGTTGGTTTATTTCCTTTAAATAAACCGGATACTTTTGATTGCAAATAAAAGCAGTTTTAGTAGTTTAAAATTGTAACAACTTTTGATTTATTTAAAATGTATAACAACAACAGTTCAAATGGTCACTCAGTGTCTTTATACACGTTTATCAATTCGCAGAAATGCACACACACTTTAGAATGTACAAGGCAGTTGTGATGTAACTCTAACAGCGCCTATGATCAACTCAACTCCCCACTGAAACCTCTGCCACTATTTATACACACGACATCTTTCGGGAATCTTCTACAATGCTCTTAACGGACAAACTGGTATGTTCGAATTCTAGAGCTTTCGATGTCAATGTTAGCAGCTTAAACATTTAGTGTTGCCATACTTATAAACAATGTTAATAACCGCAAGCTATCAACATTGTTGATAAGTAGAAGCTTCTACTGATGGACGTGTTTATAAAAATGTTGAATGCTGCAGGCAAAAATTCAAATCGCTATTGCACATTCGTAACAATATGTACCCCTAAAAATGACATATAAGCTATTAAAAACAAAAACCGCGTTCAAAAGATACGCCAATACGTTATACACCCAATATAACAAGATTTTTTGTTAATTGTCTATTAAATTTCAAAATCCAAAGTCTATTTCTCTTGGAAGTAAACTATTTCTAAAGAATTTCTTAAACTGATTTTCATTTTAACTTTATCTAGATTTTCAAAATCTCCCTTAATCTTATAAATTTAAAAATGCATATAGTATGTATTTGTTTACCACATGCTTATCAGCTAAATCGCTAAACTTATCAAACCACCTCCTAAACATGCTTAACTAAATTCATCGTATGTTTTGATGTTTTCGTTTTCGTTTTTTTTTTTTTTTTATATGAAAATTTATACCACAAACTGTGAATGAAGCTCATAAGCAGACCAGACCAGACCACGCTATTTTGACACGCTGAAATAGAAGAAGTGTAAAGTGAAAGAATAAATAAATAAAATAGAAAATAAAATAAAATAAAAAACTGTTTATGTGTAGAAAAATTATAAAATAAAAAAAATCTACTACGTCGCAAAAAAATACAAAATAAAATGTTTAACACTAATTAATTCTCAAGATGTTTGCTTTTTTATTATGACAGTTTTTATTTTTATTTTTTTTTTTCTAACAACAAATTTAGATGACAATTCGTAATTTGTTTTTATTATGATTTTGATAAAAAAAGAAATACAATAATAATATTAACAATAATAAAAAAATTAGCAAAATATCGCAAAAACAACAAAATCTATTATGGTTTTAAATATATTTAGCAAAAATTTGATAAAATTTTGTTGACAAAATCAATTTTTTTTATATATATGGGAGCGGCACATTGTGTTTCAGATTCTAAAATTAAATTTTTTTATTATTTCTTTAAGTCATTTTTGGTTAAGAAAGGTGTTGTTTATAAAGCAGGGCGGTTATTGCTTTTTTTATGCCAAATAAAAATATGTAGTATTAAAGCAAATTTGGAGTGCTGCAAACTGTCATGCTTGGAATTAATAAATTAATTTTATGCTTTAAAGCAATTCAAACATTTTCTAATTAACACTAGGAGGAATGCATTTAATGTCAATAAAAACAAATACCCTATAGTAGTAAATATAGACAAAAGTCTTTAGTTGTCATTATGGGGGTTTGGCACTTCAAAAATGTTCTAATTTTGATTTAAGTTTGAGATATATATTTCAGCTCATAAATATATGCTGAAAAGAATACCAAAATCTAGGTCGAAGGTAAAATTTTCAATTTTTGAGAAAGAAATTGTATCAGTTTTTTGTCCAACTTAGCGGAATAAGCGATTTGAATTCTCTGAATTCCGAGAATACGATTTGACTCTTTAAACTCTTTTTATTTTACTGTTTCTCAGTATTAAGAATGTAATTTCAAATCATAAATATGTGCTGCAAAATTTACCAAAATCCTACAATATTTACAATTTCAGCTAAGACGTCAAATGTCAAAACTAATATATTTATAGCGATTCTGGCGTGGCGGAAGAATTTTTGGAATGATTTTTATTTTTGGAAGATTTTTCAATATTTCGAATTTTTCTTGAAAACAGCAACATTTTTAGTCTTCCATTGTAGTTCTTTGCACGAAAACAAAAAGTACCAACGTTTCAAAGCAGAAATTCTCAATATCTGAGATTTTTACAGCAATTTGAAAACTACAAATTCCATTTATTTTAATATTTTGTTACACAATTGCAAGTTTTCTATTAAAGTTCTTATTAAAAATATGTGGAAAAATAAAAACACAAAACAAATCGATCAAGGCGTTCTGTGATAGGGATTTGAATTCGCTAAATTTTTGAGAATACTTTATTTACCAAATATTTGTTTACATTCTTCATTATTTTGCCGGATTTGTTTAAAATTGTTTGCCACAATTGGACAAGTGAAATGATATTTTCTCTTTTCACTTGTTACAGGACTAGTGTTTTTAAAACATTTGACACCATATTCAGGGTCCTCATAAGATTCTAAGACGATCTAGCTATGTCCGTCTGTCTGTCTGTAAAAAACACAAGAGGGCCCAAACGGAAGAAGCTAGCTGTTTAAAATACTCTCCGTTTATAAGGATTGTTTGGTATTGAAAATGGGCAATATGGGTACAAATGTTGATAATGCGGTAATCCTTATAAAATTTTGCACAAATTACTACTAATTAGTCTGAAATTATACTATAAAGTAGTGAGAAAATCGGGCAACACTTCTCCCTAGTCCCCACAAAAGTACCTACCCCTCAGAAAATGATTTGCACATTCATAACTTTCTTATATTAATTAAGATCGTAATGAAATTGAACATAAACAATATGAACCTAAGTCTTTGAACCAACTTTTGCGAGGATCGGTCCATAATTGACCCCACCGCCCATATAACACCTATATCAGAAAAATATTTTGTCAGATATTGCTGCTGGGTAAACAAGAATATAACACTCTTACTTGTTAAATAGATTTTCATTTGCTTGCACCTTATACAAAAATAAACCATTTTGTCTCACTCTGTTGGTCTTTAAATATTTGGATATTCTTTTAAACTTTGGCGGAGTTTCTCTCTACTGGCCGAAACCGTATTTTGGACCTAATTTTAGGGAATAGTCTTTCTGAATGTCTTATAAATAGCTATTGGTTAGAGCTTAGATCTTTTCTAAAAACAAACAAGTCCTTTCTCTACCTCTCTCTCAGCAATTCTCTTTAAACGATTCGATATGCCGGAATAGGAAATACTGACAGAAACCTTACCTTTATCCTAATCAGAATCTAAATATTCGGTTTGAATTGAATCTCAATTTATCTTTAAAACTTTCGTTATTCTTCCAAACTAGAGTTTCCAAAAAACCGAAGAATTACAAAACCGCGGTTTCGGTTTTAAAAAATTGAAAACCGATCGGTTTGGGTTCGGTTTTGTGATCATTTATTAACTATTAAATCAGTTGATAATATAGGAAATGCTATACAAATTTAAAGTTCAAACTTGACTAGTGTTCAAGAGGATAAAAGAAAATTTGTACTTTTTCTTATAACAACGAACCATAAACAGGCAATTAAACACACATGATCCTGACTGAGTTAGAATATAAAAACGGACTTGCAGGTACTTTTTCCATATTGGGCGCATAATTGCATGAAAAAGTTTATTTCTAAATTTTGAATTTTTCTACTAAAAATAGATTAAAAGTATAAACCGAAGAATAATTGTCGGTTTCGGTTTTAGGCCTTGGAAAACCGCGGTTTCGGTTTCGGTTAAAACCGAATTGGAAACTCTATTCTAAACCCTTCCGGAACTAGCTAAACCGCATTCCAAATTGAGGGAATAGTCATTATAAATGGTTTTTAAATACCTATTGTTTAGCTTGGACCTTTTACAAAAACAAACAAGTCTTTCTCTCTAAATATTTCTCCTTAAAAATGCTTCCAAACTGGCCGAAATAGCATTTCCCATCTTTCCGGCAACATATGGATTCCGAGCTAAAAGACTTGCTCATCATTTGAGTCAAAGAACGAATCAAGCCTTTTTCGGATCTCTGTTCTAAGGTGAAGCTTATCCCATAGAGAGCGTTCTGCATCGATCGAATGAAATAGTATTCGGACGAGGCAAGGTCTGGACTATATGCCGGGTGAGACAAAACTTCCCAACCACTTCATTCTAAATAGTGTTTAACAGGTGTTGCAACATGTGGCCGAGCATTGTCATGATGGAATATTGCGGTTTCATGCCTGGGCGTTTTCAGCAAATTCTCGCTTCTAACGATTAAGTTGTGTTCGGTACAGGTTCCCTGTGATAGTCTGGTGAGATTTTAGCAGCCCATAATAGATAGGACCTTTTTGCTCCCACCAAATATAGAGCATTACTTTAGCGCCATGGTTGGCCGGGCTTCACAATACGAACTCTTACGCTTCGGGTTATCGTAATGGATCCATTTTTCATCGCAAGTAGTTATTCGATGCAAAATCGTATTTCATGGTCTCTCGGCTCCAATTGGTATGGTACCCAATTTTACTACCAATTTTAATCCTGCAGCTCGCCAACGTTTTGAAGTTGATGCTTGAGTAGCTCTCAATGATTTTGCAAGCAATAAGAATTGAGTTTTACAACAATCTTCATGGAGTACTAAATGCCTCCAATTCAAACTTTTTTGGCTGGCCTGGGCGAGCTTTGTCCTCCGTGTCAAAATCACCACTACTGAACCGCAAAAAGTATCTCTAGCACACTGAAACCGATGGAACACATTCATCATAAGCTTTGGTGAGCAATCGGTGTGCTTCAACGTCACTTTTTTTCAAATTAAAGAAGTAAAGCAAAACTTCCCGCATATTAGGCTTTGTTGGTAAAAAATTCGACATTTTCGAAGCAAAAAAAACTTTGTTGTTTACACTATAATGTTTAATAACTAAGTGAGAATAAATGTCTGATATGTACCCTTAAAAATGACATATAAGTTATTAAAAAGAAAAAACACGTTCAAAAGATACGCGATCTATTGTAAATCCCGCATTTTTAAGTCATACACTCAATTGGTCAATTCACAAGGTCTCTTGTTATGTCATATTGTCATAATGGCCTAATATTTCACGACTCGGCGGCTCGGCTTAACCAACTCTTAGGCGTTCGGCACCTAAGATAACAAAATAAACATAGCATACAGAGTAGTATTATTTTATGAAATTTTTTGCTTGATGATAGGCAATAACAATATTTTCAAACCATTTTGAAATACATATTAGGACATTATGACAATATGACATGATATGAGACCTTGTGAATTGATCAAATATAATTTTTCATTGTCATAAAGTGCAGTGTACGGTTTCAGTCTAGGGAGATCAAATTGTAACAAAATAATTATTAAATAATAGACATTTAAATAATTTTTAATGTAAATTTAAATTTTTAAAAGTTGATTTTTGTTAATTTTAAGCCTAAAAAATATTTTTAAAAAATTTCTATTTTTTTTTTTTTTTAAATTTCAATAAAATAGAACAGAAAATGTAGTAAATTTGTTCATGTAAGTTGACAAGTTGTATAACAAACGGTAATAAAACTGTTCTATTCCTTTGTTTTTTATTTTCTCTTTTTTTTTCAAAAAACACCAGCCTTTTAAGTGAAATATAATAGAATTGTTTTTCTTTTTTGCTTTACAATTCTAAAATTATAGATTAGATAATTGTTGTTTTCGAAAACAACCAAAAAAACAGCCTTTTGTGGTGCTAATTTTGAAGCCGAAGAAAGAAATACCAGCCAAATAAATAAAATTTATGAATTTAATTTGGTTAATAAAAACCAACAATATATTTGATGACGTTATCAATTGTTGTTCAAAAAATTCAAGACAGACAGAAATAAATGGCAAAATAACCAAAAACCAAATACGTTTCACATTTTTTTTTTTTGCAGAAGATCTACATAAATAACAAACATTTTTAAACGTTTTGTTTGCCATTTTTACGTATTTTTTCATTTATTTAACATTTTATTATAGTTTTTTTTTTTTCTTCTTCATTCTTCTTGAAATTGTATGGCGTTGTATGGTAAAACTTTTCAGGTATCTATCTACCTGTTTCTGAGTTCTCTGTGCTCTTTTTGGGGAGATAAAAAAAAAGGCCTCTCACATTATGATACAAATGTCGCATTTACAAAGAGCTAGAAGAAAAAGCAGGTAGTTTTTACAGCGCATGTGTTTTTTTGAGTGTATGTACATATGTTTCTTTTTTTGTTGTTTTTGGTTTTTACCATATAAAGTAATTAATAGAGTGAATTTTAAAAAGCACTCAATTTCAATTGTTGGGGCACAGAAAAGTAATTGAGTGTTTTTAATGGTAAGATTTTAAAAATTTTACGGATTCTTTTTTTGAGTTTAGTTTAAGAGAATGAGTGTTAGAGCAACAAAGAGAGCAGAACATTTTTAGTATCTGTTAGATACTGAACAGCCATATAAAAGTTTCTTTAAACCGCAGCAGACTTTCAGTCGCCTTTAATAGTTGCTAAAGGAAACACTTAAAAACTAAATTACAAATATTTTAAAACAAAATTTTTATAAAATTGCTAAAAACAAGACTATATTTTTAAAACTAAAATAAATTATTAAAAAAAATTGCAATTAACTAACTCTCTTTTCTGTAGAGATATTCTAAAGCAAAACACTCATATTTAGCTCCAAAAAAAGCTTTAAATTGAAAAAGCTTTTTCCACCGGTCTCTTCAGCTCAATAACTCTCTCAATTTAAAGCCTAAAATTTTCATCTATATTGTATTGTTTTCTTATACAGAAAATCAGTTATTGCTAAACGTTTGCTTACAAAACACTATAAAAAAGTAACAAGAAATATTAAATAAAAAAAATAAATTTTTTTTTTTTTAAATAAAAAGTGAAGAAAAAAAAATAAACTAAAGAAATCATTTCATACACAATATAGATTTGGTGCCTTTGCTCACAATTTTTTTTATACCAACACAAAAAGAAAAATTAATTATTCAGAGAAACAAAAAACAAGAAATTATTGAATAATTACATAAAAAAGCAAACAAACAAACAAAATAATTTAAATAA
This sequence comes from Calliphora vomitoria, assembly GCA_942486065.2. Classification (NCBI taxonomy): domain Eukaryota; kingdom Metazoa; phylum Arthropoda; class Insecta; order Diptera; family Calliphoridae; genus Calliphora; species Calliphora vomitoria. The sequence goes on along the minus strand of OW818030.2, from coordinate 113,162,567 downwards.
ATTAATAATTAAACCACAAATATATCAAAAAAAACCAAAACAAAGGCCATTAAAAAAAACTCTCTTGGAGAATATTAAAAAAATAAAATAAAATAAACTGTGATTTGAATAAAAAAATTCAAACAAATTAAAGAAAAGAAAAAAACAAATTTTTTTATAAAAAATTAAAATACAACACATATCACTTTTAAAAAGTGTTTTATTGAAACTAAAACAAAGACTGTTTAAAACACAAAAATTCTGTGTGTTTTAAAAATTTAAATTTAAAAAAATTCAATTTAAACAATTTATATTGAAAAAACTCGTATACAACAACAAAATGTTGGGTACCATGTCTATGCGTCAACCAGAAAATTGGTTATATGAAATTTGGCAAAAGGGCCAGGACAGCCCCTGCTATGTGATGGTGCCAAATGCTAAAGTACGTATCAAATTTGTTTTTTTTTTTTTTTGTTTTTTTTTTTTTGTAGTTAAGTTTAGTTTTTGAATCACTCATACATTTTTATTGATTTTACACAAAACTACTATATATGTTTGAGCTGCAAGCTGTAGCCACAATTGGAAAAGTGTAGAAATATACCAACAAAAAAAAAAAAACTAGAAAAAAAATATGACAACTAATTAAGAAAAATTATAGTATATACAATGAAATGTATGGAGAAACTAGTAATTGTAAATTCAGTGTTGTAAAAGAAATTGCAAATAAAATACAGTAAAAAAAAGTCGTGTGGCCAAACAAATTAAGAGATTTTGATAAATAAAATATTGTAAAGCAAAATGAAGTTTTGAAAGTCTTTTTAAAGCGATCGAAATTTTTTGAAAAATTTCAAAAAGAAAAAATTCACGAATTTTAAATAAAATTGTTTAATTTAAAGCCTGAACTATTAAAATATATAAAAAATCTAAAAAAAAATATTTCGAAAAAATTAAAAAAAATTAAAATTTTTTTCCTTTTAAAATTAAGAAAAAATTGGCTTTAAGAAGAGAATAAATAAGTTTTATGAAATGATGATTTTAAAAATTTTAATTAAAAAATTGCTAAAAAAAATACAAATGTTTTAAATTTATTAAAATGTGAACTAAGTGTTTGAAAAAACTTACAAATAATTAGTTAAATTCATACAATTTTAAATTGTTTAAACAGCTTTTAAAACAAAAAAGTGCTTAAAACGATTAAAGAAATAATTATGAAAGCTTTTTTTTAAAACATTTTCAATAATGATGATGTGTTACTTATTTTCAAAATTAAATAAAATAAATAACAATTAATGAATTGAACAATTTTCCTTAAAAACTTTAAATTAAAATAAAGAACTTTTAAAATATTAAATCAAATTAAAAATAAATATTCAAAAACTACTTTGCAATTTTACACTTTTTCAAATTAAATGAATTAAAATTTCTGATTATAAATTATTGAAATATAAAAAACATAAACTTAAATAAAAGCTTTTTAAAGCTTAAAAAATAATATTCGCGAATTTTTTAACCACATTATTGAATAAAATTCGTGATTTATTTGGGAACTTTACACATTTTTCAAAATGATATTAAAAAAAAATACCAATAAATTGAATGAATTAAACTAAAACTATAAATTATAATTACAAATTATTGAAATAAAAAAACCTAAACTTAAATAAAAGCTTTTCTAAAGCTTAAATGATAATATTCGTGATAATTTTAACCAAATTATTGAACAAAATTAAAATGAAATTTAAGCAAACTTTTTGAAAATTACATAATTTGTACATAAAATTAGTAAATTACTAAAAAAAATCTAAAATCTAAAATTTTTTCCAAAAAAAAAAAAATATAAAATTCGTGAATTTTTTTCAAAAATTTTTAAAATCTCAATGAAACTAAACCACTTTCTTTAAAATATTACTTAAATTCAAAAGTAAACTACTAAATTACTAAAAAAATTAAAAAATATCTAAAAAATTTTCCCCAAAAAAATTGTAAAAATCGTGAATTTTTTTTTTCAAAAATTTTTATAATCTCAATGAAACTAAACCACTTTCTGTAAAATATTACTTTAATTCAAAAGTAATTCAATGAAACTAAACCACTTTCTTTAAAATATTACTTAAATTCAAAAGTAAACTACTAAATTACTAAAAAATTTAAAAAATATCTAAAAAATTTTCCAAAAAAAATTATAAAATTCGTGAATTTTTTTTTTTCAAAAATTTTTAAAATCTCAATGAAACTAAACCACTTTCTTTAAAATATTACTTAAATTCAAAAGTAAACTACTAAAAAATTATTAAAAATCAGAAAAAATCTTTAATTTTATTCATCAAAAATTAAACTAATAAGTTCGAAATTCTATAATAAATTTTATTAAATAATGTTTTTTAAAATAAATTTATAAATAAATAAATTGAAGTAGACAGAAAAAAAATTTCATTTAATAATAAAATTCTTGAAATTTTTTGAAATAAAATTTTTTAAATAAAATTCTTGAATTTTTTTAAATAAAATTCTTGAACTTTTTTTAAATAAAATTCTTAAAATTCTTGAACTTTGTTTAAATAAAATTCTTGAAATATTTTAAATAAAATTCTTAAATTTTTTAAATAAAATTCTTGAAAAAAATTCTTCATTTAATAATAAAATTCTTGAACTTTTTTAAATAAAATTCTTGAACTTTTTTTAAATAAAATTCTTGAAAAAATTCTTCATTTAATAATAAAATTCTTGAACTTTTTTAAATAAAATTCTTGAAATTTTTTAAATAAAATTCTTAAATTTTTTGCAAATAGTTTCAAAATTCCATAAACTAAATAATTTATTTAATAAAACTACTAAAAATATATTAAAAATCATTAAAAGAAATTTTAAAAATAAAACTCGTGAACTTTTTGCTAAACATTATTTAATAAAATTCGTGATTATTTCATAAACACAGTACTAAACTAAAGCTGTAATAAATATATATATAAAATCAAGTTAAAAACTTTTCAAAAAAGTTTTAAAAATCTGAATAAAAATTTAAACTTCAAACCATCATTTAAAGAGCTTTAAACAATATTTAATTCCTGAACTTTTTCTAAACATTTAAAAAATTGCATTAAAACTGAACTGAAAACTTAGTTTAACAAAATTATTTATATGCCGTTATAAAACTATTAAGAAAAAGCTTTCAAATCTTTATTTTAAAAAATCTTTAATTTTTAAACTTGTCCAGTATTGAATAATATTTCAATAAAGAAACCAAACTTTTAATATTTTATTTAAAAAATATAAAATTAGGAACTTAAACTGCTTAATAATGAAAAAGGTAATACAAATGTCTACTATTCATAAAAAAGAAATCAAAATAGATAGGAAAATTAAAGTTCAAATTATTGTTATTAATGAATAATATTAAAAAATATATTAAAAGTTGCTATAGATGTTAATGTGTTTAGCAAAAGGGTGGCTTTATGGCTTGCGCAAACTCAGAGATAAACATTATAAAACTTTTAAAAGTTGTAGTGAAACAGTCTTAAGACTCAAAAGTCATAAGCTTCAGGCATAACCCTAAAGCTTTTTTTCTGTGTTATATATTATGTGGAAAAGATCTCTTCTTTCTTTGCTAACTAAAACAAATATTTAGCAGATTTGCGTTTGGCTTGCACAAACTCAGAGACAGAATTCAATTGTTGTCTTGCTAATAAAACTTTTAAAAGTTTAAAAGCTTCAATGAGCAAAGGTCACATTGTATTCTAACAAAAGCCGCTATTTTTTCTTCAGTTTTGAAAATTATATAACAAAATATTGATTTGCGCAAATTTTCAGTATTATGTTTTTTAATTTTAACAAAATATGTTTAAAAATTACAGCAACTTCCTTTTTTTGAGTTTTTAAAAAATTTTTTTTTTTTAGTATTATTTTGGAGTTTGCGCACACAAAATTTTGTTTTGCGCAAACTCTAGACCAATAAATGGTATACACACTTTTTCTGTAATTAAAATATCCCTAAAAAAATAATAAAATTGATCAGCTTTCTCTTTTTTGTGCCAACTCAAAACATAAAATGTAGACATTCTTAAAAAAAAACTTTTAGGAAGCTCAGCTCAGATTTACATTGAATCAAAGAATGTTTTTTTATCATTAGGCTAAATTATATAACAAAATGTTGTTATATTTTTATAAAAAATTAGTAGATAATCAAAAATCACACACAATTTCTCAGACATTTGCACAATTTTTTGTTTTTATTACTGAAATATCATTATAAGATCTATAATTGATAAGATTTTAAAGTAATAGCTTTGTTTCATTCTTTTTGTTATATGTATTTGAATTTGGATAAACAAAATACAGGGGGGTTACTCCCTAATTCGATTCGAAAGGAAATCGTTTCGAATAGCAATGTATTTAGCACACATTTTCGAACATTTCCGTTTTCGGATTGAGTTACGCGGTAACCCCCCAGGCTTACGCAAAACTTAGAACTAACACTAACCTGTCGTTTACACATGCAAGTAACAGTTCGAAAAACTCAACACATGCATACTTTTGCACTAACACAATCATTCATGCATGTGTAAATTTACACACGCATATGTGATTGTGTTAGTGCAAAAGTATCAATGTGTCGTGTTTTTCGAACTGTTACTTGCATGTGTTGTAAAGGCTAGGTAAATGATTCTTATTTTGTCTTGGTTTTTATATAAATATTTCTAGTAATTAAATTAATATTGATCAGTTTCCTGTTTATTCTAAATTATATAAAAAAATATTGGTTAGCGTAAACTCAGAATCAAGTCCTTGCTAATTTTAGAGAGTATTTTTTGATTTGCGCAAACTTTGAGTTATTTTAACAAACTGTTATTCCAACAATTTTATAATAAACAAATTTAGCTAGTTAATTTCTTAAACAATACCAGTTTTAATTAAATTGTCATTCAAACAATTTGAAATGCTTTCAAATCTAGCTGACACCTACAATATTTAATAATATTAAATAAAATTTACATACTTGTTTATTTTGAAACACGCCACTTATAAATTTTAATATGAGATATATTTTTGTATATTAATTGTTAATTTTTAAGCAAATTTATGCGAGCTTTTCTACTCAATGTTAAAACATTTTAATTTCAATGAAAATCCCTCATAAAATTCTAAAATAAAATTTTGAAATTATTTTCTTTTTTTACTTAATCTTTAAGCTAGTACAGCAATAACAACTAAAAGTGTAATAGTATTTTATTAAATCTATAAAAATATACATTCAATAACACTTAAAATATTAGACGACGTAATACTTTTAAAAAGCCACCTACACTTTATTACAATACAAAAAACAAACATATGGGTTACTCATAATGAAAATAGACAAATTTTGAAAATCAATAGCCAAATGCACTTGAAAATTTTTATTTTATAAAAAAAACTAACCTTTAATTTGTTGAAAATTGTGATAAGAAAAACACTTGTTTTTTAAGGAAAATCTTTTTTTGAAAACAAAAAAAAAAACTACCTGCTGGTTTGTAGCTCTGTTTGAGGTCAATTTCCTTACACCCCTTAGACAACATGTGGTGATTTTTTTGTTGGTGTTTTTACAAAAATGTCTTTGTTTTTCAAAAAACAAAAAAATAAAAATTGTGGTGTTTAAAGAATTTAGACGCCTGCTGATGATTATTTTCTTATTTATCTTATGGTTTGGCATCCAATTGCGTTGGTCAGTCGCTCACTCATAGTCATTTGAAAAGAAAATTTTAAATGTGGTACTTTTTTTTTTATTTATAAATAACAGAATATTTTATATTTAGGTTTTGTTTTCTTTAAATGATTCATAAGTTTAATAATCATTATTAGCAAGCAAATATTTTTATTCAAGTTCAAACTAAAGAGCCATCATAAAATGAATGTATTTGAATGAAATTGTTGAAAAGATTTATTTATTTATGAACTTGCCCTCAAATTGTTAAAGTTTTGTAAAGAGATTTTAAAGATTTATTTGGTACATTTTCACCAATTTGGGGGGGAAATATTTGGGATTTAATCTAATAAATCTCTTAAATGAATCATACCAATTGGTAAGAGGGAAAATCACCCAAAATTAGCAGTTTTTTTAATTTTCTAAAAATTTAAGAATTTTATTAAGTTTAAATGAAAATAACACAATATTTTTGTATAAAAAATATAAATACAAAATTTTTTTTAAGGAATTTTATTTTTTTAAAATTCCCGAATTCCCAAAATTTTTTAAAGGAATTTTATTTTTTTTTTAAATTCCCTAATTTTTTTTAAAGAAATTTTAATTTTCCTTTACATTTAAACAGAAATATGAATTAATTTCTCAAAAATTTTCTTAAGGAATTTTATTTTTTTTTAATTCCCGAATTTTTTTAAAGAAATTTTGTGAATTAATTTCCTAAAAATTTTAAAATTGTATTAAGTTTAAATGAAAATACACAATATTTTGTATGAAAAATAAAAATACTAGACATTTTTTTAAGGAGTTTTATTTTTTTTTAATTCCCGATTTTTTTAAGAAATTTATATTTTCCTTTAAATTTTAACAGAAATATGAATTAATTTCTCAAAAATTTTCTTAAGGAATTTTATTTTTTTTTTTAATTCCCGATTTTTTTTAAAGAAATTTTAATTTTCCTTTAAATTTAAACAAAAATATGAAAATTTTATTTATGGAAAATACAAATACAAGAATTTTTTTTAAGGAATTTTATTTTAAGAAATTTAAATTTTCCTTCGAATTTAAAGAATTTATTTGAAATGTATTATAATTGTAGTGTTTTATTTTGAATAATTTGCCACTACACTACTTCCTCCATCTTATTGTTATTAACACATCTTTAAATAAATTTATGAATGACCAACAGCACCAGTTTTTTTCATATCTAATAATTAAAAAATCTTATAGCTAGACAATCATTTATTTATATTTTTTTTTTTTTTGTTTCGATTTTATAAGCAAAATCTTTAACGAGACAAACCTGAAGCAAAATTGTGTTTTTTTTTAATAGAAATTTTGTTTGTTTCTTTTTTCTATCGAATTGAAATTTTGCCAACAAATCCAAAATTTGTTACTATTTTTAACTAAAAGAAATTTTACATGTTGTTGGTATTGTTCATTTTGTTTCATTTATCATTAAATACAAGAAAAAAAAAAACTCAACAAGAAGGCAAACAAAAAAGACAAGAAAACAAAAAAAAAACAAAAAATAACACCAGTCTGCTGCCATAATTGGTGGCTGTTTACGAAAACATAATTTGTTGGCATTTTATTTTGTTTAAAAAAAAATATATATTTTTAGGTTTTTGTAGTTGTATATAGCAATATTGTTTAAATTTTAAATGATTTTTTGTTAAAAATTATTAATGTTCATTGTTAAAATACCAGTTTGAACTGGTTGTTATGATAAATAGAGGTGTTAATTTAAGTGATTGGCAAAAAATATAAAAAACCAACAATATTCAATAATAATAAATATAAATAATATTATTAAAAGCTTGATTTTAAATTATTTAAAAAAAAAATCAATACTACATTTTTATGAAAATTTCCGTTTTAATTTAGTTTCTCAAACATTAAGATTTATTTTTATGAATTTTTATTTATATAAAGATGTTTATTAAAGTCTTCTTTATTAAATTTATATAAATTTAATTAAATCCCTTTTAAATTGCTTAAATTATAAGCATTTTTCTTAAATGTATGTATTTTTCAAGCTCCATTTTCTTATTTCTTTAATATGTAGTAGTTGTAGTTGTTGTTGTTTTTATTGCAGTTTTTTAGGCCACCATTATTAAAATAACGGTTTAACGCTGTTTTGTTTACCTTTTAATGCAAGAGAAAGAAATTCATGGAGAGAGATCTTTGCTTAGTCTCAGTTTGTGTATGTGTGTTTATTTAAGTGTGAGGGCTTAATTATTGTTGTTGTTGTGTTTAGTGTTTAAAAAGTCCTTTTGATTGGTTGTTTGTGGGGATTCACTGGTAATTAAGTTTTTGATTGGAGTTTTAAGCCAATTTAATGAATTTCTTTGTTGTTTTTACATATTTTCTTTACTACAATCAAATACACACCAATATTTTGTTTAAATAAAAAATTTATATTGGATTTTTTTCGGTATTTTAAAGTTAATACAATTCGTTATGGCCTTTTTAAAATGTTTATATTTCTTGCTAATTACCAGACGTAGGTGTGGTTTTAACTTAAATTTAAACTTAAACAAAATTTTGACGTTATTCGTACTTCAAATTATAATTTTCGTGTGTTTATTTCATAAATTTATTGCCAAACTTTTTATTTAAATTTGAAATTAGCATATATTATTAGTTATAAACAAATAATGATATAAAATGATCACGTTTTTTAGTTCAAGAAAAATAATATAGTATAGAGGAGGGGGTATGAATAAAATACAAAACCCATTGAATTGTAAAACAACAAAATTATAATCGATTTTTTGTAGTGTTTTTTTCGAAATAACCTTGCCGTTCTTGTTTGTACATATTTTCTTTTTTTTTCATTCATTCAAATACCAAATTTTTTCTTACACGTGGTGGTGGTTAGTTATTTTTAATGTGTTTTTTTTTTTGCATTTGTCACAGGAAAATCAACCTAGAAACAAATAAAGAAATACATTTTATTTCCTACAAAATTTTCAAAAACAAATGTTATAACATTTGTTAGATATTTTGCTAAATAATTTCTCTTTATGATTAGTTGTTATGAATAATTTTGAAAATTGTTTGGATTTTGTTGGCTTAAATCCAAAAATTATAAAAAAATAAAGAGATTTTTAAAAGGTTTAAGCAATTGTATTTAACTAACAAATTAGTCATGTTTTTTTTTTTCTTAAAGATATTCTGTATTTTAATAACTTTATCAATTTTATTGTAAACCACGAGAACAACTCCCTTTTTTTAAATCTCTTGCATGCGGCTTTCTTTGGATTTTTTATATGTATTTTTAAACATGAGGGGTTTTTTTTTATTTTGTTTCAGTATTTTAATTTCATTATTTTTTTTATTTGTGCTTTTAACAAAGAAAGCCAGTGTCATTCATAAATGCAAGAAAATTTATTATCTATAAATAGATTTTAAAACATAAAGAACAAAATCATTGAAATTTAAAACAAAATCTATTTTGATTTATAAATAAAACATCATCAACAATATGAAAAATGATTTTACCCTGACATATTTATGACTATTTTGTTCATTTTTTTGTTTGTAATTCTGCTTAAATCTTAAACATAATGATCCTTAAATACTCAAATTACCTTTTCAACAACTTGAAAGAAGAAAAAAACAAAACAACTTAAGTGTGTCACTTGAAACTAAATATGCTTGGCACAAATCTATCTTTATCCATGTACGTATTTATTTAAATTTCGTTTGTAGTATTACTATTGTTATTAGGAATCTTTAAACAATTGATGTGTGTATTTTTAGTAGGTCTTTTTTAATCTCATGCTGGGTTTTGTATTAGATTTACTAAAGGTTAAGAAATTTAGCTTAAAATGCAATTTCTTTTTGATATTTACAACTTCGTAAAGTTTTTGGTTATATTAGAGCCATTATAAAGTTGCCAGCAACATGTTGCTAAACAATTTTCTTTTAATTTAGGTAAATTTTGTAGGATTTTTTGCCATATTTGTATGAGCTAAATGTTGCTGGCAAACATATTTGTTTAAAATTCCTTTAACTCTCTTAATTTATGTAAATTTTGTTTTCAATTTAAAATTTTTTAGAATTTTTTGCAATATTTCTATTACTTAAATGTTGCTGGCAATATGTTGCTAAACATTTTTTTATAAAAATCAGGAAATTTATAGAAAAATACATTTTGTTTTTATTTTATATAATGTTGCAGGTCTTTTTTTGAAATGTTGCTGGCAACATGTTGCTAAATACTTTTTATAACATTTTTACAATTTATATAAATATTGCTTTTAATTGAAATTTTTAACGTTTGTTTGGAATATATGAATGTTGTTGGCAACATGTGGCTAAACATTTTTGTTTGAAAGTTAAAAATTTTTAATAAATTTTATTTTTCTTTTCAAAGTAAAATTAAATTAAAAAAATACATTTTATTTGATTTCAATTTATGTTGTGCCAAGTTTTGAGAATTTAAAATATTGCCAGCCACATGTTTCTAACATAAATTTTTGCTTATAAAGACAAATTATATATAATATTATTAGATTTATTATAAATATAAACTTTAAACATTTAAACAAAAGTGGCTAGCAACATGTTGCTACTTTAGAAATCTTAAAATATGCGAAATGTTGCTAGCAACAAAATATATTTTATTTTGTGTTAATTTCAATATTATGCAATACTGAGTCTTTAAAATGTGGCCAGCCACATATTGCTAACATGGATTTCCTTTAAAAAGACAAATTATATATAATTTTACTAGATTCATTTTAAATGTAAACTTAAAACAAAAGTAGAAAATGTTGATAGCAACATGTTGCTAATTTAGAAATCTAGTAATAGTCTTTGTAGTAATTTTCAATTTTATGCAATTCTGAGTCCTTAAAATGTTGCCAGCAACATGTTGCTAAAATTTTATTTTGTTTAAAAAAACAAATTTTCTACAAGTTTTCATTATTAATACATACATTTAAAATTTTAACATATAATAAAACAAAATGTTGCCAGCAACATGTTGCTAAAACTATATTTTGTTTAAAAACCCAAATTTTCTATAAGTTTAAATTTAAACTTTTGAACATATGTACAATGAAATGTGGCAAATGTTGCCAGCAACATATTGCTTATACAGAAATCTATTAAAAATCCTAATATATATTTGAATATCTTCAACATAATTTCGTTTCTGTTCTAATTAATTAAATGCAATTAATTGATATTGTGACACAAAGTCATTTAAAGGTCACTCTATACAACTAACAGTTAGCATTATACTAAAGAACATTACTATTGTAGATAAAAACCGTAAACAAACTATTAAAAAAAAATCTATACCACAATTTTATCTAAAACCCAGTTAGTAACAAATAAATAATGAAAATTAAAAAAAAAAAACAAAAGCAAATTCATGGTGTGCAAATATTGATTTGGTGTTGCTGCTGCTTGTGGTGGTGCCACCTTAGCTCTATGATTCATTTTCATTCATTCATTTACAACAAGCCCCTTTGCAAATAAAAATCAAAACTTGCGTGCTTTAATTTTATTTAGAAAAAAAAAAAACTCAAAGCTTAAAAAAGCATTATGACATACAATTTTTACTTTGTTTCTATTTTTGCAGACTTACGTTTTTTTTTATATAATTTTTTTTTTGTACGTTTGTTTGTTATAAATACCTAAATACGTCAGGGTAATTAAAAAAAAAAAGAAATATTGTACATAAAGAAAAACCCCCAGCAATGTATTAAATAATTCTGTGAAACATGTTGCTAAACAAATAGTATTAAATAAAAGGAAAACTGTGCAAAGAAATTGCTGTTTCTTTGAATTTCAGATTTAAGATTTTTTTTTTTGAAATGAAAGTAAACTGTAAGGGGAGGGGTGTGAGAAATACAATTTGCATTGACATTGTAAAGAAATAAATGGTTGTAATGGTGGTCGTGTAATGTTGGTTAGGCTACCTTTACACGATCTTATTTTACTACACAGTTGTGGGACGGTAACAAAAATAAATGATTTTTTAAAAGATTTCTCATATTAACATAATATACAGCTTTAACATAGCAAGAGATATGTTAAAGCTGTAAATGTGATCGTGTAAGATCAGTTTTATTTATATTCTAATTAGTTTTCTAATTTTATAAAATAGATTTTTCTTTTTAACTTTATACTAAATATGTTGTTTTTTATAATTCTTATCATTCTAGGATCTCGTCAAATCCCATTTGATGATAGCGGTCCGTGAGGAGGTTGAAGTTCTAAAAGAGCGCATCTCCGAACTTATGGTCAAAATCAATCAACTGGAAGTGGAGAATACCATACTGAAGTCGAATATGTCACAGGAGACTTTGCAGCAGTTACAAATGCAAACACAACTGCAAATTGCCGGTGCGACACCAACCAATGGCAGCAACATGATAACGGCCGCACCCATACCAGCAGCCATAACAGCCGCACCCATAGCAGCGGTACAAACAGCAGCCCCTGTAATGGCAACACCCCAGTCAAATATGGGAAGTGGTACAGCAACACCTACCGCCACACAACAGCCAAACAATCCACACTTAGGCACGGTAGAGCACAGCCAAGAAGTCACACAACAATCAGCAAATGCTGCTAATACAGAGGATTATAAGCAGGAAGCGGTACAGGCCACAAATGGCCCCATGTCTTAAATTTATTGCCTATTGTTTATTTGTCGTTTAAGCAAAGTCACAGCTACAACACGAGATTGCTGTTGTTTTTTTAAAACACTACTCTCTCTCTCTGCTCTTTTTTTTTAAACAAAAAAAAAAAAAAGAGTGTTTTTTTGTGCATTAACAAAAACCACAATTAAGCAAATTTTTTACTCACTGAAGAAGAAAAAAAAAAAGGAAGTTGCTGAAGATGATGGCCTGGATAGTTTGATCATGTATTAACAAGGAGCTAGAAAAAAAAGCAAATGTTTTTTTATAAACTTCTCGCCATCCATTTTTTTTTTTTTTTCACCAAAACCACACAAAAACAAATTTTGAAAAAAGCCCAACCAAGCAGTTTTTAATTATACGTTTAATTACTTACACCTTTTCTCATTTTATGTTTTCAAATTGGTTATTGAAAAATAAAACTGCTGCTTGGAGTTTTGAAACAAAATTCAAAAACCTACAAAAGTAAAAAATTGAAGACACTCTTAGAGTGATCTTAAATGCTATTGTTATATAAAAAAAGAAAAATACTTATGTTTGCCAGCTAAATTGATTAAGGCAACATATTTTTTTATTTATAATGTGATATAATAAAATAGTCCTCCTAAAACCTTAGCCTAGACCCCGCCCCCTCCCCCTTAAAAACAAACAATACTTGTTTCCTAAAAGAAGAAAATTATAAAATAATGAAGAATTAGGGTTAAATCATAAAACCCAACTCCCTCCCCCTCCTTTAAGATATTACAGAATCATTAAGAGATTTCAAATATTATAACAAACTGTTCTTAGTTTTTTTTTGGTTTATTATAATTTATTAAGTTTCAAATAATTGTTTTAGAAAAAAAAAAGAACAAACAAACATTTTTAAATATTGCATGCAAAATATTTTTGTTTTTAGGAAACACGCCACTTCCCCCTACTAAACTTGAAACTATACTTTTATTAAAAAAGTAAAATTTTGAGTTTTATATTTATAAATTAAACAATTAAAAAAAAAAGAAAACAACAAAAAATGAACAAATTGTAAAAAAACTGATAACTAAAACTTTGTTTGAAATTAATTTTAAAATTTATTTGAAAAAAAAAAAAAAATTGTGATAATTTGCATTGCATTGACTTTCTAAATAAAAACAATATAAAAATACACAACAAAATATTATTTTTACCAGCAAAACAAACAACTGGTTTATAAAAATATCAAAACAAATTTAAAAATTTTAACACAGGCTGCAATTAATAGCTATATTTAAAAAAATAAAATGCATACAAATTTGAAATGAAAAAAATATTCAACAAAATTAAACTCAATATTTTTGTAAAAAACTTATAATTATTATTATTAAAAAAAAACATATTGTAAATATTCTTAAAATGCTTTTAGAGTATTAAAAAAAAAAACTCTTTGTCATGCTGTCTTTTTTTATAACATATTTTATTTTACTTGATTTTTTTGTAATATCTTTTTCTTTTTTTTTAAATTATTATTTTGAAATTTTCTACTTTTTTTATTTTCTTCTTTATTTCTGTTTTTTTTCTTAAGTATTTTTATATGATAATAAAAAATCTGTTGTAAGATTTTTTTTCAAAGACTCTCTTGTTTTTAACAAAAAAAATTTAATAATTATTCTTTAAAAATTAAAAAAAAAAAAAAAAAAAAAAACACTGAAAACAAGATAAATTTAGTTTTATATTTAAGCTATTTTTTTGTTTTTAATGTTATTAATTTTATATATACTTTTTTTATTTGCTTAGTTTTGTATTATAATTATTATTATTATTATTACTATTATTTTGTATTTTTTTTTTTTTAGCATTTAAGTTTAACCTTAAAATATTTAACAAATAAAAATATACATATACAACAAAAAATATCTATGAAAAAAAAAAACATAAATTATGAATTTGTTTAAACCAACATATTCAACATGTTTAAAACTATAGTTGTTAAGGACTTAAAGTCCTTAGCTAAACTAGAAAAATCCTGCAGAGACTCTAATTGTCTAAGGATTAGGTAAATGAAAACAAACGGCTCGTCGTATAGCAAGCCTGTAAAGGGCTAAGCAATTAAGATAAACAGATTTTTTTTTAGTTTTTTATTTTAAATTTTTGTTTATCTTTTATATTATTTAATTATATAGTAAATTAATAACATTTTAAACTCAGCTAAATAGCTTAAATCTAAACAAAAATTGATTGCAACTATTTTCTTTAATTTATTTAAATATTGTCATATTCTTTAATAAATTTCCTTGAAATTTAGAAAAAAAAAAAAGATGCTAAAGTTTTAGCAAATGTGTCTCCAAGTGAGTTTTTACTCAATAGTATGAATTTGCTTAACTTTTACTGCTCGGGTTACATTTAAAAAATAAACACTTAAACTTTCTTTAACCCTAAACAAATTGTTAGTTAAACTATATCCAGAATTTTTAAATCTTCTCTTCTCTCATTTTGTCTTCCTAAACTTTAAATTATTTTATGCTTTACTGATTTACAGATCTTTAGTTTAAACTAAATTTAAGCTGCAAATGAGGTTTACTAAACTATCTGTTTATTAGTTTAACTAGTATGTGTAGTTTGTTTTTTAAATTTTCTCTTGTCACACTTTCTCTTCCTAAAATTCTGTTGGGAATGTTTAAACTTTGTATTACTTTATGCTTTGCTGATTGACAGATCTTTAGTTTAAACTAAATTTAAGCTGCAAATAAGGTTTACTAAACTATCTGTTTATTAGTTTAACTAGTATATCTAGTTTTTTTAAATTTTCTCTTGTCACACTTTCTCTTCCTAAAATTTTGTTGGGAATGATTAAAATTTGTATTATTTAATGCTTTGCTGATTTACAAATCTTTAGTTTAAACTAAATTTAAGCTGCAAATGAGGTTTACTAAACTATTTGTCAAATCTTTAATGATTTGTAAGATTTAAATGTAAGAAATGTAGTTTTTTGCATAATTCAAAAAATCCTTAAGATGATTACTAAAAATGTTGCTAGTGGTTTATTCAAAATGTTTCTAAATTCCGGT
This sequence comes from Calliphora vomitoria, assembly GCA_942486065.2. Lineage (NCBI taxonomy): Eukaryota > Metazoa > Arthropoda > Insecta > Diptera > Calliphoridae > Calliphora > Calliphora vomitoria. The sequence continues at coordinate 113,147,229 of OW818030.2, read as the reverse complement.
ATTTAAAAAAAAGTTATATATTAGGCGTAAAACATCTCTCAGAAGTATAAGGACATAGGGTAGAACTAGAGGTGCCACTGAAACTATAAATAAGTATTCTCTCCCAAATTTTATGGCTGACACAACAACAAAATACATTGATTTCTATGTATTTTGTTGTTTCAAGACTTAGAGGCTTCTTGTCTCTCTGTAATGCTTCTATGTAAATTTCTATGCTCAAGGGACTTAATTTGTAAACTCAAATGTTTTATAACAAAAACAATGATGTGTATGAAAATGCATTAAAAAATATTTTGGAAATTCGAATTTATTCCACAAAAATTTCTTCAAACGTTTTTCAGTTTATTTAACTAAATGAGGGCCTAAAAATAATTGAGAAAATTCCAAGTCTTTACAAACATACAAAAATATATATACTCCATCTTTGTTTAATTAAACAAACAGCTAGCAAATCTGTTAAAATATAAATATAATGTTCAAAAACACTTCAAAAGTGTTTAACAAAATGTTCCAAAGGTATTTCAACATACAATGTTTAGTTTAATGGTGATCTAGCAACATTTCAAAGCCCCTGCAACATCCAAAAATGTTGCCAGCACTAATAAATTGTATTCATAACATTAAACTTGTAAAGAATTTTACTAAAATAATCGATTTCAAGCCTAAACATTTTGAAAATGTTGATAACAAACATTGGCTGTCATAATTACCACAACATGTTGATCAACTTTTGTACAGAGCACCAAAATCTTATGGACAAACATTGGTTTAGCACATACGTTTTAAACACTCTAAAAAATGTGTCAGTGTCAGCAACATGTTGATAAACATTACCTTAATAACTACAAAACAGCACACAGCCTTAATCATATTAAACAATATGTTGATAACAATCTTGGAAACATTTATATCATAAAAACATCACTGCAACATGTATATAAAAAACCAGCAATATGTTGAGAGTCATAAAAATAAAACCTGTACAAACATTTTAGTTGAAAAATCCAAGATAATCTGGGTAAATGTTGAACATGTTTTAGCTCTATTTAATGCTTTAAAAACTGCATACAAACTTAAACATATTAAACAACAGCCTTAGAAATATTTAAGTTTGTAAAATATCTCAACATCACATTTATGAATATCAGCAATATGTTGTTAGAAACAGAAATTAAAACTTCAAATCCACAATTTAAGGCAACACTCTTCATGACTTAAGTGTTTCTATGCAACATGTTTACAGCTAAAAACATTGCTTTAGCGATCAACTTGCTATTAAAAGTAGCTGACATTTTCAGCAACATGTTTACATGTTTGTTTACAAATAAAAAAAAGTAATAAATTATATAACATTTCAGGCATATTTTCAATAAAAACATCTTTAAATGTCTTGCTAGCAACATGTTGAAGAACTCTTAACAAAATCAAAGCAATATATTGTTGATTGTTTAAATCATTCACTTAATTAACCCAATTATGAATAATAATTCCCCGGGAGTTTTTTCTCTTTTCCCATTTTTCCTAATCAAATTCAATGGGAAAAACTCCCGGGGAATTTTTTATTCATAATTGGGCTGAATATCAAAGGAATTTTACTTCTCAGCAACATATTTAAAAACATAAAGCTATAATTATATAAAATATAGTTTCAGCAACATGTTGTTATAGATTTAAACATGTTGCTGGCTTTAGAATTTTTAATAACGTTGCCTAATTTGATCTATGTCTCACGAAAACTTGATTTTCTTAAGACAATTTTTAAACAATGATTTCAAAATTTTCAAATTTGATGGATTTACAAAATTTTTGGCGGACATTTTGAGTTAGGATTTAAATTTTTATTTTAAGATGTTCAAAATAGGAGTTTCGGCTGTTTTCTAAACAGTTTACCGTTATTTCTAAAAATACTAGCAAAAATTTGTAGCATACCTTAAGGATTTTAATACTAATACTTTTGAGCTTATATAGTATGAGATTAATCTCAAAAGTATGCTTATTATTTACACTATATTGAGCATCATTGATTTTAAGGTTATGGAGAATAATTATAAATAAAGTATTTAACAATTAAAATGAATTGCTTTCTAAATTTCAATCACATCCTCATAATTTTGTTTATAAATTATAAAAAGCTTAGCATACTATTAGGTTATAATATAGAATTGGACGAGCATAAAATATTCTTAAAGGTATGCTAATCATTCTACACCTTTTTTCTAAAACTTATACCACAATTTAAGGCATACCTTCAGGCTGATATAATAAATATATTCATAGTTTAAAAAACACGCATAAAATTTCAAATTTGTTTTTGAAAAATTATTTTGAAGGTTTTTGAAAGAATTTCGTGTTTATTTTTTAAGAAATTTTAATAAACTTTTTAAGCTTCCAAAAATGTTTTATGAAAATCTAGGAAAAAAATATGACAATATTTGAAAAAAGAAAATTGACATGCAATAAGGAGTCTGCTGTCGTTTTAGTTAAATTTACAGGTATTAACCAGAAAATTCTTTTATAATTTCTTGTTTTTATTTTCACAAATTCTGAACAACACCTGTAAATCTAACAAAAACGACACTAGATTTATTAATTAATATTTTTAGTTTAATTATTAAATAAAAAAAAGAGTCTTTGAAATAAATCTTAATTCTAAACTATATGTATTTTATTTATTACTTGAAATTATTTAAAATAAACCAGAAAAAAGCAGCATGTTTAGGTTTTTATTTAACAAATTATATAAAAGAAAAAATATTTCAAATAAATAACCCCAAATAATTCTAAATTAAACTAAAAATTCAAGAATAAAAGAAGAACAACAAACAGATTATAAAATAAAACGAATCAAATGATTAAACTGATGAATAAAATAAAAATATTACAACACTAAATAAACAAACATTTAAACATATTTAAATATATATATTAAACAGGGCGTTAATTTTTGAATAAAATTCATATAAACAGACATACATATACATAAATATTATAAAATAATCGACGACAAGTCAAAAATAAAACGCCTTGTTAAAAAAAACCAAGTTCCATTATTAGTTTTATAAGTTTAGTTGAAGTAATTTTTAATTTAAATTAACATTTAAAAAGAAACACAATATAATACAATAAACAAAGCAAAATAAAATAAAAAAAAACTGTTAAAATTTTTAAGAAAAATTACGCCAACATATTTTCATTGTTTTTCTTTTTGTTTTTGTATTGAATTGACCTTTATAAGAATTTTGATTCTTTTGATTTCCTTATTAAGTAGTTGTAAAGAAAAACTTTAAATGTATTAAAAATAAAAACAAATTTAAAGGAAAAAAAAATAAATAAACAAATAAACAAAAGTATGCATATTCAAACGAAAACAAACGCAATAAATAATAAATAACTAAACAATGTATATAAAATGTATGATTAAACTTATAAAGAAGAAACAAAATAAATTAAAAAAAAAAAAAAAAAAACAGCAATTAAAACGTCTTTTGATTATATCAACAAATTGTCCTTTTTTAACAATAAACTTTAAAACAAAAATTTAAATCAAACAAAGACACTATTGACGACAGCCAGACATACATACATGTATTAACAAAAAAAAACCAAACTCCTTGTAATTTCTATAAATACTTATTCTATATGTGTAAAATTTAAAATTATCAAAGCAAAGAAATTAAAACAATTTAATAAATACATACCTAAACAAAAAACAAAACAAAATAAAACTTTAATTAATTGTAACAATAAAACAAAGTATTTAACTGAATAATAAAGAGTAAAAGAAAGCTAAACAAAACCACTCATGTTTTATTTTACTCCTCTTGGCCCCCATCAGCCCCTGCTATTTTCAATATCCTTTGAAATATTCCTACGGCTCCACTAAGCGTGTTAGTTTCTGTGTGTGTGTGTGTATCTTTTGATATATATATATTTTTTTTGGAATTTAAATTTACTAGTCCTTATAAAATTTTAATTTGAAATTTAAGTAAATAAAATTGTTTCGTTTTATTATTTATAATATTCATAATATGTAGTTATATATAGTTTTGTCTACTTTTTATTTAATTTAATAATTTTAGTTTAATATTTATATTATTAAATCTAAGTTTATTTTTGTATAATGTTTTATTTAATATGTTTCTAGTTTAAGTTTCAATGATTGTATTTAGTTTTATAATTTAAATATGCATAAAGACAGTTAAAAAAATCATTAGTTATGTTTAACATAATTTCTCTTTTTCTCTTAAAACAAAAATAAACATTGTATCATTTATTAAATAAATAAAATAATAAATAAAATTAAAAACAAACAAATTATCAAGATTTTATTATTTAAACAATTCTAATGAAAGTTCCCAGTATTTCAGATGTTATAACTTCCTTTGTAATTTCTTAAACTATGAATTTTCAACTAATGCATTAAATGAAGCACGCTTTCAAACGAATCCATTAACAAGTTTCCACACCCATTACATCTACTTAGTAGTCCCAGTTGTTTGCTACATTTTGGTAAAAGTTTTGTCTCAATATCTTACATAGTTTAAGAGATATGAGCTACTAAAGAAAAATAAAAACAAAAATCCACTTGCTGCCAGATTATGGTCCCCTAATACTGCGAGAAATTTTGACAAATAATTTTTGAAGAAAATTGCCGAAATTTTTGTCATGTAAACGTTTGAATTTTATTGCTTATAACTTGCTTTGTGATTGAGTTAGATTTTTGAAATTTGGTGAACCGACAGAGAATTAGGTGGACTTTCAAACTAATGTATAAATAAAGTGCCACGCCCACTAATTCCTACGATTTTTATGGAAATAAAATATATTACATATTTTGATTAAGTGGGCGTGGCAGTGGGCGGTCATATTGTAAATGAGGTAGTAGCGCTATTTGCTAGCTACATTTTGGTAAAAGTTTTGTCTCAATAGCTGGAGTAGTTTTCGAGTTACACAGATTTAAAGCAAAATGTTTTTAAGCGTTTGAAGTTGATTTGCGTTTTAAATGTTGGAAATTTAATCTTATAACTTTTTTTGTAGACGAGCTACATCTTTAAAATTTTGTGATTAAATAGAGAATGAATTGCGCTTTCAAACGAATCCATTACCAAGTTTCCACACCCATTACATCCTATGTATTTTACGTAAATAAAATTAAAACCAAATTTTCATTAAGTGGGCGTGGCAGCGGGCGTTCATATTATAATCAACATAGTAGTCCCAGTTGTTTGCTACATTTTGGTAAAAGTTTTGTCTCAGTATCTCACATAGTTTAAGAGATATGAGCTTTTAAAGAAAAATAAAAACTAAAATCCACTTGCTGCCAGATTATGGTGTCCTAATACTGCGAGAAATTTTGACAAATAATTTTTGAAGAAAATTAACGAAATTTTTGTCATGTAAGCGTTTGAATTGTAATGTTTATAACTTGCTTTGTGATTGAGCTAGATTATTGAAATTTGGTGAACCGACAGAGAATTAAGTGAACTTTCAAACTAATGTATAAATAAAATGCCACGCCCACTAATTCCTACGATTTTTATGGAAATAGAATATATTACATATTTTGATTAAGTGGGCGTGGCAGTGGGCGGTCATATTGTTAACAATATAGTAGTGCTATTTGCTAGCTATATTTTGGTAAAAGTTTTGTCTCAATAGCTCGCATAGTTTTCGAGTTTCACAGATTTAAAGCAAAATGTTTTTAAGCGTTTGAAGTCGAATTGCGTTTTAAATGTTGGAAATTTTTACTTATAACTTTTTTTGTAGTTAAGCTACATCTTCAAAATTTTGTGATTAAATAGAGAATGAAGTGCGCTTTCAAACCAATCCATTAACAAGATTAAACACCCATTACATCCTATGTATTTTAGGTAAATAAATTAAAAACCAAATTTTCATTAAGTGGGCGTGGCAGTGGGCGTTCTTATTTTAATATACTTAGTAGTCCCAGTTGTTTGCTACATTTTGGTAAAAGTTTTGTCGCAATATCTCAAATAGTTTAAGAGATATGAGCTTTTAAAGAAAAATAAAAACAAAAATCCACTTGCTGCTAAATTATGGTGTCCTAATACTGCAAGAAATTTTGACAAATAATTTTTGAAGAAAATTGCCGACATTTTTGTCATGTAAACATTTGAATTTGCTTGCCTATAACTTCCTTTGTGATTGAGTTAGATTATTGAAATTTGGTGAACCGATAGAGAATTAAGTGGACTTTCACACTAATGTATAAATAAAGTGCCACGCCCACTAACTCCTACGAGTTTTATGGAAATAAAATAAATCACAAATTCTAATTAAGTAGGCGTGACAGTGGGCGGTCATATTGTAAATGAGATAGTAACGCTATTTGCTAGCTACATTTTGGTAAAAGTTTTGTCTCAATAGCTCGAGTAGTTTTCGAGTTAAACAGATTTAAAACAAAATGTTTTTAAGCGTTTGAAGTTGATTTGCGTTTTGAATGTTGGAAATTTATTCTTATAATTTTTTTTGTAGTTGAGCTACATCTTTAAAATTTTGTGATTAAATAGAGAATGAATTGCGCTTTCAAACGAATCCATTACCAAGTTTTCACACCCATTACATCCTATGTATTTTACGTAAAAAAATTAAAACCAAATTTTCATTAAGTGGGCGTGGCAGTGGGCGTTCTTATTTGAATCTACTTAGTAGTCCCAGTTGTTTGCTACATTTTGGTAAAAGTTTTGTCTCAATATCTTGCATAGTTTAAGAGATATGAGCTTTTCTAGAAAAATAAAAACTAAAATCCACTTGCTGCTAAATTATGGTGTCCTAATACTGCGAGAAATTTTGACGAAATTTATTTGAAGAAAATTGCAGAAAATTTTGTCATGAAAACGTTTGATTTTTATTGCTTATAACTTGCTTTGTGATTGAGCTAGATTTTTGAAATTTGGCGATCCAGTAGACAATTAAGTGGACTTTCAAAGCAATGTATAAATAAAGTGCCACGCCCACTAATTCTTAGGAGTTTTATGGAATTAAAATATATTACAAATTTTAATTTGGTATGCATGGTAGTAGGCGGTCATATTGTCAACAATACAGTAGTGCTAATTGCAAGCTACATTTTGATAAAAGTTTCGTCTCAATAGCTAGCATAGTTTTCGAGTTAAACAGATTTAAAGCAAAATGTTTTTAAGCGTTTCAAGTCGAATTGCATTTAAAATGTTGGAAATTTATTCTTATAACTTTTTTTGTAGTTAAGCTACGTCCTTCAAATTTTGTGATTAAATAGAGAATGAAGTGCGCTTTCAAACCAATCCATTAACAAGTTTCCACAACCATTACATCCTATGTATTGTACGTAAATAAAATAAAAACCTAATTTTCATTAAGTGGGCGTGGCAGTGGGCGTTCTTATTTTAATCTACTTAGTAGTCCCAGTTGTTTGCTACATTTTGGTAAAAGTTATGTCTCAATATCTTACATAGTTTAAGAGATATGAGCTTTTAAAGAAAAATAAAAACCAAAATCCACTTGCTGCTAAATTATGGTGTCCTAATACTGCGAGAAATTTTGAGAAATAATTTTTTAAGAAAATTGCCGAAATTTTTGTCATGTAATGGTTTGAGTTTTATTGCTTATAACTTCCTTTGCGATTGAGTTAGATTTTTGAAATTTGGTGAACCGATAGAGAATTAAGTGGACTTTCAAACTAATGTATAAATAAAGTGCCACGCCCACTAATTCCTAGGAGCTTTATGGAAATGAAATAATTCACAAATTTTAATTAAGTAGGCGTGGCAGTGGGCGGTCATATTGTAAATGGGATAGTAGCGCTATTTGCTAGCTACATTTTGGTAAAAGTTTTGTCTCAATATCTCGAGTAGTTTTCGAGTTACACAGATTTAAAGCAAAATTATTTTAAACGTTTGAAGTCGAATTGCGTTTTAAATGCTGGAAATTTATTCTTATAACTTTTTTTGTAGTTGAGCAACGTCCTTCAAATTTTGTGATTAAATAGAGAATTAAGTGCGCTTTCGAACGAATCCATTAACAAGTTTCCACACCCATTACATCATATGTATTTTAGGTAAACAAAACAAAAACCAAATTTGCATTAAGTGGGCGTGGCAGTGGGCGTTAATATTATAACCGACATAGTAGTCCCAGTTGTGTGCTACATATTGGTAAAACTTTTGTCTCAGTATCTCACATAGTTTAAGAGATATGAGCTTTTAAAGAAAAATAAAAACCAAAATCCACTTGCTGCTAAATTATGGTCTCCTAATACTGCGAGAAATTTTGACAAATAATTTTTGAAGAAAATTAACGAAATTTTTGTCATGTAAACGTTTGAATTTTATTGCTTATAACTTGCTTTGTGATTGAGTTAGATTTTTGAAATTTGGTGAACCGACAGAGAATTAGGTGGACTTTCAAAATAATGTATAAATAAAATACCACGCCCACTTATTCCTACGATTTTTATGGAAATAAAATATATTACATATTTTGATTAAGCAGGCGTGGCAGTGGGCGGTCATATTGTTAACAATATAGTAGTGCTATTTGCTAGCTACATTTTGGTAAAAGTTTTGTCCCAATAGCTCGCATAGTTTTCGAGTTAAACAGATTTAAAGCAAAATGGTTATAAGCGTTTAAAGTCGAAAGTTGAGTTTTAAGTGTTGGAAATTTATTCTTATAACTTTTTTTGTAGTTGAGCTACGTCCTTCAAATTGTGTGATTAAATAGAGAATGAATTGCGCTTTCAAACGAATCTATTACCAAGTTTCCACACCCATTACATCCTATGCATTTTAGGTAAATAAAATAAAAACCAAATTTTCATTGAGTGGGCGTGGCAGTGGGCGTTCATATTATAATCAACATAGTAGTCCCAGTTGTTTGCTACATTTTGGTAAAAGTTTTGTCTCAGTATCTCACATAGTTTAAGAGATATGAGCTTTTAAAGAAAAATAAAAACTAAAATCCACTTGCTGCTAAATTATGGTGTCCTAGTACTTGGAGAAATTTTGTCAATATTTGAGCAGAAATTTTTGTCATGTAAACGCTTGAATTTGAATGCTTATAACTTGCTTTGTGATTGAGCTAGATTTTTGAAATTTGGTGAACCTACAGAGAATTAGGTGGACTTTCAAACTAATGTTTAAATAAAATGCCACGCCCACTAATTCCTACGAGTTTTATGGAAATAAAATAAGTTACAAATTTTGATTAAGTGGGCGTGGCAGTGGGCGGTCATATTGTTAACAATATAGTAGTGCTAATTGCAAGCTACATTTTGATAAAAGTTTTGTCTCAATATCTCGAGTAGTTTTCGAGTTAAATAGATTTAAAGCAAAATGGTTTTAAGCGTTTAAAGTCGAAAGTTGCGTTTTAAATGTTAGAAATTTAATGTTATAACTTAGCTTGTAGTTGAGCTACACCTTTCAAATTTTCTGATGAAATAGAGAATGAAGTGCGCTTTCAAACGAATCCATTAACAAGTTTCCACACCCATTACATCCTATGTATTTTAAGTAAATAAAATAAAAACCAAATTTTCATTGAGTGGGCGTGGCAGTGGGCGTTCATATTATAATCAACATAGTAGTCCCAGTTGTTCGCTACATTTTGGTAAAAGTTTTGTCTCAATATCTTACATAGTTTCAGAGATATGAGCTTTTAAAGAAAAATAAAAACAAAAATCCACTTGCTGCCAGATTATGGTCTCCTAATACTTAAAGAAATTTTGACAAATAATTTTTGAAGAAAATTGCCGAAATTTTTGTCATGTAAACGTTTGAATTTTATTGCTTATAACTTCCTTTGTGATTGAGCTAGATTTTTGAAGTTTGGTGAACCGATAGAGAATTAAGTGGACTTTCACGCCAATGTATAAATAAAATGCCACGCCCACTAATTCCTATGTGTTTTATGGAAATGAAATAAATCACAAATTTTAGTTAAGTAGGCGTGGCAGTGGGCGGTCATATTGTAAATGAGATAGTAGCGCTATTTGCTAGCTACATTTTAGTAAAAGTTTTGTCTCACTAGCTAGCATAGTTTTGGAGTTAAACAGATTTAAAACAAAATGTTTTTAAGCGTTTCATGTCGAATTGCGTTTAAAATGTTGGAAATTTATTCTTATAACTTTTTTTGTAGTTTAGCTACGTCTCTCAAATTTTTCGATTAAATAGAGAATGAATTGCGCTTTCAGACGAATCCATTACCAAGTTTCCACACCCATTACATCCCATGTATTTTAGGTAAATAACATAAAAACACGATTTTCATTAAGTGGGCGTGGCAGTGTGCGTTCATATTATAACCGACATAGTAGTCCCAGTTGTTTGCTACATTTTGGTAAAAGTTTTGTCTCAATATCTCAAATAGTTTAGGAGATATAAGCTTTTAAAGAAAAATAAAAACAAAAATCCACTTGTTGCTAAATTATGGTGTCCTAATACTTCGAGAAAATTTGAGAAATAGTTTTTGAAGAAAATTGCCGCAATTTTTTGTCATGTTAATGATTGAATTTTATTGCTTATAACTTGCTTTGCGATTGAGTTAGATTTTTGAAATTTGGTAAACCGATAGAGAATTAAGTGGACTTTCACACTAATGTATAAATAAAGTGCCACGCCCACTAATTCCTAGGAGTTTTATGGAAATGAAATAAATCACAAACTTTAATTAAGTAGGCGTGGCAGTGGGCGGTCATATTGTTAACAATATAGTAGTGCTATTTGCCAGCTACATTTTGGTGAAAGTTTTGTCTTAATAGCCCACATAGTTTTCGAGTTTCACAGATTTAAAGCAAAATGTTTTTAAGCGTTTGAAGTCGAATTGCGTTTTAAATGTTGGAAATTTTTACTTATAACTTTTTTTGTAGTATAGCTACATCTTTCAAATTTTGGGATTAAATAGATAATGACTTACGCTTTCAAACGAATCCATTAACAATTTTCCACACACATTACATCCTATGTATTTTAGGTAAATAATATAAAAACCAAATTTTCATTAAGTGGGCGTGGCAGTGGGCGTTCATTTTATAATCAGCATAGTAGTCCCGGTTATGTCCTACATTTTGGTAAAAGTTTTGTCGCAATATCTTACATAGTTTAAGAGATATGAGCTTTTAAAGAAAAATAAAAACAAAAGTCCGCTTGCTGCCAGATTATGGTCTCCTAATACTGAGAGAAATTTTAGCAAATAATTTTTGAAGAAAATTGCCGAAATTTTTGTCATGTAAACGTTTAAATTTTAATGCTTATAACATGCGTTGTGATTGAGCTAGACTTTTGAAATTTGGTGAACCGACAGAGAATTAGGTGGACTTTCAAACTAATGTATAAATAAAATGCCGCGCCCATTATTTCCTACGAGTTTTATGGAAATAAAATATATTACATATTTTGATTAAGTGGGCGTGGCAGTGGGCGTTCATATTGTTAACAATATAGTAGTGCTAGTTGCTAGCTACATTTTGATAAAAGTTTTGTCCCAATAGCTCGCATAGTTTTCGAGTTACACAGATTTAAGCAACATGTTTTTAAGCGTTTGAAGTAAATTTGCTTTTTAAATGTTGGAACTTGATTCTTACTACTTTTTTTGTAGTTGAACTACATCTTTCAAATTTTGTGATCCTATAGACAATTAAATGAGCTTTCATATTAATCCATAAATAAAATGCCACGCCCATTAATTCCTACAAATTGTATATTATTAAAATAAACCATAAAATATCATACACACATTTTCTGAAAAACATAATGCTGTATTAATTTAGTTAACTTTGTATAACTTATTTTAGAATTAAGATTTGCTGAAGAAATTTGATCAAGATAGACATTCTATCCATCTACTAAAATGGAGCTATATATTTTTTGTAATATAAATTTAGCAAGTCTTGCTACTTAAATAAAATACACACCTTATATTGTATAAAGTTTATTTTAAATTATATTTAAAATCTCTTTATAGAAACATAAAAAAAATAATTGCTTTTAAATAGTATGACCAATATTTGGCTTAATAACTAAATTAAAATTAATTTTAGATCCAAATTATAATGAAAACATAAGATCAAACATAAAAATAGTCAAATATTTAGAATCTAGCTGATCAATTGTTTTGGAATTTGTAATTTAAACTTAAAAAAATGGGTGAAAAATCGCATAATTCGAAGATAAAAATAGGTTTGTATATAAAATATGTATTGGCATTGTACTTAGAATTATAATAAAATGACTAACTAACCCCATTTCAAGGATGTCTGGTTATTACCTGTTAAAATATTTTTTGTATGAAAACTGACTATATAATTTTAGGTTGTAAAATAACTAGACATTGTTAAAATGGGGATAAATGTGTTTAGAAAATTTAAAAATCTGTTTCTGGACTTTGTGGTCTGATGGCATCTAAATCTGTGTCTATGGCTGGCGTTGTGGCAGACTGTGTATTAACAGTTAAAGGCATGGTATCTATGGCATCTATATCTGTTTCAATGGCCTTAGCTTGAGTTGTGTTACTTTCGTCGCGAGTTGTGGACTGGGGTTTCGGTTTAAATGATTTTAAGCTACCCAGTTGAGCTCTTACATCCTCTTCGGACAAATGATGTAGCGGTACATCAGCTCGTGGTACTAAACGCTTAGGACTAGTGCTGCCGTCATTGGGTTTACGTTTGTCAGGAGGAAATACCACTTGAGCATAGGTAACACCAGTAGAAGATGGCTCCACTACACTGCTGCCACCAGCAGACGAATTCGTTGCAGAACTCGGTTGACGGAAGACGGTAATTTCGTTATTGGGTATGGGTGCTGGTCTATTGGGTTGAGGTAGCACATTATCTCGAGAAGTGGTAGTCATAGTGGTAACTGGACTGCCACCAACAGCGGTGTGTGTAGGATCACCTTGGGGTACGGGTGCATATAGCGAGGGAGTATAATTGACATCGGTGACTTTACAATTGTAGATATTTAAGCCTTTAATGAATATAAATACTAATATATCAAAGATTATGCCCACTAATATTAAACTGGCGGTAAGTATATTTAAAATGTTGCCATGTTTAGGATTTTCACGCAGCAAACAGCGGGCATATTCAGGAGCCCAATAAACACAGGTGGTACCTTTAAAACAGAAAAAGGAAGTATGTTAGAATAGCTTATTTAAAGAAAAAATTTTATAACTTACGCGTCACCACATCATAGGCCAAATGTACTGGTATATAGGCAAATAATCCCAAAAACATTACTTCCATGGCCAAGGCCAGACCTTTATCTTGAGGCAGCACACTTCTTAGGGAAATTATGATCTTGCCTATGGTTGTCATGCCATAGATACACGCGGTCATTATACTAAGAATTTGAAAAACAATCAACATATTAGCACATGTTTTGGCACTGCAGGCCCCTTCGGTGGCCTTAATGTTGAAGGCGGTGTTCATGTCATAATTGTTGGTGCCACCACAACTGCAGCCTTCATAAAGCTAAATGTATTAAGTAAAATTTAATTGTTAATAACTTTTAAACAAAGCTAAACAAGGAATACTCCCTTGTAAGACCTACAATGGTTTTTGGAAGCAGGAGTCTTTCAAAATTTACTTACCTCCACACTATTAATTGTTGTCTTTTTCGAACAACCTGCATAACAAGGAGAGAAATATGTCACGGTAGAGTTTTCCGGACAAACTGGTAGAAATGAAGTAGGATTGCAAATACACTGTCTCGAGCAATAGGGCTGCTGGAGCTTGCCATTGACAGTACCACCCATGGGACCCACTTCACATTTGATGAATATAAATGCAATATAAATGGCCAAAAGTTTAATACCCATGCCTATGTTTATAGCAGCAATTTTTCTAAAAATAAAACAATTACATTTAGTTAATATACATAAGTATCTAAATTTAGTCTTAGTTAGACTTACCTTCCCGTTAGCTTAAGTTTTGATATCACCAGACCACCTATAAACATGCTTATAGCAGCTGCCGGTGGTTTCAAAAAGAACGATATAAATCTCGCCTTCCATTCCTGCATTAAACCATCCTCCTCACTAAAGGGCAAAAAGAATCTTGACTGCAAATAACTTTCCTCTTGTAGAGAAAAATTAATGGAGGCTCCCTGTATAAACATTATGCTCACAATATTGAACATCAATAATTTATTGCTGAAAACCCGTTTCACTGAGGCCCCAAAAGCAGTGTCATCAATGTAGGTAGAAAATTGACTGCCAAACTGGCGACTGTGTGATTCTTCCAAAATCCTTTGTGCTGCTTGGTGTATAGCAGTTTTTGGTAGTTTCTTGGGAAACAAACCCACTAAAATGCCACTTACCAAAATAGCTGGCGCTATAATCACCCATCCCAGCCACCAGCCTATGTTGGTAGCTCCTACACCTAATATTAGAGAGGAGCCAAATTGTAAGCCAAAGATTTTCGCTCCAAAAACTGTGGCAATTACCGCTGGACTATCAATTGAGGTGGAATTATCGTCCAGATATGTTAGGCCCACAGTAAAAAATGCCAACGAGGCAATACCCAAAGCAAATTGTAATACAAACATCATTATTAATATTAACACTTTGCTATTCTCTATGGATAACATTTTTGCCAGCGTTGTTGGCCAATTTGATGTGCAAATTTCCTCATCGACTGCAAATGAGGCAGGTCTTACACCATCGGCACTGTTGGCAATGAAATGAAGTTATATTAGTTCATAAAAAGGATTACAATTTTGTTTTGTAGCTTACAAGTTCATTATAGATGGTATCACTGCTATTACACAGGTTAAAGATTGTAGTATTATGGCGCCACTTAACCAACTGATTGGATGCATTCGATGAGCCCAGTAGGCGAAGGCCAATGCAAAAATTGCCTGGAAAATGCCACTGCTCACCAGCAGCCATTCTGAAATTGAAAACAAAGTTAATGCACATCATTGGCTACGAAATTGTATATTATTTTTAAAATTAAATACATATAAAACAAAATAAAATTAATTACTTATTAAAATTAGCTTTAAAAGAACCCAGACCATAGATTACGACTAGATAGGTAACTGAGAGCCAAAGATCTCAGTCTGTTGTCAAATACTTAATTCATAAGAATGTATTGCATGTATTTTGTTATTGTATTACTCATATGTTGGAAAAGAGAGCAATTTTTGTTTTATTTTTCTTCATTGACAATTTCGTCTCCTTCCATTCTATGTATTTATTCTATTGCCCAGACCATAGAGAATTATACATAGAGCGGAAAGAGAGAGAAATATTAATGGGAAAATTACTCTCTTTTCACACATGGTGATACAATAACAAAATACATGCAATACATTCTCATGAATTAGATTTTTGACAACAGGCTTATGTTTTTGGCTCTCAGTTACCTATCTAGTTGCTAGTTGTCATCTATGGCCCACACCTTCACCATTACTAGGCAATTTAAAATTGTTTTTAAATTAAAATGGACATTTGTGAAACACAATTGGACAATTTTGAATACAGTTGGAATCATAGAGAATTATACCTAGAGACGAGACACACCAATTAGTCAAACAGAAAAACCACAAATCATATGTCTGAATACAACAACAGAATCCATTGACTAGCATGTATTTTGTTGTTGCAAGAGTTAGACTTTTGACAATTACGTCTCGTCTCTATGTTACCCTATGTTTGGAATAATGTTAATAACAATTTGTGTCTGTCGGGAAGGCTAAACGTAAAAACTAAAAATAAATTTCTTTAGTGGCATTTAGACACGAATAGGCTTCAATCGTCTAGTCCGATCATACCCTCTATTAATAAAAACAAGTAAGAGTGCTATATTCGGCTAAGCTGAATCTTATATACCCTTCACCTTTATTGTGGGTGCATTAAAAAAATTTTACATTTAATTGCTGACGAACAGATTATATTGTAGAAGTTACAAACAATCTTATATATACCCTTCTCACGAAGGTGAAGAGTATAAAAACAACAACGCAAAACATAAACAAAATACGCAAAGCAATGAAGCCAACACACATCCAAACATATGTACGTTTTGTTGCTTTTTGCTCAAAGCATGCAATAAATTGTCATTTTTAGATGAAATTTTCAGAGGTAGTCTCGGATTTTTGCTCATATCTCCTTTATTTATGGACGGATTTTGCTGATTTTAAATAGGAAACTTCTCGAAAGCATGTCTGACAGAATTATTGAAGATTTGGATCCCGAAGATATCTGGGGTCTTCAGAAAATTGATTTCAACATACAGACTGACATACAGACAAAGGGCAATGGCTTAATCGACTCCGCTATCTATAAGGATCCAGAATAGGGTCGGAAAATTATATTGTGGAAATTACAAACGGAATGACAAATTTATATATACCCTTCTCACGAAGGTGAAGGGTATACAAAATTATGATTATTGGTTCACTAACATTCAAAACAAAACTGAAAGTTCGGTTAATCACACAATTTCACGATATAATAGCACCGAATACGACGAACAATAAGAAGGTTTTGTCAATACAATTCTAAAAGTACGTTCCAATTGATCAAATATTTGACCAAAAAAAACTTAACAACTATTTTTAACAATAAACTGAAGCATGTTTATTTAAATAAATATTTGTTCAAAGGAAAGATACATAAATATCCATCTTTAAGTGGTCACGTTTTTTTTCGCTTTTTGACTAAGGACTTTAGACCAATAAGCCTTTCTTTCTGTTAAAGAATCTGGTAAGTATCACAACTACAGCATACATTCATGGAACCTGAATATGTGGATAATGTAGGTGTACTGATGTAGGTCAAATAACCTAGGCTAGTTCAGCAAGCAGCACTCAATCTATTATCTAAATGGTGACAAGAATACGGAACCAACCAATACTGAAATAGTACTATTCCTATAAGATCCCACATTTTACTAATCTATCCGATAATTCCAGAATTTCTGGGGCTGATATTGTATAATAAACTTAATTACTTCACACAGAAAATGAATTGGTTGAATACACATTTCAGAACCGTGAAAGCTATAACTGCTTTATATTTCTGCAAAAATAACATTAGCGCTAACTGGGGAATTAATCTGAATAACGTACAACTCTTTTATTAAACCATTAGTATAAAGCTGTTTGCTGCTGATTGGAGTTGGAGAAGAAGCTTCACCAGTGTATACTTGAATGTTCATGATGTCTTTTATGATAAAGGGAGACCTAAGAACGAACTCTGCCAAGGTACTCATGGCTACACGGGACATTTTAACAATGTAAATCGCCGCTAACACTGCAATGGAGCATGGCAATACATGAATTATTGAAATGCTTAAATTAATGAATACGATTTTCTGAAAGGTAGGTATAACAGCTAGGGATATTCTCATATTTAGTGATAGTAAGTCCAATTAGATTCCTAGATTCCATGAGGGTAAACTGTTAATGGATACATCTCATTGTCAAAAAGGATATGGTAGAGAGAACACACTTGCATTGTAACCAGAAAAATGTGGCCCTATATGAAATCGAAACTTCATAGGAGAAACTTTATTGGGTGCACAGTGGGGCAGAATCAAAATTTTTTGGAAATAAATCTGGCTTTTCTAAACGGATTTTAAAAGTTCAATTTTGAAATACCTCTAACTCGGAAATTATAAGAGATAAATAGCACACTCAAGCATATTTTTTCAAGACCTAGCAGAGCGCTTCCCAAAAATTTAAAAATCTTTGAAATCGGATGGGAAACATAAAAATGGCACGTTTTTAAAAATTTTACATGACGAAGGTACCCTACTTTGAGCCCCCATAGCTTGAACTCAAATACTCCTTGGTTACCCCTACGTAAAATTTTGTCCCGATCGGGCCATCCGTTTAGAAATGTCAGATTTATTTCCAAAAAATTTAGATTCTGCCCCACTGTGAGGTGTTAACTGCACAATTTCCGTACGACGATTACATTAAAAACTGTGCCAACAAAGAGGGGATGACAAAACACCAGCGTTGCCAATATAGTTTTGGCACTTTTCAATATCCAAAAGTGGAAAAACGAGCTAGGTTGACGAATTTCGCTTTGAAGTCCTATTTATTTAATATTGTTTGAATTTGAATTTATACCAATATTTAAAATTTGTAGCGTTTTGGTCTTAACGAAGTATTTATCTTGTAGGATTGTTCTTCTGGATTAAGGCCCAAAAAACTGGGTTAACTTTATTCGCTTAGAACCATTTAAACTATGCTCATCTAAACCATCATATTGTTCAGGTTACGAAGATTTTCGTCAATTTACACGTACACAACCCGAATGTAAACAATAGAGTGTAAAAATACAAATGTTTCATTCAGTTGCTTGATGTTGTTGCAGATATTTTATTTTTTAACCCATATATGCACACAAATTAAATGCCTCTCTTTGCTTACTACTGATCTAAACCATTGCAGTTATGGTTCTCTCCAGAAAATAACCGTTTCACCCTAACTTGCTTAACATAACATTTATATTATAAGGAAAATTTCATTATAAGTTTACTTGTGAATGGTACAGTATTATTTTTGCACATAAAAAATGGATTCCTTGTATTGACCGCTAGTTTTTCCATTTATATAGTACTAGCTTGACCCGGTGCGCTTCGCTACCCCTGTCGTAGTAGGAAAAATATGTAAGGATTTTATTAAAAAAAATCGGTTTTCCCCCTGTTTATCTCTTTCTGGTCCAAGTATTGAAAAAAAGTTATAGCCTATTCACGCTATCAAGTAAGGATCTATCTACGTTCCAAATTTCAATAAAATCAGTTCAGCCGTTTAGGCGTGATGCTCAAACAAACTTACAAAGACATTTATATATTTATATAGATTAAAAGATTAATATTTCCCGGGCATGGAAAAAGTCCGGGAAATTATTAGCTCTATGTGACATATAACTCTGGAATAATTTAGCGATTCACATATTTCGTCAGTATAAGAGGTTGACGAGAAATTTTGTTTTGCTATGCAAAAGTTTTGAGAAAGTAAGTCCGTCATGAAAAGTACTCCAATATAAAACTACTGCTTGCTGAATTAAATAATTTTTTGAAACCGAAAGGCTAATACCGGTGCTGAGGGAAACTTTATTTAAATTGTTACGGTATCAGTATCAATACCAGTAGTCAATTCTAAACGAATTTTATAGGTATCTACTGCTAAACTGGATAATTACATTAATTATTTTAACGTTTTATTTCAAATGTTAAATATTTAGGGACATTTGTATGGGGGCTAAGTGAAATCATGAACCGATTTTGATATTCTCAATACCAAACTGATCTTATCAACAGAGAGTATTTGTGGAAATTTTCAGCCCGCTAGCTTCTTTGTTTGGGCCAAATCGTGTTTTCAACAGACAAACAATCAGACGGGTATAGCTAGATAATCTTAGAACCCAGGTTGGTTGTACGACCAATAATTCGATATGTTACAAATAGAATGGCAAAATCAATGGTGAGTATAAAAGTATCAAAATTTTCTAAGAATTTATTACCAAAAATAACCACTTCCGCTAATTTCCCAATGTTGACAAACCAATTTTCAATTCAACATTTAGCATTATTCATAGAAAATAGTAAAACGATGACTATTTGATATAAATCAATAAAGTTTGATAAGAAAGGCGGGTAGTATTTAATCGGTTTTAAGTTTTTTTCATTGTTTTTTATTTATTAAACGTATAAATATATAAATTATTATTAAGTAAATTCACTATGATATTTAATGATAACAAATAATGTGTGTTATCAACATTTACACAATACTAAAACAATAAATTGTTTTTGTTTTATTACATTTTTTGCAAATCAACGAATTAAAGGAGACTACAGACAGACACTCACCTACTAATATAGCATTCCAGCCATTTTCAAAAGCAGCCTGTTTGGCCGATATACGAAAATAGGTTTCACAGGCACCTTGCAGAATACCAGCACAGGCTAAAACTATAACAAATGTGCGGAGACGTGCATATTTAAGACAACTGGGACCACGACACCAGCCCAATACACGTATGCCACAATCAACACTATCTAGAATTTAGCAATAATTTTATTTAAATTATAAAACAATTAAATCGCACACAATTTATTTACACACCGTCTGGTATATTGGCGTTTGCAGAGATATTGGGTAAATCGGAGTAACGATCTCCGGCCACCATGTTTATTTATTGATTTTGAAATTTCTTTTTAAATTTTATTTTGATTTTAAACGCTTTTATTCTATTTTTTTTTTTTAATAAAAATACATCTTTATTTTTTTCTTAACACTTTAACTATTTCGTTTATAAAAATATTCTGCGTGCGTTTTCTTTGGTTTCGTTTGTTTTGTTACTATCGTTTCGAATTAAGGCCAATGACTAATTTTTCTAGCCATTTGTATTTGCTCACTAACCCAGCCCGCTATGCACGATATTTTGATTTCTTACCGTTTTGTAATTCAACTCTTTTTTTACGATCGCACATACTTTCAAGATAAACATTTGGTTTATCAGTGTTCTGATAACAATTGTAGTGTGCTTCTGGCGATAACAGCTAAAATGTATGGTTATTCTAAATAAAAACAGTCAATAATTTCTTGTAAAGAACATTTACTAGAGCACTATGTTGCTGATACATGTTGCGAAAGCTTTTTTTGTCAGATATGTTTGTTGAGTTTAATAAGGTCATTACGAATTGCAAAGTACTCTATTCAATGAAAGGTAAAAGGCTCTTCATAAAGTTACAATATTAAAATTCGTTGATGATAAATGATTCCATTACATCTAGCAACAGATAGTCAGTCAACCCAACTAAAACTCAAATCGTTAATAACTTTGTAAATACTGCGATTCTAGACAAAATAGGCTCAACCTGTGATCACTCATATTTTATACCAAAAATCGATTTTTAGTATAAAAAACTCAAATATCTTAAATCGTTAATAACTTTGTTAATACTGCGATTCTAGAAAAATAAGCTCAATCTGTGATCACTCATATTTAATATCGATTTTTAGTATAAAAAACTCAAATATCTTAAATCGTTAATAACTTTGTAAATACTGCGATTCTAGACAAAATAAGCTTAATCTGTGATCACTCATATTTTATACCAAAAATCGATTTCTATTACAAAAAAAAAAAAAAAAACTCAAATATCTTAAATCGTTAATAACTTTGTAAATACAGCGATTCTAGACAAAATAAGCTCAATCTGTGATCACTCATATTTTATACCAAAAATCGATTTTTAGTTAAAAAGAAACTCAAATATCTTAAATCGTTGATAACTTTGTAAATACTGCGATTCTAGACAAAATAAGCTCAATCTGTGATCACTCATATTTTATACCAAAAATCGATTTTTAGTTAAAAAAACTCAAATATCTTAAATCGTTAATAACTTTGTAAATACTGCGATTCTAGACAATATAAACTAAATCTGTGATCACTCATATTTTATACCAAAAATCGATTTTTAATATAAAAAACTCAAATATCTTAAATCGTTAATAACTTTGTAAATACTGTGATTCTAGACAAAATAAGCTCAATCTGTGATCACTCATATTTTATACCAAAAATCGATTTTTAGTATAAAAAACTCAAATATCTTAAATCGTTAATAACTTTGTAAATACTGCGATTCTAGACAAAATAAGCTTAATCTGTGATCACTCATATTTTATACCAAAAATCGATTTCTATTACAAAAAAAAAAAAAAAACTCAAATATCTTAAATCGTTAATAACTTTGTAAATACAGCGATTCTAGACAAAATAAGCTCAATCTGTGATCACTCATATTTTATACCAAAAATCGATTTTTAGTTAAAAAGAAACTCAAATATCTTAAATCGTTGATAACTTTGTAAATACTGCGATTCTAGACAAAATAAGCTCAATCTGTGATCACTCATATTTTATACCAAAAATCGATTTTTAGTTAAAAAAACTCAAATATCTTAAATCGTTAATAACTTTGTAAATACTGCGATTCTAGACAATATAAACTAAATCTGTGATCACTCATATTTTATACCAAAAATCGATTTTTAGTATAAAAAACTCAAATATCTTAAATCGTTGATCACTTTGTAAATACTGCGATTCTAGACAAAATAAGCTCAATCTGTGATCACTCATATTTTATACCAAAAATCGATTTTTAGTATAAAAACCTCAAATATCTTAAATCGTTAATAACTTTGTAAATACTGCGATTCTAGACAAAATAAGTTCAATCTGTGCTCACACATATTTTATTCCAAAAATCGTTTTTTTTTTAAAAAAACTCAAATATCTTAAATCGTTGATAACTTTGTAAATACTGCGATTCTAGACAAAATAAGCTCAATCTGTGATCACTCATATTTTATACCAAAAATCGATTTTTAGTTAAAAAAACTCAAATATCTTAAATCGTTAATAACTTTGTAAATACTGCGATTCTAGACAAAATAAGATCAATCTGTGATCACTCATACTTTATACCAAAAATCGATTTTTATTAAAAAAACTAAAATATCTTAAATCGTTAATAACTTTGTAAATACTGCGATTCTAGACAAAATAAGATCAATCTGTGATCACTCATATTTTATACCAAAAATCGATTTTTAAAGTAAAAAACTCGAATATATTAAATCGTTAATAACTTTGTAAAAACTGCGATTCTAGACAAAATAAGCTCAATCTGTGATCATTCATATTTTATACCAAAAATCGGTTTTTAGTATAAAAAACTCAAATATCTTAAATCGTTAATAACTTTGTAAATACTGCGATTCTAGACAAAATAAGCTCAATCTGTGATCACTCATATTTTATACCAAAAATCGATTTTTAGTATAAAAAACTCAAATATATTAAATCGTTAATAACTTTGTAAATACTGTGATTCTAGACAAAATAAGCTCAATCTCTGATCACTCATATTTCATACCAAAAATTGATTTTTAAAGTAAAAAACTCAAATATATTAAATATATTAAAAACTGCGATTCTAGACAAAATAAGCTCAATCTGTGATCACTCATATTTTATACCAAAAATCGATTTTTAGTTAAAAAAACTCAAATATCTTAAATCGTTAATAACTTTGTAAATACTGCGATTCTAGACAAAATAAGATCAATCTGTGATCACTCATACTTTATACCAAAAATCGATTTTTATTAAAAAAACTAAAATATCTTAAATCGTTAATAACTTTGTAAATACTGCGATTCTAGACAAAATAAGATCAATCTGTGATCACTCATATTTTATACCAAAAATCGATTTTTAAAGTAAAAAACTCAAATATATTAAATCGTTAATAACTTTGTAAAAACTGCGATTCTAGACAAAATAAGCTCAATCTGTGATCATTCATATTTTATACCAAAAATCGGTTTTTAGTATAAAAAACTCAAATATCTTAAATCGTTAATAACTTTGTAAATACTGCGATTCTAGACAAAATAAGCTCAATCTGTGATCACTCATATTTTATACCAAAAATCGGTTTTTAGTATAAAAAACTCAAATATATTAAATCGTTAATAACTTTGTAAATACTGTGATTCTAGACAAAATAAGCTCAATCTCTGATCACTCATATTTCATACCAAAAATTGATTTTTAAAGTAAAAAACTCAAATATATTAAATATATTAAAAACTGCGATTCTAGACAAAATAAGCTCAATCTGTGATCACTCATATTTTATACCAAAAATCCGTTTTTAGTATAAAAAACTCAAATATCTTAAATCGTTAATAACTTTGTAAATACTGCGATTCTAGACAAAATAAGCTCAATCTGTGATCACTCATATTTTATACCAAAAATCGATTTTTAATATAAAAAACTCAAATATAAAAAACTTTGTAAATACTGCGATTCTAGACAAAATAAGCTCAATCTGATATATCAAAATAAGATCACTCATATTTTATACCAAAAATCGATTTTTAGTATAAAAAACTCAAATATCTTAAATCGTTAATAACTTTGTAAATACTGCGATTCTAGACAAAATAAGCTCAATCTGTAATCACTCATATTTTATACCAAAAATCGATATTTATTACAAAAAAAAATTAATTATCTTAAATCGTTGATCACTTTGTAAATACTGCGATTCTAGACAAAATAAGCTCAATCTGTGATCATTCATATTTTATACCAAAAATCGATTTTTAGTATAAAAAACTCAAATATCTTAAATCGTTAATAACTTTGTAAATACTGCGATTCTAGACAAAATAAGCTCAATCTGTGATCACTCATATTTTATACAAAAAATCGATTTTTAGTATAAAAAACTCAAATATCTTAAATCGTTGATCACTTTGTAAATACTGCGATTCTAGACAAAATAAGCTCAATCTGTGATCACTCATATTTTATACCAAAAACCGATTTTTAGTATAAAAAACTCAAATATCTTAAATTGTTGATAACTTTGAAAATACTGCGATTCTAGACAAAATAAGCTCAATCTGTGATCACTCATATTTTATACCAAAAATCGATTTTTAATATAAAAAACTCAAATATCTTAAATCGTTAATAACTTTGTAAATACTGCGATTCTAGACAAAATAAGCTTAATCTGATATATCAAAATAAGATCACTCATATTTTATACCCAAAATCGATTTTTAATATAAAAAACTCAAATATCTTAAATCGTTAATAACTTTGTAAATACTGCGATTCTAGACAAAATAAACTCAATCTGTGATCACTCATATTTTATACCAAAAATCGGTTTTTAGTATAAAAAACTCAAATATATTAAATCGTTAATAACTTTGTAAATACTGCGATTCTAGACAAAATAAGCTCAATCTGTGATCACTCATATTTTATACCAAAAATCGATTTTTAATATAAAAAACTCAAATATATTAAATCGTTAATAACTTTGTCACTACTGCGATACTAGACAAAATAAGCTCAACCTGTGATCACTCATATTTTATACCAAAAATCGAATTTTAGTATAAAAAACTCAAATATCTTAAATCGTTAATAACTTTGTAAATACTGCGATTCTAGAGAAAATAAGCTCAATCTGTAATCACTCATATTTTATACCAAAAATCGATTTTTATTATAAAAAAAACTCAAATATCTTAAATCGTTAATAACTTTGTCACTACTGCGATTCTAGACAAAATAAGCTCAACCTGTGATCCCTCATATTTTATACCAAAAATCGATTTTTAGTATAAAATACTCAAATATCTTAAATCGGTAATAACTTTGTAAATACTGCGATTCTGGACAAAATAAGATCAATCTGTGATCATTCATATTTTATACCAAAAATCGATTTTTAGTATAAAAAACTCAAATATCTTAAATCGTTAATAACTTTGTAAATACTGTGATTCTAGACAAAATAAGCTCAATCTGTGATCACTCATATTTTATACCAAAAATCGATTTTTAGTATAAAAAACTCAAATATCTTAAATCGTTAATAACTTTGTAAATACTGCGATTCTAGACAAAATAAGCTTAATCTGTGATCACTCATATTTTATACCAAAAATCGATTTCTATTACAAAAAAAAAAAAAAAAAAACTCAAATATCTTAAATCGTTAATAACTTTGTAAATACAGCGATTCTAGACAAAATAAGCTCAATCTGTGATCACTCATATTTTATACCAAAAATCGATTTTTAGTTAAAAAGAAACTCAAATATCTTAAATCGTTGATAACTTTGTAAATACTGCGATTCTAGACAAAATAAGCTCAATCTGTGATCACTCATATTTTATACCAAAAATCGATTTTTAGTTAAAAAAACTCAAATATCTTAAATCGTTAATAACTTTGTAAATACTGCGATTCTAGACAATATAAACTAAATCTGTGATCACTCATATTTTATACCAAAAATCGATTTTTAGTATAAAAAACTCAAATATCTTAAATCGTTATTAACTTTGTAAATACTGCGATTCTAGACAAAATAAGCTCAATCTGTGATCACTCATATTTTATACCAAAAATCGATTTTTAGATAAAAAAAACTCAAATATCATAAATCGTTAATAACTTTGTAAATACTGCGATTCTAGACAAAATAAGCTCAATCTGTGATCACTCATATTTTATACCAAAAATCGATTTTTAGTATAAAAACCTCAAATATCTTAAATCGTTAATAACTTTGTAAATACTGCGATTCTAGACAAAATAAGTTCAAT
Organism: Calliphora vomitoria; assembly: GCA_942486065.2. Lineage (NCBI taxonomy): Eukaryota > Metazoa > Arthropoda > Insecta > Diptera > Calliphoridae > Calliphora > Calliphora vomitoria. The sequence goes on along the minus strand of OW818030.2, from coordinate 113,121,054 downwards.
CTGTGCTCACACATATTTTATACAAAAAATCGATTTTTAGTATAAAAAACTCAAATATCTCAAATCGTTGATAACTTTGTAAATACTGCGATTCTAGACAAAATAAGCTCAATCTGTGATCACTCATATTTTATACCAAAAATCGATTTTTAGTTAAAAAAATCCCAAATATCTTAAATCGTTAATAACTTTGTAAATACTGTGATTCTAGACAAAATAAGCTCAATCTGTGATCACTCATATTTTATACCAAAAATCGATTTTTAGTATAAAAAACTCAAATGTCTTAAATCTTTAATAACTTTGTAAATACTGCGATTCTGGACAAAATAAGATCAATCTGTGATCATTCATATTTTATACCAAAAATCGATTTTTAGTATAAAAAACTCAAATATCTTAAATCGGTAATAACTTTGTAAATACTGCGATTCTAGACAAAATAAGCTCAATCTGTGATCACTCATATTTTATACCAAAAATCGATTTTTAGTATAAAAAACTCAAATATCTTAAATCGTTAATAACTTTGTAAAAACTGCGATTCTAGACAAAATAAGCTCAATCTGTGATCATTCATATTTTGTACCAAAAATCGGTTTTTAGTATAAAAAACTCAAATATATTAAAGCGTTAATAACTTTGTAAATACTGCGATTCTAGACAAAATAAGCTCAATCTGATATATCAAAATAAGATCACTCATATTTTATACCAAAAATCGGTTTTTAGTATAAAAAACTCAAATATATTAAATCGTTAATAACTTTGTAAATACTGCGATTCTAGACAAAATAAGCTCAATCTGTGATCACTCATATTTTATACCAAAAATCGATTTTTAATATAAAAAACTCAAATATATTAAATCGTTAATAACTTTGTAAATACTGCGATTCTAGACAAAATAAGCTCAATCTGTGATCACTCATATTTTATACCAAAAATCCGTTTTCAGTATAAAAAACTCAAATATCTTAAATCGTTAATAACTTTGTAAATACTGCGATTCTAGACAAAATAAGCTCAATCTGTGATCACTCATATTTTATACCAAAAATCCGTTTTTAGTATAAAAAACTCAAATATATTAAATCGTTAATAACTTTGTAAATACTGCGATTCTAGACAAAATACGCTCAATCTGTGATCACTCATATTTCATACCAAAAATTAATTTTTAAAGTAAAAACTCAAATATATTAAATCGTTAATAACTTTGTAAAAACTGCGATTCTAGACAAAATAAGCTCAATCTGTGATCACTCATATTTTATACCAAAAATCGGTTTTTAGTATAAAAAACTCAAATATCTTAAATCGTTAATAACTTTGTAAATACTGCGATTCTAGACAAAATAAGCTCAATCTCTGATCACTCATATTTCATACCAAAAATCGGTTTTTAGTATAAAAAACTCAAATATATTAAATCGTTAATAACTTTTTAAATACTGCGATTCTAGACAAAATAAGCTCAATCTGTGATCACTCATATTTCATACCAAAAATTGATTTTTAAAGTAAAAAACTCAAATATATTAAATCGTTAATAACTTTGTAAAAACTGCGATTCTAGACAAAATAAGCTCAATCTGTGATCACTCATATTTCATACCAAAAATTGATTTTTAAAGTAAAACACTCAAATATATTAAATATATTAAAAACTGCGATTCTAGACAAAATAAGCTCAATCTGTAATCACTCATATTTTATACCAAAAATCCGTTTTTAGTATAAAAAACTCAAATATCTTAAATCGTTAATAACTTTGTAAATACTGCGATTCTAGACAAAATAAGTTCAATCTGTGATCACTCATATTTCATACCAAAAATTGATTTTTAAAGTAAAAAACTCAAATATATTAAATCGTTAATAACTTTGTAAAAACTGCGATTCTAGACAAAATAAGCTCAATCTGTGATCACTCATATTTTATACCAAAAATCGGTTTTTAGTATAAAAAACTCAAATATATTAAATCGTTAATAACTTTGTAAATACTGCGATTCTAGACAAAATAAGCTCAATCTCTGATCACTCATATTTTATACCAAAAATCGATTTTTAGTTAAAAAAACTCAAATATCTTAAATCGTTAATAACTTTGTAAATACTGCGATTCTAGACAAAATAAGCTCAATCTGTGATCACTCATATTTTATACCAAAAATCGATTTTTAGTATAAAAAACTCAAATATCTTAAATCGTTAATAACTTTGTAAAAACTGCGATTCTAGACAAAATAAGCTCAATCTGTGATCACTCATATTTTATACCAAAAATCGGTTTTTAGTATAAAAAACTCAAATATCTTAAATCGTTAATAACTTTGTAAATACTGCGATTCTAGACAAAATAAGCTCAATCTGTGGTCACTCATATTTTATACCAAAAATCGATTTTTATTATAAAAACACTCAAATATCTTAAATCGTTAATAACTTTGTAAATACTGCGATTCTAGACAAAATAAGCTCAATCTGTGATCACTCATATTTTATACCAAAAATCGATATTTATTACAAAAAACTCAAATATCTTAAATCGTTAATAACTTTGTAAAAACTGCGATTCTAGACAAAATAAGCTCAATCTGTGATCACTCATATTTTATACCAAAAATCGATATTTATTACAAAAAACTCAAATATCTTAAATCGTTAATAACTTTGTAAATACTGCGATTCTAGACAAAATAAGCTCAATCTGTGATCACTCATATTTTATACCAAAAATCGGTTTTTAGTATAAAAAACTCAAATATATTAAATCGTTAATAACTTTGTAAATACTGCGATTCTAGACAAAATACGCTCAATCTGTGATCACTCATATTTCATACCAAAAATTAATTTTTAAAGTAAAAACTCAAATATATTAAATCGTTAATAACTTTGTAAAAACTGCGATTCTAGACAAAATAAGCTCAATCTGTGATCACTCATATTTTATACCAAAAATCGGTTTTTAGTATAAAAAACTCAAATATCTTAAATCGTTAATAACTTTGTAAATACTGCGATTCTAGACAAAATAAGCTCAATCTGTGATCACTCATATTTTATACAAAAAATCGATTTTTAGTATAAAAAACTCAAATATCTTAAATCGTTGATCACTTTGTAAATACTGCGATTCTAGACAAAATAAGCTCAATCTGTGATCACTCATATTTTATACCAAAAACCGATTTTTAGTATAAAAAACTCAAATATCTTAAATCGTTAATAACTTTGTAAATACTGCGATTCTAGACAAAATAAGCTCAATCTGTGATCACTCATATTTTATACCAAAAATCGGTTTTTGGTATAAAAAACTCAAATATATTAAATCGTTAATAACTTTGTAAATACTGCGATTCTAGACAAAATAAGCTCAATCTGTGAACACTCATATTTTATACCAAAAATCGATTTTTAAAGTAAAAAACTCAAATATATTCAATCGTTAATAACTTTGTAAAAACTGCGATTCTAGACAAAATAAGCTCAATCTGTGATCATTCATATTTTATACCAAAAATCGGTTTTTAGTATAAAAAACTCAAATATATTAAATCGTTAATAACTTTGTAAATACTGCGATTTTAGACAAAATAAGCTCAATCTGTGATCACTCATATTTTATATAAAAAACTCAAGTATATTAAATCGTTAATAACTTTGTAAATACTGCGATTCTAGACAAAATAAGCTCAATCTGATATATCAAAATAAGATAACTCATATTTTATACCAAAAATCGATTTTTAGTATAAAAAACTCAAATATCTTAAATCGTTAATAACTTTGTAAAAACTGCGATTCTAGACAAAATAAGCTCAATCTGTGATCACTCATATTTTATACCAAAAATCGGTTTTTAGTATAAAAAACTCAAATATCTTAAATCGTTAATAACTTTGTAAATACTGCGATTCTAGACAAAATAAGCTCAATCTGTGGTCACTCATATTTTATACCAAAAATCGATTTTTATTATAAAAACACTCAAATATCTTAAATCGTTAATAACTTTGTAAATACTGCGATTCTAGACAAAATAAGCTCAATCTGTGATCACTCATATTTTATACCAAAAATCGATATTTATTACAAAAAACTCAAATATCTTAAATCGTTAATAACTTTGTAAAAACTGCGATTCTAGACAAAATAAGCTCAATCTGTGATCACTCATATTTTATACCAAAAATCGATATTTATTACAAAAAACTCAAATATCTTAAATCGTTAATAACTTTGTAAATACTGCGATTCTAGACAAAATAAGCTCAATCTGTGATCACTCATATTTTATACCAAAAATCGGTTTTTAGTATAAAAAACTCAAATATATTAAATCGTTAATAACTTTGTAAATACTGCGATTCTAGACAAAATACGCTCAATCTGTGATCACTCATATTTCATACCAAAAATTAATTTTTAAAGTAAAAACTCAAATATATTAAATCGTTAATAACTTTGTAAAAACTGCGATTCTAGACAAAATAAGCTCAATCTGTGATCACTCATATTTTATACCAAAAATCGGTTTTTAGTATAAAAAACTCAAATATCTTAAATCGTTAATAACTTTGTAAATACTGCGATTCTAGACAAAATAAGCTCAATCTGTGATCACTCATATTTTATACAAAAAATCGATTTTTAGTATAAAAAACTCAAATATCTTAAATCGTTGATCACTTTGTAAATACTGCGATTCTAGACAAAATAAGCTCAATCTGTGATCACTCATATTTTATACCAAAAACCGATTTTTAGTATAAAAAACTCAAATATCTTAAATCGTTAATAACTTTGTAAATACTGCGATTCTAGACAAAATAAGCTCAATCTGTGATCACTCATATTTTATACCAAAAATCGGTTTTTGGTATAAAAAACTCAAATATATTAAATCGTTAATAACTTTGTAAATACTGCGATTCTAGACAAAATAAGCTCAATCTGTGAACACTCATATTTTATACCAAAAATCGATTTTTAAAGTAAAAAACTCAAATATATTCAATCGTTAATAACTTTGTAAAAACTGCGATTCTAGACAAAATAAGCTCAATCTGTGATCATTCATATTTTATACCAAAAATCGGTTTTTAGTATAAAAAACTCAAATATATTAAATCGTTAATAACTTTGTAAATACTGCGATTTTAGACAAAATAAGCTCAATCTGTGATCACTCATATTTTATATAAAAAACTCAAGTATATTAAATCGTTAATAACTTTGTAAATACTGCGATTCTAGACAAAATAAGCTCAATCTGATATATCAAAATAAGATCACTCATATTTTATACCAAAAATCGATTTTTAGTATAAAAAACTCAAATATCTTAAATCGTTAATAACTTTGTAAATACTGCGATTCTAGACAAAATAAGCTCAATCTGTAATCACTCATATTTTATACCAAAAATCGATATTTATTACAAAAAAAAACTCAATTATCTTAAATCGTCAATAACTTTGTAAATACTGCGATTCTAGCCGAAGTAAGCTCAATCTGTGATCACTCATATTTTATACCAAAAATCGATTTTTAAAGTAAAAAACTCAAATATATTAAATCGTTAATAACTTTGTAAAAACTGCGATTCTAGACAAAATAAGCTCAATCTGTGATCATTCATATTTTATACCAAAAATCGGTTTTTAGTATAAAAAACTCAAATATCTTAAATCGTTAATAACTTTGTAAATACTGCGATTCTAGACAAAATAAGCTCAATCTGTGATCACCCATATTTTATATCAAAAATCGATTTTTGTTATAAAAAAAACTCAAATATCTTAAATCGTTAATAACTTTGTAAAAACTGCGATTCTAGACAAAATAAGCTCAATCTGTGATCATTCATATTTTATACCAAAAATCGGTTTTTAGTATAAAAAACTCAAATATCTTAAATCGTTAATAACTTTGTAAATACTGCGATTCTAGACAAAATAAGCTCAATCTGTGATCACTCATATTTTATACCAAAAATCGATTTTTAGTTAAAAAAAACTCACATATATCTTAAATCGTTGATAACTTTGCAAATACTGCGATTCTAGACAAAATAAGCTCAATCTGTGATCACTCATATCTTATACCCAAAATCGAGTTTTAATATAAAAAACTCAAATATCTTAAACAGTTAATAACTTTGTAAATACTGCGATTCTAGACAAAATAAGCTCAATCTGTGATCACTCATATTTTATACCAAAAATCGATTTTTATTATAAAAACTCAAATATCTTAAATCGTTAATAACTTTGTAAATACTGCGATTTTAGACAAAATAAGCTCAATCTGTGATCACTCATATTTTATACCAAAAATCAATTTTTAGAAAAAAAAAAACTCAAATATCTTATTCGTTAATAACTTTGTAAATACTACGATTCTAGACAAAATAAGTTCAATCTGTGGTCACTCATATTAAATGCCAAAAATCGATTTTTAGTATAAAAAACTCAAATATATTAAATCGTTAATAACTTTGTAAAAACTGCGATTCTAGACAAAATAAGCTCAATCTGTGATCACTCATATTTTATACCAAAAATCGGTTTTTAGTATAAAAAACTCAAATATCTTAAATCGTTAATAACTTTGTAAATACTGCGATTCTAGACAAAATAAGCTCAATCTCTGATCACTCATATTTCATACCAAAAATCGGTTTTTAGTATAAAAAACTCAAATATATTAAATCGTTAATAACTTTGTAAATACTGCGATTCTAGACAAAATAAGCTCAATCTGTGATCACTCATATTTCATACCAAAAATTGATTTTTAAAGTAAAAAACTCAAATATATTAAATCGTTAATAACTTTGTAAAAACTGCGATTCTAGACAAAATAAGCTCAATCTGTGATCACTCATATTTCATACCAAAAATTGATTTTTAAAGTAAAACACTCAAATATATTAAATATATTAAAAACTGCGATTCTAGACAAAATAAGCTCAATCTGTAATCACTCATATTTTATACCAAAAATCCGTTTTTAGTATAAAAAACTCAAATATCTTAAATCGTTAATAACTTTGTAAATACTGCGATTCTAGACAAAATAAGCTCAATCTGTGATCACTCATATTTCATACCAAAAATTGATTTTTAAAGTAAAAAACTCAAATATATTAAATCGTTAATAACTTTGTAAAAACTGCGATTCTAGACAAAATAAGCTCAATCTGTGATCACTCATATTTTATACCAAAAATCGGTTTTTAGTATAAAAAACTCAAATATATTAAATCGTTAATAACTTTGTAAATACTGCGATTCTAGACAAAATAAGCTCAATCTCTGATCACTCATATTTTATACCAAAAATCGATTTTTAGTTAAAAAAACTCAAATATATTAAATCGTTAATAACTTTGTAAATACTGCGATTCTAGACAAAATAAGCTCAATCTGTGATCACTCATATTTTATACCAAAAATCGATTTTTAGTATAAAAAACTCAAATATCTTAAATCGTTAATAACTTTGTAAAAACTGCGATTCTAGACAAAATAAGCTCAATCTGTGATCACTCATATTTTATACCAAAAATCGGTTTTTAGTATAAAAAACTCAAATATCTTAAATCGTTAATAACTTTGTAAATACTGCGATTCTAGACAAAATATGCTCAATCTGTGGTCACTCATATTTTATACCAAAAATCGATTTTTATTATAAAAACACTCAAATATCTTAAATCGTTAATAACTTTGTAAATACTGCGATTCTAGACAAAATAAGCTCAATCTGTGATCACTCATATTTTATACCAAAAATCGATATTTATTACAAAAAACTCAAATATCTTAAATCGTTAATAACTTTGTAAAAACTGCGATTCTAGACAAAATAAGCTCAATCTGTGATCACTCATATTTTATACCAAAAATCGATATTTATTACAAAAAACTCAAATATCTTAAATCGTTAATAACTTTGTAAATACTGCGATTCTAGACAAAATAAGCTCAATCTGTGATCACTCATATTTTATACCAAAAATCGGTTTTTAGTATAAAAAACTCAAATATATTAAATCGTTAATAACTTTGTAAATACTGCGATTCTAGACAAAATACGCTCAATCTGTGATCACTCATATTTCATACCAAAAATTAATTTTTAAAGTAAAAACTCAAATATATTAAATCGTTAATAACTTTGTAAAAACTGCGATTCTAGACAAAATAAGCTCAATCTGTGATCACTCATATTTTATACCAAAAATCGGTTTTTAGTATAAAAAACTCAAATATCTTAAATCGTTAATAACTTTGTAAATACTGCGATTCTAGACAAAATAAGCTCAATCTGTGATCACTCATATTTTATACAAAAAATCGATTTTTAGTATAAAAAACTCAAATATCTTAAATCGTTGATCACTTTGTAAATACTGCGATTCTAGACAAAATAAGCTCAATCTGTGATCACTCATATTTTATACCAAAAACCGATTTTTAGTATAAAAAACTCAAATATCTTAAATCGTTAATAACTTTGTAAATACTGCGATTCTAGACAAAATAAGCTCAATCTGTGATCACTCATATTTTATACCAAAAATCGGTTTTTGGTATAAAAAACTCAAATATATTAAATCGTTAATAACTTTGTAAATACTGCGATTCTAGACAAAATAAGCTCAATCTGTGATCACTCATATTTTATACCAAAAATCGATTTTTAAAGTAAAAAACTCAAATATATTCAATCGTTAATAACTTTGTAAAAACTGCGATTCTAGACAAAATAAGCTCAATCTGTGATCATTCATATTTTATACCAAAAATCGGTTTTTAGTATAAAAAACTCAAATATATTAAATCGTTAATAACTTTGTAAATACTGCGATTTTAGACAAAATAAGCTCAATCTGTGATCACTCATATTTTATATAAAAAACTCAAGTATATTAAATCGTTAATAACTTTGTAAATACTGCGATTCTAGACAAAATAAGCTCAATCTGATATATCAAAATAAGATCACTCATATTTTATACCAAAAATCGATTTTTAGTATAAAAAACTCAAATATCTTAAATCGTTAATAACTTTGTAAATACTGCGATTCTAGACAAAATAAGCTCAATCTGTAATCACTCATATTTTATACCAAAAATCGATATTTATTACAAAAAAAAACTCAATTATCTTAAATCGTCAATAACTTTGTAAATACTGCGATTCTAGCCGAAGTAAGCTCAATCTGTGATCACTCATATTTTATACCAAAAATCGATTTTTAAAGTAAAAAACTCAAATATATTAAATCGTTAATAACTTTGTAAAAACTGCGATTCTAGACAAAATAAGCTCAATCTGTGATCATTCATATTTTATACCAAAAATCGGTTTTTAGTATAAAAAACTCAAATATCTTAAATCGTTAATAACTTTGTAAATACTGCGATTCTAGACAAAATAAGCTCAATCTGTGATCACCCATATTTTATATCAAAAATCGATTTTTGTTATAAAAAAAACTCAAATATCTTAAATCGTTAATAACTTTGTAAAAACTGCGATTCTAGACAAAATAAGCTCAATCTGTGATCATTCATATTTTATACCAAAAATCGGTTTTTAGTATAAAAAACTCAAATATCTTAAATCGTTAATAACTTTGTAAATACTGCGATTCTAGACAAAATAAGCTCAATCTGTGATCACTCATATTTTATACCAAAAATCGATTTTTAGTTAAAAAAAACTCACATATATCTTAAATCGTTGATAACTTTGCAAATACTGCGATTCTAGACAAAATAAGCTCAATCTGTGATCACTCATATCTAGGGGGCGGATTTATATGCAAATGCATGTTTTTTCTCGAACGCCCAAATACAATGTAGACTTATTACCTATCCGAATCCCACATTTTGCTGTAAAATGGCATCGATTTGTTAGTGCATATTTTTGCATATTTTATTGATAATGCATATTTTGTTATATTTTACTTCAAAATGCATATTTATATGCATATTATCCAAGTTTTTAATAAAAATTTAATTTTTTGTCGTCAATGGGCAACATATTGTCTGGACAAAAAGTTTTTTTTGTAGAATTTGTTGTAGAAATATTATCAAATGATATCGACTAACTTCTTCCGACATCGAGAAACTGGCATTAAGTTCTTCATTTCTCTATCAGCAATTGAAAATTATCATTTCAAAACATTTTGCTTCACAAAAGTCTATAGTTTTTTTTGTATGTATCAACAATTTATTCAATGTATCGAAAACATTCATATTTGTTTTCATCGATTCGATTTATAAGATTTTGTAACTTCACATCCACAATTACAGGTCCTGGCAGCCATTTCATAGCAGTTCTAGGAGACTGTCCTGAACTAGTGATTTTACATATCATTTAGGGTGACAACTAGTTATATAACTAGTTACGTGATTAGTTATTTTAACACGTGCATGTCCTAAGAATAGGGTCAATTGAGCCTTTTAGATAACTTAGAGACAAACGCACTACACAGTTAATGCTTAAGTGACAATTGTTTTTACGCTAGATTACATGAAATGTATAAAGTAACCAATTGATTTCTATCTGCGTTACAAATCTCAGAAGAACAATTATATATTTTTTCCTGGTATAATTTAAAGAATCCTAACTTCTGGGAACACTGTTGTGTATTTTTTGGACATTGCACGATCCATTGTTTATTGTTACATGTTTCTTCACAAAAATATAAGTGCATATTTTTTAAACTTTTAGGTCATATTTTGATTTTTTTGAAGCATATTTTAGGCGCATATTTTCCAATAATAAATGCATGAAAATCCGCCCCCTACTCATATCTTATACCCAAAATCGAGTTTTAATATAAAAACTCAAATATCTTAAACAGTTAATAACTTTGTAAATACTGCGATTCTAGACAAAATAAGCTCAATCTGTGATCACTCATATTTTATACCAAAAATCGATTTTTATTATAAAAACTCAAATATCTTAAATCGTTAATAACTTTGTAAATACTGCGATTTTAGACAAAATAAGCTCAATCTGTGATCACTCATATTTTATACCAAAAATCAATTTTTAGAAAAAAAAAAACTCAAATATCTTATTCGTTAATAACTTTGTAAATACTACGATTCTAGACAAAATAAGTTCAATCTGTGGTCACTCATATTAAATGCCAAAAATCGATTTTTAGTATAAAAAACTCAAATATATTAAATCGTTAATAACTTTGTAAATACTGCGATTCTAGACAAAATAAGCTCAATCTGTGATCACTCATATTTTATACCAAAAATCGATTTTTATTATAAAAAACTCAAATATCTTAAATCGTTAATAACTTTGTAAATACTGCGATTTTAGACAAAATAAGCTCAATCTGTGATCACTCATATTTTATACCAAAAATCGATTTTTAGTATAAAAAACTCAAATATTTTAAATCGTTAATAACTTTGCAAAAACTGCGATTCTAGACAAAATAAGCTCAATCTGTGATCATTCATATTTTATACCAAAAATCGGTTTTTAGTATAAAAAACTCAAATATCTTAAATCGTTAATAACTTTGTAAATACTGCGATTCTAGACAAAATAAGCTCAATCTGTGATCACCCATATTTTATATCAAAAATCGATTTTTGTTATAAAAAAAACTCAAATATCTTAAATCGTTAATAACTTTGTAAATACTGCGTTCTAGACAAAATAAGCTCAATCTGTGATCACTCATATTTTATAACAAAAATCGATATTTAGTATAAAAAACTCAAATATATTAAATCGTTAATAACTTTGTAAAAACTGCGATTCTAGACAAAATAAGCTCAATCTGTGATCACTCATATTTTATACCAAAAATCGATTTTTATTATAAAAAACTCAAATATCTTAAATCGTTAATAACTTTGTAAAAACTGCGATTCTAGACAAAATAAGCTCAATCTGTGATCATTCATATTTTATACCAAAAATCGGTTTTTAGTATAAAAAACTCAAATATCTTAAATCGTTAATAACTTTGTAAATACTGCGATTCTAGACAAAATAAGCTCAATCTGTGATCACTCATATTTTATACCAAAAATCGATTTTTAGTTAAAAAAAACTCACATATATCTTAAATCGTTGATAACTTTGCAAATACTGCGATTCTAGACAAAATAAGCTCAATCTGTGATCACTCATATCTAGGGGGCGGATTTATATGCAAATGCATGTTTTTTCTCGAACGCCCAAATACAATGTAGACTTATTACCTATCCGAATCCCACATTTTGCTGTAAAATGGCATCGATTTGTTAGTGCATATTTTTGCATATTTTATTGATAATGCATATTTTGTTATATTTTACTTCAAAATGCATATTTATATGCATATTATCCAAGTTTTTAATAAAAATTTAATTTTTTGTCGTCAATGGGCAACATATTGTCTGGACAAAAAGTTTTTTTTGTAGAATTTGTTGTAGAAATATTATCAAATGATATCGACTAACTTCTTCCGACATCGAGAAACTGGCATTAAGTTCTTCATTTCTCTATCAGCAATTGAAAATTATCATTTCAAAACATTTTGCTTCACAAAAGTCTATAGTTTTTTTTGTATGTATCAACAATTTATTCAATGTATCGAAAACATTCATATTTGTTTTCATCGATTCGATTTATAAGATTTTGTAACTTCACATCCACAATTACAGGTCCTGGCAGCCATTTCATAGCAGTTCTAGGAGACTGTCCTGAACTAGTGATTTTACATATCATTTAGGGTGACAACTAGTTATATAACTAGTTACGTGATTAGTTATTTTAACACGTGCATGTCCTAAGAATAGGGTCAATTGAGCCTTTTAGATAACTTAGAGACAAACGCACTACACAGTTAATGCTTAAGTGACAATTGTTTTTACGCTAGATTACATGAAATGTATAAAGTAACCAATTGATTTCTATCTGCGTTACAAATCTCAGAAGAACAATTATATATTTTTTCCTGGTATAATTTAAAGAATCCTAACTTCTGGGAACACTGTTGTGTATTTTTTGGACATTGCACGATCCATTGTTTATTGTTACATGTTTCTTCACAAAAATATAAGTGCATATTTTTTAAACTTTTAGGTCATATTTTGATTTTTTTGAAGCATATTTTAGGCGCATATTTTCCAATAATAAATGCATGAAAATCCGCCCCCTACTCATATCTTATACCCAAAATCGAGTTTTAATATAAAAACTCAAATATCTTAAACAGTTAATAACTTTGTAAATACTGCGATTCTAGACAAAATAAGCTCAATCTGTGATCACTCATATTTTATACCAAAAATCGATTTTTATTATAAAAACTCAAATATCTTAAATCGTTAATAACTTTGTAAATACTGCGATTTTAGACAAAATAAGCTCAATCTGTGATCACTCATATTTTATACCAAAAATCAATTTTTAGAAAAAAAAAAACTCAAATATCTTATTCGTTAATAACTTTGTAAATACTACGATTCTAGACAAAATAAGTTCAATCTGTGGTCACTCATATTAAATGCCAAAAATCGATTTTTAGTATAAAAAACTCAAATATATTAAATCGTTAATAACTTTGTAAATACTGCGATTCTAGACAAAATAAGCTCAATCTGTGATCACTCATATTTTATACCAAAAATCGATTTTTATTATAAAAAACTCAAATATCTTAAATCGTTAATAACTTTGTAAATACTGCGATTTTAGACAAAATAAGCTCAATCTGTGATCACTCATATTTTATACCAAAAATCGATTTTTAGTATAAAAAACTCAAATATATTAAATCGTTAATAACTTTGCAAAAACTGCGATTCTAGACAAAATAAGCTCAATCTGTGATCATTCATATTTTATACCAAAAATCGGTTTTTAGTATAAAAAACTCAAATATCTTAAATCGTTAATAACTTTGTAAATACTGCGATTCTAGACAAAATAAGCTCAATCTGTGATCACCCATATTTTATATCAAAAATCGATTTTTGTTATAAAAAAAACTCAAATATCTTAAATCGTTAATAACTTTGTAAATACTGCGTTCTAGACAAAATAAGCTCAATCTGTGATCACTCATATTTTATAACAAAAATCGATATTTAGTATAAAAAACTCAAATATATTAAATCGTTAATAACTTTGTAAAAACTGCGATTCTAGACAAAATAAGCTCAATCTGTGATCACTCATATTTTATACCAAAAATCGATTTTTATTATAAAAAACTCAAATATCTTAAATCGTTAATAACTTTGTAAATACTGCGATTTTAGACAAAATAAGCTCAATCTGTGATCACTCATATTTTATACCAAAAATCGATTTTTAGTTAAAAAAACTCAAATATCTTATATCATTAATAACTTTGTAAATACTGCGATTCTAGCCAAAGTAAGTTCAATCTGTGGTCACTCATATTAAATGCCAAAAATCGATTTTTAGTATAAAAAAACTCAAATATCTTAAATCGTTAATAACTTTGTAAATACTGCGATTCTAGACAAAATAAGCTCAATCTGTGATCACTCATATTTTACACCAAAAATCGATATTTATTACAAAAAAAAAACTCAAATATATTAAATCGTTTATAACTTTGTAAATACTGCGATTCTAGACAAAATAAGCTCAATCTGTGATCACTCATATTTTATACCAAAAATCGATTTTTATTAAAAACAAACTCGAATATCTTTAATCGTTAATAACTTGGTAAATACTGCGATTCTAGACAAAATAAGCTCAATCTGTGATCACTCATATTTTATACCAAAAATCGATATTTATTACAAAAAAAAAACTCAAATATATTAAATCGTTTATAACTTTGTAAATACTGCGATTCTAGACAAAATAAGCTCAATCTGTGATCACTCATATTTTATACCAAAAATCGATTTTTAATATAAAAAACTCAAATATATTATATATATTAAATGGTTAATAACTTTGTTAATACTGCGATTCTGGTATAGAATATGAGTGATCACAGATTGAGCTTATTTTGTCTAGTATTTTCAAAGTTATCAACGATTTAAGATATTTGAGTTTTTTATATTAAAAATCTATTTTTGGTATAAAATATGATTGATCACAGATTGAGCTTATTTGGTCTAGAATCTGTGATCACTCATATTTTATACCAAAAATCGATTTTTAGTTAAAAAAAACTTACATATATCTAAAATCGTTAATAACTTTGTAAATACTGCGATTCTAGACAAAATAAGCTCAATCTGTGATCACTCATATTTTATACCAAAAATCCATTTTTAGTTAAAAAAAACTCAAATATCTTTAATCGTTAATAACTTGGTAAATACTGCGATTCTAGACAAAATAAGCTCAATCTGTGATCACTCATATTTTATACCAAACATTTATTTTTAATATAAAAATCTCAAATATCTTAAATCGTTGATAACTTTGCAAATACTGCTATTCTAGACAAAAGAAGCTCAATCAGTGATCACTCATTCCGTGTGGAGTTCTCAGTCTCCCATCGGACGCGTCCAAGTTGGAGCAATTGCCTAGTCTAGTGATACTGTTTTCTACAACAGGTCACTGGACCTGACAAATGCTCGAGCGATGTCAATATCTTGAGATACATTTTCTAACAAATGGTCTGAAATTCTTGACATAGCTAGGTCTGTAAATGTAATTGTGATAGCCAACTATCATAATACTGTGATGCATTTTATAACAAATGGTCACAGTAGGATGTAATTGGTATTATGATAATGTTATAACTGGCGATGCATTTTTAACAAATGGTCGCCTAGTGCTAGCACATTCTTTTCCCTTTTCTCAATGTTACAACCCGCGGACCAAAACTGTTCGTTCCTCTCTTCTCTTATCTTCACCCACTTGTAAGGTCAAAGTGATGGTAGCAGTGCTGAAGACCTGAATGGCTAGTTAGTGGTTAAAGATGACTAGTCGCGAACAGCTCCCCTCCGACGCGTGGGAACAAAATGAATTCTAATAAATTAAATATCAAAACACAAACAACAACAGCAAGAGGTCAGCCGGGGAAACCTGTGCTGGCTGACTGCAATAAATCAACTGTCCAACCTTCTGGTGACAGCTTGATTACAACCAGCGAGGTAGCACTGGATTTCAAGCCCAGCACCTCCATGGCTGCATTAGCCCTCGCTGGTAATGCACCAGCAAAAACCCCTGCTTCGGACACTGACGATAAGTCAGACACTGACGATAAGTCGCCTTGTGTCCAAGTCGGTCGAAGCGCTTACTAGCGACGAACTGTCGAAACTCAGCTGGGCAAAGGCCCTGCTAGCCGAGCTGGACAGTTCCGACCCACCCACCAGCACAGATGCAGCGGACCAAGCCGCATCTGTCGGGCCTAAACGGCAACGCTCGGTGGAGGAACTGCTTCATCAGCATAATCTACAGCCGAAGACTAAACGTCCGAAGCAAGAGGCTCGTGTGGTAAGAAGGCCGTATAGTGAGGTTGCTCGCAACCCACTTGTGAGAGCCATTATCGATAGGAGTGTAGAAGACGGTGCTATCTCCCAGGATAAATGGTTGAAGATCCGTCAGGGTATGCTAGGGGTATACTGGAAGATTCTCAAAGAGAATACCGGTCCATCCCCGTAAAATGATGATGCTGGCTGGTATCAGGGCCATGTGAAACTGTTAGCGTGTACTAATGAGCGCTCAGCTATGCTGCTAAAACTAGCAATTGCGTCCCTACGGGAATTGTGGCCTGGCGCGAAACTGGACGTGATCCCGGTAAGCGAGATACCTCGCAGACCGAGATCAGTCGCAGTTATTCCGGCGGAACCACATGAACCTGAGGAGATTCTGGCGTACATTCAGAGCGGCAATCCCAACCTACCTACCCATAACTGGAAGGTGGTTAAGGTTTCCGCTCCTGAAGGTGTGCATAGAAAGGTGGTCGTAGTCCTTAATAAGGAATCCTTGGCGCCACTACGAGAAAGGCAAAGCAAGATCTACTACGGATTCGATAGTATCAAGCTGCCAAAACTTCCAGTGTCAAATCGGAAGCTCCGCAGGATTTGGACTGCATTAAACTGGATGACCCCGCTAGCTCTGAGGACAAAATGGAAACCCAATCGCACTCCAGTATGGTTGGGGATCTATTCTGTTCTCTGGGCGAAGCGGAGGATGAAGATGTTCTTCTGGAATCAGACCCAGAAGACGTCGACGTTACGGTCGTATATGATCCAGATCATGGTGAAGGTGATCCAAGTGAGCCTTCACCACTCTAAAGCAGCTTCGGCTGCCCTGCTTCTCCACATAGCTAATTATGGGGAGGAGATTGCGTTAGTCCAGGAGCCGTGGATCCATAACGGTGAAATACGTGGACTCAACGCCAGAGAGTACAAACTATTGTACACAAAACGATCAGGTAAAATAAGATCTTGTATTCTGGCTAAGAACCATCGTAATATCTTCATTCTTCCTGATTATAGTGATGAAGATACAGTAGCTGCTGCTTGGGAAACAGACGCTGGTAAGGTGTGGCTGCTCTCAAGCTATATGGCGCACGACCAGGTTGAACCTCCACCAAGCAACATGGTATCGACTATGATGCGTGCTGCAAATCAGGCCAAAACTCCGGTGATAATCGGGGCTGATGCAAATGCTCACCACTCAATCTGGGGTAGCTCAGACATCAATGAACGGGGTGAGTACATTTTAGACTTCATAGTAGACTGTAATCTGGTAGTTGTCAATCGTGGCTCAGGACCTACCTTCGTGGTGGCGAACAGGCAGGAAGTTCTGGACATAGCGCTTGTTAGTGCAAGTCATTCGCGGCTCATTAGGAATTGGAAGGTTTCTGATGACTACTCTCTCTCGGATCATAGGTATCTGACTTTCTCAATAGAATTAGAAGTTGAAAAGGTAACTCCCTTTCTAAACAGAAGGAAAACTAAATGGGAGGATCATTCGCGGATCCTCCCATTGGGCCACTGATGGACGTGAGACACTAGAAGTACTCATGGACACACATTTTCCGGGGAATTTGCCACTAAACATGGATAGTGGTCCCCAACCGTATGAACGGACAACTCCGTCAATTGTAATTGATGAGCATTTGATAAAATGGGCCATTCGGAGTTTTGACCCTTAAAAGTCTCCAGGGCCGGATGGCACTATACCTGCTGATCTACAAAATAATATAGATCTAGGAACTCCTTGGCTGATACATATTTATCATGCCTGTCTTATATGGTCGTACATTCCAAAACGGTAGACCGAATGCACTGTGATATTCATTCCGAAAGGAGGGAAGGCATCACACACCATAGCAAAAGATTTCAGACCAATAAGTCTATCATCATTCTTGCTGAAAACCCTTGAAAGAATTATCGACATCCACATACGGGCGCCTTTAGGACAAGGATCATTATCACCTTCTTAGCATGCCTACACGAAGAGCAAATCTGTTGAGGCTGCACTTCACTCCTTAGTGGGATATATTGAGAAATCTCTTGAATTTGGTAATTTCTCTTTAGAGGCCTTTCTGGATATAGAAGGAGCCTTTAATAATGTAGAATCTGCAAACATAGTTTCAGCCCTACATGATCTTGGTCTGGACCAATCAACTGTAAGGTTCATCAAGAACCTTCTACGATGCAGGATCATTCGTTCCGAAAAGGGAACGGCTGCGATCACGAGAATGGCCACTAGGGGTACGCCTCAAGGAGGCGTCTTATCTCCACTCCTGTGGAATCTGGCAATAAATTATCTGCTCAGGAAACTGGATCACATGGGCTATAAAACTGTCGCCTACGCGGATGACGTCGCAGTTGCAGTATCTGGGATCCACTTG
This sequence comes from Calliphora vomitoria, assembly GCA_942486065.2. Taxonomy (NCBI): domain Eukaryota; kingdom Metazoa; phylum Arthropoda; class Insecta; order Diptera; family Calliphoridae; genus Calliphora; species Calliphora vomitoria. Next base: position 113,102,184 of record OW818030.2, on the reverse strand, counting down.
GGCACGATATCACAACGCCTGGAATATGCACTCAGTGTACTAAGTCGGTGGAGTACAGACATTGACATTGAGTGTTAACCCAAGCAAAACCGAGCTTGTACTGTTCACAACGAAGTACAAGATTCCTCATTTCTCGCTTCCCCGATTAAATGGTGTTGAACTAAAACTATCGGACAATGCAAAATACCTGGGAGTCATTCTGGATAGTAAACTATCCTGGAAACCCAGTGCCTTTTCAAGGACGTCAAAAGCCTTAACGGCTATTTATGTCTGTAAGAAGGCTATAGGTACCCAATGGGGTATTAAACCCCAGTTTGTTAACTGGATATGTGATGCGGTCATTAAGCCGACACTATTCTATGGAATCTCTGTCTGGTGGAAGGCACTGGACAAGGGCTCAATCTGTATGCTATTCGAGAAGGTTTTGATAAGAATTGCAATCATGATAACAGGAGCTCTAAGAACGACCGCAACATAGTCGCTCTTTGCTTTATTAAACTGGATCCCTGTGGATCTAATGGCCAGAAAAACGGCATTCAATTCGGCCTTCAGGCTAAACGCGATTGGGGCGTGGAGACATACTCCATATGGTCACGCCAGTATAATAGGTAGCATTCGGAATCTTCCGGAAAATATCGATTACTGCACTTCTAGGCCCTTCATGGTGAGAAATTTTGATTTCTCAATTCCGCATAATACGGAAGCAATTGACGGTCCTATACACGACACAACGGGTCTCTCAGTCTATACGGACGGTTCTAGGAGGGGAGATCGAGTTGGCATAGGTGTCTACATTCAGGAATTCGGAACTAGGTTATCTTTTAGACTTCCAAATGAATGTAGCATTATCCAGGCTGAAATATCAGCCATAAAAAGAGCAGCTAACTGGCTCAGTTATAACAATATATCAGGCAGGGATATTCGTATATATACTGACAGTCAGGCCGCAATAAAATCTCTAACAGGTGCATATACAACATCAAATTTGGTCCAGGAATGCCGGGCATCCTTAAACAGGATGGCGAGACATTCAACAGTCGTACTCATGTGGGTACGTGGACACGGAGATACTATAGGCAACTGTGTTGCTGATGAATTGGCGAAAAAGGGAGCCATGCTGCATGACGGACACATAGACTTCCTATGTGGGATTCCGTTATCCAAGTGCAAGCTTCACATTAGTAACTTCTATTATGAGCTAGCTCAGGCAAGATGGGGTTGTGAACCCACATGTACTATCACCAGAATGATATGGCCCCGACTGGACGAACAACATATATTCTTGGCTTAACTCGCTCACAATTGAGCAGTATGGTGGCGGTCATTACCGGTCACTGCACTTTTGGCAATCACGCGAGGAGACTTGGATTGCCCTATAACGACTTCTGTAGAAGTTGTCAAAACGAGGAGGAGGATGAGACAATTTTTCATCTTCTCTGTCACTGCCCGGCATTGGAAAATCTGCGCTTAAGGTTTCTGGGACATCGTTCCCTAATTAGTCTCTCTGAGCTCTCGAATTTGAGGCTTGAGTGCATTTATGCCTTTGTAAGGCACAGTAATTGGCTAACCAGACCTAATATGGGGATCTCCATGGAGTGACCAATGATGACCCATTCTCCTTTCTCTTTCGTATCTCTCCTCTCACTCTTTAATCCTAACTAAATACTGACTGTTCCCTTCTCTCTTTTTCATATCTACTCTGTTCTTCTCTTCTTGCCTATATACTTTCAGGTAACACAAAAGGACCTATGCTTGGACCCACGTGAGCTGCACTTCTTCTTCACTTCGACGCTGCCTGGAAACCTAACCTAACCTGTGATCACTCATATTTTATACCAAAAATCGATTTTTAGTTAAAAAAAACTCAAATATCTTAAATCGTTGATAACTTTGCAAATACTGCGATTCTAGACAAAATAAGCTCAATCAGTGATCACTCATATTTTATACCAAAAATCGACTTTTAGTATAAAAAACTCAAATATATTAAATCGTTAATAACTTTGTAAATACTGCGATTGTAGACAAAATAAGCTCAATGTGTGATCATTCATATTTTATACCAAAAATCGATTTTTAATATAAAAAACTCAAATATCTTAAATCGTTTATAACTTTGTAAATACTGCGATTCTAGACAAAATAAGCTCAATCTATGATCACTCATATTTTATGCCAAAAATCGATTTTTAGTTAAAAAAAACTCAAATATCTTAAATCGTTAATAACTTTGTAAATACTGCGATTCTAGACAAAATAAGCTCAATCTGTGATCACTCATAATTTATACCAAAAATCGATTTTTAGTATAAAAAACTCAAATATATTAAATTGTTACTAACTTTGTAAATACTGCGATTCTAGACAAAATAAGCTCAATCTGTGATCACTCATATTTTATACAAAAAATTTATTTTTAATATAAAAAACTCAAATATTATAAATCGTTGATAACTTTGCAAATACTGCGATTCTAGACAAAATAAGCTAAATCAGTGATCACTCATATTTTATACCAAAAATCGATTTTTAGTTAAAAAAACTCAAATAAATTAAATCGTTAATAACTTTGTAAATACTGCGATTCTAGACAAAATAAGCTCAATCTGTGATCACTCATAATTTATACCAAAAATCGATTTTTAGTATAAAAAACTCAAATATCTTAACCCGTTAATAACTTTGTAAATACTGCGATTCTAGACACAATGAGCTCAATCTGTGATCACTCATATTTTATACCAAAAATCGATTTTTAGTATAAAAAACTCAAATATCTTAAATCGTTAATAAATTTGAAAATACTGTGATTCTAGACAAAATAAGCTCAATCTGTGATCACTCATATTTTATACCAAAAATCGATTTTTAGTTAATAAAACTCAAATATCTTAAATCGTTAATAACTTTGTAAATACTGCGATTCTAGACAAAATAAACTCAATCTGTGATCACTCATATTTTATACCAAAAATCGATTTTTAGTTAAAAATACTCAAATATCTTAAATCGTTAATAACTTTGTAAATACTGCGATTCTGAGCAAATTAAGCTCAATCTGTGATCACTCATATTTTATACCAAAAATCGATTTTTAGTTAAAAAAAACTCAAATATCTTAAATCGTTAATAACTTTGTAAATACTGCGATTCTGGACAAAATAAGGTCAATCTGTGATCACTCATATTTTATACCAAAAATCATTTTTATAAAAAAAAAACTCAAATATCTTAAATCGTTAATAACTTTGTAAATACTGCGATTCTAGACAAAATAAGCTCAATCTGTGATCACTCATAATTTATACCAAAAATCGATTTTTAGTATAAAAAACTCAAATATCTTAAACCGTTAATAACTTTGTAATACTGCGATTCTAGACAAAATAAGCTCTATCTGTGATCACTCACATTTTATACCAAAAACCAATTTTTAGTTAAAAAAATCCCAAATATCTTAAATCGTTAATAACTTTGTAAATACTGTGATTCTAGACAAAATAAGCTCAATCTGTGATCACTCATATTTTATACCAAAAATCGATTTTTAGTATAAAAAACTCAAATATCTTAAATCTTTAATAACTTTGTAAATACTGCGATTCTAGACAAAATAAGATCAATCTGTGGTCACTCATATTTTATACCAAAAATCGATTTTTAGTATAAAAAACTCAAATATCTTAAATCGTTAATAACTTTGTAAATACTGCGATTCTAGACAAAATAAGCTCAATCTGTGATCACTCATATTTTATACCAAAAATCGATTTTTAATTAATAATAAAACTCAAATATCTTAAATCGTTAATAACTTTGTAAATACTGCGATTCTAGACAAAATAAGCTCAATCTGTGATCACCTATTTTATACAAAGTTATCGAAAATTCATGTTATTTCGAGTTTTTCGTTTGGGAATACGCAGATTAATGCTTTATTCTTAATTAGTTAGATATTTACAAAGTTATCAATATGACTGATTACACAATGAGATAGTTTTCTTTGTTGGAGACATATTTTCAAATTATTGCCGATATGAGATAAATAGATTTAATCACATAAAAATTAATGTTTGTTGGAAAATATGAATGATCCCAGATTGATATACATATATTTTATATATGTATATATAATATATAATAAAATTATATATATAAATATTTTGAGTTTTCCATAGAACAGCTTTTTGGTGAACAGATATTAGTGATCACAGATTTGGGATCTTTTACGCTTATTTTCAAATTTAATGATACTTGTTGGGAAATATGAGTGATCAGAGATTGAGCATTTTTTTGGCCACAAATTTACCCCATCTCTGCTTTGATAACAACAAAGATCATAATCCAAAAACAAAGTAAAGCTCTTAATTCATTTAAGTTTTGCAAACATGTGTACCATGCACTTTTTTAGAATTAATATGTCAGCTTCATATTGTTATTAATATTAAGAGATTTGCCTGAAATCTCTTTTATCAGACCTCTACTTAACTACTCTCTTAATGCAAACACACCATACTCTCTAACACCTACACTTAACCATGAATTGTGTTTATCAAAATTATCATTATGACTTTGTGATAATAAAAAATATTTAGTTTATTGTTATATTGTATGTTGGTCACTAACTATTGTGCTCTTACTAGGAGAATTTTCAGTAAAAAAAAAAAGTAAAAAAGCATGTGGGAATTTCTTTTATCAAAAAAGTAAAAAAAAAAATAAATCAAATAAAATTGTATATATAGAATACATTTATAGTTAGTAAACGGATCCAATAATTTAACTTTTCCACACATTTAGTATGAGTAGTTAAAAGCGAGAAGACAACGACGCGACGATATCGGTAGTTAGAAAATTACTTTTTAAAAGAGAGTGAATAAGAAAGATCTGTATAAAGTGATTAATTAACAAAAATAATTAAACAATTGAAAATTTAAATTGAAATTTAAATTTATTTTAATTTGTTTAGTTTAAAATTAAGATAAAAGTATGTAAATGGATTTCTATGTTTTAGCAATAAATTTTAACATTTACAAAAAGACAGACTGACAATTTTCCCAAAAGAAATAATATTGGTGGAGCAAACAAGTCTAGTATTTGTGACTAAATAGAGATAAGATTATTTTTGAAAAGCGATAATATTAATAAATAATTGATAATAATATTGTTTTTTGTGTGCAAATTGAATAGAATTTAAAATAATTATAATATACAATAATTTAGTCAATAGCAGGTGGTGGTGTGGAGTAAACGTGGTTTAAAATCTAAAGAAAACGTTAGTAAAAGAAAAAAGTAATTTATTTAATTTTTGAGAAAATAGAGGTGATTTGTTTAAAAAAAAGTTAAATAAAATGTGGAAAACAATAAATTAAAACTTGATTTTATAAATTTTAAAAGAGAGTGCCACAAGTTATTGTAATTTTATTTCCCTCTAATTGTTTAATAAAAAAATGTTTTTAAGTGTTTGAATTATGAAAACAGAGTTGATAATAATAATATATTGAATCTATTATTAAACAATTATTGTAATCAAAATGTGCTAAAAATGCCATAAAATTATAATTGTTTTCAAGGCGGTTAAAGTGTCATCAGTTAACCATTAATTCTTTTCATAATTAATAGACAATTTGCAAAAATTATAACCACAAGAGCACAAAAGCTTTGCATTTAAATGATAAATACAATTTAATTAATTTAAATATTGTTAATTATAAAGTAGTCGTCAATTAAATTGTTTTGAACTTTGTTGTTTAATTATAATATAGTGATGTTTAAAGATCGAAACTGACCAGAGTCAACAAAGATTACTGCACAATTACTTTTAATTAGTCCCCCAAAAGCTGTTGACAAGTGCTTTAAATTGTGTTTTCAGATTAACCTTAAACATAAAATATATCAAGTGATTAATTATAACTCCTAAGAAAAGTACTTAATTGATTTATAGATATTTTCAATATATATTTGTTTATTTTAAAAAAGATTAGATTTGTTTATAAGTTAAATAAAATTTCTTTGAAACCAAGCAGTAAGAAAGAAGTAAACAACTTTTTTTATGAATGACACAATTATGAAATGTAAATCAGAGGTCGTCACTCATAGCCCTCAGGGGCCGAAAATCATAATTTATTTATCTTTAAATAACATGAATGTCAAAGAAGATTATAAAAATTATAAAATAAATAATAATCATAATCAATAGCAGCAGTTATTGACCATGGTCAAATTACAACAAAAACGTACAACATGTTCTCTTTATGCAGACCATTGTTCAGCATATGAAATGCACTAACCCTATATTTTGTTTTAAGTTTTCGAAATTATTGGTGTATGACTTCAAAATTCTGGATTTTTTCAAATTTCAAATGAACTTTTCCCATCATTCTTGCAACATATGGATTTCGAGCCAAGAACATATCAAGCCAATATCGAATACTCCCAGAGAGAGCGTTCTGCATCGATCAAACCAAAAAGTAGTCGGACGGGGCACGTCTGCACTATAAAGCGGGTGTCACAATACTTCCCAGCCACTTCATTCTAAATACTTTTATACAGATATTGCAACATGTGGCCGAGGTTTGTCATCATCTACGTTCGGCGCAGGTTCCCAGTGATGGTCTAATTAGATTTCAGCAGCTTATAACAGATAGTATACTTTTGCTCCCACCAAAAACGGAGCATTACCTTAGCGCCATGGATATTTGACTTTGGTGTCAATTCGGTTGGTTGGCCGAGCTTTATTTTTCATTGCAAGTAATAATTCGGTTCAAAAAAGGTTTTCTTTTACAGCGTTCAAGCTGCATTTCGGACATACAATATCATCTTTCAAATTCTCTCGGCTTCAATTCGTATGGTACCCAATTTTTCTGCTTTTGGATAAATCCTGTTCGCAAATGTTTTGAAATTGCTGATTGCTCCCAATGATTTTGCAAGCTCTGGTTGAGTTTGACAACAATCTTCATGGAGTAAAGCCTGCAATTCTTAGTCTTCACACTTGTTTTGGCTGGCGTGAGCGATCTTTGCCATCCGTGATAAAATCACCACTTCTAGTTGGTTTGTATTGGTCTGTATTGTGGTGATTGTTTTCTTTATATCTCCTTAAAGTCTTCTAAGGAACAGATATATAACAAAATACCAATATGTAAATAAACATATGTTGTACTAATCCAGCAGATAACCAATCAGGAGCAAAATAATCGGCGGAGCAGACATTATTGCTCAAAGGCAACAGTTGTAATTTTTGTTGCTAGCTCATGTCATCAGCAACGTATGAATAAATCAAAAAATCAAGCAGCAGCTAGACGAAGATTCTTAGTTGGTCGTGTTAGTTTTGTTTTATACAGTTTAAAAAATCCATACCTTTGATTTTTTTAAACCAATTTACATGAGCTGGAGATCGAATGTTCATGCGATATTAAGGCATGATTTTTAAAGCAACTCAATTAATTTTTTTAAATATTTGTTTGAACCAATCGATAGGAACATTCTAACCGACAATATTCATGCAATATTGAGGAACAAAGTAGGATTAAACAAACGGAATTACGTCTAAAAATTTAGAAATAATGATAAAAACTATATCGTTAGCTTAGTTAGCAAAAGTGCTAAGTCCATTTTAATAAATTTTTCAGGAGACACAAAAAACGTTCTCAAATCTTATTTTATATGATTTATAATGATAGATAGAGTTGAGATAAAGTGTGTTGGAGATTTATAAGTAATTTTGAGGGAGGAATTTATTAGACCCAACCTGTAGCCGTGAAATATCTTAGTAAGTCATTAAGTTTGGAAGCAAATACCTTACCAAGGTTGGTTAAAATGTAGTTGCCCAGGAATATGTAACTTTTGATACTCATGGCTGGGCATTCGGGTTAACAGTTGCATAGTTCATTTTTCTTTAAAAGAGGGACACATTAACTTGACCACCCTACATGTATCTAAGTTTCGACATCTATTCTCAGCCTTTGTAAGAAAGTGTCTGAAGATAATAATGAAGATAATAATGAAGATAATAAGTGGAATTGCTACTGAAACCGCATTGGCTGACTAATCTGCCTGTTAATTGCCATAGCAGACTCTTACATTGCCTGACTAAAAGATAGACAAAAATAACGATACTGCCTCGAGTATTACGGTCATGTAGTGTATTACAAGCTCCATAATCGCAAAAAATTCAGCCTGAAAAACACTACATTCATTCATAAGACGGTATGAGAATGAACACCACAGCTCATTTTAGATCATGTCTATATATATCCCGGTGTCATAATCGTACACCACTCACTCCTGGAGGGAACAAAGACTTTGAACACCCTATCAAAATCTGTATATGGAGTAATATATACGACCGAAGGCAGTAGGCCCAGAATCCCCGCGTGACCATATGTTCTCGACCTCCAACCTTCAGACGCGTTAAGCCTCGCTGAGCCACAGACAGAGGTGGCCATTATGTGAAGGTCTATGGGAACAAGGGTCGGTATAGTGTTCAGTGCCTCTGAAGGACTAGTTCTTAGTTCGCCAAAGTTATGCCAATGCAAGCTGATCTCTGGACTTTATATAGTTGGACTTTTCTAGTTGCAGCCCACCATACAAGAGATCCATAAGTAGGAATTGGACGTACAATTTAACTATGTTTTTACCAAACATCTTACGACAGGTGTAATATGCCACCGTTACCCTCTAAACCCTGTGTTGAGTAAATACTTTCCAGATGTCATATGTCTTGAACATTTTTTAGAGCTATATTTGTATCTATCTGCTGAACTGTTGGTATGATTACAAAACAATGAGATAAATCAAAAGTATGCTTACACTTCAGATATATTTTATGGGAGCTAGGAGAAATCATGGATCGATTGCCATTTCTGCACATAATAATAGACATGACGTATACTGAATTTCAATGTTTATATTTAGAGAAGAAAAAAATATCCACTTTTTTGGATTTTGGTAATTTTCAATACCAGTTATTTCTGATCAACATAGAATATTTGAAGAAAATTTCACCCCCTAAGTCCTTCCGTATAGCCCCTATCGTGCTAAATCGTTTTAGAATTTGATAAGGGAATGACAGTGAATATAATAAGTTCCTAAAATTTATTATTTTGTTGACACAAAAGAGAGCTATTTCATTAACTTTTCTGTGAAAATGTTATTAAATAAAACTATTAGCCTATTCCTCGATATAGACGAATCCTTTCCAAACGAATGAAATCAAATTTGGGCTGCATTAAGTCTGCTTTTACACACAGCAAGTTTACTTGAAACAAGTCTCTTCGATTCTTTTTTAAACTTGCTCGTCTGTTAACACACAGCAAGTGTTCAATTTTGTATGTCAAAACCTAACAGACGCCATAGTGAAAATGAGAAAACAAAAGAGGATTGAAGAGACTTGCCAGTACAAGCAAGTGTGTACCCCTCTTCTTTCTTGTTGCCTCTCTCTCCTATAAACTCTCCTGTGTAAATGTAGACTAACTACCAAAGTATAACAAGTCCGACTCTTTGACAGCAGTACCTAACTCTAAACATGTGTTAGTGAAAAAGTACCTAATTCTAAGTATGTGTTAGTAACTAAAATGTATATGTGTTGGTGCCTTTTTAATTTTCACCAGACACACAGAGTTCTATAAAAATGTTTAAATTTAAATTTATTTAAATTTTCTTCCAAAGTATACCTATTCTTCTATTTTCAATACCAAAAATTGAAACTCTATTCTAAAGTTTAAATTACACCACAAACAAAATAAAAAGTCAAAAATTAATAAACAGTATATTTTTAATTTGTGCAAAATGGACGTGTTTCGGAAATGAAAAAGTGCTAAATGTGCTGAAAAAAAATTAGGAAATAATAAGGGTCCTCATGTAAACGCTTAAATGCCTCGCAAACTGTGCAATCTGTGCATTTTTACACTCTCGCAAATGAACTGTCAAAAAATGTATGGAAATTCGTTTGCACAACTCCGATAAGTTTGCGCGACAATTTAGACTTGCAAACTTGAATTTATTGTGCATTTGATTATCAGCTGCTTTTGTTTACTTTTATTTATGAAAAATAAAATATAAATATTTCGTGCATGTAAAAATTGTGTAACTTTGGAACAGAATGATTGGATTGAATGGCAATGTGTATGGAAACATTAAACAACAGCTAGAACATAAACAAAATCTTACAAACTATGTATATCATCGTTTGTTCCAAAGATTTAACTTTCATTCAACATTTTTAGAATTTAAATTTATACAATTTGAAAAACTTTTTTTACAGCTTTTGTTGAATTTATTTTTATTTGACATTTTTAACAAATATAAATTTTCTGTGTAAACTTGCACAAAATTGAAAAGGTGGGTTCATGAAACACGTCGCGCAATTTTGCACATTTACACAAATGGGAAACTTAAGCGTTTAAATGAGTACCCTTAATGTGTGTTAATGATTAAACGTGTATTGAACTATATTTTATCTACAATTTCTGGTCAAAATTTCGAGACTTTTGATGTGTTTAATCCTCTCACAAGGGTGTTGAATTCACACGGAACCCGTATATATGAGAGAGTAATTTAAAAAATAGAGAGTCGGACTACTTGGTATACTTTGTTTGCTAACTATACTTTTATACGAACGATAAAAAGAGGAGTTAATACAAAATCCGATTTCTATATTTTCCACTATGCGTACGTAAATGTCAAAATCAATCATTTACTGTTTGGTTTCTGACACACGTAAACTCAGTCGGAAGTAAGTTTTCGAAATAAATGAATCAAATTTCAATCGAATGAGTAACTTTCGATCGCTTTACTTTTCATTCGCGATCAAGAAACTGGCATTGTATATGTAGTTTGGAATATTTCAAAAGAAAGAACTGGAATTACTAGCAGTAGCATTAAAATTTAATTTCGAAAGAGATTTTGAAATGAACTCAGCATCGGTTGATAATAGTGAAGTTTTAAATTGATAATAGTGAAGTTTACACTTACTTATTACAAATATTAAACGTTTTATTTTTGACAGTGGTATTTCAAATGTGTTTATTTTATATTTCAGAAACCTTCCATTCATGGGAAATAGATAATAATTTCTTATTTTATAATAAATTATTAAGTAAATAAACCATTGATTAGATATCATTAAAGTCTTTTGTTTAAATAAATGTTAAAAAAACAGTATTATTCCAAGTTTATTGGTAATAAAAATGGCAAAAGTTGATATATAATCACAGCTAAGTGGGCGCCAGCATAATATGCCGTCAAGATCACAAGCTTCCTTACTTGAAAAAAAACGATTTCTATAAATTTCAAAATAAAAAATCTTTAAAGAAATATGTATAATTCATTCATAATACTTTATAAATACTTTTATAAGGAGTATTTTTAGTATAAAATGTCTTTTAAATAAAAACCAGTCAATAATTAATAAAAATTTCATGTCATCATTATAATAATTACTCAATCTGAGTGGGGTGTATGGAAATAAACTATAATAAAAAATATAATATTAATAATATCGCAATTAGCAATAATTCAAAGTCAATTCAATTATAAATAGGGCAAATAAATGGTCAACTTTTAAAAAGAATAACAATATAAAAAAATATGTATATGAATAGTATTTTAAGATTAGATAAAGTTGTTTATGAATTAAAAACTGTACTACGAATGAATGTAGTAAAAACCATTTATCAAATTACTATAAAAATTAAGAAATTCCAGACGTAACTAAGAGCCAGGAAAAATGTCAAAGCTAAAAAGTAAAATAATAAATATTCTAGGTTAAATTAAAGCTAAAGCAGTCTAACAATTTTAAAATTTATAAAAAGTTTATAAAACAAAATTTTCCAAAAAATTTTGTCATATAAACCTCAGATAAATTTAAAAAATATCTGTACATAAGTTTTAAATTTTGGCACACTGTAAATATCACCACAATCAATATTAATTATGATAGTTCAACTTCACTTCAGTCAATATACCAGTTTTAGAAAGCACTGAACAAATATTTGAGGAGTTATATCAATATTTACTCGTATTAACATTTAAATAGTTGCAGTACCACCACTATGTGTGGTGAGAATTTTGAGACACTGAGGCGTATGATTATCTTTGAGAGATAAAATCAAGCATACGCACTGATGTCTGCCAAATAATCATAAATATTATTCCTTTAGCCAAATTTTAAAAGAAATTATACAATATGAAAGTGTTAAAGTTATATATTAAAATAACTGATAAATAAAATATGCCTTTATACTTATTCAAGTGCATACAAATATTTGTTCAATAAATACACTACTAAAATACATTTTTTATTTCCCTTCCTGCATAGTTTTGTCAGTCTTGAACTAAACGATAAAAATAATAATCAAACACAAAACACTTAAAAGTTAATGATCTAAAGCTAATATTTATTTATTCTCTCTAAAACTATTATTTATTTATTCCCAGTAAAATGCATTTTCAAAAGTTTGCAACATGTGTAAGTGTAATAATAAGACTTAAACTTGGCTAAAACTAAAACAAAAACTGTTGTTACTATACCCTTTATAACTATTACTATTATTTTATTGTATGTGTATGTTTTTTGTTGCTCTTTTTTCAGCTTTCATGTCCAGGCATTAATTACATCTTATACACGTGTTTGTTACTGACGTTTGCTACAAAATGCCTGCGACTAAACTACGTCAACGTCCTGGCCACTATTTATGTGGTTTAGCCAATTGGCATCCAGCCTGGATGCAACGTTATGCCAACACAAAAATGTTTATGGCCGTCTATGGTTTGTTGGGCACCATACAGGCCATGTCGTACATGTATTTTATAGTCACGTTAACGACCATTGAGAAAAGATTTAAAATACCCAGTCAAACAACAGGTTGGTATACATACGTAGTATATATTTAGACTCCAATACATACTAATTACAGTGAGTGACGATACATTTTTGATATTTCTGTTTATGTGGTTTAAATTATATAGGTACATACATTTCATTATATAGGCACCCAGCAACAACTTGGTAAAGATTACTTTTCAATGACTACTATATATTATCAGCATTACATAGAAGTGGTCTAATGATGGATTAATTCAGAGAAATTCACCTCATCCTAATATTAAGAGATAACCATAAATAAAGTAATTTGTAATGGATATTTTCTATTTAAATATCTAAGTTTATACAATTTACCAATTTCCTCTAACTCACCAGATGTGAAATATACCTCAGTTAGTTGTAAAAAAATGTATATACACATGACTTTAACATCACAGAATCTGGAAATTCACCACATTTCAAGGAAACTCATAATTTGGTTATTTAAGATCTTAAAAGTAAGACACCACAATGGTTTATTTAAAAAAGATATCAACATGATCTGTCATGCACTTGTGTGGTAACGTACAACATTGAGTCTTGCGTTTATTAAAGTCGCCTTTGTTCGAACAACCCCATTCAGAGATTGTCACAAGGTCCCGATTAAAGGAATCATTCATGTTTTACCTCATTACCGCAATCTCCGACAGGCCTGGCCTATAATTGAATGAATATGAATGGCATACGTTGCTGTCATTTGCAAAAGAATATATAGAGTTGGAAGTTTGACGTAGAAGGTCGTTTAGATAGAAATAGAGTAGAAGAAAGAACGGAAACTTGCGGTACCCCTGAATAAATCATGAACTTCTTTGATGAGATCCCATCTACAACATCTCGTATAGTGCGATCTCTGAGAAAGCTCGATATAGAAGCGGAGCACATATTAAAATATAAAATATTCATACACCACGCTTTAAGTATTATGATAATGACATTATTTTTCATAAAATATTAAAAGCATCAAAATCTATAAAATCCTTTTATTCATCATACTTCTATGAAATTCACCACATCTAAATTTATAAAAATATCGATGAAATTTATTTGAATAATAACAAAACTCTAGACTGTTTCCCAATATACTATACAGAAATCTAATAATTTATCTATTATATATTAAATTACTGCGATAATTTTTATTACTTTAATGTTTTATGCAAAATATATGTAACTATAAAATCACAAAATTTTGAAATTCACCACAGTCTAATTTTTTCATAAAACGATTAAATAGCACCTAAAAAGTAAGATACGAATATTTTTATTGTTTTAATAAGAACTAATTGTGAAATTTATCAATAATTGAGGTTCAACACAATTTTAAGAAATTCACCACACCTTAATATTCACTGATAACAATTTATTTAACTGTAAAGAATATGATATTTACATTGTTTGTTGTTAAAATGAAATAAACAATAAAATTCTGCATCGTTATTTAAAAAAAAAAGAAATCTATCAAATCTTATAATTCACCACATTTCAATTTGTATAGATATTTAATCAAAATTTATTAAATTCAAAAATCTAATAATTTAGCTGTAATTATACGATTTCAACGTTATATCTATCTAATTAACACAAATTTTAAAAAACAATTCGATCAAAAATGTATTGTATCTCACTGATATACTTTTTATGCACCAAAACAAACAATTTTAAATATTTATTTATGAAAAATTTTTTTTCCAGGTATTATCCTCAGTGGCAATGAAATATCACAAATTCTCTTATCCCTAATACTATCGTATATTGGTGGCCAAAGAAATCGTCCACGATGGATTGCCTGGGGTATTGTATTTTGCGGCTTATCCTGTTTCATATTGGCTCTGCCACACTTTATCTATGGAGCGGGACAAGATGCCTTAGAATTGACTAAGGAATATTATGAAAATGCGGGTGGAGATAATGTGACAACTACCATATCATTGGTTGTAGGTGAACAGTAAAAGATTTTTTTTTTTTTTTTGATATACAGACATATTTACTTTCATCTATAAATTTATTCTCATATAAATTTTTGAACAAACAAAATTTGAACTTGCCTTAGTTAGATGGTTGGATTAACTATCTAAGTACACACAAAACAAGAGATGATTACAATACAATCAAACTTAATTTATTGTTATTGTGTGATTTTTTTGTGTGTATTTTTTGCTTATATTCATATTGTCCACATTGTACAAGCTATAAACTGTAATAGTGACATTGTTTGATAATGTCACAGCGTCATTATCAAAAAACATCATCAGTAACGTCTATTACTATTACACTAGGAGTTAAAGTGTTGGTAAAACAGATAATGGTTATTATGAAAAATGTTGCATGCATAAACCTAGACTTAATTTTCTATAAAAAATTCTTGTCTGGGTAAAGACAGACACAATTTTCTACAAAAAATTCTTGTCTGGCTAAAAACAGACTTAGTTTTCTATATAAAATTCTAGTCTGGCTTAAAACAGACTGGTTAAGTCTGGTTTAACCATTACCTATAGAAATTTTTAGCCTGGTTAAAGACAGATATAATTTTCTATAGAAAATTTTAGTCTGGCTTAAGACAGATATAATTTTCTATAGAAAATTTTAGTCTGACTAAAAACAGATACAGATACAAATTTTAGTCTGGTTAATGAGAGACATAATTTTCTATGGAAAATTTTAGTCTGGTTAAAGACAGACACAATATTCCATAGAATATTTGGTAAATTCACAAGGTCTCTTATCGTGTCATATTGTCATAATGTCCTAATATTTCACAATGGTTTTTATTGCTTTTCAAGCAAAAAATGTCCTTAAATAATACTACTCTCTATGCTATGTTTATTGTGTTATCGTAACGAACCAGCAGACGCCAACGCCGAATGCCTAAGAGTAGGCTAAGCCGAACCGCCGAGTCGTGATATATATTAGGACATTATGACAATATGACTGATAAGAGACCGTGTGAATTGACCAATTCTGACTTGTGTTACAGTCGGATTTAATATCATCGCTACAATTTTTACTAACATTTTTCACTTGAGTCTACCTACAAGCATACATTCATATAATAAAATAAACAAATTTGCAAAAATAAACACAACATTAATTTGATTTCTCTCTTTTTACGTCATACAGAATTCGACCATTAAAAATTCTCAGCAATTGTGTGGCGCTTTGAAATTTACACAGGAATGTGAGTCGTTATTATCGGTGGTGCCTCTAGTCTTGATATTTCTCTCACAATTTGTTCTCGGTGTGGGTAATACTCTGTACTATTCGCTGGGCCAAACGTATCTAGATGATAATACAAAGAAAACAAATACACCTCTAATGCTGGCGGTAGCCATGTCGCTAAGAATGATTGGGCCCATTGTGGGATTTTTCATAGGTAGATACAAAAAAAAAATATCTTAAATAAATTTATTTGGAAATTATGAATTTCTTCTTAATTTCCTTTTCAGGTTACCTGTCCTTAAATATGTTTATTGATCCCAGTAAAACACCTTTGATTGACAACAAGGATCCCAGATGGTTGGGTGCCTGGTGGTTTGGTTGGATGATTTTGGGCACTTTAATGGTATTGTTTTCGGGTTTAATTGGACTTTTTCCAAAAGAATTGCCTAAAAAAACTAAACATTTATATAACTCCCATATGCCTCAAGTATTGAGACATGAAGAATTGCAAATGGACGAAGGTCTACCATTGGGTAGAGGTTTTTCTTCTAATGCCACATTAGATACACCAACAGCGGGTACTTCTGATTTTCCCACACTGAAAGGTACGATTTTTTCATTAGCAAATACTATATTTTTATCAATACTATCTACATATTTTTAGACTTCCCCAAAGCTCTCATGCGCTTGCTGCGCAACAAACTTCTAATCTACAACATCATCTCCGGAGTTTTCTATATTCTGGGTGCTGCCGGTTACATGACATTCTTAACCAAATATATGGAAGTTCAGTTCCATAAAACTGCTCAAAGTGCCACAATTATTGTGGGTCCTGTATCAATTATTGGCATGGTTATTGGTTTAATTGGTTCGGGTTTAATTATATCAAAGAAGAAACCCTCACCCAGTAAGGTTTTAATGTGGAATGTTATAGTGGGTTTCGTTTATATATTGGGTCAAATATCGTATATGTTTATGTACTGTAATGACACAGTATCGGTGGATCAAGTTGGTGGCAAGTAGGTTATATTTGAGATATACAGTTTTATTTTTTATTTTAATTTAATTTTATTTAATTACAGATTAAATCTTACTGCTACTTGTAATGCTAATTGTGCTTGCGATACTGTGCCATATTCTCCTGTTTGTCATGAGGCAACAGAGACCACATATTTCTCACCCTGTCATGCAGGATGTCAAAAATGGAATGCGGATCTTAAGGTTTGATTAATTAACTAATAGAGTGCATCTGTTAATACAATTTTCTATTTAAAATGCATATCTGGATAAAGACAGACACAATTCTCTATGGACAATTCTTGTCTGCATAAAGACAGACCCAATTTTCTATAGAAAATTCCAGTCTGGCTAAAGACAGACCCAATTTTCTATAGAAAATTCATGTCTGCGTAAAGGCAGACACAATTTTCTATAGAAAATTCATGTCTGCGTAAAGGCAGACACAATTTTCTATAGAAAATTCATGTCTGCGTAAAGGCAGACACAATTTTCTATAGAAAATTCATGTCTGCGTAAAGGCAGACACAATTTTCTATAGAAAATTCATGTCTGCGTAAAGGCAGACACAATTTTCTATAGAAAATTCATGTCTGCGTAAAGGCAGACACAATTTTCTATAGAAAATTCATGTCTGCGTAAAAGCAGACACAATTTTCTATAGAAAATTCATGTCTGCGTAAAGGCAGACACAATTTTCTATAGAAAATTCATGTCTGCGTAAAGGCAGACACAATTTTCTATAGAAAATTCATGTCTGCGTAAAGGCAGACACAATTTTCTATAGAAAATTCATGTCTGCGTAAAGGCAGACACAATTTTCTATACAAAATTAATGTCTGCATAAAGACAGACAAAATTTTCAATAGAAAATTCTAGTCTGGCTAAAGAGAGACACAATTTTCAATAGAAAATTCTAGTCTGGCTAAAGAGAGACACAATTTTCTATAGAAAATTCTAGTCTGGCTAAAGACAGACACAATTTTCTATAGAAAATTCTAGTCTGGCTAAAGACAGACACAATATTCTATAGAAAATTCTAGTCTGGCTAAAGACAGACACAATTTTCTATAGAAAATTCTAGTCTGGCTAAAGACAGACATAATTTTCTATAGAAAATTCTAGTCTGGCTAAAGACAGACACAATTTTCTATAGAAAATTCTAATCTGGCTAAAGACAGACACAATTTTCAATATTCACAATTTTTCAGACACAATTTTCTAAAGAAAATTCTAGTCAGCCTAAAGAAATACAGAATTTTTTACAGAAAATTCATGTCTGCATAAAGACAGACGCAATTTTCTATAGAAAATTCAAGTCAGACAGACTAAAGACAGACACAATTACCTTTAAAAAATTCCTGTCTGAATAATGACAAACACAATTTTCTATATCAAAAACTTTAATAGAAATATATTGCCTAGATATATACTGATTTTATATAGTAGTACTATTTTAAAAAAATATTTAAAAACTTATCAATGAATTTATCTTTTAGTACTACTCGAACTGTTCCTGTTTATACACAGATCTGATTACTTCCACCACAGAGCTACCCTTTACAACAACATCGAGTATTTTTCCAACATTCTCTACAGCAGGAGGCTCCATGCTGCCGAAATTATTAGAACCATTATTGACCACTACAACGTTAATGCCGACAACAACCACACTAAGACCATCCACTACCAGCTCCATAGCCAGTACGACTGAAAGTCTGTTAGACTACTCCTCAACTGTAGACAGTTATGACACCACTTTCTACAATGTAGTCACAGAGGAAGGCATTATTTCCAGAGCCCGACGTTCTTTGGATGATGTAGCAAATGTTCTTAAACCTGGCGTTTGTTTAAAAGGTTGCAATGTTGCCTTCTGGACTTTTTCCATAGCCTCCATGATAGTGAATTGGTTTGGCTCTTCTGGTCGCATTGGTAATTTATTGGTTAACTATAGATCTGTCTCCACAGAGGATAAATCCTTTGCTCAGGGCTTATCGCTTATGATGGTGAGTCTTTTAGCTCTTATACCGGGTCCCATTATATTTGGCCGCATTATCGATTCGACTTGCTTGAAGTGGACCAAAACGTGTAATGGCAATGGTAATTGTCAAATATATGATCAAGCAGCCTTTAGATATTTGGTCAATACTGTGGCATTTTGTAAGTTTATTATAAAATATATAAATTATATTGCTTTTTTTTACATTATATACATATTTATATTTGCAGCTTTAACCGCCATAGGCGTTGTATTCGATATTCTAGTTTGGTATCATGGCCGCCATTTAGATTTGTATGGCGAAAAGGAGGCTCAACGTTTAGAGGAAAAGGAGCGTAGAAATAAGCCCATAACACCATTATTAGCCAAAAAATAATATGAATTTGTTTGTTTAAGTATTAAGTAAAACGAATTTTATACATTTATTTAGTCCTATGAACTATACAATTAACACACATTGTCATTTTGTATATTAATAAATACTCTGAGTTTAATGTTAAAGCAACATGTTGACTAGCATTGGAATGTTAGCAACATTTTTGCTTTTGTTGAGCAGAGTATTTTGCTTTTTGTATATGTATTTTCAAGTTTTTGTTTATTAATTTTATGTTTTAATTAATGTTTATTTATTTTAATTAATAAATATAAATTAAGGACTTTTTAGTTCAATATAAAATACTATTTTACTTTTTTAATTTTGGCTTACTCACCGTTTTATTAATCTCATCAAATTAGTGCTATCCATATTGAAGTCGTATACCATGTAGTTTTACTTAGAATTCTGAAAAGACAAATTAAAAACAAAATTTATTAAGAAAAGTTTTTCTCTCTGGATAAATTTTGGGAGCTAACTCGTAGATCAATTCGAACACAAGTACGAATTCAAACAAGTCTGCACTAGAATTAATTTTAGATCAATCTCAGCTATATTTAATAATATGGTTCCAGTTGTATAAAAACTAAACTAGGGGAAGTAACTGAATCGTACTCAAAGATTCGAAAAAATTGATTTTTAATTCAATTTTCAAAATAAAATTAAATATATTCTCTTAAAAATTCCACGAATTAATTCGTTGTCTTAATTCCTTATTACTCCAAACGTATTGACTTCATTCCTTTAAGAATTAATCCATAATTGAGTATAAATATATAAACAAAAATATTTTAATTCAATTTGTATTAGATTTGAATTAACAAAAATTTTATCATTCAAAATTTGAATGCATTCAGTTATGAATTAATTCAACGATGAATGAATTCTATTTAAATAAAAGCCTTCGAATGAAGCTAAAGAATTATATGTTGGGAATAGGTTTATGGAATGAATGGCAGACATTTTTTAATTCTGAATTAAGCTCAAATTGATTTAATTATTTCGAAGCTCTGATCGTACTGCATTCAGGAATGCAATGGAAATAGATTTTTTATAAAGAATCGCTTTGAAACCGAAAACGGTTGTAATTAATTTATTCCTTCCGTTTTGTATAGTGTTTATCTATTTCCGTAAATTTTTATCACATTTGTTGACGAAAGACAGACACAATTTTCTATAGAAAATTGTGTCTGTCTTTAGCCAGACTATATAGAAAATTCTAGTCTGAAAATTCTAGTCTGGCTAAAGACAGACACAATTTTCTATAGAAAATTCTAGTCTAGCTAAAGACAGACACAATTTTCTATAGAAAATTCTAGTCTGGCTAAAGACAGACACAATTTTCTATAGAAAATTCTAGTCTGGCTAAAGACAGACACAATTTTCTATAGAAAATTCTAGTCTGGCTAAAGACAGACACAATTTTCTATAGAAAATTCTAGTCTGGCTAAAGACAGACACAATTTTCTATAGAAAATTCTAGTCTGGCTAAAGACAGACACAATTTTCTATAGAAAATTCTAGTCTGGCTAAAGACAGACACAATTTTCTATAGAAAATTCTAGTCTGGCTAAAGACAGACACAATTTTCTATAGAAAATTCTAGTCTGGCTAAAGACAGACACAATTTTCTATAGAAAATTCTAGTCTGGTTAAAGACAGACACAATTTTCTATAAGAAATTCTAGTCTGACTAAAAACAGACACAATTTTCTATAGAAAATTCTAGTCTGGCTAAAGACAGACACAATTTTATATAGAAAATTCTAGTCTGTATAAAGACAGACACAATTTTCTATAGAAAATTCTAGTCTGGCTAAAGACAGACACAATTTTATATAGAAAATTCTAGTCTGTATAAAGACAGACACAATTTTATATAGAAAATTCTAGTCTGTATAAAGACAGACACAATTTTCTAGAGAAAATTCTAGTCTGGCTAAAGACAGACACAATTTTCTATAGAAAATTCTAGTCTGGCTAAAGACAGACACAATTTTCTAGTCTGGCTAAAGACAGACACAATTTTCTATAGAAAATTCTAGTCTGGCTAAAGACAGACACAATTTTCTATAGAAAATTCTAGTCTGGCTAAAGACAGACACAATTTTCTATAGAAAATTCTAGTCTGGCTAAAGACAGACACAATTTTCTATAGAAAATTCTAGTCTGGCTAAAGACAGACACAATTTTCTATAGAAAATTCTAGTCTGGCTAAAGACAGACACAATTTTCTATAGAAAATTCTAGTCTGGCTAAAGACAGACACAATTTTCTATAGAAAATTCTAGTCTGGCTAAAGACAGACACAATTTTCTATAGAAAATTCTAGTCTGGGTAAAGACAGACACAATTTTCTAGTCTGGAAAAAGACAGACATTATTTTCTATAGAAAATTCTAGTCTGGCTAAAGACAGACCCAGTTTTCTATAGAAGAACAGCAAAATATGAATTCGTTTAAATAACAGATGGGAATAATTGACAAATCACGTATATTGTTGTACATTGAAACAGGTTTGTTTTCTCGAAAATAAAAAGAAAACCAAAATACATATGTGAATTCACTATAAAAACAAAACGATACAGAACAGGAGGGAATGTTATTGAAATCACACAATTTTGTACATTGAAACATGTTTGGTCACTCGAAATTAAAACTAGTAAATCATGTGGATTCGATTTACAAAACACCAATATTTGTGAATTCGTTTTGAATATGAAATCGTTACTCGGATGCTGTTTACAAAACAGGGGTTTTTTCTCAAAAAATACAGAATTTCACACTGGTGGGAATATCATAAATTAAAAAAAAATTTGTTCACACACTGCTCAGATTTTTGTAGCATTTAGTCGGATTTGACACAAGTGTGGACAGTTATAGAAAGCGGAGTCAATACGCCATGTCCGTTTGTCCCAAATGACTTACAAACATGATTGATACTTCAATATATGGAGAATATCCTGGGGCCGAATTACCGCATGAAAAAAAATTTTCGATATCGTTATTTTAACAAAATATGCTCAATTTCATGTTCGATATCGAATGCCGTAATTTCAAATAAGATAATTACGATAAATTTTACTCGATATCGATTACGTAAATTCGGCACCTGGTTAATATAAGCAAAAACCCAAAAGTACCTAAGCGGTTACTGCGTAACTCAATCCAAAAATGTTCGAAAATGTGTGTAATTCGAAAAGATTTCCTTTCGAATCGCATTAGGGAGTAACCCCCCATGATTTAAAATACATTATCGCAGTTTTATTGAGTACAAAATTTAATCGCACATTCAGGATTTGCCGGCAATTGCATATTACCACACACGATATTCAGTTTTTGTTCAAGAATAATTCACTTAATAAGAATTTTAACTGAAAAACTTATCTAAACTAAAGCAATTTTAAAATTAAAGGCTAGAAACTTATAATATCAGTCGATTTTGAATGCTGAAATTTCCTAATTAGATAAATTCCAAATTTCATTCGATTTTAATAGCAGTAATTCACCAATCGAAATATTTTTCTTTTTACCATCATATGACAAGACAAATTTTTCTTTGATTTTATAATATATTATTTTTTGTTGTTTTTTTTATTTATAATTAATAAAAAATGTTTTTTTTTATTATCGTTATTTTAGGCGTATTTATGTTATTTCATTTTTTTATTTTTATTTTTTTTTTCAGTGTATAAATAATCGCTTTTTCTCCATGATTAAGTTTGTTTTTTTTTTATTATTTTTTACTAAATGAAGTTTTTGTTTTAGTAGTAATAGGGAATTGAATTCAATTTTTTTTTTAGTTTTATTTGAACCATAAATTTTTTTTTCGCAATTTATTATAAAATTTTGTTTTATTAATTATTGGATAAATAAATATGTATTTCAATTAAAAAAAAAAAGGAATTTGTTAACCATCAAAAATGAGTGTTTTTGGGTAATAGTTTTTTTTTTTGTTCATTTGTTGTTGTTGTTTTAAGGACAAAAAAAATGCATTCATGAATTGTTGTTGTTGTTTTTTTAAAGTTAATTTAATTAACCAATTGTTTGTATGTATGTTTTAATTATTAAATGGATATACACTTTTGTTAATATTTAGTTTTTTTCTTTTTTTGTTTTTTATTCTTTAATTTAACTTTTAAAGCTGTAAATATATATTTTTCTTTTTATTTTCATTTTTGGGATTTAAAACAGAAAGTAGTTAGTGTAAAAGAAATGCAATAAACTAAATGCCTGACAGACAGACAGACAAACTGACTAAAGGATTGGGGGGAATTGTAGGTGGATTGAATTAAAAAAAAAAAAGATAAACAAAAATGCTGGTGCCGAATTAACGCATTCGATATCGAATAAAACTGTTCGTAATTTTTTTATTTGAGATTATGGTATTCGATATCATGCAAGAAATTTAGTACATTTTAGTATAATTTCTATATCGAAATCATTTTTTGATACGATCATGAATGCGGTAATTTGGCCTCTAAATAAATATATAAGTAACATACAGTGATTCAAATGAATAAGATGACAATAAAATAAATTTAAAAAAAAAATTAAGTTATCGGAACAAATCCAAAGACATGATCGAAAAACAATGATTTCCATTATTATACACTTCACTATTAGTGGAAACAGTAAGTTTTTCATACTGTTTGTAATTTATGCAATATAAAGTTTTAAAAATTTGTTGTGTAGACCACCAGAAAGCCTTATTAATCGTACATTTACTAACCGAACTATTTTCAAATATGCCCGCCCATTGGTTCCAAAATTATTAAAGATGTTAATATGTATTTTTTTTGTTGACTCTTTTACATGGCATTTTTGCACTTGCCCTGCCTTCCTGAAAAGTTGTTAAAAGGAACTTGGTGGTTGATCGTCGATTTATTGGACATAGATGAATGCACTGCATCTGATGAGCAAAACGTTGCAAAAGCATCTAAAGACAATAAAAAGTGTCCGATTTACGTAATGATTACAAACTAATCACAGATTATTTTTTTTTTATTCGTTTTACAAAGCAAAATAATACCCTGCGAGCTATCTGTATCAATTGTTTCAAAGCCACTCATTCCGTGACTTGTAGAAAGAGGATTATATCTCATAACTTATCCAAATGTGCCAAAAAAAATTAACAATTTATCAATGAATTCACATATTTTGGAGTTCTGTAAATTTAAACGATTTACTCTTTTTTTACTTTCAAGTAAACAAACCTATTGCAATGTACAAAATCGTGCAATTTCCAGAACATCTATTTGTCAATTATTAGTTTATGAAAATTGCACATTTTTTAAAACACTTGATTTAAAGAACAGTGGCGATAAAGTCGAAGATTAGCAAGGATGTCCTAATGTACTTTTTGCAATCTCTTTTCTGTCAAATTCTACTACGTTTGCTAATTCGATACTATTCAATACTTTTCGTTAGGTAATCAATAACTCCAGAAACTTCCAACGGAGTTTTCAAACTATTTACATTAGGTCTGTTCATTTACTTTCCCAGTAAATACTTGCAACGAGAGAATAAAATCAAAATATACAAAATTATTCTCTTAAATTCTCAAAAATAGTAAAAAATAAATGAACGCTTTTCCAGTAACAAAAAATGTATACACACAATTTTCATATTTTTTCCTTTTAAAATGTATAAATACTCACATTTTCTTCAATTTTATTTTTTTCACCACAAAAATAAAATTGTAAATAAATAAACAATAACACAAAACATATGAAATATAAGCTGCTAACTATTACGAGTTCAAAATAGAACTTGTAATAGTTTGCAACGAGAGAACATTCTCTAAAATTTATACGCTCTTGATTTTTTCTCTACTTGCTAGTTTTTTGAGTTAATGAACGCTTTTCCAGTAACAATTGTTACTAACTAGTAACAACTTTTAGTTATTGAACAGAGCTATTTTGTTTAATTATTTATCCTTTAGAATGAAGAAAATATATACCTGTTTATTGTATTCAAAATTTTCAACATTACGATACGTTGTACGATAAATCGTACAAGTATGAAAATAGTATGTAACAAATGACAGTTGTCAAAAAAGTAATATCGAACCGTAGGGTTATTTTGACGTTATACAACCACTTTTCAATGATTGTGGTTTACAAAGCGAGAGAAAATATACAATTTTCAATAGGCAACGAGAGTGATATATATTTGTTCCTCTTTCCAAACCACAACCATTTTGACATTTTTTTTTAGTATGTTTCTATTGCCGTATTACTGAAACCAGGGGGGTTACCGCGTAACTCAATCCGAAAACGGAAATGTTCGAAAATGTGTGCTAAATACATTGCAATTCGAAACAATTTCCTTTCGAATCGAATTAGGGAGTAACCCCCCAGCTGGTTCATATCTGTATAATTTGTGATATTAGTGTTCGAAGGGTTCCGAATTTTCCATCCCTGGGAAATAATTAAAAGATCTCTTCATTCCCGGCCAAAATTAAGCCAAAAACCAGTAAGTTAAATCTGGAAAATATTCGTAATTCGTTTCGAATGAAAACTTTTTTTAAAAACCTTGAAAATCCGGATAATACGGATTATCAACTTATCCGGACTAACGAATAAACATTTAAAAACATTGTTATTGTATTAAAAATGCTTTTAAAACACACATCTAATGATTTAAATAAATGATTACATTTAATAAGAATAAATCTAACAGAGATAAAGTTTTGTGTGGTATCTTTACAAAATGCATCTTGCACAAACACTGAACTTCATAAGAAAAAACAAGAAAATAAATAATAAAAAAAGGTCTTGTACGGTACTGTTATATGTTTTAGAAACATGGAATTGCAGCAGTTGTTTGCAACATAATAACAAGAAAAACTAATTTTTTGGAGAAAATATTAATAGAGATTAACACTACAGTTTATATGCAATCCAAATTAAAAAGTTATAAAGATTCAATCAATCCGGATTATAGAGTACACAATATAATGAAAACGGATTAACGACGTCCGGATTATCAAGGTTATACTGTAGTATTATTTTCATTATTTTCTCTATATATCAATATGTTAATAATTCCGTTACAAACATAAAATTGCTATTACCATAAAGTTGACCTAATAACAAGAGTGGTATATTCGGCTGTGCCGAATCTTGCATACCCTCCATTATATGGGATGTAGGGTCAATTATGGACCGATTCTCACAAAACTTGGTAGAAAGATTTAGGTTCATATAAAACTTATTTATGACCAAATTCATCATGATTTCAATTGTTATGAGACAATTATGAATTATCAAATCATTTTCTGAGGGAGACCTTGTATGAGGACTAGGGACAAATGTTGCCCGATTTTCGCCATACTTTTCAGTTTAATGTCAGAGTACTAATAACTAATTTGCGCAAAATTTTGTCAGGATTGCCGCATAATCAACATATTTATGATCGCTCAAACAGTATTCCAGGGGAACATTTGTATGGGGTCTAGGTGAAATCGTGGACCTTATCAGCAAAGAGTATTTGTGGACAATTTCAGCCAGCTCGCTCCATTCGTTTGGGCCTTATCGTGTTTTCAACAGACAGACAGGCGGGCTGACATAGCTAGATCGACTTAGAATGTTATGTGGACCCAGGATATATTTACTATTTGATTCTACGACCAATATTTCGGTACACCCATCATCTTTTTTGATGCTGGGTATAAAAAAGTTAAAAGTTAAAAAAATATTTTTCAGTTTTTGTCACAAAGAAAAAATAGTTTTGGTTTATTGTTAACTAAATGATTCAGTCTAAATGTTCAAATTTTTCTATTATGACTGAACAATTCTGTTATTTAAAGTAGTTGTTTTATGTCAACCGATTTACTGTTGCTAGTATCGAAAAAATCTATGGATATAATAGAATCATTCGATTGGCAACAAATCACAACTATTATATTTTATCTTTGCAGAAATAATACTAATAATTACTATTAAATAAATACTAATTAAGAAGAAAACTTATAAAGAAATTCCCGAAACCCTAGTTCGAACCCTCATTATTTTGCTCCTTTGGATTAGGCCGACATTCAAGTTTCGAAACGTTTATAAGGAAATCTAGTTAACGGAATTTTAAGGGATAAACATGTTTAGAATATCGTAACTTAAATCTGAATATTTAAATGTTAATGTAAAAAACTAATAGGCATTTAAAAACTATCCTGTTCTAAACTGTTTCATCAAAAAAATGTATGCACAAGACATTAATTTTTGCAAGATGGAATTGGGAAAAACCTAAAAATTAGCTTAAACATTATCTAAATCATAGAAGATTCATTGTTATGATTTCGAAATTTTATGCAATATTTGTGGTCTAAAATGCAATTCAGAAATTATCGATTTTAATTTATTATCGATACCTATTACTCTCAACGACAGCAAGGAGTTAAATATTGAACAAACACTATTTTCATTCCGATGTTAAAACTTATTAAAATGGCTCACATATTTAAAAAAAAAATATATATATAAACTTAAAAAAATAAAAATAAATAAACAAATTAGTTTTTTTGTTTTTTTTTCCAATAATTTGTTTTTTACTGTTTTTTTTTTCTTTTCATCCGATCATTTATATAAGCAAAGGCTTAATTAAACAAAACAAAAATTATATAAAATTAAATAAAAATTATGAACAATAAAAAAAATTAAAGCAACAAAATGGTGTATAAAACAATGGTTTTTGTTTTCAAAAGGCTACATTAAATGTATTTAAAAAAAAAAAAGTAAAAGAAATTTCTTTTAAGATTTTTTGCTAAATTTGAAGTAAAATAAAAAAAATAAAACAGCAGCAGCAACAGTTGAAGTGAAGGGAGGAGAAGTTACAAGGATGGCGGCTATAATTAAATTAAAATAAAATTAAAAAGAGAGGAGTGAGTAGTAGAGAATGAGTGAGTGTTACTTCAGCACTTTCTCTTTGTATCCATTTAAAAATAAAAATTAACTGTGACTGTAGGCCTTTGCAAATTGCTTAACGTAATTTTTTGTTTTCTTTTTAGTGACTATAGTTAAGTTTTCTTTACTTTACTTTGCTTTACTTTCCTTTTTTGTTTTTGTGTGTTTTCTTTTCTTTGATGATAGAGTGAATAAGTGGGTGTTGTATTGGTGTTACGCTTTTCTTTTAAATTTTTGTTTTTCATTCAATAAATGTTTTGCTTTTGCAAATAAAACAAATTAAAAGAATACAATACATATGTTTAGAACTTATGAGCAAGAAACTAAGTAATAAAAATATATAATTAACTACAAATTGTGTGGTTTTTTGTTGACGGACAACAAAAAAAAATTGTTTGTATACCTTAATTTTGTATTTTTTTTTTCTTCTTGCAAATTTAGTTGTAAAGTTGAGAGTAGGTTTTACAGTTTTTGTTTTTGCTTTAAATATTTCATGTAAATGTTGGTTGGTTGTTGTTCAACTACTTCACTCGTGTTTTTGTTTAACCAATTTGTTGTTTTGTATAGTTTCTTTTTTTTAGTTTTTGTTATAATTTAAATCAAAAAAATAATAGTAATCATATATAATAATAATTCTTTTTTTGTTTCATTTTGTTTTTAAATATTTAATAGTAATAATATAATATATATTTATATACGACGATTTTCTTTACTTTTTTGTTGGTTTTTTGTTTTTTTTTTTTTTTGTTATTTTTATAATGATCCTTGTTTTTCGTTCGTTTCGTTATTAAAGTTCATTTGTTTTAAGAATAGGTTGTGGTTTTGTGTGAGTGTGTGTTTTGTTTGTTTTAAATCATTTAAATTTATTTGTTTTTCTTTAATTTACTGTATTCAATTTTTTCCTATTTGACGGCTGGGCTTAAAAGCCTGGTAAAATTAGGTCTTTACTTTATTTGTTTTTGTTTGTTATGTTTTTTTTTTTTTTGTTTTTTATTAAAAAGGCGGGGCTTGAAGCACTCAAGAAAAATTAAAAAATTAAGCTTGGCTCAATTTACTCGATCACCTTCAATACTTTGCCAATAGCAATAGTTTTATCTGAAATTATACAAATATAAGAAACATTTAATAAAGGATGAAATAATATTTTTATAACTTTGTAAAAGTTATTTACATATTAGTAAGTAAATTTGTTTGTAGCAATACATAAAATTTATTTGAAACTTACTTTCATCTCTAAGAGTAAATCTTCCCATTTGTGGGAATAGTTTAAATTGTTCTAAGCAAATCATTCCGGAACATTCAATTCTCATAATTGCCACTTGATCTTGTTTAACGAATCTTGGACGTGATTTTGATTTATCGCCGGTTTTTTTATCAACCAAGCAGATGAGGGCCTGTAAAAAAACAAATATAAAATATAAATAATTTTAATACAAATTTCTTGCTAAATAAATTCGGGACAAAAAAATTGCGTAAAAAAAAGTTCGGGTTAAAAAATATTTTTCTATAAGTTAATGACTTAGCAATCCAAATATAAATAAAAAATAGGTCAAAAATCGAGGTAGTCGTGTTTTAAGCATATATCTCATCCATTTGTAACCCGATTTTCTTGATTTTAAATAGCGATCGAACCATAAATATAGCGGATAAATTGATGTATCATTCATGGATATAAGTTACTTGGGGGCTTCGGAAAGTTAATTTCAACAGGAAGACGAACAAAGTTATATCAACTCCTCTATTTGCACAGAAAGGTCCACTGGAACCTTTCTTTTTAGGTAATCTTAGTTGTTACCATGAGAAAATCGAACTGAAAATATATTCTTTCTTGCTCTTACCTACTTTGTTTTTGCTTATTTATATCATGACAGCACTCATCTCTTAAAATCTTTCTATTAACAAGGTATTACAAAAAAAATAAAAGGCTTAACAAAGCTCCATTAACGCTACATTTTTCATTTGATTTTGTTCATGTTCTAATGTCGCATTCCGGTACCTAAATAATTGTGCTCCACGGTCGTTCAAAAATAAGGGGCTGAACATGTTAACTCAAGTTAAAATTTAGAGACTTTAACTTAAAAACAAGTTACAGCATATTACACTCAATAACCATTTTATTTTGATATTCAACGTGAGTCTCGTTCGCGATCGTAAGTGTATCTGGCATAAATAATAATCATGGCAACAGCTTGTATTTTAATGATTTTGTGTGTGTTAATCGTAAAATTGTTTTTCTGTTCTCTCTTAGTTTTGGAGTTATAGGACTTTAAAGTTATTACATATAATAGTTAATACAGTGAGACCTCGATTATCCGTAATGGTCGGGACCGGGAGCATTCTGGATAATAAATTTTCCAGGTTAATTGAGTACCAATTTTTAGTAGTTTTATAATGACAGTTTTTGGATAATGTCATTTAAAGCTCCATATTGCACACTGATCCATCGGTCAAAGTCTTTCAATTTGGTGGAACAAATTTCACAATAACGTTTTCAGCATTGAAATCCTGCACGTCTGGATGATGTCCAATGGGAGAATGATTTTAGACCGATTTTCTTAAAATTCTCTCTCACTTCTGGTACTAAGTTATTGTTGTTATGGACATTTTTTAAAGCTCTTTCCAATAATGCCAATAATACTTTGCACTTGTGTGTACCAGCAGCATTAACGCAAACTAATGAGGTTAGTCTCTCCTTTGAGACCTTGTGTCATTCTATGAAATTTTCATTATGGCAAGCCAAACTTCTCTCAAGTAATCGCTTTCCATTCACCATTATCTCATTGGTGAGTTTTTTCATTGATTTGAATTCATTTAATTTTTCCACAAAAATTGTGCCAGCTAATCAGCTGAATATTTTGCTCCTGCAGCATTATGTTTGTGAATACCATGTCGTTTTTTTCTTAAATTTTGAGTGGAATATTTTAGACCATAATCCAGAAATTGAAGTTCCTTTTAATCGTTCCTTCCGGAACCATTCTTAAACAAGAGTTTTTAAAGTATTCCGGTTTCCAAAGCCAATAACAGAATCACTTTGATTTTTATAACGTCTAACACTCCTCACGCCAAATGCTATCAAAAAATCGATGGCACAATATCAAAAATGTTGGCCTTACAAATCGTGTTTGATTGTTCAAAAATAATCAAAAAAAAAATTATAATCCCGGATAATAGAGGTAATTACGGTTAATCGATGCAAAAAAATTTAAATCGATCCAAAAAAATTATCTTTTTCTTTCCCGGATAATTGATGTTGCCGGTTAATCGAATCACGGATAATCGAGGCCTCACTGTATCTCTAATAATTAATAAAGTATCAGAATTTTCTGAATTTGGAGTTGAATTTACTTGAGTAATTGGTATTACAGACATGACGGAAAATTGTGTCGCGTTACGAATGTCGCGTGACAAATCGTAATATAGGTTGTAAAATAAAAACCAATGCAAATATTTCAACAAGAAAACTCTCAGCTGCTAACTACAGAATTTCTTTAATAAATTATGTTCCACGTCGCACGTTTATATATATTATTTTATATCGCACATTATATAATTTTGTTAGCCCCTATTTCATTTTGAATAAAGAGCAATTAAATATAGTGAAATTAATAAAGATGAATAAACACCAAAGCCCCAAAAATTCAAGCACTTGAACATTTTGTTGGAATTTGACTTGAATGCAAATATAATTATGTTTTAAACTTAAAAAAATTAAAAATTTTTTAAACAAAAATCATGTCTTGAAATTATGTTTCCTTTTTACTGGAGAATGCTATTGATATAAAGTGTAATACAACTATAATTCAATTATTTGACTATAATTCAAGGCTTGAATTACACTTGCTTTCAACTTTAATTCCAGTAAAAATGCTTATTGGGATTGTATATGAGACAGGCGAAAGATGAATACGTGAAGGAATGTCAAATCTATAAACGTTCTAAGTAATCACTAGCTAATGTATCGTTTAAATATAGAAAGCTCAATTTATAATAACTCTTTAATAAAGTATTTTGTGTTTGTTGTATAAAAGTTTTGCAGCATCTCTAATAATTCACCATTTGTTAAAGTTATTGTCATATGTATATTATTTACACTACTGTAGCAGTGTTTTTTTAAAATAAAAATTGTAGTTATACTTACTTTAACGGTAACTTCTTCGGCTGCACAATGTATATGCATAACAGCTGAATAACCAGCACAGATAATTGATTTATGCTCTAAAATAACAACTTGAGCATCGAAAATTTTGCCGGTTTTAATAGGATTAGAAGCGTCACACAAAACGAAACCAGGAGAAACATCTTCTTCCTCAATACCCTACAAAAAAAACAAATAAAAAAATATGCAAACAAATAATTTATAAAACAAATCGTTCTGCCTATAAAAAATAAATAAAAAACAAACCTTCAGTTTAATTTTAACATTTTCGCCAGGACCCACAGATGTTACTTCATCATCATCAGACCAAAGTTGATCGACAGCTACTTGTGTCTGTTAACAAAGAATAAAAACAAATTAGTTATTTTATGTATACAGAGAGAGAATATTTGTAACAACTCACTCTATTTGGCATCACCAACAAGTTTTGACCCTTTCGCGCAGTTCCCGACTCCACTTTGCCCATTACAACTGTACCCATATCCTTGTATTTGTCGACAATGGGCATTATGAAGGGACCATCAGCTTTGCGATTCAGTGAAGGCAATAAATCAATGAAGGGAATGAAAGCAGGCCCACTATACCAAGGACATATTGAGTCTGGTATAGTATCACGTAGACCGGCTCCACTTAGGCCTGAGCATGGCATAAAGGTTAAATCCTTGGCGGGATTAAAACCTAATTTTTTGAGGTAAGGAAGGATCTTGTCTTTGCATTCGTTGTAACGATTCTCATCCCAATTGACCGTAGGATCATCCATTTTATTGACCAGCACTACCAAATGTTTAACACCAGCCGTCTTTGCCAACATAGCATGTTCGCGTGTCTGCCCACCACGATCAAAACCAGTCTCGAATTCACCTTTTCTCGCCGATATAACCAAAACAGCCAAATCAGCTTGAGCAGCGCCACCAATCATGTTGGGCACGAAACTCTTGTGACCAGGAGCATCGAGGATGGTAAAATGTTTACGTTCCGTTTCAAAATATGCACGTCCCACCTCTACCGTTTTGCCTTTGTCACGTTCTTCTTGATTTGTATCCAAAGCCCACGAGAGATACCAACTCTCACGCGACTTTTCACGGGCCTCACGTTCATATTTCTCTAAAGTACGTTTGTCTACCATACCGGTAAGCGACATGATTTGGCCACCAATTGTTGATTTACCAGCATCTGAAGGAAATAAGAATTAAATTAAATATGTGCTACTACTACACAAAATGCAATCATTTCAGTTAAAACTCTTACCAACATGACCAATGAATACAACATTTACGTGTTCCTTTTTGCTTCGTGACTCTTCAACTTTTGGTAGTTTTTTCTTGACCACTTTTGGTGTAGCGTCACCTTCAGTATCATCATTATCATCGAGATCCTCATCATCGGGTGTGATTACAGGATCATCTTCAACATCCCAACTATCAGCTGGATCAGTTTCTATAAATTGAAAAATATTTATAGCTATTAACAAGTTGTACAAATTGTATTTTTAAAGTGAAGATTTTCTCATAGTTACAAACATACATATTTACTTGTTGTTGTTGTTTAAAAAAACTAAAATTTTTAAATTGCTTGTTAAAATTGTATAGCTGGCAGCAAAAATATGTATGTAATGACAATTTTATATGCAATATATACAAATAATAAACAGTAACATAAGCAACATTTAATATTCTTTAAAAATTGCTGATATTGCAAACTATTTTTCGCTCAATATTTTTGTAAATTGTTACGCAGTGTAAATTTTATAAAGGTTTCTATGATGATAATAAGGGTATATATAAATGTGTTATTTATTTTGTAATTAATATTCTGGATACTTAATTGCTTGGTCTGTCTGTCGGTTATATTGTTCCTATAGTTACTTTGAATATGATTTTTGTCATACGCACGTGATCAAAATTATAGCTACAAATGTCGTTCATGACCGAAAACGTTTGTCATTGCTTTTTTATATCTACATTTTTCATTCAGGACCCCTAAAATATAAATATTCTGAATCGTTGTAGATAGCGGAGTCGATATAACCATGTCCACCTGTCAACTTGTCTAACTTACAAACCTGATTGATACATGAATATACTGGCTATCGGTCCACATGGTCGAGATATAAGCAAAAAATCACGAATATCACGATTTTTTAGCTATTTTTGATATATATATAAGTCATTAACATAGACAATATGGATATCTAATAATAGATATTTCAAAGACCTTCCAAAATCAGGAAAAATGTTTTTAAACCAAACATTTTTTTTACCGACAATTTTTTTTACAAAAATATTCTTGATCAGTTCTTTCATTATTCAGAAAAAAAAAATTTTAACTAAACTTTATTTTACCAAAAAAAGAAATTTGCATTGAAATATTTTTCTATCAAAATTCTATAAAATTTCGCAGTCAAATTTTTACATATTTTTTACTCTCTTGATTAATCGATTTATATAAACAAAAAATTGGACAAAAATTTCTCAATAAATCAACACAAATTGTTTAAATATTATTCCAACTTGGTTTCATTGAAAATTTTATTAGAAACTAATTTCTACATTAACTTAAAAACGAAAACATTGTGGCTAGTCAAGACCTAGGAGAGGTCTGCAATGTTAGAATGGTTTCATATATTCAGCAAAATTATACAAAATAAATCTTTCATTAGCGAAAATACTAACATTGTTTAGATTTTACGAAGTTTGCAATGGTAAAAATCGGTAACGGGACCTTATAAATTCTATAATAAAAAAAATTGTTTATTTTAAAATAAAATTAAATAGGTTTCCAATAAGCGTGTGTCATTGTTGAAAGTTGGTTATTAGTAGACGACTGATCAGCACGTCCAAATAATAAAACTTTATTATCACAAAAAGATTTCGTTAGTGCAAGCTTTGGTCGTTTTGCTCACTTTTAGCGAGGAGGCGCATTTAGGGATGAACGGCAAAATTGACGTACGCCAACAAACAGAAGGTTCACCAAAATGGAATTCATTCACAAAATGTTACTATTTCGCGCAGATTTTGAACCAGCGGCTTCGTTACTGATCACTTGAACACTGACACTTCGTTACCGACAACGAAGAGCACTAAAGATCAATAATAATCAATTTTTTGTTCTTAATTCAGCACGACGGCATGACGCGATACAGGTGATACACACCACAATGGCCATACAATGCTAAATGAGGCAATAATTTTTGAAAGTTGGACATCTCGTATGTTTTCAATATTATTATTGAATTTAATGCATTTACTTTCTAAATGCGGATCACTTTTTTCAACCAATAATTCTGAAGGAAAATCATAGCATTTGGAAAGCGATGCATTTCCATTTCGTAATTTCGACCGTTTCCCAAAACCTACCCCAACCTAATTTCATATGAATGTTCGAAAATGGAAAGATATATCTTAAAATAACAGTTATTTTGAGTTATTTATTTTGTATAACTAAATAATAGTTTAATAATTGGGACAAGTTATTTTTGAGCTGTGCTAGTAAAGTATGAGGGAAATTACATTATAAATTTTTGAACAAAATTTTTTTAAAAATATCAGAAATTTTTATTCACTATGTCCATTTAGTCTCTAAATCACGGTTAAAAATAACCAAAAAAAAAACGACATAAAACTATATATTACTAAAATTTATTTTTGATTTATTTTGTATTTAAAAAAAACCCACACTTTTAAAATTATTAAAAACTCCTCTATCTCTCACGCTACTTTGAAATCACAAACGTATTTTACATTAAGTGAACAAAAAAAAGTGTAAAAAGCTAAATAAAATATTATTAATAACCAGCTCACATAGAGTTAAACAATTACACCTTTTTTTTGTTGTTAATAAATTGAATACAAAATAAAATAAGAAAAAGTTAACGTGTCAACAACAAAAAATTGCAAAAGAAGAAAAATAGTGTTGAATGAAGAAATGAAAAAAATGACAAGTAAAATGTCACACACACACACACTAATACACACCAATAGCATAATAAATTGAAGGGAAATTTTATTCTATTTGGAAAATAACAAATTTAAAATAATTATTGTTACTGATAAATAACAAAATGAAAACAAAAACCAACTACAATTTTTTGCAATGTTTAACCTAGTCGATTCATTTAAAATAATAATTTCAATGCCACCCCATATAATAAATTTGAGGTTAGGTTGTATCCCATAAGCAAAAGAAAAAAAACTCAACAAATAATGAAAGAAAACTTAACACTCCTTAAATAAAATAGCAAACAACTAGTGGTTAATGACCACAACAACAGCAACAACAAAAGCAAGAACAACAATAACGATCTATACTCCAAAGGCGAAGATGTTTACAATGTAAATTTTTCTTCTTTTTTTTTGGTAATTGTAGTCGTCATGACGTCAGTTGTGTGTGGTGCAGTTTGCACCCTAACAGAGAAAAAACCTTCTGGACACAGTTTTCATAGAAAAGATAGAAAGAACTTGCTATTTACCATTACCATTATTGACTGCAATTTTATCGGCTGTGTTGATATTTTCTATAGGTGCAGCTGCGGCCGCAGTCTTTATGGGTGACGTTTGCATGGGTGAATCCGCTGGCGGTACTTCGGCCTGATTGAGAGCGTTTGTGGAACCTGAACCGGATGCCTCCGAATTAGGTGTGGTGGCAGGAGTGCCGCTTGCAGAAGCTGGCACGCTGGCTGTTTCCATGGGTGCAATTGTAGCTGCCGGTGTGTTGTCAGTACTTATAGCAGTACTAGCGGCAGCACTGAAACTAGTAAAACTTGGTACAAATTCAGCAGCGTTTACATTTAATGTGGAGAATTTTGTGGACATTTCCGCATTATCCTGAGCCATTGTGAAATTTATTTATTTTTTTATTTGTCGACTTACTTTTCAAAACACGCACACACACGCTCTTCTGTTCTCTTCTTCTTCGTTGCTTCTCGCACTCCGGTTAGCTAGATAACCTTCGATAATTTTCCTATGCGTTTTTCTCTCCTGTCCACCACGGCGTTTCTTCGATGGATTCAGTAACAGACGGACACGTTTCTTTAATAAATTCAAGTTCCTCTGATACTTGATCTTTTTTCTATTATTTTTTTGTTAAATATTTTTTACACCTTTCTACTTTTGATTCACATTCCCTCTTTACTCAAATTATATTTTTACGCTTTCTTTTTTCTTGTCTCGTTTCACGAAAATCACGTTTTTCACTAGTTTGACGACAAAGGAATTTCAACCGTACGAACGTATTATTTTGTGACAAAAATAATCACAACTGCTTTGGAATTTATAAAATATTTAAATACGAATGAGTGCCAGAAGTGGTTAGGTAAAAAGGATCACTTTTTTCTTTTTTTTTTTTAATTGTATTAAAAATTATTGAACACAATTTAAAAAGTTAACCACAACGATTCGTTTTCCAATCACTTAAAATGGCCACGCAGATAGTACAAAAATCAGTCACACCGCTAAAACATATAGGAAAGTTGCATGCTATGAAAGAGCATAGTGTCAAACTGTTGTTGAAGTTGGCAACTCAACTGAAGTTTGGCAATTCAAAATGAAATAAAAGTAATACCAAGTGAATAAACGAATGCAGTATTAAAAAGAAACGTCAAAAATTAGTGAGCTGTAAAAAACACTTAAAGAAAATTTGTATTTTCTTGGTGCTATTCATAAAATATTTTTTTAAAATTTTTAGAATAAAGAAACAAATGTAAAATTTTTGGAACTCCTGCAGACTTGGTATTTTTGCGTGGAAAAACTTTTTGTATATAAAGCTTTATTATCATTAAATGTGGTATTATATGGCATTCACAATAACCCGTCAATAATGCATTTTTATTTTGTGGTGTTAACACCAATAGCGGGAATTCTATTTAATTTTTATTTTGTGCTGAGTATGTTTAATATAAAACAAATATGTTTTAAAAAAATGGTTGTCTTCATCCGGCACACTTATTAATCTGACGCCTTGAAACATTTTTTTACTTGTTTATTATTATTTTTTGTTTACTTTGTAATATTGTTATTTTGGCCTTATTGGCTTTATATTACATATATGGAATAATAAATATATAGAAATTTGTTACATTTTTATAGCAAAATATTTAATAACTATTGATAAATGGTTTTTAAATAAACTTAATTTAAATGCCACCAAATTAATTTT
Organism: Calliphora vomitoria; assembly: GCA_942486065.2. NCBI lineage: Eukaryota > Metazoa > Arthropoda > Insecta > Diptera > Calliphoridae > Calliphora > Calliphora vomitoria. The sequence continues at coordinate 113,063,570 of OW818030.2, read as the reverse complement.
GTCAGAAATTATATAAATATTTTGTATCAAAATTGTTTTATTAATATTATTAGAAAATAACTGAATACGATATTAGGTATAATTTGAATTAAATTTTCTTGTTGCACCCAATTTCTGTTAGAAAATAACTCAATATATTAGGTAAAATTTGAATTAAATATTCTTGTTCCACCCAATTTCTACATAAGTTGGCAAATCAACTCAATGATGTTGCCATACAAATGAACATTAAAAATCATAATGAATTGGCAACTATGGCAATGAATTCGTTCATTTGTATTTGACTTTTCTTGCCGTGTGGACGTGGTTTTTCACAGTGTTTTGAGAAAAAATCCAATCCGCCATATTTGTAATTTCCACAGGCTGAAAAACAGCCACGAGATAAAAGTTCTACCAAATTTGTGTTAAATAAAAGCATCAACATTAATAATCGAAAGATGAATCACAACAACAATAATAATAGCGGTCGTCCCCCGCCACGCATTGATGGAATGATATCCCTCAAGGTAAGGCTTTTTGTAATCTTTAATAAATTGTAATTTTTTCAATTGGGTTGACGCCTGTCGGCGAAAACAAAATGGCGTCTTTCATAAAATTGGATAAGAGTGCTTGATAAAGTTCAAGTTGATGGACGAAATGAATTTTTAATGGTTATTTTTATTCTTGTAGGTGGATAATTTGACATATCGTACCACACCAGAAGATTTACGTCGAGTTTTTGAGCGTTGCGGTGATGTTGGTGACATTTACATCCCACGCGATCGTTATACCCGTGAAAGTCGTGGCTTCGCCTTTGTAAGGTAAGTGTTCCTTTTGTTGTTTGTTATAATCTTGTTATTTAGGAAATTTTTTATACTATACGTGATTTTTTTTAATAACTACGCATTTAGTTTTGTTTGTAATATCTTGATTTTTTGAGGTGGCTTTTTATGCGCCGAGTTTTTGTCAATGAAAAGTAGTGTACATAATTTGCGTATACATTTTTTATTGACTTAATTCACGAAGTCTATATTAGAACTACGAAACACCAATATGTACAATATATTTAATTTTAAACTAGCATACTAGGCAGACATAGTTGGAAAATTTGTGATATTCTTCCGGTTTTACTTTTAATACATTTGTTGGGTGATCAAGCCATTAACGACAATGTTGTTATAATGATGTTTGTCGAATAATTGAATGCCCACATTTGGAGTATTTGTTTATTTCGAATTAATTGTTTCTGCATAATTGCTATTCATTATGCCATTTCATTAACTTTTGTGTAGTATTTTCTATCTAGTTTAAGTTTATTTGATAACCAGAAATTAATTAAATAATAAAGATTTTTAACTTGATTTTCTTTACCATCAGTGGATTTAGTTAATTAATCTTAGTTTCATTAACATTTTCATATTAATTCATTTATATGTGTGCATTTTTAACTTTATATTAAATTTCTTTTCTATATAAAATAAATTTGTCTAGGAAAAAATGCTATAAAAATGCTTTTAATTTGCAACGGTTGTCTACGCATCTTTACTAGACGACATACGTACGAAAGCTACAAATATTTTTTCATTAATTTCTTTTTATTGTTATACAAAGCTATGTTAAATATTTTTTTTTTTTCTTAAGTTTACAAAATTTGCAATTTTTTTCACAAATAACACCTTTTGAAGTAAACGATAGAAAGATGTTTTAAAAAAATTGCTATAATAATTTGTTTTCAATTTGCAACGGTTGCCTACGCATCTTTACTAGGCAACATACGTACGAAAGCAACAAGTATTATTTATTAACTTTTTTTTATTTAATAATGTCCATATAATTCTAAAATATGCAATTAAAAAAAAAAAAAAAAACAACACCAATTTAATGTTTCCATGAAAAGGTGTTTTAGAATAATTGCTAAAATAATTAGTTTTTAATTTGCAACGGTTGCCTACGCAATTTTACTAGGCGACATACGTACGAAAGCAACATGTTACACAAGAAAATGTATACGAAACGATTCTAACTGGAAATTTATTAGTTTTAGTTATAGATGTACCAGATTTATTTTCCGAATTAAATGTACAATAAATTATGTTAAAAAAAAATGAATTCTGATTTTATTAACATTAATGAACGATTTCTTATAGTTATGTAGTAAATAAAGTATTTGTAACAAAATAGTATCGCCAGAATTCATTAAAGAAATTAAAATAATTTTAACAAAAAAAATTAGAGAGCTATATTCGTCTGTGCGGAACCATATATACTTACTAGTGTTACCAAAATGCTTTGTTGAAAACATTTACAAAAAATGTGTAAAAAAATGATCTATGGTGATGACTTAGTAATCCAAATAAAAAATCGTTGGCCGATATTGCCGAATTTAAATAGCGACCGAATCAGGACTGTAGTGGAAATATTGATGTATCAATCATTTGGGGTTTTATAGGTTTTTTCACCATTCGGCGGTTTTGATCTGCATTTCCATTTGGAACTACGAAGTATAAAGTAGACCACTTAGTAACTACTTATAGTTTATAGCTTATAGTTTCTCAGATAACTCTTAAAAAAATTCTAAAAACTTATAACATTTTAATAAAATACATATTTTGTTTTTACAGATTTTATGACAAACGTGATGCCGAAGAGGCCCTAGAGGCTATGGATGGACGTAAGTTAGACGGTAGGGAGTTGCGCGTACAAATGGCACGTTATGGACGCCCCACTTCACCATCAAACAACAGACGTAACAACAATCGCCGTGGTGGTGGTGGCCGCCGCCGCTCACGTTCTCCCATGCGTCGTCGTTCTCGCAGTCCACGCCGTCGTTCATACTCACGTTCACGTTCTCCACAAAGTCGTTCACCCGTCAGACGTAATAAATTTTCACGCAGTCCCGTAAGACGTTCCCTTAGCCGCAGTGGTAGCCGAAATGGTCTGGGCGCTATAGGTACTGGAAGCGGTACCGCCGACAGAGGACGCAGTGTATCACGTAGCCGTAGTAGATCTTAAACTAAAGGCTCTTAATAAGAAAATGTGCAAAAAAGGTAATTTATTAGATTTTGACTCGAAATTTCTAAGGCCCGTTTGTTAAGTTGCGTTTTCTTAACATTTTCTTTAGGTCTCTGTCAAACCGTTATGGAAAATGGCTTCTGGGGACATGTATTTTACACTTATTTTTAACAATACGTTGCTGTCTTATCAGCAGGTATAAAATAATAATCCTTTAATTTTTAATATTTTACTTTTAATTTACTACGTCAACACAAACAACAAACAGTTTGCAATCAAAAACAAAATTTTATTTGTTTTTGTTTAAAGACAGACAAACAACAAAGCTGTAAAAATGTTTAGATTATATTTAGACATTTCCCCTATAAAATTACATTCTTTAATTTGTAAGTCAGCTTTCTTTATCATTCTTTATAATTTAGAATATCAAAATTATAACGAAAATTCACCGGGAAAAGGTGGAATTGATTTTTTTATCACATAAAATTATATAGTGTCTCAAAAAAAAAGTAAAACCAAACAAAGAAAACTAAGTAATATTTGCCACCATTGATAAATATATTAATTAATTAAATCCATACATTCTATTGGTATTATTCTGTATACACACAAATATCTTGAATAACAATTGTAATCGAACGTGTTTACAATTGTATTTGATTAAAATAAAAATATTTAGTAGACATTTTAGAGCCTACCAAAACTCCCTTCAAATGTAATTAATAAAACGTAAAAAAATATAAACCAAATTTAGTTTTTGCCTAAAAATTATGATGAATTTAGACAGACCATTTATCGGCACATAGTGAGATAATGCCGCTTTTGTATCTGATCGTATCTGTGTATTTGCACTGGAATACTGCTTTCATTATGTTATTTAACCAGTGCACACAGTTAGCTATTGATTTTAATGATTGATTTAATGACAGAATGTTAGGAAGTATAGGTGAGGAAATCCCCATTTAGGACATTATTAAATGCCTCTTTTTTTTATTTTCCTAAACTACAACTTTTTTTTAATTTGCTGCTATTATAAAATAAAAAAAATAAAACAAAAATTAAAAACAATAGTAATAATGATAAACCATTTTATATAATACAGGCATTAAAGCGGTTTGTTGGCTGGTTATTTTAAGCAGAAGGCAGGCAGGCTGAAAAATGTATAAACAAAAAATTTAACCAGTTTAAAACAATAGAGAAAATTAAATGTAATTGATGAAGTGCAGAGAGAGGGAGTAAGCTGTGTATGAGCGTGCTGCTTAGACCTGTTTATAAGAAAATAAAAACACGAAAACATCATTGATTAATGCTGCGTAATCGGGTTTATTGTTGCTGCTGCTGCGACTGCTGTTGTTGCTACTTTTGCATGATAATACAATAGCTGTTAGATCTTCTGAAGCGGTTGCTGATTATGTTGTCTGCTGCAACTTGTTTATATGTATGTTATCTACCTCTACCTACTCTACTACCCACCCCTTCAGCTTTTTTTGGTTAAAATCTATCAATAAGCTGATTTTTAACATTCTTACAGTCTAACGAAAGAAAATTTGTAGAAATGGCCCAACCAACAAGCAAGAAGCAGCATACGGCGCAGAAGTAGTCAGCAGTTCGGTGTATTATTATTGTAGTTTAATCAAAAGCAGCACTCATTTTTCAACTTGTTCTGTAACAAAAGAAAAACAACACATGCCGCCCAAGTTATTTTTCTCTCTCGTACATGCAGTTGCGTGGTAGCTGTGCTGTGTAACATTAATAATGATAACATTTTGTGCGTTTCATCGTACTCTCCAAAGGCACAACAGGTCTAGTGGTGTGGTGTTGGTGATGATGAGATATATAAGTGGTCGTGGTGTTGGGAGTTGTGATCTGTGTTTAATCTTAGCTAGAGTTTGCTGTGTGATCTCATCATTCACTATAACAAAAGCAGGTTTCCAGTTTTCTAAAAGTATTTTATTCCTCCTCTTCAACGAGACCTTAGAAAATTATGTATGAGCTCCTCCTTGTTTGCAGTATGGTTGGTTGGTGTTTAGTAGCAGTTCGTTTTCGATCGTTTTATTTTTTATCACAAAAAATTAATATAGCACAGGTTTATATGGAATTTGTCAGGAGCACAAAACATCAGGACCTACTACGTTAATGCTGGACTTTTATGTTGCAACAGTTGAGGTTGCTTTTTACGCAAGTTTATGGAAAACATGTAAGTAAACGATGAAATTTTATTGAATTAATCACTACTTTTCAGGTTAACACAATCTATATTGGCAATTTGAATTTTTGCTTTGTATAAAAGAAAAATAAAATAAAAAATTCTTGAATTATAAAATATATAATTTTGTTGTACATGTATATTTATTTTTTATTCGGGGGTCATACAGAAGATTTTTGCAAGATGTATGGGTTTTTATTTTTGTTGAGATAATGGTTAATAAGGGACATATATTTGGAGGATGAGGGCAATATTTAAACAATTTTAACTTTTATAAATGTTTAAAATAAAAATTCGTTTTGAAATCGACAGTCACTTAGCTGAACGGTTTAAAATCATATAATTACCAAAATGTTTGTGCACAAACATATTTTTTCGAAAAAACAAATTCTGATTAAAAAATATTTTTCTCGATTTTGACCCATTGTTTGTCCGAATTTCAATGGGCTTATATACGTCGTTGTAGAGTTCTTTTTTATGATTAGGTATCCATATTGTCTATGTTAATGTCTTAGTAATCCAGATGTAGATCAAACATCGAAGTAGTCGTGGTTTTTGGTTATATCTCAGCCATTTGGGGCCGATATTCCTGAATTTGTATAGAGACCGAGTCGGGACTGTAGTGGATATATTGATGTATCAATCATGAATGTAAGTTATTTGAGGCCTCGAAAAGTTGATTTCAACAGACAGGCGAACATGACTATAACCATAGAATAAAATATACATAGAATCCTTACCGAGAGACAGAAAATCTAAGTCTGTTGTAAAAAAACTAAGTCTTGCAACAAAATACACGTAAATCAATATATTTTTTTATGTTGTGTCAGCCAAAAAATTTAGGAGAAATTATTTTTACTTTCAGTTGCGCCTCTAGTTCTACCCTATGACTATAACGATTCCGCTCTTTATAACTATCCAGAATATATATACTTTATTGCGAATTACAAACGTAATGACGAACTTTATACATATAACATTACCACTAATGGTTAAGTGTATCAAAATAGCAAATAACTTAAAAGAATTTAAGCAAAAAGTGTGCTACAAACTAATTCAAATAAACATAACCATATTCAAGAACTTTCAAAAAACATAAGACTATTTAAGATACATATAAGATACTTAACAGCAAGATGATTGAATCCTTAACTCTTTCTCTAAGAATTATTTTGTTTATAATCAATGTGTAATATCTTCGTTTTACACATTTTATACTTTTCAACTTCTACTAGAGTAGGTCGACCACTGCTTACTGTTACATACTTTGGTATTTACGTACTTCATACTAAATACCATAGGGTATATTTTATTCTATGCGAAAAACAGTATGGTAAACGAAATAAACATGAATCAATACCGATATAGACATTTTCCATTTCCTAGCAACATATAAATTATTTACTGCTGTCAAACAATCAATTTAATAAAAATAAGAATTTCCTAACCACATTCAGTTTTAAGAACTTCCTTTAACATCTTTGCCATTACCATTGAAAATTCGCCAGAAATGTTAAGAGTACGAAATCATTCCTATGCACCATATTTGGAAAGAGAGGGTCGTCTTATATGTCCCATGCCAAAACCTTCCAATATTGAACACAACAAAAACTGGCATACAAATTTGAAGCCACACGAACGGCTATTCTATCATCAAACATTAGCCTCCGTAAGGGGTTGTAAACGTTACCTGGCATCTGCGAAAATACCCAAAGATTCATTAGACTTTCAATTGCAATCACGTTATATCCACTCACGAGAGTATTTCCCGGAAAAAGTGGATTTTGTTTTGCAAGTGGAAACTTGCCAGAGACTGCCGCAAACATTTCGTGTTTTAAGAAATACCAGGGATATACCATTGGAAAAGCCGGAATTGATAGGACATCCTTTGAAAATAGGTAAGATTTTTTTGTGCTAGTTTCCATTTTTTTTTTTTTAATTTTAAGGTAATTTTCTTTAAAAAGGTGGACTTAAGGAAAAGATGTCTCCCCATAGTGTTAAATTAATAAATAGCGGACCCCATACCCAATTGGTCAACAATGGCTATTCACGTCAACCAGCCGATGGTAACTTTTTCCGTTATTAAATAAATAAATAATATGGCCATTTTTTATAATTTTTACAAAATAAAAATCTTTGTAAATTGTTTAATAAAATAAATCATTTTTCTTTCTTCTTATGTTTAAAAAAAAAAAATCAACTTTCGTTTATCTGCTCCATTTTAGCTTGTTTAGTTTTCTGCGCTTCCTTATCCTCACCATTTTCATTAAAATCTTCCGATTCTGTAGCTTTATGCTTCTGTTTTTTATTTTGGTTGCGAAAACTTTTGGCAACTTTATCTTCTCCCACCCTGTAATAAGAAAATAAATAAAAGTTAAGATCGAACGACAGAAATATTTGTAAAATAAAAACCTACATTATTGTTGCTCTGGTTCCTGGACCCCAATGTGCAGTGGGATTCGCTTGAAATCTGGTTAAAGCCTGCTTCCTACTTTTAGGATTTGCGTCGGGATGTATACTATCGAAATTGTATTCTTGTGAACATTCTTTGCTTAAAATTGCCTTTATGGGTGTACCCTCAATCATGCGCTCTTCCTTAACGGGATGACCTTTATTCCAACATCTTAAAATGTCCCATAATACAGAGGCGGGTGCATTTGTTTTAATGGAATTCTTGTATGCATGTGAGAAAGACACCTTATAGCCGGCATTTAGTAAAGCCGAACGGAATTTCAATATAGGAACGATTTCCAATTTTAAGACACAACAAAGCTTGTCTAATGTATAGTAGAGTGGTACATCATCCAATTCTTCCTGTACCACCGTCAACACACCAATCAAACGTCTTTGTGTACCCAGTTCACTTAAGGGCTGCTCGTCTATTGCCTCTAGCAATTCTTGTACGAATGTTTTGTCGTGTATAGGATGCGACCAAATGGGACCACCTAACTGAAAGTATAATTTTTATATAAAAAGCACGATAGAGAGTTATATTCGGCTGTGGGGAATCTTAAAGTTGATAAAGATTGAAAAAATTGTTGGTTAACAAATTTTTTGACGAAAAAAATATTTTTGGTAAAAACATTTCTGGTGGAAAAAAAATGTCGAAGAAAAAACTTTTAATCAGCAATTATTTCATAAAATATTTAATGAGATTTTATAGAATTTTTAAAGAATTGTGTTTTTATTCATTGTTAACAAACTAATTTTTAATTATTTGAATTAAAATGGTTGCTCTTTATTCGTTCGAATAAAATTATTCAATTAAAATAAAACTCGAATAATTGAGAGCCCTAGTTTTTGTTTATATCTCAGCCTTGGCCGATTTTCCCGAATTAATGATATAATGATTTATCAATTATCTACATATGTAATTTATTTGGGGGCTTCGGAAAGTTGATTTCACCAGAAAGACGGACATGGCTATATTCACACCGCTAATTATAACGATGCAGAATATATTATTGAGGTTGCTGAGTTATCCCAATTCAGAATATATAAACTTTGTGGGGTCGGAAATGAAAAATGTAGAAATCACAAACGAAATGAAAAAGTTAATATATCTTTCATGGAGAAGGGTATAAAAAGTCACTACTAACGGCAGGATGAAGGATGTTTTAATACTTACATGATGTTTATGACCACAATGTTCACAGCTCAAGCCCACCGGCGGTCCGGTGGGTATGCCAAATTTCACCTGATTTGGATTTGAAGGCGTAGGATTGGGCTTGATTGTGCCCAAAGGATAAAGAGTATATGTGTCACAGCCACAACATTGATAAATCATCGATTGTTTACTCATACTAAATTTACACATGGCTTGACTACTAAATACACGCACAAAAATACGAACATAAAAATCGGCGGAAATGCTTAGCAAAGGTACGATATATTTGCCATAACGATTGGCATGAGTTTCAATACAATGCAGTAAAATACGCAGAGCCATTTCATGGCAAGACTTCATGCGTAATGGCACCGAGCCGTATTTGACATAACAGGCTTCAGGGGCATTTCCCGCCAAAACGGCCATATCAGTAGCTGTGACCAGCAGCAGACCACCGTCGACCAAAGACTGTATGGCACCGTCCAGAAAACGATTCGGACAACCATAGGGATCCAAATCGATACAATCGAACTGTTTGCCATTTGATGTCGATAAATACATAAGTGTCCTAGAGAATTTATAAGATTATTAAACTGTAGAAGTTAAGTTTAAAATAAATTATCGGTATAAATCAAGATCGGCGAACCAGCTTGCATTTTAATAATTTTTTTGGTATTGATAGCTCTCTTATAACTAAGCACAAAAACCTTAAAATTTTTGCCTGCTCTCTCTTAGTTTAGGAGTTATAGGAATTTTAAATCAATATACATAATAGTAAATTTCTCATATATTTAGAAAATAATCTGATCATTATGGATATCATTGAATAGTGCTTCAAAATACCTTTAATATGATATAAAATATGGTACTGTTCATTAACATTGTGAACCAAAAATTCTTTTTTAAAAATATATGACAGTACTTCAGAAAATTTTGGTATACAGAAAAAGTGATTTTAGCGAAGCCGGAGTTCGATACACCCCAGAGTTTAAAGTCCTTTCGCCCGGCCGAAGGCCGGCAAAGCAGAAAATGTGAATTTTAACAGAAAAAAAATTTTGAAAATATAAACTGTTACAGGGATCTTGATTTGTTCCAAATTATCACTTACATAGCATCCGCATGACTGGGTTCTATTAAATGTTCCACCTGATTATGTTTAATATTCTCTTTGATCGCCTCCACCGCCTGTTTGGACAAATCATTGGCTACAATTTCTTTAACACCAGCTATTTCCTTGGCATAACGTATACTACGCAAACCTGTAGCCGAGAGAGCTTCCAATATCCTTAAACCATCTTCATATTTTGTACCAGCTTTATATTCCTTGTCGTCATTTGTGGTTTCACCATTATCCACATTTATACCATTTGCATCTTTTTTGCTTTTCTTTAAAAGTTTCTCCTGACGTTCTTTTTGTAAACGTTTGAAGAAAACATTTAGCACAGAAATGCTTAAATCACGATTAAATTCTTGTACCGGGTTGTAGAAAACATTGCCTCCAGAAACAATTTCAGCTGAACGTTCACGTATTATTTTGTTTATGGGGTTAGTGATGGTGATCTGTAGATAGAAATATGTTAGCAAAAGTATAACATTTAATATAATTTGTTTACCTTAGATTCCTCATGGTCAACTTCCATTTTTTTTCAAACAAACAAATAAATTTATAGAAAATATAAATAATGAAAACTCAAAACAAATCGAGTTCCACGTTTTTAGTCACAGCTGTTGAAAAGTAATGGTAATTTAGCGATTTTTCCGTTAAGCATAAGGATTTTTAACCATTTAGCAGCTTTTGAGGGAAAATAGTTAGCAACACTTTTTAAAGAATTGTTGATATTTAAAGCAATGTTCTTCAAACTATTATAACATTTTAAAGAGAAATCATTTTACACTGGCCCCCAAACTATTGTTCTAGCATGTTTGATTGGCAACTCATTTTAAAATAGTGTGGTAACTTTGTATAAATCCTACAGCTGTTCGTTTTGACTAGTGTTACGAAAACGTAGAACGTTTTTCGCTTTTATTATTTAATTTTCTTGAAAATTTGTGTAATTTCTGAAATGAACAAGATCTGTAGGAGTTTTATTTCGGTGCTAAGTCACTCCAACTTGGAAAAAACCTATACATCAGCTGCCGTACTAGGACGAAATTTGTCTTTTAAAAGTGATTTATCACTGGACAAGATATACCCCAAGAGTCGCTTGCAACTCTACACACCGCCACCGGTAAGGTTTAAAATTAATAAAAAGGAAATACAAATATTAATTATACTTGTTTTATTTACAGCCTGCCAACAAGGATGACAAATTTTCCGGATTTATACCCATAAACAAATTGCAAATCACCTACAGCCGCAGTTCGGGACCCGGTGGTCAACATGTCAATACTGTGAACACCAAAGTAGATGTACGATTTAAATTAAGTGAGGCCGATTGGATACCAGAAAAAACTAGAACAAAATTATTAAATGGTGTATGTGTTGTTGTGAAGGTTATGGACATGTTTTTTTTTTAATTTCTTTTTATTTTTAGTTAGAAAATAAGATCACCAAAGAGGGTTACTATGTAATCAAAAGTGATTTAACTCGTTCCCAGCAAATGAATTTAGCTGATGCTTTAGAAAAACTGAGAACTCTCATAAGAGACTACGAATATGAAGCTGCTCCCACATCAGAAGAAACTTTGGAAAAAATTAGGAAAAGGTAATTTTTTAAGAAATGTTGCAAATTTGCTATTTTTTCTGTCGATTAAAACTTGTGTAGCTAATTTATACTATGATAGTGATGTTTTTCTTATAATAGAAAGTGATAAACTTCCGAAATTTTCTCAACCCAGTTTAGATTGCTCAGTGACAAATTATATAGGCATGTGATTTTCCAAAAGGGAAAAATTCTCTATAACTAAAGACTTAAATGAAATAGTTGACTATCGAGAATATTTTTAAAGTTTTAAAACTAACTTGTTCATTTGAAAATCGAAAAGCTAAATTTATTGTAATTCGAATTTTTTTCACCAAATTTTTTCTAACGAAAACTTTTTCACCACAAATTGTTTTCAATATTTATTTTAAAATACTTTGGTGAAGGGTATATAAGAATCGGCATATGTTTTTTATTATTAACACATTAAGTACCAAAAATTCAAGCACTTGAATATTTTGTTGGAATTTGACTTGAATGCAAATACAATTGTTTTTAATTTGAAAAATATTTGAAAAAATTAAATATTTTTCAAAGAAAAAACATGGCTTGAATTTATGTTTCCTATTTACTGGATATAAAGTGTAATACAATTATAATTCAATTGTTTGACTATAATTCAAGGCTTGAATTACACTTGCTGTCATGTCAACTTGAATTCCAGTAAAAATGCTTATTGGAAATTTGTTTATAAAACAAGTTCTTTTTAGAGTAGATATTGAATAGATATTTCGAATTTAAATTTAATTTTTGGTCATTTAAGAAACGAAATTTTGTTGGATTTTGACTTGAATGCAAATACAATTGTTTTTAATTTGAAAAATATTTGAAAAAATTCAATATTTTCCAAACAAAAAACATATGGCTTGAATTTATGTTTCCTTTTTACTGGATATAAAGTGTAATACAATTACAATTCAATTGTTTGACTATAATTCAAGGCTTGAATTCTTGCTGTCAACTTGAATTCCAGTAAAAATGCTTATTGGAAATTTATTTATAAAACAAATTTTTTTTAGAGTAGATATTGAATAGATATTTCGAATTTAAATTTAATTTTTGATCATATCAGAAACTAAATTTAAAATTCGTGAACATTATTATTTTTTTCAAAATGTTTAAGATCGGAATTAAAAAAAAAGAAATAGAAATTGTCCTCAAATAAAACTAAAATTATATTTTCAAGAATCCTCATGATTTAGAGATTATTTTAACAGCTTCCAAAATTTTCAAAGATCGAATTTTCGAAATTAATTTCTAATTTTCGAACATAATATTGCATTGTCATAAGGTTAATTCATTCATGATCTAGGGATTATTTTAACAACATTAAAATTTGTTGAACATAACTTCGAATTTTCGAACACAAGATTGCATTAGTTATATACATAAATGACAAATTTTAGCCTATCCGGCAAGGAGAACTGATTCAAAATTCAATTCCAAATATGTATGTTTCTAAAAAAATTAGAAACATACAAATGCTGCAAGTTAAATAAAAGCTTGTATAAATAGTTTTTATGAATAATCTTTTTTTTACCAAAATTGTCATTGTTATAAATCCGTATTTTTGATAAAAATATCTAGTTCCGGAAAAACTGTTTTTAATTTTTATAACTTTCTTTTATATCCTTAGGCAAGAAAAGGCTGCCCGTGAACGTCTATTTGTTAAACGTCAACGTTCACAAGTCAAAGCTGATCGTCAAGGACCCTCAGGAGTTGATTTTTAAAACCAACTGCATATTATAGTCATGTAAAATACAAAGTTCATATGTTAAAAACCAAAATAAATTCTATAATTTTACAAAATTTTTGTTCAAATTTTATCTGTTAAATAAATCTATTTGAAAAAAAAAAACAATTTTACGAAAACTTCAATTGTTTATTGAATTAAAGGCTTAAAAATCCTTATTATTTCTTGAAACATTTACAAAAAGACAAAAATAAAGTGAACAATATATAATACGAAGACTGTATATAAAACTAAACAGCCATAGAAGAATGACAAAGAACTGAACCTGACAAAGTATAACAATATAAATTATACAATACAAACAATTAAAGTAGAGAAAGAAAATAAAACTTAAGCATCAGCATCATCAGAGGGGCCATACGTTGAATGTAAAGGATCCTCTTCGGCTGGTGTAACAATAAATTTCCGCCGTTTACGTTCATCGACCATGCCGGTGGGTGTAGTTGTGGCGGAAGTGCCTTTGGAATCACTAGCCAGGGAACTGGCAGTTATAGTAGCATCTGCATTAATGATATTTATAGTGGGACAAGCTACTTTGGTGGGCATGGTGGAACAACGTGGTAGCTAATAAAGATAAATAGATATGTATATTTCAAGTGTTTGAGTGATTTTATAAATTAGTTATTTACATTTTCACTTAAAAGTTTATAGCTAGTGCTAAAGTCCGCCAAACGTCCAGTGGGACGACGAGCCAAACTAAATCTATGTCTAAAAAAGTTAAGAAATATAAAAAAAAAAACTTAAAATATCTTTCTTTAAGCCAAACCTTTTCTCCTTCATAGAATGCTGTTGCGTTATGGTTGAATATAATCTCTCTATACGATGTACCGTGGAATAATTCTCTCTTATGGGCTCGTAGGTAAGTTCAAAGGGATGTCTGCCACCCACCGGTGACCAAGTATTCTGATACACTGCCTCATCCATTTGTATGTTGCGCAGGAAATCACAACTAATACCCAAGGCCTTTTGATCCTCTTTGGGTAGATTAGCAAATTCATCAATTATGGCCGTGTCAGTATCAAAACCATTACGATTAAGATCCCGGGCAATTTTAATATATTGTTTCCAAAATTGTCGATTATTACCCGATATTACGGGAGCAATTTCTTTAACCTTTAACACCAATATGCCCATTATATAAATGCATATAATATTAGAAATGGTTAAACACATGCTTATACTACCCAAAATAGCCAATTCGGTAGCTTGATTATTCGAATATAAAGTATTTTTCACAACACTATTATAGCGGGACTCATCTTTCTCGAAAAATTTATAAATCAAAGCCAAAGCCCAGAGAAGTCCCTGTAATAAAAATACATACAAGTAAAATCAACGTATATAACTGAATAAATCATATAACACTAACGGAATTAACAGCGGGAGGCAGTAGTGAAGCGGATATGGCCACACCCACCAATGAACCAATATTACCACCCAATATACCAATAGCTGCTGCCGCACCCGAAGGTATAGCTGTAAAGACACCCACTATAAGAGAATGCAACTCACAGCGTGCAATCATTTCATCTGTAAGGCCTTCTCCAATGCTATAGCGATCATCGGTAGTACAAACCACCATGCCAAACAGAAAACCCACAAGTACCGCCATTAATATGCCTATTAGCTCATTCTTTAAGCCCAAACTGCGCAAAGAATGATCCTTGATGACAGTGCCAAAAATGGCCGCTATAATGGGGCCCATTAAAGGCGAAATTAACATGCTGGAGGCCAAGAAAATGGTGCTATCCTCCACCAAACCAAAAGAAGCTAAAATTCTAAAAAACAAAAAAAAAAAAAAAAAAATATAGCTAACAAATTAAAGACTTTGAAGATAAACTTACGCTGCCGATACCACTAACACCACAAAATCAAAAGTTATGGCCGCATCTTGCCTTACATCACGTATTATACTTGCCACATTTAAACGACTGCGCACTGTATTCATAAAACGCTCCCAGGCGCTTTGTTTCTGAGCTAAGTTATTTCTAAAAAGTGGCCCAACATTTTCAAAAATGTAACGATTTTTTTGGTTTCAAACTTACTCTGTGCTAAAGTCATTTTCCATATCGTTATCAACTTTTTGTGCATAGGTTTTTGAGGTTAAACAGTTCATCACCGACACGGTGGAACCTTCCCGATCTCCTATACCCCATTCGTTTAAATTATCCAATATTTTCTCATAGGTCTCATTGAATTCAACGGTGAAGAAAATCTAGGATGAAAAACATTTTGCAAAGATGAACACTTTTGCTTCTGTTCCGGTAAGAGTCCCCGAACTAGTGATTTATCCTAACATTTACGGTAATCAGTAATTTAGTAATTTTAACATGTCCAAGAAAATCAATTATTCCCTAGCTGGTTACTTGACTATTTAACTAGGTTTTATATACCATGTACGTGTCCTGATTCTAATAAAGCATGTACAAATTTGAAGATATGAAGTAAATTTTTTTTTGACAGACTCAGTTTTATTGATAATGGAATATGATGTCGGGCATATATCTGTACTTTCTAAATGGATAGTCCGATTTAAATAAAATTACCCATGACTATAGAAGAGTTATTAAGTTTAAGTTGTGAATTTCGACTTTAAAAACTAGAAGGGATGTTCGACTTCTACATACATATTAAATTCGAAGTCTACATCTATTAAATCGTATTATACCCTTCCCCACTATGGAGGTGTAGGGTATAAAAATGTAATCATAGATTGAATGAATTAATTTATGAATTAACCCGCCAATATTGAACGCTTAAACTAACAAATAAAATAATCGACAACCCAAAAACAAGATTCGTATAGGGTAAGTGCTCCTAAGGTCGGCATGACCCAGTAGTCGGCATTTTTGAGTTAAAAGCTTAATAAATAGGAATAACGATAATTTTATACAAAAGTAATATTTAACATTAATTTAACATACACTCATTTCTCTTTATATAATGTTTAAATTTGGGTGAGATGAGTATTTTGATATATTTTTGACCTTATTCAGTGACCATCTTGCAACAGGTGCCTGTTTTTAAAGAGATTTTTTAGTTTCAGGGCCAACTAAAACAAGTAAGTAACCATATTAATTTAAGTGATTTTAGCGGTTTTAACAGACAGAAGTTTGTTTAAATATTACCTCCAATGTAAACGATTTTACAAACAATAATTTGTTTGGTTATTTTAATCAATGGCGACATTAGGAACAAAAATTTCAATGATTTTCAATAGTCGGCATAGTGATCCCGACTTCAGGAAAATGGGTATTTTTAAAGAGCACCAGCTTTTATTTGTCTGGAGATCGCAAAACCGAGTAATATTTTGAGATTTAGAAGGGATTATTTTCCTAACATTTTAGAATTACAAATATGGACACACCAGGAAAAAGACCCATGCACCAATATCCTGAAGAAGCCTTAAAAAATGCTCTTTGTGAAATATGAGAAAGGAAGATTTCGGTATTAGGTGCCAGTAAAAAATATGGACAGATTATACGGACGTGTTTCTGAAGGTGCTAGGAAAATGGGGCCACAAACCGTGTTGTCTGATTCTGAAGAAAAGCGTTTAGTAAAATGGTGCCAAGATCTAGCAAAATGTGGATTTCCATTAAAAAGTGAGGATTTGCTAAACACGGTTCAAACAATCGTGAAGGAAGAACAGCGAACCACACCGTTTTTAAACGGCCGACCAGGAAGGAAATGGTATCAAGGGTTTTTAATACGTCATCCCTGTCTATCAATTAGAGAACCAGAAGGAATTAGTTAGGGTCGAGCGGTAGTAACAGAGGAAGCCATAAGAAAATGGTTTGATGGATTAAAGAAATGTCTCAATGATCAGAACGCTTTGGATATTTTAGCTCATTCATCCCGAATATTTAATGGTGATGAAACAAGTTTTAGTATGTGCCCTAAAACTGGCAAAGTTTTGGCTCCAAAAGGATATCGGAATGTATATTTCATACAAAAGGGGAATGAAAAAGAAACAATTACAGTGCTATTGGTCTTTTCAGCAAATGGCAAGACCGTGGTACCAATGGTTGTCTTTCCATATATACGACCGCTTGAATTCTTTTAAGATTTTATTCTTTTCTTAATACAAAATGCAATGCCGACAATTGGGTCACAAATTGCCGACATTAGGATTAAGGGTGCCGACTTCCGGCACAAATCGTGTTTTTTCAATACGTAAATTGCTCAAATTTAATAAAAACTGCTTGAAAAGTGTTAATTGAGTCCCATTAACATCCCAATACCATGTTCGCACTCATAATGATACCACCTTTAAAACTGAAAAAAAGTTAAACTGCCGACTACTGGTGCATTCTCCCTATAAAACTTAATTTAATCTCCAATCTTCAAATCAAAAAACTCGCCTTTAAAGGGAGACATTGCATTAACAAAACTGAAGGGTAGTTAGCGATAAATTAAGAGCAGTAATATCTATAAAAGTACAAAATTTACCTGATACATACGACCCTCAGCATCTTTCGCCCATGTGGCGCTTTGTATATGAAATTTTTTCAAAATTTCTTTAAGTACAGTTTCCATAGAAATATCTTGCGATAGTTCCAAATCAATATATTGGTCTTTCTTTTTTAGGTGTTTACGCTTAGTGGAAGATAATATATCTCTTATACCTTCCCAAGATTTACGCATGGCCGGCAAGTCGTCCTCAATAAAAATAAAAAAAAACAATAGAATTTTATCTTTTTACAAGATAAATATTAACAAAACCAACTCACTGTTGTATTTACATCTACATCTTTCAGACTGCTGGTATGTGTAGCTCCCAATTCTTTGGATTTTATAGCATCAGATAGTTCCTCCAAAATATTGGTTTTCTGACTTGATTTTCTACGCTTGGGAAAAGTACCGTATTGTATAGAGCCTAATACACCGGCCATATCACCATTGGTACTGGCTGAGATCGAGGGTACATCAATAGTAGTTGCGCTAAGGGTATCTGCATTGTCATTGATAACTTGACCTTCATTTTTATTATTAAATAGTCCTGTTGTTTTTAGTGGTGTAGTATTTGAGGTGTTAGTCGTTGTTGTTCTACTACTGTCGATTTTTAGCGGGAACGTACCGGCCGTGGTTGGCGTAGTATCAGTTTGTTCCGCCTTTAATGAATCATACTTTTTTGCAAGAAATTCACGCTTAAGACGTTCTTCTTCGACGGATGTGGGTATTGTGACGACAAATAGTACTGATTCCATGCCATCCATAATTGTTTTGTAAATATATGAACACTTATAAGAACAAAATCAAAACAAACAAGGTATTGAAATCTTAACGAAACTAAAAATTATATTTTAATTATATTTTCAAATTTAATAGGTTTATAAACAAATTCACTAGCATTTTTCAATTAAATGCCAACGTTAGCACAACACACTGATTAATGTATAGATTGCAGATAGGTTAGTAATTTTCCTCTTTTATTTATTTTGTATTTTTTTTTGTATTATTTATTTGTTGTTTATTGCATTGATATTTAGCTACTACTCATTGTTATCTCTCTCTCCTTACTAATGATTATAACAGATAACGGTATTATATGTCTTTGAATGTAATCATGTTTATTTGTAAAAAAAACTAAAACCATAAAATAGCAGGGTTGTTTAAAATAGTTTCATTGTATGTTTTTAACTATACACTTTTATAATTATCGAACAACAAAATCAAAAGTTGTATTATCAATAAACAAATTGTTCTAAAATATCGTTAAATCTTAAAATAGAATATGTACTTTAGCCCAGGCAACTACTGTTAAGCTTGGCGCTGTTAAAAGTTTAGCAACAATGTTATGGTATCAACAGCAACAAAGATGCCAAAAGGGACAGAGATGCCATGGTACTCCCTACATACTTTGTGATTGCTGGATTTTTATACTCTCCACCAAAAATATGGGGGTTATATTGATTTTGCATTCCATTTGTAACATATCGAAATATTGGTCGTAGAACCAAAAAGTATATATATTCTGGGTCCTTATAAATTTCTAAGGCGATCTAGCTATGTCCGTATTTTACCCAAATATTCTTTGTTGAGCATTTTCAAACAAAACAAATTTAATGAAGAAGAAATATTTTTATTCAATTTGGATTAGATTTTAATTAACAAAAATATAACCATAGAGAATTATACATAGAGATGAAATACTCCGATTTGTCAAACAAAAATACAAAAATACAAAAAATCATATGTCTGATACAAGGTTTTTGATAACAGACTTAGGTTTTTGACAATTACGTCTCAATGGTTGAATGAATTGTATTAGGAATTAATTCCATTTTGAATTAATTCAACATTGAATGAATTCTATTCAAATAAAAGCCTTTGAATGAAGCTAAGAACTTGTTTTGTTGGAAATGACTTTTGAATTGAGTTAATTCATTCAAAGCTGAGTGGGGTTATTTTGTAGTTGGATTCAAAAAGAAAATCGTTCGAGAATTACGCAATTAACCCACATAAATTCGACCTAATAGGAAACTAACATATCTGCGTGATAACATAAACTATTGCTTATCGAATAATACAGTCTTAACCATAGGGTAGAACTAGATGTTTCATGATAAACGTCAAAATGGTTGTCAAGATAAAAATTATCAGGTCGCTATTTATTAGTATTATTGCTTCGTTATGACAAAATTGTTAGTGCTTTTGCTCAGACAATTTTGTCTTGACAACAAACGTCATTACACCTGGTCTACAACAGACATGAAATGCTGTTAAAACATGATGTTATGAAAGAGTTGTTAAAACACATGGCTTAACAACCGTGTTAAAACATGAGAAAAAGGCTAACATGATGAGTCTATACCTAACACTTACATCATGTTAGTGTTAATGTTAAGAATATAGAGAAAATATATACATAGAGCGGAAACTTTCCTGTCAAAGACCTAACTCAGTTGTCAAAAACCTAAGTGGTGAGAATGTATTAGTAAAAAAAAACAATGTGAAAACAAAAACTCGTATGTGTAACTTTTTTGAGTAATTTTTTTGTTTGAAGATTTTTCTAGTTTCCGCTCTATGTATATTTTCTCTATGATAAATATTTGTCAAGTATAGACAGAGGGTAATTTTTCTGTTGTTGCTTAAAATTTGTATTTTAAATTTCTTCTTCAATAGATTTGCTGTTGCTAGCTAGCATCAAAAAAATCTATGGATAAACGAATCTTTTTTATTTCTGCAGAAATAATTCATAATTCCCGACAAACATTTTCCGCGAATTTCTGGGAAAATTTTCCCAAGTAGGAACTTTAGCCTGCCGTAAAATGCTGCAAGTACTCGAATTTTTGACATATAATATTCCAACTGTTAATATTTTGTCTGCTTTTACACACTTCAAGTTTACTTGAAGCAA
Source organism: Calliphora vomitoria (assembly GCA_942486065.2). Taxonomy (NCBI): domain Eukaryota; kingdom Metazoa; phylum Arthropoda; class Insecta; order Diptera; family Calliphoridae; genus Calliphora; species Calliphora vomitoria. The sequence continues at coordinate 113,042,952 of OW818030.2, read as the reverse complement.
GTCTTTTGGTTCTCTTTTAAACTTGCTCGTCTGTTTAAACACAGCAAGTCTGTGTTCAATTTTGTATGTCAAAACCTAATAGACGCCATAGTGAAAAGGAGAAAACAAATGAGAATTGAGGAGACTTGCCAGTACACGCAAGTGTGTACCCCTCTTCTTTCTCCTTGCCTCTCTCCTATAAACTCAGACTTGCGGCAAGAAAACTTGCCCTGTTTAAAAGCAGACTTTCAAAGATCCACGAAACCGTATTCATTTTTTTTAGATTGCTGCTAAAATATTCGATTTTTTTTTATTAATTTCAATTAATTTTTTTTCTGTAAAGATTTACATGGGTATACATTAATGTTTGTTAAAGTTAACAAAGGTTTATTAAACTAATTTTCCAACACTAAATTCGTTTGAAAATCTTTTATTTGAAATTGTGTTTATGTTTTTATTAATAAGACTTCAAAAACTAACGTGCGTTTGCCAAAAAAGCTCTAGTTCACCAAAAAAAAAAAAAAGCTTTTTAAACTTTACGTTATTATCCTAGCAAAAGTTCTATATCCCACTTTTGTTATAGAAAAACATCTGCAAAGAATCCTCCGCTAAAGTAAAATAAAGGCAAAAAGGTTTGACCAGGTTGGTTGGCAAGAAAAAATTTTCAATCAGTACAGAAAAATTCAGTCATCGTTAAAGACGTCTCAGCAAGAAATGGCAGCGCGTAAATTTTATGAAAATATATTAATAAATTTTCATAAAAATAATATAAAATTATTTGCTGTTTTTATGAAAACAGCAAGTTTAATGCAAAATGCAAATGTGCTTAAGAGATCACTTTAAACAAAAAGTTGATTGTATAAAAAAATATATCAAAGTTAATTAATTCAAATAAAATCCCTATAAAATAAAGCTTGTAATAATATAAAAAAATAGAATAAAAATTAATGCAAAAAAATACTGTGAAAAGTGTATAATAATAATAAAAAAAAACTAAAATTAGTTGTAAAAATTTCTTAATAAAATTAAAATAGAATAAAAAAAAGACGTTAAATATGGCTGAATTTTAAAGGTTACTCAAAATATTTTACATAATTTTTATTGCTTAGGAAAAGAACAAATGGAAAAGGTAATTTTTCTTTTTTGTGTGATTTTTTTTATACTTATATTTCCTTGTAAATGACTTTAGGTATAAGGTGATTTGGTAACATTTTGTATATATTAAATGAGGGGGTGTAAAATTAAAAAAGGCAAATAAAATATATGTATATACATTATATGGTGGGTTCCTTGATGTCCCAGTACAAAGAATTTGACATTAGATGTATTGAGTAGTAGTTGTAGGTTGTAATGCAGTTGTCTACTTAAAACTATAAATATACAGCAGTTAAGGAGCCACAAATATCCCTGCTGCTTTTCAACATGCATCTTAGTTTTTGTTATATAATAAATATGAATTAAAATTAAGGAAGTAAAATTTTACCGGAAACTATTAATTTTAAATTACTTAGGTTATGTTATTTTAAAGTCATAGCAAATTATGTTTGTTTTTGTGATTTCAGCCATTTTGTATAAATTTTCCTGGTAAGACTTCAAAACCCTTTCAAGAAAATCATTATCATCATAAAAAAATTCGATTATTAGAAGTGATAAAACAAAAAATGAACAAAAGAATAAGAAAACAATGCAAAATAGAATGACAACTAGTAAGAAAAGCTTTTTACATATAACGGCTTCTACAAAGCGCATGTACTTATTTTGACATTTAAAGAGTTTATATATCACAGATATTGCTCTCGCTCTCTCTCTCACTGGATGTCTGTTTAGGAGTCTGCAAACTCAGCAGAGAGGTATAATGAAATGTCAACACAAAAACACATTGTTTGTGATACAAAATGAAAACAAAAATCATATGGTTTTTTTGTAGTATTGTTTTGTTATTGTAGTTAAGGCAAAATAATAGTAATAAGTTGATGCAGGTATGAACTTAAGTAGGTACAATTGTACTTTTTGTTTGCCACAATTCAAACTTGAAAAGTACAAGGGCAACAAAATGCTACTTCATTTTGTGTACTAAACAAAAATTAGTTTAAAAAATAAACCTTTATTTAATTTAGAATAAAACAAACTTTAAAATTAAGTAGTTTTCGAAATTTTGTTACAATTTTGCCACAAAATTTTGCATTGCTGATGTACAAACTAGAGTGTCCAAAAATCCGGCAAATTCAAAAAACCGGTTTCCAGTTTAACCGAAAACAGTGTTTTATAAAAAAACCGGTTTCGGTTTTCTCATTCTAAAAAAACCGGGTTCTGGTTTGTCATTCTAAAAACCGGTTAACCGGTTTTTTCTAAAAAATAACTTAAAATTTTTAAAAATGTTATCAAAATATTTTTAAGTTATATGTTCAAATAAGCTTTACAAAGTATTTCGTTAAAACCGGTTAACCGTCTTAAAAAAACCGGTTTGTCAAAAAACCGAAAGGTTAAAGAAAACCGATGCCGGTCGGTTTTACAAAAATGAAAAAACCGGTTGACCGGTTTTCGGTTTCGGTTTTGGATACTCTAGTACAAATATACACTTACAGTGTTGGGTAAAATTAATAAGAACAAACGAAAATGTCATACACATACAGTGTTGGGTAAAATTAATAAGAACAAACGAAAATGTCAACATATTCTAAAATTTATATTAACCCTTCAATAAATAAAATTAAGTAAAGACATCAACTTAAAGGGCTTTAATGCTCTAGCATATAGAAATAAAAAATATGTATGTATGTATATTAAAAAATCAGCAAATGTTCTGAAAAAATGATTTCCAATAAAAACTTCTGGAAAAAATAATAGGGATATAATAATAATATATTTTTGTAGAAATTTTATATTTTTGTTAAAAATTGTAATCGAATTTATTTCCTACTTTTATATTTAACGAAAGTCACTTTTATTATACTACAGTTCTTACATCTCTGATTCATAGCTCTCCCAAATTTCGTGTCGATTGAAATGCCCTTGAATATCTTTTGAAGTTTATTCCTCAATTCACATTTATTTTTATACCCATCACTAAAAAGATGGGGAGAATTTTCCTCAAATATTCATCGTTGATCAGAAATGTTTGGTATTGATCAGAAAAATCGGTCAAATAGAAATAGATTATAATGTGAAACAATCTACAATTTTCTTAAATTTTGCACACGTTATTCCTATTATAAAAGAACAATTTGTTTTCGGTCCATGATTTCTCCTATCACTCATACAAATATCTTGGCGGAATATCTATAGTGCATACATTTGTGGTAGTCATACAAATTATGGATTGAAAATAGTCAAAATCTGATAAAAAATAAATGTCTTTATAAAAAATGTACAAAAATCGGTTTCAGTATTAAATTAGATTCCGAACAGCCGATTATAACACTCTTACTTGTTTTGATTTGATATATCCAATTGTATTATTTTATTCTTCTAAGATGTATTGAATAAGATTCGAATACACAAATACGGCACCATGAATTCACAGTTTTGAACCACTATCCAGCACTAACGTGCAATTGAAAGCATTTTGTTCCTTTTGATGGCTAAATAAATTACAGTGGCCAAATTAATCTCAATCCAATCAATTGGAATAATACCAGATGATGAACATTTTTATTAATAATCAAAAAGGAATAATACGAATATTTTGTATGTGGTTTTTGGTGTATTTTTGGGGTTCTTGTCAGTTAGAAGGAAGTGATTGTCCCTATCATTTTTTCCAACTCTGTATATGTATGTAGTAATTTTACTATAGATTTTCTCTCTTTTAGAAAACTCTCTTCAAATTTGTATGTAAATTGCCGCTTTTAAATTGTAAAAAAAAACACAAAACAGTAATTTTTACTCACATAATCACAACTTGTATTTGCCTCCTTTTGTTATCTTCGTCTTCTTCTTCTAGTGCTGTGATATAGTGTTGTTTACAACAACAAAAACTATTACACCAAATTTGTTGCCATCTCAAATTCATTGTTACTATTTGTACACATTTAAGCTTTGTTTGTTGCTGTTGCCTTTTTTAAGCTGCTTCTTCTATTTCTATCCTTCTTGATTTATGTTAGTTTGAGTGTTTGTGAGATTCTTTTTTTTTTTGGCAAGCCATCTTGTCTCGTTTATATCAGTTTATCACACTCGTGTTTTGGAGTAAGTGAATGTGTTTGTGTTTGTGTATGTGATTGTTTGCAAATGTTTTGTGTCATTGAGTTGTGCTTTTTGTTGTTGTTTTTTTTTTAACATATTTGTCCTCGTACTTGGCCACCAATTTGTTGTTGGGATAGTGCAATATTGTAATGATGATGATGCGTGGTGTCTGTGTCATTTCTTTGTTTTTTTTTGGTAGCAATGTGGGTTGTGTTTTTAATCAATTGTTATGTATGTCCTTCGAATAGTATTTGTTTTTGTTTTCAAACATTTTATTACGTTTCGTTTCTTTGTTTGTATGTCATAACAACTTTTCTATAAATGTGTCATTATTACAAATTTTTTAGTTACAAAGTATCCTTACGCAATGGATGACATAATCTGTAATGTTCAGTTTTTATTTTTAATATTATTGTTAGTTTTTTTATAAGTTGAAAAGTTTCCCTGCTAGAAATGTAAATGTTTACATAAATATTTTGGAAAGGTTAAAGTTAATTGCCGTGTTATATAAGAGTGTTTACATTAAGTTTTCTTTGTAAATTTTTAATGATTCTTAACTGAAAAATTTTGTGTTATTTGGAAAGTAACTATTTAAGAATGAAAACTCGCAGAGTAGTGCAATATAAACTTGGTATATTGTATAATATTCAAATAAAATAACACGGTAATTTCGATTTCCTAATATAACTCTTATTCTTAAATTAATTTTTAATATGACAATAACAAATTTAAATCTTAACAGGTTTTATATAGATCTTCTCAAGGGTGTATAACTAATTATGGGATTTTATCGAGAGAATGTCAAATTCCATATCTGTCCAAATCGCTGTCATCTGTTATATATTAACACTGTTTTCCCATTACTGCCTCTTAAATTGTATATGGATTCATCAGGAAAAGGAACAGTATTTCATTTGTACCTTCACCTTTTTAAATGTTATTTGGCAAATTGTATAGGTTTTCTAGACCCAGATCAGCCTTACAGACCTACCTAAATAAAAGCGTTAGGCGGAACGTGTTTTCGGCTTAGCTTTAACGCTGAAATGCCATACCTAAATAAGAGCGGCAACGCTACGTCAAACAATAAAAACAAGGTTATCAAGAAAATAAATGCAACAACCCGGATTATTTAAACAATAAGTACATTACAGTATTGGTGTTTCTGATTTTTGTTTTGTGATTTGTAAACTAAAATTTTATAAAAAAAACTAAATATTAAAGTTTAAAAAATGAGTTTCATGCATATTTGTTTCTACTTTTGTATGTATGTGTTTACATTTATCGTATTTTGCAACTAACTCCACTATTAAACGCGCTGCCAAAATCGGATTTTCCAATTGCAAAGCGTTGCCGCCGCGTTATTTCGGTATGCTCCATACAAATTGTATGGGCATGAAAATTTTTGACAATTCAAAAACGCTCTCTTTTTAGGTATGCTTTTTATTTGCCAAGCGGCTTAATACAGCTTGTTTTTCGAGGTCTTCAAAATGTTGAGGTTTAAGAGTATCTGTCTCACGAAATTTGTTTATAATTTTTGAAACTTCTGATTTATTATTTAAATATTTATCACAGATAGTTCAATGCAGCATTAAAATCGTTCACTATTTTGGTTTTTAAATTTTTCCAAATCTTGACTCTAGACAAAATTTAAAATTTATTATATATTAATAAAAAACCTAGTAAATTTCAATTTATATTAAATGTTTTTAAAAACTGAATTTCGGAATATAGTTCTCAAAAAAAGTTTCCATTGTATTGTCACTCACTGTATATTGGAATTAATACAAATTAATTTGTGCTTTATTTAAATTTAAAGTTCTATTACCTTTAAAAACTCACCCTGTGTAAATAATATTTCAAGCTAGAAATTACAATTTTTCTAATTTCTTTGCGAAATCCCCTTTAAATGACTTGACATTATTTTCACCTGATGAACAACAACAACTGCATACCAACACTAACAAATTCAATACAAAGTAATAATAATTATCCTTTTATATCCTCATCAAAGTTAGTTTGCCTTTCATTTTATTTTTCAATTCAATTCAGTTATTTGTTGTGCTCAGTTGGCAGGTTTTAATTTGATTATCGATCGATTTTATAAAACTAAACACGTAAAAATAACTGGCACCGATTATAGTTGACAATGACGAATTAAATTTACCTGTTATTTAAAATAGAGAAGAGGTAAGTGATTTAAATGTACTTTAAATCAAAAATTATAGTTATAAATAGTAATTTTTTTTTAGAATTTTAAATTTATGTTTTTATTATTTACGTTCTGTTTATGTTATATAAATAGTTGGCAACGCTGACCAGTATTACAACTCTGTGAAGTGTTGGGAGTTTTAGCCTTTATATTTAATTAAATGAATCGCTATGTAATCATATTCGAATATTTTTGAAATAGTTCTAATTTCAGTTATTTATTGTAATATTAACAAATTTAAATTGCTGTTACTTCTTTCACAAACAGAATACAGCTGCATGTAGGGGTGTTCTCATAGAAAAGTCCAACTAGTCTATTTAAATGTCAAACGTTAACTGGACAGGAAATTCATATTAATTGATTATTTTCGAAAATTAATACATGTAGATATATGTAGCTGTGCAAGGTGGCCCAAAATATTTTACCCTACCGGAGGATATAACATTTGCAAATGCCAACAACTAACTGCATGTACTAAAATATTAATTTTGTATTCCCGAATAACCTTTTAATGAACTGTCAGTTATGTTTTGAAATTTGTGAAGAAACCAGAAACAATATACACCACAGAACGCTATATTCCTGAAAGAAGCGGTATAATCGGATATATTTTTGCTGAATAATCAGTGATTTAGTCGATTTCTGTTGAAATTTATTATGAGTCTGAACGTAATTGAACAAAATTTGCGTTTCTGTGGAATTGTGAATCATGAAGAGGCATTACATTGCGCCATTTTCGCCAGTATTGTTGTTGGGCATCATTTTTCGAACTAACAATGATATAGGACCATGATTAATTACCGCGAATGGATGAATTTGGACTGAAGGTCATGCTTTCTTGACAATGTACTTTTTTTTTGAAGGACAGGAGGTTGACGATCTGCAGTGATCGCTTCTGACTTCATTCTATTAGACTATTGTGTCGATAGTTTCTCCTGGGACCTTGAAAATGTATGGTAGGGTCATGCAGCTGGTCTACTAGGTAAATGTATGCATGGATAACCACATACTTTGAAAGAGAATGTCAGCCAAGTGGGCCAAAACAAAGAGAATACCACTAGAACGATAGAAAATGTGATGAAAGCAGTCGAAATGATCATCAACAATGGCGTCACCGACTTGGCTACGCCATCACCAAAATTTAATTTTGAATATATAAAGGTGTTGTTTTGGTATTCAAAGAAAAATTACATTTTTTGAGATAAATGATCGGATGTTTATTTCACAATAAAGAGGAAGGTATGCATGGTGTTAATAATGAAAAACATCAGCCAAATGGCCACCACGACCACGCTTACAGGACCATATCCTTTTCATGCAATTTTCCATATGCCCTATGTCCTCGATAGCCTCACGATGTCTATCTTTGAGGTCTTGAATCGACGTTGGGCTGTTGGCCTAGACCTTATCTTTCACGTGGCCCCAAAGGAAGAAGTCGTCTCAATGTGTTAAATCACACGATCTCGGTGGCCAATTGTGATCACCTCTTCGAGAGATAACACGGTCCGGAAACTTTTCCAGTAAAAGAGCAATGGTTTCGTTGCTTGTGTGGTACGTAGCGCCATCTTGTTGAAACTAAACGTTGTCTAGATTAATATCATTCAACTCCGACCATAAGATATGGTGTAATGACGTTTGTGGATTGCCCAATTCCAAAGAACTACGAGGAATGGACAAACCTTGGTTTTCTTCAACACTTTGGGCTACAGCAGCAATATTCTCAGTTGTTGTTGAGCGAGGTGCACGGGTTTTATTCTTCACATAACTAACTTGTCCCAACAGCTCGAATTTTTCAACCAATTTCTGTATTGCGGTCCGACAAGGTGTTTCACGACGACCCAAAAATGCTTTAGTTTTGCGAACTGTGACTGCAAGATTTTTATCATTTTTATAGTGACGTTGTTTCTACTTGTCAAATGTCAAAGAACAAAAGCTTCAAAAGTGACAGCTACCGAAATACCGGGTGTTTCAAAATAGCACCTCTTGTTGGAAAACCCTTTAGTTAAATATATACATATGAATTGCTTTTGAGCCACCCTGTATAAATATGTATTTTTCTTTTATTTTAGTGGAAGTTTCCATTATTAACTTTTGCTGTGTTTTTTTTTAAATCACTTATAAAAGGATAATTTAAGTCATGCAATGTGCACTGAAAACATGCAAATTAAAAAAATTCAAATGAACAACGCAGTGGTAATGGAAAAAATTCAAATTGCAAAAGGCATAGCCTTTTATAGACTTAAATATGTAAATTATAAAGATGAATTCAACAAAATTGTGAAGAATTTAAATAGCACTAGAGAACTATTAAACAAAAATATTCAAATTAAAGATAGGGGTTGATTGATTTTGTCATTCCTTTTGTAACACATAGAAATATGAGTCGCAGATCAACACTTATGAAGTGTATACAGTAGGTGACAATACAATGGAAACTTTTTTGATATAATATATCATATATTCCTTAATTTCAGTTATCAAAAACATGTACGAATTTTCATAAACTGTATGAATTTTCAAGGTTCTAGATTTTTTTTACCGAATCTTGTCTTCCAAGTCGTCAATAGTCTTTGGATTTTCGGAGTAGACTAGCGATTGCACATACCCCCAAAGAAAGTTAAATCTCTTAGTCTTGCCATTATATTTTTTCACAAAAGTCTTTTATAATTCCTTTATTTGTTAAATAATTTCAATATTTCTGAAAAGAAGACACAATATCCTTTTCGCTGATGCCCAATATGTCTTACTTATCTTATCCACATGTCAAATTAATGGACGCATAAGTAGCAATTTGCAATTTCATTGAATAAGACAAACGTCCTTCCTACCTTATTCAAATGACGTACCATGTTGTCGATATTGTTTTCATGTAGGATTTATAGACAGCAATATCCTTGCTATATTCTTGTTTGTGTTACTGTTATTACTTCAAAAACAGTAGCTAGCAGTTGGTCATTTCAATGAACAGCAGCAAAAAAATTATATAAAAAAAAATCAATGAGTTTCACAACTACAACTTAAATAAAAATGAAAACTTTTTTTAACACCATTTCCAATAGTATTTCAGAAGTTTACATTCATAGAGAATTATACATAGAGACGAGACACTTCGATTTGTTAGAAGTTATTAATTGTATTTCAGAATTGTCTATTTATATTTCAGAATTTTTAAATTATTATAATTTTATTTCAAAAATTTCTAATTGTATTATAGAATTTTCTATTTGTATTTCAGAATATTCAAATTATACATAAAAATTTTCTTGTATTTCAGAAATTTTCAGTTGCATTTCTATATCTCTAAAATTTTTAAACATATTTCACAAAACTTAAGTTTTCGAAAATTCGAACTTAATTTCGAATTTTTTCGAAATTGTCAAAACTTGGGGAAAATAATATAAAATACAAACAAAACCCGTTACAGATCTTTTAAATGCATTTTTCATAAAATTTTAAGTTTTCGATAATTCGAACATAATTTCAAATTTTTTTTGAACCTATCAAAAATTTTAAAAATGTATAGAATTTAAAGAAAATATTATTACAGATCTTTAAAATGCAGTTTTCATAAAATTTTAAGATTTCGAAAATTCGAATATAATTTCTAATTTTTTTGAATCTGTCAAAAATTTTTAAAAATTATAGAATTTAAAGCAATTCTTTAAAATGCAATTTTCACGGAATTTTAAGTTTTTTAAAAATTCTTACTTAATTTCGAATATGTCTAATATGTTTGAAAATTTAAAGAATTAAATAAAAACTTAACTTAAAGAACTGTTTAAAAATATTTTTTGTTTCTAAATTTAGGAAAATATATTGTAGAAAATGTATAAAATTTAAACAATTTTAAGTTTTTGAAAATTTGAATTCAATTTCGAATTTCTTTAAATTTGTCAAAAATTATGGAACAATCTATAAAACATATTTTCACTTAATTTTATGGTTTCTGAAATTCGAATTCTTTTGAATAGTCTGATATACTGAAAGTTTCTGTAATACTTAACTGAAAATATTTAAATGATTTTCTCACAAAAAATTTTAAGTTTTCCAAAATTCGAACTTAACTTTGAACTTTTTCGAACATGTGTAAAATTATGGAAAATGTATTGAGTATAAACATAACATCACTAAATATAATTAGAATTTTCTGAAATACAATTGAAAATGGTGTATTATATACTATTTAGGAAAAATAATGATTTAATTTTTTTTTTTGCAATTTGTTGCTATTTGAATACGTGTGAGTATTTTGTTCATAGTAAAAAAACATGCCTCCTTTTTGCTGCTGTTGCTGTGCATTTTTTCATTCATTGAAATGCAATAAGGACTGGCTTGCATTTTGCAAATCATTGTCAAGTTCAGGGTTAATTAAACTAAAAATCCATGGACATGCACAAACGTACTACTACACATGGAATGACCAAAACCGGCACGGCACGTGTATCGATAAATGATTACATGTGTGTGTGTGTGTATTAGAGAGAGTGCCTGTGTATGAATGAATGTAGTTGTTGTATTTTCTGTTTCCGTTTTGTTGCCGTAGGATGTTTGACTTTGATGCAAGAAAGGATACTTTTTTTTTTTGTTTGTTGCAATACATACAAACATGACATTGAGAAGGCGGGTAGGCAGGCATATTTTGGAAGGAAATATTTTAAAATTTTGTATTTTCTAGGTTATAAACATGCTGTACTCGTAATGTAACCACATTTTCCTACAAGAAATAATAGTAATAATAATAAAATGAATATCCTTGTTTTGTTTTCTTTCTATTTTTATTGCAACTTATTGTAGTGTTTTGAGAATGATGTTATTGCAATGACGACAAATAATATGGATTTAAGCCAAAGCTGCATCATTAATGGCTATTACATTTGTTGTATGTTTTATAATAGATGATAAGGTTTGATGGCGAAATACAATATTTCGTAATGAAAATGATTTTGATTTAAAAACAGGTAAAAGTTTTGACGTGGGAGTTTAAAGTTTAAACAGCTATTAAATAAAAATGTAATGTATAGCTTAGTTAATAAGCATTGGTTCCATATAAAATCATTTTCTATTATTATGACCCATTATGATTATTTGTGTACCCTTCACCATGATTGGTAAGGGTATATAAGTTTGTCATTCCGTTTGTAATTTCAACATTTCACATTTGCGATCTCCTTAAGTATATATATTCTGGACCTTGTGCCGATGTGATAAAAGAAAGCTGAGAGGCCAAACATTAACTAAGATATTGTTATTCCTTTAAATAAACCGAATACTTTTGATTGCAAATACAAGGAGTTTAGTAGTTTAAAATAGTAACAAGTCTTTTTTTATTAAAATGTACAACAACAGTTTAAAAAGTCACTATGTGTTTTCAATACACACACACATACTTAAATTACACTTTATAATGTCCCAGCAGTTCTAGGAGACAGTCCCGAACTAGTGATTTTACCCATAATTTAGGGTGGGAACTAATTACTTCAATAACTACGTGCATGTCCTATGCAGAGGGTCAATTGACCCTTTTTAACTACAATGCAGTGTTGCCAGGGGTAGCTTGGAAAAAGTTACAACTTTTCTCCTTAAAAGTTACATTTTTTCATAAAAAGTAACATTTAGAAATCGTAATTATTTTATTCGATGGCATTCGATATAGAACAAGAAACATTTCTGAGCGAAAATATTCTTATAAAGCTGTGTGTTACTCTTGAGTCTACACTTGATTTAAATAAAAACTATATTGTTACTGCTGGACTTAAGTTATAAAAACAGAGTTATGTGATCCAGTCATACAATTTTTGTATCTGACGAAATCTTCCAATTGCACTTCCAAATTCGATATTACCCAGCTCAAGAGTACATTACTAAGATCTTTGGCATTTCCAGATTCAGTCTCAAAATGATCTAGACCTTGGTGTTAATAAACTACAAATAAGTCACACTATTGTTTAATAGAAATGACCGTGGCATGAAATGCATTTAAAGTACTAAAAATGTGTACTACTTTTCATATTGTACGTTACTTGATGATAGGATGAAAAGTTACGAAAATAAGGTCCAAAATAGGAAAATTATACATGTTACGTAGAGGGTCGAAAAGCTACGAAAAATGTAACAAATGTAACCAAACGGCATCACTGCTACAATGAGACAGTCTAATAGCTGGTCCAAAGTAGTCAACGCATTGGATTCACATACAGGTTAAATAGCGTAAGTTACCTTACTAGCTACCTAACTGGTAACTATATAGCTAGTTATTTTTACATGTACGGGTGCTAATTGATCTCAAATAGTCAGCTAAAAAGATATATCATATGTAGTCTAATAAACGATTGCTTGTAGACAAATCTTTCTTCGACAACTCTCCAATGGATTGCTTCTGGTGGGTAAAAAAACTACTTTCTAAAGTGTAGTACAAAATAAATATTTAAAGTGACTTCACTATAGGTTACTAAGAGACACTAAAGTTACTATTGACTTCATACTATATTACATGGGATATCAGCATACTTAAGCAAAAATAAAAATAAACTGAATGAGAATTATACCAACACAATTTGTGTAAAACCAGTTTGAACGAATTACATAAAAAACGTTTAAAGTGACTACACTCCAGATTACTTAGAGACACTTAAGTGACAATTGTCTTCATGCTAGATTACCTGGGATGTAGAAAGTAAACAATTGTCTTCTATATGCACTACAAAGAGCAGCCAAGTGATCGGACAATTGTGACGATTATTTTCTATAAGGAATACATTGAGCGCCTATAATAAACTCACTCACAACTTATACAGCACACTTTAAGACAGTTAATTTGTCTTTACTTAACGATGTTTCAAATTAGACTGACTGGTTGATGTTCTCAAGGCCAATTTGTATACACTGCATTACCATCTAGATGCTTCTTGAAAGCTCTATTTCTACAATGATCTTAACGGACAAAACTAGTATATTCGAATTCTAGAGCTTTTAATGTTTAATTAAACATTTAGTGCTGCAATACTACCAACAAACAATGCTAATAACTGAGTACTTATCAACATTGTTGATAAGTATAAGCTTCTTCTGATTGACATGTTTACAAACATGATGAATGTTGCAGGCAGTCGTTACAGACCGTTAAATTAAAATCGCTAATGCAAATGCGTAACAATATTGTAACTATAATTTATATAAATTACTGAGTTACGAAATAATAAATATTTCCCATTCAAAAAATGTTGGCACCACTGCTTTCATATTGTTAGCATTTTTGTCCGTAAACATTAATTTTGTCCGCGGACAAAATTAAAGTTTTATAGTTAAAACAAAAAGTCGACTTTTCCAACTTTCGACTTTTTTCGATTTTTAAAAAGTCGACTTTTCGAACTTTCGATTTTTGGTAATTTATGTAAAGTCGACTTTTCGAACTTTCGACTTTTTAGTTAAATCGACTATTTTCGACTTTTTTTTATCTATTTACCTTTTTTTGTAAAACTTACATGGTTTCTGCATTTATTGATGTGCCTTTTGTAATGTTCAGCAATAAAAATTAAATATATTAAGGCGATAATATATTAAATAATATTATCACTTTCGTTTCTAATATGTAGATAAAAATTAAAGTGTACCAAATTGCAATAACATAAAATTATTATGTTATTATGCATATTTTGTTTTAATATAATGTTGCAATTAAAAATTTGTTTAACAATCTAAAAGGTCGACTTTTTTCGACTATTCGACTTTTGTGATAACTCATCGAATGTTCGACTTTTTTCCGACCAAAAAGTCGATTTCGACTTTTTTAAGCAAAAAGTCGATTGATCGAACAATCGACTTATAGAACCCTAGACAAAAATCTGTTTTCAACAGATTCATCCGTAACACAGAGGCAACGCTACAGAAAAACTAACGACATATGCAACTTCCCAATTTAAACTTACTTAATTTAAATTTAGCTTAATTTAAATTTTTGGAAATTTTATTAAATAATTACCGTTACCGCTGATCTACCGTTTCCGAAATAATCCAAATAAGCATTAGCGTTACCTTTTAATCATTTTGAATTGGTAGCGTATATCTTTGATCAAAGAACAAAGGCTTTTACCGATTTCTCTCTTTTTAAAGACGCATCGAAAGGCTAAGTCAGATTTTTTAAAATATTAGTTTTTTGAAATTTGTACACAACTTTATTTCGAGTTTTTTTTTTTTTTTTTTTTTTTTTTAATTCATATTTATTTATTTTTCATAAAGTTTAGTGCCTCTGCGTCTTGAAGACATTGTTGAGGCAAGTTGGCATTATAATTCAATGCAAATATATATACATTTTTGTAAATATAAAAAGTAATAATTTTATAATTTTATAATTTCAATTGATTATTTCTTCTACAAAAGGAGCATTTTTTACAAAAGAAGCATTTCAATATTTTCTAGTAAAAATTGTTTTAATTTTCTTTTAAAAACAGAAATTCGCTCTAAATTTCTTATATCTTGTGGAAGATTATTAAATTCTACGCTACCCATGTGTTCAACTCGTTGTTTTGTAGTTTCCAATCTACATCTTGCTACTCGAAGATTCGAACTGTTCCTAGTGTTAAAAGCTATTTGGTTTCTTGTAAATATAATGGTATGATGACCAACATTATGTATTGCTTTATATACATATAGCAAAAGTTGAATTTTATATAAACCATGAACAGGCAAAATCGTTTTTGTAATATTATTATATAAATCTAAAGTTGAATATGTCAAAGGTAAATTAAAAACACACTTTAAGGCCTTATTCTGCACTCTTTGTAGAGATTTAAGTTCTGATGTTTTCCTGTAACCATATATCATTGGCAGATAATTCAGATGGCTGTGAATTAAAGCATAGTATATCAGTAACTTTGTATTTGTATCGAATTTGTTTTTGTATTTATACATTAAACCTATGGCAGACGTTATTTTTGATTTTAAATATTTTATATGAATATCCCAGGACAAATTATTCTGTAGATGTACTCCAAGATATTTTGTTGTATTAGTTTCTGTGACATTTTTGCCATCTACATGTATACTGAAGTTAAGATTTCCAGCTGGATACGGTTGAAATCTTATTAGTTTAGTTTTTTCAGTGTTTAAAATCAACTTATTCATTCTAATATATTCAGTTATTAAATCTGAATCTCTTTCCATTTGAATTTTTAACATTGTTTCGTGTTTATAAGGATAAATTACGCATATATCATCCGCAAACAAATATGTTGTTCCAAATAATTGAATATTTAGAAAGTCATTAATATAAATAGTAAAAAGTAATGGACCCAACACACTTCCTTGCGGGACTCCATATTTAACATCACCTAGATAACTTTTATAGTTATCAAGTGCCACAAATTGTTTTCGGTTTGTTAAATATTCATTTAATAATTTGAGTGATCTTTGGTTTAAACCATATTTCTGAAGTTTTTGCATTAAAATATTTGGATCAATAAGATCAAATGCTTTCGAAAGATCATAAAATATAGCACAAACACCGCTGAAACCTTTATCCAATCCTTCACAAATTTTATTTATTGTATTTGCAACTGCTTCCGCGGTTCCGGAACCTTTTTTAAATCCATATTGTGATTTTAACAATAAATTATTTCCATCAAAGTATTCAAGTAGTTGTTTATGTAATATTTTTTCAAATATTTTATCAAACACAGGAAGTAACGCTATAGGTCGAAATGAATTTATTTGAAGGCTAGAAGTATTCTTGGGTATAGGTATAATTTTCGCAATTTTTAAAGCATCCGGATACAAAGAGCGTTCAATCATACAGTTAAACATTCTCAACAGGTATGGAGTTATAATATCTCGACATTTGTATAACATTTTTGATGATATTCCATCGTAACCACAACTTTTGTTCAAATCTAAGTTAGAGATAATTTCTAAAATCTCAGTTTCCGTCGTAAATTTAAAGTCAAAAATAGTTGATGATTGCCTTAGTGTTCGAAAGCCATTATATGAATCACCTGGTAAGTCTTGAATTTGATTTCTTAAAATTTCAGGTATTTGTAAAAAATAACGATTTATTTCATCGCATTTGATCTGATCATCTATAATAATTTCACCATTTGAATTTGTTACAACAGCTTTAGACTTCGATTTCCTTCCTAAATTATCATTTAGAAATTTCCAACATTTCTTTGGGTCGCTTTGTACAGTACTAAGAGTTTCAGCATAATAATCATTCATACATTGCTTACAAGCATTTTTTACAACTTTACTTATACGTTTTAATCTTTGTTCAGTTTCGTAAGTTCTGTAATTTTTTCTTTGCTTTAAAAGTTTGTGTTTAAGGTCAATTAATGCATGTAGATTACCATTAATCCAGGGTGTCATTTCATCTTTAAACATTCGTCTGGTCCTTCTTTTAACGGTTGCTTTTTCAATTGCATTAGAGACATACGATGTAATTTGACAAAGATCTGAGGCAGGATTTCCAGTTTGTATAAATGAGCGTAAAGAAGTACAAAGCATTTCTTTTGCAAGGTCATAATTGCAAAAAGTTTGGATTTTTTCAACATATTCTACACAAGTTATTTCCCTTTTTAATTTACATGATAATATATTGTGATCTGTAAGTGAACAGGGAATTGTGTCAATAAAAATTTCATCAGTTATATTGCTGAATACATTATCTATTGATGTACCAGATTCAGGCCTTGTGATTAAATTATGGCAATTATCATAATTGAAACTTCTTAAAATATTAAGAATGTTATCATAGTTTATATTATTTAAAATATCAATATTTGAGTCACCCATAGTAATATTTGGGCTTCGACCACGATTAACGAGCAATGTTTCCAGAAAAGATAAAAACTGTGTGTAATGACATTTTTGAGACCTATAAAATGAAGTTATCATTAATGGTTTTCCATTTATCTTGAAATTTTCTAACGAAATTGTTATATTCTCAATAAAATTACTGCTTTCACATTCAATTATCTTGTATTGAAAGTTGTTTTGAATATAAATAGATGTTCCGCCAAATCCATCAGCTCTGCAGGAATGAACCACGTTATAGCCAGGTATGTTGTATATTTGTGTTAAATCTGATCTAAACCATGTTTCTTGAATAGCAATTATGCTAGGCATTTTCGGAAATTTAGAAATTAATAATTTAAATTTGTTGAATTTGTCTACAGCTGAAATGCTTCTAATGTTTACACTTATAATATGAAAACTTTTCCTTATTTCCTTATATTCACACAGAATAACACAATTGCGATTCTAACGGAATACAGTTTTTCGTTATTTTAAATTCATTTCAATTGTAATTTTAACCGAAATAATTCATATTTTATATATATAATTTTTTTTTAAAGTAATTTGTAAAACATTTCCTTACCACACAATTTACAGAGATATTTTATATTTTAAACAAATTCAATCGCGTATTAAAACAATTCAATAACTTTTACAACGAAGTAAACAACATTTATTTAAATGTAAAATACGTAATTAATTTTTTTTTTATAAAAAATCCAAAAAATCGGGGTTGTTTTAACTTTCGGAAAAGTTTTTTGCGTTATTCACAATTGGCATATGATACCCAAATTGGAAGAAATCATATTTTTTCCTTACCAATAAGTAAACCTTAAACAAAAATTTTCAAAATTGCATATTTCAATAACCTAACTTTCATTTTAGTTATGAACATCAATAATATATATAAATCAGTTTATTATTTAAACAAAATATAGTAATGTATAGTTAAACAAAAAGAAATACCGTTAATTTTAAACAAACTATGTACCACCACCAGCAGTCCCACAATTTTCCTACTAAAATATACAACACTGTTATTGCTGTTCTAATCAATTCTCTCTCTCGCAACTATTTCTTTTTCTTTCCCTTATCAATTCCATTTTACACAGTTATTCGCATTCGCATTTTTTTTCAAAACACAACACATTTTTTTTACACAGCTGTCAGTTGTCATTTTGACATCGACGTTAGTGTGTTTTTAACGTACGGTGCGCGGTTGTGTTTTTCATTCTATGTGTTTAACTTTTGGTTTTTTTATTAAAAAAAAAAAACAAGTCGTTTACCACTGTGTTTTTTTCAAGCAGACGGTTGTTTCATCATTAATTCCAATTTGATTAACAAATACGTTTTCGAAAATAAGAAATAGACAACAAATTATTGGTTTTCCAAGAACCATATAGGTAGGAGAAGAAAAATAAAAAAAAACGAAACCAATTCATTCATAAATTGTGTGCCAAAAAAGAAAAAATAAAGGAATAAGAAAGAATCTAGACATAACTAAAAAAAGTGTGTGTTACAAAATAAATTCATGTGTTCGTTCAAGTTCTGAATTAAAAATCCTGTGCAATAATTCGATGACCTTTTTCGTTCGTTAATCTTGAGGTGTTTGGTTTTTTTATTTCATTTGTATTTGCAAATTAACCAAAAACACGTATGGAAATCACACGTATCTAGAACGTTAAGCAAATTTTTCATTCAAGTGGCGGCCTACTTAAAATTATTTTGTTTTTATTTTAATTTATTATTCGTACAAAGCAACATACCTACAATTCGTTTCCAATATTACGTTTATATTTTATTATTATTTTTGTTTGTTTCTCGCGTTTATATAAATACATCTGTATAGCTCTTACATACTCGTACAATCAAGTAAAAATACAATATAATATATTTAAACAAAATTCCAAAATAACAAGAAGGAAAATACAAAAATATACAAAAACCTAGTGAAACGAAAAACAGCAAGCCATAAACAACAACAACTACAACAATTTACTTTGTGTCTGCGTGTGTGCTTCGGTCTGTTCTTCTTGATTTGCATTATTTATAAACTATTTTTCCGTTTCGTTTCCAAAACCAAGGAGCTGTTGTTAGTAGAGAGGGACTCAATTCAAATTCAATATTTAATGTTACCTTTTCAATTTTTCAAAAACAAAAATACAATCTTGTAAGTACTTACTTTTATTAAATTTTAATTAGGTGCATATTATTATTATTATTCCAACTTTTATAGATTTGGTGTTGTTATTGCATATAAATATTTTTAGAATTATTTATATACGTTTTTATTCATATTTTTGGTTAAAAATTTTCTTGTACACATACCTACCTATCTGTTTATATTTTTGTTGTTATTGCTATTATTGTGGTTTCTCTGCTGCCATGTACACACCATGTTTAATGTTTTTGTTTGTTGTGTTTACATTGCCCTGTAGAGTAAAGAGAGGGAGGGATATTTAAAATAACAACAAATATATTACCAAAAACAAAAAGACATGCAATTCTCAGTAGAAGTGTTGCCAGAATTTAATGTTATTAGTCAGAGTTGGGTATTGCATAATTGTTTTAATGTTGAGGGGTTTCAAACTAAAATCTAGTTTATGGGCGATACTCCGGATCGTTACCAAATTTTTACCAGATGTACATATTTTTAGGCTGAACATGATGGTATAATTTGTTTTTGTTATTTTTTATCCGATTTGGTTATTCCAATTCATTTGATAGCTTTTTAAAATGTCTTTTAAATCAGAGTTAAATCTTAAAACATTAGGGCCAAGACTTAAAATTTTGTGTATTTATTCCGATAATGTTTCCAAAAATATTTAAGATTAAACTAAACGTATGTATTTTTATATCCATCACCATAAGTTTGTAGATCCTATTTAGCTGGATCTTTATAGATAGCAGAGTCGATATAGCTATGTCATTCTGTCATTGAAATCAACACCAAATAACTTTCATACATGAATGCTAAAAATCGAGAAAATTTTGCATCCAAATTTTCACATTTTTTTACAAAAAAATTGTTTTTAATATTGATCTTAAAGTATATTTGGTGAAGAGTATGTCAGTTTCGGAACAGCAGAATGTAGCTCTTTTAGTTGTTTTATGAAAAATTTATTCATAAGACTTCAAACCTTCATTTAACGTATATTGCAATGTTTTCTTTCTTATTACCGAATTATGGATCATTACAGAAAACAATTTTATGCGAAGTAGGTGTCCGACATACCACAGTGATGTTCCCGGCCATACACCATCAATAAAAATACTTCTTTATGCGAAGATGGTGTTCAAAATACCATAGAGTTTAAAACCCTTCCGGCCGTATGTAACATATCAAAGATATGACAAAATAAGCTTTTTATTGGGGTTATGACTTAAAAATTCTGGATTTCTGAACTGGTCATCTTTTGAAGCCAAGAACGAATAAAGTCAACATTGGATACCCTGTTCCAAAGTGAAGCGTATCCCAGAGAGAGTGTTCGGCATCAATCGAAACAAATAGTAATGGGGCGGGGCACGGTCTGGTCTATAATTCTTAATACTGTTTAACAGGTATTGCAACATGTGGCCGAGGGTTGTCATCATGAAATATTACGGTTTCATGTCGTGACGCATATTCTGGGCGTTTTCAGATTTCAGGAGCTCATAATAGATAGGACCCGTCTGCTCCCACCGGAGATGTGATCTTACGCTTCGGGATATCGTAATGGATAAATTTTTCATCGCAAGTAATGATTCTGTGCAAAACTGATTTTATTTTTATAGCATTCAAGCACCATTTTGGTCTTGCAAAATGGTTTTTCAAGGTTTCTAGGTTTCAATTCGTATGGTACCCTATTTCCCAGTTCTTGGATGTATCATGGCGCTCACAAACATTTAGAATTCTTGCTTTAATATTTATTGTCATTCATAGAATTGTTAAGTGTAATTCTCAATATTTTATAAAACAAAACTTTACGTTCGGTTATCTCTTTATGAAATCTTTAATAAAATTTTTTATTTTGTTAACAAATTAAACTCTAACATTTAAAAATCTAAGCACAGTTCTAAAAAAACTAAACTTATATCTATCTCATCTACTACCTACCTACATAACAAACTGCCGGCATTTTTTTACTCATTATTTGTATTTACTACATGTCTTCCATTTTTTACACACTTTATCCAAAAGTCATAGAACTGTAGATTCATTAATAAATGGCGTTTTTACTCATAAACAAAACGCCGAGTTAAAACTGATAGAAACTATAGTCAATCTCAAAGAATTTATTGCGTAGCGCCTAGCCTTGTTCACTTACTTAGTGACAAAGAGCGGCGGGGTGGGTAAAGTAGCGTCTTAATAATAAAAAAATTTTAAAAAATAACCAGTCATGATTTCCAAGAAAGCTTGAAACGATTAAAAAAGGCGATTTGTGTTTGTATTATTTTAATGTTTGTTTTATTTTTATTCTTTTTTTTTTTTTTTAATTTTTACGCCATGTGCTTTAAATTCAAAAGCAATTTACTATTTATACATTTTTTATTTTTCTGCCGACTTGCATGTATTTCTTGCTTTCTGTTGCTCTTTATATGGTACTTTTATGATGTGTATTTTTACACTTTGGTTTTTATTTTTATTTTTATTATTAGTTTTTTATTTTTTCAATATTTTTGTATATTTCATTCCAACAACCCATGACTCATGTCTCGTAGACGTTGTCGTTTTTTTTTTTATTTAAGTAGTTTTTTTTTTGCATTTTCTATGGTTTGTTTTTGAAATAACGACGGATTGGCGGTTTTTTTTTCATACCTATGTACATAAACGCTTTCTAGTTTTGTTGCCAATGCTTAAACATTTTTTTTATGTAGCTGAGGTTGGTATTTTGTATCCAACAAATACTCATATAAACATGGTGTTAAGTGAGGGGTGCCTTAAAACTTTTTAAAACTGCATGTACCTAATAATTTGTAAAATAATCTTTATATATAAATAATATTAAGATATCTAAATATTGAAGTAATATAAATATTTGTTTCCTTACTCCCATTAATACGAAGCCTGGTTATGCGTTAACTAATAGTTATACTGTCGGTTAAAATTACTTTTGTATGAAAACTGTTAGTATAACTATTAGTTAACATATAACCAGACTTCGTGTTATTGGGGGTTAACAGGATTAATATTTTTCAAACCAATTTGGTGTTAAAAATAAACATTACTAGAACAAATTTTACTTCAACGAACAGTTTGTTAATTTATTTTCAAGATTTCTTAAGGCGTTCTTATTTTTTTTAGTAAATTATCTAGGAAATAGCTAAAACTTTTAATTAAAAAATTTAAAGTTGGCAGCATTAACAGTGTTGTAAAAAATTGGCAACACTTGTTATGTTTACATTATCTTCTTCTTCATTTGTTTAAAGTTCTCTCACCCTACTTCTCCATGTAGCAATATTTTTTGCCGCAATTGTCAAATTTGATTGCATTCATAAAATTTGCGATGTGTAGACCGCAATTGCCATATGTAGCAATCCATTGCGCAATAATCTGTCAGTTCAGTTATCATTAATGTAAAATTTTTTCTTTCTATAATACGGTGTGATTAATGCATAAACATTTAATTTTTTTAAGTACCAAAAGTAAAAAAAAAACAAAGAAATTAAAGGAACAAATCATTCAACACAAAATATAAGCAAAATACACCTCCAAACTTCTCGCGTTGAAAATTTTGTATTTGTGACGAACGTTTTCTCCACCTAAAGCAATCAGCAATCGCTGTACTGTTGTTCTGCCGACGTTTTTGCTTAAGCTTAGCAATAAAAATTGCTACGTGGAGACCTAGGGTCAATTTATCAAATGACAACAATTTTATACAGAGTTGCATATTTCTCACAGCATTACTTTCAAACACTTCAAAACTGCTGAATATTTGTTTCAAATGAAATCTTTTGGTTAAAATATAGTAATATTTGTATTAAGATACATATTTGGAATATAAATTGATATTTAAAGCAAAGGTTCAACTTATTTTATAGAATTTTCAAGTATATGTTATTGGATGTATGACTTAAAAATTAGGGATTTACAATAGCTGGCGTATATTTTGAGCGCGGTTTTTGTCTTTAATAACTTATATTTCAATTTGAAATGTACATTTCTGTCATTTATTCTCCCCTAGTTATTGAACAACAAAGTTTTTTTTGCTTCGAAAATGTCGAATTTTGTGCCAACAAAGCGTCATAGCGGGAAGTTT
Source organism: Calliphora vomitoria (assembly GCA_942486065.2). NCBI lineage: Eukaryota > Metazoa > Arthropoda > Insecta > Diptera > Calliphoridae > Calliphora > Calliphora vomitoria. Next base: position 113,019,561 of record OW818030.2, on the reverse strand, counting down.
TGCTTTACTTCTTTAATTTGAAAAAAGTGCCGCTGAAGCACACTGGTTGCTCGCCGAAGCTTATGATAAATGTGTTCCATCGGTTTCAATATGCAAGAGATCGTTTGTGTGGTTCAGAATTGTTGATTTTGACACGGAAGAAAAAGATAGCCTAGGCCAGCCATAAAAGTTTGAATAATAAGATCCATTACAATAACCCGAAGCGTAAGAGATAGTATGTGAGCCCGGCCAACTAGCCGAATCGACACCAAATATCCATGGCGCTAAGATAATGCTCTGCATTTGGTGAAATCAAAATGGTCCCATCTATTATAAGCTGCTGAAATCTGGCCAGAATATCACAGGAAAACTGTACCGAATGCAAGTGATTCGTTTGAAGCGAACTTTGGGCGAAAAACGCCCAGAGTATGCGGCCAGACATGAAACTGTAATATTTAATCATGACAACACTCGGCCACATGTTGCAATAACTGTTAGAAACTATTTAGAATGAAGTAGTTTTGCCTCACGCGCCTTATAGTCCAGACCTCGCCCTGTCCGAATACTATTTGTTTCGATCGATGTAGAACGCTTTCTCTGGTATATGCTTCACTTTGGAACAGAGTATCCGAAATTGGCTTGATTTGTTCTTGGCCTTAAAAGATGAGCAGTTCTTTTGGCTGGGGATGCATATGTTGCCAGAAAGATGGGAAAAGGACATAGCTAATAACGGCCAATACTTTGAATAAAAATCCCATCAAATATCCATTTTCCTCGAAGGGAAAATTGCTATCGTGATATTCCCATGAACTTTTCATTCACAATAGTTGATTTTGTTCGTAACAGCTGTTTATTGTTTACAAAATTCCATCTAATAATTTCACAACATGGAAAATTCAGTCGCAAAGTAAGTCTGGGTTGATTAACAACTCGCGCGTCATTGTAATTATCTCTTAAGTGTAATCAGGCCCGTTTTTGTTTTTTTTGCCTTCGACAATTTTGCGTCTCACTCTGGCATGTGTGTGATGTAAGGCTTCGTATAACGGTTCCTGTTTTACGTTGTTTGCACCAACCGCGTGTCTTTTAATTTTATGTGAACACTGGTGGAGACCATTTAAAACTCAACATCGATACTGGTGGAGTACCATTCAAAACTCAACGTATCAACTGGTGGAGTACCATTAACACTCCTGATTTTTAAAACAAGGTTTAAGCGTTCCAGCTTCCTATATGAAGATATAGGTCGACTAGGGACCAACTAGAATCGACGTGGGATAACCTGGCAATTTGAGAGTCTTTACTCCGCCAACTAACTTTAAATTACAAAAAAAAAAAACATGGAAAATTTCGTCACGTGAAAAAAGTACATGAAACAAAAATGGGAAAAAGGGAACATATTTCATGTCAAGTATTAATTCGCGATAGGGCTGATTGTACATATGATTATAAACATTTGAAAAAATCCCGCATTTTTAAGTCATACACCTAATAACAAGTGATAACATAGACAGATATGAAAGAGAACATAAAGTTTGTCATTTCATCAGCATTAAATAAAAACTACTTCAAAGTTAAACGCGAAAATCTAACGCGTTTTTTTTTCAAAAATCACTGACTAGGTTAGGTTAGGTTCCATGGGCAGCCGCTCCTTAAGCAGCTCTCTAGGGTCCATTCAAATCTGATCCCATTGTGATACCCAAGGTGTAGACAGCAGGGTATTTAATATACTTCCGTTGCCTGCAGGTTAAATCAGCCAGATTCCCGGATGAAGGAGTTGATTCGTCTAAGATTCATCCTTGATAGCTCATCCAAGCATGATAGGAATGGAAATCCGAGGATGCGTTCCCAGAAAAAGTGATACACATTCCTCTTCTTTATTATGGCAGCTTCTACAGTAATCATTGTACCGTAGGCCCATTCTTCTAGCGTGTGCCCCAATTAAACAGTGTCCTGTAATAAAGGAGACAATTAGCCTTATTTGCTCACGACGGTAATCTATGAGGAAAGCGTTAACCTAGAATGTCTCACTAACTCATTTAGGGATACCCGGCATTCCTCGGTTAATCTAGATGTCGTGAGGACACCCACTATTCCGTTAACGGCAGCCTTGCTGTCAGTAAATATACATATATCACTGACTAATAAAAATTCGATCTTTTGTAATTTTCCCGATGCAATTCGGCTATCTCAGGATCACACCAATGGCACGCTGAATGTGTGTTAATGGAATGTACACTGAATCACTGGACGAGACATGTAAACTTCTTCTGGGTTCACTGCTTTTTAATTCAATTCAGAATTTACATGGTTATCTATCAATAACCAAAAGTAATCGTAGTCTAAAATGGGGGATATCTAAATTTAGTCCATTTAAATAGCCTGCAGCAGATGTAATTTATCCATGATTGCTGCAACTAGGTGGTGATATTACTATCCCACAACTGCGAAGAATTTTCAAATCTAGTCTGCTGGTGTTACGTACCAGAGACTTGGCGTGAGGTTTTTATACCAAAGGCTGGTGATAAGTCTAAACAACTGCCAAAGTCCTAGAGACCTAACAGTCTTAGCTCGGCTTTCCTGAAAACGATGAAGAAAATACAGGAAAGTTTATTTTGGGAAATCTATATTTCAATAAATCCAGTTTTTCGAGGACCATAAGATCATCCTGGGGCTGGGACTCTGGCAATCGATGAACTAATGGTACATATTGTTACGTTTTTACTTTTTAAAAACGGGGGTATATTTCCTTTAAATACACCGGATACTTTTGATTGCAAATAAAAGCAGTTTTAGTAGTTTGAAATTGTAACAACTCATTATTTATTTAGAATGTACAACAACAACAGAATTAAAAAGTCACTGAGTGTCTTTATACACGTTTATCAATTCGCAGAAATTCACACACACTCTATTACGTACAACCTTAAATGCACAAGAGAGTTGATGTTAACTCTAACAGCGCCAATGATAAACTCAACTCACGACTGCCACCTCTGCCACTATTTATACACGCGCCATCTATCGGGAATCTTATACAATGCTCTTAACGGACATACTAGTACATTCGAATTCCAGAGCCTTCGATGTCAATGTTAGCAGCTTAAACATTTAGTATTGCCATACTTATAAACAATGCCAATAAACGCATGCTACTGATGGACGTGCCTTCAAACATGATGAATGCTGCAGGCAGTCGTTACAGACCGTTGAATTCAAATCGTCATTGTACATTCGTAACAATATAGTTACGCTGAGAACCTTGTGTAATATCTGTTGCTGGGTGGGAAGCATGCAAATAACTCTTGATATTTCTGCCAAGTGGTGCGAGAAATGAGGCTTGACTATCAATCCAGTCAAGAATAGTATTGTACCATTTAATAGACGTAGAGCTCTCAGGCTTATAGAGCCGATTTGAAATGGCTTGTCTATTAAGTTTTCAAATATGGTAAAATACCTTGGGATAACACTTGGAATCTTACATGGAATAGTCATTTGTCCAACACTATCAATAAAGCTATTAGGGCAATCTATGCCTGCCAGCGTCTATTTGGAAGAATGTGGTTATAACCAAGGTCTTGTGTTACTGTGATAAGACCAATACTACCATATGCCGCCTTAGTTTGTCGGAATAAAGTGGAACAAGTGATTGCTTGGTCACTACTTGTTAAGGTCTATCGCCTGGGTCCATGAGGACCGGCTCCAACTGGGTACTGTTCTGTACATAACACCTTTACACATTTTGTTAATGGAGGAGGCCTATAGGAGTCCAAACTATAGATCCGTTACATCTTTAAATGAACTAGATAAGCATAATGATAGACATTAAACGGGCCGCGGTGAATGAACGGCCCGATTGCTTGGACCTAAAGCTTTGGCATGTTTTTTTTAAATTTAAAGATAGGAAGCGCTTAATGAAAGATCCTTTTTGTGTGAAAATTTATATTCATGTTTGACATACATAGAACAAAATTCTCATATGTGAGTTCTCTCAGGATTGTTGACAGTTGACATGTATGAACAAGTTTAAATTTATTTTTCTTTATATGTACACAGCAAAAAATGTCTACAATTTTCCTAGTGGGCTGTACTTATCAAAACGTATTCATTTTGATTGCAAATTAAACATTATCCTAAATTTTCCAAGTTGAATTGCGATTTGTTATTTAGTGTAATATTTTTCAGTTTTTTTTGTAACAAATTTTGAAACCTAATTTTGCTGCTCGTTTTATTTAATTCACTTGAAAATTAAACAAATTATATTTATTACTTGATACCAAATACTTTCCTAATTGGCACAACTAAGTATGTGAAGCATTTTGAAAATTGTTTTACTTTTAGCTTTTAGCCATGAAACGTTTTGGTATTTTGGTCAAATTCTTGCAGCATGTAGACAACAATTTTGCCGGTTTTGTGGTACAAAAAAAAAAAAAAAAAAAAACACACAAAATCAAAACAAAATAAAAATAACCGGTATTCAATGAAAGCTTTGCGTAATAAAATTCATAAAGTATACGAATAATCACAATAAAAAGAAATGTGTTTTTAGGAAATTCCCATTTAGGTCAATAACTAGTATGTTTAAATTATGCACAAAATTTTTAAAATATCAAAATTAAAAAAAAAAAAAAATAGTATTGTTAATACTAGTTAGTAGATGCTGTGTGATTCACATAAAAATAATAATAATAATTAATAAATTATTGTAAATATAAAATAGTTTAAGATAGAGGCACATGAAAATACACTATTTTTAGCATTAAATAAATTAACAAATTTAGCACTCTTAGGCCCGTTTTCTCAATGTATCGACAAACTGCCTGTTACTAAATGTCGACATAAATTTATTAGGCCGATAAACTGTCCATTAACAATTTTCGTTTTCTCAATATACCGACAAAAAACATTATTTTCAGTTGGCAATACCTCTCAAAATAGATGTGAAAGTTGGCAACCCTGCCTTCAAGTGACAACATGTTTACATAAATCAGCTGTTTAATGTGGCCATCGACAGCCGGAATCTTTTGAAAAAATCATTATCCTGATAAACTCTTTCAGCATTTACTTGAAACTCATGTTCTTCGAGTTTATCCTCCATAAAATTAATGTTAATTCCTCTATTGAACTTAAATAAATAAAATCTATTTAACAGCAGTCAGCTGATTGAATTTATCTGTACGATAAATAAATAATTGGCAGATGAGGTCGGGTTAGCTTTGCGACAGAATAGAAGCAAAAGAGACATTGAGAAAACCAAATTTCTTTAATCTGCAGTTTTTCGTTGGGAAAAAAGATAATCACATAATGAGAAAACGGCCCTTACTCTTTGCTACTACATACATATGTAAGGAGTGAGATTGAAAAAATTCTTAACCTACATAAATGTTAATAAAAACGAAACCATTAAACTTACAGTTTTATTTTTTTTTTTATTTGATTGAAATTATTATTACAATTTACAAAAGAAAAATAATATTTTTATAGTTTTAATCACTAGTGATGAAATTTTGAATGTCTTTCGGAAACCCTTCCATTATGATTTTTATGGTAATTTCTGACACTTTGCTCGAACAGGTAGTCCATCTCCGTTTGAAATTTACCACACTTTTGGACACCTTTTTTGTGCTCTTCAATTCTCTTTTAACAAGAGCCCAATATCTCTCCACTGGCCTTAGCTCCAGGCAGTTTGGAGGATTTGCCTCTCTTGGTACAAATCTCACATTATTGTTTTTGTACCACTCAAGGGCTTGTTTACCATAGTGACAGGATGCCAAGTCAGGCCAAAAATAAGTGGACACATTATGAAGTCTTATGAATGGAAGCAGCCTTTTTTGTAAACATTCCTTGATGTAAATTTCGGTATTTATAGAGCCCGTTGTAACAAATGATTGGCTTTTTTTCCCGCAACTGCATATTGCTTGCCATACCAAGAACTTTTTGGAAAATATTGTCTGCTTTTGGGTTCTAAAGTTTTCTACAACAGTACCTGGAGCATCAGCAACATAAAATGATTGACCAGGAAGTTTTAAAAAATCTGCCAGAACATACGTTTCGTCATCCATTATGCAGCAAGAATATTTTTTTATAAAACTTGACTTCAATTTCCGGGCTCTGTTTTTGGCCTCTAAATTTTTAGCAGCGTTCCTATCAGGAACTTTTTGAGCCTTGTATGTTTTTAAACCTGCTTTAACTTTAACTTTTCGTACCAAATAGTCCGAGCACTGAGCTAACCGGGCTGCTTACCTACCGGATGTGTTGGGAGCTCTTTTGAAAATGCTTTCTATTTTTTTGGCTTTAGAAACATCATGTGAACCATTCCTTCTACCTGAACCAAGGTTGCTATCAACGGACAAGTTCTCCCGGTACTGTTTAATAACATTGGAAACAGTTTGACGGCAGACCTTTGAATGTTTGGCCAACTTTTTGTAGGATTAAGTTGGGTTTTGTTGAAAATATTTAATAATTTTAGTACGCACTTTTTTCTGGTCACTCGTTTTAATCAGATTAGCAACAAATTAATCTAATTGATATTAAACATAATAACTGACATGTTTTATGTTAAAAAAAATTAAACATATCTTGGGTTAAAAGTTTAATGAAAAACGTGTGTTAAGAATTTTACGATCTCACTCCTTATATTCAAATACTGTCACATCTTGGGTACTAGAACTAGTTTAAACTTTTTGATTTTGACCCATTGAAGGTTCGAATTTCTATGGCGTCTTTGAAATATCTATCATTATTAGATATTCATATTGTCTATATTAATGACTTAGTAATCTAGATATAGATAAAAAATATGTCAAAAATCTATTAAGTCACGATTATTTGCTTATATCTCAGCCATTTATGGACCGATTTTCTCGGTTTCAAATAGCAACCGAACCGGGACTATAGCGGATATATAATATACGTTATTTGGGGGCTAAGGAAAATTGATTTCAACATACAGACGAATAGACGGACATGGCTATATCAATTCCGCTATCTATACCCTTGCCACTTATGGTGAGGAGTATAAAAAGTATTAACTTGTTATTGAGCATACATGAAAATTAAAAAAGAAAAAATAATAAAATTGCAGTCAAAAAAAAAAAAAAAAAAAAAAATTAACAAAAGCCGGTATTTTGTTGAATTTTCCAGTTTCAATTGCAAATTAATGGAATGTACGTACACACTCATACATACAATTTATTTAAATTGCACCCACAATTGCAAACACTTTTACACATTCTTGATATTGATGACCAATAAGTGCTATCATTGTCTGAAAAACAAAAAACAAAAAAAGAAAAACAAAATTAACATGGAATTGAATTAATTGCATTGAATACAAAGACACAAACTAAATAAAGGCTTTAAAAGATATAAAATGATAAATTAAATAAAGAAATAAACGATAACAACACTGTATGTACTTAGAATGTAGAAAGATAAAAACGTTTATAATTTTCATAGAAATTATTTTTATCGTCGCATTCAATTCATTGGCATTTTTTTTTTTGCTACCATGGTTGTCTTTGCCTAAAGACAGTTCGAAATGACGTTTTAAGTAATTGATTTATTACGTTTTCTACTTTAGATTGCAACTGGGTGTTGTCAATAATCAGGGAGAATTATTTTGCGCGATATCAAAAGAATTCTACAATAATTTCATTCATGGTGACAAGTCGCACGAAAATGTAAATATATTCATACAAAACTCGGTATTGTTTTTTTCAGCTATTTCTCAATAGAACGAAAGTTTTCGAAAGATTGCTCCGTACCCCCTTGACATTTGCAAGGGATGGGAGAATTATTTGGCTGATCCCGATGGGTATAACGCCATGCAAAAAGGAGCCTCGTCCAGGAATAACCAGTCGACCTACACTTTCGTATAGGAAGCCTTACTGAACTTCACTCCTGAGTTCAATGGTCTCCACCAATATAAACTTTGAGTATTTCAAAATGAGTTTTGTTTGGAACTCCTTCACGAAAAATTATAGGTTATAAATTATAACCAAAACGAAAGCGGTATAGTTAGACGACGCCAACCATCAACCAATGCGAGTGAAACGCAATCCCTCGAAGGCAGCGAAAAAAGGACGGCCTGATTGCCCTTAAACTATAATGGCAATGACGATCGAGGTATTACTCCACCCAGAGCTGAATTACAAATTCGAATGGGATTTCAATCGACTTTAAGTTGCTAAAAGGGAGTTCACACGGTATGTATTCCATATGTATTGGGACATGTATTCGATACATATGGAATTCCATGTGTATGTCAAAATTCACGTTATACATAGGATTCATAATTTCCACTTTCACACGTACATATGTAATTGCGTGTGACATAATCTCTATTAGTTTATAGAATTGTTGTTTTTAACTATATATCTATTTAAAACATTTTTTAATCACAATAAATATATTTAATGTAATGAAACTTATTTTGTTAAGATTTTTCTCTACTCTTTTTTGTTTTGTGTTTTTTATTTTGCAATTCACAAGGTCTCTTATCACTCATATTGTTCTAATATATCACGACTCGGTGGCTCGGCTTAACCGACTCTTAGGCATTCGACTTTGGTCTCTGCTGGTTGGTTACGATAACATAATAAACATAGCATAGAAAATAGTATTATTTTAGGACATTTTTTACTTGAAAAGCAATTAAAACCATTGTGAAATATTAGGACATTATGACATGATAAGAGACCTTGTAATTGACAAACTGTTAAACACACGAAAATAGAAACATGTTCTAATTGCCAAAAATGTCATAAGGCATACACATGTATTTTACATACACAAAGTTTCATATAGATCACACGGTATGTACATGTTTACATGTGAAGAAATGTCCCAATACACATCACAAAAAACATGCAATACATACCGTGTGACTCCCCTTTAAGTGCTGGTTCACACACGTAAGTTTACTTAAGCAAGTCTTTAGTTTGGGGATGAGAGTAGATTGGAAAGAAGTTCCTATTTTTAATCCTCTCTCTTCTATAAACTCAAGACTTGATCAAGTAAACTTGACGTGTGTGAAACAGCACTAACTTTCGTTAACTTTGTTTTACATTTAGAATCGAGAATCAAGCCGTAAATGTTTATCTTACTGAGAAGAGAACATATTTCGTAGAATATGTTCCTCGCAATAAAAATTTGTATTTCAATATCAATTATCTGATATCAATATTCATAATTTTTAGCGCGTTTGGAGGAAGGTTCTGCACAGCGCGTTTTGAATATATATTTTTGTATGGCCCTATATGTTCTTAACTACTTTGCAAAGGGAATTTATAAGAGGACGGGTCAATACTCCATGATTTCCTGTCTCTTAACTGAAAGGGCAATAGTGCTCTGGTCAACAGACATCAATTAAGTGCACAAGGTGCTTCATTTAGCTTGTGTTTGGCAGCCATTGATACCAGACTACCGTGTGACTTGAGGAGAAATTCGAAAAATGGGAATTTCGTGTGCTCATTAAGCATTATTTCTTAGCGAAAAAAAAAACATCACTCAAACCAAGGCTAGGCTTTATAAATACTATCGGAACGCCCAGTAGAGACCTCACTACACCCGAAACAATTGAACAAATTCACGATATCGTGTCGGCCGATCGTAGATTGAAAGAGTGAGAGATTGTGGAAGTTATAGGCATATCATATGGCTCAGTGGTTTCAATTTTGAATGATCATTTGGGTATGAGAAAGCTTTCCGCAAGATGGGTGTTGCTTTTGCACACAATCGACCACAAACGCAATCGTGTGACAACTTCGCAGGAGTGTTTGGTGTTGTCTTGTTTGGGTGTCTTTTTGTAGCGTTTCGTAACCGTGGATGAAACATGGATCCACCACAACACACCAGAGTACAAATAGCAGTATAAACAGTGGGTTTATCAGGGTGAATCGGCGCCAAAGAAGGCCAAGGTGGTTTTGTCAGACGTTTTTTGGGATGAACGCGATATAATTCATATTGACTACCACCTCCAAAAGGGTAAAACCATCAATGGCGAATAGTATGCCAACTTATTGGGTCGATTTAATGAAACAATAACCGTATTTGGACAAGAAAAAAGTTATTTTTCACCAGCGAAATGCAGTTTCCAAAACAAACAAAAATTAGACTACGAATTGCTCCCCTATTCCCCGGATTTAGCCCCGAGTAACAATTTATTGTTTCCAAACCTGAAGAAATGGCATGACGGAAACAGATTTGACTCCAATGTTGAAATCATCTTATTGAGTCGCTCTGATATATCTTAAGTCACAGGTATATGCGAATAAACCACAAACCACACCGGCTTTCAAAGCCAATATAACCCATGCCATTGTTAAATTTAGCCTGATTTATGCGCCAAAGTCTTGAAAATTTGTACATTTCGGATGGGCGTCAGCTACAGAAGTCGGGGCGGATTTTTGTACTATGTTATATTCCATACATAATGACATCGATAGGACTTACAAATGAATAAAAAATGTCGATGATATCTCACACACACTTTTTATACCCTTCACTTTCGTGAGAAGGGTATATATATGTTTGTCATTCCGTTTGTAATTTCCACAATATAATTTTCTGAGTATATATATTCTGAGTCCTTATAGATAGCGGATTCGATTAAGCCATGTCCGTCTGTCCGTCTGTCTGTTTGTCTGTCTGTTGAAATCAACTTTCTGAAGCCCCCAAACAACTTACACGATTCATACATCTCCGGAATTCTTCCGGCTCGGTTACTACTTAAAATCGAGAAAATCGGTCCACAAATGGCAGAGATATAAGGAAAAAACCAGGACAACCTCAATTTTTGACCTATTTTTGATCTATATCTGGATTACTAAGTCATTAATAGTAAGTTAGACCTACAATGGGTCAAAATCGGAAAAAATATTTTTTAACCCCATTTTTTTTTTACCAAAAGTTTTTTTCGCTAAATAATAAAAAAAAAAATTTAAAAAAAAAAATTTTGAAATTTAAAAAAAAAAAATTTTAAAAACACAATTCGAAAAAAATTCAAAAAAACAACTTTGGAAAAAAAAAATGTTGTTCACCTAAAAATATTTAAAATTTTTATTTTGAAGTATAATTTGGTGAAAGGTATATAGGATTCGGCACAGCCGAATATAGCTCTTTTACTTGTTTTATTTAAATTTAAAGATAGGAAGCGCTTAATGAAAGATATTTTATATACTTATTATTTCCACATTTATTTTAGCTTATAAAAGAAAAAATTATAGTTTCCTGAACTATAAAATCGTATTTTTTTTAACTATGTATGCAATATATATTTGTTTAATTTATATTTAATTTATTTATTAATTCTTTTTCTTTTATTTTATTTGCAGGTAAGCATTTTATGAAGTTTCTATATTATTGATATCAGTAAGTTTTTATTGAGATATTTGCATAAGTGCTAAATTTTCCAACCCTGTTCTCATGAGAGTATTTTAGGTGTTGCCAACTAATTTAAAGTAAAATTTTTAGCATCAATAGAAAACTCTCATAAAAAGAGAAAATGTCAGTAAAAAGGTTATAAAAAGTATTAAATTATTAAATTTAATACATACACAGAGAAAACAGATTCGTCATAGCATCCGAATTTGTTGCCAATCGAATGATTCTACCTTAGAGACCAAATTTTACAGTTGTGGCGTCAACATTTTAGAAGGGGTAACAAATGTTTGGTTGCTTCAACCGAAATTCTTCTTCGTCAACTGACTTTCTGTTGATAGAACCGAAAAAGTCTATGTGTGCAACCGAATCATTCGATTGGCAACAAATTCGGTTGCTATCACGAATCTGTTTTCTCTGTGTACTTATAATTTTACACAGCAGTTGAAGAAAAAATAACAGTTAAATTAATAAAGGTTCTTAAATTTTCAATTGATTTTAGCTTATTAATTCTAAAATTTCAATTTACTTATGATAGCTATTAAATCATATAAAATATGTTTGAAATTTAATCACTAGTTTAGTTTCTATTACAAAATTTATGAACAAACTATTTTTGTTATATTTTTGAGGCCATAATTGATATTTTTACAAAATATTGTTAACAAGTTTAAAACTGCAGTTACGTGATTTCTTAAGATTTCTAATATTGTCAAATGTATTACAGTCATAAGTTTTAACATTTTCGTTATAAATTACTTTTATATTTTGTGTTAAATGTCAATGTCAGTTTTTATATACTTATACAAGTATTTTTAACTTCTTATGACATAAATCAATTTTATTAATTTTGAAATATGAAGTCAAGCTAATCTAGCAATTAATTTGCTGTACTCATAACTTAGCAATTAAAAGTTAAGCTTTAAAAAAAACGAGGATGGTGTTTTAAGTTTTGAGATTAATATATTTTTTTTTAAGTGTCCAAACATCGGAGATGGGAAAAGTTCATAGCTAACAATGGCCAATACTTTCAATAAATTTATATTGTACAAATGTTTCAAAATAAAATCTAATGTTAGGCAGACAAGTCCGGTTTTTTCAAAAAAAATCGTCTAAGATGGGAAAAGTTCATAGCTAACAATGGCCAATACTTTCAATAAATTTATATTTTACAAATGTTTCAAAATAAAATCTATTTTGGATTCTGAGCAAAAACAACTGCCCATTTTTTGAGGCCAAAAGCGAATTAAGCCAATATCAGAAACTTTGTTCTGAAATGAAACGTATCCCAGAGAGAGCATTCTGCATCGATCGAAACAAATATTAGCCGGATGAGTCGGCGAGGCAAATCTTCCCAACCACTTCTTTCAAAATAGTTTTTAACAGGTATTGCAACATATGGAATAGCGTTGTCATGATGGAATATTACGGTTTCATGTCTGGCCGCATATTCTGGGCATTTTTCGGTCAATGCTCGTTTCAAACGAATCAGTTAGCTCATAATAGATATTGTTACGATTTTGCAATAGCGATTTGAATTAAACGGTCTGTAACGACTGCCTGCAGCATTCATCATGTATATAAACACGTCCATCAGTAGAAGCTTCTACTTATCAACAATGTTGATAGCATGCGGTTATTAGCATTGTTTATAAGTATGGCAATACTAAATGTTTAAGCGGCTAACATTGACATCGAAAGCTCTAGAATTCGAACATACTAGTTAAGATCATTGTAGAAGATTCCCGAAAGATGGCGTGTGTATAAATAGTGGCAGAGGTTGCATTTGGGAGTTGAGTTTATCATTGGCGCTGTTAGAGTTAACATCAACTACCTTGTACATTTAAGTTTGTACATTTTAAAGTGTGTGTGCATTTCTGCGAATTGATAAACGTGTATAAAGACACTGAGCGACTATTTGAACTGTTGTTGTTGTAGATTTTAAATAAATAAAGAGTTGTTACAATTTTAAACTACTAAAACTGCTTTTCATTTGCAATCAAAAGTATCCGGTTTATTTAAAGGAAATAAAGAAACGTTTTGAAAAGGTTCAAACTTAACAATATGACTCTTTTGCTGCCACCAAATACAAAGCATTACCTTAGCGCCATGGATAATTGCTTTGGTGGCCAGCTTCACGTACGATCTCTTTTTAAATCATAAACATATTAGTACTGACTATGTGAAATTTCATTAAGATATCTCCAATTCAGTTCATTATTATTTCCCAAATAAAATTTTTCTAAAACACTGTGCGCTGTACCAGTTTTGTTTATACTGCAAATAACTGTATTATAGACTTTCAATAGAACTCTCGTTTTGAAAACCGTACAAAATACTTTCAGAAATTCATTTCTATTCAGCAAAATTTGTTTTATGAATATTTTGTTGTCCATAAAAAAACCAATCGAATTTAGAATGTATTCATATTCACACAATTCAAAATTTGTAAACAAAAAAAAAAAAAAGCTACAATGTTGCCTTTATACAATTAGGAAAAAATTTATCAATTCTATATAAAAAAAACACTCACTAACTAACCATACACTATTTTATAATTTTGAAAATTTAAACGTATTCAGTTTTTTAAATTAAAAACCCCCCTGTACGTCATTAATAATAACAACAAAATACATTTTTTTTATGAAATATACAATGACCTTGATGTATTTTGTTGTTGTTTTTGATGTCGATTAAAAAAAAACACACACACACCAACAACCAATTCTCACACCGCCAGAAACTTTGAAACATTTTTACAAAAATTCTTAATTTATTTTAATCTTCTTTAGTTGTTTGTTTATTTTATTTCTGTATTTCTATGAGAGTGTGCGAGGTTTGGTTTTTTGAAATAATTAAAAACTATTTTCTGGTCATTTAAGTCCAAAATATATTTTATTTTGTTTTGTTTTATTTAAAACAAATAACTTGAATAGAAATTTAAAAATTGTAATTTAATTGGTCATGGTTGGAGAATTAAACAGACAAAGACATTGGCAATGACCAAGCGTTTTATGAAATTAATTTTGGTTTTTAATGACACTCCTGAGAATAATAAAAAAAAAATCAAAACCCATCCCTGACAAAAAGTGATGACAACACTTTAAAACAAATTGGACGAAAAAAAAAATTACTGAAAAACTGTAATTTAATGTTTAATTTTATTAAATGTACTCAACACTACCTTAGTGGAGAGGGTATATTAGTGTTTGTGCTAATATTTGCAACGCTCAAAAATATTAGAGTTACACAATCAGCCCAGAATCAATTTCTGAGTTAAACGATGTCCGTCCTTCTGTCCGTCTTTCTTACTTGATTGATGTCTATGTAAACCTTGTACGCAAAGTAAAGGTAAACATTTTAAAGATATTTCGAACGCTCTCTCTGGGAAACGCTTCACTTTGGAACAGAGTATCCGATATTGGCTTGATTCGTTCTTGGTGAGCAGATGAGCAGTTCTTTTGGCTCGAAATTCATATGTTGTCAGAAAGATGGGAAAAGGTCGTAGCTAACAATGTTCAATACTTTGATTAAATGTATATTGTACAAATTTTTCAAAATAAAAGATAAAAATTATAAAAAAATCCCGCATTTTTAAGTCATACCCCCAATATATTGACCGACTACACTTTCTTAATAGTTTTTTTCATTTAAAATTTCGCTTAACCATTTGTTTTATTTCTTTTTATGTACACATACAATACATTCTTCCGGCATTTTGTTTATTTACTACTAATTATTTTTATATTTCTTTAAGTGTATACTCTATAAAAATCTAAAAAATTAGTTTTATTTTCATTTTCAAATAAACAAATATTTAACGCTTAACAACAGGAAAACATCTAACAGCCATAAATCTAATAATTTTTTTCTTTGTTGTTTTGAAATGTGAAGGTTGTTTTCTTCCTTCTCTTCTTTGTTTTTTCTGTTAAATACTGATAATATTATTGATTTTACCCTTTTCTATTTTTTGAAAACCCATAAAAAGGACCTTTATTTTCTGTAAAACAGCCCATCATTAAGCAGTAAAAAATAAATGTACGGCTAAATTTATGATTTACAACAATATTTTACAGATTGTGTGCGTGGTGGCTTTTGATATTTGGAATTGAATAAATTAAAAACTCTGGTATAAATTATATAAATATTTTAAAAATATGGTTAAATACCTGAGGAATATAAATGTACGTAAATTACCTACATATATTTCTATATTTACACTTACATTTGCCAGTGGCTTGTTCTCCATATGCCGGTATATGATAAGAA
The DNA here is from genome assembly GCA_942486065.2 of Calliphora vomitoria. NCBI lineage: Eukaryota > Metazoa > Arthropoda > Insecta > Diptera > Calliphoridae > Calliphora > Calliphora vomitoria. The sequence goes on along the minus strand of OW818030.2, from coordinate 113,003,934 downwards.
TTTAATCAACTCAAATAAAAACTGTAAAATCCTTTTTAAAGCCCTTTTTGCAACCGCATTTGATAACGTAAATAGTCGATATTTATACATACGTCCAGATGTATTTACCTGGCCCCATTAGATACCCACATGTAAACAAGTATACTCGGTTATATGTATGTATGTTTATTTATTTGGGGTATTCACAGTTTGAAAAAAAATATGTAATTAGAAGAAGTCACAAGACAAATGGTTAAAACATAAGAGAAAACTATAAAAAACAACAGCAATTTTACTGCATGACATTAAGTTGCAGCATTGTGCTCGATTTTGAAAACCATTCCTGCATGCTTGGTAATAATAAAAGCGGGTTATTAATTTTGAATCCAGTAATTTAACAAATGGACATCGATAGCTTTACATATTGTATATCTGTGTAAAGGAAATTACGCCCGCTGTGGTTGCAATCCCAAATCAAGCTAGACAAAATTATAAAAATTTATGACTTCAGTATAAAGCGAAATATATTAATTAAAATAGCTAACAACTTGCTCTCATACTACGTAAAACTGTTTTTTTTATACCCTTCACCATGAGTGGCAAGGGAATATATAACTCTGTCATTCCGTTTGTAATTTCTACATTTTTCATTTGCGACCCTATATAGATCGTTAGAGATAGCGAAATCAATATAGCCATGTCCGTCTGTCCAACTGTATGTTGAAATCAAGCTACATACACGATTCATACATCAATATACCGGAAATTTTTCCGGCTCGGTTTCTATTTAAAATCGACACATTCGGCCCACAAATGGCTGAGATATAAGGAAAAAACCACGACAACCTCGATTTTTGACCTATTTTTGATCTATATCTGGATTACTAAGGCATTAATATAGACAATATGGATATATAATGAAAGATATTTCAAAGTCCGTTGTATATAAGGCTATATATAGTAAGTTGAACCTACAATGGGTCAAAATCGGGAAAGATATTTTTTAACCCAAATTTTTTTTCGTCATTTTTTCACTAATAAATTTTAATTTTTTTTTTAAATTAAAAAAGAAATTTCGTAAAAAAAAATTTTAAAAAATAAAATTTTGAATATTAAAAAATTTGATTTTTTTTTAACAAATAAAAAAAAACTTTTTAAAAAACAATTTCAAAAAAATTTTGAATTTAAAAAAAAATTATTATAATTGATTTTAAAATATAATAAGATTCGGCATAGCCGTTTGGTTTTCATATGAGAAGCCGTTGAAGTTTAAGAAACATCGTTAATTTTTTTATTTTATTGGGTGTATGACTTAAAAATTCTGGATTTTTTCAAATGTTTAGCTTTTATTTTAAAACATTTGGACAATATACATTTATTTAAAGTATTAGCCATTGTTAGCTATGAACTTTTTCCATCTTTCTGGAAACATATTGTTACGTTTTCAATTCGCAGCAATACACACACACACTTTATAACGTACACGTACGAACACCGCCAATGATCAACTCCACTCACGACTGCAGCCTCTGCCACTATTTATACACGCACTGCCATCATCATCCGAGTAGTCGAGATTGTTCTTAAAGATCAACTAGTATGTTCGATTTCTAGAGCTTTCGATGTCAACGTTAGCAGCCCAAACATTTAGTGTTGCCATACTTACAAACAATACCAATAACCGCATGCTACTGATGGACGTGCCCTTAAACATGATGAATGCTGCAGGCAGTCGTTACAGACCTTTAAATTCTACTCGTCATTTCACAATCGTAACAATATGGATTCCGAGCCATAAAAGAACTGCTCATCTTTTGAGGGCAACAACTAATCAAGCCAATTTCGGATACTCTGTTCCAATGTGAAGCGTATCCCCGAGAGAGATTGTTCTGCTTCGATCGGAACAAATAGTAAACGGACGGGGCGAGGTTTGGACTATAAGGAGGATGAGGCAAAACTTCCCAACCACTTCTTACTAAATAGTTTTTTAGCAGGTATTGCAATATGTGGGCAAAAAACTATTTAGTAAGAAGTGGTTGGGAAGTTTTGCCTCATCCGCCTTATAGTCCAAACCTCGCCCCGTCCGTTTACTATTTGTGATGGAATATTACAGTTTCATGTTTCGTACAGGTTCCCTTTGATGGTCTGGCCAGATTTCAGCAGCTTATAATAGATAGGACCCTTTTGCTTCCACCAAATACAGAGCATTACCTTAGCGCCATGGATATTTTGCTTTGGTGTCGATTCAGCTGGTTGGCCGTGCTTCACATAAGATCTCTTATGCTTTGGATTATCGTAATGGATACATTTTTCATAGCCAATATTGATTCGGTGCAAAAATGATTTTCTTTTTAGCCTTCAAGCATTATTTCGGACATATAAAATCGTCTTTCAAGTTCTCTTGGCTTCAATTCGATGGTACCCAATTTGCCTGCTTTAGGATGAATCCTGCTGCTCGCAAACCGGTTTAAAATTGCTGCTTGAGTAGCTACCAATGATTTTGCAAGCTCTTGTTGAGTTTAAAAACAATCTTCATGGAGTAATGCCTTCAATTCTTGGTCTTCAAACTTTTTTTGGCTGGCCTGGGCGATCTTTGTCTTCCGTGTCAAAATCAGCACTTCTGAATCGCACAAACCATCTCTGGCACTTTGCAATCGTTGGAACACATTCACCACAAGCTTTGGTGAGCAATCAGTGTGCTTCAGTCGCACTTTTTTTTTAAAAATTAAAGAAGTAACGCGAAACTTCCCGCATATGACGCTTGTTGGCACAAAATTCGACATTTTCGAAGCAAAACAAACTTTGTTGTATACACTATAATGTACAATAACTAAGTTAGAATAAATGGAAGATATGTACCCTTCAAAATGGCATATAAGTTATTAAAAACTAAAACCGCGTTCAAAAGATACACCATCTATTGTAAATTTATCATTTTTAAGTCATTCACCCAAAACGTATTGTTACGTTTTAACCTTTTTAAAACGTTGGTTAGTTTCCTTTAAATAAACCGAATATTTTTGATTACAAATAAAAAGCAGTTTAAAATTGTAACAACTTTTTATTTATTTAAAATGTACAACTCTAACAGCTCCAATGATTAACTCACTCACGACTGCAACCTCTGCCACTATTTATACACACGCCATCTTTCGGGAATCTTCTACAATCCTCTTAACGGACATACTAGTACATTCGAATTCCAGAGCTTTCGATGTCATTGCCAGCAGCACAAACATTTAGTGTTGCCATACTTATAAACAATGCTAATGACCGCATGCTATCAATATTGTTCATAAGTAGAAGCTTCTAGTGATGGACGTGTTTATAAACATGATGAATGCTGCAGGCAGTCGTTACAGATCGCTATTGCAAATTCGTAACAATTTAAAGGAAACCTACAAATGTTGAGCGGTTCGATTCATAATTGAACATAGCTCACATATAAGAGGCCCACTTCCGAAAATTACTTTAACGAGCATGAAACTCTTAAAAATTTTGGTATCCAGGAAAAAATCAACACAACAAAGTATAAAAGTATTGAAAGAAATCACGTTAACAAATTTCACGGCGATCAGTCCATAATTCCTCATAGCTACCATATAAGGATCACTTCAGAAAATCACTCAGAAAAAAAATTATTGAAATTTTAATAGTGTATACTTTCTTATTTGTTTTGTTTTAGTTTCAAGATTTAAATACTTATTGTAAGGCGTAGGTAATAAAACAAAACAGTTATTTAAAGTGGGACATAAAAAACAAATTACTCCATTAAGATAGTTAACCGTTTAGAATATGATTTGCTTTCAATATAAACTTCTTAAGTTGATCCCGTTCGTGTACAATGATCTTAAATCTCGGCACGTGTCTGCTTGTAAACAATGTAAAGTGCTCATTAGTAGGATTAATTAAAAACTTATTTAGATTTTATAATTTAGCAAGTCATTTCCAAATACTTATTTGCTTAAATATTTCAAAATAATGTCTAAATAATTTACAAAATTTTGTTGTAATTCTCTAATTGTCATCTTAAATAATTTCCTGTTAAATGATTAAACACAATTTGCCAGATGAATATGAGATATGAATAAAAAAAAAACTATAATTAAATGCATAAATCTTTAAAATGAATGAATGAATGAATATCTTTACAAAAATCTAATAGTAATAAATTGCAGCAATTAAAATTTTTTCTATTAGAAAAAAAAAATCTAAATAAATATTAACAAATTCTCACTATTAAATGATGTTACAAATTAGCTAAATTAAATGTTAAATACTAAAGAAAATGAAATTTATTTATAAAAATATTTTAATATAAACAAACTGTTATAACCCTTTTATAAGCTTATCAATCAATATATTTAAAAGTTTTATCTAAACAATTGTTTTTTAAATTAAATTATTTTATATGTATGAATGAATATATATATATATATATATATTTATAATGAAGGCACACCTTGACCGTACCAGTACCTGGAACTGTTATCTGTAGTTGTCGTTTTGTTTAGATAAATTATTTTGTATTTTCAAACTAAAATGATTTATTGTTGGCTAAAGTTTGTAAGGCGGACGTATCTATTATAAATAAAAAAAGTTTTTTTTTTTTAGATTCAGAAGGGAATTCCCTTTTGTTCATATGTTTTATAAGTATAATAAATTAAAATGCGGCTTTATTAATTATGATACATGTGTTATGCGCCAGATATGTTTCTCAGATTAATTTTGTGTTATTTATTATTTAAAAAGAACTTTGTACAACCTAAAAGTATGCTAGCAATTTTAAAGAAACTTATTCTAACAGTTACTTGAGAGATTTCTCTTGTTTACATTAATTTATTTTTCCACAGAGAGAGTGAGATGTGGCAGACATTCATAGCCACCAAGGGGTGAAAAAAATCGGCTATTTATCTGTAAACAACATGAATATCAACTAAGTTCATAAAATTAAACAAATAAGAATAAAAAAAATCCCAATTAATAGCTGGTTAAATTACAACAGAGAAATGTTCTCTTATGCCGAACAACAGATTTTAAGCTTATGCCTTTAGTGTGGACATCTTCATACTTTGTATACCCTTTACCACGAGTGGCAAGAGTATATGTAATTTTAAACATTTTCATGGATCCATGTATGTAATTACCATAGTCAATTTAGCAAAGTTCATCTGTCTATTGAATTCAAAATTTCCGAAGCCCCCAAATAACTTACAAACATCAATATATCGGTTAACCTTCTTTTCCACCGCCTGCCTTACTGTTTTCAATAAAATCAAATTTTCTCCTTAAATTTTTCAAGACTTTTATCGTAAATTTTTATCATATAATTATGGTTGTTTATTACACTCTGATAAAAAAATTTAAAAAAAAAAACCTAAAAAAATATTATCATAAAAAATCAGCAGCTACGAATATATTAATTATGGCTGCCTTAAATAAATATGTACTGCTAGTTGTCGTCGTCGTAAAATTCATTATCATAATTGACATGAATAATTAGGAATTTTATATGGAATTTATTACTCACTCATATATCAGAAAATTTTGGTAAACAAAACAAATATTTTGTTTTCATTTTGTGTTCTTCATTTAACATGTTGTTTTTAAATGTTAATTTACAAAAAAAGGGCATGGTTTTAAAAACGGAACATAAGGAAAAATCAACTTACCGTTTAGCATGCAGAAGGAATTGAGGTCTTTTTATACTCCATTTTTAGCTGCAATCGTAGGTCTTTTTATACTATTTTTATACTCTAATTTTAGCTGCAATCATAGCTTGAATCGTAGGTCTGTTTATACTATTTTTATACTCTAGTTTTAGCTGCAATCGTAGGTCTTTTTATACTATTTTTATACTCCAATTTTAGCTTCAATCGTAGGTATTTTTATACTATATTTATACTCTAATTTTAGCTTCAATCGTAGGTCTTTTTATACTCCAGTTTAAGCTTCAATCGTAGGTCTGTTTATACTCTAGTTTTAGCTTCAATCATAGGTCTTTTTATACTCTAGTTTTAGCTTCAATCGTAGGTCTTTTTATACTCCATTTTTAGCTTCAATTGCAGGTCTTTTTATACTCCATTTTTAGCTGCAATCGTAGGTCTTTTTATACTCCAATTTTAGCTTCAATCGTAGGTCTTTTTATACTTCAATTTTAGCTTTAATCGTAGGTCTTTTTATACTATATTTACACTCTAATTTTAGCTGCAATCGTAGGTCTTTTTATACTATTTTTATACTCATATTTTAGCTGCAATCGTAGGTCTTTTTATACTATTTTTATACTCCAATTTTAGCTTCAATTTTAGCTTCAATCGTAGGTCTGTTTATACTCTAGTTTTAGCTTCAATCGTAAGTCTTTTTATACTCTAGTTTTAGCTTCAATCGTAGGTTATTTTGTACTCCAGTTTTAGCTTCAATTGCAGGTCTTTTTATACTCCAATTTTAGCTTCAATCGTAGGTCTTTTTATACTATTTTTATACTCTAATTTTAGCTGCAATCATAGCTTGTATCGTAGGTCTGTTTATACTATTTTTATACTCTAGTTTTAGCTGCAATCGTAGGTCTTTTTATACTCCAGTTTTAGCTTCAATTGCAGGTCTTTTTATACTCCAATTTTAGCTTCAATCGTAGGTCTTTTTATACTATATTTATACTCTAATTTTAGCTGCAATCATAGCTTGAATCGTAGGTCTTTTTATACTCCAATTTTAGCTTCTTTTTATACACCAAATTTAAGTTTTAATCGTATGCATTTTTATATTTCAATTCTAGCTTCAATCGTAGGTCTTTTTATATTCCAATTCTAGCTTCAATTGTAGGTCTTTTTATATTCAACTTATAGCTTCTTTTCATATTCCAATTTAAGCTTCGATCGTAGGTCTTTTGATATTCCAATTTTAGCTTCAATCGAAGGTCTTTTTATACTTCTACTTATAGCTTCAATCGTAGGTAAGGTTGCCTGTAAGCAACACGAATATCACAACCACCTGGTCATATTACAACAAAGAGTCTCAAATATGTTATTATTAGTCATGTTCTCTCTATGTCGATCACTGGTTTAAAGGAAGTTTAACGTATGCAGTTTTAAGTCACAGCTTCGGCATCAGTCGCTTTTTGAATTTCGATATGCCAACAAATTACTACTGGTAGGAATCCAACACCATCTCCAAATTCAATTGAGATCTTCATTCACAATAGGAGAAATTTTGTCAATCGATTAAAATCGTTTGTTGTTCCAGAAGTCAGTTAGTTAAACCCTAGTTAAAAGTTTGGCATTTCGATAACATTTAATAACAGTGCACTTTTTAGTTATTAAAAAGTAAAATTTTTAACTAAATTCTTTTGAGCAAACTCACATAAATTATAAACAAACAAATAAATAAATTTATTTAGAAAACAGATTCGTGTATTTAAAACTGACAGTTTTGATAAGATAAAAATCTAGTTAAAATACAAACAAAACTACAAAAAATAATTTTAATTTAAATAATTATTTTTGCAAAGTATGTTTTATAGTTACGCAAGGAATGTTTGTTGCTCCTCTCTCACTCTCTCTCTCTCTATTCGGCCTGTTTTATTTAAACTGGAAATAATTGAAATATTTTCAAATCATATACAAACAGATTTTAATTTAGCAACGTAATTTGAAAATAATGAGTAATTAAAAAAAATATATAACTAAAACATTTAGTTTATAAAATCTTTCACAAAATGCATCGTTTAGTTAGACATTTTGCTATTTTAGCATCTAACAGAAACTGGGAAAATTTATTACAGGCAATACTTATATGAAATTAAGTAATGAAATATGTATAATTTTTACAACATTTTTTTAATGATTTTCATTATGGCTTATGCCATAAAGAATATGTCCTTCAATTTACATCAATGAGAACCAAACCCAGGCATGACTCACGAACATTAATCGGCTTTCTACACAAACTCATCGTGAATGCCTACAATAAGTTCAAAACTTTTGGAATGAAACACTAATTCTATTGTTTCTTAAGGAGTGATTTGAAATAGGTTGGAGTTTCAAACGAGATATTGCAAGATCGTTGTCGGGCTTATTGTGAATTTGAGACATGATTGAACATGTTTGATGTAGAAAAATGCTTCTATAATCAGCTCAAATCCCGGAAAAAGCATAAATAGTTTAGTGGAAGAAACAATGGAACCATTTTCTTTGATAAATTATTGCTTTTCTTAAAGACTTACTTTAATGACAACAATACTTTCTTTGGAAATGGTGTGTGGCAAATAAACCGAATGCCATAAAATATTTAAACAAAATATTGGTTTATTAGTGCTTAAATAAGTGCATTGTAGGTATAATTTAAATAAACAATGTTATAAATTTATTATTTTTATAGCAGAAGGAAATTATAAATTATACAATCGAGTGTTAGGCGAACATGTAACCAAATTGTTAAGGAGCGTCTCGTTAAAAAAGATCACTCACAATTCTCTAGATAATGTGTCAATAAACAAGTTTTGTGATCAAACTGTATATGAGAAATAGCGACTACTTGCTTTGAAGTGCTTTTAGTTCAATAATGTATAAGAAATTGTTTAAGTTAAATTTATAAGTAAACTACTTATATCTATAGAAAGTATAGTATACTTCAGGGACTTAACAATTTCAAATTGTGTATCATACTTTCGTGCGAGTAACTGCATTGGCGTTTTTTTACTGTGATCAAAACAAGTTGTTTGTGGAAATCATAGTACTTACAAAATAGAAAAAGGGCAACATTTGTTTCATTATTTTCGAAATACATATTCGAACTTTATTTCTGTTGTTTGGTGTATAAGAGGGCATTTCATTAAGCACTTCCTATATTTAAATTTAAATAAAACAAAGTGTGTGTAAGATATCATTGAGATTTTTTATTCGCTTGAAAGTTCTATCGATACCGATGCAGTATGTAGGAAATGTAACATCGTGCAAATGTCCGCTGAGGCTTCGCTATGTGTTGCGCATCCGAAAAGTCCAATTTTCCATGACTTTGGCTCATAAAGAAAACGTCTAACGGTAGGTTTTTTTATACTATTTTTATACTCTATTTTTTGCTGCGTAGGTTTTTTATACTCCAATTTTAGCTTCAATCGTAGGTCTTTTTATACTCTAGTTTTAGCTTCAATCGTAGGTCTTTTTATACTCTAGTTTAAGCTTCAATCGTAGGTCTTTTTATACTATAATTTTAGCTTCAATCGTACGTCTTTTTATACTATTTTTATGCTCTAATTTTAGCTGCAATAGTAGGTATTTTTATACTCTAATTTTAGATTCAATCGTAGGTCTTTTTATACTATTTTTATACTATAATTTAGCTTCAATTGTAGGTATTTGTATACACAAATCTTAGCGTCAATCGTAGGTCATTTTATACTATTTTTCTACATTAATTTTAGCTGCAATCGTAGGACTTTTTATACTCCAATTTTATCTTCAAACGTAGGTCTTTTTATACTCCAATTTTAGCTTCAATCGTAGGTCTTTTTATACTATTTTTCTACATTAATTTTAGCTGCAATCGTAGGACTTTTTATACTCCAATTTTAGCTGCAATCGTAGGTATTTTTGTACTCCAATTTTAGTTACCACCGTAGGTCTTTTTATACTCTAATTTTAGCTGTAATCATAGGTCTTTTTATACTCCAATTTTAGCTTCAATCGTAGGTCTTTTTATACTCTAATTAACTGCAATCGTAGGTCTCTTTATACTCAAGTTTAAATCTGGCTGAATTTTACCAATGGCATGATTTAAAATGCGACTTAAGAAAACTCTACAAGAAAACGTCTAACGCGGTCAAATCAGAGACCTGCCCCGAACGGCTGTAAGCCGGCTAAGCCAAGCCGCCGATAAATTTTAAAAGTCGCCGCCTTTGAAATTTTTCCAGCTTAAATCGGCTTAAAAATAGCCGACGTTTTAAATAAAAGTTCCTTAGTAACTTCATAAGATTTTAAGAATTTCACTTTTTAAATGTTTAGTTTTTTACTATTTGAGTAGTTATTCTTTAGTCGGCTGATAGCCAACATTGAGTGGTAACCGACCATTTATGGAGTCATCCGCCGCCGCCGCCGTGAAATTTAGTCGGCGCAGGTCTTTGGGTAAAATCGCACGATCTCGGTGGCCAGTTCACATCATCTCCACGTGAGATGACCATGCCTTCAAATCGCTCGTGCAAAATATGAAATTTGGCATGAGCTGTATGGCACGTACTGCCATACCGTTGAAACCTCATGTCGTTGGTGTTCCTTATCATCCAATTCAGGCCAAAAGAAGTTGGCAATCATCGACCTACAGCGCTCGCCGTTGACGGCGAAGAATTTGGCCAGCCCAAAGTCTATACCAAACGGTGACTTTATGAATCTCATGTGGATTGGTATCGTCCCAAATTCGACAAATTTGTTTTCCAGAAATGGGCGGAAAGTTGTTCGTACAGAGCAGCCATTTTGATAGAACAATTAGATCATTTGCACGAGTCGTTGAACGCTACATCCGTACATGGTGATTTGAAAAAAAAAAAAAAAAATCTAATTCGACAGATGTAGTTTCAACAATATGGTTGCTATCAACTGTTAAAGTTCGGAAGTCCCTATTGGAAGAACCTTTCTAGTAATCAGCTAGACTAGTCATATCACCCTGTTGAATATGCTTCGATTTATGTTAATTTTTTGATGACATTAAGCTAAGACACAAAACGCAGCTTAGCAAGGATACAATGCAGTATCGCGCAGAGAATTGTCAACATGATTTGTAGGAAATCTAGTGATTTGTGAAATGTAATTTCCAAAACCAAAGCAATATAACTTGTTCGTTTGTTAAGTCAAGCATTAATATCAAATTGCTTGTTATTGATATTGACATCAGCTAGCTAAGACACAATAATCAAGTTAGCGAAGACACAATACACAGATGCATAGACAATTTTCGAAATGATATCAAGAACAGTTTAAAGTGTTATGCGAAAGATGTATGTAAACAGTTGTGGCAAATCAATTAAGTAGAAAATATTATATATAAATATTTAAATTTTGAAAAGTCCTCTTACAATACATTTATAAAGGAAGTGGATGAAGAAATGTGTTGTAAATTACTACTCTTCTATAATGATTTTATTTTCACTTTTATTAGCTTGTTTCCCAATTTGATTTTCTTTCAACTTTTATGTCTATATAAATCATATTCTTAAATCAACATCTATAAATATAAACTTTCATTCATTCACTCATGTGTACCAAAAAACAGAAATCTCTCTTTATTTGGGCAAAATATATGAATGAGCCAATAAATACAAATAAATGTATGCAGTGTGGCCCAAAGCCCAACAAACAAATCAATATTTAGCAAATAAAAAGGTTATTTAAACATATTTTTCGAAAATAATTTTGTATTTTTTTATAATAATTTTATATGCATGTGTGGTGGGCTGTTATATTTTGGCTGTAATTTGTTGTATTCTGAAACGCAAATAAGATAATGGCATTAGGCCAAAGATTGATTATATATTTGTTCATATTTTTCTACTATAGTACATACAAATTGGACGTTTTTTTTCATATGTATTAGAATATATATTTACTAAATTTTGTTATTTTGTGGAAAAAATAACGCAAAAATTTGTAAAATGTCAATTGTGTTGAAATGCAATTTTTCAAAAGTTTTTTTTTTTTTTTTTTTTTTATCAAAATATAAATATTGGTGGCATGTACACATTTTTGTTTCGAAATTATTTAACAAACTCATTATTTAACAAATTGATAACTATTTAATATATTAAGTTTATTAGCCAAAGAACTTCTGAATTGTTTGAGTGATCACTTTAAAACAAGTTATAATAACAGAACAGGAGCGAGGTTTTAACAGATTGATGTCGCAGGGACTGTTGATTTCTTGCTTGGAGGTCCTTAATACTCATTTGCCCAATTCACAATCGGTGTCGTAGCGTTGTATGTCATAAATGTATTTCAAACAACATTTTTCGAAACAAAAACAAAATATTAATAAAAAAATTACGACATACAACGCTACGACACCGATTGTGAATTGGGCAATTAATTAACATGAAATTGTTTATCTGTGTCAAAGTTCAATTTTCATGCTGACCAACTTATATTTCCAAGAAGTAAAGTATACTTCAGGGAGTTGAATTTCGTACTTCCGTGGGAATAAGAGAACTTAGTTATCCGAACAAGTTATTTAGAATTTTTTAATCTTAATGATTAAAAAAGTCATTTGTAAGAGTTCACATTATTATGGTAGAGAATGATTCTTGTTTTTGCAGTGACTTTTTTTGGTCTTCTTTGAAGACTTTGAAGATGAAACTGATGACTATTTTCTTTGCATTGTTTGAAGTCAATTAATGTATAAGAAATTCTTGATCAGTGTCAATGTTCAAGTAGATCAACTTACATTTCCAGAATGTAAAGTCTACTTTTAGGGGCTTAACAAATTGTATAAAAACCCAACAAAAACTCTACTTACCTAGTAAGCTAGCAAGCAATATTGGAGCTAGTTATCTTTGCTCGCGATTTGATAAATGTACTATATTCTTCCCAGCAATATGTAGCCTTATAATTGCCTTATGTGGGAATCGAACCGGCATGCTCGATTGTTATTGTTTGTGTTTGAAAGTCTAGCTGTTTACCCACTGCTGCATATACGAGTAATTTTCTCATAAGTTAACAATGGTTTTAACATAAACATATAAAGTAATATAAACATATAAATTAATATAATTTTAGCTGGGAAATGTTCGTTATTTATTCAGGTATCATAATCCAGCGATATTATAATATTTTCATTATCATTTTTTTTGTGCAAGTAAAGAAATCAATATTTTTTAATTATTTTGTTCAAACAAGTCTGTGAATCCTTGTAAAAATAATTGAAATAAAATCATATTAAATCTTTGGTTTGTTTAATCATGCTTTTATTTCTATTTTTCGGTATTCTTTTGTTTAACTACCTCAAATTATCACTTGGTGGGTTTCCCATATTTTTGTTTTAATTATTTAATTTTTTTTTTTTCATATCATAGAAATAAAGTCTGTCACTTCTAATGAGGAAAGCAGAATACACAACTCAAACAACGATTGCAGCCACATATCAACAAATATTTTTTTTATTATTTTGTTAATTTTTTTTCAACAAAAAACAAAAAAAAAAATAACATCTGTTATTAGTGTTTTGGTGGATTTGTTTAAAAACAAAAAGTATGGCACACTTGCCAAATCACACAAACATTCAATAAATATTATATGAGGGATGAGTAGCAGTGGACAAAAGTACTTTTTATACCCTTCAATACCGTAGTGGGGAGGGTATTATGCGTTTGTGTAACTCCCAAAAATATAAATCTAGCAACCACCTTAAAGTTTACCGATTCACTTTCTGAGTCGAATAAACGATGATCGTCCATCTTTTGCCCAAAGTACGATTTGTAATTTGAAGATATTTCCACAAACATTTTATGCATGCGTTTTGTTCGCGAAAGATTAAAACCTTCACCTATCCCCCATACAAATGTCCTCCCGAAATAGATCTTTATCGGTCATAAATGTTTAATTTATATAGGTTACTATACAAATTTCGCTGCAAATAAGTTTTATATATACGAAAGTCATGTCATTTAATTTTATTAGTCATGGCTTCCACATATAAGGCCCACTTCCGGAAATCACTTTAACGAGCATAAATGTCTTAAAAATGTTGGCAGCCTTATTGTAGCTTCAATCCTATTGTCGCTTAATGTAGCTTCAATCGCAGATCTTTAATAGTTTTATATTATCTTCAATTGTAGGTCTTTATACAGTTTTATATTAACAACAATGTTAGGTATTTATACAGTCTAATATTAGCATCAATTGTATGTCTTTAACGGTCTTATATTAGCTTCAATCATATGTCTTTATAAAGTCTTATATTAGTTTCAATCGTAGGTCTTTTTGTAGCTTCAATCGCAGGTCTTTTACGGTCTTATATTATCTTCAATCGTAGGTCTTTATACAGTCTTATTGTAGCTTCAATCACAGGTCTTTAACATTCTTATATTACATTCAATTGTAGGTCTTTATATAGTCTTATTGTAGCTTTAATCGTAGGTATTTATACAGTCTTATTGTAGTTTCAATTGTAGCATCAATCGCGGGTCTTAATGCAGTCCTATCGTTGGTCTTTATACAGTATTTTGTAGCTTCAATCGCAGGTTTTTAATTGTAGGTCTTTATAATATAGTCGTATATTAGCAAAAATCTTAGGTATTCATAAAATCTTATGTTAGCGTTAATAGTAGGTCTTTATACAGTCTTACGTTAGCTTCAATCGAAGGTCTTTATACAGTCTTATTGTAGCTTCAATCACAGGTCTTTAACATTCTTATATTAGCTTCAATCGTAGGTCTTTATACAGTCTTATTGTAGCTTCAATCACAGGTCTTTAACATTCTTATATTAGCTTCAATCGTAGGTCTTTATACAGTCTTATTGTAGCTTCAATTTTAGGGATTTATACAGTCTTATTGTAGTTATTAACATTCTTATATTAGCTTCAATCGTAGGTCTTTATACAGTCATATATTAGCTTCAATCGTAGGTATATAGTATTGCTGTAGCTTGAATCGTAGATCTTTAAACAGTCATATATTAGCTTCAATCGTAGGTCTTTATACAGTCTTATTGTACCTTCAATTGTAGGGGTTTATACAGTCTTATTGTAGTCTTTAGCAGTCTTATGTTAGCTTCAATCGTAGGTATGTATACAGTCTTACATTAGTTTCAATCGTAGGTCTTTATACAGTATTTTTGTAGCTTCAATCATACGTCTTTATACAGTCTTATATTACATAAATCGTAGGTATTTATTCAGTCGTATTGTAGATTTAATCGTAGGTATTTATACAGTCTTATGTTGGCTATAATCAAAGGTTTGAAATTATTAAATTATTTGGAAACAATTTAAAGTTTCAATTAAAACTTGATATTAAATAAACTTTAAACAAACATTTTTAATGCCCCTTTATATGTATACACAAATTCATGGAGTACCTTTCAAACATTTTGTTGTAATTTGTTTAGAAAAATATAAATAAACAATAGAATACAAACTATTAAACTAAAACTTCACAATATAAAAAAAGTACTTTTTTCATACCTTTGCTACAATTTATAATTTTCACTTGGCATCCCCTTTTTTTATGTCATGATTATTGTCATTTACCGGCTACACACACATACATACATTTAAACTCGTGCTCTTAAACAAAATACAGGGTCAAGAACATTAAATGTTTTTTTTTTTTTTTGGTACTTTCACAAAAATACTCACTTATTTATACCTCTACATTATTTTTGTTTTATAAATATTTTATTTTATTTTACTATAGTTTTTTTTTTTTTTTAAATAATTCATAACATTATTGAAACATGTTTTATTTATTATTATTTTTTTTTTTTCATGGAATTTAATTAATTTTTCGTTGTTATTTTTTTGAGGTTGATTTTGCTAGGTTTGTGTATTCACTCCAAAAATACAACAGTATGTAATTAGAAAAACAAGTAAAAAAATATTATTCATAAAATTTGTAATTTATTTTGTTGTTGTTGATTTAGCTTTTGTATTGTTTATGGTTTATTTAGGTTTCATGTGCCAAAAAATAAAAGCAAAAAATTAATAAAATAAATACAACAACAACAAATACAACAAAAAAATCTCGTACTATATTTTACCGCCCACAGTTGTGGGCATAATAATCAAAATAAAAGAGTTTGAGAAGTTTTTATTTAAAGATTTTAGGGTTGAATGAACTTTTGCAGGAGCCAACTACAAGAGTTACTCATGTGTACATTTATTCATTAAGATAGTACAGCATTTAAAACAAAACAAATGACAATAAAAAAAGAGCTTTTAATCTACTCCGTATGAAATTTATAATATAAAACATCTAATCAGTGTCAATGATGAAATTTCATGCTGATCAACTTATGTTTTAAGAAAGTGAAGCATACCCCAGGGAGTTAATGTTGGCAAATTGTATAATATACTTCTGTGATAGCTATTTAACTTAATAAGTTGTTTTGATTAATTCATGTTAAAATTATGTAAATGGTTTGTTAAAAGCCTTCCCAGCATTGCTAAAAAATAGTATTCAGGATGAATTTATTTTTGCAAAATTAGGAAATAATACATGCTGGTAAAACGTGCCTTTTTAAACTCGTTAAACTTAAAGATGATGATAACAAATTGTATGCATTTGTAGAGCTTTTTAATGGTTTGATAACGTTAAAACTATAAAGAAAAATAAAAACTATTTTTATAAACCCAACTGTATCTCAAAAGAAGGCATCATTTTACCGCACTTCGTGGGAATAGCGTGCATTTGGCTGTAAAAATTAAAAACGGTAAAAAGTTCAAATACGTCTGGCATAAATAAATGGATAATAAAAATAGAGGTCAAATGCTAGAAATTTCAACGGATTTATTAGTTTAAATTTGGAACAATAATGGAAATTTAGATTTTCGTTTTTAAAAAGTATTGCAACTATTTTGTATTTAACATGAACATGTGTTCAATTAGTAAATGTCTTTATACACTCTTATATTAGTTTTAATCATAGTTATTTATACTGTCATATATTAGTCTTTATACAGTTTTATATAAGTCTTATATTAACTTTAATCGTATGTCTTTATACAATCTTATATTAGTCTTTATAAAGTCTTATATTAGTCTTTATATAGTCTTATATTAGCTTCAGTTGTAGGTCTTTAATCGTAGGTCTTTATACAGGGCATTAACATTTGAAATTGTTTTCAGGCCTATGGCCAACTCGGCTGTTCTTGACGAAGCGCATTCTGGACGTCCAATTTTGGGCCACATTTTCGATAATTGCTATCCGTATGTCTCGAATAAAAAGAAGAATGTTGGCCTCCAAGGCGTCAGTTGTTGCTGGTTTATCAGCATAAACTAGTGACGTCACGTGCGCCCACATTATATAATCGAGAGATGTCAAATCGACCGACCATGGAGGCCAATTGACAGGTCCATTTCTCCGGATGGCCGGATAGTACGTAGCGCCATCCTGTTGCAGCCAAATCTCGCCCAAATCAATGTCATCCATGATTTCAAACATAAAATCATTGATCATGGTGCGGCATCGGTCTCCATTGATCGTAATTTTTTTTATTAATAAATACGTTCAACTAAAAATAAGTCGCATCGATGAACACAATTTTGCCATAAAACAGTCGCCTATAAGTTGCACGAATCTATGACTGCTTTGTAAAAGTAAATTTTGATAATTTGATAGCGTTGTTCAAACATTAATTAATTAATTAATTAATGCCAGAGTATAATGATCATAAATGTTAAAAAAGTGAGCGCAGTATGAGAATTCGTTTGACAGTTAAACCTTTCGTAAGTTCTATCGAGCTTAAAAAAAACACTGTATTTTAGCTTCATTCTGAAGTCTTTATAAAGTCTTATCATAGCTTCAATCGTAGGGGTTTATTAGCTTCAATCGTATTTCTTTATTCAGTATTATCTTAGCTTCAATCGTATATTTTTATACAGTATTTTATTATTCTTATATTAGCTTCAATCGTAGGTCTTTATACAGTTTATCGTAATGTCTTCATACCGTCTTTTATTAGTCTAATATTAGCTTTAATCTTAAATCTTTATTAGTCTTATGTTAGCTTCAATAGTAGATTTTTATACATTCTTTAATTATTCTTAAATTAGCTTCAATCGTAGGTCTTTATAAGTCGTATGTTAGTTTTAATCGTTGGTCTTTATACAGTCTTATACTAGATTCAATCTTAGGTATTTATACAGTCTTATATTAACTTTAATCGTTGGCCTTTATACAGTCATATATTATCTTCATTCGTAGGTCTTTATACAGTCTTATATTAGATTTAATCGTTGGTATTTATACAGTCATATATTAGCTTCAGTCATAGGCATTTATACAGGCTTATACTAGCTTCAATCTAAGGTATTTATACAGTCTTATTTTAGCTTCATTCGTAGATCTTTAAACAGTCTTATATTAGCTTCAATCTTAGGTATTTATAGAGTCTTATATTAGATTTATTTGTTGGCCTTTATACAGGCTTATATTAGCTTCATTCGTAGGTCTTTAAACAGTCTTATATTAGCTTCAATCTTAGGTATTTATACAGTCTTATATTAACTTTAATCGTTAGCCTTTATACAGTCTTATATTAGCTTCATTCGTAGGTCTTTAAACAGTCTTATATTAGCTTCAATCTTAGGTATTTATAGAGTCATATATTAGCTTCAGTTATAGGCATTTATACAGTCTTATATTAGCTTCAATCTTAGGTATTTATACAGTCTTATATTATCTTCATTAGTAGTTCTTTATACAGTCTTATATTAGCTTTAATTGTTTGTTCTTATACAGATTTATATAGTCTTATATTAACTTTAATCGTAGGTCTTTATACAGTCTTATATTATCTTCAATCATAGGTTTTTATACAGTTTTTCGTAAGGTCTTAATATAGTCTTTTATTCATCTTATATTAGCTTCAATCTTTGATCTTTATATTGTCTTATATGGCTTCAGAGTTTGAATGAAGAAAACTTAACTAGAAACAAGTAAGAGAGCTATATTCGGCTGAGCCGAATCTTATATACCATTTACCAAATTATACTTTAAAATAAAAATTTTAAATATTTTTAGGCAAACAAAATTATTTTTCAAAATTAAATTTTTTTTTTTTCAAAATTGTTTTTAAAAATTTAAAAAATAATTTTTTTTTTTCAAAATTGTTTTCAAAAAAATTTTTTTTTTTTTTTTTAATTTACTAATGAAAAGAAATTTATGACATAAAAATTTTTTGTTAAAAAAAAAATTCAAGTTAAAAAATTGTTTTCCCGATTTTGACCCATTGTAGGTCCAAATTACTATAGCTTTATATAGATCGTTGCAGTGGACTTTGAAATATCTATCATTTGATATCCATATTGTCTATATTAATAACTTAGTAAACCAGATATAGATCAAAAATAGGCCAAAAATCTAGGTTGGCCCGGTTTTTTTCTTATATCTCAGCCATTTTATAGATTTTAAATAGCAAACGAGCCGGAAGAATTTCCGATATATTGATGTATGAATCAAGTTATTTGGGGTCTTCAGAAAATTGATTTCAACAGGCAGACGGACATGGCTTAATCGACTCCGCTATCTATAAGGATCCAGAGTATATATACTTTATAGGGTCGGAAAATTATATTGTGGAAATTACAAACTGAATGACAAACTTATATATACCCTTCTCACGAAGGTAAAGGGTATAAAAAAGTTTGTACATCATACATATAGTACTAAATAGTAGGTAAAAATGTCCCTCCTATTTACAAAATTTGTTTCTGGAGATGTAGGAAGGGTTTTCTTTAGCAGAAGCCCAAAACTATACCGCACAATTATTGTTTGCATACTTTTAGGCCACGTATTTGAGTTGACAAAAAGTATTGGTTTATAAATTACTTTTTTATTATTATTTTTTAATTTGGTTCACTCATCTGTAAGCTATTTATTTAAGCTGTTTGTTTGCTGTTTGGTTGCATCTAAATTAAAATATAATGATCCTTAAAGTATGCTTAACTTTATTTGGCTATTTTTATAAATGATTAACAAAAAAAAAAATTATTGAGTGATTAAAAAAGGTTTAACATTGTCCAAATTAAGTGATTAACAATGTATGGATGGGTATGAATCTCTATTAATTTTTAAATTCCAATTTAACCGGTTTGTTTTTATTTTGTTTCTTTTTTTTAACAGTTTCCGTTTATTAAAATAAAATTTTTGTTAATTATAATTTGCATATTACAGCTTTTGTGTTTAAATTTTGTTTTAATAAAGCTAATAATTTTATTGTGTTTAATTATGCTCACGTTATACAAATGAACAAACAAAGAAAAAATTGTGACGTACTCGAGACCAAATAAGCGAGATCGATCGAGCGACCCCATCAAGCGTTTTAATCACGTGGTTAATTTCTATAGTACTTAGGTACTACATATTTGGAAAAAAGTAAATAATTTTTTTTTTTTTGTTTCAAAAGCAAACATTTACTGAAAAATAATAATAGTAAAAATATAAATGAATATGACTATATGTATATGAAAAAGCAAATAATAATAAAACAAAATATTGTATGAAAATTTATTCCGGTCTTGTGATTTGTGAAAGATTGTCAAAAGTTTTAATTAAAAAAAAAAAAAAAAACTCAGACGTAAACAGCCACCAAGATAGTAGAGTAAGAATTTATTTTTTTTTTCTTTAGTAAAGAGTATAAAACATTATTTTATCTTTACCTTGGTTCTGTGTGTGTTTTTTTGTATGGGAATTAATTTATAATTATTATTTTTTAAGTTAAGATTTTTACTATTAATTTTTATGGTCATTTGTCGTGACTCTCTAATCAATATTTTGCTTTTTTTCCTTTAATTTAAAATCAGTACATTTCACTTTCGACAGCCAATAAATTTCAAGTGTATGGTATATGAGTTAATATGTGATATGTGGTTTAAAAAAAGGGGATATTAATGCATTTTTTGGGGACCCTATAAAAAGAAAATTTAAATTAATTCATTTTGTGTTATTGTTAAAATTAAGCATAAATGTAGGCAACATTTTTCTGAAATCATAAAAATATGTTGTGAAATTAAAAAACAGTCTAAGCCTAAAAGTATGCTTTAAAAATTGTTAGTATTTTTATGTTGTGGAGATGCTGCTCTCAGAAAGAGATTTTTCACTTTTTTCATTAAAGAAATGTTTTATTTTAGTTTGTTGGAGTCTTCAATGTGGGTTTTAAAGAACTTCGGATCATTTACCACATCTTAAACTGTTTATAATCACCTTCAGTAGGGCATTAAACACCAGTTACTAAACTCTAATCACATCAACAGCCAAAGTTAATATGTTGTCAGGTTGGAGGACTTGTATAGTTAAATCATAAAACTTAAAAACTTTATGACCGTTTAAATGTTTTACAATCGGCGGACAAGTATGCACAACTATCCACTTATTATAAATCACTCACTCAGTCACTCATAATCTATGGCTCTCTGCTTCTCTCCTTCTCTCTCACTCTCACCCAACAACCAATGCATAGCGACGATCACTCGAATATTTATGAAGCGATAAGTAACAGCGGGCATTAATACTTTAATTTATTACTTTCGATAATGAAAACATATTGAGTTGAGTGTTTAGCGGTGATTTTTTTATTTTATATTTGTTTAAAATTGTTTCTCCAATTGTTTATTTATTGTTTATTTATAACAATAACTTTGACACATTCAATGGCTAAATACGACAAACACAATGGCCAAGTTATCGTATTGAAAACGACAATTATTTGTTAAACGAAAAAAAGAAAAGAAAAAAAAGTGTAACAAGTGGTTTATAAGTAAATGGGTAAAGGCTAAATTTTATAGAGAAAAAAGTGACCCAGATAAAAAAAAAGTTCAAGTGTAAGAGTGTTAAAGAAAACGAAAGTGTTTGAAGGTGAGAAACAGAAAGAAAAAAAATCTGTTTAAATCTGTTTCAGAATTTCAATGAAGATATATTTTTCAGTTTAAATTTTAGTGATCACGACTTATCTTAAGTACAAGGTATGTTAAAGGCGATCTCTTTTGACTTTAAATTATTTTCTCTTTATATACATATAAGTACACCTAGAGAAAAAACAACTTAAAATCAATAAAAAAAACCCTATTGAATCAATAAGAAACATTAACGAAGGTCTATTAATGTTGAATTTGTTTGTTTCAATATGGAGAAATATTTATTATTGATTTATCGTATTTCAATATGATTTTTCTATTATAATAAACATTATTGTACAAAATTTTCCCTGAGTGTATGTAAGAACTTCATGAACACATTTCGTTTTTAGTAATTGTTTTTAAATTCTTTTATTGACAGCCTACAGTTTTACATAAATTTAGTTTTATCAGAATTCCAAGGCTGTTTTGTTTTTCTTTGATGATAAATATGTTTCTAGGAAACATAAAATATTTCCTTATCTTAAAAAAATATCAGCGTAATAATTAAGACCATGAACAAACTATTTCAAAGTTAATTATTAAATAATTACTACTACTACTTTGTATTTAGTAAAACATTACTAATATTCATTTAAGTTCTAAAAAGAAAAACTTTAAAGAACTTAGCTTTTGTTTTTAATTAAGCAAGGCATTTATGTTAACAAGAGTCATACTGAAAAATTTACCGAAATTTCAAAAAAAAAAAAAAAAAAAAAAGTTTGGATAAAATGAACAAAACCCAATTTCTTTGGGTAAAGTATTTTCAAATAAAGACATAACAATTCTACATTTAGATAAACCTTAAAAAAAATCGAGATATCGTACTGTAATTTGTTCCAGCAAACGACTATTAGGAGCCAATTTTTCACCACTTACATATATTGACCGAGACGTTGTCAATAAGCTTTCGAAAGAGTTTTTGAACTACACAATTTTTTTTGTCATAAACTAACTACTTATCATAATACAAAGAAAGAATTTCATCGTCGTAATCAGATAATTTTTCGAGACTACAAGATTACCGAACTTCCTCTTCAAAAGATCCATTGTGTGATCACATGCTCTGTGGCAGGTGACACCATCTTGTTGGATACACTTATCACAGTTTCCATCAATTCACTTTCATCTATGAAAATGTCACTTCACAATGACTGAAATTTTTTCCAACGATCGGGTCTTTAAAGCCAAGTTTCCACCGGGTTTACAAACATATCAGCCGGGACCTTTGATTGTTTAATATTGTTTAGTATAAACTCCTTTAATATTTTTAACTTTCTGACATAAATCAACATCTTAACGTAACCCCAAAACAGTGATGCGCGTTCATATTGTTCAGATTACGAAGAATTTCGTGAATTTACACGTACACAACACGATTGTAAACAAAACACACAACAAGAGCGTAAAAAATACAAATATCTCATTCAGTTGCTTGACAGCATTCAACGAAGCAGGATATTTATTTTTTTTACCCATATATGCATAAATTTCTTTTTTGCCTATGAACGCTTAAGACTAAGAAATCAAACGGCTTAAAATCAACTTCTCAAGGTCACTTTTTGAGTCCCTTAAAGCACATTTGGTTTAAAGATTGCTTATTAAGCGAAACTTGGAGTAATCGCTCTTAAAGTTGCGATCACTTACTCATAATGTGGATGTATCTCCCAACATCACAGTAGCACATCCTATTACGTAGGTTGATTTCATGAAATGTGTGTTAAGGATCTGGATGTACTTCGTATGATTACTTATAGTCCCCAAAATATCGATTGTTTATTAAGAAGTGTGTGATGATGAAACCAATGATCGTCCTAATTCATATCTTAAATTTTAGACCATAAAAAAGAACCAACGCATGAAATCAACTTCTCAAGGTCACTTGAAGCACATTAGGATTAAGTGAAAAAGTCAGTGTACTCAAAATAAGCTTCACCCAAAGTTGGAGCAATCGCTCTTAAAGTTGCGATCACTTACTCATAATGTGGCTGTATCTCCCAACATCGCTGTAGCTCATCCTGTTACGTAGGTCGATTTCATGAAATGTGTGTTAAGGATCTGCATCTTCCTAGTATGATTACCAAACATAGTCCGCAAAATATCGATTGTTTCTTAAGAAGTGTGTGATGATGAAACCAATGATCGTTCTAAATCATATTTTCAATTTTAGACCATAAAGTAGAATAAATTTCTCAAGGTCACTTTTTCAGTCTCTTGAAGCATATTTGGGTTAAGGAGTGGTTATTAACAAAATCAGTGGACCCAAAATAAGCTTCAGCCAAAGTTGGAATAATCGCTCTTAAAGTTGCGATCACTTACTACAGCATGGCAGTAGCTCATCCTGTTACTTTGGTTGATTTCATGAAATGTATCTTAAGGATCTGGATCTACGTAATATGATTACCAAACATAGTCCGCAAAATATCGACTGTTTATTAGGAAATGTGTGATGGTTAAATGAATGATCGTCCTAAGTCATATCTTCAATTATATACCATAAAATTCATGATATCTGAAGCGATCAACCTTAATCAAAATAGCCCAACGGTAGATCAATAAAAACAACTTCTTGATTGCCTTCAAAAAGAAGGCAAGCTAAAATGTGTAACGGTACTATTAGAAAGAGACGATAAGTCCTTCAATAAGGCACCCAAGCAAAGCAGAAAGAGAACTAAAGGATTTTCCAACAAGAGGTGTTATTTCGAATCACCCGGTATTTCGGTAGCTGTCACTTTTGAAGGTATTATTCTTTGACATTTGGCAAGTAGAAACTACGCCATTACTAAAAATGGACGAAACACGCTTCAACAACGTATTGAAATTATTAAAATTCACTACAAAAATGCTGAAAATCTTGCAGTCACAGTTCGCAACTAAAGCATTTTTGGGTCGTCGTGAAGTACCTTGTCGGACCTCAATACAGAAATTGGTGGAAAAATTCGAGCTGTTGGGACAAGTTAGTGATGTGAAAAATAAAAACCGTCGCTCAATAACAACTGAGAATATTGCTGCTGTAACCCAAAGTGTTGAAGAAAACCCAGGTTTGTCCATTCCTCATCGTTCTTTGGAATTGGGCATTCTACAAACGTCATGACACCGTATTTTGGTCGGAGTTGGATGATATTGATCTGGACAACGTTTACTTTCAACAAGACGGCGCTACGTCCCATACAAGCAATGAAACCGTTGCTCTTTTACAGGAAAAGTTTCCCGACCGTGTTATTTTTCGAAGAGGTGATCACAATTGGCCACCGAGATCTTGTGATTTAACATCTTGCGACTTCTTCCTTTGGGGCCACGCGAAAGATAAGGTCTACGCCAAAAGTCCACCAAAGATGAAATTCGTGAGGCTATCGAGTACATAGGTCAGCCACTTTGCGATTTGGTTATGGAAAATTTCATGAAAAGGATATGATCCTATAAGCGTGGTCGTGGTGGCCATTTGGCTGATGTTGTTTTTCATTATTAACGGCATACCTTCTTTATGAAATAAACATCCGGTTATTTATGTCAAAAAATGCAATTTTTCTTTGAATACTAAAATAACACCTCTTGTTGGAAAACTCTATATATACTAAGACCTTTTGATTTTTATAGATTGGAGGATTTCACTGCTCCAGGATCCAATCACTAACTATAGAACATAAGAATAACACACTAAACGACGATGAGAGTACTGAGTGTTTTTCACTTACAAGCCATTTTTGCGGTGAGTGCTTCATTTAGGTCAAAATTAATTTTCTCACTTTGTATCTAAGTGCTGGTCTTGAGTTTGTTGATGAGAAGGGAAA
This sequence comes from Calliphora vomitoria, assembly GCA_942486065.2. NCBI lineage: Eukaryota > Metazoa > Arthropoda > Insecta > Diptera > Calliphoridae > Calliphora > Calliphora vomitoria. The sequence goes on along the minus strand of OW818030.2, from coordinate 112,978,569 downwards.
TTGGAAAGATGTTCCTCCTTTTCTTCCTCTCTCTTCTATAAACTCAAGACTTACTCAAGTAAACTTGACGTGTGTGAACCAGCACTAGAAACTAAAACCTAAAACTATTTATTTTGTTCGGTGTAGGTATAATACTGATTTATAGTCATTATTTTGGAAGGGGAAAAATGCTTTCAGTTAAAAAATAAGCATACAGTTTAACAATCCAATAAACACAAAGCCAAACGTGATATTTTCATTTGATATCAAACACAATTCTAAACACAGGTTTGAATTTCAAATATTAATCCGATTTTAGCAAATGTTTAAAATTTGGGAAATCATTCTTTATTTAATATCAAACTTAAATGTTATCTGGGAAATGGAGACCCATTTGTGATAAAATTTGTTTAAAACATTTAATGCTTAATGTTGAAACAACTTGTTTCGCAATAACTTTGTTTCACGATGACTTGAGTCAAACTCGGGCAAAGATTGTAAATTCAGCAACAAGCTACACAAGACCTGTTACAAGAATGACCGTTTTCCCTAGTTTTCCGAATGTACACAGAGAAAACAGATTCGTAGTAGCAACCGAATTTGTTGCTAATCGAATGATTCGGTTGCACACATACAATTTTTCGGTCCTATCAACAGAAAATCAGATTATAATGAAGTATATCGGTTGTAGCAACCAAACTCTTGTTATCCCTTCTAAAATTTTGTAGCCGAAACTGCAAAATTCGGTCACTAAGGTAGAATCATTCGATTGGGAACAAATTCTGTTGCTATCACGAATCTGTTTTCTCTGTGTAATCGTGTTGGTCGTTTGCATAAGCACAATTTCATAAAGCTGGTTCGAAATGGGTTCTGGTGGCAGGAACTACATGCTAAGATAGAACTAATATTGCAAAATATTTATAATTTTATTTGCTTGTCAAAAGATTGAAAGACAGTAAATGCCAAAGTATTTTGAAATTTGTGTTGGGCATTGTGTAAGTTTTAAGACGTTTAACTAAAATATCTATATTATTTATTACTAACTGGAAAATCATTTATTTTAACTTTATCTTGGTCTTTAGTATTCACAAGGTTCTGATGGTGGTGTGTTATTACAAAGTCGATTAGAAAATTAATGTAGAAAGTTGTTTCTATTAAATTCCCTATGTAACCAACATGGAATTACATTATAAACTATTGGTCTTCTTTCAAGGAGTTCTTTTGTTCCAAGTTTCTGTTTATATAGGGTGTTTTTTTATTTAAAAATAAAACACAACAAACTCACAAATTTTCAATCCAATTTTTCACCACTTTTTTGGCTAGAGATTTCACGTACCACCACAAAAAAGTAGTTCAAAGGTGTCAAATCACACCAACGAGATGGCCAATTCGCAGGTCCACTTCTTGTATAATTCGGTCACCAAACGTTTTGCTCAACAAAGTGATGCTTTCACGGGCTGTATGTCATGTTGCGCCGTCTTGTTTGAACCATTTCTCCTCCAAATGATTTGCAATGGCATGAGGAATAGAAAAATCATTTGCCTGTAGCGTTCGCCATTCACGGTAATGTTGGAATGAAGTCTCATGAGGATTGTGTTCGCTCCAAAAACGACAGAAATGAGCCTCATCGCTGAAGATGAGCACGAAATTTGGAAATAAATTTCCACGATTTGTAAACGCTGTTCTGGTGTATGACTTTGCATGGTGATTTGCCAAAGTATACTGAACAAAAATGTCAAACAGACTTCATTAGTATAACAGCTAGTTTTACAGTTATCCCTATCGGCAGTTCTGAACACCCATTTAATTTTAACTTGAACATAAATTTATAAGCATAAAAACATGATTTAGTCATTTGCAAACAAAAAATAGATAAAGTCCATTTGTATTTTAAAGATAATGTTTGTTGGGTTGTTTGTTAGAGTGACAGAGAAGTTAAGTAAAAACAAATTAGAATCCTTTATAAGGCTGTGGCGAATCTTCTTAACCCTTCATCTTGAAATATTTAAGAAAAAAAATAAAAATATTTTTTTTATGAAATTTTTTTTTACTGGTTTTCATTTAAACATATCTCAGCTATTTATTGACCTATTTTAACGATTTTCAATAGCAACTTATTTAGGACCATAACCGATTTATTAATGTATCATACATGTTCGTAAGTTATTAAAAGGCTTCGGAAAGTTGATTTAAACTAACAGATGAAGAGATGGATATCGCTAAAACGACTCCAATATTACTTATGGGATTGAAAATGAAAATTTTGCAAATTGAAAGCAAATAAAAACGTGTGAATGTGTTGAGCTTTAAATTTAAATAAATTTGTTTAAAAGAGTTTTAATATTAAATTTAAATTACTTAAATTATGTAATTTAGTGATTTAACCCGCAAGAGTGCCTCAAGGCATACATTACAAAACACCAATTATCTCAAACGGTAATTATAATTTTTTTTTTTAATTTAACGGTGACTTTAGTTACAGATTTGTTAATATTTCCCTCAAATGTCGAAATGCATTCTGACTTTTAGCTTTTGTTCTGTCAGCTGTTTTAAGAGTGATGTCATAATTTTAGCACGTGAAATTTTCTGTGATTTTTTTAAAATCAAAGTTTTACTAACTTTAAGTAGTCCGATCTATTCGAAATATTTTCTTTTTAAAAGGTAAGGCATTTTTCTTTCTGTCTATGAATTTTGTAAATGTTAAATAATTAACAAAAAGTGTGTTGAGAACGCAATCGACAGGTATTGATCGAATAATTTTTATTTCTTTTAAATTGAAATTAGAAATATATTTTTTCCTTAATTATTCGAATAATTTTTATTCGAATGACAATTCGAACAAACCGAGTTAAATACCATTCGTATGAGCAAACATTCTGAGCATGTGCGCGATTAAATACGACTGATTAGATACTTCCACGAAGGTGTTGCCATATATAAAACATAAGGAGAAGCCACTGTTGCTTATTTAATACAATAACCTGCAATGTCCACCAAGTCGTTTTAACCTGAGATCACTGTATATTTAAAAGACCACCCTGAGTAGTTTGCGCATTAACGAATTAGCAAAAAAAAAAAATCTTAACTTAAGTAGCTTTAAGATAATCAAACATTAATAAGCTTTTAAAAAAATATTAGCAAATTTCAAACAAAAAAAAAAAATATGATATAAAATTTTTCCATTAAATTAAATACGTATGTACGTAAATTTAAATCTACATACGTAGATTTAAAAATCAAAAGTTAAAAATAATATAATAAAAGCAAGATAACTGTTATACAAACGTTAGCTACACCTACCCTCAGGCCAGTTATTTCCTTTTCCTAATCTTATCTGGCTTAAATCAAATCAAGAACTTTTAAAGATTTTAACGGCCATAATGTCGCGACATTATAAAGTAAAATGTCATTACGTTGTTTTAAATACATTTTAATCGTTTTTTTTTTACTTTTTGTTTTCATATTAACAAATATGCAGTGATTGTTGTTTTTTTTTTTTTTTTTTTTATTTGTATAAATAAAAGTAGTAAATAATATAAAATTGTTTTTTATCAAAATTATTTACAATAGTTTTGAAATAATAATTCTACCGAATCAAGTAGTTGTGATTTGGTGTTTGGATTCAAAGTGTTTAATAAAGATAACAGAGCGACAAACAGAACATTATTACATGTTTATGATAGTAAAAGTGCGCAAGGAGAGAGAGTTATAGACAGGAGGTGTATTATATTTTATTCATATCATATCTTATGAATCGTAAATGTTATCGCAATTTTAAGTAGGCATACATATATTGTTTTTCATTAAACACAAGAGCATACTTGGAAAATAGTAATATTAATTTACAGTAGCCTTACTGATAAGTTAAAAGTTGTATTCATACTTAGTTGCCGGTTAGAGGAGAAGTTTTGAGAAATGTTTTTAAGAGTGTTGCAACTTCTGAATTACGATTTACAATTGCTTTCTGCTTTACGGATCGGCACTCATAGACGAATAGCCAAAACGTACCTTACATTACTTTCAAATGCACTAGAATGTGTTAAACATGCTGAATATTGTTTTCAAATTAGATATTTTATTTACAGAGGGCATTTCTATAGACCAGTAGTCGGCACTCATAGCAACCAGGTTCTGAAAAAACAAAACATGTGGTGCATTACCTTCAAATGCCCTATAGAATAGCAAAAATGCTGAATATTGTTTTCAAATTATATTTTTTGTTTACGAAGGCCATTTCTATAGATCAGTGGTTCATTTCTGTAGACCAGTGGTCGGCACTCATAGCCACCAGGGCTGGAATAACTGTAACATAGGGGACATTACTCCTAAACGAGCTAGAAAGGATTAAAAATGCTGCATATTGTTTTCGAATTATATATTTTGTTAACGAAGAGCACTTCTATAGATATTTTTAAATAAGTAAAAAATTTTTAAAAATTAAAAATTTCATATTGGGCGTATCACTTAAAAATGCAGGATTTTTTCTTTTATTTTGAAACATTTGTACAATATGAATTAATTCAAAGTATTGGCCATTGTTAGCTGTGACATTTTTCCATATTTCTGGCAATATATAGATTCCGAGCCAAAAGAACTGCTCATCTTTTGAGGCCAAGAACGAATCAAACCAATATCGAATGCTCTGTTCCAAAGTGAAACGTATCGCAGAGAGATCGTTCTGCTTCGATCGAAACAAATAGTAGGCCACGGTTTAGACTATAAAGCGGGTGAGGCAAAACTTCCCAACCACTTCATTCTATGTAGTTTTTATCAGGTATTGCAACATGTGGTCGATTGTTGTCATGTTGGAATATTATAGTTTCATATCTGGCCGTTTTTCGGCTAATGTTCGCTTCAAACAAATCAGTTGCGTTCGATACAGGTTCCCGGTGATGGTCTGGTCAGATTTCTGCAGCTTATAATAGATAGGACCCTTTTGCTCCCAGCAAATACAGAGAATTACCTTAGCGTCACGGATATTTGGCTTTGGTGTCCATTCAACTAGTTGGTCAGGCTTCACATACGATCTCCGATTCGGTGCAAAAATTACTTTTTTTTATAGCATTCAAGCATCATTTCAAAACAGCAAAATCGTCTTTCAAGATCTCCCGGCTTTAATTCGTATGGTACCCAATATCCCACCTTTTTGATGAATCTTACTGCTCTCAAACGTTTTGAAATTGCTGATTGGATAGCTCCCAATGATTTGGCAAGCTCCAGTTCTTGGTATTTTTGGCTGTCCGGGGCGATCTTTGTCTTCCGTGTCAAAATCACCAGTTCTGAAGTGCAGAAACCATCTCGCGCATTTTGAAACCGATGAATCACATTCACCATAAGCTTTGGTGAGCAATCGGTGTGCTTCAGAAACACAATTAATAATGTTCAATATCTAAGTGAGAATAAATGACAAATATGTAACCGCTAAAAACCGAGTTCAAAAGTTACACCATTTATTGTAAATCCCGCATTTTTAAGTCAGGAAAGATTTGGATTCGCGAATATCTCTTAAACCAACTAGAAATAATACATAGCTATAATAAAGAGATCGAGAACAAACAGTTGGCATAATATTTAATTTGTTATACACCCGAGGTACCCCAATTTGGGTTCTTGAGAAACCGACAATAACTATGCCACCCTTGAAATTGCAAACACGATCGTCATAATTTTATCATCGAAATTGTTGAAGAAAAATATTCTTAAATGTGCCCATTTGTCCATCAGCCCATGTTTTGATCACTTTGGCTAAATAGTTGCTAAAATCAGTATGTTTCCAAAAAAAAAAAAATCGCAGACTGGCAAAGCGCTAATTTGGCAATACTGCCAGCTTCTTCTGTCAGAATGCCAAGTTGCGTACTGATCGTACAGTGTGAATGACTGATCGTTGCCTACAAGCTAATGTTTAACCCTCTAACCCGCAAACTTTAGAAAGCTAAAAAAAAGTTGTCGAATAATTATTTTTAGGGTAATTATGACCCAATAAACTCAGAACAGCCATCAGAAACTAATTTGCAAATTAAGTTTAGGAACCAAGTGCAAAAAGATGAAGAGTGCCTCAGGGCATTGTTGCCGGTTTAGGTGTAAACATTAATTATGATACGATTTTATTGAAAAACTAATGAAAAATATACAAAAAGTAAGAAAGTATGTTTTACATTCCACGATTATACTCATAAAAACAATTTTTGGCATTTGAGAAACTTAAATGAAGATCGCATTTTGAGCAAACACACTGTGTTTCCGACTTTTGGCATAGTTTGCACCATAATTTTTGGCTAACCAGATTGGAAAGTGGTCGGTCGATATTGTCATAACGGACGTCATTAAGTGGATGTTTTGCTTTTTCGTCTACTTTTGAACTTCCTGGCTGTGGATCTTCTTGTGGAGTACCAACTGATCATGAGTCAGGGTGGATAATTTAATCCGTCTGCGGTTTCTATCTGTCATTCCTATCATTTTTATATAACAAAAAAGTAAAAAAACTCTACAATATAACACGACGATAAATTTAGCCGCAACCCGCAACAGTGCCCTGAGGCACCCCTTAGTTTTTGCCTTCTCAACACACTTTTAGTTAATTGTTTAACATTTACAAATTCATAGACAGAAAGAAGAATGTCTTACCTTTTAAAAAGAAAATATTTCGAATAGATCGGACGACTAAAAGTTAGTAAAACTTTGATTTAATAAAAATCACACACAAAATTTCACGTGCTAAAATTATGACATCACTCTTAAAACAGCTGACAGAACAAAAACTAAAAGTCAGAATGCATTTCGACCTTCGAGGGAAATGTTAACAAATCTTTTTTTTAAAAAATTTTATAATTACTTTTTGATATAATTGGTGTTTTGTAATGCATGCCTTGAGGCACTCTTGCGGCTTAAATCAATCTTTAAAAGCGCCATCTATTGTTTTAATATTAAAACTCTTTTAAACAAATTTATTTAAATTGAAAGCTCAACACATTCACACGTTTGTTTTTGCTTCCAATTTGCTAAATTTTCATTTGCAATCCAATAAGTACTATAGATATTGGGGTGGTTTTAGCTATATCCATATCTTCATCTGTTAGTTTAAATCAACTTTCCGAAGCTTTTTAATAACTTACGAACATGTATGATACATTAATAAATCGGTTATGGTCCTAAATCAGTTGCTATTGAAAATTGTTAAAATAGGTCAATAAATAGCCGACATATGCTTAAATGAAAAGCCGTAAAAATTTATTTTTTTAAAAAATATTTTTATTTATTTTTCTTAAATATTTTATGATGAACGGTTAAGAAGATTCGCCACAGCCTTATAAAGCATTCTATCTTGATATTTCTTAACTTCTCTCTCCCTCTAACAAACCACCCAACAAACATTATCTTTTAAATACAAATGGACTTTATCTATTTTTTGTTTTCAGATGACTAAATCATGTTTTTATGCTTAGTTTTAAATTAAATTATCTCTATATTAAAATATGCAATAATTGCCAAAAGTTTATTTCTTTTTTTTTTGATATGATACCAAAAAAGCACGTGAAATAAGATCACTGGTTTTTTCCAGTCTAAAATAAATAAACGGCCAAACACATAAACTTTTTATGTAAATAGTAATGAAAGAAAAAAAGATATTTAAAGTGCGAAATTATTTGCACAATTGATGTTATTTAAATAGCTATAAACACAAACCTATATTAAAAAAAAACAAGTAAGTATGGTCGGTCAAGCCCGACCATATAATACTCTACAATGAGTAAAAGATAAACACATTTTTATACCCTGCACCTTGAGTGGCAAGGGTATATATAAGTTTGTCATTCCGTTTTTAATTTCTAAATTTTTCATTTGCGATCCCACGAAATATATATATTCTGGATCGTTATAGATAGCGCAGTCGATATAGCCATGTCCGTCTGTATGTTGGAATCAACTTTCCGTAGCCCCAAAATAAATTACAAACATGATTGATAGATCAATATATCGGGAATTCTTCCGGCTCAGTCGCTATTTAAAACCGAAAAATGGCTGAGATATAAGGAAAAAACCGGGACAACCTCGATTCTTGGCCTATTTTTTATCTATATCTGGATTACTAAGTCATTAATATAGACAATGTGGATATCTAATGATAGATATTTCAAAGTCCATTGACCGATGTATATAAGGCTATAGTAATTTGGACCTACAATGTGTCAAAATCAGGAAAAATATTTTTTAAACCAAATTTTTTTTTTTACCCAAACAATTTTTTCGTCATAAATTTTTTTCAATAATAAATTAAAATTTTTTTTTTTAATAAAAAAATTTTTTTTTGTAAAATTTTTTTTCAATAAAAAATTAAAAAATTTTTTTTTTAATTTCGACTCAGACAGTGATTTTGAGTCGATCGGTATACTTTAAGAATAAAAATTTAGCCCGTTACAAACATCATCACAAACGTATAATACCCTTCCCACTATGGTGGTGTAGGGTATTATAATAATAAAAGTAATTAGGAGTAAGTAACCACTATAAGTGCTAAACTTATATTTTTTTTTTATTATTTATTTCATTAATTTGTCTTCACACTTTGTTTTGTTCTGGTAAATTTCCTAAAAACCACAATGAAATCTAAAAAAAGAAAACCATAAAGTTTAGTTTCGAAATTTTTTTTGACAATTAACCAATTTTCATAAACGTCATATTTTTTTTTTGTTGAAAGAGTGTGACTTATTTACTCTAGAGATGAAGTTAACGCGTCAATGAAATTTATCACATACACACTTCGTCAACTATATGTATCCATAATAACAGTGGAACATGCACACAACGAAGGAATTTAAGAATTTCAGTTAGTCATAATTAGTTCCTCCTAACGGTATTTGACTGTTTAAATTTGCTACCAAAAATTGTGCTTGTAGTTGTTAATTTCCCTTAACTATTTGCTACCCCTACTGAAGTTTTAAAATACTTATTTATTTATGTAAACAACTGATAATGATTGTAAAAATTTATGATTACATACTTTATAATTTTCTAAAAAAAGAAGAGATATAAATATAAAGATTTGTCTAGGGTTATAAATATTCATTTTGGGTATTTCTTTTGCTATTTTTATATTAAGACAAAGTAAATCAAAAGTTAATCTACTTAGTAGAACATTTACGTATGTACATGCGTTTATTTAGTTAGGTATCTGTATACAAATTTATGAGAGTGAGATTAAACTAAGTTTTATTAAAAGTTAATTAAATCAATCAGCTGACTGTTGTGGCTCATGTGAGGTATATTTAATCTTAATGTGATATACTTGTACGTTGTGAGTGCAAATTCTACAACATTTGAAGGAGTTTTGAAATCTATTTTATGCTTTAACATAATATTGTTGAAGAGTTGCTCTTCTTCCAACGATACCCTTGAAACTTCAGCATTTCTGTGAAACCTATTTTCTTGCGAACATCTTTTCTAATATGAAAACAAATATATAGTAGTTGCTAAAATACCACACAAATTATATTTATTCTGGATTGTTATAGATAGCGTCGTCGATATAGCCATGTCCATCTGTCCGTTTGTATGTTGAAATCAACTTTCCGTTGCCCTCAAAAAACTTACAAACATGATTCATATATTAATATATCCGCAATAGACCCGGTTCGGTTGCTATTTAAAATCGAGAAAATCGGCCCACAAATGGCTGAGATATAAGGAAAAAACCGGGACAACCTCGATTTTTGGCCTATTTTTGATCAATATCTGCATTACTAAGTCATTAATATAGACAATATGGATATCTAATGATAGATATTTCAAAGTGCATTGCAAAAATGTATATAAGTTGGACACACAATGGATCAAAATCGGGAAAAATATTTTTTAAACCGAATTTTTTTTTCAACAAAAAAATTTTTTTGTCATCAATTTGTTTTCACTAATAAAAAAAAAAATTGAAAAAAGAAATTTTAAAAAAAATTTTGAAAAAAATTTTTAAAAAATACTTTTTTAAATTTTGTTTAAAAAAAAATTTGAAAAAATATTTTTTTTTTAAATTTTGTTTACCTAAAAATATTTTAAAGTAGAATTTGGTGAATGGTATACAAGATTCGCCACAGCTCTCTTACTTGTTCCTTTTGTCTTCTGTTTAATGAATCCGAAGACACTTGGGTTCTTTGGCAACAATCTCCTTATGACAATAAAAAGAGGGCGAGGAGAATGAAAAAGCTACCTAGTGTGTCTCAAATCTTCGGCCCGCCGAACTAAACATTGATAGAGAAGATGTGGCACGTTGTCTCCACTGAGAAGTCAGTATAGTTGTTTAATGTTAAAAAATAACCTATCTCCAATATTTCTTTATTTTTACTGCAAAAAAACAATCCATTCATTTGGGAGATTTATTTGTCTAATGTGCACTTTGAACACCACAAACAAATGGAAGAGAACATGCAGAATATTTATCAGCGCTATTGATCAACGACTGTTATACAAGTACTGTCAAAGTTAAACAAGTTTCTCGGGATCATTTTGTCTTTGAACAATCCTGAACCAGTTAGAATATTGTATTGAAATATATGAGAGTTTTTAAGGCTGCCTTTTGGTATAAATCATTGGTGCCCATTTCATAGCACAATTGTGCAAGCTAATCACACACATATTCTTATACTCTTTGTTTTAGTAGTCACTGAGACAGCGACGAATGAACATGCTAAGCGGGTATATTATTATTTTTTAATTTTTGATCATGATCACTGAAAGAAATATTTGGATTGTATATTTATATTTAAAACTTTAAAATATCATTGAAGTGTTGTCTGGTTTTTCACCTCAATTTACTTCTGTAAACAATTTTTTCAGATTTGAAATGATTTTAATCAAAACAACGTAATAAAATAAGCAAAAATATATTTTACACATTTTAAATATTTTCAAATTTGTCGAAAATGATCGCCAGACAATTTGATTAATATTGTTGACCTGATTATTATTGTTAACAAATAAAGCGTTTAAAATATTGACATCTTTTATTTAGTTCACTAAACTTTTCTTTCAGTGGAGCTCTCTTTCGCTCACCAACACAAATACAGTTTCAGCTTTGGGCATCTCTGGTATAAATCCAAATATCCATTCCGTAAATAATATAAAATCTTAGCCAGTTTGCACTGCTTTTTATGGCAGCAATCTTAGCTTAAAAAACACCGCATTGTTTCGGTGGTTTGCCACATAGTGTCGTAGTTCATGTAATGTACAATTCTGCTGCATGGTTGATACATTAATTCTAGAATATAGATGATCCTCCGGTTTCATGCCTCTGTAGTAATGACTGTAATAGTTGAGATCAAGGAGTAACCTGTTGTCATTAGTCATCCGAGATTCCATCAAAAGGACTTAGGCCCGTTTTCTCAATGTATCGACAAACTGCCTGTTACTAAATGTCGACATAAATTTATTAGGCCGATAAACTGTCCGTTAACAATTTTGGTTTTCTCAATATACCGACAAAAAACATTATTTTCAGTTGGCAATACCTCTAAAAATAGATGTGAAAGTTGGCAGCCCTGCCTTCAAGTGACAACATGTTTACATAAATCAGCTGTTTAATGTGGCCATCGACAGCCGGAATCTTTTGAAAAATTAATTATCCTCTTTGTCTGCCAGGTAGTTAGGCCTGGCATGATAAACTCTTTCAGCATTCACTTGGAACTCATGTTCTTCGAGTTCGTCCTCCATCAAATTAATGTTAATTCCTCTAAAACTTTTTTTATATAATCTATTTAAATTCGTTTACAAAAACTATGAACAGCAGTCAGCTGATTGAATTTATCTGTACGATAAATAAATAATTGGCAGATGAGGTCGGGTTAGCTTTGCGACAGAATAGAAGCAAATGAAACATTGAGAAAACCAAATTTCTTTAATCTGCAGTTTTTCGTTGGGAAAAAAGATAATCCCCTAATGAGAAAACGGCCCTTACAATTGGAAGATGCTTTTCCTATCTATTTCATCTCCAAGATTCTAAAGCAGTTCATGATATTTATACGACTCTATGGTTTTATGTTCTGCAATGATTCAAAATTAAATAATCACAACAAAAGTTAATGTGCAAGAGCTCAACTGTAATAAGAACATTCTAAAATATATTAGAAATTGAGGATGAACTATCGCCTTTATACCCTAGTGATCCTAGCTCTCATACCCACCAGGAGGCGTATATAATCGTTTATATTTCCTCGTTAACAAGAGGAATGTTACCAAAGTTCACACACATTAACAAATAAAAAACAAATAGATCAGAGAAATAAAGTGCCGACCACTGCTCTATTATATGCTGGGTGAAATTGACAAATCGAATTGCGAACAATTCATTTGGCAATTTAAGTAACGCTAGTAGTATTGGCTTTATTTGTTTAAACTTAACATGTTACAAAAAAAGCCAAAATTACCTTAGAATTTATAAATTTTTTTAAACAATTTTAAATTATTTTAACACCTTTTTATGAATATTACAAAAATTCACAAACATTTTATGTAAACACAGCTTTGTAAATTACACATGTGTAAAGTAAATGTAGCGTATCATAAAAACAACCTTGACCGAACATGGTATGAGTGTTAAGGGTATATGTATATAAGTTTGTCATTCCGTTTGTAATTTTAATATTTTAACATTTTTAATTTAACGTTATAGATAGCGGAGTCGATATAGCCATGTCCGTCTGTCTGTCTATCTGTATGTTGAAATCAATTTTTCGTAACCCCCAAACAACTTACATTTATGATTCATTCATTAATATATCCGCTATAGTCCCGGTTCGGATGCTATTTAAAATCGAGAAAATCGGCCCGCAAATGGCTGAGATATAGGCAAAAAACCACAAACCCTATTTTTTATTTTTTTTTTTACCTATTTTTTATCTCTATTTGGCTTATCAAGTCATTCATATTGTTACCCATACAATATGGATATGTAATGATAGATATTTCAATGACCTTTCCAACGTCGTATATAACGCCATTGTAATTCGGACCTACAATATGTTAAAATCGAGAGAAATATATTTTAACCCGAAATTTTTTTGTTGGTTGTTTGAGTTATAAAAGCGGGATTTACAATAGATGGCGTATATATTGAAGCCGGCTTTTGTTTTAACTAAGATATATGTAGTTTTGAACCGTACATATCTGTCATTTATTCTTTCTTATAGTGTAAACAACATAGTTTTTTTTTAATTCGAATATTTCGAAGTTTCTGCCAATGTAAAAAAAAGTGCCGCAGAAGCACACCTATTGCTCACCAAAGCTTATGGTGAATGTGTTTCATCGATTTCAACGTGCGAGAGATGGTTAGTGCGGTTCAGAAGTGGTATTTTGACACGGAAGACAAAGGTCGCCCCGATCAGCCAAAAAAGTTGAAAGACCAAGAATTGTAGGCACTACTCCATGAAGATTGTTATCAAACTCAATAAGCTTGCAAACTTATTGGGAGCTACTCAAGCAGCAGTTTCTAAACGTTAGCGAGCAGCGGGATTCATCCCAAAGCTGGGAAATTGAAGCTGAGAGACCTTGAAAGACGATTTGTTGCATGTCCGAAATGAAGCTTAAACGTTATAAAAGAAAATCATTTTTTGCACTTGCAATGAAAAATGGATCCATTACGATAACCTGAAGTGTAAAAGATCGTATGTGAAGCCCGACCAATCAGCCAAATATCCATGGCGCTGTATTTGGTGGGAGCAAAAGGGTCCTATCTATTATGAGCTGCTGAAATCTGAGCAGATCATCACAGGGAACCTTTACGGAAGCAACTGATTCGTGTAAAGCGAGCATTGGCCGAAAAACGCCCAGAATATGCGGCCAGACATGAAACCGTAATATTTCATTATGACAACGCTATTCCATATGTTGCAATACCTGTTAATAACTATTTAGAAAGAAGTGGTTGGGAAGTTCTGCTTCACCCGCCATATAGTCCAGACTTTGCAACGTGCAGAACGCTCTCTCTGGGATATGCTTCACTTCAGAACAGATTATCCGAACTTGGCTTGATTCGTTCTTGGCCTCAAAAGACGAGTAGTTCTTTTGGCTCGGAAAGATGGGAAAAAGTCATATCTAACAATGACCAATACTTCGAATAAATTTATATGGTATCGGAAAAATGGTGTCGTTCCAGATATTTGTGGCGTTCGATAGAGTTCGATATCGAAACTTATTGCTTTTGCTGTCGGTAATAACTTCTCTCGATTTATATCGAGCTTTCTCAGAAATCTCACTATACGAGTTGTTATAGATGGGAACTCATCAAACGAGTTCAAGATGAATTCAGGGGTACCGCAAGGTTCCGTTCTTTCTCCTACTCTATTCCTTATTTTTCTAAATGACCTTCTACGTCAAACTTCCAACCCCACCTATTCTTTTGCAGATGGCAGCAACATTTGTCATTCATATTCATTCAGTTATAGACCAAGCCTGTCGGAGATTGCGGCAATGAGGCAAAACATGAATGATTCCCTTAATCGGGACCTTGTGACAATCTCTGAATGGGGTCGTGCAAATAGACTCAGTGTTGCATGTTGACACAAAAACGAACGACAAACAATGTTGCCTCATCTGTATTTATGGATTATGTAAATATTGTGGAATCAGACGCTCTTGATGTTCTGCGCATGAAAATACAATCTGAAACACATTTTTCAAGTGTCGAAAGAAGCATTCAAGTGTCTCGGTTTTTTTGAAACGGTGTACACAGAGAATACAGATTCGTGCTAGCAACCGAATTTGTTGCCAATCGAATGATTCCACCTTAGTGACCGAATTTTACATTGATGGCTACAAAATTTTAGAAGAAGTAACCAAACATTGGTTGCTTCAACCGAAATTCTCCTTTATCAACTGACTTTCTGTTGATAGAACCGAAAAATTCTATGTTTACAACCGAATCATTCGATTGGTAACAAATTCGGTTGCTAGCACGAATCTGTTTTCTCTGTGTAGGAATTACTTCACTCCATTTGATGTCCTCACTATTTACACCACCGATATCCGACCGAAAATGGAATACAACTCCCATGTATGGGCCGGTGCTTCAAAGTCTATTTTAGAGCTGCTCGGCCGCGTACAGGAGAGGGCTGATTATAGGTGATTATTGGTGACAGTAGGGTGATTCGCTGGAGCACCGTCGCAATATGGTCTGCGTTTCACTGTTCTATCGGTACTACAATGGTATGTGTTCTGATGAAATCAGGGAACTTGTTCCTGATACCCGCAGATTTTTACATAATACACGTTTTTCGTCAAGAACACATTCCTTTGTGGTCGATTGGCCAGTGGACCGCACAACACATTACAGGGAAAATTCGTTCATTAGCCGTACTGTACGTATGTGGAACAAACTTCCCACTGAAGTGTTTCCTGCCATTTCCATTGTGGGAAAGTTCAAAGCGAATGTCCACAAACACTACTCCCTCTTTCCTCCCTCCCATAACATATTTTCCTAGTTCCAACACAATGCTTTGCATGAATAGGGGTCATCCCCTGAGTGCTGGTCCAAGAAAAAAAAATAAAAAATAAAAGCTTAAACTTTGTTCTAAGTCATACACCCAATTGTTTCAACAAAAAAAAAAAAAATTTCTTCACCCAAAAAAAATATCTTAAATTATATTTTGGTGAAGGGTATATAAGATTCGTTACAGACGAATATAGCTCTCTTACTTGTTTATTTTTTTAATTTTTTGGGAGTATATTAGAATTATCTCAAATTAGTGTTTCTCTGGGTGTTTAAAGGCTTTTTTTTAACAAAATTCCGTTGATAAAAATTCCATTGAATTAAATTTTGTATTTCTTGAATAAATGTGCAAATTCACGTGTGTGTTAATTTATTTTCCATTTCGATTATTTGAATTTTCAGTCAATACAGCGTGATGCAAAATTTATCATACTTATGTGAGTGTGTGCGTGTTAAAAAATATGTTTTATTGTTATCATTTTCTTGCTTAATTTTGCAATTAAATAATAAAATTAGCAGCTTCATAAATTGATACTTAATCTTCAATTATCACCACTATACGAACATACATAGTTTATTTCTTTCTTTCTTTCTGTCTGTATTTAATTAACTAAAGTTGAAAAAAACACAATATTTATTTAGCTATTTTTAAAATATTTATTAAATATTTATTTATTAAATTAAATAATTTCCTCTCTTTTTTTTATTGTATTACTAGCACAAATACACGATCTATCAAAGTTAACACAATCGATCTACATACAACAACAAAATTGTATGAATGTAGAGATACTTAGATACGTTGTTGAAGGTGTATTTAAGTTTAAATATAATTTAACAGTTATTAACACATTTTTTAATTGTTGGACTAAACTATATAACACATTTATTTATCTGTATGTATTAAGTATACATATGTATGTAGATAGGAATGTATCTATGTACTCGTATTTAAGTTCTAGCAAATGTGTGTGGCTGTGTCTGTGTGTGTTTTTTTTTAGGTAATAACTGTGTAAGTAATTCATATCAAACATAATTTTCTTGTTGAATGAAAAGAAAGATACAGAATGTATTAAAGAAAAAGTTATAAAGCTTCTTGATTTGAAAATTTTGAAACCAGTTTCAGTTGGTTATTGCGTCAGGTCAGTTGGTCTGTTTAAGTGCTTCAGTTATTTACGAAATTCGGTTGAAAAAGTAACTTCAAAACTTTACAAAATTGTATTTAGTTTTTGAAGTAACGACGGGGTGTGTGTACGCGTTTCAAATTTCAAGTGTGTGCTTGTTTATCTTAAAAAGTTTTTTTTTTTTATATTTTATTATCCTATCTCTTACTCTTTATCTTGTTAACTTGTCAGCAGTTAGATGATGTGCCTCAAAAACAATAATAACTAAAAAATTAAATTTTTCCTTTTAATTCATTTAATTCTTTTTTTGTGTGCCAGTTGTTTTCTTTAATTTAAAGTTCATGTTTAGTAAGAAATAAAAGTTAAACCGGGTGATGATAATTTGTTCCATTTATCAATTTGTTTTCTTGGCGTAAATTGTGAGTGTCATTTTGTAAACATTTCTTTTGGTGGCCACAATTTAATTAAGCGGGTAATTGAGAAACCATCAACATATTGTGACATTTTTATGGCAATATTCAATTCTAAAAAAGACTGTACAATTTATTGATCATAAATCACAATGATATTGAGTCAAATTATGTCTGTGTGTGCTAGTGTTTTTTTTTTTTTAAAAAAAGAATTTTTAAATTTCTTTAACCAGAAATTGACAATAATGTCAATAACATCAATTAACTACAATAGAAATTTAAAGTGAACTAATTGTAATTGTTATAAAAAGAGCATTCATAAATTTCAATAAAATATAAAATAAAAATCAAAAAGATCAATTTTTAAATAGATTGATCTTTATTTTTGTAAATGTGGGGTTGATTTTTTATTAAACAAAACTAATGAAAATAAATGTAAACAAATGTTTTAGGGGAAAATAATGGCTTATAAAATATGTATTTACCTACTAATGAATGTAAAGTGATATTTGTAGATCTCCCAAAAAAAAATCTTCTATTAGCTAAACGATAATAACATTAACTTGTATAAAATGCTAAAACAAATATAATTCCTTAATATAATAACTTTAATACTTAATCAAACCTTCTAAGCTTTTAAATATTTTGTTGAGCGGCCTAAACGGTTAAAAAATAAGCATATTGTTTAGTTTTTATAACCTGCACCATGAATGGTAAGGCTATTTTTCATTTGCTACCCCCAAAGTATGTATTCTGGATAGTTATAGATAGCGGAGTCGTTATAGCAATGTCCGTCTGTATGTTGAAATCAACTTTCCGTAGCCCCCAAATAACTTACATACATGATTCATACATCAATATATCCGCTACAGGCCCGGTTCGGTTGCTATTTGAAATCGAGAAAATCGGCCCACAATTGGCTGAGATATATGAAAAAAACCAGAACAACCTCATTGTTTACCTATTTTTGATCTATATCTGAATTACTAAGTCATTTCAAAGATCTTTGGGACAGCATATATGTATAACGATAGTTAGTCGGACCTACAATGGGTCAAAATCGGTAAAAATATGTTTTAATCCAATTTTTTTTTTCACCAAAAATTTTTTTTTGTAATAAAATTTTTTCACTAATAAATTTTTAAAAAAATTGTTCTTCAAAAAATCAAAAAATTAAAAAAAAATTTGCAAATTATTTTTTTTATACCCTTCACCATGAGTGGCAATGATATATATATATATATATATATAAGTTTGCCATTTCCTTAGTAATTTCTACATTTTTCATTTGCGACCCCACAAAGTATATATATTCGGGATCGTTATAGATGGCGAATTCGATATAGCCATGTTCGTCTGTATGTTGAAATCAACTTTCTGTAGTCCCCAAATAACTTACTAACATAATTGATACATCAATATATCGGGAATTCTTCCGGCTCGGTTGCTATTTAAAATCGAGAAAATCGGCCCACAAATGGCTGAGATATAAGGAAAAACCGGGACAACCTCGATTTTTGGCCTATTTTTGATCTATATCTGGATTACTAAGTCATTAATATAGACAATATGGATATCTAATGATAGATATTTCAAAGTCCATTGCAACGATTTATATAAGGCTATAGTAATTTGGACCCACAATGGGTCAAAATAGGGAGAATTATTTTTTAACCCGAATTTTTTTTCCACAAACATTTTTTTTTATAATTTTCTTTTCACTAATAAATTTAAAAAAAAAATTTGGAAAACTATTTTGAAAAATTTTTTTTTTTTAAATTTTGAAAAATAATTTGAAATTTTTTTTTTAAAATTTTGAAAAACAATTTTGAAAAAAAAAAATTTAATTTTGTTTACCTAAAAATATTAAAAATTTTTATTTTAAAGTGTAATTTGGTGAAGGGTATATAAGATTCGGCACAGCCGAATATAGCTATCTTACTTGTTTTACCTATTTTTGATCTATATCTGGATTAATAAGTCATTGATATAGGCAATATGGATATATAATGATAGATATTTCAAAGACCTTTGCAACAGCATATATAACGATAGTTAGTCGGACCTACAATGTGTCAAAATCGGGAAAAATATTTTTTAGACCGAATTTTTTTTTTCACCAAAAAAATTTTTTTGTCATATCATATTTTTCACTAATATGATATTTAAAAAAATTGTTCTTTAAAAAATTAAAAAATTTAAAATTTTTTTTTTTTCAAAAAATTAAAAAAATTTTTTTTTTTTAAATATTTAAAACTTTTATTTTAAAGTTTAATTTGGTGAAGGGTATAAAAGATTCGACACAGCCAAATATAGCTCTCTTACTTGTTTTTTTATATTTTAGTAGCTTGGTTTATTGTCTATCAGATAATGCAAAATAAATTGATGTCTTTTAGCTTTTATTTTGAAACATTTATACGATATAAATTTATTCAAAGTATTGAATATTGCTAGCTATGACCTTTTCCCATCTTTGTGGCAACATATGGATTCCGAGCCAAAAGAACTGCTCATCTTTTGAGGCCAAAAACGAATCAGGCCAATTTCGGATACTCTGTACCAAAGTAAAGCGTATCGCAGAGATCGATCTACATCGATAGAGACAAATAGTAGTCGGCCGGATGAGGCAAAACTTACCAACCACTTCTTTCTAAATAGTTTTTACCAGGTATTGCAACATGTGGCCTAGCGTTGTCATGATGGAATATAACGATTTCATGTCTGGCCGCATATTCTGGGCATTTTTCTGCCAATGATCGCTTCAAACAAATCAGTTGCATTCGGTACAGGCTCCCTGTGATGGTCTGGCCAGATTTCAAGAGCTCATAATAGATAGGAAAGTCTTGCTCCCACCAAATACAGAGGATAACCTTAGCGTCATTTATATTTGGCTTTAGTGTCAATTCGGCTGGTTGGCCGGGCTTCACATACGATTTCTTGCGCTTCGGGTTATCGTAATGGATCCATTTTTCATTTCAAGTAATGATTCGTTGCAAAAATGTTTTTCTTTTTTTAGCGTTCAAGCAACATTTCAGACATACAAAATCGTTTTTCAAGGTCTCTCAGCTTTAGTTCGTATGGTATGCAATTTCCCTACTTTTGGATGAATCCTGCTGCTTGCAAACTTTTTGAAATTGTTGATTGAGTACCTCCCAATGATTTGGCAAGCTCTTGTTGAGTTTGACAACAATCTTCATATAGTAATGCCTCCAATTCTAGGTCTTCAAACATTTCTTGGCTGGTCTGGGCGATCTTTGTCTTCTGTGCACTTTGTCCACTTCAGAACCGCACAAACCATCTCTCGCACTTTGAAAACGTTGAAACACAATCACCATAAGCTTTGGTTCTTCATTCGGGGTTCTTCAGCGGGACTTTTTTTTTAAATTATAGAAGTAAATTTAAATTATAGAAGTAAATTTAAGCAAAAAATACTTAGTTGTTTACACTATAATGTTTAGCAACTAATTAAGAATGAATTACAGATATGTATTCTTCAAAATGACATATAAGCTATTAAAAACAAATACCGCGTTCAAAAGATATGCCATCTGTTGGCGGAAATTATTAAGTTTTTGTATATTTTAGTACGTCATACTGTTATCTATTAGATAATGCAGAAATAATTTGCGACTTTCAAACAAACTTGTTTCTAAATATTTTCGAAAGATCTTGTTAGGTTTATACAAATGTATCCAGTTTGATGAATTATCAAACAAATATATATTAAAGAAATCATTTACATGTTCTATAGTTTATTACAACATACTGTTATCTATATGATAGTGAAATACAATTTTAAGTTTGTTAATATTTTTCCAATTCTTTTTTCTAATTTCCATATTTATCTCTTTATTCTCTTTACAGAATTCAAAAACAACGTACTTAATTTACATAACAACTACAACTACAAACTCAAACTAAAATAAACTTAGTTTAGAAAAACAAACAAAACAAAAAAAATTAAAAATTCAAAAAAGAAAATCTTAGAAAAATTAATGTAGAGGAAAAAAAAGAAAAAGAAATCCAAAAAACAAACAAACAAAAAAAACATTACAAATGTTTGCGTGATAACACATTCTAAAACTTAAGGAAACCCAAAACAAACTCCCTACAAACACGCCAGTTGAAGTAAAACCCATAAGAAAAAAACATAATCTTTTAACATTAGAGAAAATGTTTTACGACCTACTGACCAGAAATTCTAATGAATATTTTCATCAAGGTCCGGCAGGTCGAAAAAAAGGTGAACGGGCTAAACACGAACACGAAGAAAGAGAATTTCTAAATTTCTTTGGCAACAAAAACACCTTTGGGCCGCAAGAAACAACTGCGACAACAACAGAAAATCAAAGGCAGAAATTGGAAAGAGCTGCCAACAAAATGGCTGTTAATAAGAAACAACAAACAATGATGATGGCATCGCAGGATGAGCGCGAAGAGTCAAAGGACAAGAAGACGCCATCGCTAGAGCAAGAAATGAATTTGGCTCGAAGGGCTTGTTGGTGCAATAACAAATTGGATGACTTAAATAGTCAGCAACAACAACAACAACAACAATTAAAACAAAAATGCTGTGAGAATTGCTTTAAACGTCTAAATGTGGACAACAAACATGAAAAGAATGAAGATAATGAAGATGATGAAGTTGATAATGATGGCGAAGATGATGATAATGAAACAATGGTTTTGAATGGTGCTAAAAACTTTAGTAAAAATATTAATAAACTTAATAAAACTACTAATAATGTTAATGATAATAATAATACAACTACAAAAACTATAAATAGTAATAGTAAAATGTTTAGTAATACAACTACAACCACTACAAATAGTTTAAGTAAAAGAAAAAATCTTATAAATAAGCACAAACAATTGGAGCAGGAAAATTCCTCCTCTGACTCCCTACTATCCAAAGATGCTGCTAATAATTCCTCTTCCTGCTCCCCTGTAAATAATAATCATAATAATAATAATAGTAGTAGTAGTAATAATACTAGTAGTACTGGCAACAACTTAATGGCCTATTTGCGTGTTCTACTGCTACAAATGTGGTTGTCATTTGTGGAGTTTTGTGATAAAAACACTATTAAACCCAATGATCCACGTTTTGCTCCCTATCGTCAAGATAAACCAACTAAAGATCAGTCCAAATCACAAACACAAACACCACCAAACGCCTCTACAAATACGGATTCCTCCTCAACGAAACCAAAAAAAAAGTTTCAATTCAAATTGCTAACGAATAAGAAAGTGATTTTCCTGTTTGTGGTCTGTGTTTTCTTTTCGTGTGTCAATCGCATTGAAGCCCGTCCAAATTTGGAAAGTTCCAATAATGCCATTGTGGGCGAAACCTTATTACCAGCAGTGGCGTCCAGTGATGGCGCAGCAGCGGCTAAGGCTTTGGATAACAGTGTTTCCGGTAAAAGTAATGTAAGTCCAGAACATTTTTTTTTTTATTGCTTTTAATTATTTTTAAATTGAGGAGAATCGTTTAAAATCTAAACTTTAGAGTTTCTAATTTACTAATTTGAACTATTTAATAGATTATCTATCAGATAATGCAGAAATGATTTGAAATTTTCAAATAAAATAATTTTTAAATACCGAGGGGGTTTTTAAGTTTGTCATTTCGTTTATAATTTCTACATTTTTCTTTTCTGACCTCCGAAACGAAGTCGATATATTCATTTCCGTCTGTTTGTCAGTGTGTTGAAATCAACTTTTCGAAGCCCCCAAATAATTTATAAATATGATTGATACTTCAATACATGGGGTATTGTCCTTGTTCGGTTGCTATTCAAATTCGGAAAAAACCACGATACCTTGATTTTTTTCCTATTTTTTGTATCTATATCTGGATTACTAAGTCATTAACATAGACAATATGAATATTTTATATATATAATTCTTCTGTACGTGTGTTAGTAATTATACTCCTCCTTAACGGCTGGGCCGATATCGATGAAATTTTTTGTGTGTGTTTGAGTGGATAGGTTAGATTTACAATTGACCTATATTGGTACAATGGGCGTGGCGCCTCCCATACGAAGAAAACATTTATTAATAGCTACCGAGCGAAGCCGGGATGGTCAGCTAGTCTATCTATATATCTGATAGACATTTCAAAGACCTTTCCAACGATGTATATATCGCCATAGAAATTTGCAGCGATAATGGGTCAAAATCGGGAAAAATATTTTTGAACCCGAATTTTTTTTTAAAAAAATTTTTTTTTCACTTACAAATTTTTTGTCCGCCAAATATTTTTTCAACAAAAAAGTTTTAAATATTTTCCATAATTAGTATAGTCTCTAGGGCAACAATCGTTTTGAATTACAGTTGTAAAACTAAAACTAAAACTTCATCTAGTTCTTCTTTAATTGAAGCTCGATTTAGCTATTTCCGCTGATATGTGTGTGTAAATCTCTCTTATGTTTAAAATACAATTCAGAAATTACTGAGATTCACTGGAAATCTTTGTTATTGTCCTAAGCTGATTGGTATTGAAAATCAATGAAATCGCTGCGGTAGGAAAAAAGTTATGAATCAATATGTAGGATAACAATCCAATAAAATTTGATGTTGTAACGATTTTCAATACTGTTACTCTTGTTAAGCTAGTTGCTGTTGGGTTTGGTTGAGTTTTATGACAATTAGACTCAACACTACTCAGTAGTTGTAGGAGACTGTCGCGAACTAGTAATTTTACCTATTATTTTGGGTGATAACTAGTTACATAAGTAGCTACGTGACTAGTTATTTAAACATGTGAATGTCCTTTTGGATTACAGTGAGATTGTCTAATAGCTGGTTTAAAGTAGTTAACGCAATCACATACTGGTTATATATGGTCAATTCACAAGGTCTCGTATCATGTCATATTGTCATAATATCCTAATATTTCTCAATGGTTTTTATTGTTTTTCCAGCGAAAAATGTTTACAATAATACTATTTTCTATGATATGTTTATTGTGTTATCGTAACGAACCAGCAGAGATCAATGCCGAATGCCCAAGAGTCGGTTAAGCCGAGCCAGCGAGTCGTGATATATTAGGACATTATGACAATATGACTGATAAGAGACATTGTGAATTGACCAATAGAGTCAGTACGGGTGCTAATTGAAGTCAAAGAAGTTTAATAGACAGTCTGATAACCGATTGTTTGTAAACGAAAACTCCCCAATTGATTACTTCTGGTGGGAAATATAACTACTTTCTAAAGTGAAGTACAAAATAAACGTTTAAAGTGACTACACTTTAGGTTACTTAGAGACACTTAAGAGACAATAGCATTCTCGCTATTTTACATGGGATGTCAGCATACTTAAGCAACAATAAAATTAACTGTATGAGAATTAGTATAAAACCAGTTTGTACGAACTATTTATAAAAAAAGTGCAGTATAAAATAAACGTTTTAAGTGACTACACTTTAGATTACTTAGAGACACTAAAGTGACAATTGTCTTCCCACTATATTACTTGGGATGTATAAAGTAACCAATTGACTTCTCTCTGCACTACAAAGAGCACATACGTGTCAAATGATCCAAAATATATAAATTGGAATCAGCCAAGTGGTCAGACATTAGTGACAATTACTGTCTATAAGGTATACATTCACTACTTGCTTAGCTGCTGGGTAACTACAGAATTAGCTAGAGTAAGTCAATTGACCCTATATAGATTACATAGAGACTGACTTTTTTTTTGCTTCGAATTTTGTACCAACAAAGCGTCATATGCGGGAAGTTTAGCTATACTTCTTTAATTTGAAGAAAAAGTGACGCTGAAGTACACCGATAGCTCACCAAAGCTTATGCTTTCCATTGGTTTCAACGTGCTAGAGATGGTTTGTGCAGTTCAGAAGTGGTGATTTTGACACGGAGGACAAAGATCGCCCAGGCCAGCCAAAAAAGTTCCTTTCTATTATGAGTTGCTGAAATCTGACCAGACCATCACAGGGAACTTGTACCGAACGAAACTGATTCGTTTCAAGCGAGCATTGGCTGAAAACCACCCACAATATGCGACCACTTGCTCCGTTCGACTACTGGTTGCAGATTTCGAGCGAACGCTCTCTCTGCGATACCCTTCACTTCAGAACAGAGTATCTTTTTGGCTTGATTCGTTCTTGGCCTCAAATGATGAGCAGTTCTTTCTGCTCGGAATCCATATGCTGTCAGAAAGATGGGAAAAGTTCATAGCTAACACAGGCCAATATTTTGAATAAATTTATATTGTACATATGCTTCAAAACAAAAGGCAAACATTTAAACAAATCCCGCAATAAGTTATACACCCAATAGATGACTCATTATAAGGGAATACACGGTTTCTTGTAAACAACCCTTCCTCCTACTAATATAAATATATGCTAAAATATTAGTAGCAGTTTGTTTTGAAATCATATATATATATATAATTAATATCCCATTAAAAGACAATAAAGTGTGTTTACTTAAGAATTAACATCATTAATTGTGGTGATAAAATAACAATATTCATACATATAAACATTTAAAATCGAATTCCATTTTGTCTAATTTATACGATTGACCGACTTGGGGTTAATAAAATTACTAGTCTCTTAACTATAATACAAAATTATTTTCAAAATATTTGTTTAAAGCACAGTAATAGGGATATTAACTTGGCCTGTTAATACATTACTAAATAGTTAAGCAGCTGGACCTTTACTAACAAAATGTTTAAAGTTTACACTCTAGTTTACTTATAGACACTAAAGTGACAAATGACTTTACTTTGCATTACTTGGGATATATACAGTAACAAATGGACTTATCTTTGCATTACAAAGAGCACATAAGTGTAAAATGACCCCAAAATAATTAAGTTGAAGTCAACCACTTAATTAGACATTAGTTAAAATTACTGTCTAAAATGGATAGAGAAGTTTGATCTTAAATTGAGAATGATTCAAAAAAAAAGTAAAATCTTTATATCAAATGTAAATGATTGAGAATGTTATGATAGTAATAAAAAATAAAGGTTTTCTTTTCTCAACAATTAGGGCATTCACAAGGTCTCTTATCATGTCATATTGTCATAATGTCCCAATATTTCACAATGGTTTTTATTGCTTTTCAAGCTAAATATGTCCTAAAATAATACTACTTTCTATGCTATATTTATTGTGTTATCGTAACGAACCAGCAGAGACCAACACCGAATACCTAAGAGTCGGTTAAGCCGAACCGACGAGTCGTGATATATTAATACATTATGACAATATGACTGATAAGAGACCTTGTGAATTGACCAATTATATTAAATAAAATTAATTTCTAATAACTTCAATGTCTAAGGCGGCTTCTCAAATATTTCTTGTATTGCAGTCTTGTGCATCTCTGGCATCGTCTACATATCACAATATACCCAATGAGGCTTCTAAAAATTTTCGATATCTTCCCGAACAACTGAATTATGACAAAGATTTCAATGAAATACATGAGTTATGGTGGCATAATCTACTTGGAATTCTATAGCAAACTGTAGCAAATTAAGAAAGTAGTAAAGTAAAACATTTTCATAAGAAGTGATCCGTTTTTTTTTTAAATTAAATTTGTAAATATAAGCTAAAATTCTAAATTAAAAAAAAAAAAATTTAAATTTTTATGTAATTTCAATAGTATATATTAAATTAAAGAGTTTTACATTCAGCTTAAAGAAATCATAAAATTCAGAACTTTAATATTGTAATATTGGGTGTATGTATGATTTAAAAATGCAAGATTTTTTCAAATTGGTAGCTTTTATTTTGAAACATTTTTGCAATAAAAATTTATTCAAAGTATTGACCATTGTTAGCTATGACCTTTTCCCATCTTTCTGGCAGCATATGGATTGCGAGCTAAAAGAACTGCTTATATTTTGAGACCAAGAACGAATCAAGCCAATATCGGATACTCTGTTCGATCGAAACCAATAGTAGTCGGACGGGGCATGGTCTAGAATATAAACCATTCTAAGGAGTGAGATCGAAAAATTCTTAACATACATATATGCTAAATTTACAGTTTTAATTTTTTTTTTATTTGATTGAAATTATTATTACAATTTACAAAAAAAAAAAAAAAATATTTTTATAGTTTTAATCACTAGTGATAGAATTTTGAACCTTTTTCGGAAACCCTTCCATTAACGTTTTTATAGTGCTTTCTGTCACATTGCTCGAACAGGTAGTCCATCTCCGTTTAAAATCGACCACACTTTTGGACACCTTTTTTGTGCTCTTCAATTCTCTTTTAACAAGAGCCCAATATCTCTCCACTGTCCTTAGCTCCGGGCAGTTTGGAGGATTTGCCTCTCTTGGCACAAATACCACATTATTGTTCTTGTACCACTCAAGACCTTTCTTACCATAATAGTGACAGGATGCCAAGTCAGGCTAAAAATAAATGGACACCTTATGAAGTCTTATGAATGGGAAAAAAAGGATGTTTTGTAAACATTCCTTGATGTAAATTTCGGTATTTAAAGAGCCCTTTATAACAAATGTTTGGCTTTTTTGCCGCAACTGCATATTGCTTGTCATACCAAGAACTTTTTGGGAAATTTTGTATGCTTTTAGGTCCTAAACTTTTCTTCAACATTCCCTCGAGCATCTGATACATAAAAAATTGACCCGAAAGCTGCGAAAAATTTTCCATACCTACGTTTCTTCATCCATTATGCAGCAGGTATATTTTTTATATAAAATTTGACTTCAATTTCCGTGCTCTGTCTTTGGCCTCTAAATTTTTAGCAGATTTCCTGTCTGTAACTTTTTTAGCCTTGTATGCTTTTAAACCTGCATTGGCTTTAACTTTTCGTATCAAATAGTCTGAACCGCACAAACTATCTTTCTCACGTTGAAACAGATGAAATACATGTAAGCTTTAGTGAGCAATCGGCTAGCTTCAGCGGCTTTTTTTTTCAAATTAAAGAAACTTCCCGCATATGCCGCTTTGTTGATATAAATTCAAAATTTTTAAAGAAAAAAAAAAAAAAAAATAATAAACTTTGGTATTTACACTATAATGTTCAATAACTAATGGCGTTTTGTTTTAGGCTTTCCTTCACTGTTAATCCAGAAATTGGAGTTCCTTTAAATCGTTCCTTCCGGAATTATTCATAAACTGCAAAATCTACTTTTGGCTCTTGAGCAATTTTTAAAGTTTCTCGGTTGCCAAAGCAAAGAATCACTTTGTATTTTATAATGTCAAACAATCCTTACGCAAAAAGCTATCGAAAAATCGATGGCACAATATCAAAAAATGTTGGCCTTACAAACGATCGAGGGAATTCCCGTTTTTCGTTTTATTCACATTGGGTTAGATTGTTCAAAAATAATCGAAAAAAAAAAAATTATAATCTCGCATAATAGAGGTAATTACGGTTAATCGATGCAAACAAGTTTAAATCGATCCAAAAACGTTGTATTTTTCTTTCCCGGATAATTGATGTTGCCGGTTAATCGAGGCCTCACTGTATTTAAAAAGTGCTGCATTTCTAACCCTTTGATAAAATTGAGGGTGAAACATGTAGCATATATTCAGGGGTTTAGGGCAACATTATTTGAAAAGAACACGTTATACGCTTACCAGAGTACATTTTTTTCAGAAAAGAACGCAAAGAAAGGTAAAAGGCAGAATAAAGGCATCATTTATGTTAGAAAAGATAACACCATAACTCAGAATAAATGACAGATATGTAACCTTCAAAATGACACATACGTTATTAAAAACAAAAACTGTGTTCAAAAGATACGCTATTTATTGTAAATCCCGAGTTTTTAAGTCATGCACCTGATAGAAAAAGTTATTAAGATACTTAGTTGACTCGAATGTTATTATTGTCTACCTACTCTTCAGATGTCCAAGATCTGTTATAAAAAACATATATTCAACTCAAGATTGTTGAATAGTAGAAATTTTTTATAATTTTTACTTAAACCTGAAATGGATATGATGCAATTTGTTACCCTTAGGGGGGTATAAATAAATAATTAATTTATATTCTGAAAATAGACGTGACTTATTAGTTTTTTTTTTTTTTTTTTGTCACAACCAATAGCAATAAATTAAAAAGTAAATAACTAACTAAATAAAAAAACACTTTGGTGTTTAAAAAGTCCCCTAAATTTAAAAATTTTATATTTTGTAAACAAAAAACTACAAACAATATTGCTGTAATCAGGTTTCTGAAATATAATTTGAATATATTTTCATAAAAAGTTATTTTAAACAAAAACATATTTGTTTATGCCAGTACGTATTTAGATGTTTGAAAAAAACAAATTGATGCAAGTATTAAAATGTTACTAATTTGAATTACAAATTTTGCTTTTATACTTAGTTGCAATTGAGAGAGATTTATGCATGAAATTATAAACTTTTTTACCGAAATAGTCTAAATATTGTTTGTAGAAAATTAAGTTTTTAAATATTCATATTTTTTATAGTTTCCAGTCCAACACTCGTTATAGTGCTTGTGAAATTTTAAGTTGATTTAGTTCTTTTTCATTTGTTTGTCTGTTAAAAACCCGAAATTACTGAGATTCACTTAGAATGTTTGTTTTTCCCCTAATACATATGATGTTTATGCAATGCTAGCGGAGAAAAATCATGGTTGTGGTAAACATAATCTAAGAGCAACATATTATGATCATTATAGTATCATAAACTATCATATTATGATCATATATAGTCGTTATATCATTGTCATGTTTGTCGTATTATTCAACACATATTATGATCGTGTTTGATCATAATATGATCTGAAGTGATCATTATTATGATCCAAAGCAATTCATAATATGACCCAAAGTAATAATATTTTGGTATTCAAATACAAAAATAACAAGTAAGAGATCTATATTCGGCTGTGCCGAATCTTATATACCCTTCACCAAATTATACTTTAAAATAAAAATTTTAAATATTTTTAAGTAAACAAAATTAAATTTTTTTTTTCAAAATTGTTTTTCAAAATCTAAAAAAAAATAAATTTTTCAAAATTATTTTCAATTTTTTTTCCAAATTTTTAAAAATTTTTTTTTTTTTTTTAAATTTATTAGTGAAAAAAAAAAATTATAAAAAAAATATTCGGGTTAAAAAATAATTTTCTCGATTTTGACCCATTGTAGGTCCAAATTACTATAGCCTTGTATGAATCGTTGCAATGGACTTGGAAATATCTATCATTAGATATCCATATTGTCTATATTAATGACAGTAATCCAGATATAGATTTTCTCGATTTTAAATAGCGACCGAGCCGGAAGAATTCCCTATATATTGATGTATCAATTATGTTTGTAAGTTATTTGAGGGATACGGAAAGTTGATTTCAACATAAAGACGGACAGACAGACATGGCTATGTCAACTTCGCTATATATAAATTTTAGGGGTCGCAAATGAAAAATTTAGAAATTACGAACGGAATGACAAACTCTTACTCGTACAAAAAACAGAAATAAGTTTTATACAAAAACAAATCACGCGATCTAATTTCATTTTGATCTTTTCATAATTGATCATAACTTCCAGTTAAGGCAAAAATGACTGAGGAAAAATATTATTGAAATTTTAAAAGAAAAATGTTTTTGCTTGTTTTTAATTAAAATTGCTTTTAATTACAATTGTTATAAGTATGTAACAATTGCCCTAATTGGCACCACTGAGTGCCTAGACTGGCTACTCACTCTCATCTAAAGAAATGCATTTGTCAAGAGTTTCTAGGAATTTGTAACAAATATCAACAGCTAAATAAATACAAAATAAATTTAAATTTAATTGATTTGATGCTACTTATAAGAAGGCGCTAAAATTTTAATATTTTTAACTTAAGTGTCATATTTTTTTTTTTTTCCTAATAAAACGACTTCAACAATTTAATTTTTAATTATTTTCTAAACTAAATGCAAATAAATGTTAGTTTGTTTCAAGTTAATTAAAATTTTCTTTAAATTTTCAATTTTTGTAAACATTTAAATATAAATATATACAAATACGAGGGCGGGTCAATAAGTCCGTGACTTTTGGAATGAAACATAGGGTTTTGGATACAAAATTGTTTTATTTTTCAGCATAATCTCCTTTGAGCTTTATACACTTTGTCCAAAGTTTCTCCAATATTTTGTATCTCTTCCAAAAACTAAGATATGGCGAGGTCATCAAAATATCTATTATCTGGCAAATGACCCAAAAATATATAAATTCAAGTACTAGTCAAGTAATTAGACATACAGAGAGGCCTCGATTATCCGCGATTCGATTAACCGGCAACATCAATTATCCCGGAAAGAAAAAGAAAATGTTTTTGAATCGATTTAAATTTGTTTGCATCGATTAGCCGTAATTACCTCTATTATCCGGGATTATAATTTTTTTTCGATTATTTTTGAACACAATGTGAATAAACCGAAAAAGGGGAATTCCCTCGGTCGATTTGTAAGGCCAACATTTTTTGATATTGTGCCATCGATTTTTCGATAGCTTTTTGCGTTAGGATTGTTTGACATTATAAAATACAAAGTGAATCTTTGCTTTGGAAAAACTGCTGAAGAACCAAAAGTAGATTTTACAGTTTATAAATAATTCCGGAAGGAACGATTTAAAGAAACTCCAATTTCTGTTTTAACAGTGAATGAAAGCCTAAAATATTCCACTCAAAATTTAAAAAAAAAACGACATTGTATTCACAAACATAATGCTGCAGGAGAAAAATATTCAGCTGATTAGCTGCCACAATTTTTGTGGAAAAATTAAATGAATTCAAATCAATGAAAAAACTCACCAATGAGTTAATGGAGAATGGAAAGTGTTTACTTGAGAGAAGTTTGGCTTGCCATAATGAAAATTTCATAGAATGACACAAGGTCTCAAAGGAGAGACTAACCTTATTAGTTTGCGTTAATGCTGCTGGAACACACAAGTGCTAAGCATTAGTTATTGGAAAGAACTTTAAAAATGTCCATGAGAATGGTACCAGAAGTGGGAGAGAATTTTAAGAAAATCGGTCTAAAAGATTATAGTAAAATCATTCTGCCATTGGACAACATCCAGACGTGCAGGATTTCAATGCTGAAAACATTATTGTGAAATTTTTTCCACCAAATTGGACGACGTTGATCCAACCGATGGATCAGTGTGCAATATGGAGCTTTAAATGTCATTATCGAAAAACTGTCATCATTAAAAAACTACTAAAACTTGGTACTCAATTAACCGGTAAAATTGATTATCCAGAATGCTCCCGGTCCCGGTCCCGACCATTACGGATAATCGAGGTCTCACTGTAAGTGAAAATTAATTATTGGATAACCTGGGAAGTATAATGTAACCAATTGACTATATTATAGACTTGTCATATACAACTACTTATTAAACATCTTCAGAATTCGATATTCGACTTCCATATCACTCTTAGGCATAGTTTTGAAATGCTCTAATGAAAATTATAACATCCTATTAAAAATAACCAATATAATTCTCATTTAGTTAAGAATATTGTAAGCTTTCATCAAAGCCAAGGGTAATAGTTGACGATTTGACCGTAAGTAACTTGTATGACTTTCTGTTAACCAATTCTGTAAGTTATTTCGGCCAATGGGTTATTATAGTTCTTACTTGCACTATACTTACTTAAGGTATGACAAATATTTGCTCAAAAAAGCGTAACCACTTTTTTTTAGCACAAATTTGTTTGACGTGTTTACTCTTACAATTGTTTTGTAAGATAAAACAGCATCAAATAAAATAAAACTAAATTGTTTGTTTTGAATCATCCTAAGTAAAATAAGTTTTTGAAATAAAAGAATACAAATATATTTTATTTAGTGGTTACGTCTTTTTCGTCAAATATTTTTCATAAAGGTAGGGTCACCTTTAGTGACATGAAAGTAATGACTTTCTTAAGTCCTTATTCTTAAGAGTGCAGGCTAAGTAGTTGCTTTTAATAATAGCAAAGAGTGAAACTAATGTATAAGTAATGAACAGTCATTACATTGGCATTTAATGGGTAATGCAAGTTTTTGAATAGCTTAAACTGTTGTATCTTAAGGTTTTGTTACATATTTTTAATTTTATTTATTTATTGCAACAAACAAACTTAATTTAAATACATTTATTCTCCCAAACATGACTTTAAGTATCTAAATTTCATTTATATGACACTTGATTAGTTACAGCAATCAAAAGATATAGTATAACTAATAACAATTTATTGAAATTATCATATTGTATTTATTATAATAAATTGATATTAAAAATAAATAAACAAACAAACAAAATAACTTTACATGAGTAAATATATGTATACTTAATACAAATCAATAATTAATTGAGTAAATAATTGTTTGATATAACATTTATGTAATAAAAATGATATCACGTGTTATTGATAAATTTATCTGTGAAAGATAAATAAACTTGAAAGTAGTATTGCTACAGATAGTAAGACATAGACCTTGACATTAAAATTTTGTTAAGGTACAAAACTAAGTTGTAGGTAAATAATTAAAAGTAAATTTAAGTAAAAAAGATAGATAGCGCTTGCTATTGTTTGAAAGGCCTATCGATGTTATTATTTATGTACGAGGGCGGGTAAATAGTCTGTGAGAGGTCAACATTGTCAACAGGCATCTGTCAGTTGACTTCTGTCAAAATTTTGAACAAGCTGTGTCATTTAGTTTTGTGTTTGACAGCCATTGATAGCAGACTACCGAGTGACTTGATGAGAAAATGGAAAGAAGTGAATTTCGTGTGCTAACTAAGCATTCACCCCTATGGCGAATCAATATTTCACATGAAATGTGTTCCCTTTTCCCATTTTTCGTTCATCAACTTTGTTCACGTGAAAAAATTCCCCTACATGGGAAATTTTTAAATGGAATTTTGTAAACAATAAACATCTGTTACGAACAAAGTTAAATATTGTGAATGAAAAGTTTAAGGGAATATCACGATAGCAAATTCCCCTTCGAGGGAAATGGATATTTCATGGGAACATAAATTTCACATTATTTTTTTAGCAGAAAAAAACCATCACTCAAACCAAACCTAAGCTTGATTAATACTATGGGAACTCAGTACCATTAATTTCAATGGAAAAAACTGGTTTACTGAATTTCGTTGTGGCTGTACAAGCACGGAAGATGCCGAACGTTCTGCAAGCCCAGTTGTGGTCTCTACACACGAAAGAATTGAAAAAAAATCACTATATGGTGTTGGCCGATCGGAGATAGAGAGTGCGAGAGATTGTGGAAGCCATAGGCATCTCACTTGGCTCAGTGGTTTCAAATTTGAATAATCACTTGGGTATGAGAAAGCTTTCCGCAAGATGTGTACAGCGTTTGCTCACAATCGACCACAAACGCAATCGTGTGACAACTTCGCAGGAGTGTTTTGCATTGTTAAACCGTAATATGGACGAGTTTTTGCACCGTTTCTAAACCGTGGTCGAAATGTGGATCCATCACAACACACCAGAGACCAACCAGCAGTCCAAGGTGTGGGTTTCTCGGGGAAAATCGCCGCCAAAAAAGGCCTGTGTGGGTTTGTCAGCCAATATCGTTCATTTTTGTGGTATAATCTACATTGATTGCCTTCAAAAGGTTAATAGAATCAATGGCGAATATTATACCAACCTATTGGGTCAATTTAATAAGGATTTGAAAAAAAAACGACCGCATTTGTACAAGAAAAAAGTTATTTTTCACCTAGAATATGCAAGGGTACACACATGTGCAGATTCCTAGTCAAAAATCCATGAATTAGGCTACGAATTGTTTCCTCATCCGCCCTATTCTCCGGATTTCGTCTCGAGTGACTATTTCTTTTTTCCAAACCTGAAAAATGGCTCGGCGGAAAGAGATTTGACTCCAACGATGAAATTATCTCACAAAAAAATAGCTGTTTTGATGACCTCGAAAATTTTATTTCTTGGAAGGGATAAAGAAATTAGGGTCAGTTTTCAACTGCTCCAAAACCCATTCAGCGAACACACGTCGTTGTTGTTGAACGCTATATGCGTTCATGATGATTTGGTAAAAGAAGATGAATAACTGACAACAAATTCGACAGACGTAGCTTCAACAATATCAACAGTCAAAGTTCGAATGACAGTAACTGACTCCAATTTATATATTTTGGGTCATTTGACACGTATGTGCTCTTTGTAGTGCAGAGAGGAGCCAGTTGGTTACTTTATACATCCCATGTAATCGAGTATAAAGACAATTGTCACCTAAGTGTCTTTAAGTAACCTAGAGTGTAGTCACTTTAAACGTTTATTTTGTACTGCACTATGAAAGTAGTTATTTTATCCACCAGAAGTAATCTATTGACAGACTATGAGATGTCTATTCAACTGACTATGTCAGTTCAATTAGCACCCGTAAATGTTAAAATAATTAGACATGTAGCTGATCAAGTAACCAGTTTGGTAGCTAGTAAGGTAATTGACTCCATGTAATCCAAATGTGAAACCAATGTGTTGACTACTTGGGACCAGCTATAGGACAGACTCATGGTAACCCGAAAGTGTCAATTGATCCCCTGCTTAGGACATGCATGTGTTAAAGTAACTAGTCACGTAGCTAGTTATGTAACTAGTTGTCACCCTAAATGATAGGGTGACAGTCTCCTAGAACAGCTTGGTTATGTTTGAAATTTAATTTATGTTAAAAATTTTAAATAACTGTTGACTTTATGGATTTAAAATTCACTTTTCTGCTTTTGTAGTTAGGCTACTTTTGAATTAGGGTATTTTAAACAAATCAAACAAATGCTGTAGCATTTATAATTTAGAAAAGTTATAATAAAACAAAAAATATTACATTATATTTAACACGTTCATAAAATTATCTTTTAATAAAAAGTGTAAGTTTCTATATAAAATCCTTGTCTAAAATTCTCTAAAAAATAAAAATTTAGTTATCTTTATTTGATAATTTAAATAAAAATATTTATTTAACTAACAATTCTACACGAGTTTTACGAACACACAGTTAATATTATTTACAAAACCTCCACATTTTGATGATCTAAACAGTTCTTGTTATCAAAATTTTAGTATTAAACAAATGAAATTAAAATAACACATCTAAAAATGTTTTTCTCTTAAATCATTTGTTTGTAAATGTTTTATTTCTACTTAACATGCTCCATATTTATTTAAGTCATGAACAAACAAACAATTTACTTACAAAAAAAAAAAAAGATTAAAATTTCAAAAAAAAAAAAAAAAAAAAAATATGAAACTTATTTTTCATTTTGAGATAAAATTTTTTTTATATAATCTTGCTAATTTTAGTGCTAAACAATTTCTCCAGTGTTTGCCATAACTCATATGAAACTGATTTTATTAAATCTTCCACCACAAAGACTGAAATTAATGTTAAAACATCTATTACGGTCAAAGTACGAAGATGCGCGAGAAAACAAAAAATAACACTTAAACACAAAAAAGAAAAATGTTTTGTAATTTTATATTGTGTGGTTTTTTTTAAACATTACACTTCTGTTTGAAAATTTTGTAGGAGAAACAAAGCAAAAAATAGTTAAATTCTTAAAGTAGCATGAAGTATTTAAATGATAATGGAACACTAAGGACTCGATAAACGTCCCTATTCAAAATAATTTTGTTTTTTCTAAGATAAATTGCTTTCATATATTATAGTTTTTTTTAGGGATAGATGTTTCTTATCTTCAATAGGAATGTTTTTGCTTTTATAAAGAACATATACATCCTAAAAAACGTTATTAAAATGATCTGCAAACTGAGAAAATTAGATTTCTTGCTACATTTTCCAAAGCAAATTATCAATACAATGACTAGAAACGTCTCTTATGTTCTACCAAAACCTCTGCTTTTAATTAATCGTAACACGGGTCCTTGGTGTCTAATGCTTAACTTGCATAATTTGATACAAAACCACATTTATTGTTTAGTCTACACTGCTACCATCATAAACACAATTTACAAACTTGCAGTTAAATTGAAATGAAAATAAATTAGTTGGAAAGCTATTTTTTACAAGATAATAAAAAAATTACAAGTTCAAATTACACTGGGCAACAAGATTAGAAAGACAGCATTAAGAACTGATAAAGAGATATTGAGTACAAGAGAAAATAGATTTTTTAAAAATATAGTACCCAGTACTAAATATAGTACGCAGTACTAAATATAGTACGCAGTACTAAATATAGTACCCAGTACTAAATATAGTACGCAGTACTAAATATAGTACGCAGTACTAAATATAGTACCCAGTACTAAATATAGTATGCATTACTAAATATAGCACCCAGTACTAAATATAGTACTTAGTACTAAATATAGTACTTAGTACTAAATATAGTACTTAGTACTAAATATAATACTTAGTACTGAATATAGTACTTAGTACTAAATATAGCACTTAGTACTAAATATAGCAATTAGTACTAAATATAGTACTTAGTACTAAATATAGTACTTATTACTAAATATAGTACTTATTACTAAATATAGTACTTATTACTAAATATAGTACTTAGTACTAAATATAGTACTTAGTACTAAATATAGTACTTAGTACTAAATATAGTACTTAGTACTAAATATTGTACTTAGTACTAAATATAGTACTTAGTACTAAATATAGTACTTACTACTAAATATAGTACTTAGTACTAAATATAGTACTTAGTACTAAATATAGTACTTAGTACTAAATATAGTACTTAGTACTAAATATAGTACTTAGTACTAAATATAGTACTTAGTACTAAATATTGTACTTAGTACTAAATATAGTACTTAGTACTTAATATAGTACATAGTACTAAATATATTTAGTACTAAATATAGTACTTAGTATTAAATGTAACACCCATATACAGTACTTAGTACTAAAGATAGTACTTAGTACTAAAGATAGTACTTAGTACTTAATATAGTACTTATTACTAAATATAGTACTTATTACTAAATATAGTACTTATTACTAAATATAGTACTTAGTACTAAATATAGTACTTAGTACTAAATATAGTACTTAGTACTAAATATAGTACTTAGTACTAAATATAGTACTTACTACTAAATATAGTACTTATTACTAAATATAGTACTTATTACTAAATATAGTACTTAGTACTAAATATAGTACTTAGTACTAAATATAGTACTTAGTACTAAATATAGTACTTAGTACTAAATATTGTACTTAGTACTAAATATAGTACTTAGTACTTAATATAGTACATAGTACTAAATATATTTAGTACTAAATATAGTACTTAGTATTAAATGTAACACCCATATACAGTACTTAGTACTAAAGATAGTACTTAGTACTAAAGATAGTACTTAGTACTTAATATAGTACTTATTACTAAATATAGTACTTATTACTAAATATAGTACTTATTACTAAATATAGTACTTAGTACTAAATATAGTACTTAGTACTAAATATAGTACTTAGTACTAAATATAGTACTTACTACTAAATATAGTACTTATTACTAAATATAGTACTTATTACTAAATATAGTACTTAGTACTAAATATAGTACTTAGTACTAAATATAGTACTTAGTACTAAAGATAGTACTTAGTACTAAATATAGTACTTAGTACTAAATATAGTACTTAGTACTAAATATAGTACTTAGTACTAAATATAGTACTTACTACTAAATATAGTACTTAGTACTAAATATAGCACCCATATATAGTACTTAGTACTAAATATAGTACTTAGTACTAAAGATAGTACTTAGTACTTAATATAGTACTTAGTACTAAATATAGTACTTAGTACTAAATATAGTACTTAGTACTAAATATAGTACTTAGTACTAAAGATAGTACTTAGTACTAAATATAGTACTTAGTACTAAATATAGTACTTAGTACTAAATATAGTTCTTAGTACTAAATATAGTTCTTAGTACTAAATATAGTACTTAGTACTTAATATAGTACTTAGTACTGAATATAGTACTTAGTACTAAATATAGTACTTAGTACTAAATATAGTACTTAGTACTAAATATAGTACTTAGTACTAAATATAGCACCCATATATAGTACTTAGTAATAAATATAGTACTTAGTACTAAATATAGTACTTAGTACTAAATATAGTACTTAGTACTAAATATAGTACTTACTACTAAATATAGTACTTAGTACTGAATATAGTACTTAGTACTAAATATAGTACTTAGTACTAAATATAGCACATAGTACTAAATATAGTACTTAGTACTAAATATAGTACCCAGTTTTGAATATAGTACCCACTACTAAATATAGTACTTAGTACTAAATATAGTACTTATTACTAAATATTGTACTTAGTACTAAATATAGTAATTAGTACTAAATATAGTACTTAGTACTAAATACAGTACCCAGTACTAAATATAGTACTTAGTACTGAATATAGTACCCAGTACTAATTCGGAAAACTGATTTAAACAGACGTGTTGGACCTTTTCATAATAAATTTCGTTAGTTTTTTTTCAAATTACAAACGGAATGACAAACTTAAAAGTTTGCTCAACATTTTCTAAATTTATTTACAGTTCAGTAACCTTTTTGTGTACTTTTTTTTTTTTGCAGTAAATGTCTATAATTTAAACAATTTCATTATTGTGAATAAGGCTTAGTAACTAGCTTTGGATTATTAAGTGAATAATATTATATTCCTCAAAAAGAAACTAAAAACCAACTAAAAATTAAACTGTTTCGTATGACACAATTATCCGTGGGTAGTAAATACTTGTATAAGGCAGCAGTACTTTTTGCTTTAATGAGGATGATGACAATGATTATATTTCAGTTTAAAAGTTTGTTATATGATTCAATGATTTCTTAAACTGAGATACTATGCTTTAAAGTAAAAGAGCAGAAGTTTTAAGGTTTTTTTTAAATGTATATTATAAAAATGTCTAAAAATAATTTTCAAAATTAATTTTTAAAAATTTTCCAAAACATTTGCTTTATTTTAGTAACAGATAATAAATAATGATCGACCTAAATCCATAAAATCCCTATTACATATTCAAAATTAAAAGTAACAATGAAAGACAAACACTCCATAATGCTCCTAAAGATAAAATCATAAACTGTCTATCAAACAGGTGAAACACACAAATTGGAAAGGGACCTGGCGGTGAAATAAAAACACACAAAAAAAAACATGTTAAAAAAATTTATTGAGTGTTTGTATAAATGGTGACAAATCATTGCCTTCATAATTGTCATGTACAAGTATTTATGATTTAAGTAAATACTGCCACTGTCATTGTTTATGGTGGGGATACAGTAAGCTTGGGTGGCGATGATGGTGGTCGGTTGCAATGTCACTGAATTACATACTTTTTGTTTCACATACAAGTAATAAATTTCATGTTTCTATTATATTTGTATAAAAAAATAATAAATAATAAACGTTTTGAAAAAACAACACAAAAATATTTTTTTGTTCATTTTCACGCACTGTCAGACAGTGAAAAAGACAAAAAAAAAGAAAAACTCATTCATGTTTGTCATGTGCTCCTTTCAAGTACCCCCAAACTGTTGTCTGATGTTGGTTGTTAATGAATGAATGAAGTATTTATGAATGTATATGACAGACGTACAGGTGAACAGTCAAACCTGTCAGCTGTGTGACAGTGGGTTGGGGTGTGGGGTTTGTTGTACAAATATTGTGTTCAAAGTTGTCAGCGCATAACAAGCCGAACA
Organism: Calliphora vomitoria; assembly: GCA_942486065.2. NCBI lineage: Eukaryota > Metazoa > Arthropoda > Insecta > Diptera > Calliphoridae > Calliphora > Calliphora vomitoria. The sequence goes on along the minus strand of OW818030.2, from coordinate 112,937,831 downwards.
CAGTAGAATAAAGACACGACACGCAATACAATGATTTACACCTGTGTGTAATTTGTTTTTCTCTCTCTCTCTCGCTCCCTCTTTCTTTTGCACTAGTTATTCCAATGGACTTTGTATGTATTGACTTGTCAAAATTTCAAATTTCATTGAGTTTTTAATGAAAACTTTATGCTGTTAGTTTGGCAGTTATATGTAAAAGGGCGTATCTATTATTATATTTATAAACAGGGGCTCTCAAAAGTCATTGAGAAATGTAAACAATTTGTAACAATTTATTTTTGTTTGTTAAAGTAGATCAATAATAAATTGATCTTGAAAATTGTTAATATAATTAAAACAAAATATGATCAGAAACTTTTGCCAAATTATAGATTTAAAACTAAACTACGCACAGTGGGGGAATTCCGATAAAAGTGCAAACATATTTGTAATTTCTAATCGAAAAATCTGGATACTGGGTACTATATTTAGTCATGGTTACTATATTTAGTACTGGGTACTATATTTAGTACTGGATACTATATTTAGTACTGGGTACTATATTTACTATATTTAGTACTGGGTACTATATTTAGTACTGAGTACTATATTTAGTACTAAGTACTATATTTAGTACTAAGTACTATATTTAGTACTAAGTACTATATTTAGTACTAAGTACTATATTTAGTACTAAGTACTATATTTAGTACTGGGTACTATATTTAGTACTAAGTACTACATTTAGTACTAAGTACTATATTTAGTACTGGGTACTATATTTAGTACTGGGTACTATATTTAGTACTGGGTACTATATTTAGTACTGGGTACTAAATTTAGTACTGGGTACTATATTTAGTACTGGGTACTATATTTAGTACTGGGTACTATATTTAGTACTAAGTACTATATTTAGTACTGGGTACTATATTTAGTACTAAGTACTATATTTAGTACTGGGTACTATATTTAGTACTAAGTACTATATTTAGTACTAAGTACTACATTTAGTACTAAGTACTATATTTAGTACTGGGTACTATATTTAGTACTGGGTACTATATTTAGTACTTTGTACTATATTTAGTACTGGGTACTATATTTAGTACTGGGTAATATATTTAGTACTGGGTACTATATTTAGTACTGGGTACCATAATTAGTACTGGGTCTATATTTAGTACTGGGTACTATATTTAGTACTGGGTACTATATTTAGTACTGGGTACAATATTTAGTACTGGGAACTATATTTAGTACTGGGTACTATATTTAGTACTGGGTACTATATTTGTAATGCTTTTTGTTAATTTTTGTAAAAACTCAGCTCAACGTTTTTGTTTTTAATTTATCTTTTTATCTCCAACTAGCCGGATATTTAAATATTTGTCAAATGAAGGTCTGTTAGTTCCTATTGTGTTTTTAATAATTTTCCATTGCAACTTTCAATGCCGCCGTTACTTTAGAACAAACTTTTTTACTTTATTTATGTAAATTTTCAAGACAGTTAAAAAAATATTTATTTGTCATTTCAAAAATACACAAAAAGTAATAATAATGATAATAAAAAACACATTACAAGCACATGAGTGTTATAAATATAATTTTTTTTTTTGTAAGTTGTTGTTTTCTATAATTAGCGTGAAAATATTTACAGGCACATGATGCAAATAAATAAAAACAATTAAGTAAATAATAATAAAAAAAAGAAAAGGAGTCAGCGAGAATAACTGATTACTTTTGTTTATTTTACTTGCCGACTAGATGCAATTATTTCAAAATATTTTGCATTGCAATACTTTCCATTCATTGGCTATTGTATTTATTCATCTTATATTTACTCATGTACATGCATCTAATAATTTGTATTTAAGTCCCTTTGTATTTTACTTTTTGCAGCAGTTGTTCAATTACTACAAGTATTTGTTTAGTGTTCAATTGTTAGTGTGGTTTATTATCAATTTGTTGCCATAAACAACAATTAAGGTTTATTTAAACGACACAATCTAATATATATGTAGCTGCTGCTGTTAATGTTGATGTTACTACCCAGCTACTACGTCTGCTGCTGCTAGCTTTAGCTTGTGTTTCTATGGCATCAATGAAAACACTGCGTCTTTAATAGACGCATTGTAATTAGTAGCTATTATTACCCCCACCAGCTCTTCTCATGGTCATTTGAGCACAATAATGTCTAGAAAAATGTTTAACTGCTAAATAGCAAGTTCTTTTTTTTTTTGTCACTTTTTTTAGATTGTATTCTTTGGATTTTCTTTATTTATTTTATTAAAGTTCCTTTCTTATTTCTTGCTTGTAAAAAATTTAAATTTTCATTAAAAGTTTGTTTGTGGGGTTTTTGTAATTTAAATTCAGATTTAAAGGGAAGTCTAGAGAGAATTGAAATCAGTATTTTGTATCAAGAGATTCGTGGATAAGGAGGTGGAAAATTACTTTAGGTGTCAGGGCTATTATGAAAATAAATAAAATATTGCAATAGTAATCTTACTATTAGTTGTTAGACATTGTATTATTTTGGTTCTCAGTACTATTTAAATACTTGGTACTGTATTTAGAACTTGGTACTATATTTAGTACTTGGTACTATATTTAGTAATTGGTACTATATTTAGTACTTGGTACTATGTTTAGTACTTGGTACTATATTTACTACTTGGTACTATATTTAGTACTTGGTACTATATTAAGTACTTGGTACTATATTTAGTAATTGGTACTATATTTAGTACTTGGTACTATATTTAGTATTTGGTACTATATTTACTACTTGGTACTATGTTTAGTACTTGGTACTATATTTACTACTTGGTACTATATTTAGTACTTGGTACTATATTAAGTACTTGGTACTATATTTAGTAATTGGTACTATATTTAGTACTTGGTACTATATTAAGTACTTGGTACTATATTTACTACTTGGTACTATGTTTAGTACTTGGTACTATATTTACTACTTGGTACTGTATTTAGTACTTGGTACTATATTAAGTACTTGGTACTATATTTAGTAATTGGTACTATATTTAGTACTTGGTACTATATTTAGTACTTGGTACTATTTTTAGTACTTGTTACTATTTTTAGTACTTGTTACTATATTTAGTACTATATTTATTTTAGTACTGGGTACTATTTTAGTACTGGTTTCTATTTTAGTACTGGGTACTATTTTAGTACTGGGTTCTATTTTAGTACTGGGTAATTTTTGATTATTTGGTACTATTTTAGTACTGGGTACTTTTGGATTATTTGGTATTATTCCTCTTAAAACTTCAATAAATAATAAATTTCTCTTTCTGTTTTACAATTTTAGCCCGCTTCTGAATCTTCAATACCAACGTCACAAAATGATGTGCACACTTATAAGTCACATGAGGGACACGAAGTTCGTTCGGACGATGGCGGAGAAAGTGAGCATCCTGAACGTTATCCCTTGGCTCAAGTGGAGTTTGATCGTGTGAAAACACCTTTTATAATTGGTGTTTGGATACTATCGGCCAGTATAGCGAAAATTGGTAAGTCATTCCTATAAAATACAAAGTAATTCGCTGACACAGCAAAAATTAAAAAAAATTTAGTAAAAAGTTTATAAATTCAAGAGATTATTTCATTAAATTTTTTAACTTTAGTGATAAGTATGTTAATTAAATTGACTTAAAGTTTCGTTTTTATTTTTGGCCTTTGTTTGTTGCTTCTTTTCAATTTCTTTTATAAGCTGTTATCTTTTATTTGTCCATTTTAATTAATATCTTTGTTGTTTTCCATAACGATTCTATAAACATTTTGTGATATTTGAAATTCCATTTGAATATTTGGTTGATGTTGTCATTCACAAATACATACAATAATAGAAAGTTTAAAAAATGTTTGCCTTTGCCTTCGAGTTGCAAAACAATTTAATATCGAAAAATTAACTTTGAAAATTGTTTGTGGCCTTGAAAAACAATTATTACCACACCAAAGATTTGGTCGTATCAACATAGGCAATGCCACCACCACTTTCCCATCGCCCAGCTGCTATAGTTTTTGTAAGCCCTGGTATTTACAGACGAATGAAATGATTTTAATGTTGTTCCTTTTTTTTTTGTATTTGTAAAAAAATGGGCTTGTCTTTCAACGTTACCACCCCATGTCCTTTTTAGTGGTATTTTTTATTTACAAGGTAAAATATTATATAACAAAAATTGTTTCTACTAACATTTCTGTATTTGATATTGTTTCAAAACTTGATACCATTATAGTATATGGTACTTTTTTAGTACTTAGTACTATGATATTACTTACTACTATTATAGTAGTGGGTACTATATTCAGTACTAGGTAGTTTATTTAGTACTAAGTACTATATTTAGTACTAAGTACTATATTTAGTACTAAGTACTATATTTAGTACTAGGTACTATATTTAGTACTAAGTACTATATTTAGTACTAAGTACTATATTTAGTACTAAGTACTATTTTAGTACTATGTACTTTAGTTTGTACTAAGTACTTTATTTTGTACTAAGTACTTTATTTTGTACTAAGTACTATATTTAGTACTAAGTACTATTTTAGTACTAAGTACTATTTTAGTACTAAGTACTATTTTAGTACTAAGTACTATTTTAGTACTAAGTACTATTTTAGTACTAAGTACTATTTTAGTACTAAGTACTATTTTAGTACTAAGTACTGTTTTAGTACTAAGTACTATTTTAGTACTAAGTATTTTTTTAGTACTAAGTATTACTTTAGTACTACGTACTATTTTAGTACTAAGTACTATATTTAGTACTAGGTACTATATTTAGTACTAGGTACTATATTTAGTACTAAGTACTATATTTAGTACTAAGTACTATATTTAGTACTAAGTACTATTTTAGTACTATGTACTTTAGTTTGTACTAAGTACTTTATTTTGTACTAAGTACTTTATTTTGTACTAAGTACTATATTTAGTACTAAGTACTATTTTAGTACTAAGTACTATTTTAGTACTAAGTACTATTTTAGTACTAAGTACTATTTTAGTACTAAGTACTATTTTAGTACTAAGTACTGTTTTAGTACTAAGTACTATTTTAGTACTAAGTATTTTTTTAGTACTAAGTATTACTTTAGTACTACGTACTATTTTAGTACTAAGTACTATATTTAGTGCTAAGTACTATTTTAGTACTAAGTTCTATTTTAGTACTAAGTACTATTTTAGTACTAAGTACTATTTTAGTACTAAGTACTATTTTAGTACTAAGTACTGTTGTAGTACTAAGTACTGTTTTAGTACTAAGTACTATTTTAGTACTAAGTATTTTTTTAGTACTAAGTATTACTTTTGTACTACGTACTATTTTAGTACTAAGTACTATATTTAGTGCTAAGTACTATTTTAGTACTAAGTTCTATTTTAGTACTAAGTACTATTTTAGTACTAAGTATTATTTTAGTACTAAGTACTATTTTAGTACTAAGTATTTTATTTAGTACTAAGTACTGCATTTGGTATTAAGTACTATATTAATTACTAGGTACTATTTTAGTACTAAGTACTATTTTAGTACTAAGTACTATTTTAGTACTAAGTACTATTTTAGTACTAAGTACTATTTTAGTACTAAGTACTATTTTAGTACTAAGTACTATTTTAGTACTAAGTACTATTTTAGTACTAAGTACTATTTCAGTACTAAGTACTATTTTAGTACTAAGTACTATTTTAGGACTAAGTATTTTATTTAGTACTAAGTACTATATTTAGTACTAAGTACTATATTTAGTATTAAGAACTATTTGGTACTTTTTTTTATTAAAATGTCTCTACATTTACGAGAAAATTCTCAACAATAATTTTTATAATACACTTTTGTTTGCCAACAACATTTACAATTATAGAATGACAACATTTGTGTGATTTTTAAATTTCCGGGCAAAACAAAGTACAGACCATTTTATTTTTCTGTAAATAATTTTCATTTGTTCGGAAGTTAAACGGCCATAAATGTATAATCAAATAGCAGAAAGTTTGCCTAAATAAAAAATACAATATTTGTATATTAAACTGTGTGTTACTTTAAGATTTAGGCCAAAAACTGTTTAAGAAATTGCTAAAACGACAATTGAAACACAACAAATATGGGTCAATGTTAAGCATAAAGAAAATTGGTTCTTAAAAGAAAAATATTCTAAAAACTCAGCACATTTGTTCAATTTTTTTTTATTGTAAATAAAATATAAGAAAGCGTGTGAAAAATGTATAAGTGTGAGACAAGCATAAGTGTAAATAACTTAAGCTGTTAACTTATTTTTTTTTCTTAAGTTGTTTTGTGTGCGAATGTAATAAAAAGTCAATAATTGTAGAAAATTGCCCAAATACTATGTGAAGTACAGAAAGGGGGGGAGGGATTTTCCTAAACTATAAATTGAAATATTTGGGCCATCCTTGAATAATAGAGGAATTTTCTATTTCATGTTAAATTCTATGGGCTCTAGGTTAACTGGTGCTGAAGGTGGGTGAAGAGGTGTGATGTGTTTTTATTCGTTAGGAATTCATTTGTGTTATAGAAATAATTTAACATGTAGAAGAGAAAGTTGGAACATTATTTACTATTATTGGACAATTAGAAGTGATGTTGGGTTTAGAATTATTTTTTGTGTTTTTGAGAACTCCAAGGTTGTCTACATTAGTTACTCAGCAACACTAGTTTCATTAAGGCCAAGGAATTTCTAGCCTATGGATTGGAAACTATCATTATTCAGTTGTTTACCAATCGTTTAATGACCCTTTTAATTTACTATATCAACTCCTAAGTAACATATTAAAGTCTTTCCTTTTAAGCAAAAGATAAATACTATTAACCTTTTTCTTCTCCTTTTACTAAAAATTTGATGACAAAGTAATTTTTTTTTTGTTGTGTTTTCCATTAGTGTTCATGACATTTAGATATTTACATAGTTTAAGTGTTGTTTTCTGCTGCTTTTATTTATCAATTTGGTCCTTGTAACGTAGTAATTTCGAGTAAACTACAACAATTACGAAGCAAACTATTGAAAAAGAAGTAAAGTAAAAGAACATGACGTCTAACTTTTACAAATATTCAGTAGTTAGACATTTATGTAGAAACAAATACAGATTTACATTCACATTACATACTTAGCAGGTATGGAACATTTACAACCATTGTACATTTGTTAAAACTTTTAGACATCCAGTTTTACACCTACACCTGATTTTCAAGGTTGCAAACTATTGCTTAAACTATGGCCTTGAATAATCTAACTAAAACTATTACAAAACAAAGTACTTTTTGATTTATTTGTTGGTACTTCTATAGTTGTTATGAGTTGGAGAAAATTTGTTAATCAAAAAATTCTTACAACAAAATATTAATTAAAAAAAGTCAGACAGCTATATTCGTTTATGCCGAATTTTATATGCCCTTCATCAAAATATATTTTAATGTCTGTTGAAATCAGATTTTTGAAGCTGTCAAATAACATACATACATGATTGATACATCAATATATAAGCTAAAGTCGCGGTTGTGTTGCTTTTTAAATTCGAGAAAATCGGTCCACAAATGGTTGAGATATAAGCAAAAAATCACGACTACCTCGATTTTTTTTACATATTTTTGTTTAATCTATATCTGGATTACTAAGCCATTAACATAGACAATATGGATATGTAATTATAGGTAATTCATAGACCTTACCAACGACGTTTGTAATGCCATAGATATTCGGACCGATAATGGGTCAAAATCGGGAAAAATATTTTTTAGCCAAAATTTTTTTTCATCAAAAATTTTTTTCCAATATTTATGTTTGTTAAAAAAATGGATTTGGTGAAAAAAAGTTTGTTTGGCCCAAATTTTTTTTGATGAAATCAAATATTTGATGAAAAAAAATTCGGACTAAAAAATATTTTCCCAGATTTTGACCCATTATCGGTCTTAAAGTTGTAAACATCGTTGGAAAGGTCTTTGAATTGTCTATAATTGGATATCCATATTGTGTATGTTAATGACTTAGTAATTCAGATTTAGCCTAAAAAAATAGGTAAATAAATCGAGGTAGTCGTTGATTTTTGCTTATATCTCACCCATTTATGGTCCGATTTTCCCGAATTTAAATAGCATCCAAACCAGGACTATAGCTGATACATTGGTGTATCAATCATGTATGTAAGTTATTTGAGGGCTTCAAAAAGCTGATTTCTACACACATATGAACAGACGGACATGTCTAAATAAACTTCGTTATCTATATCCATCTACAGTATATATATAATTTATGGCGTCGCAAATTAAAAATGTACAAATTATAAACAGTGAAGGTTATACTAACCTTGCTAACTACAAGTATTGTTCTGGAATTTAATAAATTCTCAAACCCATTTCCTGTTATTTTCCTTTGTACTTTTACTTGTACTACTTTGGCAAAAAAGTTCTCTTAAGGTTTACCATACCTGAATCATAATACAATTATATACCTATTACTTCCATTTTCACACACATTCCATTCCCAAATACAATTTTTAGTTATTTCCATTTATCTTAGACTTTGTATGGTGGTATGAGTTTGTGCTTTTAACAAAAATATTTTCAAGTTACAAGGTCATCATCAAATTAAATGAAGAAAAACTAAATATCAAATGTAATACATAGTAAATACATTAAAAATGAGGGTCATAGCCAAAGTGTGTGGGTTTTCTTCAAATCGTCAATCTTCCTTTAAAAAGGTCTATATGTGTACTATTTAGTAAATTTTTTATATAACCATTTGAGAGCCACATTCATGGTTTATTTTATCTGCCTTATTACCAGAATTATTGTCGAAGAAATATGTATTTAAAAAGGTACTAATGCTTAAGCATGCCTCAAGGCACTCATCGCAAAAATGATAATAAATGCAAATATACTTGATTTTTCATTTCAAAAACAACTTTTACAAGAGTTTTTGAAATGAAAAATCAGTTATATTTGCATTTATTGGCATTTTTGCGGTGAGTGCCTTGAGGCATGCTTAAGCATTAGAGGGTTAATATGGAGTGATATCGAAAAATTCTTAACATACATATATGTTATTAAAAACGAAGCCACTAAACTTCCAGTTTTAATTTTTTTTTATTTGATGAACACAACTGATGAAATTTAAAAACCTTTTTCGGAAACCCTTCCATTAACGTTTTTATAGTGCTTTCTGTCACTTTGCTCGAACAGGTTGTCCATCTCCGTTTAAAATCTACCACACTTTTGGACACCTTTTTTGTTCTCTTCAATTCTCTTTTAATAAGAGCCCAATATCTCTCCACTGGCCATAGCTCCAGGCAGTTTGGAGAATTTGCCTCTTTTGGTGCAAATACCACATTATTGTTCTTGTACCACTCAAGGCCTTGTTTACCATAGTGACAGGATGCCAAATGAGGCCAAAAATAAATGGACACACTAAGAAGTCTTATGAATGGAAGCTCCTCTTTTGTCAACATTCAACATGGGCTCTATAAATTCCTTCGTATTTATAGAGCCCATTGTAACAAATGTTTGGCTTTTTGCCGCAACTGCATACTGCTTGCCATACCAAGAACTTTTTGGGAAATTTTGTCTGCTTAACTTTTCTTCAACATTCCCTCGAGCATCTGAACATAAAATTTTTGACCAGGAAGTTGCGAAAAATCTGCCAGAACATACGTTTCGTCATCCATTATGCAGCAGGAATATTTTTTTATTCAATTTCCGTGCTCTGTTTTTGGCCTCTAAATTTTTAGCAGAGTTCCTGCCAAGCACTTTTTGAGTCTTGTATGTTTTTAAACCTGCATTGGCTTTAACTTTTCGTACCAAATAGTCCGAGCACTGAGCTAACCGGGTTGCTTTCCTGCCGGATGTGTTGGGAGCTCTTTTGAAAATGCTTTCTATTTTTTTGGCTTTAGAAACATCAGGTGGTCCATTCCTTCTACCTAAACCCGATTTTCTATCAACGGACAAGTTCTCCCGATACTGTTTAATAACATTGGAATCAGTTTGACGCCCAGGATAGCCAAAAAAGTTTGAAGACCAAGAATTGTAGGCATTAATCCATGAAGGGAAATTCAGTACCATACGAACTGAAGGCGAGAGATCTTGAAAGACGATTTTGCATGTATGTAATGTGCTTGAACGCTTTAAAAGAAAATCAGTTTTGCACCGAATCATTATGGATCCATTACGAATCAAAAATGGATCCATTATCACAACCCGAAGCGTAAAAGAATCGACTCCAAAGCCAAATATCCTTGCAGCTAAGGTAATGCTCTGTATTTGGTGGGAGCAAAAAGGGTCCTATCTATTACGAGTTGCTGAAATCTGACCAGAACATCACAGGGAATCTGTACCGAACGCAACTGATTCGTTTGGAGCGATCATTGGACGAAAAACGCCAGGCATGAAACTGTAATATTCCATCATGACAACGCTCGGCCACATGTGGCAATACCTGTTAAAAACTATTTAGAAAGAAGTGGTTGAGAGGTTCACACTTGTCCCGTCCTTATGCTATTTATTTCGATCGATGCAGAACGCTCTCTCTGGGTTACGCTTCACTTTGGAACAGAGTATACGAATTTGGCTTGATTCGTTCTTGGCCTCAAAGGATGAGCAGTTCTTTTGGCTGGGAATCCATATGTTGCCAGAATGGTGCAAAAATGTCATAGCTAACAGTGGCCAATAGGTTAGGTTAGGTTACGTGGGTTGCTCGCAAGTTTGCAAGTTCACTTGGAGGCCTTGTGGCCCATTGTGATGCCCTTAGAATTACCATTCCCTTATTTTCAAATTTCATACATAAAGGGAGAATGGTTGCCCACCCTAATTTCGTTGACTATGTACTTCTTGTGATCCCCATGAGAACCAGCCGGTACTTCCAATAAATCTGATCATATTTACCAGTGGCACATCTCTGAGACAGTCCAGATCATGGAAAAGAGCTCTACCAAGATGTAGTAGTCTATGCTCTTGTAAGGCTGGGCAGTCACATAGAAGGTGTTGTACCGATTCTTCCTCCTCCTCATCCAAACAACTTCTACAATGGCCATAACGTGGGTAACCCATACCTTCCGACATGCGTCCAATCATACAGTGCTCAGTGATTATACCCGTAAGAAGCCTGATTGAATTTCTACTAAGAGACAAAAGAATCTTACTCCTATTCTTTCTCAGAGTGGGCCAGAGCAATCTGGATATTCTACAAGTGATGATATTTGACCACCTGAGTTCCGTCTCACTCAAAGCCCATTCATTTATCAATTTTGATACGTTCACCAAGTGAGTGTGAATATTCCTTTGCGCAAGAGATACGTCCAGGGACGAGCCGTTTGTTGCGCATTCGTCGGATACTTCATTTCCCCGGATGCCCTCATGTCCTGGGACCCATATCAACTCGACGTGATGTTGTGTCAGTTGTGCCAGTGATTGGATGCAGTTGAGAAGACATTTCGACTTAATAAAGTTAGAGTTAAGAGCCTTGATTTATGCAAAGCTGTCCAAGTAAATATGTATGGTCGAATTTTCGAGATTCAATTCCCGGATACTTCTAACGGCTGTATCGATGGCATATATCTCAGCTTGGAAAACCGTGCAGGTATCTAGTAATCGAAGAGACAGCAAAAGGTCCAGTTCATCGGAGAAAACTCCCGAGCCCGTGCCTCTTTCTGTCTTTGAACCATCAGTGTAGACTGAGGTCACGTCGTCCCTTAGGACAGTGTTCGCGGCCCAGTCATCCCTTGTCGGTATCTTGATCCTAAACGTCCTAGCAAAATTCGGTGTAGGTACCAAGTACTCCGTTTCTTGCCCCATGTATGGCCTGCCTGTCTTCTGTAGGATGGTGCCGTGACCAATACGATCACTGGCTCGACACTGGCCAATACTTTGAATAAATTTATATTGTACAAATGTTTCAAAATAAAAGCTAAACATTTGAAAACATAACGCATTTCTATGTCATAAAACCCATATAAAATGTATAAAGAGGTTTTTGTTAGTTTAATCCTTTTTAGAAAAACAAACTGCAATTATAGTTCAAAGTTTAAACCTTAAAGCATTTGTTCTTTCCTCTGAAATGCTACTATTTTATGATTATTTTAATAAATCTAACAAAATTGTTCAAAATTTTTTTTAACTTTCAGGTTTCCACATGACACCAAAATTGCATCTGATATTTCCGGAATCTTGCCTTTTAATTGTTGTGGGTGTCGTAATTGGTGTGGTGCTGTTCTTTTGTACGGATGTGGCTGTCTCACCGCTGACACCGAATACCTTCTTCTTTTATATGCTGCCACCGATTATATTGGATGCGGGTTACTTTATGCCCAATCGTTTGTTTTTCGACAATTTGGGTACAATTCTATTGATGGCTGTTGTGGGTACAATATTTAATATTGCAACAATTGGTGAGTACGAAAAAGAAAACTAAAACTATTTTATTTTAATATTATAAGGAAAATAAAACCAGAAACAACTCGAAATCGATTAGATTTCATTTTGGAGGGCAATTAAAAATATTTTATTTCATGAGTGAAATGGTAGTAAATAAATTAAAAGACAATTTAGCAGTTCACAGGGTTGGTTATAAGGAATAATAAGAAAACATTAAACAAAATTGATGACATAAAACAATTTTCATTTCCTAATGAACTGTAGCCATTTGCCCTAATTAACCCACTAACGGTCAAAACAAATATTGTATATACATATTGCAATCGATTTAAAACCTTATCTTACATAAAATATGATTAAAAACAATTATAATAAGTAATAAAAACTAAACAAATTAGTTTTCTTTTTAAAATTAAAGATTAAAATAGCTATTCTCTGAGGGTTAATTTTAGTTTGTCCCCAACATTTCTCATTCTTTCTTTTAGTTTTCTACAATTTTAATAAATTGTTTTTGCTATTTTCCAATATTCATTGTTAATTTCTATAATACAGCGGGATAATAAAAACAATTTTCAATTAATTCAACATTTGATCTCAAATTAAATGGTTTTTTGTGTTCTTTTTATTGCTAAACAAAAGCTTAGATTACAACACCATGATAAACAAATATTTCTATTTAAATTATTGCAGTTTTTTTTTTTTTTGTTTTGCTGTTGTTAAATAAATTATTTGTTTAAAGATATTTCCTTTATATTGTACATACACATATTTGTTTACAAACGATGATGGCATGTGTTAGGATTTATTACGTTACAATAAAATCTCAATGAATTTAAATCAATTTGTAACAGCATTATTTATTGCCAGTTTGCTGTAAACATGTGGGGTATGGCTAGAAAATACTTTATTCCAAGAGGAATTTTATATGAAATTAAAAACTGACCAGTATGAAGAGAAAAATTTATCATATTTAGGAGCCTAAGTTTAAAGTTTCTTATCTTGAAAACTAATTATTATTTAATAATAAATCAATAATATCATAATTATTAACACCTCTGCTATATGTGCAAAAAGTTTCAAGATCAACACTCTCTTACTTTTGGAGTTATGAAGGAAAACTTGGTATTTAACCTTTGACCTCTATAATAATTATCAATTTAAAGGTAATATATAGAAGAGCAACACTCATTTCGTTGCCAAATTTAGGATCCTTAGATAAAATTATCTTAGTTTGATAAACAAGTTTTATTTACTACTAAATCAGTAATATTGTTGGGTGTATGACTTAAAAATGTGGAATTTACAATAGATGACGTATCTTTTGAACAAGGTTTTTGTTTTTAATAACTTATATATCATTTTGAAGGGTACATACCTGTAATATATTCTCACTTAGTTATAAAACTTTATAGTGTAAACAACAAAGTTTGTACCAACAAAGCTTCATATGGGGAAGTTTCACTTTAATTCTTTAATTAGAAAAAAGAGCCGCTGAAGCACACCGAATGCTCACCGAAGCTTATGTTGAATGTGCTTCATCTGTTTTAACTGGCGAGAGATGGATTGTGTGGTTCAGAAGTGGTGATTTTGACACTGAAGACAAAGATCGCCCAAGCCAGCCACATAAGTTTGAAGACCAAGAATTGGAGGCATTAATCCATGAAGATTCTTGTCAAACTCAACAACAGCTTGCAAAATCACTGGGAGCTACTCAATCAAAACGTTTTTAAGTAGCAGTATTCATCCAAAAGCAGGGAAATTGGTTACCATACGAATTAAAGCTGAGTGACCTTGAAATACCTGAAATTCAACTTGAACGCTATAAAATGAAATCATTTTTGCACCGAATCAATATTTGCAATGAAAAATGGATCCATTGCAATAACCCGAAGCGTAAGAGATCGTATGTGAAGACTGGCCAACCAGCCCAAAGCAAAATATCCCTGGCGCTAAGGTAATTCTCTGTATTTGGTGGGAGCAAAAGGTTGCTAACCATTACACAGTGGGACAGAATCAAACATTTTTTGGAAATAAATCTGGAATTTCTAAACGGCTGGTCCGATCGGGATATAATTTGTATAAATAGCCGAGCGCTTTCCAAAAATATAAAAATCTTTAAAATTGGGTGGGAAACAAAAAATGGCTCGTGTTTAAAAATGTTTAATGTCGAAGGTACCCTACTTTGAGCGCCCCCATAGCGCCACTCCTGGAGCATTTGTAGAGTCCATTTTAATAACTTAAACTCAAATGCTCCTTGGCTACGCCCACGTCAAATTTTATCCCGATCGGACCAGCATATTCTGCCCCACTGTGCATCACAGGGAACTTGTACCAAACTCAACTGATTCGTTTGAAGCGAGTTTTAGCTGAAAAACGGCCAGAATATGCGGCCAGACATGAAACCGTAATATGCCCTCATGACAACGCTAAACCACATGATGCAATACCTGTTAAAAAGTATTTAGAAAGAAGTTGTTGGAAAGTTTTGCCTTACCCGCCTTTAGTCCAGACCTTGTCACGTTCGACTACTATTTGTTTCGATCGATGCAGAACACTCTCTCTGGGATATGCTTTACTTTGGAACAGAGTACCGAAATTGGCTTGATTCGTTCTTGGCCACAAAACATGAGCCGTTCTTTTGGCTCGTAAGCCATATGTTGAAAGAAAGGTGGGAAAATGTCATAGCTAACAATGGTCAATACTTTGAATAAGTTTTTATTATACAAATGTTTCAAAATGAAACCTAAATATTTAAAAAAAATTCCGCATTTTTAAGTCATACACCCAATATTTTAAGAATGTTTAAGGATATTTTAACAATAAATAGCTAAAAAAAAATAACTTTTTGGAAATTCAATCAAAGTATAAGAATTCAAATAAATCTGTTGGTTTACCATATTCAAGGTGAATTTTAAAAAGACAATAACAATAAATAACCTTTCGACAGATATGCTATATAATTAAGGTCTGTCACAAAAATACCTTCAACCTAGTTTCTAAATGTCAGTGTCATTATTTTCTACTTTACTAAGTTATTAACACGATGCCTTTAAACAATTCCCCTCTCTCTCATACAGATTTCTTACATAGATATTTTAACATTATTAATACTTGTTCATCGAAAATTAGCCGTTTTGAATTTGACTGCATGTACTTTGATTACAAACAAGTCCCAGTATGCTCATGTAAAACGATTAAATCAATTATTTCTACGCACCAACAATTTGACATTTCGATTTCTATTAATTTGTTTATGTTAATTTCATTTTATAAATTAGTTAGTGTTGGAAAAAAACTCACACACACATACTGAAGTTGTAAATAAATACACTAAACGAAATAATTTAAGCATACAAAATAAAATGAGGGGGAAAACAAAGCGGTTTAGTGATGTAAAACAGATTAGTATAGTAGTTAAAACTAGTACGTTAACAATGCTGCCTATAAAAATATAATATAATTATTCGGAAATAATCTAATCATACAAAGCAGACTTGCATTTGCGGAAAATTGAATTGTTTCCAAATAAATGGGAATAGTCTGGAACCTAATTGAGAGAAGAAGAGCCAGCATCAGCTATAACTGAGGATGTAGATTGATTATATGTCAATTTGCAAATTAAATGACCTATTAACAGGTGTCTCAAAATTCACGCAAGATTTAAATTTTCTAACATTTGTGCAAATAAATGGTTCAAACCAAAAATAAAAAAGATTTTAATAGCTGACAATTTTCAGTTAGTAAGAATAGATTATTACACGAGAAAACAATGCGTTTTCATTGATGAACAATATTTTAAAAATAATGAAAGTTTGCAGGCCTCACTTTAATATCATCATAACCCAAGTCTCCACGTAGCAATAATTATTGCTGCAATTGTCAAATTTGATTGCGTCCATAAAATTTGCAATGTGTAGACCGCAAATTGTCATATGTAGCAATCTATTGCGCAATGATTGCTCTACTGATTGATTGAGCAATTATGCTAAGCAATAAGCTGACAGATTAGTTGTCATTAATGTAAACTTTCTTCTTTCTATGAGTCGGTAAGCAAAATACACCTCTGTTTTTCATACAACTTTTCATTACAACGTTTTCTCCACCTAATCAGCCATCATCAATCGCTTTTTTGATGTTCTGTCGACATTTTTGCTTGTGCTTAGCAATAAAAATTGCTGCGTGGAGACCTAGGGTAAGCGATGAAGCTCAATTTCAACTAATCGTCAAAATTGTCGCATTTGTGATTCAGAGAACGCTCATATGATTGTTGAGAATTTAATTTATACACAAACTGTTTGAAGTAGATTTTGGGCTTCAAATAGATTCATTTTCATCGAAAATGAGATTGTTCAATCAGTGACTTTTACTGGTGCTCGATGTTGCGACTTGATAAGAAAGTTTGTTCTGCATAATTGAACTGTTTCACATGCCAAACTGTTCGTACAACAAGTAAGAGAGCTATATTCGACTGTGCCGAATCTTATATACCCTTCACCATATTATACTTTAAAATAAAATTCAATTTTTTTTTTCGAAATTGTTTTTTGAAAGATTTTAAAAATTTTTTGAAAAAATTTTTTTTAATTTAGAAATTTATCTTTTTAATTATTAGTGAAAAAAATGTATGACAAAAATATGTTTTTTGTGGAAAAAATTCGGGTTAAAAAATATTTTTCCCGATTTTGACCCATTGTAGGTCCAACTTATTATAGCCTTATATACATCGTTGCAATAGACTTTTGAAATATCTATCATTAGATATCCATATTGTCTATATATATGACTTAGTAATCGAGATATAGATAAAAAATAGGCCAAAAATGGAGGTTGTCTCGGATTTTTGCCCATATCTCCGTTATTTATGGACGGATTTTGCTGATTTTAAATAGGAAACTTCTCGAAAGCATGTCTGACAGAATTATTGAAGATTTGGATCCCGAAGATATCTGTGTTCTTCAGAATATTGATTTCAACAGACAGACAGACAGACCGACAGACGGACATGGCTAAACGATTCCGCTATCTATAAAGATCCAGAATATATATACTCTATAGGGTCGGAAAATTATATTGTGAAAAATATAAATGGAATGGCAAACTTATATATACCCTTCTCACGATGTTCTGAAGGGTATAATAATTCAATTACAACATGAGATATTTCGTTTCATTGATCAGGTCTTTTGGATATATTTTTATGGGGTAATTTGAAGTTAGATGTCTATGCTAACAAACCTGCAACCAGCCGCTTATTAAAGTTGTGTTCTTAACAATTCAATTAAAAAAATTGCCCAAATTTTGTAATACCCTTTAGTTTTTTTTTTTTAAAACTTTTCTCTACTTTTTAAAACAAGTATACAATAATGTTGGTTGTCCAATGAAAAAAAATCAAAAAATCCGCTTTTTCTTATGTATGCTTTGAATTTTTCTTGCAGTGCAAGAAATACAAATCAAAATGAATTGAAAGCCAATTATATCTACTTGTTAATAATGCCAAGTATGTACGAGTGTAATGAAATTGATTGATGACCGTTTGTTTAATAAATAAATCTATTCTAATGTAGTTTATGTTAATCATTTGAAAGAAGAAAAAAAAAAAAGAAAAAACACACGCAGTCATTAATTTAAGCTTGTAAACAAACAAACATGGCTGACCTATTTTAATAACATTACTTGTTTGTCTTTTCTATCTTGTTTGAGTTGGTAGAGCAGAGCAGAGTGTGCGTGCGTGTGGGAGAGTCAGACAGTTAAAATCATTTAAATGTCGTTAAAACATGTGTGTAACAATGCGTGTGGTGTTGTGAGAGAGAGCAGAATTGTGAGTGCATTTGTCTGAGAGCGTATGAGTGATATGTATATACAAATACTGTGGTGTATGAGTATGTAACTTGTTTTGATTTTATTGTTATTATGAATTGCAGACTGTAGGTATTACTCATACGCCCGGTATTGTTTGCTTTTCATATTTGAAAATTCATGGTTATTTTATTAAAAATTTAAGAAAAAATTCTATAAAAAAACATGTATTTTTTTTTAAACTTAATATTTAAGACTTTCTTTGTTTATTACTGTCTTTGTTTATTACTATATATTGTGTTCCTAGTGTTTTAGTTTTCATCATCATTCATTGCCATTATTCACACTTAAAGCCAGGGTGTTAACTATGTTAGAAATTTAACAGATTTGTTTTAAACTTTTTTTTTCTTTCTATTGTGTCTTTAAATATTACGAGTCTTTGTTAAAAGTTTTTACAATTTGATTAACACTTGTACTATAATTTAGTATAATCATCAATACAATACAAGTTGAATCTTATTTATATTAGTTTATGTATGTATTTTTTTTTTTTTTTTAATATTCAATATTGTTTATACATTTTTGTTAAAACAGATGCAATGAATGAATGATTGTAATAAAAATTAGAATTTTTTTTTTAATGATTGTTATTAAACAAAGGATTCATTTAAACAATGTGATTTAATTGTATAATAAATATTTGTTTAAATAAGCGAAACTATTAATTAGCAGTTTTAAAGTGCTTAGTTTTAATTTAAATGGGAAACATTAATGGATATTATTAGGGGATAGTTAGAAACATTATTAGCCATTTTTGGCTTCATAATCACAAAACTAATTGAGTAACCTCTTTGAAACATTCTAGAAATATAGAAGAATCTTTAATATAAATATTATCAAAACATGACCTTTGACCTCAGTCAAATCTTATATACCCTTCACAAAATTATACTTTAAAATACAAATTTTAAATATTTTTGTCAAATCTTATATACCCTTCACAAAATTATACTTTAAAATACAAATTTTAAATATTTTTGGGTAAATAAAATAAGAAAAAAATTTTTTTTTTTTCAAAATGTTTAAAAAAATTTTTTTTTTATCTCAGCCATTTGTGGGCCGATTTTGTCGATTTAAAATAGCAACCGAATTGGAAGAATTACCGATACATTGATGTATCAATCATGTTTGTAAGTTATTTAGGGGATTTGGAAAGTTGATTTCAACCGACAGACGGACATGGCTATATCGACTCCGCTATCTATAACTATCCAGAATATATATATACTTTATGGGGTCGCAAATGAAAAATGTAGAAATTTGAAACAGAATGACAAACTTATACATACCCTTGCCACTCATGGTGAAGGGTATAATTACTTTTTGAAATACTTTGGCGGACCATAGGGTCTCGAATATCAAAATGTATGATTCGATGAATTATAGATTTTTAAACTGCAAGTTGTTCATATCAATATCATACAATTTAGGCGGATAGTACTGTGCTATCATGTCGCGAAATCGAGCATCAATAACAGTCTGTGCTTAACCAAAGAAAAAGTAAAGTTCAATAATGTCTCCAACCCAAAATTCGCACCAAATAGTGACACGTTGTGATTTGTTTTTGAAAATCAATCGCATCTCGATCTTTGGCCGCAACTTTCAATATTTTTGAAATATAGTTCCACAATGAAAACGAGTTGTCAAACTGTTTTTTTGCACTAATGGCCGCAAATTAAAATTTTGCATGAATTTTGGGACACCCTTTCTAAGGTAATTTTATCTGCAAATGGACATATAATCAATCCTAGATCGCTCTTCTTCACTCAAATAGGTACCAGACTATTTCCATTTAAGTGGGCATAATTTAACTTGTCACAAATGCCAGTCGGCTTTGTATGATTTGCTTATTTCGTTTTGAATGTTTATATTTACTGGACAACAATTTTTGTGTTTTTTGTCACTAACTTATATATAAAATAAAATTAATATAAACAAATTAATAGAGATCGAAATGTCAATGTGTTGGTGCATTCTAATAACTGATTTAGGGCCATATATTCTAAATCTCAGCTTCAAGTAAAAAAAAATTCCTTTTAAAAACAATAGAATTTTCATGAAAACTATCACTTGGCGCCGGAATTTAGAAAATAATGCCTTTAATCGTTTTCCGTGTGTAACTATACTGGAGAAAGTTTACTTCCATAGGGTACAACTAGAGGCGCAACTGAGAGTAAGCTGAGAGTAACAATAGTTACTCTCTTCACACGTACTTGTGATATGTGAATTCAACTCAATACTTGTGAGAGAATTAAACACATCAAAATACTTGAAATTTTAACTCTGATTTTCCGACTAAATATAGACCGAACCGCTTTATTACACTTCTAAACAATTTTTAGCAATTTTTTTAATACTTTGCAGGACGCTTTTATTTCCGAAACACGTTAATTTTGCTCAAATGAAAAAAAAAATATTTTTTATTAATTTTTGACACTTAAATTTATCTGTGGTAGAATTTTATTTATGGAACAGAGTTTAAATTTTTGGTATTGAAAATAGAAGAAAATTTAAATAAATTAAAATTTAAAAATTTTTATAGAACTCTGTGTGTCTGGTGAAAACTAAAAAGGCACCAATACAACCTCAAAACTATGTACTAATACATTCTCACGACTTAGGTTTTTGACAACAGACTTAGGTTTTTTCCCTCTCAGTAACGCTTCTATGGATATATTATTCTATGGTTACTTCTTTCTCAATATTGGACCATAGATTTATCGTACTGTAACTAATGCTAAATTGGCTAAAAATCTGCTTTGGATATGCTATAGTTTTGCTTCTTTTTATTTTGTATGCTTAGATTTGTTCGTTTGGAGTATTTATTTACAATTTGTGTACATTTTCGTCACTAACATGTTTATAAAATAAAACTTATTTAAACAAATTAATAAAAATAGACATAGCAATTTATTATTGGTGCGTTCTAATAATTGATTTAATAATTTTTACATATTGGGTGTATGACTTAAATTTTATAAAATTTTTAGCTTTTATTTTAAAACATTTGTGCTATATAAATTTATTCAAAGTATTGGCCATTGTTAGCTATGACATTTTCCCATCTTTCTGGCAACATATGGATTCCGAGCCAAAAGAACTGCTCATCTTTTGAGGCCAAGAACCAATGAAACCAATATTGGATACTCTTTTCCAAAGTGAAGCGTATACCAGATACAGCGTTTTGCATCGATCGAAACAAATAGAAGTAGGATGGGGCACGGTCTGGGCTATAAAGTGGGTGAGGCAAAACTTCCCAACCGATTCATTCTAAATAATTTTTCACAGGTATTACAACAGGTGGCCTAGCGTTGTCGTGATGGAATATTACGGTTTCATGTCTGGCCTCATATTCTGGTCGGTTTTCGGTCAATGCTCGCTTCAAATGAATCAGCTGCGTTCGGTACAGGTTCCCTGTGATGGTCTGGTCAGATTTCAGCAGCTCATAATAGATAGGAACCTTTTGGTCCCACCAAATAAAGAGCATTACCTTAGCACCTTGGATATTTGGTTTTGGTGTCGATTCGGCTTGTTGACCGGGCTGCACATACGACCTCTCACGCTTCGGGTTATCGTAATGCATCCATTTTTCATCGCGAGTAATGATTCAGTGCAAAAATGATTTTCTTTTATTGCGTTCAAGCAGTATATCAGACATACAAAATCGTCTTACAAGGTTTCTCAGGTTCAATTCGTGTTGTACTTAATTTTCCTACTTTTGGATGAATACTGCTACTTGCAAACATTTTGATATTGCTGATTGAGTAGGTCCCAATGATTTTGCAAGCGTTTAAAATCTACCGCACTTTTGGACATATTTTTTGTGCTCTTCAATTCTCTTTTAACAAGATCCCAATATCTCTCCACCGGCCTTAGCTTCAGGCAGTTTGAAGGATTTGGCTCTCTTGGTGCAAATAACACATTATTGTTCTTGCACCACTCAAGACCTTGCTTACCAAGTGGACTCATTAAGAAGTCTTATGAATGGAAGCATCCTCCTTTTTAAACATTCCTTGATGTAAATTTCGGAATTTATAGAGCCCATTGTAACAAATATTTGGCTGCAACTGCATATTGCTTGCCATGCCAAGAACTTTTGGGTCCTAAACTTTTCTACAAGTTTCCCTCGAGCATCAGAAACCTAAAAAGATTGACCCGGAAGCTTCAAAAAATGTTCCATACGTATGTTTCGTCATCCATTATGCAGCGTGCTCTGTCTTTGTCTTCTAAATTTTTAGCAGAGTTCCTGTCAGGAACTTTTTGAGTCTTGTATGTTTTTAAACCTGCATTGGCTTTAACTTTTAGTACCAAATACTCTAACCGGACTGTTTTCCTACCGGATGTGTTGGGAGCTCTTTTGAAAATGCTTTCTATTTAGTGGCTTTAGAAGCATCATGTGGACCATTCCTTCTACAAGAACTAGGTTTTCTATCAACGGACAAGTTCTCCCGATACTGTTTAATAACATTTGAATCAGTTTGACGACAGACCTTGGATTGTTTGGCCAACTTTTTGTAGGAGCAAGTTGGGTTTTGTTGAAAATATTTAATAATTTTAGTAGGCACTTTTTCCTCGTCACTCATTTTAATCAGATTAATAACAAATGAACATAATGGACATTAAACGTAATTGGTCAATTCACAAGGTCTCCTACCAGTCATATTGTCATAATGTCCTAATATATGACGACTCGGCTTAACTGACTCTTATGCATTCGTCGTTGGTCTCCACTGGTTGGTTACGATAACACAATAAACATAGCATAGAAAGAAGTATTATTTTAGGACATTTGTTGCTTGAAATGCAATAAAAACCATTGTGAAATATTAGGACATTATGGCAATATGACATGATAAGAGACCTTGTGAATAATTAACCAAATAACTGACATGCTTTACAAAGGTAACTTGATAAAAAACTAAATTAAATAATATTTAGATTAATGAAAAACATATGTTAAGGTTTTTTCGATCTCAGTCCTTATTGTAAATCCTGCATTTTTAAGTCATCACAATATTAATTATTATAAGACAATTGTGAATGTTCATGTTCTTTTCTCAGGGGGACCTTGTATGGGGATTGGGGACAAATGTTGCTCAATTTTCGCCATACTTAACAGTAGCATTTCAGAGTACTTAGAACTAAGCTGTGCAAATTCCAAACCTTATCAACAGAGAGTATTTATGGAATATTTCCTTTTGCTTGGGCCCTATCGAGTTTTCAATAGACAGACAGATGAGGGATGACCTAGCTAGAGGGACCTAGCTAGATCTTAGAATCTTATTGAAGACATAACATTTATTTATTAATGTTACAAATGGAATGACAAAAACATAATACCCCTCCTTTTTATGGTGGGTATACAAATACAGTGCGTAGCTTTGACGTAAATATTTTATTAGTTGAAGTACCAGTCATCAAGTTGTGATTAGTATCTTTGACATAAATATAAATACACTCTAAAACATGTTTTCAATATTTCTTATTGTAATATTAATAATAAATCTGGTGGTATAGCCTTTCATATTGTTATTTAAAATCAATACAATAATAATTGATTATTTATTTATTTCTAATGCTTATTAATACACACTTTTAGATTAAACTAAGTGTTAATAAAATGTACACTAAAACGTCAAAGTCAACGTCAATTTCAATAGGCTTCTCTTTCAATTATTACAAATAACATTATCAAAAGCACTTGACTATTTTTTTTATATATATATATATTTTTTTTTTTATTCATTCAAATCAAAATAAACGTCTCAAATGTTTATTAAACGAGGTGGTGAATTCGTTTTGTCATTGATTCTGTTTTTATAGAGAATTCACACCTGAATTGTTTTTCTTATTTTCATTTCTATTTTGTTTATAAATTATGACATCTATCCGCAAAGCAGTCGTCCACTGCTAAGTAATTTAAAAATATACTATATATGTTTTTATGTATGTCTGTATTTATATTTACTTATTTATTATACAAAGTATTTAGAAAGTAGATCAATGAACAAATATATAGATTGTGAATGAAATTATTTAAACAAATAATGAAAAAAAAAATAAAAAAATGCTAGCTCATTTGAATAGATGACAAAATTAATAATCATAATAATAATAATAACAATAATAAATCAAATAGTTGTGAAAATTTAAATTATAAAATACATATTTAAATTATTTCATTAGACACACGCGACTGACTGGCTGGTTGCATTCAATATATATATAAAGAGGGACAAATGAAAACACTTGAAGGTTTTTTAGATAAAATTTGTTAAATTTTTCTAGAAATCATTCATTCATTCCTTTTCGAACAAAACTTCACTTCACTATTGTGATTGTACCACCTAGCCATCTTAAACCCTTTTCTTAATCTAGCTTTTCATTAACTTATTTAAGCTTTAAACGAATAACCATTTAAAAACAGATAAATAAGATTCATTCGAAACAAGTAAATCCAAAAAAAATTTAATTTTTAACCAACGCATGCAGGCTTTTAGCAATTAATGCCAAAATCCTGATTTGTATGCTTAGATTATTTCGTGCTAAACTTATTAAACAGTAGTTGCTATATTGGAATAAAAAATAAACTGTTTTATTGAGAAAACACTTGAAGGTTTTTCAGATAAAATTTTCAAGAAATCATTCCTCTTCGAACAAAACTTCACTTCACTATTGTGATTGTACCACCTAGCCATCTTAAACCCTCTTCTTAATCTAGCTTTTCATTTACTTCTTTAAGCTTAAACCCAAAACTATTTAAAAAAAGATAATTTAGATTTATTGGGAAACATGTAAGCAATTAAACATATTAAACAGTAGTTGCTATATTGGAATAAAAAATAAACTGTTTTGCTGAGAAAACACTTGAAGGTTTTTTTTAGATCAAACTTTCTTATTAAACACTTTTTTTTCAAGAAATCATTCCTGTTTGGACAAAACTTCACTTCACTATTGTGATTGTACCACCTAGCCATCTTAGACCCTCTTCTTAATCTAGGTTTTCATTTACTTATTTAAGCTTTAAATGAAAAACTATTTCAAAACAGATAATTTTGATTCATTGGATAACATTTAATCCAAAAAAAAAAAAAAAAAAAATATTTACTTTTAAAATCCCGATTTGTATGCTTAGATTATTTCGTGCGGAACATATTAAACAATAAGTTGCTATATTGGGATAAAAAATAAACTGTTTAACATTAAAAATTTGTCATAAACTGCATGTAGTTTCACAGATTTTATTTTGTATGCTTAGATTATTTCGTGCAGTGTTTTAAGGACATAAAAATATTCAATGTAAAACAAATTAGTGTTTTTAGATCATGGCTTAACTTTTAAAAAAGTTCTGCATATTTGTACTAATACTAATATGTACTACTTATAAGAGTTTCATATTGTAAAATGAATTGTTTTGGAAAAGTTAGAAATTATTCCAATTTTTGGAATTTTGAATTTTTCAAAGTTTTGTTGTTTTACTTTCTAGTTATCTATATGAAAACTTTTTAAATTGTCTGTATTTATATTCAATGTAAATGACCTATTACCCAATAAAATAAAATTGCTGTTTTATAACAGTGACATTATTATATTCCTTCGTTTGCCTTCTAATTAAATAAACAGCCACCTTGTTTTCTTATTTATTATGCCTTCTTTAAATATTGATTTTATTATTATACGCCTTATCTTGGGCTTTTACTAAAAGTCTACATGTTAAAATAACAAATTATGTATTTTTATTACCAATTAATCGATGCGAGCGATTATAATCGTAAATGTAATTATCTTAAGTTATTATTTATTAGCGTATTTAAAGAAGTGTGCTTCTATTTGATAAAATGTAGAATGTGGTGAATTTCAGGCGCTTGCTGTATTTTTCCTCTGTGATGACACTCTCTGGCAAATGTTAGCAGGACAAAATCCGAAAGTTTTTAGTGGTAAAAAACAAGATATATCATACATTTTTTTTGTAAAAATTTGGTTTACATTTTTAGTATGAAAAATCGATTTATTGTTAAAAGCCCTTTTAGTTAAAATAAAAAGTAAATGGAAACGGGTTTTTATTCGAAAAACGTTCTTACACTGTGTAAAATTTTAATATAACCATATACGAACACCACTACGTGATACATGACCAACAAAAAAAAGTATCCTGCCCAAAGTCATGCACTTTTTTATGGGCCCCCAAAGATTTGGGGCCTCGGTGTCATTTTTGCATGATCATTGTGATAATTTTCTCAGGCTTATATCTTGCAAACCGTTCGGAATTTTGATTTACTCTCTGAGGCAAAGTAGCTTTTGTCATAAAGAACAAAAATTGTGAACATATAAAATCAAAAAAAACTTCATCTTCAAGATCAAAATCGCATCAGACTTTTCGATTTTTTTTACCTCTTTCCCCCTGTTCGGGTTCATAGGTAGCAAACCGTTTAAAATTCAAGGAAACAATGTATTACAAAATTTTACCCATGATCTCAATAAACAACTCTCTAGGACATATGAACATCCTAGGAATGATTTTCTTAACACCGTTTAGGTATCGCTTAGGTAGCAGCTAAAGGGAAAAATTTACCAAAAATTAATGGTTTTTAGTTGGAAAATAGTTTTTCAGTAGGATTGCTTTATAGTTGGATTGTAATTTAGTAGAAGGAAACCCTTTTTATAGGGGTATGTGGTAAGAAAACGGTTTAATTAAAAAACGTTATTTTAGAAGAAAAACGTTTCTGAGTAGAAAAACGTTTTGTAGAAGAAAAATCAGTTTTTAGTGGAAAATCATTTTTTTTATGAAAAAACGGTTTTTAGTGAAAAACCGTATATTTGGATGAAAATATATTTTTTTAATAGAAAAACGCTTTGTTCGTAATAGAAAATATTTTTTTTTAGTGGGAAAACGGGTTTTTAGTTGGATAGTGGTTTTTTAGTTGTATGATAACTGTTTTCTAGTGGGATTGCAGTTTAGTAGAAGGAAACGCATTTAAACGAGAATGCGTTTTTTTTTGTAAGAAAACGGTTTTAGTAAAAAAACTTTTCTGAGTAGAAAAACGTTTCGTAGAAGAAAAACGTTTTTTAGTAGAAAAACGTTTTTTAGTAGAAAAAGTTTTTTTAGTAGAAAAACGTTTTTTTAGTAGCAAATGTTTTTTCAGTAGAATAACGGGTTTTAGTAGAAAACAATTTTTTAGTAGAAAAATGTTTTTGTGAGATAACGAGTGAAAAAATCTTGTTTTTTTTTTTTTGTAGAAGAAAATCAGTTTTTTCTTTATGAAAAACGGTTTTTATAAAAAAAATTTTACAAAACATTTTTTTATATAGAAAAACGTTTTTGTAGTATAAAAAAGATTTATTCTTAAAAGAGGAATATTTTTTTGTAGTAGGAAAACGGGTTTTTAGCTGGATAATGGTTTTTTAGTATGATAACTGTTTTAAAATGGAATGCACTTTAGTAGAATTAAAACCGTTTTATGGGGAAATTCGTTATTTTTTTTTTCCGGAAAACGGTTTTAGTAGAAAAACGTTTTTTAGTTGAAAAACGTTTTTGTAATAGAACAAGTAACAGAGCTATATTCGACTGTTCGGAGTTTTATATACCCTTTATCAAATTATACTTAAAAAAAGTGTTAAATATTTTTAATTTATTAGCGAAAAAATTTTCACGGCAAACATTTTTTTTAAATTTTTTAAAAAAAAATTTAAATTTATTTGTAAAAAGAATTTTATAAAAAAACACTTTTTTTTGGTGAAAAAAAAATCGCTGTAGAAAATATTTTTCCCAATATTGACCAATTGTATGGCCTTTCTTTGGGCTTATATACGCCGTTGTAAAGGTCTTTGAAATATCTAATATCCATATTGTTTATATTAATGACTTAGTAATCCAGATATAGTTAGATAAAAAATAGGGTAAAAAATCGAGGTTGTCCTGGTTTTTTCCTCATATCTGGGCCGATTATGTAGATTTTAAATAGCAAGCGAGCCGGTAGAATTCCCGATATATTGATGTATGAATCATTTATGTAAGTTATTTGGGGGTTACGAAAAGTTGATTTCAACATACAGACGGGCATGGCTATATCGACTTTGCTATCTATAACCATTCAGAATATATATTCTTTGTGGGGTCGCAAATGTAGAAACTACAAACGGAATGACAATCTTATATATCTAGAGTGACAATCAGTTGTATGGAAAAAAATTTGAGATCGATTTTTGAAGGGTGCCGGGTGGAATATTGTGACACTAGGTCTAAAAGATAAGTACTGAAAATTTGAGCCAAATCGAACAACGATTTCGGGACGCGCATCGAGGTCAAAGGTCAGATATATGCAAAATTTTACTATTTATATGAAATAATTTTGTAAAACTCCTTAACTTTCTGCATTATGTTACATAAATATGAAGATTTATTTATATTAATGAAAATTACAGTAAAAAAAATATTTTTCAGATTAAACCTATATCTCCTTTGGGTCAAATTGACCCACAAACTGTATTATCGTTAAAATTCGGAAAAAATGCAAATTTTTCTGTTTTTGTAAAAATTTTGCTACTAAATAATTATTTTTGCAATCAAATGCATAAGCATCGAAATCTGTACGTAATTGTCGTTCTAATGAGATATAAAAGACCAAAATTGGTTAAAAAATGTTTAAGTTATTAAAAATTCCCCAGACCATTAACGTGTCTCAGGCCACTTGAACAAGAAATGTAGGAACAAAATTAACATATTTTAAGAAATATTAAAATAAAAGCTAATTTTTACTTAAAATTTATCCGTATTTACATTCGTATGAGTTTTTGTCTTTATAGAATAGAGTTAACCTATTCGCAGGGATGGCCAAAAAAATTTATTTTTTTTAACGGCAGTTTCAAATCTCCATTTTCAAATTTTTAAAAATTTTGTTAAACAAATTTCCGAATTTTTTGATCATCACATTGGGATTTATTGAGATCATAATAGAGAATAAAAATATGAAAAGATTATGTCAATACCTCTTACAGTTCTTTCGTACCTACGATTTAAATTTTGTGATTTTCGGGAAAAAATATTTTTTTGGCCATAATTTGGCGAATGAGAGCAATTTCCTTACTGTTACGAATTTTAAGTAAAACTTATACAGAATCTTATAGTTCATATTATTTTAATATATAATATACTATGAAAGTTTTACTAAAAGCGGACAACTTTAACCCTTAAATGGTGAAGGTCAAAGGTAAAAATTTGCAATATTTGGAATTTCTAAATGAAAGATAGCGAAATATTATA
Organism: Calliphora vomitoria; assembly: GCA_942486065.2. Classification (NCBI taxonomy): domain Eukaryota; kingdom Metazoa; phylum Arthropoda; class Insecta; order Diptera; family Calliphoridae; genus Calliphora; species Calliphora vomitoria. The sequence goes on along the minus strand of OW818030.2, from coordinate 112,908,321 downwards.
GATTTTTGGACCAATTTTAATGAAACTTGCGAAAAATATACCTTAAGGTCTAAAATTTACAATAACAGTGCAAAAATGGAAATTAACCCTTAAAAGCATGACTCTCAATTTGACTGTGGTTTTCGTGATTTTAAAAGTTGAGGGTCATTTGGACCCAAGTTCTATTAAGGGTTAATTTCCATTTTTGCACTGTTATTGTATATTTTAGACTTTATGTTATATTTTCAAGTTTCATTAGAATCGGCCCAAAAATATATAACATTTCGGCATCTTTACATTAGAAATTCCAAATATTGAAACATTTTACCTTTGACCTTCACGGTTAAGGGTTAACATTTTCCGATTTTAGTAAAACTTTCATAGTATATCTAATATTATCTGAGTTATAAGATTCTTTATAGGTTTTACTTAAAATTCGTAACAGTAAGGAAATTGCTCTCATTCGCCAAATTATGGCCAAAAAAATATTTTTTCCCAAAAATCACGAAATTTAAATCGTAGGTACGAAAAAACTGTAAGATATATTGACATAATTTTTTCATATTTTTATTCTCTATCTTCATTTCTAGTTATAATTTTTAACATCCAGATCCAACTAAAATCCTCGTATTTGTATTTAAACCACTTCAAAATTCATTGCTGGATTACAAATGTTCTGCTTAACCCAACTATATGTTTTTTTTCATTCCTAAGAAAACTCCTGTCTCCTGTTGTCATATAACAACAGCTGATGTTACACATTTTACAAGAAACATAATAATAAAAAAAACTATTATATAAATAATTCTATAAAGGAATGCGTCATTGTAAATATAAATAAATAATAAAAAGAAAATATTAATGTGATAAATTTATTTATTTATGTTGTACAAGAAATTATTGAAATGATGATGATGATGTTGGTGGTTGTTGGTAACTTGAGTACCCGAGCATTTTATTGAATATTATTTTTCTATTTACAAATTGTGGGGTGTTGTTGTTGGTGTTCTTAGAAGCCAATCTAACATGGGGTCCTTACGTTAAGGCAGTCTGGGTTATTAGAATAAAGGTGACAGCAGAGACGTACAATTTTAAAATGATAGCTGAGTTTCAGAATTACTGGTCCCTTCTAGTCAAAACTAGTAACACCAATAAATAAAGTGTAGGCAGCTTTGTTAGGTTTTAATACATGTTGAGCTGCAGCTGTCAAAAATGAATTAACGATATATGTATTGAGTCTTTCAATATCGGTAAATGTTCTCATTAGATGCCTAATAAGGGTAGCTTTAAGAAAGTCAGTAGGAAAGTGAAATTACAAACGATTTTTACTCTGAAACAAAACATTGTAATAACCTCTATCTGAATTCTACACACTGCAGATTTGTATAAACATGTGCTGCCATTCAAATGATATAAGGATATAAGTAATACATAGATTTAGCTTTTTGTATTTGTATTTGCTTTTGTTTTATTGTTTTTTGTTTAACATGTGACATGTTTGCCAAAGGAAACCCTACGATGACATTATGACGCAGTTTGTCATACGTCTTTATAATTGTTGTTTTTGTAACCAATTCTATTTATCAATATTTATATAAAAAAAAAGCAAATACCTCCTTCCTTTTGAATAATATCCCAACAATGACTTTATTTAATTTCTTTATCTGTTTTTCTTTTTTGCTCCCTCCTCCTAAAAGGCGGTTCATTGTACGCCTGTGGTCTGACTGGCATTTATGGCAGCGCGGCTGAAACTCCCAAATTATTGGAAACCTTCATCTTTGCCTCCCTTATATCGGCTGTGGATCCTGTGGCTGTGTTGGCTGTCTTTGAAGAGATACATGTCAATGAAATTTTGTATATTGTCGTCTTTGGTGAATCGCTACTCAATGATGCTGTTACGGTAAGTTTTTTTAACTAAATTTTAATGGGATTTTTTTTGTTTCTGTTTCTTCTTTTTAATTGAAGGACCAATAAAAAATAGTCATGATTTATCAATCTATGTCATCTTTAGTTCAATTTAAAATTGTATAGTATAGTACACATATATTAAGTGTTCTTAATGATTAGAAAAGTACAAGTATTATTAACCTTTAAAGGAATTTTTGTTTTGCTGTACAATTTGTGTTGGACAGTGAAGTTCACAAGAATATTATTTGTTGTAAATTTCAGTTGAAATTTATTGTTAGCTGCAAAATTATAATAACAATGTTTAAAAGAAGCCAGGAGCTCATAACAAATATGACCCTCGCACCAAATACAGAGAATTACCTTTGCGCCATGGATATTTGGCTTTGGTGTCGATTCTGCTGGTTGGGCGGGCTTCACATAGTACGATCTCTTACCCTTCGGGTTATTGTAATGGACCCAGTTTTCATCGCAACTAATGATTCGGTGCAAAAATGATTTTCTTTTATAGCGTTCAAGCATCATGCCAAGTCGCCTTTTAAGGTCTATCGGCTTCAACTCGTATGGTACACAATTTCCTTGCTTTTGGCTGCATCCTGCTGCTCGCAAACGTTTTGAAATTGCTGCTTAAGTAGCTCCCAATAATTTTGCAAATTCTTGTTGAGTTTTATAACAATATTGATGGAGTAATGCCTCCAATTCTTGGTCTTCAAACTTTTTTGGCTGGCCTGGGCTGACTTTATCTTCCGTGTCAAAATAACTACTTCTACTCCGTCCAAGCCATCTCTGGCACTTTGAAACCGTTGGAAAACATTCACCATAAGCTTTGGTGAGGAATCTGTGTTCTTTAGCGGTTTTTTTCAAATTAAAGAAGTAAAGCAAAACTCTCCGCATGACGCTTTGTTGGCACAAAATTTGACATTTTCGAAGCAAAAATAAAAAAAATTTTGTTGCGTACACTATAATGTTCAATAACTAAGGGAGAATAAGAGACATATTTGTACCTTTCATCTATATATATATAAATATATAAATGTCTTTGTAAGTTTGTTTGTTTATTTGTTTGTTTGTTTATTTGTTTGTTTGTTTGTTTGTTTGTTTGAGCATCACGCCTAAACGGCTGAATCGATTTTATTGAAATTTGGAACGTAGATAGATCCTTACTTGGAAGCGTCAATAGGCTATAACTTTTTTCAATACTTGGACCAGAAAGGGGTAAACAGGGGGAAAACCGGTAAAATTGGTACCTTTAGTTCAATAAATACTAAACGGCCGAAACGATTTTATTGAAATTTCCAACATAGACTACGACAGGGGTAGCGAAGCACACCGGGTCAAGCTAGTGACATATAAGTTGTTAAAAACAAAAACCGCATTTTAAAGATACGCCATGTATTGTAAATCCCATTCACGTTCTTGTTCAGTTTTTAGTTCAAGTTCTAGTTCAGGTTCTAGTTCTAGTTCAGGATCTAGTTCAGGTTCTAGTTTAGGATCTAGTTCTAGTTCAAGTCCTAGTTCAGGTTCAGGTCCTAGTTCAGGTTCAGGTCCTAGTTCAGGTTCAGGTCCTAGTTCAAGTTCTAGTTCAGGTTCTAGTTCAGGTTCTAGTTCAGGTCCTAGTTCAGGTTCTAGTTGAGGTTCTAGTTGAGGTTCTAGTTCAGGTTTTAGTCCAAGTTCTAGTTCAGGTCCTAGTTCTAGTTCAGGTTCTAGTTCAAGTTCAAGTTCATGTTCTAGTTCAGGATCTAGTTCAGGTTCAAGTCCTAGTTAAGGTTCTAGTTCAGGTCATTGTTCAGGTTCAGGTCCTAGTTCAGGTTCTAGTTCAGGTTCTAGTTGAGGTTCTAGTTGAGGTTCTAGTTCAGGTTTTAGTCCAAGTTCTAGTTCAGGTTCTAGTTCTACTTCAGGTTCTAATTCAGGTTCTAGTTCAGGTCCTAGTTCAGGTTCTAGTTCAGGTCCTAGTTCAGGTTCTAGTTCAGGTTCTAGTTCACGATCTAGTTCAGGTTCAGGTCCTAGTTCAGGTTCTAGTTCAGGTTCTAGTTCAGGTCCTAGTTCAGGTTCTAGTTCAGGTTCTAGTTCAGGTTCTAGTTCAGGTTCTAGTTCAGGTCCTAGTTCAGGTTCTAGTTGAGGTTCTAGTTGAGGTTCTAGTTGAGGTTCTAGTTCAGGTTTTAGTCCAAGTTCTAGTTCAGGTCCTAGTTCTAGTTCTAGTTCAGGTTCTAGTTCAAGTTCAAGTTCATGTTCTAGTTCAGGTTCTAGTTCAGGTCCTAGTTCAGGTTCTAGTTCAGGATCTAGTTCAGGTTCAAGTCCTAGTTAAGGTTCTAGTTCAGGTCATTGTTCAGGTTCAGGTCCTAGTTCAGGTTCTAGTTCAGGTTCTAGTTGAGGTTCTAGTTGAGGTTCTAGTTCAGGTTTTAGTCCAAGTTCTAGTTCAGGTTCTAGTTCTACTTCAGGTTCTAGTTCAGGTTCTAGTTCTAGTTCAGGTTCTAGTTCTACTTCAGGTTCTAATTCAGGTTCTAGTTCAGGTCCTAGTTCAGGTTCTAGTTCAGGTCCTAGTTCAGGTTCTAGTTCAGGTTCTAGTTCACGATCTAGTTCAGGTTCAGGTCCTAGTTCAGGTTCTAGTTCAGGTTCTAGTTCAGGTCCTAGTTCAGGTTCTAGTTCAGGTTCTAGTTCAGGTTCTAGTTCAGATTCTAGTTCAGGTTCTAGTTCATGTTCTAGTTCATGTTCTACTTCAGGTTCTAGTTCAGGTTCAGGTTCTGGTTCAGGTTCTAGTTCAGGTTCTAGTTCAGGTTCTAATTCAGGTTCTAATTCAGGTTCTAGTTCAGGTTCTAGTTCAGGTTCTAGTTCAGGTCCTAGTTCAGGTTCTAGTTCAGGTCCTAGTTCAGGTTCTAGTTCAGGTTCTAGTTCACGATCTAGTTCAGGTTCAGGTCCTAGTTCAGGTTCTAGTTCAGGTCCTAGTTCAGGTTCTAGTTCAGGTTCTAGTTCACGATCTAGTTCAGGTTCAGGTTCTAGTTCAGGTTCTAGTTCAGGTTCTAGTTCAGGTTCTTCTACTTCAGGTTCTAGTTCTGGTTCTAATTCAGGTTCTAGTTCAGGTCCTAGTTCAGGTTCTAGTTCAGGTTCTAGTTCAGGTTCTAGTTCAGGTTCTAGTTCAGGTTCTAGTTCATGTTCTACTTCAGGTTCTAGTTCAGGTTCAGGTTCTAATTCAGGTTCTAGTTCAGGTCCTAGTTCAGGTTCTAGTTCAGGTTCTAGTTCAGGTTCTAGTTCAGGTTCAGATTCTAGTTCAGGTTCTAGTTCATATTCTACTTCAGGTTCTAGTTCAGGTTCATGTCCTAGTTCAAGTTCTAGTTCAGGTTCTAGTTCAGGTTCTAGTTCAGGTTCTAGTTCAGGTTCTAGTTCAGGTTATAGTTCAGGTTTTAGTTCAGGTTTTAGTCCAAGTTTTGGTTCAGGTTCAGGTTCTAGTTCTGCTTCTAGTTCAGGTTCAGGTTCAGGTTCAAATTCATGTTCTAGTGGAGTTTCAAGTTGTTCTAGTTCAGGGTATAGCTCAGGTTCAAATTCACGTTCCAGTGAAGTTTCAAGTTCAGGTTCTAGTTCATGTTTTAGTTCCAGTTCAGGTTCTAGTTCAGGTTATAGTTCAGGTTCAGGTGCTAGTTCTAGTTCAGGTTATAGCTCAGGTTCAAATTCACGTTCTAGTGCAGTTTCAAGTTCAGGTTCTAGTTCACGTCTTGTTTAGGATCCAGTTCAAATTATAGTTCAGCATTTTCAACAATAGGTGTTGATTTCTGAACACAGATTGAGCTACCTTGCTTCCATATGATTTGTCGAGTTTTGTTTCCAGCTAAAAGAAAAAAGAAACATTTTCGAAAACACTAAGAGTGTTCAATCGTTATCTTCACAAACTTAGAACACGCTCATTTATTTTAATTTCCAGCCTACACAAATTATGATGCAAAATTATAATGAAACTAACCATTTATACACAAGACTTTATTTTGAATCACACTGTTTTATACCGTTCATAACCTCATTTTGACATTTCTGCACTGACAGACATTTAAATTAAAAGTTTACAAAAATGCAGTGTACATGTTTTTGTGGCTTTTAGAAATTTAGATTGATCTTTAGAAAAGAAAAAAATGTACATACTTCAACTTTTACCTTACAAATCCACACATGCTGGAATACACACAACATTTAAATTATGAAAAAACAGTTGTGGGTAAAAATATTATTTCCTTTGAATAAACCGGATTATTTTTAGGTACAAACATTAAAACCTCACATCTCTGGCACTGCACAAAACGTTTACAAAATCCATTATAATCTATAAGAAACATAAAAATACAAGTGTCTGAAATCAAATCGTATTCGAAAAATATTACTCCACCACCAGCATTAACTAGTCATGTGTCGAAACTAGTTACGTGACTGGTTCCGGGTGATCAATTGACAGTATTTGGATACCTAGTAGATAGTTCTCATATCTAATATTATCAATCTTCTTCAGTGTTATTTGCTATATTACTAGGCCTAGTTATTCCTTCAAGATTACTTTTGAAAATTTTATTTGAATCATTGATAAATTGCCTATTTTTCAAAATATGTAAACCAAGGTACTTTTTTTACTGGTTACAATTTCAAACTGGTTGAAACTAAGTCCATTCTTTGCCTCTTCCTTGCTTTTAAACTAATTTTCTAAACACAACTGTTGTTACAGCTTTTTATTCCATAAAATGATTTCAGCAAACATTTTAAATATTAGCATTAGTATTTTTTTTCATATTCATCTTATTTAATGTTTATTATTTTTTACTTTTTTTCACATTCTTTTGGTCGCATTAATGGGGTTGTGAGGTTAAATTCGAGCTCCCCCTTAAGCTTTCTCTGTTAAGTACATTTTTATGTTGATTTTTATCAAATGAATAACATATTTCAAGGTTACTTTTCAATATAGAAATTCTTACAATTTTATTTACTTTTTACATTCTATTTTTTTTGTTTAAAAGACATTAATATTGTTTTTATATTAAAAGTTCCTTTAATACATTTAAATTAAATAATAATAATATTTAATACTTTGTTATGGAAATGTGTATTAAAAATCCATTAGATAACTTTTATATATTTTGTTATTATTGATTTTGCTGACTTTAGTTAATACTTTTGATTTAAACTTTTGTTTTGTTTAATTTAAAGTTATTTTATGTCTGTTTTTATGAATTTTTTAGGTTTAAATATTTTAGGGGCTTTATGAAATATTTGAATATTTGGAGGGAAAAGAAAGAAAATAATTTAATATAGGAGATTATTAAAAGTTGGAAATGAATTCTTTAAAAAAAATAAATTAAGATATTTGTTAAATAATTTTAATCAAAAGAATTTCTGGTTTAAAAAACATATGCATTTATTATGTTTTAATAAGAATTAAGTTAAAAGAACGTAATAAGTATTGAATTTAAGAACTTAAGATTCTTATTTAATTTAACTAATATTTCTTTGATACTTTCCTCTAATCCTCTACAAATTCAAGCCATTAATTATATTTATATCTCTGTCTCTCTAATTTAAAGGTCGTCATGTATCATATGATGGAAGTTTATAATCACATTGGTATATCGGAAATTATAGCTCAAGATATTGTCAATGGTGTGGGTTCATTCTTTGTGGTGGCAATTGGCGGTACTGTCATTGGTAAGTCTTTCTATCTAGTTATCAACACAGCTTGACACCAAATGCATCTCCCTATATGAGTGCTGATGATAATGATGTTGTTGTAAATGTGTCTGGTTTAACCACAACCAAACCAGACTAAGTAATATTATTATCACGTTTGTCTCGTTTTAACGTCATTTTTTATTTTATATTTTTTTTATAATAGATTTTCTGTTTATTTCGCAGGTATCATTTGGGGCTTCCTGACTGGCTTGGTAACACGTTTCACCGATCACGTGCGCGTTATAGAACCCATCTTTATCTTTGTCATGGCATATTTGGCATATTTAAATGCTGAAATATTCCATATGAGTGGTATTTTAGCGTAAGTGTTTGATTTTTTTTTTATTTATTTTGATTACACGTTATTATTATAGTGGGTGAATGACATTTAACATTTTTTAGAGTAAAATTGGGAAAGTGTTAAAGTGATTTCTTGGATTTTAATGAATATTTAAAGATTTTGTAGCCAATTGTTCAGTTCTAGTTCTAGTTCTTGTTTAGTTCTAGTTCAGTTCTAGTTCAGTTCTAGTTCAGTTCTAGTTCAGTTCTAGTTCAGTTCTAGTTCAGTTCTAGTTCAGTTCTAGTTCAGTTCTAGTTCAGTTCTAGTTCAGTTCTAGTTCAGTTCTAGTTCAGTTCTAGTTCAGTTCTAGTTCAGTTCTAGTTCAGTTCTAGTTCAGTTCTAGTTCAGTTCTAGTTCAGTTCTAGTTCAGTTCTAGTTCAGTTCTAGTTCAGTTCTAGTTCAGTTCTAGTTCAGTTCTAGTTCAGTTCTAGTTCAGTTCTAGTTCAGTTCTAGTTCAGTTCTAGTTCAGTTCTAGTTCAGTTCTAGTTCAGTTCTAGTTCAGTTCTAGTTCAGTTCTAGTTCAGTTCTAGTTCAGTTCTAGTTCAGTTCTAGTTCAGTTCTAGTTCAGTTCTAGTTCAGTTCTAGTTCAGTTCTAGTTCAGTTCTAGTTCAGTTCTAGTTCAGTTCTAGTTCAGTTCTAGTTCAGTTCTAGTTCAGTTCTAGTTCAGTTCTAGTTCAGTTCTAGTTCAGTTCTAGTTCAGTTCTAGTTCAGTTCTAGTTCAGTTCTAGTTCAGTTCTAGTTCAGTTCTAGTTCAGTTCTAGTTCAGTTCTAGTTCAGTTCTAGTTCAGTTCTAGTTCAGTTCTAGTTCAGTTCTAGTTCAGTTCTAGTTCAGTTCTAGTTCAGTTCTAGTTCAGTTCTAGTTCAGTTCTAGTTCAGTTCTAGTTCAGTTCTAGTTCAGTTCTAGTTCAGTTCTAGTTCAGTTCTAGTTCAGTTCTAGTTCAGTTCTAGTTCAGTTCTAGTTCAGTTCTAGTTCAGTTCTAGTTCAGTTCTAGTTCAGTTCTAGTTCAGTTCTAGTTCAGTTCTAGTTCAGTTCTAGTTCAGTTCTAGTTCAGTTCTAGTTCAGTTCTAGTTCAGTTCTAGTTCAGTTCTAGTTCAGTTCTAGTTCAGTTCTAGTTCAGTTCTAGTTCAGTTCTAGTTCAGTTCTAGTTCAGTTCTAGTTCAGTTCTAGTTCAGTTCTAGTTCAGTTCTAGTTCAGTTCTAGTTCAGTTCTAGTTCAGTTCTAGTTTAGTTCTACTTCAGTTCTACTTCAGTTCTAGTTCAGGCTTTCATTGTCGCATGGAAGACTTTAATGAAGTATTAAACAAAAGCTTAGATTGTGCCAATTAAAACTTTTGATTGTATAAATCAAAATCCTTCATATTAATTCTGCCACTCGATGACTATTATTGTGTTAATCTAAGACTTCAATTGTATCGATCAAAGTCCTTAGAAATAGCAATTAAAATCTTTCATTTGAGACTTGAATGGTCGAAACGAAGACATTAATTAAGTTCCTAAGCTTGTGGCAATCAAAGATTTTAGTTTTATGAATCAATGTTTTTAATATTATACAAACTTCATTCGTGACTTTAATCGAAGATTTGTATTGTAGCAGTTGAAAACTTTAGTTGTGCTAACGTAAGGTTTGTATTCTATCGATCAATGTCATTAATAGTTTCAAGTAAAATCTTTAATTGTAACAATTAAAGATTTAAATTTAACAATCATACAAAGAATTTTATTAATTAAGTCAAGCCAAGGCTTCGACTGTAACTAACAAAGTATTTAATTGTATTAAACAAAAACTTTGATTACATCAATTAAATTAAAGGTTTCAATTAATTTAAAGGTTTCAATTGTTTCATATGACTAAAAGTAAATCATTTTTTATGAAAACTATGTAAAACTTCTTAATAATAAATAAATTTTGTGTTCTTTTTCAGTATAACCTTCTGCGGCATAACCATGAAAAACTATGTGGAATCGAATATATCACAAAAGTCCCATACAACGGTTAAGTATGCTTTAAAAATGATATCAAGTTCCTCGGAAACGGTTATATTTATGTTTTTGGGTGTGGCCACAGTCAACAACAATCATGTATGGAATACTTGGTTTGTTTTACTCACCATACTGTTCTGTTCATTCTTTAGAGTTATAGGTGAGTGCAGCTAACTTTAATAACACTTAAATGAAATGATTCCTATAACGTTTCTTGTTTCTCTGTAGGTGTTATTGTTCTTTCGGCGATAGCAAATCGTTTCCGTTTGCATAAATTGTCGCGTGTCGATCAGTTCGTTATGTCGTACGGTGGCTTACGTGGTGCTGTTGCCTTTGCCCTTGTCCTGTTAATTGATGAACGTGTTGTGCCTACGAAGAATATGTTTGTTACCACCACCATTGCTGTGATATACTTTACCGTGTTCTTGCAGGGCATCACCATTAAGCCGCTCGTTAAAATTTTAAATGTTAAACGTGCTAACAAACGTAAACCCACCATGAATGAACGTATCCATGAGAGAGTAAGTTTATTGTATTTATTTATATTCAATTTGTTTGTTATTAAATTTAAAACAAATTTATATTGTTTGTTGTGGTTTTAGTTTATGGACCATTTAATGGCTGGCATTGAGGATATTATTGGTAAAACTGGCAACTACAATGTGCGTGATAAATTCAAGCGATTCGACAATCGTTTCATACGTCCTCTGTTGATAAGAGATCTTAAGGTGAGTAAATATATATTAATGGAGTATTGATTGAATTTATGAAAATTTTAAGGAAAGAGTATGTCAGATAACATATCTTAAAAACAGTGGTAGGCAGTCATAGCCACTAAACGATGAAAGAGATTTAAAATTCAGCTGTATACAAATTAAATGTGAGCGAAACTCGTTTAAGCTCTTGTCTAAAGAAATATAATCAGAATATTCGTTTTATGCAACCTTTCAATGTTCTCTTTGTGCCGATCACTGCTTTAGATAGATTAATTTTAACATCTTGTGGATAGACCCAAAGAAATGTTGACTTATAGGCAACAAATCTTGTTCGTGCATGAAGTACTTGTTGTCGACAACTTTACTATTCTATAGAAAAGTTGTCGACAACTTTACTTTTCTATAGAAAAGTTGTCGACAACTTTACTTTTCTATAGAAAAGTTGTCGACAACTTTACTTTTCTATAGAAAAGTTGTCGACAACTTTACTTTTCTATAGAAAAGTTGTCGACAACTTTACTTTTCTATAGAAAAGTTGTCGACAACTTTACTTTTCTATAGAAAAGTTGTCGACAACTTTACTTTTCTATAGAAAAGTTGTCGACAACTTTACTTTTCTATAGAAAAGTTGTCGACAACTTTACTTTTCTATAGAAAAGTTGTCGACAACTTTACTTTTCTATAGAAAAGTTGTCGACAACTTTACTTTTCTATAGAAAAGTTGTCGACAACTTTACTTTTCTATAGAAAAGTTGTCGACAACTTTACTTTTCTATAGAAAAGTTGTCGACAACTTTACTTTTCTATAGAAAAGTTGTCGACAACTTTACTTTTCTATAGAAAAGTTGTCGACAACTTTACTTTTCTATAGAAAAGTTGTCGACAACTTTACTTTTCTATAGAAAAGTTGTCGACAACTTTACTTTTCTATAGAAAAGTTGTCGACAACTTTACTTTTCTATAGAAAAGTTGTCGACAACTTTACTTTTCTATAGAAAAGTTGTCGACAACTTTACTTTTCTATAGAAAAGTTGTCGACAACTTTACTTTTCTATAGAAAAGTTGTCGACAACTTTACTATTCTATAGAAAAGTTGTCGACAACTTTACTATTCTATAGAAAAGTTGTCGACAACTTTACTATTCTATAGAAAAGTTGTCGACAACTTTACTATTCTATAGAAAAGTTGTCGACAACTTTACTATTCTATAGAAAAGTTGTCGACAACTTTACTATTCTATAGAAAAGTTGTCGACAACTTTACTATTCTATAGAAAAGTTGTCGACAACTTTACTATTCTATAGAAAAGTTGTCGACAACTTTACTATTCTATAGAAAAGTTGTCGACAACTTTACTTTTCTATAAAAAAGTTGTCGACAACTTTACTTTTCTATAGAAAAGTTGTCGACAACTTTAATTTTCTATAGAAAAGTTGTCGACAACTTTACTTTTCTATAGAAAAGTTGTCGACAACTTTACTATTCTAAAGAAAAGTTGTCGACAACTTTACTATTCTATAGAAAAGTTGTCGACAACTTTACTATTCTATAGAAAAGTTGTCGACAACTTTACTATTCTATAGAAAAGTTGTCGACAAGTTTACTATTCTATAGAAATTACATGGCTCATTATAGAACGGCCAAGGGTTAAAATCATACACCGCGAGTTATTTAACAGAAATTTATAGAAAATTATGATAAACAATAGATAAACACGGATAATCTTAATCGGAATAGAAAAATTACTCAAACTTAATTAAAATTGTTGAATGTGGTTTCAAACAACTGACGGTTTGAGATTGATCTTGATAAGTTTTTGTTTAAATAAATAGCTTTTGGAGCATGACTTTGACTAATTTTCCCACAAGACTTGACTTGTTTATACTTCTAAATCAAGGATTTGTCGGAAAAGACCTAAACACATAGGGTTTGGTTCATTCGGTTTTACATTTGTTCATAATTTTAGGAGCTTGAGACTCACGAATGAATTCTGTATTTTCGATAATTATATCATTCTTCCCTGATCCATAGCATGAAAGAGATCTCTTTCTATTGGATCACATACCCATGCAGCAATATACCGAAAAAATCAAACAAAGAGAAAGACAAGCGGCAGCCGAAAGTCGTAGAGAGCAAAGGCAATTGTCACAAGAAGTTTTCAGTTACAGATTAAGATCAAGGAACGAAGAAGATGAGGATGAAGAGGGGCTATAATTTCAAAAATCAAAATTCAAGTAGCAAAATTTCTAAGGGTGGGCTTTTGATAATAAAAATGCGTTGTTAAATTACATGGCTTACAATTTTCTTTATTTCTTAATTGTTTTAACATTATTACTTACCAATTAATTAATAATCTTTCGTTGCTTATTTCCAGGGTGCCGAACCGAAAATCATTGAAACCTATTCGAAATTAACCATGCGTGATGCCATTGAAGTGATGCGTCGTAATCCTTCAACAATTGGTCAAATAACGGGCACTGAATCCATGAGTGCCTTATTTAGAAATTACACCAATAATTGTATTGGTGGAAGGTGGGCACCGCCAACTATTTATACAACCTGGTAAACGAATTTTAGACAATTTCATTATCACCCAAAGGTTGGGTCATTTTTTCTTTATTCTCTTCTTTTTTTATGCTTTAAAGTTACAAGAAAAAATGTGTAAAACCCAACCTAAAACAAGTGCATGTTGTATGTTTTTTTTTTTTTTTTTTTTTTTTTTTTTTTTTGAAACTAATGAACTTCTAAAAGTCTGAACTAGATCTTATAAAAGTCGAGAATGTTTCAGATTTTGAGTATGATGATTATTTGAATTTAATAGTTTTTTTTTAAATATTTTTTAATTTGAATAATACTAACCCAGAATATATAAACTATTTAAACTTACACTTATTAAACAAAACAATTTCAAAAACCAAGAGATTTAAAGGAGTTAATTTCTAAAGACAGTTGGTAGCTAGCTGTCAAGTGCACAAATGTCCAAGGTTTCGATTGTAGCAATAAATTACATTAATCTTAGACTTAGATTAATTCATTGAAAGACTTGAATTATATTAATCGAAGATTTTTATTGTAGCAGTCGAAGACTTTAGTTGTAGTAATCGAAGGCTTCAATTGTTTGGATCAAAGTCTTTAATTATATTAATTAAGATCTTCAATTGTATATCTTAAAGACTTGAAATGTCGAATCAAAGACTTTAACTAAGTCGAGCCAAGGCTTTTATTATGTTGAACAAAAGCTTCGGTGGTGTGAATTAAAGATTTCAATTTTATAATTCATAGTCTTTAATATTAAACGAAGACTTTGATTGTGTCATTTAAATACTTTAATGGTACCAATCGAAGTTTTTAATTATATTAATCGCATGCAGCGATTGTGTCAAATAAAAACTTGAATTGTATTCAATTACCTCAATCGAAGTCTTTAATTGTATAAATTGAAGCATTTAATTGTATCAATCAAAAACTTTAGTTGTGTTTTCGAAGTAAAAAATCTTAATTTTTATCAATTAATGGTTTTACTTATTCAATTATATAATGTAATTGTATTAATCGAAAGTTGTAATTGTATCAATTAAAGTCTTTAATTGTATCAATCGATGAATTCAAAAACTTTAACCAAATTATTTAATTGCATAAATTATTAAAAAAAATACATTAATTGTGTTAATCAAAGTCTTTAATGGCATCAATCAAAGGTTTCAATTGCATCAATCGAAGTTTAAAATTTTTGCATGAATTAATCCCCTTTAAATCTCTGCCTCTAATAGCATGACCTCTTTTTTATATCTAACCAACTCTTTATAACTATTTCTAGATTTCTTAACTAACATAATTCTTTTTTTTTTTCTTTTCATTTTAAATATATATCTGAGCTATAATACTTACATATATTCTTCTATATACTTTTACACTATACCTTACAATTACCACCACACACTTACACAATTAATGTCATGTCAATCATAGAACTGTCTAAAACTATTTTGTAATGGACTATTTTTAATAGTTTAAAATGATGTGACAGTAAATATCAGCAAAACAGTAAATACTAAAGGGAATAATTTTGTGTTTGAGTAAGAAATTCTACTAAATATTATTATTCTAAATAAGGGCTTGGGGAGTTGAGGAGATTGTAACTTGTTGTCATAATTGTTAGCTGATATATGTACATTCATTAGTAAAATGAATGTGGATAACTAACTAATGCAAATTTTTAATACATGACATAAAGTTTTTTAAACTTCGGGAAAGAATTAGGGCTTGAATTTAATTACTATATGCAAGAATTTGATCCTCCATTTAAAACAAGTTTAATATTATTAATAATTGTTATTGTTTTTTTAACAATTCTATTTCTGCAAACGCTTTTGTTATGAACGCAAAGAACAAACTTCAGCTTTCAACAGCTGACGCTTAGTGGCAAATTTTTGGACGAGTAGCCCTTCTTAACTAATGCAGACGTGCGTAACCTAAGATTAGTCATGACTTCCATCACACTTCAACTTGGTTTTCTGGTATATGTCGATCATTTGACAATCATTGTGTTCGTAAAGGATTCCTCCTATTACCATTTTCCTTGCATTGCAAAAACTTACCAAGCGATCTCTATTGTTATTTCGTATACCCGTACCGTGTTTATACATCTCATGTCGTAGTGATGCCTTATTAAAGCATATCTTCGCATTTCGATCAACTATCACGCATATTACATCCCTCAGGGCATGGTCTCGTATACCACATGAAGTTGTCCATAGAATAGTATCTTCGGTTCATCGGAGGCAACCTCATTAAATAATTGACACTTTTTTAACACTTTAAATTGGGCAATGACATTGGTTTCCATGACATACGAATTCTTTGGGTCTGCGTAAACAGAAGTATTTCAAACCCGGATTCATACTTACTTCCAATATCGTTACCAGAGTAGCGCAAAGATGATTCATGTTCGGTGGGTGGAGTTATCTTCTGCACTGACACCTAAAACTTGCGGGTACTTGGAATTAATGTTAGGTTCATTATTAGATCTCTTAGCTTCTTACAATTCCGGAAATCAATCATAGTCTTCAGCGAATAAACAGTGGCCGAACTACCGCATTCGTGTTCGAATGAACTATCGTATCGAAGAATAATTTCGATATCGTTATTATAACAAAATGTACTAAATTTCATGCTCGATATCGAATGCCGTAATCTCAAATAAGAAAATTACGATAGATTTTACTCGATATCAAATGCGATAATTCTGCCCCAGGTTCATTAGTTTGGTTAAAGTTTTACAGGCCTAAAGTTGACTAAGCAGCCAATCGTGCTGCTTTGGTAGCGGTATTTGATAGTCCTTCCATCAATTACTAGTAAGATTTGGAATGACTAACATAATTTCCTTTTGGACACAAGTTAAGGTTATTCCGCTTACGGTCAGCCTCATTAGCTATGAGACAGGACACACAATGCTTTAACTGTTGTTGACTGTGGTAAAGGCTGTGTATACAATTGAAATTTCAGAAGTTATCCTCATTACATTCCTTTATCTTATAAAGGGTTTTTCATTAAGCACTTGATATATTTAAATAAAACAGAGTGTGTGTGAGATATCATCAACATTGTTTATTCGCTTGATAGGAATATCGATGCCATTATGTATGGAATATAACATCATGCAAATACGCGTCGCATGATCAGCTTTGTGGTACGTAAGTACATGTCATTGCTGTCCATATCATCCAATTCAGGTCAAAAGAAGTTGGTAATCATCGACCTATTGAGCTTGCCGTTGACGATGATTTCCTGGCCAACTTCGTTCTCAAAGAAATATGATTCGATGACATGCCCAGCTCAAAATCCACAATAAACTGTGCTTTTTCGGGATGTATTGAATGCTCTTAGATCTCATGTGAATTGGTATCGTCTCAAATTCGCCCATCCAGAAATCGGCGCGAAACGTAGCCCGAACAGCACACCAATATTGATAAAACACCTTTATCATTTGCACGTGTGTTTGAACGATATATCCGTCCCCGTCAGGATAGAATATTACGGGTTCTGCATCGATCGAAACAAATAGTAGTCGGACGGTGCAAAATTGAGACTACAAGGCGGGTGAGGCAAAACTTCCCAACCACTTTAGTTTTTAATCCGTATTGCAACATGTGGTCGAGACTTGTCATGATGTCAGGTTTCATGTCTGTCCGTATGTTCTGGGCATTTTTCGGCCAATGAATAAGTTGCTTTCGGTACAAGTTCCCTGTGATGGTCTGGCCAGATTTCAGCAGCTCATAATAGATAGGCAACCTTTTGCTCCCACCAAATACAGAGCTTTACCTTAGCGCAAAGGATATTAGGCTTTGGTGTCGATTCGGCTGTTTGGCCGGGCTTCACATACGATCTCTTACGCTATCGTAATGATTTTCTTTTATAGCGTTCAAACATCATTTCGGGCAAAATCCTATTACAAGGTCTGTCGATTTCAATTCGTATGATAACCAATTTCCCTGCTTTTGGATAAATCCTGCTGCTAGGAAACTTTTTGAAATTGCTGCTTGCGTAGCCCACAATGTTTTTTCTAAGCTCTTGTTGAGTTTTAAAACAATCTTTATGGAGTAATGTCTCCAATTCTTGATCTTCAATCTTTTTTTGGCTGGCTTGGTCGATCTTTGTCTTTCGTGTCAAAATCACCACTGCTGAACCGCACAAACTATTTCTTGCACGTTGAAACTGATGGAACACATTCACCATAAGCTTCAGTGAGCAATCGGTATGCTTCAGCGGCACTTTTTTCAAATTGAAGAAGTAAAGCAAAACTTCCCTTATGTTGGCACAAAATTCGAAATTTTTTGAAAGGAAACAAAACTTTGTTGTTTACACTATAATGTTCAATAACTAAGTGAGATAAATGCCAGATATGTTCCCTTCAATATGACATATAAGTAATTAAAAACAAAATCCGCGTTCAAAAGCTGCGCCATCTGTTGTGAATCTCGCATTTTTAACAACAACAACTTAACGATAACATTAATTTTCTATAGAGAATTGATCAATTACTTTAATATCGTATATAAACTTTATCAATAATATTAATTATCTATGGATAACTTTCATTTTCCTTAGACAATTTATAGATGAATTAAATTTTCAATAGAAAATTTTGCGATAACTTTAATTTCGTAAAGAATTTTTATCGATAACTTAAATTGTTTATAGAAAATTTATCAATAACTTGTAGTTTCTATAACAAATTTATCGATAACTTGTAGTTTCTATAGAAAATTGCTCGATAACTTGCATTCTCTATATAAAATTTATCGATAACTTTAATTTTTTGTAGAAAATTTATCGATAACTTTAATTTTCTATAGAAAATTTATCGGTAACATTAATTTTCTATAGAGAATTTATCGATAACTTTAATTTTCTATCGATTCTATGGAAAAATGTATGATAACTAATTTTCTCAAGAATATTTATCGACCGATTTTTTATAGAAATTGTATCGATAACTAACTTTCCTATAGAAAATTCAAAAGTAGTATTTCTACTACTATTTTTAAAAAAGTAGTATTTCTACTACTATTTTTATAAAAAGTAGTATTTCCAATACTATTTTTAAAAAAAGTAGTATTTCTACTACTATTTTTAAAAAAGTAGTATTTCTACTACTATTTTAAAAAAAGCAGTATTTCCAATACTATTTTAAAAAAACGTAGTATTTCCACTACTATTTAAAAAAAAAGTAGTATTTCCACTACTATTTTTAAAAAGGTAGTATTTCTACTACTCTTTTAAAAAAGTAGTATTTCTACTACTCTTTTAAAAAAGTAGTATTTCTACTACTATTTTTAAAAAAAGTAGTTTTTCTACTACTATTTTTAAAAAAGTAGTATTTCTACTACTATTTTTAAAAAAAGTAGTATTTCTACGACTATTTTTAAAAAAAGTATTTCTTCTACTATTTTAAAAAAAAATAGTATTTCCACTACTATTTTAAAAAAAAGTAGTATTTCCACTACTATTTTTAAAAAAGGTAGTATTTCTACTACTATTTTAAAAAAGTAGTATTTCTACTACTATTTTTAAAAAAGTAGTTTTTCTTCTACTATTTTTAAAAAAAGTAGTATTTCTACTACTATTTTTAAAAAAGTAGTATTTCTACTACTATTTTAAAAAAGTAGTATTTCTACTACTATTTTTAAAAAAGTAGTATTTCTACTACTATTTTAAAAAAGTAGTATTTTCAGTTTCCTTAATTTTTATAAGGAAACTTTAATTTCGTAAAGAAAATTTATCGATAACTTTAATTTTGTATAGAACATTTATCCATAACTTCAATTTCGCAAGGAATGTTTTTCGGTAACTTGAATTTTCTATATAAAATTAATTTTTAATCAAATTTATAATATTTTGAAATGTTTATGATCGACTCACTGACTCTTAATACAATTCGTAGACTAAAACTCAATCCTACTCTTTTCATAGTGAATCTTCTTAAAATCTTATTTGTTAAATTAAATGTTTATATAAATAGAATTTATTAATAAACAATAACAACTAAACCTCAATATTTTTTGAAAATAACATAAAAATACACTTTTAATTAGTTTTAAAAACATAAAAAAACTGCACTGAATTTTCTAAAATTCGTTTACTTTAATATTTTTTTTTTATAATTAGAAAGTATTTATGTATTTTATTATTTAATTAAGTAAAAGAAACTAAAACTAATATTTGTATTGAAAAGAAATTTGAATCTTAACTTATTAAAATTTATAAAAAATAAATTGTTTAGAATAATGTCATAGCTATATATTTAAAACGTATCTAAAATCTGTAAAACTTTAACATTGAATTTCATTCAACAAAACTTTTATATTGTTTTTTAAACTTTAGAATTTTTACTAAGTTTTTTTTTCTACTTAAAACCTAATTACTATTTTTATTATTGTACAATTATTGTAAATAATTATGAAACCATATTGCTGTTATGTAGCTTTGTTGTGGATCAACCCATATTTAGCCAATAATTTTATTAATTGAAATTTTCTGAATTTATATTTTTCTTTGAAACCCTTAGTCCCAGTCTAACAAATTTGGATAATACCTGCTCACGTAATTTGGATATGCATGAATTGGATTATAATCCCTCCAAAAAGGATCTTACCGATGCCAGAATACATCATTTGTTGGCGGAAGAATTGAAACCATATAGAAGGGTAAGTTTGGCAGTAATTATAAGAAATGTTTTCTTATTTCAGAATTCCATTTCAATCATTTTCTAATTTATTTCACTTTTATGATTTTTTTATTTTTTTTGAATTTTTTTATGACTTGCATAGTAAAAATTAATGAGTTTTACATGATTTTTATGCAGAGTTCGTAATTAAATCATACTACATGTTGTATTTTTTTTATTAAGTTTTAAAAAGTATATTTTTCAAAATTCAATAAAAGGAATTTTAAAAAAAAATATATACAGAAAAACAAAAATAATTCCTAACACCTTAGTTATTATATTTGAAGCTAGACATTGTACACACAACTTTAAAAGCAAACTATAAAGGAATTTGAATTAATTTTAGTTTAAATTTCAAACCATTGTAAATGGACCTACGAACCTTTTTTATGGTCCTTCGAATGTTTTTTTCTTAGAAATTTAGAAATTAATTCCTCTAATTGTTGTTTATAAACATTAATTGAAATTCCTTTATAGTTGCTCCTTTCAAAAACCAACCAATTACTCAAAATTTGAAACTTATTTAGAGCCACACTATTTATTATTTTAGCTTTAAGTTTAAGTTTCTTGTTTCTTTCTTTCAGTACTTTTTCTTCTTCTGTTGGCTAAACTTTATAAACATATTGAAAATTTTAATTTTATCTTTTTTTCTCTCTTTTTTTATACTCCTAAACAACAATCGCCAAATATTGAAATTCATTTTATTTTTCTAAATTTATGCCCATTTTTTTATTATTATTTTCTTTTTCAAAAACTTGGCTTTTATATGATTTTGTTTTAACAAAATTAAAATAAATATTTCAATCATATATTAATTGGCTTTGAAATTAATTTACTTTTTTTTTATATGCAAAACTCCAACATCCTCATCATCTTTATAACCTCAATTAAAAAACCAAAAAAATGAAAAATATAAAACGTAAAAAAATTTTGAAAAATTCAAAATTTCTCCAAAAATCTTTCTCTGTATGTAAAAATAATCCAGGCCTCTATACAAATGGTACGAATTAAACAAATTTAAATTGGTTGTATTTGTTTTTTGTTGTCTATTCTCTTTAACATTTTATTTTTTTCTTTAGTTCTTGTTAATTTGTCTTTACTCTTTTATAGTTTTGACTCAAAATTGCTGTGTTTTTATTTTATTAACAAAAAAAAAAAAAAATGAAGTTTTTTAAACTAAAAAATTAATATTTTGATTCTAACTTGTAAATGTTTCTTCTTGATGTTTAGTAAAATTTTCTTAAACTTAATAATTATCTAATAATACTCGTTAACTTACTCAATTCAATTTTTAATAAATCATAAAGCATTTTCTTTGAGTTCTTTTAATAATTTTTTTTTTCTTTTATTTTAATAACTTTTTGCATTTTATTTTATTTTTACTAAAATTTTTTAATTTATTTTGAAGTTTTTGATTTTTTTTTTTTAATTTAATTTCTTTTAGGATTTTTGTTTTGAAACCAATTTATTTTAATTTTGAAATGCCTAGTGCTCGTCTTTGATATTTAACTGTAATAAAAACTGTGCTGTTTATGCACCCAGAGAAAAAATATAGTTGCACATGTTTACCATAACCATTTCAACATGTTTGCAGGTTTTTTTAACTATAATATGGTCACTGTAATTATTTATATAATTGTGGTAACCATAATATGTTTAATTCACCATTTACTTGATTGTATTGTAGCAATCTATATATGATTGTAGTAAATAAATATATGTTTATGGTAATCATGTTCATGATGAATCATTATTTCATAATATGTTGTGCTCAGAGTATGATAACAACACAATATGGTGAAGTAATACATCATACAAATGGTTGCCATAAACATATACTTAATTACTACAATCATATAATAGATTGCTACAATACAATCATGTGAATGGTAACTTAAACATATTATGGTCACCTCAATTTTTTTGTTTGCCTTTTATAGGCCTAACAATAAGTATTTAAATCTTATAACTAAAATTAAAACTAGTTGCTCTCTAACAAGAGAGTCTTCATGAACAAATGTTACTCATCTTAGCGGGGTGGTAGATCTGCCAGCTTTACGGATCCCTGATCGGGTTTGGCTCTGCACAACTAATCTTGCAAGCGAATTGGGATGTTTTTACAGTTTTATAATATATTTATGATCGACTTTCTTGAACTTTTCCTTAAACCAATGACACTTCCAAGTCCCTGTGGATGTTTTCATTTCTTATACACCATGGTGTTCCCGTCATGGTCCAAAGAATTTTAGATGGGATCCTCTGTATAAGATCAATCAAACTGGTGTTGCTAGCCATTCCCCATAATTTGAATTCCATACGTCCAAATTGGTTTTAAAACGTCTAAATTGGTCTTATACAGGATGACTTTATATTCAAGGCTTAATTTTGATTGATCACCAATTAACCAATTAAAGCTAGAGGCTTTTAGCTTCATGTGAAGTCACCTGGTGTCTATGTAACGGCGCCAAGTAAGCCGTCCCCGGGGTAGTTATGTTATTCACACTAATACACACGCAATACGAATGTTCTCAGCAAAAACTCAAACTAAACAAAAACAATTTTTCGGTGCAAAGTACACATATATTCATTTGTGTTCTCTTTTATATTTTACACTACACCATATATGCATTTTAAACACTCTCTTTCTGGCTACCACTGATCTAGATCATTGGTAGGCGTTCATATTGTTCAGGTTACGAAGATTTTCGTCAATTTACACGTACATAACACGAATGTAAACAATAGAGCGTAATAGAGCGTAAAAATACAAATATATCATTCAGTTGCTTGATGTTATTGCGGATATTCTATTTTTTATCCATATATGTACATGCACACAAATTAAATGCCTCTATTTTCCTACCAATGATCTAGATGTAACATAATCGTATTGCGGTATATTAACATTGTTGAGTGTGACAGGTGAATCAATTCCTCGCCTTAGAGCTTATTTTTATAACTATAAAACGAATGAGGTAATTTTCTAGTTGACTGATGCAATCATATATTGGGTGTATGACTTAAAAATGCGGGATTTTTTCATATTTTTAAGCTTTTTATTTTGAAACACTTGTTAGCTATGACATTTTCCCATCTTTCTGTCAACATATGGATTTCGAGATAAAAGAACTGCTCATCAAAGAACTGAGGCCAAGAACGAATCAAGCCAATATCGGATACTCTGTGCCAAACTAAAGCGTATCCCAGAAACAGCGTTCTGCATCGATCGAAACAAATAGTAGTCAGACGGTGCACGATCTGGCAAAACTTCCCAACCACTTCATTTTAAATACTTTCGAACAGGTACTGCAACATTTGGCCGAGCGTTGTCATGATGAAATATTACGGTTTCATGTCTGGCCGCATATTATGGACATTTTTGCTCGCTTCAAACGAATCATTTGCATTCGGTACAGGTTCCCTGTGATGGTCTGGCCAGATTTCAGCAGATATATAGTACCCATTTGCTTCCACCAAATACAGAGCATTACCTTAGCGCCATGGATATTAGGCTTTGTTGTCGATTCGGCTGGTTGGCTGGGCTTCACGTACGATATATTATGCTTTGGGTTGTCGAAATGGATCCATTTTTCATCACAAGTAATAATTCGGTGAAAAAATGATTTGCTTTTATAGTGTTCAAACAGCATTTCGGACATGCAAACTCGTTTTTCAAGGTCTCTCGGCTTCAATTCGTATGGTACCTTATTTCTCTGATTTTAAATGAATCTTGCTGCTCGCAAATGTTTTAAAATTGCTTGATTAGCTCCCAATGATTTTGCAAGCTCTTCCTGAGTTTTACAACAATCTTCATGGTGTAATGCCTGCAATTCTTGATCTTCAAACTTTTTTTTGGCTGGCCTGGCGATCTTTGTCTTCGGTGTCAAAATCAACACTTCTGAACTGCTCAACCTATCTCCGGCACTTTGAAACCGTTGGAATACATTCCCCATAAGCTTCGTTGAGCAATCGGTGTGCAAAACTTTCCGCATATGACGCTTTGTTGGCGCAAAATTTGACATTTTCGAAGCAAAGAAAATACTTTATTGTTTTCACAATAATGTTCAATAATTAAGCGATAATAAATGGCAGATATGTAACCTTCAAAATGACATATAAGGTTTTAAAAACAAAAACCGCGTTCAAAATATACGCCATCTATTGTAAGTTCAGCTTTTTTAAGTAATGTAATGTTTTACAGATTTTGTAATGAAAATTTATCGATCATTATACCCTTCACCTTCGTGAGAAGGGTATATATAAATTTGTCATTCCGTTTGTAATTTCCACAATATAATTTTCCGACCCTATAAAGTATATATATTCTGAATCCTTATAGATAGTGGAGTCGATTAAGCCATGTCCGTCTGTCTCTCTGTCTGTTGAAATCAATTTTCTGAAGACCCCAGATATCTTCGGGATCCAAATCCTCAATAATTCTGTCAGACATGCTTTCGAAAAGTTTCCTATTTAAAATCAGCTAAATCCGTCCATAAATAACGGAGATATGAGCAAAAATCCGAGACAACCTCTATTTTTGGCCTATTTTTTATCTATATCTCGATTACTAAGTTATAAATATAGACAATATGGATATCTAATGATAGATATTTCAAAGTCCATTGCAACGATGTATATAAGGCTATACAAAGTTGGACTTACAATGGGTAAAAATCGGGAAAAATATTTTTTAACTCGATTTTTTTTTTCACAAAAAAAAACTATCTTTTGTCATAAATTTTTTTAACTAATAAATTAAAAAAAATTTTTTTTAAAAAATTGGAAAAAACTTTTAAAAAACTATTTTGAAAAAAAATTAAAAAATTTTTTTTTTTTAATTTTATAATTTGGTGAAGGGTATATAAGATTCGGCACAGCCGAATATAGCTCTCTTACTTGTTTTAATTTCGTATAGAAAATTGATCGATAACTTTATTTTTATATAGATAATCTATCCACGTCTTTAAGTTTCTATAGACAATTTATTGTTTTCTTTAAGTTTCTATAGAAAATCTATCAAAAACGTTAATGTTCCATAGAAAATTTAGTTTTCGTTTATAAAATGTATCGATAACTTTAATTTCGCAAAGAAATTTTATCAATAACTTTAATTTTTTGTAGAAACAACCTCAGTATTCTATCGATAAGATTATTTTCGTATAGAAAATTATTGATATTAAAAAATTATCGATAATTTTAATTTCATAACCAAAATTTTTCTATAATTTGAATTTCTCATAAAAAAATTTATCGAAAACTTTTATTTTTTATTAAATTTATTTAATAACATTAAATGTTCGTTAGTATTGCTTAGAAAATTTATCGATTACTTCAGTTTTCTATAGAATATGTATTAATAACTTTAGTTTTCTCGAATTTCGTATAGACAATTTATCGATAACTTTCTATTTTTAGAGAAAATTTATTTATAACTTTAATTTCGTGTAGAAAATGTATCGGTATCATTAACTTCGTAGAGATAAAGTATCAATAGTTCCTATGCGCATTTCACTGGTTTCTTAGGTTAGATGATCAGGTAACCTTTTCCCAAAAGGCTTTAGAAAAACTGAAGATATTATACAAATAAAACTATAGAGTGAATGAGAATTACAGACACTCAAGGTTTATTTATAAAAATATCAAAGCTTAAACAAAACACCAACAATAAGCAGTGATTTTATATTTTCTTACATTCCCTACTAAGGAGTGAGGTCGAAAAATGCTTAACTTCAATTTCCGTGCTCTGTTTTTGGCCTCTAAATTTTTACCCGCGTTCCTGTCAGGAACTTTTTGAGCCTTGTATGTTTTTAAACCTGCATTAGCTTTAACTTTTCGTACCAAATAGTCCGAGCACTGAGGTAACCGGGCTGCTTTCCTACCGGATGTGTTGGGAGCTCTTTTGAAAATGCTTTCTATTTGTTTGGGGCTTTAGAAAGATTATGAGGACCATTCCTTCTACCTGAACAAGGTTTTATATCAACGGACAAGTTCTCCCTATACTGCTTAAGGACATTGGAAACAGTTTGACGGCAGACCTTTGAATGCTTGGCCAACTTTTTGTAGCACCAAATTGGGTTTTGTTGAAAATATTTAATAATTTTAGTACGCACTTTTTTCTGGTCACTCATTTTAATCAGATTAACAACAAATGAATATAATTGACATTAAACATAATAACTGACATGTTTTATAAAGGAAACTTGATAAAAAAAAAATCGAGTAATACTAGGGTTCAAAGTTTTAATGAAAAACGTGTGTTAAGAATTTTTCGATCTCAACAAATTCGGTTGCTATTACGAATCTGTTTTCTCTGTGTACATTTCGAAGGAGCAACTGCAGCCTGAATCTACTTATTTAATACTTGATTCCACATTAATAACAATATAGAAATTTAAACCAAAGGGTCTGCTTTTGCACAAAATTACGAATCTGTTTTGTCTGTGTATATAACATAAAAATGTGAATCCTTTTTATTTTAACCTAACGCAGCCATCACGTAAAAATGTTGCCTTCTGACATCTTCAAACTGAACTTCTTACGAGAGCAGACCTTTTAAAAATCAAAATGTATATTCTTGAGAGTTCACAAAATCAGAAAACTATGTTTTTTTTTTTAATACAGTTCAATATTTACATTTGAAAATAGAAAACATTCCATTCAAATTAGGGATGCCAATCCCGAAATCCCGATCCCGAAAATCCCGGGATTTTTCGGGATCGGGATTTCCCGAATCCCGGGATTTGTGAAAAAAATCCCGGGATTTTTCGAAATTAACAAATCCCGGAAAATTACGAGATTTTTGATATTTTTGGTACGAAATATGAGTGATCACAGATCGAGCACTTTTGACTTCTTTCATATTTTTTCCGATTTTCGCAATACTTTACAGTATAATTTCAAAGTACTTAGAACTTATTTAGTGCAAAATTTTATAAGGATTGTCGCATAATGAACATACTTATGACTGCTCAAACAGTATTCCGGGGGACAATTGTATGGAACTAGGGGAAATCATGGACCATTTTCAATTCCAAATAAACCTTATCAACAGAGAGTATTTGTGGATAATTTTAGTCAGCCCTAACGAGTTTTAGACATACGGAAATTTTTTATTATAAAATAAAACAATACTTCAATATTTTATTTTCAATATTAATATAGGGAGGAACAAAAATTTTTGACAAAAATTATGCGGTTTTAATTGCAAATAACTTTTAAACTGCCTTACCAATTTGTACACTGTTAGTCTCATTGTAATGTTCGCTTTCCTAAAAATGCTTTTACTATGAACTACCATTTGTACTCAATACAGTTTTGTGTTTCTCACTGTTATAAAGTTCAGAATACGGGTATAAATACGAAATATCGTTTGTGTCAAATTTATTTTAATTCAATGCATTAGTTTTTTCTTTGATATATTTTTACATAAATATATTAACGAAAACAAATTGTTTTTATTGTTGAATTTTATATTTTTTGACGTTTAACTAAAATCCCGAAGTCCCGAAAAATCCCGAAATCCCGAAAAATCCCGGGATCCCGAAAAATCCCGGGGTCCCGAAAAATCCCGGGATCCCGGGATTTACATTTCTAAAATCCCGAATCCCGGGATTTGTAAAACCCAGTCCCGTTTGGCATCCCTAATTCAAATGTTTCCATTTCCAGAAACTGAAGATTCGAGGTTGTTACTAAAGATCAAGATGGAATTAAACATCAGATTAGTAGTTTAAAGGTAGGGTCACACATGACAAATATTTACTCATCAGATTAGTAGTTTAAAGGTAGGGTCGCACATGACAAATATTTACTCATCAGATTAGTAGTTTAAAGGTAGGGTCGCACATGACAAATATTTACTCAAAAAAGTGTAACCACTTTTTTTAGCACACATTGTTTTGAAAGATCAAACAGCATCAAATAAAATAAAACTAAATTGTTTGTTTTTAATCATCCTAAGTAAAATAAGTTTTTGAAATAAATAAAAGAATACAAATATATTTTATTTAGTGGTTACGTCTTTTTCGTCAAATATTTGTCATGTGTGACCCTACCTTAAGGAAGTTGGTCCTTCGTATCGTATTAATCACATTAAGATTAATACTTTTCTTTTTGAACTGATATAACTCTCCCACCATGTAAACATTTTGAGCTGCTTGTAGAGTTGCCTTCATGATTCTACAGTGATTGTTGGTCCTTCAAACTATGATAAATTTGTTTGTCTCCCTTTCATGTACATTTTTCGAGTCACACAAGTTTAACTACTCAATCCCAATGCTTTGTTGATTAAAAATCACATGAGACTTTCCAAAATGAAACTATAATTTTTTGGTTACATAAATCGTTGGAAGGTTGGTCCTTCGAATCGCCTTTAACACATAAAGATGAATACTTTTCTCTATGAACCGATAATATTATCTCGCCATGTAAAATTTTGAGCTGTTTATCGAGATGCCTTCACGATTGTAGAGTAGTTGGGGAACTGCAGTTGGTCCTTCGAACCATGATGAATTTGAGTCACACAAGTTTTACTATTCGACCCCAATTCTTTCTTGATTAAAAATCACATTAGAGTTGATCTCTTGCGAACTACTAAATCAGTGATAGGTCGGGTTTTTTTTTAGTCTATATATTAGTTAACAATCCTTTGTTGCTCCTTAAAGAATAAACAAGCGGTACATTTGCTTGCAGTTCTTTGAAATCTCAATAATTTCAGCAGCTGCAGCAACTATCTTGGGTTTAATTTTACTTTTTTTATTTGCATTAAAATCAAAATGTTGCTCTTTTTTTCATTCGATTTATTATGCTTGCAAGGCTTTAATTTGCTAATATAATTTATTTTTTAACAATAATTTGCATTAAATATAATTTATTTTGTTTTTCAAATTGCATGCTTTAAATATTTCTTTTGATTAAGTTTTTTGGTTCCAAATTTTATTTTGATTCTTTTTTATTTTAATTACGTTTTCAATACCTACACTTTGATGTTTTTACAGCACCTTATAAATATGTATATTTTGAGAAAATCACAAATGCTTTAATTGTTAATATTTATGGCATAAAAATCATAAAAAAAATAATATTATGTAGCTTTCGCTTAAAGTGTAAAGAAATTTAGTGTTTTCAGAAATAAAATAAAACCAGCAAAATAAAAGTTTAATTAAATTTAAAATTTTTGGTCCTTCGAATCTATATCTCAAACATAAGTCTTAAAACTCAAATTGATGGTTGTTCGTATTAATGCCAAGTTTGTGGCTTTTTAAGTAATTGTCAAAGTAGTTTATAGAGTAAAAGTCTGTAATGATTTATATCAATTATTGATTTTAAATTTGGTCCTTCGAACCTTAATATGGTGGAAAAAACTATATTTTCTTATGCTTATGGTCCTTCGTAAAGTTTTTGTTTAAACATAAGCTTTAAATATATGATTACATTATGAAAACACTAATTTCTTACACTTTTTCTATCAACTTGTATTTCTTTTACACTTTTAAATGTAAAATAAATGTTGAAATTTTTAAAATCACCAAAAAAAAAAAAAAAAAAATTTTTTGAAATTAAAGTTGAATTTTATTTTTTGATATGTGTCTATTAAATATTTGAAAATATTATTAAATAATTTTTGGAACTATTATAACAATTTTTAATGTTTATTTGCAAATTAAAAAAAAAAAACAACAACAACTTTTATTTTAGCCATTTTTTAGTAAAATTGAGTTTTCGTTTTTACAGCACCGTCGTCTTAGTTATAGCCGTCACGCCGTAGATGACAGAGATCTATCCACACAGGTGAGTCCACATATAAAGCACCCTCTAAAATACACAAAAAGACAAGACCCAAGAGAATTGCTTAAGTATATTTTTTTTTTTTTGAAAAAAAAAAACTAAAATTTATATTGAAATATTAGCTATTAAAAATATTAATCTTAAAATATTTTCTCTAATTTTAGGTGAATTATAAAATGCAAATGAATTTCCGTCGCATGTTCAACGACCGTAAACATCATAAACGCAGCAAACGTAATGCTAATAAGGTAAACAATATTTTTTTTTTTTACTTTTTTAATATTTCAACAAATTGAATTTATTAACTAATTTACTTTTCTTTAATACTCTTCAATACTATATAATCCATTAGCATCAAGATGGCGTTAAACAAAATCATGTCTCATTCCATGATTTCCAACAGAACGGAACAACGAAACAATTCTCGCACGGTACGAGTAAGAATGAAACAAATTTACGAAAAAAACTAATCAGAAAACATTCTCACAATTCACTTAACAAATATCGTAGATTAGAAATAGGTAAATGGCTAAATTTTTAAATAACCAACCAAACCAAATATAAGAAACAAAATCTTTTTTAAATCAAATCAATTCAATTCCGAAACAATTAATTTTACTACCAATTGTTGCAAATGAAACTTAGTCAAAAAAGTTTTGAAAATAATTTTGAAATTTGTTGTAATTTTGTGTTGTTATCAAAGTTTTTTTTGTTGTTCTTTGTTTTTCTCTAAGGATTTTTAATAAATTTCTATTTGAGATGTTGTGATATTTTAGGAATATTTAGTAGATATTGTAAAATTACTATTACATAATTTTGTTTTCTTTTTAATACTTTTTTTTATTATTTATATTTTTTGTTAATCTTTTTTGGTTTTTTGTTTAACAAATAAGTTCACTCTCGGTTTAAGTTCTAGATTAGTTAGATTAGGTTTCAAAAATATTTTATTTAAACCAGGTTTAATTAAACTTGTAGAGAAAATCATTCTTCCATTTTGTTTCAAAAGTTAGATTTTTATATATTTGAACGCAAGTTTTTCATTACGAATTCTAAACATCAAGTAAATTGTGCTAAATTTCAATACAAATTTATTTCAAAATTTTAAAAAATTCAAGAAAATTTATAAAATATTTAAATGTAGAGAAAACCATACTTCCATTTTGTTTAAAAAGTTAGATTTTTATATATTTGAATACAAGTTTTTGTAAACATCAATACAAATTTATTTCAAATTTTAAAAAATTCAAAAAAATTTTTAAAATATTTAAATGTCATCAAGTTGAAAATTAGCAGTTTTAGTCGAAAACTGAATTTTCGAAATTAAGTTCGAATTTTCGAACACACTTAAAATTATTAAATGTTTAATATTTTTCTTAAATTGAATAGGAAAATTAAAAAATGTTTAATTTTTATTGTAGAAAAATATCAAATTCAATTTCGAAAAATGATTTTTTGAAACTAGTTTTCATTTTCAGAAAATTTTTGAGAATTTCGAATCTTTTCCCTTTGGAAACAATATATCTAAGAAAACAATATTTTATTCATAATCAGTTTTTTTTAATTTATAAAACTAATTTTGTATTGAAATTTTATTTTATAAATTTAAATATGTTTTATAAACATTTTATAAATTTAAATATGGACTATGAATAAGACAATGACCTAAGGGGGTAAATATTTTATTTAATAATGCACAATGTTATATATGTACCCTACAGGAAATGCCAATAGCGAAACTGTACTGATTTACTATTGACACAGTCACCAGTACTAGTTACTTATTATACCCCAGACAATGCTATTTACTATAGATATTTAACATGTGCGTGTCATTGTAAGTCTACTACTGACGAAAGTACTATTGACTATTTTAGTAATTCCAGTCTATACTTTTGGTACTTTTCTGAAGTAGATGTCGATAATGAAAAAAATTAAAAAAAAAAAAAAAAAAATAAGGTACAAATTCATAACATTTCATGTTTTTCCTTCCTTTGTTTTTCTCATCAAAGAAAAATATTAAAATGTAGACGCTTCGTTGATAATGTCGCCAAAATAGTCCACAAAACTGGTGACTTGGAGACACTTGTCCACAGGTTTTCTTCGGGATATTTAAACAGAAGTGTTCAATTCAAAAATTAAATTAATTTGTCAAATTTCAATACAAATTAATTTCGGATATAAAAAATGGTTAAAATTTTAAGAAATTTTTTAGATTAGTAATATTTATATCAGCACCAAGCAGAAAAAAGCAGTTTTAGTTCAACAAATGAATTTCGAAATTATGTTCGAATATTCGAATTAGCTTAAAAACATTTAATTTTTAATATTTCTATTAAAGTCAAAAAAAAAATTAAACTGGGTTTTTATTGAAAATTATACAGAAAAACTACAAATTCAAATAAAGTTCGAAAATCAAGTGAAATTTTAAAAATTTCAGTTAAAGAAATACGTACGTTCGAATACGTAAAATTTTATATATTTTGAATATATTAAATAGAAAAAGCAACAAATTTTAAAAATCGAATGAAGTTCGAATATCAAGTAAAATTTCAATACAAATTTAGTTAAAATTTGTAAAATACTTTAAATTGTAAGTAGATTATGAAATTGATAGTATCTATATAATCAGGAAGCTGAAACCAGTAGTTTCAAATAAAAAAAATATTTTCGAAATTAAGTTCGAATTTTTTAAATTTTTAAACATTTTTGGAAACATAAAATTTTGAATATCTATTTACATCAAATTTAATAGAAAATTAGAAATATTTCAAAT
Source organism: Calliphora vomitoria (assembly GCA_942486065.2). NCBI lineage: Eukaryota > Metazoa > Arthropoda > Insecta > Diptera > Calliphoridae > Calliphora > Calliphora vomitoria. The sequence goes on along the minus strand of OW818030.2, from coordinate 112,875,921 downwards.
TCAATCGAAATTTCAAAACCAAAAAATTTTTTCAATACAAATTTTTTTCGAAAAAATTTTGAAATTTATATTTTTTTTTAATTTTTCTAATTTATTGAGCTTTAGGTCAACTTTTATATTTAACAGTTTTTATTTTATTTCCAATATTTTGCTAAAGCTCAATAAATTAGAAAAATTAAAAATAAATAAAAAGGTCGAATAAATTAGAATTAAAACTTATAATATTTTCATAATCAATCAGCAAGTTTATCCATTTTTGTTAAACAATGAATTTTCGAAATTACGTTCGAATTTTCGAACATGCTTAAAATGCTAAAAATTCCCAAATTTTTGTATTAAATTAAAAGAAAACATATTTTTTTTCTTTTTGAGAACAATTTCAAAAACAAATGTATGAAATTTTGAAAAAAATAAGAAAATTATATTTTTATTAATAAGAAGCATCATTGAGTATTTTCAGACAATTTGAGGAATTTCGAAATTAAGTTCGAAGTTTAGAAAATACATAAAATGTTGGAAAATTTAATAAATATTAAAAATTTCAATACTTTTTATAGTTTAACACAATAAATATAACAAAATGGATTTTCGAAATTAAGTTGGAAATTTAAGGACGTAATTTCTAATATTTTTAATAAATTGTAAGAAAAATAAACAAATTTTATAATTTTTCTTAGTAGCATTTTCAAAATCAGCATTAGCGAGTAATTTCAGTAAATTTGATGAATATCGAAAATTCATAAAAAGTTAGAAAATTTAATAAATATTATGTTCCATAAATGGAAAAATTTCTCATATTTCTTAATAAATTCTTAGAAAAATGAACAAATTTTTTATAGCCGCAAATATTTTAAATTCAATCAAAATTTCAAATCAAAAAAAAAAAAAAAAAAAAAAAAAAAATAAAAAATAATAATTTTTTTCAATACAATTTTTTTTCGAAAAAATTTTGAAATTTATAATATTTTCATAATCAATCAGAAAATTAATATTATCCATTTCAGTTTAACAATGGATTTTCGAAATATCATTCGAATTTTCGAACATGCTTAAATGCTAAAATTTCTCAAATTTTTGTATTAAATTAAAGTAAAAGAAGACATACATATTCGAATAATTTTTTGGAGAACAATTTCAAAATCGAATGTATGACATTTGGAGAAAAATAATATTTGTATTACTTATAAGCGTCAGCAAGTAATTTCAGCCAATTTGAGGAATTTCGAATATTGAAATTAATATGAAATTTAGAAAAAATATTAAAATAATTGTAATATTTGTATTACCCACAAATTAGCGAGTAATTAAAGTGAATTTGAGGAATTTCGAATTCAAGTTCGAAATTTCGATAAGTCATTTAAAGTCAAAATATTTAATAAATATTAAAATTTTCAATACTTGCATTTTCGAAATTAAATTTCTCATATTTTTATTAAATTGAAAGAAAAGAAAACATATTTGATTATTTTTTTTAGAAAAATTTCAAAATCAATTTCGAATAGATATTGAATTTTGAAATTAAGTTAAAAATTTCTAAAATTCACAAAAAACTGGAAAATTTTTTAAATTTAGAAAATTTCCATTAAGAAATCAATTGATTTTATAACAAATAAAAATTTGCACATCAAAAATAATATAAAATTAAATTTCGAACTTACAAATTTTTCGAGAAAAATAGGAAATTAAAATTAATAAAGAATAAAAATTTATTAAATTATTTTCGAAATTCAGTTCAAGTTTCTAACGCCTTTAAGATACAAAATTTTAGCCTAAAGCTTTCAGTATCTGATAGATAGAAACTAATATACAAAATTTTGAAACACCATATTTTTCCAAAACAAAAAATTTCAAATGAAATTCAATGGAAATTTTGATAAAATTAAGGAAATAATAAAACTTTTATATTTAGAAATCATTAGCGTAAATTTTTACATAGTTTTAGAATTTTCGAAATTAAGTTCGAATTTTCGAACTTGGCTAAAAAGTTTAAAATTTCATAGATCTAGTAAAATTAAATAGAAACAAACAATATTATTGTATTTTTGCAAAGAATTTTCATTTTCGAAAATCAAATAAATAGCGAATATACAACGAAATCGCAATTTTTTTTTCCAAATTTATAGAAATTCTAAATTTTAATAAGTCTTAACCGAGTTGATATATTTGTTAAACATTCAAATTTTTTTAATTTCAATTCCTTTTTAAGTTATTTACCTATTGATTTTCTTTAAATCTTAAATTAATACATATTTGTGATAAAAAAAAAACTCCCATTACATAACATTTATACATACAATACATTCATTACAATACATTCCATACAACTGTCTAACAAACGTCTTAAACAACAGAAAAACCTTTTAACCAGCAAAGCATTATAACAAAAATAAGGTCCATTTTATATAGTTGAATGAAATCAACTTAGAATATTTGCTGATATCAAAAAAAAAATCCTTGACAAAATTTGAAACAATTTATAAGAAAAATTAAAATGAAAACAAATCATTTAAACATTTTAAACTCATCATAAATTCCACTCTTTTTCATTCTCTTTCCTTTCTATTTCTAAACAAATTGCGCTTACTAATTGGGTGATGTGTAAATACTACAAACAAAAAAAAAAAAAAAAAAAATTCATTAAAAAAACTCATCATACCAAACTCTAACAACTTCACTTTAAACTACTTGATCCTAACAACATCTTAACATTTTAATCATCAAATCAACTCAACTCAAACAAAACAACAAATCAATCAATCAACCACGTTTTTCAAATAATCTTAACACCCTCTCATGCATCTATGAAAAACTCCCCAAATTGTTTGCCAAAATCACTAATAAAGACAATTATATTAATGAAGTTCTTAGTGAAACAGCCGAAGAAAATCCAAATAAACTCACCGAGGTTACTGTGGTAGGAGCCAGCGATGACTGGGATGATGGTCTTACATTTACGGCGAAATCATCACGTAAGTATTACCATATTCTTTTTATTAAATATTTTGTTTATATTTATGACACCTTTAAGTATTAAAAAACTTAAGTTTTCAATTCAAGTTTTGAGAATTTGTATAATTGATTTTTCGTTTTTATTACTTTTATTATTATTTGTAATCGTGTTTAATTTGTTTCCTTAAAATTTAAGTTGTTCTAATGTTTTCTTTTAAAATTTCAGTTTGTTAAGTACTTATTCTAGTTACATTTTTGTGTTCTTTTTCCAATTAGATACAAAACGTTTTCACAGTTGTAGAGAGGTTTAAAGAAAAAATGGTCCTTCGAACTACAAGAGAATTTTTTTTTTATATATTAAGTGATCATTTGTTAGATCTTTAAAGATAATGGTGAGCAAATTGTTTATAGAACTTTACCGACATTTTCAATAGTTATAAACTTATTATTTTTTATAAGTATAGAAATCTCTATTACTAAAAGATAATGGTTCTTCGAACTTAAGATGTTGCCATTGTTTTAGCGATTTATGTTTCCATTCTATTTTGAATATTTTGATCTTTAAAAATTACACAAAATTTAGAATAAATTTGTTAGTAATAAGTATTTTCAGCTATGCTTTTAAATCTCTGTTACTGAATTAGATTAATGGTCCTTCGAACTTTAGATGCTTTGATTATTAATTATACAGTATCTTTAAATCATTTTTATAACTTCGAATTTTCGAAATGAACGTTTTTAGATTTAAGCAAGATTTAAATAGAAATTGTAATTTTGAAAATTCTAAAAAGTTTAATATTAAAATTTCGAAATTAAAAATGTTCTGAATTTAACAAATTTAAAATGTATATAAGCAAAAAGCATCAGACTGTATTTTCCAAAAATTTTCGGAATTAAGTTCGAATTTTCGAACATTTGTAAAAATTATATTTTTTTAATAATTTACGAAAAGGATGAAATTCCAATTTCGAAAATTTTGAAACTAAAAAATTGAACAAATGTTAATATTTTCGTAAACAAGTAGCAGCAAATAGTATTTTAAGTTAATGTTATGAAATTCGAAATTAAGTTCGAATTTTCGAACATGCCTAAAAGGTATTTTTTTGATGTTTAAGCTAATTTAAAGAAAAATTAATTTCGAAAATTTCAGAACAGCAATATTAAAATTTCGAACATGGGAAATTATCGAAGTTTACAAAAAATTAAAAAATTTCCAAAAATTTTTGGAATTTCGAATTTTCAAACTTGTTGAAATTTTTAATTTTAATTCTAATTTTCAAATCAGCACTTGTTAAGAAGTTGTTTCAGATAATTTTACGAACTTTGAAATTATTTTCGAATTTTCGAACATTTGTAAAAGAGAAATTTTGTTAATATTTAACAAATTTCAAAACAAATTTACAATATTTTCGTATTTTCAGATTGAAATTTCAAAATTTTCTATTTTGAAAACGAAATTTCAATTTCGAAAATTCTAAAACATGAAAATTTTAATTTCGAACATAAAAAATTATTTAAGCTGAACAAAATTAAACAAATTTTATATTTTTCGAACCAGTTAAAACCAAAAATATTTTTCGAAAATTTGAACATGCCTTAGTTTTTTTTTATTTAGTTTTACTAAATTTAAATATAAATTGACAATAATTTTTAGAATGAATTTTCAATATGCTGCTGCTTGCAAACGTCCAATGATTTTGCAAGCTCTTGTTAAGTTTTACAGCAATCTTCATGGAGTAATGCCTCCAATACTTGGTCTTCAAACCGTTAAAATCGATGGTGAGGAATCGTTATGCTTCTGCGGCACTTTTTTCAAATTAAAGAAGTAAAGCAAAACTTCCCGCATATGACGCTTTGTTGGCACAAAATTCTACATTTTTGATGAAAAAAAAAAACATTGTTGTTTACACTATAATGTTCAATAACTAAGTGATAATATATATGACAGATATGTACCCTTCAAAATTACATAAAAGTTATTTGAAAACTTCATAATTAAGTTCGAATTTTGGAACATTCCTAAAAATTTAAGCAATGCTTAATAAAAATTTACAACGTTTTGTAGTATTATGACAACAGAATCTCAAATTTCAAAAATTTTAAAACATGAAAATTAAAATTTCGAACATTCTACATTTTTTTTCAATTTATTGAAAAATTAACAAACTTAAAAAAATTCAAAATTTTTTTGAATTTCAAAAATAATTACGTATTTTCGAACATCGCTGAATGGTTAAAATTGACATTATTTATTATAATTTGACCATAATTACTCGATGAAAAGTATTTTTAGATAATTTTTCTAAATTCGAAATTAAGTTCGAATTTTCGAACATGACTAAGAAGTAAAAAAAAATTTTGTTTTAGAAAATTAATATAAATATTGACACATTTAGAAAAAAAATCAAACAATTTTAACATTTTTGTAACTAGGAGGGATTTTTAGGATTTTTGAAAACCATTTCGAATTTTCGAACATGAATAAAATTTTGATAATTTTATTTTTTTTTATAAAAATAACTGCATATTGACCACAATATTATGTTTTGGAAGGTATTTTGATTTTCGAAGATAACAAATATTTTCGAACATTGATACATTTTCAAAGAAATGTATAAAATTTATAGATTAAATTAAATTATCATAAAATAACTTAATAATTTTATTATATTAAAGTTCGAAGGACCAAAAATATCTTAATCTTACATTTATTACTATTATTACTGAAGGTAAATTTACTTAAAATTACATTTTGCACAGTCTCGTTAAATCAGCAACCGCATTTCCTAATAACTAACCCTCAAACCTCTGCTTTAGTAAGGTTCGAAGGACCATATTCTAAGAGTTTTATTATTTTACTTTTCAATTATTTCCTCCTAAACTCTTAACACTCTTTATAACCCGATTGTGAAAACGTTGAAACACTTCAAACACTTACTCTACTTCTGTCTCAAAACACCGAAAATCGTTAACACATTTTGAGATTTATAGAAACATTTTGTATACGTTTCCTGGTTTTTATTATTTATTTTATATTCTTACAAAGCATTATTTTAAATGTTTGTTTTGTCCCCTAATTTGTATTTATAAGTTGTTAATAATTTTTATATATTTTTCTTTACAACAAGTATTTCAAACAAAAATGCCATAGTTTTTGATTAAGTTTTATATTTTTTTTTATTTTCTTAATATAAAAAGAAAAATGAAAATTAACAAAAATAAAAACTCTGTTTAGCCAAATATTTTAGACCAATTGATATTTACAAAATAAAACAAAAAAATAAAAAATAAAACACAGAGTGATATTTTCTATTATGTAGTTGCATAATTTTAAAAAAAATACTAAAAAAAATTTTAAATTTTCCATTAAATAGATTTTAAAATTTAATATTAATTATTTATTTATTAAAAACTAATTTTGTTTTTAGACATTTACAATTTTTATTGTTTAGTTTTAGTTTTTTTAAAATACTTTAAGCTAATTTAACAAAGTTTTAAGTTAAAATTTTGTTTAAAACTTTAACAATTTTCTTTTTTTTATTTATTTACATTCTTCTATTTAAAAAAAATATAAAACAAAAATAATATGTATTGCTAACTGTTTGTAAAATAAAAAAAAACTTTGTTAAAATTACACTATCTGCCACAATTTAACAAAAATTTAAATATTTTTGTTAAAAATAAAAAAAAATAACAAAAAAATAAAACAAAATCATATATATATTTAAATATATTTAAATATATAAACACAGCGGATTCGGATCGTGCCAATAATAATTCATTAATTGCTCATATACAAAATCTGCCCGGTTTTGATGCTTCTAAAGCTCGTATTGTACAACATTATGCCGCAGCAACGCCACAGCACAGTTCTAGTGAAAGTCCGGAAAAACTACTTTCACCCGATGATCCTCCGATTGGCCCCACAGCGGCCGAACTTATCTTACCCTGGCGCAGGGATCGTTCCTATCAAAGCATTGGTAAATGCCGCTGCATCCCAAACAATTTTAAAGAAAATTATCAAAAACAAAAACACAAACTTCATTTTTATTTTTTATATTATTATTATTATTATTATAGTTTTCTCTCTACATTTGTAGTGCGCAGTGTTTTAGTTTTTGTGCAGTATCGATAAATTCATCATTATTATTATTTATTGATTTAAATCCTCATATACATATATTTCATTATATTCGAGCCGTGTTTTCTTTTCAAATCCAGATAACCTGAGATCATGGCAATTTCTTTTATTATAGTTATAGTATTTGGTTTTCTTTTTTTTTCTTCTTTTTGTATTACATTGCGAAGTTTGTAATTCTGCGGCACTTAATGTTTGAATTAATTTTTGCTTTTATGTATAAATTTACTGAAATTTAAAAAAACAAATCAATGGTGTAACATTTCTAAAACAAAGAAAAATTCTAAAGACCACCTACCGAAACATTTTAAAAATTCCATCGATACTCTTGATATTTTTCTTTATTATAAATCTATAGATCTAAAAAATTAATTTCGAAATTTAGTTCGAATTTTTATTTTTTATTTTATTTTTAATATTTCTATTAAACTGAAAAAAATAGATTAAAAATTTATTAGAAAAAATACATATTCAATCAATGTACGAAAATCAAGTGAAATTTTAAAAATTTGATTTCGAAATAAAATTAAAATTTTCGAACATCAAATTTTATATAAATTAAATAGAAAAAGCAACAAATATTAAAAATCAGGTTTATTGTTCTTAGAATAATTTCAATTTCAAATAAAGCGATAACAATAAACTGACGCACTCACAACTCGCTGTTACAATTTATATACATAACCTCATATTCTAGAAGTCTCATGAATAATCGAATGGAAAAAATCCAAATGATCATCTAGAGCATTGGTCTCCAACAGTACGCCCGCGGGCACTGACTATGTGTCTTATACATGTGAAATCGAAATTAAAAAACGAACATTAATTATTTTACAAGTGTTGCTTGTGAAGTGGCGAAATTACGACAAGTAAATATCAGCAATACTGCCCATGCCAATTCACTCAGTCGTATAAAAACTAACAAAAGGGATGGCTGTGTGCGGGATTTTTTCTATGCATACACATTTTGTTGTTGTTGCACTGACCAAAACAAATGTGCACAAATATGTTTGATATTGAATAAAAACATTAGGGGATATTTTTAAAAGAAATTTGGCTCAGTGTTCACACATCGTTACACTAGAATACGAAGCAAATGTAATGTTGTGTGAGTTTGGTTAACTCTGATCTAGAGCCTTTAAAGCTGTTTCGTAGTTAATGTTGTCGTACTTATAAACAATGTTGATAAGAATGGAAATGTTTATACACATGATGAATGTTGCAAGCAGCCATTACAGAGCGTTAAATTCAAATTGATAATGTAATTTCGTAGCATTATCAATAACTCAACTTTTGGGCTCCTTTTTAGAATATTTTAATCGTTCTGGTTAGAAGTATTCGCACTCTAAGTAGTCGGATGTTCTGTTTGAGAGCTTCTCTGCTCAAAACGATGCAGGTCCTATTCACCAATTTGCGGTAATCAAAACTAAGTAGTCGATCGTGGTTTTGTATGGCTCACTAGTTAGTTATTGTAACAACATTAATTAATCTCGATTAGGCCCGATGACAATTTCGGCTTAAATGGGGAACCAGGCTCTGACATTCGGTGTATCTAAACGCTCATCATAAATGATACATAAATTTTTGACCGGAAAAAGAAGAAAAAGTCTATCGACTTGTTAGTCGGAAAACGGCGAAAAGTCCACTGAAAAAAATCGAAGATCTTAAAGACCGATAGAACTTGAAATTGTAAAAAATAACAGAAAAATATAAACTTAAACAAATGTTTATTATTCGAAAGATCAATACATGACATTTACATTTCGAAATGATTTCGGGTATATGGCCACCGTGGATGTTCTTGAAGGATTTTGGACGTGCAATTTTGAGATAGTTTTTAGAGCATTGCTCCAAGACGTTAATTGTTGCTGGCTTATCAGCAGAAACCGGTGACTTCTCGTGGAAATAATAGAGATGTGTCAAATTGCACTACCTTGGAGGCCAATTGACAGGTCCATTTCTTGAAAGTTTTTCGCCAAATTTCAATAAATCGATGGTTTCGGTCGCAGTATTGCAGGTTGAAACCAATGTCAAAGTCATCCATATTTTGAAACAAAAAATTCATTAATCATGCTGCTTTAACGACCGTAACGCAAACTTCCGCTTCATTTTGTAAGCAATGAGGTCCGATGATGCCACCAGCGTGTAAACCGCTCCAAACTGGATGTAATGGCACCTGTATGGCCTGTTGTGGATTGGTCTCTCTCCATATGCGGCAATTTTGTTAATTAACAAACACGTCATTCATATTTTCAAACAAAAAATCATTAATGATGCTGCTTCAACGATCTCCATTGACCGTAGTGCGAACTTCGGCTTCATTTTGTAAGCAATGAGGTCCGATGATGCCACCAGAGTGTAAACCGCAACAAACTGGATGTAATGGAGTCTGTAAGGTCTGTTGTGGATTGGTCTTTCTCCATATGCGGCAATTTTGTTTATTAACAAACCCATTAAGCCAAAAATTAACCTCATCGCTAAACACAATTTAGCTATAAACGCGAGTTGATGACTGTTTTTTAAAGAAAATTTGAATAATTTGGTAACGTTGTTAAAGCGTCAATCTATTCATGACGATTTGCCTGAGTATACTGATGATAAATGTCAAAAAGTGAGTTAAGTATGACAGTTCGTTTAACAGTTAACCCTTTCTGAAGGTTTATCTGGCTTAAAAAACACGTTTTATTAGGGTCTTCTAAATTGACTTTCGAACAATCGACTTTTTCCTGAAAAGACCCGAAATGTTAATTGACCTTTTGGTCGGAAAATGTAGATAGATAGACTTTTTAGTCCGAAAAGTTACGTTAGCAACGTCAATGTTGTATGTTAACACACAAAAGCACGACAGATCATGTTACTTCATCTGTTTTTATAGGTGGTGTAAATATTAAAGAATCAGAAGCTTTAGGCAAGAGTATTCAGTGCGCTGAACAAGACACATTTTTCAAGTGTTTAAGGAAGCATTCAAGTGCCTTGGTTTTCTAAAACGGTGTAGGAAATACTTCACTCCATCTGATCTCCTTACTATTTACACCAATTATATCCGAAGTGCTTCGAAGTCAATTTTTTCATTACTGGACAAGAGAGGGCGAATGTGCTTAGTAGGGTATCCAGCTCTAACTGCAACATCGTCGCAATGTGGGTTGTGTTACACTGTTCTACCGATACTAAAATGGAATGTGCTAGGGAACTTGTTTCCGATACATACCCGTGGTTTTTTACGCAATACACGTTCTATGGCAAAGGTTCATCATTTCTTGGTCCACTGGACAGTGAATCGCACAACACATTGCAGGGAAAATTCGTTCTTGGGCCGTACATTTCTTATGTGGAATAAGCTTCCTGCTGAAATCTTTCCTGTCACTTTCAATATTGGAAAATTCAAATCAAATATTCACAAACACTACTCCCACTATCATCTCACAATCTATTTCCTTAGTTCCAATGCATTGCGTGAGTAGGGGTCATTTCCTGAGTGCTTTCAATATAGGAAAATTCAAATCAAATATTCACAAACACTACTCCCTCTATCATCCCTTCCACAATCTATTTTCCTAGTGCCAATGCATTGCGTGAGTAGGGGTCATACCCTGAGTGCTGGTCCAAGCAAAAAAAAAAAAAGTAAAAATTGGTATATTTTTGAAACGCACAACGAGAGAGAAATATCAATGAAATTACTCTCTTTTCACACGCAATAACAAAATAGATGGCAATACATTCTCATGAATTAGGTTTTTGACAACAGGGGGGTTACTCTCTATTGCGATGCAAAAGAAAAATTGAGAATAATTAAACAATTGGTACCCTTTATTGCGTTTTGGCATCACACACAAAATTTGTTTAAAATGTTTTTATTTACAAGTTTTGACATTTCATTTTGTCATTCTTCGCTATTGTTTATTTTTTGTGGTGTCAGTGTTGCTTCTTTTTGCGATATAATTTGCGTAGGTGATGCAGGGTACCAAATTGTATTCTTATCGCATTTACCTTTCGCATCGCAATAGAGAGTAACCCCCCAGACCTAGGTTTTGGCTCTCATCTATGCACAAAGTTTTAAGCCATTTTTATTCATTCGAGAGATGTCTTCAAACCAAATATCCTGTTATTGCGACAAAATTTTCTAATTAGGTAGCTAATTTCATTATATTCTTTACGAGTTAAACTTAGTTTTGGATATTCAATTCATGTTCAAGTATTTCTACTCCATCTTATAAGTGTTGCGCTCTTCGAGTTTTCAACAAAAAGCTCTTTAAAAATTTGTTTTGTAAAACAATGAATCTCATAATCTGCCTCTCATAATCTGCCTATTGATTTTTCTATACAATAGATCAACTGTGTTAGTGCTATCCGTAAGCCATTCAATGACATTTAGCTAAGACACTATAAGCAAGTAAGCGAAGACACAATACAGTGTTGCATGGTTATGATTTGGTGTAATTAAAGTAAATTCTTTTAATGCACACAAAGAAAAGTATAGTTGTATATGGTCACAACCATTTTTTAACATGATTACAAGAGATTCAACAATATTATGGCCACTGTAATTATTTATATGATTCCATAATCCACAATATGTTACAGTTGCCGTTCACAAGCCAGCTGCAATCATATATAAGGTTGTAGTTAAGTATATGTTTGTGTTAATCATTTCTATGGTAAAGGATTATACCATAATATATTCTACCCAGATTATGGTTATCAAAATATAAGAACAACATATTATGATGTACTGATTTGTCATAGACATGTTTGCTACAAACATATACTTATTGACTACAACCATATATATGATTGCAGCAGTCGTGTAAACATATTATGCTAGCAATATGCTAAACACAATTGGAAGCTAAAATATTAAGTTACACCATTAATTTATAAATTTTTGTTTGTAAATTTATTACTTTATTACATATTTTAACAATTTCCTTTTAATTTTTTTTTTAAAAACATAAGTGTAAATAATTCTTACTAGAAGAAAAACAAATAAAAGAAAACAAGCCTTGCTTTTACGACCTTCATTTAAGTAGTTTAAATAAAATAGTTCTCCATGAATTGCCAACCATATACATAAATATTGAAATAATTGCCAACTACATAGTTTAATACATTATTAGAAACTTAAAACATTTTTCATCAATGTTGTGGTGCCATTTGTTAATACATACATATAAAATGAATTATTAATTTTTTTTTTTTATAATAAATAAACTAAAGTAGTTACCTTAGGAAGCTTTAAGCTTAAAAACAAGTAAACTAATTTACATTTTATTGCTCATTATTTTCATTAAATTAGTTTTAGACAGCTGAAGCCGTGCCATTTTGTTTTTGTGTTTAATTAATATTAATTTACTCATCTATCTACTTATATATAAATTTGTATTATTATTATTTACTTATTTGAAAAAAAAAAGAAATTACTCTGTATATTTATTTCTGTCATTCTTTTTACAGCCTTTAAGTTTTAAGTGAGATTTTTAATTACATAATTGACAAAAAAAAATATAAAAAAAAAAATTAACATGATGAACAAACAAACAACAAAAAAAGCATGGCATTTTTGTGCATGATTTATATCGAAATTTTTATTTTTAAGTTTATGATTTCAGTTAAATTGATTTTATTATTTTAATTTGCACCATGTTTTAAAGAGTTTTAGAGTTGAAAGCAATTTTAACAATATTTAAAGTCATTGAAAGCTTTAAAACTCTTTAATTATGTCTTCAGAACAATATATTCAAAAATCCTCCACAAAATATTACTGCTGCAAAGTATGCTTTATTATAAACAAACTTTGCTCCCGATTTCATGCTATGAAAATATCAGTATTTTTTAGATAAAAGCATTGAGAAATCTAGTATGTATTCAAATTTACTCTCTGCTGAAAACTTGCTCTCAAAATTTTCTTATTTTCAAGTTAAAAGCATTGACATGGAAGAGAAATCTTGTCTGTATTAAAATTTACTCTCTGCTGAAACTTGCTCTCAAATTGTTGCTACAAAATTTTCTTATTTTCAAGTTAAAATCATTGAGATTGAAGAGGAATCTAGTCTGTATTAAGATTTACTTTCTAGTTTTTGTATGTGTGATAGTGATTCGAATAAAGCTTATTAAAGCACTTTGTTTTAAAGATATTTTTGTAGGATATCCAGACAAATTTATTCGACATTGAGAAACTGTTAGTAAATCCAAATGAGGCCTACAGTTTTCAGGCATTTGATCATTAAGACAATTAAATGTTTGAGAATGAAATTCGAATATTTTGTGAAGGATTTTTTCCTTAAACAAAGCACAATACATTTAACACATAATTGTCACACTGTCACTGAGTCATTGAGTATATTACATTTGTCATGGCCTAAATAAATCAAAAAAATCTTCTCCATTATTTTGCTATTCCCTCCCAGCACAATGTAATTTTGCTCAATGAATGATACACAATTAAAATTCCAATAAAATTTTACATTTAACTTATTATTTATGACACACTTATATACTTACTACACAACTTTTGCATGATTTTTGATTGGAACTCCAATTTCTTGTATCTACTATGATTTTTATGTTAGTTACAGTTTTTGAAACTACATATGTTATTGTTTTTGACTTCAGTTTCAATTAAACTTAGTATTTGATTTTAAAGTGTTTTATGTTTAGCTTTATGTTGTTAAATATTTTTACTTTTGATTTTTACTTTTTTTTTTTTTCTAAGAAACAAGAATTTTATTAATTATATTTTTGTAAATCTTCCTTTATTTTAATATTTCGCTAGTAGCAGAGAGTGCCATACCCGAGGAAGATAGACATCTTCGGGATTCGGGTGATGAGAGGCGAGTTGCTACGCCCACAGCCACCGAATCACAATTGCCGTGGAAACGCCAAGGCGATGAGATATCTGATGCTGTACAACAAAATGAATTCCCTGCATGGGCCTCCAATAAGGAATATCTGGCCTACAATTCACCAAGTGCTACATTTTTAGGTAAAGTATTATATATAATGTGAAATAATATAGAGTTTTTAGCTTTTAGTGCTTTGCTAGGCAAAACAATTTGCTAGATAAATTATTAGAAAGCATTTCATATTAAAGTAGTATTTAATTGTTTTTTAAAAAAAGCTCAGTGTTTTTGTTGCAAATATTGTAAAATTCGGGTAATTATATTTTAAAGGCCTTATTCATAATCAATTTTTAAATTTATTAGAGGTTTATAAAACAAATTTCGTATGGAAATTCTGTTTTATAAACCTTTTATAAAATTAAAAATTGATTATGAATAAGGGGGTAAATGTTTTGTTATTTGAATTTTCAATATCTATTATCCTTGCTTTAAATAAGTTAATTGCCAAAAGCCTGGCTAACGCCATTTCATTTCCGACGACATTTAGCTAAGACACAATAAGCCAGTAAGCGAAGACACAATACAGTGCTGCATAGGCAATTTTCGAAATGCTTTTGTGTTAAATTTGTAGGATAATATTACAATACAAAACATCTTTATACACTCATAATAGAATGTAATCAAACATAACAATGTTTTGTTGATCGAATCTAACTCCTATATAAGTGCTATTCCCAAAAATCAGTTAAACGCTCTGACTTTGTGAATCGTTACAAAATTAAAACCTGTTTTGTATAAACAGAAATCCTGAAATGAGCGAACGTTTTTGATACTAAGTACTCGTATTTCATATTCAAAACTACTGCTGCATTATTCTTCTTTTCTTTCATTTTAATTTAATTTCGACATATTGAAAACAAGAACTTACTCATTGCAAAGAATCAAATGAGTTTCTATATAAAAATATTTTCTATTGGGTGTATGACGGGATTTTTCAAAATTTTAACTACTATTTTGAAACATTTCTAAAATATGAATATAATCAAAGTGTTGGCCATTGTTAGCTATGACCGTTTCGTACGGGCAACATATGTATTCCGAGTCATAAAAATTGCTCATTTTTGCTCAACAATCATCATGGAGTAATGCCTCCAATTCTTGGTCTTCAAACTTTTTTGTCTGGCCTGGGAGATTTTTGTCTTCCGTGTTAAAAGCATCACTTCTAAACGGCACAAACGATCTCTCGCACGTTGACCGATGAAATACATTCACCATAAGCTTCGGTGTGCCTCAGCTTAAAGAAGTAAAGCAAAACTTCCCGCATATGGCGATTCGTTGGTACAAAATTCGACCTTTTTGAAGCTAATAAAAACTTTGTTGTTTACACTATAATTTTCAATAACTAAGTAAGAATAAATGACAGATATGTTCCCTTAAAAATGAGATATATGTTATTAACAACAAAAGTCGCATTCTAAAGATACGCCACCTATTTTAAATCCCGTATTTTTAGGTCATACACTCAATATATAACTATATTTTGTGTATAACAGTATTTTTTTTTAGAGAAAATACTGTTATACTGATATTTTCCAGCGAAAATTGCCTGTATAACTGTGTTTCCTATATAAACGTTTGTAAATAACAGTTTTTTTCTTTAGTAATATATGAGTATAACAGTTTTTCTATAGAAATATTTAGGTATAACAGTTTATTCTATAGAAATATTTGTGTATAATAGTTTTTTCTATAGAAATATTTGTGTATAACAGTTTTAATATAGACATATTTGTGTATAACAGTTTTTTCTATGGAAATGTTTGTGTATAACAGTTTTTTCTATAGAAATATTTGAGTATAACAGTTTTTCCTATGAAATTATTTGTGTATAATAGTTGTTTCTATAGAAATATTTGTGTATAACAGTTTTTTCTATAGAAATATTTGAGTATAACAGTTTTTATATAGAAATATTTGTGTATAACAGTTTTTTCTATGGAAATATTTGTGTATAATAGATGTTTTTATAGAAATATTAGTGTATAACAGTTTTTCTATAGAAATATTTGTGTATAACAGTTTTTTCTATGGAAATATTTATATATAACAGTTTTTTCTATAGAAATATTTGAGTATAACTGTTTTTATATAGAAATATTTGTGTATAACAGTTTTTTCTATAGAAATATTTGAGTATAACAGTTTTTTCTGTAGAAATATTTGAGTATTACAGTTTTTATATAGAAATATTTGTGTATAACAGTTTTTCTATAGAAATATTTATGTATAACAGTATTTTCTATAGAAATATTTGAGTATAACAGTTTTTCTATGAAATTATTTGTGTATAACAGTTTTCTCTATAGAAAATATATAGTATAACAGTTTTTCTATATACATATTTATGTATGACAGTTTTTTCTATGGAAATATTTGTGTATAACAGTTTTTTCTATAGAAATATTTGAGTATAACAGTTTTCTCTATAGAAAATATTATGTATAACAGTTTTTTATATACATATTTATGTATGACAGTTTTTTCTATGGAAATATTTGTGTATAACAGTATTTTCTATAGAAATATTTGTGTATAACAGTTTTTCTATAGAAATATTTGTGTATAACAGTTTTTTCTATGGAAATATTTATGTATAACAGTTTTTTCTATAGAAATATTTGAGTATAACAGTTTTCTCTATGAAATTATTTGTGTATAACAGTTTTTTCTATGGAAATGTTTATGTATAACAGTTTTTTCTATAGAAATATTTGAGTATAACAGTTTTTTCTATGAAATTATTTGTTTATAACAGTTTTTTCTATAGAAAATATATAGTATAACAGTTTTTTCTGTAAAAAAAATGTTGTGTGTAACAGTTTTTCTTCCCAATATGTTGCTCACCCTGACAGCTATCAATTAGAATTTATCCATTAGGTCTACGAAGTATGGTTACGATATTATAGTATACATATACTAAATGTAAAGTTGTGTGTTTTGCACTTAAGATTTTTTCGCTGTTACGTCTCCATACCTGTCTATGAGAAAACGTTTTATCGCCTAATTTTAAAAACAGGGAATATCATTGAGAAATTTCCCATTAGCAAATTAGCCAGTAAATACAAAAATATTTCTTGTGTTATTTTGATATTGTAAATTTTTTTTGTTAATAACATGATTTAGATTAAACCATTTTGAGACAAAACACTGTGCTTTTTAAAACAATTAAATAAAAAAAAAAACCGAACTTATACCGCAGAATAAAATTTCAAATAATATCCATAATAGAAGCTTAACAAGCCTTGAAGAACATTGCTCATTCCATAATTAAAGCCTATATAAGTATTTCATTATAAATAGCATGTTAATAAAATATTTTAATATTGTTTTTGTGTAAAGACAAAATTTGCTTTGAAAATATGGTTTATAAAAAAATTATAGTTAAACTAAATAATAATCATGTATATATATCAAAAGAAAAATCATACATGTTAATTGGTTATTGTTGTTATGCCAGCACTTTTTTGTATAAAATTTACAAAAAATAATTGAAATTTTTAAACTAAATTGAAAAAATAATTTACGAATAATTGTTGGTTTGCCTTTTTTTTTGGTTGAGTTTGTTTCTTTTTTTTGCCTTATAATATAAAAAACAATTTTGTTAATTTATTTCATTTCTTACTTTCTTTTTTCTGTATATTTTTCGGTTATCTTCTACTCTACTCTAATTTCAACTCTAATATGATTTGGAAACTCCTTAAAAAAATATCCCTTATAACAAAATAAATAAAAACAACACAACAAAAAATAAATAAATAAATAAAACACCTTTTAAACAATAATTGACGAATGCTGCCCACCACAAAAATGAAAATTTATCTCTAATAAATGCACGAAATTAAAAAAATAAAAAAAATTTCACCCACCTCTACCTCACTTGAAAACTACACCAAAATTTAAAATTTAACACTTAACAACTCAGGTGGTATAAATAAACCTAAACAGCCCAAGTCCGTCATAGGTCTTTTCCGTCGTGAGAGTTCTGGTTCTCGTGGTGGCACCAGCATTGGTGGCGCTGATGGCCTAGATGCTTCCAGCTCTGCCCGCGGCTCGGATCCAGCTTTAGCAGCTGCTTTAAGCAGCATGGTTGTGCCTTCAACAGCATATAATCCTCGCCTTGACAAACGTTCCCAATCGATATCATCTGGCTCTGGCATAAGTGAGGGTCATGCGGGCCCCTTCCCTGTGACCGCCAGTCATCGTCGTAATGTGCGTCGTGGTTCTATGCTAGAATTAAGCGGGTGAGTGTCTTTTTTTCTCTCTTCTATTTCTTATTTTGTTTCGTTTCGTTTTTTCCTTTTTTCTATATTTTATATTAATTTTTTAGCTGATATTTTATTTAAAAAAAAAGAAAAAAAAAAAACTATTTCGTTAAATTTTGTTTATTATTTAAAACAAAAAAAAGAAAAATATCTACTAATATTTAATACTAAAAACTGCTTGCATGGTTGGGTTCTGGATTTTATTATTTAACATTTTTAAACAATTTTGCACTTCTATTATTTAAATTTTTATTTTATTAAATTTTCATTTGTAGTTTTTTGTTATTGTTTAGCTTAAAGTAGTTTAACGTTTTTGTCCGCTTTCACAATTAATAATTTTGCCTTTAAAGAATCTGCTTAAAATATTCAATATCTAAAAAAGTTAAACTAAATAAGTTAAGTTTTCTTTTTCTTCACGGTTACGGTTAATTTTAAGTTATTTTTTAAGACGATATTGTAATAATTTAGCTTTTATATGTGAATGTCCTTTTTATAATTAACATGAAAACAAAATGATTTAAAGTTTTGTAAATGTCCATTTCTTGTATGTCTTTAATTTCAAAACAAAAATTGTCTCTTGTCTTTAAAATCATTATTTCTTTTAAACAAATTGTTGTCGTTTAAGTAATATATTTGCTAATTTGATGTTAAAAATTTAGTAAATTTTAAAAACAAAATGTAAACAGTGGAGCCAATGACGAACAAAAACGCCAGATATGAATGAATTACTGTTAGACACAACATTTCCTATGGAAAATACTCTTAGACTATAGAAAATCTAGTTACACACAAAGTTGTCTATAGTAACACTAGTTAGACACAAAATCAATATCGCGAAAAACGTATGATCGTTAAAATTGTTAATCCATGACAAAACAAGCAGAACATTAACACACCCACTTAAATGCATGAGAAATTGCACATCAACAACAAAAAACACAAACACACCTCTTAAGAATAAAAACATAAACAAAACATTCACACACATACATACTTGAACTGAGTACATGTAAAATTGTACAACTCTCATTAATAAACTGGTCTCTTGCTATAATAACATTACACATGCACACACTACTATTATGGAATACAAAACACACGAGACGAACGAACAAACAAACAAACGAACAAAATATGCTCTCGGAAAAACAAAGACAAAACAAAAACTAGAGTATGTAAACAATGGTGGCTAAAGTAAAAGCAACAACACAAATGAGACAAATTACAGTAAATAAAAACGTAAACAACAATGGCAAACATAATAAAGCAACAACAATATGTATTGCTTTATTTAATGAGACAAATTACTGTTAATACAAATGTAAACAATAATGGCAACAACAATAAGCAGAATTTATGAAATGAGGATAAAAATAACCGTTTAATATATAACTTCTTCACAAAAAACATCAAATTAGCAAATATTTTACAAAACATTAAGCGCTTAAATAACATATAACTCAAACATTTATTTATATTAATTAAAAACTAATAAAACAACAATTTTTAGGAACATTTACAAAATCAAACTTAAACAAATTCCTCTCGAAACAAACAAAAAAAAAAAAATCAAATTCTAAACACGCCCCTCCACCTTCTTACACTAAAGAAAACGCGGATTTCTTTTTAAAATCCCACGTTTGGAAATAACAAAAGCAAAACAAAAAAGTAGTAAAATTCAAAATTACCACCAACAATTAGTAGATTACCAAAATTATAAAAAAATACCACTACACTCTTCTTTATTATTATTTTTTTTTTCATTTCTTTACACATTCCTACTTTTACAACAACTACTCTACTTCTTTTTACTCCTACTATTTATTATATCTACTTTCGTATTTATATTAGATAATTTTGGTTAATGTTTTAAACAATTTTTTTAAACGATATTTCTGTTGGTTCTTTTGTTTTTGTTACTTTTGTTTATTTCTTAACTTTTGGTTGTACGTGTGAGTACCCTTATTTTTTTGTATGTATTATTCTTTTCCAGCCTATTGGTAACTGGACGCAGGCCCAGTAGAGTACAAATACAAATAAGTCCCTTGTTAATAGAAAAATTTTATAAATCCAATAATTCCTCGACCACAACAACACCTACTAATGAAACTGTTAACAACATTGCTAATAATTCTACTAATTTTAATATTTCTACTACTACTACTACTTCTTCTGCTACTACAACCACAACTAGTGCTACTCCTACTACTACTGCTACTAATTATGAATATGATAATTCTCCTACATGTTCATCTTCTACTGGTACAACTGCTACAACTACAACTAGAAGTCCACCTTATAGTACTTGCAGTCCCGTTAAGGAAATTTAAAATCCATATCTTCCTCAAAAAACCAAAACTACCACAAGTACACTGCTTTTTTTTTTTTCTCTAAAAAACAAAGAAAATCATTAATCAAACAACAGATTTAAATTTGTTTTATTTTTTATATAAAAAATATACATACATATTTGTAAAAAGTAAAGACAGTAAGAAACATATACATTTATTATAACTACAAATGAACATATTTTTCGATCATTTTTAAAAAAGAATAATCCTCCATTTTGTATATGATGCTAGAAGAATTTTAATAAAAACTAAAACTTTTTAACAAAATTCTACTTTAATATAAAACTAAAGCAAAACTACATCATTTCATTTAGCTGTTGTATATAAAAACAATAAAAATAAAACCAGTGTATAGATACATACATATTTCTCTAAGTGTATTATTTTCTGTTGCTCATTCATTCAACGTACTATAACTTCAATGCAAACAATTTCAGTATATTTACATACATAATTTTTTTTTTTTTGTTCTAAAATTAAACTGCTCCATATTATTACTTTCGCAGCGATAATAACAGTAACAGTAATAATGATGATGACTTTAATAACGCTAGTAATGAGCTAAATACCTCCAACACTACTTCAACTTCTTCTACTGCTACTGCTAATACGAATGTACCACAAATATCAACACCTAAAACATCATCATCACCAACACCTAATAATAACACTACTACTACCACAGAATTGCCCTAATCTATATTTATTTACATTCTTTTTAACAAAAAAAACCTCTCTGAAACTTTTTTTAAAACATTTATTTTAACTATCTAAACTACATACTTTCCTTTACTAAACATTAAACAAAAAAAATCTTAACATTTTTATTAAAAAAAAACACCAAAACCGCTAAGACAGCGCATGTTTTTTAAAATTATTATTTTTATTATTAATTCATAAATGTCAAATTTTGTTTTAATTCTTAAATGTTGTTAAATGTTTTGCACCAAACAAAAATGTGAAAATTATTTAAGAAAAAATGGGGTTTGGTATAATCTAATAATAGAGTTAGTTTAACATTGATAAAATATAGGGAAAACAGGCACAGGAATATACCGAATTTTGTTTAATATAATTAATATAATTTAAAGTATTCAAAATACTGAGTTTTTTAAAGAAAACGCCTTTTTGTTTAGCCATTGTTTAAGAAAATATAATTTTACCTTTTATCATTTAATTACAAATAGAAACGATATGGAATACGTATAATGAATAAATTTATTTATATATTAAAAATATCACTCATACGCCAACTATACTTAGAATAAAAACACATACGAAAAGCTAAAACAATTTGAATACGAACCGAACCAATCAAAATCAAACAAAGAAACAAACAAACACACAAACATGAACTATACATACAGTGGTGGCCATGAGGTTAGCACACTAGCTACTTGCTATTTTTAAACGCAAATATTTCCTATATTTCTTAATTTTTTTATGATATCTTTTGCATGTGTGTTACTTGTCCTTCTAAGATCACGTCCCATCATGTCCAGCATTATTCCTTTATATATATTTTGCGTTTTTCTATCCAGAATAGAATAACCTCAAAAAAACACTGGACAGTATTTTAGCACAAAATAAAAAAGTTTATTCATATTAAAAAAGTAACAAAACAAAAAAAACTTATTTCACTAAAAACTTAGTACTTAGTTGGATACCCTTTATTTTTGATCACAGCTGCTAGTCTCCTTGGCATACTTTCTACAAGGGCCATACAGCGATCCACTGAAATATCATTCCAAGCTTTTTCTACTTCTTTCCATAAATCGGCCAAATTTTTAGGCTTTTCTCTTATTACATGCTGCTCCACATCATTCCAAAGGTTCTCAATAGGATTGAGATCCGGAGATTGGGCTGGCCATTTTAACACGTCGATATTGTTCGATTCCAAGCAACACCTCACTAAGCGTGAGGTGTGTTTTGGATCATTATCTTGCATAAATCGCCACCTAAGTGGCATGTTGTCCTCTGCATAAGGTATCATTGTATTTAGAAGTATATTCTGGTATACATACTGGTCCATACGAGTATCAATCTTTTTTATAGGACCAACACCATACCCAGAAAATGCTGCCCACACCATCACATTACCCCCACCGTGTTTTATTGTTTTACTGGTGTACTTTGGATTATGTTGCATGTTCGGAGGATGCCATACATACCTCTTACCATCCGATCCGAATCTACAAAATTTAGATTCATCACTCCAAAGGACATTTTTCCAAAAAATTAACGGCTTTTCCAAATGCTCACGAGCAAAGGACAACCGAGCTTGTATGTTCTTTTTTGAAACATGTGGCTTATGCTGAGAAATGCATCCACGTAAATTTTTTTCATTAAGTCTTCTTCTTATCGTTTTGCTGGACACGTTGATACCATATTTTCCTGAAATTTCTCTCTGGATTACGGTGGAGCTCTTAAAAGGATCTTCGACAGAGGCTATGTATATTAAAGAGTCCTCTTTACGTGAAGTTTTTCTGGGCCGAGGAGCCTGTGTAACATTTTTAGATGTTTTATATTTCTGAATATGTCTTAATGCATTATAAACCATCTTCCTGGAGCATTCCAAAGTATAAGCAATCTCACTTATACTTGTTCCTCTCGAGTTCATTTGTTGAATAATCTTTCGTTGTTCCTCTGTACACCATTTTTTTTTAGCCATATCTAAATAATGTTTATTAAGTCAGTTTGTCTTCCTCATTGATTAAATAATACCTAAACTTACCAATTAATATTTATACCCTCAAAAAACTTTTAAAAAATTTAATTATACTTATATGTGCTAAAATTGTGTCCAGCTTATTTTACATATTACTGCACTAAAATGCAAATTTGAAAGAGAATAGCGATAGAATGCAAAAAAAAAGTAACGGGACTTATTGATCACACCATAAACAACACTAATTACCAAAAACTTTAGTTTATAATTGCAATGAAATTAAATAATTTGCTTTAGAAAACAGCAAGTATGAAGTGTGCTAACCTCATGGCCACCACTGTAGCTAACTATATAACATATCCTTAACAAGGGAAAACCAGAGAAAAAAATGAAGAAACAATAAAACAACAACAAAATACACAAACACAGCTCTTTATTAAGAAAAAATAAACAAAACATTCACAGGCACACACATTCACCAAATTCATAAAATACATGAGAAATTACAACAGCAACAACAATAACTCAAACACAGTTCTTTATCAAGAAAACATAAACAAAACATTCACACGCATTCAACTCATTTAATTACATGATAAATTGCACAACAACAACAACAAAACATAAACACACCACTCAAGCTAGAACAAAACATACACACACAGTTAATGAAACAAGTAAATGAGAAATAACACACCAATTAGACTCTCATTACATAAAACCGGTCTCTTGTAATAATAACATGACACACACACAGTACTATTATAGAAAACAAAACACACGAAACGAACAAGCACACGAACATGTCGGCAAAACTCAAAGTAAATAAAAACGAGAGTATCATAACAATGGCTGCTTAGGTAAAAGCAACAACAATATAAAAAAGTAAACAACAATGGCGTTTTTAATAAAAATTGATATTACTTGAGGAAATTGCTAATATCTTCCTTAATTTTAAACGATTTTAATTGTTTTAAAAAATGTTTATTAAAAAAAACTATAGCGAATTTAATTATCTGAAAAAAAATTATAAAAACGTTTTATTTAGGGAAGTAAATTGATAGTAAACTAAAAAAACTGATATTACTTAGAAAAAGTGATAATAACTTTCTTATTTCTTTAACGATTTTAAACATTTTAAAAATGTTTATTTAAAAAAACTAGCGAATTTAAATATTATAATAACTTTTTATTTAGGGAGGTAAATTGATTTTAACAAAATGTTTAACAACAATGTTTTTTTTTTTAATAAAGCAACAATAATAAGACACTGTTTGTGATAATAACTTGGTTAGTTTTCAAAAGATTTTAATGATTTGTAAAAATGTTTATTTTATTTAGAAGAACATTATCAGCCCAATTATAAAAAAAATTCTCCGGGACTTTTTTTCGCGTTTCTTATTTTTAACATTGAATTTGAATAGGAAAAATGGGAAAAGGTAAAAAACTCCCTGGGAATTGTTTTTCATAATTGGGCTGTATAAAATCCTTTTAGTTTCGGAAGTAAAATGATTTATAAACAAAAAATAAAAAAAGTAAAGCATTTTTTTAGATAAGATCGCTAAATTTGTTAAAAAATTATTAAAAATAAAGATTTTTTAGAGGATTGATTTAATAGTTTTTATTTTATGCTGCAAATAAAACTAAATTTTTTGCATTAGATATAAAAACCATTGCATTTTTTATAAATGGATTAAAAATAAAAAGTTTATTAGGATTGATTTAATAGCTTTCAAAATATTTTTAGGGAAAGAAATCAAAAATTGATAGTTAGCAACATGTTATAATATACAATTTTTTAGTTTTCTATAAAAATGTAAACCTGATACCAAACCCTTTATTTTTCTTAAATTAATTTCTTTAATAATTTGCACAAAATGTATGTTTTTTATTTTATTATTCTAACAAATTAAATGTAACAGCTACACACAAATTTATTTGTTTTTTTCTAATAAATATTTTAAGTATTTTAACTAAAAAAAAAAAAATAACAATCAATACAATTTTATTTATGATTTTCAAAATATTTTTAATTTCATTAAAAAAAAAAAAACTAAATCGTCTACTAAATAACACGTGTTTTATTGTTTTTTTTAACCAGAAAACAAATTAACAACAAACAGCCTCAGCAAAATGGTATTTCATTTTAATTAAATTCCTTTTTTTAAGTTCTCTCACTTTATTTTTGTTTAACCAATTTGCATTTAAACTAACCCCGAGTTTCAAAATCTTCTTTTTTTCTTTTAATTTTTTTGTTTAATTGAGAAAAACAAAATTAATTACAACATCAACTATTTTTTTTTCTCCTATTTTTTCCTCTTCCCCCCCAAAAAAAAAAAAAACATCATGATGTTCTTCTTTTACTTTATTTTTAGTGATAATGAACTTGAAAACGATAAAGATAATGAAACATAACTTTGAAAAGAAAATGAAACTAAATTTAAAAGAAAACACACACATAAACAAAAACACTTACACATACACTAAACATACAACAATAATAACGTAGTTAATCAAGTAGTATTTGTGTAAGACACACACACACAACAAATAAAACCGTTACTAAAAACCTCAAGCCGCAGAAGGATTAAGCTAAACAAATCAAATCAAAACAAAACAAACAGTACTCATCCCTCCACACTGTCCGTCTACCAAACTAATTGTGATTCTACTACAACAATAAAACCAAGACAAAACAAATCATAACAAATAACAGCATGCGTAGTCAAAATGTAGCGTGACATAATTGTCTTCTTCTTCTACTACTACTACTACTCTACTACCAGTCAAAAATTCAATAACTAAATTAATTGTACATAAATCAATTTTTTTTGGTCAAGAGAAAAAAATATCTATATATATTTTTTTTACTAAAAATCTAATCATTTTACATATTTAACTGTAAGTAAGTACACATTTCTAAATCAACAACAACAACAAAAACAACAAATACTATAACAATAGCATTTACATTAAAAGATTTCTATAGAATCAGTCGTTAACCTAAATTAACCAAGACAGAAAACTGTTATTTAATTTTATCTTTTTATTAGTTAATCATTTTGTGAATTATATTATGTTGTATATAAAAACAAAGAAACAAAAATGTTGTTAAATATTTGTATTCATTATAAATATTATGTTTGTTGTTAATTTAATTGTATGTAAAGCAGAGAGGAAAATTAAAAAAAAAAAGAATTAATTAAAACTAAGTAAAAACTCAATTCACTAGTGTAATAAAAAGTTTATATACCCCCATTATCACAATTAATACATATGTTTTAACCTAGTTTAACTGATAGTTTTCATTATTTTAACCAACAGTATAACTATAAGTTAACACAAATATTAAGCTTTGTGTTAATAGGGGTTAGCTCAATTAAACTTTGCTTTAAAACATTGCATCACTGAAGTGGTTACTTGGTTGTTATTTTCTTTTCTTTTTAAATAATTAATTCTTTTTTTTTTTTTTGTTCTATTATTATCTATTATTTTCTGCTATTTGTAAGTAATTTTTAGTTTAACTACTACTACCACTACTTCTAATACATTCTTTCTTATACTTGCTATTTATTACTAACTTTTGATACAAATCTTTTGTAGTTGGGTTAAAAATAGTTGAAATCGTAGTTACATATACATATATATATTTATGGTATTACAGGGTGTAGGTGTATTATTTAGTTTAAAGACTTTAATTTTAATTAAGTTTAATAGGAACTGGCGGCAGCCGGGTTTAGCTTACGAGATGTCATCTATTTTAGAATTAAGAAAAACAAGTGAATTTTTATATCAATTTTAAGTCTTAATTTCATAATTTCAGTAAAATATGGGCAAGCAAATAAAAGTGAGCCGTACACCCTCTAATATAAAGTATTTGAAACAAAATTACTGAACGTGGCTTTTTTAAATTGTTCGTTATATTTTTTACATTTACAATTGGATTGTTATGGTTGTACAATACTAAAACAGAATATTTGAAGTCAATGGCCCTTAGAGCAAAACATTGGTCATCTTGAGACAAATACATTGATATATCTTACTTTAAGATCGGACTGTAAATGCCAAATATATAACGTAGGCGATTCCTACACAGAGAAAATAGATTCGTGATAGCAACCGAATTTTTTGCCAATCAAATGATTCTATCTTAGTGACCGAATTTTACAGTTCTGGCTACAAAACTTTAGAAGGGGTAACAAAGGTTTGGTTGCTTCAACCGAAATTCTGTTTTATCAACTAAATTTCTGTTGATAGAACCGAAAAATTCCGAATCATTTGATTGGCAACAGATTCGGTTGCTATTACGAATCTGTTTTCTCTGTGTACGTTTTTGAATCTACTTTGCAAAAATTCATTATATTACAGGGTGTACGAGAACCTTTTTTGTGAGGTACGGTCTAAAGAGCACATACACTCCTAATATTGGTTGTAATAATTTAATTTATTTAAATATGAAAGTGTTTTAGTTGGGGTATAAAAATCAATATGAGTTTTTAAACCATAAAATAACTTAATGGGAATGTTCGCTATCGCCACTATTTGTTTAATTTCTAGAAGCTTTAAAAAAGGATTGACTGGCCATACAAAAAGGACAAACTTAATGCGATCAGGTCTGTAAATCGATTCGTTATCAAAAACGAATAAATTCTGCAAATCTTACGATTTAGTACATCAAAACAGGTTTGATTACAGGAAAATCTTACTAGAGCGATGCCGTGATTTTACAAAAGGATAAACTTAATGCGATCAGGATGAGTTAAATTTTTGTTGTTATAGTTTTGGTGATATTCGTCACTGTTCTGTAAATCGATTCGATATCAAAAACGAATAAATTCTGTAAATCTTACGATTTAGTGCAACAAAACTGGTTTAATTACTCATAAATAGAGATGAGCGATGCCGTGATTTTTGAACAACGTCGTTCTCAGTAAACATGATTTCTACTACTATTTTTAAAAAAAAGTAGTATTTCCACTACTATTTAAAAAAAAGTAGTATTTCCACTACTAGTTTTTAAAAAGGTAGTATTTCTACTACTATTTTAAAAAAGTAGTATTTAAAAAAAGAAATACTACTTTTTTTAAAAAAAGAAATACTATTTTTTTAAAAAAAAGTAGTATTTCTACTACTATTTTTAAAAAAGTAGTATTTCTACTACTATTTTTAAAAAAAGTAGTATTTCTACTACTATTTTTAAAAAAAGTAGTAGAAATACTACTATTTTTAAAAAAAGTAGTATTTCTTTTTTTAAAAATGTGATGGTCGGGTTAGATTTTAGCAGCTCATAATAAATAGGACCGTTTTGTTCCCACCAAATTCAGAGCATTACCTTAGCGCCATAGATATTTGGCTTTGTTATCGATTCGGCTTCACATACGATCTCTAACGCTTTTACACCGAATCATTCATCTCATGTAATGATTCGGTGTAAAAATGATTTTCATTAATAGCGTTCAATCATCATTTCGGACATGCAAAATCGTCTTTCAAAGTCTCTCGGCTTCAATTCGCATGGTACTCAATTTCCCTGCTTTCGGACGAATCCTGCTGCTTGCAAACGTGTTCAAATTGCTGCTTGAGTAGCTCCCAATGATTTTGCAAGCTTTTGTTGAGTTTTACAACAACATTCATGGTCTGTAAACTTTTTTGACTGGCCTGGACGATCTTTGTCTTCGGTGTCAAAATGACCCCTTCTGAACCGAACAAAAACATTCACCCATATGCTTCGGTGAGCAATCGGTCTGCTTCAGCGTTACTTTTTTCAAATTAAAGAAGTAAAGCAGAAGTTACCGCACGTGACACTTGGTTGTTATAAAATTCGACATTTTCGAAGCAAAAAAAAAGTTCAATAATAGTGAGAATAAATAACTGATATGTACCCTTCAAAATGTCATATAAGTTATTGAAAACAAATACCGCGTTCAAAAGATATGCCAATATCAATATTAAAACATTTACCATACATTTCACTGCCTATAGCTGGTCAAACTATCGGATAAACCTAATGCCAGCAGGATGATTTCAATTGTGGCAACTGTATTTTAAAGTGATCGCTATTTTTCGTGATATTCTCCCCTGTTCTGTAAATCGAGTCGTTTTCAAAAACTAGTGATGTTCAAAAATGAATAAATGTCCTTATTGTTGTTCTGCTAATCTCATGATTTAGTAAATTGAACCTTTTTTGATTACTCGATAGTAAAACCAGGTAATTTAACGAATTAGATTTCAGAACAGGAACGATTTTTCAATCACTATGTGTGCATTTTGTTTTCATTTTTAGCGCCATGTTTTTAGTGTAATAATGATAAATGCTGGACAACTTAGAACTGTGCAACTCCCTAATAATGACCGGTCGTATCAGAAATGTGATTTTTTTTTCACTTAAACTAAATGTTTCACATGATGGCCAGATTTAAATTAAATTATTTTGAGTGTATTTAGAGCCTTAGAAATTTCGTTTCTAAAATTAGACTTTAAACACTTTAATAATCAGTGTAGCATTTTGAAATACCGAAGTTTTTTTTACATATTTAGTAATTTTTCAGTTCATAATCTAAATATAAAACAAATGATATTAAATTGTTATAGAATCATTAGTCAAGTCTGGTTGTAACGAATAATCAATTAGTTCCTAAAAAATTTAATTCAATTGAAGACATTAATTTTCAAAATTAAAATGCTTGCTATAGGCATAAGATTAAAAAGTAAGCAAGTAAATGGGAAAAATATGAATTTAAACAATCGAATCTCTTAAACCTTATACCAACTAACCGCATGATTAGGTTCTTTACCCTGCAGGGATATTTGACCACTCAGAACTATTCAGCCTCCTGAGGTGCTTATCATGATCATTATCAGTAGTAAAAGGACCTTTAGAAAGGAATTTCTTGAGGTGCTTACCATGATCAGTCAAGTTTATCACAAACCACAAAAATTAAGGTTTTGATACTATACCCTCTGAGTGTAATTTACCATTTTTAGGCGATTATTACGTAATTTAAAGGAAACAAAAACTTTCCGGAATTAAAAAAACTTAAGTTTTTTTTCAAAATTAGTTACGTAGTTGACCTCCCATGTTTAATATCTCAAGAGCAATAATAGAGATAGTTCGGTTTAAAAAAAAGCTAAATTACGAATTTAAACCACACAGTCTTTCAATTGAATTACACAAACATCAATAAGCCTAATAAATCCCTGAGGCTGACAGACCATTTAGTTTATTATCATGTAATTTAAGACGAATAAGTGAAATTATGAATTTAAACAAACAATTATTTCATTGAAATTATGCAGTAACCTTAAGATTTTCTTTTTGGTTCCAAGCCCAGGGGTATCTCATGTCAAAGACCTAACTCAGTTGCCAAAAACCTAAGTTGTGCGAATGTATTAGTAAAAAATCTCTATGGGTTGCTACTTAATCCCTTGGTGTATCTGCAGATTCAGGTCATTACTTCGTAATTCGAGAAGAACTAGAACACTTACGAATTTAAATAAATTATACATATATTCTAAAACACACTAGAATACTGATTATGTTAATGTAACTCCACTAGGGTAAATCTAGAAATTTACAAATTTAAGCTAGCTTCAGAATTGAATATAGGTGTACATGTTTATTGTAACCATTTCAAAATTTTTACAAGTTTTGCAACAATATTATGGTCTTTGTAGTCATTCATATGATTGGGGTATCCATAAGTTAAAGTTAGGATAACAACCATTTTTGAATGAATGATTTACCACATTATGTTGTTCTCGACTTATGATTACCATAATCTGAGAACATATTACGATATTATGTTTCATCATGAACATGATTGTCATAAACATATATTTATTTACTACAATCGTATATATGATTGCGATAATCATGTGGATGGTACCATGGTTTTCAACCTCCAGAGATAGCAGTTCATGAATTCGAATCGAATAAGAAAAATTACGAATTTAAACAAACTTTAATTTTAAAATCAAATTACGCTGTAGTCCACTAGAACCTCGATCATGATTTGCTCCCAGCAGATTAACTATTTATTAAAGGCAGTTCCACTCAGTTAAAATTAAAAGAAATAATTACGAATTTAAGTAAACTATCTTATCATGTGGTATGTATTTTCGAATTAAATTATGATGCAGCCCTGTAGATTTAGCAACTAGAACAACGATTATGGTGTGGCAGCCTCAAATTTATTACTAATTTAATAATACAGTAGATATACTTTATGTTTTAAAAAACGGAGCAATCGATATAAGTTTTTAGAAGTTTAAATCGGAGCTAAAACTTAAACTGTTACAACTAGACTTGATTAAAATGAGTTTGAAAATTATACGTCTTTAAAGAATAGGATAAAAATTATGAATTTAAGTTATCAATTTATGCTGAATTAATAATAATGTAAAACATATAAATGTAGTACTCGAAACAAATGTTTTTCACTGGATGAAAATTCAGTGCGTTTACTCCATAATTCAATTCGAAATGAAACATTTTTTAACAACTAACAGAAATGACTTACATTTTTCAAAATTATTGAGAACCTACTAGTATATTTTAAAATCTGTGTACAAAAATCAGAAAGTCATTAAGCAGATATGTTAAACTTTTATTAAGATTATTTCAAGAATTTCTCTTAATGAATTTTCAGCTCTGCTAGTATGGACTCAAGTTTAATGGAATCACTTTTAGTTTGGTGGATGGAATGCGGAAGGTGTTAAAGCTGAAACAGAAACACTCTAAAATTTGTTTAAATCTTCTTCGTTTCAGAAACCAAATTTGAAAGTGAAATAATCCAAAAAATTCTTCACTACGGGGAAACAAATTAATAAAACCCTTGATACAAACTCTTTAAACACAATTGTTTTAAGATTTTGAAGTTCTGGGTCAAAATATGTTTAATTTTTTTTGGCTTAAATCTACACAATTAAACAAATAATAATCAGCTGTGTTCGTAACTTCAAATTAACATTTAACTAATCTTCAAACTGACGTTTTAATTTTTATAACGATTAATAGTGTCACACACATTTAGCTTGATTATTTTATTCGTTACATTAGTTAAACAGCTTTTAGTTCGTAATTTGTTTCAAACGATTTTATACGTCAAATGTATTTCAGGTTTTATTATATCCTTCACCATGAGTGCCAAGGATATA
The DNA here is from genome assembly GCA_942486065.2 of Calliphora vomitoria. Lineage (NCBI taxonomy): Eukaryota > Metazoa > Arthropoda > Insecta > Diptera > Calliphoridae > Calliphora > Calliphora vomitoria. Next base: position 112,843,501 of record OW818030.2, on the reverse strand, counting down.
GAAGAGTTTGTAATTTCTACATTTTTCATTTGCGACCCCATAAAGAATATATATTCCCATGTACGTATATTGCCATGTCCGTCTGTATGTTCAGATCAACTTTCGTAGCATCCAAATAACTTACATACATGACACATACATCAATATAACCACTATAGTCCCTGTTTAGATGTTTTTTAAAATCGAGAAAATCGGCTCACAAATGGCTGAGATATGAGCTAAAAACCACGACTACTTTGATTTTTTAAACTATTTTTGATCTATATCTGGATTACTAAGTCATTAATATAGACAATATGGATATCTAAAGACAGTTCCTATGACGTATTGGATGTATGACTTTAAAATGCGGAATTTTTTTTAATTTTTAGCTTTTATTTTGAAATATTTGTACAACATAAATTTATTCAAAGTATTAATTATTGTTTGCTATGACCTTTTCTCATATTGCTGGCGACATATGGATTCCGAACCAAAAGAAATGCTCATATTTTGTGGCCAAGAACGAATCAAGCCAATATCTGATACTCTTTATCTCAATATCTGATACACTGTTCCAAAGTCAAGCATATCCCAGAGGAAGCATTCTGCATCGGTCGAAACAAATAACAGCCGCACTTCATTCCAAATACTTTTTAACAGGTATTGCAACATGTGGCCTAGCGTTGGCATGATGGAATATTACAGTTTCATGTCTGGCCGCATATTCTGGGCATTCAAAGGCCGAATCAGTTGTGTTCGGTACCGGTTTCACTGTGAGGGTCAGACTTCATCAGCTCATAATAGATGGAAACCTTTTGGTCCAACCTAATACAGAAAATTACCTAAGCGCAGTCGATATTTGGCTCATATTTCTCATACTATCCCTTACGATTCGCACAGAAATGATTTTCTTTTATAGCGTTCTAGCAGCATTACAGACATACAAAATCGTCTTTCAAGGTCTCTCGGCTTCAATGCGTATGGTACCCAATTTCCCTAGTTTTTGAATGAATCCTGCTGCTCACAAACATTTTGAAATTGCTGCTTGAGTAGCTCCCAATGATTTAGCAAGCTCTTGTTGAGTTTGACAACATTCTTCATGGAGTAATGTCTCCAATTCTTGGTTTTCAAACTTTTTTTTGGCTGGCCTGGGCGATCTTTATCTTCCGTTTCAAAATCCCCGCTTCTGAACCGCACAAACCATCTCTCGCACGTTGAAACCGATGGAACACATTCACCATAAGCTACGGTGAGCAATCGGTATGCTTCAGCGACACTTTTTTCAAATTAAAAAAGTAAAGCAAAACTTCCCGCATATAACGCTTTGTTGGTACAAAATACGAAATTTTTTAAGCAAAAAGAAGTTCCATCCAATAGAAGTTCATGTTATTGAACCAATTTTAGTCATGACGATCTTAATCGCCCTTTATCTTTCGCCTGATGTCTTTATTAGTCACATTAGTTTCGAACTTTGAAAACTTTTATAATTCAGCATAAACTGATAACACAAAATTTCTTAATTTTTATTTAGTATGGAGATATTTTTAGTTTTATAAAGATTTAGGTAAATACAATTATATATTTTTTAGTAAATTTTAGGGTTTGGGTTTAAAATTTTCTTATTCTAATAGGTTTTTCTTATAACAAGAAAAAAAGCAATAAAACACGTTAAAATAAAACTATAATTCAACTACTTAAAAATATAAAAATTGCCTTAATTATATTTAATTATAAACTAACAAAATTGTATTGTTTTCCTTATTATTATTACTTATTATTACTATTACTTATAATCTATAACTATATGATATAAATTAAAAATTAATTAAATGCATGTTATTAAATATGTTAATTTCCTTAAATTTTAAGCTTTCTATTAAATATAATTAATTAATTGTATGTCTGACAATCGATCCATAAATATGATTGTGTGAAAAAAACTAACAAATTATAACTGTTACAATCAATATATATAGTTAGATCGAACGAACGAACGAATAAACGAACAGGTTTTAAATGTAAAACTTTAAAACGTATTTGTTTCTAATTAAACGTTTAAAACAATATCTCTTATTAAAACGAGATTTAATTAATTATTATTATTATTATATTATTATAATTGTAATTGTTTTTATTTTCTTCTTGCTTGTAAATACTTAATACTACATACTTAAATAAAATACGAAATAAATTTATGAATTACTTTTTCTCTACTTCCTCCTTCTTTTTAATTTGCATGTATTGCTAAATTTTAATTAAGAAAAATAAATTTAAAATAAATTACAGTACATAACATGGTTTTAACAGAATATTTCTTAATTTATCAGTTCAAAATGTTGAAAACAGCTTTTTTAGTTTTTCGCTTTTGTGGTCCTTAAACCATGTTTAACTGTAGCTTATTTTTTATTGCTCTCTCTCTCTCTCTATTTAATATTTTTTTATATTTATAAATAGTAAAAGAGTAACTAAATTTATTGTTGTCTAATATTAATTTCATATACAACACTGTTTAGAAATTAACTTAAACGGGGTTTTATTTATTGCCACATTAGTTTAATGTAAAATTTCTAAATTATAACTTTGGCTAATTGGTTTTTACTTACAATTTTAAAACTTTTTTAATTAAAACTTAAATAAACTGGGTTTAACTAAACTTTACTTTATAATTAAACTCAGTTTAAGCTAATCTTTATTTTAAAATTTAAAAATTATGTTCTTTTCAAAATTTAACTTACTTTAGTTTAAACTAACATAAAATTAAATTAAACCAAGTTTAAACCTAGATTAAAAATATAATAAGTTTAGAAAGTTACAGCATTTAATTTGATAATAAGAAAATTATATAATCATTAAACTCAGTTTAAAATTAATAACTCTTGGTTAAACACACTCGCGAATATTATCTTCATACTACTTATATTAACTCAACTGGAAAAATTTTTTTTCTAGAATTTGATCGACTTAAATCAGTTTTTTATACTCTTCACCATGAGCGGCAAGGGTATATATAAGTTTGTCATTCCGTTTGTAATTTCTACATTTTTCATTTGCGACCCCACAAAGTATATATATTCTGAATCGTTATAGATGCGTAGTCGATATAGCCATGTCCGTCTGTATGTTGAAATCAACTTTTCGTAGCCCCCGAATGACTTACATACATGATTCATACATCAATATATCGGGAATTCACCCGGCTCGGTTGCTATTTAAAATCGAGACAATCGGCCCACAAATGTCTGAGATATATTGAAAAAAAACCAGGAGAACCTAGATTTTTGATCTATTATTGATCTTTATCTGGATTACTAAGTCATTAATATAGACAATATGGATATCAAATAATAGATATTTCAATGACCTTTGCAAAGGCGTATACAAGGCCAAAGTAAGTCGGACCTACATTTGGTCAAAATCAGGAAAAAAAATTTTACCCAAAAATTTTTTTTTCACCAAAAAAAAAATTTTTTTATAGAATTTTTTCCACAATTAAATTAAAATTTTTGTTTGATTTAAATTAACAAAATTTGAAAAAAGAAATTTATGAAATTTAATTTTTTTTTCGCTAAAATTTAAAAAAAAAGTTTTGAAAAAAAAAGATTTTTTTAAATTTTGTTTACCTACATATATTAGTTTAAATATAAAGTTTTTGTAATAATTCAATTAATTTAACAGCTTTTATACCAGACGATTATAATTATGGCTCTATTTGCCACGTATATGACAACGTTGAATCATGACGAATACATTTATTCCAAATGAACTCACCTTTGAATCTTGATGAGCCACACTCACGAATATAATCGTCAAATTTCTATAACTCAATTGGAATGCATTTTTATTTGTTGAAGTATTTGTTAGTGAGATGATTTCATCGCCCAAATGCGGCACCCATCTAGCGGAAAGCTTTTTCATACCCTAGTGACCATTCAAACTTGAAAACACTAAGCCATGTGAGATGCCTATGGCTTCTCTAATCTCTCGCACTTTCAATTTTCAATCGGCCAACACCATATCGTGAAGACATCAACTGATCATCCAGAACGTTCGGTATCTTTCGTGCTTGTACGACCAAAAAAAAATTCAGTAAACCACTATTTTACCATTGAAATTGATGGTGCATAGTTCCCAAATTTATCAAGTATAGCCTTGGTTTGAGTTATGTTTTTTTTCCACAAAAAACATAATGCTGCACGAAATTCAAATTTTTTTCATTTTCTCCTCAAGTCACGAGGATGTCAAACACAAACTAAGTGACGCAGCTTGTTCATATTTTGACAGGAGTCAAGATATAGATGCCTGTTGATAAAGTCACTGACTTGTTGACCCGTCCTCGTATTAGTTATGGCTCAAATAAACTTAATTAAATTGTTATAATTTTAACTTTTTTTGAATTAAAGTTTATACTGTATACATTTTTTTAATACTTAAACACGACTATTTTTAATTTTTTTTTTTTAATTGAGTCTACATTAAAGTTTAGCGATTTAAGATTAAATACATACTGAACACTAAAACTTAAACTTTCAACATTTGTTTAAGTGTCTTTAGATGGATTTAGATTTACTTAAAATTAAACAAAAGTTTAAATGTCTTAAACTCGATATTTTTATTTTGTTTTTAAACTGAGTTTACTGAGTTTTTTTGTAGCTAAAGCTATAAACTGCTTAAACTTAACTTTTTTAAATTTATTTTAAACTGAGTTTACTTTTAAGTTTAACTAGTTCTATTGTTTATTGTTAAAATATTTATAGCAGGTTTAAGCTTGGTTTATTATTAATTATTGCTAAAATGTAATTATAAAGTTTGGGTTTCAAAATTTTAGTTATTTTCAAACCAGTGTTGTAAGTTGTAATTATTTGATTATATTATTTTTTTATTAATAATTAACATTGTTTATGACAAAAACAAATAACATGTAGTTTTTAAAAACAAAAAATCTTTTTTTAAAACAAAGACAAACCAATCATTTAAAAGGAAAAGTTTGAGCGAAAGTAAAGAAAAATCTTGAAAAAAAATTGCAGTTTTCAAAATTGTCATTGAATTTAATGAAATTGTAGATCTACAAATAAACATAACTACATAAGGGTCTTCTACTAGGGACTTTTGAACTTTTTAAATTTGATAACGATCATATTGTTGATGCTACATCTGTGGAGCTATTTTTTAAATTTATTTTTAAATTTTCTTATTTTTCCCTTGACTTTCGCCCAAACTTTTTTCTTTTCTACTAAACTTCTAGGTTCTTAAAATGTTTAAATTAAACTCTTTTTTTTCTATAATTTTTGGCATTCAAACAAAACTATAATCACATCATTTCATAATCTTTTTTTTTCCCAAAATTTTCTTTCTTTAAAATTTCTTCCAAAAATCTGAAAAAAAAAAAAAAAAAAAACACAAACAAAAAATCACTACATATAAACAGAGACACTATCCCCGAGGAATCTTATTACCATGGGTACTCGAAATCGCTGTGTGAACCGGCCGGCGAAGAATGGGACTCAGTGTTAGCCGATGCGGAGAAAGCCGACTACGCCAGCGGGAATAGTGATAAACTGCTAAAGGCCAGTGGCCGTGAACCACTGCTGCCCAAATTAACACCACGCGCCACCCAAATAAGACGCGGCATGGGCGGCGCTATGGGCGGCAGTAATAAAAAGAATCAAGTAACTACGGCTCTGCTGTCCACCACAAATTCCGACTATGATGATGATGAAGAAGAGGACTTTGATTTGTATGATGATGAGAATATTGTGGTAACCACAACAACGACAAATGATCCCAGCATTCGTTTAACGAGGCCGGGCCTAACGGAGGAGAGTCCAGGCACTACAGTCACCACCACCACCACTATTCGTTTGACACGCAACAATGATGAAAGTATTATTTGAGTGGATGATTTGGGGCTGGACCAAGAGCAGGACAATAAAGTTAAAGTTAAAAGAGAACTACAGCAAATTAATGAAGAGTACTTGGAAGAGTTAGATGATGATGAAGACGATGATGATGATGATGACGACGACGATGATGATGATATAGAGAGACAAGAACAACAACGTTTGCTTATGGGATCTAGAAAATCTAGAAATTTCTTTAAGTATGAAATGTTTTATTAAAAACTTATTAATAACTAAAAGAGTTTTAAGAAAATTAATTTAATTTTTAACTAAAAAGAAAAAACAAAAATTCTTTGTAAATGTGTTACAAACATGTGTATAGGAAAAAAACTAATTTTATTTACAAATAATTGTCCAAGATGAGCAAGATCTTTTAATAAGAGCGGTCCAACCTTTAGGCACTTTTAGTAGTTTTATTTCCACAAAAAAGAAAAATGAAGAAAACCCAACATAACCGTATGTAATGAATGATTTATTGTAAAGTTATTAATAAACACGGGATATTTGCAAACAAAATTATTTATAAATGATTACAAAAAAAATTAAAAAAAAAAAACAAGAAAACAAAACAAAACAAAAATAAAAGAAATGTATTTAGTATTAAACATTTGTTTGTATCATAGTTTTTAGTAGTTTGTAATTTGTATGTTTAAATATTTTAAACAAAAAAACAAAACAAAAATCAGCAACGACTTAATTTTTTTCTTTTAATTTTAGAAAATTTTATTTTTTATTTTATAAATTTTAAAACAATTTTTAATGATTTTAACCATAAATAAGACAAAATGAAGAAATTCAATGTAATTTTTTTAAAATAACTTAATTTTATAATGAAATAAAGTTTGAAAATTTCGAAATTATTTTTGAAAGTTTCGTATACAATTTGTTCCAAATTTAGTTAAAATTAATAAATTTAATGTAAAATTCAAAAGATTCGAAATTAATTTGTTTTATATTTTGAATTCAATTTGCTCTTCCAAATAAAAATCATTAAAGTTCAAGTTTAACTAGAAGGTTAACATAATTTAAACATAGAACCAAAATAAAGTAATTTTTTTTTATAATATCATTGAATAAGTATTAACATTTGATGATCGAAATTTTCGATATTAATTTTTTTTAACGAAATTTTTAAAAATTCAATTTCAAAATTCAAATTTTATTCAAAGTTTGATTTTTTCGAAAATTATTTCCATTTTTTATTGAAAATATTTTAATATTGGAAAATTTTTTTAACGAAATTTGTTAAAAATTTGTGATAAATATTTATTTGTAAAGGTTTTCAAATTAAAAAAAATAAAAAAAATTCAAATTTTGAATTTTTCGAAAATTATTTCAATACAGTTTTCATTGAAAAGGGATTAGAACTTTAGCATAGAACCAAAATAAAGTAATTTTTTTATAATTTTATTGAATAAGTATTAAAATCTGATGATCGAAATTTTCGATATTAATTTTTTAATGATATTTGTTACAAATTTGTAAATAAATATTTATATAAATAATATAAATTCAAATTTTATTCAAAGTTCGAAAATTATTTCAATACATTTTTCAAACATTTTAAATATACTTTCCAATCCTTATTAAAAAACTAAAAATTTATTAATTAATTTTTAATCTTTCGAAAAAAGAAATTCAATTTTGTGTTCTAAATTTTCAATATTAAATTTAAACGAAATTTGTTTCAAATTTGTAAATATAATACTAAAATAAATTCAGGTTTTATTTTAAGTTCGAATTTTTCGAAAGTGAATTTAACACACTTTAGAGATAAATTTCCAAACTAATTAAAAAATAAATATTTATAGTTTTAGTTTTCGAACAAAAAAAAAAAAAAAATAATTTAATTTATGTTCGAAATTTTCGATAATAAATTTAAATGAAATTTGTTTCAAATTTGTAAATCAATATTTTTATCTAGGTTTTCAAATTAAAACAAAACTAAAAAATTAAGGTTTTATTTTTTTGTTTGAATTTTTCGAAAGTAACTTTAAAACATTTAAAGATAAATTTCCAAACTTATTAAAAATTAAATATTTATAAATTAAATTTTGGTCTTTTAAATCAAAACTTTGAAAAAAAAAAAAAAATCGAACAAAAAAACAAATTAAAAACAAAATTCGAAATTTTCAATATTAATTTTTTAGGCAAATTCGATATAGTAGAAAAATTACTTTAAAACATTTTAAAGATAAATTCCCTATTTTTTAAATATTCGAAATTTTCAATATTTTTTTCAATAAATTTTGTTATATTTTTTTTTTTTTTTGAAAAACAAACACAAACTACGAAGCGTTTTGCTTGTCTGCAGATACACCCAGAGTCTCTGGCGGGAATCGAACCCGCAAACCCCCAGATTGATAGTGCAGCACACTATCGTGTAGTCTCGCGCCTGAATTTAAAATAAAAGAAAAAAAAAGAAACTAAAATTCATGTTGAATTCATAATTCGAATTTATCGAAAATGAAAATTTACAACGAAATTTCGAAAAAATCAATAACATTTCTGAAAAAAGAAAACAAATTTAATTTAATATTGGAAATTTTTTATAATAATTTTTCCAGCCAATTTGTCATAGTCTTGGAAATAAATATTTAGTATTTGAAATGTTTGATCTTAATTTTTCAAAGAAATCTAAAAACTCATACTTATTCAAAGTTCTAATTTTTTGACAATAATATTAATACATTTTAATGATAATTTCCCAACCATATTAAACAAAATATTAATTCAAATTTATCGAAGTCAAAATTACCAAGAAATAAATCAAATCTTAATGTTCGAAATTTTCCTTTGTTAAAGTTTTGAAAATAATTTGGCCAGAATTTAAAACAATTAAAAATTCATACTTATTCAAAGTTCGAATATTTCGAAAATGATTTCAATACATTTTAAATATTAATTCCTATTTTTATTAAAAAACCTAATAAATTTCGAAGAAATATATAAAATTTTCAAAAAATAAAAAATTTTAGTATTCGAAATTTTCGATCTTAATTTTTCAAAGAAATCTAAAAATTCATACTAATGCAAAGTTCTAATTTTTTGACAATAATATTAATACATTTTAATGATAATTTCCCAACCATATTAAACAAAATATTAATTCAAATTTATCGAAGTCAAAATTACCAAGAAATAAATCAAATCTTAATGTTCGAAATTTTCCTTTGTTAAAGTTTTGAAAATAATTTGGCCAGAATTTAAAATTAAAAACAATTAAAAATTCATGTTTATTTTTTTACATTTAAAATATTAATTCCGATTTTTATTAAAAAACCTAATAAATTTCAAAAAAATAAATAAAATTTTCAAAAAATAAAAAATTTTAGTATTCGAAATTTTCGATCTTTATTTTTCAAAAAATCTAAAAATTCATACTAATGCAAAGTTCGAATTTTTCGAAAATGATTTCAATACATTTTAAGGATAATTACCCAACCTTATTAAACAAAATATGAATTCAAATTTATCGAAGTCAATATTTCAAAAAAATAAATAAAATCGAAATTTTCATTTGTTATAGTTTTGGAAATAATTGTCCCGATTTTAAAATTGAAAAAAATCTAAAAATTCATACTAATTCAAAGTTCGAATTTTTCGAAAATGATTACACAACACTTTTAACAAAGAAAATAAAATTTAATGTTTAAAATTTTCGATCTTAATTTTTCAAACAAATTTGTTATAATTTTTTAAATAATTACTTATTTTCTGAATTTAAAATTCCAAAATCCATATTTAATTCAAAGTTCGAATTTTTCGAAAATGATTTCAATACACTTTTAAAATATTTTAAAGGTAAATTCCAGCACTATTAAATAAAAACAAATATCTATTAATTAATTTTTAATCGTTCGAAGTCATAATTTTGAAAATATAAATCAAAATTAAAAAAAAAAAAAAATTGTGTTCGAAATTTTCAATTTAAAATTTTCAAGCAAATTTTATTATAGTTATAGAAATAATTACTTATTTTCTGAATTTAAAATCAAAAAATTCCAAAATTCTTGTTTTGTTCAAAGTTCGAATTTTTCGAAAATTACTTTAATAGATTTTAGAACATAAATAAATGTTAATTAATTCAGTTTTATTCTTTTAAAGTAAAATATTTTAATTATAAATAAAAAAAACTTCATTTTGTCTTGTCTTTCGTTATTGTCATTTTGCCAGTATACTTAAAACTTTTTCCAAAAAAGAAAGAAAATTTTAAAAAAATTTCTTACAAATTCAGTTCAGTTTTCTTTGCCAGTATAATTTGTTTAATTAAAATAGAAACTGTAAAATTTAGTTCACAACTTTTTGTTAATAAAAATATGTGTTCTTTGTGTTTAATTTTGTCATTTTTTTTTTTTTATAAATTTTTAAAAAGTCTATTTATTTTTTAAAAATTCAACTTATTTAAGTGCATTTAGCAAAAAATATTTTTTATAATTTTCCGTATTTTTAATTTTATTTAAATAAAACAAACAAAAAAACATGTTTATTTTTTTATTATTGTAATAAATAGTTTAAATATTAATTTATATGAAAAGAAAATATATATTTTACAATTAAAAATAGAAAAAAATCCTATTTATGAAAATGTCTTTTAATTTTTTTTTCAACTTTTTATTTGAATTAAGTGAATTTAAAATGTTACTGCCATAACTTGATAAGCCACAAAATTAAAATATTGAAAAAATCCATTTCAACTTTTTAAAAAATTATAAAAAAAATATAAGATATTTACGATATTAAGCTTTACACTTTTAAGCCTAGAAAATAAATATATTAGAAATTAATTAGAAAATAATGATCAGCTGTTGACTTCCCCTATCCAACAATTTCTTTTCCAATGTGAGCTTATAATGCCAATATTAGCTCACGTAATATTGAAAAGAAAATTGTTAGTAACGAGAAGTCAACGGTGTTACCATCGATATATAGTTTCACATAAAATTAGTAAAATCATATGGCTTATCATGTTATTACAGTAAACCAATGACCCGCGCCCATAGCCCTCAGTGGCCGAGTAACTTCGGCTATTTACATGTATACAATAAGAGCATCAAAAAGATTCTCAACTAAGAGCATAAACAAAACTAATATTTCATTTAGTTGTATACTAGTTTTCAACAGAGCAGTTACTTAATATTTTCCAAGAACGAATATTTTCTTATCCGTATAATGAAATACAATTATGATACAATAGCTTAGTGAAAAATCACCAATCTACAATTTACTTCTCTCTTGGTGCGGATCATTGCAGTAAACCCTTACAAAAACAATAGTATATAATACATACGTATAAGAAAAAATATATTTTAAAATAAGTAGTAACTGGCCACTGCAAAATTATTAAAACCTTATAATCTAGGCGGGAATATTTCAAAATCTATTCAACCACCTTCGCAACTTCAAATCGGTAGGCTTTAGTTATTGTTTAATCAAGTTACCGCATTAATGTTTTTAACAATCATGGAAATTCTTCTATGTTTTATTTTAAAATACGGTTAGATTGAACAAAATTACTAATTAAATCAATTGTATTACTTGAGAAACTGTTTAAGCAACTTCAAGTCGGTAAGGCTTTAGTTCTTGCATCAAAAATATTGCTGCAAAACACTCTGATCATTCTCAGGAAATTCTTCAATGTTTTGTCTTAGATTTTTTAAGCTCACAAATTGACACTATCATCCTCAATATTCTAACAATTCCTGATAGATATTTGCATTTTTTAAATATTATTGAAGAATTAAATAGTGCGAATTCTTCATTTATAGCTCCACTTTAAATATCTCTTTTTAACATTTTCGATTTAAAATTTTGTTTAAAAGTCTTCCTGGAAATCTGATTAACATTATTTTGAAATATTTGGATAATTGGATGCAAACCAACTAAATAACCTACTAAGTATGAGTTAAGTTCAGCAAAAACCTATTGTTACAGTTTAACCTTTTTTATACGTTGGTTTATTTTCTTTAAATAAACCGGATACTTTTGATTGCAAATAAAAGCCGTTTAGTAGTTTAAAATTGTAACAACTCTTTATTTATTTAAAATGTACAACAACAACAGTTCAAATAGTCACTCAGTGTCTTTATACACGTTTATCAATTCGCAGAAATTGCACACACACTTTATAATGTACAAACTTAAATGTACAAGACAGTTGATGTTAACTCTAACAGCGCCTATGATCAACTCACTCATTACTGCAACCTCTGTCACCATTTATACACGCGCCATCTATCGTGAATCTTCCACAATGCTTTAGAGCTTTCGATGTCAATGTTAGCAGCATAAACATTTAGTGTTGCCATACTTATAAACAATGGTAATAACCGCATGCTATCAACATTGTTGATAAGTAGAAGCTTCTACTGATGGACGTGTTTATAAATATGATGAATGTTGTAGGCAGTCATTACAGACCGTTCAATTCAAATCGCTATTGCAAATTCGTAACACAATATTACGATATTTTGATCAGTTTTGTATGCCTAAACACTAGTTGCAGGATCATTAATTAAATGTCCTTAAGAAAGTTATTGAGTTTTATACAGTCTTAACTAGAGTTTCCAATTCGGTTTTAACCGAAACCGAAACCGCGGTTTTTCAAGGCCTAAAACCGAAGCCGAAACCGACAATTATTCCTCGGGTTTCACATTTAATCTATTTTCACTAGAAAAATGAGAAACAAACTTTTTCATCCAATATCTCTAAATACAGATCGGTAAAAATATCTTAAGATTTGTTTAAATTTTATAAATTGTATTACAATAGTTGCTTTAGATGATGTAGCAGTCGACCTTTCGCAGGCTAAATAATGCAAAATGTTTGTAACAAAGACTTAGTTATTTTCACATATCCGATAAAAGTATGAAGTACTAGCTGACCGGTGCGCTTTGCCACCTCAATTGAAATAAAGAAATGGTACTATTAAGTCTCCCTTTGTAAATTAATACTAATTCAGGAATACATGTATTTAGTTTCATGTTTATTGATTCATTGTAATATGGATTGTAGCTCATTCTAGAATAAAAACAATACCATAAAGACCCACATTATGTATTCCTACTCAGCATCATTAATGTTTAATTTCATATTTCTGTGTCCATTATTAGAAAATACAAAAGAAAGGTAAGACTATAATCACCTTTCGTGAATTCTAACTCATTCAGAATCATTTGTGCCTAATTTTAAGGTTTATTATTATAAAATATTCAAAAAGTACCTTTACAATAAAGAAATAGTAACATTAATTATCCGTTTTTAATTCGCGTTTCTGGGTCCATAGTTATAAAATATTCAAAAAGTACTACTAGTTCGAAAAAGTACCTGCAATTCCCTTTTTTATATTCTAACTCAGTCAGGATCATGTGTGTTTATATCCTGCTTATAGGTTCATTATTATAGAAATTTGAATAATAGTTTCTGTTACCTCAATATCATTATGACCTCTATCCTTGATTCTTTCTTTATTCAGAAGCATATCAGCCAACTATTATGTATATATATATATAAGTTAAATAATTTAGTATAATAAAAAGTACCATTAGAAGAAAAAGTAAACATTTTCCACACTTAAACCACTGTCAAGTTTGAAATTTCAAAGTAATTTCCTGATTCTAGGTTCAATGTCATAGAAAATTCATTTTGAAGAACGAAAAAGTACTCCTTAGTTTAACTAATTTAATATATTATAAAGTTACCATTAAAAGAAAATGTACCAATTTTCCTTTATCCTCGTAAACACTCAAATTTGAACTTTAAATTTGTTAAGCAGTTACTATATTATCAACTGATTTAATAGTTTATGAATTATCACAAAACCGAACCGAAACCGGTCGGTTTTCAATTTTTTAAAACCGAAACCGCGGTTTTGAAATTCTTCGGTTTTTTGGAAACTCTAGTCTTAACCATAAGTTGTTTAATAATTTTAAAAATTCTAATGCGATGCAATGCTTTTAAGAATTTCTGACAAATGTCTTGTAGCTGTATGAACTGTTAATCTACATTGTTGTGGCAATTTTTCATTGTCTGGTCATTGTCAGCACATTGCTATATCTGACAATATTGTTAGATCTAACAAAAGAACAATGCTTAACACCAAAATCGATTATGGTTTGATAAAAGTTTTGGAAATTGAAGCTTTGCATCTTTTGCTGATGTATGTATTAGTTCGAATTTCGTTTTGTACTTAAAAGAACCCAAATTTTTGTAATCCAGAATTCTATAAAGTTATAGCATTTAATCAGCTGTTAAATTGTATGTAATTAACAGATGCTGTTTACATTTTCATGAGTTCACAGATTTTACTCTTGCATATCATATCTTAATGATTTATCAAATAAGTTTGGATGTTATAATGTCCATGAATACTATGACACTTAAAAGAGTATAAAAGTACCACAGATATTACGGTGTACTCTTTTATAAGCGGACACCTAAGGGACTGAGAGCAGTAAATAATTGAAACTTAAATAATTTTGGGACTGAAAAAGAAGATTATAAACAAATTTGATAAGGTTTGTTCAGATTCTACATGATCTAATGCTGATGTAGGTTTTATTACAGATTCACTTAATAACTCTGGAAAATGTTGGGTTTTTCCAAATAAAATTTTCTTTTTTTTTCATGAATAATTGCAAATAATGGACTTTCTTACTCTGGCCGTTATGACAATCCACTTTCCACAAATTAGAATATTTGAGTTCCCACTTCCGAAAAGCAGCTAAGAAGTTTCAAATATCAAATAACTTTGATAAATGGTTGTACATATGTTTATTTAGAAGGAAATACTAAATTCAAGAACTGAATTCTTGTAAGTCAATTATCTGACAATAACTTTATCTGACAACGTTATCAGGCAAAAAATTGTCAAACTCTTTGTTTACCTTTGATTACTTACGTTTTTTATCTGACAATGATGCCGTTGTCAGATGTTAAGCACTCGCGCATCTAACAGTATAAAATGATTTGACAATGACAACGAAATATTTTCACATGATTGTCGAATATCTGACAATATTGTTATCAACTAGCAGTAGGACAATTATCTAACAATGCTTTCTCCGACAATATTGTCAGACAAAATTATTAAGTTCACAGGATTGTAAGACATTTTTCTGTACAATATTGTTAGATCTGACAATATATACATACAGCGGAAACCATAGAGAAACATAGAGCGGAACTAGAAGAAAATTCAAACAAAAAAATGACTCAAAATAGTCACACATACGAGTGTTGTTTTTTTCGCATGGTTTTTTCTACTAATACATTCTCACCACTTAGGTTTTTGACAACAGAGTTAGATCATTGACAGGAGAGTTTCCGCTCTATGTGTATTCTCTATAAATCTTTCTCAGACATCGCTCTGTAGAAGTTGTTGTACATTTGTTCCCTTCAAGATTAATTTAGAGGTATTGCAAGGCTCTGTTCTTTCCCCTCTCTAATTTGTATGATCTTCTGTAACGATCTTTCAACCCTATCAATTATTTTGCAGATTATATACCAGGAAAATTGGATTATTAGCCAAAACCCTGAATGATACGCTATATCGGGATCTTTGAACAATCTATAAATTGGGAAGTTCTTCTGTTGTCGGAATTTGTTTGCTGGAAGAAACAACTTTTGATTGATACAGCTTTTGTCACATCGTCAACCTTTGGTCGACTGTGTCTCTCTTTATTTCAAGTGCCATAATATGTATCTTTCTATATATGCCGCCAATTCATGGCTGGAACAGTGTTTCATAGCATATTTCGGAGCATATATCGACTTCGTACAGGACACGAATAAGCTGTGTACCGATTACAAAAGCTTATCCAACAATAATGCTTCATTGAAGAGTTCTGGCCTTAAATATATGGGTCTATTTGGAAATGTTTCACTGCGCTGCATCTGATGCGGATCTGTGATTAGTTTGTGATGCTGATGCGCAAACGATACATCAGCCATTTTTGTGATGCTTGTTTAATGTTTTTTTGCGCATCGTCTGTATCATTGTTGCATTTAAGAACTCTAGTCATTTGCAGTTTTGCAAACTTTTGCTTTTTAGAACATACTGCACAGTGATGCATTTCCGAACAGGCCCTAATATGTGACTGAATCAAATTTTTTGTTAATGTTCTATTTTCTATAAAGCTGTTATTTAAAAAAGAGAGATGTATTTAAGTAAAAAATATTAAAGATCCCAGATTCTTGATTGAACCTCTATTAAATAAAATATAGTGAGTTTCATCTAAATCATTCATTGAATGAATGAAATTGTTTTCTTTCAGTTTTTAGTAATGCCTTCATATACTACTTCATAGGTTGCAATTTGATGTGTAATGGAGGCAAGTTGTCTTCTCCTTGGAAACCAAAGGCGGGTTTATAACATTATGTTTTCTAATCGTCATGTTGTCTCTCAGAGCCCAGTCGTCTATCTTGATTCAATGATTATGTTTTGCTCTGCTGTCTTATAAACAGATGAAACGCTTATTTGAAATGTCAAATACACATACTTATTTAATTCTTTGCGGTTTAGTGGGCACTTTACTAACCACCTTTTCTATAGTCTTTAAAACATAGTTTATTGGCATCAATTGGCATTTTTCTAAACAATTAAATTTTTTCAAGTCATCGTTTATGTTTTTTTTGTAATTTAAAAATAAGGTAAACCGCAGTTCTTCTAAGAGACTTTCACGCACTCTATAAAAAAGCACAGAGTGTTTATTGTTCATCGAATTCAGTGTTACTTTGCTATTTCGTTTGTTTGGTCAGAAAATTTAGTCAAAACTCCACAAATGGGGTGGTTTTTTATGTTCTGTTTTATCTTTATAATAATCTTGATTAAAGTAAAAATGCAATTGTTTTGATTTTAAACTTATACACATAAAACCGTGGCTGAAAGGATTAATGCCTTAATATCCATCTTAAAGTAATTGATATACCTTATTCTCACTTAGTCTGTTATAGATTGTCTAAAAAGTTGACATTTGATGAAAAATATAAGTGATCGACTATATTAAAAACTACAGCCAATTAAATTTTGTTCGTAAAAAACGGTTATTGATGATATTTAGTTTGAAATATTATTAAGCACAGATTAACGTATTTTTCTTGATTGGGCCAGTATTGAGTTTTTTCACATAAAAATCGACTTATGATGACTTTTAATTTGAAATATTAGTGATCTAAGATTAAGGTACTTTTCTCGATTGGACCACTATTTAATTATTTTTTTTTTTCAAAATTTCTATATAAAATTACTTTACAATCCTTCCATAAAATAAAATATTTCTAGCGACTAAGAAAATTATTATATTCAGTTCTGTTAATTATGTGTTCATTTAATTTATTAAATCAATAAAATTGGTTTTATTTGATTTTATTCAACTTTAATTTGAAATTATAAACAAATTCTAACAAAAAATAAAATAAAAAAATAGAATTTATAAACAACACTAACAAACTAAGCTAAATAAATTGTTGAAACTAAAAATATGGCTTATGTTGCAAAATATTTAACCTAAACAAATTACTAAATAATTAACTGTAGTTTAAACACAATTGAGTTAAAGTTTTAAAAACAAAAGCCTTCAAAGTAGATAAAACAAACTGACAAGAAAATAAAATAGCTTCAAATACTAAAACTGAAAGATTAAACAAATAAATAATTAAAAAATAAAACCCAGCTGAAAATTACGTAAACTTATGCTGAAATTGCAAATAAATTTAAAAAGAAAACAACATAAAATTATTAAAGCCATTGCAATTATTATTGTTATAAACATTTTTATAATTTCATGATTTTTCTTTAAACTATATTTTAATTTTCAGTTTTATATAACTAAATATTGTAAAATTACTAAACATTTATTGATAACCAAACACACAGTTAAATATTAAAGAAAAGTTATTAATATTTAAATAATATTAAACAAGTTTTTAATATAAATTTAAAAGAAAAAAAAAAAAAAAAAAAAAAAAAAACAGTCGATTACTCATTGTAAAGCATTGCGTGAACATTTTTGTACAGTGTAATTTTTTATGAAGTCAAGTTTAACTTTAAAAATAAAAAACCAAATAAAAAAAGAGGAAAACTCAAACAAAAAAAGAAAAAAAAACTTAAAATAAAATTGTATAAATTTCTTAAGGAAACAAATGAATTGTTTGGTTAAAACAAAACATACTTAAAAAACAAAAGGTTTTTCTTAAATAAAACAAAAAAATATTGAAAAATAAAATAAAAAATAAAATTAAATAAAATAAAAAATTTAATTGAATAAAAATGAAAAGAGTTTTATTTCGTTGGTTAAGAAGGATTGAATGTAAAATAGAAAATTGAATGTAACTATTTAGAGCGTTGGTAGGCAAATAGAGAAATTTAATTTGTGTGCATGTATGGGTAACAAATAAAATATTCGCAACAACATCAAGCAACTGAGTGTATTTTTACGCTCTATTGTTTTTTTACGCTCTATTGTTGACAATCGTGTTGTGTACGTGTAAATTTACGAAAATATTCGTAACTTGAACAATATGAACGCGCACCATTGATTTAGAGCAAATGGGGGCCCACAACCAGTTTAACGTCCATTTCTCTATTGAGCCATTGTTTAAGAAATTACAGCCATTTTTCAGTTTTTCAAGTTTCAAATAAAGATGATCGATCTTTGATCAATTTTAGTCAAAAATATTAGTGATTACAGATATATGGTTCAATATTTAAGACACTACAGCCGATTTAAGTATTTTCATATAAAACTCAATTAATGATCAAATCATTGCACACTTTCATTTAAAAACACAAGTGATCACATATTAAGGCTCTCGTTTTATAAAACTAAACGACAAGTTTTTTCGTAAAAATCTCGTCTTTTAGATACTTAGAAACATTGTTGATCACAGATTAAGGTCCTTTTCTCGATTAGGCCACTATTTAAGGAACCACAGTAAATCGATCCTTGATGGATTTTAGCCTAAATTAACGTCCTTTTCTCGATTAGACCATTATTTAAGGAACTACAGCTGATTTAATGTATTTTAGTGATCACCGTCTATTACATTTTGTTCACATGCAAGTGATCAGTGCTTACAGATTGACGTCCTTTTCTCTTATAAATAAAAATGAATAAAATTCTTATGGAAACCAATGAATTGTTTGGTTAAAGGATATTTGACTTTGCTGTCAATTCGGCTGGTTGGCCGGGCTTCATGTACGATCGCTTACGCTTCGGGTTATCGTAATGGATTCGGAACAAAAATGATTTTCTTTTATAACGTTCAAACGTACTTTCGAACATGCAAAATCGTCTTTCTAGGTCTCTCGGCTTCAATTATATCGACTATGGCAGTCGATTTCCCCGCTTATGGTTGAATCATGCTAGTCGCAAACGTTTTGAAATTGCTGCTTGAGTAGCTTTCAACGATTTTGCAAGCTCTTTTTGAGTTATACAACAATCTTCATGGAGTAATGCTAACAATTCTTGGTCTTCACACTTTTTTGGCTTTCCTGGTTGATCTTTGGTTTCCGTGTCAAAATCACCACTTCTGAACCGCATAAACCATCTCTCGCACATTGAAACCAATGGAACACATTCAGCATTTGGAAATTTGTCTCAAAATTGTTTAACTAGAAACAAACTTTACAGAAATATTAATAAACCTTGCTAGTGTGATAGTAATTTTTCTAAAAATCAGGGTTTAAACGTATCAGGGTTCAAACAGTTTTAGTAATGTTAAAAAACTGTTTCATACTACTGTTTCATACTGTATTCATATTTCTAATTTTTGTCAGTTTTGAAATGTATCAACAAATTTGTTTACATTTAGAGAAATACATTCCCATGGTGTTATCTGATGTCAAATACTTTTCCAACACTGAACAATACATGAGGTTGATGTCTTTACCAAACATAAAAATATTCACCATAGATTGTGCACAAACCATAATAGCCAAGACAAAAACCATAAGAATACAAAAGTGTGGTATTTGGCCGTATTTCAACACGGCGTATATTAATTTGGTGCATTTTTATACCATTCACCATCGTGAGAAGGGTATATATACGTTTGTCATTCCGTTTGTAATTTACACAATATAATTTTCCGACCCTATAAAGTATATATATTCTGGATCCTTATAGATAGCGGAGTCGATTAAGCCATGGCCATGTCTGTCTGTCTGTTGAAATCAATTTTCTGAAGACCCCAGATATCTTCGGAATCCAAATATTCAATAATTCTCTTAGACATGCTTTCGAGAAAGTTTCCTATTTAAAATCAGCAAAATTCGTTCATAAATAACGGAGATATGAGCAAAAGTACTAGACAACCTCTTATCAAAAAAATACAATTTATTGCATGGTTTGACAAAAAAGCAACAAAACATATGTTTGGATGTGTGGTATGCGTATTTTTTTTTTTATTTTTTGGTGTTTTGCTTAGTTTGGCGTTGTTGTTTTTATACCCTTCACCTTCATGAGAAGGATATATATAAGATTGTCATTTCGTTTGTAAATTCTACAATATAATCTGTTCGTTAGCAATTAAATGTAAAATTTGTAAAAGTTGTCTTGATATATTTAGGATGCTATACGCCATGAGTGGCAAGGCTATATATAAGTTTGTCATTCTGTTTGTAATTTCTACATTTTTCTTTTGCGACCCTACAAAGTATATATATTCTGGATCGTTATAGATAGCGAAGTCGATATAGCCATGTCCGTCTGTCCGTCTGTATGTTGAAATCAACTTTCCGTAGCCCCCAAATAACTTACATACATGATTCATACATTAATATACCGGAAATTCTTCCGGCTCGGTTGATATTTAAAATCGAGAAAATCGGCTGAGATATAAGGAAAAACCCAGTCCAACCTCCATTTTTGGCCTATTTTTTTTTTATCTATATCTCGATTACTACGTCATAAATATAGATAATATTGATATCTAATGATGGATATTTCAAAGTCCATTGCAACGATGTATATAAGGCTATAGTAATTTTGACCTACAATGGGTCAAAATCGGGAAAAATATTTTTCAACCAGATTTTTTTTTTTTTTACAAAGAACATTTTTTTCAGTAGTAAATTAAAAAAAAAATCTTAAATTAAAATTTTTTTTTTTAAAAACCTGGAAAAAACTTTTAAAAACAATTTGAAAAGAAAAAAAAAAAAAAAATTTTAAAAAATTGTTTTTAAATTTTATTTTAAAGTATAATTTGGTGAAGGTTATATAAGATTCGGCACAGCCGAATATAGCTCTCTAACTTGTTATGGATGTAATGGAGTCTGTAGGGTCTGTTGTGAATTAATATGCGGCAATTTTGATTATTAACAAACCCGTTAAGCCAAAAATGAGCTAATCGCTCAACAAAATTTTGCGATAAAACATCGGGTCAGTTTCCAATTGCTCTAGAGCCCAATCGGTGAAAGAACGACGCATATGGGCAATTCTATATAATCTTACGTGACATATGTACGCCTATAGAGTGAAATTGAATTTTGCTAAAATAAGAGTATCTGAAAAATAATTTGGTCTTTATGTTCTCAAAAAGTAAGTACATACTTTCGAAACATTTTTGTCCAAAATATAGGGCAAAATAAGAGTATATCGTACGTGACATAAAACTGAAGTAATTTTGAGGTACGTGTAAAATATGCGAACATTTTTAAATCGTGAGAGCCGCTATGTTTTCTTTAAATATCTTACACTAAACGAAATATTTTCCTTTACAATCCGTCATATTTAAATAAATACAGTCATTGGATAATTTTATAATAAATACCGTAAGCTACATAAAACATAAAACAATATATACATAAAACAATATATACACAGTTTCAAAAGTGATTATGTGATTTTTTTTATTTTTAAGATCATGAAAGTCATTATATACGGACACCACTACGTGATGAAGCGCTACCTAAACGGTGTTAAGAATCATTCCTAGGAATGATTCTCACATGTTCTAGAAAGTTGTTTATTGAGATCTTATGTACATTTTTGTAGTTGATTGTTTCCTTGAATTTTGAACGGTTTGCTACCTGTGCACCGAATAGGGAAAAGAGGTAAAAAAAATCCATTCGAAAAATCGAGCCTGAGAAAATGATCAGTTTTTTCAAAAATGACACCGACATCTTTGGGGGCCCATATAAAAGTACATGACTTTGGACAAATCTGGGAGATTCGGGTCTTTTTTTTGGTATTTTATAACGTAGTGGTGTACGTATATGGTTATTCATCCCAATCTCAAACAAACCGAAACTTTAAAATTTTATTCGATGGATAGATTTAAGGGTTTTATTCATTTTGAGGCTGTGTGTATATTCTGTGTATTTCAACTTTTGAAATCAGTGTCTTCTGATCGGGATGAAATTTGCATCAAGGTTAGTCCTATGGATAGTAATTCAGACACAATTTTTCAACAAGATCGGCCAAAACATTTGTTTTTATATATCCCTCAAAGCGATCAAAAATCTCTTAAAGGAATAGACCTAAGCTTTGTTTTGATAGAAAATAAAAAGTTAGGTTAGGTTTCGAGGCAGCCGCGAAGTGAAGAAGAAGAGCAGCTCACGTGGGTCCAAGCAATAGGTCACTTTGTGTTACCTGAAAGTAGAGAGGCAGAAAAAGAAGGACGGAATAAATATGAAAGAGAGAAGGGGAAAGTCTAGATGTGATTAAAAATTGAAGAGTGAAGAGCAAGAGCAAGAGCAAGAGACACGAAAGAGAGAGGAGAGGAGATTATTAATTGGTCACTCTATGGAGATCCCCATATCTGGTCTGGTTAGCCAATTACTATTCCTTATAAAAGTATTAATGCACTCTAGCTTCAAAGTCGAGAGCTTAGAAAGACTAATTAGGAAACAATGTCCCAGAATCCTTAAGCGTAGATCTTCTAATGGCAGAGTGACAAGGAAATTGTCTCATACTCCTCGTTTTGACAACTTCTGCAGAAGTCGTTGTAGGACAAGCCAAGTCTCTAAGATCACGTACTGGATGGTCAGAGCCCTAAATCCTGCCAACGACAACGAATCAAAAAATTCTTTAACACATTCGATATTCCTTCGACGTGTTGGTGTAATTGCATCATTTAGAGAGTTCTGGTATGAAATCCAGCCGCAGTTCGGCGAAAAGCTTGCTCAGATGCCATAAAAATCACGAAGTCGTCTATAAGTTGCAGGAATCGATTAATGATTTTCGAAGTAAATTTGATAATTTGTTAAAGTTGTTCAAGAGTCAATCTATTCATGATGATTTGGCAGAGTATACTACAGATTTAGTTCGATTTTAGATAAATTTTAGTGACCACATTAATGATCAGTGATCACTGAATAACATCCTTTTCTCATAGACTGCTATTGAAGAAACTGCAGAAATCGAATTTTTCCAAAGAAAGTGAAAAACACAAGTGATCACATATTAACGCGCTTTTCTCAATTAAGCCACTATTTATGAAATTATCGTTAATTTAAAATATTTAGTGAACTTCTTAAAAAAACACAAATGATAATAGATCACAGGTGTCCTTTTTTATAGAAACTACAGCCGGCTTTTAGTTAAGAACTTACATAGCTTATCATACCTTACTCGATTAGGCTCAATACTATTTATTTTACGATTTAAAACTTTTATTGTTCTCATTAAAAATGCTAGTCATTTCATAATTTAATTTATTTTTAATTCATGTATGTTTTTAATACATTTTGTAACAAATTTAAAAGTAAAAACACCGCCAACACACACATTTTTTTGGCGTCATCAAAACCACACTTTCCTTTGTGCATAGATAACATTCTATAAATTAATAATTTTTGTAACACATTCACGGCTTTGTTGTTGCAACACATGAAAAATAATTATTTAAATTATAATAATAATTGTAATAATACTAAATGGTGTTGGTAATAGTGAAACAATGACAATTGAATGCAATACGCCCACAAAAAAAAAAAGAAAAAAAATTGAAATAATTTAACAACGACCAATTTACATGAACCGCAAGCAAAAGTTGAAAAAGTTTTACCATGAAATGTGTTTTTCGAATAATTTGCACAAACATTTTAATGAACCCTAAATGTATGCAGCAAATAAAATATCTATTGGTAGCGCAGCTAAATGTATGCTTTATTATTTAACACTTCATAATGGTAATAAACAGTGGTGTGCAGGGTTGAGAATTGAAATTTTGGGTTTAAGTATTTATTAATTTGCAATGAGGAATAGGAAAATGTGGAAATAATTAAAACAAAATAAAGGCTCTTCTAGAGTCTCTACTTTAACACTCCCTAAGTTCCCCCGTGTTTAAATTTTATCTACAAAAAAACTATTTTCTAAAAGCTAACTCCTGTTCTTATGTTTGGCCCATTTACTCTAAACTTGCAATAGTTTATATTCAATTATTTTTCAGGTAGTGCCTTTATTACTAAATCCTAGTTGGGTGAGTTGATATCTGTTGCTGAATCATTGTACATTCGATGCTTTGTACACCACTGTGCCATGTAAAACACCTTCTAAACATTTTGAATTTGTAAATGAGTGTTCGTTTGGTTTTATAATTAAATAAAGTTTTAACGAATTTTAATTTAATTAGCAAAAAACAACATACACACACAATTGAGGTTAAATACTTGTTAAATAAAGCATTATTTAATAATAAAATAATAATTATGCAAATTAGTGTTTAAATTAAAAGTTTTACAAAGAGAATTTTGTAAAAATTAGAAAAATAGGGAAAACGTTTAATCAATTAAAATTTAAACTCTTACCCACATATTTATGAACAAATTTTTATACTTTTCACCATGAGTTGAGGGGTATATATGAGTTTGTATTTGCGTTGGTTTATATTCTGCCTATCTGTTGAAATTTACTTTCCAAAACTCCCAAATAACTTTCATACATGATTGATACGTCAATAAATCCACTATATTTCAACTTAGGTTGATATTTGCTATCGAGAATATCGGCCCACAATCATCATAGTGGGCAGGGTATTATGCTTTTGTGCTGGTGTCTGTGATCCCTAAAAAATTAGCCTAGCCACCTTAAAGTATACCGACCGACTCAAAATCACTTTCTGAGTCGATTGAAAGATGTCCGTCCGTCCATCAGGATGGCTGTCCATGTAAATCTTATGCGCAAACATGATATTTAAATCAAATTTGGCAAATGTATTTTCTTCGGTTCAATGATGAAGTGTATTAAAACGGGCTGAAATCGGTCTACTATTTCACCTTGCCCCCATACAAATGTCTTCCCGAAATAGGACTTTAGCGTTCACACAAGGTGGCGCAAAAGTAAACTTCCGATGTTTTTTGGCTGTAATTTAAAAAAAAAAAATGAAAAACTTTGATTCTTCTTGTGGATTATTTTTATTTGGTCTTTTAATTTTTTTTACATCAAGTCGAGAATATGATGTCATGTAAATGGCCGCCGCCACAGTTGATTGTCATTTGAGCCCTTTTTATGGCATTTTCCATTACATTGGCCAAAACTTCCGGCGATAAGTCCTCACATTCTTGACGGATATTGTCTTTAAGAACTGTAAGAGTCTGAGGCTTGTTGACATAAACCCACGACTTCAAAAAGCCCCACAAAAAAAAGTCTGGAGCGGTCAAATCAGGCGATCTTGCTGACCAGTGCAAATCGCCAAAACGGGAGATTAGGCGCCCGGGAAATGCATCCTTCAGCATATCGGTTGTGGCACGTGCAGTGTGTGCCGTTGACCGTCCTGTTGGAACCACATGTTTTCCAATCCCAATTCATCAAGTTGCAGCAAAAAGAACTCGTTGATCATTACTCTGTAACGCTCACCATTCACAGTAACCGTTTCGCCCGCGATGTCTTCGAAGAAAAAATGTCCGATGACTCCTCCAGCGAAAACAGCACATCATACAGTGACTTTGAGCGGGTGTAATGGCTCTTCGTGGGTTACACGCGGATTTTCAGTTCCCCAGAAGCGTAAATTTTGCTTATTTACGTACCCGCTAAGATGGAAATGGGCCTCATCACTCATGATTATTTTTGATGAAAAATCATCTTCCTCTTGGTGTCGATTAAGGATGGCTTGAGCGTATGTTAGACGCGATTGGAGGTCAGCAGGTAACAGCTGATGCACCGTTTGGACTTAGTACGGAAACATCTTCAAATCTTGTACCAAAATTCGCTGTAAAGACCGTCGACTGATACCCATTAGCGTGGCACGTCGTCTGGTCGATGTCGACGGCGCTTCCATGACATCCTCGGCTACAGCAGCAATATTCTCTGCAGAACGGCTACTCCGGGGTCTGCCACGCCTGGCAGCATCTCGTGTTGTGCCAGTCTCTTTGAGGCGAGCGGCTAAACGTCGCAGTGTTTCACCAGTAGGCGTTGGACGGCCAGGAAATCTGCGACGAAATTTACATTGTGCCAAAGTCACCGACCGATTATTGGTCAAATAAATAGTCAGAAATATTCCGCGTTCTGGAGCAGTGTAGCGTAACATTGTTTATTAACGTGTATTTCGCATGTGTTTACTATACAAATGTCAAAACAGACAGAACTGACATTAGGGGCCAATCGCAAAATTTATAGCATTTTCTGATAGGAGCATTGCTTTTGCTCCACCTTGTACACATTTAATTTATATAGTTATCTACACAACTTTGGCTCCAAAAAGGTTTTATAATTACAGAAGTCATGCCAATTTTATAACGATCGGTCCATAATTAATCATGGCTCCCATATAAGGCCCACTTCCGAAAATCACTTTAACAAGCATCAATCTCTTAGAAATGTTGGTATCTGCATATAATTCAACTGAATTTCATGGCGATTGGTTCAAAATTGCTAATAGTTCCCATATAAGACCCACTTCCGAAAATCTTTCACGGACATAAATAATTGAAATTTTAAAAGAAAAATGTTTTTGCTCATTTACTCAGTGAAGGACGACCTAACATACTTTCTGACTCGTTTCACCTATTATTACAAAATCTCTTTCACCAACAATTTTTTTCAAATTTTTGGTTGGGTGTATGACTTAAAAATGCGAGATTTTTTCTCCAAAGATATACATATTATATATCAACGTGTAGGAAATTATGTCCTCTTTTCAAAAATGTACATAATTTTTAAAAATTAAAAAAATTATAGAAGAATTTTTTCAAAAATATGGGAATAAAAATTTTAACTGATTTTTCAGGAAAATTTTAATTTTTAAAATGCAATAAAAGTTTTGTTTATGAATCGTTTTTAATAAAATTTTACACTTATATAGAAACTTTTGATCGAAAAAAATGAAAAAGAAATTAGTGAATTGTTTTTAATAATCTCACAAGTCCCAAATAACTTTTAAAAAATCCCAAAATTGAGATTTTTTGGATTTTTGGATCTATTGAAAGCATCAAGCTCCGGGCTATGAAATCCCTTTGCGCAATATTGAAGAACATATTGGGACATACAAAGCAGGTCTTAATTTTTTGAAAGCAGCTATGCGATTTGAGAAAATGTTGTCTAAAGTTGAAATTCCACAAGGTCCTGACAGCCATTTTATAGCAGTTCTAGGAGACTGTCCTGAACTAGTGATTTTACATATCATTTAGGGTGACAACTAGTTATACAACTAGTTACGTGATTAGTTATTTTAACACGTGAATGTCCTAAGTATAGGGTCAATTGACCCTTTTAGATAACTTAGAGACAAATGCACTACACAGTTAATACTTAAAGTGACTACACTATAGAATAATTTGAGACACTTAAGTGACAATTGTTTTTACGCTAGATTACATGAAATGTATAAAGTAACCAATTGATTTCTATCTGCGTTAAAAATCTCAGAAGAACAATTATATATGTTTTCCTGGTATAATTTAAAGAATCCTAACTTCTGGGAACACTGTTGTGTATTTTTTGGACATTGCACGATCCATTGTTTATTATTATATGTTTCTTCACAAAAATATAAGTGCATATTTTTTAAACTTTTAGGTCATATTTTGATTTTTTTGAAGCATATTTTAGGCGCACATTTTCCAATAATAAATGCATGAAAATCCGCCCCCTACACATAACTTTTGACTCAGTAAAGGTTTTTAAATAATTTTTTCTCACTGTTATTAATAAATTTGTTGTTAACTCAAAAAAAGATATTTCAAGAAAATCGAGAAAGAATTCGATCCGTTATTAGCAAAAAAGCAGACAAAGGTAGGTTAAAAAAATAAAATTTTACTTTTCAAATCCGAAAAACTCGTAAACTTTAAGAGATAATATATGACTAAAGCAATGTTTTTTGTAAAGATCTTTGAGTAGATTCCATAGATATTAAAATTTTTCAAATGGGATCGCGAACAAAAATTTGGCATTATTTTTAATTTTTGATATACCTGAGGTGCCCCACTTTGGGGCACTTTGGCTCGGTCCCCCTCCGTGTTATAAGCCCAAATTCAAAAATTAAATATATTAGCACCTTTTCTATAGCCACGGGAAATCGAGCTATTCATTTAGAAGTTATAGATTTATTTCCACTTTTTTTTCATTTCCCCCACTGTGCGTTGTCATCATGGAATATTACGGTTTCATGTCTGACCGCATATTCTGAGCATTTTTCGGCCAATCAGTTCCATTCCGTTAAGGTTTCCTGTGATGGTCTGGCCAGATTTTAGCAGCTCATAGTAGATAGGACTCTTTTGCTACCACCAAATACAGAGAATTACCTTACCGACATGGATATTTGGCTTTGGTGGCGATTCGACTGGTTGGCTTGGCTTCACATACAGTTTCTTACGATTCTGGTTATTGTATAGATTCATTTTTCATAGCAAGTAATGATTCGGTGCAAAATTTATTTTATAGCGTTCTAGCAGCATTTCAGACATACAAAATCGTATTTCAAGGCTTCAATTTGTACGCTACCCAATTTCCCTGCTTTTGGATGAATCCTGCTGCTCGCAAACGTTTTGTAATTGCTGCTTGAGTTGCTCCCAATGATTTTGCAAGCTTTTGTTGGGTTTTACAACAATCTTCATGGAGTAATGTCTACAATTCTTGGTCTTCAAACTTTTTTGGCTGGCCTGGGCGATCTTTGTCTTCCGTGTCAAAATCAACATTACTGAACTGCACAAACACATTCGTCATAAGCTTTGGTGAGCAATCGGAGTGCTTTAAATTAAAGTAGTAAAGCAAAACTTGCCGCATATAACGATTCGTTTGTACAAAATTTAACATTTTTAAGGGTATGTAGGTAGCTTCAAAGGGATCTTAATCAGATTTGATTCCTTACCAAATCTAAACTTGTCTAGTAGTGGGTGAAAATACCGAAGTACAATTTTTAAATATAACTGTTAAATTCAAACAAAATATCTCTTTTTGGCTGGATTTGTATCTAAATTAGCTGTTTCTTTATCAACCTTCTTCCTCTTATTTTGTTGCCTGTTCTATTTTTATTCCTTATACTCTTAAACAACACATTAAGTTGAAATATTTCAGAATTTTTAAAATGTTGGTAGGCCTTTAAACTAAGTTTGAAAGCATAAATTCTTTCTTTTAGTTTTTTGTCGCTGTCATTATTGCAACAAATGGTTGCTTCTTCCTCCAATACATACATACATACATTTAACAAATGTTTATAGTTTTGCGTATCATACTCTTTCGGTATGTTTCCTTTTCAACTCGAAAGTTAAAGTTGTTGACTGAAACTTTGGTGTACAACAATTTTATGTCACATCTGTTGTTTGTTTAAATATAAATCACAAACTTTAATCTAGTACATACTTGCAACATAAAGTTGATTGTGCATCATATGCTTGTTGTTTACGTAGCTAAATATAATATTTATATAAAGAGTATTTGTTTATTTGTTTTAAATTAGAGGGAATTTATTTTAAAAGCATGACTGCAAATGTGAGTTGTATATGCTGGAAAATACTGGCAATTTTTTGGCTCATAATAACAGTTTCAAATCTAACTATGAGTACATTTATCTGTTCAATTTTGAGGTGGTCTTCAGACCAGTGCTGTAGAGAACTTCAACCAAATGATGACAAAAAGCCTAATTGTTTCGAGTTTGACCAAAGAGAATAATCTTAGTTTAAATATATAAAAAAATCTGAAATGACTTAACTATTACTTTAAGCTAGGTATGCCAAACGGGCCTGGGTTTTACAAATCCCGGTATTCGGGATTTTATAAATGTAAATAAATTTTTGTTGATAGTTTCAAGTTCTAGCTCACGAATGCTTTAAGGGAATGGATTGTTTCTAGGTTCTGGGTCCGAGGCGAGGTGTTAAGCTTCTTAAGTGAATAAATTTGATGGTTTCTTGAAGGCTCAGATGACTTCAAACTGGTTTCTTAAATTAAATTTGGATATGAGCTGTAGTAAATTGAAGTTAAATCTCTTGAAATGACAAAACTAAAATGAATTATATAAATGAGCCATATATTGATACTTCAGAAACATTATAAATGCTTGATGATCCAAAAAGAGGACCTGCTATGTAAAAGGCTGCTGGTTAAAACAAACTATGATCCTAAAACGATTTATGTGGGGTTTGAAACCAAAGAATTTAATAAACTGATGCTTGTTGTGTTTAAGTATCCTAAAACAATTGAACTTTATTTATAATTCCAAGGAATTGGAATATTAAGCAGATATAACAAGGCAACTTTGCCTCTTGCGGCGACAAGTTGCGGCGAAAGATGTTGGATCCACTAAAATAAGCATATAATTCTGAAGCTTTAGTAGACAATGTTGAATAATACAACACTGCTGTGCCTTGATACTTAATGAATAAGAAGAGATAAACTATTCTAAACAACAAGTTGGAAAATATTGAAAATCTCACAAAAACTCAACTACACAGTCAATAAGCTTGATGGAGCCAAATGGAACCACATCACTCAGTGTGGAAGAAAGCTGTTACCAAACATGACAAAACTCCATAAACAGTTGAATATCTCTAAGAGCCCCACGAATTAGCAGACTAAGGAGTGAGATCGAAAAAACCTTAACACACGTTTTTCCTTAAAACTTTTAACCCAAGTACTATTTGATTTTTTTCTAGTTTCCTTTGAAAAATATGTCAGTTATTATGTTTAATGTCAATTATGATCACTTGTTGTTACTATGATTAAAATGAGTAACGAGAAAAAAGTGCATACTAATCTTATTAAATATTTTCAACAAAACCCAACTTGATCCTACAAAAGTCAAACAATCAAATTTCTGCCGTCAAACTGATTTCAATGCTATTAAACAATCGGGAGAATTTGTAGAAAACCTGCTTCAGGTAGAAAGAATGGACCACATGATGTTTCTAAAGCCCATAAATAGAAAGCATTTCCGAAAGAGCTCCCAATACATTCGCTAGGAAAGCAGTCCGGTTAGCTCAGTACAAGGCTCAAAAAGTTCTTGACAGGAACTCTGCTAAAAATTTAGAGGACAATTGAAGTCAAATTGTATACAAAAAATATACCTGCTGCATAATGGATGACGAAATGTACGTATGGAAAATTTTTCGCAGCTTCTGGGTAAATTTTTTTATGTTGCAGATGCTCGAGAGAATGTTGAAGAAAAGTTTAGGAGACAAAATTTCCCAAAAAGTTCTTGGTATGGCAAGCAATATTCAGTTGCGGCAAATAAAGGAATTTACATCAACGAATGTTTACAAAAGAGGATGCTTCCATTCATAAGACTTGTTAATGTATCCATTTATTTTTGGCCTGATTTGGCATTCTGTCACTATGGTAAGCAAGGGTTGAGAACAATAATTTGGTATTTGTACCAAGAGATGCAAATCCTCCAAACTGCCTGGAGTGTATCTCTCTATCTCTGGACTCTTGAGAGAGAATTGAAGAGCACAAAAAAGGTGTCCAAAAGTGTTGTAGGTTTAAAACGGAGATGGACTACCTGTTCGAACAAAGTGACAGATAGCAATATAAAAAACTTAATGGAAGGGTTTCCGGAAAATGTTCATAAATTCATCACTATTGATTAGAACTATAAAAATAATATTTTTTGTAAGTTTCAATCAAATAAAAAAATTATAAAAAGTGTAGGTTTAGCGGTTTCTTTTTTTATTAACATTTATGTATGTTAATACATAAATACCAAATGGAAAAAAAACACTTCAACCACATCTTAAAAACAAACACATAGATATACAAAGATGAAGGATGACGAAACATCAGGAACAACTGAAGCATTGTAATTATTAACTATATCAAGTTTGACTAATATAAATTTCTAAAAAAAAAAACTCAACTGTTAAAAGCAGTACTCCAAGTGGTGTCAAGACACACATAATACTTTACTTAATATTTTTGTGAAGAACAATGAATTAAACAATTCAGTATAAGGATACTTACTGTACTAAAAACTTGCACGAAGCAAAATAGTTTGAAGAGCTCCGAATGCACAAAAACGACATAATTAGGTGATAACCAACATCTATATATATAAAAATTGTGTAAAAAATTTATAGTAATTCATAAAATGAGAACGGTTGGGCCGATTTCTGTAAATTTTTTTGTCAGCTGTTCCCATTTTTGAGGTTTTTACGAAAGAAAATTAAAATCATTAAATACATTTGTTATATGGGAGTAGGGTCAATTATGGTCCGATCCTCACAAAAGTAGTAGAAATATAAAGGTTTATATAAAACTTGTTTATATCCAATTTCATCACGATATTAATTGATATAAGACAATTATGATAGTAGCTTGTGAGGATTGAAAAATGTTTAACATACATACATGTTAATAAAAATGAAACCACTAAATTTACAGTTTTGAATCTTTTTTTATTTGATTGAAATTATTGTTACAATTTACAAAAAAAAAATTATTTTTATAGTTCTAATCACTAATGATGAAATTTTGAACCTTTTTCGAAAACCCTTCCATTATGGTCACTTTGTTCGAACAGGTTGTCCATCTCCGTTTAAAATCTACCACACTTTTGGACATATTTTTTTTTTCTTCAACATTCCCTCGAGCATCTGCAACATAAAAAAAATTAACCAGAAGCTGCGAAAAATTTTCCATATGTACATTTCGTCATCCATTATGAAGCAGGTATATTTTTTGTATAAAATTTGACTTCAATTTCCGAGCTCTGTCTTTGGCCTCTAAATTTTTAGCAGAGTTCCTTTCAGGAACTTTTTTAGCCTTGTAGGCTTTAAAACCTGCATTGGCTTTAACTTTTCGTACCAAATAGTATGAATACTGACCTTAACGGGCAGCTTTCCTACCGGAGGTGTTGGGAGCTCTTTTGAAAATGCTTTCTATTTTTTGGCTTTAGAAACATCATGTGGACCATTCCAGGTTTTATATCAACGAACAAGTTCTCCTGGTACTGTTTAGTAACATTGGAAATAGTTTGATAGCAGACCTTTGATTGTTTGGGCAACTTTTTGTAGGACCAAGTTGGGTTTTGTTGAAAATATTTAATAGTTTTAGTACGCACTTATTTCTGGTCACTCATTTTAATCAAATTAACAACAAATGAACATAATTGACATTGAACATAATAACTGAAATGCTTTTCAAATGTAACTTGATCAAAAAAAAAAAAAAAAATCAAATAATACTTGGGTTAAAAGTTTTAATGAAAAACGTATGTTAAGAACTTTACAATCTCAGTCCTTACTAGTGTGAGTATGGAATAAATATTTTTATGTGTACAAACTGAATGATAAAATCAATATACTCCCATCTTTTTAGAAGCTTCTACCTTTTTGAGAAGCCTTTTGAATTCGACAATTCGCTGTAAGGCTAACGATAGTCAACCTTGGTATTTAAAAGCAGTTCGCTTGACCTTTATAATGTTTTCTTTAACAACTTCGTAAATTTTACGAACCGTTTGTTTCTTTTTTATCATATTTCTATATAAAATACAAATTTGTTTATTAAGTATTAAAAGAATTCTTTTTTCTCTACCTAACGATTATTTTTTTTTATTTAATCAATCTCAATTGCATGTATCACATTTGACCATAAATTAACAAATACGAGTATATCCGCACCTCATTACAGATAAACAACAATTGATTGGTTGATATTAACAAAAAATAAAAAAATAAATAATAAATTAATAACATGATTCTATTTAATTCTATTTAAATTTTAATATAATTTATTTATTTGTTGTGTGTTTGTTTTTATTATTGGATTTATGTAAGTATGTATTTATTTGTTCATTTTCTATCCATGGTTGCGTATGAATGATGATTTAATTGCATGTTGCGGATGCAACACACGGCGTATGATTGTTATTTAATTGTTTACACACTGTGCACAGTAAGTATATGGCCCATGTATGTGTATGAATGACACTTAATGACTACCATATTTCTGATGAAAATATGAAAAGAAGGTATAAAAATGTAATCGAAAAATTATTAACCAAATAGTAATATAAAATTAAAATTAATTTATTGTAATTGATTTGAAAGTTATAAAAAAAAGGGGAAGTGTGAAGGGGAAAAAAGCCAAATTATGTAAGTAGAAATAATTTAAATTGTATGTAAGCTATGCAATTCATTACGTATACGTAATTTCATAGAAAAATACATACATTGTATGTATGTAGATATATAAATGCTAGTATTAAAATTCACTTAAACCTTGTTATAGTTATGTAAGAGTAGTCATGTATGTAGATATTATGAACAATATTATTGAAAAAATAAACAGAATTTCACATGAATGAAAAAATAAAATACCAAACCAAAGGATCATATAACAACGACAGTAATAATAATGATAATGTGGATGATGGTGATGCTGATGTCAGTGATGCCTGTACCGCTACTGCTACTGGTGGTTCTGCTGCTGCTGGTGATGATGAGGATGATAATTGGGCGTTTACAATGTCTGACCGCAATGTGTTGCAATTTATTTTTTGATGTTGCCGATTAATTTTTAACAGTGGCACATGATGGGACGTCATAATAAACCAATACCGATACAAATATACACACACTCGCCTGTTCACCACACACTCACATGTTTAAGTATATATTTTCATATGTATATGAAACTGTAAGCATTCTCATATCAAATACAATTTCCACAGATAAAATGTATTTGACATGTGGCAAGAGAAGGACAATAACAAAAAAATAAAAAATAAAGTAAAAATATATATATATATAAACAGGACAGGAAACCTACCAGGCATATACTCGCTTGACAGCCTGACTATTTGTTTATGTATGAGTGTCTACTGAGTGCTTTTGTTTGTGTGAGTATGTGTGTGTATGTGTGTGTATGTGTGTGTGTATTTATTGGTTTTCACTATGCCACATGCGGTTTTTAAAACCTTAAAATCCCCTGCATCGGTTTATGGTTTTTATCAATGCATTTATGCATTTGTTATCAAACAAAGGTCAATATTGTAGTTTTTTTTTTGTATTTGTTTTTTGTATTTTGTTATTTTTCCACATACTACATACGCTTGAGTAAAATTATAAAATAAGAGAAACCAAAAATATATTTTATTTACTAGAATTACAGGTTGATGATACATAATTCTTGCAAGTATAATTAACACTGTTCTTATTTAAAAAAATTATAAAATAAATTGTATATTTTACTGAAAAATATAATAACAAATATTTTACATTTGTATTTAGCATGTCCAGTGTTGTATATTCGATATTCTGTTAGGCCAGAAAATTCATAATATCTTCTTAATATTAGCTAGGTGTTCACATTCTTGGCAGATTTTTGCTCTCAAGATTTTTGCGAGCACATTATTGCTCTTGTACCACTCAAGATCTTACTTACCATAGTGACAAGATGCCAAGTCAGCCCAAAAATAAGTGGACACATTATGAAGTCTTATGAATGGAAGTATTCTCTTTTGTAAACATTCCCTCATGTAAATTTTTGTATTTAAAGAGCCCTTTGTAACAAATGTTTAGCTTCTTTTGCAGCAAATGCATATTGCTTGCCATACCAAGAACTTTTTGGAAAATTTTTTCTGCTTTAGGGTCCTAAACTTTTCTAAAACATTCCCTCGAGCATCAGCAACATAAAATTGTTGATCAGGAAGCTGCGAAAAATCTGCCAGAACATACGTTTCGTCTTACATTAAGCAGCAGGAATATATTTTTTTAATAAAATTTGACTTCAATTTAGGAGCTCTGTCTTTGGCCTCTAAATTTTTAACAGAGTTTCTGTCAGGAACTTTTTGAGCATTGTATGTTTTTAAACCTGCATTGGCTTTAATTTTTCGTACAAAATAGTCCGAGCACTGAGCTAACCGGGCTGCTTTCCTACCGGATGTGTTGGGAGCTCTTTTTGGAATGCCTTCCATTTATTCTCTTTAGAAGCATCATGTGGACAATGCCTTCCGCATGAACCAGGCTTTCTATCAACGGACAAGTTCTCCGAATACTGTTTAATAATATTGGAATCAGTTTGACGGAAGACCTTTGATTGTTTGGCCAACTTTTTCTAGGACAAAGTTGAGTTTCCTTGTCACTCATTTTTTCCTTGTCACTCATTTTATTCAAATGAACATAATTGTTATTAAACATAATAACTGACATGCTTTTCAAAGGTAACTTGATAAAAAAAATCAAATAATACTTGGGTTAAATGATTTAATGAAAGACATGTACTAAGGTTTTTTCGATCTCACTCCTTACCATTGTAAAAAAGAAACATGTAAATAATTACACTACAACTAATAAAAATTCAAGTTTCAGAATGACTGTTGAAAAATTGTATTAGAAATCCTAGCACTCAAAGAATTTTGTATAAAAACCTTTACTTAATCATTCGACTCGTCGTTCCAGTAAGTTAATTATAGAAGTGAAACCCAAATTAGATTTCTATATTTTAAAAACTCAGTTTAACGATTTTTTCTCAAAATTTTACGATTGAAGTAAGTGCTTTTCAAATAGCAGCATATGCCAGAGTATCCATAGGTTTTTCGAAATACACCAGTCATTGGGATATCTGCATTTCATTGATTGACCAATTATAATGAGAAGGTGATCTCCTTACGAAGGAGATTTTTGAGAAAGTGAATTTGAAGCATTTTGATTGCTTGATATACATAGGTCTCGGGTTTTACCTGACTTGGGTTCTGCATCCATCCAACCATAGTAAGCATGGAGTCTGCAGGTTCTGGGAACATTTAGTTGGGACTTTATCTTTCTATCGTAACTTTATTCTGGTTATAAGTTTACGCGTATCATCAGATGCTTCACTGCTTTCTTTTTTGTATTCTACATTATTTGTTGTAACACCATGTATATGCTGTGTGGCCATTTAAAATTAATTTAGTAGAGTTGGGTTGATTTCTGAGGAATTTTTGAAGGCCTATGTATTGGCAGTTCTGATATTAGGTTCGTTTAATGTCTTGTCTTCAAATTTACCTTTCTTCCTTTACCTTTCTTCACCAACCCAGCTCTTAGTCTAATGGTATTCATAAGGATATGGTGGTCACTGCATCAGTCCACACGTTTCGCACATTTAAAACAGAATCGAGCTATGTCCAGCTGCTTGCAATGTGGTGTATCTAATTCTTTGCGCTAAGTTTAAGTGATACTCAGATGAATTTGTAAACTGTTTTGTGAAGAAATATTATGCCACCTATCTACAGTTTGTTGCTTAAGCACATTTGGCCGTGCATAGTTCATTCTCAATTTGACTTATAATTGGCCTAGAGCGTTGAAATCACCAATAATAACCACAATAATACACAAACCCTCATTTTCTCAATCTCTGGTTATAATTTTTCTTAACGATATACTTCCAGTTAACATAATTTTTGTATGAGAACTGTTAGTATGTCGTCACGAGAAAAAAATAACCGGAGATTGAGAAAATGGGGGAAAGATTTTGTTAAAATTCTACTCTAAACTGCACATTATTGACATAAACAGTATAACACACGATTTTGAGAATCAATTCTGACAATTGCACGTGAAAGTAGCCCAAAATATAAGAACTTCTGCATCATTAGTTTTGTCAAGTTGGCTGCATTAATAATTTAATGCTCAAGGTGGATTTTGATCACTTTTTCTATCTTTTAACACGGTTATATCTTGGTATAACGTACGGAATATCTCTTTTGTGAATGAAGCAAAGTTGTAGATTTCGAATAGGAGAAAAAAAAGCGATGCCTTAAAACTCGCAAAAATTTCCTTTTTTTTTAATTTTTTCCCCATTTTTCACCTTTTTTGCTTAATAATTGAATTACAAATCCACAAATATGCTTTTTTTTTTGTTCTTTATAAACTTTATTTTTCGATTCATATTACTGCTTTTCTTGTGCAGAAAATATGAGATTTTTATTGGTTATCTATGCATGGAAACAAAATTTAGAAGATTTTCAATTATTGTCAATATCCATCATCTTTGATGTGGTTGTTTGTGGTTGTGATGATCTTGTTTTCTTGGTAGGTTGTTCATATTCATGTTCCGAGATAGACATAATATTCAAGGGTATGTTTTCTTCAGTGTGTCCACCAATTTCAGTGTCTTCCTCATCTTCGTTGCTTTCATCTTTAAACTACATAACTTTAGAACTCTACCAACAAACATCCACAAGCAATACATCTAATTTGTTGGCTTTGAATCGTTTTTCCATTGGCATGGTCACCTGGAGGAACCTCTCTCGTATATATGAGCCCAGAACTTTTATGGTTTTTAGCCCTCGAAATTTGGATATGTTGGGCATTTTAGTAAAAAATTATAAATGTTGGGTATTGTATTTAACAAATGTGCTAACGTCCGAAAGATTTTAGATCACTCTTTACGAATTATTTGAAAACATTTCATATCT
Source organism: Calliphora vomitoria (assembly GCA_942486065.2). NCBI lineage: Eukaryota > Metazoa > Arthropoda > Insecta > Diptera > Calliphoridae > Calliphora > Calliphora vomitoria. The sequence goes on along the minus strand of OW818030.2, from coordinate 112,804,856 downwards.
TTCTGGCCCAAGTAACTTGAAAATAGAAAATTATTCTTTATTTCTGGATACCTAGTTGCCAAATATCATTGATTATAGAATTTTCAAACATTCGTTTGATAGCACAACAGTTTGTCTTTAATATCGTTTGTCACCCTGTTTGCTACTGTTTAGTGGACACGGTCAACTGTCCAGCATGTGGTAAATATAATAAATATTTTATAACAACAAAATGCATAAAAGCATTAAATTAAATAAAAATAAATTACTAACTATTTCAACTTTTAGTCACATTCACGCAAACATGCTTAAACACACACACACAAGCATGCACAAGTTCCCCAGCAGTTAAGCAAGTAGTCAATGTATCCCTTATAGACAGTAATTGTTACTAATGTCTAACTCCAATTATATATTTTGGATCATTGTAGTGCAGAGCGAAGACAATTGGTTACTTTATATATCACAGGTAATCTAGCGTGAAGACAATTGTCACTTATAGGTCTCTTAGTAATGTAGTGTGTAGTCAACGTTTTGTGAGTACTTCGTACAAACTGGTATTATGCAAATTGTGTTGATATAATTCTCATACAGTTTATTTTTATTTTTGCTTAAGTATACTGATATTCCATGTAACATAGCGTGAAGTCAATAGTCACTTTAGTGTCTCTTAGTAACCTATAGTGAGGTCACTTTAAACACTTATTTTGTACTGCACTTTAGAACGTAATTATTTTAGCAAACAGAAGCAATCCTTTGAAGTGTTGTCGGAGAAAGTAATGGTTGCCAGTAAAGTAACTGACGCTATGTAACCAGTATGTAAATCGAATGTGTTGACTACTTTGGACCAGCTATCGGATAGTCTCATTGTAATTAAAAAGGGGTCAATCAACCCCCGGCTTAGGACATGCACGTGTTAAAATAACTAGTCACGTAGCTATTGAAGTAACTAAATGATGGGTAAAATCACTAGTTCGGAACTATGTCTCCTAGAACTGTTGGGTCGTGTGCGAGTGAGTTCAGGGAATTACACATATATAAACACTCGCAATCTACTGACAGTAGCCGGAATCGGCGAGTGAGACTAATATGATTTATTATTAAATAAAATAGATCGCATGGTTATTAAGTGTGTGTGAACGCCTATAAATTAAATATTTGTTTTATATAAGTATTTACGTATTCTCACTAAACAGTGGACTTTAAATGGAATAAGAATTAAATAAAGTTACAAATAATGTGTGACAATGTGTAAACCACAGTCATGTCTAAAATTTACAAACCAGTTTAATGAGATTCGTTTCAAATATTCATCGTTCTGCTTAGATGATTAGTATTAACAAGTAAGAGAGCTATATTTGGCTGTGCCGAATTTTATATACCCTTCACCAAGTTATACTTTAAAATAAAAATTTTAAATATTTTTAGGTAAACAAAATTATATATTTTTTTTAATTGTTTTTCAAAATTTTAAAAAAAAAATTTTTTCAAATTGTTTTTTAAAATTTAAAAAAATTTTTTTTTTAATTTTTTTCAAAATTGTTTTAAATCTTATTTTTCTAAATTGTTTTTTTTTTTTAATTTTTTTACAATATTTTTTAAATTTTTTTAAATTTATTGAAAAAAAATGTATAAAAAAAATGTTTGTGGTAAAAATAATATTCAGGTAGGTTGTAGGTCCAAATTACTATAGCCTTATATAAGTTGTTGCAATGGACTGTGAAATATCTATCATTAGATATCTATATTGTCTATATTAATGACTTAGTAATCCAGATATAGATCAAAAATAGGCAAAAAATCGAGGTTGTCCCGGTTTTTTTCTTATATCTCAGCCATTTGTGGTCCGATTTTCTCGATTTTAAATAGCGACGGAGCCAGAATAATTCCCGATATATTGATGTATGAATCATGTATGTAAGTTATTTGGGGGCTACGGAAAGTTTATTTCAACACACAGGCGGACAGACGGACATGGCTATATCGACTTCGCTATCTATAACGATCCAGAATATATATTCTTTGTGGGGTCGCAAATGAAAAATGTAGAAATTACAAACGGAATGACAAACTTACATATACCATTGCCACTCATGGTTAAGCAGACAGAGAAAACTAATCGTATGATTTGGTTGCTTCAACCAAAATTCTTCTTCATCAACTGACTTTCTGTTGATAGAGTCAAAAATTGTTACTTCTTCTAAAAAGTTGTAACCACAACTGTAAAATTCGGTGCAAAACTTAAGTCTAATATATCAGGGAATCTATTGGCATTGCTATCGGGGATACAATGTTCAATAAAAAAGCGTATTATCATTTAGAATAAGTTCCTTAAATGTTAACATTTAAATTTAACTTTCGACCTTAACAAGGATAAGTCCAATTTCTTCTCTAAATAGGCATCTTCAAAATTTATTAACCCCACTGTCTGCTTTAAAGTATTGCTACAAATCTGTTCTACTTTTAAATAATTCTTTGCAGCCATTAATAAAAGACTTGTTATTCCACACATAAAAACCTACATGAGCCCTGTTAATTGAAAAACAAGTTTAATTTTATTTACTGGCTTGAATTTTCAGTCACATGTACCATTTTTTCTGTATCCATCCGCCAGCCATATACTATGATTCCTTTCATAGCGGAAAATAATCCTTTCATGTTACAACAACTGGTACAAAAAAAAAAAAAACAACTTGATCTTTTGTGAATGCACGGGCTAATGAACGTGTTTTCTTTGGCCAGCTTTTGTTTTTATTTCTGGCTGTGTACGAGTACTATATAAAGGACATGTGATTGCAAAGTTTTTCTAGGAATATATGAAATTTGATGAATTCATTAATATTTCTCTTAATTTTGGTTTGAGTCTTTTTTTTATATTTTGCCTTTTAATGTTGTGAAATTGATACTCGTTGTACATGTGTATGTAATACTTATTATTTGTATTTTATTCTGCTTTAAGTTTACGTAATTTAATTTAATTGAATTTATTTATATTTGTATTTATTATTTTGTATTTACTATGTAGTATGTAATTAAATATTCAGATGTTTGTATGAATTGTGCAATAATTAATTAATTGATTTGTTTTACCTTTTAATGGTGTGTCTGTGGATGTGAGAGAGTGCGTATGTGTAATATTGAATTAATCTCACAGTATAACTCATACGTCATGTGGCCACAATTAAATATTAATCATACGCATGTGGGTTGGGTGGAGATAGGTAGGTGCTAAAAGTATTGCGTTTTGTAGATAATTTTTGATTTCAATCTAATTAATAATGTTAGTTTATTATAGTTGTAATGTTTTGCTATTTTTTGTGTTTATTTATTTATTTATGAGATTTCACATTTTTTTAAGGAGTTGCTACTTTGATTAATTGGTAACAAAAATCATATTAAACATGTTTAGTGTGTGATTTAAAAGGACAATAAAGTTTTAAATGAAAATGTAAAACAAAATTTCATATAATAATTGAAACATATCGCTCATTTGCTGCAACAACGACATAACTCAAAATCCGTGTGTTTTGAACTGAGTAATACGAAATATGCGTTCTATAGTCTTTCATATAGTTTTATCAGTTTTCAAAAAAGTCAATAATTTTTTCCGTGAGAGCATTTTTTTTTTTTTGTAAACGTCAAAATTAAAATTCATGTTTTCTCGTATATTTGACAAGAACAAATTTGGGTTAAATACAGATTAGAAGGATATTAACATCTACTATTCAAATCAGTTTTTATTTCTAAAATCTCATGATTTGTTAAAAATTTATTTAAGAAATAGTCAAATGTCATAAAACATTCAAAGCCGTTTTTCTCGAAACGGCTTTTTTTTGAATTATGACGTTGTTGCAGCAAATGAGCGATATGAGAATTGATTTTGTAGAGTTTTTTCTTATGACACGAACGTCATTTTGTAAAGGGAGTATATAACAGGTGGCGCAAAAGTAATCCTCCTATCAGAAAATGCTATAAATTTTGCCGATTATTGGTCAAATAAATAGTCAGCAATATCCGCGTTCTGAAGCAGTGTAGCGTAACATTGCTTATTAACGTGTATTTCGCATATGTTTACTACACAAATGTCGAAACAGAACTGACATTAGGGGCCAATCGCAAAATTTATAGCATTTTCTGATAGGAGGATTACTTTTGCACCACCTGTTATTAAGACCGATAGAACAAATTGTTAAAAATAACTCAAAAATTTAAATTTTAATAAAAAAATTGTTTTATTTAAAAGATCGATACAAGGCATTAACATTTTAAAATGATGTTGGGTATATGGTCACCAATTTTGGACCACTTTTTCGAGCATCGAACAACACGAACAATGTTAGCTTCAATGGCGTGAATTATTTATCAGTTTTATCAACACAAGCCTGTGACTTCACTTGGCCCTGCAGGAAATAATCGAAAGGTGTCAAATCGCATGACCTTGGAGGCCAATTGACAGGTTCATTTCTCGAAATCAAGATATTTCCAAGTTTTAAATTCAATAAATCCATGATTTCAGCACAGTGGTTTAGAAACATTTTTTTTTTTTTTGGAAATAATTCGGTGTCTCTGAAACTATTGAAGATATTGTTATGAAATTTCACATAGTTGGAGGTGAGGTATTTCTGAGTTGATTTGCATTTGTTCAGCTTTCTAGCGCTAATGGGGGCCAGTGCATGGACCCTCAAAGTTTGTCATCTCGGGTTTCAAAATTTTTAAAAAAAATCACCAAAAATCCATTTATAATATAAATGAGCTGAATTTTAATATATAAATAGTTCTTAAGAAGATCTACAAAAACACTTACATGTGTAGGTTATCTCTATTAATTGAAAAGATATTTAGGCTTATTGATTTATTTTTTTTTTTTTATTTTTGTTCGATCTTTTTATGGTTTTTTAGATATGGCGGGCCAAAGGAGGGTTGAAATTAATTTTTGAAATACCAGCTATATTGGTGATAAAATTCTAAATAAAATAGGAGTAAATTGCAGTTATATTGTCCCTGTAAAAAGTTACACGCATCCAAATTTGGAACATGTAAAAAGTGCCGAATTTTTTTAATTTTTTCCCAAAAAGTCCTTATATTTTTTTCTTTTATAGAAAAAAAATTTCTTCGGGATTATACAGAATTTTTATATGATTCGGAAAAAGAACTTAATGATAAAGCGTGTAAAGCAAAACATGGCTCACTTTAGCAGACACAACACCCACCATTCATATCCAAACTTTGCCAATTTTAAAAAATAATTTTAGGTTTGAGTAAAAAATTCTAAAAAGGCAAAGCACCGATCCTCAAAGATGTTGTACATTTGTATAATCTTATAAGTTGTCTAAATACTTACGAAGTCTTTTTACTATTACGTGGTAAATAAAGTCACAGTAGGTACTTTTCTAAAAAAACTCAATTTTTGGAACACGTTTTCCCCATTTTAGGAATTTCGGTATTTGAAAACAGAAAATGTTAAAAATTATAATGACATTAATTTAAGGACATTTGGAAATATATTGGTTCCAAATTTGGTTATGATATCTTTAGCCGTTAAAATTTTACATTAATTCAAATTTTATATTTTTCTTCGTGGAAAATCACCATATTATAATTTTTTTAGTTTTTAAGGTAAATAATGTCCCAAAAATTTATGAAATTATTTAGTTTTACCAAAATATCAATCTTCAAGTCCTAAGGTTTTTACCAATATCAAGTACTTATATAAAAAGCCTTCATTTACTCTTCAAAAGTTCCACAAACCTTGCCCACTTTGAAAAATTTTTACGTTTTTTCATATCATAAATGGATTTTTTTAAAAAAGTTGAGACCCGAGGTGACCAACTTTGAGGGCTCACGCACTGTCCGCCATTAGCTGTCGGAAGCTGAACAAATGCAAATCAACTCGAAAACACCTCAGCTCCAATCATGAGAAATTTCGTAATAATAAAAGGTTTCTAAACGTTTCTAAACAACTGTGGTATGGCACACAGCGCCATCCTGTTGACCGGATTAATGTTATCCATATTTTCAAACAAAAAATCATTGATCATGGTGCGGTAACAATCTCCATTGACCGTAATACGAGCCCCGGCTTAATTTTTGAAGAAATAAAGTCCGATGCATTTCCTTTCTTAATAAGCATTTCCTTTCTTAATAAATATCTTAAAAGTTTGAACTCTTCGATTAGTTTCAATATTTTTCAAATTTAGATGGCCTAACATAACAAACCTTTATATGTTTCACATCATATACAGAAACCTTGGAAACTAGTGATATTAACGCAAATAGTTTTATATGGATGTGTGTGTAAAACACTCTCACAACTGAAATGCACAACCTACATTAAAGAGTTTCGCCTTGACAGGCCATGATTCTCCTAAGTAGTAGGGTAATGAAAATCAGCATAATCGGTTGAGTAAAAACAAAGTTATAGATCAAAATCTAATCGTTTAAAAAACATGTTAAATATCATGTTTTTTAAACAGTTTTCAGCACTGTTACTGTTGCTTATATATATTTTTGTTGTTATTATGAGTATTTAAAATTGTAAGTCAATTTAACTATGTTCAACTGCATGTCTGTGTAAATCACTCTCAAGTCTAAAATACACAACCCAGGTTAATGTGATTCGCCCTGAATATCCATAATTATCATAAGTAGTTTGGTATTCAAAATCAGCAAAAGCGAGTAAATAGTGACAAAGTTATGAATCAGAATTAGTATCATTTTAAACATGTTTAATAATTAAACATTTCTTACAATGGCATTTCTGTCATGGCATTTAATGACACTGACAATAAAATTAAAATATTTTTATAAGAAAACTGTTTAAATAGGTCTTGTTATATGTATTTCATTATTATCATAAGGTTTCAAATACACAGGTAAATTTAAAATGAAACAAATATTACCCATACTATAATCAATTCAGTCAGGTAAACACTCAGTCAGAGGGACGGAAGAACGGACATCTTATAAACGAATTAAGAAGTATGTTTTTCTGAATAGGTGCGTAGAAAGATGCTGATAATCCATTACATTCTTGTAATTTATTTAGTTTATTTTTACTTCACGCTAAAACTCTTACCCTCCTTCTAGGCGAAAAATATTGGCCATTAATTTATTTTTTCAAATAATAATCTTCCAATGAACAAACTGTGTTCATGAAAGCCTTGACAGATCAATTAAAAACTCATTAATTTTACCAGGGCATAAAAACTAAATAAATGCAATTACTTTTCATGTTGTTTCTTTTTTTGTTTTTTTTTTTTTTTGTTATTATTATTGTAACTAAATATTCTCTTATAACAAAATTAAAACTCATAAGTTTTTCCTTAATTCCATTTTAACTAATGATGGCACTTAATATTGCCATCTTGCAACAACATCGTGGCAGATGTTGCATCATTCTTAGTCACCTACATGCAAACACATGCAGAACACCCATCAACAAACATACACACATCTGAATACCGGAGTCTCACTGACTTTGGCGAGTTGAAAGTAGGTGCAATGTTAATATACGTATACTGAAGTCAATGTGCATGTAGTGTAGTTAGTATAAAATGTGGCATAAAATGTGAAAATATTTACTTGCTTTCAGATGGAGTACTAGTGCCAGGAGTAGGAGGAGCTAGATGGTAGAACCTAAAAGAGCATTAGCTGGAATGCAATATCACTGTTGAAGCCTGACAGGCAACACAACAGCAGGCAGTCAGCCAGACATGGCTAACATGCAATAAGGTTGAATATTGCAAACACTCGAGAAAGGAAATTAGTAAAATAAAATATTAAATATTATAAAAAGGCATTTTAAAAACCAACACTTTTCCTAGAGTTTAAACCGTCATTCACTTGGTGCTCCTTTATTATTAGTATTGTTGTTGTTGCTGATGATGATGATGTTGGCGGCATTGCAGGCAGTTAGGGTAATAGAAAATTTGCAATATGAGAAATAAAATGTTAACGACCGCATTTGTTTAAAGGAAAAACGAACAAACAAATACACACACACTATATAAAATTCCAAAACTAATAAAACGTTTCAACTTACAAACAACTAAAAGAAAATGAAAATTGCAAGAATCCCGAAGACAAGCAAAAGGTTGATATCATTAGAAACTTTCAACGTCTTGCACTCGCCTAAGCATGCCTCTATGTAAAGTTTAAAAAATTAATGTGGCAATATGAAGCCATGATGCTACTATACAGTAAATTAAAAAAATAAATATTGTAACACCCATTTCAAAACGGAAACAGGAAACACTAGACACCACAAAAATTATACTTATAATAATATTTTAGCAATAATAAAATAATCACACTAAACCAAAGTTAAAAAAAAGAAATGAATAAAATAATATCAAATTAATTGCTTGCAAAAGATTATTTTTATGATTATTATTATTTCTTCTAAATGTGAGTGCTGGGAGAAAAAACTACTGAAATACTTTTTTCTATATTTACTATTATGAAATAATTGCAATTAACATCAATTGCTATAAAATATAAATGTAATTATATGCACCATGTAATTGTGGGTGTTTTGTTTGGAATGCAGTGGAGAGAAAAAAACATTACATTTATAGTATAAGAATAAAATAAAAGGAAAAATATTATAATTGGTAAACACTGGTCACTTAAACAACTACACTAAAAAATGGAGCCTTTTATATCAAGGTTCAAACTATCCAATAAAGCAAAGATAGATCCACTAAGAATGAATCTTAGTAAATTCGATTTTTAGTATAAAAAACTCAAATATCTTAAATCGTTAATAACTTTTTAAATACTGTGATCCTAGAAAAAAAAAAAAACTAAATCAAAGTAATTCTGAGTCGATTGGTATACTTTTTGAGCGTCACAAATATCTACACAAACGCATAATACTCTCCCCACTATGGTGGTGTAGGGTATTTACAAAGTTATTAACGATATTTGGTGAATAACTTTGTAAATACAGCGATTCTATACAAAATAAGCTCAATATGTGATCACCCATATTTTATACCAAAAATCGATTTTTAGTATAAAAAACTGAAATATCTTAAATCGTTAATAACTTTGTAATTACAATGACTTAAAAGGTAATAAGATGAATCTGTGATCATTCATATTGTTACGAATGTGCAATAGCGATTTGAATTTAACGGTCTGTAACGACTGCCTGCAGCATTCATCATGTTTATAAACACGTCCATCAGTAGAGGCTTCTACTTATCAACAATGTTGATAGCATGCGGTTATTAGCATTGTTTATAAGTATGGCAACACTAAATGTTTAAGCTGCTAACATTGACATCGAAAGCTCTAGAATTCGAACATACTAGTTTGTCCGTTAAGAGCATTGTAGAATATTCACGAAAGATAGCGTGTGTATAAATAGTGGCAGAGGTTGCAGTAGTGAGTTGAGTTTATCATAGGCGCTGTTAGAGTTAACATCAGCTGTTTGTGCATTTTAAAGTGTGTGTAGATTTCTCCGAATTGATAAAAGTGTATAAATACACTGTGTGACTATTTGAACTGTTGTTGTTGTACATTTTAAATAAATAAAGAATTGTTACAATTTTAAACTACTGAGACTGATTTTTATTTGCAAACAAAAGTATCCGGTTTATTTAAAGGAAATAAACCATCGTTTTCAAAAGGTTAAAACGTAACAATATTTTATACCAAAAATCGGGTTGTAGTATAAGGAACTCAAATATCTTAATTCGTCAATAACTTTGTAATTATAGTGATTTTAAGGAAAATAAGATCAATCTATGACCATTCATATTTAGTATTAAAAATCGATTTTTTGTTTAAAAAACTCAAATAACTTAAATCGTTAGTAATAGAGCGGATGTTATTTGAGAGTCTCAAATAACTGATTTGAGGGAACGTCATATAGGTAATATAAATTGACAATAGATCCTTCAACAGTTTAGGTTTAATAGCCAATAGTAGTATTTTTTTTTACACTCACAATATGTAGGGCATCCTACATGTAACAAAATTGTTACTTGCAAAAACATCTTGACCGCAATGCATTTTTTCCATCTTTTTCTACAAATGTTTTGTAATTTCCCCCTCTCTACTGTATGAAGCTGTTGTTTTAAGCACTTTTCTCAACAAAAAAAAAAAAAAAAAAAAAAAAAATAGAAACAACAAAAACATGTTAACAACAAAAATATCTACTTGAGCACGTTTTCGCGCAAAATTTTCCAACCATTTCAACAAACAGCAACAGTGTTTGGGTGTTTTTTTCTTCTTTTTTTTTTTTGTATTTGTTTGTAACAAAAATCAACATGAAAATATTTAAATATGGTTGCAGTAATTCTTACTTATACTCTAACACATATTCATACATGCAAACCTACACATAATGACAGACTTATTTAAAAAAGTTTTTTTTAAAAATAAAAACATTAATGAAAAACTCATTAACATGGTAAAAACCGCTTTGGCTTACTTTTGTTTTACAACCATTGTTTTTTACATTTTAGATTTTCATTTTGCTTGAATTAAATATAACTACAACAGCAAGGAGTAAAACTACAAAAAAAAATCCTTTTAAAAATGAGTGGAAATTTAAATGAAAACACAAATCCGTAAAACCTTCGAAATACTTTCAGCACTGCAGTTGTAATGTTAGTTGAATAGAAAAATAAAATCATGTTCGGCAGAGAAGAAATTAAGGGAGAGGGGTATCTAAGAGGAGTAGATATTGATTATCATTGATTTGATCAATCAAAATTTGAGCAGTTAGAAGTTTGTTTGAGAATTAAATACTTTTTTACATTCGCTACTACTTTTTACCCTGCAGGAAATGTCAAAGTCACCAGTACTAGTGACTTATTATACCCCAGACAATGCTATTTACTATAGACATTTAACATGCGCCTGTCATTGGAAGTCTACTACTGATGATAGTACTATTGACTAGGTACTTCTTTTGGGACCATATGCTGACATTGGAACTAAAGGCTTATTAGTACATTTTAGTAATTCTAGTCTACACTTTTGGTACTTTTCTGAAGTAGATGTCGATAATGATACTATAAATTTTGTTAACATTTGACATGGTATTAAACAATTTTCAAAAACAATAAGGTACGAAAGAAGAGTCGTCTTCAAAGTCATATTTTTCCTTCCACTGTTTTTTCTCATCAAAGACAAATATAAAAATGTAGACATTTCGTTGACAATGTCGCCAAAATAGTCGACAAAACTGGTGATTTGGAGACACTTGTCCTCAGGTTTTCTTCAGGGTACTTACAAAAAGATTAACTGTCAAACGAACGTTTTAACATTTATGATCAGTATACTCTGGCAAATCATCATTAATAGACGCTTAAACAATGCTACCAAATTATCAAAATTTACTTTGAAAATCAGTCCATTGAGTGAGATCAATCTAGGCCCTGCAGACCTCATTACATCCAGAAAAATGCACCGTTTGCTGCGGTTTACACGTTAGCGGCATCATCGAACCTTATTTCTCCAAAAATGAAGACGGGGCTCACGTTGCAGCCAATGGAGATCGTTACCGAACCATGATCAATGAAAATATGGATGACATCGTCACTGCTATGTAACTCGCTGGTACTATTTATATAGACAGTTCCATCTTCTAGTAGTTTCATGAATTTTCTAACGGACTCAACCTTAATGTCGACAATGATTACCTAGAGCTTTTAGCAGCTTTAATGTTAATGTTAGTAGCTTTTACATTTAATGTTGTCATACTTATAAACAATGTTAATAACAGCGTGTTATCAACATTGTTGATAAGTAGAAGTTTCTATTGATGTTATAAACATGATGAATATTGCAAGCAGCCGTTAAATATCTTTCAATTCAAATTGATAATGAAATTTCTTAACAATATTTTACTTTATTTTCCCTTAGAATGTGGCTGCCCTTATCCCTTAATCATACTACTTTAAAACGTACCCATATATGTATGTAAGATTGTATACATGTATGAGTTTAAGCCAAACAAGTAAAAACCAACTTCTGTTGCCTTTTGGTCATTCTGCTGCCTTCTTTTTATTTTTTGAATTTTTCCGCTAAGGCTTTGAGAAAAGTGTAAAATTCCTAGAAAACAGCAAAGAATTTTTGGGTTTTAATGATTTTGCATTTAGTGTGGCTTAAATGTTTGTTAGCTGCAACAATGATAATGACGATAATGATGGTTTGTTTGTGGCTTAAATATTATTGTTTGGTAATGTGTTTTTTTTTTTGTAGCTATACACGTAAGTAAGTAAATATTTAATAGTGTATTATTGCTGGGGCCAAGCAAACAGTTTAATGTAAAATCTTATTTCATATACACCACAAACATCCTGCTGAGAAGCCAAATATTTGTTTAGCCTATTTTCTTACTGGAAAACAATATTTTTTTTGTTACTGTAAACACACTTATATACAAACATAAAATTTTCTGTTTTAATAAAATTAACCACTTCCGTTTAATTTGTTTTGTCTTACATATTGCAGCCAACGGAAGTGAGAACTCAACTTTTAATTAAGTTTACACCCAGTTAGGCAACCATTAAATTTAGTATGTACCGTTTTTTGTATTACAATTTTAAGTTTAGAAATTGGCCACAAAAACTTAAAACATACAAAGGTTTTATACAACATACATATGCATGCAAGCACTGTTCACCATGTAATGTTATCGCTATAAAAGTTTTCTTGTTACTAGAAATAATAACAAAGGAAACATTTTGTTGTTTGAACAAATATATAAATAAAATTTCAATTAATCTTGAAGCTGTAAAGCCACCAATTAAAATCCTTTAATGAGCGGCATCAATTCATTATAAAATAACTACAAAAGCTAAGTGGTTGCAGCTTTTGATGTGGAAATTGTTACTTTGTTAATGCGACAATTAAAAGTTTAATGAAGAGAAAAATGTTTAATATGGGAAGGAATCGATATTGTTCGACAAGGCATCGGACGTAATCACAAGTTATGATTCAGTGCAAAAATTATTTTCTTTTATAGCGTTTAAGCAGCATATCAGACAAACAAAATCGTCTTTCTACGTCTCTTAGTTTCAATTCGTATCGTACCCATTTTCCCTGCTTTTAGATGAATCCTGCTGTTTGCAGGAATAGCTCTCAATGATTTGGTAAGTCCTAGTTTAGTTTGACTATAATCTTCATGGAGTAATGCCTCCAATTCTTAGTCTTCCAACTTTGTTGGCTGGCCTGAGCGATTTTTGTCTCCTGAATCGCACAAACCATTTTTCTTACGTTGAAACCGATGAACCACATTCACCATAAGCTTCGGTGAGCAATCGGTGTGCTTCAGCGGCACTTTTTTACAAATTAAAGAATTAAAGCAAAACTTCCCACATATGACGCTCTGTTCGCGACTGTTTGTTCGACATTTTTTAACCAAAAAAGGACTATAGTGTTCAATAATTAAGTGAGAATATAAATGACAATTATGTATTCTTCAAAATGACATAGGGGGCATTTAAATTATGACTTTAAGTCATGACTTAATTGCTAGCAAATTGTGATGTCTAAACAAAAGGCAAGTTTTCTGTTTTTGATGACTTTTTTTGATATTCTGCTTTTTTGATTGGTTGTTGATACGATTATATGCAAGCATGGTTGGAAAAAAAGCATTGTATAAATGAAAGGAGATTTTCGTAGGGGTTTTAAAAGGGAAGTCGATATTACACCTTGATTTAAAGTGATGTCTTTTTTTTTGTTTATCTTTTAAAACCCCTACGAAAATCTCCATACGATGCCTTTTTTTCAACCGTGCTTACCTTTTTATGGCATATAATCAAGAGCTCAAAGCAGAGTTTAAAAAAAAGTTATGAAAAACAGAAAACTTTCCTTTTGTGTAGACTTCACAATTTCTTAGTACAAAAAAAGCCCATGATTTTATGTCATGACTCCCATACAAAAAAAGAAAAAAAAAAAAGACATGACTTTAAATCAAAGTGTAAATGTTGATATATAAGTTATTAAAAAAGAAAACCGCGTTCTAAAGATACGCCATCTATTGTAAATCCAGCATTTTTATATCATACGCCTAATATAAACTTTGTCTCATAAAGGGTCTTTCATGAAGTGCTTTCTGTATTTAAATTTCAATAAGACAAAGTGTGTGTGAGATATAATCGACATTTTTTATTCGTTCGAAAGGCATAGCGTTGCTATTATGTATAGATTATAACATCGTGCAAATGTCCGCCACAGTTTTGCTGGGTGGCATGTATCCGAAATTTCCAATTTTCCATGACTCTGGCGCTGAATTTTACCGATAAAATGGGTTATGCTGGCTTTGAGTGCCGCTGTGGTTTGTGGCTTATTTACAAAGACTTGAGAATTAAGAAAACACCACAAGAAAATGTCTAACGGGGTCAAGTCACACGACCTCAGTGGCCAGTTCACATCACCTCCACATGAGATGACCATTCCCTCAATTCGCTGGTGGAGAATAATCAATGTGGCATGAGCTGTGTGGCACGTAGCGCCGTCCTGTGGAAACCACATATAATCTAATTCAGGCCAACAGAAGTTGGTAATCATCGACCTATAGCGATCGCCGAAGATAGTAATGGCCTGTCCAATGTCGTTCTCAAAGAAATATGGATCTATGATGCCGCCAGCCAAAAATCCACACCAAACAAAGACTTTTGCGGGATGTATTGTGCGCTCTTGGATCTTTCAAATACATCCCCAAATTATTAATTATCTCAATAAAACCCCATGGTCCCATTCTGAATTTTATATCTTATATATAAATAGGATACACTTTTTTTGTGGTACACTTTTAAGTATGTTATTGTTCACCAATATCGATGAAACAACTATGGTTTAAAGCAGGGGTGCCCAAATGTTCCTTATGGAAGAGCAAACACCAATACATTAAAAGAAAAACTAATTTTTATGCAATTTTTTTTTTGTTGTAAAAACCAAAACATACAAAGAATAAAGAAAAAAATACACAATTTTTTAAACAATACCATACGATAAACAAAAACAAAATCTACATTGATGATCGCTGTCATCAATGTTTACCAGCAAAACATACGAAAGTGTTGTTGCTTTGCACTTGCGTGTAGACAGTGAAGATCGACAAAAAAACAAACAAGACAAAGTTGTTTGTGTATTTCATATTGCTAGTGCTGAGTGCTTCAGCATTTACAAAAACAAATGAGCACCAAGAGTATAGGGTTTGGGCACCATTGGTTTAAAAGGTTTTTTTCTCTAGATATGCACAATATAAAAATTTCTTCGAAATTCTTTCCATAACCGTTTTAAAAGTGGTCGAAGGCGATCCTAGTATATTTTTAATCGTGAAATTACTAATATTTAAGAACATTTTTTGAAAAATTAAAGCTGGCTTTAGGTATTTTGCACGCATCATATTAAAAATATGATTTTTGAATCCATATAAAAACCAAAACGAATTTGGAAATTATGGGTGGCTAGGGAAAACATGAATACCAAATATGATCGAATTCTGAAAAGTAAAAATTGAGGAATTAATTTTTTTTATCGAAATTTTTCGTTTTATCTCTACTTATTATTATATTATATGCATCATAAAACGCAGTGAAAATGGGATTTATATAATTTTCTTGTTCCGTGTGCAACACCTGATTCCCAATGCAAACTTATTCCAAATCAATGATGTCCATTTCATAGATCAATTGTGTTAGATAAGCTAGCACAATTATTCTTATATTCTTTTGTTTAGTCGTCTCTGAGATAGCGACGAATGCACATGCTTTGCGAGTGTATTGCTATTTTTGTATGACCACTGAAAGAAATATTTGGATTGTATAATATATTTCAAACTTTAGAAAATCATAATTGAAATGTTGTTTCGCTTTTCCCTACAATTTACATTTATGAAAGAATTTTTTCGGTAGTTTTAATATAAAAGACTCAATTGAATTCATTCTTGTTAACAAATAAATCCTGATAAATATTGTCATATTTTTTTTAGTTCACTAAACTTTTCTTTCAGTGCAATTCTCTATTGCTCACCAATACAACTGCAGTTTTAGCGTTGGGTATCTCTATTCTAAGATCGACAGTTTGGTATTGAAATTCAGCAAAATCTCTTCAATGGAAAATTGAATTTTTCTGCTTTATCGTCAATGTTAAGATGAGTGTAATTCTAATTTATGTTGCAGGGCATTAACAATACGGCATTGCCGAAATTGTAATTTTAATTTATTTTTGTAATTAAATAAATGCAATAAAATAATAACAGCAAATAGTGATTGATAATTTCTGCAAAATAAAATCAATTCATATGATTACACTGTGTTACAGATATAACTTTTTAATATACAGAAAAAACGAAGAAAGGTAAATAGAACATTCTAGTTTTGCCCGTTAGATATAGATAATTCATGAAACTTCTAGGAGATGGAACTGAGTGCATAAATAGTAACTGCAAGTTGCAGTCAGTTAGCTTATCATAGGCGCTGTTAGAGTTAACATCAACTGTATTACAAGTGTATTCTTGTAAATTATAAAATGTGTAATATAAGTGTGTGTATTAAAATAGAGTGACTATTTAAAAATTCTTGTGTAAATTTAAATAAATAGAGAGTTATTACGAATTTCAAACTACTGATCGCTATTACTTGCAATTAAAATAACACGGTTTATTTAAAAGAAATAGACCACCTTTTTTAAAGGTAAAAACGTAACAATATTTAACCGTTTTAGAAATTTCGGTATTTAAGTGCAGATAATGTCAAAAGTTGTCAAACCATTAATTAAAATATCTTTCGGTCTGTATAAGTTCCAAGCATTTTTATGACATCTTAATCCGTTCGAATTTGACACTAAACTAATTTTACATTTTTCTTTACAAAAAATCACTAAATCATGAAATTTTGGGTTTTTGTGTTAAAATTGATAAAACGTACTTCATAAAAAAAAATTCATAAAAATGTTAATCCTGTAGTTTTAAGGTTTTTAATAATACCAAATACTTGAACAAAGTACACATAAAAACATTGACTTCTCTTGATATTTTAATTTTTTTTTGTGAAACAATACAATTGCTACTAGTGACTTCTCCTGTGTACTCTTTTATGTATTCAGAATTGTCACCCTAGATCACATAGTAGCTCAAAAAGGCTATCCAGCGCACGACCTCCAGTGCATTAAAGAAGGTAATTCAGTTGTCTATGTAATTGAGGCATAAAATAACAATTAATTGAAAACCAAGTACTTAAACCTCCCGAGAACTGTTTTTTCTGAACAATTAAAACTTATGTGTATGTTTACGAAGTATCTAAAACTTTTTGAGAAATACATATATTCAACACAAGGCCTACGACTTATAGTAGGTAATTTTAATATTAAATTATTTTTGTAGCACAGTGCTATTCTCTTTGCATCACTTCAAACAGCATAATTAAGAATCCTGTAATTTGTATAAATATTTACATTTAACTATGACTTAGATAATAAAACTAAAACATATAATAATATCCTTGAATGGAATAGTGTTTATTAAGATGACAATAATTGTTAAGTTTTAAGTTTCATTTGTTAATGAGTTTAGCTGGATAAAGGTTTCAGTTTCAACAAAAAAATCAATTGCCAACTGAAAATGACAAGTAGTGTTTAGAAAAATGCATTGAGGACTTTCGAACGTTGACAATAAATAGCGGCTATATTGTTGGACATGTGTTGAATTGACTATCATTTATTCAGTTTGTTTTTCTATGATATAGGATATAGCGTTGAACAACAGGTGCAAATGAAAAAATTGTTTTAACAAAATGGGTATTCTGTTAAGGCAACGTTCCGCGAGCTTCTCCCATTTCACGGTGAGGAATATTTCTGGATGAATGGTAACGTCATCAAACAAAATGGTTCAATTCAAGAGATCCAAGAGCCTCCAATGCATCCAAAAGAAGTCACTGTTTGGTGTTGGCGGTATCAGCGGTCCATACTTCTTTGAGATCGACGTTAGCAAGGCCATCACCTTCAACGGCGAGCGCTATAGGTCGGTGACTACCAACTTCTTTTGGCCTGAATTGAATGATATGGACATCAATAACATAAGGATTCAACAGGACGGCGCTATGTGCTACACAGCTCATGTCACATTGGACATTCTGTGAGAGCGATTTGAAGACATGCTCATCTCACGTGGAGTTAATGTGAACTGGCCAACGAGATCGTGCGATTTGACCCCCTTAGACCCTTTTCTGTGGGATTTTCTTAAGTCGCAGGTCTATGCGTATAAGCCACAAACCACAGCGACCCTCAAAGTCATCGGAAAAATTCAGCCTGATTTATCCGGCAGAGTCATGGAAAATTGGAAATTTGGGATGTACGCCAACCAGCGAAGCCGCGTTTTTTTGATGATATTTAACACACACTTTTTTATTTAAATTTAAAGATAGGAAGTGCTTAAGGAAATACCCTTTATAATGCAACAAATGTCTAATACTGTGGTATGTTATTCATCGATCATCTAGCTGTAATATATTTGATACAAGACAACATTTCAGTCATATGGTTTTAAACACATACTTGGTCAATTCACAAGGTCATGTCATATTGTCATAATGTCTTAATATTTCACGAATCGGCGGCTCGGCTTAACCGACTTTTAGGCGTTCGGGGCAGGTCTCTGCTGATTGGTTACGATAGCACAATAAACATAGCATACAGAGTAGTAATATTTTAGGACAGTTTTTGCTTGAAAGCCAATAAAAACATTTTTAAAACATTGTGAAACATTAGGACATTATGATAATATGACATGACAAGAGACATTGTGAATTGACCTATACTGTTTATCTCAACTAACAAAATGTATCAATTAGATAATTATAAAAAATATTTGAAAACAAAAATTGTGGAACTATCCATTTTTGAATTTCCCGCCTCTTAACTGAAAGGACAACACTGCTCCAGTCAACAGGCATCTGTCAGTTGACTGCTGTCAAAATTTTAACAAGCTGCGTCATTTAGTTTGTGTTTGGCAGCTACTACTGCGTGACTTGAGGAGAAAATGGCAAAAATTGAATGTCGTGTGCTTAAGCATAAACCAAACTACTACCACCAATTTAAATGGTTTACTGATTTCCGTTGTGGCCGTACAAGCATGGAAGAAACCCAGCGTTCTGGAGTCCCAGTTGAGATCTCTACACCGAAAACAATTGGTTTTGCAAGATCAAAAATTGAAAGTGAGAGATAGTTATTGTGGAAGTCATAGCCATCTCACATGGCTCTGTGGTTTCAATTTTGAATGATCTCTTGGGTATGAGAAAGCTTTTCCCAAAATGGATGACGCATTTGTTCACAATCGACCATAGACAAGGACACACTTGTGCAGTTTCCAATGCAAAAATCCATGAAGTTGAATACAACGATGAAATCATATCTCAAACAATTGCCCATTTTGATGACCTCGACAAATCTCATTTTTGGATAAGAAAATTGGGGATAAGAAAATTGGTGAAAAATTTTGGACGAAGTATATAGAGCTCAAAGGATACTATGATGAAAACTTAAATGATTTTTTATCCAGAAACCTGTGTTTCATTCAGAAAGTCACGGACTTATTGACCGCCCTCGTAACATTAACATATTTTTGTTTGTATCACTTAAAAAAAAAACTTCAAAACAGTCATTCCTTCATAACATTGAGAGCCAGATTGCAATTTAAAACATAGTTGAATGTTTAACTATACCGATTTCGTATTCAATACATCTGCTCTTCTGACTAGTATTTCAGTTTCAGTTTATATTTTTTCTATGTTTGAGAAAAAATTCCGATTTAATGTATAGAAATCAAATAAAGAGCATAATCATTTTATAACGATCTTATATTCAATGATGAATATAGCAATTTGTATTCAATTTATCTACACTTTTAACTAGTACATATTTAAATTCCATTTTCAGTTTGCTTCTTTGAATGTTCTATTTTCTATGCTGTATTTAAAACTGTCATTAGCCACCCTCGTAATTCATATAAATAAAAATGTAGCCTGTCAAATTACAAAAGCCATTTAAAACAAAAGTAAATGGTTTTTACTACATACATTATGTGAGTGCAGTTTTTTTCCACACTAAATGGTACGAATATGTTTTAAATAACTAACAGTGACTGTAAATTAATGTGAAAAGGATATTTAAATGTAACAAACATAAATTTACTTCTTTGTTTTTTCATATATTGTACTAGCAACAACAATAGACTTTGTCTGCTATAAAAATCATAAACTTATGAATGAATCAGTTGTTTATTAGAATATTTTTTTATTTTTTTTTGTGTTTGAAATAAAAGTCTCTGACATGAAGAGGATAATGGGGAGAAGGATGCGTATGATGATGATGATGATGAAACCCATGAAGTAAAATGAAATTTGTTTGGTGTGCAGTGAAACAACAAAATAACAAAGTTTTTTTCTTCTTGCTTCATGAACATTTTGTTGTAGTTGTTGCTGAAGCCAACTTTAGTAGCGAGCATTTCACATTCTACTCTTCAATTTTTTTTTTAATATTTATTAGTTGACATAGTTTTCTCGGCAGAGATATAAAATAATGAGATGTTTTGAGTCATTAAGAAGTTTTTAAAAGCTCTGATACTTCCGCTAAAATTTTGATTAATTGAGAGAAAAGTATTTTGAATTCATTAAGATTTTAGACAATTCAAGATTTTCAAAGTGTCTTATACAGAAGAGGAACGTAGCTTTTAAACTATCATCAAATTAAATGCATATGCAAAATAATTATTAAATATCTTCAATATTTTAATTAATTTTCCTTTTGTTATTTGATTTTTCAATGATGATGTAGATTTTTTTAAAATGATTTCAAACCTTTAAATATAGATTTTTTTCTTTAGTTATTGTTATGGCTGCAGCTATTGTTGCTGCACCTTATGCGATTGTGTGTGAAAGTTTCTGTAGTCGTATGAATAAACCATAAGATGGCCCCTCTCACAAAAGTTGTTTTATAAATAATCCAGTTCAAGGGTTAAAAATATGACACAATAATATTATTTGCAACATTTCATTTTTGTTGGTAACATCTACAAATTTCTTTTCGTTTTTTTTGTGCCCTCCTAATATACATTTGACTATGTAGGTTGTATTAAAACCAGCGACATTTGACGTGTAGCATTGGTAGTGGTAGTTTATTTGCCGGAAGTTAGCCATTTTTTTGTAAAAAAAAGAGGTGTACCATTTGCGTTTATTTTTTATTTCAATGTGTTCTAACCCACATACATGCATGTGCATGCATACAAACATTTTCAAATAAAATAGAAAAATCATGCTATTGATGCTCTCGAGTTAAACAAAGTTTATAGAACATCCATACAAACAAATATGCAATTCATGAAGTCATAGAAATACATACAAAAAGGCGGGGAATTTTTGGAGTAACATGGCCATATAAGAGGCCTTAGGGACTAGCTAAATAAAAAGTCGGCTGTGCCGCATCTTATACATATAAAATTGAAAAAAAAAAATAAATATATAAATGTTTTAAATATTTTTAAATTTTGTTAAACAATATTTTTTCAAAAAATTTTTTTTTTTTAAATTTTTTCTTTAATTTCAATTTTTTGTTTTAATTTATTAGTGAAAAAATTTACGACAAAGAAATTTCTTTTGTGAAAAAAAAATTCGGGTTAAAAAATATTTTTCCCGATTTTGACCCATTGTAGTTCCAACTTACTATATATAGCCTTATATACATCGTTGCAATGGACTTTGAAATATCTATCATTAGATCCATATCGTCTACATTTATGACTTAGTAATCGAGATATACACAGATCAAAAATAGGCCAAAAATAGAGGTTGTTCCAGAGTTTTCCTTATATCTCCGCCATTTGAAGGCTGATTTTCTCGATTTTAAATAGCAACCAAGCTGGAAGAATTCCCGATATATTAATGCATGAATCATGTATGTACGTTTTTTGGGGACTACGGAAAGTTGATTTCAACATACAGACGGACAGACGGACATGGCTATATCGACTTCGCTATCTATAATGATCCAGAATATATATATATTGTAGGGTCGCAAATGAAAAATGTACCCTTGCCACTCATGGCGAAGGGTATAAAAGTACAATGATTTTTTAAAGTAAATACGTTTTGACATAAAAGTGATAACTAGGGGGCGGATTTATATGCAAATACATGTTTTTTCTCGAACGTCCAAATACAATGTACAATGTATTCGTATCGCACATTTTGCTGTAAAATGGCATGGATTTGTTAGTGCATATTTTGTCATATTTTACTTCAAAATGCATATTTAATATGGATATTTTTAATAAAAATATAAATTTTTGTCGTCAATGAGCAACATATTGTCTGGACAAAAAGTTTTTGTCGAATTTGTTATAGAAATATCATTAAATGTTATCAACTAACTTCTATCATCATCGAGAAACTGGCATTAAGTTCTCTATCAGCAATTGAAAATTATGATTTCAAAATATTTTGCTTCAAAAAGGTTTAGAGTATTTTTTTAAGTATGTATCAAAAATTCATTAAATATATCGAAAACATTCATATTTCTTTTCATTGCAATTTCGATTTGTAAGAGATTTTGTTATCGAAAGATATTGTAACTTCACATTCATAGTTATCGCTGCTGACAGTAATTTCCCAGCAGTTCTAGGAGACTGTTCTGAACTATAGATTTTACCTGTCAATTAGGGTGTCAACTAGTTACATAACTAGCTACGGTCAAATGACCCAAAATATCCGACATTAGTGGCAATTACTGTCTATAAGGGATATATTTACTACCTGTTACTCTACAGCACGATCAAAATATTGGTAATTTTAAAAGGCAAGTAGCAAGATAGATGCTCTAAAGATTATGGCTTTAAACAAGATATTATAATTAATAAATCCATCGTTTCTCAGAAGAACAATTATACTTTTTTAAACTTTAACAATTTAATTCCTGGTATAATTTAAGAGTCAAAACTGCTGGGAACACTGTTGTGTGTTTATTTGACATTACGCGATCCATAGTTAATTATTTTATGTTTCTGCACAAAAATATAAGTGCATATTTTTTAAAATTTTTAGGTCATATTTTGATTTTTTTTAAGCATATTTTAGCCGAATATTTTTCAATAATAAATGCATGAAAATCCGCCCCCTAGTGATGTAATCATAACTTTTGTTGATATTTTAAAGAACTTTCGAAATATTTTGGACATTTGCATAATGAATATTCTCCACATTAGAAATATATTAAAACATGATAACTCACTAACGAATTTATGAACAAATACCAGAAAATTATAAAATGACCGAGTTTTTTAAACAAAACACATTCTTAACAAATTAAACAAATTAAAGAATGTTATATAAATTATATATTAACAATAATATATTTTTGTAATATAGGGGTTATATGGGGGTAAGGTCAATTATGGACTGATTCTCACAAAATTTGATAAAAACTGTTGTTTCATATGAAACTTGTTTATGTCCAACTACATCACGATATTAATTACTCTGTCCAACAGCATTTTGGGAACAGAATAGCGACCCTATAATTCTGAAAGGGAATGTTGAGAAGATCATTTGTGTAGAATAAACTTATAGTCTAGTTGTAAGTTAATGTCTGAGAGAGTTACATATATTTTGGGAATAATTTTTGTGGAAGATCTTAACCCTGTAGCTCCTCTCTTTAGGGGTTTATTTAATCCTTTATTCGAGAAAATCAAAAAAGTGCTTTCAAAAAGGATTTAAGGTCGCCACCTTGTGTTTCACATTATTTACAAAAATCACCAAAAATCCATTTATGATCCGAATGTGC
Source organism: Calliphora vomitoria (assembly GCA_942486065.2). Classification (NCBI taxonomy): domain Eukaryota; kingdom Metazoa; phylum Arthropoda; class Insecta; order Diptera; family Calliphoridae; genus Calliphora; species Calliphora vomitoria. Next base: position 112,781,081 of record OW818030.2, on the reverse strand, counting down.
TGAAATTTAATATATAAATAGTCCTTTACGATATTAATTATTATAAGACATTTATGAATGTTCAAGTAATTTTCTGAGGGGGACCTTGTTTGGGGACTAGGGCCAAATGATGCCCGATTTTCGCAGAATTGAAGCATAATTAACATATCTATGACTGCAGTATTCCGGGGAGACATTTGTATTGGGGGCTAGGTTAAATCATTAACCGATATTGCATAACACCAAACAAATCTTATCAACAGAGAGTATTGATAAACCAGCTAGCTCTTTTCGTTTGGGCTCTATCGTGTTTAAAAAGACAGAGAGGCAGACGGATGGTTATAACTAGATCGTCTTTGAATCTTAAGAGTACCCAGAATATATATTATAATTTGGGTAAACGACAAATATTTTTATGTGTTACAAACGGAATGACAAAATCAATCTTTTTGGATGGTGGGAATAAAAATTTAAGATTTTTTCTTCATTCCTAAATTCATTGAGTAAAATGAGTAAAAACTATTTTCTTTTAAAATTTCAATAATTAATTTTCGTGAATGATATTCCGAAGTGGGCCTTAGATGAAATCTATGACTATGTATGTATGAAACTTATTTCTGTTAATTTTTTTCTAAATATGAGGCTTGTTTAGTAATTTTGAGAAGTGGGCCTTATATGGGGGCTATGGCCAATTATGAATCCATCTGCACACAGTTTTGGGTGTGATTTATTTGTAATTAAACGTATTTGTCGATTGGTACACTTAAAGGTGTGTATACTAATATTTTTGGGCATTGCAAATATCTGCAAAAACGCATAACACCCTCCCCGCTATGGTGGTGTAGGGTATAATAAATCGGATATACACATAATACCCTATTTAGAAAAAAACTTAATGAGCTGTATTGCAAATGCTAAATAAATTCATAAGTCTTTGAAAAATTGTATTTGCTAGCAAACTGTGTACATAAACTTTATTCTAGCTTCTAAAAATAAGTATTTCCGACTTAAAATACTTGTACTCTTAAGGCCTTGTCATTTTCCACCTCCTGATTAGTGAGCTTAAACATAAAAGCATGAGCTTGTGCTTTTAACACAACCACCACTAACGCCACTACTACAAAATTTAACTTGCATACACTCACATCTATTTACTCACACACACTCACATACATACAAGCATACATGTTACATTGTTTGACAGTCAAGTATAATAAATGTTCTGTTTTGTTCCAGAGTTTATGTGATTTTTCCTGTAGTTTTATTTTGTTTTTTTTTACCCTATTTTTTTATCTTTTTTGCTTCATTTTTAAGGACAATGACAAGTGTGTTTTTTATAGTTGGCAAAAACTTTTTTATGATTGAAATGCGTTTTAAATTGTTGAATAGAACTTCACCATCAATAAAATTGTAGAATGATTGTGAATTTGTTACAGTTTCTTTATGGGAGTTGGGGGGAAAAAAAACATACACACTTAAAATGAATAAACGTTGTATGTGCAGTACCTTTTAGTTAGCTTTGTAGGGTTTTTATGTTTTTCAGGGAACATATTAAATTTTGAGTAAAATTTGTTATTGCTATTTAAATTTACTTAAATGTTATACATATATTAAATAATGTGGCCGACCATGTTTGTATAAAGCCAAGAAATAAATTGTTTGTCCTTATTTGTATTACAAGGTAATAGCTTATAAATTATAGAAAGCTTGATGAAAAAGATTTGAAAATTTTAACTTAAAATAAACTAAACTTTCATTTAATCAGAAATATTATAAACCTATTTTGATTTAATACAAATTAAACCATCCTAATAGAAATCTGCACAATTATTGCCCTTTTTTTATATTATATTCCCAATGTAAGCCTTTTTACTGCTGTTGTTAATTTTTTTCTTCTTTAGCCATGATTTCCTAGAAGTGTCATTTGAATAGTTTATTTGAATGCTAAATTTTTTTTCAAACATATTGCACAACAAACATACCTAAAGCTATTTTTAAAAACTGTATAAAAATTAATTTTATAAAATATAAAATTTAATTAACTTTTCTTTAAACGTTAAAATTTTCGCATTAAAAAATATTTGAATTTTTTTTTACCCTTCAAATGTTCATAAATTTTCTGACCGAAAGTTTTTTTGTTTTATGGTTTGGTTGTTGTTTATTTGTTGTCTTTGTGGCTTTAAATTATTATGAAAAGTGGTCAAAAGAGATAACAGGGTGAAAAAATAACAAATTATCGCTGTAGGTAACATTTATCATATGCATGTAGGTGCAGTTGGCCACAAAAGTAAAACAACACTCTATAAATTAATGTTTAATAATGATCGGCATTAAAAAAAATGTCATTCGTATACAAATGCTATACTTAAATACGTCATGATATGATGACACAAATTAGCGATGCCAACATCATAACATTGTCATGTTATTGCAAGGCATGCAAATTGTTGTGCTGTGTCATAAAGAATACTAGCAACTGTTTCTGTTCTCTCTGCATTTTATGGTTTTTCAAAAACCAAGGACTTATTTCTAACTACTAATGACATGAACCCATCTTACAGAACATCTTACAGAAAACATTCAGAATTTCTGTAGAAACACGAAATTTATCTGTATAAAATAACAAATCACTTGAAATTAAAAGTTGTGCGCACACTTTTAACACTTAGTGTACTATTTGCTACTACCTACTATTTATGTTTATGACACATAAATTAAAAGTGGAAAAATAAATATAATTTTTGAAACTATATAAATTAATTAAGCATTTTTGTACATACGACCACACAGTGGCAGAAAGGTTGACCGAGGCCCAAAAAATAACAATAAAATCAAATGTTGGCATTTAAAATGGAATTCGATTTTTTAACTAACAATTTTAAGGTACGTTCACATTGCAGAAATAAGTATGGACATTTTAGTTATGTTTATTTAGTTAATGTGAATGTGCATATGCAGTTAGTAAAATAATAGCTATTTTAGTTTAGTTATCGGGTTATTTAGTTATTTCAACAACACACAAATTAATTGAAAAATATTGTTATGTTTTAACCTTTTTAAAACGTTGGTTTAATTCCTTTAAATAAACTGAATACTTTTGATTGCAAATAAAAGCCGTTTAGTAGTTTAAAATTTGTAAAAACTCTTTATTTATTTAAAATATACAACAACAACAGTTCAAATAGTCACTCAGTGTCTTTATACACGTTTATCAATTCGCAGCAATGCACATACACTTTATAATGTACAAACTTAAACACAGTTGATGTTTACTCTAACAACGTCTATGATAAACTCTCTCTCGACTGCAACTTCTGTTACTTTGTATACAACGGACAAACTAGTATATTCGAATTCTAGCAGCAACATTTAGTGTTGCCATACTTACAAACAATGCTAATAACCGTATGCTATCAACATTGTTGATAAGTAGAAGTTTCTACTGATGAACGTGCTTATAAACATGATGAATATTGCAGGCAGTCGTTACAGACCATTAAATTCAAATCGCTATTGCACATTCGTAACAATATAATAAATTTTCGCAAACCATACCTATGTTTATAGCTTATTTTTTGAAGTTTATTTATTTTTATTCGTTGGCATTATTTTGCAAAATATCTGAGCAAAGTTAAAATGTTGTTGCACTCTTCAATGACTTACCTAGATGGTGCAACACAATTGCGAGTTGTAAATCCACGGTCAGTTGTTAATTCACACTTGTACCTTTAAACATTATATCGGTTGTGAATATATTTCCAGAAGACGATGTAATTCTCTTTTTTGACATGTAGCGAAACAGCAGAGTATATTATCTTACCAAGGAATGGATTTCCGCACATGCAGGTCTTACCCTCGTCAAGAAAAGCTGATTGATGTTATATCCTTCAAGAGTTCATTTATTTGTTCATCAATGCATGTCACTGGTCAGTGTCTACTGTGTCAATAAATTTAAAACATTTTAATAGTTATTTGCATTTAATGAAGCGCAAATTTCTTACATTCAATAAAATTTCAAGTATTTCAATATTTAAAAATAAACCACTTAAAAGGTGTTTGGAAGTGATCCTTGTATGGGAACAATGGCCAATTATGGACTGATTTTCATATAATTCGGTACGGTGATTTCATTAGGTGCCCCGATAGACTACACGATAGTGTGCTGGACTATCAATCTGGGAGTTGCGGGTTCGATTCCCGCCAGAAACTCTGGGTGTATCTGCAGACAAGCAAAACGCTTCGCAGTTTGTGTTTGTTTTTTTTTTTAAAAATAAAAAAAAAAAATTATATATTGTAATTATTTTTATGGAATTTCAACCATATACAGATATTAATAAAAGATTTATGAGTGCTTAAGTACTTTTAGGGAGTGAACTATGATCAAATATGGAGCGACCGAAACAAAATTTCGGTTTCAGATTTGTTTTTACATATTACGAATATTTTCGTGAGTTTACACGTACAGAACACGATTTTAAACAAAACACACAAAAAGAGCGTAAAAAATACAAATATTTCATTCAGTTACTTGACAGCATTCAACGAAGCAGGTGTGTTGCGGATATTTAATTTTGTTACCCATACATGCACACAAATTTAATTTCACTTTTTGCCCATAAACGTTCTATAGGCATTTATGTACCATAGAGCTATATTCCGGGAAGAAATTTGTGTGGAGTCTGGGAGAAATCATTGCCGATTCTTAAAATTGTTATATTTTTCGAAAAATATCAACTATTTTGGAAGTTGTCTCTCATTTTGGTTGGTGTCTCTCATTTTGTACAGGACCGATTTTGCCATTTTAATAATATTTGCAGAAAATTTCAACCTGTACGTCATTTCCTTAAGGCCCTATCGTGCCAATAACAGACGGATTATTTTTGATTCTTGTTTTGTAAAAATGCTTATATGATGGAAATGCAATTTTCAGATGCACTTTTGAAAATGTTGTCAACGTAAAATTTTAATTTTTGTAAAATAATGCTAAAAAGTGTTAAATTGACTAAACAATTAAGTTAGAATTTTTTGGTGACAAGAAGTTTATATAACACCAATACTTTTCTCATGTTTTTTTCCATTTGGACCACTATTTTACGAATTACAGCCACTTTTATGTTTCATATAATTTTCATAAGAAAAATCGATTTTTGGTTGAAAATATAAGTGATCATAGATTACTTTCCTTTTTCCATTTCATATGAAAAATAGTTCTTTGGTTGATAATATAAGTGATTACAGATTATCGTCCTTTTTCCATTTGGACCACTATTTACCGATTTATAGCCACGTTTGTCATATGTGAAAACTTTGATATGAAAAATCTATTTTTGGTTGAAAATGTAAGTGATCACAGATTGTTGTCTTTTTTTCGTTTGAACCAATACTTATCTACTTATAGCCACAGATAGGTTTCATATAATTTTCATATGAAAAATCGATTTTTGGTTGAAAATATAAGAAATCACAGATTGTTGTCTTTTTTTCGTTTGAACCAATACTTATCGATATATACCTACTTTTGTGTTTCAATTCATTTTCATATGAAAAATCGTTATTTGGTTGATAATATAAGTTATCTCAGATTATCGTCCTTTTTCCAGCTGGACCGACTTACAGCCACTTTTGTGTATCAGAAAATACAAGTAATCATCAGATTGTTATCTTTTAATTCATGTTGATCACTACTTACCAACTTATAGGCACTTTTATGTTTCATTTCATTTTCATAAAAAAATTGATTTTAGCCACGTATATATTTCAGATAATTATCATAAAAAAATCTTTTTTTTTTTTTTTTTTTTGTAAAAATTTCATGGATCACAGATATTCACCCTGTTTCCATTTGGACCACCATTCACCGACATGTTGTCACTTTTGTGTTTCAATTCATTTTCTTCAGAATAATCGATTTTTGTTGAAATATCTGTTGAACACAAATATTCGACATTTTTCCAGTTCGACCGCTATTTACCGACTTACAGCCACGTTTATGTTTCAGTTAATTTGTAAGTAATTTTAAGAGTATTTTTATTTATGTATATATATCGAAAACAATTTCGTTTGATTGATGTTTTTATTTATTTTTCGTATCTCAATGACAATTATAGGCTATTTAAGCATTTCACATAAACATACAAATATTTTTGGTCAGAAATATGAGTGATCACTAGAGTGGGTCAAATTGTTTGGGCCAAAGGCGCACATTGCTCTAAAATAAATTATGAGCGCCCAGATTTTTCGAAATAGTTATTTTTCCAGAATTTTCAAGAATCGAGGCAAAAGAAAATTGTATTTCCTCTAGTGTATGTTGGGGTTTTATTTTTGAGTGCCTCCATAGTGCTTTTGTAAATTTTTGTTGTTAATATGATCGCCTTTTTTGTGAAAATTGTCGAAATTGTTGTGAAAATTGACGAATATGAGCATTTCCTTCGATTAGCCAACCAGGATCGAAAAATAAAATGTTGATAATCATCGTGTTTGATTGAAGATATTTCGATATAATTTGATACATATAATTTTTCGGCCCAAAGGCAAAGCCTATGGAAACTGGCTGAAATCGGTCCATCATTACAAATGTCCTCCCGAAATTGGACTTTATCGGTCATAAATGTTTAATTTATGTAGGTATCTACACAAATATTGTTACAAATAAGTTTTATATATACCGAATTCATGTCACCAAATTTTATTATGATCGGTCTATAATTAGTCATAGTTCCCATATAAGACCCGCTTCCGTAAATCACTTTAACATTCATAAATCTCATAAAAATGTTGGTATACACATAAAATTCAACACAAATAACTTTTATATAGACATAAACTACGACCTAATTTCACGGTGATCGGTCAATAATTGGTCATAGCTCCCATATAAGGCCCAATTCGAAAATCACTCACGAATATAAATTATTAAATTTTTAAAAGAAAAATGTTTTTGCTCATTTACTTAGTGTAGGGTATTATATGATCGGGCTTGACCGACCATAATTTCTTACTTGCTTTTTAAGGAAATTTGAAGATATTTATGGGAAAACACATGGTGGTAATAATAAAAAAACTATGAAAAATCTTACGTTCGCGACCCGTACTTAAGCCAATTAAACAAAAACCAATGGAGATATTTTATTGTGTAAATACCTACATTAAAATAAATTAAGCGCTTTTAAATATTCCGTTCCCTTTCGCGGATTTTTACATTTCACTACTGTCAGCCAAAGTTGACTTATATTTTGCGTACGTTCGTTACCACATGTTTATAACTATCATTATGAAAACTTAAACTCAATAAAATCCATCTTTTGCACTAAACATAGAGCTATCCAATCGCAAAAAAAAAATTCTAGAAAAAGTTTTGTTTTCTATATTCTTTGGACATCAAAAGCGTACGAATGTACATTTGTGACCCCAGGAAACGCCCATTTCTCATAATGAAATATAGCTGTGGTTTCTTCGGCAAAGTTTCTTTAAATGAGCCAAAGAACAAGAATCGCGATGAGCATTTGTACATTTGTACATTTTTTCGGCCCCCTACAATATGACCCACCCTAGTGATCACATATAAATTCCCTTTTAATATTCAAAAGCGTATTTACAGTATTATATATATGAAAATTATGTATGTTTGAGAATTTGTCTTTAAATGCAATTTTTTAATTTCTTTCAATCAACTTTAGAACTCAAAATATTTTCTGTTAACAAAGTCTTTTGTAAATGATTTTATAACGAATTTTAAGTAAAAAAAAAATAATTTTAATTTTCTACTACTCATTGTTCATAACTATGTAAATGAAAAAGTTAGCAATATACATATAATTGTGTTAGTAAACTTACAATGTTACAAAATTTATCAATGACAATTAGTTGGAAAATAATATACACTCATGTTACACACACTCACATGCCGACACAATAATACATTGATATCATTAAAATGTTGTTAAATTTTGTAAAATTAAACATAGTTGTTACATGACTTACATTTAGTTAAGTTAATTACACAAACATTTTGCTATCACCATCATCATCATCATCATCATCATGTTTAAATTCCCACACAGTGCCACTATACTGGCTCTTATACTCTTACCCACTCAAATACTTGCATTTATACACATATATATACATGAGGGCTTATTTATGTACATTAGGATGGTCTTAAAATTATGCTATTTCTAATCATTTTCTTTTTGTAATACAAACAGTTGTTGAATTGTGTCCATGGTTTAGAGAAAACATTTTCAGGGTTTTCATGATAATAAAAGAAATTTTCTGTTGGAGACAATATTATTTGAAAACTTGGACAACTTTTGACTTGTTTGCATGGAAATTGAGCCTTCCTAATATACACATCTAAACAGTGCACGAGCACTATTGTATACTGTGTGGGAGTTTAAAACAAGCGAATAAACAAAACAAGTAGAGGACATCATCATTGAATACATTCGTTCATTTTCTATGGGGACTTGCAATAAGAATATTAAATTAGTACAAAATACATACTCACACACTCACACACATACTTATACATACCCGGCAGTTAAGAAAGTAGTCAATGTATCGCTTATATGCAGTATTTGTCACAAATGTCTGACCAATTGCCTGACATCAATTTATATATCTTTTTGGTTATTTTACACTTATGTGCTCTTTGTAGTGCATAGAGAATTCAATGGTGTCTTTATACACCCCATGTAATCTAGTGTGAAGACAATTGTCACTTAAGTGTCTCTAAATTATCTAGAGTGTAGTCACTTTAAATGTATATTTTGTACTGGTTTTGTAACATGTCGAAATAACTAGTTATGTAGCTGATCAAGTAACCAGTTAGATTGCTAGTATGGTAACCGAGTCTATGCAACCGATATGTGAATCCAATGCGTTGACTTCTTTGGAGCAGCTATCAGAAAGGGTCATATCCACTGCTTGGGACATGCATATGTACAATCACTAGTTCGGGACAATCTCCTAAAACTGCTGGGTATGTATATACACACAAACACACAGCTTTAGTACTCTCATGTGTGTATGAGTGCATGAGAATGCAAGCATATTTAAGCATCAATGAGACAAATAACAAGAGACTTTATAATTGTCATTTAACTAAATACTCGTACTGTTATCAATGACATTTATACTCGTCCACATACATACACATATGTGACAGAAAGTATTCATTATTTTATGTTTGAAATTTGAAGAAAAAAAATACACAATTTAATTGGCAAATATCAAAAGTCTGTGATAATTTCAAATGCCCTTAAATTGAAAAAAGTATTATGTTTATTTAAAACACAAATCAAACATTCCCTTTATATAGGAAACACTATTTCATGTATGTTATGAGGTTTGCGGATCTAAAACTTGTAATTGAAAAGTAAATTCTTGAGTAACTGCAAGTCACTAACAAATTTTTGCAGGGTGATAATATGATCCAGAAAATAAGTAATGTGTTGTTTAGTATAAAAACAAACTTTATCACATTCAGTTGATATGAATTCTATATCATGTTTAAAGGACATTCCCAGCTCCCAAACGTCTATTTGCGTAGACAAATTTGATAGTAAATATCTTGTGTTGCGGGCAATTTGCTAATGAAAAAAAAATATATTTTTCATTACTACTACCGGAAATAATGCTTAACCAAAATATTAATATCATTCATTAAAATCCATACAGATTCTATAATATTATAGTTCTATTTAGTATCGGTATATTACGCTAAATTGCAAAGGAATTGTATCATATTAACAAATAAACTGCAGGAAATAATTAAAAATATTATTTCTCATGAAGCCATAATATACCAAAATAAATTGAGTTTTGTTAAATTTATTTCATTTTTAAATAAAAAACATGTATACTGATTTATTTTTTTTGTCTCATATTAAAATAAATTTTTAATTTAAAAGGGCGTTAATGCATTAATGTTTTTATTTGACACCTCATATTATGAATATTTTATTTGTAATGATGGTTTTGTTAATAGTGCTGTTGTTGATATTATATGAATTAATATTAGCATAATATAGTTGCAATGGCTTTTATCAAACATTAATTCCCAGTAAAAAATTGGAATTCCAAAGAAGCCAACATATGCGAGTAGAAATTACTATCTACAATAATGAAACCAAAATCTAATGGCATAAATTTGTTGTATATTCATCAAAAAAATGACTTTTTTAATATTATTTTTAAATACTCAAACAAATAATTACTTAATTCACAACCTAATGAGTTGATTGTCGTATGATTTCAGAAATCTTGTTGTTTAATTATAAAGGTTGTTTCATTTTTAAGACCGATAGAACCAGAAATTGTAAAAAAGAATACAAACAAGTAAAGTTTAATAAGAAAAATATATTTTATTCGGTGGCATATGTCCACCGCGGCTGTTCTTGACGATGTCACGAATAACGCCTCAATTGTTGCTGTTTTATCAGCATAAACCAGTGACTTCATAGGAAATAATCGAGAGGTGTCAGATCGCACGACCGTGGAGGCCAATTGACTGGTCTATTTCTCGATATCAAGTTATCGCCAAATTTTTATTTCAATAATTCGATGATTTCGGTTGCCGTATCGCCATCCTGTTGAAACCACATCTCGCGGGATCAATACCATCAATATTTATACAAATATGATCATGATGCGGTAAGGATCTCCATTTTTGAAGAAATAAGGCCAATGATGCCACAAGCGTGTAATAGATACAGTAGGTTCTGTCGTGGATTGGTCTGACTTTTTTATTAGCAAATGTAGTAAAAAAACCAAAAAATATATACTAATATACCTTACAAAAAGAAGACACTTTTTGAAAATCGGCTGGAAAATAGCTGACTTATGGCCACTCAGGTTTTAAAAAAAAGCAGTTTTTCAACAGCTTGCCATATTCTTCATTCTCTAAGGGATCGAGAGGCAGTAAAATATTGGTGTATGACTTACAAATGTGAAATTTTTTAAATTTTTAGCTTTTATCTTGAAGCATTTTTACAACATAAATTTTTTCAAAGTATTAGCTTATGTTAGCTATGACCTTTTTCCATCTTTCTAGCATCATAACGCTCATTTGCTGCAACAACGTCATAACTCAAAATCCGTGTTTTTTGAAATAAGTAATACAAAATATACGCCGTTCTATAGTATTTCGTATAGTTTTATCAGTTTTCACAAAAGTCAACTATTTTTTGTGTGAGAGTGTTTTTTTGTCGCATAGATTAAAATTTAAATCCATGTTTTCTCGTATATTTGACAAGTAAAAATTTTGGACAAATACAGATTAGAAAGATATTAACATCTACTATTTACATCAGGTTTTATTTCTGAAATCCCATGATTTGTTGAAAATTTATTTAAGAAATAGTAAAATGTCATAAAACATTGAAACCCGTTTTTCTCGAAACGACTTTTTTTAATTATGACGTTGTTGCTGCTAATGAGCAAAAAGAACTGCTCATCTTTTGAGGCCAAGAACGAATTAAGCCAATATCGGATACTTTGTTACAAAGTGATGCGTATGAAGCAAGAAAGCATTCTGCATCGATCGAAGTACAAAGTAGTCGAACGGGTCTGGACTATAAAGCGGGTGAGGCTAAGCTTCCCAACCACTTCATTCTAATTACTTTTTAACAGATATTGATACATGTGGCCTAGCGTTGTCATGATGGAATATTAAGGTTTCATGTATGGCCGCAAATTCTGAGCGTTTTTCGGCAAATGCTCACTTCAAACAAATCAGTTGTGTTCGGTATATTAACGAACCCGTTAAGCCATAAATGAGTCTCATCGATAAAACAGTCATCTATAAGTTGCTAGAATAGATGACTGATTTTCAAAGTAAATTTTGATAATATGGTAGCGTTGTTCAGGCGGCAATCTATTCATAATGATTTTACAGAGTATACTGATCATTAATGTAAAAAAGTAAGGGCATTATGACAGTTACTTCCAAAAAACTTAAAAAAACAAACGTTATTTCAAAATAAGGTTTATCATACACAATATATTTGCCTAAGTTTACAGAAAGCCGTATGAATGAATCAGTAATGTAAAAGTTGATACTTCAATTTAATTTTGCTGGGTTGTACTTCAAGTTATGGGGTGCGTAAAGTTTATTTTTTTACAAGTTTTTTGTGTTTGTTTTTGTAACACTTTGCTGTATTGTCTGGAGGAATGGAACATACGAATACAGTGGAAAAAATAAAGATATGCAATAAAAAGGGGGTAATATTACTAATGCCGGTCAACATTTTTTTGAAAATAATAAAAACCTAGTAAGTGGGTTGCTATTGTAACTTTTAATGGTGTTTATATTATTTTACTGCTTAAAAATAAATTAAGAAATTGTTTCAAATGGTGGGAAAACATACAAGTTTGAATACAACTTATCTCGAAATGGATCCTATTTCCCATTTTGTATTATAAAATGGTTTTCCGATTCACTTATAAGCTTCAAATTCATACCAAACACTATTTTATCGAAATTTTTTGTTACTTTTTTTCAAATTTATTATACTCTTTCAAATATCTATTTAGCAATATGCAGACGGCGCATGATTGATATTTAATTTATATTAAATACATATTAAGTATACGCATATTAGCTGATCTTTGCATCAGTTATTCTAGTTTTATTTTAATCGAATAAAAGTTTATATAATCTTCAATTATAATTTTTTTTTTTTTATAACTTGAAGAAGAATCGTTGTGTTGCCTTTAACTTTATTGTTTTGTCACCTATAAAACAAAATTTTGTATAATATGATTTTTTTTATTGTCACTTGAAAAGTCATGAAACCATGTATCGTAATGTCTTATGCGTACAATGCCATTCGGTCTTTCTACAGAGCATAGATATCGGCTTCACAAATTATCTTTTATGCTTCCAGTTCTCGTAAATCTTTATAGCGATCAAGCATTATTTTGGGCATGCAAAATTATCCTTCAAGGTCTCTCAGCTTCAATGTTCGCAATTTTTTTTGAAATTGTTGCTTGAACAGCTCCCAATGTTTTTACATGCTTTTGATGATTTTTATAACAAACTTCATGGAGTAATACCTCCAATTCTTAGTCTCCAAACTTATTTGGCTGACCTTGATGATCTTTGTCTTCCGTGTCAAAATCATCACTTTGAACCACAAAAACTATCTCTCGCACGTTGAAACCAATGAGACACATTCACCATAAGCTTTGGTGAACAATCGGTGTGCTTCAACGTCATTTTTTTTAAAATTAAAGAAGTAAAGCTGAACATCCTTGTATATGGTGAAGGGTATAATAATTAGAGAAACACTATAAGTCTTTCCGAACTCTATGGACACCAGTAAAACAGAACGAAATAATATGATATTGTTAGCGTAGCATTGTGTAATCAACTGAAATTAAAACAACTGGAAAACATTATTATTCAATTTGAAAGTATTATATTTATGTAATGACGTTTTTTTTTTAATAAATATTCTAAGATGTATTAAATTTAATAAAATAAAATTACTTTTTCCCATAAAAAATTTTTACTTAAATAAAAAACTAGCTATGTATATTCAAATAAAATAATAAAATTTTCCATTACAAAAGATTACAAACAATATTTCACTTTAAATAAAAATTATTTTTCTTTTCACTTCAACGCCTTTAAAATCTATTTAAAATATAACTATTTATTTAATAATAATAATAATAAAAAAGCAGAAATTGATATTAATAATAAAAGTAACAAATAATATTACAATATTGAAATTACAAAAAGTTCTCATTTATTTTAATACATAGTTATTCACATGTTTTTAAACATTCTTTTTTGCAATTATAAAATGAAATTAAATAAAATAAAATACTAAATGAAAATGAAATTGTTTACAACGTTCAAAATGCATTAATGTTAAAAACTAATAAAAACAATAATACAATAATAAAAAAAAAATAAAATAAAATACAATTTGTAATATTTTCATTAAGTTCATTGAACCGTGCACATGTAATTTCCCTTTAAACAAAATTTACACACTTATGCCAACAACACAGACACACTAACAGGCACAGTGTGCAGCAACATTTTACACAAATACTCACTTGTTATTAGTTTTATTGATGATTCATTCATTCCCCTGCAGTTCATTGAGCTCGTTCCGCAACGTCCAACTAGTATGCCACCATGAACTACTACTAGTGAGTTTTAAACCCACTAGCATTGTGTTTAACTAGTACATTTAACATGGGATTGTCATTGCTTTTGGCCGATTGGCACACTCTGAGTAACACTTCACTATTAAATTCAATAGTACTAATACCTCTGCATTTTAGGAAAAAAGTAATTTATCAGAGAGCGGTTTTAAACTCATAACCTCACGTTTTCTAGTCAAATGCTCTAATCACTAAGCCACAGATCTTTTTTTTTTGTACTGCCCTCTATTTGCTATTGAGAATGACATGTGAATCTACTCTCAATTCCTGTGTTTTCTGTATTATCAGAAAAGAGATATATTTAACAGGATTTTATTTTACTTGAATTTATTTTCAAAAACCTAAGACTAATCCGACTATTGTTTATTACTGAATATGCTGGTTATATGTGGCACAAATGATTACCATTTTACTACCACTTTAGCAGCCACAACGATCTAGTATATTGTCCACGTAGTAATATAGCTAGTGTAAGGTTTCCAATTGCCTCTTTTCAAACTGCTGGGTCGTTACACTGTGTGTGTGTGTTTGAGTGTGAGTTTGAGGGTATAAGTGTTTTATAAGTTTTTAGTTGCATTTGATAAGTTCACTGAACTTGTGCATGTGTGTTCATAAGGATTAGTGTAAAATTATTTTATATACATTTAGGTTTTTTTTTTATTTTTTATATGTTTAACTTTAATCTACAACAACACTTGTTCAGACATGTTGTTATTTTTAGTAATAAAAAACATACACACACTTCCGTACTCTAGCCATACCCAGCAGTTCTAGGAGACTATAAGTTGCTACGTGACTAAATATTTTAACACGTGCATGTCTTGGATTACAATGATACTATCTGCAAGCTGGTCCAAAGTAGTCATCGCATTGGATTCACATATCGGTTACATAGAGTCAGCTACCTTACTAGCAACCTAACTGTTTACTTCATAAGCTACATAACTGCTACGGGTGATAACTGACCTCAAATAGTTTGAAAATGTGGAATTTTGTGGAAAAAAAGCATCATATGCGGGAAGTTTTTCTTTACTTCTTTAATTTGAATAAAAAATGCCACTGAAGCACACCAGTTGCTCACCAAAACTTATGGTGAATGTGTTCCATCGATACTGCTTACACAAATATTGGGAACTACTCAAGCAGCAATTTCAAATCATTTGCGAGCAGAAGGACCCATCCAGCAGGATTACAATAACCCGATGCATAAGAGATCATACATGAAGCCCGGCCAACCAGCCGATTCGACACCAAAGCCAAATATCCATGGCGCTAATGTAATGTTCTGTATTTGGTGGGAGCAAAAGGGTTTTATATATTATCAAACCATAATATTCCATCATGACATTTTTTGGTCACATGCTATTAAAAACTATTACCCCTAGAAACATAATCAGCGTAAAATTTACGAATACTCTTTAAAAAAATTGTTATTTCTCTTTATTTACAAAGAATTCGCCATTGTACTCTTTAGACATCTCAGTCCTTGATCAGAGCTTTAATAAGACATACACTTCGCTGCAGTGGGTATTTATAATTTTGTAACGGGTATGAGGGTCGAAATAACGCATTATTATCTTTAGAATGACTTTCAAGATTTTTGTTTTTATGAACATTCATTAGTTCACGTCAATTCCCCTCGAAAAAAATTGTCTAAAGGAACCGTATAAACTTGCTGTTGCGGAAACAGTGTGATCTAACAAACAAGAATAACGGAAGACGAAAAACTATCTGTCAAGGCCCGTGGAAACATCAATGTTTTGTTTTGACGGATCCCTTACACTTGTCACTTACAAGCGAAAGCAGTCTAAAATGGTTTACGCGTTATCATCTTGTGACGAAGATGCTTCTGTCAATGAAACCAGCGGAAAAACTGAAATGATTATGTATTATAATCAAACTAAAAGTGGAGTAGACAATTTAGATCAAATGTGTTCTCTCATGTCATGTAGTAGAAAGTTGAATAGATGGCCTATGACTGTTTTTTACTGCATTAAATATTCCATGCATTTATGCTTATAAATATATAGCCATAATGTCAACACCAAAGGTGTCATAGACAGTCCATTAACCGATTGCTTGTAAACAAACCTTCCTCCGACAACTCTCCACTAGATTACTTCTGGTGGGTAAAACAACTACTTTTTAAAGTGCAGTACAAAATAAGCATTTCAAGTGACTACACTATAGATTACTTAGAGACACCAAAGTGACAATTAACTTCACGCTAGGTTACATGTGTTATCAGTATAATTAAGCAAAAAGAAAAAAACTGTATGATAACACTGGTAAAAAAATAAAAATGTACCTACTAATTCTGAATTACCTACCTACCATCATTCGAACACCGTATTTATTTTGATTTGATCTGGTCTAGTTTTTGTGTTACAGCCAGTGCAGAAATACATGTAAAAGCAGGAAGAAAATAATAAAAGCAAAACCTGCTCTAAGTTCTAGTCGATTAGCTATGCCAGACGCAATCGATAACGATTCATTAGATACTGATTTTCAAGAAACTATCTCATCTAATGAGTCATATGTGCTATTTCAAAAAGATCTCAATGATTTGATATGTGAATTAAATTTGTCCAAACAACAGGCAGAACTTTTGGACTCTCGATTAAAAGGATGGAATTTGTTACAACCTGAAACAAGAATATGTTACTATGGCAATCAAGATGAATAGCAAAAAGGTTTTTTTTCACAAGATGATCAGTTAGTATTTTGTAATAATGATTATGACGTAATGACTGCCTTAGGTGTAGAATATAAACCAAAAGACTGGCGTTTTTTATCAATGGTTCGAAAGTAAGTTTAAAAGCTGTTATTTTACATATCGGCAATGAACTTCCCTCCATATCATTAGGTGAAGCTTCTAACATGAAAGAGTCTTATGAGAATATTAAATTTATCTTGGATAAAATTCAATACAATGAACACAACTGGAAAGATTGTTGTCCTAATTTTACGGTTACAAATAGGATATACAAAATACTGTTGTTTTCTTTGTGAGTGAGACTGCATAGATCGGATAAATCATTATGTTCAGAAAACAAAGAAATCTCCTACACCAGGACAAGCAAATATTGAATATACTTCTTAGTCCAGCCTGATAATGTACTATTTCCACATTTCCACATAAAATACATTTCCTACATTCACATTTACATTTCTTTCCTAATAATTTGGGAGCCGTCTACGATAGATAAATGATATCAGGTCCAGTGGAGAACATGAATGCCTGCGGACTAGTCTTGGACATTATAAAGAGACATTCCTTAAGCAAAATACAGAATAAAATCATAAAGATACATTCACGTTTATATTACGTTATAAAAAAATATCGTCATTTTGCTGATAAAAATTGAGATTTCCTAACATAGAATAAAATCCAATTACGAAAGAACTATTCGTATTTAAAACATTCTAATTATATTTCTGTTATCCTTATTCTTGTTCCAAGCTTAACTACACAGAGAAAACAGATTCGTGATATCAACCGAATTTGTTGCCAATCAAATGGTTCTACCTTAGTAATCGAAGTTTACAGTTGTTGCTACAAAATTTTAGAAGGAGTAACAAAAGTTTGGTTGCTTCAACTGAAATTCTTCTTTATCAACTGACTTTCTGTTGATAGCACCAAAAATTCGATGTCTGCAACCGAATCATTCAATTGGCAACAAATTCAGTTGCTATCACGAATCTGTATTCTCTGTGTATACAAACGTTTTCTTGTTACATGCAAAAAGTGAAGTGTTTTTTTTTTTTTTTTTTTTTTTTTTTTTGACCAGTGTAATTATATCAACACAATTTGTATAAAACCAGTTTGTACGAATTTCTCAAAAAAGTGTGCAATACAAAAAAGTTTAACATGACTACACTCTAGATTACTTAGGGACACTTAAGTACTCTAGACAATTTTCTTTACACTAGATTACCAGGGATGTATAAAGTAATCAATTGACTTATCTCTGCACTACAAATGGTACATACATACGTGTCAAAAGACCCAACATATATAAATAAGAGTCTGCCAAAATAAGTGAATATTACTGTCTATAAAGGACACACTGACTACTTACTTAACTGCTGGGTACAGTTAGTTACACAATAACAAATTATTAACAAATAAATGAATAAATAAACGTAAATAATCTGTTGTTGATATTAAGTGGATTTTATGATTGTATTCATACAACTACATCCGTGTAGTTGTAAATTTATGCATATGCATTTACATTTTTATATGAGTTTTATGTTTCAAAAGGTTTCAATTTATAGAAATATTTATATTAAATTTAGAAAAATATTCAAATATGTTGGTTTATGCGTTTATTTTTTATTCGAAATTCAATACTAATATACTTTTGTTTTAGAAGTAGTATTTGAGGAAAAACTCTTTCACCATAGTACATATCAAATTAATACTCGGATTATATTATTATTCTTACTATTCTTGCCATAGAAAATATGATTTTTATAAAAATTTCTTAAGCAAATAAAAGCTCAAGACTTTTGGTATTTTCATTAATGAAACTTGAAATTGGATCAAAGTGTTTTTTTCTGTTTTATAAATATTTTTATTTGGCCAAAAAAACCTTGTAAATTCCGTACAAGCCAGCACAGTGGGATCGATCGGGAGAGAAGTGGTAATAAATCTGTCTATTCTAAACTACTGGTCCGGTTACAAAGTGATGTGCACGCGAAAAAAAAAAATATAGTTGTGCATGGTTACTGTAACAATTTTAAAATTTTTAACAATATTATAGTCACAGAAACTATATATATGATTGTGGTAACAATAATATGGTTGATTTACGATTCACATGATTGTATCAACCATATGTATGGTTACAGTAAACATGTATATGTTTGTAACAACCATTTATATGATGAAGGACTTGCCATATTATGTTGCTCTCGGTTTATGGATATCATAATCTGAGAACAACATATTATGATAAAATTATTTATCATATAAATGGTTGTCACAAACATATACTTGTTTACTGTAACCATATATATGGTTGATACAATTCAAAATTAAAATCCCAAAAGCTTCTTTCACATTACTGCTTCTTTCTTGTAAGCTTTTACAGCGAGTAGCTATAATAGAAGCATTGCTTTGGTACATTTATATTGCATCTAAATGAGAAGTATTTTTTGCTTGGCATTTACACTCGTTGTTCATGTGTTTGCTTAAATGGTAACTCATCTTTATTAATTGTTTAAGTACTTTGAACACTACTATTGTCTTCAATGCCATTACCTACATTCTTATTTTTTGTAAAATTCTTATGGAGCTATGTCCTATTGGAACTTAAATGATCTGTGTAACAACAATATACATTTTGTTCTAAAAATTGTAAGCTCAACAAAAATAAATGGTTTAAAAATTTGGCAATAAAATATTTTACTTTTGGGTAACGATTTTACACTGTAAATTATACTTGTATGAGTCTGTATACGAGGACTGTCTCTAAAAACAATAATAGAATGAGTTAAAGTTCTTAAAATAAGCATCTATTAAGGAGGCGACTCTAGTTTATATCTCACTTATTCCTAAGAGTATTTGAGTTTTTGAAAGCTGCAATTTTTGTTAAATAAATACATTAACGAGACTAAGCGATACTGTAAACGATCTTCCAATATTGTTGAAACTACATCTGTCGAATTTGCTGTCATTTATTCAGTTTGTTTTGCCCATGGATGGATACCGCGTTCTACAGACAACGTGCCTTCGCTTACTAGGCCCTGGAGCAGTTGGAAACTGACCTAAATTTTCATTAAAAATCATCATCAGCGAGGGCCAATTCTGGATTAATGATACGTCAACAAACAAAATTTTCTAATTTGGGTAAAAAAAATCCACATGAGTTCCAGATTTAAGCGCCAGTCATGAAAATTTGACATTTCGGATCTGCGCCACCCATCGAAGGCCTGTTGATACCATACATAATGGCATCGATAGGCCTTTCAAACGAATAACAAATATTGATGATATCTCACATACTTTGTTTTAGTTAAATTTAAAGATAGGAAGCGTTTAATGAAAAATCCTTTAGAAGACACTTTGAACTAGTCTATTAAATATATTATAAACGGGACAATAGAGAGACAAAAAGGGACCATAAACTAGAGTATTTACGATAGTGTAGAATATAGAAAAGAATACATACAATGCTATGAAAGAGACTATTGACTAAAGCGATAGGCCTTTAAAATGAATAACAAATGTTGATGATATCTCCCACACTTAGTTTTAGTTAAATTTAAAGATAGGAAGCGCTTAATGAAAGATCTTTAGACTAGACGATTAAAGATATTATAGACGGGACAATAGAGAAACAAAACAGATACCATAGACTAGAGTGTTTACGATAGTGTAGAATATGGAAGAGACTGTAGACGATACTATGAAAGAGACTATTGATATAAGCATTTACGAGATTGTAGTAGAAATTATAGAAGAAATTATTGACAAGATTTTAAAAGGGACTACAGGGGGGGCTATATATGGGACTATAGACAAAACTATAGGCTAGTGTATATACGAGACTGTAGTCGATATTGCAGAATAGACTACAGACGTGTCTATAAAACAGACTATATATAAAACTATAGACGTGTAGACAAGACTATACACTAGAGTATTTCCGAGATTATAGTCGAGATTTTAGAAGAGTCTATAGAGAAGACTGCAGACGAGACTATAAAATATACTACAGACGAAACTGTAGACGAGAATACAGAGGGGACTTTAAATGATACTATAGTTGTTTCTGTAAAACAGACTATAAAAGCGAATATATTCGAATCTGATGACCAGACTACTGACTAGAATATAGTGTATACTAACTATAGTCTACAGTATAAACTAAACTATAGAGAAACTATAGAGAAACAAATTTATTTTAATTGTTGTATGTCTTCATTAAGTTATTATGTCGCTTATTCTGCTGAACAAATTCAGTGAAATGGCCACAATATTTTTGTGTGCCTGAAATTAGAGAATTCAATCCTACAATGATAAACTTTATTGATGAACACGCAAATAATTTTGCTTTCGGTTTAACGAATTTTTCGATTAATTATATGTACCTGACATTACTTCATGCATTAAAGCCGGAAACAACTGTATCAGATTTTAAAAGGTAAGTTGTACACTAAAAATAATTTTTGTATGACATTTTTTTATAAAAGAGCTTTAGCTAATTTATAACATTTTAAGAAAATTTAATTTAAAAGAAATATTCTCAATAAAACTAAATTTTTGATATTGCACCATTTTCTATACAATATGTTTTAGTCATATTAATAATATTGGTTATATGAATGAAACCTACAAATTGTTTAGCGTAACATAAATACCAAATAAATTTCAATTGCATACATCCCCCTTTACGTATGTCTAATATTTTGTATTAAAAATTAATCATACGACGAGTAAGGATTTTTTTAAGCCGAGAAGTATGCTATAATTGTTATGTTAGTCAATTATCTAGTAATGATAGCGTATACTTAACATTTAACTAACAAGTCAATTAAATATCAATCATACGTTAAATATTACGACGACTAAGATTTTTTTTCTAAGCCGAGAAGTATGCTATATACGTTATGTTAGTCAATTCTCTAGTAATGATAGCGTATAAGTAACATTTAACTAACAGGTTAATTAAATATCAAACATACGTTAAATATTACGCCAATGTATTAAGGGATTTGATGGGCTTTTAAAAACATATAAAAAAGTTATAATTTTTTCAACATACATATTCCTAAAATATAAAACTAAATAAATTTATAAACTTAATAAATATGGAAAGCTATTTTAAAATATTCATCCTCATTCAGTCATTCATTGTTGTTAGCTAATATAGCCCTTGAAATGTAAAACCTAAGTAACTAAAAATATCTTATCTTATACACGTATTATTATTTGTAGGTAACCTACATATTTCATATTCCTGTCAGAAAACTAAGAAAAATAATTGTTCTAACGACCTCGTATACAACATACGTTTTGGGGGTATTTATAACAAAATAAAAAATCCGACATTGCTTGAGAAAGGGTGTTTTGCTGACAGTGATACAGTAAAGGCAATACAAATGAGAACATTAAAAGAAGTATTACTTTAATGAAAGACATTTCGTGATTTCTCTATTTAAATACTTTATATATTAAGCATTAAAAATTTATTTTGTTTATGGTGTCCTCAAATTGACCTCAAATTGACTAGGTGTACTTGTGCTGCCAGTAAAAATTCTGCTCATTGTCAATTATGATGCAATAAATTAGGCTCAACAAAAAGAATAAAAACAAAACAATGCAGCACAATAATAACAACTATTGTGAAGAGATATGCTTGTGAATACAGGAATAACAGCAAATGACAGTATTGGTACGTACAAATACTTGCAGAAAAACAAAATGAAATAAACACTTGCTCGCATGCACTGGCACATGTACGTATGTTGATTGCATAATGGCATAAAAAGCGGAAATTGTGAATACAAATATTAATATGAGAAAACAATAAGTAAAGGTGCTATATTCGGCTGTGCTGAATCTTATATAGCCTTCTCCAAAGTATTCTTTAAGAAAAATATGAAAAAGAATTTTCGATAAAAAAATTTTTTTCATGAAAACAATTTTTAAAAAATTGGTGAAAAAAAATTTGATGAAGAAAAAATTTTCCTGAAAAATATTGGATATATGATTTAAAAAAGCGGGATTTACCATAGATGGCGTACTTATCTGTTATTTACTCTAACTTAGTTAATAAACATTATAGTGTAAACAATAAAAGTTTTTTTGCTTCGAAAATGTCGAATATTGTAACAATAAAGCGTCATATGCGGCATGTTTTGCTTTACTTCTTTGGACCTTAACCATTGAAAATTGCTAAAACTTGGTACACAGGTTCTTTATGGTCACACACTATTTGAAGTTGCTCAAACATTTTAAATTAGCCTTGGCTTGTCTCTCATCGTAGTTCAAAATTTAAATTTTATATAACAATTTTGAACTATATTATTTAAACACATAAAGTCCTTACCACTGTGCTGTAGTGTTGAATATTATCGCCATTTGAGTTACCCTGATTTTTGACAAAAATAAATTAGCCAATATAAGCCAAACGACAAACAAATAAATAAAACAGCATTGAAATGTTGTAACAACTGCAACGATAACAACAAATTATTTGTTATCAATTCATGACACATACACAAGTAAACAAATGAAAGCACATGCATATGTATACACACGCACACACACTCTTACAATGAAATGTAAACAAATAAAGGACAATACAAATACACATGCAAATAAAACAAATGATACAAATAGTTATACAAACACATGAAAAATACAAAATACACACATGTAATACAAACACATGCATATAAATGCATCAGGTTTCGTTTTTCGTTGTTATTGTTGTTTATACTCTTCACATGTCCTGTTGTTGCCATGATTGTTGTAAATGTATCACATTTTTTTAATACATGTACAACTACTATCAATATTATTGTGTTTTTTTTTTTTTTTTTTTTTTGAGTTTTTGTTCTAGGGGAAGTGTACAACTTTGAAAATCTAAAAATTTCAATAAAATTTACATTTGACTTAATCTTTTGTCATTGTATTGGTGCATACTTCCTGTTGGCAGCCGGCATCAGGCTTAAATATTGTTCCAAAGTGTTGATAGTAGTCAAAATGTTGACTATTGTTTATGTATGTGTATGTGTCTGTATATGTATACATTTAAATTTGCGAGTGTGTTTAAATTGTACATCAGTACATTGAGTAAACATTGTTTCACTGTATAAACATTTGTGATTTTAATATAAAACTAAAATGTTTGCATGAACATTCATTCACTCACTCACATATTTATACATCATCTCACTCAAAAATTCACACATACATACAAATATGCATTCATTCCATTGTGCAATTTCACAAATATACATATTTGTATATTATATTGTATATTGCTTACAGTAAGCACCATGATTGGCGAAACTTTACAACTGAACTAGAACTGAACTAGAACTGAACTAGAACTGAACTAGAACTGAACTAGAACTGAACTAGAACTGAACTAGAACTGAACTAGAACTGAACTAGAACTGAACTAGAACTGAACTAGAACTGAACTAGAACTGAACTAGAACACAACTAGAACAGAACTAGAACTGAACTAGAACTGAACTAGAACTGAACTAGAACTGAACTAGAACTGAACTAGAACTGAACTAGAACTGAACTAGAACTGAACTAGAACTGAACTAGAACTGAACTAGAACTGAACTAGAACTGAACTAGAACTGAACTAGAACTGAACTAGAACAGAACTAGAACTGAACTAGAACTGAACTAGAACTGAACTAGAACTGAACTAGAACTGAACTAGAACTGAACTAGAACTGAACTAGAACTGAACTAGAACTGAACTAGAACTGAACTAGAACTGAACTAGAACTGAACTAGAACTGAACTAGAACTGAACTAGAACTGAACTAGAACTGAACTAGAACTGAACTAGAACTGAACTAGAACTGAACTAGAACTGAACTAGAACTGAACTAGAACTGAACTGAACTAGAACTGAACTAGAACTGAACTAGAACTGAACTAGAACTGAACTGAACTGAACTGAACTAGAACTAGAACTGAACTAGAACTGAACTAGAACTGAACTAGAACTGAACTAGAACTGAACTAGAACTGAACTAGAACTGAACTAGAACTGAACTAGAACTGAACTAGAACTGAACTAGAACTGAACTAGAACTGAACTAGAACTGAACTAGAACTGAACTAGAACTGAACTAGAACTGAACTAGAACTGAACTAGAACTGAACTAGAACTGAACTAGAACTGAACTAGAACTGAACTAGAACTGAACTAGAACTGAACTAGAACTGAACTAGAACTGAACTAGAACTGAACTAGAACTGAACTAGAACTGAACTAGAACTGAACTAGAACTGAACTAGAACTGAACTAGAACTGAACTAGAACTGAACTAGAACTGAACTAGAACTGAACTAGAACTGAACTAGAACTGAACTAGAACTGAACTAGAACTGAACTAGAACTGAACTAGAACTGAACTAAAACTGAACTAGAACTGAACTAGAACTGAACTAGAACTAGAACTGAACTAGAACTGAACTAGAACTGAACTAGAACTGAACTAGAACTGAACTAGAACTGAACTAGAACTGAACTAGAACTGAACTAGAACTGAACTAGAACTGAACTAGAACTGAACTAGAACTGAACTAGAACTGAACTAGAACTGAACTAGAACTGAACTAGAACTGAACTAGAACTGAACTAGAACTGAACTAGAACTGAACTAGAACTGAACTAGAACTGAACTAGAACTGAACTAGAACTGAACTAGAACTGAACTAGAACTGAACTAAAACTGAACTAGAACTGAACTAGAACTGAACTAGAACTGAACTAGAACTGAACTAGAACTGAACTAGAACTGAACTAGAACTGAACTAGAACTGAACTAGAACTGAACTAGAACTGAACTAGAACTGAACTAGAACTGAACTAGAACTGAACTAGAACTGAACTAGAACTGAACTAGAACTGAACTAGAACTGAACTAGAACTGAACTAGAACTGAACTAGAACTGAACTAGAACTGAACTGGAACTGAACTAGAACTAAACTAGAACTGAACCAAACTAGAACTGCAACATTTTAGTTTTATATTTAAATCACAGAACATATGTTTTATTGTCTACTGTATTATTTTTTATATGTTATATATGAAATAGTTTCCATGTTAGTTTATGAGCATGAGTTTATGTTTCAGTTTTAATGAATTCCATGTGAAATAAGCTAAATAATATTGTTTCTGTACGATTTTATTTTGATGTTTTTGTTCAATTTTGAACACAAAATTTCTCTTGTTTGTTTGCTTGTTTTTATTTAAAAATATTTTTATAAAAATCTGAAAATAACTTAACAAAATATTGATTAACTCACATGCATACATAAATCTCAATAAAAAGATTATACTCTGGCGCTCTTGAATGCGAACGAAAATCAATATACATTTTTCGTTCAGCATACAAGCAGTATAAAAGCCATTAATTGCAGTGGACAGTTCTTTTGCAAAATATTTTATTTCATTTGGATAATCGTCTTTACTCAAATATTTCTCAGTGCAAATAAGCTAAATTTATAGAAAATATCGTTTATAAATATTTCGTTTGGAAAATTTCATTTAATTCAAACAATCTCTCATGAAACAAATCTATAAATATGCATGTGCCACAGAGTTGTTGATGTTCAATTCACTTTTTAGTTTCTATTAAAATTTTTCAATTAAAATACCTGAATATAATCGGCTTGAAAAATTTAGCTAAATTAAATAACTATAGCAAAAAAAAAGACAAAAGATTTAATTTAATTTAAAAAATGAATATTTCAATGTTTTATTTAATATTTTAATTGAAAGGATGTTAATATTAAATTTTGTATAAAATTTACGAGTATTAAATGTTGCTCGAATTTCCCCTTGTTGGAAGATTGCTAATGTAATGCCAATTCGTAAATAGGGAGATACTAACAACCAATTTGCTTCACACTTTATAAAGTTATTGAAAGTATGGTAAATTAAAATCTTGTTGAATATCCTAAGTCAAACAATTGACTCTCTACGGGAGACCTACTTGCCTTCTTATGGGAAAGATGCTGTCGTTTCCTTCATCGTTTTGGTGAAAGTAAAGTGGTGGCTCTATATATTTCCAAGGCATTCGATAGAGTCTGGCATGGTGCACTTCTATCGAAACTTATTGCTTTATTGCTGGATAAGTTATTTTCGCGATTATAGCGAGCTTTCTCAGAAATTGCACTATACGATTTGTTACAGATGTGATCTAATCAGATGAGTTCAACGTTGAGTAACGGGTACCAAAAGGCTCCGTTCTTTCTCCTATTTATATTTTTAATGACTATTTGCAGATGATAGCAACATTTGCCGTTAGTAGATTGGAGCAAAGTGGCAAAACATGAGTGATATTTTTAATCAAGCTATTGTAAAGATCACTGAATTTGGTTGTTAGAATGGAGTCGATTTTAATGCACGTAAGGCTCAATGTTGTATATAAACATGCAAACGCTTGACAGATCATTCATCTGTTTTTAATGGGTTTTGTAAATATTAAATAATCAGTTGCTCTTGATGTTCTAGGCATGAGAATTCAATGTGATGTCCGCTGGACTAAACTAATTTTTAAAGTGTCCAAAGAAGCATTCAAGGGTTTTTAAAACGCCATAGGAAATACTTTAATTCATCTGATCTCCGAAAATGGAATAAAACTCCCATTTGTAAGCCTATGCTTCGAAGTCTACTGTGGACTTGGCCGACTACAGAAGAGGGGCAAGACACTGTATTGATGACAGAAGGATATACAAATCTGATGACTCACTGGATCATATTCGCAATGTGGGTTGTGTTTCATTGCTCTATCGATACTAAAATAGAATATGTTCTGCTGAAATTAGGGAACTCCTTCCGTAGTTTCTTGCACAATACACGTTCTCAAGCAAAGGGCTCATTAATTCACAGTCGACTGGTCTATGAATCGCACAACAGATTACTGGGAAAATTCGTTTTTTTGGAATAAGCTTTCTACTGAAGTCTTTCCTGTCACTTTCAATTGTAGGAAAATTAAAATCAAATGTCCGCAAACACTACTTCCTCTATCATTCCTCCCATAACCTATTTTCCTAGTTCCAACACAATGCAGTGCATAAGTAGGAATCATCCTCTGAATGCTGCTTTAAGAAATCATAAATACATTTGATCTCATTTTCAAATGTACTCGTATTTAAGTTAAATTTAAAAGCTGTTCACAAAAATATTCTTAATATCAGTAAAATCAATTTTTTTTTTAATAAAATGCATAATATTCCACATCATTGTCAATGATTTGAATTTATTTACAACCATATACTTCAACTGCACTTGTAGTAGTGCCACTTTCACATGATTCATGAAAATCATGCACTTCTCCACCTACCAAATGTATTTATATTTATACATCGTACATATATATTGTATAATGTATAACGTTGTTCATGTTAAGTTGTATTCCCCCCCCCCCCTTTTTTTGAATAGTTGAAGGTGATGTATTTTCCCTGTACTTGTTTAATTCTAACACCAAATGGTACTTAAAAGTTAAGCGCTTTTTGTGTTCTAGGTTTTACTTTTAGTTTAGTACTTTAGAAGTTTATTTTTTTTATTTTTTATTTTTTTTTTTCTTTCTTTGCAACTCTTCATAATGTAAACACTTCACATCTCAGTGCTGTTAATATGTTAAATACAACAACAGTGAATATAAATAACAACAACTGTAACAACAACAAAACAAATAGCTACAGCATTAAACAATATGTAGAAGAAGTACACACGATGTAGTTCAGTTAGAAGTAAAACACAGCTAAAAACAGAAAAAATGTAGTGAAAATTGTGAAAAGTATTCTATCACCTTGAGCACTTTTTGCACATTATATATTATTTAGTTTCTTAAGTTAATGTCGCCCTCAGGTTCGTCGGTTTTTTCGTTTTTTTGCTCTTCAAGGTGGCATTTATGCATTTAAGGGTGTTCCTAACATCATAATATATCAAGAAAAATTTTAAAAAATGTAGAAAACTACCTTTCCGTCTCTCTTCAGCTATCTGAGTTATTTGCAGATCTCGGTTGAGTATGTATAATCTCTCTCTATCTCTTTTACAACACGAAGTAAAACACTTTAAGTTTCAATTTAATTCACTTAACTATTTACATTTATTTACATCATTCAGAAAGATTAAAAACTTTAACATAAAAACTAAATAATTCAAAATACTTCAAACTTGACCTAAACCTCACTGGTAACTATCACTGATGTCTTCTGTCCGAAATGTACGTCTTTTATACCCCCTTTTCCATTCCGTCTTGTCCCCATTCGTCCTAAACCCAACCCATTAACCAATATATTGTCTCTGTCATGTCAACTTAGCCGATCGTCCTGTCTCTTTCCCCTGTACACTGTATTCTTTCCCGTTTCTACATAAATAAGGTTTTTAATGGAGAAATTCCTAACTCTACAATATTTTAAGCAGCTATAATTTGGGTTTTTTATGAAAATTTTGAAGACAAAAAAACAGCAATTAATACGTCCACATAATCTATATACCCAAATTGTAATTTATATTTTATAAAATAAATCGCTCAAAATAACTGTTAATACAGTTTATGTGGTTTGGTATGACCTATATAAGCTTTTGTGGTTTTTTAAAGCTTTGGTGAGAGACAAACAATTTCAGTTGTGGTTGATCTTAATAACTGTTACCATTCGCTTTTCATAAATTCTAGAAAGAATATGATAAATATCAAAAAGTAATTCAATGTTCAGATGCGTTGCAAAAATAACAGAATTGCAATTTTTTTTTAATTAAAAAATTTAAATTTTTTTTTAAAAATTTATGATTTTTATACCCACCATGCAAAAAGATGGGGTAACATTAATTTTGTCATTTTGAAATATTCATTGCAGACCCATAAAAGTATATATATTCTGGGCCATCATAAGACTCTAACACGATCTAGATATGACCGTTCGTCTATCCATTTGACTGTCTGTTGAAACACGATTAGTTCTGAGTACTCTGAAATTATATTGTTACGAAATTGTACTTGAATTTAAATATAACTCTTTTAACGGCTGGTTTAAAGTTGTATAATGCCTCTCAACAGCAGTGCTTCTCAAACTATAACAAATCTGTGGGTAATATTAACATTGCTGTAGAACATTCAACATTGAACAAAAGCTTTGAGTTGAGCATTGTTTGTAAGTATGGCAACACTAAATGATTAATGACTATCATCGAAAGCTCTAGAATTCGAATATACTAGTTTTAAGATCATTGTAGAAATAAAGCTTTCTAGATGGTAATGCAGTGTATATAAATTGGCCGTGAGAACACCACTGTGAGTGAGTCTTATTTGAAGCATCGTTAAGTGAAGTCATCAACTGCATTGCCAGTGTATACTTATAAAGTGTGTGTGTGTATTTCAACGAATTGATAAATGTGTATAAAAGCACTGAGTGACTATTTGAACTGTTGTTGCTGTACATTTTAAATAAATAAAGAGTTGCTACAAATTTAAAAATTTTAAAGAGTTGTATCCGGTTTTTTTTAAGTAATAAACATTTGTACAATATAAATTAGTATTGACCATGACTTTTTCCTATCATTCTGGCAACATATGGATTTCGCGCCAAAAGAACTGCTTATTTTTTGAGGCCATGCATGAATCAAGATAATTCCAGAAACTCTGCTCTGAAGTGAAGCATAACGCAGATAGAGCATTCCGCATCGATTGAAACAAATAATAGTCGGACAGGGAAAGGCATGGACTATAAGGCGGGTGAGGCAAAACTTCCCAATAACTTATTTTTAAATAGTTTTTAACAAGTGTCCGTGCGTCGTCATGATGGCATAATATGGTTTCATGTCTGGCCGCATATTTTGGGCATTTTTCGGCCAACTCTCGCGTCAAACAAATCAGTTGCGTACGGTACAAGTTCCATGTGATAGTCAGGTTCAGCAGCTCATAATACATAGGACCCTTTTGCTCCCACCAAACACAGACCATTAACTTAGCGTATTGCATGTTTGGTTTCTGCTGGTTGGCCGGGCTTCATGAATCTTACGCTTCGGGTTTTCGTAATCGATCCATTTTTCATCGCAAGTAATAATTCGACAGCATTTCATACCTACAAAATCGTCTTTCAAGATCTCTCAGCTTCAAGTCGTATGGTACCCAATTTCCTTGCTTTTGGATGAATCCTGCTGCTTACAAACGTTTGAAATTGCTGCTTGAGTACCACTATAATGTTCAATAACTAAGTGAGAATAAATTACAGATATGTAACCTTCAAAATGACTTATAAGATATTAAAAACAAAAACCGCGTTCAAAAGATACGCCATTTATTGTAAATTCTAAATTCTTAAGTCATACAACCAATAGCTTAAAAAATCTTGGATGCACGGTCATATAGACAAGTTTCCTTTCCATAAAGATTTAAAAGTGATGGAATATAGATACCAAGATCGCTGTCATAAAGATATGATAGCACATTACTGTTGCAGTATCACAAGGGAGTGTCCTAAGAGACTCCATTGTAGAAAATCTAAAAAAGAATCATCTAACTTGTTAAATCATTTAAAAAAATGTTGTAAAATTATTTATATCAATTTTAGTGTTACCACCCCAAAATCCTTGTAGACCTGTGTTATTGGTGTTTTTTTCTTTACTGTTTTTCTCAGCCACTAACATACAAAATTTTCTCTTATAAACCAATCTCTCAGTGAATATTTTCTTGAAACTAAATTTTTATACTGTAAAATATTGTTACGAATGTCCAATGACGATTTTAATTCAAGGGTCTGTAACGACTGCCTGCAGCATTCATCATGTTTGAATGCACGTCCATCATTGACATTGTTTGTAAGTATGGCAACACTAAATGTTTGGGCTGCTGGCAATGACATCCAAAAGCTCTAGAAATCGAATGTACTAGTATGTCCGTTAAGAGCATTGTAGAAGATTCCCGATAGATGGCGCGTGTATAAATAGTGGCAGAGCTGGCAGTCGTGAGTGGAGTTTATCATTGGCGCTGTTAGAGTTAACATCAACTGTCTTGTGCATATAAGGTTGTACGTAATAAAGTTTGTGTGCATTTCTGCGAATTGATATACGTGTATAA
Source organism: Calliphora vomitoria (assembly GCA_942486065.2). NCBI lineage: Eukaryota > Metazoa > Arthropoda > Insecta > Diptera > Calliphoridae > Calliphora > Calliphora vomitoria. The sequence goes on along the minus strand of OW818030.2, from coordinate 112,749,118 downwards.
AGACATTGAGTGACTATTTAATTCTGTTGTTGTTATACATTCTAAATAAATAAAGAGTTGTTACAATTTTAAACTACTAAAACTGCTTTTATTTGCAATCAAAAGAATCCGGTTTATTTAAAGGAAATAAACCTCGTTTTTAAAAGGTAAAAACGTAACAATATTTTCACTAAATTATACTGTAAAATAAAATAAAATTAAAATTTTTTTTTTTTCAAAATTGTTGTTCAGTTATAAATAGATTTTGATAAATTCACTAAAATTTATTGTTGGGGGACAAGCATTTCTCTGGTTGCCAAGGCCAGATCATCAGGAAAAATTTTTTAGAATAAAGATATACAAATTAATGATTTGCAAATATATCAATGCCTAGACAAAAGAGTAACAACAAACAGTGATTTTATCTTACATTCCCTACTACAATTAGTTGGGGTTTTTCGGACTCTAAACGTTGGTATGCAAATAAATTTTTACAGAAAGAGGTTTCATACAGAAGATCATAAGGAATTGCACGATCTAATTTGATGACGATCGATACATAACTAGTCATAGATCTCATATAAGGCCCAATTCAGAAAATCACTCACGAAAATAATTTATTGAAATTTTTTAAGAGAACAAAGTTTTTCTCATTTACTTTACATTTAGGGTACACAGAAAAAAGTTTCAACATTATTAGCATTTATAAATAATTTCTTAAATAGTATGATTTTTTCATATTTGTTGTTTTCAAACAAAATCTAGGAGGCTTGAAATAAAGTATTTCAATTTTCATTTATGTACATATATTTTTATGTTGTTTAAAACTGTTTGAAATTTTCGTTGGAAATTTTTTTAGTTTTTTATGATTTTCAGCTAGATAATGAGAAAACATTCGAGAAATGGACTGCATTTTTTGAAGCAGATACATAAATGCTTTACTGATAATGGATGTGTAATTATGTTTAATAATATGTTTTTACGTTTCATATTTTGTTGTTTCATTTTGAATAATTGGTCAATATAGGGCTATTATACAAACATATTTGAACTAAGTTATTAGGTAATGCAATTGTAATACAATTTATTATAAAATATCAAGATATTTATGCAAAAAAATCAAAAACTTTAGTCATGTACAGTTTTATAATATTTATGAACATGTTCTTATTCCGAATGAAAAAAGTCATGTTCGATTAATAATATTTATTATAAAATTCATTCCAATTATGAATTTCGTTTTTCTGTGTGTCATATGGTATGGCTTGACCGACTATACTATCTTCTTGATTTTTGAATCAACCCTCCGTTACTTGCAATCATTTTCAATTGAGACTAGTCGCAATGTATCAAATTGATATTAATAAAGAAAAAGCTGTGTTTGAAAATAATCTCTTCACTTTTTATTTCGTAAATAGAAAAACAACATTAAATTGAAAGTATTAAAAAGAGTACTAAAAACAAGTAAGAGAGCTATATTCGGCTGTACCGAATCTTATATACCCTTCACCAAATTATACTTTAAAATAAAATTTTAAATTTTTTAAAAATTTTTTTTAAATTTTTTTTTTAAGTTTTTTTAATTTTTTAAAAAAATTTTTCTTTAATAAAAATTTTTTTTTTTTTTAATTTATTAGTGGAAAAAATGTATGACAAAAAATTTAGTTTGTGAAAAAAATTCGGGTTAAAAATATTTTTCCCGATTTTGACCCATTGAAGGTCCAATTTACTATTACCCTATATACTTCGTTGCAATTTACTTCGAAATATCTATCATTAGATATCCATATTGTCTATATTTATGACTTAGTAATCGGGATATAGATAAAAAATAGACCAAAAATCGAGGTTGTCCCTGTTTTTTCCTAATATCTCAGCCATTTGTGGGCCGATTTTCTCAATTTTAAATAGCAAATTTCAAGATTTCCCTATATATTAATGTATGAATCATATATGTAAGTTATTTGGGGGCTACGGAAAGTTGATTTCAACATACAGACGGACAGACGGACATGGTTATATAGGGATCCACAATATATATACTTTGTAGGGTCGCAAATGAAAAATTTAGAAATTACAAACGGAATGACAAACTTATATATACCCTTGCCACTCATGGTGAAGGGTATAATAAAATTGCAGTAAATATATATTTTTATCAAAAAACCAGATCAGTTGCGATATTAACATTTTTCATAATTTTCTTCTTATGGGACTCCCTCTTTAATTCACATACAATTCATAATTTAGCATAAAGAAAAATGTACAAAACGTCTCCCCTTCACATCATTTGTTACTGCATGGTATATTATGTTGTATTAAATGCATGTGAGTACTATTATATTATTCTACCAATACAGTGGTTTTAGTGCTAGGTACGTGTATTACAATAAGTTGGTCTTATGATTTTTTGCATTTTTTAAGGGTTTAAAATATTTGCCATGCTTTAAGAAAGAAAACTTTGACAAATATTCCTGACTTGGATGTTTATTACTTCCTATTGCTATGTATAGTATTATATGTATTATATAATACACGCACATACATGCCAGCTTTACCTTAAATGAATAAAGGCATTATTGAATATTTGAGAATTTATATTTAATAAGGTGGCCCCTTAAATTAAGTTGATGTTCATAATTAAAACCAAAATTTACTTTATATTGCCCCTTATTTATATTCTGCAAGCAAAACCAAATATAATTGATTTTATTTCAAGTATTTCAATAAAAATTAACTGGTTTTATTTGCAGAAATTTCCATTATTAATAAACTATTTACTTAGACATTCATTACGTATGATTAATATTTAATTAAAGAAAATAAATATAACGTATGTATATGTCACATACTCATATTTATATTTATATAGTAAAAATGTCTCTCATTTTTTTAATTAACAATTTTTTACGTTATAAATACAACGCCTTAAAAACTGCTATTAGGCTTTTTTTATTTGTACTTTTCCCTCTCCATTGTGTTATTAACAATACAAACCATTAACAAAAAACAATAAATGTTGTTGATGATGAATACGATGCGTGCTATGAAGATGATTATGATGATGTTAATGATTTTCATCAGAACAATTAAAACAGGAAATTTCACAATTTCACCATAATTTTCGGTGGAAATTGTAAATATATATATGTATAAATATTGAAAAACAAAAGGAGCAAAGAGTTTACACAATAAACGTTTAAATAAATTAATAAAAAATCAAACGAGGCTGGTGTTTAAAATAGTGAAACTTTATTTTAAGTAATGTAGTGATTTTTAGTTGTTAAATTGTATGTGATAGTGGTGGAAAGATATTCTTGTGATACATGTGGAATATTTTAAGTATTAATGAAACTGGAAATGTTGATAAAATTTGAATATGTTTTTCGTGATTTTTAAATTTGAGGGTAATTTGGACCCAAAGTTCTCTTAAGGGTTAATTCCAAATTTTACACTGTTATAGTAAATTTATGACCTTAGGGTATATTTTGCGCAACTTTCATTAAAATCGGCACACAAATATATAACATTTCGGTATCATTCATTTAGAAATTCCAAATATTACAAAATTTTACCTTTGACCTTCACGATTTAAGGGTTAACGTTGTCCGCTTTTAGTAAAACTTTTAGAGTACATATGAGTTTTAAATATTTCCATACATTGAAATTTCATAATATAAATTCGTTTTAGCTTGGACTTTATATAGTTTTAAAGTTCATATTTTAACCCTACACCACTATAGTGCGGAGGGCACTACATGGTTGTGCTGATGTTTTTAACAAATACAAATATTATTATATTATTAAAGTATACTTATCTATTGACTCAGAATAAACTTTGTGCGTACAGTACAGGTCACAATTTTTAAGATATATCGATCACATTTTCAGTTGAATTTTCCGGAGGAAGCCTATTAAAACTGGCTGAAATCGGTTGAAAATGTTTAAAACTTTTCAAAACATCCAATATGGACTTTCAAAAAAATATCAAATGTTCTGAAGGTATATCGACTCACTATTTCAAAAGCCATTAAACAGTATAAGGAAAGCTTAAAATTACTCTCTCACATATACAGGTATGGTCATAGAATAATATATCCATTAGGGTGACAGCCGATTTTTTTTTTTTAGATTTCAAAGAGTGCCGGGTGGAATATTGTGACACTATGTCTAAAAGATAAGTACTGAAAATTTGAGCCAAATCGAACAACGATTTCGGGACGCGCATCGAGGTCAAAGGTCAGATATATAAAAAATTTTACTATTTATATGAAATAAATTTGTAACACTTCTTAACTTTCTACATTATCTTACAAAAATATGTATATTTATTTATATTAATGAAAATTACAGTCAAAAAAATATTTTTCAGATTAAACCTATACCTCCTTTGGGTCAAACTGACCCACAAACTGTATTATCGTTAAAATTCGGAAAAAATGCAAATTTTTTAGTTTTTGTAAAAATTTTACTATTAAATAATTATTTTTGCAATGGAATGCATTAGAATCGAAATGTGTACGTAATTGTCGTTTCAATGAGATATAAAATATAAAAATTGGTTAAAAAATGTTGAAGTTATTAAAAATTTCCCAGACCATTAACGTGTCTTAGGACACTTGAACAAGAAATGTAGGAACAAAATTAACATATTTTAAGAAATATTACAATAAAAGCTAATTTTTACTTAAAATATATCCGTATTTACATTCGTATGAGTTTTTGTCTTTGTAGAATACCGTTAACCTATTCGCAGGGATGGCCAAAAAAATTTATTTTTTTTAACGGGAGTTTCAAATCTCCATTTTCAAATTTTTAAACATTTTGTTAAACAAATTTCCGAATTTTTTGATCATCACATTGGGATTTATTGAGATCATAATAGAGAATAAAAATATGAAAAAATTATGTCAATACCTCTTACAGTTTTTTCGTACATACGATTTAAATTTTGTGATTTTCGGGAAAAAATATTTTTTTGGCCATAATTTGGCGAATGAGAGCAATTTCCTTACTGTTACGAATTTTAAGTAAAACCTATGCAGAATCATATAACTCAGATAATTCTAGATATACTGTGAAAGTTTTACTAAAATCGGAAAACGTTAACCCTTAAACCGTGAATGTCAAAGGTAAAATTTGGCAATATTTGGAATTTCTAATGAAAGATGCCGAAATATTATATATTTTTGGGCCGTTTCTAATAAAACTTGAGAAAAATATAACATCAGGTCTAAAATATACAATACCAGTGCAAAAATGGAAATTAACCCTTAATATAATTTGGGGTCCAAACTTTTAAAATCGCGAAAACCACAGTCAAATATAGAGTCATTTTGACTCCAAGTGCTTTTAAGGGTTAATTACCATTTTTGCACTGTTATTGTATATATTAGACTATAAGGTATATTTTTTGCAAGTTTCCTTAAAATTTGATCAAAAATGTATAATATTTCGCTATCTTTAATTTAGAAATTCCAAATATTGCCAAATTTTACCTTTGACATTCACGGTTTAAGGGTTAACGTTTTCCGATTTTAGTAAAACTTTCACAGTATATCTAGAATTATCTGAGTTATATGATTCTGCATAGGTTTTACTTAAAATTCGTAACAGTAAGGAAATTGCTCTCATTCGCCAAATTATGGCCAAAAAAATATTTTTTCCCGAAAATCACAAAATTTAAATCGTATGTACGAAAAAACTGTAAGAGGTATTGACATAATTTTTTCATATTTTTATTCTCTATTATGATCTCAATAAATCCCAATGTGATAATCAAAAAATTCGGAAATTTGTTTAACAAAATGTTTAAAAATTTGAAAATGGAGATTGAAACTCCCGTTAAAAAAAATAAATTTTTTTGGCCATCCCTGCGAATAGGTTAACGGTATTCTACAAAGACAAAAACTCATACGAATGTAAATACGGATATATTTTAAGTAAAAATTAGCTTTTATTGTAATATTTCTTAAAATATGTTAATTTTGTTCCTACATTTCTTGTTCAAGTGTCCTAAGACACGTTAATGGTCTGGGAAATTTTTAATAACTTCAACATTTTTCAACCAATTTTTATATTTTATATCTTATTAAAACGACAATTACGTACACATTTCGATTCTAATGCATTCCATTGTAAAAATAATTATTTAGTAGCAAAATTTTTACAAAAACTGAAAAATTTGCATTTTTTCCGAATTTTAACGATAATACAGTTTGTGGGTCAGTTTGACCCAAAGGAGGTATAGGTTTAATCTGAAAAATATTTTTTTGACTGTAATTTTCATTAATATAAATAAATATACATATTTTTGTAAGATAATGTAGAAAGTTAAGAAGTGTTACAAATTTATTTCATATAAATAGTAAAATTTTTTATATATCTGACCTTTGACCTCGATGCGCGTCCCGAAATCGTTGTTCGATTTGGCTCAAATTTTCAGTACTTATCTTTTAGACATAGTGTCACAATATTCCACCCGGCACCCTTCAAAAATCTAACTCAAATTTTTTTCCATACAACTGATTGTCACTCTAATATCCATAGAAGCGTTACTGAGAGGGAAAAAAACCTAAGTCTGTTGTCAAAAACCTAAGTCGTGAGAATATATTAGTGTATAGTTTTGAGGTTGTGTTAGTGTCTTTTTAATTTTCACCAGACACACATAGTCCTATAAAAATGTTTAGATTTTAATTTATTTAAATTTTCTTCTATTTTCAATACCAAAAATTGCAACTCTGTTCTATAAATAAAATTCTACCACAGATAAATTTAAGTGTCAAAAATTAATAAAAAATATTTTTTTTCATTTGAGCAAAATTAACGTGTTTCGGAAATAAAAGTGACTTGAAAGAAAACCAGTATCAGGAAGAAAAAATTTATAACAGATATTGGTAAGACAAAAGAAGCCCAAGAACACCGAATATTTCTATCAGAAAAGCAGCTCGTAAAGTTAAATGCTCTGATGTTTTTCTGAACAGAGCCAAAGCTAATTTTGAATAACTTAGAACAGTGATCTTCAGTAGATGGCCCGCGGGCACCGCCTTATACAGGATTTTCCAACAAGAGGTGTTATTTTGGTATTCATTGTGCATTTTTTGAGATAAATGGTCGGATGTTTACTTCCTAATAAAGAGGAAGGTATGACGTTAATAATGAAAAACAACATCAGGCAAATGGCCACCACGATCACGCATACAGGACCCTATCCTTCTCATGAAATTTTCAATAACTAAATCGCAAAGTGGCTGCCCTATGTCCCCGATAGCCTCAAGAATTCTATCTTTGAGGTCTTGAATCGACGCTGGGCTGTTGGCGTAGACCTTATCTTTCACGTGGCCCCAAAGGAAGAAGTCGCAAGGTGTTAAATCACAAGATCTCGGTGGCCAATTGTGATCACCTTTTCGAGAGATAATAACAAGGACCCAACAGCAGTCATGACGTTATTGATGATCGATCCAAGTCTTTATGCAAAACACGGTGTAATGACGTTTGTAGAATGACGAATTTCAAAGAACGACGAGGAATGGACAAACCTGGGTTTTCTTATATATGGTTACAATAAACATGTATATGTTTATGATGAAGGACTTACCATATTATGTTGCATATTATGATAAAATTATTCATCATATAAATGGTTGTCAGAAACATATACATGTTTAATGTAACCATACAAATGGTTGATACAATCATGTGAATCGTAAATTAACCATATTATTGTTACTACAATAATATTTATAGTTACTGTGACTATAATATTGTTAAAAATGTTGAAATGGTTACAGTAACCATGCACAATTATTGCGGTCCGACAAGGTGCTTTACGACTATCCTAAAATGCTTTAGTTTTTCGAACTGTGACTGCAAGATTTTAACCATTTTTGTAGTGAATTTTAATAATTTCAATACGTTTTTGAAGCGTGTATCGTTCTATTTTTAGTAATGGCGTAGTTTCTACTTGTCAAATTTCAAAGAATAAAAGCTTCAAAATTGACAGCTACCGAAATACCGGGTGATTCAAAATAACACCTCTTGTTGAAAAACCCATAACATGTAAAACCGAAATTATAAAACATGAGTTATTTTATAAGAATTGCCACTGGTTTTTAAATTAAAAAACTTTGTTCTGTGTCAAAAGAAGCTTATCATTTCTGACTTCAGTATCAACAAAAATGGTTTTTACCTTTCTTAAAACAGCACAGAGTGCCTTCATATTTCTGGACCGATTTGACATCATGCCACTCTGGAAAAATGACATATATGTCAATTTTGTACCACGGGATGCAAATCCATCCAACTGTCCAGAACTTCGGCCTGTGGAAAGGTATTGGGCTCTTATAAAAAAAAATTAAAGAACACAGGAAAGTTATCCCCAAACATGTCCGATTTGAAGCGATAGTGAACCACATCCTCCAAAAAGATAACGGAAGTAACTATAAAATCATTAATGGGTGGATTTCCGGATAAAGTAGATCAATTTTCTAAATACCGAGTAATATGGCAATGTTTTAATGTTTAAGGAATTTGTACAATATTCGAAATTTACGTATCTTTGAGAATTTTTATATAGAACGGTTTAAGTTTTATTCACTTTTTAATTCAACAGAAATAAGTTTAATATAGAAATAAATTACATAGCCTAATATAATGGCGATCGGTCCATACTTGCTCATAGCTCCTATATAAGCCGCACATCCGAAAATCACTCACACATATAAAGGGTTAGTTCCGATGCCTTTTCGAATTTTTTTTTCCTTTCCAATCAAGAAAATTATTTAAACATTTCTAGCCCTAAATACATATATTTTATATGTATATCAAAAGAGTGTCCTTGACTTCATTTTATCATTCATGTTGACAGAATATTAAAGAAAATTTTAAAACTAGCCTTTTTCATATGATGTTTATTGCATAACTACAGTGAGTGAAACTTTAAGAACAGTTAATAACTTTTAAGGAATTTTACATTCATATCAAATCATATGGTATAAAAATATTTCTGATTCCACGTTATTGGTCTTTGCTATTTTAAATATTCCCCAAATATATAAATTGTAGAGAAAGTCATGTAGATTGTTAAATTCGATACCTTATTGTCAGCTACTGTTGGGCTATATACATATATAAACACATGCATTTAACAATAATATATATTGTTATATAGTATATAATAAAGTACTTATAAAAGTTATTACACAACCAAAGTAAATATATGTACGTTTGCAAGTGCATGTGCATTTGTATGAACATCTGTATCTGTATCAGCGTTTGTACATTTTCCATTGCATTTATTATTTAAAAAAAAAAAAGAAGCAAAATAATTTATTCAGAGATTTTCAATAATAATAAAAAATAAACGCAGAGACAAACATTCACACTCGCAGTCGCACACACACAGACACACAATAAATATTAACACATGCATATGCATACAGTTTTATTTTCATATCCTTAAAAACTCTCACCAACACACGCACAGCCACTCGAACACATTTACATTTTATAAAATGTAATTAAAACACTTATTACACATGAGTGATTTTTCCACTTCTTGTAGTTGTTCTTGCATCTCTACCACAGTTTTATTTTATTTTATTTTTTAATTATTTTATTGCTCTCTTATAAAAATATATGTATGTTATCAAATTTATTTATATTTTTTTGTGTTTAATGAATTTCTTGGAATAAGAGATACATATAAATATGTGCGTACATATACATACATATATGTACATTAGAGCTACTCACTTTGTGTGGAAGAGAAGAACAGTGATTTTCAAAATAAACCTTGGTTTATTTTAGTAAGTTGCTGAATATGATAAGCAATATTTAGTTCTTCAATTCAAATTTTTTAATTTAAAATAAATGATTTGTACCTTCCGACTCTACCACCTACAGCGTATTCGTGGCCTACATTTGAATGAAATTATTTTTAACAGAAAATGTTAGAGATTGTTCTTTCGTGCCCTAATAAAGATTCAGACATTCAATTATATTTTATGTGTTTTATATAAAATTAAAGGCCCAATTCATAATCAGTTTTTATATCCACCATCAAAAACGATGATGGGTATATTGACTTTGTCATTCCGTTTGTAACATATCGAAATATTGCTCGTAGAACAAAAAAATATATATATCCTTTGTCCTCATAAGATTTTAAGAGGATCTAGCTATGTCTGTCCGTCTGTCTTTTGATGAGTATACTTTGACATGGAAAAAATCCCATTGTATGCTTTTCATATTATACCCCATATTAGATGTGCTGTTTTGGGAGATAGTTATTACAAATACTTTCAAAAAACTAAAAATTGTTATCACCAGAAACACAAAATATTTTGGAAGATATTCTAAAACAAATCAAGGTTTATTTTGAGTGAGGTAACAAAATCCTCTTTTTCTGTGAGTTGGCCTAATGCACATATGTGCATACTACATGTTGATATATGGTAAGGCACTCATACTATAAAGATTGACACATATTATGAAAAAAAAGGTCAATCGGTAAATTTGGGTTAAACGTTAAACCTAACTGTACTGTTTGCACTCTATACAGCTAATTTTTGCATAAAAACGTTAAGCGAATGTCGCGTTCTTGTATCGAAACCATAATTTTTTATCAGTATAGCGATCGTTCTAACCAAGCGACAGCAGACAATTTCTATTCAGATCAAAAATGTTAAGGCAACAGAAGCTAATGACAGTTTGGTCATTAGAATGATAATTGCCAACAAATTTGGAAATGTATGACTTAAAAATTCTGGATTTTTTCAAACCCAATCTCGGATACTCTATTCTAAGGTGTAGCGTATTCCAGAGAGAGCATTCTACATCGATCGAATCAAATAGTAGTGGGACGGGTCAAGATCTAAATACTTTTTAACAGGTATTGCAACATGTGGCTTAGTATTGTCATGATGGAATATTATGCTGGGCATTTTTCAACCAATTCTCACTTCAAACGAAGCAGTTGCGTTAGGTATAAATAGGTCCCTATGGCTCCCAGAGCAAATTATCATAGCGCCATGGATATTTGGCTTTAGTGTCGATTCGGCTGGTTGACCGAGCTTCACATACGATCTCTTACGCTTCGGGTTGTCGTAATGTATCCATTTTTCATCGCAAGCAATGATACGGTGCGCTGAAGCATCACTTGGACATGCAAAATCGTCTTTTAAGGTCTCTCGGCTTTAAATCGTACGGTACCTAATTTCCCCGTTTTTGAGTTTTACAACAGTCTTCATGGAGTAGTGACTCTAATTCTTTGCCTTCAAACTCTATTGGCTGGCCTGAGCGATCTTCGTCTTCAAAATCACTACTTCTGAACTGAACATCTCTCGCACGTTGAAACCGATGGAATATATTCACCATAAGCTTTGGTGGGCTTCAACCGCCCTGCTTTTTTTAAATTAAAGGAGTAAACATAACTTCCCGCACATGACGCGTTTTTGATATACAACTCAACATTTTCGAAACAAAAAAAAAACATTGTTGTATACACTGACAAATATGTACCCTTCAAATTATAAGTTATTAAAAATACTTTTAATAACATTAAAAATACTTAAAAATACAAGTTTTTATGAAATTCATTAAACATTTAAAATCTATTAAAAAAATTATGGTGTTCCTCTTTAAGTGCGTAAAGTCATTAAGACAAATTTTTGATTTCTATTTGGGGTTATTATACCATGAGTGGGAATATATAAGTTTGTAATTTCTACATTTTTCATTTGCGACTCTACAAAGTATATATATTCTGGATCGTTATATATAGCGAAGTCGATATAGTCATGTTCGTATGTCCGTCTGTATGTTGAAATCAACTTTCAGTAGCCCCCAAATAACTTGCAAACATAATTGATATATCAATACATAGCGAATTCTTCCGGCTCTCTCGCTGTTTAAAATCGAGAAAATCGGTCCACAAATGGCTGAGACATAAGGAAAAAACCGGGACAACCTAGATTTTTGGCCTATTTTTGATCTACATATATCTGAATTACTAAGTCATTAATATAGACAATATGGATATCTTATTATTTCAAAGTCCATTGCAACGATTTATATAAGGCTATAGTAATTTGGACCCACAATGGGTCAAAATCGGGAACAAAAAAATATTAACCAGATTTTTTTTTATAAAATTAAAAAAAAAAATTTGGTAAAAATAAAAAATTAAAAAAACAATTTCGAAAAAAAAATTTAATAACAATTCTGAAAAAAAAAAAAATTTTAAATTAAAAAAAAAACATATTTTTCATTTTGTTTGCCTAAAAATATTTAAAATTTTTATTTTAAAATATAATTTGGCGTAGGGTATGATTCAGCACAGCCGAATATAGCTCTCTTACATGTTTTTAATTAAAATTTTCAAATAAAAGACAATAAAGACCTCAATGAGCCACCAAATCATTGCTACTTTTCCACCTGCTTAACAGTATATTTGCTCTTTGTATATAAGTACATAGAAAACAGATTCGTTGTGGCAACATAATTTGTTGCCAATCAAATGATTCAGATATATACAGTTGTGTCTATATAATTTTAAATAGAGTGACTCAAATTTGGTTGTTTCTAGTAATTATTCGTTTAACCATCTTTCTACTGCTAAAATCTTAAAAATGATTTGCTCACAACCATAATAATTCGATTGGCAACAAAAATGGTTACCACAACATTTTAAAATTTTTGTTCCAAATCTCTAGCTAAAAACTCAAATATTTTCTCATGTATTTTTATTAGTATACAAGTTTTTTGTTTTTTTCTGAAATATTCAAAAATCTTTTATTATAAATAAGTAAATATTTTAATTTCATACCGTAAAACACAGAATATTGAATATGGTAAACAATTTGAAAAACTAAAACCATACATTAGCATAAACATATTTTGCCACACTTTGCATATAAAATATAAATTATTTTTTGTTTTTTTTATTAAAATAATCCTCCAAATATTGCATGAAACTTAGCAGAAAAGCTGGTGAAATGAATTATTATGAAAATGTTATTACAACAGTTAAACATTTTATTTTTTTTTTTTTCATTGATTTTTCCAACATTATAAAAATAATTATTTATTTAAAGTATTTTATAGATTTTACTACTACTACTACTTTTTTTGTTTTTGCCAATTTCGCTATCAAAACTATTGCAATATGTATTTTATTTCATTTTGTATTTAGTGTGGCCTCTAAAAAAATAAAATAATAAAACAAAATTTATGCGATTTTATTTTCAGTTAGTTGCACAGCTACACACACACACATACAAACACTTACTTATAGCTATATTTGTATGTAGTAGTTGTTGTTCTATAGACAGCGACAGCCGATAATTGCATTAGTAATAATTTTCCAACAAATTATATTCAGTCAATTTAATTAAACATATTAAATAAATAATTCGTAATGCAATTATTATCATCATCATCATCATCGGTATTATTATTATTATAATTATGAAGCTCATAAATAAATTGGTATTTGTAGGGACTTTCACATATAAATGTAGTACTTGTATGCTAAATGAGTGACTGTGTTAGAGAAGGTAGGTAGGTACTTGTAATAATAAATTACTATAGAGTGTTTAAAATAAAAGGTGTTTTTTATACCCTATAGAACTTACTGTCAAACTGCGCTCACTTTTTGACATACATATATGATCAGTATACTCTGGCAAATCATCATGAATAGCTTGACGCTTGAACCTCGCTACCAAATTATCCAAATTTACTTTGAAAATCTGTCATCTATTCGCACAACTTATAGACGACTGTTTTATCGCAAAATTATGTTCAGAGATAAGGCTAATTATTGGCCTAACGGGTTAGTTAATAAAAAATTGCTTCATATGAAGTGAAACCAATCCACAACAGACCCCACAAACTGCATTACATTCAGAAAAATGCATCATTTGGAGATCTTTGCCGCACCATGATCACTGATTTTTTGTTTGAAAATGTGGATAACATTGATCCGGGTGAGATGTTGTTTCAACATGATTTCGAGAAATAGACCTATCAATTGGCCTCCAAAGTCGTGCAATTCAACAGCCATCGATTATCTCCTGTGGGCCATTTGAAGTCAGTGATTTATATTGATAAACCAGCAATAATTGACGCCTTGGAGGCCAACATTGTCTATGTTATTCGTGACATACGGCCAGGAATGCTTGAAAAAGTGACTTTAAACTAAACGTCTAAAATGCGCTTCGTCAAGAATAATACACACGCATAATACCCTCTCCACTATGGTGGTGTAGGATATAAAATTCGTGTAGTTTAGAAGAAAAGTAGGGAGGCATTACTATATGAAGATTGTTGCAAAACTCAGTAATAGCTTGCGAAATCGTTGGGACCTACTTAAGCAACAATATCAAAAGGGGACAATCGGATACCTTATGAGTTGAAGCCGAGATACCTTGAAAGATGATTTTCCAAGTCCGAAGTGATGCTTGAACGCTATAATCGCCGAATCATTACCTGCGATAAAAAATTTATCCATTACGATAACTTGAAGCGTAAAAAATCTTATCTGATGCCCGGCCAACCAGCCGAATCGACACCAAAGCCAAATACCCATGGCGCTAAGGTAATGCTCTGTATTTGGTGGGAACAAAAGAGTCCTATTTATTATAAGCTGCTGAAATCTGAATATACCAACACAGGGAACCTGTGCCGATCTTTGATTTGTTTGATGCGAGCATTGGCCGAAAAACGCCCGTAATACTTTAAATCAGCCGTAATATTTCATCTTGACATCGCTAGGTCTCATGTTACAATGCCTGTTAAAAACTATTAAGGTGGTTGGGAAGTTTTGCCTCACCCGCCTTATAGTCCGGAGCGTGCCCCATCCCACTACTATTTGTTTCGATCGATGCAGAACGCTCTTTCTGATATACTCTTCACTTTGCAACAGAATATCCGATATTGGTTTGATTCGCTCTTCGCCTCAAATAACCACTTGAAAATAGAGCCATGATTTTATATAATAAATCGTCGGAATAAACTAAATCACTCTTACAAGTGTTTTCTGAAATCAAACAGCATCAAAGAAAACTAAATATTTGTTTTGAATCATCCTAAGTAAAATAAGTTTTTAAAATAAATTTTGGATTTAGTCGTGATGTCGGACATATTCTTGTAAAAGTAATTTCCTTTTGTGTTAGAATCGAAATGAATTAAAATCTATAAATGAGTTATGATGAAATGTTTATAAATAATGTTTTTTAACTTATTTTTCCAAAATGTTTGTTTCGCTGTAGAATGGAGATTTGTCCTCCATAGGATTGGTGGAACATACGAACTCTTTTGTCGTAATTTTTCATGATCATTTTGCATAAATGTGGCAAATTTGTTGATACAACGTTGAATTT
Organism: Calliphora vomitoria; assembly: GCA_942486065.2. Lineage (NCBI taxonomy): Eukaryota > Metazoa > Arthropoda > Insecta > Diptera > Calliphoridae > Calliphora > Calliphora vomitoria. Next base: position 112,733,756 of record OW818030.2, on the reverse strand, counting down.
CCTCCTTCAGTTCACTTGTGGTTGTTAACTTGTTGTCATTGACGTTTGTCTTCAAATGATGCCAGCTAAATAAATCCAATAGTGTTGAATCACACTATCAAAGCGTGGACTCTTTCTGATCACCAAAGCTAGAGAGTACTCGACCAGGAAATGTATTATGCAGTAATTGAATTGTTTCACAGCAGAATAGTTATGTTGAAATCACATGACTTGTTGAAATCACATGACCTCAAAATCAATATCATCCAATTAAGACATGATTTTTGTATGGTGAGTTTCTATTTCGTTGCCGATTTGTGTGTGTTTTGTCCTGTTTAAATCATTGTATTTGTTTTGTTGTTTTGGACGAAGCGCAGTCTGAACGGAAAATTTTGGGCCACTTTTTCCAGCATTACTGGCCGTATGTCACGAATAACACGAACAATGTTAACCTCCAAAGCACAGGCCAAAAATCCAAAAAATTAATGATTTTTTTCTAAGCTTTATTGCACAAAATTTATTGATAACATTCAAAATTTTATGAATCTGACAAAATTTGTTAATTTTTTGGCAAGATTTAATATTTTTTTCCGTTGAAAGTGAAGGTATGTTTATATTGAATATATTGTAGTTGAGTCTTAAAAGAAAACTTAAGTTTATCTAAAAAGTAATTCGCGATATTGTGGCATAAGTCTCCAAAAACCCTACAAACATTAAGTTTTAACTTATTTTCTAACAAATTAAATAATAAAAGCTGCCCATTAAAAAATCCCTGAAGAATACTTTTTTGAACTTTTCAAAACACAAGTTTTTTTTAAAAAACAACTTTTTCACGTAGACTTTTAGTTATTTTTCCCTCATCCACCCACATCTTCTTATGCATCAAATTGTAGATTTCTTACCCCTCTTTAAAATAAAAAATATTGTGGCCGTGGATTGACGCATATGGATGTGATTTACATAGTCATCCAACGAAAAATCGCATTTTGTATATCAACATCCAATAGCTTTTTATTTTCAAAAGTTGAATCCTTGCTAGAAAAATTATAATGTCACCGAGAAAGAATGTTTGGCAGAAGTAATGGCTGTGAAAAAGTTCAGACCCTTTTGTCGAAATGATGCCATTTTCGATCATAACCGATCACGCCAGTCTAAAACGGTTAATGACCCTCAAATATTAAAGCGAAAGACTAGGTGGTCTTTACAACTACAAGCTTTCAACTTGAAGATTGAATATAGAAAAGGTTCAGAAAATATTGTAGCTGACAGGCTTTCTCGCCTGCCACAACAACATGATTTGGAAGAAGTTGAATTAGAAGATTTATTGGATTTCGAAACCACAGAATTTGATTCCGAAGAATATATAGATTTAATAGAACAAATAACACAAAATAATCATAAACTATCGGATCTTAAAGTAGTAGAAGGAAAACTCTTTAAACGCACAAGTTCAGATCAAAATGTGGAAGAGCAGTATCAATGGAAGTTATGGATACCCCAAAAACCTAGAACAAACAATAATAGAAAGAGCCCACACAATAAACGTTTCAGCTCATGATGGAACAGCGAAAACAATGGAAAAAGTCAAGAGACACTTTTATTGGTCGAAAATTACTGTTCAATTCAAAGAGTTTGTAAAAAATGATAAGTGTGCAAAGAGACCAAACCATCAAATATAAACTTAATGCCAGAGATAAGTAAAGAAGTAGTTACTCTTTCAGAAATAATATTTGATTTCTTAGGAAAGTATCCGAGATCCAAAAGTGGCAATAGTAATATATTTTTAGTCATGGATCATTTCTCAAAATTCATTTCCTTGTTTAAAACAAACGAATTTTCATATTAAAATACTTTATTTCAAAAATTCTTAAAACAAATCTATAAGCCAATCAACCCTTCAAAGATCAAATAGCTACTGTGGCTATAGTTGTTAATATTTTTTCCTAAAAATTAGCAAAGTTTAAGTAGGAAGGGCATGCTATGAGCTGATTTTTGACCGCTTGTCCATATAACGGAAGCCACTGTGCAAGGCGTTTATTGTTGCTGGTTTATCAGCATAAAGCAGTGATTACACTTAGCCGCAAAAGGAAATAATCGAGAGGTATCAAATCAAACTACCTTGGAGGCCAACATACAGTTCCATTTCTCAAAATCAAGCTATCGCCAAATTTTGATTTCAATAAATCGATGGCCATCTTTTTGAAACCACATCTCGCCCGCATCAATATCATCAATATTTTCAAACAAAAAATCATTAATCATGGTGCGGTAACAATCTCCATTGAACGTAAAACGAAAAAAGGGGTGACGATGCCACCAGAGTGTAAACCGCACCAATCGAGTCTGTAGGGCTTGCTGTGGATTGGTCTCACTCCATATGTGGACATTTTGTATACTAACAAACCCATTCAGCCAAAAAGGAACCTTATCGCTGAACAGAAATTTGTGATAAAACAGACGCCTATAAGTTGCGCAAATCAATGACTGATGGTCAAAGTAAATTTGTGTAATTTGGTAGCATTGTTCAAGCTTCCATCTATTTATGATGATTTGCCAGAATATACTCATCATAAATGTCAAAAAGCAGTATGACAAATCGGGCTTAAAAACATCACTCTTTACTACCTAACTTTTTGATTTCTAACTTAGGTTTTAGTTTCAATTTGTTTAACTGCACTTAATATTGTTTAAGATCAAGTATAACAATTTTATTTTTTTTACATCCGTAAATGACAAAAATACATTTCATATCACAATTTTCTTGATTATTTATATCGAAGTGCAACATATCTATATATGCAGATATGTATGTTTGCGCATAATAATTTATTTAATAGCTTCAAACTTAACACTCAATTTAACAGCAGTCATCTCTGGAATTTACAACTTTTTCCAAACAACCAACGGCTACCAAATAACAAAACAAACATAAAATGACTTTTTATACCAAATAAATATGAAAAAAAAAAAACTTATTTCGTTGCATTTATTAACATGTACATTTAAATAAAAATACAAATAAATAAATAAACACAAATATGTATATACGAACATTTTTTAAAAGAGGGTCAACTATAAAAATTCTTTGAAAATCAAATCTGAAATTTTATTAATTTTTTTCTCATAAAGTAACCAAAAATACACAAATTTCTTTTGAAATAAATTATACTCCTGTTATCATAAAGGGAATACTAATCAATTTTTAAAGATTTAAATTATGCTTGTTTTTGAATAATTAAAAAGAAACTTTTCAGCCTACCCTGGTATATATGTATGTGAATGTAGTTAGTTACTCATATATAAAGAAAAATTCATAATAATACATGTTTTGTTGTTATTACTCGTATTTGTTGTCAATATATTTATAGTATTGTTATTTGTTTTTGTTTTTTTTTTCGCTTTTATATCAAAATATATATACTCTCATACAGACATATTGGGGTGGCACTTAATTTGTATTTTTCAGATTTTCGATACTCCCAAGACCTAAAATTTTTGCTCCTTCATTTAAAATATAACTGCTGAGAATCTAGGCAAAGTTGGATAACGTTTAGAAATTACACATTTCATTTTAAGTTTTGAGAAGGTTCGTCAAGCAGCTCACTTGGGTGCATTCAAAACTGATCCCATTGTGATAGAAAGTTTTGAGTAGCAACATTTTAAAAATAAATATTAAATGTTGACAAACTATTCCAATTAAAAACTGTATTTGTATTTCCTTTACCCATGAATGTTTAAGTATAAAATTTAAACATTTTCTGACACAGATAAAAAATCATAAAATTTAATTTTTTTTTTTAATTTTTTAAACTACATTTCAAACAGTTGAAAAGTTTTTCTTGAATAATAACAACTACATTAGGAGACGATTTGAATTTGGAAGATTTCGAGAAAAATTTTCTTTTCTGGTCACACAAGAATTTATATATGTTTGTCATTCCGTTTCATAAGTATATGGGCAACTAGCTTGACCCGGTGCGCTTCGCTACCCCTGTCGATGTAAAAATCGGTTCAGCCGTTTAGTAATTATTGTTTAAAAACTAAAGGTACCAATTTTACCCGTTTTTCCCCCTTTTTATCCCTTTCTGGTCCAAGTATTGAAAAAATTTATAGCCTATTGACGCTTCCAAGTAAGGATCTATCTACGTTCCAAATTTCAATAAAATCGGTTCAGCCGTTTAGGCGTGATGCTCAAACAAACAAACAAACAAACAAACAAATAAACAAACAAACAAACAAACTTACAATGACATTTATATATTTATATAGATTCCATTATGTAGAATGTGACCGTCGCACTGTGGCTCAGATCTTAATTTCATCGGGCAAAAGTCAAACTTTTTGTTAACGCCGATTTTAAATTTTTATTGATAAAATATTTGGAAGACTCTGAGCCTTCGTCCTGTAAGATCCATACAAAGGATATTTGGAAAAGCCAAACACCATATTCTATAGAATAATGCAGATGAATTAAATTTGAATTGGTCAGAAAAAAGGAGTCAGTGATGTTAGAGCCCAAATTGCAACACAACAGCCATTCGAATTAGAGATTGACGGCCAGACAATTGAAGTAAGCTACAAATTAATGCTAACGATGATAGATAGAAAAGTAGGCCAGGCTTTGACTGACACAAAGACTTCTTCCACCTGCATTATATGTCAAACCACATCAAGCCATTTAAACCAAGTGCCGGAAAAATCATTAGATAATACTGATGCATATGAATTTGGATTATCACCGCTACACACAAGAATACAATTCATGGAACACATACTAAAAATCAGTTATGATTTGGATTTTGGGCCTACAGGGTCAATAAGAAACAACGGCACCAAAAAGGAGTTAAGAAGTTTAAAAAAGAAATTTCTCAAATATGGGTTGATAATAGATCAACCAAAACAAGGATCAGGTAATACGAATGATGGGAACACAGCAAGAAGATTCTTTTCAGATCCCTAAATAGCGTCTAAATTAACAGATGTTGATATAAATCTTATTTCAAGATTTAAAACAATTATCGATGTACTTGTGTGCAAGGAACAAATTTATGCTAGAAAATTTGGTAATTATGCGAAGGAAACTGCACGAATAAGGATTACAGATTTTATAGAGAGCACAATACCAGTAAATAACAGAAATAATTCAGAATAAATATCGAATATTTGCAGGCTATTTTCCAATCGAATGAATAATAGTTATAATTTTCCTTTATTGTTACTTAAGTAAAAAATAAAATAAACAAATTTTTGTTATTATTAAAAACAAAAATGTTTATTCTTAATGTTATTGAAATAAAAATCAAAATAAACTTTTTTTCCAAAAACAACCGATTCTAGTGGAACCGGTTCTTTAAAAACCGGTTTTAGTGAACCTGTTATACAATTGATAAAGTGGGAAGCTTTTCTCAAAATTATCCAGAGTATTATTAAAAAGTTGTTTTTATCTGGTGATAACTCTTTTAATAAGTAAAACAGATTAAAAAAACAAAAAATTCGCATTTTCATACAAAGTGCTATACAAAAATTAAAAGTTCAACTTTAACCTTAAATTTCTTAACAACTGCTAAACCGATTTTAATGAAATTAAAACTAGAGAAAAATTCAAGAAGATATCTGTCCATAAAAAAAATTTTTTTGGTCGATGAGAAACTATCCTGGGCAACTGTGCGTCGCACAGTGGCACCTGTAGAATAAGTGAGGTTGCAAAAGTTGCATGTGTTCTTACAAAAAATATTTTACAGGAAATTGTCCAAGGATTTCAAATATGCTACTCTTATTACATCCAGATCTTTGGTTTAGAAAATATAGCCCTTCAAATTTGACTGATTTTCAGTGTTCAAAAAAATCAGACCATTTTTAGGTAATTTGATCCGCTTCAAGATACAGTATCTCGAAAACTAGGTAAGGTATCGTCATTATTTTTTATTCTATTGATATATCTATTTATTAAAAAAATAATGAAAACAAATTGTACTGTTTGCTTTGTGTTTGTCCAGGTAAATCGATATTTACCAACTATCCATTTTTTCAATATTTCTCAACTTTCATGGAAAAAAAAACTATTCGTTAATTCACAAGGTCTCCTATCACGTCATATTGTCATAATGTCCTAATATTTCATAATGGTTTTTATTGATTTCCAAGCTAAAAATATCCTAAAATAATACTACTTTCTATGGTATGTTTATTGTGTTATCGTAACGAACCAGCAGAGACCAACGCCGAATGCCTAAGAGCCGGTTTAGCCGGTTTAGCCGAGTCATGATATATTAGAACATTATGACAATATGACTGATAAGAGACCTTGTGAATTGACCATATATATTTCTATATTTGCCATATTTTCAAAATAAGTTCTTTGATTATTCCTTTATCTAATGCAAAAATTTCCAGCTGCCCGTTCTTGACCCAATTTTTTAATAGAAAATGTGTTGCATGTAATTTTGGGCAATTTATGACATATGACCGGAATAATTATAAATCATTAAAGCTTTAAAAAGAAACATAAAAAATCAAAAATTTTAAAAAATATTTTATTAATTTTTCCACAAATTTCAACTGTGCTATCCCATAAGTAGGCATCTAAAAAACGTAGAACTCTTTCCAAACACTCATTTCATAGGTTGATCAATAATCTATCATATGCCTTTTAAATGTAAATTGCGCCACTGTGCATCGCAACAAAAGTAGTCCAACTGGGCTATACCTGAATTGCTTTTCACTTCTTTCCATTTTTTGTCTAAATTATATAACCAGGAATGCTTAACAGTATGATAAGATGTCATGAGATATTATTTTATCCCATTTATATTGACATGATTTATTTTATTTATGTGTAAGAAAAAATAATTTTAAAATTTTTTTAATTTCACACTTACGATGTGACACGTGACCAGCGTTGCCATAATTTTTTTTTTTCAAAAACTTCAAACTTAGAGAAAAAAACTGATTTTCAAGTGAAAAAACTGCACAAAAAATATATAATATATTTTTTCACTAATAAGTTGTCTTTTTTTAGGAGCGCTAAATCCTCAATAGGTTCTTGGAGAAAAGGAACTAAATGATCTATTGCCGAAAATGGAACATCACGTTCTGCGCAGAACGTTGCTAAATGGATTTTAATATTTGATGTCATGTCACTATACTTGCCTGAATCTCTTAGTGATACCTTAGAACTTTTGTGAATTTGTACAGCTGTTGTTCTTTAAATATGTTTAGATGTTAAAGTATGAGCCCTTAAATCTAATACTCCAATAAACTTTACAATGATTTAAAAATTTCTTGCTCCTCCCACGACTAACCTTAACCACTCAATTTTCGTTTTCTACTCCATATAAAGAAACATAACTTTCTTAGATATACATATAAATGTGCAAAAAATACTATATTATAATTACATTGTCGCATTTAAAAAGTTTGCGTTAACCTTGCCACTTCTATATTAATCAAATGGCGTAAAATTATGGCTTCAGAAATTGGAATTGAAATAACAAAATTTTGAATATAAAATTAAAATGTAGAAACTGCATAATCTGCACAATTTTGCAGAAAAACTTACTTTTTTAAACAAAAATCTTCAAAACTGTTCAATGCTTGGAAAAATTGCAAAATTCAGATAAATCTGCACATTTGGCAACGCTGCACGTGACCAACTTTATATAAGTACCAAGATCGTAAATTTTCTTATTTTTCAGTAAGATTTTTTTTTAATTTTAATTGCATAAAAAATCTCTCAGTGCACTCAATATTTTATAAGCTTTCTGCATGTACTTTCGACGCACCGAAAACAAATGTTGTTTTTCAATATCGGTCATGGAAATACGCGATAATGCAAAACACAAACATACAGTTATTTGCAATCGCATAGTTTCTTGTGCATTCTTTTTTGACTCTTTGTAGCCCCCGAAAGATTTTAGATATCAAGAGTGAGTGCATAATGTCTCTTTAAGAACTTGTATCAAAACAAATCGTGCATAATAAATATTGAAATGAGAAAAGTTGCCCTTGAGCGACTTTGAATTCGAATATCTCGACATGGGTTGTGAATAAAAGTAAAATTTCTTTACATTATTTAAATTTGATTGTTTCCCTATGAAAATATAATAAGTAAAACAAAGTGTTTTCAAAAACTTTTAATTTTCTGGTCTCGGTGGAAACTTTGGTGGAAATGCTCATATAAAAACATGAATTTTTTCAGAATTTTTAAAAATGTTTATGAAATTCGATATAAATTCAAAAACTACAAAATAATTTTTAAATTAATTTGGTCACCATTACATAATTTCACAATATTTGCTAGTCTGGTTTATAAAGCGTCTTTCATTAAGCGATTCCTATCTTTAAATATCCGCAGCTTCGCTGGTTGGCACGCATCCAAAATATCAAAATTTGACCGATGTTGGCTTTGAGGACCGCTGTTGTTTGTGGCTTATTCACATAGACCTGCAACTTAAGAAAACCGCACAAGAAAAAGTCTTTTACTCGTACTTTGACCCAAAACTCTAAATTATGCAACCTAAAAATGTTATCTGATTTTGCTTTAATTTTCAGCATTTGGTTTTTAAATAAAGCAAAACAATATTATACCTTGGTACCTTATAAAATCACAAAGTGAAAAATAAGAACCACCTTATTACATATGTATGAATATTTCCAGTAGTTAATATGTATGGATGTGTGCGTGTTCTCCTATAGTAGTTTCAATCTCATAAAATTGAATGAATTCATAAATTTGAATGATTTTTTGATTATTTTCGCTGACTTTTCAGTGCATTTGTGAAAACTGCACTGGCAAATTGTTATCGAAAAAGAATCATAAAAATATTTGTATTTTTTTTTTCTTTTTTGCGCTAGTAGTCAAAGAAAATAACCATAAAAATGCAATAATTTGTTAATATAAAGAACAATAAACCATAAATGTAGAAGAGTGAGGGTAAAATGTATAAAAGAAAATAAATTGTTTGTCACAGTTTATTATTATATCCTTCAAACTCTTTCGCATAAGTTTTAGTGGACAATTTGTAATTGGTTGCATTTTATTCTCAGGATAGTAATTTGTAGAGTACTACATATAGGATTTTGTAATATGTATATGTAGGAAATAGAATAGAATCTTATTTGTTAATTTTGTAAGAAGTCAAAACCAATATTTAATAAAAGTTTCTACTCATTTTTTTCATTAATGTCCCTAAACACTTTGACAATATGTTTGCTAACATTTGAATCTTAAATTTTCCCTATGACATCATATTTTTTTTCTGCTATTTCTTCTTTGATATACGTACTTGTTAAAGATTAAAAAATATTTAAAATACTCTGCTGAATACAGTTACATTTATCCTTTTACTTATTTAAGTACTTGCACAAATGTATTTTCAATTTACTATACAGCAACTTGCAACACCGCTGCAGCAAAAGCAACATAATCTCGCTCTTATCTCTCACATCCTGTAGGAAAACCGTTATAAAATTTTAAATCAAAATGAATGTGAAAATACTTCACAACTCTTTGACAATACACCAAAGAAACTAAAGTGTAAATCTGCGAAGCGTAAATTTAATTAAAAAAAACACGCTGGACATTTAAATAAATGCAGGCGGCATACAAAAGGGAATTGTGGGCCAAAAGAAAAAAAAAATAATGAAAAAAGGGAATCACATGAAATCACTCAGACCAGCATTTGAGACTTGTATGAGTAATATTTAAGATATTAATAACAGAAACTAAATAAATACAAGGTTAAAATATATGGGTACTTTACACTTAATATTTTTAAAGAAAAGGGACGAAGAAACAAAAATGAATTTAAAGAAATTTAAACAAATGAGTACATACACTACAAAATTCTACATCTTACTGTGAATCTACAAGTCATTAAGTTTTTATATTTTTGCTCCTCACTTTTGTTCATTTCTTCGGTTTGACATTTTGTTTGTGGTTAAACGAATGGAGGTTTAAACATGAGTATTTTATCTGAAAAACCAGATCAACAGCTATTTTAAATATTAAAAACTATATATTCAAAACTTATGTTGGAATAATTCATACAATAATTAGAAAAAAAGGTTTTTTAAACACTTTGAAATTTTCAACAAAATGCTCAACAGGCATTTTGTTTGTACCTTCATATTAAAGAGGAATGTCCTGCCTATTTAGAGGAACATGTATTAAAAAATTCAAATCTGCTTTAGACGGACACAAAATCCACAATGAGCTGTTAGAATGAGTCTCGAGTATAAGAAGTCTTGCCTAGATTTCTATAAGAAAACTTTATCCGAATAAAATGTTCTATTAGAAAATCTTTACTCGAATTAGTATTCATTAAGAAAACTTTATTCAAACAAAAGTTTTACAAAAAACTTTGTTCTATAAAATAATTTTTTCGTATAAACTTGTTTATCAAAAAAAAAAAATTCTATAAAAAAATTATTCGAGTAAATTTTTGGATTAAAAAATTCATTAAAATAAAATTTTCTATAAGAAAATTAATTCGATTAAAATTTTGTATAAAAGAATTTATTTGAATAAATTTCCTATTAAACGTAATGGCCGGTGAGTTTGTCTAATTGAACCACGTTGTTCAGGAGTTAGACTATTCACGATGAATTGTCAAACAACACTAACCTCAAAACAACCATGAACTAACCAATCAGATTTCACAGAAAACAATGCAGCCAGTTTAAAGTTCGTCGCCTTATTTCTCAAGATCTCACCTATTAATACAATTTTCAAAGAATGAAAACATTGTTTTTTCTTTCTGCATTTTTCTGTATGTAAAATTGGAACCATTCAATGAAAACTGAACAATATTCTTCATTTCTGACCACTCTCCTATTAATGCTCCAAGTTTCAAATAAATCGGACAAATAGTTTAGAAATCCTACCATTTTCATTTTGCTATCGACACAACTATATCATGTTATGCATTGCGTATGATTAATATTAAATTGCTTCTATTAATTAAAAAGTAATCATACGTTCTGTTGTCTTTGACATCGATTTCTACAGAGGAAAAAAAATTCTTTCAAAAACCTAAATTTTTTTATATAAAAGTATTAATATCTAAAAATTTATTGAAGATTTAATTGAAAAATTCCAATACTATACGTAAATCGGTACAGTAGTATCCCCTCGGAATTGCAATTATATTTTCATAATAATGTATATAGTAATCATGATCAAATTTAGTAAGGATCAGTTATATGTACTCAGATTGCTTGCTTTATTACCATACTGCCATGAATAAGAATTTTGTGTATCGTTGGACTCTTGGGGTGCTAGTTATTGCTTTTAATATTATATTTAGGAGCCATCATATAGTAAGTGATTTTTCTTCATTGGTCCTTTTGAATTGTCAATTTATGTGAAAGATGTAGCATCGATTCTAAAAAGCCTACCAGTGCGTGATAATGCGTTGATAATCTAAAATTCAAAGAATCAGGGTTTAGATGAAGATTCTTCCGCAATGTGTTAAAATCTTTTTAAGTTTAGCTGTAAATGACTAGAATTGAAGACAGATACGTGTCATGGTTTAACAAATATAAATGTTTGCTTACATTAATCAATATTTTTAAACAAAGAATATAAAAGGTCTTGGGGTAAATAAACCTTGTACTTAAATTAATAAGAAAACTAAAAAAATTATTTTTGAATTTACTTAGTAGATAGAAAATTGTATTTGAATGAATGAATTCGTAGGGAAAAGTTTATTCGTATATTGTTTTTGTAGGAAGAAATTTATTTATAATAAAGTTTTCGTATTCGAATAAAGTTTTTACAGAAAAGTTTTATTCGAATAAAGTTTTATTCGAATAAAGGAATAAAGTTTTTATAAAAAAAGTTAATTCGAATAAAATTTTTATAATAAAGTTTTGTTCGTATAAAGATTTCATAGAAAAGTTTATGCGTATAAAGTTTTTATAGAAAAGTTTTATTTGAATAAACGAATAAAGTTTTAATAAAAAAAGTTTATTCGAATAAAGTTTTTATAAAAGAAGTTTATTCGAATAAACTTTTAATAGAAAAGTTTTATTCGTATAAAGATTTCATAGAAAAGTTTATGCGTATAAAGTTTTTATAGAAAAGTTTTTTTTATAGATAAAGTTTTAATAGAAAAGTTTATGCGAATAAAGTTTTTATAGAAAAGTTTTATTCGAATAAAGTTTTTATAGAAAAGTTTTATTCGAATAAAATTTTTATAGAAAAGTTTATTCGAATAAAGTTTTTATAGAAAAGTTTTATTCGAATAAAGTTTTTATAGAAAAGTTTTATTCGCATAAATTTTTTATAAAAGAAGTTTTTTCGAATAAAATTTTTATAGAAAAGTCTTATTCGTATAAAGTTTTTATAGAAAAGTTTATTCGAATAAAGTTTTTATAAAAAAAGTTTATTCGAATAAAGTTTTTATAGAAAAGTTTTATTCGAATAAAATTTTTATAGGAAAGTTTTATTCGTATAAAGTTTTTATAGAAAAGTTTATTCGCATAAAGTTTTTATAGAAAATTTTTATTCGAATAAACTTTATTATAAAAACTTTATACGAATAAAATTTTTATAGAAAAGTTTATTCGAATAAAGTTTTTATAAAAGAAGTTTATTCGAATAAAACTTTTTGGATTTGGAAATTTTGTTTTTTTTTTCCTCTGTAGAAATCGATGTCAAGACAACAGAACGTATGATTATTTTTTAATTAGTAGAAGCAATTTAATATTAATCATACGCAATGCATCACATGATATAGTTGTGTCGATAGCAAAACGAAAATGGTAGGATTTTTAAACTATTTGTCCGATTTATTTGAAACTTGGAGTTTTCACTGAATGGTTCCAATTTTACATACAGAAAAATTAAAAAAAAAAAAAAACAATGTTTTCATTCTTTGAAAATTGTATAAATAGGTGAGATCTTGAGAAATAAGGGGTGTTTTTTTAGAGGCGATGAACTTTAAACTGGCTGCATTGTTGTCTTTGACAGCCGATTGGTTAGTTCTTGGTTGTTTTGAGGTTAGTGTTGTTTGACAATTTATCGTGAATAGACTAACACCAGAGCAACGTTTGCAAATTGTTCAAATTTATTATGAAATTCGTGGTTCAATTAGACAAACTCACCGGACATTACGTCCATTTTATGGTGCTCATAATCATTTATCATAGCGATTAATTCATGAAACTATGGATCGTCTTCACAATCGGTTTACTCTTAACGATAATACGCAACCTGAAATATGCCATCCAGAGCACACAGACAAGCGATTCATGGTGTGCAGCGTAGTTTTGATGATTATTAAAATGTGTCAGTTCACATTTCATGCCTCAATAGGAATTTATTAGTATTGCAGACATGTAGTTTCAGCTAAATCACCACCACTTTCATGACGCCATTAAATTATTTTCTCTAGGGATTTTCTCTACGATCGAGCACTATTAAGCGAATATTCGAGGCGTTATTGTCGAAATACAGCCGGATTTACATTCCCAAAATCATATTTAAACGTTAAAGTCATAAAATTATCAAATTTGGATGGATATTAAAAAAGCACATGTGGTTTTACTGTTTCTTATGCAAATTTAGTAAGGAGTTGTTCAAAGTTTGCATCGACATTTTATTAAAATTATCAATAAAATATAGTATCGGTCATTTATAAAAACAAAGTTTTAAATTTCCATTATGTAATATTTTCAATTGTTAATATATTTACTATTGATAAACAAATACTTTTTAAGTTAATTTTTCTATAAGAGGTAACTTTAAATCAAAAAATATTTAAAGCTAAAAATAAAACGGACAAAACTAAAGCACCCCTTCATGGATATAATATAAACAAATTTTTAATTTATATTTTGTTGCAAATCCTTTGTTTTGGATGACACAAGCACATCTCTTAGGCATAGATTATATTAAATTTTTTATGGTGTCTTGCGATATTCCTTCCCAGGCTATAATAACGGCTTGAAATAAATAGTGAAAATTTCTAATCCTTATTTCGGCAATTTTCACGATTTATTTTCATATTGAAAATCTCCTACAAGTTCGCAATAGGATTGAAATCTGGAGATTGAACATGCCAATGAAAAACTTGAATCTTATTGCTCTGTATCCAAGTCTTACAAGCTTTGGAGGTGTGTTTAAGATCGTTATCCTGTTGGAACCTGCCTATAAGTGGCATCTCTTCACTGGCATAAGACAACATTACATCTTTCAATATATCACGGTACATGAACCGATCCATAGTCCCATTAAATTTATGAATTGACCACAAAAGCAACCCCATGGCGTTACATTGCCTCTCTCCATGTTTAATTGTTCCTTTGCAATACTTAGGATTCAGTATTTCTCCTTTTCGTCTGCGTACACGCCTTATTCCATCGGAACTTTTTAATTTGTATTTGGATTCGTCACAGAACAGTACCGCCTTCCATTTATGGACACTCCAGTTAATGTGGGCTTTGGTAAACTCCAGTCTAGCTTTCTTGTTCTTAGCTGATATAAATGGTTTTTTTGCTGGTCGTCGGCCGAATAATCCGACTTCTACTGCTCTTCTACGGATTGTTCTTTCGCTTACGTATAATCTTAAACTTGTTCTTACTTGACTAGCTGATGCTGTAGGATCTTTTTGTATTATTCCTTTGATCAAGGAATCATCATATCGTGTGGCTTTATGCGGGCGTCCTCCTGAATGCCCCGGTGAAATACGACCATTCTGCATAAACTTTGGAACCAGCCAGGAAATAACTGATGTGTTAATTGAATATTTTTTACTCAATTCTTGTCGTGATAGGCCTGCCTTCCAGTCTTCAATAACAATAAACTGTACAAAACTTAAATTATACGGACTACTCCTTCCTTTATTTTTATCTTCTGGAATTTTTAAATGCATCTGTTGGGAGTCCCGTTAACTGACATTGCAAATATACAGAAAAATAGTCAAATTTTTAAACATCCTATAAGGGGTGCTTTTCTACCATATTTTTTACCATATTATTGTTACCACAATCATATAAATAATTACTGTGATTATAATATTGTTAAAAAACTTGTAAAACTGTTGAAATAGTTACTGTAAACAAGTACAACTATATTTTTTCTCTGGGTGTGTGTCTAGTATTTTATTCCAACTGAATTAGACTCATACAGTTAGAATGTGTTTGAGTATTTTTCTTATTATTATTAGTTTTTTTGGCTTGCTGCCGTCTACGTTTGGATGATCATTTTAACAACGTTTTTTATATATATATAGTCAAATCACAAGGTCTCTTATCAGTCGTATTGTCGTAATATCCTAATATATCACGACTCGGCGGCTTAGCTTAACCGACTCTTAGGCAATCGGCGTTGGTATCTGCTGGTTCGTTACGATAACACAATAAACATAGCATAGAAAGTAGTATTAGTTTAGGATATTTTTAGCTTGAAAAGCAATAAAAACCATTGTGAAATATTAGGACATTATGCCAATATGACATGATAGGACTCCTAGTGAATTGACCAATAGAACATATTAAATTATAATTTAGTCACTAAACTTATTTTCTTTTTTCAAATTTCGATTTAATAAATACATTTTGTATTTAAAAAATACACCTATTTAAATATAAAATATTCCATACTTATTAAAATCCATAATAAATTGCATAAATTATAAATAATTTATTTACACGTGTAATATTTGGTATTATAAAAATAATCGTTTAATTAAAAAACAAATTTAATCTAAATAAAAACACATGAATATTACACACAAAACAATTAGATAGACCAGCACAAATATCGAGAAACTACACAAAAACAAACAAGGACATTATATAAAAAAAAAACGCTGGCAAACACACAAAGTAAAATAAAATTTATAAAAAAATTAATATACTTTTTTAAAAAGAAATTAAAAAAACTAATTTTTTAATAAAACAGCTTCAATATTTATAAAAAATAAACGAAAAAACAAACACCCTTACCATAAAATAAAATGTGTGTCAGTAGTGTTAGCAGCCGCAATAGAAGTGGCAGTAGATATGGTGACTGTGGCTGCTGCTGAAGTAGTCATTTTGTTAAAGCAAAAAAAAAAAAAAAAGACATGCCACAAAAATGAATTAAATTAAAATTTTAATTCACACAAAAACAAACAGGCAAACAAATAGTCTTGTGTAGTACCACAAAAAAATATTTAAAAAAAACTAAAAAGAATTTTTCTCGTTTTTTTTTTTTCACAAACAACATGGCTTTAAACCAAATAAGTGGAAAACAAACACTCGACACTCAATTTGGTAAAATTTTTTTATTGTTTGTTTTCTTATTCATTTATGCATTTCACATCACTCTAACAGTCTCATGCTAATTTTATGGCAAATTTATATAGAAAAAATGGTATTTAATAAAAAGTAAAATATCAAATTAAAACAAAATAGAGAGAGAAAAAATAAATAAAATGAAGGGCAGCAACTGTTTAACACATGCAGGCAGGCAGGCAAGCAGCCAATAGGCATCAATATTGGCTTCCAATACAACAAAAATAAGGAGACAAAAAAGTGTGTATAAATGGAAAATATGTTTCATATAGATATGTATTAACAACCCAGTGGGAATATTGTATGGCTATATAGGTATAGCTTATAAAGCGTAAAGATAAGGAACAAACCATGAATAAACTATATAAATGGGAACACAAAAATAAAGCAATGTCTTAAATAATTGATCTCAGTCTTTACAAAATTTCCTATTGCCTCATTATACCCTTCAGCATGAGTACTAGGGTTATAGAAGTGTGCGTTTTCAACCTATACAATATTCATCTGGATACTTATTTTATCAAAAGGAAATCACATAAGGAGTGAGATCGAAAAAATCTTAACATAAATAAATGTTAATATAAAAGAAACCACTAAACCTACAGTTCTGATTTCTTTTATTATTTGATTAAAATTATTATTACAACTTACAAAAAATATTATTCTGTTTGTTCTAATTAATAGTGACGAATTTTTGAAAACCCTTCCAATAAGGTTTTTATTGAACTTTCTGTCACTTTGTTCGAACATGTAGTCCATCTCCCTTTTAAATTTACCACACCTTTGGACACCTTTTTTGTGCTCTTCCAATCTCGTTTAACAAGACCCAATATCTCTCCACTGGCATTAGCTCCAGGTGGTTTGAAGGATTAGCATCTCTTGGTACAAATACCACGCTATTGTTCTTGTGCCACTCCAGACCTTGCTTACAATAGTGACAGGATGTCACATCATGCCATAAATAAGTGGACACATTAAGACGTCTTATGAATGGAAGCATCCTCTTTTGTAAACATTCCTTAATGTTAATTTCTATATTTATAAAGCCCTTTGTAACAAATGTTTGGCTTCTTTCGCCGCAACTTCATATTGCTTGCCACAACAAGAACTTTTTGGTAACATTTTCTGCTTTTGGGTCCTAAACTTTTCTACAACATTCCCTTGAGTATCAGCAACATAAAAATATTGACCCAGAAGCTGCGAAAATTTTTCCAGAAAATACGTTTTGTCATCCCTTATGAAGCAGGATTATTTTTTTTATTAAATCTGACTTCAATTTCCGTGCTGTGTCTGTGGCCTCTAAGTATTTAGCTGAGTTCCTGAAAGGAACTTTTTGAGCCTTGTATGTTTTTAAACCTGCATTTGCTTTAACTTTTCGTACCAAATAGTCCGAGTACTGAGCTAACCAGACTGCTTTCCTACCAGATGTGTTGATAGCTCTTTTGAAAATGCTTTATATTTATTGGCTTAAGAAACATCATGTGGACCATTTCATCTACCTGAACCAGGTTTTCTATCAATGGACAAGTTGTCCCGATACTGTTTAATAACACTGAAATCAGTTTGACAGCAGACCTTTGATTGTTTTTCCAACTTTTTGTAAGGCCAAGTTGGGTTTTGTTGAAAATATTTAATAATTTTAGTACGCACGTTTCTCTCGTTACTCATGTTAATCAGATTAACAACAAATGAACATAATTGACTTTAAACATAAAAAAAAAAATCAAAAAATAATTGGGTTAAAAGTTTTAAGAAAAAACGTGTGTTAAGGTTTTTTCGATCTCACTCCTTAGATTTTGTTTGATTGCTCGCATGTAGACAGCTACTACGTCAACCATTTGGATTCTTACTGAAAGGGCAAGTGATCTACAGTAGTATAATCTACATATAATTCAGTGATGTTAGCTATTAAAAATATTTCTACAAGATTTATATATGCCGCCATTTATGCAATTTTTAATAGAAAATTATGGACTAGTTTAAACCAAATATATATAAATCTAATTGTATTATTAAATTTTGTTATAAAATTCTTAAAATGTTCTTTAATTTTATGAAATTTCCTTAAACAACTTAATTTTTAACAACAGTGCGTATGATTAATATTAATTAATATCTATTTAAAAAAAAACCTAAATATTTTGCTAATTCTATTGAATTTAAAAGAGTTTTCCCAATTTAAAACAAATACTTAACTTCTAAACATTTTATTAAACAAACATTGAAAAAAACCCTAAAAACATTAAAAGCAATTATTTGAAACAAAGAAAATTCAAAGAACTTACTTAAGATTTTATAAGTAATTTCAATAACTATAGCTTATTTTAAGTATATATAGGTGTAACAGTAAAATGTAAATATTTTGTATTTAGTTTTAGGAATTAATTTAAAACGTAATTTTTGAGCAACAAAGCGTATGATTAATATTAAATATTGTTTATTTTAGAAAAGCATGCCATATCTCCAATAATGTTACATTTATTGCAATATTATAGAAGAAATCCTTATTCAAAATCAATTTTTAAACAGATCTAAGATTAATAAAACAAATGTTTTATAGAAATTTTGTTTTATAAACCTTAAACAAGTAAGAATGCCAAATTAGGCATTTAAAAAAAAAACTTGTGAAAACAAAAGTTTTGTTGAAAATAAATTTTATTTTTGTTCTGTGTGCGTATAATTATATTTAATTCAAAAATTTCATAAACACACCAAAAGTTATTCTAAAAAAAACGTTTTCAGTGATTTTCGTCAACTTATCGACCTGTAGCTCAGTCAGATTTTGTCGGACTTTAAATTGTTTAACGGTTTTAGAAAGAAAACTGATTACCTTTTAAAATGGCGTGAATTTTTTGATATATTTGCAAGTTATAAGTAATATTTTTGTTGAGAATACGTAACAAAAAAACAAAATGTATCAACTTTTTTGATTTTAGTAGCTTTTTATTGCTTATTTTGATATAAAAGCTTATAAAAATGTATACCAATGTATAAAGAAAACTTTGTTCTTAACAAAACATGGTTTTAATTTTTTAAATCGTATGAAAATTATAAAAGTTATTCAACTTTTCATTAACACCTCATTTACCATTTTCTCCCCTAGCGCATATGAATAAAAACAAGTAAGACAGTTTATTCGGTGCCGAATTTTATATACCCTTCACCAAATTATACTTTAAAATACATATTTTAAATATTTGTAGGTAAAAAATTAAAAAAAAAAACTTTATTTTCAAAATTGTTTTTATTATTTTTTTTTTAATTTTTTAAAAACACAATGTATTAAATTTATTAGTGAAAACAAAAATCATGACAAAAAATTTTTTGGTAAAATAAAAATTCGGGTTAAATGAGCCATTTATAGGCCGATTTTCTCGATTTTAATTAGCCACCGAGCCAGAAGAATTTCCTATATACTGATGTATCAATTATGTTTGTAAGTTATTTGGGGGCTACGAAAAGTTGATTTCAACATACAGATGGACAGACGGACATGGCTATATCGACTTAGCTATCTATAACGATCCAAAATATATATACTTTGTAGGGTAGCAAATGAAAAATATAGAAATTGCAAACGGAATGACAAACTTATTTATACCCTTGCCACTCAAGGTGAAGGGTATAAAAAAAACAGATTTTAATATACAAAGTACTTAAATTTTGTAGAACTTTTTTCGAAAAATTTATAAAAATTTTTATAAAAACATACATAATTTCTTAGAGTATACATTTTAAGCATACATTTTATGAAACATTAATTCTTTTCGATCTAAAAATATGTGAGTTAGAGGTACTAAAGTACTACGACCGGTAATAAAACAGTTTTTTTCAAAATAACTCAACATTTTTAGAGTATTTCAAAATCTTTTAGTGTATGTCCTCACCTAAGCCTATAAGCCCCATTAGGTCGCTTTTTAAGTACTGACAAACACTGTTATTTTGTAGCAGAGTGTTATGGTTCATTTTAGAAAAGCATGTTAAGAATTACAATTATCTTAAATATTATAGGGTGTGTGACTTAAAAATGCGGGAGTTTTTATAATTTTTTTGCTTTTATTTTGAAATATTTGTACAAGATAAATTTATTGAAATTATTGGCCATTGTTAGCTATTTTTCATCTTTCTGACAACATATGGATTCAGAACCAAAAGATCTGCTCATCTTTTGAGGCCAAAGTGTTCAAAGTGAAGCGTACACCCAGAGAAAAAACAATTCAAAATCAATAAAAATCATATTGAATCAATAAGAAACCTTAAAGAAAGTCTAGTAATGTTTAAATTGTTTATTTCAATATGGAAAATATTAATTAAAAATAATTGATTTATGCACAGAAAAAAGTTTCAACATAAATATTATGATTTGATTTCATTGATTTCAATTTATAACATTTATAAATAATTTCTTAAATAGTATGATTTTTTTTCATATTTTATGTTTTCAAATAAAATCTAGAATGCTTGGAAAATATTATTACAATTTAATTTATATTTTTATGTTGCTCAAAAATGTTTGAAATTTTCTTTGGAAAATTTTTAAATTTTTTATGATTTTCAGCTACAAAATGAGATAATATGCGCGAAATTGATTAAATTGTTTTAAGAGGATAAGATGTTTTTATGTTTATGTATGTTTTATTATGTTTAATGATATTTTTTTAATTTTTCAGATATTCTTGATTTATCTTGAAATATTGGCCAATATATGGCTATTATGCAAACTAATTCATTATATAATACAATTATAATGCAATTTATTATAAAATATTATAAAATTTGCGTAAAAAAAGCAAAAATTTGCGTTATGTACAATTTTATAATATTTATGAACATGTTCTTATTCTGAATGAAAAAAGTTTGGGAAAAAAAAGTCATGTTCGATTAATAATATTTATTACAAAATTCATTCCAATTATGAATTTCTTTTTTCTGTGTGGTATTTCAATATCAATTTTCTATAATAATCTATTATACTGAACATTATTGAATTAATACTAGGTGGTGCAAAAGTAATCCTCCTATCAGAAAATGCTATAAATTTTGCGATTGGCCCCTAATGTCAGTTCTGTTTTGACATTTGTGTAGTAAACACATGCGAAATACACGTTAATAAACAATGTTACGCTACACTGCTCCAAAACGCGGAATATTGCTGACTATTTATTTGACCAATAATCGGCAAAACTTATAGCATTTTCTGATAGGAGGATTACTTTTGCACCACCTTATAATGCGTTCTTATTTTTAAATTACAGCTTTTCCCTGATTTTGGCCAATGCCTGCTTCAAACACATCATTTGGTACAGGCTTCCAGTGATGTTGTGGTCAGATTTCAGCAGCTCATAATAGATAGGAGCCTTTGGCTCCCACCAAATACAGAGAATTACCTTAGCGCCATGAATATTTGGCTTTGGTGTCGATTCGGCTGTTTGGCCGGGTTTTACATACGAACTCTTACACTTCGAATTATAGTAACGGATACATTTTTCATCACAATTGATGATTAATCACAAAAAAATTACTTACTTTTATAGCGTTCAAGAAGCATTTAAGACATACAAAATCATCTTTCAAGGTCTATTGATACGGTACCCAATTTCCTGGTTTTGGATAAATCCTGCTGCTCTCAAACATTTCTAACTGCAGCTTGAGTAGCTGTAAATAATTATGCAAGCTCTTGTTGAGTTTTACAACAATCTTCATGGAGTAATTCCTGCAATTTTTCGTCTTCAAACTTTTTGGGCTGGCCTAACCGATCCTTGCCTTCCATGTCAAAATCACCACTTCTGAACCGCACAAGCCATCTCTAGTACGTTGAAACCGATAGAACACAATCATGACGACTTGTTGGAACAAAATTCGAAATTTTCGAAGCAAAAACTATAATAATAAGTAAGTAAAAATAAATGACAGATATGTAGCCTTCAAAATGACAAAAAACGCGTTCAAAAGATTAGCCAATAGAAAAAATCTATTCAAGCTTGTAAATATTTTGTATATGTTTCTTGAAAAATTGGCTTATTTTAAGAAACAGAGTTCCCGTTAGCCCTATCCAAATTTGCTAATTTTTGAAGAAACATTTCTGATTTATCTATAAAATTTTAGAAGGCTCAGTATGCACCCAGAAAGAAATATAGTTGTACGTGTTTACCATAATCATTTCAACATGTTTACAAGTTTTTTTTAACCATATTATGGTCGCTATAATTATGTATTACAGCATGATTGTAGCAGTCATACATATGATTGCATTAAATAAATCTGTATATGTTTATGGCAATAATGTTCAGGATAAATCATAATATATTGTTATCAGTGTATGATAACGAAAATCCGAGAAAAACAGGATGTGCTACATCCTTCATCAAAAAAATGGTTGCACCAAACTGTTAATACATTCATATATATGATGCCCATAATAATGTGAATTTTAATTTTAACATATTATGGTTTCCACAATCATACAAATAATTACAGTGAGAGTGGTAAACATGTCCAACTATATTTGTTCTCTGCGTGTGCTATTTAAATTTACCAAAAGCTAATAATATATTGAACGGTAAATAACGGCAGAGCGGTCTATTTTATGAAAAAAATAAAACAAAATTTTTGGAACATATTTTTCCCGTTTTAGGAATTTCGGTATTTAACTGCAGACAAGGGCAATGTTAAATATGCCATTTATTACTATACTTTAATCTGTTCGAATTTTATACTAATTCGTTACCATTGTATAGTTTTACAGAAAATGTTAATTTCATCAAAAGCAAGATGCATAAACACAATATTTGTTTAAAACCATTTTTTCCAAAAAATGAACAAGGTAGCTTAGAGTAGCAACAAATTCGGTTGCTACTACTAGCAACCGAATTTGTTGCTACTCTAATGCTGCTGCCTTAGTGCCCAAATCTTGCAGTTGTGGCTACAAAATTTTAGGAGCTGTAACAAAACTTTGATTGTTTCAACCGAAAATCTTCTTTATCAACTGATTTTCTGTTGATAGAATAAAATAATTCTATGTTCACAACTGCATCATTCGATTGTGTATCATTTACTTATGTAACGGCTACATAACATTCGGTTCAGCCGACTACAGCACTCAATATTCCATGTAATACCCAAGATTTTCCTTAACAACTGCATGATGCTATAAAATATTTCAAGCCCTAGACGTTCCTTATGATGTTTAAGAACCTAGAAAAGTAAACGCAGAAAGTAAAAAGCAAATATTAAATGAAAAAATTATAACATTTCATCATGATGATGCCATCATGCATGGAAACTGTGAAATTTTTATTAAATGAATTCAACAGGCTTTAGCCTGAAATCACTATGAAATGATGAAACCAAAAAAAAAAAAAAGAGGACTATCTTACACTTCTTACACACAACAGCAAATTTAATATTAAAAAATAAAAACATACATACTCTTATTTTACATTGAATTAAAATTAAAAAAAAAAATATTGTTAGTTGAGGCAGTAGTGGTGGAGCTGGAATTGTGGCTACATACAGTTGTATGCATGCATGTAGTCAACGTCAAAGTGGCAGTAACTTGTAGCACTTGCAAATGGTAAAATAAAAAAAAAATTAAAACAGTAAGTAAGAAAGCAAAAAACAACACCACATATATTTTATTATTTTTTGAGGCTCCTACATACGGATTGTTGAAAGTGCTCATACCACATCTTCTAGGGCACTCTGTTGAGTAAACTGTAAACTGGGTAAGGTTGTGTGCCAATGCCAAAGAATGCATCATATACTTACGTATATGATGCATGAGGCCACACCAGCTTATATTACCTTCATACTTACTACATACATACATACATTCATACTTACATATTTTATTTACTTATAGGTCTGTAGGAATATGTGCAACTATACTGGTACTCGTTCTATATAACAACAGAAGAAAAAAAATTAAATAAAATACATTCTTCATTCCATTAAAATGAAAATTATTTACACATCCACACTTACACACTTGTTCTGTTACGTCTACTGAAAGGAAACCTAAATGAGATTTATTTTCTTTTCCTTCTTTTTTTTCATTTTTTTTTTTTTTGCTCTCTCCATCTCTCCACAAGATTACAAATACTTAGGAAGTTATATGGGAAAAAATAAAATAAAATAAATAATGAAAGTCTTTTTTCAAGGTTCTTATATAAAGTAAAATGAAATAAAATAAAATAAATTAAATATTTAATTTTACTGCAGTTGGTAATTAAATACGAAGTTGTTAACAATAATTAGGTCAAACTTGAAGGCCAGAGAATTGAAGTATGTGGTTTTTAAACATACAAAACAGGTTAAAATCTTTTGAAAACAGCTATTTACATAAAAATAAGAATTTTTCGAAAGGCTCTGGACCTCCCAGTATTCCAATTTTTTTATTTATTGTATAAAACCCACTCATAGCATCTAGTCAACTAGAAAATTACCTCATACATGTGTAGACATGGTTAGAAATCGGGCGAATACGGATAAATGAGTTAATAAGTAATCATGTTACGTTCTCTCTAAGGAGAGGAAATTGCCCACATGTCACACTCAACAATGTTAATATACCGCAGTCTGATTATGTTACATACAGGGACCGAAAATAATAATTATTCTTGAAATTTCAAAGGAAAAAAGCCATCACTAGAAAATATCGGACAGTCAAGTCAAGCATACCATTTTGATGGTTTTCAACTATATTTTCATAAATTAATATGATTTTTAATTTCTTGATTTTTATTTTTTTTGTCAAAAATAATTGTTCTTTTTTTATTTTTTTTGTCAGAAATATTTGTCAAACTTTGATTTTTATTTTTTTTGTCAGGAATATTTGTCAGACTTTGATTTTTATTTTTTTTGTCAGAAATAATTGTTATTTTTTTGTCATACATATTTGTCACACTATGATTTTTATTTATATAGTTTGACAGACTGACAGACAGACAGACAGACAGACAGACAGACAGACAGACAGACAGACAGACAGACAGACAGACAGACCGACAGACAGACAGACAGACCGACAGACAGACAGACAGACAGACAGACAGACAGACAGACAGACAGACAGACAGACAGACAGACAGACAGACAGACAGACAGACAGACAGACAGACAGACAGACAGACAGACAGACAGACAGACAGACAGACAGACAGACAGACAGACAGAAAATATAGAAAATAAAAATATACAATAGCGTGGTCCTTAATGAACAAAAGTTGAATTTTTGCCAGTCTCACCCCGCAGTTTGAAGAACATTGGTAAACAAAATTATGCTGAACAAATTTTAGGTAAATCGGTTGGAGTTAAGACGTGCCGTGCTACAAGCCCTCTGAAGTTTTGAGATGCATTTACAAGGATAAAAAAAGCAATTTTTTCAGTTGTTGATAAAATTTTGCCATTTAATTTGAAAGAATGGATGTGTACGTCGATCTAATGAGATATAAAATATAAAAATTGGTTCAAAGATGTTAAAGATATTAAACATTCCCCAGGCCATTAACGTGTCTCAGGCCACTAGAACAAGAAATGTAGAAACAAAATTAACATATTTTGAGAAATATTAAAATAAAAGCACATTTTTACTTAAAATATATCCTTATTTACTTGTATATGAGTTTTTATCTTTGTATGATACCTATTCGCAGGTATGACCAAAAAAATTTAATTTTTTTAACGGCAGTTTCAGAACTCCATTTTTAAATTTTTAAAAATTTTGTTAAACAAATTTCAGAACTTTTTTTATCAATACATTGCGATTTATTGAGAATATAATAGGGAATAAAAATATAAAAAAAGTATGACAATACCTCCCATGGTTTTTCCGTACCTGTTTTTAAATTTTGCGATTTTGGAGTAAAAAACAAATTTTGTTTGGCCATATTTTCGCGAATGAACTCAATTTCCTTACTGTTATGAATTTTAAGTAGAAATGTGCAGATATTAATTCCTAGAATAAATATCTTATCGTAGAATTTGTTTAGATGAGGAAGATAAAGAATCGGTACAACACCTCCTAAGTGAATGTTTTGCTTTACAGGAGCACAGAATAATACAATTTGGTACAGGTCTGGATTGAAATTAAAAAATATATAATATATAACCTTGCCGGCCTTCAATTATTGCATGAAATATTTCCTGTATCATATATTGTGTAATTTAACACCATTGGATTTATATTAATGGGGTTATTAGAAGTCAAAGGTCATTGCCAAAAGGACAACAATCTCTTGAGCATTAAGATGAAATTCAACATTGCATCAACGAAATTCACAGCTATAATAATGGAAATGGTCATGAAAAATTTCAACGAAGTAGTACGTATGTGCTAGCAAAGCAGTGAAGCGTATTTGGCCGCTATTCTATTTTATACATAACTTCATTCTGTATACATCATGATTTAGTAAAACAATATAACTATACAAAGCAAAAAATGTGTTCTCTACAGGGACCGAAAATAATAATTATTCTTGAAATTTCAAAGGAAAAAAGCCATCACTAGAAAATATCGGAGAGTCAAGTCAAGCATACCATTTTAATCGTTTTCAACTATATTTTCGTAAATTAACATGATTTTTAATTTCTTGATTTTTATTTTTTTTTCTCAAAAATAATTGTTATTTTTTGATTTTTATTTTTTTTGTCAGAAATATTTGTCAAACTTTGATTTTTATTTTTTTGTCAGAAATAATTGTTATTTTTTTGTCATACATATTTATCACACTATGATTTTTATTTATATAGTCTGACAAATATGTATCACAAAAAAATAACAATTATTTCTGACAAAAAAAATAAAAATCAAAGTCTGACAAATATTCCTGACAAAAAAAATAAAACTCAAAGTTTGACAAATATTTCTGACAAAAAAAATAAAAATCAAAAAATAACAATTATGTTGTGATTTTTATTATAAATGTCATAATTGTTACGGTCCCTACTGATATCTGTAAAATCTCGACAGAATGTTTTTATTGGAGCTTTGGAATAAAATTGATACCACATGATGAATTACAATTTTAACAATTGATCCAAAAATGTTCGAAGTTTCTAATAAATAGTTAGCATTTCTCTATGATCAGGTTATTATTAAGTTTTCATTAAATATTTTTGTTGTCACATCAAAGTTTTGCGATCAAGTCTAAATTTATTAAGGGTCCTCATGTAAACAGATTTTTACACTCTCACAAATGAAATGTCAAAAAAAAATGTATAGAAATTCGTTTGTACAACTCTAATAAATTTGCGTTACAATTTACACTAGCAAACTTGAATTTATTGTGCATTTGATGAATCAGCCGCAATCTGATAAAATTAATGTAAATCCAAATCAGCAATGGATCAACAAATGACTTCAAATCAATTTTGAATCCGTTTTAATTATTTGGTCAATTTTCTTCGATACATTTTGTATGAAAAAGAAAATAATCGTAAATCATTTGTTTAATGATTCCAAGTACGCCCAACAGTGATAAGAAATGATCGTTCAAACAGTGAGATATTTATTCTCGGAATTAACATCCGCACATTTCTAGTTAAATGTATAAAATCAAAAATGTTTAATAGAAATTGTGGTGCGGAACTTTTAATGATTTTATCAAATATCAATAAATATCTTAAAATTATAAAATTCTTAAAGGTACACTTAAGAAACGGATTAGGATTATGAAGTCTAATGCTGACCCTTTCAATATTACTAGAGGTTGTACACAAAAATATTAAATTTGTTACATTAACAGAGCATGAGCCACTTTGAGTCTGACATGATATGGTAAGTAAATAGTCGATGTAGGGTGAAACAAATTCTTGTATATACATTGTCTATATGGTAAGAATAGTCAAGTCTATCTAATATAACACCCAATATCCTCATTCTGTCAATAATTTCAATTTCCCATCCTCCCATCTGTATTGTTGAACAATCCAGACTTAATGAAACATATTTCATTATTCTCGTCTTATTTACATTAAGTATAAAACAATTGGAAGTCATCCATGAGTGTACGCCATCCAATACTCTATTTATCCTACATTGCAATATTACTTTTGAACTATCACCGTGAATCAATAACTGAATATCGTCAGCAAGAGCAGATACCCAACAAATTTCAGATTCAATTACATCAAACGACTAATTTAAATATATCGAAAACAATAACGGACCCAGAACTGACCCTTGAGCGACACCTAGCATTACCACCCTTTGATGTGACTTGCGACCACCAAATGACACAAATTGTCTTCTATCTGTCAAGTATGAATAAATAAGTAAACACGATGTCCTAGAAAATCCAAGCTCATCCCTCAGTTTTCTAACAAGTTGCATGTGATTAATACGAACTTGTTGTACCCTTATTCATATTCTCCCTTACAGACTCAGTGCTTCTCAACAAAGCAGATGAAACAGTGCAACTACGACGATATCCTGTTTGCCGATCATTCAATAAAGACTTCCTTGCAGTATTCTCCATAATTTGAGCCCTCATCACATGCATTTTTATTCGGTACAGGTTACCTGTGATGGTCTGGCCTGATTTCAGGAGCTCATAACAGATAGGACGCCAAAGTCCCACCAAGTACAGAACATTACAGCCGAATCGACACCAAAGCCAGGCTTTACATACGATCGCTTAGGCTTCAGGTTATCGTAATAGATGCATTTTTCATAGTTGGAATGATTCGGTGTAAAAATTATTTTATAGCTATCAAGCATTACTTCGGACATGCAAAGTCGTCTTACAAGGTCTCTCGGCTTCAATTCGTATGGTACACAATTTTTCTGCTTTTGGATAAATCCTGCTGCTCGCAAACATCTTGGAATTGTTGCTTGAGAAACTCGCAATGATTTTGTTGAGATTGACAACAATCTTCATGGAGTCTTGTCTCCAATTCTTGGTCTTCAAATTTTTTTGGCTGGCCTGGTCGATCTTTGTCTTCCGTGTCAAAATTACCACTTCTAAATCGAACAAACCGATGGAATACATTCACCATAAGCTTTGGTGAGCAATCGGTGTGCTTCAGTGACACTATTTTTCAAATTGAAGAAGTAAAGCAAAACTTCCCTGATTTTTCAACTCAACAATTTCGAAGTAAAAAAACGTTGTTGTTCACACTATAATGTTCAATAACTAAGTGAGAATAATGACAGATTATATCCTTCAAAATTACATATAAGTTATTAAAAACAAAAACCTCGTTCAAAAGACATAAGTCAATATGTATAAAAATTCACAAAATGCCATCATAAAGGTTTGATGCGTATGATTGATATTCAAATTAAATAAATATAAAGCATACGCAGCAGTGAAATTTTGATAAATATTTACAATTTATGACGTTTTCTTTTCTGGCATAAACGATGGCTATATTCTGCCTTTTACGCTTCTTTGAGTTCTTTTCTGAAAAAAACAAGTGGCGAATCTTATATACCCTTCACCAAATTATACTTTAAAATAAAATTAATTTTTTTTTTAATTTTTAAAATATTTTTTTTTTTTAAATTGTTTAATTTTTTTTTTACAATTTTTAAAAACAAAATTTTTTAATTTAAAAATTTATTTTTCTAAATTTATTAGTGAAAAAAATTAAAAAAAAAAAAAATGTTTTTTGTGAAAAAAATCGGGTTAAAAAATATTTTTCCCGATTTTGACCCATTGTAGGTCCAACATACTATAGCCTTATATACATCGTTGCAATGGACTTTGAAATATCTATAATTAGATATCCATATTGTACATATTTATGACTTATTAATCAAGATATAGATCAAAAATAGGCTTTGTCTCGGAATTTTTGCTCATATCCCCGTTAGTTATGTACGGATTTTGCTGATTTTAAATAGGAAACTTCTCGAAAGCATGTCTGACAGAATTATTGAAGACTTTGATCCCGAAGATATCTGAGGTCCTCAGAAAGTTGATTCCAACAGACAGACAGACAGACAGACGGACATGGAAAATTATATTTTGGAAATTACAAATGGAATGACAAACTTATATATACCCTTCTCCCGAAGGTGAAGGTATAAAAAATGTACTATGGTAAGCATATAACGTTTTCTTTTCAAATAATGTTGCCCCAAAACCTCGAAAATATGCTGCATGTTTCACCATAAATAGGCACCACTTTTTTAACAGCTGTTCTTATTATTGTTTTTAAAGTTCGTTTGTGTTAATAAAATAGTTTTTGTATTTTTTGATAAAAGGTGTTAAAAATGGAAGCAAAAAGTATATATTTACAAGCTACATAAAAGAAAATTGCATAAATGGTAATGGTTTTTGTTCCATAGTTAAAAAATGTCACAAAT
This sequence comes from Calliphora vomitoria, assembly GCA_942486065.2. NCBI lineage: Eukaryota > Metazoa > Arthropoda > Insecta > Diptera > Calliphoridae > Calliphora > Calliphora vomitoria. The sequence goes on along the minus strand of OW818030.2, from coordinate 112,703,185 downwards.
TATGAGGGTATGGGTAACCTTTAATAAATGATACAAAATATGTTGGCAACATTTTGTGTAGGAAAAGAAAACGTCATAAGTTACGAGTAAAACTGAAGCAATTTTAATTAAAACAAAGTTGTCTCTTAATAAATGTTCAAAGAAAATCTTACATATTCAAAAATATTTTTACATTTTTATTTATGACCAACATTGTTTATTTATTGCTGTTAATAAATGTTTAATTTTGTTTAATTTCATTCCAATTAACATTTATAAATATCTGCAAAGTTTATGTTTTGCAAAATACACTTTGTTACAAGTTCTCTGTGAGAACTTCTCTGCTTCACATCGCGCATGTTCAAAAAAACAAAAAACCTACTGTTGCTCTAAACTGTTATTATAACGTTATATGCAGCTAAATTTCAATGTATAACTGTTATATTGTTTTGCAATGTAAGAATATAAGAAATATCGTAAGTATGTTACTTAACATTTTGCATACGGTTTAATGCAGATGTATGGAAAATGTTAAAATAAACCATTATAATGTTAAGGGATGGTAAAACATAGAAAATGTTAAATATATTTGTCTTAAATATGTTAACTCATTCCAAAAACATTTGTATGAGCTTGTTATTATCATCTGAAGAAAACAAATATGTTTGTAATAAGTCAATCGACTTATTTTTTTTTTATTACCAAACAAAACTTTGTTTGGTTTTTAAATAGTATTTCGTAAACAATTTTGTTTGATTCAGCCTCATCTGCCATTTTTTCAAAAACAATTCATAAAACCAAACAAACAAATAAATGTTGACAGTAGAAAAGAAAATAAAAATGTTGTATAATTAAATGTGTCTTACGTTATTTTGAATTATTGCTTTCGAAAACCAAAATAACGTATCTTAAATATAAATTTGAAATAATATGTTTTTTTTTTATTTTATATAAAAGCAGTTATGATATTTTTATATATTTTATGTATGTTTTTTATTTTAAACTAAAAATAGGTACTTAATTAAATTTTCATAAAGACTGCAACAAATTTATTATAAAATACTGTTAAACTACCTAAAATAAGGTTAAATATTATTTATTAATTATTGCTCAAAACGTATAAGTTATTTTGTTTAAAAAAAAATCGTGCACTCGATGACACGTTGTTTTGAATTTTTGGTTATAACTTGGTTATTTTTGATAGTAAAAGTTTAAAATTTTGTACACATACATATATAATATGATGTAGTAAATCGTAATCAATAATAAAAAGAATTTCGAATTTTTTGATGATACGTTGTTTTGCATTTTAGGTGACGATATGTATGTTTGATTTTATAAATTAACATAAAATATAAAATTATGTTGTCTTTAAGTTCCTAGAGATGGGAAATACTATAGGGGCGGATATTCATGAATTTTTTATTGGAAAATATGCCTCTAAAAGATACATCAAAATCCTAAAAATATGACCTTATAATTTCAAAAATATGCACTTATATTTTTTGTGCAGAAACATACAATAATTAACTATGGATCGTTCAATGTCCAAAAATTACATAAAAAACTTCCCAGTTGATATGAAACATTAAATTCTACTAACATTTAAATAGTTAAAGTTCTAAAATTTCTTCTGAGGAAACGATGTATATGTTAATTCTAATATCTTGAGATTAAGAGTTGTTTTAAGGCCCTCCATCATGCGACTTACAACCAAATCTCTTATAGCTATTAGCAAATCTATTATAAATCGTAAATTTAATCAGAAAATGTTTATGTTTTTGATACCATTAATGAATATTTTAGCAGATATGAATCATTAAATTTAATACTTCAAAAATATCTCTAAACTTTTTTAAAGCAACATTTTGTTTAAATGATATTTTTCAATTGCTGATACAGAAATGACGAAGAGTTACTGACAGTTTTTCGATGCCAAAAGAACTAAGTCGGCAATATTTGATGCTGTTTCTATAAAATACTTTTTTTCAGTGCCATAAATTGCCCATTGACGGCAATAATTCTTATGTTTATTAAAAATTGGGATAATATGCATATAAATATGCATTTTAAAGTAAAATATAGCAAAATAAGCATTATCAAAAATAAATATATGCAAAATCAAAAACCGATGCCATTTTACAGCAGGTATTTGGAAGTTCGAGAAAAAACATGCATTTACATATAAATTAATTTTTTTTTTTCAAAATTGTTTTCAAAATTTTAAAAATAATAATTTTTTTTCAAAAAATTTTTTTTCGGAATTGTTTTTTTAAATTTTTTTTTTTAATTTTTTAAATTTACTAGTGAAAAAAAAAATTTTTATAAAAAAAAAAATTCGGGTTAAAAATTATTCTTCCCGATTTTGACCTATTGTAGGTCCAAATTACTATAGCTTTATATGGATCGTACAATGGAGTTTGAAATATCTATCATTAGATATCCATATTGTCCATATTAATGATAATCCAGTTATAGATAAAAAATAGGGCAAAAATCTAGGTTGGCCCAGTTTTTTCCTTATACCTCAGCCATTTGTGCGCCGATTTTCTTGATTTTAAATAGCAATCGAGCCGGAAGAATTTCCGATATATTTATGTATGAATCAAGTTTGTAAGTTATTCGGGGTCTCCGGAAAATTGATTTCAACAGACAGACGGACGGACATGGCTTAATCGACTCCGCTATCTATAAGGATCCAGAATATATATACTTTATAGGGTCGGAAAATTATATTGTGGAAATTACAAACGGAATGACAAACTTATATATACCCTTCTCATGAAGTTTTTAAAAACATAGCCGACAGTATTTTGCTTTAGTTGGGGAATCTTTTTCTGTTCATATCCTCATATTTGGCACGTTTGGTATTTTTGGCCCAATGACGAAGCCTAGTCCCCATACAAATATCCTACCGAAATAGAACATTATCAACTGCAAAATCCTTGATTTATATAGATATCCACACAATTTTTTCTACAAAAAAGTTTTATATACAAATAAATCACACCTAAAAATGTGAAAATGTGGATTGAAAATGATGGATTGAAAATGTGTACGGATTGAATCATAATTGCCTATAACTCCCATATTAGGACCATTTCCGAAAATTACTTTAACGATGATAAAACTCTTTAAAATATTGGTAACACAAATAAGTACCGTATAGAAAGAGATCGCGCTACCTAATTTGATGCCTTAATTTATGCTATGTTTATTGTGTTATCGTAACGAACCAGCAGAGACCAACACCGAATGCCTAAGAGTCGGTTAAGCCGAGCCGCCGATTCGTGACATTATAGGAGACCTTGTAAATTGACCACATATATATGTTGCAACAGAAGTTACATACTTCTACTAAATATTGAATTAAATATTGTAGAAATAACAAATAATTTGACCCACATATTAAAAAAATTATTTATATATTTTAATCATTTAACCACTTTTAACAAACAATCTATGTTAATAAGTAAATTCTTTAGTAGTTGCTTTTATATAAAACACGGAAATACATGTAAAACGGATATTAACTGCATAGTAGTTTTGGGATTAAAAAATAAAACAACATCAACAGCGCTGGGGAAATATTTTAAAACTGCGCTATTTTTCGTTACATTATTTTTAATATTTTATTTTCACAACATTTTTATATAAAAATAATGCAACAAATTTATTACAACTATAGACAGAAACATACTACAGCATACAGTCACTGATACATACATACATATATAAAATGTAAAATTCATATGTATATGAATGAAAATATTTTTCCATTATTTTTAAAAAAAAATAATAGGAGAAATACAACTGTGCGTGGTTAAAAGTGGTATAAGTAGGCTATTGTAAGCTCTTCATATTCCCTTTTTAAAATCAGTGCACGTGCACCGATTGCACCAAAATAGCTTACCAACTTAGTTTTCGCTGAGCTGTTGCAGGAGGTAACCAATACGGAGCGTAAGCATATACTTTTTCAAGATATTACAAACTGACCCTTTCGTTTCGACGATTGATTAAAGTTTGTATATACTTGCTTGCAATTTGTGTTTCTTCTTTTATACAGATTTTGTCATTAGTGTCTTTATGGCTTTGAGAAGATTGCTGTATGAGGAGTCTATTATGCGTTTTTAATTGGAAGATGACATCGAAAGAGAAGGCAATGTGGAGTTTGATGATGTAGAAATTGCTTAATCAAGATGACTAACTCCATTTAATTTAATATGCTTATGGATTTGTGTATACAACTGAAATACACATAGAGCGGAAACTCTCATATCAAAGACCTAACTCAGTTGTCAAAAACCTAAGTGGTGAGAATGTATAAGTAAAAAACATTGTGAAAACAAAAACTTTTTCTAGTAGAAAACTAAGTAGTATTTTCATCAAGTTTCCATTATTTATCAGCTTATTTTGTAAGTAAAGTTTTTGCTGGGTTCAGTTACAAGCCGTTTATGAAACTTATTATAATCCTCGGAACTATTAGCAGACACATAAGAAAACAATACAAGCAAATACTTTTAACACTCTACATACTCATACATACATACATACTTACATACACAGTGACGCGAAAATTTGTGTTGCAGTTGAGAAGAAAAACAACACATCTATACAGCTGCTCTTATACTCACATATATACAAACATACATACACATACACTTACACATACGTATATAAACGCACCCATGTGAGTTTATGAAAAATGTAAATTTTTTTCAATTTTCATAAAAGCATCGTCATAACAATAACAACAACAACAGACAAGACTTACACAAAAAACTACAGCGAACACAAAAATAACAACAACTAAGATGTATTGTAATATTTTAAACAGTAAAGAATGAACAAAAAAAAAATATCATATTTGCTACGAGTAATAGCAAAATTGATGGAAATAAATGTGCAACCAAGAAAATATTTACGAGGTTCTTATTGAATTGAGGGGAGAGGGGAAGGGGTCAGGAACGGTTATTTCATGATTGCATGAATATGAAATTATTTTTTAATAAATGCTTAGAGGATAGAATAAATTCGTTGGATCACTAGTTGCAGTCTTCGTAGATAGCAGCAGTAACAAAAAAAAACAAGTAACAGAGCTATATTCGGCTGTGTTGAATCTTATAAACCCTTCACCAAAGAATACTTTAAAAAAGATTTTAAATGTTTATAGCTAAAAAAAATGTTAAAAAAAATGTTTTTTGGTGAAAAAAAAAAAAATTTGAGCTAAAAAATATTTTCCCTGATTTTGACCAATTGTAGGTTCGACTTACTTTGGCCTTATATACGCCTTAGCAAAGGTATTTGATATATCTATAATTGGATATCCATATTGTCTATATTAATGACTTAGTAATCCAGATATACATCAAAAATAGTTCAAAATTGAGGTTGTCCTGGTTTTTTCCTTATATCTGAACCATTTGTGGGCCGATTGTGTCGATTTTAAATAGCAACCGAGCCGGAAGAATTACCGATACATGGATGTATGCGTCATGTATGTAAGTTATTTGGGGGCTACGAAAAGTTTATTTCAACATACAGCGGATAGACGGACATGGCTATATCGACTTCGCTATTTATAACGATCCAGAAAATATATATACTTTGTAGGGTCGCAAATAAAAAATGTAGAAATTACAAACGGAATGACAAACTTATATATACTCTTGCCACTCATGGTGAAGGGCATGATAAAAATATAGAACGTAGTTCCAATCAAAATTTTTTTTTAACCCTTATGTGTGTGATTGCGTACCCGGGTAACTTTTTGTAATTTAATTGCAATTTTCTATGTAAACAGAATTCCTAGGCGCTTGAAACTTTCTGAGAACTCCTAACTTTTTGTTATATTTATTTTTTATAATGAAACATGTGTGTCTCGACTTGGGAGCAAGCAGTAAATCATTTCATATTTTACACCCTTAACAGGGTGACAGGGTACCCGGGTACCACATACAAATTATATGGAAAATATTACGTATACGCTCACAACACAATACTGAGTAGTGTTTCCACTGGCTGAATTTATTTGAGTACTGTGTATATAAATGGGAATCCCCATTTATTGAATTGACGTTAGGCTAAACTTAAACATTTTTTATCATTTCATATTATAATATATATTGCGCAATAATATGTAACTTCATAGGTTCTATATGTGATACCCGGGTACCCTGTCACCCTGTTAAAGGTGTTTTTTTGTCACACACATAAGGGTTAAATTAGGTTTTTTGAAGTTTCCTTTTTTTGTGAGGATTATAAAAAGCGTTGCCATACTCCTAAAAATGATTTTGATTTGCGAGACATTTTTTAAAAAAAAATTGTGTAATTTATAATTTAGTATTTAAATAAATATGTATTATGTTGTGTTGGAAGTTATTGATTCAATTCCTAACGTTCCCTTACTTATAATTATAACGCGTTGACTATTTTATAGGTATAAAGTACAAGGTGGCGCAAAAGTAAACTTCCGATGTTTTTTGGCTGTAATTAAAAAAAAAAATTAAAAACTTTGATTCTTCTTGTGGATTATTTTTATTTGGTCTTTTAATTTTTTTTTTACATCAAGTCGAGAATATGATGTCATGTAAATGTCCGCCGCCACAGTTGATTCTCATTTGAGCCCTTTTTATGGCATTTTTCATCACTTTGGCCAAAACTTCCGGCTATAGGTCCTCACATTCTTGACGGATATTGTCTTTAAGAGCTGCAAGAGTCTGAAGCTTGTTGACATAAACCCGCGACTTCAAAAAGCCCCACAAAAAGAAGTCTGGAGCGGTCAAATCAGGTGATCTTGCTGGCCAGTGCAAATCGCCAAAACGGGAGATTAGGCGCCCGGGAAATGCAACCTTCAGCATATCGGTTGTGGCACGTGCAGTGTATGCCGTTGAACCGTCCTGTTGGAACCACATGTTTTCCAATCCCAATTCATCAAGTTGCGGCAAAAAGAACTCGTTGATCATTGCTCTGTAGCGCTCACCATTCACAGTTACTGTTTGGCCCGCGACGTCTTCGAAGAAAAAAGGTCCGATGACTCCTTCAGCGAAAACAGCACACCATACAGTGACTTTGAGCGGGTGTAATGGCTCTTCGTGGGTTACACGCGGATTTTCAGTGCCCTAGAAGCGTAAATTTTGCTTATTTACGTACCCGCTAAGATGGAAATGGACCTCATCACTCATGATTATTTTTGATGAAAAATCATCTTCCTCTTGGTAGTGATTACGGATGGCTTGGGCGTATGTTAGACGCGATTGGCGGTCAGCAGCTAACAGCTGATGCACCGTCTGGACTTTGTACGGAAACATCTTCAAATCTTGTACCAAAATTCGCTGTAAAGACCGTCGACTGATACCCATTTGCATGGCACGTCGTCTGGTCGATGTCGACGGCGCTTTCATGACATCCTCGGCTACAGCAGCAATATTCTCTTCAGAACGGCTACTAATTTATGAAAATATAGTTGAAAACAATCAAAATGGCACACTTGACTTGACTCTCCGATATTTTCTTGTGATGGCTTTTTTTCTTTGAAATTTCATGAATAATTTTTTTTTTCGGTCCCTGGTTATAATTGTAAAGTAAAATAATGAAGATTTGCTTTTTCATATCGAAGGACTATATTCAAAACCCTTTATCTTAGAAAACACAAGTTTTCAGGAGAACAAAAAAAGCAGTTTTTTGGCTTACTAGCATAAACTGGGGCGCTTCGCTATCCCAATCGTAGTAAAATATAAAAAAAATATAAATGGATTTCTGTTTCAACCTAACTACGTACAATGCACACTGTGGTAAATCACAAATCTAGCTGACAAAATAAAACAAATGTCTGGCAACATTATTTTTGATCATTTAATCAGCTTCTCAATACAATAAGTAAATGTAATTCATGTTGTTTTTTTTAGCTGTGATTAGGAAAAAGTAAGCTTTAAAGTCAGTTGTTGTCAACACGTGCATTCAGAATTCAAATAGAAGCATATTGTTTGTGTGAATTAGGTTTATGATTTATTATTATTAAGGATTATTTCAAGGAAATATCTTACAATTTTCATTTAATTATTTCCATTGTAAGTACTAAAAAAACAATTTTTTATGAGAAGTTCAGAAAGTGCAAAAAATAAAATATTTCCTTTTTTCAAGAAGAGTTAAAGCTGTTTACTCCGAATAGTTCTCGTATAAAACCATATTTGAGTTAATCTCTCATGTGTTCACTTTAAGGTAAATCAAAAACATCTTGCGCATCTTTGCGACCCCCATGCATTTTTTATTTTTTTTTTTCATTTTTCCAGTATGACCTCCAAAAAGAAAGTGCTAAAAATTAAATATTTCTTATTTTCAAGTTAAAGCTATTCATTCCGAATTGTTCCGGTATAAAACCATATTTGAGTTAATCTCTCATGTGTTCACTTTAAGATAAATCAAAAACATCTTGCGAATTTTTACGACCGCCATACATTCTTTTTCACATCTACTCTTTGCCAAAAGAAAATTTTTGAAAAATGGGTAAAAACTCCCAATATACATCGCAAAAAAAAAAGTTGACTTTTTATAATCCTTTATAAAGGATTTTCCAACAAGAGGTGTTATTTTGAATCAACCGGTATTTCGGTAGCTGTCACGTTTGAAGCTTTTATTCTTTGACATTTGAAAAGTAGACACTACGCCATTACTAAAAATGGAACGATACTCACTTCAACAACGCATTGAAATTATTAAAATTCTCTACAAAAACGGTGAAAATCTTGCAGTAACAGTTTGCAAAACTAAAGCATTTTTTGGTCGTCGAACCGCAATACAGAAATTGTTGGAAAAATTCGAGCTTTTGGGACAAGTTAGTGATGTGAAGAATAAAACTCGTGCACGTCGCTCAACTGAGAATATTGCTGCTGTAGCCCAAAGTGTTGAAGAAAACCCAGGTTTGTCCATTCCTCGTTGTTCTTTGAAATTGGTCATTCCACAAACGTCATTATACCGTATTTTCCATAAAGACTTGGGTCTTAAGGCTTACAAATCTACAACGTCGTGTCTTTGCTGATTGGGTCCTTGCTATTATCTCTCAAAGAGGTGATCACAATTTGCCACCGAGATCTTGTGATTTAACACCTTGCGACTTCTTCCTTAGGAGCCACGTGAAACATAAGGTCTACGCCAACAGCCTAGCGTCGATTCAAGACCTCAAAGATAGAATTCGTGAGGCTATCGAGGGCATAGGGCAGCCACCTTGGGATTTGGTTATGGAAAATTTCATGAAAAGGATATGGTCATGTAAGCGTGATCATGGTGGCCATTTGGTTGATGTTGTTTTTCATTATTAACGGCATACCTTCCTCTTTATTATTAAATAAACATCCGATCATTTATCTCGAAAAATTCTATTTTTCTTTGAATACCAAAAGAACACCTCTTGTTGGTAAACCCTGTATATTTGAACTCATTTTTTATTTAATTGATAAGTAAGAAGTGAACCCAACGCCATTTATTAATTTTGTCCAGTTAGATTTGTGTTCTACCACACTGTGCAATGGTATGAAGATAACACATGCAACATATTGAGAATCTCTCAATTACAGTTCACTTGATATTCGAAAATAACTAACTAACTCTGTATGGGAGAGCTATGCGGTCAAACTTTGAAGAATCTTGCAATTATTACTTTATATGGAAGGTGACTGACCTTCTTTTACGCCACCTTCCATTTAGGTTCCCCAGATATTCGAAATTAATATCTACTTCGTATGGGAGGTGCTATGTCCTCTTATGTAATTCAGCCTATATCTAATTTGAACACTTTTACAATGTTCTCCAAATATTTAAAATTAAATATTTACCTTGTATAGGGTGTGCCACGCCCACTATTCCAACCACGAACATTTTTAGCGAAACTATGCAGAATGAAAAAAGAGTCATTTAGACAAAGTTTTAAAAATCTTGAATTTTAGTTCACAAAATATTTAGAAATAACAATTTACTTTGTATGGGAGGTGGCTCAACACCTGTTCCGAAACGTCAGAAAAGTTTTTGATTTTGCAAATAAAATCAAACAATTTCTGTTTTTTTTTTTTTTCGAAAGATTGAATAAATAGCTAGAGTCTTTCAACTTTTTATAAATTACTTTGCTATCTATCATCGTTAGTAGTTTAACTAAAAATAGACTGAATCGAAAACTTTATACTGTAAAATCATACGAATGAGTTTGAAAAGTGCCAATTGGAAACCTTACACTAGCTATATTACTGCTTGTACAACAAACTATATATAAATTCACCAGTCAATAACGTTGCGAGCGGAACGATGTAGCTAAACTAGTTCAATGAACTGAACGTCTTAAGGATAGAATCAAGATTTTTTATGATAGCTGGATATTTTTTATACTTTGAATGGCTACAGTATACAATTAAAAACTAACAAAAACATTCCGGTATTAATTCATTTAATTTTGTATAAAATTATTTAATACTTTAATAATTCTCCTCTTACATTAAAATTTAAAGGCTGCACCAAAACCAGTCTCTTTTTCACATTTTATGCAACTTGAGGTTTTCAATTATGTAATATTTATTTTATAGAATCACTTTGTATGAAATTTGTGGCAAAAAGTAAATACAATATAAAAATTTTATATGAAAAGTTTAAAATAATTTTTTCTTTTGATTTTATTTATGCATAAAAATCAAACTTTTTAAATTAAATATGTGTGTAAGTTAGGTAAAAATAATAATAATAATAAAAATATAAAATCAAATACACTTACAAATACCTATATGTATGAGTGCATATGGAGATAGAGAAACCTCAAGATGTATGAAGGTAGGAGAAAAGAAATATACAAAAAAAACAACAAATAAATACTACAAGTAAATAACAAATACACACACTATTAGAGTGGTTCATATTTACTCAAAATTGTGAAAGAGGCTGTTTTTTCGAAATATCCCAGAAGTTTGAGAAGTGCCGGTTAGAAATTACTACTTGTACAACAAACTAGTTTCCTGTGACTGCTAATGTGGTAGTAAAATGATAATAATTCGACAGCATATTCAGTAATAGACAATAGTTAGCCATTCTCTTAAGTTTTTGAAAATAAATTCAAGTAAAATAAAATCCAGCAAAATAGAAATATGAAATGCTGAATATGGGCGTTCAAGTATATATGTATCATACATTCACATGATCTCTAAAAAATCTTAAAATTCATGTGCTTTGTTTAAATACTTATGAGCCACTCTATTGATCATGTTCAGTTTTTTTTTTTTTTTTTTTTGTGAAAAAAAAGTTAAAAAAAAAATAGTTGAGAGGCATAAAGCCAAGAAAAACAGTTATAAGTTCTCTTCATTTTTAATAAATTGCATGGTTATAAATGTGTGTTTAAAAAGAGTAAAAAATATACGCAAATACAATCACAGGAACTTGTATACACAGAAGCATATACACAGATACATATGTATGTATGTGTATGTAAGCAACAAACCACAACTACTACTACATAAACACAAACACAACAATGGGGTTTGTTGCATCACATTTTCAAGAATACTGCATGAGAACTTGCAAAGCTATACAAATACACAGCAACACAGGAAAATATACATACTATTAAAGCAGGAGAAGCCAAAAAATTTATAAAAAAAGAAAAGTATAATACCCTACACTGAGTAAAAAGCATGAAAAAAAATTATTTTAAAATTTCAATAATTTTTTTAGGTGAGTGATTTACGGAAGTGGGCCTTATATGGGAGCTATGATCAATTTTGAACCGATCGCCATTATTACTATATGAAACTTACTTAATAGCATTGTAGAAGATTCCCGAAAGATGGCGTAGGTATAAATAGTGGCAGAGGTTGCAGTAGTGAGTGAGTTTTTCATAGGCGCTATTAGAGTTAACATCAACTGTCTTGTACATTTAAGTTTGTACATTATAAAGTGTGTGTGCATTTCTGCGAATTGATAAACGTGTATAAAGACACTGAGTGACTATTTGAACTACTAAATGGCTTTTATTTGCAATCAAAAGTATCCGGTTTATTTAAAGGAAATATTTTAAAAAGGTTAAAACGTAACAATATTATCAACAAAGCTTGTCTTTTTATCAAAATTACAACGTGTGTGAAAATTGTATAATATTATCTACAATATAATTAAAGAAAAAAGCACAATATTTTTGGAATGTATCAACTTTTTTGGAGGTTGTCTCTCATTTTGGTACATAACACTAATTCTAGTTGACCAATTTTCCAATTTTCATTAACAAACACTTCTTATCAACAAATAATATTTGAGGGACATTTCATCCCCCTACCTCCATCCCTCGACCATTCGTTCCAACAACAGACGGACGAATACAACTACTACAAGGTGGCGCAAAAGTAATCCTCCTATCAGAAAATGCTATAAATTTTGCGATTGGCCCCTAATGTCAGTTCTGTTTTGACATTTGTGTAGTAAACACATGCGAAATACACGTTAATAAACAATATTACGCTACACTGCTCCAGAACGCGGAATATTGCTGACTATTTATTTGACCAATAATCGGTCGGTGACCTTGGCACAACGTGAATTTCGTCGCAGATTTACTGGCCGTCCAACGCCTACTGGTGAAACACTGCGACGTTTAGCCGCTCGCCTCGAAGAGACTGGCACAACACGAGATGCTGCCAGGCGTGGCAGACTCCGGAGTAGCCGTTCTGCAGAGAATATTGCTGCTGTAGCCGAACATGTCATGAAAGCGCCGTCGACATCGACCAGACGACGTGCTACGCAAATGGGTATCAGTCGACGGTCTTTACAGCGAATTTTGGTACAAGATTTGAAAATGTTTCCGTACAAAGTCCAGATGGAGCATCAGCTGTTAGCTGCTGACCGCCAATCGCGTCTAACATACGCTCAAGCCATCCATAATCACCACCAAGAGGAAGATGATTTTTCATCAAAAATAATTATGAGTGATGAGGCCCATTTCCATCTTAGCGGGTACGTAAATAAGCAAAATTTACGCTTCTGGGGCACTGAAAATCCGCGTGTAACCCACGACGAGCCATTACACCCGCTCAAAGTCACTGTATGGTGTGCTGTTTTCGCTGGAGGAGTCATCGGACCTTTGTTCTTCGAAGACGTCTCGGTACAAACGGTTACTGTGAATGGTGAGCGCTACAGAGCAATGATCAACGAGTTCTTTTTTTCCGCAACTTGATGAATTGGGATTGGAAAACATGTGGTTCCAACAGGACGTTGCAATGACACACACAGCACGTGCCACCACCGATATGCTGAAGGATGCATTTCCCGGGCGCCTGATCTCCCGTTTTGGTGATTTGCACTGGCCAGCAAGATCGCCTGATTTGACCGCTCCAGACTTCTTTTTGTGGGGCTTTTTGAAGTCGCGGGTTTATGTCAACAAGCTTCAGACTCTTGCAGCTCTTAAAGACAATATCCGTCAAGAATGTGAGGACCTATCGCCGGAAGTTTTGGCCAAAGTGATGGAAAATGCCATAAAAAGGGCTCAAATGACAATCAACTGTGGCGGCGGCCATTTACATGACATCATATTCTCGACTTGATGTAGAAAAAATTAAAAGACCAATTAAAAATAATCCACAAGAAGAATCAAAGTTTTTCATTTTTTTTTTTAATTACAGCCAAAAAACATCGGAAGTTTACTTTTGCGCCACCTTGTATATCGTCTTAGAATTTTACAAGGACCCAGAATTTTGAAATGTTACAAACGGAATGACATACTCAATATACGACCCATCTTTTTGGTAGTGGCGGTTTTTTGTTTATAACTCAGACATTTCTGGGCGGATTTTCTCGATTTTAAATAGCAGCCTAAGTAGAACTACAGCGGATATAATGATGTGTCAATCATATATGTAAGTAATTTGGGTGCTTCGCAAAGTTGATTTCAACAGACAGAATGACAGCTGTCCAGAGCCATATCGACTTCGTTTTATATAAAGATCTGGAATATATATATTTTATGAGATCGCAAATGAAAAATATGGAAATCACAAACGCAATGAGAAACTAACATATATATACCCTTAACACTCATGGTGAAGGGTATAAAAATTGAAAAACCAAAAGAATAGAAATTTTATTGCAACGTGTTCAAGTACATGTAGGAAAATTTCTATGTAATAATTCTTTTTTTCTTTTTCTTCAAACGGCCGCTTTTGTGCTACCAAACCAGCAACAACAATGCCTGTTGGATTTGCTGCCTGTTGGCAAATATTTATAGTGGAGAATGTACAGACATACATATGTATGAGTTGGCTGCATAACTAACGTATTTAAAGAATAAGTAAAAATGTATGAATGTATGTGTGTGGTTAACGTACCCAAGTACTTTAGAAAAGAAAACTGTGTGAAGTGTGAAAATATGCATTTTTTTACTTGATTGTTGATTTTATAAAAATTTTACACAAAATTTGTATTTAAATAAAAAGTAAACTGTAGTGTTTTGCAGCAGCATATTTTTTTAATATTTGTTAAATCTTAAAAAAAATAAAGAATTTTGAAACTCAAATTAATTTTGAAATGTTGGATTCAATGTAAAATGGTAATCATTTGTGATCATTACTAACTTGCATCAAAATCTGATTTTTGTTGGAATAAATTTAAAAAATTATAAAATTACTATTCTTCTAGGATATATGTGTAGACTTTCACAGAAAGAGAACTGAAAATATTTTTATTTTATATGTATATGTTAATTAGTATACTTTTAAACTAACCTTTTGAAGATTATAGAAAGAAAGATGAAAAAGATATAAAAAATCTCCAGAATATGATAAAATTACACCATCTATGATTAAAAATCTATCGAATATAGCTATAATCGTGCTATCTGTACCTTTTTCGTAGGCGTTTTTCCCAAAAAATTTGAAAATTGCTCAGATTATAATGAACCATTGATTATTGACTAGAGAGATAAGATCTTTTGAAAATACAAAATACTGCTGTGCTATCGCCCAGGCCTTTGACACAAAGTATACGGAGGCGACACGACAAAAAAATATATTTATCTCTTTCGCTCGAAACCATTTCAACTGGTTTTGTTTTGTGCTTATTTTGTTTTCTTGTGTTGTTTACAAAATAGCATTATATAGTATTGTTTGTTTCAACACACTGTCTGTATTAAACCACAAATTTGTTTTCTCTTTCTAATGAAACCATTTCAAGAAAAGCTGATTTTAGTGTTTTTGAACTGTCAAACTTGTTGCCTCTGTATACTTTGTGCCTTTGACAAGGTCTATCTATACCTTGCCATAAGGCATAGCATAAAATACACAAAATGAATGAGTCATTCATATCAGATCTAGTTTCTAGAGAGAATAATTGCCATTATATGACAGGTTATTAAAAAATTAAAGCTGGTGTTCCACACGGAAGTGTTCTCTGAGCAAAACTATATTTTATATATACTTTTGATTTGCATGTATGCTATAGACTTACCGACATTCGCTGATGATACTGCAATACCCATGCAGATCCACAGGTGCATTCTAAGGAATTGACCAATTATCTCAGACTCGTGGGGATAAGGTTGAATAACTGGAGAATACGAGTAAATTAAGTCAAAAGTAAACACATCACATTTACTCTCAAAAGGGTTGACTTTCCACCTATCACACTAAACAACATAATCACTCCACAGACAGATACTGTTGCATACCTTGGTATTGACTTGGATATACGACTTACTTGGCGTCGTCATATAGAAGCCCAGAGACCTCACATGAATTTAGGAGAACCTAGCCTTCACTGATTACTCAATGATCAATCAAAATTAAGCCTTAACTATAAATTCATTCAGTATAAAAGTATTTTAAAACCAATTTTGACATATGGAATCCAATTGCCGCCTGCAAGACTACTCGCACTGACCCAAACACGATCAAGGCATTGTACAGCTCCCGTCAGAGAGCATTTAGTTTAATTTCAGTTATATGATTTTAATAAGGCAGAAGAAAATAAGGCAGATTCAATAGATAAATAAACGTTAAATAAAAACAAGTAAGAGAGCTATATTCGGATGTGCCGAATCTTATATACCCTTCACCAAGTTATACTTTAAAATAAAAATTTTAAATATTTTTAGGTAAACAAAATTAAATTTTTTTTTCGAAATTGTTTTTAAATATTTAAAAAAAAAATTTTTTTTCAAATTGTTTTTCAAAATTTGAATTTTTTTTTTCAAAATTGTTTTTTTTTAATTTTTTTCCATTTTTTTTTTTTTTAATTTTTATCCTATCTTTTTTTAATAAATTTTATTTTAAATTTATTAGTGAAAAAAAACTTATAAAAAAAAGGTTTGTGTTAAAAAAAAATATACGGGTTAAAAAATAATTTTCCCGATATTGAACCAATGTAGGTCCAAATTACTATAACCTTATACAAATCGTTGCAATGAACTTTGAAATATCTATCTACCAAAAATCGAGGTTTTCCCTGTTTTTTTCTTATATCTCAGCCATTTGTGGGCCGATTTTCTCGATTTTAAATACCGACCGGAAAGTTGATTTCAACATACAGACGGACAGAGGGACATGGCTATATCGACTTCGCTATATATAACGATCCAGAAAATATATACTTCGCAAATGAAAAATGTAGAAATTACAAATGGAATGACAAACTTATATATACCCTTGCCACTCATGGTGAAGGATATAAACATTTTTAATTTGAATAAAGGGCTCTTAAATATATAAATTGTTATTTTCATTACAAGCAAAGGTTCGAAATAATTAATTCCTAATTCCAATTTCGAAATCAAATTAAATTTTTATCTCTTAAGCATTCCGTTAATGTAAACATTATGAATTAATTCGTAGGCTCATTGCCATTGAACTTTAAATGTATTTTATTCATTTCTTTGAGAATTTAGTCTTTATAGAATTAGTTTAAAATACTTAGCTACATCTAGATGGTTAAATGAATTACATATCTATATTTTTAAACATGCATGTAAAATTTACTTCACTGTTATCACTCAAACCACAACAATATAAAAAAACTTCAATTCTTGTATATTCTAAGGTCTTCTGAAGATAAAATAATATAAAAAAAACAAGTTTAAAATGTAAAAAAACCAAGATTTACGCTTGAGATCTCCAGTTGCATTAAATTATATACACTTAGACTTATGTAGAACTATATAAGCAACAAAGCACAACAACAACATGTTTACTTTATACAATAACACATACATTATTTTGTATCTCCATCTCAAGCCAAAGGGTAAAAATGTTAGGAATTCGGTTCAGATGCCTTCTAAACCTTCTAACTTAATACTCTAACTTTTCTAAGAGGATGTTCTAAAATATGATTTTAGGTCTCTTAAAAGACTTGCGTCAGTAAACATTCTATTGAGCTTTTTTTCCAGGCCTTTTATTAGTATGATTGTGGTAACAATAATATGGTTAACTTACGATTCACATGATTGTGTCAATCATATATATAATTGCAGTAAACAAGTATATGTTTGTGACAACCATTTTTATGGTTACAGTAAACATGCACAACTATAATTTTTCTATGCATAATAAGGCCTTTGGAAATGCCTCTTAACTACATATTTTTCCCGCTGATAACACTTGCAACCATTTCATCTTGCCTGTGTGAGCAAATTCATTTTGTGTGTGTGTTTTTTTTTAATTTATTTAAAATTTTACACTTATTCTAATGATGATGATTTTAACATGCTGCTAGAGAAATAGTGATGATTATGATGGTGCATGAATGAATGAATGAATTTACTTGCATACAAGTTTAATATTTGAATATTAGATTTTATGGGCTCTTTGCGAACATGTTCATAAATTTACTTTATTCAATATGAAATGAGCATTTAATGAAGAATGAAATTATGCATATAAATTATAAATTTAATGTGTGCGATGAACTTATGCTATAAATGCAGGGTAGGCGGAAAAGGAAATTAACTAATCTATCAATATACATATTGTTACGTTTTCACCTTTCGAAAACGTTTGGGTTATTTCCTTTAAATAAACCGGATACTTTTTATTGCAAATAAAAGCAGTTTTAGTAGTTTAAAATTTTGTAACAACTCTTTATTTATTTAAAACTAGCTAAAACCCGGTGTGCTTCGCTACCCGTATCGTAATGAAATAAAAAGTTTAGAGTTAAACAATATTTATTAAGGGCCTGGCTCACTAAATGCGAACGAACATTTTCTTTCTTATTTTATATTGAAAACAACAAATAAATTTGAATTTTTGTTATTGTTTTCAATATAAAATAAGAAAGAAAATGTTCGTTCGCATTTTGTGAGCCAGGCCCTAAGTTATTAAAATCTACAGTTTCCTTTTAAATTAATTCTTATTATATTATCTTATGATTCACAATATACTTATGTAGTTTATCTAAAATTAGTTTCTATTTTAATAAGTAGTACATTATTTGTTTCTTATTTATAACCTTAATGTTAAATATAGAAGTTTATAGAAAAACATTTTTTATTTAATGTTTGATATATATATTATTTTTATTAATAATTTTTTATTCTAATGCCTTATATTTTTGGTTTTTCCTTCTGGTGCATATACATATGAGTCTGTGGGTTTTCCCACTCGCGAACATGCAACATAAAGCTGTCCATGTGAAAAACATGGATTTTCTAGATTTAGTCCACAAACTTGCAAAGACTGACCTTGAGCTTTATTAATTGTCATTGCAAATGCTAGGCGAATAGGAAACTGCAATCGCTTAAAATCAAATGGCATTTCCGAAGTTATCATCGGAATACGTGGCAGCAATACATCTGATCCATTGTACTTTCCAGTTATAATGGTCGCCTCGATTAGATTGTTCATTAATTTCTTTACTATAAGTCGAGTGCCATTACAAAGTCGTGGTGGATCAATGTTTCTTAGTAAAATAATAGGAGCACCAATTTTCAACTGCAAGTCATGTGGTGGAAAGCCCGGTAAATTTAACGAATTTAAAAATTCAACTGGATAATTGACGACATCCTCAATATTTGTAACAGTGTCGATTGATTTATAAATTTTTAGATTACCATCGATGGTATTCAGAATGTTGCTGTTGATGGAGTTAACGTCAATATTTTTGGCTGCCAGTAACGCGCGTTCACATAACCATTGCTTGTTTTTAAAATTTTTTCCGATATTGGGGAAAACGCAATTTATTAACTCTTCTATAGATTGCGTCATCCTGCAGAAGTCATTGAATTGCTCACACAAAATGTAGAATCTACATATTTTCCTAAATAAGCAATAAATAATATTTACTTCGTACAGGAAATATGGTAATAAAAGATTCTACCTCATGTGATTTCGAAGATTAGTATTTATATATACTTTCACAGGTATGCTAATTTTAACTTAACATTATTGATTGATCATGATTTTTCTCCAAGTATAAAATACAAATAAGCACACAATCATACATACAAACACACATTGACTTTTATATATATAGATAAGGGTTTCAAATGTATACAAATTTTAACATTTACTTAATATTGTTGGTATTCAGCGCATTTCTGTCCTAAATATTAATATTGATAGATGATATAGCTTTCCCTATTTATAATTTGTCATCATATGTATGGGAGGTGCCACGCCCACTATTGATAGTCCGCCCATTCTTGTTATAAATATTAATATTGATGGTAGAATAACCGTACCATATATCTTATTGTTTCCCATATATACATTTTTTTTAATTATCATCATATGGGAGGTGCCACGCCCTCTGTGGCTACTACTCCTATTTTTGCCGCAAATATTTAGACAAACAGTGGAATTGCTCATGCAAAATTTGAGGACAATAGCTATTATAGTTTCCTAAATATTTGATTTTTAAAATTAACTTTGTATGGGAGGTACCACGCCCACTTAAAATTTCAAAACAAAAAGTAGCCTATAGCTCCTTCCAGACATACATAAATATACTGTAAAAATTTCAAGCAAATCGGTTCAGCCGTTTAGCCGTCTATAAAGTCCAAACAAACAGACAAACAAACAAATATACATACAAACACACATTGACTTTTATATATATAGATGTACAACAACAACAGTTCAAATAGTCACTCAGTGTCTTTATACTCGTTTATCATTTCGCAGAAATGTACACAGACTTTATAATGTACAAACTTAAATGTACAAGCGCCTATAATAAACTCACTCACGACTGCAAGCTCTGCCACTATTTATACACACGACACCTTTCGGGAATCTTCTACAATGCTCTTAACGGACAAACTAGTATGTTCGAATTCTAGAGCATTCGATATTAGCTTAAACATTTAGTGTTGCCACACTTATAAACAATGGTAATAACCGCATACTATCAACATTATTGATAAGTAGAAGCTTCTACTGATGGATGTATTTATAAACATGATGAATGCTGCAGGCAGTCGTTACAGACCTTTAAATTCGAATCGCTATTGCAAATTCGTAACAATATATAAAAGAGTAACGTTACTAATTGACTGACTGATTCAATATCGCCCAGCCCAAACGCAAAAAGCTAGAGATATTAAATTAGATGCCTATGTACATCCACTATGATGGGACTTTTTCTAGGTATAAGTTTGATTAATATTCGACTTTTATTTAATGCAATTTTGTTGAAGCGATCTACAGATCAATGATCAAGTGGGGTTAGGAGTTCACTTATTAGATAGATAGATAATTAACAGCTACAATTTATCATTGAAAATGAGAAAGTTTTTTCAGTAACTGCAAATAAGTGGTCATTTCAAACACTCGGATTTAAGCACCAGTTTCTCACGTCCTCTAATTTAAATTTGAAGTTGAAATAGCAAAGTTTTTGATTACCCTGCTTATAATTACTGCTAACTACATGCATACATGCATATTCGTATGTAAATATATATGGATAAACATATATTTCACACATTTATTAATGATTTACCAGCCAACATTTGGCAAAATTCCCTGTGGCATCTGTAAACTGCAGCAGCAAAGATGAAATGATTTGCTCATTCATTCATTTATACAGTTTTGTATTGCTAATATTGTTTATTCCATAGTCAATATTTGCTATTTTGCCAAGAAATAAAAACCTAAAAAAAAACGAAAAAAAAAGTTAAAAAAATACTTTATTTTATTATGAAAATATGTCATACATATATTTCATTTTAATTAAGTCGTAAGTGTACGTACATATGTGTCTTATTAAAAACAAAAACCTAAAGAAATAAAATTCTAGCAAAATATAATTTACTAAAATATGAAGAGCATTAAATGCAACACAAGTTATTTGCCAAGAATATTTAGTGTTTACTGTATTTATTTATGTATTTCTATGCACACATTTTAGTTTGTGGCATTTTAGAGAGAAAGTGTTTTAAATCAAATTCATAATTTTAATACAATTTGCTAAATGAATATGTATGCCAGAGTTATGTGAAGATTTGTGTAGACATTTTGGCACAGTTTCTGCAATTTACGAGTACTTATGCTATTTGTGTGTCTGGTAATGAAATACTGCTTTTTGGGAAGATTAAATTTTTGTACTATTTTCATAAATATAATATTATTAAGAGGTATTTAAGTATTTGAAAATAAAAATGTTAATGGTATTTGTTGTACAAATTGTCATGCGAAATGCTTTCTTTCATTCGGTATCTTTTGGATATTTAAAATGTTAAAAGCATTTATATATTGTAGTAATAAAACTTAAATCATATCATAACTATTTCCAAAAAGAATGAATATTAATTTATAAACAAAACAAAAATTCTTAAAGCTCCTAAACAGAATATCAGACAAGAATGTCAGAGCAAATAGCCCGAAGTTCGCGCAATGATAATAATATAAATGCTTAAGGGAATAAAAAATGTAAATAGGTAAATAAGAGAATTTTAATTGTATTTTAAATTATTTTAATGTCAATAATAATGAAATTTATTCGTTGATTCGCTGATACAAAAATGAACTAATAATATGCTGCTTAGGACAACAGTATGATGCAGTAAAAAGGAGAAGTTTTATACAAATTCTATTCCATTTTGGTCCACAATATTTCCTCTAATATCATAAAATCGGAATATTGTTAAAAAAACAAACCGAAAATTTATAGAAATCATTCAAAATATATTGTTACGTTTTCGCCTTTTGAAAACGTTGGTTTATTTCCTTTAAATATACTGGATACTTTTGACTGCAAATAAAAACCGTTTAGTAGTTTAAAATTTGTAACAACTCTATATTTATTTAAAATGTACAACATCAACAGTTCAAATAGTCACTCAGTGTCTTTATACACGTTTATCAATTCGCAGAAATTCACCCACACTTTATAATGTATAAACTCAAATGTACACGGCAGTTGATGTTCTCTAACAGCGCCAATGATGAACTCAACTCACGACTGCAACCTCTGCTACTACTTATACACACGCCATCTTTCGG
Source organism: Calliphora vomitoria (assembly GCA_942486065.2). Taxonomy (NCBI): domain Eukaryota; kingdom Metazoa; phylum Arthropoda; class Insecta; order Diptera; family Calliphoridae; genus Calliphora; species Calliphora vomitoria. The sequence continues at coordinate 112,680,764 of OW818030.2, read as the reverse complement.
GAATCTTCTACAATGCTCTTAAACGGACAAACTAGTATGTTCGAATTCTAGAGCTTTCGATGTCAACGTTAGCAGCTTAAACATTTAGTGTTGCCATACTTATAATCAATAATACCAGCCGAATGCTATCAACATTGTTGATAAGTTGAAGCTTCTACTGATGGACGTGTTTATAAACATGACCGTTAAATTCAAATTTTTCCATTTTTATTTTCTGATAACTTAACTTAAAATTTATTTGTTACAACATGTTCCGGAGAAAATTTACTTTTCTATAGAAAAGTTATCGATAACTTTAATTTTCTATAGAAAAGTTATCGATAACTTTACTTTTCTATAAAAAAGTTATCGATAACTTTACTTTTCTATAGAAAAGTTATCGATAACTTTACTTTTCTATAGAAAAGTTATCGATAACTTTACTTTTCTATAGAAAAGTTATCGATAACTTTACTTTTCTATAGCAAAAGTTACCAAAAAGTTATCGAAAAGTTTACTTTTCTATAGAAAAGTTATCGATAACTTCACTTTTCTATAGAAAACTTATCGATAACTTTACTTTTCTATAGAAAACTTATCGATAATTTTACTTTTCTATAGAAAACTTATCGATAATTTTACTTTTCTATAGAAAAGTTATCGATAACTTTACTTTTACATCCCCCCATACTTATACTTAAATATGTATTTGTTTATAAGACCAAAATAAATTATGTTTATTATTTGATTAAGTAAAATAATTACAGCATTGTATATAAATGTAAATGTTGAAACAACATCCATCAACTACAAGTCATTGGAAAGACTACTTGAAAAATATTAACAAATACAAGAACAACTTTAGCAATTAAATAACGAAAATACACAAATATTATTTACTTAATTTGTGTATTATTTAAAGCAATATTGATGTTGTAATTATTATAATTATTATTATTATGCCAAAAAATACAAGCAAACTTAGAAAATACAAATATTCACAAATATATATGTATATATCTCCATTTACGATACAACACATTTAAACAAATACATATGGAAAATATTCGTAATACACATGCATGTGTAAATGTATTTGTTTTAACATACAATTATCATTTTAAAAGGATATTTCTCTTATGTATGAGTACAAAGTGTGTGAGTGTTAGGCAGATAGATAGATAGAGATATGAATTATAAACAATTATTCAAATGCATTTTTGTCTATTCTATTTAATATTTTAACAAGAAAAGTGTTGTAGTGTGTGTGTGAAAATGTTTTATTTACGAATGCATTTTGTTAATGATGTTTTTACACACTCTCACACAAACACACAGGCACAACCATATGCACTCATGTAAAGCCTAAATGTATGCAAATATATTTTTCCAATACATATTAAGACAGAGAGGAGATAGATAAAATTAATTATACATTTACAATTTCAATATGACTATTTAATAAACATAGAAAATAATACATATTAATATATTTAAATGGGCAGATGTACACATATAACAGATAACCCAATTAACATTGTATTGTGCATATTATGAACAAATTTTAACTAAATTTCTAATAGCATACATATGTATATTAAATAAATAGTATTTGTGAACTATGTATTCAGAATATTGTGGACTTTTTATATTAAAAGAATTTTTGGAAATTCTAAATTTCTTTTGGTGTTGAACTGTAAAATTTTATAACTATATAGCATTATATTTAATTTTATTTTAAAATACTGTTGAAGTTGAAACGTTATCTCATGAGTGTGTATGTTGCACAAACTCTTTTCATTCTTTGCAATGCCACCATGTTGTACCACCATCAATAACTATTATTAGTCTTGTAATTTTAGTTGCTACTCACTCAGTTTACATTACACTTACCATGCGTGGGTATATTGATAAATGAGCAGAAAATAAGAAATGGAAAGTAAAACAATTGACTATAAAGTAGTGAAAGAGGACTTGAGTTGATGGTGCCAATTCCCATGAGATTTATTTTATTTACGTTTATCTTAAGATCAACTTGCCTTGTGTTATTTACAAGGCTACATATCAAAGCGGTGGGCAAACCAGCATATATCATCCGCAAAGTATATATCATTTAGATTCGATAGTATACCATGAGAATCTAGGAAGATAAGGAATAATGTGGGATAACTTTACTTTTCTATAGAAAAGTTATCGATAACTTTACTTTTCTATAGAAAAATTATCGATAACTTTACTTTTCTATAGAAAAGTTATCGATAACTTTACTTTTCTATAGAAAAGTTATCGATAACTTTACTTTTCTATAGAAAAGTAAATTTACTTTTCTATAGAAAAGTTATCGATAAATTTACTTTCCAATGGAAATTATATCGATAACTTTACTTTTCTATAGAAATGTTATCGATAACTTTACTTTTCTATAGAAATGTTATCGATAATTTAACTTTTCTATAAAAAAGTAAATCTGCACTAAAATGTACCATCATTTATCCGCAGTGTTCTCTAACTTGCATGTTTTTCTTTCTTCCTCTTAAATATTTTCCCACTCTCTCCTAATAAACTCATACATACAACGTGAACACTACACTTTTGCTGTATGTGTGTGTGTATATATGCAATGTATGTATGTGTATGTTTGAGTGTCTATATGTATGTTAGTCTATTTGTCTTGAAAACTTGTTTAAAATGAAGTTTTAAGTGTCCTCTTTGGAAAATAATTAGTAAGTCCAGTGTAAACGTTGTGATTTTAATGAAAAAATATTGACAATAAAGGTCGTAATTACATCTATACGAGAGAGTGCAAGAAGTACGAAAATTAGTTACAAAGATAATTTTATTTAACTAAAACAAAGTATTTACACTTTAACGTAGGATGTAGATGATGATGACGATACTGATGGGTGCTTATTGGAAGTAGAGTAAATTCACAGAAAAAAAAAAGAAGACAACACTTAATGATAAATTATTATTGAAAGTAATTTTGTGTAACTTAAGAAACTGTATAATGAATTTAATTAGTTTTTGTCCTTATAAATTTTGAATGGATGCAGATACTGTGTCATGTAAACGTAGGAGATGGTAACATACAATAATTAATTAGAGAATAAATAGAAGAAAGGCAAGTAAGTATTTTGTGTTGCTCAGTTGTTATATTAGAGTTTAAATGTTTGGATTTTCTATATATTTATTGATTTTTTAGAAAAAATTATTTTATTCTGGAGATTTCTTAGAGAAAATCATATTAATGGATAGGTGTTATAGAGAATTAAGAATTCCCTAAAACTGTCCCATAGTGCATTTTAAATATTCGATTGTATTATCAATTATAACCATATCCATTTGTTCCATTCCCTACAAATGTGACACATTTAACCAACATTATTTAAGAAAAATATTTCCTTATATGTTGTGCGCTACATGGATGCGATGTTGCACTTCAAAGCCAACTCAATTAGGTATAAATGTCAAACATTTATGAAAGAACACAATTTTAACCAAATTATACAAGTTCTAAACAAACAAACAAACAGACACTCATATGCATGCATACACACATTAAGTTTTAATGATCAAAGTTATGACATGATTCTCAAAATGACAACGATGTGGATGAGATTGTGTGGGAGGCGAAATAGTAAAGGGTTTTGCATTAAGTGTTTCCAATCTTAAAATTTAAATAAAACAAAGTGTGTGTGATGTATCATCGACATTTTTTATTCATTTGAAAGGCCTATCGTTGTCATTGTGTAATGAATATAAATGTTTGCCGTGAATTCCATGGTTGGCACGCCACCGAAATGTTAAATTTTGCATGACTCTGGGTCTTAAATCAAGCCAATGGCATGGGTTATGATGGCTTTGAGGGCCGTTGTGGTTTGTGGCGACTTAAAAAACTTCATAAGGAAAAGTATAACGTTCGCATCACCTTCATGTGATATGACCATGCCCTCAAATCTCTCGTGTAGAATGTCCAATGTATCATGCGCTGTGTGGCTGCATGCCGCTGGTGTCTATATCATCCAATTCAGGCCAAAATAAGTTGGTAGTCATCAGCCTGAATTGGATGATATGGACACAAGCGGCATGTAGCTACACAGCGCATGACACATTGGACATTCTACACGAGAGATTTGAGGGCATGTTCATCACACGTGGAAATGAGGTCGTGCGATTTGACACCGTTAGAATTTTCCTTATGGGGGTTTTAAGTCGTAGGACTATGTGAATAAGCCACAAACCACAAATTAACGGTCGCCGTTAATGATGCTGACTTTGCCAACGTCGTTCTCAAAGAAATATGACACACCAAACAGTGACGTTTTCGGGATGTATTGGACGCTCTTGGATCTTATGTGGATTGGTATCATCCCAATTCGACAATTGGGATGATGCCAAATGGGTCTTACCCGAACAAATAATCCATTTTGATAAAACCATTTTATCATTTGCACGTGCTGTTATATATTCATGGTGATTTTGTAAAACAAACTGAAGAAATAGCTTCAACAATATGGCAGCTGTCAACTGTCAAAGTTCTGAAGTATTTATTGGAAGACCCTTTATAACAAGAAGGTGGTGCGTTATGCAAGTAGTTGTTGAGAAAGTTAGGAAACAGTATTTAGAATTTTCAAATTATAATGATGATAAAGATGATGATGATGACGATGTTATTAATTGGTTACAAAGCCTGTGTTGTGGTGCATCTTTATATTGTTTGCATTGCATTACGAATTTTGCAGTAGTTTTTGTTGTTGGTTTATTTGTTGATTTTGTTTTGTTTGTGTTGTGCTCTCTATGCAAAACTTGTTGTGCTTTTTATGGGCTACATGAAGATGAAGAGAGGCAGCATGAAGACAAACAGAAACTACACATCTACATTCATAACTTTTAACTGTAGTTTTGTTAAACTTTTGACAACGGTTTACCAGGCAACTGAGAATTTTATGCACTCATAAATGTACACATTTACCTATTTGCATAACAAAAAAAATAATGGAATAATGAATCATTTCTAAACATGTTTGGAATAATACATGGTTACTGCACAATAAAACCTGGAGATTGGGAAAGGAAAAACATAAATGATGGTCAAATATTTTTACTAATGCTCCAAACTGACAGTGATCATTACAATTTTTCTCTTGACTATCATTAATCCTTGAAATGTTGGTTCTCCGACAAATTGTTTAAGTTTTTTTTTTCTACTTCTAACACCTTCACATTTATATAACTGAAAATTCCCTAGAGTTTTTCTAACATAATAAAGAGTTTTTCTACAACAAAATAAAAAAAATTTGCATAAATTTACTTTTAGTTCAATTGTGCTGCATAGAAACTTTTGTTTGTTAATTTATATTTATGTTTCAAATAAATTTCATAACTTTTATACAATTTATTTTCTCATAGTTTATTTTTATTCTCTAGGAATGATAGAATTTTTATCTTTTTTTTTAAAAAAAAAAAATATTATACACTGATGAATTAACAAGTGGTTAAAACTTGTTCTCTTGTTTTATATACACTTTATTTTATTTCTTTTTTTTATAATATTTCAATTTTACTAATTGCTGTGCAATGGTAGAAAAGTACATAAATATTTCGAATAAAATAAAATAAAAACTAAAGTTTAAAATAATATTCATTTAACAAAATAGTTTTGGCAAATAAATAAAGTACTTATTTTAATTATTTACCATATTTGTTTTGGCAAATGATTTTCTATAAAAATTTGATGTTATCGATAAATGTTTAAGGGATATTTTAAGCCATCAACAAATTTCTTATAGAACCACAAAATTAAAGTTTTCTATAGAAAAGTAAAGTTATCGATAATTTTGTTTATAGAATACTAAATAGGGTTCTAATTCGAATAAAAATTATTCGAATAATCGAATAAAAAATACATTTTTTATTCGAATAAAAAATTATTCGTTCAATAATGGTCGATAAATCGAATACTGGAACAAATTTTGGTGAAAATAATCCCTAATAAACAAGACAAGAGTTTAATTTATTTCAAAAAAAATTAAAGTTTTCTATAAAAAAGTAAAGTTATCGATAAATTTGTTATGGAATACTAAATGGGGTTCTAATTCGAATAAAAACTATTCGAATAATCGAATAAAAAATACATTTTTTATTCGAATAAAAAATTATTCGTTTAATAATTGTCGATAAATCGAATACTAAAACTAATTTTTATGAAAAATATCCCAAAGAAACAAGACCAATAGTTTATTTTATTTAAAAAAAATTAAAGTTTTCTATAAAAAAGTAAAGTTATCGATAAATTTGTTATGGAATACTAAATAGGGTTCTAATTCGAATAAAAATTATTCGAATAATCGAATAAAAAATATATTTTTTATTCGAATAAAAAATTATTTGTTCAATAATGGTCGATAAATCGTGTTCGGTTGGGGTAACCATCCGTGAGGACTATTTCTGGATGTTTGGATACATAAACAAACTAAACTGTCGAATTTGGAAAGTCCACATGAGAACCAAGAGTGTACAATTCATCCCGATAAAGTCACTGTTTGTTAAGGATTTTAGGCTGGCGGCGTCATCGGTCCATATTTCTTTGAGAGCGACGAACAATGATATAGAAAAAAAAGAGGGAAATAAATTTGTTACTTCTAAACCCTTAGTCAGATTGACATGCGCAAAGAAGAAGTATTGTCAATCTGACAAACGATCCTATTTCTTCGTCTATGTTCCGACTTCAAAAAAATTTCATATATAAAATCTACTCATCGAGCACTATAAAAAACCTATCAATTATCTTTAATTACTTAACAAAGTCACCATGAATTCGCATTTAAAAATTATATTTTCAACAGTTTTACTCACTCTACTCCAGTTATTTTATAACATATATTATATATATTTCTATACCACTGTGCGACGTTGGCTAGGCCATCTCCATCAACTTTAAGCCTGAATTGGTTGATATGGGTTCCAACGACATGTGGTTTCTACAGAATGGTGCCTTATACCACACAGCTCACATTACATTGTACATTCTGCGCGGGAGATTTCTGGGCATGGTCATCTCACGTGGAGGTGATATGAACTAGCCAAATCTTGCGATTTGACCCCGTGGTCAGGTTTATGATAGCAGCTGCCCTCTAAGCTAACACAACCCATGCCATCGGACAAATTCGGCCTGATCAAAGCCCCAGAGTCATGGAAAATGGGACATTTCGAATACGCGCCACCTAGCGAAACAGCTGTGCACATTTGCGCGATGTTATATTCCATACATAATGCCATCGATATGTCTTTCAAACCAATAAAAAATAACAGTGATATCTTACACACTCTTTGTTGTATTTAAATTTAAAGGTAGACTATGAGCATTATGAATATTACTTAAAAACGAAAAATTCTTGTGATTACTATAGACCAAAGTAAGGCTAAAGTATATACAATAGAGTTGATGGGTATAATTTATATTAAACTGTGGTTAAAAGCCTTAAAAATTTACTAAAATCCTGATAAGAATTTAAAAATTCTTTGGAATCTTAAGTCTTTCAATCAACAATTATTTTATGAAATATTTAACAAGATGTGAGTTGCATTGATCAAGGCTTAGAGTATAAAGAATATTCTTTAACTGCGCTTCTGGATAAAGAGGGGCCTTTAATAACAATAAGATAGAGGCAATAAGAGAGTCGTTAGTTGAACTCGGCGTTAAGGACTACCTGGTGAGTTGTATAGTTTCGATGCTTGGTAGCAGGATTATCAACTCAAGCCTAGAGGATGACAGAATTAGACGATGAGTTATCAGGGTTACACCGCAAGGTAAAGTTATGGTTATCATGCCGGTGACGCTAGGCGACCTCTCAACCTGGGTCAAGGCAAATGGTCTGGGAGTTAACCCAACAAAGGCAGAGTTAGTACTCTTTACCAGTAAATATAGGGTAGGAAGTCTTAATTCGCCGAAAATAGGCGGCGTTGAGCTGACTTTATCAGAGAGAGCCAAGTATTTAAGGACCTTCCTTGATAACAAATTATTATTAAAAAATAATACTCAAGATAGGCTTAAAAGGAGTCTCCATGCCTACAACACCTGCAGAAATTAAGATTTGGGGACTACGATCATTTATGGTAAACTGAATTTACACATCGTTTGTAAGGTCCAAATTTAGTTATAGCTAAATGCTCAGTAATGTTTAGAGATGTGCTTCTATTGGCATAACTAGTGCCATTGGTAGCAAACCTCAGGCAGCATTGGATATAAGGAGTGAGATCGTAAAATTCTTAACTTTAATTTCCATGCTCTGTTTTTGGCCTCTTAATTTTTAGCAGCGTTCCTGTCAGGAACTTTTTGAGCCTTGTATGCTTTTAAACCTTCATCGGCTTTAACTTTTCGTACCAAATAGTCCGAGTACTGACCTAACCGGGCTTCTTTCCTACCGAATGTGTTGGGAGCTCTTTTGAAAATGCTTTTTATTTTATTGGCTTTAGAAACATCATGTGGACCATTACTTCTATCTGAACCAGGTTTTCTATAAACGGACAAGTTCTCCCGGTACTGTTTAATAACATTGGAAACAGTTTGACGGCAGACCTTTGAATGGTTGACCAACTTTTTGTAGGACCAAGTTGTGTTTTGTTGAAAATATTTAATAATTTTAGTACGCACTTTTTTGTCGTCACTCATTTTAATCAAATTAACATAATTGACATCAAACATAATAACTGATGTGCTTTACAAAGGAAACTTAAAAAAAATCATGGGTTAAAGTTTTAATGAAAAACGTGTTAAGAATTTTACGATCTCACTCCTTAATCCTTAACTTACTGTCAATTGAGGAATATGTGGCAAGTGTGGCGGCTAGGAACTAGCTTAGACTCTTTGAGTCATCTCTGGTAAGAACAAGGCGAAGGTACGAGGATTTCGCATCATAGATTTCGGTACTTCAGACATCCGTATTTCGCCTCCAATTGTGTTTTCAAGTAGGAAAGAATGGGTTGATTGTGAACAGCTATTTGAGGGGGTGCAATTTTCACTGATGGGTCTAAAATGGAATCTGGCACGGGAGCCGGAGTTTATATAGTAGATGACAACATCAAAATGTCATACAATCTCCTAGACGAATGCTGCGTCTTCCAGGCAGAGATCCTAGCGATCTGGAAAGCCACAGATTTGATAAGGGCACACGTCACAGAGAGGTCTGTAGTAACATCTTATGTGGATCATCATGCAGCATATGGTACACTCGAGCATAGTGCTGAACAGTAAGAGGGCTCTAGAAGCGTACCCAATCAGATTGTGTTGGGTATCAGGGCCCTGTAACATACAAGGCCCTTGAGATAGCAGATGAACTGGCCAGAGAGGGTTCGTATCTGGACTATATTAATAGGTACTGTGAGGTTAAACCTCTTATATTCCTCTAATATAGGTTGATCTTCGAAATATTCTGGGACTCTACGAACCAATCTTGGTGTAGTAGAGCAATCCTGGTGTGAAGGATCTTCTGGTATGTTTGGCCAAAGTTGAATGTAAAGGCAATCAGATTAATAATTGGGTTGGATAGGAAAAGTCTCAGGGGTAGCAGTAGTAGTGATAACCGGGCACTGCTCAATTGGAGCTTTCATTGGTAAATGGCACATGCGCGCACAGGACTTCAGTAGATTATATGAGGATATTGAAGAACTGAAAACAGTGGAACATATTCTGTGTAACTGTCCTAGACTACAGGGTCTCAGGCAAAAATGGCCAGGAGAAAGATTCCATAATGAACTAGGGGATATAGCAAGATATAATCTAGAAAACCTATAGGCTGGTAATAGGCTGGCTATTTTAGGTAACGGGACTCTGTGTATCCCAACCTATACTTATTACCTGTCCTTTTATATTTTTATTTATATGCTTTCTCAACAAATTTTGAATATAAATACAAAGTTGTATATATTTATTACCTTTATAAGGAATTACTACTGAAACTCTTTCTTTAAATGCCAGTGTAGAGTAAATATTTCGGAAAACGAAACTAAATTCTAAATAAAATTTTCATTTCTAATGTAAACATTGTTTATTGAAATCTTATAGGAAAGAAAAAATAAACAAGTTAAATGTAAAACATGCAGCAAAACAACACAAACAACAACAGAAAAAACGGATGAAATATACAGGCAGCAAGACAGATATTCTTTGAGGAAGAAAAAAAGTGTGAAAAACATAATGTGTATGAGATATAATAAATATGAACTTTAAAGGAATTAACTCAATTGGCTATGTTTTGTTCGTAGTTAAACTTAACAACAAGTGATAAGTTAATCATGAGTTTGTGCATATTAAAATGCAATGGGCCGGCAATAAATCTTTGGATATAAAATTCGATTCAGCATGATTTTCCAAACAATTTTATATATTCCAAAAGTTAAACATGCCCATTTTATATTTCAGTTTCCAAGTTTTAGAAATCCTTCTGAAACTTATACTTCCTGAACACTTCTGACATTTGATTTGTACTACCAACACATTCAAATGCAAATAGTCAGTAGTATTTTTTACAGTCAAAAGGCGACAACAATGCTTTTTATTGTTGTTATTGCTACTGTAGTTACTGTTGTTGTACTTGTTTATGCAAATGCAATTCCTTAATACACTTCTCTATCATCAACTACAATAACAGCAACAACAACAACAACAAAACAAAAAAATAATGCAACAATACCAGCATTGAGTATTTTCTACATTACACACATGCACCCACATACTAATACTCAAATACATACATGTACATTGCTATAAAGTACCCTGCATCTTATTATTTACATACATTTTGCTGTTCTTATACATGCATATGCATGCATGCTTGTAAATATTCATGCCCGAGTATGTTTGAGTGTAGGAAAAAAAAGTGTACAATATGTAGTAAAGCAAGTATTGTATGCATGAGTATTTGTTGCCAAAAGAATATTGTGTGACTTTTATATGGAAATAAATTGTATTAACGTGTCCAAGGAAAGAACGAGCGAACGAATGAATGAATGAACAAATAAACAAACAAACCATTTACATACTTTAGTTGTACTCATATGTGTGTGTATTTATACTTTATAAAAGTATGTATGCAAATATGTTTGTACAACAATTTTCCAGAAATTTTTCTAAAATAAAAATATGACTTTTTTCCTTTCATTCCCGTTGTTGTACACACACTTTTGTTAAATCAATTTTGTTTAAAATTCTTGCATTCTCTTTCCCTATAGATATCCCTTGGTATATGAATGTTTAAGTTAAGAAAAATGTAAGAGTTTATTATATACGAGTATAAAATTTGTGTAGAGTATGAGTGTTGCAATAACTATGATGAAATATGTATCACTCATACGCATAGTAGTACGCATTCAGCTTGGGTTAAACACACAAAAAATATAATTAAATTATGGCCTGATTGAAAAAAATACTAGAGGATGAACTGGAATTTTATAAAATTAAAACTATTACTAACCAATGGAATATATCGTAGCATAACTTGGACAACAATAATGAAATTTTAGAACTTCCACTTGTAAAATACGAAATAATATTTTTGTTCCAGTTGTATCAAGATTTTCAAATTTAACAGAAAATTATTTTTGTATCCAAAATTTAAATATAAAGTTTTGTTTTCTGAATATATTTTTAGTAAACTGTGCGAAGTGATTGTTGCTTACTATTTTATAAAAAATCATAGACAAATTATTACTAACTTTACTATTGTATAATAAAGTTATCGATAACTTTACTTTTCTATAGAAAAGTTATCGATAACTCTACCTTTCTATAGAAAAGTTATCGATAACTTTATTTCTCAACAGAAAGTTATCGATAACTTTACTTTTCTATAGAAAAGTTATCGATAACTTTACTTTTCTATAGAAAAGTTATCGATAACTTTACTTTTCTATAGAAAAGTTATCGATAACTTTACTTTTCTATAGAAAAGTTATCGATAACTTTACTTTTCTATAGAAAAGTTATCGATAACTTTACTTTTCTATAGAAAGTTATCGATAACTTTATTTTTCTATAGAAAAGTTATCGATAACTTTACTTTTCTATAAGAAAATTATCGATAACTTTACTTTTCTATAGAAAAGTTATCGATAACTTTACTTTTCTATAGAAAAGTTATCAATAACTTTACTTTTCTATAGAAAATTTATCGATAACTTTACTTTTCTAAAGAAAAGTAATTGATAACTTTACTTTTCTATAGAAAAGTTATCGATAACTTTACTTTTCTATAGAAAAGTTATCGATAACTTTACTTTTCTATAGAAAAGTTATCGATAACTTTACTTTTCTATAGAAAAGTTATCGATAACTTTACTTTTCTATAGAAAAGTTATCGATAACTTTACTTTTCTATAGAAAAGTTATCGATAACTTTACTTTTCTATAGAAAAGTTATCGATAACTTTACTTTTCTATAGAAAAGTTATCGATAACTTTACTATTCTAAAGAAAAGTAATCGATAACTTTACTTTTCTATAGAAAAGTTATCGATAACTTAAATAGTACAAAATACAAAAGTAAAACAAAAGTAATACAAAAGTAATACAAAAGTAAAGTTATCGATAATTTTTCTTTAGAAAACAAAAGTTATCGATATTTTTTCTATAGAAAAGTAAAGTCATCGATAACTTTTCTATAGAAAAGTAAAGTTATTGATAACTTTTCTATAGAAAAGTAAAGTTATCGATAACTTTTCTATAAAAAATAAACTTATCGATAACTTTTCTATAGAAAAATAAAATTATCGATAACTTTCTATAGAAAAGTAAAGTTTTTGATAACTTTTCTATAGAAAACTAAAGTTATCGATAACTTTTCTATAGAAAAATAAAGTTATCGATAACTTATCTATAAAAAATAAAGTTATCGATAACTTTTCTATAGAAAAATAAAGTTATCGATAGTTTTCTATAGAAAAATAAAGTTATCGATAGTTTTTTATAGAAAAATAAAGTTATCGATAGTTTTCTATAGAAAAATAAAGTTATCGATAGTTTTCTATAGAAAAGTAAAGTTATCGATAACTTTTCTATAGAAAAGTAAACTTATCGATAACTTTTCTATAGAAAAGTAAAGTTATCGATAACTTTTCTATAGAAAAATAAAGTTATCGATAACTTTCTATAGAAAACTAAAGTTTTTGATAACTTTTCTATAGAAAACTAAAGTTATCGAAAACTTTTCTATAGAAAAGTAAACTTATCGATAACTTTTCTATAAAAAATAAAGTTATCGATAACTTTTCTATAGAAAAGTTAAGTTATCGATAACTTTTCTATAGAAAAGTAAACTTATCGATAACTTTTCTATAGAAAAGTAAAGTTATCGATAACTTTTCTATAGAAAAGTTATCTATAGAAAAGTTAAGTTATCGATAACTTTTCTATAGAAAAGTTATCTATAGAAAAGTTAAGTTATCGATAACTTTTCTATAGAAAAGTAAACTTATCGATAACTTTTCTATAGAAAAGTAAAGTTATCGATAACTTTTCTATAGAAAAGTAAAGTTATCGATAACTTTTCTGTAGAAAAGTAAAGTTATCGATAATAATAAGTTAGTCTATTTTATAGACTAACTTATTAACTTAATAACTTATTAACTTATTAACTTATTAACTTATTAACTTATTAACTTATTAACTTATTAACTTATTAACTTATTAACTTATTAACTTATTAACTTATTAACTTATTAACTTATTAACTTATTAACTTATTAACTTATTAACTTATTAACTTATTAACTTATTAACTTATTAACTTATTAACTTATTAACTTATTAACTTATTAACTTATTAACTTATTAACTTATTAACTTATTAACTTATTAACTTATTAACTTATTAACTTATTAACTTATTAACTTATTAACTTATTAACTTATTAACTTATTAACTTATTAACTTATTAACTTATTAACTTATTATCTTATTAACTTATTAACTTATTAACTTATTAACTTATTAACTTATTAACTTATTAACTTATTAACTTATTAACTTATTAACTTATTAACTTATTAACTTATTAACTTATTAACTTATTAACTTATTAACTTATTAACTTATTAACTTATTAACTTATTAACTTATTAACTTATTAACTTATTAACTTATTAACTTATTAACTTATTAACTTATTAACTAATTAACTTATTAACTTATTAACTTATTAACTTATTAACTTATTAACTTATTAACTTATTAACTTATTAACTTATTAACTTATTAACTTATTAACTTATTAACTTATTAACTTATTAGCTTATTAACTTATTAGCTTATACTGTTAAAAAATGGACTTCTTATTTTCGCCATCTGCTTAAATTAATGTCTTATTTAGGTCCCCATTTGTAAGGGTAACTGGTTAGTACTTAGTTGTCTCCAGTTATCTCACCGAGTTGAAGTAATGAGTTCAAATATTTATGAATTAGTATCGAAGATTCATTATATTAGCATCTAAGGCCCTTACTGGGTAATGAGTATTTTTTATTTGATGAAGCAAAATAAGAATACTTTTCATAATATAAACTGTTATCGTTGATATCGCCCAAATCCCAGCATTTATGGCAAATTTTAAAATAATATAGTGCCTATTTCATACCTACAAAGCAACCCAGGAAAGAATATTCTTCTACAGAAGTGAAAAAAGAGTACTATTTGCTATTTTGAATTTAACTATAGCAGTATATACTTCAAAATTTCTTTGCTGGGTTATACAAGTATCCATAAATATGTCATGTATGCATGTGAGTTTACCTCTAAACATACAATTTATTACTTTTTCTCCCCATTTTTAACAAAATAAAAAGAACATTATTAAATGTCTACTAAATGCATATCTTGGCAAACTAATATAAATGTCAAATAATTCATGCAATATTAGCCAATATATTTAAACACATTACTACTCTACTATAAGTATTCATGGGCATCTATGTGAAGCTTACAAATATCCTACAGTTACAGATACAATATATTCAAATGTTTACTAAGTAGTGGTAAGCAAAAGATATCATATGAAAATTATAATATAAAAATATGAATATATTTCAAATACTTACTTACTTTACATGCACTCTTACACATAAGTTATGACTTGGAGTACAGGAGTAGTATTGTCACATAGTACCCAACAATTGTGGGTTTTGGAAACATTCAAGTGTAGCAATAATATTATATTACAAATAAAATGGTTTAGAAATATGACAATGAAATGCAAGATATTACAATATACTTATGAAACCATAAGATAGCATAGCTAAGTTTGTGTGTGTAAATTTAAGCCTGTCTAACGATTTCTATTTTTGCATTTACATTGGACATGCAACATTTATTTGCCATAAGTTGGCGTATAAGATTCTTATTTTGTGTACTTTTTTGAAAATGAAACATTTATTAAGGACTATGAAAGATGGGCATAGAATAGCTTAAGTATTTTAAAATAAATTAAGTTATGTTAAAATATCAGTATTATATATAACAATAAATGTATGAGAACTTTAACTTTAGTTATTTGACATGACAAAAAAAATAACTAATATAAAACAGAGATAAAATGCATCAGTGTAATTACGCCTAGAGAAAAAATATAGCTGTACCCATTCAAAATGTTTACAAGTTTTTTAACAATAATATGGTCACCATAATATGGTAAAGTTAAGATTCACATTATATAAAACATTCATACACATATATATATATATATACTTACGTACATTTGAGTACACTTAATTAATATCATTATAAAATTTATAATTACTTGCATATGTTTAACGAAAGATAGGGTTTCATTCATGGATGTTTCCAAAAAAGACTATTTTATTCATACAAACAGTTATACAATCCTACATGTATGCATGTACAACATTTTCACATGTATTTGAACGTCCTTTATTGAATACCGCAAGCTATAAACATACACCTTTTTAACGTTTTCCCAAGTTGTTTTAAACAACAGCCGCAACAACAGCCACCATGACGGCACAATTGACTCTTTTGAAAACCCCAACAATATTTTATTATCGACATCAGCGGTATCAGCAAACATCTGCAACATTAACGTCATCCCCACAACGTCAAGCCCATCAGTAAAATCATCATTATTATAGATAGACACATCGATTTGGATGGCAAACAGCCGTTGTAAGTATTTGTTTGGCCATTAATGTTTGATAACGAAACTATTGACTGACTTTAGCCAGCCATACTCCATTTTTCAATTTTTGTTGCTGCTTTTTTTTAATTTTGTTGCAATTGACTGTGGTTTAAGTTCTCGCTTGGTTATATGAGTGGTACTGTATGTTTTAAAATTACTGAAGGGAAAGGTAGCTAAATATTTATTTATAAGCTGGCTTTAAATTGTTTGGTTTCTTAGACAAAATTTTCTCATGTTCTCAAGAATCTCTGTTATAAAGGAGAAAACTTCTCATTTGCGAGGGAGATATATTTTTTTTCTGTTTACAGCCACACTAGCATACTTGCACTATTCAATGTATCCCTTTTCGACAATAATTTTCACAAATGCTTGATTATTTGTCTACCTCTAATGTATATAATTTTTAAGTATATGACACGTATGTCGTTTTTGTAGTGCAAATAGAAGTCAATTGGTTACTTTATATATCCCAGGTAATCTACCATGAAGTCACTTGTCACCATTTTGTCTGTAAGTAATCTTTTTTTGAATTGCACATTAGAAAGTAGTTATATTAGCCACCAGTTGTATTGGAGTGTATTGTAGAAGCACTACGTGTCCCTAGGTAATCTGAAATGTAGTCTGCTTCAGTTTTCTATTTTAATTTCACTTTAGGGATAAGTATTATAATGTATTATTACTTATAATAATTTTACTATCCCAAGCTGTAGTCCTCTCAAGTTCATTGAGAATGAGTCCACTACTAAGAACATACTTTTTCTTGGTAGCTACTTACTTGATCACTATGGAAGTTAATGTAGCCCTCTTAGACAATAATTATTAGTCTTCACTTTGAGTAGCAGGAGTATGTATAAGTTTTTCATTCCATTTGTAATTTCTACATTTTTCATTTGCGACCCCACAAAGTATATATATTCTGGATTTTTATGGATAGCGGAGTCGATATATGTCCATCTGCATGTTGAAATCAACTTTACGTAGCCTCCAAATAACTTACATACCTGATTAATACATTAATATATCCTCTATAGAGCCGATTCGGTTGCTATTAAAAATCGAGCAAATCGGCCCACAAAAGGCTGAAATATGAGGTCATTAATATAGACAATATGGATATCTAATGATAGATGTTTCAAAGACATTTGCAACTACGTATATAACGCCATAGTAAGACGGACGTACAATGGGTCAAAATCGGGAAAAATATTTTTTAACACGAGTTTTTTTTTTCACAAAAAAAAAAAAAATTTCCATAAAATTTGTTTCACTAATAAATTTTAAAAAATATATTAAAATTAAACAAAAAAAAAAAAATAATTTTTTTAACTAAAAATTTTTTTAAATTTTTATTGAGAATATAATTTGGTGAAGGGTATATAAGATTCGGAACAGCCGAACTTGGCTGACACCAGTTAATATATATTTTTGACATTTGACATGTTAGTTCTCTTTGTAATTGTAAGAGAATTCAATTACTGTCTTTATACATCATTGGTAATCTGACATGAAGTCAATTGTCTTTTTAGTGTCTCTAAGAAGTCTAGAGTGTAGTCACTATTTTTGTTCTGATGTAATCTATTAAAGAGTCAATTGTAACTAAGTGCACCTTTGTATTAGTTATACACTGTTTAATTTTAGACCAATCAGCATTCATTTCGAAAGTTTAATTATATTTAAATTAAAGAACTACAGACTGATTCCATTTTATATATCCTTGGGTCATTTGAGCCACATGTGCACTATGTCATGCAGAGCTAATTCAGATGACTACTTTATACATAATCTAGTTTAAAGTCAATTGTATTTATACTGTCTCTAAGTACTCCAGGCGCGCATCCAGGTCAACCATTTGGGGGGAGCGAATTAAAATTTCTTCTACATATTTCTCTTTTTTACTTTTTATATGAAAACTTTTCGATCTATAGTGTAAACACTTTATTATCACTAACTATCACAATCCACTTGTAATGCGGAATATAGTCCTTGTTATTTATGTAGAGTCAATTGACTTTCACCTTAGATATGTACAGGTTAAAATACTTAGTTACATAACTAACTCTGTAACTATTGGTGACTTCAATGATTTGTAAAATCACTAGTTTGGCCCACTTAGCTAGAACTGATGGGTAGTTGGAGGATGGGTTTTTATTGTATTTATACTGTTTAATATCATTGGAATCATTTTGACGGCAGACCTTTGATTGTTTGGCCAACTTTTTGTTAAAAATATTTAATAATTTTAGTACGCACTTTTTTCTCGTCACTCATTTTAATCAGATTAACAACAAATTGACATAATTGACATTAAGCATAATAACTGACATACTTTTCAAAGGTAACTTGATCAGGAAAAAAAATATCAAATAATACTTGGCTTAAAAATTTTAATGAAAAACGTATGTTAAGGTTTTTCCGATCTCAGTCCATAGTTATCTACTTTGAACCAGCTATTACACAGTCTCTAATAGGGTCAATTTACTTCCACCTAGGACACGCACATGACCCTAAATAATAGTTAGAATCATCCAGAATTCTTGGAAATAGTATCTTGCTGCAGCTATAGATTTTCTACACTATTTCTATATAAAATCTTCTAGCCGGCAAGAGAGAGACTTTTTTCTACAGAAAATCTTCTCACTGCAGCGAAAGAGATTATATTTCGATAAAGAATATTGACGCCAGCGAGAGAGATATTATCTTTCTATAGAAATTCTTCATGCCATCAATAAATAGCTAACCTTTCTATAGAAAATATTATAGACAGAGAGGGAGATTCTCTTTCTCCCTTTTTATAGAAAATCTTCAAGACAGAGAGGGATAGAAAATATTCATGATAAGAGAGAGATCATCTTTCTATAAAATAATCTCGAATGAGAGATTCTATTGAAAATCTTCTCGCGCAACGAGAATATTGACGCCAGCGTGGAGATATTATCATTCTACAACAAATCTCCGTACCAGCTAGAGATATATTATCTTTCTATAGAAATTCTTCATGCCATCACTAAATAGCTAACCTTTATATAGAAAATATTATAGACAGGGAGAGAGATACTCTTTCTATAGAAAATCTTCAAGCCAGATATTATAGAAAATCCTTTTTATAGAAAATCTTCAAGACAGAGAAGTATAGATGCTCTCCCTATAGAAAATATTCAAGATAAGAGAGAGAGATTATCTTTCTATAAAGAGAGATTCTATTGACTCTATTTCTATAGAATATATTATTGCTACCCCGAGAGATATTCTCATTCTCTTGCCTTTTTAGAATTTTTTACTTTAACCTAAAATTATTTTTAAAAAAATGGCAAAGTTTGGATAGGCTTGAGGGGTGTTGTGTCCGCTTTAGTCAGTGTAACGTCACTGATTCATGACTACACAAGTATTGGGTTCTAATCAGTGATGTTCAATTTTCTCTTTGAATGAAAAAAAAAAATTTTTTACACAATTTTTATACCATCTCTTACCTTAATTCTCCACAACTCAAAAATGTTAAAAAAAATTAGTACACCATTTTAATTAAATTTTCTTTAAATTAAAACAATTTCAACATTTATTAAATTGAAAATTAAAAACAAATAATAATACAATATTTAAACAAATTAAAATGTTCAATGTTACTGCCATGAATAAATTTTTAGCAACAAAGAAACAAATCATAATTTTAAAATAAAAATAATATTATATAACAAAAAAAAAACAACTTACATATTATACCCCTCGATATGTACATATCAGCAGCATATTTAAAATAATATTTTCTTTTTCAAAATTTTACATAAAAAAAAAACAGAATTAATTTAAGTTAAATTTAAATATTAAAAGAAAAAAAAACAACAAATCGAAATTAAAATTTAAATTAGAAATTACATTTACAATAAAAAAAAAACAATTAATTAAATATTTTATTATTACTATTTCATCCTAATTAATTCATCCATTAAAACTTAAATAATGTTGAAAATTCACTGCACTGGTTTTCTTTAAATGTTTTATATTCAGCATACACTCTTTATTCATTTATATCCATTTTACATGCGATTAATGTTCAAAATTTAAAAACGTTTTCAAAACTTAATGATGAATGTTTTATTTGTCATTGTTTATTTTGATGCGACACAAATTTTCATTTAAATTAAATTTCAAAAATTATTAAATTTTTTTGTTTCATTTCATTTAAAATATTTGAAGTTTTGAGTTATTTAAAAAAAAAACTTCACAATAAATCTTCACAATTTTAAGTTGTTATTTGATTTTGATTTTCTTTTATATAAATTTCTTTTATTCAAAAATATTCAAAGTTTTTATTTCATTTTAACTTTTTTGTTTTATAAATTTCCATTAAATACAAAATATTTAAAATTTTAAGTTCTTATTTTCTTTTAAAATCAAATTGTTTTTTTTTTTTTGCAAATAATTAAATTTAAGAAAAATCGTTAATATTGTTTTGCTTTTAATTTTATTTTTTCCGTTTCAGTATTCAATTTTTACTTTTCAACCGCACAATTTGAATTTCTATACCATAATCATCATCTTCTTTAAAAAACTTCAAAAACTATCCAAAACAATTTTCCAATAATATTCACCTACATGATACAAATATTTTTCATAAACAAGTTTTCCTAAACAAATTTCAAATTTACAAAATAAAAACAACAATTTACCTACAAAAAATTTTCTCATTTAATATTTCCAAAAAGCTAAGGTAATTCAATAAATAAAAACAAAAATTTCAAATTTAAAACAAGTTTAATATGAAATTTCAAATTTTCAATACAATTTACCTAAAATAAAATTTCCCATATAATTTACAAATTCAATGCTAACTAAATTAAAAAAAAAATTTAATTTCAAATTTTGAACAAGTAAAAGCTACTTCAACAAACCAAAACATTTACGAAATAGACTTAAAAAAGGAAATGTTTTGGGACTATGTGTTTCGTCCTGACCATAGGTATTTGTTCCCACGTGTGGCACGACCCACGATGTTAGCCGGGCACATCTATTGTTTGATATCCTTCGCGTGAAATACACCAATAAATTTTCCGTTCAAATCCGTTAATCTATATAAACAATTACCTAATGCTGATTCAATTCGAGCCTTCACGTATTTTGGAGCTAATTTTGCATTAAACTGTTTCGAAAAGTCGCTTTGTTGAAAATTTTTTCTATAGATTTCCTGACCAGGCTCATATCTAATATTCCTACAACCTCTTAAATTATATGTACGTTCACTCCTTCTATATGATTTCTCTAAATTTTTCAATATGGACTCGTTAATGAGTTTTACATGGTCTGGTTGGCTAACTATTTCAAGTTCACCATCATTAATATTTCCCAAATTCCTAAGAATATTATAAGCTGACCCATGCGAAATCATATTTCTACCAAATAACGCGAAATATGGTGAAATTTCAATAGATGAGTGAACTGAACTACGCAGGGATTGGTTAATATGACAAATATTTTCGTCCCAAGTTGTCTGGTTGTCACCTATATAGGATCGGATTGCTGCCAATATTGATCTATTCACCCTCTCAGAAGCATTGCTCTGAGGTGCATAAGATCCACTAAATACCTGATTTATGCCATATGTCCTACACATTTCGGAGAAATCTTTAGATGTAAACTGACTTCCGTTATCGCTGTGGACTGTTTCCGGAACACCAAACACACTGAAAACATGGTTCTGTAAAAATTTTATTATATTATTAGCATCGGCCTTACGTAAGGGATGGATAAAACAAAATTTACTGAAGTGATCTAAAATCACAAGCAGATTTGTATTCCCAGCCTTTGACCGAGGGTATGGTCCGAGTAAATCGATAAAAATTTTCTGAAAAGGCATTTCGGTAATTGTTTGCTTTCCCATTGGTGGTCTTGTTATAAAATTAGGAGCCTTGGTAATCTTACACGTTTCACATTTACTAACAAAATTTCTAACTTGAATAGCCATATTAGGCCAATAATATTTTTCGCGTAACCTTAACAGTGTTTTTGAAATTCCACCATGGGAAGCCTGAGGAGAATTATGAGCTGATTTAATTAAATCTTCAGTAAGAGAGTTTGGTACCCATAATTTCCAAACTAGAGTATCTGTAACTTGATTACCCTCATAAAATCCTACTCTCTTATATACAAATTTCTCCGACACCTTAATGTCTGGTAAAGATTTTGAATTCTCCAAACAATTCTGCCTCAATGATTTGTAATCTTCACTATCGAATTCTTCACTATTCAAATTGACATCCAAAATACACTCAAAGAGTTCTGAAATTTCATTTTCCGCTAAAGAACGAGATAAGGCATCTGGTACAATATTCTCCGAACCTTTTCTATGTTCAATTTCGAAATCATACCCTTGTAAAGAAAGACTCCAACGAGCAAGTCTCCCAGTCAAATCTTTCTGACTCATTAGCCATTTTAAGCTAGAATGGTCAGTTATAACTTTAAATGGTTGCATTTCTAAATACGGACGGAATTTCCTTATAGCGGAAACAGCTGCTAAGCATTCAAGTTCCGTTACAGAATAATTTTTCTGAGACTTATTTAGTTTCTTTGAATAGAAATAAATAGGTCTTTCAAAACCTGTTTCGTCAATTTGACATAAAACAGCACCAATTCCTGTATTGGAAGCGTCACATTGAACTATAAATGGCTTGGAGTAATCTGGGTGAACAAGTACGGGTGCCGTAGTTAAAGACCTCTTTAAATTTGATATAGCTTCCAAAGCCTCCTCAGTCATTTCAAATTTTTTTCCTTTCTTAATAAGGTCTGATATAGGGGAAGCTAATGAAGAAAAATTAGGGACGAACTTTCTATAGTAATTTGCAACACCAAGAAATTGGCGTACTTCTCTAACAGTTCGAGGGATTTTAAAATTTCGAATAGCCTCAACTTTTTCATCCGAAGTTTTTATACTACCACCACCAACTATAAAGCCCAAATAATTTACTTCTTTCATACAAAATTTAGATTTTGCAACATTTATGGTTAAGCCAGTTTTGGCTAAGCATTCCGCAACTTTCCTCAACAAAACTAAATGTTCCTCAAAATTCTTAGAAAATATAAGCAGATCATCCAAGTAGACAAATACTCTCTCCCTTAACTCCGAAGGTATTACCTTATCCATAAGGCGCATCATAGTTTGTGGGGCATTACAAAGCCCAAATGGCATAACCTTAAAATGGTAGAGCGGTCTACCAGCAACAGTAAAGGCTGTCTTTTCCTGACTATTTTTCTCTAGCGGGATTTGCCAGAATGCGTCCTTAAGGTCTATTGCGCTAATATAAAAAGTATCCTCTAGCCTCATCAGTAAACCTTCGATATTTGGTATAGGATACGCATCCTTAATTGTAACCTTATTTAGTTCGCGGCTATCCAAACAAATTCGCGTTTTATTTGGCTTTATCACGGCAGTCACAGGAGAAGACCAAGGACTATTGCTTTCTTCAATCACTCCAAGACTTATCATGCGATCTAGTTCTCCGTAAATTAATTTCTGTTTGGCCGGTGAGATTGGGTAATGTCTACGTTTTACCGGTTTCGCATCGCCAGTATCTATTATATGTTCTAATATTGAAGTTTTACCTAATCCTAAAATCTCAAACGAAGGAAACATATTAATCACTTTTTCTAGTTCCTTATTTTGAATATCTGTCAAGTTGTGTTTATTGTCATCAATTTTGTCATTAAGTTCATTAACTTCTAAATTTAGTGTTGCATCAAGTCCAAATAATTTCCAAAAATTAAAGCCTAAATACAGTTTTTGAGAAAGTCCAGGATAAATGTAGATTGTTATTGATTCAGTTCGTTCGTTAAAAGTTATATCGGTAATAATTTTACCTATAATCGGCATGGTTGAACCATTAGCCGTTTTGACCTCAGATTGAAAATTTTTCATTTCTATGTTATGCCTTTTCAAAAATTCAACTGAATCCAAACCTAATACCGATATTGTGGCACCGCTGTCTAATAACCCTTTTATCTTTTCACCATACATTTCTACTTCAGCGAACGGCCGTATGTCACCAATATCACCGCTAAGTATCGCACTTTCAACAATTTTGTGTTCATTTCTGAGTTCCTTATGTCTTTGCCGAGTTTTCAAAATTTTGTCCGATATTGATTTCGATTCCGTATTATCAACTTCACTAAAAATGGTCGTCCGAATTCTAAAATATTCTACCCATCTATCATGAAAGTTGTCTTGTATGTCCGGTGTTAAATTTGTCAAATCTGGTTTCCGGGTTTCATCTACTTTTGAACAGGGTCCCCGGATTTCCTGTTCCTTTGTACGTTTCCCTCAGCGCAAAAAGGGCAATTAGATATGACATAATTATCCCTGCCACACCTATAACAAAAAACTCTGCCTGATTTTTTAGTGCAATTAAAAGCAAAATGGCCTTTTTCCTTACAGTCAAAACAAGTTATATCAGAAATGTCTTTTGATGGTTTTCCACGACTTAAAGCCTCAATAAACTCCTCATTACCACCACAATCTGAAGAGACCTCATCAACAAATTCTACTTCATTAACCTTTGGTTTAAATAAAGTTCTATTAAAGCCTGTTTCAATTTTTAAAACATTTCGTTCAGCGCGTCTACATTCTAATAGAAATTCCGGTAAAGTATTAGAAGTTGAGTTATGCACAAATATTAACATTTTACTGGCTATATTCCGTTTCATAATCTCAATCAAATCTCTATCTGACCTGGGGCAGCTCATTCTTGAATTTAAATCAAGGATCACATTATAAAACTGATCAAAGGATTCATTATACTTCTGCAACCTATTCATCATTCTGTGTTCTAAATCATAATCGCTTTCACACGATCTGAACTGAACTTCCAGGGCTGACTTTAAAGAATTCCATGTAATATTTCTATTTCTCTGAACCCACTGAAAGTACCAATTTGCAGCCTGTCCTTTCAATAAAATGTATAAGCTGTTAGCAACTTCCTGAAGAGAAATTCCTTGAGAACATGCAATATGTTCAACTCTGCGTATGAAATCATCTACACGAAGTTCCTTATCATCGCCAGAAAAATAAACATTCCACCTATGCATTTCTAAAGGCCTATTACTACTACTTATACGCCTTTCTTCAAAATTCTCAATATCATTCCCATTATTTATTCCTTGATGACTATTCTCCTGATTTCGATTTCCCTGTACAGATAATTGCGAAATTGTTTCATTCATTCTAATTAACAAATTTTGTTCTAAATTGGATATTAAATCAATTACCTGATTTTGAACCACGTCGTACACTAGCTCCCTAATATTATCCATAGGAAAATTATTGGATATTTTCACACTACCATCGTCGTCTTTCAATAGATTCTCATCTATATGACGAACGGTTTCATTAAGATCTGGTTCACTAACAACTCGATCTGATCTTTGATTTACACTAGCTGTTTTACCCATGTTTTCTAACGATCTAGCCTGACTACGGGTAAAAGGTTTATTTGAAGCCATGTTTCAAAATTAAATAAAATTGAAAAGTAAATAAAATTGAAAAAAAAAAATCTAATAAAATTCGCGAATACAAAGTAAATAAATGTTAACAAGCATAAACATACAAAAGAGAAAAACAAATTAAGATAAAACTTTTAAAAATTTTATAAAGTAAACAATGACAAAAAAAAATATATATATATATTTAACAACGTATGCGAATCACCAACAATTCAAAATCAACCAATCAGATAAAACAATTCTTGAGCTGTGGAAAAACTAAAGTTCAAGATGGTACTGTAGCAAATCATATACATTAAAATTCAAACAAATATTTAATTCACAATTAAACCTCAAGTACATTACGTCGTATATATTTATTTTATTTATTTACAATATACTTTATAAATAAATTTATAAAATATACAGTACGTCTAATATATATAAAAATATATATAGGATAATGGATCCTGAGTTTTATACCACTAATTAAACTACACAACTATGATACGAAAAACATACCATAGGATAAAGCTTAACTAATCCTTCAAAATATTTTAATTTCAATTGTACAATTATCAATCAAACACGTCTGACATTTAAGTTACTTTAAAATCAAAATATCTTGTTCCCGTTGGGCGCCATTTGTAACGTCACTGATTCATGACTACACAAGTATTGGGTTCTAATCAGTGATGTTCAATTTTCTCTTTGAATGAAAAAAAAAAATTTTTTACACAATTTTTATACCATCTCTTACCTTAATTCTCCACAACTCAAAAATGTTAAAAAAAATTAGTACACCATTTTAATTAAATTTTCTTTAAATTAAAACAATTTCAACATTTATTAAATTGAAAATTAAAAACAAATAATAATACAATATTTAAACAAATTAAAATGTTCAATGTTACTGCCATGAATAAATTTTTAGCAACAAAGAAACAAATCATAATTTTAAAATAAAAATAATATTATATAACAAAAAAAAAACAACTTACATATTATACCCCTCGATATGTACATATCAGCAGCATATTTAAAATAATATTTTCTTTTTCAAAATTTTACATAAAAAAAAAACAGAATTAATTTAAGTTAAATTTAAATATTAAAAGAAAAAAAAACAACAAATCGAAATTAAAATTTAAATTAGAAATTACATTTACAATAAAAAAAAAACAATTAATTAAATATTTTATTATTACTATTTCATCCTAATTAATTCATCCATTAAAACTTAAATAATGTTGAAAATTCACTGCACTGGTTTTCTTTAAATGTTTTATATTCAGCATACACTCTTTATTCATTTATATCCATTTTACATGCGATTAATGTTCAAAATTTAAAAACGTTTTCAAAACTTAATGATGAATGTTTTATTTGTCATTGTTTATTTTGATGCGACACAAATTTTCATTTAAATTAAATTTCAAAAATTATTAAATTTTTTTGTTTCATTTCATTTAAAATATTTGAAGTTTTGAGTTATTTAAAAAAAAAACTTCACAATAAATCTTCACAATTTTAAGTTGTTATTTGATTTTGATTTTCTTTTATATAAATTTCTTTTATTCAAAAATATTCAAAGTTTTTATTTCATTTTAACTTTTTTGTTTTATAAATTTCCATTAAATACAAAATATTTAAAATTTTAAGTTCTTATTTTCTTTTAAAATCAAATTGTTTTTTTTTTTTTTGCAAATAATTAAATTTAAGAAAAATCGTTAATATTGTTTTGCTTTTAATTTTATTTTTTCCGTTTCAGTATTCAATTTTTACTTTTCAACCGCACAATTTGAATTTCTATACCATAATCATCATCTTCTTTAAAAAACTTCAAAAACTATCCAAAACAATTTTCCAATAATATTCACCTACATGATACAAATATTTTTCATAAACAAGTTTTCCTAAACAAATTTCAAATTTACAAAATAAAAACAACAATTTACCTACAAAAAATTTTCTCATTTAATATTTCCAAAAAGCTAAGGTAATTCAATAAATAAAAACAAAAATTTCAAATTTAAAACAAGTTTAATATGAAATTTCAAATTTTCAATACAATTTACCTAAAATAAAATTTCCCATATAATTTACAAATTCAATGCTAACTAAATTAAAAAAAAAAATTTAATTTCAAATTTTGAACAAGTAAAAGCTACTTCAACATCAGCCAAATTTTACTTTATACGCTTTAGCATTAAGTTCTATTTCTGGATCATATAAAGCTTGTGTAGAGTCTTGAAGAAACATTTTTTCTACAAAAGAAAAAATATAGGGACTTTTTTGGGAAAAAACGTAAAAAATACGGCCCTTTTTACATGTTCCAACTTTGGATACGTGTAACTTTTTATAGGGACAAGATAACTATTAGCAAGTTATTCCTATTTTATTTAGAATTTTATCACCAATAGAAATGATATTTTAAAAAGTAATTTCGACAATCCGTTGAACCGTCATCTCTAAAAAACCATAAAAAGATCGAGCAAAGTTAAAAAAAAATAAATCAATAAACCTAAATATCTCTTCAACTAATAGAGATAACCTACACATGAAAGTGTATTGTTTGTAGATCTTCTTAAGGACTATTTATATTTTAAATTTCAGCTCATTTGGATCATAAATGGATTTTTGGCGATTTCCTTAAAAATTTTGAGACCCGAGGTAACCAAATTTGAGGGGCCACGCACTGGCCCCCATAAGCGCTAGGAAACAGAACATATGCAAATCAACTCAGAATCGCCTCAGTTCCAACCGTATGAAATATCTCCAATAGTTCCCGAGATACCGAATTATTTCCAAAAAAAAAAGTTTCTAAACCACTGTGCAGCGAGGGATGATCTGTTTATATACAAATGACAGAGATTATATTTCTATAGAAAATCTTCTCGATGCAGCTAGAGAAATTCTCTTACTATAGAAAATCATCTTTAGAAATAGAGAGTTTCTCTCTCTATAGAAAATCTACGAGCCATTGAGAGACAGATACTTTAACAGAAGTAGTTCTTCTATCATACGAATTGGGAAACATTCTCTATAATAATACATACTTATACATAGTTGAGTATGTATAGGAATTTGTAACTGGGTGTATTTGTTTTAATACACACTTATTTTTATTTGCCAGTTACTGACTCATATTTTTTTTCCACATATTATATTTCTTATTTCTCATTTACTTTTCCATAGACCGCAAAATCAATAAATTTTCAATTTGTTTCAATTTGTATTAAGTTCATTGAACATCAAATGTACAGCATACACTACATACTTCAATACAGCCGCAGCCACCATGCACTACACACTGTACTACTGCTATTTCAACTTCAGTTTTAATTCATTCACGGCGTATATTTTTTTTTTTTTCAATTCTTTTTTTTTTTTTGTATTTATATTTATTTTTTTCCCCCAGAATTATCTCTCGTACATACAAATACCCGAGGCTCATATTCAATATTATTCAATGGAAAATAATACTCGTACAAACACTACTTGATACACTGGAGTGCAGGCAAA
The DNA here is from genome assembly GCA_942486065.2 of Calliphora vomitoria. Taxonomy (NCBI): domain Eukaryota; kingdom Metazoa; phylum Arthropoda; class Insecta; order Diptera; family Calliphoridae; genus Calliphora; species Calliphora vomitoria. Next base: position 112,651,619 of record OW818030.2, on the reverse strand, counting down.
GTGCTTATTTGTAGTTTGTATTAAAACTTACTGAGAGAATATGAATGAATGAATGTATGAATGTTTTTGCTTATTCCTGGTAACCGTATATGGATTTACATTCACATTTGTATTGAATATTATAGCCAGTGGATTTTAAGCAAACAAAAAAAACGAAACATTTTTGTTTACTACAACATTATTTGAATCTTTTAAATGTAAGGTTGTGCATGTAACACAGGGTAGAACAAATAATGGAAGTAAAATTATATATCAAAGTTCTACCATGAAAATTGTTAAGTGGGATATGAATTAAACTAAATTTTTTATTACAAAATTTCCTGATTTTTATTGTAGTATGTTTAAAATTCGTCTTAACTGTTTTGTAAAATTATTATGGGTTTCAATTTCGCTTTTATTTTTATTTTTTTGGTTTGTTTGTGTAACTGTATCAATGTATCACTTTTGTGTATATTTTAAGCTTCAGGCAATTATTACTGCAGTTGGTTTTGTAAATTATTAACGCTTTTATATCGTTTTAATACGAAATTTATTTAATTATAGTAATTTTTCTCTCTCTTCTCTATCTGGGCACAGTGTAAGCACATAAATTCATTTATATATTTTTTTGTTCATTGCCAGCCTCATTGAATTTCTTTGGGATTTTCAGGCTATCTGCATACATTTTCAATACACATTTATAGTTTCTCTTTCTCTCTCTGTGTCTATATATAAATACAAAATATATTTTTTGATTGATTTTGTAAGTCATTTGAAAGTGCCCAGTGTTTTATAGTATGAGTTTAATTTGCAATTGAACCACAAATAACTGGCACTCGGAGGAATATAAAATAATATTTAAATAGTTTAAATACATTGCTCAATGGCTTAATGGTAGCTGCTTGTTCATTTTATATAAATTTCAAAATGAAATAGTAGTTGAAATGCTATATTAGGTTAACACGAATCTTAAATACCCTGTAACTAATACACATTAACTACGCTAGACGCTCTCTCCTGCTCTCATAGCAGAGAAATTTTACAAATAGTCAATGTCTCAAATTTATACAGAAATTTGCTATAATGTCTAATTACTTGGGAAAACTCCAGTTTATATTTACAATTTCGGGTCATTTGTCATATATGTAATCTACGTTAAGCTAAGAAAAGGCAATTGGTTACTTTCTACATCCCAGGTAATCTAGCGTGAAGTCAATTGACTTTTTAGTATCTCTAAGTAAGTAATCTACAGTGCACAGTGGGGCAGAATCAAAACTTTTTGAAAATAAATCCGGCATTTCTAAACGGCTGGTCCGATCGTGATAAAATTTGACATAGGAGTAGCCAAGGAATATTCGAGTTTAGGTTATTAATGGGGGCGCAATGGGGGCTCAAAATAAGGTACGTTTGACATGTAAAATTTGTAAACACGTTCCATTTTTTTGTTTCCCCTCCGATTTCAAAGATTTTTATATTTTTGGAAAGCACTCAACTAGTTCTTAAGAAAACATGCTTGAGTGTGCTATTTATCTCTTACAATTTCCGAGTGATAGACATTTAAAATTTGAAATTTTAAAATTTTGCCATACCTTGATCCGTTTTTTTTTAAATATAGGGACTACTTTTGAACCGCATGAACTCAAATTTATTTCGTTAGTTAGACAACTAAATTACCAATAATATGCAAAAGATTTCAAAGCAATATCGATTACGGATTCAAAAATAAATTATTTTAAATTTAAAAACTCAAAAAATAAGGACTGAGATCGTAAAATTCTTAACACTCGTTTTTCATTAAAACTTTTAATCCAAGTATTATTTGATTTTTTTTTTAATCAAGTTACCTTTGTAAAGCACGTCAGTTATTATGTTTTATGTCAATTTGTTGTTAATCTGATTAAAATGAGTGACGAGAAAAAAGTGCGTACAAAAATTATTAAATATTTTCAACAAAACCCAACTTGGTCCTACAAAAAGTTTTCCAAACAATCAAAGGTCTGCCGTCAACCTGTTTCCAGTGTTATTAAATAGTACCGGGAGAACTTGTCCCTTGATAGAAAACCTGGTTCAGGTAGAAGAAATGTCCACATGATGTTTCTAAAGCCAAAATAAATAGAAAGCATTTTCAAAAGAGCTCGCAACACCTCCCGTAGGATAGCAGCGCGGTTAGGTCAGTACTCGGACTATTTGGTACGAAAAATTAAGGCCAATGAAGGTTTAAAAACATACAAGGCTCAAAAAGTTCCTGACAGGAAATCTGCCAAAAACTTAGAGGCCAAAGACAGAGCACGGAAATTGAAGTAAAATTTTATACAAAAAATATAGCTCCTGCATAATGGATGCCGAAATGTAGGTATGGAAAATTTTTCGCAGCTTCTGGGTCAATTTTTTTATGTTGCAGATGCTTGACGGAATGTTGTAGAAAAGTATAGGACCCAAAAGCAGACAAAATTTCCAAAATAAACTTCTTGGTATAGCAAACAATATGCAATTGCGGCAAAAAAGCCAAACATTTGTTACAACGGGCTTTATAAATACCGAAATTTACAGCAAGGAATGTTTACAAAAAAGGCTGCTTCCATTCATAAGACTTCTTAATGTGTCCACTTATTTTTGGCCTGATTTGGCATCTGTCACTATGGTAAGAATTTGTATTTGTACCAAGAGAGGCAATTCCTCCAAACTGCCTGGAGCTGAGTCCAGTTTAGAGATATGGGGATCTTGTTGAAAGAGAATTGAAGAGCACAAAAAAGGTGTCCAAAAGTGTCGTAGATTTTAAACGGAGATGGACAACCTGTTCGAGCAAATTGACAGAAATCACTATAAAAACCATAATGGAAGGGTTTTCGAAAAAGGTTCAAAATATCATCATTAGTAATTAGAACTATAAAAATATATATTTTTTTTTTTAAATTGTAACAATAATTTCAATCAAATAAAAAAAGGCTCAAAACTGTAAGTTTAGTGGTTTCATTTTTATTAACATATATGTATGTTAAAAATTTTTCGATCTCAGTCCTTATTGCTCTTTTTCATACTAAAAAATAAGCTTTTTTACTATTTTGCCCATAGGGTCCACATTAATGAAGCTCAAATTTTACTTGAATATAAGGTCTTTATATAGTATAAATTTAACTTCAATAGTAGGTGTTTACATAATTTAAACTTTACTTCAATCGAAGGTATTTATGTAGTTCAAATTTAACTTCAATCGATAGTCCTTATGTAGTTAAATTTTCTCTTCAATCGAAAGTCTTTATGTAATTCAAATTTAACTGCAATCGTACGTCTTTACGTATTTTTAATTGCACTTCAATCAAAGGTTCTTATGTAGTTAAAATTTCACTTCATACATTGGCCTTTATATAGTTTAAATTACCAATTGAAGGGGTTTTTAAGGTTCAAATTTAACTTCAATATAAGGTCTTTATGTTACTCATTTTTACTTTGGTCGTAGGGCTTTATTTAGTTTAAAGTTTAATTCAATCAAAACTCCTTATAAGTTTGAAATTTAACATAGGCTTTTATGTAATTAAAATTTAATTTCAATCATAGGTCTTTATGTAGTTATAATTTAACTTAAATCGTAGATCTTGTAATTAAAATTTTACTTCAATCGAAGGCATTTTTGTTATAATTTAATTTAAATCGTAGATCTTTTATATAGTTTAAATTTTACTGCAATCGCATGACTCAGAACTTCTGAGAGGAGATCATTTACTCCCAAGATAGGCAAATAGAGGCATTTAATTTGTGTGCATGTATGTGTAAAAAATAAAATATTACCAACAACAACAATATTTGTATTTTTACGCTCTATTGCGCTCTATTGTTTAGATTCCGATTGTGTATGTGTAAATTGACGAAAATCTTCGTAACCTGAACAACATAAGTGTGAGTAAATCATTGGTAGTCGTATGAATTACTCACACACAAATGATCTGAATGTAGCTTTTTCTATAACTCATACAAACACTAAAACATTAGCAAAGTAAACAGGACTTACAATATTAACAAATATTTTAGATAAAAACATAATTAAACTAATACGACACGTTCTTTTTTTAAGTTGCGGTTTTTCCCTTAGTGTAACTATTTTTCTGCTGGACAGATTTTGAAGATGTTAAATACCAAACATACATACTATAACAAAAAAAATTTCAATAGTTTTGGTGCTAGAAGCTTTTTTATACCTACACTAGCAATTAATATTAATCATACGTCATAGTAAACCTTAAATCGAAACATATACATATATTTTTCTTGTAATATTAATCTTCTTTAAAAATATGTTTGTGTTTTTGAAGGCATAATATTTCAGACAGACAAATGAATGCAACATGTTAACAATTAAAAAACATTTACTAAATGTAATAATTGCATGTAAAATTTGTAAATTATGTAACATTTGCTTGAACATTTCCATTTGCATTTAAGTCTAAATATTGTTATTATTTAATTATATGTAGGTTTCTTTTACATTAGAAATTTATTTATTTTTTTGCAAATATAAATACAAATTAATGCACATATTAAATATATTTAAAATGTGAATGAAACTTGTTTATTTATTAATGAAATATGGTAAACAAAAAATCTATAATTAATTATATTAAAATATTGTTTTTTTGTTAGTTTCTGCACCATTAACCGACAACAAATGACAATTAATTATAATGAACTGAACGAATTAAACAAAAATATTAAATATCAATTTAATTAACAGTTGCTGTTGATATTTTATAATTAGTTAACAACCAAAAAATTGTTAAATACATTTAAAAATATGCTTATAAAAAAAAAGAAATGAAAGCACTGCTAAATATAAGCACCTGCAGCTCTTCACTTTCTTACTGAACTGAACTAGATCAGAACTAGAACAGAACTAGAACAGAACAGAACTAGAACAGAACTAGAACAGAACTAGAACAGAACTAGAACAGAACTAGAACAGAACTAGAACAGAACTAGAACAGAACTAGAACAGAACTAGAACAGAACTAGAACAGAACTAGAACAGAACTAGAACAGAACTAGAACAGAACTAGAACAGAACTAGAACTAGAACAGAACTAGAATAGAATTAGAACAGAACTAGAACAGAACTAGAACAGAACTAGAACAAAACTAGAACAGAACTAGAACAGAACTAGAACTAGAACAGAACTAGAACAGAACTAGAACAGAACTAGAACAGAACTAGAACAGAACTAGAACAGAACTAGAACAGAACTAGAACAGAACTAGAACAGAACTAGAACAGAACTAGAACAGAACTAGAACAGAACTAGAACAGAACAGAACTAGAACAGAACTAGAACAGAACTAGAACAGAACTAGAACAGAACTAGAACAGAACTAGAACAGAACTAGAACAGAACTAGAACAGAACTAGAACAGAACTAGAACAGAACTAGAACAGAACTAGAACAGAACTAGAACAGAACTAGAACAGAACTAGAACAGAACTAGAACAGAACTAGAACAGAACTAGAACAGAACTAGAACAGAACTAGAACAGAACTAGAACAGAACTAGAACAGAACTAGAACAGAACTAGAACAGAACTAGAACAGAACTAGAACAGAACTAGAACAGAACTAGAACAGAACTAGAACAGAACTAGAACAGAACTAGAACAGAACTAGAACAGAACTAGAACAGAACTAGAACAGAACTAGAACAGAACTAGAACAGAACTAGAACAGAACTAGAACAGAACTAGAACAGAACTAGAACAGAACTAGAACAGAACTAGAACAGAACTAGAACAGAACTAGAACAGAACTAGAACAGAACTAGAACAGAACTAGAACAGAACTAGAACAGAACTAGAACAGAACTAGAACAGAACTAGAACAGAACTAGAACAGAACTAGAACAGAACTAGAACAGAACAGAACTAGAACAGAACTAGAACAGAACTAGAACAGAACTAGAACAGAACTAGAACAGAACAGAACTAGAACAGAACTAGAACAGAACTAGAACAGAACTAGAACAGAACTAGAACAGAACTAGAACAGAACTAGAACAGAACTAGAACAGAACTAGAACAGAACTAGAACAGAACTAGAACAGAACTAGAACAGAACTAGAACAGAACTAGAACAGAACTAGAACAGAACTAGAACAGAACTAGAACAGAACTAGAACAGAACTAGAACAGAACTAGAACAGAACTAGAACAGAACTAGAACAGAACTAGAACAGAACAGAACTAGAACAGAACTAGAACAGAACTAGAACAGAACTAGAACAGAACTAGAACAGAACTAGAACAGAACTAGAACAGAACTAGAACAGAACTAGAACAGAACTAGAACAGAACTAGAACAGAACTAGAACAGAACTAGAACAGAACTAGAACAGAACTAGAACAGAACTAGAACAGAACTAGAACAGAACTAGAACAGAACTAGAACAGAACTAGAACAGAACTAGAACAGAACTAGAACAGAACTAGAACAGAACTAGAACAGAACTAGAACAGAACTAGAACAGAACTAGAACAGAACTAGAACAGAACTAGAACAGAACTAGAACAGAACTAGAACAGAACTAGAACAGAACTAGAACAGAACTAGAACAGAACTAGAACAGAACTAGAACAGAACTAGAACAGAACTAGAACAGAACTAGAACAGAACTAGAACAGAACTAGAACAGAACTAGAACAGAACTAGAACAGAACTAGAACAGAACTAGAACAGAACTAGAACAGAACTAGAACAGAACTAGAACAGAACTAGAACAGAACTAGAACAGAACTAGAACAGAACTAGAACAGAACTAGAACAGAACTAGAACAGAACTAGAACAGAACTAGAACAGAACTAGAACAGAACTAGAACAGAACTAGAACAGAACTAGAACAGAACTAGAACAGAACTAGAACAGAACTAGAACAGAACTAGAACAGAACTAGAACAGAACTAGAACAGAACTAGAACAGAACTAGAACAGAACTAGAACAGAACTAGAACAGAACTAGAACAGAACTAGAACAGAACTAGAACAGAACTAGAACAGAACTAGAACAGAACTAGAACAGAACTAGAACAGAACTAGAACAGAACTAGAACAGAACTAGAACAGAACTAGAACAGAACTAGAACAGAACTAGAACAGAACTAGAACAGAACTAGAACAGAACTAGAACAGAACTAGAACAGAACTAGAACAGAACTAGAACAGAACTAGAACAGAACTAGAACAGAACTAGAACAGAACTAGAACAGAACTAGAACAGAACTAGAACAGAACTAGAACAGAACTAGAACAGAACTAGAACAGAACTAGAACAGAACTAGAACAGAACTAGAACAGAACTAGAACAGAACTAGAACAGAACTAGAACAGAACTAGAACAGAACTAGAACAGAACTAGAACAGAACTAGAACAGAACTAGAACAGAACTAGAACAGAACTAGAACAGAACTAGAACAGAACTAGAACAGAACTAGAACAGAACTAGAACAGAACTAGAACAGAACTAGAACAGAACTAGAACAGAACTAGAACAGAACTAGAACAGAACTAGAACAGAACTAGAACAGAACTAGAACAGAACTAGAACAGAACTAGAACAGAACTAGAACAGAACTAGAACAGAACTAGAACAGAACTAGAACAGAACTAGAACAGAACTAGAACAGAACTAGAACAGAACTAGAACAGAACTAGAACAGAACTAGAACAGAACTAGAACAGAACTAGAACAGAACTAGAACAGAACTAGAACAGAACTAGAACAGAACTAGAACAGAACTAGAACAGAACTAGAACAGAACTAGAACAGAACTAGAACAGAACTAGAACAGAACTAGAACAGAACTAGAACAGAACTAGAACAGAACTAGAACAGAACTAGAACAGAACTAGAACAGAACTAGAACAGAACTAGAACAGAACTAGAACAGAACTAGAACAGAACTAGAACAGAACTAGAACAGAACTAGAACAGAACTAGAACAGAACTAGAACAGAACTAGAACAGAACTAGAACAGAACTAGAACAGAACTAGAACAGAACTAGAACAGAACTAGAACAGAACTAGAACAGAACTAGAACAGAACTAGAACAGAACTAGAACAGAACTAGAACAGAACTAGAACAGAACTAGAACAGAACTAGAACAGAACTAGAACAGAACTAGAACAGAACTAGAACAGAACTAGAACAGAACTAGAACAGAACTAGAACAGAACTAGAACAGAACTAGAACAGAACTAGAACAGAACTAGAACAGAACTAGAACAGAACTAGAACAGAACTAGAACAGAACTAGAACAGAACTAGAACAGAACTAGAACAGAACTAGAACAGAACTAGAACAGAACTAGAACAGAACTAGAACAGAACTAGAACAGAACTAGAACAGAACTAGAACAGAACTAGAACAGAACTAGAACAGAACTAGAACAGAACTAGAACAGAACTAGAACAGAACTAGAACAGAACTAGAACAGAACTAGAACAGAACTAGAACAGAACTAGAACAGAACTAGAACAGAACTAGAACAGAACTAGAACAGAACTAGAACAGAACTAGAACAGAACTAGAACAGAACTAGAACAGAACTAGAACAGAACTAGAACAGAACTAGAACAGAACTAGAACAGAACTAGAACAGAACTAGAACAGAACTAGAACAGAACTAGAACAGAACTAGAACAGAACTAGAACAGAACTAGAACAGAACTAGAACAGAACTAGAACAGAACTAGAACAGAACTAGAACAGAACTAGAACAGAACTAGAACAGAACTAGAACAGAACTAGAACAGAACTAGAACAGAACTAGAACAGAACTAGAACAGAACTAGAACAGAACTAGAACAGAACTAGAACAGAACTAGAACAGAACTAGAACAGAACTAGAACAGAACTAGAACAGAACTAGAACAGAACTAGAACAGAACTAGAACAGAACTAGAACAGAACTAGAACAGAACTAGAACAGAACTAGAACAGAACTAGAACAGAACTAGAACAGAACTAGAACAGAACTAGAACAGAACTAGAACAGAACTAGAACAGAACTAGAACAGAACTAGAACAGAACTAGAACAGAACTAGAACAGAACTAGAACAGAACTAGAACAGAACTAGAACAGAACTAGAACAGAACTAGAACAGAACTAGAACAGAACTAGAACAGAACTAGAACAGAACTAGAACAGAACTAGAACAGAACTAGAACAGAACTAGAACAGAACTAGAACAGAACTAGAACAGAACTAGAACAGAACTAGAACAGAACTAGAACAGAACTAGAACAGAACTAGAACAGAACTAGAACAGAACTAGAACAGAACTAGAACAGAACTAGAACAGAACTAGAACAGAACTAGAACAGAACTAGAACAGAACTAGAACAGAACTAGAACAGAACTAGAACAGAACTAGAACAGAACTAGAACAGAACTAGAACAGAACTAGAACAGAACTAGAACAGAACTAGAACAGAACTAGAACAGAACTAGAACAGAACTAGAACAGAACTAGAACAGAACTAGAACAGAACTAGAACAGAACTAGAACAGAACTAGAACAGAACTAGAACAGAACAGAACTAGAACAGAACTAGAACAGAACTAGAACAGAACTAGAACAGAACAGAACTAGAACAGAACTAGAACAGAACTAGAACAGAACTAGAACAGAACTAGAACAGAACTAGAACAGAACTAGAACAGAACTAGAACAGAACTAGAACAGAACTAGAACAGAACTAGAACAGAACTAGAACAGAACTAGAACAGAACTAGAACAGAACTAGAACAGAACTAGAACAGAACTAGAACAGAACTAGAACAGAACTAGAACAGAACTAGAACAGAACTAGAACAGAACTAGAACAGAACTAGAACAGAACTAGAACAGAACTAGAACAGAACTAGAACAGAACTAGAACAGAACTAGAACAGAACTAGAACAGAACTAGAACAGAACTAGAACAGAACTAGAACAGAACTAGAACAGAACTAGAACAGAACTAGAACAGAACTAGAACAGAACTAGAACAGAACTAGAACAGAACTAGAACAGAACTAGAACAGAACTAGAACAGAACTAGAACAGAACTAGAACAGAACTAGAACAGAACTAGAACAGAACTAGAACAGAACTAGAACAGAACTAGAACAGAACTAGAACAGAACTAGAACAGAACTAGAACAGAACTAGAACAGAACTAGAACAGAACTAGAACAGAACTAGAACAGAACTAGAACAGAACTAGAACAGAACTAGAACAGAACTAGAACAGAACTAGAACAGAACTAGAACAGAACTAGAACAGAACTAGAACAGAACTAGAACAGAACTAGAACAGAACTAGAACAGAACTAGAACAGAACTAGAACAGAACTAGAACAGAACTAGAACAGAACTAGAACAGAACTAGAACAGAACTAGAACAGAACTAGAACAGAACTAGAACAGAACTAGAACAGAACTAGAACAGAACTAGAACAGAACTAGAACAGAACTAGAACAGAACTAGAACAGAACTAGAACAGAACTAGAACAGAACTAGAACAGAACTAGAACAGAACTAGAACAGAACTAGAACAGAACTAGAACAGAACTAGAACAGAACTAGAACAGAACTAGAACAGAACTAGAACAGAACTAGAACAGAACTAGAACAGAACTAGAACAGAACTAGAACAGAACTAGAACAGAACTAGAACAGAACTAGAACAGAACTAGAACAGAACTAGAACAGAACTAGAACAGAACTAGAACAGAACTAGAACAGAACTAGAACAGAACTAGAACAGAACTAGAACAGAACTAGAACAGAACTAGAACAGAACTAGAACAGAACTAGAACAGAACTAGAACAGAACTAGAACAGAACTAGAACAGAACTAGAACAGAACTAGAACAGAACTAGAACAGAACTAGAACAGAACTAGAACAGAACTAGAACAGAACTAGAACAGAACTAGAACAGAACTAGAACAGAACTAGAACAGAACTAGAACAGAACTAGAACAGAACTAGAACAGAACTAGAACAGAACTAGAACAGAACTAGAACAGAACTAGAACAGAACTAGAACAGAACTAGAACAGAACTAGAACAGAACTAGAACAGAACTAGAACAGAACTAGAACAGAACTAGAACAGAACTAGAACAGAACTAGAACAGAACTAGAACAGAACTAGAACAGAACTAGAACAGAACTAGAACAGAACTAGAACAGAACTAGAACAGAACTAGAACAGAACTAGAACAGAACTAGAACAGAACTAGAACAGAACTAGAACAGAACTAGAACAGAACTAGAACAGAACTAGAACAGAACTAGAACAGAACTAGAACAGAACTAGAACAGAACTAGAACAGAACTAGAACAGAACTAGAACAGAACTAGAACAGAACTAGAACAGAACTAGAACAGAACTAGAACAGAACTAGAACAGAACTAGAACAGAACTAGAACAGAACTAGAACAGAACTAGAACAGAACTAGAACAGAACTAGAACAGAACTAGAACAGAACTAGAACAGAACTAGAACAGAACTAGAACAGAACTAGAACAGAACTAGAACAGAACTAGAACAGAACTAGAACAGAACTAGAACAGAACTAGAACAGAACTAGAACAGAACTAGAACAGAACTAGAACAGAACTAGAACAGAACTAGAACAGAACTAGAACAGAACTAGAACAGAACTAGAACAGAACTAGAACAGAACTAGAACAGAACTAGAACAGAACTAGAACAGAACTAGAACAGAACTAGAACAGAACTAGAACAGAACTAGAACAGAACTAGAACAGAACTAGAACAGAACTAGAACAGAACTAGAACAGAACTAGAACAGAACTAGAACAGAACTAGAACAGAACTAGAACAGAACTAGAACAGAACTAGAACAGAACTAGAACAGAACTAGAACAGAACTAGAACAGAACTAGAACAGAACTAGAACAGAACTAGAACAGAACTAGAACAGAACTAGAACAGAACTAGAACAGAACTAGAACAGAACTAGAACAGAACTAGAACAGAACTAGAACAGAACTAGAACAGAACTAGAACAGAACTAGAACAGAACTAGAACAGAACTAGAACAGAACTAGAACAGAACTAGAACAGAACTAGAACAGAACTAGAACAGAACTAGAACAGAACTAGAACAGAACTAGAACAGAACTAGAACAGAACTAGAACAGAACTAGAACAGAACTAGAACAGAACTAGAACAGAACTAGAACAGAACTAGAACAGAACTAGAACAGAACTAGAACAGAACTAGAACAGAACTAGAACAGAACTAGAACAGAACTAGAACAGAACTAGAACAGAACTAGAACAGAACTAGAACAGAACTAGAACAGAACTAGAACAGAACTAGAACAGAACTAGAACAGAACTAGAACAGAACTAGAACAGAACTAGAACAGAACTAGAACAGAACTAGAACAGAACTAGAACAGAACTAGAACAGAACTAGAACAGAACTAGAACAGAACTAGAACAGAACTAGAACAGAACTAGAACAGAACTAGAACAGAACTAGAACAGAACTAGAACAGAACTAGAACAGAACTAGAACAGAACTAGAACAGAACTAGAACAGAACTAGAACAGAACTAGAACAGAACTAGAACAGAACTAGAACAGAACTAGAACAGAACTAGAACAGAACTAGAACAGAACTAGAACAGAACTAGAACAGAACTAGAACAGAACTAGAACAGAACTAGAACAGAACTAGAACAGAACTAGAACAGAACTAGAACAGAACTAGAACAGAACTAGAACAGAACTAGAACAGAACTAGAACAGAACTAGAACAGAACTAGAACAGAACTAGAACAGAACTAGAACAGAACTAGAACAGAACTAGAACAGAACTAGAACAGAACTAGAACAGAACTAGAACAGAACTAGAACAGAACTAGAACAGAACTAGAACAGAACTAGAACAGAACTAGAACAGAACTAGAACAGAACTAGAACAGAACTAGAACAGAACTAGAACAGAACTAGAACAGAACTAGAACAGAACTAGAACAGAACTAGAACAGAACTAGAACAGAACTAGAACAGAACTAGAACAGAACTAGAACAGAACTAGAACAGAACTAGAACAGAACTAGAACAGAACTAGAACAGAACTAGAACAGAACTAGAACAGAACTAGAACAGAACTAGAACAGAACTAGAACAGAACTAGAACAGAACTAGAACAGAACTAGAACAGAACTAGAACAGAACTAGAACAGAACTAGAACAGAACTAGAACAGAACTAGAACAGAACTAGAACAGAACTAGAACAGAACTAGAACAGAACTAGAACAGAACTAGAACAGAACTAGAACAGAACTAGAACAGAACTAGAACAGAACTAGAACAGAACTAGAACAGAACTAGAACAGAACTAGAACAGAACTAGAACAGAACTAGAACAGAACTAGAACAGAACTAGAACAGAACTAGAACAGAACTAGAACAGAACTAGAACAGAACTAGAACAGAACTAGAACAGAACTAGAACAGAACTAGAACAGAACTAGAACAGAACTAGAACAGAACTAGAACAGAACTAGAACAGAACTAGAACAGAACTAGAACAGAACTAGAACAGAACTAGAACAGAACTAGAACAGAACTAGAACAGAACTAGAACAGAACTAGAACAGAACTAGAACAGAACTAGAACAGAACTAGAACAGAACTAGAACAGAACTAGAACAGAACTAGAACAGAACTAGAACAGAACTAGAACAGAACTAGAACAGAACTAGAACAGAACTAGAACAGAACTAGAACAGAACTAGAACAGAACTAGAACAGAACTAGAACAGAACTAGAACAGAACTAGAACAGAACTAGAACAGAACTAGAACAGAACTAGAACAGAACTAGAACAGAACTAGAACAGAACTAGAACAGAACTAGAACAGAACTAGAACAGAACTAGAACAGAACTAGAACAGAACTAGAACAGAACTAGAACAGAACTAGAACAGAACTAGAACAGAACTAGAACAGAACTAGAACAGAACTAGAACAGAACTAGAACAGAACTAGAACAGAACTAGAACAGAACTAGAACAGAACTAGAACAGAACTAGAACAGAACTAGAACAGAACTAGAACAGAACTAGAACAGAACTAGAACAGAACTAGAACAGAACTAGAACAGAACTAGAACAGAACTAGAACAGAACTAGAACAGAACTAGAACAGAACTAGAACAGAACTAGAACAGAACTAGAACTAGAACAGAACTAGAATAGAACTAGAACAGAACTAGAACAGAACTAGAACAGAACTAGAACAGAACTAGAACAGAACTAGAACAGAACTAGAACAGAACTAGAACAGAACTAGAACAGAACTAGAACAGAACTAGAACAGAACTAGAACAGAACTAGAACAGAACTAGAACAGAACTAGAACAGAACTAGAACAGAACTAGAACAGAACTAGAACAGAACTAGAACAGAACTAGAACAGAACTAGAACAGAACTAGAACAGAACTAGAACAGAACTAGAACAGAACTAGAACAGAACTAGAACAGAACTAGAACAGAACTAGAACAGAACTAGAACAGAACTAGAACAGAACTAGAACAGAACTAGAACAGAACTAGAACAGAACTAGAACAGAACTAGAACAGAACTAGAACAGAACTAGAACAGAACTAGAACAGAACTAGAACAGAACTAGAACAGAACTAGAACAGAACTAGAACAGAACTAGAACAGAACTAGAACAGAACTAGAACAGAACTAGAACAGAACTAGAACAGAACTAGAACAGAACTAGAACAGAACTAGAACAGAACTAGAACAGAACTAGAACAGAACTAGAACAGAACTAGAACAGAACTAGAACAGAACTAGAACAGAACTAGAACAGAACTAGAACAGAACTAGAACAGAACTAGAACAGAACTAGAACAGAACTAGAACAGAACTAGAACAGAACTAGAACAGAACTAGAACAGAACTAGAACAGAACTAGAACAGAACTAGAACAGAACTAGAACAGAACTAGAACAGAACTAGAACAGAACTAGAACAGAACTAGAACTGAACTAGAACTGAACTAGAACTGAACTAGAACTGAACTAGAACTGAACTAGAACTGAACTAGAACTGAACTAGAACTGAACTAGAACTGAACTAGAACTGAACTAGAACTGAACTAGAACTGAACTAGAACTGAACTAGAACTGAACTAGAACTGAACTAGAACTGAACTAGAACTGAACTAGAACTGAACTAGAACTGAACTAGAACTGAACTAGAACTGAACTAGAACTGAACTAGAACTGAACTAGAACTGAACTAGAACTGAACTAGAACTGAACTAGAACTGAACTAGAACTGAACTAGAACTGAACTAGAACTGAACTAGAACTGAACTAGAACTGAACTAGAACTGAACTAGAACTGAACTAGAACTGAACTAGAACTGAACTAGAACTGAACTAGAACTGAACTAGAACTGAACTAGAACTGAACTAGAACTGAACTAGAACTGAACTAGAACTGAACTAGAACTGAACTAGAACTGAACTAGAACTGAACTAGAACTGAACTAGAACTGAACTAGAACTGAACTAGAACTGAACTAGAACTGAACTAGAACTGAACTAGAACTGAACTAGAACTGAACTAGAACTGAACTAGAACTGAACTAGAACTGAACTAGAACTGAACTAGAACTGAACTAGAACTGAACTAGAACTGAACTAGAACTGAACTAGAACTGAACTAGAACTGAACTAGAACTGAACTAGAACTGAACTAGAACTGAACTAGAACTGAACTAGAACTGAACTAGAACTGAACTAGAACTGAACTAGAACTGAACTAGAACTGAACTAGAACTGAACTGGAAGTGATATAGAACTGTAGTAGAACATAATTTTTGATAATTTTATTTCACTGTACGCCATTGAGAAGTTTTCTTCTTTTCACCTTACTAATTGTTACTTTCAATACTACATAAACACCAGTTGTAGGTCTTTATGTAGCTAAAATTAAACTTCTGTCATAGATCTGTAATATGCTAAAATTTAACTTAAATTTAAGATCTTCATTTGGTTCAAATTAAGTACCGATCAGAGGTCACTCTGTGATTCAAATGAGGCATCAATCATGAGGATCTATGTGATTTAAATTTTACTTCAATCGAAGATCTTTATGTGGTTCAAATTTAGCTTCAATCATAGGAATTTATGTAGTTCAAATTTAACTTCAATCATAAGTTCTTTATGATCATAGGTATTTATGTAGCTCAAATGCAGCTTCAATCATAGTTCATTATGTGGTTCAAATATAGTTTCAATCATAGGTTATTATCGGGTTCAAATTTAGCTTCAATTAAGTCCTTTTTTGGTTCAAAATTAGCTTCAATCATAGGGTTTATGTAATTCAAATTTAGCTTCAATCATAGGATTTTATGTAGCTCAAATAAAGCTTCAATCATAGGGTTTACATGGTCCAAATTTTGCTTCAATCATAGGTCTTTATGTGATTCAAATTCAGCTTCCGTCATAGGTCATTATGTAGTTCAAATTTATCTTCAATCATAGGTCTTTATGTGGCTCAAATTTAGCTTCAATCATAGGTCTTTATGTGGTTCAAATTCAACCTTAATCATAGTTCATTATGTAGTCCAAATATAGCTTCAATCGTAGGTTATTATGGGGTTCAAATTTGCTTCAATCATATGTCCTTTTGTGGTCCAAATTTAGCTTCAATCATAGGTCTTTATGTGGTTTAAATTTAACTTAATTCATAGGCCTTTATGTGGTTCAAATTTAGCTTCAATCATAGGAAGTTATGTAGTTCAAATTTAACTTCAGTCATAGGTCCTTATGTGGTTCAAATTGAACTTCAATCATAGGTCTTTATGTGGTTTCAATTCACATTCAATCATATGTTTTTATGTAGTTCAAATTCAGCTTCAATCGTAGGTCTTTATTGAAATTTGTCTTCAAATAAAAGCTTTTATATTGTTCTAATTTAAATTCAATTATTTAGTTAAAATTTCTATTTTTAAAAATGTATCCCTCAAAAATATATTAAACAACAATTATTTTTCCAATACAACACTTATTTCTGACCACAAGTCCATTTTCTTAACCGACTTCATCTTGTTTATTGTTTTCTTTATACACAAAAAAAAAGAAAAAGCTTCATACAAAAACACGTAGCATGCAAAACGACAAGCCACCAAAAGCATTGACAATCGAAATAGAGAAAAAAATGCTGAGAAGAAGAAAAAAAACTCTAAAAAAAATATAATTGAAATTTCTAACACGACAATTTCAATTGACACTTGAAACGTGCTTTTGGTTGTCTTCTTTTTAAAAATATTTTTGGCATACAACATCTACCATCTACCAAATAAAGTCATGTTTGGCCATTTTGTTCACTAGAATTTACAATTGTTCAGTCAGAGTACAAATGTATGGAGCACAGTTCTTTTTTTCTTCTTACGTTTAACCACCATATGTCAGAGCAAACAATAAGCATCAGATGTTGCTTGCAGCACGTGTAATATGACTGAAACTTATGGGTGGGTGGAGGTGGTAAGATTCTTTGTTAAGCATTCAGTTATAGAAGTTTAGTATAAGAATTTGTTTTTAGCAATGAGGTGAAAAAAACTTGAAATATGTACAATATAAAATAATATATATTCTTGCAAAGATAAGAACTCAGAAAAGGCAATACAATATATTTAAATATTTACATTTATCCAGAAAGACAAGTAAAAATGTTGTGCACAGAAAGGACTATAATATTTGTCAAAATATTTAATGCAACATTGTAGGAGAAAGAAAATAAAAGCATGTTTTTGTAGATATATAAAAAAATTTACTTTTAGTAGTGAATACTAGATGGCCATCTAACGCACACTACTCAAATGCATTTGGGGTTTTCAAATTTTTACTGTTAATGACGGACAGTCATCTATAAAAGAAATTGACACAGATGATGTATATAGATGTATTACTAAAATAAGAATTATACACAATTTATTAATACAATTATTATTTTCATATCTAAATTTAGGAAAAGTTTAAAAAGTTAGGTATATATTTTACCTTTTTCGCGTTTTGTGGCTTGTATTCCTAAAGGTAATTTAAAATTTATTTTACTTGTTCATATTTTAGTCATAACGAATTCAGTTAGCTGCCAAATCTTGCTTAAATATGTTTTAAACTTTCAATATTTTTTAATTTATAAGCTACTAGCTATGTTGGAAATTTCAGTAAAATCGTTTCGGCCGTTTAGTATTTATTGTTTAAGAACTAAATGTACCAATTTTACCGGTTTTCCTCCTGTTACCCCTTTCTGGTCCAAGTATTGAAAAAAGTTATAGCCTATTGACGCTAGATAGATATAGATATAAGGATCTATCTACGTTCCAAATTTCAATAAAATCGATTCAGCCGTTTAGGCGTGATGCTCAAACAAACAAACAAACAAATAAACAAACAAACTTACAAAGACATTTATATATTTATATAGATTTACTAAAACAATAATAAAAATTAATATTAATCATACGCCACAGTAGCCCAAACTTTTAAATTATAAAATTTTGTTAAAACTAAACCAATTGAAATTAACAATAAATATTAGTTTTAAATAAAATTTAAACAAATTCCTTTTTTTTTAAATTTTGCTAGTTTTCATACACTTTTAAATATACAGTGGCGAACTTGCACATAATGCTCATTGTACTTTAAGGTCGATTTAAAGGCCGTATTGTAGAAATTTTTAATAAAAAATATATTTACCAGATAGATTGATGAATTTCCAACAAAATGTGACCAACAATTTAATACCGTTATTTATTAATAACAAAACAATATAAAAAGTACTTCATTTCAATAAACAAAATTATTGACACTTCATTAGGAAGCAATATTTTATATTTAGTTGCAAGTGATTTTTGTTTTATAACTGCCTCGAGATGCTTAGGCACGAATACACCAACTTGTTTGTCTGCCATTCTTCAACTAATGCCTGCTTCAACTCGTTCTTTTTCGTTATAGCACGCTTTTTCACTCGCTTATGTAGCTCTATTAGGTTAAGATCGGAAGATTGTGGACACCCTCCACAATCTTCCGTAGTACATGAGAAACATTGTATGAAATCCATATACATACAGTATATGCCGAATGTTTAGGGTCATTGTTATGTTCTAAAGTGAAAGAAAATGACAAATTTAACTTTTCTGCACTTTTTCTGAAGTGTATCCGTATATTTCATTTTGTCCATTATTTCGTCAATGAACACCAGCTCACCAACTCCTGCAGCGGCATGTTTTACTGTTGAAGCAATATTTTGTTTTTCATGCTCTTTCTGGGTGTTCTCCATACCGTTTGACCATCAGAGCGTAAAACATTAAATTTGCTTTCATCAGAGAACAGCACTTGGTTCCAAAAATCAAGTGGCTTACGTAAATAGTGTTTGGCATATTCTAAACGCTTCTTTTGGTTCACAGATGAAATAAATGGTTTACGTCTAGCAAAACGACAACTATAGTTTGGCTTCTGATGCACTCTTGTGACTGTTGCTGCGTGAACATCTTTCCCAAACTCTTCTTTAATCTGTGTTGAATATATTGTTACGTTTTTACCTTTTAAAAACGTGGGTTTATTTCCTTTAAATAAACCGGATACTTTTGATTGCAAATAAAAAGCAGTTTCAGTAGTTTAAAATTGTAACAACTCTTTATTTATTTAGAATGTACAACAACAACATAATTAAATAGTCACTCAATGTCTTTATACAAGTATATCAATTCGCAGAATTGCACACACACTCTATTACGTACAACCTTAAATGCACAAGACAGTTGATGTTAACTCTAACAGCGCCAATGATAAACTCCACTCACGACTGCCAGCTCTGCCACTATTTATACACGCGCCATCTCTCGTGAATCATCTACAATGTTCTTAACGGACATACTAGTACATTCGATTTCTAGAGCTTTTCGATGTCATTGCCAGCAGCGCAAACATTTAGTGTTGCCATACTTACAAACAATGTCAATGATGGACGTGCCTTCAAACATGATGAATGCTGCAGGCAGTCATTACAGACCGTTGAATTCAAATCGTCATTGAACATTCGTAACAATATTTTTATAACTTGACTTTTTTTTATTATATGGCTGCATTCACGCTTACTTAAGGAACTAGGACGACCTGTTTGTTTAGCACTTTCAAGTGTTGATGCTCCCATTAAAACATTGCACGATACTCCGAATTGTAAAATAGCTCCTTTCAATAATCTCTCCAATCTCAGTACATGGTTTTCCTTGATTGTGCAAATGAAGGATGATTTTGCGCTCAGTTTGTGCTGTTTCCTTTTATTTTTATTTTTTTAGCCATTTGCACCAAAATTGATAATTATTGTGAAAATTTTAGACATTAACAGTTTTAGAAACGAAAACTATTAAATAAAGGAAGAAAAAATAGGATTTTCTACGAAAAAAAGTGGATAGATCGATAAAATTTTAAGAATCTGGTTAAGTGTCCCAATAGTTTTGTTCGACGGAATTGGGTAATTTTTCGTTTTTTTTTTTTTCTTATTAGCAAATAATATTACAAAATTGTTGAAATGAATTCGGTTATATTTTGTAAGAAATTCATCAATCTATCTGATAAATATATTTTTTTATTAAAAATGTTTACAATACGGCCTCTAAATGTTCCTTAAAGTACAATGAGCATCCTGTGCCAATAATTAAGTTCGGCACTGTATTCAAAATTTTCGCGACTAGACGAACAAATATAATTAAAAAACATTTAACACAATAAGGGTACTCATGTAAACGCTTAAGATTCTCATTTGTGCAAATTTTGTAAATGTTACAGATTAACAATAATAAAAACGCCAAATAAAAATAAATTCAAAAAAAGTTCTTCAAAATTGTACAAATCTAAATGCTAATGAAAGCGAAATCTTTGGAACAAATAATGATAAAAAAGGTTGGGAAGATTTTGTTTATGTTCTTGCTTTTGGATAACATTTCATTACACAATGCCATTTACTTATCATTCAGTTCCAAGGTCACACAATTTTCACATGTTTTCAAGATTTTTATTTCTTATAAATAAAAGTAAACAAAAGCAGCTCTTTATCAAATGCAAAAGATAAAGTTCGTGAGTCTAAATTGTCGCGATCGAATTTCCATAAAATTTTTCACATTTCTCAGTTCGCGAGACATTAAAGACATTAGAACTCTTAATATTTATGAATATATTTAATTTAAAACTTTTTTTTAATAGTTATTTGCTTCATTAATATATGGCAAATTAATAATGGACCACAAACATAAATTTAAAATTTTACTCATAATTGCCTTTATATATAAATTGTAAATATAAATTACTCTCATCAAATACTCTATATAACATTAAAGCTAATCAAAATCCGTCTATATTTTCAGAAGATACGAGCTCTATAAACTTTTTCATAGCCGAGATTATCCAATTTGGCAGCCTGTACTTCATTATGTATTTAAACACAATGTTTAGAAAAAAAATTTTCTGGTAACTCAGATCCTCCTCTACAACTTTCGCTTATAATTCCTTTCAATTAAACCAGCAGTATAGCAAATAAAAAAAAAAAATTATTTTCTGAGACCGTCACACAGGGGTGACGTATGATTAATATTAATTAAGCGATACTTCAACAAACAATGCTATAACTCTTAAACTGTTAGAGATATTTGCAAATATTTAAAGGATTTTGAAACGTTAGAATCAAATCTAATTAAAACCGTTTAATATTGTATGAAAAGAGCTCTTCTTTGACTTAATTTCTTGGTTGGTGTAAGAGTTAAAAACCTAAGTTTTTTTTTTAATTTTGTGCTCTTATTTTGAAACATTTGTACAATATAAATTTATTCAAAGTATTGGCCATTATTAGTTATGACCTTTTTCCACCTCTCTGGCAACATGTGGATTCCATGCCAAAATAACTTCTCATCTTTTGAGCCCAAGAACTAATTTAATCAATATTAGATAATCTGTTCCAAAGTGAAGCGTATCCCAGAGATTGCGTTCTGCATCGTTCGAAACAAATAGTAGTAGGATGTGGTACGGTATACACTATCAAGCGGGTAAGGAATAACTTTCCAACCACTTTATTCTAAATAGTTTTTACCAACTAATGCATAATGTGTCCGAGCGTTGTTATGATGAGATATTATGGTTTCATGTCTGGCCGCATATTCTTGGCGTTCTTCGGCCAATGCTCGCTTCAAACAAATCAGTTGCGTTCGGTACAGGTTACAAGTGATGGTCTGGCCAGATTTCAAAATCTCATAATAGATAGCACCCTTTTGGTCTCAACAAATACAGAGCTATGGAATGGGCTCCACGTACGATATCTTCCATTTCAGATTATAGTATTGGCTCCATTTTTCATAGCAAGTAATTATTCGATGCTAAAAATGATTTTCTTTTATGGCCTTCAAAAATCATTTCGGACATACAAAATTGACTTTCACTCAACTTCAATTCGTATGGTACCCAATTTTCCTGCTTTTGGATGAATACTGCTGCTCGCAAACATTTTGAAATTGCTGCTTCAGAAGCTTTCAATGATTTTGCAAACTCAGGTTGAGTTTGACAACAATCTTCATGGAGTAATGCCTCGAATTCTTGGTCTTTAAACATTTATGGCTGGCGTGGGCGATCTTCGATTTCCGTGTAAAAATCACCAATTCTGAACCGCAAAAACCATCACTCGCATGTTGAAACTGATGGAACACCATAAGCTTTGCTGAGTAATTGGTGTGCTTCAGCGGCCCTTTATTCAAATTAATGAAGTGAAGCAAAATTTCCCACATATGATGCTGGCACAAAATTATACATTTTCGAAGCAAAAAAAAAACTATAATGTTACACTATAATATTCAAAAACTAAGTGATAATAATTGACAGACATGTAGCCTTCAAAATGACATATAATTTATTAAAAATAAAAATCGCGTTCAAAAGATACGCCATCTATTGTAAATACCACATTTTTTTCGACCTTGATACAGTGGTGACGTATGATTAATATTAATTGAGCGGTACTTCAACAATCAATGCTATAATTTTTAATCTGTTTGAGATATTTGCAAGCTTTTAACGGATTTTGAATGGTAAGTCTCAATTCTAATCAAAAAAAATCAAAACTGTAAAAAACGACCACTTCTTTGACTTAATTTTAAAACACTAAACTTTATAAATATTATTAAGAAAAAAAATAATGGAAAATATTATGGTTTATATACATGAAGACAATAATAAAGGGACAGGAGGGGACTATAATAAGTTACTAAAGTCTCAAGTTTAGTGATACAAAAGCAGTGTCTTATGTTTTTCAAATTTAACTTAAATTTAAGGTATTTAAGTGGTTCAAATTAAACTTCAATCTTAAGTCCTTATATGGACAAATTTAACCCTTATCATTGTTCTGTTTGTGATTCAAATTTAACTACAATTGCAATTCCTTAAGTAGTTCAAATTTAACATCAATCTTAGGTCTTAATGTAGTTGAAATGTAACTTCAACCATAAGTATTTAAATTAATCAAATTTTACATCTATCTAAGATCTAAAAGTGGTTCAAATTTAACTTCAATCAAAGGTATTTTTATGGTTCAAATTGCACTTTAATCGTATGTCTTTATGTGGTTAAAATTTTTATTATAATCGCGTGACTTTATGTGGTTTTAATTTAACTTGAATTATAGATCTCTATTAGGCTTAAATTTAACTTCAATCGTAAGTCTTGTGTGCTTAAAATTTAACTTTAATCATTGTTCCCTGTATGGTTCAAATTTAACTTCAATCGTAATTTTTTTCGTCATCATGATCATGATTAAAATTAGTATTTTATATACAAATGTATATTTGAGACTAGTTTTGCCTAATTTTTGCCTAAATACAAATACTTATATTATTCCACATGGTTAGACAAACTAAATACACCCTCCTTTCAATTATAAATAATATACAAAATATAAACCAGCTACCAAAAGTAAAAAAAAAAAAAATAAACAATTCGCCTTCAAAAACCTAAAAAAAAGTCACAAGTATTTCAATTTCGTTGAAATGTAAGTTAAACGAAGAATGTTATGTGCATCAAGAAATAATAATAAAATGTTAAACGAAAAAATAAAACTTGCAAATCTTTGTGACAGCAAATATGTTGTTGAAGAAGAAAAAATAAAATGTAAATTCTAAGCATTACATGTTTTTTTCTGATATAATTTAGGGAAAATTTCTATAAAACTTAGTTACATTTATATATTTTTTCTACTTATAATTACATTCATATAACTAGTTTGTAACTACATACTTTCATCTAAATATATTATCATTTCTTTTTCGTTCTTTCTTTAATATTTTAATTAGCCTCAATTACAGAAATAACTTATGAATTCATTGAATTTGTTCAAAATAGAGAGAGAGAGAAAAAAAAAAAACTGAGCAAATTAACATAAAAGTGTATTTCAAAAACAAAAAAACTACATACTAAAGAAATTGTTACTTGTGCTGCAACTGTTGCATAAAATAAACTTAATTTGTTATTCGTTAATACGATGCCTGGCACTGTTACTAATTCATACGAGTACATTGCATCAAACACACACACACACATACACACCTACTCAAATAAACTTTGTTACACATGTATTTTATGACGCTGCTACACGTACTTTTAGACGCAACGTTACAACAACAAGTGTTCAAGTATTCAAGAGCCAATTATAAACTTTGATTGCTCGCTCCTTCGCTTGGAACCGTACAAATGTGTTTTTGTAGATGTTGCTGATATATTTATGTAGTTACCTCGTAGTTAGTTAAACTTAGAACGTGTATAATACAGATGCATTAACATATGTATGTGTGAGTAGTTTTGTGTATTAAGTGATGCTGAAATGTATTTCAAGAGAAACAGTGGTTTACGAGAAGGAAAATATTACCTCAATTTAACTTCAATCAAAAGTATTTATATTCTTAATTCAAATTTTCCCTTAATCAAAGGTCTCAAAGTGGTTCAAATTTTCATTCAATCAAAAATCTTTAAGTGGTTTGAATTAAACTTCAGTCAAAGGTTTAAAGCGGTTAAAATTTAACCTCAATCGAATGTCAAAAATAACTTCGATCGAAAGGCTTTATGTTGTTTAAATTTAACTTCAATTGTAGATCTTTATGTAGTTCAAATTTAACTTCAAACAGAGGTCTTTATATGAATCAGATTTGACACTATTCGAAAGTCCCTACATAGTTCAAATTCAGCTTCTATCGAAGTTCAAATTTAACTTTAAGATAACGTATTTACGTATTTCAAATTTAACTTCGATCGAAGGTCTACGTATCGAATCAAATTTTTATAAATACTTAGTTTGAATTTAACTTTAATTGAAGATATTTCCGTAGTTCAAATTTAACTTCAAATAAAGCTCATTATGGAGTTAGAATTTTACTCTAATCGAAGGTCTATAAGTAGCTCAAATTTAACTTCAATCAAAGGTCTTTAAGTGATTCAAATTTTACATCAATCGAAGGTCTTAAAGTGGTTCAAATTTAACTTCAGTCCAAGGCCTTTAACTTCAGTTAAAGGTCTTTACATAATTCAAAATTCATTTTATGTAGTTAACTTAATGTAGTTCAAATTTCAAGTGGTTCAAGTGGTTAAAATTTATCTTTAATCGAAGGTCTTTAGGGATATCAAATTTAACTACAATCTAAAGTCTTTATGTGGTTCAGATTTAACTCCAATCAAAGGCCTTTATGTGGTTCAGATTTTACACCAATCGAAAGAGTTAATGTGGTTCAAATTTAACTTCAATCGAAAGTCTTTACGTAGTTCAAATTCAACTTCAATCGATGATCTCAAAATGGTAAAAATTTTGCTTCAATTGAAGATCTTTATGTAGTTCAAATTTAACTTCTGTCCATGATCTCTAAGTAGTTAAAATTTTACTTCAATAGAAACTTTTTAAGTGGTTCAAATTAAACTTCAATTGAAGGTCTTTATTTAAGTGTATAAAATTTTGACACATCATGGATCTTCATTTGGTTTAAATCTAACTTCAATCCTATGTGTATGTTGTTTAAAATTATCTAAATTTACTTCAAACGTATATCATTAACTAAGTGAGAATAAATGACAGATATGTAGCCTTCAAAATGGGATATAAGTTATTAAAAATAAAAACCGCGTTCAAGAGATACGCCATTTATTTAAATATCGCATTTTTCTCAACCTTCATACAGTGGTGACGTATGATTAATATTAATTTTACAGTACTTCAACAAACAATGCTATAACTTCTAAACTGTTTGAGATATTTGCAAACTTTTAAGGGATTTTGAATGGTAAGTCTCAAATTTAATTAAAAAAGTTCAAAATTGTAAAAAACTATCACTTTTTTGACTTAATTTTAAAACACTAAACTTGATAAATATTATTAAAAATTTTAAATTTAACTTCAATTGAAGGTTTTTAAGTGGATACAATTTTGACACAATCATGGATCTTCATTTGTTTTAAATCTAACTTCATGTGTATGTAACTAACCTATGTGTACACAGAGAAAACGGAAACATAATGAGATACGATTGAAGTAAATTTAGCTAAATTTAAACAACATAGACAAAACTGATTCGTAGTAGCAACCGAATTAGTTGCCAATCGATTGATTTGGTTGGATACATAGAATTTTTCGGGTCTATCAACAGAAAGTCAGTTGAGAATGAAGAATTTCAGTTGTAGCAACCAAGCCTGTGTTACCCCTTCTGAAATTTTGTAGCCACAACTGTAAAATTCGGTCAATGAGGTAGAATCATTCGATTGGCAACAAATACGGTTGCTACTACGAATCAGTTTTGTCTATGTTGTTTAAATTTAGCTAAATTTACTTCAATCGTATCTCATTATGTAGCTCAAATTATGCTTCAATCGAAAGACTTTCATGGGTTAAAATTTAACTTTAATCGACAGTTTATAAGTGGTTAAAATCAAAATGGAGGCCTTTATGTAGTTAAAATTTAACTTCATTGTTTGTAGTTTATATGTATGACTGAAAACTGCGGGATTTTTTTACGTTTTAGCTTTTATTTTCAAACAATTGTTACAATATAAATTTATTCAAAGTATTGGCCATTGTTTTCTATGACCTTTTCCCATCTTTCAGGCAACATATCGATTCCAAACCAAAAGAACTGTTCATCTTTTGAGACCAAGAACGAATCAAGCCAAAGTGAAAGGTATCCCAGTGAGAGAGTTCTGTATCGATCGAAACAAAAAGTAGTCGGACAGGGCGAGGTCTGGACTATAAGGCGAAATAGTTTTTATCAGGTATTGCAACATGTGGTCGAGCGTTATCATGATGTAATGTTCCATCATGATAACGCTCGATTTCATGTCTAGCCGCATATTCTGGGCGTTTTTCTGCAAACTTCTTCTTTGTCAACTGACTTTCTGTTGATAGAACCGAAAAATTCTATGTGTGCAACCGAATCATTCGATTGGCAACAAATTCGGTTGCTATCACGAATCTGTTTTCTCTGTGCAGCTATGACCTTATGAACATATGAATTCCGCGCCAAAAGAACTGCTTATCTTTTGAGGCCAAGAATAAATCAAGCCAATTTCGGATACTCTGTTCTGAAGTGGAGCGTATCACAGATAGAGCCTTCAGTTCTTGGTCTTCAAACTTTTTTGGCTGTCCTGGGCGATCTTTGTTTTTTGTACCAAAATCACCACTTCTGAAACGAACATATCATCGCTTGCACGTTGAAACCGATTTTTGCTTCAGCTGCACTTTTTTTCTACAAATTAAAGAAGTAAAGCAAAACTTCCCGCATATGACGCTTTATTGGCACAAAAATCAACATTTTCTAAGCAACAAAAAACGTTGTTGTTTACACTATAATGTTGAATAACTAAGTAAGAATAAATGACAGATATGAAGCCTTCAAAACGACATATAAGTTATTAAAAAACAAAAACCGCGTTCAAAAGATACGCCAATGTTATTTTAGGTAAACAAAATAACATTTTTTTTCAAAACTGTTTTTCAAAATTTAAATTTTTTTTTTTCATAATTGTTTTTTTTTAATTTCTTCCAAATTTTTTTTTAAATTTTCTCATGTATTTTTTTCACAAATAAATTTAAAAATATTTTTTTTTTTTAAATCAAAAAAAAATTGAAAAAAAATTTCGGGTTAAAAAATATTTTTCCCGATTCTGAATCATTGTAGGTCCAAATTACTATAGCCTTATATACATCGTTGCAATGGACTTTGAAATATCTATCATTAGATATACATATTGTCTATATTAATGACTTAGTAATCCAGATATATGTAGATAAAAAATAGACCAATAATGGAGGTTGTCCCGGTTTTTTCTTCATATCTCAGCCATATGTGGACCGATTTTCTCGACTTTAATAGCGATCGAACCAGAAGAATTCCCGATATATTAATGCATCAATTATGTTTGTAAGTTATTTGGACAGACGAACATAGCTATATCGACTTCGCTATCTATAACAATCCAGAATATATATACTTTGTGGGGTCGCAAATGAAAAATGTAGAAATTACAAACGGAATGACAAACTTATATATACTCTTGCCACTCATGGTGAAGGGTATAAAAATATTCTAATTTCTGTGGCATGTTATTACATTTAATCATAGAGTATATAGAAATCAAACATTTTTATTTTCATAACTTAGAATTATTCATAGAATAGCGGTAACGGTATTTACGATTATATTGGTACATTTACTTTAGCGGTAACGGTAAAGATGTTATTTCGGTAACAATATCTTAGAAGTAACGTTTTTGCTTTCTTTAAAAAATTTACAATTTCTTAAAATTTGATAGTTTTACCTAGTCATTTTTCCACTAAGAAATAATAAATCATATGATTCAGTGAAGTTTTGAAAAAAAAAAAAAATATTTCTTTCTATCTAAATTGTAATTTGAACCACCGTTGATCTCATATAAAATGCACTAAACTCACTTAATAAATACATCATGCATATTTTACATAGAACCCATACAAACATAAGAATATCAAGCATTTACCAAAGTAGAATATGAATTACACAAACACACATACATACAGCCACACACATACTAACACAACTAACACAACCAACAACAACAACAAACATTTGTATCCGCTAAACAAACACAAATATGATTACTTTGATTCTTGATTCTTTGATATGTTGATGATGACGATGACGATGATGTTGTTGATGGTTGTTTAGTTTGACGGTTTTTGGTTGGTGGTGCAACATAAATTAATCAGTTTTGGTGTTTGCAAATTTTATATGCAAATGTAACCTACACTGAACACTGAACACTGAACACGAACACACATAAACTAGCATGTGCAAATCATTGATGGTAACATCAATATACCAACTGCTATTAGTTACGTCAAATGTAACACAATTATTACACTTGGCGGAATGTGTAATTAAACACTAGGAAAAAAAATATAGAAAATAAAGGAACATAAAAATTCATATGTTTGTGGTAATTATTGTTTATAGAAAGGATTTTAAAGATAATTAGAATTTCAGAACATATGAGGTTAACCCAGTAAAAATTGTACAATATATTCTAAAAGTAATATTTTCTGTCATTATTTTTATTGTCTTTATTAAATCGCTTGTAAATACACAACGTTTTAGTATATTCTTCAAGTAGGGAAATTAAAATTCTACTGACACGCAGTGGTGACGTATGATTAATATTAATTACGCAATACTTCAGCAAAAAATTCTATAACTTTTGAACTGATCAACATATTTAAAAGCGTTTAAATTATCTTAAAAGGCAACTCTCACATTTATATGAAAACGTGAAATGTTGCAAAAAAAACTAGCATATTTGCCATAATTTCGAAACACTTAAGTAACTTGATAAATTTTACTCAACATTTTCGAAATTTATTATATTGAAAAATATTAGCAATTCGATTTTGATAGTTAAGAGAACAAACATTAACTTACACCAATGTATGGCCTCATGTGGTTTATATTAAACGCCAATCGTATGCG
The DNA here is from genome assembly GCA_942486065.2 of Calliphora vomitoria. Taxonomy (NCBI): domain Eukaryota; kingdom Metazoa; phylum Arthropoda; class Insecta; order Diptera; family Calliphoridae; genus Calliphora; species Calliphora vomitoria. The sequence goes on along the minus strand of OW818030.2, from coordinate 112,621,525 downwards.
ATCGTTCAAATTTAACTTCAATCTGTAGTTCTGTATGTGGTTCAAGTTTAATTTCGTTTAGAGAATTTTATGTTTTTCAAAATTAACTTTATATATTTCATATATTGCAAATGTGTTATACCAACATTTCCTTTAAGTCAGTAAATGTCTGAATTCATAAATTTCATTTAATATATAAGTATACACAATTTGCATGCAATATATGAAAAAAACGTTAAAATTTTTCAAATGGGGCAAGGTTTGTGGAGCTTTTGAGGAGTAAATATAGGCTTTTTATATAATTATTTGACACTGATGAATACTTTAGAACCTGGATATTGATATTTTAGTAAAATTAAATAATTTTTAAAATTTTTCGGAGGTCATTTACCTTAAAAACTGAAAAGATAATAAAATGATGATTTTCAATGAAGAAAAATATAAAATTTTAAACCTTAAAGATATCATAACAAAATTTGAAACCAATGTAGATAAAAATGTTTTTAAATCAATCTATATAAATATATAAATGTCTTTGTAAGTTTGTTTGTTTGTTTGTTTGTTTGTTTGTTTGTTTATTTGTTTGTTTGTTTGTTTGTTTGTTTGTTTGAGCATCACGCCTAAACGGCTGAACCGATTTTATTGAAATTTGGAACGTAGATAGATCCTTACTTGGAAGCGTCAATAGGCTATAAATTTTTTCAATACTTGGACCAGAAAGGGATAAAAAGGGGGAAAAACGGGTAAAATTGGTACCTTTAGTTTTTAAACAATAATTACTAAACGGCTGAGCCGATTTTTACATCGACAGGGGTAGCGAAACGCACCGGGTCAAGCTAGTGATATTATAATTTTTGAATGTTTTTAATTTCAAATACCAAAACTTCTAAAACGGGGAAAATGTGTTCCAAAAACTAAGACTTTTTAGAAAAGTGCCTGCTGTGACGTTATTTACCATGTGATAGTAAACAAACTTTGTTTGTATTTAAACAACATATAGGGTTATACAAATATGGAGATTTTTTGAAAATTGGTGCTTTGTATTTTTAGAATTTTTTATTCAAACCTAAATTTTTTTTTTCAAAATTGCCCAAACTTGTATAAGTCTAGGAGGTACTATGACCACCCAAGTTAGCCAAATTTTACTTTATACACTTTTGCATTAAGTTATTATTCCGGATAATATAAAAACTGTACATAGTCCCGAAGAAAATTTTTTTCTACAAAAGAAAAAATATAGGAACCTTTTTGCGAAAAAAAAAAAACGTAAAAAATACTTCCCTTTATCTATGTTCCAACTTTAGATGCGTGTAACTTTTTATAAAGGCGACATAATTAATTTAATTTTATTTACAATTTTGTCACCAATATAACAGATTTTTTAATACAAATTTCGACGGCTTGCCATATCTAAAAACCAAAAAAAAAAAAAAAGTCTAACAATATTTAAAAAAATAAATAAATGAACCTAAATATATCTTCAACTGAAAGAAATAACCTAATTTTTATAGTTCTCTTCAAGGACTATTTATATTTTGAATTTCAGATCATTCTTAACATAAATGGATTTTTGGCGTTTTTTTTTTTTAATTGAGACCCAAGGTGAGCAACTTCTCCTAGGAAGCTGAAACACCAAAAACACCTCAGCTCTAACCATGTGAAACTTCGTAACAAAATCTCCAATAGTTATCGAGATACCTAATGATATCAAAAAAAAAAAAAAAAACGTTTCTAAGCCACTGTGCAGTTTGTGAAACAAGCTCAAACCAAAGGTTATGGTAGAAAACAAGCCAAGTACTGATGAAAAATTAGATCCTGAGAAGAAAATATAAATGGATTAGACAAACCTTAAGCAAACATTACTTCAAATGTATCTTCAATCGAAGGTCTTTATATACTTAGTTCAAATTCAATTTAAATTAATTTAACTTTAATCGTAGATCTCTAATTGGCTTAAATTTGTCTTTATGCAATTCAAATTTAACTGCAATTGTAGATATTTATGCCGTTCAAATTTAACTTCATTGTAAATCAAATTCAACTTTAAACGAAAGACTTTAAAAGATTAAAATTGCATTTTTAAGGTAATAAATGGAGAAAAAAACTTGTTGAAATTTTGCTAACGAGCGGAAATTAAAGGAATTTTTCTTAAATTTTTCAATGCGTATGAGTAATTTTTAATATAAAAAATTTAATTATCACTCATACGCCAGTGGAGGTGTCAACAATTTACCATTTATATATGGTGTATGAGTGATAATTAAATATTAATAATAACTCATACGTAATGTAGCCAAGATAATGTAAACAAACCTTAAAGTCAAACTCTTTTTAATAGCCTAACGATCGTAGTTCTAATTTAGCTCTTTATGCTGTTCTAATTAGGATTTTATTTGGTTCAAAATTAACTTTAATCGTAGGTCTTTGTGTTGAATTTTATTTGAAATATATCTTCAATCGAAGGTCTTCATGTAGTTAAAATATCACTTCAATCTTATTTCTTAATGTAGCTCAAATTTAACTTCAATCATAGGTATGTAATTAGTTTTAATTTATCTTGAATCAAAGGTCATTATGTGGTTTAAATTTAACTTCTAATTTTACTTCAAAAGTAGTTAAAATTTAACTTCAATCCTAGAACTTTGTGCAGTTTAAATTTAAAATCAATTTGAATCAAAAGTGGTTCAAATTTAACTTTAATTGTAGACCTTTATGTGGTTCAAATTTAACTGAAATCATATCTATATGTGGTTGAAATTTAACTTTAACTTTAGTTCTTTATAGTCTTCAAATATAAATTCGATATTATGTCTTTATGTGATTCAGATTTAACATAACTCGTAGGCCTATATGTGATTCAAATATAACTTCAATCATAGTTCTTAATATTGTTACGTAATTTGCATTATCAATCTGAATTAAAATGTCTGTAACGGCTGCTTGCATTTCCGTCAATAGAAACTTCTACTTACCAACAATGTTGATGACTCGCTGTTATTAACATATGACAACTTTAACTATTAAGCAGCTTTAAAAGCTCTAGATGATCATTGTACCAGAAGAACATTCGAGTATTTCCGTTAGATAATTCATGAAACTACTAGAAGATGGCACTGAGTATATAAGTAGAAACAGCGAGTTGTGAGTGAGTTAGAGTTAACATCAACTGTATTTCCAGTGTATTTTTGTAAATTATAAAGGGTGTTTTTAAAGTCTGTGTGTATTAAAAGAAAGTGACTGTTTAAATAGAGTTTTTTTAAACTACTGATCGCTTTCATTTGCAATTAAAAGAATACGGTTTATTTAAAGGAAATAAACCACCGTTTTTATACCATTTACCATGAGTGACAAGGGTATATATAAGTTTTTCATACCGTTTGTAATTTCTACATTTTTCTTTGCGACACCATAAAGTATATATATTCTGGATCGTTGTAGATAGCGAAATTGATTTAGCCATGTCCGTCTGTATGTTGAAATCAACTTTCCGTAGCCCACAAATAACTTAGAAATATGATTGATACATAAATATATCGGGAATTCTCCCGGTCGGTTGCTAATTCAAATCGAGAAAATCGGCCTACAAATGGCAACCGGGACAACCTCGATTTTTGTCCTATTTTTGATATACATATATCTGGTTTACTAAGTTTATAATATAGACAATATGGATATCTAATGATAGATATTTCAACGTCCATTGCAACAATGTATATAAGTCTATAGTAATTTAGACATACAATGGGTCAAAATCAGGAAAAATACTTGTTAAACCGACTTTTTTTTAACAAATAAATTTTTTGTTATGATTTTCTTCACTAATAAATTTAGAAAATTAAAAATAAAAAAAAATAGAAGAAAAATTTATAAAAAGAAAACAATTTTGAAAAAAAAAAATTATTTTGTTTACTTAAAAATATTTAATATTTGTATTTTAAAGTATATTTTGGTAAAGGATATATAAGATTTTGTACAGCCGAATATGGCTCTCTTACTTATTAATCCTTTGACGACCACTGGGACACTGGTGCACATTGGTTGAGGTTCATAGAACGAGCGGCTAAAAAATGATCCGCCCACTTTTACGCCCACCTCCCATACAAAGTGAAAATTAAATTTTGACCTACGGCATTGTTTTTTGGCACATAGCGTTTTTAAACACTCAGAATCATTTGTGTGAAATTTGAAAAATACCCGCCCACTTTTACGCCCACTTCCCATACAACTTGTATTGAAAAAGTGTCATAACTCCATTGATTTTTAATGCATCAACTCTATTTTCACAAAAAATAAATATTATAATTGTAGAATGGACTCCTGAAAATATATACTTGATCCTCCCTTAGAAAAAACATGAATAAGTAATATAAGCATAGTCTTTTAATAATTTTTTAACATCATTATCGTACTCCAATTTTTTGATTTGCAGCTTTGAGCGAAATCTATTTATAAATAGGTCTGAAGACAATAAAAGATTATGCATTACGTTTTCATTAGTGGCTACACGACCAATTCTACGCGAATGATGTAATCTATAGGCTCTATAGTCTTCCTGAGCTTCCTCGGACAGCACCTGATACAAATAATCAATTAAAATGTAAAAATTAAATCATTGAATATAGGCATACTATTGGCAGAATAGCTTCTTGACTAGTATGTATATTACATTATGTAATAATTTAAAACAGTAAAGATGGCAACAACACCATGCATGAACGAAAATTCATGTTTTGATTCTTTATCACTTTATAGTTTTTACTGTTTTTTTTTTTTTGGAAAGGAGCAGGTAGGAGCATTTTTTTAGCTTTTAGCTGAGACTTTAAGCTGTAATTTGGCTTCTTTCGTTAAACAGCGCTCCACAGCGATAAAAAGATGCAGTCCACTGAAGTTGATGAACATTGAAATTTAGATGTTGTTTATATTTTGTTCTACGAAATTTTTTATATATCACTTTTTCCAACTTTTTTTAATGCAAATCTCATCTATGACAATTGCCATTTACGAAAATATACAACAAAGTCAAATGATAAGTTTACTGTGATTGTACCAACAGATTGAATATACAATAAATTTGCATAAAAACATTTAATAACTAAATAATGAAAAAAAAGAAGGGTTCCATTTTAATTAGTTCGTAAACGTGCCTCTTATTAATGTGTTTTGATTAAAACAAGTTCGGTTACAGCATTTATTGGTATTTTTATTATAAAATTATTTTTAACCGTAGTTCATTATTCTAGTTTCGCAATTATGTTAATAATGATCATTGTTTGAATAAATATCATAAAAGCCTTATTTATTTTCAACTAGCTTGACCCGGTGCGCTTCGCTACCCCTGTCGATGTAAAAATCGGTTCAGCCGTTTAGTAATTATTGTTTAAAAACTAAAGGTACCAATTTTACCCGTTTTCCCCCTTTTTATCCTTTTCTGGTCCAAGTATTGAAAAAATTTATAGCCTATTGACGCTTCCAAGTAAGGATCTATCTACGTTCCAAATTTCAATAAAATCGGTTCAGCCGTTTAGGCGTGATGCTCAAACAAACAAACAAACAAACTTACAAAGACATTTATATATTTATATAGATATAGATGAAATCTGCTTGTTTGATTAAACGAATAATCGCTTCTATTAAGAAATTGAATACAGTTTTCATTTCTGATAAACTGTTTCATTTAAAAATTGTAACAAACATATTTTTGTTTCTTATTACTGAACTAAAAAACAAAACTTTTAAATTAACTTGTCTAATCTAATTAAAATTTGTACAGCTTTACCTGCAATAGTCTTACAAAAATTTAAGAGAAAACTTTTTTAAGGTTGCTTCCGAAATATTGCAGTTTACAGATTCATTGTTGTAAAAAGTTAGTTTCTTTATTAGAAATGAAAAGAAATTTGTATTACAGTGGCTACAATGACTTGTAGGGCAAAATATTAGGTTACAAAATGAGTATCATTAGCTTAGAAGCTAAAACCTTTTATCAATCATTATACAAACTTTTCTTATTTTAAATATATTTATTTTAATATGATAAAACAGTATTTTTCACAATTTAATATGCTTAATAAAGTCATACATACTCGATTTAAAATAAGTGTTTTTGCATGTTATAAGTCCGTATATGAAACATTTCTTATCACTTATTTTAAATGTTTTAGAGGTCTAGGTAAGATTTCTTTAAAATGTCCCTAAAAATGTAATCAGTTGTCTTGAAACAAATGATATTATTAACTTGCTTCCTTCACAAGTGTTACAAATCAATCCACAAATTCAATACACCATCACAAAACATCCCTCGCTCCAGTTATCAAAAACCACAACAGCATTGAACTAATTAAGAAATAACAGGAAAAATACTTGTAAACATCCGCAGCGCGCCAGTAAATTTTCACAAATATAACTACGAAACATCTACAACAGCGCGCCCAGCTAAATCAACATTTAAACAAACAATTGCAAAGGAAACGGAAGTGTAGGTAAAATTACGAAAATGTTCATTTACTTTTAGTTGCAACTAACTACTAGCAGAAGAATGAACATTTTTTTAAGAAACTTTTTTTTTGTACAAAAAAAAAAAAAAAAAAGATGAAAACAAAACAAATAATATTTGGTCTATAGAGCAAATACTATAAAATTACAATTTGCTAAAGTTACTGCTGCTGATACTGCAGCCAGTTTTATTTTTACTTTACGCTTTCGATGGCTAAACAATTGTTCAGGAAAATTATATAATTATTTACAGCAAACGCTGAAAGAAATGTCCAAAACTAAATAAGGGTAAATAATTTAAATGTTGTTCTTTTGTTCTTATAACAAAATCAAAAGAAACAATAGAAAACAGCAAAAGCAACAAGAAAACTGCATTTTAAAGGTAATAAATGGAGAAAAAAAAACTTGGTGAAATTTTGATAACGAGCGGAAATTAAAGGAATTTTTCTTAAATTTTACACTGCGTATGAGTGATTTTTAATATAAAAATATTTAATTATCACTCATACGCAAGTGTAGTTGTCAACAAGGGAGCATGTAATATATGTGGCGTATGAGTGTTAATTAAATATTTTTATATTAAAAATAAATCATACGTAATGTGGCCAACACAAAACAAACCATAAAGTCAAACTCTTTTCAATAACGATGGCAGAGCAATTTATTTAATATTAAGAATTACTAGAAATTTAAATAAAATTGTTAAAACAACACTAGTGTTTTAGCTGTTTTGCTATTATACAACTTTTAGCCATTGTTACATATTCATCTTATTATACCCTTCACCTTCGTGAGAAGGGTATATCTAAGTTTGTCATTCCGTTTGTAATTTCCACAATATAATTTTCCGACCCTATAAAGTATATATATTCTGGATCCTTATCAATCTTCAATAATTCTGTCAGACATGCTTTCGAGAAGTTTCCTATTTAAAATCAGCAAAATCCGTCCATAGATAACGGAGATATGAGCAAAAATCCGAGACAACCTCTATTTTTGGCCTATTTTTAATCTATATCTCGATTACTAAGTCATAAATATAGACAATATGGATATCTAATGATAGATATTTCAAATGGGTAAAAATCGGGAAAAATTATTTTTAATCCGAATTTTTTTTTTCACAAAAAAAAATTTTTTTAAAAAAATTAGTAAAAACTTTTAAAAGCAATTTCGAAAAAAAAAACTTTTAAAAAATTAAAAAAAAAAAATTATTTTTATTTTAAAGTATAATTTGGTGAAAGGTATATAACATTCGGTACAGCCGAATATAGCTCTCTTAATTGTTTTTTTTTTATTTTCATTAGAATTCTAGTTTTTCTAACACACCTTTTCATAATTGAGTATTTAATGACCTGAAGTAATTTTAACCATTTAAATGTTCACACAAAAATATAGAACAAATTTGGTTTATGTCAAGAACATGAGTACTTTCTTCCTGTTTCTTATCTAGACTTCGTGCCGGTTTCTCTTTTTGCAAACTCTAAAGTCTAAAGGACAAGCCAACTCTTATCTACAAAAGAAAATTACTGAAGATGCTGCACTAAGCTTCAAGTGTAAAAATATGTTTATTTTTTAATAAGCCAAAGTAATAGGTTTGAATGAATTTCTAATGAAGTTTAGTGAAATGATAATTACAGTATTACGCGTAAAACCAACGCCTCTTCTTAGTTGAATAATACTTTAAAAATAAGGAAAATTTGCACATTTTCACTAGTAGACTTGTTAATAGTCAAAATTGCCGCATTTGGGATTCAGAGAAACCAACTGAAATTGTCGTAAATCAAATCCTTTCACAACGTATCAGTGTTTGTTGTGGATTTTGTGCTAGAGGCAATATTGGACCTTATTTCTTCTAAAATTAAGCTGGTCAAGCAATGACTGTTACTTGTGCTCGATATCGTGAAATCTTTCTGATTACTGTGAAACAATTAAACTACTACATGAGACATTTCCCGATCGTATAGTCTCTCATTTTGCTGATTATTTTTCCACGGACGTTTGTGGGCTTGTTGATATAAACCATTGAAATCAAAGAGAGCCAAAAGATGTTTAATCATATGACTAGAGAATATGATTAAACATCTTTTGGTTCTCTTTGATTTCAATGGTCTATATCAACCCACAAACACCCGTGCATTGAATTAGGAAATTTAACTCTACATCAATGAAATTCAGTATCGTAAAGCAAAATATTCATGAACATTTTCGATAAGAAATTGTGTATGTACCAGGCCATTTTATAGCTGTTCTATTATAAAACATAACTCTATTCTATGTATTTTACCCCCTGTCTATACTTGACAAATATTTATCTTAACAATTAATGACATTTGTTTTCAAGACAAAGTTGTCTGAACTAACAATTTTGTCATTACGAAGCAATAATACTAATAAATGGAGACTATACCCGATAATTGTTTATCTTGACAACCATTTTAACCTTTATCATGATACAAATTTATCAGGTATAGACAAGGGGTTATGATTCAATGGAAAAAAATAACAATCCAAGGGCAACTGTGTTTTCTATTGGGTGTCTGACTTAAAAAATGTTACTTGGAAGGTTACATATCTGTCATTTATTCTCACTTAGTTCTTGAACATTGTAGTGAAAACAAAACGTTTTTTTGCTTCGAAAATGTCAAATAGTGTACCAAAGAATCGTCATATGCGAGAATTATTGATTTACTTCTTTAATTAACAAAGCTTATGGCGAATGCGTTCCATCGGCTTCAACATGAGAGACATGGTTTGTTAGCTGATTTGGACAAGGAAGACAAATATCGCTCAGGCAAGCCAAAAAAGTTTTAAGACCATGAATTGTACACATTACTCCATGAACATTGTTGTAAAACTCAACAAGAGCAAGCAAAATCATTGGAAGCTACTCAAGCAGCAATTTCAAAATGTTTGCAAGCATCAGGACTTATTCAAAAGCAGGGAAATTGGGTACCATACGAATTGAAGCTGAGAAACTTTGAAAGACGATTTTGTATGTCTGAAATGATGTTTGAATGCTATAAAAGAAAATAATTTTTGCACCGAATCACTACTTGCGATGAAAAATAGATCCATCACATTTCAATAGAAAAGTCAACCAAAGCCAAATATCCATGGCGCTAAGTTAATGCTCTGTATTTGGTGAGAGCAAATGGGTCCTATATATTATGAGCTGCTGAAATCTGACCAGACCATCACAGGAAACCTGTAACCAACATAACTGATTCATTTGAAGTGAGCATTGGCTGAAAACCATCCAAAATATGCGGCCAGATATGAAACCGTAATATTTCATTATGACAACGCTCGGCTGCATGTTGCAATACCTGTTAAAAACTACTTACTTAGAAAGAAGTGGTTGGGAAGTTTTGCCTCAACCGCCTTATAGTACAAACCTTGCCCCGTCCGACTACTATTTGTTTCTATCGAATCAGAATGGTCTCTCTGGGATACGCTTCAGTGCAGAGTATCTGAAATTGGCTTGATTCTTTCTTGGCCTCAAAAGATGAGCAGTTCTTTTGGCTCAAAATCCATATGTTGCTCGAAAGATGGGAAAATTTCATAGGTAACAAATGGCCAATTCTTTGAATAAATATATATAGTACAAATGTTTCAAAATAAATGCTAAAAATTTGAAAAAATTCCGCATTTTTAAGTTATACAACCAATATTAAATCTCAAAATCAATATTAAGACGTGTTTAATTTTAGTTTTACACTCACAATTGAGCATAATCTAAATATTTTGGAAGTAAATCTGCCATTTTTAACGGCCTGCTCCAATAAACAGAGCAGAGGAGTATTAAAATTGAGTATTTTATGACGGAACCCACAGACCCTTTAGGAGCGACGCTGTAAGATCTCAAAATAGGGCAGCTAAAGCATGAAACATTTAAAACACTTTCGTTTTTTTGTGACTAATGTATCCTTGAATTCCTTGGGGCTATTATAAACATGCTTGCGTATGCATCAGATATCAGCAATGAATCAAGACTCAAAATTTCTTGTACTTATACGAATTCATATTTATTACAATGTTGTCGAGACTCATATTCACTCCTAAAGTTTGACGTAACCATCATACTCATACTTAACAATATTTATGATGTTGTTGATTTTGACTTTACTTAACTCAATTTGTATGGACGATGCAAAGTAAGTATGATTCGAACACTAAAATGCGCATTATGAGGTTGTGTGTTTCAGTGTTATCAAATTCTGTATAATTACACAAAAAAAAATAAACATGCATGAGTCGAATGAGTTGAATCAATAGTAAGTATCATGAGTATTTTCCTAAAATTATAAGTCAGGCTGAGGTTATTTATGAATCAAACAGATTTGAGTTCGTATGAGTATAATGTCGACGTCGGATTCATGTTTAATGCTACACATACTTATAAATCAATGTTATTGTGAGTATGAGCACTGCAGAGTACTTTATTTTCCATGATGGCTACTCACTTATAACTTCATAAGTACAAACTTATATATATCGTCACCTAATATGCAAAAGGGCGTAACAACACTTTTTATTTTTTTATAGGAGAAGCAAAAAATTTTGTGGAATTAAAGATATTTTAGATTTAAAATACATATTTTATTGTCTTGCTTAAAACACGACTACATACTTATTTCTTAAGACTTTTTTTTTATTTTTTGTTAATATTTTTTAAGTTATGTTTGTTACGCCTTTTTGGCATTCGATTTTCTGAAACAAAAAGACGTAACAACATTAAACATGAGAAATGGTGATTTTGTTTTTAGAATATAAGTATTCTTCCCACTTTATTAAGTAATAAACATGTTTTTTAGTAAGTTTTTTAAAAACAAAATTTATTAAAATTCATTGTATTTACACAGTACATAAATATTTTAAAATATCTATTAATTTAATATTTCAAATGATAAAAAACTAAAAAAATATTAAATTCATTAAATATGTATGTAATATCAAACCGATCAAATATTACCTTGGGCATGTCTTCTGAAAAAAGGTTGCAATGCCGAACTTTACTTTTATCACAATAAGTTGATGAACATCCCACTTTTAAATCTCTTGGATTTCTTTCACATACTTTTCCCATGGAAAATCATTCGTATGCTTTGCCATTCATCCGTTTTCTTTTATTTTTCACTCTATTATTTGTTTTTTGGCACTATGTTCAGTTTCATTATTATTATTTTCCATTTTCCTTTTTTTTACAAATATTTTAATATTTATTTAATTTTTTCACAATATGTACCACTCACTCAAAATATTACAGTTAACATTAAACGAAAAAATTATGAACACAAATTGACAAAAAAATCGTAGGCAACTTAGTTATTCAAAAATAAAAAGAGTCAGTTTTTTCATTCAAGTGTGTTGTTACGCCTTTTTGTTTTTGAAATTTATACACTTGTTGTTACGGCCTTTTGAATTTCGTTTGTAAAATCGTTTTTTCTTGACGTATAAGTTCAAAATTCTGGAGAGACATGTAATTTAGTTTAGTGCATTATAATCAATCAAAAACTCGATTTTAAATTTTTTTGTTGTTACGCCCTTTTGCATATTAGGTGACGATATGAATAACAAAAAAGTGATTCATTGCTGATCTCTGGTATGTAATTTATCTCGTTATACTGTGATGTAGAGTTTCCAATACGGTTTTAACCGAAACCGAAACCGCGGTTTTTCAAGGCCTAAAACCGAAACCGACAATTATTCTTCGGTTTTCACTTTTAATCTATTTTCACTAGAAAAATTCAAAATTTATAAATGAGAAACTAACTTTTTCATCCAATATCTCTAAACACGGATCGGTAAAAATATCTTAAGATTTGTTTAATTTTTTTAAATTGTATCACAATAATTGCTTCAGATGATGTAGCAGGCGACCTTTCGCAGGCTAAATAATGCTAAATTTTTGTAACAAAGTCTTAGTTATTTTCAAATATCCGATAAAAGTATGGAGTACTAGCTGACCGGTGCGCTTCGCCACCTCAATTGGAATAAAGAAATAGTACTATTAAGTCTTAAATTAATACTAATTCAGGAAAATATGTCTCTAGTTTCATGTTTATTGATTCATTGCAAAAACAATACCATAAAAGCCCACATTTTGTATTCCAACTCAGAATCATGAATGTTTAATTTCATATTTCTGTGTCCATTATTATAGAAAATACAAAAGAAAGGTAAGACTATAATCACCTTTCGTGAATTCTAACTCACTCAGAATCATTATGCCCTCTATCCTTAATTCTTTCATTACTCAGAAGCATATCAGCCAACTATAATAAGTAAAATAATTTATTATAATAAAAAGTACCATTAGAAGAAAAAGTAAAAATGTTCCATACTTAAACCACTGTCAAGATTGAAATTTCAATCCCAGATTCTGGGTTCAATATTATAGAAAATTCATTTTGAAGAACGAAAAAGTACTTCTTAGTTCTAGTTCTCCATTTTTGGTATCATAATACAATTGAGCACCCTATTCTTGATTATTTCTTTACTGATAAGCATATTAGCCAACTTTAACTAATTTAATATATTAAAAAGGTACCATTAAATGAAAAAGTACCAATTTTCCTTTATCCTCGAAAACACTTGTCAAATTTGAACTTTAAATTTGTTTAGCAGTTCCTATATTATCAACTGATTTAATAGTTAATAAATTATCACAAAACCGAACAGAAACCGATCGGTTTTAAATTTTTTAAAACCGAAACCGCGGTTTTAAAATTCTTCGGTTTTTTGGAAACTTTACTGTGATGTATTCCAAATCATTCTTTTTTGGAAAATTCGAATTTAAATTCGAAATATGCAACAAGCACTAAAAAGAAGAAAATTCAAAAATAATAAAAAACAAGTAAGAGAGCTATATTCGGCTATGCCGAATCTTATATACCCTTCACCAAATTATATAAAATAAAATTGAAAAAAACATTTTTTTTAATATTTAAAATTATTTTTTTTCGAAATTGTTTTTTAAAAAAAAAATTTTAATTTAAAGATTTTATATTTTTTTTTAAATTATTAGTGAAAAAAATGTATGACAAAAAAATGTTTTTTGTGAAAAAAAAATTCGGGTTAAAAAAAAGTATTTTTCCCGATTTTACCCATTGTAGGTCCAACTTACTATAGCCTTATATACATAGTTGCAATGGACTTTGAAATATCTGTCATTAGATATCCATGTTGTATATATTTATGACTTAGTAATCGAGATATAGATCAAAAATAGAGGTTGTCTCGGATTTTTGCTCATATCTCCATTACCTATGGACGGATTTTGCTGATTTTAAATAGGAATTTTCTCGAAAGTATGTCCGACAGAATTATTGAAGATTTGGATCCCGAAGATATCTGGGGTCTTCAGAAAATTGATTTCAACAGACAGACAGACAGACGGACATGGCTAAATCGACTCCGCTATCTATAAGGTTCCAGAATATATATACTTTATAGTTTCGGAAAAATATAATGTGGAAATTACAAACGGAATGACAAACTTATATATACCCTTCTCACGAAGGTAAAGGGTACAAAAAAACATTTTTAAAAAAACTTTTAATGAAGAAAATAAATGTTCATTTAAATCAAACTATTTATTACATTATACAATTTGTATGATATAAAAGCTTGTCGAGACAAGACCAGCATCAGCAAAACATCGCAGCAAGCGATATGTAAATAATAGTTTGATTTAAATGAAAGCTTATTTTCTTCTTTTTAGAGCATTTAAATAAATGCTTTTTTTAAAGATTTTCATTTTATTATTTTTCTTTTTTTTAATGAACTAATTTTTATTTTCTTTCTTGAGCCCTCTTAATGCACATTTTCTGCAAATAAATATGTCATTTATGAGTATGTGTGTTTTGTTTCTGTGCTCGTACAAGAAAAGTATCTTACAAGCTCGTATCTTGACAACGTGACAAGATGTGAATATGAGAATAGTATTTATCTGAAGAAAAAAAAACAAGAATATATGACAGTTTATCAGTCAGTTGACGTGAAAACAAAAAGAAAACACAAAATCTTTGAAAATAAAGACAGTCAACTAAAAGTCAACTAACTTAAAATACTCTACTTTTTTAATTTAAGTGGTTTACTGAATTTCGTTGTGGCCGTACAAGTACGGAAGATGCCGAACGTTCTGGATGCCCAGTTGTGGTCTCTACAACAGGAACAATGGAAAAATATTAAGATTGAATGTGCGAGAGATTGTGGAAGATATAGCCATCTCACATGGCTCAGTGATTTCAATTTTGAGTGATCTCTTGGGTATGAAAAAGCTTTTGCTAACAGTTTTAGTTTCCATGACAAAAATCCATGAATTAGTCTTAATAATGCTCCCTATTTCATCCTATTCTACGGATATAGCCCCGAGCGACTATTTCATGAATAAATGTCTTGGCGGAAAGAGATTTTACACCAACAATGAAATCATCTCACAAAAAATATCTATTTTGATGACCTCGAGAAATCTTATTTTTTTGAAAAATTGGAGAAACGTTGCATAGAGCACCAAGGAATTTATGTTGAAAAATAAAATAATTTTTTATCTAAAAACCTGTGTTTCATTTAAGAAGGCACGGACTTTTTGACCCACACTTGTATTTTAGAAATATATAGACATTGTAGATCCTAAGTAATGAATATTATACATATTCTATATCTTAGTGTCTTCCAAATTCTCTATAAACTCTCCTTTACCAACATGTGAACTCATTTCTTATAGTCAGTTTCGTTGTCATGTAACACAAAATCATGCAGCAACTACACCCAGAGAAAATAAATAGTTGTATATGATCATCACAATAATTTCAACATGATTACAAGTAATTTAACAATGTTATTATGCTTCCGACATTCCGCATCATATTGAAATTATAGCTAGAAGCATGTACAACTATATTTTATCTCTGGGTCTACAAATGCAAAAGCTGCACTTACACACATGACCACAAACACTTGCTCTACGTTCAGTTTTCTTAACCCTTCCATCCTTCCTTCCGTTTTGAAAATCTGTGTGAACAAAAAAAGCTTTTCGCAAAACTTTTTCCAAATATTTGTTAGCAACCACAATATCATTGGAAAATAGTTAGTAGCAAAGATGTAAATGTAAAAAAGAAGTCTAATTAGAAAATTCCTCAAAAAAAAAAAGAATAAAGTTTTTCGTTGAAATATTTAAAGGGAAGAAAAGTTTATTTGTTTCTTTTACGTGCTGTTTTCTAGAAATGGTTGTTTGTTTTTTTTTTTTTTTTTCTTCGAAAAAAACAGCAAAGTTATGATGCAAATAACAATTTCGTTGAAAATTCTAACAGACTTATCAGTAAAAGTAAAACAAACATTTATAAGAAAGTTTTGCTTTTTTTTGTATTATTTTAAAACTAGAATTTTTTATAATTTGTAAGCATTTTTAGCAAATATTTTTTAATGAATAACAATTTGTTTAAAATAATAATACTACTAGGAATTGCATTATCAATTTGAATTTAACGGTCGGTAACGGCACCTTGCAACATTTATCATGTAAATCAACATTTCCAATGGTAGAAATTTCTACATAAGTATAAACAATGTTATTAATATTGTTTATAAGTATGCCATTAAATGAAATGAAAAAGATACGTTAAAAGCTCAGGGTGATCACTGTGGAAATAGATAATACTGGAATTGGCTAGAAGATGGCGCGGTGTATGTAAATAGTAACAGCAAGTTGCTGTTATATACAGTGCATGTGAGTATATCGTACGAATACAGTATATTTATTAGGTAAAGTAGTTCGAGAAAAAATATAAAAAGCGGGGAAACCGTCCGTAGAACTTGGTATAATGATTCAGGTTTGTTAGCATTTTCTTTGGATGGCAGAAAAAATGAAGCACTAACAAGGAAAGAAGTATGTGGAAAACACCATCCGAGAATTACAAAAGGATCTCATATTGTGGTTCCAGAGAGCCAGAAAGCAAATTACTGGGTCATATTAAAGTTGACGCTGAAGAAGCCTATGCAAAACAAAAGAAATTGTACGAGTTCTTCCAGGAACAAAAAATATCTTTTACCAGCTTAATAGGAATATGTTGCGATGGGAAAGCCTACTAATACTGGCGTTGAAAATGTTATAATTCGAAGGTTTGACATTTTATTGGACAAACCATTACATTGGTTTGTTTGTTTGCTGCATTTCAAGGAAACATCCGTTTCGCTATTTATTTAATGCTTTGGAAATGTCTACGACAAGTGGACCACGCACTAGTAATTAATTGTAATCTGTAAACAATTTCCGGTAAGCACACAATCACAATTTTGTACTTCATGTAGATGATGTTTTACATTGAAATAACTCAACGCTTCACCTAAGTACCTAAAATATTGTTACGTTTTTACCTTTTAAAAAACGGGGTTTATTTCCTTTAAATAAACCGGATTCTTTTGATTGCAAATAAAAGTAGTTTTAGTTGTTTAAAATTTGTTACAACTCTTTATTTATTTAAAATGTACAACAACAACAGTCTAAATAGTCACTCAGTGTCTTTATACACGTTTATCAATTCGCAGAAATACACACACACACTTTACAATGTACAAGTATACACGTACAAGACAGTTGATGTTAACTCTAACAGCGCCAATGATAAACTCAACTCACGACTGCCACCTCTGCCACTATTTATACACGTGCCATCTATCGGGAATCTTCTACAATGCTCTTAACGGACATACTAGTACATTCGAATTCCAGAGCCTTCGATGTCATTGCTAGCAGCCCAAACATTTAGTGTTGCCATACTTACAAACAATGCCAATAAACGCATGGTACTGATGGACGTGCCTTCAAACATGATGAATGCAGCAGGCAGTCGTTACAGACCGTTGAATTCAAGTCGTCATATGGTTTAAATTATATTTTTTATTAACAGCTTTTTTTTGTAGGCTGTTCCCGATTTTGAATCGATTTCGTTGGGAAATATGCCTCCATTAATGGAAACTGATAATGAAGAAGGACTATCTACCGACGTTTTATATCTGTATCGTCTAGCCAATGCTTTGTCGGAAGGCTTTTAGCCAACATGAAATCGGGAAAAATAGTTCACTCTCGTTGGGTAACAAAAGCCAGTAGACTTTTGCGCTTATACGTTGCAACTAGTTCACCATCAAAAAATTTAATAATTTTAGCAACATTATGAAAGTTTATGTGCCAATGTACTTTAATGTTTAATTGTATAATTCAGTTATATATGACGATAAATTTTATATAACTAAATCCAAAATAATGCATTTTTCGCTTATCCCGTACATGTTTTATTAACAATGCTTTTTGATGACACAAAAACTCTACGCCAAAGAGCCATAAAAAAAATTCTGCATTATCGTGACCAGCTGGATGACCCAACTAAACTTAGAGTTTATAAGAAGCATTCAATTAACTTCGATTGCACCGATTATGTTAATCTGGTTGACTTGGATGATGATAAGTAAAATATTATGCGAACCTCCATTTACTGCAAGCATTCCATACGAACACTTGTTGTTGGGTTGATGATACACCATTGCCTGATCCAGAAATTCCATCTCACATTCAAGGAACTGAGCGATTTGTGCTGCTGCTAACCAATGTTACACGACGCGTTATTCCAAAGAATAGAGATGATGTTATGGCAGTGTCTATAGAAAGTATAGAAATTTAAGTAATTTTTCTCAATGCCGAAGCAAATTGTTTTCCCGTTTTTTTTAAGTAAAAACATTAATTTGTAAAAATATTTGGTTTTTAATACATAAATAAACTATTGAAAAAAAAAAAAAATCAGATATATCATTGGAAAAAAAACGAAACGCGCAAGATAGGATTTCATTTCAGACATATGGTATCTTGGGAAAAATTTCTTAGAATTTTCCGTAGAATGCGTTTCTGCTATACAATTTTTCGTGAAAAAAATCGACTCACCCTAATATTTATGAATTTTAAAGTCGTGACTATATAGTAAGCACAGATGGACTTAACATCATACTGTATTACCAGTGTGTTTCTAAAGGTCGTAATATAAGTATTTGTATTAAAAGAGAATGTTTTTTATACTGTTGCTGTGTAAATTTCACTAAATAAAGAGTTGTTAAAATGTTTAAGCTAATTTACGCTTTAATTTGCAATTTAAAAGAATCCGGTTTATTTAAATTAAATTAACCACCGTTATTAAAAGGTAAAAAAATTACAATATGTATTGTAACGTTTTTAATTCACCATAATTTCTTTTATATCGAATTAAAACCTCAAGAGCAGTTGTTTACTGCATAACAATTCCACGTTAATATAATTCATAGACCATGTTGTCTTTATGCCGACCACTGCTTTAAACAAACTTACTGGTTTTGATACACGCTTTTATTATTTACATATCAGTGACATCTTAGTACAATTTCCAGAATGATCTGGCAGAGATAGATTATTAATATTTTTACATATTTGATACTATTAAGCTCTAGAAATTACTACCAATACATTTATAAACCAAATCTCGAGGCAACTACTATTTTTTATTACAATATTTTTTCTATCAAAACAGTAGGGTCTGTTCATTGATATGATTTGTGGAGGCCTAAACAAATTGGTTTAAGTGCAGGCGTGAATCCAGACGGGTGAAGTAGGCATTCCCCCCCCCCCTCAAAAAAAACAAAAGTTTTCACATAAAATAGGAAAAAAAAGAAATATGTAAAACAAATTTTAAATCATTTTATAAAATACAATAATTAAAAATATGTATGTATTTACTTTTGCTAATTTAAGCTTGAAATACCAAACACTTATTTATGACTGCTGCCAGCTGCTAGTTGTGTGAGCCTTCCAGCCTCAACAATTGCAAAAAACAAACATGATGAAATTTTAAAAAGCTGAAAAAATATATATTTTTTTTTGCATCCACAAACAGCTAGTCAGCCTTCTGGCGATATTAATATTTGTAGATTTAAACGTGTGTAAGAGAAAAATATATAATATAAAATATTTAAATAAATTATCAAGTTAAATTCTTATAACTTCCCCAAGGCCTGTTATAATTATCTGTTGCAATTTTCTATTTGTTTAAATAAACATACAAATGCAATTTTGTTTGGATTTTTTTTCATAATTATTTTTTCATCTTACTCATATTTGTTACGGCCAGCATAATTAAGGTACAATATACATTTATGATTTTGATTACTTTTGAAATAAATCATATTATAGGTTTTTAATGATATGTATTTGAAAGTCAAAAAAAATATTGTAAATGAAAGTTTACAAAAACTATAGGAACTATATAATCAGCTACTTATAATGTACGAATCATTTAAATCAATCAATACCGAGGAACGTTGGCTTACACATGTTTTCAATTAGAAAATTTATATTTATCTTTACACAATTTAGAACTTATTTGGACCATTAACATGAACTAAGCAACACACAGTGGGGGGGAGTGAAAAAAAGTGGAAATATATCAGTATCTTCTAAACGTAAAGTTTTGATTTTAATAAAATTGCACATGGCTATAGAGGAGGTGTAGCTGAGTATAACTGGGCCCTATGTCCTTGGTCGAGGGTGCTAAAATCTCCAAGGGTAACGTGAGTACTCAGGCGGAGGCCACAGGTCTGAGTGTCACTGGAGCTACTGTGACTGCGATGAACCAGACGAATACCCCGGGTCTGGTAGTCGGTGAAGCTACTGAGGTAAACAAGCCTAATTGGTTTTTGACGAGACAGGAAAGATTGACTTTGGACGACATTGACGACAACCTCTCTGGTCTGAAAGGGTTAAACCTTTACGAGACTGATGAGGAGGACTTACTCATGGTGTCCTCTGAGCCGCTAAAAGCGATGGAAGACGAACAGTATCCTTAGGCCCATGACCCTGCAAAGGGAGACCCAGGACAGAGAAACAAGAAACAGGACACAGAACAAGACGAACGGAAAAGGTTGGCAGGCTACAAACGCTCACTCCGGTATATCAGAACGTTGGACTCACGAGATCCGGCGTCTTTGACCACCAGGGAAAAGCGTTTGCGGCGTAAACATACCTACCACATACACAAGTATGAGGCTATGCTAAATACTACTCTTGTGAAGGTCAGGCCAGCCAATACTACGACCGAACCAAACCAGAGCAGGCATGTGATCACATCTAAACATGTGCCCCATGCCAGCACTGGACCGAACACGATCACCGCCTCGGAGAATCTTGACGTACGCCCATCTACATCAAAGAGGGCCACGTCGGGAGCAAAGAGACGTGATGACCAATGCGGCACGACGAAGTCTGCTAGCACAATACCCAAGGTGCTGTCCGCAATCTCCTCTACTCGAGGAACCGCGACGGTTGCCAAAGGTCCAGCAAGCA
Organism: Calliphora vomitoria; assembly: GCA_942486065.2. Lineage (NCBI taxonomy): Eukaryota > Metazoa > Arthropoda > Insecta > Diptera > Calliphoridae > Calliphora > Calliphora vomitoria. The sequence goes on along the minus strand of OW818030.2, from coordinate 112,600,695 downwards.
GGCCAAGTATTAAGCGGCAAAGGTCAGGTGAAACGCAGGTGTCTGAGGGTAAGCGGTTAAAACCATCAACTAGCTTAACATCAGCACCTAAACTACAAGTAGCCGTCATAGATCGTAGTCAACCTGATGGGAAAATGACTACGGACAGATGGCTGCTTCTGGAGGAGAGGATCTTGCGGGCGCAGGTTGACGAACTCGCATGCAGTGAAGATGATTCCTTTACTGCATTCGATGGTGCCAAATGGCTAAAGGCTGTCAAGATCATCGGGTGTGGTAACGAAAAGGCCCTAGGCTTTATCAAAAACTGCATCCGAGGAGTTGGCGAACTCTGGCCCAATGCAAGGATCGAAATCGTGCCCCTGGATCAAGTACCTTTTCGTACGACGGTGAGAGTGTTTACTTACTACTAACCTAAGTGTTTGCAATAGGGGTAACAGACCAACGTTTTTCAATAGGATCAGGGAGTAGGTCATTGATATTACTTTGGTAGGGAACACGGACTCAGTTAGGATTCTTGATTGGAGAGTATCACTCGAGTGCTCATTCTCGGATCACCATAGGATAGTCTTTACGATACAACTTACACTGGATAGGGAAAAACCCTTTAGGAATCCTAGGAAAACCGACTGGGTCAAATTCAGTAATCTCAGTGATACCATACCACCTCCAGGACAGATTAAATGGTACACGGAACTTGGACGACTCGGTAGATTTTCTATCCAGGTCACTAAGGAAGCCTACTATGCTTCGTGTAGGGAGCGGCAGGGACCTAGGAAATTCCGGCAACCATGGTGGAATCCTAGGCTAATGCAGCTAAGAAAGGACTGCAGGAAACTTTTTAATAAGGCAAAGAGGGACTAAGACCCGTTAAGCTGGGACGATTATCGTCAAAGCTTCAACACTTTCAAGAGGGAAACCTTGAAGGAATCTTGGAAACGTTTCTGTGAGGAACTGGAGAGTACCACTGAGGCATCGAGTCTACGTAAGGTACTATCCAAGGACCCTGATACGCCGGGATTCCTGATGAAACCGAATGGTAACTGAAAGTAGTACCGAAACTTTGTAACTGCTTATGGAGACACACTTTGCGGGTTGTAGGGATGATGAAAATGAGGGCTCCATTTCGGAGCACCTTGCAGCTTCCCAAATCCACATAAGTGAATTAATTAGCTCCATTGTTAGCGTGGAGAAAATTTCGTGGGCGGTGTCATCTTTCAAGCCCTATAAATCTCCAGGGCCAGATGGCATATTCCCAGCGTTACTCCAGAAATCGATTTCAACCATCATGCCATGGCTTATTATGATTTTTAGGAACAGCCTGGAAACAGGATACATTCCTATAGAATTGAGAGAGGTTACAGTGGTATTTACCCCCATAGCGGGAAAGGTAAACCATAGTACCGCCAAGGACTATAGACCGATCAGTCTGTCATTGTTTTTATTGAAAACACTGGAAAGATTGATCGATATCCATGTCAGAAGCATCCTCTCCCCTGACAATTTCTGTAAGGCACAACACGCATACCTTATAGGGACGTCGGTGGAGACAGCCTTGCATGACGTTGTTGGAACTATAGAGGGGACACTTGACAAAAAAGAGTATGTTATGGCATCTTTCTTGGATATAGAGGGTGCGTTTAATAATGTGAATATATCCGCAATAGTTGATGCATTGGGTGACCTAGATGTTGATCAGCGGATAAAAAATTGGACCGAAAATATGCTTAAGAGCAGGGCCATAAACTCTAATATGGGTATTGGTAGGACGAGGAAAGTTGTGACAAGGGGCACACCACAAGGTGGTGTTATCTCTCCACTTCTGTGGAATCTTGTCGTAAATAAAATCCTTTTCAGGCTCAGTAGGACAGGCACCTATGTAGTCGCATATGCTGACGACGTTGTGCTTCTTATTCAAGGGAAGTTTCTTCCCACAATAAGTGAACTCATGGAATCAGCTCTCAGCGTTCTACTATCATGGGCCAGAGAAAACGGTCTAGGTGTCAACCCTGCCAAAACCGAACTGGTTCTTTTCACCAGGATATACAAAATCCCAGAATTCAGACCTCCACGACTGGATGGTACTTTTCTAAAGATTTCAAGCGAAGCTAAATATCTTGGCGTAATTATGGACTCTAAGCTTTCGTGGAAACGTAATGCTGAGAGTCGAATGAAGAAGGCACTATGTGCCTTCTACATATGTAAGAAAATCTTAGGGAAGAGATGGGGTATTAAACCATATATTGTACACTGGATGTACACCGCGGTCATAAGACCTATTTTGGCCTATGGGGCTCTTGTTTGGTGGAGAGCGGTGGACCAAGACTCACCTTTCTACTCTAAACAAGGTACAAAGACTTGCATGTCTTGCAATTACTGGCTCTATGAATTCCACCCTCAAGCCAGTCTAGAGACGATGCTAAATATAACTCCCCTTGATATATATATCAAATGCATTTCTGCCAAGTCTGCTCTATGACTCAAACAGTCGAGCGGACTGAAGCATGATCAGAAGATAGGCAGGCCATTTATTGGGCAGGAAACGGATTACTTGGTATCTACACCGAATTTTGATAGGACGTTTAGGATCAAGATACCGACAAGGGATGACTGGGCCGCGAACACTGTCCTAAGGGACGCCGTGACCTCAGTCTACACTGATGGTTCAAAGACAGAAAGAGGCACGGGCTCGGGAATTTTCTCCGATGAACTGGACCTTTCGCTGTCTCTTCGAATACCGGATACCTGCACGGTTTTCCAAGCTGAGATATATGCCATCGATACAGCCGCGAGAAGAATCCGTTAACTGAATCTCGAAAATTCGACTATACATATTTACTTGGACAGCCTTGCATCAATCAAGGCTCTTAATTCCAACTTTATTAAGTCGAAATGTCTTCTCAACTGCATCCAATCACTGGCACAACTGACACAACTGGCCCACTCTGACAGAGAATAGGACTAAGACTCTTTTGTCTCTTAGTAGGAATTCGATCAGGCTTCTTACGGGTATAATCACTGGACACTGTTTGATTAGACGCATGTCAGAACGTATGGGTTACCCACGTTGTAGAAGTTGTTTGGATGAGGAGGAGGAAGAATCGGTACAACATCTTCTATGTGACTGCCCAGCCTTACAAGAGCATAGACTACTACATCTTGGAAGAGCTCTTTTCCATGATCTGGACTGTCTCAGAGATGTGCCACTAGTAAATATGATCAGATTTATTAAAAGTACCGGTTGGTTCTCACGGGGATCACAAGAAGTACATAGTCAACGAAATTAGGGTGGGCAACCATTCTCCCTTTATGTATATAAGGGAATGGTAATTCTAAGGGTATCACAATGGGCCACAAGGCCTCCGAGTGAACTCGCTAACTTGCGAGCAACCCACGTAACCCACGTAACCTTCTACACGCACAGAAAAAATATAGTTGTAAATGTTTACAGTAACTATTTCCACATTTTTAAATGTTTTTTAACAATATTATAATCAGAGTAACTATTTACATGATTGTGGTAACCATAATATGGTTAACTTACGATTGAAATGATTGTATCAATCATATATATGGTTACAGTAAACATGTATATGTTTGTTACAACCATTTTTCTGATTAAAGGTTTAATTAGACGTGCCATAACCGTAACCATATAAAAAAGGTATTCAAACCAAGCTTATGGGCAACAATGTATTTGATTATTGGTGACATACCATAACGCCATAGCCATAACTGTAAAATGCATATGATATGGCTATGGCGATATGGTAAGGCACGACTACTTGAACCTTAAGGTTTTACCATATTATGTTGCTCTCGGCTAATTTATATCATAATCTGAAAACAACATATTATGTAACCATATATATGATTGATACAATCATGTGAATCGTAAGTAAACCATATTATGGTTACTACAATCATGTAAATAGTTACTATGACTATAATATTGTTAAAAAACGTTTAGAAATGTTGAAATAGTTACTGTAAACATGCACAATTACAATAGGTACAATTGCTGTACATTGTGAGCAGCCTAACCTTAAGTTAAAGTTCTCCTTAATTTTCCATCGTACATTGTTCACTCTTTTTTTTCTCATAGACTCGATAGATGTTTTAACAGATCATAGCTTATCTAAAATTTCAAAATTCTGGTAACAAGTTTCATTTTCTGAAAAATCACATCCTTTTCTAACATAAATTATACATTTTGTTTTAAAATTTTAACGATCTGTCTGGAGCCTTGATTAATATAAATACAAATCTTCGTATCTCTGTTCCTAACTCCATTATATGTCATCAACTACCAATTTCAATAGAGTGAATTTCTACAAATAAATGAGAGAGAAAAAGCAACTACAAAATGACATTTTAAATTTATTAAATATAGTTTAAGGCATTACAGCATCAACAAATAAAATGCATAAGTAAATAATTTAATGTAAAAAAAAGACATTTATTAAAAAAAAAACAAAAATTATTATCTTCATGTGTAAATTTTTATCAGTTTATCATGATGGCATAAAAACAAATAAACAAACGAACACAAAAAAATATACAAAATTGTAGGTATGTGCAGCAATATATCCCTGCAGTTTTAGAAGCTAGTTCCACTTTGTTTACCCACCAACCTATTTAAAACGTCTTTGTTTTGCTAAAGGTATTGAACTGAGTTTAAATTTATAGCTGAAAATAAACTAGTTTAAAGATCATAGTAAATTCGCCTAGATAACCTATGTAAGTAATGATATATCTAGATCATAGCTGACAATTGCTGGCTTTAAAACTACTGGTATGTATATGAGTATATTTTTATGTGAATTTATATATATTATTTACCCTGAAAAGGTCATATAAATAAAATATTAAATTTGTTTGATTTATTTATTTACATCTTTTCATTAAATTAAATTGTTGATCTTTTTCATTATTATTTAAGTAAAAGTAAATATGATTTTAAAAACAAGTTAGAGTGCTATATTCGGCTATGCCGAATCTTAAATACCCTCCACCTAAATTAAATGAAAATTATAGAAATTACATTGGTATAAACACTCTTATACACATATTCAGTGTTTGTTATTGGGACTTAGCTCCGATTATGAAGGTAGAATGTTAATGTAATACAGTAGTTTTCGCTTATAGTCTACAAATACAGTTGCACAATTTTTATGAACTATAAGCGAATTAGGACTATAACCGAATTTATTTTTAAGTCACTTTATGGATTATAGAAGAATCCTGAAATAGTACACATTTTGGATTATATGCAAATTATGTACTTTTTTTAAACAAAATAAAAGTTTGTTTAAAATATAGTAGTTAAGTAGTAGTAAATATTTTAACGTATTTGAGGCCTATTTTGCTTGATATTTTTCTCCATAACATTATTTACAAGAGTTTTATGGGTATTATTGTGATTATCGGAAATGGAGCTAATATGGGTGCTATGGTCAAATATGGACCGATATTCACAAAACCCAGTAGTATGATTTTTGGATACAATATATTCTTCTGTATACAATTTTAGTTCGATATCGATATATTTCAAATATTTATAAAGGTTAATGTGTTTTTCGGAAGTGGTCCTTATATGGGAGCTATGACCAATTATCGGCCGATCTTCACAAAATTCAACACATCGATTTTCGTATATATGTGAAATATTTATTTGAAATTTTAACCAGATAGAATCTTTTATAAGAGATTTATTAGTATTTAAGTAATTTTTGGAAATGGACCTTATATGGGAGCTATAGTTAAAAATGAACCGATATTCACACAATCTAGTAGTATCATTTGTGAATAAATACTACCGATCTGTGTAAAATTTAAATTCGATAACGATATTTTTCAGCTATTTATGAAAATTAATGTGGTTTTTAGAATTGGGTCCTTATATGGGAGCTATAACCAATTATGGGCCGATCTTCATGAAATTCCCTACAATGATTTTCATGTGCATGGGGATTATGCAAGTTGAATTTCAACCTGACACCGATATATATAAGATATTTAAGTGTATTTAAATGATTTTCGGAAGTAAACTTTGTATGAGAGCTAGGGTCAAATAGTGCCCGATCCAAAAAAAAAAATTGGTCTCGCGATTTATGTTTGCACGAAACATAGTTGTGCTGAATTTTGTATGGATACTGCAATTCTATGGCCATTTATATACCATAGCACCATATTTCGGGAAGAAATTTGTATGGGGGCTACGAGAAATTATGAACCGATTCTTTCCATTTTTAACAGAATTTTTCCTTTTATCATATCAATAATGTGTGCAAAATTTCATGGTGTTCTCTACAATGAATTTACCCAAAGTCACAAAAAATCATGTGAAAATTGTCAAAATTCTTGGAGGTTGTCTTACATTTTGATCCATAACCCTGGTTCTACTAATTCGATTTTGCTGATTTTCAATACCAAACTGCTTAGAAAAATTATAAACATTTTGGTATGCATTTCATTAATTTTGCTTATGTATTTTGGACGTGAGAGTGTTTTACACAGACAGACAGACAGACAGACGGACAGACGGACAGACAGACGGACATTGCTCAATCGACTTAGAATTTCATAAGGATCAATAATATATATACTTTGTTGGGTCTCAGATGAATATATCTCAATGTTACACACGGAATGACAAACGTATATATACCCTCTTTCACCACTTGTGGTGGTGGAGGGTATAATAAAATTTATTTATTCTTAAGAATTTCTAAAGATTTTTCATCTCATCCCCCCCTTCCCCTAAAACCCTTTGCCTATACAATAACCTTATGTTTTCAACTCCAACATCCGTTTCCGCTTGAAAGCAAAAACTTTTTGTTTTCTATGGAAAACATAGACATAAATAAAAGCAGTAAAACTTAAAACTATGTTGTTTCTTCTTATTATTTTTTATATTATTTTGTATTCTTTATAATGTTTTTGAAATTTTTTTTTTCATTTTATTTTATTTGTAAAAAATCACACAACTATTGTTTGTGGCAGTACAAACGACGAAAAAGTAAACTTCTATAGTCTTTCGAGTAAATGGAGAATAATAACGTCATGGTGAAGTTCAAGTAGTGTATTTTTATTTAAATAAAATTGAAAAAAAGCTACAACAATACATCTATGTGGGGAATTTAAAATTGTATTTACATTTATGTTGATTTGAATGCATTATGCGTTTGTTGTACACTCAACTAAAGTTTTAATGCAGGGGATTTAAAAAAAAAGGAGGAAAAACTTCTATTGTTAGAAAATGTTTAAAGCAATAAACAAAAAACTGCTCCAGACTTTTTTTAAACTAAAAGAGTCAAGTCTAAATTAAATTTTTTTAACAAAAAATTTGATTTTTTTAAGAAGAAAAATCTAAAATAGCATAATTTTTCATTAGAAATATTAGTGATCACCGATTGACTAATTTTAGTTTCTAGAGTTTTTCACATAACATTTTGATTTATCATCAGAAACATTACCGATCGATCTCCTTTTTAGTTTTTTTTTATGTTTTTCATATAAAATATTAATATTTCATCAGAAATTTCAGTGATCACTGATCGACGTTCTTTTCTCAATTGAACACTTGTTTACAAAGTTTTTAACGATTTTAATTTTTTGAGTTTTTTACTCGAAATATTGATTTTTCATCAGAAATATCAGCTACCGATCGAGCCACCTTTCTCTATTTTATACTTTTTTGAGTTTTTTTTTATTAAAGATTGATTTTTCATCAGAAGTATACGTGATCACTCACTGAGCTCCTTTTCTCAATTAAACGCTTATTTACTAAGTTATTATCGATTTAATTTTTTTTGAGTTTCTCCCTAAAAATATTGATTTTTTATCAAAAATATATGTGATCACTGATCGACGTCTTTTTCTCAATTGAACACTTATTTACTAAGATTTTAACTATTTTAGATTTTTTGAGTTTTTATTATTAAAGATTGATTTTTCACCAGAAATATCAGTGATCACCGATCGAGCTACTTTTCTGATTTAAACGCTTATTTACAACTTTTTTAAAAATGTTTATTTTTTGAGATTTACACACACAATTTTTATTCAGAAATATAAGTGAGCGCAGTTCATGTTCGTTTTCTCAATTAAACGTTTTTAAAAATTTTAGTTTTTTGAGTTTTTCATACAAAATATTGATTTTTCATCATGGTGGCTCACCTTTCTCTATTTTATACTTTTTTTATTAAAGATTGATTTTTCATCAGAAGTATACGTGATCACTCACTGAGCTCCTTTTCTCAATTAAACGCTTATTTACTAAGTTATTACCGATTTAATTTTAATTTTTTTTTTTTTTTGGGTTTCTCCCTAAAAATATTGATTTTTTATCAGAAATAGATGTGATCACTGATCGACGTCTTTTTCTCAATTGAACACTTATTTACTAAGTTTTTAACGATTTTAGATCTTTTGAGTTTTTCTTATTAAAGATTGATTTTTCACTAGAAATATCAGTGATCACCGATCAAGCTACTTTTCTGATTTAAACGCTTATTTACAACTTTTTTAACAAATTTAGTTTTTTGAGTTTTACACACACAATTTTTATTCAGAAGTATAAGTGAGCGCCGTTTATGTTCCTTTTCTCAATTAAACGTTTTTAAAAATTTTAGTTTTTTGAGTTTTTCATACAAAATATTGATTTTTCATCAGAAATATCAGTGATCACCGAACGAGCTCTTTTTCTCAATTAAACGCTTCTTTGCAAAGTTATTAACGATTTTAGTTTTGTTGAGTTTCTCACACAAAATATTAATTTTTCATTAGAAATATCAGTGATCAATGATCGGGCTCCTTTTCTCAATTAAACACTTTTTTACAAAGTTATTAACGATTTTAGTTTTTCGCACAAAATAATAATTTTTCTTTAGAAATATCAGTGATCACCGATCGAGCTCATTTCTTAGTCAATCGCTTATTTAAAAGGTTATTCATGATTTTTTTTTTTTTTTTTTTGAGTTTCTGATACAAAATATTGATTTTTCATCAGAAATATCAGTGATCACCGATCGAGCCACTTTTCTCGATTTTAGATCTTTTGATTGATTTTTTATCAGAAATATTGAAATGGTGATCACTCACCGAGCTCCTTCTCTCAATTCAACGCTTATTTACCAAATTATTAACGATTTTAGTTTTTTGAGTTTTTACCGATTTTTCATCAGATATAAGTGATCAGCAATTGAACTCCTTTTCACAATAAAACGCTTGTTAACTTAGTAAATTAAGATATTATTTATTTTTTGAGTTTTTCACACGAAATATTGATTTCTCATTAGAAATATCAGTGATCACCAATAAAGCTTATTTTCATAACTAAACGCTTTTTTATAAAGTTATAAACGATTTTAGTTTTTTTTTTAAGTTTCTCACTGAAAATATTGATTTTTCATCAGAAATATCAGTGATCTCCGATCGAGCTGTTTTCCTCAATTAAACGCTAATTTTCCAAGTTATTAACAATTTTATTTTTTTTCATACAAAATATTGATTTTTCATCAGAAATGTCAGTGATCACTGACCGATGTCCTTTTCTCAATTAAACCGCTTATTTACAAAGTTATTAACGATTTAAGTTTTATGAGTTTTACATATAAAATATTGATTTTTCTTCTGAAATAATCCCATCCTTATTAAAGACTAGCACTAAACCCGGTGCGCTTCGCCACCCCAATTGTATGAAAGAAATAGTACTATTAAGTCCCCATCCATACTGTGAAACATTTGCTGCAAAACATTTGTGTTTGTCGATGAAAGGGGAAAGAGAAATGGTAAAGGGTACTCTGTTTTATCCACATTTATTTGTTCATATTCGTTCTGTACAGAAATGTCAAAAACTGAAAAGCAAAAGCTTCACTGTGTGGACACGAATGTAGTTTCAAAAGAGAATTTAAAAATGTTTTGCAGCAAATGTTTCACAGTGTGGACCGGGACTAAGTCTCTCTTTGTGAATTAAAGCTAATTCAGGATAATATGCCTCTAGATTCATGTTTATTGAATCATTGTATTGTGGCTTCTAGCACATTCGAAACGTATTATTATAATTAAATAGTACCATTTAGACCCACATTTTATATGCCCACACATGATCATTTTTATAGTAAATGCTAAAGAAATGTACCACTAAAGTCACTTTTTGTGAATTCTAACTCATTCCGGATGTGTGCCTAATTTTGAATTTTTAGGTTTAATTTTATAAAATTGTCAAAAAATATTATTAGTTGGAAAAAAGTACCTGTGAGTCCCTTTTTTAGATTCTTATTCGGTCAGGATCATATACCATTCGAAGAACGAAAAAATACAAATTATTTTTGTATCCTCAATGACATATAGATGGCTTAGTGACTTTCTTTTTTTACTCAGAAGCATATCAGTAAACTAATTTAATATAATAAAAAGTATCATTAGAGGAAAAAGTACCGATTTTCCACACTTGAAGCACCGTCAAGTTTTAAATCGAAGTAATTTCCTTATTCTAAGTTCAATATATTAGAAAATTCAAAAAGTACTATTTGGAGAACGAAAAAAAACTTCTTAGTTTGGTTTAGTTCACAATTTTTGGTATCATAATACAATTGAGCACCCTATTCTTGCATATTTCTTTAGTGAGAAGTATATTAGCCTACCATAATGTATTTAAGCTAACTAATTTAATACATTAAAAAAGTACCATTAAAAGAAAAAGTACCCATTTTCCTTTATCCTCTTGAACACGCGTTAAGTCTGAATTTAAAATTTGTATAGCATTTCCTATATTATAAACTGAATTTGTTTCTATAACACTTACTATTTAATAAGTTTTTGAAATTCTTCTTGAAATTCTTTTTGGAAACTCTACTATAAATGTATTTAAAAAGTACTATTACAACAAAAAAAATGTACCATAATATCTCCAATTTAATTTTTACTCACTGAGGAGCATATATTTTATAATTCTAGGTCCATTATTATAGAAAATTCAAAATATACCATTAGAATAATGAAAAAGCTCCATAATGTTCCCAGTTATAGAATCCTACTCGCTCAAGTCCATATAATATTATGTTCATGTTTCTAGATTTATTATAGAAAATTTAAAAAGTACCATTAGAATAAAGAAAAAGTATTAAGTATTCTCTTTGAATTTTCACTCACTTAGAACAATATGCAGTTAATTTGGTATTTCTAAATCCATTATTAGAGAAAATTCAAAAAGTACCTTTATAATATAGAAAAAGTAGCATAAAGCCCCTACTTGTGGATTCCCAATCGGTCGGGATCATATAAGCTTTATTTCACAATTCTAAGTTCATTGGTGAAGAAAATACAAAAAGTACTATTAGAATTTAGAAACAGTACTATAAAGACTCCCCCTTAAATTCTCACTCCCTTATGACCATATATGTTTAATTTTATGTTTCTAGGTCCATTATTATAGAAAATTTAAAAAGTACTATTAGAATAAAGAAAAAGTACCATAATGTCCCCACTTGTAGATTTTCTTTCGCTTAGGTCTATATAAGAGTTATATCATGTTCATTGGTGAAGAAAATACAAAAAGCATTCGAATAAAGTACGAAAAAGTACCAAAATGTCTCCCCCTAGAATTACCATTCACTTAGTAAATTTAAAAAAGTACCATTATAATAAAGAAAAGGTATCAAGAAGTATCCCCTTGATTTTTCACTTACTTAGTACCCTATACGCTTAAATTCATATTTATATGTCCATTATTACAGAAAATTCAAAAAGTACCATTAGAAAACAGAAAAAGTACTAAAGGGCAGCCACTTGTTGATTCCCACTCACTCGGGTCCATATAAGCTTTATTTCATGTTTCTAGGTTCATTGGTAAAGAAATTACAAAAAGTACCATTCGAATAAAGAAAAAGTACAAAAAAGTCTCTCCCTAGAATTCTCACTCACCTAGGACCATATATGCTTAATTTCATGTTTCTAAGTCCATTGCTATAGAAAAGTCAAAAAAGTACCATTAGAATAAAGAAAAAGTACCATGAAGTGTCCGCTTGAATTTTCACTCACTTATTACCATATACGCATAATTTCGTACTTCTATGTCCATTATTACAAAAAAATCAAAAAGTACCATTAGAATATAGAAAAAGTACCAAAAAGCCCCTACTTGTGGTTTCCCACTCACTCGGTTCCATATAAAAAAAAGTACCATGAAATGTCCGCTTGAATTCTTACTAACTTAGAACCATATACATTTAATTTCGTGTTTCTATGCCCATTATTACAAAAAAATCAAAAAGTACCATTAGAATATAGAAAAAGTACCAAAAAGGCAGCCACTTGTGGATTCCCATTCACTCGGGTCGATATAAGCTTTATTTCATGTTTCTAGGTTCATTGGTGAAGAAATTACAAAAAGGACCATTCGAATAAAGAAAAAGTACCAAAAAGTCTCCCTCTAGAATTCTCACTCACTTAGGACCATATATGCTTAATTTCATGTTTCTAAGTCCATTGCTATAGAAAATTCCAAAAAGTACCTTTAGAATAAAGAAAAAGTACCATGAAATGTCCGCTTGAATTCTTACTAACTTAGAACCATATACATTTAATTTCGTGTTTCTATGCCCATTATTACAAAAAAATCAAAAAGTACCATTAGAATATAGAAAAAGTACCAAAAAGGCAGCCACTTGTGGATTCCCATTCACTCGGGTCGATATAAGCTTTATTTCATGTTAATAGGTTCATTGGTGAAGAAATTACAAAAAGTACCATTCGAAAAAAGAAAAAGTACCAAAAAGTCTCCACCTAGAATTCTCACTCACTTAGGATCATATATACTTAATTTCATGTTTCTAAGTCCATTGCTATAGAAAATTCGAAAAAGTACCTTTAGAATAAAAAAAAGTACCATGAAGTATCCTATTGAATTTTTGCTCACTTAGACCTATATACGCCTAATTTCGTATTTCTATATCCATTATTACAAAAAAATCAAAAAGTACCATTAGAATATAGAAAAAGTACCAAAAACCACTTGTTGTTTCCATTCGGGTCCATATAACCTTTATTTCATGTTTCTAGGTTCGTTGTTGAAGAAATTACAAAAAGTACCATTCGAATAACGAAAAAGTACCAAAAAGTCTCCCCCTAGAATTCTCACTCACTTCGGACCATATATGGTTAATTTCATGTTTCTAAGTCCATTGCTATAGAAAATTCAAAAAAGTACTATTAGAATAAAGAAAAAGTACCAAAAGGCAGCCACTTGTGAATTTCCACTCACTCGGGCCCATATAAGCTTTATTTCATGTTTCTAGGTTCATTGATGAAGAAATTACAAAAAGTACCATTCGAATAAAGAAAAAGTACCAAAAAGTCTCCCCCTAGAATTCTCACTCACTTAGGACCATATATGCTTAATTTCATGTTTCTTAGTCCATTGCTATAGAAAATTAAAAAAAGTACCATTAGAATATAGAAAAAGTACCAAAAAGCCCCCACTTGTGGTTTCCAACTCATTCGGGTCCATATAACCTTTATTTCATGTTTATAGGTTCGTTTGTGAAGAAATTACAAAAAGTACCATTCGAATAAAGAAAAAGTACCAAAAAGTCTACCCTCACTCACTTATTACCATATATGCTTAATTTTATGTTTCTAGGTCCATTATTATAGAAAATTCAAAAAGTACCATTAGAATGAAGAAAAAGTACCAAAAGTACCACTCTAATATAGAAAAACTGCAATAAAGTTTCCTCCTAAAATTCTCACTCACTTATTACCATATATGCTTAATTTCAGTTTCTAGGCCCATTATTAAAGAAAATTCAAAAAGTACCATTATAAGAAGAAAAAAGTACCTATATTTCAGTTCTCACATTTTGGTACCTAAATATTATCCCCTACTCCTAACTCTAACTTCACTCAGATACATATCAGCTAACTTTAATGTCAATAAGTGAAATAATTTAAAATATTAAAAAAAGTACCATTAGGAAAAAAGTACCAAATCCCCTTTTCCTCCTTGAACACCCCTCAAGTTTGAAATTTAAAAATATTCCATTTTGCCAAAATTGTTTATGCTTAAAGACATGCCTCAAACGATTAAATTCTGTGTCAATGTGCTCAAGAAAAATAAGTTTTAAAAAAAGTACCAAACTGTTTTCCCGGATTTGGACAAATATACATCTTGTCAGTCGAGTTCCAAATAGCACTCTGTTAGTTAATTTTTGCATGAATCCAGGAACCAATGTTAAAAATTTATCAAAATTGGCTGAAAATGTTAAATAAAATGTATTTTTCCGTTTTTACCCCCTTTTTGGTACCTTTTTTATCCCCATTGTGGTGTTAAAATTGTATCCAAATAAATTTCTGTATCATGGTGGGAGCTTAAAATAAAATATTTATATGTCTTTATGAATTTGTAGAAAAATATAGTTTTTGAAAAAAGTACCAAAAATAAACACAATTTTTATCCCTAAGGGTTCGAATTTCCAAAAAGTACCAAACTTATATTTGTTATTTTTTTATATGTAAAGAATATGATTTTAAACTTGTTTGTATGTTTATTGGTTTAAAAGATACATATGGTGCCAAAAAAGTACCAAAATACAGTTTTTACCCGTTTTCTCCCCTAAAGAGTCCGAATTTTAAAAAAGTACCGGACACCTGTCAGCTTATTTTTTAAATGGAGTAACATGATATTATAAGTTTTTTTGTATCTTTATTAGTTTTGAAGATATAAGGTTACCGAATTTACCCGTTTTTACCCTTTTTTACCCCCTAAACATTCGAGTTTCCAAAAATCCATTCTTATCGGATCGTTTTGGGGAGGGAGGAACCCACAGTTAAAATTTCGTGATTCTAGCTTCAGTCGTTTGGGCTGTGCGATGATGAATCAGTCAGTCAGTCAGTCAGTCAGTCAGTCAGTCAGTAACGTTACTCTTTTATATATATAGATTGATTATTCATCGGAAATATCAGAGATAACCGATCTAGTTTCTTTTCTCATTTAAACGCTTATTTACGAAGTTATTAACGATTTTAGTTTTTTTTTTTACTTTTTCACGCAAAATATTGATTTTTCATCAGAAATATCAGTGATCATCGACCCTGCTCCTTTTCTCAGTTAAACGCTTATTTGCAAAGTTATTAACGATTTAATTTTTTTTTAAATTTTCATATAAAATATTGATTTTTCGTCAGATTTTTTATCAGAAATATCAGTGATCACTGATCGAGTTCCTTTTCTTAATTAAACGCTTATTTTCCAAGTTATTAACAAATTTATTTTTTGAGCTTTTCATACAAAATATCTCATCAGAAATATCTCTGATCACTGATCGATGTCCTTTTCTCAATTAAACGCTTATTTTCAAAGTTATTAACGATTTAAGTTTCATGAGATTTTTCTGGAAATTTTTTATTATTAACAACATTTTAAAATGTTCAAAATAACAGCAAAATAAATTATATTTAGGAAACGGAAACTTATGTCAACTGTATTTTGAATTTCCTGGCTATCGCCACGAAAACAGACACCCACATTTAAATAACTACAAAAAAAAACTAAACGCAATCACTTGAACACATACAATTGTCAAATTTTTGTTAAAAGTTTTATCAGCCATAAAAATATAATTGCAAACTAGAGCAAAAATATTTTTGGAAAACTCCACTTACAACACAAAATGGCAACAACAATGGGAAGTTTATCATTTAAAAATAAAAGTTGTCGCCGCGAAAAATAACAAAACATTAGCATTGTTATGTTAGTTGTAACAAATTTTCTAAGGACATTAATTGTATGGCATGCAAATGTCGCCGTCAACGTATCAACAACCAACACACAACAACTACTGCAACCAAATAATTTTAGAAAAGTTTCATGTACTTGTACTAGCAACTTGTAAGTATTAAACAATATTTTAACTCATAATAAAAATCAGCGAAAAAAAAAACTTTTCTTACAACTTGCCACACGTAAGTGCAAAAGGGTGGCACACTCACTAACAACAACAATAACAAAACGGTAACAGCTACAACAATTGCATTTGTAGGAGTCAAGAGTGTTTATTTTGTTGTATTATTTTGAATAATTTTGGTGTTTTTTAGTTCAACAACAACTTTATTATTTGTTGAGAAAATTTTACATAAAATTTTGTGTTCGTTGTTGTGAGACTTAGATGTTGTTGGTGTTTTTGTTTTGTTACATTTTTTCTACTTTTTTTCGTATGGTACAGCAACAAAAACAACTACTGTTGAACACCTCTAAACATTAGTTTTTAAGTACATTTTATTATTGTGTCAAAAATATATACATTTTTGTAGTTTTTCTGTTTTTTGTTTTTTTTTTTTCATTGGAACTTAAAAACTTTTTGGCAAAATATAAAATATTGTTTCATGTTGTTTTGCATTTATTACTTACATATATTATTCCAAGTAGAATTTGTTTCGGAACACATTTACATTTTAAAGAAAAAGGAGCACCTAATATATCACCAAAAACTTGAAAAAGTTAAAGTTCTGAAGCACCTTAGTAGCTCCTTATATTCAACCAGAAATCTCAAAAACAAAAATCGTTAATTACTTTGTAAATAAGCCCTTAATTGAGAAAATAATCGATCGGTGATCACTGATGTTTATGTTGAAAAGCAATGAAAAACTTAAAAAATCTGAAATCTCAAAAATATAAAAACATTAATAGCTTTATAAATAAGTGTTTAAGCAAGAAAAGATGTTTAATCTGTGATCACTTATATATCTGGCTTTCATATTTTATATGAAATACTCAAAACATCAAAAATTGTTAATAACGTTGTAAATAAGTGTTTAATTGAGAAAAGGAGTTCGTTCGGTGATCACTGATATTTCTGATGAGAAATCAGTATTTGATGAGAAAAACTGAAAAAAAAATTAAATCAATAATAACTTTGTAAATAAGCGTTCAATTGAAAAAAGAAGCTTGATCGGTCACATATATTTCTCACCAAAAATCAATATTTTTTACGAAAAACTTAGAATATCTAAAATCGTAACTACTTTGTAAATAAGCGTATAATCGGAAAAAGGAGCTCGATAGGTGATCTCTGATATTTTTTGAGAAAAATCAATATTATATATGAAAATGTAATAACTTTGTAAATAACCATTTATTTAAGAAAAGTAGCTCGATCAGAGATCATTGATGAAAAAAAAATATTTTGTGTGAAAAACTCAAAAAAAAATTTAATTTTTAATAACTTTGTAAATAAGCGTTTAATTGAAAAAAAGAGCTTGATCGGTGATCACTGATATTTCTGTTCAAAAATCAAAATTTTGTGTAAAAAACTTAATAACTGTGTAAATATGAGTTTAATTGAGAAAAGGAGCTCAATCGGTGATCACTGATATTTCTGATGAAAAGTAAACATAGAATAGTGGAAAAAACTAGTAGCAAACTAAAATCGTTAATAACTTTGTTCAATTGAGAAAAAGAACTCGGTCGGCGATCACTTATATTTCTGAAGAAAAATCAATATTTTCAGTGAGAAACTCAGAAAAACTAAATTCCTTAATAACTTTGTAAATAAGGGCTTAGTTGTGAAAAGAAGCTTTATCGATAATCACTGATATTTCTGTTGAAAAATCAATATTTTGTGTGAAAAAGTCATGAAAAACTAAAATCCCTAATAACTTTGTAAATAAGCGTTTAATTGAGAAAAGGAGCTGAATCGGTAATCACTGATATTTCTAATGAGAAATCAATATTTCGAGTGAAAAATTCAAAAAATAAATAAAATCGTTAATTTACTTTAATTTAATTTAAGTTAACAAGCGTTTAATTGTGAAAAGGAGTTTAATTGCTGATCACTTATATTTCTGATGAGAAAACAATACTTTGTGTGAAAAATTCTAAAAATCGAAAATCTTATAACTTTGTAAATAAGATTTTAATTGTCATATTTTTGTGACCAAATATCAATCCATTAATTAAGAAAAGAATCTCGATTGAAGATCTCTTAAATTTTATATAGAAAACTCAAAATGTCTAAAATGTTTAAACATTTTTTTAAATGAATTTAATCGAGAAATGGAGCTCCGTCTGTGATCACTCATATTTCCCACCAAAAATCTTAATTTTATATGAAAAGCTAGAAAACAAATCTTAAACAAGAAAATGAGCTTGATTGGTGATATCTGATATTTCTGACCAAAAATAATGTTTTATGTCAGAAACTAAAATCGTAGCTTAATCAATTTTAACAAATAAGCATTTAATCGAGAAAAGGAACTCGATCGGTGATCATATCACTGAGCAAAAAATCGAAAAATCGTTAATTAATTTTCAAATGATCCTCTGCGAATGATCGCAGACGAAAAAATCACTATTATCTGAAAAATTTTAAAATCTAAAATCCTCAATAACTTTGTAAATAAGCGTTTTATTGGGAGAAATAGTTGCTGCTTTACTGTGTTTAATATAAATTTTACATTATATTGCACAAGTCACTCATATCCGATGTACTTCCTTTCTCATACTTTTAAACAAAAATTTCAAACACTGCCACAACCCTCCACTCAAGCACAAATACATATTTTGAAACATTAAGTCTTAAAATGTTTTTGCATTTAGTGGCAGTTTGTATGCAAAAAGTGTAATTATTACAAAAAAAAGACATTTTAAAGGAAAAGGGAAATTTGAACATCTTTAACTTAATTTGTCTTAAAATTTTGACATTGAACTTAATTACAGTTAAGCCACAAAGCAGACATTTTGAGTTAAGTTTGAAATAACAGACAGTTGATTAAAAAAGTACATTTAAAATATATTTAATTTTACTTAACAGTGATTCACTAGCTGACAGCTTAATAAAAATGTATTAAGAAGGATTTAAAAAGAAAATACTTAGAGCAAGAGTATGTAATTGTCTTGAAAGTAATATATGTATTTTAGTTCTCAACAAAAGGGAAACAGCAAAACTTGGTTTGGTTTACAAATTAATGCTATCCATACATTACAATATTTTAATTCATATATTTTAAACCTGATATTAACATAAATGTTATAAAACTGTAAATTCTCTCAAACAGTTTAATGACAATTACTTTATTAAAAATAAAAGTTCAAAAGCGAAATGCAATAGCAATAATAAAGTTTTTCATAAAGCACCAGCAACTACTACTTACACATCGCGCATAAATATTTATATTTTTTATTAATATTCTTTTTAGCATTTACCAAATGTTTATACAAAGATAGTACTTCTTATTTTTCCAACTTTTTATGAAAAAATTAAGTTTATAAGATGCTGTGGTATAAAAACACAGCACAAACAACACCGAAGAAGCCTTGATTTCAATGTTTTTCTTTGGCAATTTTTATTTTGTTTGTCTCAACTTTATAAATCAGCTTTATTACAAAATAAACAATTTGTATCTGTGTGTGTGTGTGTGTATGTTTGCTTGTATGCTCTACAAAATGAACATTGTCATACACTTGCACTCCCATTCTTTTAAACGAATGTAGCAATATTTTGCCAGCAATATCATTATCCTTTCTTTCTTTTGTTTGTTTATTTGTTGTTGTTTTTTTTTCAACATTCTGTTTTTTACTCCTGCTCTAAAGTCACATTCTTGCAGCCAATGATAATATCACGATTTTAATATTGTACCAGGACACGAGTATACAAGTGTTACAGAAAACAAGGAAATAATGACAAGTTTATATTGTTAGGTGGAAACGAACTTTGTATGCTCTACATTAACGTATGTTCCAAATTCACGAAAACATTTAATTTACCACCATTTGTGCAGTAAAGTACAGTTCGACAGCTGACAATTGATAAACACATATTTACAAAGATTTAACGAGATTTTCCTTTTTTTGTTTTGAGTTTTTCACTCGAAATATTGATTTTTCATCAGAAATATCAGAAATCGAGTTCCTTTTCTCAATTAAACGCTTTTTTACAAAGTTATTAACGAATCAGTTTTTTTTTTTTTTTTTTTTGATTTTTCGTCAGAAATATCAGTGATCACTGATCGAGATCCTTTTCTCAATAAAACGTTTATTTTCAAAGTTATTAACGTTTCAGTTTTTTTGAGTTTTTCACACAAAATCCAAATTTTTTATCAGAAATATCAAGATCCTTTTCTCAATTGAACGCTTATTTACAAAGTTATAAACGATTTTAGTTGTTTTGAGTTTTTTATTTAAAATATTTATTTTTCATCCGATAATAAGTGATCACTGATCGAGATTCTTTTCTCAATTGAACGCTTATTTTAAAAGTTATTAACGATTATAGTTTTTTACGAATTTTTCCCACTATACTTTATTTATTTTTCATCAGAAATATCAGAGAGCTTCTTTTCTCAATTAAACGCTTATTTACAAAGTTATTAACGATTTTAGTTTTTTTCATCTTTTCACACAAAATATTGATTTTTCATCAGAAATATCAGTGATCAGCGACCGAGCGCCTTTTCTCATTTTAACGCTTATTTACAAAGTTATTAACGATTTTAGTTTTTTTTTTCAGCTTTTCATACAAAATATTGATTTTTTATCAGAAATATCAGCGATCGAGCTCCTTTTCTCAATTAGACCATTATTTATAAAGTTATTAACGATTTTAATTTTTTTGGAGTTTTTTACACTAAATATTGATTTTTCATCAGAACGATCACTGATCGAGATCCTTTTCTCAATTGAACGCTTATTTAAAAAAGTTATTAACAATTTTTAGTTTTTTTAATTTTTCACACAAAATATCAGTGATCGAGCTCCTTTTCTCAATTAGACCATTATTTACAAAGTTATTAACAATTTTAGTTTTTTTTTTGGGGTTTTTCACACTAAATATTGATTTTCTATCAGAAATATCAGTGATCACCGATCGAGTACTTTTCTCACTTAAACACTTAACACAACATTATTAACGATTATAGTTTCTTATGAATTTTTCTCAATTAAACGCTTATTACAAAGTTACTAACGTTTTTTTAGAATTATTCACACAAAATATTGATTTTTCATCAAAAATATCAGTGATCACCAATTTTTCTCAATTAAACGCTTATTTACAAAGTACTGATTTTTCATCAGAAAGATTCAGTAATCAGCGATCTAACTCCTTTTCTCAATTGAACCCTTATTTACAAAGTTATTAAATTTTTTTAAGTTTTTCACACCAAATATTGATTTTTCATCAGAAATATCAGTGATCACTGATCGATTCATTTACAACGTTATTAACGATTTTTGTTTTTTTAAGAGTTCTTCTCAGTACAAAGTGACTAACGGTTTTTTGAGTTTTTCACGCAAAATATTGAGTTTTTATCAGAATATAATTGATCACCGATCGACCTCCTTATCTCAATTAAACGCTTATTTACAAAGTATTGATTTTTCATCAGAAATGTCAGTGATCACCGATCGAGCTCTTTCTCTTTATTAAAGGTCGAGCTCCGTTTCTCAATTAAACGTTTATTTACAAAGTCATTAAAGATTTTAATTTTTTTGTGTTTTTATTGAGTTCATATCAGAATATAATTGATCACCGATCGAGCCCCTTTTATCAATTAAACGCTTACTTACAATGTTATTAGATTTATACACAAAATATTGATTTTTCATCAGAAATGTTTCTCAATTAAAAGTTTTTTTTTACAAAGTTAATTCCGATTTTATTTTTTGGGGTTTTTATTGATTTTTCATCAGAATATAAGTGATCACCGATCGAACTCTTTTTCTCAATTAAACTCTTATTTACAACGTCATTAACGATTTTAATTTGTTTGTGTTTTTATTGATTTTTCATCATAAATGATTTAACTACTTTTCCAAATTAAACGCTTATTTACAAAGTTATTAAAATCTTATTTCCGAAGTCATTAACGATTTAAGTTTTTTGAGTTTTCATCAGAATATAAGTGATCACCGATCGAGCTCCTTTTCTCAATAAAACGCCTAATTGCAATGTTACTAGTTTTTATACAAAATATTGATTTTTCATCAGAAATGTTTCTCAATTAAACGCTTTTTTTACAAAGTTATTACGATTTTATTTTTTTTGGATTTTTATTGATTTTTCATCAGAATATAAGTAATCACCGATTGAGCTTCTTTTCTCAATTAAACGCTTATTAACAAAGTTATTTACGCTTTTAGTTTTTGAGGTTTTTCATACAAAGTATTGATTTTTCATCAGAAATATCAGTGATCACCGATATAGCTCCTTTTCTCAATTAAACTCTTATTTACAACGTCATTAACGATTTTAGTTTTATGAATTTTTATTGATTGTTTATCAGAACATAAATGATTTAACTCCTTTTCCCAATTAAACGTTTATTTACAAAGTTATTTACGATTTAATGTTTTAATGAGGTTTTAACACAAAAAATTTATTTTTCATCAGTAATATCAGTGATCACCCAATTAAACGATTTAAGTTATTAGAGTTTTTCACACAAAGTATTGATTTTTCATCAGTAATATAAGTGATGATCGCCGCTAGAGCTCCTTTTCTCAATTAAACGATTTTAGTTTTTATTGATCTTTCATCAGAATTTAAGTAATCACCGATCGAACTTATTTTCCCAATTATTTTTTTTAAGAGTTTTTCACGCAAAATATTGATTTTTCATCAGAAAAATCAGCGATCACCGATCAAGCTCTTTTCTCAACTCAACGCTTATTTACATTGAAGGAAGAAATTCAACGCTGCGCCAACGAAATTCAGCCACATTTATTTAAATATTATCATGAAAATTTTCAACAAAAGTGTGTGTATGTTCCAGCAAAGCGGTGAAGTCCATTTTCCTGATTTACTATTGGTAATGGCAAATAGTTGCCACTTACATGATTTTGTAATGAGTGGTCATTACCCAGCACATTATTTAATTTAGCAGATTAAGCTCTTATTTTTATACAGGTTGGTAATGACCATTTGCATTTAGCTCAGTTTTCTAGTGAGTTTGATTGATAAACGTGACGTTAGTGGTTCAATACCATTTGAAGCCATTAATTTGTTTGTTCATGTTTATGTTAAAACCATTGTTAACTCATTTAAAATAACTCCTAAATGGAGGCGTGTGTAAGCAGCTAGACCTTCAAACACAACAAAATAATCGAACATGCCGGTTCGATTCCCACACAAGGTAGTTTTTTTCGGTTTTTTTAGCTACATATTCTTGGGGTGAATGTAAGTATATTTGTAAGAGAGATGCACCATATATATGGTTACAGTGAACAAATATATGCTTGTGACAACCATTTTTACGATGAATAATTTTATCATAATATGCTGTTCTCAGATTATGATAGCCATAAGCCGAGAGCAACATAATATGGTAAGTCCTTCATCATATAAATGGTTGTCACAAACATATACTTGATTACTGTAACCATATATATGGTTGATACAATCATGTGAATCGTAAATTAACCATATTATTGTTACCACAATCATATAAATAGTTACTGTGACTATAATATTGTTAAAAAACTTATAAAAATGTTGAAATGGTTACAGAAAACATGCACAACTATATTTTTTTTCTGCGTGTAGTTATCACTTAGCTACAATATTACTTTCTAGCTTAGTAGGTAAGTAGAGTAGAGTTTTTGGTGAGAAAGATCAACCACAATTGAAATTGTTTGTCTCCCACCAAAGCATTAAAAACCAACCATATTTGTATTGGGAGCTGGGAGAAATTATGAACAGATTTCAACGTAGCTTGTCCTTTTATTAAAAGAATATTGAGTGTAAAATTTCATGATATTAAGTATCTGCAATATATTTGAAGAAAATATCTACATTTATGGAGGTTGTCTCATATTTTGGTCCATAACACTGGGTCTACTTGACCGATTTTCCTCGAGCCCAACAACAGACAGACGGACGGACATAGCTGGATCGTCTTAGAATTTTATAAGAACCCAGAATATATATATACTCTTTGGTTCTACGATCAATATTTCAATTAGTTATAAACGGAATGACAAATTTTATATACCCCCCATCTTTTTGTTGGTGAGTATAAAAACAAAAGTAGTGAGACACTGAAACAAGTACGAAAGTACGAGATGAGTTTTTGAATGCAACATGGTAATATTAATAGTTGTTATTGTTAAGCTTCTTTATGCAATATATACAACCATAAATAGATACATACACAGCCAGCAACATGCATATAAACATACATTGGAACGTGTGGGTGTAGTTTAATATCCTGGTTAGCTGGTTTTTTTTACTTAGTTTGTTTGTTCATTCGTTCGTCAGTGTACAATATGGATTTGTCTTTTGTATTTTTCTATATACATATTTACTTGTATAAGTATGTGAGTAGTGGTTGTGTGAATAGTTTTTGTTTTACTGTTAATTCCAATGCGCTCCTTTGCATAATTTATAACTTGTTTACAATTTTTATTTAAAAATCTATGTGTGTAAGAGTGTGAGTGAGTAACCGTGTAACTCATACATTTTGTTGTCTTTATATTCGTGCTTTCCTCTCAGCAATAATATGAATGTAGCTGTATGTATGTACATTTGGGTGGCCCCATTTGTATGTTTGAAATATAAAATATCGATGTTTCCAACTAAAATGAAAGTTTAGTTTCTTTAATTAGATTATTGGAAATTCGAATGTTTGGGGCGTAAAAAGAGGCAAAAATGAATAAATTCGTAAAAGAAAACCTACCCCATTTAAAAAACAAGTAAGAAAGTATAGTTTGGCAAGCCCAACCATATGATACCCTACACCGAGTATATAATTATAAACAGTTTCTTTTGTTTCTAAATTTGGTAATATGAGTTCAGCTTATATAAAACTTATTTGTGCTGAATTTGGTATGAATATGTTTATAATTAAGATATTTATGAGAGCTTAACTATTTTAAGATAGGGCAGTTGTATGGGGGCTAGGCGAAATAATGGACCGATCGAATTATCTTTAAAATTGCGACCTGTAGTTTGATTGCAAGGTTTCCATGGACGGACGGAAGGACGGACATCGCTTAATCGACACAGAAAGTGATTCTGAGCTGATTGGTACTTTAATGTGGGAATTAGGACAATATTTTTGTAAGTACTGTATTTTAATACTTTTTTTGCACCCTATGTATCTTTAAAACCAACAAACATTTATGTGTTTGATACTTTTTAGAAAGTATGGGTTTATTTTTTTATCTCACCAGGGGGATGCTATCCTAATGTGTTTATTTTCATATTAGTTTCTCCCCACAACAAAACTTATTATAATTTTACAAGTGCTTTGTTACTTTTCGGCGATACAATTCACAGAAAACTTATTCAAACATAAAAGATTTTATCTGTGGTGAACATGGGGTAGTATACTTATATGGTATAGAGTAGATTTATTTAAATTTAAATTTTTGGTTGATGACATTTTACAATATTTATTTGTCAAAATCTTCTTAAGATCTTATTTATATGCATTCGTTATAACTACTAATATAGTAACCAGTAACACAAGATATTTTTATCTTGCTTTTATCCCAATAATTCGGCAGCGCACACAGAGCAACATAAGAGCAATAATCGGCATACAGAGAACATGGAATATGAATTATAATAACATTTTATTAATTCTCATTGTCTGTTGTACTCCCCCCTTGGGGCATGGATAAGCATCTTGGTAAGCTCCACATCTTGATGTTATGCCTAAAGGGGAAATATGGGGCGAAACCGGGGCTGCGAGGTGCACGGACCTCATTCCTGGTAAGAATTTAATTTATTAAATTCGCTGCTGACTAGAGTCTAGTTCCATGGAGATCCTTTGGCCCCAGGACTTCCGTCCTGTAGTATCATTGGTGAGGTCACTTCGGTAAGTACGTAGTGGCTGTTAAAACCCAAAGCGGATAGAAGTTCGTTGGTTAAAGGCCTGATATTTGGGCTAGTGTCAAATTTCAGACTAC
Source organism: Calliphora vomitoria (assembly GCA_942486065.2). Classification (NCBI taxonomy): domain Eukaryota; kingdom Metazoa; phylum Arthropoda; class Insecta; order Diptera; family Calliphoridae; genus Calliphora; species Calliphora vomitoria. The sequence goes on along the minus strand of OW818030.2, from coordinate 112,574,789 downwards.
CAAATGTATCTTACTAAGTGCTGTTGCTGACTCAACAGAGCCATTGAAAGTAGCAGATACCAACTGGCGTTTGTGCTCAGGAAATGTATTGAGGTAGTAGCATTCGTGATGTACTGGTCGTTGCACTTGGTTCTTGGTCGACGTCAAAAGTGTGTGTTAAAGTACACTCACTTTGACTTTTATCGGCTGGGAACTTTTGAAGTCAGAGACCATACATTGGACTGGATTACCAGGCCGGATGTTGCAGCTTTGATAATTGTCCTGGGCTTGTCAGTTGACTAGCTAGCTATGGATGGCAGGGATTATATAGCCCGAGCTCTCGAATAAGGGGTTTGTGCATTGATCTGTGCAATCAATGTACAAGATGTTGCCAATTGAGTGTTCCTTGCAAGTTACTCAATGGCGGTGATAGACGCATTGTTTCTATACGGTGTTAAAACCACCGTGCGGTTTAAGCCTATGCGGCAGGTACCCACATAGATCTAAGACAAGTTGTCTGTTGTACTCTCTCCAGCTATTGATAGTGAATATTGTTAGTTTTTTGATCATTTTAACAGATAAGTAATCAATCCTGTTCGGCTTCCGGTGGCTTAGAGTGTCGACCACTGAAAGGGAGTATTATTGCGTTTCTATTTTATTTAGTTTAAGAAAAATCAAAAGACAGTAGAAAAAGTACCACTTAGTCCTTCTTTGAAATATTCTTGTAAAGAAAAGGATGAGCGCTTCGTTTGTTTTTCTCCTTTGAAAATATGTTTTATTCTGTTTAGATCATAACCAGAAAAAGGGCTCTTACAATAGAGGCCTTTTTCGAAGTCGACGAACATTTTTTTTCTTAAGTGCCTCGGAAAGCAATTTAAGTTCGTATTTCTTGGTTCATTGATTTCCATAAATTAAAAATTAACATTTAATGGAAGAAAACAATTATTTATAGGTTCACAATCCTCTAAAGAACTTACATGTGTAATTTTATTGTAAGAAAAAGTACCATCAGAAGAGATAAATAAAGTAACATTAAGTATCTCTTTTTATTTTTATACCAACCTTCAGTTAAAACTTTACTCGGCATAATTAAATATTCAAAAAGTACCATTAAAAGAAAAAAGTACCAATTCACTGTTTTTTTCAGAATATCCCACTTTGGCGAACTTTGTGACACTAAGTACCTAAGTACTAAGTAAGAGAACTATATTCGGCTATGCCGAATCTTATATACCTTTCACCAAATTATACTTTAAAATAAAAATTTTAAATATTTTTAGGTAAACAAATTTTTTTTTTCGAAATTGTTATTCAAAATTTAAAATTTTTTTTTTCAAAATTTAAAAAATTATAATTTTTTTCAAAAATGTTTTTTTTTTTAATATTTTTTAAACTTTTTTAAATTTACTAGTGAAAAAAAAAATTATGATAAAAAAATTTTGTTGGAAAAAAAAATTCAGGTTAAAAAATATTTTTCCCGATTTTGTAGGTCCAAATTACTATAACCTTATATAGATCGTTGCAATGGACTTTGAAATATCTATAATGAGATATCCATATTGTCTATATTAATGACTTAGTAATCCAGATATAGATCAAAAATAGGCAAATAATCGTGGTTGATCCGGTTTTTTCCTTATATCTCAGCCATTTGTGCGCCGATTTTCTTGATATTAAATGTATGAATCAACTTGTAAGTAATTGATTTCAGCAGACAGACAGACGGACATGGCTTAATCGACTCCGCTATCTATAAGGATCCCGAATATATATACTTTATAGGGTCGGAAAATTATATGATTCATCCAAATGCAGGTATATTGGGTATCATGAATTGAAGCTGAGAGACCTTGAAAAACAATTTTGCATGCCCGATATGATGTTTGAACGCTATAAAAGAAAATCATTTTTCATTACTTGCGGTGAAAATTGTATCCATTACAATAACCCGAAGAGTATGTGATCGTATGTGAAGCCCGGCCAACCAGCCGAATCGACACTAAAGCCAAATATCCATGGCGTTAAGGTAATGATCTGTATTTGGTGGAAGCAAAAGAGTCCTATCTATTATGAGCTGCTGAAATCTTGCCAGACACTCACAGGGAACCTCTAACGAATGCAACTGATTCCTTTGAAGCTAGCATTTGCCGAAAAACTCCCATAATATGCGGTCAGACATGAAATCGTAACATTCCATCATGACAGCGCTCGGCCACATGTTGCAATACCTGTTAGTGGTTCAGAAGTTTTGCATCACCCGCATTATAGTCCAGACCCTGCCTCGTCCGACTACTATTTGTTTCGATCGATGCAGAACGCTCTCTCTGACATATGGTTCACTTCAGAACAGAATATCCGAAATTGGCTTAATTCGTTCTTGACCTCAAAAGATCAAGCAGTTGTTTTGGTGCGGAATCCATATGTTGCCAGAAAGATGGAAAAAGGTCATAAGAAAAAATGGCTAATACTTTTTAAGTCATACACCAATAATAAAAGAAAAAAGTACAATTTTATTCAGGAAAATGTAACCTGTTTCTTTAATCTAGTACGAAACTGTCGTAGGCGTAAAACACATACGGCGATAAGGGTGATTATAAATGAAAAATCTATCATTTGTATTTTTGATTTCTTTGGGCAAAATTTTCCTTTAGGTTATTTGATTATCAATAAATACAACTTAAGTTTTTACAGAAACACATGCCTCCGTGGCGCAATTGGCTAGCGCGTTCGGCTGTTAACCGAAAGGTTGGTGGTTCGAGCCCACCCGGGGGCGCAATTAATTTTTAATTGAAGTATTAGGTTTAGAGTGTCCAAAAAACCGGCAAATTCAAAAAACCGGTTTCTGGTTTAACCGAAAACAGTGTTTTATAAAAAAACCGGTTTCGGTTTTCTCATTCTAAAAAAACCGGGTTCGGTTTTGTCATTCTAAAAACCGGTTAACCGGTTTTTTCTAAAAAATAAATTAATATTTTTAAAAATGTTATCAAAATATTTTTAAGTTATATGGTCAAATAAGCATTTACAAAGTATTTCGTTAAAACCGGTTAACAGTCTTAAAAAAACCGGTTTGTCAAAAAACCGAAAAGTTAAAGAAAACCGAAACCGGTCAGTTTTACAAAGATGAAAAAACCGGTTGACCGGTTTTCGGTTTCGGTTTTGGATACTCTAATTAGGTTGTTATAAAAGAAAGGATCATTATAAATGACCCCAAATAAAGGCTATTTGAAAGTTAGATCTCCTACAAATTTGTAGCTACCACTACAAATTTTATACAAATCTGTGTAGTGATTAAATATATAAAGACATATCAGAAACATTAAAGGAAATTTAAGAAAACATCACACACAGATTATTACAGATATGAAACAAATGACAGTTCTCAAAGAAGTAATATCGAACCGTATGGTAATTTTGACGTTTTACAACCACTTTTCAATGGTTGTGGTTTGCAGAGCGAGAGAACAAATAAAATTTTCAATAGGCAACGGGTGTGATATACTTATATTTGTCTTTCACAACCATTTGACGTTTTCTTTTGCTTGTTTTCTAGTGCTATATTACTGGAACCAGCTGATTCTTATCTGTGTAATCTGTGACATCACAATTGTAAATCAAAAGTTTTTTAATCTTTATTTTTATACCCTTCACCTTCGTGAGAAGGGTATATATAAGTTTGTCATTCCGTTTGTAATTTCCACAATATAATTTTCCAACCCTATAAAGTATATATTTTCTGGATCCTTATAGAAAGCGGAGTTGATTTAGCCATGTCCGTCTATCTGTCTGTCTGTTGAAATCAATTTTCTGATCCCAGACCCCAGATATGTGCTGGATCCAAATCTTCAATAGACAATATGGATATCTAATGAAAGATATTTCAAAGTTCATTGCAACGATGTATATAAGGCTATAGTAAGTTGGACCTACAATGGGTCAAAATCGGGAAAAATATTTTTTCACCCGAATTTTTTTTACAAAAAACATTTTTTTGTCATAAATTTTTCTCACTAATAAATTTAAAAAAAAAATAAATTTTTAAATTAAAAAAAATGTTTAAAAAACAATTTCGAAAAAAAAAATTTGGTAAATTTTATTTTAAAGTATAATTTGGTGAAGGGTATCTGAAGGGATTCTGCACAGCCGAATAAAGCTCTCTTACTTGTTTATTCAGAAATCGGTTAATATAAATTATATAATTTGGTTCGATAAAGACTTATTTACATTTCTTAATGTTAAAGTTTTAGTTTTTATACCCAGCATTTGTAACGTATAGAAATATTGATCGTGGAACCAAAGAGTGTATACATTCTGGGTCCCCATAAGATTCTAAGACGATCTAGCTATGTCCGTCCATCTGTTGAGAACACGATAGGGCCCAAACGAAAGAAGCTAGCTGGCTGAAATTTTTTACAAATACTCTCTGTTGATAAGGTTTGTTTGGTATTGAAAATGGGCAATATCGGTCCATGATTTCACATAGCCCCTATAAAAATGACCCCCGAAATACTGTTCGATCAGTCATCTTGATAAAACTTTTCACAAATTAGTTCTAAGTACTCTCAAATTATACTGTAAAGTATGGCGAAAATCAGGCAACATTTGTCCCCATCATATAATAATTAATACCATAATAAAATTGGACATAAACAAGTGTTGTTTGAAAGTTAATCTTTCTATGACAACTTCTGTGAGGATCGGCCCATAATTGACCATATCCAACATAAAACCCATATAGCAAAAGATTCGGCACAGCTGAATATAACACTCTTACTTGTTAGTTCTAGTTCTTTGTCAAGAACATGCCTCCGTGGCGCAATTGGCTAGCGCGTTCGGCTGTTAACCGAAAGGTTGGTGGTTCGAGCCCACCCGGGGGCGCAATATTTTATTTTTTTTTATTGCATTCTTCAGTGAATTTGGAAATTGTATGATATGAGGTGACCACTTAAACACATAAATATGCAAAAGTTCCTTTATAACTGATAGAGTAACAGTCCAAATAACTTGTCTCTTGCTGCAGCCATTTAGTCTGGGTCTCTTTGGAATATTCTTGTTTTATCTTCTATTTTTCCATTAAAACGTACCTACATATTTTTAGTATTTTTAATAAATATGGAAAAATATTTCAACTCTGGGATTTAAAAATTTGTATAGATGACAATCGCTAGGTATCACAGTCACATCCTGACAATATGTAAGCGAGTGCTCTCTGGCTATAAACACTCCATTAAATTGCAGCGCATTTTTTCTGTGTTTTTTGTTTTTTATTTTTTTTATTTTTGTATTTATTTTTCAGTTATATTTTTAATCTATCAAATGTTACACTCACATTCCCATATACGGATGTACATCCGCAGGGTAACGATAAAAATAACAAGAAGTTTTATTTTTTGCCGGTTTTTTTGTTTAAAAATATATATAAATATAAAATAATGTACGAGAATATATTTGAGGGCAGAATGAGAAGTTTCTTTTGATACCCTAGAATTAAACATTATTTTAATAAATTTTAAACCTCTAACAGGTTTAACAGCCTCAGGACAGCCATTTTTTCCATTCTGTGTCCGTATCATGAACCAATAGAGAATGTATGATAGGAAAGCTCACATCGGATGTGAAATACATTTCAATTTGTCAATTTGTCACCTTTAAAAACTGAATTTCTCTGCTCTTAATAAACCAAGTTGGTTACGATTTCAAATCAACTTTTCCGTTTGCTTTTCCTCAATATAAATGAGGATCTATATGGATTTGTGAAATGTGTATAAACATAAGTTTTTAACCAAACCAAATGTGAGTTCTTTTTTTTCCCTCATTTTTTTCCATTTATATTTTTTGCATTTACAGTTAACGCCTTCTTGGCAGAACTCTTTTCCAAAATAAAAATAAAAACAACAGCAACAACTCAATGGCAAAAATGCAGTTCGAAACAACAACAGCTCGTACGAAATAAAATTGCTTAAAGGAATCCTTTCAAAAGCCAAACCATTTTCATTTGTCAAAAAAAAAAAAGGAAAACATTCACCAACACTCACAAACTCTTTACCAAATACACACACTCATACACCACATATGGAAAATATTTATTATTTTACTTGAAAAACAAAAAAAAGAAATACTAAAGAAATTTCTTTCTCATATTATTATTATTATTTTATTTGTTTGCCTGCCACTACTGGAAATACTTAAGAGAAAAACGAGAAAACCAAAAACAAATAATTTAAACAAATAATTTAAAAAGAAATTCCCCCAGAATTGGGACATGCAACCAACAACAGCATGGAAGTCAAAATCAATTGAATGTGTCTTCAAGAAGGATGCAAATGCTGTTTCGACCACAATTGAGTGATTAAAAATGTTAATGGATCTCAATGTTCGATATTTTTTTAATAAAAGAATAAAGAAATACAATTTTAAAATGTTAAATATGTTGGTAAAATAATATTGTTTTTATACCCACCATCAACAAAAGGATGGGGTGTATATTAATTTTGTCATTCCGTTTGTAACACATCAAAATCTTTGTCGCAGTTTACATAGTCTTATAATAATAAATATCGTGATGAAATTTGACACAAACAAATTTTAAATGAACCTAAATCTTTCTAACAACTTTTATGAGGGTCGCTATATCAGAAAAATATGTTATTGTCAATAAATCATTTATACTCGTATAAAGGGTTTTCCAACAAGAGGTGTTATTTTGGTATTCAAAGAAAAATTGCATTTTTTGAGATCAATGATCGGATGTTTATTTCATAATAAAGAGGAATGAAAAACAACATCAGACAAATGGCCACCACGACCAAGCTTACAGGACCATATTATTTTCATGAAATTTTCCAGAACCAAATCGCAAAGTGGCTGCCCTATGTCTTCGATAGTCTCACGAATTCTATCTTTGAGGTCTTGAATCGACGCTGAGCTATTGGCGTAGACCTTATCTTTCACGTGGCCTCAAAGGAAGAAGTCGCAATGTGTTAAGTCGGGATTTTAGAAATGCAAATCCCGGGATATTTCGGGATCCCGGGATTTTTCGGGACTTCGGGATTTTAGTTAAACGCCAAAAACATAAAATTCAACAATAAAAACTATTTTTTTTTGTTAATATATTTAAGTAAAAATATATTAAAGAACAAAATTATACTTTAAAATAAAATTAAATTTTTTTTTTATTTAAAAAAATTTTTTTTTTTTTTTTTTGAAATGTTTTTTAAAAGTTTTTTCCAATTTTGTTTAATTTAAAAATATATTTTTTTTAATTTATTACTGAAAAAAATGTATGACAAAAAATTAAAAAAAAAATCGGTTTAAAAAATATTTTTCCCGATTTTGACCCATTGTAGATCCTACTTACATATATACATCGTTGCAATGGACTTTGAAATATCTATCATTAGATATCCATATTGTCAATATTTATGACTTAGTAATCGAGATATAGATAAAAAATAGGCCAAAAATAGAGGTTGTCTCGGATTTTTGCCCATATCTCCGTTATTTATGCACGGATTTTGTTGATTTTAAATAACAAACTTCTCGAAAGGATGTCTGACAGAATTATTGAAGATTTGGATCCCGAAGATACCTGGGGTCTTCAGAAAATTGATTTCAACAGACAGACAGACGGACATGGCTAAATCGACTCCGCTATCCATAAGGATCCAGAATATATATATTTTATAGAGTCGTTACTATGAGACTAGTAGTGTAAAAATTGGAAAGGCAGTTTAAAAGTTATTTCCAATTAAAACCGTACAATTTTTGTCAAAAATTTTTGTTTCCTCCCTATATTAATATTGAAAATAAAATATTGAAGTATTGTTTTATTTTATAATAAAAAATTTCGATATGTCGGTATGTCTAAAACACGATAGGGCTGACTAAAATTATCCACAAATACTCTCTGTTGAAAAGGTTTGTTTAGAATTGAAAATGGTCCATGATTGCGCCTAGTCCCATACAATTGTCCCTCGGAATACTGTTTGAGCAGTCATAAGTATGTTGATTATGCGACAATCCTTATACAATTTTGCACGAAATAAGTTCTAAGTACTTTGAAATTATACTGATAAGTATTGCGAAAATCAAAAAAAAATATGAAAAAAGTCAAAAATCTAAAATCCCTAATAACTTTGTAAATAAGCGTTTAATCAAGATCGATCTGTGATCATTCATATTTTGTACCAAAAATCGTTTTTTTTTTATCCGAAAACCTCAAAAATCTAAAATCCTTTATAACTTTGTTTAATCGTGAAAAGAAGCTTGATCTGTGATCACTAATATTTTTGACCAAAGATCAATTTTTCATATGAAAAACTTCAAAAATCTAAAATGCTTATTAACTTTGTTTATAAGCGATTAATCGAGAAAAGGAACTTGATCCGTCATCACTCATATTTTTGATAAAAAATCGATTTTTCATATGAAGAAACTCAAAAATCTAAAATCCTTAATAACTTTGTATATAAGCGATTAATCAAGAAAAGAAGATCGATCTGTGATCATTCATATTTTCTACGAAAAATATCAAAAATCTCGTAATTTTCCGGGATTTGTTAATCACGGGATTTTTTTCACATCACTAACTTGTCCTAACATCTCGAATTTTTCCACCAGTTTCTGTATTGCGGTCCAACAAGGTGCTTCACGACGACCCAAAAATGCTTTAGTTTTGCGAACTGTGACTGCAAGATTTTTGACTTTTTTCATAGTTTTGTGGTGAATTTTAATAATTTCAATGCATTGTTGAAGCGTGTATCGATCCATTTTTAGCAATGGCGAACTTTCTACCGAAATACCAGGTGGTACAAAATAACACCTCTTGTTGGAAAACCCTTTATAATGATATTAACATAAATTTCGATACAAGTCATTTAAAGTTTTAAGAAGGTAATTGCTCTATCAAATTCTGTACAGTTCTGACCATAAGTGATTCAAGTCCCCGTAGAAATTCAAAACTACGTATTGATTGTGGCTATACAAGATTCGGCACAGTCGAATATAACACTCTTACTTGTTATACCCTTCACCATGAGTGGCAAGTGCGGCATTCCGTTTGTAATTACTACATTTTTCATTTGCGACCCCACAAAGTATATATATTCTGCATCGTTATAGATAGCGGAGTCTATATTGCCATGTCCGTCTGACCGTCTGTATATTGAAATCAACTTTGCGTAGCCCCCGAATAACTTACATACATGATTCATACATCAATGTATCCGCTATAGACCAGGACATCCTGGATTTCTGATGTACATATATCTCGATTACTAAGTCATTAATATAGACAATATGGATATCTAATGATAGATATTTTGAAGACGTTTGCAACGGCGCACTAACAATGGGTCAAAATCGGGAAAAATATATTTTAAACCGTTGTTACTAATAAATTTCCAAAAAAAAATTTTTAAATTTCCAAAAAAAAAAATTTTAATTTCGAAAAAAAATTTTGCAATAAAATAATTTTCAATAATAAATTAAAACAAAATTTTTGTTTATATTTTGTTTACCTTAATATATTTAAAATTTCTATTTTAAAGTATAATTTGATGCAGGGTATATAAGATTCGGCACAGCAAAATATAGCTCTCTTACTTGTTTTGATTTACGGCCGGTATTCATAAGTTTTTTAAAACAATTCAAAAACTTTTTATTTTCATATGTATTGGCATTAGGGTTTTAATCCTGGGAGTTTTCGATATAAATTTCTTTCGGGAAGAAAACGCTAATTTTCTCATAAAAAAGGGAAAAAGTATTTTTTACAGTTCCTCGCTTAAACTCTCGGCAATAATGGAATAAGCCGTCCTAATTATTAGGACATAGGGCCATTGCTCTACCGACTTCGCTAAATGAAAATTTCAAAGTGGTATTTTAGGTAACCTAACTGAAATTAATATTTTCATAAACAGAATGGATCGAAAGCAGGTTTTTTTCCCCAAAATTTCATAGATATTTAGAACTTATTAATGGCATATTTTTGGTTCATTTAGATCATACGAACAAAAAAAATGATATATTCAACCCCACTTTAGTGATGTTTTGATAATTAAACTGGAACCGCTTGGCAATAGCCTTTTAAAACAATTGTTATATTTTAAATTTTTTTGGTTTCATTGGGTTAATTCAAATCCGAGAATCTAAACAATTCAAAACCTTTTGACAAAATACAAATTTTTTTGCAAAAATCTCAAAAAACTGACTTGAATTGGGACAAAGTTATCACTTTAATAATTTATTTTCCTTAATTGACCGATGAACACGTACTGCTGCCGCTTATCTAATAATTATGTGTTCGTAAAAATGAGGCTTTAGACATTGTTTTATGAAAATTAAAATCATGAAATCATGTTCCGATCATATATATGATTGCTACAATGATTTATGGTTACCGCAATCATATACATAATTATAGTAACCATAATATTGATTAGAAAATTGTAGAGATGTTGAAATGGCTATGGAAAACGTGTAAAACTATATATTTTTTCACAGCGGAAGTTTTGTCCATTCGATATAATATATCGAATGGGAACAAAGTATTATTATGCTGCGACATCTATTAACCAGTAGGACAAAAAATGATATAAACATTACAATTCTATTTTTAGTTCCCTTTAAACTTTAAACTTTATTACATTTGCTAAAAACAAGCACCGGATTGCTATTCATTTCCAGTTAACTCCAAACTATTTAAGCTTTTTAATACTTTGAATGTATGTATAAAACTTATGTACAAATTTACACAATTGTTAGTATTATCCGATAATCAAACCTTTTTAGTATTCACCATGGAAGCTACATTTAAATGTTAACAAAGATAAATATATACGTTTCCCTATAATTCTATAAACACAACGAATTTATCTTTATAGTAACAAATCTATAATTATGTATACAACATAATTATAGGAAATCTATAAAATTTATATCAAAAATACAAAAGTGCTGCCCAAACATCTTTAACTTCCAGTCTACTTTATTGATGTTCCAGGATATAATTTATAGTTCATTATTTTGGCTACAACTTTCCACCACACTTTTAAGCAATTGGGGTGGATTCTGTATATATGAAAACAAAATTTTTAATATTGACAAGCTTCAAACTGTAACTGAAAAGTTTCAAAATTGAATGCTTTTAAAGTTTATGCTTAAATCTCTAAGGTTTTGAGATTGAATAATAAAAATAATTACATCTCTCTAGACTTACATAGATATACTTAAAGTGTATGTAAATTTAGAAAGCATGTGCAGTAAAGAATATTTTCTGGAATAGGAACATACTTCAAATAAGAAAAAAAATACTGTATGTAGGGCTGTGTTAAAATGCATATAACTTAAAGGATAAAATGTTGTCAGTGATTAACCCTTAAATGCATGATTTTTACTTTTATTAAACCCTTCACCATGAGTGGCAAGGGTATATATAAGTTTGTCATTCCGCTTGTAATTTCTACATTTTTCATATTCTGGGTCGTTATATATAGCGAAGTCGATATAGCCATGTCCGTCTGTATGTTGAACTTTCCGTAGCCCCCAAATAACTTAAACATAATTGATACATCAATATATCGGGAATTCTTCCAGCTCGGTCGCTATTAAAAATCGAGAAAATCGGCCCACAACTGGCTGAGATATAACGAAAATACCGGGACAATCTCGATTTTTGGCCTATTTTTTATCTATATCTGGATTAATATGTCATTAATATAGACAATATGGATATCTAATAGATAGATATTTCAAAGTCCATTTCAACGATTTATATAAGGCTATAGTCATTTGGACCTACAATGGATCAAAATCGGGAAAATTATTTTTAACCCGAATATTTTTGTTTACCACAAAAAAATTTTTTTCTTAAATTTTTTTCACTAATAAATTTAAAAAAAAAAAACTGAAAAAAAAACAATTTCGAAAAAAAAAAATGTTTTTTTTTAAATTTTGAAAAACAAATATTTCCTATAGCTTTAGTTTGATTTAAAATTTCTTTAGCTGAAACTTATCGTACTCCATTTGATTTTGCTGAAGGAAAATCTGAATTAGTATCAAGCTTATGTTCGTCTAAAATTAAGTGGAACTGGAATGTAGACAATTGGCAACAATATGCATTTAAGGGTTAAAGAATGCTCACGAAATAAATAGTATATGCTAGAATACTTATAACTTTTCTAACATATGAATACAATTTATACCGATACCGATTATACTAGATAATAACTGACGTAGTTATGCCAGCACCCTAATCTCGCAGACTCACAATGACGCACAAAGGATAATTTTATCATAAAACCTGGACTAAAAACTATTAGAAGTGTTTTTGTTGGAGTTTAAGGCGGGATTTTTTGGATTGTTTTAGGATTAATTAGGCCCAAGAACGAACCCAACTGGAAACCTGTCCATGATTTCGCCTATCCCCCATGCACTTATATACTCATAAAAGTGTTAATTATGCAACAATCATGATTTATCAAGGATCAGTATTGTGTAATCAGGAATCATGGTGTAAAGTTTGGTGAAAATCAGTCCCCATAAAAAGTCCCTTTCAGAAATTCACTTTAACATTCATAATTAACTTAAAAACATTAAATCTTAATAATTTTACCAAATTTTATTATGATCGATCCATAAAATCACTTTAAAGTTCATAATTAACATAAAAACATTAGTACCGCGATGAAATTCGACATGCACGAGTTTTATAAGAATCTTAATCATTTTACCAAATGTTATGAAGATCAGTCCCTAATAGTCCCCATATTGTTATAATAGTCGATATAATTAAGTTTTTAATCGCTCTCCCTTCTTCGTACATAGTAGAAGAATTGGTTTCATCACGTCTCAAACAAGTTTAAAGTTACTCAATTTTATTAATATGTACTATTTGATAATATTTCCAGCAGTTAAGCAAGTAGTCAATGTCTTATAGACAGTAATCGTCAGAAATGTCCTGTCACTTAGCTGACTCCAATTTATATATTTTGGGCATTTGACACGTATGGGCTCTTTGTAGGCCAGATAAAAGACAATTGGTTACCTTATACATCCCAGGTAATCCAGCGTGAAGACAATTGTCACTTAAGTGCCTCTAAGTAATCTGGAGTGTAGTCACTTTAAACGTGTTGTGTGATAATTAGTTCAAACTGGTTTTATACAAATTGTGTTGATATAATTCTCATACAGTTAATTTTTATTTTAGGTTAAGTATACTGATATCCCATGTAACATAGCATGAAGTCAATAGCCACTTTAGTGTCTCTTAGTAACCTATAGTGAAGTTACTTTAAACATTTATTTTGTACTGCACTTTAGAAGCAATCCATTGGAGAGTTGTCGAAGAAAGGTTTGTTTACAAGCAATCGTTTTTTGGACTGCCTATGATATGTCTTTTTAGCTGACTATGTGAGGCTAATTAGCAGCCCTACATGTTAAAATAACTAGTTATATAGCTGATCAAGTTACCAGTTAGGTAACTAGTAAGGTAACTGACGCTACTTAACCAGTATGTGAATCCAATGCGTTGACTACTTTGGACCAGCTATTAGACAGTCTCATTGTGGTCAAAAAGGGTCAATGCTTAGGACATGCAGGGGGTCATGCTTAGGACATGCACGTGTTATAATAACTAGTCACGTAGCTATTGAAGTAACTAGTTCCCACCCTAAATGATGGGTAAAATCACTAGTTCGGGACTGTCTCCTAGCTTATCCCTCAACAATAAATTTCTATGAATTTATCCAAATAATATTTATAACTGGGACGAAAAAATTTTGTTGAATAACACAAACTTGTGGAATTATCGAGAAAAAAAATCATACCCATTCATCCAGAATTATTTTTATGAAAATTAGGGTCAGAACACCCATTCTAATACAATACGTGTTGTTGAATAACAATTTAACATACCCGCGGTGTCCTACTTTGGAGACCCCTGACCGCGCCCCTGATGGGTCCATTAGTTTCAAATTTAAAACTTAAACTCGACAACACTTCTCTTTGCGCATGTAAAATTTCATTCAAACCAGACTAACCGTTTAGAAGTTACAAATTTATTTCCCTCTTTTTTTTTCTATAGCACTGTGCGCTATATACGTCCACGGTGATTTGGCGAAACAAACAGAATAAATGACAGCCAATTAGACAGATGTAGCTTCAACAATATGGCCGCTATCAACTGTCAAAGTTTAGAATTCCCTATTGGATGACCCTTTATAATCAGATACCGATTTAGCGATATCCGACTGCCGGTTCAAATGGTTGGTAAGGAAGTGCTTATGGTTCTCCATTTCACTTCCATATCAAACTTCCTAGTGGTATCAACTGGTAACGTTCTGGGTGTGAATGGATCACGTCAACTTCTACTTATAAAAGATGATGGTGAGCCATTACATGCCTGGGACGGCTAATTGACAAGGGCTACACCGGGGTCCTTGAGGTCCTTGAGGTCCTTGAGGTGCACGGACCTCATTCCTGGTAAGAATTTAATTCTTTTTATTTCGCAGCTGACTAGAGCATTTATCTAGTATAGCGGGGATGCATTGGTCCATTGTGAGGTCACTTTTGTTTGCAGGTTATGGCTGTGGTTTAAAACCCAATGCGGGAAGAAGATCGTTGGTTAAAGTACTGATATTTGTGCTTGTGGCAAATTTCGGAACAATGAATGTAGCAGATAGCAATTGTGCGTTGTGCTCAGGAAATGTATTTGTGATATACTGAACGTTGGGCTGGGTTTTGGTCGAGGTCAAATGTGTGTGGTCACGAATATACACTTTTGACATTTATCGGCCGAAGCTTTCGAAGTCAGATATCATATATCGGCCTGGTTTACCAGTACAGATTATGATGCTTGATAATTGTCCAGGTCTTATTAATTGACTAGCTAGATATGGAGGTCAGGGATCAGATACCCCTGCTCTCGCTGATAGACGCATTGATTTTATCCGGTTTTAAGAACACTATGAGATTAGGCCATCATGGCAGGTACTCACTATAATCTTGAACACGTTGCCGCTTCAAATCAACATTCCAAAGACCACAAAGAACTTAAAAACTAGAATGATAAATTATTAACCACTTTTTATACCCTACACCACCATGGTAGTGTTGTTTATAATGCCCAAAAATATTAGTCCAACACTCACCTTAAAGTATACCGATCGTCTCAGAATCACTTTCTGAGTTGATTAAACGATGTCCGCCCGTCCGTCTGGCTAGCTGGTCATGTGAACCTTGTGCGCAAAGTACAGGTCGCAATTTTGAAAATATTTCGATAAAATTTGGTCCATACAATTTTTTAAGACCAAGGACGAACCTAGCCCCCATACAAATTTCTTCCTGAAATATGACTTTATCGGTCATATATTTTTAATTTATATAGGTATCTACACAAATTTTGCACACGACCTAATATCTGGCGATCGGTCCATAATTGGTCCTAGCTCCCATATAAGGCCCATTTCCGAAAATCACTTTAACGAGCATAAGCCACTCAAAAAAGTTGGTGTCCACATAGAATTTAATAGAAATAATGGCGAACGGACCATAATTGCTTCTAATTTACTCAGTGTATTATTACTGGGTCGGTCTTGGCCGACCATACTTTATTGTTGAATATGTATTAAAAATTTAAATTTTCTAAAAACTTAAAATCACGATCATTCGAACTTACCTCGATCAATTTTTCTATACTTCTTTATGTTTGCTTTGAAATAAAACTCTTGCGAAAAGATATATTTTTTTAAATCAATTTTATACATTTATTGCATCAAATATTCTTTTTTTTTAATTTATTGGATTAATATTTGATTATTGTTTTAATTTTTTATTTCCATATTATTATAATTATTATTTGGTAAGTTTCTTTTTTGTTTATATTTATCTGTTTATGTGGTAATCGCAAGATTTTGAAATGATTACATAAATATTTATTTAATTTTTTGTTTGTTTGTTTGTTTTTTAAATATATTTATTGAATTTTATTTATTTAATATTTATATGTAATGTATAAATATTTGAAATGTTTTTATGTATAGATTTTATTTTATTTAATTCAATTTATTTATTATATTGAGGGTGTATGTTTGTTTGTATGTAAGTGTCTGTATTTTATGTAAATTTGAATAAATATTTATAAACTCGTTGCGCAGTCAAAAGTCCACAACATTGAAAATTATATTTAGAATAATTTATTATTATTATTGTTAATAATATTATTTTGTAAGATTTACTTGCAGTTTTAATTTCAATACTAATGATATAGAGTTTATTATTTGTTAGTTATTAATAATTTTCATTAATAATTTTATTTGTTTTTTGGTTTAATTTAATTGGTTCTTAATGAAGCGCACTTTAGTAGATGGATGATAGATAAATGAAATAGTTTTTGTTTTACTTAGTAGTTTTTTCTTTAAGTGTAACTCAAGTGATTAATAAATTAAAACGAGAAATGTGTTTAAGGAGTTTAAGGTTGAAAGGCTAAGGAAAACAATTAGTTAATTATATGTTATAATATATTGTTAATTTAATTTAGTTCTATAAATATGTTGCCGTTTAAGTGTTTATATTTCAACTTATAAACTAAATACAATGTTCCATTTGAAATATGTAGTTAACGATAACTAATACTAAATGTGTTTCAGACAGAATGAGCTAATTTCAAGACTGAAATATGTATGTTTTAACTTCTTTATGTTCATTTAACGTTTTAGAATATCGTGTGATTTACAGTTTTAGATGATATTTTTTATAGATTAATTTTTAAAGATTTTTTATTATTTTTTTGTTTTTAATTTTATTTAATAATTTTAAACAACTCAACGCAAACAATTAATAGTTTATAAGTAGCTATGTATATATGTATGTATTCAGTTTAAGTATATAATAAGAGTACATAAGTAAATAACTAGTATATGCGTGTATATATGTATGTAAATGTATGTATGTATTTAGGTAATATTTTAGCAATATTCATAATTTATTTAAATCGGTTTAAAGTAGAGGGAGGATTATTAATTCTGTTGTAGGGTTTTTTTTAATTTTAGTATGTACTCATTTAATTAGTTTTAACAATTTGAACAGTATTTTCTTTAAATTAACATATTTCCGCAAAAGCTTTTTGTTTGTTGTTTATTTTTTTTTTAAATTAATACTCTTATAAACTTTACTTATATATTATATACTTAAGGGTATATACTTATACAGAGAGAAAGATAGTGGTGGTTTAAGAGATAGTGGTACCAATAACAACTAAATATTTTCTAAGGGATATTAATTTTTAGGGAGGCACAGTATTTTGTTCAAATAGAAAGTTTGTAAAGAAAACTATAGAAGGCTGACAGCTGCCGTAATAACTTTATTCATATAAACATAACACGCATACCTAAATTGGATCGGAAGGCGTTTTTTACTTCTCAAAAATTCTCATGCCCATACAATTTGTATGCAGCATACCGAAATAACGCGGCGGCAACGCTTTGCAATTGGAAAATCCAATTTTGACAGCGCGTTTAATAGTGAAGTTAGTTGCAAAACACAATAAATGTAAACACATACATACAAAAGGAGAAACAAATATGCAAGAAACTCATTTTTTAAACTTTAATATTAAGTTTTTTTGATAAAATTTTAGTTTACAAATCACAAAACAAAAATCAGAAACACCAATACTGCAATGTACTTTATTGTTTAAATAATCCGGGTTGTTATATTTATTTTTTTTGATAACCTTTTTTTTATTGATTGACGTAGCGTTGCCGCTTTTATTTAGGTATGAAATTTCAGCGTTAAAGCTAAGCGGAAGAAAACGTTACGCCTTACGCTTTTATTTAGGTAGGCCAGTAACGCATTCTATAGCAAATTTTAGAATATATACATACTTATGTAGCAAGGTATCATTTGTATCATTTTGATACCAAGTGCATCAAAATGTTAAAATCTCATCCAATATTAAAAAACCTCGAAACTTTTCCTTTTTAAAATATATATGTACTAAGTTTCTTATGGCAATATCGTAATCAGCATTTGTGTTTCAAAAGTTCAGGCTCATAATCCACCCCCAATTAAAAAAGATAGGAGGTATATTGATTTTATCATTCCGTTTGTAGCACAGATTTCTGGCACATTATAAGATGGGTCCTTATAAGATTCTAAGACGATCTAGCTATGTCTCTCAGGCTGTTGAAAACACGATAGTGCCCAAATGAACATTAACAAGTTTTATATTGTTAAAAATGTGCAATAAAGATTTGAATCTAACGGTCTGTAACGACTGTCTGCAACATTCATCATGTTTATGAACACGTCCATTAGTGGAAGCTTCTACTTATCAACAATGTTGATGGGATGCGTTTACTAGCATTGTTTGTTAGTGTGGCAACACTAAATGTTTGAGCCGCTAACATTAACATCGAAAGCTCTAGAATTCGAATGTACTAGTTGTCCTCTAAGAGCATTGTAGAAGATTCCCGAAAGATGACGTGTGTATAAATAGTGGCAGAGGTTGCAGTAATGAGTGAGTTGATCATAGGCGCTGTTAGAGTTAACATCAACTGTCGTGTACATTTGAGTTTGTGTGTGTGTATTTCTGCGAATTGATAAACGTGTATAAATACTCTGAGTGACTATTTAATTCCGTTGTTGTTGTACATTCTAAATAAATACAGAGTTGTTACAATTTTAAACTACAAAAACTGCTTTTATTTGCAATCAAAAGTATCCGGTTTATTTAAAGGAAATAAACCCCGTTTTTAAAAGGTAAAAACGTAACAATATGAACCTAACTTGGGGGTTACACGTTGAAGTTTTGCCTTTCAAGTTTTAATGCACTCATTTTGCACCCCATTTTCTCAATATCCCTACAAAAATTATAATAATTGGAAGTATATCCATACCTAAAACGATAACCAGATATTGAGAAAATGGGACTCACACTTTTAAGAATTGAAACGAACTTGCTTTCAATTTCTCGTTCAAGTTGGTGTTACAATTTTCAATCAAGAAAACAGCTGATTACATTTGTTTGTAGTAAAATTGCTTTGAAGTTGGGTGCAGTCTACGTCAGAGCTTTCAATTTTTGTAAATTTTTACAAACAGTATATGTAACAAACTATCAAGAAAAACTTGATCCTGTGGCTGCAGTGTAAATCTTTCTACCAACTTTCTACATATAACCACATAAGTCCTTTAAACTTTTAAGAAATTAATCACTCTAACAAATTCTGTATAGTTCGTCCTTTAGCGTTAAACAAGGTGTTTATTATGGCGAAAACGTGTTTATTTAGACTACTGCACCATTATGGTGGAGTTCCTCAGAGTTAATGAGGAACTCCACCTTTGCAGTCTTCATTGCACGTAACTTCCAACTATCAGCAAGTGATTAGCAAAACTCTTAACTACATAGATGATGGAGGCAAAGCTCAATCTTGTCGTTGTAGTGAATGTCGTCCAAGTTTCGACTGTAAATCACCAGAAAACATGGGGGTCACTCTCAAATTGCGAAACATAATCGAAATTTACAAAGTGATAGCCTTCAGGCACATGGAGCATGAATAAGAAATCGTTATTGGCTACCTAAGAAATGATTGGGTAATCAGTGAACAATTGGTAACTAAATTATGGTCACCTTTATTAGGAGTTAGGTTAGGTTGAGTTGAGTTGAGGGGCGCTCATACCCATTCCGGGAATTCAGATAGGCTATTTTGACATTTTATGCGCTCCCAGAAAAGTGTTATTCTCCATTACAAAAAAAAAACTTAATTTCTCAGTGATTTCCAATTTGTATTCCTAAGATATTCCAAGTTTGGCATAGTGTTCACATGAAAATGTTCGTTTATAATTCGACTAAATGCAGGACATCGACACACATAATGTTTCAGCGTTTCGTCTTACTATTCAAGCGCTCTACAGATCGTATCGTTAGATATACTCATGTGAGCCAGATGAGACTGTATGTTTAGTTAATATATTACTATTCTGGTGAGTTGTGAGGTTCAGAATCTCCTTTGTAGTATCTTAGTTTGGGTTTTCCCATATAATGTCATAAGGAGTTAACCAGCAAATAAATTAGCAAAGATGCTGGCAATAAGCGGCCCCACAGATGGCACGCAAATCATTTCGGAACAGAAAATAAGTTTTTCGCGGTCATTGAATATGATGTATGAAGGAGTCATTCAAACTACAATATTGAAATATGCCAGAAAAGACCTTCATACGTATGAAGAATATAATAAATAAAAGGATATCCTCCAAAATACAAGGTGTCAATATACACTTTCCTAGGTCAAAATCCAGTTAATGTAACAGTTCTCTTTCTTATGAAGTTTTTGTATTAGATCGGATCTCTACCCTTAAAGAACTATTCATATAACTGGTTCTGCATAAGTTCTTAAGGTTTATTCTTTAAAGACACAATCAAATTTTTATGTTTGATTATTTAGCAAAACTCTCGGACATTTTACCAAATATTCATAGCAACAAATGATATGCATCCTAAATACTGTTAAAGATTTATTTAAATAGATGTTAGTTGTCTCACTTATTACAAACTTCAAATCATAGCTATCAATTGGAGCATTCATTTAATTCGTTTTAAATTCTCTCACTTATTTATTAGCAGTTTCAAATCATAACTATCAAGTCCAGCATTACTATTGTTTTGATATTGTATAAGAGCTTTATCAAATGTAAAATGTTTAAATAACATGTTCTTTATAAATTTAAAACCTTATTAAAGGGAGACTTATTTTTTATCAAAAACAGTACATATGCGTTTCATAGTTTAACATTGTCTAGCTATGACATATGTTCCGGAATGTGGTTCCTAACATTTGTATAGCTTGTAAGAAAATTTAAAGATTATCTGAAATTCATTAGAATATTATAAGAAATTCACAATGCTTTAAAAAAAAGTCGACATATCAACACATAAGTATTAACGTTAGCTAATAAAAGTATGTAAAATCACGGATATTTGTTTAATAGTTTCCATATTTGCACTGTAATACAAATGTATATGAAACAGCAGCATTTTTCAATGATATACCATAAGTATGAGCTTGAGATAGCATAGCAATACACAACACGTCGTTGGAGTCGTCTCAAAATATTGTTACGAAATTGCATTATCAATTTGAATTTAATGGTCTGTAACGGCTGCTTGCTGCATTCATCGTGTTTATTAATATTTCCATCAGTAGAATCTTTTACTTGCAAACAATGTTGATAACACGCTGTTATTAATATTGTTTATGACAACACTAACTGTAAAGCAGCTTTAAAAGCTCTATGTTGAAACAGAACATTCGAGTTTTTTCCGTTAGATAATTCTTGAAACTACTTGAAGATGGCACTATGTATATAAATAGTTACAGTGAGTTCCAGAGTAGTCATTATATCGTAAGCGCTGTTAGAGTTAATATCAAATTAGCAGTTTGACTTAAAAGTGTGTATTAAAAGAGACTGACTATTTAAATTGTTGTGTAAATTTGAATAATTAAAGAGTTGTTACAATTTCAAAACTAGTAAGTACTTTTATTTGCAATTTAAAAGAATCCAGCTTATTTAAAAGAAATAAACCACCGTTTTTAAAGGGTAAAAATGTAACAATATGTAGCAGAGCATAAAATATTTGTGTACTTTTGTGCAGTATGATGTTAGATACCTTTAATACACATTCATACATAACATACTCAACTTTGGCAGAGTATATTTCATCGGTATATAAATTTTGGATATCATCAACTAATATTCTTAAAGATTAATTCATTTTTCTATTAATTACTAGCCGACCTCCCCCGGATTCGCCCGGTAGGTATTTACTAATGTTAGTTCTTTAAGTTTCTCCAAAAAATGTCTCGTGTTAAGAAAAGTGAGACGTGAAAAGGAGACAATAATTAAAAATTAAAATTTCCGAATTTTTGATTTTTTTTTTTCTTTAAAAAATCAGCCAAATCGCTCCAGCCGTTCTCTCCTGATGACATTACATACATGGACCCTTTCATTTTTATATATATAGATAGATTCAAAATAATGAACATATCTTATTATATCTGTTGATATTGAAATATATTTTCATGATGAAAATGAACAATATGAGTTAAATGTTTTAAGCTTAAAAAAGCAATAATACTCGTACCTTATAGAGAAGAATTATCGCAAAAAATACTGTGCCATATTTAATCGGTTTAGTATATACAAAATCGGATGTAATGTATATATATATGTATATAAATATAATTTAACTAAATAATTAAAGCTAAATCAAATATATTTAATATATGAATTTTAAAGGATAATAATGAAATACATAATAAGAATAAGAATAGATAACAAGGTTTAGCTTAAAAATTAACAAACAAAATACATGCACTTAAATACAAACTTAAAATCATTAAAAGTGGCAGTATTTTTCAAAAAATTTCATTTTTTTTTTTTTGATTTCAATATTTTTTTGTTTTTCTTTTCTTTTGGTAATTTAATATTTCTTTATTTCTTCATGATAATCAAATACAAGCAAGCAACAAATCTTATAAATTAATTATAAAGAATTTAATTTCAATAATTGTTTTTATTTATAATTTATTTGTTGTTGTTGTTTAAAGGCTGACAGAGTGATTGATACGTTTAAGAAAAAAAAAGTTACATTTAAGTTTTTAAATATTTAAGTAATGATGGATGATTATGATAAATGTTTTTTATTTCAGTTTGTAATGGAAAATCTTTATTGTTTTGTTAATATATATAAAGTTTATTTTTGGGGTTTTTTTTAAAATTTTTTTTTTTATAACGTTTAACACTTAAATTCTTGTTTTATATAGTATATACAAATTTAATTATTGGAATGATAATTTTTTTTATTTTGGTTTTTTGTCTGGCATATGATATAGGCTTTTTTTGTTTAGTTAATAATTTTTATTTATTTTATCTTTTTGTCGTATGTATGTATATAAATTTTCAAGAAACACTTAAAAAGGTGGTTAATATGTTTATGGATTTTTTGCGTTTTTTTTTATTTAAATTTTTTATATTTTTGCAAACACCAGAACCTGATTTATAAACTTTAATTACTTATAAGTACAGTGGCAAACAAAAATATTGTATTTTCTCTACATTTTACATAAAAGCAACACTCTTTAATCTTCTTGGTTTACTGCAGTTCAAGTTGATTGCATTGTCTGTGCAACCCTGTGTTGTGTCTTTGCTTACATGCTTATTGTGTCTTAGCTAAATGCAAAAACAACAGCCAGAAATTGACAGTGAAACAAAATGTATGTTATTGCTGGTTCCCACACATCAAGTTTACTTGAGTAAGTCTTGAGTTTATTGAATAGAGAAGTAGCAAAAGATGCAAATCTTTCCATTCTCATCTACAAACTCAAGACTTGCGCAAGTAAACTAGACGTTTTAGTTTTACATATATGCCATAAACATATTTTTATTTACTACAATCATATATATGATTGCGATAATCATGAGGATGGTAAATTTACCATATTATGGTTACCGCAATCATATAAATAATTACATGAACAACTACATTTTTTCTCTGGGTGCAGCATTAAAAATGTGACAGCTTTGCTATTATAACCAGAAAAACCTTTATATCTCCTCTTCTATGCCAACGTAATTTTATCATTTAAAAATTGTAATAATTTTAAACAATATTCAAAACTTTTGCTTGCCACTCACTATCTGTTTAGATTTCAATTAACAAAATTACATAAAAAAAGTGTAATTAAAAAACACGTATTTAAATGTTTTATATTTATGATTTCGGATTTATTTTCATATTTTTTACTTTATTATTATATATTTGAATCATTATAAAAAAAATGATTGAATTCCCTTTTAAATTTTGCGATTTTTTTCAATATTTCTTCTTTTTTTTTTTTTTGTTGCAAATTATGCTTTTTATTTAATTAACTTAAGAAAAGCTTTATATTGTCCTTAATACATATGAATTTTGTTTTAATTTTGTGGGGGGGGGGAACAAAATACCCAATAAACAATTTAAGTAAAAGTAAAATTTCCAAAAAAAAAAGAAAAATGTTTAGACTTCACATAATTAAAAACTGAAGCCTAAAAGTATGCTATTTAATAAACAAAAAATTAGAATCAAGCTACTTCTTAAGCACTCCTTTACTTAAATGTTTATTGGGTAATGCTAATTATTATGTTCATTACATTAAGTATAAATTTTTAACTATTAGCTTAAAGATTTACAATTCTCATAAATAAGACTACTAGTTCAAGAACTGCTATCAAAAAGCTCCAAAAATATACAACTTTTAGTATTCATACAATAATGAAAAATCCTAAAAGTATGCAATTTTTTTCTGGCATATTAATAACATTTCATTGTAGTAGTAGTTCTTTACTCACAAAAATTTGCAAAATCTTTTAAATTCTATCAAATGTTTTTTTAATTTTGTTTATGCTAATTTAATACTTTTTTTTTAATAAACAAATTTCCAAATATTTTTGCCATAATATCCGTTTATGTATACGAGTATTATGTATTTCAATATTAATGTTTGGGTTTATGAAACTTGTAACTCTGTTGATTTTTCCTATACTGTTTTTTTCTTCTTTATATAATAAATATAATTCATAAATATTTGCTTTTTTTCTTTAAGATTTGTTGTGTTCTAATGCATTTGTTATAAATAGATTTTTTGGGGGGGAGTTTTTGTTTAAATGGTTTTGTTTGTATGTATCTTAATAAATTTAAATACAGTTGTGTTTAATTTGTTGTTTGTTTTATGTTGTTCTAACTTAATAAGCGGGTGCCGCCATAACTTGTTATACATTTCCTGGAAATAGAAAGAAAACATTAATCAGATTGGTAATTATTTATGTAAAACTTATCCAAATAATTTCTATGGTTTTTACGCAGATTGATGGTATGGTACTGGGTACGTATAAGCTATATTTATTTAAATAATATCAATCATACGCACAATTGTTTCAAGATATAAAACTTCTATACGTTCTTTTATTCATAAAAATAGATAGAAAATACTGTCCATTTTGAAAATAAACTAATTAACTTAATACACGAGCGGATCCACGGGATAGGTGGGGTAAATAAGGAAATTTCCCACCAAAATTTGTAATATAAAAAAGGGAAAAACAAAGAAAAAGAAAAATATAAATAAAAAAGAACAAATTAGTGCTATATTCGGCTGTATAACCACCATCCATCAATATGTAGTTTTGGCCTTCTATGGGGACTTGAATAAATTATGGTCCGAACTATACAGGATTAATTTCTCGAAACATTAACCCCCATTTTCTCATCGTTTTTCGTAACGATATACTTCCAATTAACATTTTTTTGTATGAGAACTGTCAGTATATCGCCACGATAAAAAATAACCAGATATTGAGAAAACGGGGGTAAATGACTTATATCGAAATTTATGTTAATATCATAATATATAAATTACACGGTGCTACAGTGAAAAAAAAAAATTGGAAAACGACCTAGCGTGGGTTATACATATGTCTCGCTGAGTACATTAAAAATTGTGTCTAAAAATTTAGATACACCCTCAAATTCAGAAGTTATTCTAAAAAAAACGTTTTCAGTGATGTTCGTCAACTTGTCGACCTGTAACTCAGTCAGTTTTTGTCCGATTTTAAATTTAACGGTTTAACGGCTTTGGAAAGAAAACTTATTACGCTTTAAAATGACATGCATTTATTGATACATTTGTAAGTTATGAGTAATTGTTTTTGTTAAGAATATCTTAAAAAAAACTATCAACTTTTTTGATTTTAATCGTTTTTCATTGCTTTCTGTGATATAAAAGCTTATATATACCAATTTATAAAGAAAATTAAGTTCTTAACAATACATGGTTTTAATTTTTCAATTCGAATGAAAATCGTTAAAGTTATTCAACTTTTCATTAACACTTTTTTTAGTATTTTCTCCCCTAGCGCATATGAATAAAAAAAACAAGCAAGAGATCTATCTTCACCAAATTATACTTTAAAATAAAAATTTTAAATATTTTGAGGTAAACACAATTAAATTTTTTTTTTTTTTTCAAAATTGTTTTAAACTTTTTTTTTAAATTTAAGAAAAAACTTTTTTTTAAATTTAAGAAAAATAATTTTTTTAAATTTTAAATTTTTTTTTTTTTTTAATTATTAGTGAAAAAAAAAAATTATGGAAAAAAAATTTTGTGGTAAAACAAATAATTTTTCCGATTATGACCCATTGTAGGTCCAAATTACTATAGCCTTATATAAATCGTTGAAATGAACTTTGAAATATCTATCATTAGATATCCATATTGTCTATATTAATGACTTAGTAATCCAGACATAGATCAAAAATAGGCCAAAAGTCGAGGTTGTCCTGGTTTTTTCCTTATATATCAGCCATTTTAAATAGCGACCGAGCCGGAAGAATTCCCGATATATTGATGTATCAATTATGTTTGTAAGTTATTTGGGGGCTACGGAAAGTTGATTTCAACATATTCACGGACAGACGAACATGGCTATATCGACTTCGCTATATATAACGATCAAGAAAAATGTAGAAATTACAAACGGAATGACAAACTTATATATACCCTTGCCACTCATGGTGAAGGGTATAATAAAAACGAAAATTTTTTCAAACTTTTAACTTTTTAAATTTTTTCAAACTTTTATCGAAAAAGTTTTATGTATAACTTTTGCAAATATAAACCGATTTTAACGAGTAAAGTCTAGTTTTTGTCTATATAGATTTAGCTTTAAAATACTGTGCAAATAAAAATATGTTTTTATAGAAAAAAATTAAAATAACTATTGTTACATTTGAAAAATTACGAAAAAATATAAAAATAAAGTGAACGTTTGTACAACAACTCACCCAATTTCTTGGAATATATGTACATTTTGTGAATACATTTTATGAAAACTTAATTTGTTGCCTATCTATAATTGTTTAAAATTTTTAAATTGCTCTAAAAATGTGTGAGTTAGAGGTACTAAAGTACTATGTAGTTCTTTAAAAATAACTCAGAACTTTGAGGGTGATTCAAAATCTTTGAAAACGGTTTTAGTATGTCCTCACCTAGGCCTACAACCCCCATTAGATCGCTTTTCAAGTTCTGACAAGAAGTGTTATTTTCTAGCAGAGTGTTATTTATTGGCAATAAAATATTTTTATCTGATATAGGGGTTACATGGGGGTAGGGTCAATTATGGACCTATTAACTCACAAAAGTTGGTAGAAAGATTTAGGTAAATATAAAACTAGTTTGTGTCTAAATTCATCATGATATTAATTGTTATAAGACAATTATGAATGTACACTAATCACCATTTTCGCCATACTTAACTGCTCGAACAGTATTACGGTATGGATGCTAGGTGAAATTATGGACCGGTACTGCCCATTTTCAATACCAAACAACTCTTATAAACAAAGAGAATTTGTGGAAAATTTCAGCCAGCTAGCTCGGCTGGTTGGCCGATTGGTAACATACGATCCCTTAAGCTTCGGGTTAACGTATCGGATCCACTTTTCATCGCAAGTAATGATGCAAAAATGATTTCCATTTATAGTCTTCAAGCAGCATTTTAGACATACAAAATCGTATTTCAAGTTCAAGTATGGTACCCAATTTTCCAGCTTTTGGATGAATCCTGCTCCTTGCAAACGTTTTGAAATTGCTCATTTAGTAGCACCCAATGATTTTGCAAGCTCTTGTTTAGTTTGACAACAATCTTCATGGAGAAATGCCTCCAATTCTTGGTTTTCAAACTTTTTTGGCTGGCTTGGGCGATCTTTGTCTTCCGTGTCAGAATCAACACTTCTGAACCGCACAAACCATCTCTTGCTCGTTGAAACCGATGAAACACATTTACCATAAGCTTCGTAAAGTAAAGAAGTAAAGAAAAACTGTCACAAAATTCGACATTTTCGAAGCAAAAAATTTTTATTCAATAACTAAGTGAGGATAAATGAATATAAGTTATTAAAAACAAAAACCGCGTTCAAAAGATACCCCAGATAGCATTTTAGTTCATTATAATAAGCTAAAATCCTATTCGGTGCCAGTATTGCACCGCCAACATACCACGTTTTGAATGATAAGCTGCACAAATACAAAAACTGGGGGCAAATTCTCGCACTCGCAATCGAAATAAAACGAGTAAAAACTCGTTCGTTATCGAGCACAATCATTATAATTTTCTATACATTTTATTCGATATCGAATAAGAGAATCCGAAAAAAAAAAATCAACAAAAATATTAAATAAAAGGTATAATTTTTTATTAAATTAAATCAATTTTTATACTACTAGAAAATAAAGAAGAAAAAAAACAAAAAATTCAATTAAAATTAAAAAAAAAATAATAATTGCGATTTTTTTAATAATTAATACACATATAAATATATTTACACACATACATTGGCAACTGGTAATTAAATTAAAAATTAATTTAATTAAATTAGATAAGATAAGATTAAATTATAATAAAGAAAACTTAAATAACGCAAAAAACTACTATACAGACATTATTTCAATATGAGAAGTGATTAAAGTAAATAAAAATAAAATAAATGATACAAAATAAAAGTAAAACACTCATTTGTTTTTGTAATAATTAATAATAATTCATATAAATAGATATAAATTTGAAATTTTTACGTACTAAATAAACGTGAATACAAAATGTAGATGTACTTTAACAAAGTTTTTTTTTCGATTTTCGAACAGGAGTGTAACTATGATTAACATATTAATTTTTGTTTAACAATAATTGCTTTAAAAGAATGATGAATACAAAAATAAAATAATATAGACTTGACTAACTAAAGTTACAAAATTAATAAACTAAGAAAAAAGTAAACATAATACGCTTAAAGTTAAAAAAATAAAATATCAATTAAATTTCCAAAAATTTTTTATAAATTTAACAAAAAAAAAAAAAGTAAACGAAACAAAATACGGAATGTTTTTGATAAATATCAGATCAGAAAAATACAACATAATTAATAATTAAAGACAAAAAATACATGTTACTAGTAGAAAAAAAATTGTATATAATTAACAACAATTTAAAAATATTTATAAAAGATAAGAGAGAGCATTATTGTTAAAATACTTAAAGCATGATGAGGAGTAATTAATGGTAGGATTGATTGATTGGTACAAGGAGGGCGGCAGCAGTTGAGTTTATATTTTATTATTGTTTTCAAATAATTTATCTAAAACTTTAACATTTATTTGCCATTGACTTTCTTACCGGACGTTACGAAGGGGCCCACATAATTGCTGGGGAATAGACCAGTTAAACCATTCAATTCACCACGCCACCATTCGGGCTCGTCACGACCCAATACACTTATAATATCATCTTTGTCAAAGGATAATTCATCGTCATTTTGTGCCTTGTAGGGATACAGAGCAATAACTTTATCTGTAAATAGGAAGAAATAACAAAAGTGTGAAATGTTAAAGAAAACTTTCTTTAGGAAAGCTGGAGTCTGAAATAGTTCTATAGAAAATGTCTCTCAACAGACTAAGAGAGATTTTTTTTATATAGAAAATGTTTCTCAACAGCGTAAAATAAATTATTTCCTATTGAAAATGACTCTCAACACCGTAAGAGAGATTATTTTCTTCAGAAAATGTCTCTCAACAGCGAAAGAGAGACACTTTTCTATTGAAATTTCTTTCTCTCGCGAGAGAAATTTTCTATAGAAAATTTTACTCCCGCGAGAGAAAGAGACAATTTTCTATAGAAAATATCACTCCCAAGAGAGAGAGACAATTTTCTGTAGAAAATTTCTTGTTGGAAATGGTTTCAATGTACTTTAGTTTCAATGTAAATTTTCTATCGGATTAGTTTTTGAAAAATATGTTTTATGTAGAGCAAATATTTTTCAGTTTGTCAGAAATTTTCTTTTAATAAAGATTATTTATAATAAATATAATTTTATATTAAATAAAAAGATTCATATTTATTACATTTCTCTACCGAGGGAGAGAGAGACAATTCTCTATTGAGAAAAAGATAGAAAATTTTCTATTGAAAATTTCACTCACGATCGAGAGAGAAAAAATAGTCTATAGAAAATTTTATTCCCTAGATAGACAATTTTCTATAGAAAATTTCACCACCAAGCGAGAAAGAGACAATTATCTGTAAAAAGAAATCACTCCCAACGAGAGAGAGTAAATTTTCTATAGAAAATTTCACTCCCGCGAGATAAAGAGACAATTTTCTATAGAAAATTCACTCCCAAAAGAGAGACAATTTTATATAAAAAATTTCACTCCCGAGAAAAACAAAAAAAATAGAAAATTTCAACCCCGAGGGAGAGATAGACAATTCTCTATAGACAATTTCACTCCCGAACGAGAAAAAGACAATTTTCTATAGAAAATTTAACCCGCGACCGAAAGAGAGACAATTCTCTATAGAAAATTTCACCCCCGACCGAGGGAGACAATTCTCTATAGAAAATTCCACTCCAGATCGAAAGACAATTTTCTAAAGAAAATTTCACTCCCGAGCGCGAGAAATAAAATGTTATATAGAAAATTTCACTCCCTAGCGAGAGAGAGACAGTTTTCTACAAACAATTTTACTCCTAAGCAAGAGGGAGACAATTCTCTATATAAAATTTCACTCCCGAGCGAAAGAAAGACAATTTTCTACAGAAAATATTTTTAAAAACGTTTGTTTTCAAACAAAACTCTTTCTTACCCAAAATCGTTTCAGTCATTTCAATGCGACTACCGGAGACTGGAGTATTGCGACCACTATTGCGACCACCTTGTAAAACCTTTACAAACGTAGCAGGGAACCAACCAATTTGCCTTCGTCGGCCCTTGGCTTGTAGTTCACCTTCCCACCAGCCGGAATCTGTCTTTTTGCGAATCATTATCAATTGACCACGGGTCAAAGAAAGCTGTTCACTGCTGGTGGCCTCATAGGGAGCAATAACTTGTGCTATTTCCGAACGTTTAGCTCGCATACCCTAAAGTTAGAAATATAAAAAAAAACAATTAAAGAAAACAGTTTCACCTTAAATTACATAATTTTTGATAACATTTAAAGGAAAAATAGAAAATTATATTATTAAAAGGAAAAATACAAAAAAGCATTACACAAAAACGTAGTTTAAAAAGCAATAAAAATACACTTAGTTATAGATACATAGGTAAATAGATATAGATAGATACGAAAACCATAACATTGTTTGATAAGACAACATAGTAGTTAGAAGTACAAGAAGGAAATAAAAATTTGTTTAATTACTGGAGTCATGGAAGAAGTACGTGACATGGGACGACTGTAAGATTCTGCAGGTTCACTTGATTGTGTTTTATTATTCGATTGGGTATTTATTTGTGATACTTCCGTGTCCAACTCTTCATTTGTACGTGTTTCTTCGGCGGCAGCGGCCTCAGCCGATGCTGTTTTCGTATCGGCATACAGGTCAGTGGCAGAGGCAGAGGCAGAGGCAGGTGGCATATCATTGGTTAATGGCGATTGCGGGGCTAATGGTTGTTGATCTTGCAAAGCTGTGGTGGTATCCGCAATGTCAGAGCTTATTTCATTTTGAGCATTGCCATTAAAGGTATTATCCTAAAGTAGGAAATGAGAGAGACAGAGAGAAACACAAAAATGTTTGGAATTTACGATTAGGAGGAGGAATTAATTGTAATGAATAAATGTGTGTGTGTATTTGTGAGTTTATTACTAAAATTGTTTGTTGCCTTGGTTCTGCTCAAGTTTGCTTTGCTTTGCATTGGTTATGTTTGCAACAAATTTGTTAGTCATGATGATTCATTAACACATCAACCAAAACTCTAACTACATTCCTAAGGGCTAATACTTACCTTAAATGTATCATCATAGGCTGCTGTCATGTCAGTTTCGGTGCTAGTGATGGCCGCTGAGCCGCCTACATCAGCTTTTTGTACATAATTTGAGGGAAACATACCAGTACGGTTACCTATTGTACCCGTCCACCAGTCACCCTCTTTCTTAATAACCATCACCATTTCACCAGCACTAAAGGTCAAGTCTCCCGCTTCGGCTGATTCATAAGGATAAGCGGCTATATAATATTCAACATCGCCATTGTAAGTATCTGTAGTAGCCTCCACAGCTTCTACGGCATCCGTAGTAGTTGTACTAAAAAAAAATAACTGTGTTATAAGATTATTTTATTGCAATTGATTTCATTCTTCTTACCCATACTGTTGACTGTTGTCATTATATGAATCTTGTGCTGTAAAGTCTTGTGTTGTCGTCGTTATACCCGCCTCATCTTCCATTTTCTCTACATATGTTTCAGGGAACCAACCTGTATGACCGTTTATTTCCCCTGCCAACCAACCAGGCTCAGCGTTCTGTTCCAACGGCACAAATATTATGTCACCAGGAATAAATGATATTTCATCGGCATTGCGTGCTGAAAACTCATAAACTGCACGATATTTAACAAAACCTTCGGGTGCTGGACCACTGGTGTCGACCGCATTTACAACCGGTTCTGCTGTTAAATCGGCACTGTTATCATTTGTCATGCCAGCATATTGATCAATGCTCGATGTTGTGGTGGCACCCCATGCTGAGCCTGTATCCCAGGCTGAGGTAGCTGCTGTAACATTTTCGTTTTTCTTATTGTATTTCATCTCCAATATTTGGGTGCGTTGTTTGTCGTAGTCCGCATAGAGTTCTTCGCATTTTGTTATAAGATCGGATAGTTCGGTTTTGACTTCGGTTACCGTTAGGTCGTGTGAGTTAATATCTTCCTTTCTCGATTCGATTTCTTTGCGGATATTTTCAACCTTGTCTTTTAGTTGTTTAATAATGATCTGAGGAAAAAGTAGATCAATAGAATTACATGTTATCAAGATGAAACTTTAAATAAATTAATTTTATAGAAAATTTATTAAAATTTTATCCAGAAAATTTAGTTTTCTCTAGGCTTTAATTTAATTTTAACTTTAATTTTTTTATAGAATTTTCGATATTAAAGGATATAAGAGAAGAGAAAGAATTTCTATTGAAAATATATATAGAAAAGTTCTTTATCTCCTCTAATGAAAAATGAACACTGC
The DNA here is from genome assembly GCA_942486065.2 of Calliphora vomitoria. Taxonomy (NCBI): domain Eukaryota; kingdom Metazoa; phylum Arthropoda; class Insecta; order Diptera; family Calliphoridae; genus Calliphora; species Calliphora vomitoria. Next base: position 112,541,718 of record OW818030.2, on the reverse strand, counting down.
TTTTATTAAAGAATGTAACAGTTTTCTTACTTGTTTGTTAGCAAAGGCAGCGGTCAACTGTTCCTGTTGACCCACATCTCCCGAAATAGCAGCAGCCTTAGCTTTAGCATCCCATTTAGAACGCTCTTGAGTCAATTGTAATAATTTAGCATTTTGTTCTTTAATACGCGTCTTTAATTGCGACATATCGGACATGGAGCCGTCACGTTGTGAGCGCATACCATCAATAACCGATTTCACATTAGTTACACCGGCTCGTGTCTCACAAATCTTTTGGGAAAGATCTTTGATCTAAAAAAAAAATTAAAAAAATATTTTAAATGAAACTTTAAAATATGTCAAAGTTTTAACAAAATAAAAACCTTTTCGTTTAAAGTGCTTAATTCCACATTGAGTTGTGTATTGTGGGCTTTTTGTTTTAATACGCGCTCTTGTTCACGCTGCTTTTGGGAGTTCAATTCAGCAATGCGCGCCTGTTCCCATTCCAACAGACGTTGCTTTTCAAGTTCCCTTTTTTAAACAAAACAAAAAAAATAAGTATTTTTTTTAATAGATAAATTAACTTTAAGTACTTTCTGGCTGCTTCTTTGGCTTCTAGTTCACGTTTTCGTTGTTCTTCTTTTTCCTGTTCCAATTCGCGTTGCTTTTGCAATTGTCTTTCCAATTCTTCTTGTTGTTTACGTTCCGCCTCTAAACGGGCTTTTTCACGTTTTTCCGCTTCTTCACGCTCTTTGCGTTCGCGTTCTTCCTTTTCTTTGCGTTGCTGCTCCTGTAGCAATTTACGTCGTCTATCCAGCTCAGCCTGGCCTTTGTCAAAGTTTTCTTTGCGTTTATCTTCAAAGGAAGCTGTAATAAATACACAACTTCGTAAGTTTTTTGTCTAATTTAGAGCATTATTCTTCTTATTAAAGAAATTATAAGGGAAATAATAAAAGAAAGTTCCTACTTTGAGGCAAACCTGCTAAGGGATCATCGGCAGCACCTTGCGAAGAAACCGAAGCATGTCTGGAAGAGGGCTGTGAGCCTGGTCTGGAACCAGCGCCCGACACAGAGCTTGTACGTGATTTTGCCTTACGAAAACTGGGTGGTATCCAGTCCATGGGTAAAGTTGGTGGTATCTTTTCACCAGTCATGGCCTTGTCACACAAAAACATGGCCAAAATGAATTCATCACAACTTAGACGACCATCACTGTCCAAATCGGACAGAGTCCAAATTTGTGCCAAAGTAGCCTGAGGTAATTTACTTTGTACTAAAATACCACGAGCTTGAACACCATTCAAGTAGCCAGTACGATTACGATCAGTGGCATTAAAAACTTGAGTATATTTACGTTTGGCGGGAGCCTTAACAGCCCATTCGCCTTGTCTAAAACCAAAAAAAAAAATAAAATATTTAATCATTTGTTTCTCGACTAAGAAGTAAAAAACTTACGGTGATTCTAAAGAGGGAGCTCTTTCTGAAATAGACATATTACGACTAGGGGGATTACTGGTTGGTGGTGTCACTTTTGGTTCATTTGCCGTGGGTGGCGTTACAAGTTTTGGAGCAGCAGGAATTGGTGGTGGTATACCAGGTACCGCGGCTGTTGGCATAACGCCTGGAATAACAGGCATGCCAGGAACTACACCAGGTACCATGCCTGGCATCATGGGAACAGCTGGTACACCGGGCATAGCACCCGGCTGAGTAACTACCGGCATTCCTGCTACCCCAGCAATGCCAGGAACGCCAGATGCTGCCGGTATCATTGCAGATGGCATTACGGGTACTGCACCAGCCACTTGTTGCATTGGTGGTATACCAGTCATGGCAGCTGGGGCCATACTAGCTTGTGGCACAATACCCGGCAATGTACCGGGTACCATTCCAGGTACTATGGGCACAGCACCGGCCATTGGTGCTATGGGAGCAGCTGTGGGTACAGAAGCTGCTGCCATCGCTACATTTGTCATTGCTACGGCTGGTGCTGCTGGTATTTCCGGCTTCACTGAACCCGCCACACTCTTGAGGGGATCCAATGGACTTAAGCTGCCAGCGCCGGTAGGCGTTAAGGTGGGTGTTGTACCCATCGATGTCAGCGAGACCAAAAGTGTTGGCGGCAAAGCTTTAGGTACCTCCATGCCGCGTAGTTTTAAATTTATTAGTTTACATGCAATGCTAAACTCATTAATGTTCATTTTGCCATCGGAATCCGTATCAGCCAAAGCCCTGTAAACAGAAATCAAAAAAAAAAAACAATTATAAATAAATAATAAAAACAACATTATAAATAAATACATATAATAAAAAAATTATCAGCATCTTTTCAACAACAAAAAGTGGGCGACTTATGAAATGATTCACACTTTAGTTTAAAAAATAAGTACAGTACATTTTTGATAAGAAGAGCTCCCTACAGTTAATTAATTGGAATAAACACTTGACCCAATTGTTTCTTAAGCGTTCTATCCATTTCAACAAAAAATTACAAATTCTGTCTCTTAAAAGGAATATGGATATTAAAAATTGCATAAAATTGTTTCAAAACTGAAATAAAGAAAATTTTAATTTTAATCGAGAAGAAACTTTTTATTTTTTTTTTTTTTTTTAATTGAGATTTACGAGACGACATTTCTTAAAAACGAAAAAATTAATTAAAACACGAGAGAAATTATTTTTTCTAGACAATTCTCAAAATCAAAAAATCTAAGAACAAGAGAGAGAAACAATTTTCTATAAAAAAAATTCTCAATAGCGAGATAATATTTTCTTATTTCAGTTAAAGTATTTTACAGAAAATTTCTCAATAGTGAGAGATAATTTACTATAGAAAATGTCTCAATAGTGAGAGATAATTTTCTATAGAAAATTTCTTAATAGTGATTGATAATTTTCTATAGATAAGTTCTCAATAGTGAGAGATAAATTTCTCAATAGTGAGAGATAATTTTCTACAGAAAATTTCTCAATAGTGAGATATAATTTTCTATAGAAAAGTTCTCAATAGTGAGAGATAAATTTCTCAATAGTGAGAAATAATTTTCTATACAAAATTTGTCAATAGTAAGAGATAATTTTCTATAGAAAATTTGTCAATAGTGAGAGATAATTTGCTATAGAAAATTTCTCAATAATGAGAGATAATTTTCAATAGAAGGTATAATTTTGAGAGATAATTTTCTATATTGTTATGAAAATGTTCTATGAAAAATATAGAGTACATATTCTTTAGAAATTGGTCAAAAGCGAGAATGAATCATATCTAAAATAATATTAGAACCTTCTCTTTAATTTTCATTACAAACTGTTGTAAGAAGACACATATTTATTACCTGTGTTTTTAGAATGTGTCACAATTTGCATGACTGTATAATTAAATACAACTGAATAAACTAAACAAACGTGTACAATTTTTTTGATTTCTATTACTTAGCATTAATTTAAAAAAAAAAAAAAAAACATTAGAAAAACTATTTCTTATTTGAATTTAAAATTGAAAGGTCACACTGAACTCAACAACTTTAAATTTAAAATATTTCTTAAAACATTTATTTATTTGCATATTTCATCTAAACATAAACGACAGTAGGTAATTAAAATTCTACATAGAATGTACATATTTAAAAATCTTACAAACAATTAAAAATTAAGAATTTAAATGAACATACATACATTCATATACAAATAAACATACATATGAATTTCCATTTAATATGTACGTATGGTTATAATGTGTACAAGAGGGTTTTTTTAATAAACAAATTAAAAAATCTTTTCATAACATTTCAACTGTAAATAATTGTTTTATTAACCGCAAACTTATGAATGAAAGGAAATTTAATAAAAACTACTAGTGCCATAGAAAAAATATGAAAAATGGAAAAAAATAAAGTTATAGAGAAAAAGAGTTGTTTCGCAGAAGTGTAACTTACATGGGGATTCAAATCACATGTGGATAAGCTTAACAATTAAATATTTGATTTAAATAATCCAAACTAATATTACAAAAACGCCCCATTTTAAATTTATTATACATAAAATTATGATTTAATCAACAAATATTTTGTTATATGACAAAAAAAAACATACATATCTCATCATAATCATTTACTTATTTTTATTATTTTAACAATCAATGAAGCAAAAGCAACCAAAAAAAGGACTTTAGGAAATTTATGAATAATCAATAAAATATTAAAATATGCTGCATAAAGTTTCAAAAGACATGCAAAAAATACAAGCAAAAAAAAAAGGAAACTTCTATTTGTTTGGTAAAATGCCAGGATTTATACTTGTTTCCCCACAAACTGAAACAAAAAAAAAATAAAAATTTAGAGTTGCTGTCATTTCAACGTACTACAGGAAAAGTTTTCATTGTTGTTTTGTGAATTACAAAAAAAATCAATTTAACGTACGCTAAAAATAAGCCTTAACCCTAGAAGGCACACATACATATGTATGTATGTACATATAGGGGGTTAAAACCTAAATATAAATAAATCTTTAAAGTTAAATAAAAATCAGGAATTTAGCTGCTTATGGTCAAATTAAAGCAATGACAAAACCAATTTATCTGTAGTAAAATAATAATTTAACTAGCACATACAAAAACCAAATTTTTTAACATTGTTTATGTTACTGTCAACACTTTACAGTCTTGATACTTGAATTATAATACACAAAATATGTCTGAAATAATTTTAGAAATATAAACAAAATATTCCAGAACTTTTTTTTAATAATATTGAAAAAAAAAAAATAATTTTTAAGATAAAATTCTGGAGAGGAATTTGGACAAATATGGTATTGCATACGAAACACACTATACATATAGGGAGCTTAGTGCAATAGGACTGAAAAAATTTTCGAATTTGATAAAATCAGTTTTGGTAAAAAAGACAATTTTTGAAAAATTTAACTTTTAGGATGAAATTCTGGAGAAGAATTTGGAATTGCCATGTAACACATAGAGTCCTAAATGCGCCTGTATAAGTCGAATATCTGAAATAATTGCTCTGTTCAGCATTGTTAAAAAATTTGGTTTTTGTATGTATATGCTAGAGTTTGACCGAATATTCCGTTTCTGATTAACAAAAACCAGGTATTGCTAAGTCAAAAATCATTTCTGTTCAAATTATCGATAAATTTAAATTCGTATAGAAAATTTATTGATAATTTTGATATTCTATAGAAAATTTATCGATCACATTAATTTTCTTTAGAAAATTTTCGATTGATTTCATTTTCTATAGAGAAACAATCGAATATTTATCGATAAATTAAATTTTCTATAAAAAATATATCGATAACTTTAATATTCTAACGAAAATTTAACGTTAACTTAACAGAAAAAATGTATCGGTAACTTTAATTTTCTATAGAAAAGTAAAGTTATCAATAACTTAAATTTTCGTTTGAAAAGTTATCAATAACTTTCGTTTCCTATATTACTTTTATCGATAACATTAATCTCTATTGAAAAATTATCAATAAGTGCATAATAAAATTATCGATAACTTTCATATTCCAGAGCTAAATTATCGATAATATTAATTTTTCTATAGAATTTTCTATATAAAAGTTGTGGATTTTAAATTTTCTATAGAAAATATATCGATAACTTTATTTATTTTTTTCTTTATTTTTATTCACAATTTATGTAATAAAAGCCTTTAAAGTCCATACAAATTTTATTACAATTTTCTAAAGAAAATTTAACGATAACTGAAATTTTCTTTAGCTAATTTATTGATAACTTTCATTTTCTATAGAAAAATTATCGATAACTTCAATTTTCTATAGAAAATATATCGATAACTCTTACTTTTCTATAGAAAAGTTATCGATAACTTTACTTTTCTATAGAAAAGTTATCGATAACTTTACTTTTCTATAGAAAAGTTATCGATAACTTTACTTTTCTATAACTTTTCTATAGAAAAGTAAATTTATAAAGATATCATTTATTTTATATACAAAATTTATTGATAGCTAGACTTTTCCATAGAATATGTATCGATAACTTTCATTTCAGGCTCAAGTTCACTTATTTAATAAATTTCATAGAATAAACTAAAATCGAAATTTAGACACTCGGTAGACTGGAATGTTTTCCTGATACAACAGCAAGTTTTACATTGTTGAAGAATAAAAATATCAGGGACCGTAACAATTATGACATTTATAATAAAAATCAAAACATAAGGTGAAGTTACGAGCACAGCTGATTTTTGTTTGTTTGTTTATATTGAGTTTGAGTTTGTCAAATTTTCTTTTTATTTTTTGTATTGAAAAAAAAAATATTGTAAATTGAAAATATTAAAAAAATTTAAATCTTTGGAAATTGTGTTTCAAACAAATGAATGCTTAAAAAAAGTGCAAGAAAAGCATAAAACATCAAATTCGGGTGAGTAGCAGTGAGATCGAATCCTCAAAAGTCCAATGGATGACCAAAATTACTTAAATTTTTGTTTGTTTTTTTCATGTGCTACAACATATTTTGACATTGCCAGTCTTTTGATAATTAAAAAATATTGTCTTTGTTGTATTTCTTGCCGAGACGCTCTCACCTGATTAATACGCCTTGAAATAATTGTTATTTTTTTGTGATACATATTTGTCAGACTATATAAAATCATAGTGTGACAAATATGTGTGACAAAAAAATAACAATTATTTCTGACAAAAAAATAAAAATAAAAGTCTGACAAATATTCCTGACAAAAAAAATAAAAATCAAAGTTTGACAAATATTTCTGACAAAAAAAAATAAAATCAAAAAATAACAATTATTTTTGACAAAAAAAAATAAAAATCATGTTAATTTATGAAAATATAGTTGAAAACGATCAGAATGGTATGCTTGACTTGACTCTCCGATATTTTCTAGAGATGGCTTTTTTCCTTTGAAATTTCAAGAATAATTATTATTTTCGGTCCCTGAAAAATATCCTTAAATCAAAGCTTGTTACAAATTTGTCAGAGATTTAACAAATCATTTAGATTTCGGGAATAATGATCTTGTAAAGCAAAATCTAGTTGGAATACATTTATACATTTATTACAAATGTACAAACAACTTTCCTATGTATTCCAATTAGATTATTTACGAGATCGTAACAAGTATTAAAAAAATAATATATGTACAGTAGCGAGCATAAAAATGCAACGCTTTGCTATGTGATCTTCAACAGCTATGATTTTTCTTATAACGGAATCTAATTCTCCCCATCTGCTATTTTTGTACTCTTTGTGGTCATTGTCAATTATTGAATGACATTTTGACCAATATTTTAGTACGTAATGAAATGATATTCAAATATCTATTTTTTTTTGGTAAGTAAAAGAATTTGAAAACAGAGGAAGACAACTGTAAATAATATTAAATTTGACACTGTTCCTATTTCATAGAATCCTATCTTTATCTTACGTGATTACTAAGATATCGCAATTTTTTACTATTTTCATTTAATATTTAAGGGAATAACTCTGACCTGACAGCCTGAGTAACAGATCTAAACTATCAGACTCGAATAAATTAAAATTACGATAATTGACCTTCCATATCATATGACTTCACTATTTTAAGCATAAAGGATCTGCTTCGAAAAGCATAGGCGCTTAATTTGTTTTTGTAAATAATATATGGTTTATTGAATTCGTTTCTCCTTATTATATTTGCATCATTAAATTATATTTTGGAGATTGCATAAATGTCCACATTTGTTCGTTTGGGTAGCATCAAATATATGATGTCACCTTTCATGGATCAGGTAACACAGCCTTGATTACTTCAATATCTAACCTTTTAATTTTATTTTAATAAAATCCATTTCAAAACTAGCCATCAAAATTATTTCGGCACTATAATCATAACACAATTCTTAATTATATCAAAATTTTTAATAGGAGCAGAGCGTTTTTGAATAAAATGTTTATCCTTTTGAATTTTAATACCCTTCAATTTGTTTTTTATTTTAAGTTATATAAATATACCAAGAAAACAAAATTGACCACAAATACTTTTAACCTTTAAGTTTTCATACTCTATTACTAAATTTTATAACACAAACTAGTCAAAATCTCAACATAAAAACTAAATCTTAATAAATATAGCACCTCTAGCCTAAATTATTTAACAAATAATTATATGTCTACATAATTTTTCACCCTCCAACAAAACCCCTAAAAAACAGTCAAAAGATGTTTGTATAAGCAAACCAAAAACACAACAAACTCTATAATTACAAAGAATGAAATTTTATTACATTTATTAAGTAAAAATAAAAAATGTGACTCACCATATCTGACCAAGTATCAAAGGCGGCAATTGAGATTGTAAGAAGAAACCTTTGGCTTGGGCACCGGTAACAAAACCATTTTGTGGTTGCAGTGCCTTAAATTGTTCTTGATATTTCAATTTTTCTCGTTGGGTTATAACCCAGGGATCTGTAGCTGGATTCATAGTGGAATTTTTGCAAATACTACTACTGGCGGTGGCAACGATTTTGATGTACAACTAAAAGCAACCAGTCAGTTAAAGAGTTAGCAAGTTAGAGTTACACTAAATAGCAAATGCGAGTGTTTTGGAAGAAAATTTTTGTCTATACTTTTTTTCGGTTCTTTTCGGTTTCGGTTTTTTTTTTTCTTTTGGAAATTAGGCCAATGCACTTAAAATTGTTTAAGTGTACAGAGAGTATAGAAGAGTAGTGACGTACAACTGTAAAATGTATGACACACTTTGACAATTTGTTTATTGTATTCCGGCTGAATAATGCTTCTGATAGATGGGATAGATCTTTTGTGTATTTTTTCAAGAAGGAATCCCACTGAGGAGCTGTTTTTGTTGATGAATAAAATAGTTTAAAGTGGCTTTTTGAGTATGTATTCCTTAAATGGGATGGATTGAGTTTTCTTATGCTCCAGTTTTCTTTGCTCTACCAAATAAACTTTACTATTTGCCAATGGGTTTTTTGTTGTTCTTGTTATTATTATTTGTCGGGAGTCTTTGGATTTATGTTGTTGTTGTTGTTAAATAAACCAGCCTGTGATGATACTTTTTGTATGTCGCTGTTGTTCTTGTTGTCGCCTTTAGTTTATTGGAATTTTAGCTTTGTGTTGCTATTATTGTTGTACTACTACTGGGCGCCAGTATAAAAAAAAAATGTTTTTTTTTTTTTTTGAATTTTTTTCTGTAGTAGTGTTTGGTATTGTACTCTGTTCTGTTTTCTTCTTCCTTTCTATTGCGTTTGCGTTTGTTTTTCGTGTGTTTGTTGTTGCCTAAACTCCCACCACCTCCTATCAGGTGGTGTGCTGGTTATGTAGTTGATGGTGATGATGATGGTGATGTTGCTTTTTCTCGTTCTGCTGCTGCTTTTGTGCTTCAGCCACTTATTCTCCTTTATGTTTCTGATTTCTATTAATGGTTATTATTTCGTTAAAGTTGTTCGTTTTGCTCTGCTCTCAAATAGTAGGTTGCTATTTTCGTGTATGATTGTTTAAGTTGAGAGTTATGATAAATTTTCTGCGTAAAATTTAATATTTTATTTAATAAAATTATCAATTAAACAAACGTTAATAAAATGATAGTGTATTTCAAGTTCTAGTTAAAACTCGATTTTTCATAGTAGGTATTTAAGAAAGAAATTAGTGGCGTAGGTATAGAGCCAAAAATATAAACGTGTAATGGTAACATTTTAAAAATACTAAACCGATTTTTTTATAAATCACAATATTCGAGATTTTAAATGGTATAATTTTGATATATTTTAAAAAGCCGGGATCATATTGTATTTAAAACGAAACCCAATTATTTGCGTTTTCAAGAAATTATTTCTTACGTTCCTAATAGAAGATGGAAATTCTTATGGAGATTTAAAGCTAGAATTTAAATTAAATATTTTAGTTCATTACCACAAGGGCATGTATTTAATTTTGTTCTACATAACTTTAGTTACGCTGAGCAATAACCTCATCATAAATCATAAATTTGGACTACTGCTATGTGTTTTGTAAAATTTCATTCTAAACTTAATTGTGTAATGAAACTGGACGTTTTTAAGAACAAAAATTGAATTATTCCTGAAAACTTGTGGAGTTCGTTAAGATAAAATCTTAGCTTTAAGTAAAAAATTAATTATTTTCCTTTTCAAAATATGTTAATAATAAAATATTACAATGATTTATGTTTGTACAGAAATCTTAAATTGAATGTAAGTATTTTAATACAATAAATTAAGCGTACGCAGTCAGCGCCTGCACATATGTGTATCCCGTAAATATTTTAATAGTCGAAAAAAAATTACGATAGTAAAAGAAAAAATTTGTATCAAAGAAATATTTTTCTTAAATTTACTCAAACACACTTTAAGCTTATTTATTAACAACAAATTTCTCATATAACACTTTTTTAAAGCATAAATTAACACTTAAATTTTTCTTTTTTTCTTCACATAAATGCAAAATTTCTTTTCACTGTGCATAAACAAGACATTTTTTTCAACTTTAAATTTCTTGTGAAATTCCACTTATTTCTTGGCAATTCCAACTCACTTTGATTCGTTAGCATATATTTAATATTTTTATGCAAAAATTTTGTAATATTCTTAAGATTTTCCCCGTAAATTTTTAATTTTTCTTGCGTTTTTATTCCGTAATTTTTGTGAATTGGAAAATTTTTCTACTACTATTCGCAAACGTCACTTTTTTAATCAATAAATTTGGGGTTAACAAGTTGCCATATTGTTGTTTTTGACAATTGACCCGCAAAATAAGCGTTTTTTGTAAAAATAATAGCAAAAAATCAAGCAAATTGCATGAACAAGTAAACAATTTCGAGTGAATTGTTGTTTTTAATTAATCTATTGTTTTAAACAAACATGATGTTAAACAAATAAACAAAAAAAATTGCAATTTATAGTTGTGTTATATAAAAAAGCTGTATGTTCTGAAATTTGTTATAAAATATAGCCAGATTGTTTTAAAGCACTAAAGGAATAAAAACCGTTAGAATTATAATTAAACACTAACTTTAAAGACATCATCCTCTTACTCATAATATTGTGTGATGAAGAATATGATAATTTGTAAACATTAATAAACATTTAATTAATACAATATTATTTAATATCGAGATTAAGTAAAATTATAGTACATATAAGTTAAACCTAAAAGTTACTCAATTTACAACAGAAACAAATTTACGAAAATATGTTCATATTTAAAGTATTACTTTTTCTATTTACAAAAACTAGAACGAAACTGTATTTGTTGCCATATAAAAATGTGCACAAAAAAGCAACAAAATTAAAAAATGTTAAAAACAACAATTTCTTAAAATTTTCGGAATTTTTCTAATGTTAAAAGTAATTTTTAGTGTTAAATATTTGAATGAAGTAATGTTTTCATAAAGTTAGGCTTTTAACGAGTTCACTACCCTAAAAAGTTTTTATGGAAATATGAAACGAAAAATTGTATTATTGTTAAAAATAATATACAGACTCTTATTAATATCAAATTTGTTTTTTTAAAATTGTGTTTTCTTTTAAAGTTGTATTTTGCAAAAAGAAAACAGAACAAAAGTAATTCTGTTCTAAAAAATTAATTAAGAAGAACAATCAAGAAATACATAAAAACAAGAACTTGCAACAATAAATTTCAGTATACGTGTTCACTAATTTTTTAATTAATCTATCTTAAAATCGAAATAATTATTATTCTGTTATTTGAGATTAAGAGTTAAAGGTAATTTATTATGTTTTAATTTGATGACGGTTTTTCCATATACATATTAAGTTATTCCAACTTTTAAAAATAATTAACTAAAGTTAATTTAAAAAAGCTAAAAAAAACCAAAATAGTTTTTAAATTTAAATCGTACTTTAATTTACAACCGCCGTAACTGCCCTTGACAATATGGCAACACTTGTTAAATGTCAACAAGCATATGCTTGATAGAGGTTATGTCGAACGAAACATGTCTGACAACGTCCATTTTTAATTGTACCACAAAATGAACTAGACGTGCACGTGTTCTTATAAAAAGTTAAATCATTTATTAAAGGGTAAAAATTTTGTTTAAACAAATTCAAACACAAAAATTACAATGTCCACTACTTCAGAAGACGAAGAAAATGTTGTAAGTGGCGAAGAGGAGGAGGACGAAGAAATTGAAGAGGAACAAGATGAAGAATCAGATAATGAGGAAGAACACGAGGCTGAGGAAGCAAATGAAAATGCAGCCAAAGACAATGAATCTGATGACGCTGCTAAAGATGATAAACCCATGACATGGAAAGAATTGGTGAGTTAACTATTATACAGTGTTAAGAGCAATAATTGAAAAACAATTGATTATTAGTTCTTTTGATCATCATTTAGGGTCTGAATGATACCTTGTGCAAATCGTGTGAAGAATTAAAATGGAAAGCACCTTCCAAGATCCAGAAGGAGGCTATACCAGTGGCTTTGCAAGGCAAAGACGTTATTGGCTTGGCTGAGACTGGTTCGGGCAAAACTGGAGCCTTTGCTCTGCCCATATTACAGGCTTTGTTGGATAATCCACAAAGATATTTTGCTTTAATTCTAACTCCCACCAGAGAATTGGCATTTCAAATATCGGAACAGTTTGAGGCTCTTGGTAAGTTTATATAAATTTTATTTGTGAAATTTTTAAAGTATTGCTTAAGATAACTTTCCTGGCGTCCTGTACACACATTCCCAGTAAAGCATTATTAATGAGCATGTTATACCCGCCTAGGCCATGATGTTAAACTGTAGTTTGATATAAAACACATGAAAATAATAAATATTAGTTTCGTCACTACCTCTGAGCCTTAACATAAGAAAAATATATTTATAAGAATTTGTAAGATTACAATTCACTAATTTACATAACTTTTATTTCCTACCCCCGCAGGCAGTTCCATTGGCGTCAAATGTTGTGTGATAGTAGGTGGAATGGATATGGTTTCACAGGCTTTACAATTGGGAAAAAAGCCTCATATTATTATTGCCACCCCTGGTCGTTTGGTAGATCATTTGGAGAACCTTAAAGGTTTTAATTTAAAGGCCATTAAGTATCTTGTCATGGATGAAGCTGATCGTATTCTCAATATGGACTTTGAAGTGGAATTAGATAAAATTCTCAAAGTTCTGCCTAAAGAAAGAAGGACATTCTTGTTCAGTGCCACTATGACGAAGAAAGTAAAGAAACTACAAAGAGCTTCCTTGAAGGATCCCGTCAAAGTGGAAGTTTCCAATAAATATCAGACTGTAGAACAATTGCAGCAGTACTACATATTCATACCCGTTAAATACAAAGATGTCTACCTCGTACACATACTCAACGAATTGGCGGGCAATAGTTTTATGATTTTCTGCAGTACATGTAACAATACAGTGAAAACAGCTTTAATGTTAAGAGCTTTGGGTTTGGCTGCCATTCCTCTGCATGGTCAAATGTCTCAAAATAAACGTTTGGCTGCTCTCAATAAGTTCAAGGCGAAAAATCGTTCTATACTTATTTCTACCGATGTGGCCTCCAGAGGTTTGGATATACCCCATGTGGATGTCGTATTGAATTTTGATATACCCACCCACAGCAAAGATTATATACATCGTGTTGGTCGTACAGCACGTGCTGGTCGTTCGGGTAAGGCTGTCACATTTGTCACCCAGTATGATGTTGAGTTGTATCAACGCATAGAACATTTGTTGGGCAAACAATTGCCTTTGTACAAATGTGAAGAAGATGAGGTAATGGCCTTGCAAGAACGCGTCAGTGAGGCTCAACGTACGGCCAAACTAGAGCTAAAAGATATTGAAGAATCTAAAGGCTCAAAGGGACGTTATAAAAAGGGTGCCGCTGGCGATGATTTCGATGATTCGGAACAATTTACCGGAGCACGTAAACGTATGAAATCAGGTGGTGGCGGCGGCGGCGGTAAAGCAAATTGGAAAAAGGCTAAAAGGAAGTAATTTCCTTTGTAGAACAAATTAAAATTAACTGTATTGTTGTTTTCTACTATAGTCTTTAGTTATTTTTGTAATGTATTTTAAGAAATAAAATAAAAATGTAAAATTGATTTTACATTAATAATATAAAATTTAATTATTTTTTATTTTATAAGTCGGCATAAATTAGAAAAACACCGTCAAAAAAATCGATTGGTCGATTCTATAGAAAAATTATTGTTTTATTCTAAAGAAAATTTTTGTTATCGATTCTATTCTAAAGAAATTTACTGTTATATATATATTATATATTATCGATTCTATAGAGAATTACTGTTATTGATCGATAAATTTTCTATAGAAAATTACTGTTGTCGATCGGTCGATATATTTTCTATAATAAATTACTGTTATCGATCGATAAATTGTCTAGAAAATTACTGTTATCGATCGATAAATTTTCTATAAAAAAAAATACTGTATCGATCGATAAATTTTCAATAGACAATTTTTGTTAATGATCGATAGTAAATAATTTCTATAGAAATGTTTTCTTATAGATTGAAAATTATTGTCTTTGTATTGATCTTTGCACTCGAATAATGTTCCAAAGAAACTCTAATCCCAAATTGCTCTTGGTCAATTTTGTATCGAAACTTTTTGCTATCGAATTTATCTAAGTAATAAAAATCAATTTGTTGTTGAAACGTTTATACACTTTTGTAACTCCCAACCAAAAGTTTTATTGCAAAATTCTTTTAAATACATATTTAAATTCTCTTAATATCTACAAATTAAATAAAACATTAAGAAAAACATTTCATGATTTATAATTGATAAATAGTCAAGAGTTTTTATTTGTTTTAAAGTCATTAGGTAATTATTATATAATTTAAATGTTTTAATTTAATACAACTTAATCCTTAATCTTATGCATAATTTGTTTAAGCAAACAATATAATTAATTTTGAAATAAAATGGAAAATAATTTCCAGTCTTTTGGAAGAATTACAAAATGTAATTTAAATTAATAGCCAAAGCAAAAAAGCAGTCAGGAGGCGATGTTGCAATAAGATCAATGTGAATAGAACAAATTAAATGAAATAAAATAAAAATAAAAAATTAACTATGTAATAAAATAATAAGGCAGACAGACCAATTATTATGTTCGTTTAAATATACATACAATCAAATCAAATATAGTCAGATCTCTTTAAATTTCTACTTGATGTTAGTTAAGATTAAGTATTATTAATCTAGATTTTATTTAAGACTTATTAATTAAAATATTTGCACTAGGTATTTTTTTTTTTGTTTTTTTTTAAGAATTTTTTGTTGTTTAAGATCATGATTATGTTGTGTTTAGTTTAGTTAAAAAAATAAGAGTTTTGAAAAAGAGATAAATATTATAGATCTGAATTTCTTACTAGCACTTGTTGTCATCATATATTTTGTTCGTATTTTACTAGACTGGGTGGTATATCATACAAATCACATATGCCCTCATCGGGACTTAAAACAAAGTTATAATCATTTTGCGGAGGATTTAAAGGTAACAAGGGAGGATTTTCTGTAAGGAAATTAAATAAAAGTAATGAATTAATTTTAAGCTTAATCAGTAGGTCACATGAAATCATTTTCAGACTTACCCATATTCGGATCATCGGGATAAAATCTCCTCAAGGAATGTCCCGTCGTACATTTTTGCAATATTATACGTGCCGTTAATTTATTCTCTAATGCCTCCATTTCCTCTTTTACTTCTGGATTACAAAAGTATGTGTGTTCATCGTTGACTAGATTTGCTTTGGTGGTGGTTTGTGTTAACGTACCCGCTGTGTTCGAATGTGTTGAGGATGAGGAAAGTGTTGGCGATGGTGTTTCGAGGCGTGAAAAGTGTCGTATTGATTCTGATTCGGGTTTTGTTGTACAACAGCGTCCCTGATCGGTGACCAATCGTACGTCAATAGTGCTACCATTATCGAGGGAGATGTGTAGTGAGTTCTGTGGAATAAAATGTTATGTTTGTTATTGATAAAAAAAATAAAGTAATTTTCTCTATACAGAGAGTGACAATACAATGGAAACTTTTTTGAAAATTATATTCTGTAAGTGCAGTTTTCAAAAACGGCTGTGAAAAAATTTGATGAACAAATTTTTGGTGAAAAAAATAATTTTTGTAAACAAAAAATTTGGTGAAAAATTTACAATGTGTGTGACTGGGATAGAAATAGGTCAGATTATTGCAGATTTGCAAATTGCAACAAATGATAGTTGTCAAAAAAGAAATATCGAATCATATGGTTATTTTGACGTTGTACAACCACTTTTCAATGATTGAGGTTTAGAGAGCGAGAGAAAACATAAAATTTTCAATAGGCAACGAGTGTAATATATATTTGTCCCACTTTCAAATCACAACCATTTTTATATTTTCTTTTGTTTGTTTTCTATTTCGATTTTACTGAAACCAGATGATTCATATCTGTATAATTTGTGGAAATAGCTTGTACTTTATTAAAAAACAATAAAACTTAATAATAACAAGAAACGTATGTATATATATGTATGTCTTTATCAGGCCTATCACAGAATTCCATTCTGATCGAAAGTGGAATTAATTCCGTATTTCGCCTGTTCATAAAAAGTAAAACGAAAATTTCTTTCGGGAAGAAACCACTTTCAGTTTTCAAAGTGAAATTGACATTTCTTTGTAATTATTTGTTTTCTTAAATTTTTAATCAATTTTTATACCAAATACTTCAGTTTCGTTTTAATATAAAAAACGCTGTCAAATTAAAATCGGAAATAAATTACACGGAATCTGAAGAACCTAAAACGAAATCGATCGGAATAAAAACTACGAAATTGAAACCATACCGAACAAAATTGGCGGTGACTCAAACATTTTCGGAGTAACGGTCCCCTAAAAATTCAATACTGAGTATTAATATTTCTCAAAAACTAATGTATCATACTACAATTTCATAGTCTACACAAAATTGTATTCGATTTTCAAATAATACAAATGATTTTTTTTAATTTAAGATTGGTATTTATAAATTTTTTAAAACCGCTCAAAAAGTTTTTATTTCCATATGTGTTGCATATGTATTTATAAATACAAATAAGACACACAATTTACGTGAAAAAAATATAAAAAATAAACAAGAGAGCTATATTCGGCTGTGCCGAATCTTATATACCCTTCACCAAATTATACCTTAAAATAAAATTAAAAATTTTTTTTTTAATTTTTTTTTTTTTAAATAGTTTTTTAAAAGTTTTTTCCAATTTTTTAAAAAAAAATTTTTTTTAATTTATTAGTAAAAAAAATTTTTGATAAAAGAAAGTTTTTTGACATAAAAAATTCGGGTTAAAAAATATTTTTCCTGATTTTGACCCATTGTAGGTCCAACTTTGTATAGCCTTATATACATCGTTGCAATGGACTTTGAAATATCTATCATTAGATATCCATATTGTCTATATTTATGACTTAGTAATCGAGATATAGATAAAAAAAAAAAATAGGCAAATATGCACCTAGTTTGGAGATTCCAGCTCGACAATGAGCACCCAAACACTACTGTACGGTGACAAACCAAAAAGTTGCTTGTTTTGAAGTATCCTGCACAATCTCAATCCCATATTAAACCTATGGGAAATTGTAGATCGCAAAATACGGACACGTAAGGTATGGCAGAATGTTTCAATGGAGACGATTGACTCTTTAATTGGATCAATGTTTCGTCGCTATGAAGCAGTAATAAAAACCAAGGCATTTAAAAAAAAAAAAACATTTTGAGTCACTGAAAATTAAACCTATGTTTCCATTGTTTTGTCAATACCATAACAATGAATACTTGTTAATTTGTTTCCTATTTTCAGAATTTAAATAATTAAACAAAATTATTACCAAAAAAAATTCAGAAATTTTTTTACCAAATATTGTTTGCAATATTTCCTTAAATTTGGCGCAGCCGTATTCGAAATGTTGACTATTCACAAATTTATAAAAAACGTAAGCTACTTTTTAGAGACGTAAATTATTATTGATGAGTGCCTTCAGGCACTCTTGGGCATTGCAGAGTAGTTTTGATGCCTCAGTTTTTCCCTCATATAGTAAAATGTTGTTTTTTTTTCTATGCTTTGATTTGCAATTTTTTACATACAGATCAAATATTCCAAATTATGTATCTGATTTGAGTGATGAACAATTAGAAAAGTTGTTTTCAATAAAAATTGAGAAACTATACTAAGTAAAACCCGACTATGTTTCAATGTCTAAAGCCCCAAAAATCTGACTTTACAGATTTACCGGCTGGACTATTCTGAAGATTTCCTGAAACTTTCAGTTATATAGATGGAATAGCGGCATAATGTAAAAGGCACTCATTTAGTTTTTTCCACCTGGAAGGTAATTTTTAAATTTTTTTTTTTTGAAATCAGATGCCCGTGGAAAATTTAAACTGATTTCGTGAAACCGATTATGGCCTATAATAGGCTTGGTTATTATGAAATAAAAAAAATGTATGGGAAAAAGTTCCTAAAAACAACAGTCAAAAATTAGTATACTGTTGATGGATAGATAACGCTCTATTTAATATTACCAAAATCCGAAAATAAAAAGTTTATATTTTGTTCAGCTTAATTTCGGCCTCTAGTCGTATTTTCATGGAGTTTACAAGACGTTCAGTTATACCTTTAGTAATTTACACCTCCACCCCTCTTCCTTGAAAGAGGGTTCGAAGTTCGTCCTTAGATGAAATGCTTCGTTTTCCAATATTCCGGTCTAAAATTTCCCACAGGTACTCTATTGGGTTAAGGGTTGGAGATTTCGGAGGTGAATTTGACTGCTTAGATACGCTATACAATAGCCACTCCTTAACAATTCTGGCGGTGTGCTTTGGGTCATTGTCTTGCTGAAAGAGCCATGGAGTTACAATTTCAAAACTGTCCTTTAAAATTTGTAAGTAGTCGGCTGTTCATTGTACTTGCAATGAATACTGCAGCTGAAATACAGCCCACACCATGTTTTACAGTAGAACTAAGGTGTGTAAGCAGGTCACTATTTCTGTTTCTATAGATCTTACCTCTCGTTTTTGACCCAAAACTCACAAATTTACTCTCATCACTAAATATTACAATACATTATTCCAGAAATACTGTGGAGAATATAAGTAGGTTTTTGCAAAGTCTTTACCTTAAGAAACTTTAGTGTAACCGTAGAACATGACATAAATTTTCCACGAAATCAATTTTAATTTTGATTTTTTTTTTTTTTTTAAATAATAACAGATTAAACTATAAATTTAATTTTAAGGTTATTTAAACTTATATATTTCTTTCTCTAATTAAAATATTTAGCTTCATACTGTATGTCAGAGTCAAAATTTACCAACTTTATGAATAATGCGTTCTTGTATTTTTGAATGGAATATGAATCTTACAAAGGATTACTTCAGGAATGGAGGTTCCTTAGTGATGTAAGAATCCAGCAAGGATTCTCGATTGGTATTTTTTGATTCTTCTAAATTTATGAATCTGAAAACATTCCTCAGTGGAGTAAGACTCTAAAAGAGAGCTTTCAGAAATGGAGGTTATGAAGGGATTTTATGAGAAATTTATTGGTACTTTTCATTCTTCTCATGATAGTTTTTGATTTATCTAAATTCAAATCTGGTTGATTCTGGTTACTCTTTTATTATTGTACACTAAAGTACCACAAAATAAATCAAAAATGAAACTTAATGGTACTTGTTCTTTCTTCGAATGGTACTTTCGATAGAGTATTATCTAAATTTAGCAACTGTTAGAAATTGTCTTATAAAACTCACATGGTGTTGTATTAAAACATTTCCAATAAATCAATGAGTTAAAGAAACCTATTAATAAACTTCACAGTGTACATATTTGGGAAGCACTGGCCTATACCAAAAAATAACAACTGATAAGCTAGATACTAATGAAATTAGAAGTTTAATATAACAAAAAGAAAACAAACCGATGGGCTGTTCGCCATGAAATAAATATAAAAAAACCGCAATAATTTCTTCACATATTTGTTTAACAATGTATAATTAACATTATTGTATTGCCCGTGACTTTCATAAAATATTTGCTATATATCATAGAATTTTCATTTTAATACATAGTAGCCCCACCACTTACTTACCTTTCGTTTAACAATTTTCTCATCTTCGTAGTGTTTGGGTATTGTGAAAACACAATCTTCACCAAAAACGGCAAGCAAGTCATCGCGGGTAACGTAAGCAAATGAACGATTCGTTTCATCCTCTCTGACATACTTCAAATTACGTTTGGCATAGTCTAATTGTAAATCAATTTCAGCTTCCAGAGCCACTAACTTACAGCTGTTATCTTGCAAAGAACGATAAGCTTCATCTTCCCGACCATCAATCCCACCTCTGCAAAATGATACACAATTAGTAGAACATTTACAATAATTGCATTTGCCAGCTTATAAAACTTACCTCCATCTGACCACACTGCTGTAGCGAGTCTTTTCAATTAGGCCAATGCCTTCCAAAACATTAGTAATATCATATATGCGTCGCTTTTGTACATCCAAAATTTCGGCTGCCTATAAATAATTGAGAAATACATATATGTATCATGGTTAATAATGTGAATAATAATAATGATTGTAGAAAGAAAATGTTTGGCGCGCGTAAGAAAGTACAGGTGATTAGTTGTTTATTTTTGTTGTTGTTGAATAATATTAACTCATACAGAATACGAAAATAACCAAGGTTTTTAGTGGTGGTTTTTTGTGTTATTGTTTGTCCTCATCTTCTAGTACTTACATCTCTGAGATCAATTTCTCCACCATTTTTAATCATAAGGTCCACAAATTTTTGCGTCAATAGGACCAGTGAGCCCACAACACGATTCGGAGTTTGAGGCGTAGTGGGAACATGTTTTTCACGTTCAGTGGGTTGGGCGGGCGTTCCAACATTACTATTCGCGGCCCTACTTGATTTTTTCGGTGTATTTTCGGGAGTTTCCATGGTCAATTTTTACAATATTTTTATATAATTTCACACTTAAGAGTTTATATTTTATGTTACTTTAAGTTTTAACACGGTTTAATGATGATAAATATTAAAATTTTACGAATTAAGAATAAAAATTTGGCGCTAGAAGATTTTTTAACCCTGCCGCCATTTGGATATTTTTATACATTTACTTTTTCATTGACATTTTCTTAACTTTTTCTCTTCGTCGATGTAGTTTTTTTCACCTTCTATTCCACCTTCATTCGTGGGAAAATAGAACAATGATAATAAGAAAAAATTTACAAAACAGCTGGGTTCTTGATAAAATAAAGGCAATTTTAAATTATGTAACACCCTGTTGTTATGTTAGAAATTTGACATATAGGGGTCTCTCCATGCATTCTTTTTTTGACACATGGTTTTTTTTCTGGGTTTAGTGAAAAAAGAAAAAAATTAGCTTGTTTGTTTTTATTCTTCCATTCGCACTAGAATTTCCAACACGCGTTAAGATATTAAATTAAAAAAATATATATAAATATATTATTTAGTAAAAATTGATCACAAAATGTCGGCTAAAAGTTTCAGTAAACCCCGCTTATCCAAGGGCATATTGGAAATGAAATTTATGCAGCGCACCAAAGACAAGGTGGACAAGGAAATTGAGGCGGCCGAGGGTAGAGCCATGTACTCCAATGAGATTACCGACAAAATGTTAAACGGCAACTCAAATTTCATAATTGAACCCAGTTTTGTTCACTGTGAAAATCTTATCGATGGACGCTTAAGTTTTCGCGGCATGAACCCAGAGATTGAACGTTTACTAGAGCTAGAACGTGAAGAGAAGGCGGCTGCCAAGAGACAAGAACAAAGCACCGATGTGTCCAACGAAGATATGATGAAGTTCTATCACAACAAGGCCGGTGCTGGTCATACCATAGAAAAGAAATTCTCCAAATTTAAGAAAGTCAACAATAATCAAAATAAAAACAATAATAATAAGAGACACATAGTAGAAGAAGGTGCGGGAGGTGCTGGTAGTGCGGGAAAAAATAAAAAATCAAAATTTATGAAACCCAAAGATAGTGATGATGATGAACAAAATGATTAATTTCTTATTTAGATTTATAAGTAGTTTATAAATTTCCCTTTAGTTAATAAGAATACTTAACACCCATAAAAAACAGCTTTTACATATTTCTTGTAATTTTTTTTTTTTTTTTATTTTTTAGAAAATATAACACAACATAAATGAAATAAACATTATAATTAACAAGTTTTTTATAAAAAAAAGTGTATATTTTAAATTTCCGTTTTAACCGCCTGTAGAGCGTAACACATATCGGTCGAGTTTATCCAGCGCCAAGTATTACGCCAAAAATCGTAAGTGCTGCCGTTAACAACGACAGTATGACAGCCCACTATTGGAAGGAGAACGAAAAAAAAAATTAATATAGTCTTGCTTATCTACACATTGAAATTTAAAACAAAATAGATTCATTTCTAAAAAACATTCTATAATGTAATCTCCAAATCTTCTACCAAACAGAAAAAGTTTTTTACATACTTGTATCCAAAATCCTTTGAACATCTAAAGGACTAATCATTTTGTTCCAATGATGTGTACCAACGGGGGCAATTTTTAAAACATATTCACCCAACAGCACACCACCCACCCACATGGGTATTGTTTTATTTATGGTAGTAATGAAAAGAGAACCACCAGGCTAAAAAAAATTAATAAATAATTAATAAAACTTTCTAAATATTAGTAAAAACCATCAATAAAGTACCTTCAAACACTGAACACTTGCTGTTAGTAAAGCAATCTTATCCTCTACATGTTCCAATACTTCAGAGACTATGACGGCATCGTAATAATTCACTTTGTCTTTGACATGAACATCTAGAGGTTCAATTTTATACTGTATGAGATCACATAATGATGGATTGGCCATTTGTGATAAATGCTCCCGTGCGGCACATATTACCTCATCACCCAAATCAATGCCTGTCATTTGAGCTCCTAAGCGAGCCAATTGTTCGGTTAAAATTCCACCACCGCAACCTACTTCTAGAATTTGTTGACCCTTTAATACTTGGCATGTGTTGACTAATTCTGGTTTGATGTTGCCACGTGCCACTAGGCCGTCACGTATGAAAGGTACTCTAAATTATAAAAATAATATACATGTCTTCAAAAGTTGTTACAACACTGAATGACCCTCGGGAACAAATCTAGTCTAAGTGCGCCCAATTTCTATAAAAATATTTTTTTTTTTTGCCGCCTGTCCATATATTCCTCTGTAGTTGAAGCACTAATTTGATCGTATCTTTGATATATATATATATCTTTTAAAGCTTTTCGATATAGCCTTAAAAAATGAAATAAAACATCCAAAAATATTAGTTTTTTAAATGTATTTATTTCAAAAATTACCATAATAATGGTAAATTGTAGCCAATATTATAGGTTAAATTAAAGATATTATACAACCGCATTGTAATTGAATAGCGGCTTCGCATATTTATCCTGATTCCAAATTATTAACACATTTTGACCATTTTCGGATTTTTTATCGGAATTTTTTTATTGTATTTTATTTCAAAATACGTATACTTTGACATATACTATAATTGTGTGTTATGTGTCTGACAAAAATCTAACATATCCAATAAAAAGAATGTTAAGCTTGATTTATCGATTCTTTTACCAAAAATAGTTTTGAATCTTTATCTTAAAGTATACTGTGTTGAAGGGTATATAAGATTCGGCACTACCGAACACTATTACCCAAAGTATATTTATAAATATACTTTGCTATTACCTTACCTTATAGCATTTAGAGAATGTAATGCTTTCATTGTACCATTTATATCCCACCAATCCTTAGCCAAATTTCCATGATGCTGAACTTCACGCTGTGTTTCCTTGTCAAGTTTGTGTTCTCTAGATGTTAGATCGGTTATAGGTGGGGTTTTTCCATCGTTTTGTTGACCGGCATCTGTATGTTTTGATTTTGACAAATACTGGACATGGTTGGTAGTACATAACAAAATTTGTTTCCTAATTAGACAAATAACAGAATAACATTTTTCTTTCAATTGTTATAATAAACAAATACCTTTGATTTTTTATTAAACCAGCAATTGATTTAAAAATTTGTTGCGACATTTTTGTGAAATAAATAGCTCTGTTTTTTCTTTTCTTGTGTTCTTCTTTGTTCCATTCTTCAAACAGCTGTGTTTTGTTTATATCGAGCGTTACTACACTACAACAGTAAATTTTATAGGAGTTAGGCAACTCTATTATTTTACATTTTGTTTTTAAACGCACGTGTTGATATTCATTTTCATAAAAATCTTTAAATTGTGAGCATTATTTTATAAAAAATCTAGAAAATTAGTGTATAAAAATGAAGGCTTCAGAGAAAAAATCAATTAAACCCAAAAGTTTGTCTACAATTAAAAAGAAAAAGTTGGAAAATCCTGATATTAAAAGTAAAAAAGTTAAGAAACTTAAAAAAGCTGTAGAGGTGGAAGATGTGGAGCAAGAAGTGCCAGCTAAAAAAGTGAACAAGAAATTAAAGAAACAAAATAAGGAGGCTAAAACAGATAAAGCTTCCTCTAATGAAAGTAAAAAATCCAAAGATGTGCCTGAGAAATCATCAAAAAAAAAGAAAGGCCACAAACAAGATTTGGAGGGCTTAAAAGACATCGACCCAGAATTCTATGACTTTTTAAAGAAAAATGATAAACAGTTGTTGGAGTTCAATCTATTGGACAGCGATGATGATGATGATGATGAAAAACCAGAGGAAAAAGTTAATAAAACTGACAAAAAGTCCAAAAAATCTAAAAAAGACGAGGATATAGATTCTGAGGAAGAAATGATGGATATGGATGATGAAGACGAAGATGATGATAATGATAATGATGACGATGAAAAATATCATAAAGCCGATGCTGATTTAGAGGTAGCCAGTGATGAAAGTGATTTCGAAGGTGAAGATGAGCCAAGTGTGGGTCCAGATGGTACTCAAAAAATCACTTTGAATCTTTTGCGCCAATGGCAATTGCAACTGGAAAAGAAAACTGTACCCATAGACACGGTGCGCAAAGTTATACAAGCTTTCAGCTCTGCATTGCTTAGTATTTCTCCGGACAGCGATCAAAATGTTCCCATGGCTTATAAAGTGGTGGGTTCCGCAGCATTTAATGGTGTCATTCAATTGTGTGTGTTGCACCTACAGCCAGCTATACTACGTTTTCTCAATGTAACACCTCGTTCTTCTATACCGCTTCATAAGACCAAAAAATGGAATAAAGTTAGGGGCTGTTTGCGTTATTATCTAACGGATTTGATACGTTTAGTTGAGCAGGTTTCAAGCGCAAATATTTTGTCTGTACTATTAAAACATCTTCACCAAATGGCCGGTATGGTGGCCCCATTTACCGCTTTGGGTAAAACTATATTGAAGAGATTGATTGTATTATGGTCTAGCGGCGATGAAACTGTTCGCGTCATAGCTTTCTTGTGTATATTGAAGATCACTCGCAACCAACAGGTATTTTTTTCTAACTAATTACAATTTTTTAACATATATTTCAACACATATAACTTTCATTTTAGGCCACCATGTTGAATCATGTCCTCAAAGCCATGTATCTTACGTACGTACGCAATTCGAAATTTGTTTCACCCAATACCTTGCCTGCCATAAACTTTATGAGACGTTCTTTGGTGGAAATGTTTGCTTTGGATTTGAATGTAACTTATCAACATGCGTTCTTGTACATTCGTCAATTGGCCATTCATCTTCGTAATGCTGTTATATTGAAGAAGAAAGACAGTTTCCAAGCCTGTTACAATTGGCAATATGTAAATTCATTGCGTTTGTGGTCCGATCTTTTGGGTAACACCTCTGATAAACCACAATTGCAGCCTTTGGTATATCCCTTGGTTACTATCGCTTTTGGTGTTATACGTTTGATACCTACAGCTCAATACTTCCCATTAAGATTCCATTGCATACAATCCCTAATCGATTTAGCCAAGGCTACACACACTTTTATACCTGTTTTACCTTTAATCTTGGAAGTATTAAAGAGCAACACTTTCAATCGCAAACATACCACAGTGTCCATGAAACCTATGCAATTTACTTGTATCTTACGTCTAAACAAGGGCCAATTGGCTGAAAATGGTTTCAGAGATGAAGTTGTGGAGCAGGTCTGTGGTTTAACATTGGATTATTTGGCATATGAATCGTCTTCATTGGCTTTTTGTGACTTGGCAGTGCACACAGTAATGGCTATGAAAGCATATCTCAAAGAATGCCGCAATGCCAACTATTCGCGTAAGATAAAACAATTGGTGGATAAAATTCAAGAGAACTCAAGATTTATTGAGCAGGAAAGACGTAAAATTACATTTGGTCTTAAGGACACTGCTCAAATACAAGCGTGGGAGACATCGGTCAAAAATAAGGGAACACCTTTGGATACATACTACAATAGTTGGGTTAAGACTCATGAAACCAAAAAGCGACGCCAAGCGGCCCAAGCTGATATTATTAATAATGATTATAATTTGCCTTCAATTAAGAAAACGTCTAAAAAATCTTCAGTTCCCGTTAAAAATGAAAATGGTGAAATTGAGTTATTCCCATCAGACTCAGAAGATGATGATGTTAGGATACCTGGTGCAGAGGACAGTGATGAAGAAATGGTAGAAGAGAAACCCAAGAAGTTGACAAAAGAAAAGAAATTTAAAAAAGCCAAGGTGGCTGAAGAGATCGAATACGATGTGCCCATTGAAGAAACTCTCGAGGGAGAGGAGGATGTAGATATTGTTAAAGATTTGGACTTAGATGACTGGTAATCAATTGAACAGAGTATAATCCTTTTTATAACATTTAAATACGTAGTTAAGAAACATTGAAATAAAACAAAACACATATAAAGAGAAAACCAGCGGTTTAAGTGTATGTAGATTAAGATGCAGAAATTTCAGAAAAAAAAATATAATAAAAAGAACTAAAAAGAAAAAATAGATCACAGTCCACATGAACATTTAATAATTAATATTACGAATTCCGAGACTGAACTGCATAAACTAAATTGTCTTCGTACCACCACATATTTTATTTTGTATAGCGAGTGATTTCATAAACGAAAGTAAAACTAGTAACTTTAGAATTAGCTTTTTTCATTTTATTTCATTTGTAATACAAAGCCTAAAGAGGCCAAAATAATTATGTTACATAGCAATTGTAGCTGAGATTTGGGAATTGAGATGAGTGTTTTTATTATATATTTGTTGTACGGCTGGATATGAGTTAAAATAAATGAATTCCTGACCACCACATATTTTAATCCAACATTTCTCATGGATTTAAACTTTATTCAACACAATATTAAACATCTAAACAATTTAATTAATATAAATTATCACAAATCCTGTCTTACTCTAAGCTCTTTACGGATTTTAAAATTTCTTCTCAGGATCCTTACTTGGAATAATTTCATATTCCTTGTATTTAGGAAAAGTACCTATGGTCTCCTTTTCTGGCACTATCAATTTACCCTGATCATCCTTCTTTCCATATTTGGTATCCAGTTCTGCAGCATTCCTTTTCTTCATATCCATAATTTGCAAATTTCTCACCAATTCCTCTTTGGTAGGTGGTTCTTCTCTACGACCTCTAAGCCAAGCCTCCCACTCGGCAGTTAGCTCTTGGTCGAATGCCTCTTTGTTGGCTGGTTCAAACCATCGAGAAGCTTTGCGTTTTCCAATTGAGGGATTTGGTGGTATTTCAAAATATTTGTTGCCAAAATAGTCCTCACCAATGTAATTGCCACGAATCTGCCTTGGTCTGAAGGATTTAAAGAAATTTTGGAAAATTATCTTTATAATATCACGTTGCGGTGGCTTAGCCATAACGCTTAAATTTTAAAATAACTTTAATTTTTATAAATGT
Source organism: Calliphora vomitoria (assembly GCA_942486065.2). Classification (NCBI taxonomy): domain Eukaryota; kingdom Metazoa; phylum Arthropoda; class Insecta; order Diptera; family Calliphoridae; genus Calliphora; species Calliphora vomitoria. Next base: position 112,513,781 of record OW818030.2, on the reverse strand, counting down.
ATGAATTAAATAAAACGATGCACGTCGTAATATTGGTTATGTTTATGTTATGACATCTACAGCTGATTATTGTAAACAATGCAGGTGATACCGGACTTATTTTCTTTGAAAAAATAACTTTTATTGGTGTTTATGGAGAAATCATAGAAATTGTAATTAAAATTTAGAATTATATTTTTCGTTTAAAAATTTAAAATGAATTAAAATTTTCAATACTTAAAATAAGGCTTTGTATTAAAAATAATTGAAAATTAATAAATACAACAAATTACGATCAAGTCGAATTCATATAAGATGGAATCAGTCAAACGGCTGATTACTTTTTTCCGCTAGTTTAGTTCGAGCTTTTACCAAACACGGATTTTATATTTCAATATCGCCATAATCTATGCTTATTATAATAATATGTACTACACTATTCAAATTTCCACACTATTATAAGTTTTAATACACATTTATTTAATTTTTCATTTGTTTGTAAAACCAATTGTTGTTTTTGTAGAACTCCCACCACCTTATATGAATTCGTTCCACGAAGTCGATTTTTTATCTTGTCACAAAGTATCATCTTATTCACAATTATGATTCAGAATGCCATATAAAAGTACAAACTGAATGGCTAAAACTACCGTGATGTTTGATCTTAATGAATTCGATTACTTGTTTTTTGTAGTCACGGCTTTGTAACAAATTTTGTATTTACATGGATGTTATTTTAGGCATTTAAAAACATAAATCTTTAATTGAAAATATGTAACTATTCCCTGAAAACCGTTAAATTAAAAGTTTTGTATCTGCTTTTCTTATTTTATTACACTGTATGCGGTAAACTTGTTGAAATGGTTATTCCATAATTACGACATCACTAAAAATAACACAAATACTGTAGTCGGTATTCTCAATTCTGTTATCGTTCTCTTTCTCTCTCTATCGCACGTAAAGAAGCAACACTGTGTGTAAAAACGCACAGGTTTTAATTTTTTTTAGCAGTAGCAGCAGAAAAAAATCACGAAGCCAGTTTTTTTTATTCTTCAACTACTTATTTTACTCCTCCTCAACTTTTTTTATAATACGACAAAAAAATTTATCAATTGGTCATAAATTTGACCAGAGGGAAAAAAGAAAATTCATACGGAAAATGTTATATACTTGAGTAATTCATTAAAAAGGAAAAATCGGAAGAAAAGTGTAAATTAAATAAATTGTGTATAAGGCAAGGTCAGTTTCGGAGAAATGGAAAAAACTAAAATGTTTTGTGCAAACTCAAACACGCGTATGGATCATGGTGATGCGCTTAGAATGTAAAAAATATAAAATTAAATATAAATTAATAATCTTCCCCCGCGAACATACTACTCAGCTTATTATAACTTACTACTTATTACCCAGTGCACAATACACATAATATAATTTTGTGTGTTTCTTTTGTTTAATTATTATAACAAGCAAAAAAATAATATAAAAAAATATATAAAAGAATACAACGTTAATGACTACGTGAGTGCAAAGTGAGTCCGGGTATTAAAAAGAAATTACACTACAGAAAAAGTAAAAAAAAAATCTTGTTATAAAAAATATAAAATAAAAAAGAAAGAAGAAGAGTTAAAAAAAGGAACAGAAAGATAGAAGGAGAAGAAGAAGAAGGTGGATTGAATCAAGAGATGATCAATGAGAAAAGGGGGATTTAATGTCAGAGAATTGTCAACAAGAAACTACAACAAAAAAATCACAAGAGAATTGTTAAACAAGCAACAACTACAACAAAAATTAACAGGAAACTTGTAGAGAAATTTTTCATAACAACAACAAACATTTTTCCTGTCAAAATATTTTACACCTTTTCATCTCTTCCACTTTACACACACAACCAGTAAGTATTTATTGGCAATTTACAGGACCTTAGCCAACCAAGTATTTTAATGTAATTTAAATGAAAATTACTACATAATGTTTCTATTTATTTCGCAGTGTATACTTCACCATTTCATTATTCTACAATGAGGCCTCAGCCTCCGGGGAGTGGGCCCGCCTTAGATGAAAATGCCGAAGAACTACGCAATGTCGAATGGTACTGGGGCAAAATCAGTCGAGAGGATGTGAAAAATATTCTCAGCGGTAAACCAGATGGTAGTTTTTTGGTACGCGATGCCCTATCCAAAGAAGGCGAATACACACTGACCCTCATCAAAGATGGCACGGAAAAACTAATCAAAATATGCCACCTAAATGGTAAATATGGTTTTGTCGATTGTAAATTCAACTCGGTGGTCGAGTTAATTAATTACTATAAGGCCAACTCATTGAAACTCTACAACAAAACCCTGGATATTACTTTAAGCAATCCCATTATACGGCCCATCGAAGAAGAGGAACTACAGCCAAATGCCGATTTACGCATAATGGCCGAACAGTTTTTGGTCATACACCAAAAGCTAAACAAACATCAACAGAGTTTGGATCAAAAACTAAAAGTTTTCAAATCCATCGAAACTGAATTGAATGATAAAAAACTGCACCAGGAAGTATTTCAAAGGGCGGAGAAAATGTTTCAATCTCAGATTAAATTATTAGAGACATTTATCAATAACCCACCGCAGGTCGGTACGAATACGAACCTCAATTCCAACTCGTCAACGAATACTTTGTCCTCGTCGTCGTCAGCGTCGACAAACTCCTCCGCCACAGCAAATTCTCAATCTACCCGCCATTTGGAACAAGAACAATTGCAGCTTAATGCTGCCGCTATGAAGGCTCGTCTCAATGATCTCTGCGCTGAAATGAACAAGCTAAATCGTTATGTCGAAAGTAAGAAAGAAGACTACAAAGCATTGGAACGACAAATCAATGCAGCGAAACCGGAATTGCAAACTCTTAATATAAGAAAAGAGAAATATATTGAGTGAGTACCATGAATTTATAGAAAACAAATAATAGAATTATGCTATCGTTAACAAAAATAAGGGTTATTTATTATGGAGTTTTTCAGCAATATTCTAATTTTTAGAAATTCTTCTACTGAACATTTAAACTAAGGCAAAAGCAGTAAGCAGAACATATGTATTAGACTTAATTCTTAGAATCTAATTCTATATATACAAATTATTGGAATTTCAGAAATTTATATTTTCCAAATAAGAATTTTTTTTAGTTTCTTTTTATTATGCAGTACTTTAAATTCCAATTAAACTAATCTACAATTTTGATCTAAAGTACTAAACAATTGAAATAAACTTAAACAATTCTTATTGGTCGATTGCCATTTTGAAATTTTTAATTATTATAAATTTTAAAATGCAAACAAGTTATCTATCTATGCATTTTTCTCAAACATTATTAAAGTATTAAACCACAATTGTTTCCATTTTTGGATACATTTTATTTCATTCCAACCAAAAATTGCGGGAGGTCAACAACCTGTTTGCTATAAAAATTATATTTTGATGACACCGTTTTGTAAAAAATCAAAAATTGAAACGTTTTAACAATAAAAATAAAATTATTTATATATTTTTTTCCAATTAAGCCACTTTTTTGCTGGTTCTTTTTTTAATATTTAAGAATTTTTCATTAAAGAATTTCTTTTTTTAATTTTATTTATATCAAGGAAAACGGTATAAAAAATATTAAAGTTATTCAAGATATTTTAGAATGTTTACATTTACAAAAGGCTGAGGGTAAAGAGTATTACTCCAATAGATTTAGCTTAATGCCTAATAAATATAGTAAATTAAAAAAAAAAAACTAGAGCAACTACATTTTCTTTAAGGTTAGAAAAATTAATATTAAAAATTTCCAGAAGTAGAGCAGCAAATAGTTAAACTTTCATTTCTATATAATGTTATGTGTTTATTTTAAGTTAATTTCTTTAAAATATATATCTATTAGTATCATTTTTGTCTTGTAAAATATTTCATATAATTTGGCAATTAACCAATTTTTATTAAAGTGACTTGACTTTTCATTTTCAAAAAACACAATTTTTAAAAATCTGGAAACAAATTCTTAATTGGTACATTATTTAAATTTTCACATAACCGGTCATTGTTCAATTGGGGCCTTCAAAGGTAAATGGGATAACGTTTCACAATTTCTGTAGGGTGTGTGGGGATGTAGAACAGCTAGAGACAGTAGAGCATATTATGTGCAACTGTCCTAGACTACAGTGTCATACATTTTAATGGCTAGGAAACAGGTTTCTGGAGGAACTGAGTAGTGTTACTGGCTATGAACTAAGTAACATACTGGCGAATAGGTTGGCTATTTAAGGGACATTCTACAGCGATTCCAAATCCGTCTTTCTTTTCTATTCTTTCTTTTTTATTCTTTCCCTATGCTGATTTGGATTTTTATTCTTTACACTCTCTCTCTTTACTATATATAACTCTTGAAGGGAATCACAATGGACCTTACGGTCTCCGAGTGGAAGTGCACATAGTACACACTTGTTAAAATAAATAAATATTTTTCACATAGTGATTCTGGATTAACGTATTTTTTCATATAAAATTCAGATGAATTTAAGATATTTAAGAAACTACATGTGGCCACTATTTATGAAACTACAGCAAATTTATGGTCTCTTTCATATAAAAAATGTTTTTAGATGTCTTTTGTGGAACATAAATTTGAAGCAAAAATTCAAATTTAAAATCATCTAAGTTAAAATTCTCAATTCAATTCCTTTTATATTCTCTTTATGTTGAAATGCTTATAGTTTAAAGATAAGGTGGCTTTATGAACCATTTAATGTTAATACTTATACAATTTTCTTAGACAAATATGTACATATGTAAATATTGATAAAAATATATCACAGCATTGGTTCATTATAGAAGCCACGCTTTTTTTCACATGTGCGTCATTGTATATTTAACTATTTTCAACTAATCATAAATACATTAACTCTTAATACTTGTTAACAGATGTGCTAACAGATTGCAGTTTACTTTAAAACGTTTTTATTTTTTAAGGCTGGTTTTTAGCTTGCAGTTTAACTTTGTTATGTGATGAACCTTGCTTGAACTTAGTAACTAAAAATGGAGAATAATGCCAATTTTTTGAATTTATTATGTAATTTTATATTGTTGCCAATATTATTTGAAAATAATTTAAGGGGGAAAAAAAATTTTAAAAATATTTCATGCTCCATTTTCTGTTAATCGAATCCAAGCGACGATTTCGATTTTAATCGAATTCGAATTTTCATTAAATCCATATTATTTACTTGTTTTACTTTCGAGTAAACAAACCTGATTTAATATACAAAATCACCTATTCGCTTATGAAAATTTTAGAAGGGATTAATCATATAAAACATAAAAAAATCTCTAAATCTCTGATTATAAAATTTTTTTTATAGTGAGAAAAGTTATTTCAAACTGAAGTTCAAATGTATGCATCCATTAACACTTTTCTCCAATTTTGTATTATAAGAAAGTAAAATACTTATTCTTTTTAACATTATTTAGCAAATATTTTCTAAAACTTTGTAAATTCATAACAAAATTTCGCAATCAACTTTGCAATACATACATTGTTTTCAAGTCTTAACTACATTTTACCACTCAGCTGCATTATTCTATTGTTTTACTAACTATTTATTTGCATTTTCATTTGTTGTTGATAACTGCTGCTTTCTTTGCATTACTTTCATTATCTCTGAAATGATAGTGTACCTAGTTATATCATATTGTTTTAATGATTATGGTAGGTTAGGATTCAAATAATAGAAAACTAAGACCCACAACTACAAATATGTGCATACATAGTAATCTATCTCACAAACAGTTTTATAACATTTACATTCATAAATATCTAACGAAATGACTAATTGTAAATAATTCCTAAGAAAAATGAAATTCCTTTTTTTTTTGTCAATGAAAATATGCCAACATAGGCAACAATTTTATATTGAAATTTCAAGTAGCTGGTGGAAACTTGCTAGCAATACAATAATTTATAAAGAAATATGTTTATTTTTCTTTAAAATAACTGTAATAAGAGAAGTGGAACCTTAAGTAAAGCACGTCTTTGTGTGACTTACTTATGGTATGTACTGGTTGGAGTTTTTTTTATTTTCAAATTTCCTTTAATTATGAAATACTGCTAATTGTTTTCAACAAATTACAAGCTACGTCAATCATTGGTGAAATGTATATATAGTTAATGTTATCTTGTATAACTTATGAGGGGATACGTGCTAATTTGGCTGTAGAAGTGTTGGATTTTTTCCTCATACGTACAAAGTTTAACATGTGTCCCTGCCAGTTTTTTAGAACTATATACAATGTATTGCATATGACTCATAATAAATGTGATGATTTCTTATTTATTCAATCTTTTATTAGCGTCATAAATATGAATTGATGACGAGTTTAACAAAATGTAATGACGCTAAAACAAAAGCCTTAGATTAAATATACAACAGGAGAAGTTATTAGTGTTTTATTTTCTTCATTCTCGCCTTTCCTTATAGCGATTTAATTATGCTTGTTTCATAATTTTTTTAACTTTCAATTGGTTTTTAATAACTCCTTGTACTGTCAATTATCAGCTAACTTAATAAAAAAAATTTAAGTAAATAAAAATGCTTCTTTACTTCGTTTTAAATTACATTTTGCGCATTTATTTTCAATATGTTTATACCGAATAGATATGTACTTATGTACATATGTATGTTATGCATTTATGATGGATGTATGAATATAGTATGTTTAAGCACTTGAATAAAAATCAGTGGGGTTTGTAATATGAACTGAACAAACATCTGACAAAAGAGTTCTTTGTATTCGATATGCAGTTTGCCAATCTTATCAGTAAAACAAATTTAATTTTACCTTTTTTTTTGGCACAATTGCATTTAATATGTTTTGTATAGAAAGTACAAAAATTTATTAAATATAATGAATGGCGTTTTAATTTTTTTTTGACAGGAGATTTTGAAGAAGAATTACAAGCAGGATATAAAAGAAAATCGCTCATTTAAAGCAAGACCGTCACAATTTTATATATTACAGTTTTAAGAGAAATATGGAAATATTTTCTAGAACATTTTTCGTTTGCTAAAAAGAAACAGAAATTAAATATATCTTTAAATCAGTGGTCGGCACTTATATCATCTAGGGTCCGAATTTGATCGGTTATTTTTCTGTAAACAGTACAAATGCCAACAAGTACATAAAATGTATACAAAGAGAAACAAAAATCACAATTAATAGCTGGTCAGATTACAACAGAGAAAGAAAGTAACTACATGTTATTATCCATGTTCTATGTATGCCCACCTATGCTTTAAATACCGCAAACATTTGGGTTTCACATCAAATAGGGAATTATTTGAACCAAAGGTTTGAATGAATTAATTCTTAATTACAATTTAAATTTTATCATTTAACCTTTCCATTAATGTAGTTATTACGAATTAATTCATAGGCTTATATCCTTTAGAACTCCTTCTTTATAGAATTAAATACTTATTGTATTATTCTAGTTTTCTTTAATTCAAATACATTACAAAATAGCTTTAAAAATGTATTGAATAATTTATTTGTTCTTCAATTCAAATCTATCTATTACAGAAGCAATTAGACAACTTTTTTAAAATTCATTTTGTAAATGATTAAAACCAAAACAAATTGAATGAAGAAAACATATTTTAATTCAATTTGGATTAGATTTTAATTAACAAAAGTTGAATCATTCAATGGTTTTAATTATTATGAATTAATTTAGCAATGAATAAATTATATTGAAATACTTAGTCAACGTATTTGTATTGCTAATAAATATAATATTGAAAAAATTATGCTTAGTTTTAAGAATGAAAAGAAAATTTTTTGATGGATAAACAGATTCGGTAAAAAAACACTTGAACATTTTTTTTAGTGAATAAAAAAATTTTTTTTTAAATTTTGGTGAAGAAAATTTAAAAAAAAAAAAAATTTGTGAAAGATAAGTCTAATCGATCTCAACCTGACTATACCCGACATATTGATGTATCAATAATGTTTGTAAGTTATTTGGGGCTTCCGAAAGATGATTTCAGACAGACGTATATATATCGATTCCATAACATACAGAATACATATACATACATATCGCTCATTTGCTGGAACAACGTCATAACTCAAAATCCGTGTTTTTTGAACTGAGTAATACAAAATATGCGCCATTCCATAGTCTTTCATATAGTTTTATCAGTTTTCAAAAAAGTCAATTATTTTTTGCGTGAGAGTGTTTTTTGGTTGTAAACATCAAAATCAAAATTCATGTTTTCTCGTATATTTGACAAGAAAAAATTTGGGTTAAATAGAGTTTAAATTAAATTTACATCCACTATTTAAATCAGGTTTTATTACTGAAATCTCATGATTTGTTGAAAATTTATTTAAGAAATAGTAAAATGTCATAAAAGATTCAAAGCTGTTTTTCTCGAAACGACTTTTTTGAATTATGACGTTATTGCAGCAAATGAGCGATATATACTTAATGGGGACTTGGGTTCCTAATTTCACAGACTTTTTCCTTTCCCGGGAGAAAATTAAAAATCGTTTGATTCCCGGGAATTGCCGGGAATTTTTTAATACTAAATTGAACCAAAAACCTGTAAATATTTTTCGAATAAAAAATGAAGTACATATGTATAAAATAACTATACAGTGACTCTCATAAATATTCGTTTTTTTATTCGAGTTATTAAAAGTCAACAAAATTATTAGAAAATAATAAAACAACGGTGCTATTTCTTTTTTTTATTCATCAGATATATTAAGAGATAAAAAAAAACTAAATAATTATCACTGCATTAATATTCGTTTTTTTTTTAGCACACATAACATTATTGTCTAAATACATATTTAAAAAAATAATTTAACAGCTGGTTGTATATGCCTTTATTTTTTATAACCTCAGAAAGACGATTTAGCATGTTATTAATAATTTTGCAGGCTGCAGCCTTTTTTTTAAATTCCTTTTTCGAAGAAACGGGATAAATGGTACCATAAATTTTCTATGGGATTCATTTCTGGGGTCTGAGCAGGCGTGTTAATCACTTTTGGACAATTATAAAGCAACCACTCACGAACAACGTGGGCTTTATGCTTTTGGTCGTTGTTCTGATACAATTCAAAAGTTCTTGCAATTCTCATTTGTTTCAGCAGATTGTTTCAAATTGTATTTAAAAATGTTCAACCCTTTCCGCTAATATTTTCGGGAAATTCGGCCGTTGAACCCTTGTTTTTTTAATGGTGCGACATATTGTTGCATCTGAAACTGTCTTTCCAAATTCCGTCTTTACTTCAGTAACAATTTTGGGCGTGGGTTAGCTTTTTTGGCTGCCCGGTTTGTTTTTTTAAAATCAATTCGATCCTCGTTTTTATACCTTCGGATAATGTCACCGACAGTAATTGTCTTCATATTCAATATTTCAGCAATATTTTTATATTATTTCTTTTTTTGTAATGAAAAATCACTAATTTCCTCCGCTTTAACGAAATATTGTTTCCTTTACGACCTATCGCGCCTTTCATAAAAAAAACTAGAGAATGACAATGTTTATTCAATTTACAAATAATCTATGTAAATATGCAGATTTACAGCGCTGAATTTTATTAGTAAAACTATAAAACCGAATATTAATGAAGCATGCATTTCTGTAGTATATTAGTTTCTTATTTTTTAAAATAGATTCACTCAATATTAATAAAAACCAATTAGTGAAAAGTGAGCTCTAATATATACATTTAAGTAAAAACAAGTAAGATACCTTTATTCGGCTGTGTCGAATCTTATATACCTTTCACCAAATTATATTTAAAAAAAAAAAAATAATTTTTTTTTCAAACTTTAAAATTTTTTTTTCAAAATTATTTTTCAAAATTTAAAATTTTTTTCAAAAATTTATTTTTTTCGAAATAAGTAGTTTTTTTAAATTTTTTTTATAGATCGTTGTAACCTTCTCACGAAGGTGAAGGGTATAAAAATAAACATTAACAAGATGTCATTATATTCATTGAGAATTTTTGGATTTTAGAAACTGATATACATATAAAAACCGAATATTAATGAGAGTCACTTTATTTGTATTTACGCTAATATTTCCATAAAAATAAACATCTCAAAGAACTTTGTAAACAAATTTTAACAAATTAGAAACATTTTTTAGAGTTGGAATCAAAAATTCACTAAAATGTGGCAACATTTTAACAAATAATTGTTTATTTTTCTATTTTCCTAAACTCTATTATTATTAAAATTTCGCCATTTTGAATAAGTGAGAGTGAAGTTACACCATTTTGAGTGCTGCAAAGGCGAAATGGTGTGATAATTGTTTTTTTTTTTTTTTAAGTGAAACATTTTGCATTTGCAATTTTGCAAAGCCATTTGCCAATATTTGCATCTAGAGTGCGGTTATTTTTGGATATTTAATGAAATAAAATATTTTTTTTTTTGAAAAAATTTTTTTTTTTTTTTAATTCCTACATAATTTTTTATAAATATAAACATGTGTGAAGGTCGTAAATGTACAAATTAATTAATCACATTAAATTTATATAAATAATGGAGTATAATTGTATAAAAATAGATTTAACGTCATAAAGAGGTGTTAAAATTTATCACATTTTTCTAACTAATTAATTAATCCATGCTCACGTTTTATTAATCAAGTTTTAACAGAATAAATTTTACATTTATGATATAAAAATATTGTAAGATATTATTTACTAAATAACAAAGATAATTTAAATATGAAAAAATTATTTTAAAAATACTTAAAACAGAACTGTTAAATATATTGAAAATATAGTTCAAGTTTTGTAAACTTTCAAATTAAAAATGTATATTGTGTATAAATTGCAAAAGTTTGCAAATGCAATTCTGGCCATTAATTGTGAACGCACTTTTCCTTGTAATGTGTAAAACAATGTTTGCCAAGCAAAAAACAACTAAAATATGTCAACATTTTTCATTATTTGCTTCTTCTCGTTTACTGTTTCTATTATTTTAGCCTATTTCTCTACTTGATAAGTTTTTGTCATCATAAATGTCAAAATGTTTCATTTATTAGTGTTAAATTCCTTTATGACACAATTGTTAGTGCTTTTGCTTACTGGCCTACCTAAATAAAAGCGTAAGGCGGAACGTTTATTTCCGCTCAGCCTTAACGCTGAAACAAAAAAAAACAAGATTATCAAAAAAATAAATATAACAACCCGGATTATTTAAACAATAAAGTACATTGCAGTATTGGTATTTCTGATTTTTGTTTCGTGATTTGTAAACTAAAATTTTATCAAAAAAACTAAATAGTAAAGTTTAAAAAATGAGTTTCTTGCATATTTGTTTCTCCTTTTGTATGTATGTGTTTACATTTATTGTGTTTTGCAACTAACTTCACTATTAAACGCGCTGTCAAAATCGGATTTTCCAATTGCAAAGCGTTGCCGCCGCGTTATTTCGGTATGCTGCATACAAATTGTATGGGCATGAGAATTTTTGACAAGTAAAAAACGCCTTCCGCTCCAATTTAGGTATGCGTGTTAGATTGACAACAAATGTCATTTATTGTTATAATAAATATTTGTCAAGTATAGACTGGGGGTTAATTCTGCCCAATTGGAAGAGTGTTGTAAAGTGTTTTAGTGTTGCAAAGACGCAATGGATTCACAATTACATTCCTGTGAATTTTGTTGTTGGATTGCAAAAAAGCTACAATATTTTGCATTTGCAATTTTGCAAAATCGTTTGAACTAAACAATGAACTACGCTAATGGTTTTTACGCCCACTTTTTCGATTAAAAACTATTGTAAACTATAAAATGTTTCCTTGACTTTCTGTATTTGCTTTTTTTCAGAAAAAAAGAAGTTATTTCTGTATTTTTTAATCTTAAGTAGTAAAACCCTTTTCCCACTGTCCTAATATAATTTTTTAAACAGATTTTTTATAAGAAATTAACATCTGTATGTGAATAACATGCAAGCTGATTCTGTAAATCTTAATATAACACCATTACTTGTTAATCCCTATAATTTGAATAAATTTATTCCAAAATTTCACAATATATATTAAAATAACAAAGAAAAATCAGCTTTATATTAAACATTTAAAAAATATGTTTAATATTGTATGAAATATACATATACATACATATGTATATATATTAAACGTACATATATTTTTTTTTTTTTTTTTATTTTATATAAAAAATTTATTTTTAAATGCGCAATTATAAAAATAGGACATTTTTTTTTTTAAAGCAAGATTAGATTTTATCATATTATTTCTCAGCTACAGCTCTTAGAAACAATCTGAATGATTAAAAACAAATTATTTTCTTTATCAGATTTTAATTTTTAGCAAAAGCTATGTCGGCTGGCACGTCGTCTGCCAGTAAGTCTAATGGAAACTATACATATAAGATTAAAATCATTCCCTTCACCAATAAAATTTAATATACTTGAAATTGTTTAACCACAACTAAGTATATGGTTAAATATTTGTTTTATGATTGAGAAAAAAAAAAAAACACCGAGTCTTTTCGACTCTCTATTTGTTCGCTTGTAGCAAACTAGCACTTAATGTATGATTCAAAAGAAAATTATAAGTACCTACTTTTTATTGAAATATTTTACACAAATTCTTAGATAATTTTTGCTTAGATAAAAATGATAACAACCAAAAGCTTAACTAAAAGAAAGCAGCCACATGTGGGTTACTCGAACCCACGGTTGTGGCCTTTGCTTGTGTGCAGCACAGATTATTATTAAGCAATGCAAAATTTTTATTTAAATAATGGAAAATTTTATAGTGTATTTTTTGTTAGTTTAACTATGATTGATTGTTAATTGGAAATCGTGGTAGAAATTTAAATGTATTTTTTTTTAAACTGCTGTAGAATTGTTGTAGAAAAGCTATTTTAGATAGAGTATGAATGTTTAATGGAGTTTTCGTTTTCTTTTGTTAAACTTTTTGCCCTTTGTTCTTTTCTTAAAAAAGCAAAACTGTGAAATGGTAACATGTTATTTTCTAAAAATGTCACCCTAAAAAGGACAAATTTTAGTTATTTAACTTCTCAGGTTTCTACGAACTTCTCATACGTTTTATATTTGGTCAATTCACAAGGTCTCTTATCAGTCATATTGTCATAATGTCCTAATATATCACGACTCGGCTGCTCGGCTTAACCGACTCTTAGGCATTCGGCGTTGGTCTCTGCTGTTTCGCTAGGATAACACAATAAACATTGCATAAAAAGTAGTATTATTTTAGAAAATTTTTTACAATAAAAACCATTGTAAAATATTAGGACACTATGACAATATGACATGATAAGAGACTTTGTGAATTGAACAATTATCTTTTTAATTTCAGTTTAAATAAAAAATTATTAATAAAAAAAGTCTAAAGTTTTAATTTCCTTTAAAAAAAATCCCATTAATTGTTAGACAACACATTTCTCAACGAAACTTTGTTTGAAAAATAAAATATAAACAAAACCTATAGTTAAAATGCACAATGAATGCAGAAAATATTTCTCAAATTTATTATTTTGCTCAAAACGAAATTAAATAATTCTTTAATATTTTCCAATTTGCACGGCAATATGCACCCTAAAATCAAGCAAGGCTGCTGGCAATGATGGGCTACCTAACGAATATTTTAAGGCGGACCCACTGACAACGGCAAGAATTTTGCACCCCTCGTACGTACGGAAGAAAGGAGACGAGAAGAATTACAATAAATGGCATTAAATATCTCTTTTACTTACCATCAGTGTTCAAAATTTTTAATAATATTATTCTAGATCTAATATCGGTCTCTTTAAATAATGTTCTACGTAATACACCGGTAGGATTTCGACCTTATAGATCTTGCATAGAACAAATAAGTACGGTGATAGAACAAGCGGTTGAGTTTAACGCGACAATATATCTAAGCTTTGTTGATTATGAGAAAGCATTTGATGTCTTAAAGAGAGAATATATCTGGCTGGTGCTTGAGGCAAGAGGTATTCCTAGTAAGATAGTTAATGTCATTAGGAAAAGCTATGATGACTCATCCTGCAGAGTCTAACATGATGGTGCACTAAGTGATAGCTTTAGAACAGTTAGTGGTGAAAGACAGGGATGTAAACTTTCTCTACTACTATTCATCACCGTGATGGATGCCATATTGGATGAAATGGAAGTAAATAATATTAGCCATCTTGAATATGCGGACGATGTTCTCCTTTTATGTGACACCAAATCTTATAATATTTTATTTTGGTAACACCAGATATAGAAACCCGTTTGAAAAAGGTTAAGGCCAGTTTTGCAATGTTACGGACGATATGGCTGTCCAACTCAACATCTCAACTAAAATACGTCTTTTGATTCGTGTGTTAAATCAACTACCTTTTACGGCTGCGAGTCATGTTTTGTAATAAAAGAATTAACCAAAAAGTTACAAACCTTCATCAATATATCTCCGATTCTAAGAATATGGTGGTCTCAAACTATCAGCATCGTCAATCTACTGGAAACAACTGGACAAATCCCTATTGGCATGGAAATAAAATGGAGAAAATATAGCTGGTTAGGACATACATTGAGAAAAAATACTGAAGAAATCAAACACTCAGTATTATAATGGAACCCGCCGGGCACGTGCAAATTGGAAAAACTGTTTGAGGGGTAACGAATAAATCATTTACCCAATTACGATACATAGCTAGAGACAGAACAGACCGGAAGAACTATGTATATCAAAACTATAATTTGTAATCGGACTAAGTTCTATATTATATATATTTTTAAATACAAAATTATAAATAAAGAACTTGTCATAATAATAATGTTTTCCAAATAAGTATGTATATTGAACAGTGACTTACTGAACAACATGAAAAGTTGCCCAATGATATTGCAGATGAATGAGTTGCCTCATCTCATGCATTTTATATTGCAAACATTGGAAAATGTTCATTGATTCTGAATGTACTTTTCTTTGTAAACTTTGAAACAATGCAAAAAACAAATAAAATATGGCAACATCTTAACTGTTTGTTTCCCTGTGTTTATTTTACTTTTTTCATTCACTCTTTTTATTTTATAAATTTCGGCATTTTGAAAGAGAGAGAGAGAGAATGATACCAACGCAATACACATTGCAAAAACAAGAAATCATTTTGAGTGTTGCAAAATGCGATATGGTGTGATAATTCAAATCCTGTGTATTTTGTTATTTTGTTATTGGTCATTTGCAACAAACACTGAACTACGCTATTATTTCGCCATATTGAAAAACAGAGAGACTGAATCACTTCCAGTGATGTAATATTTTGAACATTTTAGCGATTTACCTCAAGAATGCCAATTTGTTTGATTGTATTACAATTATTATTTTATCAAGTCCAATTTAATGATATAAAATATTTATTTTAAGTTCAGAATTTAGGAGTTTAAATTTAAAAATAAATTCAGAAGAAAAATACATTGATTCTTTGTGTGAATGTTGTTCAGCATTGTCCTGTAAAGTAGTTATTTATCGTAGTTTGAAAAAATCAATTTTAATTTGAATTTTTTAAAACATAAAATTATAATTTGTAGTTACATTTTTCATAGTGCTGACTTTGTCTATATTTTACGGAAATATTGCTTTTATACCCTTCACCTTCGTGAGAAGGGTATATATAAGTTTGTCATTCCGTTTGTAATTTCAACACTATAATTTTCCGACCCTATAAAGTATATATATTCTGGATCCTTATTGATCGCGGAGTCGATTAAGCTGTCTGTCAGTCTGTTGAAATCAAACTAAAAAAAACCCAAATAACTTACAAACTTGATTCATACATCAATATATCGGGAATTCTTCCGGCTCGGTTGCTATTTAAAATCGAGAAAATCGGACCACAAATGGCTGAGATATAAGGAAAAACCCGGGCCAATCTCGATTTTTGGCTTATTTTTTATCTATATCTGGATATTTCAAAGTCCATTGCAGCGATCTATATAAGGCTATAGTAATTTGGACCTACAATGGGTCAAAATCGGGAAAAATATTTTTAAACCCGAATTTTTTTGTCATACATTTTTTCACTTGTAAATTTAAAAATAAAATTTTTAAAAATAAAAAAAACTATTTCGAAAAAAATTTTGAACAAAAAAAAATATTTTTGAAATTTTGGAAAAAAAAAAATGTTTAAATCTTTGAAAAAAAAAATTAATTTTGTTTACCTAAAAGTATTTAAAATTTTTATTTTAAAGTATAATTTGGTGAAGGGTTTATAAAATTCGGCACAGTCGAATATATTTCTCCTACTTGTTTATCCTAGAGTTTGAAAAAATCTATTTTAATTTGAATTATTTCATAGTGCTGATTTTTTTCTACATTTTTTGGAAATATTGCTGTTTTTTCAACTTATCTGTCAGCCCTGGAAATAATGCCTTTTTTAGTGTTGCCCACTCGCATTGATATGATAATTGCACTCACCTGTATTTTGTTGTTGGATTGCAAAAAAATATACTACCACATTTTGCAAGCCCTTTTGCACTTAACATTTAACAATGCTTTTTAATTAATAAGCATGAGCTTGAATAGAATTATTTTTTAAAAATTTTAAGTTCGACTAAAATTTAAATAAGTATTACTAAATTTCCTGATATATTATACGCTTTTTTATATTATTTAGAATGTTTAAATGCATTTCAACTTTTGGTTACTAAGCAGCTTAGTAACTAAGCGCTAAATTGAGTTTCATTTATAAACATAAAATTAATAATGCAATAAAATATAACTAACACGAAATGTTTGAACAAAAGAAAAAAATAACCTATAATTTAAAATTCTTGAAAGTATGATGGACTTTGATTGATATTTTTTTATTAATACCAGCCAACTGTAATAATTAAATAATTATATATTTAAAATTAATTTTAAATTCAAAAATTTAAGTAAAATCAAGATTTTCTTTATAAAACATAATACTAATTAACAAAGAAAGTTTATCTTTTTTTTTTTTTGCAATTAATGCAACGTGTCTTTAATGCACACGTTTGTATTATCATTTTTTTTGGGTATGACAATTAAGAAAACATTGACTTTTGATATCGTTTATTTGTTAATAATTTCAAATGTTAACTCTATTCATTAATTATGATAAATATGTGTTAATAATTTGTGTTTGTTAAAAAAAAATATATATATTTCTTTCTTTGCCCTTCCTTAAAAGCTAAGGGGTAATTCATTCCTCCTATTTTTTTTTTTTTATTTATTAATATAAAGCTTGTGGAAAAAATACGATTGATTATAAATGACATTTTATTGTAATTGTGTAATCTGGACGATTTCCACTTGAGAATACTTGTTGTAAAATAAAAAAATACACACATGTGCCAATATTATGTGCGATTGCCTAACCTATCACGTTTGAAATATCGCAATATACTTATGTATGTATATATATAGTATTTGGCTGATAACTCAGGCAGGAATATGGTAATGTTTGAAATAAATTCTTAATGTGACCAATATTTAAAGAAAGATTTTGCACAGGCCATTTAGATATTATATAAATAATCGAAAAGTTATTTTCAGAATCATAAGAATGAGTAAAAAAACACTCTAAACAGAAAAAAGAGTCAACTAATTTTGTAAACTTTTGCAGCAAAAATTTATATTTGTTGATTTTTGCCAAAGGTTGCAAGGGTTAATACGAAATGAGTGTGTTTGCTTTGGTGGAACTGTTCTTGCAAAATTGCAAAATATTACAAATTTGTTGTAAACTTTTATATCTGTTGTTTTTTGCCATAGCTTGGAAGGGTTAATATGACATTTTGTGTTTGCTTTGGTGGAACTGTTCTTGCAAAATTGCAAAATATAGCTTTTTTGCAATCTTACTACACATGATTGCAATTGTTACGACACTGCGTCTTTGTAACACTCAAAATGGCCTTTTTGAAATGTGTATTGCGTTTGAGTTACTCTTTCTTTTTCAAAATGGCGAAATTAGAGAAAGTGAACAAGAAAAAGAAACTAAACAATCACTCTGTCTGTTTCAAAATGGCGAAATTAAAAAAATGCAGAAAGTAAACAAGAGATAGAATATAAACAACCACTCTCTTTTTCAAAATGGCGAAATTAAAAAAAGTAGAGAAAGTGAACGTGAAGAAGAAAATAAACAAAGATGTTAAGATGTTGCCACATTGTTTTACACATTACAATGAAAATTGGGTTCACAATTTGTAAGTTTTTGCAATCTAAAACGCATCGTATGTCAAATAACACTATTAATACTTTAGTTTTGAAAATGTACAGCAAAAAAATGAGTTTTATCATTTATTTAATTAAGCCCATTTTTATAAATAATTTAATAGAAATCCACATACTATTACTAAATTTTTCAACACAACTACTTAAGGAAATTTCTGATATAAAAAAAACTGCACATGGCTACTTAGATAAAAAATTAAATCAATTTTGAATGCTCTAAAAAAGTATTATAAAGATAACTTTAGTATATCTTTAAATTTATTAATAATATGATTATTTCATAGTGACAAATTTAAAATGAAAGACTACTAATACAAATTAAACAATTAAAAATGTCAACGTGATGTCATTATCAATTTCATTTTAAATATACTTTTTTTTTAACGTTATCAAATTATTAACTTAGTGAAATACATGGAATAAAATTGAATTATTGTTGTACTAGGTGTTGATGAAAGATGTGTTATTAAAAAAACCATTTAGATGAAATAAATAAAAATTCCAATGTATATTTTGAAGTTTTACAAAACTAATAAACTTGATCTAACAATAACTACATATATAAAAAATATTTACAACATATTTCACAAAAAAAAAAAAAAAAAAATAATTTAAGAAAAATTTTAAATTTTCAAAAAAAAAAAATCGCTAATTCGCAAAAAATTTATAAATTTTTCCCAAAAAATCGCAAAAAACATAAATTTAAAAAATCATAATAATTTCCTAAAAATATCTTAAGTATCGCTTTACAACAAATTCCTAATTCTATAGGGTGTATGAAAATGAGGGATTTACAGTAAATGTCGTATCTTTTGGACGCGGTTTTTGTTTTTAATAACTTATACGTCATTTTGAAGGGTACATATCTGTCATTTACTCTCATAATATCATAAACAACGTTTTTTTTTGCTTCGAAAATATTGAATTTCAATCCATTATGACAACGCTCGGCCACATGTTGCAATATCTTTATAGTCCAGACCGTTCTCCGTGCGACTACTATTTATTTCGATCGATGCAGAACGCTGCCTCTGGGATACGCTTCACTTTGGAACAGAGTGTCCGATATTGTCTTGATTCGTTTTTGACTGTGGTCTTGGGGTGAATCCAAGCAAAACAGAACTTGTATTCTTCACGACAAATACCAAAATTCCAAACTTCCACGTTTGAAAAACTGCGAAGGGTTAAGAAGGCAACGGTGGCCTACTGCACCTGTCGTAAGATGTTTGGTAAAAAATGGGGACTTACTCCTAGTATAGTTAAATGGATGTATTCTTACTTATGGATCTCTTGTATGGTAGGACTGCAATTAGAAGGAAATATGACGTAGACCAACTATATAAAGTCCAGAGATCAGCATGCATTGGTATAACTGGCGCACTAACAACTAGTCCTTCGGAGGCACTGAACACTATACTGCACCTAGCGCCAATAGAACTTCAGATAATGGCCACCTCTGCCAGCAGCGCAGCGAGGTTTCACGCATCTGGATGTTGGAGATCGAGAACATATGGCCACACGGAGATTGTGGGCCTACTGCCTCCGATCGTTTTCCAACCCTCTCACTATATTACTCCATACACAGATTTTGATAGGGTGTTTAAGGTCTTAAATCCTTCCAGGGGTGAGTGGGGTAGGGGTTATCTAGTATACGAATATGACACCAGTATATATAAAGACGGTTCAAAAATGAGCTGTGGTGTTTGTTCTGTCGGCTTCTTGACCAAGTAAACTCGACATTTTATATACATTACGATGTACACAACATTACATCTGACGAGTGGTGTGATCTTGTCAAAACGGGGTCCCTTCGACGCAACTTGATTGTTCGCACGCAATGAACTACCATGTAAACCAACCAGCCAACCAATGTTCTTGACATCAAAAGATGAGCAGTTCTTTTGGCTTCGAATCCATATGTTGTCAGAAAGATGGGAAAAGATCATAGCTAACAATGGTCAATTTATATTGTACAAACGTTTCAAAATAAAATCTAAAAATTTTAAAAAATTTCCCATTATTAAGTCATTTATAATTTAATAACATTTTAATTCAGGCGAAAATTACCGTAATTATTAAAATAACATTATCGAAATAACGGAAATGCCGTTACGGCTGTACTACTGCTACCGAAATAGTCCAAATTAACGTTGCCGTTACTTTTTTACCATTTTGATTCAGTAGAAAACCTGGGTTGGGAACAATTTTCGAAGCATATTTTTTTATACAATTAAACACATCTTCTTGCGTCGAAACAATGCTTATTTATAAACAGGAGTAAACATATGGTTATCAAATTAAATCAGCAAGACATATAAATTCTTAATTCGATGTTTTCAGTTCTCAAAAAGTTAATTGTTTGAAACGACCATTGAATTCTTGACATGAACCATAGAATATTTTGTCACAAAAACTTAGCTTTATATTAATGAACATTTTGTTGTTATTAATTACAATTATTTCTATGCAATAAATAACACAACTTTTTAATTAACAATTCCAATTAAAATACCCTGTCTGTATTCATTTCATATCGGTGCTTGCACAATACATTCCATATTGTATGTAATGGAATCTTATATCGCTAGGTTACAATTATTTATTTTATTTTTAATATTTATTTATTATAGAGGCTTAAATGTTTTCATCAGACCACCATCATTACCATCACAACCACAACCAACCAACATCATGAACAGTATCTTAAAGTGAGACAAGACTAAAAAAATATCGGTTCCTACAGCAATCAGTCAAAACCCACCAAATAATATAAAAAAAAAAAAAATTATTATTGTCGTCGCTCTGTCTAGCTAGAAAGAACAGTGTGCTTTTTTGTGAATTTCTTGCTGAGAAAAATAAATACATACAAAACCAATTAAATTCACTATTTTTTTTCCTGTTCTTCGTTACTTTTCTTCCACCCGTGTGTGAGATTTTTTTTTCTCTTCTGTTTGTTTAATTAAGTTTTGAAGGTGACGGTTTGATGTATTTGTTTGATTTTAATTTTGATATACTCAGTATGTTCTGCTGTACGTACTTAAATTGGTGAGTCACATTAGCAACAACTAAACTAAATGAATATACACATATTTGTGTGTACCTATATAATTGTTCGCAACTATATAGGAACACTGCAGTGAAGAAAATACATAAATAATGACCAAAACTTTACAGTGTGGACGCGCTAAGATAAATTTTAAACAAATAATTACCTGAGAAAATTGTTAAAATCGTATGGTTTTAATCTCCGTTTTCTTAATGTCTAGTTGTTTTTAACCTAAAGCTACACCGATAGTTTGCATACAAACTTTATTTTAACAGAAAGCATAACTTTAAGTTAATAAATGACCTGACCTGACGTCTTGAAAATGGGGTTAAAATGATTGCCTCTTAAAAATAAAAGTTAAAAGTTACAATAAAAGTTTCAATTGAAATTAAATGGACTCCTTATTTACGGTCTCTGGGTTTAATTTGTTCGTTATGTTACAATAATAATTTTTACTGAAAACATGTATAATGCCAGCCTTGAGTCCAGTATCAAGCAATTGAAATTTATTTACTTTTATTTAAATCTTAATTCAGAATAAAAAAAGTTAACAATTCATTCCATAAAATCATTTCCAATTAAACAAATTATTTAGCTTCACTCAAAGACTTTTATTTGATTAGAATTCTATCATTGTTGAATGAATTCATTCAACATTTGAATGGTTAAAAGCTAGTTAATTAAAATCTTATAAAAATATAATGAAATTATTTTTTTATACCCTTAACCATGAGTATAAGTTTGTCGTTCCGTTTGTATTTTCCACATTTTCAATTGCGAAAAATTACAAAAGCCAGTCCATAAACTTAATAAACAATTTGTTCTAACAACAATATACTTGAACTTTGTTAATAATTGCCAAACAGTTTATGTAAATTTTAATATAAGATATGTAAGAAAAACATTAACAAAGCAAGCAAGAATCGAAGCCCCGATCTAGTTATACTTTGCTACCGGGTAACATAGAATAATTAGGCGAGGCCTAAGTACTTCTTACTAATACCATAGCTAAAATCCGTAGTTAGCCGACCGAGAGCCAAAGCATTCATCTCGTCGGATTGTACTCATTAGCTAGTCATAACCAAGTTGTAGTAAGCCGAAGAGAGCTAAAGAATTTATCTACTCGGATTGCATACACAGATATATTTTTTCATAATTAGTCGTTAGCAGACTTATTAGCTAGTCATAGCCAATAAGTTGTAGTAAGTCTACGAGAGCGGAAGAATTTATCCCATTGAATTTCCTTCATAGCAATATTTATCCATAATTATTCGTTAGCCAACTGAGAGCAAAATCATTTATCTCGTCGGATTTTTTTTAATTAGCTAGCTAACGAATTCATCTCCTCGGATTGCATTCGTGGCATTAAAATATAAGTCGGTAGCCGACCGAAATTCGATCCTCTATTAGAAGCTTCGTCTCTAAACAACCGAATCGTATCCCTAAGGTACAAGACAGCTCTGTGGTAAAGATGATTTCAAGACCTTTGAAGAATCTGGACAGACTAGGCATAGCTCACATGGAAACAAAAACTGAATCACAAAGATATAGCAATGTCTGTCTTTATGTTGAAATCAACTTGCAAAAGCTCCCAAATAATTTACATACTTTTATATATGCTATATAGTCCAACTTAGTATAAGCCAAAAATCGTGAATACCTTGATTTATTCACCCAATTTTTTTTCAAAAAAATTTTTTTTTTATTTTTTTTTTTACCAACATTTTTTATTCACCATTTTTCAACTAATTTTTTTTACAAAAAAACCTCGAATATCAGTAAAGCTGATTTTGTTGATACTGAAAACCAATTCATTCAAAGCGTTCCATGAACTTAAAGCGTTTCATGGTTAAAATTCCCCAAGTTTGTACTAAATAAATGTCTTTAATTTGACAGCGAATTTATTTCGTAACCTCAGATTTACCCACCATATAACTTAATAATAAATGCTTTGTTTAAGAAAAAAAAAAATTGTAAATCCTTTGAAATGTACGTTTTATCTGGCTTCGACTGTTCACACTTTTTTGCATTTGCACAAAATCGCGTAGCTTTATCGATACATTTTTTTATTTCATTATTATTTATAATTTTTATTTTACTTACAAAGAAAAAAAAAAAAAAAACACAGTGACTTTTTATTAAAATCCAATAAATATTAAAGTTAAATAAATGAAGAGAAATTGCAACCACCACATAAATTAATTTTATTTAGTATATTCCAGAAAAATCCCAACGAGTTGCAGATATGATAAATCACAAATTAATGCTTAACATGTAGAGTGTTGAAATGTAGTTTTTGGCCATCTATGGGGACTTGTATCAATTGTGGTCTGAACAGTACAGATTTGATAGAGTGATTAATTTCTTAAAACTTTAAATAACTTATATTGAAATTTATGTTAACATCATTATACATATGGAGGGTAGGGTCAAATATCGGCCGATCTATATAAAAATTGTGCAAAATTTTATCAGGATTGCCGCATAATCAACATGTTTATGACTGCTCTAACAGTATTCCGGAGGGACATTTGTATGGCGGCTAGGTGAAATCATGGACAGGTATTGCTCATTTTCAATACCAAAGAAAACTTATCAATGGTATTTGTGGACAATTTTAGCCAGCTAGCTCCTTTCATTTGGGACCTATCGTATTTTCAACAGACAGACAGGCGGACATAGCTAGATCGTTTTATGCTAAGTATACACGTTACGATAAGTCGTACGATAAATCGTACACGTATGAAATTAGTAACGTGTATCATGTTGTCGTACTATCGAAGTATGAAAATCAAAAATTTTTGATTTTTTGAGGGTGGAGCTTCGATAAGTACGATAATTAGTATCGTGTATCATGCTGCCGTACTACGAAATGTATTTCTTCAAGGATTTATTCATATATGTCAGTTATTTTGTGATATTTTTTTTATTTTTCATTTTTTTTCAAAGGAAGTAGTACGATTTGTAGTAACGTCTATCACAAAACCGTACTTCTACTCATACTACGATTAGTACGAAAAATAGTATCGTGTATACCCAGCATTAGAAGCTAATGAGGTGCTACAACCAATACAAACCTTCCGTTTGTAAAATTATCAAAGTAGGGTTCCTAAACGGGAAACATTTGACGTGAAATTTTGGAAATTTCTTTATAAGCTATTTTCTTAAAGTTAACTTATTACTTTTGCACAGATAAAAGAGATTCATTGTGATTTTGTTGCCAATCAGATAATTCGATATAGCAGCAGAAAGTCAGATTACAAACAAGAATTTCGATTAAAATAACCGAATTTTTGTTACACCAACTAAAGTTTTTCTAATTCGGTCTTTAGACTGAATCATTTATTAGCACGACCTAAACTGTTTTCCCTGCCTAGTGAAAAAATATGTAAAACATGATAAAACACTTTTCTCGTGAATCGACTTCATATAAATTTAAATTTTATTTATGATTAAAGGAATTACAACTTCTATATCTATATATATAAAAATGGATGTTTGTATGTATGTGGGTATGTATGTATGTATGTATGTATGTATGTATGTATGTTCCGAATGAACTCAAAAACGGCTGGACCGATTTTGATGAATTTTTCAGGAAATATTCAGAATGGCCCAGCGGGTAACACTGTAAAGTCAGATTTTTGATATTCGGTCTGTGGGCGGAAGGGTGTGTAAAAATGAAATTTTTACATTATACCGTTAATGCCATATATATATAAAAACAGATTTGTGTATGCATGGTCCGCATGGACTCAAACACGGCTGGATCGATTTTAATAAAATTTTTACGGAATCTTCAGAAAAGCCTAGCGGGTAACACTGTAAAGTCAGATTATTGATTTTCGGTCTATGGACGGAATGGCGTGGCATCATCAAATTTTTATACTATACCGCTAATGACATAAAAAAAAGATTATTGTATAATTGTTGATCAACCTTTTCTTCAATTCTTACAGATAGTTTATTTAGTTTCCTGTACACAGGCTTACAAGGTCAGTAATTGTTGTAAAAAAAAAATTTACCAAAAAAAAAAAATTTATTCGACCAAACAAATTTTTTTTTCACATGGAGAAATACATAAATACTTTTTTATTCCGGTACTATAAAAGTTCTTTTATATTATCAATCGATGATAAACAATATTGTGTACTCTTGCATATTAGGTGCATGAATAAGAAATTTGCATATGAAATCTATGAAAAAAATAGTATTTTGAATAACTCTCCGCATTCCACTTTTAAATTAAAAATAACGGTTTTATTCAAATAAAATTTGTTTGAAGATAACAAGAATCACGGCTTTAGCAAAAGCGTCGCATTGCATCTTCATCGAGTGCTGCAGATACACCTCAACAGCATATCGAAAGACTAGAAGCCAATCGCTCCCGAATGGCTCGATCAAGAGAAAGAATCGATTTAAAGTTGCCGGCATTTTATTACAATAAGTATGATGACTACAGGAATCACAAAGACGTACTGATTGCCGCAATGGACAAACATTGCTTACATTGCCGCGTTTTGAAGTTCCCTAAGGAATCCCCGGGAATGTGCTGTTCGAACGGTAATGTTATTCTGCCACCAGTTATTGAGCCGCCTAAGCTGCTTATAAGTTACCTTTCCGGCGCCAATCCTATTTCCAAGCACTTCCTTCAAAATATCCAAAAGTGCAACTCATGATTTCAAATGACGTCGGCTTCATGCCCACCTTTAAAGTTCATCTACTGAATTTTTGAATTCATTGGAACCAGCCGGACTGCCACCGGTTGGATCACCGACTTTGTCCGACACTGTATATTAAAATCGAGATCGATATGCAATATAAAACAGATGTTTTCTAAGGGCCAGCAAAGCGGACCGGGTTCAGCTAGTTTAGAATAAAAATAATTCCCGGAAATGAACAGATACTATTTCTTACTTCCCAAAAATGGTAAAAAAATAACTTGAAATATTAAATTTTCCCTCGTCATGGATTTGAAAAATTCGAGTTGTGGGTTTTTGCTTATATCTCAGTAATTTGTGAGCCAATTTTTCCAATTTCAAATAGCAACCGTACCGAGACTTTATGGGGTCGCAAATGAAAAAATGTAGAAATTGCAAAGAGAATGATGACAAACTTATATATACCCTTGCCACTCATGGTGAAGGGTATAATTAACGGCTATATTGAGTTAAGCTTAATTTTAAACTTTTGTTAAACACTGTATGCAGTATGTACATATGTATGTGTAAAAAATATTTTTCAAAGAAAATTTATTAAAGAATTTTTCCATATACTAATTTATTTATTCAGTACATACTAAATTAAACAATTCAATATGTAAACCATTAAAAAAAGAGCACACTGACATTTTGTGACTCTCTATTAAATTGCTCACTATAAACGACAGGCCTCCTTTCATTAAAATGACATAAACAAATAATTATTATTAATATTAACATACATATGTACAACAATAATACAGACACTTATTGACAAATTGCTTTTTAACAAATGAAAAAATAATAAATAAATAAATGTTTCTGTCGATCAATTTGTGGTTTCCACTTTGATCGAAAAGAGTAGCAACAACAGCAGCAACAACAACAACAACAAACAATATCAGCTAGAGAAGTATTTAAGTGGAAAAAAAAAGCAACAACTTTAAGAACCTGAAAGCTGCAGGCAGGGAAGTGTAATAGAATAGAAATTGCAACTCAGACAATTAGTCGTCGTTGAGTTCTATACGATTTTGTTTGTTTTAGTTTGTTTAGTTGTTTGGCTATTTTTGCCTCCGATTCGTTTGCCTCGCCAATTGCTCACTTCTTTTTTTTTTTTTCTTTTCTTTTGTGTTACCAAGTAAATCGCCTAGCTTGTTATTTAGTTTGTATACTGACCCTTAAATTGAATGACTGGCAGGCTAGCTGGCTGGCTGACTGGCTGACTGGCAGACTAACTGACAGTCCGTTTAGTACGAGGAGTATTGCAGCACATAGTTGGGTTAAATACTCGAATAAGTTTGTTTGCTGCTGCAGCTGACTTTTTGTTCTGTTTAATTTCCTTTCTACATTTATCTAAGAATTAAATAATCATCAGACGATGATTTATTGTTTCTATTTTTAAAGAATATTATAACAAAAAAAAGAATAAAAACTACATCTGCAACATATGGCAGTGGTGTAATGCATGTGATCAGTTAAGAGATTTTTACAAGAAATCACGATTTTTTACAAAATGGTCTGCTGCTGCGTTATATCGAAAAAGTTTTGTATGTTTTAATTGAAGTTGGTCAACGGTTAAGTTAAAATATCGGCAAAAAGTGTGTGTGTGGTTTATTGTTGGAGTGCTAAAGGATTTATATTTATTAAAGAGTCCTTTTTCTGATTTTCAAGTTATTTCTAAAGATATAATAGTGAGTATTTAAATTGGGTATTAAAAAAATAATAACATTTATTTGACTTTACTTTTTATATAACAATTTATTACATAATTTAAAGAGTTCTTAGAAAAAATTTGAAATTGTTATGAAATTCAATAATTTCACAAGTTTGTAAAATTATACATTTGCTTTAGCAATTTTATCGCTGTAATTTGTCCGGATTTGAAATATAGCCTATCACATAATATCCTGAAATTTTCTAAGGAAATAATCTAAAACCTAAGAAAATTTCAAAAATATAACTAAAATGTCGTAAGATTTTGCAAAAAATCTTTGTATTTGTAAATTAATAAAAAAATTTTCAAAACTTCAAATTTCGAAAATCTAAAACTTAAGAAAATAACAAATTTATAACCAGAATTCAATTTTCCAAAAGCTTAGAAATCAATTTATATAATTTTTTTTTAGTTTTCGAAAATTCGAAATTAATTTCGAATATTCGAACGTTACCAAAATCAGTGTTTTGTATGTAATTTTAAAAAGTAAGGTAAAACAACAAACATTTTGAGAATTTTAAGTAAATTAAATTTTTTCTCAGAATACACATTTAATTTCGAAAATTTAAAAAAGAAAAAAAAAATAATTTTTTATTATTATAATGCCTGTAATTTCAACTAACAGATATCTATCAGTGCTTGGTTACTTCTGGAGTAAAAGTATTTGCTAATTTTTAACCGTAGATATTGATTTTCAATTGATATCAAGTTACCTTTTAGGTAAATTTATCTGCTGGGTATTTTTCATCGTAGATATCTATTTGTTTAGATAACAGGCAAAAGAATAATACTTTTTTTTTATTTTTTATATAACATTTCATTATAAGAGTTCTTACAAATAGTTTCAAGTTATGAAATTCAATAATTTCACAAGTTTGCTTAATAATTTTCAGCCTTCAAAAAATGTTTTTCGAAACTTTAAATTTTGAAAATTTATTGTAAAACTGAAGAAAATAACCAGAACTAAAACAAAATTAAAGGTTTAAAAGGTTCAGAATGCAATTAAAAAAGTTTTAAGTAGTTTTCGAAAATTTTAACTAAATTTCGATTAATTGAACATCATAGAAATTGGTATTTTTTGCATAAACATAATTCTAACTTAGAATGCAGTTGAAATTAAAATATTGTAGTTTTCGAAAATTAATTTCAAATATTCAAGTATCTCCAAATTTTGTATGGTATTTTTGTATGCAATTTTATAAAATAAATCAAAACTACAAACATTTTCTAAATTTTCGTTGTATTTTTTTTTATACAAAATATTCAATTTCGAAATCTAATACATATGAAAATAATAAAATATAAGCAAAATTTAATGTTCTAAACGTTCAAAATGGTGTTAATATAGGTTTTTGCAATTTTTTGAAATTTTTCGAACATCAACGAAATCGGTATTTTAATGTTCTAAAGGTTCAAAATGGTGTTAATATAGGTTTTTGCAAGTTTTTGAAATTTCGAACATTAACGTTATTTTTAGCATGTAATTCTATGAAATTAAATAATGTAATCAAAAGTGTTAATTAAAAAAAAAAAAAATTAAATTTTTGAATTTTCATTGTAAAAAATTTAATTTCGAAAGTCTAAATCATAAGCAAATTATAACATGTAACAAAAATTTAAGATTTAAAAAGGTTCAGAAAGCACTCAAAATAGGTTTTAGTAGTTTTCAAAAATTCGAAATTAATTTCGAAAATTCGAACATCAACGAAATCGTTATTTTTGCATATAATTCATAGAAATAAGTGTCGATAGGTATCAATAGTGTAACTTAAATAAAATTCTTCAAAATTTTCAATTTCGAAAATCTAAAACTTAAAAATATCAACAACATTTTATGTAGAAAATATTCTCAATATATTTAATTAACTTTTAGATGTTTTTGAAAATTTTATCTGCATTCAAATTTTTCTTAATTTAGAAAGGCCTTAACTCGTGTTTTTTTAAGTCAAATTTTTTTGACTAAATATGAAAGAAACGAAACTCGGGTCTTACAAAAAAAAAAACGAATTAGGGCCTTTCTATATTAAGGTGACGATATAAACTTATTTTGAATACATTTAGAATCCTATGCAAATTTAGATTTTAGTAGCTTTCGAAAATTCGAAATTAATTTAGAAAATTTTAACATCCTCCAAATATGTATTTCAATTTAGAACTTTCATTGTCGTAAATTTAAATTAATAAAAACGCACTAAACCTAAATATGTATCAATCATCAACACGTTATATTCAAAATCTTTAAAATTCAACTAAATTGTTAATTAAAAGAATTCGAAAATTTGAATTGATTTTTGAATATTCGAACATCACGCAAAAGTGTAGTTTTTGGACGAACTTTTGAAATATTAAACACAATTACAATAATTTTCTGATTTTCTAAAGAATTAAAATTTTTTTTTTTTCAAAATTATCAATTTCGAATATCTAAAACTAAAAAATATAAAATAACACTAAAGTTTGTAACTTAATTTCGAATATTCGAAAATGTAAAATTTAAAATAACATCAACATTTTATGTTTAAAATCTTCAAAATTATGTTTTAGTAGTTTTCGAAAATTCGATTTGAATTTTGAATATTCGAACAAAAATTTGAATTAAATTAAAATGCTTCTAATATTAAAATATTATCAATAATTTATATTAAAAAATTCAAAAATTCGAAATGAATTTTGAATATTCGATCAACATCCAAAACCGTATTTTCTGCACGTACTTTAAAAATATATAACAATATTAAAAACACTTATTTAAGAATGTTATTTTTTTTTTTTTAAATTCTCAATTTCGTAAATCTTAAAACTTAATATAATAAAAGGAACACCAAAGTTTTTTTTCGAACCTTCAGAATGCCAATCGAATTAAATTTAATGGGTCTTTTATGGATGGCAACGCAACAAAATTTCAACTGGCAGCTATCATTTTCTGTTGCCAAATTGGCCGCCAGAAATTCGTGGTTGCCCTCTGATAAAGCGAGTGAAGTTATATTGCCATCCATAAATGACTCATACGTAGTTTTCGAATATTCGAAACCCACACAAATCTGTATTAAACGTAATTACACACATTTTTTGATTATATAAAGCATTTTCTTTTTAATTCTCAATTTCGAAAATTTAAAACTAAACAATTGTTCAATTCGCATGGTCTCTTATCAGTCATATTGTCATAATGTCTTAATATATCACGACTCGGAGGGTCGGCTTAACCGACTCTTTACGATAACACAATAAACATAGCATAGAAAGTAGTATTATTTTAGGACATTTTTTGATTGAAAAGACATAAAAACCATTCTGAAATATTAGGACATTATGACATGATAAGAGACCTTGTGAATTGACCAAATATATTATCACTTCGAAACTTCAGAATGAAAATAGAATTAAATTTAAGAAGTTTTCGGAATTCGAACTTAATTTCGAAATCTGTATTTTAAAAATTAAAATATAAAAAAGAATACAAAAATATAAAAAAAATTCCAGAATTATCAATTCTGAAATTGAAAATTAAGAAAACAATAAATTTCACCCACATTTTAGGTTAGAAATGCTCAGAATGCAATAAAAATTAAATTTTAGCTCAAAATTATCAGGAAGCAGCAGTTACATTATATTTTACAAGATTTGCAATAATTCAAACATAATTTCAATATTATTTTAAACAAATAAAACCAAACATTAATAAAATTTTAATAATATTTTTTCATTTTCCAGACGTCTCAAAGAATTTTGCATATCTGACGAAGATATCAAGGAATTGATCGAAATGGGCTTTGAGGCCTGGCAACAACGTTACGAAAGTGTATCAAAACAACCGCACAACGACGAATCAATGTGGTTCCTACAGGATATATCGCGGCAAGATGCCGAAGAGCTACTCTGTGGCGCACCCACTGGTACATTTTTAATACGCGCCCGTTCTGCTGGTCATTACGCCTTGTCGATTGTGTGTAAAAATTGCATCAATCACTGTATTATTTATAAAACCGAAAGTGGTTATGGTTTCGCGGCACCCTACAACATCTATCATACCCTTAAGAAATTAGTGGAACACTATGCCACTAATTCGCTGGAGGAACACAACGATACACTGACCACCACTCTAAGTATACCGGTCATGTATTGGCATCAAAATAAGGAGCTGATAACCCAGCAGCTGAAGGAACAAATGGAATTGGAGCGTCAGCAACAGGAAATGGAGCAGCAACTGCAGGAGCATATGATGTTGCCAACACCGCCCATGGCCACCTCAGCACCAATAGCTGTGGCTGGGGCTTCGTTAATGTCCGTCAATGATATGGCAGCTAGTCAAACACCACCCATAGCTACCCCGCCTCAAGCACATTCCTATGGCAGTAGTAGTGGTGCTGGGGGTGGTGGTGCCAGCAGTATCGGTGGTGATAGCGGCATAAGTGGCGGTGCTAGCAGTTATCCGGGCAGTAATCTGTAGTTGTAGTAAACCATCATTTTAACTTTCAATTAAAAGATTGATTGATGATGGCATACATATTTTGTAGTGGGTAAGTTTAAAAAAAAAAACTGTATGTAAAACAGAAAGAAAGAAAATGTTTGTTTTTTGCAACTGAAAATGAAAACGAAAACAATGAAATCAAATTTATATTAGTAAGTGGTGCTTGAGAGAGAAATTACAAATAATCTCTTCTACTAAAGCTACAGCTGGCTGTTGTTTGTACGTATAAATTTATCTCCAAAAAAACCCCTAAACCTTTACACCCCTCCCCCAAAATCCCAGTTTTTTGTTTTCATTTGTCAAGAAAAATTACGATAAATCTTTTTTAAAGGTTTATCTTTAAAAAAAATAAAAATGTTGATATCTTAAGTAATATATTTGTATATTATGAATGGTGATTTATATGAATATTATTATATATTTTTGTCATAAGAAATTAAAAAAGTTTTTCTTTTTTATTTTTGCCCAATGTCTTTTTTACATACATATAAAATTACTATTTTTTTTTAAATATTTGTTACTTACCTTCTTTGTGAGAGCGAAAAAGGCAAAGTTGTTGGGTAGATTTTGAAAGTCGTCGGTGCATTTTGGGTGATATATTAAGTGACCATGATTAAACAATGAGAAACATGTTAAGTTAAAATTAAAACAAATGCAAAATATTAATTATTAATACAGACTTATACATAAAATATAAATATATTTTTTTTTGGCTTGTTTTAATTTTGATGTTAAATATTAATTAATAATTATCCTTAAATTATGTACTATATATACAATACAATGTAAATTAGTTATTAGTTTTGATTATGTATCAATCACAATGTATATTATTTAATTATATTTTTTGTTTATAAATTTATTAATTTATTTAATTTAAATTATCTGTCTTCATTCTCAATATATGTACGTTTTTTTTTTTTTTTTTTTTAAACTATAATTTTCTACCTATATTTAAGTACTTTTGTTTTGTTCTCCTCTTTTTTTTTAAGTAATTTTTTATATAATTTTTATTAGTATGTTTGTTTGTTTTTGGTAGAGATTTGTGTGAAAATTGTTCTCTTAAGGATAATTTTTCGTTTATTATACATTTAAAAGAAAAGAATGCCTAAGATTTTAATGTATTCCATTTGATTTACTAGTTTTGCTCTGAGTAAACAAACCGATTGCAATATACTAAATCGTGCGATTTGTAGAACACCAATTGTCACTCATTTTCTGAAATCGGCTCGATTTTCAAAAGCTTTTAAGAATTTTTTTCTCGGTTTTATTGTGAGTTTAGAACAACTTAATGTTCGTTCGTTTTTGAAAATAAATCATTCTAGAAATTGACTCGATTTACAAAAAATTATGTATAATCTGTTTTTATAACATTCGCCATTCCGTTTTGTCATTCCGTTTGTATATGCTGAATCGTTGTTGATAGCGTAGTCAGTCTGTGTGTTGAAATCAACGCACATGATTGATACATCAATATATCTGCTATGGACCGGTACGGTTGCTATTTAAATTCGGGAAAAATCGGTCCACAAATGTTTGATATATGCAAAAGCCACGACTACCTCGATTTTCGACCTATTTCTTATATATAGCTGGATTACTAAGTCATTAATATTGACAATAATGATAGACATTTTAAAGACGTTTCCAGCAATGTATATGTGTAAATAGAAATTCGGATCTAAATCGAATTTTTCACAAAAATTTTTTTTTAGCAAACCTTTTTTTTCAACAAATTTTATTTTAAAGTATTTATCTTAAAGTATACTTAGGTGAAGGTTATATAAGATTCGGCACAGCCGAATTTAGATTTCTTACTTGTTTTTATGTAAATTTATTAGATAAACTGTGAAGGGATTTGTTAAGGGCACTTTGAGTGCAACTTAAACCCATGTAATATTGAAATGTCAAAAATTTGAAGGAAAATTTTCGTTAAAAATTGTAATAAAACAATTAAAAACTGTTAAAAATATAATCTTTTCCAATTCTTCTATATCGAAACAAATTTGTGTGGAATTTATTCGAAACAGTTTTTGAAATTGAGTGTTTTTCATAAAATTTCATTTATTTCTGATTGATTTTATTTGAATAGGGAAGAAAATAATAAAACTTGATCGAATAATTGGTTTCAATTTCGGATTAGGCCAAATTTTGACCAAATGCCGATGCTTTTTTCGTTCCGGAACGAAGTTTTTCCGGAAACAACCTTCGATGACAGCAGATCTGTTATAACCTCAAAGTAAGACTGTACTTTGTACTTCTCAAGATGATAAAACAACATAGACCCCCTGTCACAACATTCCGATCGAATGTGGAATTAATTCCGTATTTTGCTTCTTTAGAATGAGTAAAGAATGAGTAAAAATTCTTTTCGAATTGAAATTTTTTTATATTTTTTTGGTTTTTCTCAATTTTTTTAATCAAATTCTTTACTAAAATACAGAGTTTGGTATGCAAATTAAAAATGAAAAATTTAATGCTTCAATTTTTTGCGATTTTATAAAATTCAACGGAATCTGAAGAAATTAAAACAAAATAGATGGAATTGTACCTACGGAATCAAAACCATTTCGGAGCGGAATGTCTGACAGGCCGAAGAATTGTCATGTTATGTACTGAAAATGCGCTCTAAAATAAGCTCTAACATTGAGAGTATTAAATTACATCAGAAATTGTTAGTACATAAAAAAATGTTACGGATTAGAGCGAATATTATTATGTTCGTTTCGGTTTCAGTCTAAAATTTCCATACAAAATCTGTTTTATTATAAACCTTTGATAAATTTAAAAATTGATTACGAATAAGGCCTTAAGACTCTAGAAAGTAACCTTGTTGAAAACAAAGATTCAAAATAATTAATTCTCAAAACCAAATTAAATATTTTCTCTACACCATTCTCTTAAAGAATTCATGACGAATTAATTCCTGGGCTAATTCCTTAGTACTACAAATGAATTAATTCTGTTGAGAATTAATTCCTTATTGAATCATTTCATTTTTGCTTAATTCAAATCCATAACAAAAGATCTTGATAAATAAAATTTGTTGAAAGATTCAAGTTTACTTCAATTTAAATCTATTAAAAAAAAACGTTTTTCAATTAATTTTGTAAATGATTAAAAGTTAAACAAAAGCACAACTGAATTAAGAAAAATAGATTCATTGAATTTGTATTAAATTTGAGTTGAATGAATGTTATTTTGAATTAATTCAATTCATAAAGCTAATGAATTTGTTATGTTGTAAATAGTTTTATGGAATCATTTGCTGAAATTTTTAATTTTTAATTCTGAATTTAGATTTTAGGCTTAAATTGAACTAACTAATTCGAAACTCTGCTTACAGTTACATATGGAGGAAGTGTTGAAAGGTTTTTTTTTTTTCTTTTTTGAAGCCACTAAAACATTTTTGCAAATTTGCAACTATCTTTTACAATAAGAGTTTTAATTGTAATAATTAAAACCGAACTAACTTTCTAAAATTATGTTACTCTTCATTCATATATAACAGTTTAACAACTTGGAAAGTGCAGTATAACAGTTTTTAAGTACAACATTTTTTTTAAAGTAAAACTGTTTTTATTATGACGTAAAATTTTTGTTCGGTTTCACTTTGTTGAGAACATTTTTCTTTACATAATCCTACTTCTTTCTGGCCTCCAACAAAATTTACCAACTTACAAACTGCTTACTTTTATATATCATTTCAAAAACCTTGTAAATACTTATATTGTTTAAAATTTAATACATATTTTTTAAATACATCTTTTTTATTTTTATAAATTGTTTCTATTTGCTGTTATGAAAAAAAAAAACAAAACGAAAACAAAAACAAACTAATTTAAGGCACATATAACAAACAAACAATTGTAATACTTTAAAATAACGTGCAATTAGTAATTAAGTTAAAATATTTTTTTATTAAAAGTTAAAAAAAAAACAAACAAACAAAACAAAAAATAAAATATAACAGTTTTATTTATATATTTTTTTATATACATAAAATGTGAAAGAAAAGAAACTAAGAAATGAAAAACAAATTCAAGAATTTTGAACCACAATAATTTAATAAACAATAGAGTCTACCAATAAAACAATTTTAAATTGTTAATTTAAAAAAAGAAATGAATTGAAATTAAAACCATAAATGTGGACTTTTTGAAATATGTAATAATATAAAATCAAACCGTAAAACTAACAATGTTAACTAAAATAAACTTAATTGTTGGTTCACACCAACATGTTTACTTGAGCAACTCTTGAGTTTATAGAAGATAGAGGAAAGGAGATCTTTTTCTGTCTCTCTCTTCTTTAAACTCAAGACTTGCTCAAGTAAACTTGTTGAAGTGAACCCGCACTAATAAATAAACTTAAGTGCTGGTTCATACACTTCAAGTTTACTTGAGCAAGTCTTGAGTTTATAGAAGATAGAGGAAATGATTCTATCTTCTCTTTTCTATAAACTCAAAACTTGCTCAAGTAAACTTAATGTGTTTAACCCAGCACTAATTGAAATTTTAAAAATAAGGGAAATTTTGTAAATCTTTGGCCTTTTTATGATAGTTTACTAAA
Organism: Calliphora vomitoria; assembly: GCA_942486065.2. Lineage (NCBI taxonomy): Eukaryota > Metazoa > Arthropoda > Insecta > Diptera > Calliphoridae > Calliphora > Calliphora vomitoria. The sequence goes on along the minus strand of OW818030.2, from coordinate 112,477,025 downwards.
AATTCAATAACTTTTTTGAGACAAAGAATACAAACTAAAAAAGGATTTTTTGATATTTGATTTAAAGCAGTTGTATTTGTTAAATTTTGATCTCTTTTTTGTTGTTATTGTTTATTGTTTTAAAAAAATTGCAAAACCTGTTAATACAAAACGAAAAAATTCTCATTAATATAAATTTTTTTATTGATCTCTCAACTAAATTTTGTTTAAAACTTTTTGTTTTTGTAACCTGTATATTATTTAAAGAAATTAAATTTTTAATTTTAACAGAATTCATGCTTAAAAATCGAAAATTTCTATTCAAAATTTTGTGTTAAGCTAATTTTTTTATACTTTCAAATTTTTTATTTTGTTATGTTCATTTTACTATAAAATCTACTAAATACAATTGCTTTAAATTAAAAAATCTTTGAATTCCAAACTCTTCAAAATTTAATAAATCGTCAAAATTGTTTAATTTTAAGCTAAGATTTTACTTTCAAAACTTTGTTAGCAAACTGCTAAAAAAAATCAAGACGACAAAAGACAAAGTCTTATAAAAATACAAACAAACACAAAAATTTATAAAATTGGCAAAGTGATATTTGATTATTTTATATTTTTTACACAAAAAAAAAGAAAAAAAAAAAAAAAAAAAACAATTAAAATAATACTAAAATTAAAATTATAAAACCTGGGGAAATTTTTTAATAATTTGTATTTTCTTTTTAATTAAAACTTAAGTTTGTTAACAAAAACTTGTTTAATTTTTGAAAATAATTTTAAAAGTGCTTCCGTAAGGTGTGTAAAACAGTGTGTAACATGTTAAACAATTAAAAATAAACTCATAGAAACTAGTAATACATAACAATTAATTAAAATTCATGAACCATTTATAGTCTAGAAACAAATGAAACAAATTTGTAATAAAACTTGTCTAAATTATTCAGTTTTGATTTAAAATTGTGTAAATTAAAGAAAAAAAAAACTACATTACTTTCATTTATTTGAACAAATTCTGGCAATTTCGTTTAAATTAAATGGCAAAAATGTTGTGTATTCCTTAAATTCATTAAAAATAAAAAAAATTTTAATATTTTCATTTACTTTAACAAGTTCTGGCAATTTCGTTTAATTTAAATGATAATAAAGTTATATACTTGCAATAAATTTAACTAAGATAATTAAAATGAGTAAAATCTTTTAAATATCGTTATTTAACATTCTGGCAACTTTACTGTTTCCGCTCTATAAATGGTTCATGTCTCCACTAAAGCAAAACCTAAACAAAAGAAATGAAATGAAATTTTACTAACAATTACAAATTTGCCATATTTATCTTAATGTAACACAAATAAAACGAAATAAACTAACTTATTATTTATTTAATAAAACATAAAAACAAAGAAATAAATAATTTAACAAAAACAAAACAAAAAAAAAAAAAATCAACAAAAAATAATGGCTGTATCAATTTTTAAGTGTGAAAAAGTAACCCCTCAAATGTTCTCCCTGTTTTTTTTTTTTTTTTTAATGTGAAATTTTTGTTCCTCCCAAACTAATGTGTGTTTTATTACAAAAATAAACCATTTTGTTAAATATTATTAAATATATATATATTTTCTTTTTTATAAATGATGCTTTAAATATTTATATATTGATATTTTTAATTGTTTCATTTATTTATTAATTGTCCAACTGAATATTCAGTTTTGTAATTAAGTTCTTTTTTTTATATACATACAATATATAAAGTTTTTATGTGTGTTTTCGTTTTTTACCAACATTTCTTTGTATGTTAAACAAGAAATTAAAAACCAACCTCCCCCGTCTTAATGATCCTCTTTAATTTATAAGTTACTAAAATAAGTTCAATAAGTTACTTATTGCAAGAAACAAAAATTTCAACAAATATATATGAACTCTATGTGTAATGTTTGTTTTTTTTTATATATATGTATATACATATAAAATTATTTGTTTTCCAAATATGTTTTAGCATTTAAGAAAATGAAAAGAAAACAAAAAAAAAAAAAATAATAATAATTGTCATACAAAAAAATAAAGAAAAAATTATTACAAAAAAAAAAAAAAAAAAAAAATGTTTTTTTTATTAATAAAGAAATGATAACACATTTCATTATGTTTCTTTTAGACTTCCTAATCGTGAAAAAGTTCAATTGAATCTTTTAATTTCCTTAAGGACTTTACAAAAAATATTATCTTTATAGTTCTAATCAATAGTGATGAATTTATGAACCTTTTCCGGTAACCCTTCCATTAAGGTTTTTATTAGGGAATTCAATCGATTAACCGTTAATCGATTAACCGTTAATCGGTTAACCGATTAATTTTGGTCGGTTAACTGTTCGAATAATTTAAAATAGACGATTTTCAAATAACAAATAAACCGATTAATTTGTGTCGATTAACCGATTAACCGAAATTTATATATTTTTTGCACTTTATATAGAAATATAGTTTTAAGCACACACATTTCATTTCTTAACTCACACAGATCATATCTGTAATAATAGGAAACAAATGACAGTTCTCAAAAAAGTAATATCGAACCTTTAAAAAGTGGTTTTCAGAGTGAAAGAAAAAATACAATTTTCAATAGGTAACAAGAGTGATATATATTTGTCCCTCTTTTTGAACCACAACCATTTTGACATTTTCTTTTGTTTGTTATTTATTGCCATATTACTGGAACTGTGTAATTTGTGGTTTTCTAGAAGTATAGCACAAAAATTTAAAGTAAGGAATTTGTAAATGAACCTTTTTCTAGAATGTACTATGATTAACTTTGTCTTAATGAGTCGGAGGACGACATGATAATAGATGAAACTAAAGACATAACTGAAACGAGTCTTTTATCAGAAACTATTAAAAGTATTCCCAATGTGAAAAACTCCAAAAAGGACTCCAATGCACAGTGGATAATATAAGGTGTATGCATCTCATAATTGATTTTGTCAAATGTTTGAAATTAACCATAACACAAATTCTATCGTAAAGCTAAGATGTCAAGCAATAATTATTTGCAGAAATTATAGTTATTATGTCAACAGAAGTATTCGAAAATGGCGACAGAACACACTACTTTCTACTTTAAAGATTTGGGGAGTTAAAATTATACCATATTCAAGGGCGTAGTTTTAATATTTATAATTATTTGTTTTAGGATTGTTTTACCTTGTTGGAAAGGGTATCTTGTCCAGATTCTATTTCCGTTATGAGTTTTGTACACACAAAAAATTCCATAGGTTATATTTCCTAAAAATATAGTATAATTTTAACTAAGTGCAAGGGTAGAATGGCATTTACAAAGTTTCTTAGTTAATATAACAAAAATTTTAGATAATTTCAATGTTCGAAAAATCAACTAAAATTGTTTGTTGAAATTCCTTATAAATTTTATAATTTACCAATGAAAGCAAAGTAAATTTATAGTTTAATTTTTGATAATTTAACTATGCAACAATTGTAACACAAAATTAATTTATTTACAAATTATATATTATATTTAGAAAATCTCAAAATTACTCGTTAACTTTAGCTTTTATTTAAAAAAATTATTTACAAAATAAATTATTATTTGCATTATATAACTTGAATAAATATGTGTATATAAATGAAATTGCATAACAATTGTTTGCAGATGCTTTTTTGAACGTGATTCCCATCAGATGCACTCAGACCTTTGAACTAACGCAATTTCGGATAGACCCATGTTAGAGATTTACAACTACATATCATTATTTCGCTTTTCTTTGAGCTTGCTATTTTTAATTGCTGTTCATTCTGAAAAATAATACGTGTTTACATTTAATTATATAATAACTTTAACAATCGGACTGATGTTCTTACCTTTTTTGCACAATTTCTGTTTTCTTGAAACACCACTGCCTTTCTGTTTGATTATATTGCTAAAAATAGAATTTTTTTAAATTTTTATATTTTTTAAAGTTAATTTTATATATACATACCCTTTTGCACCAAAAATATTTTCAATTGACAATTAAATAAACAAAAAAACTTCGAAGAAGATACATAAAACAAATAACAAATAAATTCGATATGTTCCTAATTCCAATAGTCATATTAACATAGTTTTTAGGTAAAGTGTATTGTTTGAATTACCTATTGGCATAGATAATAAAACTTAGTTTTTCATTTTCATATAAAAATAAATTAACTATGCAAGCTTAGTTAATTTAGCCTTGATTATTTTTTTGTGTGTATATATTGTTAGCAGATTTGAAATTTATTCATGTAAAATATATAATGTTTTTTGGCTTACCTACGCAACTTTGACTAGGATTTTAAACTTTAAACTTCGAAAGCATTTTTTTTAAGTATCATACATTTGCTACCAATGGAGTTTTATCTTAACTCTACTGTAGCTGAACATGTTTTTCAAAAAATGCAACCTTTTGGGCTTTGTAAATGTTGGGGCTTCAAAGTCTACGGGCCAAAGGTTGTATTTTTCCAAAAAAAAAAAAAAAAAAAACTAAGCTAAACGGCTGTTAACAAATGTCAGTTGTTAATACTATTAAAACTAATGAAAAAGTACATAAAAACACCTCTTTTACTTGTTTTAACATATAACTATTATACAAAAACTAAAAAAAATCAAAAATTTATTTTTAACCGTTCATTACTTTTTTTTATTATGATTCGAATTTTAAGATTAAAAAAGCAAATTAAAGCCTAAAGTCCCACCTATTCAAAAAAAAAAAATCAAAAATCTTACAAAAATCCTCATCCATTCAAAAGTTACAGATTTTTGATCCGAAAATTACCAAAATTATCCACTGTTGCAATGATATAAATGAGAATTTTATATGAGAAATTGGATATTCTTTACTTTTGATTTCTCAAGTTTTATTAAATCTAATGAAAAAATCGTTTAAAAGGAGACATTTGAATTATATAATTTTTCAAGAGCTTATTTCACTAAAATCCTAAAGAAATTTACATGTGTATAAAAAAAGGATCTCAGATACCATATTTTTTTTTTTGCTATTACTTTCTTTGTTGAATTGTTATGATTTCTTTGTTTTTTATGATTTTGTTGTTTTAATGCTTTAATAAGTATACAAAATGTGTGGTCCCATTTTCTATATAAAAATTTAAATAAAAATTATTCGGTTAATCGAATAATTTAAAATTAACCGATTATTAACCGATTAAATCTAAACCCCGATTAATTATTTGCTCGATTAACCGATTAATCCAGAAACCCGATTAATTGAATACCCTAGTTTTTATTGAGCTTTCTGTCACTTTGTTCGAACACGTAGTCCATCTCCGTTTAAAATACACCACACTTTTGAACACCTTTTTTGTGCTCTTCAATTGTTCTTTAAGAAGATCCCAATATCTCTCCACTGGCCTTAACTCCAGGCAGTTTGGAGGATTTGCCTCTCTTGGTACAAATAACACATTATTGTTTTTGTACCACTCAAGACCTTGCTTACCATAGTGACAGGATCCCAATTCAAGCCAAAAATAAGTGGACACATTAAGAAGTCTTATGAATGGAATCATCCTCTTTTGTAAACATTCCTTGATGTAAATTTCGGTATTTATAGAGCCCTTTGTAACAAATGTTTGGCTTCTTTTGCCACAACTGCATATTGCTTGCCAGGCCAAAAACTTTTTTGGCAAATTTTCTGCTTTTGGGTCCAAAACATTTCCACAACATTCCTCGAGCATCAGCAACATAAAAATATTGACCCGGATGCTGCGAAAAATGTTCCATACCTACGTTTCGTCATCCATAATACAGCAGGTATATATATATATTTTTTTTTTTAAATTTGACTTCAATTTCCGTGCTCTGTCTTTGACCTCTAAATTTTTAGCAAAGTTTCTGTCAGTCATTTTTTGAGCCTCGCATGTTTTTAAAACAGCATTGGCTTTAACTTTTCGTACCAAATAGTCCGAGTACTGAGCTAACCGGGCTGCTTTCCTAGCGGATGTGTTGGGAGCTCTTTTAAAAATGCTTTTTATTTATGGGCTTTAGAAATATCATGTGGACCATTCCTTCTACCTGAACCAGGTTTTCTATCAATGGACAAGTTCTCCCGATACTGTTTAATAACATTGTAAACAGTTTGACGGCAGACCTTTGATTGTTTGGCCAACTTTTTGTATGACCTATTTGGGTTTTGTTGAAAATATTTAACAATTTTAATACGCACTTTTTTCTCGTTACTCATTTTAATCAGATTAACAACAAATGAACATAATTGACATTAAACATAATAACTGACATACTTTTCAAAGGTAACTTGATAAAAGTTTTAAGGAAAAACGTGTGTTGAGGTTTTTTCTTCCTAGAGTCACATTCAGGTATGTGATGAAAATCGATTTCGAGAACGAGACGATTTAAAATCGAAAAAAGATGTGATGTATTTTTTATTTTCGTGTTTTAAATTTTGTTCTGTAAATCGAAACCGAATAAAAAAACATGGGGTCTAATTTCTTGCAATAGTAAGAACGAGTAATTCGATAAAGAATGAATTAAACTTTAAAGTATTAAGGAAATAATAGAGTGATTAAGAGATACAATTTAATTTTATTCAAACATTTTTAAAACCTTTCGGTTAGTTAAACATTAAAATCTTCCGAATTGAACTTAAATATATAAAAATTTAAAATATACTGTGATTGAAAATACAATGGAAACTTTTCTAAATTTACAATACAAATTTTTTTTAGTATTTTTTAATATATTGTTACGTTTTCACCTTTTGAACATTATTAATTAAATTTTGAAAATAGTAAACAAACTAAAAAATATTCATTATTATGGTATTGACAAAACAATGGAAACTTAGGTTACATTTTTACAAAAATTGTCTGCTCCCTTTAGTGATTATGTATTTTGTTGCCCATGTTTTTTATTACTACTTAACAGTGAAGATAGATATCACTAATTTAATAATCAATCGTCAACATTTAAATATTTTTCCATTCCCTTATAACCGCTTCATTCGTGGTATAATTTTGAGTCCGTATTTCCCATAGGTTTTCTATGAAATTGAGATCTGGCTAATGGGCAGGCCACTTCAAAACACCCACCTCCTTGGATTGTAACCACACAGAGTTGTGTTTTGGGTCTTTTTCGTGTTGCAATCTCCAAACTAGATGCATATTTTCCTCAGGGTATGAATACATAATATCATTTAAAATGGTTCTGTATCCAATTCCAGTCGTAGTATCTATTATGATATGAATTGGACCCATAATATTGTCACCGTTTTTTCTTCAATCCAGGGGCCGAATTACCGCATTCGAGACGAAAAATTATTTCGAAAAAATTACAATAAAAAAAAATTTGATTACGGTAAAACATGATGCTTTTAACATTTGGTCAATTCACAAGATCTCCTATCATGTCATATTGTCACAATGTTTAAATTTTTTGGCCTTTCAAGCGAAAAATGTCCAAAAATAATACACTCTGTATGCTATGTTTATTGTGTTATCGTAACCAACCAGCAGAGACTTACGCCGAACGCCGAGTCGTGAAATATTAGGACATTCTGACAATATGACATGATAGGAGACCTTGTGAATTGGCCAATTTTGTTTGATTTTATTATTCATTCTTGCAGAAGTTTTCATTGTTTTGCCAATGCTGCAATGTTTTTGAAACTGAAATAACGGAATATGGCACTCAAAAAATGTTTTCATTGTATTATCACTCTCTGTTTATTATAAACGAATGTTTTAGGTGATGGCCACCTCAATCAGTTTTTGGATTCGGGTCAGAGACCTCAGCCGATATTTTTGCGTCTTAAATCGGCTTGAAATTAGCCGCCGTGTTTGATTAAAGTTCTTTATAATTTCACAAAATCTTCGGAATTTCATTTTTAAAATTTTTAATTTTTTACAATTTGACTAATTATTCTTTTGTCGGCTAACAGCCGGCTCTGAGCCGCCGCCGATATTTTTTAGAGTCAGCCGCCACCACCGTGAAATTTAGTCGGCGCAGGTCTCTGATTCGAGTACAGCCAGTACTTCAATTAATTTTGTAAAAAATATTTGCAATCATATCAACATTTTAATACAAATTTTAATTTTAGAAACACAATAAATATGTAATAAAATCTTTATTTATTAACAAAACTAAACGAAATTTTCAACGTTTATTAAATTTCTCATTCTAAATAATAAAATGTAAAAAACCATGTCAAAGGGAATTTTGCCCACAGGTTCTACATTTCCTTCTGGGCTGGGAAAATACTTTGGAAATAAATAGGGATCACATCAAGATTTCCAAAACTGATTTTCATTTTCTGATCCCAGCTTTGGGATTTTAGAACATGTGGCCCAAATTTGAAATTTTGATAAAAAATAGGTCAAATTCCGAAGGGCGTAGGGCCGACGTATTCGAAAAACAATACATGTCTTTTATACCAAAATGTTCTCCATAAAGATATCTTACAGAACAACATAAAACTTTTATATGTTCTTAAAGAAAGTTTTATTTTAATAAAAAAAGAGTTAAGTCACCTTTTTGCCCAAAAAACAGCAAAAATATACTATTTTTTTAATTTTTAAATTGAAAATCGTTTATTTTCGGATCCGTAATGGATGTTGCTCTGAAATTTTTTGCATGTTATTGGTAATTAGTTATCTAACTAATAAAAAAAATTCGAGTCCATTCGGTTCAAAAGTACGCCCTATATTTTTAAAAAAGCGGACCAAGGTGTGGCAAAATTTGAACATTTCAATTTTGAAATGCCTATAACTCGGAAATTATAAGAGAAAAATTTCAAGATCTAGCCGAGCGCTTCCCAAAAATTTTAAAATCTTTGAAATCGAATGGGAAACAAACAAATGGCACGTGTTTAAAATTTTACATGTCAAAGGTACCCTACCTTGAGCCCCCATAGCGCCGCGCCTGGAGTATTTGTAGGGTCCATTTTAATAACATAAACTTGAATACTCCTTGGCTACGCCTACGTCAAATTTTATACCGATCGGAATATCCGTTTAGAAATGCCAGATTTATTTTGATTCTGCCCCACTGTGCATTCCAAATAAAAACCATTAAATTAAGCTAAAAAATTTGTCTTGGTATGGTTTTATGGAATGAATTGCTGATTTGTTTAAAATTTTTGTGAACTAAGCTTAAACTGAATGAATTAATTAATTCGTAGCTCTGATTGAATTACATTGAAATTATCATGTCTAGTAGCTAATTATATAACCAGTGGTGACCCTACTAAATGTTTGGTAAAATTACTAGTTCGGGACTGTCGCTCAGAATTGCTGGGTTTTTGTATGATGGCTACAGATGACAACTTAAAGCTTTTAACAGTGTTTTTAGTTAAAAAGAAACTGCTGATAATGTTTTTTATTTTTTATTTTTTTTTAAAGATTAAAAAATATTGTTTAAATTCATAAATAGTTAATGGTAACAAAAGATTGACCCATTTTTTTTTACCTCAAAGTCATAACTTTAAAATGATATCGATCCAGAAAACGTTGTTGATAATTTCCCCAGACTTAATCAATATTTAAATTATTTATGTATATCTCAACAATAAGTACCACCCTATTAATATTCATATCAGAAACATATCAAGACTGCTTGGCGTAAAAGACTTTAAAACCATTTGTTGATTAGTCAGCCCACAGCACTGTCCGACCGTAAGTCGGTTGGTTGGTCTATGAGTAGTACGTTCTGTTCGAACATTCATCGGCTGGTTAGCGGGCGCTGGCAGAATATACAAAAAAAAAAACAACGACATGTACACGCGTGTCGTTCGCATTTGGGTGGAACAGTCTCTACAGGCATCATAAAAAATAAATACAAAATACTACATACATGTATAAAAACTTTTAATGAAGGAATCAAATAAAAAAAAAAAACTGCTCATTTTAAAAACTACGCAGTAGTTTTTTTCTTCTATTATTTCACTAATGAATTTTGTTTTTCTATGTGTGAACTTTTTTTTTTTATTTTTTAGCTGGATTTGTTTACATTTTTAATTTGTTAAAGCCGGCTGGCTGGCCGGCAATAATATAAAGTTTATGCAAATAAAATATTAAATAAATAACAAGTGGAAATAAAATAAACGGTGAAAAAATACAATGAAAATTGTATGAGAGTGTGCATTGATATACATATGTACATATGAATGTATGGATGTAGTTCGTGTTTAACTAACAAGTTGTAATAGTGATTATAATTGTTAATTACTAATTAACACCTAAATACTATTGAGAAATTAGCATTAATTATGAGGAGGACACTGACTGCCCATTCTTATAAGATTACTACATTGGTTTTCTCTACATATTTGCTAAAACTGTTCTATTTTTATTAAATTACTTTGTTAATATCTGTTTACGGTCTATTTGTATTGAAAACGTGGCTATTGTCAAATATAAAATGCCATATACTTACTAGTGTATATAGAACACATGTTAATAATGTTTTGTGTTGCTGGCAACATGTTGCTACGCATGACTAATATTTACAACACAGCTAGCTGGCAGATGCATGCAGGTTAGCAACATTTTTTATAATAATTTATAACTTTTTTATTTTTACAGTTTTTAATTTAATTTTTTTGCAAGTAAAAAACACTTTAATAAAATTTTATAATGTCATTATACTCAACATAAGAACGTGAACAAATTGTTTAATTTTGCTTGCGGGAGAAAATGACAACTTTTTGAACAATCTTATTATGAGCTTTTAAGCATATTTTCATTTAAATGGATATGTTAATAAACAGAACTGCCGAATTTGGGGTACGTAAAAGCCAAGAGCAGTGCATCAGCGACAATTAAACCCTCTCAGAGGCACGGTTTGGTGTGGAATTATAGCTGATAGAGCCATAATCAAGCAAGCATCATTTTTATACTCCTAATCGAGGGCTTAAAGAATATATTAATATTCACCCTTATTCTGCATTTTGATTACGTTCCCGCATTCATGTACGCACAAATCGAAAAATGGTATTCCAACAAAAAACTGAATCGAAAGAAAAAGAAGAAGAGAAGGAAAGGTATGTTCAATCTAGCTGTTTTACTATTAAACGCGTGCAATAGAAACAGAAAAAATAAGAAAACTGTAAGCATTTTATAAATCAAAATTATTTTGTACAAAAAAACTGTGATAAATTAAAATTAAAAAAATAAATTAAATAAAAACAACTTAAATAACAACAACTTAGGATTGACAAAAAAAAAAAAAACGGAAATTGAGAGACAGTTGAAATCCATTCGAGATGAGTGTTCAACTTCGATATGAGTGGCAACTTCTTCCCAGAATGCCTGCACTTCTTCTTTGGGTCGTCTATGAAATCCACAAGAAATGTCATCTTTCGTTGATATTAAATTTGCCAGGCTTTCATACTGCTCTGGTGTTGTAGTTTTTGACCTGCAATAAATTAAATAAAACATTAAAATTTAAAACAAATAAAATTTATAATTAACAAAATATATATTGCATTTTATACTTATATTTTTAAAAATTTTAATTTTTGCTAAAACCAAAACAAAATTAGTTGCATTCAGTCATACAAAAACCAACTTAGAAAAACGTTACTACTATCGAAATGCAGAATACCTAAAATCGAAAAGAAAAAGTTGCCAAACAGAGAAAATTACGATTCGAATCGAAATACAAAGATATAATCACCCCTACATTATATCTTTGATCTTGAACGAACCACAAGCGTTTAAAAATTGTCCATGTTTGAAAAGCGCTACTTTGACATCCACAGCGCAGCTGCTGAGAGGTCTGTGTAGTCCGTCGTTAGTAAAAGAAATGTGTATGCTAAATTGCATCAGCCAATGAATTATAAAGGTTTAAAAGTGCAGCTCACTTGGGTCCATTAAAAAAAGCAGATCACGTTGTGATAACTGAGAAATAAACGGCAGGTCTCTTATACGACATTCGATTTTGCCATACTGAACCAAGCTGATTCTCTGATGAAGGAATGGATGTGTCTCAGAAGTATTCTCGATAATTATTCTAAACATGAGAAGGAAGTAAGGGCTTTCCAAGAATACGTTAGAGCCTGACAATGGTAAAATAGGTCTGTGTCCCACTTATCTTTTTGACAGGTTCTTCTCGCTATCTCATTTAGTAGTACCTAGCATTGTTCGGTTAACCAAGATTTCGTAAAGACACCCGCTATTCCATTAAAGACAACCTTGCTATCAGTAAATATACAGATATTACGAGATATTTGGTAATACCTAAGTCAGTTGAATGCACGTTTTTTGGCATTAATTTCCGCTTGGAGAGCAGTGCAGAAGTTTGGTAGCCTGAAGTAGGATTGTATACCCTTTAAAAGTGATTAATTTTAATTGAAAATAAAAGTGAATAAATATTGTTACGAATGTGCAATAGCGATTTGAATTCAACGGTCTGTAACGTCTGCCTGCAACATTCATCATGTTTATAAACACGTCCATCAGTTGCATGCGGTTATTAGCATTGTTTGTAAGTATGGCAACACTAAATGTTTAAGCTGCTAACATTGACATCGAAAGCTCTAGAATTCGAATGTACTAGTTTGTTCGTTGAAATCATTGTAGAAGATTCGCGATAGATGGCGTGTGTATAAATAGTGGCAGAGGTGGCAGTCGTGAGTGAGTTCAACATTGGCGCTGTTAGAGTTAACATCAACTGTCGTACATTATAAAGTTTGTGTACATTTCTGCGAACTGATAAACGTGTATAAAGACACTGAGTGAACATTTGAACTGTTGTTGCTGTACATTTTAAATAAATAAAGAGTTTTTACAAATTTTAAACTACTAAAACTGCTTTTTATTTGCAATCAAAAGTATTCGGTTTATTTAAAGATAATAAACCTCCGATTTTAAAAGGTAAAAACGTAACAATATTTAAAACTGAATAGCAGAATTTAAATTTCCAGCTGTTTGCATTTTTATCGAAAACATTTCATCCAGTCCAATATTTGATGGCGCGGGTTTATCTTCCTTCATCTGTTGCAGAAATAATAAACAAATAAAAAAAGTATGGAAAAGAAACGAATGTCTTATAAGAGACTTGCTGTTTATTTCTTAGTTATCACAACAGGATCTGCTTTTATTGCTTGCTGCTTGACGAGAAGCTAATCTAAACATTTTTAAACCTTTAAAGTTCATTGGCTGATGCAATTTAGCATACAAATTTCTTTTACTACTTTATAATACCCTACACTGAGTAAATTAGCAAAACCATTATTCTTTTAACATTCCAATCATTTATTTTGGTGAATCTTATTGGGAAAAGCGCCTCATATGACAGCTATGAGCAATTATGAACCGATCGCCATGAAATTAGGTCGTGTGACTTATTCATCTAGAAACTTAGTTTTGTTAAATTTTATGTGAATACCGAAATTTTTCTGAGATTTATGCTCATTAAAGTGATTTTCGGAAATGGACCTTATATGAGAGCTAATTGTGAACCGATCATCATAAACTTAGGTGACGTGACTTCAGTATATATAAAACTTATTTGGAGCAAACAATTGTGTAGATACCTTTATAAATTAAACATTCACACTTATCGTGGTTGGCGTAAACGTCTTACGACTGTTTTGTACTAGATTAAAGATAAAATGAAAACTCTTTCTTTAATCTAGTACGAAACTGTCGTAGGCGTATGACGTTTACGCCAACCACGATAAGGATGATTAATGAGCGATAAAGCCCTATTTCGGGAAAATATTTGTATGCGTGTTAGGTGAAATAATAAAGCGATTTCAGTAATTTTCTATAAGCTTCGACCTTGTGCCAAATTTGTTCAAAATATTTTAAAAATTGCTACCACTAATTTGCGCACATGGTTTACATGACCAGCCAGACGGTCGGTCAGACGGACATCCTTCAGAAAGTGATTCTGAGTCGATCGGCATACTTTAGGGTAAGCATCACTATGGTAGTGTAGGCGAAAAAAAATTTTGAGCACGAGCACTATTTAAAACGTCTTTGTTATATCTCAACACCTAAGTACTTTATTTCGTATGCAATAATGATGACTTTTTCATTGATGCTAACTGCAGATAATTTGTTTTCATTTTTAAACACTTATTTATCTAAAGTTTATCAATTTATAACTATTTGGCCACTTTTGAATTTTTTGAAATATTTTAGAACCAGTTTTTAATTGAAGAGTAAATAATGTTCATGATTTCAAGGTTAGTTAAACTTTGGTATTGTGATTAAACTCAAAGTTCTGTTTTGCATGTTTAGCGATAGATTTAAAGTTAATAAAACAAATCTTAATTTTTTTTAATAAATATTTTATGTTTTTTTATTTTTATATAATTTTTTATATTTTTTTTATTTTTTTTGGGATTTTTTAAATTATTTTTTTTTTTATAAAAATCTCTTAAAACTACAATTTATGACACAATGATGTTTGTTTAAAAAAAAGATGATTTTGAAAAAAATTTGAAAATATTTTTTTAACAAATCTTAAGAAATTTTTTAACTAAAACATAAAAGGTTTTTGGAAAAATTGTTTGCAATTAAAAACCAAACAGTCAATATGACTGAGGAGAAAATAAAAAAATTAAATGAAATTTAAAAAAAAAAATAAAATAATTTTTTTAAAATAAAAATAATAATTCAAATAAAAAACTTAAAGCTAATGCAAAATTAATGATGTAAATGTAGCTTAAACTATTTATAAAAAAAGGAAGCAATGATTCAATATTTGGATGTTGATTTTTTTAACTGCATATTTTTTGTTTTGTTTAAGAAAATTTAGAAATCATTTAACAGATTTCTAATTACAGCTAAAAAAAATAACATTGAGGCAGTATTGGAATTTTTAGCGAAGTACTGTAAAGATAGACTTAAAAGGTTTCCAATTTCTTTGTCACTTCTTCTTAAAGCTTCTAGGCTTATAAATTATTTAATGATGATGTAGTGTTTAGTGTTTTTTTTTTTTTTTTTTTCTGAGGAGAAGATTTTAAGTGGCAGGAATTATGTTTTTTAATATTGATGAAATTTTTTTAATTTTTTTGTTAAGAATTTACAATTCCAATTGGAATTGTTCTTGCTCCTCTATCTTCAAGGATTGCACCTTCTTGCTCAAGTCCGAGGGTAGTGGCACACACTTGCGGAAGGGAGTGCGTGGTGTACCTCTCATCAAACAGCTGGGAATATTGCCGGGTGGCGATTGACTCAAGGGAGATTGGCGCAAGTTTTTCAAAAAAGCACGTTCATAAATCAATTTAGTGCCTGTAATTATAAAGAATTTTATGTTTATTAGTTAAAATAGTTTATTTGAGATAAAAATAGATTTTAATTGTTGTTTTTTTTTTTTTTAAGTCTACTACGCCATTTGGGGTTTCATATCTTTAACCTTGTTTAAAGTGTTTTGAAGGCTTTTTATGTTTTTATGTTTTTCTTTTTATGATTTGTAATAATTGATTAGAAATTTGAAAAATGTGTTAAAGAAATTGATAACCAAACAAAATTACTCATTTAATAATAATGATAAAGTCTGCTAATTAATAGAAAATTATCTTATCATTTGTTTCAGACCAGAAGTTATTTTTTTTAGTTTTGAAGTGATTCATAGTTTGTATGTTTTATTTAAATTAGAGAATAGACAAAATCACGTTTGTGACAACTATATTGATTTGATGATATTGTTGTTAAGTCAAAATAAATTTGTGTGGCAAATTGCATCAGCCAATGAACATTAAAGGTTTTTAAAAAAAGTTTAAATATTGTTCAAGAATGGCGGAATTTCAAATTCACAATGTTGCTCTTTAAGAATTCAAATTAATTCTTAAAAAAAAGTTACATTTTTTTTACAAGAATTGGGTAATTTCAAGTGTTGCAATAGTTGTTTTAAGAGAAAAGTTTTAAAATTTCTCAATTTTAATAACTAAATTGATTTCAAAGTTTTACATTTTCCATTTCGCTCAATAATTTCAATATATGTAGATTTTAAAGGAAACCCTGACCTTTCACAACAAATTCTATTAGTTTATGAATTTTTAGGAAAATTTAAAAATTAAGTTAAACTTACCACCGGGTGTTGTTGAGTACAAAGTGCCACCGGGTGTGGAAGAATAAACTTCCGGCATTTGGATGGGATCCGTAATGGTGATTTTCTTGGTTTTTTGTGGTACATTCATGGCTTGACGGGCAGTTGGTGAAGCAGACATGTTTAAAGATTTTTTTTTTTTTTTTGATTTACACTTTTAAATGATTTTCAAAATTATTTTTGGTTGTTTTCAAAACACTTGGTGTTGTTTGATTTGGTTTTTAAAAAACGCGTTTAAAGCTTTTACACACTTTGAATTTATTTAACACTTTGAAACAAAAAAAAATTTAAAATTTCTTTTGTTTTTTTTAAATTAATTTTTTCAAAAATTAACTTTAATTTAATTTCTAGTATTTTCACCAGGTTAGGTAGTGTGACTATATAGAAAGTCAAAACAGAAATGTTGTTCTAATCTAACCAGACAGCCGCTATTTATACAAATTGCGGACGTGCCAGAATATACATATGAATGCTCTCTAGCCGGCGAAATGTTTACAGCTACTTTATTAATGCTCTTTCTCCCTCGCTCTTAGGTTTCCTTGAAAACAATCTCTGAGATACATTGAATATGTGTTGTTATTGTTTTCTTTTTGTTTTGTTTACTAACCCTAGTGTTGTTTGTGGTTTAATACACATACACACACACAGATGGCGTGTTTTTGTTTTGGTATTTAAATGAAAATAAAGAGTTGTTTGTTTTGTATATTTTTTGTTTATAATTTCTCTGATAAATAAAAAAACAAAACAGAACAAAATTTAAAAAAAATACCAGCTATAAAGCAATAAATTTACTGCGCACTGTTTGAATTCTTAGAAGAATATTTAAAGAATTTGTTGTTGTTGGCTCTTAAATTTTATGTTGGATTTTGAGATTTAATAGTAGTTTTGAAAAACATGTTTTTCTTAACAGTTTTATAATTTTAAAAGATTTTTATTCATTTCTCTCGGTCTCTCTTTGGTTTTCGATTTTAAATTATTGTTTATCTTTTATAAACATTTATTTATTTATTTTGTTATTGTTTTTGGTTTTATTTTAATACATAGTATTTTTATTTACCGGCACAGTTTCATTGCACCCATTGATTTATTTGTTGCTACACAAGGCCACCCCTTTTCTTGGTATTTTATATACCCTACATTATACTTTTCAAAGCTTAGTGAAATTCGAAAGAATTCTTAATTGAATTCTTAATTTAAACAACTCATTTTAAGATTTTTTTTTTCTTTTTGCATGATTTGTCAATTTTAAGAAACTAGCTCTTTGGACAACTTTTCAATATTTAATTTTTAATCAAACTGATATTTTGGCAACTACAAATTAGTTCAGGTTTAAAACGTGTTATTGAAATATGTAAATTTAGCAACATATGGATATATTTTGAAAAAGAAAACTGATTTTAACAACTGTTTAAATATTAACAAAATATCTAAAATATTACTAGACCGATTGAAGTTTGACCGCAAAATTGCAGTTAAAAAGGAAATTTTAGGAAAGGAAATATCGCAGGTCTTTATTAAGTAAAATTTTAGCTTCAATCGTAGGTCTTTATTATGTTAAATTTTAGCTTCAATCGTAGGTCTTTATTAAGTAAAATTATAGCTTTAATCGTACTTCTTTATTAAGTAAAATCTTAGCTTCAATCGTGGGTCTTTATTAAGTAAAATTTTAGCTTCAATCGTAGGTCTTTATTAAGTAAAATTTTAGCTTCAATCGTGGGACTTTATTAAGTAAAATTTTAACTTCAATCATAGGTCTTTATTAAGTAAAATTATAGCTTTAATCGTACATCTTTATTAAGTAAAATTTTAGCTTCAATCGTAGGTCTTTATTAAGTAGAATTTTAGCTTCAATCATAGGGGTTTATTAAGTAAAATTTTAGCTTCAATCGTGGGTCTTTATTAAGCTTCAATCGTGGGTCTTTATTAAGTAAAATCTTAGCTTCAATCATAGGTCTTTATTAAGTAAAATCTTAGCTTCAATCGTGGGTCTTTATTAAGTAAAATCTTAGCTTCAATCATAGGGGTTTATTAAGTAAAATTTTAGCTTCAATCGTAGGTCTTTATTAAGTAAAATCTTAGCTTCAATCATAGGGGTTTATTAAGTAAAATTTTAGCATCAATCGTACGGTTTATTAAGTAAATTTATAGCTTTAATCGTACTTCTTTATTAAGTAAAATTTTAGCTTCAATCGTAGGTCTTTATTAAGTAAAATTTTAGCTTCAATCGTAGGTCTTTATTAAGTAAAATTTTAGCATCAATCGTACGGTTTATTAAGTAAATTTATAGCTTTAATCGTACTTCTTTATTAAGTAAAATCTTAGCTTCAATCGTAGGTCTTTATTAAGTAAAATTATAGCTTCAATCGTGGGTCTTTATTAAGTAAAATTTTAGCTTTAATCGTACATCTTTATTAAGTCAAATTTTAGCTTTAATCATAGGTCTTTATTAAGTAGAATCTTAGTTTCAATCGTGGGTCTTTATTAAGTAAAATCTTAGCTTCAATCGTGGGTCTTTATTAAGTAAAATCTTAGCTTCAATCGTACGGTTTATTAAGTAAAATCTTAGCTTCAATCGTGGGTCTTTATTAAGTAAAATCTTAGCTTCAATCGTGGGTCTTTATTAAGTCAAATTTTAGCTTTAATCGTACATCTTTATTAAGTCAAATTTTAGCTTTAATCATAGGTCTTTATTAAGTAGAATCTTAGTTTCAATCGTGGGTCTTTATTAAGTAAAATCTTAGCTTCAATCGTGGGTCTTTATTAAGTAAAATTTTAGCTTCAATCGTACGGTTTATTAAGTAAAATCTTAGCTTCAATCGTGGGTCTTTATTAAGTAAAATCTTAGCTTCAATCGTGGGTCTTTATTAAGTCAAATTTTAGCTTTAATCGTACATCTTTATTAAGTCAAATTTTAGCTTTAATCATAGGTCTTTATTAAGTAGAATCTTAGTTTCAATCATAGGGGTTTATTAAGTAAAATTTTAGCATCAATCGTACGGTTTATTAAGTAAATTTATAGCTTTAATCGTACTTCTTTATTAAGTAAAATTTTAGCTTCAATCGTAGGTCTTTATTAAGTAAAATTTTAGCTTCAATCGTAGGTCTTTATTAAGTAAAATTTTAGCATCAATCGTACGGTTTATTAAGTAAATTTATAGCTTTAATCGTACTTCTTTATTAAGTAAAATCTTAGCATAAATCGTACATATTTATTAACTAAAGTTATAGCTTCAATTTTAGGTTATTATGGTCGTATTTTAGCTTCAGTCGAGCTAATAATTCAGCTTAGCTGAAACGTTAGCCATTTTTGAAACATTGCCGTTGTAGGGTTCGTAAATTCTTACCACAATTTTTGACATTTGTTGTTGTTTACATTTATAATTCTAATTTGTGTTGTATATTTATATCGTACATACAATTATGGCTTTTAAGCAAATTAACATTTATTTATAATGCATTTGAAATGATGGCGTTTGAATTCTATTTTGTAAACAATTGTTTATTTCTATGATTTTGTTTAAATTTCTAACACATTCTTCCATGTGCAATTTGCGAACACAAACAAAAAATAGGTATTGACGATATTTTTCTAAAGCGTAATTCTCAATAATATTACCAACAGTTTATTAAACCAATTTACATTTTTTTATGGCGTTAGATAATTTCTTTTTATAAATAAAAAAGATATGAAATAAATTATTATTTATTTGAAAATAAAATTGAATGAAAGGTGTAAATGGTATTTTGTTTGGTTTTATTTAATAAAGGCTTTTTTTAATTCAGTGCACAAATGTTTCGGTCAGTTGGACCTAAACTCCCAGATAGTTTTGTAAACTTTGCTTTCGATATGAAAAAATATTACTATTTTGTTCTAGTATCGGATCTAAAAAGAGGTGTGAGTGATTAATAGAACATTTTAAAAATCTATAAGAATAAATTCGATATATTTAGCTATATATTATAACAAAAAACTTTAAGCCTTGCAGTGCAATTGATGCTACAATTCTGCCCTTCAAAAATTTATATCGAATATGTTTCACATCAATTTCAGTACACTATTGTTTGTTACATAATTTTTCAGTCACTTATTAAAACAATTTTTTGAAAATTTAATTAAATTTGAACTTTATAATGAAAACAAAAATTGCGTTTTTTACATTCTTAAAATCCATTAGGAAATACTTATGTAATTATATTGGGTTGCTGATGACAGGCTGTTGGCAAGTGTTTCAAAAAGGGCTGTTAAATATAATATTGAGTAAAATTTTAGCTACAATTGTAGATCTTTATAAAGTAAAATTTTTAACATTAATCTTAGTCAAATTACATCTTCGAAATTAAGACAAATATCAGATTTTATCGTAGGTCTTTATTAGGTCTAATTTTATTATTTATTAAGTCAAATTTTTGCTTCAAGTTTTTGTTAAATGTTTATCTTTTATTTTGAAACATTTGTACAATATAAACTTATTTACATCTATATAAACATCTTTCTGGCAATATATGGATTCCCAGCCAAAAGAACTGCTCATAGTTAGAGACCAATAATGAATTAAGCCAATATCGGGTACTCTGTTCCAAAGTTAAGCGTATCTGTTCCAAAGAGAGCGTTCTGCATCGATCGAAACAAAGGCGGGTCAGGCAAAACTTCCCAACCACATCATTATAAATAGTTATTAAACAGGGTTAGGTAGGGTTTCATGTCTGGCAAATGCTCGCTTCAAACTAATCTGCTGCGTTCGTTACAGGTTCCATGTGATGGTCTGGCCAGATTTCAACAGCTCATAATAGATAGAACCCCTTTGCTCTCACCAAATACAGAGCATTTCCTTAGCTCCATGGATATTTGGCTTTGGTGTAAATTCGGCTGGTTGGCCGGGCTCCACGTGCGATCTCTTACGCTATGGGTTATCGTAATGAATCCATTTTTCATCGCAAGTAATGATTCGGTGCAAAATCGTCTTTCGAGATCTCTCGTCTTCAATTCGTATGGTAACCAATTTCCCTGCTTTTGTATGAATCCTCCTGCTTGCAAACGTTTTGAAATTCCTGATTGAGTAGTTCCCAATGATTTTGCAAGCTCTTGTTGAGTTTGACGATAATCTTAATGGAGTAATGTCTTCAATTCTTGGTCTTCAAACTTTTTTGGCTGGCCTGGACGATCTTAGTATTCAGTGTTAAAATCACCACTTCTAAACCGCACAAAACATCTCTCGCACGATGAAACTGATGGAACACATTCACCATAAGCTTTGGCGAGCAATCAGTGTGCTTCAGCGGCACTTTTTTTAAAATAAAAAAGTAAAGCAAAACTTCCCGAACATGACGCTTTGTTGGTACAAAATTCTACATTTTCGAAGCAAAAAATAAACTCTGTTGCTTACACTAAATGTTCAATAACCAAGTGAGAATAAATTACAGATATGTACCCTTCAAAATGACATATAAGTTATTAAAAACAAAAGCCGCGTTCAAAAGATACGCCATCTATTGTAAATCTCGCATTTTTAAGTCATGCACCCAATACAATTTTATCTTTAATTGCAGGTCGTTATTAAGGTAAATTTTAGCTTCAGTTATAGGTTTTTATTAAGTACATTTTTTTCTTTAATCGCAGGTTGTTATTAAGACAAATTTTAGCTTCAATCGTAGGTCTTTATTAGGTCGAATTATAACTTCAATCGTTGGTATTTATTAGGTCGTAGGACTTTATTGAGATGAAGTCTTAATTAAATCAAATTTTTACACCAATCACAGGTATTTATTAAGTCTAATTATAGCTTCAAACTCGTAGGACTTTATTAGGTAAAATGTTTGCTTCAATCGTATGTCTTTATTAACTAAAATTTTTGCTTAAATCGTAGAATTCTATAATGTCAAATTTATCGAAGAGCTATCGAAGGTCTTTATTAAATTCAACTTTAGTTTCAATCGTAGGTCTTATTAAGTCAGAATAACGATGACGGTTGTCAATCTAGTTAAGAACACATCATTTTAGAAAACCCTATTTCATACTAAGTATGTATTCGAACTTGTAACAAACACCAATAAATAATCCTCTTAAGCAATGCCCCCATGTCAATGGGATAAAGTGGGGTGTGTGTGTGTGAGTGTGTGAATGAGATCCAGAATATAAGAAAATGTAAATAAAACATAAGAAGTATCTACTATAAACCCACTCACTCATTTTTAATTTAATAATTAAATCTGAATTCAAATTCAAAACAGAAAAATACCAAAACAATAACAAACCGAACACAACATGTGTTTTTATATTTTATTTCTTTAAGAATTGAAATAAAAAAAATCCTCATGATCATGGCGCAGATGGCTAAATGAGAGAAGACAACGTAAATGTCACACTTAAAAATTAGAAATTTTTTTATTTTTTGTTTTTTTGTTGTTGATTTGCTGATTCGATTGACGCTACTGTGGTGTGTTGACACCAACAAGTACCGACGAGAGTGTTGTTTTTTTTTTTATTGGTTACTCATCTAGTATTTATTTGAATTAATCGTAGATACTTTTAATGGCTGATGCAATATCTCGTAGCAAAATGATAAAGTTGATTGAATATTGTTGAAATACAAAAACAATAATAACAAACAAAAACAAAATAATATTAGTAGTAGTATATTTTAATATTTATGTAAATAAACAAAATTGGTCAAAATTTGTGTACCAGTTGAACTGTTGAAAAGCACAAACAAGTTTTAAAGATTTTAACTTATTTCGGTGGATTTAAAGAAATAAAAAAAATCAAGATCATATGATCTTAAGCTAAAAATTAAAAAAAAAAATATTAATGAAAATAAATTTAAATTTAATTAGTTTTAATACAATTTAAATTATTGTAATTAATATTGTTGTGATAAATTCCCTAGCTTTTGATCCAATGTCATTTACCTACTTGTTGTATTTAATTAAACTAATTGACTCATTAATTGCTATTTAAACCATATTTTCTTTATTTGTTTTTCTTCTTTTATTTGTACTTTTCTTTGAAGACCTTGAAATAATAAACCCACATGTTTTTTTTTTAGTTTCCTGGATCAAAAATTGTGTCGCTAGAGATGACGTTTTTTTTTATTTTGTATTAATGAAAGAAATAAACAAATAAGTTTATGCGATGTTATAAAAAAATGTACAACTTTTAATGCAAAAATAATTTATAAATGATATCGTTCGTTCACTGATTATTTAGCGTCACTGCAAATTATTTAAATTTTAAGAGAAATTCAGGAGAGGATTTTGATTTTCTCTAAGACGTAAAACTCAGCATTGTTTGAAAACAACAGCTAATAGATTTTAATAAATTATTCAAATAGAAAGTGAGCTAGCTAGTTAATATTCGATCTTAGGTTGATTGAAAAACAAAATTGCGTCTGTTTCAGGAAAGTGTGGGTGTAGTTTTAACGCGATTCACATTTTGTCGCGGTGTATTCTATAAAAATTATTATAAAGTGGCGGCAACTGGTAACAGTTGCCGCCATTTGCAAATTTTTGTTTCTGTCGTAGGTCTTTATTAAATCAGATTCTAGGATGAATCGTGGGTCTTTATTAAGTAAAATCTTAGCTGCAATCGTGGGTCTTTATTAAGTAAAATCTTAGCTTCAATCGTGGGTCTTTATTATGTAAAATCTTAGCTTCAATCGTTGCTCTTTGTTAAGTAAAATCTTTGCTGCAATCGTGGGTCTTTATTAAGTAAAATCTTAGCTGCAATCGTGGGTCTTTATTAAGTAAAATCTTAGCTTCAAACGTGGGTCTTTATTATGTAAAATCTTAGCTTCAATCGTTGCTCTTTGTTAAGTAAAATCTTAGCTGCAATCGTGGGTCTTTATTAAGTAAAATCTTAGCTTCAATCGTGGCTCTTTATTAAGTAAAAACTTAGCTTCAATCATGGGCTTTATTAAGTAAAATCATAGCTTCAATCGTGGCTCTTTATTAAGTAAAAACTTAGCTTCAATCGTGGGTCTTTATTAAGTAAAATTTTAGCTTCAATCGTCGGTCTTTATTAAGTAAAATCATAGCTTCAATCGTGGGTCTTTATTAAGTAAAATCTTAGCTTCAATCGTGGGTCTTTATTAAGTAAAATCTTAGCTGCAATCGTGGGTCTTTATTAAGTCAAATTTTAGCTTTAATCGTGGTTCATTATTAAGTAAAATCTTAGCTTCAATCGTGGGTCTTTATTAAGTAAAATCTTACCTTCAATCATGGGTCTTTATTAAGTAAAATCTTAGCTTCAATCGTGGTTGTTTATTAAGTAAAATCTTGGCTTTAATCGTGGGTCTTATTAAGTAAAATCTTAGCTTCAATCGTGTGTCTTTATTAAGTAAAATCTTAGCTTCAATCGTGGTTGTTTATTAAGTAAAATCTTGGCTTTAATCGTGGGTCTTATTAAGTAAAATCTTAGCTTCAATCGTGGTTCATTATTAAGTAAAATCTTAGCTTCAATCGTTGGCTTTATTAAGTAAAATCTTAGCTTCAATCGTGGTTGTTTATTAAGTAAAATCTTGGCTTTAATCGGGGGGTTATTAAGTAAAATCTTAGCTTTAATCGTGGGTCTTTATTAAGAAAAATCTTAGCTTCAATCGTGGGGTTTAAGTAAAATCTTGGCTTCAATCGTGGTTCATTATTAAGTAAAATCTTAGCTTCAATCGTGAGTCTATATTAAGTAAAATCTTAGCTTCAATCGTGGCTCTTTATTAAGTAAAATCTTAGCTTCAATCGTGGATCTTTATTAAGTAAAATCTTAGCTTAAATCGTGGCTCTTTATTAAGTAAAATCTTAGTCTCAATCTTGGGTCTTTATTAAGTAAACTTTTAGCTTCAATCGTGGGTCTTTATTAAGTAAACTTTTAGCTTCAATCGTGGGTCTTTATTAAGTAAACTTTTAGCTTCAATCGTGGGTCTTTATTAAGTAAAATCTTAGCTTCAATCGTGGGGTTTATTAAGTAAAATCTTGGCTTCAATCGTGGTGCATTATTAAGTAAAATCTTAGCTTCAATCATGGGCTTTATTAAGTAAAAGCTTCAATCGTGGGGTTTATTAAGTAAAATCTTAGCTTCAATCATGGGCTTTATTAAGTAAAATCTTAGCTTCAATCGTGGGTCTGTAATAAGTCGAATTATAGATTCAATTGTAGGTCTGTAATAAGTAGAATTATAGATTCAAACTTATTAAGCCAAATTTATACATTTTTAAAAACAAACATCTTGTTGGATCGAACATATATTATAGTATATTCTTAACTATTGCTCAATTTTGATCGTACTGTGCAATGTCTAGGTTATATTGAAAATTACTCTCTGATATTATTATAATTACAGAACTAGGAGCCAGTATCAATCAATTTACATAATTCTTTTAGACTAAACAGTAAACAATAAACCATCTGCTCTGGGACCCATGAAAAAAAGGAAAACAACAAAATCTAATGATGCTAATAAAACTAGGTCATAAATCAAACAACATAAGACCCTCAATTTAGACGATCCGTGGCATAAACATTAAACAACAAACCTCGAATGTCGAAAACAACAAGAATGTGTATTAGAATATACACATGTTACCCAAAGTGGCAGCCTGCCACCCTCAAAGAATGGCGTTGTAGCCTAAATAAACACATATTTACATATTTTTTTTGTAATTTATTGTAAAAATAATCATGATTCTAAGTGCTTGGCGCCTCTTCCGCTGTACAAAACGCCCTTCTTCCGTTTTTTACTTAATGAGCACGCAAATGATCATATTAAAAATTTGTGTGATCTCACGCTCATTTTAAAATCAGTTTTTTTCTCGTTTTTAGTTTTGCTCTCGGAATATTAAATTTTTATATACACAATAAAATTGAACGCAAAATAGTGTTTGTTTTGGACCAAAACAAATAAAATTATAGTTTAGAAAAATAATCACATCGTAATACATGATCGGCTGAACATGAAACTAACAACAACAACAACACTCATTTTGACTTACGTCTTTATGGACGTACGTTAATACTCATTTTGACTTACGTCTTTATGGACGTACGTTAATACTCTACGTATGCACGTTGATTTTATATATATTTTTTTTTGCATTCGCCTAAAGTGTCTGAGAATTTTTACATATGAATATGGCACGATCATTATAATAGCAACAACTACTTTGTATACACGTAGTTTTATTGACTGACGTCGATTGTTTTGTTTTTTTATTTTAGTTTTTATTATTCTTCTCACTGATTTATCACCACATGTTGAGAACTTTTTTAAAAAAAAAAAAAAAAACTATTTTATTTAATTGAATGACGAAGAGGAGAGTTAAATCAAAATGCCGGTTGACACATGTAGACAAAAAAGTATTTATTATGCAAATTTAATTGGATGTTCGATCTCAGGGGGGTTCTCAGAAGCGAGGAGGGCAACACAACTATGTATTTTGGTGCTACTTACGTTTTGGAAAAAAGACGTACAAATAAAACTTAGCATGTAGAAATTAACACAGTTTAGCATTAGTTTGAATCTATGTTTGAAGTACTGCAAAATATGTAGCTTCAAAACGTGTGTTTAAACTCATCAATCGGTTCTGTAGACGTCTCAAATTTTTCCTATTTTAATTCGATTGAAATTTCGGCGGATAACCCGATTTTCACTTTCCGATTCCCATTTGTAACAAATATTGGTAAACAAATAGTGCTGTACCATTCTGAATTGATCGATCCATACTCTTGACTACTGCTTAGTTTCGATATTCAATAATTTTAGCTTCAATCGTGGATCTTTATTAAGTAAAATTTTTGAATCCATCGTAATTCCTTATTAAGTAAAATTCTTGCTTCAAATGTAGATCCAAATAAGTTTAATATTAGATACAATCGTGGACCTTTTTTAAGTCAAAATTTAGCTTCTATATATTTATTAAAAGTCTTGCTTCAAATGTTGATATAATTAACTTTAATATTAGCTGCAATCGGGGACCTCCTTTAAGTCAAATTTTAGCTTCATTTATAGGTCTTTATAAAGTAAAATTCTTGCTTCAAATGTAAATCCAATTAAGTAAAATATAAGCTTCAATCGTGGATCTTTTTTAAGTAAAATTCGTGCTTCAAATGCAGATTCAAGTAATTCAAATATAACTTTAATTGTAGGTTTAAATTAATTACAATTCTTGCTTCTAGTGTACATATATCTTATGAAATCATTAATTAGCTACAATCGCAAGTCTTAATTAAATCAAATTTTAGCATTAATCGTAGGTCTATATTAAATAAAATTCTTGCTTCAATCGTACAGGTTTTTTTATGTTTCAATATTTTAGGAAATTCCTAATAATTCCAAAGACAACCACAATTCCTAACAGTAGTTTCCCATTATTTAGCTTTAATTAATTATTTTTTAAAAAATTATGCTTAATCATCATTTAATAAAACAATTGTTTAATCATTTCTTATTATTTTAATATTCTAAAAGACTAGACGCCATACAAAGCCATAAAAACAAACATTAAAACAAGTGTATTGGAAAAAAAACTTGCTAACACAAAATCCATTTCAAAATCTTCCATAATTCTAAAAAAAAACAACATTTATTAAACTTTGTTTATTACCAAGAACCAGTTAAAGAATCCATAGTCCAAGATCCATTGAGACAAAATCAATAACAATGATCAAATGACAACGACGACAGGCCCACATTTTTAGCATAATTTTGAAATAAAGCTGTATTGAAAATTTATTTAGCAAGAGAAAAAAAAAAAAAAAACTTGTTTACAAATTGGTATTTGTTTTAACATAAAATGTTTTTTCTCATAGAGAACACACCCCCTTTTGTTGGCGCATTGACTAATATATTAATTTAAATTGGATAAGAAAAACAATAACAATATTAAACAAATTAAATAATGTTGAATAATAAATGACATTGCAAAATATACAATTACGCAAGTTTTGAATTTTGTGTTAATTATTTAAACTTGAGTATAAAAGAGGACGGTTAAGAGATGTAATAATTTGAACTTCTTACGATGAGAGATATGACAATAGCACCTAAATGGAAATGTTGATCTTAATCGTATATGTCTTTTATATAAATCTTTGGATAGTTGATTTCATAAGACAGACGGTAGACTGGTTAGATGGGATGGATCGCAAATGAATATTGTAGAAATGAAACAATGTATCCATCATATCAAAGTTAGAGCTTTACAAAAGTAAAACATCATTGCAATTAAAAACATCAGAGCTCATTCATCATAGTATAAAATCTCCACTACATTGGGTGACAACCATACCATAGTCTCCTTACAAATATTTTCATTGAACAATTGCCGTATCAATACTTATAAGAGCAAATGATCCTACGCGAAAGAGCAAAAATGCTCTTGGCATATCTTACAAATATGTCAAAGACAAACGTTACGACGAGAAATATAGAAACTCCCCTGTTTAAAAAGCGAAAGATCTCAAGCCGCATCTGTTACAAAACAATTAATATATCCAGGAAAGATTAAATATTGTTACGAATGTGCAATGACGATTTGAATTTAACGGTCTGTAACGACTGCCTGCAGCATTCATCATGTTTGAAGGCACGTCCATCAGTAGCATGCGGTTATTGGCATTGTTTGAAAAGTATGGCAACACTAAATGTTTGGGCTGCTGGCAATGGCATCGAAGGCTCTGGAATTCGAACATACGAGTTTTGTCCGTTAAGAGCATTGTAGAAGATTCCCGAGAGATGGCGTGTTAGAGTTAACATCAACTGTATTGTACGTGTATACTTGTACATTATAAAGTGTGTGTGTGTATTTCTGCGAATTGATATACGTGTATAAAGACACTGAGTGACTATTTAATTCTGTTGTTGTTGTACATTCTAAATAAATAAAGAGTTGTTACAATTTTAAACTACTAAAACTGCTTTTATTTACAATCAAAAGTATCCGGTTTATTTAAAGGAAATAAACCCCGTTTTTAAAAGGTAAAAACGTAACAATATCTAAGCGCTTATATTGGAAATACCCTTTTCAAACCTTTGAGTAAGCGCTGTGGATGTGAACTTTTTGTAAAAGAGTGATCGGCACTAAATACTGTTTCTTTATGTTAAAAAACCAGCGACTGAAGTTGTTCCTTGCCTATGAAAGACCCACGATTGAGGTTGTTCCTTGACTATTAAAAGACCTACTATGGAGGATGTTCTTTGACTATGAAACCCACGATTTAAGTTGTTCCATGATTATGAAAATACAAACTATTGAGGATGTTCCTTGACTATTTAAATACCCACTATTGGCTGTTCCTTGACTATTACAATACCCATTATTAAGGCTGTTCCTTGACTATTAAAAGACCCACTATTGAGGTTGTTCCTTGACTATTAAAATACCCACTATTGATAATGTTCCCTGACTATTAAAAGATCTTCTATTAAGGCTGTTCCTTGACTATTAAAATACCTACTATTGAAGCTGAAAGACTATTGGCTGTTCATTGACTATTGAAAGACCCACTATTGAGGCTGTTCCTTGACTATTAAAGGACCAACTATTGGCTGTTTCTTGACTATTAAAATACCCACTATTGAGGTTGTTCCTTGATTATTAAACCAGCTATTAGATGTTACTTGACTATTCAAAGACCCACAATTGAGGTTGTTCCTTGACTATTTAAAGATCCACTATTGAGGCTGCTCCTTGACTATTAAAAGATCTTGTATTAAGACTGTTCCTTGACTATTAAAATGCCCACTATTGAGACTGTTCCCTGACTATTAAAAGAACTTGTATTAAGGCTGTTCCTTGACATTTAAAATACCCACTATTGAGGATGTTCCTTGACTAGGGCTCAGAGAAAATAGTCCACAAAAACGAAGTGGCCAATTGACATTGTCAAATCGAGAAATAAAGCCACCGGAAAATGTATCATCCAACAACTGAATTGGTTGGGCGGCAGTCTCGTGGGACCATATTGAAACAAAAGATCATTGATGTCAACATTAGTTTGTTTACATAACAATATACCTCATGTCTGAAGATGATTTAGTTTCCGTTCACTTTCCATGAGCCCATAGCGTTCCATAGTTAACATTTCCCAAGATTTAACTAAATAAATATCAAAGGATGACAGCTTATTTCATGGCGTTACATCATTTGACAGCCAAATTACTTAGAAACTGTTGACAAGGTTCCTAGGGCATACGCAACAAAAGCTTGTGAGCAGGAATACCAACAGTTTCTTTAATTTTTTTTTAAAAAATTATCTGTTGGCATAAAAATATTGTATTTGCTTACAAATTTAATTTTTGTAAACGACGCAATAACAAGTAACCCAGTAACAAAAAACTGGGGTTGAACTTCAAAAAAAAATTCCCAAAATTCTCTTAATCCTTTGCTTTTCAATGCACAAGGAAATACGCTTCATGTTCATTTACACGTACTACATAAAATCTATAGAAATGTGTTAACAATGATATCGATGCACTTGGGAAAGCATAAAAAAAACAATGTAAATGAAAACTTAACACGTAATTTAATACAATATTAATGCGCAGGTACAAACAAATATATTTTGGAACAAAACTCATTTTACAAACAAACACTGCGACTGGCTGCTTAAAGAGACCCTTAAAAACAGGTCAATAAAACCCATTGTTTACTTACGGTATAGAATTGTTAACATTCATGTAATGACTCTCTTTTGTAGTTTCTCTTTAGCAGTAATTTTCCAAAATTTTCTCACATAAATTCTTAATCATTGTCTGATGATGTTTTCAGTTTTATTGTTGTAAAAGGGATGATGAAATTTTCTTTTGAACCTACACGAAATAGGCGCTGTGCATTGAAATCTTGTGGTGTGGGCTACGTGCCGTTTTACATGATTACATGAGAAATGAAAACGCTCAGAGAACGCTTTCAGTATGTTTTTTATACGTAATGGGTGCGTTTAATGTTGAGGTGGCTTTTTAGTGGGAGAATTGTGGAAATATTTTAGGAGAGATAAAATATGTTTGAACATAATATTTATGTTTAATGTTTTCTGGAAGCAACATGTGACATTTTAAATACATATGAATGTTTGTATGTATTTATATTTGGTATGTAAATTATGGAATAATTTTAAATTACACACAAGCGATATGATAAAATTACAAATTATGGCTAACAATAGTTAAAATAAAAATGTTTAATTTATGCTTTAATATTTGATGTGTTAATAATATTGAATACCAAAACATTTTATATTTCTATTTTTAGTTTTAATGTTCTACATATGTTAAAATCTTTGTAAAGGTCAGTTATGATGGTCTTTTTGTTTTGGTGGGGGCCAATAAACTTTTTTCTGTATCATGATGTTTGTCAATGAAATAGTTTGAAGTTGGTTTGCGTGTGGATGGACCAATGGTGTGATTGACCTGTCTTGTTGTGAATGACATTCTGTTAGTTTTGTTTTGGATTTTTGGTATTTTAATTGGCACATGTATTTAATTATTAAATTTAAAGGAAAATTTGTGTTGTATGTCAATTTATGTAAAATATTTTACATGTTAAATTTGTATTTATGTTGGAATCAAAGGTTTGAAGAAATAATTCTTAAATCCATTATCGAAATAAAAATAAATTTTATCTCTTAAAATACTTGCCAACAACATCGTTCAGATTTGAATTAAATCTTAATGAAATATTGCCTATTTTTGTTACCCAGATAATTGCTATGCATGTCTATTCGTGTTCTAAAATTCATAATATTTAATTATGGTCGTCATGCGCAAATTTCGTTGTGTGCAATAAAAACCAATACTAATTGTTAAGGAACATAAAAATTTAACTGCAAATTGTTATGACTAAATACCTAAATATTTTTACAGAATTTCAAACAAATTATTCATGGTACGTACTAGTATCTGTAATTAGTAAAACGTAACAAAATATTTGTGGTACAAGGTCACTAATTACAAAATAACAAATAAAATCAACAATTTTGTGGTTGGGGCGCAAGAATGTGCGAAAAAATTTGGTATGTAAAACTAAAACTAACAAAACTCGAGCAAATTACAATACACTGGAGAAAATAAGATAATTAAGGAACGTACATATTTTGAAAATTAAGATTAATGAAGATCATCTAACACAATTTCGATTTTAAATAGCAATCGAACCGTGACTATAGTTTGTATGTAAGTTATTTGTGAATACGGAAAGTTGATTTCAACATTTATAATGATTCTGAATATGAAAACATTTTGGTGAAAAACAAATTTCGAGTTGAAAAAATGTGTGTTGAAAAAATGCTGTGCCGTATCTTATATTCCCTTCACCAAATTATACTTTAAAATAAAATAAATTTTTTTTTTTTTAATTTTTTGTAATTTTGAAAATTTTTTTTTTCGAAATTGTTTTTTAAAAGTTTTTTCCAATTTTTGAAAAAAAAAATTTTAATTTAAAAATTAATTTT
The DNA here is from genome assembly GCA_942486065.2 of Calliphora vomitoria. Taxonomy (NCBI): domain Eukaryota; kingdom Metazoa; phylum Arthropoda; class Insecta; order Diptera; family Calliphoridae; genus Calliphora; species Calliphora vomitoria. Next base: position 112,444,552 of record OW818030.2, on the reverse strand, counting down.
TTAATTTATTAGTGAAAAATAAAATTTAAGACAAAAAAATTCGGGTTAAAAAATATTTTTCCCGATTTTGTCCCTTATATACATCGTTGCAATGGACTTTGAAATATCTATCATTAGATATCCATATTGTCTATATTAATGACTTAGTAATCGAGATATAGATCAAAAATAGGCCAAAAATAGAGGTTGTCTCGGATTTTTGCTCTTATCTCCATTATTTATGGACGGATTTTGCTGATTTTAAATAGGATACTTCTCGAAAGCATGTCTGGCAGAATTATTGAAGATTTGGATCCCGAAGATGGATCTTCAGAAAATTGATTTCAACAGACAGACAGACGGACATGGCTAAATCGACTCCGCTATCTATAAGGATCCATAATATATATACTTTATAGGGTCGGAAAATTATATTATGGAAATTACAAACGGAATGACAAACTTTATACCCTTCTCACGAAGGTATACAAATTAAAATAGTTCAAAAATAGAAGTATTCGTTGTTTTTTCTTTATATCTCAGCCGTTTGTGAGACGATTTTCTAGTTCCCACTGTAGAATCAGACAGAACTCCTTATTAAAAGCTTAATACACTCCAATGTTCGATAGATCAGACAGTTCATCGAAGACAGATAGTGGCATATAAAGTATTCGACTTTCTTCTCCACGGTCTAATCTCTGTATCTCCAACACAAATCATTGAATTGTACAAACAGCCATCGACTTTTCATTCCCTGCCCTATTAAATTGATTCAATATATGTGGATCTTATTTCATTCAGAACCTGACTGATTCTTCATCTTAATGAATATTACTAAAATAAATCAAGGAACAGAAATATATTGCGTATAATGAGAGTAAGAGGAAGAAGGAGACGAAAAGGAATCATTGGTATATTTTGACGCTGGCTCTAAAAGGAACCCAATATCCAATCGGTGCACATGTAGGCCAGTTATCACAGACTCCAGCACGGTAATGAAATAAATAGTAAGCCCAATATTAAAATGTGGCCTTGCTATTCTACAATAATTCCTGGTGACCCATCTTTAGTCCTAAGTATTCAAAAACTGATAGAACGCGGTAGTTATTTAGTACCTAGTCTGTTAAATTCATGGAATCTTTTATTTTTGTATGTCTGTGTCATGGGACCAAAATAATCCTTCTGATATAAGACGAGCGCCAGTCGAGTGCTGTATTCATCCTCAGTAATGGGGATTTCAGGACCGATACTGCGAACACTGTAATGATTTGGGTGCCTACATATTTGAAGCCGACTGTGTAAAATTTCGCCCAGGAATACCATTTATAAAAGCTTCCTCCTCGGTATCTGCGTCGCATATAGCCCTTTAAGTTGATAAGCTCTAAGTACATGGTCAGATTGCAACAAACCTGAATGTTCTTGAAGTGTCCTTGAAACGAATCGACACTGTACAAAGGAATATTAGTGTATTTTTGTTCAAACTATCTAACAAAAAATTACTGAATCTTAAATATTGTGCTCTAATTGTATTTAAAAGAGACATGATCTAGTAAGCAATCCATAATGGAAAACGCACGCCAGGAAACATGTCGAAGAGTATTATTATCTCTAACACAAATTTGGAATTAGGGTGTATGACTTAAAAATGCGGTATTTACAAGATGTCGTATCTTTTGAACGCGGGTTTTGTTTTCAATAACTTATATGTCATTTTGAATAGTTCACATCTGTCATATACTCTCACTTAGTTATTGAACATTATAGTGTATACAACGTTTTTTTTTTTTTTTTTTGCTTTAAAAATGTTGAATTTTTTACCAACGAATCGTCATATGCGAGAATTTTTTCTTTACTTTTTTAATATGAAAAAAAAAGTTCCGCTGAAGCACATCAAAGCTTATGGTGAATGTGTTTCATCGGTTTAAACGTGCGAGAGACGGTTTGTGCGCCCAGGAAAGCCAACAAAAGTATGAAGACCAAGAATTGGAGGCATTACTCCATAATGATTGCTGTAAGAATCCACAAGACCTTGCAAAATCATTGGGAGGTACTCAAACAGCAATTTCAAAATGTTTGCGAGCAGCAAGACTAATCCAAAAGCAGGGAAATTGTGTCCATACGAATTAAAGCCGAGAGACCTTGAAATGCGATTTTGTATGTCCATTTTGGACATAGTTGAACGCTATAAAAGAAAATCATTTTTGCACCGAATCATTACTTGCGATGAAAAATTCATCTATGACAATAACCCAAAGCATAAGAGATCGATCGTATGTGAAGCCCTGCCAACCAGCCGAACGAGACACCTTAACCAAATATCCATGGCGCTAAGGTAATTCTCTGTATTTGGTGGGAGCAAAAGGGTCCTATTTATTATAGCTGCTGAAATCTGACCAGACCATTATAGAAAACCTGTACCGAACGCAGCTGATTCGTTTACAGGGAGCATTGGTCGAAAAACGCCCAGAATATGCAGCCAGACATGAAAACGTAATAATCCATCATGACAACGCTCGACCACATGTTGCAATACCTGTTAATAAGTATTTAGAATGAAGTGGTTGGGAAGTTCTGCCTCACCCGCTTTATAGTCAAGACCGTGCCCCGTCCGATTACTATTTGTTTCTATCTATTCAGAACGCTCTCTCTCTCTGGGATACGCTTCACTTTGGAACAGAGTATCCGATATTGGCTTGATTTGTTCTAGGTCTCAAAAGATGGACAGTTCTTTTAGTCGGAATCCATGTGTTGCCAGAAATATGGGAAAAGGTCATAGCTAACAATGACCAATACTTTGAATAAATTTATATTGTACAAATGTTTCGAAATAAAAGCTACAAATTTTAAAAAATGCCCCATTTTTAAGTCATAGTTAAAAATCTCATGTAGATTTAAATTAATTTACAATGTAGTCTATCAGTGCTTTTAACATTGAAAAATACGTTCTCGTTCTCGAATTATGTTAAAATATTCCCAAGAAAATCAAACGAAATTTCCTCTCCCCAAAAAGCATTTTAAAATCAAAAAATTTTAAGACAAACCTGCAAGTCTGACATAAGTCAACCTGACCTGGAATTAAACAATTGCTCGGTGGACTTGCAATTTAATTAATTAAGTGTGCTAGTATTAGGAATTGTGATCTTTGTTACATCGCTCACAAAATTTAGTTAGAGTTCAAATTATAATTGCATTCATTTTGCAAAGGAATGACCCAAAAAGTATATATTATTTAATATATATTAATTCATTACACCCTTTTTCTTCAAGTGTAGATAAATATTTTAGTTTTAAAGAACTATTTCAACAAATTTTTGTAAACAATAACTTATGCAATCGAATAGTTATTTATTTATTTATCAGGAAGTACTGTCTGTCTATATTTATAAACAGTTTATAATTGAATAGTTGTTGTCTTTGTCTTAATTACAAATGTAAACAAATAAAGCAATAATAACAACTTACAATAATCCCAATCACCTGTTGTTATTGTTTTTGATATTAAATTGTATGGGAATTATCTGCACAGAATGAAAATTTAAAAATATTAGAAAAACATGTCTACAGCAAATTAAATAAATATATGCAAATTCTAAAAATTAATAAAAGTACTCAAGCACAAACTGGCAAATTAATGCTATGTATGTATAGTTAACCTATTGAATTTAGATTTTCTTTAATAATAAACAAATAACAAAAATAATTTATTATGAATTGTTAATTTAAAAAAATAACAAATGAGTCAGAATACCCAATACTTAAAGTACGTGTACTTTTGTATGCTTTTCAGTAAAAAGTCTAGCATTCTTATTAACTTGGCTATAAATTAGTGCATGTGGAAATAATCAAATAAAGTATATACTAACAATTTATTCACCAATTTATTTTTGGTATGCAGACAAAGTCTAATTGTTTCTTTGAAAGGTCCCCTCTATGGGGCTGATAAGGGTTTTTTGCTATTCTTAAAAACTGTTTAGTACTAGCATTTTGAACTTGAATTATTTGTTTAACAATTCTTTTTATTTTTCTAATAGATAAAAATCTTATTTTTGTCTATGGCCAATTTGTTTTCTTTGGAAATATAAATTTTTGTTAAGTGGTTTCCAAATTTTGTTTTTAAATACTTTTCTTTCTTCTGAAATACAAATGCATAAACAAACAGGAAACATTTATAGCTTCTTGGTATATACTTAATACTTTCCTTATAATGTGTTTTTAAGAAATATTAATAATTTAAGTTAAATCTGATTGCAAATTAATGTTAAATATTAAAAAAAAAAATAATAAAATTTATTGGAAAAACAGAAAAAAAAAACATCCATAAACGAATTTAATTAAAAGATACACATGATTTTCTATAGAAAATTTTACTATACTAGAGATTTTCTATAGAAAATGCTGATAAATTGAAGATTTTCTATAGAACTTTTTCCTATACTAGAGATTTTCTATAGAAATTACTGTTAAACTAAAGTTTTTTTATAGAAAATACCGCTATACTGAAGATTTTCTAAACAAAATACTGTTATACATACAAGATTTTCTATAGCAAATACTATCTTTTGAACGCGGTTTTTTGTTTTTAATAATGTATATGTCATTTTGAAGGGTACATATCTGACATTTATTCTCACTTAGTTATTGAACATTATAGTGTTTGTGCGTGTGATGGTTTGTACGGTTCAGAAGAGGTGATTTTGACACGGATGACAAAGATCGCAAGGGCCAGCCAAAAAAGTTTGAAAACCAAGAATTGGAGGCATTACTCCATGAATATTGTTGTAAGACTCCACAAGAGCTTGCAAAATCATTGGGAGCTACTTAAGCTGCAATTTCAAAACGTTTGCAAACAGCAGGATTCATATAAAAGCAAGGAAATTGGCTACCATACGAATTGAAGCCGAGATACCTTGAAAGACGTGTTTGCATATCCAAAATGATGCTTGATCGCTATAGAAGAAAATCATTACTTGCGATGAAAAATAGATCCATTTCGATAACCCGAAGCCAAGACGAATTTATATACAAGGTGCTATCGGCGACGAATTCAGGCAAATACGAGCGAATTCATTAATTTTTTATATATGGAGTTTGACATTCGAAACAATGAGAGAGTTGTTTCGAATGTCAAACACCATATATAAAAAATTAATGAATTCGCTCGTATTTGCCTGAATTAGCCACCGACACCACCTTGTATATAAATTCGCCTTGGCCGAAGCGTAAGAGATCGTACGTGAAGCCGAATCAAAACCAAAGGCAAATATCCATGGCGCTAAGGTAATGCTCTGGGAGCAAAAGGGTCCTGTGTATTATGAGCTGCTGAAAACTGGCCAGACCATCACAGGGAACCTGTACCGAACGCAACTGATTCGTTTGAAGCGAGCATTGGCTCGTAGTATTTAGAATAAAGTGGTTGGGAAGTTTTGCCTCACACGCTTTATAGTCCAGACCTTGCACCGTCCGACTACTATTTGTTTCGACCGATGCAGAATGCTCTCTCTGAAACAGAGTATCCGATAGTGGCTTGATTTGTTTTTGGCCTCAAAATATGAGCAGTTGTTTTGGTTCGGAATCCATAGGTTGCCAGAAAGATGGGAAAAGCTCATAGCTAACAATGGCTATTACTTTGAATAAATTTAAAATATAAATAAATTATAAATAATACGATCGTTCATTCAGATTCATTAACCCCTTGTGGACCAAGGCTTTAAATAGTTGAGAAAGTTTTATTTTTTTTATGAAATATTGAAAATAAGAACTTCAGGAAGTTATTTAACAAATTTTAACTTTGTGGGGGACCTGCAAGGAACAGAAAGGGACCTGCAAGGAATCGAAAGGGACCTGGTACTTTTAAGTACCGTTGGTTCAGCATCAGCCAAAAGATAAAAAAAAACTAATAGATTTTTGTTTAAATTTTATTAATATATAGGTTAGTTTTGTAACTTTTATAACATTTTCTATTTCAAGTCTATTCCACGGTATTTTACGAAACATTATTTTTTATCATAAGAACATTAATAAACACCACAATGAGAACATGAGATACTTCACTGTTATTCTGGGTAAGTGAAGTTGCCAATAGGCAAAAAAATATATTATTCCAAAGATGATAGTGTAATTTAAAGTACTTTTGGGCAAAAAGTGTCAAATTATGTTTTGTTTTCATTTTGTAAGCTTATTATTGTTATGGTACTTATAAGTACTGTCGGTCGACAAAGGGTTAATACGATAGCCATAGAACCAGCCATTACATTTACAAACTGTTCAGTTTAAAAATATTGTGATTCTAAAGAACTTCTATAGTTTTTTAAAAGCTTTTTTGAATTATGAAAAAACTAAAGTAAAACAAATATTTTATTTCAAAATGGTATTACTAACTACAATACATGAGACAAACGTGATGTTTTTATAAAATAATAAATGAACAGATGTTTTTTTATGTTTTGAATACTGATACTGGAAACTACTAAAATTCTAATAATCCCTATAGAATTTTATTGTTGTTAAATAATAAATAAAAAAAAACTACAACAATCTACATATATAAGTATGTATGTTGGAACTTTATCCACACGTTTATACTGGGAACGAAAACAAGTAGAAAACGTTTGTAAATATGTTTAAGGAGAATAATATTTACGCTACAAAATAAATAAATAAAATTTAATATTACATACACATTAAAACAAATATAAGAAAATGTTTGAAATATTAAAATTGTGTGCTAAACCAAATTAAGTATTCAACAGATCATGATTTGCTATCATATATAGTTGTTAGATCTGCGAGATTTATACTTAATCTATCTATATATATGAAAATGAAATGATCCATGTACGTAATGGCATCACGTGAGAACGGCTGGAGCAATTTGTCATATTTTTATACCCTTCACCTTCGTGAGAAGGGTATATATAAGTTTGTCATTCCGTTTGTAATTTCCACAATATAATTTTCCGACCCTATAAAGAATATATATTCTGGGTCCTTATAGATAGCGGAGTCGATTTAGCCATGTCTGACAGTCCGTCTGTCTGTTGAAATCAATTTTCTGAAGACCCCAGATATCTTCGGGATCCAAATCTTCAATAATTCTGTCAGACATGCTTTCGAGAAGTTTCCTATTTAAAATCAGCAAAATCCGTCCATAAATAACGGAGATATGAGCAAAAAACCGAGACAACCTCTATTTTTGGCCTATTTTTGATCTATATCTGGATTACTAAGTCATAAATATAGACAATATGGATATCTAATGATAGATATTTCAAAGTTCATTGCAACGATGTATATAAGGCTATAGTAAGTTGGACCTACAATGGGTCAAAATCGGGAAAAGTATTTTTTAACCCGAATTTTTTTCACAAAAAACATTTTCTTCTCATTAATTGTTTTCACAACTAAATTTAAAAAAAAATAAATTTTTAAATTTAAAAAAATTAAAAATAAAAAATTGGAAAAAACTTAAAAAAACGATTCGAAAAAAAAAAATTAAAAAATTTTTTTTTTTTTTTAAATTTTATTTTAAATTATAATTTGGTGAGAAATGTTTTGGAGAAACTAGTTATAAATATATTTACATACACATAAAAAAATATTGGAAATTGTTTAAAATTTTCAAATCTTGTGCTAAAACAATTTAAGTATTCAATAATTTGGTTTAGCAGATGAAATTTTACACAATTTAAAATATCAGAGTTGCTTTCTATTTCTATCTTACATGACTTTTATGAAATGTAACACAAAATAAATGTTATATTTTATAAAAGTCATGTAAGATTGTGACAGATAGTTTATTTTGTCAAATATTTATAAACGAAACAAAGTCTGAAATGTATCAATTACGAACCAAAAATCGTAATTTTAACAAAAATACTGCTCTTTCGATATAAAACAGTCTTATTTTGTTATAAGTTTCTTCTATTAACCCTTTCAGCCACGGTTTTATGTGTATAAGTTTAAAATCAAAACAATTGCATTTTTACTTTAATCAAGGTTAGTTTATTATAAAAAGTAAGAAAAAAATAAATCAAAACATAAAAAACACTCCATTCCAAGGTTTTTTGTGGAGTGTGGTGGTTAGATTACTAACCACTGTGGCTGTTTTTTGAAATCTAATAATTTTTCTGACCAAACAAACGAAATAGCAAAGTAACACTGTATTCGATGAACAATAAACACTCTTTGCTTTTTTATTGAATGCGTGAAAGTCTATTAAAAAACTGACAACCCTGACTACTAAGTTTTGCAAAAAAACATAAACGATGACTTCAAAAATTGCCAATAGATGCCAATAAACAATGCTTTAACCCTTTGACGACCACCGGTGTCCCATCACAAAAACATTGAATAACTAAATAACAAAAAAAATAATGGGTTCCATTTTAATTGTAAATAGTTTGTAAACGTGTCTCTTATTAATGTGTTTGGTTACATCAATTATTTTTTATTGTCTTTGAAAATTGACAATTTTATTGGTACTGTGTTCAAGAATTGTTCAAAAATTAGTCTTATGGTCGTGAAAAGACTATAGAAAAGGTGGTTAGTAAAGTGACCACTAAACCGCAGAGTTAAATTAATTGGAAAATATCAGAATAACTTCTCAAATTTCAATTATTAACAGTCGTAATCCATAAACAAGTATACAACTAACTATATACTTTCTCTAATTTGTATAATGGTTCGGTGTAGAGCAATAAATTTAAATATTTGGCAACATTTTCCATAAAGTGTTAAAAATTACATTCCAATTTTCTAAATAAAAAGTCGAATCTTCGATATTTTATTAACATTCCAGAAGCATGTAATGTCAATCATTAATAATCGATTCTGTAACTCTATTAATTAATAATGTTTGCTGTCCAGGCAAAGTTTTCTGAGCTGAAGCACTAAAATTTTATAACAACTATGCAATAACACTAATAAATGGAGACTATACGTGTACCTGATAATTTTTCCTCATTACAAAAATTTATCAAGTGTAGACATTAGCTGAGGTGGGAGAGTTGCAAAATAATGCGTCATGTCTATAAAACATTCTTATATACATAAGTATGTAGTATATTCGTAGAGTAGTAGTATGTATATATATGTAGGGTATCAATATATTCTTTTGTTTATACAATATTCTACCACAATTCTAAATATTTTTGACCTACATTTTGCGAATTTGTTGATTTCAAATGAAACAATATGTATACATAGAAGAAGAAGAAAAAAAACTGAAAGCTGACATGAACAATGCCAAGATGTTTTATTTTTGTTTATCATGGTAGGAGTCGAATTTTATGTTTGGATGTACAAGCGAGTACTCGCATGTATTATGCTTTTTAAATGTTTAGAAATAAAGCTAAGTACGAATATTGTATGTAAATGAAGGTATGTACACTCGAAAAATAAATTTATTAGCTAAAAATAAAATGTATATAATCCAATCAGGATATTTTTATAAAAGTTTTAAAATTCAAACTAAAGCATCATATTCTTTTTATACCCAACACCAAAAAGTGGATGGTAAGTTTACAAATTTCCTTTCCTGGGAGGAAATTAAAAAATCTCTTTATTGCCAAAACCAGTAAATTTTGTCTTATAATTTTACCAGCGTATAAAATAACTATATTTGGTTGTGCAATGTTGGTACAGTCTTTTTAAGGGTTTCTAATTTAATTTGAAGAGGTATTTTGCGATCTACAATATTCTATGGAACTGAGATCTGGCGAATAGGCAGCCCTCTTCAAAAGACGTACATACCTCATTGGAGTGTAAAAATCTCCAAACTAGGGCATATTTTTCTTAGCGCATGAATTCATAACATCTTTTAAAATGTATCTCAATCCAATTCCAGTCTTAGTATTGTTTATGATATTGTTACGTTTTCACCTTTTAAAAACTTTGGTTTTATTTCCTTTAAATAAACCGGATACTTTTGATTGCAAATAAAAGCAGTTTAGTAGTTTAAAATTGTAACAACTCTTTATTTATTTAAAATGTACAACAACAACAACAGTTCAAATAGTCACTCAGTGTCTTTACACACGTTTATCAATTCACAGAAATGCACACACACTTTATAATGAACAAACTTAAATGTACACGACAGTTGATGTTAACTATAACAGCGTCAATGATCAATTCAACTCATGACTGCAACCTCTGCCACTATTTATACACACGCCATCTTTCGGGAATCTTCTACAATGCTCTTAACGGACGAACTAGTATGTTCGAATTCTAGAGCTTTCGATGTCAATGTTAGCAGCTTAAACATTTAGTGTTGCCATACTTATAAACAATGCTAATAACCGCATACTACTAATGGACGTTTTTATAAACATGATGAAAGTTGCAGGCAGTCGTTACAGACCGTTAAATTCAAATCGTTATTCCACATTCGTAACAATAAGAATTGGACTCATACCTTGCCCCAGAAAAATAGCCACACAGTAATAATATTGCCACAGCCAAACTTGACTGTCTCTTTTGTGTACTTATGATCCAGTATCTTTCCTTTCTAACAAATGTTCGCCCATCATCACTGTCTCTAAAATTGTATTTGGATTCATCCGAAAAGAGAACATTTCTGTATCGACCAGTTTAAATGGTCTTTGGTTAATTGTATACGACAGAGTGATTTATTTTAGAAATAAGAGGTATTTTCGCGGGACAATAGCAACCAAGAACAGCCTAATTTTTCTGCGGCTAACAGTTCGAACAATTTTTTAATATACTACCATTTGAATGGAATATAAAGACCAAATTATTTTTCAGTTACTCTTATTTTTGCAAAATCTATTTCACTCTATAGGCGTAGTATTTAGAAATACCCCGCTAGAAGTACTCCAGATTTCCGCAAACGAATTGAAATATTTCATTAAAAATAAAACTACTTATTCGAGCTATAGCAGACAAATGAATTTGCTCCAAAACTATGGTACATAATGCTACTCAATATTATAGACAAAATGGAACAAGAAAATAAGTAAGAAAAAAGGAAGCAAAGCTAATCCTTCTATGAGTTTCAGACAAATAAATTGTGTTTACGCCAAAAACAACACTTAGCTTTTTTACTCATTTCCCTGCAATTCCTATTTTTCCTCAATATATTGTTACGAATCTGCAATAGCGATTTGAGTTTAACGGTCTGTAGCGGCTGCCTGCAGCATTCATCATGTTTATAAGCACGTCCATCAGTAGAAGCTTCTACTTATCAACAATGTTGATAGCATGCGGTTGTTGGCATTGTTTGTAAGTGTGGCAACGCCGAGTGTTTGGGCTGCTAACATTGACACCGAAAGCTCCAGAGCATTGTAGAAGATTCACGGTAGATGGTGAGTTGAGATCATCATTGGCGCTGTTAGAGTTAACATCAACTGTCGTGTACGTTTGAGTTTGTAAATTATAAAATGTGTGTCCATTTCTGCGAATTGATAAACGTGTATAAAGACACTGAGAGACTATTTGAATTGTTGTTGTTGTACATTTTAAATAAATAAAGAGTTGTTACAAATGCTTTTATTTGCAGTCAAAAGTATCCGGTTTATTTAAAGGAAATAAACCAACGTTTTAAAAAGATTAAAACGTAACAATATATTAATGCAGAATGTTATGTGTTGCAGTATACTTTCACTTGTCATTAAGTTCTAAATTAAACGTCAAGAGTCATAAATACTTCTTTTTCGGCTTGATATCAATCTAACTTGCAACTGTGTACTACTCCTAGTGCTCCTTATTGGTAAGAATCCATCTTCCAAATAATTTAATAAATAATTAGAAAATTCCTAATCCTTTTGTTTTATTCATTCCTTTTCATATTGTTTGTTAAATTATTCTGATTACATTTTGATTACGATTTTGTTCTGGCTCACAGAGTTTGAACATCTCTTCCAATTTATCAGCCTTTTCCCTCTTCACCCGGCTTTCAACTAAGCAATACCTAATCGGACTTTAAGACGTGGGCCACTTGAAAATGATCTGCGAGAATGCATTGCCAGAAGAAAAAAACTTACAATTCGCAAAAGAATATCTGAAAAAACCGTTTGAATTTTAGAAGAAAATACTTTGAAACGATGAATCTAAGTTCAACTTATTTGGTTCAGATGGCAAAAAGTATGTCCAACATCCACAAAACCAAGAACTCAACCCTAGCTATACTTTAAAAACTGTAAAGCATGGTGGTGGGCGGCATTTTATTGATACGTATGGATCAAAATATGTATAGAAGCGTATTAGCTAATACAATAAAGCCTAATGCTGTAGCAGGCGCGGATCCAGATGGCATGAAATAGGAATTTCACCCCAAAACCGAAAAGTTTTTATATAAAAAAGAGGAAAAAATGAAAAAATGTATAACAAATTTTGATTTCAAATGGTTGACCTGGATCCGTAACTGCGCTGGAGAAAATATGCCAGATTATTTCATTTTTATGCAGGACAATGATCCGAAACACACTGGCAAGAGTGTAAATCAGTGGTTTTCGTCAGAAAATATATTCATTTTATTGGTCTGCACAAATGTTGAGATGTTGAGAGAGCTAAAAGCTTATTGCTGTATTTAGTTCTACTAAAACTTTTCTTCGAGTGTACTTTGCATGGGTCTAATGAAAATAAACAATCAAATAATAAATATCAACAATAACAACAACAACCACTATGTACAACTAGGGGACTGCGTCTTGTTGTAGTCGAACCGGCATTATGTAGTGTTTATGAAAAATTTCATAAGAAAATTTAAACAATTAAATAAACACAAATTAATATTTAACAAACGCAAAGAAAATAATAACAAAAATATTATGATTACGTGCTTTTTCAACAGTAAGCATGATTTAATTTATATGTATTTCCAAGAAAAATTTCGATTTTAATAAAAAACAATCAGTACAAAAGTAAATATTAAAAGTTGAGGGAAATTATGTAGAAATTGGTGTAAAAATAATTAAATAAATGCAGTTTTTTTTTGGAGTTTACAAATGAATCATTTCACTAATGCATTGTATGTATGGATATGTATTTCAATAAATTTTTTATAAAATACATATTTCTGTCCTCGTGATTTTGTTTATTAGCCACGTGCTTTTATTTTGATTTTTTTGTATAATATATGTAGTTTAGTTTGTTTACCATTCGTTCTATTTATAAGTAATTTGTTTATATGTTCAAAGGTCTTATCTTCAATGTTGCCAAAATAAAAAAACAAACAAACAAATAATTAAAGAAAATTTCGAAATCAATTACATATAGTATAAGAGACCTAATTATAGTTTAATTAAATTAAACAAAAAAACTGTTGTGTATTTTTAAAATGTACTTAATTAATTAAAACGATCTAAATAAAGATCAGATTTTATTACGAAACCAACAAACAGAGCACGTTGGGCCTAAAGACTGGTTTTAGGGACAAAAAGTCAGTAATGGTGGGGTCACACGGTATGTATTGCATGTGTATTTTGACATTTATTCGCATGTAAACATGTATAAACTTACATGTGTAAGTCTGGTTATTTTTTATCGTGACGATATCCTGAATGTTCTTATACATATTAATTGGAAGTATATCGTCCCTAGTTCATTCCCTCTAGTCCCTATCGTGTCCTCTTCAGATAGGCGGAAGGACATAGCTAGATCATCTTAGAATTTTATAAGGAAGCAGAATATACAAGGAGTGACAAATACAATGAAAACTTTTTTTGGAAACAACTATATACCGTAATTACAGTATGTTTTACCAAATATATTTCTAAGATAAAATCAAAGTTCAAAACAATTATAAACGATTTTAGTGCTGTATTAAAGAAAAAAAACTATAAGTGATACAATAAATATTCAATTAATAAATCAGCAGTTTAAAAAATGATGACAAGTACCTACTGTAAAAACTCAACGTTTGAGAGAAAGACCTTGTAAAACTACTCCAAGACAAGATAATTCCAAAAATTACTCCCCGGTAGGTTACCAATAATCTAAAATTGGAAATTAGTTATTGAATTGTTAACCGCAGGGCAAATGATGTTGGTCTTGTTTGCTATCGCACCGCGAAGAAAACCTCTTATTTCTAAAAACAATTTACCAAAGGACCTTTTAACTGGTCGAGACAGAAATAAAATACTGTTCTCTTTTCGTATGAATCCGAATACAATTTAAGAGGCAGTGTTCGGATAACATTTATGAGAAAGCCGAAGAGAGAGAGAGACTGGATTCAAAGTACACAAATAATACGGTCAAGTTTGTTTTTGGGGTCAAGGTATGGGTTCAATTTACATCATAAAAGATACAGCAACTGGAATTGGATAGGGATCCATTTTAAACGATGTCACAAAGTATACAGAGGTGTCAAATTTGACGTTTCAAAAACTCAAAATCAGATGATAGGGCAGTTCTCTTACAAAGGATACCAAATATTTTGTACAACAATATGAATGATGTGTTAAAGTAAAACGCTATATACAACGCGAATATGGTAGACAAAGTGATGTAATCAAAACAAACAAAACGAAACAATGAAAAGGGCAGTTTATAAAGAAAGAGACAAATAGATAACGAGATTATTTTCTGTCTCGTGATACCTCTTTATACTTTGTGACGATGTTATGTATCCAAACGTTGACGAAAATATGGCCCTAGTTTGGATACTCTAGCATTACAATGACCCCAAACACAAGTCTAGGGTACAGGTCTAAGATACAGCAACTGAAATTGAATAGAGATCCATTTTAAACAATGTCACAAAGTATACAGAGGTGTCAAATTTGACGTTTCAAAAACTCATGGTTACAATCGCAAGATCTCATTTCTATAGATAACCTATGGGAAGTTGTAGATCGCAAAATAGGGACTCAAAATCATACCTCGATATAAGCTTTATCAGAAGCGTTTATAAGGGAATAGCAAAATATTTCAAAGGAGACGATCGTCGCTGTGAAGAGGTAATAAAAAACCAGGACTATTCACTATAGGAGCCGGACCTAAATTTCCATGATCTTGTCAATAGCATAATAACGAATACATTTATAGTTTGATTTCTATTTTCAGAATTAAATTATGCCTTTATTATTTGTTGTTAATATAAGTAAATAAAGCTATATGTATATTTAGGGTTCCCGGGAATATTTATTTAGAAAATTCTGTATTTCTGTGTTTTTTAGTTGTGGCAACCGAATTTATTGTTAATGAAATGATTTTCTATGTCGTGTATTGAAAAAATCTATGGATATAATCGAATCATTCAATTGGTAACAAATCTCAGCTTATTTTAGCTCACTGTAAATACAGAAATTTCTAAATAAATATTCCCAAGAATTCCCGGAAAATTTGTTCCGATTAGGAACCCTATATATATTAATAAAATACCAAAAAACACTAATTCATTAATTAATTGAACAAGTTTTCATTGTATTTTCAACCACCATATTTATGTAAAATTTCATTATTCATACATATTTAAATAATTTCCTTCACTTTGTCACTCTCTATTATTTTTACCAGATACATTAACACCTTTGGTTTATTAACACCTTTGCTTTTTATTATAATACAAACATTAATTGTTGGACCTGTCTGTTATGCAGGCATTTATATTTAAATTATTTGACTAAGTGTGCTGCTATTCGTGGAAAAATTTATAAACATTTCTTATATTATTTCACCAAAAATTTGCATCATACTATTTTTGTACTCAAACATTATGAGAATTTATGTGTCGAGATGGTATGTATGAGTTTGCGTAAATTTCAACAGAAGTCAACAAATGTCGTTAAAGAAATTGATATGATTCATTTGCATTAAAGCTGTCGTGTTCGCAAACACTTCCTTTTAATTGACAGAGCATAGAGGTGGGCCTTAAAAGAGTGGAATCATGAATGAATTTTTAAATATCTAAGAGAATTATGTTTAAATGAATTTAAAAAATAATGATACCTATTGTAGGGTTTTATGCAGATCAACATTAGTTTGAATCGTAGGTTTTTCTGTAGTTCAATTGTAGCTTCTTTCAATGGTTTTTATGAATTCCAATTATACTTAGATTCAAGCGTAGGACCTTATGTAGTCTAATTTAAACTTCAATCATTTATGTTATTCAATTGAAGCAGGTCTTTTATGTCCAATTTTCTCTCAATCGTATTTCTTTATGTAGTCCAATTTTATCATCAATCGTAGATCCTTATGAAGTTCAATTTCAGCTTCGAACATAACCTTTATGTAGTTAAATTTTTAGCTTCAGTCGTAGCCCTTTTTGTAGCTCAATTGTAGGTTTAATCGTAGGTCTTTATGTAGTTCAATTTCAGCTTCAATCGTATGTCTATATATAGCTCTATTTTAGCTTCAATCGTAGGTCTTTATGTAGCTCAATTTTAGCTTGAATCGTAGGTATTTATGTAGCTCTAGTTTAGCTTCAATCGTAGGTCTTTATGTACCTCTAGTTTAGCTTCAATCGTAGGTCTTTATGTAGCTCAATTTTAGCTTGAATCGTAGGTATTTATGTAGCTCTATTTAAGATTCAATCGTAGGTCTTTATGTAGCTCAATGTCAGCTTCAATCGTAGGCCTTTATGTAGCTCAATTTTAGCTTGAATCGTAGGTCTTTATGTAGCTCTATTTAAGATTCAATCGTAGGTTTATGTAGCTCAATTCGAGCTTTAATCATAGGTCTTTATGTAGCTCAATTTTAGCTTCAATCGTAGGTCTTTATATAGCTCAATTCCAGCTTTAATCGTAGGTCTTTATGTAGCTCAATTCGAGCATTAATCGTAGGCCTTTAAGTAGCTCAATTTTAGCTTCAATCATAGGTCTTTATTAAGTCAAATTTTAGCTTCAATCGTAGGTCTTTATTAAGTCAAATTTTAGCTTCAATCGTAGGTCTTTATTAAGTCAAATTTTAGCTTCAATCGTAGGTCTTTATGTAGCTCAATTTTAGCTTCAATCGTAGGTCTTTATGTAGCTCAATTTTAGCTTCAATCGTAGGTCTTTATGTAGCTCTATTTTAGATTCAATCGTAGGTCTTTATATAGCTCAATTCCAGCTTTAATCGTAGCTCTTTATGTAGCTCAATTCAATCTTTAATCGTAGGTCTTTATATAGCTCAATTCTAGCTTTAATCGTAGGTCTTTATGTAGCTCAATTCGAGCTTTAATCGCAGGCCTTTATGTAGCTCAATTTTAGCTTCAATCATAGGTCTTTATTAAGTCAAATTTTAGCTTCAATCATAGGTCTTTATTAAGTCAAATTTTAGCTTCAATCGTAGGTCTTTATTAAGTCAAATTTTAGCTTCAATCGTAGGTCTTTATTAAGTCAAATTTTAGCTTCAATCGTAGGTCTTTATGTAGCTCAATTTTAGTTTGAATCGTAGGTATTTATATAGCTCAATTCCAGCTTTAATCGTAGCTCTTTATGTAGCTCAATTCGATCTTTAATCGTAGGTCTTTATATAGCTCAATTCTAGCTTTAATCGTAGGTCTTTATGTAGCTCAATTCGAGCTTTAATCGCAGGCCTTTATGTAGCTCAATTTTAGCTTCAATCATAGGTCTTTATTAAGTCAAATTTTAGCTTCAATCATAGGTCTTTATTAAGTCAAATTTTAGCTTCAATCGTAGGTCTTTATTAAGTCAAATTTTAGCTTCAATCGTAGGTCTTTATTAAGTCAAATTTTAGCTTCAATCGTAGGTCTTTATGTAGCTCATTTTAGTTTCAATCGTAGGTATTTATATAGCTCAATTCCAGCTTTAATCGTAGCTCTTTATGTAGCTCAATTCGATCTTTAATCGTAGGTCTTTATATAGCTCAATTCCAGCTTTAATCGTAGGTCTTTATGTAGCTCAATTCGACCTTTAATCGTAGGTCTTTATGTAGCACAATTTTAGATTCAATCGTATGTCTTTATGTAGCTCAATTTTGGCTTCAATCGTAGGTCTCGATTGTTTTATATTCTGAATTCTCAACAGAACTATGTTGCAAAACAAATCATTTGCAGTAAATGAAACTTATAAATATACCCGGAAATCTGTGATTTTTAAAATTATGTTTAAATAATTCACTCCTTTACTTTCAAATATATAGTAATTATTTGCCAATTGATAAGACATTTGCGAATTCACACAAAAAAAAAAAAAAAACGTGTACACTCTTCTGGCAAAGCCAACAAAAAATGTGTTTCATTTCTTTATCACTGAACGATTTCAGGTGGTATGTCTTTTGACACAGTAGTCAGTCACGTTACGAATTTTTAAGTATTCGACAGACTTAATAATGACTCACAGGAAAAACTGAAACCTATTTAAAAAAAAAAAAAAAACATCTGTAAACTAAAAATAATTAATTTCCCCTTTCTTAACTAATGTACTAAAAATGTTTGCATTATCTTTAAATTAACAAAGAAAGAAAACAGTAAACAAAAAAAAAATAAAAATTGCTTAAACACTTGTTTAAATATTTCCTTTGTATCACTAAATACTGTTAAGGAGAGGGGGGGGGGGGGGGGGGGGCTGATGAATAGGCAAATGAATTCACTATAAAAGAATTTCACCTTAAACTGAGCTAGTGAACATTCGTTGTTTCTGGTGTAAGTATTTGTTTAAGTTTTCTAAATAAAAGTAAAATATTTGCATTACCATTCATTCATTCATGCGAATACTCTTTATATCTTTAGTTCTAAGTCGTGTTTTTTTTTTTAATTTAAATAATTTAGTATGTCTGAGGTTTCTTTTACTTTACTTCTACTATGTACTTTGCCGAAGACATTTCATTTCATTAATTTATGGCAATGAACTGTGCAAAAATATAATCATACATTCAACTTTTTTTCTTTTTGTTCAAAAACAATAAAAAAACATACATAAATATTTGATAATATTAAAAAAAAAAAATTGTATTTCTAGACATAAGTTTGTACTACGATATTTTAAATTGCGCTCTTTCTTAAAGCACGCTTGTTTGTGTTGAGGTTGGTTAGTTAGTGCTGTTAAATATACGATTTCTGGCTTATCGACTAATCGGTTTTGTCTGGAACTCTATAACTAATAAATAACCGAATGAATTATTTGAAGCATATTTATACGGTTATACTTATTTGGTGCAATTGTTTCAAAGAAAGAAGTCTGGAGCGGTCAATTTAGACGATCATGCCGATCTATGCACTTAAGTCCGTATGTTATCTCAAAGCTTTTAAAAGTGAATTTTATTTAAGTTATTTATTTACAATATATCTAATATACAAGTGGTTGACCATAAAATGAAAACTTTTCTAAATATTGAATTAATAGAACAAAATTCTTAAGATATTTGCATTTTTTTTTTTATTTTTACCAAAATTGTCTGGCCCTTTTTAGTGATTCAGTATTCTGTTGGATAGCCCTTGTGTTTTATTACAGCTTCACACAGGCGCGGGTGCAGTTCAAACATTATTGGGTGTATGACTTAAAAATACGGATTTACAATATATAGCGTATCTTCTAAACGCGATTTTTGTTTTTAATAACTTATATGTCATTTTGAAGGGTACATATCTGTCATTTATTCTCACTTGGGTATTGAAAATTATAGTGTAAACAACAAAGTTTTTTTTTACTTTAACAAGTAAGAGAGCTATATTCGGCTGTGACGAATCTTATATACCCTTCAACAAATTATACTTTAAAATAAAATTCAAAAAAATTGTTTTTAAACATTTTTTTTTTTAAATAGTTTTTTCCAATTTTAAAAAATTTTTTTTTTTTTTAATTTATTAGTGAAAAAATGTATGACAAAAGAATGTTTTTTGTGGAAAAAAATTCGGGTTAAAAAATATTTTCCCGATTTTGACCCATTGTAAGTCCAACTTTGTATAGCCCTATGTATATCGTTACAATGGACTTTGAAATATCTATCATTTGATATCTATATTGTCTATATTTATGACTTAGTAATCGAGATATAGATCAAAAAATAGGCCAAAAATAGAGGTTGTCTCGGATTTTTGCTCATATCTCCGTTATTTATGGACGGATTTTGCTGATTTTAAATAGCAAACTTCTCGAAAGCAAGTCTGACAGAATTATTGAGGATTTGGATCCCGAAGATATCCGGGGTCTTCAGAAAATTTATTTCAACAGACAGACGCTATCTATAAGGATCCAGAATATATATACTTTATAGGTTCGGAAAATTATATTGTGGAAATTACAAACGGAATGACAAATTTATATATACAATTCTCACGAAGGTGAAGGGTATAAAAATGTCGGATTTTGTACCAACAAAGCGTCATATGCGGGAAGTTTTGCTTTACATTTTCAATTTAAAAAAAAGTGCAGCTGAAGCACACTGATTGCTCATTAAAGCTTATGGTGAATATGTTCCATTGGTTTCAAGGTGCGAGTGATTGTTTGTACGGTTCAGAAGTTGTGATTTTTGACACGGAAGACAAAGATCGCCCAGGTTTTCAAAAATGTTTGAAAACCAAGAATTAAAGGCTTACAAAATCATTGGGAGCTACTCAAGCAGCAATTTCTAAACGTTTGCAAGCTGCAGGATTCATTAAAAAGCAGGGAAATTGGGTTCAATACGAATTGAAGCAGAGAGATCTTGAAAGACGATATTACATGTCCGAAACGATGTTAGGTTAGGTTACCAGGCAGCCGCGAAGTGAAGACAGGAAAGAAGTGTAGCTCATGTGGGTCAGGCAATAGGTCCCTTTGTGTTACCAGAAAGTTGGAAAATAGAAAAGAGGGACAGATAGAATGAAAAGAGAAGGGGACAATCAGATGTGATGAAGAGAGTGAAGATGAAGAAGGTCCGAAAAAGATAGGAGAGGTGTATATTAATTACGCACCAGTGAATTGGCGGTTATTAGGTCACTCCGTGGAGATTCCCGTGTCTGGCCTAATTATCCAATTACTATTCCTTACTAGCTGACCCGACAGACGTTGTCCTGTCCATATATTAGAAAAAATGTTTGTGTTCGATTTGTGAATTTGTGAGAAGCTGTTTGAATTATGAAAAAATAGTAAAAAGAGATAAACAACGTACTTTTAAATGATAATTTTTATTTATGTAGGTTTGAGGTGTGTTTAAATTACATTTGATTTGAAAATATGTACAATATATGGTGTTATATTTACATTTTGTTGCTTTGCAGTGATATCGTAGTTTCCTTCATTGCAATGCTTTATGATACACGACATTTTTAGTTTTGTTGCCTGGCGCGTAAATAAATAATGCTGATGGTGTTCCGACACGGGAACAGGCGACATACAATTGACCATGCGAGAAGCATGGATTTTCAAGGTTAATGCCGCAAACACGCAATGACTGCCCTTGAGATTTATTAATTGTCATAGCGAATGCAAGCCGTACCGGAAACTGCAATCGTTTAAAATTGAATGGCATGTCGGTCAGAGCCATTGGGATCCGTGGTATCAAAACGTCTTCTCCTTTGTACTTTCCTTTAAGTATTGTTGCTTCGATGACGTTGTTCATCAGGTTTTTTACCGCAAGTCGGGTGCCATTACAAAGACGTGGTTGGTTTATGTTTCGTAACATTATGATTACCGATCCGACTTTCAGTTGGAGATTGTGAGGCGGTAATCCGGGTAATTCCAGCGAGTTTAAAAACTCGGTTGGATAGTTGACAACATCATTTTGGGAAGTAACGGAATCCACCGATTTGTACGTCATCAATTCGACAGCAATTTCACCTTGAATCTTAAAATTCAATTCGTCGACATCAATGTTTTTCGCAGCCAATATAGCACGTTCGCTCAACCAATCATGATTTTTGTAATTTTGTGCAATGTTTGGAAATACCTTTCGGATTAGCTCGGATTTTGATTCGGTGAACTGACAGAAACCGGGGGGAAATTGAATGCAACCGGTCGAAATGTCAACCGGGATTTTGCCGTTGCCAATGTCCAGCAATTGTTTGGAAAATGCTTCTCCAGATTGATCGTTCTGCAGCTCGACACGCATGTTCACAGTCAATTTGAGTTTCTTGAAGTGTTTCCACAAAACGGACGACTTCAAACATGCATTAAGTTCATCGGCTGGCGTTGACCGTGGAATCACTGGCAATGTTTGCCGAAAATCCCCTGCCAACAGAATCATTGCACCACCAAAACGGCATTGATTGTTTCGTAAATCTTGCAAAGTTTTATCTAATGCCTCCAAAGACTTTTTATGCGCCATTGTACACTCATCCCAAACGATTAGTTTGCTTTGCTGCAAAACTTTGGCCATTGCACTGTTCTTGGAAATGTTGCATGTTGGATTTTCATTGATGTGCAACTTCAATGGCAACTTGAGTGCTGAATGGGCAGTACGACCGCCTTCCAACAACGTAGCTGCAATTCCTGATGAAGCAAGTGCAAGTGCAATATCATTCTGCGAGCGTATCGTGGCCAAAATCAACGCAATCAAAAAAGTTTTTCCAGTTCCACCGGGAGCATCCAAAAAAAAAATTCCTCCAGTTCCATCTTTCACAACTTTCATAAGAGTGTCGTATGCATATTTTTGTTGTCGATTCAACAGTGGAACGTTTGTTCGTACTAATTCCTTCAAGGCATCGCAATCATATTGTATTTCGCGTCGCAACTCTTGATTAAATACGTCGTGCATCGGTCGATTGGTAGCTGCCATGCCTAACTCAGACAATACCTTGTTCGCCATCATCAAGCTCGCCATCATCAAGCACATGTCCTCAATTAAAATCAAAGCCTCGTTGTAAATTTCCTCATTCAGTTGCAAATTTGGATTTGATGTTCTAATACGCACCTGATGCAAAATATCATCACACATGGCATCTTTGTATTTGCTCCATAAATCAGTCGGTTTGGATGGGCAGCATGTTGAAACAATTATCGAAAACAGTGTTCGTATTTGATGAGCATTTGATGAAAGCACAGCATCTTCGAGGGTGCATTCCCAATGAGCGTCATTCTCCAACAATCGCAAGCGTTGACATGCTTCTCTATACGTGTCACACAATTCACCATTTATAGTTCTCAAATCTTGGAATGATGTTGGGCCACGAACGTTGACTAATAGCAAACGCAAATAGAAACACTCATCGTTTCTTGGATGAACTGTGTAAATACGACCTAATGCGTTGGTGGAAAATAAATTGGGGAAACCTGGAACAGGATTTCCTTGTTTCCGTCGTTGAAATTTCTTTGTCGATTGATTCCAAGTATAATATCTTGGCATTTCGGAGTATAGTAACGTTCGGGCAAATTCATCGTTCCTGCACATTTCAAAAAATCTGGTCAATGTTGTAGGTGGCGGTCGATCAACTCGTTGTAATACATTCTCCTCAGTAAAGTACACTCTTTGACCATTTTCCAAATGTACGGCTAAATGAATAACAGAAGGATGTCTTTCATGAATGCTAAATGAAAAAATGCGCCAAATTGCTTCGTTACTACTAACATAGCGGCCCATTTGAAATTGAGTGACTTCATCGATGGAATTCTCCGCACTAACTCCAATCACAGCCATGTCACTACCTTTGGTCACATATTTGCAGATGTATTTGATGGATTTCACGGAATGGCAAGATTCGACGTTGATATGTGCTTTGAATGTTTTGGAGAGTAGTGGCGAATACGGAACAATCCAACGGTTATCAATTTGAATGTCCTGCTGATTCACTTTCACCATTGTTGATCTTCCATTGTCAGCAATTGAACGGCGACGATACAGTGGGTAACCATCATTTCCGGTAATTGTTTCAGCTACTAATGGCCTTGGATAACGCTTCGAACATTTGCCGTCGACCATACACGGAGAAAGGATATTTAATGATCCACAGGGACCATGAATCATGTTTTCAGTAACAACCTCGTGCAAGCCTGGATCTTCTACTTCATCAGGAATTTCAGCTGATATCACATCATCGATTTCATTCGGTCTTATCTTCTCAATCAACCAAATGAGGATATGCGCGTGTGGTAGTCCGCGTTTTTGCCACTCTACTGAATACATCCAGCAGCGCGTCTCGCCGAACACGCGATACTTCACAATGAAATCCATCAGTGATTTTAATTTTTGTTTGAAGACTCTCGCGGTGACGTCATGGCGATCGATGGGTGATTGGCCAGGGAATAATTCTTGCCGAATTTCTATCCACTGTGGATTGCAAGTGAAAGTTATGAATAAATCTGCTGTACCGTAGTGTCGAACGTAGGTTATAGCATCCTGAGCATATTCATGCATATGGCGAGGACTTCCGACGTACGTTGCTGGGAGAATCGTCATCCGGCCGATATTGTGTGCGTTCCCGTCCACATTTATGGCATCTCGAAGGTGTATGTACTCTTCGGAACGCAGTTTTTTCTGGTTCAATCTAATGAATGTCAATCTTTCTGTTTCTATTTTTACATACATATCGACAGCATATTGGTGGAAAAGACGACGACATTTCAATATGTGATTGTCCTCATTTTCACGAACCATCAGTCGAAATGCATAATAGTTCATTGAACTTACTTTTTTGTTTGTTTCAGCGCCTGTACATTAATTTTCGCGTCAATAAAATTAATTGATCTTATAATAGAAAAAATATAGATTTGATATTCACCTGTAAGCGGATTTATCATTTTGATCGAGAAATGATAACCGTCTTCACCTTGCCAAAATATGATTGGATATTGTAACGCATCATATGATCGGTGAGTTTCGTACACACGCTGCTGCTGATTATTTCGTCGATGTAGAACGATATCACGTGATTCCAAATTTTCACCAACGACGACAATGGCGACATCATCAATTGTTGGTGCATTGAAACGTCTTGCGTGTTCTCCCGTAGGAGTCTTATCGGCTCTGATAACAATTTTGTGATTATCAGAGGGCATGCGGTCTAGTGCGGTTTTGAACAATGCAATCAATTGATTGTGTTGATATGCACAACGCTGTTCTACTTCTTGTGGAGCATTGCCCATGAAGTAAATCTGCAGAAATTTATAGTCAGCACCCGGAACTGGCAGAAGCGAACCTGCTCGATGATATATTTGACCTTGAATCTGTAATGTTTAATTTACATAAGAAAACAAAATAAAATGCTGTAAGTGGTGAAATTACCTTGAAAGTAGGCATGAAATTATCCCGAATCACATTTGTTGCGCCAAATGAAGTCATTTGGAAACAATTGTTGTAGTTCTGGATTTGTGTTAGGAAATGCTTGGAATGAGCTCCTGTTCCAGAAACCAATGAGAGCAATGGCTCTGGTGGTGGAATCAACGGTGTCAATTTCACTTTGCCACTTGCGCAACACAATCCAGGAGTTTCATTTTTATATTTCAATGCCTTACAATGTGGGCACACAACGCTCATCGAACCAATAGCAACGGAATGGTCTGCACTGTAATCGACTGTCCTGTTGTAATGAAATGCAGCTCGATGAGTATTTAACGCAACATTTGTTTCTCTTCTTGCACGTACATTTGAATTAATTATCACTCGGTTGGATTCTATAGAACGATTGTGTCTCATTCGATGCATATCTACTTCGTTTGCATATTCTCTTTCTTCTTGTGTACGTGCAGAACGTGTTTGTGATAATCGATTTCGTTCAATTTCATTTCGCTCTTCGAGTTGTTCCGCAGTTTGATTAGATCGAAAATACGCTTGATTTGAAGCATTGCGAGTTCTGCGACCTAAATTGCTCCTTCTTATTGGCGGCATTACAATGCGATAGAATTTATTGACTTTGCTCTTACCTTTTAACCGTTTATAACTTCAAAACCCACAGTCTATAGTAGGTTAATCTATAAATTTGTTTGAGGTAACACGATTTAACTTATTTCAATTAATGAATTGATTGCAATGTACTTACAATGGAATCTTAATTCAAAAAAAAACTTATCACCGTTAGTTAACTTTTTTAGAAACACTTTAAACTTTTTTTAATTCACAATTAACAATTGCACTTATTTTATTTTTCGTCCACCGATTAATTTGATCAACAATTTGACAATAAGCAGTCAATCAACATTTGCACAAATAAATTGGAATGTAAATAAAAAAGTAACGGTATTTTCGGACAAATCGCGAAACAATACAAAAGTAATAACAAATGAGTTATTTACAACATAAGAATATCCCAGCAAAAACTTTACTTACAAATAAGCCGAAAAATAAGGAGATAAATTTAGATAAATCGAAAAAAGTGGGCGTAAAAGTGGGCGTGGTAAATTTTTCTTTCAGTAAAAACTTAAATTAGATTACTACGATCATTTAAATAAAAGATTAGCCATATCGGTGCAGCCGTTTTCCGATTTTAGATAAATGGAAAAAAGTGGGCGTAAAAGTGGGCGTGGTCAATTTTTCTTTCCGTAAAAACCTAAGTTGGACTATGACGAACATTTCAGTAAAAAAATTGTCCAAATCGGTCTAGCCGTTCTCAACTGATGCAATTACCAACGAACGACAATTGATTTTTATTTATATAGATAAAGGCACTAATACACTCTAGCCTCATGTTCGAGAGCTCAAAAAGACTATTTAGGGATCAATGTCCCAGAAACCTTAAGCGTAGACAGTGACAAAGGCGATGAAAAATGGTCTCATCCTTCTCCTCATTTAGACACTTCTACAGAAGTTGATGTAGGGCAAGCCAAGTCTCCTCGGATGGTGCAGTGACCGGTAATGACCGCGTTCAAATAATGATGTTTGAACGCTATAAAAGAAAATCACTTGATTCGTTCTTGGCCCCAAAATATGAGCAGTTATTTTGGCTCGAAATTCATATGTTACCAGTAAGATGACAAAATATCAATGCTAACAATGGTCAATACTTTGAATAAATATATATTGCACAAATGTTTCAAAATAAAAGCTAAACATTTGTAAAAAATCCGCATTTTTAAGTCATACACCCATAAATAAATGAAAATTTACTATTATTCCTTTTTTATATTAAAATTGTTTACCCCTGGATCGATGTATTGAACCAATTAAAGAGTTAATCGTATCCTTTGAAATATTTTGCCGTGTTCCCTTATAACCGCATCTGATAAAGCTTCCTTCGTGGTATAATTTTGAGTCCGTATTTTGTAATTTAAAATTTTCCTTAGGTTTTCTATGGGATTAAGTTTTGGTGAACTCTTTACATTATTACTTTTTAACAATGCTGAGGGGTATAACAAATATATATCTTTCAAAATAGTCGGAATATAAATTCTTATTATCTAAAATAAATGTATATCAAAAGAGCAAAATCTAGTTTTTTACCAAACATTTTTATTTAAGGTTTAGATATACTAAATTCTGGAAAGTAAGAGATAACAGATTTATAATCTAAATTTATGAGCTAAACGTTTAGAAAGTATCTTGAATGTAAATTAATTCCTCCACATATGTATAAATATCAAAAATAAACTACGATTTAATAATTGCAAACAAAACCAGATGAAACCTCAGTTATCAGCAAATCCAAAAACTTCGCACGAGTTGTTTATTTTTGACTGAAATTTTAAAAATATTTGCTTTTAATTTGCAAAACTTAGTAGTCCTTGAAATGTTTGGTAAACAAATAATTTAAATATAAACTATAATTATGGCGATAATAATTTTTGTTATCAGTTGTAGTTTTTTTTTAATAATAATTAAAAATTTATTAAACATTTAACAAACAAAAACAACTATGTAAGAACTCAGTGTATGAAAGAAATTCTTGGCAAACATTTGAAAAGTGTTAATTTATGTGAGACATGATAATTAAAACTATTTTAATAACTTAGTTATGATTAAATTATTGAAAATAAACGTTTTTATTAAATGGAGAGACATAATAATTAAAACTATTTTAATAACTTAATTATTAATAAATTATTGAAAACTAAAGTTTTTATTAAATGGAGAGCTACACTTTAGAAACTGCAATGATCACGTGCAGTTGGTACCCTGATTATAATTGAGACTATCAC
Source organism: Calliphora vomitoria (assembly GCA_942486065.2). Lineage (NCBI taxonomy): Eukaryota > Metazoa > Arthropoda > Insecta > Diptera > Calliphoridae > Calliphora > Calliphora vomitoria. Next base: position 112,416,686 of record OW818030.2, on the reverse strand, counting down.
CTAAGGTAGCGGCCGAAAATGATAGATTTCTTTAACATAGTCTGCTTTTACACACAGTAATTTTACTTGAAGCAAGTCTCTTCGATTATTATACCCTTCACCATGAGTGGCAAGGGTATATATAAGTTTGTCATTCCGTTTGTAATTTCTACATTTTTCATTTGCGACCCCACAAAGTATATATATTCTGGATGCTTATAGATAGCGAAGTCGATATAGCCATGTACGTCTGTATGTTGAAATCAACTTTCCGTAGCCCCCAAATAACTTACAAACATAATTTATACATCAATATGTCGGGAATTCTTCCGGCTCAGTCGCTATTTAAAATAGAAAAATCGGCCCACAAATGGCTGAGATATAAGGAAAAAACCGGGACAACCTCAATTTTTGGTCTATTTTTGATCTATATCTGGATTACTAAGTCATTAATATAGACAATATGGATATCTAATGATAGATATTTCAAAGTCCATTGCAACGATGTATTTAAGGCTATAGTAATTTGGACCTACAATGGGTCGAAATCGGGAAAAATATTTTTTTTTTACCAAAAAAATTTTTTTTCATTAAAAAAAATTGGAAAAAAATTAAAACAATTTGAAAAAAATTAAAACAATTTGGAAAAAAAAAATTTAAAAGAATTTTGAAAAAAAAAATTTTTGAAAAACAATTTCAATTTTGTTTACCTAAAAATATTTAAAATTTTTATTTTAAAGTATAATTTGGTGAAGGGTATATAAGATTCGGCAAAACTGAATATAGCTCTCTTACTTGTTTTTAAACTTGCTCGTCTGTTTACACACATCAAGTCTGTGTTCAATTTTGTATGTCAAAACCTAATAGACGCCATAGTGAAAATTAAAAAACAAAAGAGAATTGAAGATACTTGCCAGTACAAGCAGATGTGTACCCAGCGCTGCCAACTTTGACGATTTATCGTCATTTTGACGATTTTTTAAGTCAAATTTATTAAAATGACGATTGACGATTTTTAATTTTTCCCGCGAACAAAAATGACGATTTTTTAAATTGAACATAACGTTGCATTTGCTACCATGGATCATTTGTCAAAGCTGGTAAAAAACTCTTTTACAGATTCCGATTATGCATAAAACATATCGATTGGAAGAACAAAAGCTACAGCCATTATAAAAAATGCTGTTGGTAAAACTCAGCTCCAAACAATATGTGAAATCATGAATACCAATGCTTTTTCGTTATGTATAGATGAATCTACTGATATCAGTAACAAAAAACTGATGTGTTTGATATCTAGAGTTTGTCTAGATTTTAAAATATATGATTTCTTCTTTGGTTTGATTGAAGTCGATAAATGTGATGCAACCTCTTTATTTACAGCAATAAAAACATATTTTTTGGATAACAAGATTGACTATCAAAAACACATGATAGGCTTTGCCGCAGATGGGGCTCCCAATATGACAGGAAAACACAATTCCGTGGCAAGCCATTTTAAAAAAGAAATACCAAATTTATTTATTTTAAAATGCGTGTGCCATTCATTAGCACTGTGCTCATCATATGCCTGTTTGAAGCTGCCATCATCAGTGGAAACTTTGACTCGTAATATATATAATTACATTTCAAACAGCCCTAAAAGAAATAATAAATTTCAAGAAATTCAATCTTTATTGGAATTCAAACCGAAAAATCTTCTTCATCCTTCACAGACCAGGTGGCTTTCACTGGAATCAGTTGTTAACCGTTTACTTGAACTTTTCAAGCCACTAAAAATTTATTTTGAATTCGCGGTCAATATTGATCTTATAGACACAGCCGAAGACATACTAAATAATTTGAACGGTATTCACCAGTTATATTTTTATTTTTTAAATTATATTCTTCGTCTTATAAACAATGTCAACAAACTTTTTCAAAGTGAAAGTGTACAATCCAAAATATATACAGTGAGTTGTCCAGATTGTTAAAAACCGTCTTATCAAATTTTGTGAAAGAAGAGTATTTGGTTAATTTTGAAATCCAAAGTTTTAATAACTAAGACATATTTTTAAATAAAGATGAAGTGTATCTTGGCATTTACGTGAAGGAGAACCAATCTAGTTTAAATATTGAATATAGTCAATATAATATATTTGTTGAATTCTGCGTCCAATTTTATATTGAATTGGTTTCACAAATTTTAAAACGTTTTGATTTTGGCGATAAACTTTTAGAAGGATTAAACTCCATTGAACCAATGGAAAAGAATATCAAGAACTTGATAATGAAGTTCGAGAATTACGTAATATAAAATTCACCGAACTCGAAACATTGGTGTTTTGGAAAAATGTGTCTAATTTAAAGAGAGCCAATAATGCAAAGGCCTTCCCAATTTTAACACAATTTGTTTCGAGTTTAATGGCACTACCTCATTCGTCGGCCAACGTTGAAAGAATTTTTAATATTGTAAATTTAAATAAAACAAAAACCAGAAATGCTTTGGATTCTTCAACATTACAAGGAGTATTGTTTTCAAAAGATTATCTTAAGTTAAATAATTCTCAGTGTTTTAATATAGCAATTAAAAATTACTTATTAAAAAAATGTCACACAGAAATGTAGCAGAATTAAATACCAAAATTAATTATTTTTTTATTAAATAATAACTTTATTTACATGTAAATAAAATAAAAATATTTAAAAAGTTAATAAAAAAATGTTTTTGGTATTTTTAACGTATTTTTGTCTTGACGATTTTTTTCTTTTTAACTTGACGATTTTGACGATATTTTTTTTTTTAATTGACGATTTCTCCAAAAAAAAGTTGGCAGCACTGTGTGTACCCCTCTTCTTTTTTCTTGCCTCTCTCTATTATAAACTCAGACTTGCGGCAAGAAAACTTGCCCTGTGTAAGTCTGCTTTTACACAGGGCAAGTTTACTTGAAGCAAGTCTCTTCGATTCTCTTTTAAACTTGCTCGTGTAAACACACAGCAAGTCTGTGTTCAATTTTGTATGACAAAACCTAATAGACGGGATAGTGAAACAAAAGAGAATTGAAGATACTTGCCAGTACAAGCAAGTTCTTCTTTCTTGCCTCTCTTTCCTATAAACTCAGACTTGCGGCAAGAAAACTTGCCCTGTGTAAAAGCAGACTATTTATATATATTCTTTATGTGTACTCTGTGTACTTTGGATTAATACATTTTAAATAGTAAATATTTTTATCTTACTTTTATATTAATTGTTTTTGGCGTGCGCTTTTATTGTAAATTTTACAATTGTAATACAAATTTAAATAATTTTCAAATCAATTTTATTACACGCAATTCGAGTGGTTGAATTGTATGTAATAAATATGTGATAAGAAAATCCAAAACAATTCTATAAATACGAGGACAAATTAGTAAGTTTTTAAAATACTGTTCAATAAAAAATTTACTTTTTCTGCTGAACAAATGTTTGAAATCAAGCAGCGTTACATGTTTATACCCTTCACTTTCGTGAGAAGGGTATACATATAAAATTTGTCATTCCGTTTGTAATTTCCACAATATAATTTTGCGACCCTATAAAGTATATATATTCTGGATCCTTATAGATAGTGGATTCGATTTAGCCATGTCCGTCTGTCTGTCTGTTGAAATCAATTTTCTGAAGACCCCAGATATCTTCGGGATCTAAATCTTCAATAATTCTGTCAGACAGTTTTAAGAAGAAGTTTCCTATTTAAAATCAGCCAAATCCGTCCACAAATAACCGAGATATGAGCAAAAATCCGAGACAACCTCTATTTTTGGCCTATTTTTTGGTCTATATCTCGATTACTAAGTCATAAATATAGACAATATGGATATCTAATGATAGATATTTAAAAGTCCATTGCAACGATGTATATAAGGCTATAGTAAGTTGGACCTACAATGGGTCAAAATCGGGAAAAATATTTTTTAACCCGATTTTTTTTTTTTTTCACAAAAAACATTTTTTTGTCATAAATTTTTTTCACTAATAAATTTAAAAAAAAAATTAATTTTTAAATTAAAATACATTTGTTTAAAAAAATTGGAAAAAAACTTTTAAAAAACAATTTCGGAAAAAAAAATTAAAAAAATTTTTTTTTAATTTTATTTTAAAGTATAATTTGGTGAAGGGTATATAAGATTCGGCACAGCAATAGAATTTGACAATGGCGAACATAAAAATCTCTAAGCTTATTGTACGTGGAGGCGGAGGATAACGAATCCTTTGGACACACAGAAAGAACAAACCGAAAGACTGGGAAAAAATCTAACAAATTTGTTGGCTAATTTAAAACAAATATTGGAATATTTTAGAAATCTCAAACGCCTCAATTGCCTTAAAAAAATTACTAGCATTCAAAAATTTTAGGAAAACCTCATATTTCTATAAATACTTATCAAATTGTTTATCAATTATTAAACACATTGCAAAATTACAACGCATTTAATATTGCAGTAATGTTTTGTTTATAGCAGACACATTTATTACATTATTATTATGTATTTGTTAATATTTATTTATAATATTAAAATGGGAAAACAATTACAAACATTAACTCAGCTGTTTGTATGATAATGCGACTTGACTTGACTGATTTCCATTAAATATTGTGATGGCAGACTTTTAATAGAACATAACTTTTAGTTTGTCACAACGACATTGTTGCAAATAATTGTACTTATTTCTCACTTTATAATAAAAAAATTAAAAAAATGCAAGCACATGGTGTATTTTAAAAAAGGTTTCTTATCAGCAAATAAAGAAAAAATTAAAATAAAAAAAAGAGGAAAACAAAACCTAGGTCAAATAATAATTGATGATCTCTCACCACACAGACGTGTGGTCTGTGATGCAATAAATACAATTAATTGCATAAGTCAATAGACTAGGAAAATTCTCTAAGACAAATGTATTTAAAAAGGTAATTTAAAGATAAATTGACAAATATTTATCATAACAACTAATAACGTTTGTTGTCAAAACAAAGTTGTCTGAGCTGAAGTACTAACCGAAATTTTTTCTTCTGACAACCACTTTGTAGTTTATCATGACAAAAATGTATCAAGTATAGACATAGGGTTACTGTATTTTACTCGGAAAATGTTTATAACGGTCCATTGCAATTATGACAGTTGTTTATGGTGTAGTAACGACCTTTTTAAATCGCTTAATGGGTGAATTATTACCAGACTTGAACTTTTTAGAATGACATGGATTTATCAAGTGTTTTTGGGTTTATTTTCTTTGTCTAATGATTTTTTTTATAAATAATTGCATCAGCCACAAGATTATCATGAAAATAATAATTTTTATTAAATATAGATTTCTATAAAAATCTGCGCAAATTCTTTTAATTTACAAAAAAAAATACAAAAAAAATATTGAAAATATATTAAATATATAATTAATTAGACCTTTTCATCGAAATATAATAAAATAAAATACATTATCTTTATCACGTATTCCCAGCAATTCTTTGAACTTGTCTCTTTAACTCGATTTTTTTTTTATATATTTATTTTAAATTTCAGTTAACCTTATTAAAGTTTGTTGACTCAAAGAATTTATTTTAAAAAAATATATTTTTTTGAAATTTATTATATTTATTGTCATTCTTTGTTTACATTTCTCAAAGTTTGCAAAAATAAAGAAATCTGTTTATTTTAAATGATTTGGGGTATTTTAATTTCTTAAAACGCATAAAATTAGAAATTAGAGCAAATATTTTTAGAAAAAAATTAAAAAAAAAAAAAACGACAACACTCATGACTATCAAATATTTGTGTTAATTTTTTTATATTGCTTTAAAATCATTATAACTAAATATAAATTAGGGGGATTTTTAAATCGTAATTCAAGGTGTTTTATGTTTTAATCTATTAAAGTGTATTTTTTATAACTATAGGTGTCTTAAGTTCGGATGTTTAATTGGTTACTTTTATAAAACAAATTAATAAACCTCTGATGAATTTATGAATTAAATATGAATATAGAATATAGTAATCATTGAATGAAACTTTATAAATTCAATATTTATTTGTATTGACTCTCCGTTTTCTTTTCTGGAATAAAGAGGGCAACATTTTCTTCCAGAAAAACGGCATGCGATGTATTATCTTTTTTTTAACTTCTAGCATGACTACTAGGTGTATGAAATTACAGCTAAATTAATTACATACTGTTACGAATGTGCAATGACGATTAGAATTTAAAGGTCTGTAACGACTGCCTGCAGTATTCATCATGTTTGAAGGGACGTCCATCAGTAGCATTGTTTGTAAGTATGGCAACATTAAATGTTTGGGCTGCTGGCAATGACATCGAAGGCTCTAGAATTCGAACATACGAGTTTTGTCGGTTAAGAGCATTGTAGAAGATTCCCGAGAGATGGCATGTGTATAAATAGTGGCAGAGGTTGCAGTCGTGAGTTGAGTTGATCATTGGCGCTGTTAGAGTTAACATCAACTGTCGTGTACATGTGTGTTAGTACATTATAAAGTTTGTGTGCATTTCTGCGAATTTATAAACATGTATAAAGACATTGAGTGACTATTTAATTCTGTTGTTGTTGTACATTCTAAATAAATAAAGAGTTGTTACAATTTTAAACTACTAAAACTGCTTTTATTTGCAATCAAAGGTATCCGGTTTATTTAAAGGAAATAAGCCCCGTTTTTAGAAGGTAAAAACGTAACAATACGATATTATCAACAGACTTCCTCAAGTGTCTAAAACCAGATTTATGTGATCCAGCCATACAATTTTGTATCTGATGAAATCTTCCAAAAGCATAAAATTGTATATTACCCAGCTCAAGAGTACATTAATAAGATGTTTCGCATTTCCAGAATCTGTCTCAAAATGATCTAGACCTAGGTAGCAATAAATTACAAATAAATCACACTATTGTTTAATAGAAACATCCCTGGCATGATATGCATTTAAAGTACTAAAAATGTGTACTACTTTTTCATATTGTATTTCGAATCTTATATACCTTTCACCAAATTATACTTTAAAATAAAAATTTTAAATATTTTTAGGTAAACAAAATTAATTTTTTTTTTCAAAATTAAAAATTTTTTTTTTTCAAAATTTTAAAAATTATATTTTTTTTAAAAAATTTTTTTTCGAAATAGTTTTTTGTTAATTTTTTTAAAATTTTTTTTTTATATTTTAATTTCTTTTTTTTTTAATTTACTAGTGAAAAAAAGCTTATGGTTAAAATTCAGGTTAAAAATATTTTTCCCGATTTTTACCAATTGTAGGTCCAAATTACTATAGCCTTATATAGAGCGTTGTAATGGACTTTGAAATATCTATCATTAGATATCCATATTGTCTATAATAATGACTTAGTAATCCTATATCTGGATCAAAAAGAGGCCAAAAATCAAGGTTAGTCCGGTTTTTTCCTTATATCTTAGCCATTTTCTCGATTTTAAATAGCAACCGAGCCGGAAGAATTCCCGATATATTGATATATGAATCAAGTTTGTAAATTATTTGGGGTCTTCAGAAAATTGATTTCAACAGACGGACATGGCTTAATCGACTCCGCTATCGATAAGGATCCAGAATATATATACTTTATAAGATCGGAAAATGATATTGTGGAAATTACAAACGGAATGACAAACTTATATATACCCTTCTCACGAAGGTGAAGGGTATAAAAAGGAAAATTATGCATAAGTTACGAAAAATGTAACAAATATAACCAAACGACATCACTGATCTGGTAGCTCCAGCAATTTCTTCTTCTTTTTTGGTGTTAACAATTACATGAAATTCTTCTTCTTCAATATTGCTATTCATACAGAATGATAACAATTGTTACAACAAATATTTTACCAGGATTCAGACAAAAAGTTAAGCAAGGACGTAATATTTCCAACTGGGTTATTTTTAAAATATTTTAAAATGTAATTAAAACATAAATAAGCCGTTTAATAAAACATTATATTCTAGGTTTGTCTTAATTGAGAATGCCATTACTTTACTTTTAATTAAACTTTGTTTAATAAAACATTGACAAATTTAATTATCGTTAATTAACAATAAATTTAATTTTCTCTCACTATTTTTATTTGTTTATTGCATTTAAGAAGTAAACAAATAAAAAACGTTGTTGAACAATGTTTACTACATGGAACACGTGTTTGCATGTGAAGAGTTTTGTATTTAAATGTAAAATATTTGTATACATTTTGTTTCACAAATAAATCATTTAACTAAACAAAATATATATGTACTATGTATGTATGTACTATATTGTTAAAAGAAAAATAGCAAAAAGAAATAGAAAATAAATTGAAATTCAGTTATGGTTGACTTGGCAATGAACTACAAACTAAATTTAGAATAAATTTCCAATATTTTTCTAACATTTCTAAAGTGCAAATTAAGATTAATTCCAAATCAAATAAGAAATTTTATTAAAATTCCATAAAATAAATAAACTTTGTTGTTTAACCCAGTACATTATTAATAACAAAATTCTAGTTGGAACTAAATAAATGTTCAAATTCTATTGATTTGTGGCTGAGCTTTTTTCTTTAAAAATAGTGTTTTTAATTTGCAAAAGCAAAACAGAAAAAAAGTTATAATGTTAAAAAAGATAAAATATGAAGTTATAAAAATAAGAAAAGGCATATATTTCATGTATACGTGTTCTCTACCTCTTGATCATAAAGTTCCGTTATACTGCCGACGTTATTTCTAATGTTAAGACATACAAATTTCTCGCGGAGACGTGGGATAACCAACCTGCATTCTAGCCTGTTGCAAACAGCTTAGATAACTTAAATTGCCATTTTCTACCTATAGTTTCACCCACTATACACGTCAAACGGAGGTGGAGGAGGCCAAATAACAGAAAACGCGCCATTCAAATGTGTACCCCGCATTGAACTTGTCCCAATTGGCAGTGAAAATATTTACGTGAGAAAAAACGCGTCATTCGTGTTTTCCTTTAAAGAATGCCACGCTTTTATCATTCTAAAATTTTCTTTTCATTCTAAAAATATTAACAAAATCGCATAATTGTGTAGTTTTCCTAAACGTAAATATAACGTGCTATATAAATTTAACGTTATTATATTGTAAACAAATAAATAAATAAACTATTACCATGATGGGAATAAAATCGTGGTAAACAGGAAACTTCAAATCAAGTGATTTATATAATTAAATAAATCTGATGATACTATACTTTTTTGAATACTTTAAAAACCGGTATCGAACACGGGTTTAGCTGGAAAAACGGTTAACCGGTTTTTTATTGTATAAGTCATTACACAGATTATTAGAGACAGCTATGAAACAAATGAGACGCTTCACAAAATAGTAATATCGAACCGTATGGTTATTTTGACGTTCTACAGCCACATTTCAATGGTTGTGGTTTGCAGAGCGAGAGAAGAAATACAGTTTTCATAGGCAACTAGTATGATATGTATTTGTCTCTCTTTCCAAACCACAACAATTTTCACATTTTCTTTTATTTGTTTTCTATTGCTGGTGTCAGTAATATGGCACCAGCTCATTTATATCTATAATTTCAGTTTTTCTTTATTTTTACTTAAGTTTTATTTGAACGTTAAAAATATATATGCGTTCTAAACTATTAAACTGTTCGCCAAAAAGAAGTTTGACAGTAAAATGTGTCAAAATTTGAAATATTATTAAAATTACGAGAGACCTCAAAGAATATCTAAATATTGTAAACAGTTGGAGTCGGTCTTTAGCCTCTGCTCGGTTATATCAGAATGCGATATTCGATACGAAAATATTGTCAAAAAGTATAAATAGATAGCAAAGCAAGTACAAAAAGTTAGAAACATTTTAGTAAAAAGTATTCATTATTGAGCTATTGACAAAACAATGGAAACTTAGGTTTAGTGTGCACAATAATTATCTGGACTTTTTAACGACTAAGTATTTTGTTGGATATCCCTTGTTTTGTACTACTGCTTCACATCGACTAAAGGTGAAGTCACACATGGCAAATATTTGACGAAAAAATTGGTTCCCACTAAACGAAATAGATTCTAATTTTTCATTTATTTTAAAACCTGTTTTTACTTAGGAAAATTCAAAACAAATATTTAGTTTTATTTTATTTGATGCTGTTTAATCTTACAAAACACTTGTAAAAAAGTGGTTACGTTTTTTTTTGGAGTAAATATTTGTCATGTGTGACCCTACCTTATGCATCGAACCATAGATAAATACACATAGATCGGAAACACTCCTGTCAAAGACCTAACTCAGTTGTCAAAAACCTAGGTGGTGAGAATGTATTAGTAAAAAAAACTATGTGAAAACAAAAACAACACTCATATGTGTACCATTTTTGAGTAATTTTTTTCTTTGAGTTTTTTTTCTAGTTTCCGCTCTATGTATATTTTCTGTATGCATTGAACCATAGAGAAAATATACATAGAGCGGAAACTAGAAAAAAAAAAAATACTTAAACAAAAAAATTACTCAGAAAAGTTACACATACGAGTGTTGTTATACCCTACACCACCATAGTGGGGAGGGTATAATGGATTTGTGCAGATGTTTGTAACGCCCTTAAAGTATACCGATCGACTCAGAATCACTTTATGAGTCGATTAAACTATGTCCGTCCGTCTGGCTGGCTGTCCATGTAAACCTTGTGCGCAGAGTACAGGTCGCATTTTTGAAGATATTTCGATAAAATTTGGTCCATATCATTTTTCCTGCCCAAGGACGAATCCTCTATGTGTCATTGATACTTTGAGATTCCCTTATAACCGCATCTGAAAAATTTTCTTACGTGGTACAATTTTAAGTCCGCATTTTTCAAACAGCAATTTCCCATATGTTTTCGATGGAATTGAGATCAGGCGCTGGGCAGGCCACTACAAAACACCTGACCTCAAAATCCGATACCAGACATAGTATTATTTATGATATGAATTGGACGCATACATTGGCTTGAAAAACAGTCCCAAACCATAATATTGCCATCGCCAAACTTGACTTTCTTATTTGTGTACTTGGGCTTTTCGAGGGGTGTGGCTAACAGTTCGAGAACTAATTTTCAAATTTAGATTATTGATAACTTCCCGGGGAGTCATATCCTATAAAAGTATTTTTATTAAACTTAAACTTTAATGCTTATAAATGCTGAAATTTAATAAATTATAATAGAAAAGGTTGTAAATTTGAATTTATCTTAGCTGAAATTTAAATTATGGAATATATTTTCAAAAAAGTTTTCCATTGTATTGTCACTCACTACAGATTTCTAAAATAGCAATATTCTTTCCGTTGATATAAAATGTGACTAAAAACACTCACCTGATGTTGTTTTGCTAAAACTTATTTGGATAATATGTAGGTCAAGTTACCGCCGCCATTCGCAAACGTACTGGCGAACGATATGTTCTTGCACTATTGTCAGATATTTTCTCAGGCAGTTTCCAAAGACTGTGGCTTGTTCGTATATAAGTAGTAGCAGTGACTTCAAAAAACCTCTAAGAAAGAAATCTAAAGAGGTCAAATCTGATTATCTTGCCAGCTTTCGCAAATAGCTAAAAGGAGATATTAATGTCCATTGATACCCACGACGTCATCGTAAAAACTATTCTCCATGGCACTTCCAGCGTAAATGGAGAATACAATACAGTAAATTTCCAGTACCCGAAAAACGCACATTTTGTTGGCATAGGACGGCCGAAATCACTGAAGAATAGTCACGAATATTCAGAGTTGTAGAAAAACGGTGTTGTTCAGTTGAACTGCTAAGATTTTTTTTTTTGTTGGCGGAGTAACAAGACTCTCAAATTGCCAGGATGTTCCACGTACATTCAAGTTGGTTGACCTATATCTTCATATAGGGAGCTGGAACCACAAAGTATATACTTTGTGTGGGAACGCTTAAACTTTCAATACGTTTAGTTTTCAATGGTACTCCACCAGTTTACGATGTTGAGTTTTATATGAGCTGCTCAGATATGCCATAAAATGTCTACTACCATTTTCGTCTCGTCTATTTATTATAGCATCTTTCTGACAAATATCTTAGGCACAAACCAGTCATACAAATACAACTCTGTGTATTCAGCACACCGCCAGCTGATTGTCAAGCTGACAGCAAACGAAAAAAACATCTAGTTTTTCGGGCTGCCACAAAAAAACCGACAGACAGAAAATAAACTAAAAATTTTCTGAATTTTTCAACCGTTTTCTTTCTTTTATAAAGAATAGTAAGTAAAAAACTAATTTAAATAGACAATTTAAAAAAATCCTTCAAATTGAAAATAAATTTCATTACATCTTACAGAAATATAATAAGAAAAATGCCCGAAGCTCGCAGTCCCATGGCAGCTTTTGCGGAAAGTTTGCATAATATGCTTGACGGGCCAGTAACATGGTTTAGAGGTAAGTAAATAGGTTCTTCAAAATGTTATTGAGGAATTTTATAATGATTTACTGCCATAATTTTATAAAAACTGGAAAATATTAAACAATTCCTGGCACTCCATTACATAATGACATAACCTCAATGTTTAAATGTCAGTTTAATTTTTGCCAATTTGTTGTTGTTTATGTTTTGTTTATATTCTGGGGAAATTAATGATTTGTTTTTCTTTTTGCGTAGAATCCATTGTTGAGCCCAACCAAAAGAAATACGCCTGGTATCATCAACAGTTCCGTCGTGTACCCACCATCGACGAATGCTACACAGATGATGTGATCTGCCGTTTCGAAGCCGATCAACAATTCCGCCGTGATCGTATGGTTGACAATGAAATTGTTACCATTTTACGTCAACGTTTTGAGGATTGTACCATGTATGAGGCTCCCGATCATGCTGTAAAATGCAAACCAATTTTGGAACAGTATGAAAAGGCTGCCGAAAATTGGTTCATCAAGTGTGAGTTGGATATATAAATTCTTAAGATTTTGTTTTTAATAATATTATTTGTTATGTTTTAACAGATGGTGATTTGGGTGGTTACACCAATGCCAAGGCTGCCTACATGAAACAAAAGCATCGTCTTATTTGGGAACGTCGTCATGGTCCCGTTGGTAGTAATAAGAAAAATGCCTCCGCAGCCGCCGCCGAGTCCTCCGCCGCTGATGAAGAATGAGTATTGTATAGTGTGTGTTATATGTTTGGTGAGCTCTCGGGTACTGCTGCCAAATTTTAGTTAAATTTTTATTTCTGTTAATAACTCTCTTTCCATCAGCTTCGATAACAACCAGATACTGCTAAACATGAAATGTTCAAGTAAAACACAACATAAACAAATCAACTATAAACAAATGTTATTAGAATAACGAAAATATAATTAAAACAAAAACAACAATTGCAACTGTGAACAATTAATTAAAAAACAGTCAGCTTAGATTAAAAAAATCTTTAACGTCGGAGTATTAAAAGGATTTTTCTAAAAATTACGGAAAAAGCCTTATAAAAACTTATTTGCAAGAATTTCAAGAATCCATGAATTAGATAGACTACTTTTACGATTTGAATCTTTGGATAAACGAGGACTGAACAAATATTTTAATTTTTGAATGAAACTTTTTATGAAACCTTCACAAACTCGAAAGGTATTGAATGTACTCAAGATAATTGGCGATAATTCATTAAATTTTCAAGATTACCAGGTGAGTGTTCAATTTTGTTCTTAAACTGGCGGGGTGAAACACTTTCTACGTTAAAAGTAGAATATAATTTATGAAAGGGGTTTCAACTATTAAATTAAGTAAAACGTGATGCTGAAATACACTTTTATTCCATTAGACTGCATCCAAATTAGGTACTTGCATAAGACATGTAAATTTGCTCCAACCAAATGAGTAAATTCATAAAGAATTTAATTAATATTAAAATACATTTTTGGTTAAGAATTACATCTGTCCGTGTGAAGGACAGTACAATTTTTAGGCACATAAAATATTTAGGAGTATTTTTGAAAAAGTCGAATGTGATTGTAACATTTTAAACAAAAAAATTAAAAAGTTATGTTCTTTCGATTGGCTATTTAGAATCGCCTCTAAAATATTCGGAAAATAGAAACAAATCATGGTTGCCTACCGATTCAGAACGGTTAAAAGGTAACGGTATTTGCAGTTATTTCAGTAAGGGTGTTTTAATAATAACGGTAAGAGTGCCATATTCGGCACCAGATTCAAAAATATTCCGGTTTATTTGAAGAGTCTATCACTAGATATCCATATTGTCTATGTTAATGACTAGTAATCCAGATAGATAAAAAATCGGGGAAGTTGTGGTTTTTCTCTTATATATCTCAGCCATTGGCCGATTTGCCGGAATTAAAACAGCAACAGAACCAGGGCTAGAAGAGATATATTGATGTATAAGTTATTTGGGGTCTTCGGAAAGTTGATTTCAACATACAGACGGACATAACTTTATCGACACCGCAATATATAACGATCCAGAATATACACTTTATGGGGTTTGAAATTAAAAATGTGGAAATTTCAAACGGAATGACAAACTTATATGTATTTAAACTTACCACTCATGGTGAAGGGTATAATTAAACGGATTAAATTGCTCGTTTTTTTGTAAAAATACAATTTTTATTATAAAAAAAAAAATACAATCAAAATTAAATTTTAGTATAAATGCTTTTTTAGGGCAGTCTTAAATATAAAATTGCATAGTTATAGAACTAGAAAGGCATGAGTTACCAGTTTTTTTAAAAAATGTATATCTTGAAAAAGGAAATTAAAAATAATTCTTAAAAATAGTAAGTTAAGTTGACAAAATGGTAATGAACACAAAAATTATAATCAAAAATAATAGCAGTAAAAGAAAAGCTAAAATTCCTTTTAACTAGGAACACTTTCATTTAATTGAGCTTCTTTCTGTTTAAATATATTAGAGTTAAGAGTTGATACTTATTTTATACTTATTAAGCATAATGAATTTAATTTGTTATCAAATTTGTTAGTAGTATAAAATTGTGCTATTATAAGTCTAGAAAATCTTAAATTTAACTTATAGAAACTAATGGCTTGTTAATGAGACTCTTTTTCAGTTTGGCCAAAGCACTTGAGACTTTGGCTGAGCCATCCTTTTTACGTTCTTCTTTGTTTTTTGTACCCAAAGGAATCATGGTAGTGTCTAGCAGACGTCGTCTAAACATCTTATAATACTGTAAAACTTGGGCATTGGCCCAAACCTGCTTGGCATCGAAATCTAAAATTCTCACCGAATCCAATGATTTGGCACGTGACAATGCCACATAAGCCTGCCCGGCTTCGAATACTTTAGACAAAGACATTTCAACACAATCCAAAGTTAAACCCTGAGATTTGTGTATGGAAAAGGCCCAGGCCAATTTGAGAGGGACTTGTCTGCGTGTCACAGCGCCACCGCTAGGGGTTTTAATTATCCATTTTTCATGTTTGCAGCAGTATTCTGTATTATTTTTAAATTTCACCACTGGCACACCCTTTTCAATGCGCACCACAACACCTCGAGCTCCATTCACTAAACCAGCCGAGATGTTAATGTTTTTCAGCAACATCACTTGGGCATTGATTTTCAAATACAGCTGGGAGGGTGCCTGTACTTGAGAATCCAATTGTTTGGTCATTAAAGCATCTGAATCTTCTGCTCTAAATAGAACTTTATCACCGGCTAAATTTTCCAATTTCGATTCATTTATGGAATTGGCATCGTTGGTGTGCGAACACAGCTGGGTGGCTAAAATGCCATTGGCCTCTATTTTCTGCTTAGATGTGGCCACTAAACGTTTCGCTATTTCTTCATTACAGTGACCAATACGTAAATGATTTAGAATCTTAATAAATTCAGGATCCGACTGACGATGCACCTCTTTAAGTTCATACACACTCTCAACGCATTTTTCCCAAGCACTCGATTGGAAACAGAAACGTTGTGGAGGTGTCTGAGAGCCACCACTGGAGAGATTTTCTTCGCGTTTAATAACTGGCGGCAATTGCAGGAAATCACCACAAAGTACCAGTTGTATGCCGCCAAATGGACGATCATTGCGTCTTATATGGCGGGCAACTGCTTCAATTTTCTAAAGATAATAACAAAGCTAGGCTAAGAATTGTTGAAAAATAGATTACTATAATACTTACATCAAAATATTGACCATCCACCATTGAGATTTCATCAATAATCAAACGTTTGCACTTACGCCAAGCCTGAGCACTGGCCGGCCGTGAAGCCAATTCGTAACAACGTTGTAAAGTGGCATCACCACCTCCTATGCCAGCAAAGGCATGCAAAGTCACACCACCTATACGCATAGAACATAAATAAATCTGCTTAAAATCAACATGTTGCTAAGAACTTACCTATCAGACAAGCTGCCACACCAGTGGAAGCCGTGGCCACTGTACCATCTGGTGGTAGAGCTGAAATAATTTTTCTCAGCAAAAAACTTTTACCCGTACCAGCGGAACCAGTAAAAAATATATTTTTCCCCGAAACACAAGCCTTTAACACTTCCATTTGCTCTTGACACAGCTTGAGCGACTCCTCAGTAACCATAGGTGATTCTTGGTAGAGTTTCTTGGGAGCCGGCAGACCACTCTTATCACTACCTCCCTTTATCTCATCATAACGACGTTTTTTAGCTGCCAGTGGCGAGGGAGTAGTAGCTGTGCCTCTTGATGGTATCAGACCAGCCCGTTTGCGAGCCATAACCATTTCCGCTGTTGTTACCGGGGAGACTTCTTCAAATTTACTAGGATTTCCGGACAACATATGAGCTCTTAATTGCTTTTGTGCCGCAGCGTCATCTTGCTTTTCGCCACCATTCATCTTAATAAACACTGTGCGTAGGAAAAACATTAAAGTCCCAGGCGGCGCATTCGACAAGTACATAGCACAATTCTCCGCTTTAAAATTGATGGAAGCCTTGCCCTCCGCCATGAATTTCTTATGCACCATGATGTCTTTCATTTTAAATTTCATAGGTTTTACCTTTTCCGAAGACAATTCGATGAACAACTCACGTATATCGTTTCGTATCAGTCTTAACGTGGCCACTTTGTAGGCCAACTTGCGTCCCACGACACCAACGGCATTTGTCCATTGTAGGTTAATGCAACAAGTCAATACGGCATCATTTAAATCCATGTTGTCTAATTTAAAATTATAGTTATTTTTCCCGGAACTTTCCTAATAAGTAACCCTCCCAGAAGTGAATAAATGTCAAATCTTCCTACTAGCAATTAACAATTGGCCCGCCGGTTTTAACATGAATACAAAGAAAAACCATCTGCCGCCTAAACGAAAAATGGAAGAAATTGTTTGTTGTTGTTGTTTTAGCGAAAGTTGCCACATGGCTAAAAATCGCTTCTGAGTTGTTGCCATATTTATAAAGTATTGCCATATTTCTGAGGGTAAAATATTGCCAGATTTTTGTTTGTATAGGGTTTCTGGTAAATTGAATTTTCGACTTTCGTCTTTAATAAATTTATAAATAATCGACATTTTTGATTTTTCATCCAATTTTAATGCAAAAAACATATATTTGATAGATTTATTGATGAGAAATCTCATTTAAAACAAAAAAACAAAATCGACTTGTATTGACTTTTCAACATTTTTGGAATAACGTAATCGATTGTTCGACTTTTTTCCCGACCAAAATGTCGATTTCGACATCACGACTTTTTCAGCAAAAAGTCGATTGTTGGAAAAATCGTATTATAGAACCCTAATTTATATAATGTATAGATCTGTTATTTAATTAGGGACCTGATTCTGAAACATCAAATGGAGTAAAAGTTCAAATTTTTACTCGAGCGATGGATTAATTTTTAATATTTCATCGATTATTCGTACAAATAAGTAGTAAAAAATATTATTTGTATAATTTAATAAAATATACTATATTTAGAACCAAAACATTTTAACAAATTGTTTGTTAACAATGAATAATGCCCAGTTTTTGACTTCGTATTTAAATACGTATTTAGTTAATTTTTACTTAAATTTAAATGGTATTTAAATACAGTTTGAGTTTTTCAGTGCTATATATTTCTTATTTAAATAAGAAAAAAGTGTGGTAGCACTACTAAATATCCAAAAATTATCGATAGTTTTGTATAAAACAGCTGTTCAAGCAAAACAAAAATTGATACATTTTGCCAAATAATGAAAAAAAGAAGGATATTAAACAATAAAATATTTGTAGGAAAATGCACAAAAGATGCCCCAATTTCACCGCATCGGAAGTGTAGTTTTTGTTAGATGCCGTAAAAAAATACAGCGCTACAATAGAGTGAAAAAAAACAGACAACAAAAGACAGCTGTTGAAAACATGTGGTAGTTTATGAAACTTAAATAGAATTTAAATGGCCAACGTTGGCCATTTAAGTATCATTTAAAAAAGCACTGAGAAACTCATTTTCCTATTTAAATAGAACTTAAATATAATTAATATTTAAATACGAAGTCAAAAACTGGCCCTAAATATACAAAGTTAATAATATATGGATGTACATCTTTGAATTAATTAATTAATTAAATTTGAGCCTTATTCACAAAAATCTTGATTAAAAATTAAAAAATATTCATTCGCAAAATCCAATATTTAGCTTAATTTAAAGGGTTTTATTTAAATAGAATTCGTTCATAGTTGAGTTAATTCATATTGGAACTAATTCATAAAAAAAACTCATTCATCCTTTGAATGATACAATTTTTATTAATTCAAATATAAAACAAATTGATTTAAAATATTTTTTTTTCATTCAGTTTTGATTTGCTTTTAATGATTTACCTAATAAATTGAAAAAACAAAAATTGTCTAAAGCCTTTTTGTAATAGAAGAAAAATTTAATCTTTGAATATTTTATTAAAGCTATTTTGTAATGGATTTCAATTAAAAAAAAAAATATGAATGATTCAATAAGGAATGAATTCTTAAATGAATGAAGTCAATGCGTTAGCACCACTAATAAATTAATACAACGAATTAATTCATGGAATTGTTAATATAATATATTAAATTTTGAACCTTTGAATGCAAATAATAATAAATTACATCATTTTAATTATATAAATATTACATGAGACGTATTTAAGTTAGGTTTCATAATGTTCATATTTTGGCGTTTTAATCCAAAATCTATGGGAAAAAATTTTCAATGAAACAAACTTGGTATAAGATTTTAAATTATTGGTTTGTTTTAGTGAGATAGTTTTGTGCAAATATAAACTTCTTTTTAGAAATTTTAATTTGTCAATCAATTTATTAGATTAATCGAATAATTGTTTATTATAAATTTAAAAATGTCATTCATTTGATTGTTAGAATTATTTTTATTCTTACGTTTTAAGTCTTTTCCGCTGTAGACAAATATTCAAGTCAACGCTTTTTCAGCCGTTTAAAATATATCAGTCTAAAAAATTTTATTTAATTTGAAATCCACTTTAAATTTCACTTTCAATCTGGTTTTTGAATATGCCAAAAAAATAAAATAAAAAAATAATATTCGTGTTACATTCGTCTGTGCGTCTTCACCAAAGATAAAATTTAAAAACAATTTAAGGATTTTTTTCAATTTAATTATTTTTTAAATTCAAAACTGTTAGCAGATATAAACTGAAAACGTAATACATTTCAACGATTTAACAGAACGTGCCTAGTCTTTAAAGTTTTACCAATTTTTTTATAAAAATATAGTGAAACTTATGGTACCATTTAGTTCAAGCAGTAATAATGTCGGTAATACAGTTTATAATAATACTGCTGGGTAATTTAACGGCTGAGTGCTTGAATTAAATTTTAATAACATAAAAAAATGAATGTAAAAACCTTTTTTTGTTGCAAAATGTTAAAAAAAAACGAAAACAAATGATGAAACAATGATTATAATACATTTACCGTCAGCTGTTAACAAACTAATTTAACAGAATACTCATGATGTGGCAACACCATTTGAAAGCTTATTTTTTAACATTTTGCTTTAATGACATTCTTTGTTTGTCTTTTGTTTTGATTTTTAATTTCCCCCAATGAGCTTTTAGCCAAATGAGAGCGAGAGAATTTAGAATTTTTCTTCTTTTTTTTCTTGTTCGACAAATTAAAGAGATAAAATTGAGCAAGTGGCAAAATTTAACATTCGCAAAATTTTAATCGAACGTATGCCGTCGACATAAAAGCAACGTGCGGAAGCGCAGCGCGTGTGTATCTGAAAAATATATAGTTGTTTTTTTTTATTATTATATTGTGTACATGAGTGTTGTTTGTGTATGAATTAAAGAAGCTTGACGATAAAAAAAAAATAATATAAAAGGAAAAAAATACAAAAGTAATGAAATGAATGAAAAAAATAAATTAAAATAAAACACAACAATAAAACGACAAATAATATATAAAAGAAAAACGGTGACGGTTTTTGACGTTTTTCCATAAATATGAAAAGAAAAAAATTCAAAGTGTTTAAACAGAAATTCATATAAATACAAATCTAACAAAAATATTTTGCGAAAATCCAAAAAAAAATAAATTTTGAAAAAATGTAAGAATTAGAAGAGAAAGAAAAATTTCAAGTGTTTTCAGAGTGTATCGAATGCAAAATAAAATAGATGAATGAAAGAAAAGGGGGAGAGAAAAGAAGAAATAAATACAACAAAACAAAAAAAGTTCGCTTAACAACAACAACAACATGCAGTGAAAAAAAGATGTGTTTAACAAAAATCTATTGAATGAATTAAGGATGGTTGGATGATTAAAAGAATGCAAAACTTCGAACGACAACAGAACATACAACAATAATACTACAGATAATCCTAAACAAATTTTTAAAAGCAGCAACAAATTTTCTAAGATTTAAAATTAGACAGATTTTTTGTTTCGTTTGGGTGCTGAGAAATTCTTTGCGTTGGGATTTTTTTCGTGTGTAGTTTTCTTGTTATTTTTCTACGTCTCATTTTTTTTTGTATCTTTTTGAATTATTTGTTGTTGTTTTTGGGATTTTTTTACGATTTATCTCATGTAAACGCACGATTAAAAAATCGCCAGACAAAATTACACGTTTTTTGTTGTTGTTTGTGTGTATGTTAAATAAACGTGAAGTTTGTTTGAGAGTGTTTTTTGTTTTGTTTGCTAAAGCAATGTCTCAATTCTACGCGGTTTGTGTCTCGTTGTATGTCTACATCTAATCAAAGATTAGTGTATTAAACAAAAACAACTACAAAATACATTGTGAATTACATATTAAGCAACAACCCAACAGGGGGAGCAAAACACGCGCCATAATACAACAATAACGTAAATATATAAAACTAAAATAACTCTCTTTATTGTGTTTAAATTAATGAGAGAGCCTATATTTTAAAACAGAAATTAAGAAGAAATAACATTGAGTTGTCTCTTAAAAATATAAAATACATAAATAATAAAAACACAAACTCACCGTTATTAAAATCAAAACAAAACAATAATAAAGATGATGATGCTGATGATGTCCAAATGACAAACATCAGAATATAATTAAGAAGAAGCATTTCTGCATATTTAACTCACACAACATCACCACATATGAGTAAAACTCGCCAAAAACAACAAGAAATACTAATTGGAATTCGTTTGACATTTGTCTAGTTCTTATTCTTCTTCTTCTTCTTGTGCGACAAACTCTCATCTCTAACATCCGCAACAATAATAACAACAACAACAACTATTAAAAGAAAAGAAAATCAACAAACCCCCTTTTTTTTTTTGGAAAACAAAAACGCCAAAAAGCTTTTTTAACTGGCCGTCGGCTTTTTTGCTTATCCCCCTCTAAAAGTTTAAGGAAGGAGAGAGTGAGAATGTGATTATCTTATCTTAAAGTGTTTTTTTTTCCTACGAAAAAAATAGTGTGAAAAAGAAAAATCGCCAATAAAATTATAAAAATAAAATTGTCACGTCAAATTAAATAAAAAGGCATATGCAAAAGAAATACATAGATTTATTTCTTTTAATCAAAAGCAGAAAATAAGCAAGATTTAAACAAAATATAAATTTGTCACAAATTGCTGCTAAAAGCAAAAGCACGAAAAAATAAAAAAGTAAAGAAAAATTTCAAGAAAATCGTGAAAATTTGCTTATTTTGGTGCTGAAAATCTAAAAATAAAGTGAAACAAAAAAATTCTACAAAAAGCAGTGTAAAGTAAAAGGTGCAAACAAATAGCAGAAGCAAATTAAAGCAAAAATCTAAAAAAAAAAATTAATGCCGACGGCATAAAATAAATGCAATCAAAAAAAGTGTAAAAAAATAACAAAGTTAAAGAAAAATATTATTAAACGTGCCAAATTATTAAAGAAAATAAGCAAAAAAATTTAAAAAAATATATAAATCTGTATAAAAATAGCTGAAAATAAAAGAAAACGAAATTTTTGTTAATAATTTTATGGCCTGAAAAAGCAAGAAAATAAATACATAAATTAAAACATAAAAATTCAGTTTATCTTAAAAACAAAACAAAAAAAAAAAAAAAAAGCATAAAAAATGAAATTAATTCATAAATTATTTTTACAATTTCAACAGAAATTGACTTAAAAAACTGTTAAAGAAAAAAAAAAGAAATAACTGAAACTGTTAAAAAATAACGGGAGTTTTTGTTTTCTACAAAACACAACAACCAAGAAACCATCATTCCCCAAATTGTTTGCTAACTCAACATGACCGAATACGTTACCCCCAACATACACACAGTGTTGAAAAAGTATCAAACAAGTGCTCCAAAATCATTACAAGGACCAGGTCACTCCCTACACACAACTTCACAAACAGCAGCCTCAGCGAACGCCACGATAGCGAACTTACAGACACAACAGCAATCAGCACAACAAACAAACCTAAATTGTCCGTGTCCACTCGATGTCAGCCTTAATAATGGCCCCTCATCCTTGGTATCGGACATACATGGATTGGTTACAATGCGTAATAGTCCGTGTGAACTTATTAAAACGGCTGCCCACTGCCCCCCAATCAACACAAACAGTAACTCAACACCTCAGCCACCATTGTCGTCGTCGTCATCTTCATTGTCAGTCGCTACAAATGTCGCTGCATCTAACGCCGCCGCCGCCGCCGCAGCAGCCACAAATATTAATCCTGCCTTGCCTCTTATAAAAAAAGAAATAATGTCATCGCCAGAACCTGCTCTAGCCAACACACATGATCTCCCAGCTGAAAATCCCTTAGGGTCGTCAGTACAGCAAACGGCACCCAATATTATACCGCCACCCTCCATCAAAATAATGCCACCTCCACCGCCCGAAGTCTCACAGCCTATATTATCGGCTGCCGACTCGGGTTCGGGAGAATTGTATGAAACCCGCCTAGAAGGTAAGACCATAGGCTGCTTTTCTCTGGGCGGTGAGATGCGTTTGTGTTTGCCCCAGTTTCTCAACAATGTTTTGGCAGAATTTTCATTGGAACAAATCAATCGTAGTTTCGATGATTTGGGCATTTTCTGCTCCCAGTGCACCCCGGATCAGTTAATGGAATTTAAGGCTGCTAAAATATTGCCTTCCGATGTCAAGTCGAGCGGCCTAATAACACGCACCGATGCCGAACGCCTGTGCGCCATACTCTTGCATCGTTCCGATCGCAACAGTTACATTAATGTGGAGGATATACCCAAGGGCGCCATTTCATTCAAGGTCTATCATCGTTGTTTTGGCAAATGTGAGGGTATCTGCACACCGGACATGTATTCGTATCAGAAGCCCACTTGCATTATGTGTCTCGAGTGTAAGGGTTGGTTTTCACCGCAAAAATTCGTCGGTCATGTTCATCGCAAAGTGGAGAATCGCACCTGTCATTGGGGTTTTGATTCGCGCAATTGGCATGATTATTTGCATGTCGCCCTCGATGTGGAGAATCGTGAGAAATATCAAAAGATATTGGATGAACTAAAGGAGGTGGAGATGAAGGAGCAGCTGAAGGCTCAACAGGAGATTAATTATTTGAAAAGAAAGGTAAGTTTGTAGATTTTTTTTATTTTGATTTGATGTTTGATACTTCTGATGATATTGAAGCCAATCAAAATTGACTTCTAATGGCCAAACTCAGCCAAACAATACTGTACGGGAAGTGGGATTGTGTATAATATGTTTTAAAACCTATATATTAGTAATTCTCTTCCATAAAACGGGCAGGTTAGGGTTAGGTATTATCGATTATCTGAATATATTCTCATATTTACTAATAGCAAGGCTGTCGTTGATTGAACAACGGGTGTCCTCACGCCATCTAGGTTAACCGTAAAAAAGCTAGGTGTCTTAAATGAGATAGCGTGAGATGCTAGGTTTTCGATTATATAAATTGGGCGGACAGGGTGCGATTATGGCTGAAGAGGTGATTGACCCCTTTCCTAACATTCGCCTTTCAAATTGGAGAAACAGTTTGGGATTGCACATATCAGGTGAAACAATGAATGCACTTGAGCTTTGTGATATTCAGAGCAACCGTATAGCTAATAAATTGGCCAGGCGGCGTTGTCCAACATAAACATATGTATCTACTAGTGCTATTCCGAGATGAGACTAGGACGAGATGAGATTAGGTTTCATTTATAAAGTTCCAATTATTTGGAGTTCATAAAGTCACAGATATCGCTTTAGATGAGGTGTCTCCGATGACATCCTTAAATAAATATGTGTGATATTATGCTGTTACATTGCTTATATATTACCCCGATTCCCATTTGAATTTTTGAACTAATCTTTACAACCTGGTATGAATATCCGAATCTGTACTGACAGTAAGCCTGCTATTAAATGCATATCTGGTGTCTACTGGACATCCAGATTCGTACATGAATGCCGGGTATCTCTTAACGAGATGGCGAGTTATTCCGTGTACCGGGTCACTCTGGTGTACCTGGCAATGTTATTGCGGATTAACTGGCCAAAAGAGGCTCACGACTACAAGTTGATAAGATAGATAGCATGGTCGGTTTACCGCTATCCTGCTGTAAATCACTCATAAAGCGTAACTTATTTGAGTCCGCTGGATGGACTAATCTAACAAATTGCTCGATATTGAAGCTCACATGGCCCGTTTTTGACCAACACAGGTCAATGTCCCTAACGGGGCTATCACGGGATAGGCTGCGAGCTTTGATATCAGTGCTTACTGTTCACTGCTTGATTGTTGATGCCAGGAGATGAACACTCCATTTAATGACTTCTGTAGAAGTTGCCATGATGAAGACGAGGAGGAAACGGTTGAACATCTCCTCTGTCTTTGCCCTGCTCTATCTGCTACAATAGGCAGTCCTCTTTTGCATGGCCTAGCGGATCTATCCACTGTGGATGTCAGGAAGATAGATATGTTCATTCGTGCGTCAGAACCTCTTGAGGACCTAATCATGATCTTTAGGGTATCACAAAGGGACCAATATAACCTAACCTTTCAGCCTGCCGGTGGTTGATGTAAACTATTTTGCCTGGTTTGAAATAAGTTTCTAAAAACAATATAGCCCCCTTGCTCTTTCGTGCTTAAAGGAATTATGTTTACATTGCTTCATCATAGAATCTGGTTGCTTCACTAGAGAAACAACGTGTGTCGTTTGTTTGATTTAAATAATCTTTCCTGGTTTGAAATAAGTTTCTTAAACAATATAGCCCCCTTGCTCTTTCATGCTGAAAGGAATCATATTTACATTCATTCCTTCATCACTATGGAAACAACGAGTGCCGATTTAGAGACCTGCTGTTTACTTCTGTTTCTGATATATGGATTACATAAAGTCACAGATAATGACCGCAATAATATCTGTTAAATGAGGTTAGATAGGGATCACCTATGATATCACTGAATAAATATGTGTATTATTTTTCATTTAACCTTTGACCTTATCCAGCAACCTGATTAATAATATTTCAACCACCCGCATGATCTATACAAGCTTGTCTGGTGTTAAATAAATTTCTTAAACAAAATAGACCGACCAGTAATACATTTTTAAAACTGATCAACAAACAAGAAAGAAAGATTTAATAACAATTAAATCGATTTTTTTGTTTATTATGATCAACAGCAGATATTTACGACTTAATTGAGTTAAATGTATTAACGGCACCTTATATGGCTGGTGACTTGTCAAATACAAACAAACACATACATACATATTTATTTGAGTCGTCGCTATGTATTCCTCTATGTATGTATGTAAGAGCTATAAGAACAACGTCAAAGACAAGGTTCCATAGTTTGATGACAGACTTTTTATTGTTGTTGCTAATGTTGTTGTACATATAACAACTACTACTGTCTGATCTCAATATGTCTGACAGACAGTGTGAGACTTCATCAATTACAAACAACTTAGAAGAGCGCACAGAAAAAAAAACGACATAAATTGATGAAGAAATAATAAAAAAAAGAAGAAGAAAATGAATGAGTACACATGAACGTACATATGTTTGTATGAGGAGGAATAGTCAAACATCACAGCATCTTAGTGGTGTTGTACTCTGTCGTCTTACTCGGGGTTCATTTCACATCTGTTTTGAGCTTTTTTTTTCTTGTCGTTTTGTGATTATTATTACGTTTTTTATTACAACGTTATTGTTGTTGGTGCTATAGGAATATGTTTTTTATTATTCTTGTTTTTTTTTACTTCTTCTTTGGCATTAATTGTTGATTGAAGGAGCATGTCTCATTTGCAGTGGTATTAGTTATACTTATGGAAATATTCAAATACACATGTAGCCATTATAGACCTTTAGTGAACTTTCCACATTGGGCTCGTGTTGTTTAAGTCGAGCCTCAGTCATCAACACTATGTTTTGGATACGAGGGGAGCCGTAACATTTTGTTAGAAATCATAGAATAATTTGTAATTTGAGTTGACAAAAATTTTGGTTACAACGTAATTTTCTTTAAATTCCACACATTCCTGCGAATATCCTCTAAATGTTGAAATGATTCAATGTTCTTCTTCTTACAGGACAGACCTATGCCAAAAATTATTAATTCGCAAGGGAGAGTAAAAGAAAATATAAATAAATATCACAAATACTTGTTATATCATAACAAAAACTGCTGCGATTATTCTCAGTTGTTTTCGACTTTGATTGGTCGTTGACAGTCGTTGTGTTATGATGGATTCACAGGTATTAAACGGCTTTTAAATTTGGTTATATATGGTGAAACTCTCGTTATTCTAAAATGTTCGTGTAGGTTATTCAGTTTACATGCTCAAATGTAGTACGGCGGTCACTAAATATTTCCAGATTAGCTGATGCTCGCACGCTAAATCACACATATGATCTACACAATAGCCATCTCAAATGTATGGAAACATATTTGAAAAATTGTAAACTCAAAGGAGATGAAATTGTCCACCTTTCGAACTCAACAATTTTAATTAGCTTCTGTCCTATTTTGTTATTCAGTTAAGTACTGAGATCGAAAAATTCCTAACATACATATATGTTAATAAAAATGAAACCACTAAACTTACAGTTTTGATTTTTTTTTTATTTGATTGAAATTATTATTACAATTTCAAAAAAAAAAAAAAAATATTTTTATAGTTCTAATCACTAGTGATGAAATTTTGAACTTTTTTCGGAAACCCTTCCATTATGGTTTTTATAGTGATTTCTGTCACTTTGCTCGAACAGGTAGTCCATCTCCGTTTAAAATCTACCACACTTTTGGACACCATTTTTATGCTCTACAACTTTCTTTTAACAAGTTCCCAATATCTCCCCACTGGCCTTAGCTCCAGGCAGTTTGGAGGATTTGACTCTCTTGGTACAAATACCACATTATTGTTCTTGTTCCACTCAAGACCTTTCTTACCATAGTGACAGGATGCCAAGTCAGGCCAAAAATAAGTGGACACATTATGAAGTCTTATGAATGGAAGCAGTCTTTTTTGTAAACATTCCTTGATGTAAATTTCGGTATTTATAGAGCCCGTTGTAACAAATTATTGGCTTCTTTTGCCGCAATTGCTTGCCATACCAAGAAATTTTTGGGAAATTTTGCCCAGTTTTTTCTTCAACATTCCCTAGAGCATCAGCAACATAAAATGTTTGACCAGTAAGTTGCGAAAAGTCTGCCAGAACATACGTTTCGTCATTATGCAGCAAAAATATTTTTTTTATAAAACTTGACTTCAATTTTCGAGCTCTGTTTTTGGCCTCTAAGTTTTTAGCAGCGTCCCTGTCAGAAACTTTTTGAGCCTTGTATGTTTTTAAACCTGCTTTAGCTTTAACTTGTCGTACCAAATAGTCCGAGCACTGAGCTAACTGGGCTGCTTTCCTACCAGATGTGTTGAGAGCTCTCTTGAAAATGCTTTCTATTTTTTTGGCTTTAGAAACATCATGTGGACCATTCCTTCTACCTGAACCAGGTTTTCTATCAACGGACAAGTTCTCACGGTACTGTTTAATAACATTGGAAACAGTTTGACGGCAGACCTTTGAATGCTTCGCACTTTTTTCTGGTCACTCATTTTAATCAGATTATAAACAAATGAACATAATTGACATTAAACATAATAACTGACATGGTTTACAAAGGTGACTTGGTAAAAAAAAAATCAAATAATTTTTCGATCTCAGTCCTTAGACTTACTTCGTCGTCATCACCGTCAAACCAATAGAATTTACAATCAAGGCTAATCAGTGGGCAAACAAATTTAAGCCTTGACTAACATACGGAAACTAATTGAGGAAAACAAACTGTAATATTTATATTTATCTAATATTAAGGGTTGAATTCTTAGGACCATGACGGTTGCACAAGGTGCACATAAGGGACTTGGAAGCACCAAGTGCACTTTTCTTGGAATTCAAGTTGAAAACAACTGTAATTCCAGCCTTGAGTCCAGTTTCAAGCAAGAGACTGGGCCAGTTTAAAACAATTGAATTATATTTGAATCAAACTTTATATCAATAGCATTATCCAGTAAAAAGGGAACGTAAATTCAAGCCATATACTTTTTGTTTTAAAAATATAAAATTTTTTCAAGTTTTAAACATAATTGTACTTGTAGAACCGATCTACCATACCGTTAGGAGGAGATTAATTTTTTCCATCTCTCTTTGGTGAGCAACTAGTGCGGGTTCACACATGTCAAGTTTACATGCGCAAGTCTTGAGTTTGTGGATGAGAGTAAAGAGGAGATTTGAAAGATTTTCCTGTTTTTCTTCCTCTCTCTTCTATAAACTCAAGACTATCTGAAGTAAACTTGACGTGTTTGAACCAGAACTTATGATTTGAATACTATATTTGTTGAATTCAAGTTGAAAACAGTTGCATTATATTTGAATTAAACTTTATATCAATAGCGTTATCCAGTAAAAAGGAAACGTAAATTCAAGCCATAAAAATACTAAATTTTTTCAAGTTTAAAACATAATTGTACTTGCATTCAAGGCAAATTCCAGCAAAATTTTCGAGTGTCTGAATTTTTAGGTCTTTGATGCTTATTGGGATTAGTAAGGATGAGGTCAAGAAAGTTAATGAAAAATATATTCTAGAAATTCAACCGAACCTGCATGGAAGACTTCAAACTCGATCAAGGTTCGTAGAGCCGATCTACCGTACCGCTAGGAGGAGATTAATTTGTTCCATCTCTCTTTGGAGAGCAATTAGTGCGGCTTCACACACGTCAAGTTTACTTGCGCATATCTTGAGTTTGAGGATGAAAGTGGAGAGGAAATTGTAAAGATTTTCCTGTTTTTCTTCCTCTCTCTTCTATAAACTCAAGACTATCTGAAGTAAACTTGACGTGTGTGAACCAGAACTTATGATTTGAATACTATATTTGCATTAAGGTTTTTATTGAGCTTTCTGTCATTTTGTTACAACAGGTAGTCCATCCCCATCCCCGTTTTAAATTTACCACGCTTTTGGACACCTTTGGTCTTTTCGTGCCTCTCTTGGTACAAATAACACATTCTTCTTGTACCACTAAAGACCTTGCTTACCATAGTGACAGGATTCCAAATCAGCCCAAAATTAAGTGGACACATTAAGAAGTCTTATGAAGCATCCTTTTTTGTAAACTTTCCTTGATGTAAATTTCGGTATTTAAAGAGCTCTTTGTAACAAATATTTGGCTTCTTTTGCAACTACATATTGCTTGCCATGCGAAGAACTTTTTGGAAAATTTTCTGCTTTTGGGTCCTAAACTTTTCCCTCGAGCATCAGAAACATAATAATATTGAAAAATTGTCCATACGTACGTTTCGTCATACAGCAGGTATATTTTTTGTCTTTTTCCTCTAAATTTTTAGCAGAGTTTCTGTCGGGAACTTTTTGAGTCTTGCATTCTTTTTAAAAATTATGAAAAACTCCCCATTATTTTCAAAGCATTCTCAAAAGTTTACATTTCAAATTATTATCAATTTGAGAACAAAGTGAAAGATACTAAACAGCAATAAACTGGTCTTAGATTTTAAAATAACTTTTCAGTTTGCTGTCGCACGACCGAATCGAGCAGTTTCAAAACTCAAAAGTGTTTGGGTGTTATCACACACTCTTCATATCGCTGTTGTTGGCTGCTTATTAAATGACATTTGAATTTTATATGATATATTTTTTTTTATCGTATTATTACGTTTTTTTTTTCTATGTTCTTCTGCTGATTTTGGAATGCTTAAATTATATGTAAAACACAATAAAAAAAAAAATACATGACGCCAACACACTAAAACATCAAGTCAAGTCAAATCAAATTAAATTGTTGTTTGATAATTATCATGTCATTAGAGTGTAGAGTGATTTCAAATAGTTTAACTTGGTTTATTTAAAATTTTCCCCCATTTAATTTTAACAAATTTACATAGAATATCAATTGGCAAGGCGTAGAAAAAACTTGATTAACTTGATGAAAATTTTGTTATACTGTGAGAGAAAAAAAAATCTAAGTTTTAATGAATCAAAACAATAAATTGTGGGCAGAAGGATGTTGTTGATTACAGGTTTATAATAAAACTAGAACTGACTGACATTTGGTTGGACATTAAGAGAATTTGTGTGGGGGCATAATATTGGAGATGAATAAACTGAAATTTGTTAGTTCGTTCTATCACAATTTGTTGCCTTAAATAATTTGTATTTAGTGTTGCCAACTAATGTTGGCATTACACCACAACGTATGAGTAACAATAACACAATTGATTTAACTATCGATTTTGCTTTTGCAAACTAATCGGTTTATAATCTTTGTCATGCTCTTACATTATCTATCTATATTATCTATTTCGGTGTTAGCTGCACATCAAAGTGTCATTAGCAGAGGAGCCAAAATTTTGCCAAAAACACATGTGTTCAAAATGTTTGTTTGTTTGTTTGTTTGTTACCTACCAACCAGTGATTTTCCCCCTACTGAGTTATCAGATCTGTTTGATAATATATTCATTCTATTCATTTCAAATATGTAATTTTCTTTCAGCACAGAATATTTATTTAAAATTCTTGTTGCTATTTTATATTCTATACTATATATATTTTTTTATTACATTTTCTGTTTAAAACGACTGACTGAGTAAACGTTGCTCTTGTGTATATTATATTTCTATCTGACAGACTGTCAGTTTGTCTGTCTGTCTGTTTGTATGTTTGTCTATACCCAGCAGTTCTAGGAGACTGTGCCGAACTAGTTATTTTATTTATCATTTAGGGTGACAACTAGTTACATAACTAGCTACGTGACCTGATATGATAGAGCCAGTTACCTTACTACAGGCGCGGATCCAGAGGGGGTGAAATAGGAATTTTCCCCCCCAAAATCAAAAAGTTTTCATATAAAATAGAAGAAAAAAAAAGAAAATTGTAGAACAAATTTTGATTTCCCCCTCCAAATGGTTGACCTGAATCCACGCCTGCCTTACTAGCTTCCTAATTGTTACTGATCAGCTACATAAATAGTTATTATAACATGTGCCAACCAACCTACCTCCAACAACTCTTCAATATATTACTTCTGGTGGCTTTCTAAAGTGCAGTGCAAAATAAACGTTTGAAAGTGACTTCACTATAGGTTACTTGGAGACACTAAAGTGACAATAGACTTCACGCTAGGTTACATGGGATGACAGCATACTTAAGCAAAAAGAAAATAAACTATATGAGAGTTATGTCAACAACAATTTGTAAAAAATTACTCACAAAAAAGTTCAGTACAAAATAAATGTGTCAATTGACTACATCCTACATTACTAAGAGACACTTAATTGACAATTGTCTTCACGCTAGATTACCTGAAATGTATAAAGTCACCAATTGACTTCTCGCTGCACTACAAAAAGCACCAAATTATATCAATTGGATCAGACATTAGTTACAATTACTGGCTATAAGGGATACATTGACTACTAGCTTAACTGCTGGGTAATAACGAATCCATTAGATACACACTACACACATCTAAGTATTGCACTCGTTTAGCATTAGAACACTCCTCATACAGATAATTTTTCGTTTGTTTGTTTGGTTGTCTGTCTGTCTTTGTGTCTAGGTTTCGGTACTCGTATGTCTCAAAAGTATTCTTTTTTCTTTTTTTTTAGTTTGGTTCAGTTTCCAAAACAGTTTGTCTGTTCTCTGTAGCTGCTGCTTTAGACGTTCTTTTTTTTCTCGCTTTTTGCCATATTTGCTCATTGACCCCAAAAGGTGAAGCTGAATTGTTGTCGTCGTCGTCATTTGCAACAAATATTGTAATACTTTTGGATAAAATGTATGAGACTATTTTAAACTAAAACACATGTGTGTGTCCGTTTTATTTTGCAGCATACATATCGGAAATTGTCGCTTAAATTGCATTAGTAACTATGGGTGTTGGTTTTGTTGTTTGGTTCTCCCTGGTATTATTTTCAATGATTACTAAAAGTTTTAAATTGTAATATGTAGTAAAGTTTTCTTTCTTTTGTTGAGCTCCATTCCATTTAATTTACGTCTACTTTAGTGTTTATTAGTTACCAAGCCAAGATTAAAAACGTACAATTAAGTAATTATTTTATAGTCGATTTAATGGCTGTGGAGGTATTTTAACATGTACTGCTATCTGTTATAGATATTGGGTGGCCCGACGCTAATTATTTGCATTGAAACAATGTCAATTTCTTTAGTTTATTGGAAATTGCAAAATATTTACTCTTAATATATAAGTTTTAGTTTGAAATTCAAGGATAAAATGAGTAATATAATCAGTTCATTCGGTTGCTTATCCAAATTTCCATGACTGGCGCATAAATCAGGCTAAATTTGACCGATGTCATGTGTTATGTTGGTTTTGAAGGCGGCTGTGGTTTGTGGCTTATTCCCATAGACCTGCTACTTAAGAAAACCCCACAAGAAAAAGTCTAATTGGGTCAAAACGCATGATCTCTGTAGCCAGTTCGCATCACCTCTACGTGAGATGATCATGCTCTCAAATCGCTCGTGAAAAATGTCCAATGTGGCAAGAGCTGTGTGGCACGTAGCGCTGTTCTGTGGAAACCACATGCCGTTGGTGTCCATATCATTCAATTCAGGTCAAAAGAAGTTGGTAATCACTGTGATGACCTGGCCAATGTCGTTCTCAATGAAATATGGACCGATGATGCCGCCAGATCTTTAGGTAAAGCGGTAAATAGAACAAACTCATCTTTTCAAAGGAAAGTCTAACTGGACACTTTTACAGCACCTCTTACGAATGGTTTAAGGTCCAAAGTATATACATATACAGAATTGTCTAACAAATACAGCCAACTTCAACGAAAACTACTGAAGTTGGCTGTATTTATTGGAAGATATAAAATATCTTCGAAAAATGGTAGTTCATGACGAAAGATTTGCTTTGCACACTGACGGTACATTAGTGGATGAGTCTTGTACACAGCATATAGTTGTATGCGGATGCTCCAGATCTTTGTAGACTTTTTCAATTAGAATCATTCTTGTCTTAACGTCAATTTCCATGCTCTGTTTTTGGCCTCTAAATTTTTAGCAGCGTTCCTGTCAGGAACTTTTTGAGCCTTGTATGTTTTTAAACCTACATTAGCTTTAATTTGTCGTACCAAATAGTCCGAGCACTGTGCTAACCGGGCTGCTGGGAGCCCGGATGTGTTGGGAGCTCTTTTGAAAATGCTTTCTACTTTTTTGGATTTAGAAACATCATGTGGACCATTCCTTCTACCTGAACCAGGTTTTCTATCAACGGACAAGTTCTCCCGGTACTGTTTAATAACATTGAAAACAGTTTGACGGCAGACCTTTGAATGCTTGACCAACTTTTTCTAGGACCAAGTTGGGTTTTGTTGAAAATATTTAATAATTTTAGTACGCACTTTTTTCTCGTCACTCATTTTAATCAGATTAACAACAAATGAACATAATTGACATTAAACATAATAACTGACATGCTTTACAAAGGTATTTTGATAAAAAAAATCAAAAAATACTTGAGTTAAAAGTTTTAAAGAAAAACGTGTGTTAAGAATTTTACGATCTTACTCCTTACACACGAATTATTACAGGTCTTAGGTTTAACGCAATATTAAGCAATTCTCAAATTATCAATTCTTAAATAGGTAAGAACTTCGCCTTGGCTGAGGGTTGGGATTGTGATATAATTTTTCCAGTGGCTATATTTAGGTAAGAGGAACTGTCGTTATGAACCTAACGTAATGTTACCAATTGTAAAATCTCACAACACAAAACCATTGCTGTGGCCTTAACTAGCCAGACATTATCCCAATTTTGCACTTAGAATGATTGAACAACAAAGTCGTTAGGAACTACCAACAATAGATGTACATTGGTCAATTATAAAAGGAACTTTAAAGAAGACAGTAATGCCGGTGTCAGCTATATAACAGTTCAGAACAACGTGGAATTTGGCAACATGAATTAAAGTTTCGTGCGAACACTAATAGCACGAATTCGAACGTAAATTTACTCCTGATTATTTGTTTTAATTTAAAAAAACTAAAATATTCGATTTTGGCTAGTTTATTTTATACGGTAACCGTCTTGAATACTTTTAGTTTGTCCCTTTGTGTTCCCGGAATAGAGAAGGGATATATAAAGAGCGATAAAGAAAAAAAAAATTGAAGTGGGAAGTGAATTCTAAGACGATAGAAGATTAGTTTAAAATTAGAGTTTAAAAAGTTGCCCTAATAAGCAATTTTACTGGAATTCAAGCTAGTGTTATCCAAGCCTTGAATTATAGTTAAGCACTTTAATTACAGTTGTATTACACTCTATTCCAATAGCATTCTCCAGTAAAAAGGAAACATAAATTCAAGTCATATGTTTTTTGTTTGAAAAACATAAAATTTTTTCAAGTTTAAAACATAATTACATTTGCATTCAAGTCTAATTTCAACAATATGTTAAACTGCTTTAATGTTTGGGACTGTGGTGCTTATTCGGACAGAAAATATCGAAAATAATGTTAGAAATTCTAGTCAATCGACGTGTTTGAGGTCACCATGATGCCCGATTTAGATGTTCCGTTCCGGTAACCAGTTACTAACTATTCCTGATATAGGCATCAATGGATTCCAACTTTATATCTGACAGTTCAGGAGAGATTGAAAATGGAACAATGTCCTAGAAACCTAATATCGGACAATAACGGACAAAGTGATAAATTAAAAAAGCCTATGGAGCCCCGCAGCATTGCGTAAAGTGCTGAAAAGTTTTGCTTATGGATGAGTTAGGATTGAACAACACATCTTCATATTTAAGTCCAAAATACTTATTAATATTATTAATACTTTACTGCTAAATGCTTTATAGATATTACATGATCTAAGATAAATTAAATACTTAATTATATTATATTTGTGGCATTGTTTTGCACTTTGAAAAAGGTAGTTTTTTTAATACTTTTTTTTTAAGTGTTCTAAATTTGATTTTTATCACTTTAAAATAAATTTCAAATAGTTTTTATAAGATTTTTAGCCAAACATTTTTTTTGGAAAAATAGTAGTAGTTTTACTACTAAATTTATTTTGCAAAAAAAAAAAAAAAAAAAAAAAAAAATGGTTAAACAAGTAGTTTGAAAAAGAACTATCATTGAAAATAAAGTTTAAAGTGAAATAGTAGTAGTTTTACTAAATTAATTTAACAAAATAAAAAAAAAATATAGTTAAACAAGTAATTTGAAATGGAATTATCTTTAAAAATAAAGTTTAAAAAGAGATTTTACTATAATTTGGAATTTGAAAAAAGTTAGAAATAGTAGTAGTTTTACTACTAAATTTATTTTGAAAAAAAAAAAAAAAATTGTTAAACAAGTATAATTTCAAATGGTTTTTATAAGATTTTTAGCCAAAAATTTTTTGTTTGAAAATAGTAGTAGTTTTACTACTAAATTTATTTTGGAAATAAATAAAAAAATAAAATAAAAATAAATAAATGGAATTACCATTAAAAACAAAGTTTAAAGTGAGGTTTTATAATAATTTGGCATTTGGAAAAAGTTAGAAATAGTAGTAGTTTTACTACTAAATGAAATGAAATTATCATTAAAAATTAAGTTTAAAGTTAGATTTTATCATAATTTGTCATTTGTTTTACTACTAAATTATTTTGGAAAAAATGGTTAATTAAGTAATTTGAAATGGAATTATCATTAAAAATAACGTTTAAAGTGAAATTTTACTATAATTTCGCATTTGGTAAAATGTAAAAATAGTAGTAGTTTTACTACTAAATTTATTTTGGAAAAAAATGTTTAAACAAGTAATTTGAAATGGAATTATCATTAAAAATAACGTTTAAAGTGAGATTTTACTATAATTTGGAATTTGGAAAAAGGTGGAAATAGTAGTAGTTTTACTACTAAATTTATTTTGCAAAAAAAAAAAAAAAAAACATTTTTAAACAAGTAATTTGAAATGGAATTATCATTGAAAATAAAGTTTAAAGTGAGATTTTACCATAATTTGGCATTTGGAAAAAGTTAGAAAAAGTAGTAGTTTTACTACTAAATTTATTAAAAAAAAAAATAGTTAATTAAGAAATTTAAAATGGAATTATCATTAAAAACATAGTTTAAAAAGAGATTTTACTATAATTAGGCATTTGGAAAAAGGTAGGAATAGTAGTACTTTTACTACTAAATTTATTTTGCAAAAAAAATGGTTAAACAAGTAATTTTAAATGGAATTATCATTAAAAATAAAGTCTAAAGTGAGATTTTATCATAATTTGGCATTTGGAAAAAGGTATATTTACTACTTTAAAAAAAAAAATTTAAAAATATTTTTTTTAGAGTTTTTATTTTTTTTTTGTTTCTATTATACCCTTTTCTTATTGCTTTTTTGCATTTTGCCTAAAATAATCAAGTCTTCAAGTATATACTTCTCAAAACCATTTCAACGTGTCGAGCTTGAAAGTGTATATTCAGCATACTGATACTCTAATAAGTTGTACCTATAGTATGATTGTTTTCCGACAAGTATAAATTTCATAATTGCAAATAATTTGGACAAAACTCTGGCAAAGTTTATTAAACGGGTCTCTGATGATGTGGTCATTCTTGAAAAGAGTTGGCATATTTTAATTAGCATTACCCTGCTAAAAATCTTTATGTAGCAAAACAGTATCAGAATTTTTATTATTATTCCTTATTATAAAAGTTTTCTTCCATGACCATCCAGGATCTGCAATCTGATTAAACCAAGACATTATTCTAGTGTTTCATCTACATAAATATATAAATGTCTTTGTAAGTTTGTTTATTTGTTTGTTTGTTTGAGCATCACGCCTAAACGGCGTGGACCAGAAAGGGATAAAAAGGGGGAAAAACGGGTAAAATTGGTACCTTTAGTTTTTAAACAATAATTACTAAACGGCTGAACCGATTTTTACATCGACAGGGGTAGCGAAGCGCACCGTGTCAAGCTAGTAGAAAATATATTTGCTTTTTGAAAAGTGGTCATGGACTTAACAATATTGTCCCTTCATACACAAAATATTGCTCATTACGAAGCTGTTCGAGAAATATGGCCAAGTTTAGGGAACGATCAACAACTTCTTACTTATAAGGCTATGAAGTAAGCAATATATATCGCTTGTCTCATGTTGGTATCTTTTGGAATGGAATGGATTTTAAATGATTAAAAGTTTCTCAAACTAATGGTTGTGAAATTTTTATTGCTTTACCCAAATGACTCATATTATTTTAAATGTTTGCAACATAAGTTCTTGAATTTTTGTACAAAACATTTAAGCAAAAATTTTGTACATTGCAAATACCAAAACTTCAGATTAACATTTCAGTCATTTAAAGGTATTTCCTAAAAAAATAAAAGAAACACAAACCACAACTATGTATTTATTTAAGTTGCAGTTTTTTCTCTCTCAGTTTAGCAGTTTTTTGCAAAGTCAACTTCTTTAAGCCGACCATAATTAAGGTTTAGTTTTTTCTGTCATTTTGCTGTAGCTGTTGTTGTTTGTAGCACACTAAAAATTAAAAAAAAAAAAATAAAAAACTTAAGTATCAGGTTAAAAGTCCAAAAATAAATACTAAAAACACACATAAAGATTGCAAGCATGGCAGAAATAAATAAAAAAAAAAACAAACAAAAAAGAAAACGACAAAACAAAATATCGTAAAACACGATTAAAGTCGCCTGTTTGCTGGTTGTTGTTTGCCTTGTTGCAAGCAAAAAATCCAAAAAAAATCGAAAAAATTGTGCATGCAGCAGTGATGACAGTCGGCCGACCAGACTTGGGACGACTGACTGGCTGGCTCTTAGGCGGTATACGAAAAGACAATGTATGTTTGCAACTCTATGTCTGGTTTAAGATTTGTGTGTTTGAGTGTGCGGAGAAGAGCATGTGGCAAGTTTATGTAGTATACATATAGTATTTTGCTTCAAAATGTTGCTTATTGTTTTCTTATTTAGGAAAAAAAAGCCAACCAGCCAGTCAGCGAGCCAACACTTTGCGAAAACAATATTGTTGTCCCGCCAAAAGTCTAGCCTTAATATGCCGTGTATTTCCATTTTTTTTTATGTGATTTTAAGTCGCTGTTTTACTATAAATTTTTAGTTTTTTTTTTCTTTGTGTTCCTTCAAAAAATCTAAACGTAAATGACAGCCCAACCATTCAAAACATTTAAGCCAAATGTGTGCAACTATAAAAACAAACAAACAAACCAGCAGACAGACAGTCAGACCCACAAAAAGCACTCTTCGAAACAAGTTGGAAGGAAGAGCAACAAACAAACAACAAACAACCAACAACAGGCATAAATACCCATATAATCGTAAATCGAAGAAATACACGAATTTGTGTGTGATACTACGAGTTGGAGTACAAGGCAACATTGTTTTGTAAGCCGTTAAACAAGATGATTTTACCATAAATTTCGGTTTTATTTTTGTTATTACTGTTTTGGCTAAAGTTTACATTTGGAAAACTGTTCTTCTTAGAGACGACGACAACAACGACGACGATAATTGCAGAAATGACTGCAATGTTGTCGACAAAGGCTATTAAATGGTTCACTGAGAATTGGTAGAATAAACTAAGAATTCAGGTTGTTTACTTTGTCTCTCTTTTTGGAATTCAATTTCAAGATCTCAAATCCTTTGCTTGCAATAATTGGTTTGCCTTCGAAGAAGCTATCTCCAAAACCTTTAATCCCATATTCAGATGTTGAAATTCGTTGGACTTGCAAAGAAGGAAATTAAGATAAATTATACAATTGATGGCGAAGTACAGAATCCATTTCGACGACGTCAGAGATTGGTTCAAAACGTCTGTCCCTTTTTGAAAGAAACACAGGTTTTTTGATAATTTTTTTTTTTTATTTTTCAACATAGTCTCCTATGTACTT
Source organism: Calliphora vomitoria (assembly GCA_942486065.2). Classification (NCBI taxonomy): domain Eukaryota; kingdom Metazoa; phylum Arthropoda; class Insecta; order Diptera; family Calliphoridae; genus Calliphora; species Calliphora vomitoria. The sequence continues at coordinate 112,376,889 of OW818030.2, read as the reverse complement.
TGTCCAACGTTTCTCCAAATTGTTGTATCCCTTCCATAAAATAAGATTTGACGAGGTCATCAAAATAGGTACTTGTTTGTGTGATGATTTCATCGTTGCAGTCAAATCTCTTTCCGCCCAGGCATTTTTTCAGGTTTGAAAGCAAGAAATAGTCAATCGGGACTAAATCCGGAGAAGTGGAATTTCGTAGCCAAATTCATGGATTTTAGCCATGTAAACTGTTCAAGTGTGTGTTTACCCTTTTGTGCACCCGGTTGTGAGCAAACGCTACAGCCATCTTGCTGAAAGCTTTCTCAAACCCAAGTGATCATTTAAAATTGAAACCACTGAGCCATGTGATATGCCTATGGCTTCCACAATCTCTTGCACTTTCAATCTCCGATCGGCCAACATCAGATCGTGAATTTTTTCAATAGTTTCTGGTGTATAGACCTAAACGGGGTGTCCAGAACGTTCTGCATCTTCCGTGCTTGTACGGCCACAACGAAATTCAGTAAATAGTAAGAATTGTCTGGAGGACGTTCCCAATAGTATTAATTTACTTTTGACGGTTTAAAGGAAAGCTTTCATGATTACTTCACCGAGTTAGTTAGCACGAATCACAGAAAAACTTAGCAGAGAATCTTAAATGTGGCGAGAAAAATCTCATGTCTCTAAACTACAAGAAACATGCGGAAAACAATCCGAAAAACGAGTAGTTTATGGTGGTAATTCCTTCGGTTCAGAAGTCACGCGGAATAAATTGTGAACTACTGGGTCACTTATTTTATAATTGTCCACATGTAACGCTGAATATGGCCGTTGGTACTCACTGATGCAGAAAATGCAAAAATTGAGAGTAGATACCAAATAGAAAGCAATACAAATAACAGCTCTTTGGGTTAGTGACTAGCACATTTGTCTATAAAACGAGAGGTTTTGAGTTCAAGTCTGCTCTCTGAACAATTTATTTTTTCTTCATTTTCTCAAATGCTGAAGTATTAGTACAGGGTTTCCCAACAGGAGGTGTTATTTTGGTATTCAAAGAAAAATTTAATTTTTTGAGATAAATTATCGGATGTTTATTTCATAATAAAGAGCAAGGTATGCCGTTAATAATGAAAAACAACATCAGCCAAATGGCCAAAGGAAGAAGTCGCAAGGTGTTAAATGACAGGATCTCAGTGGCTAATTGTGATCACCTCTTCGAGAGATAACACGGTCCGGAAACTTTTCCCGTAAAAGAGCAATGATTTCGTTGCTGGTGTGGCATATACCGCCGTGTTGTTGAAAGTAAACGTTATCCAGATCAATATCATCCAAAATACGGTGTAATGACGTTTGTGGAATGCCCAATTCCAATGAACGACGAGAAATGGAGAAACCTGGGTTTTCTTCAACACTTTGGCCTACAGCAGCAATATTCTCAGTTGTTCTAGAGCAACGTGCACGGGTTTTATATAACTTGTCCCAACCGCTCGAATTTTTCCACCAATTTCTGTATTGCGTTGCGACAAGGTGCTTCACGACGACCCAAAAATGCTTTAGTTTTGCGAACTGTGACTGCAAGATTTTCGCCATTTTTGTAGTGAATTTTAATAATTTCAGTGCATTGTTGAAGCGTGTATCGTTCCATTTTTAGTAATGGCGTAGTTTGTACTTGCCAAATGTCAAAGAATAAAAGTTACAGCTACCGTAATACGGGTGATTCAAAATAACACCTCTTGTTGGAAACCCTTTACTATTGAATTTAGTTTTGAAGTGTTATGAGTGTGACAATCGGCCACCTGCAAATCGCCAAAACGGGAGATTAGGCGCCCGGGAAATGCATCCTTCAGCATATCGGTTGTGGCACGTACAGTGTGCGCCGTTGCACCCTCCTGTTGGAACCACATGTTTTCCAATCCCAATTCATCAAGTTGCGGCAAAAAGAACTCGTTGATCATTGCTCTGTAGCGCTCACCATTCACAGTAACTGTTTGGCCCGCGACGTCTTCGAAGAAAAAAGGTCCGATGACTCCTCCAGCGAAAACAGCACACCATACAGTGACTTTGAGCGGGTGTAATGGCTCTTCGTGGGTTATACGCGGATTTTCAGTGTACCAGAAGCGTAAATTTTGCTTATTTACGTACCCGCTAAGGTGGAAATGGGCCTCATCACTCATGATTATTTTTGATGAAAAATCATCTTCCTCTTGGTGGTGATTAAGGATGGCTTGAGCGTATGTTAGACGCGATTTGCGGTCAGCAGCTAACAGCTGATGCACCGTCTGAACTTTGTCCGGAAACATCTTCAAATCTTGTAACAAAATTCGCTGTAAAGACCGTCGACTGATACCCATTTTCGTGGCACGTCGTCTGGTCGACGGCGCTTCCATGGCATCCTCGGCTACAGCAGCAATATTCTCTGCAGAACGGCTACTCCGGGGTCTGCCACGCCTGGCAGCATCTCGTGTTGTGCCAGTCTTTTCGAGTCGACCGGCTAAACGTCGCAGTGTTTCACCAGTAGGCGTTGGACGGCCAGGAAATCTGCGACGAAATTCACGTTGTGCCAAAGTCACCGACCGATTATTGGTCAAATAAATAGTCAGCAATATTCCGCGTTCTGGAGCAGTGTAGCGTAACATTGTTTATTAACGTGTATTTCGCATGTGTTTACTACACAAATGTCAAAACAGAACTGACATTAGGGGCCAATCGCAAAATTTATAGCATTTTCTGATAGGAGGATTACTTTTGCGCCACCTTGTACTTTCCCACTCCGCCATGACCTTTTCTCTCTATCTGCCTGAGGTTTGTTGTTGTGGTATCCATTTAATCTCTTTATGAGTATGAGCAAGTTTACAGGCGGTCAGGTCGACAGGTTAATTAAGTTCTGCTGCAAATGTCTATTTCAAATATTGTATTTGACAAATGTCTCAACATAGAGTTAACAACATACATAGTAAAGTGTTGCCAACTTAATATTTAATTAATGTAAACATTGCCAATAACTTGTCAGTGTTAGTGTTATCACTGTTGCTAGTCAAGTTAAGTATGAGTAACTGCTAGTAACTGTCATTCATTATTGCCATTATTGTTGTTTACCAATTTTAGCTGATACGTGTTGTGATTATGTGTAAGAGTGTGTGTTTAAGAGTATTTATTTCTCTTACGTATGTACGTACATTAAACTCCATATGCATGAGCTTGATAACATTTTTTGCTGTGTGCATTTTTCTTTTTTTTTTTTTTAATATTATTTTTGGTACATTATTTAGCCTGGCCTGGCTTGGCTGTTTTGATTGTTCAATGGCATTTCAAGTTTGTTAACAATGATTTTTTAGTATATTTCAAAATAATAAACAACCACAAAAAAAAAAAAAAGAAAAAAATTAAAGAAAAATATTTATTTTTTTGGCGCATTCATGTTGATTATGTATGTGCTCTCCTCCGGTTTAAATACAAAGTCAAGAGACATTAACCGGTCGGTCGTTTGTTAAACCAGTTCTTAATATTTGTATTTTTTTTTTTTGTTAAGATTTTGTTTTATATATATTTTTTGTTGTTGTTACTGGAGAAGACAGGTCTGCTACTTTTAACCCAAACCAAGCACCAAGTGCATGTGGCTTGTTATTGTTTTTTTTTTGGTTGATTTGAAAGCTTAAAAATAAACTGTAATAAAAATTTAAGGATTTCCATGAACTTTTTATTGGGGGCTTTTAGTTGTGTTTTTTTTTTTTTTAATTTTCAATATTTATTTCTGGAATTTACAGCAACTTCTTTTAATGTTTTTGTTGAAAATGTAAAAGGTATTTTCTTATGTCATCGTTAAGGTTTTACTTTCTCTTAAAAACTACTTTATATAAAACCAGGGAGGGCTGTTATTATAAAAGGCAAACATCTAAAACAGTGGAATTAACATAGTTTAACAATGAAACAGTGGATCAATGGTGATCTTCTTCTCTGATCATTAAACTTTTATAAAGATAATTGAAATTTTTGAAGATTTGCTAATATTGTCTCCCCAACTGTTAGGATTTGTTTAAAATTTCTTTAGTTTTTTATTATAATTGTTTAATGTTTACAATTTATTTATTTTAATTTTTAATGTAATGATCCCTTTACATTTCTTACAAATGTTTCCACATCACATGAATTCACTAACTAGTCCCCACCCAAAACTTCCCAGCTTATCCACCACTAGACTTTTTCATATACCATATTTCGTGTTTGTTCTTTTGCATTTAAAAATCTAAAGGCGCAAACTTATGATAATTTTCTCGATTGCCAACTTGTCAGTGTAAAAGATGCCTTAAAATGATTATGATCGTTTCTGTTTTACAAAAAAAAAAAATATTTCTTTTCTATTTCGTTTTTTCGTTTAAATTGTTTCCATTTTTATGGCATTTTATTTTAAATTGTAATTATTTTAAGAGTTTTATTGCGTGCCAGTTGCGATTATAAATGTGTAGCAGCAATTAAAAGCGAAACAAAAAAGAAAAACGATCTAAAACTCAAGAAACCAAATGTGTCTGGCTGTGGATGAGTTAAAGATTATAATCTGCTAATATTTGCTTTTATTTTGCAAAACTAACAAACAAAATATTTTATAAGAATTCTTGATGAAATAAGATTTGATAAGTGCAGTATAATTTCAAAACAATTTTTGCTATAATTTATTTTCTTTAATTCTCCCTACTACCGCTTACAGGATGGTAGAAGTGTTGCTAAAGTTTTTGAGTTTTAAGGGAAACTAGAAGAGAAGTTGCCGCAAAGTGTCTTTTAAGAACAAGATTTTTTTGAAAAAACGAATTTAAAAATTAAAAATAGTGAACATTTTGAACTTCCTTCCATCAAGTTTAGAAGACTAAGGGGTAAGATAGAAAACACCTTAACTCACGTTTTTCCTTAAAACTTTTAACCCAAGTATCATTTGATTTTTTTTTTATCATGTTACCTTTGAAAACAATGTCAGTTATTATATTTAATGTCAATTTGTTTTTAATCTGATTAAAATGAGTGATGAGAGAAAAGTGCGTACTAAAATTATTAAATATTTTGAACAAAACCCAACTTGGTCATGCAAAAAGTTGGCCAAACAATCAAAGGTCTGCCGTCAAACTGATTTTAATGTTATTAAACAGTATCGGGAGAACTTGTCCGTTGACAGAAAACCTGGTTCATGTAGAAAGCATTCTCAAATGAGCTCCCAACACATCCGGTAGGAAAGCAGTCCGGTCTGCTCAGTACTCGGACTATTTGGTACGAAAAGTTGAAGCCAATAAAGGTGTGTTTAAACTTTCGCTGGTCTTCTAGCTATACGACTTTTATTGACCTCCTTTCCTTAGACTTATACCTGTTTTATGCCGCTTACCTTCCACCAATGTCAGCATAACTTAGATTATGTTATGTAGGGTCAGATTTTCGCCTTGGTTTGGAATCTCATGCGATGTCCAAAAAATCTCGGACATGGAAATGTGACATGTTCTGCAGTTTCGTCTTCTTTGGAGCATTGAGGATATCTGGGAGTATTATCATGACCGAAACGGTACAAATAGCATCTACAGAAAGCAATTGTTCACCTCTTCATCCTTTGGGAGTATTATCATGACCAAAACGGTATAAATTGCTTCTATAGAAACCATGTTTTTTAAGGAATTGTTCACCTCTGCATGTTGGCGCTTTAACCATATATCAATACTGGAATCAATATAAAGCTACAACTGCCATTAGGCGAATTATCTAATATTCTTCTTCGTTGTGATGTTCACCACTTCGTCATGGCCTGCCTTTTCTTAATACTCGTAATGAGTATAAGCTTCACTAATGCTCAAGTCGTGGAAGGTAGTTCAACTCTCAATGTTGTCGCTTCAGCTATATATCAATACGGGCGATCAATCTAAAGGTCCAACTGCCATTAGACGTATTCTCTAATCTTCTTCTTTGCCACTTCAGGCATCGGGGTTTTTTTTAATCTCGTTATGAATATAAGCAAGTTTGCTGGTGGTCAGGTCGAGGAAGGTAGTTCAATGGTCCATATTATTGGTTCAACCAAATATCAATACAGAGAATCAATCTAAATGTCCAACAGTCATTAAATTAAATCTCCCACCTTCTTCTTTGCCACTCCGCTACGGCCTTCTCTCCTCCACAGGCTGATGTTTGTCTTTTTTTGATCCTTTTAAGCAAGTTCACTGGCGTTCAGATCGAGGGTGGTAGTTTCCGCTACAAGACTTGCAGCTTTTGTGGAAATGATTCTTAAGAATCTATATGCAGATCATAGCTTTTTGGCCATTTTACTTAGTTAGTTCCTTTTTCCAAATTAGTGTCACATAGAGTAGGATTGTGTTGCATACACTTGAGACTAATAAACGGCGACCTTGGCTTGGTCCACCTTTATTTGACCTCATTTTTGCTAGTGTGTTTGCTAACTCAAGCGTACTCCACGTGTTTTTGAAGTTGATCCTACTTTTATCGTTCTTTCTCTTTGAAGTTGATCCTACTTTTATCGTTCTTTCTCTTTCAGCTTATAAGCATTAATTCTGTCTTGCATTCTGGCAAGTGCACATGTATTATCGGCAACAACTGTTTGATAGATCAGACTGATTCGTTCATATTTGTCTGTTGTTTGTACAGACGTCTGCAACGTTGTCAGCGAATCCCACAAAGGAACATATTTCCCCTTTGTTGTGATGGAATTTATTCGGCTACGCTTTATTTTCTGCCTTTAAATCGAGAAGTAGATCTGCTTTCTGAGCTCTCCGGACTTCACTTCCAAATATTTAGTTCAGGCACTGATCTAATTCTCTTTAAGATATCCGCATATAAAACGTCCTCTTTTGCTGATATAATAATCGAGGACCGGTCTAGCCTTACGGAGACTCGTGTTCTTCCTCCTCTTCTTGTTGACCAATACCCACTCATTGCCTGCATTCTTTAGATGTTGTTACATCTGCAGATGTTTCCGTTGGATTTTTCTTGGGAGAGTTTTGTTTCGACCTTTTCGGAGTCGGCATTTTATGGAGGGTGTTTTCGTGTATACTACGTTTTTGGTTCTCCTTGATCGGGCCACAAACTCTGGGTGAAGTCTGTACAGCCTGTTCATTTCTTTTCCTGTCTACCGTTGGTCGTCTCTTGTAAATATCTTGTCGTCATTCCTTAATGGCATGTTGTTTTCATAATCTATAAGGCCTACTAACATTTTTCCCAGCTCGTAGAATATATCAATGGCATTTACAGCAACGTTGCCTTATTAGAATGAGATGAGTGTGGGAATTCTTCCTTTAAAGGGTTATATTGCTGTGGGGTTAATTTTATGACCGATTATCTTTGGAATAGGTTTTAATTTGATGGTGCTGTGGTTGCCCTAGTAAAGCTGGAAACAGGAGTAAATATGAAGGATTCCGAGCCGCTGATAGGTGGTGTCGGTTTTATTTGTATAGTACTCAGACCTGTATAAATCAGGACAAAGTCAACTGAACGATGAAAATTGATGGAACTGAGACTTGGCTAATTTAAGAGGAGCGGATGTGACGGCGATGTTAACCCAGAAGCCATTTCTGTACGGTTTCACTTCAACATGCTAAAGTTCTGGAATACTGATGGACACACGAGTGTTAATCTTAATGCTTCCACTTCTGGGGTCTGGCGTAGACCAGGAGCGGATGTGACGGCGATGTTAACCCAGAAGCCATTTCTGTACGGTTTCACTTCACATGCTAAAGTTCTGGAATACCGATGGACACACGAGTGTTAATCTTAATGCTTCCACTCCTGGAGTCAGGCGTAGACCAGGAAGTCAGCTAATTTGTAGCAGACGCTTCCCTAGATTTAAATGCTCCACTCTTGAGGGCACTCCCTGTGGGAGAATACTAAATTCGATGGTGGAGGTATCCATGTTGCAAACTTGTTCTGAAGCTCATGTATCATTTTATAGTACGCACTCTAAATCTGCCGCTCTTGGTCGAGGACTGCTTCTCTATAGTAGCTGGCCTACTTGTCTGTAGTAGGTTGTTTAGTTATCCGCCAACCACTGACCCTGATAGTGGTTTGAGCTTATCCCTACTTATGTCTACATCTATGTCAAGTCTATGCCTAGTCTATGTCTATTCTAAAATTACATTAGTTTTTGTATTATTATGAACGCAGCTGCTTGTTCTTAAACTCATTAGAACATTGTTAAAGAAATGTTAATTAAAACACTATTTTTAATGATTTTAAAGTTTATTTCATAACAAAACGCACTTTTTATAAATTGTTGCAACCAACTGAGAATGAGCACTGTGAATTTAAGATGCAGCAACACGCACTTAATTAACGCTTCGAAAAAAACTTAAAAAAACTGCAACAATTGTATTGTATTGTTGTTTTTTTTTGCCACAGAGTTAGTAGTTATTGTTGCAAATTTAAATTGCAACTGCAACACCACACTCGTACAAATAAATAACAACTAAATGGCATATTTTAATTGTTATTAATGTTTATTTGTTTTGTCGTTGGCTTTATTTCTTTGCAAATTAAGTTCTAGACAATTTTTTTCGTTGCATTTTTCACAGCGCTGTTTTTTTTTTGTTTTTGTTGATTGTTGGTTGCTGCTGCTCGACGACATGCATGCAATTCGTTTTCCCCAACTATTTACAACAATGTATTTTTGTTTTAAGTGCAGAAGACAACAACAACAACAACGACGGCAACAAAGACGATAAAACGCCACTGCAAAAACTAAAATAATAAAAAACAACACCAACAACAATAAATAAAAAAAAAAAACTAAAAAAAAAATAAAAAAAATAAAGAGTCTACTTAGAGCTAAAGAGAGAGAGACCACACCGTTTGTTGAGTTGAAGGTCTACAACCTTAGAAATGTCGGAAATAGAGACGACTACAAAAATGCGCGCAAAAAAACGTAAAAAATAAAAAAAATAAAAAATAAAAGAAAATATATTCAAACAACTTATGTATGCACACATATATAGACACTTATGTAGACGAATGTTTGTAGTAGGAACATTCCCACTATATAGCGATATAAAACAATGAGGAAAGAAGGCCGGCGCACATGGCATTAAAATGTTATAATACCTATTTTTTTTTCTTCTCGCAAATTGCAACAAAATTGCATAGACATACAAAATAGCATGTGAGTGAGTGTGTTGTATACTTTATGTTGCAATTTGCTGTATATTGGGAGCAACTGTATAAAACAAATTTATTTAAAACAACAACAACAACAACAGCTACAACTAAGTACAATAACGTTAGCAACATATCTTAAATAAACAAACAAACAAACAAACAACATATGCCTATTTTTTTATTCCTCTCATTTGTATTTATTCTTTCATTACGGGACTAATGTTTGAAAACTACAAAAACAAAGTAAAGAAGAGATAAAAACCCTCTGATAGAGTAAAGCAAGAGTTAAACAAACAACAAATAAAAATGCATTAAAGGAGTTGTTTTTTTTTTTGAAAATATTTCAATAAAGTGCGAATTTCAGTTATGCTACTTTGAAAAATATTACTTTTAATATTAAATTTCATTAATATTTGATCTATTATTGACAACAATCTCAAAGATGTTTAACAATACCAAAATATACAATATTTAATCTGGGGGTTTCTCCAAGGAATTATGCTACTTAAGTAAAATAAGTTCATAATTCCACTGAACTTTGTTCGCTGAACAATTAAATATGAGGGTGTCATGAGGACCCTAACCACTTGCAGGGCATAAGTTGGGAATGTCATGGTCTATGCGGGACCTAAAGGCATTAAACATGTTGGTCCATCCAGAATTCCGTAGTGTCAGAATGACTCTTGTTTTACGCTGTAGAATCTTCTCAGACAACATTCTTACGGTATTCTGTGACAGAGGAATCGATGGCATCTCTATGAGCTGCTATCTAATATTTCCTACACATACATACCTATGAATGTTCTCCTCTGCTTCCGCAGTTGCCGTCTGAAATCCCTCGAGTAGCCTTCAACTGTGTGATGGCGAAGTTTGGATGACGCCTCCGGTGACATTCCAGAAGGAATAGTTGGAGGTGATTTGAAGATTTGCAGCGTTGAGATAACCATTTATCATAGCGCAAATCTCATCAACACTGTGGCCCGTCAACAAGATGGTGCAGTCATCTGTATAAATGATCACCTCCACACCTTGTAAGGGCACATGAAGTTCAGAGACCTAGAAATTAAAAAGTAGCGGAAAAGGATTAAATCTACGGGGTTTTGGAGTATTTTTCTTTAAACGCCACGAACAACTAACGACCATTCATTCAGATATTTCAATATTAATTTCTTCGTATTGTTGGGTATTGCATGACTAACAGTGTCAATGGTCAATTTCCTTCAGGATATTCCGTTCGCAAGGCCTGTGCTGGTTTAAGCTTTTTAAGATCCGAGTGACTATAACGGAATTCATGTTGGTGAGGAGCTGCTAGTAGTTGAACGGTCAGCTAGAGAGAAGAAGAGCTTCGAGTGTCTTTGTTACAGGTGGCAGGCAAAAAAACCTTTGATCACTTGAACCCTCACCTAAGTTAAGAGCAGATATTTGAGTGTTTTAGCTACAGGTGCTAGCAAGAAAAACCTAAGAACACTGGAACCTTTTTCCAGGCGCTGGATATAATTACGCTCTTTACTCACATGTTTATAACCGTTGTGAGGTACTCGACTTCCCGCTCAAGACGTTGCTTCAACATCAGCATGAATAATCATTCGGCCAATCATATGACTTTGAGAGCTTGGCTGCATTGTTAGATTTAACTTCAGTTGGCCTTTAAAGATGTGGTGTGTTCTTGTCTCTCTCGGGTTGCTGAATGAAAAGTTTGTTTAGAATCAAATTTAATGGTATCTCAGCCTTCTTCACCAGGTTGGTGAGAAACCAGACTGTAGACTACAACTTGTCTATTCCTGGACTCAAGTAGCAGCTTTTCAAGTGTTGTATAAATTTGTTCAGCTTGTCCTCATTTACCAATCTGCTAATATCACGATTCAGCTGGGTGATCCTTGAATCGTCAAGGTTGGAACAATGGATATCATCGCGATCATCTCTGAGTCCTGATACTTCTCCCGATAGTCGACCAGCAAGAACAAAGCGAGCGGCTGTTGCGGTGAGAGTTTCACGGAACTTCCTTTCTGTTTCGTGTACTTTGGGTGGTATGTTAATTCTCTGAAGCCATTGGTAGATTATGGAATTTACCCTTTTGTCAGGGTTGGTACTTCATTACGCTCGTTTACGTGTCCCGTTACTTCTGCTAGGATTGCGGCCGCACTATATGGAGGTTGACTCCATATTGACTATGGATAATTGAGCTATTCAGTGAGCAAAACGAAGATTCGTTAATTTGTTCCGACAACCATTCTCTGAACTTCCTCAAAACTTCAATGCCAGAACTGAGGGTGAAGTTTAAAGTCCTCAGGGACCATTTGGGTCGGTAGCCTGAGTCACAGCTGGCTACCATACTGGTGCTCTAACTCAGTTTCTCCTGGCAATAAAAGGGTTCTCCAACAAAAGGTGTTATTTTGTATCACTTTTGAAGCTTTTATTTATTGACATTTGACAAGTAGAAACTACGCCATTACTAAAAATGGAACGATACTCGCTTCAACGCATATTAAAATTCACTACAAAAATGGCGAAAATCTTGCAGTCACAGTTCGCAAAACTAAAGCATTTTTGGGTCGTCGTGAAGCACCTTGTCGTAACGCAATACAGAAATTGGTGGAAAAAATTCGAGCTGTTGGGACAAGTTAGAGATGTGAAGAATAAAACCCGTGCACGTCGCTCAAGAGCAACTGAGAATATTGCTGCTGTAGCCCAAAATGTTGAAGAAAACCCAGGTTTGTCCTTTCCTCTTCGTTCTTTGGAATTGGGCATTCCACAAACGTCATTACACCGTATTTTGGATGATATTGTTCTGGACAACGTTTACTTTCAACAAGACGGCGCTACGTGCCACACAAGCAACGAAATCATTGCTCTTTTACGGGAAAAGTTTTCGGACCCTGTTATCTCTCGAAGAGGAGGTGATCACAATTGGCCACCGAGATCTTGTGATTTAACACCTTGCGACTTCTTCCTTTGGGGCCACGTGAAAGATAAGGTCTACGCCAACAGCCCAGCGTGGATTCAAAACCTAAAAGATGGAACTCGTGAGGCTATCGAGGTCATAGGGCAGCCACTTTGCGATTTGGTTATGGAAAATTTCATGAAAAGGATATGGTCCTGTAAGCGTGGTAGTGGTGGCCATTTGGTTAATGTTGTTTTTCATTATTAACGGCATACCTTCCTCTGTATTATGAAATAAACATCCGATCATTTATCTCAAAGAATTTAATTTTTCTTTGAAAATAACATCTCTTGTTGGAAAACTCTGTGTCTTGAACCTGAAGATATTGGTCTCAAGTAGTAGGATTAAGAGAAAGAGGTCTATACTGCACGGTGTTGTGAATGTATTTTCTCAGAACGTTGTATCCATTGCATGTTTGCAGACTAGAATTTTTCGCAAGTTTCGTAAAGCGACCACGATTATGGGTTACCGCATGAATCTAGTTTTCTCTGAAATACTTTCTTGGATCGATATGTATATCATCCCAGGTCTTCCTGAATGATACCAGCTCAAACAAGAGTATGTGCATGTTTCGGGATTTTGTTCAACTCCCAAGTTGACTAGTACGATGCGGAGCATATTGCGGGATTATGAAGCTGAGAGATTTAAAGTTCGAATTGTTGCTGGGTTGACAGCCCTTGATCGAACAACTTTGGGTCATTATGGTGCGTAGAAACGTCTGTCTTGGGAGAGATATGTTATAGTAAATCATATTGCTGAGAAAATCAATTAAGGAATGTGGATATGACGATTTTACATATGAAATTTTTACACTTTGCTGATTTTTAATAAGTTTTCTAGAGAGCGGTCTAGTAGTTTTTGTTTTCATATATAAATTATTAAGATTAAAGTCCAACCAATGAATAATACTCTTATTTACATAATTAAATTAAAGTCAATTAATAATGTGTAGGGTGTTTTAAGCTCTTGCGCCAAAAACAAACAACTGGATTTACTTAACTATTCCACTAAAGAAAGATCTTAGCAGGCAGATAGATACAACTTTAACTGCAAAAAACACACCTGTCCAAGCATGCAATCTGACATTTAGATTTTACTTGGTTGTATATTTTTTTTTGTTTGTTCCTACTTATTTTATATTACTTTTGCTATTTATTCATTTCTATAACTAGATCACTAAACAGCTTGCATGAAATAAGTACTTGGGTATATTTCTAACAAAAAACAAGGAAAAAGAAAAACCATTAAAGGGGGTCTCTTTATTTAACTTTGTTTATGGTTTTAAATGAAGTAAGATTATGTTTTTTTATTTTTTTTATTTGTTTGTTTGTTCCTCTTACCATTTGTTTGTTATTATTACTATTATTGTGTGGTAGTTAGTTGCAGATGCTGATGGTTGTTAGCAAGTTGCCCAGTGCACTTATGGATTGTTTGTGTTGTTGGTTCATACACAGAGACACAGAGTTTAGTTCTCTGCCATACTTCACTCTATTAAGTGTTCTACTACTACTACTTCTTGTTGTTTTATTTTCAAATGCATTAATGCTGTTACCACTTGCAGATGACTTCCTTTTACTCTTTGTACTGCATCCAACTACTTGATGACTACCGGTTCGTTTCGGTCCGGAACGGCTGTATGTCCAAGTCTCTCATGTCTACCTGTGTGTTGATGATTTTGATTCTATAATCAAATAAATAAGCATTTGCAAATGTCAGTCATTTCTAGTATTCAACTAGCTAGTCATTCATTCATTCATTCAGTCACTCTCTCATTCATTCATTCATACACGTTGTGTCAGTCATTTAGCAGAAGAAAAAAAAAAGAAAAAAACAACTGAAAAACTATAAATAAAAACGGAAACGGACGTGCTATAAACCTATTGCTCTGAAGTAGTAGCAATTTTGTTGTATAATTAAATTTATTCTTGTTAATTTGTAATTAAATTTCAAAAGCAATATTTTATAAAAACTACATATATAATTCATTTGCTTTATGTGTCCATACAGCTTGTATATAACAGCCTCAGTTTTTTTGTTTTTATGCATCAAACAAATTGAGGTTAGATTGAAAAAAAACCGACTATAAATATAAAATCAATGGAAATTAATGTTAAAAAATCTCAGCTGGAATACAATGATTAAAGGGAGAGAGACTTTATGAGTTATTTTCTAAAAATTTTAAATTTTAATGTAAAATTTTGTGAAATTATTAAAATTTGTAAACAACATTTTCTATAAAAAAACTGTTATACGCAAAATTTTCTGTAAATAAAACTGTTATACAATAATTTTTTATAGAAAAAAGTGTTACCCATAAAACTGTTATACAACGATTTTCTATAGGAAATACTGTTATACACAAAATTTTCTATAAAAAAAACAGTTTTCTGAAGATTTTTTATAGGAAATACTGTTATACACATGAGTTTCTATAGAAAAAACTGTTATACATCAAATTTTCTATAACAAAACTGTTATACAAGGTGGCGCAAAAGTAAACTTCCGATGTTTTTTGGCTGTAATTAAAAAAAAAAAAAATGAAAAACTTTGATTCTTCTTGTGGATTATTTTTATTTGGTCTTTTAATCTTCTTTACATCAAGTCGAGAATATGATGTCATGTAAATGGCCGCCGCCACAGTTGATTATCATTTGAGTTCTTTTTATGGCATTTTCCATCACTTTGGCCAAAACTTCCGGCGATAGGTCCTCACATTCTTGACGGATATTGTCTTTAAGAGCTGCAAGAGTCTGAGGCTAGTTGACATAAACCCGCGACTTTAAAAAGCCCCACAAAAAGAAGTCTGGAGCGGTCAAATCAGGCGATCTTGCTGGCCAGTGCAAATCGCCAAAACGGAAGATTAGGCGCCCGGGAAATCCATCCTTCAGTTGCACCGTCCTGTTGGAACTACATGTTTTCCAATCCAAATTCATCAAGTTGCGGCAAAAACAACTCGTTGATCATTGCTCTGTAGCGCTTACCATTCACAGTAACCGTTTGGCCCGCGACGTTTGGCCAGCGAAAACAGCACACCATACAGTGACTTTGAGCGGGTGTAATGGCTCTTCGTGGGTTACACGCGGATTTTCAGTGTCCCAGAAGTGTAAATTTTGCTTATTTACGTACCCGCTAAGATGGAAATGGGCCTCATCACTCATGATTATTTTTGATGAAAAATCATCTTCCTCTTGGTGGTGATTAAGGATGGCTTAAGCATATGTTAGACGCGATTGGACTTTGCACGGAAACATCTTCAAATCTTGTATCAAAATTCGCTGTAAAGACCGTCGACTGATACCCATTTGCGTGGCACGTCGTCTGGTCGATGTCGACGGCGCTTCCATGACATCCTCGGCTACAGCAGCAATATTCTCTGCAGAACGGCTACTCCGGGGTCTGCCACGCCTGGCAGCATCTCGTGTTGTGCCAGTCTCTTCGAGGCAAGCGGCTAAACGTCGCAGTGTTTCACCAGTAGGCGTTGGACGGCCAGGAAATCTGAGACGAAATTCACGTTGTGCCAAAGTCGCCGACCGATTATTGGTCAAATAAATAGTCAGCAATATTCCGCGTTCTGGAGCAGTGTAGCGTAACATTGTTTATTAGCGTGTATTTCGCATGTGTTTACTACACAAATGTCAAAACAGAACTGATATTAGGGCCCAATTGCAAAATTTAAATCATTTTCTGATAGGAGGATTACCTTTGCGCCACCTTGTATTATGACTTAAAAATGCGGTTTATTTTTCTAATTTTTAGCTTTCATTTTGAAACATTTGTACAATATAAATTTATTCAAATTATTGACCATTGTTAGCTATGACATTTTCCCATTTTTCTGGCAACATATGGATTTCGAGCCAAAAGAACTGCTCATCTTTTGAGGCCAAGAGCGAATCAAGCCAATATCGGATACTCTGAGAGAGATTGTTAAGCATCGATCAAAACAAATTGTAGTAAGACGGGGCAAGGTCTGGACTATAAGGCGGGTGAAGCAAAACTTCCCAACCACTTTATTCTAAATAGTTTTAAACAAGTATTGCAACATGTTTCATGTCTGGCCGCATATTCTGGGCGTTTTTCGACCAATGCTCGCTTCAAACGAATCAGTTGCATTCGGAGCAGTTTCCCTGACATGGTCTGATTTTAGGAGCTCATAATGTATAGGAGCCTTTTGAATTACATACACTTACCTTAGCGCCATGAATATTTGGCTTGTTTCGAATGTCTAACTCCATATATAAACAGTTAATGAATTCGTTCGTATTTGCCTGAATTCGCCTCCGACACCACCAGGTACATAAATTCGCCTTGGCAAATTGGCTTTCTTATGGAATAAGGTCGGTTATATCGAGCTCTCATTAATATAATAACATATTTTTAGAATATTTCAGATAATATTTCACTATTATATAAATCGAAATTCTATTACAAACAATTTTAAAATTTTCCTAAATCTTGTTAATATTCAAATCTTTTTTGTTTTACATCGCTAATACTTTGCAAAAACCTCAAAATTTCTATAGTGGGTGTAAGCTTCTTTCGCTTTATAAAAATTCTTTTGATTTATTTTAATTTCATGCTGAATTGTCGCTTAGAAAACAAAGTAATAATAATAATAATAAAAAAATCTCCTAGTAATGAAAACTATTAAAACACAAATAAATAAATAAAAAAACAATGAATAAATTTCCACAAACACAAGCTCCATAGAAATAAAACGAAACGTAGAGCAAAAAAAAAAAAAACACTTAAAATACAAACACGTGTAACAAAACTAAATAAAATGAAATAAATTCTTACATTCAGACAGACTCCTCCATACGGCACGGCAAACATTTTGTTTAAATTATTCATATCAACAAACCACGGCAAACAAACCTGTTATTACAATAAATACTTACTGCAAAAATGTAAAAAATAATAATAAATAATTAGTTTTTTTTTTTTTATTACCATTTAAATAAATAGTTATAGATTTGTGTAACCTTCACATTGTAATAAGACAGACAGTTAGTACCACAGAGTACAGTCACTGACTTGGTCACCAAACGGAATTATTTAAATACTTTATGTAGTAGTTTTTGTAAGGGCTAACTAAGTACAATATATGGGGCATTTCATGTCAAGTGAACCAACTTTTGAAATCGATGTCTTTCGATGGGGATGAAATTTGCACCATTAATAGTAATTCAGACACAATTTTTCAACAAGATCGGTCGAGAACTTTCTGAGTTAGTGGAGGTCAAAATTTGACATTTTGGCCAAGCAGGTGTTTTTTCTCATCCATGTAACTTATTACCTATTGTTCTTAGCAAAATGTGTCCCAAATAGTTTAGATAGCTATTTCTTCAATCTTTCGGAAAAAAATTTAAAAAATTTTTGTATTTTTTTTTTTTTACTTTTTTTTTAATATTTTTTATTTTTAATTTTTTTCCAAAGATTGAAGAAATAGCTATCTAATCTATTTGGGACACATTTTGCTAAGAACAATAGGTAATAAGTTACATGGATGAGAAAAAACAACTGCTTGGCCAAAATGTCAAATTTTACCTCCACTAACTCAGAAAGTTCTCGACCGATCTTATTGAAAAATTGTGTCCGAAGACATCGATTTCAAAAGTTGGTTCAGTTGAAATGAAATGCCCCATATATATAATTCAAAAAGTTAGCAATTGTAAAGTATTTCAAATAGACACCTTTATATTTGTTTGTATGAAAAAACCATGATTTTCTATAAGAATTTATTTTTAACAACTCTGATTTGTCGATAACATTGGTTTTGTATAGAAACTATATCGATAACTTAGCTATTCTACTGAAAAGATATCAGAAACTTTGCTACTCTATAAAAAAAGTTAATGATGACTTTCCTTTTCCATAGTAAAGTTATCAGTAACTTTAGTTTTCTATAGAAAATTTATCGATAACTTTGGTATTCTATAGAAAACATATCGACAGCTTCTGTAAAGTTATTTAAAGAAAAGCTATCGATAACTTTGTAATTCTATAGAAAAGTTATTGATAACTTTAATATTTACAGCAAAATTATCGATAACTTTACTTTTCTATAGAAAAGTTATCGATAACTTTACTTTTCTATAGAAAAGTTATCGATAACTTTACTTTTCTATAGAAAAGTTATCGATAACTTTACTTTTCTATAGAAAAGTTATCGATAACTTTACTTTTCTATAGAAAAATTATCGATAACTTTACTTTTCTATAGAAAAGTTATCGATAACTTTACTTTTCTATAGAAAAGTTATCGATAACTTTACTTTTCTATAGACAAGTTATCGATAACTTTACTTTTCTATAGAAAAGTTATCGATAACTTTACTTTTCTATAGAAAAGTTATCGATAACTTTACTTTTCTTTTCTATACAAAAGTTTTCGATAACTTTACTTTTCTACAGAAAAGTATTTAAATAATTATTGAATATTTTAAAGAAAACTTCACTTTTCAAATAAAATCCTTCGTCGTAGTATTGCCATCGCGAAAGCAACAACAACACACCAGCACAATTTGTGAATAATAACAAAACAATAGCAAAGCATACAAAAACTTCAAATAAATTATTTAACTAACTATAAACATATTTGAAAATTGCCGTGCCTCCAAAATTGTTAAAAAACAACAATGCCAATAATAACAAAAACTTTAGGAAAAAAAAACTTGGGACGTCTGTCTATATTTACATTTGTATGGATGATTGTTTATACATACCTAGATATGTAAGTTTTATTGTCTGGCCATTATATTATTCTCTCAACATATGTAACTACGTATTGTAAACTATTCTTAATCTAGAGATACTAAGATTTATTAAAGAAAAGAAAACATCATCAAAATCATCCACGTAAAATATTCAGCCAAGCAAAGAAGATATTTGTGATTGTTTTTTCTTATTTTTTTCGGCTGCTGGTGGCAGCCATTGTCTAAGTGTGCTTGTTGCTATTGTTGGTATTGTTGTCGGTGCTGTGTTTAATAATTCTTGTTCTAGCGATTAGTTTCACTCATACGTGAAATTCTTGAGTTAATGTGCGAAAATAATTCAAAAATATTAAAAGATTAGTTACCTTGAGCTTTTTATTTAATTTTTTTTTTCGTGTATTATTTAACAAAGCAACAACTATTATTTAGTAGCTGTATTGTTATTGTAATTACTGTTTGTTTTTTGTTTTTTTCATCTATTACACTCTGCTGGCCTCTCTTTAATATTTACGTCTTATTGTACAAACATACATACATATGTGTTTATTACTCTTCTTGGCTGGGTTTTTTGTTGCTGTTCATATTTAAACTATATTATCCAAAGCATTTGTATCGTATTTGTTGTTGCTGCTGCTGCTACTGCCGCCATTGTCGTCGTCATCTTCGTCGTTGTCGGCATTTTGTTATTTATATTATTCTTTTCGTTTTTTCATCTTTTAGTTTTTGCCTAGACAGTTTTTATGTTTGAGTGTTTGTGTTAGACAAATAGCTAAAAAAAAAAGAAAAAACAACAACAAATTTATATGTTCGTATTTTTTCGTATATTGTTGCTGTTGTTGTTAATAGAAGATTGCAATCTTCTGCTGTACTTCAGCTACCCGTGCAGTGACGTTATTTAGAATGTTGTATATATGTATGTTCAATATTTGTTGTATTGATTTATTTTATTTTGTGGTTATTTTATTATTAAAAAATTCTTTTTTTTTGTACTACATACAAGATGTCTACTTTTTGTTGTTAGTTATGAAGGCGACCTCACCTGGCGGTGGCTGGTTGTTGTTGCTGCTGATAAGTGGTATTTCAGTTGCTTCTTATTCACTCATAGTTAGTAGGTTGTTGTTGTTGTTGGCGTAAACGTTGTTGGTGTGTTGTGACTTGTACAGAGGGATTAAGGATTGATTCTATGAAGGCTTAAATATTATTTGGTTATGAATTTGAATTTCTAAGAAAATCTATCGATAATTTTGATTTTCTATAGAAAAAGTTATCGATAACTTTGATTTTTTATACAAAAGTTATCGATAACTTTGAGTTTCTTTAGGAAATTTATTGTAATTTTATGTATTACTACAAAATGTATCAATTGCTATGATTTTCTATGGAATAGTTATCGATACTTTGATTTTTAATAGAAAACTTATTGATAACTTTGATTTTATTTCGAAAAGTTGTCGATAACTTTTAATTTCTCTAGAAAAGTTATCGATAACTTTGGTTTTCTCTAGAAAAGTTTTCGATAACTTTATTTTTCTCTAGAAAATTTATCGATGACTTTGATTTTCTCTGAAAACTTTTCGATAACTTTGATTTGCCATCGAAATGTTATCGATACATTTGATTTTCTATTGCAAAGATTTCGATAAGTTTGATTTTTTATAGAAATGTTATCTATTTTTTTTTTTTGTAGAAAAGTTATCAATTACTTCAATTTTCTTTAGAAAAGTTATCGATAACTTTGATTTTCTGAAAAATTGTATCGATTAACTTGATTTTCTCTTAAAATTTATTGATAATTTTAAATTTCTATAAAAAAGTTATCGATAACTTTGGTTTTTTTTCGAGAAATTATCGATGCAATTTTTTTCTCTAAAATAATTATCGACAATTTTGATTTTTTCAAAAAAAAAAAATTTTCGGGAACGTTGATTTTTCTAAAGTTATCGATATCTTTGAATTTTTTGTAGAAAAATTATTTATAGCTTTTGATTTTCTTTAGGTAAATTTGATTTCCTATGGAATAGTTGATTTTCTGGCAACCTATCAGGGATATCAATACAGTTTATGAGGATACTGATTTATTCGTATACTTAATCTCAACTCAAGTGTGTCACTACTATGGGACAACCTATTTAACTTAACCTTCGATATCTTTGACTTTCTTTAGAAAAGTTATCGAAAACTTCAGTAAAAGTCCATTTTTCTAATTATTTACAGAAAATGTTTAGATATTTTTGTTTTGCTATACAGTATTTAAAGTTCGTCTATGGTCATCTTTTTCTAGAGATTCCTATTTTGATTATAAACATAATTTATAGATCGTACACTCCTCGTTTTGGTCTTTCCGTTCTTTTACTCAGTTTCTCTCCTTTTCATAATCACTTGTTGAGATTATCTAATTTAAAGATTGATTAAATTTGATAAAAAACTAAATAAAAAAAATTCCAATAAAGATTTTAAACATTAGTTTTGTTTTTGTATGGTGCTGCTGCTTCTATTAAAATTGTTTAACCTTTACTTTAACTCATTTTATAAATATTTTAAGTTTTGTTCTTAATAGCTATTGTTTGGATTTCTAGGTTGGTTTTTTTTTCATCTTGTAGCCACCATACAAGTGTGCAGTTTTTAAAGCTGACATAAGTAGTTGTAAGAAGGTGCTTTGCTATTTTGTTGCTTTGTTTTTTTTGTCAACTCTGGGTGTTTGAAAAAATAAAAAATTGTTACAAGAGTGTAAACACTTGTTGTAGAAGTTGCAAGTGTAAGTGTGTTCATCACACAAGTCAACTCCTCCTACATGTCAGGGTTATAATATCTAAGACCCATCACAGTTATCATAAATTTTCTATAGAATTTTTAAAGAACTTTTATAGATAACATAAATTTGCCAATTTCAATATAATTTCCAAGGAAAATATAACCTAAGCAAGGGAGTCTCCAGCAGACATGTTTAACAAAAATGCATAAATGTTATTTTTTTCATACTGTTGAACTCTAAAACGACCTTGCTGGCTCTAATGTGAAAATCAAATATTATTGTGAATTTGTTTATGAACAAAATAATACCATTAAATTAAAATAAAAATGAAATAAACAACAAAATTGCAGTCATACCGAGCGAGACATTTTGTATAAATATGCATGTATGTATGTATGTATTCAGACATACTTACACACCTGCCTGTACATAAATACATGCATACATTTCCATAGAAATGTAAATTGTATGGAAATAGTTTAAGGTTTCAATTTGACACAATTACACTTACAAAAATCATTTTCCAAATAATATGAAATTTTTGCGAGACTTGAAAACATTTTTTAATAGTCAATGACTTTAATAAATAGCTTTAGTGAAGACACACTCATACCAAAATGAATTTCATTTTTTTGTACTATGAATGAAATGTGCTAATCAATATAATTTCAAAGTACACAATAATATTAGAAAAATATTTAAAAACAAACTGAATAATAAATTATTTATATATTTGTTTTAAAGCGATATACTAATTTTTGTTTTATTTTATTTTTTTGTTTTGTTACAATGAAATGTTTTCTATATAGAATGATATTATTTGAAGCGATAATCATTGTGTCCTCAATACTCTATGATCAGTTGTTATTGTTGGTCTTTTGCCTATCTTATCAATTGGAAAAAAAGCAAAAATATATATACATAAATACACACAGATACTACTGTATTGTATTTATTATTCATTTGTTTTAAATGTATTAATTTTATTGTTTTGTTTATAAAAGATTATTTTAATATTGAAACAAGACGTACGAACGAACGTATGAAAAAAAAACCCGATTGACACTGGCCAGAAACAAACGGACAAGAACAAAACTGATGCAAATTTCCTATTAGAGACAATAGAATTAAATAATTTATTTTTAAAATTCTCCAACTGCTGCTTCCAATGCAGTACAGGTTAGACTAGGCCAATATTGACTCTATAGAAAGTGAAAGGTATTAGAAAAACAAAGAAAGATTTCAAATCACTCATAAAGTGTCAATAGTTTAACACTTAATCTTCTAATACTTATTGAAATAAAAATGCTATCAAGGAATTTTTGCACTTTTTTTACTTTAATCTTTAGGTGAATAATGAAATATATTTGAAAATTGCTCAGCAACAATATGCTGTTAATCTCTATATAGAAACTTCTAATCCTTCTGTATGGTTTTAAAATAGCTCAAGGTATTTGTTGTTCATAGCATAAAGAAAAAATCTTAAAATGACATTGATATTTAAATTGGAAAAAGTACAGCAATAGTAGATCAAATAGGGGATCAAATAAGTGAAACAAAAATTTGTTTTTTTAGGTAATCAAAGTTCTCGGAAAATTTTCAGAGAAAAATAAAGTTAAATCGATATATTTTCAAGAGAAAATTAAAGTTATCGAGAAACCCAATGTTATCGATAAATTTTACAAATAAAATTAAAATATCAATCAATTTTCTTGAGAATAGTAAAGTTATCGATAACTTTTCTATAGAAAAGTAAAGTTATCGATAACTTTTCTATAGAAAAGTAAAGTTATCGATAACTTTTCTATAGAAAAGTAAAGTTATCGATAACTTTTCTATAGAAAAGTAAAGTTATCGATAACTTTTCTATAGAAAAGTAAAGTTATCGATAACTTTTCTATAGAAAAGTAAAGTTATCGATAACTTTTCTATAGAAAAGTAAAGTTATCGATAACTTTTCTATAGAAAAGTAAAGTTATCGATAACTTTTCTATAGAAAAGTCAAGTTATCGATAACTTTTCAATAGAAAAGTAAAGTTATCGATAACTTTGCTATAGAATAGTCAAGTAATCGATAACTTTTCTATAGAAAAGTCAAGTTATCAATAACTTTTCTAGAAAAGTCAAGTAATCGATAACTTTTCTATAGAAAAGTCAAGTAATCGATAACTTTTCTATAGAAAAGTCTAGTTATCGATAACTTTTCTATAGAAAAGTAAAGATATCGATAACTTTTTTATAAAAAAGTGAAGTTATCGATAACATTTTTGTAGAAAAGTCGAATTATCGATAAGTTTTCCATAGAAAAGTAAAGTTATCGATAACTTTTCTATAGAAAAGTAAAGTTATCGATAACTTTTCTATAGAAAAGTCAAGTTATCGATAACTTTTCTATAGAAAAGTCAAGTTATCGATAACTTTTCAATAGAAAAGTAAAGTTATCGATAACTTTGCTATAGAATAGTCAAGTAATCGATAACTTTTCTATAGAAAAGTCAAGTTATCGATAACTTTTCTATAGAAAAGTCAAGTTATCGATAACTTTTCTATAGAAAAGTAAAGTTATCGATAACTTTTCTATAGAAAAGTAAAGTTATCAATAACTTTTCTATAGAAAAGTCAAGTAATCGATAACTTTTCTATAGAAAAGTCAAGTTATCGATAACTTTTTTATAAAAAAGTGAAGTTATCGATAACATTTTTGTAGAAAAGTCGAATTATCGATAACATATCAATAGAAAAGTCAAGTTATCGGTAACTTTTCTATAGAAAAGTCAAGTTATCGGTAACTTTTCTATAGAAAATCAAAGCTATCGATAACTCTTCTTTAGAAAATCAAAGTTATCGATAACTTTTCTATAGAAAATCAAAGTTATCGATAACTTTTCTATAGAAAAGTCAAGTTATCGATAACTTTTCTATAGAAAAGTAAAGTTATCGATAACTTTTCTATAGAAAAGTAAAGTTATCGATAACTTTTCTATAGAAAAGTAAAGTTATCGATAACTTTTCTATAGAAAAGTCAAGTTATCGATAACTTTTCTATAGAAAAGTCAAGTTATCGATAACTTTTCTATAGAAAAGTAAAGTTATCGATAACTTTTCTATAGAAAAGTCAATTAATCGATAACTTTTCTGTAGAAAAGTCAAGTTATCGATAACTTTTCTATAGAAAATCAGATTTATCGATAATTTTTCTATAGAAAATCAAAGTTATCGATAACTTTTCTACAGAATATCAAAGTTATCGATAATTTCTATAGAAAATTAAAGTTATTTATAACTTTTCAAGAAAAAATCAAAGTTGTCGATAAATTTTCTACAGAAAATTATAATTATCCATAAATTTATTAGAGACAATTAAACTTATCGTTAATTTTTCTATAGAAAACTAAAGCAATCGATAACTTTGCTCTAGGAAAATAAATCAGTCGATAACTCTTCTAAGGAAAATCATTGATTTTCTATACAAAATATTTGCTATCGTTTAGCACTCTAGGACAAAAATTTGTCATCGATTTATTTTCATTACAATAACAATATTAATTATCCAAGCTTTTTCTTTTGCAAATCTATATATTAATGAAAATTTATGAAAGATTTAAACTTGTATGTCAACATCTTTAGATTTAACTATAAATATGTAAAATGTGTCATGCGCTGTCAAAATTAAAAACCGCTAAATCATCATCATCTAAAATAGAAGCCAACAACAACAAAAAAACAAAGCAGTTTAAAACTAAAACACATCTCAATCCATTTGTCGTCAAAAAATCACGTTTTGTAATCTTCTCAATGAAATTATCTTGTCGTTTGGAACTTTTAACGTACGTGTTTGTAATTTCTTTCTCTAGTTTTGTATGAAAGTTCGTTTTATTTTTTTGTGTGTCTGTCTGTGTTGTGTTTTCAAGGCCTGTTGTTCCAAAAGTATTTCCTCAGAAATGATCACAACTCTGCGAATTGTCAATTGTCTGTCTGTCTGTCTGTCTGTCTGTCTGTCTGTCTGTCTGTCTGTCTGTCTGCCTGGCTGTGTCATGCAAATAAACGTGATTAATTTAATTGGGTTAGTTGTATCTTTGAATCGCGTATCGCATGTTCTGTGGTATGTATCTATTTTATTGGTTGAATGTTGCGTTGAAAACAAGAATTAATTTATGGACTTGTAAAAAGCAAATTCAAAATCATAAAAATCAACAACGATTAATAACAAACATTTTATCGCTGCCGCAGCCAACAATATAAGTAGAAATAAAAGAATCCACATGAACCGATAATTATCTAGATTTCCGCTGTTTTTTTTTTTAATTTTTCCAACTATTAGAAATGATGGACAAGCTGGAGTACAACTGATAGAAAGAAACTCTATTGGAAGAAAACGTCAACATGAAAAATAAACTTTCTTTGCCAAACTACATTTAAAATTTCAGTGCATTTGAATTTCTTGTGGTCTGTAATTTAAAATAAATAAAGTCCCGTTGGGCCTGTTTATTTAGCATTTTGTTTTTCTTTTTTTTTTTTTAAGCAAAACTGTGGAAAAGAGATCATTGAATTTATTTCAAATAATTTTAACCTGCTCACCCAACTCTTAAGCAACACAGAAAAACTTGTCCAGTCCAGTTTTTTTTTTATTTCTTTATAAAACTGAAGTAAAAAAATAAACTAGAAACATCCTACTCCTCCTTTGCATGATGATCATCTGCTTGTAGTTGCTTTTTTTCTACAGCTTTTTTTTTTTTTGCAAATGTGTTCACTTCCAGTGTCTGTCTAATGTTGGTTGTTTTATTTTATTTTTTTCCTTTAATTCCTCTAGTCCATACAAGTCCACAGTCTTAGACATCTTTATTGCTTCGTCTTAACAGTTGAATGGTCAATTTACTACATTTATTGACAGTTTACACCTGCACTGGTGACAGCACAAACTCTTCCTCTCCTTCTGCTACAATTTTTGTTGTTGTTGTTGTAGCAGCTCTTAATCTAGTTTATTCCATGGTTTGAGTCTTTTCCATGTTTTCACCCTCTCTTGTGTTTTTTCACTGATCTTTTCTATGTTTTGTTGTTTATAAATAAATTTCAGTTGGTTTTTTGTTATTGTTTAAAATCTTAAATCGTTCGTTTTTATTTTGGCTTCAATTGTTGTTGTTGTTGATGTTTTTTTATTTAGCATTTTGATCTGGTTCTTTAATGTCAGTTTAAATAAGTCTTTATTGTATTATTTTAAACACCAAAGGAAGAATGGTAAAAAAATCTAGCAAATAAATAAAAGAGTCAAGTTAACATCGACATTAAGATGCATTGAATTTTCGATAACCTCCTTTCAGAATTTACATGTTTTTTGCTGAAAATAAAGTCAATAAATTTGATTTTCCACTCGGAAGATATCGATAACTATCGATAACTTTACTTTTCTATAGAAAAGTTATCGATAACTTTACTTTTCTATAGAAAAGTTATCGATAACTTTACTTTTCTATAGAAAAGTTATCGATAACTTTACTTTTCTATAGAAAAGTTATCGATAACTTTACTTTTCTAGAGAAAAGTTATCGATAATTTGACTTTTCTATAGAAAAGTTATCGATAACTTTACTTTTCTAGAGAAAAGTTATCGATAATTTGACTTTTTTATGGAAAAGTTATCGATAACTTTACTTTTCTATAGAAAAGTTATCGATAACTTTACTTTTCTATAGAAAAGTTATCGATAACTTTACTTTTCTATAGAAAAGTTATCGATAACTTTACTTTTCTATAGAAAAGTTATCGATAACTTTACTTTTCTATAGAAAAGTTATCGATAACTTTACTTTTCTAGAGAAAAGTTATCGATAATTTGACTTTTTTATGGAAAAGTTATCGATAACTTTACTTTTCTATAGAAAAGTTATCGATAACTTTACTTTTCTATAGAAAAGTTATCGATAACTTTACTTTTCTATAGAAAAGTTATCGATAACTTTACTTTTCTATAGAAAAGTTATCGATAACTTTACTTTTCTATAGAAAAGTTATCGATAACTTTACTTTTCTATAGAAAAGTTATCGATAACTTTACTTTTCTATAGAAAAGTTATCGATAACTTTACTTTTCTATAGAAAAGTTATCGATAACTTTACTTTTCTAGAGAAAAGTTATCGATAACTTTACTTTTCTAGAGAAAAGTTATCGATAACTTTACTTTTCTATAGAAAAATTACTAATATTATTGTTTTCTATTTTATAGAAATGTTATCGATAGTTTTCTTTTAGATGTTTGGACTCCTTTAAAGTCTTAACCTCTCCCTATTCCTTATTCTAATTTATGCTTAATTTTGTTTTAGTTTTTTTTCTTTTTATTTCATTCCACTCTCCATAAAATAAACAAGACGGATGTTTGTTTAAATGTTAAATAGCATTTTATTCACTCACATCTTTTATACATTTATTTAAGTCATTTAAAATTTTCTTATTCAAAGTTCGTTAAACAGTCTGAATTGAATACTGACTGACTGACTGAGTGAGTGACTGCTTGACTGGGGTTATTGTCACGGACGCTGAGGCTGCTTTTGTTTTCTGCAAATGATAATTTGATGTTCTTTCTTCTGGCGAATATTTAAACAACTGGTCAAGTCTCTTAAATGAAATCAATAGTTTCAAGTCGTTAGTTAATTTTTTTGTTTGTATTTTTCTGAATAAATTGTAACGTTTATAAATGAATTTTAAATAATTTTTTTTTATTTGTTTTTTTCGTTTTTCTTTGCAGGTAAGCTGTTTTTAATATAAAACAAGTTGATGTGGTATTCTAGTTTGTTTAAAGGTAAGATTTAAAATTGTTTTAAAATCAGCATTTAAAAGTGTGAATATTTTGAGGGGTCAAGTTTTAAGCGGAAGTTCAATTATTTGTTTTAAAATGTTTAACAAATTTAAAAGTCACGTGTTTTACTTATAAATACCTACAATTTGTTAAAACTATTAATGAAATTATTAATTTGTTTCAATTACTCTTTTTTTTTTTAACAAAATCATTAAAACTTGCCATCATCAATCATAAATTTTGCCAGTTTTAGAAACTTGTTGACAGCATCTTGAAAATTTTTACTAATTGATTTTTCGCCAATAGTTTTCGTCTTAATGAATCGATTACACCTTTTTGCCCATCGGACAGGCTATAATTAACTCAAATGTCTAAAGATTTTTGTTTGCAAAAAGAATTTTAAATAAAAAACGTCATGAGAAATCATTAAAGAAGCGTGCAAAGAATTACGGTTTACAGTGGACGGCTAATATGTAGGTATTGTATTTTTAAAAGAGATTTAGGGAATTTTGTTTCTAAGCAAATGCTAACATAATTTTTTCTATACATGAAATATAGATATTGATTTAGTAAATTATTAAAATTTAGAGTTTTGCTTTGTCTGTTAAATTAGTTTAAGTTATACTTATAAGTAATACAAAATTTTTGACTAAAATACAAAAAACAATTAGTGACGTCAATGATCGGCTAATGATGCGAATATTATAATAATTTTCTGTCTATTTGTTTGCATATTCTTTTTTTTTTTTTTTTTAATAATTATAATGAGTTGATGCCATGTATACCATAGCCTAGTGACCTGTAAGAAAATGTAAATTTTTCAATTGGGTTGTCTTTGGAGTTTGATGACTTTTTAGAGATGTGTTGTCAAGAAAGGGACAATGTTATTGTTAACTTTGCTATTTAATAGAAAAGTTATTAATAACTTTGCTATTCTGTAGTAAAGTTATTGATAACTTTGCTATTTAATAGAAAAGTTAATAATAACTTTGCTGTTCTATAGAAAGGTTATCAATAACTTTGCTATTTTATAGAAAAGTTATCAATAATTTTGAAATTCTACAGAAAGGTTATCAAAATCTTTGCTATTTTATAGAAAAGTTCTCAATAACTTTGCTATTCTATAGGAAAGTTAGCAATAACTTTGCTATTCTATAGGAAAGTTAGCAATAACTTTGCTATTTTATAGGAAAGTTATCAATAACTTTTGCTATTCTATAGAAAACGTATCAATAACTTTACTATTCTATAGGAAACGTATCAATAACTCTGCTATTCTATAGAAAAGTTCTCAATAACTTTGCTATTCTATAGGGAAGTTATAAATAACTTTGCTATTCTATAAGAAACGTATCAATAACACTGCTATTCTATAGAAAACTTATCAATGACTTTGCTATTCTATTGAAAACGTATTAATAACTCTGCTATTCTATAGAAAACTTATCATTAATTTTGCTATTCTATAGAAAACTTATCAATGACTTTGCTATTCTATAGAAAACGTATCAATAACTCTGCTATTCTATAGAAAACTTGTCAATAACTTTGCTATTCTCTAGAAAACTTATCATTAACTTTGCTATTCTATAGCAAACGTATCAATAACTCTGCTATTCTATAGAAAACTTGTCAATAACTGTGCTATTCTATATAAAACTTATCAATAACTTTGCTATTCTATAGAAAACTTATCATTAACATTGCTATTCTATAGAAAACGTATCAATGACTTTGTTATTCTATAGCAAAATTATCAATAACTTTGCTATTCTATAGGGAAGTTATAAATAACTTTGCTATTCTATAAGAAACGTATCAATAACACTGCTATTCTATAGAAAACTTATCAATGGCTTTGCTATTCTATAGAAAACGTATCAATAACTCTGCTATTCTTTAGAAAACTTATCATTAACTTTGCTATTCTATAGCAAACGTATCAATAACTCTGCTATTCTATAGAAAACTTGTCAATAACTGTGCTATTCTATATAAAACCTATCAATAACTTTGCTATTCTATAGAAAACTTATCATTAACATTGCTTTCTATAGAAAACGTATCAATAACTTTGTTATTCTGTAGAAAACTTATCATTAACATTGCTTTCTATAGAAAACGTATCAATAACTTTGTTATTCTGTAGAAAACTTATCAATAACTTTGCTATTCTATAGAAAACTTATCAATAACTTTGCTATTCTATAGAAAACTTATCAATTACTCTGCTATTCTATAGAAAACTTATCAATAACTTTGCTATTCTATAGAAAACGTATCAATAAGTTTGCTATTCTATAGAAAACTTATCATTAACTTTGCTATTCAATAGAAAACTTATCAATAACTCTGCTATAGAAAACTTATCAATAACTTTGCTATTCTATAGAAAACGTATCAATAACTTTGTTATTCTATAGAAAATTTATCATTAACATTGCTTTCTATAGAAAAAGTATCAATAACACTGCTATTCTATAGAAAACTTATCAATAACTCTGCTATTCTATAGAAAACTTGTCAATAACTTTGCTATTCTATAGAAAACTTATCAATAATTTTGCTATTCTGTAAAAAACTCATCAATAACTTTGCTATTCTATAGAAAACTATTCTATAGAAAAGCTATCAATAACTTTGCTATTCTATAGAAAACTTATCAATAACTTTGCTATTCTATAGCAAACGTATCAATAACTCTGCTATTCTATAGAAAACTTATCAATAAATTTGCTATTCTGTAGAAAACTTATCAATAACTTTGCTATTCTATAGAAAACTTATCAATAACTCTGCTATTCTATAGAAAACTTGTCAATAACTTTGCTATTCTATAGAAAATTTATCAATAACTTTGCTATTCTATAGAAAACTTATCAATAACTCTGCTATTCTATAGAAAACTTGTCAATAACTTTGCTATTCTATAGAAAACTTATCAATAACTTTGCTATTCAATAGGAAACGTATCAATAACTCTTGTATTCTATAGAAAACTTACCAATAACTTTGCTATTCTATAGAAAGTTATACAGAACTTTACTTTTCTATGGAAAAGTTCTTAATGACTTTGCTTTTCTATGGAAAAGTTATCAATAACTTCGCTATTCTATAAAAAAGTTATCCAGAACTTTACTGACTTTTCTTTGAGAAAAATCTTAGGAAATTCTAACAAAAAATTATTTATTCTCACACACATTTAATATTTAGCATAGTTTGTTTGCTGTTGTTGTTTTGCACACTATCTCGTGCTAAAACGTCACATGTCAAACTGACACCTTTGACGAAACTACAAAAAAATACATATATAAAAAGTAACGAGAGAAAGAGTGAAGAAAATTGCAACAACAGCAAATTGATGATAATAACGTTAATGAGTTGTAACCCATCGATGCAGGCAAGCAGTTAGTCAGGTTGTTGTGTATGTTTTAGTTGGAAAAAAAGATGCAATGGAAACCCCAACTTTTCCAAGCTTTAGTTTCATTCATAGCCATACAATAGAATCAACATTTTATATCCATCCATTATCATCATTTATGATGCAACACTGATGTGTGAACGAATTTAATGGCATGTAGTACGATATGATAAAATAACTTGATATGATAAAATAACTATGAGTATTTTTAATATTTATATTAGGGTGCTGTATATTTTTTTTGGAAATTGTTATACAAAAGCGTAAATAAAGAAAATCAAATATTTCACACGGAAAATTCTTTAAAATTTTCCACAGGTTTTTGTTTTTTCTTTTTTGTTTAAGCTGCAATATGTTTTTTCTTCATATTATTAAGTGCCATCCTATTGATGATTTCGTTCGTATTTAGTATGTTTCAAAATCATATGTAAGTACATGTAATGTTAGGAAAAAATATTTTGTATACGAGCATAGTTTTGTTGTTATGAAAATCATCAACATGGAAAATATGATTGCTTGACATGGTTCTTAGTTAGTTTTTTTTCGTGCACTCCAACAAAATATCATAATGAAACAAAACCTTAATTGATATAAAAAACGTAGGGACGTAAAAACAAATCGTATTTATGAGTTTTAATGTCAGTCATCATCATCATCAGCAGCAACACTTTCCAGTCGGTGTTAAAGAACCCTTTTATGCACAAATCATTAGCATTTAAACTGCAGAGAAACAGCAGAAATATCGTCATTACTAACACCATCAGTGCCATCACTAACTAATACAAAAACACCTTGATGGAAAAATTTACTTTAGTCAGGCAAACCCTCCTAAATATAGTGCATTTTCTGTGCTAATGTTATCTATCGGGTTATGTTCTCCTGTGCAAAAACAAAAGTCATTGGCTGAAATTGCCTCAATTGCAAATAATACTTTTATTATACTTTTGTAAATTGTTGTTTTTTTTTATTTTCCTCTATCATGAATTCTAGCTTTCGCTCTGACATCTGTTGGGGTTTTGGTTTTCAATTATCGAAATGTTGGCACTGACAGTTATTTACTTAGACGTAATGGAGTTCCAAAAAAAAGCTGTAGTCTTTATGCAAAAAGAGCTGAAGGAGGAATAAAATGTAAAGGAATTAATTGTTTAAAGGTTTTGAAAAGGCCTCAGATTCATCTTTCTGAATCCGCTGAGAAACTTAAAGACTCGTCAAAACCTACCAGAAAACTAGTATTCAGATATTTCTACTTCATTATTTTTTGTATCATTGTGTTATCTATAATAAACGAGTAACGTTACTGACTCACTGACTAACTAATTCATCATCGCACAGCCCAAACGACTGAACCTAGAATCATGAAATTTTAACTGTGCGTTCTTCCCTCCCCAAAACGATCCAATAAGAAGGAATTTTTGGAAATTCGCACTTTTAGGGGGTAAATTCGGTAACATTATATCTTCAAAACTAATAAATATACAAAAAAACATAAAATTGCATGTTACTCCATTTAAAAAATAAGCTGACAGGTGTTTCGTACTTTTTCGAAATTCAAATCTTTTTTTGGTACTTTTTTGGCACCCTATGTATCTTTTAAACCAATAAACATGGAAACAAATTTTAAATCGTATTCTTTACTTATCAAAAAATGAAAAATATAAGTTTGGTATTTTTTGGAAATTCGAATCCTTAAGGGATAAAAACTGTGTTTATTTTTGGTACTTTTTCATAAAATATGTTTTTTTATAATTTGACATAGAGATATGAATATTTTATTATGAACTCCCACCACGAAGCAGATTTTTATTTGAATAAAATTCTACCACCGCAATGGGATAAAAAAAAGTACCAAAAAGGGGATAAAATCGGGAAAATACATTTTATTTGAAATTATTAAGCCAATTTTGATAATTTTTTTAACATTGGCTCCTGGATTCATATAAAAATTAACTAACAGGATGTTATTTGGAACTCGAGTGAATAGGTGTATATTGGGTCAAATTCGGGTAAACAGTTTGGTACTTTTATTAAAACATATTTTTTTTTGGGCACATTAACACAGATTGGGCACATTAACACAGATAACAATTTTGGCAAAATGGAGTATTTTTAAATTTCAAGCTTTAGGGGTGTTCAAGGAGGAAAGGGGAAATTGGTACTTTTCTCCTAATGGTACTTTTTTAATATTATTTCAGATATCAACATTAAAGTTAGCTGATATGTATCTGAGTGAAGTTAGTGTTAGGAATAGGGGATAATATTTCGGTACCAAAATGTGAGAACTGAACTATGGGTACTTTTTTATTGTTCTAATGGTACTTTTTGAAATTTCTATAACAATGGACTTAGAAACATGAAATTAAGCATATATGGTCTTAAGTGAGTGAGAATTTTAGGGGGAGTACTTTTTGGTACTTTTTCTTTATTCGAATGGTACTTTTTGTAATTTCTCCAATAATGAACCTAGAAACATGAAATAAAGGTTATATGGACCTGAGTGAGTGGGAAACCACAAGTGTGGGCTTTTTGGTACTTTTTGTATATTCTAATGGTACTTTTTGAAATTTCTATAAAAATGGGCTTAGGAACATGAAATTAAGCATATGTGGTCCTAAGAGAGTGAGAATTCTAGGGGGAGTACTTTTTGGTACTTTTTGTAATGAATTAATAAACATGACACTAGAGACATGTTATCATGAATTAGTATTGATTCACAAAGGGAGACTTAATAGTACTATTTATTTCAGCCAATTGTGGTGGCGAAGCTCCCGGGACAGCTAGTTCTATATAAACGTTTTTAATAACTTTGCTATTCTATGGAAAACTTCTCAATAACTTAACTGTTGCAGCTATTCTAGAGAAAAATAATCAATAACTTTGCTATTCTATATAAAATTTATCAATAACATTACTTTTCTAGAGAAAAATTATTGGCAATATTGATATTCTATAGAAAAGTTATCAGTAACTTAGCTATTCTATACATAATATTGGGTGTATGACTTAAAATTGCGGGTATTTCTAAAATGTTTAGCTTTTATTTTGAAACATTTGTACAATATAAATTTATTCAAAGTATTGGCCATTGTAAGCAATGACCTTTTCCCATCTTTCTGGCAACATATTGTTACGTTTTTACCTTTTAAAAACGGGGTTTATTTCCTTTAAATAAACCGGATACTTTTGATTGCAAATAAAAGCAGTTTTAGTAGTTTAAAATTGTAACAACTCTTTATTTATTTAGAATGTACAACAACAGAATTAAATAGTCACTCAATGTCTTTATATCAATTCGCAGAAATGCACACAAACTTTATAAAGTACAAACACACACGTACACGACAGTTGATGTTAACT
Organism: Calliphora vomitoria; assembly: GCA_942486065.2. Classification (NCBI taxonomy): domain Eukaryota; kingdom Metazoa; phylum Arthropoda; class Insecta; order Diptera; family Calliphoridae; genus Calliphora; species Calliphora vomitoria. The sequence goes on along the minus strand of OW818030.2, from coordinate 112,341,818 downwards.
CTAACAGCGCCAATGATAAATTCAACTCACGACTGCCAGCTCTGTCACTATTTATACACGCGCCATCTATCGGGAATCATCTACAATGTTCTTAACGGACATACTAGTACATTCGATTTCTAGAGCTTTTCGATGTCATTGCCAGCAGCCCAAACATTTAGTGTTTCCATACTTACAAACAATGTCAATGATGGACGTGCCTTCAAACATGATGAATGCTGCAGGCAGTCGTTACAGACCGTTGAATTCAAATTGTCATTGCACATTCGTAACAATATGGATTCTGAGCCAAAAGAACTGCTTATCTTTTGAGGCCAACAACGAATCACGCCAATATTGGTTACTCTGTTCCAATGAAGCGTATCCCAGAGAGAAAGTTCTGCATCGATCGAAATAAATAGTAACCACTTCATTCAAAATACTTTTTAACAGATATTGCAATATGTGGCAATATGTCATGATGGAATATTACAGTTTCATGTCTGGCCTCATATTCTGGGAGTTTTTCGACCAAATTCAAAATCCTCTTTCAAGTTCTCTAGGCTTCAATTCGTATGGCATCCAGTTTCCCTGCTTTTGGATGAATCCTGCTGCTCGCATATGTTTTGAAATTGCCGTTTGAGTAGTTCCCAATGATTTTGCAAGCTCTTGTTGAGTTTTACAACAATCCTCATGGAGTAATGCCTCCAATTCTTGGTCTTCAACCTTTTTTTGGCTGACCTGAGCGATCTTTGTTTTTCCGAGTCAAAATCGCCACTTCCGAATCGCACAATCGGTGTGCTTCCTTTAGCAGCACTTTTTTTATATATAAGTTTGGCTGTATATGAGTTTGTCATTCCGTTTGTAATTTCTGCAGTTTTTAATTTATATTCTGGATCGTTATAGATAGCGTAGTCGATATAGCCATGTTCGTCTGTTCCTGTGTATGTTGAAATCATTTCCGCAGCCCCCAAATAACTAACATATGTACATGATTCATACATCAGTATATCGGGAATTCTTCCGGTTCGGTTGCTGTTTAAAATCGAGACAATCGGCCCACAAAAGGCTGATATATAAGAAAAAACCAGGACAACCTCGATTTTTGACCTATCTTTTTGAATTACTAAGTCATTAATATAGACAATATGGATATTCAATAATAAATATTTCAAAGACTTTTGCAACGGCGTATATAAGGCCAAAGGACCTACAATTGGTCAAAAGCGCGAAAAATGTCTTTTACCCTGATTTTTTTCACAAAAAAAAAGGAAATTTATTTAAAAAAATATTTTTTTTTTAAAATTTAAAAAAAAAATTATTTCACTAATTAAAAAAATAAATTTAAAAAAAAAAAAAATTAAATTTTGTTTACCTAAAATTTAAAAAAATAATTTCGCTAATAACTTAACTTTTTTTTAAATTTTTTGAAAAAAAAAAAAATAAAAAATTTAAATTTAAATTTTGTTTACCTCAAAATATAAAATTTTAATTTTAGAGTATAATTTGGTGGAGTATGTAATATTCGTCAAAGTCGAATATAGCTCTCTTACTTGTTTAAATTAAAGAAGTAAAGCAAAACTTTCCGCATATGATGATTTGTTGGTACAAAATTCGACATTTTCGAAGCTAAAAAAACTTTGTTGTTTACACTATAATGTTGAGAATAAATTGCAGATAGGGTACATATCAAAATGACATATAAGCTATTACAAATAAAAATCGCGTTCAAAAGATAAATCCCGCATTTATAAGTCATACACACAATAACTTTGATATTCTATAGAAAGGTTATCGTGGACTTTGCTATTCTGTAAAAAAGTTATCAGGAACTTTGTTATTCTATTAAAAAGTTAGATAAACCTTTGCTAAACTATAGAAAACTTATCAATAACTTTGCTATTCTATGGAAAACTTATCCATAACGTAGCTATTCTATAGAAAACTTATTAAAAACGTAGCTATTTTATGGAAAAGTTGACAAAAACTTTGCTATTCTATAGGAAACGTTTCAATATGATTGCTATTCTATAGAGAAGTTATCAATAACTTTGCTATTCTATAGAAAAGTTATCAATAACGTAGCTATTCTATGGACAAATTCTCAACAACGTAGCTATTCTATGGAAAACTTATCAATAACTTTGCTATTCAATGGAAAACTCATCAATAACTTTGCTATTCTATAGAAAACTTATCAATAACTGTGCTATTATATGGACAAATTCTCAACAACGTTGCTATTTTTTAGAAAAGTTATCAATATCTTTGCTATTCTATAGAAAACTTATCAAAAACGTAGCTATTTTATAGAAAAGTTGACAATAACTTTGCTATTCTATAGGAAACGTATCAATAAGATTGCTATTCTATAGAGAAGTTATAAATAACTTTGCTATTCTATAGGAAACGTATCAATAACGTAGCTATTCTATAGAAAACTTATCAATAGCTCTGCTATTCTGTAGATAACTTTGCTATTCTATAGATAACTTGTCAATAACTTTGTTCTATAGAAAAGTTATCAATAACTTTCTTATTTTATAGAAAAGTTAATGCTAACTTTGCTATTCTGTAGTAAAGTTATCAATAACTTTGCTATTCTATAGAAAAGAAATCTATCAATTAAATCTATTTATTATTGAAAATCTTCCTTTGATTTTAGTAATTTCTTGTGGCTACTGTTTTATTTGCTGTAATCAATTATTTTTCCCTTTTTCTATACAAAAACTGCTAAAGAAATGTTTAAATTAAAAATTTCTTTGCTGCTGAGCAAAAGTTCAACTTGAACAATGCCACACTCCCACCTTCGTATGTGTTACCGTAAGTAATAAGAATTTATTGTTTACAACTCTGACTTGTCACGATTGCCACCTTTTGATATTTTTTTTTTCTGTGGCAATTTCTCTGCAACTTCTTGCTTATTTGTTTAAAATGTTTTTGTTGTTGTTACTGCTGCTTTGTTGTTTGTGTGTGTTACTTATGGTTGCATAGTTGCACTTTAACCTTAACTAACCTCAAAATGATATAAAGTAAAATAAAATAAGAAAAATAATAAAAAAAAAGAAAACAAACGAAAAACTAACCTGTGTCAATGCCACAAATGTTGTTTGTTGTTACTTGTCATGTTCTGGTAGATGTGTGGCCCCTTTAACACTCACACAATTTCTTTGTGTTAGTAAGTAAGTAAGTAACTGAAATTTAAAATTTAAAATTGTATTTTAAACGAAATTTCTTTTGCTAAATACTACTTACTTCTATAATGCAGACATTTCATTACAACTTTGGACATTTGTGTTGCTTGTTTTATTTGTAGTTTTAACATGCATATTTTGTTTAGGTTGTCAGCTGTATGTTTTAAAGTAAATTTTCATTTAGGAAAACTTTTTCTTTTTTTTCTTGTAATTTTCAATACAATTTAGGTTGCGGTTTGTTTTAGTTGTTTTTTGGTAAGTTTTCTTTTATTTTTTATTTTTCTGTGGCAAAGTTTAGAAGGTTGTTGAAAAGAATTTTAGCCAAAGAATTAAAAATGGGGTTGGTAAATTGAAAGAAATTTAAATTTGTTGCAAGTAACTGAAATTAGATTAGATATAGAAGATTATGTGTATATGAAAGCATGAGAACTTTCCACCGATATTGTCATACGCCTTAATATTTACGCTAAATTTAGTTTCCTTATTAAGCTTTACAAATTCAATAGCAATAATAACTCAATGACTGAAATTTAAATAAAAAAAACTCTCCATATGTATCTGTCAATGTTTCAGTCAATGCCATGACATTTGCCTGGGAAATTGTATCACATTTAGAAAATGTCTATTATTGTTATGGGAAAATTATTATTAAATTTTTAAGTCACGCTTAAAATAACCTCCCATTCCATACTCCATAATATCTACATATAGAAATATGTATTGTATGATAAGTGAGACAGACGACTGTCTACATAAACATATTGATGCAAATAGTTTTTTTTTTTTTTTATAATAAAAATATGTCTATGTTCGAGAGTAATTGATATTTACTACCACATACTACATATGTATGTACAAAAAAACAAATGTCTGTAAATATTTGAACCGGCACTATGCCGGGCCTAAGAATGAATAAAATGCGCTAGAAAATTTGTTGTGACAAAATAAAAAAAAACTACTCGATAAAGAAACTTGAGAATATTTAACAAAAAAAATTTTGCGTTTTGTCGTCATCTGAATTGTTTTGTTTGCATGTTATTTGTTTATACTTAATGCAACTAGACATTTTGAATGTGTAAATATGTATTTAGAAATATACAAATAAATAAAATATGAGTAAATAAGTTTGTGACTACTCGTTGAAATGTCTGTGTAAGAATGTCACTCATATATTCCTATAAAGTATCGAATGCATTTGAAATAACCCAGCAATAAATAAGCTAACGTAAATAGTTTTTAAATGATGAGTCAGAAGTTTATTAGAAAATGTTCTATAAGCTAAAAACAAATTGAAACCATATACCCAATCAGTAACTTTATTGATAACTTTACTATAGAATAGCAAAGTTATTTATAAGTTTTCTGTAGAATAGCAGAGTTTTCTACAGAATAGCAGAGTTTTCTATAGAATAGCAAAGCTATTGAAAAGTTTTCTATAGAATAGCAAAGTTATTGATAAGTTTTCTATAAAATAGCAGAGTTTTCTATAGAATAGCAAAGCTATTAAAAAGTTTTCTATAGAATAACAAAGTTATTGAGAACATTTCTATAGAATAGCAGTGTTATTGATAAGTTTTCTATAGAATAGCAGAGTTATTGAGAACTTTTCTATAGAATAGCAAAGTTATTGATATATTTTCTATAGAATAGCAAAATTATTGATAAATATTCTATAGAATAGCTGAGTTTTCTATAGAATAGCAAAGTTATTGATAAGTTTTCTATAGAATAGCAAAGTTATTGATATATTTTGTATAGAATAGCAAAGTTATTGAGAAGTTTTCTATACAATAGCTGAGTTTCCTATAGAATAGCAAAGCTGTTGATAACTTCTCTACAGAATAGCTACGTTATTGATAATTCTTCTATAGAATAGCAAAGTTATTGATATGTTTTCTATAGAATAGCAGAATTATTGGTATATTTTCTATAGAATAGCAAAGTTATTGATACGTTTCCTATAGAATAGCAAAGTTATTGATAAGTTTTCTATAGATTAGCAGAGTTATTGATATATTTTCTATAAAATAGCAAAGTTATTGATACGTTTTCTATAGAATAGCAGAATTATTGATATATTTTTTTTATAGAAAAGCAAAGTTATTGATATATTTTCTATAGAATAGCAAAGTTATTGATAAATTTTCTATAGAATATCAAAGCTATTGATAAGTTTTCTATAGAATGGCAAAGTTATAAGTTCTCTATAGAATAGCAAAGTTATTGATAAGTTTTCTATAGAATAGCAAAGTTATTGACACGTTTCCTATAATATAGCAAAGTAATTGATAAGTTTTCTACAGAATAGCAGAGTTATTGATATATTTTCTATAGAATAGCAAAGTTATTGATACGTTTCCTATAGAATAGCAAAGTTATTGATACTGATATAGAATAGCAGAATTATTGGTATATTTTCTATATAATAGCTAAGTTATTGACACGTTTCCTATAGAATAGCAAAGTTATTAATAAGTTTTCTATAGAATAGCTACGTTATTGATACGTTTCCTATAGAATAGCAAAGATATTGATATGTTTTCTATAAAATAGCAGATTTATCGATAAGTTTTCTATAGAATAGCTACGTTATTGATACGTTTCCTATAGAATAGCAAAGATATTGATATGTTTTCTATAAAATAGCAGAGTTATTGATAAGTTTTCTATAGAATAGCAAAGTTTTCTATAGAATAACAAAGATATTGAAAAGTTTTCTATAAAATAGCATAGTTATTGATAAGTTTTCTATATAATAGCAAAGTTATCTACAATTTGTCTATAGGATAGCTACGTTATTATAAGTTTTCTATAGAATAGCAGAGTTTTCTATAGAATAGCAAAGCTATTGAAAAGTTTTCTATAGAATAACAAAGTTATTGATAAGTTTTCTATAAAATAGCAGAGTTATTGATAAGTTTTCTATAGAATAGCAGAGTTATTGCGAACTTTTCTATAGAATAGCAGAGTTATTGATACGTTTACTATAGAATAGTAGAGTTATTGATAACTTGTCTATAGAATAGCAATGTTATTGCGAACTTTTCTATAGAATAGCAGAGTTATTGATAAGTTTTCTATAGAATAGCAGAGTTATTGCGAACTTTTCTATAAAATAGCAGAGTTATTGATAAGTTTTCTATAGAATAGCAGAGTTATTGATAACTTTTCTATAGAATAGCAAAGTTATTAACACGTTTTCTATAAAATAGCAGATATATTGATAATTTTTCTATAGAATAGCAGAGCTTTCTATAGAATAGCAAAGCTGTTGGTAACTTTTCTATAGAATAGCAGAGTTTCCTATGGAATAGCAAAGCTGTTGATAAGTTTTCTATAGAATAGCAAAGTTATTGATAAGTTTTCTATAAAATAGCAGAGTTATTGATAAGTATTCTATAGAATAGCAAAGTTATTGATAAGTTTTCTATAGAATAGCAGAGTTTTCTATAGAATAGCAAAGCTGTTGATAAGTTTTCTATAGAATAGCAAAGTTATTGATAAGTATTCTATAGAATAGCAGAGTTATTAATAAGTTTTCCATTGAAAAGCTATTATTGATAAGTTTGCTATAGAATAGCAGCGTTATTGAAAACTTTGCTATATAATAGCAAACTTATTGATACGTTTCCTATAGAATAGCAAAGTTATTGATAAGTTTTCTATAGAATAGCAGAGTTATTGAAAACTTTTCTATAGAATATCTAACTTATTGATACGTTTCCTATAGAATAGCAAACTTATTGATACGTTTCCTATAGAATAGCAAAGTTATTGATAAGTTTTCCATTGAATAGCAAAGTCATTGATACGTTTCCTATAGAATAGCAAAGTTATTTATAACCTCTGCATAGGATAGCTACTTTATTGATGAGTTTTCCATAGAATAGCTACGTTTTTCAAAAGTTTTCTATAGAATAGCAAAGTTATTGCTAACTTGTTAAAAGAATAGCATAGAAAATAAATGTTATATTGAAATAAAGTTATACACAAATTTAAACTTTAAAGTAAATTTAAACTTTAAAATAAATACCATTTCAAAACTTTTGCTGGACTTTATGGTTGATTTTATGTTTTGTTCATTTCTAGTTCCACAACGATTTTAATTTCAATAGACGAGACAATTTCTATGAAACTTTAATAACGTGACTACGTGTTTGTTATGAGTATTTTGCGTGTATATTACAAATCAGTAGCGAAAAAAGGTAGAAAAAAAAGAAGCAACTAAAAAAAAAAAAATATGGAAATGTGAATTTAGAATTGAAAACTGAAAAACTAATTTTTCACTGCATTTATAAAATTCTACATGGAGAACAAGGAGAAAACGTATAGAAAACTTATAACAACTTGAGTTGGTAACGAAAGCAGGTAACGATTTCAAAAAAAGGGCGAGGAAAGCAGGAGGAAATGAGTCACTTACAGACGTATACTTTATATGAATGAGTAAATGCTAGGCAGAGGGATTTGAAAGAGTGGAGTCTCAGAATAAAAAATATTTGAAATAATATTAACATATGGGGGATTCACACGGTCTGCTATTAGGTCATATTGTCATAATATCCTAATATATTATGATAGTTTAAACAAATTGTTGTTGAGTTTCAAACAAAACAAGTGTTATTTTATGAAAAAACAATAAACATAGTTCAAAAAGTCTTATTAGTTTAAAACTTTTTTTTGTTTGAAACACAACAAACATTTGTTTAAACTATCGCAATATATTAGGACATTATGACAATATGAACTAATAGCAGACCGTGTGAATCCCCCAATTATAATACTATTGCTTAATTGCAAGGACTAACTAAGGGCCATATCAATGAAAACCTTAAAGATTAGGCCTAAATTTGAACTTGATTGAATTGATATTTTGACAGATCTGTGGCACAGCTGACTAACTGGTGACTCTTGCTTAAATATGAAGGCAACGATGTGTTATTGTAGTGCACGCTTTAGTTGTTTTGTCGTTGTTGTTGTTGCTATTGTTGCTGTCATAAACGTCATACGGCTTTAGCAGACGTGTCGTCTTGTTTTCATAGTTTGTTTCTATCTCATCACCAACATAGACAAATGTCACACAGATACAAACACACACACACACTCAGAATCAAATGATGGGATATAATATAATATGACATGATGTTGATGTGATGTGCTGTGATATCATTTACATTTAACGAGTGGAGAATCATCTAGGCAGGCAGGCAAGCAGGCCGGCTGGCAACCACCAGACGCAGAGATAGACAGACAGACAGACAAATAGTTATAAATTAGTGTTATTGTAGTTGCATGCAACGTGTATAAAACGTGTAAATGTTATGAAATAGTTTCTATATAATGGAATTGATTTAGAAAAGCAGAAATGGCCAGCCAGCCAGCAACCAGCACACAGTGGGGGATTTGCAAAAAGAATGTGGAAATGAAAATGTGGAAATTTCCCATGGCTATAGAGAAGTTGTAGTTGAGTTTAGCTTTTGAATTTATGCTTTAAACACCAAGGAGGCGCGAGAGTTAATTTCCCAAAGTGGGGTACCTCGGATATATCAAAAAGTCAAAATAATAAAAAATTTGTATTCTCTATTCGATATACGGATTCTATTACAAAAGATCTACTAAAACCATTGCTTAATTCTTGAAATTTTTATAAATTTTGGAAAAGAAGCGCAATTTCTTGCACTTTGATTACAAATTACAGATTTATTTCTACGTTTTTTTTTGAGAATTCCCCCACTGTGCAGCAGCAGCAGCATTAGCCAGCCAGATACATGGATGCATGATATCAAATCATTACTGCAATGTATTTAAATATTTGTTGTTGCTATAGCTGTTTTTTATTATAAAAAAATAATAAAACACTAAATAAAACAAAACTAAACAAAATAAAAACAAATCTTTCTACTAGCAGCAAATTATTTTTTATCATTATCATTATTGTGTTTTTTTTTTCTTTGCATTCGAAATTATTGAAACTGAGTAGTTGCTCGCTACCCTACAATACTGGTGCATTTTATGTGTTGGTTATGGAATGTAAAATTGTTTCATGTGATCAGCATGTAAATAATATTTAATGTTTTTTTGTATCCATAACTGCTAAAGATTTTCATCATGATTATAATCATTATGATGATGAGATGTTTTCCATTTGATTTTCTCTACGCACAGCTATTTAGAAATCACTCAGGCGTTTTGCACACAAATTTCTAGACAAATTGAAAATATATATTTTTTTTTCATTTAAAAACATACCTCAATACGCTATGAATAAGTTAGTATTACGCAGTTCCCTTGTATAAATAGTTGCTGTGACATTTTCACTCATCCCTCTCCTTATATGTTCAACTTAATGGATTATCATTTTATTCCTACTGTTTTTGTTTTGTTTTATCTTGTTGCTATTCAAAATATTTAAACAATTTAAAAGTAAATACATAATCAATTTGTTTATTTGCATTTGCACTTTTTTTCTTAACGTTTGTGCAAATACTCATGGGATCTCATTACAATTTTGGCGCGACGTTTTGCACTCAAGCGAACATTTCAAATATTTATATTCAATTAAATATTTTTGAGCTAGACACCCTACAAAAAGCAACAATAACTTGTGAAAGGTTTAGGACACACTGAAAAATAAAATGTTCTCTTTTGAGATTTAAAAACTCCAAATGGAATTTGTTGCATATAAATAAATTAAAACTTTATATTCTCTTATGTCTGGTCCCAATTTTGTTATAAATATTTTACCTTTTTCAACAGCGTTGCAAGAAGTAGCGTGTTTTCTAGCCATTTCTGCTTGAGCTCAACTAGTTGTTTTTCTGTTCTCTACTATATTCACTGGTCAAGTATCACACAGCTGTTATCGATTGGGAGGGGTGCTTTGTTTTTGAAGTGCATACTTTTTATTTTATCAATAATTTCAATTGCTATTGTTTGCGTTGGTGTTATTTGCGATTATTTTACAACGTATCAGAAAATAACAGCACAAACAAATTTCTTTTAGACAAACAAATTAATGACATGTTTCAAATAACAATATATTTCACTCAACAATACTTACACTCAAAGAAATTTAAGCTTAAAAACAGAGCAGAACTAGAACAGAACTAGAACAGAACTAGAACAGAACTAGAACAGAACTAGAACAGAACTAGAACAGAACTAGAACAGAACTAGAACAGAACTAGAACAGAACTAGAACAGAACTAGAACAGAACTAGAACAGAACTAGAACAGAACTAGAACAGAACTAGAACAGAACTGGAACAGAACTAGAACAGAACTAGAACAGAACTAGAACAGAACTAGAACAGAACTAGAACAGAACTAGAACAGAACTAGAACAGAACTAGAACAGAACTAGAACAGAACTAGAACAGAACTAGAACAGAACTAGAACAGAACTAGAACAGAACTAGAACAGAACTAGAACAGAACTAGAACAGAACTAGAACAGAACTAGAACAGAACTAGAACAGAACTAGAACAGAACTAGAACAGAACTAGAACAGAACTAGAACAGAACTAGAACAGAACTAGAACAGAACTAGAACAGAACTAGAACAGAACTAGAACAGAACTAGAACAGAACTAGAACAGAACTAGAACAGAACTAGAACAGAACTAGAACAGAACTAGAACAGAACTAGAACAGAACTAGAACAGAACTAGAACAGAACTAGAACAGAACTAGAACAGAACTAGAACAGAACTAGAACAGAACTAGAACAGAACTAGAACAGAACTAGAACAGAACTAGAACAGAACTAGAACAGAACTAGAACAGAACTAGAACAGAACTAGAACAGAACTAGAACAGAACTAGAACAGAACTAGAACAGAACTAGAACAGAACTAGAACAGAACTAGAACAGAACTAGAACAGAACTAGAACAGAACTAGAACAGAACTAGAACAGAACTAGAACAGAACTAGAACAGAACTAGAACAGAACTAGAACAGAACTAGAACAGAACTAGAACAGAACTAGAACAGAACTAGAACAGAACTAGAACAGAACTAGAACAGAACTAGAACAGAACTAGAACAGAACTAGAACAGAACTAGAACAGAACTAGAACAGAACTAGAACAGAACTAGAACAGAACTAGAATAGAACTAGAACAGAACTAGAACAGAACTAGAACAGAACTAGAACAAACTAGAACAGAACTAGAACAGAACTAGAACAGAACTAGAACAGAACTAGAACAGAACTAGAACAGAACTAGAACAGAACTAGAACAGAACTAGAACAGAACTAGAACAGAACTAGAACAGAACTAGAACAGAACTAGAACAGAACTAGAACAGAACTAGAACAGAACTAGAACAGAACTAGAACAGAACTAGAACAGAACTAGAACAGAACTAGAACAGAACTAGAACAGAACAGAACTAGAACAGAACTAGAACAGAACAGAACTGAGATCGAAAAATTATTAACATACATATATGTTAATAAAAATGAAACCACTGAACTTACAGTTTTGGTTTTTTTTTTTATTTGATTGAAATTATTATTACATTATACAAAAAATATTATAGGTACAAATACCACATTATTATTCTCTTACCACTCAAGGGCTTGTTTACCATAGTGACAGGATGCTAAATCAGGCCAAAAATAAATGGACACATTAAGAGGTCTTATGAATGGAAGCATCCTCTTTTGTAAACATTCCTTGATGTAAATTTCGGTATTTATAGATTTCTTTGTAACAAATGTTTGGCTTCTTTTGCCGCAACTTCATATTGCTTGCATACAAGAACTTTTTGGGAAATTTTGTCTGCTTTTGGGTCCTAAACTTTTCTTCAACATTCCCTCGAGCATCTGCGACATAAAAATATTGACCCGGAAGCTGCGAAAATTTTTCCAGAACATACGTTTCGTAATCCATTATGCAGCCGATATATTTTTTGTATAAAATTTGATTTAAATTTTCGTGCTCTGTCTTTGGCCTCTAAATTTTTAGCTGAGTTTCTGTCAGGAATTTTTTGAGACTCGTATGTTTTTAAACCTGCATTGGCTTTAACTTTTCGTATCAAATAGTCCGAGTACGGAGCTAACCGGACTGCTTTCCTACCGGATGTGTTGGGAGCTCTTTTGAAAATGCATTCTATTTATTGGCTTTAGAAACATCATGTAAACCATTCCTTCTACATGAACCAGGTTTTCTATCAACGGACGAGTTCTCCCGATACTATTTAATAACATTGGAATCATTGATGGCAGACCTTTGATTGTTTGACCAACTTTGGCTTTTGTTGAAAATATTTAATAATTTTAGTGCGCACTTTTTTCTCGTCACTCATTTTAATCAGATTAACAACAAAAGAACATAATTGACATTATACATAATAACTGACATGCTTTACAAAGGTATTTTGATAAAAAAAAAAAATCAAAAAATACTTGGGTTAAAGGTTAGAATGAAAAACTTGTGTTAAGAATTTTTCGATCTCAGTCCTTAGAACAGAACTAGAACAGATCTGAACTTAAAATATTGAATACTAAATAAAATGTCATGTTTGTCTTTAGATTTCCTTTAAAAAGTCTCCCTTAGTTTTGCCTTTTTGGTTAGACAATTTGATCAGTGTGCTGCTTATGACTGTTGACTGTTGTTATTGTTAAGTGAGCCGTAATCATGTCTTTTACTGCTTCAAAAAAAAAAACAAAAAAAAAACATTCCATTCCAAATAGTTGGCCATCATTCAAGAAAACACAAAGCACACCTAATAAGTACTAAAATATTACTCTATTATTCCAAGTAACTAGGTAAAGTGGCTGGCTGTTTTGTTAGTTCACAAGTTTTTTTTTTTTTTTTGTTGCTCCAGGTTTGTCTAAAAGCGGCCTCCGTATCAGTAGTGAAGCAGGAGTCCATTATAATCATCATCATTATCATCATCATTGTTGTCTAACAATTACTATATGACCAGTTTAGGAGTTTTACGCTAAATGAGTGGAAATTTAAGTTTGGTGCTGTTTTTTAGCAACCTGTTCAATTATGTTGTTGGTTGCTGTTGGTTTCCTATAAAAGACAGCTTTATTGTTGTGGTGCTGTGCCTGTGTATGCGTTCCAAGCATTTCTTCCGATTTGTTACCATGACCTTATAAATGTCTATAATTTTTTTTTTTTATTTTATTTCGTGTTTGTGTGTGAGTGTGTATTTAAACAGATTAACTGGCTGTGCCAGTCATTCAGTCTTGCAGCCTGTCGGTTTGCTGTTCTACAACTCCTCCCTCTGTTCCATATTGGGAAGAGTTTGGAATTCTGCAAGTGTGTGTTTTGTTTTTTTTTTGTTTTTAGCTGTCTTTAATTTTGCTTCATATTTTAAATTGTTTTATCTTGTTTAGTATATTTGTTGTTTTTATTGTTATTGCTGTTGTAGTTCATGTTTTATATTTTATGGTTAAAAATAAATGAGTCTTGTTGTAGTTCGGTTTGTTACTTGTTTTAGTAGTTTTGTTTTGTTTTGTTGCAGTTGCAGTGTTATGTTTTTTTTCTTCGTGTTTTAATGGCGCATGTTTTGCACTTGTTTTGACCTTTTTGGGATATTTTTTTTTATTACTTTTTTAGGTCTTGTTTATGGACAAGAGGTAAACAGTGGGTTAAAATATAGATTTTTGTTGGATTTTTAGGAGAAGAAGTTTGTTTCAATGAAGATAATGTTTGGAAATATAATAATTTTTGCTCTATGGATGCTTTGTAAGGTACTTTAAAATCATTTTTCTATCCCCCACCGTGTCATTCTGTGTGTATTATTCATTTACTCATGTGAAGTATTTATATTCTGATAGAGATAAAACGTAGAGCTTACTCTCTCTTTGCAGAAGCCATGATTTTTGCATGGTGAGTTCCCACTTGGACTCGAACAATATTAAACAGGTTTGTGCCTGTTTAATATTGTTCGAGTCGATATAGTTATGTCCCTCTGTCTGTTGAAATCAACTTTCCGAAGCCACCAAATAACTTACAAAACTGATTGATACATTAATTTATCGTATAAAGTTCTAGCTTGGATGCTATATAAAATCGAGAAAATCGGGTTTTTCAAACAAAAGAAGCTGAAGGGTCTATATGATTCAGAACTGCCGAATATATCAGTCTTACTTGTTAATATTGTTACAGTTATTTTCCCCAAGTATTCTGTAGTTTGTACCACTGTTTGCGCCACTACCAAATTTTCATTAAAAATCATGCTACTGCTGTAGTTTGTCTTTTAGAAAAAAATATGTTTTCTCTCATAAAAAAGCAAGGAAAACGAAACTTATGTAATATAAATGATAATAAAACTATTGTTAAAATATCCCTTGAATTTTCATAAAAAAAAACCATAAATAAAAAGCACAAGTTTTAAGCTCGTTTTCATATTACTTCTAGTATGATGAATTAGAAATGCACTTGAAAACTGTTGAAAGTATTTAACCTTAGTAAGTTTAAAGGATTTTAAGTAATAAGTAAAATTGGAGAGGACATCATTAAAGCAAAATTTCTTTAATGAAAATGTTGGGATTTTTTTTTTTAAATTTTGAAGTAAAATTAAAAATATAAACAATTTCTTAAACAATATGATCAAATAAATCTAAGTTGATTAAGTCATTATTCATATTTTTAATTAATAATATTTTCCATATTATCTGCTTTATTATCACACTCTAAATGCTCATTTATTTCATCATACCTAATAATTAAGTTTTGAGGTATTTTTAAGCTCATTTTATTATTATTTTTTTTTAAGTAAAAAAAAAAAAACTAAATAGCAAAAGGAAATGTCTTTCTTTGGCGTCAAAGCTTACAAAAGAACATACAAGACAAAAAATGCCATAACACACATCTAAACACATTCTAAAAAGGACATAAACTGCGTTTGTTTAAGGATACCTTCTTATTAACCCCCCATTTATTTCTTAATTTCTTGTTTGAATCACTCAACCACTCAAACTCATCATAATAAAATGCCGCATTGGAAAAAAACAGAAAAGGATTTAAACTGAAGAAAACGTAGCACAAAAGGTGGCTTGATTTTAAACAGAAAGCAAAAAAAAAAAAGCTAAAAGTGTAAATGAACTTACATACGTTGAAATAAAAAGCATAGCATAAAAGTACAAATCAAGAACAAAAACGAAAAAAAAAAATAAAAAAACTTAATAAGAAGGAAAAAGAATAGCAGCACAACCATAAATTTCCAATGAATGCTTCAATGGTACAACTTTGTACGCATACTAAATACTATAGTCATTCCAAACAGCCAAACAGAGAGTCACTCATTCGCTTCGTCCACACACTGCTCATCAAAATCCCAATGACAGTGTTGTAATGGAGACAAAAGTCTTGTATTTAGTGTGTCTTTTTGTTCTAAGTTTGAAATAAATTAAAGCGTAAATAAATACGATTTTGACGTTTTGTGTTCTACGTAGTATTTATTATCCTTTTGAAACAAAAATAAAATACGCATAAGTTAATGGAAGAGGGCTGTTTCATAAGGATTTCATAAAAGAACTGTTCTAGTTCAGTTCTAGTTCTCTTTCAGTTCTAGTTCTGTTCTAGTTCTGTTCTAGTTCTGTTCTAGTTCTGTTCTAGTTCTGTTCTAGTTCTGTTCTAGTTCTGTTCTAGTTCTGTTCTAGTTCTGTTCTGTTCTAGTTCTGTTCTAGTTCTGTTCTAGTTCTGTTCTAGTTCTGTTCTAGTTCTGTTCTAGTTCTGTTCTAGTTCTGTTCTAGTTCTGTTCTAGTTCTGTTCTAGTTCTGTTCTAGTTCTGTTCTAGTTCTGTTCTAGTTCTGTTCTAGTTCTGTTCTAGTTCTGTTCTAGTTCTGTTCTAGTTCTGTTCTAGTTCTGTTCTAGTTCTGTTCTAGTTCTGTTCTAGTTCTGTTCTAGTTCTGTTCTAGTTCTGTTCTAGTTCTGTTCTAGTTCTGTTCTAGTTCTGTTCTAGTTCTGTTCTAGTTCTGTTCTAGTTCTGTTCTAGTTCTGTTCTAGTTCTGTTCTAGTTCTGTTCTAGTTCTGTTCTAGTTCTGTTCTAGTTCTGTTCTAGTTCTGTTCTAGTTCTGTTCTAGTTCTGTTCTAGTTCTGTTCTAGTTCTGTTCTAGTTCTGTTCTAGTTCTGTTCTAGTTCTGTTCTAGTTCTGTTCTAGTTCTGTTCTAGTTCTGTTCTAGTTCTGTTCTAGTTCTGTTCTAGTTCTGTTCTAGTTCTGTTCTAGTTCTGTTCTAGTTCTGTTCTAGTTCTGTTCTAGTTCTGTTCTAGTTCTGTTCTAGTTCTGTTCTAGTTCTGTTCTAGTTCTGTTCTAGTTCTGTTCTAGTTCTGTTCTAGTTCTGTTCTAGTTCTGTTCTAGTTCTGTTCTAGTTCTGTTCTAGTTCTGTTCTAGTTCTGTTCTAGTTCTGTTCTAGTTCTGTTCTAGTTCTGTTCTAGTTCTGTTCTAGTTCTGTTCTAGTTCTGTTCTAGTTCTGTTCTAGTTCTGTTCTAGTTCTGTTCTAGTTCTGTTCTAGTTCTGTTCTAGTTCTGTTCTAGTTCTGTTCTAGTTCTGTTCTAGTTCTGTTCTAGTTATGTTCTAGTTCTGTTCATGTTTCTAATGTTTTTGAAAATATATTGCTATAAAACCATACAAATTTCTTATCCACATTCCCTTTCTTCAACAAACATTTTAAAAATCAGCATTAATAAACATCTATCGAACTTTCCGTTTGTTGGAACCACTCTGCATGGTTGGCTCAACTTCATCCTTTATTTCTTCCCCTTTAACAGCCAATGAAGCAAGATTTTATATTCTTCAATGTTTTTTATGTGTTGGAAAGTTCTTTGCTCTAAACCGCATTGTCCTTTCTTACAACAAACTCGTCCTCGTACTCTAACAAACACTGAGTCTTTAACCTTTCAAGGATTTTATAATTCCACAACACTTCTTGTTGTTGCTGACGTTTGTGTTGTGTTGTTTACTACAGCTCCTTTTTTTCCATTTTCCATTCTTTCTATTGTTGTAACGTTTTTAGCATAAAACATAGAGAGGGAATTGTATGGTTCTACTTTTTGTTTCAAAAACAAAATGAAGCAGGAGTAAAAAAGGAGCCTTCAGGAGCAGGAGTATTTCGGGAGTGTGTTTTTGTTATGCTCGTTTTTGAAATTAGTCGACGTCAGTTCGTTTCTATAGATAAAGTATTATTATTTAATTGAATTGTTGTTTATGTTTCTGCCCTTTTTTCGCTTTGTTCTCATTTAGCACTACTCGCTCTTCTCTCTTTGCAGCCATTGTTACTTGTTGTTGTGTTTTTTTTGTTGCTTTTAATCAAACCCTTTGGTAACATTAGCTGTGAAGTCAAGGAAACTGCTAAAATGTCAAAGACTTTTTATTCATACATACTTATGGATATAAATGAACAATATTGTATTTAATTTAATACTAAAGGAGTATTAAATATGTGCGATGATGATGGTGTTGGTATAGGTATCGTGTTACTTAGTTCTAAAAATGTTGATGAAAAACAAAACTCAGAATGACAGATTTTGAAATAATGATTAATCCAGGATAATATGCAAAATTACTAATTATATATTTATTGGAAGCTGATCAATCAGATATAAGCTTGTAGTTCTGCTCTAGATCAGTTCTACTACAGTTCTAGTTTTGGTTGTAGCTCATAACCAGATAGATCCGACTACTGTGAGGTTTGACATGTTTTTTTAATTTAATTTTGTTCAATTTAGTCTGCTACCGAAAAAATCAAAAATGATTCATAGAAAGAACACCTTCTTTATTCACCGTTCTGAAATTGCTTGATACAATTTTTATATAAAAACAGTCAGAACTGCAAAATTAAAATCTATCTTTATCTGGTGATTTACTTTTTTTTTCTCTCAAACACACAAAAAAAATAAAAAATAATTTAAAATTAGTCTAGCCATCCCAAATAATTCCTGCAATAACAAATCCCCAAATACTCATAAAAAATGTCTACTTAAAATGTTCGCAAAAAAAAAAAAAAAAAACAGAAATCTTCATCATCATAATTTTTATGTTAAAAATACAAGCCAACCGAAAAGAGGCCGGCAGATTGGCTAGAAAATGACTAGTCCGCAGAATGTTATTTTGTTTTTGTCGATCTTAAAAATAAACATAAATTTATTTTTCATTTTAAATTAAAATAAAATATTGCTACTAGAAAAATGAAAAATAAAATATGTATTAAATATGTTCACACTTTAAATATGTTGTATTATAATATTTAAACAGACAGACATATTTATGAAATATAATTACATACATATTGTTTTTGTTTTGCTTTGTTTGATTTCGTTAATATTTTAAACTATTTGCTTTTTAGCAATGCTGACACTTCCAACACACACCCACTCATTAACAATAACTTATTAACATATGACACTTTCTATCTACATACATACATGAATACAGTGTATTTGAATGTACAGAGTTGATTTCTTTTTTCGTCATTATAACCCAGCACATTTTTTTAGTGAGTTTTGCTAATTTCTAAGATTTTTAGGTTAAAAAAATTATTCAAAATTAACTAGCACTGAACTAGAACTAGAACCTGAACTAGAACCTGAACTAGAACCTGAACTAGAACCTGAACTTAAACCTGAACTAGAACCTGAACTGGAATCTGAACTTGAACCTGAACTAGATCTAGAACCTGAACTAGAACCTGAACTAGGACCTGAACTAGAACTGAACTAAAACCTTAACTAGAACCTGAACTAGAACCTGAACTTAAACCTGAACTAGGACCTGAACTAGAACCTGAACTAGAACCTGAACTAGAACCTGAACTAGAACTGAACTAGAACCTGAACTTAAACCTGAACTAGAACCTGAACTGGAATCTGAACTAGAACTTGAACTGGAATCTGAACTTGAACCTGAACTAGATCTAGAACCTGAACTAGAACCTGAACTAAAACCTGAACTAGAACCTGAACTAGAACCTGAACTAGAACCTGAACTAGAACCTGAACTAGAACCTGAACTAGAACCTGAACTAGAACTAGGAATAGAACCTGAACTAGAACCTGAACTTAAACCTGAACTTAAACCTGAATTTAAACCTGAACTAGAACCTGAACTAGAACCTGAACTAGAACCTGAACTTAAACCTGAACTAGAACCTGAACTGGAATCTGAACTTGAACCTGAACTAGATCTAGAACCTGAACTAGAACCTGAACTAGGACCTGAACTAGAACTGAACTAAAACCTTAACTAGAACCTGAACTAGAACCTGAACTTAAACCTGAACTAGGACCTGAACTAGAACCTGAACTAGAACCTGAACTAGAACCTGAACTAGAACCTGAACTTAAACCTGAACTAGAACCTGAACTTAAACCTGAACTAGAACCTGAACTGGAATCTGAACTAGAACTTGAACTGGAATCTGAACTTGAACCTGAACTAGATCTAGAACCTGAACTTAAATCTGAACTAGAACCTGAACTAAAACCTGAACTAAAACCTGAACTAGAACCTGAACTAGAACCTGAACTAGAACCTGAACTAGAACCTGAACTAGAACCTGAACTAGAACCTGAACTAGAACCTGAACTAGAACCTGAACTAGAACCTGAACTAGAACCTGAACTAGAACCTGAACTTAAACCTGAACTTAAACCTGAACTAGAACCTGAACTAAAACCTGAACTAGAACCTGAACTAGAACCTGAACTAGAACCTGAACTAGAACCTGAACTAGAACCTGAACTTAAACCTGAACTTAAATCTGAACTAGAACCTGAACTAAAACCTGAACTAGAACCTGAACTAGAACCTGAACTAGAACCTGAACTAGAACCTGAACTAGAACCTGAACTAGAACCTGAACTTAAACCTGAACTTAAATCTGAACTAGAACCTGAACTAAAACCTGAACTAGAACCTGAACTAGAACCTGAACTAGAACCTGAACTAGAACCTGAACTAGAACCTGAACTAGAACCTGAACTAGAACCTGAACTAGAACCTGAACTAGAACCTGAACTAGAACCTGAACTAGAACCTGAACTAGAACCTGAACTAGAACCTGAACTAGAACCTGAACTAGAACCTGAACTAGAACCTGAAGTAGAACCTGAACTAGAACCTGAACTAGAACCTGAACTAGAACCTGAACTAGAACCTGAACTAGAACCTGAACTAGAACCTGAACTAGAACCTGAACTAGAACTGAACCTGAACTAGAACCTGAACTAGAACCTGAACTAGAACCTGAACTAGAACCTGAACTAGAACCTGAACTAGAACCTGAACTAGAACCTGAACTAGAACTGAACTAGAACTGAACCAGAACCTGAACTAGAACTGAACTAAAACTGAACCAGAACCTGAACTGGAACTGAACTGTAAATATATTTCACAAGCTAATGTAAATGATTGGCATTATTTTCTATTAATAATGCAGCTTTTGTTAATTATTTTGTAATGGGCTTTAGTATATATAAATTGCAATCTTTATTTATAATTATAAACATGCTATTCAAGCTTCAATATTTCCTTAGAGTTGCTCGATTGTTTGTTTCCTAATGATTGTGATTTTAATATATTTTTTTCTAAAGAATATTAAATAAAATCATTAAAATTCTTATCAAAATGATGCAAAGAAACTGATATGAGGTCAGTTATACGCACTTAAGTCATTAAATGCGTATAAAGCATATTTACATATACACTAGGTAAACTAGTAATAAGGAAATTTTCTTAGTTTCCTGGTATATGTATTAGTTAGTGTGTGTGTACCAATAATTATTTCCCTGTTTATAAAAATGCGTCTTATGTTGATTTAACGCAGCATTTCTTGTACAAAGGATAAAAGAAACGCTTTTTTGTTTGAACCTACTGATGTTTATATATCAAATACAAATCATTAAGACAAGCATCTTTGGTAGGGAAAAAGGATTGTAAGCACTCAAGCTAAATGCATGCGAAGAATTTTATGAAATAAAATGCAATTTCCCCTA
This sequence comes from Calliphora vomitoria, assembly GCA_942486065.2. Classification (NCBI taxonomy): domain Eukaryota; kingdom Metazoa; phylum Arthropoda; class Insecta; order Diptera; family Calliphoridae; genus Calliphora; species Calliphora vomitoria. Next base: position 112,320,694 of record OW818030.2, on the reverse strand, counting down.
TTTAAAATTTACCCTAAGACGCATGATGTGACGAACACAATATTTGCAACAACGTCAAACAAGCAATTCAAGAAAAAAAAAAACTTTTACAAAAAAGACGAGTAATTAAAAATTTATTATTTTGATTAGAGGGGTACAAAAAAAAAATTAAACCGGGGGTCTGGTTTTTTTTTCCTATTTTTTGCTAGAAAACAAAACAACATCGTCACAGAACAGTTAATTATTACTACACAAGAACTAAGTGAAGAGTACAAGTTTCACTTGGGTATTGACTTTGATGTTGAGTTAGAAAAAGGAACAAAAACAAAAAATAAAAAAGAAAGAAATTCAAACAAGGGGTTCTATTTCTTTAAAGAACTTGGCTAGCTTTGTAATAGAAACCAAATGGGGGAGATTTACATGTAAAGAAATAAAGCTTTTAGTTAAAAATGCATTTAAAAAAATAATAAAATATACAAGTTGCTCCTTTGTAGTAAGCAAAAAAACAACAAAAATACTTTGTCATTTTCCATTTCACTCTGCACGACTTGTCACATTTTCAAATGAATTATAGCTGACTGCCACTTGTTTTTTTCGTTTTTTTTTTTTCATTTTCATCTTAAAACAAAAGTAAAAGAACACACAAACAAATTATTCACTCAAATGTTTTATTTTTTGTTTTGTATTTTAATAACAAAAATATTTGTGTTGTTTGTCTTGCTTTAATTCCCCGAAAAATTATGAAAATAATCGGAAAATTATTTTCTTTTGAACAAGAAATACTCACAATGTCAAAAAGTAAATGCCTTAAACATGACCACAACTCAAATGAACGAAATATCAATGAAAAATTTGTGTTTTTTTTTAGAAAAAAAAAAAAATACAAGATTTTTTATATATTTCACATCTATTATAGAAATTAATTTAAGAAAATTATGAAAAATTGATTTAAATGACTTTTTAACACGTAGAAAACATTCAAGTTTTTTGCTTTTATTTTGAAACTTTTGTACAATATAAATTTATTCAAAGTATTGGCCATTGTTCCCATCTTTCTGGCAACATATGGATTCTGAGCCAAAAAAAAAACTGCTCATTTTTGAGGCCAAGAAAGTATTAAGCCAATATCGGATACTCTGTTCTGAAGTGAGAGTATCCCAGAGAGAGCGTTCTGCATCGATCGAAACAAATAGTAGTGGGACGGTGAGGCAAAACTTTCCAACCACTTCATTCTAAATACTTTTTAACAGATATTGCAATATGTGGCCTAGCGTTGTCATGATGAAATATTTCGGTTTCACGTCTGGCCGCATATTCTGGGCGTTTTTCGGCCAATGCTCGTATCAAACGAATCAGTTGCGTTCGGTATAGGTTCCCTGTGTTGGTCTGATCAGATATCAACTCCTTTGACTGAGAATTACCATCGCGCCATGGATAGTAGGTTTTGGTGTGGATTCGGCTGGTTGGTCGGACTTCACATACGATATCTTACCCTTCCGGTTATTGTAATGATCTAGTTTTCATCGTTACCAATGATTCGGTGCAAAAATGATTTTCTTTTATAACATTCAAGCATAATTTCGAACATGCAAAATCTTCTTTCAAGGTCTCTCGGCTTCAATTCGTATGTTACCCAATTTCCCTGCTTTTGGATGAATCCTGCTGCTTGCAAGCATTTTGAAATTGGGTAGCTCCCAAAGATTTTGCAAGTTCTTGTTGAGTTTGACAACAATCTTCACGGAGTAATACCTCCAATTCTGGGTCTTCAAACTTTTTTGGCTGGCCTGGACGATCTTTGTCTTACGTGTTAAAATCACCGCACAAACCATATCTCGCACGTTGAAACCGATAGAAACCCAATCACCATAAGCTTTGGTGAGCAATCGAAGTGCTTCAGCGACATTTTTTTTCAAATTAAAGCAATAAAGCAAAACTTTCTGCATATGACGTTTTCTTGGTACAAAATTCGTACAACCTTCGTGAGAAGGGTATATACAAGGTGGCGCAAAAGTAATCCTCCTATCAGAAATTGCTATAAATTTTGCGATTGGCCCCTAATGTAAGTTCTGTTTTGACATTTGGTATCAGTCGACGGTCTTTACAGCGAATTTTGGTACATAATTTGAAGATGTTTCCGTACAAAGTCCAGACGGTGCATCAGCTGTTAGCTGCTGACCGCCAATCGCGTCTAACATACGCTCAAGCCATGCTTAATCACCACTAAGAGGAAGATGATTTTTCATCAAAAATAATCATGAGTGATGAGGCCCATTTCCATCTTAGTGGGTACGTAAATAAGCAAAATTTAGGCTTCTGGGGCACTGAAAATCCCCGTGTAACCCACGAAGAGCCATTACACCCGCTCAAAGTCACTTTATGGTGTGCTGTTCTCGCTGGAGGAGTCATCGGACCCTTTTTCTTCGAAGACGTCGCGGGCCAAACGGTTACTGTGAATGGTGAGCGCTACAGAGCAATGATCAACGAGTTCTTTTTGCCGCAACTTGATGAATTGGGATTGGAAAACATGTGGTTCCAATAGGACGGTGCAACGGCACACACTGCACGTGCCACAACCGATATGCTGAAGGATGCATTTCCCGGGCGCCTAATCTCCCGTTTTGGCGATTTGCACTGGCCAGCAAGATCGCCTGATTTGACCGCTCCAGACTTCTTTTTATGGGGCTTTTTGAAGTCGCGGGTTTATGTCAACAAGCCTCAGACTCTTGCAGCTCTTAAAGACAATATCCGTCAAGAATGTGAGGACCTATCGCCGGAAGTTTTGGCCAAAGTGATGGAAAATTCCATAAAAAGGGCTCAAATGACAATCAACTGTGGCGGCGGCCATTTACATGACATCATATTCTCGACTTGATGTAAAAAAAATTAAAAGACCAAATAAAAATAATCCACAAGAAGAATCAAAGTTTTCAAATTCGGTTGCTATAACGAATCTGTTTTCCCTGTGTAATTGAGAATAAATGACAGACCATTAATTGAGGCATTACTCCATGAAGATTGTTGTCAAACTCAACAAGAGCTTGGGAGCTACTCAAGCAGCAATTTCAAAACGTTTACCAGCAGCAGGATTCATCCAAAAGCAGGGAAATTGGGTACTACATGAATTGAAGACGAGAGACCTTGAAAGACGATTTTATAAGTCCGAAATGCAGCTTGATCGCTATAATAGAAAAATAATTTTAAACCTTTTTCGGAAACCCTTCCAAAAATAAGTGGACACACTAAGAAATCTTATGAATGGAAGCAACCTCTTTTATAAACATTCTTTGATGTAAATTTCGGTTTTTAGAGAGCCCTTTGTAACAAATGTTTGGCTTTTTGGCCGCAACTGCATATTGTTTGCCTTACCAAGAAATTTTTGGGAAATTTTGTCTGCTTTTGGATCCTAAACCTTTCTTCAACATTCCCTCAAGCATCAGCAATATTAAAATTTTGACCCAAAAGCTGCGAAAAATCTGCCAGAACATACGTTTCGTCATCCATTATGCAGCAGGAATATTTTTTTTATAAAATTTGACTTCAATTTCCGTGCTCTGTCTTTGGCCTCTAGATTTTCTAGCAGAGTTCCTGTCAGGAACTTTTTGAGTCTTGTATGTTTTTAATCCTGCATTGGCTTTAACTTTTCGTACCAAATAGTCTGAGCACTGAGCTAACCGGGCTGCTTTCCTACCGGAGGTGTTGAGAGCTCTTTTGAAAATGCTTTCTATTTTTTTGGATTTAGAAACATCTTGTGGACCATTCCTTCTACTGAACCAGGTTTTCTATCAACGGAGAAGTTCTCCCGGTACATTGGAAACAGTTTGACGGCAGACCTTTGATTGTTTTGCCAACTTTTTGTAGGACCAGGTTGGGTTTTGTTGAAAATATTTAATAATTTTAGTACGCACTTTTTTCTGGTCACTCATTTTAATCAGATTAACAACAAGTGAACATAATTGACATTAAATATAATAACTGACATGCTTTACAAAGGAAACTTGATAAAAAAAAATTTAAAAAAATACTTGGGTTAAAAGTTTTAATGAAAAACGTGTGTTAAGAATTTTACGATCTCACTCCTCATATATAGATAGATAGATTGTATTCAAATAAATTTGAAATAAATTGATGGACAAAAAATACCTATAAAATTAATAAGTATAAAAAAGACCTCATAATAAACACATTATTATTATTATATGATCTGACATTTTTGACCCCCGACGTTTTTTTAGCAGCCACAAACCACAAACACAGCGCTCATTAAAGAAACATTTAATGACATTAAAAGCCATTATATTTGTTCACACTGTATTGACAACTAAACAGCCATTTATAAAAAAAAAAAACTAAACAGAACAGCAAGCAATACACAAAATTTCGTTTCAGAAGTTTTAAATATTAAGGGGATAATGATTTTTGGAATGTCATGTTCACACCAAACAAATTAGCAAGTTGTTGTTTTTGTTTTTGTTTCTGTTTCAGAAGAAAAAAACAGATTCAGTTGAAAAATATTTCAGAAATTCCTTTCAAAAAGAAAAAGAGGGAGAAAAGTAAATTTATGTGTTTTCTTATTTGTATGCTACTTTATTGGTGGGAAAATCCGAAAAAACCTAAGAAGCTTTTATTTTTGGGGGAAATATTTTAAAATTGAACTATAAATATTGAAATATTATTGACTCCAACTGTGAATGTAGGTGAATGCAATAAAATAATTTGTTGTTATTGTATAATATGCTGAAATTAAAACAAATTGTTTTCTTTAAGATTAAGATTAGATAACTAAAACAGTTTTGAAAAAATATTCAATATTGGCAGGGATTTTCAAAATATATGTATGTTCAGTAATTTAAATATTTTAAGAAGCTGTCATTCAAGTCGATAAAATTGTTGAATGTTTTGGGGAGTTTTAACAAAAATAAATATAAAAAGTTTGATGAAACCTTAAAAAGTTTTCAATTTTAGTTTTATTCCTTCAAAATCAAGAAAAAACTACAATTTCATGTAAAATTTAAGAAAAAATTTCAAAATTTAACAAAAAAATTCCCACAATTCATACAAATATTCAAAATACTTTTTAACACTAGATAAAAATTAAGATCTCAAAAATTAAATAATTTGTAACCCCAAGAAAATAGCTTAAATTAATAAAAGCAAAGCAAATAAACCAACAACAAAAAAATAATTAAAATAATTTCAATTGGCCTAAGTCCAAGAAATACAAGTAAAACAAAAAAAAAAAAAAAAAAAAAAAAACACATTTCTTTTAGGAAGCAAATAAAACAAAAACAATTCAACTCAACTCAACTCAATAAAATAAAAAATAAAAAAAATTAAAAGAACAACAATATAAAGAAATAACTTAATGATTTTTAAATAATTTTACAGAAAATTGAAAAAATTTATTAGGAAAATTATGACATTTTTACGATTTAAAAACAAAATTATATTTTTGGCGCACAAATTTTTTTGGGTTTTAAGTTTAATGTGTGCTACAATTTAAAAGGCGCCATATATATACAATTTATATATATATTTTATAAAAGCAACTACTAAATTGTTAATGTTTTTGTTAAAAAGTATTTAAAAATTATCATTAATAATAGTGAACAAACAGCTAGTTGCTGTTGGTGTTTAGTCATTAGCCACATTGACCACTACTTAAGAATTTTGAAATTTTTTATTTGCAAAAAAATAAATTCGTTCATATCTTGATTAAAATTGTTTAGTTTTTAATGATAAAGTTAGTTGCTGATATAGTTAATTAAAGAAACTTAATTAAAACTAAAGGAAAAAAAAACTTTTCCATAACCTTCATTATAAAGTGAAGGGTATACAAATTGTTATTCTAATTGCAATTATCATAGTATCGAGAGTGATCGTGACTCATAGAACTGAAGTAGAATCTGAACTAGAACCTGAACTAGAATCTTAACTAGAACCTGAATTATACACTGAACTAGAGCATGAAATAGAACCTACACTAGAACCTGAACAAGAACCTGCAATATGAGCTGAACTATAACTTAAACTAGAACCTGATCTAGATGCTAAACTAAGGACTGAGATCGAAAAATTCTTAACAAACGTTTTTCATTAAAACTTTTAACCCAAGTATTATTTGATTTTTTTTATCAAAATACCTTTGTAAAGCATGTCAGTTATTATGTTTAATGTCAATTATGTTCATTTGTTGTTAATATGATTAAAATGAGTGACCAGAAAAAAGTGCGTATTAAAATTATTAAATATTTTCAAGAAAATCCAACTTGGTGCTCTACAAAAAATAGGCCAAACAATCAAAGGTCTACCGTCAAACTGTTTCCAATGTTATTCAACAGTACCGGGAGAACTTTTCCGTTGATAGAAAACCTGCTTCAGGTGGAAGGAATGGTACACATGATGTTTCTAAAGCCAAAAAAAATAGAAAGCATTTTCAAAAGAGCTCCCAACACATCCGGTAGGAAAGCAGCACGGATAGCACAGTGCTAAGGATATTTGGTACGAAAAATTAAAGCTAATGCAGGTTTAAAAACATACAAGGCTCAACAAGTTCCTGGCAGGAACGCTGCTAAAAATGTAGTGGCCAAAAACAGAGCACGGAAATTGAAGTCAAATTTTATACAAAAAATATTCCTGCTGCATAATGGATGACGAAACGTATGATCTGGCAGATTTTTCGCAGCTTACGGCTCAAAATTTTTATGTTGCTGATGCTTGAGGGAATGTTGAAGAAAATTTAAGGACCCAAAAGCAGACAAAATTTCCCAAAAAGTTCTTCATTTGTTACAACTGGCTCTATAAATACCGAAATTTACATTAAGGAATGTTTATAAAAGAGGTTGCTTCCATTCATAAGACTTCATAATGTGTCCACTTATTTTTGGCCTGACTTGGCATCCTGTCACTTTGGTAAGAAAGGTCCTGAGTGGTAAAAGAACAATAATGTGGTATTTGTACCAAGAGAGGCAAATTCTACAAACTACCTTTAGCTAAGGCTAGTGGAGAAATATTGGGCTCTTGTTAAAAGAGAATTGAAGAGCACAAAAAAGGTGTCAAAAGTGTAGTAGATTTTAAACGGAGATGGACAACCTGTTTGAACAAAGTGACAGAAAGCACTAAAAAAAACCATAATGGAAGGAATTTTTTGTAAATTGTAATAATAATTTTAATCAAATTAAAAAAGATTCAAAACTGTAAGTTTAGTGGTTTCGTTGTTATTAACATATATGTAAGTTAGGAATTTTTCGATCTCACTCCTTATAACCTGAACTAGAATCTGAAATAGAACCTGAACTATAAACTGAACTAGAACTGAATTAGAACCTGAACTATAACCTGAACTATAGGGTTTTCCAACTAGATGTGTTATTTTGGTTTTCAAAGAAAATGAAATTTTTTGAGATAAATGATCGGATGTTTATTTCATAATAAATAGGAAGATTATGCCGTTAATAATGAAAAACAACATCAGCCAAATGGCCACCACGAGTACGCTTACAGGACCATCTCCTTTTAATGAAATTTTCCACAACTAGAACTGAATTAGAACCTGAACTATAACCTGAACTATAGGGTTTTCCAACTAGATGTGTTATTTTGGTTTTCAAAGAAAATGAAATTTTTTGAGATAAATGATCGGATGTTTATTTCATAATAAATAGGAAGATTATGCCGTTAATAATGAAAAACAACATCAGCCAAATGGCCACCACGAGTACGCTTACAGGACCATCTCCTTTTAATGAAATTTTCCACAACCAAATCGCAAAGTGGCTGCCCTATATCCTCGATAGCCTCACGAATTCTTTCTTTGAGGTCTTGAATCAACGATGGGCTGTTGGCGTAGACTTTATCTTTCACGGAGACCCAAAAGAAGAAGTCGCAGGGTGTTAAATCACAAGATCTCGATGGCCAATTGTGATCACCTCTTCAAGAGATAACATGTCCGGAAACTTTTCCCGTAAAAGAGCAAAGACCGACGTCGTTGATGATCGGCCGACTTGAGTTCTTGTGTTAACTGAACTTTATAAGCCTTAAGACCTAAGTCTTTATGCAAAATATGGTGTAATGACGTTTGTGGAATGCCCAATTCCAAAGAACGATGAGGAATGGACAAACCTGGGTTTTCTTCAACACTTTGGGCTACAGAAGCAATATTCTCAGTTGTTCTTGAGCGACGTGTCGCATCAGCTCGAATTTTTCCACCAATTTCTGTATTGCGGTGCGACAAGTTGTTTCACGACGACCCAAAAATGCTTTAGTGTTGCGAACTGTGACTGCAAGATTTTCACAATTTTTGTAGTGAATTTTAATAATTTCAATGCGTTGTTGAAGCGTGTATCGTTCCATTTTTAGTAATGGCGTAGTTTCTACTTGTCAAAGAATAAAAGCTTCAAAAGTGACAGCTACCGAAATACCGGGTGATTCAAAATAACACCTCTTGTTGGAAAACCCTTTATAAACTGAACTAGAATCTGAAATAGAACCTAAACTAAAACCTGAACTAGAACCTGGACTATAAACAGAACCAAAACTTAAACTAGAACTGAATTATAATCTGAACTAAAACTAGAAATAGAACCTGAACTATAAACTGAACTAGAGCGTGAAATAGAACCTAAACTAGACCCTGAACCAGAACTATAAAGTGAACTAGGATCTTAACTAGAACGTGAAATAGAACCTAAACTAGATGCTAAACTAGAACCTATGCACTATGAGTTGAACTAGAACTAGAACTTGAACTATAAACTGAACTAACTCAGGAACTATTTGTCTTTAAAATGGTATATTTTACTTGAAAACTGTTGGATGTATAACTTAAAAATGCGGCATTTACAATAGATGGCGTATCTTTTGAACGCCGCTTCTGTTGTCATTTTGAAGGGTACATATCTGTCAATTATTCTCTCTTAGTTATTGAACATTATAGTGTAAACAACAACTGTTTTTTTAAGCTTCGAAAATGTCGAATTTTGAGCCAATAAAACTTCATGTGCTGGAAGTTTTGCTTTATCTCTATAATTTGGAAAAAATTGGCTCTGTAGCACTCTGATTGCTCATCAATGCTTATGGTGAATGTGTTCCATCGGTTTCAACGTGCGAGAGATGGTTGTGCGGTTCAGAAGTGGTGATTATGACACGTAAGACGAAGATCGCCTTGGCCATCCAAAAAAAGTTTGAAGACCTAGAATTGGAGGCATTACTCCATGAATATTGTTGTCAAGCTCAACAAGAGCTTGCAAAATCATTGGGATCTACTCAAGAAAAAAATTCAACACATTTGCGAGCAGCAGGATTTATCCAAAAGCAGGGAAATTGGGTACCGTTCGAATTGATGCCGAGAGACCTTGAAAGACGATTTTGCATGTCCGAAATGATGCGTGGATGCTATAAAATAAAATCATTTTTGCACCGAATCATTATTTGCGATGAAAAATTACAATAACCCGACCTGGAAGAGATTGTATGTGAAGCTGAACTAGAACTAGGCCAACTAGCCAAATCGACACCAAAGCCAAATATCCATGGCGCTAAGGTAGTGCTCTGTATTTGGTGGGACCAAAAGTTTCCTATCTATTATGAGCTGCTGAAATCTGACCAAATCGTCACAGGGAACCTGTAGCGAATGCAATTGATTTGTTTGAAGCGAGCATTGGGCGAAAAACGACCAGAATATGCGGCCACGCATGAAACCGTCATACTCTATCATGACAACACTCGGACACGTGTTGCAATACCTGTTAAAAATTATTTAGAATGAAGTGGTTGGGATGTTTTGCCTCACCTGCTTTATAGTTCAGACCGTGCCCCGTCCGACTACTATTTGTTTCAATCGATGCAGAGCGCTCTCGCTGGGATACGTTTCACTTTGGTACAGAGTATCCAAAATTGGCTTGATTCGTTCTTGGCCTTAAAAGATGAGCTGTTCTTTTGGCTTGGAATTCATATGTTGCCAGAAACTTGGGAAAAGGTCATGGCTAACAAATGGTCAATACTTTGAATAAATTTATATTGTACAAATGTTTCAAAATAAAAGATAAAGCATTCCCGAATTTTTAAGTTATACATATTATATACTAGCTTGACCCGGTGCGCTTCGCTACCCCTGTCGATGTAAAAATCGGTTCAGCCGTTTAGTAATTATTGTTTAAAAACTAAAGGTACCAATTTTACCCGTTTTTCCCCCTTTTTATCCCTTTCTGGTCCAAGTATTGAAAAAATTTATAGCCTATTGACGCTTCCAAGTAAGGATCTATCTACGTTCCAAATTTCAATAAAATCGGTTCAGCCGTTTAGGCGTGATGCTCAAACAAACAAACAAACAAACAAACAAACAAACAAACAAACAAACAAACAAACAAACAAACAAATAAACAAACAAACTTACAAAGACATTTATATATTTATATAGATATTAAGTTATTTAACTTATATACACAATAGTTGTCTGATATGCTTAATGGTATTAAGGTACCATAATGAGATAACTAATGATACTTTTTCGTTGTTCAAGTGGTACTTTTTGAATTTTCTATAATAATAAACCTAGAATCAGGAAAGCTAGTAGTTTATAAATAATCATGTGAAGGGTTACGCGTAACATGTTTATTAAATGAGTTTATCTCTCTTTTCTATAGAAAATTGTGTTTATAACAGCTTTTTTTTCTATAGAAAGATGTTTGTATAAGTATTTTTTCTATAGAAATTTGTTTATTACTGTTTTCTCTATAGAAAAAATTGTATTTGACATTTTTCTCTGCATAACAAATTATGTTCTCTGTATAACAGTTTTTCTATGTAGAAAAATTATGTATAAGTTTTCTCTATAAACAAATTGTGTATAGCAGTTTTATCTATATAAAAAATTGTGTATAACAGTTTTCTCTGTAGAAAAAATTGTGTATAACAGTTTTCTCTATAGAAAAATTGTGTATTAAAGTTTTCTCTATAGAATAATTGTCTATAATACTTTTCTATATATAAAAAAAATGTGTATAACAGTTTTCTTTGTAGAAAAAATTGTGTATAACAGTTTTCTCTATAGAAAAATTGTGTATTAAAGTTTTCTCTATAGAATAATTGTCTATAATACTTTTCTATATATAAAAAAAATGTGTATAACAGTTTTCTTTGTAGAAAAAATTGTGTATAACAGTTTTCTCTATAGAAAAATTGTGTATTAAAGTTTTCTCTATAGAATAATTGTCTATAATACTTTTCTATATATAAAAAAATGTGTATAACAGTTTTCTTTGTAGAAAAAATTGTGTATAACAGTTTTCTCTATAAACAAATCGTGTATAGCAGTTTTATCTATAAAAACAAAATGTGTATAACAGTTTTATCTATAGAAAAAATGTGTATAACAGTTTTCTCTATAGAAAAAATTGTGTATAACAGTTTTCTCTATAGAAAAATTGTGTATTAAAGTTTTCTCTATAGAATAATTGTCTATAATACTTTTCTATATATAAAAAAAATGTGTATAACAGTTTTCTTTGTAGAAAAAATTGTGTATAACAGTTTTCTCTATAAACAAATCGTGTATAGCAGTTTTATCTATAAAAACAAAATGTGTATAACAGTTTTATCTATAGAAAAAATGTGTATAACAGTTTTCTCTATAGAAAAAATTGTGTATAACAGTTTTCTCTGTAAAAGAAATTGTGTATTACAGTTTTCTGTATAGAAAAATTTATGTATAACAGTTATCTCTGTAGAAAAAATTGTGTATTTCAGTTCTCTCTATAAAAAAATTGTGTATTAAAGTTTTCTATATAGAAAAATTGTCTATAATAGTTTTCTTTATATACAAAATGTGTATAACAGTTTTCTTTGTAGAAAAAATTGTGTATAACAGTTTTCTCTATAAACAAATTGTGTACAGCTGTTTTATCTATAGAAAAAATGTGTATAACAGTTTTCTATATAGAAAAAATTGTGTATAACAGTTTTCCTTATAGAAAAAATTGTGTATAGCAGTTTTCTCTATAGAAAACATTGTGTATAACAGTTTTGACTGTTGAAAAATTATGTATAACAGTTTTCTCTGTAGAAAAATTTATGTATAACAGTTTTCTCTTTAGAAAAAATTGTGTATAGAAACATTTTTGGAAAAAATAACCCTTTTTATTGTGTATTTTCGATCCTAACACAACTATCGCAGAAAGTCAATTATTTTAATTGAAGCGTGTGTTGAATTCTTATACAGCTAAAAATAATAAAATTAGGAAATATTTTTTATATATTTTTTATTGATTTAAATATATTTTTATTTTTAAACTAATGGTTGTTTTTTTTCTCTATTTTTTTCTATTTTCAGGTAATTAACAGCAAAAGTTTGTTTCAATATCCATAAAGGTAAAATTCTATTTTGTTTAATCATTAATGAAACTGTCAACAATTTCCGCTTGAAATGTTAGTAGATTTATAAACTAATAAAACAAACAAAAAATGAAAAACCAAACAAACAAACAAATATAGAAAATTATATATTTTCTGTTTAAGTATATGAAGTTGCAAAACAAAATTCATTAACAAGGAAGTTACAAAAGAAAAACCATATTGAAATTTATTAGACAGACATTGGTTGTTTATGTCATGCGAAAAATTCTTGGAAATCATGTGTGGAAACTCAAATGTGTAGAAGACTTTGACTGTCGGTTTTTCAAAACATTTAATTTCCTAAACCAAGCCCTTCTTCTTTTATTGTTTTTCCCATACTTACCAAGCAAAAGAAGAGAAAAAAATAAAACAAAACCAAAGGAGTTTTATAAAACAAAACCAGTATGTTTAAATAAATAAGCAAATGGTTAGTTACCGGCCAACTGCAATGATATGCCTTGGCTGGCCATAGCGAGTACAATTTCTTTTTTTTGTTCTTCTTCTCGTATTCCAAGAAAATCCACAAAAGCTTAAGCCAGCCATAGACAACAAAGTTTCAATTATTTGTATGACTTTAAGCCGGCCATGCATACGATAGATAGATAGATTCTTACTTTTTGTTGTCCGTCCACCCATGCAACTTAACTTGTACACAACACAATCATAATAAGAACGTCTGTGGTCTGGGCTAAAGTTATTGCAGGAGTTTTTGTTTTTTTTTTGTTTTTGTTTGTTTTCTCAAAACAAAGAATTAAATATTCAAAACCATACACATTTAGCCATAAAGTCACTCAATCATCATCATTATCATCGTATAATCATCGTCATCAGCAGCACATCAAAAGGAATTTGATGACTTTTCAACAATAATAATAAACACAATTGTGTTTATTTACATGTAGGGGTTTTTTTTATGTTTTTGATTTGCAAAAATGCATTAGAGACATGCGTTTAAAGTTTTGGTACTTTTATTTGAAAAACGGGCATTTCTGTAATAAGCTTTATTTTCATAAAAGAAACTTACAATTTATGAAATTTCGAGGTATTTGTAAATAGTACTTTTTATTAAGGTACTTTTTAAATTTTGGTACTTTTTGGTAGTTTTGAATTTTGAGAGCGAAAAACATGTTTTAATTATTTGGTACATTTTGTAAAAGTACTTTGTTATTAAAATAACTATTTTAATGCATTTTATTTTTACATATTCGAAATAGTACTTTTATGAGAAATAGATTAAATCTTGTTTTTAGCATTGGTACTTTTAGGGCCATTATTACAACTTGCCTTTATGTTCCAAGTAGTAAAAGTTAACTTTAAAGCAACCTTTTTCTATTATTTAAAGTTACCTTTTACTATTATGAACTTAAAGGCAAGTTGTAATAATGGCCCTTAGAAGGTTAGTTATTGGAAGTACTTTTTCAAAGCATTAACATTTTCTTAAAATGTACAATACTTTATATTAAGAGTAACTATTGTAGTGTATTGTATTATACTAGGCGCGGATCCAGGTTAATCATTAGGGGGGAGGTATTTAAAATTTGTTCTACATTTTTCTATGAAAACTTTTCGGTTTTGGGGGGGGGGATTCCTATTTCACCCCCTCTGGATCCGCGCCTTTATTACACATATTTGCAAGTAGTACTTATATGATAGGTACTTTTTGTAGTTTGAATGAATGTAGGCATTTTAAACCGTTTTTTAAGCATTGACACTTTTTTGCAGGTACTTTTTGTAACAACTTTTTTTTAAAGTACTTTTTGCAAATAATTCTTTTTTCTGAAAAAAATTTATTAAAAAAAATGTTTTGTTAAATTTCAGAAAGATACTTTTAGGGAATTTGTTAATTTAGTACATTTTAGTATTTAGTACCAACTTTTTCATTCAGTACTTTTTGGTAATTTTGATTATTAAGTGTGAAAATCATTTTTTTTTATATTTTAGTACTTTTGGAAAGAACATTTAGGAAAATGTACTTTTTTTAAAAAGTACTTTTTGAAAAATGTACTTTTTAAAAAAGTACTTTTTTTAAAATTTGAAGACTGAAAAGTTAATATAACGATCGCCATTTGTATTGGCCGTTGTTGGCTATGACATTTTCCCATCTTTCTGGCAACATATGGATTTCGCGCCAAAAGAACTGCTCTGCTTTTGAGGCCAAGAACGAATCAAGTCAATTTCGGGTAATGTGTTCTGAAGTGATGTGTATAACAGAGAGAGCGTTATTCATCGGTCGACGAAATAGTAGTCGTACGGGGCATGCTCTGTATTTGGCCTCTAGATTTAGCAGCGTTCCTGTCAGGCACTTTTTGAGCCTTGTATGTTTTTAAACCTGCATTAGCTTTAACTTTTCGTACCAACTAGTCCGAGCACTGAGCTAACCGGACTGCTTTCCTACCGGATATGTTGGGAGCTCTTTTGAAAATGCTTTCTATTTTTTTGGCTTTAGAAACATTATGTGGACCATTCCTTTTACCTGAACCAGGTTTTCTATCAACGGACAAGTTCTCCCGGTACTGTTTAATAACATTGGAAACAGTTTGACGGCAGACCTTTTAATGCTTGGCCAACTTTTTGTAGAATCAAGTTGGGTTTTAACAACAAATGAATATAATTGACATTAAACATAATAACTGACATGCTTTACAAAGGTAACTTTATCGAAAAAAAATATCAAATAATACTTGGGTTAAAAGTTTTAATGAAAAACGTGTGTTAAGAATTTTACGATCTCACTCCTTATAAGGCGGTTGAGGCAAAACTTCCCAACCACTTCTTTCTAAATAGTTTTTAACAGGAATTGCAACATGTGGCCTAGCGCAGTCACGATTAAATATTACGGTTTCATGTCTGGCCGCATATGTAGGGCATTTTAAAACGAATGCGCGCTTCAAACGAATCAATAGCATTCGGTAAAGGTTCCCTGTGATGGTATGACCAGATTTCAGCAGCTCATTATAGATATGATCCCTTTTGCTCCCACCAAATACAGAGCATTACCTTAGCGCCACGGATATTTGGCTTTGGTGTCGATTCGGCTAGTTGCCAGGGGCTTCACATACGATCTCTTACGTTTCGGGTTATTGTAATGGATCCATTTTTCATCGCAAGTGAGGATTTGATGTAAAAAAGATTTTCTTTTATAGCGTTCAAGCTGCTTTTCGGTCATACGATATCGTTTTTCAAGGTCTCTCGGCTTCAATTTGTATGGTACCCAGTTTCCCTGCTTTTTGATGAATCCTACTACTAACAAACATTTTGAAATTGCTGCTTGAGTAGCTCCCAATGATTTTGCAAGCTCTTGTTGAGTTTGACAACAATCTTCATGGTGTAATGCCTCCAATTCTTGGTCCTTAAACTTGTTTGGCTGCTACCTTCAGTCCAAAAACCTCATCTTCATTGACGAATGGATGTTCTTGGACTTTTACCAACACTCTCACACACTGCCTCGATATTGACATTTGAAAGGCTTGTTCTTGGACGATCAGAGTGTTTATAATCACCAATTAACACAATTTCCCAGAATTTTTCAATTACTCTCTTCACAGTTGATGTAGTAAAATCAATATACCATTGCAATCGCATATTTTGTACAATATTTTCGCATTGTGGCAGCCAAATGTTCCTCTATTTTTATACCCATCACCTTCGTGAATATAATTTTCCGACCCTATAAAGTATATTCTAGATCCTTTTATATAGCGGAGTCGATTTAGCCATATCTGTCTGTCTGTTGAAATCCATTTTCTGAAGTCCTCAGATATCTTCGGGATCCAATTCTTCAATAATTCTATCAGACATGCTTTCGAGAAGTTTCGTATTTAAAATCAGCAAAATCCGTCCAAAAATAACGGAGATATGAGCAAAAATCCGAGACAACCTCTATTTTTGGCCTATTTTTGATCTATATCTTGATTACTAAGTCATAAATATAGACAATATGGATATCTAATGATAGATATTTCAAAGTACATTGCAACGATGTATATAAGTAAGTTGGACCTACAATGGGTCAAAATCGGGAAAAATATTTAACCCGATTTTTTTTCACAAAAAACATTTTTTTGTCATATATTTTTTCACTAAATAAAAAAAAAAAAATTTTAAATTAAAAAATTTTTTTTTTAAAAATTGGAGAAATCTTTTAAAAAACAATTACGAAAAAAAAAATTATTTTTTTTACTTTTATTTTAAAGTATAATTTGGTGAAGGGTATATAAGATTCGGCAAGACCGAATATAGCTAAATAAAAAAAAAATAAAATTTTTAAATTAATTTTTTTTTTTTTTTTAATTTTATTTTAAAGCATCATTTTGTTAAGGGTATATAAGATTAGGCAAGACCGAATATAGCTCTCTTACTTGTTAATATATTCTTTAACAATGACATTCAAATCATTCCAGCAGTTAGTTAAGCAAGTAGTTAATGTATCCCTTATAGACAGTAATTATCACTAATTTCTGATCACTTGGTTAAATCCAATTGATATATTTTGGGTGATTTGACACGTATGTGCACTTTGTAGTGTAGAAAGAAGTCAATTGGTTACTTTATACATCCCAGGTAATCTAGAGTGAAGTCAGCTGCTACTTTAGTGTCTCTAAGTAACCTGTAGTCACTTTAAGCTTTAGAAAGCTGTTATTTTTCCCACCAGAAGTAATCTATTGGAGAGTAGATTGATCAAGGTTTGTTTACAAGCAATCTGTTATTGGACTGTGTATGAGATGTTTTTTTAACTGACAATTTGATATATATAGCTAAGTAGCTGATCAAGTAACCAGTTAGGTAGCTAGTGACCAGCTATCAGACAGTCTCATTGTAATGCAAAATGGTCAATGGCTTAGGACATGCACGTGTTAAAATAGCTGTCACCTTAAATGATAAATTCACTAGTTCGGGATAATTCTTTAATAATGAATTTTGTTATTTAAATTTTTATTTGCTATAAGTTCTTATTTGGACAATTTGGCAAAAAAAAAAAATTGGAAGAAACTTTAATTAATCATAATTATTACACAGAACTTAAAGCATTCCCCTTTCTTTTCTACCAATATCACATTTTATGAAACATTTCTTTAAAAAGGTGTCTTGTCTATCTGCATATCCTGGGGTCATTGTCTGGTCAATGTTAATTTTTCGCATTTAACATACAAAATTAATTCAATAGCCAACAAACAATGAGCTAAGATTTCACGCACCATCATTTCTTTTCTGTTTTTTTTATTTGCTAAAGAAAAAAAGAAATTCAAATGCGTAAACGCACCAGGCAACAAACCAAACAGCTTGATGACATTTGTCACAACAAATAGTCAAACAAAACTAAGGGGACTACGGGCAATAGCAACAGCAACATGGACAACAATAAACAATTTATACAATTTAAATAATTGTCATGAATTATTGTATGTATTTGCATACACACAGGTTGCTTGATGGCAGGCAGGCAGTCATTCAGGCTGTCCATGATGAGATTGTAGTTGTGTTGCTGTTGTTGGTGGGAAACAAAGTGACAGTCAGTTAGCAGTAGAGCTGGTGAGTAAGTTTAAACAATTTGTTGTTAACTGGTTAAAAACGCACACGCATGGTTGGTTGGTTGTTAGGTTGTTTGGTAGTTTGCCTTTACGACTCATACACTCATTTGCTTGCTTATTAGTTAGTTACATGTTGGCTGTTTAGTATTTTGTTTCTAAACCCACAACATTTTGTTGACATGTGTAACCACCACATAATGCGCATGCGTGAATGCATTTCTGAGTTACAGCCTAAAACAGCAACAGGTTTCTTTCTTTTTCTTTCTTTAAATTTTTTTTTTTTTTTTTCACTTAGTTCCTTTAAGTGTTGGTCTTTCTGTGCTCAAAGTGCAGTTGTGGCAAATAAACATTTAATTTAAATGTCAATGCACGTTAGATTTTCTAAAGTAGTAGTAGTAGTAGTAGAGATAGATTTTATAGGTTTTTTTTTAAATAGCTGGCCAGGAGTAAATAGCACAGCTGGGGGAAAAAATAAAGAATCTTGCATTAAGCGCTTGATATCTTTAAATTTAAATAAAACAAAATGTGTGTGAGATGTCATTGACATTTGATATTCAATGCCATTATTAATATATGAAATGTATAATTTTACATGACTCTGGCTCATAAATCAGGCCGAATTAGACCATTTTCAAAAGTTGTGTTGTCTTTGAGGGCTCCTGTGATTTGTGGCTTATTGGCATATGTCAAATCGCA
This sequence comes from Calliphora vomitoria, assembly GCA_942486065.2. Lineage (NCBI taxonomy): Eukaryota > Metazoa > Arthropoda > Insecta > Diptera > Calliphoridae > Calliphora > Calliphora vomitoria. Next base: position 112,302,104 of record OW818030.2, on the reverse strand, counting down.
CGATCTCGGTGGCGAATTCAGATAACCTCCACGTGAGATGACCATGCCCTCAAATCGCTCCTGCAGAATGTCCAATGTGGCACGTAGCGTCGTTCTGTTGAAACCACTAGTTGGAGTCCATATTACCCAATTCAGGACAAAATAAGTTGGTAATCATCGACCTATAGAGCTTGTAGTTGACGGTGACTGCCTGACCAACGCCGTTCTCAATGAAATATGGCCGCCAGCCCTAAATCCACTCCAAATGGATTGTTATCGTTTCAAATTGGACACTTTTGTTTGTTAACGTACCCATTAATCCAGAAATAAGCTTCATCGTAAAATGGGGAAAGCGCGCGGAACTTGGCCCGAACTGAACATCCATTTTGATAAAACAATTTTATCATTTGAACGTGTTGTGAAACGCTATATCCGTCAATGGTGATTTGACAAAACAAACTGAATAAATGAATTCAACAGATGTAGCTTCAGCAATATGGCCGCTATGAACTGTCAGAGTTCAAAAGTCCCTATTTATTGGGTGTATGAGTTAAAAATACGTCATTTCCCATATTTCTGGCAACATATGGATTGAGAACAAAAAGAACTGCTCATCTTTTGAGGCCAAGAAGAACGAATCGAGCCAATATCGGATACTCTGTTCCAAAGTAAAGCGTATCACGGACAGATCGATCTGCATCGATCGAAAGAAATAGTAGTCGGACGGGGCAAGGTTGGGCTATAAAACGGCTCAGGCAAAACTTCCCAACCACTTCATTCTAAATACTTTTTAACATGTATTGCAACATGTGGGTGAGCGTTGTCATGATGGTATATTACGGTTTCATGTCTGGCCGCATATTCTGGGCGATTTTTGGCCAATGCCGCTTAAAACGAATCAGTTGCGTTCGGTGCAGGTTCCCTGTGAGGGTCTGGTTAGATTTCAGCGACTTTTACTCCCACCAAATACAGAGTATTGCTTCACATACGATCTCATAAGCTTCGATTTATCGCAATGGATCCATTTTTCATCGCAAGTAGTGATTCGGTGCAAAAATCATTTTCTTTAAAGTGTTCGAGCAGCATTTAGGACATGCAAAATTGTCTTTAAAGTTATCTCGGCTTCAATCAATTCAAGGTCTCTCGGCTTCAATTCGTATGGTACACAATTTCCTTGCTTTTGGATGAATCCTGCTGCTTGCAAACGTTTTGAAATTGAGTGGCTCCCAATGATTTTGCAAGCTCTTGTTGAGTTTGACAACAATTTTCATAGAGTAATGCCTTCAATTGTTGAGTTTGACAATAATTTTGTTGAGTTTGACAACAATTTTCATAGAGTAATGCCTCCAATTCTTTACAACCCTAAAAATTATCGCCCAATAGCAATTTGTTCTGCCATACCGGCAGTATGGCTTTCGTAGAGGACGCTCTACGTGAGACTTGCTAGCCTTCCTATCGGAAAAATGGTGTTGTTCCCTACACCGTTTTGGCGAAAGTAAAGTGGTGGCTCTAGATATGTCTAAAGCGTTTGATAGAGTATGGTATAGTGCGCTTTTAGCAAAACTTATTGCATTTAGTGTCGGTAATAACTTCTCTCCATTTATATCGAGCTTTCTCAGAGATCGCACTATACGAGTTGTTATAGTTGGAATCTCATCAAACGAGTTCAAGATCAATTCAGGGGTACCGCAAGGCTCCGTTCTTTCTCCTACTCTATTTCTTATCTTTATAAACGACCTTCTATGTCAAACTTCCAACCCTATCTACTCTTTTGCAGATGACAGCAACATTTGCCATTTATATGCATTCAAATATAGACCAAGCCTGTCGGAGATTGGGGCAATAAGGCAAAACATGAATGATACGCTTAACCAAGATCTTGTGACAATCTCTGAATGGGGTTGTGCAAATAGAGTCAATGCACGCAAGACTCAATGTTGTATGTTAACACACAAACGCATAACAGATCATGTTGCTCCATCTGTTTTTATGGGTGGTGTAAATATTAAGGAATTCAGTGTATTCTGTGCGATGTCCGCTGGACAAAAAACATTTTTCGAGTGTCGAAAGAAGCATTCAAGTGCCTTGGTTTTATAAAACGGTGTAAGACATTCTTAACTCCATCTGATCTCCTTAATATTTACACCACTTATATCCAACCGAAAATGGAATACAACTCTTATGTGTGGGCCGGTGCTTCAAAGTCTATTTTGGAGTTACTCGACCGCTTACAGGAGAGGGCGAAGGTGCTTATCGGTGACAGTAGGGTATCCAGCTCTATTGACTCACTGGAACATCGTCGCAATGTGGGTTGTGTTTCACTGTTCAAACGATACTACAATCGTATGTGCTCTGCTGAAATTAGTGAACTTGTTCCCGAAACACGTAGTTTTTTACGCAACACACGTTCTTCGGCAAGGGCTCATCAATTCGTTGTCGACTGGACATTGGATCGCACAACATGTTATAGGGAAAATTCGTTCTATAGCCGTAATGTCCGTGTGTGGAATAAGCTTTCTCCTGAACTCTTTCCACTACTCCCTCTATCCTCTCTCTCCGCCTTCAAAGATACATTATCCATTGTAAATCCCGCATTTATATAATACTAGCTTGACCCGGTGCGCTTCGCTACCCCTGTCGTAGTAAAAATCGGTTTAGCCGTTTAGTAATTATTGTTTAAGAATTAAAGGTACCAATTTTACCCCCTGTTTATCCCTTTCTGGTCCAAGTATTGAAAATAGTTATAGCCTATTGACGCTTCCAAGTAAGGATCTATCTACGTTCCAAATTTCAATAAAATCGGTTCAGCCGTTTAGGCGTGATGCTCAAACAAACAAACAAACTTACAAATACATTTATATATTTATATAGATTAGCAATTGTGCTTACTACTTCACCCCGGCTGTATTAGCTTTTAATGCCAACTTATGATACACTCATTTGCTAAAACAGAAAAGACAATATTAATTTAACCATATGTATGTACGACAACATTTTAAATGGCTAAATGACAGCTACAACAATAATATATATATAAAAAAAAACTTTATATTGTTGTAACTAACTGCTGCTGGTGCTGCTTTGTTTATTGGAATTTGTACCGTCATTTAAGGTCTGCCTGGAAATTTAATTTCTTGAACAGGGATGTAACTTATTTTAAATGGGCTTTAGAAATAAAAGAACTTTAAAAGGCATTAGATCAGAGTCTAGCAAAAAGAGACTTAAATTTAAATGGGAATGTATTGTTCCTTGGATTGTAAACACTAGTTCTGCAAAATATTATCAGGATAGGACAACTTTAACCCTTTATCATAGGCTGTGAAAATTGTGCATGCATTTAAAAGGGAGATATTCCATATTAATGTTTACATTTTAATGTAAATTAAACATAATGTTTATACAATTATCGTTCCAACCACAGAGTCTACTTAAGTGACAAGTTTGACGTTTCAAAAAAATCCAAAATCAGTTTTCTAGGGGAGTTCTCGTGGATTGAGAAAGATGTGACAACTTTTGGCAGTTCTGAGAGATAGAGAGAAATATAAAACTTGGTTATCTTCTGTCTCCTGACATATCTGTATACTTTGTGGTTCCAACAAGATATGAAAGACAAAAGTAGCTTAACAAATTTTGAAGTTATTTTCAATTCCCAAGACCATCATAAATGAGCCTCAGACCTCTTGAATAACATAGTTACTTAATATTTTAACTAAAAATGTGTCTAAACTTTTTACAAACTTTATATTTGTTATTCTAATGAAATCATTTTCTTTTTATTTACTTCTTATAACATTAGTGTTTAACAAAACTTAAATCAATTTATTTAATATGCTTAAAAACTAGCAATCATTTTTTCAGTCCATCATAATACAGCTCTACAAAAAAAAAGAAAGATATAATTTGTTTTTAACAATAAAAGCTAAAAAAAAAAAAAAAAACAAATAAATAAATAAATTTTAACAAAAAGAACAACCAACAGCAGCTACAAAAAACATCGACATTTTAACACACAGCAGCAATATGTTAGTAATTGAAAGATTTAAGTGTATTTTGTGGCCCATATCTGTCCATTCAGACAAACATGCCTCCATCTAACCAACCAGCCAGTCATCTATAAACACTTGTCTATCTATACACTTCTATACACACATATTTCGAAATGTGTCTAAACTTCCCATTCACACAATTGAAAGCAAAAACCGCGTTAAATAAAATTTATGCGCTTTTGCACACAATTATTTATTTATTTTTTTTTGTTTCATTTATATAACAACAAAAAATTAGTACATAATCCTAAAAACAAAACTAACAAATAAATTAAAAATTTTGAAAGAAATAAAAAATCCAACAAGCAAAAGTGTTATATTCGGCTGTAGCGAATCTTGTATACCCACCATCAATATGTGGATATACATACATAGTTTTCTGATATAGAGGTTATATGGGGGATAGGGTCAATTATGGTCCTATCCTCACAAAAGTGGGTAGAAAGATTTAGGTGCATATAAAACTTGTTCATTACGATATTAATTATTATAAGACAATTATGAATGTTCAAGTCATTTTATGAGGGGGACCTTGTATGGGGTCTAGGGACAAATGTTACCCGATTTTCCCCATACTTTACAGTATAATTTCAAAGTACTTAGAACTAATTTCTGGAAAATCTAATGAGGATTGTCACATAATCAACATATTTATGACGGCTCAAACAGTATTTCGGGGGGACATTTGTATGGGGGCTAAGTGAAATCATGGACCTATATTGCTTATATTCAATACCAAACAAACCTGACGCAACAGAGAGTATTTGTGGAAAATTTCAGCCAGCTTGCTTCTTTTGTTTGAGTCCTATCGTGTTTTAACCCTCTAACCCGCAAGAGTGCCTCAAGACATGCTTTACAAAACACCAATTATCTCAAAAAGTAATTAAAATTTTTGGTTTAAATTTAACGGTGACTTTAGTTACAGATTTGTTAACATTTCCCTCGAAGGTCGAAATGCATTCTGACTTTTAGTTTTTGTTTTGTGAGTGATGTCATAATTTTAGCACGTGAAATTTTTTTTTTTTAATTAATGTTTTACTAACTTTTAGGTTAGATATATTTCTTTCAGTCCATGAATTTTAAAATGTTAAACAATTAACAAAAAGTGTGTTGAGAACGTAAAAACTAAGGGGTGCCTCAGGGCACTCTTGCTGGCTGCGGCTAAATTTATCGGCGTGTTATATTGTATAGTTTTTTACTTTCTTGTTATATAAAAAAATGATAGGAATGTCAGATAGAGACCGCAGAAGGATTGAATTATCCACCTTGACTCATGATCAGTTGGTACTCCACAAGAATATCTACAGGCAGGAAGTTCAAAAGTTGGCGAAAAAAAAATGGTGCAAACTATGCAAAAAGTCGGAAACACAGTGTGTTTGGTCAAAATGCGATCTTCATTTATGCTTCTCAAATGCCAAAAATTGTGTTTATGAGTATCATCGTAGAAAGTAAAACATATTTTCTTACTTTTTGTATTATACCCTTCACCTTCGTGAGAAGGGCATATATAAGTTTGTCATTCCATTTGTAATTTCCACAATATAGTTTTCCGACCCTATAAAGTATATATATTTTGGATCCTTATAGATAGCGTTGTCGATTTAGCCATGTCCGTCTGTCTGTCTGTTGAAATCAATTTTCTGAAGACCCCAGATATCTACGGGATTCAAATCTTCAATAATTCTGTCAGACATGCTTTCGAGAAGTTTCCTATTTAAAATCAGCAAAATCCATAAATCCATAAATAGAGATATGAGCAAAAATCCGAGACAACCTCTATTTTTGGCCTATTTCTATATCTCGATTACTAAGTCATAAATATAGACAATATGGATATCTAATGATAGATATTTCAAAGTCCATTGCAACGATGTATATAAGGCTATAGTAAGTTGGACCTACAATGGGTCAAAATCGGGAAAAATAATTTTTAAACCGAGTTTTTTTCCACAAAAAAATTTTTGTCACAAATTTTTTCACTAATAAATTAAAAAAAAAAATTTAATTAAAAGAACTTTTAAAAAACAATTACAAAAAAAAAAATTTAAAAAATGAAAAAAAAAAATTTTTTTTTAATTTTATTTTAAAGTATAATTTGGTGAATGTATATAAGATTCGGCACTGCCGAATATAGCTCTCTTACTTGTTTTCATTAGTTTTTCAATAAAATCGTATCTTAATGTTTTATCTTATTGTTTTTTACGCCTAAACCGGCAACAATGCCCTGAGGCACTCTTCACCTTTTTGCACCTGGTTCCTAAATTTAATTTGCAAATTAGTTTTTGATGGCTGTTCTGAGTTTATTGGGTCATAATTACCCTAAAAAAATTATTCGACAACTTTTTTTTTAGCTTTTTAAAGATTGCGGGTTAGAGGGTTAAACAGACGGACGAACATAGCTAGGAATATATATAGTAATGTGAATCTGCAACAAATATTTTGATATGTTACAGACGTAAAGACAAATCAATATATCACCTTCTCATTTGATAGAGGGTATACAAAAGAAAATCAAATAAAATTTAAGCAAATATTAGCAAACTGTTTTTTCAAGCTGGTAGTAAGAAAGAGTGCCAGTATTTATTTAACTCTAGACATATAAAATTAACAACTGCGAGAGCCACTGTGCATTTAATACGAATACATTGGTTGCTTTTGATGTTTTTGATGAGTTATCATACCAAATTTTTTTTAAATAAATTCAGATAAACATATAAATTATTTCCAAATATTGTTTATTTATTCCAGAAAAAGAAAGCAAATCAAAATTACTCTATAAAAAAAAATAAGTAAATACGTTAAGAAATTATTTAAGAATATGTCGATTTTTTTTTGTTAGATGTTTTGTGATAATGATACATTAATTATTTAAGTAAATAAGCTGGATATTTGAAGTAATGAAATCATGAAAATTTTGATTAACAATATTTAAAAAAATATATAACAAAAATTAATTTGAATACCTTTTTGGTTATAGTATTACAATTTCCTAAACATTTTGCTTGTGTTTTGAAAAATCCCCTTTTTAGTACTATTTAGTCTATATGGTATTTTGAAGTTTTGTACTTTTTTCCCTCAAATTACTTAATTTTCACCAGAATATAGCAGTTTTCGGGAAGACTTAGTTGTTTAGGCAAATTTTCGACTTTTGGTACTTTTTAAAATTTCAGTACTTTTATGCTTAAATTCTACAGTTGCAAGAGATCATGGTCGTTTTTGAAATAATATGATGCTTTGCATCAACAGTTTCAGTTTTAGAATTTTTTAATCAAAATGGTACTTTTTACTTTTAGTACTTTTTGCACCTTGTGTTTTTAAAAATCCCATTTTAAGTACTATTTAATCATATGGTACTTTGAAATTTTGGTACTTTTATTTCTCTAATTACTGAATTTTCACCAGAATATAGTAGTTTTTAAGAAGACGGTTGTTTAGGCAAATTTTCGACTTTTGGTACTTTTTAAAATTTTAGTACTTTTATGCTTAAATTCTACAGTTGTAAGAGATCATGGTCGTTTTCTGAATAATATGATACTTTGCATCAACAGTTTAAGTTTTAGAATTTTTTAATTAAAACGATACTTTAAAATTGTAGTACTTTAGCACCTTGTGCTTTTAAAAAGCCCATTTTTAGTACTATTAAATCAATATGGTACTTTGGAGTTTTTGTACTTTTTTTCTCTAATTATTCAATTTTTACGATAATATAGCAGTTTTCGAGAAGAATTGGTTGCTTAGGCAAATTTTCGACTTTTGGTACTTTTCTAAATTTTTGTACTTTTTGGCTTAAATTCTACATTTGCAAGAGATACTTAGCATCCAACATTTTCAGTTTTAGCATTTCTTAGTCAAAAAGGTGCTTTTAAATTTTAGTACTTTTGCACCTTATGTTTTTAAAATTTCCATTTTTTAATCTATATGGTAATTTAAAATTTTTGTACTTTTTTCATTTAATTATTACATTGTTTAGACAATTTTAGAATTTTGGTACTTTTTTGCTTAAATTCCACAGTTGCAAGAGAACATGGTCGTTTTCAAAATAATATGATACTTTGCTTCAGCAGTTTGAATTTTAGAATATTTTAAATCGTACTTTGAAATTTTAGTACTTTTCCACCTTGTGTTTTTAAAAATCTCATTTTCAGTACTACTTAATCTATATGATACTTTGAAATTTTTATACTTTTTTCATTTAATTATTACATTTTCACGAGAATATAGCAGTTTTCGAGAAGACTTGGTTGTTTTTAAAAATTTTTCCACTTTTGGTACTTTTTTGTCATATTGGTACTTTTAAAATTTTAGTACTTCTTTATACATTTGCAAGAGAACATGGTTGTTTTGATAACAATATGCTGCTTTGCATCAATATTTTCAGTTCTAAAACTGTTTTAAAAAAAATGGTACTTTTAAATTTTTGGTACTTTTTCCTTAAATTACTTGATTTTCAGAAGAATAGCTAGCTTGAGATAAAAATTAAATTTTAGATGTCCTTGAGACAAATTGGTTCTATTTTAAATTTTAGTTTTTTTTTTGTCTCAAATTATTTAAATTTATCAGAAAAATGGAAACTTTTTGGTTTTTTTTCAAAAATTCGGTGTCTGGTACTTTCTTAATTAATTGGTACTTTGACGTTTTGTACTTTTCCCCCTAAAATTATTAAATTTCCACGAGAATATAGTAGTTATCGTGGCAACTTGGTTAATTAAGCAAACATACCATTTTTGGTACTTTACAAATTTGAGTACTTTTTTATTCACATATAGAATTGTAATTTTAGTACTCTTTAATCAAAATATTAGATTTTCTGGAGAATCTCAAGAAATTTTTGGTACATTTGAGATTAATTGGAACCTTAACATTTTAGTACGTTTTCTGGTGAAAATAATGGGACCTCATTTTGTCAAACGAAGTTTTCAGAAACGTAAGCAATTTTTATGAAAAATACTGGGAAAAAGGTTTGAAACTTGTTCTCCATACAAAATTTGTTTAACGATTGTCGTTGCTTTTTATAGTTGTTTTGTAATAAATTATGTTTTGGTACTTTTTAATTCCATAGACATTTTAGTACTTTTTATTTGTATTTTCAGGAGAATAAGGTAAGAATTTGGTTTTGAAAACCTTTTAGTTTTCGCGACAACTAGTAATTTAACAAAAAAATTATATTTTAGAGAACTTTTATTCAAAATAGTACTATTACATTTTAGTACCTTTCTTACAAGTGACTACATTTTTACAAGATCATGGTAGTTTGAACTACAAGATCTTTACAATAATTTACTTTATTTACAATAATTTATAAAAAATATGCAATTTTTGGTACTTTTTAATCAAAATATTTTCAGTATATTTTGCTTTCGGGAGAATATTATAATTTTCAAAAAAAATTTGTTTCCAAGACAGCTAGTGGATTCAGTTAAAAACTTCCTTTTGGAAAATTAGGTAATTTTTAATTTTAGTATTTTTTCAGTTTTTACTTTTTACAAAAGTTTTAGTTTTTGCTACTTTTTTATTCCAAATGGTAGTTAACATTTTAGTATTTTTGTCTTAAAAAAACTACATAAAAGTATTTTACAATAGCTTGTGTTAAATACGAAAAAGGTACGTTACTTTTAATTAATATAGTACTTTTTCTAAATTGAAGTCATTTTATGGAAAATCGTACCACATATTTTTCGTACTTTTTAATCACATGGTTAATGGTACTTTTGAACATTTTGTTTTTTTCTTAAGAACATTGAGTTTTTAAGGATAATGCTGTTGTTTATACAAAAATTAATATTTTTGGTACTTTTTACTTAAAATAGTACTTTGAAATAGTACCAATATCAGTTATATTTGCATTTATCGGCATTTTGCAATGAGTGCCTTGAGGCATGCTTGAGCATTAGATGGTTAAAATAACTAAAGTAATTTAATAAAATGTACGAAAATATAAAAAGTACCATTTGCACTGAAAAGTACCAAAAACGGGGTTAAGCTTGTAAAGCAAGTTTATAGAAGAAAATCCAGGTTTTGGTACTTTTTAATAAAAACGATACTTTCAATTGTTAGTACTTTTTTACACAAAAATTTATCTTTTAACTGAATATAGTATTTTTATGGATATATAGTGTGTTTTTATAAAAAATTAAGTTTGGTACTTTTTAAAATGGTACTTTAAATTTTAGTACTTTTTTTCTGAATTTACTTAGTTTTGTGCAGATTGTTAAGAATTATCTTTTCAGATGCGATTTTAAGTTTGGAAAATTAGTGATGAATAAAATGTGCTTTTTAATTTTTAGTATTTTTTTATATAAAGAAATAAATATTTGGCTTTTTTTTTTGCTTAAAATAGTAAATTCTTTAAAATAGTAGTACTTTTTTTTGTTAAAATCTACAATTTGATAGTTAATAGAACTGCTTATAAATTGTTCAAAAAATCCCATTTTTATTTTTCTTGTACATTGCAATTTCAAAAAAAAGGTTTCATTCTTTTAAAACTCTGACTTTGCCTACTACGTATTTAGTGCTACGTAATACTCACATACCAACAACAGCCTGCCAACCAGCCATATTCAATATAATTATTTTTTTTTAGTTATTTAAATATTTCGTGGCATGTGAGTAAGAATGAGTGTGAGCAATGTATAATACTTATGTGTGTGTTTATATAATTTGAAATTTTTCTTAACATTTTAAGAAAAAAATTAGTATTTACAAATAAACAACATAATTTTAAATTTATTTTCAATTGTTTGGGTTATAAATACGTAATTGTGTATTTTGTTTGGAATTTTTTTTGATTGACTACTCGTGTCGAAGTAATGAAAGATGTATGGGAAATTTAATTCTTAGGATATTGATTTTTAGTAATACTGTTTAGGAAATACATACTTTTAAATGGAATAAGTAAGTACTTAAATTTCATTAATTTTTCATTACAATAGTAGGTGCTAATCAAATTACAAATTCTTTATTTATTTCAACTGACCTTTTGATTTATAACATTTAAAATATTGTAATAGTTTTGGTTTGTAATTCTTTGATATAAACAAACTAAAAAAAACGATTTAGTTCCTAATTCATTTCCAATTACAAGTGTCAATCAAATCTTAAGTCTTAAGAATTTGAATGGCAGTTTATAGAGGCATTGAAATATCATTTGAACATTTTAAATTAAATGTTAAAGTTTTGTAAATTAGTACCCTACGTAGAGCAATACACGGTATTGTAAGCTTAAAACAAGATCAGGAAGGATAATTCTTAAGGATGTCCTGAAAATTGATTAAATTCAGAAAAAAGTACTAAAATGGAAAAGTACTATGCTCATAGAGAAGTTAAAAAAAAAAAATTGTATTTTTACATAATTTACTACTCATTATATTTACAACCAAATTCTTAGGAATATGTGGTATTTTAAGAAAAAAAGTACTAAAATGTCAAAGTACAATTTGGAGTAAAAAGTACTAAACATTAAAATTATTATTATTATCCTTAAAATATACCATGTTATACCAAAATGTAGTTTGTTTTAGAAAAAAGTACCAAAAATTCAAAAGTACTATTATGATTTAAAAGTACCAAAAACTATATTTTTGGCCTAATATTGTTTTACCAGCATATTTACAATGGTTATTCTTAATGATGTTCTTAAAATTTAGACAATTTTGAAAAAAGTACGATTTTCATTAAAAAGTACCAAACACGTTAAATTTTATATATAAATAGGCCAAACGTTTTTTTTTTTTGGTACACTTTGAAGTATGCTATTGTCCACCAATATTGATGAAATATATATGATTTAAAAGGGTATTTTCTCTAGATATGCAATATATAAAAAATTGTTTGAAAATTATTTCTATAAAAGTGGTAGAATTTCGGCGATTCTAGTATAACATAAATATTCTTAGCAATCTTGTTAAACTTACAAATAGGACTAAAATGTAAAAGCATCTACATTTTAATTTATAGCCTAAATAACCAAGTTGTCTTAAAAATTGGATATTCTCCAGATAATTTTCAAATTTGATAAAAAAAACAAGTAAGAGAGATAAATTCGGCTGGGCCGAATCTTATATACCCTTCACCAAACTATACTTCAACATAAAAATTTCAAATATTTTTAAGTAAACAAAATTTATTTTTTTGCAGTTGTTTTTTTTTTTAATTTTTGGGAAAAAATTTTTTTATCGAATTTTTTTTTAAATTTTTTTTATTGTTTTTAAATTTAAAAATTGTTTTTTTTTAAGTTTCAAAATTTTTTTTTAATAATTAGGGAAAAAACTTTTGGTGAAAAAAAAATCTGGTTAAAATTTTTTCCCGATTTTGACCCATTGTAGGTCCAACTTACTATGGTCTTATATACGTCGTTGCAAAGGTCTAGATATCCATATTGTCTATATTAATGACTTAGTAATCCAGATATAGGTCAAAAAATAGGTAAAAAATCGAGGTTGTCCTGGTTTTTTCCTTATATCTCAGCCATTTGTGGACCGATTTTGTTGATTTTAAATAGCAAACTTCTCGAAAGCATGTCTGACAGAATTATTGAAGAATTGGATATCTGAGGTCTTCAGAAAATTGATTTCAACAAACAAACAGACGGACATGGCTTAATCGACTTTTGGGGTCGGAAAATGATATTGTGGAAATTTCAAACGGAATGGCAAACTTATATATACCCTTCTCACGAAGGTGAAGGGTATAAAAAGTACTAGAATTATTTTTTGTTTTTGTTCTAATAATTGTATAATTTGAGAATAATTTAAAAAAAGTACCATTTGAGAAAAAAGTACTAAAATTTTAAAGTACCATTTTTATTAAAAAGTACTAAAATTAAATTTTTGATTACTATTTTCTTTCGAAAACGACAATGATTTTTTAAAAATTGTATAATTTGAGCAAAAATATAGCAAAATTTTAAAAAAGTACCATTTTGTGTAGAACGTAAGCTACCCTACCGTATTATCAAAAATTTTTTTCTCAACAACCAAGTTATCATGAAAACTAGCATAATATCCAGTTAATCAAGTAATTTACGGAAAAATTGGTAGTTTAAACAAAAAGTACCAATTTGTCTAAAATGTACCAACCTCAGTTTTTTTTTTGCAAAAAAAAAATAACAAAATTGTTTTAAAAATTAATAAATTCTTTTGAAAACAAAGTAATTTTAATAAATAAGTACTAAAAATTTTAAAAGTACCAATGCGTCAAAAGGTACAAAAAACGGGATTTTTTTTTAAATATATAAGTTATCATGAAAACTATCATGTTCTCCCAAAACCTAGTCATTTAACGGAAAAGTACTAAAATTCCAAAGTACCATTACGATGGTTAAATACCAAAAATGAGATATTTTTCTCATATTGTCCTTAAAAGACCATGATCTTATGCAATTTTGTCTATGGTAGGAAAGGTATCAAAAGTACCATTTTCATTTAAAAGTAACAGAATATACTTTTTTTGGTTAAATACCTAATAGTCGTGAATGTATTGTTTATGATACATGATACGACTGTATCATTTATGGAAAAAGTACTAGAATTATTAAAAATTATTGTTCTGACAACATTGATATTCTTCTGTAAATGTAGTAATTTGAGCAAAAAAGTACTTAAAGTATTAATAAGAGAATAGTACCTATAACTTAATTTTTTTGCCTAAATAACCAAGTTGTCTTGAAAAATAACATGTGCTCTAGAAAATCATCTAATCTGAGAAAAAAGTACTAAAATTTAAAAGTACCATTTTTATTAAAAAGTACCAAAAATTAAATTTTTAATGATAAGTACTATTTTATTTCGAAAATAACGATGATGTCCTAAAAATTACATAATTTGAGCAAAATTTAAAAAGTACCAATTTGTGTACAATGTACCAAAAAACGAAGAAGTACTTAAATTGCAAAGTACCATTTCGATTGAAAAATACAAAAAATTAGATATTTTTTTCATATTGTCCTTAAAACTACCATAATCTTGTGATATTTAGTCATTGGTACCAAAAGTACCATTTTGATTATAATGTAACAAACACAGACTTTTTTTTGTTAAATACCTAATAGTCGTGAATGTATTGTTTATGATACTTGATACGACTGTATCATTTATGTAAACAGTATACCAAAATACCAAGATGTCTTGAAAAATAGCATGTGCTTCAGAAAATCATCTAATCTGTGAAAAAAGTACTAAAATGTAAAAGTACCATTTTTATTAAAAAGTACCAAAAATTTAATTTTTAATGATAAGTACTATTTTATTTCGAAAATGACAATGATGTTTTAAAAATTTCATAATTTGAGCAAAATTTAAAAAGTACCAAATTAAAATGTACCAAAAAACGATATTGCAATCCTTTTATATAAACTATATTCTCCTCTCAATTTGTTGATTATGCAGTTGTTTAAGAAAAAAAAAATTCTAAATTAATAAACTACCATTTTGAGAAAAAGTACCAAAAGCAAAAACTTTTGTAAAAAGTACTATTTTATCCTAAAAACTAGCATATTCTATCCACCTGAAAAGTGGGTAATTTGAGCAAAAAATAGTAATAACATTTAAAAAGCTACAAATTTATCTCAAAAATAACAATATGGAGCATAATAGCCAGAATATCAAGTATTTTAAGGAAAAAGTTTTCAAATTTAAAAGTTCCATGTGATTAAAAAGTACTAAAACTATAATTTTGTATGTAAAGTACCATATTGTTTTGAAAACCATCTTGTTTCCTTTAAATGTAGTAATTTAAGCAAAAAAAAAGTACTAAAGTTTAAAAAGTACTAAAATGGCAAAAAGTACCAAAAACTGGATTTTTGCCCAAACAATAAAGTTGTCTCGAAATTAATATATTCTAGAGAAAATGTTGTAATTTGTGGAAAAAAAAAGTACCAAAAATGTAAAAGTACTATTTTGATTAAAAAGTACCATAAAATGGGATTTAAAAAAAAGGCCAAGTTTTGCGACCATTTTCACCTGATTTTATTATTTGTTAAAAAATTATTTTTTTTTTCAACTTTATATTTCTTTTTGAATTTATTAGCGAAAATAATTTTATGGCAAAAAAAAATTTTTTTTTTTGTGAAAAATACTCGGATTAAAAAATATTTTTCCAAATAGTTCAAAAATCGTGTCGTGGTTTCTTTCTTATATCTCAGCCGATTTTCTCGATTTTAAATAGCAACCAAGCCGGGTCTGTAGCGAATATATTGATGTATGAATCATGTATGTAAGATATTTAGGGGCTACGAAAAGTTTATTTCAACATACAGACGGATAGACGGACATTGCTATATCGACTCCGCCATCTTTATATATATAGTTTTTGGGTTCGCAAATGAAAAATGTAGAAATTACAAACGGAATGACAAACTTTTATATACCCTTGCCACTCATGATGAACAGAAAAATTATTAAAACTGAAAAAGTACCTAATATGGATAAAAGTACCAAAAATTTAATTTTTTACCTAAACAGCCAAGTTGTGTCGAAAATAACTAAATTTTTAATGTAGAAGACAAACAAGTACAAATATCTCAAAGTACTCGTACTATAATGATTAAAAAGTGCTAAAAATGGGATTTTCTCTCCAGCTTTGAGCCAAAAAGTACTAAAATTTAAAAAGTACCAATTTGACTAAAAATTATAAAAAAAGGAATTTTTGAATGAAAATCAACATGAAACCATAATTTTAGAAGAAAGTGTACAAATTTAAATTATTAATTTTCATTGAAAGGTAACAAAAACAGGATTTTCTCACTAAATACAACTTTAAACCCCAATTTTTGAACAAGAATTTTATTATGTATCAAATTTGTTTTGTAAATTTGGTCAAGTATTACAAAAAGTACCAAATTTACACATTTTCTTTGGTTTTCTTGCGTAGCACAAACTTTTGTTCGTTTTAGGCCGATTAAACTGTTATTAGTTGAAACTGCACATAAATAATTAACTTTGCCAACTTGAAAACATTGCGTGTATAAATAATCATGAAGAAAACATTAAAATTGTTCAACTAAATATCAGTTTTTTTTTTTTTTTTTTTTTAGAAAAAACATTTGCAGCAATTTGTTGTAGCTGTCGGCATAAATAATTAATTTATATAGACTTTAAACAACTAAATATTGCTGAAAAACAAATGAAAAGTACATATTTTCAAAAATAAAGAACATATTTTTATTTTCAAAATATTCGATAGCCAAGAAAGTATAAGAGTAACTTTGTACATAGAAATTAAATTAAAGGCAAAAGTTTTATGAAAAGAGATTTCTAAGTAGAAGAAAGTTTGTTGAACTTTAGCATTTTATAAAAAAAATTTAATTGTTTTGTTACTTTAACAACATTTCATTAAACTTTGAAAATTTTGTAGTTCCAAATATTAACATTTATATATAATCTCTATTTAACACCACAACTTTCCTGGCTACCCAACATTTTAAATACTTATTTAGTTAATATTATTTATATTATAAAGAAAAAGATAATTTTCTTGTTTTTATTCACCATAATTGACAGACAATGAGACCCGAGTTGTTTAGAATACTTAAGTATTTGCAAATACAACAAATAAAATAAATAAAAAAAAAAACTTAAAAAGCATATCAAACATATTGAGTTGTTTAGTAAATGTTTAAGCGAAAATGAAAGAAGAAAAATTTACGTAGTATGCAGTAGTAGAGATACTTGAACTGATGTACAGTACGAGTACTTACGAGTACAGCTAAATACTCATACTGTAAGATACTACAGCAGCAGAGAGAGAGACAGAAAAACACTGATTAAAATCGACAGCTGTCTATTGTTTAAAGTAGTTTTTGTTTCACTCGAAGTGATTATCTGACATACTAGTGAATATAAAACAGATATTAAGTTGGAAATGGAAACTAAACTAAACAAAAAAATTATAAATAATTAAACAAAAAATTGTGAAAAAATTAACATAATTAAACGGCATGTCGCTGTCCATATGGATTTAGAATTATTGGTGATAATCACATGGAAAATATCAAAGAACATCAGCGGTATATTATCTAAATTTGTTTGAATTTCAAATTGTCTGAATTTCAGTAGGAATTATTGGAAGATTTTTCTTAAATGTTTAAACAAGGTAGCTAACATTTTACATTAAAATGTTTATTTTTTTCAAATTTATTAAAATTTCCATTACATCAGCAATACTTGTCAGATAAAATAATTCAAAATATAATTTTTAATAGAAGTTGAGCCCAGATAACAATTCTTTATAGTCAAAACTTAATATTTCTTTGTTCTTTTTATCAATATAATAGTGTAGAGTCAATAAAATGCAAACCTTTCCCTTGCCCAACATTTTTTGTATGCATGATAATGTTAAGGTGTCATTAAATAGAATAATTATAAAATTAAATTACAAATTATTTTATCAAGGCTTTAACTGACCGATAAAATGAGCAAACAAACGTTTAAGTTAAAAACCTTGAGAATTTGAACACAATATTAGTTCAGAATTAGAATTAGAACTAGAACAGAACTAGAACTAGAACAGAACTAGAACAGAACTAGAACATAACTAGAACATAACTAGAACAGAACTAGAACAGAACTAGAACAGAACTAGAACAGAACTAGAACAGAACAGAACTATAACAGAACTAGAACAGAACTAGAACAGAACTAGAACAGAACTAGAACAGAACTAGAACAGAACTAGAACAGAACTAGAACAGAACTAGAACAGAACTAGAACAGAACTAGAACAGAACTAGAACAGAACTAGAACAGAACTAGAACAGAACTAGAACAGAACTAGAACAGAACTAGAACAGAACTAGAACAGAACTAGAACAGAACTAGAACAGAACTAGAACAGAACTAGAACAGAACTAGAACAGAACTAGAACAGAACTAGAACAGAACTAGAACAGAACTAGAACAGAACTAGAACAGAACTAGAACAGAACTAGAACAGAACTAGAACAGAACTAGAACAGAACTAGAACAGAACTAGAACAGAACTAGAACAGAACTAGAACAGAACTAGAACAGAACTAGAACAGAACTAGAACAGAACTAGAACAGAACTAGAACAGAACTAGAACAGAACTAGAACAGAACTAGAACAGAACTAGAACAGAACTAGAACAGAACTAGAACAGAACTAGAACAGAACTAGAACAGAACTAGAACAGAACTAGAACAGAACTAGAACAGAACTAGAACCTGAACTAGAACCTGAACTAGAACCTGAACTAGAACCTGAACTAGAACCTGAACTAGAACCTGAACTAGAACCTGAACTAGAACCTGAACTAGAACCTGAACTAGAACCTGAACTAGAACCTGAACTAGAACAGAACTAGAACAGAACTAGAACAGAACTAGAACCTGAACTAGAACCTGAACTAGAACCTGAACTAGAACCTGAACTAGAACCTGAACTAGAACCTGAACTAGAACCTGAACTAGAACCTGAACTAGAACCTGAACTAGAACAGAACTAGAACAGAACTAGAACCTGAACTAGAACAGAACTAGAACAGAACTAGAACCTGAACTAGAACAGAACTAGAACAGAACTAGAACAGAACTAGAACAGAACTAGAACAGAACTAGAACAGAACTAGAACAGAACTAGAACAGAACTAGAACAGAACTAGAACAGAACTAGAACTAGAACAGAACTAGAACAGAACTAGAACAGAACTAGAACAGAACTAGAACAGAACTAGAACAGAACTAGAACAGAACTAGAACAGAACTAGAACAGAACTAGAACAGAACTAGAACAGAACTAGAACAGAACTAGAACAGAACTAGAACAGAACTAGAACAGAACTAGAACAGAACTAGAACAGAACTAGAACAGAACTAGAACAGAACTAGAACAGAACTAGAACAGAACTAGAACAGAACTAGAACAGAACTAGAACAGAACTAGAACAGAACTAGAACAGAACTAGAACAGAACTAGAACAGAACTAGAACAGAACTAGAACAGAACTAGAACAGAACTAGAACAGAACTAGAACAGAACTAGAACAGAACTAGAACAGAACTAGAACAGAACTAGAACAGAACTAGAACAGAACTAGAACAGAACTAGAACAGAACTAGAACAGAACTAGAACAGAACTAGAACAGAACTAGAACAGAACTAGAACAGAACTAGAACAGAACTAGAACAGAACTAGAACAGAACTAGAACAGAACTAGAACAGAACTAGAACAGAACTAGAACAGAACTAGAACAGAACTAGAACAGAACTAGAACAGAACTAGAACAGAACTAGAACAGAACTAGAACAGAACTAGAACAGAACTAGAACAGAACTAGAACAGAACTAGAACAGAACTAGAACAGAACTAGAACAGAACTAGAACAGAACTAGAACAGAACTAGAACAGAACTAGAACAGAACTAGAACAGAACTAGAACAGAACTAGAACAGAACTAGAACAGAACTAGAACAGAACTAGAACAGAACTAGAACAGAACTAGAACAGAACTAGAAAAGAACTAGAACAGAACTAGAACAGAACTAGAACAGAACTAGAACAGAACTAGAACAGAACTAGAACAGAACTAGAACAGAACTAGAACAGAACTAGAACAGAACTAGAACAGAACTAGAACAGAACTAGAACAGAACTAGAACAGAACTAGAACAGAACTAGAACAGAACTAGAACAGAACTAGAACAGAACTAGAACAGAACTAGAACAGAACTAGAACAGAACTAGAACAGAACTAGAACAGAACTAGAACAGAACTAGAACAGAACTAGAACAGAACTAGAACAGAACTAGAACAGAACTAGAACAGAACTAGAACAGAACTAGAACAGAACTAGAACAGAACTAGAACAGAACTAGAACAGAACTAGAACAGAACTAGAACAGAACTAGAACAGAACTAGAACAGAACTAGAACAGAACTAGAACAGAACTAGAACAGAACTAGAACAGAACTAGAACAGAACTAGAACAGAACTAGAACAGAACTAGAACAGAACTAGAACAGAACTAGAACAGAACTAGAACAGAACTAGAACAGAACTAGAACAGAACTAGAACAGAACTAGAACAGAACTAGAACAGAACTAGAACAGAACTAGAACAGAACTAGAACAGAACTAGAACAGAACTAGAACAGAACTAGAACAGAACTAGAACAGAACTAGAACAGAACTAGAACAGAACTAGAACAGAACTAGAACAGAACTAGAACAGAACTAGAACAGAACTAGAACAGAACTAGAACAGAACTAGAACAGAACTAGAACAGAACTAGAACAGAACTAGAACAGAACTAGAACAGAACTAGAACAGAACTAGAACAGAACTAGAACAGAACTAGAACAGAACTAGAACAGAACTAGAACAGAACTAGAACAGAACTAGAACAGAACTAGAACAGAACTAGAACAGAACTAGAACAGAACTAGAACAGAACTAGAACAGAACTAGAACAGAACTAGAACAGAACTAGAACAGAACTAGAACAGAACTAGAACAGAACTAGAACAGAACTAGAACAGAACTAGAACAGAACTAGAACAGAACTAGAACAGAACTAGAACAGAACTAGAACAGAACTAGAACAGAACTAGAACAGAACTAGAACAGAACTAGAACAGAACTAGAACAGAACTAGAACAGAACTAGAACAGAACTAGAACAGAACTAGAACAGAACTAGAACAGAACTAGAACAGAACTAGAACAGAACTAGAACAGAACTAGAACAGAACTAGAACAGAACTAGAACAGAACTAGAACAGAACTAGAACAGAACTAGAACAGAACTAGAACAGAACTAGAACAGAACTAGAACAGAACTAGAACAGAACTAGAACAGAACTAGAACAGAACTAGAACAGAACTAGAACAGAACTAGAACAGAACTAGAACAGAACTAGAACAGAACTAGAACAGATCTAGAACAGAACTAGAACAGAACTAGAACAGAACTAGAACAGAACTAGAACAGAACTAGAACAGAACTAGAACAGAACTAGAACAGAACTAGAACAGAACTAGAACAGAACTAGAACAGAACTAGAACAGAACTAGAACAGAACTAGAACAGAACTAGAACAGAACTAGAACAGAACTAGAACAGAACTAGAACAGAACTAGAACAGAACTAGAACAGAACTAGAACAGAACTAGAACAGAACTAGAACAGAACTAGAACAGAACTAGAACAGAACTAGAACATAACTAGAACAGAACTAGAACAGAACTAGAACATAACTAGAACAGAACTAGAACAGAACTAGAACAGAACTAGAACAGAACTAGAACAGAACTAGAACAGAACTAGAACAGAACTAGAACAGAACTAGAACAGAACTAGAACAGAACTAGAACAGAACTAGAACAGAACTAGAACAGAACTAGAACAGAACTAGAACAGAACTAGAACAGAACTAGAACAGAACTAGAACAGAACTAGAACAGAACTAGAACAGAACTAGAACAGAACTAGAACAGAACTAGAACAGAACTAGAACAGAACTAGAACAGAACTAGAACAGAACTAGAACAGAACTAGAACAGAACTAGAACAGAACTAGAACAGAACTAGAACAGAACTAGAACTAGAACAGAACTAGAACAGAACTAGAACAGAACTAGAACAGAACTAGAACAGAACTAGAACAGAACTAGAACAGAACTAGAACAGAACTAGAACAGAACTAGAACAGAACTAGAACAGAACTAGAACAGAACTAGAACAGAACTAGAACAGAACTAGAACAGAACTAGAACAGAACTAGAACAGAACTAGAACAGAACTAGAACAGAACTAGAACAGAACTAGAACAGAACTAGAACAGAACTAGAACAGAACTAGAACAGAACTAGAACAGAACTAGAACAGAACTAGAACAGAACTAGAACAGAACTAGAACAGAACTAGAACAGAACTAGAACAGAACTAGAACAGAACTAGAACAGAACTAGAACAGAACTAGAACAGAACTAGAACAGAACTAGAACAGAACTAGAACAGAACTAGAACAGAACTAGAACAGAACTAGAACAGAACTAGAACAGAACTAGAACAGAACTAGAACAGAACTAGAACAGAACTAGAACAGAACTAGAACAGAACTAGAACAGAACTAGAACAGAACTAGAACAGAACTAGAACAGAACTAGAACAGAACTAGAACAGAACTAGAACAGAACTAGAACAGAACTAGAACAGAACTAGAACAGAACTAGAACAGAACTAGAACAGAACTAGAACAGAACTAGAACAGAACTAGAACAGAACTAGAACAGAACTAGAACAGAACTAGAACAGAACTAGAACAGAACTAGAACAGAACTAGAACAGAACTAGAACAGAACTAGAACAGAACTAGAACAGAACTAGAACAGAACTAGAACAGAACTAGAACAGAACTAGAACAGAACTAGAACAGAACTAGAACAGAACTAGAACAGAACTAGAACAGAACTAGAACAGAACTAGAACAGAACTAGAACAGAACTAGAACAGAACTAGAACAGAACTAGAACAGAACTAGAACAGAACTAGAACAGAACTAGAACAGAACTAGAACAGAACTAGAACAGAACTAGAACAGAACTAGAAAAGAACTAGAATAGAACTAGAACCTGAACTAGAACCTGAACTCGAATCTGAACTAGAACCTGAACTGAACTAGAACCTGAACCTGAACTAGAACCTGGAACTGAACTGTAAAAATAGAAAACCATTAAAGTTTATGGAAAATAACCACAAAATCTTTACTCTCTGACTCATACACTCCCTCTAAGAAAGTGTTAATTGATTTACACAAAACCAATAAAAAATGTCTTAAAAATATTTTTTAGTTTAAAATTAAAAAAAAGGTGCTAAAAAGGTCTAATTATTAGCGAAACATACAAAATAAACGTAATTATGCAGACATGTGATAAAGGTTTGTTTGTAAGCAATTTGTTTACAACAATGATTTTGTTAGAGAAATCAGACACAGTTTTGTAATATAGTTAAATGGTTTGTTTGCTGTATCAAAAAACAAATATAATAAATATGTCAGACACGTGTTATGACGTTAAAAAATTAAACATTGACAATTGTAATGTGACACATTAATAATTTGTAAAGTTTTGTGTTGTTTAAGGTAAATAGTTTTGTTTAAAATATTAAAATTATATTAAAACAAATATTTAGATTTAGTTGAACAACTAATAGCAGTTTAATTTATAGACCTATTGGTATAAATTAATATAAGTTTTTTAATTGAAATTACTGAAACCTTAAACAATATTTGAGAAATTTTAACAATTTTGTAGTCTATTAAACTGAAATCACCAAAAACTTTCCAAGTATTTGAAGTGCTATTGATTTTGTTTGAATTTATTTGCTGTAATTTAGAATTTCTTTAAGTGTTTAGGAAAATAAAAATCTTTGAAATTTTTAAATGACAGACAGTTTTAATTACTAAGGGGTGCAATGTGCAATTTAATTGATTGTATTTATTAATTTATTTGAGTCTAGTGTTAAGTGTGGCCTCGTGTAACTTAAAAATGCAAATAGTTTTTAATAAATTAAAAAAGTGAATTAAGAAGTATTTTCCAATAACTGAATTAGTTAGAATTTACAATAAATTGCTGCCTTTAAATTTGATAATACAATTCAAATAGTGACTTTTTTTATTCTTGCATGATAATCTATCTTTCTCTTAAGATCTGTCATTGTACAAGAAATTTCTGCTTGGTAAATTTATCAAACTAGCAGGAACATAAATTTACATATTACATTCAAAACACAACATTTTCTATACGAAATCATTTTAAAAACAAACCCAAAAAGGCAAAACAAATCATATAAATTCAAGAAAAAAAAAAAAAAAAAAAATAATAAAAATCTAAAAAAAGAAAATAATTGTGAAAAAATCCCTTTAATGTTTAAAAATAAAACATCAACTTTGTATTATTCACAATTTAATGAGTCATTATTTCAGATTTATTTCTTCTTTAGCAAAACTAAAAGATACAAAAATGTAAAAATGTAAAAACTACTAAAATCACACACAAACAGTCATAAGGCTGCATGCAGTTTGAAAGCAAAAAAATTTAAAAAAAAGACAAAAAAATAGATTGAACATGAATAAAAATACATGATGCTCTGCAACATATTAAATGAAATTATTTGCAATTAGTTGCACATGATGAAAAAAATATACACAAACGAAACCAAAACAAGAAAAAAAGTCTAATAGGAAAACAACAGCGGCAACATGAGCAGCAGCAACTGCAGCCGCAACAGAGCAAAAAAACAAAAATAAAAAAGAAGAGACCTACAACAAATGTTTGCAAAGAACAAATGGATGGATGGATGAGGTTGTTGGTTGTAACATAAAAATGACAACAACAGCAACAACAATTAGTATTTGAAAAAACGAAGTAAACAAATAGAAAACATTAAATGACAAACAGATATTTACAATTAACCTATTAAGGACTTTAGATTTATATATGGCTCCAATGTACTATATTTATGAGTGGTAAGGGTATAAAATATATATTTTCTGGATCGTTGTAAATAGCGGAGTCGATATAGCGGATGTCCGTATATCCGTCTGTCTGTTGAAATCAACTTTCCGAATCCCCAAAATAACTTACATACATGATTGATACATCAGTATATCCGCTATTGTTCCGGCTCGGTCGCTATTTAAAATCGAGAAAATCGGCCTACAAATGGCAGAGATATAATCAAAAAACCACGACTTCCTCGAATTTTGAGCTATTTTTGATTTGTGTACATACATATATCTGGCTTACTTATCACTGACATAGACAATATGGATGTCTAATGATAGATATTTGAAAGACCTTTCCAACGGCGTATAAATGGTCGGACTGACAATCGGACAAAATTCAAATTTTTCACCAAACGAAAAATTTTTTTTCAACCAAATTTTTTTTTTTCACATTTTTTTTTTAACAAAAATTCTTTTCATTTATTATCTTTAAGTATAATTTGGTGAAGGGTATATAAGATTCGCACAGGCGAATGTAGCTTTCTTATTTGTCATATTTTAATAAAAATCATTCACAATCGCTCAGAAAAATTGCCACAATTTTGAAACTAAACTCAGAAAATAATAATTTTAAGTTTAAACTTTGAAATATTTTTAAAATTTTATACTGATTGCCAACTTTTCTGTTTTCCCTTTGCAGGTAAATAATAATCTTTATTCTAATTGAAGCATTTTTTGTCAGTAAAACTTCCTTAAAAATAATAATAATATCCTACGTTTTTAAAACTGTTTTTTGAGAATTGAATACTATTTGAAATAAGTTCTAATCCTAAGATTTCCGAAATATTTAAAAATATTGCGACCCTGAATGCTATAATTGATTGTGCATGACTATTCATGAATTGTGTGTTGCAAACAGCCCTACAACAACAACAAGCATATGAAAATGATGATGATGCTGACTGCTCTTCAGCTGTATACATGTTTTACGTTGTTTATTTTCATTGTTGCTCATATGACATCTAATATGTCATCAATTTATTTTTGTCAGAGAAAACAGCATTTCAAAGAAATAAAAATAAATTATAAAATATGTACAAAATATTGCTGATCGAAAAATTTCATAGAAAATATTTGATTATCACAAAATTTTCTCGAGAAAATTTAAGTATTTCCTTATATTTTGCAGAAATTTAAAGTTATACCTTTATTTTTTTGTTATTTTTTGCGATTAATTAACTATACCATAGAAAAGTTAACGACTTTTCTATAGAAAAGTTATCGATAATTTTACTTTTCTATAGAAAAGTAAAGTTATAACTATCAGTAACATTACTATTCTATAGATACGTCATCAGTGACTTTACTATTCTATAGAAAAGTTATCGATAACTTGACTTTTCTCTAGAAAAGTTATCGATAACTTTACTTTTCTATAGAAAAGTTATCGACAACTTTACTTTTCTATAGAAAAGTTATCGATAACTTTACTTTTCTATAGAAAAGTTATCGATAACATTACTTTTCTGTAGAAAAGTTTTCGATAACTTTACTTTTGTGTAGAAAATTTATCGATAACTTGACTTTTCTGTAGAAAAGTTATCGATAACTTTACTTTTCTATAGAAAAGTTATCGATAACTTGACTTTTCTTTAGAAAAGTTATCGATAACTTGACTTTTCTATAGAAAAGTTATCGATAACTTTACTTTTATATAGAACATTTATCGATAACTTGACTTTTCTGTAGAAAAGTTATCGATAACTTTACTTTTCTATAGAAAAGTTATCGATAACTTGACTTTTCTATAGAAAAGTTATCGATAACTTGACTTTTCTATAGAAAAGTTATCGATAACTTTACTTTTCTATAGAAAAGTTATCGATAACTTTACTTTTCTATAGAAAAGTTATCGATAACTTTACTTTTCTATAGAAAAGTTATCGATAACTTTACTTTTCTATAGAAAAGTTATCGATAACTTTACTTTTCTATAGAAAAGTTATCGATAACTTTACTTTTCTATAGAAAAGTTATCGATAACTTTACTTTTCTATAGAAAAGTTATCGATAACTTTACTTTTCTATAGAAAAGTTATCGATAACTTTACTTTTCTATAGAAAGGTTATCGATAACTTTACTTTTCTATAGAAAAGTTATCGATAACTTTACTTTTCTATAGAAAAGTTATCGATAACTTTACTTTTCTATAGAAAAGTTATCGATAACTTTACTTTTCTATAGAAAAGTTATCGATAACTTTACTTTTCTATAGAAAAGTTATCGATAACTTTACTTTTCTATAGAAAAGTTATCAATAACTTGACTTTTCTATAGAAAAGTTATCGACATCTTGATTTTTCTGTAGAAAAATTATTGATAACTTGACTTTTCTATGGAAAATTTATGGATATCTTGAGTTTTCTCCAGAAATTTTACATATAAAGATAATATGATTTTTCTTTTGTATGATATTTGCTTATGTATGGTATGTCAGTTATTGTACAGCTTGTACAGTTTATTTTATTGGCACATTATAAATATTTTATATTAAATTGTTTAATATTTATTTTGTTTTAGTTTCGTTGTTTTGCTGCAGTTGACACATTGTAGACGACAGTAG
Source organism: Calliphora vomitoria (assembly GCA_942486065.2). Classification (NCBI taxonomy): domain Eukaryota; kingdom Metazoa; phylum Arthropoda; class Insecta; order Diptera; family Calliphoridae; genus Calliphora; species Calliphora vomitoria. Next base: position 112,274,992 of record OW818030.2, on the reverse strand, counting down.
CCTCAAATTGTTGCCAAAATTAATAATAAATTATACAGCAAAGACTCTGGTTGTGTTGTTAAAAATAAAAGAGTAAAACATAAGAAAATATTTCAGTCATAGTTATTATTCATAAAATGTTGTACTTTTGTTTTGGTAAGCTGCCTAAAACTATTAAAGGAGTGGAACGTTAAGAAATGCATTTGTTATCAATTGTTTCAAAAGAAGTGTTCAATGATTGCAGTAGTAAAATAATACTGTTGATTATTACTTGATTCCAAATTTCACAAAGTTGAATTTTCTTTTAACCATCATACGCCTGGTAATTGCTTACAGCAGGCGTATGATTATTATAAACTTCTTAAGGATGAGATACATTACGTATACGTACTGTTGGCTTTATATGGAATTTTATGATTATTATTAAATTCATGGTAAATTTCTTTCAAAAATTATAGGTTTCTACGAATTTACTGAAAAAAAATATTTATTACCACAAATGTTGGTTTTATATGGGGCAGTATTGTGAAAGTTGTATGTATATAAATTTTGTATTTTACAAAAGCATTAAAAACAATTATTTTTATATTTATAAAACTGCATAACTGTGTGTGTGTATGAAATTATTTGTAATTTTACGGTCAGTGTGTCTAGACATGAAATGCACACAAATTTACATTTTGTATAATTTGTTGAGTTTATGTATGAGTGTACACACATATAATAAGTATACAATCATATATATGCATTTATAATCCTTAATTTTATATGTCATTTCATAATTTTATAACTACTACCTGTGTGTGTTTGTGTGTGTGTGTAAATTGTGCAAAAACATAAACTATTTTATTTGTTGTAGAGAAACACATGCAAGCAAACCCAAATTTAAATAAACATTTATTTAATAAATGAATAATTTAACATAAAAGTAAATTTCCAAAATTTCTATCCCTCTCTCTATCTTTGTATACAGTCGAGGGTAAATTAATACGTGTATGGGTATTTTCATGGTCCGGAATCCGAAATTTTTCTTATTTACTTTTTTTGATATCATTTTTGTAGATACGTTTTGTTGCTTAGTTGCTTACAATATATTAGCATTAACCGTGGTATCCCGAACGAGACAAAAAATAAACTCTTTTCCGACTGCCTCTAGAAAAATGCAAAAATAAGTGAATTGTAACATAATTTATTACAGATTTTTTTTTTATTAAAATGGAATAATGTTGCTACCATTCGATAGATATGTTCTCATTTGTTTTTGTTTTACAACCTTTAGTATGATTTGTCACGCGACATATTTTTTCATCATGTTTATAATACCGATTAGTCAAGTAAATTCAACTCAAAATTTTATAAACTACAAACAAACAAATTCGTATTTATTATATTAAGTTATAAAGGTTCTTCCAATGGGTACATCCCAACTTTGACGGTTGATAGAAGCCATATTGTTGAAGCTAAATCTGTCGAATAGGCGGTCATTTATTCAGTTTGTTTTGCCAAATTACCATGGACAGATATAGCGTTCAACAACATGAGCAAAATGATAAAATTGTTTTATCAAAATGGTTGTTCTGTTGGTGCAACATTCTGTTCGCTTCGCTCATTTTTCTGTGAGTCCGAAAAATTTGGGACGTTATCAATCCACATGAAATCCAAGAACGTCCAATCCATCTTAAAAAAATCACTTTTTGGAAGGCGCAATGTGCCACACAGTTTATGCCACATTGGACATTCGCACGAGCAATTTGAGGGCATGGTCATCTCCCCTGGAGGTGATGTAAACTGGCTGGCAAGATTGCGATTTAAAGCCGTTAGACTTTTCTTATAAGGTTTTCTTAAGTCGCAGGTCTATGTAAAAATAGCACAAACCACAGCTACCCTTGAAGCCAACATTACCCATGCTATCGCTCAAAATCAGCCTGATTTATGCGCCAGAGTCATAGAAAGTTTGACATTTCGAATGTGCGCCACCCAACGAATCCACGGTGGTCTTTAAGACGATGTTATCTTCAATACATAATTCGGTATGCCTTTCTCTTTGTTTTATTTAAATTTCAAGATAGGAGAGAAAGATAGAATTGGAGGCATTACTCCATCAATATTGCTGTAAAACTCAACAAGTGCTTGCAAAATCATTGGAAGCTACTCAAGCAGCAATTTCAAAACGTTTGCTAGCAGCTGGGTTCATTCAAAAGAATTGAAGCTGAAAGACTTTGAAATACGATTTAGCATGTCCGAAATTATGCTTGAACGCACCGAATCATTACTTGCGATGAAAAATGAATTCGCCAACCAGCCGAATCAACACTAAAGCCAAATATCCATAGCGCTATGGTAAAACTCTGTATTTGGTGGGAGCAAAATGATCCTATCTGTTATCAGCTGCTGAAATCTGACCAGACCTTCACAGGGAACCTGAAACGAACGCAACTGATTCGTTTGAAGCGTACATTAGCCGAAAAACGCGCAGAATACGAGGCCAGGCATGAAACCGTAATATTCCATCATGACAACGCTCGGCCACATTATGCAATAGCTACGTGTTAAAAACTATTTAGAATGCAGTGGTTGAGTAGCTTTGCCTCACCCGCCGTATAGTCCAGAATACAATTTGTTTCGATCGATGCAGAACGCTCTCTCTGGGATATGCTTCACTTTGCAAAAGATTAACCGATATTGGCTTGATTCGTTCTTGGCCTCAAAAGATGAACAGTTCTTTTGGCTCGGATTCCATATGTTGCCAAAAAGATGGGAAAAGGTCATAGCTAACAATGGCCAATACTGTGGATAAATTAATATTCTACAAATTTTGCAAAATTAAAGCTTTTTAAGTCATACACCCAATAAATTACAAGCTGTTGTCATGATCTTGATTTATGCCAGATAAACTTACGATCACGAACGAGACACACTTCGAATATCCAAATAAAAGTGAGTTTATTAGCTGCTGTAATTTGTTTTTTAGTTAAAGCCGCTAAATTTTGATTTAAATTATAGTTTGCAGCTACTTTAGTAGAACGAAAGAGGAGTTATGATTTAGGTACCAGAACGCGACATTGGAACATAGACCTCTTTTCATTTGTTTTGTAATAATTTGTTGTTGATAGAAAGTTTTTTGCAGTCATTATATAAATATGTAAGCAATAAATGTAGGATTAAAACGCACTCTCTTATTATTTATGTTTATTAAAAAATAACTTTTATTAATTCATGTTAAATAAAGGTAGACTTAACTACAACTTGTCACTATAAAAGGCTTACTTAGAACTCTTAAATCTTGTCTACACCAACTTAATTCTAAAACTACTGTACACTGTCTGATGTCTGTTTTCATTGTTATTGTCCCTTTCCCATTCCGTCCGTTCTTCCTATGTGCCAACCACGCTTGATATCCTACATAAATACTAAAGAGAAAATGTAATTTTGAGTCCAATTTTCTCATGATAACAACTAAGATTACCTGAAAATACATTTTATTATTATAAAAATTAAGAAATGTTTTAATATAATGTTAGAGCAAATCAGTTGTTTATAAATATTTTAATTTTCGTTTACTGAGAACCTTTTTGTGGAAATGCGCATATGTTCAAATGTACATATGTGTAGACATTTAGTCTGTTGTTGTCTACAACATGAATTTCATGCTGCTGATAATGATGATGACGTTGATAAACAGCCTGTCAATAAATAGTTTATTAAAAATTACTTATGATTATTTTAACATTTAAATATGAATGAATGAAAATCGCAAAATAAATATTTAGTTTAGTTTTTTTTGTTTTCTTTTTTTTTCTAAATGTATGTGCATATTTTTATATTTGCTAAATGATAAAATAATTTTGTGGCAAGTTGATATATGTATGTTTAGTCGCCTGCTGGTATGTGTCAACATTATTTAAAATATTTGCGGTTTTAATTTGTTCTACAAATAAATTTAGTTTTTGTTTATTTTTTATTTTTTCTTTATTTTTCAAAATAAAGCTTTATGTAGTCCAGTCTGGTTTTAGTATTTTGAAGTTGGTTTTAAAATTATCAATGAGTCACCTAAATCGTTAGGGTAATTAAATCTATTTAAATCAAATTGTGGTTGAAAAAATTTTAAAATACTTAATACAGTTGTATTGTACAATAAGTGAATTTGCATTATATAATAACATTTACAAAACAAAATAATATATTTATAAAATGCTATAGAAATACTGAAAAACAACAGAAGATTATACAAGGGAACACACCAAAGTGAATCGTATCTCAGAGAGAGCGTTCTGACATATTTCAGCAGCTTATTATAGATATGACCCTTTTGCTCCCACCAAACACAGAGAATTACCTTAGCGCCATGAATATTTGGCTTTGGTGTCAATTTGGCTGGTTGGCCGGGCTCTTTTCGCTTCGGATTATTGTAACTGAGAGAGAATAAATGATTACACTAACTGAGTGCGAATAAATGACAGATGTGTATCCTTCAGAATGACATATAAGTTACTAAAAAAGAAAACCGCGTTCATAAGATACGCCACTTATTGTAAATCCCGCTTTTTTTTTAAGTCATACGACCAATATAAAGAAAAGTTATCAATAACTTTACTATTTTATAAGGAAATGTTATCAGTAACATTACCATTCTATAGATACGTCATCAGTAACTTTACTATTCTATAGAAAAGTTATCGATAACTTGACTTTTATCTAGAAAAGTTATCGATAACTTGACTTTTTTATAGAAAAGTTATCGATAACTTCACTTTTCTATAGAAAAGTTTTCGATAACTTGACTTTTCTATAGAAAAGTTATCGATAACTTGACTTTTCTATAGAAAAGTTATCTATAACTTGATTTTTTTATAGAAAGTTTATCAACAACTTGAATTTTCTATAGAAAGGTTATCGATAACTTGACTTTTCTATAGAAACGTTATCGATTACTTGACTTTTCTATAGAAAAGTTATCGATAGCTTGTCTTTTCTATAGAAAACTTTTCGATAACTTGACTTTTCTATAGAAAAGTTATCGATAACTTGATTTTTATGTAGAAAAGTTGTCTATAACTTGACTTTTTTATAGAAAGTTTATCAACAACTTGACTTCTCTATAGAAAAGTTATCGATAACTTGACTTTTCTATTGAAAAGTTATCGATAACTTGACTTTTCTCTAGAAAAGTTGACTTTTCTATAGAAAGGTTATCGATAACTTAACTTTTCTATAGAAAAGTTATCGATAACTTGACTTTTCTATAGAAAAGTTATCGATGACTTTACTTTTCTATAGAAAAGTTATCGATAACTTGACTTTTTTTAAGAAAAGTAATCGATAACTTGATTTTCCTTTGGAAAAGTTATCGATAACTTGACTTTTCTATAGAAAAGTTATCGATAACTTTACTTTTCTATAGAAAGGTTATCGATAACTTGACTTTTCTATAGAAAGGTTATCGATAACTTGACTTTTCTATAGAAAAGTTATCGATGTCTTTACTTTTCTATAGAAAAGTTATCGATAACTTGACTTTTTTTAAGAAAAGTAATCGATAACTTGATTTTCCTTTGGAAAAGTTATCGATAACTTGACTTTTCTATAGAAAAGTTATCGATAACTTTACTTTTCTATAGAAACGTTATCGATTACTTGACTTTTCTATAGAAAAGTTATCGATAACTTTACTATTCTACAGAAAAGTTATCGATTTTTTTTTTGATTTTTCTCTTGAAAATTTATCGATAACTTGACTTTTCTCTGTAAAAAAGGATTGATAACTTGAAGTTTCTTTAGAAAAGTTGTCGATAGCTTTACTTTTCTGTAGAGTATATATCTCTGTATAATATTTCAGTGTTACTATATATATTACGCACAAAAATTAATGAGTAAATTTGCTTTAAATGTCTATTTAGGTGTAAACTAGTCAGATATTTGCCGCAAAAACCGCATTTACATATAAATCTTGTAATCATTGATATCAAATGTTAGTTTATTTTTCATTCAATGTCTTTTTTTTCTATTAATAAACTAGAGTAATACAGCTTAATGTATTTAAAATGTGTGTGGTTTTAAATAATGAAGTATATTATAAAATAATTCACATATAAATTTCTCTATTTAAATCAAAGTCAAACAAAACCAACCTAAAAGTAGGCTAATTATTTATAATAATTGTAAATGTCTATAATATTTGTGCTGCTGGTTGTTTTTGTTTTCGAATTATAAAAAAAGTATACGAGTCACCACTAGAAGAGCACAACAAGCCACCACACAAGAGTGTGACACATCTTTGTGAATCTCAAAGCTTTGGCAAAATTAACAACGTTTTAAACTCTTTAATTTTGAAATTAATTAACAAACATAATTGTACAATTTTGCTCATTTATGTTTTTGTTTGATGTCAAACTTTTTTTGTTTTTTTTTTTGTTTGCAATATGACAGCTCTTTATGTCAACAACCTTATACTTATGTGTAAAAAACACAAACATCTCTACCAGTATAAACAACCACACCTCTACTTTGTCATTTTATTTTTTTACAAATTTATTGTAATAGAAATGTAGAAAGGTGAAATAATGCTTAAAACGCATATAAATTAATTGGCTTTGGTTGCAGGAAAGTTGAGTTTTTTTATTTTTTTTGCATTAAAAGCCACAATCCAATCCACATTACCATTATTTGCAAACATTTTAAAGTGGGATTTAGCAAAACTGCCAAGAGTGCAGTTCAAAAAAGAAGTCAGTCATGGTCTGCATTATGTCACTATCATGTCACGCTAGATTTGCTATAGTTGTTAAAAAAAACAAAGTTTTCAATTGATTTCATTACCTTAGAGATACAGAAGGTATTAAGATTGCTTATTCTACAAACTATGAGAAATTTAAATTTCTAACACTTCCACTATCTGAGACCTAAACCATTTCTTTACTAAAGGTCACATTTATCAACCACGCCTTTTATCTCCCCTTCTGCAAAAATATGAAGCAACAATTTTATAAAACATGTTCCATTTATTAACGATTCCGAATGCAATACAAACTTTGTACTTTATTAAATACATGAGTACGTTAGAATATTTTATTTTATTTTGTTTCCCTCCAATCGCTCTCATACACAAGCACACAAAGCATAATGGGGGAGCAAAAAATAAAATGTTAAAAATTGAAACTAGGGTGCAGCATAGAAAAAGATTTGCAAGTACAACAAATGCAGCTTCAACACCAATAAAATACAATAATAATGGTAACAGCAGCAGCAGCAAAAACAACACCGAGCAAAGCAAAAAAGAATTGAGGACATGGAGCCAAATTAATAATAAAACATAAAACATGAAAGAACATGAATAGAACCGAGTCGAGTCGAGAAAATAAAAATAATAATGGGGACTTAAAGAGAAAGAGAAAGAGAGAGGGACCAGGCAAATATATATATAAAAAAAACAACTAAAAGGCATTGAAGATAACAACACGAGATAATTTATTTTTCTATAGCAAATAAAGATATCGTTAACTTTCTATGGAAAATCAATTGATAACTTTTATTTTATATGGACAATTAAACATTAACTTTACATTTCTTTAGAAAACTTACCGATTACTTGAATTTTCTATATAAAAGTTATCGATAACTAGACTTTTCTCTAGAAAAGTTATCGACAACTTGACTTTTCTATAGAAAAGTTATCGATAACATGACTTTTCTATAGAAAAGTTATCTATAACCTGACTTTTCTATAGAAAAGTTATCGATAACTTGACATTTTTATAGAAAAGTTATCGATAACTTGACTTTTCTATAGAAAACTAGACTTTTCTGTAGAAAAGTTATCGATAACTTGATATTTCTCTTAAAAACTTTTCGTTAACTTGACTTTTCTATAGAAAAGTTATCGATAACTTCACTTTTCTTTAGAAAAGTTATCGATAACTTGACTTATCTATAGAAAAGTTATCGATAACTTGACTTTTCTTTGGAAAAGTTATCGATAACTTTACTTTTCTATAGAAAAGTAATCGATAACTTTACTTTTCTATAGAAAAGTTATCGATAACTTTACTTTTCTATAGAAAAGTTATCGATAATATGACTTTACTATAGAAAAGTTATCGATAACTTTACTTTTCTATAGAAAAGTTATCGATAACTTTACTTTTCTATAGAAAAGTTATCGATAACTTTACTTTTCTATAGAAAAGTTATCGATAACTTTACTTTTCTATAGAAAAGTAATCGATAACTTTACTTTTCTATAGAAAAGTTATCGATAACTTTACTTTTCTATAGAAAAGTTATAGATAACTTGACTTTTCTATAGAAAACTTATCGATAACATGAATTTTCTATAGAAAAGTTATCGACAACTTGACTTTTCTATAGAAAAGTTGTCGATAACTTGACTTTTCTATAGAAAAGTTATCAATAAATAGATTTTTCTCTAGAAAAGTTTTCGATAACTAGACTTTTCTATAAAAAAGTTATCGATAACTTGACTTTTTTATAGAAAAGTTATCAATAACTTGACTTTTCTGAAGAAAACCTATCGATAACTTGAATTTTCTATACAAAAGTTATCGATAACTTTAATTTTGAATAAAAAAATTATCGATAGCTTAACTTTTCTACAGAAAGTTATCGTTAACTTGACTTTTCTATAGAAAAGTTATCGATAACTTGACCTTTCTATAGAAAAATTATCGATAACTTGACTTTTCAATACAAAAGTTATCGATAACTTGACTTTTCTATAGACAAGTTATCGATAACTTGACTTTTCTTTAGAAAAATTATCGATAACTTGACATTTCTTTAAACAACTTTTCGATAACTTGACTTTTCTATAGAAAAGTTATGGATAACTTGACATTTTTTATAGAAAAGTTTTCTATAACTTGACTTTTCTAAAGAAAAGTTATCGATAACTTAACATTTCTCTTAAAAACTTTTCGATGACATGACTTTTTTATAAAAAAGTTATCGATAACTTTACTTTTTTATAGAAAAGTTATCGATAACTTGACTTTTATTTAAAAAAGTTATCGATAACTTGACTTTTCTTTAAAAAGTTATCGATAACTTTAAGTTACCTTTAAATATCTTTAAATTTTGAGTGAATATCCCTACTACTTGTTTAAATCTCGCATAGAGCAAAAATCCCTTGCCACACATAGACAAATAGTGAGAGAGAAAGAGTCATGTTGGAATAAAATGCGAAGAAAAACAAAAAAAAAAAAAAAAGTACAAATGCTAAATTGTGCAACGTACAATGACTTGAATTTAAACAAAAAAAAAAATAAAAAAAAAAAATAAAAAAAATACTAAAAAATAGCGAGGGAAAGAAAAATAGAATCATAAATACAAAAATAAATACACATTTATTTAAACAAATACTCAAACTCACACAGACTCTGACACACACTCCCATTCCCAGCCCCATTAAACGAGAGGTGACTACGTGGTGAACATAAAAAAAACATAGCCATGCCAACAAGATGCAGATGCCATTGTTTGTAATGGTAGAGTGTGGCAGTGGCAGCAGTTGGAGAGGTGGTTGGTGGCCGAGAGAGCCCTAGAGATGGAGATGGATGGATAGATGGATGGAAGGAGGCAAAATAAAAGCATTATTAAATGCAGCAGCACCATTTAAAATTTACTGCACATGGCAACATAAATTTTAATTTGCATAAGGGTTTACCTCATAATATGACACATCCAGCCATGCAACAACCGAATCATGCAACGAGTAATAAAAAAAATGCAACAAAACAAAAATATAAAAAAATATATAATGATAAAAACTGAATCAGAAAAAAAAAGCTGAAAGACAAACAAACTCTGGTGAAACTGGGGAGAAATGTTTGTGAAAAAATTAAGGAGAGTTTGTATTCGTATCTAGAATATAAAATATGAGACTAAGGATAAAACACCAGAGGTTTATGAAGGGGATTTAAAGCAGTTATTAAAGTAAAAACATTTTTGGTGTATAGACTAGGGTTATGTTATTGGATAAAGGAATGTAATGATGAGTCTGGAGTTTTGTACAAATTATTAGTTTTTGGAAACCTTAGATTTAGCTGCTATGAACTCAAGTTATCATAGCCTTAAACCTCTGGAGTCTGTTGAATAATTTTTGATACTCTGCTCTGTATGCTGCAGCTGACTCCACTTCTACTAGCACTCGTACGTACGTACATACTTTTCTTACCCAAATGTGTCGTTGTCTTCTCCGTCTTGTGTCATGGCAACTTTGTATGGCTGTTGGCTTTAATTCTTCAGATTTTTTTTTTTCTTCTTTTTTATTATTCTGCTTTACAATTTTTTTTGTTACTCTGTCGTATCAGTTGTCTCATTTGTTACAAACAAAAAAAATAATAAAAATATAAAGTTGTATGTTGTTTTTCATAATAACAATTTTTTTTTCCTACAGCTTTTTAGAGATTTTTTGATGCGTGCTAAAGTAAAAATTTCTGTAGCTGTGAGATTTTTACATTCTTGTTTTAGTTGAAGTACATGAAGACTTCTTCTGCTTTCTATGATTATCTAAAGGATTTTGAACTCATTTTTTTTTTCTTTTGGTGGAGAGGAGAAAATAACAACATACATATTTAAATTTTTGCATAAAAATACAAAATAAAAATAAACAAAAACAAAGTAGGGTTTGGTGTTAAAGTCATGTCAATGCAGGCATACAAAAATAACTAGCAGCGAGCTAGGAAGTTCTAATCGGTCAAGTTCGACTCTAAAGAAAATATTTGAAATGGATAAATTGAAAATTAATTAATATTGATAATAGTGAAGATATCCATAGGATAACTGTCCATAGTAATGTTATGAATAACTTTTATATAGGAGAGTAATGTTGAGGATATCTTTTGTATAGAATTGTAAAGCTGTGCGGCAAAACTTCCCAACCATTTCATTATAAATACTTTTTAACAGGTATTGCAACATGTGGCCGAGGGTTGTCATATTGGAATAATACGAGTTCATGTGTGGCCGCATGTGCTGTGAGTTTTTCGGCCAATGCTCGCTTCAAACGAATCATTTGAATTCGAAACAGGTTCCCTGTAATGGTCTGGCCAGATTTAGGCAGCTCATAATAGACAGGACACTTTTGTTCCCACCAAATACAGAGAATTACCTTAGCGTCATGGATATTTGGCTTTCGTGTCGATTCGGCTGGTTGCTCGGGCTTCACAAAAAATCTCTTACTCTTCGGATTATTGTAAAGAATCCATCTTACTTCGCAAGTAATGATTCGGTGCGAAAATGATTTTCTTTTATAGCGATCAAGCGCAGCTTTTCAGACATACATAATCGCTACAAGGTCTCTCAGCTTCAATTCGTATGGTACCCAATTTACCTACATTTGGATGAATCCTCCTGCTTGCAAATGTTTCGAAGTTGCTGATAGAGTAGTTCACAATGATTTTGCAAACTCTTGTTGAGTTTGACAACAATCTTCATGTTGTAATGCCTGAAATTCTTGGTCTTCAAACTCTTTTGGCTGACCTGGGCGATCTTTCTCTTCCGTGTCAAAATCACCACTTCTTAGCCGCTCAAACCAACTCCCGCATGTTGAAATCGATGGAACACTTTCACCATAAACTTTGGTGAGCAATCGTTGTGCTTCAGTGGCACTTTTTTTCAAATTGAAGAAGTCAAGCTAAACTATCCGAATCAAAAAAAAAAAAAAACTTAGTTGTTTCAACTAAGTGAGAATAAATGACAGATATGTTCAAAATGACGTATAAGTATTAAAAATAAAAACCGCGTTCAAAAGATGCGCCAGTTATTGTAAATCCCTCATTTTGAAGTTATACACAGCACCATCATCTAGAAGTCTCATGAATAATCTAACGGAAAAACTCGAATGTTCTATTTCCACAATGATATGGATAACTTTTCTATAGAATATTAAAGTTATGGATATTTTTTATAGATTATTAAAGTTATTGATAACATTTCTATGGAATAATGAAGTTATGGTTAACTTTTCAATAGAATAGTAAAGTAATCAATAACATCTCTTTAGTAATTTTTCCTTTATGAAACGAATGCAAACGAATATTTTGTTTTTAATATTATAAATGATTTTTACATCCTTTTCTTCTTAAAAAATGCTTAGTGTAGGGTATATTTAAACGTAGACTCCTCCTTTCCAGATTATTTTTTTTTTATTTTAATTTATTTATACTCTACCACCATTCATTTACTAAAGACTTAAGAATCTTCAGTATGTTTGTATGACAATAAAACCGACAATGCGATGGCAAAACAAAAAAATAATAATTTAAACCACCCACTTGATAAAACAGAGGTTCTACTTAAATACAGGCCGTAGTGTGAGGGTGAGTATGAATGTGCAACTCAAACAATCAAACAAACACAAAAGAAAAAAGAAAAAACTGCAATTTAAACTACAACACAGTGGTGGATGCAAGTTAGTTCAGATCTCAATGTATGCGGTACAAGGCCACACGTGTGGTAGTAGTTTTTGTTGGTGCTGGTTTTTTTTTTGCGGCAATAATCATTCATTCGTTTGAAATTAAGCTTAAAACAAAAACACACAGCAACAGCAACCAGCCACAGCAACAATATAAAAATAACACACAAAAAAAGTTGAGATTTCAAAGTTTAAGTCTCTAATGCAGAATGCGAATGTTATAATGAAACGGTTGGCTGTTGAATGTATGATTTTTTTTGAGTTATTTGGTTTTTAAAAAGAAAAAAAAAAAAAAAACAGCAAAAATTACAGAAACAAAAAAATAAATAATAAAAAAAAATTGTATACAAACATATAAATTTTTATTGTCATTGCCAACGCGCCTGTGTGCCAGCGCAAAACACAGTTCAGCTCACAGTAGAGCGAGCACAGAGGCACAGGGCTCGCTCAACTTAACGCGGCACTGGCTGAGTCAGTCATTTAGTCAGTCAGTCAACCATGTCATTCATAGCGAACCTCCTCCTCATCATCAGCAAACAAAATATTCAAATATTAAACTAAATAAAATGAGATTGTCTGTCTAACAGCCAGAATGACTGTATGTATGTACTTATGTATCTATGTCTGTCTGACTGACTGATTGTCTGGTAGCTTGGCTGGTTCCACGATCAACCAAAAAAAAAAAAAAAATTAATAATAAATAAAACCTCTTTGTATGATTGTCAAATGTCTCTGTGGTGGTAGGATTTCTATTTCAAAGTATTCATGTCTGAGTCTCAGTGTGCCTGCCTATTTTGTTTGAATTGCACCCTGGCATTTGCATTAAACTTGACAGCAATCACTCGTTTTAGATACAATTTTAAATACATGACTTACTACGAGTTGTTGTACAACTACAACTGCATTTGCATTATTATTATTTAATTTTTTTTTTTTTTCTAAATATTGTTTTTTTTTTTTGATATATATTTGTAAAACATTTTTATTCTTTGTTGTCTTTTGATATTTATTTAGATGTATTTTTTTTCTGGTTAATTTATTTTTTTCCACTTTGTGTTTTAGTTTATGACTCCATTGTATGTTTTTTGTATCCACATATTCTTTTGGAAAAACTCTGTTGGTTGTAGCTTAAATGAAAATCTATTTAGTTGTCTCTAATGTTTGTTAAGATAAGATTTCTATGTACACTCAAAGTTAGCGATCACTTTTCTGTAGAAAACAAAAGATATCAATTACTTTTCTATAGAAAAGTCAAGTTATCGATAACTTTTCTATAGAAAAGTCAAGTTATCGATAACTATTCTATAGAAATGTCAAGTTATCGATAACTTTAACTTTTAACTTTTCTAGAGAAAAGTTATCGATAACTTTTCTAAAGAAAAGTAAAGTTATCGATAACTTTTCTATAGAAAAGTAAAGTTATCGGTAACTTTTCTATAGAAAAGTAAAGTTATCGATAACTTTCCTATAGAAAAGTCAAGTTATCGATAAGTTTTCTATAGAAAAGTAAAGTTATCAATAACTTTTCTATAGAAAAGTCAAGTTATCGATAACTTTTCTATAGAAAAATAAAGTTATCGATAACTTTTCTATAGAAAAATAAAGTTATCGATAACTGTTCTATTGAAAAAAAAGTTATCGATAACTTTTGTTTTCTATAGAAAAGTTATCGATAACTTGATTATTCTATAGAAAAGTCAAGTTATCGATAACTTTTCTATAGAAAAGTCAAGTTATCGATAACTTTTCTATAGAAAAGTAAAGTTATCGATAACTTTTCTATAGAAAAGTAAAGTTATCGATAACTTTTCTATAAAAAAGTAAAGTTATCGATAACTTTTCTATAGAAAAGTAAAGTTATCGATAACTTTTCTATAGAAAAGTAAAGTTATCGATAACTTTTCTATAGAAAAGTAAAGTTATCGATAACTTTTCTATAGAAAAGTAAAGTTATCGATATCTTTTCTATAGAAAAGTAAAGTTATCGATAACTTTTCTATAGAAAAGTAAAGTTATCGATAACTTTTCTATAGAAAACAAAAGTTATCGATAACTGTTCTATTGAAAAAAAAAGTCAGGTTATCGATAACTTTTCTATAAAAAAGTCAAGTTTTCGGTAACTTTTATATAGAAAAGTAAAGTTATCGATAACTTTTCTATAGAAAAGTAAAGTTATCGATAACTTTTCTATAGAAAAGTAAAGTTATCGATAACTTTTCTATAGAAAAGTCATGTTATATATAACTTTTCTATAAAATAATCAAGTTATCGATAACTTTTGTATAGAAAAGTAAAGTTATCGATAACTTTTCCATAGAAAAGTCAAGTTATCGATAACTTTTCTATAGAAAAGTCAAGTTATCGATAACTTTTCTATAGAAAAGTAAAGTTATCGATAACTTTTCTAAAGAAAAGTAAAGATATCGATAACTTTTCTATAGAAAGGTAAAGTTATCGATAACTTTTCTATAGAAAAGTAAAGTTATCGATAACTTTTTTATAAAAATATCAAGTTGTTGATAAATTTTCTATAGAAAGGTCAAGTTATCGATAACTTTTCTATAGAGAAGTCAAGTTATCGAAAAATTTTCGATAAAAAAGTCATGTTATCGATTACCTTTCTATAGAAAAGTCAAGTTATCGAAAACTTTTCTATAGAAAATTCTTGTTATCGATAACTTTTGTATAGAAAAGTCAAGTTTTTGATATCTTTTCTATAGAAAAGACATGTTATCGATAACTTTTCTATAGAGAAGTCAAGTTGTTGATAACTTTTCTATAAAAAAGTTAAGTTATCGATAATTTTTCGATAAAAATGTCAAGTTATCGATAACCCTTCTATAGAAAAGCCAAGTTGTTAATAAATTTTCTATAGAAAAGTCAAGTTATCTATAACTTTTTTATAGAAAAGTCCAGTTATCGACAACTTTTCTATAGAAAAGTAATGTTAGCGATAACTTTTCTATAAAAAACTCAAGTTATCGATTACTTTTCTATAGAAAAGTAAAGTAATCGATAACTTTTCTATAAAAAAGTAAAGTTTTGGATAACTTTTCTATGGAAAAGTAAAGTTATTGATAACTTTTCTATAAATTTTCTATAGAAAAGTCAAGTTATCGATAACTTTTTTATATAAAAGTCAAGTAATCGATAACTTTTCTGTAGAAAAGTCAAGTTATCAATAACATTTCTATGGAAACGTTATGGATAACTTTACTGTCTATAGAAAACTCAAGTTATTGATAACTTTTCTTTTAAAAATCAAAGTTTTTTCGCAAAATTTTCTAGTTTTAAGTGCGCCAAAGGTTTATGTAAACTTTTAATTTTAGTTTTGGTTCTCAAACCATTCCTTGAGTTTTTGTGTTACAAAAATGTCATTTATATATCTATTTCTGTCTATGTGTGAGTATTTATATAGTATTTGTATGAAATAATGAGAACGTGATTGAACTATTAAAGTTTTTTAGTTGTTGCTGTTGTTGAAGTCGTAATATTTGTTTATTTTTTTGTTTTTCGAACACACATAGATTTGATAAAATATTAGAAAATTTCGATAAAATATGTTGGTTTTATGTGTTTGGATTTGAAAGGAACTGTCAAGTTACAAGACAAAATGTAGTCGTTCTAAAAAATATTCAAAGACAAGACACGACACAAGGCCATTAAACATAAACTGAAGGTAAAATAAATTTAGTTTTTGTTTTTTGCGGGTATTCAAAATAGGTTTGTGTTTTTATGTAGCAAAGAAACAGGATGCGGGTTTCTTTGAAAAAAGGAGTGATTTTTTTAAGACTAGAAAATAAAAACAGCGATTTCTTGTAAAACTTTTGATTTTTTTATGTTTGTTTAGATGTTAATCTAATAAATATGTTTTTCTGTTTTGTTTCAGGTGAGTTTTGTGCCCATACTGTTTTTATTATATACAAAATTTGGTAAGTTTTTAACAATAAATTATGCATCGATTTAATATTGAAATCTAAATTAAACTCAGTTCTTATTATCTTTTTTTTTTGAATTTATGATGCGTTTTCATATTGTTCCCCTTATTATACCTCACACTGTTTGCCAACACACAGATTTAGTTGATTGCATGAGACTAGTTTTCACTTTTGTTTATTGTGCCTGCTGACTGTCAGTGGGCCTGTCCGTGTAACTCATTGCCAGGCATCACGGCAATGCCTGACTGACTGCCTGATGGCCTGTCTCCAACATTAAAATGACAGTTTAGCTTTTTTCTCTCCATTTTCAGTGTGTTAGTGTAAGTGAAAGTGTAGGTTTGAATGTTTTTGTGAGGGTGTGTGTGTATGTGTGTGTGTTTCTATGTTGTCATATCATTTGTTTTGATATGACCATTGTCTGCAAATTTAGTGCAATTTTGTTGTTTCTGTTTCTGCTACTGCTGCTGATGATGTTGTACTTGTGCTAAATTTTGTTACAACACAAAAGCCTAAAAACCCATTCATTATCTAAATCATCAACCTCATTTCTATTTCTATTTTTTTTTTGTATTTGGAATCCCAGCTCTAACCACTAGAGTGCTTTAAAAACCTGATGCTGTGTGCTGTGATGTTTGTCCTGATGCTGATGCTGCTGTTGGCTGTGGAGTAGTTGGAAAACTTAATTTCAGTGTTATCAAACAAAAACTATAGAAATGCTCGCACAAACATACAGACGCACATAAATTTATAAACACGCCCTCATGATAACACAGTGATGTATGAAAAGCAACACAAACTAGGATGTCCATTGAATATGATCTGGGTTATGTTTATCATCAAAGTTTATAAACTCTCATACATTCAATGATACTACCTATACATAGATACATATATGTATATATATTGCAACAACAACTACAACTCTACTCTTTTTAACACACATACTTATCTACATATTAGGATGGTCCCTAAAAATAAAAAACGCACCAAATACTGACGCCAGAACAAACAAAATTTCAGAAATGGTCTCTTTAAACAATCTAAACTTTCAGTTTAGTTTGGAACATCGACACCTTATTTTTCCTCCATAGAAAGGGGGCCATACTAATACATATATGTGCATAAAATATGGACGGGCGCATTGTGCAAGTGCATTTATTTGTAAATGAGTATATCTATGTAGTGATGTATACATATTTAAGTGTGTTTCTTATACCTTGATGTTTTTAGTAAATTATGACTGTTATCCTAGACTACTAAAGCACAGTGGTAGGTAGACAACTTTAAAATTCCTAAACGTAGTAGCAGTAGTCAAATTCAGAAATCAACATATTTTTATATTGAAATGTTGAGCTTCAGAGCAAAATTTATTTACATGATCGACAAAAGCCTGCTACCATTTTTTTGAAGATTTCAGACAACAAAGATAAACGTTAGCTTTACTTTTCTATAGAAAACATAGATATCTAATAAAACCAAGTTAAAGATAACTTTAGTTTTCTATAGAAAATTCATCAATAACTATATTTTTCTACAGAAAAGTTATCAATAGCTCTGCTATTCTATAGAAAAGTTAACATTTCTATAGAAAAGTTATTCATAACTTCGCTATTTTATAGAAAAGTTATTCATAACTTTGCTATAGAAAAGTTATCGCAAACTTTGCTATTCTATGGAAAAGTTATCGATAACTTTGCTATTCTATGGAAAAGTTATCGATAATTTTGTTGTTCTATAGATAAGTTATGGATAACTTGACTTTTCTATAGAAAAGTTATCGATAACTTGACTTTTCTATAGAAAAGTTATCGATAACTTGACTTTTCTATAGAAAAGTTATCGATAACTTGACTTTTCTATAGAAAAGTTATCGATAACTTGACTTTTCTATAGTAAAGTTATCGATAACTTCACTTTTCTATAGAAAAGTTATCGATAACTTGACTTTTCTATAGAAAAGTTATCGATAACTTTGCCATTTTATAGAAAAGTTATCGATAACTTGCTATTGTACGGAAAAGTTATCGATAACTTTGATATTCTATAGAAAAGTTATCCATAGACGAACTATAACACAAGTATTAAATTTGACCATCAAAAACTGTGCTAGAAGATTGAGGAGGCTTATGCGGCCTTAGTTCCAATTACTACAGGGATAAGGACTGAGATCGAAAAATTCTTAACACACGTTTTTCATTAAATCTTTTAACCCAAGTATTATTTGATTTTTTTTTTGATCAAGTTACCTTTGTAAAACATATGAGTGACCAGAAGGAAGTGCATACTAAAATTATTAAATATTTTCAACAAAACCCAACTTGGTCCTACAAAAAGTTGGCCAAACAATCAAAGGTCTGCTATCAAACTTTTTCCAATGTTATTAAACAGTACCGGGAGAACTTGTCCGTTGATAGAAAACCTGGTTCAGGTGGAAGGAATGGTTCACATGATGTTTATTAAGCCAAAAAAAATAGAAAGTATTTTCAAAAAAGCTCCCAACACATACGGTAGGAAAGCGGCCCGGTTAGCTCAGTGCTCGGACTATTCGGTACGAAAAGTTAAAGCCAATGCAGGTTTAAAAACATACAAGGCTCAAAAAGTTCCTGACAGGAACTCTGCTAAAAAATTTAGAGGCCAAAAACAGAGCAAGTTTTTGGCCTCTAAATTGCTGATGCTCGAGGGAATGTTGTAGAAAAGTTTAGGACTTAGCATGGCCAGCAATATGCAGTTGCGGCAAAAAAGGCAAACATTTGTTTCAAAGGGCTCTATAAATACCGAAATTTACATCAAGGAATATTTACAAAAATGATGTTTCCATTCATAAGACTTCTTAGTGTGTCCACTTATTTTTGGCCTAATTTGGCATCTATCACTATGGTAAGAAAGTTCTTGAGTGGTAAAAGAACAATAATGTGGTATTTGTACCAAGAGAGGCAATTCCTCCAAACTGTCTGGAGCTAAGGCTAGTGGAGAGATATTTTTTGATCTGAGTTCTTCCTTTTAGGTATATAAGTGTGTGTATATGTGAGAGCCAGTATTTTTAAATGGTGTTTTTTTAAGACCAATGCAACTTACGAAAGGGTTAACTGTCAAACGAATTGTCATACTGCTCTTATTAATGATATTTATGATCAGTATACTCTGGCACATCATCATGAGTAGATGGACGCTTGAACAACGCCATCAATTTATTCAAATTTGCTTTGAAAATCAGTCATCGATTCGCCCAACTTATAGACGACTGTTTTTTTCGCAAAATGGTCCATCGATATATTGAAACCAAAGTTTGGTGATAACTTAATTTCGTAAAATGGACCTGTCTATTGGATCCAAGAATATTTCCTGTTGGGACACGTATTTCCTTTGGAGGCCACAATTGTGCGTTTTATTAGTGACATACGGCCAGCAATGATCGAATAACTGCTGTATAAAATTTGTTCTTAACGAAGTAAACACATTTTAGTGTATGTATCGAATATATAACTTCCATTTGCTGCCAGAGTAAGTAATAGTAACTTAATTCTCCAGCTTGTAGTCTTGTCTGCCATAATGTTAGTTGTCATCAAACTTTATTTTGTTATTTTCCTTCATCTGACAATGTGTTTGTGTAAGCCTTGTTAACATGTACATACCCTGCCAGCATTTGAAAGAGAGTCTTTGGGGCAAATGTGAAGTTAAAAGTAAAATTTTAGTTAATTTTGTAACAACAAAATACATTAGTAACGTGTATTGATCTTCCGTTTGTTACTTCTACATTACTACCTGAAGTTGCTATAATAAGAGAAACAGTTATAGAAAAGCACAAAACACTCCTGCAGAATATTTTTCTTCTAAAGGTAACATTAACGATTCTACTAGATGATATTTAGTTGATAGTACGTGATGAAGCCTGTTGCTCAGTTGAATTATTACTTTTAAAATGGTTCTGTTCGTGTAGTTTTTTATACACACCATCAAAAAAGATGGTGGTTTATCGATTTTATCATTCCGTGATTTCTGTCTGTGGAAATCGCTATAGGGCCCAAACGAAAGGAGATAGCTGGCTGAAATTTTTTTAAATACACTCTGTTTGGTATTAAAAATGGTTCATGATTTCACCTAGCTCTCATAGAAATGTCCCCCCGGAATACTGTTTGACCAGCCATAAATATGTTGATTATGCACACATTAGTTCTAAGTACTCGAAATTATACTGTAAAGTGAGGCGAAAATCGACCAACATTCGTCTCCAGTCCCCATAAAAGGTCCCTCTCAGAAAATGACTTGAACAATTATAATTGATTTATAATTATTAATATCCTGATGAAATTAGACCTAAACAAGTTTTATATGAATCTAACGCTTTCTACCAACTGTTGTGATGATCAGTCCATTATTAACCCTAGCACCTATAAAACCCCTATATCAGACAAATATTTTATTGTCACAAATTGATGGGGTACACAATATTCGTCACAGCCGAATATAACACTTTAACTTGTTTAATTTGTCTGTTCAGAGAGATGAGGAATCACATGGATTCCCTCATGCCAACTCAAGGATTTTGATTATGCAAATGATATTTGTCTACTCTCGCACAAGATCTACAACATGCAAGCAAAAGTAGAAGATTTGTGAAAGATTAGCACGCAATGTTAGACTTGAGATAAATATCAAGAAAACTGAAGCTATGAGAATTAACAACGTTAGCACCGATAACATCATGCTACAACGCCAACCAGTTGAATACTGTTACGTTTTTACCTTTTAAAAACGTGGGTTTATTTCCTTTAAATAAACCGGATACTTTTGATTGCAAATAAAAGCAGTTTTAGTAGTTTAAAATTGTAACAACTCTTTATTTATTTAGAATGTACAACAACAACAGAATTAAATAGTCACTCAGTGTCTTTATACACGTATATAAATTCGCAGAAATGCACACAAACTTTATTACGTACAACCTTATATGCACAAGACAGTTGATGTTAACTCTAACAGCGCCAATGATAAACTCAACTCAACTCACGACTGCCAGCTCTGCCACTATTTATACACGCGCCATCTATCGGGAATCTTCTACAATGCTCTTAACGAACATACTAGTACATTCGATTTCTAGACCTTTTCGATGTCATTGCCAGCAGCCCAAACATTTAGTGTTGCCATACTTACAAACAATGTCAATGATGGACGTGCCTTCAAACATGATGAATGCTGCAGGCAGTCGTTACAGACCGTTGAATTCGAATTGTCATTGCACATTCGTAACAATACGTAAAAAGCTTCTGCTATCTAGGCAGCACAGTATCAATGAATGGTGGCGCTGAAACCAACGTAAATAACAGGTTCAATAAAGCGAGAGCGGCATTCGGAAGACGAATCAAGCTTAGAATATTCAACGCATGTGTAAAGTCTACTCTGTGAAGCCGTATCGAACACCATCACGCAAAAGCTACAGGTATTCATCAACAAGTGCCTCAGAATCATATGCAGAATATACTGGCCTAACAACATCAGTAACGCGGATCTCCAAAACCTTACCAACGAAGAACCCATACCAACACAAATAAAACGTTGGAAATGGAGGTGTATCGGCCATACTATTAGAAATAATCCTGAAAGTATAACAAGGACAACGCTAGAGTGGAATACTCAAGGCTTAAGAAGCCCCCAAAGAATACATGGAGACGCGCGATACTCCAAAAACTAGGACAGTGCAATCTTACATGTGTAGATGCGAAACTGCAACAAATCGTGTAAGATGTAGATGATTTGGGGAAGCATTTCTGCAGTTTATTAAAAAAGTGATAAAATTTCAGAAGTAACATATGCTATTCTTTTAAAAAACACTTCTGCGACTTTCCATAAGTGAAATAATTCGAACGTTAAGTATTTCTTGATATATCCAGCTAAGTCGTATTCGTTACTTCTAGAAGTCACTAAAAAGTATATCCTTAGGTATATGACTGTAGTTGCATACTTTAGAAGATGATTTCATCTGCTACAAATTTAAACATTATAACGTTACTAGGCAGAAACTTTTACGTTAGCAAATGCTGGCAGGGTACATACTATGTAGAAGAGTGAGTGTGTGTGTGTGTGTGTGAAAATACATAAGTTTAAGTGCGTCTGTTTGTAAATATCTATATGTATGTGTGTGTTGACATGTTTTTAATGCATGTTGATGCTGATATCAGGGTTGCAATTTGGCATACATTTTGTGGCCTAGTTTTACCATTGTTTTTATAGTTATAAATATATGAAATACGGCTACAAAGTTTATTTCTTTCTTCTTTAATATGTACAACTTTGTTGCATCTCTATAGAGTAGCGCTCTTTCTGTTCATTCAGTAGGGTTTTCTGCCTGTGTGTCTATCTGCTGGAGTGGCTGTCTGACGGTCTCTTTCTCTTTGCCTAAATTATGCTGTTGACAATTTGGTGTTTTGTTGCTGCTGTAGGTTTTTCTATAGAAACTATATTGGTGTGTGTTTGTTCGGTTCTTCTTTTGGTATCATAATAAGGATAGTAATTTGGGTCAGTTGAAATTTTGATGAAGAATATGAGAAATTAAAAAAAAAAACCAAATGTATAAATATTTGTTTATTTTTAAGGAAATTTCGCTGATTTAATAAGATTTACTGTAAAAGACAGCCAAATTAAGGTAGAAAATAAATGATTAAAATGTTTTTTTAATTTTATTAAAAATGTACTTCGAGGGCGGATCAATAAGTCCGTGACTTTTTGAATGAAACACAGGTTTTTGAACAAAAAATAATTTTATTTTTCAACATAGTCTCCTTTGAGCTCTATACTTTTTGTCCAACGTTTCTCCAAATTGTTTATTCCTTCCAAAAAATAAGATTTGTCGAGGTCATCAAAATAGGTATTTTTTGTGAGATAATTTCATTGTTAAAGTCAAATTTCTTTCCGCCGAACCATTTCATCATGTTTGGAAACAAGAAATAGTCACTCGGAGCTAAATGCGGAGAATAGAGAGAATGAGGGAGCAATTCTTAACCTAATTCACGGATTTTTTCCATGGGAACTGCACATGTGTGCAACCTTTTGTGAGCAAGTGCGGCAGCCATCTTACAGAAAGCTTTCTAATACCCAAGTGATCATTAAATATTGAAACTACTGAGAGACGTGAGATGCCTATGGCTTCCATAATCTGTCGCACTTTCAATCTCCAATCAGCCAGCTGCATATCGTGATTTTTTCAATTGTTCCGTGCTTGTAAGGCCACAACGAAATTCAGTAAACCGTTTTTTTACCCTTGAAATTGATGGTGCAGAGTTTCCATAGTGTTTATCAAGCTTAGCCTTGGTTTTAGTAATGGTTTTAATGCTTAATGAATAGACGAAATTCACTTTTTTCCAATTTCTCCTCAAGTCACGAGGTAGTCTGCTAAGCACAAACCAAATGAAGCACAGGAATCAAGAAGCACTTTTACCCTTTCAGTTAAGAGGCGGGAAATTCAAAAAGTCACGGACTTATTGACCCGCCCTCGTATATATTATAAATTTAACATTTACCTAGTTTATCATGATTTTCTCTCTAAAACACCTCATGGTTAATTAACAGCGCAACCATAACCATGTTGAAATCTTTGTGTTAAATGCAAAATTAGCCAACTTAAGAATTTCGGTTAGAAAACACTTTAGTAGGTAGAGGTAGAGGTGCTTGTTTATTTTTGGCATGTCTGTATTTTGGTCTTTTGCAAAACCTTATTTTAATTTTAAATTTACAAAATGTACATCGTTCATTTGCAATGTCATCAACATCATCGCCAACATGTGCCAGCCAGTCAGCCAGCACGCCACTAACAGCAACACCATCACCACCAGCAGCAGCTCTAGCGTCAGCCATGTCATTTTGTTGGTAGCGAGGAATGAATAAAAAAAAACACAAACTGTCAAGTTGCCAAATAGTTAAAACTAAAATTTGATTTGTTATTAACGCCTTTAAATATTTGTTAAACATTTTATTTTTATACAATAAAAAACAAAAAATTGTTTCTATTAAATAAGTTTAACGCTGAAAGCCAAACAGAAGTTGCTTAGTCTACACAAAAATCATTTAAATAAAAAAAAAGAAAAACAAACTAACTGACCAAATCTAGTAGTCAAAGCAGTTGTCAAACCACCGCCTAAATGTTGTTAATGCTGGTGACTATTGTCTAACAATCCAGAGTTTTAAAAGTATTAAATCTTCAACACTTACCATACCACTTGCCATACTGCGCTAGCAACAATTCAATTACCACATGAGATATTTTCTTATTGTGAACTCTCTCGTTTCTGCTATCCGAATTGTTTCCCCTAGATCATGTGATTTATTTGTATGGGGTAGCAAAAAGTTCACAACAACTTGTTCACTATTTAATTCTTTAATATATTTAAAATGGATAAAATTAGGCCATAAATGGCCAAGATATAAGCAATTTGCTCGATTTTTCATCCAAATTTTTTTTTCTTAAATTTTTTTTATAAAAATTATTTTTTTCTTTCCAATTTTTTTATTCGCCAAATTTATTTTTCACCATATTTTTATACCCTACATTATGAGGCAAGGGTATATAATTTGTCATTCCGTTTGTAATTTCTACATTTTTCATTTGCGACCCTACAAAGTATATATAGTCTGGATCATTATAGATAGCGGAGTCGATATAGCCGTGTCCGTCTGTATGTTGAAATCAACTTTCCGTAGCCCCCAAATAACTTACAAACATGGTTGATACATCAATATATTGGGAATTCTCCCGGCTCGGTCGCTATTTAAAATTGAGAAAATCGGCCCACAAATGGCTGAGATATAAGGAAAAAACCGGGATAACCTCGATTTTTTGCATATTTTTTTTATCTATGTATATCTGGATTACTAAGTCAATAATATAGACAATATGGATATCTAATGATAGATAATTCAAAGTTCATTGCAACGATGTATGTAAGGCTTTAGTAGGTTGGACCTACAATGGGTCAAAATCGGGAAACATATTTATTAACCCGGATTTTTTTTTTTACAAAAAAATTGGTTTGTCATAAATTTTTTTTTACAAATAAAATTGAAAAAAAAATTCGGAAAAACATTTCAAACATTTTTTTTTTAAAATTTGAAATTTTTTTTAAAAAATTGAAATTTTTTTTAAAAAATTGAAATTTTTTTTTAAAAAATTGAAATTTTTTATATAATTGAAAATATTTTTTTCTAAATTTTTGAAAAACAATTTTGGAAAAAAAAAAAAAAATTTGAATTTTTTTACCTAAAAATATTTAAAATTTGTATTTTAAAGTATAATTTGATGAAGGCTATATGTTCTATGTTCTAATGCTACTTTCTAAAAAATTTGAAATTTTTTTTAAAAAATTTAAATTTTTTTAAAAAATTTAAATTTTTTTTTTATAAAATTGAAAATATTTTTTTTTAAATTTTTGAAAAACAATTTTGGAAAAAAAAAAAAAAATTTTAATTTTTTTACCTAAAAATATTTAAAATTTGTATTTTAAAGTATAATTTGATGAAGGCTATATGTTCTATGTTCTAATGCTACTTTCTGATTTTTCTATAACAATCAACCTAGAAACTTGAAATTAAGCATATATGGTCTCAAATTACTGGTACTTTTTCTCGTTTCGAATGGTACTTTTACAATTTACTGTAAAAATCAATTTAGAAGTACATAATTACGCATAAAGGGGGACAATATGGTACTTTTTCTTTGTTCTAATGTTACTTATTAAATTTTCTATAACAATCAACCGAGAAACATGAAATTAAGCATATATGGTCCTAAGTTAATGGTAGGTTTTCTCCCTTCTAAAAGTACTTTTTTAATTTGCTGTAATAATAAATCTAAAAAACATGAAATAAAGCATACGCGAGCATGATTAATTGTCGGAGTTTGTTAGATTCCATAAGGGGTAAGAGAAGTTTTTCTTTCTTGTAGTGGTAATTTTTGAATTTTTCCTGGAAAAATGCAACAAAAAGTTATACTTTCAAAGCTCTATATACATCTTACATTTACCAACCTGAGGTTTGTCATCAAAATGTCTTTTTAAATACTTTGGACTTTAATAATTGAAAATTTTATTATTTATTTCAGTAGCATTTGCATTTTGTTGTATTTCATCACATAAATCAAATAGTCAAATATTGCAATTTGCCAATATTTTGCATATATTTATGCACATTTTTTCCATTAAAACATACCTACATATACACAAATACTTCCACACATACTCTCTTGCAAATATGCACATAACTTTATCACACATATTTGAAATGCTCGTTTATAGAGTTGGTACGAAAATGCTGCCAAATGTACGAGTGAATACCTACCTGCCTGCCTGCATTGCCTCGATGCCTGGCTGCCTGCCGTTGCATTTAAATTGTAGTTGTTTTTAACTGTTAAATTATGAGTTGGGCATGCATTCGCTATTTAAGCATGAATGGCATCATGGTCAAATCAATAAAAACGAAAAATGTTGTTTCTTTAACATTCTGAGCGAATGACATAGAAAAATATTTCAAGCAGTACAAAAAAATAAAAAATTGTTGGTCACAGTGTAACGACACCTTCTATATAGCGATGATGATATCTCGTGACAGATTATATTTTTCATTCTGAGACAATGATTTCTAACATTTTCAGTGTGAAAGAGGTCACAGTGTAACGACACCTTCTATATAGCGATGATGACATCTCGTGACAGATTATATTTATCATTCTAAGACAATGATTTCTAATATTTTCAGTGTGAAAGAGGAATATTTTTTGTTTTTAGTTTAATTGGAGAATTTTTCTGTAAAGATTTTAATTTTTTTTATAAAATTGCTGTTTTTATTTTCATTATATTTTTTTTTAAAAAGGTTAATTTTTTGAATTCTTTACACAATTTAAACTTTTCGTTACACTGTGCTTATTTTAACACGTCTTTTTGGCAGTATTTAAATCGCAGATATTTTTTAGTATGACAATCTTTATTACTATTGCTGATCACAGTGCTGATGATGACAACATTTTAGATATGCTAGTGTTTTTTTCTTTTGCTATTTTATTTATTTTGCAGAAATTCAAAAAAATAGAAATACTGCAAATATTTAATGCGCCCAATTGACATGCATCATAAATAATTTGCCAAAAAAGACGATTTTGTATATGTGTCTGCAATTTAAAAGTATTCAAAGTAATACCCTGCAGTCCTTGAAACTAGTTCCACCATCCCACTTAAGGCTTTTATAGGATGTTCTAAAATGTACACAAGATTTGACTTAAATAGAAAACTCAGTTTTTATACCCTTCACCATGAGTGGTACATTTTATTCTCTAACAAATTTGTTTTAGCTCGGTTGCTATTTAAAATCGAGAAAATCGGCCCACAGGTGAGGAAAAACCTTGATTTTTGGCCTATTTTTGATCTATATCTGGATTACTAAGTCATTAATATAAACAATATGGATATCTAATGATAGACATTTCAAAGTCCATTGCAAGGATGTATATAAGGCTATAGTAATTTGGACCTACAATGGGTCGAAATCGGGAAAAATATTTTTTAACCCGAATTTTTTTTTTAACAAAAAAATTTTTGTCATACATTTTTTTTCACTAATAAATTTAATAAAAAAAAAATTTTTAAAAAATTTGGAAAAAATTTGAAAAAAAAAATTGGAAAAAAAAAATTTTTTTTCTTTTTAAATTTAAAAAAAAAAAAAAATAATTTTGTTTACCTAAAAATATTTAAAATTTTTATTTTAATGTATAATTTGTTGAAGGGTATATAAGATTCGGCACAGCCGAATATAGCACTCTTACTTGTTTATTAAATTCGGCACAGTCGAATATATCTCACTGAATTGTTCTTCTTCAGATGGTTATTATTGTGTTTTTGCAATCATAAAGTTTACGTGATAGGGATATGTTAGGTTATGGAATAGGGCATCGGTGCAATTGGTCTCCATCATCTTCAGTGAACGAATGTGTGTTAGCTTGTTGCCATAGACCTTTGACTTCAAAAAAAACCCTATAAAAAAGTCCAATAGTGTTAATTCATACGATCATGGATCATAGAAACCATCTGGTCGAAACCACATAACGCCCATATAAATATCAGCCTATTTAGACAGAAATAACTTTGCTATATCAAGCACCAGTACTAAATTTCAATGCACGGGCGGTTGTGGTTTTGTTGGCAAAGTCAGTCTTTCAAATAACCCCATAAAAAGATTTTCACAATCTCACCATGTCGAGATAGAGAGCACCAGTAAAAGTCACTGCTTGACCAGTCTTATTTTCATAGATGTATGTGCAGCGATGCCTTCAGGACAAAATAGACACTTAAAAATTCTCTGAACACAAATATGTCAATTTGGAAGATTGGCAAAGCCAAATTTGCTTCATCGCTCAACATGATTTTGCTTAAAAAGTCAGCATCCATTTAGTGATGTTAAGTAATCCATTAAAATGAACTCTTTTCCTTGTTCTTGGTCATCAGGCTCATTCAGTTCTGCAGTAAAAGTAAATCGAATTTATTTTGTAAATGAATTACAAAATTACCCACCAGAACTTTCACAAACACTTGGAACACCATTTATTATGCCAAATACCCCTATGGTAGTATCTAGTTGATGAATATTTTAGCTACATATAAACAATATTGGTTATCCACCAACCTACTTGTAGGCTTTAATATAACACATACTCTGCATCACCATTGACTAGTGATGTTACTAGTGAATTGTGGTAGTTTGGTGACAGGGTCGTATTCACATTCCTATACTCATCTCAGGTTTTGTATTCACACGCTGACAACTCAGTAAAAAATGTATCTAGTTTGATTTTGTTTCCAACCATTTGATGTTGAAATTGAACAAGCAATGTTTCTGTGAAAGGTAATGCAGGAGGGTCCAATTGACTTCCTTAACATACCATTACATAATACAAGGAACCTGTAATAACGATCATAGTAATTTTATCATAAAGTTATAAAGGGTCTTCTAATAGGGACTTCCGAACTTTGCAGTTGATAGCGGTCATATTGTTGAAGCTACATCTGTCGAATTGGCTGACATTAATTTAGTTTGTTTTTCCAAATCACCATGGACTGATATAGCGTTCAACGACACGTGCAAATGATAAAATTGTTTTATCAATATGAATGTTCTGTTCAAAAAATCATCTGCAGCGATGTGGGTCAACAAACAAAATTGTCGAATTTTTTACGATACCATCCACATGAGATTCATGAGCGTCTAATGTATCCCGAAAAAGTCACTCTTTGGTGTGGTTAGTGGGCTGGCGGCGTCATCGGTCCATATAACTTGGCCAGGCGAGCGCTATACGTCGATGATTACCAACTTATGTTGGCCTGAATTGGATGGTATGGACACCAACGACATGTGGTTTCAACAGGGCGGTGCTACGTGCCACACAGATCATGCCACATTGAACATTCTGCACGGGCGATTTGAGGGCATGGATACGATTTGAGCGCGTTAGACTTTCTCTTGTAGGTTTTTCATAAACCGCAGGTCTATGCGAACCATAGCCACAAACCACAAGTCAACATTGTACATGTCATCTGT
Source organism: Calliphora vomitoria (assembly GCA_942486065.2). Classification (NCBI taxonomy): domain Eukaryota; kingdom Metazoa; phylum Arthropoda; class Insecta; order Diptera; family Calliphoridae; genus Calliphora; species Calliphora vomitoria. Next base: position 112,245,076 of record OW818030.2, on the reverse strand, counting down.
CAAATTCAGCCTGATTTATGCGCCAGAGTCATGGAAAATTGGAAATTTCGGATGCGCGCCACCCAACATAGCTGCGTTGGACGAATGAAAAATGTCGATGATATCTCACACAAACTTTGTTTTATTTAAATTTAAAGATATCAAGCGTTTAATGAAATACCCTTTATTTAAATAATCTAAAGTTTACAATTACTACCCAGCAGTTTTACAAGTCTTCAATGTGTCGTTTTTGGACAAAAAGTTTTCCCAACCTCCTGTCTATACTTGACAAATATTTATCATTACAATTAATGACATTTGTTGTCAAGACAAAGTTGTCTGAGCAAAACCACTAACAATTTTATCTTTACGAAGCAATAATACTAATAAATGGGGACTATACCTGATAATGTTTTATCTTGACAACCATTTTCATACATATATCATGATACAAATTTATCAGGTATAGACAGGGGGTAATGTCTAATTAATTGACTGACACCAATTTATATAGTTTTGGATCATTTAATACATATGTGCTCTTTTTAATGCAATGAAAAATCAGTTAGTTACTTTATACATCCTAGTAATCTACTATATTTGTAGCTAGTTACAAAGCTATTCAAGTAACCACTTGGAGGTTATGTGATAGTGCGATTCGACCCCGTTAGCTAGCTCTATGTTACCGGTAAGAAAATTACCATGGGTTGATTACTTTGGATCTGCAGGATCAACAGTGTATTTGTAATCAATGAAGGGTAACTGGTTACAGCTAAATCTATAACCAGTGATCACTTTACATGTTAGGTAAAATTACAACTTCTGGTTAATCACCCATAACTGCTGGGTACTTTTAAAACTGCAGGTTAGTTTGTGTGTTTTAGTGTCAAACAATTTTAGTGGCTATTTCATTTACGCTTAACTTACAATGTGTCCCAAATCTTTGAAAAACTATTAGATTTACATACACGTTATTGTATTTATTACGAATTTACCAGCCAACATCACGGTTATACAAAGTTCATTCCTTTTGCTCACACTCCGAACGTCTGCTCATAGTCATATACATACTTACGTATTTGTTTTACTCTTCTACACATGTCCATAATGTAGTAAGTACTACTACTATAGTAGTAGTATTTAGTTTTTTTTTAGTATGTTTTCAAAATTTTCGTAACCATCATCATTTGGTATTCTAGACATGAACAGCTGTTATAGTACTAAATACCATGATAAATTGCCGTTAAATGTTTTAACCAAAAATAGACAATTTGCACTTACTTTTCCATGTGCATTCGTTTTTTGAATTTTTTAGTTTAGAAAAACTACATGTTAGCATGAGTTGTATGTATGTATATATTTCCTATTTTGTGGTTTCATTGTAATTTATTTGTTTAAATAAATTTTTACGTGTAAATAAGAATTTATTACAACATTGTAAATATTTGTTTGTTTGGTTAAATCAAATAAGTTGTTTTTAGAGTTTTTATATTGTTAAAGAACTTAAAACTGAAGAGTTTCCTCATCATAAAGTACAACATTTTAAACTACCAAAAATCCAAATTAATCTCTACATATAAAGATTGTTCCAAAAATTGTTCATGCTTTAAATTTGCCGCCATTTGTGCAGTAAAGTAATGCTAATCAAAACAAGAACACAGTTTGATAGCTGACAGTTTTGGGTTAGTAAAACTGGAGAGAACAAAGAATTTTCATTGTTGAACAATATTTCAAAAATTTTGAAAGTTTGATGGCCACATTTTGAGAATTTCGCTCAAAATATGGTCGGATATTGGTTTAACTTTGTCAACTATGAAAAGAGTAATTGAAAAATTTAGGAAAATTGGATCAATTGGTGCTGCTTAATACACTGGTCGTTCAAAAATGAGGCGTTCAAATGTAAATATTGAAGCCCTCCATGAGAGTGTTGGTGAGAGACAAGATTGACAATTCAGCGTCGTAGACAAGAATTCAAAATAAAAGGGTATTTCATTAACATCTTCCTATCTTTAAATTTAAATAACACAAAGTGTATGTGAGATATCATCGAAATTATGCCATTATTTGTGGAATATAACATCGTGCAAATGTCCGCCGAGGCTTCACTGGGTGACGCTTATCCGAAATCTACTGAATTTGACCGATGGCATAGGATATATTGGCTTTGCGAGCCTTTGAGGTCTCTGGATTCAGAAACCCCCAGAAGAAAACCTGGCCATCGCACGATCTCGGTGGCCAGTTCACCTCCACGTGTGATGTCCATGCCCTCAAATCACTTGTGCAGAATGTCGAATGTGTCATGATCTGTGTGACACGTAGCGCCATCCTGTTGAAACTACATGTCGTTGGTGTCCATATCATCCAATTTAGGCGAAAAGAAGTTGGTAATCATCGACTTATAGTGCTCGCCTTTGATAGTAATGGCCTGGCCAACTTCGTACCCAAAGAAATATTACTTCGAAATTGAACTATCAATTTGATTTTAAAGGTCTGTAACGACTGCTTTCAATATACAACATGTTTATAAACATTTCCATCACCAGAAACTTCTACTTATTAACAATGTAGGTAACACGATGTTATTAACATTGTTTATAAGTATAACAACACTAACTGTTAAAGCTGCTAAAAGCTATAGAACTTTTTAGTTTTGTCCGTTATATAATTCATGAAACTACTAGAAGATGGCACTGTTTATAGAAATAGTAACATCAAATTGCAGATTAGTTATAGTATATCGAAGGCGCTGTTAGATTTAAGATCAACTGTATTACCAGTGTGTTTTTAAGGTGTGTTATATGAGAGTGTGTATTAAAAGAGAATGACTATTTACATTGTGTTTCACTTGCAATTAAAAGAATACGGTTTATTTAGAGGAAATTAACCACCGTTTTTAAAAGGTAAACAAGTAACTATATGTACCGATTACGCCGCCAGCACAAAATCTACACTAAATAGTGACTTTTTCGGGATGCATTGGACGCTCTTGAATCTCATGTGGAGTGGTAGCGTCCCAGATTCGACAATTTTGTTTGTTGACGTACCCATTCATCCAGAAATGGGACTCACCGTTAAATGGGCAAAATGCACGGATCGTTGGCCGAACAGAACATTCATTTTGATAAAACAATTTTATCATTTGCAAATCCATGGTGATTTGGCAAAACAAACTGAATAAATGACAGTCAATTCGATAGATGTAGCTTCAACAATATGGACGCCATGAGCTGTTAAAGTTCGCGAGATCCTATTGATGAACCCTTTATAAGATGCTCTGGATAACACGAAAGAATAATGCGTTTGTATTGTTGAATAATTACTGAATAACTACTGATAGTTTGGCGGTTACCGTTTGAAAATTTCGTACAAAATAGGGTGGGAATATTGATTTAACTTTGTCAACTGTGAAGAGAGTAATTGATAAAATCAGGGAGATTGTGATGGTAAACACACTGGTCATCCAAAAGCTGGTATTTCAAATGTCAACATCGAAACAGTGCTTGAAACTTTTGGTAAGAATCCAGGAACATGGGTTCAGCGTCGTGGACAGGAATTTCCAATTCCAAAGAACCTATCCTCAGCGTAGACTCACTGAAAATATCCGTCCCCTTGCCTACAAAGTTCAATTGAAGTCTATTGTACAAAGAAGAATGTTCGTTGTATGAATGGATTATTGAATATCAACAAGTTGATGTTGATTTTTCGAGCACAATCCTAATCGATAAAAATTTCACCTTGATGCTGTATGTAGTCTATGTGTTTAAAGAATGATTGTCGCAAAACAAATGCATTCACATTGTTTCACTGTTTGTTGCGAATTTTGGGCCAAAGATATCATTGGATCATAGTTCTTTGAAAATGAGCTTGGTCAAGCAGTGACTGTTGCGACATGAAAACATAGTTCTTCCTTGGTACATTCCATGATGTTGATGTGGACAAGATGTTGTTTCAAAGTTCAGAATTTGACTTCCTAGATCATGCGGTTTAAGATCATGGTTTTTCATTTTATGCGGTTATTTGAAGTCACAAATCTATGACAACAGGCCCACAATCACAGGTGCATTAAAGGAGAAAATTCAATGCAGCATCCGCCACATTAATGGAAAATTTCAACAAAAGAGACATCTATTTCGTGGAGGCCTTTTGTCTCCTCTATGCTATTCCATACACAAGCCTATCCTCTGTGGTTTTTGTATTCATTTCAAATATTGCACACATTTTGCAACTCCCGTTTCACTTCCACAAACTCTCAATACAATGTTGCACAGGCAACAAACTAAATAAATTTCCTGTTATTTGTCATTAAGAAAACATAAAAATTTCTCGAAAATGTCTCATGTCTCCCTGACTGACTGTCAAGTGTAATAAATTCACCTTAAGTCATTGCATTTGTTAAGTAACCCCACGACCAGACATATTAAATCAAATTAATCACTGGGTTTTTAAGTAATTGTTCATTGCACGCCTTTTCCTTATACACTTAATTCCCTGTTCCATACTACATTTTTTATATATATATTTTTTTTTATTATTTCAATTTGGGCCTCTGCAAAGTGTGAAGAAACTTTAAAAAATTTCACAAAAAAGCCATTAATTATGTAGGCAAAATGCTGTTTTATCTAGTATTTAAGTTTTTTCTCCTTTCGTTTACAGTGAAATTTGTTTGCAATTGTTTCAGGAATTGGATTTAAGTTTTTTTTTTTTTTTTTGTTTAAATAATAAAATAAAGAAAACATAAATTATGGTTTATTGTGTTTACGAGGAGAATTGTTTTTTTTTGAACTGAGTGACAAATCGTGCTAAAAAGGGTGTTGAATCTGATGGTGGCTGTTTAAAATTGCATGTGTGTCTTTTGTAGAAATTTTCCATGACTATATTGCATAAATGCAGCTGAATTTCATTGAAGCAGCTTGGAAGTTGCTCCTTCAATGTTGTGGGCTTGTTGTCATAGACCTTTGACTTCGAATAGCCACAGAAAAAGAAATGCTAAATTTATCTATTTAGAATACATGGCCAATTCCGATAACCAAAACGAGTGAGTACATGACCACCAAATGGCCCATGCCACCATGTTCATATTCATATGGAAGATATGTAGTTTCAACTCTAAATGTCGTCTCCTTGAAATTTTCAATTACTCTCTTCGAAGTTTAATCGATATTTCTACTATATTTGGTCCGAAATTATCAAATTGTGGCCGTCAAGCTGTCACTATTTCAATAAAAACCCGTTGATATCTCATGTAGTGCTCTAGTTTTACAAACCTTAAGCTGAGCCTTAGGTTTGGTTAGGTATTCAGACAGCCGTCGTCTCGCACAGCTCACTTGGGTTCATTGATCGTTCCCTTTGTGGTACCTGTGGAAGAAATGGAAGATAGAGAAAGGGAAGTAAAACAAGAGGAAATCTACAGGTTGATTATAAGTGAAATTGGCAAGAGAGATTAGAAGAGTAAGACGAGAGAAGAATTTAAGAATTCAATGAATTCAACTAACGCAGACCATCAAAGGACAGTTACTGGGTCAATATGAGCTGAAATTTGCAAGTTTAGTCTTATCAACCACCTGCTGTCCATAATAAAGGCGTCTATGCACCTTAGTTCCTTCCCAGATAACCCGGAGAGATTACTAAAGGATCGTTCTCCTAATAGCCTGCACGTAGATCACCCAGCTCACTTGGGTCCATTGATCGTTCCCTTTGTGTTAGCTGAGGAAAAAATAGAAGATAGAGAAAGGGAAGTAAAACAAGAGGAAATCTACAGGTTGATTATAAGTGAAATTAGCAAGAGAGATTAGAAGAGTAAGACGAGAGAAGGATTTAATAATTCAATGAATTCAACCAACGAAGACTATCGTAGGACAGTTGCTGGGTCAATATGAGGTGCAATTTCCAAGTTTGGTCTTATCAACCACCTGCTTTTCATAATAAAGGCGTCTATGCACCTTAGTTCCTTCCCAGATAACCCGGAGAGATTACTAAAGGATCGTTCACCTAATAGCCTGCACGTAGATCACCCAGCTCACTTGGGTCCATTGATCGTTCCCTTTGTGTTAGCTGAGGAAAAAATAAAAGATATAGAAAGGGAAGTAAAGGAAGAGAAAATCTACAGGTTGAGAATAAGTGAAATTAGCAAGAGAGATTAGAAGAGTAAGACGAGAGAAGGATTTAATAATTCAATGAATTCAACCAACGAAGACTATCGTAGGACAGTTGCTGGGTCAATATGAGGTGCAATTTCCAAGTTTGGTCTTATCAGCCACCTGCTTTCCCTAATAAAGGCGTATATGCACCTTAGTTCCTTGATAGATAACCCGCAGAGATTACTTAAGGATCATTCACCTAACCCCCTGTCTATACCTGATACATTTTTATTATGATAAACGTCAAAATGGTTGTCAAGATTAAAAATTATCAGGTATAGTCTCCATTTATTAGTAGTGTTGCTTTGTTATGACAAAATTGTTAGTGCTTTTGCTTAGACAACTTTGTCTTGACAACAAACGTCATTAATTGTTATGATAAATATTTGTCAAGTATAGACAGGGCGTAATAGCCTGGTATGTAGATCACCCAGTGCCGGACAATTCAAAATAAGTGTAAGATGGTCTCATCCTCCTCCTCATTCTGATAACTTCTGCAGAAGTCGTGGTGAGGTATCCCAAATCTTGCTGCATGGGTACCGAAAGTGCAATGCCCTGTGATCATCGCCACCATATAGCTAAGTCGTATTCGTTGTAAGCGAAGTAGATACGACGTGCGTTTACAGTCCAACGCAGGCCATATCATGCTCATAATGGCACAGATGGATTCATTACCCCACCTTGTTTGGGCAAGTTTGTAATATGCATTATTTATCCGCTGCTTACAAGCCTTAAAACTTTTCTCTGTACAAATGCCGGCAAATTCAAAGTTTCGTAAGTCAGTTTAGGGAAAATCTTTAGCCCTTGGAACTAGCTACGTGTTGATAAATGTATGTTCATTAGGTTTTATTTATTATAAGCTTGGATACGGAGATCTTCTGTGATTATACGATGTAGAGAGCATTTGGAAATTTACAATTTTCTTCCAACTGCTTCGATATTGACATTTGAATGGTTTGGTTTAGGACATTGAAAACTCCTTGTTCTCCCGAGTTATGCCAGAGCTTCTTGCGATTTCCAATTCTTCCAATAGTCCACCGACGCCGAATTGATGTTGCTGGTGTGCCAGCCAAAGTCTCACGCACTGTTTAGATATTGACATTTGAATGGCTTGTTCTTGGACGACCAGTGATCCAATATTCCTGAATTTGTCAAGAAATCTCTTCAAAGCTGACAAATTTAAATCAATATTCCAACCATAATTTGTATGCAATTTTCGAACTGTGGTCACCAAACTTAAGCTATTGTTCAACGGTGAAAACTACCCATCTAAAACTTTCATCGGCTTTATAAACCTTTGTTAAATTTCAGCAATATTGATTATGAATTTGGGAGATGTAGTTTAAAAAGAAAAATTTATATTTAAAAATAATATACAAATATTATTGTTCTATTTAACTATTTCTTGGTAGCTTATGTTGTATTCCAAAAGATAGTGCATAAATTGTTTGCCTTTTTTTAGTTTTATGGAATGAAATTTGGGTTTTGATATTTTAATAAATTTAAATTCTGTATCTATCTACCTTCTTCCAGTAATTCAAGTGTTAAATGAGTTATTTTTTAACACCTGTTCGCTTTGTTTAAGTCTATCAAGAATGTCTGTCAGTTAGTCAGTCAGTCACAAATCAAATAAACAATTACACAGAATTCCATAAACCAGCTTAGTTTTGTGTGTTTTTACTTTGAGCCAAAATCAAAGAAATCTTTTATTCAGTTAAAAGATTAAGCAAAAGCAAGAGAATAAGCAGTTAAAGACTAATTCTAAGAATTGTTAAGAATAACTTTTGGCAAAGACAGAGATAATGGGGGAAGAGGAAATATGAAAGGTACGTTCACATTGACGAAAAAAGCTTGATCAAACAAGAAATCGTTACTTGCCTTTTTTTTTCCTTAACAGTTTAAATTGAAAAATTTATTAGATCTTCCAATAGGGACGTCCTAACTTTTACAGTTGATAGCGGTCATATTGTGGAAGCTTCATCTTTTGAATTTGAGGATCCTCGGAATCCCATTCCTATTATGCTTGGATGAGCCACCAAGGATGAATTTTAGACGAATCTACTCCTTCATCAGAGAATGTGGTTGGTTTAACTCAGAGACAACGGACGTATTATAAATGCCCTGCTGTTTACCCCTTGGGATCAGTTTTGAATGAATCCTTACCTAATTTATCTGTTGAGTTGTCTCTCATTTATTCAATTTGTTTGGCCAAATCACCATGGACGGATATAGCGTTCAATAACACGTGCAAATGATAAAATTGTTTTGTCAAACTGCGTGTTCTGTACAGACAACGTTCAGCGTGCTATGCACATGTCACAGTGTGGTCCATTCCTAGATGAATGGGTACGTCAAACTCAAAGTTGTCCAATTTGGGATAATACGATCCACTTAAGATCCAACAGCATCCAATGCATCCTGAAAAAGTTACCTTTTGGTGTGGATTTTGGGCTGACGGCGTCATCAGTCCATATTTCTTTGAGAACGACATTGGCAAGGGCACCACCGTCAATGATTACCAACTTCTTTTGACCTGAGTTGGATGATTTGGGCTCCAACGACATGTGGTTTCAACAAAACGGCGCTACACAGCTTATGCCACAACGGACATTCTGCAAGAGCGATTTGAGGGCATGGTCATCTCACCTGGAGGTGATGCGAACTAACCGAGATCGTGCCTTTCAAATGAATAAAAATGTTCGATGATATCTCACACACACATTTGGTGAATTCACAAGGTATCTTATCATGTCATATTGTCATAATGTCTTAATATTTCACAATAGTTTTTATTGCTTTTCAAGCAAAAAATGTCCTAAAATATGTTTATTGTGTTATCGTAACGAACCAGTAGAGACCAACGCCGAATGCCTAAGAGTCGGTTAAGCCGAGCCGCCGAGTCGTGATATATTAGGACAATATGACTGATAAGAGACCTTGTGAATTGACCAATTGTTTTATTTTAATTTAAAGAAGGAAGCGTTTAATGAAATACCCTATACAACTGATTTCAATTATTTCGTAATTGAATCAAGTATTCATTCATGTGTCCAAGAATATAATTTTCAAATATTTTCTACTAAATTCTGAGTTTGGATTTTGATTAATTTAATAACTGTAGCTTACAGTTTTCGTTATTTTGGTTGAACTTTAATTATTGAAAACTAAAGTGTGAGAATTTGAAAATTATTTGGCCATTGATCGTTATGCGTACTTTTCTCTTAAAAATATTCACTTGTTCTTAGCTCTCAAAGATAGTAAAACGATATTGATAACAAATCATAAGCAATATCGATTAAGATTTGTTTACCATTACAAAGGTTAGTTATTTTTAAAATTCTCTACATTTTCTAGTATTGAACTTTCGAAAAATTATTGAGGATTATTCATTATTGTGAAAATTTATAAAATTCTCGATTATTAGTTATTCGCGAAGTATTTGCTTTTGCTAAATGTGGGATGTTTGGTCGGTTGGGTACTTTAAACTCCAAAAGACAAACAATAAAGTCTTTCATTTATTTTATTTTTATTTATTTTGACTGATTGCTGAATTCATTGCTATTGAGTTGAATCAAAAAGTAGCAGCAGCAGTAGGTGCTTTTATTCTTTAAGTTTTTTCTTAGTTTTCTCAAAAGTCATTGACTGGAGATTTTTACTATTACCAACAAAAAATAATGTTCTTTCATGTGGGTTGTTTACCAAAAAAAAAAAAAAATTACTACAATTACGCTGTTAATCATTAAACAATACAGTGCACTCGCGGTAACGTGAACACCGTCTAACGTGAACACCGCCTAACGTGAACAAGCGTTTGTTTACATTAAGTACTCTGTAACGTGAACAAACTCAGAAAGCTCTATAACATGAACAGTTTTTTTTTCACTGAAATACATACATTAAATTCGATTTTTAAAGTTTAGGGAATCCCCTTATATTAAAAAAGTGTTTATATCCTCTAAATTAATATTTTTTGTAAAGCAACGTATGAGTAATTTTATTTCAATGTATATTTTCTCGTGTAATGCATTTGAATCAATAATTTTTGTTTTATATTTTAATAAAGAAAATAATAATAAAGGAATTTCACGTTCGAGCGTGTAAAACACAGGTTTATATTGTAAATTTTTTATCTTTTCGATGAAATTCGACAATCGCTAACGTGAACAATTTCACTAACATGAACTCCCTTGGGTTTAATTAGTTCACGTTACCGCGAGTGCACTGTATTTATTTTATTGAGCCGAATTGAACATTTGCTAGAAATTTTGTTTATAATTTAAATTTCATATAAAAATTTATATATTTTTTTTTTACAAAAACAAAATGTCTGTTTGTCTATACAACCGTCTGGCCCAAATGACCAGATGGTTTTTTTTTTTTTTTAGTTTCGGTGCTGGTGTTTCGTACATTTCAAAGTCTTGTGGGATTTGCAAAAAAAAAAAAAAAAGAAATCGAATATCAAATTAATAATAAATAAACAAATGAAGTTGATTGACTTTTAAAATGACAGGTTCTAAATTGTATAACTACAAAAAAAGAAAAAAAAAAAAAAATTGAAAATTTTTTTTATAGACTTTGATTAGTTTTTGGCTATGAGTTTTGTTTATTTGCTCATGTTGATTTTTAGTTTTATTTCACGCTTTCATTTGGAAAAAAGAAACGTGCCAGCCAAGATTTTATTATTATTGGGCGTATGACTTAAAAATGCGGGATTTACAGTTTGTTTTTGTTTTAAATGCCATTTATTCTCACTTAGTTATTAAACATTATAGTGTAAACAACAACGTTTGTTTCTTCCTTCGAAAATGTCGAATATTGTGCCATCATATGCGGGAAGTTTTCCTTTACTTCTTTAATGTGAGAAAAGTGCCGCTGAAGCACACCGATGGCTCACCAAAGCTAATAGCCGCAAAAGATGAGCAGTTCCTTTGGCTTGGAATCCTTATGTTGCAAGAAAGATGGGAAAAGGTCATAGTCATTCACCCAATAGTTTTTGAAGTTTTTGCTTTTATCTACCGATTTTAAGACACACATTTCATAGTTTTGTATTAGCTTTTTCTAAAATATCAAAAATACATAATTTTTCTTTAAGAATATATAATTTCTGTTTAGTAATTTTCCCCTTTTTAGTTTAAAAGTGTTTTTTTTTTTGGCCATTACAATAATTTCATTCGCATCTCGTTTGCTCTTTCTCTCTACTATAATTAAAAATACACAAGACAGCAATAATTCTTGTGTCACATAATAAATTAACACAATAAATTTACATTTGAAATAACAACTTAAATTGGCAAAAACAACAAAATAGCAACCAACTAACTAACAAACAAAAAAAAAAGGAAAACGCAGTTCTTTTTACTTAGTTGGCAGGCGGCAGATTTTCGGCCAACAAAAATTTTCACAAAAAAAAACAACAAATAATGAAATAACAGGCAGCCAGACAGATGGACGTATAAACGAACAACTAAAACTGCCTCCTCTAACACTTCAAAATAAAATCTAAAAAAACAATATTTTAATACAAAAAAAAAAATAATGTTGCCATTTGATTTCGCTTACAAAACTGTGTGTGGTGTTGCCCATAACAAAAAACCAAACAAAACACGCACTAAATTACTTTCTCTGGCAGCCTAAAAGCAAAAACAACAATTGTCTGTGTTTGTAAGTCTCCGTAAAAAATATAGAGAGAGTTCGTTCGTTCGTTCATGTGTTTGTTTATGTATTTTATTCCTTGATTTTTGTTGTTTTAAACATTTTTGCTCCCTCTTTGCTGTAAACAAGTATGTATGTCCTGTTAGTTCTTTATGTTATTGTCGCCACAAATGTGTTGTTGTTGTTGTTCTCTATAGTTTTAAGAAATGTTTTTTTATGATTTTCTTGTTGTTGCTGGGTTAAATTTTGCTTTTAATGTTGTTGCTTTTGTATTGCCTGGCGACACAATTGAAGCGTCAAAATGGCGACGACAATATGTCGCCAATTTAGGCGATAGTTTTATGGTTGCTAATGGGAGATGTGATGATGATGTGTGAATAACATACAATAAATACATTTATACATTTATACATACATATAACAACAAAACTGAAGAGGGTCGTAAATAAATTAAATTAAGGCAATTATTACAAAATTTTGTTTTTAAAAACAAACTATTTAAGAAAAATTATAAATTAATTGAGAAATTTTCTCCAAAAAAAAATTAAAGTTATCAATAAAAGTTATTTAAAAAATATATTATTTATAAATTTGAAAAGAAAATCAAAATTATCGACAAATTTTTAATAAAAATTTAAATTTATTTAAACATCTCTTGTAGAAACCGAAGGTTATCCGTAACTTTTCTATAGACAACAAAAGTAATCGATAACTTTTCTATAGAAAACATAAGTTATCGACAACATTTCTATAGAAAATAAAAGTTATCAGTAACTTTTCTACAGATAACAAAAGTTATCGATAACTTACTTTTCTATAGAAACAAAAGTTATTGTTAAATTTTCTATAGAAAACATGAGTTATTGATAACTTTTCTACAGAAAACATAAGTTATCGATAACTTTTCTATAGAAAACAAAAGTTATCGATATTTTTCTATAGAAAACAAATATTATCGATAAGTTTTCTATAGAAAACGAAAGCTATCGATAACTTTTCTACAGAAAAAATAAGTTATCGATAACTTTTCTATAGAAAACAAAAGTTATCGTCAATGTTTCCAAGAAAACATAAGTTATCGAAATTTTTTTTATACTTTTCTATAGAAAACAAAAGAAATCGATTACTTTTCTATAGAAATTAAAAGAAATCGATAACTTTTCTATAGAAAAGTAAAGTTATCGATTTCTATAGAAAAAGTAAAGTTATCTATAACTTTTCTATAGAAAAGTAAAGTTATCGATAACTTTTCTATAGAAAAGTAAAGTTATCGATAACTTTTCTATAGAAAAGTAAAGTTATCGATAACTTTTCTATAGAAAAGTAAAGTTATCGATAACTTTTCTATAGAAAAGTAAAGTTATCGATAACTTTTCTATAGAAAACGAAAGTTATCAATAACTTTTCTATAGAAAAGTAAAGTTATCGATAACTTTTCTATAGAAAAGTAAAGTTATCGATAACTTTTCTATAGAAAACGTAAGTTATCGATAACTTTTCTATAGAAAACAAAAGTTATCGTAAATTTTTCTATAGAAAACAAAAGTTATCGTTAATGTTTTTATAGAAAACAAAAGTTATCAATAACTTTTCTATAGAAAACATAAGTTATCGTTAGCTTTTCTATAGAAAACAAAAGTTATCAATAACTTTTCTATACAAAACAAACGTTAGCGATAAATTTTCTCTGAAACACAAAAGTTATAAATAATAATGCATAAAGGATATTGTTTAAATTTATTATCCTGGTTGCTTTGGCAAAGCCTTTTTTGGTGATATACTTAGAAAATTGAAGTCCCTACGATTAATATAAGACTAATCTTACGTCACATTGATCAAATAGTTGACGACAAAAACGTATGTAATAAATTCAACATATTGTTACGAATTTGCAATAGTGATTTAAATTTAACAGTCTGTAACGACTGCCTGCAGCATTCATCATGTTTATAAACACGTCCATCAGTAGAAGCTTCGACTTATAAACAATGTTGATAGCATGCGGTTATTAGCATTGCTTATAAGTATGGCAACACTAAATGTTTGAGCTGCTAACATTGACATCGAAAGCTCTAGAATTCGAACATACTATTTTTTTTCCGTTAAGATCATTGTAGAAGATTCCCGAAAGATGGCGTGCGTATAAATAGTGGCAGTCGTGTGTGAGTCTAGAAAAATCTTTGGAAAATGGGAGATTCCTTTTTTGAGTTATTCTTTGTTCAAGGACATTTTTTGGTTCAATATTCTGTATTCAAAAGAAAAGGATTTTAAGGAAAATATATAGAAACATGCGTAAATAAGCATTTCTATGTTAAAAATATTGCAAAAGTGTTTTATAAAATTGAATTGGAACTATTTTACGCTTTTTAAATTTAAAAAAATATCTAACATTTTGCTTTAGCAAAATCAACTTATCGATCAATAGTTTGTTTATATGTATTTATTGTTATAAAAGAAAGTGAAACACACAAAATGGCCAACTTAAAACAAACAAGAATCTAGATAAAACATAAAAAATCCTTGCGTCTGACAATAAAACAACAGTAAGAAAAGTTTTTTGCAAAACAAAAAAAAGAAAACTCTCACGAAAAACTAACTTGAACTGCAAAGATATTCATGAATAAAATAAAAAAAATACGAGGAAAAAATTTTCAAAGAATTTAATGAAAATTAATGGCTGCCTGTGTTGCTACATAAATCTTTGTTTAAGTGCAACGCGAGCACAATAAAAACCGACAAGAAGCAGCAACATAATGAAAAGACTTGGTAAAATACAAACATACTTACATAAGAAATCGTGAGGCAAAAAAAAGTGCCAAATTTCAAACGCATTTATTAGTAATGAAATGGTTTTTTGGTATTTTGTTTAAATTTAGGAATTATACATATTTTCTTGTTAATAAAATATAAGGATTTCCAGTTCTTATGAAGTTTTGCTTTACATCTTTAATTTGATAAAAAAAAGTGCCGCTGAATCACACCGATTGTTCACCAAAGCTTATGGTGAATGTGTTGCATCGCTTTCAACTTGCGAGAGATGGTTTGTGTGGTTCAGAAGTGGTGATTTTGACACGGAAGACAGAGATCGCCCAGGCCAAAAAAAGTTTGAAAATCAAGAATTGGAGGCATTAAACCTTGAAGATTGTTGTAAAACTCAACAAGGGCTTGTAAAATAATTGGGAGCTACTACAAAATGTTTGCGAGCAGTAGGGAAGAAGTAGAGAGACCTTGATAGAGGATTTTGCATGTCCGCACCATTACTTGCGATGAAAAGTAGATCCATTTCGAAAACCCGAAGTGTAAGAGATCGTATGTGAAGCCCTGCCAACCAGCCGAATCGACACCAAAGCCAAATATGCATGGCTCTAATGCAATTCTCTGTATTTAGTGGGAGCAATAGGATCTATTATGAGCTGGCCAGACCATCACATGGAACCTGAACCAAACGCAACTGATTCGTTTGAAGCGGCCAGATATGAAACTAATATTCCATCATGACTGCGCTAGGCCACATGTTGTAATACATGTTAAAAGTATTAAGAAAAAAGTGGTTTAGGAGTTATGCCTTACCCGCTTTATAATCCAGACCGTGACCAATCCGACTACTATTTGTTTCGATCGAAGCAGAACGCTCTCTCTCGGCTACGCTTAATTTTGGAACAGAGTATCCGAGCAGTTCTTTTGACTCGGAATCCATATTGTTACATTTTAACCTTTTTAAAAAGTTGGTTTATTTCCATTAAATAAACCGGATACTTTTGATTGCAAATAAAAACCGTTTAAAATTGTAACAACTCTTTATTTATTTAAAATGTACAACAACAGTTCAAATAGTCACTTAGTGTCTTTATACACGTTTATCAATTCGCAGAAATATACAAGACAGTTGATGTCAAGTCTAACAGCGTCAATGATAAACTCCCTCACGACTGCAACCTCTGCCACTATTTATACATACGCCATCTTTCGTGAATCTTCTACAATGCTCTTAACGGACAAACTAGTATGTTCGAATTCTAGAGCTTTCTATGTCAATGTTAGCAGCTTAAACATTCAGCGTTGTCACACTTATAAACAATTCCAACAACCGCATGCTATCAACATTGTTGATAAGTAGAAGCTTCTACTGATGGACGTGTTTATAAACATGATGAATGCTGCAGGCAGTCGTTACAGACCGTTAAATTCAAATCGCTATTACAAATTCGTAACAATATGTTGCTAGAAAGAAAGCTAACAATGGCCAATACTTTGAATAATTTTATATTGTACAAATATTTCAAAATAAAAGCGAAAAACATTCAATATTTGTATACCCTTCACCATGTGTGGCAAGGGTATATATAAGTTTGTCATTCCGTTTGTAATTTCTACATTTTTCATTTGCGACCCCACAAAGTAAATATATTCTAGATCGTTATAGATAGCGAAGTCGATATAGCAATGTCTGTCTATCCGTCTGTATGTTGAAATCAACTTTCCGTAGCCGCCAAATAACTTACAAACATTATTGATACATCAATATATCGGGAATTCTTCCGGCTCCGTCGCTATTTAAAATCAAGAAAATCGGCCAACAAATGGCTGAGATATAAGGAAGAAACCGGGACAACCTCGATTTTTGGTCTAGTTTTGATCTATATCTGGATTACTAAGTCATTAATATAGACAATATGGATATCTGATGATAGATAATTCAAAGTCCATTGCAATGATTTATATAAGGCTATAGTAATTTGTCAAAATCGGGAAAATTATTTTTTAATCGGAATTTTTTTTTTCACAAAAAATTTTTTTTCACTAAAAATTTAAAAAAAAATTTTGAAAATAATTTAAAAAAAATTTTAAAAAAATTGGAAAAAAGTAAACAAATTTTTTTTTTAAATTTTTAAAAAAAATTGAAATTTTTTTTTAAATTTTGAAAAAAAAAAAAATTAATTTTGTTTACCTAACAATATTTAAAATGTTTATTTTAAAGTATAATATAGCCATCGTACTTGTTTTATTTTATTACATAAAAAAAAATTGTTTAACAAAATATTTTATTTTTAAGAATACTTTGGAGAGTAGTATATAACAATATAGCTCTGTTACTTGTTTTATTCTATTATCATTTCATAATATTGTATTCTATAATAAAATTATATTCTTTCTTTCATTGCAGGTATGTACCGACTTTGGCAACTGATTTTCTCAAGAGATTTGTAAGTAAAAGTAAAGAGAATTTTTACACTTTTTTTAAAGTATCAAACTAATTTTCCCACATACAATCAATTTCGTATTTCATATTCAAGTTTCATATTCAAGTACTCTGTGAAACCATTTAAATACACCTTGTTTTTTATGGAGGGCAACCACAAATTTCTGGTTGCCTATTTGGCAACAGAAAATGATAGCTGTCAGTTGCCATCTTTAATAACATTTTGGAAGCTGACAACGCAACTTTATTTCATTTGCCAAACATAATAGAAAATATTCGTGATTTTATTCACGAACTTTATTTTTTTTTAAATAAAAAATTCCTACAACTTTTTGCTGAAATTTAAATTTTCATTAAAATTTTTTTTCAAATAATAAAAAGATATTCCAAAACTTCATCAATTCTTCAAAAAAAAAAAATCAATTTTTAAATCCCTCTTGAGTAAAAAGTTTTGCTCATGTCCTCCCTGCTCGTACTGCTGTCAAAAAAATCCTCTAAAATCTATTTGGAAAATGTATCCAATGGAGACATAAATATATTTTAAAAGTTTGAATGTGTATGCAAATCATATTTAAACGGCAAAACACTCTCTTGTATTTGAAAAAAAAAAAAAATAAATAAAATAAAATTCAAATTGTTGATGTGATGTGACAGTGCTGTTGACAGTTGTGTTGATAACTATTAAAAGGAAGACTATCACCAGGGGTTTCTGGTAACCATAAAATCTTTTTGCAGCTTCTTACCACACATGTCAAGCATTTAGAAGGAAAATCTTTAATATAAACTAAAGAATAATGATGAAATTATAAACACAACTATTAAACATAACTTTTTTTCTCTCCTCAAACTAAAAGAAAAGCAAAAAAGAAATGGATAAAATCTAAAGTAAAGAAAATATTATAGAATCCCCACAGTCTCAGAAAATACTGAAGAGCGAATAGTAGGAATAGGAAGCAAACAAATAAAATCACCAAATAGCAACAGTAAAACGACAACTGTCAGTCATGAAAATCTTAGCAGTCAGCCAGTCAGCTTAACATTTATACTGTTGTATAGCCACCAAACCAACCAACCAACCAACCAACCATCCAGCCAACCTTCTACACCCTGGTAATATGAAACCCCCAGCTAAAATAGCAACAGCAACAATAAAAACAAAAACAGCTGAGTCCAGCTTTATTTGTTGATTATTTGCACAACTAAAACTGACAGACACTGGCTGTCAGTTTAGTTGATGTGATTTAAAAAAAAAAAACAAAATAACATTCTCTCGTTCGTTCATTCATTCATTCATTCCAAACCAACCATTCATTGTAAAAACGACTGGCTGACTGACTGACAGACTGTCATAGCAACCAGGGGGATGCTGCCTAGCTGGTGGAAAATAATGATAACTGGGTTGTTTATTTATTTTTGTCCATTCATTCATTCATTCCATTTTCTCATAACATCCCTCCCTTTTCCCCAGCTCTCACATTAAAAAAAAAGAAAATTTGTCTGAAAAAAATCAATAAAATCATATCACAAACATGAAATCTTTGCAATACAAAACAAACAAAAAAGTAAGAAAATAAGAAAAAATCAGCAGATAAAAAGTATAAAGGATAAACAGAAAATGGCAAAAAAAAAAAAAAACGAAGGGAATACCATTTGTGTCTTTTATAAGTCTGGAAATGAATGGCAGAAATAAGAAAGAAAAACATGAAGCTGCTAAAAAAAATTTAGATTTTACAGGAGAAAAACATTTCTGTAGAACCCAAAAAACTTAAAAGTATTAAATCAAGACACTATAACCCATTAAGTTTAGAAATTAGGTTGTGACAAATATGCTGGTCATAACTCAAATTAAGTAATTTGTCTTACACAAAATATCCTTTTAATACTTAATGAGTTCATTTGTGGCAACAAATTACAAAACTCTAGAATTTATATAAAAGGAAAAATAAGCCGCCATATCGTTTTATAAATGCCGGATAAGGATAACAAAAGATTTTCACCACAAATCCATCATTTTACTAAAATTTTACAGCCTAACCACAAAAGAAATTTTAAAAAATAAGCCGCTAAATCGCTTTATAAATTGCGAAAACGCTGTAGAAAGTGGTTTTCGACAAAAATCCATAATTTTAGTAAAATTTTACAGCCTAACCACAAAAGAAATTTTAATATATAAGCCGCAAAATCGCTTTATAAATAGTGAAAAAGGCTACCAAAAGCGGTTTTCCTCAAAAATCCATAATTTCTCTAAAATTTTACAGCCTAACCAGAAAAGAAATTTTAAAATTAATTTTTGTTAAGATTGATTTTATATTAAAATAGAATTTTAGTTTTAACCATACCATAAGACATATTAAAACAAAAAGCTTATTTTAAAATAATAAAACAAACATTTTAAATTCTGTTTGAAATTTGTTCTGTGGTACGAATTTTAAAATTATAATCTACTTTATGGATTTAAAATCGACTTTTGTGGTTAGGCTGTTAAATTTTTACTAGAAAACTGATGTTTCTACTAAGAGACTCTTTATTCAATGAAATACGTTTTTTTAACAAAAGAATTACCATAATTTTTTGTTTAAAAAGTTTTCACAAAAAATTTATTTGCACAAAACAATTTTTTCAAAAAAAAAAAAAAAAAAAAAAAAAAATTTATCTTTAAACCATTTTTTCATCAAAAACGGGTTGTCCAGTAAAAACAATTAGTTTCCTCTCCTGTAAAAAAAAAAGATTTTTTCACAAAAACAAACTTTTTTACTAAAAAAAAGTATTTCATTCTCAAAAAACATTTTTTTTTCACTAAGAAAAAGTCTCCTCAAACTGTTCAAGCTTTTTTTAAAAAACTTTGTTTTTTTCACAAGAAATAGATTTTCAATAAAGGAAAGGTTTTTGTTTTCTTAAAAAATTTATTTGCACAAAAAAAGGAAAAAAACGTTTACCATTTTTTTTACTAAAAAAGAAAATTTTTAATTTTTTACTTTAAAAAATATTTTTTAGTTTTTCACTTAAAAGCCGTTTATTTAAAAAAACCATTTTTCTAAAATTCAATTTTTCACTAAAACAAAAAAAAAAAAGTTTTTCTTAATCATTTGAAACTATTTCTTCACTAAAAAGCCATTTTTTAGTTCTTAAAAACCAATTTTTAATTTATTTTTTACTAAAAGCCGTTTTTCCCAAAAACAAAACCATTTTCACTAAATATACGATTTTCTCTCACTAAAAACGTTTTATTATTAAAAATCATGTTGTTAATCCGTTTTTTTAAACTATTGTTTTGTCTGTGAAAACGTTTTTGTCACTAAAAACCGTTTTTGCACAAAAGTAACGTGTTTCACTTAAAAAAATGGTTTTTACGAAATTATACCGTCTTTCACAAAAATAAAGTTCTACTTTTCACAAAAAAAAAATAAAAAAAATAAAAATTTTTTCAATAACGAAAACGTTTTATCACAAAATATTATATAAAAACCTGTTTTCCAAAAAAAAAAATTTGTAAAATGTTTTTTCACTATAAAGCGGTTTATTAAAAAAAAAAATACGTTTTTACTATAAAACCATTTTTACTTACAAAAAACGTTTTTCTCAAAGCCTTTTTTTCAATAACGAAAACGTTTTTCCACAAAATATTTATACATTTTATCAAAAAACTTTTTTTAAATGTTTTTTCACTATAAAGCGGTTTATTTAGAAAAAAAAAACTTTTTTACTTAAAATCCCTTTTTACTAACAAAAAACGTTTTTCTAAAACCATTTTTTTAATAACGAAAACGTTTTTTCACAAAAAATTTATATTTTTTATTATTAAAAGTCAGTTTTTCCAAAAACGTTTTTTTTTTTTAAATTTTTCTAAAGACGTTTTTCTCAAAATCATTTTTTTAATAACGAAAACGTTTTTCAACAAAAAATGCATACATTTCATTCATATACGTTTTTAACAAAAACTTTTTTTTGGCTATAAAACCGTTTTGCCACAAAACATCAATTTTTCAGTTTTCTTTGCACTAAAACCCGCTTTTTTTACAAAACCATTGTCACTAAAATTCCAGTTTTGACTAAAAATTTTTTGTTTACAAAAAAACGTTTTTCACTAACAGTTTTTCTCTAAAACCGTTTTATAATTTTTGTTCACTAAAAATTATTTTTCGCAAAAATGAAACGACTTCAATTAAAAATTTTCATTTAAAAACGTTTTTCGCAAAAAGAAAAGGTTTCTTACTAAAAACGTTTTAACCATGTCGTTATCCCGTTTTTCAAACTATTATTTTGTCAATGAATCTGTTTTTTTTTTTTTTTTTTTTTGTTAAAATACGTTTTTGCACAATAGTAACGTTTTTCACTAAAATAATTTTTTTTTTCCAAAAACGAAAACGTTTTTTCATAAAAAAAATTATACATTTTATTATAAAAATTACATTTTTAAAACAGATTTTTTCACTATAAAGCCGTTTATTTTCCAAAAAAAAAAAAAAAACCGTTCTTACTAAAAATCCGTTTTGCACAAACAACCAAAAAAAAAAAAACAACTTTTAATCAAAAATTGTTTTTACTTAAAAACCAACTTTTTATTACAAAACCCGTTTTTCCAATAACGAACCGTTTTTTCTCAAGAATTGTATTAATTTTATTGTAAAAAATCATTTATTAACTACGAACCGTTTTTTCACAAAAATCATTATCATTAACAGCGACTTTTCAGTATAAAAGCCATTCTCACGTTTTTTTTAAACAGTTTTTCCCTATAAAGCCGTTTATTATAAAAAAAAAAAAACGTTCTTACTAAAAATCCGTTTTTCACAAACACAAAAACCCCCTTTTCTAAATCAAAAAATCGTTTTAATTAAAAATCCAACTTTTCATTAAAAACCAGTTTTTCCAATAACGAAAACGTTTTTTCACAAAAATTTTATTCTGTTATTAACTAAAAAAAAAAGTTTTTTTTTTTACACTAAAACCGTTTTTCCGTAAAAATCAGTTTTTCAGCCATTTTTCAGTATAAAAGCCATTCTCTTAACCCGTTTTATATTATTTTTTTTTACTAAAAACCGTTTTTCACAAAAAGAAAACCGTTTTAGCTAAGATCCGATTTAACTAAAAAAAGTTTTTCGAAAAAAAAAAAAAAAATTATTATTTAAAATAATTTTGTTATTTTTTCCAATATATTTTTTAAGCCTAAAAAACTGTTTTTTCACAAAAAAATATTTTCAATAAAATTCCGTTTTTGACTAAAAATTCGCTTTTCCAAAAAAACTGTTTTTTCAAAAGTTTGTTTTTCCTATAAATCCGTTTTCCAATAAAGAAACCATTTTCAGCTCTTCGCTAAAACTGTTTTATATATTTTATTTTATTAAAAACCGTTTTTCACATTTTCGCTAAAAATCCGATTTTAGTAAAAAAACGTTTTTCATGAAAAAGGTTTTTCACTAAAAACGTTTTATTATTAAAAAGCATTTTGTTCAGCTGTATTTTCAAACTAATGTTTTCCCTATAAATCTGTTTTTTTTTTTACTGAAAACCGTTTCTGCATAAAATAAACGTGTTTCAATAAAAGTGGTCGTTTTTGACAAAAATTGGTTCTTCTGCAAATCTGTTTTCACTAAAAACAAAAGTTTTGAATAGAACATTTTTTTCTATTAAAAATTTTTTGTCAGCTTTTTTTTAGTAAGAAATTATTATTTTTTTGTTCATTGATTTTCACAGAAGTAAAACGTATTTTCAATAATAAACCGCTTTTCATTACCAAAAAGGCTGTTAGTTTTATAAAGTTGTACCAAAAATTACAACTTTATAAAACTAACAGCCTTGTTATAGAACAAGATCACAGTCTTCAGGGGGTGAATAAAGGAAATGTTCTCATCAAAACCGAAAAAAAAAGAAAAATTTAAAATAAATTTTACTTTATTAGTCTCTCCCAAAAAAAAAAAAATTGTTGACCTGGATCCGTGCCTGCTAATGTCTGATCAATTGATTGATTTTGCAAACTCTTGTTGAATTCGACTACAATCATCATGGAGTAATGCCTCCAATACTTGTTCTTCAAACTTTTTTGGCTGGCCTGGGTGATTTTTGTCTTCAGTGTCAAAATCACCTCTTCTGAACCGCACAAAACACCTCTCGCACGTTGCAGCCGATGACACACTTTGGTGAGCAATCGGTGTGCTTCAGCGTAAATTTTTTCCAAATTAAAGAAGTCAAGCAAAACTTCCAGCATATGACGCTTTGCCATATTTACTTACTTAATATATAATTAAGGAATTAACATGAAAATACAGCTCATCTTCAGTATTTTATTTTAAATTTTCTTTTAGTGTAATATAAAAATTTCCCTTTTGACAAAACATAAAATTCATCATATTAAATTAAATTTCTTTCTAAAAATGTTCATTAAATTTAATTCATCAATGAACTAATTCCTTTGCTCTAACTAAGGCGCTCAAACAAACAGTAGTGGCATTAAGAAACACACACACAAAAAAAGAAAAACAAAATTAAATATAAAAAAAAATAAAATACAAGTTGAAAATCACCCTTGAGACAAAAAGACTCGTTAAGAACTGACTTGGAAAAAGTTTGCAAGTTTTTCCTTGTTTTCTTTTTACATATTTTGCTGATTATTTGTTGCTGTTTTTGTAATTTCACTAGAAGTTGCACACATACTACGAGTATTTTACAAAACTTTTGAAAAGAAAAAAGGAAAAACTTTTATTTAAAAGAGTCAGAGAAGACAGCCAGAAAATACAACCGGCAGTTAGCAGCAACGCACCAAAACACACACACACACACACAGCCATCCTCACTCATACTTGCATAAAATAAACGACAGCATCACTAGCAGGATGTATCCAACGCAAGCAACAACTAACTAACACAAGAAAATGGAAAAATACCAAGAAAATTTTTTCAAAGAAATAAAGTTTTTCACTTGAAATGAACAAGATACAAAAAAAATACAGACTCACACACAAAATACTGAACATTTTAACAGGAAAGGGAAGAAGAGTTCTCTGACAGACACACACACACTTATATATAAACAAATTGTTGTTTATCAACTTTAAGCAGAGAGCGAATAAAAAAAAAGAATCGAATTTCATTCAAACATTTTTTTATGTTGCTGTAGGTTGTGGTTGTGGCTGTGATGGTGGCTGTAACCTAAATTCGTTAGCAGACACACAAGTTTTATGGGTGGATTTTTCTCACAACAGCAACAGCAACAGCAACAACAATAATAATAATAAAATCGACATCGTCTTTAAAAAAAAAGAAAGAAAAACCAACAACCCAATTTACTTTTAACGGGGTGTTGTTCAAAGTTTTTCTTTATTTTATTTTTTTTTTCGTTGCTCTGTATATGTCTCTAATCATTATAACAAAATACATAAAGGAAGACACAACACTGTGTGAAAGAGAAAGAGGAGCAAAGTGTACCGGAAATTACCACGAGTCTGTGTCAAAAAGTTTCAACATGAGAGGAAGTTAAACTTAATAAATAAAAAAAGAAGAGTATGAGAAGTAAACTCGTGTAAATTTTTATACCCTACGCCATTACACTAAGCACAGGCCTTATTTTCCAAGTACGAAGCCTATTAAAACTGGCTGAAATCGGTTCATTATTATTCAGTATTAATACAAATTTCACCTAAAAAATCTTTCAAACTAAAAAAGTACTGTTCGGCAATATTTCTAGATGTTGTTCAGGGTTTAGACAAGCTTTGGCATAAAGGTCTAATACACAAGATAAATTGCCTACTGCCTTCTAAGTAGTACACACAATATACTAGAGTCTTACCAATCAGATCGCTTGTTTAGGATAAAGTGCGGTCATTATGTGACAAGCGATTATGCGATCAATGCTGGTGTACCTCAAGGAAGAGTTTTAGGACCAACTCTTTACTTATTATACACCTTTGATTTGCCCGAGTCCAAAGAATTAACCATTTCCAACTTTTCATTTCTCAGTTTTCATGTGGACTCAAATTTAGCATCTAGAAACCTAGATAATTATCTCAGACATGTGGAGACGTGGTTAAAAAATTGGAGAATACAAGTAAATGAAGTCGAAAGTAAGCACGTAACGTTTTCACTTAGGAGAGGAAGCTGTCCACCAGTGACACTGAACAGTGTGAACATCCCACAGTCGAATCACATTACATACCTTGGTATTCACTCAGATAGACGCCTTACTTGGAACCTAAGCGGCTCCATATGAAACTAAAAGCTTATAATTTTCACTGGCTAATCCAACATCGAACGAAATTAAACCTTAACTGCAAAGTCATCCTGTGTAGGTTAGGTTAGGTTACGTGGGTTGCTCGCAAGTTAGCGAGTTCACTCGGAGGCCTTGTGGCCCATTGTGATACCTTTAGAATTACGATTCCCTTATTTTAATATTTCATACATAAAGAGAGAATACATGCCCACCCTAATTTCGTTGACTATGTACTTCATGTGATCCCCGTGAGAACCAGCCGGTACTTCTAATAAATCTGATCATATTTACTAGTGACACATCTCTGAAACAGTCCAGATCATGAAAAAGAGCTCTACCAAGATGTAGTAGTCTATGCTCTTGTAAGGCTGGGCAGTCACATAGAAGGTGTTGTACCGATTCTTCCTCCTCCTCATCCAAACAACTTCTACAATAGCTATAACGTGGGTAACCCATATGTTCCGACATGCGTCCAATCATACAGTGCCCAGTGATTATACCCGTATGAAGCCTGATCGAATTCCTACTAAGAGACAAAAGAGTCTTAGTCCTATTCTCTGTCAGAGTGGGCCAGAGCAATCTGGATATTCTACAAGTGATGATATTTGACCACCTGAGTTCCGTTTCACTCAAAGCCCATTCATTTATCAATTTCGATACGTTCTCCAAGAGAGTGTGAATATACCTTTGCGCAAGAGATACGTCCAGGAACGACCCGTTCGTTGCGCATTCATGGGATACTCCATTTCCCCGGATACCCTCATGTCCTGGGACCCATATCAACTCGACGTGATGTTTTGTCAGTTGTGCCAGTGATTGGATGCAGTTAAGAAGACATTTCGTCATAATAAAGTTGGAGTTAAGAGCCTTGATTGATGCAAGGCTGTCCAAGTAAATATGTATAGTCGAATTTTCGAGATTCAGTTCCCGGATTCTTCTCGCGGCTGTATCAATGGCATATATCTCAGCCTGGATAATCGTGCAGAAATCCGGTAATCGAAGAGACACCAATAGGTTCAGTTCATCGGAGAAAATTCCCGAGCCCGTGCCTCTTTCTGTCTTTGAACCATCAGTGTAGACTGAGATCACGTCGTCCCTTAGGACAGTGTTCGCAGCCCACTCATACCTTGTCGGTATCTTGATCCTAAACGTCCTATCAAAATTCGGTGTAGGTACCAAGTAAAGATGGCCTGCCAATCTTTTGTAGGATGGTGCCGTGACCAATACGATCATGCTTCAGTCTGCTCGACTGTTTGAGTCGTAGAGCAGACTTAGCAGAATTGCATTTGATATATATATCAAGGGGAGTTATATTTAGCATCGTCTCTAGACTGACTTGAGGGTTGGAATTCATAGAGCCAGTAATTGCAAGACCTGCGAGTCTTTGTACCTTGTTTAGAGTAGAGAGGTGAGTCTAGGTGTCCAACGCTCTCCACCAAACAAGAGCCCCATAGGTCAAAATAGGTCTTATGACTGCGGGGTACATCCAGTGTACAACATATGGTTTAAGACCCCATCTCTTCCCAAAGGTTTTCTTACATATGTAGAAGGCACATAGTGCCTTCTTCATTCGACTCTCAGCATTACGTTTCCACGAGAGCTTAGAGTCCAAAATTACGCCAAGATATTTGGCTTCGCTTTGTATCTCCTGGTGAAAAGAACCAGTTCGGTTTTGGCAGGATTGACACCTAGACCGTTTTTTTGTGGCCCATGATAGTAGAACGCTGAGAGCTGATTCCATGAGTTCACTTATTGTGGGAAGAAACTTTCCTTGAATAAGAAGCACAACGTCGTCAGCATATGCGACTACTTTGATGCCTGTCCTACTGAGCCTGAAAAGGATTTTATTTACGACAAGATTTCACAGAAGTGGAGAGATGACATCACCTTGTGGTGTGCCCCTTGTCACAATTTTCCTTGGCCTACCAATACCCAAATAAGAGTTTATGGCTTTGCTCTTAAGCATATTTTCGATCTAATTTTTTATCCGCTTATCAACACATGGTGCATCAACTATTGCGGATATATTCACTTTATTAAACGCACCCTCTATATCCAGGAAAGATGCCATAACATACTCTTTTTTGTCAAGTGTCCCCTCTGTAGTTCCAACAACGTCATGCAAGGCTGTCTCCACCGACCTCCCTTTAAGGTATGCGTGTTGTGCCCCACAGAAATTGTCAGGGGAGAGGATGCTTCTGACATGGATATCGATCAATCTTTCCAGTGTTTTCAATAAAAACGATGACAGACTGATCTTTAAGACATCCTGTGTAAGACAGTCTTAAAATCAATTTTGACATACGAAATCCAATTATGGGGAACAGCAAGCAATAACAGTATAGATCGAATACAGTGGTCACAATCCAAAATTCTTAGAACCATGACGGTAGCATGGTTCCCGGGGAACAAACTCCCAGGGAATTTTTGTTATTCATAATTGGGCTGAATAACTGACATGCTTTACAAAGGTAACTTGTTCAAAAATAAAATCAAATAATACTTGGGTTAAAAGTTTTAATGAAAAACATGTGTTAAAGTTTTTTTTAAAGTGAATTTGGTTGTGCATGAATTACATCGGCATCCGAACTAGCTAGCAAGGCTACTTGCAGCAACTCAAAACAGATCAAGGCTATGCAGAACTGATGTACCACTCATCTAATTTGAGACTAATTTGCCAAATATGATTGATTCCCCACTGAGAGAACAATTGGTCAATTCACAAGGTCTCTTATCATGTCATATTGTCATAATGTCCTAATATTTCACAATGATTTTTATTGCTTTTCAAGAAAAAGATATCCTAAAATAAAACTACTTGCTATGCTATGTTTATTGTCCTAACGAACCAGCAGAGACCAATGCCGAATGCCTAAGAGTCGCTTAAGCCGAGTTGCCGAGTCGTGACATATTAGGACATTATGACAATATGACTGATAAGAGACCTTGTGAATTGACCAAATAAATGTTTTAGTTAAAAGATTTAATTACTTATTGTAAGGTCTAGACATTAAAAGCAGAAACAATATTATAATAAATGTATATAAGGAAAAAGTTTAATATAAATTGAAATTCAATTTGAACATTTTGTACGGATCGATCAATATTTGACCATTGTTCTCTTAAAGATGTTGGTATCCACATACAATTTAACAGAAATTTCATTCATATAGAAAGACAACAAAGAAATCAAAGAAATCTCGTGACCTAATTTCATGTCATTCGATTCACAATTGATCCTGGGTCCAATATAAGGACCACTTTCCAACATTACTTTAACGATAAATAATAAAAAAAATCAACACAAATAAGTTTTTTATCTACCAAAATCAGGCGTCTTAATTTCATTATGATCTGTCAATGATTGGTCATAGCTCCTGTATAAGACCTACTTCTCTCTTGCTCCTATAATTAGCCTAGGGTATTATATGGTCGGGTTTGACATGCTATACCATACTCTCTTACTTGTTTTTATTTATTTGTATTCAACACACACACACCCACACACGGATAACATTGTATATATATTTTTTTATTACATGAATTAGATTTACAAATACATATACATAAAATACACACAGACTTAAGGAAAACAGAGTAACGAAAATTTTATTGTTTGTTTGTTTTTCCCCAACTTTAAGTTACAATTAAAAAAATATATTGGGTGTATGACTTTAAACTGCTGAATCCAA
Organism: Calliphora vomitoria; assembly: GCA_942486065.2. Lineage (NCBI taxonomy): Eukaryota > Metazoa > Arthropoda > Insecta > Diptera > Calliphoridae > Calliphora > Calliphora vomitoria. Next base: position 112,216,213 of record OW818030.2, on the reverse strand, counting down.
TATTTAGCTTTTATTTTGAAAAATTTTTACAATATAAGTTAATTTAAAGTATTGGCCATTGTTAGTTGTGCTTTTTTCCCATATTTCTGGCAACATATGGATTCCGAGCCAAAAGAAATGTTCATCTTTTGAGGCCAAGAACGAATCATGCCAATATCGGATACTCTGTTCCATAGTAAAGCGTATCCCAGACACAGCGTTCTACATCGATTGAATCAATTAGTAGTGGGACGGGGAAAGGTCTGGACTATAAGGTGGTTAAGGCAAATGTTCCCAACCACTTCTTTCTAAATAGTTTTTAACAGGTATTGCATAATGTGGCAGAGCGTTGTCATGATGGAATATTACAGTTTCCTGCATATTCTGGGAGTTTTTCGGCAAATGTTCGCTTCAAACGAATCAGTTGCGTTCGGTACAGGTTCCCTGTGATGGTCTGGCCAGATTTCAGCAGCTCATAATAGATAGAACCCTTTTGCTCCCACCAAATACAGAGAATTACCTTAGCGCCATGGATATTCGGCTGGTTGGCGGGTCTTCCCATACGATCTCTTATGATTTGGGTTATTGCAATCGATCCGTTTTTAATCGCAAGTAATGATTCAGTGCAAAAATTATCAAATTCACAATATATATATTGTTTGCTTCAATACAATCCACTCTGTATAGAAACAAACACGACGCATACATATGTATGTATAGACATATTTATGTGCCACAACTACTTGCTGTCTGCCTGTCTAGCACATTTAGATGGATTTTTTTTTTTTTTTTTTTCATTTGGTTCATTCTGTTTTTTTTTTTTATTACAACATTGTAGTCATCGTCGTCGTCATCATCGTCGGCGACGACGACGACTTCTTCAATGTTGTTTGTAAAATATTACAAGACTAAACAAATACACAAAACTTAGTCTCTGGCACACAGACATACAGCACATTACTATACAAATATTTACATACACATATTTACACAGTTACAGTACAGTACAAACGTTTGTAATCAGCCACGACATCTTAGAGGGCCTTGGTGGGTGTATGGGTATTATAAAAATTTTTATTTTATTTACAATTTCTGTTGTTGCTGTTGTTGTACTGGTATATAAACAATTTTTTTGTAGTAAATATGTACATATAATACTGAGAACATAACATACATACATACATTCCTCACAGCAACATAAAACTTACAAACATACATACATATAATACAAATGTATTTGACGACTTGTTAGTGTTGTTCTTGTTGCTGGTTTATTTTTGATTTTATTTCTCTCTTCCTTCCTTTCTCTCTCTCATACATACACACACACTCCTACATTCAAATACATAAATAACAGTTTATACTAAACACATTATTTTGTGTAGCATACCATCAGGAGGTTTGAGTTTAGTATGTCGTTTTTTTATTTTTGTTCTATAACAGAATTTTGTACTTTTCTGGTGTGTTTTTCTTCCATTTTTTTTTTTTTTTTGTTAAATTTCATATGGCGCGTGTTTGGCATTAGTGACAGACATGACAGTGCACAAAAATTAGGTCTTATACTTAAACAAAATTGAATATTTCTTGTGTTAACAAACTATACATAAACATTTTCCTTTATTTCCCCAAATAAAAACCAAAGAAATTGTGTTAAACTTTAAAGCTTGATTTTTTTTTTTTTTTATTAAATTTCAAAGTAAAGGAATTCCTTGTTCAAGTTGAAGTGATGGCCATAATTAATCGAATAATTTATCAGTTTTCTTTTTGTTTTCGTTTTTTTTTTTTAAAGTATAGTTTGAACTCTTTTGTAGAGCAGTGGGTTGTTTGTAATTTGTTGATCATTTACAATATTCTACTGAATACACAGAATCAACGTTTACTGTTGTCTGTGGTAGAAACAGAAGTATGGCAAGTAGATTGTGTTTTGTTTCAAAGAAAAAAGGTCAAATCAAAGTGACATTCATTGATTTGTGTAACACAAAATTAAATTGGGAATGGAAAAGTTTTTGTTTTTTTATTTAATTTTATTTAATAAATATTGATATAATAGCAAAGTTATTGATTATTTTATTATAGAAAAATAGTAATCGACAACTTGAGAATCAAAAATCGATAACTGTTCTATAAAAAATAAAAGTTATGGATAACTTCTATCGATCACTTTTCAATAAAAAATCATAGTTTTCAATAACTTTTCTATAAAAAACAAAAGTTATCGATAACTTTTCTATAGAAAAGTAAAGTTAACGATAACTTTTCTATAGAAAAGTAAAGTTATCGATAACTTTTCTATACAAAAGTAAAGTAATCGATAACTTTTCTATACAAAAGTAAAGTAATCGATAACTTTTCTATAAAAAAGTAAAGTTATCGATATCTTTTCTCCAGAAAAGTAAAGTTATCGATAACTTTTCTATAGAAAGGTAAAGTTATCGATAACTTTTCTATAGAGAAGTAAAGTTATCGATAGCTTTTCTATTAAAAACAAAAGTTATCGATAGCTTTTCTATAAAAAACAAAAGTTATCGATAACATTTCTATAGGAAAGTAAAGTTATCGATAACTTCTCTATAGAAAAGTAAAGTTATCGATAACTTTTCTACAGAAAAAGTAAAGTTATCGGTAACTTTTCTATAAAAATAAAAAGTTATCAATAACTTTTCTATAGAAAATTAAAGTTATCGATAACTTTTCTATAGAAAAGTAAAGTTATCGATAACTTTTCTATAGAAAAGTAAAGTTATCGATAACTTTTCTATAGAAAAGTAAAGTTATCGGTAACTTTTCTATAAAAATAAAAAGTTATCAATAACATTTCTATAGAAAATTAAAGTTATCGATAACTTTTCTATAGAAAAGTAAAGTTATCGATAACTTTTCTATAGAAAAGTTAAGTTATCGATAACTTTTCTATAGAAAAGTAAAGTTATCGATAACTTTTCTATAGAAAAGTAAAGTTATCGATAAATTTTCTATAGAAAAGTAAAGTTATCGATAACTTTTCTATAGAAAAGTAAAGTTATCGATAACTTTTCTATAGAAAAGTAAAGTTATCGATAACTTTGCTATAGAAAAGTAAAGTTATCGATAACTTTTCTATAGAAAAGTAAAGTTATCGATAACTTTTCTATAGAAAAGTAAAGTTATCGATAACTTTTCTATAGAAAAGTGAAGTTATCGATAACTTTTCTATAGAAAAGTAAAGTTATCGATAACTTTTCTATAGAAAAGCAAAGTTATCTATAACTTTTCTGTAGAAAAGTAAAGTTATCGATAACTTTTCTATAGAAAAGTGAAGTTATCTATAACTTTTCTAAAGAAAAGTAAAGTTATCTATAACTTTTCTAAAGAAAAGTCAAGTTATCGATAAATTCTATATAGAAAAGTCAAGTTATCGATAACTTTTCAATAGAAAAGTAAAGTTATCGATAACTTTTCTATAGAAAATTAAAGTTATCGATAACTTTTCTATAGAAAAGTAAAGTTATCGATAACTTTTCAATAGAAATAAAAAGTTATCGATCACTTTTCAATAAAAAATCATAGTTTTCAATAACTTTTCTATAAAAAAATAAAGTTATCGATAACTTTTCTATAGAAAATTAAAGTTATCGATAACTTTTCTATAGAAAAGTAAAGTTATCGATAACTTTTCTATAGAAAAGTAAAGTTATCGATAACTTTTCTATAGAAAAGTAAAGTTATCGATAACTTTTCTATAGAAAAGTAAAGTTATCGATAACTTTTCTATAGAAAAGAAAACTTTACTTTTATATAGAAAAGTTATCGATTATTTAAAGTTTTTATAGAAAAGTTATCGATAACTTTACTTTTCTATAGAAAAGTTATCGATAACTTTAATTTTCTATTGAAAAGTTATCGATAACTTTTTATTTTTATAGAAAAGTTATTGATAACTTTACTTTTAGAAAAGTTATCGATAACTTTACTTTCCTATAGAAAAGTTATCGATAGCTTTACTTTTCTACAGAAAAGTTATCTATAGTAAATATAAATATTACAAAACATTTTGCTTTTATATGTAAGTATTGCCCTGTTGTGTTAACCATCTGTCCCCCCTTAAGTAAATCTAAAAAAACATGAAAAAAAAAACCAACTAAACGTTAGACTTCAATTACAAATTGTGCTGACTATTACTCCACTGACAGACATTGATTATGATGTAGTGATGTAGATCATGTACAAAAAAAATCCTTTACAAAAACTAACTAAACAACAACAAACAAATTATTTTAACATTGATCTTACAAATGTGAAATGCCACAGGAAACAATGTGTCACTTTTAATGAACTTAACTTCAACTTCAAAATGGAAAAAAAAAACATGATCAGCTAAAAAAACATATAGCTGCTTTTTTTTCTTACTTTGTCTTTCATGTAGTAGTTTTTTTGTCTGTTGTTATCTGAAGATCAGTAAAAAACAAATTGTAGAATAGAACAAAAAAAATCTTAGAGATATAGACACATGTTGGTTAGTACAAGTATATTTTACAAATTGCCTACTCAATTTAAGTATAAAACAACAAATATGTTGTGCTGCTACCACAGTTAATACTGGAGTTAATCCTCATTTAAGCCAGCAGATTTAAATGAAGAAAGAAGAAATAAAACCAACACATGCAACATTATTGCATTAAACAACAATATTTTAACAAAACATTTGTTGGTTGAGGCTTAGACTCGAAGAAATAATGTTAGGAGTAAAGTTATGAATAGCAATAGAATTATTAGAAGCAAATAGCAAAAGTTGCTTTTATAACAGTGCTGCTGTAGGTGAAAGTTCATCGAAAGCTAAAAGCTTTGATAACTATTACCTGCGAGAAAAGCTCGCCTATTCTAAGTAAAGATTCAATTGTCGTATAAAGGAATAGTTTTGTAATTATTATTTACATTGAATTAGTTTGACGTAGTTGTATTGTACCTTAACCTTAAAAACTGTTATCTTTAAAATGGTTTAATACAATTTTTAGCTTGTTTTTATTTACTGCCTTAATTTCACGAGTGTTGTTACAAGTTGTAATACTTAGTTTGTTTAGTTTATGTTTAAAGGAAAAACATTTGTTAATGTCCAATCATTTCTGTTAAGCTTTTTTTTTTTTTTTTTGTATGCCGGTGCTACCTCTTCGACTTATATTTCTTTGTTTTTTTCTTTTGTGTTCTTCTTCACCATAGTGTGGTTTGTTTGTCTTGAGAATGCCCCCATCAGTTGGTGGAGAGAGAGAAAAAAAAATAAATAAAGAAAATTAGACAACATGCCGCCAACAGCCGCCTTAAGTTTAACCCAGTCGGCCTTCATTTATGTTTTGAGTTAAAATGGTTGCTAGTAGTTGGCTGATTAGAAACATTCAAACATAAATATGTACATGTAAGACATGAAATGTTTTTATGAATTGTATGTGAGTGCCGCCAACACACATACTCTCACACACTGTAATTACAACTGGCCATACAACACCAACTAAATATTGTAGTTGCCACAGCAAATAGCAAACAAACATTCATATAAATATTTACAAGATCATTTAGCTACCATGCATGTTTTTCTCTTTGTTTTTTTTTTATTTTTTTTTTTTACTTGTCGTTGAGGCTTCAACCTACAACACTAAAACATAGATGCTAACAGCATCTATAGTGGCATGATCATTTAGCCTCCATAATCTTGGTTTTGGCCTTTACAATCGTCATCATCTTGGTTATTAAACTTCAGTGTCGTCGTCATCATGTTATACCTCCTCATCAGCAGCATCATCATTATCGGTTTCAATATTAACTGACACTTAACAGCATATTTTTACTGGCAACAAACCAGAAACCCATCATAATCATTAGTAGTAACAAACAGCAAACGAAACATCATCAGCAGCAACAGCAACCATAATAAACAACATGAAAATCGGTGTCTTTTAAGTCGGTTTTATTTTTCCTTTTTTTTTTTCTCTCTCTCTCATTTCATACTTAAATTGGTGTTGGCGGTTGTTGGATGCTTGGTGTCTATTAGTCTGTCTGTCTGTTGGTACGTCTGTTTGCTTTTATAGAATATTTTTGCTTAATTGCCTTCAGAGCTTTAAAGGTATAACTTTTGTTTTTAATTGAGCATCGTTACATGCACTTTGCTACTTTCGTTATAAAAAAAATTGCTTGCTAAAAAACAAATTGAGCATATTTTGCTTATAGAATTTTTTTTCATAATATCTTTTTATACCCTACACCACCATAGTGGGGAGGGTATAATGCGTTTATGCTGATGTTTGTAACGTTAAAGAATACCGATCGACTCTGAATCACTTTCTGAGTCGATTAAAGGATGTCCGTCCGTCTGGCTGGCTGTCCATGTAAACCTTGTGCGAAAAGTACAGGTCGCAATTTTAAAGATATTTCTATAAAATTTGGTACATAAAATGTGTGTAGTCCAAGGACGAAGCCTATTGAAAGTGGCAGAAATCGGTTCATTATTTCACCTAGCCCCCTTACAAATGTCCTCCCGAAATTGAACTTTATCGATCATAACTGTTTAATTTATATAGCTATCTACACAAATTTCGCTCCAAATAAGATTTATAAGTTTTCATGTCACCTAATTTTGTGAAGCTTTTTTCGTTAAAAAACTATATTCTAATAAAAGCTTTTTTATAAAAACAACTTTTTCAAAGAGATAACTGTTTTCGTTATAAAAGCTTTTTAATCGCTTTTTTATTTTTACCAAAAATTTACTTTAAAAGAAGTAAGAGAGCTATATTCGGCTGTGCCGAATCTTATATACCCTTCAACAAATTATACTTTAAAATAAAATTAAAAAAATTTGTTTTTGTGTTTAATTTTTTTTAAAAGGTTTTTTTTAAAAAAAATTTTTTATTTTAAATATTTATTTTTTTTTTTTAATGTATTAGTGAAAAAAATTTATGACAAAAAAATTCGGGTTAAAAAATATTTTTCCCGATTTTGACCTATTGTAGGTCGAACTTACTATAGCCTTATATACATCGTTGCAATGGACTTTGAAATATCTATAATTAGATATCCTTATTGTCTATATTTATGACTTAGTAATCGAGATATAGATAAAAAATATGCCAAAAATAGAGGTTGTCTCGGATTTTTGCTCATATCTCCATTATTTATGGACGGATTTTGCTGATTTTAAATAAGAAACTTCTCGAAAGCATGTCTGACAGAATTATTAAAGATTTGGATCCCGAAGATATCTGGGCTTTTCAGAAAATTGATTTCAACAGACGGACAGACAGACAGACGGACATGGCTAAATCGACTCCACTATCTATAAGGATCCGGAATATATATACATTATAGGATCGGAAAATTATATTGTGGAAATTACAAACGGAATGACAAACTGATATATACCCTTCTGAAGTTAAAGTGATGAGTAAATTATTGAAATTTTAAAAGAAAAATGTTTTTGCTCCTTTACTTAGTGTAGGGTATCATTTGGTCGGGAGCTTGACCGACCATACTTTCTTACTTGTTTTAAAGTAAATTTTTGGTAAAAATAAAAAAAGCAATTAAAAAGGCTTTTATAACATAAACCAGTTATCTTTTCGAAATAGTTGTTTTTATAAAAAAGCTTTTATTTGAATATAGTTTTTTAATGGAAAAAGCTTTTTTGGAAATGGCTTATTTTGGAAAAATCATTTCAAAAGTTCATCAAATACCTTTTCAGCTATTTTAATTTATTAACAGTTTCTAAAAAAAGATGTTCATACAACTTTGTTTTATATATTCTTCTGATAAATTTATAAAATGATTATGAATACGGCCTTTAAAAGTTATTTTTGATGAAAAAGCTTTTATATGCATACAGTTTATTATGGAAAATGTATTCAAAAGCTCACCAAAAGAGCTTTTAAAGCGAAAGGGTTTGTTTTATTAAAAAAAGCGTTTTTGCCAATATAGTTTTTATGAAAAATTGCCTTTTTATGAAAAAAAGTTTGAGGCCTTTTTTTAATTATTTTTATTTTACATAAAAATTCTTGTTTTTATATATCTATTTTATTAAGAAAGATATTATTGTAATTAAATATTCTGATTCAATAATAAACAAGTTTTTTTAAAGGCTTTTTTATGAAAAAGTTTTTATGTGAATGAAGAGTTAATAATGAAAATTAGATTAACTGGTTTTTGAAAAAGCGTTTTTTTTATAAACTTTTTTCTTCAAAAATCCTTTGTGTTTAAATCATTTTCATGAACAAAATTTTTTTTTTTAGAAAAATTAATAATTTTTTTTTTATGAAAAAGTTTTAATCGCAAAAAAAGATTTTTATTACAAATTTGTTTATGAATTGTGGTAAAAAAATTTTTTAATGGTGATGGAATACAAATTAAAAAAGCTTTTGTGTGAAAAAAGCTCTACAACTATAATATTGAAAAAGTTTTTTTTATGGATAAAGCTTTTGTAGAAAAATTTTTTTTAAGAAAAAAATCTTTTAATAATAGCTTTTATTGTCTAGAGGGAAAATTTAAAGAATCGTTTTTCTGGAAAAAGCTTTTTTTTATGAAGAAAAGCTTTTATTGTGAAAAACGAAGTTTTTTATGGAAAAAGCTTTTATTTATGTAGATTGATTATTTTAACAACAAAATTTTCCAAAAAAAAGTCCTTAAAAAACCTTTCAATAGGCAGAAAAAACTTAAAGTAAATGTCACAATATTTAAGTGTGATTGAAATTCAAAATTTACAGCAACAATCTGTTGTTTTCTTGACTAAAGCGGATGATTTTAGTACTTCTTTAGCGAATTTTCAAACTTAATGTATGCGCCTGATATTATATGATTTGGTAAACGGGGAAACCAGTGTAGTAGGGGAAATCAAAATACAAATCTCAATTTATTATCCTAATATTTCTGTTAATACAAATTTGAGCCCACTTTTAAAAAAACTACACATATGAAAATTTCGTCTTTTTTTAGCACTTTCTAGTTTGTTTGGTGCTGCTGTGTTAATAAGTCCTTTTTTTTTTTTGTCTTTAAAACACCACAACTCTTTTCTTTAAAAATCCTATTTTAAACGAATCAATAAGATTAACACTACATATTTCTAAATATAATTTTGTATATTAAAAAAAAAAATATTTAAACATATTTCTAAACACGTCCTTGTTTTTTTTTTTCCTTATTTTTTTATTTGGTAACGTCTGGGGTTTCTCTTGCTGTGTTTTTATATAAATGTATTTGTTTTCAGCCTTGCTTTGTGTGGAAATGTGTGTTTGAGTTTGTGTTAAAGTTCATTTCCTAATTTTATAGACGTTTTTATAACAGAAATGTCGGCACGTGTAACAATTTAACAACAGCTCCCACACCTTATGCTATAGAATTCTCTAAACGTATATATGTTCTCTACACGTTTCTGTGCTCCACTCTTTCTCTCTCTCTGTCTCTTAAAACTAATACATACACTTACAGTGTCCTTAAAATGTCTAAAATTTGGCTGTTGGCAAATGGACTTGTGATAATACAAACAAAAAAGTTATTTTTTGTATATTTGTAAATACCAACAAACATATGGGTATTTCTATATCGAATCTGTGGACATAACTACATCGATTCCGCTATCTATAACGATCCATTTAACTATAAAATATTTATAAAATTCTTTAATAAATTATGTTCCAATTCGTTGATATTTGAATTTTCCTAAAGGCAGCCGAAAACGAGTTATATTTTTTGCTAATATATTGAAAACAACTAAACCATAAAACCTATATTTAGCACTAAACATTGTGCTAAAAATATGCTATCGAAAAATATAAATTAGTAGAAAAAATGTCTTTAGATTTCTTTATTTTTTTTTTTTCACTTCAAAGGTATGTCGCGTTCGGGACCATGGAAGTTACCATATATGTATGTCTATATTAGTTTTTTTTTTTGTATATATGTGTTTGAGTGTACACATGCAAACAAATAAATACTTACAATTCATACTTAAATAAATATAAATTCAACCATCATTGTATAGTGTGTGTCCTTGATGGCCCATCATCGTCATCATCATTGTGAACATCATCAGGATACAAACAACCACATCACAATGAATGAACAAATAGCAACTGGGGTACAGTGGGACTTGTAATAATGAATAAACAAAAAAAAAAAAAACTTCCAAATAAATAAGTTACTGATACAATTCTTATAAATATTAAAATATCAATACCGAAGCATTTAAATTCATACAAATGAAAGGTAAAGTACTTTTTATAAATGCCATTAGTTTTGTAAAATATGTTAAACAAAAACCAGAGCAATAATCCTTAAGTATAACTATATTTTATTGGGTGTATGACTTAAAAATGCGGAATTTTTTCAAATTTTTAGCTTTTATTTTGCAACATTTGTAGAATATAAATTTATTCAAAGTATTGGCCATTGTTAGCTATGACCTTTTCCCATCTTTCTGGCAACATATGGATTCCAAGCCAAAAGAACTGCTCATCTTTTGAGGCCAAGAACGAATCAAGCCAATATCGGAAACTCTGTTTCAGAGAGAGCATTATGCATCGGTCGAAACAAAATCGGACGGGTCACGGTCTGGACTATAAGGAGGGTGAGGCAAAACTTCCCAACCATTTCATTCTAAATACTTTTTAACAGGTACTGCAACATGTGGCCGAGTGTTGTCATGCATATTCTGGGCGTTTTTCCGTCAATGACTCGCTTCAAACGAATCAGTTGCGTTCGGTACAGGTCCTTGTGATGATCTGGCCAGATTTCAGCAGCTCATAATAGCTAGGCTCATAATAGCTAGGACTCTTTTGCTTTTGGATGAATCCTGTTGCTCACAAAGGTTTTGAAATTGCTGCTTGTGTAGCTCCCAATGATTTTGCAATAGAGTTAGGTTTATTAGCTCAGTGAAGTGACCGCTCTTTTAAGATCAGCTCACTCAAATGTACTAAATCGCTCTTTTGGCTCATTAGTTTAGTATATTGTAAAGAGTGAGATTGAAAAAACTTTAACATAAGCTCTTCCTTGAAACTTTTAACCCAAGTATTATTTGATTTTTTTTTTTTTTTTTTTTTTTGATCAAGTTACCTTTGAAAAGTATGTCAGTTATTATGTTTCATGTCAATTATGTTAATTTGTTGTTTATCTGATTAAAATGAGTGACGAGAAAAAAGTGCGTACTAAAGTTTTTAAATATTTTCAACAAAATCCAACTTGGTCCTACAAAAAGTTGGCCAAACAATCAAATATCTGCCATCAAACTGATTCCAATGTTATTAAATAGTATCGGGAGAACTTGTCCGTTGATATAAAACTTAGTTCAGGTAGCAGGAATGATCCACATGATATTTCTAAAGCCAATAAATAGAAAGCATTTTCAAAAGAGCTCCCAACACATCCGGTAGGAAAGCAGTCCGGTTAGCTCAGTAATCGGACTATTTGGTACGAAAAGTTAAAGCCAATGCTGGTTTAAAACCATACAAGGCTCAAAAAATTGCCGACAGTAACTCTGCTAAAAATTTAGAGGCCAAAGAAAGAGCACGGAAATTTAAGTCAAATTTTATAAAAAAATATACCTCCTGCATAATGGATGACGAAACGTATGTTCTGGAAAATTTTTCGCAGCTTTCGGATCTAAATTTGTATGTTGATGATGCTCGAGGGAATGTTGTACAAGAGTTTCGGATCCAAAAGCAGATAATGTTCAAAAAAAGTTCTTGGTGTGGCAAGCAATATGCAGTGGCGGCAAAAGAAGCCAAACATTTGTTACAAATGGCTCTTTAAATACCGAAATTTACATCAAGGAATGTTTACAAAAAAGGCTGCTTCCATTCATAAGACTTCATAATGTGTCCACTTATTTTTGACCTGATTTGCCACCCTGTCACTATGGCAAGGTCTTGAATGGTACAAGAACAATAATGTGATATTTGTACCAAGAGAGGCAAATCCTCCAAACTGCCTGGAGCTAAGGCCAGTGGAGAGATATTGGGCTCTTGTTAAAAGAGAATTGAAGAGCATAAAAAAGGTGTCCAAAAGTCTGGTAGATTTTAAACGGAAGTGAACTACGTGTTCGAACAAAGTGACAGAAAGCTCTATAAAAACCTTAATGGAAGGGTTTCCGGAAAAGGTTCTTAAATTCATCACTATGGAGTAGAACTATCAGGGCCATTATTACAACTTTATGTTAATAAGGTAACTTTAAACCTACCTTCTTCTATTACTTAAAGTTTCCTTTTACTTGCTATTACGAACATAAAGGCAAGTTGTTATAATGGCTCTAAGAATAATATTTTTTGTAAGTTGTAATAATAATTTCAAGCAAATTTAAAAAGAAATTGAAACTATAGGTTTAATCTTTAGGTATGTAAAGATTTTTTCAATCTCACTCCTTATAATGACCATCTCTTTTTGAGAGTAGCATAGTTCACATACATAACAAACTCACTTTTCAATGTGTATATGATATAGGGTACAAGCGAAGGAATTTTACAGTATTGACGAGTGAATTGAAGCATGTGGTTTAGTGAAAACGACAAAATGAATGCGCTTGTACAGCCCTTCAACCCTTTCCCTGTCCTGTGCATCACATATGATGCACAGCAAGTTTCTTTCACACGCTCGTGCATCACATATGATTCACAAATTATATTATTTTTTAATTAACAAATAAAACTATGGTCGTACTGCATACCTTTTTTTGTATAAGGTCCCCATACTACATACTACAAAACTGCTCAGTGTTGAGCTGAAAACGCTTAGTACGGTCAACGATTCACTTCGCTCAGTTGAGTTAATAGTTCATTTGAACTAGCTCATTCATGAACTACACAACTCTATTTTGCATGCACTTCAGGGACTAATGCCTCGAATACTTAGTTTTTCAACCTTTTTGGCTAGCCTGGACGATCTTTGTCTTCCGTGTCAAAATCTTCTGAATCTCACAAACCATCTCTCGCACGTTGAAATCGATGAAACACACTCACCATAAGCTTTGGTGAGCAATCGAGATGCTTTAGCCCCACTTTTTTTCAAATTGAAGAAGTAAAGCAAAACTTCCAGCATATGACGCTTTGTTGGCACATAATTCGAAGTGAGAATAAATCACAGATATGTACGCTTTAAAAAGATCTATAAGTTATTAAAAACAAAAATCGCATTCAAAAGTTACGAAATTATAAATATAGATTGATGTGTTTGGCACAAAAATTCATCTAACACTCCCACCGTACAATATACATCACTAGCAACAGCCAACACCACTACCATAGAAGTAGCAGCTGTGGCAACAATCCAGCAACTACATAAAATTCATATAAAAAGGGACTTACTGCTGCTGCTGCTGTTGCCGTATTGTTGTTAGTGGAGCTAGATCCTTTTATTTTTTTTTGTGTATTTTGGGTATAAATTTATTTCAGTTCTGTTCAGTTCAGTTGGGTCTTTTGTTGAAAGTAAAAAATATGTACAAACACTTGTGTAGCCATTATTAAACTTGTATGGGTGTCTCTGTTGTATATGTATGTATACATAAGTGTGGCTATATATAAGTACGTATAGGCCTTTTTTTCTATGCATACATATACATATATGTATTCCCTTGTTGTGTATATGTATATTAATTTACTATATACATACATATGTAGTATATGAAATTGTGTGCTTTTGATATGAGTGAGGGTGGGGATTTTAGTATGAATTGTATTCGTTGCCTGAATACAATGAGTTGGTCTACTTAATGGGATACTTTTAAACAGAAATTCATGTTGTTGTGCTCAAAAATAAAAAAAAACGAAAAAAAGTTCGTTGTATGGCCTTCAGAATTGTGTAAAAAAATTTTTATATACATACAGTAATAATAAATGTTTATTATGCCAGTTTGTTTATGGACTTTTGTGTCTGTGTGGCAGGGCAGGACTTGTTTGTGTTTGGGATTTTTTTTTTTTTTTAAATAAAAATGTTCAATCTCCATAAGGCACTCTAGCCGGCTCTTTTGTGTGTGTAGTATGTTTTTGTTTCATTTGTGATGGAAATTTCAGACATACACTGTAATTTATTTTGAGGGGATATGTAAGAGAAAATTTAAATTAACAAGCTGTATTGAAAAGTTTATAAATATGTATATTTAATAGCTAATTAATCAAAAAAAAGTTCTTTTGACATACAGCAAGTGCTCTTTTTAAAAAAGTACTTATTATAAAAGGTACCTATGAAAAAATATTGGGTGTATCGTTTGAAAGTCGAATATCTTTTGAAAATTTCGAATTTTGTACCAACAAAGCCTTAAATGCGGAAAGTCTTGCTTTACTTCTTTAATTTGAAAAAAAGTGTCGCTGAAGCATATCTTTTGCTCGCCGAAGCTTATGGTGAATGTTTTTAATCTGTTTCAACGTGTGAGAGATGGTTTGAGCTGATAAAAAGTGGGTGGATTTAGATATTGAAGACAAAGATCGCCCAGGCCAGCCAAAAAAGTTTGTAAGACCAAGAATTGGAGGCATTACTCCATGAAGATTGTTGTAAAACTCAACAAGAACTTGAAAAATCATTGGGTGCTCAATCAGCAATTTTAAAACATTTGCGAGAAGTAGGATTCATCCTAAAGCAGGAATATATGGTATTATATGAATTGAAGCTGAGAGATCTTGAAAGACGAGTTTGCATGTCCGATAAGATGTTTAAACGCTATAAAAGAACACAATTTTTGCACCGAATCATTACTTGCGATGAAAAATGGATCCATTAGGAAAACCAGAAGCGTAAGAAATCGTATGTGAAGCCCGTTCAACCAGCCGAATCGACACCAAAGGCAAATAGCCTTGGCGCTAAGGTAATCAACTTTATTTGGTGAAACCAAAAGGATCCTGTCATACCATCGCTGTGAATCTGTACCGAATGCAACTAATTCGTTTGAAGCGAGCCCAGAATAAGCGGCCAGACATGATACCGTAATATTCCATTATGACGAGGATCGGCCACATGTTGCAATACCTGTTAACAACTATTTAAAAAGAAGTGGTCCGACTACTAAGGACTGAGATCGAAAAAATCTTTACAAACATATATGTTAATAAAAATTAAACCACTAAACTTACAGTTTTGATTTTTTTCATTTGAATTAACAAAAAGTATTGTTTTTATAGTTCTTATAAATAGCGATGAATTTATGAAAATTTTTCGGGTTTTTTTTTTTGGACACCTTTTTTGTGTTCTTCAATTCTCTGGAGCCACTGGCCTTGGCTCCAGGCAGTCTTGGTACAAATATCACATTATTGTTCTTGTACCACTCAAGACCTTGCTTACCATAGTGACAGGATGACAAATCAGGCCACATTCTTTTGTACACATTCCTTGATGTAAATTTCGGTTTTTATAGAGCCCTTTGTAACAAATGTTTGGCTTCTTTTGCCACAACTGCATATTGCTTGCCATACCAAGAACTTTTTGGAATATTTTTCCGCTTTTGGGTCCTAAACATTTCTACAGTATTCCCTCGAGTATCAGCAACATACGAATATTGACTCGGAAGCTGCGTAAAATTTTCCATACTATTGTTTCGTCATCCATTATGCAGCAGGTATTTTTTTTTTTTTTTTGTATAAAATTTTACTTAAATTTTCTTGCTCTGTCTTTGACCTCTAAATTTTTAGCAGAGTTGCTGTCAGGAACTTTTTGAACCTTGTATGTTCTTAAACCTTTATTGGCTTTAACTTTTCGTAGCAAATAGTCCGAGTACTGAGCTAACCGGTCAGCTTTTCTACCGGATGTGTTGTGTGCTCTTTAAAGAATGTTTTCTATTTATTGCATTTAGAAACATCAAGTACACCATTTCTATCAACGAACAAGTTCTCCCGATACTATTTAATAACATTGGAATCAGTTTGACGGCAGACCTTTGATTGTTCGGCCAACTTTTTGTAGGACCAGGTTGGGTTTTGTTGAAAATATTTGATAATTTTAGCACGCACTTTTTTCTCATCACTCATTTTAATCAGATTAACAAGAAATAAACATAATTCACATTAAAAATAGTAAGTGACATGCTTTACAGGGATAACTTGGTCAAAAAATGAAATCAAATAATACAGGGTTTTCCAACAAGAGGTGTTATTTTGGTATTCAAAGAAAAATGAAATTTTTTGAGATAATTGATCGGATGTTTATTTCATAATAAAGAGGAAGGTATGCCGTTAAAAATGAAAAACAACATCAGCCAAATGACCACCATGACCACGCTTACAGGAACATATCCTTTTCATGAAATTTTCCATAACCAAATCGCATAGTGGCTGCCCTATGTCCTCGATAGCCTCACGAGTTCTATCTTTGAGGTCTTGAATCGACGCTGGGCTGTTGGTGTAGACCTTATCTTTCACGTGGCCCCAAAGGAAGAAGTCGCAAGGTGTTAAATGACAAGATGACGGTGGTCAATTGTGATCACCTATTCGAGAGATAACACGGTCCGGAAACTTTGCCCGTAAAAGAGCAATGGTTTCGTTGCTTGTGTGGTACGTGGCGCCGTCTTGTTGAAAAGAACTCCGACCGAAATACCGTGTAATGACGTTTGTGGAATGCCTAATTCCAAAGAACGACGAGGAATGGACAAACCTGGGTTTTCTTCAACAGTTTGAGCTACAGCAGCAATATTCTCAGTTGTTCTTGAGTGACGTGCACGGGTTTTATTCTTCACATCACTAACTTGTCCCAACAGCTCGAATTTTTCCACCAATTTCTGTATGCGTTGCGACAAGGTGCTTCACGACGACCCAAAAATGCTTTAGTTTTGCGAACTGTAACTGCAAGATTTTCACCATTTTTGTACTGAATTTTAATAATTTCAATGTGTTGTTGAAGCGTGTATCGTTCCATTATTAGTAATGGCGTAGTTATTACTTGTCATATGTCAAAGAATAAAAGCTTCAGAAGTGACAGCTACCAAAATACCGGGTGATTCAAAGTAACACCTCTTGTTGGAAAAACCCTTAACTTGAGTTAAAAGTTTCAATGAAAAACGTGTGTTAAGGTTTTTGCGATCTCAGTCCTTATTTGTTTTGATCGATTCATAACGCTCTCACTGGGAGACGCTTTACTTCAGAACAGAGTATTCGAAATTGGCTTGATTCGTTCATGGGGTATTTTTAATTTGTACATCCAAAATTTAGTATTTTTTTTAAAATACAAACATTTTTTTAGTAGTTTTTCCAACATTTTTTAAATATATTTTGTAGCAAGTACAAAAAGTACTTTTTAAAAAGTTTCCTAAAAAAGTAAAAAGTTGCTAAATTCATTTACATATTAAAATTTTATAAAAAAAAAAAAAAATCCAAAAAATTTTTGATAAAATGTTAAAATGTACTTAATTTTACTTCCAAAATTCAGACAGCACTCGGTATATGCATACTAGCCATATTATGGCCATAACAACTACAAGTATTAATGTATAAAATGTTCCAGTATACATATGTATGTGTATGAGTCCTTTTATCATGTGTATTTTACAATCAAACATTTTCATAGGAATACAGGCATGCCAATACATACAAACGAGACTTTTTATACCCTTCACCTTCGTGAGAAGGGTATATATAAATTTGTCATTCCGTTTGTAATTTCTACAATATAATTTTCCGACCCTATAAAGTATATATATTCTGGATCCTTATAGATAGCGGAGTCGATTTAGCCATGTCCGTCTGTCTGTCTGTCTGTCTGTCTGTCTGTCTGTCTGTCTGTCTGTCTGTCTGTCTGTCTGTCTGTCTGTCTGTCTGTCTGTCTGTCTGTCTGTCTGTCTGTCTGTCTGTCTGTCTGTCTGTCTGTCTGTCTGTCTGTCTGTCTGTCTGTCTGTCTGTCTGTCTGTCTGTCTGTCTGTCTGTCTGTCTGTCTGTCTGTCTGTCTGTCTGTCTGTCTGTCTGTCTGTCTGTCTGTCCGTCTGTCTGTCTGTCTGTTGAAATCAATTTTCTGAAGACCCCAGATGTCTTCGGGATCCAAATCTTGAATAATTCTGTCAGACATGCTTTCGAGAAGTTTGCTATTTAAAATCAGCAAAATCGGTCCACAAATGGCTGAGATATAAGGAAAAAACCAGGACAACCTCGATTTTTTACCTATTTTTTTACCTATATCTGGATTACTAAGTCATTAATATAGACAATATGGATATCTAATGATAGATATTTCAAAGACCTTTGCAACGACGTATATAAGACCATAGTAAGTTGGACCTACAATGGGTCAAAATCGGGAAAAAATTTTGAACCCGAATTTTTTTTCACCAAAAGTTTTTTTGGCTAAATATTAAAAAAAAAAATTTAATTTAAAAAAAAAGTTTTTTAAATTTAAAAAAAATTTAAAAAAAAAAAAAATCGAAAAAAAAAATGTTTTTCAAAAAATTAAAAAAAAAAACAACTGGAAAAAAAATTAATTTTGTTTGCCTAAAAATATTTAAAATTTTTATTTTGAAGTATAGTTTGGTGAAGTATAGATTCGGCTCAGCCGAATATATCTCTCTTACTTGTTCATTTTCAATAAGGCTGCTGACGATGTGGATGATGGGGCTGTATTTTAAAGAGCAAGTATGTTTGTATTCACATTCATATTACATACATATGTATAGTATGTATGTATGTGTATTTGTTGTTGATTTAAATAGTTTATAGCAGTCAGTTGTATAAACTTCGTCTGTCCTCTGTCTGTTGTTATTTTCAGCATTATTGTTTTTTTATATATGTATGTAAGTATATAAATATATTGTTGTTGATACTGGCGTTTTGTTGTTATTGGTGTTGTTGCTTTTTTTCAATTTTAATATTTTACAGTTGTTGTCGTCGTCGTCGTTTGTAATACAAACTATATGCCTGAGAGATAATACGGGGAAAAAGTAGCTGACGTCAACTTTTGGTATTTTTATGGCATTTTTTCTTTTTTTTTTTTCTTTCTCTTCTTTTTTTGTGTTGTTTTGTTTTGTCATGTCGCTATTCTGTAGCTGTTTTTATTGTTATTTCGCTTCTTCTTCTTGCTCTCTTCTAGATGAGCATGGTCTATTGTTGTCATTATTACAATTGTAATATTGTTTTTTATTGTTTGCCAGCAGTATTTTCTTTCTGGTAGGGTTGTTTTTCTGAAACCACGTCTAATTGTGAAAAATTTTCAATTTATATATAATTTTTTTTTATAGTGCTGCGGTTTTACACTCTCTTCCCTGCTTCCTTGTATTATTGTGGGCTTTTTTTGTTTGTCTTAAATATAGCAGTTTTTCATTATTTGCATTGAGCTGTTATGGTTCAATGTTTTGTTTTTAACTAGTCGAAACTAAGTGAGAATTAAAAGAGGCATGCATGTATATAAAAGGGTTCAGCTGAGTTTTTGATGTATTTCTATGCATTTGTTAATATTTGAGGAATTCCCCTGGGAGTTATGCAATGTGAGATTAAAATTTCAAATTATTAAAGTACATTTCCTCTAAAAAGTCAATTACATATATAAAATGGCTAATATAATCTTTAATTATCAATAATTTTCTGATTATAAGGTTAATCAAAGATCACCCATATTTCTATAAATATATAGATAGTTTATATGAAAAACTAAAACTAAAATAAAAATTAACAACATTGTATAAGCAGCCTACAATTGAGAATGTGAAATTAATTTCCACCTTAAAATCATTATTTTATATGGAAAGCTTTAACTTTATAGATTTGTAACATTAAAAAACTGATTACGAAAATTACTTTTATTTTGAAACATTTGTACAATGTAAATTTATTCAAAGTATTGGCCATTGTTAGCTATGACCTTATCCCATCTTTCTGGCAACATATGGATTTCAAGCCAAAGAATTCTTTATATTTTGATTCCAAATACGAATCAAGCCAATATCGGATACTCTGTTCCAGAGAGATCGTTCTGCTTTAATCGAAACAAATACTGACGGGACAACGTCTGAACTATAAAGAGAGTGAAGCAAAACTTCCCAACCGCTTGATTCTACATAGTTTTTAACAGGTATTCAAACATGTGTCCGAGTGTTGTCATGATGGAGTATTACAGTTTCATGTCTGGCGGCATATGCTGTCACGAATCAGTTTTGTTCGGTACAGTTTCCCTTCACATACGATCTCTTACGTTTATCGTAATGGATTAATTTTTCATCGCTAGTAATGATTCGTTCAGACATACAAAATCATCTTTCAATTTTCCTGCTTTTGTATGAAACCAGCTTCTTGTAAACGTTTTGAAATTTGCTGATTGAGTAGCTTCCAATAACAATTTTTGTCTTCGGTGACAAATTCACCAGTTCCGAAACCATCTCTCACACGTTGAAACAGATGAAACACATTCACCATAAGCATAGGTGTGCAATCGGTGTGCTTTAGCGCCACTTTTTTTTGTTGGCTCAAAATGATGCTATGCTTTAAAACAGGGGTGCCCAAAAGTTCCTTATGAAAGAGCAAACACCAATACATTTAAAGAAAAACTAATTTTTATTCAATATTTTTTGTTGTAAAAACCACAAAATATAAAGAACAATGAAAACAAGTAAGAGAGCTATATTCGAATCTTATATACCCTTCACCAAATTATACTTTAAAATAAAATTTAAAAAATGTTTTTTTTTTTAATTTTTTTTTTTTCAAAATAGTTTTTTAAAGTTTTTTTCAATTTAAAAAAAAAAAATTTTTTTAATTTATTAGTGAAAAAAATTTATGACAAAAGAATGTTTTTTGTAAAAAAATTCGGGTTGAAAAGTATTTTTCCCGATTTTGACCCATTGTAGGTCCAACTTTGTATAGCCTTATATACATCGTTGCAATGGACTTTGCAATATATATCATTGGATATCCATATTGTCTATATTTATGACTTAGTAATCGAGATATAGATACAAATTATTCCAAAAATAGGGGTTGTCTCGGATTTTTGCTCATATCTCCGTTATTTATGGACGGATTTTGCTGATTTTAAATAGGAAACTTTTCGAGAGCATGTCTGACAGAATTATTGAGGATTTGGATCCCGAAGATATCTGGGGTCTTCAGAAAATTGATTTCAACAGACGGACGGACAGACAGACAGACGGACATGGCTAAATCGACTCCGCTATCTATAAGGATCCAGAATATATATATATACTTTATAGGGTCGGAAAATTATATTGTGGAAATTATAAACGGAATGACAAACTTATATATACCCTTCTCACGAAGGTGAAGGGTATAAAAATACACACTTTTTCAAACGATACCGTACGATAAACAAAAACAAAATCTACATTGATGATCGCTGTCGACAATGTTTACCAGCAACGCATACGAAAGTGTTGTTGCTTTGCACTTGCGTGTATACAGTGAAGAACGACTAAAAACTAACAAGACAAAGTTGTTAGTGTATTTCATATTGCTAGTGCTAAATGCTGTAATGAGTATAGAAACACACAGCCTATAGCTAAGAGCATTTACAAAAACAAATGAGCAGCAAGAGTATAGAGCTTGGGCACCCTTGCTTTAAAAGGTATTATTTTTTTAAAAAAAAGTACTCTTTTTGAAAAAGTACCTTTTAAAATGGGCCCTTAGAAAGTATTGTTTTTGAAAAAAGTACACTTTTTGAAAAAAGTACCCTTTTTAAAAAAGTACCTTTTAAAAAGGACCCTTAGAAAGTATACTTTTTAAAAAGGGTACCTTTTTAAAAAGTATACTTTCTATGGTATGTATTCTGTTTAAAAACTACCCTTCTTTTAAATTTCTTTGTGTGCATTTATGTATGGTTTTGCAGTTTTCTGTTTGTATTGAAAAAATTCGTGATTTCAATTCTATAATTTTAGTTTATTTTGTTAAACATTCTATATAATAAAGCAGCAATTAAATGCCACAACAATGCTGCAAAAGATGACGCATTGGTGATGGTTAATGCAGCAGAACATGACAAATGGTCGTTGGTTGTTGCAGCAAATAAATGGTGGGAGAAAAACTTAAACTTTAATAAAATAATTAAATGTTTAAAAAATATTAAATTATTTGAAAAATATGTTTAAAATGTTAAAAATTCGAATAAAGTTCCCCAAATTGTTCTCGTATCAAGAAAAACATTTGCTCTCCAAGAAGATTGTTTTTGAAAAGTTTCTATATAAAACTAGTAAGAGAGCAATATTCGGTTGTGCCTAATCTTATATACCCTTCACCAAATTATACTTAAATATAAAAATTTTATATATTTTTAGGTAAACAAAATTTGTTTTTCAAAATTTAAAAAATAATAATTTAAAAAAAAAAAAAAAAATTTTTTTTTTTTTAATTTTTTTTTTAGTTTACTAGTGTATAAAATGTATGACAAAAAAATAAAAAAAAAATTCTGGTTAAAAAATATTTTTCCCGATTTTGAACCATTGTAGGTCCAAATTACTATAGCCTTATATAGATCGTCGCAATGGACTTTGAAATTTCATCCAGATATAGATCAAAATCGAGGGTGGTTTTTTCTTTATATCTCAGCCGCTTTTCTCGATTTTATATAGCAACCGAGCCGGAAGAATTCCCGATATATTGATGTATGAATCACGTTTGTAGGTTATTTGGGGTCCTCAGAAAATTGATTTCAACAGACGGACATGGCTTAATCGACTCCGCTATCTATAAGGATCCAGAATATATATACTTAATGGGGTCTTATATATACCCTTCTCACGAAGGTGGAGGAAGAATTAAATAAGCAACGATTACTTGTTTGCTAACAGTTGTCTGTTGAACTTTTTAAGTTCAATTGATTAATTCTCTGAAAAGTACTTGATCACAACTTTTAAAAGTATTAGCTGAAAAAACTTATTTCTTTACGAATACTGAATTTGTTGTAATTTATACGACATACAGCTGTAATGATCGAGTTTTTAAGTTGTTGCTACAAAATTGTAAGATTTTAAGCTTTCTATTTATTCGATTCGATGTTCATAACAAATCTCTTTTCTCTATTTGCTAAATTAATTTTTAATTCTCTACTAATCATTTACTTTTTTCTTTTATTTCCTTGCAGGTAAGTTGAATAAATTGATTTTACATGGAAACCTGAATAAGTGTAAGTATAATTAAGTTGCTTTCAATTGAGAGCCCTTGTATTTCATTCATATAAACACTGACTGATAATCGAGGAAAAAGCTTAAACTATTTTAAATTCACCAATATTTTTTAGGAAAACTTAATTTTTAAAATGTGCATTATTATTAATATGGTTTTTGCAATTAGTATTTTAATTCTAATAAATTTTATCTATTTTACGCTTAAAATACTTAAATCTAGAATTTGGTACCTAAGGTCGTATGATTAATATTATTATGTAATATTTTTGGATTATTCTTAATATCTTGGAAACTATCACAGATATTGAGGTTCTTTTAACAAACACTTAAAGCTAATAGTATAAGGAATAAAAATAAATAAAAGGGAAGGAGAGAGAAATATCAATGCGGCAGTATATTCTCATGACAACAGACTTAGGTTTTTGGTTCTCAGTTACCTATCTAGTTGTCATCTATGGTATAAGGCTTTCGACGAATGGTTTCATATGTTCAAATTATAGTACAACTATGGAAGTATAGTTAATCATTAAGGGGTTTGTTTAGTTAGTTATTAAATTCATTCAAAAAATAAGGTAAATTTTTTAAAATACTGAAAATTGTAACTACGAGTATGGGCTAAAAAGTCCATGCCTTTTTGAATAAAAAAATATTTTATTTTTCAACATAATCTCCTTTGTTTCTATGCACCTTGTTCATCGTTTCTCCAATTTTTTTATCCCTTTCTAAAAATAAGATTAAAATAGATATTTTTTGTGAGATGATTTCATCGCTGGGTCTAATCTCTTTCCGCAGGGACATTTCTTCAGGTTTGGAAATATGTTATAGTCACTGTGGCCTAAATGCGGTGAAAAGGGAGGAAGAGAGAGCATTTGATAGCCTAATTCAGGGATTATTGCATTGAAAATTGCACATGTGGTGTGCACCCTTATTAGCAAACGCGGCAACCATATTGCGGTAAGCTTTCTCATACCCAAGTGATCATTCAAAATATAAACCAACGAACCATGTGAGATGCCTATGTCTGCCACAATCTCTCACACTATCAATGATTTATACAATATTGCGAAAATGATCGAATTCACTTAATTGTGAATTAATTCGAAAAGATTCCATCGATTTTTATGATCGATATCTCATTTTGTTCCTATTACATGTAGCTTTGCGATAAAGTAATACATCTGAACAATTTCTGACGTATTCGATTTTTCATGATTTTTTTAAACAAAAAAAATTAGCTTTTTTTACGTAAAAACTATATTTTTTGCTTCAATTTGGTATTATAACTCGGAAACTACTGAGCCGATTGAAACGCAATATATAAACGGAATAAAGATTATGTAAATCTCAGCTTTTCTAAGTTTATTTTAAAACCATCGGACTGACCTTTAATTATGTGGGGAAACGTCTAACAAAATTCACAATTTTACTTAAAAATTTAAAAAAAAAAAAAAATAAAAAATCTATCCATAGAATTGAAAATTTTTACCATGTTTATACTTAGGTAGTCATGATGTATCAAATCAGTATATAGTGGTTAGTCAAGCCCTTTTCTTTGCTATTATTACTAACGAAATTCCATTTTATCCATCTTTTCTTCAAGTCACGCAGTAGTCTTCTTTTAATGGCTGTCAAACACAAACTAAATGACGTAGCTTGTTCAAATTTAGATGGAAGTCAACTACTAGATGTCTGTTGACAGGAGCAGTGTTGTTCTTTCAGTTAAGAGACGGGAAATTGAAAAAGTCCCGGACTTATTGTCGTATTTAGAAGAATAATCTGGATATTGACACCAACTGCATTGCTCACTTACAAGTCACAATGAAGTTGCTCTTAACTGCACATCATTCATGTGTTAATTTCTCAAAAAAGTCACCCTGAAAAAGACAAAACATTAAATTGTTGCTCCTTTTATTATTTGTTTTTTTAACTCTTCTCTATTTTTACAATGTCCACTTCTAGTCTCTTCTGAAATAGACAAAACAGTACATGTCTGGCACGTGACCTTTAGCCTTTCGCCAGGTTTGAGAAGTCTTTATCTTTCCTGTTCCAGTTTTTTGTTGAAATTGTCAGTAATCTCTTTTTAAAAATTCCTGTAACGTTTTTTGGAATTGACTGAAGGCGTATGATTAATATTTATTTATAAACTAAATACATAATCCTCATACGCTTATAATAATTCGGATGTTTGTTGTGCAATAAATTATCTATTCTAAAATATCTATAAAAATGTTAACAGTCTTAAAAACAGAAGATT
Organism: Calliphora vomitoria; assembly: GCA_942486065.2. Taxonomy (NCBI): domain Eukaryota; kingdom Metazoa; phylum Arthropoda; class Insecta; order Diptera; family Calliphoridae; genus Calliphora; species Calliphora vomitoria. Next base: position 112,190,951 of record OW818030.2, on the reverse strand, counting down.
TCACTCCTTTATGTAGATTTTTTTTATATTAATTTTGTGGTACCCCTGGACGTATGAATAATATTTATTTAGAATTAAAATTAATAAAAATCATTTAATTGCAATTGCAAAAAGATCTGGATTGCCAACATTATTGAATAATTTTAAAGGTTTAAACAAAACTCCATTAAACAAAAATGCATTCAACTAGGGCGTATGATTAATATTTATTTATTATATCAATTAATAATACTTATACGTTTATAATAGAGTATAAGCAGAAATTTCTGAAACCTAAATTACAAATATTTACTGGACAATGTTTCTACACATTTAAAAATATAGAAGAATCAATTTAAAAATAGTTTTCTATATTAAAATTAAAGATTTGTTTTCCTAAAAGACTTAAAATTTTTAAATAAATGTATATTCTAACACTTTTTAAATCCTCAATATAAATTCTTAAACCATCAATAATATTTCTACACTTATTTCCCTTTAAGAAAATACTCATTTATTTATTAGCACATAATTTAAATTTCTTTCCTTAAAACATTCAAATGCTATAAATTTATTTCATTGTCCCTAGAAAATTACACATTTAGTTAGTTCCTTGCTTATATATTATATTCTTGAGCTAAAATTCCAAGTTAAGTCTCTTCCGGTTTTAAATTTCTTTATGCAACAAAGTAAAAGAAAAATAAGAAAAAAACTAAAAATTTTTTGGCATTGATTGACGACACAGTCACGCAATTGATGCAGAAAATCGTTGAGAATCGAGAAAAAAAAAACACCAGCAAACAGCACAGACTAAAGCACATAGAAAAAAAAACCGTTTTTATTTTGGCATGGTCATGCTCAATAGCAATGGCAGAGGAATAGCTCCGGAGGGGGTCTTAAACATCAACATCAGCATACATCAATATTTCGAAAAGCCCATTTACTAGTTTGCCACCACTGGGTCCCCCACTATCACACTTGCACCATTTCCATAGCTTTGTAAGTGTTCGCGCATGTCGTCACTTGTTATTTATTACACTGTGCAATGGTCGTAGCTCGTTAGAGCAGTTGGGGAGAATGATATGAATGAGAGGATTTTGGTGTGTCTAGTAAAGTGTCAGACATATTTGCTGGTAAGTCGACTCACTAGTGTTTGGGTTATTTGGCCGTCAGACTGTCTGGCTGGCAGGCTGGCTGTTTGGTTGGAAAAGTCTGCAATGCTTTTGGTTTTAGTGGTGCTCGTTTTAAGCCGTTATAATGTTAACACCGCTAATGGCCGACATGACTACATACGGCAATAATAAATGCAACATTTTGTTGCTATAAATACCCTTGCTATGCACAGGAGAAGATAGTGGAGATGGGGATGTGAGTGAAATGTATTCCTAGTACACAAGAGATTAAGATGATGACAATAATAATGATGATTTAGCTCAGGCTTTTATGAGGGTTAAAAGATACGTTTTTTTTAAAACATAAGTAAAATTTCTCTCTTGAAGATAGATTTCTTCCTATAGAGCTTTTCTGTAGAAAAGCTTCTCTTTAAAGGAGAATTTTTTATCTACAAAAGTCTCGAAAATTGTGTCATAAAGAAGAAGTCTCTCCTGTAGAGACACTTTTTCTATAGAAAAAGTCTCTCCTGTAGAGACACTTTTTCTATAGAAAAAGTCTCTCCTGTAGAGACACTTTTTCTATAGAAAAAGTCTCTCCTGTAGAGACACTTTTTCTATAGAAAAAGTCTCTCCTGTAGAGACACTTTTTCTATAGAAGAAGTCTCTCCTGTAGAGACAATTTTTCTATAGAAGAAGTCTCTCCTGTAGAGACAATTTTTCTATAGAAAAAGTCTCTCCTGTAGAGACAATTTTTCTATAGAAAAAGTCTCTCCTGTAGAGACAATTTTTCTATAGAAAAAGTCTCTCCTGTAGAGACAATTTTTCTATAGAAAAAGTCTCTCCTGTAGAGACAATTTTTCTATAGAAAAAGTCTCTCCTGTAGAGACAATTTTTCTATAGAAAAAGTCTCTCCTGTAGAGACAATTTTTCTATAGAAAAAGTCTCTCCTGTAGAGACAATTTTTCTATAGAAAAAGTCTCTCCTGTAGAGACAATTTTTCTATAGAAAAAGTCTCTTCTGTAGAGACAATTTTTCTATAGAAAAAGTCTCTCCTGTAGAGACAATTTTTCTATAGAAGAAGTCTCCCCTGTAGAGACACTTTTTCTATAGAAGAAGTCTCTCCTGTAGAGACACTTTTTCTACGGAAGAAATCTCTCATGTATAGACACTTTTTCTATAGAAGAAGTCTCTCCTGTAGAGACACTTTTTCTATGGAAGAAGTTTCTCCTGTAGAGACACTTTTTCTCTAGAAAAAGTCTCTCCTGTAGAGACACTTTTTCTCTAGAAAAAGTCTCTCCTGTAGAGACACTTTTTCTCTAAAAAAAGTCTCTCCTGTAGAGACACTTTTTCTCTAAAAAAAGTCTCTCCTGTAGAGACACTTTTTCTCTAAAAAAAGTCTCTCCTGTAGAGACACTTTTTCTCTAAAAAAAGTCTCTCCTGTAGAGACACTTTTTCTCTAGAAAAAATCTCTCCTGTAGAGACACTTTTTCTCTAGAAAAAATCTCTCCTGTAGAGACACTTTTTCTCTAGAAAAAGTCTCTCCTGTAGAAACACTTTTTCTCTAGAAAAAGTCTCTCCTGTAGAGACACTTTTTCTCTGGAAAAAGTCTCTCCTGTAGAGACACTTTTTCTCTAGAAAAAGTCTCTCCTGTAGAGACACTTTTTCTCTAGAAAAAGTCTCTCCTGTAGAGACACTTTTTCTCTAGAAAAAGTCTCTCCTGTAGAGACACTTTTTCTCTAGAAAAAGTCTCTCCTGTAGAGACACTTTTTCTCTAGAAAAAGTCTCTCCTGTAGAGACACTTTTTCTCTAGAAAAAGTCTCTCCTGTAGAGACACTTTTTCTCTAGAAAAAGTCTCTCCTGTCGAGACACTTTTTCTATAGAAAAAGTCTCTCCTGTCGAGACACTTTTTCTATAGAAAAAGTCTCTCCTGTCGAGACACTTTTTCTATAGAAAAAGTCTCTCCTGTCGAGACACTTTTTCTATAGAAAAAGTCTCTCCTGTCGAGACACTTTTTTTATAGAAAAAAAGTCTCTCCTGTCGAGACACTTTTTCTATAGAAAAAGTCTCTCCTGTCGAGACACTTTTTCTATAGAAAAAGTCTCTCCTGTCGAGACACTTTTTCTATAGAAAAAGTCTCTCCTGTCGAGACACTTTTTTTATAGAAAAAGTCTCTCCTGTCGAGACACTTTTTCTATAGAAAAAGTCTCTCCTGTCGAGACACTTTTTCTATAGAAAAAGTCTCTCCTGTCGAGACACTTTTTCTATAGAAAAAGTCTCTCCTGTCGAGACACTTTTTCTATAGAAAAAGTCTCTCCTGTAGAGACACTTTTTCTATAGAAGAAGTCTATCCTGTAGACACTTTTTCTATAGAAGAAGTCTCTCCTATAGACACACTTTTTCTATAGAAAAAGTCTCTCCTGTATAGACACTTTTTATATACAAAACGGCTGTCTTTGAAATATATTTTTCCTGTAGAAGAATTCTCTATTTTAGAGGCAAAGTCTGTCACTAGGAGTAATTTTCTGTATAAGAAGTCTGTTCTTTAGAGACACTTTTTCTGCCCTTTTTTTTAGATAAAGTCTCTGCTTTAGAAACACGGTTTCTCATTTAGAGACACGTTTTCTGGAATTTTAAAGCCAAAATTAAAAGGGTTTTTTTTGTCTAATTATTTTTTCAGTGAGAAAACCATTCTATAAAAAGAATTCTTCTACAAAAAAGAAGGAAAGACAAATTTATATATATTTTTTATTCCTTTTGAAATCAAACTTTAGGAGCCACCATTCCACCCAACTATTTTACAAGACAGACAGCCATCTAACAACCATTAATAAATATTCGTTGGTATATCAAATCAAGCCATCTACACCAAGAACCAACGACGGCGAACGACTGACCAACCAACCACAGATACTAACAAATTTTAATCGCTTTTAACTGAATGTGTAGACACTCACTCATGGAATTTACAAATACTTTTACACACATACATCTCTACACATAAATATTTAATTACGAAAAGTGCGATTACAGCACATAAAGCGTTTAATACGGTGGTATTTCAGTTCATTAGCTCTATCCGCTAAAAGAATTTGTTGGCAATAAGAGACTTAAATTTCGGTAAATGAAACTTTAGATTTTGTCCACCTGTCATTTCTATTATGAACCTCTTATTCCAGTTTTTTAAACGTTCCTAACCACTGTGTCATTTTGGTAGACTTTTTTTTTTTTTTTTTGTTAACAACTGCGTGTTTATTAAAGCTAATAATGATGTTGAAAATGAAATGTCATTTTTGCCAGACATCGATGGCCATTAAATTTCATAATGGCTGTCTAAAGTGACCATGATAGCTTAATTTATAGCCTAAGTATGAGTGGTTGTGTGTTAGAATGTGCACTTAACTGCAGATGTTTATATTAATAAAAACTTTTTATTAAAAATACTTGAATGAATAATATTGTGTGGCATTTTTTAAATGGATATTCGCCAGACTTTTATAATTATCCAATGTTTGGCTAAAATTTTATTAATTTAAAAAAAACATCTAACAATATCTTAATATAAATCAATTGAACTTTCAGTATTTAATTTCCTGTTATGCTGAACAATGCTTCTTTTGTTGAATTGAAATAACAAGTGCGTATGATTAATATCAAATATACACTATTAATTACATATTCCTCATACGCTATGGAGTGCTTTTATTTAGCAATGAATTGAATGAATGCATTAAAGACATTCAATTTAATCGATTAATATTCTTCAAATAAGTTTGTATTTCATAAAAAAAAAATTAGATTAAAGACCCTTGTTGTATGATTAATAGGACGACACCATTTGTATGGAAATAAAAAAAATTTCAAATAAATTTAATGATAAATATAAATTTTTGGAATATTTTAAAAATGTTATTTTCAATAACCAGACCTTACAACCTAATCTTTATTACTAGGCAAGTATATTAATTTTAATTTTTTCTGTTTGTCAACACTCCATTACTAACACTATCATAGTGATATCCTCTTCTTTTGTTAATATACCACAAATTAATCCGTAATTTCTTTAAAAAAAAAAAAAAACTTCAAAAGACTCCCCTCATCTTGGTAGAACTTCTCATCTGTCAAAAGACACCCACTTAATTTTTAATATTTTGATTGTGCTCATAGTAACTGGTTTTTATTAAGCTTCTTTCATAGCAACAACAATATCAGCTACATATAATAACGAGTGTCTGAACTGAACTCTACAACAAGACCATAAATTTACTAAGTATGTGAACAAAAAAAGCAAATATTTAGCAAAAACAGCAACAACATAAGCAAATAATATTTAACAGAAAAAAGATTGACTGACTTGCCAAAAAGTATGCTAGAAAATGTTCACCAAATAAAACTCATTGACATAGTTACGCAGTCACACGCATACATACATATCCCCCAGCATATACACATTTTGGTACAGAATACCAAGGATGTGTAACAAAAAGTACAAATAGTACCAGGCTTTTTTAGGGAAAGTGAGTGATATAGAAACAGTGAATCTAAATGACAGACCTTTTCCATAGAACTGGCTCTAAGTGGCAGACTTTTCCATAGAAAAAGTGTCTTTAAAAGATAGAATTTTTCCATAACTAAAGGCATTGAAACAGTGCATCTAAATTACAGACTTTTCCTTGGAAACTCTAAATGACAGACTTTTCCATAGAAAAAGTGACTCTAAATGACAGACTTTTCCTTAGAAAAAGTGGCTCTAAATGACAGATTTTTTCATAGAAAAAGTGACTCCAAATGACAGACTTTTGCCATAGAAAAAGTTTTTCTAAAAAATAGAATTTTTCCATAGAAAAAGTGACTCTAAATGACAGACTTTTCCTTAGAAAAAGTGTTTTTAAAAGACAGAATTTTTCCATAGCTAAAGTGTATCTAAAAGACTTTATTCATAGAAAAAGTATTTTTAAGGGACTTTTGTTTTTATAGAAACTTGTCCCTAAAAGACACACCTTTCTTATAGAAAGGTATCTCTAAAAGACAGAAGTTTTCTATTGAAAAAATGTCTCTAAAATAAAGACTTCTTCTTTAGAAAGGTGTTTATAGAAGAAAGACATCTTCTATAGAAAAGATATCTCTAAGACAGACTTCTTTTATCGAAAAACTGCCTTTAAGAAGGGAAGAGAAAAGCTGTCACTAAGAGAGAAACTTCTTCAACAAAAACTGTTGAAAAAAATAGTCTCTAAGAGAGAGTATTCTTTTATAGATAAAGTTTGTCTAAGAGATAGACTTCTTCTATAAGAAAAGTGTATCCAAGTGACAGACTTCTGAGATACTTTTTCTTTACGTTTTCCTCCAAAATATTTAATAGTACCCTGGTACCATTTGTCATCTCTGCTACACACCCATAATACGATTAGTGCCTCTCAGATAGAGACTTCATCTATAGAATAGCTGTATCTAAGAGAGAGACTTCTTCTACAGAGAAACTGTATCAAAGAAAGAGACTTCTTCTGCAGAGAATATCTCCGAAAGCAAGACTTCTTTTATAGGAAATGTGTATCCAAGTGACAGACTTTATATATAGAAAAAGTATCTCTAAAAGAGAGATTTCTTCTATAGAAAAGGTTTATATAAAAGAAAGGCTTCTTCTCAACACAAAGTTTCTCTAAAATTGAGAATTTTTCTTCAAACATAGTGCCTATAATTGAGATATTTTCATTAGTGTCTTTATCTGAGATAATTTTCCTTTACGTTTTCCTCCAAAACATTATGTTTAAAGCAGAGACATTGAAAAGTACCATGGTACCATTTTTCATATCTGCTACACACCCATAATACGTATAGTATATTGTGTATGTGTCTATGTACGTACATACGTATGTTTGTACTTTAATGTAGAAAACGTGTAAAAGGTTTTTTTTTTTTGTTGTTGTTGATTTTTTTTCGTCTTCTTGTTGTATTTTATGTCTCTAGAGCAGACACTCCTTATTTCTATTCTAGAATACATACGAGTACACAAGTATAGCAAAAAACAAAAAAAAACACTGAACTATTTAAAAGGATTCTGTTGTACACACTAACAGACTCATACATCTACCAGTACATAGTATATTTATTGTATGCTAAAAGTTTGTTTATGTGCCACTAATACATTAACAAAACGAAAATGTATATAATACTTACCAGCTAAAGGAAACACATGCACACACTCAATGTACATAGACACCAACTGTGTCTGTGATTTTAGGTCGAAGTCTGTCTGGCATAAATTTACAACGTTTGTCCTACTGAACAACAGCCAGCTCTAAAGTCAGTTACGAGATGAAAGTGTCGACTTGTCTGTCAGTCGTTGAGTCGATTAGTCATTTATTGCCTGGTATTTGTTAGTAACGAAAACAGCACAACAAAAACACGCACAATTGGTTGGTAGTGTGCACCATCACCACCACCACCACCCATTCAATTTTATTGCTGGTTTAATATCCCCACCTCTCCATGACTCGTAGCAACAATTTCACATGGCCACTGCTTCAATATATATATATATATATATATATATATATATATATATATATATACACATCAGTTGTGTGTGTTTTTAAGTACACTTCCGAACCGGCATTGCCTGCAGACACCAACAGCCAACACACATATTAACACACAATATATATACATATATACACACTCAGAAACAAACAAACAAACGAACTTACATTCGACGGTTTCACAACGTCACAACAACTATTTAAGCCATTCGTCGTGGCGAGAGTCAGAGAGTCTAACGGTCAGATTATCAGAGAATTATTGCTCGTTGGTGTGTGTGTGTGTGTGTGTGTTTTTGAGGCAGACGTTAGTTAGCCAACAAAAAGTACCATTAACAGCACTTGTTTATCGTTAACAGATTTGGGTTAAAAATATTTCCTTCAACAGCACACTTTCTCACAAGCATTACTTTTTCTAAGAAAAAAGTCACCTGATTAGTTTTCTCTTTTAAAGGACTATTTTCTTTGGGAAAAAGTAATTTTTTCCATGGAGAGTGTTCATTGTAGAAAAACTAACTTTTTTTTGGTGAAAAAATTCCACTTTTAAAGACAGATTTTGTACTGAAAAATTCTTTGTTTTAAAAATTATTTTTTTTTTTATAGAAAAAGTCTCTACATCTTTTCTTTAGGAAAATTCGCTCTTGTATAGGTACTTTTGCTCTAGAAAAAATCTCACTTGTTGAGACACTTTTTCTCTACAAAAATTACCGTTTGAGGTGACAATTTTTCCCTACAAAATTTCTCCAGATAAATTTTCTCTACAAGAGACTGTTTGTCTCTCGATAAGAGACAGAAAAAGTCTCTCTATAAGAGACAGAAAAAGTCTCTCTATAAGAGACAGTTTTTCTATAGAAAAAGTCTGTCCATAAGAGACAGTTTTTCTATAGAAAAAGTCTGTCCATAAGAGACAGTTTTTCTATAGAAAGTCTCTCCATAAAAGTCTCTCTATAAGAGACAGTTTTTCTATAGAAAAAGTCTCTCTATAAGAGACAGTTTTTCTATAGAAAAAGTCTCTCTATAAGAGACAGTTTTTCTATAGAAAAAGTCTCTCTATAAGAGACAGTTTTTCTATAGAAAAAGTCTCTCTATAAGAGACAGTTTTTCTATAGAAAAAGTCTCTCTATAAGAGACAGTTTTTCTATAGAAAAAGTCTCTCTATAAGAGACAGTTTTTCTATAGAAAAAGTCTCTCTATAAGAGACAGTTTTTCTATAGAAAAAGTCTCTCTATAAGAGACAGTTTTTCTATAGAAAAAGTCTCTCTATAAGAGACAGTTTTTCTATAGAAAAAGTCTCTCTATAAGAGACAGTTTTTCTATAGAAAAAGTCTCTCTATAAGAGACAGTTTTTCTATAGAAAAAGTCTCTCTATAAGAGACAGTTTTTCTATAGAAAAAGTCTCTCTCTATAACAGACAGTTTTTCTCTAGAAAAAGTCTCTCTCTATAAGAGACAGTTTTTCTCTAGAAAAAGTCTCTCTCTATAAGAGACAGTTTTTCTCTAGAAAAAGTCTCTCTCTATAAGAGACAGTTTTTCTCTAGAAAAAGTCTCTCTATAAGAGACAGTTTTTGTCTAGGAAAAGTCTCTCTCTATAAGAGACAGTTTTTCTCTAGAAAAAGTTTCTCTTAAGAAACATTTTTTCTCTATAAGAAAAAATTTGCTGTAGAAAAAGTCTTTAAATATCAGACAGTTTTTTTCCAGAAAAAGTCTCTCTATAAGACCTAGATTTTCTCAAGAAAAATTCTGTCGCATAGACCCACCTTTTCTGTACTAAATGTTCCTTTTAATAGTTTTGGTACCTTTTTGATTTCTTTTTGAATACATGAAACGTCATTTGTTTTTGTTGCTACTGTTTTTTCCATGCTCAATTTACCACGCTCGTCGGTTTTTGTATTTTTTTGTCAAACTTGCCCGACTATATACCCATAGTCGTTATTGAGGATATAGCTATATAAGTATGCGTGTGTGTGTATATATATGTCTGTTGCCAGGTTGCGTGGTATGAGTTGCATCAGCTGATGTGTAGCTACAAATGTTTGGGTTAGTTGAATTGACTGAGCCAAACCATCCACCCACTTTGAACTACTTTTGCCTTTTTTCTTTTTTTTATGTTTTCTGTGTTAAAATGTGGCAAAGTTTTGTGTGTTGCTGTTGCTGTTGCTGTTGCTGCTGCTGCTGCTGCTGCTTTCTCTTCACCTCCATTTCCATTCGTGCTCGTCATTGTGTATTGAATTTTTGTTGTTGCCCATGCTGTTGTTGTTGATGACTGCTGTTGTTTGTTGTTTGTCCTGGTTAGACACGAACTTATAGATTTTTTTTATTGCTGCTATTTTGGTTTATGTTGTTGACGACGACAACAACAACAACATTATGTGAGACGCGCCCGTTTTATTGGAGCCTGTGTTGGGTTTAGTCTGTGACGCTGTATGTGTATAAATGGTTTAGTTCTCTTACTCTCTGTTTCTCTGGCTGTTGATGTATTTTTCGTATTTTTTTTTTTTTGTAATGTCAGTCGTCATCACTGCTGGAATTAGTAGCACAACTATAGAGACTGCTGCTGTTGGTTGCCTTTGACGCCATGTGTTATTAGCAATGGGGCAACAAAACTAAAAGTGGGTTTTAACACAAGCACCAACTAAACGAGCGAACTACCAGTCCGTGAGTGAGAATATCGACAGACCAACAGCCAACTTACACACATCTACATATATTTAGACAAGTTTTTTATTAGGGTGGCACAATTTGTAGGAGTAGGTTATAAAATTTTTACTTTTGTGGGAGTTGTATTGAACCTTTACATTTTGATAGTTAAAAACATCAGCTCGTAAAATGTCCATCCCGCTTATGCTGAATTGAAATAGATTTTCATCCTCAAATACCATTATAATTTCTTTAGGTAATGAGAACATTTTACCGAGCCATACTTCTGGCAAAGCTCGCCTTAAGCACTTTACATTTTTTGGATTTGTTAGTCATTGTGGAGCGCCTCTACAATTTTCTCGTATCAATTGTAGCAACCTTCTCATCTTCGATTCTTGTGATGTTTTAAGTATATAATAAAATTTACTAAAAGATATATACATACATATACATTTTAATGTTGCTAGTTTCTTAATAATTCTCATCAGGTTTTATTGTTTCCTTCTCCAGCTCTTGTTTTAGTTGTTGGTCAATAACATTGTGGGTCATCTATCCATCCATTCATGTTAAAGTTTATGTGAGAGTATTGAGATGTGTATCTGCATTTGTGTATCTCTGTGTAGATGCCTTATTTTAAGGATGCTGCTGCTGTTGCCACATCTAGAGTTCCTAAAAAAAACTATTTGACTCTGAAACTGATGCTGAAACTGTTTATGATGCTGGTCTATTGTTATTCACTACAGTCTGTTGGTTTTTGTTAGAACATTTACACACAAACACACTCTTAAATACACATACATATCACGTACATGCACACACACACACTCACATACCTTTTTCCTCTATTAGAGTAGGAAATACATTTTATGACGTTTTGTATGCATCACTTGCTGTGAGTTGTTGGTTGGTTGGTTGGTTGGTTGGTCGGTTGGTTTGGCTGGTTGCTTTCGTGTTTCTCTCTTTGCTGCTGTGTGTGCAGTAGTTAAAGCTGGCTTTTATCAGTGACTATGTTGAGGAGATGATGCCTTTAAATAGGTCAACTTAAATTTTTTAGTAATTTTTGAAAATTTTTAAATTTTCAATTGGTTTTTAGTTTGGATAGGGGAAATAAATTGTATAATTTAAACTCTTAAAATTAATTAACGAGAATGTATTTTTTGTAAAAAGGTAAACCAATTTGCGGATCTTATTGACATTTTTTTGGTTATTTTCGTACACAGGGAAAACAGATTCGTGATAGTAACCAAATTTTACAGTTGTGGCTAAAATATTTTAGAAGAGGTAACAAAATGTTGGTTGCTTCAACCGAAATTCTTCTTTATCAACTACGAAAAATTCTATGCACGCATAGAAAAAATACAATTGTGCATGTTTACAGTAACCATTATAACATTTTTTAAAAGTTTTTTAACAATATTATAGTCACAGTAACTATTTACATGATTGTGGTACCCACTTAACTTACGATTCACATGATTGTATCAATCATATATGTATATGGTTACAGTAAACAAGTATATGTTTGTAACAACCATTGTTATTATGAATCTTTATATCATAATATGTTGTTCTCAGATTATGATATCAATTAGCCGAGAGCAACATAATATGGTAAAACCTTAATCATAAAAAATACAAACGCTCGGCAGATCTTGTTGCTGCACATATATTTATATGTGGAGTAAAGATAATGCAATCAGAAAGTCCTTAATGTTCTGGCATGAGAATACAGTGTCAAATTCGGTGGACTTTATGTATTTTCCAGGTATCGAAAGAAGCACCCAAGTGTCTCGGGTTTTTTTAACGGTGTATCAAATACTTTACTACATCAGATCTTCTTACTATTCACACCATCTATATCCGACTGAAAATGGAATGCAACTGCATGTATGAGACGGTGCTGCTACGTCTAATTTGGAGCTTTTGGATGCCCTTAGGAAAGGCCGAGAGTGCATATCAATGACTTTGGGGTATCCAGCTACATTGATGCACTAGAGCATCTTCTCAATTTGTATTGTGTTTCACACCTCTATAATCCGAAGTCATAAAAGCAAAAGAAAGCAATTCATTTGAAAATTTTGAATATATCTCCGAACAATAAAATTTCTAATTAGGTTATGACTACCACAAAATCCGCGTTTTATAAGTGATCAATATATATGAGCAACGTTTTTTAATAAATCAACGCAAACTGCGAAGCTTTTTGGTTGTCTGTAGATACACACAGAGTCTCTGGCGGGAATCGAACCCGCAACCATCCGATTAATAACCTAGACTATCGGGTTTCTTGTTTACAATAGATAGGGTATCTTTTGAAAGCGGTTTTTGTTTTTAATAACTTTTATGTCATTTTGAAAGGTACATATCTGCCATTTATTCTCACTTAGTTATTGAGCATTATAGTGTAAACAACAACGTTATTTTTTAGTTTGTTTCGAAAATGTAGAATTTTTAACCAACAAAGCGTCATATGCGGGAAGTTTTGCTTTACTACTTTAATTTGAAAGAAAGTGCCGCTTAGGTACACCGATTGCTCACCAGAGCTTATGGTGAGTGCGAGTGATGGTTTGTTCGGTTCAAGAGTGGTGATTTTGACACGGAAGACAAAGATCGCCCAGGCCAGCCAAAGAATTGAAGGTATTACTCCATAAAGATTGTTGTAACACTCAATCAGAGCTTGTAAGATCATTAGGAGCTATTCAAGCAGAAATTTTAAAACGCTTGCGAGCAGCAGGATTCCAATACAAATTGAAGCCGAAGACCTTGAAAGATGAATTTTTATACCCTTCACCTTCGTGTAATTTCCACAATATAATTTTCCGACCCTATAAAGTATATATATTCTGGATCCTTATAGATAGCGGAGACGATTAAGCCATGTCCGTCTGTCTGTCTGTTGAAATCAATTTTCTGAAGACCCCAAATAACTTACAAACTTGATTCATACATCAATATATCGGGAATTCTTCCGGCTCGGTTGCTATTTCAAATCGAGAAAATCGGCCAACAAATGGCTGAGATATAAGGAAAAAACCAGGCCAACCTCGATTTTTGGCCTATTTTTGATCTATATCTGGATTACTAAGTCATTAATATAGACAATATGGATATCGAATGATAGATATTTCAAAGTCCATTGCAACGATGTATATAGGCTATAGTAATTTGGACCTATAATGGGTCAAAATCGGGAAAAATATTTTTACCAAAAAAATTTGTTTGTCATAAATTTTTGTTCACTAGAAAATTTTAAAATTAAGAAAAAAAAATTTGGAAAAAACTAAAATATTTCCAAAAAAAAATTTTGAAATTTTTTTTTTTTAATATTGAAAAAAAAAAAAATTTGTTAGTATAATTTGCTGAAGGGTATATAAGACTCGGCACAGCCGAATAAAGCTCTCTTAATTGTTATGTTAGAAATGTCTCTTAAACGCTAGAAAAGAAAATCATTTTTGCACCGATTCATTACTTGCGATGAAAAATGGATCCATTACGTTAACCCGAAGCACAAGAAATCGTTTGTGAAGCCTAGCCAACCAGCCGGATCGACACCTAAGCCAAATATCCATGGCGCTTAGGTAATGCTCTGTATTTGATGGAACCACAAGGGTCATATCTATTATGGTGATTCAAACTGACCAACTAATTCGATACCTAAGTTTATGATCTATTCCTTTTAAAACATTATTGAACTTAAACTCTAGTGACCTTTGACCTTTAATTTCCCTACATTTCATTCACTACATTCTGAGGCTGCGAACTATTTTTTTTAAATTTTGTGAAATTTTCAAGAAATTTGAATTAGTTGTTTAGTTTTCTTTAATTTCTAACATTAGTATTACAGTAATTAATCTAAGAAGAAAATAAAGCTACCAAAAACACAAAAACCCTCACATGATCGCTTGGGGAATCATAATTTAAATGCCAACAGCAAGTTTAAGATAAAAACCCATTAATTTTACTATATTTTAGTTCGAAATAAGAAAAAAAACAAATTTTTAACGGAAAATTTAGCACAAATAAAAAACTACAAAGAAAGAAAGAAACAACTCCCAGTGAACATGTTTTGTTACTCTACATTTGGAGGATAAAATGTGGACTTAAGTTTTTTTTTTTTTTTTTGTTTATCAAGCCATAAATATAACTGGCTACACACATGTGTTAAATAAGAGTAGTGTTAAAAAAAAAATGCGAGGGTGGCTTTTAAAGTTTATTTTTTTCTATTTTACTTTTTCACAAACTCTATTTGTTCTGAGGGCATATGTGCAGTTTCATCAGGTTGTTTGAGTTGGCAATTTTGTTAAAATAAAAACAAAAAAACAAAAGACTAACTGCTTTTATTACTGGGAGGGATTTGTTTTATGTTAGTTTTTATATTTGTTGAACAATTTTTCAGTGTGTGCATTTCAGGATGTGAGGAAATTATTAGGGAACAACAAATTAAGCAACTAATATATCAGTAATATCAATTATTTAGCTACAATATTTTCAATTCAATGTTATAAAATTAACTTCAAAAGGACTCTATTGAAATTTGAAATTTATTTTTAAATTTTTAATTTATTTTAAAGTATGTACCCTGCTAATATCGAAAAAAAAACTGTGTTATTTTGTTGGTGTGCGTATAAAAGCTTTTGTATGTATTGTTTTAGACTATATTTTTTTCTGTGTGTGTTTTTATACCATTCATTTTGTTGTTGTTTTTGCAAAGCATCTCTCTCCCCCTTTCTCTTTGTTTAAATGTTTGTAGAAATTCATTGTTTTTTGTGAAAATAAAAAGATATTTTTTGGGTATTGCTATAACAATGCTGCGATGCTTTTGTAAAGTGCTATTGTGTAGAAACTTATTGTTTATGTAGTTGTAATATCCTTCGTTCCTATTTTTGGCCTTTATCTATTAGTTTTTGTTGGTTTTAAATTTCAACTGTTTTTTTTTTTTTTTTGGCAACTGCAAAAAATAACTTGCTTTTTTCGTTGAAATTTACGAGTTGATGGGGTTTGTCTTACACCTTTAGTTTTTTTTTTACACCTACTCTTGAAAAAAAAAAAATTAGATTTTTGTGGGTTATATGTAGTTTAGATGTTGTGTATTTCCTTTAATAGCAAAAGTGTCCTAGTTTACTTTTGACACTTGCCTTAAGTCACCGCAGACTAAATGGCAAATACATGTTTTTTTTCCCCCAAAACAGAGTAAATAAATTAAATTTATAAAGCCGCAATTTGATAAAGAATGAATGATGTACCATACATATGTATGTTAACTATAGAGATGTTAGAAAATTCAAAGATAATTTCGAAAATGTTCGATAATCGATTTTTTTTTTACTAATACTAGTAGAATTATCATTTCCCATATGGTAAAAATTATAAATGAAATGTAGGTTAGGTTAGGTTAGGTTTCCAGGCAGCCGCGAAGTGAAGAAGAAGTGCAGCTCACGTGGGTCCAAGCGTAGGTCCCTTTGTGTTACCTGAAAGTATATAGGAAAGGAAGAGAAGAACAGAGTGTATGTGAGAAGAGAGAAGGGGACAGTAAGTCAGTTGTTAGTTGTAATAGAGAGTGAGAGAGGAAGTATGAGAGAGAGAGGAGAGTGGGTCATCATTGGTCACTCCATGGAGATCCCTATATTAGGTCTAGTTAGCCAATTACTGTGCCTTACAAAGGCATAAATGCACTCAATCCTCAAATTCGAGAGCTCAGAGAGACTAATTAGGGAACGATGTCCCAGAAACCTTAAGCGTAGATTTTCTAATGCCGGGCAGTGACAGAGAAGATGAAATATTGTCTCATCCTCCTCCTCGTTTTGACAGCTCCTACAGAAGTCGTTGTAGGGCAAGCCAAGTCTCCTCGCATGGTTGCCAAAAGTGCAGTGGCCGGTAATGACTGCCACCAAACCGCTCAATTGTGAGCGAGTTAAGCCAAGAATATATGTTGTTCGTCCACGATCTAGTCGGGGCCATATCATTCTGGTAATAGTACATGTGGGTTCGCAGCCCCATCTTGCCTGAGCTAGTTCATAATAGAAGTTATTAATATGAAGCTTGCACTTGGAAAGCGGAATCCCACATAGGAAGTCTATGTGTCCGTCGTGCAGCATAGCGCCTTTTTTCGCCAATTCATCAGCAACACAGTTGCCTATAGTATCTCCATGTCCCCGTACCCACTTGAGTACGACTGTTGAATGTCTCGCCATCCTGTTTAAGGATGTCCGGCATTCCTGGACCAAGTTAGATGTTGTATACACACCTGTTAGAGATTTTATTGCGGCCTTACTGTCAGTATATATACGAATATCCCTGCCTGATATCTTGTTATAACTGAGCCAGTTAACCGCCCTTTTTATGGCTGATATTTCAGCCTGGATAATGCTACATTCATTTGGAAGTCTAAAATATAACCTGGTTCCGAATTCCTGAATGTAGACACCTATGCCAACTCGGTCTCCCCTCCTAGAGCCGTCCGTATAGACTGAGAGACCAGTTGTGTCGTGTGTAGGACCGTCAATTGCTTCCGTATTATTCGGAATTGAGAAATCAAAATTTCTCACCATGAAGGGCCTAGAAGTGCAGTAATCGATATTTTCCGGAAGATTCCGAATGCTACCTATTATACTGACGTGACCATATGGAGTATGTCTCCACACCCCAATCGCGTTTAGCCTGAAGGCCGAATTGAATGCCGTTTTTCTGGCCATTAGATCCACAGGGATCCAGTTTAATAAAGCAAAGAGCGACTTTGTCGCGGTCGTTCTCAAAGCTCCTGTTATCATGATTGCCATTCTTCTTAAAACCTTCTCGAATAGCATACAAATTGATCCCTTGTCCAGTGCCTTCCACCAGACAGAGACTCCATAGAATAGTGTCGGCTTAATGACCGCATCACATATCCAGTTAACAAACTGGGGTCTAATACCCCATTGGGTACCTATAGCCTTCTTACAGACATACATAGCCGTTAAGGCTTTTGATGTCCTTGAAAGGGCATTGGGTTTCCAGGATAGTTTACTATCCAGAATGACTCCCAGGTATTTTGCATTGTCCGATAATTTTAGTTCAACACCATTCAATCGGGGAAGCGGGAAATGAGGAATCTTGTATTTCGTCGTGAATAGTACAAGCTCGGTTTTGCTTGGGTTAACACTCAATCCACTATCTGTACTCCACTGACTTAGTACACTGAGTGCGTATTCCAGGCGTTGCGATATCGTGCCCAAGTGGATCCCTGATACTGCCACTGCAACGTCATCCGCATAGGCGACAGTTTTATAGCCCATGAGATCCAGTTTCCTGAGCAGACAATTTATTGCCAGATTCCACAAAAGTGGAGTGAGGCGTACCCCTAGTGGCCATTCTCGTGATCGCAGCCGTTCCCTTTTCGGAACGAATGATCCTGCATCGTAGAAGGTTCTTAATGAACCTTACAGTTGATTGGTCCAGACCAAGATCATGTAGGGCTGAAACTATGGTTGCAGATTCTACGTTATTAAAGGCTCCTTCTATATCCAGAAAGGCCACTAAAGAGAAATTACCAAATTCAAGAGATTTCTCAATATAACCCACTAAGGAGTGAAGTGCTGTCTCAACAGATCTGCCCTTCGTGTAGGCATGCTGAGAGGGTGATAATGATCCTTGTGCTAAAGACGCCCGTATGTGGATGTCGATAATTCTTTCAAGGGTTTTCAGCAAGAATGATGATAGACTTATTGGTCTGAAATCTTTTGCTATGGTATGTGATGCTTTCCCTCCTTTCGGAATGAATATCACAGTACATTCGGTCCACCGTTTTGGAATGTACGACCAAATGAGACAGGCATGATAAATAGCTATCAGCCAAGGTGTTACTAGATCTATATTATTTTGTAGATCAGCAGGTATAATGCCATCCGGGCCCGGAGACTTATAAGAGTCAAAACTTCGAATGGCCCATTTGATCAAGTGCTCATCAATTACAATTGACGGAGTTGTCCGTTCATACGGTTGGGAATCACTATCCAAGTTTAGTGGTAAATTCCCCGGAAAATGTGTGTCCATGAGTACTTCCAGTGTCTCATGTCCATCAGTGGTCCACCTACCATCCTGTTTTTGAATATATCCCTGAACAGTTGGTGTTTTCGACAGGATCTTGCGCAAGCGATTGGTCTCAGAGGAACTTTCGACGCCGCTGCAGAAATTCCTCCAGGACCTACGTTTCGCGCTTCTAACCTGATTTTTAAATTTATTCAACATCGACTTATACGGTGACCAGTTGCCTGATCTTTTCGCCTCGTTGAAAAGTTTGCGACAACTACGCCTAGTGTTCGCTATATCCAATGACCACCACGGAGGTCTGACCTTTCCTCTGCGTGCAGAGGGAGTACATGTACGCCTAGTGGCCTCACTAAGAGAGAGTGTGAGCCTTTCCACAGCGCTTTCAATATCCCTAGTGTTATCTATCAGAGGGGGTAAGGGAAGTAAACCATAGAGGATCCGCGAATGATCCTCCCAATTGGTTTTCCTCCTGTTTAGAAAGGGAGTTACCTTTTCAACTTCTAATTCCATTGAGAAAGTCAGATACCTATGATCCGAGAAAGAACAGTCATCAGAAACCTTCCAATTCCTAATGAGCCGCGAGTGACTTGCACTAACAAGCGTTATGTCCAGAACTTCCTGCCTATTCGCCACCACGAAGGTAGGTTCTGAGCCACAATTGACAACTACCAGATTACAGTCTAATATGAAGTCTAAAATGTACTCACCCCGTTCATTAATGTCTGAGCTATCCCAGATTGAGTGGTGAGCATTTGCGTCAGCCCCGATTATCACCGGAGTTTTGGCCTGATTTGCAGCACGCATCATATTCGATACCAGGTTGTTTGGTGGAGGTTCAACCTGGTCGTGCGCCATATAGCTTGAGAGCAGCCACACCTTACCTGCGTCTGTTTCCCAAGCAGCAGCTACTGTATCTTCATCACTAAAATCAGGAAGAATGAAGATATTGAGATGGTTCTTGGCCAGAATACAAGATCGTATTTTACCTGATCGTTTAGTGTACAATAGTTTGTACTCTCTGGCGTTGAGTCCACGTATTTCACCGTTATGGATCCACGGCTCCTGGACCAACGCAATCTCCTCCCCATAGTTAGCTATGTGGAGAAGCAGGGCAGACGAAGCTGCTTTAGAGTGGTGAAGGTTCACTTGGATCACCTTCACCATGGTCTGGATCATATACGACCGTAACGTCGCCGTCTTCTGGGTCTGATTCCAGAAGAACGTCTTCATCCTCCGCTTCGTCCAGAGAACAGAATAAATCCCCAACCATACTGGAGTGCGATTGGGTCTCCATTTTGTCCTCAGAACTAGCGGGGTCATCCAGTTTGATGCCGTCCAAATCCTGTGGAGCTTCCAATTTGACATCGGAAGTTTCGGGGTCGAGCTTGTCGTCACCACGATAAATGCGCAGCTTGATACTATCGAATCCGTAGTAGATCTTGCTTTGCCTTTCTCGAAGTGGCGCCAAGGATTCCTTGTTAAGGACTACGACCACCTTTCTATGCGCACCTTCAGGAGCGGAAACCTTGACCACCTTCCAGTTATGGGTTGGTAGGTTGGGATTTCCGCTCTGAATATACGCCAGAATCTCCTCAGGTTCATGTGGCTCCGCCGGAATAACTGCGACTGATCTCGGTCTGCGAGGTATCTCGCTTACCGGGATCACGTCCAGTTTCGCGCCAGGCCACAATTCCCCTAGGGACGCAATTGCTAGTTTTAGCAGCATAGCTGAGCGCTCATTAGTACACGCTAGCAGTTTCACATGGCCCTGGTACCAGCCAGCATCGTCATTTTGCGGGGATGGACCGGGATTCTCTTTGAGAATCTTCCAGTATACCCCTAGCATACCCTGACGGATCATCAACCATTTATCCTGGGAGATAGCACCGTCTTCTACGCTCCTATCGATAATGGCTCTCACAAGTGGGTTGCGAGCAACCTCACTATACGGCCTTCTTACCACTCGAGCCTCTTGCTTCGGACGTTTAGTCTTCGGCTGTGTGTTCTGCTGATGAGTCAGTTCCTCCACCGAGCGTTGCCGTTTAGGCCCGACAGATGCGGCTTGGTCCGCTGCAACTGTGCTGGTGGGTGGATCGGAACTGTCCAGCTCGGATAGCAGGGTCTTTGCCCAGCTGAGTTTCGACAGTTCGTCGCTAGTGAGCGCTTCGACCGACTTGGACACAAGGCGATCGATGATGCGCAAGGCGGCACGCCTTTGTACGAAAGCCCTCCTTGATGGATCTTTGCGAGTGGGGGCAATCGTTACTGCCGTAGTGGCGGGAGAGGTTACGGAAGTTGGACCCGACTTCTGGTTCGACGATCCAACTTGTAACGTTTTCGCATGGACGACTGACTTATCGTCAGGGTCCGAAGCAGGGGTTTTTGCTGGTACATTACCAGCGAGGGCTAATGCAGCCTTGGAGGTGCTGGGTTTGAAATCCAGTGCTACCTCGCTGCTTGTAATCAAGCTGTCACCAGAAGGTTGGACAGATGATTTAGTGCAGTCAGTCAGCACAGGTTTCCCCGGCTGACCTCTTGCTGTTGTTGTTTGTGTTGTTGTATTTGTTTTATTATTATTTTTCATTTTGTTCCCACGAGTATGCACGTAAGGGGATGGACAATCCATGCAGGGACGGCGTACATGGACTGGGCAAAAACTGTATTACAACCGACCCGTGCCCTGGCGTCGGAGGGGAGCTGTTCGCGACTAGTCATCTTTAGCCACTAACTAGCCATTCAGGTCTTCAGCACTGCTACCATCACTTTGACCTTACAAGTGGGTGAAGATAAGAGAAGAGAGGAAAGAACAGTTTTGGTCCGCGGGTTGTAACATTGAGAAAAGGGAAATGAATGTGCTAGCACTAGGCGACCATTTGTTAAAAATGCATCGCCAGTATAACATTATCATAACACCCATAACATCCTACTGTGACCATTTGTTATAAAATGCATCACAGTATTATGATAGTTGGCTATCCCAATTTTCATTTACAGACCTAGCCATGTCAAGATTTTCAGACCATTTGTTAGAAAATGTATCTCAAGATATTGACATCGCTCGAGCATTTGTCAGGTCCAGTGACCTGTTGTTAAAAACAGTATCAATAGACTAGGCAATTGCTCCCCCTATCCGCCACCTGGGACGCGTCCGATGGGAGACTGAGAACTCCACACGGAAAATGAAATGTAAATTTAGTAAAATTTTTGTAAATTTAGTATAAAAATTTTGTAAATTTTATACTTTTTAAAAAATATTCGAAATTTTCTGAATTTTTTTTTATGAAAATCGTTTTTATTTCCCATTTTTTATAAAAATTCGAAAATTCGAACTAATTTTGAAAATCGATTTTTTACTGAAATTATAAAGACTTTTCATATGTTTCAAATTATAAAAAAGAATAACTTTAACATTAATTTTGGAAAATTTTTGAAATTTAAAAAAAATTATAAATTTTCTTTAATTTTTTAATTTCGAATTTTTGAAATTAATTTTGAAAATGTTCGAATATTAATTTTTTTCCTGGAATTATTAAAGTTTACATTTTTTATCTGGTTAAAATTATAAAAAACAAGAATATGTATTACGAAAAGTGTAATATTTTTGTAAATTTTTTATTTTTTAAAAATTTTGTAAACATCACAATAAGTACAAATTTCTTATTTTTCAACTTATTGTCTTTTCTTTATAAGTTTTAAACTTTTTAAGAATGTTCGAAAATTCAAAAGTTAATTTCGAAAATATTTGAATATCCATTTTTTGCCATAACTATTCAATTTTATTAAAATTACAAAATTTTATAATTTTCAAGATTATTCGAGATTTTATAAAAAATATTCGAATATTTTTTAAACATCAAAAAATTTAGGAATTTGTATGTTATTTTTGAAATAATTGTATTTTAAATTATAAAATTTTTTAATAATTTTTTGAAAATTCAAAGTTCATTTCGAAAATCGGTATATTTAAAAATGTAATTATTCAAATTTTATATTTTTTAAATGGTTAAAATTATAATAAGCCTGAATTTTACTAAAATTATTAAATTTAATAAATTTCGAAAATATTGAAAATTTAAAAAAAAAAATCGAAAATGTTAAACATCACAAAAACTTAGCAATATGTCACTTTTTAAATATTTATATGCTTTTTTAAAATTTTAAACTTTTTTTAAGCATGTTCGAAAATTCGAAGTTAATTTCGAAAATGGGTATATTTGAAAATGTAATTATTCTAATTCTATATTTTTTGAATGGTTAAAATTATAAAAAGCCTGAATTTTACTAAAATTATTAAATTTCGAAAATATTTAAAATTTTCAAAAAATATTCGAAAATTGTGTATTAAAAAAAATGTAGCAATATGTTATTTTTTAAATATTTATATGCTTTTTTAAAATTTTAATCTTTTTTAAGCATGTTTGAAAATTCAAAGTTAATTTCGAAAATCGATATTTTACTTTAGAATGATAAAAATCTAGAATTTTACTAAAATTTTGAGATTTTTAGTAATTTTCTAGGTATTCCAAATTAAAAAAAAAAAACATTCGAAAATATTGTAAATCAACAAATGTAGAAATATGTTATTTTTCGAAAAATTCGTTATATCGAAAATTATTTTTGGTATAAGTTTTAAATGGTGTGCCATTAGGATATTTTTTAGTTTTTATTAATTGTTCTTCGGGTGTTTGACTTGGGGCATTACTAAGGATTAATAAAGCTTTTATTGGGAGGGTTTTCTGGTCTAAAAATAATTCTAACATTACAAATATCTTCGTTTGAATGAATACCCTTTATTTGAATGGAGATAATTTACAAGAAGAAAATATTTAATCTTCTTTGATTTCTTCTGATTCTTTAAGAAGTCTCCCACCGTATCATTCTTTGAATATAGATATCCAACCATCACTTGCATAAAATCTACCATTACAAAGCCTTTTTGCATATATCTATGCCTCTGCTTTTTAAAGGAATTCTGGAATGTGTTTTTTTTTTTATATATTCTTCTTTTATTAGTGTTGTTTCAAATACGCTAAGAGACATTGAACTTAATATATTACTTTAATAAATTATTTTCAAAATTTTTTATTAAAAATTGTTTTTTTTATTCTCTACTTTACAGGTAATTTTATACATTTTATTGGAAATCCTCTTGTAAGTAAGACTCATATTGAAAATTTTTGTATAACAAATAATATTGAATTTGTCACAGTCCGAATTTAATATCTCTAGCTTCAGGCGCAATGATTAATCAATAAGATTACATTTTTATATAAATATAGATAATTCAAATTAAATTTTTATGTTGTGCGTTTTGTTGATATTCGATAATTTCAAATATGGTGTATTTAAATATGAAATTAAAATACATTGAAAGTCAGCAAGCTTTTAGTTTACCCTCTCTAACCCGCAAGAGTGCCTCAAGGCATGCATTACTAAACACCAATTATCTCAAAAAGTAATTGTAATTTTTTATTTAAATTTAACGGTGACTTTAATTACAGATTTTTTAACATTTCCCTCGAAAGTCGAAATGCATTCTGACTTTTAGGTTTTGTTCTGTCAGCTGTGTCATAATTTTAGCACTTGATATTTTGTGTGTGATTTTTTTTAAACTATTCAAAATATTTGTTTTTTTTTAAAGGTAAGATATTCTTCTTTCCGTTTATGAATTAGTAAATGTTAAAAAATAAACAAAAAGTGTGTTGAGAAGGCAAAAACTAAGGGGTGCCTCAGGGCACTGTTGCGAGTTGGGGCTAAATTTATCGGGGCTAAATGTATAGTTTTTTACTTTTTTGTTATATAAAAAAAATGATAGTAATGGCAGATAGAGATCGCAGACAGATTAAATTATCCGCCTTGTCTCATGATCAGTTGCTACTCCACAAGAAGATCCACAGCCAGAAAGTTCAAAAGTTGGCGAAAAAGCAAAACATCTAGTTAGTGACGTCCGTTATGACAATATCGACCACTTTCCAATCTGGTTAGGCTAAAAATATGGTGGAAACTATGCAAAAAGTCGGAAACACAGAGTGTTTGCTCAAAATGCGATCTTCATTTATGCTTCTTAAATGCCAAAAATTGTTTTTATTAGTAACATCGTAGAAAGTAAAACATATTTTCTTAATTTTTGTATATTTTTCATTAGTTTTTCAATAAAATCGTATCATAATCAGGGCAACAATGCCCTGAGGCACTCTTCACCTTTTTGCACCTGGTTCCTAAACTTAATTTGCAAATTAGTTTCTGATGGCTGTTCTGAGCTTATTGGGTAATAATTACCCTTAAAAAAATTATTTGACAACTTTTTTTTAGCTTTTAAAAGTTTCATACATATTTTTTTTTTATATATTTGATGTTAAATTTTATATTTAATTCAATTGTTAGCTAAAGCGTTTGGACTTGACAATTATCGCAATTTGTAACTTTTTCTTTTATCAAGTTAAAAAAATTTGAGTCATGTTCGAAATTTCGAACATAATTTCGAAAATGTTTTAAGATGTTCGAAAATGTTAAAAAAGTGGTTTTCCTCCTAAAAAAAAACATTCAGATTTTACATAAATTTTAAATTTTAGCAAAGATTTGGATTTTCGAAATTTGTATTTATAAGTAATCATAAGATTTTTTCTTTCATTAGGTGGTTCTTCTTAAAAATATTGAAATAAATTAATTTCGAAATTTTTTTTTAAATCAACAAAATAAAAAAAAAAAATTATTTTAATCTAAATACATTGCAATTTTAGTAAAATTTAGTTGTTTGTATAAGATTTCATTTGTTTAGGTTTTTCGAACTTGTGATTCACTAGTAATAATCTGAATTTATAGCTTGCATTAGCTTGTTATTTGTATGTCAGATATACATAATTTATTATTTGTTGTCGGCAGGCTGAAACCTTCCTCAATTTTTACACAATCTATTTTTTTTATGATGCTTACACGTGTATTTTATTATTTATTCCACCACAAAAATGTTAAGCTATTAATAGTTTAATTAACACACTTAAATTAAACCTAATACCTATTGCTTTCGCTTGACGTAACAATTGTGACCCAATAAAGCCGCTTTATATGAAATGAAAAAACAAAAAAAATTAACTTCTCATACTCAATTTAATCGCAAGCCTAATAAAATTTATTTATTCCTCCTCTAAGTTTGTCTATGAATTTGTGAGTACACCAATAAGCCTATTTATGTGTGTGTAAGTGTAGTAAATTCTAATACTTGAACCCAAAACAAAAAATTCAAGAGGAAATAGAGGAAAAAAAATAGCAACATACCAGAGACACTGGCAATGTTTATGAGTAAAAAGGCAGACAAGGCAAAGACGTTTGACGCGACAATGTCGAGACATTTAGAATGAGGAAAAAAAAAAACACAAATACAAACATGTTTGTTTGTGTAGTATATTTCTTTATATACATACATACTATTTACAATAAGTATATAAACCAAAATGCTAAATGTTATAAAGAAATATAAACCAAATTATAAAAAGAAAGAGAACCCGGAACAAGGTACAGAGAGGTAAAGAGCAAAAAAAGTCTCTAGAAAGAGCAGAATATATATATATAAAACCGAAAGCTTAACGCAATGTCTAAAATGTTAACAACATACACACAAATTATTGTATTAGTAAAATTACATTGAATGTATATGTGTGTATTTGTATATTTATTGTAAAAAAAAAGTTAGACACACGCAAAATATTTATTCCACCTTCTCTTACTCTCTCGCCTGTTTAAACAACCCCCCTCGCCCCACAACAAATCACCATTACCACCAGCTCAAAACACACATTTTGGTGAATGAAAGGCGGAAAACGGAAACGGATGTAGCAACAACAAAAAAAAGTTGTGAATATTTGACAGTGTAAATGTGTAAAGAGCATGAATGTTAAAAGGTTAAAGATAAATAAAACGTAATAACGAAGAAAAAAAACATTGAATTTGTTTTTATGCAAATGGCAAACGGAATGGGATTATTTAAAAAAATATTGAAAAAAATACTCTTTATTTTACATAAAATATTCATGATTTTTAAATTTAATTTAAAAATGTTCACTAAAGTCATGTTTTAAAGCTTAAAATTTTTTTTAATTTTCGAAAAATTGTATTACAAATTAGTTCTTTTGGATATTTTTTGTAACAAACTTATATAAGACATGTTCTATATATTCGAAAACATAAAAAGTGAAATAAAATTTAAAATTCGAGACATAAGAGATTTTCGAATTTGTTTAACTAACAAGATATTAACAAACTTTAAAATTCGAACTTAATTTATATTAGAAATTTAATATTTTTAGCTGAGAATTGCTTAATTTAATCGTTTATTTCAAAAACCAGACAAGCAACAAAATATCCAAATTTTAGTTATTGGGCATTTACTGTAAAGGTAAATGCATAATTTAAAGCAAAACAAATTAAACACTGACCCCCTATTATGGTGAAGCAATGCTGAGAAATCCGTGTTTAGTGCAGAAAAAAGTCTAGTGTTTATTTTATACAACTTGATACTAGGCCCTATTCTATATTTTCCTAAATGTTGTAGGTCTCAATAAATGTGGAAAAAATATAAGATTTACAAACTTTAAAACCCTACTTGGTTGGATATGAAGAGTTTAATTTAAATATTTTTGAATGGTCCACAATGGAAGCAGAATACACTGTAGAACGAGTGTATGAATATGATGTTATACTCTTTAAAAAGTTCATTTGGCATTTTACTTTTAAAGTTAGAATATTTCGTATGAAATTTACAATAGTGATGGTTGTTTGTTTCAGAAACCAGACAAGTGCAAACTTTATATTATTTTTGAAATATATGTTAATATATTTAAAAACAAAAGTTTAATATTTATCAAACAGTTACACAAATGGATAACTTTCATAGGAAAGAATATCAATTTTGTAAAAGTAATTTTTAGGTTGCTTGGATATTTTCTTTGATTTACTAAAAATCAATAATTTGTTGCTTGACTGGTTTTTGAAAAAAACGATTCAATTATACAAATTTGTCGTTTTTTCAAAACGACTTTTTTACGCAAATATTTAAAAATTTAAATTTTGAGTCATGTTCGAAAATTTGAACTTAATTTCGAAAATTTTCTTTTTGTTCGAAAATGTTTAAAATATTTTTTCCATTCAAAATTACCTTACTTTTACTTAAATATTACAAAATTTAAATTTTGAGTCATGTTCGGAAAAGTCAAAATTAATTTCGAAAAATTGCTTTATGTTTGCAAATTAAAAAAAAAATAATTTCATTGAAAAATTTATTAAAATTTAAAAAGACATACCCAATTTTGAGAATTCATAAGTCTACGATTTTCGAAAATAATTTTAATGGTTATTTATACAAATTTGCCTTTAATTCTATGTTCTTTGTACATAAATATGAAAAAAAACTTTATTATGAGTTATGTTCGAAAATTCGAAATTAATTTCGAAAATGTCATTAATGTTCGAATATGTAGAAAAAATGCATTAAATTTACATAATCAACATCTAAATCATAACTAATCTCTAAAAATTGCTTTATGTTCGAAAATGTTACAAATTTCTTTTCCATTGAAAAATACATTCAAATTTAAATTCATAAGTCTACTATTTTCATTATTAATTTTTATCTTAATAATAGAAATATGTACATATGTATGTCTATTATCCCATGTCCTTTGTACATAAATATTAAAAAAATAATATATTAAGTAATGTTCGAAAATTCCTATTTAATTTCGAAAATTTCGTTTCCATTAAAAATACATTAAATTGAATATTTTAATATTAAAATTTTGAGTCATGTTAGAAAATTTCTCATAATTTCGAAAAAGTTTCTTAATTTCTGAAAATATTAAAAAAATTAAAGTAAAATAATAATAATACATTTTAGCTGAAAATCTTAAGTCTATGATTTTCGTAGTTAATTTTTATAGGGCACAATTACAACTTTATGTCATTTGAACATACATAAATATTTCAGAATTTAAATTTTCTGACATGTTCGAAAATTCGAACTTAATTTCGAAAAAACTTCTTACTTTTCGAAAATCTAAAAACATTCGTTTTCATTAAAAATGACATAAATATTTAAAAATTTTAATTTTGCGTCATGTTCGAAAATGTGGAATTAGTTTCAAACATGTTCTATACGTTCGAAAAAGTCGTTTTCATTACATACTACACTAAAAAGACATAAATAACTCAAAACACTAAAAAGACATAAAGAACTCAAAATAATGTTCGAAAATATAACAAAATTTAATTCTATTAAAAAAATACATCAAAATTGAAGTAAGATTTTCAGCTAAAAATTACATATTTGTGTTTTATTCAATTTAATTTGAACACAAAATATTTATTTTAAATAATAATTTTGAATTATCAAAAATTCGAACTTAATGTCGAATTTTTTTTTTTATTTTTTAAAATGTTTTTTAGTTTAAAATTACACCAAATTGAAGTAAGATTTTCCAAAATCAAAACAAAAAAAAAAAAAAAAAAACAAAATCCAAAAAAATTATACCTTTTTATCGATTATTTGGCAACATTGTTAAACAATTTTTATTCGAAGTTCGAAGTCAATTTCAAAACTGTACTGTAATATTCGAAAATGTAGTTTCTATTGAAAATTTATTGAAATTTAGGTAAATTAAAAATTTTTTATGTGTTGCCCAATATTCGAAAATTCTCGACTTTAATTTCGAAAATTTTCTTAATGTTTGAAATGTACAAAAATTAGTTTTCTATTAGAAATGCTGAAGCCTTCAAAATTGTCTTTAATAGGCAATAACACAAAAATTTTACTGTTGTACAATTATTTTGATAACATTATTAAAGAAAAATTAATTTTGATAAATGTTCGCTAATTCGAAGTCAACTTCGAAACTTTTGTTAACGCAGTTTCTATTAAAAATTTAAGTAAAATTAACACTTTGGACTATGTTTGAAAATTCAAACTTAATTTCGAAAATTTATTGAAATTTAAGTAAAATTATTATTTTTGTCTAAGATTTCGATGGTTTTCGAAATTGTCTTGGCAATAACAACAATCTATTTTTTGTAAAAATTATTGAAATAAATTAATTTTAATCCATTTTCGAAATAATAAGGCGGGTGAGCCAAATCTTCCCCACCACTTATTTCTGAGTGTTTTTCGGTCAATGCTCGCTTAAAACGAATCAGTTGCTTTTGGTGATGGTCTTACCAGATTTCAGCAGCTCATAATTGGTCCCACCAAATATAGAGAATGACTTTAGCGCCATGGATATTTGGCTTTTGTGTCGATTCAGCTGTTTGGCCGGGCTTCACGTACGATCTCTTATGCCTCGAGTTATCGTAATGGATCCAGTTTTCACCGCTAGTAATGATTCGGTGCAAAAATTATTTTCTTTTATAGCGGCATTTCGGACATGCAAAATCATCATTTAAGGTCTCTCGGCTTCAATTCGTATGGTCCTCAATTTACCAACTTTTGGATGAACCCAGCTGCTTGCAAAAGTTTTAACTGGCTCTCAATGGTTGTACAAGCTCTTTTTGAGTTTTACAACAATCTTCATGGAGTAATGCTTCCAATTCTTGGTCTTCAAACTTTTTTGACTGACCTGGGCGATCTTTGTCAAAATCACCACTGAACCGAACAACCCATCTCTCACCGATTGAACACATCCACCATAAGCTTTGGTGAGCAATATGAGTGCTTCAACTAAACTTTTTTTTTCAAATTCAAATAGTAAAGCAAAACTTCCCGCATATGACGATTCGTTGGTACAAAATTCGACCATTTCGAAGCAAAAAAAACTTAGTACAATGTTCGATAACTAAGTGAGAATAAATAACAGATATGTTTCCTTCAAAATGTCATATAAGTTATTAAAAACAAAAACCGCGTTCAAAAGATACGCCAGCTATTGCAAATCTCGCATTAGGTCATATATCCAACAATATGAGTCATATTCGAACATAATTTCGAAAAGTTTCAATATGTTCTAAACTAATTTATAAACAGTTTTGAATGTTCAAAAATAAATGTCTTTTTTGCTTAAATCTGAAATAATTTAGTTCTAATTATTCTTGGACACATTGTTTTACACTCTATTATGTTTAAAATTAATCTCAATCCTGTAATTTCATCATCACTTATGTAATGACCCTTCCTTGTTCCAATTATTACATTTTTTTTTTTTCAATTTTTTGTTGTCACCATTTGTCTGACTCTAACGTATGTGTGTTTAATATCGTATGTTTAATGGCAAATCTCCAGTAAATATGACAACAATATTTTCTGATTTTATGCCGCTTACACAAATATGACACATTCAATGTAAATATTTTGTTAAAAATCCTTATTTTTTTATGAGAGCTTAACATGTCATACTATTTAATTTTTAAAGCTTTTAATGGAGACTGACTGACCATTCCCTCGAACACACAGCCTCAAGTATAATTATTTCAATTGTTAGCAGAAAAAGTTTCATAAACTTGTTTACTTTGTCAACAGTTCGAATCTTTTTTTTTTTAAATAACGTAGGGTATTAAAACTATTTACCCCTGCTTTTTGAAAATTACTTTGAAATATATTTTTTTTTATTATTTTACAACTCGTGTGGTTGGTTTTCTGTGTGTGTTTGTTTGTAGTTGTTTTCCCGGGTTTCCTTTTTGTAGTGACAGTCCGCATTGCGACAATCTGTGTTGTTAATGTCACTCCCATGTTTGTAACAGAATATTTTATTACTTTTTTTTTTCTATTTTAATTCATTCTTTTTTTTGTTTTATTTTATAAACATTTTTAACACAAAGATGAGCTTTGGAAAGAAGACAAGCCTTAATAATGTAAATTGTAACAAACTTGTGTAGACGTTTGCAAGACACATAGACGTTAGAATTAAAAGTTGTAATCAACTGTGGTTAAAGCTTTAACCCTTTGAGAGGAAATACATTTATTTATGCACTTGGTTGTCATATTTTTAAACATATGTCAGCTAGAAATATCTGCAAATTGTCAATATTATTGATAACCTAATGATTTGATTTACATTTGTGCAATTTTACATATACCTCCTTGCATTTGTCCAATATACACTTCAAGATTTTTTTTTTTTTTTTAACCACAATCGTTTAAATGCAAACAACATTGCTTAAAGCCTTAAAGGTTTAATTGCGATTTATTTTACACCTTGGGAGGCCACAACCGCAACGAATTATTACTTTGTAAGTGGACATTTGCATGCATTTGACTTTTGTTTTACATTCTTCTATCGCCATGGATTAGTGTCACTCAGTCAGTCAGTTAGTTTTTTTTTTTTTTTGATTTCATGTTTGTTGCTGATGTAAAAACAGTGTCAACTAAGATCAAATTTAAATGAAAATTATTAATAACCTGTAATTAAAATAAGGAAATTTCATCGTTAAACAAAAACAGGGTAAATCAAAGACAGCAGGGCAAATATGAAAATAGGTAAATATTTTATGAAATGTGTTGTGGTTAAAAAAAAATCAATTACAAATTTCAATTTCCTTAAGCAGTAATACAATTTCTTTACAATTAGACCATTTTTATCAAAAAATATAATTTAAGTTAATGAAAAAGAAAGCTTTATTTTTCAACAAATAGTTTTTTATTAAAGCTTTTAGAATATTGTTGTCAAATTAAAACACAAGGGACTTTGGAATGATCCAAAGAGAAACACATTTTTAATTAATTTATACTCAAATTTTGATTTTCACCACGATTTCCTTCATACTATTTTATATAAAGAGAATGTTTTTAAGCAAGTTTGAACAGCTCGAAATGAAATCTATGCAAATATTTTTTTCCAAACTTTTTTTTCACAAAAAAGTTTTTTTTCGTAAAAAAGTTAGTTTTCATAAAAAAGCTCTTTTTCAAAAAAAAATAATTTTTTTCATAAAAAAGTTAATTTTCATAAGAAATAAATTTTTCATAAAAAAAGCAATTTTTCATTTAAAAAAGCTTTTTTCTTCCAAAAATCATATTTTTCATTTAAGAAATAGCTCTTTTTCATAAAAAAGTTATTAATCATTAAAACAAACTCTCTTTTTCACAATAATGCTTAATTTTCTAACAAAGCTGTGTTGCATAAAAAGATATTTTTAATAAAAAAGCTCTTTTTCATAAAAAAATTTATTGTTCATTTAAAAAAGAGCTCTTTGTCGTAAAAAAGCAATTTTCCATAAAAAATAAACAGTTTTTCATAAAGAAGCTTAATTTTCATAAAAAAAGCTCCATGAAGCTTTTCTTCATAAAAAGCTCTTTTTTAACCAAAATACTATTTTTGATACAAATGAATTTTAACACAAGAAATGTATTTTTCAGCTAAAAATTCCAAATTCTTTTTAATAAAAAAAAAACTTTTTTTCATAATAAAGCTTTTTTATAAAGAAAATAATTTTCACACAACAAAGAATTCAAAAAACAACTTTTCATAAAAAAATTACTTTTATCTTAAGAAATCTTTTTTTTTTAAAAAATTTTGATAACAACAAATCACATTTATCCCTCTAACCCTAGAAAAGCTAAAACAAAGTTGTCGAATATTTTTTTTTAGAGTAATATGACCCAATAAACTCATAACAGGCATCAGAAACTAATTTGCAAATTAAGTTTAGGAACCAGATGCAAAAAGGTAAAGAGTGCCTCAGGGCATTGTTGCCGGTTTAGGTGTAAAAAACAATAAGATGTAAACATTAATTTGATATGATTTTATTGAAAAACTAATGAAAAACATACAAAAAGTAAGAAAATATGTTTTACTTTTGTATACCCTTCACCTTCTTGAGAAGGTTATATATAAGTTTATCATTCCGTTTGTAATTTCCACAATATAATTTTCCCACCCTATAAAGTCGATTAAGCCATGTCCGTCTATCTGTTGAAATCATGAATCTGAAGACCCCAGATATCCTCGGGATCCAAATCTTCAATAATTCTGTCAGACATGTTTTCGAGAAGTTTCCTATTTAAAATCAGCAAAATCCGTCCATAAATAACGGAGATATGAGCAAAAATCCGAAACAACCTCTATTTTGGACTATTTTTGATCTATATCTCGATTACTAAGTCATTAATATAGACAATATATCTAATGATAGATATTTCAAAGTCCATTGCAACGATGTGTATAAAGCTATAGTAAGATGGACCTACAATGGGTCAAAATCGGGAAAAATATTTTTTAACCCAAATTTTTTTTCACAAAAAACATTTTTTTGTCATAAGTTTTTTCACTAATTTAACAAAAAAAAATTAATTAAAATTTTTTTTTTTTTTAAATTGGAAAAATCTTTCAAAAACAATTTTGAAAACAAAAAGTTAAAAAAAAAATTAATTTTATTTTTAAGTATAAATTGGTGATAATCTTACTTGTTTAAACAATTTTTGGCATTTGAGAAGCATAAATGAAGATCGCATTTTGAGCAAACACACTGTGTTTCCGACTTTTTGCATAGTTTGCACCATCTTTTTTAATTAACTGAATGTTTTGCTTTCTGGCTGTGGATCTTCTTGTGGAGTACCAACTGATCATGAGGCAAGGCGGATAATTTAATCAGTCTGCTGTCTCTATGGCAGATATATAACAAAAAAATAACAAATAATATAACAAAAAAGTAAAAAGACTATACAATATAACACGCCGATAAATTTAGCCGCAAAAGTGCCCTGAGGCACCTCTCACTTTTTGTTAATTGCTTAACATTTATCTTACCTTAAAAAAAAAAATATTTCGAATAGTTCAGGCGACTAAAAGCTAGTAAAACTTTGATTTAAAAAAAAAAAATCACACACAAAATTTCACTTGCTAAAATTATGACATCACAAAACAGCTGACAGAACAAAAACTAAAAGTCACAATGCATTTCGACCTTCGAGGGAAATGTTAACAAATCTGTAACTAAAGTCATTGTTAAATTTAAACAAAAAATTATAATTACTTTTTGAGTTAATTGGTGTTTTGTAATGCATGCCTTGAGGCACTCTTGCGGGTTTGAGGGTTATGCACCAAGAAGCTACTTATTTTTACTATTTACACACTTTTGGAATAATATAGAAAATTTTACGATAAATAATTGTTTCGCTTTTTTCACAAAACGCTCGTTATGCTAAAGTAATAATTTTAATATAATTTTTTACAAAAAACTAATTTTTCTCACAAAAAGGAATTTATTTTCATATAAAATGCTTTATTTTACTGAACGTATCATTCTCAATGCAAAACTTTTGATTCATTATTACAAATGCACCAAGTTTTTATCTTTCTTTTTTATAGTTATCGATAATTATTTTTAACGAATATAACTTTTTATATAATTCATATTCTTAACCAAATTTAAGCAATTTCTAGTCTTTCGTTGCTTAAGATTTCTTAAGCAAATTCCATTTTATGTATGTGTGCTCTTCTCAAACTCCGAGCCTTAACACAATGTTGATTTTTTGCGGTGTGTTAACTAAGTCACACACACACTTTCAGCTATATTGAGTGCTTTACAAACACTTTAGTAACGTATATTTGCATTTGGCCAAAAATAACTATAACTCTTATACTCGTACTCACTATAAGTCTAGTAGTCTCAACAGCACAAAAACTAAAACTACTTGGTAAATACACGGTTTCCTTTAAAAAAAAAAAAAAAATAAACCAAAAATAAATCTTGTGGCATTAGAAACTTGGAAATGAAACCATATTTAGGCAACCAAATCACTTGAATCTATATAGAATAGAAATGGAATACAAGAAAGCTTCTTATATTTGTTTTAGCAACAAAAAATTGGGCTAAACTATAAGGGGTATTCACTAACAAAAAGCAAATCAAACGATTTTTCTAAAACTTTATTGAACTAAAGTTTTATTGAATAAAATAAACTACTTTTCTTTCAAATTCTTAAATTATTTATAAAAAGTAAACCAGTACTTTCGATCTTAATAAACCATCAGTTCAAGTTATCTACAAGAAGCATGATTTTAGAAAACAGCCTTAGAAACAAACAACTAAACAAATACATATTGTATAACCTCAATTTTTGGTAAATAAGAGACGTCTTTCCTTTTTCCACGTATAATGAAAAAATAAGAATTCTATAGCAAAATGTATACTTCAATAGTGGGTGTTTCCTTTATTTTTTCCTATTTTTTTTTTTTTTTTTTGTAATTTTTTTAGCTAAAATGTTTTTGCTTTAGTAGCAGCTGAAATATGGATAATTGTTTCTCGTCTTCCATTAAGCCACTGACTACAAACAAGAAAAAATGGAAACTTGAACATCGTCCTAAATGTGTTTATATGTATGTATAGTATATAGAGCCATACAAAACTAACAACATGTTCAATTCACCATCATACACACACTTTCTCGTTTAAATCCACAAAAAGTCCTTGAGTGTCTGATTTTATGTATAGACTTGAGTTTTCCTTAGAAAAACTTTGCCATCGCATAAAAAAATATTTGGCAGTTGCGGGGGAAGGTATTTTGAAATTTTGCACCAGGTTAGTGTTTTTCTTTTGCAATAATATGAGTGCTTGCGAGACAGCAAAATAAATTTAAAGGAATTTTTTCACGGAATGTAAAAGTTGAACAATTAAGTTTGAACTAAACTAGAACGGAATTAGAACAGAACTAGAACAGAACTAGAACCTGAACTAGAACCTGAACTAGAACCTGAACTAGAACAGAACTAGAACAGAACTAGAACTAGAACAGAACTAGAACAGAACTAGAACAGAACTAGAACAGAACTAGAACAGAACTAGAACATAACTAGAACAGAACTAGAACAGAACTAGAACAGAACTAGAACAGAACTAGAACAGAACTAGAACAGAACTAGAACAGAACTAGAACAGAACTAGAACAGAACTAGAACAGAACTAGAACAGAACTAGAACAGAACTAGAACAGAACTAGAACAGAACTAGAACAGAACTAGAACAGAACTAGAACAGAACTAGAACAGAACTAGAACAGAACTAGAACAGAACTAGAACAGAACTAGAACAGAACTAGAACAGAACTAGAACAGAACTAGAACAGAACTAGAACAGAACTAGAACAGAACTAGAACAGAACTAGAACAGAACTAGAACAGAACTAGAACAGAACTAGAACAGAACTAGAACAGAACTAGAACAGAACTAGAACAGAACTAGAACAGAACTAGAACAGAACTAGAACAGAACTAGAACAGAACTAGAACAGAACTAGAACAGAACTAGAACAGAACTAGAACAGAACTAGAACTGAACTAGAACCAGAACTAGATCCTGAAGTAGAACCTGTAGTAGCACCTGAACTAGAACCTGAAATAGAACTGAACTAGAACTGAAGTAGAACCTGAAGTAGAACCTGAAGTAGAACCTGAACTAGAACTGAACTAGAACCTGAACTAGATCCTGAAGTAGAACCTGTAGTAGCACCTGAACTAGAACCTGAACTAGAATCTGAACTAGAACCTGAACTAGAACCTGAACCTGAACTAGAACAGAACTAATTACCTAAAAACGCCTAAATGGCTTGGGGAAAAATTCATTATTTTACATCAAATATGATTTTCTTTACTTTACTTTCCACTTACATTTATTTTATCTATCTAATTTTTATTTTATTTTATTTACTTAAAATATGTTACATTGCCCTAGTTTTGTTTCAAATTCTAAACCAAAATGGCCAGAATGTATTATTTTTTTTTTTTTTTTTTGTTTATTTCACTCCATCATTCTCAAGACACTTCCTTACCTTTTCTAATGTAAATGTCTGCCCTTAATATAGGTCATCACTCAAAATTGTTTCACTTAAACCTAGAAATCACAGAATAAATCCGCAAACAGTCACCATCATCATAAATACATATAAAAAACAGCAGCAGTGAAATAAGCAAAACAAAAAATCAACATAAAATGCAGATTTTTCTGTTTTTTTTTTTTCATTTCAGTTTTAATATTTGATTTTTTAGTATTTTTGTTGGTTGGAACGTTCATTATTATTTCGTTTGTAAATTTTTTTGTTTTTTAGTTTCTTTGAATTCCTTTGTGGCACAAAGGAATCCTTATATCAAAAAGCCTCTCTCTTAACTCTTACGTACAACAACCGGGTACACTCTCATATTCAACATGCCACATTTTTTTCCTTTAATTTGTACGCATTCATTCACTTTGAATGTTGTTGCTGTTGTTGTTGTTGTATGTAATGGCAACTACTTCATTATACAAGTGCTGCAGGAAAAATCAAAGAGAAACTTTTTCAGTTTTTCTATTTATTTATGTTTTTTTTTTTTTTTGTTTGTTTTTTGTTGCCGTTAATGTTAATGTTATTTTTGTTGCGGTATATTTCTTACCTAAATGTATGCTAAAATAATATTTGAAAATCTAAATGCAATAAATAAGTACGTGTATTCATACATACATATGTACTTGCATGAGTATGCATATATGTATGTACTCCCGCACTTATATGTAGGCCTTGCTGCCCTTGATACTGGATTGACAAATGTGTTATCTACAAAAAATTGCAACAAGTGTTTGGCTTGATTTGTATGTCATTAAATGTTGTAATCGAAATGTTAATTTTATTGGTGAAATAGGTCCAATTAACACCCTCTGCATATAATAGAAAAGTAGGTACTTATCTACTTAATAACTAATAGTGTAGTATATTCCACAAAGTTGCTAAATGTTGCCTTTACAACTGCAGGGTGCTTCGAAATAAATACATGTGTATTTGTAACTGGGTTAAGCAGTCTTGTAAATCCACACTCACATACAGCTCACAAACATCCTTACCGACATACAAACCTATTAATATAATGGTTTTTTCCATACTCGAAAATATTTCAATTGCTTTTATTTTATAACTGTGAAAATAATAAGAAATATTGTAAAACAACATTTAATATTTATGTCACAAAGCTTCACATCGAAATTGCTATATTACACTGTGCAACAATATATTTGGGTCACCCATGAAAAATGAGAGAAAAAAGGTTTACATATACTAGCTACTTTACGATGCATTCAATTCAAATTTCTTTTTCGATTATTTGTAAGTTGTTTTATTGCTGTGAAGATTCAGCACCATCTGACATATGCCTGCTTAAATTTATGTTATAGATTTGTGGCTTTGTATGAATATTATTC
The DNA here is from genome assembly GCA_942486065.2 of Calliphora vomitoria. Lineage (NCBI taxonomy): Eukaryota > Metazoa > Arthropoda > Insecta > Diptera > Calliphoridae > Calliphora > Calliphora vomitoria. The sequence goes on along the minus strand of OW818030.2, from coordinate 112,152,533 downwards.
CCGCAGTTTTCTCATGTCAATAAGTTTACGGTAATGATTCATATTATTTTGTTTAGTCCCACCTTTAGCCTGGGTAAAAGTGTCAATGATTTATGACATTAAAACAAAACAAAAATGTTTTTAATAAAAATGCTTTAAAAAATAGTTATTAAGTAAAACAGTTTTTTTAACTTAAAAACTCCTTTATCTAAAAAAAAGTTTTTTTCACTAAAATCTTTAAAAAATCCATTTCAAAAAAAGCTTTTTTACTAAAAAAAAAATGCTTCATTAACATTTTTGATACCCTTCGCCATGAGGGTATATAAGTTTGCCATTCCGTTTGTAATTTCCAATATTTTAATTTGCGATCCCATAAAGTATATATATATATTCTGGATCGTTATAGATAGCGGAGTCGATATAGCGATATCTGTGTGTCTGTTGAAATCAACTTTCCGAAGCCTGCAAATAACATACAAGCATGATTGATACAGCCATATATCGGGTATAGTCTTGGTTCGGAGAAATCGGTAAACAAATGATAAAATAATAAATGATAAAAACTAAGACTTCCTCGATCTTTCTTCACCATATTGGTTTTTCACCAAAAAAATGTGTAACTATGAAAGCTTTTCAAATAAAGATTTCCTCATTTAGAAAGCTTTTTCACTAATAAATATGGTTTGTTCCACTAAGAAGGATTATTTTAACTAAAAATCTCTTTTTAATAAAAATCATTAAACATTTTTTTTCCTAAAACTTTTTCACCAAAAAATATTTTTTCACTAAGAAGTATTTTTCACTAACAATGCTTTCCTCACTTAGAAATTTAGTTTATCTTAATTTAAAAAGCTTATTTACTTATGAAATATTTTTTTTTATGAAAAATGCTTTTTTCTTTTTTAGTTAATGAAAAAATTCTTAATAAGAAAGCTTTTTTATTATGAAAACTTTGAAAGCTTTTTCACTAATATATATTTTTTTTTAGTTATAAAAGCTCCTTTTACATAAAAATATTTTTCATAAAAATTCTTTATTAAAAATATTTTTTACTAAAAAATAGCATTTACTAATAAAAGCTTTTTCACTAAGACATTTTTCTTCACTAATAAAGCTTTTTTCACTTTGAATTTTTTTTAACTAAAAAAGCTGTCCTGATTAAAAAAGCTTTATAACTCATAATGTTTTTGTTTTATTTTTTTTTATTTTTTTTTTTTTTTTTCACTAAAATACATTTTTAATAACAAAAACTTGGAAAGTTTTTTCATTAAAATTAAAAAAAAAAATCATTAAAAATATTTTTTTTTCTACAAATATCATCTACTAATAAAAAGCTTTTTCACTTAGATGTATTTTGCACTATCTAATTTCACTAAAAACACTTTCTTGATTAAAAAGAATTTTCAATAACTTAATCCATTAACAACCCTTTTTAACTAAGAAAGCTTTCTTGATTACAACAGCTTCTTCACTCATGAATTGAGCTTTTATTAAAAAAGCCTTTTACACTAAAATACATTTTTTAATAAGAAAGCTTTTTCATTAAGAAATGTTGTTTCACTAAAAAATTGATATAAAAAAAGCTTTTTCCAAAAAAAAAAAAAAATTGATTTAAAAGCTTTTTTCACCATAAAAATGTTTTTCACAACGAAAGTATTTTCTACTAAAAAAAAACTCTGATTAATAGAACATATTTTTATTGAAAAACTTTTTTTCACTAAAAAAGCCTTTTTACTAAGAAAGATTTTCCAATAAGAATATTATTTCACCAATAAAGCTTTATTCCCTTAGAAAACCTTTTCATTAAAAACAGCTGGAAAAACGTAATTAAAACAAGTAACAGAGCTAAATTCGCCTGTGCCGAATCTTATAAACCCTTCACCTAAATATACATATTTACGTACATTGCCTTTACCCATGCAAAACTCTTCATACAGCAACAACAAGAAAAAATCATAATATTATATCAGATGCAATTGCAAAACATCCGATATTCATATTCACACGTTGAGTGCTCACTGATAACTAACCAAATAAACACAACAATTATTTTGCACAATTGTATGTTGAAAAAATAACAACAAAAATTAAAATAAACGAAATTATGCGTGTGTTTGATTTATAATTACAATGTAGAACAGAGATGCGCAAAAGTAAATTATCTCACCAACACATTCAATTCTTTATTTTGTTCAGTGCACCTACAAACAAACAAATACAAAAACTGAAAAAATAAAGAAAAAGTCATACACCCATGCTCATGCGCTTTTGTAGTTTTCTCGTTGAGTGGACAACGACTACTAAATTGTAATAGCATAACTGGCCTACCTAAATAAAAGCGTAAGGCGGAACGTTTCTTTACGCTTAGCTTTAACGCTGAAATGTCATACCTAAATAAAAGTGCCAACGCCACGTGAAACAATAAAAACAAGGTTATCAAAAAAATTAATATAACAACCCGGATTATTTAAACAATAAAGTACCTTGCAGTATTGGTGTTTCTGATTTTTGTTTCGTGATTTGTAAACTAAAATTTTATCAAAGAAACTAAATATTAAAGTTTAAAAATGTGTTTCTTGCATATTTGTTTCTCCTTTTGTATGTATGTGTTTACATTTGTTGTGTTTTGCAACTAATTTCACTATTAAACGCGCTGTCAAAATCGGATTTTCCAATTGCAAAGCGTTGCCGTCGCGTTATTTCGGTATGCTGCATACAAATTGTATGGGCATGAGAATTTTTGACAAGTAAAAAACGCCTTACGCTCCAATTTAGGTATGCGTGTAAGAATACGTGATTTGATTTTGCACAATTGTGCTATGGGCTGCGCACCATTGTTGTATAATGTTGTTGTTGGGTGTGTGTGGTGTTTTCGTATGATAGAGTTGCTCATATGAAAACAACTCTCTCTTTATATGGTGAAGGGTATAAAAACAAAATACGCAAAACAATAACCAACACACATCCACACATACGCTTTGTTGCTTTTTTGTCAAAGCATGCAATAAGTTGTCTTTTTTTGATGAAATTTTCAGAGGTTGTCTCGGATTTTTACTCATATCTCTGTTATTTATGGACGGATTTTGCTGACTTTAAATAGCAAACTTCTCGAAAGCATGTCTGACAGAATTATTGAAGATTTGGATCCCAAAGATAACTGGGGTCTTCAGAAAATTGATTTCAACAGACAGGCCCTTCTCACGAAGGTGAAGGGTATAAAAAAAAAAACTGAAAATTTATTTCAACAATTTCTTTTAATACAACATCCAACTAAAGAGCTGGCGCGCATCTTGCTCAACCATTTGGGGGAGAGGAAATCAAAATTTGTTCTACATTTTTCTTTTTTTCTTCTTTTTTATATGAAACTTTTCGGTTTTGGGGGGAGCAATTCCTATTTCAACTCCTCTGGATCCTCGCCTGTAAAGAGTGTGATAGAAAAAACTTATACACACTACTCCAGCCAAAACTTATCATTGGTCCATTATATTTTTATTTTTTTAATCTTTTCTAAATCATTAATTTTCAAAGTTATTTTTGTCAAAAAAAATAATTAAAACTTTTCAAAAAAATAGCAAAAGATCTGAAGATTCATCTTCACACTGTTTCAAAACCCAATAAACAGTATAAGGAAGACTTGAACATTGAAAGAAGACCTGGTCTAACAGATATTTTTAAGGCAAAAGAAGTTGAACAGCTCTTACGAAGAGCACCGAACACTTCTATTAGAAAAGCTGCTCGTACAATTAAGTGCTCTGATTGATTAGTGTGTAGAGCCAAAGCAGAAAGTTCCAGATCGCAATGCGGTAAAGAACTAAGAAGCAAAAGAACGAAATTTTATAAAGAAAATACACCTGTTGTGTGATGCATGATGAAACTTATGAAAAGATTGTCAGACTTTTCACAATTTCCGTTTCAAGATTTTTATGTGGCTGATTGACAAAGTAATGTTAAAGAACAATACCGGACAAAAAAAAACAAAATTTGCATCAGGCACGATAAACACAAAGTGTAAACACGGAGTGTCTACAAAAACCGATTTTATCTTTACTGAGATTATCTTCACTCTCAGTGGCGCCTCTAGTTCTACCGTATTTTTTTTTTAATACAAGTATAACTTTTTTTTCTGACTCACTCTTTAATAATTTATGTTATATAACAAAATGTTTCTTTCGTAATAATTATTTCTCAAATACTTTCCAAAAACATTCCTAGACTATTGATATCTAGTCTCTAGATATGAAGTGTGCCGCCAAATTACACATTTTATCAATTTATTGATAAATTTTTATAACAGACAGACTCTTTTAAGTGGACTTTGAGTTTCTACCGAAAAAAATACCAACGAAATGTTATAGATTTTTTGTCAAAATAACAAAATAACAAACCCCCAATTATGTATAAATGATAACAATTTTTAGGTTCTATGAACTACATAAAAACAAATTGCCACTATCTTGAATAAAACAAAAGAAAAAATAAGATAATATTAGCAACCATATCAATGTCCAAAAACAGAATAAACAACCTTGTGAAGGTTTTTGTTTTCGTCAGCGATATCAGTTAAATGGATTGTTTGTGCAAAATCGTTATCATGTTATTTAAAAAGAGAACCAAAATGTTGTGTTGGTCAACAGATTTCTAGTTGGACGATCGGTAACTAAAAAACTGCTTTAGTGCAGACATGTGTGGAAAAGTAGGAATGATGTTTTTTTTTGTTTTTTTTTAAATGTATAAAATGAAGTGTGATTTATAAGTGAAATTATTTTATTTTATCATCTATGACTAAATAGCACTAACCAAATAAATTTCACTAGATGCTACAAGGGTAGTATGATGACATATATAATACTATAGCAGATACTTGACAAACTAATGAAACTTAAACAATTTGCCATTTGTATCCCTTTACAATGTGACCACATCTGTATGAACTCAGCAATTGATCAAGCCAACAGCAACCAACTAACCAGTCAGTCAGACAGACAGACAGACAGACAGACAATCAAACCAAAGCAACCAACCAAACATCACAAGCAACCAACCATCTAACCAATAATCATTGCACGTTATCTTAAGCGGATGCTAATTTAATTGATTATTATGTTTATATTTTTGAAGCTGATATATTCTTTCAATACTCGTACACCATCTCCCCCATCATTATCATCATCAGCACTGTTTCAGCAACTAGTATTTGTGCACTACACTTTTAAGATAACTTTAATTTGTTAAGTTCGTTTGCACCATCAACCAACACCGCAAAAGATAAGTTTGCATAAGGGAGTTTGACATTTTGTTTGTAACTTCCACATCCAAAATTTTTCAATATAGAGAATTCGGTTTAACAGAGCCCAAAACAGCTCGACATTAACTTTTGAACATCGAGAGTGGGATTTTGACAAAATTCCGATTCAAATAAGTATAAGGCTATTCAAAATTCGTAGCTAACACATTGTATATCAACTCATACTAGTTTTTCTTTTACATTTTCATACAATTCATTTGCGAATATGTTTTCGCCACTGAACCACATCATCAGTATCACTATAATGAAATCTGTGGGTATAAAGTCAGCCCCCCTTGCTACCCACCTCACTCTCTACCCTCACTACCACTTACAAAGAATAAATAAGTAAGTAAGTAGTCGTAAAATCAATGTTGCATACACACATTGATTTACTGGTCATACCAGGTTACACAGTTAAAGCTTAAAATCAATGGTTACTTTGGTAAATAGAATTTAAGCTGCTGCTGCTTCTGCTGTTTCTTTTCATTATTTTTGTTGCTTTTTGATCAATAATTTCTTATAATAATAAAAACCAAAATAGCGGTTCTTATATTTCTTTGCAACAAACTTGAGTCGCATCAACTGTCGTATGTTGTTGGTGTTTTCGTTGTTGTTATTTGCTGTTTACTACCAGTTGTTTGGCTGTAATTGATGTGGCATATTGAACAACAGTAGCTGGGTTTCACTGATGCGTGTTGTTGTATGTGTCTGTTTGTCTGTATGTCTGTCTGTCTTTCTTTCAGATGTCTAAAGTATTTATGCCCCTGACTATTAGTAGGCTTCACCCGCAAACACGCAATACAGCAGCTATTGACTCCTTCAGGCAGATGTGGCAAGGAATTAAGAGATGTTTTCTATGGAAACGTTATCAATGACTTTGATTTTCTATAGGAAACAATCGATATATTTACTGTTATATAGATAAAGTATCGATAATTTCGATTTTCTATATAAAAATTATCGATAATTGAGATATTTATGGAAAAGTCATCGATAACTTTACTTTACTATAGAAACTTTATTTTTTATGGAAAAGTTTCCGATAACTTTACTTTTCTATAGAAAAGTTATCGATAACTCTGACTTTTCTATAGAAAAGTTATCGATAACTTTGACTTTTCTATAGAAATGTTATCGATAACTTTACTTTTCTATAGAAAAGTTATCGATAACTTTACTTTTCTATAGAAAAGTTATCGATAACTTAACTTTTCTACAGAAAAGTTATCGATAACTTTACTTTTCTATAGAAAAGTTATCGATAACTTTGACTTTTCTATAGAAATGTTATCGATAACATTACTTTTCTATAGAAAAGTTATCGATAACTTTACTTTTTTATAGAAAAGTAAAGATTCAGTAGAGAAGTTACTTTTCTTTTCTATAAAAAAATTAACGATAACTTGACGTTTCTCCAGAAAAGTTATCGATAAGTTTACTTTGCTATAGAAAAGTTATCGATAACTTTACTTTTCTATAGAAAAGTTATCGATAACTTTACTTTTCTATAGAAAAGTTATCGATAACTTTACTTTTTTATAGAAAAGTTATCGATATCATTACTTTTCTATAGAAAAGTTATCGATAACTTTACTTTTCTCGATAACTTTACTTTTTTATAGAAAAGTTATCGATAACTTTACTTTTCTATAGATAAGTTATCGACAACTTTACTTTTCTATAGAAAAGTTATCGACAACTTTACTTTTCTATAGAAAAGTTATCGACAACTTTACTTTTCTATAGAAAAGTTATCGACAACTTTACTTTTCTATAGAAAAGTTATCGACAACTTTACTTTTCTATAGAAAAGTTATCGACAACTTTACTTTTCTATAGAAAATAACTTTACTTTTCCATAGAACAGTTATCGATAACTTTACTTTTCTATAGAAAAGTTATCAATAATCCATATTAAAGAATCCATTCCTTTCCACCAATCACACCTACCAAACACTTACATATATGTATGTAGCCACATGTATTCATGTTTGTATCTCTGTCTTTTTAATCATACCCACCTTTCGTCGTATGTTTGCAACGCAATGTTGGTGTCTCCTCATTGTGTTACAGTTTATTGCTTCTTTCAGTTGTGGTTTGAATTTATGCACCGTCAGTGAGTTGAAAATCATTTGGATTTCCTTTTAGCCAATATTCTTCCCTGTTGTTGTTGTTAGCGGTGATGGTGGTGGTGGTGGTGTTGGTGCTGCTACTGCTGTTCACAATAAGAAAATAGATGATCAATTGCCAAACGATCAATGTGTGGTTGTCGTCATTTATTATAGTCATCAGGGTTAATACAGAAAACCACTTTAGATAAATCGAATTATATTTAATGATACTTATATGCGTTATTTATTAATGCCTTCTGTTTTTTTTTTTTTCTATTTTTTTTTTTTTTTCATCATTTCTACAATTAAATCTAAAGTTACAAAAAGAATATTGCTCTCCAATGGGAAACTAAGAATGTATTATACGGAAGTGTTACAGTTAGTTTGAAAGTAATGGGAAGTTAACGAAAATTTATTGAGGCTTATTAAAAATCATAATGATTTTTTGATATGAGAGAAGGGACTTAAAAAGAATCTTCAACCAAAAACTAAGGTATATTCTCAATTTTATTTTGATTGGAGAGTTCAACTTCCTCGGTGTCAAAAAGGAATAAATGAGCGCTGTATTGTAAGATTTTGTATTCCACACAATAGATCATCTTTAGACACATGGAACATGGATTTAAGGATCGACCTTAAGAGTAATGCTGTTGCTCAAATGCACATAAAAACTAGGATACATTTTTTTGGACTGATGTCGAAGTATGTGTCTTGCTATAGCTGGACTTTCAGTTCAAGTCTGAACTTTTAGTTCTAGTCGGCACCTCTTTGTTGGCAAAACATTTAAGTTTATCTTTAGAAAAACTCAATTCCAGACTAATTTAGTACCTACTAAAAATAAATCATATAACACACATATCAGTTTATCTTCATAAAATTATCAAATGAATCCAACTTAACACGCGGTATCATGTAATTACCAATCAGTTTTGTCAAAAGGAAAATAATCTTTAAAAAGCAACATATAGCAACATAAACTGAAATTACTTTAGATAGGGAAAAGTAACAAACAACAAAAACCATAATTATGTTTCGTTTCATTCTCTAGTTTTATATATTTTTTTGGTTTGTTATTGCATTAAAATTGACCAATATCTATCTAATCATAACATTGCACCCAGTGGAGTTGAAAACACAACATGGCAACGTGGCAATTAATTAAGGCGCCCTGTCGCCAACTTTTGTGGTCATAATTACACAACAATAACGACAGCAACAACAGCAAAAACTGCTACTTACTGCCACTAACTAACTAACTAACTATTCGGCAAAGTGAATGTGGCAATAAATTCGTGAGGCATACAACAGAGAAACTAACATCCATACATATGTATGTATGTAAGAGTATGTAGACATAGAATAGATATGTGCCTACATTTAGAAAATTGTGTGTCTCAGAGTTTTGCTGCAATCTAGTTGATTTGAGACGAGTCTTAATAAGCTGCATTTAAATCTAAAGAACGCTGGCAGTGTATAGTTATTTTTAAAAGTAGAATTTTAACTAAGCATTTCTTTGGTGCTGCCATTTAGTGTTTAGTGAAATAATAAAGTGGCATCAGTTTTTAGTGGCATTAAGTTGAACAACACATGCATATATATTTGATTATGCTTGCCACTAGTTACGTTTGCTCTCGTATGGTGTGATGTCTTAGACATGAACTTCCCTTTTCGAATCACAGACAAGCAAATAACAACACGATAACAACTTGTGTCTATTTTTTTTTTTTTGTAAATATGTATATGAAATGGCAGGGGGTTAAAGGATTTAGTTTTTGTAAGAAAATCCACTTAAAATTTGTCGATAACTTTAATTTTCTTTACAGATATTTATGACGTTTGTACTATAGAAATATTTTCGATAAAATTTATTTTTCTAGAAAATGTATCGATAACTTTCTGTTTTTATAAAAAAGTCAACGATAACTTTCTGTTCTGTCAACCATAATAATTTCCATAGAATAGTATTTCTTCGGAAATAGAAGATTTATAGAAAACTTCCAACTTTATTTTTCTATAGAAACTTTATTTTTCTATGATAACTCTATTTTTCTATGAAAACGTTATCGATAACTTTATTTTTATATGGAAAAGTTATCGAAACTTTATTTGTCTATAGAACAGTTTTCGATAACTTTCTTTTTCTATGAAAAAGTTATCGATAGCTTTACTTTTCTATAGAAAAGTTATCGATAACTTTACTTTTCTATAGAAAAGTTATCGATAACTTTACTTATCTATAGAAAAGTTATCGATAACTTTAGTTTTCTTTGAAAAAGTTATCGATAACTTTATTTTTCTATAGAAAAGTTATCGATAACTTTATTTTTCTATGGAAAAGTTATCGATAACTTTATTCTTCTATGAAAAAGTTATCGATAACTTTATTTTTATATGAAAAAGTTATCGAAACTTTATTTGTCTATAGAAAAGTTATCGATAACTTTCTTTTTCTATAGAAAAGTTATCGATAACTTTATTTTTCTATGGAAAAGTTATCGACAACTTTCTTTTGCTATGAAAAAGTTATCGATAATTTTCTTTTTCTATAGAAAAGTTATCGATAACTTTATTTTTTTATGGAAAAGTTATCGATAACTTTCTTTTTCTATGAAAAAGTTATCGATAACTTTCTTTTTCTATAGAAAAGTTATCGATAACTTTATTTTTCTATAGAAAAGTTATCGATAACTTTCTTTTTCTATAGAAAAGTTATCGATAACTTTATTTTTCTATAGAAAAGTTATCGATAACTTTATTTTTCTATAGAAAAGTTATCGATAACTTTATTTTTCTATAGAAAAGTTATCGATAACTTTCTTTTTCTATGAAAAAGTTATCGATAACTTTCTTTTTCTATAGAAAAGTTATCGATAACTTTATTTTTCTATAGAAAAGTTATCGATAACTTTATTTTTCTATGGAAAAGTTATCGATAACTTTCTTTTTCTATAGAAAAGTTATCGATAACTTTATTTTTCTATGGAAAAGTTATCGATAACTTTCTTTTTCTATGAAAAAGTTATCGATAACTTTATTTTTCTATGGAAAAGTTATCGATAACTTTCTTTTTCTATGAAAAAGTTATCGATAACTTTACTCTTCTATGAAAAAGTTATCGATAACTTTCTTTTTCTATAGAAAAGTTATCGTTAACTTCCTTTTCTATGGAAAAGTTATCGATAACTTTCTTTTTCTATGAAAAAGTTATCGATAACTTTACTTTTCTATGAAAAAGTTATCGATAACTTTATTTTTCTATGGAAAAGTTATCGATAACTTTATTTTTCTATGGAAAAGTTATCGATAACTTTATTTTTCTATGGAAAAGTTATCGATAACTTTCTTTTTTATGGAAAAGTTATCGATAACTTTCTTTTTCTATGAAAAAGTTATCGATAACTTTCTTTTTCTATAGAAAAATTATCGTTAACTTCCTTTTCTATGGAAAAGTTATCGATAACTTTTTTTTCTATTAAAAAGTTATCGATAACATTATTTTTCTATGGAAAAGTTATCGATAACATTATTTTTCTATGGAAAAGTTATCGATAACTATATTTTTCCATAGAAAATTTATCGATAAATTTTTAAATCTGTGGAGTATATATACAGTGGTGGCCATATAATTAAAACATTCGTAATGATAGTAAATTATTCTTTTTATTTTCAAAATTAAAAAAGATAACAAAATTTACTTTTCAGTTCTTAAATATAAAACTTAAATAGTTTCCAGTACACTTGTTAAATAGATAATTTAAAATTCTGTAAAGAAAAAATATTAAAAAAATGTTTTATTGGGTTGGCCATATAATTAAAACATTTACTATTTTATTTTAACTGCAATATTTTTTGATTTTTTTGTACTTACCATCAATATTTCGTGGGGTAACCTTTGTTTTTAATAACATTTACACATCTGTTTGGCAAACTCTCAACTAAGTGCCTGCAGAGAGATTGGGGAATAGCATTCCAACACATTTCGATGTTTTGCCACAATTCATCAGCATTTTTGGGATTTTTGCCTTCCATCATCTTTTCAACTTCACTCCACAAGTTCTCAATTGGATTGAGATCAGGGGATTGAGCTGGCCATTTTAAAACATTTATGTTTTGTTCCTCTAAGCAGCTCTTCACAAGCCGTGAAGTGTGCTTAGGGTCATTGTCGTGCATGAAGTGCCACATTAACGGTAAATTTTCGTCCGCATATGGTACCATTGTATTTTCTGTAATGTTTTTGTAAACATGTTGATCCATTCTTGAACTGATCCTCAAAATTGGTCCAATACCATGCCAAGAAAATGCACCCTACACCATAATGTTGCCGCCACCATGCTTAATTGTTTTGATGGTATATCTGGGATTGTGTTGTTGGTTAACTGGACGCCATACATAGCGTTTTCCATCTGATCCCCATCGGCAAAATTTGGATTCGTCGCTCCATAAAATATTTTTCCAAAAACACATTGGTTTCTTAATATTTTCTTTGGCAAAATCCAATCTGGATTTTAAATTTTTTTGGAGACGAAAGGTTTTCGTTGTGCGATGCATCCACGTAAAGAAGTTTCATTAAGCCGCCGTTTAATAGTTCTGGATGATATATCAATACCATATGATAACTCTAGTTCAACTTTTAGCTTCTTAGAACTTTTAAATGGGTCAGCTTTAGAGGCTCTTACGACTATTTTATCCTCCCTGGCTGTGGTTTTACGGGGTTTTGGGGCTCTGGGTACATTATTGGAGTTTCCAAATGTATCAAAATATTTCATAGCATTATAAATTTTTCCTCTAGAGCAACCAAGTAACTGGGAAATTTCATTTACTGTCTTACCGGAGCCTCTGAGATTAAGTATTTCCTTCCTTTCTTCTTCGGAACAACTTGGCCCTTTACCCATACCTGATGATTAATTTTTGTATAAATTTTTGCTGATATCATTTAAAACATACATACTTACCAATAAACTTGCAAAAATTAAACAAAATTAGATATTAGAAATATTTTTAAATAGTAAAACTAAAATGTTTTAATTATGTGTCCACTTTAAAAACAGCACTTTCACAAAATAATGACTTCTTTTGTAAGAAAAATGAATAGAAGAGGAAAATTAAGAAGGAATCAAGTGTAAAAGAGATCAAATTTATCTTTCCAGTGGAAAAGCCCGTTAAAATATCAACAAATTATATATAAAAACCGAAAAAATGAGAGATTATATTTATGTTTTAATTACATGTCCACCACTGTATGTATTTGTTTATTTTCATAGATAACTATATATTTCTATACACAAGTTATAGATAACTTAATATTTCTATAGAAAAGTTATCGATATTTTTCTAATTTTATATAGAAAAGTTATAGAAAACTTTACATTTCTATGGAAAAGTTATCGATAAATTTCTTTTTGTATAGAAAAGTCAATTATAACTTTCCATTTCTATAGAAAGGTCAATGATAACTTTCTGTTTCTTTAAGAAAGTCAACCATAACAATCTACATATTTCTATGAAAAATGTTTTGATAACTTTATATGCTAAAATTCCTCTCCTTTAAAAATTTACTCTTTCATGCAACTGTAGCCCTGACAATTTTCACACACTTGCACTTGCAAAGCAAACGCTTGTTGATAATTGCATTAAACAGACACAACAACAATACAACAATAATGACAACGTCGAAATACAATAAGAACAACAACAACAACTACTACAAAAGCACTGTCGGCACTTGTGATTGTGCAACAGTGATCCATCTAAACATTCTTAAAAACTAACGAACATTTATTGAAAGCAGCTTGCAGCAATGCCAAACATTTTAAACATTAAATTCACCTGCTGCAATTGATGGCATGGTTGATATCTTTCCATGCTGCACTCACTCACTCGCTCACTCACTTACTTGCGATCTTCCGCCATGTAGTATGTTCGTACTTATCGTTTGTTGTTCGTACATGTCCATCTCCATGTTAGTGTCTGTTGCAAATTGTGTTCGTGCGTGCGTGTGTGCGTTTGTGTTGAGATTTATTTAAACATTTGAAAATGATGTTGTTTGGTTGTTTGTTGCTGTATTGTATGAATTGAATGTTGCGCATGCCAAGCACGCACTATGTAATGCGACATATTATTATCTTTGCTGGAAAATCTCTCTGTTAAATATCGCTTCGTGTTTTCACAAGCAAACAAAAACAAAAAAAAAAAACAACGATAAAATCCAACCAAATCTAAACTAAAGATGATGTTAAGTGTGGTATATGTTTGTATGCCTGTTAAGATATTCATTGATATGTTGAAGTATTACTTCTGGGCTGTACTAAAAAGACTAAAACTTTATTTCTTTTTTACTTTGTTTTGAATAACAAAGAAGACTAGACTTGTGTCTCCTACCCTAAACGCCAAGGCGTGTCATTATCCCCCCGAGGAGCAGGCAAGCGTTTACAGCAGCAGCAGCAGCAACAATACCCACCCATTCTACCAGTTGTAAGCACTATAGTTTTATGTTCTTAAGTTCTGTTATTTGTACTCGTAGACGCCATCCTTAAATGCATAATTTACATGCTCCAAGGTCTACTCCATTCTGGCTATTCTCTATTTATACAAATTTTCCTTAAATAATGAACGGCGTCAACATATTTTTCTTCAGCTTGTCTGCCTCTGTCTATAATAGTGTGGCGGCAATTTATTTACATACAAATTCAATAATAAAAAAAAATCGATCATACTATGCAAAAATTAAAAAAAAACAAAAATATTCAAGTTTAATGTCTTCCAAAATGAAGAAAAAAACAAAACCAAACTGATTTTGAAACTCTCTATTTTATTAATACTGCCGCCGCACTGTGGGTTATATTACTCAAAAGTGATAAAAAACAAAATAAGTTATAGATAAATTTTCTATAAGAATATAAAGAATAGAAAAGTAAAGTTATCGATAACTTTTCTATAGAAAAGTAAAGTAATCGATAACTTTTCTATAGAAAAGTAAAGTTATCGATAACTTTTCTATAGAAAAGTAAAGTTATCGATAACTTTTCTATAGAAAAGTAAAGTAATCGATAACTTTTCTATAGAAAAGTAAAGTTATCGATAACTTTTCTATAGAAAAGTAAAGTTATCGATAACTTTTCTATAGAAAAGTAAAGTTATCGATAACTTTTCTATAGAAAAGTAAAGTTATCGATAACTTTTCTATAGAAAAGTAAAGTTATCGATAACTTTTCTATAGAAAAGTAAAGTTATCGATAACTTTTCTATAGAAAAGTAAAGTTATCGATAACTTTTTTATAGAAAAGTAAAGTTATCGATAACTTTTCTATAGAAAAGTAAAGTTATCGATAACTTTTCTATAGAAAAGTAAAGTTATCGATAACTTTTCTATAGAAAAGTAAAGTTATCGATAACTTTTCTATAGAAAAGTAAAGTTATCGATAACTTTTCTATAGAAAAGTAAAGTTATCGATAACTTTTCTATAGAAAAGTAAAGTTATCGATAACTTTTCTATAGAAAAGTAAAGTTATCGATAACTTTTCTATAGAAAAGTAAAGTTATCGATAACTTTTCTATAGAAAAGTAAAGTTATCGATAACTTTTCTATAGAAAAGTAAAGTTATCGATAACTTTTCTATAGAAAAGTAAAGTTATCGATAACTTTTCTATAGAAAAGTAAAGTTATCGATAACTTTTCTATGGAAAAGTAAAGTTATCGATAACTTTTCTATGGAAAAGTAAAGTTATCGATAACTTTTCTATAGAAAAGTAAAGTTATCGATAACTTTTCTATAGAAAAGTAAAGTTATCGATAACTTTTCTATAGAAAAGTAAAGTTATCGATAACTTTTCTATAGAAAAGTAAAGTTATCGATAACTTTTCTATAGAAAAGTAAAGTTATCGATAACTTTTCTATAGAAAAGTAAAGTTATCGATAACTTTTCTATAGAAAAGTAAAGTTATCGATAACTTTTCTATAGAAAAGTAAAGTTATCGATAACTTTTCTATAGAAAAGTAAAGTTATCGATAACTTTTCTATAGAAAAGTAAAGTTATCGATAACTTTTTTATAGAAAAGTAAAGTTATCGATAACTTTTCTATAGAAAGGGAAAGTTATCGATAGATTTTCTATAGAAAAGGAAAGTTATCGATAGATTTTCTATAGAAAAGTAAAGTTATCGATAGATTTTCTATAGAAAGAGAACATTTTCTATAGAAAAGTATAGTAATCGATGACTTTCCTTTAGAAACTCGGAGTTATCGAAAACTTGTTTCTAGAAACTCAAAGTTATTGAAAGTTTCAAAGGTTTTTATATAATTTTTTCCACACATTGTTCCACTGTTTAGCGCCTAAACATCAGTCATTTAATGCATGCATGCCTGATTGTTTAGTTGGCTGAATGAATGGCTGGCTGGATGGTTGCTTAAATGCGTTAATAGCTTTTTTTCTGCTTTGTTTTTTTTTCTCTTAAATATGTCTTCTTCTAATGCTGGCTGCTCCTTGTCGTTTTATTGTAATCTTTTCTAACATGCTGTTGTTTTTTTTTACTGATGTTCTTGTGGCATTAACCAGGAAATTTTTTGTAGTTTTGTATATTTTTTATTTTTTTAATTTCTACTGTGTTGGCGCCAAATATGCTAGAAGCACTCATTCATTTACTTAACTCTTCATCATCATCTTCAACAGCTAACAACTGCATTTTACTTATTCATCTCCTCCTGCTTCTTGCTCATTCTTATTGTGGATCCTTTTATAAACTTCTAAGTGATTTTGTTTGTTTGCCATTGTTTCATAGGCAATTTAAAGTTTTAAATGCTGCTGCTCATAAATGTTTACGTAAACAAAGTAAATAAATTTTATTATTTGTGTTAAATAGTTTATAGTTTATTTGAGAGATGAAAACCTATGTATTTGTGTTGCAATTGAAAATGTCTTCAATTTGAAATAGTTATTTAAAGATTTGTTTGTGAAAATCTAGGAGGTTAAACTGTGGATACAGGCTAGACTCACAATTTAGGTAGTGTTCTAAATTTAGACGTCTTTATATATGATTGTTTTCTCATTAAACTTTAAACTATTGAAATAAATGATTTCTCACATATGCCTGTTTAATAACTATTATTTCAATTAATCTTGGTTAATGTGGTTATTAAGGTCATTGTAAAAATCTGTAAGGTCAATGCTTTAACTTTAAAATATTTAAAACCATTTACAGGTCTAGATTAAAGTAAGCAGCATAGTTATATTGTACATATCTGCAAATTCTTTTAATTTCCAACAACAGCCTTATTGCTACAGCTACTGTGCTGCTACTTTTAACCTGAGATGATTGATTTGACTGGTGATTAATATAAATCTAGAGCATTTCATTCCAAACAAAAAAAAAAACTATTGGCTTTCTAAACAATAGCAAAATGAAAAGTAGCAAAGAAAAAAAAAAACATTAAGAAAATCTAAAATGAAAACTAAACATTAAATTTAATAAAAGGTTTACCAAAGGCCATCAATTTTTATTATTAAACTGGTCGTATATTTATTGTATTGAATTATAAAATAGCAATAAAGAAAGGTATTTCATGTTGTTCTATTTTATTATAACTATTATTTTACTTCCTTGTTTGGCTATGTATGTATGTATGTATGTTGTATGTTCTTTGTGCTACCATGTTACCAGTCAATTGCAACAAATAATGTTTGTTGCTGCTACTTTGTGGTGGTTACTGCTTGCTACTTGTTGCTAGAATTATTGGCAACAAACTATATCACAGTATGCCCATCAATTGAAGCTTTTTTTTCCAAGTTTCGTTATTTCGTTAGAACTGATAATACTTACGATTATTTTGTAGCTTATTATGTGTATGTGTTTTTCGGTAGAGTATAGAATTTATGAAATGTATAGGAACAAGGAATTTTGTAAAGCATCTCAAAAATAGTAAACAATCGTTAGTCATAATTTTCTTTAGAAAATTTGTCAATAACTAAGATTTTTATGGAAAATTAAACGAAAACTTTTATTTTCGATAAAACACAACTCTATTGGTTTTTATATAAAAAATTTACTGAAAAATTTTTAAAACAAAAAAGTTATTAGTAGTTTTCCAAAAATACCCCTGAATTAATATTAATCATACGTCAAGGTGTATACAAATTTTGTTTTTAAAGAATTGGTGCTATTTCTCACCAATTTTAAATATTTTTTTAATAAAACTAATACAAAATGAACTAGATTGTATACTTAACTAATAAAATAGACAATAAGTTAAATTTTCTAAAAAAAAAAAATTCTATATAAATAATTTTCTCCAGGAAATATATCAAAACTTTCAGTTTTGTATAGAAAATTTAACGACAACTTTTATTTCCAATAAAATTTGTTTTAATTGCAGTTTTTATAGAAAACTTAACTTTAAAATCTGTAGAAACAAAAAAGTTAGGGGTAGTTTTCTCAACAAACCTCTAAATTAATAATAATCATACGCCAAGGTGTATACACATTTTGTTTTTAAAGAATTTTAATATTTTGTCATAATAGTTAAAAATGTTTTTAATAAAACTGATCACAAATGAAGAATATTGTTTATTAAACTAATAAAGTTACAAAAGTGTTTGCCAATAAGTTAAATTTTCTAAAAATAAATTCCATAGCTACAATTTTCTCTAGCAAATGTATCAACAACTTTGTTTGTTTGTAGAAAATTTAATGAAAACTTTTATTTTCATTAAAATTTGTTTTGTTAGCTACTTTTATATGAAACTTAATGAAAAAATCTTTAAAAACAAAAAGGATATAAGTGATTTTCTAAACATACCTCTGAATTAATATTACTCATACGCCAAGGTGTATACATGTTTATTTTTAAAGAATTTAAGTATTTTTTTTAACAATTTTTTTAATACAACTGCTAGTAGCTGAAAATAATTGTATATTGAACATATATAATATAAGAAACTAACAAGAAATCTTGTCAATAGCATCAATTTTTGAAAAATAAAATCGCAAGTAATAATTTTCTCTAGAAAATGTGTCCATAACTTCAATTTTTAATAGAGAATTAAGTGTAAGCTTTTAGTTTCTTTTAAATTTGTCACTAAGGTCTTCAGTTATAGAAAATTTAACGTGAAAATCTGTAGATACTAAAAAGTTATTGATAGTTTTCTAAACATATTCCACAATTAATATTAATCATACGTCAAATTATGTTATTAAAGAATTTTAGTATTTTCTTATTATTTTAAAGACTTTTTTAATAAAAATGTTGTATATAACAAGAAAACTTGTCAGTAATTTAAAATTTGGAAAAAAAATCAATAGCAAACATTTTTGTCTAAAAAAATTCAGAAATAACTTTGATTTTTTACAACAATTTTATTGAAAACTTTTATTTTCTATAAAATTTATTTCAATAGTTTCTTTTATAGAAAACTTTATTAACAAATCTGTAGAAACATTAAAGATATGGGTAATTTTCTACACATACCCCTTAATTAATATAAATCATACGTCAAGGTGTCTCGAATTTTGTTTTTGAAGAATATATGTATTCTCTCATTATTTTTTAAAACTTTTTTTAATATATCTAATAGAAAATGCAGAAAATTGTATAATAATATTCACCCCTATCGTGAAAATACTTGGGAAATTTATGTTCCCATGAAATATCCATTTCCCTCGAAGGGAAAATTGCTATTGTGCTATTCCAATGAACTTTTCATTCACAATAGTTGATTTTGTTCGTAACAGCTGTTTTGTGTTTACAAAATTCCATCTAAAAATTCTCAACAAGGGGAATTTTTTGCACGTGAACAAAGTTCATGTAGGAAATATGGGTAAAGGGAACATATTTCATGTGAAATATTGACTCGCGATTTCTTTTTACTAAATCAATTCTAAATTCCAAAAACTTTATAAACTTTATAGCAAACTAAAACAAATGAACTGTTTCCTTTAAAGAAACTATAAATAAGTTAACAACAATTTCACATTATCATCATATAATAATAATGATTATTGTGTTCTAATGCTGCTGCAGTTAAACTAACAAAATAACTCACATAAAAATTATAGATTCTATTGTTACTAAATATGGTTTTTAGGTACTAGCGCAATAGTCCATTGATAAAGATGATTATTGGGAAGAAGAGAAAAACAAATTTTTAGTCGAATTTGAACATTGAACAGCTAATATTATAAAGCTACTTATATTGATTTTGTTTGAAAACATTAAATAAAAATCCAAAACTGCAGCCATTTCTAACAACTTGCAACATATAATTAGCAAGATGTGTACTTATCTAGTAAATTTATTAGTAGTTGAAATAGCACACGCGTCTATGCTGGCGGGGATTATGAATTACTTAAGTGTTTTAACATAAATCGCTACTTTATGTAAACTTTACACACAAAATCATAAAATTTATTTTTATATTATTGCTGATTTCCTAGATAAACACAATTGTTATAACACAGGTAAAGAATTTGTAACAAATACTTTTTTGTACTTAACAAAGTTACTAGATTTTGTCAAGTACAAAGTTTGGGAAAAAATATCAAGGTTATCAACCGATTTGAAATGGTTAAAAGGTAACGGTAACGCTAATATAGATTATTCCGGTAACGGTAATTGCAGTTATTTCAGTAACAGTATTTACCATTATATCGGTAACTGTAATTGCAATTATTTCGGTAACGGTAGCTTAGCGGTGACGGTAGTTAAGCTGAAAGGGTATTTTAGGGATAACAGTAGCTTAACGGTAACGGCAGCTAAACTTGAAAAATACTAAAAGTTTTAATCAAAATAAAAAGTATTGTTTAAGCTATTTAAAGTATTATTAACAAAAAAGAGAACTATATTCGGCTGTGCCGAATCTTATATACCCTTCACCAAATTATACTTTAAAAAAAAAATTTTAAATATTTTTAGGTAAAAAAAATTTTATTTTTTTTTTTCAAAATTTAAAAAAAACTTTTTTTTTTCTAAATTGTTTTTCAAAATTTAATTTTTTTTTTAAATTTTTTTTTTAAATTTTTTTCCAATTTTTTTTAAATTTTTAAAATTTTTTTTAAAAAATATTTTTCCTGATTTTGACCTATTGTAGGTCCAAATTGCTATAGCCTTATGTACATCATTGCAATGGACTTTGAAATATCTATCATTAGATATCCATATTGTCTATATTACTGACTTAGCAATCCAGATATAGATCAAAAATAGGCCAAAAATCGAGGTTGTTCCGGTTTTTTGTGCTGAATCTTATATACCCTTCACCAAAATTTAAAAAAAAAAAAACAATTTTTTTCAAAATTTAGTTTTTTTTTTAATTTTTTTCCAATTTTTTTTTTAAATTTTAAAACTTTTTTTTTAAAAATATTTTCCCATTGATTTTGACCCATTGTAGGTCCAAATTACTATAGCCTTATATACATCGTTGCAATGGACTTTGAAATATCTATCATTAGATATCCATATTGTCTATATTATATAGATATAGATCGAAAATAGGCCAAAAATCGAGGTTGTCCCGGTTTTTTCCTTATATCTTCGCCATTTGTGGAGCCGGAAGAATTCCCGATATATTGATGTTTGAATCAAGTTTGTAAGTTATTTGGGGGCTACGAAAAGTTGATTTCAACATACAGACAGACAGACGGACATGGCTATATTGATACAGAATATATATGCCTTTGCCGCTTATGGTGAAGGTATAAAAATAACTTTTACACCATATTGTTCAATAAGTAATTTTTCATTATTTTTATTTCATTCCAGGTATGTACATTATTTGGACAACCAATTGAATAATATGTAAGTCGAAGCATTTAATAAACAAATTGTAAAATGACCATATTATGAAATGAAAACAGTTTTCATTACTTCCGAAGAAACTTTTATAATTATTTCTGTTTTTTTGTGGTAACTACCCTTCCAATCATTTCACAAGCGCAAAACCCCTCAGCTTTTTATAAATTGTAACACACATTTCTTACTTTTATAAAGACTAAGAAAATACTCATACTTACCATATTTATTGATTCATTATTAACTCTATTAAATTTAATTTCCATCTATCAATACTTATTCATTCATATGTGATCATGTGGGTTTTTGTATTATACATATGTATGAATAAAATAAAATAAAGAAATATTGAAATTCCTAAGAAAAATTATGACCCCCTGAGAAATAAAATACAACCAATCATCTGAAATAACAGAAATACAAACATTTATAAATAAATATATACAAAACAAAAAAAAAAACATCATGCATGCAAACTCTACAATAAAAATAACATTGATTATTTGTCATAATTATTTAATATTTCGAACAACATTGTCAATATGTGGTTTTTGCGGGTGTTTAAAGCAACAAACAAACAACGACAAAACAACTACAATATCATACGGTGAAATACAGACATTTTGGCATTATGAAGTATTAAATAAAAAAAAGACACACACTTATAAAAAACATAAAATTGTAATAATTCTTCAAGCGGTCCTCTAAGGGATTTCAAATCGCCTACAAGAATTTGTTTTAGAAAATTAAAGTTAAAAATACAAGTTATTCATAACTTTTCTATTGAAAATCACAGAAATCGATAACTTTTCTATAGAAAATCAAAGTTATCGATAACTTTTCTAAAGAAAATCAAAATTATCGATAACT
Source organism: Calliphora vomitoria (assembly GCA_942486065.2). NCBI lineage: Eukaryota > Metazoa > Arthropoda > Insecta > Diptera > Calliphoridae > Calliphora > Calliphora vomitoria. The sequence goes on along the minus strand of OW818030.2, from coordinate 112,130,507 downwards.
TTTCTATAGAAAAGTAAAATTATCGATAACTTTTCTAAAGAAAATCAAAGTTATCGATAACTTTTCTATAGAAAAGTAAAATTATCGATAACTTTTCTAGAGAAAAGTAAAGTTATCGATAACTTTTCTATAGAAAAGTAAAGTTATCGATAACTTTTCTATAGAAAAGTAAAGTTATCGATAACTTTTCTATAGAAAAGTAAAGTTATCGATAACTTTTCTATAGAAATGTAAAGTTATCGATAACTTTTCTATAGAAAAGTAAAGTTATCGATAACTTTTCTATAGAAAAGTAAAGTTATCGATAACTTTTCTATAGAAAAGTAAAGTTATCGATAACTTTTCTATAGAAAAGTAAAGTTATCGATAACTTTTCTATAGAAAAGTAAAGTTATCGATAACTTTTCTATAGAAAAGTAAAGTTATCGATAACTTTTCTACAGAAAAGTAAAGTTATCGATAACTTTTCTACAGAAAAGTAAAGTTATCGATAACTTTTCTATATAAAATCATAGAAATCGATAACTTTTTTATAGAAAAGTAAAGTTATTGATAATTTTTCTAATGAAAATCAAAGTTATCGATAACTTTTCTAATGAAAATCAAAGTTATCGATAACTTTTCTATAGAAAAGTAAAGTTATCGATAACTTTTCTATAGAAAAGCAAAGTTATCGATAACTTTTCTATAGAAAAGTAAAGTTATCGATAACTTTTCTATAGAAAAGTAAAGTTATCGATAACTTTTCTATAGAAAACTAAAGTTATCGATAACTTTTCTATAGAAAACTAAAGTTATCGATAACTTTTCTATAGAAAACTAAAGTTATCGATAACTTTTCTATAGAAAACTAAAGTTATCGATAACTTTTCTATAGAAAACTAAAGTTATCGATAACTGTTCTATAGAAAAGTAAAGTTATCGATAACTTTTCTATAGAAAATCAAAGTTATTGATTATTTGTCTATAGAAAACCAAAGTTATTGATAACTTTCTAAAGAAAATCAAAGTTATTGATAATTTTTCTAATGAAAATCAGAACTATCGACCTATCGACTTTTCCATATAAAATCAAAGTTATCGCTAACTTTTCTATAGAAAATCAAAGTTATCGATAACTTTTTTTATAGAAAATCAAAGTTATCGATGATTTGTCTATAGAAAACCAAAGTAATCGCTAACTTTTCTATACAAAATCAAAGTAATCGTTTATTTGTTAACAGAAAATCAAAGTTATGGATAACTTTTCTAAAGAAAACCAAAGTTATCAATGTCTTTTCTGTATAAAGTGACAGAAATCGATAACTTTTCTATAGAAAATCAAAGTTATCGATTATTTGTCTATAGAAAATCAAAATTGTCGATAACTTTTGTAAAGAAAATCAAAGTAATCGATTATTTTGTCTAATGAAAATCAAAACTATCGATAACTTTTCTATATAAAATCAAGGTTATCGATAACTTTAACAAAAAAATATATATTTTCTTTAGGAAATAAAAATTATAGTTCACTTAACTTTAAATTTATTTATCAAACATTTAGTTAGCCTTAACTTTTCTATACCAAGTAAAAAGTTATCTATAACATTTGTATTAAAAATTTTCAAATCATTTAGGAAACCTATGATACCATCACAATTAAACATACTTTAATACAGAACAAAAAGTAAAAAAATTGCAGCAACTAGCCATAGTGCAATTATTTAATATGGACCACAAAGTTGTTATTATTGCAATTGTTATTATGACATTGACAGTTGCGGTATTGGTTTGAGTTTAAACAGCAAGAATTATTATTATAATAACATTTAAATAGCATTGGTTTGAAATGTGTTTGTATGTGTGTGTGTATATGAGTCAAAATAAGTCTACAGCTACGAAATATGAATTTTTTTTTTATTATTTGTTTGTAGTTCAATAAATTTGCCAACAATAAAACAAAATTCCTTGTATGGTCAAGAGTAAATTTATTGAAAAAAATTATTATTATTATTTGTTCTATTTAAAAAAGTTTTATATAATTTTTAATTAAATATTGTTTAACTTAAGCATAATTTATTAAATGATGGAAAAATCTCTGAGTGTGTAGGTATGTATTTTTAAAACACGGAAGCAAAAATTACAATATTTAAAAATTTTGTGCACATTTTTTTTACAAAAATTATTGTGTTTCTTTTAATTTTTATAATTTATCTGCCCATAATGTGCATGTCCCCCTGTCAACAATGTGCAGCCTAAAATTGCTGCAAAAAAAAAATCCAAGTATTTTAAAAAAAACAAAAACTATTTACTGTATGTAGCATTTGCGTTTTGTTTCAACATTGTGGTGCATTATCTTCATGCTCTATATGCTTAAACAATTTCATTTGTATTTTTACTTCATTTAACTTTTTTTTGCTTTCAAAATGTAACGAAAAGAAAAGTGCCCCTTAAAAGCAGACACTGAGAACTTTAAAAGCGGCTGGATATGAATAAAAAAGCAACATTTGGAGATCTAATATTAGCATTTTGATTTCCCTATTTTGCTCAATTGACCTCTAATTTCTAATATTTTCATTTAATTTCCCCGTTGTTACAGGCCTGGGTGTTTACACAATAAATATTTCAAAATTTCTAAAACTAAGCAAAAACCAACGAACAAAATACTGCAAAAAAAAAAAAGAAGAATTCATACGTATTGAAAACATATATTGGAACATGTGCATGTTCATCGTTTATGCCTGCCCCAGCACTACTTCGACTACACTCAATGCTCATCTGTAGTAAATTATTATTATTCCGTAACATGCAGTCATAGCAAAATTCATATGAGTCTGATAGTTTTTCGTTTTTTTTTTTTTTTGCTCATTTTTTGGCATCTTTACATTAATGTTAAAGGTTTTGGCCTAAAGCCAAATAAAATATCATTTCTTTTTTAGCTAAAGCTACTTATCAATAAATTCTCGTAGAAAGTAAAATACTAAAACTATAAAGATTAAAAACAAGAGAAGCAATATGCACAGAAGTTGATGTCTGATGTGACATGTTTGGGGAGAATGCACCCGCACTTTGGTTCAGAGAGAGGATAAAGAAAAACAGTGTTTCCAATGCAGGAAGATTAACAAACTTTAGTGAACTAGAACTCAACTAGAACTGAACTAGAACTGAACTAGAACTGAACTAGAACTGAACTAGAACTGAACTAGAACTGAACTAGAACTGAACTAGAACTGAACTAGAACTAGAACTGAACTAGAACTGAACTAGAACTGAACTAGAACTGAACTAGAACTGAACTAGAACTGAACTAGAACTGAACTAGAACTGAACTAGAACTGAACTAGAACTGAACTAGAACTGAACTAGAACTGAACTAGAACTGAACTAGAACTGAACTAGAACTGAACTAGAACTGAACTAGAACTGAACTAGAACTGAACTAGAACTGAACTAGAACTGAACTAGAACTAGAACTGAACTAGAACTGAACTAGAACTGAACTAGAACTGAACTAGAACTGAACTAGAACTGAACTAGAACTGAACTAGAACTGAACTAGAACTGAACTAGAACTGAACTAGAACTGAACTAGAACTGAACTAGAACTGAACTAGAACTGAACTAGAACTGAACTAGAACTGAACTAGAACTGAACTAGAACTGAACTAGAACTGAACTAGAACTGAACTAGAACTGAACTAGAACTGAACTAGAACTGAACTAGAACTGAACTAGAACTGAACTAGAACTGAACTAGAACTGAACTAGAACTGAACTAGAACTGAACTAGAACTGAACTAGAACTGAACTAGAACTGAACTAGAACTGAACTAGAACTGAACTAGAACTGAACTAGAACTGAACTAGAACTGAACTAGAACTGAACTAGAACTGAACTAGAACTGAACTAGAACTAGAACTGAACTAGAACTGAACTAGAACTGAACTAGAACTGAACTAGAACTGAACTAGAACTGAACTAGAACTGAACTAGAACTGAACTAGAACTGAACTAGAACTGAACTAGAACTGAACTAGAACTGAACTAGAACTGAACTAGAACTGAACTAGAACTGAACTAGAACTGAACTAGAACTGAACTAGAACTGAACTAGAACTGAACTAGAACTGAACTAGAACTAGAACTGAACTAGAACTGAACTAGAACTGAACTAGAACTGAACTAGAACTGAACTAGAACTGAACTAGAACTGAACTAGAACTGAACTAGAACTGAACTAGAACTGAACTAGAACTGAACTAGAACTGAACTAGAACTGAACTAGAACTGAACTAGAACTGAACTAGAACTGAACTAGAACTGAACTAGAACTGAACTAGAACTGAACTAGAACTGAACTAGAACTGAACTAGAACTGAACTAGAACTGAACTAGAACTGAACTAGAACTGAACTAGAACTGAACTAGAACTGAACTAGAACTGAACTAGAACTGAACTAGAACTGAACTAGAACTGAACTAGAACTGAACTAGAACTGAACTAGAACTGAACTAGAACTGAACTAGAACTGAACTAGAACTGAACTAGAACTGAACTAGAACTGAACTAGAACTGAACTAGAACTGAACTAGAACTGAACTAGAACTGAACTAGAACTGAACTAGAACTGAACTAGAACTGAACTAGAACTGAACTAGAACTGAACTAGAACTGAACTAGAACTGAACTAGAACTGAACTAGAACTGAACTAGAACTGAACTAGAACTGAACTAGAACTGAACTAGAACTGAACTAGAACTGAACTAGAACTGAACTAGAACTGAACTAGAACTGAACTAGAACTGAACTAGAACTAGAACTGAACTAGAACTGAACTAGAACTGAACTAGAACTGAACTAGAACTGAACTAGAACTGAACTAAAACTGAACTAGAACTGAACTAGAACTGAACTAGAACTGAACTAGAACTGAACTAGAACTGAACTAGAACTGAACTAGAACTGAACTAGAACTGAACTAGAACTGAACTAGAACTGAACTAGAACTGAACTAGAACTGAACTAGAACTGAACTAGAACTGAACTAGAACTGAACTAGAACTGAACTAGAACTGAACTAGAACTGAACTAGAACTGAACTAGAACTGAACTAGAACTGAACTAGAACAGAACTAGAACTAGCCTCTTCAAACCACTGTTTCTAAATTCTAAATAAAATTATGATTAAAGTTCCATGTTACCTTTATGCCGACCACTGATTCAAAAGCAGCTTGTCTTGTAATGGCTAGAAAATCTTACATGTAAATCTCATCATACATTGAAATTCGTAATTTTTATATTTTTTTCGTTTTTTTTTTTAACTTTCAGTTACAAATTTGTTAAAGATTTCTCGTTTTTGTTCATGCTGTGGTTTCTTACATCAGCATCTGTTAAATCTTTGTATCTGCATTTATTACATATACTGTTGTATTCATTAGTTTTATACATGCATAGAAGAAAAAAAAAAAGAACAATTTTATTTATTTTGCCAAATTCGTCCATGTTCACGCTTACGTAGTTTATTAATTGCTCATTTGACAGTTTGAGCTCGCGCAAAAGTATTCATTATAATGTTCATCTTATGATTTTTATATTATAATTGCCGAACGAGAGGAAAATATTCTATTCTAATAAAATTTTTCTATTTTCAACATTTTGTTGAACTTTATCATCAACTCATCGTTCAGACAACGTACGACGTATGTACGTACGTACGTACATACGGTATGAATGCGTCACAGTATGAGGTCTTTGGTATTCACGGTTGATACACATAATTTTTCGAATGCTTTTTAGTTAGAATAGACTACAACAGTTTTGCATGCTGATAAGTAATGAGTTTTTTTTTTTTTTTTGTGTTTCTTCTATATTTTTCTAAATGTTGCAACATGTTGCAATTAACTTTATGTAAGTAAAAATTTGCATGAAATTTGTTTGCAGTTTTTTCTATACAGGAACATTTATATTCATATTTAAGATTATTAGATAAGTGGTAGTTAATTGTTAAACTAAAAACAAAATATTATTTATTTTTATTTCCAAAAGAGAAAACTAACCACCTTGTATTTAAAACATAAATTTTCCTTTTAATACCAAAAAGATTTAAATTAAAATGCTAAAATTTTCTTTAAATTATAGCTGTGCTTAAATAAACTTGGCCCACTAACTTCAAAACATAGAAACCACTTTTTTACAACTTTAAATCCACCAAAAAATATTAAAAACAAAAAAACATTAATGAATTAAAATCAATGTTAGGAAATGAAGTCAAGCATAAAACTGTTAAACATTAATTGTAATTTGAACTAACGACTGTGAAAATGAGAAAATAGACAGGGTAATGTAATATTAGATAAATTAACAAAATATAAATTGTATAAATAAAATTTAACTTAAGTTCTAGTACAAAACTGAACTAGAACTAGAACAGAACTAGAACAGAACTAGAACAGAACTAGAACAGAACTAGAACAGAACTAGAACAGAACTAGAACAGAACTAGAACATAACTAGAACAGAACTAGAACAGAACTAGAACAGAACTAGAACAGAACTAGAACAGAACTAGAACAGAACTAGAACAGAACTAGAACAGAACTAGAACAGAACTAGAACAGAACTAGAACAGAACTAGAACAGAACTAGAACAGAACTAGAACAGAACTAGAACAGAACTAGAACAGAACTAGAACAGAACTAGAACAGAACTAGAACAGAACTAGAACAGAACTAGAACAGAACTAGAACAGAACTAGAACAGAACTAGAACAGAACTAGAACAGAACTAGAACAGAACTAGAACAGAACTAGAACAGAACTAGAACAGAACTAGAACAGAACTAGAACAGAACTAGAACAGAACTAGAACAGAACTAGAACAGAACTAGAACAGAACTAGAACAGAACTAGAACAGAACTAGAACAGAACTAGAACAGAACTAGAACAGAACTAGAACAGAACTAGAACAGAACTAGAACAGAACTAGAACAGAACTAGAACAGAACTAGAACAGAACTAGAACAGAACTAGAACAGAACTAGAACAGAACTAGAACAGAACTAGAACAGAACTAGAACAGAACTAGAACAGAACTAGAACAGAACTAGAACAGAACTAGAACAGAACTAGAACAGAACTAGAACAGAACTAGAACAGAACTAGAACAGAACTAGAACAGAACTAGAACAGAACTAGAACAGAACTAGAACAGAACTAGAACAGAACTAGAACAGAACTAGAACAGAACTAGAACAGAACTAGAACAGAACTAGAACAGAACTAGAACAGAACTAGAACAGAACTAGAACAGAACTAGAACAGAACTAGAACAGAACTAGAACAGAACTAGAACAGAACTAGAACAGAACTAGAACAGAACTAGAACAGAACTAGAACAGAACTAGAACAGAACTAGAACAGAACTAGAACAGAACTAGAACAGAACTAGAACAGAACTAGAACAGAACTAGAACAGAACTAGAACAGAACTAGAACAGAACTAGAACAGAACTAGAACAGAACTAGAACAGAACTAGAACAGAACTAGAACAGAACTAGAACAGAACTAGAACAGAACTAGAACAGAACTAGAACAGAACTAGAACAGAACTAGAACAGAACTAGAACAGAACTAGAACAGAACTAGAACAGAACTAGAACAGAACTAGAACAGAACTAGAACAGAACTAGAACAGAACTAGAACAGAACTAGAACAGAACTAGAACAGAACTAGAACAGAACTAGAACAGAACTAGAACAGAACTAGAACAGAACTAGAACAGAACTAGAACAGAACTAGAACAGAACTAGAACAGAACTAGAACAGAACTAGAACAGAACTAGAACAGAACTAGAACAGAACTAGAACAGAACTAGAACAGAACTAGAACAGAACTAGAACAGAACTAGAACAGAACTAGAACAGAACTAGAACAGAACTAGAACAGAACTAGAACAGAACTAGAACTAGAACAGAACTAGAACAGAACTAGAACAGAACTAGAACAGAACTAGAACAGAACTAGAACAGAACTAGAACTGAACTAGAACTGAACTAGAACAGAACTAGAACAGAACTAGAACTGAACTAGAACTGAACTAGAACTGAACTAGAACTGAACTAGAACTGAACTAGAACAGAACTAGAACAGAACTAGAACAGAACTAGAACAGAACTAGAACAGAACTAGAACAGAACTAGAACAGAACTAGAACAGAACTAGAACAGAACTAGAACAGAACTAGAACTGAACTAGAACTGAACTAGAACTGAACTAGAACTGAACTAGAACAGAACTAGAACAGAACTAGAACAGAACTAGAACAGAACTAGAACAGAACTAGAACAGAACTAGAACAGAACTAGAACAGAACTAGAACAGAACTAGAACAGAACTAGAACAGAACTAGAACAGAACTAGAACAGAACTAGAACAGAACTAGAACGGAACTAGAACATACCTACAACTAGTTGAATAAATACTGATAAAAGATCGAGGTAGTCGTGACTTTTTGCATATCTCTCAGCCATGGTTGGACCGATTTTGTTAATTTTCTTGATCAAAAACAAAACATAAATTTGATTTTCCAAAAAAAAAAAAAAATAAAAAAAAAAACATTGACCATCAAAAAACCATTTATAGTTTCTTACTTAGTTTCATACTTATTTATGTATGTTTTATTTTTTTTTTTTGCGCTACAAGTTTTTTCTCTTTTTTTTCTGTTAAGTGGCATTGACTATGGCCAATAATTATGAACAGCAAGAAAATGCAAAACAAAAAGAAAAACAAAATCGAACAAGAAACCGAAACCATCAAGTCAAGTCAATATGATTATAAGCACAGCGGGGTTGGGCTACCACCAATATTTATTAAGATGGAGTGTAATATGTGGCAGGCGTTCCCTTGGTTTGGGTTTTCAACTACTCATTCATAACATACACTGAGCATTGGTAAATTGTAGAGTTTAAAACCATGGCCAGGTTATAATATTAGTTATGGTATATGAACTCTCGGCAAAACAAATAAATGTGAAGAAAAAAAAGAAAAACATAAAACTTTTAACTAAATTAGTGGGTAATTGTGACAAGATTTATGTTCTGCATGTTTGAGTTCGTTTGAATTTTCTAAAATAAACGGAGCAGTTGAGGTATCTATCTATATGTTCATTCAATAATAACTATTTGTTGCCTTTTTGTTTAACAAATATTTCAACCATAATTAGTGGAGTATTTATTTATTTATATGGAGCTGCAGTAAACAGGGGTATTAAATTACCCATGAGTGGGTGGTTGCCTGCAAATTATTATGGTCAGCTTAAGGAATTATTCATAGATTTGAATTTTAAATGTTGGTGCTGTATTTTTTTTTTTTTTTACTTTTTTGTCGTTGTTGTTGCATTTTCGCTCTAGAAAAGCGTTGAATTTATGTTGTTGACTTCAAGTATGTTTTTAATAATTCATTATATGTTTGTTTGTGTTTCTCTCTGTATTATTTGCCATAATTATTGTGGCAATTCTAGCGTCTAGTTGTCTAGTATAACTATTTGTGGTTTTATGAATGTTGTATACAGCACAGTGGGATGAGAGAGCAACATATAATGTTAAAAATCAGTTCTAAAGCTCTGTTATGATTGGAACTAAACTTGGAAAACGTTTTAATGAAGTTTCAGTATACTTTTAACACTGTGGCATATTTTGTATTAATTTTTAAAACTACTTTATTGATATAATCAGTTTTTTTGTGAGGATTCTAAAACATTGCCATCGAATGAGTTTTTTTTAAACATTTGCTCCCTATGCTATTTTTCCTCTCTCACTTTCTTTAATAACTGTCATTCCTTTTACTTACCCTTTCATTCACTTTTCAGTTTGTATTGATTGTGTTTCTATGTTGCAATGTTTTTTTTTTAAATTGAATTATTTATTTTGTTGTTGATTGTCAATTGAAGTTAACTTTGTTGCAACCAGCAATTGTCAAATTGTTGTATGTATTGCCCCAAAGCCAGTTAAAATTTGTTAATTGGCCATTGATTGTTGGGGCGTGTTTTAATTGACATTTTATCATGTTTCGTGTTCAACTTATTGACATTTTGTTCCGGATTTAATGTTGTTGTGTTATTTTTTTTTTTTTTTGTACTTTAACTCAAACACAAATCATATACTTACTCACTTAGTGGCTGTTATTCAAATATAAATAGTTGTGAAAATTTAAAATTGAATTAAATTTTTATTTTAATATTGTCAAATAAGCCACCTTTACAATATTCGGATTATCATCTGAGTTGAATGTTAAGAAGGCTTAAAGTCATCTCAGCGTTAGGAATCCATTAAATTTGTTAAATCCTCTTTTATTCTTGATCCGAGCATTTTTATGAAGTGATATACGTATCCTATGAACAAATCTCAGTTGTTTAATTCAACATTGTATATTTTGCTTTATCCAAAACACTGAAGCCAAATTTCCTAACTCTGATTAAAATCGGTTTCATGGTGTAATTTGAGGAAAATTAGTTTTTTCAAATTCAATTCAACAACGATTTTCTGTTGAAAAAATTGTCTATTTTGAAAACCCACTATTAATATGTGACAATGAAATAGTTTTGTGTTACATATAGGGGTTATATGGGGAGTAGGGTCATCTTCAGATATGTGGGACCTAAAATCGACTTTTCAAAATCCACAAATAAATTAGAATCATGATTGATACATCAATATAGTCCCGCTAAGATTGCTATTTGATTTCGGAAACATCGGCTCACAAATTTTTAGCAAAAAAATCATGACTACCTCGATTTTTGACCTATTTTTAATATATGTTTGGTCATTAAAATAGACAATATGAATGTGTAATGATTTCACAGATCTTTCCCAGAGCGTACATTACGCCATAGAAATTCGGACCGGCAATGCACGATGGGGCCAATGACCAGTTTTTGAGGCAATAAATCACAGGAAACAGCTAGACTTTTTAAATTTCGTACAGATGATAATAATGAGATTTTAAGTCTTCAGTAAAAAAATTAAGTCAATTGGGCTGTGCCTACTGGAAATGGGCGTGGCACTTTAAATAAACAAAGTAATTCATATTAATACATTTAAGAAAATTACTTAAAAAACTAATAAAATTCTTGCTGTGTGAGTGTTCACAACATACTGAAATACCCACATTTTTAAGAGATGTTTGCTGGTTAAAGTGATTTTCAGAAGTGGGCCTTAAATGGGAGCTATGTCTAATTAAAGACCAGTCGTCACAAAATTTGGTGGTGCGATTTGTGCTGAATTTGAGCTTAACTATTTTCAGATTGGGTAATCGTATGGGGGCTAGGAGATATAATGGACCGATTCTAATCAAATTCAATAGGCTTTGTCCCTGGGACAAGAGAAAAGCTTGTACCAAATTTTGTCGAATTATCTATAAAATTGCAACCTATAGTTTGATTACAAGGTTTACATTGACAGAAGGACAGACGGACGTACGAACGGACATACCTTAATCGACTCAGAAAGTGATCCTGAGCAGATTGTTATACCATAAGGTGGGTGTTGGTTTTTGGTTGTCTTTTTTTGGCTGGTTGTCTTATTTCTGACTTTTTCGTTGACTTTTTCGTTTTGGTGTATTCAGGGACTTATAGTAAAATTTCCCGGCTCTTTTTTAAAAGAAGCACAAAAAGATCCATACCTTGAGGAGTTAGAGGGTTAACATATTCTACAAAAATGTTCTCCGTAACATTTTACATACATTTTCTGAACACATTTTATACCTAAAATTTAAGTTTGACATGGTTTCTTATGCCGATTGACAATAAGAATGCGCCAGAGTTGACAAACTTCAACCCACTCTCAAATAAAAATCAGATGTAAACTTTCAAAACGCCGATACACGTGTCTTTTTTTATAGTCTCCTCTATCAAAATTTATAGGCCGGAAAAAATTTGATTTTGTTGCACAGTGTTATGATTGAATGTCAGAAAATGTAGCAAAGCAAAATTTGGCAACTTCGGCATGTCGTCATGAGTTGCCACCTAAGTTTAATTTTTTAATATTTGAGTGTTAAATAAAAAATTCCGTTATTATTTTTTTTTTTTTAATGGTTGATTTTAAAAAAGGACTTTTTGCCTCAAAAACCTGTCATTGGCCCCATCGTGCAATGGGTTAAAATCGTAATTTTTTTAACCCGAATTTTACTTAAACAACTTAAAATCAATAAAAACCATATTGAATCAATAAAAAACATTAGCGAAAGTCTAGTAATGTTCAATTTTTTTATTTCAATATGGAACAATATTAATTTAAAATTGATAATTTTCATCAGGAAAAAATTATTTTTTTATGAAAATTTTTTTAATTAAATTTTTGATTATTTCAAAATGGAACAATATTAATTTAAAGTTGATAATTTTCATCAGGAAAAAATCAATTTTTTTATGAAAATTTTTTTAATTGAATTTTTGATGAACAATTTAATTTTGTATTAAAAAACGGCTTTTATCTCAGTTATTTTAGAACCATTTTTAATGATTTTGCAATGCAACTAGACAAACTATGAATATTTTGGAAATTTTAAATGAAATTCTTAATAAAATTGATAAAAATAGGGCCGATATAACAATACTCCTAGTTTTTAAAATGATTTGGTTGGTTTGTTTGATTATAACGAATAGGAAGGATAAGTGAAGCCTAAACCATTTGTAATACCTGTAAAGAAGCGGTCAATGAAAAAAATACTAAGCATCCCTTTACAACATTATGTCAAACCAATAAGTTGTACGAACGATGATATTTACCCTTATCCCAGGTCATCTAAAAGAAACCACCTAGAGTCTCGAATCTTTAGTCTCCCATAAGTGTCAGAGATGGTGTATAACAGAAGTCATTCACCCTTTTCGTGGTTGGCGTAAACGTCATATACCTACAACAGTTTCGTATTAGATTAAAGAAACAGTTTGCATTTTATCTTTAATCTACTACGAAACAGTCGTAGGCATAAGACGTTTACGCCAACCACGATAAGGGTGATTATACAGAAGATTCAGTCTCCTAAAGTGTAACCCACGAGATTCTGCAATTGAGTCCGCGGAATGTTATTTAGTGTAATCGGTCCACGATGATTATTCATATAGTCTTACCTGTATCGAACGCTTACACTATGAAAGCGTTGCCAAGACATCTTCTAAGAACGAAGTCCTTCTGTTTCCCATTGCATCTGGGATATAATTACCGGGAGCTTCTTGGCGCGATCAATATCCTGTAGAGTCCAATTGCTTAAAAAGTAGTCATGTGGTTAAGAGATATCGACATTCAAAGACCAAATTGAATGTCGTATAGACAATAGAATTAACCGTTAATCGGTCAACCGATTAATTTTGGTCGACTAACTGTTCGAATAATTTAAAATTGCAGATTAAAATTGCAAATAAACCGATTAATTTTTGTCGATTAACTGATTAATCGAAATTTTTTATTTTAATTTCTTAACTCATGAACATTCCTTTCGAGCAATAGCTTTTTGCAAGATGTATAGCTCTAAGACAGAAACTAAGGAATTTTGAAATTAACTTTTTTCTAGATTGTTCCATGATGAACTTTGTCCTCATGAGTCGGGAGACATGATAATATACGAAACTGAAACGAGTCTTTTATCAGAACTTAACGAAACTATTAAAAGTATTTATTATTGGTATAATGGAAAAACAAAGAACTGAGAAATTGGATAGTCTTTCTTATGTCTTACTTTCGATTTCTCCAACAAGTTTTTCCAAGTCAAGTTTTATTAAAACTAAAGAAAAATCGTTTAAAAGGAAACCTTTTAAATTATATTCTTTTCTTAAACGATTATTTCAGAAGATCTCACTAAAATCCTAAAAAAAAACTCACCATATTTTTCTACCCTTCACCTTCGTGAGAAGGTTATATATAAGTTTGTCATTCCGTTTGTAATTTCCACAATAAAATTTTCCGACCCTATAAAGTATATATATTCTGGATCCTGGAGTCGATGTAGCCATATCCGTCTGTCTGTCTGTTGAAATCAATTTTCAGAAGACCCCAGATATCTTCGGGATCCAAATCTTCAATAATTCTGTCAGACATGCTTTCGAGAAGTTTGCTATTTAGAACCAGCAAAATCCGTCCATAAATAACGGAGATATGAGCAAAAATCCGAGACAACTTCTATTTTTGGACTATTTTTGATCTATATCTCGATTACTGAATCATAAATATAGACAATATGGATATCTAATGATAGATATTTCAAAGTTCATTGCAACGATGTATATAAGGCTATAGTAAGTTGGACCTACAATGGGTCAAAATCGGGAAAAATTGTTTTTAACCCGAATTTTTTTTTCACAAAAAACATTTTGTCATACATTTTTTTCACTAATAAATTAAAAAAAAATAAATTTTTAAATTAAAAAATTTTTTTTTTTTTAAAAATTGGAAGAAACTTTTATAAAACAATTTTGAAAAAAAAAAAAATTTTTAATTTTATTTTAAAGTATAATTTGGTGAAGGTATTAGATTCGGCACAGCTCTCTTACTTGTTTTTTTTTTTTTTTGTTTTTTAAAATAGGTACACAAAATTCGTCGTTTTATTTTTTATTTAAAATTGAAATAGAAATTATTCGGTTAATCGAATAATTTAAAATTAACCGATTAAATCTAAACCTCGATTAATTATTTGCTCGATTAACCGATTAAACCATAAATCCGATTAATTGAATACCCTAATAAACAGCCATAATCGATAGATTTGAATATCATCCCTGTATATTCGATAGAACCTTTACTAATTCAGGGAACTCTAGCAGGGGACGAGGAATTGGGCGCTTTCTCAATCAAAATGTTGTAATGTTTTTATCTTTAATTCTCAGTTACACCGAAAATGGTTCTTGGAACAAAAACAGTTTTCTTAATTTGAAATATTCACTTTTATAATTTAAACGTATTTTTGTAAATAATACTTTGTAGTTTATTTAAATTAAGCAACTACATACAGTCATTTATCTTTATCTGATCAAACTGATTTGGCAAATGTTATGAAAAGCTAGTAAAAAAAAGAAAGAGAAAATTAATGGAAAAAACCCCCAACTATTTAGTTTCAAATAAACATAAATTTATGGCGGCATTTTCTAGTTGCAAGTTGCAACTTTAAACACTACTGACTACTAGAAAAAACTACAGAAGAAGAAACGTGCATACAGTTAATTAAAATTCATCTCTACACATAATTTTCTAATTGCACTCGCAGTAGTTAATAAATTAAAAATTTAATGTTGCAAAATTACACACATAAAGAAAAAGAGAAGTAAATAAGGCTGGCGGCGGTAAATGAAACAAATAATTTAATACATTTTCCACAATTACTAATTATAAAGCATAGAAAAATAAACAAAATATTTACAATAGCAAAAAATCAAGATAAAATTGTTTGTTGGGTTATACATGGATGCATTTTGCTTAAAAAGTTTATGTTTATTGTTTTATTATGAAGCTGTATTTTAAAACCATAAACACTTAATTAATTTGTTTAAAATTATATTCTTAAACAAATTTCATAACTCTGCCTTTTATGGTTAAGATAGATAGAGATCAGTAAATTTAAGCATTTATTTAAAACGCCCAATGGGATTTTGTTCAGTGTAGATTAGTTGTCTTAAGGCTTTTGTAGTCATAGTTGCTTAATTGTTTTTTATTTAAACATTCATTTAGCTAATAAATCATTTAAAAAAAAGCCATAAATATTTCTACATATTTCATTTGTTTGAAAAAAAAAAAAAAAAATCTAGATTTAATTTTCCCATATTTGGTGTTAGTTTTGTTCTATTTATAATGTTAATGATATTATTTAAATTAATCTAGATTATTTTACTTTTTTTTTTTTTTTTTTTTGTTTGAGCCGAGTATTAGGCAGTTGTTAATGATGACGATGAAATATTTATCTTTAAATATTAATAAATTTATTTAAATAGACATTTTTATGGTTGATAATACTAATTTATCTTGATGGGTTTAGATCGCAAAATATTTTGCTCATGTTAAATTGTCTCAAAAAGTCAATATATTTTTGGTGTGACATTTGAAAACTTGAATTTGTTTGGCTGCCTTAAATGGCAAGATCTTCTTGAAATTTAAATAATTGCTATAATAAAGGGTGGAGATTAATTGTAAAAGGTTTCAGCTGGTAGGAAGGAAGATTAATTAAAATAAAATTTAATTCATTATTATTTTTATTAAATAAAAAACAACTAAGGAGCATTATTACAACTTGTCATTATGTTCCCAATAGTAAAAGTTAACTTTAAAGCAAACTTTGTCTATTACTGAAAGTTACCTTTTACTATTACGAACTTAAAGGCAAGTTGTAATAATAGCCCTAAGAGAGCTATATTTGGCTGACGGACCAAATTTCTTTGGCGTTTTTGCCAACATTTTAAAGATCTCTTTGAAATTTATATTATTAGATATCCATATTGTCTATGTTATTGACCTAGTAATCCTCATATAGATAAGAAAGTGTAGCCGGTCAGGTCCGACCATATGATAGCCTACACCGAGTATGGAAAAAAGAGAATTTCGTGTGCATTAAGCTAAGCTTGATAAATACTATGGGAACTCTGCACCATCAATTTCAATGGTAAAAAAAATCGTTTACTGAATTTCCTTGTGGCCGTAAAAGCACGGAAGATGCCGGACGTTCTGGACGCCCCGAAACATATAAAAAATTCACGATATAGTGTTGGCAGATCGAAGATTGAAAGTGCGAGAGATGGTGGAAGCCATAGGCAGACACCTCAAATGGCTCAGTAGCTTCAATTTTGAATGATCGCTTGGGTATGAGAAAGCTTTCCACATGATGGGTGCCGCTTGCTTACAATCGACCTCAAACGTAATGGTGTGACAACTTCGCAGGAGTGTTTGGCGTTGTTTAACCGTAATATGGACGGGTTTTCGCGCTGTTTTGTAACCGTGGGTCCACCACAACACACCAGAGACAAAACAGTGGGTTTCTCTAGGTCTATGCAAAGATGGATTTGTCTGGCAATAAAATCATGGCGAACGTTTTTTGGAATACACGCGGTATAATCCACATTGACTATCTTCAACAGAGTAAAATAATCAATAACGAATATTATGAGGATATGAAAAAACGACATCATTTGATTAAGAAAAAAGTTATGTTTCATCAGGACAATGCAAGGGTGCACAAATGTGCACCCCTTGAGTTATGACAAAAATCCATTACTCATCAGCCCTATTCTCCGGATTTAGCCCCGAGTGACTATTTCTTATTTCCAAACCTGAAGTAATGACTTGGCGGAATGATATTTGACTCCAACAATGAAATCATCTCACAAACAAATACATATTTTGATAACCTCTACAAAAACAATTTTTTTTTTAATTAAAAATAAAATGATTTGAGCTATATTTAATTCACAATTTTCAGTTCGAATTTCGAGACTTTTGATGTGTTTAGATCTCTCACAAGGGTGTTGATGTTGAGTAATTTTAAAAAATTGAGAGTCGGACTACTTGGTGTACTTTGTTTTTAGGTAAACAAAATTTAATTTTTTTCCAAAGTTTTTTTTAATTTTTTGGAAAATTTTTTTCGAATTGTCTTTTTAAAATTTTTTTTTTTTAATTTTCAAAATTTATTTTTTTTTTTGCAATTTTTTTTAATTTTTAGCGAAAAAAAAAACTTTTGGTGAAAAAAAAACATTCGGGTTAAAAAATCTTTTTTCCCATTTTGACCCATTGTGGTCCAACTAACTATAACTAATTATATACGTCGTTGCAAAGGTCTTTGAAATATCTATCATTAGGTATCCATATTGTCTATATTAATGACTTAGTAATACAGATATAGGTCAAAAATCGAGGTTGTCCTGGTTTTTATCCTTATATCTCAGCCATTTGTGGATTTTAAATAGCAACCGAGCCGGACGAATTCCGGAGATATTGATGTATGAATCGTGTATGTAAGTTGTTTGGGGCTTCGGAAAATTGATTTCAACAGACAGACATACAGGCCAGGCGGACAGACAGACGAACATGGCTTAAACGACTCCGCTATCTATAAGGATCCAGAATATATATACTTTATAGGGTCGAAAAATTACATTGTGGAAATTACAAACGGAATGACAAACTTATATATACCCTTATCACGAAGGTGAAGGGTATAAAAATTAAATAATTTTTTATCCAAATTAACCCGCGACCTATGGTTTAATTACAAGGTTTACATGGATGGACGGGCAGACGAACATTGCTTAATCGACAGAGAAAGTGACCATGAGCATATCAATATGCTTTAAGTTGGGTGTTGGGATCTCATTTTTGTATATATACGCTGCCATACGAACATTCTGGGAGAGCGAAAATCTCGAGAACGAGCTGATTTTGGGCGTGATAATAAATATACCAAAAAAGGCCAATCTCACATACCATAATAACTGACGCGGCATTACTCTGCTATGCGTAATTAATAAGGTAATAGCCCAGATAATTGCCAAAAGGATCTCCGACAGGGTAACATCAACTTTATGGCAGAAACAAGCTGGATTCAGACCCCATAACTCCACCATCGTCCACATAAACAGCCTACGTGTTATTGTGGAACAATCTGTAGAATGACGCTCACCACTGTATGCTTCATAGACTTTGAGAAGGCCTCGAAAATTACACCATGATGTGATTTGGAGTTCATTGGCATGCAGGAGAACACTCATACACCTTATAAGAAGCCTTTTGTAGTATAAAACAAGGCATATTGCTAAGTGAAACGGTGAGAGTAAGGATAGGTGTCCGACAGGAATATGTTCTTTCACCACTTCTATTTAATACAGTTCTGGACACGATCCTTGGAATAGCGTTCGATAATGGAGTGCGGATTGCAGGGTCGCTTAAACGATCTTGATTATATTTGTCTACTGTCTCACAGTTACTCAGATCTCGCAGCGAACTTACGAAGCGTTACGCTGGCAGCGGAATCAGCAGGTTTGCCAGTAAATGTCATGAAGTCAAAAACTTTACGTATTAATGCATTTTCCCTAGATTTATTTGCAATTGGTGCAAGCGAAATAGAAGATGTCAAATCTTATTATTTTTTTTTCTTTAAGGAATAAACGTTGTTAGTCATTAATCATTTAGTGTTGCCATATTTACAAACAATGCTCAACTCAAAGCTTTTATTCAATGTTTTATGTTCTACATACAGCAATGATAATAATACCCACAGATATGTTAAAGTTTGAGAAGCATTATACAACTTTAAACTAGCCATTAAAACAGTTGTATTAAAATTCAAGTACAATTTCAAAACAATATCCTGATTTACCATCTGCTAAAAGGCCTCTACAGTACTTAGACGTTTACCCATGTCCTATGAATCCTCCATTGCTCATCATATTAAGACTTATGAAGCAGTATGTGAAGGCATTAGATAAAAGTGGTCCATGTTTTGTCTTTCTTTTGAAGAAAGTTTTCAGATTTGAGTACAGAAAAACTAAAAGCTGGTATTTTTGAAGGCCCACAATGATGGACAACAATTTCTTACATTCAAGTACACTATCTGCACAGTCATTTAGACAAGTTTCCTGGAAGTCTTGAAACCGTATAGAGAAGCAAAAAGATGTTTCCATCATGATTTAAAAGAAATGAAAGATAGATACCAAGGTCGAGATGAACATACACGAAGAAAAAAACTATAGTTGTGCATATAACTATTTATATGATTGTGATAACAGTAATATGGTTAATTTACGATTCACATGATTGTATCAACCATATATATGGTTACAGTAAACAAGTATATGTTTGTGACAACCATTTATATGATTAAGGTTTTACCATATTATGTTGCTCTCGGCTTACGGATATCATAATCTGAGAACAACATATTATGATATAATAATTCATCATATAAATGGTTGTCACACAGGGGTGTAATTTTCCATCGTGAAAATCTAACAGAAAGAAGCTTCTAGGCTGTAAAATAATTTAATAAAATATTGTAAAATTTACAAATATATCTAATACAGTTTGAATCGGCGGCACCAAAATTATTATAGACCACACTAAATATTTCTTATAAAATTTGCATAAAACTATAAAATTCATATAATATATCCCTATAAATTAAGACATTATTTTTTTTGTTTGTTTGCATTTGCATTTAATTATTACAAAATTTATGACTTTAACAATATTCTACACAGGTTTTGATAAAAATCTACAAAACATTAATTTTGTGCAGTTTTCTCTAGATGCCACACACAAAACCAAACAAAACCGAAAACAAGAAATAACAAATTAATGTTTAACAACACAATGATGATGATTCGTGTAAATACGCCAACATTAAAATTAACAAAAATATTTAATTATTGCAAACAAATGGCAGGTGTTCATCCTCTCACTCCCTCTCTCTCTCTTCCTCTCTAGCAACAACAGAGACATTGATTTAACAACATTTTTACAGCACCTCTTAGCTTAAGTAAGTAGGTGGTAAATAATTGTTGAAATATATATACATATATATAAACGACTGTTTGGCGGGCAGGGAGTTTTAAACAAATGTCGCCGTCTTATTTGCCACCAGCCGCTGCTGTTGAAAACCAATTAAAATCAGGGTTTCAAAAAACATTTTTAGCAAAAAAAAAAATATAAAAAAATTGTAAAGATTATAAAATAAATAACTTGAGTTCTGTTTGCATAAGCGTGCTATGCATTGTTAATTAATTTTATTTAATTTTAAAACTGACAAAATGCTCATAATTTTATATTTGTCTTGAAAACCAAACCAAACTGCCGACAAAGTTGCCACACAAGCATATGAGCGAGAGGCTTAATGCAAAAAAAAAAAAAAAATACTGTCATACTGCTATTTAAGGCTACTACTTGGGCTAACTGCCTCACTACTGCTGCGACTACTTGTCATTAGTGGGTGTTAATTGGTAATTATAGAATTGAAAATGGCATTATAACAATAAAGTTATTGTTATTATTATTATTAGGGGGCGGATTTATATGCAAATGCATGTTTTTTCTCGAACGCCCAAATACAATGTAGACTTATTATCTATCCGAATCGCACATTTTGCTGTAAAATGGCATCGATTTGTTAGTGCATATTTTTGCATATTTTATTGATAATGCATATTTTGTTATATTTTACTTCAAAATGCATATTTATATGCATATTATCCAAGTTTTTAATAAAAATTTAATTTTTTGTCGTCAATGGGCAACATATTGTCTGGACAAAAATTTTTTTTGTAGAATTTGTTGTAGAAATATTATCAAATGATATCGACTAACTTCTTCCGACATCGAGAAACTGGCATTAAGTTCTTCATTTCTATATCAGCAATTGAAAATTACCATTTCAAAACATTTTGCTTCAAAAAAGTCTAGAGTTTTTTATGTATGTATCAACAATTCATTCAATGTATCAAAAACATTCATATTTGTTTTCATCGATTCGATTTATAAGATTTTGTAACTTCACATCCACAATTACAGGTCCTGGCAGCCATTTCATAGCAGTTCCAGGAGCCTGTCCTGAACTAGTGATTTTACATATCATTTAGGGTGACACTAGTTATATAAATAGTTACGTGATTAGTTATTTTAACACGTGCATGTCCTAAGCATAGGGTCAATTGACCCATTTAGATATCTTAGAGACAAATGCACTACACAGTTAATGCTTAAAGTGACTACACTATAGAATAATTTGAGACACTTAAGTGACAATTCTTTTTACGCTAGATTACATGAAATGTATAAAGTAACCAATTGATTTCTATCTGCGTTACAGATCTCAGAAGAACAATTATATATTTTTTCCTGGTATAATTTAAAGAATCCTAACTTCTTGGAACACTGTTGTGTATTTTTTGGACATTGCACGATCCATTGTTTATTATTATATGTTTCTTCACAAAAATATAAGTGCATATTTTTTAAACTTTTAGGTCATATTTTGATTTTTTTGAAGCATATTTTAGGCGCATATTTTCCAATAATAAATGCATGAAAATCCGCCCCCTAATTATTATTATTATTAAGTAATTCCAAAATGGTTAAATATAAATACTGTTTATAAATAAAGTTCAACTGCACTGACAGGTATTCTTAATTCAACACAATTGCACTTTTTGAGTCCCGACCGACCTTTTTTGGCTCAACTCGTGGAAACACCCCTAAGGTTTCTCATTTATTTGGTCAAATGTTGGCAATAGAAACTCAACTGGAAACTAGCAAATTTCCTCCTTTGGTCTTGTTCCAAATGTAAGAGATACTCAGGAGATTTCATCAAGTTTGCTAAGTACAGGCACGGATCATGGTCAGCCATTTGAGGCGGGGGTGTAAATCAAGTAAAATTTCTTTTACATTTTTCTTTTTTTCCTTTTATATATTAAAACATTTCGGACTGGAACCCGCAAGGCAATTCTAGTGATGTCGTTAGTCTGCCTTCTAAAGGCGTGGCCTATGCAACGGCATTTTCGTCTCTTTATTTCAATCGATAGCATTTGTTGTCTTGTTTTTTTCCCAAAGCGTATGATTAGATATGTTTCTCGGCCAGATTACACGTAGGATCTTGCGAAGGTAGCGAGCGGTTCATTCTTCGTAAATCACGAGTGGCAGCATTACAAGTTTCGGAGCCGAACAGAAGGGTCGTTTTTACACTGGCATTGATGATTGTTATTTTCGTACGCAAAGTTAAAGAGGTTGATTTCCAAATAGGTTTTAGGCGGACAAATGTTTGACGTGGCTTCTGCTAACGATTATCGATGTCTTCACCCGATCCCCGTACGTAGATACAATGCTCTCTAGATAGCAGAATTGGCTGACATCTTCTATTTCGCTTGCACCAATTGCAAAACCCCCTGCCATTATCGAAGGCTCTTCCAAGGATCGTGTCCAGAACTATATTAAATAAAAGTGGTGACAGGACATATTCCTGACGGATTCCAACTCTCACCGTTTCACTCAGCAATATGCCATGTTATATACTACAAGAGGCTTCTTATGAACTCCAAATCACATCATGGTGTTATTTATCGAAGGCCTTCTCGAAGTCTATGAAGCATAGATACAGTGGTGAGCGCCATTCTACAGATTGTTCCACAATAACACGTAGGCTGTTTATGTGGTCGATGGTGGACTTAAGAGGTCTGAATCCAGCTTGTTACTGCCTTAAAGTTGGTGTGAACCTGTTGAATATCCTTTTGGCAATTATCTGGGCTATTATCTTATTAATTACACATAGCAGAGTAATGCCGCGTCAGTTATTAGGGTCTGTGAGATTGCCCTTTTTTGGTATATTTGTTATCACTTGCTCAGTCAGCTCATTGTCGAGATTTTCGCTCTCCCTGAATGTTCGAATGGCAGAATTATTGCAGCACTCGTACATGAGTCGGAATTCAAGAGCTCAGTAAAGATTCCGTGTTTCCTTTGAGACTGAAAATTGAATTCGCGATCTCCTTCATGGTGGAACACGCGGAAACAATGTAAGAGTCATCTACGTGAGACTCACATTCTCATTCCCTTCACAGAGGCCGGACATACCTCGAGAACATTCTGTTATAGTCATCCGCCCGTACCTCAACCTGATGCTCTTCTGTCGTCGTCGCCGTTCGTACCTCCTAGGGGCATTTGTGATGTCGTATAACCATTCGTGAGTTTCCTCAGAGACCTATACATATCGCTGGTACGCTGGCTATATGCTGCGATTTGTGCGTCCTTGCTAGTTTCGTTCAGCCATCTCATTTTATCCCGACGAGCACTACGTTTCATTTATCTATCGAGTTCGTTGTAGCGTATCTACAAGTGCAGTTCAACACTACGAGTTCTAATGAGATCAGAGTTCGATTGCTCTCCAGGTTTCATCGTAGATCCACTCCCTTGGCTTACGTTCCTTATGGCCGAGAATTCGAGTGGCAGGATCCATAAATATAGACTTCAACCTTTTCCATAAGTTCACCTTCTTGACAAGATCCAACAGCATTTCTCAAGGCATCGAAATATGCAGCTGCAACTTCTCTATCATTCAGCTTATTAACGTATATAGGTCGCATGTTTGATACGCATCTCTGCGACTAGAAGATCGTGATCACTTGCCATGTCTGCACCCCTACGACTACACACATTCAATATAGAACCCATGTGACACCCCAATTTTTGAAAAAGTAGGAAAATATCTCCTAAATTTTAGCACATCAAAAGTAGTATTATACATTTTTATAACGCCTAATGTCTTGACTACAAACTAACTCTATCAAGATATGATGATGATTTCATAATTTTTCGGCTTCTCTTCAAAATGTCAGATTAAAAATATTGTTCTTGAAATTGACACATTTTCGATTAAAATGTTGGAAAGCCTTTGAAATATGCAAATTTCTCTATATAGTGTCTGATATAAATAAAACAAATTATTTAAAAAAATCAAAGCACTTTTTTGAACATATCTCAGCAATTTACTGACTGATTTATTACAAAATATTCGAAAGTGTGTTTTATAAATGAATTAAGTTCAGGATGTGGTAGATATATGTGGCCTTCGCAAATTTGATTTCAACTAACAGACAGACAGGCGGACATTTTATATATCATTTTCCATTGAATATAAGTTTAGGATGCGTTAGATATCTGTGACCTTCGGAAAGTTGATTTTAACTAACATACAGACAGACAGGCGGACATTTTTATATCCCTTTCCATAAATATTAAGTATTATAAATGAATTTTTTTTAGAAATTAAATTAACACTCATTCTGAAGAGCATAAACATTTAGTAGAGACCAAAAATTTTTTTCAGATTATTTGTCTCATACCTTCTATCTTCTTAATTTTCTTTTGTGCAGTTTAATTATTATTTAATGCCTGATTATTTCATTCACATGTCAACTGTCAATTCTTGTTGACATTTATTACACTCCATTCCTTGAACAAAATGTATATCCATCTGTATGTACAAATATTTTGCCAAATGACAATGAAAATTTCCTTAATTCCGACAATTTCTGGTGTGTGTAATTGCTGTAAAAAAAAAAGTTTAAATAAAAAATAAATAAAAGTTTTATTATGTCTTCTTATTTGTCTTTTTTTTATTATCTGTCTGTCTGTATCTCTGTCTACTTAAACATTCATACATAGTGATTGATTTTTATTGCATAGAGAAAATTAAAAAGAGGTGTGTCATTTATTTAAAATTTGAGTCATTGATTGATATTAGTCATACATTTTTTTTGGAAGATTTTTTTGCGCTTGACTGCAGTTCGGGATTCACATGCATTGATTGTGTTTCGTAAACGATGAAGTTTTTTAAACGTTTCATTGAACATATATATACATCTTAAATAAATGCAAATGAAACTAATTCCCAAGCTTGTCTCAATTTGACGATAATTCCTCAATTTTTGAACAGTAGTGTTTGAACGGTCTTACAAAAAGCCAGATCCAAGGTCTGTTACACTCTCTCTAATGGACGAAAATATTACCCGTATGATGCATTTGGAACTAATTTGCAAGAGCTATATTCGGCTGTGCCGAATCTTATATACCCTTCACTAAATTATACTTTAAAATAAAATTAAAAAATTTTTTTTTTTTTAATTTAAAAAAAAAAAAATTTTCGAATTTGTTTTTTAAAGTTTTTTCCAATTTTTTAAAAAAATGTTTTTTTAATTTATTAGTGAAAAAAATTTATGACAAAAAAATGTTTTTTGTGAAAATATTTTTCCCGATTTCGACCCATTATAGGTCCAACTTACTATAGCCTTATATACATCGTTACAATGGACTTTGAAATATCTATCATTAGATATCCATATTGTTTATATTTATGACTTAGTAATCGAGATATAGATCAAAAATAGGCCAAAAATAGAAGTTGTCTCGGATTTTTGCTCATATCTCCGTTATTTATGAACGGATTTTGCTGATTTTAAATAGGAAACTTCTCGAAAGCATGTCTGACAGAATTATTGAAGATTTGGACCTCGAAGATATCTGCGGTTCTCAGAAAATTGATTTCAACAGACAGACAGACAGACAAACGGACATGGCTAAATCGACTCCGCTATCTATAAGGATCCAGAATATATATACTTTATAGGGTCGGAAAATTATATTGTGGAAATTACAAACGTAATGACAAACTTATATATATCTTCTCACGAAAGTGAAGGGTATAATGACAATCTTTTCATATGAATTCTTGTATAGTATCAGTGTTTGCTGGTACTAGAATCGTTTATAAATGGTATTACGAATATCCGGAATCGATTGGTGTTACTATCTCTCTAAAAGGTGCAAATATTACTCTTATGGTGCCATTGGAACTAATTCCCAAGCTTGTCTCAATTTGACGATAATTCGAATAACGATCTTGTAATATCAAATCTTGAACAGTTTCGATGTCAATTTCGATCGTTTTATTTATTCGCCTTAGAGCGAACGATTTAATTCAGCAAACCAGTAAATCGAGGCGTGTTAATTTCCCTGTAAAAGACGCAACTAGAACTCGTATGACACAAAGAGACAAACCTTACAATGACGATGTGAGATTGTTTTAGAAGGATTTATTATATGAACGAGACACAGTGAAACAAGTGACCGATGAAAGACTTTTATTTAATCTTAATTATTTTCAGAAATGTTTGTTACCATTTGTAAGATCTCACCGTTATTTTGGCAAGAATTGGCAAGCTGTCAGGGAAAATTGAAAGTGACACGATTGAATGTTATACAAAGAACGAAATCAATTCCAAAAGAAACAATTCTTTTTTATAAACAAACATAATCTGCGAAGCTTTTAACTTGTCTGCAGATACACCCAAAATCTCTAGCGAGACGCAACCCTCTGATTGATAGCCAAGCACACTATCGTCTAGTCCATCAGATTATCCACTGGAGATATATTTATAGAACTTTAATGAAGACAGGAATGTCAGTGTCTACGTTAGAAGAATTCAGAACTAACTGGAATTTGGCAGCCAGGAATGCGGATGAAAGTTTCGTCCAAACACTAAAGAACCCACTGTTGAATTACAGTAGAGTCTAGATATAAAGTAGAATTGTAGTAGGGCATGTAAGAAAAGATAAACTCACTGTTTATTGTTGGCGTTTAGTTTAAGCTTTGATATTTTTTCGAATAAAGCTTGAGTGTCTGTAATTCTCATTCACTCTATAGTTTTATTTGTATAATGTCTTTAGTTTTTCTAAAGCCTTTTGGGAAAAGTTTTCCTGATAATCTGGCATAAGCAACCAGTGAAATGCGCATAGGAGCTATCCCCCAACAATAAATTTCAGTGAATTTATCAATAATTGGGAATTTAGCACAATTCTTACTAATGAATTTTTTCTATTATCGGATTATTCATTATAACATCCTACGTTTCGTTGGTGCCTTTCAGTAGATAAAAAGTGCGTTCATTTAAATTGCAGTCAACTGCTTATATCATCGCAAATACCATTTCACTTTTAAAACACCCTGTTGTCTGTATATATTTTCCTTTCCATTTATTTCCTCCTCACTTTATTCACACATGTCTTTAAAATAATAATAAAAAACTTATTGATGTTTGTTAATTTGAATGGGAATGAAATGAAAATTGTGCTTACAACCTCCATTTTTTTTATGCCAACTGCTGTTGCGCGGTGCTGTCCAATATATTTAGTCATCATTGTCATCAGTTTTTTTATTTTTTTTTTTTTATTAAGGCGAATTTGAAACTATAAATTGAAAAATTGTCGTAATTGCGCTTAATGACAGACAGTTTGCAACAAGTGCAGTTTATTTGTTTGTTGCTGTTGTTATTGTTGAAATTGGGTTATTAATTGAATTATCCAAAGTAATATATGTTCATGAATTGACATTAAAGAAAAATTAAAAGATAGTGAGTGGTTGGAAAAGAAATTAGGGTATTAGTGTATAAAATTAAAAAATACAATATTAAAAACACATATTTTAAAACTTAGACATAAAGTATATTGTTACGTTTTAACGTTGGTTTATTTCCTTTAAATAAACCGGATACTTTTGATTGCAAATAAAAGCCATTTAGTAGTTTAAAATTGTAACAACTCTTTATTTATTCAAATGTCACTATGTGTTTTTATACACGTTTATCAATTCGCATACATACACACACACTTTATAATGTATAAACTTAAATGTACAAGACAGTTTAACTCTAACAGCGCCTTTGATAAACTCTCTCACGACTGCAACCTCTACCCCTATTTATTCACACGCCATCTTTCGTGAATCTTCTACAATACTCTTAACGCACAAACTAGTATGTTCGAATTCTAGAGCTTTCGATGTCAATATTAGCAGCTTAAAAATTTAGTGTTACCATACTTTTAAACACTGCTAATAACCGCATGCTATCAACATTGTTTATAAGTAGAAGCTTCTACTGATGGACGTTTTTATAAACATGATGAATGTTGCAGGCAGTCGTTACAGACCTTTGAATTCAAATCGCTTATGCAAATTCGTAACATTATTTTAAGAGAAATAAACTCATATTTACTTAAGAGTGGACTTTAGGTCTACCATAGACAAGTAAAAGTATACTTTTGACGTTAAAGTCGACTGTAAATATAAAACTAGCTGAAGCTGTTTTTAGCTCATTTAACAACAGCATTAGCTGTTCTTCGCCATGTAAAAAAGTTCGACAAAAAGTCAAAAATTTTTAAGTTACAAGATATTGGCAGATATTTATGACCAAAATAGCATAAATTTTACATTAATATTTCCTTTACTATTTTTCTACCACAAACTGCTTTTTTTCTTTAGTTTCCCGGTTAAATTTATTGTTTGTCACTTTTTGTTTTTAATTTTCTAAGTCAGCTGTTCATCGATGCCACTTGTCTATATTTTGTTGTATATTGTACAAGGTGGCGCAAAAGTAAACTTCTGATGTTTTTTGGCTGTAATTCAAAAAAAAAAAAATAAAAACTTTGATTCTTCTTGTGGATTATTTTTATATGGTCTTTTAATTTTTTTTACATCAAGTCAAGAATATGATGTCATGTAAATGGCCGCCGCCACAGTTGATTGTCATTTGAGTCCTTTTAATGGCATTTTCCATCACTTTGGCCAAAACTTCCGGCGATAGGTCCTCACATTCTTGACGGATATTGTCTTTAAGAGTTGCAAGAGTCTGAGGCTTGTTGACAAAAAGAAGTCTGGAGCGGTCAAATCAGGCGATCTTGCTGGCCAGTGCAAATCGCCAAAACGTTAGATTAGGCGCCCGGGAAATGCATCCTTCAGCATATCGGTTGTGGCACGTGCAGTGTGTGCCGTTGCACCGTCCTGTTGGAACCACATGTTTTCCAATCCCAATTCATCAAGTTTCGGCAAAAAGAACTCGTTGATCATTGCTCTGTAGCGCTCACTATTCACAGTAACCGTTTGGCCCGCGACGTCTTCGAAGAAAAAAGGTCCGATGACTCCTCCAGCGAAAACAGCACACCATACAGTGACTTTGAGCGGGTGTAATGGCTCTTCGTGGGTTTTACGTACCCGCTAAGATGGAAATGGGGCCTCATCATTCATGATTATTTTTGATGAAAAATCATCTTCCTCTTGGTGGTGATTAAGAATGGCTTGAGCGTATGTTAGACTTGATTGGCGGTCAGCATCTTTAAATCTTGTACCAAAATTCACTGTAAAGACCGTCGACTAATACCCATTTGCGTGGCACGTTGTCTGGTCCATGTCGACAGCGCTTCCATGACATCCTCGGCTACAGCTGCAATATTCTCTGCAGAACGGCTACTCCGGGGTCTGCCACGTCTGGCAGCATCTCGTGTTGTGCCAGTCTCTTCGAGGCGAGCGGCTAAACGTCGCAGTGTTTCACCAGTAGGCGTTGGACGGCCAGGAAATCTGCGACGAAATTCACGTTGCGCCAAAGTCACCGACCGATTATTGGTCAAATAAATAGTCACCAATATTCCGCGTTCTGGAGCAGTGTAGCGTAACATTGTTTATTAACGTGTATTTCGCATGTGTTTACTACACAAATGTCAAACCAGAACAGACATTAGGGGCCAATCGCAAAATTTATAGCATTTTCTGATAGGAGGATTACTTTTGCGCCACCTTATATGAATATAAAGTTAAAGTCGGTTAAATTTAGAACATACTTTAATTTTGACTATAGTTGGAAAATAATAAAAAGCGGGTTTTTATTTTAAAGTTGTTTTTAAAAAGAACCGACTTTATTGTTTGACTATGATTATAGGCCATAGTCTGTTGTCAAAAACCTAACTCTTGCAACAACAATATATATGTAAGTCAATGTATTTTGTATCAGTCATATGGCTGAACGTAGTGTCTTGACAGATTCCACAGATTATTACAGATATGCAACAAATGATAGTTAATATCGAACCGTATGGTTATTTTGACGTTATACAACCACTTTTTAATGGGTTGTGGTTTACAGAGCGAGAGAAAACATGTAATTTTCAATACACAACGATTGCGAGATATATATATGTCCCTTTTCCCAAACCACAACTAACTCAAACCAGCTGATTCATATCTGTAAAAATTGTGGTCTTGTCTTTATGTATAATTCTCTATGGTTGAACATTTCTAAAATAGTTTTTGATTCATTTTTATTTAAAAGCCATTATTAATGGCTATTTTTATACAAAAATTTGGAAAATCCTTTTAAATAAAGACATTGTTTGGAAGTATGCAGTAAAGAACTAATTAAAGAATAATTTAGGCCAAATCCTGCTTACAATTTCCAGCATTTTACCTGTCTGTCTTTTAGTTAAAATTTATTTAAAAAAAAGCTTAATTTAAACTAAACAATTCTCTTTTCTTAATCTCTTTTTGCTGCCGCCTCCATTTTGTCCATTAGTACTCACTAACATTGCTTTTTTTGTTTTATGCCTTTGATTTCTTATTTGTTTTGTTTTGCTTTTCTGTTGACCATTTGTTGTTGCCGGTTGTTTTTTTTAATCTTGTAGTTGTTGTATTTTTATACGCGTTCTTTTTTTTTCTTTTTGTTTACATTCACTGCCAGAATAGTCAAAGTGAATTTTTGTTCATTTTATTTTTGTTTTGTTTGTTTTATATTTGTGCTTTTATGTTTTTTTCTCTCAGCCTGGTTTTGTTCTGCAATTGTTGTATTTTTTGCTGTTACACACCGTTTGTACACACACACACACATTCGCACATTTCTTTTAATGGTTGCCGCCTTTGTCGGCAAAACTGACAACTTCAATCAATTTCAAAGTTCTGTTCGCTTTTTTTTGCAACACAAATCCTGGCGAATTGTTCTTGATATTTAGTTACATGCATGTACGAACGAACGACCGTACAAAGAATGGGAGAGTGTGTGAATAGTTTTTGTTTTGGCGTTAGACTTTGTGGGGATTTATTAGAATATAAAAGGTGGCCAGATTGAAAGGGACGTCAAATAAAACAGGATTTAATGAAAATCATAGGATGACTTTAGTTTTTGCTATTTTGGAATTCTAAACACACAATTTTTTGATTTTATCATATTAAAAATAAAACAAACATAATGTATGTTACCACATACATTATTTTGTAATGAGTGGACGTTACCCTGCCCATTTTCTTATTTAGTAGAGTAGGTACTTATTTTTATAAAGGATTGTAATGAACTTTTGCTTTTGGCACAGCTTTCTAGTGTATATATACATATATTTCCCCATAGTTCCTAGGAAGAGCTAAAGCTAAGTTTTTTCGCCATGTGTAGCCTGCTTCTAGTGCTTCTACGTCTACAAGTCCCCTATACCTATTAATCGGTCTACCTGTTCTGCGACTACCCTGAGGATTCCAATCCAGAGCTGAGTGTGTAATATCATCATGGAGCTTTCTTAGGGTATCGCCAATCCACATCCACTTGCGGCGTTGGATTTCTAACGATATTGGCTCCTGGTGCGTGACCGACCATTAAGCCGCATTGGTGATGGTGTTTTGCCAGAGATGGACATGATTTTCCGTAAGCAGCGGTTAATAAAGGCTGGCAAAGCTAGCAATTCTTTGTTGGCTGCGTTCTATGTCTCGCAGCCGTAAAGCACCACCAATTTTATGCTCGCGTTAAATATTTTAATTTTGGTGATTCTTGTGATGTATGTGGACCTCCATATCTTATTGAGAGAGTTGGATGCTGCACACCCCTTATTCATTCGGCATCTGATGTCTTCAGCTGTGCCACCTTTGGCAATAATAAGGCTGCCTAAATAGCAAAATTATTCCACATTATCTAATGGATTGTTACCTACGGAAATTGTTAGGGTGTTATTTGTGTTTATGCGTATTACTTTATTTTTAGGTATGTTTATTGACAATCGGTCTCTCTTTTGACGTAGTCATTTCACCATTGCTATCCATTAAAGGTTTGTGGAGTTCGTGAATTGACGCACTGATCGGAAGAGGTCTCGACTGCGATGGAAATCTGCTACTGCTTGCACTTTTGTTTTTATCCCAAATGCAGCTTTCTAGTGTGTTTGACTAAAAAACGAGACGTAAGTAGTTCTACACCCGTCGAAGCCATTTCTTCATATTATATTAATTTCGATGTTTATGTTAAAACCATTGTTAATAACTCCTACGTGGAGCAGTGAGTAAGCAGCTAGACTGTCGGTTCGATTCCCACACATGGCTACATATTCTTGAGGTGAATGTAAGTACATTTGTAAGCGAGACACATGAATTTTTGTCAAATCGCGAACAAAAGTAACTAATGTTTCAGTCAAATAATAATGGCTTACTAGATAATTATAGTTTTTGCTGGAAAGATTCTTTTATTTCATTATTTTATCACATTGAATGATGCACTATCAGTTTTATAAAATTTGCCTATTCATTTTGTTCATCCCTGATGTAGCAACTCTCTGGCCTGGCCACATTTGCATTAGACATGCCTCAGCTACATACATAGATAAACTAACAATTTCTATTACTATGAATATAAAATAAAAAACCACAAACTACATACATACATTTATTTACCTATGAGTTTTGTAGATAGTTGCAAAAATATTTTTGCTGATAAAAACTGCAAAATCAAAAGTTTACTTTTGTGTAGCATTTGTATACAAAAAGATATTCGATTTAATTGAAAACCTAGAATAAAAGGATTTAATACGGGAAAAAACATGAGGAATAAACCCTTTAAATTAAACAAATTATTTACAGTTTCTGTAACACAGGTGAACATTTTCTTCTAAAATGTTTGTTTTACAGAGACTGATAGTAAATTTTAAAGTTTGGATAGAGTTCATTTAATTTCTTTTCAACAGCTTTGCCAATTTATCGCTTTTCATTTATGTTTTATCAGTCAGCGATTTTCAGCTCGAGATTACGGCGTTTCTCTTTAAAGTATTTTCAGTTTAAGTTGGTTGAAGTTGCAAAGATTTTTCTTATAATTTTTACCAAACTATCAAGATAATATAGTGGATGCCAGAGCTGATGCATAACTAACTAGATGTATTTATGGGTATTTTTGTGCAATAATCCAAATACTAGAAATGCAATGCACTCTTTTAGGTTTGTAAAGGTTGTGACAAGTTATTAAGGACTGAGATCGAAAAATTTTTAACATACATATATGTTAATAAAATGAAACCACTAAACTTACAGTTTTGATTTTTTTTTTATTTGATTGAAATTATTATTACAATTTACAAAAAACATTATTTTTACTAGTGATGAAATTTTGAATCTTTTTCGGAAATCCTTCCATTATGGTTTTTATAGTGATTCTCTCACTTTGTTCGAACTGGTTGTCCATCTCCGTTTAAACTCTACCACACTTTTGGACACCTTTTTTGTGCTCTTCATTATTCTTTTAGCAAGAGCCCAATATCTGTCCACTATACTTAGCTCCAGGCAGTTTGGAGAATTTGCCTCTCTTGGTACAAATACCACATTATTGTTCTTTTACCACTCAAGACCTTTCTTACCAGAGTGACAGGGTGCCAAATCAGGCTAAAAATAAGTGGACACATTATGAAGTCTTATGAATGGAAGCATCCTTTTTTGTAAACATTCCTTGATGTAAATTTCGGTATTTTTTGATCCCTTTGTAACAAATGTTTGGCTTGCCATACCAAGAACTTTTTGGGAAATTTTGGGTCCTAAACTTTTCTTCAACATTCTCTCGAGCATCAGCACCATCAAAATTTTGACCCGGAAGCTGCGAAAAATCTGCCAGAACATACGTTTCGTCATTCATTATGCAGCAGGAATATTTTTTTTAATAAAATTTGACTTCAATTTCCGTGCTCTGTTTTTGGCCTCTAAATTTTTAGCAGCGTTCCTGTCAGGAACTTTTTGAGCCTTGTATGTTTTTAAACCTGCATTGGCTTTAACTTTTCGTACCAAATAGTCCGAGCACTGAGCTAACCGGGCCGCTTTCCTACCGGATGTGTTGGGAGCTCTTTTGAAAATGCTTTATATTTTTTTGGCTTTAAAAACATCATGTGAACCATTCCTTCTACCTGAACCAGGTTTTCTATCAACGGACAAGTTCTCCTGGTACTGTTGAATAACATTGGAAACAGTTTGATGGCAGACCTTTGATTGTTTGGCCAACATTTTGTAGGAGCAAGTTGGGTTTTGTTGAAAATATTTAATAATTTTAGTACACACTTTTTTCTTGGTCACTCATTTTAATCAGATTAACAAATGAATATAATTGACATTAAACAGAATAACTGACATGCTTTACAAAGGTAACTTGATCAAAACAAACAATCAAATAATACTTGGGTTAAAAGTTTTAATGAAAAACGTGTGTTAAGAATTTTTCGATCTCAGTCCTTAGTTAAGAATATTTTTGTTTTGATTGTTTGGTGAGGCGGGAACATTTCAAATACACATCCGAACTATACAAAATTTACATTAACAATAGAGGAAATGTTAAGTTTTTAAAATATTCTTCGCAAAGGTGTTAATTTACTGACCGTTCCACTATATCAAAAGAGAAAAATTTAATGAAAAACACTCATAATTTAAAATTGTTGAAATTTTAACGATCAACAAATACATCAAGGTGAAAATATGCTTCATCGCTTAGGATTTTCGTGATCATTAGGCTTTAGTTCTGGTGCCAATTGAACTTTGTAAGTATGGAGACACAGATCTACAGTGAGTATACGCTGTAGAGAACGCTGTAGAGAAACTTGTTATTATAGTCAGATGTCAAATTTCACCAACACACTCATGCATGGCTTCAATATTCCCAGCAGTTCTAGGAGACAGTCTCGAACTAGTGCTTTTACCCATCATTTAGGGTGACAACTAGTTACATAACTAGTTATTTTAACACGTTTATGTCCCAAGCAAGGGGTCAATTGACCCTTTTAGATTACAATGAGACTTTCTGATAGCTGGTCCAAAGTAGTCAGCGCATTGGTTTTTCATACCGGTTACATAAAGTCAGTTACCTTACTAGCTAACTAACTGGTTACTTGATCAGTTACATTACTAGTTGTTTTGACATATACGAGTACTAATTGACCTC
The DNA here is from genome assembly GCA_942486065.2 of Calliphora vomitoria. Classification (NCBI taxonomy): domain Eukaryota; kingdom Metazoa; phylum Arthropoda; class Insecta; order Diptera; family Calliphoridae; genus Calliphora; species Calliphora vomitoria. Next base: position 112,094,979 of record OW818030.2, on the reverse strand, counting down.
AAATAGTCAGTTAAAAAGACATCTCTTAGACAGTCCAATAACCGATTGCTTCTAAACAAACCTTTCACCCACAACTCTCCAATAGTTTACTTCTGGTGGGTAAAATAATTACTTTCTAAAGTGCTGTACAAAATAAACTTATAAAGTGACTACACTCTAGGTTACTTAGAGACAATAAAGCGACAATTAACTTCACTCTCGGTTGCATGGCAGAAAACAGAAAATAAACTGTATGAGAATTACATCAACACAATTTGAATGAAATTAAACGTTAAAAGTGACTACACTCTAGATTACTTAGAGGTACTTAAGTGACAATTAACTGCAGCTAGATTACATGGGATGTATTAAGTAACCAATTGACTTCTGCACTACAAAGAGCACATACGTGTCAAATGACCCAAAATATATAAATTGGAGTCAGCCAAGTGGTCAGAAATTAGTGACAATTGCTGTCTATAAGGGATACATTGACTACTTCTTTAACTGCTGGGCAGTACATATTTATCATCGCCAAATGATCCAATATCCCAGAATTTTTCAATTACTCTCTTCAACTGCATTTATTTAAGCTTCTATAAATATCACCATTTATTGAACAATTTGTGAAGAAAGGTTTAAATTTTGCCCCGCAAGATCTAGAGTCTTATTTAGAGGAATGTTTTATTGGAACTCAGTTCAAAGTTTTGAATTACGATCCTCTTGTAAATGATCTTAGTTTTTTTTTCGTGTTCTACAGAACATGCAATGTTGTCTCTCAAAATTGATGAAATTATATCGTTGAGTACTTAAAAGATTCTTTAACTTTTTGACTTTGAGTGGATGGAATTATAAAATAACCACCATGATAACCAAATTACAACTTAACAGTTTAAATTTTAGCATCATAATAATTCTCAAATTCGTTTACAGCAATTGATGCTTCTAATATTTATTTAACTCTAATGCTCTGTTGGCCATGTGTGTGGTCTTTTTCTAAAGTGCGTTTGTTTTCCATTTCTGAAACCATATACAGATCATTAATGCTTTTAAGCATTAAGGGAAAATGACTTTGTTGATGTTCCTTCAAATCATAAAAAAAAAATGCAAAAAGAGAAAAAAAAAAAAACAAATGTGTGAATTAGATAGAAAAATAAACCAAAAGTTAAGAAAAAAAAAACTTTAAAAACATCAAGCTTAAAGCTGGCTATAAACACAATCACACGCACAATGTGTGATGATGATAATGACAACGTTGATGTAGAAAATCATGATCAATCTTCAATAAAAACCGCACAGACGGATTCACATCACATATGTACAATGTACATACGTTTGACTAATTCAAAATGACTGCAAAAGAGCAGACAAGAGGAAGTTTTGAAAAAAAAAAAATGTTAAAGAAGCCACAACCACAAAACAAGATCAAAACTATAGAAATAGAAAAGACCACACACATGGTGGCATTGTTTGGCTATGGATGGTCAACGTCATCACCAGCATCATCATCATTATCATCAATGACTGAGTGACTGACTGAATGAATGAATGAATTGACACAATATAATGGGAATTCAGACAGCCAGCCAGCCACAGAAAAAAATGTTGTCGTTGGTTGCATCAATCATGATCACATTTTTGTTTGTTGTTTTTTTTTTTTCTGTCTTGTGCATTTTTCTTTCCGCTTTTTTGCTAGATCGTGCAAAATATAAAAAAGAAATTAATGACTTTTTAATATGACTCAAAAGATCAATTTTCTATTTCCAGCCGGCAATGAAAGTGATCCATGATGAAGAGCGTGTTAATCAATCAATTTGTTGTAAAATTTTTTAAAACATTAACCAAAAGTTATGTGTTGCTTTGATGTTTAAGTGTGACTGGCTTTTATTAAAGTTCTCTCCAGAATTTCGAAATTTACTTTAGTTTGATTTTTTATATAGGATTTTTTAATAGATGCGATTTTTTAATAATACCTGAGGTAATACTGTCCATGAATGAAACACAGGCTTTTGGATAAAAACTTTTTTTATTTTTTAGCATAGAGCTATTTTGTATACCTTCCAAAAAATAAGATTTGTCGAGGTCATCAAAATAGGTACTTTTTTGTGAGATGAGTGAAATCTCTTTCCGCCGAAACATTTCTTCAGGTTTGAAAACAAGAAATTGTGACTCGGCAGTAAATGCGGAGAAAAGTGTGGGAGAGGGTGCATTTGGTAACATAATTCATGGATTTTTGCCATGGAAACTGCACATGTGTGTACCCTTTTGCGCATTCGATTGTGAGCAAATGCGGCAGCCATCTTTCGGAAAGCTTTATCATACCCAAGTGATCATTCAAAATTTTCATTATTTTTTTTTTTTTTAATTGTTTCGGGTGTATAGACGTTAACTTGGCGTCCAGAACGTTCGGCATATTCCGTGCTAGTATGGTCACAACGAAATTCAGTAAGCCACTTATTTGAGTGATGGTTTTTTTCCGCAAAAAAAATGCGTAATGAGTAGACAAAATTCACTATTTTCCAATTTCATCTCAAGTCACGAGGTAGTCTGCTATCAATGGCACAAATTCAGCTTATTCAAATTTTGCCAGGATTCAACGGACAGATGCCTGTTGCCAGGAGCAGTGTTGCCCTTTCAGTTAAGGACCGGGAAATTAAAAAGTCGCAGACTTATGACCCACCTTCGTATATTTTTGCTAAAACTTGATTTACCGAAGAACATTTTAGCAATTTCGAGGCACTAGATGCAATTTCAAATAAAAAATTTATATTAACAATAGATGAGATGTTAAGTTTTTTAAATATTTTTCGCAAAGGTGTTAATTTACTGTCCGTTCCACTATATCAAAAGAGAAAATTTGAATGAAAAACACTCATAATTTAAAATTATTTCGAATGGTTTTCATGTTCAATTTGCATTCGACATCGTGGAACTAGCAGTTCAACTCTGTGAATGATGTTAAATCACACGATCTAAGCACCCAACTCTAATCACCGAAACGGAAGAGTATACAACTAGGAAAATTCTCTTTGAATTGTTTGAGCTGGCAGTTCAACTATGTAATTTTTAAAATAGTTTAAATGAGGTTTTGTTAGTTTCGATAAGTACTTCCACACGAGAAGGAGATTGCATTTAATATGTTGCACTGTCTTAAACTTTAAAATATTAGGACATCTTTACTAGATCTCATGATACCTTCATGGCCCCACTCTGAATTTTGTATGCGTTGTTAAACATATAATGGCTTATATGTAATCCAAGAAACTCTTTAGCAAATGGAAGATATTTTTTTGAGATATTCTGTGTTCAAGGAAAATTTTTGGTTTAATATTCTGTTGAAAATGTATGAAAACATAAGCGATACTATTGCAAAAATTGGATAAGCAGTTAAAAGGTTATATCGTTACCTTTGTATAGAAAGGCCCTAACTCGTGTTTTTTTTTTTTTTTTTTTTTTTTTTTTTTTTTTTTTTGTAAGCACAGATTTTCGTTTATTTCAGTAAATAGTCCGCTCATATATAGCCAAATCTCGAATTAAAAAAATCACGAGTTATGGCCTTTCTATATTAAGGTAACGATATTCAATTTAAATTGAGCGATTTTACACCATCCTAATATTAACTTTGAACCTTAATAAAAGAGAAACTAAAACGAATTTAAAATGTTCGAACAACTTCAAATTCTGTATGACCATAAATAACCTGTGTAGCAAGTTTTTAACACATTTTGAACGGCTAAGGTCCGATATCGTGTCGAAAATTTTTATTTCCTCCCTATAGAAAACAGAATTTAAAAAATTTTATAGATTTTTTTGTTAACTGCTTAATTTTTCGTTCTAGTTAATTGAGCATCTTCAGGGAAAATTAACAATTAATAATAAAAACAAGTATGAGATCTATATATTTGGCTTTGCCGAATCTTATATACCCTTCACCAAATTATACTTTAAAATAAAAATTTTAAATATTTTTAGGTAAACAAAAATTATTTTTTTTTTTTTTTAAATTTTGAAAAAAAAAAATTTCAAATTGTTTTTCAAAATTAAAAAAAAAAAAAAATTTTTTCAAAATTGTTTTTTTTTTTTTAATTTATTAGTGAAAAAAAAAAATTTTAATTTATTTTTTAAATTTATTAGTAAAAAAAAATTATAAAAAAAAATAGTTTGTGGTAAAAAAAAATATTCGGGTTAAAAAATAATTTTCCCGATTTTGACCCATTCTAGGTCTAAATTACTATAACCTTATATAAATCGTTGCAATGGAAATATAGTATATCATTTGATATTGTCTATATTAATGACTTAGTAATCCAGATATAGATCAAAAATAGGCCAAAAATCGAGGCTGTCCCGGTTTTTTCGTTATATCTCAGCCATTTGTGGGCCTATTTTCTCGATTTTTTTAATATCGACGGAAGAATTCCCGATATATTGATGTATCAATTATGTCTCTAAGTTATTTGGGGGCTACGGAAAGTTGATTTCAACATACAAACGGACAGACGGACAGACGGACATGACTTCGCTATGTATAACGATCCAGAATATATTTACTTTGTGGGTTCGTAAATGAAAAATATAGAAATTACAAACGGAATGACAAACTTATTATACCCTTGCCACTCCTGGTGAAGGGTTTAATAATATATAAGAAAATGTTTAAACAAATTTAAAACAAAGTAGCGAAATATTGAAAATAAAAAAAAACTGACCTCATGTTCAATTAACCATAATGAAAAATGAATAAAAATGTCGAAAAATTACACTTAGGTTAAATGTTGGAAACAAAAAAGGTCTTAGTTTACAGCTCTCGTATTAAAAACGTAAACAAAATGTGATAAAAAAAAAAAAAAACTCAAACACTAACCTACAAATTCCATTTATTATCTGCTTACATATTTACATAAATCAACCAAATAACTTTATCATTTTTCTACATGATTAACACACACGTTTATGTCATTCAATAATAAATTATAACAAAATCAACAACAAAACTGCAGGTGGTATAAATTTACCATCTCTTGATGACATTCATTTTCATTCATTCACTCCATCATAACAGCCTGCCTGCCTGAATGCATGCAGACCGGCATCGTTGTCATCATTTGCATAAGAATCTGGAATACTAATCGTAATCAAGATGTATTTGTAACAATACGAGTGCATATTTCTGTTTGGGAATTTAATTCATAATTTTATTCAACACAATTTAAATATTCGTGCAGAGGTGTTTAATTTTTAATACTAAATACTACAACAATCATAATAACAACATGTTTATTATACCAACAACAACAGCAACAGCCAAACAATGAAATGAACGAACATCATGCATGTATGCTGTAGATCAAAATAATGATTAGGACAATCACAAACACACACACTCTTCTCTTTTACACACAACCATTTAAGCACTCGTACATGAGTGAGTGCTTTGTATTCAGTGATTGCATTTTGTGTGTTCTCACTTAATAGTGGTCACTCACTTCAGTTGACATTTTGTTTTTGTATTCTCTTTAGTGTTTAATATTTGATAGCCCAGTTTAAGGTTTTCAAATACTTACTTACACACAAACAAACATTCACAATTGTTATCGGATATTCAAAGTGTAAAATATTCATATGTCAGTTAATTGTGTGGGCTCATCGTTGTGGAGGAGGAGGATGAGGAGGTCAAACAGATGACATGTTTATGTTGGTCAATAAATCACTTTCACTGAAAAAGAGTTTTGGACATTTAACATTTCATGATTTATTAGATTGTATAACAAACAAAATCGTTAATGCGTTGAGGTTTTTGAAAGAAATTATTGAAAACCCTGGGATTTGAGACTCCGACCTCTCTTGGCCTTTAAAGTTTAAATACAAAACATAAATTCAACCTCTTCTATAGCCATTGGAAATTTTAATAAAACTGAACTATCCGTTTAGAAATTATAGATTTTTTCCACTTTCTTTAAAATACTGGAAATCATCCTAAGATATGAATCACAATTTCAACTTGATATTAAATGTCAAAATTGCGGCTTTTGCTGTTCAGACAACTAGAATCCATATGTAATTATCGAAAAACAAATGCATTCATAATGTGTCACAGTTTGGTGAGGTTTTTTATACTGGTCGGATCGTTGAGTCTCAAAAATGAGGATTGTCTAGCTGTGACTGAGTTTTTTCTACAGTAAGTAATTGGTTTCAACAAGACGGTACCACATGCTATACAGCTCCTGAAACGATTAAATTGCTGCAAGAAGCATTTCTCTCTCGTTTTGGTGATCAGAATTGCCAACAAGCCCACTATCCACAGTGGAGCAGAATCAAAATACATATTTTGGAAATTAATCTTGCAATTCTAACTGGGGCATCTGATTGACATGAAACTTCACATAGGCCTAGCAGAGAAGTATACAAGTTTATGTTTTGAAAACGGACCCCTCAGGAGCGACGCTATGGGGTCTAAAAAAGCTGGTTACCTCAGCTAAAATTGGAGTATAAAAAGATCTACATATGATAGATGTCTCAATTAGAGTATAAAATGAATAAGGACTGAGATCGAACAAATCTTAACATACATATACATATCTTAATAAACATGAAACCACTAAACTTACAGTTTGGTTTTTTTTTAGTTGATTGAATTATTCTAACAATTTACCAAAAATATTATTTTTATAGTTCTAATAAGTGATGAATTCCGGAAACCCTTCCATTAATGATTTTATTGAGATTTCTGTCACTTTGTTTGACAGGTAGTCCATCTCCGTTTAAAATCTACCACACTTTTGGACACCTTTTTTGTGCTCTTCAATTCTCTTTTAACAAGAGCCCAATATCTCTCCACTGGCCTTAGCTCCAGGCAGTTTGGAGGATTTGCCTCTCTTGGTACAAATACCACATTATTGGTCTTGTACCACTCAAGATGCCAATTCAGACCAAGATAAGTGGACACATTATGAAGTCTTCTGAATGGATGCATCTTCTTTTGTAAACATTCCTTGATGTAAAATTCGGTATTTATAGAGACCTTTGTAACAAATGTTTGGCTTCTTTTGCCGCAACTGCATATTGCTTGCCATACCAAGAACTTTTTGGGAACATTTTTTGCTTTTGGGTCCTAAACTTTTCTACAACATTCCCTCGAGCATCAGCAACATAAAAATATTGACCCGGAAGCTGCGAAAAATTTTCCATACGTACGTTTCATCATCCATTATGCAGCTGGAATATTTTTTGTATAAAATTTGACTTCAATTTCCGTGCTCTGTCTTTGGCCTCTAAATTTTTAGCAGAGTTCCTGTCAAGAGCCTTGTATGCTTTTAAACCTGTATTGGCATTAACTTTTCGTACCAAATAGTCCGAGTACTGAGATAACCGGACTGCTTTCCTACCAGATGTGTTGGGAGCTCTTTTGAAAATGATTTCTATTTATAGGCTTTAGAAACATCATCTGACCATCCAGGTTTTCTATCAAGGGACAAGTTCTCCCGGTACTATTGAATAACATTAGAATCAGTTTGACGGCAGATCTTTGATTGTTTGGCCAACTTTTTGTTGGACCAAGTTGAGTTTTGTTGAAAATATTTTATAATTTTAGTACGAACTTTTTTCTCGTCACTCATTTTAATCAGATTAACAACAAATGATCACAATTAACATTAAACATAATAACTGACATGCTTTACAAAGGTAACTTGATCAAAAAAACATCAAATAATACTTGGGTTAAAAGTTTTTATAAAAAAAATTGTGTTATGGTTTTTTCGATCTCAGTCCTTACTCCCCTGCTACGCCTATGTGTTCATGTCAATCGGATCCTTGCTCCCAATGAAATGATTTCACAATGCAACTGGGTCCTTATAACTGCAAAATAAAGCCCTTATTTGGATGGCTACTTTACTTTATATTTTTCCCTTTTCGAATAATAATCGATTTGTTGTTGTCATAATAAATTTATTTACATTAAAAACAACATATTAACAAAATAAAAAAAATGTGTCATCTCTTGTTTTTCCCATATTCTCTTGAGATTTGTTTCCATTTGTGCGTGCGTTTACTCTTTATTGAACTTTTGATAAATTATTACTTAACACCAGACAGCCTGTCTATCCATAGTTGTTATTATTTATATTTTGTTTTGTTTAAATTATTACAAGTATTGTAAAGTATTGTTTGATTATTGTTGTTTTTATTTAAACTATAAAAGATGACGTAGTTGGGGTCAGAGTCTTTCTATCTTTCCTTTGTTATTGACTTGCTTGAAGAGAGGCGTATGTGTGTATGTTTTTGTTTGTTTTGGTTTAGCTTCGTCTCTCTGTTTTTATTTTATTTTGAGAAGAATTTAATGTCAGTTGACAATAAATAATAAACTGATGCTGAATTTAAAGTGAAATTTTTAACACTTTCGTTTTCATTTCACACTTTGTACTATTTTACAATATAAACTGTGAAATATTTTTTATTTTACGTTAAATTAAATTATTAATATTCAAGCGGAAATGGGTTGTAAAGCAAGCAATTACTTGTACAAAGTTTAAGATAAAGAGATACCTATTTTTGGTAACAATTAATAATTTTAATAAGTTGTGCAAAAGTGTTTATAGTGTGATAAAATATTTGAGAGAAATTGTAAGAAATTTTTGGAAGAATAAATTAAGATTTATGTAAAAAATAAAAACGTGTATATAAAACAAAAACAAGTAAGAAAGTAAAGTCGGTCAAGCCCCACCATATAATACCCTACACTGAGTAAATTAGTAAAATCATTTTTAAAATTTCGATAATTAATTTTCGTGAGCGATTTTCGGAAGAGGGTTTTATGTGGGAGCTATTTGCCAAATTTTATCGAAATATATTTAAAATACCGACCCGTACTTTGCGTATAAGGTTTACATGGGCACCCAGCCGTCCATCCATCCGTCCGTCTGGCTGGCTCATAAAGTGATTCTGAGTACTAAGTATTAGGTAAACCTATCGACACAGCATAATACCCTCCCTAATATGGTGGTGTAGGGTATAAAAAAGGCTATAATAAATATTCGAAAATTTAGTGCCACCTCAAACAAATCAGGTAATTAAGCCATTTCAGAACTGAGATCGAAAACACCTTAACACATGGTTTTCATTAAAACTTTTAACCCAAGTATTATTTGATGATTTTTTGATCAAGTTACCTTTGTAAAGCATGTCAGTTATTATGTTTAATGTCAGTTATGTTCATTTGTTGTTAATCTGTTTAAAATGAGTGACGAGAAAAAAGTGCGTACTAAAATTATTAAATATTTTCAAAAAAACCCAACTTGGCCCTACAAAAAGTTGACCAAACAATCAAAGATCTGCCGTCAAACTGTTTCCAATGTTATTCAACAGTACCAGGAGAACTTGTCCGTTGATAGAAAACCTGGTTCAGGTAGAAGGAATGATCCAAATGATGTTTCTAAAGCCAATAAATAGAAAGCTTTTTCAAAAGAGATCCCAACACATCCTGTAGGAAAGCAGTCCGGTTAGCTCAGTACTCGGACTCTTTGGTACGAAAAGTTAAAGCCAATGCAGGTTCAAAAACATACAAGGCTCAAAAAGTTTCTGGCAGAAACTCGGCTAAAAATTTAGAGGCCAAAGACAGAGAAGTCAAATTTTATACAAAAAATAGATCGGCTGCATAATGGATTACGAAACGTACGCATGGAATTTTTCGCAACTTCCGGGTCAATATTTTTATGTTTAGGTTTAGGACCCAAAAGCAAAAAATGTTCCCAAAAAGTTCTTGGCATGGCAAGCAATATGCAGTTGCGGCAATAGAAGCCAAACATTTGTTACAAAGGTCTCTATAAATACCGAAATTTACATCAAGGAATGTTTACAAAGGAGGATGCTTCCAATCATAAGACTTCTTACTTTTGGCCTGATTTATCACCTGTCTCTATGGTGAGCAAGGTCTTGAGTGGTACAAGATCAATAATGTGTTATTTGTACCAAGAGAGGCAAATCCTCTAAAATGCCTGGAGCTAAGGCCAACGGAGAGATATTGGGCTCTTGTTAAAAGGGAATTGAAGAGCACAAAAAGGTGTTCAAAAGTTTGGTAGATTTTTAACGGAGATGAACTCCCTGTTCGAAAAAAGTGACAGAAAGTTCTATAAAAACCTTAATGGAAGGGTTTCCGGAAAAGGTTCAAAATTTAATCACTAGTGATTAGAATTATAACATTTTTTTTTTTTTTTTAAATTGTAATAATATTTTCAATCAAATAAAAAAAATCGAAACTTTAAGAATTTTTCGATCTCAGTACTTATATAGGAAGATATGCAACATGCAAAAAACTAATTTTAGATTCTTGAAAATATTGAAAAAATTACTTTTCTTCAATGTAAATATGATATTTTATTATTTTTTTTTTTTTTATTTGTAAATCTCATCAATTTCCTATGAAATCATAAATTCCCAGAATTTTAGATTATTCGTATCATTTCAAACAAAAACCATAATGCTAAATATCCTCTTAATCAAAGTAGGCCTTTTAATGTGTGTTTCTCATAATAAACTAAACCTTCCTAGAACTACTTTAAATTCAAAGTTCAAAGTAACGATAAAAATTTAATTAAAAACCGCCTACCAAACAAAAACACTCATACACATACACACTCACTCCAAAAATCCATGGATTCACAGACAAATGTTATGAAATGGCATCAGTTAACATTGGTAATCTTGTTCGTCAAAATAAAAACAAAGTTCCGCTACTTTTAAATTCCAGGAATTTTATTGCCAGATCAAAAAAAAACAGATTCTTAGAGAGGCCAACATGATACATGAATGTGATAAATGAGTGGATATGTGTGTGAATGTGATGATTAGAAGATATTAAAGAGTTAAAGACAACCAACCAACTGTTGTTATTTTGTCTGATTAATAAATAGTATATCACAATAACAAACCCTTAAAAAAAAGTATACAATATAGGAAACTAAATACCACAAATCTAAAGCAGAACATCCTCTAAAAAAGACAATAAATATTAGAGACAAAATTTACCAGCACATGAAAACGAAAAGGGGTAAATCATGAGTTTCTTATAAAGTTATCACTTTAAACCTTGGAATACAGAATTCTTTATGTTTATGAACAAACAAAAACAAAAAGACTGTAAACAAAATAGTAACGTAAATAATAAACAAACAATTCCCAGAAATAAATGGGATTCTTTGGCATAAAAACCCAAACAAACTTTAATTTCAAGTCTGCGAAGAGAAGAAGAAAAAAAACGGTTGTTTAAATTTATTTTCAATAGTTTCAAAACAGTGAGAGAAATAGATGGTAAAATTACATCTAAACTGAATCGGAAACTGTGAGTTTATTCACATGTTTATGTTAATTCGGATTCATTAGGTCTTTCGTTAGGCTTCAATGGTAGGTCTTTATTAACTCAAATTTGAGTTTCAATCGCAGTTCTTTTTCTACTCTTAACCATGAGTGAATAGGGACTTCCGAACTTTATCATAGCGGTCATATTGTTGAAGACACATCTGTCGTATTGGCTTTCAATTATTCAGTTTGTTTTGCATTGGACGGATATAGTATTCAACAGCACGTGCAAATGATTAGCAAGGTCCCGCTAATTTTCATAAAAAAATCATCTGCAGCGATGAGGTCTTTTTCTTGATGAACAAAATTATCGAATTTCGGACGATATCTTTCCACAAGTGACGATACCAGATCACATGACAGCGACCAATGTATCCTGTAAAAGTCAGTGTTTGGTGTAGATTTTCAGCTGGCGGTTCATATTTCTTTGAAAATGACATTGGCCAGGCCATCACCGTCAACGGCGATCGCTATAGGTCGATGATAATCAACTTCTTTTGAACTGAATTGGATGATATGGACACCAACGACATGTGGTTTGAACAGGACCCAACTTGGCCCTACAAAAAGTTGGCCAAGCCTTCAGAGATCTGCGTCAAACTGTTTCCAATGTTATTAAGCAGTTCCGGGAGAACTTTTCCGTTTATAGAAAACCTGGTTCAGGTTGAAGGAATGGTCGATATGATGTTTCTAAAACCAAAAAAGTAGAAAGCATTTTCAAAAGAGCTTTCAACACATCCGGTAGGAAAGCAAACCGGTTAGCTCAGTGCTCGGACTATTTGGTACGAAAAGTTAAAGCTAATGCAGGCTTAAAAACATACAGGGCTCAAAAAGTTCCTGACAAATCGCTGCTAAAAATTTAGAGGCCAAAAACAGAGCATGAAAATTGAAGTTAAGAATTTTTCGATCTCACTCTTTATATACGAATGAGCTACAACCACAGCGACCCTTTCTTAAGAACGAGAGAAAGAACACAATAATAAAACACGCTATTTTTGGCATCATATATTGATGCTTTCGATTATAAAAAACATTGTTTTATTACCGTTCTAAACGACAATCGTTTGTTAAGCAAACGTTACAAAGTTTTGAGTTGCTGCCGCAACAGAGTGAGATCGAAAAATTCTTAACTTCAACTTCCGTGCTCTGTTTTTGGCCTCTAAATTTTACGCAGCGTTCCTGTTAGGAACCTTTTGAGCCTTGTATGTTTTTAAACCTGCATTAGCTTTAACTTTTCGTACCAAATAGTCCGAGCACTGAGCTAACCGGGCTGCTTTCCTACCGGATGTTTTGGGAGCTCTTTTGCAAAAGCTTTCTATTTTGTTGGCTTTAGAAACATCATGTGAACCATTCCTTCTACCTGGACCAGGTTTTCAAACAACGGACAAGTTCTCCCGTTTAATAACATTGGAAACAGTTTGACGGCAGACCTTTGAATACTTGCCCAACTTTTTGTAGAACCAAGTTGGATTTTGTTGAAAATATTTAATAATTTTAGTACGCACTTTTTTCTGGTCACTCATTTTATTCAGATTAACAAGAAATGAATATAATTGACATTAAGCATAATAACTGACATGTTTTACAAAGGTTACTTGATAAAAAAAATCAAATAATACTTGGAATAAAAGTTTTAATGAAAAACGTGTGTTAAGAATTTGACGATCTCACTCCTTATTTTAAGTTAAATTTTAGCTTCAATAGTAGTTCTTTCTTAATGCAGACTTTAGCTTCAATCATAGGTCTTGTTTACCACAAATTTTAGCTTCAATCATAGGTCTTGTTTACCACAAATTTTAGCTTGAATCGTCTTTTATATTTTAGTCAAGTTTTAGCTTAAATCCAAAACTCAAATTTAACTTCAATCCCAGTTCCTTCTTATGTCAAATTTAACCGTCATTATTAAAACAATTTTTAGCTTCTTTATTAAGTTAAATTTTAGCTTCAAATGTAGTTCCTTCATAAGTTCCATTTCAGCTTCAATCGTAAATCTTTATTAAGTCAAATTTTAGCTTCAATCGTAGGTCTTTTTAAACACAAAATTTTAGATAAGGTTTCCTAACTTAAATTTTAACTTCAATCGAAAGTTTTTTATGTAAAATTTTAGATTCAATCATAAGTTTTTTTAAGTAAAATTAAGCCGATGTCGATTTAGCCATGTCTGCCTGTCTGTCCGTCTGTCTGTTGAAATCAATTTTATATATGAGCAAAAATCCGACACAACCTCTGAAAATTTTATCAAAAAAATACCATTTATTGCATGCTTTGACAAAAAAGGAACAAAACGTGTGTTTGGATGTGTGTTGGTTTCATTGCTTTGTGTATTTTATTTTTTTTTTCATTTCGTTCGGCGTTGTTGGTTTTATACCCTTCATCTTCGTGAACATTTTTAAGAGTTTTCTTGATATATTTATTTCACCACAACAAAGGTGAAGGGTATATAAGATTCGGCATAGCCGAATATAGCACTCTTACTTGTTTTTAAATCAAATGTTATCTTAAATCGAAGGTTAACTTTCATAACTCAAATTCGTAGGTGCTTGTATACTCAAAGCAAATACTGCTTAATTAAGTAAATGTCTTTGCTTAAAGAAAAACTGTAAATCATAGGTCTTTTTTAAGTCAAACTTAAAAGTCAGGCTAAAAGAGCCTGACTAAGATGACCCACATTATTCTTCTTAGTGTTATTTTTCAAAGTGTAAATTCCACTAAAATTGTCTGTCTCTACATTTATTATTTTTTATTTTTTTGTTGACTATGAGTAGACTGGAACAAGAATTTATTATTGTTTTCCTGATCGTAAACATAAAATAGTAGAGAGGATTATTTTACATTTCTTGGTAATGAGAAAAACAACCCAGTCTAGTTTTAACATGTCAAATTCACTAACAAACCACATGCAAACATATTTTTGTAATAAAATATTAATTTCAAATTATTTCCCGTTTAATAAAAAAAAAATCACATCTTTTTTGTCTTTTCAGGTAAATTTTTGAAGCTTTGTATGTAAATAAATGACTATTTAACGAAAAATCATGAGTGAGTAGAACAAATATATTAAATTCCAAGTTAGTTGTGGGGAATGTGAACCAAAATTAAACAAAAATCTCTTACATTTATGGGGTAAACAATTTAGCATAACCATATCATCCTATTCAAGCCCCTGGGGGACATGTGTGTCGTCCAGTTTTCTAGACTATACCTCTATGCCAAAAATCATCTTTCTCAAAGCTCTTTTTTTAATACTTTAAAAAGAAAGAAATTTTATTAAAATTTGCACTTTAAATTTAAACATAAATCTTTATTTAATGATTTATTTCAAAATAATTTTTATTTATTTAAACATTTTTATTTCCACATTTAAAACTTTAAGTTGCAAATGAGTTGAGTTGAGTTGAGCCATACACGCTACATTGACTAAGTATAAGAAAAGTTTTAGTTGATGATGCTGCTGTTTTGTTCTTGTTTTTTATTATAAATTTTTTTTTTTTTTGTTTGCTGGCTGTTGCAGATGTTGTCGTTTGCTGTTGCTGCTGCAACAAAATCTACGTTATATTCATATACACATACATACATAGCAAAAATAAACAAAATAAAAAATAAATAAAAAAAAAACTACCAGATGTTTTGTTATGGCTGGTGGTAGGAAGCTTTAAGGAACATTGAACTCTGGATTACCTGAGTCTCAAATGCATGTACATAAAATTGTTTATATGAGTATTTACTATATGTAAAATGTGAAATCCTTAGCACCAAAGTTCACCCTATTCTACCAGGTTCTATGTAAAATTTACAATATTTTAAAAATGTGTAAATAAATTGTACTCAGAGTAAGTATTCGTAGTGCACTAATGCTGAGTACCCTGCATTGTGGGGAAGAGAGAGTGAGTAGTGTAGTGTTCGTTTGTATAGAGAGCAGAATAGTAGTAGTGGAATTGTAGAGTTGTATAGTAAATTGTAGTAAATTTATGAAAAGGATTGCATTACACACATACATGAGCATATAATTTTACGTTTGAATAACTTAAATAAAACTTAAATACGTGTAAAATTTAAAACAAATCATGATTTAAGGTTTTTCCTTCTATCATAAAATGTTGAATATTTTTTTAACCAAAAACTTATGGTTACATCGCTAGTCTTTATTGACTTTTTTACATAAATTGCAGGGGTATATTAAGTTAAATTTTAGCTTCAATCGCATGTGATTATTAAGTAAAATTTTAGCATCATTCAAAGTTCTTTCTTAACTTAAATTTTAGCATCAATCGTAGATCTTTATTATCACAAATTTTTGGTTCACTCTTAGGTCTTCCATAAGTAAAATTTTAGCCTCAATCACAGCATTTATTTACACGTATTTTTGCTTCAATCTTAGGCCTTTCTCAAGTAAAATTTTAGCTTCAATCGTAGTTCATTCTTAATCAAATTTAAGCTTCAAACGTAGTTATTTCTTAAGACAAATTTTAGCTTCAATCGTGGTTCTATCCTAAGATAAATTTTAGCTTCAATCATTGATCTTGTTTATGTAAAATTTTAGCATCAATCCTATATCATTCTTAAGGTAAAGTTTAGCTTCAATCGTATATCTATCATGGTTCTTTCTTAAGGCAAATTTTAGATTCAATCGTGGATCTATTGTAGTTATTTCTTAAGACAAATTTTAGCTTCAATCGTTAATATTGTTTAAGAATTTTTTAGCATCAATCGTAGGTCTTTATGAAGTAAAATTTCAGCTTCAATCCTATATCATTCTTAAGGTAAATTTTAGTTTCAATCGTAGTTCTTTCTTAAGGCAAATTTTAGCTTCAATCATTATTTTTTCATAAGTAAAATTTTAGCTTCAATCGTGGTTCTTTCTTAAGGCAACATTTAACTTTAATTGTTGTTCTTGTTTAAATCAAATTTTAGGTTTAATCGTAGGTCTTTATGAAGTAAAATTTTAGCTTCAATCGCAAATCATTCTTAAGGCAAATTTTAGCTTCAATCATAGATACACTCAAAAGTCGCTATTAAGAAAAATTTAAACTTCAATCGAAGTTCTTTCTTATGTCAACTTTTGGCTTCAATCCTAAGTCTTTATGAAGTAAAATTTTAGCTTCAATTGTAGTTCTTTTATTATTGTTTATCCACAATTATAGTTCTTTTTTCAGTCAAATTTTAGCTTCCATTGTAGGCCTTTCTTCAGTCAAAATCTAGCTTCAATCATAGGACTTCATTTACCCACATTTTAGCTTGAATCTTAACTCGTAATTAAGAAAAATTTTAATTTCAATCGAAGTTCTTCTTAAGTAAAATTATACAGTCAATCGAAGTTATTTCATAACTCAACTTTTAGGTTCAATCCCAGGTCTTTATTTAGTAAAATATTTGTATCAATTGTAGTTTTTTCTTAAGTCAAATTTTAGCTTCAATCGTAGATCTTTCTTCAGTAAAATTTTAGCTTCCATCGTATAAATATCATGGTTCTTTCTTAAGACAAATTTTAGCTTCAATCGTAGGTCTTTATGAAGTAAACTTTTAGCTTCAATCCAATATCATTCTTAAGGTAAATTTTAGCTTCAATCGTAGTTCTTTATTAAGACAAATTATTGCTTCAATCGTAGTTCTTTCTTAAGGCAAATTTTAGCTTCAATCATAATTCTTTCTTAAGTAAAATATTAGCTTCAATCGTAGTCCTTTATTAAAACAAATTTTTGCTTCAATTGTGGTTCTTTTCGAAGGCAAATTTTAAACTTCAATCGTTGATCTTGTTTAAGTAAAATTTTAGATTCAATCTAAGGTCTTTCTTAAGTCAAATCTTAGCTTAAATTTTCTTTCATCAGTCAAATTTCAGCTTCCATCGTAGATCTATCATGGTTCATTCTGAAGTAAAATTTTAGCTACAATCGTAGTTCTTTCCTAAGGCAACATTTAACTTCAATCGTTGTTCTTACTTAAATCTTAGATTCAATTGTAGGTCTTTATTAAGTAAAATATTATAAAATATCTTTCTTAAGATACATTTTAGCTTCAATCATAGTTATTTCTTAAGTAAAATTTTGGCTTCAATTTTCTTTCGTCAGTCAAATTTCAGCTTCCATCGTAGATCTATCATGATTCATTCTAAAGTAATATTTTAGCAACAATCGTAGTTCTATTATAGTTATTTCTTAAATAATATTTTAGGTACACTCGTTGTTCTTTCCTAATTCAAATTAGCTTCAGTCATAGTTAATTAGATTCAATCGAAGATCTTTCCAAAGTCTAATTCTAGCTTCTATTCTAGGTTTTTATTAAGGTCTTTAATAAGAGAGGTCTTTATTAAAACAGATTTTTACCTCACTCTAAAGTTATTATGAAGTCAAATTTTAGCTTCAATCGTAGTTCTAACTTCAGTCAAATTCTATCTTCAATCGTACACAGAGAAAACAGATTCGTGATAGCAACCGAATTTGTAGTCAATCAAATGATTCGGTTGCACATATAGAATTTTTCGGTTCTATCAACAGAAAGTCAGTTGATAAAGAAGAATTTCGGTTGAAGCAATCAAACTTTTAGTACTCCTTCCAAAATTTTGTAGCCACAACTGTAAAATTCGGTCACTAAGATAGAATCATTCGATTGGCAACAAATTCGGTTGCTATTACGAATTTGTTTTCTCTGTGTAAGACTTTACTAACATACATTTTTATTTCAATCTTAGGTCTTTCTTATGACGGCTTTAATCGTAGTTGTTTAAATCAAATTCTAGTTTCAATCATAGTTATTTCTCTCTTTAAATTCGAGCTTTAATCTTAGCTCTTTATGAACACATATTTTAGCTTCAATCGTAGTTTTTTCTTAAGTCAAATTATTCGCTTGAATCATAGATAATTCTGAACACAAATTTTAACTCCAATCGCAGTTCTTTCTTAGGTCAAATTTTAACTTCAATCGTAGTCAATTCCGAACTGTGATGTTTGAGTATTGAGATTGAGTATATCACTGTACCGCCTCAAAAAACCCATCTTACCTTAAAATTAATATCACTGTTTCTTTTTTTTTTTTTTTTTCTTCGACTCGTTACAAAATGCTCTTTTTGTTAACTTGTTCGTGGTAGGCATTCCATATTTAAAACATCAAACGTCCTAAGCAAGGTCATTCGGCTATAAAAACCGGTTAAAAGTTGGCTGTTAAAACTTACAACAGACATCTTTGCAGCAAAGCGCAAACAAAAACTTAACAACAATAAACAATAAGACTTAAAAGCAGCAACAAAAAAAAAAAAACGTTTCCACATACAAATGAATTCTATTCATAACCAACATGCAGTCATACATTAAGACACACACTCCACATCTCTCACAAAAAAAAGCAAAAAAAAAAAAAGACAGACGCACTCCAAGGGAACACAACAATCTTTACAACCAACCAGTTGTCTTAGTGTGGCATAAACTAGTTGGGTTTTTTTTCTGTACAGCCTTCCTTCTCTTCTCGGCCAATGTCCTCTTATTTGTAATTCAGTTTCAGAAAATCAGATTTGTATTTAAAACAGCATTTGTTGCAATTAAATTTTCTTTAAAAAAAACAGAAGAGATTTTATTTTTTTTTTTTAATTCTTTAGCACTGTGTGGCATTAGGCATTATGAAAACAATACATATCTTTAAAAAGATCTGTGGCTAAAGTATCACATTTACAGCAACCGTTAACTATAACATAAAGCTTAAACTACGTTTAAATTGTATTAAAAATTGCTTTAAGTCAAATTATCCTCCTAGTTATGACAGCTTTTGATTGACTGTGCGTTCATGATGGATTTTGCAAATTAGAGCTTGATTTAAGCTGTAGTTTTTGCGCATCTTTTTTTTGAGACTTAAGGGGATTTATTCGTAAAACAAAACACATTGCAAACATGTTGAATAGGAAGTTGTATGGAAAATTAAAGATTGTAATAAATTTCATTGTTATTGTAGTTTTTTGTGAATATTTCTGAGAACTTAGGTGTGGCCTGGGGTGCGGTCAGTGGTTAAAGATTTATAATTGAACATAGATCGGGACTAGGATTATACTCTGAATTGGAGTATATAAAGCTTCAATTGTAATTCTGTGTTAAGTCAAATTTTAGGTTTAATTGGAGTTCTTTCCTTAGTAAAATTTTAGCTTCAATCATAGTCCGTCCATAAATAAAGGAGATATGAGCAAAAATCCGAGACAACCTCTGAAAATTTCATCTAAAAAAGACAATTTATTGCATGCTTTGACAAAAAAGCAACAAAACGTACATATGTTTGGATGTGTGTTGGCTTCATTGCTTTGCGTATTTTGTTTTTGTTGTTTTTGGTGTTTCGTTTGGCGTTGTTGTTTTTATACTCTTCACCTTCGTGAGAAGGGTATATATAAGATTGTTATTTCGTTTGTAACTTCTAAAATATAATCTGTTTGTCAGCAATTAAATGTAAAATTTTTAAAAGTTTTCTTGATATATTTAGGATGCTATACGCTGAAAGTGTGCAATAAATGCATCCACAACAAAGGTGAAGGGTATATAAGATTCGGCATAGCCGAATATAGCACTCTTACTTGTTTTCATTCAAATTCTAGCTTCAATCATAGAGCTTCATTTACACACTTTTTAGCTTCAATATTAAGTCGTTATTAAGAAAAATTTAAAATTCGATCGAAGTTCCTTAAGTAAAATTTCAGATTCAATCACAGGTCCTTATTTATTTTCAGTTGTAGTTCTTTCTCAAGTCAAATTCTAGCTTTAATCACAAGACTTCATTTACACACGTCTTAGCTTCAATCATAAGACGCTATTAAGAAAAATTTTAACTTCATTCGAGGTTATTTCTTCAATCAAAATTTAGCTTCAATTCTAGGTCTTTATGGAGTAAAATTTCAGCTTCAATTGTAGTTCTTTCTTCAGTCAAATTTTAGCTTCAATCGTAGTTCTTTCTTCAGTCAAATTTTAGCTTCAATCGTAGTTCTTTCTTCATTCAAATTTTAGCTTCAATCATATTGAAACACTCTTATTAGTTTCAATCATAAGTCGTTAATAAGTTCTTTCTTCAGTCAAAGTCCAGTTTTATACTTATGTCCTTACGAATGCAAACTTTAGCTTCAATCGTAGCTCATTCATAAGTAAAATTCTTCAATATTTATTCATCCTTCTTCAGTCAAATTCTAGTTTAATCATTTTCTTTCTTAAGTCAAATTTTAGCTTCAAACATTGTTCTGTCTTTAATCATATTCAATCTTCAATTGTAATTCTGTTTTAGGTATAATTTTAGCTTCAATTGTTGGTCTTTCTTTAGTGAAATTTTGACTTCAGTCGTAGTTCTTTTTTAAGTAAAATTCTAGCTTCAATCATATTTCTCTCTTCAGTCAAATATTAAGTACAATCGTACTTCTGTTGTAAGTCAAATTTTAGGTTTAATCGTAGTTCTTTCTTAAACTAAATTTTAGCTTCAATCGTAGTTCTGTTTTAAGTCATCTTTTAGCTACAATCTTTGTTCAGTTTTAAGTCAAATTTTACCTTCAGTCCTAGTTTTGTCTTCTTAAGTAAAATTTAAGCTTCAATCATTGCTCTTTATTAAGTCAAGATTTAGCTACAATCATAGTTCTGTCTTCAGTCAAATTTTAACTTCAATCACAGTTCTGTCTTCAGTCAAATTTAAACTTCAATCTTATTAAGTAAAATTGTAGCTTCAATCTTTGTTCTGTCTTAAATAAAATCTTAGCTTCAATCTATTTTCTGTCTTGATCCAAATTGTAGCTTTAACAGTTCTGTCTTAAGTGAAATTTTAGATCTTTATTAAAATTTCCATGAAAGCAAATGTTGTTATTTATTTTATTGATTATTATGATTTCTGAATCTAAAGGGGCCCATAGACACATACTGCTCATGCTCATGCAATAAGCATGTGTTGGTAAATTTTAATTTTTTTGTTTATGTATGCGACACACAGACAATGCAGTATGAAAAATCAAAATAGTTTTGATTTTGAAATGAACTCGTATTGCTGACAGTTGTTCAAATGAACAATAGTATACATTTTTTAATTTTTATGAAATATAATTTTTAAATTTGACGTTTTAGTTACTGAGAAATAGAAAATAATAATTTTTTTTTTTTTTTTGTTCTTAAACGCATTTTTTTAAATCAAGATTGATAGGTGTGTAGTAAAATATCAATCACACACGTATACGAAGGGTTCATCGGCAATATGTGTCAGCAGTATGTGTCTATGGGCCCCTTAAAGATATAAACCTTCTCCTTAGATTTGTTTTCTTTATACTTTTTTTTCTATATAAGTAGCAAACATTTTTATTACCAAAATATCAGCAGTTGTTTGAAGAGAGCAAAAATATCGCTCACTTGCTGGCAAATAAAATTATTAATTCCGAAAATTAGTTTATTTTATATACATATTTAAAATAATAATATTAATGATTATAAATGTATTTATTTTGGGTGTTTGTTTCTCTATAAAAATGCAATTCTTGTTAGAAATATTACTAATTGCCAAGTGAGAATTAAACGTAAAAAAAAGCCAAATGAAAAAAATTTCACAAACCAAATTCAAAATAGATATATTTTTTGAATGATTTCAATAGAGAAATAAATATTAGGGTGAGATTTATTTCATGCATTAATATTTGGCATAAAGTTTTTAATAATGATGCACACATGATCTCAGAATTCTTACGCTTACTATAAGGAAAGAGAATCTATAAACCAGTGATCGTCATAAAGAGAACATTGAAACATTGATAAGCATTTTCTCTTTATTTTGTAATGTAACCATGTTTTTATTGAGATTTTTCTTTCTTATTTTATAATTATTATGTGTCCCTGATTGCCGACCACTGATCTAGTCTATTAATCATTGCTTATAAGTGTAGATTTTAAGCTAGTTTATTATAAACTCAAAGAGTGTCATTAGTTTTATTTGACAAAGTTTATTTGCCAAATATATAGCACGCTAATAGCTATTCACACAACCACATCCACATCCACCAACATCATCACATTATTATACAGTGCGCCAAAACCAATGAGCAGCCAACCAATCCACCGACCAACCAAATAACCAACCAACCAACCAGCCTGCCAGTCATTCAGTCAGTCAGCCGGCCAGCCAAATCATCCAGCAATTTAGGACTTTTGGATCATTAAATATTTTGATGCCTGCATTTTGGTAATGCATTGATGCATTTTATAAGGCATTACAAAATGGGTGTAATAAAAATTGTAATGTTTCAATACATTTACAATAAAATTTTTAATAGAATACTTTTTTTTGCTAGCAGATTTCATTAATGCATTTGTTGTTGTTTGTGCTTACAGTGGACTTTGGTTTATAGACTGCGTATTTAAAGTAAATATTTAAATGAATATTATTGATGTTTGTTATTTTATTTTAAAGAATTAAATGAAAATTATTTTTGGGAAATCTTTTTCAATTACAAATTTTGTCAACTTTCTTAAACAAGTTATGAACTTTTTGGATTTTCTTTTAAGAAGTTAATGTTAATATTTGAGAGATTTAAAATATAAAGGGTCTTCCAATAGGGCTTTCGAACTATGACAGTTGATAGCGGTCATATTGCTGAAACTACATCTGTCAAATAGGACGTCATTTATTCATCTTGTTTTTTCAAATCGTCATGTACAGATATAGCGTTCAAAAACACGTACAAATGATAAAATTGTTTTACTGAAATGGAAGTCCTGTTCGTTTTTCATCAAGAAACCATTTTCAGTGATGAGGCCTGTTCCAGAATGGGTACGTCAACAAATAAAATTGTCGAATTTTGGACGATACCAATCTACATGAGATCTAAGAGCGCTTAATGCATCCCGAGTCACTTTTTGGTGTGGATTTTTGACTGGTTGCGTCGTCGATACATATATCTTTACGAACGACATTGGCGACAACTTCTTTTGGCTTGAATTAGAGGATATGGACACCAACAACATGATGTAATTAAAACAGGATGGCGCTACTTGCCATAGAACTCATTGGACATTCTGCACGAGCGCTTTGAGGGCATGGTCATCTCTTGTGGAGGAGATTTGAACTGTCAACCGAGATCGTGCGATTTGACCACCTTTGTTAATCTCTGGTTATCGTTTTTCGTAACGATATTCTTCCAATTAATACAATTTTTGTATGAGAACTGTCAATATATCGTCACTATAAAAAATAATCAGAGATTGAGAAAATGGGGCTTAGACTTATGCTAGTATGAGTTTCTTAAATCAGAGATCTAAGCGAATAAGCAACAAACTACAGCGGCCCTCAAAGCCAACATAACCCATGGCATCGGTCAAATTCAACCTGGTTTATACATTTCGTATGCGCGCCACCCATTGAAGCTGCAGCGAATTTGTGCACGATGTTATATTCCATATACATAATGGCATCGAAAGGCCTTTCAAAAGAATAAATAATGTCACACAAACGTTGTTTTATTTAAATTAAAAGAGAGGAAGAGCTTAAAAAAACACCCTTTATAAAAACTAGATAAATAACTTTTTTATTTTCATATTAACTGCTATACAAACTTAATACATTTAGTGAAATTTGCAATTTTTGCATAAATTTTGTCAATAGGTCGTGGTTTTTACTGTTTTTACAAAATATCCAACAGACTCGTATTACATACAAGTGCAATGACTTCAAATGTCACAACTGACAACTGATGACAAAGTTAACATCGAAAATAACAACAACAACAGCAACAACGATTTATGATCGGTAACTTTAGAGAGTTGGTAACTCACTCAAAGAAATAAAAGCTTGAAAACAGCAACAAAAACAGAAACAGAAAAAAATAAACAATGAATTGAACAATTTAACAAAGTCGTTGATAGTTGTTGTTATTTATTTTGCAATTTGATACTTTTGTTGTTTTTGTTGTTGTTGCAGAATTTCGGCAAAAGAACAAAGTGAACAGAAATGGATGAACAAAAAAAAAAAATCCCTTTTATTTTCATTTGAACAAGCGTGAACTGGCTCTGCCGGCTGAATTTCTTTTAGGTTTATGCTCTAATAGAGTAATTTGAACCGAAAACAGGACAGTGGAGTAAAGTACAAAGCAGCAAGTGTAGAGCGAGCGTGTAGAAGATATACAAAACAAAAAACAAGTTGAAAACCTACTATATGCCGCACATGGTGATGGTGGTGGTGGTCAACAACCTTTTGGGACAGGAATACTTTGTATAACTACAAAATGAAAAGTTAAACTTACTATTATTTTATTTCACACATGTATACACGCAAAACAGAAACAACAACGGCAACGGCAACAACTAGGCAGCAGGCAGAGCAGTAGCAAAATATAGAAAAGGCTTTTGAAGTTCTGCATGATTTACCAAAGTGCATATTTACACCAGAATTAAAACTACAAAAACTTTATGATGTTTTTTAAACACACCAACCAACCAACAAACAAACAGTCATAAAGTGTGTTACGAAAGTCTAGGGGTACGCAGTTATTCTGCACTAAAAACTTAAATATTTAATTAAAGTCAGATTTTTGCTTCAATCGTAGTTCTGTCTTAAGTCAAACTTTAGCCTCAATCATTGTATTTCATTCTTAAGTCAAATTTTAGCTTCAATCGTAGTATGTTTAAAATCAAATTTTAGCTCCAATCGTAAACTTGACAAATTTTATTGGGTGTATGACTTTTGGAACATTTGCTCAATATATTTATTTATTTTTTCTGGCAACATATGGATTGCGAGCCAAAAGAACTCCTCATCTTTTGAGGCCAAGAATGAATCAAGCTAATATTAAATACTGTGTTCCAAAGTGAAGCATATCCCAGAGAGAGGGTTCTGCTTCGATCGAGAAAAATGGTAGTTGGACGGGGAAAGGTGTGGACTATAAAGCAGATGAGGCAAAACTTTCCAACCACTTCATGCTAAATAGTTTTTAACAGGTATTGTAATATATGTCCGAGTGTTTACATGATGGAATATTACAGTTTCATGTCTGGCTGCATATTCGGGCGTTTTTCGTCCAATTCTCGCTGCATACGATGATGTTCTGGCCAGATTTCAGCAGCTTTTAAGAGATAGGATCCTTTTGGTTCCACAAAATGCAGAGCATTACCTTAGCGCCATGCATATTTAGCTTTGGTGTCGATTCGGCTGGTTGGCCGGGCTTCACATACGATCTCTTACTCTTCGGGTTATAGTAATGAATCCAGTTGTTATCGCAAGTAATGATTTAGTGCAAAAATGATTTTACAAAATCGTCATTCAAGGTCTCTAAGCTAAAATTCGTATGGTATTCAATTTCCCTGCTTTTGGATGAGTCCTGCTGCTTGCAAACGTTTTGTAATTGCTGATTGAGTATCTCCCAATGCTTTGCAAGCTCTTGTTGAATTTGACAACCATCTGCATGCAGTAATACCTCCAATTCTTGGTCAACAAACTTGTTTGGCTGACCTGGGCGAACATTGTCTTCCTTGTTAATAAAAACACTTCTGTTCCGCACAAACCATCTCTCGCACGTTGAAACCGTTGGAACACATTCACCGTAGGCATCGGTGAGCAGTCGGTGTGATCCAGCGTCAGTTTTTTTTCGAATTAAATTATCGCGCGTATTACGCAAAAAAAAAGTATTGTTTCCACTATAATGTTCAATAACTAAATGAGAATAAATGACATATAAGTTATTAAAAACAAAAAACCGCGTGCAAAAGATACGCCATCTATTAATCAAGGTCTTCAATCGTTGGTCTTTATAAAATCAAATTTAATCGATTTTAAATTTGAAAATTTAGAAAAAAATTAATTTTTTATAATATTTTGGCCGATAACTCTCTATTACTTTTTGATTCCAAAAAAAAGTAAGCCACTTATAATTTGTGTATATTGATTTGAAATTAATCTGATTATATTTCAAAATATAAATTTTTTATCGCAATTTTTAGTCTAAAGGTAGGGTCACACATGGCAAATATTTTACTAAAAAGACTTAATCACGAAATAAAATATACTTGGATTCTTTTATTTATATCAAAAACTCCTTTTACTTAGGACAATATTGTTGGTCCTGGAAACTTCTCGTCGGATACCCTTAGAATTATGTGCTACTTGAGCACACATAGTATAGCTGCAAAAACTACCAGTTTCACGCTACCACGGTACCAGCCTGGATGTCGACAGACTGGAATAGCACTCACACGTACCTTGTAATAGATGCTGGTTAGTTTAGACTACACCACTGATAATTAAAACAATGCTTTTGACAGCATTTCTAATCGACTTAGATTGATTGATCCGATGAACGCTGTTCTTGGTAAAATATATATTATTTTTTTTTTGTGAAAAATAGTCAATCGCATTGGCCATTGGAATAACTTTCATTTGATATACAAAAGGTTAGGTTAGGTTCCATGGGCAGTCGCTCCTCAAGCAGCTCACTTCAAATCTGATCCCATTGTGATACCCAGGGGGTAGACAGCAGGGTATTTACAATACTTCCGTTGCCTCCAGGTTAAACCAGCCAGATTCCCGGATGAAGGAGTAGATTCGTCTAAGATTCATACTTGATAGCTCATCAAAGCATGATAGGAATGTAGATCCGAGGATGCGTTCCCTCAGGTTTCTCAGAGCCGGGCATTGGCAGAAAAGGTGATACACAGTCTCTTCCTCTTCTTCATTATGGCAGCTTCTACTGTAATCATTGTACCGTAGGCCCATTCTTCTAGCGTGTGCCCCAATTAAACAGTGTCCTGTAATAAAGGAGACAATTAGCCTTATTTGCTCACGACGGTAATCCACAAGTAGATTCGTCCTTCTGGCATCATATAGGGGCCAGGTCGACCTCGCTGTAGCACAGGAAGTTTCATTAGTCCACCTGTTTTGTGCAGTCTCATATAGTATCTGCTGAACTGTCATCTTGCATTTAACAAGAGAAAAACCAGAAAAGGGGTCGATTGTCTCATCATTCATCATCGCACCCCTTTTGGCCAAAGTGTCTGCTATACAATTACCCTGATTTCCATCGTGTCCAGGGACCCATATAAGCGTTATCATAGAATGTCTCGCTTTCTCATTTAGAGATACCCGGCATTCCTCGGTTAATCTAGATGTCGTGAGGACACCCGCTATTCCGTTAACGTCAGCCTTGCTGTCAGTAAATATACATATATCACCAGATATTCGATAATACCTCAGCCAGTTGGATGCACGTTTAATGGCAGTAATTTCCGCCTGAAGAGCAGTACTGAAGTCAGGTAGCCTAAAGAAGGATTTAATCCCAAAGTTCTCAATATAGAAATCTCCACCGACCCTGTTTCCCCTATTAGAGCCGTCAGTGTATATCCTTATGACATCATCATCATCAGGGGGGGAAGGAGTCCGCTATGCCATAAATCCCTATTCGGAATCATAATATGGAAATGCCTATTGAAAATAGGTTTTTCGATGCAGTAATCGACATTACCATGTATGTGCCCATAGTAATTCAGTACCCTAGAGTGTCCAAGGTCCTTACCAGATCACGAACATCAAGCATTTAGCCTCACAGCAGAGTTGAGAGCCATTTGTATCACGATCAAATCCACTATTAACCAGTTTAAGATAGTAAAAAGTGCCTTAGAGGAAGTAGACCTTATAGCGCCCGTGATCAGTATCGCTACAGTCCGTAGTATCCGTTCGACGGCCTTCCGGTGAGTAGCATTATCCAAAGCATGCCACCACACTAATACTCCAAGATGGTTTTAACAACTGCTTTAAAGATCCAATTGATACCTTTTGGCATAATACCCCAGTTAGTGCCAATTGTCTTTTTGCAGGAAATATACAGTATCCGAGTTATATCCAAAAATGTTTCCAAACATCGAGATGGCCATCGTTTGTTATGGACCGATTTGGTTGATTTTTCAATACCAAAATTCTCAGGCATATTTAAGAAAAATTTATACAAGTGGATTTCAACTAACATATGCACTTTTGACTTAATAAGGTCGAAAGGAAAGTTTACTTAAATAATATCTCAGTCGAAAGACCCTCACGACACACTGTATGCATATGTACCCATTTAATGTTTGTTAAAGATGTTTGTGTGTATTCTCGTATACGTCCCAGCAGTTATGCAAGTAGTCCATGTATCCCTTAAAGACAGTAATTGTCACTAGTGTCTGATCACTTGGCTGGCTCCAATTTATATATTTTTTTAGTCCTTTGACACGTATGTGCTCTTTGTAGTGCAGAGAGAAGTCAATTGATTACTTTTGGTTACAATTGTCACTTAAGTAATCTAGAGTGTAGTCAGTTTAAACGTTTTGTAAGTAATTCGTACAAACTGGTTTTATAAAAATTGTTTTAATATAATTGTAGTATAAGTATACTGACATCCCATGTAACCTAGCGTGAAGTCAATTGTCACTTTAGTGTCTCTAAGTAACCTCGAGTGTAGACACTTTAAACGTTATTTTACCCACCTGAAGGAATCTGTTGGAGAGTTGTCGGAGGAAGCAAGCATTCGGTTATTGGGCTATCTATGAGATGACTTTTTAACTGACTATTTTAGGTCAATTAGCACCCGTACATGTTAAAATAACTAGTCACGTAGCTAATTATGTAACTAGTTGTCATGAAAAGTAGAGTTTCCAATTCGGTTTTAACCGAAACCGAAACCGCGGTTTTTCAAGGCCTAAAACCGAAACCGAAACCGACAATTATTCTTCGGTTTACACTTTTAATCTATTTTCAGTAGAAAAAGTAAAAATTTAGAAATGAGAAACAACATTTTTCATCCAATTATTCATCCAATATCTCTAAACACAGATCGGTAAAAATATCTTAAGATTTGTTTAAATTTTTTAAATTGTATTACAATAATTGCTTCAGATGATGTAGCAGGCTACCTTTTGCAGGCTAAATAATGCAAAATTTTTGTAACAAAGTCTTAGTTATTTTCAAATATCCGATAAAAAGGAGTACTATCTGACCGGTGCGCTTCGCCACCTCAATTGGAATTTTGAAATAGTACTATTAAGTCTCCCTTTGCAAATTAATACTAATTCAGGAAATCATGTTTCTAGTTTCATGTTTATTGATTCATTGTAATGTGGATTGTAGCTCATTCTAGACGTATTATTAGAATAAAAACAGTACCAACAGTACCCACATTTTGTATTCCTACTCAGCATCATGAATGTTTAATTTCATATTTCTGTGTCCATTATTATAGAAAATACAAAAGAAAGGTAAGACTATAATCACCTTTCGTGAATTCTAACTCATTCAGAATCATTTGTGCCTAATTTTAAGGTTTATTATTATAAAATATTCAAAAAGTACCTTTACAATAAAGAAATGGTAACATTAGTTATCGTTATAAAATATTCAAAAAGTACTACTAGTTCGAAAAAGTACCTGCAATTCTCTTTTTTATATTCTAACTCAGTCAGGATCATGTGTGTTTAATATCCTGCTTATAGGTTCATTATTATAGAAATTTCAATAATAGTTTCTGTTACCTCAATATCATTATGCCCTCTATCGTTGATTCTTTCTTTACTCAGAAGCATATCAGCCAACTATTATGCATATATAATAAGTAAAATAATTTATTTTAATAAAAAGTACAATTAGAAGAAAAAGTACCACTGTCAAGTTTGAAATTTCAAAGTAATTTCCTGATTCTAGGTTCAATATTATAGAAAATTCATTTTGAAGAACGTAAACACTCGTCAAATTTGAACTTAAAATTTGTTTAGCAGTTCCTATATTATCAACTGATTTAATAGTTAATAAATTATCACAAAACCGAACCGAAACCGATCGGTTTTCAATTTTTTAAAACCGAAACCGCGGTTTTGAAATTCTTCGGTTTTTTGGAAACTCTAATGAAAAGTGTCAGTCTCTTAGAACTGCTGGGGTACATATGTACGTAAGTGTATGGTATACATTACAATTGTGTATGTATTTGTGTGTATTTACATAAGTTTCCCTTTAATGAATTAACAAAGTTGTTACACAAAATGCATTACCAACCGAAAAAAACAACAATAACAGCAATTGGTAGTAAACGCCCCAGAAGAGCACACAAGGAAATTGTAACCATCTACAACTAATTGTTTGGGCCCCTCTCTCTCGCCCGCTCTCTCTCCCCTTCATGAACTTTAGCTCCTGCGTCAATTACAAAAAGACGGCTTAAAATGTTTGATGTTTAAATTTTGTTGTTGTTTTAGTTTTTGTAACAATATATTTATTTATTTATTTTGTAGTTTTTGCTGTTGTTGTTATTGTTGCAGTAGTTTCTTGTTGTTTAAATATTATTGAAAATTATTACATTTGACTCCGGCTTAGCTGTTGTTGTTGTTCTTGTTGCTATTTGCAACATAAATGGTCAAAACATACGAATGAATACTCGTGTACACATTCAAAAGAGTGTGAAATTCAATATGCGTGCTTTTGAAGAATCTGCATAATTAAAGACATGGCTAAAAAAAAAACAACAACAAAATACTGAGAAAATTGTTGTTTTTTCAACGTAATGAAAAAAATATTTAAATATATGGGGAAAAAGTACAAGGGGATTAATTTCCTACATTCAAAACTAACTAGGAGCAGTTGTTGCACCAAGTTGTTTTTGAATGAAAGCAGAGGATATAACTAATTGTCAGCAAGTTGTTTTTGAATGAAAGCAGAGGATATAACTAATTGTCAGGTTGTATGATGTATTTGTACAAGAGTATTGTTAATAAGCTACAACACAATATTATTTTCTACATTTATACAATTTAAAGCATTACATTTTATGAGTATTCTTGACCCCTCTGCAGTCGTCACGCTAACAAAAGTGTGCTGAAATTAAGCTTAAAGATACAGTGGAACTAAAACCGGAACTAAACTAGAACTGAACTAGAACTGAACTAGAACTGAACTAGAACTGAACTAGAACTGAACTAGAACTGAACTAGAACTGAACTAGAACTGAACTAGAACTGAACTAGAACTGAACTAGAACTGAACTAGAACTGAACTAGAACTGAACTAGAACTGAACTAGAACTGAACTAGAACTGAACTAGAACTGAACTAGAACTGAACTAGAACTGAACTAGAACTGAACTAGAACTGAACTAGAACTGAACTAGAACTGAACTAGAACTGAACTAGAACTGAACTAGAACTGAACTAGAACTGAACTAGAACTGAACTAGAACTGAACTAGAACTGAACTAGAACTGAACTAGAACTGAACTAGAACTGAACTAGAACTAAACTAGAACTGAACTAGAACTGAACTAGAACTGAACTAGAACTGAACTAGAACTGAACTAGAACTGAACTAGAACTGAACTAGAACTGAACTAGAACTGAACTAGAACTGAACTAGAACTGAACTAGAACTGAACTAGAACTGAACTAGAACTGAACTAGAACTGAACTAGAACTGAACTAGAACTGAACTAGAATTGAACTAGAACTGAACTAGAACTATAACTGAACTAAAACTGAACTAGAAGTGAACTAGAACTGAACTGGATCTAAACTAGAAATTAATTTAAATATTTCGCTACTACTTTATCTATATTTTAAACTATTTCGTTCCACTGTTCTAACATACATTCAATCATTATTTAACCATTTTAATAAAATATTGTTCCTCCTTTAGTTAAAAATAAATTCCTCTTAATGAGTTCCACACCAAGCGTCATTAACAATGCGTTTAAAGAGAACAAAACTTTTCGAATTGTATAAATAATTAGGGATATTAAATTAATTAAATATTCTTAAATTAAATTTAAGAAATATTTTATTTGCTTCCAAACGATATTAAATGGGCGTTTTGTTGCACTCTTTCTTTTAATTATGAATTTAATTTGACCGTAAGTGAACATTATGGCAATTAATATTACACGTACGAGTGCGATGATTATTTTGTATTCGCATCCCATTTGAAATCGTGTTGTATTTTCATGCATTTCAATTATTTTAATTTTAATAAATAATAAGTATGTAGTTTATTATTATGCTCTTAATCTTGTTATTAAAATAATTAAAAAATAAAGTATGTTAAACAAAATTTATTAACGAACATAGGGGAAATAATTGAGTTTTAACTAGAATTAAAGTCTAGATTTTAAGCTTTGTATAAAATTTTGAATATTTGAAGTAAAAAGGTTATACTTGAGAAGACCCTTAAGTTTATTTTAGTTTTACTTTATAGTAAAATTAATGTGGGAAAGCTTTAAGCTTTAAATTAAGTTGCATGTTTAATGTTTAGAAGTAGATACCGGTAATAACTACTACACAATTTGTTTGTTAAAACCGAATCGTTCCAATTTCCAAAACAAACAAAAAAATATTTGTCTGAATAAAACAGTTTTCCCCTTTGTGCTTAATATTTTTAAAATCATGCCACCAACCATTCCCAAAACTATCTACAAGTAAGTACTAAACTCTTGTTACCAATAAACCTGCCCAAAACGACACGAAAAACACAACAACAAAATAAAAACCACAAAAAAGAAAAGTCCCGAAATAATCGTTTGTTGTAAACGAAATAGACATTAAAAGTTTGTTACTGTGACTGCTATTAGATTTATGACTACAAAGTAACAAAAATTACCACTTAAATCACTACAGAATAATATTTCTGAAATACAAACACTTAAACTCGTGTGTGCTAAAATATTGTCTCTATCTTCGAACATTATTACTCCGACATGCGAGCACATTTATTTAGAAACAAATAAATATGATCGAAAAATTGCTCCAGCAGCAGCTACCTGCTGCTGCAGTTCTACAAATAGAAAAATTATTGTCAGTAGTAGAAGTGGTGGTGGAAATAGAAGAAGAAGCCGCAATAGATGAAGTTGAAAAATGATTGCACATTATGGCAACAATTGCCAGTCAACACCAACCAAAACAAGTAACAACCGAAACTAACTTACTGCACTACACTACACACTTTAAATTTTACGTACCTCTTCATTCATTCTAATTCTTAAACAAGATTTATATATAAAAATAGCCTAGAGGCGCTTAAAAATTTATTTCCTACATCAAAGGGAAGTAATCCTTGGAATGGAATGTTCGCTGAAAGTTCAATGATTTGGAAATTATAAAAGCACTAGAACAGAACTAGCAAAGAACAGAACTAGCAAAGAACAGAACTAGAACAGAACTAGAACTAGAACAGAACTAGAACAGAACTAGAACAGAACTAGAACAGAACTAGAACAGAACTAGAACAGAACTAGAACAGAACTAGAACAGAACTAGAACAGAACTAGAACAGAACTAGAACAGAACTAGAACAGAACTAGAACAGAACTAGAACAGAACTAGAACAGAACTAGAACAGAACTAGAACAGAACTAGAACAGAACTAGAACAGAACTAGAACAGAACTAGAACAGAACTAGAACAGAACTAGAACAGAACTAGAACAGAACTAGAACAGAACTAGAACAGAACTAGAACAGAACTAGAACAGAACTAGAACAGAACTAGAACAGAACTAGAACAGAACTAGAACAGAACTAGAACAGAACTAGAACAGAACTAGAACAGAACTAGAACAGAACTAGAACAGAACTAGAACAGAACTAGAACAGAACTAGAACAGAACTAGAACAGAACTAGAACAGAACTAGAACAGAACTAGAACAGAACTAGAACAGAACTAGAACAGAACTAGAACAGAACTAGAACAGAACTAGAACAGAACTAGAACAGAACTAGAACAGAACTAGAACAGAACTAGAACAGAACTAGAACAGAACTAGAACAGAACTAGAACAGAACTAGAACAGAACTAGAACAGAACTAGAACAGAACTAGAACAGAACTAGAACAGAACTAGAACAGAACTAGAACAGAACTAGAACAGAACTAGAACAGAACTAGAACAGAACTAGAACAGAACTAGAACAGAACTAGAACAGAACTAGAACAGAACTAGAACAGAACTAGAACAGAACTAGAACAGAACTAGAACAGAACTAGAACAGAACTAGAACAGAACTAGAACAGAACTAGAACAGAACTAGAACAGAACTAGAACAGAACTAGAACAGAACTAGAACAGAACTAGAACAGAACTAGAACAGAACTAGAACAGAACTAGAACAGAACTAGAACAGAACTAGAACAGAACTAGAACAGAACTAGAACAGAACTAGAACAGAAGTAGAACAGAAGTAGAACAGAACTAGAACAGAACTAGAACAGAACTAGAACAAAACTAGAACAGAACTAGAACAGAACTAGAACAAAACTAGAACAGAACTACAACAGAACTACAACAGAACTACAACAGAACTAGAACAGAACTTAAATTGTAAATATAACTTTCTTCTAATAAGACATCCTTCCCCGATTAGTTTCATAGTTTTTGGTAGCCTTGTTTGCCACAGTTTAGTAGTCAATTTTTTAAATGCCACTTTATAGTTGTTAGGATGAGTTTAAGGCGAATGTTTGGCCATTTATTTTACTCATTTTTTGTGGCAATTTTTTTTTATTTTTTGTTTAAATTTTCTTTACCTGGTTATTTTTTCATATTTATATACCAAAAAAATGTTTTTTGTTTTGTTGAAAGTATGGTTGGTTTAACCATGAGGGTGCCTGGCCACAATTCTATATATTTCTGTGTGCACCATCTACGTTCTATTTGTGTTTTTGAATGTGGCATTAACAGTAACAAATCATTTTTCATAGTGTCTGGAATCTTAGTTGTATTTACTACTTGCAGTTGTGTGCCAGTGATGTTTAAATAATCTGTTTAAATAAATGATTTGTTTATGACATTAAAGCGTTTAATTTAGAGAAAAGTTTTTCTCTTTTTTTTTTTTGTATCTGTTCGTGCTAGATTTGTACAAATTAGTCATTCGCATTTAAACGGTTTAACGGGTTTGTTGTTGCCACTTTTCTCTGTTGCGGAAAAATCTTGTTAAAATATTTTTTTTCTTTATTTCTTAATTTATGACCAACAATTGAAATGTTTTAGCAGTGTTTTTTTTTTCGTTTCTGGTTGTGGCAATATTTTCTAATTATTTTCAATGTTGTTGCTTTAATTTTGCAAATGCCTGGTATTTTACTGCATTTTTCCCCAACATTTTAGCCATGAGCTTCGCTGTTGAGTTTTGTTTTATTTGGAAAACAATTTATTTTTGTGCTTTAAATGTCATTGAACTTTTTCGTTAATATGTTTGGAAAAAAAGTTGTAATTACAGAATAACAACATAAGCAATATTAATAGCAAACAGTACTTTAGATACAACCCGAGGCATTATTAAATACCAACAAACCGACTGCTGAACAAAAAAACGGAAAAGAAAATCTGAAAACTATACTGCATATATTACATTCAAAAAACGACAGAGATTCTTAAATATTTTAATTAAAATGTTTTTAATTAATTAATTTATTGAATTAAGGCAGTAAGCAATCAGTTCTAGTTCAGTTTTAGTTCAGTTCTAGTTCAGTTCTAGTTCAGTTCTAGTTCAGTTCTAGTTCAGTTCTAGTTCAGTTCTAGTTCAGTTCTAGTTCAGTTCTAGTTCAGTTCTAGTTCAGTTCTAGTTCAGTTCTAGTTCAGTTCTAGTTCAGTTCTAGTTCAGTTCTAGTTCAGTTCTAGTTCAGTTCTAGTTCAGTTCTAGTTCAGTTCTAGTTCAGTTCTAGTTCAGTTCTAGTTCAGTTCTAGTTCAGTTCTAGTTCAGTTCTAGTTCAGTTCTAGTTCAGTTCTAGTTCAGTTCTAGTTCAGTTCAGTTCTAGTTCAGTTCTAGTTCAGTTCTAGTTCAGTTCTAGTTCAGTTCTAGTTCAGTTCTAGTTCAGTTCTAGTTCAGTTCTAGTTCAGTTCTAGTTCAGTTCTAGTTCAGTTCTAGTTCAGTTCTAGTTCAGTTCTAGTTCAGTTCTATTTCAGTTCTAGTTCAGTTCTAGTTCAGTTCTAGTTCAGTTCTAGTTCAGTTCTAGTTCAGTTCTAGTTCAGTTCTAGTTCAGTTCTAGTTCAGTTCTAGTTCAGTTCTAGTTCAGTTCTAGTTCAGTTCTAGTTCAGTTCTAGTTCAGTTCTAGTTCAGTTCTAGTTCAGTTCTAGTTCAGTTCTAGTTCAGTTCTAGTTCAGTTCAGTTCTAGTTCAGTTCTAGTTCAGTTCTAGTTCAGTTCTAGTTCAGTTCTAGTTCAGTTCTAGTTCAGTTCTAGTTCAGTTCTAGTTCAGTTCTAGTTCAGTTCTAGTTCAGTTCTAGTTCAGTTCTAGTTCAGTTCTAGTTCAGTTCTAGTTCAGTTCTAGTTCAGTTCTAGTTCAGTTCTAGTTCAGTTCTAGTTCAGTTCTAGTTCAGTTCTAGTTCAGTTCTAGTTCAGTTCTAGTTCAGTTCTAGTTCAGTTCTAGTTCAGTTCTAGTTCAGTTCTAGTTCAGTTCTAGTTCAGTTCTAGTTCAGTTCTAGTTCAGTTCTAGTTCAGTTCTAGTTCAGTTCTAGTTCAGTTCTAGTTCAGTTCTAGTTCAGTTCTAGTTCAGTTCTAGTTCAGTTCTAGTTCAGTTCTAGTTCAGTTCTAGTTCAGTTCTAGTTCAGTTCTAGTTCAGTTCTAGTTCAGTTCTAGTTCAGTTCTAGTTCAGTTCTAGTTCAGTTCTAGTTCAGTTCTAGTTCAGTTCTAGTTCAGTTCTAGTTCAGTTCTAGTTCAGTTCTAGTTCAGTTCTAGTTCAGTTCTAGTTCAGTTCTAGTTCAGTTCTAGTTCAGTTCTAGTTCAGTTCTAGTTCAGTTCTAGTTCAGTTCTAGTTCAGTTCTAGTTCAGTTCTAGTTCAGTTCAGTTCTAGTTCAGTTCTAGTTCAGTTCTAGTTCAGTTCTAGTTCAGTTCTAGTTCAGTTCTAGTTCAGTTCTAGTTCAGTTCTAGTTCAGTTCTAGTTCAGTTCTAGTTCAGTTCTAGTTCAGTTCTAGTTCAGTTCTAGTTCAGTTCTAGTTCAGTTCTAGTTCAGTTCTAGTTCAGTTCTAGTTCAGTTCTAGTTCAGTTCTAGTTCAGTTCTAGTTCAGTTCTAGTTCAGTTCTAGTTCAGTTCTAGTTCAGTTCTAGTTCAGTTCTAGTTCAGTTCTAGTTCAGTTCTAGTTCAGTTCTAGTTCAGTTCTAGTTCAGTTCTAGTTCAGTTCTAGTTCAGTTCTAGTTCAGTTCTAGTTCAGTTCTAGTTCAGTTCTAGTTCAGTTCTAGTTCAGTTCTAGTTCAGTTCTAGTTCAGTTCTAGTTCAGTTCTAGTTCAGTTCTAGTTCAGTTCTAGTT
Source organism: Calliphora vomitoria (assembly GCA_942486065.2). Lineage (NCBI taxonomy): Eukaryota > Metazoa > Arthropoda > Insecta > Diptera > Calliphoridae > Calliphora > Calliphora vomitoria. Next base: position 112,057,446 of record OW818030.2, on the reverse strand, counting down.
CAGTTCTAGTTCAGTTCTAGTTCAGTTCTAGTTCAGTTCTGGTTCAGTTCTAGTTCAGTTCTAGTTCAGTTCTAGTTCAGTTCTAGTTCAGTTCTAGTTCAGTTCTAGTTCAGTTCTAGTTCAGTTCTAGTTCAGTTCTAGTTCAGTTCTAGTTCAGTTCTAGTTCAGTTCTAGTTCAGTTCTAGTTCAGTTCAGTTCTAGTTCAGTTCAGTTCTAGTTCAGTTCTAATTCAGTTCTAATTCAGTTCTAGTTCAGTTCTAGTTCAGTTCTAGTTCAGTTCTAGTTCAGTTCTAGTTCAGTTCTAGTTCAGTTCTATTTCAGTTCTAGTTCAGTTCTAGTTCAGTTCTAGTTCAGTTCGAGTTCAGTTCTAGTTCAGTTCTAGTTCAGTTCTAGTTCAGTTCTAGTTCAGTTCTAGTTCAGTTCTAGTTCAGTTCTAGTTCAGTTCTAGTTCAGTTCTAGTTCAGTTCTAGTTCAGTTCTAGTTCAGTTCTAGTTTAGTTCTAGTTCAGTTCTAGTTCAGTTCTAGTTCAGTTCTAGTTCAGTTCTAGTTCAGTTCTAGTTCAGTTCTAGTTTAGTTCTAGTTTAGTTCTAGTTCAGTTCTTGTTGAGTTCTAGTTAAATAGATTCTATTGATTTATTTATCCTTCAAATCTGTACAGTTTGAGAACTTCTGCCTTTAATTACACAACAACATCAACAGCAGCATTGCACAAATATTAATCATACGTCTCGTTGTACGGTGCACATCTCTCCATGTACTTAAAACTTTAGCAATTTTAATGTTTTTTAAATCACATTCCAGAACTCAACGCAACAGCAGTGCTGCTTAATAGTTTCCCCATATTGGCAACGTTAAAAGAACCAACAATCAAACACCACGACCTTACCACTCATTTTAACCAAAGCAACCAACCTTCTTGCAATAATAAAGAGTTTCTATATTTTTTTCTGAAAATGGAGAAAAAAAATAACCCTTTTGTTAAAAACAGAAAAAAAAAAAAAAAAATGTGGAAAAACCCCAACAAGCCAACGAACCGAAAGTCAAGTTTAATTCATGATGAACGAAAACCAAAATAAAAGTAAAAAAAAAAAATAATATTCCACAAGAACAATGAAATTTCTGCAGATTTATACAAGATCTTTTTTCAATTTTATTTTACTGATGCTGCTGCTTTAACATGTTTCGGCAATACTTTATGAATTGAGGCTTTTAAACAATATACAACTTTGTTTGTATTATTTTTATTTGAAAAAGTCCTGCTTTTTGTGTATGTGCCCTTAAACAAAATTTCTGTTTTCCATTTTGTTTAAACTCAAATACAGAGCAGAGAAGCCAGGATACATTTGCTTTAAAGCAAAGGAATTTTAATGCCAAACACCAGCCACAACATCCATGAAGTCATGTTATTGTGATTGCGGATGATGATGATGATGTGTTTAAAGATGAGTATGAGTGCGAAGAAGGTGATGGTGCAATTAATATGTATGATTCTCCAACTTCCCCTACGTTTTTCCGCATTTAGGGGAATTACAGGCAAAAAAAAAAATTAACAACTTAAATAAAAATGTATTCAACTGCTGCATCCTTTGCCATGTACGAGTATGTGTTTCTACTCCCTTAATTTTTATTTATTTTCTTTTTTGTGTTCTACTTGGGGTTCTTTTGATGATTAAAACTTTATTTTCTTTTTTTGTTCTGCATTTTATATTTGTGTAAACGATGATGATGATGCTGATGATTTTTTTAGCTTACCCTTGAATTTGTTTTACTTTTACTCCATTTTTTTATTGCAATGCATGTTTAAGAGTGTGTGCTTAATTCAGCCTCCCTACAAAGTTACTACATATTATTTTAATATATGCACCCTATTTTACAAAGGGTGGCATTATCGTGCAAAGCCTTTAATAAAGTTTCTAGAAAAGTAGCTTAATGCTTAAATCCAACCATTCATAATTCAAAGGTATTTGAGTACTTTGCAAAAAATTTCATTATCCATATCGGAATATAAACAAATTACTTAACTGGAGATTTGTCAAAGTGAAATAATTTTTTAAAGCGTTTAGAATTTTTTTATTTTTAATAGCTATTTAATTTTGTTATTTAATAATGTAGTTCTTCCAACAGTTAGGTAACTTGAAATAGAGCGATTTATCTAAATAATTCCCCATATCAAATAAGAGTGTAAAATCTATAAAATCTCTATCTTAAAAATAACTATTGAGGAGTCAAGAGAGCTCTATTTATACTATCAAATGGATGTCTTCTTATATAACAAAAAATATATTTTTTCCATCGGGTTATTTAAATATAACAAAATATTATAAGAGTTCATTGAAACTAGAAATGCGTTCTTTTTAGTTTTTTTTTTTAACTTATTTTAAATTTCTAACAAAAACGTATATTAAAAATTTATAATTTTTAATATTACAAAAATAGTAGTTTCTTCACAAAAATATTCAATAAGAAGTACTTAAACTGCAGTTTTTCAAACTTACTAATAGTACTTTTAAAAATAATGACACAGTTCGAGCTATTTATTTCCTACAATTACTACTTTTAGCATTTTTAAAAGAAGTACTGAAACTACTACTTTTTAAAAAATCACTAAAATGTAAAAATTTTGCACGAATGTAATTTATAATGACTTAATATCTCTAATATAGCTATAAACGACTAGTTTTTACTGTTATTTACTTTGTTTAAAAAAGTACTAAAACTACTACTTTTTGCAAAAACTGTAAACTGTTAAATTTTTTAATGAATTTGAACTATAACATCTCAATACATAATTATAGATACTTTTATGTTATAAAACTACTACTATTTACTGTTTCAAAAAAGGTTTTAAAAATACTACTTTTTTTAAAAAAGCAACAAAATGTTAAAATTTTGAACAAATATAATTTATAACGACCCTAACCCTTAAATATGTCATAAAACTACTTTATTTAAAAAAGTACTAAAACTACTACTTTTTTAAAAACACATTAAAATACTTCATTTTTACAACTACTGTTATATAATTATAGAGCATTTTATGTCTTAAACTATTAATATTTACGGTTTCAAAAAAGTAACAATTTAAAAAAGTACCAAATTTACTTTATAACGACTCAACACCACAAAAATGCGCTAAAAATAATACTATTAAAACTACTACTTTAAAAAAAAAACTTGAAAAAGTAAAATTTTTCAATGATTTTGATTAATAATTACTCTATATATAATTGTACAGCATATTGTGTCATAAAACTATTAACGTTTACTTATTAAAAAAAAGTACTAAAAATACTACTTTTTCAAAAAAGCTTTAAAATTTTAAATTGTTTATTGTAATGATTCCTTATATAATTATAGACCATATTATATCCTAAAACCACTAATATTTACCTTTCATTAAATGTACTTTATCTACAAATATTTAAAATTGTTTAAAAGTTTTTTTGCATTAAAACGACTCAGTATATAATTACAAAGCATGTTATGCTCTAAAACTAATACTATTTACTTTTTTTAAAAAAATGCTAAAACATTTACAATTTACTTTGTTTAAAAAAAGTACTAAATCTACTACATTTTTAGAAAACACCAACATGTTTAATATTTCCACTAATTTGATTTAAACTCTCTCTGTATATTATTATTGAGCATTTTTTACCCTAAAACTACTGCTGTTTACTTTAATAAAAAAAATTAACAAAAACTACTACTTTTTAAAAAGCACTAAAATGAAAAGTTTTTAACTAATATAACTTTTAAAGTCAACGTACCTCAAATATCTTAAAATTCATTTTAATTATAACGACTCTGTATATAATTATAGATCATTTTGTATCTTAAAACTACTACTATTTAAATTTTGTTTGAAAAGTACTAAAAAGTACTTTTTTAACAAAACACTAACATGTAAAATTTCTGAAAGAATTTTAACTAAAAGGTTTCTTTATATACTTATAAGGAATTTAAATCCAAAAACTACTACTATTTAACTTATTTAAAAAAAGTATTAAAAATACTACTTTTTCAAAGATCACTAAAATGACAAAATTTTTAATGAATCAACTTTTAACAATCCAATATTTCAACAATGTCAAAAACTACTTCTAAAAAAGTACTTAAACTACTACTTTTTACAAAACCTCAAAAAATTTTAATTTTTAATCAAATTGGAATTATAACAACTCAGTATTAAAACTAATACTTTTTAAAGAATCTCTAAAATATTAAATATGTATGATTTTTATTATTATTACCACTTAGTACCTTAATTTCCCATTTTTAACTAATTTTAACCAAAAAGTTTATAAGGAATTTAAATACTTATTTATTTAAAAAAGTACTAAAACTACTACTTGTTAAAAAATCACCAAAATGACAAAATTTTTAAAGAATAAACTTTTAAGGATTGAATATTTTAAATATGCCCAAAAACTTATTATATTTACCTTATTTAAAAAAGTACTAAAACTACTACTTTTTACAAAAGCTCTAAAATTTTTAATTTTTTATCATGGTATTGTATTTTATGACCTAAAACTTAAAGTATTTACCTTATTTAAAAAAGTACTAAAACTACTACTTTTTACAAAAGCTCTAAAATTTTTAATTTTTTATCATGGTATTGTATTTTATGACCTAAAAGTTAAAGTATTTACATTTTGAAAAAAGTACTAAAACTACTACTTTTTAAAAAATCACTAAAATGACAAAATTTTTAATTAATAAACTTTTAACGATCAAATATTTCAAATATGCCCAAAAACTACTTCTAGTTACTTTATTTAAAAAAGTACTTAAACTACTACTTTTTATAAAAGCTCTAAAATTTTTAATTTTTTATCAAATAACAACTCAGTATATAATTAGAGGGTATTTTATGATGTAAAACTTATAATATTTACATTTATAAAAAAGTACTAAAACTACTACTTTTTAAAAAATCACTAAAATTACAAAATTTTTAATGAATAAACTTTTAAGTGTTGAATATTTTAAATATGCCCAAAAACTAATTAAATTTACCTTATTTAAAAAGTACTAAAACTACTACTTTTTTGCAAAAGTTTAAATATTTTTAATTTTTTATCATGATATGGTATTTTATGACCTATATTTTAAAAAAAGTACTAAAACTACTACTTTTTAAAAAATCTCTAAAATATTAAATTTGTATGAATTTTATATTTATATTCACTTAAACCTTAAATTCCTATAATTATAGGGCATTTGATTTCCCTCATTTGTTTACCAGTTATTATTTACATTTATTTAAAATACTTTTTTTAACCTTTTTCCCTCTGCACTTTAAGAAGAATGCAGATTTTTTTTCTGTTACATTTTAATAATCAACAAAGTACTAAAATGAATACCCTAAAGTACTTGTTCATTCACTTGATTATTTTTTGTTTTATTTTTTTTTTTTTTTTAACTTTTCTTACATTTTGAAAATTGTTCTTTAGCTCCTTTTGACTTTGGGGATGTATTTGTAGCCTGGCTGCTGTTGTCGTTTAAAATATGTTTGCAGCTTGCAGTATATGCTAGAATCATTCGTATTTTGGAGTTTATTATTATTATTTTCGTAATTTTTATCCTGCAGGATATTAAGCTAGCAGTGGTACAAAAAAGAAAGCAATGAAAATTGCTATAGTTTTATTTTTTTTATCATTTTTTAACATCTAATTAAATCCTCTTTAGTCAGGGATTTTTAAGTTGTGTAGGAAAAAAGTAGTAGTAGTTGTAAGGAGAGCGAAAAAGAGGGAAAAATTTTTAATTTTTTAAAAATATTTTAAATTTTTAGCAAAATGAAGCATAATTTAGTAACAAAGTATTTAAAATACACAATAAAAATAATATTAAATTTAATTTTTTCCCAATATTAACAACCCTGTCATCTTGATCTACTAATTACACAAAGCTCCAACTCCCAATATAATACAAAAGATGAATCCTTAATAAAATTGTCTAAATTCATTAAGATTTTTGTATAACAAGTAACAGATAATGCAGGTCCCTATAGAGGCTGTTGATGGTTAGCTCTTCACTTCTTTTATTATTATGGCAAGTATTATTTTAATTAATCTTCAAAATTCACTTCAATATATTCAGGCAGCTTCAGAGTTAAATTTGTTGTCTTTCGTTGCTTGTCACCTTAATGTTAATGAACTTTGAACAAAATAAAAGTTAAAAAAAAAGTAAATAAAGAATATATTTTTGTGCATTCATTACTGTTTTGTCATCATCACGTTTTACTCAGTTTTTTCTTTTTATTTTTTTGGTATTAACACCCTCATTAAATTTCAATGAAATTAAGTTATTTGTATGCATATAATTTTGTCATCTCTTTATTTTATTTTATTATTTTACTCTTGTTATATTTTTAGAATTTATTTTATTTACGCTTTATTAAAAGTAAAAATAAAATAAACTCGTAAAAAAAAAAACTGTAATAATGAAAGATTTGAGTGATAACATGCAAATTACTCAGGAAATCATAAAATTTTAAAAGAAAAAAAAGGAGTAACAAAAAAATGTTGCTTTACAGAAATAAGTAAACACTTATATAAGTGATATAAACATAAAATAAATAAAATTTTCCTTAAAACATCCTTCAAATTTCAAAATTTTAATTTTAGTCAAACTAGGCGTATGATTAATATTAATTATTAAGTATTTTCCTTAATTACCTTACAACTCTTAAACCTTTATAGTTATAAATGCCATTTAAACTCTAAACTTAAGCTATCATTTAAAGCTTTTAATTGTTTTACTTCAAATGTTTACAAAATTCCTTAATCAATTACTACAACCAAACAAATGTAACCAAAATCCCCCTGGGAAAAAAAAGTAAACATCTACGAAAATTGTATTGAACTATCAATTTACTGCAAAATTTGTTTAAGGCTGAACGAAAAAAAGAAAGAAAACACAAATCAACTTTAATTAGTTTTCAATTTTGTACGTGCACAAAGTTCAGTGACATTTAAGCAACATCTCTGTTCAACAACCACAATGAAAGTCAATGACTTTTGATTTGGTCAAAAATTTAACTACAAATTAAAATGTTCTATTTGCTGTTGTTTTTTTTTTTTTCTACTGCAACCATGCATTTCAATAGAAAAAAAAATATCTTTATTTGTGGTTTAACTTTAACTAACATTAACAACAAAATTAAAATAAAATTAAGTTGCACAAAAAATCAGCAATTCTAAACAAAATAAAAGTAACACAAAAGGTCATTGGGGTGTTTTACTCGCACCACAAAACCGCTCAACTCAGCTCAACTTACAAAGAAATCTATGCACTTTTTCCACCCATTTTGACAGTTTGACAGTTGGTTTTATGTACACTTTTGTTTGGTTGTGCTGTAGCTTTTTCCTCTTAACGCTAAATTAAAATTAAACTAAATGGTTAAAAAAATAGACTCCCAACACATGTGTTTTTTTTTTTTTTTTTTTTGCTCTCTCTCTTGATTCACTACAACTCACTTTAAGGCGGACATGTTCAAGGATTTTTTGTTTTGTATGGAAAAGCGTAGAAAAAAATAATTCAAATAAAATGGATTAGAATAGTAGAAAAAAAATGGCAAATGCTGTTGTTGCATTAAGTGTTAATATCAAGTGGGTTGGTTGATTATTGTTCAAGAGTGTTGTTAAAACAAAATACAGCTAAAGAAAAAAAATAATATTCAAACATAACAACATAGTCAATCAAAATCATGTTGATGTTAAATATTTATACAGACATACATATATATAATGCACTGAGAGAAATAGTAAACAAAAAACATTAAAGCATTTAAATATTATTCGAAGAATTTATACAAAAATTTATATTAATTTGAAAAATGTTCTTAAATTTATCTCTTATAAATAAAATTTAATTCTGACCAACTTACAAAAAATCAAAGTAAATAATATTTAAAACAATTTCAAACTAAATATTGAAAATATTCGAACAAAAAAACTATGTACAAGGTGGCGCAAAAGTAATCCTCCTGTCAGAAAATGCTCGCATGTGTTTACTACACAAATGTCAAAACAGAATTGACATTAGGGGCCAATCGCAAAATGTATAGCATTATCTGATAGGATAATTATTTTTGCGCCACCTTGTACATAGTTTTTTTGTTCGAATATTTTCAATATTTAGTTTGAAATTATTTTAAACATTATTTACTTTGATATTTTAGTAAGAGCTTCTTATGCTAAATTCCCAATTTTTATTTGATAAATTCACTGAAATTTATTGTTGGGGGATAAGCTAGTTCCTATGCGCATTTCACTGGTTGCTTAGGCCAGATCATCAGGAAACCTTTTCCCAAAAGGCTTTAGAAAAACTAAAGATATTATACAAATAAAACGATAGAGTGAATGAGAATTACAGACACTCAAGCTTTATTTGTAAAAATATCAAAGCTTAAACAAAACACCAACAATAAACAGTGATTTTATCTTTTCTTACATTCTCTACTACAATTGGTTGGTTTCTTGCCGACACAAACTGTAGTGTGTAAGTGAGTAAAGAAAAAATAAAACAACTTGCTTTATTGTTTTCGCAAGAAAATCAATATAAAGCGAGCTGCCAGTTTAGTCTTGATGCACGGGCACCTGCAAATTTATCATTAAAAGGTTATTCGGGAATACAAAATTAATATTTTAGTAAGAGCTTCTTATGCTAAATTCCCAATTTTTATTTGATAAATTCACTGAAATTTATTGTTGGGGGATAAGCTAGTTCCTATGCGCATTTCACTGGTTGCTTAGGCCAGATCATCAGGAAACCTTTTCCCAAAAGGCTTTAGAAAAACTAAAGATATTATACAAATAAAACGATAGAGTGAATGAGAATTACAGACACTCAAGCTTTATTTGTAAAAATATCAAAGCTTAAACAAAACACCAACAATAAACAGTGATTTTATCTTTTCTTACATTCTCTACTACAATTGGTTGGTTTCTTGCCGACACAAACTGTAGTGTGTAAGTGAGTAAAGAAAAAATAAAACAACTTGCTTTATTGTTTTCGCAAGAAAATCAATATAAAGCGAGCTGCCAGTTTAGTCTTGATGCACGGGCACCTTGATTTTTTGTAAGTTGGTCAGAATTAAATTTTATTTATAAGAGATAAATTTAAGAACATTTTTCAAATTAATAAAACCTATACATTGGAGTTGAAACACTCAATAAAATTTAAGAATTTTCAAACTATAAATCAAATTTAAGAATTTTCAAACAGTAAATGAAATTTTAAAAATTTCGAACATTCAAATAATTTACAAGATTTTTCGAATTTATAATTTTTGTTTAAAAAAACACATGTTTATAAACTGGTATTCGCAATTCGATTGTCGAATAAAATATCAAACTTTCTAAATTGTTCAATAGTTAGTATTGAATATGAAATATTTTAAAATGTCGCAGTTCGAATATAGAATAAAATCAAATTTTCAAAATTGTTTAACAATATTGAAGACTTCGAAATGAAATATTTCAAACCTGTATAAAATATATGCAGTTTGCAATGAAATACTGCAAAGCATAGTGTTCATAAATTCAATAGATTTTGTTTTGGCAATGCCGCAAGTTCATTATTGCATGACAATGCTTTTCAATGCCCAACATTTGTCAAATTTGAGTACTGTTTTTATTTGTGATTCTTTAATACTTTGTTTTAGTTCTTTATACAATTATTTAGGAGGCGGATTTATGTTAAGATGAATTTTTGTTTGTAAAATATGTAATTTTACGTAAATTTACAAAAAAAAAAAAAGCATTTATGCGTTCATAAATGTACTAAATTGTCATTGCATATTTTGACAAAGCAGTATTGTCATAAAGTAATGCTTTGCCTTGTAAACGAATTTCATTGCAGTGTTGCTTTGCAAACTGCGTTTATGAAGTCAGCCATAATAATTATCAAGAATTTGAATATGAACTTTTTCAAATCTATATATTTCAAACTATAGTTTTGAATAGTTTTGAATATTTTCCAACAAAAAATGTTTCATATATATGGAGTCCGAATACAGTAATACACATATAAAATTTTCAAACTTTAAATAAAGATTTTGGAATTTAAAATTCAGTTTGAAAGTTTCAAAAATGTTTAACAATTTACATATTTTTAAATTTCGGTATACTCAAAGTTCGACAATTTCAATATGTTTAATAATTTTAAAGTTTTTCGTGTTGGAAATAACGCAAACATGCATATTCGAAGATCAAATGCTTAATAAAATTTGAAAATTTTCAAACTTTAAATAAAATTTTTGGAAAATTTCAAACATTCAAATAATTTAAAAAGTTATTGTATTTAATTTTTTCATGAAAATTTCGAACTTTAAAATGTTCTTACATTTCGAAACTTAAACAAAAATTTTAATATTTCGCTAATTTTTAAAAGTTTCAAATATGAAGTATTTTTGGAGTTCGAATACAATGCTTAAGGATTTTCTATATTTTATAACATTTTAGAAGTTTCGAAATTTATATAATTAATTTATTTAAATTTCGAAATCTTTGAATATTGAATTTTTTTTTTTTTAATTTTAATAGGTATGTAATAGAAATGAAATATTTAATGGTAAATACAAATTAAAATTTCAAACTTTTAAATTTTTTTAAATTATTTTGAATATTTAATAAAATTTGATTAAATAACATTTCTTTGAAGAAAATTTTGATAATATTTAAATAGTTTTGAAGATATTCATTAATTCATTATTAAAGAATTTTGAATTTCAACTTATTAAAATTTGAAATAATTTTAAAGATTTTGAATACAACAATTTTAAAAACGAAATTAAGTGAAAATTCAAAAATTTGCAATTAGATCTCTTATTTCAAACATTTAAAATAAATGGTGTTTTTTAAGCCTGAACGAAAAGGTTAATTGTCAAAACAACTGTCATAGTGCGCACATTTTTTAACATTTATGATCAGTGTACTCAGGCAAATCATCATGTATAGATGACGCTTTAACAACGCTACAAAATTATCTAAATTTACTTTGAAAATCTATCATCGATTTTCGAAACTTATAGACGAATGTTTTATAGCCAAATTGTGTTCAGCGATAAGGCTAACCATACAGAGACCAATCAACAATAGACTCTACAGCAATGGTGTCCATTTCATTGTGCTTTCGCGCTGACTAACAACACACATATTCTTATTCTCTTTTGTTTAGTAGTCACTGAGACAGCGACGAATGCACATGTAAGCGGATGTATTAATATTTTTTTAATTTTTTTAAATTTATTTTTCATGTTCACTGAAAGAAATATTTGGATTCTTTAATATATTTCGAACTTTAAAAAATTATTGAAGTTGTGTCTGGTTTTTTCCCTCAATTTACTTTTGTGAACAATTTTTTTCAGATTTGAAATGATTTTAATCAAGACACCGTAATTAAATAAGCAAAAAAAATAGTTTACATATTTTAAATTTGCCGAAAACTATTAATATCGAACTCTAAATTAATGAGCTATGATAATATGTCGCAGACAATTTGATTAAGATTGTTAACTTGATTATTGTTAACAAGTAAAGCCTTAAAAATCTTTTATTTATTTCACTAAAATTTTCTTTCAGTGGAGCTCTGTTTCGCTGACCAACACAAATAGAGTTTTAGCTTTGGACATCCCTGCTCTACAGACTCCACTACATCCAGAAAAACTCACTTATTTCTCAGTGTAGATCTTTAACGCACCATAATCAATGATATTTTGTTCGAAAACATGTCATTGATCCGGGCGATATGTATTTTCAACAGGATTGCGCTACATGCCATACAGCATGCCATTTGGCGATAACATGATTTCGAGAAATGGACGTGTCAATTGACATCCAAGGTTATTTCATGTGGGGTCCGTGAAGGCACTGGTTTATGCTGATAAACCAGAAACAAAAGACGACTTGGAGGCCATCATTGTTCGTGTTTTTTGTGACATAAGGCCAGCAATGCTCGAAAAAGTGTCTCAAAATTAGACCATATGCCCGTAATCGTTTTCAAATGTTAATGCAAAGTATAGACCTAAAATAGATCTAAAATATACTTTTCTGTGTTATTTTTAACAATTTCAAGTTCTATCGGCCTTAAACTTCAAAAATATAAACTTTTTTGAAAAATATCGAAATTGTTCAAATCTGAAGAGTTATTTTTTAATTCATGAAAAAATTTTTTCGAAATAGCTTGAATTATACATTGAAATCTGAGATTGGTGCTTGTCAAATCGAATAAATATTCAAATACCGAATAAAATATCAAAATTGTCTAGCATTTTCTAGTTTAAAACATTTAAAACCTGCTAAACTACCATATCTAGTAAAATTTGTTTTCAATTTGAAATAAATGTTGACTTCAAACCCTTAAGCCATAATAACCAACAATGTAATAACGCTTATAAAAAATTATCTTTCTGCTAAAATTTTATTTATTGTTAAATAAAAAAAAAAAATACCATTCTACCATAAAGATTCGCTCTATAACCTGACAATCACAAGTCACTTAAAGATGATTCTCTCTCTTATCGTGGTGCATTGCAGTTTCTTCTCTATAATTATGGCAACAAACTAAAGATAATTGCAGGTACTAAAAGTCTATAATGCACATAAACCAAATGCAATCAACACTTGACAAACCCATACATTCTCTTTAATACCAATTTTTTGTTAAGATTTTTAGTAGTTTATACTTTTTACAAAAAAAAATAAATAAAAAAAAATTGAATGCAACTACATACTATATTGTTTTGTTTTGTTTGGTTTTTGAAGTACCAAACGACTAAACATGGATCAAATAATTATATAGTTAAGGCCAAGGAAATAAAAAGCCATAAAAAACAGACTTACAACATATCAGAAATCATTTGATAGCGGAGAAATACGAGTAAAATGCAATAAAACAGTAGCTAAATTGCCTGGTACACCTCATGATGAACGAACGTTCATATTTACTAGCAAAACATAAAGCTAGAATAGAAAAATACACTCGAGGAAAAAACTATGTGTGTTATAAACAATTAAGAGGTGTATGTTCAAATGTGCTCGTGCGCAACAGTCATTATTTTTCAGTTTTTGTGGAGTTTTGAACAAAAAAAAAGAAAAAAACTGTAGCCATGAAAACGCGTTAATTAGTTTTCCAATACAATGGCTTAAATACAGTGCAAGTGCAGTGCAATCAATGGTGTAAGTTTTGAAAAAAAAAAATACTTACACTGAAATATTTAATTTAGTATCATAATTATTAGCATCATTAGTTGAATTACTAGTTAAGCTGATGAGATTTCTTCTTCTTTAGAAGAAATTCTAAAGATTTCGTGACAATATTTAAGTGTAGATTTTAGCTATAGCAGAAATAATCTTTATATTTTTTTTCTGGAATCTTGAAATTTAATAGTTTATTTTTCTTTTTCTATTTACAGGTATGTGCTTTAAATGGATTGAATATTACAAAGTCTAAAAAGAAGGTATGAGATTTAAATGTTTTAAAGTGTTTAAATGTCTTAAGATAATATACACGCTGAAAAAAAATATAGTCGTGCATTGTTACTGTAACCATTTCAATATTTGTGCATGTTTACTGTAACCATTTCAACATTTTTAACAATATTATAGTCACAGTAACTATATATATGTTTGTGGTAACAATAATATGGTTAATTTACGATTCACATGATTGTATCAACCATATACATATATGGTTACAGTAAACATGTATATGTTTGTGACAACCATTTATATGATGAAGAACTTACCATATTATGTAGCTCTCGGCTTATGGATGTCATAAACTGAGAACAACTTATTATGATAAAATTATTCATCACATAAATGGTTGTCCCAAAATATACATGTTTACTGTAACCATATATGTATATGGTTGATACAATCATGTGTCATACAGAACATTTTGGTAATATCGGTTTATTATTATAGCGCCTTCAATTCCAATTTCAAACGAATTCTTAAATTTTCAGAAATTCTCTTTTAAGGTTGTATGCAGGATGCACTAAGTAAGGTGAAATCAACAACACAGCTGATTTTTATTTATCTATTTTGAAAATGCTTGGGTTTTGTCAAACTGAATTTATTTTGAAAAATAATAAATTTTATTTTCAAAGAAAAAAATTTTTAAATCAAAAAACATGAATGAAAATGTGAATAAAAAGATTTCATATAATGAAATTTGGATAAAGCACTATTAAACCGTTAATCTTTTTCAAATATAATTTAAATTTAACTGCCGTTTTTTAGTTAATATGCTAAAATAAAATTTGTTTATTTTTTATTTGACAAATTTAATTTTGACAAAACCTATGTTCTTGTCAGCAAGAAATATTGTGTTTGTTGTGTTTGTTGTCGAAACGCTCTCACCTTACTTTTTACATCATGGTTGTATGCGTAAATAATTTTTCCGTATCTGCGATTTTAACCCTCAACCGGATTGAGGTTGTTTATCCTCGTGTGTTGTTTTCCAAACATACTTTATTTTTTATGATTTACATATTTGCTTAATTCACAAAATCCCTTGTATCCTTGTATCGAGTGTATTATTTTATTAAATTAAAAATGGTGTAAGCTTGTTGTTGGAAATTTTCATACAAAAATTAAATACACTTTTATTTTATATGTTTTTAAAAAGTTGTATCGGTTTCCCAGCTATCAATGTAATGTGAATGCCAGTTATTGAGAAGAAGAATAAAAATACAGTGCAAGCTCGGTATTCGCGACTAATTAAAAACCAGACCTGTTGCGAAAACGGAATTTTCGTGATAACAGAAATCAAAATTTTATTGAAAAATTGTATGTAATTTTAAATTGATATTTTAAAAATTTTTAAAGAAATTAGAGATTTTGAGTTGCTTTTTTGGAAATTATTTTTTTAAATAACAGCTGATCACGCAGTTTATAAAGTACTGTTGTAGGCTTATCATTTTCCAAAGCCCATTGTATGCATATATTTATCGATGTTATACAATCGTCAACTTTAATTTGTTCTTCATGACCACTATCGTATAAATCCTCCGATTCCGTGTCTGATAATTCTATTTACTTTCCACATGAAATTCTTCTTGAATCCAGTTGTTTATGTCAGCATTCGTGAAAAGATGTTCCGTACCAATTTGAGCTACAAGTGTACCAATAGTTGAAAGATCTTCGTTTTCTTCCTAAATTATATTTTTTTTAAATATTTAATGGCATGTTATCCTCTTCACTTCATTCAGTACCGAATTTGATATTGGAACATTTCTTCCCTTTGTTTTACAAACCACTTATAAAGCATTTTTTCCGTTCTTAGGTACTCAGCTTTATTTAAGGTCCAACGTTTGCCAGGGCCACTTTCTGTTGTACGTACGAACTTTTTTAATGAATTTTCTAGCTTTATAATGCGGTGCAACTTGTAATTCACACAAATTGAATTTATGGAATCTCCACTTTTAAATTCTCTAATTTTTGAGAAATCGTTTGCTTTAAAATATGTTGAACTTTTCCCATATTAAGAGGTGTATTTACTCAACAAATGACACAAATAAACTGACAAAATTTAATACATTCATACAATATACACTGGGTGTACACAAACATATAAACAAAAAGTGTATTTAATACACGATACAGATTGTTGTGATTTAAGGTATTTATCTTTATAATTTAGTAAGGACTGAGATCGAAAAATTCTTAACATACATATATGTTAATAAAAATGAAACCAGTAAACTTACAGTTTTGATTTTTTTTTATTTGATTGAAATTATTATTACAATTTACAAAAAAAAAAAAATATATTTGTATAGTTCTAATCACTAGTGATGCAATTTTGAACCTTTTTCGGAAAACCTTCTATTATGGTTTTTATAGTGATTTCTGTCACTTTGTTTGAACAGGTAGTCCATCTCCGTTTAAAATCTACCACACTTTTGGAAAACTTTTTTGTGCTCTTCAATTCTCTTTTAACTAGAGCTCAATATCTCTCCACTGGCCTTAGCTCCAGGCAGTTTGGAGAATTTGCCTCTCTTGGTACAAATACCACTTTATTGTTCTTTTACCACTCAACACCTTTCTTATCATAGTGGCAGGGTGCCAAATCAGGCCAAAAATAAGTGGACACACTACGAAGTCTTATGAATGGATGCATCCTTTTTTGTAAACATTCCTTGATGTAAATTTCGGTATTTATAGAGCCCTTTGTAACAAAGTTTGGCATTTTTGCCGCAACTGCATATTGTTTGCCATACCAAGAACTTTTTGGGATATTTTGTCTGCTTTTGGGTCCTTAACTTTTCTTCAACATTCCCTCGAGCATCAGCAACATCAAAATTTTGAAGCTGCGAACAATCTGCCAGAACATACGTTTTGGCATCCATTAAGCAGCAGGAATATTTTGTTTATAAAATTTGACTTCTATTTCCGTACTCTGTTTTTAGCAGAGTTCCTGTCAGGAACTTTTTGAGCCTTGTATGTTTTTAAACCTGCATTAGCTTTAACTTTTCGTACCAAATAGTCCGAGTACTGAGCTAACCGGACTGCTTTACTACCAGATGTGTTGGGAGCTCTTTTGAAAATGCTTTCTATTTATTGGCTATAGTAACAACATGTGGACCATTCCTTCTACATGAACCAGGTTTTCTATCAACGGACAAGTTCTCCCGATACTGTTGAATAATATTGGAAACAGTTTGACGGCAGACCTTTGATTGTTTGGCCAACTTTTTGTAGGACCAAGTTGGGTTTTATTGAAAATATTTTAGTACGCACTTTTTTCTGGTCACTCATTTTAATCAGATTAACTACAAATGAACATAATTGACATTAAACATAATAACTGACATGCTTACAAAGGAAACTTGATCAAAAAAAAATCAAATAATACTTGGGTTAAAAGTTTTAATGAAAAACGTGTGAATTTTCGATCTCAGTCCTTATCTGTTTGTCATCAAATTAGTTTATATTCACTACAAAAGTAATCTTTGGCAGAAAAAACACATTTGCCGACGAAGAATGCTGTTCCTAGTGCAAAATACATTAAAATTTCATATGTGTGGAAAACCACACAACAGGGTAAGCAACGTAATTTTTTTAATATGTTGATATCAAAAATATTTTGTAATAAATTAATGCATTTCATGAACTTTGCTTTTCAATTTTATTTGTTTAATGTATAAACAAGATTTTTGTGTGGTTTCTCACACAAGGCAAATTTTTTTTTTTTTTTTTGCCAAAATTTCGAATCTGTTTCTTTCTGTACTTTATGGATTTAAAAAAAGGAAAAATTTGGAATCAAAATCGGACGAAATTTGTTTTGAATAATTTTTTGTGCCAAGGTCATTAAAGGGTTAATTTCTATATTTTCTGCCTCGAATCGAAATAATTTTAAGAAGTTTCATTTAATTTTATTTCTCAAAATTTATGCAAGATTTTAATTAAATAGAATGACAGTTGCACATTGGACAAATGGCCTCCACGGTTTTGAAGGTACACAAGCGCCCTTTTGTCGAAGTTTTCCATGACCATTTTGGACAAATAAGGTTGAATTTCATTGCTTCCTTCAAATAACCTCATTAAAAGAAATCAAATTCTGTTAAATCACACGATCTGGGCGGTATAATTCTAATCACCGAAACGAGAGAGTACACGACGGGCTGTATGGAATGTGGCAAAGTCTTGCTGAAACCAGAAAGAACATTGATATCATGTCGCGAAATTGAGTTATTGTCACTGCTTGATCAGCTTCATTTTAAAAAAAGTGTGGTCCAATGATGCCTCTTCACCAATATCCGTACCTCACCTCTTGCGTGAATTTTGGAACATTTGGAATTTGTATAGAAAAAGATGTGTTACAATGCTCAAGGGATGCTCAAATCATTTTTTTTTTTTTTTTTTTGCATGTTTTATAATAAGGCTTAAAAATATCGTACAATTTTTTTAATTCATCAAAAAAATATTAACTCATTTAAGCAAAATTGAACCTCACTCAAAATCTCTTTATTCTTAAACAGAAAAAGGCGTTTAAGGAAATAAATAAAAAAAAAAAGCTTAACTACCCAGCATTCTAAGAGGCGTATACGAATTGTATAACACCCCGATATGTCTAACCTTAATAGGAAACAACAACTAAGTAACTACTTACAACCACTACATACTACTAGATAATAATAAGAAACCTTTTACATCAAATATGACTGACATTTTGACATCTCTAAATAAAAAGGCGCTCTATAGAGATGCATGTTCTAAAGTAGTTTTATAAAACATTATGGAATTTTGTATAATTTTTTTTTTTTATCTATTTTATAACAAAAAAAAAACACATTTAATTGTTAAGAAAAACTC
The DNA here is from genome assembly GCA_942486065.2 of Calliphora vomitoria. NCBI lineage: Eukaryota > Metazoa > Arthropoda > Insecta > Diptera > Calliphoridae > Calliphora > Calliphora vomitoria. The sequence continues at coordinate 112,039,115 of OW818030.2, read as the reverse complement.
GTATAAAGATATATGAAATATATGAAAATTTATAGCATTTTTGCGTTTAATACAAATATTTTCTTACACTCAGTGGCTGTAAAGCATTCTTACTAGTTTTGCTTTAATTTCTTCTTTTTTTTATAGATTTACAATCTTAAATTATAATCTTGCAACAGCAAATAAAAAAGTAAACTACATATATGAATCCATTAGTCTTTTTCTCGGTTTTGGCGTGATAGTTTCCATAATATTTTGTTAACTACATGCAAACAGGCGTATTAGAAAAGTATGAGTGTATCTTTTATATAGAGTCTCAAAAAACCATTAATCATTGCATATGTCCGAGAATGCGTTAACAATTTACAGAAATTGGCTACTGTTTTACACTTTACTTTGTATGAGCTTCATGCAACATGCTCTCATACATACATACATACACATATACACAAAGTATCATTCAAATACTGTACATAGACATACATAGTTTTATTAAGATTTGGTTGCACACACGCCAACCAAGTTGAAGTTATTAATAAATTCTTATATTTTTTGGCTTTCAATACGCTTGAGTCATGTCACAGTGGAGCCGATTGTTAAATGAATTGTTATAAATATGAAATTTCAAAATTACCAACTTGATCCAACTTGTAAAAGCTACACAAAAAGTATACATACATATTGTTACGAATTTGCAATAGTGATTTGAATTCAACAGTCTGTAACGACTGCCTGCAGAATTCATCATGTTTATAAATACTTCCATCAGTGAAAGCTTCTACTTATCAACAATGTTGATAGCATGCGGTTATTAGCATTGTTTATAAGTGTGGCATCGCTAAATGTTTAAGCTGCAGACATAGACATCGAAGGCTCTAGAATTCGAACATACTAGTTTGTCCATTGAGAGCATTGTAGAGGATTCACGAAAGAGGATGCGTGTATAAATAGTGGCATAAGTTGCAGTCGTGAGTGAGTTTATCTTAGGCGCTGTTAGAGTTAACATCAACTGTCTTGTACGTTTAAGTTTATACATGGTAAAGTGTGTGTGCATTTCTGCGAATTTATAAACGTGTATAAAGACACTGAGTGACTATTTGAACGGTTTTTGTTGTACATTTTAAATAAGTAAAGAGTTGTTACAAATTTTAAACTGCTTTTACTTGCAATCAAAAGTATCCGGTTTATTTAAAGGAAATAAACTAGCGTTCTTGAAAGGTGAAAACGTAACAATATAAGGAGTGAGATCGAAAAATTATTAACAACTTACAGTTTTAATTTTTTTTTTATTTGATTATTATTTCAATTTACAAAAAAAAAATATTTTTATAGTTTTGATCAATAGCGATGAAATTTTGAACCCTTTTCAGAAACCATTCCATTAACGTTTTTATAGTGCTTTCAGTCACTTTGCTCGAACAGGTAGTCCATCTCCATTTAAAATCTACCACACTTTTGGACACCTTTTCTGTGCTCTTCAATTTTCTTTTAATAAGAGCCCAATATCTCTCCACTGGCCTTAGCTCCGGGCAGTTTGGAGGATTTGCCTCTCTTGGTACAAATACCACATTATTGTTCTTGTACCACTCAAGAGCTTGTTTACCGTAGTGACAGGATGCCAAGTCAGGCCAAAAATAAGTGGACACATTATGAAGTCTTATGAATGGAAGCAGCCTTTTTTGTAAAAATTCTTTGATGTAAATTTCGGTATTTATAGAGCCCGTTGTAACAAATTATTGGCTTCTTTTGCCGCAACTGCATATTGCTCGCCATACCAAGAACTTTTTGGGAAATTTTGTCTGCTTTTAGGTCCTAAACTTTTCTTCAACATTCCCTCGAGCATCTGCAACATAAAATAATTGTCCCACAAAAATTTTTCATACATACGTTTCGTCATCCATTATGAAGCAGGTATATTTTTTGTATAAAATTTTTCTTTGGCCTCCAAATTTTTAGCAGAGTTTCTGTTAGGAACTTTTTGAGCCTTGTATGATGTTAAACCTGCATTGGCTTTAAATTTTCGTACCAAATAATCCGAGCACTGTGCTAACCGGGCCGCATTCCTACCGGATGTGTTGGGAGCTCTTTTGAAAATGCTTTCTATTTTTTTGGCTTAATAAACATCATGTGGACCATTCCTTCTACCTGAACCAGGTTTTCTATCAACGGACAAGTTCTCCCAGTACTGTTTAATAACATTGGAAACAGTTTGACGGCAGACCTTTGATTGCTTGGCCAACTTTCTGTAGGACAAAGTTGGGTTTTGTTGAAAATATTTCAATTTTCAAAGGTAACTTGATCAAAAAAATCAAATAATACTTGGGTTAAAAGTTTTAATGAAAAACTTGTGTTAAGAATTTTACGATCTCACTCCTTATATTTGAAAACTTTCAATATTGAGTTCTGTAAGGGAAAAATTGGGTCATTGCTGATTTATAATGAACAGGCGATAATTTTGATGACGTCTGACGAGGGTTCTGTAAGGTGTGCGTATCGACTCAGAATAGCTTAAGTCGATTTATTAATGTCTGTTGATGGAAGTCATTTATTAGTATTCATATAAAAACCAACACAAATGAGATTTTTATATATACAAAAATCATGATGATTTAAATTGTTTGATGATCAGTCCATAGGTCCCATATAAGGAGAACTTCCGACAAAACACTTTGATACGAATAAATCTCTTACTGGTATTTATATCTTAATGAAATTCAGATAAAATAAGTTTCATGGAAATCATGGTAACAAGTTTTATGACCATATAAAATATAATTTTTGAATAGAGTTCCTCGTGCAAAATATATTTTTTATTCAACCCTATACGACCATACTGGGGAGACTATTAGTCTAACAACCATCTTAAAGTATGCCGATCGACTCAAAATCACTTCTTGAGTCGATTTCCAGCCACAGTTCAACAATTTCATACAAAATATGGTTGCAATATTGACTTAATTTCTTCAACTGTGAAAATAGTAATTGAAAAATTCAAGGAGATTTGATTAATTGGTGATGCTAAACACAGTGGTCATCCAAAAACAAGCTGTTCAAATGTCAATATCAAAGCAGTAAGTCAGAGTGTTTTGGTGAAAGTCCAGGAACATGCAAATCGGAGTGGAAGACAAATATTTTAAATTTCAAAATCCTCTCTAAAGTTTATGCTCAATGAAGTTCTACGTCTCCAAAGTTCGATTGCCACAAAAACTGAAGCTTAATAACCATGCAGAGCGGAGAGAGAGTGTGTTGAATTGATTATTGAAGATCAAGAAATATATACTGATTTGTTTAGCAAAATCACATTTTCGTAATAGTCTTAAGTGCTGGGTTCAGAGGACCCACTTGTGATTTCGAAAAATAAATGCATCCACAACTTCTCACAGTTTGGCGTGGATTTTAGGCTAGAGGCATCAAACAGGCTACAGGATCAAACAGTGGAGCTTGATAAACGTCATGACAACTGAATTCTGCCTAATTTGGATGATATTGATGAGATTACTGCATGAGACATTTACTGGTTGTTGTTATAAGGGGTCTGCTGTCGTTGAAAGTTCTGGTCGGGGAAAAAAACTTAAGATTGTTACCACTGTCGCTGAGTTGACAATATTTGGCCGAGTAAGACCCGGGTCATTCCGGAGAGAAGATCCGATTGTCGTGGGAACCACACTTCCTGGTCGTGTGATCTCTCTTTTCGGACATGAATTGGCCCCCTAGATCGTGTGATTTAACACAATTGGATCTATTTTTATGCGATTATTTGAAGTCAAAGGTCAATGCCAACAAACCCATAACCACACGTGGAATGAAGAATTAAATACAAAGCTACATCAACGAAATGCATAATCGTTATAGAAATGTTCGACAGATGAATGAAACTTTTCCTTATACAACCCTATTCTGTGTATTCAATGATTGTATAAAAAATAACAATGTAAAGAAAAAAGTTTTTTTCTATTTAATTCATATCTTTTATTTACATGTTACTTTTTTTAGTGCCTCACATCTATCTCATTTATTTAAATGTTTTTCTCAGAAAAATTGTTTTATTTTTCAAATTGTTTAATGTCTTACATTATTGTTAACATTTTCCCATAATCAAAAACAATTAATCTTATGACAATTTAACAAAGTTCAATTAAACAATTTAATCAAATCAATTACAATTTATTTTCTTCATTAATGAAATTCCTGAAAAAAAACCAACATTTACAACAAAAAATAGATCAATTTAAAGTTATTTACCTATAACTATTTCAGTTTTTTCTCCTTTTTTTAGGTTTGTATTTGTTAGCAATTTGTAAAAGCCGCACCTTAATTGTTGTGATGACAATGTTAAAAACCAAAAAAAAAAACTAAAAAACAAATCCCACTATAAACCAAAAAACGTAAAAGAAAAACTCCTCTAAAATTTACTGCATGTCTATGGTCATGCTGAAACGAAAAACAATATTAAGTAAAGCCCCATCTCTAAAGCTATAACCACAAATCTTTTTAATCATAATCATTTAAAATAGCAGTCAAGACAAACCTTTATTGTTGGGCAACGCCAATACTTTAGCTGCCTATGACGCTATGGATCATGGTTGTCATATATGGTCATATTGGCCATACAATAATGATGTTCATTGTCTCTGAGTCTGAGGATAAAACAGCAAGTATCATGGTCAATGACAATGAAAATGTGCCAAAGCTCAAAATCTTCCTTTTTTTACAGCAGTCGTCGCTCTCTCTTTCTCTTTTTCTCTGTAGTCGGTTATATTAGTTGGATGAAAATGTTCAAACCCCTTTAACCATTTCAAACCATTGTTAATGGTAATGATAATGTTTACTAATGATCATGTGAATGTCAACAATAGTTGTAATTTAGTACTTGTGTTTTTTTTTGTTATTGTTGCTGCTGCTGCTACAGCAGTTTTTTAAACATTTTATTATTATGCATTTTAAGCTATTTTTTCTGCTTTGTTTGATCATTGATCATGTAATGTTTTCCTTCTTCTTTTTTTATTAAACTTAACTGTTGGGCAAATAGTATTTTTAGTTAAACACTGTTTCCAGATATTTTTCAAATTTAAAATAAGGAATTATTGCATGATCTGATTTTAAGTAGGATGAAATAAAATAAATTAAAAAAAAAATAAATTTTTATAAGAAATTTTTTTAAAAAAAATCAAATTCAACCACAACGATCCCAGCAGTTAAGCAATTAGTCAATGTTTACCTTATAGAGAGTAATTGTCACTAAAGTCTGACCTCTTGGCTGACTCCAATTTATATATTTTGTGTCATTTGATATTTATATGCTCTTGGTAGTGCAGAGAAAAGTCAATTGGTTACTTTATACATCCCAGGTAATCTAGCGTGAAGACAGTTGTCACTTAAGTATCTCTAAGTAATATAGAGTATAGATACTTTAAGCGTTTATTTTTTATTCCAATTTTTTTGTGAGTAATTTGTATAAATTTGTTTTATACAAATTGTGTTGATATAATTCTCATACAGTTCATTTTCTTTTTGCTGAAGTATACTGACATCACATGTAACCAAGCGTGAAGTCAATTGTCACCTGAGTGTCTCTTAGTAACCTATAATGTAGGCACTTTAAACGTTTATTTTGTACTGGACTTTAAAAAGTAGTAATTTTACTTACCAGAAGTAATATATTGGAGAGTTGTCGGATGAAGGTTTGTTTACAAGCAATCGGTTATTGTATTGTCTATAAGATGTCTTTTTAACTGACTATTTGTTAAATTAGTTAACTAGTTATGTAGTTGATCAAGTAACCAGTTAGGTAGCTAGTAAGCTAACTGACTCTATGTAACCGGTATGTGAATCTAATGCTTTGACTACTTGGGATCAGCTATCAGACAGTCTGATTGTAATCGAAAAGGCTAAATTGACCGCCTGCTTAGGACAAGGTAAAATCACTAATTCGGTACAGTCTCCTAGAACTCCCCAGTTACTTTTTATTGAGCATCATTAGTCCCTACTACTTCGAAAATTAGACTGGTCAAGCAGTAACTACTACAGGTGTTCGATATCTTGACACGATAACAGAGTTATTTCTGCCTAAATTGGATGATATTGATTTAGAGGACATGATGATTCAATTTCAATTCAATTTCCGCATGAGACATTGTGTGGTCGTGTACTCTCTCGTTTCGGTGATCATGATTTAACAGATCATATGATTTAATACCAATAGATTTCTTTTTATGGGGCTATTTGAAATCAAAGGTTTATTCCAGGCCTACAACCATTGAAGGAGAAAATTCAACATTGCATCAACGATATTCAGCCAAATTTATACAAAATGGTTATGAAGAATTTCGACAAATGTGGAGATATGTGCCATCAATGCCATGGAGGCCATTTGATCGATATGCTATTCCATCATAACCCTAAGCTGGGTACTTTATGATAGAATGAAAAAATAACAACCTGAGGAAAAAACTATGTTTCTTATTTAATTCAAAACATGCGTAAATGTTGGTACAACCTCTATAACTTTAGTTAACTTTAATTATGGAAACGTTGTTATCTGCAAGTATTTAGTTAAGAAAATACACCGCTTATTTAAGTATTCACTAGTACTCATACTTGTACTGGTTCGTACTAGTTAGTAATAGTTTGGTGTTTTTGTAATGTTTTTAATATTGTCCAACTACTCGTATCTTGTAATATATGCCAGGCCAGTAGTTATTGGGCATTGTTGTTAAAAATTTTATAGCAGACCTATAACTCAGCATGTAAGTGTGTTTGTATGTAGATACGTACGTACCCTTGATTAACTATTATGGCTGAAAATATAGCATATATCAGTTCAAGTTTGCTTTACTCATAGCCATTCTTACTACCTCTATTTATGATAGATATCTGTTATTAACATACATTGGTTACTTTTTTTTTTTTTTTTTTGTTCTTCTTCTGGTTTTTTCGGTTTGAAAACATTTTGTATTCAATATAGTAACCCAAGGGTGATAAAATACAAATGATACTATTTAATACTAAAACTTCTATGTACTTATATGACTTGTATGAGACTTGTTTGTATCTTTACTAGATGGAGTAAAGATTTTATGCAAAAAATTCTAAATAGACAAAGTATCTGTCTGTTTAAGGCATAAAATCTAAAGAATTTACCGATATATGACAGTTATGGATGAGTGCCAGGCCGGGGGCCAAAATTATTTAGATTTAGCTAAAATTTGCATTTAAAATGAATGAAAGAAATATATTAAATGGTTTGAATTTAACGTTAATTTACAAAAAAAAAAAAGTTATTCACCGTTGCATAAGTATTAAGGCTGTTCGTGATAAAAATTGATTTGTTATTAGTCCAAATGACAGTCTTTAAGTTAGAGGTTTAGGATCACACAATAAGAAGAAGACGTTTGTCAGCTTTGTGTATGACATTTTATCAATTGATCCATTCCCTTTTAACTCCTCTAAATTCGGCAGAAATAATGCATCATATCATCTGAACAAAGTCGTTATTTTATGACTAATATCCTCACCAAATCATCAGTTATGGCAGTATAAAGTCAATGGACTGCTATTAGTCATAATCTCAAGAGAAAATTTAGTAACTAACAGAGTTTTAAACTACTTTATAGATCAGATTATAAGCCAGCCATCACTAAACTACCTCTAAGTAATTCATATCGTATATAGTAAGCATTGCAAGACATTTGTAATTATTAAGTTTTTTTGTTGTAATAGACCAAAAATTTACGCAACATTTTATTTTCCTGCAAAAACCATTTGACATCTGACAACAATTTGACATCTGGAGCATTACACGAGAGAGCAACGCGTTTTCATTTAATGAAAGTTGACCGTCCACAGTTCGAAAATTTCGAACAAAATATGGATTTAACTTCGTCAACTGTGAAGAGAGTAGTTAGAAAAATCAGGGATGATGAGATGAAGCAAAATTTCTGCATTTAGAGAAGTCACATGTGATTATCGACTATGTATCTCTATTCGGTACGGATTTTGAGCTGATTATATCATTAGTTCATAATTGTTCTGAAATATGGCTAGCCATGAAGCAACTGTTAGTGGTGATCGTTATGGCGACACCATATTTAAGTTCTTGCTGCATAATTTGGATGATATTGATGTAAACTAGATTTCTTTTGAACATGCTATACAACCATTGAAACAATTCAATTACTGCAAGAGAAAGTTCCTGTACATCTACTCTCTAGTTTCAGTAATCAGAATTTGCCTGCCTAGATCGAGTGATTTAACGCCATATTTTTATGGGATTATTTAAAAAAAAAAACTTTACGTCAACAAGCCCACAACTTTCCATATATTGAAGAAGGAAATTCAATCTTAATAACAATCTAATAAATCTAATGAATAAACAAATATTGTGTAAATTGTAGGACTCCCTAGTATATTGGGTATGACTTGAAAATATCGATCGATCTCATATACCGACAAAAAACATTATTTTCAGTTGGCAAAACCTCTCAAAATAGATGTGAAAGTTGGGAACCCTGCCTTCAAGTGACAACATATTGACATAAATCAGCTGTTAAATGTTGCCATTGACAGCCGGAATATTTTGAAAAATACATTATCCTCCATGACTACCAGATAGTTAGGCCTGGCATGATAAACTCTTTCAACATTCACTTGGAACTCATGTTCTTCATGTTTATCCTCCATCAAATTAATGTTAATTCCTCTATAAAAGATTTTTTTATAAAATCTATTTAATTTTGTTTACAAAAACACAAACACATATGAATAGCAGTCAGCTGATTGAATTTATCTGTACGATAAATAAATAATTGGCATATGAGGTCGGGTTAGCTTTGCGACAGAATAGATGGAAATGAGACATTGAGAAAATCAAATTACTTGAATCTGCAGTTTTTCGTTGGGAAAAAAGATAATCACGTAATGATAAAACGGCCCACAGTCTTGAACTATACCCAGCAGTTAAGCAAGTAGTCAATGTATCCCTTAGAGATAGTAATTGTCACTAATGTCTGATTATTTAACTGACTCCAATTTATATATTTTATATGTAACTAGCTAAATGATAGGTAAAATCACTAGTTCGGGATAGTCTCCTAGAACTGCTGGATATATAATATCACTCTTCTCGCAACATGTGCCATTTCTACGACAATTGGATGAACGCCAGAATGGCCTGAGTCTTAACCGGCCAAAGATTGTCTCCAAAAAGAACTCTCGGCTACAATCGAACTGTTATAACAACAACCGGCATCATTCTTGTTTGTTATTTTCGACCGCACAGCTGCCTCTCTCCGCTATAACTATTAAAATCTTCTGAGTCCTTGATTGAGTTGATTAATTTGCTTCAATCTAATTGGGTTCTTAAACTATATTCAAATGAACAACAAGAGCTGATTTGGATACATAAAAGTGATATCTTTAGGAACAATATTTAAGGATCTGAAAGTAGAAGAGCTGCAGGAGCTAATTGGGTTCTTAAAACATATTCAAATGTCCAACAAGAGCAGATTTGGATACATAGAAGTGAAATTTTAAGGAACAATCTTTAAGGATCTGAAAGTAGAAGAGCTGTAGGATAGTTTTATAAATAAAATATGAATAATAATGGAGGAGACATTGTAATGTTAAATTATGTATATACGTATCATTTGACTATTGAAAAACATGATTCGGTAGTCGAAATCTTTTTCAATGACGTCTGCTGCTGTCTTGAAATGAATCAGGTTCTCATTGAAATACTTGAGTAACCAGAGAGGTTACTTCAAGTGCTTCAAATCATTCTGAAAGTTTAGCATTTGAGAAATGGTTTGATTTGAAATCATTCTCAATGTTTGCCGGTGAGTGAACTTATACGATATACTGCTTGTACCTGTTCTTGGTCGGACAGCTCTAATGCGTGGTGTGTTCATATAAAAATATAATAAAATGTACTAAGTAAGTGGCACGTAGTGATCTATAATGTTAACTAACGAATATACTTAGCTTCTAAGCTATTGATACAATGGAAAATTATATGTAGGCGTTTTATATATATGAGAGAACTTAATATAATATAACCCTACTTCCAATTTATATGAAATCTGAAAAACCAGCGCAATTTCCATAAAACTGCTTATTTTCTCATTAACTAACCAGTAGTTTTTATAAATGCATGTTAGAAAAGGAGGAAATTCAACACTGCATCAATGAAATTCAGCCAAAAAAACCAGGTTTTCTATTTAATTCCAAATATATGGAAATTTTGGTAGAGCCTTTATAACTTTAGTTAACTTTAATTATCTGCAAGTATTTTGTTAAAATACAAATAGGTGTTCTCTGTTGAAAAAAAAAAATTAAGCATATTTCACAAAATACTAAATTCTTCTAAAGGAAGTGAAAACTATTTCAAATTAGATTTAAAGCAAATTTTTAAAACTCCTTAACCAACCCTCGCATTTTCATGTTCATTTTATAGCTCCTTAAGAAAATGTCTTCAAATACCAACAGTTTTCTCTACAAGGTTAAGGTTTTTCTTATTTATTAGACACACTCAATGTATTCGCATTTTTGTGATTTTTTTTTTTTCTTCGTCTTTCATTTATTTCTATTAAATCTTTGCAGGCAGTGAGGCATTTTTATAAACCAAATATGGTTGAAATCAAACAAAACCAATGTAAACATTATTTTGTGTTTTTTCTTGTTGTTGTTGTTGTTGTTTTGTATCACCACCGAAAAAAACCGAAATAAAATAAAAGAAACTTTAACCAAAAACAGTCAAAACCAATTTTACCGTTAATGGGTCATAAACATGACCAATTGACATTAACTACCGCTACAATAACAATCTTCTTAACATTGCAACAAAAATCGTAACGTAGTATCTCGTTTGGAGTACGAGTACAAACACGCCTAAATACAATGGCTTCCTAATTTGACGATCAATTTCTTTAGGCCAACAATAAAAACCAAAAACCAAAAAAAAAAACACACAGATTTGCAAGATTTAGATGCAACTCAGTGCAAACGAATGTGTGTGTGTGTGTGTGTGAATTTTTGTGTGAATATAAGTTAACAATGATCTTCAGGTGCTGCACCTAACACGATCAATGTCATACCCAAAAAAATACAATAAATAAACAATATCGACAACAATAACAACTACAGCAGTAGCAGCATCATTTATATAGGTAAAAAAAAATATATAAAAATAAAAATAAAGTAACAACATGCATGTTTACATACATAAAGCACGAACATCATCACTATTACCATTGCCACCATGATGATGACGATCATCAATACAGAAAACCAACCCAATGTTGAACGAACGAACAAACGATCCTCAACCAAATCAAAACCATCATCATTTAAGCCAAAAATAGATAGATACTTAGACAGTCAGAGAGACCTACAAACAAACTAAACACACAAACAAACTACCACCACATTCCACAAATATGTTGTACATATTTATTTTTCTACAACCTCATCAATTTCAATTTATATCAATTCAACTCTTAAAGTTAAACCAATCAATAGTTTGTTTAGAAATTGTAGAAGAAAAACAAACAGCAACTAAAACTACATACAATCATCGAGAAAAAAATCAAAAAAAAAATAATACATTTGAGAACAACCAACAACTACCAATAACTGATCGATCAATTCTTGGTTTTTGCCGTCTATACAAGGCATGGCTGGCTCATTTTCTTCTATCGCAAGAAATAAAATTAAGAAAACGGCAGAAAATAATAATCACGTTGCCACATGCAACAACCAAAATATATGGCATACGATAAGTACCATCTTTTGTGATGACTGCTACTACTTCTCTTGACTTTGTTTGGCCTTTAGAGAACAGACTTTCAGGTATGGAATCATTGAGGAATAAATAGTATAAAAAAAACAAAAATGTGGCTATCAATGAGTTCATTATGGGTGCTAGGCGCTATTTTTGTTGGCAGACTATTTTTACAAAAAAAAAAACTCCGTTGGTCAAATGCGATCGTGTAGTGAACGCTTGAAAAGATGATGTAGATGTCAAAGATTAGCACTTGCATGATAGCCAAACTCCTTCACCTCTAACTTTTGGATAACAGGATAAAGACCGTGGTGGCATTTGAGTAAAGCTATTGCACTTCTATATAACGTGTGTTGGATCGTATAGTTATTCTTATTGACTATTGCAGTTGCTGTTTGAATTTGGGTGCTCTCAGTCTCAGCACTGCGGAACATGGAGATCTGGAAACAGCGGTAATGTAACAATTCTTTGATGTGTATCTAATATCCATGCGACTATTGACTATTGCATACCCACTTCCTTCCTCTATCAATCTCGGGCGGATCACCTTCAACAGGGTACACGTTCGATATCTATATAGGTGGTGACTTTTATATTCCCTGTTTTCGGAAGGATCAATGTAAAATTATTCAGGCTGGGCTTTCTGCTATCAAGAGGGCAGTCGGCTCTCAGAGGAATTGCATTATATCACCACATATCCTGTATTTGTACTGACAGATAATCTGAAATTAGATCTCTTTTTGGTGTCTACTTTGACTATCGAAGCTTATACGACTGACATAAGTCAGCGTCTCTAACGAGACTCTTGTCAAGGTGATGACGAGGAGAAGACTGTGGAACACCTCCTCTGTCTATGCCTTGCTCTATCGACTATCGGTCTTGGCAGTTCATTTATGCGCTTTTATTAGAGTTGTGGATTTGTTAATTTATACATCGGGTTGGTTATACTCCGAACCGCACATGAGCAGTCAAAGGTTTTGAATAGGGGACGAAATATAATCCTTTAAGGATATCAGGAAACAATTTATGGTATCAAGTGAGCTTGCTATTACTGGTTCTCTTTATAACCTAATCTTAGTCAGTTGTAACCACTCAGCACCTAAAATATTTGTCGTTTTCAAAATCGATGGTTTTGAACATTTTTCTACAATGACTTTTTCTGACGCGACAACTGTTTCCGGTCAGCTTTCAGCATGTTGGTGCTTCATTTAATTGTATAAATCTGTGGCTGAGCAAACATCCTGGATCTTTTGATGGATATTAAGAGAATAGATTCGTTAATTTGTTGGTTTTAGCACCGAACCTCATATGTACATGCAAAGGTTCTAATTGGGGATCCGAAACATGATCCTTAGGGTATCACAAAACAAAGGCAACAATTTATGGTTCCAAGTGAGCTGGCTATTACAGAATGCCTTTGTAACCTAACCAAAGTAAATTGTAACCACTCAAAACCGAAAATGTTTGACGTTTTCCGAATTAAATATCGGTTGTTGTGAACTATTTCCAAAAATTAATTTTTCTGACTTAACCCTAATATTCCCATTAACTTTCACCATGTTCTTGCTTCATCAACTGTATTTTATTGATGTGGAAACAAATTCCGGTTACTAAGTTGGCCGAGAGAGACTAATGTCGCTCCAGAATGAAGTCCCAATTATTGTGGGAACGATGTTTGGAATATTGTAGAAATAACATTTTTCTACAATAACATTTTGTTTGTTGTTGTAACAGGTCTGTTTTAATCGAAAGTTCTTCATTGAGCATTGGTCCCATCCGATCCACCGTATTTCGCTGGTTTTGCTAATTCAATAGTATTAGGTCTCCAAAATCGATTGTTGTAACAGAAAAGAACTAGGATTGTGATAGCGAAAATGCAATTGTTGTGGGATCAATAACATTTTGTAATTTGTGTGTGTGAACAACAGAGTACCGATTAACTCCAAAGTTTTGCTATTAAAATTAATGTAATCGAGTGAAAAAGATTTAAGTGTGCAGTATCAACATAATTTGAAAATCGTAAAAAAATAGGTTTCGAATCTTGAAAAAAACTTTAAAGATATCGGAATCTAAAGTAAAATTCCAAAAATACCTTCAACTCCTTCAATACATCATTAAACAGCACTGGTTATAAATAATGACTGGCACAACAACGATGATGCAAGATAATAAAGTTTTTACTTGCTGCTACATTAAATGATGCGTTGGCTGTTTAAGACTCCTTCGTCCGTCCGTCCGTTCGTTTGTCTGTCTGACTGTCTACTCGTATATTTATTTGATAAATAAAATATGTATGTATGAAAACAAAACAAAACAAAACAAAAAGTTCAGCAACTGTGTTGTTATGCTTATAATTGCATCTGTAAACAAATAAAATTTAAAAACTAAATTGCCGCCTTAACTTAATGTTCAAACAACATGCTTTATTTGTTGCCACTACTTACTGCTATTGCGGCTGCTACTGCGGCATCGGAAAAAGCAGACGTCTATAGCAGCTGTTTTTACAATTATTTTAATACTAGCTTGACCCGGTGCGCTTCGCTACCCCTGTCGATGTAAAAATCGGTTCAGCCGTTTAGTAATTATTGTTTAAAAACTAAAGGTACCAATTTTACCCGTTTTTCCCCCTTTTTATCCCTTTCTGGTCCAAGTATTGAAAAAATTTATAGCCTATTGACGCTTCCAAGTAAGGATCTATCTACGTTCCAAATTTCAATAAAATCGGTTCAGCCGTTTAGGCGTGATGCTCAAACAAACAAACAAACAAACAAACAAACAAACAAACAAACAAACAAACAAACAAACAAACAAACAAACAAACAAACAAACAAACAAACAAACAAACAAACAAACAAACAAACAAACAAACAAACAAACAAACAAACAAACAAACAAACAAACAAACAAACAAACAAACAAACAAACAAACTTACAAAGACATTTATATATTTATATAGATTTATGTGTGTTTTAAATCAGACATAAAGCAAATTTAAAATCAATCCAAAAAAAACTTTAATAAATCACTAAACCATATGATCATGCTTTCCAATCAATATTAGAGAGGGAAAGAGAAAATAGGGATCTTAACGTACTAACAATGCTAGATGAAGAGTGGTGTTCTTTTTCTTTTAATTCTGGAACTGTAACCTGTATAATTATAACTCGTAATTAAAAAATGAAAGGATTTAGGAAATTTCAAAATATTTTTTTTTTCATATACGTCTAAAACTTTATGAATTTCTTTAATTCTTATTTGATAATTGCCTTTACCCTGCTATTGTTTAATTAATTACATAAAGTTTTATACAAAATTCAATTTCAAAACATACGAATCCTTTAACAAATATACATATATAAAAACTCTAGCATCTTCATCTGCACATCTTGTGCCTCCATTTCCAACCATAAAAACTTACAAATCGAGGCAAAAAGAAAGAATTAATAAAAACAGAACAAAATCCCCCATGTGTTCCAAGCAACCAACCAATATGGCAAATGCAATTTGTCACGCATGAATGACTTCGGAAACACTCCTTGGATTAGGTTGAGGTTGCCTGACTTCTTGCCAGCCAGCCAGCCATCGAGGCAGGCAGGCACACAACAACAGCATATTCAATGCAACAATATTAATATTGCTGTTTCTGTTTTGTTTTTGTTTATTTTTTTGATATTGCTCTACAAACCATAATGGCCTAACGGGCTCATGACACATTCAACGTCATCATCAGCAGCAAACACATAAAAACGTCGTCGTCATCGTCATCGTCCTCATCATCATTTCCCAATCCTCTATGACGTTTTTGTTGTTGTTGTTGTTGGCGTTTTGTAAGATGAAAAAGTAGCAGCAGCGGAAAAACTTCGTATGTTGACTGTCTGTTGTGTCATTATTGTTGGCCTGGCAATGAAGTGAATGCCATATAAACTTTATAAAAAAAAAATAAATAAATAACTTACCACTCGTATAAGAAAATATTTATGCAGCACGGATCTGTTGTTAAAAAAGTCAAATGTATAATATACCTTCATTTTTTATTCGGGCTACAATAAGTGTAGAAATAATTAAGAAAATTCTATCAAAAGATTTTTAAAAGATATGTTAAATAAAAGCTGAAAATATTTGGAAATTTATATTTACTATCCTGCTAATGTGGTCCTTATGGACCCAGCGCTCTTTCTCATACTTTGTGACAAATGTCAGAATTATATTGGTTTTATGACTTTTAAATGCGAATAATTTTTGCACAGAATCATTACTTGCAATGAAAAATGGATCGATTATGATAATCCGAAGCGTAAGTGATCGTATGTGAAGCCATGCCAACCAGCCGAATCGACACCAAAGCCAAATATCCATGGCTTTGGTGTCGATACAGGTAATTCTCCATGGTAAATACAGGTAATTCTCTGTATTTGGTGGAAGCTGAAATCTGATCACACCAAAACAGGGAACCTATACCGAACGCAACTGATTCGTTTGAAATCGTAATATTCCATCCTGACAACGCTCGGCCATATATTGTAATACCTGTTAAAAATTATTTAGAATGAAGAGGTTGGGAAGTTTTGCTTCACTCGCTTTATAGTCCAGACCGTACCCCGTCCGATGCTTCACTTTGGAACAGAGTATCTTTTATTGGCTTCAAAAGATGAGCAGTTCTTTTGGATCGGAATCCATATGTTGCCAGAAAGATGGGAAAAGGTCATGGCTAACAATTGCCAATACTTTATATTGTATCCCGTAGTTTTTCTTATTTTTTTTTTCAAATATATCATTCGGTTGCTACTACGAATCTGTTTGCACTGTGTCCAATAATAGAATACAGAATATAAGTCTTTGAAATGTTTACAAATTAAAAATCGTGGATACAATATGACTTCCGCAGATAGATTTGTAGTAAAGAATATGTGTAAAAACAAATATTCGGAATTCGATAAAGTGGATCGAAAATACCTGAATCATGTCGGGGAAATTAATGAAGGAAATATAAAAAATAAGATTATGATTGTTAAAGAAATATTCTAAAGATGTTTTAAAAGGTATTCATGATGAATTAGTAATAATTTTTAAACGGTGAATCCATTGTAACGAAGAAACACCCTTTAAACTACATAGTAAAATATGAACGTGTGCAATATACTCCTTGTAAGCAATCCTACTATAACATTTTCTTTTTTTTTTTCATTGTCGTTTTGCATTTTTAAGTACAAAAAAATGTTCCCAATATACTGCCACATTACAAACCACATTCGTTGCCAAAGAGTAGATCTTGTCAGCCTTGACTCTTTTGCGCGACAAAAAAAAATTGTATATGCATTACATACACTTGAATACATAAACATAAAAATGAACTTATAAAAACTGACAACTCCAAAGAAAATCCTCATGTGAACTTTGTAGTTTCAATGTGTGGTTGCTGGCTGGTTAGGCTCTTATAACAGTAATCGAATCTTTAAAATATATATTTTTTTAACGAACAAAAACATTATATGGGAAGCCTTTTGGATTGTTTGCAGAAAACACCCAAAGTCTTTGGCGGGAATAGAACCCGCAACCCTCAGATTTATAGTCCAGCACTGTGACATGTAGTCTATCGGGACAACCAACTGAAATTGCAATCTAATAAAAATACGTTAATGGTATTGAATATATAACTTTTAAGCTACTAACCTCTTTTTTCAAATAAATTAAGAAAAAAATAGAAAGTAGGTCCAGCCACATTGCATAATGGGGGAATTTCGAAAAATTCAATTACACCTCTTCTGTTGTCAATTATTAAAATCGGACTATCCGTTTAGAAGTTACAGATTTATTTCAGTTCCCCCACTGTTCACTGTGTATTCTGTATTGTATTTCAAATCAAATTATGAACAGATCCTCTGTCTGATCGCGTCTCTGTAAGCTCTACATTAGTGATCGGCACCGAACGCGATCAACTATTCAGATGTACACAACACAAATCTGAGCGAAACAAAATTGGAGAGTGTCCCAAAATAATTGAACATTTGTTTTATGCAACATTACACTAAATTTAATAATGTGGCATTTTCTGTTTTGCCGACCACTGATCAACGTACACAAGTTTTGAGGCTTTGAACTTTTTTTTTATATATACGGTTTCCATTTATGCATTATTATGCATTATTATGGTAATCAAGCGCTAATCGTGCGGTTCTACTTTCAGAAACATTTTCCAAACTTACCATAATCTATAACCAAAACAAAATACGATCTTGTTGCTGATTACAAACCAATTTATTTATCACAATTAAACCGTTTCCTCTATAAATAATTAAACATTTAAAATTGACCTCAATCTTGCATAAATTTCGCCAAAGAAAAACACACGCATTCATTTTTTGTCATGTGGTTTTACGAATGTCACATATTTTTCCATCATCATAAAATTCCACTAAAATTTGTTACTCTCCAGTTAATGAAGTCATAAACATTCCGCAACAAAACGCAGATCCAGCCAGCCATCAGTATGGACAATTATATAGATTTCAAATAAATTCATTTAATAGAGTTGAGTTTTTGGAATTAGGAAACGTAAAAGCAAAACCAGTAGCAAAAGAACATTAAAAAAAGTATATATGTATGTATGTATATGTATGTTTGTACGTTATGCGAACGTACGTCTGGTGCCATGTCGAGGATGTGAGACAGGCGTTGCAACTGGAAACAATTATGCAAAGCAAGCGTAAGACAACATGGTTGTAGTCGTATGTATAATTAAGTCTAGCATTTAAATGCTTCGAAAGTAACAGGCCATAAAGACAAGATGGGGCAATCGGCAGCAGCATCGTCGTCTTCATCAGGAACATTTATGTATGTTGAATAACTTAACAAACCACCACGCAATTGAAAAAAAGAGAGAGAGTAACTGTTTGAGTCAATGGCATGGTTGTGTATAGTCAGTCTGCACCCATTAGTGATGCCGAAAACGATTCATAATTTTCAAATTGACGTTGCAGTTATGGCGCCAAAAACAAGCAACAAAAAAGAACAGAATAAAATAATAAATATCAGACAGGAGAAGAAAAGTCAGTGAACTGAAAGAGTTTATTGCTTTAAGGAAATTGCATTTAAAAATATCATGTATTCTTGTTATTTTCGGCCAATATTCAATATTCTAATTTCCATTTATTCCTTTTTTTTTCTTTTCCCAGGCCGAAATGCATATGGACCATTCGATATTAGTGCCATCTATGGGTCTCGGACCGCCACCACCTCATCAACCTCTACCACCTAGCGTTGTCAAGCATCGTGGCGACCAGCTGGACATTCCAACGTCGAAGAAATCCAAAGGCCTCGACGAAGCGTCAGCATATCAATTGGAGTATCAGCACTATCAGTCGTTAATGTATGCCCACTGTGCCCAGCAGCAAAGAATGGTGGCGGCTGGTCAAATGTCGGCATTTCGACCGTGGCCTCAGCCCAAAACATTCATGCATGCCGCGTACAATGCAGCGGCAGTGGCAGCTTTATCTACACTTCCGTATCTGAGTCAAGAACCGCCAGTGTTGCAAAATCCTGAACGTGTGGTACGCTCCACGGATCGTGAACGTTTCGAGCGAACGTATCAGCCAAATGTGGCGTTGGCGCCCAGAAAGACACATCTCTCGCAAGAGCGTGAAAAGGAACAAAGAGAACTGAGGGAACGAGAGCGAATAGAAAGGGAGAGGGAACGTGAAATGGAAAGAATAAGAGAGCGCGAGCGATCGAGAGAACGGGAAAAGGAATTTGAGCGTGAACGATCGAGAGAACGGGAATTTGAGCGTGAACGAGAAATGAGAGAGAGGGAAATGCAAAAGAAGTTGCAGGTCCAACAACAACAGCAGCAGCAACAAATTAAACAACAACCTTTAGCAACGGGTTTATGTGAAGGTGAAATACAAATAAAACAAGAAAGGGCGCCCACACCCTGCGAAATGTCCCCCACACCCCCGCCCCTTAGCAATCACAGCGAAGAGGACCGACGCACTTGTAATGGTCCTTTGATGGAAAGTGAAGCTCCCGCAACGCCTTTAGTCTCCCCCTTGGCCTTAAGTCGACACAAAACCTTGCCCCCAACACACCTCAGCCACATGGAACTGCAAACTCGACGTCTTTCCCTGCAAAATTCCAATTCTTCCGCTGCTTCGGCCTCATCGTCGGCCTCTTCGTCATCATCGTCTGCCACCTCAACAACACCCACAAATCTAACATCCTCCACCACACCACCCCAATCACAGCTACAACAACAACCATTAATACCTGCCCAAAAATTACAACAACAGCAACTACATCATCACCATCAACATCCAGCACCTCCATCAGCCACATACCTACAACGAATACCAAGTCATCATGGAGCTGTACATGGACCCCAGCCATATATAAGACAATCTCCCTCACCACATGCTCATTGCAACAGTGCCAGCTGTAATAATCCTCGAAGTCCCGAGGAATTTGGTGGTTCAAACGAAATCACATCGTCAACTTCGCCTTTGCCACAAACCCAGCAACAGCAACAACATGCACAAACAATTATTGCCACTGTAAATCATCACAATAAATTGTTGCCAAATTGTGGGGCATTTGGTGGTAACAGCAATCACAACAACAACAACAACATCAGCAGTGGCCAACAACAGCAGCACAATGATCTGACCGGACGTATACGCATTAGCAAAAATTTAATTAATCAAAATAATATAATGCGAACTCCCACACCACCACCTCATCCACTACCCTCAGTTACCAATCCGACACATCAGCATCCCTCTCATCATCAGCAGCAGCAACAACAGCAACATCAGCCACATCACAATCAACATCCGCAGGCTGGACTTCAAAGCCAGCAAACAGTGACGGCAGCTCAAAATCATCAGCAACAATATGATTACTATAAACAAAATCAAAGATATTATCAACAACAACATCAGCCACATTTGACGCCACAACAACAACAACAACAGCAGCAGCATCAACGTAATCATAACCCACAAACACTAACAGCAAATCTTAATCATCAACAACAACATCAGCAGCAGCAACAACATTCACCATCACAGTCTTCCAATGCAAAAACGCCAACAGGCCTTAATTTAACCACAAATTTGACAGCGGCCTCTAATGCAACAACAACAGCACCAGCACCAGCAGCAGTTTCCAATGCTGCAACTCTACAAAATCATGACAAGCCTCATTTGCGCACACCGCAGGCCTTTATGAATCAACATCATTTGCAGAATGGTCGTACGGCCACCACCACCACCACCACCATGAACAGTGAATTTGAATTGTCCACAGATACCGATGACGAAAGTGTCAACGATGGCGAAGCCGATAGCAGCAACACGCTGACACCCTGGGAGTTGGCCATCGAAACATTACGTGACTCACGACCCAAAGACAGAGAACGTTTGCTCAATATGCTGCAAAGAATTTTAAATGAAAATCAACATTATCGCTTGCAAAATCAACAGCTAAAAGAACTAATTGAAGTGCGCAACGAACAAATTGCCAAATTGCAAACGGAATTGCAACACTGTCAACGTCAGTTGGAAAGCTTGCAAATTAGCCCCATACCAGCGGCGGTAAATGGCAGTGGTGTGCTGGGTAACGGTTTAATAACCAAAGCATTGCGAAAGGAGTGCGACGATCAAATGCTACTAAGAGTGCCTCTGAAAAAGTCTCAGCGACGAGAGCCTGAAATCTACGAGCGCGAATTGAGGGAGAAAGAGCTGAGGGAAAGTGAGGAAAGAGCTCAAAGGCAATGTGATGAGAGGATACAGTATAATTTGAGTCAAATCAAACGGGAGTTAAGTGAATCCATGGAGGAGGATGACAATGAGGAGGATAATGAATCGACCACCACCACGCTTGAGCAAAGATCACCAAACGAGAGTTCTCAGCACAATGTGGAAAGTACACAGCCCGAACATGGCCAGCAGCAGAGTGGTGAGGAAAATAATGAAGCCTCTTCGGAATCCGAACAAGAGGATGAAGACAATGAGGATGAACAGGGCGATCAGCGTATGTCTTCCACACAAAATCAAAAACGATCTCAAGGTGATGATGAAGAGGAGGAGGAGCAGGAGGAAAATCATCATAAATTAGAAAAGGCAAAACATCAAAAAGACTTGCTGCAAGACACGCAACCAATGGCTAATGATAGACAAACGGCCGAAGAGTCCGAACAAGAAGACGAAGAACGAGAACAAGAACCTGAATGTGGCGATGAACAGGATAACAACGATGACGAAGAGGAAATGGATGAAGATGAAGAGGACGACGAAGAGGAGGAGCGTGTACAAGCACCGCATACAAATGCTATCTCCACACCACCCACTGCTACCACTCCCCTATCACCCGATTCTGCTGCCACTGCTGGTCAGTTATTCGATAGCAGCAATAGTAGTGATGAGTCCTCCATGAAAAAAGCTCAAATGTCAGCCTCTAATGCTTTAGCCAAAATGAATTCGGAAACAAATGATGCAGATGATGACGAGGACAACGACGATGGTGATGATGATGAGAATGATGGTAATGACAACGACAACCATGCAGATGAAGAAGACATCCAGGGGGAACACAATCAATCAGATAATGAAGACAGCCAATCACACAATGATCAGAGCGATAATGATAACTCCGAAGCGGAAGAAGAGCAAACACACAAACCACGGCATTTTAGAGTAGACAAAGTGACCACAACAGCGGCAACACCAACCAACACAAACATTATAAATACTTCCATACATCAAACGACAACGCCTCCTAACACTACCACGGTTGTGTTGGCTACCAAGGCCAGCAAAAAATTAACTCCAACAACGAATAATGATATAATAATCAAACAGGAATATCTATAATTAAGAATTTTTCGATCCTCGCCCCCCAACTCCCACTCCTACGCAAAATTAGTAAATAATTAACAAAGAAATATTACAACAAAAATAAAAACATTGTAAAAATAAAATTAAAAAAAAACAAAATTAAATGTGCCGATTAACAAAATTAGAGTTTAAGAAAAAATTTAAAACAAACATGCAACAAAATAAATAGCTTTTATTTCAAGGCACTTTTTGTTAAAAGAACAAAATTATATCCCCATCTATAAACCATCAAATTTCCAACAAATCTAAAAAGCTTTTTTTTGGGAAGGAAAAGACACTTTGTTTTTAAAAATTTTTTTTGCAGATTTTCATTAAAAATATGAACTTTATTCGTGTATTAAAGCAACAGTTAACTGTTTGAAGTTAACAAGAGTTTAAAGAATTTAATTTTATAGAAGCAGTTAAATTTATTCTGAAAACTCTTAAATTGCAAGTACTTTATACCCTTCACCATGTCACCAAGTTTTCATACCGTTTGTAATTTTCCATATTTTTCGTTATAGATTAAGTATATATATATTCTGAATCGATAAATATTGCGGAGTTGATATAGCCGTGTCCGTCTGTCTGTTGAAACCAACTGTCCGAATCCGCAAAATAATCCGCTATAGTCATGGTTCGGTCGCTATTTAGATTCGGGAAAGTCATCCCGATCTATTTTTAATCTATATCTGGATCACTAACATAAACATTTCAAAGACCTTTATAACGAGCAATTTGTTTATCCAAAAATTTAAAAAAAAAAAATGTTCACAAAAAAAATTGTTTAATAAATTTCAATCTTTATCGTGAAGTGAACTTTAAAGGGTATAAAGATTATTTTTTTTTTTATAAATTAAAAAAGCTTACATGTTATATGTTCTTCAAAACTTTGTTAAAAAACATTTAGAATCGAAAAGTATTGGTAAAAGCTTTACTGAAATTAAAGTTGTGTGGCAATAAAGCTTTTTACGCAAAAATGTATAGATGTTTGAAATAGTAAAATTTATTATTATTTGAAATTATAGAGGTTTTAAAAAAGTTTGCCTCCCAGCTTTTACTTTTAAAATGTATAAAAAATCATATTTTAATATTAAAAGCTTTTGTGTGAAATATACATACATACATATACTTTAACCAAGCTTTTGTTTTAAAAAAGCTGTTCCGGTTTTAAACAACTGTTTTATATTTGTTTAAGCTTTTTTTAAAAAAATACTTCTTAATAAAGCTATTATTTCACAATAAAGCTTTTGTTTTAGAAAAGCTTTTTTCTAAATGTCTTGTATAACTCTGTGTCTTAAGAATTGCTAAACTAAAAGCCTGATTTGTTTCTGCTTCCCTTCACCTTTCGTGTTTATTTTGTAAATTTATAACTTTAATATGTTCTAGCTTATTTCTTAACTATTTTTAAAAGCTTAACAAAACTTTACTCTAGCTATCGATACACAAAACAAATGTATTAGTTTAAGTTTAAATCAAATTTCTTTTCTAGATTTTAAGTACAAACAAACCAACAACAACAAAAAAGCTCTTTAAACTATTTTGTTTACAAAACAAAATAATTTAAACAAAAAAAAAACGAAAAAAAAAATATTTAAAAATAAATTGTAAAAATAAAATTTAAAAATAGTCATCTGTGAGATTAAAGAACTAAATTTAAACGATTAAAATTGAGTTTTAAAAACTTTAAATCAATCCCCCTCCTCCAAAACCCTGCTCCTTTTTTAGCAAACCGTTAGTTGTAAACGTCAAACAAAAAATTAACAAAAAAAAAAAAAAAAGCTTAAAAGCTCCAACGGAAAATACAATTTAAAATTAAATCAAGGTTTTGCATAAATATTGAATTGATATTAGAAAATATTCAAAATAAACAAAAATAACAAAAATAATTAACAAAATTTATCAAAAATATAAAAACACTCTACATTTAAAATTGTAAATTTCTTGACATACTCTATATGTAACTCTCTTTCTCTAACTATCTAACTCTGTCTATCTCTCTCACTCTATCTTTATAATATTTGGAAAATGATACATAAACAAAAATCTTTATAAATTTAGCCGTAAATACACTGGAAAAAAAACAACTTTCTTAAACATTTATATATGAAAAAGTATGAGAAAAAACTTGGAAATAAAACCCATTTGTAGTTTGTGATTTTGTTTAGAAAAATTTACCCCGACATATTGATAAAGAAATTTCAAATTTATTGAAGATTTATAAAACAATATTGTTTTATAAAATTTTATTAAATTTTTCATTTATTTATGAATACGAGGTTTATTAATATTTAATTTTAAATTATTATTGTATATTTTTTAGATTGTTGTTTGAAATTCAAAATTATTATTTTGTTATTAAATTTAGAATTATTTGTAACATCCCTTTCGTTTTAAAAAGGGTTTAAATTTATGCTTTATTATTTAGTATGTATTATAACTAACTGAAAAAAAAAAACATTATTTTGTAAATGTGTTTTATACGCTCAAAGAAAAATTTAAACAGAAACTAAGTTATTTTAAATTGAATTGTGAAATATCCTTAAAACTATTGTGCTAATGTTACTACTTATATATTCATCTACTTCATTTCTGACAACCGCGTTATAAAGTTTACTTATACATAGGTAGTTATAAAAGCCTTGACAGTACACCTAGGCCAAAAATGTATTAAGTTTTCAAAATTTATATTTGTAAAAGATCGTCAAAGAATCATGTTGCTGGACTTATCAGCATAAGTTGGATAGTAACCGATTGAAAGACCCTTTGAAGAAGGTTCAAATTCAACTAAAGTTGAGCAAACTCCGTTTTGAAGTAAATTGAGGTGGAAGCAAGAACCAAACTCAGCTTAATTCAGAATTTTAATAATGCTTGCATTTCATTCCAAAAAACAATTCCTAATGCTTTTATTGAAATTGGTTCTAAAAGGTCTTCCCATAGGGACCTCCGAACTTTGACTCTTTTTATTCGCCATATTGTTGAAGCTACATCTGTCGAATTGGCAGTCAATTTTTATTCAGTTTGTTTTTCCAAATCACCAATCGTGATTATATATAGCGTTCAATAACTCGTGTAAATGATAGAATTTCGCGCGCTTCGCTCATTTTACAAACAAGATTTTCGAATTTGGAACGATATCAGTCCGCGCCCAATGCATCCAGCAAAAGTAACTGTTTGGTGTGGATTTTGATCTGGCTTTTGAGAACGTCGTTGACCCGGCCGTCAACAACGAGCGCTTTAGGTGGATAATTACCAACATCTTTAAAACTGAATTGTATGATGTGGACACCAACAACAGGTTTCAACAGGACGGCGCTACGTTCGGATATTTGCAAGATGTTATATTCCTATATATATGACACTGATGGTTGCTTTTAACAAATTGATAATTTTACGCCATAGGTGTTATAGGTGACAGGTGACCGATTCAAAACCATGATCGACCAGTTTTGGGACTGGTGCAACTGATCACCCGACAAGGTGCATTTTAAGTTTCAGATTATGCAACTGTCGACAAGAGACCGCAACAGACTTCTTTCTTAATGGTTTTTATCACGGTGCTATGTAAACAAGTCACACAGGCTGGAAACTCTCAAAGAGAATATCCCACAAAAGTGTGAAACTTGTAGCCCGATGTTCTTGTCAGAACGATTGAAAATGTAGCTCAAATTGCCGCTTTACCGATGGACACTCTTTTTTTCAATGATATGATGAATATTTTTTCTCAAAAAAAAAAAAAAAAACAAGTAGTACCACTCGCATTAGTATTCAATAGTTCGAAAAGTTAAAATTGTTTGTATTTAAAACTTTTTTGTAAAGCTTTTCAATTGGTATATCTAAATTATAAAGTTTTCTAGTAATTATAACTTAAAAATAGTGATTAACTTTTTAGCTAAAGTTTAACTAAAATTTAAATTACAATTGCTGTTAAAAAGCTTTCAAATTAGAATTTTGTTATTTCAACAAAATAAGTAAATTAAAACCTGATTCTTTTAAAATATTTTAATTGAAAAGCTTTTCTAAAAACAGCAAACAGTCTAAGAGATTTAAGGGCACCATAATTAAAAAAAAATACTTAAACAAATAAAAGCTTTCATTAAGCAATCATTAACGTTCTAGAGCTTTATAAATCAACACAATATTTCAAATAATCTAAAAGCTTTCCGCTATAGCTTTAATATTATAATGTTATTTTAAATTTTAAAATCTTCTTTGAACCAAATTATTTAAATTAAACGCTTTTCCATAAGATAAGCTCTGAAAGCTTTCAAGTTTTTAATTAAGTTAAATGAAATGTTAGTGAACATTTTGCTTAAGACTGCAATTTGTTACATAATTAAATTTAAATATTTAAATTGAAAAGCTTTTCTTTAAATGCTTTGATATCACTGAGCTTTACACTTTAAATATTTTATTTGAACTATGCTTCAAGAAATTGTATTGAAACTAAAGTGTATTTGTTAAATAATTTAATTTGAATATTTAAATTGAAAAGCTTTTCTTTAAATGCTTTGATATCACTGAGCTTTTTACTGTAAATATTTTATTTGAATTATGCTTCAAGAAATTAGGAAGCTTTTCTTAAAATGTTGCTTTTCATATATATTCTAAAAGCTTTGAGGTCACTGAATACTAAAGCTTTTTTTTAAATAATTTAGTTGTATTATGCTTTAAGAAACTGTATTGGAACTAAAGTTAAAAAAGCTTTTTATAAAATAATTCAATTAAAATATTTATATTGAAAAGCTAACCCCCATTAACACGAAGCCTGGTTATGCGTTAACTAATAGTTATACTGTCGATTAAAATACTTTTTGTATGAAAACTGTCAGTATAACTATTAGTTAACACATAACCAGACTTCGTGTTACTGGGGGGTAAGTGACATTTAAAAGCTAAAAAATATATATTAATTTAATTATGGTATATAACAGAGTACCAAATATTCATTCATTTGTCACTCATGTTCATGAAAAAACAATTTTAATTTTTGTTGTGTTATGTTCACTTCATGTATGAAGAGACAGCAAATGTTTTTGTTTTATTCATTCATGTATGATAGGATTTGTATTGTTTTTTTATTTTCACTCAGAAATGAGAAAATAATAGGAACTTTTTTTCATACACATGAGCATTTTTGAGAAGTAAAATTTTTTTAAATTGTTCACAAATGAAGAGCATCAAGTTTTATTTTACACAACTGTTCAAAAATGAAAAGCAAACAAATGAAAAAATTTTGTTTATTTACGCTGCATACATAAAGATAATAAGAATGTGCGTAATTTTGTTTTGCATTGTTCAACAGAGGTTTAGAAAAGATTTTTTTGGAAATAATTCGGTATCTCGCAAACTAGTAAATACATTGTTAAGAAATTTCATATGGTTGGAGCTGAAGTGTTTTCGGTTCGATTTTCAGTTGTTCAGCTTCCTAGGGATAATGGGGGAAAGTGCGTGGCCCCTCAAAGTTGGTCACCTCGTGTCTCACATTTTACAAAAAAAATCGGGTTTATTTATTTATTTTTTTTAATTTTGCCCGATCTTTTTTTTGTTTTTTAGACATGGCGGGCCTACGGAGGGTCGAATTTTTATTTTTAAAAATCAGCTATATTGCTGATAAAATTCTAAATAAAATAAAAACAACTTGCTAACAGTTATCTCGTCCCTTTAAAAAGTTACACGCATCCAAAGTTGGAACATGTAAAATGCGCAGTATTTTTAACATTTATTTATTTTTTTCATTGAATAGAAACAAATAAAACAAACAACGCACACATGAATATAAAAGAAGACCAAACATACATGACAAAAAAAAAACCAACAACATTAATGTGTATGAACATTAATGAGCGCGATGAGAAAGCCTCTCAATTTTGAGCATTGGATATTTTTTATTTCTCACTATTCATATACGTATATGTACTTTAAAGAAAAAAAACAGTGTATTCATTTATGTGTGATTAAAATTCAAAAAATTCTTAGCAACTCATTTTCGAATGTGAGCATAAAAAAAAAATTTGCAAATTTCATTCATGACAATTTATCATGAATGCATAAA
Source organism: Calliphora vomitoria (assembly GCA_942486065.2). NCBI lineage: Eukaryota > Metazoa > Arthropoda > Insecta > Diptera > Calliphoridae > Calliphora > Calliphora vomitoria. The sequence continues at coordinate 112,010,439 of OW818030.2, read as the reverse complement.
TTTAAGTGTTCATACATGAATTCTTCTGAACCCTGGTATATAAAGCTTTCATTTAATTGAAGTTTTACTTTAAAGCTCTTGAAAAAGCAATAAATAAATAATATTCAAAAGCTTATTATATATTTTATTTTATAAAAACTTTAAAGTTTTAAAAGCTAAAAATATATATAATTATAGCATAAAAAGCTTTAAAGCTCTTGAAATAAAGCTAAAATACAAAATAAATATTTTAATTGAATTATGTATATAACAAAAAGCTTTTAGTAAAGTAAATTAATTAGTTTAAAGCTATTGAAACTAAAATTCTAAATAAATATGTTAATTGAATTATATCACAAAAAGATTTCAGTTACATTTAACTTAAGCTCTTTAAAGCTCTTGAAATTTAAATTTCTTTTGAAAGATTTAAAATTTAATTTGTAAATTTAATTTGTAATTTAATTATAACTTTTGTATGTATAGGTTTTTCTTTGAGTGTATTTAAGCAATTGTTTGTTTAAAATTTATACTTAAACTTTAATTCTCTTTTAAACATTTAAGACATTTAATGCTTATTTTTTAAATTATTTAACTGATTTAAACTACTTTATATAACCCAAGCTTTGAGGTTTTAAAAATTTCTTTAAAACTTTCCTTTAACAAAAAAAAAAAAGAAAACATTTCTTGTGAATTAAACAATCGTGTGCTTCCCCGTAAAAAAAAAAAACATTGCTAATTTCAAAGAAATATTGTTATTATACTCTTTTTTAACAAAATTTAATTTTATGTAAAAAAATATTACTAATTTATTAACATAAATTAAAGATTTTAAAAAAAGTATGCCCTGAAATAAAATTCAAAATTGCTAAAATGTTCATACTCAGCTCAGGGTATACTTTAGTTCGGCTTAGCCAAGTCTATTTCTAAATAATTTTTCTTGAAATTATTATTTTTTTTTTAATATTATTTTTTTGTAAAACAAAATGTGTGCCAATTGTTTTTTAAAATTTCTTTTATTATTAATAAATTTTAAATAAATTGAAATGAATTTAAATGATTTATTTAAAAAGAAAAAAAAAAGTGCAAAAGAAAAACTTCTTAAACTAAGAAGTTTGATTTTGTCATTATAATGAAACCAAAGCTTTAAATTTAATTATGAAATAAATAAAATAAAATAAAACAAAAAACAAAATTTATTCATTTAAAAAAAAAACACATTTTTTGTAATACATACAATATTTTTAATTAACATTTAGTAAATTTAATTTAAAAATTAGTTTTTTTAGATTTTTGTTAAGTGAGGCTTAATTTTTAGAGAATTTTTAATAAATTATTTTATAGTTTAAGTGAGTTTTATTATTTTATTATTATTATTATTTTGTTTGCTATTAAGACATTTAAATTTTTAAGTTTTATATAAATAAACAATTATTTTAATATTTAACAAAAATAAAAAAAAATATATAAAAAAACAGAGATATAAAAAAAAAGAAAACACAAATTATCAAACCCACCAGTTATTTATTAAATTAAATTAAAAGAAATGAAAATAAATGTAAAGCAAAAATATTAAATAATTTATAATTGAGTTTAAATAAATTTTAAAGTATTATGCAAAATATTTGTTACAACATCTACAAGAAAAACATCACAATAATGTGTTTTTTTTTTTTCTAATTATTATTATTTAAAAGAAAAATTTAATTTTGCTTTTTTATTATTATTTTTATTAAACATTTAATTGTTTTAAGCTCAAATTTAAATTTTATTTTTATGTTCTCCTTGTAAATATAGTTTTTTGTAAGCAACCACAAATATATTAAGATTTTAGAAAAATCTTTAAAAACAAAAAAATAAAAACAACACACATGTTATTATTGTTAAATTCAATTTTCTGTTTAGATTGGGTCTATAGAAATAAAACTAAATTTAATTTTAAACACTTTTTTAATTAATAAAATTAATTAAACCTCCCTACCCTACTCCTCTTCCCTTTAAAATGAAACAGCCCTCATTAAGACGTTAGTTTAAATTAGTTGTTAAACAAAATGGAAATTTGTAAACAAAAGTTTTCGAAAAATTATGCAAATATTTCTATTAATTATAAAAAAAACACGAACTACAAAAAAATATATTGTTAAAATAAATTTATTTAAAATAAATTTAAAAAAAAAAATTAAATAAAAATTACATATTTAAAACTTTAAACAAAAAAAAAAACATGTTTTTATTTATTTAATATTTATAATTATTTTTTTCAATTTAAATTACAAAACTCAAAGAAAAGTTTAACAACAAGACTTACCAAAAAAAACAAAAAACAAGACCATGAATATTACAAAAATAACAACATAAAACAAATGGTATTCAAATTAGCATTAATTATATGGCCAAAAGCAAAAAAAAAAAAAATTTCTACTTAAAAAAAAAACTGTCTTAAAAAAAATATTTAAAGGAACAAAGAATTTAAACAAAATAAGATTACAACAAAAATAAATAAATAATAATAATTTCTATGCTATAATTTAAACCTTATAAAAATATATAAATATATTAAAGGTTTTCAGTACAAATTTTATATTTAAATAAAAAAAAACCTTAAAACAAATGCATACAACTTCATAACAACTTTAATAACAAATAAAATAATAATAGCAAGAAGCATAAACAATCATTTTTTTATTATATAAATCCTTAATATTTTCCACACCCAACTAAAAACAAAAAAATTCAGTTTAACTCCCCCTCCCAAAAGAAATCTTAAAATCAAACAAAAAAAGTTAAACCCTCAAAAAAAAAAAAAAAGAACATGTACAAAATTTAAAACCTTTAAAATAAAAACCAAACAAAATTTAATCAAATCAACCAAACACACATTATAAACCAACAAAATGAAATAATTCCAAAACAAAATTAAAAGTATTTAACTTTAAAAAAGCCCATATAAACAAAAAATCGTAAGGAAACCCCCCGCAAATACATCAACCGTTTCATATTATTGTAGCGTACCAAAACAAAAAAAAAAACATAAAAATGAATATTAAAAAATATAATAAAACCTTATTAAAAAGAAATTAACAAACAAACAAATAATTATTATTATAATATAAATAAATTCATTACATTTTAAATTATAAACAAACAAAAAACAATTTATGAATATGTATAAAATTTAAAAAAGAAATCTACATGCAAAAAAAAAATAACAAACAAAAATAAAATTTAACAAAGAAAAAAACCAAGTTATAAATATTATGCAAATAAAATGATTACACAAAAAATTTAAAAAAAAAAAAAAATCAAAACTGTTTTGTCATTGAAGCAATTTTTTGAGTGTAAGCCATGAATTCAGGTACTAAATAGTAAACTGTACAACAGAAAATAATAAGAAGTGGTGAGTATCTTAACTACTAAAATTAGTATAAACAACAACCTTCAAAGCAAGACAAATATTAGAATATTGAAGACACGTACCTAGAAGCAAATGATTCACAGTAGTGATACGTTAAATTATTTAAAAGAAAAGAAGAAAGTACATACCAGTACCTAGTTTTCATATTGTATCGGTGAAATTGATTATTGGAAATATTTATAAATATTTTCATATTTACAAAAAGACTAATTTTTTCAAGAAACACCAGGTAAGCAGAAGTTTATAGAAAGTGTTTGTTTCGAACAGAATTTCTTATTTTGATTATAACTAGAAAACAACAACAGCAAATGAGAAGAGGTTTTCGATATATAATAGTGTAAAATCTGAGCTTTCCAAAAATTTATTTTCCGCCCACATATGCCACGCCCTCTAGGTAATAATGAGCCATGTTCAATTAATTCATATATACTTCTTAGAATATTTACCAAATCCAACTTTTTGGTATAACAAATTATTGTCCGTCTTCCATTCTACATGTGTGCCAAATTTCATTACAAAATATTTAACCATAAGGAAGTTATAGCTAAAACCCTAAACGTGTTTTGAAGCCACTCGTTTTTCATATTTTCAAAAAGACTATTTTTCAAGAAACACCAGGTAAGCAGAATCTTATAGAAAGTGTTTGTTTCGAACAGAATTTCTTATTTTGATTATAACTAGAAAACAACAACAGCAATTGAGAAGAGGTTTTCGATATATAATAGTGTAAAATATGAGCTTTTCAAAAATATTATTTTCCGCCCACATATGCCACGCCCACTTGGAAATAATGAGCAATGTTCAGTTAATTTGTATATACTTCTTAGAATATTTACCGAATCAAACTTTTTGGTAAAACAAATTATTGCCCGTCTTCCATTCTACATGTGTGCCAAATTTCATTACAAAATATTTAAGCATAAGCGATTTATAGCTAAAACCCTAAACAAGTTTTGAAGCCACTGTTTCGTACAGAATTTCTTATTTTGATAATAACTAGAAAACAACAACAGCAAATTATAAGAGGTTTTCGATATATAATAGTGTAAAATATGAGCTCTCCAAAAAATTATTTTCCGCCCACATATGCCACGCCCACTAGGTAATAATGAGCCATGTTCAATTAATTCATATATATTTCTTAGAATATTTACCAAATCAAACTTTTTGGTATAACAAATTATTGTCCGTCTTCAATTTCACATGTGTGCCAAATTTCATTACAAAATATTTAAGCATAAGCGAGTTATAGCTAAAACCCTAAACAAGTTTTGAAGCCAAGTTCATGGAAAGTGTTTGTTTCGAACAGAATTACTTATTTTGATTATAACTAGAAAACAACAACAGCAATTGAGAAGAGGTTTTCGATATATAATAGTGTAAAATATGAGCTTTCCCAAAATTTATTTTCCGCCCACTTATGCCACGCCCACTAGGAAATAATCAGCAATGTTCAATTAATTCGTATATACTTCTTAAAATATTTACCAAATCAAACTTTTTGGTACAACAAATTATTGTCCGGCTTCCATTCTACATGTGTGCCAAATTTCATTACAAAATATTTAAGCATAAAGGAGTTATAGCTAAAAACCTAAACAAGTTTTGAACCCACTAGTTTTTCATATTTTCAAAAAGACTAATTTTTTCAAGAAACACCAGGTAAGCAGAAGTTTATAGAAAGTGTTTGTTTTGAACAGAATTTTTTATTTTGATTATAACTAGAAAACCGCAACAGCAATTGAGAAGAGGTTTTCGATATATAATAGTGTAAAATCTGAGCTTTCCAAAAATTTATTTTCCGCCCACATATGCTACGCCCTCTAGGTAATAATGAGCCATGTTCAATTAATTCATATATATTTCTTAGAATATTTACCAAATCAAACTTTTTGGTAAAACAAGTTATTGCCCGTCTTCCATTCTACATGTGTGCCAAATTTCATTACAAAATATTTAAGCATAAGCGAGTTATAGCTAAAACCCTAAAAAAGTTTTGAAGCCACTGTTTCGTACAGAATTTCTTATTTTGATTATAACTAGAAAACAACAACAGCAAATGAGAAGAGGTTTTCGATATATAATAGTGTAAAATATGAGCTTTTCAAAAATATTATTTTCCGCCCACATATGCCACGCCCACTTGGAAATAATGAGCAATGTTCAGTTAATTTGTATATACTTCTTAGAATATTTACCGAATCAAACTTTTTGGTAAAACAAATTATTGCCCGTCTTCCATTCTACATGTGTGCCAAATTTCATTACAAAATATTTAAGCATAAGCGATTTATAGCTAAAACCCTAAACAAGTTTTGAAGCCACTGTTTCGTACAGAATTTCTTATTTTGATAATAACTAGAAAACAACAACAGCAAATTATAAGAGGTTTTCGATATATAATAGTGTAAAATATGAGCTCTCCAAAAAATTATTTTCCGCCCACATATGCCACGCCCACTAGGTAATAATGAGCCATGTTCAATTAATTCATATATATTTCTTAGAATATTTACCAAATCAAACTTTTTGGTAAAACAAGTTATTGCCCGTCTTCCATTCTACATGTGTGCCAAATTTCATTACAAAATATTTAAGCATAAGCGAGTTATAGCTAAAACCCTAAAAAAGTTTTGAAGCCACTGTTTCGTACAGAATTTCTTATTTTGATTATAACTAGAAAACAACAACAGCAAATGAGAAGAGGTTTTCGATATATAATAGTGTAAAATATGAGCTTTTCAAAAATATTATTTTCCGCCCACATATGCCACGCCCACTTGGAAATAATGAGCAATGTTCAGTTAATTTGTATATATTTCTTAGAATATTTACCAAATCAAACTTTTTGGTACAACAAATTATTACCCGTCTTCCATTTTACATGTGTGCCAAATTTCATTACAAAATATTTAAGCATAAGCGAGTTATAGCTAAAACCCTAAACAAGTTTTGAAGCCAAGTTCATAGAAAGTGGATGTTTCGTACAGAATTTCTTATTTTGATTATAACTAGAAAACAACAACAGCAAATGAGAAGAGGTTTTCGATATTTAATAGTGTAAAATATGAGCTTTCCAAATACTTACTTTCCGCCCACATATGCCACGCCCTCTAGGTAATAATGAGCCATGTTTAATTAATTCGTATATGCTTCTTACAATATTTACCAAATCTAACTTTTTGGTATAACAAATTATTGTCCGTATTACATTTTATATGTGTGCCAAATTTCATTACAAAATATTTAAGCATTAAGGAGTTATAGCTAAAACCCCAAATACGTTTTGAAGCCACACGTTTTTCATATTAAAATACTAATTTTTTCAAGAAACACCAGGTAAGCAGAAGTTTATAGAAAGTGGATGTTTCGTACAGAATTTCTTATTTTGATTATAACTAGAAAACAACAACAGCAATTGAGAAGAGGTTTTCGATATATAATAGTGTAAAATATGAGCTTTTCAAAAATATTATTTTCCGCCCACATATGCCACGCCCACTTGGAAATAATGAGCAATGTTCAGTTAATTTGTATATACTTCTTAGAATATTTACCGAATCAAACTTTTTGGTAAAACAAATTATTGCCCGTCTTCCATTCTACATGTGTGCCAAATTTCATTACAAAATATTTAAGCATAAGCGAGTTATAGCTAAAACCCTAAACAAGTTTTGAAGCCAAGTTCATGGAAAGTGTTTGTTTCGAACAGAATTACTTATTTTGATTATAACTAGAAAACAACAACAGCAATAGAGAAGAGGTTTTCGATATATAATAGTGTAAAATATGAGCTTTCCGAAAATTTATTTTCCGCCCACATATGCCACGCCCACTAGGAAATAATGAGCAATGTTCAGTTAATTTGTATATTCTTCTTAGAATATTTACCAAATCAAACTTTTTGGTATAACAAGTTATTGTCCATCTTCCATTTTACATGTGTGCCAAATTTCATTACAAAATATTTAAGCATAAGCGATTTATAGCTAAAACCCTAAATAAGTTTTGAAGCCAAGTTCATGGAAAGTGGACATTTCGTACAGAATTTCTTATTTTGATTATAACTACAAAACAACAACAGCAAATGAGAAGAGGTTTTCGATATATAATAGTGTAAAATATGAGCTTTTCAAAAATATTATTTTCCGCCCACATATACCACGCCCACTAGGAAATAATGAGTCATGTTCAATTAATTCGTATATACTTCTTAGAATATTTACCAAATCAAACTTTTTAGTATAACAAATTATTTTCCGTCTTCCATTCTACATGTGTGCCAAATTTCATTACAAAATATTTAAACATAAGGAAATTATAGCCAAAACCCTAAACTTGTTTTGAAGCCACTCGTTTTTCATATTTTCAAAAAGACTAATTTTTCAAGAAACACCAGGTAAGCAGAAGTTTATAGAAAGTGTTTGTTTCGTACAGAATTTCATATTTTGATTATAACTAGAAAACAACAACAGCAATTGAGAAGAGGTTTTCGATATATAGTAGTGTAAAATATGAGCTTTTCAAAAACTTATTTTCCGCCCACATATGCCACGCCCACTAGGAAATAATCAGCAATGTTCAATTAATTCGTATATACTTCTTAGAATATTTACCAAATCAAACTTTTTAGTATAACAAATTATTTTCCGTCTTCCATTCTACATGTGTGCCAAATTTCATTACAAAATATTTAAGCATAAGCGAGTTATAGCTAAAACCCTAAACAAGTTTTGAAGCCACTCGTTTTTCACATTTTCAAAAATACTAATTTTTTCAAGAAACACCAGGTAAGCAGAAGTTTATAGAAAGTGGATGTTTCGAACAGAATTTCTTATTTTGATTATAACTAGAAAACAACAACAGCAATTGAGAAGAGGTTTTCGATATTTAATAGTGTAGAATATGAGCTTTTCAAAAATTTATTTTCCGCCCACATATGCCACGCCCACTAGGAAATAATCAGAAATGTTCCATTCATTCATATATACTTCTTAGAATATTTACCAAATCAAACTTTTTGGTACAACAAATTATTGCCCGTCTTCCATTTTACATGTGTGCCAAATTTCATTACAAAATATTTAAGCATAAAGGAGTTATAGCTAAAAGCCTAAACACGTTTTGAAGCCACTCGTTTTTCATATTTCAGGTAAGCAGAATCTTATAGAAAGTGGATGTTTCGTACAAAATTTCTTATTTTGGTTATAACTAGAAAACAACAACAGCAAATGAGAAGAGGTTTTCAATATATAATAGTGTAAAATATGAGCTTTCCAAAAATTTATTTTCCGCCCACATATGCCACGCCCTCTAGGTAATAATGAGCCATGTTCAATTAATTCATATATATTTCTTAGAATATTTACCAAATCAAACTTTTTGGTATAACAAATTATTGTCCGTCTTCCATTCTACATATGTGCCAAATTTCATTACAAAATATTTAAGCATAAAGGAGTTATAGCTAAAACCCTAAACACGTTTTGAAGCCACTCGTTTTTCATATTTACAAAAAGACTAATTTTTTCAAGAAACACCAGGTAAGCAGAAGTTTATAGAAAGTGGATGTTTCGTACAGAATTTCTTATTTTGATTATAACTTGAAAACAACAGCAGCAAATGAGAAGAGGTTTTCGATATATAATAGTGTGGAATATCAGCTTTCCAAAAATTTATTTTCCGCCCATATATGCCACGCCCTCTAGGTAATAATGAGCAATGTTTAATTAATTTATATATAATTCACGTTATATTTACTAAGTCAAATATTTTGGTATGTCAAATAAATGATAGAATCACAGTTTATAAGTGTGCCAAATTTCATTACAATATCTTGGAAAGTAAGGTAGTTATAGTTTATTTTATAAATAAGATTTGAAGCATATCTTATCGAAAGTATTGGTTTTATATAAAATTTCTTGTTTTGATTATAACTGAAAAACGATAAGAACTTTTGAGAAGCGGTTTTCGATACTAAGCTTTCCCTTTAGGTAATAATCAGCAATTTTCAATAATACTTGAACAATTCGTGGAATATTTTATAAGACAAACACGATAGTATACCAAAGTATTACAAATTATTGTCCGTCTTCATAAGTAAGTTATTGCTTACTTTGTTTATACATATCTTCACAAACGATTTAATATTTAAATGGTTCAATGCATCGTCGTAATGAAGCAGTAATAACAAAGAACCAGGGATATCCAACACAATACTGAATCATTAAAAGGGCCAAACAATTTGTGTAACAATGAAACCTAAGTCTCCATTGTTTTGTCAACGCCATAACAACGAATACTATTTGGTTTATTTTCTATTTTCAGGATTTAAGTAATTATGTTCTTATTACATCCTTCAACATGAGTGGTAAGTGGAAAACTTTGACCAATTGTTTATGAAGTTTATTTGAAATTAATTAAACAGTTTTGACCTAATAGTTATATAATCAGAAACGTTTCCATTTTAATATGAATTCGAACACTGTTATTTACCTGTGATTTAGGATATTTAATATTTCACTTCAATCAATATCAATTAAATATAAAACACTAACAAACCAACTTCGGCAGCAACATCCAATTCAAACACATTACATTTCAGGTCTTTTTACAATAAGCATTTTTGTATATTTATTTTTGACTGTTTCTGTTGTATGTTTAATTATATAATTTGTTTTTTTTTTTTTTTTAATATTATTGTTCTTGTGCAATATACACGTCTACTAAGAAGTACAAAATATAAAAAAAAGAGTTTAAACAAAAAAGTTTAACTACAACTAAATTATATAAAAAAAAACTACACAACCTAAACAAAGAAAAACGTAATTATGGCGAAAATAAGTAACTAAAATATTGAAGCCTTTTAAAACTATTACAGTTAAATATTTTTATATATAATTAGGATGTACATTGAATTATAAGTTAAATACTTGTTGTATGTTTTGTATGCTGATGTGTTTGTTTAAGTAAGATTTTGTATTTAAGGCACATTAAATAGTGTGGTATCCTTAATAGTTTAAGCCTGTTTTTCATTCATATAAATATGTATTAATTCGTTTTAAGTTTGGTTTTGGTTTTTGTATTTGTTATATGTTATATGTTTGTTGTCTATACTTTACGTTTCAAATTTGTGCTTTATATTTTACAAACTTTATTTTATTGTTTTCTTTTTATTTTATTTTTGTAAAATATGTGTTTCTTTTTATTTGGTGTCTTTTTGTTTTGTTTTGTTTATTTAAGTAATTTGTTTAATTGTGCTTAATTGTTGGTTTTGTTTTTCTATATTAATATTTAAGTTTTAACTTAAAACTAAAAAATACGTTATAATTGTTACGTTATTTTGTTGTCTTTAACAAACTATAGTTAAAAAGAGAACTTTAACAATAATTGTTTTTTTTTTATAAAGTTGAAAAAAAAATACAGAAAAATAATAACTTGTAACAATAATAATAATAATAATAAATTTGTTTAAATAACTTTTGTTAAGATATTGTTTTAGGTTTTGTTTTTCTATATTAATATTTAAGTTTTAACTTAAAACTAAAAAATACGTTATAATTGTTACGTTATTTTGTTGTCTTTAACAAACTATAGTTAAAAAGAGAACTTTAACAATAATTGTTTTTTTTTTATAAAGTTGAAAAAAAAATACAGAAAAATAATAACTTGTAACAATAATAATAATAATAATAAATTTGTTTAAATAACTTTTGTTAAGATATTGTTTTAGGTATTGCCAAACAAAATAATAAAAATAATAAAACAAAAAAAAATATGTATTACAAGAAAAATCCTTTACATGTCCAGCAAGTTTGTTTCTACTCCTTAATTTCAATGAAATTTAAAAGCAGTTGTTGAAAATATTTCTTACATTTCATTAAGAAATTAAAATTCGTAAGTTGTAAGGCTTTATATAGATCATGAGAGTTCTCCAATGGGAGCATTTTGTAGCCACAGATCGTGTATGAAATTGTACAAATTATCGCTGACCGAGACCTGCAAGAGAAAAGAAAATAATTTATATTTAAATACATATTAAATATTTTAAGATATTTTAAGTATTATTTCCAATTGGCATGCAATTAAATTTTGTTGTTTTTAAAATCATAAAATTCTACTCATGTGCATATAATTTGGAAATACACCTACATTTACCTTGTACGGAGTTGGATTCAAGGTGCGTTTATGATCATTTCTCAATGTTTTCAATGACATTTGTACACGTTCTCGCACTTGTTCCAATGTCGGCAATGGTTGGCAGATTTTACCATTTTGCCAATAGATTTTGTACAACGATTCAACATGGCTTGGAATGACATAAGCACGTTTCGACTCTTGGAAAGGATGACGACAAAGTACTTTTTGACCCACAGCTGGTGGAGATTCGGTGACTTTTTGCAAGAGATCGATTAAAGCATGACCATCGGCACTGTACAATCTAAAAGTTAAATTATTTAGAAAAAGATGTTAGAACTATGTTAAAGTCTTAAAATAAATTTAAACTTAAGTACCTGTAGGCATTTTTATGGCCAGGCATGGTAACCTTCTCTACATCTTGACTTAGTTTGATACGGGGCTGGCCATTGATTTCGACCAGTTTGTAAACACAACCTAAAGCGGGTTGTCTTTGGCAGGTGACTGGAAATTAACAGATTAGAAATCAAATATTTAAAATAAATGGAATTGAAAATACTAAGAAATTCAATCAAGAATATAAACAAAGGGTATGTATTTTAGTTTAACCTTAAAATCTAGCAAGTATTTAATATGTATTTTGCTTAAAGAAACAAACTTACCCAAATGTGTACCAATGCCAAAACAATCAATCTTATGACCCTGTTCATTCAAACTCAATATTGTATCCTCATTTATGTCATTAGACGCCACAATGGTGAGCTTATTAAACCAGGATATTTTAAAACGTTCCGCAACACGTTCAAACGTTTCACGAGACAAGCAGGATAAATACGCCAAATCGCCAGAATCAATACGTATGCCAACGGCACGATAACCCAAATCATTGAGACCCAAAGCGACGGCACAGAAATTAAGTAAACCACTCCTAAATTTAAAATTTTATTTAAAAGAAATAAAGACAATAACAAAAAGAAAATTATTAATTAAAATTTGTATTCAAACATTATAACAAATAAAAATACAAGAATTTAAATAAATTAATAATTCTTTGTACTAAATTGCATTGCTAACTGTGCGGGTGTAAGTATTTTTTTTTGTTAATAAAACTCTGAACTAGTGGGTGAGAGTTAAACAAATTTTAATAAGTTAAATAAATTATGAAAATTATAAATGAAAATCATTTATTTTATTCATGTGTGAACTAGTAAAATAGGCTTTTAACTAAACAAATAATTGAACAATTAGAATATATTTGAGTTTCAAGTGAAAGGATTAACAAAATTAGGGCTCTAATTTCCTAAAAAAAAAATTAAGTTTACTTTTCGACTATAAGGAGAGTGTCGTTAAAAAATTTAACATATAAATACATAGTTGAATAAAATATGAGTGGGAAGACAGAATTAAATCATATATTGTTTTGTATTTTTTGTACAGATTTTTATTGTCTATTATCCCAGATATTCATAGGAAATTTTCCTAAGTTTTCGGTGACATTTCTAGTACCAGTACATTTTGGCTTAAAATTGTAAGTGATCTTCTTTATCTTGTATTCGTGAATTCACTGTTGTCGAAAGTTCTTTCCTGAAGAAATAAAATTCTGTTGATACAGCTGTCGCTTTAGCCGTGAGACTTAGATCGTATCGGAGCGTAAATCCAGTTGTCGTGGTAAATTTATCGTATTTCTGTTCTGCGCACCCAAACAGCGCTTGTTGTTGTAACTGTAGTGATTGCCGAGTTGACACGGCACTTGGCCGAGTGAACTACTGTAATTCCGGTGCTGATACAGTTTGCTGTCTCTAAAGCGCCCTGTGGACGATCAAATAACCCAGCAGTTAAGCAAGTAGTCAATGTATCCCTTATAGACAGTAATCGTCACAAATGTGTTATCACTCGGCTGACTCCAATTTATATTTGACGCGTATGAGCTGTTTGTAGTGCAGAGAGAAGACAATGGGTTAATTTATACATCCCAGGTAATCTAGTGTGAAGACAACTGTCACTTAAGTGTCTCTAAGTAATCTGGAGTGTAGTCACTTTAAACGTTTATTTTGTACTGCACTTTAGAAAGTAGTTATTTTACCCACCAGAAGCAATCCATTGTAGAGTTGTCGAAGAAAGGTTTGGTTACAAGCTATTGTTTATTGGACTGCCTATGATATGTCTTTTTAGCTGATTATTTGAGGTCAATTAGCACCCGTACATGTTAAAATAACTAGTTATGTAGCTGCTCAAGTTACCACTTAGGTAGCTAGTAAGGTAACTGACGCTATTTAACCATTATGTGAATCCAATGCGTTGACTACATTGGACCAGCTATTAGATAGTCTCATTGTAGTCAAAAAGGGTCAATTGACCCACTGCTTAGGACATGCACGTGTTGAAATAACTAGTCACGTAGCTATTGAAGTAACTAGTTCCCACCCTAAATGATGAGTAAAATCACTAGTTCGGGACTGTCTCCTAGAATCAGTGCATATGTGTGATTGTCGTATGCTTGTAGCTTTATAGGAAACGTACAAACAAACACATCAATAATTGCCGACAACGCATACGTGTAGCCGAAAAAGAACGACTGCATACACACAAATATGTGATTGATGTGCTTACTTGACCATCTACAGAGCTAGTTTTTTACTTGTTAGTAAACGTAGCTTAACACTCTGTTAAGTTAAACATAAAACAAATTTAACCAATGATTGTGTTTCTCACTAATGGATTACGATCTTTCAATTTTGTTAGCAGTCAAATCACATGTGCATTCTTCAAAATTGTTATATGGCAATACATAAATTTTTTGTAAGTTTTAACTTTGTAAAAGAAAAGTGAAATTAAAGTAAATCAAATTAAAATTAAAAGTTATATTGATGTTAATATAGCAAATCAAAAAAACAACAGCTGTGCTGAATTGTTTATTTTATTTTTCAGTTGTTTGTGCTTTGGCAGTTCTTCCTTAGGTTAACTCACAATGATGCTCAGTTAAACCTAGATTATATACTAAATTAACAATAAGTGAAAAACACAAACTTTAGTTTAAGCTAGGTTTAAACAGAGAATGTAGAATATCCCAAAAACTAGCTCTTAGCAAAGAAAGCTATTTTAAAGCAATACATATATAGTGTTAACAAGTGAGAGAGCTATAGTCGGATGTGCCAAATCATATACACCCTTCACCAAAATATAATTTAAGATATCTGTAAATTTATCGTTGTTGTTGTAAAAGTTTCACTGTTGTCGATGTTGACAATCTTTGAACGAGTGATACTCGGGTTGTTTAATAAATATATATTGATACATTTTGCTGTCTTAGCAGTGACAGCTTTTTTTAAGGCAATATTAAGCGTAGAAATATGAGATTATTGAGCCCATTATTCTTGGTTGTTACTATTCTTTAGCATTTCCTAGACTACTACCTTTGACCCAAGATTCATCGTATATAAGACAAAAACTAATCCTTTTTACCTTAACGTTTTTTCTAGCGAAAATATTTGATACTTTTTAATCATGAACATTGAAATTTATAAAAACATATAAAAATTATATTAATTGGAAAAACGATAACCAGAAATTGAGAAAATGGGGCTTTAGTTTGACATTTTTAACACATTTCGTTTTCTGTACATTACGAATAAACCAACCAATTATGAAAACCGAGAGAATATTCTAATCTCACATATTTCTCAAATTTAGTTTGCTTAAAAAAATGTATTATGTTATTTGCAGAATATATTATTAAGTAAAATCTATGTTAAACTTTTTGTTGACGCACTCCTTATATTAAATATCGTATGACAAGCCATTGCCAGTAAGGGATTATTTATCTGTAAACATGTTGTCAGATTTATTGGCACTTAAAAATCTTAAACAATAACTGATTTAATCAGAGCTTCGATAATTCAATTTGAGCTTAATTCCCTAAAATCTTAATTCGAAGTTAAAGAATGTCAGCCATTCATTCCATAAATCCATTCCCAACATCTAATTCTTCAGCTTCGTTCAAAGGCTTTATTTAAATAGACTGCATCATTGTTGAATTAATTCAAAATAAAATTCATTTAACCTTTG
Source organism: Calliphora vomitoria (assembly GCA_942486065.2). Lineage (NCBI taxonomy): Eukaryota > Metazoa > Arthropoda > Insecta > Diptera > Calliphoridae > Calliphora > Calliphora vomitoria. The sequence continues at coordinate 111,994,847 of OW818030.2, read as the reverse complement.
AATGATTAAATTTTTGTTAATTCAAATCTAATCCAAATTGAATTATACCGTAGACAGACGACAGAGTTAATTTGCATTAACAGCACACTAATGTGAATTAATATTTAACCCTGACAAACGACAGTTTTTGCATTTAGTAACTTTGTAAACAACTGTTTAATTATGAAAAAATTTTTTGCAAATCGGTTAATTCTCTGCTAGATGTTAAGTTTTCCCATATTAATTGCCACGTATAAAAAATAAGGTAGAAATGTTATATATCAATGGATAGGGAATTTTGTCTATTTCAAAACATATGTATAACATTTGACAATTAAAAAATTCATGGAATACTTTTTTGAAAAATATGACAAAAATATATTTTTATTGAGTTTTTGCGAAGATACTAATTTTGCGAATTGAAATCAAATTTTTATTTATGCATTTTTTTAATGAAATTTCACAGTTATATAGATTTTTCTATTGAAAATGCAAAATTTAAAACAAATTTTGAAATTTGGCATCAGGAATCCCGCAATTCCCAAAAAAGTTTCGAAAAATCCCAAAAATGAGATTTTTTGGTTTTTTGGCTATAATATCCATACCAGGGGCGGTGTTATCGGAACCTTTTACAAAATAATTAAGAACATATTGGGCCATCTAAAATAAGTTACTATATTTTGATATCCACTATGCGATTTGAGAATTTTTGCCCTAAAGTTAAACTTTACATAAAAAATAGGAATTTTTTGGATGGAACTGGTTCGTTCGGTATCAACAATTTTAAAATCGGTTTTCATTTAAAATATTTTGTGTAAAGTTAGCTTTCCAAAAAGTATAAATTCCTTATACATCTTCGTAGAAATTTTTTAGATAACTTAAGAAGAAAAAAAGTACTTTATTCCCAAAAAACTAGCGAAAAATTGCCTTTTTCAAATTTTTTAAATGCAAATGCAATAACTTTGGAGTCAGTTATGACTTTTCAACAATTATTATTTTTATTTGATACATACATTTGTTTTTAGTCTAATAAAGGAAAAAAGTATAAAATCGGGAAACATTTCGACCCGCTGTTATAAAAAAACTGAAGTAGGGTGAAATTTCATTCAAACCGGGCTGACCGTTTAGAAGTTACAGATTAATATCCCTCTTTTTTTTATATACCACAATAATAAATAATTTGCCAAAAGTTGATTGATTGTCAACGGTATTGCCATATTGAAATAGCTAAATTCAGTTTGATTTTGAGCATTTACATCAAAGTTAATGCGCATTAGGATGGGGATAATTCACAAGTTAATTTGAATTAAGACTGCTAATGCATATTAACGCTGCCGTCTGTCTACGCTATTAAACTATTTATTCAATTCAATACGCTATTAAACTATTTATTCATTCAATACATTTTTAAAGCATTTTTGTAATAGATATGAATTAAAGAAAACTTATATGATTGAATAAGAAATTATTCTATAAATAATAAATTCTCAAAGAAATGAATTCAATACGTTTAAAGTACTAATGAATTAATTCATAACGGTTAAGAGATAAAATTGAATTTGATTTTGAAAACTGAATTAGGAATTAAATTTTTCGAACCCTCGTTATGAATTGATTTTCATGCAAAATTTCTAAATTTAATAAAATTATATAATTAATAAAATTCTTCCTTTATTTCAACAGTTTGGCAATTATAGAATTCCTTTAATATAGTCGAAAATAAATGTTCGTTTGTTACTTTGATGAATAGAATGGGGTAAACTTTATATAAAAACAGCCTGTTCATTTTTCAAAATTTAGCATGGAAATACCAACTGACATTTTTTAATTTTAAACAAGAATTCAATATTCAAGAAATTATTTCAAGGTTCGAAGGACCAACATTAAAATTTATAAACAAAAAATCATTCTACAACAAAAACGACCTTCAAAACATAAAATAAAAAATCCTTTCGTAAGTGTAAGGCTGTAAAATTTTGTATTCAAACTAATTTTTTTTTTTTCACTATACTAACTTAAAAACGGCATTAAACATTGTTTTACAAAAGCCATGCAGTGGTATCTCTCGGACCATTTTATGAGAATTTGAAAACAATAAAAGAAATTAATGAATGGATTTTCTGGTAACTAAATTACAGTGAAATGTGCTAGGCTTTGCATAAGAAATTCGAACTATGTATGATATGTATATTTAAATTAGTTTCAACAATTTGTGTTCTTTTTGTTTTGTTTGATTACACTGTGCAACAAGAAAATCTTTCCCGAATGAGACCAACGGGAAATGAAAGTAGATAATCAGTATACCAAAACCCCCAAAGGGCTTTTAAAAGTTAGCTCGTGTTTTAAAGTTATTTGCCTTTAAAGTTCAGCTTTTTTGAGTAAAAATTTTTCATATATATTTTATGAATAATCTATTGAAGTAAGTCAATATTTATATAAAGTAATTTTAGTTGAATGCTCTAGTCCTAATATACTTAAAATTCATTAATTTTAACACTTTTTGCAGATTTATTTTTTTATTTTTATAGTTTTTGGTACTTAGATACGCAATTACCAATTTTTGGAGAATTGCTGAATATTGCTGTAAAAGTATTGAGTAGTGGGTATCGTGTATCGAGTATTTGCCATATTGTTTGAGTACTCAATACTCAAAAGTAGTTACTCAATACTTTTAGACTTGTATTTTTACAATTTAATTTATTTAAATTTAACGGTTATGGTGCAAAAAATGCATCTCTACTATAAATACAACTCAAATCAATATTAGAAATGCAACTCTTAGCGTAAACAATTTTCAAATCAGAATAAAATATTATTAAAAAAACTGGAATAATAGTTAAAAAGTTCAAAATATTAATTGATATAATCTTGTAAACCTAAAATGTTTCTAAAAAGGAATGATGTCTGCTAATGCATTACCGAAAAGCAGATATCGAGGAAAAAAGTCTCCCGATGCTGTATTAGCGGAAATTTGTTGGTGGAGCAAGAACTTGCATTACGATGATGAAGGAGAAGAAAACACAGGAAGTGAACTACAAAATTTGTCTACTTCAAATTCTGGTTCTACAGAGCATCCACCAGAGCAGAAAAGACCTCGAACTATATAATGTAGTTCATTTTTATATAAACTATGTAAAAAAAAATACAAATTAAATTTTAAAAATTAAATATATATGAAAAATTTTTACTCAAAAAAGCTGAACTTAAAAGGCGCATAACTTTAAAATACGAGCTAACATTTTAAAACCCTTTTGGGGGTTTTGGTCTACTGATGTTCTACTATCACTTCCCGTTTGAAATTTGATGCACAGTGTTATGTATGTATGACAAAATACACTACAAACAAAATTAAATTTTTCAAAATAATTTTCTTTAAATACCATAGACAAAGACAATTTAGCAATAAATACGTTAAAATAAACACACACATATAGTAAAATGATATATATATAAAATGATTTTGTTTTAAATTATGAATTATAATTTGAAATTAATGATTTGTTTAAAATTTTCTATGTATTTCGAATAGGTGTTTTACATACCTCTGCCAAAATAGTGCCGGGAAGTCATTTGTTTTAGATATTTTTTGATTATAGTAAATTTTCTTTTATTATAATTTTTTATTTTTTATTATTTGTTAGACGATGAAGGTAGCATGAGGAGGAGTTTTTTTTTCTAACACTGTTTTATTCAGTTTGTTTTTTTTTAGAATAAAAAATAAATTAAAATTAAAATGATGGTTAAAAAGGAAATAAATAAACCAAATATATAAAAAGCCAATAAAAAAAGACTTCCAGAAAGTAGAGAAATAATAATAAACGCAACAAAGCTTAGAAATAAAAAAATAAGGAGTCAAAAGTAAATTATATCGAGCCCATTTCGCAAAACGGACGTAAGATTTTCGATTTTTTTTATGGAAATCGATAATTTAGGTCTATTTAGGTCATTCCTGAAAATTAAGTAACTATAGATGCAATAGTTTCAATTTTACGAGAAAAATAAAAAAGACGTAAGTACACATTTATTTTCTATATATGAATTTTGTAATAGCAAGGTGTCGGTTACGTCTAAATTTTCTTTTAAAGATATTTAAAAAAAATGCTCTCCAGTAAAATTTAGTTTTTGTCGGTTACGTCTTTTGTGAGAAAACGGCTCGATATAAAATATGTACGTATATTTAATATAACTGTTAGTTGGGGTTAGTGTGAAATGAAAATGTTTGTTAATAAAGTTTGATTCAAAATAATATCCATTATCTGAAGCCATAAAGTATTTTCTTTAATTTCTTGTGTATAACAATTTGTTCTGTATAACAGTCTTTTTTATAGAAAATCTTATACACACAGCCTCAAAATGCTTTCTAATGTTTTTCATTATTTCCAACATATTATATAATTCACTGGTGTTTACTCATTTTTAACGGCAATAGTATATAGCAGTATTTACTGCAGACTATCTTGTGTATAACTTTATATTTACTACAAAGTATACTTTATATAACAGTATTTTCTACAGAAAATCTTGTGTCTAACAGTATTATCTATAGAAAATTTTGTGTATAACTTTATTTTCTATAGAAAATGTTGTGTATTAAAGTTTTTTTAAGAAAATCTTGTGTATAACAGTTTTTCTATAGAAAATCTTGTGTGTAATAGTTTGTTTTATAGACAATTTTGCGTATAACAGTTTTTCCATAGAAAATCTTGTGTTTAATAAATAGTCTTTTGTATATACAATCATGTGTATAACAGTATTTTCTATAAAAAATATTGTGTATAATCGTATTTTTTATAGAAAATACTGTTATATTTTCTATAGAAAATATTGTGTATCTACAATATTATTTTCTATAAAATATTTTTGGTATAACAGTATTTTCTATAGAATTGATTTGTGTATAACAGTATTTTCTATAGAAAATATGGTGTAACAGTATTATCTATAGAAAATCGTGTGTATAAAAGTATTTTCTATAGAAAATCTTGTGTATAACAGTATTTTCTATAGAAAATCTTGTGTATGACAGTATTTCCTATAGAAAATCTTATGTATAACAGTATTTTCTATAGAAAATCTTATGTATAACAGTGTTCTCTATAGAAAAAGATGTCTATAACTTTTATTCTATAGAAAATCATGGGCATAACTGTTTTTTCTATACAAAATCTTGTGTATAACATTATTTTCCATAAAAACTATTGTGTATAATCGTCTTTTCTATAGAAAAACTTGTGTATAACAGTATTTTCTATAGAAAATCTTCTGTACAAAAGTATTTTGTATAACAGAAAATCTTCTGTATAACAGTATTTTCTACAGTTTTGTACAGCATCCTCCCATTATCAATAAAGTCTTAAACAGAAGTTAGGATGAAGAAACCTTTTCAATTGCCTACTTAACGATTGGACGGTCATTGGTCAAGTGCACAAATATTAATTGCTGTCAAAATACGATCTTAAGGGAAATTACAGGCAGTCTTCAATAACCTCCGAACACTATATTAATGATACCAGTCATGACGCAACAGTTTCTTCAAGAATGTCATCTGAGGAGTCATCCAAACAGGTCCTATGTATGAGAAGAGCTAACAGAAGTATGTGCACGATATCAAGAGATGTCGCCAATTCCGTGGTCACTGGAAAGCAAACGAATATCACCTCTTTATAACCCTACTTCACGTCTAATGTATTAATGGACTCATCCTGTTGTAGTAGCTTATTATTACTAACACTAACATTTAAACTTGTAATTAAATTAATCCACAAAATTATGATTGGCAAACTTTAAAGTTTTTTTTTTTTTTTTTTTTGTAAATGAAGATTAGCAAATAATGGATATTTCTTGAGTCTATTAGTATGATAAACCAATTAGTTTTATAACTTTTAAATAATTAGCAAATAAATAGAAATTAAAATACTGTTTACCTTGTCAAATAAAATTAACAGCAAAAGAAAATAGATATGAATTAATATTTAATATCAAAACAATTATCACCTCGTTTTGTGTGTCTTAGGAGAGGAGCCAATTAGGACTGATAAGTATTATTTACCCAATATGTTTTTGTTTTATAAATTTTGTTTAAATATAAATGTGTATAATACAATATTTATAAATTTTAAGCCAATGCTATTATATTAATTCTTCAACAAATAATAACATTTAAGGAAATTGTTTAAAATAATGAACGGAATAAAGTATAGTAGTTTTTATTAACAGTCCGAAAATTAAACTCCATGCCAGATTTATAAATAAATGCAAGTGTATTTCATTCAATGTATATATTTTTAAAGTTTTCTAATAATTGATACATTTCCGTCATTGAGTTTTGTACTCAAAATCTCTTTAAATCTGATAAATAGTATGTAGTACATATTATAAAAAATATTTAAATGTAGAATATGGAATATGTATATTTTGAAAACAATTTTTAAAGTATTTCGCTTTCAAGAGTTTACTTTTAAACAATTTCTTACAACGTTTTGTTTAAATAATAAAGAAACTTTAAATTTAGAAAATACATAAAAAATAACTCACAAAACAACATGACATTTGTTAAGATGAACGAACGAACATACTAAAAGAAAATACAATATAATTACAAAATCACAAAAGCATGCAAAAGGAATCCCAAGTAGCAAAAATATACCAGTATGTTTAATAGTAATGAATAAACAATTGTTAATTTAGATAATACGAATAGATGCACATTAAAAGAGCAAAGCTTTGAATTAAAAGAAAATCATATGCCTGATTTTTGATGACAATTAAAAAAAGAGCAAGTAATAGAACCAAAGGAAACGAAACTGAAAAAAAAACTTAATTAACAAAATTACCTGAATGACTTCTCGACGTATTTTGGCAGATAAGCTTGGGGCATTAATAATGAAGACGATGATGATGATAATGAATTTACATCCACTGAATGTTTGTTATTCATGGTGGTAGTAGTTGTAGTGTTGGCATTGGCGTTGTTCTTATGAGAGCCATTTGTTAAAGCATTCGAAACAGTATGACCATTTACATGTTTTTGTTCTAAACACTTGTTTCCATTTGCCTGTACGGCTGAATGCTGTTGTGTTGATGTTTTTCCATTCATTTGAGAGGATTTTGTAAAACCATTTTCATGCTGCTGTTTATTATTTAAGGAATTTTTTGTTTTCATATCATTCGTTGTGGTTTTAGCATTAATACCTGGCTTTATAGTGTTTATATCTTTAGTTTTGCTTTTAGGGCTGTTAAGAGTTGAGAGTTTTAAATAAAAATATTGAAAATTTTCAACAAAAATACAAATTAATCAATCAATTTAAACTAAACACTGATGGGACAGGACATGTGTCTTTCTTTTTCTTTTTTTTCACAAATGTTACAAGAACAATCTTCTAGGTATTAAAACTAGTACAATACTAGGTTAGAGTGCAATTATTAGTATTAGGTTCTGTTCAAAATTAGTATGATTAAATAGAGAGAAATGGCTAAATAAAATAAGTTGTATTGTTCCGAGAGAATTTGCCTAAAAGCGAAATACCTCTTAACATCATACGTATCGACTAAAGCCATGAAACCATCGGGAAATGCTATGGCGTATGACACCATGGCTGCCAATTCGCCTTCTGAAGACTCTTCCATCGAAACGTCCAAGACTGAAGCCAGAGATTGGCGATGTTTAACAGAATATTCCAGTAAATCGCCGGTTACTCCTTTAGAATTTAAAATTTTAAATAATTAGCTACATTTATTATGAATTTAAATAACAGTTATACTGACCTGTAGTTTTATGTTTTAAAAGTCGTGTTTTTAGTTCACCAATACCCGAAAATGAAGTTATGTAGGCATGAGCATGAGTTCCTTTGACAGGAATATTAAACAGTTTGCCAGCTAACACGTTTGAAGTACCATCGAAACCGCCTTTAAACGAAAACAAACATATATTTTATTGAAATAGAAATAAATAACATAATAATTGGTGAAATTTGATAACAACAAAGTTTCCTGTGTATGACAGATTTTTATAAAGAGAATCAGTATTTTTCTGTAGAAAATCTTGTGCTTGATATAGAAATATTAAAGAATTTATTGGTTCTATTTATTTTTCAATCATCTGCTAATCAACTGTTAAGTTCCACTTATTCGTGCCATCGCCAAATCTATTGTGTTTACACTCTTCATTACATCTACTGTATATTGCAGTGTCAATTAAAAAAATATCCATTACCGGTAATGGGCGAGTAATTAAAGGATATAAAAGAAATAACATTCTTAACGCAGAAAAAGAAAAACGGAAATTCCACAACAATTTGTTTATTTTTATTGTTTTTGTTGAATGTTTGATAGTTTTGTAAAAAAAAAAAAACATAAATAATGTGTAACAATATGAATTTGTAACGAATAATTTACGACGTGTTAGTTCAAAGCGAAAACATTTGCGAAACCATTAAAATAAATACAAGGAATATAAAGAAAACAATAACAATAATATTATCCTGGTACCAAATGGTACTAATATAAACAGCCACAACAAAAAGGTAAAACTTTTTTAAGTAACATATATACAAAAAAGATTTTTACACATTGAAATACATATCTACGTTTGTGATACATGGGATATACTTGCCAATGTGTTTTACTAGTTTTTGGTATGAAAGTAAAAAAGTTTTTTTAAGCAACCACCCGCTGTTGTTTGTTTTCAACAAAAGTTGAAGTATTTAAACAGCGGAAAAACAGGTGTTATGAAGGAGAGACATACATATCTATAACTATTTCGAAAAAAAAGGAAACATTTGAAACAGTTTGCTAGACAAGTCTTATTCATCATCATCGAATATTACAAGAATGTGTATAAAAATTTAAGAATATTGCCAATGAATTTCAACATTTGATAATAAATTGCTGAAGCTACATATGATATTGCATGTGTACTTGCCGTTAGTTGTTGCGCCCCCTTCCACCAGCTAAATTGTTTTTGGTAGCAGAACTAAACTAAGCTGTTAACATTAACAAAGGTAGTATGTACATAAATCAATGAAGCACTTTCCTTTACCAATTTTTTCTTTTTTGTTTTTTTTTAAGGTGATACATTTTGAAGGGAAATGTGTTTTGTCTTTTGCCTTTTTTCTGTATTTTGGCAATTTTAATTGATTATAGTAAATAAAATGAGCATGCCACCACGTAGGTCTTTATTATTATTTTTTGGCAATAAAATGTTATATCCTTTTTTTCACACTCAGTCCTTTTCAAAGTCTGTATCACCAAACCAATAAATAATCATGACCTTATTTGTCAATCATAAAAAATGACAGTTAAATCATACATATATAACGGCTTTAAATGGCTGGATTCACTTAACAAAAAATTTCGTTTTAATTTTAAAGGTTAGTCATGTAAAGTGTTAAGGTTATATCTTTATAGATTTTTATTCAAATCTATCTAAAAAAATTATGTTTTCTTACTAATTTATATATGCTGATCAGGAATCTGACTAAAAAGTTTTCGAGATATCGCTTTAGTCAAATGACTACATATATCCCATCAGTTAAGCAAGTAGTCAATGTATCCCTTATAAACAGTAATTGTCACTAAAGTCGTATCACTTGGCTGACTCCACATTATATATTTTGGGTCATTTGACAAGTATGTGCTATTTGTAGTGAAGAGAAGATGATGAGAGATGTCTTTTTAACTATTTGAGGTCATTTAGCAACCGTACATGTTAACATAACTCGCTACGTAGCTGATCAAATAACAAGTAGCTAGTAGTGCGTTGACTACTTTGGACTAACTATTAGACAGTCTCATTGTAATCAAAAAGCTATATTGACCCCATGCTTAGGACTTGCAGGTGTTAAAATAACTAGTCACTTTACTAGTTATGTAACTAATTGACACCCAAAATGATAGGTGGAATCATTATTTCGGGACATTATTAAAATTATATTGTAGAACCGTTTTTTTCTCTCTTCTGAAAACTTGTGTTTTTTAAGATAGAGGGTTTTTAATACAGTCCCACGATATGTTTATTGCATAAAAGCGAGATAAAATAATAGGTTTCCTAATTTATCAATGATATTTATTTAATAGCTTATACAAAAAATGAAAGTACTTACCAACATAAGAATATTTCGATGCGGATAGACCACCATCAGGACCCTGAGCTCGCCGTAAACCGAATTCTAAAAGTTTTACATGTTTGCCAGCAACCATGCGATAGCGAGCAGCATTTGTGGCCATTAAACTACAAACAAAGGAAATCATTAAATTATACATTAATAACTTTATAATTGCAACTCCTTAGCCATTTCAACTAACCTTGCATAATTCACTAATGTCAGTAGAGTGGTCTCTAACAATTGTACTATTATTAAGGGTCCCTCAACTTTAATAATAGGCACCCGGGGAAATGCTACAGTGCCCTCATCAATGGCATACAGTGTAACCTCTTTTGCCGTCAAATTGCCCAAATAATCAAAGAAATCAGATTCTGTGCCTTCGGGCAATGTTTGACGTAAATATTCGATATCTTTGATAGTAAAAAATATATTAAAATAATGTATTTACTTTAGTATTAATTCTCTTAAGTACTTACCACTTTCACTGTAATGAAAACTATCCAAAAATTTCATACATTCATCGAGGCCAGCAAATATGGTAAATTCACCATGGAATGGATTTGTGCGAAAGAATAAATCAAATACTGCATGGTCGTCTGTTTTGCCAGATTTCCAATAGGCATATGCCATGGTTATTTGATATAAATCTGAAAAATGAAAAATAAAATTTATTAAACATTCAGTATTCTTTAAGAACTGTAATGATTTAAGAAAATTTAAATATTTAATGTAGTGAGGATCAATCAGTGAACATTTGTATACCCTTCACCTTTGTCATTCCGTTTGTAATTTCCACAATATAGTTTTCCGACCCTATAAAGTATACAGTAAGGGACAAAATTGTTCACAAAAAGTATGATTAAAGATATATCTAGAAAATTTTTTTTTACAAACTTAGGTCTGGCAACCCATTTTGTGTTATGTAGTCTGGCAATGTTGTATAGCAACATTTTTTTGGAGTACCGTTGCTTTTTTACTTAAATGAAATTAAACAACTATATCCACTTGTGTGAACATTTTTGACCCTCAGATCTTTTTCTCAATTTTTAAAAAATATAAAAACAAAAAAACTAATTTTTTTTAATAACGTAAGTAAAGGACATTATTTAAAGTTATTTAAATAAAATACTACTCTTTAAAATAATTTATTTAGACTTTTATAATGGGAAAAGCTAAGACTCCTTTATTGAAGGCAAAATGTTGCAAAATACATAATGGAAGGTGTCCCATATCGCGAAATCGCTAAAAAATATAATATATCAATAAGGTTAGTGAATAAAATAAATAATTAGAATAGTTTAAACTCCACGGGAATTAAATATGGTCGTCCAAAAAAATGTTCGCTTGTCGATGCTCGAGAAGCTCGTCGATTGATTGTGTCTGGTGAGGCTAATACAGCTGTTGAGGTTACACAAATACTCAACCAAGAGTATGGTTTAAACATAAGTTCCAAAACCGTTCGAAAATGTTTAAAATCCAGCGGCCAAGCACCAAGAACAAAACTTAAAAAACCTTATTTAAGCGAACAAAATCGAATTGATTGACTTTAGCAAAAAAATACGAGCATTTTTCGACAGACGACTGGATGAAGGTAACTTGGTCATATGAGACAAAAATCAACCGTATTGGGTCTGATGAGCGCCAATGGACATGGGTTGATAAAAGAATTGGAGTCCAAGAGCGAATATTACAAGCACAATGAAATTTGGAGGTGGATCTTTGATGGCTTGGGGCTGTTTTCGTAGAAACCACTTGGGTGTACTATGCCGAATAACTGGCAGAATGTGTTCCAAAGATTACATTACAATCCTTGAAGACTCATACATGCCAAGTTTTGATATATTTGGTTTAGAGCCGGACAGGATGACATCGTCATGCAAGACAACGACCCGAAGTACACTGCCGGAATTACTAAAAAATGGTTAGAAGAAAATGGGATTAAACTTTTAGATTGGCCACCCCAGTCTCCGGATTTAAATCCGATTGAACACCTTTGGTCAATATTGAAGAGGAAAATATTGGCTAGAAAAGACCCAGCGAAAATCATCAATGAACTGTTGGAGCGGTTTATCGAGGCGTGGGTAAATATTAAATCACAGGTGCTAATAAATCTTGTAAATAGTATGCCAAAACAAATAAAAGCTGTTAAAACTGCAAGATGGGGGCACACGAAATATTAATAGCTAAAAACGTAAGGATTTTCGTCAAGGGTCATAATTGTTCACAGCTAACATGTGAAACCTTTTTAAATTTAAAAAGTGAATTTAATATTTTTTGTTAGTTTTATCTTTTTTTATTAAAGCATAATGTAAAGATTAAAATCAATTTAAAAAATTTCAATAAAAACATTGAAGAAGAAAAAACAAGTTATTTATATTTAATATTGGTTGTTTTGTGGACAATGTTGTCCCTAACTGTATATATTCTGGATCCTTATAGATAGCGGAGTCGATTAAGCCATGTCCGTCTGTCTGTTGAAATCAATTTTCTGAGAAGTTTCTTAAAATCAGAAGAACAGTCCATAAATAACGGAGAAATTTCATCAACAAAAAGACAATTTATTGCAAGCTTTGACAAAAAAAAGCAACAAAACGTATGTTTGGATGTTTTTTTGGTGTTTCGTTTGGTTTTGTTGTTGTTTTTATACCCTTCACCTTCGTGAGAAGGATATATATAACATTGTCATTTCGTTTGTAACTTCTACAATATAATCTGTTCGTCACCAATTAAATGTAAAATTGTTAATAGTTTTCTTGATATATTTAGGATGCTATACGCTGAAAGTGGGCAATTAATGCATCCACAACAAAGGTGAAGGGTATATAAGATTCGGCATAGCCGAATATAGCACTCTTACTTGTTTATTATAATTTATATTTTTATATATTTTATCTGTTTAAAATTAAAAAAACCTTCCATAACGTTATCAAAATATCACACGATATCTACAAGAGAGCATTGAATTAATTAATTTAGGTTTTTCTAAAAACATAATTTAGCATTATAAATTACAAAACATTGCTATATCTGCTCTGGAAGTAATTTGGTTGGTACGAACAGTTAGCATAAAATGGGGTTTTTGGAAAACGCGAAATATGTATTATATAATGGATGTTTGTTATTTAACATATCACAAAGACATTTTCTACTTAGGTAGACTATAGTAATTTATAAAAATTAAAACATTTTATAAAAACAAAGAATCCGAGATTTCCTAAGAAATATGAAAAAAAATTCCAAAATTGGAAATTTAGGGTGTTTGCCCATTGGAACCACATTTGGCCCAAGGCTGATTAAAGGCTAATATGGCAAATTAAAAACATACCAAGGTATATATGTAAAACTGAATTCCGTTTGGGATTTTAGAACATATAGGCTGAATTTGAAATACCGAATCGACATAAAGTAAGTTAAATTTGGAAGGAAATGTGAAGGACATCTATTAAAAATTTAACACATTTTGTATGTTGGAATAATATCTGTACTAATATCTTTAAAAAAAAATAATATAAATATTGTACTTTTGTAAACATATTTTATTCAGGAATTATGATTTGAATGTGGGTTTCAATATTCAACTTTAAAGACACTTACATACTTTTGGACTCGTACAAAATATTGATTTTTATTTTTTTTTAATATTATCGGAAAGTGATTTTTCTAAACAAGAGAATAATTTTAGTAGAATTCCGATTAAAATTGTATTTAGGAATTCATAAATATAAAATATTTAATAAAAGGTTTGTTCGTTAACACATAGCAATGAAATTATTAGCGTCGATACAATATATTATAGCAAATGCAATTCCCAAAAAATAAAAAATAAAATTTTCGTATGTTTTGGTAATTTTGGCCATAAATTCCACATTTGGCTCGGGCTGGTAAAAAAAAAAATAATTTTAGTGATTTGCAATACATCAAAGTTTCTAAAACTGTTATCCATTTTGAAATCTAAGTTTTGGGATTTTAGAACAATTAATTTAAACCAAAAAAGGTAAATCATACATTCTTAAAAGAGATATTGGAACATGGATACTGCTATCATATCATAAGTAAAAAATCTGCTTAACAGATTTTAGAAATGCTTAAAACACAGGATTTTAGAATGTTTTTGGTGTCTTCTGTAGAATATCTAACAATGCACTTAGCACGTTTGCTCACTAAACTCCATGTTACCCAAAATTTAGTCCGGATACTCATTCGTGAAGGTCCAACGAACACGAAAATATTTCTAAATAAGGACTGAGATCGAAAAAAAACTCATTAAAACTTTTAACCTAAGTATTATTTGATTTTTTTTTTATCATGTTTAGTGTAAAATATGTTCATTTGTTGCTAATCTGATTAAAATGAGTGACGAGAAAAAAGTGTGTACTAAAATTACCAAACTTGGCTCTACAAAAAGCGGATTCCAATGTTATTAAACAGAATCTGGAGAACTTGTCAATTTATAGAAAACCTGGTTCATGTAGAAGGAATGGTCCTCATGATGTTCTAAAGCCGATAAATAGAAAGCATTTTCAAAAGAGCTCCCAACACATGCGGTAGGAAAGCAGCCCGGTTAGCGCAGGTTTAAAACATACAAGGCTCAAAAACGCAGTCCAAAGACAGAGCACGGAAATTGCATGACTTCAATTTCCGTGCTCTGTCTTTTTTATACAAAAAATATACTTGCTGCATAATGGATGATAAACGTACGTTTGGAAAATTTTTCGCAGCTTCCGGGTTAATATTTTTATGTTGGAATACGAGGGAATTTTGTAGAAAAGTTTAGGACGCAAAAGCAGAAATTTTTCCCAATAAGTTCTTGGCATGATAAGCAATATGCAATTGCGGCAAAAGAAGCCAAACATTTGTTACAAAGGGCTCTACAAATACCGAAATTTAAATCAAGGAATGTTTACGAAAAAGGATCATAAGGCTTCTTAATGTCTCCACTTATTTTTGGCCAGATTTGACATTATGTCACTATAGAAACAAGGTATTGAGTGGTACAAGAACATTCCCCCAAACTGCCTGGAGCTAAGGCCAGTGGAGAGATATCGGGATCTTGTTAAAGAGAATTGAAGAGCACAAAAATATGTCCAAAAGTGTGGTCGATTTTAAACGGAGATGAACTACCTGTTCAAACAAAGAGACAGAAAGCTCAATAAAAACCTTAATGGAAGAGTTTCCGGAAATGGTATATAAATTCTTCACAACTGATTTGAACTATAAAAATAATATTTTTTTGTAAATTGTAATAATAAAAAAAATTAACTGTAAGTTTAGCGGTTTCATTTCTATTAACATATATGTATGTTAAGATTTTTTCGATCTCAGTCCTTAAATATAAAAAAAAAGAATGGCAAATTGGACGCGGTTGGACTTATATGTCATTTTGAATTGTACATATCCGTCATTTATTCTCACTTAGTTATTGAACATATTGAATGTCCAATTTTGTACCAACGATCCCCCAGGTTAGCCAAAAAAGTTTAAAGACCAAGAATTGGAGGCATAACTCCATGAAGATGGTTGTCAAACTCAACAAGAGCTTGCCAAATCATTGGGAGTTACTCCAGCAGCAATTGGAAATCATTTGTGAGCAGCAGGATTCATCCAAAAGCAGGGAAATTGGGTACCATAACGAGTTTAAGCCGAGAAAGCTTAAAAAAGTTTGCATGTCCGAAATGATGTTTGAACGTTATAAAAGAAAATCATTTTTGCACCGAATCATTATTTGCGATGAAATATGGATCCAATATGATAACCTGAAGCGTAAGAGATCGTACGTGAAGCGAGTCCAAGCCATGGTGCTAAGGTAATGATCTGTAATAGGTGGAAGCAAAAGGGCTGCTGAAATCTGGGCAGACCAACACATGGAACCTGTACCGAACGCAAGTGATTCGTTTTTTATGCGCCAAGAATATGCGGCCTGTCATGAAACCTGTTAATAACTATTTAAGTTTTCCCTCACCCGCCTTATAGTCCGGACTGTGGCAAGTACGAATACTATTTGTTTCAATCAATGCTAAACTCTCTCTCTGGGATACGCTTCACTTTGGAAAAGAGTATCCGATATTGGCTTGATTCGTTCTTGGTCTCAAAATATGAGCAGTTCTTTTGGCTCGGAATCCATACGATGCCTGAATGGTCAATACTTTCAATAAATTTATATTAAAAATTTAAAAAAAAAAATCCAGCATTTTTAAGTCATACACCCAATAGAAAAAAATGTTTAAGTAAATTGTTTATTTGTATATCAATTTAATTGAGCTGGGCTATTAATTAATTTTATTAATAGCCCAGCTTGTATAAAATTTGTTTTCCAATATTTTCATATGCAATTGACCTTTTAATAAAATTTAAGTAAACATTCTCAATTTTATTAAAAGTCCATTTCTTATCAAAACAACCCAAAAAAAAATTCACACACACTTATTACGTTCATCCATCTTTTATCACCTCCATTTTAAGCCATGCATAATATCAGTTATCAGCAATTATTATTATATTTTTTATTAAAGAAATCATACTCCCATTTCGTAAATAATTTGATATTTTTTAAGTTACGTTCATTGCTAAATTTAAAAATGTTTCAGTATCATTGCAAAAAACTATGTCATATATTATACATATTATACTTGTATTTACAGTTAGTGGACTACAAGGTATCCCCCAAACATGTCATATGGTCATTATGTTCTCATATTTCACGACTAGGCGGCTCGGCTTATCCGACCCTTAAGCGTTCGGCGCAGTTCTCTCCTGGTTGGTTACGACAGCACAATATACATTGCATACAGAATAGTAATAATACGTTTTTTGCTTGAAAGGCAATAACAACGTTTTTAAACCATTGCGAAATATTATAACATTATGACATTATGTACTCCTTCCTGTACATGTAGTAATTTTGCCAGTCCTAATTATAGTCATATTTTCCTTATTTACATAATAATACGGGTACTTAATGTGCAATAAAAATAATAACAACAACATGATAACAAGCCAAGTTTTCATCTGACAATCTGTAAGGAAAACAATTTCTTTTTATGATTTTTATGAAACGTTTTACCTATTAATTATTCAAATAGAGTGTGTTGATAATAAAAGATAACATATGATAAAGTTCGTATTTTGTTTTTTATGATGACATTAATCAGTGTGAATTCTGACACTGCATCATATTCTAATTTTGTGCTACTCTGTCTGTATCTACAGACTAATTTATTGCTGGTGGATTGATATGGGGAGCATTATAAACGAGTATTTTGATAATGAGTACATATAATTGAATAACAAGTATATTGTTAGAATATTGCTAACGATTAGCTAAGTTTATTGACATTAGATTGTACAAAAGAAGGTTGTTCTAGCCTACAACAACTTACAGTGGGTTAATTTTTAAAATTAACAATATTTTTGTTTATAAAAAAAAGAATTAAATATCGTTACCTTAGTGTGCAAACGTGATAAGTAAATTTTCATTAATTTGACAGGACACAAAAAAACTTTCTAAAATTATCTGTTTTAAATATTTTTGAAATCTGTAATGCAGTTTTATTACTTGTTTGGTATGATATATAATCACAGTTTAGAAGATGTGCATTGGCAACTTATAAGTTTTTTTTGGTGACATGACTTCCGTTTATATAAAACTTATTTGGAGCGAAATTTATGTAGATATCTATATAAATTAAGCATTTATAAACTATAAAGACCTATTTCGGGAGGACATTTGTATGGGGGATTTCAGCCAGTTTCAATAGGCCGAATTACATGTATACTAGAACGTCTCAGTTTTTACACTTTTTTCGAAATTCCATCGATTTTCTTAATCTACTCTAAAAACCAAGAATTTTGGTGTATAACACTTAAATATTGATGAACGGGAAGTGGTCTCTCAAATAGTTTTTTAGGCAAAATGCCTTTTTTCCAAAAAATTAAAAAATCTTGCTTTAGTAATTTGGCTCTAACTCAAGCAGTTCTTAACGGATTTGAAACTAATTACATGCTTTAGAAAACTAATTAAATTTCCTAAATGTTTCTTAAAGCAACATTGCCATTTTGTTCAATGGTTTTTTATTCATAGCATTACAAATTCAGATTTTCAAATACGAACTTATCATTATTATTTTTAACTAGCTGACCGCAACGGCTTCGCCCGTTATCTATTTACTAATGTTAGTTCATCAAGTTTCTCCAAAAAATTTATTTTATTATGAAAAAGGAGGCAATATATTAAAAATTTAAATTACCGAATTTTTGAATTTTTTTTCTTTACAAACCATCAAATCGAATAAAAAAAAATTATCCAAATCGATCCAACCGTTCTCACGTGATGACATTACATACATGGACCATTTCATTTTTATATATGGGGCATTTCACGTCAAGTGAACTTTTGAAATCGATGTCTTCCGATCGGGATGAAATTTGCACCAATGTTAGTTCTATTGGATAGTAATTCGGACACAATTTTTTAACAAGATCGGTCAAGAACTCTCTGAGTTATAGGAGGTCAAAATTTGACATTTTGGCCAAACAGGTGTTTTTTCTTATCCATATAACTTATTACCTATTGTTCTTAGCAAAATGTGTCCCATAGCTATTTATGCAATCTTTGGAAAAAAAAAATTAAAAAAAATAAATAAAATATTTTTGACTTTTTTTTTAAAAAATCAAAAACATTTTTGACTTTTTTTCAAAATGGGCCCTTTTTATTTTTTTTTTAATTTTTTTTAAGAAAGCTAAGGTCTTTTCCTAAGCTACCTATATGGTCGCTTAGTGGGATGCGAGTGGGATATCTGTCAAAAAAAATATTTTGTAACTCAAGATATAAAATTTTTGACTTTTTTTGCAAAATCAAAAACTTTGTTGACTTTTTTTAAAAAAATGGACCCATTTTTTAATTTTTTTTTTTGTCCATGTAAACCTTGTGCGCAGAGTACAGGTCGCAATTTTGAAGATATTTCAATAAAATTTGGTACATATAATTTGTTCGGCCCAAGGACCAAGCCAATTGAAACTGGCTGAAATCGGTCCATTATTTCACCTAGCCCCCATACAAATGTCCTCCTGAAAGTGGACTTTATCGGTCACAAATGTTTAATTTATATAGGTATCTACACAAGTTTTTCTCCAAACAAGTTTTATATATACGGAATTCATGTCACCAAATTTTATTATGGTCCGTCCATAATTAGTCATAGCTCCCATATAAGGCCTGCTTCCGATAATCACTTTAACGAGCATAAATCTCCTAAAAATGTTGGTATACACATAAAATGCAACATAAATAACTTTCATATAGACATTAATGACACCACCTAATTTCATGGTGATCGGTCCATAATTTGACATAGCTTCCATATAAGGCCCACTTCCAAAAATCAATCACGAATATAAATTATTGAGCTGAAAACTACCTATAGGATTGACTAAAAAAGCCGCAAGATTCAAAACTCAGACAAATTTTGGGGGTGGAAAATTAATAGTGGTCGGCCTCACATTGCACCCCTCCAGTGGCTATTATCGGTCAGTTGTGGTGGTTTTATTTTTAAGGTTTTAGAAACACTTACACACAAATATGAAAAAAATTTAAAAACCTTTGTCTTGAGTTACAAAACATTTATTTTGATAGATATCCCACTCGCATCCCACTAAGCGACTAAAAAGGTTTTAAAGGAAAAGACCTAAGCTTTCTTTTGAGAAAAAAAAAAATAAATAAAAAAAGGGTCCATTTTGAAAAAAAAAAGTCAAAAAAGTTTTTGATTTTGCAAAAAAAAAGTAAAAAATTGTATGTCTTGAGTTACAAAACATTTTTTTGATAGATATCCCACTGGCATCCCACTAAGCGACAACAAAGGTGTTAAAGGAAAACACATAAGCTTTCTTCTGAGAAAAAAAAAATATATAAAAAATGGGTCCATTTTTTTAAAAAAAGTCAACAAAGTTTTTGATTTTGCAAAAAAAAGTCAAAAATTTTATATCTTGAGTTACAAAATATTTTTTTTGATTGATATCCCACTCGCATCCCACTAAGCGACCATATATGTCGCTTAGGAAAAGACCTAAGCTTTCTTAAAAAAAATAAATAAAAAGGGCCCATTTTAAAAAAAAAGTCAAAAATGTTTTTGATTTTTAAAAAAAAAAGTCAAAAATATTTTGTTAATTTTTTTAAATTTTTTTTTCCAAAGATTGCATAAATAGCTATCTAAACTATTTGGGACACATTTTGCTAAGAACAATAGGTAATAAGTTATATGGATAAGAAAAAACACCTGTTTGGCCAAAATGTCAAATTTTTTATAACTCAGAGAGTTCTTGACCGATCTTGTTGAAAAATTGTGTCCGAATTACTATCTAATAGAACTAACATTGGTGCAAATTTCATCCCGATCGGAAGACATCGATTTCAAAAGTTGGTTCACTTGACGTGAAATGCCCCATATATAGATTTTAGCTTACCTTTTATTATATAAAAATTGAACGAAAAATGTAAATTATAAGAGATAAATAGCACATGTAAGCATGTTTTTCAAGACCTAGCCGAACGCTTTCCAAAAATATAATAAATCTTTGAAATCAGATGGGAAACAAAAGCCCCTATAGCGCTGCCGCTTTATAATTTGTAGGACCCATTTTAAAAACTACGCCCATGTTACATTTTATCCCGATCGGACCAGCAGTTTAGAAATGCCTTATTTATTTTCAAACAATTTTTTGATTCTGTCCCACTGTGTAGTGATGGAAAACAGTGAGCAACATGATTTGATTCAAGTCATCGAACATTTTCACAAAACGCATCTAAACACCAACAAAAGTACTATATTAATAAATTTGAAAAAATAAAAAACCAACATCAATATCTTCTACTTTATATTAATGTATTTATGAAATTGAAGAGAATTTACAAATAAACAACTTTAGTCATTTCATAATTTCAACTAAAACTGCAGTTTTTTTTAATAGAATGCTACATCAAAATCTTTATTTTAAAATTTACTACCATACTGCATTTACAGAATATTAAAATTTTGAAAAGCTAAGCAAAAATTAAAAAAAAAATTATAAGTTTGTATTTGAAAATCTGAATTTGTAATTCAGATCGAACAAAATGCCAATGTTGCTTTAAGAAACATTTAGGAAATTTAATTAGTTTTCTAATCCATGTAATTAGGTTCAAATCCATTAAGAACTGCTTGAGTTAGAGGCAAATTACTAAAGCAAGATTTTTTAATTTTTTGGAAAAAAGGCATTTTGCCTAAAAAAAAAACGATTTGAGAGACCACTTCCCGTTCATCAATATTTAAGAGTTATTAACCAAAATTCTTGGTTTTTAGAGTAGATTAAGAAAATCGATGTGCATGAAGGAATTCGAAAAAAATTAAATGTAAGACGGTCTAATGTATACTTTACAAACGTTACAAACATCATCACAAACGCATAATACCCTCCCCACTATGGTGATTAAGGGTATAAAAACTAAGTAATTATAAACGTTTTTTAAGCAGTGTTTTTTATCTATTCTATCTTTTTGTATTAAAATCATAAAAAGTGGACTACCCTCATATGCATAAAAAATTTTAAATTTATCAAAGGTTTATAAAACAAATATTGTATGGAAATTTTTTTTATAAACCTTTTATAAATTTAAAAATTTTTTATGCATATGGGGGCTAAACTACAGTATCGGTTTGTACAAACAAAAGAAAGAACTGATGTTTTAAGAATGTTCTTTACAGAGATGTTAAACTTTCTTTCTATTTTCATTTTATATTTCACTCTAACGTTTTCATCACCGATTCAAAATCATGAGTTTCCAAAAGTAACGTTTTTAAATTTTTCATAATTTTTTCGCAAATTATTTTTAAAATATTTTTTTTATATTGATATAAACATATATTTGTATCATATAACAAATTATATTTATTTAGTTATTTTTTTATGATATTAATGTAATCAGAAAATAAATTCTTTGCTTATATGACATTATACTATAAAAAAAGCATTATGTTTAAAATGCTCTAATCTTTAAACTAAAAATAGGAAAAAAAAACAACTCAGCGTATTTTTTCTAAGGTTTTTATAGCCATCGTAAAAATAATAACTTTTCCGTGAATGAAATTGCAAATACTTAATATTTTGGCAAGAATTATTAATATATTATTTCTTAAAAAAGTTTAAAATCTTTCATCTTAGTAACGATGAACAGATCAAAATGGATTTTATTGAGATTTGTGATACTCATAAAAACATCGGGCACATTGTACATATATAAAATACTATGATAAAATGATCTTATTTTGACAAATGTGCAAATATTCACGTACTTATCTTTATACTTAAGATAGTAAACAAATCATTGTCTTGTTTCCAGCTGAATGTCTGAGCCTTTTATTGACCTTATAATTATTAAAGTAGTATAACTTTATTATGGCATAATTATTCTTGAACATGTGCCCCAATTTGTGCTATATTTATGTATATTTGATTTCATATAGTTTTCCTGTATCTAAGATTCGAATTAATTCTTAAAGCAACGTTCACAAATCCATAGTGCAGACTCAGCCATTCTACACTACAGTAAAAATGTATGTTTGTTTCATAAAGCTTTTATAGAACTAGTTCCGCGGGTGACACTTTCAAACAAAAATCATTGATTAGAGAACTCCTCCCAGAACCGTTCTAAATAATTAGTGCTAGCTGTGCAAAGCTTCTTTAGGATCAGTTCTGGAGGTGACATTTTCAAACAAAAATCATTGATGCCAATGCCAAACAAGAACGAATACTGGCTGTATGCATGCGTTCTAGAACTAGTTTTGGAACTAATACCTTTTTTACTTGGAAAATATTTCTTATTCATACAATTTGTTTATGTTTTGCTTTTAATCATTTTCAAAATGAATTCAATATTAGCTATCTAAAGTCTTTTAGTAATAAATTATAAATTGGTGAAAAATTTAATCATCATGAATCAGACATTTTATTGAGATATTTTGTAATGGATTTGAATTAAAGAACATTTTAATGATTCAATACGGAATTATTTTATAAAGAAAAAATTCTCAAAGGAATGAATTCAATATATTATGAATTAATTCGTAATAAATTATATTGTAAATGAAATATTAAATTTTAATAAAGAATTAATTATTTCGATCCTTTTTCCCATGTGTATCTTATTCAAAAACAAAAAGATATTATAAAATTAATTCCTATTAGTAGAGACCAACTAAATTTTAAAATTGTCGTTTCCCTTAATGACAGATTTTTAGAATAACGTTAAAAGATAATTAATTAATGGTGTTTGAAAAGTACAATTTATCAATAATGATAAAAAAAAAATTATGAAATTTTGATTTCTTATAAATGCAGAATCATCTCTAAAATTTATACAACAAATCAAAGTGAGAGCAAAAACATAAAATTTTTAATTTTTAAAAAACTTTTAGTACATTGATTTAATGAGTGACCTTTTTCCATTCAATATCAAATTTGAAAACAAATTTATTTATGAATAACTAAGTATGTACTCGTACATATACATGTATCGTTGTGAAATATAAATTTGTTGCATGTTTGTATAGTGTGACTAATAATTTCTCTCAAGTAGCATTAATGAACTATTAAATGACCTTGAACAAAATATCTTCTTGCAAAAAATGTACTTGAAATTATTTTTTAGCAGTAAAATTTGTTAACTGAATGATGGAAAGGAACATGTGTGAAAGATTTTTATCAGAAAATCAAAATCTTTAGAATTTATTGTAGAACCGATTTCAGAACTATTCAATTTTTAATTTCAGACCTCTTAAGTTTGTACTCGGAATATAGCATATTTATAATATACATAATTTTAAAAATGTGAAATTAGGAATTTCAACAAAACAGAGTTTTAACAAATTTACTGGATTGTGGTAAAATAATAATAAAATAATAATATTTTTAACTTATTTTATGTATTTTTGTAAAATAAAGTAGTACAAATGGCCATTAATGCTTATCGTTTTCGTAAAAATACAAATTTCATTAGTTTTTTTTAATAACATTGTTACTAATATCTATAAAAAATTTTAACACTAACATTTTCCCCAGAAATGTTTGTATTGGAATATCATGGTAACACTCTATTGATGTTAATAAAAATAAATAAAAATTGTTTCAAGCCGCAAATGGACTTAAAAATAACAAATGCTGATATTTAAACGGTTTATTTATTAAATTAGCTGTAATTTTCTTATAATTGTGGCTTTTTGGCGACATTATTTTCCTTCGCTCCCATTTTCAAAATGAACTTTTACTTGCATGTGTAAACACTCAAGCATCTTGTAGACATTTCGATGTATTTTCGACATTTCCGATAATAATACGTATTCTCAACTTTCATTAATATACGTGCATGTGTAAATGCAGGGCTACATACGAGGGAGGGTCAAAAATTCCGTGCATTTTTGAATGACACACAGGTTTTTGGATAAAAAAATATTTTATTTTTCAACAAATGTAGTATCCTTTGAGGTCTATGTACTTTGTACAACGTTTCTCCAAATTTTGTTTATCCCTTCCAAAAAATTAAATTTGTCGAGGTCATCAAAATAAGAATTTTTTGTGAAATGTTATCATCGTTGGAGTCAAATCTCTTTCCGTCGAGACATTTCTTCAGGTTTGGAAACAAGAAATAGCCACTCAGGGCTAAATCCGGAGAATTGTATGAAAGAGGGAGCATTTCGCTGCCTAATTCATGGATTTTTGCCATGGAAAATGCACATGTGTGTACCCTTTTGTGCACTCGATTGGGAGCAAACGCGACAGCCATCTTGCGGAAAGCTTTTTCATACCCAAGATATCACTCAAAATTAAAATCACCATATCGTGATTATATATAAAGCTCAGCCTTTATTTGAGTGATGATTTTTTTTTTTCGCAAAAAATAATGCTTAATGAATAGGCGAAATTGAATTTTTTCCAATTTCTCCTCAAATCACGAGGTAGTCTGCTATCAAAGGCTGTCAAACACAAACTAAATAGCGCAGCTTGTTCAAAACTGACAGATGTAAACGTAGATTTTATTCTGAATCAGTGTAACAATCCACACTATATTAAGCAAAAATCGTTCTGATTTATATTTATTTATTTTGAACTATTTGGGATGAATTTTTTCCATATGTACTGAGACCACTAAAAGGTACAAAGTAAGTAAAAAGTAGAAATTGGGCTAAGTCCCAAAATAGTTTTATAAGTAGATAACGCACTTTTTCTAAACTGTGTGATGTTTGCACACTAAGCTAACAATATGTAATTCGAATGAAAAAATGATGTAAGTAATTTGTTCAAGAGAGGAACAAATCTAAATCTAGTGTTTCATAATGTAACATTTGGATTTTAATGTTTGAATGAATATTCTAATTAAAAATATATATATACGTCATTGGAATGTATATCATTAGATTTCCATATTGCCTATATTAATGACTTAGTAATCCAGACATAACTTATCCTTGTTCCAACAAATTATTATTTTTTTTAATCACGTTAGCTTTTAAAAATTTGTCTGATATCATGTTTTCCTAAATTATTAATTTTCAACTATTGTTTCGGTCTAAATAGACAACGAAAATGTGCGTGAAAAATAATTAAAACTTTTCTATAAAATTCAATATGGACTTTCAAAAAAATAGCAAACAAATCTGAAGGTTCATCATCACCCTGTTTCAAAAGCCATTAAACAATATAAGGTAGACTTGAACATTGAAAGAAAACCTAGATCAGGAAGAAAAACAGGTCTAACATATATTGGTAAGGCAAAAGAAGTCGAACAACTCTTTCTAAGAGCACCGACATCTATAAGAAAAGCAACTCGTAAAGTTATATGCTGTGATTATTTTGTGCGCAGAGCCAAAGCTGAGTTGAAGTCGTATAAAGTTCAGAAAGATCGCATTGAGATCTGGAACTAGCGGAAAAATTAATGGATGATGTAACTTATATACTGGCAGACTTTTCACAACTTCCGGCTCAAGATTTGTATGTGGCTGATGGGCGAGGTAATGTTTTAGATCAATAGCGGACTAAAAAAACAAATAAAATTACCCAATAAATTTCTTGTGTGGCAAGGCATTTGCAGTTGTCGCAAAAGAAGCCAATCATTTGTGATATCAGGCACGATAAACACAAGAATATATATTAAGGAGTATCTACAAAAACGGCTTTTACCTTTATTAAAACAGCACAGAATGCCTTCACATTTCTGGCCCTATTTGGCATCATGGCACTATGGAAAAAAGGCACTTGAGTGGTACTCAAATAATAATGTCAATTTTGTACCACGGTAGGCAAATCCACCCAACTGTCCAGAACTTTGGCTCTTTTAAAAGTATTAGGCTCTTGTAAAAAAAAAGAATTAAGGAACACAGGAAAGGTATCCCAGGACATGTCCGATTTTAAGCGTTAGTTGACCAACTCGTCCAAAAAGGTTTAAGTTTTATTTAACATAATACAAGTATACGTTTCTTTCGGAAATCTCTTTATTTAAAAAAATATAAAATTAGAAGCTCGATTTGGATTTTAAATCAATGGTATCCCAGGACATTTCCGATTTTAAGCATAAGTGGACCACATCGTCCAAATAGGTAACGGAATCAACTATAAAATCTTTATTGGGAGGATTGCCGGAAAAAGTGAATAAATTTAAAAATGCAGAGTAATAGCCAATATTTTAATGTTTAATAAATTTGTACAATATTTGAATAAATTTACGTATTTTTGAGCATTTTTATATTAACGGTTTAAGTTTTATTTAACTTAATACAAGTATAAGTTTTTTGGCTCACTCTTTATATCAAAAATAGTTCAAAAATTTAGGTTTTCGTGGTATTTTGCTTGAATCTCAGTAATTTGTAGTTCGATTTTCCTGAATTCAAACAGTAACCTAACTGAAATTATTTGGTAGATTCAGAAAGTTGATTTCAAGATACTACATACGGAAAGACGGATATTGATATATCAACTCCGCTATCCAAAAGACAAATTTTTAGAGTTAATTTAAATATTTTTAAAATTTTATTGAAAAACCTTTGCGGTAAAAGTATTTAATGATAGTTTTGTACCTAAAATATGTATATTCAAAACAAAATATTTATCAATTATTTGTTTGTGAGAATGCTCGCAATTTCGTAAGAGTTATAAATGGTGAAATGAATGAATACCTTCGTTACTTGCAACTTAGTACAATTGTGTAACAAATCGCAAACCAAATTCAATGTGCGAACACTCTAATACATTTTAAGTTGAATGAATTTAAAGAAAAAGGAAAATTAAAATAGAAAAAGTATTTTGGTAATCGCACAAAAACAAAAATTAAAGTGACGCGACATATTTACTAAACAACTAAAATAGAATAGAAATATAAACACATTAAGAATATACAAAAGGTAAATGGCCGATTATATATAATACATAAATGCAGTATAGATCAAACAAATTAGAATATTATAATTGTCGAAATTTAAAATACATTATCATTTCATATTTTAATAATTTGTTACGTTTTAAGTATAATTAAAATGTTCATGAATATTGGTATATATTATTAGAAACTATTTTAAAACAAAAATATTATTGCCACAGCACTTACCTGTTAACAGTGGTTGTACCACACCATTCTGATTCATACGGCCACGATCCATAAACTGTCCCGCAGTATTGCTACAACTTAATTCACGGTCACTCATAATGTCAACAGTTTTTTTTTTAACGTTTATATACACACACACACAACGAATAGAATATTTATTGTTGTTTTTTTGTTATTTAATTTAGTTCAAATTCTTTTTGATTTAAATGTTCTGAAAACGGAGGCACGTGCATAAACAATAAAATTAAAAACGAATAATTAATAATTAATTCTTTTATATAAATTTGTGTAATTGTCGAAAAAAAAAACAAATTAACGTAATTCCAATTCAATTACAAAATATTCACTGAACACAATCCAACAACATTCCAGTTCACTGTACGATCGTATACTAACTGATCATTCTACTCTTGGCATTTATTTGTGAAATGTCATTAAAGTCAAAACAACAAAATACTTATTTATGTACATACTCTCCAACGAGTGCGAATTTGTCACGCTCTTTTCATTTCGTTTAATTTTGTTTTGTATTTATTTGTAATTGTTTCCATTATTAGATTAGAATTGAATTAAAAGTTTAAATATTTTGTTATTATTTGTGTTGCGCATGCATTTCTTTGTATCTCAAGTGTGTATTTTGTACTTAACTAGTAGTAAAATTTTTGTTTACAGAAATTGCTGAGTAATGAAAATGAAAATTTGGCAAGTTTAGTCTGATATTTCGAAATTAGTATTTATGTATTTGTTACTCATTATTAGCCTAGGTCAATTATTTACACAGTATGTGGCATATTGAAAATATTTTACGATGACGGAATTTCAAAAATAAAAATTTGTTATGTCAAACATATTTAAAAGACTAAGTGACTTATAATTTTTGGATTTTTTGTATATAAAGGATCGTTGAAGTTTTATTCTTGTCCATATTCTTTGTAGACGTCTAGAAAACTTTGATTTGTAATTTCAACAAGTTAATTTCTATTACAATAAGATTTATCCCCAATTTACAATTGGTGTTGTATAACTGTATAGTTGTATAATTTTTGAATTGTTTCGCTTTGTTTTACAACTTAGGTTTGTGAATTGAGGCAAAACTTGTGTCAGTTATATTTAAACATGTACAAACTATTGTTCGATATTATTCATGGATGTTTAATAAAATAAAACTATTTTTTAAATAAAAAAATAAGAATTTAATTTCTGATATATTTTTTTAAATTTGACCGAATATCGACAAAATTTAAACTTAAAGAAAATCTACAAAATTTTCAAAGTTCATAATACAAAATTCAATATATTTTGTATAAAAAAGATATATACTCTACTTTATTATATTATTAATATTCTAAACAATTATTACAATGCATACAGTAAAAAATATGTAATTGCTTTGCGAAATACATGTAAAGTAATTGTTCTATATAATTAAATAGCCGTGACAACAACATTAAACTCAAACAAAGCGAAATGATAATAATTTAAATATTGAAGTACTATAAATAAATCATTTAGAAACTGTTCCTGAATTTGTTATCAGTTTTGGGAGTGGATCGAATTTACATTATATGTATATGTCTTTACGTACATACATACGGGTATAGATACATCAGTTTAAAATAATATTGAATGAATTGCGTATTTGCATAGATATTAGGGCGTGTAAAACCCCCAGATGTGCGAATATACAATAACAATTTTATTTTTAATATGAAAACAAAATTGGGATGCTAAAAAAGCTACGGGAAGGATCACCGCGCAGTAGTTCCTATTTAATATTCTCATATTGTGATTACTGTATGTGAAGTAAAATAAAATTACATACTTTGAAATCAGCATTTTCAATTCTTAGATATGCATTTCCGTTCTGAAAAAATATAAATAAAGGCCTTATTCATAGCGAAAAAACTGACTAATTTCGTCACGAGAAAACGTTAAAATAAGTGATTCCTACTGAATGTCATCGGAAGGATCAATTCCTAGAATTTCTTATTAAATATATTCATATAGCGGTAAAAAAAAGTTATACCTGTCCCGTCGTTTCGCTGGGTCAGATCTAGGAATCGAGATATATCGATTTGAAGTTAGTAAGTATCGTATAGGGAAAATTGTAATTTTGTGTGCCTCTTTCGTGCATTTTGACCATCTAAGTGACCGAATATAGAAACGTTATGTTTAGTGAAGTTGTTAAGCTCAACGCCGGCTAAAACATAGTCAATAAAGAATAAATATAATTGTTACAATAATTAATTTTTATTATATTCGCCATAACTGGTTATAAATTTATACTTAACTAGCTTGACCCGGTGCGCTTCGCTACCCCTGTCGTAGAAGAAAAATATGTAAGGATTTTATTAAAAAAATCTGTTTTCCCCCTGTTTATCCCTTTCTGGTCCAAGTATTGAAATAAAGCTATAGCCTATTCTCGCTTCCAATTAAGGATCTATCTACGTTCCAAATTTCAATAAAATCAGTTAAGCCGTTTAGGCGTGATGCTCAAACAAACAAAGAAACTTACAAAGACATTTATATATTTATATAGTTTATATGAATGGTAAAACATAAACATATTATGATTACCACAATCATATACATAAGTACAGTAACCATAATATTATTAAAAAACTTGTAAACATTTTGAAATGATTATGGTAAGCATGTACAACTATATTTTTTCTCTGGGTACTTATAGTAAATTATGAAAAACTGATTTTCCAGGGTCCCAGTCAATGAAAACCAATAATGTACGAGTTTTTCACCAAATTTTGTTACAAAGGTTGCAGACTTCTATGAATTAGTTACTCAACAAACCGGGTTTTAAAAAAAAAATAAAAAAATTTTAACAAAACACCAATTTTGTTTCAAACTCGGATTTTTCAACTAAAACCAAATTAAAAAATGCGTTCGGAAAAAAAATTACCACAGATTTTGTAAAACTAAAAATACCGCTCAAATTGTAACAAAAACTAACTTAATATGTATGTATGTAGC
Organism: Calliphora vomitoria; assembly: GCA_942486065.2. Taxonomy (NCBI): domain Eukaryota; kingdom Metazoa; phylum Arthropoda; class Insecta; order Diptera; family Calliphoridae; genus Calliphora; species Calliphora vomitoria. The sequence goes on along the minus strand of OW818030.2, from coordinate 111,964,157 downwards.
TTGTTTATTTTTATTAATTCAAAATTATGGGTTATCAAACATGACCCTATACAATATTTGCGATATGTTTTCATGAAGGCCAATATAAACTAATTTATAAAATGGAAATTTTTTTTCAAAAAAATACAAAAATTATCCTAGACTAAGTATAATTTTGTGTTAAAAAATATAATTTAATATTGAAATCTGTTGATACCTATGCTTTACAAAATTTTTGGTTAATCATTTTTTATTTGGGACATAATTATGTAACTTTGGAAACGGTATAAAAAAATGTTTATAAACATTTTGTTTAAATACAACTTTTCAAATTATTTGAAATCAAACACACATTTACAAGCAGTTTCTACTAGGGATGCCAAACGGGACTGGGTTTTACAAATCCCGGGATTCGGGATTTTAGAAATGTAAATCCCGGGATCCCGGGATTTTTCGGGACCCCGGGATTTTTCGGGATCCCGGGATTTTTCGGGATTTCGGGATTTTTCGGGACTTCGGGATTTTAGTTAAACGTCAAAAAATATAAAATTCAACAATAAAAACAATTTTTTTTTCGTTAATATATTTATGTAAAAATATATCAAAGAAAAAACTAATGCATTGAATTAAAATAAATTTGACACAAACGATATTTCATATTTATACCCGTATTCTGAACTTTATAACAGTGAGAAAAACAAAACTGTATTGAGTACATATGGTAGTTCATAGTAAAAGGATTTTTAGGAAAGCGAACATTACTATGAGACTAACAGTGTAAAAATTGGTAAGGCAGTTTAAAAGTTATTTGCAATTAAAACCGCACAATTTTTGTCAAAAATGTTTGTTCCTCCTTATATTAATATTGAAAATAAAATATTGAAGTATTGTTTTATTTTTTAATAAAAAAATTCCGTATGTCTAAAACTCGTTAGGGCTGACTAAAATTATCCACAAATACTCTCTGTTGATAAGGTTTATTTGGAATTGAAAATGGTCCATGATTTCTCCTAGTTCCATACAATTGTCCCCCGGAATACTGTTTGAGCAGTCATAAGTATGTTGATTATGCGACAATCCTTATAAAATTTTGCACTAAATAAGTTCTAAGTACTTTAAAGTTTTGCGAAAATCGGAAAAAATATGAAAAAAGTCAAAAATCTAAAATCCCTAATAACTTTGTAAAAAAGTGTTTAATCGAGAAAAGGAGATCGATCTGTGATCATTCATATTTTGTACCAAAAATAGTTTTTTTTTAATCTGAAATCCTGTAAAATCTAAAATCCTTAATAACTTTGTTTAATCGAGAAAAGATGCTCGATCTGTGATCACTCATATTTTTGACCAAAGATCGATTTTTCATATGAAAAACTTCAAAAATCTAAAAGCCTTAATAATTTTGTTTATAAGCGATTAATCGAGAAGAGGAGCTCGATCCGTCATCACTCATATTTCTGACCAAAAATCGATTTTTCATATGAAGAAACTCAAAAATCTAAAATCGTTAATAACTTTGTAAATAAGCGATTAATCGAAAAAAGAGATCGATCTGTGATCATTCATATTTTGTACCAAAAATCGCTTTTTTTTATCTGAAAACCTCAAAAATCTAAAATCCTTAATAACTTTGTCTAATCGAGAAAAGAAGCTCATATTTCTCATATTTCTGACCAAAGATCGATTTTTCATACGAAAAACTTAAAAATTCTAAACTCCCTAATAACTTTGTTTATAAGAGTTTAATCGAGAAAAGGAGCTCGATCTGTGATCACTCATATTTCGTACCAAAAATATCAAAAATCTCGTAATTTTCCGGGATTTGTTAATCCCGAAAAATCCCGGGATTTTTTTTCACAAATCCCGGGATTCGGGAAATCCCGATCCCGAAAAATCCCGGGATTTTCGGGATCGGGATTTCGGGATTGGCATCCCTAGTTTCTACAGGTCAAAAGAAAAGTGAATACCTATAATTCGAATTTACAAATCATTCCAAAATATTAGAGTTTTTCATACAAATTTATTCGACTTCGAAGAAAACTTAATATTTCTCTCAAAAATTGTTAACTGTTAATAAATTTTATGGTTTGTGTATAATATTTGAATGGCCAACACCAACCCAAAAAATGTAAAAACTCCTAGAAACAATAACAAAATGCATTAACAAATCACAAATTTACATCATTAAAAAAAAAAATCCGATAGAATGATATCATTTATCATATTAACGCACAACACAAAAAAACCGCCAAGTAATAGTGATGACGGCAATTGTTTGGAATAAACCAAAAAAAATGTAAAGTAAACAAAAATACGTTTGTATTGTCACAAACACTAGATCACTAGGTCAACACACAAACACTTAATATACTGACTTTCTATGTTTGATTGGATGTTATTTTTTTACGAAATTATTAAATTTAAATTATTATATTCGAAATGTGGACAATGCAAAAGTCGCGTTATGACTGATAGCTGTGGAACGGAGACTTGATGTTTTTGTTTATGCCCGTATCTTTTGTAAAATGTTGTAGCAACAAAAGAATAATTTCGTTTTTAATAAAAACAATTTGTTTATTTTACGTTACTTAGCAGCCGAATGATTCCAAAGTATGCGAAACGGTGAAGGAGATATTGAGTAGAAAGATGAACAGAAAAGCAAATTAAAGCCACCCCTTTAAGGAAATTTCTTAAACATTCGTAAAGCTTAGCATGCAAAGAATATCAATTGATTATACACGTGAACATTGTCATCCACCCGACGTCTTCATATGCAATGTTTTGGTGTGATAGCTAGTGATGAAGGTTGCCTGAAGGTCGGTGGTGGCGGTTTACAAAATATATTTTTCACGCTGAAATAAATGTAAGGGTGGGAGTAAATTTTTTGTTTGTTATTAAATGATCATTTAATGTTTAAGTTTTATAACATATAATTTTGCTTTTTCAGTTATTATTAATTATAATTTTGTTGTAATATTCATTTATTTATATTAGATTTTCTTATTATTAACCAAAGAATACATTTTTAAACACACTTTTATCACTTGTTGAGAATAAGTTTGTCATATATTTTTGTTTTGTTTATATTTTAAAACTTTACTTGTTTGTATTTTAAAAAACTTTAGTTTATTGCTATTTTAATAGATTGCTTTTTATTAATTAATTCAACAGCCGGCCGCTTATATTAAGTATTTTAAAATATTTAGCGAAAAACCTTCTCATCTAAACACCGTAAATATAAGAAATTGTCTGCTGTCATATTGGATTTGATAACAGCTAGTGCTACCAAGTTTACATTTAAATGTCAAATTAGAATGTGAGGGTAATACAGTTTTTACATTGTCAGAGATGTGTAGTGGTTGTAATATTTTGCTTTTAATAGACCTGAATGAAATCGAGAATAATGAATAAATAATAAAATATTTTAAGCAAAAAAAATCTTTAAAAATCTTATTTTTTATTATTAGAAGAATAACGCAGTCTGGAAAGAATCCGCTTTAGTGTTAGCTTTCTCCATCAATTGAAGATCAAATTACTTACAATGAATAAGGTGCCTATTATGAACTAAATTCGATTTTCGACTGTAGTCGAAATAGCTGATCGAACGAATTGTTATTTGGTATTATGGCGCACATTCGTTGAAGAAAAGCACTAATGTGAATTTTACTGATTTGGTTTATTCACAGTAGTACAATTCTTTCAGCTGACACTACAAATAAAAAATTTTTGTTTACAAAATAAAAAGAAATATTAAATTAAACATGACCACGACGTTGAAAAATTCGATGCACAACGACATTTTCGACAGCGATGCCAACTTATAATACGAATTTTACATTCGACAGTCGATATTCGATAGTCAACGAATATCGTTTGTCGAATGCAACTCATAATAGGGGCCTAAATGTCACCTAAAATTCAAAAGGTCTAACTAACGTTTGAATAATTTTACAAAAGAAATGCTATATTAAAAAATAGATGTACATTCTGGAGAACCACAGACATAGAGAATTATAATATAGAGACGAGACACTCCGTATTGTCAAACAATAACACAATAAATCATATGAATGATACAACGACATAATACATTGACTGACATCTATTTTGTTGTTGCAAGAGTTAGGTTTTTGACAACAGGCTTAAGTTTTGGGCAATTACGTCTCCAATTACGGTATATTTAAATTTTTTCAATTCAAACGTCACTAAATATAACATTGCTGTTTCTAAAGTAATACTTTTGATAATTCTTTATATTTTCCGTCTGATACAAGACTTTTTAACCAGTTACAAATAAATTAATGTACAAATATTTTTATTTTATCAATCAATCCATTACTTATTTTAATTCTTCTAAGCTGATTTTTTTAATGAAACATAATGTTATAAAAGCACAAACTAATAGGCATCAACTCTTGGAGATTCAGCATAAAGTTCTTCCTTCTTACGATCACCAGACCAGTATTGCTTCATACGTTCGCTGCGCATGGCCTGCAAATAATTAAAAATAAACAAATTATTTAAGACTTTTTACGTATGGTTTCCAGAAAAATGTTAATGTTATAATCAAAGAGAATTAATTAAATGTAATTGTCAAAAACATAGAGAATTATACATAGAAACACTACGTATTGTCAAACGGTAATAGATAGGTTTTTTACAACAGACATAGGTTTTTGACAATTCCGTCTCGTCTCTATTTTACCCTTTGGTCAACAAAATACATGTTAATCAATGCATTTTGTTGTTGTATAGACATATGATATGTGTTATTTTATATGATAAAAGCGAGTGTCTCGTCTCAATGTATAATTCTCTTTGGACGGGATACAACAAAATAAATTGACTATAATCATTATTATAGTATAATGTATTTTGTTGTTGCAAAACTTAGGTTTTTGACAACAGACTTAAAAAAACGTTTATAAAAGTTTTGAAATTATTTATATTTTGTTTCACAAACTTATGCCTATGATTTAACTTGGACGATACATCTGTCCTAGTCAACTAATATGGGTAAGTATCGATTCAAAATTAAATTATCAGTTAATAGTTATAGAACTTTAAAGTAATTATATATAATAGCCTATATCTCCTATAATTAATAGAAATAGTTATCATTGAATAGTGCTTCAAATTACCTCTCATCTGATATAGGTATAATATGGTACAATTTATTTACATTCTGAACCAGTAACTACATTTATAATGTAGTACAGTACGAGTACGATACTTTAGAAATTTTTGACATACCAAAGAAGAATTTTTAGAGAAGGAAGCCCTTGTTCGATATAACCCAGATTAGAAAGAACCTGCGTCCGGCCACAGGCCGTCAAAACAGAAAATGTAAATATTAACATTAAGAAAATATAACGTGATCTTGATTTGTTCCAAAAATAATTGTATTATGTTAAATATGTTTGTACAGTTTAATATCCTAAAAACTTAAACTCATGTATCCTCTATGACACTTACCTGGAAACGCAACATTTGCTTGTGCATGGTAAAGCACTCATTGAAATCTTCAACTAAATCTTTGCACATCTTTTGGCCTCTTTCGGCACCATAGGCCTCCAAACAGTCCATCATGTTCATTTCTAATTCGCCACACTTATCGTAAGTTTGATGATTGATCAAACTACCAGTTAAATCGGTGAAAGGTGAACGGAAGAATGGTGTAATAGGCATGATGAACTGGAAAAATATTAAAAATTAAAAAATATTCAATATTCACATACAGCTGATATAAATGTTTATAACAAATGCATTTTTTCCTAGAGTCCACCAAGAAGTCTCAATGACGTAACAATACAAACTTACAGTTTTTCTGGAATTTCTTAATGATAAAACATATTATTTATTGGAAAATAATAGTTAAAGATTTTGAACACTGTATTTTATAGTCTTCATAAGCAAAACTCACCTTTTTGATTTAATTATTAATAAATTTTTGCAAAAATTTATAAATTTAGTGCGGCTCACACAACAAAATTCCTAATTAACAGTTGTTTTAAATAGTATTCAAACAGCTGTTAAATGTCAAATCCATATAAAAACAAAGAAACCGTTTTATCGACTGTAGATTTAGTTAATGACACTGATTTGTTTATTTTTTATAAATATTTCACGTGTTAAAAGCATTACCGTAGCATTTTGTAAACAATAATTTATTTTTCTTAAGTTGTAATAATAATATATTTAAGTAATGACTACGTTTAATCAGCAATTAGTGGATTTTTTGAAAGACTGCGGAGTTTGCCAAATATGCCAATTAAGATATTTAAAAGCTCGTGGCAATGAATATAAATATTTAAAGGAGAGCTTTGATAAGGTACATAAATAACATATACCTACCAAAGATTTGATATATAATTATTTTTTTAGTTAAAAGTTAAGTATGAAGAAGAAACTGAAGACGAAGAAACAGGAAGTGTTGCAAAAAAACTAAAATTAGCGGTATGTCCTTGTTGTTTGGGTCTTTTTTCAAAAGAATTCCGATCCCATCTAATTGAGCGTATATTAAAAACTGATATACAGAATTTTGAATGTAATGACATTGTTGTGGCCATTAGTATGCCTATGCTAGTACAAGTTCGTCAATTATCTATGTGGTTTGCTTTAATCGACAAATTCGGACCCAGAATAGACAAAGATAAAGCCCTTGATGTGCCGTTAAAGGAGGCCGTCAAATTAATTATTAACCCAATTGTATGTGAAGAACTGAATAAGGAGTATGAGGCTAATGGAATCATGATTAATATACAAGTGTCGCATGTTCAAGAAGCTGAAGAATTGGAAAAATTGAAACAACTTCATGACAAAGCATTTCCTACTGCTCCAAATTCAAAACGCCAGGTTATATCTAGAGGAGTTATGGAAAAACAATACACTCCTAAGAGAGTGAAGGAAGAAATGTTTAAAGAATTCTTTCCAGTACCACCTCCAACCGCATCTGAGCATTTATCATTGGAATCCATAGATTTGACAGGCCCTACAGTGTTTGTAGCCGGACGCTATCGTAAGATCTCGCGCGAATTGTCCCATACGCCCTGGGTACTAAATGGAAAACGTATTATGGACGACAGTATTGAGGAAGTTATTATGAGAGCTGTAACACCGCATTTTTGGTAGGTGTTTTAGAATATGTTTAAAAAAATTAAACAAGTTGTCAATTTTAAATGAAAATCAATATTTTTTTATAGTAAGGACTCCTCAAAAGCGATATTCATGTCTAGCGGCCGCGAAGATGTTGATGTGCGCTGTTTAGGCAAAGGTCGTCCCTTTGTCTTGGAAATACCAAATTCTTTTCGCACCACTCTAACACCATCTGAGGCAAATCGCATGGAAAAAGAAATAGACAAATCTCAAAAATTATCAGTGCGCAATTTACAAATGGTTAAACGTGAAGAATTGGTACACATTAAATCAGGTGAAGAACAAAAGAAAAAATACTACCGTGCTTTGTGTGTACTACAACAACCAGCTACATCCGAAATTTTGAAAAAACTAAATGTACCAGAAGGCTTTGAAATACAACAAAAAACACCCATACGTGTTTTACACCGAAGACCACTGCATACGAGACCTCGTATGATCTATAAGCTAAGCGCCATGGTGCAGAAGGAAAATCCCAAAGTTGTAGTTCTTGATGTTGTAAGTCAGGCTGGTACTTATATAAAGGAGTTAGTGCATGGTGAATTTGGTAGAACAACACCATCGGTGTCTTCCATAGTTGGACAACCTGTTGATATTATGGCCTTAGATGTTATGGCTATTGATTTGAATTGGCCCAAAGAAATCGACAATAGTTTAGAATCTGAAATGTAAATAATTTATTTTCTTGACTGGCTTTAAATAATCTTAAACCCTATAATAAAAAGCTTTGTTTTATTTTTTTCTAAACCAAGTTTTTTTTATACAAAAGGTTTTAATGTTTTTCTTTAGCCCAAAAAACGGATGCATTTCGAATGCTTTAATATTTAAGTTTTATGGTTAACATATTCTATGGCTTATAATCCATAAGATTTGTTGAAGTTATCTGAGGCAGTTCCTTAATGCCATCTTTATCCACTACAGCTACATTAAATTTGGGTAAATTAATGACCAAACGTTTTTGTATTTCCACAACACACTTTTTGAGTACATCATAGGCCTCCTCCTGGGTAATATTTTCATGATAGTAGCGATCGAAGATACTGGCACAGAACATGCCACCATAACCTTGACCAGCGTATTTAACTGATTTGGCATTGGCTAAATAGTCGATGTAATGTAATTCAGGACCTTCTTTAGGGTCATAACTAGAAATAAAGAATAATTGTTAGTAATTTACAATATACATAAATAGGAAAAATATAAATATACGTTATTAATAAAAATGTTCACATTTTACTTACCCAGCCACAAACATATTAACCTGATAGGGAGTGCGTGATCTCAAATAATCCGCAAGATTTTTACGCGTAAAATGAGCAGCACACTTGGGACTCAAATCGTAACCATTACGCATTTTATACAAAGCAATATTTTTCGAAATAAACTCTGTAAATTGTATCGTATCGCCGGATTCACCAATTGTAGCTATCATTAAATTGTCCGCAATTTTGTGTATTTTATTTTCATCTAAAAGGTTAAACAATAGAAAAATTCAAATATAATAGTTTCCTTGCAATTTTTTTGTAAAGTCATTATTGTTTTGGGCCCATGGTGGTAACTTACCCTCTTTCATTACAACAATTGAACGTGCCTGTGTTGTATCGGCAGATACCATAACAAAATCAGGACCGCGTATACCCAAAATAGTTTCCATTATATTAAATTATATTTATTTTGTATTAAGAATCCCAAATATGATGTTTGCAAAAATTTTTTTATTAGTTTTTCTAGCCGGGAATGACAATTCTGTTTAATGTTGTTTATGAAGTTGGCTGCAGTTGAGAGTGCTCGTGTAGGTAAAGCAGTTTCGACGATTTTACACTGCGTCGTTTTAATATATTCATCGAAATCGACGGTCAGAAAAAGTGTTAACTATCAATTACGTTATCCCAAAAAAAAGTCGACTAACTTTCTATTTTTTAATTTTTGTTGTAAACATTTACCTAGCCTTTACACATGCAAGTAACAGTTCGAAAAACACGACACATTGATACTTTTGCACTAACACAATCACACATGCGTGTGTAAATTTACACATGCATGAATGATTGTGTTAATGCAAAAGTATTAATGTGTTGAGTTTTTCGAACTGTTACTTGTATGTTAAAGGCTAGGTTAATAAAATGTGTGTAAAAAGTCGAAGGTTCTAATGTTCGAAAAGTCAACTTTTTAAAAATTGTTTCAACTGTAGAACACTAGTTATTATATGTGTATTTAACAAATTCTAAGTCTTTCTTTTAAATGATGTATGATTTTGAGAAAAAAACTAAGTTGGTTCCTATTTTCACTATATTCTCATATTTTAGATTGTGTAATTTCACAATAAAATTTAGAAAGTATCGTAAGCAATATTTAATTATGTTTTGGAATCCTATTTAATCATTCTTAACCTAGTCTTTACACATGCAAGTAACAGTTCGAAAAACTCAACACATACTTTTGCACTAAAACAATCATTCATGTATGTGTAAATTTCAGTTTTTCGAACTGTTACTTGCATGTGTAAAGGCAAGGTAAGAGATTTATCGTCTCGAAAACGCGGTGAACATTTTTTTCTCTAACAGGGCGAATTGGAAATTTCATATGACCATAATTATGGGAAGAAGGACACATGTTTTCGTGATTTGTGATAGTTATGGGAAACATGTCACAAATAGTGACAAATAAAATTTCGGCAAACCGAAATTTTCTAATGTACGTATATAGATTCAAAATCTAGTTTTTGTTTTACATTAATCGGTACCATATTAAATATATCAGACGAAAAGTATTTTGAAGCACTATTCGATAATACCCATATTATTTAGATAATTTATTAATTATAGGATATATTTACTATTATATGTGGTAAAAAATTGTAATGTTTTTATGCTTATAATTGAGAAAGCTATCAACACAAGCTGTTAACAAAATTTTATTTTAAGAGCTCTATGCAAAATGCTAATAAAAAACACGCCATACCTTTTGTGTATTTCAAATCGTCCATTTAATTATATGAAAAAATTAAAATTGTAATGATTTATAGCACAGACACAGAGTATACAGAGGTGTCACGAGACAGAAAATAATCTCGTTTTCTATTCGTCTCTTTCTTTATAAACTGCCCTTTTCATTGTTTTGTTTTGGTTATTTGTTTGTTTTGATTACATTACTTTGTCTACCATATTCGCGTTGTATATAGCGTTTTGCTTTAACACATCACTGATATTGTAGTACAAAATATTTGCTATCCTTTTTTAAGAGAACTGCCCTTTCATCTGATTTTGAGTTTTTGAAACGTCAAATTTGACACCTCTGTATACTTTGTGGCACAGATATATATACAGATTCGTCAAAACTGACGTTTACGATAGTGGTATATCAGGTTTTCTTCATTTAACCTCATCAAAGAAAAAGGATAGCCATACATTTTACATACACATTTGCTATTCCTTTCTTACGTTGGGGTTAAATGTGTGATGCCACTTTGATACATTTTACCACCGTGACGTATCTGTTCATCATCTTCACAAAATTATTTAATATATTCCATGATGGTATACCTAAAAATCCCGTTATACTGCAAATTCTCCCTTAATCCCTAAAAATACAACTCTACAACAGACACGTCAACCTTTATCAATAATGATGATAATGCCGTACTATTCTTATCCACATAACAAGAAATAAAAAAAAACGTCAATGATTTTTTGTATTTCACCGTTTACCTCTTTCGTCTTTTTGCAGTGACAGCAAACTGTATTTGAGTGCGTGTCATTATTTTTTCCTAACGATTTTCTCTGCTTTCCTCAAGAAAATCGTGGAAAATACACCATTAGTGTATAAAAATAATTACATTTTAAATAAAACACAACATAATAGTGAATAAAATATGTCGGGTGAAGTGGTTGAACAAGTAGTGGAAGCTGTGAAAGAAGCAACCGAATCGGCTGTTGAAAATGCAACTGAAACCATAACAAATGCAAAAGTACCCTCAACTCCAGAAGGTATTGCTGTGGCCTATGGAAGTCTGGTCATTATGGCCATGTTACCTATTGTTGTTGGTTCCATACGCTCCGTCAAATTGCACAAAGCTAAAAAGGTGGGTTAATTTTATAATTTATGCTGACAAATGATAGATGGTTTTGGTGGTAGATAAATTGTACTCGTTGTATGGATTTACTAGATGTGTATGAGTGCATTTTGTTGTTGGTTTTGAAGGGGGCGATTGCTATTGTTGCTATTAGCAAGTGCCAGCGTAATTGTGTAAACAAGTATGAATAGCGCTTCGGAACTTTATTTTTGTTTAAACAACTCACGTTTAAAACCACATCAGCGTTTTTAGTATAATTAGACTGGAATTGATCAAGTAAATGTTGATTATGTATTGCAGCATTTTTGTCGGTTTTAATAATGAAATAATTTAAATACAATATTATTCTTGCAAGAAATCATAGATTATTAGCATCACAGCATAATCTAATTCTTATATTAAATTACAACTTTTATAAATTTTTAGGGGTTTTGTAAAAACCACATTATATGTGGTTATGTATGGGTTTAAAAATGTATTTCTGTTTTGCTGGTTAATTTGTATTTCAAAATAGTTTATGGATATGATACAATTATACCTACTTATATTTTCACCATGAGTGGTAAGCGTATATTCCACATTCCAGAAATGGCTGAGATATTAGCAAAAAACAACGCCTACCTCCATTTTTTCACCAACATTATCTCCCTCTTTTTTACCGAAGTCCTTGTGATTTAAAATATTTTTAACACAAATTTATCGAGTTTATCCTTATCCATATTTTATAAATTATTAAATTTGTTTAAAGAAAACTTGCATTTGTGTTCAATTTTGTATAAAGAGATTGTTTTAAAATCAAATTATTTTATAAGTAAATCTTACATTATTTAAATAAAGATTTCTTTATTGAGAACTCACAATTTTTATATTTCTTTATAGATAAGCGGCGAAAAAGCTGATACAATGACAACAAAAGATGCTATGTTCTTCCCCCTCATCGCATCCGCATCTCTTTTCAGTCTCTATATTATCTTCAAAATTTCCTCCAAAGATCACATTAACCTGTTATTGACCGGTTATTTCTTTGTTTTGGGAGTCATTGGCTTGGCCCATCTATTAAGTCCTATCGCCAATTCATTAATGCCCGCCGCTGTCCCAAAAATACCATTCCATATACATTTCACTCGCGGGGAAGGTAAAAATAAGGAAGACATAATTAACTATAAATTCAGCACCTACGATATTGTGTGCTTAGTCATATCGGCCGCCATTGGTGTGTGGTATTTGTTGAAAAAACACTGGATTGCCAATAACATGTTTGGCCTGGCTTTTGCCGTGAATGGTGTGGAAATGTTGCATTTGAATAATATTGCAACTGGTTGCATTTTGTTGACTGGTCTCTTTTTCTATGATATTTTCTGGGTATTTGGAACAAATGTCATGGTCACGGTTGCCAAGAGTTTTGAAGCTCCCATTAAACTAGTTTTCCCACAAGATTTGCTTACCAACGGCTTAAATGCTTCCAATTTCGCCATGTTGGGCTTGGGAGATATTGTTATTCCTGGTATTTTTATCGCTTTGTTATTACGTTTTGATCACAGCACCAAACGCAAGAGCCGCATTTATTTCTATTCCACCTTAGTGGCTTATTTCATGGGTTTAATGGCTACCATTTTCGTTATGCATGTATTTAAACATGCACAGCCAGCTTTGTTGTATTTGGTGCCATCTTGTATGGGTACCCCTTTGTTGGTGGCTATTATCCGCGGTGAATTGAGAACATTATTTGAGTAAGTATTATAAATAAGTAAATGCTTATAAAATATGATTATATTGTATACATTTTAACATTCCAGCTATGAAGATCATCCCGAGGAAAACCCAGAAAAGAAGGAGGTCAAGGAAAGCAGCAGCAGTAAAAAGAAGGAATCGAAAAAAGCCAAATGATTATCAGGTGTTGACAATCCTGGCACAACAACAACTTCTGATAATACAACCAGTAACACTACCCCACAACATTCTGCGACAGTTGTTAAACGTTATCCCAAACAATTTACAAATCGTCCAAATTCATACATTTAAATGTATGGATTCCTTTCTTCATCCCATAATTTTCCATAAATGTTGTATCTCTTTCTAACATCTTATATTGTTTTTTTTTTACAATTTCCTTTTGTATTCGCTCACTGTTTTGTTTTATACCTTTTTATACTACTACTAATTTCTACTTTTTTATATATATTTTTAGAAATTATGATAAAAGTAGTTTTATGCTTAAAATTTCATAAACTTTAATCAAAATGAAAACACAAAATGATAAACTATTGATAAACAACTATTACAAATATGTAAATAATTAGAAATCTGCCTTTCTTCCACAAAAAACTTTATCTATATATATAAAAGAGTAACGTTACTGACTGACTGACTGACTGACTGACTGACTGACTGACTGACTGATTCATCATCGCACAGCCCAAACGGTTGAAGCTAGAATCATGAAATTTTAACTGTGGGTTCCTCCCTCCCCAAAACGATCCGATAAGAAGGGATTTTTGGAAATTCGAACGTTTAGGGGGTAAAAAAGGGTAAAAACGGGTAAATTCGGTAACCTTATATCTTCGAAACTAATAAAGATACAAAAAAACCTAAAATTGCATGTTACTCTATTTAAAAAATAAGCTGACAGGTGTTTCGTACTTTTTCGAAATTCGAACCTTTTAGGGGAGAAAACGGGTAAAAACTGTATTTTGGTACTTTTTTGGCACCATATGTATCTTTTAAACTACTAAACATAGAAACAAATTTTAAATCGTATTCATTACATATCAAAAAATAAAAAATATAAGTTTGGTACTTTTTGGAAATTCGAACCCTTAAGGGATAAAAATTGTATTTATTTTTGGTACTTTTTTCATAAAGTATGTTTTTCTACAAATTGATATAGACATATAAATATTTTATTTTAAGCTCCCATCACGATACAGAAATTTATTTGATTAAAATTTTAACACCGCAATGGGGATAAAAATGGTACCAAAAAGGGGGTAAAAACGGAAAAATACATTTTATTTAACATTTTCAGCCAATTTTGATATATTTTTAACATTGGTTCCTGGATTCATGAAAAATTTACTAACAGAGTGCTATTTGGAACTCGACTGATAAGATGTATATTTGTCCAAATCCGGGAAAACAGTTTGGTACTTTTTTTAAAACTTATTTTTCTTGAGCACATTAACACAGATTTTAATCGTTTGAGGCATGTCTTTAAGCATAAACAATTTTGGCAAAATGGAATATTTTTAAATTTCAAACTTGAGGGGTGTTCAAGGAGGAAAAGGGCATTTGGTACTTTTTTTCCTAATGGTACTTTTTTTAATATTTTCAATTATTTCACTTATCGACATTAAAGTTAGCTGATATGTATCTGAATGAAGTTAGAGTTAGGAGTAGGGGATAATATTTAGGTACCAAAATGTGAGAACTGAACTATAGGTACTTTTTTGTTCTTCTAATGGTACTTTTTGAATTTTCTTTAATAATGGGCCTAGAAACATGAAATTAAGCATTAATGATAATAAGTGAATGAGAAGTTTAGGAGGAAACTCTATCGCAGTTTTTATTATATTAGAGTGGTACTTATGGTACTTTTTCTTTATTCTAATGGTACTTTTTTGAATTTTCTATAATAATGGACATAGAAACATAAAATTAAGCATATATGGTAATAAGTGAGTGAGGGTAGACTTTTTGGTACTTTTTCTTTATTCGAATGGTACTTTTTGTAATTTCTTCACGAATGAACCTATAAACATGAAATAAAGGTTATATGGACCCGAATGAGTGGGAAACCGCAAGTGGGGGATTTTTGGTACTTTTTCAATATTCTAATGGTACTTTTTGATTTTTTTGTAATAATGGACATAGAAATTCGAAATTAGGCGTATATGGTCCTAAGTGAGAAAAAATTCAATTGGATACTTCATGGTACTTTTTCTTTATGCTAATGGTACTTTTTTGAATTTTCTATAGCAATGGACATAGAAACATGAAATAAAGCATATATGGTCCTAAGTGAGTGAGAATTCTAGAGGGAGACTTTTTGGTACTTTTTCTTTATTCGGATGGTACTTTTTGTAATTTCTTCACCAATGAACCTAGAAACATGAAATAAAGCTTATATGGACCCGAATGAGTGGGAATCCACAAGTGACTGCCTTTTTGGTACTTTTTCTATATTCTAATGGTACTTTTTGATTTGTTTGTAATAATGGACATAGAAGTACGAAATTATGCGTATATGGTAATAAGTGAGTGAAAATTCAAGCGGACACTTCATGGTACTTTTTATTTATTCTAAAGGTACTTTTTGCAATTTTCTATAGCAATGGACTTAGAAACATGAAATTAAGCATATATGGTCCTAAGTGAGTGAGAATTCTGGAGGCAGACTTTTTGGTACTTTTTCTTTATTCGGATGGTACTTTTTGTAATTTCTTCACCAATATACCTAGAAACATGAAATAAAGCTTATATGGACCCGAATAAGTGGGAAACCACAAATAGGGGACTTATGGTACTTTTTCTATATTCTAATGGTACTTTTTGATTTTTTTGTAATAATGGACATAGAAGTACGAAATTATGCGTATATGGTAATAAGTGAGTGAAAATTCAAGCGGACACTTCATGGTACTTTCTATTTATTCTAAAGGTACTTTTTGCAATTTTCTATAGCAATGGACTTAGAAACATGAAATTAAGCATATATGGTCCTAAGTGAGTGAGAATTCTGGAGGCAGACTTTTTGGTACTTTTTCTTTATTCGAATGGTACTTTTTGTAATTTCTTCACCAATATACCTAGAAACATGAAATAAAGCTTATATGGACCCGAATAAGTGGGAAACCACAAATAGGGGACTTATGGTACTTTTTCTATATTCTAATGGTACTTTTTGATTTTTTTGTAATAATGGACATAGAAGTACGAAATTATGCGTATATGGTAATAAGTGAGTGAAAATTCAAGCGGACACTTCATGGTACTTTTTCTTTATTCTAATGGTACTTTTTTGACTTTTCTATAGCAATTGAATTAGAAATATGAAATTAAGCATATATGGTCCTAAGTGAGTGAGAATTCTAGAGTGAGTGAGAATTTTAGGGGGAGACTTTTTGGTACCTTTTCTTTAATCGAATGGTACTTTTTGTAATTTCTTCAACAATGAACCTACAAACATGAAATAAAGGTTATATGGAGCCGAATGAGTGGGAAACCACAAGTGGGGGCTTTATGGTACTTTTTCTGTATTCTAATTGTCCTTTTTTAACTTTTCTATAGCAATGGACTTAGAAATATGAAATTAAGCATATATGGTCCTAAGTGAGTGAGAATTCTAGAGTGAGTGAGAATTCTAGGGGGAGACTTTTTGGTACCTTTTCTTTAATCGAATGGTACTTTTTGTAATTTCTTCAACAATGATGAACCTATAAACATTAAATAAAGTTTATATGGAACCGAGTGAGTGGGAAACCACAAGTGGGGGCTTTTTGGTACTTTTTCTATATTCTAATGGTACTTTTTGATTTTTTATAATAATGGACATAGAAGTACGAAATTATGCGTATATGGTAATAAGTGAGTGAAAATTTAAGCGGACACTTCATGGTACTTTTTCTTTATTCTAATGGTTTTTTTTTACTTTTCTATAGCAATGGACTTAGAAACATGAAATTAAGCATATATGGTCCTAGGTGAGTGAGAATTCTAGGGAGGGACTTTTTTGTACTTTTTCTTTATTCGAATGGTACTTTTCGTAATTTCTTCACCAATGAACCTAGAAACATGAAATAAAGCTTATATGGACCCGATAAGTGGCTGCCTTTTGGTACTTTTTCTGTTTTCTAATGGAACTTTTTGAATTTTCTGTAATAATGGACATATAAATATGAAATTAAGCGTATATGGCACTAAGTAAGTGAAAAATCAAGGGGATACTTCGTGATACCTTTTCTTTATTTTCTTCACCAATGAACATGATATAACGCTTATATAGACCTAAGCGAAAGAAAATCTACAAGTGGGAACATTATGGTACTTTTTCTTTATTTTAATGGTACTTTTTAAATTTTCTATAATAATGGACCTAGAAATATAAAATTAAACATATATGGTCATAAGGGAGTGAGAATTTAAGGGGGAGTCTTTATGGTACTTTTTCTATATTCGAATAGTACTTTTTGTATCTTCTTCACCAATGAACTTAGAATTGTGAAATAAAGCTTATATGATCCCGACCGATTGGGAATCCACAAGTGGGGGCTTTATGCTACTTTTTCTATATTATAAAGGTACTTTTTGAATTTTCTCTAATAATGGATTTAGAAATACCAAATTAACTGCATATTGTTTTAAGTGAGTGAAAACTCAAAGAGAATACTTAATACTTTTTCTTTATTCTAATGGTACTTTTTAAATTTTCTATAATAAATCTAGAAACATGAACATAATATTATATGGACTCGAGCGAGTAGGATTCTATAACTTGGAACATTATGGCGCTTCATTATTCTAATGGTATATTTTGAATTTTCTATAATAATGGACCTAGAAATATAAAATATATGCTCCTCAGTGAGTAACTAACTTTTTTAATATATTAAATTAGTTAGCTTAAATACAAAAATAATTTGTATTTTTTCGTTCTTCGAATGGTATATGATCCTGACCGAATAAGAATCTAAAAAAGGGACTCACAGGTACTTTTTTCCAACTAATAATATTTTTTGACTATTTTATAAAATAAAACCTAAAAATTCAAAATTAGGCACACATGATTCGGAATGAGTTAGAATTCACAAAAGGTGACTTTAGTGGTACATTTCTTTAGCATTTTCTATAAAAATGATCATGTGTGGGCATATAAAATGTGGGTCTAAATGGTACTTTTTTATTATAATAATACGTTTCGAATGAGCTAGAAGCCACAATACAATGATTCAATAAACATAAATCTAGAGGCATGTTATCCTGAATTAGCTTTAATTCACAAAGGGAGACTTAATAGTACTATTTCTTTCATCCAATTGGGGTGGCGAAGCGCACCGGGTTTATTGCTAGTTATTTATAAATCTATGCGATGAACTGCTTTATTTTAGCAGTTTTATATTTTTAATTTTTTTCCTTCTTTGCTTATAATAAATAACAGTTTCTTTAATTAGACTAGACATGAAATTTTTAAACAAAAAAAGAAAAATGTTTATTTAACAAAAATATATTGTAAAATCGGAATAAATAAATTAAAATTTATATGTAAAAGGAGTTTTAGTTGATTTTATTATGGTTGACGTGGAAATGAAAATGATGATTTGATGGTCGATTTGGTGATGTCAATTTCCGTATGTTGGTTGGATCATAAAGATGCCTACTAGATATACTTTTAAGAATTTTGCTATTGAAAACCAACTACGACAGTCTATTAAAGGACTTAAACATGAAACAAGTAAGAAAGATATATTTGACTGTGCCGAATCTTATATACCATTCACCAAATTATACTTAAGATAAAGATTGAAAACAATTTATGTTGAAAAATATAAGTGATAACATTTTTTGTTAAAAAAAATATTTTTTTTTTGGAAACAATTTATTTTTGTGAAAACAAATTTTAATTTTTCCGAATTCAAATAGCAACCTAGCAAGACTATAACGAAGATATTGATCAATCATATATGTATGGTGTTGAAAACCATCTAAGACGATTAAAGGATTTGCTACACGAACAAAAGAACAACACCCAACTTTTTTGCTACAAGTGTGAATTCCCTCAAATAACTTACCTATATGGTTCGGGAAAATCAGCCAACATATGACTGATATAAGCAACAACCCACGTCTCGATTTTTGATCTATATCTGGATTACTAAGTCAATAACATAAACAATATTATACACATTTGCAAGATCTTTCCAACGACGTATATAACCGACAATGGGTCAAAATCGGGAAAATTACTTTTCAACCCAAATTGTTTGGCAAAAAAAATATGTTTTGACGAAAAAAATTTGTTCACCAAACATTTTTTTCGTGAACTTTTTTTTCATCCAATTTTTTTTTTACAAAATTTTGTTATCACATATTTCTTTCACCAAACATTTTTTATTTGTAATAATTTGCAAAATAAATGAATTACATACATATGTATATAAGAGAAGAAACGTAAAGATATCTTAATACAAATCTTAAAACTAAAGTTTTAATAAGCTTCTAATTGTTCCAAAGGCAACCATTTGGAACTTTCTAAAGCATCATATAAATTACGGTCGGAATCGAGAGCCTCACGATTCAACATATCGACATCTAATGTATACTTATGTTCGACTAAAGCATATTCATCTTCTTCTGCGGTAGCACCACCATTCGAAGAAACGGCCGCTGCAGCAGTTTGCTGTTCATATTGAGCACTGCGTTGAGCACTCCAGGCCTCAGCATGTTGTGCCAATGTTTGCGGATTTGAATGTGATTGGGCCATACTTTGCTGATAGTATGCGCTAGTGGGATCTGTGGCTGCAGTTCCGGTGGGATCGTAATAATTTTGCCAGGCATTATATCCCTGCCAATAAGTGCTGGTTGGATCATAATATTGTGTATAGTCTGCACTAGAGGCAGCTGTAGTGGCGCCTACATTTGTTGAAGAGCCATATCCGTAATTGCTAGTGGTACCCAAAGCAACTCCCAGTTCATTTTTTGGTTTTGGCACAGCATTGCAAATTTTAATGGGTTTCGAACCCAAGCCTGTATAACCATTCATATCATACAAAGCAGACTTTTGTTCATCTTCAATGCCAAAACGTACAAACCCATAGCCTTTGGAAAACCCGGAACCATCCAATATAACCTTGGCCGTTTTAATTGATGTGTATTTTGAAGAAAAGGCTTTATACAATTGATAATCGTCAACATCGGAACTAAGATCTCCCACCCAAACACTGAATTCTCGTTCATTACCCGGTAATTTATAAGAGTTACTGGCGCTATTCAAACGGAATCTAACAATGGGATTTGTGCCTGGTATGGGTTTACCATTCAATTTGTGCATTGCGTCCATAGCTCTGTCATCGGTGGCAAAGTTGACAAAACAATAGCCAGCTGGTTCACCAGTATATTTGTTACGCATCAAACGTACTGTTGTGGGATCTTCGCCCATTTTGCGGAATGCAGCTATGATAAAGTTTTCCGTCATGTACTGCTCCAGCTAAAAATGTTTTATAGATATTTAATTTGAATTTTTATAATTTATTAATACTTACACTTCCCATCCACAACTGGCAATGTACAGATGACATTTTTAGAGGAATTTATGATAGTATTATTATTTAAATTATAAATGTTATTTTAATTTTTAAGATATTGCTCTCAAAAAAATATTTCACGCTTTTAACAAATGTAAACATTGACAGGGCTGCCTGGTTTACAAACTATTACGAAGTCTGGTAATGCAGTGCTCAGGTGGCCACTTTTAATTTAGTGGAGAAAAAAATTTATTGCAAATAATTTCGAAACAAAAATATGAAAAACGCGAAGATTAATGTATTCGCAATAATTAGTTCTTTGGTTCGCTAAGTTGTTTTATTTTGAGCAAATAAATTCCTTAATTTAAGACAATCTTGAGAAAATCACAAAAAGGCGTAGTTTAGACTAATTGTTATTGTTGGTCGGCATAACCTGCTTCTAGATTGATTATAATTTATTGCACTTTAAAAAGAAGGGTTACTATGAAATTTAAAAAAATTGTTTGCATCAAGAAGTTACAAATTTTACTAACGTATGATTTGAAAATAGTCTTAAATATTCCTTAAAAATTTGGTACGTAACCTAAACTAATAGTTACCTTTCCTGCTATTATTTGCATTTATACACTGCATTATCATCACTAATATTTGACATTTGGTTTCTGACAACAACAACAACAACTGTCTCTTTTTTCACCACCACCACTTCTTCAGTTGATTTTCTTATTTTCATGGAGATTCATTTATAAAGGCCGAGAAGAAAAGTTCTAACGAAAAACTAAACTATTAATAAACGGAAACTGTTAATTAAAAAACGCACATTAGAAACTGCCGTAAAGTGTGATAAAATAATTAACACAATTTTGAAGATATTCTAGAGGAGTTGCAGTGAATCCTAAATTCTAAAAAGACACACTCGCAAGAAGATGACAATGAAAAAACAATTACGTCTGCTAGCTAAACCCTATTATTGGGTTAATATCATAATGGCCCTGTCCTATTTAATAGCCAAAAAGACTATACCCATTTGCTCGAGAATATTCACGCATAGGGGCGAAGACGAAATGTGCGATCTGGACAGTCGAGAAACAGAAATTTTGTTCTTTTTGCTAATTGTGATAATGATAAGAAGCCGCAAAACGGGTAGTGTTACTATGATCAACTATTTATCCTCATCATTCTTGTACACAAAAGTAGCAAATGGGATTTTATGGGCATATAGCGATTTTCGTTACGGTTTAGGCTTTTTGCTGCTGTGTGTGTTGGTGGGTATGCTGCTGCCAGAGCCCACATATAAGGGCCCAGAACATATAACCTACTTTCGTACGGCACAGTCTTTTGAAGATGAATTGGCCCGTGACAAACGCATTAATTGGTTGATATGCTTTTATACCGTATGGAATCCTAGCTGCGTAAATTTTGCTCCCATATTTGCCGAATTATCCGCTGAATACAATTTGGATAATTTGAAATTTGGAAAAATTGATGTAGGCCGTTTTCCAGAAATGGCTCAAAAGTATCGCATCTCGGATAGCAGTTTCTCACGTCAGCTACCAACTGTTATACTGTTTCAAAATGGCAAAGAGGGTGAACGTCGCCCCGTGGCTGATGCTAAAGGCAAACTGCAGAAGTTCTTCTTTTCCTCGGACAATGTTAGAGCCGCGTTTGGTCTCAACAATTTGTACAAGCAATGTGTAGAGAATCCAATACCTGTCAAGGCAGCCAAACAAACGGCTGCTATTAAAAAGGCACAATAAATGAAGGAGGACACATCATATACATCAATCACAGGATAACACGTCATAAATTTAATATCGTCATTATATTGTGATTTGGTTTTTATTAGAGACACTTGAAAAATGAATGATAAGAAAGGTTCTTAACTGATTTTTGGAAACAAGAACGATGGAGAGATACCGCCTATAACAAAATACATTTATTAGTTAGTATACGTATGTTAAAAGTTTAACACAATTGTATAAAATATGTCTTCATTAATTATAGTTACTCTTATGATGCAACGCCTTTAAAAAAATGCAATTAAGTTTTCATTTTCTGTTCGATTTTTCTGTGCTATTCGATTTTTATTTTGTTGGTAGCATTTCTAGACCATTTCCGTGAAAATATAGAGCAAACAAGTGAAATAGATATAACAAAATATTAAATAAATTATAATGCATTTTTTTTTTAATTTCGAATCTCAAAGTGTAAATTCATACAAACTGGATAATTCGAAATAAAAAATCTATTTTAAAAACAACTTTTTTTGGAAATGGTGCAGCAAACGCTACTTATTAAATTTTTTTGTTACTGTAATTTATAATTTATTTATAAAAACAATGCTTCGTTTTAATCACGTTCTAGTAATTTATTATTATTTTGTTTTAGTTTTATGATTATTTGTTTTTTTTTTGCATTTATTGTAAAACTAAAAGTATTTACTTGATTAATAATTAAAATTTTAATTTAATCGTAAGATTCATACAATTTTGCCATATTTTTTTGTTGCTTCTTAATTTTTATTTTATTTTTTAGTCATTACAATAAGCAAACTTTAGCAGGCATTTTAGTTACACATTGTTAGATCAATATTTTTAGCTTTTTTCAGTTTTAGCGAAAAATAAATAATAAAATTTTAATAAAAATATCAAAATATGTTGTTTTTAATTGCGAAGAAAATTAATTAATTAATGAAAAATCGGACAAACAAAGTATGTAATACTAAATATCATTATTGAAAAAATATTTATTCTTTGTCCATCACTTTCCAAATATGTATTTTAGGTGACAGTATGTATCAACAAATTCGGGGGATAAAAGTATTTTATGATAATAATTATGATTAATAAATTAAAAGTTTTATATTATTTCATCAGTACATAATTGTATTTTTTTAGTGCAAACAAAAATTTATTACTAAATATTCAATTCTGTTTGTTGTTTTATTTAGTATACAATGTTAAATAACATTTTGAAGATAAAACAGTACCATAGATAAGGCAGTTTTTCTAACTAACAATTTTACTGACATCTAGTGTTCAGTAGCTATAAATTTCCCTTACAACCAACTGCAGCCAACTTCGTACGCAAATGTCATGGAAATTTCCCTTTTTTAACAAAATTTCCCTTTTTACTCGCTGTTTCAACTTCCTTTTCGTGCTTGCGCTCTTTCCTTTTACATCAATATGGCTGATCAGGTAAGACGCGAAGAAAATTCTACGTTTTTTTCAATAAAAACCACAAAATTGTGCACTAAATGTGAAAATTCTTAAAAAATGTGAAAATTGAAAACAAAAGCTAACGATGGATGTAAGATTTATGTGAAAGTTTTAAGGAAAAATGTAAAAAATCCAGGAAATAAAGTGACAGTTGTGTTTTCAGGGGCGAGTAACAACACCACGCGGAACAAAAAGAAAATTGTTAAAATAAAAAAAAAAATGTGAAATGAAAATTATTAAACAAGTGTTTTATAACAAAAATTTGTTTCTATTTTAAATAAAAGTAATAAGTGCTGTAGTTGTTTTAAATAATTAATTTAAAAAACTAATATTTTTTTTATTAAAATATAACCTTACTTTTTTTTTTGTTAATTTTGTTGCATTTTCTTATTTGCTGGTGTCTGGTTAATTTATTTCAATTATCATTTAAAGCAAACCGAACGTGCTTTCCGTAAACAATTTACTGTGCCTGTGATACGTCGCAAGCCCAATAATTACAAGAAAAAGCCACGTTTTCATCGCAGCATTGGTCTGGGTTTTAGAACTCCGGCCGAGGTAAGTTTCTGGAACAAAAACTAATTTGTGTTTTGTTTTTTTTATTTCTATGCACGACTCTACACCCCCTTATTCCACAAATAAACAATCAACCAACATTTCCCTATGAACGTTTACACAAATTCATACATTTCTTCAACCCAAATGTTTGCAAATTGTTGTGTATATTTAACAAAACCCCAACCAATCCCTACCACTTTAATGACGCATCTTAACCAACATGAACACCACCTCCCTATCAAATTTGCATTTGTTGTGTTATGTGTGTGTGCCTGCAGCAAAACGAGAGAGCCTTCCAAAAACAATTCGGCATTAACCTAAACAGAAAGGTTAAGCCCGGTACCACCAAGAAGAAGTTGCTTCGCCGTTACCGTGATATCGGTTTGGGTTTCAAGACTCCCCGTGATGTAAGTTTTGTTTACACATATTTTGTTGCATATTGTTTTCATATTACCCTTTGTTTTTATTTACTAATTTATATAGAACAGTGTCATGTTTAGTTATTCAGTATGAATGAAAATAAATTTATATTTTATGATAAAATAATTGTAATATTAGCTTATAGTAAGCTACAGAAATATTTGTTCAAAAGCATGTATGAATTAAATCAGTTTTGATGATTTTTTATATATAATTTTGAAAGACTTGTAGTATTGAGCCTTACTTCTAACATTTACACGATAGGGCCATATAATCATTATAATTTATAATCATTTATGAAATGATTACAAATTCTATTTTAAATATATTTTAAATTAAAAATTAATTAACTTAAGATTAAAGCATTGCTCAATAATAGTTCTTCAAATTTATATAATACCTATGTAAAATTTCTTAATTACAATATCTTATCCTAAAATTTATTTATTATATTCATTCAATTGTAAACATTTGCTTTAATGTATATAAATTATTTTTTTAATTTTGATTTGTTTACTGTTTAAATTATTTACTAATTATTTCTTTACACTACTTTTTTTAATTCCTTAGGCTATTGATGGCAGTTACGTTGACAAGAAATGTCCCTTCACCGGTAACGTAAGAATTCGTGGCCGCATCTTAACCGGTGCCGTACGTAAAACTAAAATGCAACGTACCATTGTTCTCCGTCGTGATTACTTGCACTTTGTACGTAAATACAGCCGTTTCGAAAAACGTCACAGGAACATGAGTGCTCACTGCTCTCCTGCCTTCAGGTTAGTTTAAACTTCTCTTAAAAAAAAAAGAAATTATAAGAAATTTAACTGGAATTGTAAACAATTTTATGAATGGATTTTAAAGACAGCCAAAGTTGTATTTTAAGTTGTAGCTTAAACTCGGTTTAGCAAACAGTTTCATGTCAAGTGAACCAAATTTTGAAATCGATGTCTTCCGATTGGTCGAGAAATTTCTGAGTTAGAGGGGGTCAAAATTTGACATTTTGGCCAAGCCGGTGTTTTTTCTCATCCATGTAACTTATTACCTATTGTTCTTAGCTTTATTTTTTTTTTCCAAAATTCATTTTTTCCAATCCCACTAAGAGACCAAAAAGCTCTTAAAGGAATAGACCAAAGCTTTCTTTAGAGCAAAAAAAAAAAAAAAAAAAATTAAAAATTGGCCCATTTGGAAAAAAAATTTAGATTTTGCAAAAAAAAAAAAAAAATTCAAAAATTGTATGTCTTGGGTTACAGGGCCCATTTTGAAAAAAAAAGCCAAAAAGTTTTTGATTTTGGAAAAAAAAAATTGTATTTTTTATTTTTTTCCTGAAGATTGAAGAAATAGCTATCGAAACTATATGGGACACATTTTGCTAAGAACAAGTTAATAAGTTACATGGATGAGAAAAAACACCGGCTTGACCAAAATGTCAAATTTTGACCCCTTCTAACTAAATATCTCGAAATTTCATCCCAATCGGAAGACATCGATTTCAAAAGTCGGTTCACTTGACATGAAATGCCCCATATAAATATATTTTCGGTCTCTCTAAATATTATAATTCAAGAGTTACACTAAGTTTAATAACCAATTACAATGCTAAGCTACAACTAAAACCAACCTCATTAACAACCCATGTTTGGTTTGTTGGCTCTTTAACAAGTAAAATTCAATTAAGAAATTATTTTTCATTAAATGATGATAAAATCATGACGGTCTTCATAAACATAATTGCTGAAAAGACTTGATATTTTTACTTATGTAAATTTACTGAATATGAAAAAAGTAATATCATTTCAAAATTCCTTTTCTTACATATTTAAACCATATTAACTAAATATATTTTACATATTTTTCATTTAATTACAGAGATGTTGAAATCGGCGATATTGTTACCATTGGTGAATGCCGTCCCTTGTCCAAGACCGTTCGTTTCAACGTATTGAAGGTCTCCAAGGGTCATGGTATCAAGAAGAGTTTCAAGAAATACTAAATTTTACCATAGATAAATGATGCTTTTCTATTTAGTTTGATGTTCAAACTATGCTCTTTGATTTTTACAGACAAAATAAAAAAAATCCTTAAAAAATCAAAACTTTTCCCAATACTCTTTTATTGTTTTTTTTTTTTTTTTTTTTTTTTTTAGATTTTTAGGTTCTTTCCAGGGAAATTGTGCTGTTAAGATTTAAAAGGTAATTATTTATTTTTTTTTTTTTAATATTTTGAAATGTTTTTTGATATGATGATAAAATCATGACGGTCTTCATAAACACAATTGCTGAAAAGACTTGATATTTTTACTTATGTAAATTTACTGACAATACTAATCGTGTCAATTGCTTCTGGTACAATTTGAATAGACTTTGTAAAACGCACATCAACATGTGTAAATTAGTAATTTAATCCAGGGGACGAATTACCTCATTCGAGATCGAATGAACTATCGTATTGAGTAATAATTTCGTTATAGAAATTATAATAAAATCTAGTAAATTTCTTGGCATTCGATTCGATAACTCGATGTATTATATTATATATTCCGTAACTTTTTTATTGTTCAACTTATTGGGTTGTTCGTTTGCTTGCACATTTTTCTTAATACTACTAGCTTTGCAAATTTGCATTACAAAAAGTAAACAAAATATTGGAAAATAGTAAAACAAGCAAGCAATCGAAATGACTGACAAGTTTACAATGACAAATCATTTTTTTTTTTTAAATTTAACTTTAACGATATTTAAAACCAACCAGATTTATCCGATTTTAACCAGAAATATTGAGACGATTTAGAAAATATCTTAGCATCCTAAAAACTGTATTTAATTTAATACTAATTATTTTTATTTCTATTTACCATTTTCAGCACTTTTCTTTTTTCAATTTAGGGTCTTTACTATTTTTCTAATTTTAAAGGTAATTATAACAACACTTTATGTTTATCTTACATATTTAATTATTTCTTAAACTGATGATAAAATCATGACGGTCTTCATAAACACAATTGCTGAAAAGACTTGATATTTTAATTTAAATCCACTGAAAACTCTTAAACAAAAGTTTATTTTTTTGTTTTGATTGTTCTTTACCAATTACTAATGTTATTTTTTTTAAATTTTTTACTTGCAGGTTTTTTATTGTGTGCTAGAACTACAAACAAATATGATGACCAGAGTTCTTGTTTTTAATTAATTGCATTTAAATTTAAATTTTGAAGATATTCAAATAAAAATATTTTTTTTTTTTCAAAAAAAAGTTCTATTTTTTTTATATGTGGAATAATTAAAAAGTTTTTGGTTGATAACATTTCTAAAAGACCAAAAAACAGTTATAAGAAAAAAATGCAGTAATATGAAAACATGTATTATTAGAGTTTGATCAAATATCCTCTTTCGGATTAGACCAAAAATAGCCTCGATTTTCCTGGAAAATTTGGCCGAATAACTACACCGAATCTTTAATAACAATATCATGACTCAAACTGAAAAAAACATTATTAATGGAGTCTCATCGAAACTGAGTTTTTCATACCGAAACTAAATATTCGGTCAACATATCAGTATGCTGAAGCCTAATCTGATGCAAAATAATTTCTTGAAAAAACTAATTTATTTTAATTTTAGAGCCCTGCACCCACCTTACATTGCGGACTCCATTAATCTTGCTGTTTATATTAAACTGAAAAGTTTGTTTTTTGAGGGAACATTTTCTACAGGGTGCTTAGACATTTTACAATAAAATACAAGTCATTTTCTATTAATTATATTCAAAACTTGTTTCTCATTTAAAATTACATAATCATAATGTTTTCCTTTATAAAAGTTTCAGCACTCTGCTAAATTTTAACCGAATACTGTTATTAGGCAGCTCTGTTCCCGATGTGAAGAACTGAGAGTACTGCATCCCAGTACATAGCTATGATGATTCGAATTATTTTCTAGGCAGAGCGGTGAGCAACAAAAATTAAAGGATTTGAAATACTATTGAAGGATTTGTAAGCGGCTAAGCGCCGCCGTTAAGAAAATTATGGATTTCACAGATATAAGGTTAGGTTAGGCAGCCACTCGTTAAGCAGTTCACTTGGGTCCATTCAAAAGTGATCCCATTGTGATACCCAAGGGGTAAACCGTAGGGTATTTATAATACGTCTGTTGTCTCCGAGTTAATCCAACCAGATTCTCTAATGAAGGAGTAGATTCGTCTAAGATTCATTCTCGATAGCTCATCCAAGCAAGATAGGAATGTGATTCCGAGGATGCGTACCTTCAGGTTTGTCAGAGCCGTGTATTGGCGGAAAAGGTGAGACACAGTGTCCTCCTCTTCTTCATTATGACAGCTCCTACAGTAGTCATTATACCGTAGACCCAGTCTTCTAAATCTCTGGAAATTTGGGTAGATTTGTATATAATGTAGTCTTGCTCGATTAATGGGATGAACATCAAATATAAATATAAATAGGATTTTCGCGTAATAACATTCTCTTTTGGGAATGACATTTTAACAACTAAGCGGTCAGTAATAAGTCACTTGCAGCTCAAACTCTCCGCTCACCGCTTTGCCGCTCATTGCGTGGCCACGGTGAAATCACCCACAAATTAAAAAAAAAAATCACAATTTGTTTTCGATATTTTTCTTAAAGTATACTTTGGTGAAGGGTGCATGAGATTAGACACAGCCGAATATAGGTCTTTTAATTGTTATAATTTAAAATTATTAAATCGACAGTAAATTTCTATATATGTATAAGGGTTCAATTGAGAAAAACGGCACAGAGATCAATCATCTGAACAAAAAATAAAATTAAAAAAATCGAAAATCGTCAATAAGGTTTAATGAATTGCATCATCTGAAGGTAGTGTTGAGAAAACCATCGTTGATTTGAGATACACTGTTTGATTTGATCCTTTAAGTATGACATTTAAAAATTACAAAAAATCATAGGATATCGATTATGGTTTTATTTTAATATTTAAGTTAATTTGTGCATTTTAATATATAAACACCAAAATAATTGCATTTATTTATACACATGTATGACTGCAAATTTTATGTGCGTAAAAACAGTTATGTATTCAATATTTAAATTTAATGCAACACTGTATCTTAAAATCTCGGTTTAAAGTTTTGAGGATATTGATTGAAGCGTGGACGTAAAGCAGCATTGGCCTTATCGTATTCTTTGCCAGATTGTCCCAATATAACACCTTCAGCCAATTTCACATCTTTGCCAGGTGGTGTATTGGCTTCGGCCACATCGATAATTCGTGGATTTTTGCGATACTTGTACCACCAGTACTCAAATACCAAAGTAATACAGGCCATACCAATACCCACAAAGATGACTATGAAAACACCACCAATATTTTCGATGGAAATACCATCCGACTGATCTTCGGGTTTGTCACATTTGGCCTGGGCTTCATCATTCTTCCACCACTTTTCTTTGAGTTTTTCCAATTGGCGTTTGTTGAGGAGGGTTAAAATACTAAAAAATAAGAATATTTTTAAAGATTTCATAGTTAAGGTAAAAGTTCAGTATAAAACGTACGCATTATTAAACTGATCCTTGAGATGTGATCCCTGTTGCACAGCAATAGCATAAGGTTTACGTGAAAACTCCTCACCCACCACCTGAAGATCACAGTTTGTCATTACTAAATAGCGTATATCGGTAGCATCGCCCAGAAAAGCAAAACCCGTAGCGGTGGTGGAGTTACGAACTCTGGCTACAGCCTCATCCAGTGTCGAGGGCAATTGAGCCTCTTGCATAGCTTGCCACATTTTTGTGTATTTATCACTTACAGGATAATCCCATACAGCCAGTTTGGATCTCTCCAAAGGAGTCAAAGAATCATTTAAAGACAGATCTTTCCAAATCTCATAAAACATTTGCTCTATATTGGCCATGCGTTCAAAATAAGTCATGGCCGAAGATCCATTAAGGGGAGCGTACAAAATCTTGTATTGTTTAGCCAAGTCGTCTAAGGATTCAACAGGGGTGTCCAAACGTGATACCGTCAAAAAGGCAGCCAAATTGGCGGTATATGAAGCAATAATAATGAAACTGGAAGGAGAATATAGATAATATATTCAAGGTATGTTTTAAAAATATTTTATTTAATTTGTTACCCAAATAACCACCAAGTAGCCGCCACCAGGCGACCCGAAAGATTTTTGGGTGCCTCTCCACCTCCCTGCGGGGTCAATGAAGTCATACAAAACCATAAACACTCCTTCAAATTAAACTCTCTCTTCTCATCATCATCTTTGTATTTCTCACGATTATTTTGATAACTGTACGGACTCCAGCGATCAAATACCCACATTAGAAAACTGGTAAAGAAATATGCGGCCAATATACACAACCATACATTGGTTTCCAAAACGGTTAAGAATTTAAACAGTGAACTCGGAGTACTAGGTCTTTGCATCATTATTGTTATGCCGACCAAATCGTAGTAGGGCACCGTGAAATCTATAACAATTTCACGTTCTGCCATTACAGACATCGAACCCAAACCTATGTCGGCATGTTTATCGATTAATTTTTTGACAATGCCATTCCACTCTCCTTTCTCGTCCATGTTGCCGAATTTACCATCTTCAACTTCTTGAATTGTATAATCGAAATGTACAATTTCGGCAATTTCATTGATTAAATCTATACAGTAACCTTTGTAGCCCTTGGGAGCTGTTTCGTCCCTCATTATGAAGGGAGCTTGCTGCAGAGTAAGAAGAAAAAAGAGTTAGATGTGTTGTTAAAAGGCTTTATTTGAACAAAAGCATTTAAATTGTTTGGATACAGAACGTTCGCCTAAATTGTACTAATTTAGATTTCACCTTAAATGGGAGTTTCAAAATAGACTTCGAAATATTATAAACACCAATGCCTAACTGAATATCCAAATGAAAAAAGGATTATAATCTGTGATCACTTATATTTTAAACCAAAACTCGATTTTTTAATACAAAAATTATGTGAAACATAATCATGGCTATAAGTCGGTAACTAGTGGTCCAAATGTGACCACTTATATTTTAAACCAAAAATCGATTTTTCATATGAAAATTAAATGTTTAGTCTAAGTAATTTGATATAATTCCAGTTTTCTTTAAAGCTTAATTTAATTTGTTTAACTTACCACCACCGTAAAAATTCTATAAACCGTATCAGCTGTAAGATTTTTCATAGCCTCTTCATCTTTAATGGTTAAATAAGAATCTAAGCCCGCAGTCCAGGTACCAATTGATTTACTATTAACCGAATTACCACCACGTATTTGTATAACATTTATATCCATTTCAAATTTAGAGTAACTGTAGCCATTGAATGTTTGACCCGGTTGGGTGACTAATTCAAATTCACCATAAGATGTGGGTTCGGAGACCTAAAAATATTAAAAATATATTAATTTGTCGACATGAACAGCCTTAAAACTTGAGGTCTTTCATAAGCAAGTTACAATTTGGTATTGCGTTCTACCAGTATTTTGATATGTACCTGTATAAAATATTGTTTTAAATCAATATTTCTTTCGGGTGTATTTCCACCCTGAAAATCATCACAGCCTAAATATTCCATATTTGCAGTCCATGCACCCGATTGTAACATTTCTCTGCAAATTTAAAAATAAACATTACAAATTGGAAAACAGTTATAGTTTCTCTACAAAGAAAACCTACTTAATTGCCAAAAAGGTTCTCAAGGCCAAATCAAAATAGAAAACCGACATAATTTGTGGTTCCTCATTTAAATTGTAGGTGGTACGCAGCAGGCCCAAACGTTCGCGATTTTGCGGATATACTACCGGTTTTAAGAACATAATTGTAGCATTATCACGTTTACTAGTAACTTCACCTTCATTTTGGGTAATAGCATGCCAGGCGAAATTACGCTCAAAAAAGGCCGGTTTAACCGATTCTGTAATATTGGGTAAATTTATGTATAGTTTTCTTTAATATATGAAGAAATATCTCACCCAAAACTTGACCAATTGTTTTCAAACTGCCCAATATAAAGAAATTATTTATATCCAAATTTCTTAATCTCTCAATCTGATCGGCTCGGGCCCGTTCTCCCTCAGCTACGGCAGTAATAACATGGCGGGTTTGTATGTTTTGCAACAATGACTTGTACTTATGATCCATCACAAAGGTATCGTCATATAAAATGGCCGCATTGGTGATATTCATTTTACGCACTATACTTCTCACCACTTCCGGTATAATATCTGCCGGTGGCATAACTTGTAGTAAATATTTTTGTTTGTTCTCCTCCATGTCACGCCATTGCCTTAGATCACCCTCTTGGCCATAGGAGGCACTAACAGTGGGCAGACCCAGGGCTTGGGTAAATGATTTGACCGTTTCAGAAGCTACTCCTGATTTTGTAGTATCGAATACAATATGTGGCGGTTGTTTATTTTCAATACTTTGGGCATATTTGGTGCAAACTGTAAGAGGGAATGATGTTATGGTGAAATTAAATGAATAAGTGATTGCGACTTACTCGACTCCAAAAGTGCTTTAGCATCCGTTTTATTTGCTTCGATTTTATCGATTTGCAGCGACAATCCATAGTTGGAGTTTTTCTTCAAATAAGTTTGTACCGTTTCAATTGCTTTGGTAGCTGGGTCGTTGTCTAGTTCGTTTATAAATACTGAAATTAAAAAAATATATGTATTACTGTTATTTATATGTACAGACAGTGTAGGGTTCCTAATTTCCCGGACTTTTTCCATATACTAATGGAAAACTTTTTAGTTAAAATAATAAATTAAAATTTTGAAATTCTCAATTAAAAATTTCACAAAATGGACCGAAAGCCATGGTTGTATTGTAAAATGTAAGGACCCCAATAGTATGCAGATTTTTATTTATCGAAAATGTCTCTAAGTCCAAAAAGAATAATGTATACTTTTTCCCAATATTAGTATTTAAAATGCTAATATTGGGCGAATACCAACGTATTCATAAAAGCCAATAATTTCCAATATATTATACATATTATGTATAATATATAAAAATATTTATAAAAATACATTTTTATTGGACAATACATTGTTTTCAGTATGTAAATTGTGGGCTGTAATATTGAGTCATGGTGTTTAATAAACTCAATTTGAAAAGTAAATAATAATTACTTTAATATATTTTAATAACGTGGGGAAATGCAATGTTTAAATAAATAAATATTTTTTTTTTTTTTTTTTTTTTTATTAATTCTTCATTTACATAACCGAGCCCATAGGGCCTTATATGGCTAATAAAAGCTACTAACTATATAACAAACTACAAATAAAAAAAATTATAAATATGTAAATTTAAAATACTGTACATGGTAAATAAAGTACAAAATATCATTAAATATCTGAGATCAATAAACAGTAAGAATAAAAACGAGCCATAATGAATGCTGGATAAGAGTATTATTGGTTTTCATTGCTTATTATTATTGTACAGTTCAAAGTATAATTTTAAATAATCTTCATAAATATGTTACGCGTTATGATTTACATGCGAATCTGCAAGTTCTAATAATTTTGATTTAAATTGAGGAAGTGTATAAGAAAATTTTCTTAATTCTCTCGGTAAGGCATTCCAAATTTTAGATAAACGAATTTGAAACGATTTCTGAAAGCAGTTCAAGTGTCTAATGGGAAAAATTATCTGCGTGTTTCTAGTTGAACGAGAAAAATTAAAAATGTTAACAATATAACCAGGGTAACCTCTAACAATTGTTTTATAAAAAAATAATAACATCCTTATACCAATAAAATCATCAAAAGATGATCCAAGGAACTTATATACATGCTGAGTTACATGATCTCGTATTTTCAAACTAAAAACGTAACGAATAATCCTGTTAAAAATTTGTCTATATTTTCTTAGCATTTGGGCCCCTGTACCTGTAAATACTTCGGTACAATATAATATATGTGGCATTAAGACAGCCGAAGCCACTCGTCTTCTTATTGAGCAAGGTAAATGAATATTCAATGAATATAATCTTTTCAATATAAATGATATTCGAGAAGATAAAAAATTCAGATGTGGAGAAAAATTCAATAAGTTATCTATAATAAGACCTAGACATCTCATCTTGTTAACAAATTCAACAGGCACATCATTAATTCGTATATGCATACTGCCAGTATCGAATCCAAATCCCATTAACTTTGTCTTGATCGGGTTTACACAGAAACAATTGTCAGATGCCCATGATGCAACACTACGAAGGATGTAATTAACACCCTCCTGCAACACATCCACAAATTCAGCATCAGAATAGCAAAGCAATTGGACATCGTCAGCATATACAAAGGGCAAACAGGAAACACCATTAAACCTAAGTAAAAGGTCGTTTATATAAATCATAAAAAAAAGAGGGCCAATCACGGATCCCTGTGGAACACCACTAGTGATCCGTAAAGTGTGTGAAATAGAAGTGCCAATGGATATATACTGATGTCTATCTTGTAAGTAAGATTTAATTAAACCACATGCATGACGTGAAAAGCCAAAATCATGAGATAATAGAGTAATTTACATAGAGTACATATTTTTATTACTTAGTGCACTTAAAAAATGGTGTTAGTAGGATCTACTAAATACATTTTTCAATAATAAAACTTACTATCAGTCCCTATATGTATGTCAAAAGAAAAGTCAGTCCAAATAATTTGTATAAAACACTTAGTTTTAAATAAGCAGTGAGCGATAATACAATGGAAACTTTTTTGAAAACTATATTCCGTAAGAATTTAATAATTTAACAACAAGAGAGTTTAAGAATTTCCCAAAAATGACTCCCTGGGAGGTTATTAATGAAAATTAGTTTTTGAACATTTAGCCATAGGCAAATGAGGTTGGTCTTGGTAGCTCTCGCCCCCCGAAAAAAACTCTTATTTCTAAAACTATTTGACAATGAACACATAAATAAAACATTGTTCTCTTTTCGGATGAATCCAAATATAATTTTAAAGGCAGCGGTGGGAGAACATTTATAAGACGGTCGAGGGCAGTGATGGTAACTTTTTTGTATTGATTTCCGTACAGCCCTAAAAAAATTACCGTTTTTTGGGTAAAATTACTGTATAGTCTTGTACAAAAATAATAATATTTTCCTACAATTTTGTGAAAATGAGCAAATTCACTTAATTGTGAATAAATTCGAAAAGAATCCCTTGATTGGTATGATCGATAACTCATTTTGTTCCTATTACATGTGGCTTTGCGATAAAGCCATAAATCGGAACAATTTCTGTCGTTTTCGATTTTTCATGATATTTTTTAAAAACAAAAAAAGAAAAAAAAAAAATGATATTTTCATGTAAAAAATATTTTTTTTGCTACAATTTGTTATTATAACTCCAAACTATTGAGCCGATTGAAACGCAATATATATGTGAAAACTTGTACATAGCATAGGGAAAATGTTTTCAAAATTCAATCAATCAAGAAGA
Source organism: Calliphora vomitoria (assembly GCA_942486065.2). Taxonomy (NCBI): domain Eukaryota; kingdom Metazoa; phylum Arthropoda; class Insecta; order Diptera; family Calliphoridae; genus Calliphora; species Calliphora vomitoria. Next base: position 111,928,066 of record OW818030.2, on the reverse strand, counting down.
ACATTAACTACTCAATTGTATGTATATCAAACAAAAAACTAAAATTTTGTGAAAATTCACTTAATTGTGGATAAATTCGAAAAGAATCCATCGATTTTTATGATTGATATATCATTTTGTTTTTATTACATGTGGCTTTGCGATAAAGTCATAAATCTGAACAATTTCTGTCGTTTTCGATTTTTCACGATTTGTTTAAAACCAAAAAAAAAAAATAATTCTATTTTCACGTAAAAATTATATTTTTTGCTTAAATATTATAACTCCGAAACTACTGAGCCGATTGAAACGCAATATATATCAGAGGATTAATGGTTCTGTAAATCTCAACATTTCTAAGTTTATTTTAATAACAATGGACTGACCCTGACCATTATATTATGTGGAGAAACGTCTAACAAAATTTATAATTTTACTTAAACATTTTTTTTAAAAAAATATATCCATAGAATTGAAAAATTTTCCATATGCATCAAATCCAGACACATTATGAAAATATAACTTTTGTGGTCGAATGTTTAAAAATTGAAACTTTTTCAAATTACCGTACAAATGTAGAAATTACCTGCCTACTGTTCGGAGGTCTAAATTACCGTACAATACGGTAATTACCGTACGGTTAACACCACTGGTCGAAGGGAAAGAGTACACAAATAAGACATTCACTTTGGTGGTGTCAATAGTATGGTGAGTGGATGTTTTTCAGAGGTATGGGACCAATATATAACATAAAATACACTATGATTGGAATTAGATACAGATAAATTTTAAACCATGTTATGTAGTCATACGCCGAAGAAAATATGCCCCTAGATTATAGATTCACGCATGAAAATGACTCGAAACACATATCTAGAGTTGTAAGCGAGTGGTTACAATGCGTTTTGATCTCAATCCCATCGAAAATCGGGTTATTCTGGATAGCAAACTGAATTATATCACGAAGGAAGCTTTATCAGAAGAGGAGCAATATTTCAAATGAAACTATACTGAGTCACTGAATGGTTTTGTAAAATTATACCTAAGTTTCCATTGTTTTGTCAATACCATATTAATATCTACTTTTTAGTTTGTTTTCTATTTTCACGCCCATATTCATACAAAAATTCTAAATTTAAACAATGTTTTAAAGTAAAATTTCCATACAAAATTTGATTGTAAAACGTTGTTTAAATTTAAAAATTGTTTATGAATATGACCATAGAGAATTATACATAGAGACGAGACACTTCGATTTGTCAAACAAAAATAAAACAAATAATATGTCTGATACAACAACAAAATACATTGATTAGCATGTATTTTGATGTTGCAAGAGTTAGGTTTTTGACAACAGACTTAGGTTTTTGACAATTACGTTTCGTCTCTATGTTACCCTATGAATATGGCCTTCAGAATTTAATTAATTATGTTCTTATTTTTTGTTAATAATTTCTCATTATAATAAAGAATTAAACAAATAAAAATTTAATTTTAACCTTGAATATGATGGTTAGATTATAATATAGATATCGTGACTTAACTTAAGCTGTTTGTTTAAGAAATTTACAATAAATTTCAAATTTATCATCAATCGTAAAAAGTAGAAACCAAAAAGTTTATAAACATGACGAAATTATTAATGAAAGATAGCCTTGATTCCGTAAATTTAATTAATTAATGATCTGAATTGAATATCCAATTAACTAATTATTTAGATTTCTAAAATGATAAACATTAATGGTAAATATTTAACAAAAAACTAATGTTGATTAAATAAAATGTTTGTAGAAAAGCCTTGATTTAATTACCCCAACCACTAGCAATATTAATCGATAATTAAAATATATAGATTCCTCCCATTAATTATTCAGATTATTAGGGTAACACTGTATATAGTTTGTAAATATTTATAAACAATATATGGTATAGATATAAGATAAATACACTAACCCCCATTAACACGAAGCCTGGTTAGGTGCTAACTAACAGTTATAATGTCGTTTAAAATTATTTTTGTATGAAAACTGACAGTATATTCTATTAGTTAACACATAATCAGACTTCGTGTTAATGGGGGTAACAAACATTTTAATTTTAACTGTTCTATTCGGTTGACCCATTCTATAGTTTTGTTCTCTTTGTAAATTGCTAGGAGTTAGCTTATATTAAAAAGAAAATTAGAGTTTTATAATATAGTTTACTTACACACATTAATATTTTGACTGGTTTGTCCCCGTACGACTTTATCTTTTACCGAAATTTCCAAAATTATAAAAAATATAATTTTGAAAATATTAAAATAAGAGAAAACCATTGTTTTTTTCAAATGACCTTCAACATGGAGAAATTATAAAAAAAAAACACACACACAAATTAATCTTCTATATGCTATTTTTGAATATTATATTTTTATTCCGTTTCAGACGATTTTATTGCAGCGAGTTCTAAAATATAACTGAAGTTATAAATGTATTTAGAAAATAGAATAGAAATTTAACGGAAATTGTTGTAATAATTTAATGGTACGTTAAAGTACTGTCTGTTAGACTGAGTGACCACAAAACTTATTGAAAGGATAATTGTGTTTACACATGAGCATTTATAATATGATTCCTTTCTGTGGTTGTTGTTGCTAACTATAATTTGAGTCCGGTATAAAATGGACAATTGCATGTGGCACATATGTACATACGAGTACAATATGTATTAAGGTGGTGGCAAATATTCAGAGATGAATAATTTAAAATTAGTTCAAAAACACAGAAACTGTTCTGCTTAAAAATTACGATATCCACAGTATTAATATACGATTCAATTAAAATATTGTTGCATTAGATAATTTCAAAAACCATATTCAAGAAAAATTAGTTTCCCCTGTAAACCCATTTACAATCTTTAGCGTTACAGTTTAACGTTGCTAATACAATACAAATCTCCCTATAATAATGCAGCAGTCTAATATCCCACCCTAATCTTTAAAAATAAAAACATTTTGTTATATCGTAACTACAAATCGACATACATAAGTAGAAAACGATAGTGAAATTTATTTTTTTTAAATATATTTTCACTCTCATTTTTGTTCTTTTAATTTTTATTGTTTAACAGAATGTGGAAATATGTATGTACTTTTTTCCACATCTATACTGTAAATATATTTAGTATGTATTGTCTTCCATAAATACAGTGCCGGTTAAAATAAAAGCGGCACATAACCATAAGACAATTAACATATGATATATTTTTATCGTTCATTCATCTCCATTTATTCTTTGTACATATAAGTAAACTTTTGTCTAAGAAATATTCACCTTTCAATAAATTATAACGATATTTTTCAAAAATACCTAGATTATTTGCAGTCAAAATTACAACATCAAGAAATTGTGGAAAAATATAGAATCTATTTGTGGATATCGAATTGAGCAAAATTAAAAAATAAAAAAGTACCTACATGAGCTCTAGTTTATATGATTTCTGAACATAAGAAGCTGGTGCGTGCGTTCAAATAAAAATATAAATTATATGTTGCGAAACCGTTATATCGTCTTTAATAATAACACTCTTGGCCTTCGGTTTTTTTAGTCAGGCTCTTACGTTCTCTACGATGATTCGCTGAACATCCTAGAAAAGTTTCACCAATCACAATAAAACATCCTCTATCAGAGGTAAAATTTCCAAATTCAAATTACCATCCTTTAACATACAAGTAGCAAAACACTTTTTGGTCAAAAATTAAAAATAAATATATTGTTTGATGCCAGGCTTTCCTCTGGATCCAATTGACATCAACAATTTACGATAAGATGAATAAAACACAGAAATTTTAAATTTATTGTTTGATCGTGGTGTTCCTACTATAACATTCGATGCATATATTGAATATGTGGTATAAATAATTCAATCTTATATGATCAAATGTTTATTAAAATCATGCTCAGACATAAATCAAATAAATTATAAACTTATGAATGATAAATTGGTATAAATGTGGAATTTAAGCTAAAAGAACAATGTCGCGGCACCGGATGCGCTATATGAATATCGCTGTGCTATTATTTTAACCTCAGGTGTATGTATATGGAGTATGGACATAAACAGAATAATGTTTATTGTGGTGGCGTTGCACTTGATTTAATATTATTGTCGTATCCTTGGTGATTGCTTAACCACTTATTGAATGTTTACACCTTCTTATTACACCTACAGAGGTATACATGTGGACAGGAAATATTGAGTGTTTGTGTGTGTGAGTATATATCCTTTCCTGTGTGTATATAGAATGTTTAAAAGGAGAACTCTATTAATTTTCCACAAGTTTATGCCACCTATTCATTCAACATTATTATGACAAGGGTGGGTTGGTGGTGGTCTTTAAATAATTTTTTTTTCTCTAAATATTATTGTGTCAACAAATCGTCGTCTATTTATGATTATATAAATAATTGATCTAATTAGTAAAGCAACCTTTTATATTCGCAATCATAAATATGGGAATTTAAAAATATTTAAACTGTGGGGAATAAAATCGAATAGTTTAGTTACATTTAAGATGCATTGTACTAGGGTTACTGTTTATGTTTTAAGATGTGGATACATCAAAACTTATATTAGTAACTGAAAGAATACGTTTAGATATTCAAAGGAAATGTTGTTCAAATTCTATTGAGGTGCTTCAAAAACAATAAACAGTGGTTGACAATACAATGGAAACTTTTCCAAATATTCAGTTAATGGCCAAAATCCACAAACAAATTTTGACTCAATTTAATTATATTAACAAATCAAATAAAAACATATTTATTTAAATTTTGAAAATAAAAAACAAACTGAAAAGTATTCATTATTATTCCATTGACAAAAACAATGGAAACTTACTTAGGTTAAATTTTTACAAAAATTGTCTGGCGACTTTAGTGATTGAGTATTTGTTTGGATATCTGCTTTTTTGGGGAAAAACGTACATGTTCCAACGTCGGATGCGTGTAGCTTGTTATAGGGACGAAACTGAGCGCAAGTTTTTTTATTTTATTTAGAATTTTATCGCCACCATAGCTGATATTTTAAAAATAAATTTGGATCCTCCGGGGGGCGCCATATCCATAAAAAGATCGTGCAAAATTAAAAAAAATAAACACATGTAAGCGTATTTTATGTAGATCTCTCAAGGACTATTTATATTTAAAACTTCAGCTCATTCGGATTTTTGGAGATTTTTTTAAAAATTTGAGACCAGAGGTGACCAACTCGAATCAACTCGAAAACACCTCAGCTCCAACCATGTGAAATTTCGTAACAATATCTCCAATAGTTCCCGAGATACTGAATTATTTCCACTGTGCAACAGTATAACAGTTAATGTATTTTTGTTAAATTTTAATGCTTATACACGTTGAAATTTATTATATTTTATTATTTCATGTTTTTCAAAACTGAGATGAAGAAATATTGTTTTCAAAAAGTTTCCACTGTATTGTCACTCAATTTATGTCATGAGTAGAAGATAAACGAAATAAATAGCAAATTGTCAAATATAGTGTTTCTTATTTATTTTTCCATTCTCCCGAAAATAATTTTACGATCCCGTAAAATAAGAAATAAAGGATATTTGAATTAACAACTTTAGCTGTTAAAAATTCATATACAACACGTTTAAGATGAAGTAGGGTCACACATGGCAAATATTTTACGAAAAAGACGTAACCACTAAATAAAATATATTTGAATTTTTTTATTTGTTTAAAAAAACTTACTTTACCTAATATGATTAACAACAAATATTTAGTTTTTTTTTTTTTTTTTGATGCAGAATGATCTTACAAAACAGATTAATCAACGTCAAACAAATTTGTGCCAAAAAAGTAGTTACGCTTTTTTGAGTAAATATTTTTCATATGTGACCATACCTTAAAAAGCATCTATATTAAATTCCCTAATAATTTCACTTAAGATTTATGATAGAAGCCAGGACTTTATATTTGTATATTTAATACTAAATATCTCCATTAATAAATAATTTATCTGCATAATATAGGTATCATTAAATAGTGCTTCAAAATACCTTTCATATGATTGGTAATTTATTTTTAGTTTTGGTGTAAATAATTATTTTCTTTTCGGAACACTAATTCAAATATTTAACGGATTTTTAACATTGGCGATTTTCAACGCTATCCAACAACTCCGGCTCGCCTGGCTCACATCAAACACAATAGACACACCGTGCATTTCTTATGGGACTGATTGGTTTGAAGACTCCCCTTTTCTTAAGCTTAGTAAATATTGGGAATGAAATATTTGCGAAATAATTTCGCATAAGCAGTACTCTGTTCTTATTGTGGAAAACATGTGAAATACATTTTTCCACACGAAATAACATAAGCAGCACGTCTTTCGCACGAAATTAAAACCAACAGCTGATCATTTGTTGCATATAACATTTTTCGCATAAAAAACCATAATTTTTCGCAAATATGAACAGCCTAGTAAGTATGGCTTTACTACGAAAAAACCAATATAAAAAATATGATTTTGCTCAATTGAGCGGCTCATGACGTTAGCAGCACAGTCGGCGCCGTAATATTAGCGATTAAAAAAAAACGCTATAACAAACAAATACTATAAACAAACTGAACACAGTCAAGCATGAGTCAGCTGTGCATGAAAAAAAATAATGTAACAAAAAAGCCGCAGAATTGTTAGAAAATCAGTGAAAGTAATAAATATTTTTTATTTTTCAAAGATAAAACGGCAATTAAAGACGTGTGTTGCTGAAAAAGTAATTTATTGAAAGGTAACTAAAAAGTTTCAATTGAAAGTATTAAAGCAAATAAACACACAAGCGCAATGAGTGATAGTTCAGATGAGGAGTGGGCTGCTGAGTGGATACCATACAGCCAAAGAAATGAATGGGCTGATATTTCTCCAATTGCCCAGGATGATGGAGAAAATCCGGTAGTAGCTATAGCCTATAGCGCAAAGTGTAAGTATATTATTTTATTTTCCTTCATAATTATCATATTTAACGCCTAATGGCTGTTTGTATTTAGTTCGCGAAGTCTTTGATTATTTCCGTGCAATATTGGCGCGTCAGGAAAAGTCCGCCAGAGCTTTGGATTTAACCACCGATGCTTTACGTTTGAATCCAGCCAACTATACCGTATGGCAATATCGTCGCGATATCTTAAGGGCTTTGGGCAGTGACTTGAACGAAGAACTCAATTACATAGAAGATGTTATTACAGAAAATGCCAAGAACTACCAGGTATGGCATCATCGTCGTGTTATTGTTGAAATGATGAATGATCCTTCGAAGGAATTGGAACTTACGGAGATGGCTTTAGGTACCGACGCTAAAAATTATCATGCCTGGCAGCATCGTCAATGGGCTATTAAAACTTACAAGTAAGTACATACAAGGTTTTATTAATAATGTTTTTTATGTTGATTTAACTACCAATTATTTGTGATGATAACTAAGATAGTGACTCACTTAAACAAAAAAGCATTTTAATTATCATTGACTAAAGACATAAACATCTCGTAAATCAAAAAAAAAAAACACTTGAACGTTTAAATATGTAACAATTTAAATAACTAAAAGTTCTACGTGAGATAAAAATTATATTTGTTGTAAACATTTTATATTTACTAATTTGCGGGATTTTTCCTAAAGTAAAATTTCTATATAATAAGCAAAGATTTATGAAAATCCAGCAACCAACCTACTGGATTAAAATGTTTTTGTATAAAGTGAACAAAATTGGTTATTGTATAAAGCGAACAAAAAAGAAGGGAACTAGGTAATCCTACATTTCGGTCTGAGAAATATTATACCCCAGAAATTCGAAAAAACTTAAAAAATTGGACAAACCAACATTTGCGTTGGTTGGTTTGAGCTGATTATTTTAGTAAAAATATTGTAAGCAATTATAAATTTTCCTTTATTTCCATAACATGCTTATTAAAGAATGAAATATCACATAAACTATATTATTTAAAGATTTTTACTCAAAATTTCTATTTCATATCAAATTTGTTTCTACAAAGTTAAATTCTAGTTCATAAAAAATAACTTTTCAAGAATGGGGCAATAAAACAAAAAAATTATTATTCTTTATTATTAATTACATACATATTAGATGATATTATGGGTCCATAATTTAATTTGTTTAATGCCCGTAATTTCAACAAATAGATATCTACGTTATGTTATGCTTTTATGTTCTAACATACAAATTTATAAATGAATAATGGCCTGATTCAGAAATATAAATTATTTTAAATATTTTGCATAAGCACTTTTAATACAAAAATTTATGTTTTTGAATCAGTGTATAACTTTTTTGATCAGTGGTTTGTTAATTTGATTCTAAAAACTCTATTTTAAATTGGTTTTCACGTAGTTGTTTTTCTAAAAAAATAGTCGTTTAAATAAATAGTAGCTTTCTTATTTTTTATATATACGTGGTCCTTTTACTAAAGACGTAGTCTTTTTACCAAAGACGATGTCGTTTTACCTAAGTCTTTCTAATAAATAAGTAGTGTTTCTATTAAAAACTTAGTCTTTCTAAAGACGTAGTTTTTATACTAAAGCCTACGTCTTTATACTAAATACGTAGTCTTTATACTAAATGTGTAGTCTTTATACTAAATTCGTAGTCTTTATACTAAAGACGTAGTCTTTTTACCAAAGACGATGTCGTTTTACCTAAGTCTTTCTAATAAATAAGTAGTGTTTCTATTAAAAACTTAGTCTTTCTGCAAAAGAAGAAATCTTTCTACTGAAGACGTAGTCTTTCTGGAAAAGACGTAGTCTTTCTACAATTACGTAGACTTTCTACTAAAGACGTAGTCGTTCTACTAAAGACTTAGTCTTTCTACTAAAGACGTAGTCTTTTTACCAAAGACCATTTCTTTTTAGTCAAAATTTTTTCCTTGAGCAGTAGTTTTGTAAGGTTCTTAAAATATCATTCTAAATTCGTTTAATAAGATGTTAATGGATATTGATTGGATTTTTGATGGAAATCTTTATACAATGGAACTTTCAAATAATATTTGCAATACATTGAGAACAAATAGAAATAAAATAGGAATTTTTAATTTAAATTATGAAGTTTAGAATGCAGAAAATGTTCAAAACATTAAAATGTCATACACATAATCATCATTCAACAATCTCATAATATTGGACTTGGACTCAAAATTTGCACCGATTCTCAAGAACAAGAAGAAAAAAAAAACTATAAACTAAAACCTTTAATTACTCTTCCAGCCTGTACGATGATGAATTAGCTTTCGTTGACCGTCTTATATCCGAAGATATACGTAATAATTCAGCCTGGAATCAGCGTTTCTTTGTACTTAAACATTTTGGCTTTACAGAGGAAAGAATACAAAGTGATCTAAAATACACAATGAATCGTATACGTGTTGTTAAGCACAATGAAAGTGCATGGAATTATCTTAAGGGTCTTTTAAGGCAAAGTGAAAGCGGATCCCTAAATCATTTTCCTGAAGTTATTGCATTTTGTGAAGAACTTTATAGTAAATCCAGATCACCCTACCTATATGCATTTTTAATCGACGCCTACATGGAGAAATGTTTGAAAAGTAGCGACTTGGGCGAAAAGGAAACATTGTCACGTAAGGTCTACACTATGTGCGATGATATGTCAAAGAAACATGATGTTATTAGACGTAAATATTGGCAATATGTGGCAGATGAATTGAAAACTAAAATGGATTCGAAACATCTTTAATTATATGGTATTTGACGGTGTATAAAGTTTTTTAAATTTAAACCATTTTTTAAAGAAGAAGATTCACTTAAAAAGTTAACTTTAGTTTTAAGATACTCCTCTCCTTTAATCTTTTTCAACATTGTATATCTAAATGTTTAATATTTTTTTTAGAATATGTGCAGATATTGTCGTATTTTTTAAATAAACTTCTAATTTACTATTTACAAACTGATTTTATTGTTGTTATTCTTTTTTGTATAAATTGGTGTTGAAAATGTTTTTTTTTTTTTTTAAGTTTATTTAATTCTGTTGAGAAATATGTATGTTCTGATGTGTTATCAGTTTAGTAAGCTCTTAATTAAAATTATGTCTTCTTTGTCAGAATTTTAGTTGTTATCTATAACATTTGAAAAAGATAACAATGTTGTATTAGCAGTTGCAATGCAGTCGATTAAAAAATTATTTATTATATGATTACATTAAAGTTGTTAAAAAAAAGTTATGAATAGTAAGAATTATGCCATTCATTGTTTTCATGACAGTGTTTTCTTTATGCTGAATCAACTTGAAGGTCTGAGTATTTCAGCAAAAACTTTCAATTCTGTATTATTATTATTATTATTTGATCTTGTGGAGTTCTCTATTGGCCACTCAACTTCGTTATGTTGAAGTTAGGACGGTCCTTTCGATCAAATCTCGTAAGGAATTGGTGAGTGATGAAGTTGTGATACATTACCAGTGAGATCTTCATTCCTCAAGAAGTTAATGTATGTGTAGGCAACCCATAACGGTCCAGATGACGGTATATTGGCAGCTTTGAAATTTTCTTCTAGCGATGGCGTCTCAATAGTTGACCAATGATTTGTCAATCATAATTTAAGTGTTGTCAGCATTCGCTTAAAGACCCTTGTTTCTACTTGGCAATTTGAGTGTGATTTCATTGGCATGTGCGCGGGCTGTGAATACCCGGCAAAAATTTATCCAAACTTTGTTGAGGTTCAGTTAGTTCATAAAGTTCAGCACATAATACCATTCCCACCATAGTGGTGTAGGGTATAACAAGAGAGGTAACAAGGGCTCTCCTTAAGGAACTTATTAAATACGACGATATTTTGACGAAGGATGAAGGGCCATTGAAGTAGTTAACTATACACACGAGTATCTACAGGTTGTGCGGAAGAATCCAAGTTGGCGATGAGCTGCTGTAAAATGTTCTGTCAATTTCATTTCATTTATTTTTATTTAATCGATCCCAAAAGGGCCATATTATTAATATAGTGTCAACTGCAATGTTCATGTAAATACAAATAAAATAAAAATATAATACTTGAGTAACTATATAATAAATATATTGTGGAAAAAATAGCTCATTGCTTAAAATTATCCAAATATTATCGTTTAATGACTGAAATAGTAAAACCGAAATTACTCAATGCAATTGGAAGTGAGTTCCATAATCAGCACGTCCTTATTAAAAATTATCTCTCAAATGTCGAATTAGATATCCTGGGCAGCATTAAACAAGGATTCAGAGTAGAATGGGATATCCTAAATAACCTGAAAATACATGTTGGCGATTCAGTCCTCATTATACGATACATAACAATCTAATTATGAACACTTATGAAATCCCGAAAAGAACAAGTTAAAAACTATAATGAGAGTCCGGATACATGATCCCTGAAATTTTGAAAAACCGATATATACTTGTTAATCATAATACATAATTTCGAATGCTATAGCAGTAAGCATCTAAGCTCTATCTGATCATTGCACGTAGATTAACAAATTGCTGGAGTATCTTTCAGCCAGGGACTTTTCCAATCTAGGAAGTTGTGTATATATTGGGAAGCAATACTATTGTACTACATTTTTACTCTGATAGTCAGGCCCCCAATAATCATAAAGGTTCTTTCATTTGGAATATGGAATATGTTGATTCTCCTATTCTTTTGCATATTTCAATATCAAGTCAACACAGCGAGCAATTGACCAAACGAAGTCAAATCTCAGGAGTCTAATATATCTGGCTGATTGGTAAACATGAGTAGTTTTCTGTTTAATTTTACTACAATCGGACGCGTCACAATGTGGAGGTCATAATATAATGTATTGCGCTTAACTGCATATAGATGCGAGAAAAACCAACGCACCCAGTGCATGGAACTTATCACATTTTGCAGTAGCCTCAGGAGTTCCTAGAACATATCGTTGACTAGTAAAAAATATGCTAGGGCGAGGAATCTGAGTCTTCTGAATCAAGTAATGATGAACCACCATAGTGCTATACAAAATAGATAAAGTGGTTAAGCTAGTATAACAAAACTCTCTACAAAAAGGAAACAAGTTTGTAGCGCCCAGCTGAGAAAATCAGCAAACAGAGAGGAGTCCAACAAAAGAGCAATCAACGTGATGCTCCCTCTACAATAATCTCTACTGAGATGGGAAATCGTTGATCTGTAGAAAAAGAGCTCCAAGAAGGAATCAAGCCAATATCGGATACTCTGTTCCAAAGTAAAGCGTATCGCAGAGAGAGCGTACTACATTGATCGAAACAAATAGTAGTCGGACGGGGCACGGTCTGGACTATAAGGCGGGTTAGGCAAAACTTCCCAACTGCTTATTTCTAAATAGTTTTTAACAGGTATTGCAACATGCGGCCGGGTGTTGTCATGATGGAATATTCCAGTTTCAAGTCTGACCGCTTATTCTGAGCATTTTTCGGCCAATGCTCGCTTCAAACGAATCAGTTGCGATAGGTACACCAAATACAGAGCATTACCTTAGCGTCATGGATATTTGGCTTTGGTGGCGATTCGGCTGGTTGGCTTGGCTCCACATATGATCTCTTACACTTCGGGATATCGTAATGGACCCATTTTTCATCCCAAGTAATTATTCGGTGCTAAAATGATTTTCTTTTATAGCGTTCAAGCATATAAAATTAAATCATCATTCAAGGTCTCAGAGCTTCATTTCGTATGGTACCAAAATATCTCTGCTTTTGGATGACCCTGCTACGTTTTGAATTTGCTGCTTGAGTAACTTTTACAATAATCTTCATGGAGTAATGCATCCAATTCTTGGTCTTCAAACTTTTTTGGCTGGGCCTGGCGATCTTTGTCTTCCGTGTCTAAATCACTACTTCTGAACCACACAAACCATCTCTCGCACCGATGGAACGCATTCACCATAAGCTTTCGGTATGCTTCAGCTGCACTTTTTTTCAAATTAAAGAAGTAAAGCAAAACTTCCCGCATATGACGCTTTGTTGGTGCATAATTCGACATTTTCGAAGCAAATATAAAAAACACTATAATGTAAATAAATAATAACTAAGTGAGAATAAAGGACAGATATGTACCCTTCAAAATTACTTATAAGTTATTAAAAACAAAAACCGCGTTCTAAGGATACGCCATCTATTGTAAGTCCCGCTTTTTTAAGTCATACCCAATACATTAATCAATTAAGCGCATATCCCTATTTAAAATGCAAATGTGTAAGTAATGAAGAGCTAGAATTTAGCATTTTAACTCATTACTTGGTAATACGTTTTAGCCATAGATAAATACACATAGATCGGAAACTCTCTTATCAAAACCTAACACAGTTGTCAAAAATCCAAGTGGTGATAATGGATTAGTAAAAAATCTATGTGAAAACAACGCTCGTACGTGTAAATGTTTTGAGTCATAGATAAATACACATAGATCGGAAACTCTCCTGTCAAAAACCTAACTCAGTTGTCAAAAACCTAAGTGGCGAGAATGTATTAGTAAAGAAAACTATGCGAAAACAAAAACAACACACGTAAATGTGATTATTTTGAGTAATTTTTTTCTTTGAGTTTTTTTTTAGTTTCCGTTCTATGTGTATTTCTCTATGGTTTTTGTTGGAAAGACATTAATTGCCTAAAAAGAAACAACCTAATGCCAACATTATGCAATACAAAAGTACAAAATATTAAAAGTGATATTTTTTTTTATCAAGTAATTTCGGTCAAAATGGTCACCGAAAAAAAAGTGTGTGAAAAAATAATTAAAACTCTTCAAAAAATATCCAATATGGACTTTAAATTTTTCATCGTCACACAGTTTTCAAAGCCTTCAAACAGTATAAGGGAGACTTGAACATTGAAAGAAAACCTGGATGAGGAAGAAAAAAGGACTAACAGATATTGGTAAGAAGTCGAACAACTCTTTCAAAGAGCACCGAACACTTCTATTAGAAAAGCTGCTCGTAAAGTTAAATGCTCTGATTATTTTGTGCGTAGAGCCAAAGCTAATGCTGGGTTAAAGTCGTATAAAGTTCAGAAAGTTCCAGATCGCAATGCGTTAAAGAACTTAGAAGCAAAAGAACGAGCGAAAAAATTGAGCAAAAATTTTATAAGCTGGCAAACTTTTCACAACTTTCGGGTTTAGATTTTTATGCGGCTGATGGACGAGGTAATACCTGCCAAAAAAAAAAACAAACAATATTCCCCATGAAGTTTTTTGTGTGGCAAGCCATTTGCAGTTGTGGCAAAAGAAGCCAATCATTTGTGACATCGGGCACGATAAACATAAAAATATATTACGGAGTGTGTACAAAAACGGCTATTAACTTTCACTGTGAAAAAAGGCCTTTGAGGGGTATTCAAACAATAATGTAAATTTTGTACCACGGGATGCAAATCAACCAAACTGTCCAGAACGTCATCCAGTGGAAAAGTATTGGGCTCTTGTAAAAAAAGTATTAAAGAACACAGAAAAGTAGAGTTGTGCCGCTCTGAACTAAAACGCTCTTTTTTAGTGATTCAGTTAAAAGGTTATACTACGCCTACAAAACAATTACAAAAACAACAGGTAATTTCTTATTTTGTGATACACTAAAACAATGTGCCAATGTTGTATTTGTAATTGAATTGTAGACGTACTATAACCTTATAACTGAATCACTAAAAAAGAGCGTTTTAGTTCAGAGCGGCACAACTCTACAGAAAAGGTATACCAGGACATGCGATTTTAAGAGTAAGTGGACCACCTCATCCAAAAAGGCAACGGAAGCAACTGTAAAATCTTTAATGGGAGGATTTCCCGAAAAAGTGGATACATTTATAAATACCGAGTAATATGCCAATATTTTAATATATAATGAATTTGTACAATATTTGAATAAATTTACGTATTTTTGACAATTTGTATATTGACCGGTTTAAGTTTTATTTAACTTAATACAAGTATACGTTTTTTTTGGCTCACTCTTTAAGAGGGCAACATTTAGAAAACGCCCTTTGTTTGTTAAAATGGTGTCATGAAAAAGCAATTAATTTGGCTATACATTACGATGCTTACCTTTCACTTTAAAAATAAAACTATAGATATCTTGTAAACCAATTATGTTCTTGTTACCAATGTTTTGTTTTTAATATTTTATTTTTCTTGTAATATTTTCATTTTGGTTTTTTTTAGTTCTTGGATACATAGTTTGTTTTAAGATGTTTCTTTTAGATTTTTTTAATCAATTAATTCAGCTTTCTTTTGATTTTTGCGTATATTTTTTTTTGTTGTTCATTTTTATATTTTTTTTTTCATAGAAGTGTGTTTGTTTAAACATTTTTTTTTTTTAATTTTTTGGTGTGTTTGTTAAATATTTTTTATTTTTTTTTTTTGGTTTTTAATAAAATATTTGAGTTTTTTTTCATCGCTTAACTTAAAGCAGAAGAAGACTTTAAATATTAATAAAAAAAGTTAATTATTTTTTTTTTAAGATTTTTTGGTTGTTCTTTCTTTTTGAAAGAATTATAATTTTTGTTTGTTCTTGTTGTTGTCGACATTTTTGTTTGTGTGTGTAAATATACGTAAATTTAATAATTGTAATAATAATAATAATTTGTTTATAATAATAATAATAAATAGTATTTGGGCAAAAAGCTTCAAATTGTTATAAAAAAGAATCCTAAGACATTTTTAATATCTCTTAAAAAAATATATATGTATGTATGTATATTAAATTAAAGGATAGACAAAAGAATTTTCTCGATTTTAGGAAAACTAATATTAATGTTAGTTTTCTTTGTTTTGTTTTGGTTTTCATAAAAAATGAAAATCATTTGTTGTAATTAAATTAATTATAAATATTTGGAAATGTATCTAATTATTAAAATTAAGAGTTTTTTTTTAGCTAATGAAATGTTGTATTGTGGTATTAGATGATGACAATAGTTCTCTGTATTCTTGCTTACTTTTTTTTCTTACTACAATAACTTTGCATGCCTTTAAAAGTATGTTAACTTAATGAGAGTGTGTGTTTGAGAGATAAAGTGTAAAATATAGATTTAATTACTAATTATATTTCTTTAAATTGATAAAAATAATGTGGAAAGAATTGATTATTGTTAGTTAGCCATTTGATTTGTGTGATAATAATTGTTAAGCAGAAATTGAAAGTAGTGCAATTTTCATACAACACTTTAAAACTCAGGACTAGATTCCAACTAAATAGTTTGGAAATGACAAAAGAAATCTCAAAATTTCCTTTAAAAACATTTACAAAAATTACATTTCTTTCAATATCTGATGCCAGCGAAATTATGTTGGGGGGTTGGGGGTAAGATTGTTGGAAAGTAAATATTGAAAAAATAAAATTGTAAAAAAATATATGTATTTGTATTTACTTAAATAGTTTTATTTTTTAAAGGGAGTTTTCTTTTTTGTTTTTTTCTTATTTTTCTTGAAGTAAAAGCAGAGTTTTCAAGCGAAAAAATCTGTAATCAAAAAGACATTTTATCATTGTTGCTCTAACAGTAAATCTTTCCTTTATTCCTTTTTTTTTAATTTTCCTTTTAAATTAAGTATTTTGTTTTTATTTATTTATTTTTTTGTTTGGGTTTCCTTAAGTTGTAATATATAGATTTTTTCCATTTTCTTTATATAATAAACTTAATAGAGCTTTTCATTTATATATAATATATATGTATGTATAGTTTTGTTTTGTTTTCTTCTGGTATTTCTTGTTTATATAATAATTTATTTGTTTTTCATCTATTCTTCACTACTTTTTTAAGATTCTTTGTTTTTATTAAAAATGTTCAAAAGTTTATTCTCCTGGCTTTTACTCTCTGTTTCCTCCGGTCTACGGTTTAAAAACTACTACATCTAACTATCATCTATTTATCATCACCTATACCTTCATCAGCTGTAGTGGTCTTTTTATCTTGACCCATGCCAGCTGCTGCAGCATCATCTTCATCAGCTTTAATATCACACTTTTCGGCAAGCATATCCTCGATGCCCTCGTCAATGGGTTGATTCTCTTTGTTGGCTTCTAAATCAGCGTCGGCGTCTAGTTCGGGAGCCGATGGCTCGGCGGCACCGTTTGTTTTAATAGGATGTGGTGTCATTTTGACTCGGCATGTTTCGTAAGCTTTTTCGAAACCTAATTTAGTGTAGAGATTACGAGAAGCATCATTTTGTGGACGTATCACAACGAAAGGTTTATAGCCTCGTTCGATAACTTTATTAGTCAAAGCGGTAGCTAAGCGTATGCCATAACTAAAAAAAAAACACCAAGAAAAAATTAAAATCTAACTTTTTTCATAAGCAAATTAAATCAAACTCACCCTAATCGCCTATAATCTGGACGTGTTTGCATTGAAAACATTGCACCATAATACGAATGTACCATCCATGCGGCCAGTTCGTTTGTATCTTTTCTAAAAATACCCAAACCGGGCAGCACTTTCACCAGTATCTCGAATACATGGACACACTCAATCTCATTGGCCGGATATAAATCGTGTATGCGTTGGACATCCTCCACTGTCAATTGGCGCATATACGCATTATCGGGTAGTTCGGCTAATTCCAAGTCCGTATTCAATTTATTGCACACATAAATATCACCCTCAAGCCTCTCCATGATACCCATTTCTTTATAAAAATCATCCAGGCGATTCATAATAGCGATGTGCGTAAAATTCAGGTACAGTGGTTGCTGCCAATCGATCAGTATGTCTTCCGTACGCATTAGATCCACATGTTCGATTTGTTCGGATGGGCAGAAGATGCCAAAGCTTTGGTATATATTGTTGTTGGGCTAAAATTATTGGAAAAATTGATAAAATTACTTTTCTTTTCGAAAGATTAGAACAATTCTCAATCACATACCGTTAGCGTGCATCCTGGAAAATGTAATAATATTGGTTTTTCGGGCCAATCTTTTGAAACATAAAATTTAAATTCCCAAACACGATCATTCAGGTACGTTCGTATTGTTTGATGAAACTGGAAATAGAGAAAATAAAGAAATATTAGTTTAGGTTTATTAGATAAGAAATTAGTTATAATCAATTAACTCTTGTCTTACAGAAATAAAATTCATCTTAAAAATGATTCCTACATAAAGGTTGGTCGAACAAAAATTGTACTAACACTAAAAAGATAAAAAAGTAATTGCTGTGTTTTCTTAGACGATTGTAATAAATGTACTTATGTGTTTATATTTCTATCCCTAAAAAGTGTTAGCTCATTTCTATTTGGATTTAAATGTATAGATATTATAAAAGCTTGAATTGTACCAATTTATCTTTTGGGTTTACTGAACATTCGAAAAATAGAAGGACGCTGTATTTTGTGAGTCCTTACTTGTGATGAGAAGACATGAGGCTTCAGAACTAAGTATGAATTCCAAGTTTAACATCTATTTCTCTTTAAGGATGTTCGGAACCAATTAAAGTTGGGTTTACAGATCAGCCGATCAGTGAAGGTTATGTCGATCTTCATCATATGCTGTGCTTATGTTAAGTCGCTATTTGGGATAAGAAGACATTTGACCTCAGTACTAAGGGCGAATTCAAAGTACGATATTAAGGAGGGTGTTACATCTCTAGGAATATCATCCATTGTTGTACGTGATCCAGGTTATAACGTATGCGAAAAAAATAGCAACGAAACAGTAAACGCTCTATTTATACCCTACACCACCATAGTGGGTAGGGTATATTAGGTTAGTGCTGATTTTGTAACGTGCACAAAATATTGTCCTAACACCCACCTTAAAGTATACCAATCTGCTATAAATATGTTAGTATCCAAATAAAATTCAACACATATATGTATACGCAGATGATCGTTCCATAATTAGTCATAGCTCCCATATAAGACCCACTTCCGAAAATCACTTTATCGAGCAAAAATATTCTAAAAATGTTGGTATTCAAATAAGATTCAATACAAATAAGTTTCATATCAAAACACAACTTCTTAGGTGCGGGGTATCATACTTTCTTACTTGTTTTTTTTTTTATGATAAACCAAATAATTTAATGTATGCAAAAAATAGATCACATCCATTCATTGTTGATTCCACAGATTTGTATGTAGCTAAAACGAATTCTTTAAAGGTCCAGTTAACACAGATTGAAGCAAAAGAAATTATGTATTGTGTTTTAAACAACAAAATCGGTCATAAAAACAGAATAAATCGATTGGCAACAAATTGTCATAACGCATCTATTTTCTCTGTATTTTCACTGGTGATACACGACACGATCTCAGGTTGTGGAGACAGGATCCTGTCTTATGAATAACTTTGCTTAAGTATATCTAAATTTGACGAACTTCTGTCGGCCACTCAAGTAGTTTACGTTACATTTCAGGTTGAGGTTGTTGGGCAATAAAATGTTTTGGAAGGGTATAGCGTAACTGACTGCATCAAAGATTTTCGATAAACCCAGTGCCACAAGAATTGTTCTTGAGATTTGGCGACTGTGTGAGAATAATATGTCGTGGTTTTATTTTAAGATTTGGCAGTATGATATTTGTCGTCGATAATTCAACTCCAGTCTTACGATCTTAGATAGTTTGGACATACTAACTCTATAACTTCTCTTGGCGTGAATAGCTGTAATTCACAATTAAGTATTTAGATCGTTGTAAAGTTTCTGAACAATACTTTGTTTTGCTTTTTGCTCCAATTCATCAAATAATCTAGTTATTATTACTGCTGATTTTCTGATTTAGCTGGTCAATCATTAGAACACTGCGTTCAGAACTATAGATGTTGCGAACTCACTGTTGGTATCCCATCAGCCAATATATAGATACTTTATTTGCAGCGAAAGATGGATGTTGGATATATCATAGATCATTTTATGATTATGGGGAGTTAGTTTGATTCCAACGAAATTGCGGCTATCTTGGTATTGGGATTAGGGTTCCTATGCCTAAAAATTGTCCCGGGAATTTTTTAATACTAAATTAAACAAAACCCGATTTTTTAATTTCATCCCTGGAAGGGAAAAATTTTGATAAATTAGGAACCCTAATTGGAATGTATGTTGGACTGATTCAATCAAATCTATTAATAGGGCAGGAGCGTCGTTGTTTACTATGCAGAAGGTGGATTAAGTCACACATCATCACATCACATCTGATACCGACTGGATTTGCGGGTTAACTTTGTCTCTTGGATAGTGAATGTACATATCTGAGAAACGTTGTAGTTAAACTGAAAGAAGATGCAAGATGAGTGTTGCACAAGACTGAGTAGACATTTGTTTCGGTTGAAGATTTTTATGTTGCTGCTTTTGTCGTTTAATAAATGGATGCATAGGGACTCTGTGAACAAAGTACCTCTCCTACGTAATCACACCACAGTTATTTTTGGTGCGGTCTTTTAACATCAGTAGTGATTTTAATTATGGGTAAATTTCTTCTGGAGGAGCAAGATCTTGTTTTATTATATGGGTCGTTTATCTGCAATATGGATATCGTTTCAGCTGTTCCACACTTTTGTTAAGAAAGCATTTGTAGAGGTCCTCTATTTGGGAGGTGCTACGAAGCAATTCAATTGTTTTCTTTCATGGTTCAGACTTTATTCTTGCTGAGACTGCTCTACCACAACCAAGAATTGGACTAAAATGTGGTGCAGGCGGTTCTGGTACACGCCACCAAAGAAACATAATTTTTGTTAGCCTTTGTTTGACAATTAGCCCAGTCCCCGGGAGTTTTTTCCATTGATTTTGAATAGGAAAATGGGAAAAAGGAAAAAAAAACTCCCTGGGTTATTTTTATTCATAATTGGGCTGAATAGTTTTCTTCTAAACGCACTAAATGGATTTGTTTATCGAAACATTTTATAAGCCTATAATCCTACGGCCTAGGACTAGATTCATGAGTAATGAACGTATTGCGTAGGGAACGGGTAGCCACTTGGCTATGAGTCAAATTCTCATTAATGGTTTTATCAATTTTTATGTGTTCTCGAGTCTGATGTAATTTTTTGGCATGTGTCAGAAACGCTCACGCACTTATGTACATATTTATCTATAAATAAAATTCCGCTTCATTTCTCAATAAAAGTACACAAATTAGCTTTTAAATGAAGGCAACAATGATGGAGCTGCTTACCAAAAAATTTGTCTATTTAGTATTGGTTTGAGAAACTGCTTGTTTCGTGACAGATTTGCAT
Source organism: Calliphora vomitoria (assembly GCA_942486065.2). NCBI lineage: Eukaryota > Metazoa > Arthropoda > Insecta > Diptera > Calliphoridae > Calliphora > Calliphora vomitoria. Next base: position 111,906,887 of record OW818030.2, on the reverse strand, counting down.
GAAATTTCTAATATGTTATGGATAATAAAGGGATTGTTTTGGCGTCTAGAAAAATGTATATATTCGAAATTGTTTCAATGTCTGTGTTTAATATTCTGCACTGTGTTCTAAAAACAGAAGGTAAAATTTAATTTTTAAATACATTAATTAACTTTTAATTAATTTAAACTTTTACGTAAATGGGGTTGAAATGTTTATACTCCTACTCTTTTGTATAAATGTGAATCACTAAATTTAGTTACGATTTAACCTTTGCAATATAAATACGCTTTAATAAAATTTATAAATAGAACATTTCTGTAAAAGAATATTAAAAAAAAAAATAAATTGTGTAAAACCACACCTAAAACAAATACACAAACCTTCATACATACCAACTTAAATACGTCCACATTAAGTTGTAAATCATTCAAAATTGTTAAATAGAATTGTACTCTGGTACAAGGACTTCAGCAACAACCAAAACAACAATATTTTATATAGAATGGAATGGAAATATATTAAAAAAAAACCTAACCTCAATTTATATGTAACGTTTTTCTTTTGAAAAGCCAACAAAATGGAGGTGAACAACAGAACATTAGAACGGAAAAACAATTAGGAAAAGAAAAAGAGTGTGTACGAACTAGTAATTTAAAAAGGGAAAACTAAATATGAAATAAATTGTGCAACTACTTTTTGTATAGTTCAAAACTTAGGTAAATACGAACAAGTATAATTTAAAATCTAAAACTTAAATAAAACAAAGAATGAGAGACCAAAAACTTAAAACTGAAGTAATTCATAAGTAGTGGTTGGAAGTGGTAATGGTGGTGGTACTAGTGGTTTTGTAAGGTCCCATTAACATTTCAACATTTGAATTATATGGATATGGATGTATGTATGTATGTAGAAGAAACTTCATGGACACTTTTACTACTATTTACAACTACAACTACTTATACTACATGTTGTATTCAGTTCTATTCTATTTGTTACACCACCATGGTTTGGTTTGGTTGCATGGCATGTGTATTACTACTGCCAGCATTTTTATACTATAAATCAATCACATTGGTTTCCATGTGCAAAAATATACATACATACATATCTACTATATACATATAAAATATAAAAAAAACCGAACCAAAATTTTTGTTTGCCAAGTTTTGTGTAATCCTTAAGAAATCAATACAAGTTTATGGGGATCAAGTGAAAAGTGTATGATGCATATGCAATGAAACTGAAGATGAAGGACCATAAAATGTGGATATAAAATGACAATTGTTAAGTAAATTGACAATTCAACAGAAAACATACTTTAAACTTGTTAAAGAAATTGGTTAGTTTGACCATCAGCAACATATAGTAGAACAATTTTATATTGAGGAACTATTACTCATACTTCTACACCATTTTTAATAGAAATTGAGAACATTATACATGATATATACATGATATTCCAAATTAAATTGAAAATTTCAAAAGGGTCTTCCGAACTTTGATAGCGGACATATTGTTGAAGCTAAATCTGTCGAATTGGAAGTAATTTATTCAGTTTGTTTTGCCCAATCAATATTATCCATTCATATTGATAAAACAACACGTGCAAATGATAAAATTGTTTTATCAAAATTCGGGAAAAGTTCCGCGCGCTTCACTCATTTTTGTGGATGAATGATTACGTCAACAATCACAAGTGTCGAATTTGGGACGATACCAATCCACATGAGATCCAATAGCGTCTTGGGCCAGGCCAACACCGTCAACGGCGAGCGCTATAGGTCGATGATTACCACTTTATTTTGGCCTTATATATATACCAAATACAAAAATGGTATAGTTGCAAGAGTATGAGATTGTGTGCTAAAAACCACAAAATATTTCATGACACGGTTTGTTTGTTTTTTGTTGCTACACCGTATTATTTTACATAATTATTATTTAAAACGTTATAGCCATTACTATATTCAGCCCAATTATGAATAAAAATTCCCCGGGAGTTTTTTCCCTTTTCCCATTTTTCCTATTCAAATTCAATGGGAAAAAACTCCCGGGGAACAAACTCCCAGGGAATTTTTTATTCATAATTGGGCTGATTATGTATTTAAGTAAATACTAAATACATTTTAAATAATTTACTGACCCACCATCACTGCGTATGTTTAATATTTAAATAATTCAATATCACTTATACGTCACATATGTCGTTGCGTGTAAATTATGAATTCATAATGTATGTATTTTTATGTTACACAACATCATTTCATTTCTGTTTGTCAATCAGCCACAACTGATGACTAAATATACAACCACAATAAATAGTTTTAATACAATATAAATAGCTCGTCTACCTCATGTAAAATATATTTATCTTTGTATCTATGCAACTGCAAATATTAATACGAGTAGAAAATAATAAGCTTTAGTCAATCAATGATCATTGAAACTAATGCTATTGAAATATATTAAGTCGATTTTCTACATTTTGTAAAAATAAAGGTGTGACAAATAAGAGTTCAAACAATGGAAAAAAAAAAAATAATAATCTCTCAAGGGAAAATTTTGTATTATATTTTATACAAGTTATATTTGTATTATTACATTTACGGAATGATATCAGTTAGTCTTTTATTTGTGTAAAATTTTTGTAAAGTATCACTTGTTTTTTTGTATATCACAAATATTAATATAATGAAATATTTACTTACAACATAAGTACATATTTAAATAAAAACCATATGTTCTTATGTAACTAGCACTCACATATGTTTTATTACTTTTTAGCTTAGCTTTATAAACATGGGGACTAATAGAACATCTATTGATCAGAAATAAGTTAAAATATTGGATGTATGACTTAAAAATGCTGGATTGTTGACAATTTGTAGCTTTAATTTTGAAATATATGTACAACATAAAGTTATTCAAAGTGTTGGCCATTGTTAGCTATGACTTTTTCCCATATTTCTGGGAACATATGGATTTCGAACCAAAAGATCTGCTCATCTTTTGAGGCGAAGAACGAATCAAGCCAATATTGTATATTCCGTTTCAAAGTGAAGCGTATCCCAAAGAGAGCGTTCTGCTTCGATCGAAAGAAGTAGTCGGACAAGGCAAGGTCTAGCTAGACTATAGAGCGGGTGAGGCAAAACATCCCAACTATTTCATTGTAAATACTTTTTAAAAAGTATAGCAACATGTGGCCGAGCGTTGTCATGATGGAATATTATGGTTTCATGTGTGGTCGCATATTCTGGGCATTTTTCGGCCAATGATCGCTGCAAACGATTAAGTTGCTATCGGTACAGATTCCCTGTGATGGTCTGGTTAGATTTCGGCAGCTTTTGCTCCCACCAAATACAGAGCATTACCTTAGCGCCATAGATGTTTGGCTTTGGTGTCGATTCTACTGGTTGTCCGGGCTTCACATAGGAGCTCTTATCGTAATGGATCCATTTTTCATCGCAAGTAATGATTCGATGCAAAAATGATTTTCTTTTATAGCGTTCAAGCAGCATTTCAGACATACAAAATCGTCTTTCAAGGCCTATCGGCTTCAATTCGTAAGATACCCAATTTCCCTTCTTTTGGATGCTTGCACACGTTTTGAAATTGCTGCTCCAATTCTTGGTCTTAAAATTTTTTGGCCGTGCTTGTGTCAAAATCACCACTTCTGAATCGCTCAAAACATCTCTCGCACGTTGAAACCGATGGAACACATTCACCATAAGCTTTGGTGAGCAATCGGTGTGCTTTAGCGGCACTATTTTTTTAAATATTTAAAACTTTCAAATATTTGCAAGAAAATATGCACGTGATGAAAAATATAATTTTGTTGATTCCTACATCTGAGAAATACGATAAGGCTAAGTGTAAACCTTTTGAGAGTGTGCGTCATGAGGCTATATATTAGGGACGTTGCGAATGACAGTTTAGCAAATGCGAATAGTTAAATTCAACATCAAAAGGAAATATAAAATTTACTTTAAAGAAAAGAAGTAATAATTATAATCACTTAAAATACAAGTTTCCAAACTTATACTTCTTAAACAGTTTGTTTTAGTTTACTATCCCTATCACTATTATATATAACACGGCTTAAATGAGGAAGATAAGTAGAGTTCTTAAATATTCAGGAAGCCTATACTAATATTGCACGAACCTAAGATCCGAGATTTCATAAGGGAATTGATGGTTAATATTCTTCGAGCCAGAATTATCAATTCGAGCTTACACGCAGAGAAAATATATGTCAACTTTAACCATTTCAAAATTTTGACAACTTTTAGAACAATATTATGGTCATTGTAATTATTTATATGATTGAGGTAACCATAATATGATAAATTTACGATTCACATGATTGTAGCAAACATATACATACATATGTGATTGCAGTAAATAAGTATATGTTTGTGACAACCATTTTTATGATGAAGGATTACCACTACAATCATATATATGATTGCGACAATCATGTTAATCTTAACAATACAATATTATGCTTACCATAATCATAAAAATTATTACTGTTACTATAATATAGTTAAAAAACTTGTAAAAATGTTACGGTAAACATGTACAACTATATTTTTTCGCTGGGTATAGATGCATGAGTCTGAAGAAAGGAGTGACTAGAGAAACACTATATATATAGCTGTTTGCAGTCAATATTACCATAACTTGACTTTTTAAGCAAAGAGGTTGGAATATGATGGCATAGGTACTGGGCGAACATTTTTCTTAAGACAAAAGCAAGAGACTGGACGTTGACCCGGAAAGAGGAACAAGCATTCCGATCTAATATAGTAAACCCGATTTATCATTCGGTGGCAAGATCTATATTTACTCATGGATGCAGTGTTTGTTGAGAGGTAATGTTAGAGTGTTATAGTAAACTACTTTCTTAGATTCAGATATGAGTCTTTAAAATTTCTTTTGTAGTTAGGTTGATAGCGCTTTTCTTACAAATTTTCTATACCAATATTTCGTTCATAACACAACAACAGCTAGTTTAAAAAAAATCTAAAAATCTTAGTCCCCCCCCAGCATTTATTGATACACGAGTATTTGTATTGCATGAAATTTTGTGTAAATATGTCGTCTGTTTTCCTCTTCAATCTAAAAACCCCTTCACTTGTATTTTTATCATCTTCTGGCTAAATGCTTGCATGAAACGTGTTATGGTCACGTTTATATAATTCATAACGACAAAAAATCATTATTTGAAATAAATAATTAAAAAAGAGAAATAATAAAAAAAGTTGGGCACATTTTGTAACACAACTACAAGTCAATTAATCCAAAAAAAGGCGTAGCTACTAAAGAGGTAGGGGCAATAAATAAATATGATTTTCTGTGTTTACTACAATGTTGCTTACACATTTTTTAATAAATAAGAAATACATATTCATAATTGGATTAGATGTTATTGAATGTTTAAATTAAAGTATTAAAAAATATAAAAACTATAACAATTTCATATTGTTCAATATGTATGTACGTATATGTATGTAAATTTTGTTTTTATCTAAACAACCAACCAACCATCATCATTTGCAAATATGATGATTTTTGACCTTAAACTTTTGAACTGTGTAGCATCGTTATGATTTGGAGTTTTTTATGGCTGCTCAAAAAAATTATATTGATAAATTGAACTGTAAATAATAATGTGATTTTTATATGCACGAGCAGATTACCCAATAACTTAGTCAAGTTACGTCATTTGGAAATGAATTTATTTGCTGCAGATTTAATTTGCAAAAGTTTTCGTTAAGAATTCATACAAGTTCTGATTTTTTGTTCTACTCCGTGTATAAACTATTGTGGGTACACAGGTTATTAAAAGTTTGTGATGTTATTTTTATGGCCCGTTTTTGTATTTCTGCAGATTATATGCTATTTTTGCTGAATTATGACCGTGGTTGTTTTTGAACATTTTGTGATGTTAGTTACGGGTTGCTGCTAAGACTTAACTAGTTTCTAAATTATTTTAAAGCAGTACATCAATGTTTTTGGTTAGATATATGAGTCATTCCCAAAATAATTTATTATTCAACGAAAGGATTTGAAAACGAAAAAGGTTATCTATCATGTAGTTATTATTTTCGTTTTGTAAATGTTTTAATTTCATTCTATAGAGAAATCTTCCAACTCCAGACTAAAGACTCCAGACTTCAGTGTCCGATAGATCCAACAAATCGTGTATAACATTTTTCGCTGGACGATTGGAAAGAATACCACATTTTATTGGGTGTATGACTTAAAAATGGGGGATTTATAATAGATGGCGTATCTTTTGAACGCGCGTTTTGTTTTTAATAACTTATATGTCATTTTGAAGGGCACATATCTGCCATTTATTCTCACTTAGTTATTGAACATAAGTGTAAACAACAATTTTTTTCTTTGCTTCGAAAATGTCGAAAAGCGTCATATGCGTGAAGTTTTGCATTACTTCTTTAATGAATGTGTTCCATCGTTTTCAACATGCGAGAGATGGTTTGTGCGGTTTAGAAGGGTCTTAATACTTTTCTGTGCCAGATAATTTTAGATATTCGACAAGTTGTGATCGTAGAACTTCTGCGTTCCGTCACTTTTAAAGCACATTCATCAATCATAATATATACCGCAATTAAGGGAACATGAATTTCCCATCAGCACAGTTTATCTCGAATTCCCGTTTGCCGTGCATTAATCAGCAATTACATTTCCCCCGATGCATTCATATCCATATTAACTCAAAAAGATATTGTCAATTTCGACCTGATTACTTTGTAGTTGAGAGGCTGTCCATATACATATCAATGGTAGACATCTCGAGATTTTAATTCCGGATTATTCTTGTGCCTGTAGAGAGACAAGCGCCGACCAAATTCTTTCAAAGTTTATTGTAGATAGCATATCCTCCTTGAGATGTGCCTCTAGTCACAATCTTCCTTGTTCTACTCATACCTAAACTTAAATTAATGGGCCGGCTCTTTAACATTTTCCTCATCCAGTTCGTTATTCTGTGATCTACCGCTTAACAACTTAGGGTCTCGACTATTGATAATATATTAACATTGTTATAGGAATCCTCTATATCCAGAAAAGATGCCATAACATACTCTATCTTGTCAAATGCTTCCTCGATATTAGGGACAACGTCATGCAGGATAGTTTATATTGATCTTTGCTTGTGCCTCTAGTCGTAACCTTCTTTGTTCTACTCATACCCAAACTTAAACTAATTGCCCATCTCTTTAGCATGTTCGCCGTGCAGTTCGTTATTCTTTGATCTACCATTAAATCACTTACAACCTCGACTATTAAGGATATATTCACAATAATGTGAATATGCCATAACATACTCTCTCCTATCAAGTGTTTCCTCCATAGTACGGACATCGTCATGCATTGCTGTTTCCACAAATCTTTCCTTAAGGTAAGAGTGATATGCCTTGGAGAATTTACCGTAAATGATGATTTTCCTATGGTATTTATATGGATTTTAACCAGACTTTCTAGTATTATCAATAAAATTATTTCAGACTAGGGAATATTTAGGGAATAAATAACACTATTATATCCCTTTATTCTTTCGGCATATATGCAGTTTGCAGACTACTTGGCTGGCAGGTTACAAATTAGATTACAAACTTAATAATACCCCCTTATTTTGTAGCGCAGTACAATAAGTTAATCCCCTCTTAAAATAATACAAAACACAAACATTCTGCAGATCTGTCCGTCTCTATTTTAATCTCTTAATAGAAATATTGTGCACTTTGTATTATTTTCTGCTATTAATTGTATATTTTTGTTTTTATTTCTGGTAAAATATTTATGTTTTTAAACAAAAAAAAATATTTGCACTTGTACCATGAAACCCCCATCGTCAACATCAACATCAGCACCATCACATTGTCACCAGTTGTTGGATACATTTAATGTGTCTTTTTATTTATTTATTTCTTTTATTCGGAATATTTTCTGTTTTGTGTGCAAAATTTGTGTGCATGTTGCACATGTGGCATTTATGTTTGTAGAATATTTGTTGTTAAATGTTGTTGTTGCTTTCAAGGTACAAGTTTATTATTTTGTAGGAGACGCAAGAAACAAAAACTTTTGCGTTGCTTTATTTGCCTTGCGAAATAAAAGTGCCTCAATTAATCATCATATTTAATTTTTTATAAACTATAAGATAGAGAATGGCAAAGAAAACTTTTTATTTTTAGCAATTAAAAAGTTGTGTTGGGTGTAAAAAATATCGCATGTTGTTATCCAAAGAAATGTAAAGTTTTGCAAATACATTATTTATAATATTTATATAGCCATATAAACTTTATGTATAAATGATTGATAGGGAAATAATTGTAGTTGAAATTAATAAATATAAAATGCATTAAAAGATATTTCGGTATTTAGATTAGTTGTGGAAATGTTTATCATACTCTTTTGAGATTAAATTGTCTTGGTACAAACGTTGCAACTGTCAAGTATTCCCACAATATTTCAAATCGAAAACTAAAAAAACTCATAAAAGTGATTTATTTTGGGCGGGATCAGAATAGTGGGAGTGGCACCTGCCACTCAATTACCGAATTGTAATTAATGGATCTGTTATGAACAACAATCGAACTAAAGTTGAGTTGTCAGTTCGAAAATGGTATTACATATGGCAACTGGCAGCTATCATGCCCTATCATGCCCTCAGAAACGCATCAACAAAACAAACAAAGTAAATATTTTTACGCTGTAACAGTGCGAGTCTCCAAAGTTTGTTACTATGCTGCCGCACCATACCATCTAAGGCCCTATTTGAAATGCTAAATTGGCACACTGTTGATCTTATGTGAAAGGGGCTTCGCTCTAAATGCAGGCATGCAAACATTGGTGTTTGCAACCGAAGGAACTTCGGCCATGCAACAGTAATCTGCTGTCTAGACATATACTTAACAACATTGACTTCTCCTTGACCTTTCTTTTACAAAGTCTTTAATGTGTCGATAGCTGATTTATAACCAGATGGAATTCAATACCTTCGGAAGAACCCATTCGTGATCTATGCTGATGGCTCAAAATCGAATGTGGCTTTTATATCGCAAAGACGGATACGCTTGTGTATTTTAGACCACTGAACCAGTTCAGTGTTCCTTAGGCTGAGGTCTCAGCCGTGGGTAGGGCCGCGAACTGGCTAAGGTTTTACCGAGTGGTGGCTGTTAGGATTTAACTGACAGCCAATCCTCATTATAGTGTCTACACGACATCTAATCTGGGCCTAAAATGCCGTTCGTCTGTGTATGAGATGGCGAGGCATGCCTCAGTAGGACATTTCTGGATACCGGGACATCAATATATACCAGGAAACTGTATTGGGGTTTTATTGGCTAAGATGGGTGCCTCAACAGGATATGGGTTGATCGACTGGTCGGAATTCAGCTTACAGGTTGCTTGAGTTCATATGTGCTACGACAGGGGCCATTTGGTCCAATTTTGATTGTCGCAAAACTGCAACACAGATAAACATTCCACGTGACCGATTAAAGAAGATAGTGGAAGTGATCACAGGTCACTGTCTGATCTGTGTGCATGATAGGAGATTAAATCTCCCATATAACGAATTCTGCAGAAGTCGCCATGAGAAGCAGAAAATGAAACTGTGCAGAATTTTCTGTGTCAATGTCCGGGTCTAACAACCCAATTAATGGAAAGTCTTGCCCGAATTGACGGCGGATTTTTCTTGCTCGAATTGACGGATCTGAAGGATGGATCCCTACATTCGAGCAATGGGATGGTTAATAACTAGAAACTTTCCAGCTGGAAAACTATGTCTCTCTCCTTCTCATTCCAAGTTGCTGCCTGTTTAACCTAATCTATTTTGCCAGTGTCCATTGGGCTTAAAATTAACGCATTCAGAAGAGTTGGAGTGTCATCTTGCAAATTATTATTTCGCATAATAATAATATATATTTAACTTATAACAAACTCCTCTTACCTTTAGTGATTCCGGAAAAAAACGTTCTAAATAATCCAATATTTCGGGAAGCTCAGATTCTTGCACCAAACGAAAGTGTCTGCCTTCAGGAATGATTTCCATTTCTAAAATGAAAAAAAAGAAAATGGAAAACTATTAACATTACTTTTGAAAATAATAACGAAAAAGAGAAAGAAACATAAAAGTACTTTTCACATAAGATTTAAATGCTTTAAAAGTATTTCCGCATTTACAGGATTTACAGTTTTTTTTTTATTGCAAACGTTTTTTTTTCTTATTTTTTTGTTGCTGCTTACATCCATTTCATAATGGTCCTTTTTCAAGGCCATTGCAGTGGTAATGAATGCAGCGAAATAAAAACAACAAAAAAAACTGGTATAAAATTAAAAAACAAACAGAAAAAAATAGTCCTGTAGAAGATTTCAGAATAAAAAATCAATGCTTTTGTTATAAATTCCAACTCTGTATCATCTAAATGAAATCTACTGCGTTTAACAATGCTCTTGAAATGCCTTCAACAGCAGCAACAATGACAACTACAATAATGTTGATATTGCTGTTGATGATGTTGCTGCTGCAGCTGTTGTTGATGGCATGATGGTGATAGTGATGAAATATGGATGATTGAATGAGCGACTGACTGACTGACTAACTGTCTGTCTGAATAAAAGAGTGAGTGTAATATAAACATGTTATATAAAATATTTTCAATGCGTAATGAATGAATTGTTAAAGTTCTTACATTTACAAACAAACTACAAAAAAAAAATATATATTTTACAACTTTATTGTTTTCCATTGTTCAGTAGTTTACTGCAAATATATTCATATTTTGTTGAAATTGTTTTTTAATTTAAATATATGTGTGTAGCATTATCTTTTTAGCTCCAACCTTGCGAAAATATCCTTAGGCTTTTTGGAATGAAAAATCTGTTTTTAATTGGTTTGTCTGAATGTCAATTTAGTTGTTGGATTGTAGTCTCTTAACCCTAGAATGGTAGCCTTAGGTTAACAATAACCGTAAAGCACCAAAGACAATGCTATTAAAACACGATTTTTCACAAGAAAACAAGAAAAGAAAATTTTTTCCACCAAGTTCTAGGGTTATATTTTAAAAAAATATTTAATTTCTTCTGGACCTTTTGATGTAGTTAGATTAAATATACAAGTATTACATATACAATTAATATAATATAATAAAATCTTAAAAATATTTAAGGAACTACAAATGGCTGAGATATAAGGAAAAAACCACGACAACCTCGATTTTTTACCTATTTTCTATATCTGGATTACTAAGTCAGTAATATAGACAATATAGATATCAAATAAAAGATACTAGGATCGCCCGGTGGTCGAAAGTCGACCACTTTTAAAACGCTTTTACCACATTTATGAAGAGAATTTGGAAACAATTTTTATATTGTGCATATCTAGAGAAAATAACCTTTTAAACCATATATGTTTCATCAATATAAGGAATGTTAATAAAAATGAAACCACTAAAAACTTACAGTTTTTAATATTTTTTTATTTCATTGAAATTTATGTTACAATTCACAAAACAAATAATATTTGTATAGTTCTAATCATAGAGAAACAACAAGAACGGAAACTAGAAAAAAACTCAAACAAAAATTTTACTCAAAATAATCACACATACTAGTTTTGTTTTTGTTTTCACATTGTTTTTTTTACTAATACATTCTCAGCACTTAGGTTTTTGACAATTGAGTTAGGTCTTTGACAGGAGAGTTTCCGATCTATGTGTATTATCTATGGTTTTAATCATGATACAAAAATAGAAGGTAGTCTTACTTTCTCTTTTTGTCGACATATTATCGTGCTACCGTATTCATTCTTAAAATCCCACTTTTTGTTTATTTAAAATTAAAAAATAAAACAGCAAACAAAAAATTTAATAAAAAAAATATTAACTAAAGAAATTCTTTTTTGAAATAATTATAAACTATCCCTTATACAGACTCCAAGAAAGAAAAAAACACAAAAAGCAAGAAGCAAGAAGCCGAAACAAATTTTGAATATAAATTACACATTAAAATTAAATATTTCTTAAACGTTATTTCCCTTTTTTTCATATGTGGCAAAGACTTTTTTATTGTTTACAAAAAAATAATTTCAAATAATTCCAATAAACTTCAAAAACATTTTTGTGAGAGAGAAGTGGAGCAACCTTGTATATTTGAATCATGGTTCTAATTGTGCTTTATGTCACTTTGTACGAACAGGTTGTCCATCTCCTTTTAAAATCTACCACACTTTTAGACACCTTTTTTGTGCTCTTCAATTATCTTTTAACAAGAGCCCAATATCTTTCCACTGGACTCAGCTTTAGGCAGTATGGAGGAATTGCCTCTCTTGGTACAAATTCCACATTATTGTTCTTGTACCACTAAAGTTCTTGCTTACTATATAGTGACAGATGTCAAATCAGGCCAAAAATAAGTGGACACATTAAGAAGTCTTATGAATGGAAACATCCCTTTTTGTAAACATTCCTTGATGTAAATTTCCGTATTTATAGAGGCCTTTGTAACAAATGTTTGGCTTTTTTGCCGCAACTGCATATTGCTTGCCGTTGAGCATCTGCAACATAAACAAAATGACTCAGAAGCTGCGAAAAATTTTCCATACGTACATTTCGTCATCCATTATGCAGCAGGTATATTTTTTGTATACAACTTGACTTCAATTTCCGTGCTCTGTCTTTGGCCTCTAAATTTTTAGCAGTGTTCCTGTTAGGATGTTTTTGAGCCTTGTATGCTTTTAAACCTTCATTGGCTTTAACTTTTCGTACCAAATAGTCCGAGTACTGACCTAACCGGGCTGCTTTCCTACCGGTTGGGAGCTCTTTCTATTTTTTTTAGCTTTAGAAACATCATGTGGACCATTCCTTCTACCTGAACCAGGTTTTATATCAACGGACAAGTTCTTCCGATAGTGTTTAATAACATTGGAATCAGTTTGACAGCAGACCTTTGATTGCTTGGCCAACTTTTTGTAAGTTGGGTTTTGTTGAAAATATTTAATCATTTTAGTACACACTTTTTTCTGGTCACTCATTTTAATCAGATTAACAACAAATGAACATAATTGACATTAAACATAATAACTGACATGCTTTACAAAGGTAACTTGATAAACAAAAAAAAAAAAAAAAATCAAATTATACTTGGGTTAAAAGTTTTAATGAAAAACGTGTGTTAAGAATTTTACGATCTCAGTTTTTAAGTAGTCAATGTATCCTTTATATACAGTAATCGTCACAAATGTCTTATCAGTTGGATGACTCTATATATTTTGGCCATTTGACACATATGTGCTTTTTGTAGTGCAGAGAGAAGATAACTGGTTTCTTTATACATCCCAGGTAATCTAGCGTGAAGACAATTGTCACTTAGGTGCCTTTAAGTAATCTGAAGTGTAGTCATTTTAAACGTTTTGTGAGTAATTCGTGCAAACTGGTTTTATACAAATTGTGTTGATAATTCTCATACAGTTAATTTTTATATTTCCTTAAGTATACTGATATCACATGTAACATAACATGATATCCATATTATCTCTTAGTAACCTATAGTGAAGTCACTTTAAACGTTTATTTTGTACTTCACTTTAGAATGTAGTTATTTTATCCACCAGAAGCAATTCATTGCAGAGTTGTCGAAGAAAGGTTTGTTTACAAGCTTTCCTTTATTGGACTACCAGCTATTAGATAGTCTCATTGTAGTCAAAAAGGGTCAATGATAAATTTGTTTGGCCATCCTTGCGAATAGGTTAACGGTATTCTACAAAGACAAAACTCATACGAATATAAATATAAATACGGATATATTTTAAGTAAAAATTAGCTTTTATTTTAATATTTCTTAAAATATGTCAATTTTGTTCCTACATTTCTTGTTCAAGTGGCCTGAGACACGTTAATGGTCTGGGAAATTTTTAATAACTTTAAAATTTTTTAACCAATTTTTGTCTTTTATATCTCATTAGAACGACAATTACGTACACATTTCGATTCTTATGCATTCGATTTCAAAAATAATTATTTAGTAGCAACATTTTTACAAAAACTGAAAAATTTGCATTTTTTCCGAATTTTAACGATAATACAGTTTGTGGGTCAATTTGACCCAAAGGAGATATAGGTTTAATCTCAAAAAGATTTTTTTTACTGTAATTTTCATAAATATAAATAAATCTACTTATTTCTGTAACATAATGCAGAAAGTTAAGGAGTTTCACAAATTTATTTCATATAAATAGTAAAATTTTGCATATATCTGACCTTTGACCTCGATACGCGTCCCAAAATCGTTGTCCGATTTGACACAAATTTTCAGTACTTATCTTTTAGACCTAGTGCCACAATATTTCACCCGGCTCTCTTTGAAATCTAAAAAAAAAAATCGGCTGTAACCCTAATGTATATACGATGTTAGAATTAGAAAATATTATTAAATAGAAGAACAATTTTGCATTGGAACACTTTTAGACCTTGGGAGCATCGAATATCGACAAAATATAAAAAAATGTTTGTAATTTTTAAAACAGAACAAGTTTTATGTCCACTTTTTTAAACCATTCCTTCTTTTTTTGTTTAAAATCTAACTTTCAATTGCTGCAAGATTTTATTGTCAACAATGTTGCACAAATTTAAATTTTTATTTCGACTTTATTTATGAAAATCTTTTATAATTTTTTTAGTTAAGCATTTTCTTTGTTAAATTTTTTATTTAATATCGCACTTTTTTTTTTTTTTTGATCCGTTTATATATTATCATTAAAGATCACAAACAGATTACAATTTCAAATATAAAAATGATTCCCAAAAAAAAGTTTATATTTTTTCCGACATGTGCGAATTGTAATAAATTTTGTATTTATCACTTAACGAGTAATATTTAAATAAGACTGCAATAAAACATTACTGTTAGTATTTAAATAAAATTTTTTTAATGTACATACTTATATGACATATTATTTAATTGGTGATGCGATGAAAGTTTTGTTCTAATTAAAATGAACAATTAATGTGAACAATCATCTGAGCCGATGGAGAAAATCTGAGTGTATGGAACAAATTAAAAAAAAGGTTGCTGTGTTATATGAACATCGACAATACACTTTCAATATATGTAGAGTAGATCATAGAATAAATACATAGACCGGAAAGAGATAGAAATGTCAATGAAAAATTTGGAAAAAATTTGATCTCTTTTCACACATATGTGTGAATTAGGTTTTTGACTCTCAGTTCATATCTAGTAGTAATCTATTGATTTATTTTATTATTAAGATTTATTTCTATGAATCACTAAATATTTCGCTCAGTGTGTATAACAATTACTGATTATAAATAACTTTTGTAGTTGTAATTGGTATTACTTATAAATCCATTCACAGTAGCGAGTCAAACTACAGTACTTATTTAATAGTCCCAATAGAACTTCTAATAAATTACAAAGCAAATTGAATAAATTACACACTGAATATAAAAAAGAAACACAAAATTGTTGCGTTAATTCACCTAATGCCATAATTATAACAATACAATGTTGAAGAAATGTAATAATTCATTCATTGCCAATGGCATAATTTATGTGTGTAGTGTTAATTAAAGTAAAAAAGAGAGATAGAGAGGATATAAATGAAAAGAGAAATTTAATAAAAACTATTTCATTAAGCCAAGTGAACTTCAAAAACAATAACAAGAAAAGCTGTTAAAAAGAGCTGCTTTCATAGAGAAATATACATAGAGACGAGACACTCTGATTTGTCAAACAAAAAAAAAAAAAAAAAAATCAGCATGTATTTTGTTGTTGCAAGAGATAGGTTTTTTAACAACAGACTTAGGTTATGGACAATTACGTCTCGTCTCTATGTTACCCTATGGCTGCTTTTCCATTTGATAAAAGTGAGGGTGAAACATGTAGCATATTTTCAGGGTTTTAGGGAAACATTTTTTGAAAGCGTTATACGCTTACCAAACAAAATTTTTTTACTGAAAAAACACAAAGAACGATAAAAGGCAGAATAAAGGCAGAAAAAGCCATAAGAGTTCTTTTGTAAGAACAGTTGTATTTGTCATCTATGTAGGTGCAATTGAACTCCGCCTAGGACACGTCAAATAGTTTATACTGTATTAACCAGTGGTGACCCTAATGATAGATTAAATCACTAGTTCGGGACAGTAAGTCAGTACAACTGGGTAGGGAAAATTTTAAAATCACTAAATGTTGCCTTTTATAAAAAAAAACTACAAAATGTTTAACTTTTCTTACGTCTATCTCTTACCATTTTCTTAATCTCATATGGATGCTTTAGCTCATCAAGTTATTCCAAACAAAAAAGTCAGTTTTTTCTCTTCAAATTTAAAAAGAAATAAAATTCAAGGATATATTTCCACTTTACAACAGATCCCAGCATTTACACCCACACTCACACTCACACATCCCCCAGGAACCATAAATAGCAAGAGCACTAAACACAAAAACGAGACGAGTCTAACTGTACTTCTTAATATGTGGCACATACAAATTTATTGTTGTAGTAACAATGTTAACGACAAATTTACGCATTTTTTAAGGGTGAACTTTTCTTTTTTTTGTTGCTCTTTTTCCCCCTCAACAGCTGGTTTTTCTTTGCAGTTTCTTTCGTTTTTCTTTTTTTTTTCAGGATTTTATCAGTTTTTATTACAAATTTAACTTTTAGTTAGAACATACGGTTTGTTTTGAAATTATAAAAGCAACAGGCGGTGGTTGGTGGTAATATAATTTGTTGTAAATATTTGGCCTGTAGCTAAAATGGTGGGCAGTAAAACATAAAATAATCTAATTTACATAAGTATTTACATGAAAAGGCACTAACAAATTTGTACAAATATAAACTACTTGGTTACCTATTAATTAAATGAGGGTTACTGCAAAAATTATGGTTAATGAGATAATTAATAGGAGTTTTTGAAATCAATATAAGTAAGATATAATAGTAAAGGATATCACATATTATACTTAATAATCTTTATGCTAATAACATATTACATTTTAATACCCTTCACCTTCGTGAGAAGGGTATATATAAATTTGTCATTCCGTTTGTAATTTTCACAATATAATTTTCCGACCCTATAAAGTATATATATTCTGGATCCTTATAGATAGCGGAATCGATTAAGCCATGTCCGTCTGTCTGTTGAAATCAATTTTCTGAAGACCCCAGATATCTTCGGTATCCAAATTTTCAGTAATTCTGTCAGACATGCTTTCGAGAAGTTTGCTATTTAAAATCAGCAATATCGGTTCACAAATGGCTGAGATATAAGGAAAAAACCAGGGCAACCTCGATTTTTTACCAATTTTTTTAACCTATATCTGGAATACTAAGTCATTAATATAGACAATATGGATATCTAATGATAGATATCTCAAAGACCTTTGACGTATATAAGACCATAGTAAGTTGGACCTACAATGGGTCAAAACCGGGAAAAAAAATTTAACCAGATTTTTTTTTTCATTAAAAGTTTTTTTTTCGCTAAATTTTAAAAAAATAAAAAAAAATTTACATAAAAAATTTAAAAAAAAAATTCGAAAATTTTTTTTTCAAAAAAATGGAAAAAACAGATGGAAAAAAAATATGTTTTGTTTACCTAAAAATATTTAAAATTTTTATTTTGATGTATAGTATGGTGAAGGGTATATAAGATTCGGCCCAGCCGAATATATCTCTCTTACTTGTTCTTTATAAAAATATATGTGCGAAATATGAGACGTTTAATACTTCATCGAGATTTTAAAATCGTTTGGTTTGAAGTTCACAGAAGACAAAAAAAAAAAAAAAAATTTAATTGAGGAACATGTGATAAAAATTCCTAAATATCCTTGATTTTATGCACTCAAAGATTGTCTTCAAAAGAAATTGCTTTAAAATTAGAAAGCCAAAAAAATGCAAAATAAAAAGTGGAAAAAATTAATGTCATGTGAAGCTGAATTGAACAGACATCGTTGTTCATAATTTGTAAAAAGTTCAATTAAGTACCTTCAGAACGAAATAACCAAAGCATACAGTTTTAAATTAAGTCCTAATTGATAAAGCCAACTCGCGTTTTTAAACATATATGGAGTATGACTTAAAAATGCGTCATGTGCGGAAAATTTTTGCTTTACTTCTTCAATTTGAAAAAAGTGCTGCTGAAGCACACCGATTCCTCACCAAAGCTTATGGTGAATGTGTTTCATTAGTTTCAACGTGCGAGTGATGTTTTGTTCGGTTCAGAAGTGGTGATTTTTACACGGAAGACAAAGATCGCCCAGGCCAGCGAAAAAAGTTTGAAGACCAAGAATTGAAGGCATTACTCCATGAAAATTATTGGGATCTACTCAAGCAGCAAAACGTTTGTGAGCAGCAGGATTCATCCAAAAGCAACGAAATTGGGTACCATACGAATTGAAGCCGAGAGACCTTGAAAGACAATTTTGCATGTCCGAAATAATGTTTGACCGCTATCGCTATAAAAGAAAATCATTTTTGCATCAAATCAT
Source organism: Calliphora vomitoria (assembly GCA_942486065.2). Classification (NCBI taxonomy): domain Eukaryota; kingdom Metazoa; phylum Arthropoda; class Insecta; order Diptera; family Calliphoridae; genus Calliphora; species Calliphora vomitoria. The sequence continues at coordinate 111,888,359 of OW818030.2, read as the reverse complement.
TACCTGCGATGAGTAATGGATCTATTACAATATCCCGAAGCGTAAGAGATCGTATTTGAAGCCCGGCCGAATTGACACCAAAGCCAAATATCCATGGCGCTAAGATAATTCTCTGTATTTGGTGGGAGCAAAGGGGTTCTATATATTATGAGCTGCAGAAGTCTGGCCATACCACGACAGGGAACCTCTACTAAACACAACTGATTCGTCTGATTTCAGTGGCCGAAAAAGGCTGAGAATATGGGGCCAGATATGAAACAATGATATTCCATCATGAAAACACTCGGACTGCAATACCTGTTAAAAACTATTTAGAATGAAGGGGTTGGGAAGTTTTGCCTCACCCGCATTATAGACCAGAACTTGCCCCGTCCAACTACTATTTATTTCGATCAAAGCACAACGCTCTCTCTGTGATGCGCTTTACTTTGGAAAATTGTTGGCTTGATTCGTTCATGACTTCAAAAGATCAGTAGTTTTTTTGGATCGGAATCCATATGTTGCTAGAAAGATGGGAAAACGTCATAGCTAACAATGGCCAATACTTTGAATAAATTTATATTGTACAAATGTTTAAAAAAATAAAAGCAAAAAATTGGAAAAAATCCCGCATTTTTAAGTTATACACCCACCCAATATAATAACAAAAAACAGACATTTTAAAATTCTTTTTTTTGTAGTTTTAGATCATAATTCTTTATCTGTGGACTTTTCAAAAAACAACTTAAATCTAATTTTTGGGAGTGCGCAAAAACTGTTGAATTTATCGATAATTATTTTATTATTTGACCTTGAAGAAGTTTTTTTATTTGTCTCAAAGAATTTTACAAAGCTCTCGAAATTCTTTAAGGTTAAATAATAAAATAATTATCGATGAATTCAAGTTTTTGCGCAATCATAAAAATTACACTTAAGTTGTTTTGTCAAAAGTTTACAGATATTATTTTCAATTTTATCCATTAACTATTACGGTAACTAAAAAATCTACTTCAAATGCAAGAAACTTATTTGCTAATATCTCAAAACTGCTTTGGATTTTTATGTTGTAATTTGTATGCTAAGATTTTTTCGTGCAAAATTTAGAACTTTTAAAAGGAACGTTTTTTAATTCTGCCATTTCTGGACACCTTTTAGCTATGTTTACTTTAACTTGCTACACAATCCTTATTTGATATCCAATGACTTCCATTCATTCTCACACAGCAATTCACATCTTGTCTCAAGACATATGTAATTAATGCTACCCTCGTATTTATTTTAATTATTGTATTTTTGATGTGCGTTTTTTTTTATTTTTGCATTAATAATCACTGGCACACAACGAGAACAATATCAAATTGCCTCATTAATCTATTTTCGGAAAAATAATAAAAACAAGTTTGTTATTTACTAAAAGTATAGACAAAGTCATTAAAAGGTTTTTTGCCAGTAGTTTAGTAAATAAAAGAAGTATTGTAATTAAAGAAACCCTCACCTTTAAATAGTAATTTTAATGGGAAATAATGAAGTGAAAAGAAAAAGAACAACAATGGAAAAATCATGGCTAAATGTTGTATACGTTTCTTAGGCCGAAGAAAACTGAGACAGTGGCTGGATTGTAGTTTTAATTACCTGCCATTTGAACATGGCATTGACCTAGTAGGTGGTAAATCGGTGTGGATCGAGGGAATCTAAACTGGTCAAGTGAAGAGTTTAGGTATATTTAAAACTAAGTATTAAATTTCTAAATCCAACACAAAATTAGTCAAAGTTTACTACAGTATGTTGGAATATTATAAATATGTCACATTAGCCCCTAGAAAATTTCAAACAATTTCATATGATTAAATAACAAATTAACATTTGTAAAGCTTCAATGGTTTCTATGTAATATCGACATATCTATGTATTCTTTTAATGTATTCTATACAAATTAATTGAATACATGAAAAATATACTCGTAATTAATTCATTTATTGTTTAGGCTTCCGCATGGGGCGGTCTTTAACAAATTAATTGTGTCCTTCATTTGGTAATTTATTTTGTAATATGAATATTTTGTACATTAGGGAATCAACAAACTAATTTACCATATGTTAAAGTCTTTTACAGGTTTTCAGATAGTATCTTTATTATGATGATTAGTAAACAAGGAAAACAAGTAGAGGTTTTTTGAAATACTCTTCAGGAAAACTAATACATTTCTGAAATGTTTATGAAATTTATGAAAGAGACGTATCTTTAAAAAATTTTAAACGCTTCAACTGATTTCTCAGGCGTTGAAAAATTTTGCCTTCCCAGCAGTTTTGAATTGACTACTAAAGAAGTCAATGTATCCCTGACTTGGTTGACTACAATTAATATACATATTTTTGTTTCATTTGTTAAGTGCTTTATGAAATGTCAATTGGTTACTTTTTACATCCCAGGTAATCTAGCGTAAGGCCAATTGGCACTTTAGTGTCTCTAAGTAATCTAGGGTGTAGTCACTTTAATTTGTTTGTGCATCACTTCAGAGAGTAGTTATTTTTTCCACCAGTAGTAATCTATGGGGAGTTTATTATTCGTAATCTAAGTCAATTGACTTCCCCCTAGGACACGTACATGCTAAAATAACCAATGGTGACCCCAATGGCAGGTAAAATCACTATTTTGGAACAGTAGACGCCAGGACTAGTGGGTTGTAAACTAATGTTTAATGTGCAAGAATAAAAAAGTAAATTGATATTAAATATAACTTGTGTGATGTATGACGATCAATTATTTGAGACAATCAGTCGACCTGTGAGGTCGTGGAGAGTGATCCATGTCTTTATTTACCCAAAGACTTTTGATAAACAAATTGTGATTGAAAGGCAACCTACAAAATATTCTAAGCAATTGTCCAGTTAAAAGTAAAAATGTTTGCGATCTTTATGATGTCTGATCATATATCTCTAAATATATGAATTCACCCTCAGAGAAATACCTAAAAATGATCTATGCACAAAATGTTACCAAACAATGCAGCAAACTGAAACTTGCCACAATTAATAATATTTAAACTTACAAGTATTTAGTTTCAATTGCAACAATGTCATCAAGTAATTTCGATAATCTACATTTAGATAAATTCCTAAACAATTTCAACTAAAAACACTTATTCTCACTATTGAAAATATTATCAAGCAATAAATAATAAAGAAATATAATAATAACCGACATTTTTGGCCCGGAAATCATTTATAAGTACAACAAATATTGTTTGTATTACAAACGGATATAAAAAAAACAACAACAAAAATACATAATAGTTCACAGAACAACAAAACAAAACAAAATTGTGGTCGTTAGAACATTTATACAAGTAAATACATATAAAGTAGAAAAGAAGCAGTGCAAAGAAGCAAAAAAAGCTGTTCGTTCGTGCTACATACTTTGTATTACAATATTAATGGTTTGTTTTGTTACTATGGCTATAAATACCAGTATCTGTGTCAAATTCACTTTTTCAGTTTCATCCCTTGAGTTTCTGGTGAAACAGTAAAACGAAACAACAGCAATACGAAATAGTACTTAATACCAAACTACATAATAAATAAATACTAAATTTACACAAAACATAAGTCAAGTCAATTCACTTTAGTTAGTAATTGTTACTGGTTTTAACATATTTATATGCTTGTATGTATACTACAGGGATATAATATTGTATGGAAAGAACAACTATGAGCTAAGGGCAGTAAGTCTGCACAATTAGTTTTTTACATTTCAAAACGATGAATGTATTCAGCAACAATTTCAACAATTGTAGATTTTCTCTTTGCAGTTAATGCAACCTCGACGTTCAAACTCAATTTGAATATATATCCTGGGTCTCCATACTATTCTTTGACGATCTAGCTATGTCCGTGAATTTTTCTCTCTGTTGATAAGGACTAGTAATTTTCTGAGGGAGACCTTGTATGAAGACTAGCGATAAATGTTGCTCGATGTTCGCCTTACTTTAAAGTATCATTTCTGAGTTAGAACTAATTTGGATTGCCGCATAATCAACATATTTATGACTGCTCAAACAGTATTCCGAGGGGACATTTGTATTGGTGCTAGGTAAAATCATGGACCGATATTGCCCATTTTCAATAACAAACAAACCTTATCAACGAGAGTATTTATGGAAAATTTCGTTTGGGACCTATCGTGTTTTCAACAGATAGACATACGGACCGACATAGCTAGATCGTCTTAGAATCTTATGAGGACCCAGAATATATACACGTTTTTGTTCTACTACCAATATTTCGACATTTTATTGTTTTTTATTGAATTTTAAAATTTTTAGCTTTTATTTTAAAACTTTTGTAGAATATAAATTTATTCAAAGTATTGGCCATTGTTTGCTATGACCTTTTCCCATCTTTCTGGCAACATATGGAATCCAAACCAAAAGAACTGCTCATCTTTTGAGGCCAAGAACGAATTAAGCCAATATTGTATATTCTGTTTCAAAGTGAAGCGTATTCCCAAGAGAGCGTTCTGCTTCGATCGAAATAAATAATAGTCGGACCGAACAAGGTTTGGACTATAAAGCGGGTGTAGCAGCACTTCCCAACCACATCATTCTAAATACTTTTTAACAGGTTCGGCCACATCTTGCAATAAGTGGCCGAGGGTTGGCATATTCTAGGCGTTGGCATATCTAAGGCGTTTGGTACAGGTTCAGATTTCAGCAGCTCATAATACTTAGATAGGACGCCTTTCATCCCACCAAATAGAGAAGTGTCGATTCCGCTGGTTGGCCGGGTTTCACATACGATCTCTTACGGTTCGGGTTATCGTAATGGATCCATTTTTCATCGCAAGTAATGATTCGGTGCAAACATGATTTTCTTTTATAGTGTTTAAGCATCATTTCGGACATGCAAAATTGTCGTTCAAGGTCTCTCGGCTTCAATTTGGATGAATCCTGCTGCTCGAAAATTGTTTTGAAATTGCAGCTTGAGTAGCTCCCAATAATTTTATAAGCTTTTGTTGAGTTTGACAACAATTTTCATGGAGTAATGTCTCCAACTCTTGGTCTTCAAACAAATTTTTGTTGTTTACACTCAGTGAGAATAAATGTCAGATATGTACCCTACAAAATGACATATAAGTTATTAAAAACAAAAAAGATACGCCATCCACTATAAATCCCTCATTTTTAAGTCATTCGATTGGCTGCAATTTCGGTTGTAGCAACTAAAACAGTTTTTTCGTTGGAAATTATGCGGTTTTTCGAAAATTTTCATAAAATGTTGAAAAAATGTGTCTTGAAAAACATATTTGTCGGAGTGTTTTTAATACATTTAATTGTTTACTTCTGACTTAAGTTAACGTCCCTTTGAGGGCATGGCCATCTCACGTGGGGTGAAGCGAACTGGCCATCGACTGAAAAATTAAATTTTTTGAAAAAAAATTCTCGATTTAAAAACGCACTTTTCTAAAAATTTGGACTTAACATGTTTGAACAATAAGTTAATAATATTAATTTTGTTAATTACGTTTGCAATATCTGCAATCATAAATATTGATTAATGGTTGTAAAACTTGACACTAAAATCCCCAAAGAATGCTGACGAAGGTCAGTAAAGTACGGGGTTTTACAACAAGAGGTGTTATTTTGGTATTCAAAGAAAATTGTATTTTTGAGATAAGTGATCGGATGTTTATTTTATAATAAAGAGGAAGGTATGCCGTTAATAATGAAAAACAACTTCAGCCAAATGGCCACCACGACCACGCTTACAGGACCAAATCCTTTTCATGAAATTTTCCATTACCAAATCGTGAAGTGGCTGCCCTATGTCCTTGATAGCCTCACGAATTCTGTCTTTGAGATCTTGAATCGACGCTGGGCTGTTGGCGTAGACCTTATCTTTCGAATTTTTCCACCAATTTCTGTATTGCGGTACGACAAGGTGCTTCAAGACGACCCAAAAATGCTTTTGTTTTGCGAACTTTGACTGCAAGATTTTCACCATTTTTGTAGTGAATTTTAATAATTTCAATGCGTTGTTGATGCGTGTACCGTTCCATTTTTAGTAATGGAGTAGTTTCTAACTGTCAAATGTCAAAAAATAAAAGCTTCAAAAGTGACAGCTACCGAAATATCGGGTGATTTAAAATAACACCTCTTGTTGGAAAACCCTTTAATATCTGCAATCATAAATATTGATTAATGGTTGTAAAACTTGACACTAAAATCCCCAAAGAAAGCTGACGAAGGTCGTTAAGTCTAACAAAGTGCTTTTTGGTCCCTAGGGTCTAAATAACCTTTTTTTAAATATTCTAGAATACAATAATTTAAACTGAAGCCTGTATAAAAATCATTTCGTTAATCATTCTAAATACTAGGTTCTTGATTTTGCATAATTGAGCTATCATTACTTTAAGGCTATACATTTTTAGTAGGGAGTGAAATTTAACATAGTAGATTTACAGATTTAAATTTAAGACACTTCCCCTCATTTGGTTTTATATCGAAATTCGGCAATAATAAATTGTTTTCTTTTTTACAACTTGTATGTCATTATTATGCTGTAAAATGTTTTGTCAAGTACATTACAATAACAAAAAATCAATAGATGTATTATACGTATTAGAACAAGTAATATTTGGTCTACTTAAACATGTTTAATGTGGCCATAAGTACTATTATATATTTCAATTTATTTAACATAAAAAAGAATCGAGTAAATTTAGATGCTATAAGTCAAACAACAGACTGACATACAAAAAAATAAAAATTTGCAGGGACAAATATTTTACAATTGTTCATTATCTTACAACAAGGGATAGAAATTTATTAATTAAAATTAACTTTGATCTTGATTATTTTCTGTTTTTTATTCAAGTGCTTTTAGAACAATGGGCCTTCTAATATTCTTGGTGTTTTTTTTTTTTTTTTGTTTATTTTCATTATTTAAATATTTTGTAATTTTACTGCCTAGTAACAGGCTGAGTGGCTGTGTTATTCAAGGCTGACTGAGAAAGTATGAGTCATTTATTGTATAATAAAATATTTTACACATTATATATCACATCATCAGGCAACACTGCCAGCACACAAAGTAGCGGTAGTAAATCATAAATTGGTAAGAAAATATTTATTAGTCTCAAGACAAGAAGAACATTCAAATAACAATGGTATAATAATCTTATTTTAGGCATTGTTTAAGATATATGTCTATAGGTAGGTACATTAGGCTGTTTTATTATTGAGTGGGAAATAACTAGGAATACAAATTATTCGAATAATAGAGGAAAAAAAAATATTTTTTTTTTTCGAATGAATAAGATTTTTCAATTTAGAATAAAAAGTTATTCAATCATACAATGTTCTTGACGAAGCGCATTCTGGACGTCCAATTTTGGACCTCTTTTTTGAGCATTGCTGACCGTATGTCAAGAATAACACGAACAATGTTAGCCTCCAAGGCGTAACTTCACATGAAATAATCGAGAGATATCAAATCGCACGACCTTGGAGGCCAATTGACAGTTCCATTTCTCGAAATTAAGATATCGGCAAATTTTGATTTCAATAAATGGTTGCGGTCGCTAAATGGCACGTAGCTTCATCCTGTTGAAACCACATCTCTTCCGGATCAATATCATAAATATTTTCAAACAAAAACTCATTGATCATGGTGCGGTAACAAACTCCATTGACCATAACGAAGATCGGCTTAATTTTTGAAGAAATAAAGTCCGATGATGGCACCAGCCTGTAAACCGAACAAAACGGTGCATTTTTTTGGATGTAATGGAGTCTGTAGGGTATGTTGTGGATTGGTCTCACTCCATATGTGGCAATTTTGTTTATTAACAAACCCGTTAAGCCAAAAATAAGCCTCATCTCTGAAAACAATTTTACGATATCACAGTCGCCAATAACTTGTGCGAATCTAAACTGGTCTATACTGAAATGGAATACTGTTCTCTTTTTGAATGCAATTTAGAAGGGAGTGCTGGAAGAACATTTGTATAAAGGCCGGCAGGAAAAAGACTGGAACCCATGTACATAAATAATACAGTCTGTTTTTCAGGACAAGATAATGAGTCCAATTCATATCAATTATGATTGAAATTGAATGCAGATCAATTTTTCCACAAAAATTGTGGCAGCTAATCAGCTGAATATTTTTATCCTGCAGCATTAAGTTCGTAAATACCATGTCGTTTTTTTTTCTTAAATTTTGAGTGGAATATTTTAGACTTTCTTTCACTGAAATTGGAGTTCCATTAAATCGTTCCTTCCGGAACCATTCATAAACTGCAAAATCTACTTTTGGTTCTTCAGCTGTTTTTAAAGTTTTTCGGTTTCCAAAGCCAATAACAGAATCACTTTGTTTTTTATAATGTCTAACACTCCCCATGCCAAAAGCTGTCGAAAAATTGATGGCACAATATCAGACAATTTTGGCCTTACAAATCGATTGAGGGAATTCCCCTTTTTCGTTTTATTCACATTCTGTTTAGTTGTTCAAAAATAATCGGAAAAAATTATAATCCCGGATAATAGAGGTAATTACGGTTAATCGATGCAAAAAATTTAAATCGATCAAAAAGCATTTTCTTTTTCTTTCCCGGATAATTGATGTTGCTGGTTAATCGAATCACGGATAATCGAGGCCTCACTGTACTAAAAAAAATATAAATTTCTTAAAAATTTTTTTGGATTGTGACCTAAGGACTGAGATCGAAAAAACCTCAACACACGTTTTTCATTAAAACTTCTAACCAAGTATTATTTGATTTTTTTTATCAAGTTACCTTTTTAAAGCAATAACTGAAATAACAGGTCAGTTATTATAGTTAATGTCAATTATGTTCCTTTGTTGTTAATCTGATTAAAAAGTTGTTACGTGAAAAAAGTGCGTATTAAAATTAATAAATATTTTCAACAAAACTCAACTTGGTTCTACAAAAAGTTGTCCAAACAATCAAAGGTCTGCCGTCAAACTGTTTCCAATGTTATTAAACAGTATCGGGAGATCTTGTCCGTTGATAGAAAACCTGGTTCATGTAGAAGGAATGGTCCACATGATGTTTCTTAAGCCAATAAATATAAAGCATTTTCAAAAGAGCTCCCAAAACATACGTTAGGAAAGCAGGCCGGTTACCTCAGTACTCGGACTATTTGGTACGAAAAGTTAAAGCCAATGCAGGTTTAAAAACATACAAGGCTCAAAAAGTTCCTGACAGAGCACGGAAATCGAAGTCAAATTTTCTACAAAAATATAACTGTTGCATAATGGATGACGATACGTAGGTATGAAACATTTTTCACAGCTTCCGGGTCAATATTTTTATGTTGCTGATGCTCAAGGGAATGTTGTAGAAAAATTTAGGACCCAAAAGCAGAAAATATTCCCAAAAAGTTCTTGGTATGACAAGCAATATGCAGTTGCGGCAAAAGAAGGCAAACATTTGATACCAAGGGCTCTATAAATACCGAAATTTACATAAAGGAATGTTTACAAAAAAGGCTGCTTCCATTCATAAGACTTCTTAAAGTGTCCACTTATTTTTGGCCTGACTTGGCATCTTGAGTGGTACAAGAACAATAATGTGGTATTTGTACCAAGAAATCCTCCGAACTGACTGGAGGTAAGGCCAGTGGAGAGATATTGGGCTCTAGTTAAAAAAGAATTGAAGAACACAAAAAAGGTGTCCAAAAGTGTGGTAGATTTTAATGACAGAAAGCACTATAAAAACCTTAATGGAAGGGTTTTCGGAAAGGGTTCATAAATGCATCACTATTGATTAGAACTATAAAAAATTATATTTTTTGTAATTTGTAATAATAATTTCAATAAAATATAACAAAAATCAAAACTGTAAGTGGTTTAATTTTCATTTATGTATGTTAAGATTTTTTCGATCTCAATCCTTATTAATTAAATATTTTGAAACGTTTTCACTGTATATGGAAATGAATAGATTTATATTGAAACTTCTGAACTAATGCAAATGTAATTCTCTAAGAAGACTTGCACATTCATGATTGTTTACACTGTAAATTACATATTTACAAAAACAATGTATGAGAATAAATATTTCAAATAAATGGTCAATTTAACTTACAGTTGTGCCTTTAAGCAAACCATATACTATATTTCCATTTAAAAAAAATGCCAAATTATTTGTGGTACATTTGTACAAACAAATTTTAAATATTTTTTTAATTACAAACAAAAAAGAAAGGTTGAACTGAATTCTTACTCTCATTTCTCTTTTGTACTAATTTTCAAAGTTTTAGTAGCTTGAATTAATTGAACAACATTTTAATAAAAAAAAAAAAACAGTAAAAATTACTTTAAAACGTTTTCATTTACATCTTTTAATTAATGCACACATTTTTGATTATGCAAAAAATTGTTTGTCACATTTTCATTCTGTGTTAATGACACTAATTTATTAAAATTGTTTTTTTTTGTTTCGGCATGAAGTCTAAAATGAAAATGTGCCATAAAGATTGAATACCACAACCTAAAATAATAATGAACTTTTATTATGCGAATAGAAATGAAAACAAAAGATGTGAATAGATTTTTGTGCACAAATATTAAAATTGACATGCACATGTGCATTTATGAGTGTAAATAAACAAATTACAAAATAAATATTCGTTGGCTTAGTGTGCAAACGTGGTAAGTCCCTTTTTAGAAATTTCAGGAGGGTAAAATTCATTCGAAAAACTTTATTTTGAAATATTATTTAAATCTGCGCTTTAATATTTAATAAATTTGACTAGAATGATAAATTATCATCATATAATAATTTATAGCCGGCAATTTCAAAATATAGACATTTTTGCTTGCTTAAGCATGCCTGAAGGCACTCATCGCCAAAAATGCCAATAAATGCAAATACAACTGATTCTTCATTTCAAAAACTTTGAAAGCTTTTTAAAATATTGAGTTTTTGAAATGAAAAATCAGTTATATTTGCATTTATTGGCATTTTTGAGATGAGTGCCTTGAGGCATGCTTAAGCATTAGAGGGTTAAACTATGTATTTTTTTGTTTTTCCATTAGTTTTGTATTAAAATCATAATTTTCATAAAATGTGGACTTAACACATTTGCACACTAAGCCAACAAAAAGCATTAAAAGGGATTTTTGCGAAATTTTTGTTTAACTATTTTATAGTTTCAATGAAAAACAAACAAATAAAGAAATAATCTGCGTAATTTAAGAAAATTGTAACATTTTGTTGTTAGATTTGAAAAACAAAATTGGTTGGTAAAATCACCCATTTAGCAGCTACACATGCAAGTACAAGTTCACTAATAAAATCACACATTTGTCACTTTCAGCTTAATTGGTAAAACTAATAAAAGATTATAGTAAAACGTCGTAAAGGGTGGGCAAATTTGAGCTTATTAAGTAAATTGGCTGTCAAATTATGAAATTTCAATAATTGAGCTGTCATCCTTTGACATTTATTTAGTGCAAAGTTGGGACATTTTAACCATAGAGAAAATATACATAGAGCGCAAACCACAAAAAAACTCAAACAAAAATTTTTCTCAAAATAATCACACATACGAGTGTTGTTTTTGTTTTCACATAGTTTTTTTTACTAATACATTCTCAGCACTTAGGTTTTTGACAACTGAGTTAGGTCTTTAACAGGAGAGTTTCCGCTCTATGTAATTTCTCTATGATTTTAACCATGGAACGCTACACTTTGTGAATAACGAATTTCAATTGTGAAAATTTACTATTAAAATGAAAAGGAAACGCCGTCATCGTGAATTGTCTACGCTACCAAACCATGATAACCGATCTTTTGTTGTCACAATTGGGTAATATTGACATCGGTAACCTTTGGTTCCAGCAAAATGGCGCCACGAGCCATACAGCTGGCCAAACAATTCAGTCGCTGCATGTGAAATTTACCGGTCGGGTAATTTTTCGATTTGAAGATTGTCCTAGTTTTTATGATTTAACGGCGCTGGACTATTTTCTCTGCGAGTTTAATGGATCTAATTTGCAAAATGTGTTTGAAGATTTAGAGAAAAGAGCGTACTCTCTGAAGGAATACAAATAACCATATTTTTATTTATCTATCTTAATTTGAGCTTTTCTTATTTTTGGGCTGTTAGAACTTAACTTGTACTTTTATGATTTCTAGGTCCTCTAAAACAGCTATTATTTATGACAAATTTGTTTGAATGATCAAAAGAATTAGAAGGGATTACTAAACTCTTAAAGAATGTAACATTCTACATGTTGCATTTCCACTGTGACAAGTCGCTCTTACAAGTCGATTCAAATATGTAACCCTTTTAGCACAGAATGACTTTATTTTATTCCCGTATATCAAAAAAGTTAAACTTTTAAACTTTTAGAAAAAAAGTTATTAATGATTTTAATACTCTTCACCGTGAGTAATAAGGCTACAAGGGTGGGATAAAAAGTCCTTGCCTTTTTGAATGAAACACAGTTTGGAAACAAGAAATAGTCAATCGGGGCTAAATCCTGATAATAGGGCGGAAGAGGGAGCATTTTGTAGCCCAATTCATGTATTTATACCATGGAAACTGCACATGTGTACCCTTTATCTTGGGGAAAGCTTTCTCATACCTAAGTGATCATTCAAAATTTAAGCCATGTGAGATGCCTATGGATTCCACAATCTCACGCACTATGAATCTCCGATCGGCCAACACCGTATCGTTTCAATTGTTTCGGGTGTAGAGATCTCAACTGGGCATCCAGAACGTTCGGCATCTTCAGTACTTGTACGGTCACACTGAAATTTAGTAAACCACTTTTTTACCATTGAAATTAATGGTGCAGAGTTGCTATAGTATTTATCAAGCTTAGTTTTTATTTGAGTGATTGTGTTTTCCGCAAAAATAATGCATAATGAGCAGACGAAATTCTATTTTTTCCAATTTCTCCTCAAGTCATGAGGTAGTCTGCTATCAATGGCTGTCAAACTCAAACTAAATGACGCAGCATGTTCAAATTTTGACAGGACTTATTGACCCTCCCTCGTACCACTCTTGATTGTAAAAGTTACACTCTGCTACAAAATAACACTTTTTGTCAGAACTTAAAAAGCGACATAATGGGGGTTGTAGGCCTAGGTAAGGGCATATTAAAACCGTTTTCAAAGATTTTAAAACACTCTCAAAATTTTTAGTTATTATGAAAAAACTGTTTTAGGGTAGGTCGTAGTACTTTAATACCCTAACTCACACATTTTTCGACCGATTTAAAAATTTTAAATTATGAATAGGCAAACAATTAATTTATTTATTATATTCCAAGAAATTGTGTTTTTATAAAAAGTTTCGCATTATTTTTTTTTACTTGCACAGTGTTTTAAATATATTTGCAAAAGTTTTTTTTTGAAAAAAGTTTGAAAAAATTTACCTTGAAAATTAAACATTGTACAAATATTTTTTTGTTGAGTTTTTTGTTCTTTTTATACCCTTCACCATGAGTGGCAAGGGTATATATGAATTAGTTTGTCATTCCGTTTGTAATTTCTACATTTTTCAAAGTATATATATTCTGGATCGTTATAGATAGCGAAGTCGATATAGCCATGCCCATCTGTCCGTCTGTATGTTGAAATTAACTTTCCGTAGCACCCAAATAATTTACAAACATAATTGATACATCAATATATCGGAAATTCTTCCCGAGAATTCTTCTTTTTGGCCTATTTTTTAATTCTATATCTGGATTACTAAGTCATTAATATAGACAATATGGATATCTTATGATAGATATTTCAAAGTCCATTGCAACGATGTATATAAGGCTATAGTAATTTGGACCTACAATTGGTCAAAATCGGGGAAAATATTTGTTAACCCGATTTTTTTTTTTCAAAAATAAATTATGAAACATTTTTTTTTTTAAATTTAGAAAAAAAAAATTTAATTTTGTTTACCTAAAAATATTTAAAATTTTTATTTTAAAGAATAATTTGGTGAAGGTTATATAAGATTCGACATAGCCGAATATAGCTCTCTTACTTGTTTTTATTCATTTGAAGTCGGGGAGAAAATACTAAAAAAGGTGTTAATGAAAATTTGAATAACTATTACAAATTTCATCCGATTTAAAAAATGTTTTGTTGAGATGTTTTGTTAAGAACTAAATTTTCTTTATACATTGGTATACATTTGTATAAGCTTTGATGTCAATATAACCAATGAAAAGCGACTAAAATCAAAAAAGTTGATAAATTTAGTTTTTGTTTTTAGACATTCAAAAAAAAAAACTTATAACTTACAAACGTATCAAAAAATGCACGTCATTTTAAAGCGTAATCAGTTTTCTTTTCAAACCCGTTAAAAAATTTAAAGTCGGACAAAAACTGACTGAGCTACAGGATAAGTTGACGAACATCACTGAATACGGGTTTTTTTGGAATAACTGAATTTGAGGGTGTTTCTGATATTTTTAGACACAATTTGTAATGTACTTTTTATTCACCGTAGCACCGTGTTATTATTTAATAAGAAATAAACACCACAGCTATTGTGGAAACAGTAATATCTTTTTTTTATTTCCGGTTTGTTTTCTTACCTTTCAATGAATTCTTGAAAATTAAAAACGAAGTGCATGTTCATTAAATTGTATTGAAAAAGAAAAAATGATTTCATAGTATTTTAGATGCTTTGAAAGAACTGCATAGTAATATATGAACTAATATATCACGAACAATTACGAGGATTAGCCAATGATTTGTTTTTATTTATTTTATAAATTACATGTTATCACTGCTATCAAAGAAGATAATAAGAGGAGAGGAGTGAGATGCAATTAGCATCTCACTAAGCAGTAAACACATATCTCTCTCTCTTACAACCCTGCTTTCAGTTATGTAGTATTTACTGTTATCTTGACAATACCGAACAAAAATACAAATTTGTTGCAAAGGACTTTTAAAAAGATTTTAGCTATACATATATCGAAATATAATCATGCACATTTTCTCGCAGAATGTGTACTTTAAAGTCCAAATTGGGGAGTTCTAAAGCTAGCTATATTTTTGATCATTTGACACTTATGGGTCCTTAGTAGGTTATTGTTTTTGATATAATTAATGAGTTTTCGACTGCTGATAGATAAATGAAGAAGACTTGCCAGTTTCTCGATGTTGAAATATGTTAGTCGACAATATTTGATGATATTTTCATAAAAAAAATTCGACAAAAAACTTTTTATCGAGACAATATATTGCCCATCGGCTACAAAAATTAATATTTATATTAAAAATTGGGATAATATTCATAAAATATAACAAAATATGCATTATCAATAAAATATGCCTTAACAAATCGATGCCATTTTACAGGATAGATAATTAGTCTACGTGGTATTTGGACATTCGAGAAAAAACATGCATTTGCATATAATTCCGCCCCTAGTCATTAGCAATGCAAATAGAGATGGGAACCGAATATTATGCTGTCTTTTTTAGCTAGATTTTAGACAGAGTATTATGTGTCAACTAACATACTTCAAGGACAATGACATATTAAAACAAGTAAGAGAGCTATATTCGATTGTGCCGAATCTTATATACCCTTCACCAAATGGTACTTTAAAACAAAATTTAAAAAAAAAAAATTTTTTTTTCAACATTTTTTTTAAAAACTTTTTTCCAATTTTAAAATTTTTTTTTTTAATTTATTAGTGAATAATGTTTATGACAAAAGAATGTTTTTTGTGAAAAAAAATTCGGGTTAAAAAATATTTTCCCGATTTTGACCCATTGTAGGTCAAACTTTGTATAGCCTTATATACATCGTTGCAATGAACTTTGAAATATCTATCTAATGATATTGTGTATATTTATGATTTAGTAATCGAGATATAGATCAAAAATAGGCCAAAAATAGAGGTTGTCTCGGATTTTTGCTCATATCTCCGTTATTTATGGACGGATTTTGCTGATTTTAAATAGGAAACTTCTCGAAAGCATGTCTCACAGAATTATTGAGGATTTGGATCCCGAAGATATCTGGGGTCTTCAGAAAATTGATAGACAGACAGACGGACATGGCTAAATCGACTCCGCTATCTATAAGGATTCAGAATATATATACTTTATAGGGTCGAAAAATTATATTGTGGAAATTACAAATATATATATGTGGAATGACAAATATATATATATATATGAAGGGTATAAATAACTAGCTAAATCGCTCTCCAATTACCCAGTGTTTTATATTTTTCTCTTTCCTTCAGATCTTTCTTTTGTTTATATTTTTGCAGCATGTAACATAAAACGGTTCACTTTCATAAATTAGGTACCAAAATTATTGTACTTTTCTTTTTTCATGAGAGCTGCCATAGGAAACTGATTTTGGCTTTTTTGAAATGACAAAATTGTTACCATTTTATACTTTGTAGAGCTAATGAGTTACCAGGCATGAGGCATCACAATAAATTGAATACCATTTAGTCAAGGTCTATTAATAAGGTCTGTGCAACTCTACAACAATACAAAAACATTAAGAAAAACAGGCTGATTACAATATCAATCCAAACGTACATTATTATTATGCTGATTATATTCACTTGTTTAAAAACTCAAGCTGTCAAATTCACTAAAGTTTGTTGTAGTGAACACCACGACAAACCCAAAAGCAACAAAAACAAAAGGCAGACATTGACAGCTCCAGCCAACATAGACACACATTTTGACAAGCACAGTTTGTAAATACAAAGGGGCAAAAAACAATCACCTGATTAGTTGCACATACCTTATTAATATAGCTTGGGTATAATCACCAATTTGGGGCCAGTCATCTGAACTTGTGGTTACTTATAAAGTTAGCTTAAGACGTATGAGTTATATGTTGTTGTATGTGTATTGTTAAATATAAATTCTATGAAATCAAGTAGTAGTCAAACTTATATCAAATGAATAAATATATGGATTGAGCAATAAAAATCAACGCTATCTGATTCTATATTAACCAAACCACTAATTAAATCTAACATTTTATTAGATTATGTTAAAAAATAATTATATAGCATTATTTGCTTTTAATAAAAAATATTGAAATACTTACAAAATACTTTTTTATTAAATCCCACGGGCGAGAAGAAGATTAAAACTTGTGTTTTATTTTTTTTTTATATATATAGGAGTTGTAGTTTTGGTTTTTGTTTAAATTATTAGATTATGTTTTACTTCTGTTTAGATTTTTTTTTAATAATAATAGTGTATTTTTTTATAAAAAGTGCACAAAATTGGTGACAAAAAAATATTTAAAATATTTTTTTTTTTTAATTTAAAGGTGCCGTATTAAAAAAATATATTTAATTTTTTTTTTTTTAAATAATTTAATCACAGATTTATTTTTTTTTTTTTTTTACAAATAGTTAAAATTTTTATATTAGTATTTGATTTTAGAATTAAACACGGGTGTAACGGCCTACGGATCTGGAGATGACGGGAGGCTTTTATGGTGTGTATGGAATATTTGTATTTATTTCATAAATTTTATGGTTATGGAAAGTAAAATTTAATCCTTTTAGGAATTAATCTGGTTTTTTGGGATTTATTGTTTTATAGTTTTATATTAGTAGCAATTAACGAAAAATTTTATAACTCCCCCCGGAGCACCTCCAATTGGCCTGACCCAAAATTGTTTTAAGTGTTAAACGGTATTTTCACTTGTTTTTATTCTTCTGGTGCTCTGGCCTGCTGTTCTGCTCTATTGTTGTGTTGAGAACGTGGGTATTTAAAAGAGGTGTTGTTTCGGTTTCTGTTATTGTTGCAGTTTTTTTATTTTAGTATTTGCACAACTGTATTTTCTCACTACCAGAGGCAGAGGTGTATGTATGATTGAATGTATGTGTATTTTTTGAACTTTATTTAAAGTCGCGTGTTTGTTGTTGTTTTGTTGGCGTCAATTGTAAGTTGTGTGTTCTTGTTGTTTTATTATGCTTTATAGTACTTCATTCCGTGTAGTTTAGTTTAGTTCTGTTTCTGTTCTTTTTTCTCTGCTGCTGCTGCAAGTTTTTCACATATGTACTTTTTCTACATACATTTACACAAACTGACGTATATCCAAACAAACATGTATGTACGTGTGCACAATCAACACTGCGTGACTCAGCTTTTGATTTTGACAACGATGTTGAATTGGTCTTTTGGATTTTTAATGTCCTTGATTTGGAGTAATATATTTTTTTTTGCGAATAATATGTCAATTTTTTATTTTTTTGCAAATACAAAATTATTTTTCTAGAGAAATTAGATTTTATTTTAAAGTTTTTTGTTAAAAGGGCTGACGACTGACTCTGTCTGTCTCCCTGGCTGCTGCTACTGCTGTTTTTTGTTGATGCTGAGAAATCAATAAGTTTTATTTTCTCTGGTCAAAATGGCGTTTGTTACATATGTTTTACAAAATTTTCAATAATTTCTATATAATAGTGGGTAATTTCAAAGTTTTCTGTTTAAAAATCTTAATTTTTAGCTATAACACTTTTTTCTTAAAACAAAATTTCATACATTTCCTTTTGGGCAAGTTAATGTGTTAATTTTTTATTTAATTTTGTTTTTAACAATTTAATAGTTGCTCTCACCAAGTTGTGTTTGAGTTTCCTTAAATATGTATTTTCTAAACGAATTTATAATTTTTTCAATATTTTTTTTTAAGGTTTTGTGCAAAAAAATCTTATGTATACTTTTTTCAAGACCTTTTTTTGTTGTTATAAATAATTTTCACGTTTTCAAACGTCTGATTTAATTTATGTATGATTTTTTTTCTTATTTTTGTAAGATTTTTTCTTTATTTTTTTTTTTTAAATAAAGTTGATTCCTCTATTCGTTGTTCTTCTTCGGATACTGACTGGCGTTGTACTGATTGTTTGCCAAGGAGCAGATGTTGCACTATGACTCTTTTGTTTGCTACCAGAGTTTTCGTTTCATATTCTCGTCTCGTGACCGTATGGTAGTTGTTGTTGTAGTTATTATTGTGTGCTGTTGCAAGTGCTGTTGTTGTTCGTAAGTTTGTTTGTTTATCGAAGGGCGGCTTTTTTCTGCTGCTTTTCTGTTGCTTAGTTCTTTGTCCTATAATCAGCAATATATTTATTTTCCATATGTATGTGAGCAGAGAGCCAGTCGATTTTATGGCAAATTATACAGTTATTGGTGGCTCTCTCTCTCTTTTGCATCTCCTTGTTTAGGTTCTCTTTGTTTATGTGTGTGTGTATGCATTTCTACCCTTATGAGTCGGCAAATAAAATATTGCTGTGTGAAAAAATTTTTGTACACGTGTCATCCATCATAGTTTTGCCGGTATTCGAATGTGGCCAAAAATTGCATTGACCCGTTATTAACCCTTTTGGATGTTCATAATAGTCATTGTTTAGTACGAAGTTAGTCTGAAAAGTGTTTGCAAATTAGAAAATATATCAAACAAATATGTACATTAGGGATATAACTACAGTGCACTCGCGGTAACGTGAACTAATTAAAACCAAGGGAGTTCATGTTAGTGAATTTGTTCACGTTAGCGATTGTCAAATTTCATGGAAAAAATATAAAACTTTATAATATAAACCTGTGTTTTACACGCTTAAACGTGAAATTCTTTTATTATTATTAAAATATAAAACAAAAATTATTGATTAAAATTCATTACAAAAAAAAAAAAACGAGATCACGAGAAAATATACATTGAAATAAAATTACATAGCAAATAAAATTACTCATTCGTTGCCAAACAAAAACTATTAATTTAGAGGATACAAACACATTTTTAATACAAAAGGATTCCTTAAACTTTAAAAATCGAATTTAATGTATGTATTTAAGTGTTGTCTACATGCTTAGAAAAGAAATGCAGTGAAAAAAATTGTTCATGTTATAGAGCTTTCTGAGTTTGTTCACGTTACAGAGTAGTCAATGTGAACAAAAGCTTGTTCACGTTAGGCGGTGTTCACGTTACCGCGAGTGCACTGTATTGACATTTTTTGCAAATATGCAAATTGGCATAGCATAGTCGAATAGAGCATTAAAAAATATGAAATACCACGGTATTATTTTTTCGCGGTTGTTAAAAAGGTTCACGCACCAAACGCAATAAAGTTTTTCATTAAATATGTTCAACTATTTTGAAATACAATATATTTTATTATAGTAATAACTGCGGGCATACTTTAAAAGATAATTTTAAATATGGGAAGTATCCCTCACACTTGCAAAAAAAGAATATGAAATTATTTACATAATTTTTCAGAGAAAAAAAATTTAGTTTATTTTAGAAATTGGTGTTGGTCCGTGATGTTTTTGATTCCAAATGACCTAAAAAAAATGATTTTCATTACATATACAACATTGGCCATCACGTGGTGACATGCCAAAAATTTCGCCAAAATTAGTAATATGCCTAATGTACATATTTGACGAAATTGACGTTACCACTAAGAACGAACAACATCCAGCGGTAGACTCCTTTAAAGAAATAATTTCGACCTTACTTTTCCATAGAACTTTCCACTTTAGTGTAATAAAAGATCGGTTCTCTGTCCATAAATTTGGATAAAAATGGAATTATTTCTTCTTTTAAAATACATATGTTAAGAAAATGCATGTCGAAAATTCAAATCAAGTACTTTGTTGAACATTTTTTTTCCAAAACACTGGACTTAACACCGAACCCCTGGGGAACTGCTGCTGAGTTTCTATAATATTGTATTTCTGAATAGGTTCTCTCTGGTAAAAGAGTTATTTTTCTTCTGCCACATTCTTCACTTGTTAAAAGCTTATATTTTTGAACGTGCTTTTCAAAATCTGCACTGTCTCTACGGAGGTCCAACTATTGGTTGTAATCTGTTATTTATATAAACCTCTAATACTTTTCCAAGCGGCAATTGTTCAGTTTAATAAAATATCTGCAGCTTATTTTCCCTCAATAGCTACTTCTGCCACATTCTTCACTTGTTAAAAGCATATATTTTTTATCGTGCTTTTTAAAATCTGCACTGTCTCTACGAAGGTCCAACTATTGGTTGTAATCTGTTATGTATAAACCTCTAATCATTTTCAAAGCTGCAATTGTTCAGTTTAATTAAATATCTGCAGCTTATTCCTTAGTGCCATCTTCAGAGCAATAATCATGGTGATTTAATATCCGCAACATATTTGCAGTATTTTATCCTCTGATAATTTATTTATATTAATGTCTGTGTATGGCACAATTGCCTTTTATTGTTGTTCCTTTAAAAAAGTCATCACCACAACTCTTCTTAGCAGTTTGGTTGGATATAATTCAGACTAGACATTACAATTCGATAAGCATTTCCCCAAGAACTTACATCAACTTCTTTGCACAATTGTTTCAAGCTATCTCGTTTGGTTTTTCTTATGACCTGTTGCAGGCATCGACTAGCTTGTTGAAATTTTTAAGTTTGAATCTTGTCTTGACATTACCCTTTGATATAGGCGACATCAGAGTTCAACCAGAACGATTTTCTACTATCAGATTGCCTAGGTTGCTATGTAGATCAAATTTTTCCTTTAATGCATCTATAATATAGGCATATGAGATTTAACTTAACTTATCCAACATCAGACCGAGACAAATTCTTCCAAAAATATTTCTGGGTTATGTTTTCTGTCGTTTGCGTATCGTTCATGTATCCATTTTGGGAATTCAAACAGTTTATGCTTCACTGTTTCTTATTGTGATCCGCTTGATTCATGAATTTACGAAAAATTGGATCAGGTAGATCTCCACTTTTCCATGAGTTCTCTCGAATGTTTGGGATCGTGTAATACGAGTTCATCTATCCTACGAATATCGGGACTGCCTTCCTCAAGCTTTAGTTGGTTATCTATGTATGATTTTTTTGCACATAGTGAGTGCTGTACCATTCTACATTTCGATTTTTATTAATTTTTCGTATAGGAGGTTCGAAAGTATAATTCTCTTGGACTTTAATATAAGTAGTATGTATATATCGATCACAATTCATCCATGTCTTGTTTGATCTTAGCATTTTTTTTCCACAATGACAATGTCGTTAATATTCTTCACGAGTTCTCGCCTATGTCCATTCCACATTGTTCAGAAGAGATCATGTGTTCTAGGGTTCCATAATCGGCTTTGCATTAGTCACATCTAGGTGCTTCCTTCAATTTAAATGTTTGGGTATAAATTTCCTCTCTCTCATTTCCTAAAATATCGACTTCTAACGTTGTTGTAAATACTGTTCGGTAAGCTGTTATAACTCTTAGTGTGCTTATTCTTAGAGATTTATGCAGATCTTGATCGCTGTGATATCATTCTGGTAAGTTTGCCAAATTTCGTATGTTGTCGAGTTGTAACCCACATTCGTTTAAACTCAATTACTGTATCTTGCTGACTTCATCCTTCGGTCCGTTACAAGCTGGCCTGTTTTAATGAATGATTCTCGACGGACCTTGCAGCACTCCTTACAAGTAGCATCTACTGTGCCTTTTACTCTTCGAATATCATATTGTCTTGGAGATAAGTCTTTCAGTTCTTTTTTAAACATTTTTGGATTATATTCTCAAAAAGTGTAGCACTTGTATGAGCTAGGACTGGATGGACTGGATTTAATGAAAAATTACAAAAATGATTACCAAGTAGGTATTGTTGGTCTTTAAAGGATTAATTCTTCTCATAAATATACACCAGGTACTTGTTTGTGCTTTCGATAGCACTAAAATACTCGCATTATACATATTTTATCCGTTTTCTAGAGAAAAGAAAAAGAATAAGAAAAAACAACACGATTAATTGTGTGAAAGCATGCAACGTATTGTGTTGTAAATATGTAGAAAATAATCTCTGATGATGCATTCACACCAGGTTTTAATTCCTAACACGAGTGTGAATGTATGTATTTCATGTTTTGTCTACATATTTCGCATATGCGTACTCGTAGTTCGCCAAATCGAACTCATTTACAGAATTTTCGCCTATACACACACACACACACACACACGCTCAAACATTCAATAGGGGTTGTTAACGGGAACAGTTACAACAAACACACACACACACACACTCCATTAACAACAACAATGTAAAAGTAATGATGCATTTTATTCAATCTCAGCTCTCAGTGAGCATGCTCCTTTCAATGCAAATCTTTTGCTATAATTGCAAACATTTTGCACGTGTTTTAACATTTCATTACTCAAGATATAGAACAACAACATTCGGCCGATTAATAAAGTAGAAGAACAAAAATATATACATAGATATGTATGGATGATGTTGTTGCTTTGCCGTATGAATAACAATTGAAAATCTCTGCAAAAAAAAAAAAAAAAAACGAGAAAAAACATTTATGTGTCTGTATTCTTTTAGACATTTTTATGTATGGACTTACATAAATATTTATGTATCTATACATACATACATATTTATCATAATTGTGTTGTGTGTATGTATTTAGTTTTTGTATACATACATAAGTTTACATTGTATAAGCTTTAGTTACAAGTGTTTATGTATAATTTAAAAATCATATGTTATTGTTGGCTTGTTCATAATCAATCATTCTTAATAAATATCAGATGTTTGTTTTAAATTTGATTTATTATTTCAAATGTTGAAAATACATAACAACAACTACTTACTTCTAGGTATACCAAATCAAATCATCTCAGTTGATTAAAAAATATTGCACCTTTCATCTGTGTGTCTATGTATAGCAATTTACCAATTTGATCTTATCTAGCCTTGACATTCATAGAATAATACTTCAAATAATTGTTGGCGGAGTTCACAATCTTGTGCAAATGGTCTTGGATCTTTGTATATGCATTGCATTTTTACCTTACACTAACAAAACCCAGTAGTTCTAGGAGACAGTCCCGAACTAGTGATTTTACCCATCATTTAGGGTGGGAACTAGAGTTTCCAAAAAACCGATGAATTTAAAAACCGCGGTTTCGGTATATTGTATATTAAATTATTTTACTTATATGTATACATAATAGTTGACTGATATGCTTCTGAGTAAAGAAAGAATCAAGTATAGAGGGCATAATGATATTGAGGTAACAAAAACAATTATTGAAATTTCTATAATAATGAACCTACTTATAAGCAGGAAATTAAACACACATGATCCTGACTGAGTTAGAATAGAAAAAGGGACTTGAATATTTTATAACGATGGACCTTGAAACACGAAATTAAGCATTCATGGTTTATTGAATATGAATTCAAAAGGGAATCAATGAACATGCAACTAGGAGACATGTTTTCCTGAATTATTATTAATACACAAAGGGAATAATTGGGTTGGCGAAGCGCACCGGGTCAGCTAGTACTCCATACTTTTATCGGATTTTTTAAAATAATTAAGACTTTGTTAAAATTTTTTTTGGAATTAAATAAATAAACAGTAATTTGAAGTCAGGAAATACTCGTAGATCAATATGTTGTGTCATGCTTTATTAACAGGTTTCCTTGCCTAGCCTGCGAAAGGTAGTAGGCTCATCATCTGAAGCAATTATTGTAAAACAATTTAAACAAATCTTAAATTTTTTTACCTATCTGTTTTTAGAGATATTAGATGAAAAAGTTTGTTTCTCATTTCTAAACTTTGAATTTTTCTACTGAAAAAAGATTAACCCCCATATACATAAACAGTTTATAACTTTATCAAAGGTTTATAGAACAAATTTTCTATTGAAATTTGGTTTGATAAACCTTTGATAAATTTATAAACTGTTTATGCATATGGGGGTAAAAGTAAAAACCGAAGAATAATTGTCGGTTTCGGTTTTAGGCCTTGAAAAACCGCGGTTTCGGTTAAAACCGAATTGTAAACTCTAGTGGGAACTAGTTACTTCAATAGCTACGTGACTAGTTATTTTAACACGTGCTTGACCCTTATTGACTACAATGATACTGTCTAATAGCTGGTCCAAAGTAGTCAACGCATTGGATTCACATACTGGTTAAAAAACATCAGTTACATTACTAACTTCCTAAGTGGTAACTTGATCAGCTACATAACTAGTTATTTTAACATGTACGAGTGCTAATTAGCCTCAAATAGTTAGCTAAAAGACATATCATAGGCAGTTTCGTCGAAAACTCTCCAATGGATTGCTTCTGGTGGGTAAAATAACTACTTTCTAAAGTGCAGTACAAAATAAACGTTTAAAGTGACTTCATTATAGGTTACTAAGAGACACTAAAGTGAATATTGACTTCATGCTTGTTACATGGGATATCAGTATACTTAAGCAAAAATACAAATTAACTGTATGAGAATTATATCAACACAATTTGTATAAAACCAGTTTGAACGAATTACACACAAAACGTTTGAAGTGACTACACTCCAGATTACTTAGAGACACTTAAGTGACTACTGTCTTCACGCTAGATTACCTGGAATGTATAAAATAACCAATTGTCTTCTATCTGCACCACAAAGAGCACATACGTGTCAAATGACCAAAATACATATATAAATTGGAGTCAACCAAGTAATAAGACATTTGTGACGATTACTGTCTATACACCATTGCATACAGAAATACACCATTGCATAAATTTACAATACAAATGCACAATATTGTGAATACCGCTGATATAATTATACCCTTTACCATGTATGTTAATGGTATTTATATCGTAAGTTTGTCACTCCGCATATAAATTCTACATTTTTCATTTGTGACCTGTGCTTTGCGCACAAGATTTACATGGACAACCCACCAACCAGCCAGGCGTACGGAAGGACTGAGTCGATCAGTATACTATATATAAGATGGGTGTTACACTATGGTGGTGTAGGGTATAAGAACTTTGTAAATCTGACTCAAGCTCAGTGACTAAAATTAAAAATAATAGGAAAAGGACGAATAAATTAGGTTGACAAATCTTGTGATAAAGTTAATTTAATTTACATTAATACTTCTTTATTATTAATAACATTAAAACAGACGTATAGTCTGTGACAGAAATTTGAAAACATTTTCCTTAAATCGGTATTAAAAGCCAACAAACACATCCTCTACATTTGATGCTTTGAAGGTCAATCAGCGTTGTTGATTTAATAAGCCTTTACGCCCCATTTTGTTTAATAAAATTTGTGTAATAACATTTTGAATGGGTCTTAAATTAATTACGTGTGTTTAATACATTAAACATCCAAGTTTATGGTTCTCGTTGTTGTTGTTGTGATTGTTGTGACCTGTTGGCTTGGCATGTCACTATTAAATGTGGCATATAATTACCAGAGTAACTTTTCGACTGGTAGAGGCTCTTTTGATTAATGGCAGAAAGTGGCAAAACATCCTAAAACAAACAGTAACAAAAATAAAAACAAAAACAAAAAATTTCAGCTTAAAAATGATAAAATGCGTCACGCAATTTTGACATTGGCCAAAAAAGAAATGAACAAATATAAAAGTGCTAATAAATTCTATGACAACAAATAAACAAACTTTGTGTGTTTTTTAGTAACTGAAATAAAAACAAGTTAGAGTGCTATATTTGGCTGTGCCGAATCTTATATACTCTTTACCAAAGTATACTTTAAGAAAAATATTGAAAAAAAAATATGGAATATTTTGAAACTTTTGTTCTCTTAGGTTCTTTTTGACATCTAAAGACAGCTGATAGCCAAGGTGGCGCTCATACTTTATAGTTTTTTAAATCAAGCTTTAAAATGGAGTTTCCAGTTAGGGGAACCTTCTTTTTTTTTACTAATATTTAACACTTTTATTAAAATTGTTTGAAAAAGTATTCAGTATAATTTGTTGGACCAATTCGCATCTAAAAAATGTAATTCGTAAAACACAACAAAAACGTTTTGAGTCTTGTATCCTTTTATATTTCATGCCTAAAACTATAGAAAATTCTTCTTCAATCAAAAATAATTCAAAACTACTTTTTAAATAACTTCCGCGCTTGAAAATTAAATTCCCAAAACACAAATCAAAATCCCGCTTAAGGAATTGAGAACTTTTTTCCACAACATGTAATAAATTTATCAGTAAAATTATAAATATCAAGCTTTAAAATATAATTCCAAAAAATAAACGAAAAATCCCCATTAAGGCTAATATTATTCACTAATATTAAAATATTTTATTCAAATATTGTTAAAAAAAATATTCTAAACCAATTTTGAAACCAAGACAAGACCAAGACTTTCAAAATTGAATTCCCAAAATCTTACCAAAAATCCCCTCTAAGAAATTGGAAAATTGGGATATTTCTTTATGTCTTTAGCTTGTTATAACCTTCAGCATAGTGGCAAAGGTATATATAATTCTACATTTTTCATTTGCGACCTCATAAAGTACATATACATATATATTGTTACGAATGTGCAATGACGATTTGAGTTTACATTTTAAAAACGGGGTTTATTTCCTTTAAATAAACCGGATACTTTTGATTGAAAATAAAAAACAGTTTTAGTAGTTTAAAATTGTAACAACTCTTTATTTATTTAGAATGTACAATTAAATAGTCACTCAGTGTCTTTATACACGTTTATCAATTCGCAGAAATGCACATGAACTTTATAATGTACAAACACACATGTACACGACAGTTGATGTTAAATCTAACAGCGACAATAATCAACTCAACCCACGACTGCCACCTCTGCCACTATTTATACACGCGCCATCTATCGGGAATCTTCTACAATGCTCTTAACGGACATACTAGTACATTCGAATTCCAGAGCCTTCGATGTCATTGCCAGCAGCCCAAACATTTAGTGTTGCCATACTTACAAACAATGCCAACAACCGCATGCTACTGATGGACGTGCCCTCAAATATGATGAATGCTTCAGGCAGTCGTTACAGACCGTTAAACTCAAATCGTCATTGCACATTCGTAACAATATGCTAGATCGTTATAGATAGCGGAGTTAATATAGCCATGTCTGTCTGTTGAAATCAACATTCCGACATAGTCCTGGTCCGGTTAAAATTTAAATTGGAAAATCGGCCAATCAATGTATTAAAAGCCAGCAATTGACACTCATATCCACCAGGGGCCAAGATGATCGGTTATTGTAAATATCACGAATGTCAACGCAGTTCATACAAATTATAAAAAAGACAGGAAGAAAGTGCTTTTATTGCCGACCACTGATTTATACCATCTACAATTTATAATTGTCTCTGTTAAATTAGTTTGTTTCCAACAAGTACGATCTGTCAATGCAGTGTTTGCGATCACATTAGGCATTGAATTCTTATTATTTTCAGTTAAAAAGTAAAAACACCATTTGATTTAAATGTCGCTGACTATTTCCTTGACTATTTCCTAGTAGGTCAGAAAGAAGCTTCGTATTATTTTTGAAAGGGATCAAAAAAATTGCTCTAAAGTAGGCTATAATTTAGTATTATTAAGTACTTTCCACATAAACAGTTTAGTACTTTAGAGTACGAAAAGTACTTTAATGGAAATAATGAAATATTGAAATATTGAAATATTTCTACATTTAAATGTAAGAGTAATATTGTGAATTGACATTTATATTTATGTAGAATATATCGTAATACATATGTAGAATATATGGTAATACATAT
Organism: Calliphora vomitoria; assembly: GCA_942486065.2. Lineage (NCBI taxonomy): Eukaryota > Metazoa > Arthropoda > Insecta > Diptera > Calliphoridae > Calliphora > Calliphora vomitoria. Next base: position 111,859,802 of record OW818030.2, on the reverse strand, counting down.
GCATTTATGGATCCTGTTAATAACAAAAACACTTACTCCGCGTATTGCCAAAATAAAAAAAAAATAATAAAAAAAACAAAAACATTTACAACTTTATTTATTACTTTTTTCCTAAGACCGGCGACAAATAAATGGGGCCAAAGGAAATACAAATAAATTTAATACAACTCAAAGTACAAAATTTAAAAATACCATAATTTTTTGGTTTGTATGTTTTTCAAGGTCAATGTTATTTGTTGGCTGTTAAAAGCTCTAAAAGGACTTTCATTTGAATTAAAGGAATTTCTAAGCAAATAACTAAATAACTATTTAAATTTGCCATACTTGGAATGCGTGTGTGTGTGAATTTTTATATTTGTTGACACTTCTCTTGTTTTTTTTTGTCTGTATTTACGCCATATTGTTTTTGTCTTTTGAAAAAATCCGTTATATTTTAATCTTTTATAAAGGCCCCCTCTACTCGCTCCTATTCTCCATCGTATTGTGAATGTGGCATTTCTGGGTGGCTAATTTCTATTACTTTTTTTTGGCGTTTTTACGGCATTTGGTTTTATTTTCGTTGCTTGTTTTCTTAACGGCACACAATAGTATCACGCGATTTACTTTGTTTTGCTTGTAGCAAAATTGTGGCACAAACGCCAAGTTGACGCCATGTTGGCACGCAATAGACAGACGCTGGTATGTGTTAAAATCAGTTGTGAAGTTTTAATATTGCCAACTTTGTTCAAAATTACTAGAAAGTTTTAATCTTTTACACATTACTATCTTAAATAGGTGGTAAGAGTATAGTAACGGGGAACATTTTATTAGATTAACGGAGAAAAGGAGCTCTGTCTGTGATCACTTACGTTTCTGTCCAAATTTCTACAGATTTGAAAGGTTATTGATCTTTGATTTCTATATAATAGATAAGTTATCGATTAATTTTCTATATAATAGAATAAATATCTATTAAATCGCTATAAAATATAATCGAATAATTTTCTATACAAAAATGTATCAAAAAGTTTTCGAACAAGTTTCTATACAATAAAAAAAGTTATTTTCTATAGAATAAAAATGTTGTCGTTACATTTTCTATAGAATAGAAAAGGTATCTCGATATTCTGACCAATCATTTAGGAAATGTATTGGGTGTATGACTTAAAAACACGAGATTTTTTTAAATATTTAGCTTTTTATACCCTTCACCTTCGTGAGAAGGTTTGTAATTTCCACAATATAATTTTTCGACCCTATAAAGTATATATATTCTGGATCCTTACAGATAGCGGAGTCGATTAAGCCATGTCTGTCTGTCTGTCTATCTGTTGAAATCAACTTTCTGAAGACCTCTATATTTGGCCTATTTTTGATATATATCTCGATTACTAAGTCATAAATATAGACAATATGGATATCTTATGATAAATATTTCAAAGTCCATTGCAACGATGTATATAAGGCTATAGTAAGTTGGACCTACAATGGATCAAAATCGGGAAAAATATTTTTTAACCCGAATTTTTTTCACAAAAAACTTTTTTTGTCATAAATTTTTTTCACTAGTAAATTAAAAAAAAACAAAAATTGGAAAAAACAACTTCGAAAAAAAAAATTTTTAAAATTGAAAAAAAAAAAAAAATTTCGTCTAATTTGGTGAAGGGTATACAACAATCTTATATACCCTTATAAATTTATTTAAAGTATTGACCATTGTTTGCTATGACCTTTTACCATATTTTGAGGCCAAGAACGATTCAAGGCAATTTTGGATACTCTGTTCTGAAATAAAGCGTATTCCACACATTCACCTTAAGCTTTGGTGAGCAAACGGTGTGTTTCAGCAAAACTTCCCGCATATGATACAAAATTCTACATTTTCGAAGCAAAAAAAAAAAAACAACTTTGTTGTTTACACCATAATATAACTATTACAAGGTAGAATCAGTAGAAAAGTAAGTTCTCAATTTTTCATGCCTTGAATTGTCAGACTTACACATACAAAATAAAAAATAAAAATAAAATATCAAAAATTAAGAAAAGTTTATTAATGGGTCGATTATGGAAGGCAACCGAACTTCAGTTGCGTTGCCAGAGGGCAACTAAAAATTTCTGGTTGCTAATTCGGCAACAGAAAAGATAGCTGCCAGTTGCCATCTGTAATACCATTTAGGCAACTGACAACGCAACTAAAGTTCGGTTGCCATCCATAATCGACTCATAAGTATTTTTGTGATGAAATCAATTTAATATTAAAACATATAACAAGAAATATGCGTGTGAAATGTGCTGTGTGTAAATGTTCATTTGAACAAAAGGATATAAGAATTTTTAAATGTCCTGAACAAAAAATTAAGGAATGGAGTACAGCTTGCGGCGTTGAGTTTTAAATTTTCTTTATTTTTATTCATATATTTTTTTCTCATTTTCTCATATTTGACATAACAAGGCATACAATTTTAAACTCTCCCTACTGATTCTACCTGGTTATTGTTTTATCAAGGTTTACACTATAATGTTCAATAACGAATTGAGAATAAATGACAGATATATTCCTTTCAAAATTAATTATAAGTTATAAAAAACTTAAACCGCGTTCAAAAGATACGCAATCTATTCAATTCATACACCCAATAGACAAATGTTTAAAGCTCGACCTAAGATTACTCATAATTCTGATCAGAAATCGAAAATAAGCATCAACTTTGGAAATTCGTTTTAAATTATATTTTATTGTAATAATTTCAAAGAACTACGTGAAAAGACAGGAGCAGCCCAAAAGTATGCAATACTTTGGCAACTCTGTGCAAAAGTAGTTGGTAATAAATTAAAGCCCTTAAGGAGATGAGTTAAATAAATATTTATAATTAAATGTGTATTATATACATAGTTGAAGCCACTACTCATAGTATGTGTAATATGTGGATATGTTTTTTATTATTTTACAAGAATTTTTTGTTTGTTTATTTGCATTTTATGTCGGTAATTATAAATAGTAGATGTATGTAATAGTAATTATATTTAAAACACGTGTATGTATTTTTCGATGTATTAAACTATATATACACCATACATATATATTGAGATTGAAATGTATAAAGGTATATAATTTAGTGGAGTGTGTGTGTGTGTGTTTGTCCATTAGAACATTTTCATGGTCACCATTTTATTTTGTGTGTTTGTTGTTGTTGTTCTGTTGCTGTTCTATTTGTTTGTTGTTTTGTTTTGTTATGTTGTTGTTTTCGAGTTAACTAAAGTTCACATGGTTCTCTTGAAAAGTAATGACAACTGCATTACAATAACTGCATGTATGTATTTTAAAGGTTAAAATTTAAAAAAAAATTAGTACTAAACTGAAATATTACCATATTTTTACAGTGTACAATCATAAGTATTACATATAAATTTGTTCCATTTAAATAGTACGACTAAAATTTTAAAAAATGGTCTGAAAAAGTCTCAAATATTAAAATAGAACATTTACAATAAAAACATTTATTTTTCACAAGCAAACATTTAAGTCGAAAGTAGCGTATGTAAATTATTTGATTTTTCTTTTGTTCGAATAAATCGAATACATAATTCGATTATTTAAAATTAATCGTATTACATATATAAATAATTGTATTTTTTTAATTAAGTAAAATATAAAGTTTTTCTCTTCGCCAAAGCGCACGTAAAGTCGTATCTTCTGAAAACACCTTTAATAATATCACTTATATTTTAATTAGGGAAAGAAATATATAAGTTTGAATAAACTTGAAATTAAATTTATTATTTTAAAAAACTTTGAAAATTAAAATTGATTTCATGGAAAATTTATGTAATTTCTACATTTTTCATTTGCGACCCCACATCGTTATAGATAGCGCAGTCGATATAGCCATGTTCATCTGTCCATCTGTATGTTGAAATCAACTTACCATAGTCCCAAAATAACTTACGAACATAATATATACATCAATATATCGGGAATTTTTCCGATAAATCGAGAAAATCGGCCCACAAATGGCTGATATATAAGGGAAAAACCAGGACAACCTCGATTTTTGGACTATTTTTTATCTATATCTGGATTACTAAATCAGTAATATAGACAATATGGATATCTAATGATAGATATTTCAAAGTCAATTGCAACGATGTATATAAGGCTATAGTAAGTTGGACCTACAATTTTTTAAACCGAATTTTTGTTTTACAAAAAAAATTTGAAAAAAAAAGAATTTAATTTAGTAAGTTGAACCTACAATGGCAAAAATCGGGAAAAATATTCTTTAACCCGAATTTTTTTTTACTAAAAAAATTTGAAAAAAAAAAATTTTAATTTTGAAATTTACTTTTGTTTACCTAAAAATATTTAAAATTTTTATTTTAAAGTATAATTTAGTGAAGGGTATATAAGATTCGGCAGAGCCGAATATAGCACTTACTTGTTTAATTTTTTTCGTAAATTTTCAAATTCAACAATAGTTATTTTAATTTTTTTTTTCTATGAAAGCCAATTTTTTTTGCACCGTGATTTAAGGACAATTTTATATAGAAAAATAGGAGACGTTACTTATTACAATCGGTTTATATTTGCAAAAATTATAAAACTTTTTCGAAAAAAGTTCGAAAAATTTACCTTGTAAAATAAAAATTGTACAAAAAAGGTATTAATGAAAAGATGAATAACTTTTACAATTTTCATCCGATTTGAAAAAATAAAACCATATTTTGTTAAGAACTAAATTTTCTTTATACATTGGTATAAATTTGTATAAGCTTTTATATCAAAAAAAGCAATAAAATGCGACTAAAATCAAACGTTTATAAATTTTGTTTTTGTTTTATATTCTTAACAAAAAACACTACTTATAATTGACAAATGTATCAAAAACTGCACGTCATTTTAAAGCGTAATCAGTTTTCTTTCCAAACCCTTTAACAAATTTAAAGTCGGACAAAAACTGACTGAGTTACAGGTCGATAAGTTGACGAACATCACTGAAAGCGGTTTTGTTAGAAAAACTTCTGAATTTGAGAGTGTTTCTGAAATTTTTAGACAATGTACTCAGCAAGACCTATAACACACGCTAGGTGGTTTTCCAAGTTTTTTTCCATTGTAGCACCTCGGTTTTATTCAAAACTTGTTTCTCCATTAAAATTCCATAATCTATGTTTTTCATTTGTAAAAATTTCGTTTTCTGTATTCGGTCAAATTTTGGCCGCCGATTTTTTGCGTAATCCGAAACCGAATATTCTTTATAAATATTTATTACGGAATAGTGATAAATTATTACACATTTAGATTTATGAAAAATTTTGAAGAAATAATATATTAAAACATAATTTTTTAAATAAATTTTATTCATAGATTTTAATTTGCATTTTTTTTTTAACAAAGCTGAACATGATATAAATAATTGACTTCTTGTCAATGTACTTAAATTATTTAAAACTCTATAGCGTTAAAGGCGATTTTAATATTATCGGTGTCTGTGGCGCAGGTACGATAAATGAACGTATGCGATCGAACTTCTAAAAACATATCCGATATAAACTGAAGAGCCGATTTGCTATCACATCGGGGTCCCTTGAATTCTGGAAAAACCGCATCCAAATGTGAGTACATAATTTTCTCCTCAAACAAATCGACTTTGTTAAAGAACAGTATAATAGGTATATCATTAAAAGTATTTGTAATGGTTTTGAAAACGTCTAGGGATTCCTTAAGGCGATTACATTGTTCATTCTCCTTTAGAACCTGATCATATTCCGAAATGGCTACGAAAAATATTATGGTACCTACATATTCAAAACATTTACACCATTTTCTTCGATCCGATCTTGTGCCACCCACATCAATCATACGCAATTTGCGATTGTTCACTTTAAACGTGTACTCAATTAAACCCGAGCTCGGTATATGAGCTCTTAATATATCCTGATCCGTGGGCATATAATCAGTCAATGCAATGCGATCAATTTCGCTCAAATAGTATTTAGTGGAATCGTATAATTGATATTCATTACGTCGCATATAGCAGTTTTGTATGCCTTTGTCGTTCCATAGTTCTTTAATTGCTGTCAAATAGGGATCTTCCAAACAGGCATTACTTTTGGAATTTACAATGAGCATAGCGTTTTTTGTAGCATTGTTACACTTCTCATAATCAATTTTTAATGATTCCATGGCAGCTATCATAGTTTGCATAGAAGTTAAGATATTTTCATGTATCAATTTAATAAGGTTCCTTCTTTCCTCATCGCTGTAGCCATTCTGGTAAAGAATACACATTTGGCGTATAAAAGTCGATTTACCAGAATCGGCTGTACCCAGTAATAATAATTTAATATTTTGCTTTTTTAATTTTTTTGAGGAAAAACAGTCCATATTGAAATACAGCGATCACTTTTAAATACAGCTATGTGCAGCCTCAACTAGAGAATACTGTGTTATAATGAATTTGTTCATAACATACGAGTACTTTAGACATTTTTTAATAGAATGGTTTTATTTTTGAAACAAAGTAATGAATGCACAGTAAATCTCGTATATAACGAATTTCCAATCATCACTAGCTTGCCTTGACCTTCCGTAATGTTGTTAATAACACTACTCGACAGGCAAAAAGCTACCCTCGTGCAAAAAATTTCATTCCGTTTGTAACATATCGAAATATTGGTCGTAGACCCACATTAGTATATATATTTTGGTTCCTCTTAAGATTCGAGGACGATCTAGCTATGTCCGACCGTCTGCCTGTATGTTGAAAACACGATAGGACCCAAACGAAAGGAGCTAGATGGCTGAAATTTTCCACAAGTACTCTCTGTTGAAAAGGTTTGTTTGGTATGGTTTCACCTAGCACCCATACAATTCCCCCCCGGAATACTGTTTGAGTAGCTATTAATATATTGATTATGCGGCAAACCTGATATAATTTTGCACAATTAAGTTTTCAGTACTGTGAAATTATATTGTAAGGTATTGCGAAAATCTGACAACATTTGTCCATAGTCCCCATACAAGGTTTCCCTCAGAAAAAGACCAGAACGCTCATAATTGTCTTATTAATAATTAATATCGTGATGAAATTGGACATAAACATGTTTTATATAAAAGTAAATCTTTCTACCAACTTTTGTGAGGATCGGTCCATAATTTACCCTACCATCCATAATTGTCAATAAATAAGAAAAATTCTCACATATTGATGGGATTCGACACAGCCGAATATAACACTATTATTTGTTATTTCTAAATATAGATCAATATTAATACGTATTTAATTTAGAACGTTAAATTTTTTTTATTTTAAAACAGTTCAAATTATTTTCAAAATTATTTTATAGTTCTTTTAGAAAATATGTACTGTTTTACCAACTTAAATACAAAATTTTAAATCCATAAAACGTTTTTAAACCGTTCAGTTAAAAAAAATAGGTTCATTCTCGAAAACTTAAAGTGAAAATATCTTGAAAACTGACCTTACGATTTTAAAATTTTGGACATATATGTGTTCAGAGTAGGAAACTTACATAATATAAAAACGATTTTAATTTGTATAGTAGTGTAATTTCTCACACAAAAAATATAGATAGATAGATAGATACAATTTAATAAAATTTTTATATTAAGGACTGAGATCGAACAATTTTTAACATTAATAAAATTTAAACCACTAAACTCACAGTTTTGAATCTTTTTTTATTTGATTCTATCACTAATGATGAAATTTTTAACCTTTTTCGAAAACCCTTCTATTATGGTTTTTATAGTGCTTTATGTCACTTTGTTCGAACAGGTTGTCCATCTCCGTCTAAAATCTACCACACTTTTGGACACCTTTTTTGTGCTCTTCAATTATCTTTTAACAAGAGCCCAATATCCACCCACTGGACTCAGCTCCAGGCAGTTTGGAGGAATTGCCTCTCTTGGTACAAATACCACATTATTGGTCTTGTTCCACTCAAGGGCTTGTTTACCATAGTGACAGGATGCCAAACCAGGTCAAAAATAAGTGGACATAATAAGAAGTCTTATGAATGGAAACATCCTTTTTTTTAAACATTCCTTGATGTAAATTTCGGTATTTATAGAGCCTTTTGTAACAAATGTTACTTGTCCAAGAACTTTTTGGGAAATTTTGTCTGCTTTTGGGTCCTAAACTTTTCTTCAACATTCCGTCGAGCATCTGCAACATAAACAAAATGACTCAGAAGCTGCGAAAAAATTTTCCATACGTACATTTCGTCATCCATTATGCAGCAGGTATATTTTTTTGTATACGACTTGACTTCAATTTTCGTGCTCTGTCTTTGGCCTCTAAATTTTTAGCAGTGTTCCTGTTAGGAACTTTTTGAGCCTTGTATACTTTTAAATCTGCATTGGCATTAACTATTCGTACCAAATAGTCCGAGTATTGAGCTAACCGGGCTGCATTCCTACCGGATGTGTTGGGAACTCTTTTGAAAATGCTTTTTATTTTTTGACTGTAGAAACATCATTTGGACCATTCCTTCTACCTGAACCAGGTTTTGTATCAACGGACAAGTTCTCCCGGTACTGTTTAATAACATTGGAAACTGTTTGATAGCAGACCTTTGATTGTTTGGTAAACTTTTATAAGGACCAATTTGGGTTTTGTTAAAAATATTTAATAATTTTAGTATGCACATTTTTCTGGTCACTCATTTTAATCAGATTAACAACAAATGAACATAATTGACATTAAACATAATAACTGACATGCTTTACAAAGGTAACTTGATCAAAAAAAGAATAAAATAATACTTGGGTTAAAAGTTTTAATGAAAAACGTGTGTTAAGAATTTTTTGATCTCAATCCATATTTGTTACCGTTCATTTAAGGAATATATTGCAATATTAATATCAAACCGCTTATTGTGATCTTTTAAAACAAACTATTATTATTAGTCCCACGGAGTTTGTTATAACCGAGTCTTACTGCACCAAGTTATTTTTACAGATGAATCAGATGAATGAATAATGTTTAACATATCGAGTTCTTAAAAAAACTAGAAAGAAAATATGGTCGGTCAAGCCCGACCATATAATACCCTACACTAAGTAAACGAGCAAAAACATTTTTCTTTCAAAATTTCAATAATTTATATTCGTGAGTGACTTTCGGAAGTGGGCCTTATATGGGAGCTATGACAAACTATGGACCGATCACAATGAAATTTGGTCATGTGATTAATGTCTACATGGAAGTTATTTATGTTGAATTTTATGTCAATACACACATTTTTGGTGATTTATGCTCTTTAAAATTATTATCGGAACCAGGCCTTATATGGGAGCTATGACCCCCACTATGGTGGTGTAGTGTACATTAATATTTTTGTTTTAAACAGTCAGATTTTATATGGCATTCAATTAAATTGTTATTAATTAATATATTTTTGGGCATAGGGTACAACTAGAGGCGCAACTGAGAGTAAGCTGAGAGTAATAATAATTACTCTCTTCACACGTACTCGTGATATGTGGATTCACCATACTTGTGAGAGAATTTAACACATCAAAATAGTTGAAATTTTAACTTCGATTTTCCGACAAAATATAGACGAACCGCTTTATTATTTTTTTTAATACTTTGGAGGACACTTTTATTTACAAAACGCGTTAATTTTGCTTAAATGAAAAAAATTTATTTTTTATTAATTTTTGACACTTTTTTTATCTGTGGTAGAATTTAATTTATGAAACAGAGTTTCTATTTTTGATATTGAAAATAGAAGAAAATTTAAATTAATTAAAGTGTAAACCTTTTTATAGAACTCTGTGTGTCTGGTGAAAATTAAAAAGTCACCAATACTACCTCAATAATATGTACTAATACATTCTCACGACTTAGGTTTTTGACAAGAGACTTAGGTTTTTTCCCTCTCAGTAACGCTTCTATGGATATATTATTCTATGTTTTTGGGTCTATTTATAATATTAAGTAATACAGTTCCTACTAAGTTTTAGCAAGAAAAATATAAAAACAATTTTACTGATGAATCTCAAACGATTGAGGCATTCAAAGAATAGGACTTTATAGGAATTTATTATCCGGCTAAAAATAATACATGAAAACATCTACAAAAAATACGCTTGCACATAAGGATTATCTCTTTAAGTTTAAGAGATACAAGGTTGAAAACCCATTGAAGCAATTGCTTTGTCCGCAAATGTATCATTATTTGTATTATCCTAAAATTTATTATTTCTGAACATTTTTATTAAAATTCATTCTCATCACTGCTTGTAATACTGTTATATTTGTTATTTCTGTTGATATTCTTGTGAAACGCACTGTATTTGTGTCCGCTGTAATATGCGTCAGTGCAATATGATATATTACTTTTACTTATGTATTTAGGTATAAAATCTAATATAAATAAATATAATATGTAAGTATTATTTGTTTAAGTAAGTTTGTTGTACAGGGTCATCTTCAAAATCAAAAATACTTTATAGTACATACATATTTTAAAATAAAAGAAGCAACTTTTGAGCAGGTCATGGTTTAGGTTTTAAGAGTTACAATCCTTTTTTTATATTTTCTTCAAGGGAGATAAGAATGACGTATGAACATATTTTTTGTTTTGCAAATTAATAAAGAAAATTTATATTAGGGTCAAATATACGATTATTTATGAACAATTTTTGTGAGTACATATTTTTAAAATTATTAGATTTTAGAGTCCGACCGAAATCGCTTTTTCAGGCCTAACATTTGACGGAATCTGAAAAAAGCCGAAACTTTTCAATTGTACTATTAATCGGTAATCTACCAAATTTCCGGTATTATTCATTACTAATTCAATACCGATTATTAGGTTAGACTCTTTTTAATGCATATAAGTTTGACCATAAAACGTAATATATTGGGTGTATGACTTAAAAATGCGGAATTCACAACCGATGGCGTATCTTTTGAACGCGGTTTTTGTCTTTAATAACTCATTTGTCATTTATTCTCACTTACTTATTAAACAACAAAGTTCTTTTTGCTTCGAAATTGACGAATTTTGTGCCAACGAAGCGTTATAATCGATAAGTTTTGCTTTACTTCTTTAATTTGCAAAAAGTACCGCTGATTTGATAACTCACTAAAGCTTATGGTGAATGTGTTCCACCAGTTTCAACGTACAAGAGATGGTTTGTTCGGTTCAGAAGTGGTGATTTAGACATGGAAGACAAAAATCGCTCAGGCCAGCCAAAAAAGTTTGAAGACCAAGAATTGGAGGCATTACTCCATGAAGATTGTTGTCAAACTCAACAAGAGCTTGCAAAATCATTGGGAGCTACTGAAGCTGCAATTTCTAAACGTTTGCGAGCAGCAGTATTCTTCCGAAAGCAGGGAAATTGGGTAGCATACGAATTGAAGTCGAAAGACATTGAAAGAAGATTTTGCATGTCCGAAATAATGTTTGAACGCTATCGCTATAAAAGATATTCAGTTTTGCATCGAATCATTACTGGCGATGAAAAATGGATCCATTACGATAACCCGAAGCGTAAGAGATCGTATGTGAAGCCCGACCAACCAGCCGAATCGACATCGAAGGCAAATATCCATGGCGCTAAGTTAATTCTCTATATTTGGTGGGAGCAAATGGGTACTATCTATTATGAGCTGCTGAAATCTGATAATGGCCAATACTTTAAATAAATTAATATTGTACAAATGTTTAAAAATAATAGTTAAAAATTTAAAAAATCTCGAGTTTTTAAGTCATACAGCAAAAGGGTACTATCTATTATGAACTGCTGAAATCTGAAAACGGCCAATACTTTAAATAAATTTATATTGTATAAATGTTTAAAAATAATAATTTAAAAAAATATCTCGAATTTTTAAGTCATACACCCAATAGTTCAAACATCAATCTGTGTCATACAGTCCGTAAAAATATGCATGAAAGCGAATTATACATTTTCTATAGAATAGAAAATAATATAAAAAGTTATCGATACACTTTCTAAAGAATGTGAAAAGTTATCGATACATTCTCTATATACAGAAACAATTATCGCTATGTTGCAGAAGCTGTGTGACATCCTTTAGGTCATACCTTGTTTCATGAAGTATGTTGTCGTGTTTCAAGGAAAGAAAATCCATTAATATTAAATTTTGGAAGTCATATATTAAGTATAGGAGTTAAAAAAATACCCAATATTATTTCACTAATTAAATTTAGCTGTCAATATTAGTATTGGCATGCTTTTCTATATTTATTTAATTTTAACATATAATTTATGCAAACATTTTTACTACTCAACTCTTTAGTAAACCGCATTATTGGAATATATTTATATGTTTTCTTCGAATCACGTACAATAAAGTGTTGGTAAAACAATAATTACTAATTGATTTCATAATTAGTTCAAACATCTATCTGTGTCATATACTCCATAATAATTTGTATTGAAAGCGAAATTTTCTTTGAACAACTTGTTTACGGTCCATTTGTTTGCTGACATTTTTTTTTTACATTTATACGAGTTTGTATATAAGAAAAACAAATATGTACGAATATTTTAGCTGATGAAATCCGACTATATGATACACTACATTATATTTTTATTAGAAACTAGTTATACCCTAGTTCAATCCAGGGAGACCTTATGCTCCCAGAACTTTTTCAGCTTCAAAAGACTTTGTTTTCAACCTGTAATGAAAATCTTGAAAGTTTCAAAAACAAATTGCAAACATTTTTTTGAATTGGTTGATACACATTACCTATGGGAAAATCGAATTTTAGTATAAAGAACTAAAATTTCTTAAATCGTTAATAAATTTGTAAATACTGCGATTTTAGCGAAAATGAGCTCAATTTGTGATCACTTATATTTTATACCAGAAATCGATTTTTAGTATAAAAAACTCAAATATCATAAATCATGAATAACTTTGAAAAAACTGTGATTTTAAGGAAAATAACCTCAATCTGCGATCACTCATATTTTATACCAAAAATCGATTTTTAGTACAAAAAACTCAAATATCAAAATAAGCTCAATCCATGATCACTCATATTTTATACAAAAAATTTTAACTGATGTATTTCATAGTGAAGTAGGATAACTGATGATAATTTTCCGTTTTTCTAATGGTACTTTTTCAATTTTATTTATAATAATGTGCATGAAAACATGAAATAGAGCATTAATGGTTCTGAGTAAATAAAAGCAAGATCAGAACAATGGGTGTTTCGACGTTCTTATTTGACATCATAACTGTTTATAGATTATATGTTATTAGATAATCGATCGATGGTAAATATTTTTACAATGTTGTAAAGCAAAGCGTGTTTACTAGTATATAGTAATTATTCTGTATTCCTTGGAGTAACAATTAAATCGAACCCATTTCAATTAGCTAAAGAGAGCGTCGCAGTACAGCGACAGCCTACAGTAGGGTATAAAAATGCAACACAGGTATGTATATAAATAGAGCTAATGTCATGGTCAAATATGGCATGGTTTATAAAATCCTTTTTTAAAATTTTAAACTTTTTTTTTCTTGGATTTTAACCAAACATTCACCAGCAGAATATAAAATAGGTTTGAATATTCGTACATATGTATGTACAAATCATACTACTTGTACATGCCAATTTAAGGTTTTTATTATTTGGACAAACCATCCACACACACTTGTAATACAATATGGAAAGAAGTATCCAAAAGAAAAGAAGTGTATGAATCACGGACTGTGTTTTTGTATAACATTGACGACATACAACTGCAGCAAACTGTAAATATTAAATAAACAAGAAAATAACAACGGCAGCTAATAGGTCATACCGGGTGGGGAAAGAGAGGATATGGAATATATATGTATATTGGTCATACAAGACTAATTTCTATGAACATAAAGAACAACAAGTTGTGACAGTAGTAGTAAAAGTATTAGTGGTGATAGTATCTTAATTGTTACAGCATTTCCATAGCTCACTTCGGTCCATTCAAAACTGATCCCATTCGTCTCAGATTCATCCTTGATAGCTCTTCCAAACATGATAGGAATGGAAATCCGAGGATGCGTTCCCTCAGGTTAGTCAGAGCCGGACATTGGCAGAAAAGGTGATACACAGTCTCTTCCTCCTCTTCATTATGGCAGCTTCTACAGTAATCATTGTCCATTCTTCTAGCATGTGTCCCGATTAAAAAGTCTCCTGTAATAAAGGAGACAATTAGCCTTATTTGATCACGACGGTAATCTATAAGTAGATTCGTCCTGCTGGCATCATATACAGGCCAAGTCGACCTTGCTGTAGCACAGGACGGTTCATTAGTCCACCTGTTTTGTGCAGTCTCATATAGTATCTGCCGAACAGCCATCTTGCATTTAACAAGGGAAATACCAGAAAAGGGGTCGATCGATTCCTCATTCATCATCGCACCCCTTTTGGGCAAGTCATCTGCTATACAATTACCCTGATTTCCATCGTGTCCCACACAAGCGTTATTCTAGAATGTCTCGCTATCTCATTTAGGGATATCCGGCATTCCTCGGTTAACCTAGATGTCGTAAAGACACCCGCTATTCCGTTAACGGCAGCCTTGCTGTCAGTAAATATACATATATCACCAGATATTCGATAATACCTCAGCCAGAACAGTACAGAAGTTAGGTAGCCTAAAGAAGGATTTTATCCCAAAGTTTTCAATATAGAAACCTCCACCGACCCTATTACCCCTGTTAGAGCCATCAGTGTATATCCGTATGACATCAGCAGGGGGGAAGAGTCCGCGTTGCCATAAATCCCTATTCGGGATCATAATATGGAAATGCCTATCGAAAAAAGGTTTTGCGATGCAGTAATCGACATTACCATGTATGTGCCCATAGTAATTCAGTATCCTAGAGTGTCCACGGTCCTTACCAGACCACGAACAACCAGCATTTAGTCTCACAGCAGAGTTGAGAGCCATTTGTATCATTTGTAATAGTAAAAAGTGCCTTAGGGGAGGTAGACCTTATAGTGCCTGTAATCAGTATCGCAATATCCTTAGAACTAGTTCAACGGCCTTCCGGTGAGTAGCATTATCCAGAGCATGCCACCACACCAATACTCCATACAACAAGATGGGTTTAACGACTGCTTTCAAGATCCAATTGATACCTTTCGGCATAATACCCCAGTTAGTACCAATTGCCTTTTTGCAGGAGTAGGTGGCCACATAGGCCTTATTAATCCTGTTCTGAATGTTCAAATTCCTGGGCAATCTCTTATCGAGAATGATGCCATGATACTTTGCATTATCCCTGATCTCAATACTGTTTCCATTCAGTCTAGGTGGTCTAAAGTCATCGATCTTATACCTCCTAGTGAACATAACCAATTCCGTTTTTTGGGGGTTCACACTAAGTCCACTTGATATACTACACTCACTCAGTGTACTTAATGCCGATTTCATACAACTAGATACTGTATCCAGAAATTTACCAGATATAAATACTGCAACATCGTCAGCATACTGTTTTAATCCTTCTGTTGTCCATCCTGACCAACAGGGTATTCATAGCCAGATTCCACTGAAGTGGAGATAGTACACCACCCTGTGGGGTTCCACGATTGGCCACTTTTGAAACACTTATGCCACCTAGGGTAGCACATATGACTCTATAGCCGAGTATCTTTCCGACTAATCGGCGTACACAAAGATCAATCCCAAGTTCATCCATCGCAGATAGGATGGCGTCCTCTTCAATATCAAGGAAGGCAACAAGTGAATACTCTTTATGTGATAGTGACTCTTCAATGGAGCCAACTAACGAATGTAGAGCTGTTTCCACAGATCTGCCCTTAGTGTAGGTATGTTGGGATTTAGAGATGAGTTCCGTCGGAATGGTCACTCTCAGGTATACGTCAATCATCCTTTCTAGGGTTTTCAAGACTAATTGGTCTGTAATCCTTTGGTTTAGTGTGAGTCGCCTTACCTCCTTTAGGAATGAAGACTACTCTACACCTCGTCCACCATGTAGGAATATAGGTCCATCTGATACACGCTGTGTATATGTTGATGAGCCAAGGTACAACTATTTCTTCATTCTTCTGTACTTAATATATATTTTTAAGAGTTTCGTTACCGATATTTCACTTAATATCGTTTAGAGCTAAAAGAGAGGCTTTCAGAGTTATTATAGTTCTCAAACATTTGAAAATAATCATTTCTAAAGTAACGTTCATCTAAGGTCCATTATATTTGACCAAAAAATGTTTTGATAGTTTTAACATTTATATGGAACGTACCACACACAATTTATATTTTTTATAAGGCTCCAGCTCTTGAAAATGTATATGTTGGCAATATTCAAATTACATTGCGTACATAGAAATGTTATGCTTGTGTTTGAAGATTTTTTTCGCAATAAATGTTTAGCATTGGTGATTGATCTTTTCGTTATCTGGGATCTTTCTAATGTTTATTTCAGTTGACCGATTCTCTGTGGTTCCAATTTCAAATCTCGCTGGACAATATTATAAAAATGTTTGTCTTCAGAATAAAACAAATTTTATTTTTTAAATAGCTATCAATGTAAAATAGTTTTTTAATTAGTCGTTTTCATTAGAGAAAAGCAAGAAGTTTAACAAATATTCGATCTTATTTTTGTTTCAAAACAAATGTACGAGTATGCATATCTAATAACTTCAATTAAATACAACTGGAAACAGTGTAGTTTGTTCCACACTTCTTCACGTGTTGAAGTTTTTCTGCTAAAAGTACATAAAAAAAGAACAACTATTAAGTCATCTTGGCCAACTAACCGAAAAACACAACGAAGCAATGAACCAACAACTTAAATTTTAATTTAAAATTTAATATACGGTTTAAAATATAAAACGTATTGTGAATTCTAGTCATTAAAGACAAACGAATTTTAAGCAGCCAAATTTGAATGAGTAATAATAGTTAGTACTAAATTTTAGTGGTTTTAAACACGTGTTTAATATAACCTTGATTTATATAAATTAATATTTTAAGTCAAGTGGTAGACTGCCTGTAACAGAATACATATACAATAAGATAAGATCCCAGTGTGTAGCACTTGAAAACATAGGGGCTTGCAGAAAAGCATTTTAGAATTTTGACTATAACTTCAGCAAGAATTTTTACCCCCATATCTAAACTTGACAAATATTTATCATAATGTTTGTTGTCAAATCAAAGTTGTCTGAGCAAAAAAAGCACTAACAATTTTGTCATAACGAAGCAATAATACTAATAATAGGGGACTACACCTGATAATTTTTTATCTTGACAACGATTTGGACATTTATCATGACTAATTCATAATCAATTTTTAATTTTATGAAAGGTTTATAAACCTTGTATGGAAATATGTAAAATTAAAATAACAATTTCAAACCGTAGACACTACTTTTTCCAAATTTCATTCAAAAACCGCATATCTTTGAACGCGAAAATTGGGTACCATAAGAATTGAAGCTGAAAGCCCTGGAAAGACGATTTTGTATGTCTGAAATGCTGCTTGAACGCTATAAAAGAAAATCATTTTTGCATAGAATCATTACTTCATCGCTAATGGATCCATTACAATAACCCGAAACGTAAGATATCATATGTGAACTCCAGCCAACCCGCCGAATCTACATCAAAGCCAAATATCCATGGCGCTAGGTTAATGCTCTGTATTTGGTGGGAGTAAAAGGGTCCTATCTATTACGAGATGCTGAAACCTGAGTAGACTATCACAGGGAACCCATACCGAACGCAACTGATTTTTTTGAAGCTAAAATTGCTGGAAAATTACCAGAATATGCGGCCAGACAAGAAACCGTAATAATCCATCATTAGAACGCTCGGCCACATGTTGCAAAGTATTTAGAATGAAGTGATTGGGAAGTTTTGCCTCACAGACTTTATAGTCCAGACCTGTTAAAGAGCAACACCATTTAAAAAGTATTTAGAATAGTCCAGACTGTGCCCCGCCCTACTAATATTTGTTTCAATCGATGCAGAATGCTCTTTCTGGGATGCGCTTCTCTTTGGAAAAGAGTATCCGGTACTGGCTTGATTCGTTCTTGGCCTCAAAAGAAGTCATACACCCAATACAATACAAAAATATTACCAAATTATTCAGCCCTATCGTGTAAGGTGTTTTCGTTTTACGACATCGACAGTTTCGTACTAATTTGATGAAACAGGTTACATATTATCTTTAATATTGTACAAATATAAAATGTTTTTCCTTAAACAAAATCTCATAGACTAAGACCCCTTTCACACCAGGCAATTTAGTTGTGGAAGTCTGTTTTTCATTTTCAAAAATATGAATGTAAAAACAAACCCAAAAAAGAACTATTCTCCAACCCGTTACCTCTGATATTAACAAATACAATAATTGCGCAGAAGACTTTCGCAATTAATTGACTAATGTGAAAGGGGTCTAGTACTTGTTTACCAATTCTGTTCATAACAATGATTTATTTATTTATTCCAAGTAATATAAATATGTATATGGGGAATTTCACGTCAATTGAACCAACTTTGAAATCGATGTCTTCCGATTTCATATACAGTCGAACTTCCCTATAATGAATCTTGACGGGACCAGAAAATCACTTCATTATATAGAAACTTCATTATACAGAAATTATATTTTTCCCCCACTTTTTATTTAAAATAATTAGGCATATTAGTTTGGGTTACACTTTTCCATTTTTCTTCCACATCAAAACCTTGTTATACCAAATAACAAAATCATTATATAAAAATTATATTTTTTCCATTTTTATTTAAAATAATCGGGTATTTTAGTTTGGATTACACTCTTCCATTTCTCTTCCTCAACAAAACCTTCTCGGCACGTTACTCCTCATCTCCACAAAAGTACTTTTTGCTACAATACCATGCCGTTTTTTGAATTTGTCTAACCATCCTGTGCTAGCTTCAAAATCTTCGTGTCCCAATGCATCAGCGAACTTTTTGGCTTTTTGCTTCATTAATTGCCCAGATATAGGAAGATTCCTACCACGTGCGGCAGTTACCCATTTGAGCATTGCTTCATCAATATCCTCAAAAAAGCAGGTTCGAATCCTTTTGCGTTTAGTGCTCAATTGCTGGTCTTCTACATTTTTTAGAATCACAGCCTTGTTTTTTAAAATATTTGATAATGTGCTTTTTTAATTTCTCTTTTTTTTTTAATTCTTCAACTTTATTAATAATTTTTTTCAAGAGAAATGCTACTTCCCAGCTTCATTTCCGATCACTGAACACCGGCAACTGATGTCAAAATTGTTATTAATGTGGCTTTCTTCCTTTTTGTTGTTCTTATTTTCCTTTTTTGGGAATCCCCTCATTATATGTGGCATCTTTCTCGGCACACAGAGTTGGTAGTATGCGTAACAGAAAATTGTTTGAAAAATTCATTATATGGAAACAAAAACGCATGTGAGCCTGCAAAATTGCTTCATTGTATAGAAATCTTCATTGTATGGAAATTCATTATAAGGAGATCAAAAACAATGAAGTTGGAACGGAAAAAGTTGTGTGTTTGAAATCAATTCATAATAGGGAGAGCTACATTGTATAGAAGTTCACTATAGAGAAGTTTGACTGTATTACAAATGTAAATTAAAATTTTTAATTCTTTAATTCAAATTTTAAAATCAAATCAATCAAATGTTTTTATAATTTTTTGTTTTTTTATAATTCAAAAAATAAAAATTTTGAATAAATTCAAAACAGCTTGAATTATATTTCTTTTATTTTTCACTACGGCAACACTTTTACATAATGAACACAGCCCATCAGCTGTTACAAACAATGCAATTTGACAGTTGTGCATTTCTGTTGTTGTTTGGATAAAAGTTGTAATAAACATCTGCGATTTATTTTTTTTTTTGTTTACATTTATTTATAGAATATTTCTGATAAGTATTTCAATTGAAAATAGAAACAAACATTAACTCAGTAAAACATTGCAAAATTAATTAATGCAACAACAAGTATAAAGTTGATTTGATAAAATTAAAATAACGAAAAATGTCACGCCGCAGAACAAATGCTGGTTCTTATGAACTCTTAAGTAGTGAACCGGAGGAACATGATCAACCCGATGGCTTTGTAGATGAACAATGGGTAGAACCAGAAAGAAAATTCCCTTGGAAAACGATAATATTTATATTATTTTTCTTTGTGGCCGGAGCGGTGAGTCATTAAGGCCATTGCTCTAAATTGTTTTTCAATTTGTTTATGGAATGTTTGATTGCCTTTTATTGCAGACCTGTTTGACGTTTAGTATTTTAGTATCGTCTGGTGTATTTAATGAAAAATATGCTGACCGTGCTTGGCCACTATTGATAATGGGTATTTTAATGTTTATACCAGGAGGTTATTATGGATACATACTACTGTGTATTTTTCTTAAACGTGATGGTTTTACGGTCGAAGACATACCCATGTTGTAAGTGGAGAAAGGAGGATAACAAAAACTAGAACGCAAACAACTGCCTCCATTTTTGGACTATAATGTTTAAGATGAAAATAATTTATAAAATCTTTTATATGAAATAAAATTATTGTTTTAATGCCAACTTTTTAATAATCTTTAATAATCTGAATTTGTCAATCTAGTTCAAAAGATATCAAAAATTCGTGTGTAACAAGTGCTTATAACTATTAACGTTTTTCAAAAGGGGGGATAGTGTTTAAAACTAGAAACATAGTATTTATGCATTTGAACAGTTATTAAAGTTTTACTTTCTTCCCTATTTATATCATACATTTAGATCAGAATAGGGGGATTATTAAATTGTTATTTAATAAATAATTTATAAAACAAATTGTATATGGAAATTTTGTTCTATAAATTAAAGTGAAAATTAAAATTACATGGAATATATTCAAATGTGTACTAAAATATTGTAACGGTTTTTTACTTTTTTATAAAAAGACCCTGTACCATTTTTTACAACTGTGTCTGTATAGAAAATGAACTTTAAATGAACCCTTTAATTAGCTTTTTATTGTGTACTAAAATTTGACATTGCAATGCCTACGTCATTTGACATTTACTAAATGCTGTTGATATATTGTTGTTATTGTGTCTTACTGCATTTTTTTTGTCAAGGCAAAACTGCCGGTCAATAAATTCACTTGTCAAACAAGCTTCTTTTTTTAATTATTTTTTAATAAAAACTTGCAAATTGTTTAGCAAAAACTTTGTAATTCTATTAAAGCAATCATGTCAAATAACAATAATCAATGGGAGGTGGTTACCAAATCGAAGAAGCAGAAGAATTTCGAAAAAAAGGTAGTGGCCCACAAAGAAAAGAAAAAGGAAGAAGCTTTGCAACCAAAATTGGAAGAAATTTGTAAGCATATATTTAAAGTCATTTAAATTTAATTAAATGTGAAACGTTTTATGTTATTTGTAGTGCCTTCACATCAATATCGTAAGATTGTTACCGGTCGTGGTGGTCAAGAAGACCACTCACCAGCCAAATCAAATGCTAGTTCGAAGTCCAAAGGTTCTACACCTAAAAAAATCAACAAAACTTCTAAAGAGTCTACGCAGCAGCGAGATTCTAATAAGAAAAGTAAAAGTGAAGCTAATAAAGCGCCCGCTAAACCCAAAAGTCTGGAGCAGGCTTTTAAGAATTTAACAGCTGATGAATTTGCCTCGCATTTAGAACAACTAAAGTTAATATATCCGGGCTCTAAATTGGCCTGGTTGAAAGAGGTATTTATAGCAATAAATTTAAAGATTTGTTGTTTTAACATTATCGGGTGTATTATAAATATGGAAAATTTGTTCCACTAATTTTGTTAACAAACATTGTTTTCAATCTTTATTTTAAAATATACTTTGGTGAAGAGTATATACTTACTCTGGTTTAATATGATTTATTTTATCTTTTGCAGATAGCTAACTATTTGAATTCCAGTTTACCATTTGAATGTGATCCCATATTTTCTGGTAAATCCATAACATATCCTAGCAATTTAGCTTCTCCCGCCTTTAAACAAGCTGTACTCGATTTTCTTTCATCTGAAGGTGAAACAAATCTAGAGTACTTTTTCCATTATACTCTTTTGGAGAGTATGTGCACGGAACTGAATAAAAATCAACCTGTTGTTGGTTATAAAGTAAGTATAGTTTTTACTTTAGTTTTTTTACAATTTGTTTATGTCTGTTTCACATTTAGTTTCTACTACAATTAATTGCTCAAAATTGGCCACAAATATGTTCAAATAAAATGGCCAATACCGCCATGCTAAGGGACTCCTATCAAAATCGCAGTAATATATGTCTAAGTATATTATGGGCCATAGGCCAGGGTGGCTATCAAAATCTAATGGAGGGTATTAAAGGTAATTTGTGTACATCATGTACTTATATTTTGAAACAATTGTTTTTAATAACTTACATATATTTTTCTTTTTTCAAAAAAAAAAAAAAAAAGTCTGGCAAAATTTAATGTTGCCCAATTTAACCCTAAAAAGCTATAGTCGCTTTATCACAGATTATATTGAAAAAGTATTAAATACCGCCATTGATCAAAGTTTGAATATGAATCAAAATGAATTTTTTGCCACCTATAATGCTTTGAAAACACCATATCCTGGTTTACCGCGTGAGTGCCAACAAGCCTTAAGGCGTAGTTCTTCATTATTTTTGGTAAGAAACAAAAATATATTTAAATAAATGAAATCCCATTGAAATTTTTATAATTTTAGCAAACATATATTATTAATACCAGCAGCCATGCAAATCTCTTTGTAAATTTGTTAAGAGACAATGAAATAAATGGTTGTTTGTCGGCTTTATTACACAATGATGACTGTTTCAAAGTTTGGAAAATGAATTATAAGAAACAATTGGTACCAACCAGAAATTTATTAGAAAAACTGGGTAAGTACTATTGAAAAAAGATAATATAGAACAAGTTTTAAATTTATTTTCTATTAGAAACTGAAATCTTCGATAGTGCCACCTCGTTGGCCATGTCACCAACATTCCATAACTTTTTACTTGAGGCTGAAGTATTGAATGCTGAATTAGATGCTAGTAAAAGGCGTGATCCAAATGTTGATATACTAATGGAATTGGTTAAGGTAAGTTTTAATTAATATTTTGTAACTGAGTGGTCGTTTTGTCATTCCGTTTGTAATCTGCATTATTCATTTGTAATTCTATATTCTGGATCTTTATGTGTAGGGAACTTTATATATATTATTTATTTGTAATCCTATAAAGTATATGCATATATTCCGGATCTTTATATGTAGGGAACGTTAAATATTTATAACGATATCCGTGTATTGGTTGATATACATTTTCCGAAACTCTCATACATATATCTGACTTACTTAATATAATAGATATATTCATGAGAATTTTAATATTAAAAATTACCAAATTCGGTCCATAAATGACTGAGAAACCATAATATATAAGTTTGTCATCCGGTTAGTAATTTCAACATTTTGCATTTGCAACCCCATAAAGTATAAAATTAAATTTCAATAAAAACGAAACTAAAGTTAAAGATATATGTATAAAATTTGGATCAGATGAATATCGCAATTTGTTGTTTTGTCAGGTAGAATTTCTAATTTATTGAGTGGTCGTTTTGTCATTCCGTTTGTAATCTGCATTATTCATTTGTAATTTTTTTATATTCTGGATGTTTATATGTCAACATTTTGCATTTGCGACCCCATAAAGTATATATATTCTACGCACAAATTTCAATCAAAATTAAGATTAGTCAGATTATTCATAAAAACGAAATTAAAGTTAAAGATATATGTATAAAATTCAGATCAGATGAATATCGCAATTTATTGTTTTGTCAGGTAGAATTTGTAATTTACTGGGAATTCTTATAAAAAATATATTAATATAAAATTAGCATATATTTTAATTAAACTAAAATTGTTTATTAAAGTTATAAATTCAAAATATATTTGAAAAAACTTTAATAATTGCCACTATTTCATTTTAAATTTCGACGCCGCGAAATTATTCTTTCTGACAAAGCGGCAAACGAGTTGACTACCATTTTTTACAGCACTGTAGTTAGTAACGACGATGAATATTAGAGTTCATTTTCAGTGTTGCTCTTGTTTGTTATGGTCGTTAAGTAATCGAATAAAAAGTTTGTAAAATTAAATGCAACTAAAGGCTTGAAAGAAATTAAATACATACATTATCAAAATCAAATTGAATTGTTTCTTTCAAATTCATTCCATTAATGAATTTATTACGAATTAATTCATTCCTTTGAAAATTCATTCTCTACGTAATTAATTACTTATTTAATCTTTTAAGTTTTCTTTAATTCAAATCCATTACAAAATAGCTTTAAAAATGTATTGAACGATTTCAATACATTCTTAGACAAAGGCTTAGGCAAATTTTTTCAACTCATTTTTTTTAATTCAATTTGGATTTGATTTGAATTAACAAAAAGTCAACCATTCAAAGGTTGAATGAAATTTATTACAAATTAATTCAACAATGATTAAATTCTATTCAAATAAATGCATTGGAATGAAACTAAATAATTTTTGTTCGGTTTGGTTTTAGATTTTAGTGAAATAAGAATTAATTATTATTTTGCTATATTTTACTTCATAATGAGTCAGTCTTATTAAGGGATCATTAGACGAACAAACTTAACATATCTGGCAATTTGCTTGACGATTAAGAATATTTATATGCTATATTTTGTTCCATAATCTAAAGCAAAATGTACAAGTTTGTTTATCTCAACTCTATCGCTTTTGGTAGTCTTTGACTTTTCTGTAAGTGAATACATATTTCTTAAAATTATATTTATGGCGGCCTTGGAGCACTTATATTTTTCACAAAGCTGATTTATAACAATTCTTTTTGCTTCAGAAAGAATTAAACGTTTTTCTTTACTCAAATATCGCGATAGTCAATTTTTAGACCTATTGTGATTTTTAAAAAGTAGATTTTTCGAATTATCGACTTTTGATTAATAATTAAGAGAGATTTTTTGCGTCTCAGATTGGAAAAAATTTAAATTGCTTAAAAAATTTACTATTTTCTACCAATCCCATGCGAAGTCTGCGAGTAAAAATCTTCTTCACATAATCGACATTTTTTTTAAGTTTTGTCATTTTAAAAATGTAGGGGGCGGATTTTCATGCTAATAGTATTCAAAAATATTCACCTAAAATATGCTTAAAAAAATCAAAATATGACAAAAAATGTTAAAATTAATTGTGAATAAGCATAAAAATATGTAACTATGCATAACTCAATGCCCAAAATGACACAACAGAGTTCCATGTAATTAATCATTCGCAGATTGGACTCTTTAGATTTAAGTATTAATTAATCAGAGAAATGATGTATAAATTAAATATAATATCTCGTTCAATGCCATTATCTCCATAAGTTTAATTAAATTTTAAAATCACTAAGCTGTAAAGTAGCATATAACCATGATTTTAATCTTATAATAAATATAATGGGTGGTATAAATCTCTAAACTTTTCTTTTTTAAGAAAAATATGTTGAGTAATTTTTAATTGCAGAGAATATAAGAAGTAAGGCTAGTATCTCGATGTCGAAAGAATTTGTATGAGTAACAATATTTTCTAAAGCTTGTTTGAAGATATTTTTGAAAAACTTTGATAACATTTTTAAAAATATTGATTTACTCTTGAATTTTATAGAAAATTGTGTCATTTGATAATATTTCGTAATATATATAAAATAATTTCGTAAATTTAGAACCTTAAATATTTAAATATATAACATATTCAAGGATTGTCCACAAAATTGTAATTGGACGGCAAACCAATAGCGATTAAATTTTACATTTAATTTTCAAGACAAAGTTGTCTGGGCAAAAGCACTAACAATTTTGTCATAACGAAGCAATAATACTAATAAATGGAGACTATACCTGATAATTTTTTATCTTGACAACCATGTTGAGGTTTATCATGATAAAAATGTATCACGTATAGACAAGGGGTTATGAAACATGTATTTACGCATGTAATTATTATTTTATATTGAATACAGATTTAATATAAAACTGTTTATTTTTTTTATATAAACATTTTCGGTTAAACCGGATACCGATTTTTTGGACACTAATGGTATTTCTATAACAAATTCCCAAAAAACTTTATGGGGGGTCAACAAAAACAAACAATATATTACTATTTTCAAATTAATAAAACAGAAACCAACTACTCATTATAAAAATGCAACACTGATACCATGTTATTACAATATCACTGGCAACCCTTAAAGATAACTTTTCTTATCAGGTATTCATCGCTTGCGTGTTCATTTTACACACAAAAAAACGAGTTTATTTTCGAAGAAAGAAGGAAAGAAGACGAAACAAATATTTTTTTTAGTAGTGACTCGCAGCAATTTGAGAGAACAGCACCGCCGATTATTTAAGCGACGACAAAAAAAGTGAAATATAATTGGTACTAGAGAAATTAACAGCAAAAATTATTTATTTAAATTGAGTTTTATCCAACTAAAGTTAATTATTTCTTAACAGAAATGTGCAAACGTTATTTGCCACAAAAAAGAAATGTGCAACGTGTTTATTTTCCCGGAAAACAAAAGTCAATCTCTTTTTTTTGGATTTTCGAAAAAAGTGGTATACACGACGACGAACCAAAGAAAAAAAGACGAAAAGAAATGAATACAAAAAAAGTAAAATAATGGACTACGTGGAAAATTTTTCCATATACATTTTTGGTATCTTTTAAGCCGGTTTATAGAGAAATGTGTTTAATAATTGTGAGATTTTCTTCATTAGTTTAATTTGTATGCTGGTTTCTATTCTAATTTATGAAGTAAATGGACACGTATTAAGTTTTTTTTTTGGAGGGGGTGTGGTGTATGTGTTTGTTGCCTTTTCCTTTATACATCCCATAACCATATTTGTATGTGCCATGTAGATCTGCTACCTTTGATAATAGCCAGGGGATGCCAGATTTTTGAGATTTTTTGTGGCACAAACACTGGGGACATTGTGCGAGATAGTGATGTTAGTTACTGTAGAGTATATTATGATCTTGAACTAAATCATTTGCCAAAGTTAAGGCAACTGAAATCAAAACTAATGGCTAAGGAATTTCCTGATTTTATATTTAGTTAAAGATTATTGAGGTGCTTTCCTAACGCACTTGAAATCATTAAATATTTTTAATAATAACTATCCTATAGCAAAGATATGTACATTATTTACTATTGTCTACTATGGGCTTTCTTGAGTTATAGTTCATTTTAAATTTGAATAGATTGCTCAAAAACAACAGGAAAATACATTTTGGATTAGGGTTCTTAAACGGGAACATTTTCCCGGCAATATATTTTGTTTAAACGTTTTTTTTTTATTAAAGTTGCAGCATTATTTCTGCACAGATAAAACAAATTCGTTGTAATTTGTTGTATATTCAATGATTCTATTGATTTTGTTGATACCTAATATCTAAAAAAATCAGTTGACACAGAAGAACTAAGATATTGGAAGTTTTGTCACCCCATCCAAAACTGTTCAGCTACTTATTTTTTTTGTATACCTATATTTCCATGGTATTGGGAACCTATTTTGATTGAATTCAATTCAATATTTATTATAAAAATGTTTTATTTATTTATTTAAGATTTTATTAGTAATACATATAAATATGTATTACATAGTAACAAGAATCCTGAGATATTCACTATATATATTTAGTAAAAAGCAAATAACAATAGTAATAAATAGTCCTAATGCATTCATACAAACAAAGTCATCAAAATTATCTGTATGTTCAAAAGTACATAAATTCTATAACATTCAGATCGATAATAACTGAAGTAAAAATACTCGGTCTTTGTTCTTAGTATAGTTTCGTACTGAAGCAAACCGGTTGTCGGGTGAACGTACTTTGTAGTACATTTCTTCGAATCGATATTAGAAACAAATATTGCTCTAAACATAAAAACTACAAATTAAATAAAAAAAGCCGGCCGGTTAAATTTGTTTATTTTTACAGCAACATTTACGTTACAATTTAATGTACAATATAGTAAACTAAGTCATGGTAATATTCGAATGTATTGTGTAGCAATATTAAACAAACAAATAATTTGTCTGAATTTCAAAATCAAAAGAAACTGAAAGCAAAAACAATTCTGTACAACAGTTTTGTGCAAATATTTATAGTATCCATGTAGGTTTAATACGTGCATGCTTAAATGTATATGCAAAATATTTATGATTTAATAGGCACATAGTTTGTGCTATTTGTTTTCTATTTTGTAACAATATTTCTAATTAAATAAGGAAACTAACAAAAATTTTGCAAACATTAAACATTTTGTTTTAACTTTTGCCAGACATGCTACAGTTACGGAAGACCCATAAAACAAAACCATTTTTTTTGTTTAGTTGTTGTTGCGGTTCAGTTCATTGCTTTATTGTGGCCTTTCTATGTTGTATGTGTACTACTGGCCATCATAATTGAAAGAAACGATAGAAATAGTAAATAATAGAGAAAAATAAGCCACGTGTTGAAATATGTAGCTTTCAGTGTCATGAATTGAACAAATTAGATACAAAAGAATTGTTTAATTTTAACGCACGAAATTGGTAAACACAAAGATGGAATGGTTTGATCTTTGGATTTTTTATGAGTCTTAAAGGTATATATCGTTATAGATATAGGAGTGGATATAGTAATGTATGTCTGTCTGTCTGTTAAAATCAACTTATCAAAGCACCCAATAGCTTACAACCATGATTAATACATTAATACAGGGTATATTCCTTGTTCGGTTGTTATTTAAAGTAGACCCACCCACACCCCAAATGCAAGCACCTGGATTTTTTATTTTTCAACAAAGATTTCACCAAATTTTCCGGGAAATTCTAAAAAATATTCCCGATTAGGAACGATCATTCATTATGAAAATGATTGAATTAATTTGGTTATTTTAATCATCAGCTTTAATTTCAAATTTTATTTGATTGTGCCATTTTATCACAAATTCCTACAAAACACTCATCAGTCTAGGACTTGTATATAAAAAAGGCATATTTGCAACTGTTGTTAGTATTACAAATTTTGCACAAGTGTAGTAAATTATAATTTCTACCATATTGTAGATATATTTTGTATTTGTTAACAATATATACCTATTTTTAATTTTTACTATCAAACCTACATCTCTGTTTGCAATAAACTCCAAATTCTGTTGGGGTTTTAACCCAGATAACATACAACATATATTTTTTTTTAATTTATCAAATAAACCTACGGTACAAAAAGAAAAAAGAAAGCTATCAACCTTTCTTCCATAATTCATCCAACTCACCAATCAGAATTGAAACACATCATCATTATTTTAATAAAAAAACAAGCTGCATTAATTTTTCAAATTTTGTTTATTATATTTATTTTTATATTATACCACTTGTGCTTTGAATAAAATTTGAAATAAGTACTTAGTACCTAGCAATTACTGATAACATTTAAACTGAAAAAAGTGCCAACGTCGAGAATATTTTTATTTTCTACCTAGTACTTAGTAGTTTGCTAATCTTTTTTTAAGTAGGTATTTTTTTAAGAATTGTAGAACATTGTTATTTTAATTGACTCTTCGTAGGAGAGTTTTGTTTTGTTAAAAGTGGGTGTATTTGTAACACTTTCATTTGATGAGTGATTTATATTGAATTTGAGGTGTAGTTTTTGACACTTGATAGTTCAATTTATTGTTTGTTTTAAAAATTATCTTTAATAATTAAATACTTATAATAACATTATAAAGATAAATCATTTAATTGAACATACTTGTTAATTTTGTAGAGTTATTTTGTTTAATTGTTTAGTTTTTCTTGTTATCTTTCAAAAACCTATTCAAAAACGATTTTTAAAGATATCAAAAGTTTACAACAGGAATTTTGTGGGAAAAAGTGCATAATAAACTACTATTAACTGTAATTATCATTCTTGATTATGAGGGAAAGTATTTGGTATTTTACATCGAATTTGAAATTAAACATAATTGCATTTAATAAGAAATGTCTATTTTGTTAGTGTGTATAAATATTTCCACCAAATTTGTATAAATCTTGCCCTCCATTTTTTTATTTGTTGGTGTTTAAATTGTTTAAAATTTATCTCAACATATTTACTGTTTTTTTTTTTATTGAATGTCATGTCACAGCATGCAACATCTTCAGATTATTATTTTTCTTTAACGAAATCTTAAGTAAAGTCTTTTTACAAAGCAAAGTTTAATGTGAGTGTAATAAACAACCATGATAACATCATGTAATCAGTCATTCACTCTCATTTTATGTCTGCACAACAAACCCAGTCATATAAGTAAAAAGAAAAAAATACAATAACAATAACAAAATATATATTATACCCTATTAACTACTCCATCAGGCATGGACAATTTATTACATTTACACAATTCTCAAAACTTACCAGTTTAGAAAATACTTTATTGTGTAATTTATAGGTATAATTTTTATTATTATCAAGCGGTTCTTAAAATAAGGTGTCTAATCAAAACTGTTGCATGGGGCCCTCTTAATATAGGTTAAATATAAAAGATTCATAAATTTGTCAGTTTAGTTTAGATCTAAATATATGTATCTTTTTCAAATATTTAAAATATATTTTGATTTTATTTCGATTCAATTTGAAATTTTCCAACCCTGTCGTATACATATACCACTTGCTACCAATCATTCCAGTCTGTCGAAACACACAATGACTGATAAGCAAGGGATGGTGGAACGTAGTAGCACAATTAACAAAATTTCAGTCAGCTGTTAAGTTGTTGTGTGCTGCTCTGGTATAACTTGTGTGCATTGAGGCGAATAACAAATACAATAAAAACTTAACTAAACACATTAATATGCATAAAATGTACGTACCAAGTACATATGTATATGTATTGACAAAAACAAAAAATCAATAATTATATTAAAAACGAAATACAAAAAAAATCAAGTTATTTTTACGTTTTTGAAAATACAAAACAGCAACCAAAACTAGAGAAACATAAATTGATAAAACTTTGCGCTGTAATTGTGGCACTAGTTTGAACAAAGAATTTTTAAAAGTTTAAGATAAATTTAGAAAGAGTGATAAAATTTGAAGAAGAATTTAAAATTATTGAAAAGTTAACGATAAAATTTTAATCTTTAATTTTTAAGTTTCTTCTTTTCTCTATTACGAAGGTATTTTTATGTGTAGTATGATGTTTGATATTACAATTAAATATCTGTTATTTATTAAACTTTAGTTTTGGAATGGTAATTTCATCCCCAAGTTCATGAAACAATGAGTAAATTATTCTTGTTTTAATGTGTTTACAACTTTAATAATATACATATAAATCTTGCAAGACCACAACAAAAAAAATTAATCAAACTTGTAAGGCTGAAAACCATTGCGATCAGGTGTTGTAAAATATGTATTGATGTCTTAATATGAAAAAATACAGTACCCTAGGGTTAGGTTATGTTCCAAGGGCAGTCACTATTCAAGCAGCTCACTTGGGTTCATTCAAAGTCTGATCCCATTATGATACCCAAGAGGTAAACAGCTCCATACTTATCATACGTCTATTGTTTCCAGGCTAAACCAACCAAATTCCCTGATGAAGGAGTAGATTCGTCTAAGACGCATCCTTGATAACTCATCTAAGCATGATAGGAATGGAATTCCGAGTACGCATTCCCTCAGGTTTATCAGAGCCGGGTATTGGCAGAATAGGTGGGACACCTTCTCCTCCTTTTCTTCATTATGGCAAATCCTAGATGTCGTAAAGACACCCGCTATTCCGTTAACGGCAGCCTTGCTATCAGTAAATATGCATATATCACCAGATAATTGATAAAATCTAGGGTTCCTAATCGGTGATATTTTCACGTGAATTCCCATTCGATTGTTGCCAATCGGATGATTCTATTAGATTTTTTCGATACAAGTTTGATATCGATACAGATGGTTCCGAGGTTGGGCATGAGGTTTGTTACGGGTTTATGTTCAAGTCCCAGGTCTATGCAGATATACCAGAAACGATCGAAAGCGAATGTTCAACTCGTTATTGCCGAAATAAAGCTTGAATTAGTACTGCGAATAGTGTGCCAATTGGATAGATATTAAAAACTCCGTCTCTATAAGAAACACCCTTTACTACATTTTATGTACATATATTTATACTAAACGTTACTGAAAATTTTGGAAATTCTGTAAAAGCTTGAATTTAAGCCTTCAAAAAAGAAGCTCTCATTTGCCCTTGATTGTTCTAACAAAGAAAAAAATGGGAAACATCAAGACTCTTATCTATGATTTACAGAAACTTTGAACCATTATTGTTAAAACATTTGCCTAAAACAACCGGTACTGGCCTTTGTACCTTTTGTTTTAAGATTAAAAGAAAGTCATAAGCAATATGAAATATAAAAACAGCTAGCTAGATAACTTCGCAATATTCGTGTATACATATTAAAAACATTTCATAAATTTTGTGAAAGTTTCTTTTGTTTCTTTCTATTTTATATAAAAAAAATCCGCTGCACATTTCTTTAAATAAAATAAATAACATGTAATAAACAAAACTCGATTTAAACAAATATGTATAACCAAAAGCAAATTATTTTAACTAATAATAGATAATAAAAACACAAACATATTTCTTTCTCCTGTCCAGTTTTAGTTAAGCTACAAGTCTTACTTTTTTTATTACTATTGTTAAAATTTTGATACTCAAATTTTAAATAATACATTTTTAAAAACAAAAATGGCACAAAATTCCAAAAGCAATAAGAACAAACAAAACAAACAACAGCAACCTGCTGGTAAAAAGGTAAAAAAATGGATTTTAATAAAACAGAATAAAATAAAAATACATAATGCATATATATATATATTATAAATTCAAACAAACATAATAGAAAATTTATTAATTAATTTGTCTGTTTTCTTCTTTTTTTTATAAAACATGAACAAAACAACATTTAGAGTGTACAAGAGAAAACCGCACAACAAAAGAAGAAACAAATCACAGAACAAAAGAAAAAGCGTTGCGGTTGCTGTAAATGGGCTTTGGGTAGCATAGTGCTCGTTGCGTTGATCGCTGGTGCTCTTCTCTATGATACCGAAGTGAATGGTAAAGGTGTTTTTGCCAAATCAGCCACTGGTAAAATTTTGCAAAATGCCGGCGTTTTACCACATGTTGAAAAGGCTTGGTACACATCAATGAGTGCTGCCGCTCGTGGTTACAAATGGGCTGAGAAGAATTTGCCACCCTACACAAAACCCATTTGTCAATTGGTTTGTGATGTCTCGAAATTGGTGCGTAATGCTGCTTGCAATGCCTTTACCGCTACCAGGGATTTGTTTAACGCCAAATTACCCGTAGCTGCCGAATTCGTAAGTTTTTAAAAAATCTTAATTTACTATTTTTTAATATATGAGACAGTCATATTTTTACTCATAGTTAAAAATGTTTATTGTCTTTATGACATCAGCTTTTTAAAAATATATTAATCACCTTTAATTTGTTGTTATTGTTTTATTGTATGTTTATTTTTTTTTCATTCGAGTTTTAAATTTCTATTAAGCAGCAGCTTCTTAGTTTTTTGACCTTTTATTTTCTATTCATCTCAAGTTTTTTTATCCATGTTGTTTTTTTTTAATTGGTATAATTTTATCTCATTTTATTATGAGTTAAGATTTCTTTATAATGCGTTTTTTATTTGTTTCTGAATCTTAAACATACGGAGTTTGCTACCTATGTTTTAGGATTTAGCAACAACGGTGTTGAAGTTTGAAATCTTTAACATTTTTTTTAATGATCAAAAAGTGTACCGAACAACTCGTTAAGGTACGTTAACATTGTTTAAATATTTGACCAAAAAATTGTTAAATCGATTTATCTCCTTCCTTAGAACAAATGTTTATTTAAAAAACATAATATATGACGCTGTTCGTTCTTATAAAAGTCATCAAAAATCATATAAACATTTGTTGCAATAGTGGTAAAGTTTTTTTCCGTCAAATTCGTTTCGGTCGTCGTTTGTTTCAGAAAAAAACTTTGAAAAATTCCTCAATCGGTTGCTCTACCAGAAAGATCTTCTATGTTCTTGAAAAACATTACTTTTTTTGACACCCTTGGCTGGGTAGAAAGTGCATTCCAATTTGCCAGTTGTCTAAAATTACAATGATATCTTTTGAATTATTACAAAGTAATCATAATATAAAGAACTTGAGCCAAATTACAATTTACTTTCAAATTATAAAAAAAATAAGTGTAAACTTGTTGTACATTAATACTTTTTTTTTGCAAAAAATTTATGTATAAAAAGCGTTAATGGTTAGCTGTTTTTTTTTAATAAACCTTTATACAATAAAGCTTAAGATTATTTCTAAAAATAAGAGCTTTTTTACAACAATTAAAAAAGCGTTTTTCAATTAAACTTTTTTAAACTAATTTTCATTTAACATAAGAAACCACAAACCTTTTATAATTCGTTTCGAATACTAAAAGTCTAAAACCAATAAATTTTTTTTATTATTCTATGCAGTTGGAGCAATACGTGCCCGGTTTACCCAAGAAAATTGAAAACACAGCAGGTACTGTAAAAACGGTTTCATTGGACTTTTATGGCAAGGCTTTGGCTTTCTTCAAGACTCAAGTGTTGGTGTAAGTGTTTAAAAATGCTTAATAACTAATAATTTTACCATCAATAATAATTCTTTTCTCAACATTTACAGTGGACGTTTGTCACCTGAAAATTTAAGTAACACCTATAATCAAACTCAAACTTTGGCTTTGGAATACTTCAATCAATTTCATAAAAAAGTTGATGCCTATGC
This sequence comes from Calliphora vomitoria, assembly GCA_942486065.2. Lineage (NCBI taxonomy): Eukaryota > Metazoa > Arthropoda > Insecta > Diptera > Calliphoridae > Calliphora > Calliphora vomitoria. Next base: position 111,824,932 of record OW818030.2, on the reverse strand, counting down.
CAAACTGAAATGATTTCCCACAACAGCAGCAGCAGCAAATGACATCCTACTAAAACATTCACATCAACAACAACAACAGCAGCAGCATCAGTCACATTTGTAAAAAGAAGAAAACAAATAAAAACATAAAACAAAATGTGGATTATTGCTAGAAATCACAAGTACAGCAGCAGCCATATTGTATCAAATCTAGATCTACATAAATGAAACAAAAACAAAACAAACAAACGAAATATCTCAACATCATGTCTCGACGTGTGTGCTGTAAATTTAATTCTAGTTTAATAGTTTTTACTCTATTCTATACAGAAAACAAAAATGCAGCAGTTGTCTATAAAAACAAACAAAAAGCTGCAATTAGCGAAAAAAAGAAAAAAATATTTTATAAAAGAAAAAAAAAAAGAATAAAAAAAATTAAATAAAAAAAATTGTAATATTTGGTTTAGTAAAAAAAGTGTTTTGCTGGAAAATGTGTTAATGAATTTTAATTGTATATTTAGATTTGTTAATAATTTTTTCTTTTTGAAATCAAAATCTTAAATATACAAACATTTATAATAATACATCCATCATATATATTTAAGCGAATAATAAAGTCAACCATTACTGATACAAAAAACAGCATTACAGCAACATTTAAATATCCCAAAAATTATGTTGATGTTAATTAAGAGACCACCTCTTCACTTTAAACATATTTGAATGAATATACTTTAAAATTTATATTAACAACCAATAATAGCAGAAAAAGAGCTTTAATAATTGTGGCCATTATTTAGTTTGCCTTTTAAAAATAATATATTTCCAATTTAAAATTCCATTTGCAAAAATGTTTTGTGTCAAACTAATTTAAGAATTAGAGAATTACAAATCATGAAATAAACATTCTTTCTACTTTTTCATGAAAAAAAAAAACCACATTCTAAATATTTTTGAGCATTTCTATTTATTATGTTCTTAATTAAGTGTGCTTTCGAAGCAAATCTCTATTATTCCAATTTATTTAAAAGTAAAACCGTTTAATTTAAGTTGGCTTTCATCTCTCTATGTTAATTTTTTTAAATATATTTTTTATTTTATTTAGTTTTTTTTTGAAAAGTGTAGTAGTCTTTTTTTAAATAAAATTGATTAACAAAAACAATGAAAATAATTTTGTGTAGTTTTATTTATTTTTGGGATTGAAATTGAAATTAAAGGAAACTTTTTGTATAAAAATGATAGTGTAATAATTTTTATTTTTTGTGAGCTTTTTTAGTTGAGTCGAATTTATCTTGTTTGCAGCCCTAAAGTATGCTATTTATTTTTGGTATCTAATAATGTTATTCACCTTAGTAGTGCTACCAGACCTTGATTATTTAAATAATTATAGTAATAACAATTAATGCGCATACAAAAACAGTTAATATGTGTTTTAAGAACTTTTCAGAAGAACAAACATATTTTTTTTTTATTTTCAATTTGTTTGTCCTACAGTTGTAAGGACCTTTCCACGAAATGTGCACATAATTCATTTTCTCAAAATAAGTGTCCAGAAGTTATTATAGCATATAATTTCCCACATTAACTTTATGTTAATTTTGGCATATCAGTAACCATTTTCGAGATTAAGTCTGATAATTTCACATTCCAATAAATTTTTAATCCCTGTAATATATTGAAATAACAGGCATAAGATGAGATTTTATTGAAATTCAGTCGGGTAGTCATTTTACTAAAAGAGATGTTAAAATTTATGATTTTCGAATTTATTTTGGACACTATTGAGAATTGGATGGGAAATCCTATACGTAGAAATTGCACATGATGAATTCTAAAATAATCACAAGCTTTGACAAGTAAAATTTTTGGTTAAATACAGATTAGAAAGATATTAACATCTACTATTTAAATCAGGTTTTATTTCTGAAATCGCATGATTTGTTGAAAATTTATTTAAGAAATAGTAAAATGTCAAAAAACATTCAAAGTCGTTTTTCTCGAAACGACTTTTTTGGAATTATGACGTTGTTGCAGTAAATGAGCGATATATTTAGCATTTCAATTAAATTAAAAAAATCTTGAGAAAAGAAAATACACAAGTCGTAAGTTTTAGCTTAAAACTGTCACATCTGTTAAACTTTTATATAAAATTTGCTTTCCTATACAGGTATATATATTTTTAGCCATTATCTGTCCAAAATTCTATGACGTTCTATATGGGGTTGGAAATGTCTTGTCTTTAGATATTCATATTGTGTATGTTAATGACATGTCATGACGTAAATCTCAGCTATTTGTGGCAGGATTTTCGCAAACCATGAATGTAAGTTACAAGTACAAATTTGTCAATGGCGGATAGACATTCTGTGTAGAAGAAGGATAAGTATGAAATAAATGTGACGGAAAAGCATCATTGCGTTGCATCTGATGAGCATAACCGAAAAGCATCAGTTAGAAGACTGCAGAAGTCGGATTTTGAAGCATTTTATTAAAAAGAAAATCAAATTCATATCACAAAAATGACTGATGTATTGAAGAAGTAAGTATGTATTAAATAAAGCATCAGCTTCGCAAAATAATTATGTATGAGCAATATTAAAATAAATTATGAAAATCGTTTTATAAAATTGAAAGCAATCAAATAACAATTATGTAATTATCGACATTAAAATTACGATATCTCTAATTTTGCTTTAAGAATCCGAATTTTTTTTTTATCATTTTGTAGTTATAAAATGTGGAATTTTGCCTTATTTAACGTAATAAAAGTTTTCAAAAAATTAAAATTTATAAGATTTTACAAAGTAAACTTTTATAGTAGTACTGTAACTCATTGCCCAATAAGCACCAAAGCCCCAAAAATTTAAGCACTTGAACATTTTGTTGGAATTTGACTTGAGTGCAAATGTAATTATGTTTTAAACTTGAAAAATATTTGAAAAAATTAACTAATTTTCAAACATTTGGCTTTAATTTATGTTTCATTTTTACTGGAGAATGCTAATGAAATAAAGTGTAATACAACTGTAAAAATGCTTATTGGGCAGTAATGTGTTAATTCGACATAATTTTAATTCTTAAATCTACTTCCTATAGAAATAAAACTCTGTTTTCATTTTATTAATTAATAATTATTTATTTATATTTAGTTATTGATTAAATTATTTACACTTACACGAAAATAATTTTATAAATTTTTTATTTATTATTATGTATTATATTGTAATAGATAGTATGTTTATTTAAAATAATTACAAATACTGTACTGTAAGCAGAATAAGTAATTAAAATAAAAATAATAATAAAAAAAAACAAAATAAATTGACAAAAAAAAATACAAGCAAAAATCTTGAAGTCATGAGAAAATCATATTTACAATAATAAAAAATTTAAATCAAATTAATTTATGATCAATACCAGAACAATTTCTAAAGCAACATCATATTACTTTCACGGATGGGTTTTGTACTGCATGCTTTAAAGAAGTTTTTTGTAATGATTTGTTGGTTTGATTTTAAAAAAATTCCTATTTTTAATAATAAAAGGAAAAATATAACAAAAAATAAAATTAATGGCACTAACATAAAAATTAAAAGAAAAAAAAAAAAAAGAAAATTTGTTTTAAAATTTCAGTTAAAACACAAATGAACATAAAATCAGAAAATTTTCCTTAAAAACTAAATTAATAAACATACACAATTAAACTAACTATTAAATACAAATTAAAAACATAAAATTGAAGCAATTCACAAAAATTTTTAATTGAAAAAAGAAACACACATAAAAAACTTTTTACTTAAGTTGGTTTTAATCTATTCGTTGAAGAAATCGTTTTGAACATATCCATAGTTTCAAAGTTTCCCTACTACTTAGAATAGTTGATTTTAGTTAGAATATTTATATAATTCAACGAACGATCATTATATATAGAATAAAATGCATATAAATATTTTTTGGAAATTAAGTTTAAATGTTAGTTATTAATTGGAATAAAATGTTTCGAAAATTTGTTTTGTATATTATTATAAAATTCTGCATTTAATTTAAAAATATTAAAAAAAATAAATGTATAAAAAAGCATAGTTTTATTAAGATTATGGAAAAGAATTAATTCAGTTGACTATGAAAAATTTCAGCTTTACCGAATCTTTTATACTCTTCAGCTTTATAGAAAATTAGATTTTTTTGTTCACAAATCGTATTTTGTTTTTAAAACTCATGATTCTATAAATATAATTGAATGATTTTCAGTACAGACAAATAAACTAGATTTTATATTTAAAAGATCTAAGAACAGTCAGCTTTTTAAACTGGATATTTGTAAAAATTTAAGCTTAGTTCACATTGTTGAAATATAAAGCGTAACCACTTTTCTTTCCTTTGATCAATTGTTTTCTTAAATAAATCTTCAGTTTAGAAAATATCACAATATAAGATCATTATTACGAGGATGGATCAATAAATCCGCGACTTTTTTAATTTCCCGGCTCTTAACAGAAAGGACAACACGGCTCTTGTCAACAGGCATCTGTCAGTTGACTCCTTTCAAAATTTGAACAAGCTGCATGATTTTGTTTGTGTTTGACAGCCATTGAAAGTCGACTACCTCGTGACTTGAGAAATTGGTAAAAGAACTGCTCATTAACCATCACTCAAATAAAGGCTAAGCTTGATATATACTATGGGAACTCTGCGCCATCAATTTCATTGGTAAAAAAAGTGGTTTACTGAATTTCTTTGTGACTGTACAAGCACGAAAGATGCCGAATATTCTCAGCGCCCAGTTGAGATTTCTATAATTGAAAAAAATCACGATATGGTGTTGCACGTTCGGATATTGAAAGTGCGAGAGATTGTGGAAGCCATAGCCACATGGTTCAGTGATTTAAATTTTTTAAAGATCAATTGGGTGTGATAAAACTTTCTGCAAGATGGCGTTTGCTCGCAATTGGGTGTACAAAAGGCTACTCACATGTGTAGTTTCCATGGCAAAAATCAATGAATTAGGCTACGAAATGCTTCCTCCACCACCCTATTCACCGGATTTAGACCCGCGTAATTATTTCTTGTTTTCAAACCTGTTGAAATTTCTTGGTGGAAAGTGATTTGACTCCAACGATGAAATCATCTCATAATGACCTCGACAAATCTTATATTTTTGGAAGAGATAAACAAATTGGAGAAACCTTGGACAAAGTGCATAGAACTCAAAGGAGACTATGTTGATAAAAAATTTTATTAATTTTTATCCAAAAACCTGTGTTTCATTCAAAAAGGCACAGACTCTTTGAACCATCCTTGTTATTGTTTGATGTTTTTTGTCTTATAAAAATCTTTTTAGATCAATTACACATTTGTTAAAAATAGTGATTATGTTTATTATCAATTATTTGATCAATGTGATGACACCATCTGTATGTCGTAGTTTTTCGATCATGTCTCAGACATTTATGGCCCGATTTTTTGGATTTTCACTACCAAATTTTTCTTGAATCGGCTGCTACATTTGTGTTCTCAAAATATATTGGACCTCTTCATAAATTAATAAAGAGTTTGCTATTAATGTTTAGAGAAATTGTTCAAAAATCATATTAAAGAAAATAAAAAAACAGACTAAAATATGATGTGAACAGTTTACTTAAAACAATTTACTTCAAGCTTCCACAAAACAAAGTGCATAATACCAGCGTCTGAGCCAGGGGCTAATTACCGCAGTCGAACACGATCGAACACTTATTCGAACGAGCGATTTTTTTTATTTTTGGGATTCTCTTAATCGATATCGAATAAAATGTATAGAAAATTATAATGAACGAGTTCTTACTCGAACGCTAATAAACATTCGAAATTTATTTCGATTAAGAGTGCGAGTATTTGCCCTCAGAGCTTCGAATTAATTAATTCAATTTAAGTTTAAGTTTAATTCAGAATTAAAAAATTTCTGTAAATTCCCAATATAACAAATTCTTTAGCTTCATTTAAAGGCTTTTATTTTTATAGAGTTCATTATTTGTTCAATTAATTCATAATAAAATTCATTCATTCAACTTTTGAATAGTTAAATTTTTGTTAATTCAAATCTATAAAAAATTTAAAGAAATTTTCCAATTTTTTTTTTCATTCAGTTTTGTTTTTAATCATTTACAAAATTAATTGAAAAAATTGTCTTAAGCCTTTTTTTAAATAGATTTGAATTGAAGAAAATTTAGTTTTTATTAAGCTTTCCTTAATTCAAATCCTTTACAATTAATTAAAGAAAACTTGCACGATTCACTAAGTAATTAATTCACAAAGGAATAAATTCAATACATTTGAAGTAGATTTGTGCTTTATAGTTCAATTCAATGATCGCTCATAGTTCATAGTTGAAAAATGAACTAGGTAGCTCATGTGGTGTAATCGCTCTTTTTTTTGTTTTTTTGATTTGGAACGATCTACGTGAACTAACAATTGATGTTTGGTCTGCAGAAATAAAACACATCAATTTTGAATGTACGCTGTTAATTGAATAAATGGCTCGCAACTTAATGGTCTACAAATTTAAAAAAAAATTAAATTTAGGATATAAAATAATTCGAATTAAATATTCCTAGTTGCTTTCGATTATATCAGACAAAAATTAGTGCATTTCTATTGTTTTTTTTTTCTATTTAATTGAAATATTAAGTTAAAAAGAAGAATGCAGTTAAAAATGTATGTTTATATACAATTTTCGGTTATTTCATTGCGTAATTTTGTATCATTTTAGTTCATAGTTCAAAAAATGTAAGTAAGTGAGCGAAAAGATTTGAACTAGTTCCTTTAGCTCTATCAAGTGAATCGTTCAATTGAACTAGTTCGTTCAACTAGTTTGAAGTACTAAGGAATTATGCCTAGAAATAAATTCTGTAATGGAAGGGTTTTATTTGATTTTGAAAATTGAATTAAGAATTAACTCTCTCGAATCTTTGGCCTGCACGCTGTTATAATTTTAACTCTGAATAGAGTATAATAACATTTGAAATTGTCATATTTTGTAAAACAGTAACTGAATTAATTATTTTCCAAGTTTTCCTAACAATATTACAAAATATACTATATAATTTTTAAAAAAAATTTAATCTTAATTTACCTCAATATAATGATGTTTATTTAATAAGATGTGTTACCGAATTAATTCCTTAATAAGTTCTTTTGAATATTATTTGTATGTATTTGTTTTATAAAATGTTTTGAATATGTATGTATGTATAATATTTTATTTGATGTATGCAAGTTTGATTATGTTGTATAAAGTTTAATTTAATTATGTTGTATATGTATGTTGTTTTTAAACGTTAATAGATGATTATGATGTTAATTTATATGTATAGTAATAGTAAAATTGTGATGTTTTTCTTTTTTTTTGTTTTTAAACTAATTTTAATGTGATGTGTTGTGTGGTCATTCGAAATCCCTAAATGTTTTTTCATGTAAATTCAATTCAACAAACAAAAAAAAAAATGAGAAGAAATAAAGAAGTTGTAAGAAATTTTCAAGTATCAAACTTAAAATTTCCTTTAGTCTATAATAAAATCTAAACTATTTTATATACCACTTTTTCTCATAATAATAATAAAAACTAATAAACTAAATATTTAAAACAGTTATGTCGATATTTTAAAGCTTAAAAATTTCGGGGTTTTTTTTTATAAAGTTGTTAATGAAATTTTCCCCCCTAAGTTCCATACTAGGTTTGTGTTTATTGTGTAAGGAAATTTATTGGAAAATTGCAGCTCGTTGTTGAAATAATAAACGGCGATTTGCTTTTTCCTCGTCCTGGCGACGTCTCTCCTCTTGTTCTTGTCTGATTTCATCATGGAATTTATTAGTTCTAAATTGTTGTTCGATTTTGGCTTCAAAGAAATTCTTGGCACCACTAACACCCACTTCTTCCACACTGATTTCGGTTAAGCGGGCCAAGGCGTTAAGTCCAGAGTCGGAATCTAATTCACCGGCTTGGGCTTTGCGGTAAATCAATAAAAACTCCCGGAATGAGATTTTGCCATCGTTATCTTCGTCGACTTCCTTGATCATGTCCTTGAGGCCCAAGTGGGTTTGGGGAGCGCCCAATTTCTCCATCATGTATTTTAATTCAGTCAAATCTAGATAGCCATCATGACCAATGTCATATCTGTAATGAAAGGAGAGGAAAAAAAGAAAACATTAAAGATTGAAGTGTTTAATCAGTAACACAGTTAAATTCATTAGTATTTATGGGTCTATTATGGACCCAAAATGCTATTACATATGTGCAATTCCATGTCATCGTACGTGACATTTGTACGCCTATAGAGTGGAATAGATTTTCCAAAAATAAGAGTATCTGAAAAATAATTTTGTCTGTATGTTTCATTCAGAGGGTGCTATATTTTAAAAAAATAATAAGTTCTTTCGAAACATTGTTATCCAAAATATCGAGCGAAATAATGGTATATTGTACGTGACATAAAACGGAAGTCATTTTGAGGTACATGTAGAAATATGCGAAAATTTGCGAATCGTGAGAGGCGTTATGTTTTCTTTTAATTTCTTACACTATACGAATTATTTATCCTTTACAATCCGTCATATTTAAATAAAAACAATCATTGGATGATTTTATAATAAATAAAATTTGATATCGTACGTGACATACCGTACGTGACAGATTTTTCTCTTATAATAAAACAATATATATTTTGTAAATATATCTATACAAAAACTAAAAAAATGAATAGAAAATATACATTCGGTTTCAATAAACAATTTTATAATAGCAAATAAACAATCGGAGTCAAATTCATTGCACACTATATGCTAATTGGGAGCTTAGTTTTAACCGCTATTTTAGTATAAAACATGCCAATTAAATTAAAAAATTAAATATAGTCAGTTTAAACTATTATTTTTGCCAATAAAATGTTGTAATAAGCTTTAAATACTGGCACATAGTAATATTTTTGTGTTTTCTTCTATTCAAATCATCTTAAAAAAAAGTTTCAAGGGTTTTTGGGTTTTCAGTCGTGGTAGTTATTCTCGTGGAATTGCCCATATGACAACTGGCAGCTATCATTTTCTGTTGCCAAATGTCAAACAGAAACTTGTGGTTGCACTCTGACAACGCTGCTGAAGTTCGGTGCCATCCATATTACCCCTATTAGATTAACCCCTAAGCTTCCAAATTTGAATTTCATGTGTAAATTTAATGTTTTTTTTTTCCACATTTTCCATTCCTAAAGGTCTTTAATTTAACTTTTATTTAACTACATATCTATTCCACCTTCAAAGCAAACATAAACTCTGCATCATGACAAACATGTTTACATTATTTTTGATATTAAAACCTCTTCCCAGCCAAACCTCAAATTCAAGAGAAAACCTACAATTTACATATTTCCTTTAAATATTTTCATTTTGCCGTTAAAGGCATAAACAAACATACCCAATCAGAAACAACTACAAAATTTCTACACACAAAGATCAATGAAGATGTCAAAACCTCAAAAATGTATTTCCTTCTCTAAATGCTGCTGAATTCATTGAAGTTAAACATCAGAAAACCAAAAAAGATTTTCTGTTTTTCACCACATGAGCAACAATGTAGTAATGATAATCATCATTATTTTTGCAAAAAAAAAAAAAAAAATAATATTAAACATCAATTATGTAAAATTAGCAGCAAAGAAAATTGTTTAACTTCCTCAAACAGCTGTACAAAACTGCAATATGAAGATGATCCAAACAATAAAACTGGAAAATTTTCGTAAAAAACTTTGCAATAATTCAAACCAAATGCTCAATGGTATGGAAAAACATATTTTGAAAAGTTTTCAAATCCAAACAGACAACAACAAAATAAAAAAAAAAAATTGCGTGTTTTTGTAATTAAAAACAAAACTTTAATGAATTGTATGTGTAAATAAATTAATAAAAGATGAGTTAAAAATAAACTTAAACAAAAGTACAGGTAAAAGCATGATTCAAATATACAAGGTTGCTCCACTTCTCTCTCACAAAAATATTTTTGAAGTTTATTGGAATTATTTGAAATTATTTTTTTGTAAACAATAAAAAAGTCTTTGCCACATATGGAAAAAGGGAAATAACGTTTAAGAAATATTTAATTTTAATGTGTAATTTATATTAAAAATTTGTTTCGGCTTCTTGCTTTTTGTGTTTTCTCTTTCAGGAGTCTGTATAGGGGATAGTTTATAATTATTTCAAAAACGAATTTCTTTAGTTAACATTTTTTTATTGAATTTTTTGTTAGCTGTTTTTTACTTTTAAATAAACAAAAAATGGGATTTTAAGAATGAATACGGTAGCACGATTTTTCATAATTCCAATAAACGTCAGAACGTTAATATGGCGACAAAAAGAGAAAGTGAGACTACCTTCTATTTTTGTATCATGGGTAAAAGTACTCTCTATATGCGGAAAGGTAGAATTATTAATAGGAGCTTTGATAAATCTCTTGGTTAATTTGAAAACAAAACGCATTTGTAGGCACCCCAATACCCAATAGACATACAACACTATCGTTTCAACTGTGACAGCTGCAATTCTGTGCCAAGTTATTATACCCTTCACCTTCGCGAGAAGGGTATATATAAATTTGTCATTCCGTTTGTAATTTCCACAATATAATTTTCCGACCCTCTAAAGTATATATATTCTGGATCCTTATAGATAGCGGAGTCGATTAAGCCATGTCCGTCTGTCTGTCTGTTAAAATCAATTTTCTGAAGACCCCAGATATCTTCGGAATCCAAATCTTCAATAATTCTGTCAGACATGCTTTCGAGAAGTTTGCTATTTAAAATCAGCAAAATCGGTCCACAAATGGCTGAGATATAAGGAAAAAACCAGGGCAACCTCGATTTTTTACCTATTTTTTGACCTATATCTGGATTACTAAGTCATTAATATAGACAATATGGATATCTAATGATAGATATTTCAAAGACCTTTGCAACGACGTATATAAGACCATAGTAAGTTGGACCTACAATAGGTCAAAATCGGGAAAAATTTTAACCAGATTTTTTTTTCACCAAAAGTTTTTTTCGCTAAATATTAAAAAATTTTTTTTTTTTAAATTTTAAAAAAATAAAAAAAATTTTACATAAAAAATTTAAAAAAAAATAATTCGAAAAAATGTTTTTTCCAAAAAATGAAAAAACAACTGGAAAAAAAATTTTGTATAACTAAAATATTTAAAATTTTTATTTTGAAGTATAGTTTGGTGAAGGGTATATAAGATTTGGCCCAGCCGAATATATCTCTCTTACTTGTTTTTATCTTGTAGTAAGTGGTTCAAATTCATCACCAATCGTAGATCCTTATGTGGTCCAAATTTAACCTCAATCGTTAGTTTTCTTTTGGTACAACATTAACTTTAATCATAGGTCTTTATGTGGTTCATATTTAACTGCAATCGTAGGTCTTCATGTTGTCTAAATTTAACTTCAAACGTAGGTCTTTATGTGGTCCAAATTTAACTTCAATTGTGGCCTTTATGCGGCCAAGTCAAAATTTCACTTAAATTTTAGTACTTTGTATTTCAATTGTAGATATTTATATGCTCCACATTTATCTTTACGTGATTTCAGTTAGACTCCAATCATATAAACCCGTAGGACTGGGGTCGAATTGAGTCCAAATTTAATTTAAATTGTCGCCAAATTTAATTAAAATTGCAAATCTTTCTGTCGTTAAAATTTGACCCCAATCATGAGGATCTATGTGGCCGATTTGAAACATACATTGAAGATCTTCTTGTGGTTAAAATTTAACCACAATTTTAACTTAAATTTTTTATTTCAAATTTCATTTCAATCGTTGAGGTTTTCGTAGTTCAATTTGAGTTTTAATCGAATGAAAATATTACAAAATAAAAAGTTCAACCAATGAATAGTAGGGATGGTAAGAAAATATAAAATCACTTTTTATTGTTGGTGTTTTGTCCAAGTTTTGATATTTTTAAAAATAAAGCTTGAGTTTTTGCATTCCTCATTTGATTTTTGTTTTTTTTTTTTTTTAATGTAATTCCTTTTCCTAAAGCCTTTGGGAAAAGGTTTTTACATTCCTCATTTGATTTTTTTTTTTTTTTAATGTAATTCCTTTTCCTAAAGCCTTTGGGAAAAGGTTTCCTGTTCATCTGCTGTAAGCAACCAAATGCGCATATAGCTTATCTCCCAAAAATAAATTATACTGATTTTTTCCAATTCTAAGTATTTAAAATTAGGAAGAAAGCTTTGGTAAATAAACAAAAAACATAAAAATTTCTACATTTTAAAGAATGATCTCCAATCAAACATTCAATCAAATCCATTAATAAAGTCTAAATTTTGCTTTAATCGAAGGTCTGTTTAAAGTCAATATTTTGCATTAAATTAATATTCAATCCTAGAAGCTTTTGTACTTAGAGAAACTCTCCTGTCAAAGACCTAACTCAGTTGTCAAAAACCTAAGTGCTGAGAATGTATTAGTAAAAAAGACTATGTGATAACAAAAACAACACTCGTATGTGTGATTATTTTGAGTAAAATTTTTGTTTAAGTTTTTTTCTAGTTTCCGCTCTTGTTGCTTCTATATATATATGCTTTTGTAGTTTTCACTTTTACTTTCAATGCAAGATAAATGTAATATTCAAATGGAGGTCTTTGTAAGGACCCTATTTAACATCATATAGTTAAAATTTAACTTCAAGCTTAGAGATTTGTATAAGTAGTTCAATTTTAGACTCAATCGAAGGCTTTTAAATCAAAACTTTGTTTCAATGGAATGTGCAGATAAAGTTGAAATTTCTCTTTAAGCGATGACCAGTGGGGACGTTCGAAAAAAAGTAATAAATTATTATCTAATCAAATACTGTAGAGGAATACAAAAGTTTTCAGAAAATGAAATTTGTGATCATCCTGTTAAAATGCAAGTTGAGATAGAGGCTTTCAAATTCGACCACCTCTGGTGTGCAAAACTTTGCAGAGCTCGTAATTTGTACAAATATGGACAGATTAACTTCGCTATAAAGCAAATAGGACAATATGTTGAGGATTATTTTAGAGAAACTCTGGAGCTAAAACATAAAATTGCTCTTTCATATTTATCACTTAGATTAGGATGGCTGAAAATACGTTTTCTTAGTACATATAGAATTAAAAGTTGTAATCCTTATATATCTTTCAGAAAATGTTTTATAACATTTTGAAAATACTGAAATAAATGTTATGTAGTACAAATATTCTTCAAATCAAAGAAGTCATCCAGTTCTAAATCGCACTAGCCAAAGTGCAAGAAGAAAATGCACACTAAAAAAAATGTGTAAAAATACTTGCATATACAAACAAAGATTAATGTAATAAAAACAAGTTTTTATGTTAAAAAATATAAATAAAAAACCGAAAATAAAACGTTGGCAGTATATTTAAACATTTAAGAAGAGATAAGGTACAATTGGCAACAAACATACAGTGGAACAAAAAATTGCCATAAGAAAATCATATATTTAGGAAGTAGCATGTAAAGTGATTAATTTTTGAGCACACTGTTAATACTTTATTTTTATTTTTGTAGTTTTTTGTAAGTCCATAACTTAAAACACACTTGCATTACAAGCCAAGGATGTTGCAGACACACACCAACCAACATTTTGTTTGCACATGCCGTGGCGTGGATACTTAAAACAAGTTTCTTGCAGATCGCCTTCACCTTCAAACGATAAAGAAACAAAACCAACACACAGTGATCATGCATGCAGTGTAAGCGAGTGAGTGTGTGAGCGAGTAACTGACAGGAAAAACTTGTTCTTGGTTTTCTGTTTTTGCCCAGAGCAGCGCGGCGCGGCGCAGCGCTGCCAAACAAACGTTTTAAGGAAGAAACAGACATTTAAGGCCACGGTCAGTGAACACATTGTCAGTAAGCAGTAGTGGCACACTACTATTTACTACATCAGTGTTTGAATGGACTTTGGTACAATTGAATTTTACACGGTTTCCTTAAGAAAATAGTAGTTGTGTTAAATTAAAAAAAAAACTATGAGTAATATAGTCGGGATAAAGTATCCATTTAAGTTTTTATTTATATAATTTAAAATATTCATAATATTATTTGCCATTTCTAGTTGAAAATATCCAATTTAGTCCAAGATTGTTTTTATACTCACCATCAAAAAAGATGGGGGTATATTGATTTTGTTATTCAGTTTGTAACACGTATTTGTCGCAGTATCCACCTAAGTATATACATATATTCTGGGTCCTCATATGACTCTAAGATGATCTAGCTTTATCCGTCCGTCCGTCTACCTGTCTGTTGAAAACACGATAGCGCCCAAACAAAAGGGGCTAGTTGGCTGAAATTTTCCACAAACACTCTCTGTTGATAAGGTTTATTTGGTATTGATAATGGACAATGTCGGTCCGTGATTTCTAGCCCCCATACAAATGTCCCCCCGGAATACTCTTTGAGCAGTCCTATGTTGATTAAGCGCCAACTCTGATAAAAATTTCTAAATACTCTGAAATTATACTGTAAAGCAATGGTGCCCAAGCCCTATACTCTTGGTGCTCATTTGTTTTTGTAAATGCTCTTAGCTATAGGCTGTGTGTTTCTATACTCAATGGAGCATTCAGCACTATGAATATGAAATATACAAACAACTTTGTCTTGTTTGTTTTTTTGTCGATCTTCACTGTCTACACGCAAGTGCAAAGCAACAACACTTTCGTATGCTTTGCTGGTATACATTGACGACAGCGATCATCAATGTAGATCTTGTTTTTATTTATCGTATGGTATTGTTTAAAAAAGTGTGTATTTTTTTCTTAATTCTTTGTATGTTTTGGTTTTTACAACAAAAAAAATTGCATAAAAATAAGTTTTTCTTTAAATGTATTGGTGTTTGCTCTTCCATAAGGAACTTTTGGGCACCCCTGCTGTAAAGTATTGGAAAGTTTGGACCCTACACCCCATATATGTATCAGAAAAATATTTTATTGTCACATATTGATGGTGGTACAGCTGAATATAACACTCCTACCAAATTATTTAAATTTACTTTGATTCGACCAACTTATAGACGACCTTTTTTTACTGCAAAATTGTGTTCAGCGATGAGGCACATTTTTGGCTTAACGGGTTTGTTAATAAACAAAATTGCCACATATGGAGTGCGAATATAACACTCCTACTTGTTATTTTTAATATTTTCAAATGATTATTTTATTTTAGTTGACATTGAAAGTAAAAAACAAAATAAATGAAACTCTATTACATTTTAATTGATTTCTTTGCAAACAGTGTAAAATATCTTTATCCTCACCTAGCCACCAGCCTCTGGCTAAAATGTCTCTTGTGCATTTACCTCTAAAACGATCTTGTTGAAATGACGCGACAAAACGTTGTTATTGCGTAAAAGAAAAAAAATAAAATAAACTTCATGGTCATTATTACGAGATGTTTTATTTTGTTGTTATTTTAGCAATTTCTTTTTCATTGGAAAAACATTAGAAGTAAATTAACCAACAACTACAACAACAACCGGTTAACTGGTTAGACTTTCAATTTCATTATGATCAAAAATTAAAAAAAAAACAAAATAAAAAAAACTGAATACATAGACATCAATTTCTTAAAGTTAATTAAATTTTTATTTGTGTTTTTGTTGTTATTAAAATTACAACATTATCAATGGATCTGTCACACATTAGTGAATTTATTATGATGGTGACAGCACTAATTACCAACCACTGTTTGCAACAATGTAAACTTTGGATAGTGTTGTATTTTTCTGTATTATTCGATTATTTTTCTAACGTACTTATGGTGGGTAATGCGGGTAACAAGTACTAAGAGTGTTAAAAATACCATACATTTGTAGTTTATCTATAAAAATTAACAATTAAAGGATAAAGGCCGCATAATGTAGATCATGGATGAGAATGTTTGTAATTTTGTAAAATGCTACAGTACCAACGTGACTTATTAAGTAATTTTCCTCATTCCAAAATAAATTGCAATATCAATGTTTTTTGGAGGACTGGCCAAAGTACTTTTTGAGTAAACGAAAATGCTTTGAATATTGTTTTAATTGTATTTTTCCGATAATAATAATTATAGTGCAGATTTTGAAGTGGTACTTATCTCAGCGGTACATTTTTTGAGATAAAAAGTACTAAATTAAATCGAAAGAGTATAACCTGTTAAATATAGCATTATCGATATGAAGATAGGTCCGTTTCCATCCAAATGTTTCACACAAACTAATTTAAACTATAATAAGTTCCAATGACAGAATCAGACGACCATTTGAAAGATATAAGTGTTTGATTTGCATTCATTAATCTCCTTCGAATGCTCTTTTCTATTAGGTTCTTATGAATGATACTCCGTTTGTCACCATCTAATAAACGTTATTTGAATTTCCAAAATTGATTTCCAAATTTCCATACAATACTTATTATAATTTTGGAGAATGATGTGTTTTTGGTTGTTTTTTCCTATATCTCCAAAGACTTCAGACAAAGTAATTTGAATTAGTTCTTATGAGAGAATTAGAATACCATTTGGGTGTTATTCGCGTACGTACAACTTTTATTTGATTTGCCTTCAAGAATCTCCATCGAATGCAACTATCTGTGAGGATATTATTATCACATTCACGATTCTCTTTCTGTGAAGTCAGAAAAACTTATTTGAACTAGTTCTTTGAATAGTTATTTTTTCAGAATCAGATTACCATTTGGAAGGACCTCCATCGAACGCAGATTAATGTCGGGCTGTTTTGAATATCCTCCTGTCAGGACCTAATAAATTTAATTTAGGAATTTTAAAAAATTTCGCTGAACAATCTCATTGCTATCATGCTACAACTTCAAGATGAGTCACATAATATTCTTGCAATATTAGTTCCTGCTAGTTCAGGGTGACCAAAAATTGTTTACTCTTTCGAAGTATGCTGTAACTTTTTCCAATGCAAGTTTTGTTTTAATATATGTATAGTAAACAGATTAAAAGCACAACTCCTCAAAAAACGCGGAATACTCGGATTATCCCCGCAAAAATGACATTAAAATCATTGGAAAAATTATTGCTGAAACACAACCCGACGTAGCTTTTTGGTAAGCAATGAAATGGATTTAAGAACTACTTCCTAATTTTTTGCTGGGATATAATATAGAATAATTCGGTCGAATTTTATCATGAGTGATTTTATTACGGTAGACTAGGTGATAGTGTGCTAAAATAGACTAGATGATAGTGTGATTAGATGTACTCGGTACTTATTTGTTCCAAGACACCATGGGTAACACGGTTGTTCTTATTAGTTCGCGGGACAGAACCATTACCAATGTGTTTTTATTGCTTATCGCTTATTGAAAAATTGGGTCTGCAAAATATATAGTTTCAAGTGGAGAGTGCAACACACAGCTCAAACGATTACGGATATTTTGAAGGTGCATTTCCGGTTCGGTAATTGGCGGTTTTTAGAAGTCCATCTCAACAATCTATTGACTCTGGAAGCTCGCAATGGGATTATCGGACAAGTGTGAGAGAACTTGTTCGACAAAATAAATGAAAATTATTTATTTTTTACACTCACATTTAACAATGTAACAGAATTTTTATAAACATTTTTTTAATTTTTTATTAATATGGATTTTCTAAACTTCAAATGTGGTAATTGTAATCATTAACGAAGTCATTAAGATTTAAATAGTGATTTCGTTTGAACTAAATCTGTTAGAGATGATTTCCATTTTGTAGTAAATTGAATAAAAAATTGTACTTTTATAACCAAAAATATTTTATTTATTGTATAAATAGTTTTTCTTTATCATGCAAATGTTTTAATTTAACTTTAGCCAATTTTAATCAGAATAAATAATAATAGATCTTACGAAAGGGTTAATTGTCAAATTAACTGCCATACTGCGCTCAATATTGACATGTATGATCAGGATACTCTGGCAAATCATCATCAATAGACTGACCCTTGAACAACCCTACCAAACTATCCAAATTTACTTCGATTCGGGCAACTTATAGACGACTGTTTTATCGACAAATTTTGTTTAGCGATGAGACTCATTTTTGGCGTTATGGGCTGAGACCAATCCACAACATACCCTACAGACTCCATTACATCCAGAAAAATGCACCATTTGGTGTGGTATACACGCGGGTCATTGGATCTTATTTTTTTAAATTTAGGTCGATCTCCGTTATGGTCAATGGAGATCGTTACCTCACCATGATCAATAATTTTTTGTTTGAAAATATAACATTGATCGGGACTACATGTGGTTTCAACAGGATAATTCTCATACGGCGACCGCAACCATTGATTTATTCAAATCAAAATTTGGCGATAACATGATTTCGAGAAATGGAACTGTCAATTGGCCTCCAAGGTCGTGCGATTAGACACCTATCGATTATTTCGAGTGGTTTCAAATCGCACTGGTTTATGCTGATAAACCAGCAAAAAATTTACGCCTTTACATTGTTCGTGTTATTCCTTACATACGGCCAATGCTCCAAAAAGTAGCAAAAAATTCGACGTCCATAATGCGCTTCGTAAAGAACTGCCACTGTGTCCATATGCCCGAAATCATTTTCAAATGTCAAAAGATCTTTCGAATAAAAAAAATTGTTTGATAGGAATTTACTTTTTTGTGTTATTTTTTACGATTTCAAGTTCTGTTGGGCTTAAAAAAACACCCATTACAAATATGAAATTTGTTTTGAATAACCACATATGTAACCGATTATTTAACTTAAAAACGTATCTAACTAAACACACAAAATGTTAATGTTTGTTTTTTTATTTTTGAAAATTATTACAAAAACAAGTACAATTTGGAAAAATTTTGTTATTGTCAGCGTTAAAATTAAATTTCTATACTAAAATTATTAATTATAGAGAAAGTAATTGAGGTGTCATAATAGAAAAAAAGAAATTTACTAAAAAAAAAAAAAAAAAGTAGTTCAATTATTTGGTAATACTAAATAATAAAGATAACAAATTAATAAAAAATAAAAATTATATAATAACTAAACATAAATAATATTAGATAATAAACACTACATTAAAATCTTTCTTTCAATATTTAATTTCACTTAATTTAAATTTGTTTTGACTACAATTTAACGAGTCAATTAAGTAAGAAGCCGCACTAAGCAAACACAGACAATAATACTCCACATGGGTCGCTGCTGTTAGTTTACTTGCAAGTCAATTTAGCTGTCAGATGTCGGTTTTTAAGAAATTTAAGAATGTGTGAGTGTTAAAATGTGTTTAAATATTTAGTTAACTTTTGGTGTGTGTTTTAGATTTATTTAAATTTTATATTTAGCTTTCTTGTGTTCTTCTTTTTAATAACAACACCTACCTCATGTGAAGACTTTTATTGATTTTTTTGCTGGCAGGAGTTTAAAATACTATTGCATAATATTGCACAGAATTTTGTTGTAAAATAATTTAATATTTCGAAATGAAATTATGTATGTACATATGAAACTTACTTTACTGACCTGTCAAAAAAATGTCTGCTCGTGTTTTTATAATAAGGAATAATTATGCTAAAGCACATGTTTAACATGTGGAAGGAAGGCATGTTGCCACAAAAGCCGCATAATTTTAATAAAAAAGGACTCACTCGTGCCAGTAAAAAAAAAGAGACTAAAATTAACAACATGTGCATGATATGTATGTGAAATTAGATATATAATTATGTACACTCAAAGAAATTATGTCAATAGGAAGAGAAAGAAAACAATGAGGTTGCATACAAATTATTTTGTTCTCTTTGATAGTTTGACAATTGCAATGCCTAGGGAATTAAAACTAATTCTCATCAGTTGCATTTTCTACCACATTCCTTTCTAATGTCTTTAATTTTATGTACGGGAGGAAACATAAATTTTTTGTCAAGGCATCGGACCTTACCCGTTACAAATTTGTTCTTTATGGTCATACAAGATTTGATGTTGCTAAAAAAATATTAAATTCGCTTTGGTTTGTCCTTAATCGAGGTTCAAAGCTCAAATTTTATAGAAGAATGATGTAAAATTGCTCAATTTTATAAAACTTTTTAACCACTTATCCAATTCTTAGAATATTGGTCTCATGGTTATGCTTATGTACCCTAGTTTCAATATATTTTCCTAAAAATCCTTATTTTTACACAAAAAAGATATCTTCCATTTTCTAAAGATTTTCCTCAATTATAAGTCTTTGTATGGTTAACAACAAATTTAGAGGAAATGTTTATGAGAGGATCACCAGATAATAAACATTAAGTAAAAATTTCAAAAAGAGCATGAAAAAAGTGAATTTTAAATGCTTATTAAACATTCTATTTTGAGGAAAAAACCGATTGATAAATACTATGGGACTCTGCACCAACAATTGCCGGGGTAAAAAAGTTGTGCCTGTACAAACACGGAAGTTGCCGATTGTTCTCGACGCCCAGTTGAGGTCCCTACACCCGAAAAAATTGATAAATTCAAGATATGGTACAAGTCTATCGGATATTGAAAGTGCCAAAGATTGTGGAAGCCATAGGCATCACACACGGCTCAGTGGTATCAATTTTGAATGATCACTTGGGTATAAGAAAGCTTTCGGCAAGATGGGTGAAGCGTTTTCTTACAATCGACCACGAACGTAATCGTGTTCATAGAATGTTTGGCTTTGTTCAACCGCAATATGAATGAGTTTTTGCGCCATTTCGTAACCGTGGACGAAACGTGGATCCACCACAACATTCCAGCGACCAAACAGCAGTCGAAACAATGGGAACCTCTTCTTTGTCAAATGCTTTCGCTTAAGTTAGTCTTACGACGGTCCAAGAATTTCACCTCTCGCGTCTTAATACTTATGCCCCCAAACTGCTTATATTAATCATTATCTCTTGATCTAAAAACCAATGAAATTAGAACAGAAGTCTTATTTCATTATTCTATGCACAAAATATTCAGGCATTTGGAGCCTGCTTTTACAACTCTAATTTGTTCAAAGTAATTGTACCGGCCCACAAGAACACTCGATGAAGAGCACTGAAGCAGGATTAAATAGGAGGTATATGCAAAAATACAAGTATTTAAATACAAATGAGGACTCCACCGGTAATACGCTTACATACATAAGGTACAGCACAAACTACAATTATAGTTGTACTACCCGTATGAAGCACATGTTCAACTACGAACGTTTTAACCGCAACAACTTTAATATACGCTATTAGAGCTGGAGTTACCGCGGCTGCTGGCACCAGACTTGCCCTCCAATAGGACCTTTTTAAAGGATTTAAAGTGTACAAATTCCACTTACAGGGCCTCTAATATGAGTCGATTCTCCCAGAGAACAGTCTAGGATAATCGGCGCCAAAGAAGCGAATAAAGTCATGACGACAGTTTTTTGGGATGCACGCGGTATAATCCACATTGACTACCTTCAAAAGGGTAAATGGATTTGATTTGCAAGGGTGCACACATGTCATGATGGCAAAAATCCATGAATTAGACTACGAATTGCTTACTCATCCACAATAGTCTGCGGATTTGGTCCCGAGTGACTATTTCTTGTTACCAAACCTGAAGAAATAGCTCGGCGGAAAATATACACAAACACGTAAATACATTTATTAAAATATATCCTTAACTATCAATTATCTCGAGTATACCCCATGTCTATTCTGAATTTTTTTCAATAATATATTCTACTTTAATGAACTTTGAACCTATATTTAAAACAAAACTGTAACGAATTTCGAAATTCTGGAGAACTGGAGAACTAAATATTATCCAATTCAGAAGAGTAAAGGTTAAAAAAATCAATTTTTTTAACGAAATTTTTCGTTTCGTTCCTAACTCCATTAATCAAAAAGTCAGGAGTTCCATTTTCAATACTTTTTTCTCTTTACTTATTTTGCAATGCTCTTACATTTATGCACTCCACTAGTCAAAAAGGTTGCGTTACGTAAGCTACAATCCATACGTAACATCCTTAACACAATTAATTCTATGTAATAAATAACTGACATAAAAATATCAAATGCACCTAAAATCGTTTAAGTTTTGCAAAAAAAAAAAAAAAAAATCTAGGTCAATACAAAAAAAAAAAAAAAAACACAATTTATAAAATTGCGTTAGTGTGAGTAGATAGAAAATAAATATACTCATACTAAAATATCAAACAAAAAAACAAACTTAAGTTACTTAACTGCAAAAATACAATCAATGAATTAGAAACAAAAAAAATATATATAAAATATCCAAACGTCTATAATATAGAAACGAGAAAAACTGAATATAACAATAAAAAAAATCAAAGTTTCTCTTTCAAACTGTTGTTGGCCAAATGCCAAGCAACAACTTTTAACTTGGTATAGAAATATTAACAACAATAACGACAGCCCAACAATTTTCAAACGTTAGACAACAACAATAAAAAATGCAAGTGGAAAAACTCTTTCAACAACTACAAAAACAACAACAACATTTGCGGCAACTAATTTCATTTGCCAAGAAATGAGGTCTTGTGAAAATAAACAACAACAGCAGCAACAATTTCAACTTCAAGTTGTTTTTTTTTTTTTGTATTTCAGCATTTTTTTCCTAGACTTGATCTCCTCATAGACTCCTCAAAAACTCATAAATATGTACTCGTTTGGCGCATCTTGTAATGATTATTTTTTTGAATTTTCATGTTTGTGTACTTGTCAGTGATGCATAATGCTATATTGGTACTTTTTGAATTAGGTCTCTGGTAAAAAGTATACAAGGAATAGGTTTATAACATATTATAGCGGAAGATGCTCTAACTTTTGGAAATTGCCAGTTTTGTTTTGATATTTTGTTAACTAAACAGATACAGAATATACGTCATATACTCTTGAAAAAGGTATATGGTAAGAAGTATTCAGGGAGATCCAATATTTATTACCCTTTCGAAAGATAGTTGTAAACTACACAGATCCAGAATGCATGCCGACAATACGTCGGAAATAGGGTTCATAATTTCTCGAACTTTTTCCATTTCCGGGAAAGATTTTAAAAATATGTTAGTTCCAGAGAATTCCCTGCAATTTTTTAATACTAAATTAAACCAAAAACAAAACAAAGTTTTTTCAAATAAATTAGTAAAAACCTTTATTGAAAGATTTAAGAAGTTCGAGTTAGTTAAATCTGGAAAAAATGCGTAAAACGTTTCGAAAGAGAACTGTTTAACTTTTAGAATATATATAAACAAATGTAAACCAGTTTACTGTCCTTATTTTTATACCCTTCACCTTCGTGAGAAGGGTATATATAAGTTTGTCATTCCGTTTGTAATTTCCACAATATAATTTTCCGACCCTATAAAGTATATATATTCTGGATCCTTATAGATAGCGGAGTCGATTTAGCCATGTCCGTCTGTCTGTCTGTTGAAATCAATTTTCTGAAGACCCAAGATATCGTCGGGATCCAAATCTTCAATGATTCCGTCAGACATGCTTTCGAGAAGTTTCCTATTTAAAATCAGCAAAATCCGTCCATAAATAACGGAGATATAAGCGAAAATCCGAGACAACCTCTATTTTTGGCCTATTTTTGATTTATATCTCGATTACTAAGTCATAAATATAAACAATATAGATATCTAATGATAGATATTTCAAAGTCTATTGCAACGATGTATATAAGGCTATAGTATGGGTCAAAATCGGGAAAAATAATTTTTAACCCGAATTTTTTTTCACAAAAAACATTTTTTTGCCATAAATTTTTTTTCACTAATAAATTGGAAAAAACTTAAAAAAAATTGAAAAAAAACTAAAAATTTTTAATTTTATTTTAAAGTATAATTTGGTGAAGGGTATATATGATTCGGCAGAGCCGAATATAGCTCTCCTACTTGTTTTATTTCTCTTAGAAGTTTTAATGTTAAGCATCTTAATAATTTCTTTAAGAACTTAAAATTTTAATTTGTATTGGGTCGGCGAATTTCCAATTGTATTTCAGAAAATTTTAATTGTTTTTTAGAAATTCCTAATAGAAATACAAACGAACTTTTTTGAAATAAGGAATTTCAAATCAGTATAGGTAAAAAGGCCACAAATTTTCTTTGTAGTATGTTGTGCGATTCCCTGTTCAGTTCGGGAATGGATGAGACCTTGTTAAAGAATGTGTGTTACGTAAAAAAAAAATATGAGATAGAACAGTGAAACACAACCTACATTACGACAATGCTCCAGTGAATCAATAGAGTTGGATAACTCCAAAATAGAGCCCTTAAATAAGAGTTATATCCCGTTTTGGTCATTTATAGATGGTGTAAATAGTAAGGAGATCTGATGGAGTGAGGTATTTCCTACACAGTTTAAAAAAAAAACTGAGGTACTTGAATGGTTCTTTTGACACTTGTGTTTAGACTGGTGGACATCACACTGAATTCTCATGCCTAAAATATAAGAGCTTCTGATTCATAAATATTAACACCGTCCATAAAAACAAATGAAGCAACATGATCTGTTGTACGTTTATGTGTTAATATATATTGGGTCTTACGTGCATTAACATCGGCTCTACTCCCTTATTCAGTGATTGTAACAAGATCTTAATTAAGCGTATCATTCATGTTTTGCCTCATTGCCCCCATCTTCGACTGGCTTTGCCTATAGTTGAATGAATATGAATGATAAATATTGCTGTCATGTATAAGAGAATTGATAGGGTTGAAAGTTTGAAGTTGAAATTAAGCTTCAGAATCGAAATCAGATAACATAGATATCTCAGCATAGTGTATAGTGAGATCTCAGATAAATCTCGAGAAAAGTTATCCCCGACACCTAAAGCAATACGTTTCGATAAAAGTGCACCATTCCAGACTCTATCAAACGCCCTAGAAATATATAGAAACAGCCAATGGAACGACATCATCTTCCCGATACGAAGGCTAGTTTCCCGTGTAGCGTTTCATACGAGAGCCATACTGAGGGTTTCTAAGTAAATTGTTAGACTCCAGATATTTTATACTTTCAAAAAATGTACCAATATGTAATGATGATGATTTGAAAATTTATAAAATGGTATTCTCAGATCGGTGGCAAATATGAATATGATTTTAAGTACCGAAGAGGTTGAACACCTAGAATAGTACGAGTACCAAAAAAAGTGCTTAATTATATCAACATTTTTCATCTCAGCTTACGTGTGGTACATGTGTGTTTGTGCTACTGCAAACAGTGCAACGGCTGGCGTTGTACAGTGATGATGTTAATGGCGATGATGCTGTGACGACAGACACCATGCCAAGTAAGTATTAGGTAATTCTTCTTTTCTCGTGCATCTTATATAGACATTAGATTTTATTACTTTTCTGTTATTTATTTGTTTGGATATGGATATGTATGTGTAATGCAGTGTCATCTATGTACGAGTATTTGCAACAAAATAGAAAATATGTATTTTTAAGTTGATGTAATATTTGTTGTAAGACACATACTAATGTATGAGACAAGTTTTTTTTTCCATTCATTGTTTATTTAATAATGATGAATGTTAAGTGTGTGATGTTTAAGAATGATGGGAAACTTACATTTTTTTTTTTTTTGTTACAATCTAACCTCCATTATAGAAAAGTTAGATATTGCCAGTTTATTTCTAAGTATGCAACATTCGAGAGTATAAAGGTAAGATATTTTAAATTAATTGGTACATTTCAGAGGTCTTATAAAATGCCAATCATATTGAACATATAACTATAGTTATTGTCCAAAAACCTTAAAAAGTTTTAAAGTATAAAATTCATAGCTAATTTTGAAAAAGAAATTTGTAGAGCTCTCAAAATTCGTTGCTTACCAATAAAGCTCCACAAGAAATCTTATAATAATTGAATGACATAAATTATTAAATCATATACGTTTTTAGTTTGTTAGTGAACAAAAAATCACTATTGTTTATATTATTTTTTCTTTCAGATTTTGTGCAAATAAATCAAATGACTAACAACTGAGAGATATAATAATAAGTTCAAGTTTAATACTCTAACCTTTATAAGGAAAAGACAATGTTTTTAAAACGAATTAGGTGTTTTGCAAATTCAAAAACTTACTTTTCTATTTTCCCAACAAACTGGAGAGATACATATGGGCAATTCCATGTCATCGTACGTGACATTTGTACGCCTATAGAGTCGAATAGATCTTGCAAAAATAAGAGTATCTGAAAAATAATTTGGTCTTTGTGTTCCATTCAGAGGGTACTATATTTTAAAAAAATAATATGTTCTTTCGATACATTGTTATCCAAAATATCGAGCGAAATAAGGGTACATCGTACGTGACACAAAACGGAAGTCATTTTGAGGTACATGTAGAAATATGCGAAAATTTGCGAATCGTGAAAGGCGTAAGGCTTTCTTTTAATTTCTTACACTAAACCAAATATTTTTCCTTTATAATCCATCATATTTAAATAAAAACAATCTCTGGATGATTTTATAATAAATAAAATTTAATATCGTACGTGACATACCGTACGTGACAGATTTTTCTCTTATAATAAAACAATATATATTTTGTAAATATATTTATACAAAAAGTAAAAAAATGAATAGACAATCAATAAACAATTTTATAATAACAAATAAACAATCAGAGTCAAAGTCATTTCACACTATATGCTAATAGGGAGCTTAGTTTTGACCGCAATTTTAGCCTAAAACACGCCAATTAAATTAAAAAATTAAATATAGTCAGTTAAAACTATTATTTTTGCCAATAAAATGTTGTAATAAGCTTTAAATACTGACACATAGTAATATTTTAGTGTTTTCTCCTATTCAAATCATCTTGAAAAAAAGTTTCAAGGGTTTTTGGGTTTTCAGTCTTGGTAGTCATTCTCGTGGAATTGAACATATGTTACAGATTTTAGAGAGAGATTTAACAAACTTAGTACATTATTAACAAAAAAAAAAAAAAAAAATAGTCATTTGCATGTAATTTGTTTAACAATGCTTTATAATTATGTCATTATATCATTTAGTATTTACAAGTCTGTTAGAATCAAATTCTTCATGTTATTGTATGTCTTATTTTTGCTTTACGACCAACATATATTTCTGGCGACTTTCAGCAAAATGGATTTAATTTTTAATTCCTTTTTTGAAATCTAAATAAATTGTATCTCTTAACCATTCTGGTAATGAATTTATTATGAATTAATTCATTCCTTTGTGAATTCAATCTTTATATAATTAATTTATATATCGAAATTTCCTTGAATTCAAATCAATTACAAAATGGTTTTAAAAATGTATTGATTGATAGTATTAAAAACTAGTAGTTTTAAAAAAGTAATATAAAATATGTATTATTCATCGAAATACTTTTCATGGAAATCAATTTACATTTTAATCTATGCTATTTTTCCATTCTGAACCAATCGCGAAAGACTTGCAATATTCATACAACGTACCACAAAAACATTTAACCGATGTTATACAAGGTGGCGCAAAAGTAATCCTCCTATCAGAAAATGCTATAAATTTTGCGATTGGCCCTTAATGTCAGTTCTGTTTTGACATTTGTGTAGTAAACACATGCGAAATACACGTTAATAAACAATGTTACGCTACACTGCTCCAGAACGCGGAATATTGCTGACTATTTATTTGACCAATAATCGGTCGGTGACTTTGGCACAACGTGAATTTCGTAGCAGATTTCCTGGCCGTCCAACGCCTACTGGTGAAACACTGCGACGTTTAGCCGCTCGCCTCGAAGAGACTGGCAAAACATGAGATGCTGCCAGGCGTGGCAGACCCCGGAGTAGCCGTTCTGCAGAGAATATTGCTCCTGTAGCCGAGGATGTCATGGAAGCGCCGTCGACATGGACCAGACGACGTGCCACGCAAATGGGTATCAGTCGACGGTCTTTACAGCGAATTTTGGTACAAGATTTGAAGATGTTTCCGTACAAAGTCCAGACGGTGCATCAGCTGTTAGCTGCTGACCGCCAATCGCGTCTAACATACGCTCAAGCCATCCTTAATCACCACCAAGAGGAAGATGATTTTTCATCAAAAATAATCATGATGAGTGATGAGGCCCATTTCCATCTTAGCGGGTACGTAAATAAGCAAAATTTACGCTTCTGGGGCACTGAAAATCCGCGTGTAACCTACGAAGAGCCAATACACCCGCTCAAAGTCACTGTATGGTGTGTTGTTTTCGCTGGAGGAGTCATCGGACCTTTTTTCTTCGAAGACGTCGTGGGCCAAACGGTTACTGTGAATGGTGAGCGCTACAGAGCAATGATCAACGAGTTCTTTTTGTCGCAACTTGATGAATTGGGATTGGAAAACATGTGGTTCCAACAGGACGGTGCAACGGCACACACTGCACGTTTCACAACTGATATGCTGAAGGATGCATTTCCCGGTGATTTGCACTGGCCAGCAAGATCGCCTGATTTGACCGCTCCAGACTTCTTTTTGTGGGGCTTTTTGAAGTCGCGGGTTTATGTCAACAAGCCTCAGACTCTTGCAGCTCTTAAAGACAATATCCGTCAAGAATGTGAGGACCTATCGCCGGAAGTTTTGGCCAAAGTGATGGAAAATGCCATAAAAAGGGCTCAAATAACAATCAACTGTGGCGGCGGCCATTTACATGACATCATATTCTCTGACTTGATGTAAAAAAATTAAAAGACCAAATAAAAATAATCCACAAGAAGAATCAAAGTTTTTCATTATTTTTTTTTAATTACAGCCAAAAAACATCGGAAGTATACTTTTGCGCCACCTTGTATCTCCAAA
The DNA here is from genome assembly GCA_942486065.2 of Calliphora vomitoria. Taxonomy (NCBI): domain Eukaryota; kingdom Metazoa; phylum Arthropoda; class Insecta; order Diptera; family Calliphoridae; genus Calliphora; species Calliphora vomitoria. The sequence goes on along the minus strand of OW818030.2, from coordinate 111,796,143 downwards.
ATGAAATGACATATCATATTTTGTTCAATCTTTTCCATTGGTCATTTGAGAGCCACATTTGGGCTCTTGTTACCGCATTTTCAATCGTTTTGCCAGCAGTCTTGTCGAATGTTCTCTTTTAGAGTTTATAGAGTTATAGCAAAAACGACAGATAAAGCGACCCGAAAGCGCATCCGCAGACCACCGGTGACAGTTACCGTGTTACCCACGACATTGAGTGGATGAATGAGCATTTGCACAAATTAGACGCGATTAACTGTCAGCAGACAGTATCTGATAGGCTGTCTGCACTTTGAAAGGGAACATCATCAAATCTTTTAGAGTTGAGACAGCGACATATTCAGTCACAGTGGCGATATTCTCGTCTGAACGAGCATTACAGTGCCTTTCGGTACCTCTTCTGTCACGTGTTGTTCCGGTCTCTGGGGCATAGCCAAACGACTAAAACGAATAAATATGAAGTGACATCAAGGTGAATTCATTAGTTTTTAGTATATGGAGTTTGAAATTCGCACCAAAAATAGCCCAATGGGGGCCCAATGTATATATATTTGCGTTGTTTTTGTTTTATTGACAAATTATTCCGTAAGCATGTTGTGACGAGTAGGAGACAACCTTTGCAATGCAAGAAGTCTTTACTGAGCTAAGTCGGTTTTTGATAAAGCTCGAATTGGGATTTTATATATTCAATGAAATTCTTTATCAATTCTGGCTGTAATAATGTAACTATTATTTTATTTCTAGATATAATTTTTTGTCGTTATGACAAACAATTTAAAAATTAACGAAGCAACGAAGCTTAGTTCGCTTTGTTGCGGGCTTTGGGTTTGAGTTTTTAATTCATAATGAATTAAGTTTGCGAAAAAAGTTATCTTTGTGTGACAAAAATTAAAACAACAAAATGTTTTTCTAGTAGGTCGACTTAATACAAATTGGAATTTTAAGTTCTTAAAGGAATCACATTATAACTTCTAAGCATATTTATATTTACAGAAAACAATGACAATGATATTGGTTTAAATTTGTTTCTATACATTCTGATTTGAAAAAGTACACTTTCAAAACCAATTTAACTTAAAGATTTAACTTAGTTGGACCTCTTAAATTGTTTAATAACATTTATACTAGAGTTTCCAAAAAACCGAAAAACTTCAAAACCGCGGTTTCGGTTTCAAAAAAATGAAAAACCGATCGGTTTCGGTTCGGTTTTGTGATAATTTATTAACTATTAAATCAGTTGATAATATAGGAACTGCTAAACAAATTTTAAGTTCAAATTTGACGAGTGTTTACGAAGATAAAGGAAAATTGGTACTTTTTCTTTTAATGGTACCTTATTAATACATTAAATTAGATAAAGTTCTGAGTAAAGAAAGAATCAAGGATAGAGGGCATAATGATATTGAGGTAACAGAAACTATTATTAAAATTTCTATAATAATGAACCTATAAGCAGGATATTAAACACACATGATCCTGACTGAGTTAGAATATAAAAAAGTGTATTGAAAATTTTTGAACTAGTAGTACTTTTTGAATATTTTATAACGATGGACCTAGAATCGCGAATTCAAAACGCATAATTAATGTTACTATTTTTTTATTGTAAAGGTACTTTTTTAATATTTTATAATAATAAACCTTAGAATTAGGCACAAATTATTCTGAATGACTTAGAATTTACGAAAGGTGATTATAGTCTTACCTTTCTTTTGTATTTTCTATAATAATGAACACAGAAATATGAAATTAAACATTCATGATGCTGAGTAGGAATACAAAATGTGGGTGTTTATGGTACTGTTTTTATTCTAATAATACGTCTAGAATGAGCTACAATCCACATTACAATGAATCAATAAACATGAAACTAGAGATATGTTTTCCTGAATTAGTATTAATTTACAAAGGGAGTACTATTTCTTTATTTCAATTGAGGTGGCGAAGCGTACCGGTCAGCTAGTTCTCCATACTTTTATCGGATATTTGAAAATAACTAAGACTTTGTTACAAAAATTTTGCATTATTTAGCCTGCGAAAGGTAGTCTGCTACATCATCTGAAGCAATTATTGTAATACAATTTAAAAAATTTAAACAAATCTTAAGATATTTTTACCGATCTGTGTTTAGAGATATTGAATGAATAGTTGAATGAAAAAGTTTGTTTCTCATTTCTAAATTTTGAAGTTTTCTAGTGAAAATAGATTAAAATTGAAAACCGAAGAATAATTGTCGGTTTCGGTTTCGGTTTTAGGCCTTGAAAAACCGCGGTTTCGGTTAAAACCGAATTGGAAACTCTAATTTATACACTACATTTGAATGAATTTGTAAAAAAAAACTCTAATCATATGAGTGATGTATGATATGAATATCCCTAGCGTCTGATATCTATTTATATCGGATGTAACCTATATAAACAAACTTATTTTTAGCTTGACAGTGATTTTTGATGACAACTTAAAGAATAGGCATAATGATTTCATTGCTAACTATTGACAGTCTGTTGGTTGTCAAAATCCTACTAAGACTTTTTTTATGGACTTTTGTATATGATCAGCGGATAATAATGTTTAGAAATAATGTGATACTTATGACATTACTTTAGTCAAATTCTAATAATCTACAAGTGTAACATAACAAGTAACAACACAAAACTACACTCTCATCATTTCATCAACTTAATTAACTCTTATAATTACATGTTGTGCAGCAAATTAACTTTGTTACTGAATGGAAAAACAAAATCAACATTAATTTAATATTGTTTTTAATGCAATTGACATTTAGGTTCGACATCAATAAAATGTGTATTTAAATGCAGCAAAGTGACAAAGAACATGAACAACACGATGATGTTGATGAATATGATGAATGCTTAAAAGAACATAACAAAAAAAAAAAAAAAAAAAGAAGCAAAGATAAAAGTATTTATTGGCAGTATAGTTAAATAAATCACAAAGGCATGAATAATAGCTATACTCATTCGTACAGATTGCATAAATAATTTTTTATTTTTTTCTTGTTTGTATTCAAATATGTAGTTGGGGGAGAAACCAACAAATGATTTGCAATGACTATGGTCACGATTATGGAGATCATAATGTTGTGGTTGTTGTATTTAAATGCGATCGTATGAATAGCTCTGGTTAGTTATTTAGTTGTTCTTCTATTCTTGTAATTTGTACTTTACATAATTTGATATTTCCTCAATTGTGTGACAAACATATTTTTATTTATGAGCGAAAAAAAAAAAATCACCAACCATCATTCAGAATTAAATAATTTTTTTTATTCATATTTTTTAAATATTTTATAAAGAAAGTTTTAGAAGTTAAAATGAAAACTGAAAATATACGGACTAAAGATCTTCCAACTTAATGGTATAATCTTTCATAGGTAAAATGCTAGGGACATGTTATTAAATATTTCTTTTTATAGGTTATAGAACGCCAATATAACACATCTTTCATGAACACCCTTTTGCTTTCAAAAACCAGCACATGTAGATAGATACCGCAAAATACTAAGTGCATGTTCTGTTGACGGACATCATCAGAATTTAGAAAACACAATAATAAATATTAATAACTTGTCCGGGCGAATAGAATTAGCGTAGTGTGTGCGGCGTGCGATGTGTCACGATTGGTATTACAACTTTTATCACTTGAATTTAATGCTAATTCCGTAGACACTGTGACTCTTTGGTGTATGAAGAAGCAACAACAACAACAATAACAAAAAATTTACAAAACTGTTCACTCATACACCACAAATATGGTCAGTCATAATTGAATGATTAAAAAAATGTACTTTTTTTATTTGTATAAAGTGAACTATTGTTTGAAAATAATAATACATACAAAAAAGAATAGTTTTATTTATAGAGTTCATTGTCATTTGGAGGTCTGACTTTGTGTGTCTATGTTTAAGAGCATAAACGGTTGATGGATTTTAGAATTGTGCACATGAAATAACACATGTGTTGGAGTTTAAGTAAATTTAAGCAAAAAAATAAAAAAGTGCATGAAATTTCATAGATTTTTAAATCTAAGTTAAACATGATTAAAATAATGCTACACAGAAAAAAGTTTCAAGATAAATAGTATGATTTGATTTCATTGATTTCAATTCATAAAATTTATAAATAATTTCTTAAATAGTATGATTTTTTTCATATTTTTTGTTTTTAAATAAAATCTAGGAGGCTTGAAAAAAAAATATTTAAATTTTCATTTATTTTTGTATGTTGTTTGAAAATGTTTGAAATTTTTCTTGGAAAATGTTTATGTTTTCAGCTACAAAATGAGAAAATATGCGCGAAATTGACTGCATTTTTTGAAGCAGATGAAATGCTTTAATATTAATGGATGCTAAATTATGTTTAATTATATTTTTTTTCGTTACAGACTTTTTTGATTCATCTTGAATAATTGGTAATATAGGGCTATTTTATAAAGATATTTGAACTACGCCATTAGGTAATGCAATTTATTATAAAATATCAAGAAATTTATGCTAAAAAGCAAAAAATTCCACCATGTACACTTTCATAATAATTATGAACATGTTCTTATTCTGAATGAAAAAAGTTTGGGAAAAAAAAGTCATGTTCGATTAATAATATTTATTACAAAATTCATTCCAATTATGAATTTCTTTTTTCTGTGTAGTTCTTAAACTTAGTCCAAACTAGAGATTTAAAATAAGCTTATTAGTCTTTATAAATTACTTTAAATGAATCACAAAAGTAAGAAAAAACAAGTAAGAGAGATATATTCGGCTGGGCCGAATCTTATACACCCTTCACCAAACTATACTTCAAAATAAAAATTTTAAATATTTTTAGGTAAACAAAATTTATTTTTTTCCAGTTATTTTTTTTTTCATTTTTTGGAAAAAAATTTTTCGAATTTTTTTTTTAAATTTTTTTTAATTTTTTTAAATTTAAATTTTTTTTTTTTAATATTTAGCGAAAAAAACTTTTGGTGAAAAAAAATCTGGTTAAAATTTTTTTTCCCGATTTTGACCCATTGTAGGTTCAACTTACTATGGTCTTATATACGTCGTTACAAAGGTCTTTGAAATATCTATCATTAGATATCCATATTGTCTATATTAATGACTTAGTAATCCAGATATAGGTCAAAAAATAGGTAAAAAATCGAGGTTGTCCTGGTTTTTTCATAAATCATAAATTAAATAGCAAACTTCTCGAAAGCATGTCTGACAGAATTATTGAAGAATTGGATCCCGAAGATATCTGGGGTCTTCAGAAAATTGATTTTAACAGACAGCCAGACAGACAAACAGCTTAATCGACTCCGCTATCTATAAGGATCCAGAATATATATACTTTATAGGGTCGGAAAATTATATTGTGGAAATTACAAACGGAATGACAAACTTATATATACCCTTCTCACGAAGGTGAAGGGTATAATTATAAAATAAGGATATATGATTTAATTTTAAAATTTTTTTTCCCGATTTTGACCCATTGTAGGTTCAACTTACTATGGTCTTATATACGTCGTTACAAAGGTCTTTGAAATATCTATCATTAGATATCCATATTGTCTATATTAATGACTTAGTAATCCAGATATAGGTCAAAAAATAGGTAAAAAATCGAGGTTGTCCTGGTTTTTTCATAAATCATAAATTAAATAGCAAACTTCTCGAAAGCATGTCTGACAGAATTATTGAAGAATTGGATCCCGAAGATATCTGGGGTCTTCAGAAAATTGATTTTAACAGACAGCCAGACAGACAAACAGCTTAATCGACTCCGCTATCTATAAGGATCCAGAATATATATACTTTATAGGGTCGGAAAATTATATTGTGGAAATTACAAACGGAATGACAAACTTATATATACCCTTCTCACGAAGGTGAAGGGTATAATTATAAAATAAGGATATATGATTTATTTAAAGTTCTGTTTGTTTGCAAAGGTTCAACCATAACTAGTCGCTAAAAATTGGTAATATCACAGAATCAAAAATTTAAAATATTTTTTTTTTTTTAATTTCCCAAAAGGGCCACTTTATAAACACAACAAATTTGTAAAAGCATCGCAAATTTTGGAAAAATTAAAAATTTTGGGAAAAATCGCTTATTTTATAAAAACATTTTATTTTACAAAAAAATCCCTAATTTGAAGAAACCGCCAATAAGTGAAAAAATCTGTAATGTTACAAAAATTTTGTATTTTGGAATACACCAATAAACTGGTTTGCGTCGCTAATTAGGACCGGAGAAACGCGACGCAAAACGAAGCACGATTTTCCATACATTCGTATTGATTTTCATGTAATTGGTTCTGAGATTTATAATTTTAGCTGGAAAAATAGATTTTTCAATATAAAATACTACTTATACATATTAACGACGCAAATCGAAGCACTAGCGACGCAACTTCGAAGGCAAACTGGAACAAAAACGATGCAAATCGAAATACTAACGACGTAACTTCGAAACGATGCGACGCAAACTGAAACAAAAACGACGCAACTTCGAAATCACAGACATTTTAAAAATACCCAACTTCGAAACGACGCAAACCGTAGTATTGGTGTATATCGTTTATTTTATAAATATTAATAATTGTTGGGTGTATGACTTAAGAATGGGGGATTTTTTTCAATTTAAATTGAAACATTTGTACCATATACATTTATTTAAAGTATTTATTGGCCATAGTTATGGATTCTGAGCCAAAAGAACAACTGCTCATCTTTTGAGGCCAAGAACGAATCAAGCCAATATCGGATACTCTGTTCCAAAGTGAAGCTTATCCCAGAGAGAGCGATCTGCATCGATCGAAACAGATAGTAGTTGGACGGGGCATGGTCTGGACTATAAATCGTGTGAGGAAAAACTTATGAACCACTTCATTCTAAATACTTTTAATCAGGTATTGCTAAATGTGGCAGAGCAATGTCATGATGGAATATTAATGTATCATGTCTGGCCGCATATTCTGGTCGTTTTTCGGCCAATCCTCGCTTCTAATGAATCAGTTGCATTCGGTACAGGTTCCCTGTGATGGTCTGGTCAGATTTCAGCGCTCATAATAGATAGGACCCTTTTGCTACCACTGAATACAGAGCCTTACCTTAGCACCATGGATATTTGGTTTTGGTATGATCGCATGTAATGGCTCGGTGCAAAAATGATTTTCTTTTATAGTCTTTCAAGGCTTCAATTCGTATGGTACTCAATTTCCCTGCTTTTGGATGAACACTGCTGTTCGCAAACGTTTTAAAATTGCTGCTTGAGTAGCTCCTAATAATTTTGAAAGCTCTTGTTGAGTTTGACCACAATCTTCATGGAGTAATGCCTCCAATTCTTGGTTTTGGCTGGTCTGGGCGATCATTGTGTTCCGTGTCAAAATCACCACTTCTGAACCGCGCAAACCATCTCTCGCACGTTGAAACCGATGCAATACATGCACATAAGCTTGATGCGCAATCGGGTTACTTTATTCAAATTGAAGAAGCAAATCAATATCTAAGTGAGAATAAATGACAAGTATGTACCCTTCAAAATGACATATAAATCATTAAAAACCAAAACCGTGATCAAAATCCCTCATTTTTAAGTCAAACACCCATAAAAAAACAATCGCTTATTTCAAAATATTACTAATATTACATCAATTTGCTAATAAAAAATAATAACAGCTTTTAGATCCATGGAATTTCTTAGCAAAAATTTGTTAATGACTTGCAATTACAGATCAACTTACTTTTCAGTGACTATTTCATACTATCTGCATTACTTAGAAGTAGTTTGGTAATAACTGACATATAATGTGATATATAAGCACTTGTTTACGAAATTCAGGAATAATTCATAATAAAATTTTAATGGATTCCAAATTGATTTCAAATATTTTGTGTTGATTTAAGTTGTTTTTTTAATCTCTTAGCAAATGTGCTAATGACTTATTTAACTACCTCTTTGTAAGCGTTTGTGGTAAGTATTTGTGCTAAAATAATGAGTTAAAATGAGTAATACTATTAGAATTTTTACTAATTACTTTGTAATGAATGTAAGGTTTTGCATAGTAGTTTGTATATGATATTAACATGCAGTTAAGTACTATGATATAATAACCAAATATAAATGTTAATTTTCGTAATATGAATAAGCGGACTAGTTATTATCGTTCGCTGGTTTAAACATTAAAACAAAGATTAAATTCATCCTATAACCTAAAAACGTTGACAATCTTTTGCAGCTGCTTTTACAAAATGAATGAATAAATGTAGAATACATAAATATGTATTATTTAAACTGAATAAAATAATAACTTTACATTTTTCTAAATGCGTAATAAAATCATAATATTTAAACAATTATCTTACATTACTTATTGACTACGATTATCGTTTTCTGCTCCTATAAATCATGTGCACACACTTGCATGTCATTATCATAAAGATGTTGTAAAAGAGGAAAAAATATAAATAATTTAAGTGAATGGCAGTCAGTAAATACATATATAATTTGTACACAAAAATAATCGCTATTTAAACATGTATGTAACTACCATATGAAGTATAAATATTTAAAGAACAACTCATGTAAATATAAATATTATTTTCGTATTTTAAACATACTGAAAAAAGTTAAAAAAAAAACAAAAAAAACAAAACCAGGTCATCTTTTATTACAACAACTGAATAAAAGAAATAAACGTAGTAGATATGTAAACAACAATGTATGTAAGTCTGGGTATAAATTTTTTGCATACTCAACAATAATGTCATGTACAATTATGTTACAAACAAAACAAAAAAGACAATAAAGAATGTACGAAAAAATAATTTTTAGTTTTTCATTTTGGCGCCCACTACTGCCTTATGATATTCATGATACACCTGGCTTGTAATTTACTCTTGTTTCTTTAATCTGTACTCTCTACTGTGCTGCCTGCTCTCTTATCACTCGAATAATTGAAAGAAAAAAAAATAGCAAAACAGAGTCATCAACATGCTCCTATTTATATTGTCAACATCATGTTGGCGTTAAAATCCAAAAAAATAAAAAATTTGTTTACAAGAGCATAAATGTCACTGAACTTTTAAAACCCCCACAGCAAAACGAGAGAGATAAGTTTGTTTAAAAACATTTAGTTATATGTGGAATGTTTAAGAACTTCTTTGTAATAAAAATAGTTTACAAAAACTATTAATTTTTGTTTAGTTGCCAGATGCGAGGGTTACTACTTATAAAAACCGTTGTTAATATATGAAAATCTTAACAAAACTTTCTTAAAGTAATAAGCTTATGCTCAAAACTTTTTGTCTTACAAGTTCAAATTTCCTTTTTTTACATGGAACATACCAAAATTAATAATATGGTTCAATAAATTACAGTTATCGTGATTATATTTCTGATATGATTTTGTAGGGATTTTCTGTATTTGAGCAACTGTCGGGCCATCTTAGTTCGTTGGTTTTGATTATTGTCTTATTCGCCTCAAAATAAATTTCCTGTAGGACATCTAAAAGTGGGTGTTTAAAAACTAGGATTGTCATTCGAATAATTGAGGAAAAATATATTTTTTATTCGAATGAATAAAATTTTAAAATTTATAATAAAACAAATACACGACTAATAATTGTTGATTAATGGAATAAATGCTGTATAAGACTTTAACAAATTTAAAAATACTTTGGAATATAAAGTTCTTTAATCAGCAAAATTACCTATATTTTATAAAATATTTAACTATATATTATTAATCAATTTTGTATTTTTATTCATTGTTAGCATATACTTTATTAAAAATGTTCTCGTTTTTAATTTATTTTATTAAATTATTCGAATATTTTTTATTGCAAGTCAAGGAAATTTTAAAAATTAATCATTCACTCGAATAATACAAAAATTTTAAACATTAACTCGTTTAAAATAAAACTGGAATAATTGACATCTTTACTAAAAGCAACGATGCAGTTCAGGACTTGCTATTGCAGGGCCATAATGAGCTGTCAGAAAAATATCGGGCTGTATTTCAGAAATTGTCAGGAATTTCCCCCAACCAAAACTGAAAAGTTTTCATTTAAAAAAGGAAAAAGAAAGAATAATGTATAACAAATTTTAATTAAATCCCCCCCCACCACCAACCACCAAATCGTTGACCTGGATCCGCGCCTGTAACATGAAATACACTTCAATAAGATCTAGAAAGAACTTTTTCAGAACTATATATACTAAAGTCAACTTTGTGGATCTGTAATATTATTTCTCGATTTATACAGAATTTTTAACGAAATTATTGGGTGTATGACTTAGAAATACGGGATTAACAATAGATGGCGGAATTTTTGAAAGCAGTTTTGGTTTTTAATAACTTATGTGTCATTTTGAAGGGGGTGGCATTTATTCTCAATTAGTTATTGAACATTATAGTGTCAAAAACAACAAAGTTTTTTGTTGCTTTGAAAATATCGAATTTTGTGCCAACATATGCGGGAAGTTTTGCTTTAGCACACCGATTGCTCACCACTGCTTATGGTGAATGTGTTCCATCTGTTTCAACGTGTGACAGATGGTTTTGCGGTTTAGAAGTGGTGATTCTGACACGGAAGACATAGATCTCCCAGGCCAGCAGGATACATCCAAAAACAGGGAAATTGGGTACCATACGAATTGAAGCCGAGTGAGCTTGAAATATGATTTTTCTTGTCCGAAATGCCTTTAAAAAATAAAATAATTTTTTGCACCGAATCATTACTTGCGATGAAAAATGGATCCATTACAATAAACCGAAGGATAAGAGATCGTATGTAAAGCCCGCCCAACCAGCCGAATCTAAAGCCAAATATTCATGGCGCTAAGGTAATGCTCTGTATTTGGTGGGAATAAAAAGGAATATATCTAATATGAGCTGTTGAAATCTGAACAGACCACCATCACAGGGTACCTGTAGCGAAGGCAACTGATTCGTTTGAAGCAAACATTGGCCGTAAACGCCCAGAATATGAGGCCAGACATGAAACCATAATATTCCATCATGAAAACGCTCGGCCACACGTTGCAATACTAATTAATAACTATTTAGAAAGAAGTGGTTGAGAAGTTTTATCTCACCCGCCTTATAGTGCAGACCGGGGATACGTTTCACTTCAGAACAGAGTATCCGAAATTGACTTGATTCGTTCTTGACCTCAAAAGATGAGCAGTTCTATTGGCGCGGAATCCATATATTGCCAGAAAGGTGGGAAATGGTCATATCTCTAACAGTGGTCAATACCTTGAATAAATTTATACTGTACAAATGTTTCAAAATAAAGGCTAAACATTTGAAAGTTTTTTTTAAGTCATACACCCAAATTTTATTTCTCAACAGGTTTTTTCAACATAAAGTTGTATTTACATTTTCTGAATATCAATTTCAATTGGTTTTTTCTCAATATTAAATTGTTAACCCTCTAATGCATACCCAAGATCCTCATCACAAAAATGCCAATAAATACAAATACAAGGTGGCGCAAAAGTAATCCTCCTATCAGACAATGCTATAAATTTTGCGAGACCCCTAATGTCAGTTCTGTTTTGAAATTTGTGTAGTAAACACATGCGAAATACACGGTAATAAACAATGTTACGCTACACTGCTCCAGAACGCGGAATATTGCTGACTTTTTATTTGACCAATAATCGGCAAAATTTATAGCATTTTCTAATAGGAGGATTAGTTTTGCGCCACCTTTTATAACTGATTTTTCATTTCAAAAACTCATGTAACAGTTGCTAAAAATCATACTTAAATTATTTTAATTATTTTGATATTAAATATCAGTTATATTTGCATTTATTGTCATTTTGTTATGAGTGCCTTGAGGCATGCTTAAGTTAAGTTGATTTTCTTCATATTTCTTAAATTAGTATTCTCTGAACTTCAATTTAAAATGAAGTAGTATATGGAATAAACTTTCACAAAGACTAAAGATATGGACACAAAAAAAATATTTACTTATAATTCAATATAAAAAAAAACAAGTAAAAAATTTTACATTTTTTTAACACATTTTTTTTACGAAATTTTTTTTTAAAAGTTTTTCCAATTTTTATTAGTGAAAAAAAATTTTTTTTTTTTAAATAAAATTCGGGTTAAAAAATATTTTTCTCGATTTCGACCCATTGTAGGTCCAACTTACTATAGCCTTATATACATCGTGCAATGGACTTTGAAATATCTATCATTAGATATCCATATTGTCTATATTTATGACTTAGTAATCAAGATATAGATCAAAAATAGTCTAAAAATAGAGGTTGTCTCGGATTTTTGCTCATATCTCCGTTATTTATGGACGGATTTTGCTGATTTTAAATAGGAAACTTCTCGAAAGCATGTCTGGCAGAATTATTGAAGATTTGGATCCCGAAGATATCTGGGGTCTTCAGAAAATTGATTTCAACATACATACAGACGGACATGGCTAAATCGACTCGCTATCGCTATCTATAAGGATCCAAAATATATATACTTTATAGGGTCGGAAAATGATATTGTGGAAATTACAAACGGAATGACAAACTTATATATACCCTTCTTACGAAGGTGAAGGGTATAAAAAAATGTTTTAATTTTAAATTGAAGTTGATTTAAATAAATCATTTTCAAAATGAATGAAAAATAAAATTTGAATTTTCGTTTTCTCAATTTGACAGCATACATCATAGATAAATACACATAGATCGGAAACTCTCCTGTCAAAGACCTAACTCAGTTGTCAAAAACCTAAGTGGTGAGAATGTATTAGTTAAAAAAACTATGTGAAAACAAAAACAACGCTCGTATGTGTAACATTTTTGAGTAATTTTTTTGTTTGAGTTTTTTTCTAGTTTCCGCTCTATGTTTCTCTATGGCATACATTTTTATCGAATCATTCTCAAACCTAAATACAAGCCAGGGTTATAAAATTGTTTGTAGAAAATTAAAACAACAATAAGTAAAATATATTACAATTATATTTTACTTATTTCAAAACATAAGTTTCCACCCTCCTATAGAATTTTACTTCTCTTCTTAGACTAAGACAATAAACAAAAATTACAGTGACAGTTTTTTAACCTTTCAGTTGAATTTAAGTCAATATGATTTCATAAATTTAAATGAACATTTTACTATATAAATTTGATTGTTTGATTGTTTGTTTTTATTTCCCAGTTATTCTTGTAGTTTGTAGTATGTATGGGTTCATCAAGAGAACATTGGGTTAAATTGTCAATTAGAGCTTGTTGATTTAATTTTCTTTGGTTTAACTTAAAAAACAAACAGAATTTTTGTAGTAAAAGGGTGCTCACGAAATTTTAAAACCTAATTTAAGGGGTATTTCAAACTTTAAGCTAAGTTATAAGACTTTTAAATATTCTGAAAAAATGTATGACTTTGAAAATATTGAAAAGTTGTTATAAATCATTAAATTTTAAATGTTATGAATAAAAATATCAAATGTATACCGCTATATTTGGTTGCATAAACATAAAATTAGTATTCAAATTTTCCAGGCACGTTACTGTACAAATATTTTAAGAGTTTTTTTTGGAGACCTCCACACACATTTTATAATTAAATATGCCAGACACATAAAATAAGGAAAACATATTTATTGTTTAATATTCAAATAAACAAAATAACAAAACAATGGGTAATAAAATGAAATGTGCATTATTTTTTTTTTTTTTTTGTGTTAAAATGCACCCTCCAATAAAAATTATGCATTAAAAGCTGGGTTTTATGTATGTGATAAAGTTTAGCATTACAAATAGTATTAATATAAAAAAAAAAAACTTTATTTGATCAAATATTGAATACAGTATTGGGATCTTCTCATTGTATTCTTAGATTATAATTTGGTTAAAATCATTGATGAATTTCACAAACATTGTCCAAAGTAATGCAGAGGGTAAGGACCACACATGAATATATATTATATGCATACTTAAATGGTAATCAATGATTTGTTAGTCAATTAAAGGACAAAAAATACAATTGTTAAATATTCGACATAATTTCCATATATTTTAAAGAATATTTTAGGTTTTGAAGCCTCCATTATCTTCTCAGCAAAAACGATCACCACCAAGGAGTACACAGTGGGGCAGAATCAAAATTTTTTGGAAATAAATCTGGCATTTCAAAACGGCTGGTCCGATCGAGATAAAATTTGACATGGACGTAGCCAAGGAGTATTCGAAATTTGCAGGGTTTTTTTTTTAAATTCTCATTCCAAATAACAAAGTGTAAAAAAACTTGTCAAAATGTCAAAGGGAATCCCGCAATTCCTAAAAATTGGAGCGAAAATCCCAAAAATGGTATTTTTTACAATTTTGCCCATAACGTCCACATTTCCTTTGAGGCTGGGAAAATGCTTTAAAAATAAATAGGAATAACATCAGGGTTTCCAAAACTGCTTTCCGTTTTCTGATCCCAGCTTTGGGATTTTAGAACCTGTGGACCAAAGTTAAAATTTTGATAAAAAATAGATTAAATTCCAAAGGGCGTTGGGGCAACATATTCGTGAAATATGACATGTTTTTTATACCAAAATATTCTCCGTAAAGATATCTTACAGAAAAACATAAAATTGTTATATGTTCTTAAAGAAAGTTTTATTTTAATAAAAAAAGAGTAAAGTCGCCTTTTCGCCCAAAAAACAGCAAAAATCTACAAATTTTTGAATTTTTAAATTGAAAATCATTTATTTTCGGATCGGTAATTGATATTGCTCTGAAATTTTTTGCATATTATTGGTAATTTAGTTATCTAACTAATGAAAAATATTCCATTCGGCTCCAAAGTACGCCTTATATTTTTAAAAAAGCGGACCAAGGTATGGCAAAATTTGAAATTTTGAAATGCTTATAACTCGGAAATTATAAGATCTAGCCGAGCGCTTCCCTAATATTTAAAAATCTTCGAAATCGGATGGGAAACAAAAAAATGGCACGTGTTTAAAAATTTTTCTCTACTTAGAGCATTTGTAGGGTCCATTTTAATAACTTAAACTCGAATACTCCTTGGCTACGCCCATGTCAAATTTTATACCGACCGGACCAGCCGTTTAGAAATGCCAGATTTATTTCCAAAAAATTTTGATTCTGCCCCACTGTGGAGTATGTACTTCTAAGATGACACTTAAGGGTCTTAATTGAAGACACGAATATTGACTTTGTGTTATGAAATAACAACCACTCATTTCTTAGTAATGCAGTAGGTAATTAGTAGGCTTTAGCTAAATCTAAAGTGATTTTGCTAGATTTATATCAAACGATCAAACTTTGATCAAATACAGCAATTTTCTCACTAGTGCAACCAAATTTGTCACACACTAATCGACTAAACCCATCATAGTACCCTGTTGATAGTTTTTTTTTTTTTTTTCAAAACCATTAACCCTGCTTTCATTTAATTTAATTAAAATGCATTTCAAGTGCAATGTGAGGAAATATTAAACGCACAAAACCCAAAAATCATTAAAATCTGAATAAAATTTAAAATTTTTTTGTGACGAATTTTTAAATTTATAAATAAATTCAAAAACACAAAAACGTTTCTTATCAATTAGTAATACAATTCATTTACAACGTCGTAAAAAGTATTACAAAAAGTATAATGTAACTAAAGTTTTTATCACCAGTGAGAGCAGAAGAAAAATTACAAAATTTATTTTTAGTTGTAAGAACAAAACAAAAATTATAAACATTTAAAGGAAACATGCAATATGCAAATCTGATTAGAGTTTAAGAGAAGGAAATGAAAATTAATATAGAATTTCCGTTAACCACATAATTACGTTTTATTAAAAATTTTCTTAAACACGATTTCCCCCACTCTAATTTGACTTAATTAATATTTAAACGCTTCATTTACAAGTTACAAAAATTTGTCGACTAGTGATAATTGTTTGGCGCCAGACCTCAAATTCAATGGATTTAACAGCAACGAAAATATGTATTTAACTTTTATTTTGAAAGACGCCGCATCGTTAGTGTGCATGTGTGAAAAGATTAGATTAAAGTTTAAATATTGATTCATGCATTTATGACAATGATTGAGGATTATGTTTAAATTATTGTAGAATATTTACTTAACTTCTTTCTTAACAATTCATTTCCACCCCAATTCTGTAGAGAATTTTATTATCTCAAATGGCCAGACTTTTATGAATTTTGTCAGGGTCGTTTTCACAGTGGCAATATATTATAATAGGGTTTTTTAATAAGGGCAGGACAATTTTGTCCTAAATTCCGCACAACTAGTTCTTGAACGCATCATACAAAAAAAGGAATAAAAGTTGTTGTTTATGCGGACGATGATACTTGTTTCAGGATTGTTTCCGGATGTGCTTAGTGATATTATATCCACTGCTTTAGAGTTTTACAATAAGTGGGCCACGAAATGTGGCTTGGGGTAAATCCAAGAAAACAGAACATGTACTTTTCACATCAAAGACCAAGATTCCGAGCTTAAGACTTCCGCGGTTGAAAAACTACGATATCCCCCTTTCACATAATGCTAAATATCTGGATGTTATCCTGGACCCTAACTATCATGGAAAGTTAATACTGAATACTCAAGAGAGGGGACATAGTCCCAACATAAATAATGGAGTAAGAACTGGTCTTTAGAGGCACTGAACACTATACTGTACCTTGTTCCAATAGACATCCAGATGCATTAAGCACAGCGAGGCTTAATGCATCTGGATGTTGCAGATCGAGAACATATGGTCACGCGGAGATTCTGGGGTAAACCAACCTTCGGACTATATTACTTCATATACAGATTTTGATAGGATTTTTAAAGTCTTAGTTCCCTCCAGGAGTGTGTGGTGTAGTGGTAATCTCGTGTACGTATATGACACCATGATATATACAGATAGTTCTAAAATGAACTGTGCTGTTGGTTCTGGTGTTATCCGTGACGAACTTGGGATAGGTATCTCAAACCGTTTTTCGAATGAATGTAGTGTTTTTCAGGCTAAAACGTTTCCATGACCATAATACAGTATTGGTATTTTTGTCGACAGCCAGGCAGCACTTCTCTCATTGAATGCCTATACAACATCAGCTTCGTTATTCAGAATGCTCTGTCAAGACTAGGTCGTCCATCTCACATTACTTATTTTGGGTCGCTGTGCATAAATACTATACTATGGCAATGAACAGGCAGTCGAGTTAGCCTGAACGGGATCTGCTTTGGATATTTCCAATGCGGTTTCAGTAGCAATTCCATTGGGGAATATTAAGTGTATTATCTTCATGACTCTTTCTTATAAATGGGAATAGATGGCGCAACTTAGCTAAATTTAGGGTGGCCAAGTTAATGTGGCCCCCTTTTAACGAAAAATGAACTATGCAACTGATAACCCGTAATAGAAGGGATATATCAAGGTTGGTGGCAGCATTAACTAGGCACTGGATGCTAGGCAAGCCGCCTTGGACTCCCCTTCAACGACCATTGTCATAGCTGCAAGTATAGGTAAAAGGAGGAAACAATTTTCCACCTTCTTTGCGAAAGCCCTACCCTGAAAGTCAAAAGCACTGATTTCTGGGAACTACATATTAACCAACCTTGGTGAGGTATCTGTGTCTAGACTTAATGACTTACTGAGATATCTCACGGCTACAGGATGGGTCTAATAACTTGGACATTCTAGCATACATTACGATGTAAATGACACTACATCTGACAAGTGATGTGGTCTTGTCTTTCGACTCTACTTGACTGTTCGCGCGCAGGGAACTACCACGAAAACCAATCAACCATATAGTTTGGCGTTGCGACCTATAATTTTTGTTGAAGTTTTAGATTTCAGAAGATTTTTTACTTTTCTACTTCCTTGAAACGGTTCCGGAATCAGTTCTCCAATCAATTCTTTAAATAGTTTTGTTTGAAACTGTCACTTTAAAAGTGTTCTAGAAATTGTTCTTACATTTATGTGTTTTAGGAGTTAAGGAACTTTGATTGTTTCTTTTATATTATCGATTCTAGAATCTTCCTTGTAATAGTTCTGAAATCAGTTTTCTAATCAATTATTTTTGCTATAAATTGTCACTTCTAGTTCTGTGGATAATACTCTTTAGAACTGTTCTAGAACCAGTTTTTCCATCAATGTTTTATAAAATAGAAAAATCACAAATTTTAACTATAGTTCACTTAAACGCTAACTGTTAAAAACGCCCCTTTTGAAATAAACCAGTTTTGAAAGTTGTATATGACTATTTGAAGTTTAATTCCCGGCCACACACACACAGAAAACATAGTTGCCAACTAACCACCCTCCTGCTGACATATGCAAACAATAATAAATTGCTAGCTTGCTGTGGTGTGCACAGTGCACTGCTTATGGAAATTTTATTTCATTAACAATATAAAATTGCATTCTTTTTTTTTTGCTCAATACCCACTACAATGACCAGTCATGTGTATCCTCTTCGATGGCGGTGAAATCTCATAAAAATAGTAAGTACTACTACCACCATTTATTCATTCATTCATTCATTGAATTTCTTATGTTGTTATCAGCAAAGCGAGCCAAATAGCTAACAACCAACCCCTCGATGTAAAATGTAAATTTACTTTGCCACAATATTTTGTAATATTACAACATGCCACAAAGTGGATATAACAATGTGTTCGTTTTATGTTTTATTTTTTCTTTTGCGCTATTGTAATGACAAGTGCTGTAAATAATGTGCGGATTTGGTTAAACAAACAAAACAAAATTTATGTAAAAACCCACAATGTATGTCGCATAGTTGTAAAGAGAGACAGAGATAGAGAGCGAGTTCAAGGAAATTCATTGTATTTCCACTATCATTATCACTATGATGATATATATAATATGCACTGAAAAAAAATATTGCTAGAAAAAATGCCTATAAACATATTTTATCGGATGATTTTTATTTAATAAGGACAAAGTTTTTTAAGTGCAGCATAGCATCATTATTTATCTAATTCAAGCTAGTAAGACTTTTTCTCTTTTTCATTTCTCTCAGTGTATTCAAATTTTAATAGCTTAGACAAACTTTAATAAAAAAGAAACAGAGGGTTGTTTTCTATTTATTTAAAGGGTTTTTGACCATGGTGACCATGGTTTTTCATTTATTTTAATGATTACACTATGTATTTCCATACATACAACTACTTAAGTATGTATCAAAGGGTGGTGGTGCATTGCAGTTGTACGCCAACATGCTTAAACATGTTCTATTTTGATAAAAATTAAACAGGATATACTACATAAATATAAAATACTTTGCAATAATAAAGATAAGGGACATTGCTGTTAGAAAAAACGCTTTAAAATAAACTTAAAATGTACTTTATTCTATTGAATGAGAGCACAAAACATTGTGGCATCACAATTAGTTGCAAAGTTTTAGTTTTACCGTGTTTACAATGATTTTATTACAAGAATAAGAGAATGGTATTCTCGGGTTTCTTCAAATTTATGTAAAAAATTTAAACTTTGTCAACAAATTGTTTTATAGTTAAAATTTTAGATAATTAATGTTGTTGAAAAATTTTCTATAAAAACTTGAAGTTATCGATAAATTTTCTATAAAAAATTTAAGTTATCGATAACTTTTCTATAGAAAAATAAAGTTATCGATAACTTTTCTATAGAAAAATAAAGTTATCGATAACTTTTCTATAGAAAAGTAAAGTTATCGATAACTTTTCTAGAGAAAAGTAAAGTTATCGAAAACTTTTCTAGAGAAAAGTAAAGTTATCGATAACTTTTCTAGAGAAAAGTAAAGTTATCGATAACTTTTCTAGAGAAAAGTAAAGTTATCGATAACTTTTCTAGAGAAAAGTAAAGTTATCGATAACTTTTCTATAGAAAAGTAAAGTTATCGATAACTTTTCTATAGAAAAGTAAAGTTATCGATAACTTTTCTATAGAAAAGTAAAGTTATCGATAACTTTTCTAGAGAAAAGTAAAGTTATCGATAACTTTTCTAGAGAAAAGTAAAGTTATCGATAACTTTTCTAGAGAAAAGTAAAGTTATCGATAACTTTTCTAGAGAAAAGTAAAGTTATCGATAACTTTTCTAGAGAAAAGTAAAGTTATCGATAACTTTTCTAGAGAAAAGTAAAGTTATCGATAACTTTTCTAGAGAAAAGTAAAGTTATCGATAACTTTTCTAGAGAAAAGTAAAGTTATCGATAACTTTTCTAGAGAAAAGTAAAGTTATCGATAACTTTTCTAGAGAAAAGTAAAGTTATCGATAACTTTTCTATAAAAAATTTAAGTTATCGATAACTTTTCTAGAGAAAAGTAAAGTTATCGATAACTTTTCTAGAGAAAAGTAAAGTTATCGATAACTTTTCTAGAGAAAAGTAAAGTTATCGATAACTTTTCTAGAGAAAAGTAAAGTTATCGATAACTTTTCTAGAGAAAAGTAAAGTTATCGATAACTTTTCTAGAGAAAAGTAAAGTTATCGATAACTTTTCTAGAGAAAAGTAAAGTTATCGATAACTTTTCTAAAGAAAGGTAAAGTTATCGATAACTTTTCTATAGAAAATTAAAGTTATCTATACATTTTCTATAGAAACTTAATATTATTGATAAATTCTTAATCAAAAATTTACGGTATCGATAAATGCTCTATAGAAACTTGAAGTTATCAATAAATTTTGTATAAAAACTTGAAGTTATCGAAAAATTTTCTACAGAAAATTAATGTTCGATAAATATTCTATAGAATATTCAATTTATCGATAAATATTCTATAAAAAATTCAAGTTATCGATAAACTAACTTTAGAAAATTTATGTTATCGATAAACTATCGATAGAAAATTAAAGTTATCGATAAATTTTCTATATAAAATGAATGTAATCTATACATTTTCTATAGAAAATGAATGTAATCGATATTTTCCATAGAAAATTAATGAAATCGATAAATTTTCTATACAAACTTAATGTTATCGATAAATTTTTTATAGAAACTTAAATTTATTGATACATTTCTTATAGAAAGTAAAAGTTATCGATACATTTTTTAGAAAAAAATAAATTTTATCGATAAACTTTCTATTGTCTCTAGACAATCTATACATTTTCTATAGAAAATTATTCAAATCTATGAATTAATGAAATCGATAAATTTTCTATAAAGAATGTAATCGATAAATTTCTGATAGAAACTTGAAATTATCGATAATTTGTTTATATAAACTTAATGTTATCGATAAATTTCCTATACAAAATTAATTTTATCGATAAACCTTCAGAAGAATTAAGTTATCGATAAACTCTATAGATAATTCAAGTTATCGATAAACTATATATAGAATATTACAGTTATCGATAAATTTTTGGATAAGAAAAAGTTATCGATAAAATATCTATAGACAATTTAAGTAATCGATAAATTTTCTACAGAAAATTACTATAATCTAAAATTTTTCTACAGAAAATTAATGAAATCTATGAATTTAAACGAAATTAATGAAATCGATAAATTTTCTATAGAAAATTAATAAAATTAATGAAATTGATAAATTTTCTATAAAGAAAGTAATCGATAAATTTTCTATAGAAACTTTAAGTTATCGATAAATTTTCTTTCGAAAATTAATGAAATCGATAAATTCTCTATAGAAAATTAAACTTGTCGATAAAATTTCTATAGAAAATTAAAGTTATCGATAAATATTATATAGAAAATTAATTTAATCTATAAATATTCCATAGAAACTTAATGAAATCTATAAATTTTCTATAGAAAAATAAAGTAATCGATAAATTTTCTTTAAAAAATTAATGTATTCGAAAAATGTTCTAGAATAAATTAAAACTCTAATCTGACTACTACGTATAAAAACAAGGTGTTAAATATCTTAATTATATGCTACACTATTATTAAAGTTTAAAAACCAAAATCATTGAAAAATGATCTTGACAATTGTTTATTCTAAAAATCTTCAATAATTTTTTAACATGACTCAACCAGAATAGAAAGTAAATTTCAATTTACTTTAAGCAAATGTTGTTTATGACTTCCAGTGAAATAAACATGATTCAACACAACACAAGTTGAAAATGAATTAAATAAATATATAAAAAAATTAAAAAAAAAAATAAAATTCTTTTAATAAAACAAATAAAATTTGCAATTCAAAATTACGGCGCAAAATATATAAAACAGGTAGACACCGCAAATTTAAAAAAGAAATTCTTTATTATTGAATTTAAACACTAACAAAACAATAAACACACAAGTGTATAAAATTATTCAAACTGATTTTATAACAAAAATTAACTAAATGAACCATAAACTAATTTGTTAATTTATAAACAATCTTTTTTAAAATAAACATATTGACGTAAAATTATTTCAGTGAAACAAAAATCTGAAAAAAAAACTTAATTTGTTTAAATTAAAATTTATATTTTTAAATGGTGATAACTGTAAAAGTAATTTTATTAAAATATTTAGTTTCTTTTAAAGAACTTATGTTTTATTTATATTAAAAAAATTAACTTTGTTAACAAAATGTTAACAACTTCTGAATTAAGCGTTTATATTGAGTTTTGAAACTAAATATCTTAACAAGTTTTAACAAATTTGTTTAACAACTTTGTTAGCAAATGACAAATAAAAGTGTAAAGAATAACAATAATAATAAAAAAAAAAAACACAAAACAAAACATTAGAGAAAATGTGCTAAAAACGGCTAAGACGAATATTAAATACCCTAAATTAAAAAAAATAGGTTCGTGAGCCAATCATTCCCCCTTAACTTATGTTAAGGGGAAGGAAAACTTGTCACGTGAAGGAAAACTGGTTCTGTTTATATAAAAGGGTCACTTTAAATGGTGGTGCCCTACTAAGGGTTAAATTGACACCTTTTAGGAACTCTGTGTCTGGTCAACGAACTAATACAAAAGCATCCTTTCTGTTTTTGATATTATTATACTAGTCATACAACTTTATTAAAATTAATTGATTACATTGCTTATATTATTTGTTTTTTTTTTTTAAATTTGCATAAAGTTCATAAATTGTCAAGTATTTCCCACAATTGGACAAGTAAAGTGATATGTTCTCTGTATTTTTCCTACATATTAATGCCTATTATAGATATTTCAATTTGTGTAATAATCACTTTTTACTATTAAACGTTACCGTTGGCCGTAGTAATAATAACTTAGCAGTACTTACTATTTACTTCACAGTAATCAATAAAGTAAGCAGTATATCTATTTTCAAATTTCATTAGTAAAAATCAGCAAAAACTCAACTGGTTATTGGGCGCACCAGCTGAGTTTTAATACTTGAAACACAAATCTAACAGAAATATTATCTATAATATGTGTCGGCAAATCGGTCCATAATTTCTAGAGATTTTGGCAAAAAACTTAAAATTTCGTGATTTTAACCACATACTTATTTAATTCACAGTAATGTACAATATAACTTTCAAGATTAAAAATCAGAAAAAGCGGTCAATAACCAGCTAAATTGTTAAAACAATACAATTGTATCAGCCAGATCGTTCCATAAATAGTCACAATATAAAAACTATTAAAAAAAGTATTTTTTTTTAAACAAATATGGGTTTAAAACAAAAATAAACCGATTTTTCATTAAAAATCAGATGATTCTTCTAGTCGTCATCTTGACGTGATGTAGAGGTTTAAGTTTAAGCCATGCTATAGGGGACAGTTTAACTTGAGTTGGCTGTCTCCGGTAAGGTCTCCCATTCCAGAAGGGCACACTTTGAGCATGATACTAAGAACTACCCTCCACCTCTGTCTGGTAGCGTCTGTTATCCTTTGCGGCGACTATCAGATCCATGTTCCCCTCATTGAGAGTGGTGGTTTGATAGAACTGGTCCGTTTGTTCCTTAAGGGCTTATATAAAATGCAACCCAAGGTCCGAAAGGACACAATGGAAGTTCGTCATGCCACTCGTACTCGGTTAGGGACTTCATAATCTCCGAGGACCCTACTCCCACAGCGATGGTAACGGGCAGTGGTGAGTCGAATGTTACTGTTATCCAGACTAGTTAGGTGGTTATATCGAGCCAGACTAGTCTGCATGCTACTGGTGTCACAGGAGTTCAATCTGGTACACCCAGGTTGGCCGACTGTAAAAAAAACATAAGCAATAGGTGGTAGTGACACAAGCGGCGTGGTGTCACTGGACTTCTCCCCAAGTACCTCTAAAGCTGCTAAAGCACAAACCGTCAAGACGATTAAACCCCCTGCATCGGCTGCTTCTGAAGGGGGCGCGACTAAGTCGCACCTTTCATTAACTTCCTATATGTCCATTGTGCGTTTGTCCAACATGTAGCTTAAATTTCCATACTAGAACAAAATTTCCAAACTTGTTGTTACCAACAAAACGACAAACCAACAAAACATAACACTTTTCCCATTCGTTTAGTAGGGCCAACATAACAATTTATGTCTTAAATTTCATTTTAAATACTAGAGTAGAAAAAAAACCCAACACTGAACTACAAGTGTGACGCCAAAGTAGTAAAAAAAAAACAAAAAACTAGCAGTAGAAGTAAATAAGTAAATCAGCGAAAATAACAAAATACTCATACATAACATTGACATAAATTAATTTTTTTCTTTTTTTTTATATATTCTTGTTTTAATTAACTGTTTAAACTTGAAAATCGTTCGTTTATAAAATGTTAACTAATGCAAGCCAAAGAGTGTGTTTTATATATTTTGAATTTTTAATTATATACATATGTACATTTCTTTATTTCTATTTAATTTGTTTAGCTAATTGCCGAAATACTGGTAGATACCAGTAATTAGAGTTGTTACAATTTAGGTGCCTCTGCTGGTCTGTCTTTTGACAGAAGTAGAACAAAAGCATTTTTTGTAATAAAACACCGAAATATATTATTGTTAATTGTGTGTTTAAAATCAGAAGTATTAATTAAGGAGTGAGATCAAAAAAAAATCTGAACATACATAAATGTTAATAAAAAAGAAACCATTAAACCTACGTTTTGATTTTTTTTGTTATTTGATTGAAATTATTATTACAACTTACAAAAATATTTTTTTTATAGTTTTAATCAATAGTGATGAATTTATGAACCTTTTCCGGAAGTGCTTTCTGTCACTTTGTTCGAACAGATAGTCCATCTCCGTTTAAAATCTACCACACTTTTGGACATCTTTTTTGCGCTCTTCAATTCTCTTTTAACAAAAGTCCAATATCTCTTCACTGGCCTCAGCTCCAGGCAGTTTGAAGGATTTGCCTCTCTTGGTACAAATAACACATTATTGTTCTTGTACCACTCAAGACCTTGCTTGCTTACCATAGTGACAGGATGCCAAATCAGGCCAAAACTAAGTGAACACATTATGATGGAAGCATTCGCTTTTCTAAATGGAAGCATCCTCTTTGATGTAAATTTTCGGTATTTACAGAGCCCTTTGTAACAAGTGTTTAGCTTCTTTTGTCGCGGAAAAAGTTTCTGTTTTTGGATCCTAAACTATTCTACAACATTCCATCGAGCATCGGCAACATAAAACAAGTAAGAAAGTATGGTCGGTCAAGCCCGACCATATAATACCCTACACTAAGTAAATGAGCAAAAATATTTTTCTTTCAAAATTTCAATAATTTATATTCGTGAGCGATTTTCGGAAGTGGACCTTATATGGGAGCTATGACCAATTATGAACCGATCACCATGAAATTAGATGTTGTGATTAATGTCTATATGAAAGTTATTTATGTTGCATTTTATGTGTATACCAACATTTTTAGGAGATTTATGATCATTAAAGTGATTATCGGAAGCAGGCCTTATATAAGAGCTATGACTAATTATGGACCGATCATCATAAAATTCGGTGACATGAATTCTGTATATATAAAACTTATTTGGAGAAAAACTTGTGTAGATACATATATAAATTAAACATTTATGACCTATAAAGTCCAATTTCGGTAGGACATTTGTATGGGGGCTAGGTGAAATAATGAACCGATTTCAGCCAGTTTCAATAGGGTTCGTCCTTGGGCAGAAAAATGATATGTACCAAATTTTGTCGAAATATCTTTAAGATTGCGACCTGTACTCTGCGCACAAGGTTTACATGGACAACCAGCCAGCCAGACGGACGGATGGACATCGTTTAATCGACTCAGAAAGTGATTCTGAGTCGATCGGTATACTTTAAGGTGGGCGTTACAAACATCTGCACAAATCCAATATACCCTCCCCACTATGGTGGTATAGGGTATAAATATTGATCCGGAAGCTGCGAAAAATTTTCTGGTATATTTTTTTTTTATAAAATTTGACTTCAATTTCCGTACTCTGTCTTTGGCTTCTAAATTTTTAGCAGATTTCCTTTTAGAAACTTTTTGAGCCTTGTATGTTTTTAAACCAGCATTGGCTTTAACTTTTCGCACCAAATTGTCCGAGTACTGAGCTAAACGGACTGCTTTACTACCGGATGTGTTGGGAGCTCTTTTGAAAATGCTTTCTATTTTTTGGCTTTAGAAAGATCATGTGGACTATTTCTTCTAACTGTACTAGGTTTTATATCAACGGAAAAGTTCTCCCGGTACTGTTTAATAACATTGGAAAAAGTTTGATAGCAGAGCTTTAATTGTTTGGGCAACATTTTGGTCCTACAAGTTGGGTTTTGTTGAAAATATTTAATAATTTTAGTACGCATTTTTTTCTCGTCACATGTTAATAAGGTTTTTCGATCTCACTCCTTATGAGCTTTTAAGATTGTTTATCTTTGATAATTATAAATCTTTGATCTTTATTTTACATTGTTGTTTAAGCTTAAACAAGCTTAGGTAAAATAGGTTTTGAATGCTCATATCGTACTTGCTAAATAACATTACGTTCACATTACGAATACTACTGTTTCAAGCATAAGTTTGAAGTTTTATCAGGTGATCGATCA
The DNA here is from genome assembly GCA_942486065.2 of Calliphora vomitoria. Classification (NCBI taxonomy): domain Eukaryota; kingdom Metazoa; phylum Arthropoda; class Insecta; order Diptera; family Calliphoridae; genus Calliphora; species Calliphora vomitoria. The sequence goes on along the minus strand of OW818030.2, from coordinate 111,769,182 downwards.
GCTGTTCTTTAAATGTTAAATACTGTTCAATTCGCTATTAATTTAATAGTAAAATCATTCATCATATTTTTTTTATTGAATCATGATTATGTTTGATAGTATTAAAACTTCTCGCTTCCTACATGAATTGTTGCATTTCGAATTGAAATAAATTGAAATTTCCAATGTGCAACAAATGTAGTTTAAAAATGAATAAATGTACTTCCTATTTTGTGGATAATTAGCATACACAAAAATATGTATTTCTTAATAACAATAAATTTGTATTTATTACAAAAAAACTAATATTGCATGAGCATTAAAATGCCATTAATGCTAATCATAAAAACCAACAAGAAATACATACAATATACATACAAAACATACATAATGCCGTAAGTAATTCTCTACAAAACATCGTATGAGAAAAAAAAGACCCACGCAATGAAAATTCAAAATTTCAAAGACATTAAGAAAGAATCTTTTAATGAATGTTGCATGTATCTAAAATGCTTGAGTATTTTCTTAAATGTCATTCATTAAACACACACCACCTCTGACTTTTAGAGCAAACAACACATAAAGTCATAAAAATCTATTTATTATTGCAAGATTTCGAATACATACATATTACGAGAAATTGTTAGTTTTCAATATTTTTTCAAACAAGTAAACTTACAAAAATATCTATAAAAAACTAAACTATGCAATTGTATTTTAATTTAACTTTAAAACAACATGCTCTACATTTTGAAATACATGTGAGAGTTGTTTTGTCTAAGTTTGTTCTAGAAAGGTTTTTTTTTTCTTTTGATGTTTTACTTTTATTGTTTTTTTTTTTCTTCAGTTTTTTGCTTTATTTAAATTGTTTTGTTTTTGGTGTAGTATGTTAAGAATTCTTTTGCGTTAGATTAGATATACAAAAAAAAAAGATTGTCTAGTTTATCTATGTTTCGTATGATGCTAGCAGATTTGCTGATATATGTTTTACGTAACTTTAAAGATTAAAGGTTGGGTTACCCGACCGTTTATGGAATATCACCGTAATGTTGACTTAAAGTAATACGAATTTAACATAAAAATCCAAACAAGTAATTTTTTAGCCGACGAAATTAGTTTTTATGTTAAATAATAAATTATAAAACCAATAATTGGTGGATTCTTATGTAAAAACGTAAGGAAATTCTATTTTTGACAGGTTTTATTACTATAATTGCTCTAGCTATTTACACACAACAAAAATGATCAGCTGTTACATTCCGTTAAGGATACATTTTCCTTTACGGTCGGCTAACCCAGCCTTATATATGAAGAAATTAATTTTTATTTACCGGAAATACCAGCAAACCGGAATAAACGTTTATTTTGTGAGGAAGTGCAAGCTAACAATACTGAACTGAATTTTACTCGGAGACTCTACAAATTATTTTAGTAACAATTTGGAAAATCAGTTGAGCTTCAAAGGTTTCTGAAATCTAAACATAGGTTAGAATTTTACATTTCCACATGTAAAGGAGAGGTTTACAAATGGCCCAAAATAATGCACTCATTATCGTAACCGGATTTTTCAAGTTGACGAATGTGCATCATCTTCATGAGGAATCCAGAAGGTTGTCAGTCAAGCATCATAATGTGTTGTTGACTAGACAGTTCCTGATAGCTTGACATCTACCTAGTCATTCAATCATCTGATTATGATGCAGGATCCCTTTCTCCGATACATCCGCATGGACTTCTGATGGAATTCCTGTTTGCTCAACTGTTACCCTGAACGAATTGTTTCTGGTACTTTAAACAGTTGCCCTAACTACCTCCAGAGCTCATATATAGTAACGAGATAACCAAGTTGTTTAACATATGAATTAGTTAGGCTCTTGGGAACAGGGATTCGGTAGATTTGAAATGCATGACTAACCTTTATTCTACCACAACTGTGACCACATCTGAATAACTTTCGAAGACTAAAAGGAATATATCTATCTCCGATAAATGGACACTGCCTTATTACATGACATCCACAGTGACTGGATGTTGAATACAATACTTTATTTTCCAATTGAGCAGATGGGAACGCCTACGACAGTTTCGTACTAGATTAAAGATAAAATGTAACCTGTTTCTTTAATCTAATACGAAACACATACGGCAACAGCGATAAGGGTGAATATTAATGAGATCGACTGATGATAATTTTACAGTAAACTACAATAAAAGTATCTCCTTTGTTTTCGAACATCAACAAGGCCTTGCCAAAAGGCAAGAATCAAATTTGAGTGATCCTCGAACAAACGGTTGAGTGATGATCACCCTCTATACCTGCTGTTCATAGACTTCAAATGTGAATTAATACGCTACAGCACAGTGCTATCTGCGAAGCTTCGTGATGCAAAAGAGTGCGGAAATCTTGTGTTTATATCTCAATACTTTCAGGATTGCCGAATTTTTTCCTTGTCGATGGCGCAAGAATTTCGAATTTAGATTACGAATTGAACATCAATCGTGGATATTTTTACACTACGAACTGAACAATTTTGGATATTTTACACTACGAACTGAACACCAATCGTGGATATTTTAATATTACAAGCTCAACACCAATGGTGGATCCTATGGATCACGCTCCGTACACAGAAGCTTTGAACGATATTAATAGTGATGCAGTAAACACAGCGGTTGCTGGTTACCGCATGAATATCGTAATTGGAGGCTGCAGAAATAGAACAAACACAAGAGATCTGGATGGAGCAACTGGATCAATGCATACTGGTGTACCACTGAACGTACCTCGTCAAAATATGCAGCTTCCACCTTTTTTACAATTCGGCCAACCCAAAATCACATCGATCTGAAGATATATGCACATATCCAGCCATGATCTCAACGAACTAGAAACCTAGCGGAAATTATAATTGTGTATGCTGTTACAACAACAATATATTTCTGGACATTGTGATGGGCCATTCCATAACCAATCAACTTGGAATAATGCTGCAACTTAATGCAAACCTTGAAGTCTTATATTATGCAGACGATGTATGCCTTTCGTCACAGATAGGACAAGAGCAGCAAAAAGTTTTTGAAGAACTTAGAAATAATTTAGTGTGTTTTTGTAAATTACGTTTATATTATCTATTTAACGATTTATCTGCCGATTTATGTTTCTAGTATTTATAAACTACCATTCTTTAGTTAAAATAACTACTTTATTTTAACACAATTTTCTTTTAATATCGATTAAATGTATCTATCCACTTTCATTTCCATCACATTCTAAAAATACTTTATCTATTTAATTCATTACGTATAAAATTTTTAATTAAATCATCATCAAAACACACCCATAAGAATTCAAAAAAAAAAATAAAGAAAAACAAAATATTACGCAAAAACATTTAAAGATAAATAAATTGTATCATCACCTGGTGTTACATAAAAACTTAAAAAAAACGTGTCATTATTTGGGCATAAAATAAAATAATTTAGGTACTTTAATAGTTTAACAAAAATTCTTTAACTGATATTATCTTCAAATTATAATCTGATATATATTAACGGCATTAAGAAGAATTTAAAAATAAAATTTATTTTAAATTTGTTCCTATGAGAAGTAGAAGTAAAATAAAATGTAATGTAATGAATAAATGACTAATTACATGTTTACACTTTTTATTTCGTTAAATATTAAGTGAATTTTCCTTAATAGTTAGTAATAGTTTGTTTAATGATTACAAGTCTTTATGAACAAAAAAAAAAAAAAAAATAAAAAAATTAAGTCACGAAAAGTTTATGCTGACTTACGGTAAGTCACAGTGGATAAATAAATTATTAAAAGTAAACAAATAAACTAAGCTTTATAAAACAAATTATGTTTTAAAAAAAAACATTAATAAATTTAAGATTTTATTTGGCTGGAAATGTCTAGTTCTTCCAAGTAAGCTTTCAAGATGTTGATTTTCGTTTGTGGAAAATTTGTAAATTTTGTTGACTGGCGTAAAACAAGTAAAATAAAACAAGTAAGAGTGCTATATATAGCATCCTAATTATATCAAGAAAACTTTTAAAAATTTTACATTTAATTGCTGACGAACAGATTATATTGTAGAAGTTACAAACGAAATGACAATCTTATCACGTAGGTGAAGGGTATAAAAACCACAACGCCAAACGAAACGAAACACCAAAAAACAAAAACAAAATACGCAAAGCAATGATACCAACACACATCCAAACATACGTTTTGTTGCTTTTTTGTCAAAGCATGCAATAAATTGTCTTTTTTGATGAAATTTTCAGAGGTTCTCCCGGATTTTTGCTCATATCTCCGTTATTTATGGACGGATTTTGCTGATTTTAAATAGCAAAATTAAATTGAAGACAGAATTATTGAATATTTGGATTTCGAGAAGATACCTGGGGTCTTCAGAAAATTGATTTCAACAGACAGACAGACGGACATGGCTTAATCAACTCCGCTATTTATAAGCATCCAGAATATACAGTAGTGGTCAAAACATTTGCAACTGAGATCGCATTTTATCTTTTCATTGACCAATTTTCTCCAAATTACATTTCGATACAAACATTTATTTTTTCATGTCATCATACATTGTTTTTGTTAAAAATATAAAAAAAACAAATTCAAAACATTTGCAACTCTTATTACTCTTACTCTTAACTATGCTATTAACACTAACAAATGCTGGGAAATAATGTTAATCGCATTTGTTTTATTAATTCGTGATTTCGATCTTTGCATTTTATTAAAAAACTCATCATAATTTTTTTACTATAAGAGTTTTAATAAGATATTGGAAGCATTAACATCGTAAGAATTACTTTTGTGAAAAATGGCAGGAAACAAATACAATTCCGATTTCAAGGTCGAATTTTTAAATGACTTTCCTTAAAATATTCCGTTCCAAAATCAACAATTTGTCGCATTGTTAATAGTGGTAACATCCATACAACTCACAAAGGAGGAAGACCCCGTATTACTACTGTAAGAGTAGACAGAAAAATTAAGAATTGTTTCACGAAATATCCTAAAGCAGTTCCTAGAGAAGTTAAAACCGAACTCTCCATAGATGCCAGTCTTTCCACAATTAAAAAATAGCCCGAGAATATGGTCTTACAAGTTTTAGATGCACTAAAAACCCGTTGTGTCGGAAAAAATAGAAAATCTCGGCTTGAATTTGCCCGCAACCATTTAAATTGGACTCAACTGCAATGAAAAACATACTATGGTCCGATGAGTCCAAATTCAATCTCCGGGGTTCAGATGGAAGAGCCTACATTCGACGACCAGGAGGCGAAAAGTTTAATCCCAGATACACAACCGCCACAGTGAAATACGGAGGTGGAAACATTATGGTGTGGGGGTGTTTTTAGGGAAATGGGATTGGCCCAGTTCTCCGTATTACTAATACAATGACGGCCACAATATATAGAGACCTTCTAAGCTCAGTTATGCTTCCATATGGAGAATGAGAAATGACACTTTCATGGACATTCCAGCACGATAACGTCCCTAAACATACGGCAGGTGTTGTAAAAGTATGGTTGGAGGAAAATAATATTAGTGTCATGTCGTGGCCGCCACAATCTCCCGATCTCAACCCGATTGAGAACATGTGGATGATTGCAAAACGGAATATTGGTAATAAAGTATTCCGAAATCGTGATGAACTTTTTGCAGAGTTGGAAAAGCAGTGGAATGAAATTTCCGAAGATTATATTATAAAGCTAATAGCCTCAATGCCTAAAAGATGTTCCGAGGTAATAATAAATAACGGCTATGCTACAAAATACTGAATAATGAAATCGATTTTTGGATTTGTATAATATTTTCTTTAAGAGTTGCAAATGTTTTTTTTTTTTATTGTTGTAAATTTATGAAAATTTTGTTTTTGTTTTTGTAAAATAATATGCAATAACTGAATTTTATAAAAAGAAAATAATAAAACTTATGCTGAAAGTCTTTGTTAAAAAAATAAAGAATTAGGCAAAATGTGATTTTAGTTGCAAATGTTTTGAACACCACTGTATATATTTTATAGGGTCGGAAAATTATATTGTTTAAATTACAAACGGAATGCCAAACTTATATATACCCTTCTCACGAAGGTGAAGGGTATAAAAAGAAGATTTTTGATGGATTTCGAAGTCAAAAGACAGCTCAAAACTAATGGCGTTTTCTCATGTGTTACATTTTTAACCATCAGAATAGAATAAAAACTATTACCATTTATGCAATTTTCTTTTATGTAGCTTCTAAATATTCTAAAACTACTAAAATTATACTTTTTGCTTCCCTTTCAAAACTTTTTATAAAAAAATACAAAAACTATTTCATTAACTCAAATTTACGTCAAAAACAACAACAATAAAATATGTTTAAAAAGTGGTGGAGGATGAAACATGTAGCATATTTTCGGGGTTTTAGGGCAACATTATTTGAAAAGAACACGTTATACACTTCCAAACTACATATTTTCCGAAAAGAACACAAAGAAGGGTAAAAGGCAGAATTGTTAAAAGTATGTATGTACTCTTAAATAATATTTTACCACTTTTAATAACATTACACCACACTGTACCAGCCAAAAACTGCATGTGTGAAACCGAACATGAAAGCGATAACTTTTTAAGGAACAATTAAATGCAATAAACCAAGTAGAGGCACAAAAAAAAAACTAAAATAAATAAAATTAAATGAGTCATCTAGGCATAAAGTAAGCATTAACACCAACTGACTGACAAACACACACATGAGAAGAAAAAACAAAAACAAAAACAAACCGATATATGCTCTCGTATTACATGCAATTGTTAATTGGTCGGAGATATCACTTGTCTAAAGCTGTAATAAATAAAAGCAATAACAACAACAACAACAAATTGTGTATATTACTCAGCTTAAAAGATGTTTGTTATCTTCTTCGTCTTATGTTTATTTTTGTTTTTCTCTGGATTTTCTTTAACCTTATCTTTTTAAAATATATGTTTGTATAATATTTGCTGTAGTTGTTGGTGCATTTTCATTTGTTGTTTTAACTCAAACAAATTAAGAGACGATACATTTTTTTAAAGTCTAGTTTATTTGTCTTTCCCTGTATTTAGTTATTTGCCTATTTTATATTTTAGTTATCTTCTTGTAACTGCAAATGAGATGATAATTGAAAAGAAAAATTAAAACAAAAAAATCAACAAAAAACAACAACTTTTGGTAGATGCTGCTGCTACTGCATTTACAGTGCATGTAAATTTTACTTGCATACATGTTTAATGTGCGTGTTAATTTATCTCTTGCTCTCGTTTACTCTTTGATCTTTTTTTTCTTTCTTGTTATTATTGTTTTTTCCAAGAGTGCATTGTTTACACTTGCTCAGTGCTGTCTAACGAACATTTAATTCCAAAGTAGTTGCAAAAATGTACAATTCCAAAATGCCTTTTAATCACAAACTCATTGCTATATTTTACTAAGAACTGTCATTCAAGAAAGCCAGCCTATTCCCCTGATAAATACTAGAAGAGGCTTGCTTAGATCATATCTAGCTTTATCCTCCAGTTCATTGTGGAATCTATTCCCTAGCCATTTTTGTCTGAGACTCTGAAATCTAGGAATGTTCTTGTTCTACTGTTTTTAACTCATCGACATCCTCGCACATCCTACAAATGTCATGTGTGCCACTATCCCATTTACCAATGAAGGCTCCAATGGAGCAGTGACCGGTTGTCACTCCTACCAGTAACCTATGCAACCCAATTAAAATTTTGGTTTCTTTTGCATCCAACTTTGGCCAGATATCATTGGATATCTTGCAGTCCATCCTATTGTTCCGGGAGTGGTTTGTAAAGTTAAGGAATATTTTTAAGATCAACATATAATAGTGACATATACGGCCAATTGGTTTATAGGTATTGAGCAAGGTTTCTTTAATAGTTTTGTTTCTACTTCGTATGTGTGGAGTAGTTATAAATTTTGCCAAAGGTAACTGCCAAAACTTTCAGGAATTTGTCCCTCAATGATTACAATACAAAGTTCAACTTTCTTCTTCCAGTTCGTAAAAATCTTGGAGAACTGTTCTTTATTCTAGCGCGCAAATTATGGGACTTATCGACTAAACTTTGTCTGCGAATACAGTATCCCGGATAGCTGACAATGTTGAAGGCTTTTGGAATGTCAAGTGCCATGATGATCTTTCTTTTATAAGATCTTAAGTTTAAGGCAAGTGATATGTTTAATGCTGAGGTTGTCTTTTATATATTATGGAATCTGGGCAATGTATTCATGAATGTGAGCAGGGTCCCGAGTGTCTTAGTGCCAGGTGACATACAAATTTACCGGAAATAGGTCGCCAATGCTGTTGACCACTTCTTCTTGATTGATTCACCACTTCTTCTTGATAGAGAAAAATTACACAGAATTGCCTAGGAATATTTCTTAATTCTGAAAATTGTATAGGTATCTCTAAACTTCAACTGCAAATATCTATTTCTTCATATTGTGAGGTGCAGCATATCCAGGATACCACGACGATGGAGCTTTCGTAAGGTAATTATTTTAAGGCATGTGCAATTGGAGTGGCTATGTCGTACAATAATATGGCTGTGCTTTGTATATTATAGGATTTGGACAAGCTATTACAAGTGAGAAAAGGAATATCACTTTGTATGATTATAGCTCATGTTAATTTTTGGGTTGCAGCAACCGAATTACACAACAATTTTGAAGCATTCTGTATTTCTATTCAGACTGGTTACTGACAAGTTAAAAACAGCTGTCAGGTATGAGTCATTATCTAAAGTATTAAGATCTGGGGCCGAATTACCGCATTCGTGATCGAATGAACTATCGTATCGAAAAATAATTTCGATATCGTAGTTATAACAAAATGTACTAAATTTCTTGATCGATATCGAATGCCGTAATCTCAAATAAGAAAATTACGATCGATTTTACTCGATATCAAATGTGGTAATTCGGCCCCAGAATCATCAACAAATGTGGGGGAATTCGAACATCACCGCATATTTTCAAATTTAATCACCAGGAATATTTTCGAGAAAACGTGATAATAAATGTGTTAAATGTGGTTATAATAACAGATATAACCGGAACTTATAGAATCTTCTCACACAACGAATTGCTATCAAAACGATAACACATTAATTCTTGAAGGAAAATAAATTTTCAGCCAATTGGAATATACATAGTTGAATAGAATATACGATTTTAAGACATTATGCGAAACCAAAAGAGGAACAAACTCTTCATAAACTCCAGGAGTTAAAAAGCAAACTTAAGGCAAGGTTAATGAACGAACATGCTAGTTACTGTCAGTAGACAACAATCGGATATATGTGGCAAATTTTATGGAGATAACATAAAATAGACTTGTTCCGAAAATGTCACAATTTGCTCAGAGAGAGAGCTGAGTCAGACTCGCGTCGTTCCGGAGCGAAGATTTTGTGGAAACTGTTGCGCGTACGATATTGGTAAACGAATAGGAAATATTTAGGCTTTTGGATGCATCATTAATAATTACGAGAGTTTAAAAAATTACATAGAGGAGATTGAGATTCTCCACTTTCAACTTTCTTTCTTTTTTTAATTATACTTATCAAGATTTTCAGTTGAAGATATTTCCTCTCCTCCTAGTTTAATGTCTTTACAAATATCTAGGACTTAAACCATAAACATACTTATAGAGAACTAAATAATCATTGTACTTTTCAGTTTAAAATTGTACCAAAAGTTTACAAATGTACCATCGAATTCATCACTGGTTTAGTGCTCTAAGTATTGTTTTGTTATTATTGTGAGATTTTCTTGATGTTTATTTCTGTTTGGATTTTTTGTTTTTCAATTTATTTCACTTTTAGTTTCAAGTGATTGTTTTTGTTGTTTTTCCTAAACAAATTGTTAAATATGAGACGACTAAGATGAGCTGTGACTTCAGACCACACCATGTAATTTAATTCGATAATAGGCTAAATGTCTTGTTGTGTCAGTCTGTCTGTCTGTCTGTCATCGTCATCTTACAAATGGATGTTTGTTGATTGGTTTCAAATAAATAATTATTGTTTGTTTGGATTTCAGAAAACCAGCAATCGATTGAAACTAAAACGTTTATTAGTGATTACACAAGAAAACAAAAAAAAAAAAGTGAATAAGCAAATGAGTTGAGATGGCTCCAGTAGCAGTTGGAAATTGGCAGCAGGTTTTGGTTGGAATGTTTATTTTTACAATTTTGTTGGAAAACATTTGCTGATAATTGATATTTTTAGAGCAGTAATGAGTAAAGCATATAAAGAAGTTGTGACGAGTTAGAAACTATAGTTTTTTTTTTTTAATGCTCAACTTCAAAGACAAAGGATTATAACGTCTGGATTTTTATAAAAGGAATAAGGTTCTAATTGAGTCGGGCGACTAGACAGAATTTTTTAAAGATTTGTCTTTATAAACCAATTGATTGATTATGGAAAGTATAAAGTTTCTAAGAATGTTACATTAGTTGAAAGTCAGTAAGTATTTCTGTACTAAATAAACCATCTACCGTATTCTGAATAATTATAAGAAATGTTTGTTATAAGTTTCTCATTGTCATAATTTTCAGAATGTCTTAAAACTATTTAGACTGAAGAAAATTTAAACTTTGATAAAGTTCTGAAAGTTTTTCAACTTTATAGTTCTTACCATAGAGAATTATACATAGAGACGAGACACCCCGATTTGTCAAACAAAAATACAACAAATGATATGTCTGATACAACAAAAAAATACATTGACTAGCATGTATTTTGTTGTTGCAAGAGTTAGGTTTTTGACCATTACGTCTCGTCTCTATGTTACCCTATTGTTCTTAATGTAAACAAATATTTCGATAAATTTTTCAAGAAACAATGTAAGAATTGGATATTAATACAGTTCACGAAAACGTTCATAATTCAATGGGAGACAATAAGCTACAGTATCATGTGTCTCTAAATTACATTCCATTTAAAACAAATCTGTTTCAAGCTCCTATCAAAACCATAATTCAAGTTTAAGGTTCACTTCCAAAGGTTATCAGTACAAAAATTATTAAAATAATAAATAGAAACGTTTAAAAATAATGAATAGAAAATGTTTTCTATAAAACCTCTATGTCGTCGTCTACTTTTGTGTGTGTATTTCAGTTTTTTATTTAAAAATTTCAATTAAGCTGCTTATACTTGTGTTAAAAACACCTTTAGTTCTAATTATCAACGTCATTATCTATGATTATGTAAATATATCTTTTATATTTTTATAAAACCAGACACCTTCACCCTCACCTGTGTGTACAGACGGACGAACGTCATAATAAATGTTATAAATATTTGTGGATGCCCCTTTGTTAGCTTGTGTTTATTTTGTTGTAGCTGCTGTCAGAGGGGCGAGATTACATATTTAGAAAATAATGAAAGATGTAAAAGTTGCTTGCATTCATTCACATGACGATGTGATGATGTTGATCTAAAGTTAATAATAAAGTGTCGTTTCTAGTAAGTGTTTACTCAGACAAAGAACCAACACCAATGATAAAAGACACATTTACAGTATTTTACACGTATGTTCATTGTAAAAAGAAGTCATGTTTTACAAAATATTGAAATAAACGTAGTTCAGAATCAAGCTTTTAGAAAACCAGTTGAAATTGTATCGCTTTCGGTAAATTATTTGTTATATGAAACTTCGGTGCCTTCTTTAATCCCTTCTCAAATTTTAATAAAGCTTTTGCATACCTTGTTATTTGCTTTAGTTTTCTGGCAAAAGTTGCTTGGTTTACACTTTATTCCTTAAACCTTTTGTTAAAAAGAAGCATTTAATTGAATACATTTATTTTATGTTCAGGACATAAGCTTTTATGTTACTTCTTGTCCACGGCCTAGTTATGAGCTACAAATATCTTGAATATATTTCAAAAAAGGCTATATGAGTCTATCATAGTAATTTTTATCTGAAATCGAATCATTTATAGGATTCTCTTCTGTACAATTTCAAGCAAATAAAAAGAATGCCAGAAAGAATATTACAGTGTACTCACAAAGGGTCCATGAAGTATTACTTGATAATCCTTTGAAATAATTAGATGACTCCAGTTAAAGATCGTAGGATGGGATATAAAATCTCAAAACTACTAAAACAAGGAGTTAGAGAGAAAATACTACCCAACGTTAATGAGAAGCATGTGGTTAAGGGTTCATAATCGGGATAAAGTGCAAGTGTTCCCCCCCCCCTGTTATTTCAAAGCCACTCACCGTTGTAATTTAGTTATTTCCCTTTTACACATCTTCAGAAAATTTCGGGAATTTCTTTATAAGTTTTAGTATTATTTCTACACAGATAAAACAGATTCATACACATAGAAAACACATTCGAAAGTCAGTTGATTAAGAAGAATTTCGGTTGAAGCACGATCACTAAGGTAGAATAATTCGATTGGCAACAAATTCGTTTGCTATCACGAATCTGTTTTCTCTGTATAGTGATGTGTTTCCAATCAATTGATTCGATTATATCTACAGATTTCTTGCGATACTAGCAACAGAAAATCAGTTGACACCGAAGAATTACAATTTAAATAACCACATTTTGGAATCCCAAACCAATATATTTCAGCCACAACAGATAAATTCGGCGGCTGTTAGTATGGCGAAAACACTATTTTCTCTGTGCGACAAAAACAGACTCATTTTTATTTAAAACAGGAAAATTGTCGTATCTATTAGGTCAAATAAAGACTAAGCTTGATGAATACTATGGGAACTCTGTACAAGCAATTTCAATGGTAAAAATGGTTTACTGAATTTCATTGTGGCCGTACATGCACCATAGATGCCGAACGTTCTGGACGCCCAGTTAAGACAATTGAAAACAAAAATCACGATATGGTGTTGGCCGATCGGAGATTGAGAGTGCGATAGATTGTGAAAGCCATAGGGATTTCACATGACTAAGTGGTTTCAATTTTGAGTGATCACTTGGGTATGTGAAAGCTTTCCGCAAGATGGCTGACGCTCACAATCGGGTACACAAAAGCCTACACACATGTGCAGTTTCCGTGGCAAAAATCCATGAATTAGACTACGAAATGCTCCCTCTTCCGCCCTATTCTCCGGATTTAGCTCCAAGTGAATATATCTCAGATTTTATTTTTTCAACAGTTCAATAACAATACAACAGCTGATGAATAAGAAACGTATTATTATTGAGATCAACGATTAATTATGAATGTAAAAAAACCGGCGATGAGTTATTGTATATTTGGGAGATACTTTTCATGTATAATTTTCACCATGAACGAAGAGTAATATCTTAAATTTTCATTTAAATTTGACTCTGTTCAATGGTCGGTGAGACGCCGGTCTCAAGCACCGGGGTTTCCAACTGTAGATTTTTCGAAATGAGTTACTAATAGTTCATGTTTTTTTTTAAATTTATTAAGCTCACTAAGCAGTTGCGACGTGAACTGATGATGGGAGACGTGCAGTGCGGCAGCTACTCGAAATTGCAACAAAAGATAATAACGGAGAATAAAGTTATTCGAATTTTTAAACACACAATGTCTCACAGACCGTGTGTCATCATTGGTGGTTTAATTACATTCATTCTTGATCCTTACAGATACAAAGTTGATATAATGATGTCTTATGGATCAAGGAATCGAATCAATATTTCAGGATATACATACATTCGAGAATTACAGTATTGAAAATCAGAAAAATCAAACACAAAATACGAATGCTTTGATTTTTGAAATAGTTTTGTTTATATTTCGTTGTGCGTATATTTTGTACATATATATATACAAAATGGATATAAACACGAAATTGTGATATTTGTATCCAAAATATTTTAAAACAAGTAAGAAAGTATAGTCGGTCAAGCTAGAATTATATAAACAACAACAGAAATGTGCTTTATATGGGAGTTATAACTAGTCATGGACCGACCCATCGCCATGAAATTAAGATGTTGGATTTTTATAGATACACAACTTATTTGTGTTGAATTTTATTTGGATACCATCACTTTTAAGATATTTTTACTTATATGGAAGCTATGGTCAATTATAATTGATCCAAAATTATGGATCGATCAGTAAAACTTTTTTAAATGTGTGATTTATTACACCCTTCATCATAAGGGGTTAGGGTGTTTTCTACATTTTTCATTTGCGATCCCATAAAGTTTATATATTCCGATTGTTATAAATAGCAGATAACTAACGATCAGCCCACAAATGGGTGAAAATAAACATAGACATTATGGATATCTAATAAAAGACATTTCAAAGGGCTTTTCAACGATGAATATAAAGTCATAGAAATCGAGAAATATATTTTCTAACCTTATTTATTATAATCAAAATTTGGTTTTCCTGAAAAATATATTTTTCTAAACAAAAACAATTTTTCAACAAAAAAAAAAACAGAAACATTAAAAAAAAAATTATTCATCAAGTTTATTTTCACAAACAAAATTTAATCCTAATTCTAGATTTAAAATTAACAAAAATAATTTTCATGAAAAATTGTAATTTTTTTTCCTAATTTTTTTTTATCTACTTTAAGATAAAGATTAAAAATAATTAAAACTTTGGAGAAGGGTTTATTATATTAGAAGAAGCTAAGACATATTTTCAAGATGGTAAAGAAAATCCATGATTTGGCACAATACAATATTAAACATGTTTAGCCCCCCTTTCAAAAGTACCACCACTCTGGTTTTTTATCTTCTGCCAGTTTTACAGAGTAAATAAATAAAATTATGATTTATGAAGGAATTTAAAGGAGCTTTATGCACCAAACAGTATGGGATGTGTATTGAAAATATAAATTCAAAAATGAAATATGCAAGAAACTCAGTTTGGCACAAGTACAAAAAAAAAAAAAAAAAAAAAAAACAGCCACCAAAAATACTTAAATACTACAGTTTTTCAATAAACATACATACCACCACCAACTTTTTTGTATGCAAAATGTCAAATCATGAAAAGAAGTGGTGTGTGTGGTGGTGGCAAGAGGAAAAAGAGCCCAGCATGGAATAACAAAACCTTAGATTAAGAGGAGTCACGTGAAATGAAAACAAAACAAAAAAGCCATGCATGCATACACAAAAAAAATACACACACATATCAAATGTTCAGAGCATGGGCCAGGGCAAACAAACCTACATATACAGTGACACAGATAAAAGTACGTACTCCCTCTAAAATTTCGGTTTAAGAATAACCCTGGATTTCTGATCGATATTTTTGCTTGCTTTTGAAAGGCATCGAAACACTGTCAAAAACTAACTACAAAAAGTCCGGTTAACTTTCCGCTTATTGTACTTTTACACATAAAACTTAATATGGCAGCACAGATAATTATACGTACGATGCCAAATAGAAACGGTACTTTTTAAAAATAAGTAGATTTAATAAAAAAAATATTATACGGAAAGTGTTAAAAGCTTAGTTTGTAAGCAATTCTTAAAGACTGCAGTAATTTTAGAAAAAAAAATTTACTTTTTTGTTAAAATGGGTAGGAAAACAAAGGACATTTGTATCGAAATGCGTGAACATATTTTAAAATTGAGGAAAGATGGGAATTCCTTAAGTTCAGACCGTGCAGACCGTAATAAAAAACTTTTCTGAATCTCAATCCCTAGCAAGCAAGCCAAAAACTGGACGTCCACCCAAAATTACCCCACGAGTTGAGCGATTTATAAAAAGTGCTGTTAGTAAAAATCCTAAAACAACAGCCGTGGAAATTCGAAATACTTTGGAAAATGACCACAATATTAATGTTCATTCAGAAACAGTGCGAAGTGTTTTGCGAAAAAACGGATTCCATAGCCGCGTACCAAGAAAAAAACCATTAATAAGCGAAATAAACAGAAAAAAGCGGCTCGACTTCGCACTTAAGTATGTGTACAAAACAACAGATTTCTGGGCGAATGTGATTTTTAGTGATGAAAGCAAGTACAATTTATTCGGTTGTGATGGCAAACAAAAAATTTGGCGCAAACCTAATGAAGAGCTGCAACCGAAGAACCTCATTCCAACAGTTAAGCACGGTGGTGGTTCGGTCATGGTTTGGGGCTGCATGTCGGCGAATGGAGTTGGAAAACTGCGATTTGTGGAAACAAATATGGACCGATTTCTTTATTTAGACATTTTGAAAAGCAGTTTGAAAGATTCCGCAAGTGTTTTGGGTCTTAGTGGCACCTGGTATTTCCAGCAGGACAACGACCCAAAGCACACTTCGCATATTGTCAAAGAATGGCTTCTCTATAATGTCCCGAAACAACTCCATTCGCCTCCCCAATCACCAGACCTGAATCCCATAGAGCATTTATGGGATGAATTGGAACGGCGCATTCGAAAAAAAACTTATAGAAACAAACAACAACTTAAAGATGGCTTGGAATATGAGTGGAATAAAATAACGTCTGAGACAACAAAAAAACTGGTATTTTCAATGAGTAATCGATTGAAAGCAGTAATTGAGGCAAAAGGAGGTCCAACAAAATACTAATAAAATAATATATATACCTGAAATTCTTTTTGTACATTAATCTTTTTTAGAGTACGTATAATTATCTGTCATATTAAATAGGCTTTTGTGTTTTTTTTATTAAATTGAAGTTTTTAATTTTAAATTTAAATAATGAAATAAATATTTGTGTTCATTTAAAAATTATTGATTCATTTACTTTTTTTAAATATCACCAATTTTTGGAAAATTAAAGAATTTTTAAGGGGTACGTACTATTATCTGTGTGACTGTAAGTACATACAACCATAAAGAAATAAATAAATAACTAAATACTTAAGGTGTCTATACAGCATCAGGAACAGAAAAAATGAGGAGTAGAAACAGAAAAATGGTTATTTTGTTGGTGTATCTTCTTGGTATGTGGGCGTTTTTTTTTTTTACATTTTCCTTTTGCAATACACACAATTTTGTATTGTGTATGGGAATGTTGTAAGGAGGATGTTTAGAAAAGCATCAAGCAGGGTTGTTGGAAGCGGGTAATGGTGGTGGAAAATAAAGGCAGTTTTGAAATCTAGACAAGTTTTTTCTATTATTTATTTACATCATGATGACCTTGGCTGGGATCTTGACATTTTATTTTATTATTTAAATGGATACACAATATAATATAAATCCTTTCAAATTAAAAGCAAATAATAAAATGTATGTAACAATCTAAAGCACTTACGTGTTAAAGGTTTTTTGATAATCCTTAATTTGTTTGCGTGAAAATTCATGAAATTCTGTATAAACATTGACCACCTTGAAATTGTGTGGCACTTCAATGCCAGCCTCCTGTGAGTCCATAATCACCTGGCGTCTGGTTAAGATATGTGACAATTCGGAAGAGTCGGTTGAACCCGAATCGCAGCTATTGGGCCGTCCCAAAGATGAACGGCGACCATTTGAGTTGTTGGCTCCAGAAACAGAGGAGGCAGCCGAAGAAGCATTTGAGGACACAGACATTTTTTTTATATGTATTTTCTTGTAACTTTTATTTATAAACTAGCAAAATTATTTTACTGTATCCTTTTTGTATTTGTTTTAAAAAATGTTACTTGTTGTTGTTGTTATTATGTTTATTTAACAAGTGCAATTGAATATGTAGGTATTTTCGTTTCTCTACTAAGTGTAATGAAAAAAACACACCCTTAAAGGATTTTTTTAACACTTTATTTTATAATTAAAAGTAGGATGTTCTTTTTTGCTCTTAATTTATAGTAAACAATTTTTTTATTATTATTTTATGATAAAATTTTAATTTATTTACTTAATTTCCGTTATAATTTCTACACAAACTTTGCTTGCGCGATTCAAACGCAACGAGCTATTAAACAAGACAGTTGAAGAGTGACTGATGTTTACAACAAAAATCAGCGGTCGAGAAAATAACAAAAAAAAGGCGAATTTATTATAAGGTGTAGTCAGTTCTACAACACTTACAAAAACCACATGCTATTTGTTTTTGTTTATGTGGTTTGAGCCGTCAAAGTTTGCCTGTTGTTTTTGTTACTTTTATTTTTGTTGTAGCATTCGCCGCAACAAATACAAGATAATTTGACAGCTCAAACATCCAAACAAGTAAAGAAAAAAATAATCAGCTGTGCTATCGACACCACCAAGGCGAATTCATAGAAGGTGACGACAGAACTACAACAAATACAACATGTACAAAAACAACAGGTACTTTGTTTTTGTAAAAAGATAAGTGAACTGTCAAAGTTGCCTGTTGTTGTTTTTGCTTTTGGGTTTGTTGTATTTTTCGCCACAACAACCACAAGTGAAATGACAGTTCACTTGTCTAAACAACTGAATATAAAAAATAATCAGCTGTTCTTGTGAGGTCACCTTCTATAAATTCGCCTTGGACACCACCAAGGCGTATTCATACAAGGTGGTGGCAGTTCTACAAAAACCACAATTGGTCTTACTAAATGTCAAAAAACAGATATGAAAAATTAAAAAAATGCGTATTATAACTTAATGTATTGTAGATAATTGAATAGTGGGGGCCTAACTAATTTATGTAAAAAGAATACATATATTTTGTTAATAATCATATAACATGAAAATATTGAAATATAAAAACAAGCTTTGGCAGACGCTAGAACCAAAATAGCGAACAAAAGTAATCAGCTGTTTTACTGACTCCACCTTATATAAATTCGGCTTGGACACCACCGTACAATAAATTCGCCTTGAAAATAACAAACAAGGCGAATTTATTGTAAGGTGGTGTCCAAGGTATATTAATTTATAAGGTAGTGTCATCGGCGAACTCAGAATACCGAGCGAATTGGTTATATTTTTTTATATGTAGTTTGACATTGTGCCTGCACTTGAAGGCGAATTGGCTGTCAGGGAAAAATATCAAAAACAGCTGACAAATTAATTAAAGCGAATTTTTGTTAAACAAAAAATGTTTATAAATTTGAATCTGTTTGTAATTTAATTTATGTTTTTAAAAATAAAACTAATTTTGTGTAGTATTATTATTGGTTTTAAAACATAAACGAATTTAACAGCAAAACAAAGTTCGACATTTACAAAATGTAAACAAAGTTTGACATTTATACTGCACCACGGCGAAAAATGAACATAGTAGCAAAAAACGATCAGCTGGTCTGATAACACTACCTTATAATTAATATACCTTGGTGTACTCGTCCCTACAAAAAATACAACAATACAAAAACAACATACATTTTTGTTTTTGCTTTTCATCCCATCTGTCAAAAAATACAAGTACGGCGAATTCAATATTAAACTGGAATTTAACAACAAACCAGTGTAAGTTTTATATTTATTGCTTTATTTCATGTGGAGGATGTTAAAATGTTCGATGAAAGTTCAAACGCGTGGAAAAACAAAAGAAATTGAATATAAAACAATAGGAAAAAAGTGGACGCATCAAAAACACACAAACACAAACACACACATATATATGACGCGCACCAATATTAACACAAATTTTGACAATTGGGATGAAAAAGCTGATGATCAGCTGGGCTAACGAGTACACCTTATATGAATTCGCCTTGGAGAATATTAATCAATTATGCAGAAAATTGAGTGTTTTCTCTTTTTTTTTGCGCAGAATTTATACATGAGCTGCCAGATCTATAATGAGTGTTTTTTAACAATATTTTGGTGCTACCAAACTGATTTATTTTAAGTAATTCACTATTTTGACAACTTATTTCTATTTGTATATTAAATTTCACGTATTCAATCTTTAAACTGAATGGAAAACGTATTTCTGAACTTAGATTCTATTTGTTTTTATAATTTCTGTTATTTTATTCATTACCAATTAAACGCTAGATTTTCGTGTTTTTGTTTTGCATTTTATGTTACGATGTATGTTGCATCCAAGGCGCATTATTTGTTGCATCTTTATTTATAGTTTAAAATGATAAAAATTTAATAAATTATATATTCTTTTTATGTAATAAAAAGTTCAAAGCCCAAAATCAAAATCCGAATTCTATAAGAGTTAAAAAGCCGTTTAGACGATATGACTTTACGTATGATTTTTGGGTGAGGTGAGTAACTCAAAATCTAATCCGCAGTAGAATGGTTTTTTGAAAACTTTAGAAATATCCGTATTTCATATATACTATTATATTTCTATTTTGTATTAATGTGTAGTGTACGGGACGAACCTCATAGTTTCGGGAATATAACCAATTAATACGCATCAATTTGATGGCGCCGTTTAACTTTGTACTCCGTCCAAAACGGTTTAGCATGACATTTAATGAAACAGTTAATATGGGTAAACCTAAGATACCAGAGCACCTGTAAGTTAGTGATGTAACTGGTATAATAACATGAGCCAGTGTTGACGGAGACAACCAGATCAAATACCGGCGATTTCCGTTAGAGGTGTAGCACTTAATGTTATTGTCAGCGGTCTAGAACTGCAATTGCCGCCCGGTGTTACTGTTAATGGCAATACAACATCTCGCGTTCAAAAATTACAGTAAAAGGTCATGGGTGTTGAAATAGTACCAAAACCGTCGCGGAAATGCATCACAACTCTGAACCAGGCGAAATCAAATACAGGTAGGTGGTCGTACAAATATAACAAGTAAGAATGTATCAATATGTGACAATAAAACATTTTTCTGATAGGGGTATGTTCAATTATGGACAGATCCTCACAAAAGCTGGTAGAAAGATTTAGATTCATATACAATTGTTTATGTCCAATTTCACGATACTAATTATTATAAGGGGACACTTGAATGGGGAATAAGTGATATCATCAACCGATATTGTACATATTCAATACCAAACAAACCTTATCAACAGAGTAATTGTGGAAAATTTCAGCCAGCTAGCTAGTTTGGGCCCTATCGTGTTTTAAATAGAAACACAGATGAACGAAAATAGCTAGATCGTTTTAGATTCTTATGAGACCCAGAATATATATACTTATGTGGGTCTGCGTTAAATATTTTGATGTGTTACAAACAAACTTTTTTGATGATGGGTATAAAAACGTGACAAAAACTCCTAATCAAATTGCTATTTTCCAAGACTAATTGTAAAAAAGGTTTTAAAAAAAAGGCCAATAAAACGAACTTAAATATAGTTTTTGCACTAAATATAAACAATTACAGTCAATATTTTAAAACTTTGCAAGCAAATTAATAGAATGAACGTTTTAGTTCAATTTCCAAAGTTGTTCTCAAATACTTTTTATTTAGAAAAATATATGCATAGCTTTTACCATTTATCTCAGCACCTTTGCCTAACGACAGCATTGTGTTTTATCACATTTAAAGATTAAAATTTAGTTACTTTTCAATTTATGTCTTTATAATAATTTATGATAAATACACATAGTTAAGAATCATCTATTTAAAAAAAAACCCAGGAAAAAGAATTACTATTACTTATATTATACACAAATAATATTTAAACGCTTATGAATTTAAATCCAACTTCGATTTACCTTCAGCCTCCTCTTCGGGCATATAATTGGGTGATAGGGCTTTACCACGGTGATTAAATGAATAAAATGAGGGAAAGTTGCCCAAAGTATCCCAGGACTTGGCTTGCATATCCACGGTAGCACGAATTTCCTTAAAATTACCCACAATTTGTATAACATTGTAAATGACAACAATCAAACTGACCACAATTTGGACAACGATCTAAGGAAAAACAAATTTACAAAATATTTTTCGCTTAAATTAAAAACTAATAACATATAACTTACATCCAGGGGTAGTTTAGTAAATTCTTGTTCGGTTAAACGTAAATAAGTGCGATCTATTTAGGAATAAAATAATTAAAAATGTATTTATTTAGTAATTGACCTGCATTTTTTTCTTGTTTTATCAAGCGCTGTGGTACTTACAATGAGCCGCTGAATAGGCAGCATGAGCTAAGCTGACAAAGCCCGCAAGTAACAAAAATTTATTTAAAACTGTATTGACCATTTTAATTACTGGAAATTTGTTGTTTTCGATTTCAATTTATTTGATTTTTATTGAGTTTTTGTAGAAAATTACACGCTTGAAAATAATTTTTCAGTCTTTCCTCTTTTTCTTTAACCAAATAATGACAACTGTCAATTAAAATGACAATTAGTTTTACAGCAGTTGCCCTCAAACTGTATAAGAATTTTTAACAGAGTTGTTATTTTGTTCTTTGTTTGTTAGGGTATCCAGAGTAAAATGTGAAAATGTTAATTTTCTTATTTGAAATAATTGCAAATAAAATGTTAATACTTTATGGCATAAATCTAGATCAGCGAAATACCTTGCAGTTTAATAATTTTTTTGGTGTCGATAGCTCTCATAATTATAAGCACAAAAACGTTAACATTTTTGCCCGCTCTTTCTTACTTTAAGAGTTATAGGAATTTAAATTCAATATTTTTTATATATTTTTTTATTTTTTTTATATTTATTAAAAGTAATTACAATTTCAAATTCAAAGCCTCAGCGCCATAATAGCACTATTGAGGCGAGTTGGCACTACTATTTTTAAAAAAGGTAGTATTTCTACTAATATTTTAAAAATTTAGTATTTCTACTACTATTTTAAAAAAAGTAGTATTGCTACTACTATTTTCAAAAAAAGTAGCATTTCTACTACTATTTTAAAAAAAGTAGTATTTCTACTACTATTTAAAAAAAAGTACTATTTCTACTAATATTATAAATACTACTATAAATAAAAGTAGTATTTCTACTACTATTTTGAAAAAAAGTAGTATTTCTACTACTATTTAAAAAAAACAGTAGTATTTCTACTACTATTTTAAAAAAGTAGTATTTCTACTACTATTTTTAAAAAAGTTGTATTTCTACTACTATTTTTAAAAAAAGTAGTATTTCTACTACTATTTTTAAAAAAATTAGTATATCTACTACTATTTGTAAAAAAGTAGTATTTCTACTACTATTTTAAAAATTTAGTATTTCTACTACTATTAAAAAAAAGTAGTATTTCCACTACTATTAAAAAAAGTAGTATTTCCAATACTATTTTTAAAAAAGGTAGAATTTCTACTAATATTTTAAAAAAGTAGTTTTTCTACTAAAAATAGAAGTAGAAAAAAAGTAGTATTTCTACTACTATTTTAAAAAAGTAGTATTTCTACCACTATTTTAAAAAAAGGAGTAGTATTTCTACTACTATTTTTGAAAAAAGTAGTATTTCTACTACTATTTACAAAAAATTGTATATCTACTACTATTTTGAAAAAAAGTAGTATTTCTACTACTATTTTTAAAATAAGTAGTATTTCTACTAATATTTAAAAAAAAAATAGTATTTCTACTACTATTTTAAAAACTTTAATACAAGTACTACTTTTTTTTGAAAATAGTAGTAGAAATGCTACTTTTTTTGAAAATAGTAAATTTTTGCAAATAGTAGTAGAAATATTACTTTTTTTAAAAATAGTAGTAGAAATACTACTCCTTTTTTTAAAATAGTGGTAGAAATACTACTTTTTTTAAATAGTAGTAGAAATACTACTTTTTTTAAAAATAGTAGTAGAAATACTACTTTTTTTTTAAAAATAGTAGTAGAAATACTACTTTTCTTAAAATTAGTAGTAGACCAGGGATGGCAAAGTTGGTACATTTTTACTTTTTTTGGTACAGTTCGAACTTGATAAGTACAATGGTAGACCAATAACTAATTTGTACAATTTTGAAAACATTTTATCGAAAATCATCTTCCATTAGAAAATGATGACAGAGGAACGAACACAGCACAGTGGTGTATTTATTCTAGCAAACTCAGATATCAAAGCTGCATCCCGTTCTAAGGTAGGGTCACACATGGCAAATATTTGACGAAAAAGACGTAACCACTAAATAAAATGTATTTGAATTCTTTTATTAATTTCAAAAACTTATCTTATTTAGGATGATTCTAAAGAAATATTTAGTTTTATTTTATTTAATGCTGTTTGATCTTACAAAACACTCATAAGAGTAAACAACGTCAAACAAATTTGTTCCAAAAAAATTGTTTACGCTTTTTTGAGTAAATATTTGGCATGTGTGACCCTCCCTACCTTTAGTAAATTTGTCATATATTTGGAAAATAATCTGATCATTATGGGTATAATTGAATAGTGCTTCTAAATACCTTTAATATGATATATATAATATGGTATTGTTTATTAACATTGTGGATCAAAAATTACTTTTTGAATTTTAATGACAGTACTTCAGAAAATTTTGAAATACAGAAAAAGTGCTTTTAGCGAAGCCGGCGTTCGATACACCCCAGAGTTTAAAGTCCCTTCGCTAATACAGAAAATATGAATATTAACAGAAAATAAATTATAAAAAAAAAGAGAAAAATTATTATGCGAAGCCGCTTTTCGACATATTTTGGAGTTAAAAATCCTTCTGCCCGGCTCAGGTCCTAATAGGATTCTATAGTTGAAACAAAAAGTAGATTTTTAGATATTTTTAGTTTTTTTTTTGTATTAGAATGTGCTAATATTTGTTTTAGAAGGCCTAATAACATAGATCGGAAACTGTCCTTTCAAAGGTCTAACTCAGTTGTCAATATTGTATTAGTAAAATCAACACTAGTATGTGTGTTTTTTCTATGTGTATTTCTCTTTGACTGAAAGACTATTAGAATTTTAAAAAATTTGTTCGATTCCAAAACTTCTCACATGTTATATAAACGGGGTACAGGTTTCCAAATAATTATTTAAACAAATTCAAGTATGTTTTTCTATTGTGAAGTTCAAGGCGAAACATCACCTTATTGAGTTTTATTTTAACCTTTTAATTCAAAACTTTATTACAACCTCTGGTGTTGCACAACTGACAACTTGGCTGTGATTGCAACATGCACTTGTAATACTCCCAACCATTGGAAGCACAGCCTCGTACGATATGACCCCTTTGTTGGCTGAAATATTCAAAACAAGCCTGCATACCAACATTGCTAGGTTCCAGATCATTTAAGGGACATGGCAAAGGATCGCGTTTAGTTATTTCAGCACAATTATTCTCCAAAGTGCCACATTGATAGCAATGCAAACGTTCGGTAGGAAACGGACCACGATTACAAAAGCTGCCCTCACACAAATGGCAGTGAGCCGTAGAGGTATGATTACAATTAAGCAGCTGGCTTTCACAACCTCTACGGGTTACACCATCTGCAAAGGTGGCCACTAAACATCTAGCGGCCGGTATTTCACATTCTTCGATCTCCAAAAATCCTGGCCTTTCCCAGGCCGCACAATTCGTATCGATTTCACTGGTGCATTTGTAGCAGCGTGTAAAAGCCATTTTATTACAATCTTTGGGTATATCACATTCATATTCACGATTTATGTCCGTTTTATTATGGGGCGCAACGGAACAGCCTCTTTCGACATGCCAGTTTTTATACTCGATGGCATAACAGGAGGTGGCCTCGGGAGAGCTACAAAATGTTGTTGCCACCACCGCGGTATCAAAGCGGCAATAATCATTTCCCTTCTCCGAGTTGCACTGCAAACATTGTTGTGTTTCCAAATTGCCGGTATTGCAAAAATCCGGTCCACTGCACATTAAAGTGCGATTCAGGTTTTCCTTTACTTCCTCGGGCACATGATCCGAACAACCACGCACCACATGATCCAAATTGTGATAAATGAAACATGAACTATTCGCATTAATTTTAATATCCATTTCACAGGTCTCATATTTTGTGATATTGTGGTTGTGAACCAGGTCTCTTTTACAACCACGGCCCAATTTTGAGTCACATTGGGCACATTTTAATTTCCCAGTTGCGGGCGCATTATTACAACCATTGTAATCGCAATAAATAGCACGCGTGGATACAGTATGATTTGTATTGGAACGACATCCACGAAAGATTTGATCTATTTCGATGGCATCAATATAACATTCATCATTTTCAGTGTGATTGGGACAAGGATGGGGTTTTCCAATGACTCTATCACAGCCCTCGCCACTGCACTGGTAACATTTTAAACGTCCAGGTGGATATACGCCCTTGTTGCATAGATTATCATTGCAGGATTTTCTATAAGTTGCTCCAGCTGTGGGCGTGGCATCGGAACAGCCACGATATGTTACAGAATCGACTGGAGGATAAATGATAAGTAAAAATCAGTATAATAAGATTATATATAATTTGTTGCTACAACTATAAAATATTATAATATTTGAGGATTGCCAACACAATTGTTACTATCATAGATAAATACACATAGATCGGAAACTCTTCTGTCAAAGACCTAACTCAGTTGTTAAAAACCTAAGTGGTGAGAGAATGTATTAGTAAAAAAGTAAAATTTTTGAGTAATTTTTTTCTAATTTCCGCTCTATGTATATTTTTTCTATGGTTACTATTTTCTTGCTTTATTTTCTTAGTTTTTAAAACTAAATTTTCAATGTTTGCTAAAGTCTATATAGGTATAAAATGAAAAAAAAAAACTCTAGAATTTAATAGACTTTATTTTATCAACACTTTAAACATTAATACACATGCAATTGTAACCATTTAAAGTTCTTTTTTGTTTGATTGCGATTAACTAGAATGTCATGCATGACAAATGACAGTATTCCTGTGATAAAACTGATAAAAAAAATATTGAGTTCATTTGGCCAACAAAAGGTCATTGACCACGAACAATAATTACAAGTATTAAATAACTATTATGTATGGCAGTTACTATTTATGCTTGTAATTTATATTTGCATTAAAATGTTTGCGATTTCATACAGGAAATGTTATTATGTATTGTAAATTTCAGCTATATGTATATAACATAAGAGAATTTTATATTTATGAATGACAACCGGGAAAAAGGGGTTTGGAATGCACACTTTTAAGCAAGTAGAGCTTATTCTTCCACTATCTCTACTGAAGTCATCCAAATAATCGCAACCAGACTATATCTTCATATATGGTAGATTGAGTAGGCGAATTTATATATGCTGGTTGTGCTGGCGAATTCTGGCGAATTCCCTGACAGCCAATTCGCCTTCAAATGCAGGCACAATGTCAAACTACATATAAAAAAAATATAACCAATTCGCTCGGTGTTCTGAATTCGCCGATGACACTACCTTATAAATTAATATACCTTGGATAGATCATTATTTTGAGCAAGGCGAATTTATATACAAGGTCGTTTCGGTGGCGAATTCAGGAAAATACGAGCGAATTCATTAATTTTTAATATATGGAGTTTGACATTCAAAACATCTCTCTCATTGTTTCGAATGTCAAACTTCATGTATAAAAAATTAATGAATTCGCTCGTATTTGCCTGAATTCGCCACCGACACCACCTTGTATATAAATTCGCCTTGATTTTGAACGTCAAACACCATTTATACAAAATAAATCAAGGTGAATTCATATAAGGTGTACTCGTTAGCCCAGTTGATCATCAGCTTTTTCATCTCAATTGTCAAAATTTGTGTTAATATTGGTGCGCGTCATATATATGTGTGTGTTTGTGTGTTTTTGATGCGTCCACTTTTTTCCTATTGTTTTATATTCAATTTCTTCTGTTCCTCCATGCGTTTGAACTTTCATCGAACATTTTAACATCCTCCACATGAAATAAAGCAATAAATATAAAACTTACACTGGTTTGTTGTTAAATTCCAGTTTAATATTGAATTCGCCGTACTTGTGTTTTTTGACAGATGGGATGAAAAGCAAAAACAAAATGTATGTTGTTTTTGTATTGTTGTATTTGTTGTAGGGACGAGTACACCTTATATGAATTCGCCTTGAAATAAATGAATTCATTAAAATTTGTGTGAATTCGACACTGCAACCACTTTGTATAAATTCGCCTCAGGTCTTTGAAATGAGGGTGAAACTGAAATTTTGAAAGATGTTTTAAGGAACGAACTAGGGTTCTTAATCGGAACATTTTCAAGATACTTCTGGAATTTCCTAATACTTTTCTTCCAAAAGTTACAGTATTATTACTGGACAGATAAAACAGATTCGATGTGGTTTGTTTCAAATCCAATGATTCATAGATTTTTTCGATACTAGCAACAAAAAATCAGTTTACACAGAAGAATTACATTTTAAATAAACGAATTTGTGCCACCCTAACTAAAATTATTCAGCCAGAACAACAAAATTCGGTCAATTTAACTGAATAATTTGATTAGAAATACATCCGGTCATCACAACCAAAATTGTTTTATAGCGGTTGGATGCGGGAAAAAGTTAGAGAAATTAGGAACCCTAGAACGAACATTTAAAGATTTTGAAGAAATTAAAAATCTAAATAAATATCATACTATATAAAATCTCAGCTAAAAATTGTCGGTGAATGGTGATTTTGCATCTGTGCATTTAAAAAACACGTATATAACATACAATTTTTGTACTGCTGAGTTTGTCCTGCTGACATCAGGAAATACAAGAGGATTCAGTATGCTTTTATAGGGGCGCAGATGTTAGCACGATTCTTAAATTTATATTTGATGTACACAGTGGACCATCGTTCTATGAAACTAGATGAAAGCACATAATTTTTTGAAGATGATATTTGTTAAATGGTCGTCGCCATTGTTGACCACTTTGAGCTCTTTTTAATTCACTTTTAATCAAGCTGGCGAAAACTTCGCTTCGTCTTGTCTGATATTCTCTCTTGCGAAAATCCAAAAAATTGTATTTTTTTACAATTTTGCCCATAGGACCTTCGGGGCTGAGAAAATACTTTGGAAGTAAATAGGGATCACATCAAGGTTTCCAAATCTGCTTTCCGTTTTCTGATCCCAGCTTAAGGATTTTGGAAAGTTGAAATTTTTATAAAAAATAGGTCAAATTCCGCAGGGCGTAGGGCCGACATATTCGGAAAACTAGACATGTCTTTTATACCAAAATGTTCTCCGTAAAGATACCTTACGGAAACACATACAATTGTTATATGTTCTTAATTAAAGTTTTTTTTTGAATAATAAGAGAGTTAAGTCACCTTTTCGTCCAAAAAACTGCAAAAATTTACTATTTTTTGAATTTTTAAATTGAAAATCGTTTATTTTTGGATTCATAATAGATATTGCTCTGAAATCTTTTGTATGTTATTGGTAGTTTAGCTGTCTAACTAACAAAAGAAATTTGAGTCCATTCGGTTCAAAAGTAAGCCCTATATTTTTAAAAAAGCGGACCAAGGTATGGCCAAATTTTTAAAGTTCAATTTTGAAATGCATATAACTCGGAAATTATAAGAGATAAATAGCACACGCAAGTACGTTTTTCAAGAACTCGCCAAGCGCTTGTTTAAAAATTTTACATGTCGAAGGTATCCTCATTTGAGCCCCTATAGCGCCGCCCCTGAACCATTCGTAGGGTCCATTTTAATAACTTAAATTCGAAAACTCCTTGGCTACGCCCATGTCAAATTTTATCCCGATCGGACCAGCCGTTTAGAAATGCCAGATATAATTCCAAAAAATTTTGATTTTGCCCCACTGTGGGACAGACGAACATGGCGATATCGAATCCAAAATATGGGAGTTTTAGGATTTTTGCTTAGTGGGAACACATTTGTTACAAGGCTTATATGGCAGACTTAAAACATACTAGAATCTAGTAATTAGATTATATAGAACAGTATTCCGCTTTGGTATTTTATAACAAACTAGCTGACCCGGTGCACTTCGCCACCCCAATTGGATGAAATAAATAGTACTATTAAGTATCCGTTTGTGAATTAATACTAATTCAGGATAACATGTCTCTAGTTTCATGTTTATTAATTCATTACAAAAAGGAACAATCGAATAAAGAAAAAGTACCAAAAAGTCACCCCTAGAATGCTCACTCAGTCCTAAGTCCATTGTTATAGAAATTTCAAAAGATACCATTCGAATAAAGAAAAAGTACCAAACAGTCTCCCCCTAGAATTCAAAGTCACTTAGGACCATATATGCTTGATTTCAAGTTTCTAGGTCCATTTTTATAAAACATTTGAAAAGTACCCTTAGAATAAAGAAAAAGTACCATATTCAATTCTCTCTCACTTATGACCATATATGCTTTATTTCGTGTTTCTACGTCCATTATTATAGAAAATTCAAAAAGTACCATTAGAATAAAGAAAAAGTACCATAAGTCCCCCATTTGTGGATTCCCACTCACTCAGTTCCATATAACATTTATTTCATGTTCATTGGTGAAGAAATTACAAAAAAAAAGGAAAAAGTACCAAAAAGTCTCCCCCTAGAATTCTCACTGACTTAGGACCATGTATGCTTAATTTCATGTTTCTAAGTCCATTGTTATAGAAAATTCAAAAACTTCCATTAGAAGAATAAGAAAGTACCAAAAAGCTGACACATGTGGATTCCCACCCACTCGGGCCCATGTAAGCTTTATTTCATGTTTCTTGGTTCATTGGTGAAGAAATTAATAAAAGTACCATTAGAATAAAGAAAAAGTACCATGAAGTATCCGCTTGAATTTTCACTCACATAGGACCATATACGCTAAATTTCATATTTCTAGGTCCATTATTTTAGAAAATTCAAAAAGTACCATTACAATATAAAAAAAGTACCAAAAAGCAGCCACTTGTGGATTCCCTCCCGCTTGACCCATGTAAAAGCTTTATTTCATGTTTCTAGGTTCATTATTGGAGAAATTACAAAAAGTACCATTCCAATAAAGCAAAAGTACCAAAAAGTCTCCCCTAGAATTCTCACTCACTTAGGACCATATATGCTTAATTTCATGTTTCTAAGTCCATTATAGAAAATTCAAAATTCAGTTCTCACATTTTGGTACCTAAATATTATCCCCTATTCCTAACACTAACTTCACTCAGATACAAATCAGCTAACTTTAATGTCGATAAGTGAAATAATGTAAAATATTAACAAAGTACCCTAAACGTTCGAATTTCCAAAAATCCCTTCTTATCGGATCGTTTTGGGGAGGGAGGAAACCACAGTTAAAATTTCATGGCGTTACTCTTTTATATATATAGATCACAGATTAACCTTATTTTCTCGATAAACACAGTATTTACAAAGTTACAGAGGGTTTTAGTTTTTTATAGAATTTCTCTTCTAAAATACAATCTTTGGTCAGAAATATAAGTGATTCTTGATAAACGCAGTATTTACAAAGTTACAGAGCATAATATATCCATTGAAGCGTTACTGAGAGGGAAAAAACCTAAGTCTGTTGTCAAAAACCTAAGTCGTGAGAATGTGTTAGTACATACTTTTTACGTTGTATTAGTGCCTTTTTAATTTTCAACAGACAGAGTTCTAAAATTCAAATTTCAATAAAAAATATAAGTGATCACAGATTAACCTTATTTTCTCGATAAACGCAGTATTTACAAAGTTACAGAGGGTTTTAGTTTTTTATAGAATTTCTCTATTAAAATTAAATTTTTAATAAGAAATATAAGTGATCACAGATTAACATGATTTTCTCGATAAACGCAGTATTTACAAAGTTACAGAGGGTTTTAGTTTTTATAGAATTTCTCTTAAAAAAATCAATTTTTAGTCAGATATATAAGTGATCACAGATTAACCTTATTTTCTCGATAAACGCAGTATTTACAAAGTTACAGAGAGTTTTAGTTTTTTATAGATTTTCTCTAATAAGAAATATAAGTGATCACAGATTAACCTTATTTTCTCGATAAACAAAGTTAGAGATGGGTTTAGTGTTTTCTAGAATTTCTCTACTAAAATTAAATTTTTAATAAGAAATATAAGTGATCACAGATTAACCTTATTTTCTCGATAATCGCAATATTTACAAAGTTACAGAGGGTTTTAGTTTTTATAGAATTTCTCTTAAAAAAATCAGTTTTTAGTCAGATATATAAGTGATCACAGATTAACCGTATTTTCTCGATAAACGCAGTATTTACAAAGTTACAGAGGGTTTTAGTTTTTATAGAATTTCTCTATTAAAATTCAATTTTTGGTCAGAAATATAAGTGATCACAGATTAACCTTATTTTCTCGATAATTTTAATATAGAATTTCTTCTGTATTAAAGTTAAATTTTTAGTGAGAAATTTAATAGAATTTCTCTAATAAAATTCAATTTTTGGTCAGAAATATAAGTGATCACAGATTAACCTTATTTTCTCGATAATTTTAATATAGAATTTCTTCTGTATTAAAATTAAATTTTTAGTGAGAAATATAAGTGATCACAGATTAACCTTATTTTTTCGATAAACGCAGTATTTACAAAGTTACAGAGGGTTTTAGTTTTTTACAGAATTTCCTTATTAAAATTAAATTTTTGGTCAGAAATTTTTTTTGGATTTTTTTTATTAAAATTCAGTTTTCAGTGAGAAATATAAGTGATCACAGATTAACCTTATTTTCTCGATAAACGCAGTATTTACAAAGTTACAGAGGGTTTTAGTTCTTTATAGAATTTCTCTATTAAAATTCAATTTTTAGTCATAAATATAAGTGATCACAGATTAACCGTATTTTCTCGATAAACGCAGTATTTACAAAGTTACAGAGGGTTTTAGTTTTTATAGAATTTTTTTTATTAAAATTCAATTTTTGGTCAGAAATATAACTGATCACAGATTAACCTTATTTTCTCGATAAACGCAGTATTTACAAAGTTACAGAGGGTTTTAGTTTTTTATAGATTTTCTCTAATAAGAAATATAAGTGATCACAGATTAACCTTATTTTCTCGATAAACGCAGTATTTACAAAGTTAAAGAGGGTTTTAGTTTTTTATAGAATTTCTCTATTAAAATTAAATTTTTAATAAGAAATATAAGTGATCACAGATTAACATGATTTTCTCGATAAACGCAGTATTTACAAAGTTACAGAGGGTTTTAGTTTTTATAGAATTTCTCTATTAAAATTCAATTTTTGGTCAGAAATATAAGTGATCACAGATTAACCTTATTTTCTCGATAATTTTAATATAGAATTTCTTCTGTATTAAAATTAAATTTTTAGTGAGAAATATAAGTGATCACAGATTAACCTTATTTTTTCGATAAACGCAGTATTTACAAAGTTACAGAGGGTTTTAGTTTTTTACAGAATTTCCTTATTAAAATTAAATTTTTGGTCAGAAATTTTTTTTGGATTTTTTTATTAAAATTCAGTTTTCAGTGAGAAATATAAGTGATCACAGATTAACCTTATTTTCTCGATAAACGCAGTATTTACAAAGTTACAGAGGGTTTTAGGTCTTTATAGAATTTCTGTATTAAAATTCAATTTTTAGTGAGAAATATAAGTGATCACAGATTAACCTTATTTTCTCGATAAACGCAGTATTTACAAAGTTACAGAGGGTTTTAGTTTTTATAGAATTTTTTTTATTAAAATTCATTTTGGTCAGAAATATAACTGATCACAGATTAACCTTATTTTCTCGATAAACGCAGTATTTACAAAGTTACAGAGGGTTTTAGGTCTTTATAGAATTTCTGTATTAAAATTCAATTTTTAGTCATAAATATAAGTGATCACAGATTAACCTTATTTTCTCGATAAACGCAGTATTTACAAAGTTACAGAGGGTTTTAGTTTTTATAGAATTTCTCTATTAAAATTCAATTTTTAGTCAGAAATATAAGTGATCACAGATTAACCTTATTTTCTCGATAATTTTAATATAGAATTTCTTCTGTATTAAAATTAAATTTTTAGTGAGAAATATAAGTGATCACAGATTAACCTTATTTTTTCGATAAACGCAGTATTTACAAAGTTACAGAGGGTTTTAGTTTTTTACAGAATTTCCTTATTAAAATTAAATTTTTGGTCAGAAATTTTTTTTGGATTTTTTTATTAAAATTCAGTTTTCAGTGAGAAATATAAGTGATCACAGATTAACCTTATTTTCTCGATAAACGCAGTATTTACAAAGTTACAGAGGGTTTTAGGTCTTTATAGAATTTCTGTATTAAAATTCAATTTTTAGTGAGAAATATAAGTGATCACAGATTAACCTTATTTTCTCGATAAACGCAGTATTTACAAAGTTACAGAGGGTTTTAGTTTTTATAGAATTTTTTTTATTAAAATTCATTTTGGTCAGAAATATAACTGATCACAGATTAACCTTATTTTCTCGATAAACGCAGTATTTACAAAGTTACAGAGGGTTTTAGTTCTTTATAGAATTTCTCTATTAAAATTCAATTTTTAGTCATAAATATAAGTGATCACAGATTAACCGTATTTTCTCGATAAACGCAGTATTTACAAAGTTACAGAGGGTTTTAGTTTTTATAGAATTTTTTTTATTAAAATTCAATTTTTGGTCAGAAATATAACTGATCACAGATTAACCTTATTTTCTCGATAAACGCAGTATTTACAAAGTTACAGAGGGTTTTAGTTTTTTATAGATTTTCTCTAATAAGAAATATAAGTGATCACAGATTAACCTTATTTTCTCGATAAACGCAGTATTTACAAAGTTAAAGAGGGTTTTAGTTTTTTATAGAATTTCTCTATTAAAATTAAATTTTTAATAAGAAATATAAGTGATCACAGATTAACATGATTTTCTCGATAAACGCAGTATTTACAAAGTTACAGAGGGTTTTAGTTTTTATAGAATTTCTCTTAAAAAAATCAATTTTTAGTCAGATATATAAGTGATCACAGATTAACCTTATTTTCTCGATAAACGCAGTATTTACAAAGTTACAGAGAGTTTTAGTTTTTTATAGATTTTCTCTAATAAGAAATATAAGTGATCACAGATTAACCTTATTTTCTCGATAAACAAAGTTAGAGATGGGTTTAGTGTTTTCTAGAATTTCTCTACTAAAATTAAATTTTTAATAAGAAATATAAGTGATCACAGATTAACCTTATTTTCTCGATAATCGCAGTATTTACAAAGTTACAGAGGGTTTTAGTTTTTATAGAATTTCTCTTAAAAAAATCAATTTTTAGTCAGATATATAAGTGATCACAGATTAACCGTATTTTCTCGATAAACGCAGTATTTACAAAGTTACAGAGGGTTTTAGTTTTTATAGAATTTCTCTATTAAAATTCAATTTTTGGTCAGAAATATAAGTGATCACAGATTAACCTTATTTTCTCGATAATTTTAATATAGAATTTCTTCTGTATTAAAATTAAATTTTTAGTGAGAAATTTAATAGAATTTCTCTATTAAAATTCAATTTTTGGTCAGAAATATAAGTGATCACAGATTAACCTTATTTTCTCGATAATTTTAATATAGAATTTCTTCTGTATTAAAATTAAATTTTTAGTGAGAAATATAAGTGATCACAGATTAACCTTATTTTTTCGATAAACGCAGTATTTACAAAGTTACAGAGGGTTTTAGTTTTTTACAGAATTTCCTTATTAAAATTAAATTTTTGGTCAGAAATTTTTTTTGGATTTTTTTATTAAAATTCAGTTTTCAGTGAGAAATATAAGTGATCACAGATTAACCTTATTTTCTCGATAAACGCAGTATTTACAAAGTTACAGAGGGTTTTAGGTCTTTATAGAATTTCTGTATTAAAATTCAATTTTTAGTCATAAATATAAGTGATCACAGATTAACCTTATTTTCTCGATAAACGCAGTATTTACAAAGTTACAGAGGGTTTTAGTTTTTATAGAATTTCTCTATTAAAATTCAATTTTTGGTCAGAAATATAAGTGATCACAGATTAACCTTATTTTCTCGATAATTTTAATATAGAATTTCTTCTGTATTAAAATTAAATTTTTAGTGAGAAATATAAGTGATCACAGATTAACCTTATTTTTTCGATAAACGCAGTATTTACAAAGTTACAGAGGGTTTTAGTTTTTTACAGAATTTCCTTATTAAAATTAAATTTTTGGTCAGAAATTTTTTTTGGATTTTTTTATTAAAATTCAGTTTTCAGTGAGAAATATAAGTGATCACAGATTAACCTTATTTTCTCGATAAACGCAGTATTTACAAAGTTACAGAGGGTTTTAGGTCTTTATAGAATTTCTGTATTAAAATTCAATTTTTAGTGAGAAATATAAGTGATCACAGATTAACCTTATTTTCTCGATAAACGCAGTATTTACAAAGTTACAGAGGGTTTTAGTTTTTATAGAATTTTTTTTATTAAAATTCATTTTGGTCAGAAATATAACTGATCACAGATTAACCTTATTTTCTCGATAAACGCAGTATTTACAAAGTTACAGAGGGTTTTAGTTCTTTATAGAATTTCTCTATTAAAATTCAATTTTTAGTCATAAATATAAGTGATCACAGATTAACCGTATTTTCTCGATAAACGCAGTATTTACAAAGTTACAGAGGGTTTTAGTTTTTATAGAATTTTTTTTATTAAAATTCAATTTTTGGTCAGAAATATAACTGATCACAGATTAACCTTATTTTCTCGATAAACGCAGTATTTACAAAGTTACAGAGGGTTTTAGTTTTTTATAGATTTTCTCTAATAAGAAATATAAGTGATCACAGATTAACCTTATTTTCTCGATAAACGCAGTATTTACAAAGTTAAAGAGGGTTTTAGTTTTTTATAGATTTTCTCTAATAAGAAATATAAGTGATCACAGATTAACCTTATTTTCTCGATAAACGCAGTACTTACAAAGTTACAGAGGGTTTTAGTTTTTTATAGAATTTCTCTATTAAAATTCAATTTTTGGTCAGAAATATAAGTGATCACAGATTAACCTTATTTTCTCGATAAACGCAGTATTTACAAAGTTACAGAGGGTTTTAGTTTTTATAGAATTTCTTCTGTATTAAAATTAAATTTTCAGTGAGAAATATAAGTGATCACAGATTAACCTTATTTTCTCGATAAACGCAGTATTTACAAAGTTACAGAGGGTTTTAGTTCTTTATAGAATTTCTCTATTAAAATTCAATTTTTAGTCATAAATATAAGTGATCACAGATTAACCGTATTTTCTCGATAAACGCAGTATTTACAAAGTTACAGAGGGTTTTAGTTTTTATAGAATTTTTTTTATTAAAATTCAATTTTTGGTCAGAAATATAACTGATCACAGATTAACCTTATTTTCTCGATAAACGCAGTATTTACAAAGTTACAGAGGGTTTTAGTTTTTTATAGAATTTCTCTCTTTAGTCAGATATAAACGCAGTATTTACAAAGTTACAGAGGGTTTTAGTTTTTATAGAATTTCCTTATTAAAATTAAATTTTTGGTCAGAAATTTTTTTTGGATTTTTTTTTATTAAAATTAGATTTTTGGTCAGAAATATAAGTGATCACAGATTAACCTTATTTTCTCGATAAACGCAGTACTTACAAAGTTACAGAGGGTTTTAGTTTTTTATAGAATTTCTCTATTAAAATTCAATTTTTAGTCAGATATATAAGTGATCACAGATTAATCTTATTTTCTCGATAAACGCAGTATTTACAAAGTTACAGAGGGTTTTAGTTTTTATAGAATTTCTCTATTAAAATTAAATTTTTGGTCAGAAATATAAGTGATCACAGATTAACCTTTTTGTCGTTTAGTTTTTTTCTTATAGAATTTCTCTATTAAAATTAAATTGTTAATAAAAAATATAAGTGATCCTGGACACTTATATTTGTTTTCCTGGACATATATTTGTTTTGTATTTAAATGAAACATATACAAAATTTCAATGTTTTCTATTTTTGTATATATATTTTGGTTTGGGAACCATCGATTTGATAATATAAAAAGTATGTTGATATATTTAGT
The DNA here is from genome assembly GCA_942486065.2 of Calliphora vomitoria. Lineage (NCBI taxonomy): Eukaryota > Metazoa > Arthropoda > Insecta > Diptera > Calliphoridae > Calliphora > Calliphora vomitoria. The sequence continues at coordinate 111,731,441 of OW818030.2, read as the reverse complement.
ATGGTTTTTATTATATTATTGTGTAGTATATTTATAATGTATTATAATTTATTATTAATTCAGGAATACAGCTTTGTAATATATGTATATTTAAATTGGCCTAAATGGCTTTATATATTACAATGAATAAAAATAAAAATTATATTCATATAAATTTGTATCGTGGTGGGAGCTCATAATAAAATATTCGTATCTCTATGTCAAATTATAAAAAAGCATATTTTATGAAAAAGTACAAAAAATAAATACCGTTTTTATCCATTAAGGGTTCGAATTTCCAAAAAGTACCAAACTTATATTTTTTATTTTTTGTTAAGCAAAGAATACGATTTAAAATTTGTTTCTATGTTTATTAGTTTAAAAGATACATAGGGTGCCAAAAAAGTACCAAAATAGAGTTTTTACCCGTTTTCTCCCCTGATAGGTTCGAATCCGAAAAAGTACGAAACACCTGTCAGCTTATTTTTTAAATGGAGTAACATGCAATTTTAAGTTTTTTTGTATCTTTATTAGTTTTGAAGATATTTTACCCGTTTTTACCCTTTTTTACCCCCTAAACGTTCGAATTTCCAAAAATCCCTTCTTATCGGATCGTTTTGGGGAGAGAGGAACCCACAGTTTAAGTTTCATGATTCTAGCTTCAGTCGTTTGGGCTGTGCGATGATGAATCAGTCAGTCAGTCAGTAACGTTAATCTTTTATATATATAGATAGACTAAATCCGAAATTACATAAACATAAAATGGATTAACTTTGGAAGGACCTCTATTAAATTTTTGGACACATTTATATGTGGGAATAATCTCTGTAATTATATTATACATATGTAATAATATTAACACCAGGGTAGGGTATATTGGGTTAGTGCAAAAATATTGTCCCAAAACCCACTTTAAAGTATACCAATCTGCTCAGGATCGATTACGCGATGTCCGTCCATCCGTCTATCCGCCCATTTAAACCTTGTAATCAAACTACAGGTCGCAATTTCAAAAATAATTCGACAAAATTTGGTACAAGCTCTTCTATTGTCCCAAGGACGATTGCCCTATCTGAAAATTGTTAAGCTCTCATAAATATCTTAGTTATATAGATATCCAAACCAAATTCAGCAAAAATAAGTTTTATATAAGCCGAATGATATAAACGATTTGCATCTAAAACGTTTGCCAATTTTGGAATCCCAGCTTTGGCATTTTGAAACACTTAGTCTCAATTCAAAATTTCTATAAACATAGGTTAAATTCGTAAAGGCCTAGGGAAGCCCCTATTAGTATATTTTAGGTGTTTTCTATTTTAAACCTATTCTTGTTGAGATACCTATAAATGAAATATTAAACCGTTATAAGTTCTTTAAGAAACATTTTTTCCCGGAACCATTTGATTTTTACGTTATGAAATACTTTGCAAACTTTCAGTGTATCATAACTTACACTACGCACTATAATCACACCAATAAACTGTTTAAATTTGTTCCCTTGTCTATCTAAAATATTTATCTTTTATCTCACCTACATATTTGTGAAATATTTATATATTTAGTTGTAAATACTTACTTACCTATTGACATTGTACACTGCAGTGATTTACAATTTTCATATGGCAAATCGGTTTCATTTAATGTTGTTGCACATGCCTCCAACGATATCGAGTCACATTTATAGCACACAATTGCGTCACAAATAGTTACTACTCAAACGAATGATTTATAAATAAATATAGGAAATTTCGTTAAATTAAAATAAAATTTTGTAGTTTAATTTTAAATTTTTTATTTACCATCATAAATTATGTACTTACTCACATTTTGTGACCAACAGTATGAAACAAATGATAAAGAAATATTTTAATTCTCTCACTTTAAAATGCATTATTTTAGTAGTGTGTCATTAATTTCGACCATATATCTATCAAAAGGGGTTCTTTAAACGTTGAGATCAATTAAAGTACTAAAAATCGATTTGTTTTTAAATATTTAAAAAGGAAAAGTTTGGTTTGCGGTAAACAACATTAGGGGATTTCACAGTTGTTTAGTCTAGCAAAACATATAGTAAAGTCAAGTTACTGAATTCATATGAAATAAACAAATCCGAAATTGTTGCAAAATTATGATTAACTTGGGATTGAATTAGATTAACTCCTCCTAAGTATATCAGGTTGCTAAGATTCTTGCATTTATTTTGTCTTTAGATTAGCTGTTTAAATTGTGTTACTTCAATCTGTGAGTACCCATAATTTCAACCTTAAGTAGGGTCTAACATTCGTTATAATATTGCACTTGTTTATCTCTGCAAAGATTAGCATGTTTTATCAACGATTAAAACGATTGCTACAACACTTTCTATTGTTTTTTAAATGTCCATATCGAGTAAATAAATAAAATAACATGTCTATAATTAAAAAAAGAAATAAATACCTCAAAAAATATCGTACATATTTCCACAAAATACTAAATCATAGAAACATTTAAACACATTTTAATTTAATTCTGTTGTGTAGAAGCCACAATCATTAATGTCTTTATTATACCCTTGGATAATACATCAATATATCGGCTTAAGTCCTGGTTCGGTTCCTATTTAAAATCGGGAAAAACCACGACTACCTAAATTTTTTTAAACTTTTTTGGACCTATAGCTCGATTACAAAGTCATGTATATAGATATAATGGATATCAAATGAAAGGCATTTCATAGACCTTTCCAATGACGCTTCGACATTTATAATGGATGACAATGGCTCAAAATCAAATTATCCCGAAATTTTTCACCAACAAAAATGGTTTTCCACCAAGAATTGTTTTTAATTTTTATCTTAAAATTTACTTTGGTGAATGGTATATGAGATTAGGGACTAGCACTCTTGTTTTCCTTAAAGTGAACAAAAATTGGCCATATATACATTAAAGTACTGCTATAATAAGTGACCATTATGTCTACAAGCCATAGGATACAGAGAACCCACGTATCATTCATAGAGTGCCGTTATATCCACTTAAATTCACTGCATGGTGCGACGTTAATGCCGGAGGTGTCATTGGGAACGATGTGGTTAACATATTCACTCGAACTTGTAAGAGATATGGAAAGAGTTTTTGTTGGCCCAAATTGATGAATTGTGACTGGAGGAGATGTGGTTTCAATTAGATGTTGAACAATGCGTTTCCGGTTGCATTATATCTCGTTTTGCCGATTTGATACCAACGATTGAACCTAACTTAAGACTATATAAGGACCAACAACTGAACCTAATTTGAGACTATATAAAGATCTACGATTGAAACTAATTTGAGACTATATAAGGACTTGCGAATGATCCTAATTTGAGACTATATGAGGACCTACGATTGAACCTAATTTGAGACTATATAAGGACCAACGATTGAACCTAACTTGAGACTATATGAGGACCTACAATTGAACCTAATTTGAGACTATATAAGGACCAACGATTGAACCTAATTTGAGACTATATAAGGACCAACAACTGAACCTAATTTGAGACTATATAAGGACTAACAACTGAACTTAATTTGTGACTATATAAAGACCTACGATTGAACCTAATTTGAGACTATATAAGGACTTACGATTGATCCTAATTTGAGACTATATGAGGACCTACGATTGAACCTAATTTGAGACTATATAAGGACCAACGATTGAACCTAATTTGAGACTATATAAGGACCAACAACTGAACCTAATTTGAGACTATATAAGGACAAACAACTGAACCTAATTTGAGACTATATAAGGACTAACGATTGAACCTATTTTTAGACTATTTGAGGCCTTACGATTGAACCTAATTTGAGACTATATGAGGACCTACGATTGAACCTAAATTAAGACATTAAAAATACCAACGACTGAAACTAATTTGAGACTATGTAAGGACCAACGATTGAACCTAACTTGAGACTATATAAGGACCAACGATTGAACCTAACTTGAGACTATATAAGGACCAACGATTGAACCTAATTTGAGACGATATAAGGACCTACGATTGAACCTAATTTAAGACATTAGAAATACCAACGATTGAACCTAATTTCAGACTATGTAAGGACCTACGATTGAACCTGGTTTGAGACTATATAAGGACCAACGATTGAACCTAACTTGATACTATATAAGGCCCTACGATTGAACCTAGTTTGAGACTATATAAGTACCATCGATTGAACCTAACTTGAGACTATATAAGGACCAACGATTGAACCTAACTTGAGACTATATATGGACCAACGATTGAACCTAATTTGAGGACCAACGATTAAACCTATTTTTAGACTATTTAAGGACCTACCTACGATTAAAGCTAATTTAAGACATAAGAAAGACCTACTATTGAAGATAATTTTAAAATTTATAAAAGCGTTTAAAGTCGCATTAGAAATTGAATTAGATTGAAGCAAATTTAAGACTTTAAAAAGACTTATGTTTGAAGCTAATTTAAGACTTTATAAAGGTTATATAAGATTCATAACTGCCGACTATAGTTCCCTAAATTGTTTTCATTTAATTTATTTGATTTTATCTCTCTAATCTAGGAATACATGTATGTGTGATACAAGTACTAAAAGTCCTTGGATGCCATGTAAAAATATTTATATAAAACCCACAAACAATTCTTAAAACATGAGCAAGAATATGTGGATATTTTTCTAAATCATATTAAGTACTTTCAACTGAAATGGAAACTAAAACATTGATCTACTTAATTATTATAATTAATAATGCATTAAAACATCTACAATATTTCAATGCAAACATCAGTAATTTATTAAAGAGAATGTAATTATTATTTGTTGTACACAAAAAATAATAGTGTACGTAAATCGAATAATTGAGATACTTGTATTGATTAAAATATTTTTTGAAAAATATATAATAAATTAAGCTTCAAATCTGTGGACTATTGACAAAACAACTTAAGTGTAATTTTAAAATTTTTCAAGAATGCGCAAAAACTGTTGAATTGAATCAATAATTATTTTAATAATTGTCCTTGAAAAACTTTATAATTTGTCTCAAGGAATTATACAAAGCTCCTCGAAATTCTTTAAGGTCAGAAATAAAAGTTGAAAAGTTTTAAAATTACACTTGAGTTGTTTTGTCAAAAGTCCACAAGAATATAGTGAGTCAAGGTACAAGTTACATATAGCCAAGACACTAGCTACATAAATCTTCTTTTCTTAGGATCAGTGAAGAAGGATCACAAATAAGACACAATTCCTTGACATTTTACTTCAGTGCAATGCAAGTAATTAATAGTTTTAATTAATTTTTATGAGTAATATTCAATGTTGTTACTAAAAAGCTTTTACTAAGTACTTGCGTTTAGCAATTTGATTTTAATCAATTGATAATACCCTACAACCGCATTTAGTAGAATATTGCAATATTTAATATTAATTGTTGGTTTTGATAACATTGCTTAATACATAAGTATATACAAGTTATTATAAAACATTGTAGAAATATTTTACGTACCAAGCGTAACCACTATTTGCAGCAAATGTTTATAACATCCAACTGCTATATTACACTGTAGCAAACAACGTCAAACATTGTACAATAATAACGACCTTGTTTCTTTTCTTAATTGAAGCTTATTTAATTAAATAAATACTTGTTGGAAGGAAAGTGAAATATTGATTTTGAATCTTTAGTGGTCATGTAAATGTTTAAAACAATGTGAACATACCATAGATAAATACACATAGATCGGAAACTTTCCTGTCAAAGACCTAACTCAGTTGTCAAAAACCTAAGTGGTAAGAATGTATTAGTAAAAAAAACTATGTGAAAATAAAAACAACACTCGTATGTGTAACATTTTTGAGTAAATTTTTTGTTTGTTTTTTTATAGTTTCCGCTCTATGTATATTTTCTCTATGGAAAGTACCTTAACCCTTTAATGATCGAAAAATGTGTAAATTCTGAGAGTTTGCCATTTTCCCTTTGTAGGAAAACACCATGTTATAGTGACAGGTCCTTTTTTAATTGAACCCACCCCTAAATCTGGGAAAAAAAACTTTCAATGAAAGTATCGGTACATATTTTCAGATTTATCTGGCTTTTAAAATATGTAAATTCCTAAAATAAATCAGCAGTGTTTTCCTAATGCTAAGAACTTTAATTATCTGTATTAATCATAATTATAAACCTAAAAATTCTCAATAAAAGTATTATTCATCTAACACTCTATTTTATTACCAGGAATCTATATACCTACATATTACACGATTGACTTTTAAAGTCACTTACCACAAATATATATGTATGTGGGAAAGTTTAGTTGGCCCAATGACACCCACACAAGTCGACCACAATAATTACTGGCAATAACATCACAGATGCCTTTCACCGCAGAGTTGTAAAATAATGACAGTGGTTAGTGAGTGACAAAGGTATGTGTATTTGTCACTCATAGTATATTGACTGACATATGTATGTTTAATATATACCCTGTAGGTTTTGGGATCATTATTGAAATTATCACTTAACTAGACACTTCACTAGTCATATCAACAGTCCTAAGTGGTCTACAATCTGTACATAACGCAGTCCAGCAGTCTTAAGAGGTTTATGAATTCCGAATTTATAGAAACACATCTGTTTTGGTACCAGCTCTATAATTTTTGTTCATTTTCTAATTGACCTCTCTATACACTACAAAGGAACAATCAAGTGACAATTGAGCCCACCATAGATAGCTTGGATTCTGTCAGCAAGTCTGAAAAACTAGCTGCCTGTTAGTAAAGCACAGTAAAACCTTAAATTGTCACCATAAGAGATAACTCGGAATAAAGTACGTAATTAATCCGATAAATAAAACTCCAACAAATCTCCTCGAAACAGTAAAGTGACAATTGACCATCTGCAGATAATTTGGGATCAGCCATATGACTATTATCGTGAAAAGTTCTGTGATAAAGGGGCGCATTGTCACATATGTGGAACTACCTGGTACATAAATAAGTATTGTAAATGTATTTGTGTACTCATATATACCCCAATACATTCACATATAAACGGTCAAAGAACAACAAAGAGACAAAGATTGTGATTGTGTCGTGTCATATTTAAATTTCTCATCATTAACTATTTAATAAACTGTATATTAAAATACATTCAGAGTCATTGTGAGTATGTCAGGATATTTTTTTAAATGGACAGTGGTTTGAGTTGGAAATAATGTATTTTCTCTTATTTTTTTCATTTAATTGATATACCTCTCTTACTGAATAAATTTTTAAAGATCTAGGATTAAAGCTAATTTAGTAATATATAAGGACCTATATTTAAAGCTAAGTTAACACTATATAAAGAACTACTAATCAAGCTACTTTAAGAGTTTATATAGATCTGCGATTGCAGCTCATTTATGGTTAATGAAAGATCTATGATTGAAGCTAATTAAGATTTTAGGAAGACCTACAATTATAGTGAATTTAAGACCTTAGGATGACCTATAGTTGAAGCTAATTTAAGACTTTAGGATGACCTATAGTTTAAGTAAATGTATGACTTTATTAAGACCTAGGATTGAGTTAATTTAGGAGTATATGAAGACCTACGATCGAAGCTAATTTAAGACTATATTAAGATCTAGAATTGAGCTCTACGATTGAAGCTAATTTAAGACTTTAAAAAGACCTACGATTGAAGCTAATTTAAAATTATAGAAAGATCCACGGTTGTAGCTACTTATAAATTATAGAAAGACCTACGTATGTTTTTAAAAAACTTATATGTCATTTTGAAGGGTACATATCTGTTATTTATTCCCACTTAGTTATTGAACATTATAGTGTTAACAACAAGAGGTTTTTTTTGCTTCGAAAATGTCCAATTTTGTGCAACAATCGTCAAATGCAGGAAGTTTTGCTTTACTTCTTTAATGTTAAGAAAATTGCAGCTGAAGCACACCGAATTGCTCACCAAAGCTTATGGTGAATGTGTTTGTATGCTTCAGAATTGGTGATTTTGACACGGAAAACAAACAAGTTTGAAGACCAAGAATTGGAGGCATTACTACATGAAGATTGTTGTCAAAATCAATAAGAGTTTGTAAAATGATTGGGAGCTACTCAAGCAGCAATTTCAAAACGTTTTCAAGCGGGAGGATTCATTCAAAAACTGGGAAATTGGATACCATACGAATTGAAGCTGAGAGACCTAGAAAGACAATTTTTATACCCTTCACCTTCGTGAGAAGAGTATATATAAGTTTGTTATTCCGTTTGTAATTTCTACAATATAATTTTCCGACCCTATAAAGTATATATATTATGGATCCTTATAGATAGCGGAGTCGATTTAGCTTTGTCCGTCTGTCTGTCCGCCTGTCTGTTGAAATCAATTTTCTGAAGACCCCAGATATTTTCGGGTTCCAAATCTTCAATAATTCTCTCAGACATGCTTTCGAGAAGTTTCCTATTTAAAATCAGCAAAATCCGTACATAAATATCGGAGATATGAGCAAAAATCCGAGACAACCTCTATTTTTGATCTATATCTCGATTACTAAGTCATAAATATAGACAATATGGATATCTAATGATAGATATTTCAAAGTTGGACCTACAATGGGTCAAAATCGGGAAAAATATTTTTTAATCCGAATTTTTTTTCACAAAAAACATTTTTTTGTCATACATTTTTTTCACTAATAAATTAAAAAAAATAAATTTTTAAATTAAAAAAAATTTTTTTTAAAAAAAATTGGAAAAAACTTTTAAAAAAATATTTAAAAATTTTTTTTTTTTTTAAATTTTATTTTAAAGTATAATTTGCTGAAGGCTATATAAGATTCGGCACAGCCGAATATAGCTCTCTTACTTGTTTATATCTGAAATGCTGCTTGAACGCTGTTATAAAAGAAATCATTTTTGCAGCGAATCATTACTTGCGATGAAAAATTTATTCATTACGATAGCCCGAAGCGTAAGAGATCGATATGAAGCCTGACTAACCAGCCGAATAGACACCAAAGTCAAATATTCATGGCGCTAAGGTAATGCTCTGTATTTGGTGGGAGCAGAAGGGTCCTATCTATAATGAACTGCTGAAATCTGACCAGACCATCACAGGGAATCTGTACCGAATGAAAGATATTCGTTTGAAGCTAGTATTGGCCGGAAAAGAATATGCGGCCAAACGTGAAACCGTAATATTGTTAAAACCTATTTAGAAATAAGTGGTTTGAATAGTCCGACTACCATTTGTTTCAATCGATGCAGAATGCTCTCTCTGGGATACGCTTCACTATGGAACAAATTATCCGATATAAGGGCCTACAATTTAAGTTAATTTATTACTTTATAAAAATCTAGGATTGAAGCTATTTTATGAAGATATAAGGAAGTACAATGGACGTTAATTTAGGGCTTCATAAATATATAGAATTGAAACTTATTTAAGAGATTATAAATTTCTTTGATTGTAGCTAATTTAAGACTTTATAAATATTTAGGATTGAGGCTAATTTAAATAAATATTTGTAATGAAATATGATTGAAGCTAATATAAGAATTTATAAAAATCTACAATTGAAGGTAATTTAAGACGTAAACTAAACAATTGATGCTAATTTAAGATTTTATTAACAGCTACGTTTTGAAACTAATTTCAGTTTTTACAAAGATCTAGAACTGAAACTAATGTAAGACTTTATATAGTTAGATCTATGATTGAAGTTAATTCAAGTCTTTGTAAAGATTTAGGATTTAAGCTAATTTTAAGTTTTTATAAAGATCTACTTTAATCCTTTTGACATATGGTTACAGTAAACATGTATATGTTTGTGACAACCATTTATATGATGAAGGACTTACCATATTATGATGCTCTCATATTATAATCTGAGAACAACATATTATGATAAAATTATTCATCATATAAATGGTTGTCACAAACATATACATGTTTACTGTAACCATATATATGGTTGATACAATCATGTGGATCGTAAATTAACCATATTATTGTTACCACAATCATATATATAGCTACTGTGACTATAATATTGTTAAAAATTTTGATATTGTTACAGTAACCATGCACAAATGTTGAAATGGTTACAGTAACAATGTACAACTATATTTTTTTTCTGCGTGTGGCTGTCGAAAAATGAGATTTTGAAAATCCCTTGAAAGTTCTTCGCAAATTGATCGTCCCAGGCCCTGACTTTTGCCATGTATATTCTTCTGTAGAACAAAGCTTGAATAATTTTATTCCGTATATTTGCTGTGGCACCTAGATTCTTATTAGCTGAAAGTGCTTTGGCAGTCAATGTGTTAAGAAGAATGAAATTAATTAATTGTTCATCAACTTTGTTGATGCTGTCTACACTAAGGAAATAATTATGTTAAAGAATCGACAACAGTTGGGGTCACTTTTACACATTACGATGTGACATTTTTTGACAATTAAATTGTCCCATAGTTTTATTTAATAAAATTGTATACAATTTTATTGTTTTTTTTTTATAACAATTTCTAAATAGGACATTTGTGACCACTTAGAGCCTTGAGCCGTTGCTTATCGAAACTTCATAAAATTAATTAAAAAAATGTAGTTTGTTTTAATTGATTGTTGCAAACTTAAACTTCTATAAAATGTGAGCACGTTTTCTAGGCTGAACTTTGCAGGACATATTCGTGTCATATTCTCATAGTTATGATACCTGTTACACCTATCACTAGTGAGTGAATCAACCAATGAGTCACTGTTCCACTGACCATTATGTGTACGTATGTGTGTGTTGAGAGTATCTGTGTGGTGACATTACCATGCAAAACAATCCATGTAGACATAGTTTTTATTTTAGTTTTTAATTTGTTTGTTTCTATTTTTTTTTTTAATTTTTTTTTTTCATTTTTTTTCTTGTTTTATGAAGAACAACATACAATACTAAATAATGGGGTATAATATAAAATTTTATAAAATAACAAAAACGTTAACATTTTTAAAATATCGATTAGTTGACTGGTCACACAAATATGTACATAGTTGGTGGATTTTTGTAAAATATTACCCCAGTCTTATTTAAAACCTTCAAGTGCATGGACAAATATTGTATTTTAAAACGTTTTTATTTAAACTTTAGTGTGATAATTTTATGTAAATGTACAATAAATTAACAATTATTAAATAAAAAAAATATAGTAAATAATTTGATAAAAGTAGCAATTTAAGAGCGAAATATATTGGATTAATAATTAAGGCTACATGAAAAAAGACATGCATTGGTTAAAAATTTGTATATTTTTAACATTTTTAACGCTTATTAAAGTTGGTGCAGAAGTTATAGGCAAAGGTATTTAAATAAAAAATAATAAAATGAAATAACTAATAATACGCAAAAATTTGGATAGTTTCAGAGTCTATAACGGACATAGGTAGAAACATCTTTTGTGTTTTATATATATATAGATAGATATTCAAAATTCGGAAAAATTGTAGTATGGAAAAATTCGTAAATCGCCTTTAGGAATGGACCACATGTACCTAATGTAGTATTTTCGGTGTCTAAAACTATCTTCAGAAAATTTCCATTCCAATGAAACCAGTTTGGAGCTAATCGGTTGGATAGTTTCAGAGTCAATAACGGACAAAGGTAGAAACATTTTTTGTGTTTTATATATATATAGACTAGATTGACCCGGTGCGCTTCGCAACCCCTGTCGATGTAAAAATCGGTTCAGCCGTTTAGTAATTATTGTTTAAAAACTAAAGGTACCAATTTTACCCGTTTTTCCCCCTTTTTATCCCTTTCTGGTCCAAGTATTGAAAAAATTTATAGCCTATTGACGCTTCCAAGGAAGGCTCTATCTACGTTCCAAATTTCAATAAAATCGGTTCAGCCGTTTAGGCGTGATGCTCAAACAAACAAACAAACAAACAAACAATCAAATAAACAAACAAACTTACAAAGACATTTATATATTTATATAGATTACCCTACTGAAACATCACCGTAGTCTCAAAATATTTGCGGCAGAAGTGCCCGAGTAAACCTCCAAACAATATAGAAAAAGTGGAAGACTAGTTGAAACCGCAGCCCGGTGCAAGTAAAGGCCACGTAATATTAAACAAACTCTTGTAATAACAAGATTTACATGTTTATTAAATAAAAGATCGTTGTCCAAAATAACACCTAATTAGAACCAGATATCAGCAATGAGTAGTGAAAAAGTGAGTAGAGTTGAATCTTGACTCAAAATTTCTTGTACTTATACGCATTCATATTTACTACAATGTCGAGACTCATATCCACTCGCAAAGTTTGAGGTAATAATCATACTCATAGGTCAAAGGGAAATTGGAGCGAAAATCCCAAAAATGGTGTTTTTTACAATTTTGCCCACAGGTTCTACATTTCCTTTGGGGCTGGGAAAATACTTTGGAAATAAATAGGAATCACATCAAGGTTTCCAAAGCTGTTTTCTGTTTTCTGATCCCAGCTTTGGGATTTTAGAACATGTGGTCCAAAGTTAAAATTTTTATAAAAAAATAGGTCAAATTCCGAAGGGCGTAGGGGTGACATATTTGAAAAATCTGACATTTTTTTTATACAAAAATGTTCTCCGTAAAGATATCTTACAGAAAAACATAAAACTGTTATATGTTCTTAACGAAAGACTTATTTTAATAAATAGAGAGTTAAGTCACATTTTTCAAGACCTAGTGAAGCGCTTTCCAAAAATTTAAAAATCTTTGAAATCGGATGGGATACAAAAAAAAAATGGCACGTGTTTAAAGTTTTACATGTCGAAGTTACCCTATTTTGAGCCCCGCATTTGTAGGGTCCATTTTAATAACTTAAACACGAATACTCCACGCCCACGTCAAACTTTATCCCGATCGATCTATCCATTTAGAAATGCCAGATTTATTTCCAAAAAATGTTGATTCTGCCCCACTGTGCGATGGATTCATATTTAATGCTACGCATACTTATAAATCAACGTTATTGTGAGTATGAGTACGTCAAAGTAGTTTAATTTCAATGATGGCTACTCACTTATACTTATAATTTCATAAGTGCGTATGAATAGCAAAAAAGTGATTCATTGCTGATCTCTGATTAAGACACAATCTCCAAAGTAACGTTATCGATTATTATTCTTACGTCCACATCCAAATTTCTCGAAAAAAAATCATTACTTTACATTTCAAATGGTTTAATTCAAAAGAATTTTCCCTAGATCATTCCATTACATGTCCAAGATCCTCATTAATATGGTTTTGAAACATTTGCAAATCAGAAATTTGTGAGGTTGCCAAAAGCTGAATATCATCAAGTATAACAAATATACAACAAGAACAACAAAGGTCCCAATACAGAACCTTGTGGATAATCATATAGAAAATATACATAGAACGGAAACTCTCCTGTCAAAGACCTAACTCAGTTGTCAAAAACCTAAGTGCTGAGAATGTATTGGTAAAAAAAAACCATGTGAAAACAAAAACAACACTCGTATGTCTGATTGTTTTGAGTAAAAATTTTTGTTTGAGTTTTTTTATAGTTTCCGCTCTGGTTGTAAACAAATGTATGAGACATAGAGAAACAACATGAGCGGAAACTAGAAAAAAACTCAAACAAAAATTTTACTCAAAATAATCACACATACGAGTGTTGTTTTTGTTTTCACATAGTTTTGTTTACTAATATATTCTCAGCACTTAGGTTTTTGACAACTGAGTTAGGTCTTTGACAGGAGAGTTTCCGCTCTATGTATATTTTCTCTATGGTATGAGATGTGTAAATTGTCTGGATATTGCTGTGAATATTAACTTAAATAATTTAAGAGAAATTACATCCGCCCAAATTGCATAAGATTTTATTTGGTTAATTGCTGCACATAATTCATTCTCAGTAACATTACTGAAGGAGAAGCCTAGTGCATAGTCATGGGATCAAATGCAGAATCGGTTGACGTTGGCTGAGACATACAAGAAAAGTCATTGAAATCATCCAAATTTTGAAATCATCAAAATTTGTGTGTCTAGTACATTAAACTTGGTCTGTCTGCCTTTGGTCTCAATATTCTTTTAAATTCATTTCCAAATTTCAGAGCCGATGCGACATGGGTTAACATTATCCGATTGGGAAAATTTTTTAGATTTAGAATTAAATAAAGTGATAATCGGACAAGCTCTCTTCAAAATAAACAAAAACAATACTGCAAAGTGATTGAAAATAAGCAGTCAATTGATTTTCGGAAATGGTTCTCATGTGGAACCAGTTATTAAACGATTCCCATAGAACTTGTTATGTTCTCATAGACAAAAGGCTGTTTAAAATAATTTTTTTTTTTTTTTAATTTCAGATGATTCACACGAAATTTCAGATTTATCTGCGACAACTCTTCCCATAGCCCTACAACTATCCAAGTCTGTACAAATGGTGAAGCAGGAAATGTTACAACCTGCAATGGATAAAAGTAATGAACATACAAATAATCAGGGTACTATGAATGACATAGAGGTATTTAAAGACAAACTAGGACCACAAATGGAAAAACAAGATGAAGCCCCTGAGGCAGAAGCAGCAGATGAAGAAGCCCAGCTGGAAGCTGAAGAGGCAAAACCAGAAGAAGAAGCTGAGCCTGAAGCTGAACCAGCAGCCGAGGAAGAGGTAGAAGAAGTGGCTGAGCCTGAAGCAGAACCACCTGCTGAGGATGAAGCCAAACCTGAAGAGCCACCAGAAGAAGAAGTTCAAACCGCACCAGAAGCAGAGGAGGAAACAGTAAAAGATCCAGAACCGGAGCCTGAACCAGAACCCGAACCCGAACCAGAGCCAGAACCTGCTGTGGAAGTAGAAAAGGATGATACACCACCAGAAACACCACCTCAACCCGAGGACACAGCACATACCGATGAAGCTGCTGTAGCTAATGACGAATCTGAAATGCCCAACGATGAACCAGCTAAAGATGAGGAGCAAGATAAAAAAGATGTGGCAATTGTAGCAGAAGATGCAAAAACTAAAACTACTGCTGCAAAAGACCATGATGAAACTGAGGTGTCATGTTTTACTTGCACCAGCGTTGAGGATTTAAAGTGTCATATAAAGGCCACACAGCAAGTTCCATGTCCCAAAGTCAATGAGGGCGATGCGGGAAAACACAATGGATGTTATACACTTTATCAAGGTAGGTATAAAGAGATTTATACAGTGTGCGTAAAAAAACGTCAGATACTTTTTTCAATAGTAAATACAAAATGCCTCAATCTGTCCTCGAAATATTGGTAAAAGAATTTTTAACTTTGTTCAAAATTGTCACATAAGGACTGAGATCGAAAAATTCCTAACACACGTTTTTCATTAAAACTTTTAACCCAAGTATTTTTTTTATTTATTTTTTTTGATCAAGTTACCTTTGTAAACCTTGTCAGTTATTATGTTTAATGTCAATTATGTTCATTTGTTGATTAAAATGAGTGACCAGAAAAAAGTGCGTACTAAAATTATTAAATATTTTCAACAAAACCCAAATTGGTCCTACAAAAAGTTGGACAAACAATCAAAGGTCTGCCATCAAACTATTGCCAGTGTTATTAAACAGTATCGGGAGAACTTGTCCGTTGATAGAAATCCAGGTTCAGGTAGAAGGAATGGTTCACATGATGTTTATTAAACCAAAAAAATAGAAAGCATTTTCAAAAGAGCTCCCAACACATCCGGTAGGAAAGCAGCCTGGTTAGCTCATTGCTCGGACTATTTTGTACGAAAAGTTAAAGCCAATGCAGGTTCAAAAACAAACAAGACTAAAAAAGTCCTGACAGAAACGCTGCTAAAAATTTAGAGGCCAAAAATAGAGCACGGAAATTGAAGTCAAATTTTATAAAAAAAGAAGTAGGAAAGTATGGTCGGTCAAGCCCGACCATATAATACCCTACACTAAGTAAATGAGCAAAAACATTTTTCTTTCAAAATTTCATTAATTTATATTAGTGAACGATTTTCGGAAGTGGGCCTTATATGGGAGCTATGACCAATTATGGACCGATCACCATGAAATTAAGTGGTGCAATTAATGTCTGTATGAAAGTTATTCATGTTGCATTTTATGTCTATACCAACATTTTTAAGAGATTTATGCTCGTTAAAGTGATTATCGGAAGCAGGCCTTATACGGGAGCTATGACTAATTATGGACCGATTATAATAAAAACTTGTGTAGATACCTATATAAATTAAACATTTATGACCGATAAAGTCCAATTTCGGGAGGACATTTGTATGGGGGCTAGGTGAAATAATGAACCGATTTCAGCCATTTTCAATAGGCTTGGTCCTTGAAAAAATTATATGTACCAAATTTTATCGAAATATCTTCAAGATTGCGACCTGTACTCTGCGCACAAGCTTTACATGGACAACCAGCCAGACTGACGGACGGACGGACGGACATCGTTTAATCGACTCAGAAAGTGATTCTGAGTCGATCAGTATACTTTAAGGTGGGTGTTAGACTAATATTTTTGGGCGTTACAAACATCTGCACAAATCCAATATATCCTCCCCACTATGGTGGTGTAGGGTATAAATATTCCTGCTGCATAATGGATGATGAAACGTATTGTTACGAAATTGTACTTGAATTTAAATATAACTGTTTTAACGGCTGGTTTAAAGTTGTATAATGCCTCTCAACATTGCTATAGAACATACAACATTGAATAAAAGCTTTGAGTTGAGCATTTGTTTGTAAGTATGGCAACACTAAATGATTAATGCCTAACATTGAAAGCTCTAGAATTCGAATATTCTAGTTTTAAGATCATTGTAGAAATAGAGCTTTCTAGATGGTAATACAGTGTATATAAATTGGCCGTGAGAACACCACAGATAAGTCTGATTTGAAGCATCGTTAAGTAAAACATCAACTGCATTGCCAGTGTATACTTGTACATTATAAAGTGTGTGTATATTTATTTATATACGTGTATAAAAACACTGAGTCACTATTTAATTCTGTTGTTGTTTTACATTCTAAATAATTAAAGAGTTGTTACAATTTTAAACTACTGAAACTGCTTTTTATTTGCTATCAAAAGTATCCGGTTTATTTAAAGGAAATAAACCTCGTTTTTAAAAGGTAAAAACGTAACAGTATGTTCTGGTAGATTTTTCGCAGCTTCCGGATCAAAAATTGTATGTTGCTGATGCTCGAGGGAATGTTGTAGAAAAGTTAAGGATCCAAAAGCAGACAAAATTTCCCAAAAGGTTCTTGGTATAGCAAGCAATATGCAGTTGCGGCAAAAAAGCCAAACATTTGTTACAAAGGGCTCTATAAATACCGAAATTTACATCAAGGAATGTTTACAAAAAAGGATGCTTCCATTCATAAGACTTCTTAGTGTGTATACTTATTTTTGGCCTGATTTAGCACCCTGTCACTGTGGTAAGAAAGGTATTGAGTGCTAAAAGTAAGATATTGGGTGCTTGTTAAAAGAGAATTGAAGAGCACAAAAAAGGTGTCCAAAAGTGAGGTAGATTTTAAACGGAGATGGACAACCTGTTCGAACAAAGTGACTGAAATCACTATAAAAATCATAATGGAAGGGTTTCCGAAAAAGGTTCAAAATTTCATCACTAGTGATTAAAACTATAAAAATATTTTTTTGTAAATTGTAATAATAATTTCAATCAAATAAAAGTTTAGTGGTTTAATTTTTATTAACATATATGCATGTTAAGAATTTTTCGATCTCAGTCCTTATATGGTAATTTCCATGATATTGTACGTGACATTTGTACGCCTATCTTTTCTTATTACTTCTTACACTAAACCAAATATTTTTCTTTACATTCCGTCATGATTTTATAATAAATTAAATTTAATATCGTATGCCACAGGTTTTTCCCTTATAGCTATAAAATATATATTCTGTAAATATATGTATACAAAGAATAGAAATTTGTTTTCGGCTTCAGAAAACAATCAGAGTCAAATTCATTTCTTCCTACATAGTAATTGAGCGCTTAGTTTTCGCCCTCAATTTATTCCTTTTAAAATTTCAACAATTTATTTTCGTGGAGAATTATCGGATATGTGCCTTATATGGGAGCTATGAGTAATTATAGACCGATCGCCATGAAATTAGGCCACGTTGCTTATTTTTAAATGAAACTTACATATTTTAGTTAAATTATATTTGGATTCCAACAGTTTTAAGAGATTTATGGGCATTATATGGCCCACTTGACTTCCGTATGTATAAAACTTATTTGGCGCGAAACGTGCATAGATACTAGGGTATTCAAACGATTAACCGTTAATCGGTTAACCGATTAATTTTGGTCGGTTAACTGTTCGAATAATTTAAAATTAACGATTTTCAAATAACAAATAAACCGATTAATTTGTGTCGATTAACCGAAACTTCTTTTTTTTTGTACTTTATATAGAAATACGGTTTCAAACACACATATTTTATTTCTTAACTCATGAACATACCCTGCTAGCAATAGGATTTTGAAGTATAGCTCAGAAACTGAAACTTTCTAGAATATTCCATGATGAACTTTGTCCTAATGAGTCGGAGGAAGACATGATAATAGACGAAACTAAAGACATTACTGACACGAGTCTCTTATCAGAACTTAGCGAAACTATTAAAAGTATTAAAAATCTAAAAATCCGAAAAGGACTCCAATGGTATAATGGAGGATTTTATATGCTTAAAAAACTGAATAAAGAACTTAGAAATTGGATAGTCTTTCTCATGCCTTACTTTCGATTTCTCCAACACCTACAATCAATGAGGGAATTTTTTCTAAGTCAAGTTTTAATAAAACTAAAGAAAAATCGTTTAAAAGGAAACCTTTTAAATTATATTATTTTCTTAAAAGATATTTCAGAAAATCTCACTAAAGTCCTAAAATACCATATTTTTTTGATATTATTTATTTTTTTGTGGATTTTTTATATTTTGTTATTTCTTCAATACAATCTAAATTTTAAAATGTTTTAGGTAAGCAACTCTTTCATATAATTGAATATTTTTGCAAATATTCTGATAATTTAGGAGTAAGATTCATACTTTGCCTTTAAGTTAATACATTTTCATAAATTATATTCTTCTCTTAAAATATATTTCAGAAAATTTCACTAATGTCCTAAAAAACTCAAATGTGTATATAAAAAGGATCTCAAATATCATATTTTTTTGTTCAAATGCTTAAATAAGTACACAAAATGCATGGTTTTATTTTCAATTAAAAATTAAATTAGAAATTATTCGGTTAATCGAATAATTTAAATTTAACCGATTATTAACCGATTAAATCTAAACCCCGATTAATTATTTGCTCGATTAACCGATTAAATTAGGAACCCGATTAATAGAATACATTAATAGATACCTATACATATAAATTAAACATTTATGGCCTATAAAGTCCTACTTCGGGAGAAAATTTATACAGAGGCTAGGTGAAATAATGTACCGTGTTCAGTCAGTTTCAGCTTCGTCATTGGGCCGAAAAAAAGCGTTTGTCACATTTGATCGAAATATCTTTTATATTGCGACCTGGACAACGTTAAATAGATTCATAAAGTGATTCTGAGTTGATCGTTATACTCAAAGGTGGATGTTAGACTAAGATTTTTGGGCGTTACAAACATCAGGATAAACCCTTCCCACATAATTAAAGATAGTCTTAAACTGTGGTTTTTGCTCATAAACAATCTTAACAAAAATAGTAAGATTTTATTGTTTTTATCCTTTTCAAAAAATATTTCAAGAGTTTTTATTTTTTCAGCCGTGGTTGACATATATTAATGTGTAATGTTTAATAAACAACGCAATAAAAATTATCAAAAAAGATGGGGAGTATATTGATTTTGTCATTCCGTTTGTAAACACATAAATATGTCCGTCCGTCCGTCTGTCTGTTGAAAACACGATAGTGGCAAAACGAGAGGAGCTAGCTGGCAGAAATAATCTCTGTTGGTGAGGTTTGTTTGGTATTGAAAATGGGCAATATCTGTCTATGATTTCACCTATACAAATGTCCCCCAGGAATACTGTGTGAGCAGTCAGTCATAAATATAATGATTATGCAACAATTTTCATAAAATTTTGCACAAATTAGTTCTAAGTACTCTGAAATTATGCTCACCCCTATTATGTTTGGTTACTATTGAAAGCAATTTGCAATATTCTAAAGTTAGAGGGATACACACGGCAAATATTTACTCAAAAAAGCGTAATGAGTTTTTTAGCACAAATTTGTTACTCTTACGAGTGTTTTGTAAGATCAAACAGCACACAGTGGTTTAGAAACGTTTTTTTTTTTTTTTTGGAAATAATTCGGTATCTCGGGAACTATTGCAGATATTATTACGAAATTTCACATGGTCGAAGCTGAGGGGTTTCTATGTTCATTTGCATTTGTTCAGCTTCATAGCACTAATGCGGGCCAGTATGTGGCCTCTCAAAATTGGTCACATCGGGTCTCAAAATTTGTAAAAAAATCGCCAAAAATCCATTTATGAACCAAATGAGCTGAAATTTAAAATATAAATAGTCCTTAAAAAGATCTACACAAAATACACTTACATATGTAGGTTATCTCTATTAGTTGAAAAGATATTTAGGTTTATTGATTTATTTTTTTAATTTTGCTCGATCTTTTTATGGACACCGTTCCATAAATAGTCTTTCTGAGCTCTCGAATATGAGGCTTGAGGGCATCAACGCCTTTATAAGGAGTAGTAACTGGTTAATAGGACCAGATATGGGAACCTCTCGAGTGTAACCCAATAACCGCTATCTTATTGATATGCAACTGTTGTAAATCTCCTTTTCTCTTCCTTCTTCTTCTTCTTAACTACTCAATCTTCCACTACTTTATTTTCATTTCTATCTGCCCCTCTTTCTTTCTAACTTCTAATTTCAGGTAACACAAAGGGATCATTTCTTGGACCCACGTGAGCTGTTCTTCTACTTTCCAACTTCGCGGCTGCCTGGAAACCTAACCTAACCTTTATGGTTTTTAGAGATGTTAGGCGGTGCTCTAAAGTTGACAATATTTCCCAATTCCGGAAAAATAATTTTTGACTCGATGTTTAAAAACAAACGAAAAATTCGGAACAAAGACCTATACTAGTATTAATTTAGATTACTTTATTTAAAAGTCAAGATATTAAGCTTTTATTTAAGCTATAACATGACTATGTATGTAAGTAATATAAATCCGAAGATAATATATGTATGTTAAGTGAATGCTGGTTGTCTTTACTAAGCCAAGCCAATGTTCGAAATACCATCGAGGAGAAAATTCTTGCATCCGGCAATGAAGGAAATCCTTACTAATGGAGCTAATCTTTACTAGCGAAGCTGGTGTTTGAAATATTCAAGTCATTGCTTCATTTCTCTACTTTGAAGTCTAGGGATTTGTTTGTTTCACTGGAATCGAATATAAAAAGGCATTTTTTAAACGAATAATAAATGAAATTCAGCAGCTGTCAAGAAATGCATATCACATAAACAAGTTCTATATGAACCTTAATCTTTCTACCAAATTTTGTGATAACCGGTACCCTACCTCCCATATAACCCCTGTATCTGAAAGGTATTTTATTGTGAATAAATAATTTTTTATATTTATTCAAGTTCCCATAGAATGCCAATACTACATATTGATGGTGGGTATACAAGAATCGGCACAGCCGAATATGTATAACACTCTTACTTGTTTACAATTTAAATTAAGGGAAAAAGAAATTGCCATTGTATTGTCAGTCTCAATTTAGGTATTATTTAAGCCGAAAATTTAAGTAAATTTAGTTCTCATTAAAGTAATGAACTTTTTTTCCTACTTTCAGCTGACACAAATACAACCATGCGTGGCTGTGTGGATGAATTGGCCGAAGAGGGTCTCAAATATTGTCTAACCAATGAGAAACTCTGTAATTTATGCTACATAAACGGTTGCAACAATGAAGTGGCACCCAACAGTAAAGCCAACATGCTACAGTTTAACTTGTATTCGATGCTGTTCTTAAATGTTTTTGCTATCCTTACAATTAAGAAATTAACAAATGTTTCATTAATATAATTGCGGACAAAAACCGGATATTATTAATTAACACATACTAAGTACATACACATTTACTTACTTTAATAAACATTTAGAAGAACAACAATCATATACATAGATTTAATTAATATTTAGTACATACATACATATATTTACTTAATTATTTTTGAAAATTCTTTTAAATAATAATGATAAAACAAGAAACGCAGCATGAAAAATGTTCAGATTTTATTTAAAATTCCACAATGTTGTTAGAACAATTAGCAATAAAGCAATAAATTGTACACCGTGTTTAGCAGCGCCAGATTTACCAATATTACAGTCCTTTTTATAGCAAGCAATACACTGAAGATTATCTTTATCTTTACAGACTTCCTGATTTTGTTTGGAGGCATCAACCATACAACCACGAATGGCCACACCATCTACGAATAGATAAAATTGGATAATGAAAAAAAAAAGATAATTAAAAATAAATCATGATGAATCACTTATGATAATCTAAATACTAACTCCAAATTCCATGGAAACAACCTTCTGCGGCTGAACTAGTGCTAGTGCGACACGTTTCACCTGTAAGGGTATCTGCATCATCCCAACACTTTTCATTCAAATCACTGCGGCAAACAATGCAAGTAAATGTTATTGTTTCAGCTTTGCTATTGCAACCATTGTTATTATTGCATTTATTGCAAGTTTTACTATCGCCATCTTTGCAGTTGTCGAGCGTTAGATCGGCATTATCGTGGAGACAACCACGTTTTATTGTATCACCAGTCAGTTGAGTGTAACAATATTCGGTGTCACTGTATAGAATTTGTTTTTCGCAATCCTTAAATTTCTGACTAGTTTGCTGCTTAAAACACTCATTTGTTGGATCGTTGCTGGAGCACTGATGGCACTTGAGCCCTTGATCATATTTATACTTTAAATTATTGCAATTATCCGAAGAGCAAAAAACGCAACCTTCACCAGTGGTCGTACATTGATTGTCCTTAGTATCGGACTTGCAGCCACGTGTCATGTCTGTCTCACTCTTACCCTTGGTATAACATTGGTCTTTGTCTTCGTAATTAGGACAGGGCTTGGAAACTAAACTATTGGTTGCCACATCCGTACAGCTGCTGCCAGTGCACTGATAGCAGTTGATGCGTTTTGTGGGGAATATGCCAGTGTTACAGTTGACGCCATCACAGGTCTCACAGGTATTTGTATCGGTACATTGTGTAACATCGCTATCACTGGCACAGCCTCTAACAACAAGTTTGTTATCCACCTTCTTAATACATTTCTTTACATCCCCAGCACAGATTTGATTGTACTTAAGATCGTTGGCGGTCATATCGGTTTGTGAACACTTTTCGTCGGTTCCATCGCATTTTTTGCAAATAAGTTGATTGTTTTTTCCACCTTCAGTGAGAACGCAATTATTTTCAGCTGTGCAAGATTTAGCTTCGTCTTCTGTTTTGCAGCCCCTTTCAATGTTTCCACTGGTATCTAAGAGTAAAAAGGAAAATGTAATTAATATAGGATTGGAAGTTATAAATAGAATAAACAGGTAAATAATTCTAGTATTTCAAAAACTTTTGAACCATTTAAGTCTTACAAATGTGAACAGATTTTTTTTTAAAAAGGTTGTCTTATGTAGGGACTGCGTCGATAAAAACATTGATAATCCTTATATATATATAGAAATATCCGAACTATAATTGGTCATAGCTTTCATATAAGGACCACTTACGTAAAACACTTAAATACGCATAATTCTCTTATAAATATAGTTGTCATGTTAAAATTCGACATAAATAATCCTCATATAGATACCAAATTCTGTGAAGATCGGCCTTTAATTGGTCATAGCTCCCATATAAGGACCATCTAATATCTAGCAAATATTGATTTGGGTATTTAGGTTTATTTATTAATTTTGCTGCATCTTTTTCTGTTTTTTTAGACGTGGCGGGCCTACGGATAATATAAATAATTCGTCCCTCCCTAGGCCCGCCTCATCAAAAAAGCCATAAAAAGATCGAGCAAAATTAAAAAAAAAAAAAATTAGAAAGTATGGTAGGTCAAGCCCGACCAGATAATACCCTACACTAAGTAAATGAGCAGAAACATTTTTCTTTAAAAATTTCAATAATTTATATTCGTGAGTGATTTTCGGAAGTGGGCCTTATATGGGAGCTATGACAGATTATGGACCGATCACCATGAAATTTGGTCATGTCATTAATGTCTATATGAAAGTTATTTATGTTGAATTTTATACCAACATTTTTAGGAGATTTATGCTCGTTAAAGTGATTATCGGAAGCAGGTTATATGTGGGAGCTATGACTAATTATGGACCGATCATAATAAAATTTGTTGACCTGAATTCCGTATATATAAAACTTATTTGGAGAAAAAATTGTGTAGATAGCTATATAAATTAAAAATTTATGAGTCCAATTTACCCTCCCCACTATCTTCTTAAGCACTATTTATATTTGAAATTTCAGCTCATTCCGATCATAAATGGATTTTTGGCAATTTTTTTTTTAAAAATTGCGGCCCGAGGTGACCAACTTTGAGGGGCAACGCACTGGCCCCCATTAGCACTGGGAAGCTGAAATAGATCAGCTCCAACCGTGTGAAATTTTGTAACAATATCTCAAATGGTTCCCAATATACCGAATTATTTCCAAAAAAAAAAAAAAAAAACGTTTCTAAACCACTGTGCATAGTGAGATGACCAGTACACTTCTTATCTTGAATTTCAGGAAAGTAAAATACTCGTGAGAAACTTTAAAAATTATAAATTATATGTATTAACTCTCAACATGCCATAAATCATTAAAGATTTGTAAATGTCTAAAAAATCAGTGATCAAACAATTGTCAGAACAATGGAAAAGTCTATAATTTATATTATAAATATAAATAAAATACCGGTAGACACCATCTACCTGGCTTTTATTTTATATACTACTTTCATTGCATTAGCCTCTTTGCAAATTTGCTAAAATATATTAACATACTAGCTTGACCCGGTGCGCTTCGCTACCCCTGTCGATGTAAAAATCGGTTCAGTCGTTTAGTAATTATTGTGTAAAAACTAAAGGTACCAATTTTACCCGTTTTTCCCCCTTTTTATCCCTTTCTGGTCCAAGTATTGAAAAAAGTTATAGCCTATTGACGCTTCCAAGTAAGGATCTATCTACGTTCCAAATTTCAATAAAATCGGTTCAGCCGTTTAGGCGTGATGCTCAAACAAACAAACAAACAAACAAACAAATAAACAAACAAACAAACTTACAAAGACATTTATATATTTATATAGATAATATACAAAACAGAACAAGTTCATTTGGATTAAATCCAAGACTTACAGAGTATTTAAAGGCATCAATTTATAACCGCCTAGGTCAACGTCATGTTTGAGAGATAGGTCTATTTTCTACAACCTAAGAACCAGTATCCTAGGGTATGAACTAAATTTGTAGCAAATACTTTACTTTCGAACTTGAAAAAATACTATTTATTTTAGTTTAGCTTTTGTTTATTCAATTATTGCCATTAGTGTATTTTTAATTTTGAGCGATTCGTTTTTAATACCTTTGGTAATATAACAAGCTTTTAATAATTTCTCATTTGACTTAAAAGTATTTAATAAATTAAAAAATAAATAATTAAAAATTCAATTATGTGTGAGAATTTAGAATCCTATTAGGTTAAAATCAAAATGAAAAAAATAAAAATAAAACTAAATCAAATTGTTTATAGCCATTTGAAATATTACTTTGCAAATTCATTGAATATTTAATAAAATTGATCGAGTTTTAGATTCAAAAGAATATAACACTTTAAATAGGCCAATACATACTCCTAATATACAATACTTCGACGAGAGCTATAAAACAACTTTAACAAAAGTAACTAGTAAATATGTGCGTATTTGCTCGTTAAAATAAAATACAGATAAGTGGCAAACCTTTATCTATATATTTAAGGTGAACATTTTATTGACAGTAGATATTGTTTTTATTTTTTATTATAAATGAAACAAAGAAAGTTGGCGAGTAATAAACATACTCATTCTGTAATACCATTTGTAACAAAAGAGAGTAAGAGTAAGCCCTAAGTTAAATTGTATCGATGATCGAATTGAATGCCGAATAGATCCGACTAAATTTGAGCTATAGCTTTGGTTATGTTGAATTTGAGGGCATCATTCAATTATGTTTATTTTTAAACATACAGTTATATAGGGACCATAAATATAGGTACTTTAACAATTGCTTATCGATGATCATAGGTTGACCATTGTTGATCAAAATGAGTTATTAAAATCAAACATTTTCGACAAGCCAACGGACCTTAGCCTTTCCAAATTTGGTCATACAAAATCTGAAGTCAAGAATTTTAAATTTGCTTTGGTTGATTTCAGGTTCAAAGTTAAAATTTTATATAAGAATGATGCAAAATGGCTTGTTTTCAATTGTATGTTACTTTTTAACTGCTTATGCAATTTTTACAATATTGCTGTCATAGTCGTGTCAATAAGTCCGTGACTTTTTGAATGAAATACTGGTTTTTCAACATAGTCTTCTTTGAACTCTATATACTTTGTCCTATGTTTCTTAAATTTGTTTTATCCCTTCCAAAATATACAATTTATTGAGGTCATCAAATTGTCAGTTTTTGTGAGATAATTTCATCGTTGGAGTTAAATCTCTTTCTGTCAAACCATTTCTTCAGGTTTGACAACAAGAAATATTTTCTCTGGCTAAATCCGGAGAATAGGACGAATGGAGCAATTCGTAGCCTAATTGATGGATTTTCCCAAGGAAACTGCACATGTGTGCAAACTGGTAAAAAATAACTTTTTTCTTGGCCAAATGTGGTAATTTTTTTTTTTTTAAATCCTCATTAAATCGACCCAATAAGTTGGCATAACATTATTGGCTGTCAACCCTTGGCCTCTTGCTGTTTGGTCTCTGGTGTGTTGTGGTCTATTCACGTTTCGTTCACGGTTACAAAACAGAGCAAAAACTCGACCATATTGCGGTTGAACAACGCCAAACACTCCTGTGAAGTTGTCACACGATGGCGTTTGTGAGCAAACGTGGAAGCCATCTTGCGGAAAGCTTCCTCATACCCAAGTGATCACTCAAAATTTAAAACACTGAGCCATGTGAGATGCCTTCCTACATTCTCTCGCACTTTCAATCTCATATCGTGAATTTTTAAAATTTCTTCGTGTGTAGAGACCTCAACTGAGGTGATCTCTCGTATGAGATCAAAAATTATAAAATCTGAATAACAGTTCTAAAGTTATTAACAGTTATTCTCTAGGTATTTTGCACGCAGCTATTAGAAAAATTCGTGTCTGAACCTAAACTAAAGCTAATTTCGAAATTCTGGAGAACTTTAAATTGTGAATACAGAAGTGTAGAGGTTAAACAATTTTTTGTGATTGAAATTTTTCGTTTCATCCCCATGACTAACTGTGCAAAATTTCTAGGTCTCTACGTTGAGAACTTAATTGTTTTTAAAAGTCGGACGGACAGACATTTTGTTCTCAAAATCGTTAGAATCAAATGCCCATTCTTAATACTAAATATTTCTGTTCTTAAACATTACCTCGTCCATCAGCCACATAAAAATCATGACCCGGATGTTTTATCATCAATCACAAAACAGGTGTATGTTTTTAAATAAAATTAGACCTACATTTTTTCGCTCGTTCTTTTACCGCTTCTAAGTTCTTTACCGCATTGCGATCTGGAACTTTATACGACTTCAATTCAGCATTAACTTTGGCTCTGGACACAAAAGAATCACAGCAATTAACTTTACGAGCTGCTTTTCTGATAGAAGTGATCGGTGCTCTTCGAAAGAGTTACTCGACTTCGTTTGCCTTACAGATATCTGTTAGACCTTTTTTTCTTCTTGATCCAGGTTTTCTTTCAATATTCAAATCATCCTTATACTGTTTAATGGCTTTGGAAACAGTGTGACGATGAACCTTCAGATATTTTGCTATTTTTTTAAAAGTCCATATTGGAGTTATTTTTTAAATGTTTAAATATTATTTTACGTACTTTTTTTCGGTTTCAAAATAACAATTGAAAATGAATGATTTTGAAAAGAAAACGTGATTAAAAAAAATAATAATTTGTTGGAGCAAGGATAAGTTTTGGCTTTGTGTGTGTATGATTTTTTGCCTCACTCTTTGTTGTCAAATTTCTGTATGGGATTTAGCGTAGACACAAAAGGCAAGAAAGCGAAGACACAACACAGTGTTGCATGGGCATGATTTGCAGCCAATCAAATTATGTAGGCAATATAATGGGCTCTAAAAGCTAAACCGTAAAATGATCTTATAAAATTATGTATTTTCATTCATTAATTTTAAACAAGCGTGAATGACCCTAGTAAAATTCAATTCTGGAGTTGTCTTTATGTTTTCAGGTGAGAAACTTAAGAAGGCAGGTCAATTAGAAACTTAAAATACAAGTATAATACATAAAAGCTATAGTAAATAATATTGAGAATATTCTATGCTAGAGCTTTGATAAAGGGTAAAAACGATTCGGTATAACCCACTAAAGTATTATCAGTTATTTCTATTTTACTATCACTTGGTTAAACTTTACTGATTATTAAAATAATAAATTTGTTTAAAAGATTAGTCATAGCTAAATTATTGACATGGCATTTGTATTTTCATGTACCTGTTGAGGGATTTACGAGTACATATACATATATTTATTGTGAAATAAATGGATAGACAAATCTAGTACTTACCAATTTGTGTAAAACATTGTGTAAATGTTTCATCTGGACATTTTGTAGCTTTTTCTCCAAGATTTGCACTACATTTTGTAGTGCCTCCACACTGTATACATAAAATTGCTTTAAAAAAAAACGTATTTATTAATAATATATAACTAATTTAATATAATTTATTAAATATTTCAATGTAAAGCAAAACATTTCTAAGAAAATATTCAAGTTTTGTTATTCTAATAAAACCTTAATTTACAATGAATTAATTAATTATTTTTTTGTAGCTTTTAACTTTAAATAAATTAAACTTACGTTCCGCATTTGAAACACTTAATTGCATTAAAACTATTGCAATTAAACAAATATATTTTGCATACTTTTCTCTTAAAAACATCATGTTTTCCCCCCTCGTTTTAATTTTAATTCTATAACTTTTTTTACACTTTTCGTTTCAATTCTTTTACCGCTTAAATAACGATGTTAACGCTTTCAGTTTTTGTAGTTGACTGTTGACGCTTGTGTTTATTTGATCATAAAGGCTTGAACGTTATTATTCATTCAATTCTTCTTATCAATTGATAAATGTTACTCGCTACTGCTATAGTACAATTGATAAGATTTTTTTCTCATTTTAGTTAAAATGTTTAGTTAACAATGTTAAACTAACATTATTACTGGCGTGGAAATGTTAGCAACAGAACGAAGTTTGTTTTGCTGGACATTATCTATGGCCTGTTACTGTTATGAACGTTAATTTCGTATGTGAACCGGGTGTGTCAAAGAAAATTTATTTACAAATGGCGGGAAATTATTTAAATTTATGTGATTTTTATTTCCAATACACAATTTTTATTTGTAATTGAAATTGAGAAATTTTCCTATGGAAATCTGAAATTCAAATTGATATTGAAAAAAATTTAACATTGAAAAAAAAAAATTCGAATTAAAATTGCAAAATTCAATTTAAAAATAAGAAATTTTCAAATAAATTTATGAATTCCTATTTGAAATTGAGAATTTTAAATATCAAATTTAGAATTTAAATTTGATTTTGAAAAAAATACGTATTGAAATTGAGAATTTAAATTTAAAAGTAAGAAAATTCCGAATGAATTTAAGTATTTCTATTTTAAATTGATATTCTGAATATCAGAAATTGAAAAATGTCCATATAATATTTAGAATTTAAATTTGATTTTGAAAAAATTCGAATTGCAATTGAGAATTTAAACTTAAGAACAAGAAATTTTCCAATGAATTAAAGAATTTGTATTTGAAATAGAATAATGTCAATATCAAATTCAGAATTTCAGCTATAAAAAACTTTGGTTTACAAGGGGAAACATGTAATTTTGTTAAAATTTTCAAGGTGATCTTTGTGAGTCTCCTAAAAGATACAAGTATTTGGTATCATTGAAAACTTGAGGATAAAACAGTTAAACAAAAACTTCTAATTTCAAAATGTAGTGATTTTTCTTAAAGAACATTTTAGTGTAAAACTAGAACGGCTTAAGATATCGTAATAAAATTTAGAACTTATATAGAACGAGAGCTCCTAAACGCATTATAATACAAAATATATACGAGCCCTAAGAATTATATTTTCTATTGGGTGTATAACTTAAAAATGCGAGATTTTTTCACATTTTAAGCTTTTATTTTGAAACATTTGTACAATATATGTAAATGTATTCAAAGTATTTTGGCCATTGTTACTTATGACCTTCTTTCTGGCAACATATGTATTCCAAGCCAAAAGAACTAGGGGCTTATTAGCATTTGAGTAAAAACTTGATCGCTATCGAGCACAATCATTAAAAATTTCTATACATTTTATTCGATATCGAATAAGAGAATCCCAAAAATTAAAAAAAAAACTCGATTGTTTGAATAAGTATTCGCAGGTATACGAACGCAAGAATTAGAGGCCAAGAACTTTAGAGGCCAAGAACCAATCCAGCCAATGTCGGAAAATCTGTCCCAAAGTGAAGCGTATCCCAGAGAAAGCGTTCTGCTATGATCGAAACAAATAGTAGTCGGACGGGATAAGGTCTGTACTATAAAGCGGGTGAGGCAAAATTTTCCAAATACTTCATTCTACCAAGGTATTGATTGCAACATGTGGCCGAGTGTTGTCATGATGGAATATTACAGTTTCATGTCTGGCCGCATATTCTGTGCATATTTCGGTCAATGCTCACTTTAACCGAATCAGTTGTGTTCGGTTCAGGTTCCCTGTGATGGTCTGGTCAGATTTCTGCAGCTTATAATAGATAGGACTCTCTTGGTCCTACAAAATATTTGACTTTGGTGTCGTTTCGACTGGTTGGCCGGGCTAGACGTACGATCTCTTCTGCTTCGGGTTATCGTAATGTATCCATTTTCCATCGCAAGGTAATGATTCAAGCGTCATTTCGGACATGGAAAATCATCTTTAAAGGTCTCTCGGCTTCAATTCGTATAGTATCCACACGCAGGGAAAAAATATAGTTGTGCATGTTTACTGTAACCATTTCAACATTTTTAAAAATATTAAAGTCACAGTTACTATTTATATGATTGTGGTAACTATAATTTACGATTCACATTATTGTATCAACCATATATATGGTTACAGTAATCAAGTATATAATTTTTCTATTTTATTTAAAATTTTATTAGAAATATAGCTGATGTTTTCAAAAGATTTTCCGACAAAAAAGTCGGCAATACATTTTTGTCACCATAAAAATCTCTTGAACTAAAAGAGATAACCCACACAAGTAAGGGTATTTTGTATAGATATTTTCATGTACTATCTAAATATAATATATATATTTCTTGACATTTGAATAAGAAATTAATTTTTAGTGAATCTTGTTTTAATGTCGTAGGCCCGAGGTAAGAAACATTGGGGGTCCGCCCGAACCCTGTTAAATAAAAATCAAATCAAAAACACCTCAGCAATGACTATGTGAAATTTCATTAAGATATCTCCAACAGCTACCGAATTATTTACAAAATAAAAAGTTTCTAAACCACTGTGCGGGGGGTCAAAGTTTAAAATTTTGAATATTTAGTATTTTTCATTAGAAAACAGAAAAGATACTTCAGAAAAATATTCATCTTGAAATAAGATTTGAAAACGAAAAAGATGGAAATCCAAAATGACCCGGCTAAAATTAGTGGTCAACAAAGTCTGATTGAAATGTTTGAAATATGATCTTAAGAACATTTTATTTAGAATTTTTCTTTTTAAAAATCAAACATCTAAATCTAGCAGTGCTTTTTTCTCTAAAGTTTCATTAAAATCTACTAATATTTAAACATTTTAAAAACTGACACTGGTAACCTAGTAAAGGGCCTTTTCGGAAATGCATCACTGCGCTGCATTTGATGCGCATCTGTGATTAGTTTGCGATGCTTATGCAAATCAGCTGATGCTGATGCGTATAGACAATGCATCAGCCATTTTTGTGATGCTTGTTTGATGGTTTTTTGCGTATTATCTGTTTCGCATTTCCGAACAAGCCCAAAATCTTCAATATTATTTATGATGGATTGAGGAATACTATTTTGTATTTGCTTTACAACATTTGATATGCATACGTTATAAAAAACACATATTGACCAAATTAATGCCAAAAAACAATTAGGCTTTTGTCAAAGTCCTTAAAATATTAATCACAGGTACGGCAAACTGATGAGAGGAATTGTACAAATTCTTTTTGGCTTTTATTCTCGTATATATCCATAATAAAATCCTCTCCATAAGGTGTAAAATTTTCTTCCCTATGGGAGTTAAAAATGAAAATAATCCTCCCTGTGACTTTTCTTCAGGGAGGACATTTTATTCGAGGTATTAAACGAGAATGGTTCGTCATATGTAATATTGCTTGAACTTACCTTAGGGTTAGTTCAATGTCCTGTAAACACGATTCCTGTAAAATAACTCAGTGATCCTTATAAAAACACAGACAGACCAATCAGTGACATATATGTGATGCCACCCAGCGAAGAGCATCTATCTATATATCTAAGGCTGGGCTCGTGATGATCTCGATATTTCTAAAGACACTGTTGGTGAGGAAGAGGAGAACACACTTCACTCCTCTGTCAATGCCCTGCACTATTACGAAACCGGTTAAATGTTATAAATTGTTTTCCATTAGAATCTAGAGAAATTGAAGGGTATGGTGATAGTAAACGTTTCTGAAGGATCTAGTGATGACTAAACTGTACCTACAAAGGCTGCTGATGATAAGGATGCTATCAGTTTCTGAGAAGTCACTACAATGACAAATAATGCTCTTTGGAAATATACACATTAACCTTACTTTGTATAGCAGATATAGTACCAATTAATTTAGCCCCTTTTTATAAACAAAGATTCACAGTGTAAATCATTAATTTATGTTTCAATAGGAATACTTAATTATTTATTTTTCATATAAATATAAAACTAATTATTATAAAATGGCAAACGCATACAAAATCACATTAGAAATTTAACAAATATGGCAATGAACACTGTTACAATGGAGAGTTTCATCATGGAACTGGAATTACACAAATTATTCATGCACACTTTGCAGGAATCCGGAACCATGTTATCGCCGACCTCTTCTTTAACCACTTCACAGGCAGATTTTTCAGTTGGTATGGCCACACAGCCCTTCTTCATTTTAGTTTGATCATTGTCTGTTGTAAAAAATAACAATAAAAGATATTCATTTATTTGTAAAATCAAGTGAAAGTTTTATAAATTTTAGTATTGTTTTTAAGTTTGAACAAAAAAGTATATTTTTTTAATATTTTAATTTAATAACAGTCGTAAGCTTTACAGTTTAAAACCAAATTACATACATATGTACAAAATTGTATGCATTATAGAGCTTTTACACAGTATGATATCTGATCAGCAGAGACTTTTACTAATTGAGAGTTTAAAAGCTTTTTTATCTTATGAAATATCAGTTGCGTAATTCCCATCACATGAAATGAAGAGTAGTACTAATGCCCGTAACTTCAACAAATAGATAACTACGGTGAAAAATATTTAGCAGATAAATTTAGCTAAAAGGTAATTTGACATTAATTTCAAATCTATATCTACGAGTAAAAATTACCAAATATTTTCACTCCATAATGTACTAGGTACAGATAGAATCTATTTGTTGAAATTACTGGCATAACTCTTAGGATATGTACCTTTATATTCCACAGAGAAACAGCTATAACCTAAACTGCCAGCAGTATCTCGACGACTGCGTGAAATGAGGCGATAATTGTTAATTAATATGGCTGATGGTGAAATGGAACGTTTAGATAATAGCGATTTTTGTGCACTTGTTGGTTCAGGTGCGGGATCAACTGTTGTTGTAGCAGGTTCTAGAGTTGGTGTTACCGTATTAACAGTTGTTGTAGCAGGTTCTAGAGTTGTTGTTCCTGGAGCATTAACGGTAGTTGTTTCTGGTCCAATAGTTGTCGTTACGGGGTCTACTGTTGTTGTTCCTGGGGCATCAACAGTAGTTGTTGTAGGTTCTAAAGTTGTTGTTCCTGGTTCAATAGTAGTTGTTACGGGATCAACAGTTGTTGTAGCAGGTTCTACAGTTGTTGTTCCTGGAGCATTAACGGTAGTTGTTTCTGGTCCAATAGTTGTCGTTACGGGGTCTACTGTTGTTGTTCCTGGGGCATCAACAGTAGTTGTTGTAGGTTCTTCCGTCGTTGATTCGCCAGCGCCCGTTGTTGTTTCTGTTTCAGAAGGGGATGTTGTTGTTGTTGTTCCAGTTTCTTCCGTTGATGTCTCGCCGGCTCCTGTTGTTGTTTCAGGCACAGCAGTTGATGTTTCAGTTTCTCCTGAATCGGATACGGTAGTTTCAGTTCCACTTGTTGGATCCGTTGTTGGTTCAGGCTCTGGTGTTGTTATTTCCTCTGGACCACAACGTTCCTGCCGCATGGTTGATTTATCATTGCATTCATCGCCATCGCAGACATAACACTGTAAAATTTGAGCTGTAAGTAAAAAAAAAACAAAAAATTTTATTATATGTAGATAAATATTATTCATTCAATTCTTTGAACGAATAAAATGTCTGGCTGTTCTTTGAATCACAGCTGAGACGCAGTTCTAGTTCAGTTCTAGTTCAGTTCTAGTTCAGTTCTAGTTCAGTTCTAGTTCAGTTCTAGTTCAGTTCTAGTTCAGTTCTAGTTCAGTTCTAGTTCAGTTCTAGTTCAGTTCTAGTTCAGTTCTAGTTCAGTTCTAGTTCAGTTCTAGTTCAGTTCTAGTTCAGTTCTAGTTCAGTTCTAGTTCAGTTCTAGTTCAGTTCTAGTTCTAGTTCTAGTTCTAGTTCAGTTCTAGTTCAGTTCTAGTTCAGTTCTAGTTCAGTTCTAGTTCAGTTCTAGTTCAGTTCTAGTTCTAGTTCAGTTCTAGTTCAGTTCTAGTTCAGTTCTAGTTCAGTTCTAGTTCAGTTCTAGTTCAGTTCTAGTTCAGTTCTAGTTCAGTTCTAGTTCAGTTCTAGTTCAGTTCTAGTTCAGTTCTAGTTCAGTTCTAGTTCAGTTCTAGTTCAGTTCTAGTTCAGTTCTAGTT
Source organism: Calliphora vomitoria (assembly GCA_942486065.2). Taxonomy (NCBI): domain Eukaryota; kingdom Metazoa; phylum Arthropoda; class Insecta; order Diptera; family Calliphoridae; genus Calliphora; species Calliphora vomitoria. The sequence goes on along the minus strand of OW818030.2, from coordinate 111,696,018 downwards.
CAGTTCTAGTTCAGTTCTAGTTCAGTTCTAGTTCAGTTCTAGTTCAGTTCTAGTTCAGTTCTAGTTCAGTTCTAGTTCAGTTCTAGTTCAGTTCTAGTTCAGTTCTAGTTCAGTTCTAGTTCAGTTCTAGTTCAGTTCTAGTTCAGTTCTAGTTCAGTTCTAGTTCAGTTCTAGTTCAGTTCTAGTTCAGTTCTAGTTCAGTTCTAGTTCAGTTCTAGTTCAGTTCTAGTTCAGTTCTAGTTCAGTTCTAGTTCAGTTCTAGTTCAGTTCTAGTTCTAGTTCTAGTTCAGTTCTAGTTCAGTTCTAGTTCAGTTCTAGTTCAGTTCTAGTTCAGTTCTAGTTCAGTTCTAGTTCTAGTTCAGTTCTAGTTCAGTTCTAGTTCAGTTCTAGTTCAGTTCTAGTTCAGTTCTAGTTCAGTTCTAGTTCTGTTCTAGTTCAGTTCTAGTTCAGTTCTAGTTCAGTTCTAGTTCAGTTCTAGTTCAGTTCTAGTTCTGTTCTAGTTCAGTTCTAGTTCAGTTCTAGTTAAGTTCTAGTTCTGTTCTAGTTTAGTTCTAGTTCAGTTCTAGTTTAGTTCTAGTTCTGTTCTAGTTCAAGTTCAGTTCTGCTCCAAATCTAAAGTGCTTGATTTCGGATTGTAGATCATTTGCGCGTTGATCTTTTTTAATACTTATTTTATGAAACTAAATTATTTAATTTTTATGTATTAATTATTTTATTATGTCGTGTCTGTATAAAATTTTGCGTTCTGATTATCTTGCACAAAGTTTGCTATTATTTGTTCAAAACTTTCTATAAAAACGAAAATTAAGCTACAATGGTTAATATTTCATATTTTTTTTTTGCTTAAAATACTTCTATTTTTGTCATAAAAAAGTGTTTCTATTTTTTTAATATGAACTTAAATATTCCGTGCTTTAAGTCGTAAAACTAACTCATATTTAAGAGTAGCTAGTAAATATATTTTATTTGAAAAATTCCGTTCATAAATCAAACTTTGATAGTTAATAAATAATATTTTTCTTGAAAGCACAAATTAGTTTTTTAAAACCTGAAATATCTGTTACGTTAGGTATATTTTAAGAGTTTGCAATATTATATAATATTTTTTATCACTTATAAATAAATTTTTTTATCATATTATTTTTTATATTTTGTATTGTTATTTTGTGTCCCTTTTTGCCAAACCAAGGTAGATTTTCAAGGACCAGTTCTGAAAGCCTATTTGAGTGGACAATGTTCAATGGACACGGTATAAATAAAGGAATCATTAAATATCTTTCTAAATTTTTATGAAAAATTCTTTTTTTGTTTTAAATTGTAATAAACACATCAATAAAGTAGTAGATTTCAATCTTTTATACAAGTTATGATGTGCTACAAAATAAATGAATTTTTAAACTATTGATATAATGATTCATTTACAATAAATATTTATTGTAAGAAGCAAAACGCAACATGATTTTTATTTTATCTTAAATTAATTGATAACTAAGAAAATTAAATTTTTTTTCTATCATTTTTATTCCATTTCATTATAAATATTTCTGATATTTATATAAAATTATAGTACATTACTCATATCTACACTGAGAAATATGACACTTTGTCTAAAAATCGTGCAGTTTTCTGGCATAAAACCATGTCGCTTAGAAGGTATATAACTGACACTAATCTAGTCATGTCCTGGGTAGCGAGACTGTTTCTTGTTTTAACATTTTATGTAAATTGACTGGTGTAATAACTCAAACATTTAATAACCTTTATATAGCTTTTCAAATATAATTATGTTAAGATTACGATACCGTTAAAACTAATTGCGAAATTTAATATCTATTAAAAAAAGTTTTGCCAACATTTTGCATTTCTAAACTTCAGAACCGTTGTGGCCCGGCTTGCAATTATTCCATTTGACTAAAATTTTCAGAGTTGGAATTTTATATCAAGTGTCACAATAATCCGAACAGATCTCCTCAAAATTCACAAACACAAAACCCCCGATATGTCTGTATAAGAAGTATGATAATCATTTCTTAAATGTTTATATTTTGCAACATTTTTATTTTAAATTAAAAATTTTGCATGGTATTTTTTAAATGCTTTTCTAAATAATGTAACTGATAATATTTAGTCATTGTGAATTAGGTTACCAAGAATTAAATCACAATTCTAGTAAGTTTTTATAGCCTTTACCATGAGTGGCCAGGGTATATACATATAAGTTTGTCACATTCCGTTTATAATTTCTACATTTTTCATTTGTGACCCCACAAAGTATATATATTTCGGATCGTTATAGATAGCGAAGTCGATATAACTAATATATCGAGAATTCTCCCGGCACGGTTGCTATTTAAAATCGAGAAAGTCGGCCCACAAATGGCTGAGATGTAAAGATAAAACCGGGACTACCTCGATTTATGGCCTATTTTTTATCTATATCTGGATTACTAAGTCGTTAATATACACACGTATATAAGGCTATAGTAGTTTGGACCTACAATGGGTCAAACCGGAAAAAATTTTTAACCCAAATTTTTTTTTTAACAAAAAAATTTTTTTGGTCATAAATATTTGGAAAGAAAATTAATTTTTTTTTTTTAAATTATGAAAACAATTTCGAAAAATTTTTTATTTTTTTTTTAAATTTTGAAAAACAATTTTGAAATTTTTTTTTTTTAATTTTGATTAACTAAAAATATTTAAAATTTATATTTTAAAGTATAATTTGGTGAAGGTTATATAAGATTCGGCACATACGAATATAACACTCTTACTTGTTTAAATTTTCTTGCAAGTTCTTCCAAAAAAAAAAATTCCCAAGAACAGCAAAATATGCCCTTGTTGCTACTTTTGAGGTGAGGAAAATGAAATGCACTAAGAGGTACTTCAAAATGTGATAAGCTATTCGATTGAAAAATTTTCTACAGAACACTAAGCCTCAATAAAGTCTTATATGGAAAACAGATCGATTAAAAAGTTGTCTATAGAAAACTGATCGACGAAAAAGTCTTCAAACGTAATATTATTGAATTAAAAGGCTTTTACATTAAACACAACGACGAAAAAGTTGTCTTAAGAAGTTAAAAGTTTTCTAGAAAAAACTGACCAGTTAAAAGTTTTCTCAAGAAAACAGATCGATTAACAAATTTTCAAAAGAAAACAGATCGATTGAAAAGTTTTATTTAGAAAATTTATCGAGATAAAAGTTTTCTTTACAAAACTGATAAAAAGAAAAATTGTCTAAATAAAACTAAACTATTAAAAAGTTTTCTACAGAAAATAGCTTAAGTTAACGTTTTCTCTACATAACTGATTGTTTGACAACTTTTCTAAAGAAAACTGATCTACTGTAAAGTTTTCGAAAGAAGACTGATCGATTAAAAAGTTTTCTTAAAAAAACAGACCGATTTAAAGTTTTTTTTTTAAAGAAAACTAGTCAATTGACAAATATACTAAAGCAAACTGATCAATTGACAAAATGTCTAAAGAAAACTCATCGTGTTTTTTTTTTTATAAAACATATCAGTTTTCTAAAGAAGTTAATGCGAAATGTTTTATATAGAAAACTGATAAATGAAAAAGTTTGTTATATAAAACAGATCGATAGAAAATTATTCTAAGGAAAACTCATATATTACAAGTTTTCCATAAAAAATAGATCGATTGAATAATTTTCTAAAGAAAAATGATCAAATGAAACATTTTTTTATACGAAACTGATCGAGTTAAAAGTTCTCTTAAGAAAACTGTTTTAGTTAAGAGTTTTCATAAGAAAACTGATCGATTGTAAAGTTTTATATAGAAAACTCGATCAGTTTTCCTATGAAAACTCTTAACTAAATCAGTTTTCTTAAGAGAACTTTTAACTCGATCAGTTTCGTATAAAAAAATTTTTCATTCGATCATTTTTCTTTAGAAAATTATTCAATTGATCTATTTTTTATGGAAATTTTGTATAGAAATTTTGTATATTGATCAGTTTGCTTTAGCAAATTTGTCAATCGACTAGTTTTCTTTAGAAAACCTTTAACTAGGTCAGTTTTCTTAAGGCAACTTTAAACTCTATCAGTTTTCTATAGAAAACTTATCAATCGATCAGTTTTTTTTTTTTTTTTTTTAGAAAATTTTGTCAATCGATCAGTTTTGTAAAGAAAACTTTTAATAGTTTCTTTAGAAAACTGATCGATTGAGTGCTGTTATCTAAAGGAAGCTGTTAGATTGAAAAGTATAGAAAACTGATTGATTAATAAGTTTGTTATAGAACACTGAACACAATTAAAGAGTTTGTTATAAAAAACTGATACTGACGTTTTCTATAGAAAATTAATAGATTGAAATGTTTTCTTTAGGAAACAGATCGATTGAAAAGTTTTCTCTAGACACTGATACTGATACTAGATATTGACGTTTTCTATAGAAAATTAATAGATTGAAATGTTTTCTCTAGGAAACAGATCGATTGAAAAGTTTTCTCTAGACAACCGATGGATTGAAAATTAATTTTCTTATTGTGATCTTATATAATACTGTTATTCTTATGGAAAACTAAAAATAATTTCGCATTGAAACAAAAATTTTGAAATTATTTTTTCAAAATATTTTTTAAATTTTTTTAAAAAAAAATAAAAAAAAATTTCGCCTTTGTAAGTTTTATCAGTTTAGTTTAATGAGCATATTTTTAGTTATTTTTTTCGGATATTTTTATTTTTTTTGAATAAAAATTTGAAATTTTTTATTATTGCGTTTTTTTTTTCTGGAGAAATTTTGGTGCTTTTTTGGATTTTTTAACTTATTTTTTGTTTGTTTTTAAATGGATAAATTTTTTAAAATTCATTCATTCTTATGTTGGTTTTAATAGAAATTTTATGTTAATATTTTTTTTTTTTTAAATTTAATTTTATTTTAAAATTTCACACACTATTTTTCCATTTAAGTTTTGTACCTTTGGAATGAGCCGCCAGTGCCACTAGTAAAAACACGTAAATTAATTTCATGTTCTTTAACTTTAACTTTATTAAAGAAAATTATTAAAATTTCTTTAATTCTCTTAATATAATTTCAATGATTATTTTTCTATGTTCTTTAGACAATACGATTTGAAAAACGTTCTTTTCACCACAACCGTCCTCAATTATTTGACAATATCGATATCGAGTACGTTCGTATTGCTGCCACGGCTTTTCAATTGTTACTAACAATTAGTTGTGTGTTAACATATGGCTTTTATCATTTCTTTTGCATTTCCGATAGGTTCTCTATTCACAACCACCACAAGACCTAGCCGTAGTGTGGTAAATGCGTTAGGGCTCACTGCTGCCCCTGCCTACCTCACCCATCCACTTCTGGCAATTGCCCATAGATTTGAGATAAAACTTTATAGTGATTTAATTTATTTTTCTTGGGTGGTACCATCTCCACAATTAAAATATACTTATATACAATAAATAAATAAATAACTTGGCTAAAAGAGTTAAATAAATATATGCGAACAAAAAAATCACCCAAATTATTAGATAAGACAAGGGTTTTGTTTGCGATTTAGCTAAAAACGATACAATTAATTTGTTGTATACATTAAACCAAATATAATAAAGCAAAAAAAAAAAAAACTTATTTTTAAATTCTATTTAACATGATTATTTTGTTTAAAAAAAAAAAAATTCTTGGTAATTATAAAAGCAGACATGAGTTAAGAATCATAATGATTATAAAGGGTAAATTTTATTTTAGGCAATTTTAGCAGCTTTTAATAAGATATTAAAAAATTATTCTGTGGCAGTGATAAAAATCTATAGATTAATCATTATCATGATTCATATATTCTCTATCATGTCCTTTATTTTTGAAATTTCAATTAATTTACATTTCAAAAATCCAGTGATTATATTCTCATATTACCGTTTTGTATATGGTTGATAATTATTGCATTTTCTCATAACATAAGTAGTAACCCTACTAGTTATACGAACACATCAACTCGAAATATATTACATTTGTTGAATAGTTACATCCTGTCTGTAACTGTATACATATATATATTTTACGTCTGTGATTCATAATTACTTTTAGTATTTTATTATTGTTTTATTAATAAAATAATAAATTTTTTATATAAATTATAAAGATATTGCAATTGACATTTATATCATTCAGAGAATTTTGATATGTATTCAATTATTGCCTTTGAGTGCTTTCTATTGGCAGAAACTAAAATATAAAGTACTTTTTATGTTAAATAGCTCAAAAAAACCCCAAATACATATTGCAATAATTTCCTACAGACAAAAGGAAATTAAAGTAATTGAACGATTAAAAGTTTGGTATAGATAATTGATCTATGAAAAGTTTTCTATAAACAAGTGATCGTTTATAAGGTTTTCCATAGAAAACTGATCTATTTAAAATATTTATATAGAAATTAAGAAGTTGTCCATAAAAAACTAATCCATTTAAACGTTTTCTAATTTAAATATTTGAAATATTGATTTAAATATTTTCCAACAAAAAATGATCGATTTCAAGGTTCTTTACAGAAAACAAATTGACGAAAAATTTTCTAAAGAAAAGTAATTGATTTAAAAGATTCTGTTGAAAGTTGTTGAATTTAACGTTTTTTTTTTCATAGGAAACTGATCGATTTAAAAATTTTTTTTTTTTAAAAAAACTGATCGATTAAAAAGTTTTTTAAAGAAAACTGATAAATTTTAAAGTTTTATACAGAAAACTGAGCAATTTAAAAGATTTCTATAGAAAAATGATCGATCGATAATCGTAAACTGATCAACTGAAAAAGATTTTTATAGAAAACTGGTCGATTACAAACTTTTATATAGAAAACTGATCGTCTAGAGAGATTTCTACAGAAAACTGATTGCTTGGAAAGTATTTTATGGAAAACTTATTGCTTTGAAAGTTTTATATAGAAAACTGATAGACTAGAAAGTTTACTATTGGAAATTGATCGACTAGAAAGTTTTCTATTGGAAACTGATAGATTAGAGAATTTTCTGTAGAAAACTGATCGCCTCGAAAGTTTTTTATGAAAAATTTATCGCTTAAAAGGTTTGCAAACTGACTGATTGAAAAGTTTTCTATAGAAATCTGATCGATTAAAAATTTTCAGTAGAAAACTGATTGATTGATTGATTTTTATAGAAAATTTACTGATTGAAAAGTATTTTATAGAAAACTTATCGATTGGAAAGTTTTCCATAGAAAACTGATCGATTTGAAAGTTTTCCATAGAAAACTGCTCGATTAGATAGTTTTCCATACAAACTGGTCCATTAAAATGTTTTCCATAGAAAATTTATCAATTAGAAATTTTTTATTCGACAACTGAAGAAGTTTTCTATGTAAGACTGATCCATTATAAAGTTTTCCATAGAAAACTGATCGATAGGAACGTTTTCCATAAAAAATTTATGGGTGAGAAAGTTTTCCATGCGAAACTGAAAGATTAAAATGTTTTCCATAGAATACTGATTGATTATAAAGTTTTCTATAGAAATATGATCGATTGGAAAGTTTTCTACAGCAAACTGGTTGATTGGAGAGTTTTCCATAGAACGCTGTTCGATTTTAAAGTTTTCAATAGAAAACTGATTCTTTGAAAAGTTATGTATAGAAAACTGATCGATTTAGAAAATTTCTATAGAAAACTGATCGTTTTAAAAGCTCTCCATTGGGTGTAGGTCTTAAAAATGCGTAATTTTTTGTTTAAATTTTTAGCTTTTATTTTGAAACATTTACAAAATATAAATGTATTCAAAATATTGGCCATTGTTAGCTATGACCTTTTTTCATCTGTCTTTTAAGGCCAAGAACGAATCAAGCCAATATTGGATACTCTGTTCTAAAGTAAAACGTTTTCCAGGGATATCATTCTGCATCTATCGAAACAAATGGTAGTCGGCGGGGCACGGTCGGGACTGTAAAGCGGGTGAGCGGGCAAAACTTCCGAACCACTTCATTCTAAATACTTTTTAACAGGTATTGCAACATGTGTCCGAGCGTTGTCATGATGGGCGTTTTTCGGACATTGTTCGATTCAAACGAAGCAGGTGGGTTCGGTACAGGTTCTCTGTGATGTTCTGGTCAGATTTCAGCAGCTCATTATAGATAGGACCCTTTTGCTCCCATCAAATACAGAGCATTACCTTAGCGCCAAGCATCTTACCTTAGCGCCAAGTAGCTCCCTACGATTTTGCAAGCTCATGTAGGGTTTTACAACAATCTTTATGCTGTAATGCCTTAATCTTTAAACTTTTTTGGCTGGCCTGGACGATCTTTGTCTTCCGCACAAACCATCTCTAGCACGTTGAAACCGACGAAACACATTCACTATAAGCTTTAGTGAGCAATCGGTACCCTTCACCATGAATGGCAAGGGTATATATAAGTTTGTCATTCCGTTTGTAATTTCCACATTTTTCATTTGCGACCCCACAACGTATATATATTCTGGATCGTTAAATATAGCGAAGTCGATATAGCCATGTCCGTCTGTGTGTAAAAATCAACTTTCTCTTATCACTTACAAACATTATTGATACATCAATATATCGGGAATTCTTCCGGCTCGGTCGCTATTTAAAATCGGTCCACAAATAGCTGAGATATAAGGAAGAAACCGGGACAACCTCGATTAAGTCATTAATATAGACAATATGGATATCTAATGATAGATATTTCAAAGTCCATTGCAACGATGTACAGTCAAGGAAAAAAGTCTAGAGAGTTTGTCAAAAAAATTAAAAAAATGTTTATGTCAATATTTAAGGCATTAATAAATAAGATTATTTATAAAATAAAAAAGTAATTTATTTGAATATAGCTGTCTTCGGGTATAATAAAGAAGCCAGTCTGCGCAGTATGCTTTGGGTCGTTATCTTGTTGGAAAATCCATTGATTTCCCAGGCCCTAGCTATCAAAAGATGCTTTAAGATTTTGTTCCAATATGTATTTATATTGATAGCGGTCCATGTTACCCTCGACAAAAACCAAACGACCCACTCCAGATGAAGCCATGGCACCCCAAACCATAACGTTGCCTCTACCATGTTTGACTGTAGGTATAATATTCTTTGGATCAAGTGCAGTGTTGGTTTTTTCCAAACTTTCCAAACTTTTTTCCAAGTGATCTGCCGTCACTTCCGAAAATAGTATACTTACTTTCGTCGGTAATTATAATATAACACGATTCCAAAAATCCAAACCCTTGTCTTTATGAACTTTAGCAAACTCAAGGCGAAGATTACGATTCTTCGCTGAAATTAGTGGCTTTTTGCGTGCTGTTCTGCTATTAAATCCATTGTCATGTAAAATGTTTATTATTGTTCGTGGAGTAACATTTTTTTTTTAATATTTTTCGATGTGTTCCGCCAATTTTGGGACGCTTATTTTCGGATACTGGTTCACTAGTTTCAAAATACTGGTAACATCACCTATCGAAAACTTCTTTGGTCTGACAGATCGTTTCTTATTTTCGGTGCTATTGGTGTTATTATAATTTTTTATGATAGTCTGTACAGTAGCCCGACTTAATTTTGTTATCTTGGCAATTTCTCCATAAGATTTATTTTCCTTTCGGAGATTTACTACCATATTTCGAACTGAAATGTGAATCTCTTTTCGATTTGCCATTTTCAAGGATAAAAATTAAAAAAAAAAATCTTTAATTATCAATTTGTCCACTTAAACAATTGTAATGCTTGTAAATTTAAATAAATCATCATAGTTAACTGTTACAGTGCACTCGCGGTAACGTGAACACCGCCTAACGTGAACAAGCTTTTGCTTACATTGACTACTCTGTAACGTGAACAAACTCAGAAAGCTCTATAACGTGAACAATTTTTTTTCACTGCATTTGTTTTCTAATTATGTAGACAACACTTTAATATATACAATAAATTCAATTTTTAAAGTTTTGAGAATCCCCTTGTTAAAAAAATGTGTTTTATCCTCTAAATTAATTTTTTTTAGTGGCAACGAATGAGTAATTTTATTTTGTTTCAATTTATAGTTTCTCGTGATCTCGTTTTATTTTGTAATGCATTTTAATCAATAATTTTGTTTTATTTCACGTTCAAGCGTGTAAAACACAGGTTAATATTATAAAATTTTATATTTTTTCCATGAAATTCGACAATCGCTAACGTGAACAATTTCACTAACATGAACTCTCTTGGTTTTAATTAGTTCACGTTACCGCGAGTGCACTGTATTTCATTTTCTTTGTTTTCAATATTCTTTTTGATGTTAGAAGACTCCACGTTGTATGTAGACTTTTTCCCGCTAATTATTATGTTTTTCCCCAATAATTCTATATTATATTTTTCTCATACTATTTTTTACTTCAAATAGTCTTAACTATAAATACCTTAAACATTGCTATAACATATTTTAAAATTTTTGCCACTAATTCTCTAAAACTTCAAGATCGTTTGTAGACTTTTTTCCTTGACTGTATATAAAGCTATAGTAATTTTGACCTACAATGGGTCAAATTTAGGAAAAATATTTTTTAATCCGAATTTTTTTTTTAACCAAAAAAATTTTTTTTCTTAATTTTTTTCACTAATAAATTTAAAAAAAATAAAAAAAAATTTGAAAAAAATAAAAAAAACAATTTCGAAAAATTTTTTTTTTTTAAATTTTGAAAAAAAAAATTTTTTTACCTAAAAATATTTAAAATTTTTAAGTATAATATGGTGAAGGGTATATAAGATTCGGCACAGCCGAATATAGTTCTCTTACTTGTTTTTTTTTAAATTATATAATAAAGCAAAACTTCCCGCGTATGATCATTTGTTGGTACAAAATTCTCTATAATGGTCAATAACTAAGTAGAATAAATGGCTGATATGTACCCTTCAAAATGACATGTAAGTTATTAAAAAAAAACCGTGTTCAAAAGATACGCCATCGATTCTAAATACCGCATTTTTAAGTCATACACCTAATATAAAAACTGATCATTTTAAAAGCTTTTAAAGAAAACTGATCGTTTGAAAGGCTATTTAATGAAAACTGATCTAGGATGTTTTAATTTTTTTTGCTTGAACAAAATTGTTTGTTTAAAACCATATTTTTTTCGCTTATAGCATCTTAGTCAGTGCCATACCTTATAGATAAATGTATCATTTGTGTATGTAAGTTATTTGGGGGTTTCGGACAGACGGACATCAACAGGATTCAGAATGTATACAAATGAAAATTGTAGAAATTATAAACAGGGGAAGTCAAAAAGTCCACTAACCATAAACTGGCAAAAGTCAATAAGTCGATACTTTTCTTGCAACCATATAACCCTAGTGGTCTTACGTATTTACCCTGGCTACTTGATAAATAGCACTTAAACGTACAAATTTAGATAGATGAGTATTATCGTAATCAAAATTATCTCATGTTATTAATTCACAACTCTTTGGTAAGTACATATGCTTTTGTTGTTGTTGTTTTTGGTATAAGGTGAATTTTTTAAATGTGAGCAGTCAGGTGTTAAAAAGGTATTTAGTTAACAGTTTGTCTTGTTTTTTTTTTTTGTTTTTGTGTGTTTGAAATGATAAGAAACATCGAGATACTAAAATATATTGTATTTCATTTATGTCATATGCATAAATAGTTAAATAAAATAAAATATATTGTAGTAAATATTTTATGTGCTTGTTTGCTAATGCTGCTGTTATTGTTGTTATCAAAATCTGTTAACAATATTCGAAATTCAATTATTGAATATTTAGCGATACAACAATATGTTTGCACGTATGTAGCTATATAATTGAGAGCACAAACAAACCATATTAAAACTGATAAGTTTTAGAATTAGAATGGAGAAAATGTTCGTGCTGTATCTATCTGCTATCTGCTTTGGGTAGTGGGTCTGGTCATTATTTAGGTTTGTTTGGTTTGCCATTCAATTTATGTTTAATTGTTTACACTGCTAGTTATGATTATAAAATTAGAAATAAAAATTATTTTTAAGAAGACGAAAAGTTAAATAACAAGTGCATTTTATAGTTGTTCATATTTTTTTCAATGCTTTAAAACCTGTTTATTTTTTAAAAATATATTTTCGGTCTGTGATGGGCCCTAGCTCCCATATAAGGCCTAGCCCATAAATTCGCACATGTTATTCGATAAAAATTATAATCTTTTGGTGTAGTATTTGGTCCGTCCGTATGTATGCCAATGACGTGAAACCGACCACTGAATTAAGTAATTGAGAATAAATATTGTTTGTATTGAATAAATACAAAATAGTATTTATTCTCATTACATATCATGCTTTATTATTGACATAGGCCAATCATTATTATTTTTTTTTTTTATTGAAATGCTATAAAACTAAAAGGCCGTAAATATTTATAATACATACAATAATAGTTCACTACTGATTAGAGGTGTTTGAAACAGATTTATTCCAAAACAAAAAAAAAAAAAAATTGGAAAAAGATTTAACTGATTTTGCTGATAGAATTTGAAACAATTTCCGATTTTTTCTGATTTTCAATATCAAAATCCTCATGAATATATCTGATATATTGAAACCTTATATGTGGGATATCTGTGAGTTTCGGAAAAATCAACATTAGCTGAAACGATGAAGCATATTTTCACCTTGATTACTTTGTTAATAATCAAAATTATAGCATTTGGTGTTCAAACATCATTGGGCCATAATTCTTGGAAAATTGGGCTGGTAAAGCAGTGACTGTTATTTGTTCTAGATATTGCGACAAGTTCTTTCTGTCTAAATTGGAATGATATTGATGTGCACGACATTTGGTTTCATCTTCTCACTTATTTATTTGGGTTTTTTTCATGTTAGGGTTTTAGTAAAAAGAGCCACAATGGTCATCAGCTGCGTTCGGTACAGGTTCCCTGTGATGGTCTGGTCAGATTTCAGCAGCTCATAATAGATAGGATCCTTTTGCTCTCACCAAATACAGAGCATTACCTTAGAGTCATGTATATTTAGCTTTGGTGTCGATTCGGCTGGTTGACCGGGCTTCACATACGAGATCTTACGCTTCGGGTTATCGTAATGGATCCATTTTTCATTGCAGGTTATGATTCGGTCATTATTCTCTCGGCTTCAATTCGTATGGTATTCAATTTCCCTGCTTTTGGATGAATCCTGCGTTTTTAAATTGGAGCTTGAGTAGCTCTCTATGATTTTACAAGCTCTTGTTGAGTTTGACAACAATCTTCATGGAGTAATGCCTCCAATTCTTGGTCTTCAAAGGTTTATGGCTGGGATGGGCGATATTTATCTTCCGCGTCGGCATCACCACTTCCGAAACACACAAACCATCTCTCGCACGTTGAAACCGACGGAACACATTCACCATAAGCTTTGGTGAGCAATCAGTGTGCTTCTGTGGCACTTTTTTAAATTAAAGAAGTGAAGCAAAACGCTTGTAGGCGCTTTGTAGGCATAAAACTCGATATTTTCAAAGCAAAAAAATGTTCAATAAATAAGTGAGAATAAATGACAGATATTTGCCCTTCAAAATAACATATAAGTTATGAAAAACAAAATCCACGTTCATAAGATACGCCATCTATTATAAACCCCTAATTTTTAAGTCATACCCAATAAATTTTTCTCAAGGGTAACATTTTGGGAAGTTTGAAAAAATAGCCTTCCGAATTAGACCTTTTTTTGAAGTAAATCTCAACTTTATGCCAAATTTTCTCAACTCGCTAGCTGCTGTCATGAAACTAAAAACTGTTTTGTATGCCCAAATATGTTTTTAAATATTTTGCAAAGGGAATTTATAGCCAGGAACTTGTGTTATTGTCACTAGCGTCAACAAAATCAACCATTTTTGGGATTTTTTAAACGTTTTTTGGAAATGTTGAGATTCTCAATAACAAATCTCAATTACATAAATACAGACACTAAAGTGACAATTGACTTCATGCTAGATTACCTGGGATGTATAAAGTAATCTATATATAAATATATAGTCAGCCAAGTGATCAGACATTAGTGACAATTATTTTCTATAAGGGATACATTGACTACTTGTAAAACTGCGGGAATAGGTATATTTTAATCTCAACAAATCTCTCGCATATCGAAAATAACATTAAAAAATTTAAAAAAAATTTTGAGTTGTGACCACTTTAACGCAATTGAGTGATTTGATATTAACAAATTGATTGAAAATAGTGTAAAGTATTTAAATTGAAGGATTATTAACGCATCAATTATTTGAATCTTTAATTTTAATAATAAAACTTTAAGTCTTCTTTGTTTGATCGAGCGACTTCAAAAATAATCGCAAGTAGTTTATTATTGCTTTCTGCGATAACTGTTTTAAACATTAGCAATTATAATAATAAATTTATAAACACAAATTTTTCATTTATATATTTGCCTTAATTTGACACAAAATACTATATATTGCACAATATATGGCTATAAATAGTCTAGAAATAATGTATAAATCAACTACGAGGGAGGTCGTGAAAGTCATTGGTTTCCTTTATAGCGAAACTTTTGTACGACTGAGAAAATGTTGAAAATGAAGAAACCAAATAAAAATCAGATTTCTTTTTCATATAGAGTTGAAAGGGGATCATACGTCACCTTAAAAAAAGATGGCGGTATATTGATTTGTAACACATCAAAGTATTCATCTCAGACCACTATTAGTATCTACATTTTGGAGGCTCATAAGTTTCTAACTTGATCAACCTATGTCAGTCCGTCCGTCTGTCTGCTATGTGAAAACACATGTCCCAAACAAAAGGAGCTAGTTGTCTAAAATTGTCCACAAATACTCCCTGCAGGTTCAGCTTTTTGTTTTCTATTTCGATAAGATTTATTGGTTATTATAGCCTTAATCAGAAACTTTTTTGCTGGTTATCTACCAAACTAAGTTTTCTTTATATTAATCAAACATTTTTTGATTTCCTGTATATATTTAGAGATATTATATTAATAGAGTCAATATTTTTTATGGGTGCTAAACAATGTCTATATCAAGTTTCTACACGGAAATGTTATAGGTATATAGAAATATGAAAGAAATATGAAAATTGAGTTATTAAAGCTGCAGGTTAAGGTAAGAAGAAACTAAACAAAATTAGTGGGAAAAATGAATACAATGAATTTGGTTGAGTGACGCTACCAACGCCACAATATCAGAACGAATCTTGTATACCTTAGTAAATCTATACTAAAAGCAAAAAAGTTCACAGAGAAAACAGATTCCTGATAGCAACCGAATTTGTTGCCAATCGAGTGATTCTACCTTAGTGACCGAATTTTACAGTTTGGTTGCTTTGACCTTCTTTGGCAATTGAATTTCTGTTGATAGAACCGAAAAATTCAATGTTTTCAACCGAATCTTTCGATTGGCATCGAATCTATTTTCTTTGTATTGGAGAGTAATGGAGGAACTCAGGATTTCTATTCATGATGTATCCATCATATTGATGACTTTTGACATAAGTATTTCATGTTAAAGAAAAAGTGGTCGTGTAAAAATATATAACATAATGTATGTAAAACGTATCTACTACCGGAAAGAAGTACAGCTGGCGTAATTTTTAACTGCAATATTTATAGAAAGTGCAGCTAAAATATGAAAAAAATTGTGTTTTAAAATGTTCATTGTTCTAAAGATAAGATTGTAAGTAGATTAATTGAAATTGTAACCTGATTGATATTGTAAATTATTTAGCTACCTGTTAAGGAAGTTCATAAACTAATTATAGAATTATGATTAATTTTCTAAAGAAATTTGTTAAATTTCTTGATTTTTTTTTTTTTAAGTTTTGATGTGTATTTTATAAGAAGGAACATTTTTATTGCTAAAGAATTAATCGATTTATTTAAAGGTAGATCTTTAAGAATAAATAATGTTATATTATGTAGCATGATAAAATATTGTTATGTTTTTACCTTTTAAAAACGGGGGCTTATTTCCTTTAAATAAACCGGATACTTTTGATTGCGAATAAAAGCAGTTTTAGTAGTTTAAAATTGTAACAAGTCTTTATTTATTTAAAATGTACAACAACAAGAGTCTAAATATTCACTCAGTGTCTTTATACACGTTTATCAATTCGCAGAAATGTGCACACACTTTATAATGTACAAACTCAAATGTATACGACAGTTGATGTTAACTCTAACAGAGCCAATGATAATCTCCACCCCCTACTGCAACCTCTGCCACTATTTATACATGCGCCATCTATCGTGAATCTTCTACAATGCTCTTAACGGACAACAAGAACATTCGAATTCTAGAGCTTTCAATGTTAATGTTAGCAGCTTAAACATTTAGTGTTGCCACACTTATAAACAATACTAGTAACCGCAAGCATAATTATGATGAATGTTGCAGGCAGTCGTTACAGACCGTTAAATTCAAATCGCTATTGCACATTCGTAACAATATCATAAAACGACCCCACTTAACCATAATTTAATACCTTGTTATAATTATTTGTTTATTGGTAATCATAATTTGTTTATTTGTATAACAACCACAAACATTAGATTAATAGTCCAGCACACTATGGTCTAGTCTATCAGGGTACCCTAATAATGGTTGTTTGAACTTAAAATTGCAATAAAACAAATTGGCTTTATTAATTATATACTTTTATGGCATTAATGTTTAAATATGATTTCGGGCATGTGGCCGACGTGGCTAGTTCGTACATGGGTTAACCCAATTTTCATACAACTTTCGCAGTAAATCAAGCTATATTTCGGCAATAATCGAATATTCGATTAGAAGAGCTTGATCGTTTCTGGCTTATCTGCATAGACTGGGACTGGGACTTTACATATCCCCATAGAAAATAATATAATGGCATTAAATCACAAGTGGGTCAATAGCGATGTTTCCTTTGGCTCATTTACCAAATGTATGGCGAGAAGGATGATCGTGTGGCATCAATTCCCCTTTGTATGGCGGGAAGGATGATCGTGAGGCTTCAATTCCGGTACAAGTTAAATCTTGTAAGCTTGCAAACTAATGATTCTTACGCAAAATTGTCCTTAAAGTGGATAGACACTGTGCGAATTGTGCGGCATCTAAACGTATTGCGAAATTGATTCATAGTTTCTCAAATTAATCGCTCTGATGGAGGATTATGAGCATAATAGAGTGCAAGATATGCTCGATGAGTTTGTCGAATTGAATCATGATTTTCAAAACAAATTTGAACAATATGCAAACGATGCATTATAAATTGCCATACCAAGCTAAACTCCTAACAACTGAGAACTGTAAAATCAGCTGTTACAGAATACAGTGCTGCCAATTTAAAGTTCTCCGCATCTAAAAAAAATACCCTTTTTAATAAACAAAACAAACAAAAAAATTTTAGAGGCTTTTTAAACCACTACACAATTTTGATGTATTATGGTTCCAGCAGTACAAATATATTCCAGATTTTAAATTCTATGAAGAGGTTTTTTTTTTTTAAATTTTTAAATAAAATTGTAAATTTTGTTAGACGTTCTCCACATAATTAATGATATCTCAAAAGGTGTTATTAAAATAAACTTAGACAAGTTAAGATTTACATAGCCTTTAAGCCGTTTATACATTGTATTTCAATCTGTTCTGTAGTTTTGGAGTTATAATAACAAAAATAACATTAACTATTCAATTTTATGTATATCAAACTAAAAACTATAATTTTGTGAAAATGAGCGAATTCACTTAATTGTGAATAAATTCGAAAAGAATCCATCCATTCTTAAGATCGATATCTCATTTTGTTTCTATTACATGTGGCTTTGTGATAAAGTAATAAATCTGAATAAATTCTGGCGTTTTCGATTTTTCATGATTTTTTTAAAACAAAAAAATTTGCCATTTTCACGTAAAAAATATATTTTTTGTTTCAATTTGTTATTATAACTCCGAAATTTCTGAGCCGATTGAAACGCAATATATTTGTGAAAATTTGTACATAGCATGGGGAAAATGTTTTCAAAATTCAATCCATCGAAAAATAAACATTAACTACTCAATTTTATGTATAACAAACAAAAAACTAAAACTTTGTGAAAATGAGCGAATTCACTTAATTGTGAATAAATTCGAAAAGAATCCATCCATTTTTAAGATCGATATCTCGTTTTGTTCCTATTATATGTGGCTTTGCGATAAATTAATAAATTTGAATAATTTCTGCCGTTTTCGATTTTTCATAATTTTTTTAAAACAAAAAAATTTGCCATTTTCACTTAAAAAATATATTTTTTGTTTCAATTTGTTATTATAACTCTGAAACTACAGAACCGATTTAAACGCAATATATATGTGAAAATTTGTACATAGCATGGGGAAAATGTTTTCAAAATTTAATCCATCGAAAGATAAACATTAACTACTCAATTTTATGTATATCAAACAAAAAACTAAAATTTTGTGAAAGTGGGCGAATTCACTTAATTGTAAATAAATTCGAAAATACTTAATCGAATTTTATGATCAATATCTCATTTTGTTTCTATTACATGTGGCTTTGTGATAAAGTAATAAACTTGAACAATTTCTGCCGTTTTCGATTTTTCATAATTTTTTTAAAACAAAAAAATTTGCCATTTTCACGTAAAAAATATATATTTTGTTTCAGTTTGTTATTATAACTCCGAAACTATGGAGCCGATTGAAACGCAATATATATGTGAAAATTTGTACATAGCATGGGGAAAATGTTTTCAAAATTCAATCCATCGAAAGATAAACATTAACTACTCAATTTTATGTATAACAAACAAAAAACAAAAAATTTTGTGAAAGTGGGCGAATTCACTTAATTGTAAATAAATTCGAAAATACTTAATCGAATTTTATGATCAATATCTCATTTGGTTGCTATTGTATGTGGCTTTGCGATAAATTAATAAACCTGAACCATTTCTGCCATTTAAGATTTTTTATAATTTTTTTAAAACAAAAAAATTTGCCATTTTCACGTAAAAAATATATTTTTTTCTTCAATTTGTTATTATAACTCCGAAACTACTGAGCGTATTGAAAACCTATATATAAACAGCTTAAAGGCTATGTAAATTTTTACTTATCTAAGTTTATTTTAATAACATCGAACTGACCCTTTTTGAGATATCATTAATTATGTGGAGAAACGTCTAACAAAATTTATAATTTTACAAAATTTTTTTTTTAAAAAAATCTATTCATAGAATTGAAAAATTTTACCATTTTTGTACTTAGGTATCTATGATGCATTAAATCTATATAGTGGTTAGTCTAGGCTTTTTTTGCTGTTGACCTGTGTAATCATGTTTAATCTTATTATGTTTCAATTTATCATATTATACTGGTGGCATAATAGTTCAAAATCAATTATATTAATAACCATATAGCGACAGTCATAAAAATATAAAAAACACGGCAGTAGAAACATGTTATTATTGAAATAAAATATATTTAACCATAAAGTCGTTTGCGACAAACATTTACGATTGCAAAGAACAAAGCATTGTTGCCGCAACCATGTCTTTATTATGTAAATTTATTAAGACAGCAAATTTTTTTTGAAAAAATAGCATTAGTTTCCTATTCATTACGAATAGTATCTTATAATTTGTGTTCGGAAAAAACCTGTACAACAATTACTCACGCTTACATCACTATTTTTAAATTGATGTGGAAAACATAATGCATTTTTCTAAAGGGTATCCCAAAATTTACTTAAGATTTTATTTAAATAGAAAACACAGCACTTTTCTTTAGATTGTAATTATTTTATTGAATCATAAAGCATCCAGGATAGAGTTATAAATGGAATAGCAAATCGGTTAAATTGCCTCTACGGCATTGCTGGCACTATTTTGCATTTGTATGGCTGAATTTAGTTGATGACGCGTTGAATTTCCTTCATCAATGCCCAGGTTTTTTGGCATAGATCTTTGACTTCAAGTAATTCTTTGAAAATAAATCCAATCTGATAACCGCAACGAGAGACTACACGACCGGGAAATGTCTCATACAGTAATTGAATTGTCTCACGTGCTGTATAGCATCGTTTAAACTACATCAATATCATCCAATTGAGGCAGAATGAATAACTCCATAAAAAGAGATCCAATGGTGTTTCTTTCAATAGTAGGCTGTATAACGTCTTCCACATCATTATCAGCCAATTAAGGCACTGAAGTTGTTGGGTCTAATAATACTTGCAGTCCAAAAGCCGCACCAAAGGGTGACACCTAACTCCATCCTGACAGCTTGTAAAAAAAGTTTGTCTAGATATACATAAATTTAATCATACTTTTTGTGAACAATTTTGTCCCCAACTGTATAAGACCCACATCCGAAAATAATTCGGTAAAAAATTTTGAAATTTGAATAGAATAATGATTTAATCAGTGTAGGGTATTTTATGGCTTGACTTGGAGACAAATTGTGCGTGAATTTAGGGATACCCTCTACCATACCACCTCTGAGTACTGTAAAAGTCCATTAGATAAAAACCGTACAAAAACCCCCAGATATATGAATTACCTTTAAATTATTTTATCTGAGTATTAAAATTTCAACAAGTTTTCTTAGAAGTATCACAAAAAGAAAGACAATGTAAAGCCGAGAGACTATAATTGCAGTTACGTATATGTATATAGTCTTGGTCATTTATTATCTATAAAAATTTAAAGGTTTTGCTGTACTTTTTTTTATAAAAACAACAATAGCAATTCAAATTCCTATGTGTACTCTTGCCCCTAATAGCAGTTAATAAATATTTATAACCTACACCACCATAGTAGGGGAGGGTATTATGCGTTTGTGCTGATGTTTGTAACGTCCAAAAATATTAGTTTAACACCCACCTTAAAGTACATCGATCGATTTAGAATCATTTTCTTCGCCATGCTTTCATTCATTCCAAGGGTAAAGCTTATTGAGATTGATTAAAAACAGTCCATTATTTGTCCTAGCCCCCATACAAATGACCTTCAGAAATACGACTTTATCGTTTATAAATTTCACTGCAAATAAGTGTTATATATACGGAAGTCATGTTTTCTAATATTAAGAAGATCGCTCCATAATTAGTCTTAGCTCACATATTAATCGGTCCATATACATATATTTTTAAGTCTTCATTATATCTGAAATAATGTCATTAACCGCTATTTAAAATCGCTGTAACTTTTGTGTCCATTCGCCAATTTGATACGCGACAATCTAAAATTTCTAAAGAAAACTGTTTTTGCTCATAAAGTTGGTGTACGGAATTATATTGTCGTGCTTGACCCACTTGTCTATTTCAGTCTTTAGAATGGCCAACAAAGTGTTTGTCAATCAACAATGGTTAAATTGATAAGAAAATTTCATTCATATCGAATTGTTTTTGTTGTTTTCAAATGCGTTGAATTTTGATTATGAAATTTAAAAAGAAAATGTGGCTAATGAATCATAGTAATTAACATACATATAACATAGAGATACATAGGTATACTTAAATCCAGATTCCTTTGAACATAATGAATACAATTCTTTGAGACCGTAAATCTATAAGTGGACATGATGGTAAGAGCTTTATTTAAGATTTTTTTTTGTTTGTTAAGGTTTTACTTCCTTTTAAATACAACCTTATTACACAAGTCAACAGATAAAGAAAACAAGTTGGGTGTCCGAGATGCTGTTAGTGGGTTTGTATTAGCTGTGTGTGATTTCTATTATTGTTGCATTACTTAGTCCAAACTATATGTTCTTCTATATAAAATAATATAATAAATACCAAGTTTTTTGTATTACAAACATGACGGACAAATATGTCGCGTTACAAATGTCGCATGCCAAATCATACTAAAGGTTGTAACATTTCAACAAGACAACTTTCAATTGGTAGCTACACTATTCCATTTTAAAGTAAAAAAAAAAAAATATTTAAAGAATTGTGTTTCTATTCGCTGATTTTTACATTTTTCTAGAGGCAGCCGAAAACGAATTATATTTTTTGTCTCGTTAGGAATACGAGTACCACCCAGCAGGACATCACTTTCTGGGCCTTCTGAAAGGCATATTTAGAAGGTGTGATACTCATCCCACTCTGCTTCTCGCAGAAGATGCTCTATGATTAAATATTTTTTTATGAATTCTTGAAAAAGATTAAAAATATTTTTTTGAAATGCTGTTTTTTTTTATTAAAAAAAGTTTAATAATGAAAGTTAGTTAACTGGTTTTTGAACACCAATTATGTTTTTAAATTTGTTTCCTAAATGTTGCTTTAAATAAATTGTTCAATATTGTCTGTCTTAAGTAAATCCGTGTGCCCGTTTTGTAATCTTGTATGTATATTTCTATAAATTGATATCATCATTATGTCCTCATCGCGGATTTGTTGTCGTAAAGACCAAAATGTGTTTTATTATATATATGGTGAATACACAGTTACAAAGTTTAGAAAACCTATAACAGTCTTAGTGAGAAACATGCATTTCAATTACTTTAAGATGGAGATTAAGGTCCTGAGTAAGCCATGGGTTTAAAACATTGTGCGTGAAGTGTGTAGTGAACATTAGAGTGAAAATCAGTTGTATGGAAAAAAATGTGAGTTCGATTTTTGAAGGGTGCCGGGTGGAATATTGTGACACTAAGTCTAAAAGATAAGTACTGAACATTTGAGCCAAATCGGACAACGATTTCGGGACGCGCATCGAGGTCAAAAGTCAGATATATGCAAAATTTTACTATTTATATGAAATTAATTTGTAAAACTCCTTAACTTTCTGCATTATGTTACAGAAATATGTAGATTTATTTATATTAATGAAAATTACACTCAAAAAAATATTTTTCAGATTAAACCCATATCTCCTTTGGGTCAAATTGACCCACAAACTGTATTATCGTTAAAATTCGGAAAAAATTCAAATTTTTCAGTTTTTGTAAAAATTTTGCTACTAAATAATTATTTTTGCAATCGAATGCATAAGAATTGAAATGTGTACGTAATTGTCGTTCTAATGAGATATAAAAGATAAAAATTGGTCAAACAATTTTAAAGTTATTAAAAATTCCCCAGACCATTAACGTGTCTCAGGCCACTTGGACAAGAAATGTAGGAACAAAATCAACATATTTTAAGAAATATTAAAATTAAAGCTAATTTTTACGTAAAATATATCTGTATTTACATTCGTATGAGTTTTTGTATTTGTAGAATACCGTTAACCTATTCGCAGGGATGGCCAAAAAAAATTTATCTTTTTAACGGCAGTTTCAAATCTCCATTTTCAAATTTTTAAAAATTTTGTTAAACAAATTTCAGAATTTTTTGATCATCACATTGGGATTTATTGAGATCATAATAGAGAATTAAAATATGAAAAAATTATGTCAATACCTCTGACAGTTTTTTGGTACCTACGATTTAAATTTTGAGATTTTCTGGGAAAAATATTTTTGTGCATGTTTATTGAAACCATTTCAACATTTTTAACAATATTATAGTCACAGTAACTATTTATATAATTGTGGTAACAATAAAATGGTTTATTTACGATTCACATGATTGTATCAACCATATATATGGGTACAGTAAACAAATATATGTTTGTGATAACCATTTATATATTTTTATATTTTATTTTATCGCGAAAAATAACTTATTTAATTTTTCAGTCAAATTGGACTCTCAAACTACAAAGCTGATGAATGGAGATTGTTTATAGGCATCTAAAAGCGAAGTTTAAAATGTGTTTTAGTGGTAATAAGGTATGAAATTAAAGGCGGAGTATTGTTTTGAAAAAAACCTTAAGTAATCGGACAGTAGAGCAAACATGAACATTGTATCACGATAGACTGTACTCTGAGAGAAAACAGGACGGTTGGAAAACTAAATGTTATAATCCTCCCTTTGGTTTCCACAGATAAGATAATTTTGCCTGCATTATACATTAATTGGGACTTATGAAGCAGCATATGATGGCATTAGATAAAATTGGTCAATATTTTGCCTTTCTTTAAAGCAAGTTTGATGATGATATGACTTTTAATGAAATGATTGCATACATTTAATGAATGATTTAGAAGCAGCGGCTTGGAGATCAGAAGCCTGAAAATTGCGAGCAATTAGTTAAATACATTTTAATTACTAGGGCGGGTCAATAAGTTCAGCTTCTTAACTGAAAGGGCAACACTGCTCCTGTTAACAGATAGACCCCTGCCAAATTTTTAACAAGATGCGTCATTTAGCTTGTGTTTGACTGTCATTTATAGCTGATTACCGCGTGACTTGAGGAGAAAATGGAAAAAAGTGAATTTCGTGTACTCATTAACAATTATTTTTTTGTGGCAAAAACCCATCACTTAAACCAAGGTTAAGCTTGATAAATATTATGGGAACTTTGCATCATTAATTTCAATGGTAAAACAGTGGTTTACTGAATTTAGTTGTGGCTGTACAAGCACGGAATATGCCGAACGTTCTGGATGCCCAGTTGAGGTCTTTACACCCGAAACAATTGAAAAAATTCACGTCATGGTGTTGCCCGAGATTAAAAGTACGAGAGATTGCGGAAGCCATAGGCATCTTACATGACTAAGTGGTTTCAATTTTGAATTATTACTTGGGTATGAGAAAGCTTTTCACAAGATGGTGCGTTTGCTGACAATCAACCACAAACGTAATAGACTTCATGAATTAGGCTCGCTCATCCGCCCCATTTTCGGGATTTATCCCCGAGTAACTATTTCTTGTTGCCAAACCTGAATAAATAGCTCGGCGGAATGAGATTTGATTTGAAACCATCTCACAAAAAATACCTATTTTGATGACCTCGAAAATGTGTATAAAGCTCAATATAGACTATTTTGAAAAATAAAATGATTTTTTATCCAAAAACCTGTATTTCATTCAAACATTGTTGGATTTAATGTGGGCATAAAAGGTTCACTATCTGCATAGTCATTTAGACAAGTTTCCGGAAAATCTTGGATCGTATAGCGAAGAACGTGGAGAATAGGGTTCTATAAGTCGATTGTTCGATCGACTTTTTGCTAAAAAAAGTCGCAAATTCGATTATGTTATCTCAAAAGAATAGTCGATAAAAGTTGAAAAAAGTCGAATAGTCGATTAAAGTCGACTTTTTAGATTGTTGAAAAATAAATAAATAAATGTTTGTAAAATAAATAAAGCTTTTTCTGCACAATATCGTATACATATCGTATATACTCGAATTGCAGAGACTTTTAGGAAAGTGTTTGATAATAAACATGCCAAATTAGTAATGTTAATTTGTTTACTATTTTATACATTTTAATCTAACTATTAGAACTAAAAGTGATAATATTATTATTATAGCCTTGATATGTTTCATTTTTATTGCTTAACATTACAAAAGGCGCATGAATAAGTGTAGAAACCATGTATTTTTTACAAGAAATGGTAAAATGTTGAAAAAAGTCAATTTACTAAATAGTTGAAAGTTCGAAAAGTCGACTTTTTAAAAATCCAAAAAAGTCGAAAGGTTGAAAAGTCGACTTTTTGTTTTAACTATAGAACCCTAGTGGAGAACATTTCCATCAAGATTTTAAAGTGATGGAAGATAGATACCAAGGTCGCTTTGATGAAAATATGATGGCAGATGACTGTTGGAGTATCACATGGGATTGACTTAAGGTCATCCATCGTAGATAAAAGAAGCTGTAAAAACCTTTTTACCCCTGCAATTTCACATTGAAAAATAAGTATGACTGTATTAGAATATCGAATATACTTAAAATCAGTTTCAGTTTTGACGGCACCAAAATTTCAGTAAACCTCGGTTTTATTTACTACAGTTCTACTAATATGAGTAATTAGTTTTATGGTACTTTTATTATATTGATTTCTTTTGTTTGCGTTTTATTGCTAATTATAGGCAATTAGTTTACGATCACGATGATAGATTTTAGACAATTATTTTTTTGATTTTCAAACTCATAAATTTTGTAATATAATTAAGATTATATTTTATGCTCATAGTAACTAAAACCAGTTTGAATTAACATCATTAAAAGCAAGACATTATGGATGAATAATTTTCAAAAAGGACAAACTAACAAACATAATATAACTGTAGCAGACACACTAAGAAACTTGAAATTTGAAGTTCGAATTTCTTTGTTTGTTATAGTACCAAATGGTGTAATTTCCCTTTTTTATATTTCTTTGTCATTTATAAACATATAAAAAATGTATCACGAGTTATAATACATTGTATTAGATACAGTGCTAACAATCAGTATCAATATTTTATCTAGCAAGGTGTGGGATCCAATCAAGGAAATACTCAATAAAAATTTATATTTATTGTTTTTTCTTTTTAAGTTTTTATCAGCAAATTATATTTGATCCTCAAAATCAAACCAGTACATATTGTACATATATTGTTCTTCCAAGAAATAGATTTGGAAATTTTATTTTTCACAATTTATCTTTAAGCAAACAATAAATTATATTTTTATTGTATAAAATTCAAGGTTGGTGCAATGATATTGACTCCAGCTGGAGTTATAGAAACATTACATAGTTCTTTTAATTTAGTTATCAAAAACATGAAATTTTACCAAGGGTGAAGGAGAACTTTAAATTGAAATAAAGGAGAGAAAAACGTTTTTAATATCCATCTAATTGGCTTTATTAATTAGATAATTTGATGGCATCAATGTTTTAATATAATTTCGGGCATGTAGCAGCCGCGACTAGCGCCTACAGGGCGTAAACTGGAGGTCCAATTTTCATACACCCTTCACAGTAAATCAGGCTGTATTTCGGCAATAACGCATCAAATATTGGCTACCAAGAACACGATCGTTTGTGGTTTATCTACATAGACCTGGAGAAAATAATATAATGACTTCAACAATAGTTCCATTTCTTGAAATTATTCTCTCAGTAAATTGATTGCATCGCGTGCTTTATAATACCCCAGCAGTTACGTATCCCTTATAAACACTAATCGTTACAAATGTCTTATCACTTGGCTGTGACACGTATGTGCTCTTTGTAGTGCAGAGATAAGACAATTGGTTACTTTATACATCCCAGGTAATCTAGCGTGAAGACAATTGTCACTTAAGTGTCTCTAAGTAATCTGGAGTGTAGTCACATTAAACGTGTTGTGTGATAATTCATTCAAACTGGTTTTATACAAATTGTGTTGATACAATTCTCATACAGTTAATTTTTATTTTGGCTTAAGTATACTGATATCCCATGTAACATAGCATGAAGTCAATAGCCACTTTAGTGTCTCTTAGTAACCTATAGTTAAGACACTTTAAACGTTTATTTTGTACTACACTTTATAAATTAGTTATTAAACCCACTAGAAGCAATCCATTGGAGAGATGTCGAAGAAAGACTTGTTTACAAGCTATCGTTTATTGGAATGCCTATGATATGTCCTTTAGCTGACTATTTGAGGTCAATTAGTTGTCGTACATGTTAAAATAACTAGTTATGTAGCTGATCAAGTTACCAGTTAGGTAGCTAGTAAGGTAACTGACGTTATTTAACCAGTATGTGAATCCAATGCGTTGATTACTTTGGACCAGCTATTAGACAGTCTGATTGTAGTCAATAAGGATCAATTGACCCTCTGCTTAGGACAAGCACGTGTTAAACTAGTCACGTAGCTATAGAAGTAACTAGTTCCCACCATAAATGATGGATAAAATCACTAGTTGGGGACTGTCTCCTAGAACTGCTGGAACGTAGCATTATCCTGATAAAACCACATCTCTGCAATACTAATGTCTTCCAATTGAGGCACGAAAAAGTTAGTAAGCTTGTCTCTATTCCGCTCAACATTGACTGTAGCGTTCTTACCATCGTTATTTGTGAAGACATAAGTTTTTAATGAGTCCACTCATAAAGCCCATAAAGCACTCCAAACTGTGAGTTTTTTTGGATATAAATGTGTTTCGACTTAGGGATTACTATCATTCCAAATGTGGAAATTCTGTCATGGCCATTTAATCCAAACTGTGTTTCATAACTGAACAAAAATTGTGAGTCAATAGCGAAGTATCCTACAGCCTATTCACCATTTAACGATGATCGTGAGACTTCAATTCTTGTACGATCAATTCGACGCAAACCAACATCCTTATGCAAAATTGTCCATAACGTGGATGGGCATAAGTTTAATTGTTGAGCACGATGACGAATTGCCGCATTTGGATCACCATTAATACTATGCTGCACATTATTAATCGCTTGTTCAATGCTTGAAAAGTTCCATAGTTTCTCGAATTATTCGCTCTGATGAACGATTATGAGTACCATAAAATGCATAAAAGGCAAAAGTTGTTTGTCCAAGCCAAAATTATTTCAAAACAACCAAGAAATGTGGTTATACTTCTTAGCAATGACAAAACAATGGAAACTTTTAAACTTCTACTACAAAGAAAGAATTTGTGGGAAATCAATGTTAAATGCATTATTTTTTGTTGGCTTGTGACCTATTAGAGAAATATGAACCTTAAAAGCGCCCTTTTTATCTTTTAATCCAGCTCAGCAATTATTAAGCCAACAACAAACATTTAGAGAAACCGCATTATAGAATGATTTTCTTTGGAGGCTACCCTAATATAGTACATACTTTCCTTTTCTCTCATTTACACAACCTTGAAATTGGTTTATGTATATCTTTAGCCCAATGTTTACTAATTTGTTTATTCTCAATGACTGTTTAGCGTAAAGGCTTGTCGAAAGTGATAACAAATTTATAAATATTTATAACCCAATGAATAAACAATGCATTGTTTTTCAATGTTATAATATCCAACTTTTATTTTATCAAAGTACAGTTTTTCTATGAGCGCCCTTTGCCAACAACATTTTACACAATTGTCTTATCAAAAATAGACACAGCAAAAAAAAAAAAAAAAAAAAAACATAAAGAAATAACATAAAAATGTCAACAATACTAATAAAGTGTGTTGCAATACTGATAATTGTAGTTGTTAACAAAAAAAAAAAAAAAAACCTAACTAACATTTAAACGCTGACTGTTTATTCTATAACAGACTTCTTATCAATTTAACTGAAAATCTATCAATAGCATTTATAGCCTGAATATGAAATATATTTTTGTGTTCAATATAAAATCAATCCATAAAGTATGCTTTATTCTTTATTCAGCTTTTTATCATATTTTGTTTAACGAATGCAAGTAATATGCAGACATTTTTTGCAGAAACAATTATAAACTGAAATAGGGCGTATGTTTTATTTTCCAATTCAATAAATTTAATACTCATACGTCAGTGGTTCGTTTGACTGTGTTAGTCTGTATATGTGTTTGGATACGTATGATTGATTTTTGCCTCGAATGAATGAATGGATGTTTGTGCATGATTTTCATATTCATACTTATTTGGTGGTTGTTCTTTGTTGTAATAATTCTCTGTAGGAATGTTAGTTATTGTGTGTGTTTGTGTGATGTCATGCACACATATAAATTCGTTTTGAATTTTTTGCTGGATTCTTATAAGTGGGGATATAGCTCAGTGGTAGAGCATTCGACTGCAGATCGAGAGGTCCCCGGTTCAAACCCGGGTGTCCCCTTTGAAAGTTTTTTTTTTTTAATAGTTTGACATTTATTTTTTTATACCCTTCACCTTCGTGAGAAGGGTATATATAAGTTTGTCATTCCGTTTATAATTTCCACAATATAATTTTCCGACCCTATAAAGTATATATATTCTGGATCCTTATAGATAGCGGAGTCGATTAAGCCATGTCCGTCTGAAGACCCCAGATATCTTCGGGATCCAAATCTTCAATAATTCTGTCAAACATGCTTTCGAGATGTTTCCTGTATGAAATCAGATAAATCCGTCCATAAATAACGGAGATATGAGCAAAAATCCGAGACAACCTTTAATTTTGACCTATTTTTTGTCTATATCTCGATTAAAATGATAGATATTTCAAAGTCCATTGGAACGATGTATATAAGGTTATAGTAAGTTGGACCTACAATGGGTCAAAATCGGGAAAACTATTTTTTAACCCGAATTTCACAAATAACAATTGTTTGTCATCATTTTTTTTTTTTTTTTAAATTGGAAAAAACAATTTCGAAAAAAAATTTAAAAAAATGTTTGTATATTTTATTTTAAAGTATAATTTGGTTTTTGGCACAGCCGAACAAGGATGGCAAAGTTGGTACATTTGTACTTTTTTTTGGTACAATTCGAACTTGATAAGTACAATGCTATACACCAATGACTAATTTGTACAATTTTGAAAACACTAATGTACATTAAAAAATATAATTTAACTTATTTTTACTTAAATTTTATCGAAAATCATCATCCATTAGAAAATGATGACAGAGGAACGAACACAGTGGTCTAGAAACGTTTTTTTGGAAATAATTCGGTATCTCGGCAACTATTGGAAATATTGTTACGAAATTATATATGAAAAAACGTAAAACTTTTTCAAAGGAGTACATGAATGCTTTTTATATATGTATTTGCTATTGGTGAAAACCTTAGGACTTGAAAATTGATATTTTAGTAAAATTAAATAATTTTATAAATTTTTGGGACATCATTTACCTTAAAAACTAAAAAAATTATAATATGGAGATTTTCCACAAAGAAAAATATAAAATTTTAATTAATGTAAAATGTTAACGGTTAAAGATATCATAACAAAATTAGGAACTAATATAGACTCAATTATCCTTAAATCAATCGCATTATAACTTTTTAAATTTTTATTCAAATACTGAAATTCCTAAAACGGGGAAAATGTGTTCTAAAAATTGAGATTTTTTAAAAAAGTACCTACTGTGACGTTATTTACCTTATGATTGTAAAGAAAACTGTGTAAGTATTTAAGAAAAATATAGGGTTATACAAATATGGAGATTTTTTGAGTAGTATTTCTACTACTATTTTTTAAAAAAATAGTATTTCTACTACTATTTTTAAAAAAAGTAGTATTTCTACTACTATTTGTAAAAAAAGTAGTATTTCTACTACTATTTTAAAAATTTACTATTTCTACTACTATTTTTAATAAAAGTAGTATTTCTACTACTATTTTAAAAAAGTAGTATTTCTACTACTATTTTAAAAATTTAGTATTTCTACTACTATTTGTAAAAAAAGTAGTATTTCTACTACTATTTTAAAAATTTAGTATTTCTACTACTATTTTTAAAAAAAGTAGTATTTCTACTACTATTTTAAAAAAGTAGTATTTCTACTACTATTTTTAAAAAAATAGTATATCTACTACTATTTTAAAAAAAAGTAGTATTTCTACTACTATTTGTAAAAAAAGTAGTATTTCTACTACTATTTTAAAAATTTATTATTTCTACAACTATTTTTAAAAAAAGTAGTATTTCAACTACTTAATGTGTTCTAAAAACTGAGATTTTTTAAAAAAGTACCTACTGTGATGTTGTTTACCTTATCATTGTAAAAAAAACTGTGTAAGTATTTTAAAAAAATATTGGGTTATACAAATATGGAGATTTTTTGAGGATCGGTGCTTTGCCTTTTAAGAATTTTTTACTCAAATGAACATTTTTTTAAAACTGGCCAAGTTTGGATATGTCTGAGAGTTGTTATGTCCACTTAAGTTAGCCAAATTTTACTTTACATGCTTTTGCATTAAGTTCTCTTTCCGAATCATATAAAAATTGTATATATTCACGAAGAAATTTTTTTTCTACAAAAGAAAAAAAAATATGGGCTTTTTTGGGGAAAAACTTAAAAAATACGGCCCTATTTACATGTTCCAGCTTTGGATCCGTGTAGCTTTTTATAGGGACGAGATAACTGTTAGCAAGTTGTTTTTATTTTATTTAGAATTTTATCGCCAACATAGCTGATATTTTAGAAATAAATTGGGATCCTCCGTAGGCCCGCCATATTTAAAAAACCATACAAATATCGAGCAACATTAAAACAAATAAATCATTGAACCTAAATATCTATTCAACTAATGAAGATAACTTAAACATGTAAGCGCAGTTTTGTAGATCTTCTCAAGGACTATTTATATTTTAAATTACAGCTCATTCGGATTATAAATGGATTTTTAGCGATTTTTTTAAAAAAATTTGAGACCCGAGGTGACTAACATTGAGGGACCACTCGCTGGCCCCTATTAACGCTAAAAAGCTGAACAACTGCAAATCAACTCGAAAAGACCTCAGCTCTAACCATGTGAAATTTCGTAACAATATCTCCAATAGTTCCCCAGATACCGAATTATTTCCAAGAAAACGATTCTAAACCACTTTGTGTCACTGAGAAATCTGTCTTGACATCTATCATTTAATCTCTTCCCACGCAAATCATCATTACAATAAATAACAACAAACACTCTCATATGCATTTGTACAATTTACTGCACACTAATGACAACAACAACAACAGTAGCGTTACTTGCATTCTTCTTTTAGTTTTCTAGAAATTTAACAAGCGTTCGGTTGTTCGGTGATTAGAGCTCGATTAATTAATTAATAAATCGTGTTAAAAGTTAAAAAATTGCAAATATTTTTACATAAATAGAAAATTTAAATATTTCTTAATAAATATGTGTAAAAATATTGTTAAAAAATATCAAGTAAATTTGTGATAAAAGCGTAAGAAAAAAATTATTGTATGAATGCATATTTGTGCCGGTCGGTGTGTTGCTTTGGTTAGGCCGTTCGTTGAGAAAAAGTTGTAATGGAGTGAGTGTGTGTGTGTTTGGAGTATAGTAAAAAAGCTTCATACAAAGAAAATAAAGGTCAAATAAGCTTTTAAGTTTATTGTACGAAATGAAGTGCAGATCTTTGAAAGCTAAAAGCTAAATAAATGAGAAAATAAAAAAAAGTTGTAAAATAAATAAAAGAGTAAATAAAAGTGTTTCGTTTGGTTTGTACCAGTTAAAATGTAAGCGAAAAGGAAACATACATACATATGTTGATTGAGTAGGTGAGTGATTATTTTGTTGTAGTAAGTATTAGTTAATGTTTTTAAGAGCTTTATAATACGTTTTAAATTCAAAAACGATGATTTTAAACACCAACACTAGTGTAACAATGTATAAGAAAACGGTGTAAAAAATTATAGTTTGGTCGTGGTTTTCCTACTATAACATTCGAAAAATATATTGAATATGTGGAATAAATAATTCAATATTATATGATCAAATGCTTGATAAAATCATACTCAGATATAAATCAAAGAAATTATGACCTTAGGAAAAAATTTGAGTTTCAAGCTAAATGGTCAATGTCGTGGCACATGATGTGACATCCCTAAACAGAATTTTATTAAAAATAGATGGCCAAGAGTCATAAAAAGGGTAAAAGGAAACCAAAAACATTTAAGAATGTATTTTGGGGAATGAAAAAATGTATTTGGCATACAAGTTCGATACAAAAATCTCAAAATTTTAGAATCTTTATTATAACAAAAAATAAAAACAACAATATTTTAATTTCAATAATAACGTGTTAATGGAATCCTTTCCATTAACGTTTTTATACTGCTCCCTGTCACTTTGCTCGAACAGGTAGTCTATCTCCGTTTAAAATCTACCAGACTTTTGGACACCTTTTATGTGCTCTTCAATTCTCTTTTAACTAGAGCCCAATATCTCTCCACTGGCCTTAACTCCGGGCAGTTTGGAGGATTTGGCTCTCTTGGTACAAATACCTCATTATTGTTCTTGTAGCACTCAAGGGCTTGTTTACCAAAATGACAGAATGCCAATTCCGGCACACATTATGAAGTCTTATGAATGGAAGCGCCCTTTGTAACAAATTATTGGCTTTTTTGCCGTAACTGCATAATGCTTGCCATACCAAGAACTTTTTGGGAAATTTTGTCTGCATAAAATTTTTGACCAGGAAGTTGCGAAAAATCTAAATTTTTAACAGCGTTCCCGTCGGGAACTTTTTGAGCCTTGTATGTTTTTAAACCTGCATAAGCTTTAACTTTTCGTACCGAATAGTCCGAGTACTGAGCTAACCGGGCTGCTTTCCTACCGGATGTGTTGGAAACTCTTTTGAAAATGCTTTCTATTTTTTTTGACTTTAGAAACATCATGTGGACCAGGTTTTCCATCAACGGACAAGTTCTCCCGATATTGTTTAGTATTATTGGAAACAGTTTGACGGCAGACCTTTGAATGCTTGACCAACATTTTGTAGGACCAAGTTGGGTTTTGTTGAAAATATTTAATAATTTAATACGCACTTTTTTCTGGTCACTCATTTCAACCAGATTAACAACAAATGAACATAATTGACATTAAACATAATAACTGACATGCTTTACAAAGGTAACTTGATTTAAAAAAAAAAAATCAAATAATACTTGGGTTAAAAGTTTTATTGATAAACGTGTGTTAAGAATTTCACGATCTCACTCCTTATGTAGTTTTTCTTTAAAATTTGCATCTAAATTTGAAAATTATTTTTAATGTTCGAAAGTTTATTGAATTAAGTATAAATTGATACAAAAACAATAAAAAATGTGTTTTGGTACAATTATGGTCAAAAAAGTACAATTATAAAGGCTGATTGGTACAATTTTAAAAGGTCAATTGCCAACCCTGCAGCCGAATATAGCTCTCTTACTTGTTTTAATTTAATTTCCTATCTGAAATGTAATGATTAAACAATCCATAACAGTTTCAAACACACTGAACATTTCCTTTTGACATGATATGGAATATGTTTTCATTTTCTTTCCCACATCTTTAATAACCACAACTAGTTCAGTTCTAGCTCAGTTCTAGTTCAGTTCTAGTTCAGTTCTAGTTCAGTTCTAGTTCAGTTCTAGTTCAGTTCTAGTTCAGTTCTAGTTCAGTTCTAGTTCAGTTCTAGTTCAGTTCTAGTTCAGTTCTAGTTCAGTTCTAGTTCAGTTCTAGTTCAGTTCTAGTTCAGTTCTAGTTCAGTTCTAGTTCAGTTCTAGTTCAGTTCTAGTTCAGTTCTAGTTCAGTTCTAGTTCAGTTCTAGTTCAGTTCTAGTTCAGTTCTAGTTCAGTTCTAGTTCAGTTCTAGTTCAGTTCTAGTTCAGTTCTAGTTCAGTTCTAGTTCAGTTCTAGTTCAGTTCTAGTTCAGTTCTAGTTCAGTTCTAGTTCAGTTCTAGTTCAGTTCTAGTTCAGTTCTAGTTCAGTTCTAGTTCAGTTCTAGTTCAGTTCTAGTTCAGTTCTAGTTCAGTTCTAGTTCTAGTTCAGTTCTAGTTCAGTTCTAGTAGGATATAACATCACTCATAACATCGATTTTTTAGTAGTTTTTATATTTTAAACATTTTTATTTTTACATATTTGAAAATATACAATAAATGTTATACTTAGATTTACGATACACTTATAAAATACAACTAAATGTAATAATATAGTAAATTATAATTTAAAAAAAACAATTTTTAAGTAAAAAATAAAATAATTCGAATAGTTTTGTTTGTAGAAAGGCTTCAACAATATTTATCGTTTCTTTTTTTGTTTGAATGAAAATTGGGAGGATTTTTTAACAAATAACAATGAATACTTCTTATTTTTTTTGAAGGATACAACATTTTTGGTTTGAGGAACAAACATGTTTATAAAAATATACAATTTTTGAACAACTTTTTTTTGGAAGTAAAAGCCAAAAAACAAGTTAGTATTTACAATATTTTTGCTTAAAGTCTGTTTTAGAAATAATTAAATACTTTGTTTTAAAGCTTTGAGATTTAAAGCCCTTTAAGTACGTTTGGAAAACACCATAAAAGTTTTCCTGCAATCCTGTCTAGAAATAAAATAAAATTTGTCCTGTTCTCTCTTGTTTACTTCCGATGAATAAATACTGCCACCACAGCCACAAATAAGGCTGTAATTGATACATTCAAGGCGGAACTACCATTGCACTTGGTGCGAGAGCAGGGATAACATTTGTTAATTTGTTCATTAGGATGCTGGGCCTCCCATTGGCCGCACACGGATTCCATGGTTTTAACACGAGAACAACCACGATTGACCACCATAGTGCCATTTACTGAAAAAGAAATAACATTTATTTTAATAATCTATAATAAAAAACTTTCCTTTAGAATTTAACTAACCTGTTGTGGCATGAATCTTGTAACAATGATAGGTTACATCACTGACCGATCTCAGTTGACGTACTCTAAACTCTGCTGAGGGTTTGTAGGCTTTTGTGGTGCCATGTTCAACTTCAACACTTTCAACTTCAAATTTATCCACATTTTGTTCATGAGCCAAAGTATGGTTGTTCAAGGTATCTACATCATCCAGGGGTTTTACAGTGCCAGGATTGGGTGGTGTTGGCACAGCTGTGGTAGTCATCGGTGGTCCTACTGTGGGTGGTGATGGTGGTTGTTCCTCTGTGGTAGTCGTTGTACCGTGAGTAGTTTCTACAACTTCCATAGTTGTATTTTCAGTTGTCATTTCTGTGGTAGTTTCAGTGGTTACTTCTGTAGTGGTCTCTGTAGTTTGAGCTTCAGTTGTTGCTTCGGTTGTAATAGTTGAAGGTGTGGGTGTAGTATCTTCTTTCGTTGTTGAATCAGTATTTTCTGTTACACCGGCGCTGGTTTTTGGTAGTTCTGTTGTCGTTTGTACGGAGGAATCTGTTGGTCCGCCAGTATTGAAAAAGTCTTCATTACATTCGAATTGTGTTGTTTCAGCGGTGATTTGGGCACAATTTTCGCAGACGTAACACATCAATTGTCCCTGACATACTGAAAGGTGAAGAAAACAAGTAAAAAAATACATTAATATTTTTGATTTAATTGTAAATGGTATAGAATAGAGCTAGAAAAACCTCGAACAGAACTAGAACAGAACTAGAACAGAACTAGAACAGAACTAGAACAGAACTAGAACAGAACTAGAACAGAACTAGAACAGAACTAGAACAGAACTAGAACAGAACTAGACCAGAACTAGAACAGAACTAGAACAGAACTAGAACAGAACTAGAACAGAACTAGAACAGAACTAGAACAGAACTAGAACAGAACTAGAACAGAACTAGAACAGAACTAGAACAGAACTAGAACAGAACTAGAACAGAACTAGAACAGAACTAGAACAGAACTAGAACAGAACTAGAACAGAACTAGAACAGAACTAGAACAGAACTAGAACAGAACTAGAACAGAACTAGAACAGAACTAGAACAGAACTAGAACAGAACTAGAACAGAACTAGAACAGAACTAGAACAGAACTAGAACAGAACTAGAACAGAACTAGAACAGAACTAGAACAGAACTAGAACAGAACTAGAACAGAACTAGAACAGAACTAGAACAGAACTAGAACAGAACTAGAACAGAACTAGAACAGAACTAGAACAGAACTAGAACAGAACTAGAACAGAACTAGAACAGAACTAGAACAGAACTAGAACAGAACTAGAACAGAACTAGAACAGAACTAGAACAGAACTAGAACAGAACTAGAACAGAACTAGAACAGAACTAGAACAGAACTAGAACAGAACTAGAACAGAACTAGAACAGAACTAGAACAGAACTAGAACAGAACTAGAACAGAACTAGAACAGAACTAGAACAGAACTAGAACAGAACTAGAACAGAACTAGAACAGAACTAGAACAGAACTAGAACAGAACTAGAACAGAACTAGAACAGAACTAGAACAGAACTAGAACAGAACTAGAACAGAACTAGAACAGAACTAGAACAGAACTAGAACAGAACTAGAACAGAACTAGAACAGAACTAGAACAGAACTAGAACAGAACTAGAACAGAACTAGAACAGAACTAGAACAGAACTAGAACAGAACTAGAACAGAACTAGAACAGAACTAGAACAGAACTAGAACAGAACTAGAACAGAACTAGAACAGAACTAGAACAGAACTAGAACAGAACTAGAACAGAACTAGAACAGAACTAGAACAGAACTAGAACAGAACTAGAACAGAACTAGAACAGAACTAGAACAGAACTAGAACAGAACTAGAACAGAACTAGAACAGAACTAGAACAGAACTAGAACAGAACTAGAACAGAACTAGAACAGAACTAGAACAGAACTAGAACAGAACTAGAACAGAACTAGAACAGAACTAGAACAGAACTAGAACAGAACTAGAACAGAACTAGAACAGAACTAGAACAGAACTAGAACAGAACTAGAACTAGAACTAGAACTAGAACAGAACTAGAACAGAACTAGAACAGAACTAGAACAGAACTAGAACAGAACTAGAACAGAACTAGAACAGAACTAGAACAGAACTAGAACAGAACTAGAACAGAACTAGAACAGAACTAGAACAGAACTAGAACAGAACTAGAACAGAACTAGAACAGAACTAGAACAGAACTAGAACAGAACTAGAACAGAACTAGAACAGAACTAGAACAGAACTAGAACAGAACTAGAACAGAACTAGAACAGAACTAGAACAGAACTAGAACAGAACTAGAACAGAACTAGAACAGAACTAGAACAGAACTAGAACAGAACTAGAACAGAACTAGAACAGAACTAGAACAGAACTAGAACAGAACTAGAACAGAACTAGAACAGAACTAGAACAGAACTAGAACAGAACTAGAACAGAACTAGAACAGAACTAGAACAGAACTAGAACAGAACTAGAACAGAACTAGAACAGAACTAGAACAGAACTAGAACAGAACTAGAACAGAACTAGAACAGAACTAGAACAGAACTAGAACAGAACTAGAACAGAACTAGAACAGAACTAGAACAGAACTAGAACAGAACTAGAACAGAACTAGAACAGAACTAGAACAGAACTAGAACAGAACTAGAACAGAACTAGAACAGAACTAGAACAGAACTAGAACAGAACTAGAGCATATAATATTTCAATAGTTTATTTCTCTAAATTGTAATAGTATAAATCCATACAATATTTAAAATATCAAATACCTGCTGCCTCAAAAAAAAAAAAAAAAAACATTTTGTTTAAACTTCATGTGATAATTTATTTGATTAAATCATTTGAATGAAATCGCCATTCATATGATTAACTTTAATCGTATACAAGTATATTTGTATCACAAATATTTACCCAATTTAGAATATTTATTGATATTCATCCACTAATCATTATTTAGTGAAGCATTGTTATTTATTTTTGTTCGAAAACGTGAACATCACTCAAATTGAAATTGTCTCCGTCTTTGCATTGCATTTTTAATAAAAATCAAATATAAATAATTGCAGTAATTTTTAATTATTGTAAAAATTTACCGGTTTCTTGTGCACAATCAGCAGCACGTTTGAAAACACAATACTTTATAAAAATAATTCATAAAATACCATATTAATCTTTAAAAGAAGGTATATATTCAAACGAGTTTTAACTGGTTTTATTTCAAATTTACCTTACAAAGTCTGTCTGTCTGTTTGTTTAAGCTGCTAATAATTTAATAATGTAAATAAATCTTTTATGTGGTGCAATGGGGAATTACAGGCAAATGTGAATAATACTGTGAATATTTAAAGACGGCCTGACATTCTGTTGTTACTTCTTAATTGAAGATCAACCACAACCGTTCAGATCCGTATGGAAAATGAGTAATATATAATAGTTCAGTCAACATCATTCAAGTTCCAATGTTTTTTTTTTTGCAATAAGACTCTATGATAAAACTAATGTAGACTAAAACAGATGTCAGAGAATAAATTTGTGGTGTTCCAAATTATCACTGAACTAGTTCGCCCACTGAATCATCTAAATTAATGTTTTGCCAATGAATATTTCTATAAATCTTAAAACATAGACAGAAATAACTTTTGCGGTTAATGGGTTAATACGTCTACTTTAAATGACGTTGTATTTTAATAACTTTGGTTTTTTCACTTTTTTTTGTGTAAATCCTGTAACATGTTAATTATTATTTCTAACTACAATATTTTGAATATTAATTATTAATATTTTACGAGTAAGAGTAAGTGTGAGTGAGTGAGGGACTGAGTATATCTACAGATTAGCATTTTATTTATATACTCGTATTTATTTAATATTATGTGGGATTTTTTCCTGTTATTTTTTGTTTTATAACTTTTTTTGCTTTTGTTGTTTACTACAGTATTAGCTAGAAAAATAATAATATAAAAAAATAAAATTAATAACACTTAAAAAGATACATTCATAAAAGACAGTTAATTATCAAAAGTCAAATAAATATAAAATGAATATTTAATAAATTTGTATTAAATAAGTAGTAGATGCAACCCAGGTCTCATGATTTATTTCAAACAAGAAAAAAAGTCCCATTTAAATGCTAAACAAAGAAAATCCCACACGAATGTTGACTTAATGAATAATACATTTTATTGTATTTTAAATTAATTAAATATTTATTTAATCATTCATTGTTAAGAGTGCGTACAATCTTTACTGGTATTATGCCAGTAAACGCACTAAACAAGTTGCTGTGATTATCATAATAGTAAAATAATTAAGAGTCTTATCAGTATTATTTTGCTACTGAATATAACAATCTCTCTTACTTTTAGATCTATAAAGTAATTAACTTTTATTTGTGTAAACAGAACTCTTTCACTATACAAAGTTCAACAACATTGACAGAATATTATAGTGGGCGGTCGCCAGGCTAAAATTTATTAACATTCTAAATATACTTTTGAAACATTCGTAAATATGATCAATCTAAAGAACTAGAACCTGAACTAGAAATAAACTGGGACCCGAACTAGAAC
The DNA here is from genome assembly GCA_942486065.2 of Calliphora vomitoria. Lineage (NCBI taxonomy): Eukaryota > Metazoa > Arthropoda > Insecta > Diptera > Calliphoridae > Calliphora > Calliphora vomitoria. Next base: position 111,655,305 of record OW818030.2, on the reverse strand, counting down.
CTGAACTAGAACCTGAACCTGAACTAGAACCTAAACTAGAACCTAAATTAGAACCTGAACTAGAACCTGAACTAATACCTGAAATAGAACCTGAACTGGAACCTGAACGATAAACTGAACTAGAACCCGAACGATAACCTGAACTATATGTTGAACGAGAACCTGAACTAGGACTTGAACTAGAACTAGAACCTGAACTAAATCTTGAACTAGAACCTGAACCTGAACTAGAACCTGAACCTGAATTAGAACATGAACTTAAACCTGAACTAGAACCTTAACTAGAACCTGAACGAGAACCTGAACTAGAAATTGAACTAGAACTTGAACTTGAACTAGAACTAGAACTTGAACTAGAACTTGAACTAGAACTAGAACCTGAACTAGAACTTGAACTAGAGCCTGAAAGAGAACGGGAACTAGAACCTGAACGATTGAGTGTATGACTTATAAATGCGGGATTTACAATAGATTGCGTATCTTTTGAACGTGGTTTTTGTTTTTAATAACTTATATGTCATTTTGAAGGGTACATATTTGTCATTTATTCTCACTTAGTAGAGAAAATATACATAGAGCAGAAACTAGAAAAAACTAATACATTCTCACCATATAGGTTTTTGACAACTGAGTTAGGCCTTTGACAGCAGATTTTCCGCTCTATGTATATTTTCTCTATGGTGTAAACAACAAAGTTTTTTTTGTTTTTGCTTCGAAAATGTCAAATTTTGTTCCAACAATGCGTCGTATGCGGGAAGTTTTGTTTAAAAAAAAATTCCGCTTAAGCACACCGATTGCTCACCAAAGCTTGTCAAATTCAACAAGAGCTTGGAAAATCATAGGAAACAGTAATTACAAAACGTTTGCGAGCAGCAGGATTAATCTAAAAGCAGGAAAATTGAGTACCATGCGAATTGAAGCTGACAGAACGCTATAAAAGAAAATAATTTTTGCACCGAATCATTATTTGCGATGAAATATTAGATCCCTTACGATAAGCCGACGCTAAGTTAATGCTCTGTAATTGGTGGGAGCAAAAGTTCCTATCTATTATGAGCTGATCAAATCTGACCAGACCATCAAAGCGAACCTGTACCAAACGCAACTGCCGACCATTGGCCGAAAAAACGTCCAGAATATGAGGCCGTAATATTCCATCATGACAACGCTAGGACACTTGTTTCGATACCTGTTAAAAAGTATTTAGAAAGATGTTGTCGGGAAGTTTTACCCTGTCCGACTACTATTCGTTTCTATCTCTGCATAACGCGCTCTTTGGTAAACGTTCACTTTAGGAGAGAGTTAAACAAAAAATATGAACAGTACTTTTGGCGCGGAATCCATATGTTGCCAGAAAGATGGGAAAAGTTCATTGCTAACAATGGCCAAGTTTTAGTAAAATTCTCTATATATCGTTATTCAAAATAAGGTATATTAATATTCCACTTAACTGCACTTTTAAAAGCGATGTCGTAACCTCATGTGGACTTTATCATGGGTGACTTGAATGAATTTCACATTTTTGCTTAGTTAAAAAATGAAGATTAATGTTCTTTCAGCACATGCATGATAAAATTTCCTATAAGTTTTAATATTTTGATTGATTTGATTTTATTTATATATAATTTATTTTGTTTGTTTCATAATAGTTTGTTATTAAAACAAAAAAAATGAATTGTGTTATATGTTAACAGTATGCCTAAGAATTTTGTAATTAAAACATGCAGACCTGGGATTTTGGTTTACTATTTAAAATATTCTTTAATGTTAGTATTATAATAAAGCTTTGACTAAAGATGTTGTAATCTATATAATGATTATAAATTTTCGGCTCACCCTATGTCATCTTATACAAATTAAACTTGTGACTTCTTTTTTTGTTTAAGTGTTAAATAATTTTTTTGTAGACTTTTATTTGTTTATTATATTCTATCCATGATATTTTTTTTATTCGTTTAAATTCAAGGCCATTTATTTTTTGTCAGTCATGTACTTTTTTTTTGTTGTCAAAGTTACATATTCAACTTCTATTTTTGAGTTTTTTTTTTTCACAATCACATTCAAATTGAGAACGTGTTGTATTCATGACGGTTTACACAAGTAAAAGAAAAATAAAATTATACAAGTCAACAAAAAGTTTTTTTTTTTTATATATTAAAGGTGTTAATTTACAAACCAATGAATCAAATTTAAAAAAAAAAAAAATAAAACTTAGTTAACATATTATTTCATGGAGTTTGCTCTATATTTAGTTGTTTAAATAATTTTGGTTGGTCATGTGAAATTTTAGAATATTTATATAAATTTTAGTATGATAATTTGAAAGTATTATCGTTAGTCCGCTCGCAAAAGTCCGCCACTCTTTAATGGGTTAATAATTCTTAGTCAGCATATATGTATGCCATAAATTGCCTAAATCAATTATGACCATATAAATAATTTTAAAAACAAATGTTTAGCCAATTTTTTCCTCTATTAAATGGTGAAATGAATTAATGAAATTTAATAACACTTTTTGTTCTATTTGTTCAAAAACGAAATCAAAATTCAATGTCAAATTTAATGCTACATTTAAATCAGAAACATGTTTTACAATAATTTCTATACTAAACAAATAAACAACAAAAATATACAACAAATTAGAATATATAGAATACAAATTAATATTTAAATCTGTATAAACAAAAAAGAATAAAACAACACTTTCAAAAAACTGGTTTGTATGTTAGGTCTTAAACCTGGCCAAAAATGCAATTCTAAAACCGCTTAAAAGTGGTAAAACCCACTTTAGAGTCAAGCTATTTTGTTATAAGACACATATGAATGTGAACACAAAACGCTCACATTGTGCTGTGTTTGCTTTAAATATTCAGTGTGAACTAAGAAAAAAAAATGTATAATTAATTAATAATTTATGGTTTTAACTTTTTGTCTGATGTAAAGCAAAAATGACGCATTTGTACTCCGAACTCTGCTGGTTTTTCTGTAAAATGTAGCAAAATTTGTTTAGTAGAGTATTGAAAATTCGTTGTAGCTAATTATATTATTCTCTTTAGTTTATTTTTTATACAACTGACACCTAATAATGCTCTACTAATTAAAGTGATTAAATTTCATTAAATTTAAGAGAATGTTGAATGTACTTTAAATAGTATTAGATAATAAATAAAATGTATTTTTTAATATACATAGGAATTTTTAAAAGTAAAACGTTTGCTTCATGCCAAAAATAATTATTTTTTAAGCCCAGATCATAAGGAAGCTAATTTAATTAATTTAGTTTTTATTTCAATATTGTTATTTTTGAAACAGAAAAACCAGTAAGAGAGCTATATTCGAACTTTAAAATAAAAGTTTTTAATATTTTAAAATTTATAAATTTTTAAACTTAGGTAAACAAAATTAAATTTTTTTTTCAAAATTGTTTTTCAAAATTTAAAAATTTTTTTTTCAATTTTTTTTTTCGAAATTGTTTTTTTTTAATTTTTTAATTTTTTTTTTAAATTTAAATTTATTTTTTTTTAATTTATTGTAGCTCCAAATTACTTTAGCCTTATATAAATCGTTGCAATGGACTTTGAAATATCTATCATTAGATATCCATATTGTCTATATTATTGACCTAGTAATCCAGATATAGATCAAAAATAGGCCAAAAATCGAGGTTGTCCCGGTTTTTTCCTTATATTTCAGCCATTTGTGAGCCGATTTTCTCGATTTTTAATAGCGACCGAGCCGGAAGAATTCCCGATATATTGATGTATCAATTATGTTTGTAAGTTATTTGGGGGCTACGGAAAGTTGATTTCAACATACAGACGGACAGACGGACATGGCTATATCGAATTCGATATTTATAACGATCCAGAGTATATATACTTTGTGGGGTTGCAAATGAAAAATGTTGGAAATTACAAACGGAATGACAAACTTATATATACCCTTGCCACTTATGGTGAAGGGTATAAAAATAGTTTTTATTTCAAAAAAGTTTCTTTAATGATTAAAAAATTTGTTTCCCAAAAGTTCCCAAAAATTTTCCTAAATAAAATCCAAAAAGTAATTTGAAATGTATTTGAAATAATTAACTATGATATATTTGATTTTTATACTCTTCACCATGAGCGGTAAAAGTATATATGAGGGCAGGTCAGTAAGTCCCGCCTCTTAACTGCAAAGACAACACTGCTCCTATCAGTTGACTCCTGTCAAAATTTAAACAAGCTGCCTCATTTAGATTTTGTTTGACAGCCATTGATAGCAGATAACCGCGTGACTTCAGGAGTAAATGGAAAAAAGTAAATTTCGTGTATTTTCATTAAGCATTATTGTTTGCAAAAAAAAAACATCACTCAATCCAAGTCTAAATACTATGGGAACTATGCACCATAAATTTCAATGGAAAACTATTGGTTTACTAAATTTCGTTGTGGCCGTACAATTACGGAAGACGCCGAACGTTCTGGATGCCCAATTGAGGTCTCTACGTCCGAAACAGTTGGAAAAATTCATGATATGCTGTGGGCCGAATGGAAATTGAAAGTACGAGAGATTGTGGCAGCCATAAGTATATCACATGGTGGTTTCAATTTTGGGTATGAGAAATCTTTTAGAGTTTGTACAATCGTGTGACAACTTTGCAGGAGTGTTTGGAGTTCGTAACCATGCAAGAAACGTAGATCCACCACAACAAATCAGAGACAAAACAGTGGGTTGCTCGGGCGAATCGGTCATCAAATACCTATTTTGATGACCTATACAAATCTTATTTTTTGGAAGGGATAAACCAAAATAGAGAAACATTGTACAAAGTACAAGTGGCGCAAAAGAAATCCTCCTATCAGAAAATGCTATAAATTTTGCGATTGGCCCGTAATGTCAGTTCTGTTTTGACATTTGTGTAGTAAACACATGCGAAATACACGGTAATAAACAGTTTTTCATTTTTTTTTAATTACAGCCAAATAACATCGGAAGTTTACTTTTGCGCCACCTGTTATATAGAGCTCAAAGGAGACTATATTGAAAAATTAAATTATTTTTTATTCAAAAACCTATGTTTCATTCAAAAAGTCACGGACTCCTAACCTTCCCTTACTGCGAAATCATCTTAAATGCATAACAACGAAATTAACAGGAGAAGCATTTTTTGTGATTGTTTCCATGTTATAATTCAATATTTAAAGCTAAAATTGTTTTTGCTATAAAATTGTAACAGAACTTGGAACAACCATGAAAGATTATGTAAACGAAATTAAAATTGTTGGTTAAGATATTTTTGCATTTAGGGCTCGATATAAGTTTATCATTCCGTTTGTAATTATTCCTTCATTTTTCGTTTGCGACACCATAAACTATATATATTCTGGATCGTTATACATAGCGGAGATAGCAATGTCCGTCTGTCCGTTGAATATTGAAATAAAATTTCCAAAGCCCCCAAATAATTTACATACATTATTGATAGATCAATGTATCCGCTATGGTCTTAGTTCGGTTACTATTTAATTCATCATAAGTGGCAAGTGTAAATATAAGTTTGTCATTCCATTTGTAATTTCTACATTTTTCATTTGCTACCCTACAAAATATATATTTTCTGGATCGTTATATATAGCGAAGTCGATACAGCCATGTCCATCTGTATATTGGAATCAACTTTCCTTCCGTAGCCCCCAAATAACTTACAAACATAATTGATGCATCAATATATCGGGAATTCTTCCGGCTTGTTCGCTATTTCGAGTAAATCGGTCTAAAAATAGCTGAGATATAAGTAAAAAAAAACCGGGACAACCTCGATTTTTGGCCAATTTTTTATCTATATCTGGATTACTAAGTCACTAATATAGATAATATGGATATCTAATGATAGATATTTCAAAGTCCATTGCAACGATTTATATAAGGCTATGGTAATTTCGACCTACAATGGGTCAAAATCGCGAAAATTATTTTTTAACCCGAATATTTTTTTTATTGTTATAAATATTATAAATATTATAAATTTTAAAAAAATTTGGAAAATAAAACAATAAAAAAAAAAAATTTGAAACAATTAATTAATTTGAAAATTTTTTTTTTTTTTTTTCAATTTTGAAAAACAATTTTGAAAAACAATTTTGAAAAACAATTTTGAAAAATATTTAATTTTGTTTACCTAAAAATATTAAAATTTTTTTTTTAAAGTATAATTTGGTGAAAGATATATAAGATTCGGCACAACCGAATATACCTCCCTTACTTGTTTTTTTTTTAAATTAAAAAAATTAATTTAAAAAAAATTTGTTTGCCCTAAATTTTTTTTCGCTAATAAATTTAAATAGTATTTTTTTTTTTAAATTTTGTTTACCTAAAAAATTTTACCTTTTTTAAAGTATAATTTGGTGAAGGGTATATAAGATTCAGCACAGCCGAATATAGCTCTATTACTTGTTTTTTATCTATATCTGGATTACTAAGTCATTAACATAGATATGACTAATCTAATGATAGACATTTCAAAGATCTTTCGTTTTCGGACCTATCGTGTTTTCAACATACATACGGACTGACATAGATCGTTTCAGAATTTCATAAGGACCCTGATTATACATATATACTTTTGTGGGTCTGCGATGAATATTTCAATGTGTTATAAACATAATGAAAATGTCAATAGACCCTCCCTCTTTTGATGGGTATATAAAGATTCGACCATGATCACGTTTTTCACATTTTTTGAGTATGATACTTATATTACTCATTTCCCAACAATAACAATATTTAATATATTTTTTTTTAAATGATCTATATATCACAAATATGTAGTTAACAATGTTGTGTCATTTTTTTGTTAGCAAAAATGTATTTAATTTTTAAAGCTTCCTGTTTTAGTTAAATTACTTTCTTAAATACAATGAAACTAAAGTAAAACGGAAATTTATTTTACTTTGAGTGAGTAAATGTATTTAAATTTAAGATCTATATAGAATTAAATTGTCAAATTGAATATTAAATATATATTTAAACAGTTTATTGTTAGAATGTTCATTAAACTTATATATTATCTAAGGTATTTACAGACTACAATACTGTGTGTTAATAAATTCAAAATTAAAATATTATTGAAGTCGTTCGGTATGTCAAGAAATTGTTTCGAAAAAAAAAACATTTCTTGTTAACACTATAATATTACAAACATTTTATATTTATATTGATTAATATTTTACTACAAAAATTATTCTTTTTTTTTAAGTGTTGTTTTTGTTTTCAAATAGTTTTGCTACTAATACATTCTCAGCACTGAGGTTTTTGACAACTGAGTTAGGTCTTTGAAAGGTGAGCTTCCGATCTATGTGTATTTATCTATGGTTTTAGAATTGGTTTGAAAACCAAATCGTAAATCAAAGAAATCATTTATATGTTTTGAAAATCTAATAAAAAAATTTTAGACGATGAAATTGTATTATGATATTTGAGTTTTTGACAAAATATTAATACTCAGTATTGTCGTCTGTAAATACCTCTATCAATTTCTAGAATTTTTAAGCACTTTAGTCCAGAGCTTTTTGAAGCTCCCCAAAGACCTAAAAAGTTGAAATTTTAATATTAATCGCGCTGTAAATTCAAACATATTGTGCAATTTCCGACTTTTCTCCTTTATTGGTCGATGATTTAAAAGTTCTGTTAATATTTTCTAATATAGAAATTTTATTTACACATTTTATTGCTTCAAAACTCAACCACAATTTGTGTCTCCTTATTTATTTGCCAATAAAATATAAAATTTTATTTTTATAATAAACAAAATATAAGATAATGTCACTAGTTTCCAGTTTATTCAGTATATTTTTTATATATTTCATAAACAAGATTACTTTAATTGATTTGTAGCCTTAACTACCGCTAATCAATTTATGAGTCAACTACTTAATTCATACAGAAACTAAAAAAATTATTAAAATGTGAATTTAATTCTAGGGGGTGTATGACAACTATTAAAAAGTTAAGAAAATGTTTACATTTAAATCGATATAAAAAAATAAATAATAAAAATTTGAATAATTGTAATGGATTTTGACCAGCATATAGATATGAAGTTTATTCAAAATTAAAGCGGATCTTATGCTCAATAGGTCTATGTTAGGGGCCTTTATTCAGCACACATATTCTCTCTAAAAAGTGGTCAGCACTTATAGCCACCAAGGACCGATCATAATCGGCTATTGAATGTAAACAACACGAATGTCAACGAAGTTATAAAAATTATGAAATAAGGAACAACAAGTAACAGAGCTATATTCTGTGCCGAATCTTATATACCCTTCAACAAATTATACTTTCAAATAAAAATTTTAAATATTTTTAGGTAAAAAAATAAAAAAAAATTTTTTTTAATTTATTAGCGAAAAACAAAAATTTATGAGAAGAAACTTTTTTTTTTGTGAAAAAATTTTTTTGGTGAAAAAATTCGGGTAAAAATAGTTTTCCCGATTTTGACCAATTGTAGTTCCGACCTACTTTGGCCTTATATACGCCGTTGCAAATGTCTTTGAAATATCTGTTATTGGATATCCATATTGTCTATATTAATGACTTAGTGATCCAGATATAGATCAAAAATAGGTAAAAAATCGAGGTTGTCCTGGTTTTTTTTTTCTTATATCTCAGGCAATTTTAAATAGCAACCGAACCGGAAGAATTCCGGATATATTGATGTATGAATGATTTATGTAAGTTATTTGGGGGCTACGGAAAGTTGATTTCAACATATAGACGGACAGACGGACATGGCTATATCGACTTCGCTATCTATAACTATCTAGAATGTATAAACTTTGTAGGGTCGCAAATGAAATATATAGAAGTTACAAACGGAATGACAAACTTATATATACCCTTGGGTATAAAAATCACAAAGAATAGATGGTCAGATTAAAACAGATGGTCAGATTAAAACAGAAAGAGAGAAAGAAAAAGTTTATCCATGTTCTCTATATGCCGACCGTTATTCTAAATGCTCTTAAGGTTGCCGATGTGGCCTACACACAATATTGACTGTCTACAACATTTAATGAATTAACTTAGAAAATCCCCGCAGTTCTATGAGACTTCCCGAACTAGTGATTTTACCTATCATTTAGAGTGACAACTAAATACATAACTAGCTAAGCGACTAGATATTTTAACACGTACATATCCTAATCAAGCGGTCAATTAACCCTTTTTGATTACAATGGGACTGTCTGATAGCTGGTCCAAAATAGTCAATGCATTGAACCAGCTACATAACTGTTTACTTGATCAGCTACATAACTGGTTATTTTAACATGTTAATTGATCTCAAATAGTCAGTTAAAAAGACATCTCATAGACAGTCCGATAACCGATTGCTTATGAACAAACCTTCCTCCAATAGATTAGTTCTGTTTCTAATGTGGCGTACAAAATAAAAGTTTAAGTGACTACACTCTAGGTTACTTAGATACACTAAAGCGACAATTGTCTTCACGCTTGATTACCTGGGATGTATAAAGGAATCACTTGACTTCTCTGTGCCCTACAAATAGTATTTGACACGTAAAATGACCCAATATATATAAATAGGAGTTAGCCAAGTGACAATTACTGTCTATAAGGGATACATTGACTACTTGCTTAACTGCAGGGATGTTTATGTATACACATACAAATATCTTCGGCATAAATGGGTTAAATACGCCACACAGATATTAAGATAATTAGAATTAGTTTAAAATTGTAGCGTTTATATTTTGCATATTCTAATATTTGAATGCGGATGTTAATATTTTTAGCAGGTGTTTTATAATTGTAACTGTTTCAATTAAATTCAATTATATTTTACTACAAAACATTAGAAAGGAATATGTTTTAGAGCTTTCACCTTTATTAATTTAATTAGTTCATATAATAGACTTATAAACTGTATTAATTAATATTTCCCCTAATGCTAATTGATTGATATAAATCGTATATTAAATAAAAATTTACAGCTTTTTTACAGTATTATAAATAATTCTGTAGGCTTTTTCTATAAACAATTTCCTCCATATATTTAATATGTCTTGAAATCATATTGCACAGCCTACTTAAATAATTAATTTTATTTTTTTAATCTTAATATTACTAATATTATAAATTATAATTTATAAATAAAAATTTCAGCTACGTTACGTTTAATGACAAATTTTGTAATTTATATCAATTTTGTATAGAATTTATAGCTGAAGATTTGACCACAACCATGATAATAATAAAAAACTGATAATTAATTTATATTACTCTCAATAAACAGACAGTCAAAGTTCTTTAAAAGGTGCAAAATCCAAACAAAACTATAAAACTTTATTATATTTTCTTATATTGACTAAAAATAATAGAAGAGACAATGGGTAAACAGTGATAGCTAAGATACCCTACAATGTTGCCTTAAACTTAGCATCGTGCCAAAATCTGACATTTGGATGTAATTGACCAGATTTCAGTGTTTTTAGTCAGAATAAATAAAGCTTTTAGAATATTTCTTCAACAAAAGATGATTTAAAACATAGTTATGCATTTTTTTGGCACCAACATTTAAGAATTTTGAAAAAATCAACTTTTTATGTTATTAAAAACAAATTTCATATACCTTTCCATTAAGATAATGTTATATTCATACTTATACATATATAAATAATATCTTCTTTTTATAAATATTTTTATATATACCCACCATCGTAATATATGAGGGAATATTGATTTTCTCATTCCATTTGTAATACATCATTATATTCGTTACATAGCCATATTATTATATATATTCTGGGTCTTTATAAAATTCTAAGACTATCTAGCTATGTCCGTCCGTCTGTACGTCTGTCCGTCCGCCTGTCTGTAGAAAACAAGTTAGACCCCAAACTTAAGCTGGCTGAATTTTTATACAAATACTCTCTGTTGATAAGGTTTGTTTGGTATGTCGGTCCATGATTTCACAAACCCCATACAAATGTCCCCCCGGAATACTGTTTGAGCAGACATAAATATGTTGATTAAGCTGATATCCTGATAAAATTTTCCACAAATTACTTTTAAGTACATCAAAATTATACCCTCAGAAAACTACTTTCAAATGCGTGATTTACAATAGATGGCGCATCTTTTGAACGCGGTTTTTGTTCTTAATAACTTATATGTCATTTTGAAGGTACATATCTGCTTTTTATTCTCACAATATCATTAAACATTAAACAACAAAGTTTGTTTTTGCTTCGAAAATGTCGAATTTTGTACCAACGAATCGTCAAATGCGGGAAAATAAAATTAAAATTTTTTTTTTCGAAATTGTTTTTTCCAATTTTTTAAAAAAAAATTTTTTAATTAAAAAATTATTTTTTTTTAATTTATTAGTGAAAAAAATCAATGACAAAAAAATGTTTTTTGTGAAAAAAAAAAAAAATTCGGGTAAAAAATATTTTTCCCAATTTTGACCCATTGTAGGTCCAACTTACTATATACATCATTGCAATAGACTTTGATACATCGTTGCAATGGACTTTGAAATATCTATCATTAGATATCCATATTGTCTATATTTATGACTTATTAATCGAGATATAGATCAAAAATAGGGCAAAAATAGAGGTTGTCTCGAATTTTTGCTCATATCTCCGTTATTTATGGACGGATTTTGCTGATTTTAAATAGGAAATTTCTCGAAAGCATGTCTGACAGAATTATTGAAGATTTGGATCCCGAAGATATCTGGGGTCTTCAGAAAATTGATTTCAACAGACAAACGGACAGACATGGCTAAATCGACTCCGCTATCTATAAGGATCCAGAATATATATACTTTATAAGGTCGAAAAATTATATTGAGGAAATTACAAACGGAATGACAAACTATATATACCCTTCTCACGAAGGGTCGCTTAAGCACACCTATTGCTCACCTAAGCTTATGGTGAATGTGTTTCATCGGTTTCAACTTGTGAGAGATGGATTGTGCGGTTCAGAAGTGGTGATTTTGACATGGAAGACCAAGAATTGGAGGCATTATTTCATTAAGATTGTTGTCAAACTCAACAAGAGCTTGCAAAATCATTGGGAGCTACGCAAGCAGCAATTTTAAAGCATTTGTAAGCAGCAGGATTCATCCATAAGCGGTGGAATCGGGTACCATACGAATGGCGTTAAGGTAATGTTCTGTATTTGGTGGGAGCAAATGGGTTCTATCTATTATGAGCTGCTGAAATCTGGCCAGACCATCAAGGGGAACCTGTACAGAAGGCAACTGATTCGTTTGAAGCGAGCATTGGCTGGAAGTTTTCAGAATATATATATTCCATCATGACAACGTTAGGCCACATGTTGCAATACCTGTTAATAATTATTTAGAATGAAGTAGCTGGGAAGTTTTGCCTCATCCGCTTTATAGTCCAGACAGTGCCCCATCCGACTACTATTTATTTCAATCGATACGGAACGCTCTCTCTGGTATACGCTTAACCTTAGAACAGAGTATTCGAAATTGGCTTGATTCGTTCTTGGCCTCAAAAGATGAGCAGTTCTTTTGTCTCGGAATCCATATGTTGCCAGAAAGATGGAAAATGATCATAGCTCACAGTGGCCAATACTTTGAATACATTTTATTGTACAAATGTTTCAAAATAAAAGCTAAAAATTTAAAAAAATCCCGAATTTTTAGGTCATACACCCAATATTTTTTAACCTGACTTTTTGAAGAAAAATTTTAAATTCTGAAAAAAACTATATTAGTAAATATCTAGAAAGATGCAGTGTCAAGCCGAGCTTTAATTTAACAGCATGTGCTCAAATTCCGAAGTTATTACCGTGTGATCCCTATTTCTAGTGTAAAAAATTTACACTAGAAATAGGGATCACAAAATAACAATTTCTTTTAAAATATTCTGTTAAGTGGAACGATTTGTATTACACATATATTAATTTATATAATCGATCGAATTAGTATTTCAAACAAAGAAAAAAACTAAACAACCGTTACATTTTCTTGAATTTTTAAACATTTTCTTAACTTTAAGTTTAATTTCCTAGAACCTTGCAACATTTTCAATTTATTTAAAATTTAACATAAATCAATTTTTAAAGAAAAATAAAAATTTTCAAAATTTACCTCTTGCTATGCTTAATATTAAAAACAGGCACCATAATTTAGTTGAAACACGATTTTTAAACTCCATTTTAACTAGCAGCTGTTTGATTTGTATTGTATTTTAATATTTAAACTTTTTTTTTATTAAAAAAAATTATTTTTTTTTTCATAAATTTTCAACACAAAATTTTCAATATTTCAGTTTTTGCACCAAACTCAAAGAATCTCTTTAAGACCGCTTTAAATCCGCTTAATTGTTGAAAACCGTTTCGTATTTTTCCGTAGTATTCTTTTAACTAATTTAATTCAACTAATTTATTGTGTTCAATAACATTTACGTTCAACTGTCGTTTGCGAATTTAAAAAATCAACTGAAAATCTTTTATATTAAATTCTACTTTTTATACGACGCTACAAAAACGATATTAAAATGTACATATAAAACAAAATGATCGTAAATGTTGGCTGATTTGATTTGTATGTATTTTTTTTTTTTTGTTTCATTTAAAACGCTGAATAAGCAACGGAGTTCAAACATAAAGAACTTACCTGTAGAACTTAACCACATACAGCAATATCAACATTAATATCGTTAAAAAAGTATTAACAAAACACACAGAAACTGAACAAAAAAAAAAAAAAGCAAACGTTAACGTCCAAATTTTATTTGTTTAACAATTTGTTTTTACTTGTTGTTGTGTTGTTGCTTTTGAACGCTAATGAACTCTCAATTTGCAATTGATCTGATCATTTTCAAATTGGCTGGTTCGGTTAAATGATCTCCTTAGTGGTTGATTTACCCTAAAAACCGAAGAAAAAAAGTCATATACACAATTTAAGAAGAGAGTGGTTTGTGAATTTGTTTTGTTACCGTTTCTTTTTTTTTTTTTGAATTAAAAGAACAAAACTTACTTTAAAATAAACTCACCGGTAGTTAAATTCATAAATATTTACTCTCTCAGTAGTTCATAATTTGTACTGATTTAAGAGTTATACTCTTTTTAGCGGTTTCATATAAAACTGTGAATGAGCATTATTGATATTTGAGTTTTTTTTTTTTTAATAAAAAAGTAAGAGTAATTAATTGCTCCATATTGATATTTTGTGAGTGAGTGTTTGTTATGGGAGAAGCAACTCAATATTTTGTTTTGATTTGATTGCTTGCCAAACTTTTTACGTCACTGTTGATCGTTGGTTGTCATGTTTTTATATTTTTTAAAGTAAAAATTCTGTTTGAGTCATTTGTAGAGCATTATATTAAATGAGTACAGGGTGTGATAACGAATTTATGTTAAGCATATGTAAATAGTTTGGTTTACTTTTTGTTAGCATAAAGTAGATTAAATAAGTCAGAGTGATATACATATGTATACAATTTTATATGATATAAATAAAAGCTTAAAAAAATTAGGTATTTTTTCAAATATTTTTCCGATTTCCTTCAAATAGTCGTATTAAACATTTTTCTTCCGAAATTGGCCCAATGTCGATAGAAATTTCTAAGCTGGCCTGTTGAGAAGGCCTATGAAATATCTATCATATAGTATATTGTACAAGGTGGGCCTACTTAGACTGACTGACTTATTTGAAATGTTTATAACTTTTTTATATTTACAGGCAAATCCCGGTATAACGAACGATATGTTGTCAGGTCCATTCGTTAATTCGAGAAATTCGTTATATCGAGATTTATTTTTTGAATAAGTTTTAAGCGGTGTGTCATTAGGACATCACTACGTCTAAAATGTTTTCATATTTTGTAGTTTTTATTAATTGTTCTTCGGTAAGTTGACTTGAGGCATTACCAATGATTAATAAAGCCTTCACTGAAACAGATTTCGGTTCTAAAAATGATTCTACCATTAAAAATATCCATTATTTCAAGGAAGATAATTTACAACATCACTTTGTTACGAAACGAGCGGCGTTTCTTTGCCTTTGAAAGAAGAAAAGATTCTTTGTTTCCACATTAATAAGAGAAAACCAAAATTGTTTGTCTATCCTTCGATAACTTTCTTCCTGGGTCAATAGTTTCACTAGCGTGAACAAACGTTTTATCTGGTATCATTTTCCAATAGATATCAGTTTGATTCACATTGAGAATAACATCAGGAGTTAGATTGTGCTTACGCCTTTTTTTTAATACAGATATCACTTGCATGAAATAATAAAGCATTTATATTAACTGGAATGTGTTTTTACCTCTGGTCTAATAATTAACAATTAAACTCCTTTTTCACAACGGGATACACAACATTCTTTAGAGATAGATGATTATTTGAACTATTCTTGATAGATTGATAGAATTGTCAATGTTAAAAATTTGATCGTTCATTTAATTTTGTTTTATTTTTCTCAACATTCGTTAAATCGAGTACAAAATTGTTAAAACGTTCGTTATATAAGGTAGTTAATGTTAAAAATATGGTTGTATGTTATATCGGATTTTCGTTAAAGTGAGATTCGTTAAACCGGGATTTGCCTGTACAGTATCTTTATTTTATTTGTATACCCCACACCATCATAGTGAGGAGGGTATTATGTGTTTGTGCTGATGTTTGTAACGCCCACCTTTCTGAATCTCTTAAAAATGTTAGTATCTACATAAAATTCAACAGAAATAAGTTTCATATAGACATAAAGCACGCGAAATTTCATGGCGATCGGTTCATAATTGCTCATAGCTTCCATTTAAGGCCCGCTTCCAAATATCATTCACATAAATTATTTAAATTTTTTAAGAAAAAAGTTTTTCTTTTAAATTAATACATGTCAGGATTATATGGACCAAATATGGACTCTATCAGCCATAATTCCCACCGAACTGTGCAAATGAAAGGGTCTAATTTTCTAGGATTGTGGGTACCCAATATTCGGCAGTTCTGTTTATTAACAATATACGTTCTTGCGTTGAGTATTAAGGAGTGAGATCGAAAAATTCTTAACATACATATATGTTTATAAAAACGAAACCACTATACTAACAGTTTTAATTTTTTTTATTTGATTGAAATTATTATTACAATTTACAAAAAAAAAAAAAAAAAAATTTTATAGTTCTAATCACTACTGATCAAATTTTGAATTTTTTTGGGAAACCCTTCCATTAACGTTTTTATAGTACCACACTTTTGGACACCTTTTTTGTGCTCTTCAATTCTCTTTTAACAAGAGCCCAATATCTCTCCACTGGCCTTAGTTACAGGCAGTTTAGAGGATTTGTCTCTCTTGGTACAAATACCACATTATTGTTCTTGTACCACTCAAGGGCTTGTTTACCATAGTGACAGGATGCCAAGTCAGGCCAAAAATAAGTGGATACATTACGAAGTCTTATGAATGGAAGTAGCCTTTTTTGTAAAGATTCATTGATGTAAATTTCGGTATTTATAGAGCCCGTTATAACAAATGATTGGCTTCTTTTGCCGCAACTGCATATTGCTTGCCATACCAAGAACTTTTTGGGAAATTTTGTCTGCTTTTGGGGCCTAAACTTTTCTTCAACATTCCCTCGAGCATCAGCAACATCAAAATGTTGACCCGGAAGCTGCGAAAAATTTGCCAGAACATACGTTTCGTCATCCATTATGTAGCAGGAATATTTTTTTTATAAAATATGACTTCAATTTCCGTGCTCTGTTTTTGGCCTCTAAATTTTTAGCAGCGTTCCTGTCAGGAACTTTTTGAGTCTTGTTTGTTTTTAAACCTGCATTAGCTTTAACTTTTCGTACCAAACATTCCGAACACTGAGCTAACCGGGCTGCTTTCCTACCGGATGTGTTGGGAGCTCTTTTGAAAATGCTTTCTATTTTTTTGGCTTTAGAAACATCATGTGAACCATTCCTTCTACCTGAACCAGTACCCCGTTTCTGTAACTATTTGTGAGTTGTCAGAAGTGTGAAACAAAAAATTCCATCGTTTCTCGATTTGGGAGAAAAAAGTGTTTCTGTAACTTAAAGTGAGAAGAGCCAGCACTAATTACGTTTTTATTGGAAATTTCCAATCAAGCTGTCAGAAACATAAAGAAGAAAATAAAAAAAAATCAATTTATATTTAAAAAATTAAAAAGTAAAATTATAATTTTTTTAAAAAATAAATAATTTAATAGTGATCAGAAATGTATACTAATTTATTAATAGAGGCAGAGCAACATGATCGTAGAAATATATTGCGAATTTATCGCCAAAAATTGAGGAATACAACTGATCCATTTACTATTCCGGAGCAACGTTTTAAAGACCTCTATAGGTTAAGCAAGGAAAATAATTAACATTAATTTAAGTTTTAATTAAAAATAAAATCTTACCTTTTCTTTATTTTTTGTATTCATATTATATTTTTTGAAAAAATTTGTTTTCGCACCGTTTTTAAATGTGAGTTGTTTTGACAGTTCATGTGAGAAACTTTTCACAAAATTTTCTTACAGAAACACTTTGACTCACAAATTTCCAAAAAGTTACGTCAAAAAACTTAAATGACAGATAGTTCTCACAAAATGAAATTACAGAAACACTTACATGTGAGATATGAAATCGTGTTTCAATTCACGTTGTTTTTTATTCAATTTCACTGTTTCATGCGAGAAATTTCTCGATGCGAGAGTTACAGAAACGAGGTACAGGTTTTCTATCAACGGAAAAGTTCTCCTGGTACTGTTTAATAACATTGGATACAGTTTGACGGCAGACCTTTGAATGCTTGGCCAACTTTTTGTAGGACCAAGTTTGGTTTTGTTGAAAATATTTAATAATTTTAGTACGCACTTTTTTCTGGTCACTCATTTTAATCAGATTAACAACAAATGAACATAATTGAGATTAAACATAATAACTGACATGTTTTACAAAGGTAACTTGATTTAAAAAAGAAAATCAAATAATACTTGGGTTAAAAGTTTTAATGAAAAACGTGTGTTAAAAATTTTACGATCTCACTCCTTATGACATTATAAAATTTTATTAAACAGCTTATTTTGCCTGCAAAAAAAAAAAAAAAATAAATAAATAAAATAAAAACAAGTAAGAGAGCTATATTCTGCTGTGCCGAATATATACCCTATTCACCAAATTATACTTTAAAACAAAAATTTTAAATCTTTTTAGGTGATCAAAATGAAAAAGAAATTCATTTAAAAGTTTAAAAATTTATGTATGAATCAATTGGAAGACTACATGGTGCTCCAAAAACACTTTTCCGATATTGTTTTTATCTACATTTAAAATGAAGCAACTAAGTTTCAACTTTATTCAGTTTGTTAATTTGGTCCTTTAAGTATTACGATTGTTTTTATACCCACCATCAAAAAAGATGGGGGAGGTATATTGATTTTGTCATTTCGTTTGTAAAATATCGAAATATTGTTGGTAGAACCAAAAGTATAAACTAGCTGGCCAGGTTTGTTTGGTGTAAAAAATGGGCAATATCGATCTACGATTTCATCTAGCCACCATTCAAATGTTGTCCCTCCGGAATTCTGTTTGAGCAGTCATAAATATATTGATTATGCGGCAATCCTGACAAAAAATTTGCACTAGTTAGTTCTAAGTACTCTGAAATAATACTAATAATACTAATAATACTCTCTAATCCTCATACAAGGTCCCCTCAGGTAGTGATTTTTGAACATTCATAAAAGTCTTATAATAATTAACATCATGATGAAATTGGACATAAACAAGTTTTATATGAACCAAAATCTTTCTAAAAACGTTTGGGAAGATCGGTCTATTATTGTCCCTACCCAACATATTACCCCTATATCAGAAAAATATTTGATTGCCACATATTGTGGTGGGTATATAAGATTCAGCACAGCCGAATATAACAACTAAGAGTACTTCTTTACGGCCTGTTGCACAATGCACAGTGGTATAGAAAAAAAAAAAAAAAATAGATGGAAATAAATATGTAACTCCTAAGCCTTTAGTCCGTTTTAAATTAAATGGCCAGGGGTCCCCAAATTTCTTCGTTTGTGTTTCGATTTCAAAAAAATTACACATAAAGAATCTCCTCGTCGAGCACTACAAAAAAATCATGAATTATCTCTTATAGCTCAGGAGATATTTGTATTTAAAAATTAAATTTTCAACATTTTTACACACCTTACTCCAGTTTTTTATAACAGTGGATCAAAATATTTCCCGATTTTCATAGTCCATATCAAAATATAGTAACCCATTTTAGATGGCCAAATATTTTCTTAATTATTTTGTAAAGGGTTTCGATAACCCCGCTTTTGGTATGGACATTACAGCCAAAAAACTAAAAACATACCATTTTTGGGATTTTTCAACACTTTTTTGGGAATTGCGGGATTCCTGATTACAAATTTCAAAATTTGTTTTTATTTTTCCACTTTCAATACAAAAATCTGCAAAATTTCATTAAACTGAAAACATTTCTGAAAAATATGACAAAAATGCTTTTTTTTAGTTTTTGCAAAGATACAAATTTTTCAAATTGAAATTAAACTTTTATTTATGAATATTTTTTAATGAATTATAGATTTTTCTATTGAAAATGGAAAAATAAAAATAAATTTTGATATTTGTAATCAGGAATCCCGCTATTCCCAAAAAAGTGTTGAAAAATTCCAAAACTGGGATTTTTTAGTTTTTTGGCTATAATATCTATATGAGGGGTGGGGTTATCGGAAAACTTTAGATAGTAATTAAAAACATATTTGGCAATCTTAAAAGAGTTACTATATTTTGATATCGACTATGCGATTTGAAAATTTTTGTCCTAAAGTGGATTTTTCCATAAAAAATAGGGGTTCTTTGGATGGACCTATTCCCCTCGGTATCAAAACTTAAAATTTTTTTTCATTTAAAATATTTAATGTAAACTTGGGTTTTCAAAAAGTATAAATTCCTTATACATCTGCTTAGAATTTGTTTGAGATAACTTAAAAAGAAAAAAAGTACTTTTTTCCCAAAAAGTTAGCGCCTTTTTAAAATTTTTTAAATTAAAATACACATAACTTTGCACTCAGTCATTATTTTTAAACATTTCATTTTTTATTTGACTCATACATTTGTTGTTATTCCAAGAAAGGAAAAATGGAGAAAATCGGGAAATATTTTGATACGCTGTTATCAAAAAGCTGGAGTAAGGTGGATAAAAATTTTTAAAATTTAATTTTCAAATACAAAAATATCCTAAGCTATAAGAGATAATTGATAGCTACGACGAGGTTTTTTATAGTAATTTTTTTGAAATCGAATCACAAACGAAGAAATAGGATCGTTTTAAAAATGTAAATTACCCGAAGTGTCGTACTCTGGGGACCCCTGGCCGCGCTTCTGGTTGTCCCGTGAGGTCCAAATTCAAAACTTAATTCGATAACATTTCCTCTTTACGCATGTCAAATTTCATTGAAATCGGAATAAGGGTTTAGAAGTTTTTCTATACCAAGCAGTTTTTAAAATTCTTTCGAATAATTGTCATACAAATTTGTTCGACTCATTTTTCTTTCGATATCGTGAAACAGGCCTTTATTTTTCAGTTCAATTTTTCGCTTATATTTTAAACCTACCTTAGCTGCTTTTGTAAGCTTTAAACAAATTTATTTATTTAAGAAACCAACTAAGAAAGAAAGGAACTCAATTTTGCAACAACATGGCCGCATCTGCAGTCGTTTCTAGGAGCTGCTGAGACCTATAGTGAACTTAAACAAAAAACCCATACAGTATTTAAATATTGATCAAAAGTCAATAAACTGGAAAAACATTTGTATCAACATGCATTTATACCAGGTCTTTTCTCTACCAAAATCAATAAACTCTGTTAAATTTAAACCTTCTTGTTCAAGTTCAAACAAATACTTAAAATGTGTGCGCTTTTGATGACTTTTGATAAAATACTCGCATGGAAAACATGAACAGGGTACAAATTACCCAGAAACCAAACTAATTTGTCATTTAATTTCATTTCATTTATTTTTTTTGTGTGTGTTTGGGAAATTGTAGCACATTTTTACGTGATTATTATGCAAAATTAGAGAAAAATATTTACTTACTTATATATAGAGTATTAGTTAAATTAGCGCCAAAACAAATTAAGAATAAATACTGTTTTTATGTGGTAAGTTGCCTTATAAGGCTTAATTTTAACTTGTAAGCATACAAAAATAATCTAATTTTTTCCACCTGAGTTGTTAGCATGAAAATAATTTGTTTTCATTTGGTTTTTTATTAGTTTTTTTAATCAAACCTAAATAAAGTGTAACAAGTTCATATGAGTCTAGAGTTGAATAAAAAAAAACTATAGTGAAGTGAATAGTTAGTTGTAAACAAGCAACTAGCCAAAGTCAGAGGGACAGACAGTTCGTTCTGCCAACCTTAGCCATGTTTCAAGGAAATCTGTAATAAATGTTGGTTAGTTTGTTAGTTTATATGTATGTTAGAATTGTGAGGAAAATTTTAAATTTTATTTTGTTGTTAAACAGTTTAATTAGTACCTCAAGCAGCAAAAACAAATATGTATTCGTAATATTTTGTTTTGAAACAAAAATCACACTTGGTCTGGTAAGTTTTTATTTTAGATAGAGTTGCCAAGATGTGTGTCAGAGTTTAGTATCAAGGGGAAAATAAAATAAAACTCGTTTTATAGCTAAGAACTTTTTAGCTCATAACACTGTTTAACAAAATCAAATTTTTTCCAAAATTACAAGGTCCGGCCTATAAATTTTGATAGAGAAGACAATAAAAAAAGACAGGTGTATCGGCGTTTTGAAAGTTTACATCTGAATTTCATTTGAGGGTGAGTTAAAGTTTCCCAGCTCTGGCACATTCTTATTGTTAATCGGCATAATAAACCATATGACCCTTACATTTAAAGTAACAGGTGGCGCAAAAGTAATTCTCCTATCAGAAAATGCTATAAATTTTGCGATTGGCCCCTAATGTCAGTTCTGTTTTGACATTTGTTTAGTAAACACATGCGAAATACACGTTAATAAACAATGTTACGCTACACTGCTCCAGAACGCGGAATATTGCTGACTATTTATTTGACCAATTATAGCATTTTCTGATAGGAGGATTACTTTTGCGCCACCTTGTATAAAATGTGTTCAGAAAGTTTATGTAATATGTTACAGAGAACATTTTTGTAGAATATGTTAACCCTCTAACTCCTCAAGGTATGGGACTGTTTTGTCCTTCTTTTAAAAAAAGAGCAAAAAACACCTTTAGAACAGGGATTTAAGGCATAAGAATGTTCCGCAAAAATATTATCCGTGAAATTTTACTATAAGTCCCTGAATACACCAAAACGAAAACATCAACCAGAAGGTCAGAAATAAGACACAACTAAAGAGAGCTTAGGGTTAATTTCGCATTTATTAAGAATTTTATTGTAAAGTACCCCAAAAATGTCCAAAAAATATTTGGAATCATTTGATTTGTTTTGCTATATCTGCCGTCAACATACTATACAAATTTCATGGATAATATTTTTGCGAAACATTTTAACCCCTTAAATCCTGTAATAAAGGTGTTTTTTTGCTATCTTTTAAATGAAGGACAAAAACGACCCATAGCTTGAGGAGTTAGTGATGAAAATCCTTTTAATAAATTTTCTATTATATTTATTTAACAAAAATAAAACTATTCTGAACAAAGTTTAAAAGTTGTGTGAAGAAAATTTTCTAAAGTTTTCAAATTACAATATCATAAATTTCAAAGTATACTAAAATATATATGTTGAATTATGAAAAGTGTTTTATATTCAAAGTATATTTCTAACACTCCTCCTCAACATGTATATTCTTTACAAATTATTATTAATCTTTCAAATTTAACAAATTAACAAACTTATTATGTTTAGCTTTAGCTAAATTTTTCGTAAAAATATCTGCAACCATATCTTCTGTTGGACAATATTTCAAACTGATCTCTTTCCTGTTTACGACTTCTCTAATGTGATGATGTTTAATATCTATGTGTTTGCTACGATTATGAAATACTGGATTCGTTGCTAATTTTAAGGCACCTTGATTGTCAACGTTTAATTCAATGCTGTCCTCATTTAAAAACCCAAGTTCTTGTAACAATCTTCTCAAGTAGACTGCTTCTTTGGACGCGTTAGAAATTGACATATATTCAGCTTCAGTGCTGCTTAAAGCTGTTGTGGATTGTTTCTTCGACTCCCAAGATATTGCACAGTTTCCTAGATAAAATATATATCCAGAATACGATCTTCTATCGGTTGTACACCCACCCCAATCAGCATCTGCATAACCGATCAATTTACTGCTACCTTTACAAAATTTTAATTTGAATTTTTGTGTTCCTTTTAGATACCGTAGTATATTTTTCGCAGCTTTAAAATGTTCTACGTGTGGATCTACATTTCTTTGAGCTAACTTTGATACAGAATGTAATATATCTGGCCTTGTGGTTAATCCCAAATATAATAAAGCTCCAATAAGAGATTGATATAAAGTGCTATCGACTTTTTCACACTTTTCGTCGCATTTAATTTGATAATTAGGATCTAAGGGTACTGATGATGGCTTACAATTTTCCATATTGTATTCTTGCAACAAATCTTTGATATAAAGTTCTTGACTGATTTCAATATTTCCAGTTTCACCATCGCGATTAACCTTCATGCCCAAAAAATGTTCCATTAAACCTTTGTCAGTCACTTCAAACACTTTGCTTATTTCGGATTTAAAATTTAAGATTTCATTCTTATCTTTACATCCCACAATTATATCGTCCACGTAAACTGCAACAATAATTAAATTATTATTTTGTACCTTTTTATATAAACATGGCTCATTTTCGCAACTTTTAAATCCAATTTGACATAAAACTTCGTTTAATTTAAAGTTCCATTCCCTACCAGCTTGCTTTAAACCGTATAGTGATTTATGCAGACGTAAAACTTTCTTGGGATATTGCTCATTCTCGAATCCCTCTGGTTGTTGCATATAAATTACATCATGTAAATCTCCATTTAAGTATGCTGTAACAATATCTAACTGGTGTAAGTGCATCTTGTGTTCAACAGCTAAGGCCAAAATCATTCTTATTGTTTCGTATCTGACAACAGGTGAAAACGTTTCCTTGTAATTTAAACCATACCTCTGACTGCAACCTTTAGCTACTAGTCTTGCCTTATATCGTTCAATTTTGCCTTCACTGTTTTTCTTCAAAGTATATACCCATTTGTTCTTGATTGCTTTTTCACCTTGTGGTAACTCTTCCAACGACCACGTTCCCTTTTGTTCTAGGGATTCTATTTCTTTTGCCATAGCTTCTTTCCATTTTTCATTGTTTCGACTGGATAATGCCTCCTCAAATGTTTT
Organism: Calliphora vomitoria; assembly: GCA_942486065.2. Lineage (NCBI taxonomy): Eukaryota > Metazoa > Arthropoda > Insecta > Diptera > Calliphoridae > Calliphora > Calliphora vomitoria. The sequence goes on along the minus strand of OW818030.2, from coordinate 111,630,868 downwards.
TGGAACCAGTTCCTCCACCGCATTATTCAGTGTTTGAAAAATTTTTCTAGGTCTTCCTGGTCTACCGTTTCTACAAATTTTTGGTCTACCTGGACCACGTTTAACTGTACTATTTGACACTTCACCGATGGAACTATCGCTATCCATATCTTCTGCTTCAAAATATAATAATTCATCTTCATCAGAACTATCGTACGTTTCTGAATAATCAATATTCTGCGTCTGTTGTTCTGCTTTATTAGTGTTTTTATTATTTAAAATATCTTCGAAATTAACAAAACATTCATTATTGTCTTTAATTTCTCCACTAGGTGAATTTAGTTCATCGAACAAAACGTTGCGACGTTCAATAACTTCACGATTTTTCGTATCATATACTCGATATGCTTTGGATACACGTGAATATCCTACCATCACCATAGGTGAACCTTTGGGATCAAATTTACCTTTCTTTTTATTCATAACAACTACATTCGAACCAAAAACTTTTAAATGATTGACACTTGGTTTTCGACCAATCCATACTTCATATGGCGTTTTGTCACCCAGACATTTCGATGGAGATCTATTACGCAAATAAACTGCTGTTGCCACTGCTTCAGCCCAGAGATTTTGATTAAGCCCAGAATCTACCAACATACAACGAGCCATTTCAACTATAGTGCGATTAACCCTTTCAGCTACACCGTTTTGTTGTGGCGTATAAGGTACAGTTAGTTGACGTTGTATTCCACATTGTTCTAAATACTGACTAAATTCATTGCTCACGTATTCTCCACCGTTATCACTGCGAAGACATTTTATTTTACGATTTGTTTGTCGCTCTACCATTTCTTTAAAATTTTTAAATTTTTCGAAAACTTCGCTTTTGTATTTTAGAAAATATATAAAAATTTTTCTGGATTTGTCATCTATGAATGTCAGGAAATATTTTGATCCACCAATTGAATCTATATTCATAGGACCACACACGTCCGAGTGTATTAATTCTAATAACTCACCAGATTTACTTTCAGACTGTTTTGGGAATTTGGTTGCATGAATTTTGCTAACCATACAAGTTTGGCATGATTCTCCAGATTGTTTATTAATATTCATACCGTTTATCATATTTTTCTTGGATAATTCATACAGACTTTGATAGTTTAGATGTCCATACCGACGGTGCCAAATTTCATTGCTTGAACTTACTGCACATATTTTCTCCTTATGTTCTTTAACATCAAAAACAAATAGGTTGTCTTCTTTTCTAGCTTTTACAACTAAATCATTATAAACATCAGTAAAAACTGCACCATTTTCATTAAACATGATTTTACCACCATATTGAATAACTTTGCTGACGGACAGAAAATTCCCATTCAAATCTGGAGAATATAAAACATCTTTTAATTCAACTGTGCTATTATTAACGAAAATATTAACAGTTCCAATTCCTTCGGCAACAATTGATTTTTTATTTGCTAACATTATATTGTCATTGCATTTACTCAATTTTGTAAATAATTTACGATTTGCACACATATGACTTGTAGCTCCACTATCAATGTACCAGGATATTGGTGTACTTACTTTTTCAGATTTTGCCATTGCAATTAAGGAGTAAGATTTTTGATGATCACGTTTTGAGTTACACTTATTTGCGTAATGACCCTTCTTACCACATATGAAACATTTTCCTTTTGTTACCTTTGCAGATTCATTATTTTTAAAATTCTTGTTTCCCACTTCCTTTTTAGTAGCACCGAAAGCTTGCTGCACTGTTGATGGTTCATTTTGTTGATTTCGACGCTCGTACTCTTCCAATAATTTAAGTTTTAATGTTCCTAATACAGGCAAGGCATCTCTTGTTTCCATTGCTACAACAAAATTTTCGAATTCTTTCGGGAGGCTTGATAATAAAATGATAACGAGTAATTCATCTTGTAGGCGTATTCCAACATCAGCTAGTTTTTCAGTAATATCACAAAAAATATTTAAGTATTCAGCCATATCTTTATTGTCCTTCATATTCAGGTTCAACAATTTTTTGTATAAGGAAACCTTCTGCATTGGGCCACTAGGTTTGTAAACTTCTTTAAGTTTGTTCCAAGCTTCCTTTGATTTTCTTAAATTCTTGATATAATTCAGCTGGGAAGATTTCACGCTTAACATGATCGTCGCCAATGCTTTCTCATCATTATTTTCCCATTCCAATATTTTATCGGGACTCCATGTTGAATCTATTTCTTCATCACCATTCACATATTTCCAAGAACCGGAATGAATTAAGATACTTCTCATGTGAATACTCCACGTTTCATAATTCTTGTCGTCCAGCTTTTCTATCTGGTATAATGATGACGATGCCATCTTAAGAATCTCGCACAACTTCTTTATTTTAATTTATAATTCAGCAAATAGTTTTATATCCCAAACGCTCTGTCTGGGCCCATAACCTGATGAAAATCCTTTTAATAAATTTTCTATTATATTTATTTAACAAAAATAAAACTATTCTGAACAAAGTTTAAAAGTTGTGTGAAGAAAATTTTCTAAAGTTTTCAAATTACAATATCATAAATTTCAAAGTATACTAAAATATATATGTTGAATTATGAAAAGTGTTTTATATTCAAAGTATATTTCTAACAGTTAGAGGGTTAACATATTCCACAAAAATGTTCTCCGTAACATTTTACATAAATTTGTCGAACACAGTTTATACTTTAAATGTAAGGATCACATGGTTTATTATGCCGATTAACAATAAGAATGTGCCAGAGCTGGGAAACTTTAACTCACCCTCAAATGAAATTCAGATGTAAACTTTCAAAACGCCGATACACGTGTCTTTTTTTATTGTCTCCTCTATGAATATTTATAGGCCAGACCTTGTAATTGTTGTTTGTGTTGTACAGTGTAATAAATATAATTTTGTCCAAATTTCATCAGTTTTGAAATTTGTCAAATTTGTTAAAAAGATTCTTTATGCTCATTTAGTGGGACAAAACACAAAACTAACCTGAAATTACCAATTAAATTGATTACCTTAAATGTGAAAAACTAACACACATTCCCTTCAGCTTGGCAGCTCTAAATTTCATATCTAAATTTTGTATTCACATGTTTGTTTTTTTTTTTTCTTTTTTTAAAAATGATAAATAATTTTGTTTTTGTCGATTTTTTTCATTTTGTTATTTATTTTTATCAAGTTTTACCCTTTTTTTGTGTATTGTATATTAATTTAAATGTTTTTTTTTTTATATATTAAATTGATTTACACAATTACAAACATAAAAAAATTGAATAATAAATGTTTAAAATACGGCGCGTGATTTATTTATTTATTAATTTTTGGGATTTCTGTCATTAAATTTAATTGTCATTTAATTTTGACTTGTTGGCTTAAAGGTATTTAAACAATAAAATACAAAAACTTCAAATTGTCATTTAATTGTTTGTAATAATTTTAATTAACCAGTAGTTGTTAGACCTAAAGAGTAATTATGTTAAAATTAAATCCTAAAAAATTTTTAAAATAATTTTATGAATTCTTTCAGTAGTTCCACTGTAATTAATAAGAATTTAAAAAAAATATGGCTGTTTTTTTAAGATCTTAACTGTTTTGAAAAGTTATGTACAATAGTACAAAACAAATTAAATTTTGTCATTTTATTGGAGTCCAAATTTATAGGCCGAATTGCCCAAATCTTGATAGAATTGCCTTTTAAATCGATATTAATAAAAAAGTAAGTCTAGTGCATTAATTGTACTTTAAATGACTTAATATCAAAAAGAAAACTTGGACCCAGGTCTTTGATTTCTTTTTTTTTTCGAAAATTATTCAGATATATCGTTTCTGATCAATAAAGTTCATTAAAAAGTCTTGAGTTTTACAATAAACGCAATTTTTTATAAACACATTTATCCCTCATCTCCCTCCCCCACCTACTTCGCTTCAATTTCCCTGTTTACACTCCAAAGTCCACAACTACTACCGGTAAATAACTACAAAGATAAAACAAAACTGGGTGTGTGTTTCGACTTCACGCCGTCTTTAATTACTGTCAACATTATAATAAAAACCAAAAGACTAATTACGAATTTATGCTAGATTTAATTGTTAAATATTTTAACAAATTTAAAGTTTTTGACGTCATAATAGGGTGGCACCTTTTCACGGGAATTTGTGGATATAAAGTAGGTGAAAAATTCTAGAGAATTTGCAAAGACAACCTTGAATTAATTAAAAATTTGCCAAAACAAGGTTGGGCATTGGCAATCAAAATTATATATAAGCAAGTTTATTCCAATATCTAGCCCAATGGTAACAACTATTAGAATAATATTAACTAAAGAGATACCTAATCACTAATAAAAAATCGAATTAAGGGATAAAAAAGAGTATTTTGAATTTAGTTTAAATTACTTAATTACAAACGATTAATGCTTAATTCCATTTTCCAAATATATATTAACTCTTAACCATTCCGTTAATGATTTCTTTATGAATTAATTCATAGTCTTCATTCCTTTGTACCTCAAATGTATTGAATTCATTCCTGTGAGAACTCATTCTTTATAGAATTTAGTCCTTATTGAATCATGAACATGTTCTCCAAATCAAATATATTGTTACGTTTTAACCTTTTTAAAACGTTGGTTTATTTCCTTTAAATAAGCCGGATATTTTTGATTGCAAATAAAATCACTTTTAGTAGTTTAAAATTGTTACAACTCTTTATTTCTTTAAAATGTACAACAACAAAAGTTCAAATAGTCACTCAGTGCCTTTATACACGTTTATCAATTCGTAGAAATGCACACACACTTTATAATGTACAAACTTAAATTTACAAGACAATTGATGTTAACTCTAACAGCGCCAATGATAAACTCACACACGACTGCAACCTCTGTCACTATTTATACACGCGCTATCTTTCGTGAATCTTCTACAATGCTCTTAACGGACAAATTAGGATGTTCGAATTCTAGAGCTTTCGATGTCAATGTTAGTAGCTTAAAAATTTAGTGTTGCTACTTACAAACAATGCTAATAAACACATGCTATCAACATTGTTGATAAGTAGAAGCTTCTACTGATGGACGTGTTTATAAACATAATGAATGCTGCAGGCAGTCGTTACAGACTGTTAAATTTAAATCGCTATTGCAAATTCGTAACAATCTATATAAATATATAAATGTCTTTGTAAGTTTGTTTGTTTGTTTGAGCATCACGCCTAAACGGCTGAATCGATTTTATTGAAATTTGGAACGTAGATAGATCCTTACTTGGAAGCGTCAATAGACTTTTTTCAATACTTGGACCAGAAAGGGGCTAGTATATCAAGCTAGTATATTATAAAGATGGGGGATATATTGATTTTGTCATTCCGTTTATATTGGTCGTAGAACCAAAAAGTATATATATTCTGGCTCCTCATAAGATACTAAGATGATCTAACTATGTCCGCCCGTCTGTCTGTCTCTCTATTGAGAACACGATAGGGCCCAATCGAAATGTGGTAGCTGGCTGAAATTTTTCATAAATACTCTCCGTTAATAAGGTTGGTTTGGTATTGAAAATGGACAATATCGGTCCGAAATGCAGTCATAAATATGTTGATTATGCAGCAATACTGATAAAATTTTGCACTAATTAATTCTAAGTGCTTTGAAATTATTTTGTAAAGTATGGTGAAAATCGGGAATTGAACATTCATAATTGTCTTATAATAATAAATATCGTGATGAAATTGGACATAAACAAGTTTTATATGATCAAAAATTTTGTCTACGTGACTAGTTATTTTAACACGTGCATGTCCTAAGTAGGGGGTCAATTGACTCTTATTGACTACAATGAGACTGTCTAATAGCTGGTCCAAAGTAGTCAACGCATTGGATTCACATACTTGTTAAATAGCGTCAGTTACCTTACTAGCTACCTAACTGGTAACTGGATCAGCTACATAACTAGTTATTTAAACATGTACGGATGCTAATTGACCTCAAATAGTCAGCTAAAAGACATATCATAGGCAGTCCAATAAACGATAGCTTGTAAACAAACCTTTCTTCGACAACTCTTCAATGGATTGCTTCTGGTGGGTAAAAAAAAACTACTTTCTAAAGTGCAGTACAAAATAAATGTTTAAAGTGACTTCACTACACGTTATTAAGAGACACTAAAGTGACTATTGACTTCATGCTATGTTACATGGGATATCAGTATACTTAAGTAAAAATTAGAATTAACTGTATGAGAATTATATCAAGACAATTTGTATAAAACTAATTTGAACGAATTACTAACAAAACGTTTAAAGTGACTACACTCCAGATTACTTAGAGATACTTAAGTGACAATTGTCTGCACGCTAGATTACCTGGGATGTATAAAGTAACCAATTGTCTTCTCTCTGCACTACAAAGAGCAGAGAGAAGATAAATTACCAAAATATATAAATTGGACCCAGCCAAGTGATAAGACATTTGTGACGATTACTGTCTATAAGGGATAGATTGAGAACTTGCTTAACTGCTGGGTACTTTTTCACTAACTCATGCTTGGAACTTGAACTTGTTATACTTTGCTCAAAACTATGTACTAATACATTCTCACGACTTAGGTTTTTTCCCTCTCAATAACGCTTCTATGGATAAATTATTCGTTAACATTTCACAATGAAATTTGTTACATCGCACAGTGGCGCCATTTGAGTATTTTCGTTGCAAAAATCATAACTTTGATATGATAGATAATTGATCAACATATGAAATGAGTGTTTGGAAAGGGATTGATGCCTTTCATGTGCATACTTATAGCTTAGCAAAGTTGAAATTTGTAGAAAAATCAATTTTATGTGAAGTAAAAAAAAAATATTTTTTAAAATTTTTGGATCTTTTAATGATTAAAAAAAATTCCAGAAAATATTAATTTTTTTTTTTTTTTTAATTTATTTTTTAATTTTTTGTAAAATATTCCATCCAGAAAAAATTAAAAATTTTAATTTTTTTTTTTTAAATATTGCTCACAATTCGTAAAATAAGGTATATCTAATTGGTTTTCAAGGATTTATGGCATAAATTGCCCAAATATGCATGCAACACATTTTTGGAACCATGCATTAAGTAAAGGGACAATCAAACAATTTATTTTGAAAATATGGCAATTATAGAAATTTATATTTTTTTTTATTTTCCATCAAACTTGAGAAATATTTAAAAAATGGATAGTTAGTAAATATCGATATTTTTTTAATATTTTCTCAATAAATAGATCTATCAAAAGAATCAAAAATAATGATGATCCGTTACCTAGTTTTTGAGATAATGTATCTGAAATCGGATCAAATTACCTAAAAATGGTCTGTTTTTTTGAACACTGAACACTTCTGGGCCAAAAATTTGATTGTAATAAGAGTAGCATATTTGAAATCGTTGGACAATTTCCTGTAAAATAGGTTTATTCAATATTTTTTTATGGCACATGCAATTTTTGATTTTTGCAACCTCACTTGTTCTACAGGCGCCACTGTGCGTCGGTAAAGTCGGTAACAAATTCTGATTTAGGAAAAGCAAATTCCACAATTCCCCCTCAAAAAGCCTGTGTTAGTATTTTTTTGAAATTATGAATGCCAATAGTGTCCGTCCACATTTAAAAGAATAAACTATTTTTCAATCTTTATCTTAATGTATACTTGGTGTAGACCAATATTCGGCACGGCCGAATATTGGTCTCTTTTTGTTTTATACATGTACTCTGGTCAGTATATTAAAAAGTATGATGTTTATATGAAATTTGTACTGCTTAAATTTCCAAGTCGTTTGTATTAAAAATTAGCACAAACTGTGACATGCCCTTATATTTGTACTCATAACTGCTACATAATAGTTATTTGTATCACTTAAAAGTACATTATTCTATTTGATATTTACATTATTTATGTTATTTTATTTTATATGTATGTTGTATATTATTCTTTGGTTATATTTTAAACATTTCATTTGCTAGAGATATGAAGTCATTTATTATGTTTGTTTGACAACTGGCAAAGAAATTTTTGCTCATGTGCTTTCTTTTTCTTTGTACTAAAATATTCTAAATATTTTTATTTTGAAATTAAAACAAATTAATTATAATTATGACAAGTAATTCAATGAGATTTTTTCTATAACATTGAAAGCAATTATATTAACGTCATGTAATTGTGATGCAAAGAAATTAAGTATTAAGGGATTATAGAGTTATTGTGAAAGTTCCTGGTATTACTAACTACAAACATACATATTCATATTTTTCAGAAAGTATTTTCAAGAAAACTTAGCTTAATTTAATACTCATTTCTGAAATAATTTAAAATTTACCACTATTTTGTTTAAAACCAAATTTTTAGCTTAATTAATTAACTAAAATCGTTATTTTATTTAAACAAATGTAGCTAAATAAACAGTTATTTTAATTAATTAAATAAATAACAAATTGAAATAAGTTTTTGTTTTAAGGAAGTAACATTTGTTTGAAAATGCAATTGATTTGTTTTTATCACTTTGACAAAAATATATAAATAAATAAATATTTATTTAAGTTAAATGTTGTTAGTGTAGTGATGGGTTTTGCTGTTTTTGGTAAAATAAATTTAAACAAGTTTTTGTTTCGCTGTTGTTTACAGACAGACAGACAGACGGACAAATCATTATAAATACAAACCAAATTTAGTACGTGTATGACGTTGTTGGTTGATTTCGTTTATATGTGTTGCATACCAACTAATTGGGGAAGTTTTCTGTTTCTGTTTCAATTTGAGATTTGTTTTTTTTTTTCTGTCTCAAAGTTTTATTTTTTTTTATTTGGGGAAATAATTAAATTTCCTGCAACAAAACAAAAATTTGTGAAAAAAAAAATCCCATAAAATGTGTAAATTACACAACGAAAAGGTCTTTGTTTTTAACAAAAACATGACTAAACAACAGATGTGTGTTTTTTGCTTTTGTAGTTATTTTTATCACTGACTGCTGAAATTTCCTTAAAAGTTTTGATTTGAGGTGATTCTTCCTGTAACTTTATGTTTGTTCTGTTTTAATTTTCTAATACATGAAAAAAACTTATGCGATAATATGCTGAATTATTTTAAATTGAGTTACTGTGTATATTATTAATTCAATAAAACCTATTAAGTTTTCTTTTGTTTGTTATAGCAAATGATTTTATCACTCATGTGTTAACTATTCCATAAATTCAAATCAAGCACATGATGGCCAACAATGATTAAAGTGTGATTAGATTCTAAGCCATGTCATGCTAATGCATTTATTTACAATTGTAGAGCATTATTAACACGTTAAGTGAGGAATGGAAAGTTTTTAGCTAGGTTAAAAGAAAAACTTTAATAAACTTTATTTTTATAAAAATTTTCGTTAAACACGGTGTGCAGTGCAAATTCTAGCGTTTTTGCCTCATACTTTTTATAGATTAAGATATTGTCTTAATATTGTCTTATATATAGACTTTGTTGCATTCAGGTCAAAGGTCATTAATTTACAATTCAAAATTAAATTATTTTAATTCTAAGCACTGAGATTGTAAAATTCTTAACGCACGTTTTTTATTAAAACTTTTAACCCAAGTATTATTTGATTTTTTTTTTATATATATAAAGTTACCTTTGTAAAGCATGTCAGTTATTACGTTTAATGTCAATTATGTTCATTCGTTGTTAATCTGATTAAAATGAGTGACCAGGAAACAGTGTGTACTAAAATTACTAAATATTTTCAACAAAACCCAACTTGGTCCTACAAAAAGATGGCCAAACAATCAAAGGTCTGCTATCACACTGTTTTCAATGTTATTAAACAGTACACTGAGAACTTGTGCGTTGATATAAAACCTGGTAGAGGGAATGGACCACATGATGTTTCTAAAGCCAAAAAATAGAAAGCATTTTCAAAAGAGCTCCCAACACATCCGGTAGGAAAGGTGGCCGTTTAGGTCAGTACTCGGACTATTTGGTACGAAAAGTTAAAGCCAATGCAGGTTTAAAAACATACAAGGCTCAAAAAGTTCCTGATAGGAACTCTGCTAAAAATTTAGAGGCCAAAGACAGAGCTCGGAAATTGGAGTCAAATTTTGTACAAAAAATATAGCTGCTGCATAATGGATGACGAAATGTACGTATGGAAAATTTTTCTCAGCTTCTGGTTCCATTTTTTTATGTTGCAGATGCTCAAGGGAATGTTGAAGAAAAGTCTAAGACCCAATAGCAGACAAAATTTCCCTAAAAGTTCTTGGTATGGCAAGCAATATGCAGTTGCGGCAAAAAAGCCAAACATTTGTTACAAAGGGCTCTATAAATACTGAAATTTACATCAAGGAATGTTTACAAAAAATAATGTTTCCATTCATAAGACTTCTTAATGTGTGCACTTATTTTTGGCCTGATTTGGCATATGTCACTATGGTAAGCAAGACCTTGAGTGGTACAAGAACAATAATGTGGTATTTGTACCAAGAGAGGCTATTTCTCCAAACTGCCTGGAGCTGAGTCCAGTGGTGAGATATTGGGCTCTTGTTAAAAGAGAATTGAAGAGCACAAAAAAGGTTGTCCAAAAGTGTCGTAGATTTTAAACGGAGATGGACAACCTGTTCTAACAAAGTGACATAAAGCACTATAAAAACCATAATGGAATAGTTTTCGAAAAAGGGTTTTTTTTATTAACATGTATGGGCAATTCCACGAGAATGACTACCACGACTGAAAAAGCAAAAACCCTCGAAACTTTTTTTCAAGATGATTTGAATAGGAGAAAACACTAAAATGTTACTATGTGAAAGTATTTAGAGCTTATTACAACATTTTAAGAGCAAAAATAATAGTTTAAACTTTAATTTTTTTTAATTATTTAATTTTTTAATTTATTTGGTATGTTTTAGGCTAAAATTGCGGCAAAAACTATGCTCCAAATTAACATGTAGTATGAAATGAATTTGACTCTGATTGTTTTTTTGCTATTATCAAATTGTTTATTGAAACCGCATATATATTTTCTATTATTTTTTTAGTTTTTTATACATATATTTACAGAATATATATTGTTTTACTAAAGGAGAAAAATCTGTCACGTACGGTATGTCACGTACGATATTAAATTTTATTTATTATAAAATCGTTCAAAGATTATTTTTATTTAAATATGGCGGATTGTAAAGGAAAAATATTTGGTTTAGTGTGAGAAATTAAAAGAAAACATAACTCCTCTCACCATTCGCAAATTTTCGCATATTTCTACATGTACCTCAAAATTATTTCCGTTTTATGCCACGTGCGATATGCCTTTATTTCGCTCGATATTTTGGACAACAATGTTTCGAAAGGAATTATTATTTTTATTTAAATGTAGTACCCTCTGAATGGAACATAAAGACCAAATTATTTTTCAGATACTCTTATTTTTGCAAAATCTATTTCACTCTATAGGCGTACAAATGTCACGTACGATGATATGGAATTGCCCACATGTAAGTTAAGAATTTTTTTATCTCCTTATAAGTCAATTGTTCTAACAATGTTCTTTTTGGTCGGAAAAAAGTCCAACAAACGATTACGTTATCCCAAAAAAGTCGAAATGTTGATTGACTAAAGAATGTCGAATAGTCGATTCATTTTATTTTTAATTTTTGTTGAAAAAAATTTATAAAATTTGTTTTTTTTTTTTTTCATCACTAAATCTAGCAAACATATATTATTTACTTAAAATTGGATATTCCAAAATTTTAAAAAATCAAAAGTTCGAATAGTAGATTTTTCAAAAATCAAAAAAAAAATCGAAAATTCTACATTATGTTTCAACTATAGAACCCTAATGTGGAAATCCATTTAACCTTTTTTTATTTTATTCATAAATTTTATCAAAATAAATATAACAAACTTAATTTATTTTAAATAAAATGTGTCATACAAACTTAATTTGTTATTAAATTAGTCAAAATACAAAATACTTATATATATTTATCACTCAATTTAAAATACTATAAATAAAATTAAAAAAAAAAATATATGAGACAATTTAAATTTTATTAAACTTTTTCTTAACGCCTCCTAGTTTGCGTGAGAAATTATGACAAAATGTAGCTAAAATTAGATATTCGCTATAATCAATATTTTATTTTCGCACGCATTTAATATGACATGGAAACCTCAATATCTTAAGAAATAATGACAAATTTATAACTCCTCCACAATCAAGACAAATTTTGATATTAAATAGACCGACTACTAAGATTATGAAGTCATTGATTAGTATGTTATATATATTTAGCCTATTGCCAGCTCTTCATAAAAAAAAAAAAAATTAAAAAATTCCCAGTCCTATTATCAACTGACCAATTTAGCTAGTATTATTAATTCATGCCGATCAAGGTGTGTGTATATCAGTAAATTCCTTACTTGAAAGCACTTCTGACACAAATGGTTTGGTGGGGTTTGACACCTTAATTAATTGGTGGTGTTAAACAATGTCTAACAATAGTAGCAAGTGTTTAATTATATATTTAGTAGCTAACAATTGAAAGATAAGCTGAAATATTAGTAATTGTATTAATTTTGAAATGTTTTTAGTTAATTTGATGTCATTGATAGAAATCTGTGTAATACTTTAAACTAACTTAAGTTGAAAATCAGAATCTTTTTTTAGATCAAGTGTATTGTAAAGATATATTGATGGATTGTGTTATTTTGATTAATGCGCCTTTAATAGTATTTTAATTAAAGAACCACTTTAATATTAACAAATCTAAACAGTAGATTATCACAAATGATTAGGGTTATGAGCACTTCAACTAATTAATAACAACTTTATATGTCAAAGAACATTTCAAATGTACCCGAAAAAGTGTTTTTTTTTAATAAAAGTTACCAAAGACGAGACGTAGTGGATAAGACAACTATAATCGTTATCGTGAAAATACCATTACCGAAATAATATAATGTATCGTTACTTTTATATTTTAACGGTTTTTATACCCAATTTAGCTTTAATTTTTTTTTTAACATTTCACTTCAGTAAGTATTGTTTTTACTAACGAGAAGTAACCTATTATAGAATAAATGATCTCTTAGTGTTTCTAGTGTGGATAGTCAGTACGACAAGCCAGTGGGTGGCCCCTCAAATTTGGTTACCTCGGGTCTCATATTTTTTTTTTTTAAATCGCCCAAAATCAGTTTATGATTCGAATCCGATCTACAAAAAATACTTTGACATGTGTAGTTAATCTCTTTTAGAGATTTTATTTTTTTAATTTTCCACTATCTTTTTTTGGCTTTTTAAATATGGTGAGCCTCGCAGGGTCAATATTTTGTTTAAAACATCAGCTATATTTGCGGTAAAATTTTGAATAAGCTAAAGACTACTTGTTAATAGTTGGTTCGTTCCTATAAAAAGTTACACGCATCCAAAATAGGAACATGTAAAAAGGGCCGTATTTTTTACGTTTTTTTTTCAAAAAATTCACTACATTTTTTCTTGTGTAGAAAAAAATTCTATTCTGTACTATATGAACTTCATGCAAAAGCGTGTAAAGTTTTTAGTAGAAAATTCTAAATCCGATCCTCCAAACAGCTCCATATTTGTATAACTGTGTTAAATAACGTTACAGTCTTTTCTAAAAAAACACAGTTTTTGGAACACATTTTCCCCGTATTAGGAATTTTGGTATTTGAAAATTTAAAAGGTCAAAAATTATAGCGCCATTGATTTAAATACATTACTAGCCCCTGTGGACTTTATGGGCAAAGTTGGAAAATAATAACACAATTTTCATTTCTTACTCAAACGTCTAAGTTAACGAACAAACGCGATTCAGCTGGGTGAACCTAGGATAGTCAGGGTTGGTACTTCGGATGTCATCACGGTCATCTGCGGGTCCCGCTGCTTCTGCTGGGAAGTGCACTACGGATATTCTTCCGGCGGGAATGTAGTAAGCGACTGCTGCGGTGACGGTATTAACACTATCAGTCACGCCACACTCTTCCAAGACATCCTGCAGTCCACAATGCCCAACAACGCGAAGAGATCTGGCAGACAGTCGTTCGTGGAGTTTAGAGACAAATGCTCAAAGCCCCGTAGAGTTCAACAAGGAGTCCCTCAGAGCGGGGTCCTCTAGCCGCTCATGTTTAACTTCTACCTCTTTAAACTCCCAGAGCCACCACATAAACTACACCACCTGCACGAGGAAACTAATGTTCTACTGGTCAGGGAACATAACGTGATGCTGACGCAACAGTTCCTTCTGGGATGTCACCGGAGGAGTCATCCAAACTTCAACATCATACAGTTGGAGTCTCCTCCGAGGCATGTGAGACAGGACCTTAGAAAATACGAGGAGAGCATACAGAGGTATGTGCAGGATCCATTTTTTCACAGCTTTGAACGAAATTCATAGAGACGGCATCAATTCCGCTGTAGAAGGATACCGTATGAATGTCGTACTTGGAGGTCGCCCACCACCGATAGCAGACGCTGAGAATATTCTGCCGCGCAAAACAAGAGTCATTCTGGCACAACTAAGATCAGGGTGGAGCAACAGGCTTAATGCCTTCTAGTCCCGCATAGACCGTGCCGTCCTGAACTTATGCCCAGCATGTGGTCAGGGTCCTATGACACCCTCCACATTTTCAACTGTCCAGCCAACCCTACTTCACTACATCCAGTGGATTTATGGACCCACCCAGTAGAAGTGGCACAATTTCTTGGACTTGATCTAGCAGAACCCTCAGACTAAATATTGTATAATTGTTCGCGCTGCTACAACAACAACAACGAACAAACATTTTATTTAGGGATTCTCAAAATATCACAATTTTCGAGATTTCTTTTCTACTATACCTTTTAATAAAAAGCCTACAAACGTAAAGATTTTTATTACAAACAAATCTTTTATTTATAAATTCTTAAAATTTCACAATTTTTAACTAAAAATTCTGTTTTTTTTTTAAATATGGGAGACATTTTTGCATCGATCAATTTCAATCATCAATTTTATACTTATTTTTGTTAAGTGTATTTAACTTTTCTTACTCTTATCATACAAAATATTGAATTTTTATTGGCAAAAAAAGAGCATATGTACATATATTTGATATATATACTTTGGTTGTGCTAAAAAATAATAAAGCAAAAATTATTCAATAACATTAAAATATAAAAATTACCTCATAAGCGGAAAACACAATAAACAAATAAATAAAAAAATTACTAATTAGAGCAACAGGCACATGATAAATTATGTGCCTCTATGATTTTATGGATTGTTTGAAAGAGTATTAACTGGGCCTGTTGTCACAATGACTTATTAGCACAATAACTCAACATTCCAAATACACTTACAGTTGTGATTAAAGAAATAGAATAAAATAACGAATTGAACTAAAATATTTCGTTGGATTCAAGATACGAGTAATTTCTATTTCTGATTTTAATCGAAATAGAAATTACACATTTTGTCTAATGTGCCCATGGTTTTCCAAAAGTTTTAAAGGAAATTAATATATCAGTTTATTGGTCTCATGAAAGGTGGTTAAAAATATATAGTTCTTCATCTTTGAACATCGACGTCATGCTTTTCTATACCCATCTTCGTTTCTAAGACGATCTAGTTATGCCCGATCTATATGCCTGTTGAAAACTCAATAGGGCCCGAAAAGAGCTAGGTGGCTGAAGTTTTCTACAAATACTTTCTGCTGATAAGGTTTGTTTGGTACTGAAAATGAGCAATATCAGTCCATAATTTCACCATGTCCCCCGAATACAGTTTGAGCAGTCATAAATGTGTTAATTATGCGGGAATCCTGATACAATTTTATACAAATTAGTTCTAAGTACTATGAAATTATATTGAAAAGTATGGCGAAAATCGGGCAACATAATAAATAAGGTAATCGCAAACATTATCAACACAAGACTTGCTAACTCCCTCGACAAAGAGTTTCGTTGCGAACAGGCTGGATTCAGAGCTCAAAAATCCTGTGTAGACCACATAAACAGCCTCTGCATAATAATTGAGCAATCAGTAGAATGGAGATCCCTCCTATACCTGGTTTTCACCTACTTTGAAAAAGCTTTCGACACACTTGTCCTCACTACCATTTGGAAAGCACTCACATGCTAAGGAGTACCTAGGAAAATAATAGGGATTATCCAAGAGCTATATAGAAACGCAAATTGTCGTATAATTCACCGGAACTCAGTTAGCGATATGGTTTCTGTTAAAGCTGGTGTACGACAAGACTGCATCTGGTCGACGTTATTCTTTAACGTAGTGCTGGACACACCAGAGGCATAACATGGGATTTTGGCGGCCGCCTGCCCGATCTTTACTCTGCCGACGACATATGACTTCTAACATACAGTCACACTGAGATGGTGCGAAGCCTTCAAATGGTAGAGAAATAAGCTGCAAGGGCAGGACTCAAAATAAATATAAATAAGACGAAGGTAATGCGAGTAAATGCAACATCCAACCGGCCATTCTCTATCCAAGACATCTATCCAACTACAGGACGTGCAACACTTTTGCTATTTGGGTAGCATCATAACATCGACTGGAGGCTCTTCTGATGATGTCTCAAATCGCACCATGAGAGCTCGACAAGCTTTCGGCCAACTAAACACAGTGTGGAAATCAGCATCAATCTCCACAAGCACTTAGATAATAGTGTGTTAGAAAGCGTGTGTTAAGTCTGTGCTCCTATATGACTGTGAAACATGGAATATGGCTGCCAGAGACGTAAACAGTTTGTAAGTTTTCACCATCAAATGCCTAAGAAGAATACTAAAAATCTAGTGGCCCAACAGAATATCTAACTCACACCTCTGGACAGTCACACAACAAAGTCAAATACATTCCGAAATTTTGAGAAGGAAATGGCGATGGATTTCCTTCGAAGACAACCCGGAGATGTAACCCGCATTGCCATTGACTGGAATCCGCAAGGTAGCAGAAGGAGATGACGGCCTGCCCACACTTGGCGAAGACAACTAGATATTGAGGCTTTGCGACCAGCAGGAATGAAATCAAGAACCTAGCATCAAATAGGAATGACTGGAAATCTTTTGTTGAGGCCCTATGCTTCTTATAGGAAGGTCCCCCTCAGAAAATGACATTCACAATTGTTTTATAATAAGAACATTCACAATTGTTTTATAATAATTAATAACAAGATGAAATTGGACACAAACAAGTTGTTTATGAAACTAAATCTCTCTAGCAACTTTTGTGAGGATCGTTCCATAATTGACCCTACCCCCCATATAAACACTATATCAGGAAAATTGTTATTTTATTGTCACAAATTGAAAAATTCGGCATAGCCGAATATAACACTCTTTTTTCTGCTGTAAATTCTCAATAATTGCTGTAGAGTTCGTTGTAATTTCCTAATAAGCGTTTGCATATTGAACAAATTATTAAAAGTATATTTGTGTTTCTATTATTCTGTCCCTAACTGTTTAAATGCATATATGTGTGAGTAAATTATTTACCATTTTGGCATTTCAACTAAGTGGTTGAAAATTGATTTATTCATTTCTAAAATATTTCATTGTACTAACAATTTCTATTAATAATTTAATCAATAATAGCTCATAAAAATAAATAGCAGAGTGTATAATCAAAGTGTTAAATTTTTTTTTAAAAAAAAAAACATTAATTGGCCTCAGTTTTAATTGGTTCATTGCAATATTGCGACCATAAAATGGGCGTGTTAAAGAACTTTGAGCAGATTATAAAATTCATTTAATAATAAAAAATTAGGTATTTAGTGGAAATACTAAAATTTATTGAGTATAAATAGCAGGGGGTTTAGTAAAAGCATTTAGTTTATTGAGACAGTCTGGAAATTAAAGAAACCTTTGTATACAAGTTAATGTAAAAAGTAAAATGCTTTCTCAATTGCTATCAATCTTAAAAAGACGTTGAATATGTTCAGTAATCAACAACCTATTTTAATAAACCCATATTAAATCGAAACCCAGCATTCGTAAATTGAATCATAAAAACGTGCTTACAAATTGGCAGATATTTTGACTTTGTCATTCGATTTGCAACACATCAGAAAATATGTTTACCCTATTGTAAGACCAGCTATATCCGACCAAATGTTTTTCTATTCAAAGCGTTTATATATAACCCAAGCGCTTTCTATCTTTAAATTTAAATTAAAAAAAAAATGTGTCAATTTAAAATTTTTATTCGTTTTTTTTAAAATAGTAGTAGAAAAACTACTTTTTTAAAAATAGTAGTAGAAATACTACTTTTTTAAAATAGTAGTAGAAATACTACTTTTTTAAAAATAGTAGTAGAAATACTACTTTTTTTAAAAATAGTAGTAGAAAAACTACTGTTTTTAAAAATAGTAGTAGAAATACTACTTTTTTAAAAATAGTAGTAGAAATACTACATTTTTTAAAAGTAGTAGTAGAAAAACTACTTTTTTAAAATAGTAGTAGAAATACTGCTTTTTTAAAATAGTAGTAGAAATACTACTTTTTTTTAAAATAGTAGCTGAAATACTATTTTTTTTTTAAATAGTAGTAGAAATACTACTTTTCTAAAAAAGCAGTAGAAATACTACCTTTTTTAAAAAAATTAGTAGAAATACTACTTTTTTTTAAATAGTAGTAGAAATACTGCTTTTTTAAAATAGTAGTAAAAATACTTTTTTTTAAAATAGTAGTAGAAATACAACTTTTTTAAAAATAGTAGTAGAAATGCTACTTTTTTAAATAGTAGTAGCAATACTACTTTTTTTAAAAATAGTAGTATAAATGCTATTCCATGCCATGGAATATAACATCGACCAAATGTCCCCCGCTGCTTCGCTGGATGGTGAAATATCCGAAATATACAATTTTCCATGACTCTGGCGCATAAATCAGTCTGAATTTGACCGATGAAATGGGTTAGGTTGGCTTTATAGTCCGCTGTGGTTTGTGGCTTATCCGCATATACCTGCGAGTTAAGCAAACTCCACAATAAAAAGGCTAACGGCAAAATTATGAAGCATCCTTCTGTCTGTATTTTAGTTAAACAAACTTATGTTTTAGTGTTAGGTATATACGATTCGACACTGTTGAAATTACTTGCAATCAAGTTCAATAAACCCCCAAACCGTTGAAGTGCAACAGATACTGAAATGTTTGTTAAGCCGCCGCCACCACCACTTTATTTGTATCCATAAATAAACTGAACGTTAATTTGTTTGGTAAATTAATTTTATTTATTTTGTTTTCTTACCTGCTTCAAATGAATATTACATTCGTATAAAAAATAACATAAACAGAACTTACTTTTGCATAAAAGAGTAATTTTTGTGACATTGAACTTACGTAATAATAAAGACATTTTTAATATAAATTTAATAGTGTCTGATAAATCGCCAAGAAAAGGAGAAGATATTTAAATTTTATTACAAAGTTATGGAAGTTACTTGAAACCAGTGAGGAGCGCGCTCGAGCGTTCATATTGTTCAGGTTACGAAGATTTTCGTCAATTTACATGTAGACAACCCGAACAATAGAGCGTAAAAATACAAATATTTCATTCAGTTGTTTGATGTTGTTGCGGTATATTAAATTTGTTTACCCATACATTAAATCCCTCTATTTGCGCACCATTGCTTTAAACCATGATCATACTAGACTTATTTCAAATTTATATTTAAATGAGTTTATTTGGGAACATATGTAAAGGCTGGAGATCATTTTGAGATATATCCTGGATCCTCATAAGATTCTAAGGCGATCTAGCTATGAGTGTCCGTCTGTCTAGCTGAAATTTTCCACAAACACCTAAATCGTTCTACCTTTTGTGAGGATCGGACCATATTTTACTGTCAATAAATATTAACATAGATTTCGACATAAGTCATTTAATGCATTAAGAAATTTATCACTCTATCATATTCTGTACATTTCGGACCATAGCTAATTGAAGTCCTCATGTTTTATTTAATTCATAAGTGAGAAGTAAAACCAACGTGATGTATTAATTTTCTCCAGTTAGATTTGCGATCTACCACACTGCAAAGGTTCGAAAGAATTAATTCTTAATTCCATTTTCGAAATCAAAATAAATTGTATCTCTTAACCCTCCATTAATGAATTATCATAGGCTTATAAATTAATTCATAGGCTTAATTCCTTTATACATCAAATGTATTGAATTTATTCCTTATCGAATCGTGCAATTCCACTAAAAATAACTTTAAAATGAATTGAATGATTTCCTTTCTCTTCTAAGGACTGAGATTGTAAAATTCTAAACACACGTTTTTCATTAAAACTTTTAACCCAAGTATTATTTGATTTCTTTTTTTTTTTTTGATCAAGTTACCTTTGTAAAGCATGTCAGTTATTATGTTTAATGTCAATTATGTTCATTTGTTGTTAATCTGATTAAAATGAGTGAGCAGAAAAAAGTGCGTACTAAAATTATTAAATATTTTCAACAAAACCCAACTTGGTCCTACAAAAGTTGGCCAAACAATCAAAGGTCTGCTATCAAACTGTTTCCAATGTTATTAAACAGTACCGGGAGAACTTGTCCGTTGATATAAAACCTGTTTCAGGTAGAGGGAATGGACCACATGATGCTTTTAAAGCCAAAAAACTAGAAAGCATTTTCAAAAGAGCTCCCAACACCTCCGGTAGGAAAGCTGCCCGTTTAGGCCAGTACTCGGACTATTTGGTACGAAAAGTTAAAGCCAATGCAGGTTTAAAAGCCTACAAGGCTAAAAAAGTTCCTGAAAGGAACTCTGCTAAAAATTTAGAGGCCAAAAACAGAGCTCGGAAATTGAAGTCAAATTTTATACCAAAAATATAGCTGTTGCATAATGGATGACGAAATGTACGTATGGAAAACTTTTCGCAGCTTCTGGTTCCATTTTTTTTATGTTGCAGATGCTTGAGGGAATGTTGAAGAAAAGTTTAGGACCCAATAGCAGACAAAATTTCCCAAAAAGTTCTTGGTATGGCAAGCAATGTGCAGTTGCGGCAAAAAAGCCAAACATTTGTTACAAAGGGCTCTATAAATACCGAAATTTACATCAAAGAATGTTTACAACAAAGAATGTTTCCATTCATAAGACTTCTTAGTGTGTCCACTTATTTTTGGCCTGATTTGGCACTCTGTCACTGTGGTAAGAAAGGTCTTGAGTGGTACAAGAACAATAATGTGGTTTTTGTACCAAGAGAGGCAATTTCTCCAAACTATCTGGAGCTGAGTCCAGTGGAAAGATATTGGGCTATTGTTAAAAGAGAATTGAAGAGCACAAAAAAGGTGTCCAAAAGTGTGGTAGATTTTAAACGGAGATAGACAACCTGTGCGTACAAAGTGACATAAAGCACTATAAAAACCATAATGGAAGGGTTTTCGAAAAAGGTTCAAAATTTCATCATTAGTGATTAGAACTATAAAAATAATTTTTTTGTGTAAATTGGAACAATAATTTCAATCAAATAAAAAAAGATTAAAAACTGTAAGTTTAGTGGTTTCATTTTTATTAACATACTAGCTTGACCCGGTGCGCTTCGCTACCCCTGTCGTAGTAAAAAAAAAGATGTAAGGATTTTATTTTAAAAAATCGGTTTTACCCCTGTTTATCCCTTTCTAGTCCAAGTATTGAAAAAAGTTATAGCCTATTGACGCTTCCAAGTAAGGATCTATCTACGTTCCAAATTTTAATAAAATCGGTTCAGCCGTTTAGGCGTGATGCTCAAACAAACAAACTTACAAAGACATTTATATATTTATACTAGCTTGACCCGGTGCGCTTTGCTACCCCTGTCGATGTAAAAATCGGTTCAGCCGTTTAGTAATTATTGTTTAAAAACTGAAGGTACCAATTTTACCCGTTTTTCCCCTTTTTATCCCTTTCTGGTCCAAGTATTGAAAAAATTTATAGCCTATTGACGCTTCCAAGTAAGGGTCTATCTACGTTCCAAATTTCAAACGGTTCAGCCGTTTAGGCGTGATGCTCAAACAAACAAACAAACAAACTTACAAAGACATTTATATATTTATATAGATAGATATAGATTTGTATGTCAAAAGTTTTTTAAAATCTACTACAAGAAGAAGATTAAAAAAACAAAAGCAAAAACAAACCAGAATGAAGCAAAAATTTTTTTAATTCAATTTATATTCGATTTAAATCAATTGTATTAGATTTTGGCTCTTTTGTGTTTTCAACAGACAGACGGACGGACGGACATAGATAGATCATCTTGGAATGTGGTTCTGCGACAAATATTTTAATGTATTATAAAATGTGGGTGTAAAAAGTTCTTAGTTATCTAGTCCTTATAAAATGTTACACGCATCCAAATTGGGAGCATCTAAAATAAGGCATTTGTTAACGATTTGTTCCGACAAAGTCTGCATAAAGGCCAATAGCCAAAGTAACCCTGATTTCGGATGCGCGTCATCCAGCGGCAGCTATTTGCAAGATGTTATATTCCATATATAAAAGCACCGATAGACCTTTCCAATGTGTAAAAAAAGTCAAATGTTATCAACCCAATAATTAAAAATCCTTTTGATACATATATCCAAATTCATGAAATTTCAGGTTTAAGGGGTTTAATTTCTAAAAATTTATAGGATACATTAATTTATTGAAACTTTTAATCCTGTAGTCCTAAGGTTTTCAGTAATACCAAATAATTGTACATAATGCTTATGTCTACCCTCACACACCTTCCTTCCATTCTCTTGTAATTATTAAACAAATAGCTAGTTAATAATTATTTAAATAAATCCAGACATTACTTATGATTAAATCATTAAAATACAAAGCGATTTATTAAAAACCAAATTACTAAAACAATAGAGCCCAACTGTTCCATAACACCGGCAGCATTTATGGGCAGTCCATGATCATCTTCATCACTTTCGCCGGAAAGAAATTTATTGCAACCGTTTGAAGAGCAAATGCGACAAGATTCCATAGGAGCACCATTGTATAAGGTCTGACAGGTCAAATATTTGTTGGCATTAATAAAAGAGGTGCAGCCACGATTGGTAAAAACGGTATTATTAACTGTAATGAACATAAAAGTCAATAAATAGTTATTGAAGTAATGAAAGCTAAATTGAAATTAAATGTATTTAATACCTTGATATTTGATCATATAACAAACGGGTTCATTAACTCTCAATAAAGCTTTGACACTACGTCTGTCCGCAATGGGATCTTCATATTCCAAATAGTCATCGTAGTCCGGTAAAGCTACGGGTTTTGGCTTTGTTGTGGTAGCACTAGCACCAGCACCAGCTGCAGTAGAAGGTGTTGTCTTACTTGCTGTAGATGTTTGGCTGGTTGATTCTTTGAGAGTTGAAGACTGGGTGGTTGGGTTTTTCAGATCAGTCTTTGTAGTAGCAGTGGTTGGATTTGCAGTTGTAGGGTTTGCAGACAATGTTGCTGTTGGCTTTGTGGTATTTTTACTCTGCGTAGCTGTAGTAGTTGGTTTTGTGGTAGTTTTACTCTCTGTGTTGTTAGCAGTAGTAGTTGATTTTGTGGTTGTTTTCTGCCCGGAATTAAGGGCACTCACTTCATCATGTGACTCCTCACTATCTAGATAATTGTCAGGATTATCTGGTAGGTCAGGATTTGAGGTAGGTTTCATTTCTGGTTTATTTGTTGCACTGCCCTCCAATATTGTGGGTTTCGCTGTTGTTTCCATGGAAATTTCACCACAAATATGCAATTCTTTGAAATCTTCATACTCATTACAATCTTCACAGACATAACATTGGAGACCTTGAATTGGGGGGAAAAAAAAGATTCATTTGTAGTAATTTTCTTTATCAATATATAGATACATTAATTGAGTAATTATTTATTGTATTATGCTGCATATACACTTTGTTATGATAGTTATTTATTGCTTTTTTTTATTTTCTTTATCTAAATTATCTTATCTTATGTAATTATTTAGATACAACATTATTATCATCATTTATGTAAGAGTGTATACAAATACTCATAAATATATTAAGGTGGCCCAAAAAAAAACAAAAGAGTTTTTGATGTTCCAAACAAAAGTAAAAGTTTAATTCATTCCAAGATACAGTTTCTTAAAGCGCTTGTCAAGCGTCAATATTTCGTGAGCTGGTTCCAAGGATAAAAACGAGGTTTTTCAAATTTCTCGCAAAGGAAACATATGAAAAATTGGTCTAAAATGAAAGGTCTTTCGCTTAAGTTCACAATTATTCGACCTTTTGCTATTTAAAAAAAAAACTGTTAAGTTTTTGTTAACCTTTGACAAACATTTTGGAAAATGTTAAACTCAAACAAACTAAAATTTCATTTTAGTTAGGACATCGTCACCTTATTTTTCCTCCATACAAACGGGGCCAACCTAATGCACATTTACTTATGTTGTTATTGACAATTGTGTATTTAATGGTTTCCAGTTTTAACTCATGCCATTCCAAGTTTATTACCCTATACATGACCGATTAGTTGTACGTATAAACAACATATTTATGACTGCTCAAACTGTATTCCGGGGATGGACATTTGTATGAGGGCTAGATCGCCTTAGAATCTTATGAGGACCCAGAATATAGATACTAATGTGCGTCACCGACAAATATTTTGATGTTGTGTATAATAAAATAGTTTACATAATCAAAAATTTTCATTTTCCAATCGATTTTGGATTGACACACATGTTAACAACATTTTGAAACTTAATATAAAAATGAAAACCGTGAATCTTCTAAAGATATAGACTGGTAAGGTAAAAGTACGTCAAATTAATAATAAACAACATGGTTAATTAATAACACATTACGTTTCAATCAGCTCAGTAGTTTCGGAGTTATAATAAAAAATTGAAGCAACAAATTTATTTTTTAAGTAAAAATAGCTATTTTTTTTGTTTCAAAAAATTATGAAAACTCCAAAACGGCAGAAATTGTTTAGATGTATGGCTTTATCGCAAAGCCATATGTAATATAAATAAAATGAAATATCGATCATAAAAATCGATGGCTTCTTTTCAAATTTATTCACAATTAAGTGAATTCGCTCATTTTCAAAAAATTTTAGTTTTTTGTTTGATATACATAAAATTGAGTAGTTAATGTTCTTCTTTCGACTGATTGAATGTTGAATACATTTTTCCCATGCTATGTACAAATTTTCACATATATATTGCGTTTTAATCGGATCAGTTGTTTCGGAGTTATAATAACAAATTGAAGCAAAAAATATATTTTTTACGTGAAAATAGCTAATTTTTTTGTTTAAAAAACTCATGAGAAATCGAAAACGGCAGAAATTGTTCAGATTTATTACTTTATCACAAAACCACATATAATAGGAACAAAATGAGATATCAATCATAAAAATCGATGGATTCTTTTCGAAATTATTCACAATTAAGTGAATTCGCTCATTTTCAAAAAATTTTAGTTTTTTGTTTGATATACATAAAATTGAGTAGTTAATGTTCTTTTTTCGACTGATTGAATATTGAATACATTTTCCCCATGTTATGCATTAATTTTTATTCATATATTGCGTTTCAATCAGCTCAGTAGTTTTGGAGTTATAGTAACAAATTGAAGCAAAAAATACATTTTTTACGTGAAAATAGCAATTTTTTTTGTTTTAAAAAAATCATAAAAAATCGAAAACGGAAGAAATTGTTCAGATTTATGGCTTTTTTGCAAAGCCACATATAATAGCAACAAAATGAGATATTGATCATAAAAATCGATGGCTTCTTTCCGAATTTATTCACAATTAAGTGAATTCGTTCATTTTCACAAAATTTTAGTTTTTTGTTTGATATACATAAAATTGATTAGTTAATGTTCTTATTTCGACTGATTGAATTTTGAATACATTTTCCCTATGTTATGCACAAATTTTCACATATATATTGCGTTTCAAGCGGCTCTGTAGTTTCGGAGTTATAATAACAAATTGAAGCAAAAAATATATTTTTTAAGTGAAAATAACTAATTTTTTTGTTTTAAAAAAATCATGAAAAATCGAAAACGGAAGAAATTGTTCAGATTTATTACGTTATCAAAAGCCAAATGTAAGAGGAATAAAATGAGATATCGATCATAAAAATCGATGGATTCTTTTTGAATTTATTCACAATTAAGTGAATTCGCTCATTTTCACAAAATTTTAGTTTTTTGTTTGATTACATAAAATTGAATAGTTAATGTACTTCTTTCGATTGATCGAATTTTGAATACATTTTCCCCATGCTATGAACAAAATTTCACATATATATTGCGTTTCAATCGGCTCAGTAGTTTCGGAGTTATAATAACAAATTGAAGCAAAAAATATATTTTTTACGTGAAAATAGCAATTTTTTATGTTGTAAAAAAATCATGAAAAATAGAAAACGTCAGAAATTGTTCAGATTTGTAACTTTATCACAAAGCCACATATAATAGCAAGAAAATGAGATATCGAACATAACAATCAATGGATTCTTTTCGAATTTATTCACAATTAAATGAATTCGCTCATTTTCAAAAAATTTTAGTTTTTGTTTGATATACATAAAATTGAGTAGTTAATGTTCTTCTTTCGACTAATTGAATGTTGAATACATTTTCCCCATGTTATGCATAAATTTTCATTCATATATTGCGTTTCAAGCGGCTTAGTAGTTTCGGAGTTGTAATAACAAATTGAAGAAAAAAATATATTTTTTAAGTGAAATTAGCAATTTTTTTTGTTTTAAAAAAATCATGAAAAATTGAAAACGGCTGAAATTGTTCAGATTTATTGCTTTATCGCAAAGCCACATATAATAGAAAGAAATTGAGGTGTCGATCATAAAACTCTATGGATTCCTTTCGAATTTATTCACAATTAAATGAATTCGCTAATTTTCACAAAATTTTAGTTTTTTGTTTGATATACATAAAATTGAGTAGTTAGTGTTCTTCTTTCAATTGAGTGAATGTTGAATACATTTTTCCCATACTATGAACAAAATTTCACATATATATTGCGTTTCAATCGGCTCAGTACTTTCGGAGTTATAATAATAAATTGAACCAAAAAATATATTTTTTACGTGAAAATAGCAATTTTTTATGTTGTAAAAAAATCATGAAAAATAGAAAACGTCAGAAATTGTTCAGATTAATTGCTTTATCACAAATCTGTTAAAATGAATGCATTCAAGAATTTTTAATTCATGATGAATTCATTTTAATGAATTAAAGTCGCTCTCAAAAGGCAAAGGAGGAATGCTTTTGATATAATAAATTTCAAAATGATTCGATATTTCTTTAAAAAAAATTTTATGAACCTAACGTTATGACATACATAAATACTTTGTTCATTTTCCTTTTCAAGCTCAAACAATAAAATCAAATTTCCTTAATTAAAAAAAAAATCAAAAACTGTGTCAATGTTAAATGATAAAACGATAAAAATAAGTAATTTTATTTTTTTTTTTGTGATAATGAGTCTTATCGTAAATTTCTCCAGAAACAATTTAATTTTAATGTATTGTACGTGTACAAATAACATTTAATTTCATTAATTTTATTAAGTATTTCATTTAATTCGATTATGGTGCCCCCATAAATTATGTTTTCTCTAGGTGCTTGTCCATTTTCTAAAAAAAAAACTCCTTATATTTTAAGGTTATTATAAGGTGAGCTTTATTAATTCATTCATTCATTAATTTTTTTCATACATATTTTACACGCATGTGTCTAGATGTGTAAAATTCCATTCGATGTGGTGGTACTCAAGTTCCATTCAACTCCCTCAATTGCACTTGTTATCTCAATTAAAACACTTAACAGCCACTACGGCTACTTGCACAATGGGATTTACAAATTGTATGACTCATTTAACCGTTCCCTTTTATTTCTGTTTGAATTCTTGTAATGTTTGTATGCCATGTGGTGGCAATGAAAAAGTCTACACAGAGAAAACAGATTCGTGATAGCAACCGAATTTGTTGCCAATCGAATTATTCGATTGCACACATAGAATTTTTCAGTTCTATCAACAGAAAGTCAGTTGATAAAGAAGAATTTCGGTTGAAGCAACCAAACCTTTGTTAAACCTTCCAATATATTGTAGACACAACTGTAAAATTCACTCACTAAGGTAGAATCATTCGATTGGCAACAAATTCGGTTGCCATCACGAATCTGTTTTCTCTGTGTACATTGTAAAAGTATGTTTGGGTATGAGAAATGTAAATATTTGCTAAATACTTTTGTTTGTATCTGCTTCTATTTACAACAAAGCTTTATCTTTCTTTAGCGTTTATTATAAACTATGTTGCCATTGGGAGAATCCATACCAAAGCGGACAGAAAACAGAAATTTTTGAGATTTTTTATCTCCGATTTTAACGAAATTTATTGCAATTATTCAGCCTATTCCTATTCAAATTCAATGGGGAAAAACTCTCGGGGAATTTTGTATTCATAATTGGGCTGATTATGTATTGCAAGTGCTTATCAAATCATATACTTTTTGACTCGATACTAGGGTTGTTAATTTCCCAGAATTTTCCCTTTCCAGGAGGAAATTAAAAAATCTTTTCATTCCCGGGAATTTTTTAATACAAAATTAAATCATTAATTTTGTTCAAATAAATGGTCTAAGACTTTTACCAGCATTTTAAAATAAGTATAAGATAACTGCATATGGTTGTACAATGTTGGCCCGAACTTTTTAAGGGTTTTTTGATTTAATAGTGGCATTTCAACGGTATTATCACACTCGTAGTTTTCTTCAGTATAAAATCAATAAATTCTATTTATTGTAAAATCGGGAAATCATGCGCAGTTCTTTTTGAAAGCGAGATCAGATTGTATATAAACAAAATTAAACCAAAAGTTAATATTAGTATTTGAACATAAAAGAACATAAAATTTAAATTTTATTAATTTTTTATAACAGAATTTTTCTGTTGTGGTTGAAAAATTTTTGTTTAAGTAAAAAATTTCGGTTATTTCAACCGTAATGCTTCTTTGCTAACTGACTATCTGTTTCTAGAACCGAACAAGCTATGGATAAATTAAAACATACAATTATCTAAAGTTTCCAATTCGGTTTTAACCGAAACAGAAACCGCGACTTTTTAAGGCCTAAAACCGAAACCGACAATTATTCTTAGGTTTTCACTTTTAATCTATCTTCACTAGAAAAATTCAAAATTTAGAAATGAGAAACAAACTTTTTCATCCAATTATTCATCCAATATCTCTACACGCAGATCGGTAAAAATATCTTAAGATTTGTTTAAATTTTTTTGTAAATTAATACTAATTCAGGAAAACATGTCTCTAGTTTTATGTTTATTGATTCATTGTAATGTGGATTGTAGCTCATTCTAGACGTATTATTAGAATAAAAACTGTACCATAAAGACCCATATTTTGAAATCATGAATGTTTAATTTCATATTTCTGTGTCCATTGTTATAGAAAATACAAAAGAAAGGTAAGACTATAATCACCTTTCGTGAATTGTAACTCATTTAGAATCATTTGTGCCTAATTTTAAGGTTTCAAAAAGTACCTTTACAATAAAGAAATAGTAACATTAATTATCCGTTTTGAATTCGTGTTTCTAGGTTCATCGTTATAAAATATTCAAAAAGTACTACTAGTTCGAAAAAGTACCTGCAATTCCCTTTTTTATATTCTAACTCAGTCAGGATCATGTGTGTTTAATATCCTTCTTATAGGTTCATTATTATAGAAATTTCAATTATAGTTTCTGTTACCTCAAAATCAAAGAATCAAGGATAATTCTTTCTTTACTCAGAAGCATATCGGCCAACTATTATGAATACATATAAGTAAAATAATTTAATATAATAAAAAGTACAATTAGAAGAAAAAGAAAAAATTTTCCACACTTAAACCACTGTCAAGTTTGAAATTTCAAAGTAATTTCCTGATTCTAGGTTCAATATTATAGAAAATTTATTTTGAAGAACGAAAAAGTACTCCTTAGTTTTGTTTAGTTCTCCATTTTTGGTATCATAATTCAATTGAGCACCCTATTCTTAATTATTTCTTTACTGGGAAGCATATTAGCCAACTTTAACTAATTTAATATATTAAAAAGGTACCATTAATAGAAAAAGTACCAATTTTCATTTATTCCCTTAAACACTCGTCAAATTTGAACTTTAAATTTGTTTATCAACTGATTTAATAGTTAATAAATTATCATAAAACCGAACCGAAACCGATCGGTTTTAAATTTTTTAAAACCGAAACCGCGGTTTTGAAATTCTGCGGTTTTTTGGAAACTCTACAATTATCAATAAATTTGGGCATCACATTGATTCTATATATTGTAAGCAACTTTAAAAAGAAAAGTTATAAAGAATTTCCCGAGAAAATTTTCCCGCATAGGGACACTACTCGAGATCCTTATCGGTCTAAAAATATGACGTCTTGAAAATGTAAAAACATTTACAAATTTCACAACAGTGTATAACTTTTATAGGTTAGGCGACTCAATTTTTTCCAAATAAAGCTGATCCGATTGTGATACCTGAGGGATAAACAGCAAGTCTCTTAATCGGCAAGAGTTGTTTTCATGTTGAACCAACCAAATTCTCTGATGAATGAATGCATTTAGGATTCATCATCTACAGCTCATCCAACTGGGGTACCCTCCCATATTGGCCAAAGCCGGATATCTACAGAAGAAGTGAGACACTGTTACTTCATCTTTCTCATTGCGACAGCTTCAACAGAAGTTATTAATGTTCGATAACGAACTTTGGCTTAACTCTGAGCAACCACAAACAATTCCTTCTGGATGTTAGTTTTAAGGTTTACAAGAGGAATACTAGTAAAGAGGTCAAACGCCTCATCATTTATGAATCGCCCCCCGCCTGGCCAGTTCATCAGCTATACAGTTACCCTGGATGTTGACATGTCCTATTCGTTCGCAATTTCGTTGAAAGACATTCAACTATTCACTTAACAGCCGCCTTGCTATCAGTAAATATGCATATATCGCTTTTAAACCATACCATTACAAGATTAAATTTGATTTTATTTAAAACATAAAGAAGATATATCCTTTAAAATTAATTTAGACAATTTTAAATTCAAAAATTTCATTCAAAAGTTCAAAGTTTAAAACAAGGTTTTCGACCGATTCGAAACGGTTAAAAGGTAACGGTAACGCTAACTTGGACTATTTCGGTAGCGGTAACGGTAATTGTAGTTATTTCAGTAACGTTAGCTTAGCGGTAACAATATTTGCTGTTATATCGGTAACTGTAATTTAATGATAACGGTAATTTCATCCAGAATTTAATTACACACTGCTACAAAATAACACTTTTTGTCAGAACTTGAAAAGCGACCTAATTGGCGTTGTAGGCCTAGGTGAGCAGATACAAAAACCATTTTCAGAGATTTTGAAACAACCTCAAAATTTTGAGTTATTTTGAAAAAAACTGTTTTAGAATAGGTCGCAATACCTTAGAACCTCTTATCCACATATTTTTAGACCGATTTAAAATTTTGAATAATTATGGAAAAACAAAAAATTAAGCTTTCATAAAATGTATGGATAAGATG
This sequence comes from Calliphora vomitoria, assembly GCA_942486065.2. Taxonomy (NCBI): domain Eukaryota; kingdom Metazoa; phylum Arthropoda; class Insecta; order Diptera; family Calliphoridae; genus Calliphora; species Calliphora vomitoria. The sequence continues at coordinate 111,599,251 of OW818030.2, read as the reverse complement.
TATATTCAATTATAGTATATTCCCTTCATCACGAGAGCAAGGGTATATGTTTATAAATTTGTCATTCCGTTTGTAATTTCCACATTTTTCGTTTGCGATCCCACAAAGTATAAAAATAGTCTGGATTATTATAGATAGCGAAGTCCATATAGCCATGTCCGACTGTCTGTATAACTTACATACATGAATATATCGGGAATTTTTACGGCTCGGTTGATCTATATCTGGATTACTAAGTCATTAATATAGACAATATGGATATCCAATAATAGATATTTCAAAGACCCTTGCAATACCGTATATAAGGACATAGCAAATCGGACCTACAATGGGTCAAAATCGGGAAAAATATTTTTTAACCTGAATTTTTTTTTTCACCAAAAAAATTTTTTTTTATAAAATATTTTTTTAGAAATAAATTTAAAAAAAAAATATTTTGAAAGAAAAAATTAAAATTTTTTTTTAACTTCTGAATTTGAGGCTGTTTCTGAAATTTGTTCACATAATTTGTACTCAAATGTACTCAGCAACATCTAAAACTCACGCTAACTCGTATTCCAGGTTTTTTTTTTCACTGTAGTGTTATTAATAAAATTTACGAAAATTAAAAATAAGTTAACTAAGGTGATATTTTATTACACAGAGAAAACAGTTTCAATTCAAATGTTCATCACATATTGAACTGGTTTTTATTATTTCATAAGCTCAAAAACAAAATTTTCTAATATTTTCTACTTAACTTTGAGTTTTGAATTTGATAATTTTTTAAATTGAATATGTATAGAATTTTCGTTATTGGTTGAATTTAAATTAAAAAAAAATTATTGAAAATACAGTTTTCGTAATTGAAAACACAAAACAAAACTAAAATTTTATTTCAATTAACAAAAACTCAGTAAAATCAGACAATATTGTTTTTTTTTCAAGGATATCAAAATTTTTTCAAGGATATCGAAATTTTATTTTCAAATAATTTATTTAATACCTTGTACAAGACACTTTGTAGCCACTCCTAGCAATATAAAACCGAAAATTACACTTTTTAAACTCATTTTATTGTTCTAAACCTAACACTTCCGCTTTTAAAATACGTTAAACAAATAACGTTTATTTAATATCGGCTCTTTAAAATTTCAAGAACAATTTAACCGCCAAACGTCTAAAATTATACTGATTGTTAATGAACTTTTGATTTTTTACTTCAAATCAAATTTTAATAGAAAAATCTTCAGTTAGTATTGTTTTTTTTTTTTTTTTTGTTCTTGTTACCACCAACAGCAACTGATGAATTTGTTTTTTGAAAAACAAAAAATGCGAAAAAGAAATTGCAATTTGAACTGATAAAATCGGCTGCTTTTTTGTCATGTTAACATGCCAATAACAGATACGAGAACCAAAAAAGCTACAAAAGTTTTTTTTTTTGTTGTTGGAAAAAAATCTTTGAAGAATACTTGAAATTAAAAGGTATCTGGTATGAAAACCTAAAAAAATGATAAAAGCAATTTACATTTTAAGTTTATCAAAGAGGAAAAAAATAAGCAGGTAATGAATAATGATATGAACCTGAAAATATTCATTATTATTAATTTTACCCATGACTCAATTTTTTACGAGATAAAAGATTAATAAATGTCTTATATTCTTTCTTTAATATGTATAGTACATATCAAATTATTATACTAATCATATCCAACCAAATGGTTGCCTGTTGTAATAGACGCTGCACAGTGGGGCGATTGAGAAAGAGTGGTAATAAATCCGAACTACTAGTCCAATTGCATAATTTCGTATGAAGGCATCGTAGAGGAGGACATTGGCTTTAAGAAAATTGTATTATTTTTAACAAATTTTAAGTAAAATTATAAATTTTTGTATACGTTTCACCACATAATTAATGATAACTCGAAAAGTGTTAGTCGGATGTTATTAAAAAAAAATTAGAAAAGTTGATATTTACATAACCTTTAATCCGATTGAATATTACGTTTCAATCGGCTCAGTAGTTTCGGAGTTATAATAACAAGTTCAAGCAAAAAATGTATTTTTTATGTAAAAATTGCAATTTTTTTTGTTTTAAAAAAATTATAAAAAATCGAAAATGGCAAAAATTTTACAAATTTATTGCTTTATCGCAAAGTCAGATATAATAGGAACAAAATGAGACATAGATCATAAAAATTGATGGATTCCTTTCGAATTTATTCACAATTAAATGAATTCGTTCATTTTCACAAAAGTTTAGTTTTTTGTTTGATATACATAAAATTGAGTAGTTAATGTTCTTCTTTCGATTGATTGAATTTTAAATACATTTTCTCCATGCTATGTACAAATTTTCATACATATACTGCGTTTCAAACAGCTCAGTAGTTTCGGAGTTATAATAACAAATTTAAGCAAAAAATATATTTTTTACGTGAAAATAGCAACATTTTTTGTTTAAAAAAAATCATGAAAAATCGAAAACAAAAGAAATTGTTCTGATTTATTGCTTTATCGCAAAGCCACATACAATAGGAAGAAAATGAAGTATCAATCGTAAAACTCGTTGGATTTTTTTCAGATTTATTCACAATTATGTGAATTCGCTCATTTTAAGAAAATTTCAGTGTTTTGTTTGATATACATAAAATTTAGTAGTTAATGTTCATCCTTCGGTTAATTGAAATTTGAAAACATTTTTCCCATGCTATGTACAAATTTTCATACATGTATTGCGTTTCAATCGGATCAGTAGTTTCGGAGTTATAATAACAAGTTGAAGCAAAAAATATATTTTTTATGCAAAAATTGCAAATTTTTTTGTTTTAAAAAAATCATAAAAAATCAAAAGTGGCAAAAATTTTACAGATTTATTGCTTTATCGCAAAGCCACATATAATATAAACAAAATGAAATATCGATCAAAAAAATCCATGGCTGCTTTTCAAATTTCTTCACAATTAAGTGAATTCGCTAATTTTCACAAAATTTTGGTTTTATGTTTGATATACAGAAAATTGAGTAGTGAATGTTCTTCTTTCGATTGATTGAAGTTTGAAAACATTTTCCCCATGCTATGTATAAATTTTCATGCATATATTATGATTTAATCGGCTTAGTAGTTTCGGAGTTATAGTGACAAATTGAAGCAAAATATATATTTTTTACGTGAAAATAGCAAATTTTTTTGTTTAAAAAAATCATGAAAAATCGAAAATGCCAAAATTGTTCAGATTTATTGCTTTATCGCAAAGCCACATGTAATAGACACAAAATGAGATATAGATCATAAAACTCGATGGATTCTCTTCAATTTTATTCCGAATTAAGTGAATTCGCTCATTTTCACAAAATTGTTTAGCACGTACTTTGAGTGGAAATTTTACATATGTTTTGTTATTGTAACGTAATTATGTGAACATGAAAAGATTTATTATAATAAATATTTTCATGTCCACTTGATATAAACCAGCAGCAGACTGTGTTCCAGGACTTGTGCTTATGGTTCCCAAACTTTTGCTAGCGTTGGCTGTTAAACTCTGTCAATAGAAAGTAATTAAAATATCAAAATTTAATGAGTTGTAAATTTATACTCACGATATTCAGAAAATTACCTTGAGGAAATTTAATCCATGTGTCAGTCGATTTAATTTTTTTAGGCTACATTCCTGGAAGGAAAAAGAAGAGCAAAAAAAAAACAAACCTGGAGATAAATAAGAAACAAAAATCAAAATAAACAGCTAGTCAGATTATGATAATCCATGTTACATGCTTCTATATGACGACCACTGGTTTTGAAGCTTTTTTCTTTACTTCTATCATTATTTAACACAATAGAATTATTATTTATATTTTAATTTATAGTTTCGTTTTCGATTTTAACCAAAACCACGGTTTTTCATAGCTCAAAACCGATAATTATTCCTCGGTTATCGGTTTTTCTTGTTGAATTGTTTTTATTCAGTTATGTGAAAGGAATCAAATTAGTTCGAAAGTGAAAACAAAAATGCATTTAGCTGCTATCGAAAAACAAAAAAAATTACCCTTTCAAATGTAAAAGTGTAAGTAAAAAATTAAAAATGTGTAAATCGTTGGTAGGCAAATAGAGAAATTTAATTTGAGTGCATGTATATGTAAAAAATAAAATATTCGCAACAACATCAAGCAACCCAGCAGTTCTAGGAGACAGTCCCGAACTAGTGATTTTACCCATCATTTAGGGTGGGAACTAGTTACTACAATAGCTACGTGACTAGTTATTTTAACACGTGCTTGTCCTAAGCAGAGGGTCAATTGATCCTTATTGACTACAATCAGACTGTCTAATAGCTGGTACAAAGTAGTCAACGCAATGGATTTACATACTGGTTAAAAACCGTCACTTAGCTACCTAAGTGGTAACTTGATCAGCTGCATAACTAGTTATTTTAACATATACGAGTACTAATTGACCTCAAATAGGCAGCTAAAAGACATATCATAGGCAGTCCAATTAACGATAGCCTGTAAACAAACCTTTCTTCGACAACTCTTCAATGGATTGCTTCTAAAGTGCAGTACAAAATAAACATTTAAAGTGACTTCACTATAGGTTACTAAGAGACACTAAATTGACTATTTACTTCATGCTATGTTACATGGGATATCAGTATACTTAAACTAAAATAAAACTGAACTGTATGAGAATTATATCAACACAATTTGTATAAAACCAGTTTGAACGAATTATCACGCAACACGTTTAAAGTGACTACAATCCAGATTACTTAGAGAAACTTAAGTGACAATTGTCTTCACGCTAGATTACCTGGGATATATAAAGTAACCAACTGTCTTATCTCTGCACTACAAAGAGCACATACGTGCAAAATTGCCAAAATATATAAATTGGAGTAAGCCAAGTGATAAGACATGCTTAACTGCTGGGAACTGAATGTATTTTTATGCTCTATTGTCTTTTTTACGTTCTATTGTTAACAATCGGATCGTGTACGTGTAAATTCACGAAAATCTTCGTTACTTGAATAACTTAAATAAAAGAAACATTTTAAAATATTTGAGGTATACTTTTAGGAGTGTCAAATAAGTATTTCTTTCATAAGTTTTGTGTTTTAAAAAAAGTTTAGGGCATTTGAAGTTGAAGCAGCAAAATCAAAACGTTAAGAATTGGAACATTTGATTATTTTCACTGAATATATTATGAGTTGATTTCCATATATATGTTTGAAAAAAAAAACAGACCCGGAAATGTATCCACAATATTCTTCTAATTGTAGTCTAGCTTTTAATAACATGTGGAAATACAATTTTCTAAAGATTTGAAACAAATAGTAACTGAGTCACAGATCAGAGAATTTAAGGCATACAAGACAAAATTATAATAATTCAATGAAGAAAAATTAATACAATATCTATTTTTTATCAATAATTGATTCTGATGATTAGAAGCATTTTGTATGTGAGACGATGTTAGCAATTCTTTTAAAAAAAATTATCATAACTCCTGGGGGATTACTTCCTAATTCGATTCGAAACGTTTTTATTTAAAACAGATTTTCCAACATATTCGTTTTCGGATTGAGTAAACATCAAATGAAGTTATGACGTCCAGAAAATATAAAACTAATAACATGTCATCACCTAGTTTTTATTAGCAGTATTATAATTTATAAGCCGTTTTCTGTTATTTATTCTCACTTAGTCACTGAACATGCTTTGAAAATGTCGAATTTTGTACCAAAAAAGCATCATATGTGGGATGTTTTGCTTTTCCGAGTGCTCACTAAAGCGTATGGTGAATGTGTTTCATCGGTTGCAACGTTCGACGCGGAAGACAAAGATTGCCTAGGTCAGGCAAAAGAGTTTGAAGATCAAGAATTCCACTCCATTAAGATTGTTGTCATACTCAAGAAGAATTTGCAAAATGATTGCGAGCTACTCAAGTAGCAATTTTAAAAATGTTTGCGAGCAGTAGGTTTCATCTTAAAGCAGGAAAATTCGTTAACAGACGAATTAAAGCTGAGAGACCATGAAAGAAGATTGTGTATGTCTGTAATGAAGCTTGAACTTCATTTTTACACACTTTCATTATTTGTGATGAAAAATGTATCCATTACGATAACCCAATGCGTAAAAGATCGTATATAAATCCTGAATTGACACCAAAACCAAATATCCATGACGCTAAGGTAATGCTCGGTATTTAGTGGAAGCAAAAGGGTCTTAACTATTATAAGCTGCTGAAATCCTTGACAGGGAACCTGTACCGAATGGAACAGATTTGTTTGAAACAATCATTGTCTTGTAATTTTCCATCAAGGCAACGCTCGGCCACATTATGCAATACCTGTTAAAAACTATTAGAAAGTTATGGATGGAATGATTTTTAAATTAATATAATATCTTTTTTATTTAACAATAATTGATTGTGATGAAGTAGCATTTTGTATGCAAGGCGAGGAACCTTCTAATCCATAATCGGAAAACTTAACAAACAATGAAACAATTTATCAAATCTCCTGATAAGTAAATTTCAAATGTCATATAATTATCATAAAATTGAATTATATATATGGTCATCACCGAGTTTTTTATTAGCAGTTTTAAAGCATTTGTAATTTTATCAAATGATTCTTGTGTCTAATGTAATATTTAAGAAACAAGCTCAAAACGAACAAGTAAGAGAGCTATATATTTGGCTGTGCCGAATCTTATATACAATCCATCAAATTATAATTTAAAATAAAAATTTTAAATATTTTTAGGTAAACAAAATTAAAATTTAATGAAAATATATTTTTTTTTCAAATTGTTTTCAAAATTTCAAAAACTTTTTTTTTCAAAATTGTTTTTAATTTTTTTTTTGCGAAATTGTTTTTTAATTTTTTCCATTTTTTTTTTTTTTAATTTTTCTCCAATTTTATTTTTTTTCATTTCTTAAAATATTTTTTTAAAATTTATTAGTGAAAAAAAATGATAAAAAATAATTTTTTGTAGTAAAAAAAAGAATATTCGGGTTAAAAAATAATTTTCCCGATTTTGACCCATTGTATGTCCAAATTACTATAGCCTTATATAAATCGTTGCAATGGACTTTGAAATATCTATCATTAGATATCCATATTTTCTATATTAACGATTTAGTGATCCGGATATAGATCAAAAATAGGCCAAAAATCGAGGTTGTCCCGGTTTTTTCTTTGTATCTCAGCCATTTGTGGGCCGATTTTCTCGACTTTAAATTGCGACCGATTCGGAAGAATTCCCGATATATTGATGTATCAATTATGTTTGTTAGTTATTTGGGGGCTACGGAAAGTTGATTTCATATCGACTTCGCAATATATAACGATCCAGAATATATATACTTTGTGGAGTCGCAAATGAAAAATGTAGAAATTACAAAAGGAATAATCAACTTATACATACCCTTGCCACTCATGATTTTTTTTTTTAAACCGAAACCGCAGTTTTGAATTTTACCGATTTTTTAGAAACTTTAATGTGACATTTATGTTCATCTTACCATTTAAGGGTTAATTTCTCCACAAGATGCTGTACAATGACTCATTGAAATAAAATTCAACTCTTTGTTTAATATTTTTTTATTTTTTTTTTTGAAGAAAAAACATTTTTTTTTTATTTATTTAATTGTCATTTGTTTTTGGTTTTTGTTGCTAAACATTAATATACAAGTACATAGGTTTTTGTTGTTGTTGATTTTTTTTGATTATTGCAAATAGTTTTTTTTTCGTTTTTTGTTTTTCTGTTAATTATATTAATGCTTTATATTACTAACAATTTTATTGTTCTAACAATTGCTTTAAATGTGTGTTTTCATGATTCTTTCAATGCTAACATTTATTTTATTTTCGGTTTTGTTTTTTTTTTTTTTTTTGCTTAAATTTGTTTTAATAAAATTGAATTATATGGTTTAAATTAATTTGAATTATGCAAATGTTTTGTGTTTTTCTTTTAATGAAATGTAATTTTTTGTTGGTGTTTTTATTTTTATTTTTTATAGTTAATTGTTTTGTTTTGTTTTTTTTTTAATAAAAAAAGGCATTTAGGTGAATATTATTTTTGGTTTTTCCTTTAAATACTTTCTTTGAAACTTAGTTTTTAAACATTGTCTTGAAATTGTTGTTTTTAATTGTATAACTGTGTTTTTTTACGGTAATTTTAAAACTAAATATTTTTGTGTTTATGAAAATAAGTAAAAAGTTTGGTTTGTTTTAGTTTAATATTGTTATTTAGCTTAAAGGTTATTAACCTTAAATATATGTAAAATATAAAGAATTATATATAAATAATTGGTAATAAGTTTAATATTAATAACTTAAGTTGATTAAAGCATGTTTAGTTTATTAATATTTCTTATTATTATTATAATAAATGTTTGAAATTGTATTTAATAAATCTGGAATATTAATTAGAATTGTGGCAGATATTAAATATTTTGCCAAAAGGTTGCCCATTAAAGGGAAATTTAAGTTTTTCGCTACGTTACTTTGTTCTTTAAGGTTTAGCTACTCAGTGCAAGTTTAATGCAACCTTTGTAATAAAATTTTAAGTTTAAACTCTGTTTAAACCCAAAATGTAGGTAAACTTACACTGACGAATAAAGCATTTTGCCCACAAGGATATTAATTTAATAAATAAATTAATTCATTAAACAACATTTTGGTAAAAGTTGAAAAAATTTCGACTGAAAACATTTCATATAAAATTATTTTTTTTCTTTTTCATAAAATTTAATATTCTAATAAATTTGCATACATATTGTTCTTGTTTGTTTTTTAATCCATAATAAACCAATAAATACATAGCTTAACATTTTCCTTTAAAGTTTTTTTTGTTCAAGCTACACCTTGTTTTTTTTTAAATTTTCCTACTCCGATTTAAATATTCACTACAATAAGGCCTATTTACACATACTCACACATAACTTCATAAAATGTTTACTTAACACGTAGGTATATACAATAAAAATAAAAAAAAAATCATTAAAAAAACAAACAATAATAGTAATATTTAACCACGCTTTTTAACTAATCTATTCTAAATATTATTTCAAAACTTTCACCACAGCCTAAAAATCATGTATTGTACAGGAACTGTCATTAGGGCCATAAGCATAGAATCATCCAGAATTGTGGCATCATTGCAATTGTCTTTGTAGCAATTAGAACAGTGAAATTGTTCAACTTCATTTTCTTGTTGCACCATGCGACGTCCATTGTTGTTACTGTTCATATTACTCTGTGTTGCTTGTGTACTGCCGGCCGGTGGCAGATTTAATTTTGAGCGTAAAATTTGACAGGCATCCGATTCTCCTGCACTCAGTTGACAAAACCGGGCCGTAACCATTTTGCTCGTGTTGGCTGCAAAGGTGGTGTTTATTAAAATGTAGATCAAGTAAAAACTGTTTGATCAGTGGTAAATCCATTTATACTTACGATCTTTTGCCACCACTTTCTGACAATTCATTTGAGGACTCCTATTGGCACCCGTATCGAAATATGCAATTTTGTTTAGCTCAAAAAGCCATGTGTCAATCGATTTCATTTTTTCGAGAGTACATTCCTGGAAGTAAAAGAATTAAAGAGAAATGTATTTAATAAAAAGAAATATTTATGTTTAATTATAATTTTAGTATTAAAATAGGCTGCACAAAATATTCTCAATACAGTCCTTCAATATTGTTACGTTTTTACCTTTTAAAAACGGGGTTTATTTCATTTAAATAAACCGGATACTTTTGATTGCAAATAAAAGCAGTTTTAGTAGTTTAAAATTGTAACAACTCTTTATTTATTTAAAATGTCTAAATAGTCATGTATGAACCTAAAATAAGATATCAATATTAATTAATGAACATAGGAATATTAAATAAGGAATATATGAAGTGAGAACTCATAAAAATGGTCAAAAAATTTTTACAATTTTTGACTATTTTAATTCCTACAACTTGCAGATTTTATCCTACTATGACTTTCACCAAGAAAAGTTAACTTTATTGTTAATAAGATTAAGTTTTAATTGTTTTTCCTAGTTAAAAGTTAATACACCTTTTTGAAAATAAAACTGTTTCATAGTTTACAAGATTATTACCACAACATTCAGTATTTTTGAGTCGGAAAAATTATATTTTCATAAAAAAATTTTATTTAAAACAGGTTTATAAACTAAATTTTGTATGGAATATTTTTTTTTTTTTTTTTGAAAATTTTTAATGAGTATGAATATTAAGTAACTAAATTCTGAAATGAAACTTCGCCTATAACCTTTGAAATTATGAACTACGCCAATGTATTTTTAATAAAACATATTTACAACTTGTACGTAAAATAAAAACTTCATGTTTATTGACAAAGTTTTTGCTGTTCCTGTCCTGGCAATTGCGACATGAAGGCAAAATTTGGCAATTGAAAAGGTCATTATCGTTGGCTTCACCCAAACAAAAAAAAAAAAAAAAAAAAAAACAAAAAAAAAAAAGAGGAAAGAAAAATACACAGGATTTAATACAGAGAAAAGAAGAAACAAAAAATAAACTCACACAACTAAATATAGAATTTCCATGTATCCGTGAATGTCATACAAGGAAGTCATAACTTAAGACAACAAAAAAAAAAAAAAAAAACAAGTAAGAAAGTATAGCACGACCGTATAATACTCTACACTGAGTAAATGAGCAAAAATATTATTTTATTCATATAACAATAATATATTTTCGTGAGTGATTTTTGAAAGTTGGCTTTAAATTATCAATTATGAACCGATCAATTCGTTTTTAGGGCGAAAGTGCGAAATATTTTCAAAATTGCAAGATGTATTTTGGGCACATGGGCAGCTAGCCACACGGATGGACATCGTTAAACCGGCGTTACAAACATCAGCACAAACGCATAATACCCTTCCCACTATGGTGGTGTAGGGTATAAAAACGAAAAAAAACCCACCTTAAAAGAAAGAAGGATAGAAAAAAATAGTTTTCAAATAAGAAAAAACTAAATAAAAATAAAGACATACAACGGAAAGACACTCAACACCGACTCGTACATATAAAATGCAGTAAAAGTGATACATGGAATATAAATTTTCAAATAAAATATCATTTGTGTAGAATTTTCATCTGTGTTTATTTTCATTTCATGCTTTTTTTTTTTTGGGAAATTACGACTTTAAATAAAAAAAAGCGACAAATAAATAGAAGTACATAGATAATAAAATTCACTTTTTTTAACCTAAAATATTTGTACTTGTTCACATTTTATTTGGGTCAAGAATTATTGAATGGATTTTTAAGTACGAAAAAAAACCTGAAAACTGAAAATAAACTGCTATATAAACCCCACTTGTAAAACTACTTGAACAATTAAATTAAGGTTAAATGATAAATAAAATAAATTGTTGTTGCATTACGACGAGTACTTACGAATAAAATTGAAGAAAAATAATCAAAATAATGCACTTTGAAATATTTATTTACAGACAATTGATTGCAGAAATATTAAAAGCTCGTTAATATTTTGTATGAGTATGAGGATCTATAATGTTCAAGGACTTATTTGAGTGGGTTTAAATGTAAAAAGAGTTTATCAAAGCAGTTTATCAAAAATAATGATGTTACAAACTAGTTTGTATTCAAGCATTCTTATACCCTACACAGCCATAGTGGGTAGGGTTTTATGAGTTTGTGCTGATGTTGTTAACACCCAAAAATATTAGTCTAACACCCACCTTAAAGTATACCAATCGAATCAGAATCACTTTCTGTGTCGATTGAATGATATCCGTTTGTCTAGCTGGATGTCCATGTAAATGTTGTGTGCAAAGTACAGGTCGCAATTTTGAAGATATATCGATCAAATTTGGACATACATTTTGTACCAAGAACGAAGCCTATTGAAACTGGTTGAAAATAGTCCAACAGATTTCATTGCGACCTGTACCCTGCGCACAAGGTTTACATGGACAGCCAGCCAACTAGCCAGTCAGACGGACGGACATCTTTTAATCGACTCAGGAAGTGATTCTGAGTCGATCGGTATACTTTAAGGTGGATGTTAGACTAATATTTTTGGGCGTTACAAACATCTGCACAAATCCAATATACCCTCCCCACTATGGTAGTGTAGGGTATAAAAAGTGCCGCTAAAGCACACTAACCAAAGCTTATTTATGGTGAATGTATTTCATCGACAAAAAACGCCCGGGCCAGACCAAAAAGTTTAAAGACCCAGAATTGGAGACATTACTCCATGAAGATCGTTGTAAAACTCAAAAGGAGCAATTTTAAAACGTTTGCGAACAGCAGAATTCATCCAAAAAAATAGGGAAAATGGGTACCATACGAATTGAAGCCGAGAAACCTTGATGGACGGTTTTGCATATCCGATATTATGTTTGAACGCTGTAAAAGAAAATCCTTTTTGCATCGAATCATTACTTTGAGAACAAAAAAAATTATTATTTTCTATTTTTCAGTAACTAAAACGTCAAATTTAAAAATTATATTTCATAAAAATGAAAAAATGTATACTATTGTTCATTTGAACAACTGTCAGCAGTACGAGTTCATTTCAAAATCAAAACTATTTTGATTTTTCATACTGCATTGTCTGTGTGTCGCATACATAAACAAAAATTTAAAATTTACCAACACATGCTTATTGCATGAGCATGAGCAGTATGTGTCTATGGGCCCCTTAAAGATATTATTCAAATATAAGTACAAAGCAGTTCTAGGAGACAGTCCAGAACTAGTGATTTTACCCATCATTTAGGAAACTAGTTACTTCAATAGCTACGTGACTAGTTATTTTAGCACGTGCATGTCCTAAGTGGATGTCAATTGACTATTTCTGACTACAATGAGACTGTCTAATAGCTGGTCCAAAGTAGTCAATGCATTACTAGCTACCTATCTGGTAACTTGATCTCCCAACACATCCAGTAGGAAAGCAGCCAGGTTAGCTCAGTGCTCGAACTATTTGGTACGAAAAGTTAAAGCTAATGCAGGTTTAAAAACATACAAGGCTCAAAAAGTTCCTGACGGGAACTCTGCTAAAAATTTAGCGGCTAAAGACAGAGCGCGGAAATTGAAGTCAAATTTTATACAAAAAATATACCTGCTGCATAATGGATGAAGAAATGTACGTATGGAAAATTTTTCGCAGCTTCTGGTTTAATTTTTTTATGTTGTAGATGCCTGAGGGAATGTTGAAGAAAAGTTTAGGACCCAAAAGCAGACAAAATTTCCCAAAAAGTTCTTGGTATGCCAAGCAATATGCAGTTGCGTAAAAAAGACAAACATTTGTTACAAAGGGCTCTATATTACCGAAATTTACATCAACGAATATTTACAAAAAAGGATGTTTCCATTCATAAGACTTCTTAATGTGTCCACTTATTTTTGTCCTGATTTGGCATCTGTCACTATGGTGAGAAAGGTCTTGAATGGTACAAGATCAATAATGTGGTATTTGTACCAAGAGAGGCAATTCCTCTAAACTGCCTGGAGCTAAGGCCAGTGGAAAGATATTGGGCTCTTGTTAAAAGAGAATTGAAGAGCACAAAAAAGGTGTCCAAAAGTGTGGTAGATTTTAAACGGAGATGTACAACCTGTTCGAACAAAGTGACTTAAAGCACTATAAAAACCAAAATGGAAGAGTTTCGAAAAAGGCTCAAAATTTCATCATTAGTGTTTAGAACTATAAAAATGTTTTTTTTGTAAATTGTAACAATAATTTCAATCAAATAAAAAAAGATTCAAATCTGTAGGTTTTAATATATATGTATGTTAAATATTGTTCGATCTGAGTCCTTATCATAGGCAGTCTAAAAAACGATAGCGTGTAAACAAACCATTCTTCGACAACTATCCATTGGTTTGCGTCTGGTGGGTAAAATAACTACTTTCTAAAGTGTAGTACATAATAAACGTTTAAAGTGACTTCACTATAGGTAACTAAGAGACACTAAAGTGACTATTGACTTCATGCTATGTTACATGGGATATCAGTATACTTAAGCAAATATAAAAATTATTTGTATGAGAATTATATTAACACAATTTGTATAAAACCAGTTTGAACAAATTACTCACAAAACGTATAAAGTGACTACACTCCAGTTTCCTTAGAGACACTTAAGTGACAATTGTCTTTACGCTAGAATACCTGGGATGTATAAAGTAACCAATTATCTTCTCTCTGCTCTACAAAAAGCACATATGTGTCAAATGGCCAAAATATATATAAATACAATATATAAATTGTCTATAAGGGATACATTGACTACTGGCTTAACTGTTGGGTATAGATCGAATGAGAATTGCAGACACTCAAACTTTACTTGTAAAAACAGCATAGCTTAGACAAACACCATTTAAACACTAATGCAAAAGCATTCAACAAATAGTGAAAACAAAATACTATTAAAAGAAAACATATTTTGTTTGCATCTTAAACATATTATGAGTACTCATATATAATCATAACATTTAATATAATTGCGATGAACATAGAAATGTTTACAATAACTAAAATATTGCTGAAATTAAGTTAAAATAACAATTATATGTTGACGACAATAATATATTTGGTGGATTCACAAGGTCTCCTATCATATCATATTGACACAATGTCCTTATATTTCACGACTCGGCGGCTCGGCTGAACCGACTCTTAAGAGTTCGGCGCAGGTCTCTGCTGGTTGGTTACTATAACACAATTAACTTAAATAGTTTGATTTAAATGAAAGTTTATTTTTTTTTCAAGCATTTAAAAGAAAGCATCTTTGAAAAATGTTTTTTATTATTATTTTATTAAAACTAACTTGATTAAAACTGGTGTTAAACTAAATCTTTGTCATAAAAATATTAACTTGCTTATCATCAAAAAGTTTTTTTTTGGGAACACACAATTTATTTTTTAGTACGATTTAGTTTTATGTGCTAAATTACAAAATAAATTATTGATAAATTCACAAAAATATTTTGTTGGAGGATAAGCTATGTTAATGTTTAGAAATATTTATTATGCCTGGTAAATATTAAGTTATCATTGGTAATTTAAATTAATTTCAACAAATTATGACAGCATAATAGCTAAAGATTAATTGGTGGCCAAATATATGATTTTCCCCACAAAGTTGATAAAAAAAGTACATTTATGTATTTATATTTCACTTTTTCATTAATTATTTACCCCCCTATTCATAATCAATTTTTAATTTTATGAAAGGTTTTGTAAAACAGATTTTCCATACAAAATCAGTTTTAATAAGGCCTTTAGACATACTACTTAATCATTAAAAAAAATTCAATCAACTCCCAACGTGTGTTGTACCTGCCTTTAATTATTCGATCCTAAGTACCTCATTATATTAAAGTATTACATATTAAAAACTTCTTATTTACAAACTAATTAACTGATGTCTGCTATAAAATTGTTTTCTGTTTAAATTGATTTCAAATCAATTTACTCACATTTTGTAAAGCAAATATTGGCAAAGTACAGAGAGACAAATTAATGGCGCAGTGGTGGGGAGAAAAGTCTACAACTGCTGAACAACCAATCTTTCCATTGCGATAAAGACTTATTTCTGGCAAATCACAAAGACAACATAAAAAACATCATGAGACAATAAATAAATAATAACAGTATTGAAACAACATTTATTCTGGGGAATGTTAACAATTGTTAAGTCAACAACTAAAAAGAAATATCAAACGAACGTATGATTTACCGAGCTGGAAATACTTGCAAGCACATGATGATATTTATAACGATGGAATAACTTGCACATATTTACTAGTTGTTTTAGCTTTCTTTAAATCGGTTATGAAATATTAAGATTTGAAAACATGAAAGTACTAATGAATCCGTTACTATAAACAAAATAGAATAAGAGCCATATTTTTACAAGATTCAAGGAAATCGCATTGGAATAAATGTCATACAGAAGGAATTAGTTAAGCTCAATTTTTAACAAGTAAGAGAGCTATATTCGGCAGTTCCGAATCTAATATACTAAAAATTTTAAATATTTTAGGTAAACAATTTTTTATTTTTTTTCAAAATTGTTTTTCAAAATTTAAAAAAAATATTTTCTTTTCCTTTTTTACTTTAGTATTATATATATCGCACTTATGTTTTTTTTTTAGGAATTTGGCTTAAATTTTGGTTGCTATTGCGATTCAGCTCAATCCAGTGAGTTTATTTTTTTTTTTTTTATTTGTTTTCAAAATAAGTATGTACAATTAAATAAACCATGTTAACGTATGAGTAATATTGATCAATTATAACAAGTATACATAAGATTTATTAAAAAAACATGGTAGCGTATGACTAATAATGACCAATTGTAACAAGTATACTTAAAAATATTTAATAATTGACTTAAAAATAACTAATTACACTCTTCACCATGTGCGGCAAGGGTATATATAAGTTTGTCATTCCGTTTGTAATTTCAACATTTTTCATTTGCGACCCTACAAAGTATATATATTCTGGATTGTTATAGATAGTAAAGTCGATATAGCCACGTCTCTCTGTCCGTCTGTATGTTGAAATCATCATTCCGTAGACCCCAAATAACTTGCATACATGATTCATACATCAATATATCGGGAATTCTTCCGGTCGACACAATCGGCCCACATGTGGTTAAGATATAAGAAAAAAACAAGGACAACCTCTATTTTTTACCTATTTTTGATCTGTATCTGGATTAATAAGTCATTAATATAGAAAATACGGATATCCAATAATAGATATTTCAAAGACGTATATAAGGCCAAAGTAAGTGGGACTTACAATGGGTCAAACCGAATTTAGCTAAAAAAAAAATTTTACAAAAATTTTTATACAAATACAAAACCAAAATTTTTTTAAAAAATTTAAAAAAAAAATTTTTTTAATAATTTAGAAAAAATTGTTTGCCCTAATTTTTTTCTTTCGCTAATAAATTAAAAATATATTTTTTTTTTTCAAGGAGATATTTGCAAAAAATTTGTTTTGTGGAAATTATTCAACGAAGCATTCGACCAGTATCCACAACAGATAAGAAAGATGCACGGATTGTGATAAAAAGATAACAACTTCAGTTTCTAGAGTAAAGATCCTGTCAATCTAGACTTAAGTTTACGGACTATACAAAGATCAGCATTTGCAGCTTGTTTGAAAAGCTATATGGCTGCGAAGAAACCATTTATATCGCAGTTCTAAGTGCATATGCATAAAACCTAGCCCTCGACAGCACTTGAACTGGACTGTTGCATAACGGAATAGCATTTGATTTTCCGATGAATCTATATTTAAGTTTGTTAATCCTAATCGTATGAGAATAGTTCGCAGACCAGTCAATAACAGACTAAATCTCAAATCTGTATTGGAGCATTTAAATATGGAGGTGGTTAATTTATGATGTAGGTTGGCTTTCCTTTGAAAACTTACTTAGAACCTTTACACATAATTGATGGTATAATGTACAAACAAATGTATAAAAATATATTGCAGGAGCAGATTCTGCCTCATACCCATAAAAAATGACCCTAAACACGCATCTAAATTGGTGAAAGGGTTTTTAGAACAGGAAGGCGTTAATGCCATATAGTGGCCAGCACAGTCATCTACCTTAACCTTATAGAAAATTTGTGAGACAAAGTAAATCGAAAGGTAAATCGGGAATTGACACATCGAAATCCAATCAATTTTTCCAATGACAACAATATGTCGGGAATATCAGTGATGTTCGTCAATTTATCGACTTGGAACTGAATCAGTTTTCGTTCAACTTTAAATTTTTTTAAAGTGTTTGGAAAAAAACTGATTACGCTTTAAAATGCCGGTCATTTTTTGATACATTTTTTAGTTATAAGTATTGTTTTTGTTAAGAATATCTTAAAGAAAATTTACCAAGTTTTTAAATTTTAGTAGAGTTTTATTGCTTATTTTGATATGAAAGCTTATATTTATACCAATTTATAGTTCTTAACAAAGCTTGATTTTAATTTTTCCAATCGGAAGAAAATTGTAAAAGGTATTCAACTTTTCATTAACATCTTCTTTATTATTTTCTGCCCCAGCGCATATTAATATCTGTGGTCTTTTGACAAAACAACTTAAGTGTAATTTTAAAATTTTTCAGGAGTGCACAAAAAACTGTTACATTGATATAATTTACAAAAAAAAAAAATTGGGTCTGAGTAAAAAATTCTAAAAAGGCAAGGCACTATTCCACGAAAGAACTCCATATTTTAATAACACGCGGTAAATAACGTCACAGTAGGAACTTTTCTAAAGAAAACCCAGTTTTTGTAACACATTTTCCCTGTTTTAGGAATTTCGGTATTTTAAAATAAAAAATATCAAAAGTTATAATGCCAATGATATAGGTTCATTTGAGTCTATGTAGTTTCTAAATTCTGTTATGGTATATTTAACCATTAAAATTTTACAGTAATTCCAATTTTATATTTTTCATCGTGAAAAATTACCATATAATATTTGTTTTTAGTTTTTAAGCTAAATGACGTCCCAAAACTTTATGAATTTATTTAATTTTACTAAAATATCAATCTTCGAGTCCTAAGGTTTTCACCAATATCAAATACTTGTATAAATAGCCTTTTTTTACTCCTCAGAAGTTCCACAAACCTTGCCATTTCTGACAAATTTGTCAAAGGGAGCCGTTGAAATTTGTAATTTAAGCTGATTTGGATCGTAAATGGATTTTGCCGATTTTTTTTTTTTAAATTTGAGGGGCTACGCATTGGCCCCCATTGGCATCAGGAAGCGTAAATCAACTCGAAAATACCTCAGTTCCAATCAAATTTTGTAACTAATAGTTCGCGAGATACCGAATTATTTCCAAAAAAACGTTTCTAAACCACTGTGCGTCGCTACTATATTTTCTTCGCAGTTATAAATATTATTTTATTTGGGTAAATTCAGTGAAATTTATTGTTAAGGGCTAATTCTTATGCGCATTTTACTGGTTGCTTAGGCCAAATCATCAGACAACCCTTTCGGATAAGGCATTAGGAAAGCTAAATATATTACACATATAAAATTAAAGAGCTAATAAGAATTGCATAAACTCAAACATAATTTGTAAAAATTCCAAATTATTTAATGTCATTATTCTTTTTTAAATATGGCAGATTTCTTGTCAAGTGAACCAACTTTTGAAATCAATGTCTTTCGATCGATACGAAATTTGCACCAAGGTTAGTCCTATTGGATAGAAATTCAGATCGATCAAGAACTCTCTGAGTTAGAATGGGTCAAAATTTTATATTTTGGCCAAACAGGTGTTTCTTTTCATCCATGTAACTTATTACCTATTATTCTTAGCAAATTTTGTCCCAAATAGTTTAGATAGATATTTATTAAATTTTTCGAAAAAAAAAAAAATCCAATAGGAGTAACCTTGGTGCAAATTTCATCCCGATTGGAATGCATTGATTTCAAAAGTTGGTTCACTTGACATGAAATCCCCCATATGCATATGAAGATCTGCGGATTAAAAATAAAAGTTTTAGAATTCAAGGAAAAACAATGACGTATAGTAAAACTACAATATAGAATTACTGAATGGAAATGATCAAAGACGACCATTCCATTATTGAAATCGATAGTTCCTTCTAAAAAAAATATATAAGTTATAATTCTATAAGGAAATCTTTAAAAGAACTTAATTTAGGACTTGGACAATTGAAAGTAGAATTATCAAATATTTGTTATTGATTTTGAAACAGAAATTTTAGGGTCAATACATAATTAGGCCGGTGTAGTATTTGCCGAATCGCAATTATATGTTAAAATAACTGATATCATGTTAACTATGAAAAAAACTGACACATTTGATTGAACCAAAATCAAAAGCTTTCTTAAACCTCAGAAACTAATTTGCAAATTAAGTTTAGGATCCAGGTGCAAAAAGGTGAAGAGTGCCTCAGGACATTGTTGCCAGTTTAAGTGTAAAAAACAATAAGATGTAAACATTAATTATGATACGATTTTATTGAAAAAGATATACAAAATATGTTTTACTTTCTACTCATAAAAACAATTTTTGGCATTTAAGAAGCATAAATGAAGATAGCATTTTGAGTATAGTTTGGACCATCTTTTTTGCCTAATCAGATTGGAAAGAGGTCGATATTGGCATAATGGACGTCAATGCCAATATGTTTTGCTTTTTCACTAACGTTTGAACTTTCTGGCTGTGGATCTTCTTGTGGAGAAGATAATTTAATACGTCTGCGGTTTCTATCTGCCATTCCTATAATTTTTTTTATATAACAAAAAAGTAAAAAACTACTAAATTTAGCCGCAACAGTGCCCAGAGGCACCCCTTAGTTTTTGCGTTCTCAATACATTTTTTGTTAATGGTTTAACATTTACAAATCCATAGACTGAAAGAAGAATATCTTACCTTTAAAAAAGAAAATATTTCGAATGACTAAAAGTTAGTAAAACTTTGATTTAAAAAAAAAAATCACACACAAAATTCCACGTGCTTAAATTATGACATCACTCACAAAACAGCTGACAGAACAAAAACTTAAAGTCAGAATGCATTTCGAACTTCGAGGGAAATGTTAACAAAACTGTAACTAGAGTCACCGTTAAATTTAAATATTATAATTACTTTTTGAGATAATTGGTGTGTTGTAATGCATGCCTTGAGGCACTCTTGCGGGTTAGAGTGTTTAAATTGTTCGTACTACGAAGATTACAATAATATAAAACTTAAGTAAAACACAATAAACCTTGTAACAACGAAAGTCCTTGCCAAAAAACCATCTGTTATAGAATTTGAATTATTTGTGGAATTTATGATCAAAAATTTTTACTGAATGAACAATCAATTTACTCAATCAAATTTATGAATTTTAAATACCTTGTAATCTAAGTTTTAATAATGATCAGTTCCATAAACATTTTGTATTTAACAAAAAGTGAAATAATAAAACTGTTTTAATTTTATTCACAAATTATATCACTATTGTTATTTATATAAATAAATTAATTAATTAATAAACAATTTAAATAAATTATTCGAATGATTATTATAAATTAATCAATTAGATACGTTTTCATAATGTTGAATTACCCAAATCTGTTGTAAATAATTGCGCATACAATAAAAAAATTCAAAAATGTTTACTAAAGTTAACAATGGTTTATTAAGAACTTTTTTCACATAAAATCCCTCTTGTAAATCTTTTTTAATATCTCCAGATTTTTGCGTTCTTATTTCAACATATTCATTAGCTTTAACTATGAGATCTTCGTACTCGATTGCACAGTGGGGCAGAATCAAAATTTTTTGGAAATAAATCTGGAATTTCTAAACGGCTAGTCCGGGATAAAATTTGACATGGGCGTAGCCAAGGAGTATTCGAGTTTAGGTTATTAAAATGGACCCTACAAATACTCTAGGCGCGGCGCTATGGGGGCTCAAAGTAGGGTACCTTCGACATGTGAAATGTTTAAACACGTGCAATTTTTTTGCTTCCCATCCGATTTCAATGATTTTAAAATTTTTGGGAAGCGCTTGGCTAGATCTTGCAAAAACATGCTTGCGTGTGCTATTTATCTCTCATAATTTCCGAGTTATAAGCATTTCAAAATTGAAATTTTTAAATTTTGCCATACCTTGGTACGCTTTTTTAAAAATATAGGGCGTACTTTTGAACGGAATCGACTCGAATTTTTTTCATTAGTTAGATAACTAAATTACCAATAATATGCAAACAATATCAGAGCAATATCAATTACGGATCCGAAAATAAACGTTTTTCAAATATAAAATTAAAAAATTTTTAGATTTTTGCTGTTTTTTGGGCGAAAAGGTGACTTTACTCTTTTTTTATTAAAATAAAACTTTCTTTAAGAACATATAACAGTTTTATGTTTTTCTGTAAGATATCTTTACGGAGAATATTCTGGTATAAAAAACATATCATATTTTTTAAACATGTTGCCCCTACGCCCTTCGGAATTTGACCTATTTTTTATCAAAATTTTAACTTTGGTCTACATGTTCTAAAATCCCAATGCTGGGATCAGAAAACGGAAACCAGTTTTGGAAACCCTGATGTAATTCCTATTTATTTTTAAAGCATTTTTTCAGCTTCAAAGGAAATTTGGACGTTATGGGCAGAATTGTAAAAAATACCATTTTTGGGATTTTCGCTCCAATTTATAGGAATTGCGGGATTCCCTTTAACCTTTTGACAAGTTTTTTTACACTTTATTATTTGGAATGAGAATTTTAAAAAACCCTGCAAATTTCGTTTTGTTTTATTAATAAATAATGATTTTATTACATATTACATATTTATTGAGCTCTAAAACTAAAATTTTTATAAAAATTTTGTTAGGATTGTAAATATTAGGAACAATTTGGTCCACATTTTTTCCGAACTAACTTTTTTGTTGAGATAGATTAATTTCTAAGTCAATATCTCAATTATATTCAAAAATATGCCAATTTAAAACAGCGTCCTTCAAAAATATTGCAATTCCAGGACACGTGACATTTTGACTTTAATTTTTAATATCTATAAAAGTAGGTTTATGGTACTTGAAAATCTGTCATTTTGTTAGGGATTACATAAAATGAATGCAAGGGCACCAACAATTAAAATTTTGAAAAAAATATGACTTAAGCTCTTTAAGAAATGACGGATTAAATTATAGTGCCTGGTTAAAGAATGTGATTTGCCAAATCTAAGAAAGAAAATTAAATGCCTTTAATGCTCGTATTTAAATCTTAAAAGTTCAAAGTTAGTATTGAAATTTACCACTTTAAAATATAGCAAAACTAAAGGTAATAAGATTATCGTTTTATGGGTGCAATTTTAAAATTATATTTAAAACATGCATTTATTTTTAGACTGATTTCTTTAACCTTTTTTTGATTATTAAAAGAGCAATTACTTACGAATATAACTACTAACATGTATGAATAATAATTAAGGCAGTATCAATTTTTAATATACATAAATGATTTGAAGGTTGATCTCTGACTCTGATTATAACAACTATGTCACAGAAGTTATCATATGAGTTGAACAAAAAAAAAAAAAATCTGGTTAAAGTATCCTAAAACTATGCAATATAATAGATTCAGCTTTAATCTATACCATAAACCTTTTTTTGATTAATCTGATAAACAAATAGATGGTATAAATGTAATAGTTTAGAATTTAAAGTCAGCAACACAAGTCAATAAAATCCAATAATGGTAGATAAAATTGTTTTTTTTAACATTTAAAATTTATTATTTAGTGCCAACCTATTTATCTTATAGACAACAATGTACCTTCTACTAACTTTCTATTGATATTATCGGCACTATCAATCACACACTTGAAGCAAACATATAATAATAATAATAAAAAAAAAGAAAAAACTGACAAAAATTCTATTTCAAACAGGTTGACTGTTAAATAAGTACAAACAAATTTTAATGGAATATGCCAGTTAAACACACGCAGAAACCCAATAAACAAATATGAGGAATAAACAAGGAAAGGAAAAGAAAAAATTAATGTTAACAATGTTAACATTTATAATAACTATGTAGAGGATATTTCATACCTACATATCCCTAATCAATAAAGTTAATTAAACTTATATATTATATCTGCTTTGCATAGTCAAATAAGTAAAGATGCAGCTAGGATTACACAGTCTATGAACTGATCTACAAAAAATTGGTTTCTTAGTAGAGATGTTTATTGATTTTTTTAAAACTAAAGCACTTTAAATTGTCAACAGTTTCTAGAATAAACATTAACTGTGGTTTATTTCCTTTAAACAAACCGTATTCTTTTAACTGCAAATAAAAGCGATCAGTAGTTTAAAACCATCCAACAACTTTTTATTTATTTAAATTAACACAACAATATAAATAGTCACTACTTTTTAATACACACACTTAGAAATATGGATGATGCTAACTCTAACAGCACCTACGATATAATGACTGCTCAGCAACTAGCTGTTACTATTTATATACACCGTACCATCTTCTAGTAGTTTCATGAACTATCTAACGGGCATAACTACACGCAAAAGTAATCCTCCTATCAGAAAATGTTATAAATTTTGCGATTGGCCCCTAATGTCAGTTCTGTTTTGACATTTGTGTAGTAAACACATGCGAAATACACGTTAATAAACAGTGTTACGCTACACTGCTCCAGAACGCGGAATATTGCTGACTATTTATTTGACCAATAATCGGCAAATTTTTTAGCATTTTCTGATAGGAGGGTTACTTTTGCGCCACCTTGTAGAATGTAATTCCACAATGATCACCTAGATCCTTCAACAGCTTTAATGTTAATGTTATAGCAGCTTTAACAGTTAATGTTTTCATACTTCTAAACAATGTTCATAAAAGCGTGTTATCAACATTGTTGACAATTAGAAGCTTCTACCTATGAAAATGTTGTATAAACATGACGAATATTGCAATCAACCGTTAAATGCAAATTGCTATTGAAATTTCGCAGCAATATTATTTTTACTACAGCTCTGTTCATTGGGTTAACAATCGCGTTGACAACGCTTGAAATACGAAAGTAAATGATTTTTCAATTGTTATTTGCATGAAAGCATTTATGCATGTGAGCACTTGTAGTTTTCTTCAATAAAAAAAGCCAACCTATTCGATTTATACTTACGAGCGAGCATTCACATTCATATTGAAAATTTATTTACTTGTAATTTAAATATTGAATTTCAAATGAGTTTTCATGCTATAGAATTCCGTTGAAATGTAAATTAAATGAATTTTAAATGACGACATACTGTTGAATGGTAACGTTTAGACATTTTTAATGTGAAGTTATTTAAAGTCTAGATGATTTAACATTTGTTTTTTTGTTTAGCATAAGATTTAAAGGTATTTAAGGGAAATAACAGGTGATTATTTATTTAAATATATGTAATCAAATATATATGTACTGCAAAAATGTACAACCTAATAAACTGATGCAAATTTTAGGACTGAGCAAAAGAATACAGAACATAGTTATAAAATTTATAGTGTTTTATTTATTTTTTTCAAAATTTAATATTAATGAACACTCTTTTTGATAATAATGTTTTATAATTTCGATGTGAAGCTCAATCATGTAATTTGACAGACGACTTTTTTCAATACTATAATGACAGTATGATTGAACTTTTCAATTTCAGCTTTGTTAAAAATTTCAACAGCTTCTTTGACGTTAATGTCATCATCGTCGGACTTTTCATGTAAATCATTTTCATCAAATGGTGTGACATCCTCACAATTATAACTGTTTAAATCTCTAATGCTTGCAGCACACAATGAGGCAGGATCAATATTTTTTGGAAATAAATCTGGCATAAACCGCTGGTCCGATCAGGATCAAATTTTACGTGGTCGTAGACAAGGAGTATTCGAGTTTAAGTTATTAAAATGGACCCTACAAATATTACAATTTGATATATCTCAATTAGATTCAAAAATATTGTCCAATTTCATATTTTTGTATAAAATGTCAAAACCATTGATTAACTTGTTTTGTTGTTGAATAAAATATTAACAAAATTTATACAAATTTTTTGTTATATTTTTGAAGGACTGAGTTTTAAAGTGGCATATTTTTGAATCTAATTGAGATATATTTGAGTGCATTCGTACTTTTACGCCCTATATTTAAGCGGACCAATGTATAGCAAAATTTTAAAATTTCAATTTTGAAATGCCTATAACTTGGAAATTATATGAGATAAATAGCACACGCAAGCATGTTTTTCCAAGACCTAGCCAAGCGCTTTCAAAAAGTTTAAAAATCATTGAAACCAGATGGGAAACAAAAAATGGCACGTGTTTAAAAATTTTACATGTCGGAGGTACCCTACTTTGAGCCTTCATAGTGCCGCACCTGGAACATTTGTAGGGCCAATATTAATAACTTAAACTTGGCTATGCCCTCGTAAAATTTCCAATCGGACGAGCAGTTTAGAAATACCAGATTTATTTCCAAAAAATTGATTCTGCTCCACTGTGCAGCAGTATATACTTCCTGAGGTCAAATGTCTGTAGAAGATCTGCTATAGTAAGTTCTAAAGATCTAACCTCTGATTGCCACATTTCTTTTAAAACGGTAAAAAAGAACTTTATTTTCGGATAGTCTTTATCATTTACCATATTCAAAATATTTTTCCAACAATTAGTTTCTATACCAACTCGATTCCAGTATGCCTCTAGAATAGAAACTGCTTCTTTAAGTGTGATTTTTTTTTCATCGATTCAAGCAAATCCCTGTCTTTTGCAATAATTGTTGCCAGAAGACATTGGCTGGATCAGAGCAGTTACATTTGTAGGCAAGAACATACACCCAGTCAAAAAATATAGTTGAGCATGTTTATTGTAACCATTTTAACATTTATACAAGTTTTATAACAATATATAATCACAGTAATTTGTTATATGATTGTGGTAACCATCATATGGTTACAGTAAACAAGTATATGTGTGTGGCAACCATTTTTATGATGAATTATTATTTGTTGTTCTTAGATTATGATATCCATAATATGGTAAATTCTTCATCATAAAAATGGTTGTCATTTACTGAAATCATATATATGATTGACACTATCATGTGAATCGTTAGTTAACCATATTATGGTTACAACAATCATATAAACAATTGCTGTGACTAAAATATTCTTAAAAAAATTTTAACAATTTTGAAATGTTTATAGTAAACCTGCACAACTATATTTTTTCTCTGCGTGTGGCTTCTATAAAACCATCCTCGGATTTTAGGTCGGATTTAGGTGGATGGGATGGGGCATTTTCTATTAGAGAGATTTTTCCATTTTTGTAAGCTCTGGAGATCGCAATGTTTTGCGTTTTCCGGGTCCATAAAATGTATTGTTAACACGTTTTCAAATGTTATCTTTTTTTATTTTTAATTGAACAAATCGTTGATTTTGGAACTTTATACTTTTTACTTAACAATGTTACACTCGATCCTGTTTTGAATTATTCTAGAATTTTTAGGCATTTCTGATGATAAAGAAAATAAACACCAGGACCTACCCCAACAAGTGACGTAAAATAGCATTAAATAGCTATGCTATATCAGCAATTCGGGGATTCCCAAAATTAAAAATAAATTACCAAAAATTTTAAAAAAAATGTTCACTATTTAGACCTTAAACTTTGTTCAGTATTAAGAGCGCCAATACGATGATGAGGAGATCGACCCCTTTTCTGCTATTTCCCTTGTTAAATGCAAGATGGCTGTACAGCAGATACTATATGAGCCTGCACAAAGCAGGTGGACCAACGAGTCTTCCTGTGTTATATCGAGGTCTACCAGCAGTACGAACCTACTTATGGAATTTCGTCGAGAGCAAATAAGGCTAATTGTTTCCCTCATTACAGGACACTGTATATACTGAGCCTATGGTACAATGATTACTGTAGAAGCTGTCACAATGAAGAAGAGGGGGAGATGGTGTCCCACCTATTCTGCCAATGCCCGGCTCTGATAAACCTGAGGGAACGCATTCTCGGAATTCCATTCCTATCATGCTTAAATGAGTTATCAAGGATGAGTCTTAGACGAATCTACTCCTTCATCGGGGAATCTGGTTGGTTTAGCCTGGAAACAATGAACGTATGATAAATACCCAGCTGTTTACCCCTTGGGTATCACAATGGGATCAGTTTTTTGAATGGACCCAAGTGAGCTGCTTGAAGAGTGGCTACCAAAGGAACCTAACCTAGAGCGCCAATATAAAAAACTAAGTATTTACTTTGTATGGGCAGTGACACGCCTACATGTCTATTTTTCCCAAATAAGTAACAGAAAATTTACTCACACAAAATTTGAAAACTTGCACTGTTATTGTTACATAGATATTATTTATATGATTGTGGAAACCATAATATAGTTAACTTACGATTCACATGATTGTGTCAATCATATATATTTTTAACAACCATTTTTATGATGAATCATTATATAACAAGTATTTTCCTTGTTATATAATGATTCATCATAAAAAATTCATCCGAACCCGCTCCTTTTTTCAAATATACATATTGACAGGGTTACTAACACAAAGCCTTAAGATTCTTACTGCAATACTATATGTAATATAAATTACATAGAGCATTCAATATCTAGGAGAAAAGTAACTTATCTTATATTGTACCCAACTAAATCTGCTCAAAACCTGTAGAAATGCAGCTTATTCCGACAATAATTTAAATACCAACTTAACTATCATTCCTCAGCAAAAATCGTAATAATAAATCCCTAGTGTTTTATTATTAAATTCCACTTACGTGGCAACTGCAAAAAAGTAAAACTAACATCTAACAAATGTAATCTAAAGATTTAACAAAAAAGTCTCAAAAAACTCTGCTTAAACTATAAAGATTTGTAGGAAAAAAAATAAAAAAAAAAAGAAATTCGTTCATACCGTAATTTTCATAGTAGCAGCAACTCACTTACCTCCGCAACAATGCTGCTGTTTGTTTCAATATCTGCACAACTGGGATTATCACTGGAATCGCAGACAAAGCACTTTATAGCAGAGCCTTACAACATCAATGGTTGGATGGATGGATGCAGTAGAAGAATTTTTTAAATATTTTTTTTTTTTTTGTATTTTTTGCCAAATATTTATTACACAGAAATTGGCAGCACATTCATTTTAGCACAAACACGAATTTGAATTTGGAAAATAGCAAAAACAAAGTGAAGAACGAAAAACGCATTTGCCACCACATCGCACAAGAAACCGCAGCAGCAGAAGTAATAAAACACATCATTTCCATCAACATCAACAAGATTTTTTTATAATTTTTTTTTTTTTTTGCCACCCATTAAAATGGCAAAAAATACACAGATTTTAGAGAAAAATGAAAAGATAAGTATAATAAAAGAATTAAATTTAACACTTTAATATTTTTAATTTTTCTTCTACCAACCATTTGCTATGAACTGCATTAATAAGAAAACCGTTAAAATTGAATAACTTTTTAATAAATTTAAAGACATATTTCTTTTGTTGCGTTTAATAACTTTTTTTAGGATAATTATTAAAATTACTAATTATATTATTTTTTATTTAATTTTTTTTATATAAAAATAAGGCTTCTTTTGCTTGTAAAAAAAAACTATTATTGCAATTTCACTTTTTTAATTTAAAAAAAAAAACTTTCACGTTTTTCAACACGTTTTTATTTAAAACTATGCATTTAATTTGTTTTAAATAATTTTTCTATATTTTTCTTTCTATTTAAACCGATTTATTTCACAGTCAACTGAAAACTGAAACCAATTTTGCTGAAACTCATCAACTACTGTGTTGTGTTCTGCTCTGCTTTACCACTAAAGGATGCCTGCCTTCCTTCTATTGCTCATACACATTGATTATATGCACAAATACTCTATTTTACCACACACACATACACACACATATCCTGTCTCAGTCGTTTTCTTGCTTAATCGTTCGGCTGGCCACTCGTAACTCAGTCGTTCGCTTTGACTGTTAGTCGTGTTTAACCGTAAACGACTCAATGTTTTACTGAATGAAATACGAGAGGAAAATAGAAAATCACACACTTCTTACACCACACACTCACTCTCACTAGAAAAACATACAAATAGAATTTTTCTCTAGAAAAAATAGAAAATTCAACACAAAAATCTATGGGGCACGTCTGTGTTATTTTGCCATTTCATTTCGTAGCTTGCGAATTGAAGAAACAAAAAAATATTTAGCGTAGAAAAAAAAAAAAAAACATTTATTTGATTTTATGTTTCTAACTTGAATAAGTCAGTTAGGCGTGGGAGAACTTCTCCTTGGCGCCACTTTTTTTTGTTTTTGTCTTTGTAGTAGACGCACAAAGTAAGCAAAACGAATTGTTGTAGGTCGACTTGTTGGCTGTGGTACAGTTAACATATTATACAAAAGTTGCTCAGCAAGATCTTACTTAGTGCTGAACAGCAACTCGTTGGTCTCATGTAGAAAGGTCCTAACTCAAATAATATAATCAAAAAATATAGTTGTGCATGTTTACTGTAACTATTTCAACATTTTTATAAGTTTTTTAACAATATTATAGTCACAGTAACTATTTATATAATTGTGGTAACAATAATATGTCTAATTTACGATTCACATGATTGTATCAACCATATATATGGTTACAGTACACAAGTATATGTTTGTGACAACCATTTATATGATATAATATCCTAAAGTTAAGAATAAGAAGGCTTTATCAGAGAAGAAAGCAATTTAAGTGAAAAAGCTTTGTTTAGTTATTGAAGCTTCTTATTGGAAAATCGTTATTTAGTGATAATTTTTGTTTATGATGTCTAAAGATTTTAAGTTTCTTTAATGAAAAAGATATTTTCAGTGAAAAAAGTTTTTTTAATGTAAAAGTTCTATATTGTTTGTTGTTTTCTAATTCAATTTAAAAAAAAAAAAACATTTCTCATTTCTTGAAGTTTGAAAAAGTATTTAAAAGGATTGTAAAGCATATTCATTCTTTGGAAAAAGTATGAAATCGTCATTACGATTTTATGCTACAAAAAATTCTTAAAATATTTTAAATTCAATATTATTAAAATATTTAATCACAATTGTCTCTTTTTACTCTATAAAAGTATGTACTATTGTATCTTTCGGGCGCAAAATATTTGATTTGGTTAAACATGCAAATACAAGAACAGTCTGAATTCATATCGAATCCCCAAATACCTGAAGAAGTGACAAAGTTTAAATGTGACAAAATATAGATGTCTCAAGACCTCTGTTTGTATCAATAGAGTTTCAGAAATCTGCAGAAGGTAACAACTGTTTTATTAGCTCCACTGTACAATAGTCATGAGTTCGTCATTACTGTATCCAAAAAGTGGTAAAATAATCGAAAGGTGGCAACTTTTACTGCGAAGGAGAATTTTGCATCTTCCCATAATAACGTTAATGAGATCTACACCTCTCATGTCCGCATTATATTCGCCAACAATGGAGGGATATTATATTTCAATATACTTTTTTAGCTTTGTCGTATATCTTTGCTTGACGTTTTGGGATTTCACCAATGAAAGTAGAAGCCAGATTTACAATTATGTTGTCTTTCAATGAGACTGTTGGAATTTCAATGAACATTCTGATTTCTAGTAATGATTCGCGCCAGTCTGAAGACTAAATTTAAAGATGCGTCTAGGTCATGTTCGTTACTCTCAATAACATTAACTTTTTCAGTTTCAGGTTCAATTTTATAAGCGAATCACAAAGAACCACATAGTACATATATTTTGTAACCCCATTTATGGGGTTTGTTAGGTATGTATCGTCAATAGCTGGAGCAACATCTTCGAATATTCTGTGCAACTACAGAATATTCGGGATCATGAGAAACATTTTCGAATATTCTACATCTACAGAATAATCAGAATCAGCAACACTATCATCGTAAATGTCAAGTCCATCCTCACTTTCCTCAAGGATTTCTAAAAGTTTAGCATTCGTTAACGACATATTTACATGTAGGCTTCAAAAAAAAAACCAAGAAGATAATAAGTATGTATAACATAAATCCGATTTTCGCACTGAAAGCTTAAACACTTGTTATGGTTTGAAATTTTATTTAGCATTAAACTTTTGGCACAGATAAACATCCCAGCGGGAAAAAGATGCAGTAAAGAGGTCTTCCTAAATTCCTTATTTTGCAGACACAAGGACACCCAGCCACATTTCACAATCATTTAAATTTTACATGGCGTGTCATTGCGAGCCAAGGCCTTACATAGTCGCTGCTGTTAGATGGCTGAGAAAAGGCCTACTTAAGAAGGCATATTCGAATGTGATCAGTTAAAGTTCTGCAAGGAGAACTGCCGCGTAATGCCTGACAGAATGTATACATATTAACATCTATTAAAAACCCTTAAAATGAATTCGACATAAAACCTAAAGAATGGACTTTTTTATATAAAAAACTCCTTCACCCGAACTTCACAACTTCAAATGTTATAAAAGACTAAATTATTTAGAAGATTTTGCCACTTCTTCTGGCTTCATGTAACAGTTTATAATAAAAAGAGCAAAATATATAGTACTAGCTTGACCCGGAGCGCTTCGCTACCCCTGTCGTAGTAAAAATAGGTTCAGCCGTTTATTAATTATTGTTTAAGAACTAAAGGTACCAATTTTACCAGTTCTTCCCCCTGTTTATCCCTTTCTGGTAAAAGTATTGAAAAAAGTTGTAGCCTATTGACGCTTCCAAGTAAGGATCTATATACGTTCCAAATTCCAATAAATTGATTTAGTCGTTTAGGCGTGATGCTCAAACAAACCAACAAATAAACAAACAAACTTACAAAGACATTTATATATTTATATGGATTATAGAGAGACAATAATTGCAAAACCAATCATGTTTCAATATTAAATATAGGTTTGTTAGACCTTATTTTGCAATGCAATTCTGATTGTGTATGATATTTTTTAGAAAGAGAAGCATAATGAGTATCACATCTTTTAGAATGTGTAAACAGATCTTTTAGAAGGCCTACAAAGTGAAGACCTAGCATTTTTCCCCGCTGGGATGTGATAACAATATTGTCCCATTATATTTTATTTCTTTGTTATTGTGCACGGTTTGTACTAATTATGTTACAAAGCCTAAAGTAATTTATAAAACAGAGCAATACATAGGAAATTTTAGGTTATGTCACATTTCTGTTACATGGCCATATAAAGGGTTAAACTCTTTTCTTCTTAGTTGTTTTCTATAACAAAATCAATGCTGTTTAATTGTTTCTCTTACTTGTTTACAACAACAAATTGGACAAACACACATTGCTTTGTTTACTTTTAAGCTTGAAGGATACATGTACAAGTTTTTTGCATATGTGTTAGTAACATCTTTTCATGCTTATAACTTCTAAAAAACTGATACGATTTCAATAAAATATATGTTGTGCACATCTGTGAATAAATACCTATAAAATGGTATATTTTTGGCCAAAATTTTATGTATAATGTAGGCAAATCGACTTGTCTATTTATATTATGAGATGAGATTAATCTTTTTGTCAGTTCGTTTAATGGATATGGATTTAAAAATAGTACCAAATTGAAAGAAGACAAAGATATCAATCTTTTTTAAAAAATGTCGAAATAAACAGTTTTGCTTATTTTTAAATTAAGCAAAAAATTTATTTTAATTTAAGGGTAATTATTCCAATGAAAAAGATAATTTTACAATATTTATTTTTGATACCATTTTTAAATAAATATTTCCTAATCTATGATGGAAAGGCGCATAGTACTTATTTGAGTAAAAAGAACTATTGTCATATATATACAATTTCATTGAAAATACTTAAACTTTTTATAAATGTGTAACGTATAAGTGTTATACATTTATCTAACATAATTAATATTACTCATGCGTAATGGAGCACACAATTCAAAATTTATTTATTTAAAAAAAAATCACTAAAAATACATCAATGATACCTCAACAGTTTGACTGGTACTTTATTTTTAAAAAATTAATTATGTTTGATAAAAGATATAGTCCCAACTATGACTTATGAAAAAAATCTAATATTGGATTTTGCTAATTTCCAATATCATATATAATAGATTCCTCAAATTCGACAGACTTTAACTAGTGACTCTATAAAGTTCTTATCAACCTTCTATTGCTACCAAATCCAAAACATGTCACCAGCTTTCTCACAAACCCAACTTACCACTGTCACCAATTTGTAATGTGGTTACACAATATGACGTAAACATATTTTACATACATAAAATATTACTTTTTGTTTTTTATGATGATGCTGCTGCTGATGTTGCTATTGGAGTTTTTTTTTTTTTCTTTTTGTTTTTATACTTTCTGTAATCTTTATGTATATTCTACCTTTCAAAGTCTGTGAAATATATTGTTTGCTCAAGTATTTATGTAGTTTTACTATGAAATTTAATAACTTTTTCTTCGCAATACCCAAGCTAAGGGAAACAACATTTTTGTAAATAACTTGTTTACTTAGGTTATTTTAGTATTTATCTTAACGAAAAAAAAAAAAAAAAAAAAAAAAAAAACTTCTGAAAAATGTTTAAATAATTTTTCACTTTTCTATGTGTAATGTGAAATGTTGAACATATTATTTAAATAGTTTTCACAACTGCAAGTAGTGAAATAAATGTGTGTCAGCTAAAAAGAAAACATTTGTGATTTTTTAGTTAAATTCTATTAGATGTTTGTAAAATATATGAAAAGAAACTTAAAATTGTGTATAAACCATCATGAGCCATCATGCGTAACGTATGAGTAACATTAATTATGTTACACAAATTCATAACACTTATACGTCAGGTTGTCTGGCAGAAAATGAAGTGAAATGAAATGAAATAAAACAATTGAAATTTATGAAAATTTTTGTATGCATTTCCAGAGGAAATGGCAGTAGATTTTCCTATTCATTGCTATAAAATTGTAAAAGAAAAGTAAATTTATTTAATGTCTAAGTGAAATAATGATTTATGTTTTTTTTTTCGTTGGAAAACCTTGTAAAATGGTTGAACATTTTATAGAGTAAATGAATAAGCTTTTGCAAATATAAAGTATATATTTGGCAATGTTTTTATTTAAATATTAAAACTCAAAATTTTTAGTTTTTAACCAAAATATTGAGTGCATAACTTAAAAATATGGGATTCACAGCATATGGGGTATCTTTTGAACACGGTTTGTGTCTTTAATAACTTATATGTTATTTCGAAGGGTACATATCTATCATTTATTCTCACTAAGTTATTGAACATTATAGTGTAAGCTACAAAGTTTTTTTTTTGCTTCGAAAATTTTGAATTTTGTACCAACAAAGCGTCATATGTGGTAAGTTTTGCTTTACTTCTTTAATTTAAAACAAGTAAGAGTGCTATATTCGGCTATGTCGAATCTTAAATACCCTTAACCTTTGTTGTGGATGCATTAATTGCCCACTTTCACCGTATAGCATCCTATATATATCAAGAAAACGTTTAAAGATGTTACATTTAATTGCTGACGAACAGATTATACTGTTGAAGTTACAAACAAAATGACAATCTTATATATGTATACCCTTCTCACGAAGGTGAAGGGTATAAAAGCAAAAACGCCAAACGAAACACCAAAAAAGCAATGAAACCAACACACATCCAAACATACGTTTTGTTGCTTTTTTGTCAAAGCATGCAATAAATTGTCTTTTTTTTGATTAAATTTTCAGAGGTTGTCTCGGATTTTTGCTCATATCTCCGTTGTTTATGGACGGATTTTGCTGATTTTAAATAGGAAACTTCTCGAAAGCATGTCTGACAGAATTATTGAAGATTTGGTCACCAGCTTTTGCTAAATGTGTTTCATCGGTATCAACGTGTGAAAAATAGTTTGTGCGGTACAGAAGTTGTGATTTTGTCACGGAAGACAAATATCGCCCAGCCCAGCTAAATAAGTTTAAATACCAAGAATTTGAGGCATATCTACATGAAGATTGTAGCCAAACTCAACAAGAGCTTGCAAAATCATTGAGAGCTTTCCCAAGCAGCAATTTCATAACGTTTGCGAACAGTAGGATTCACCCAAAATCAGGGAAATTGGTTACGAATTGAAGCCGCGAAAATTTGAAAGACGATTTTGCATGTCCAAAATGCTGCTTGAACGCTATAAAAGAAAATCATTTTTGCTGCGAATCATTACTTGGGATGAAAAAAAATATCTATTACGATCACTTGAAGCATTAGAAATCATACGTAAAGCCTATCCAATCAGCCGAATCGACACCGTAATATTCCATCATGACAAAGCTCGGCCAAATGTTGCAATAACTGTTAAAAAAACTATTTAGAAAGAAGTGGTTGGGAAGTTTTGCTTCACCCGCCTTATAGTCCACACCTTGCCCCGTCCGACTACTATTTGTTTTGATCGATGTAGAACGCGGTGGTTGCGGTCGCCGTATGGCACCTAGCGCCATCCTGTTGAAACCAAATAGCGTTGAAACCAAAAAATGAAGCTCCGGCTTCATATTTGAAAAAATAAGGTCCGATGATGCCATCAGCGTGTAAACAGTACCAAAAGGTGCGAAGTAATTTAGAAACGTTTGTTTTCTTTTTGGAAATAATTCGGTATCTCGGGAACTATTAGAGATATTGTTACAAAATTTCACATGGTTAGAGCTGAGATGTTTTACACTTGTTCAGTTTCCTAGGGGTAATGGAAGAAAGAACGTGGCTCCTCAAATTTGGCCACTTCAGGTCTCACATTTTTAAAAAAATCTATTTATGATCCGAATGAGCTGAAATTTAAACAAATACGCTTACATGTGTAGGTTATCTCCAGTAGTTGAATAGCTCTATCTTTTTTTGGTTTTTTAGATATGGCGGGCCTATGAAGGGTCCAAATTTATTTTTAAAATAACTAACAGCTATATTGGAGACAAAATTTTAAATAAAATCAAAACAACTTACTAACAGATATCCCGTCTCTATAAAAAGTTACAAAGATCCAAAGTTGGAACATGTAAAAAGGGCGGTATTTTTTAAGTTTTTTTACCAAAAAAGTCTCCATATTTTCTCTTTTGTAGAAATCAATTTTCTTCGGGACTATATAAAACTTGTGTATGATTCGAAAAGAGAACTTAACGCAAAAGCGTGTAAAGTAAAACTTGACTCACTTAAGTAAACCTAGTTCCTACCAGAGCTATCCAAACTTGGCCAATTTTTAAAAAAAATATTTTGGTTTTAGTAAAAAATTCTAAAAAGGCAAAGCACCGATCCTCGATGAAGCTCCATATTTGTTACTTAAATACTTATAATTTGTTTTCCTATCACACGGTAAATAACGCCTTATTCTTATTCATATTATATCTTTAACCGTTAACCGTTTTACATTAATTCAAATTTTATATTTTTCTTCACTGAAAATCACCATATTATATTTTTTTTTTTTTTTTTGGTTTTTAAGGTAAATTACTTCGGAAAAATTCATAAAATTATTTAATTTTACTAAAATATCAATTTTTAAGTCCTAAGGTTTTCAACAATAGTAAATACTTACATAAAAAGCTTATACTTACTCTTCAGAAGCTCCACAAACCTTGCCCACTTTAAAATATGTTTTCGTTTTTGCATGTTCAATAACATACTTGTGAAGAAAATTTTTCCTGACTTTTTATAGTTTTTTATACCGGAATTGCTTAAGGGCCAAACTGAGCAGCTGAATTTTTAATAAAACGTTAGCTGAGACTTCAAGCTTAAATGCTGCTCTTAAACCTGCTCTTAAACCACTGTGCGGTCCGCTTTTCTGCATATAACGGAGTCTGTAGGGTCTCTTGTGGATTGGACTTTATTTATTAACACACCCGATAAGCCTAAAATAAGCTTCAGCGATATACCAGTCGTCTATAAGTTGCGCGAATCGCTGAGTGATATTCAAAGTAAATTTGGATATTTCGGTAGCGTTATTCAAGCGTCAATCAAGATATAAAATATAACACAACTTAATTTAATCCTTAACTAATCACCTCTTTTATAATACTTCATCACTTACTACATTTTCAAAATACATTCATAAACTCTTATTTAAGCGATCTAGTATACCATCCCATAAACAAAAATTATGCAAAATATATATCAAGTGCATTCTAACATTTTTATTTGCACTCAATTCCATTTAGTTAAATAAAGTAGAAAATTTAACTTGCAAAGCAATTTCTTCTACTTCACAATGATAAAAAGTATAATTTTGAAAGAAACTGTTAAAATTGAAATGTTAAAAACAGCAAAAAAAAAAAATAAGAAAAATAAACGGGAATAAGATAGAAAAAAACATTGCAACAAGCACGTCCTTGTAACTACATGAACTCGCAAGTACAGAAGAAGGAGGCAAAATATTAAATGGGGAAACAAGTATGCGTCACAATACTATACTGTTCGTACAACCAAATACAACTACAAATCATACTTGGTTACTAAGTTTATTTGTATGTATGGATATACTTTTCGATTTGATGATTGCAATAATGCTACACAGCGAGGAGGATGATGCTGCTGATGATGACGATGATAATGTTGCCATTAAACAAGATAATAATGAGGGGGCTACAGCTACAACAATAATAAAATCATGATTATGACGTTAAGTACTTTTGTTGTTTTATATACTTTTTGGCAACCATTTTTACAACAGCGGAATTCCACACAATGCCACAGAATAATGGCAAAAAAAAAGCGAATGGGAAAAAAGAAATGAAATGCCATGAAAGACAAATAGAAAAAAAAACCACAGCGGAAAAATCCAGCAGTCAACATACTTCTTCTCATCATCAAAATAGTACAAAGAAAATGGCTTCACACAGCCATAACTGCAACAAAAAACTGTTACAAAAAAGAAATTTGTTAAAAATCATAGAAAATTGTTTGAATTGTGTTAGATAAGAATTGAGTTAGAAAAAAACTTATACAAATTGTGGATTATAAATGACTTTTTGTTGCCCTAATAAAAATGCATTAAAAAGGCTTGAGGTTGAGAAAGTATAATTAATTTTGGTAGCTTAGTAGTTAGTATTTTTCCATTTAATCTTCATATTGAAGCTAGATCTTTTTTGGTTGTGAATTAAACATTTTAAATATGACAGCCATAAATAAATACACATAGATCGGAAACTCTGCTGTCAAAGTAGTGAGAATGTATTAGTAAAGAATCTATGTGAACACAAAAACAACTCTTGTAGGTGTGATTAAGGAATGAGATCGTAAAATTCTTAACACACGTTTTCATTAAAACTTTTAACCCAAGTGTTATTTGATTTATTTTTTTTTTGGATCAAGTTACTTTTGTAAAGCATGTCAGTTATTATGTTTAATGTCAATTATGTTCATTTATTGTTAATCTGATTAAAATGAGTGACCAGAAAAAAGTGCATACTAAAATTATTAAATATTTTCAACAAATCCAGCTTGGTCCTACAAAAAGTTGGCCAAACAATCAAAGGTCTGCTATCAAACTTTTTCCAATGTTATTAAACAGTACCGGGAGAACTTGTCCGTTGATATAAAACCTGGTTCAGATAGAGGGAATGGACCACATGATGCTTCTAAAGCCAAAAAAAATAGAAAGCATTTTCAAAAGAGCTCTCAACACCTCCGGTAGGAAAGCAGCCAGTTTAGGTCAGTACTCAGACTATGTGGTATGACAAGTTAAAGCCAATGAAGGTTTAAAAACATACAAGGCTCAAAAAGTTCCTGACAGGAACCCTGCTATAAATTTAGAGGCCAAAGACAGAGCACGGAAATTGAAGTCAAATTTTATACAAAAAATATACCTGCTGCATAATGGATGACTAAATGTACGTATGGAAAATTTTTCGCAGCTTCTGGTTCCATTTTTTTTATGTTGCAGATGCTCGAGGGAATAGTGAAGAAAAGTTTGGGACCCAAAATCAGCCAAATTTCCCAAAAAGTTCTTCGTATGGCAAACAATATGCAGTTGCGGCAAAAAAGCCAAACATTTGTTACAACGGGCTCTATAAATACCGAAATTTACATTAAGGAATGTTTACAAAAAAGGATGTTTCCATTCATAAGACTTCTTAATGTGTCCAGTTATTTTTGGCCTGATTTGGCATCTGTCACTATGGTAAGAAAGGTCTTGAGTGGTAAAAGAACAATAATGTGGTATTTGTACCAAGAGAGGCTATTTCTCCAAACTGCCTAGAGCTGAGTCCAGTGGAGAGATATTGGGCTCTTGTTAAAAGAGAATTGAAGAGCACAAAAAAGGTGTCCAAAAGTGCGGTAGATTTTAAACGGAGATGGACAACCTGTTCGGACAAAGTGACATAAAGCACTATAAAAACCATAATGGAAAGGTTTTCGAAAAAGGTTCAAAATTTCATCATTAGTGATTTGAACTATAAAAACAATTTTTTTTTTTTTATAAATTGGAACAATAATTTCAATTAAATAAAAAAAGATTCAAAACTGAAAGTTCAGTGGTTTCATTTTTATTAACATATATATATGTTAAACATTTTTCGAACTCAGTCCTTTGTTTGAGTAACTTCTTTGTTTGAGTTTTTTTTCTAGTTTCCACTCTATGTGTTTTCTCTATGATGACAAATTCTATCTGTGGTTACTTCAGTTATTTTTTATGTACTTTTCATTAGTAGTTTTTTCTGAAATTTTCTTCTTCTTCATGCCAAAAGCTTTCCAAAAAAAACTCTTCCACAAAAATATGCTTGTATACAAAGAAAACTATTTCTCAAATAAATTTAATAAAGCTTTTTTCAACGGAACCGATTTCAAACAATTTCAATAGGATTCGTCCTTGCACCCAACAAACGCACGTACCAAATGTTGTCGAAATATCTTCAAAAATGCAACCAATACTTTGCGCATAAAGTTTACATGGACAACCAGCCAGCTAGACGAACAGATCAACGGATATCGTTTAAGTGATTCTAAGTTGGTCGGTACAACATCACAAACTCATAACACCCACCACACTATAGTGGTGTTTGTTGCAAAAACCAAAAAATTATTTAAAAAAAAACGTCAGATCATGTTTGATATTCAATAAACAATTTAATAGTATAAAAGCTTTAACATGGAAAACAATTTCACAATATTTCTAATAAAAGGCTTTAACTGTCTTTTTTTCCAAAAACTAATTTCCCCAATTAAAAGATGTCTTACTCTTTCAACGAATATTTTAAAAGCTCTTTTTCTCTAAAAACTAACCTTAAAAACAATATTATATTATTGAACAAAAAGCTTTATTCTGTTTTTAATAAAAAAAACGATTTCCTATTAAACAAGCATTATTCATCATAAATTCAAAATAAGCAGTTTTACAAGAAACCTTCATTCAACAAAACGTATTTAAACAAAACGCTTTTTCAACAAACTTGTATTTTATATTTTTCCCCAAAAAAGCTTTTTCACAAAAATATTTTTTTTTTCCAAAAGTTTAAAAATTTTTCTATGACAAAATACTTTTATACAAGCAGTAATTTTCTTAAAAAATATTTTTTAAACATCTAAACGTGTTTTTTATTAAATAAATACTTTGATAAAATAAAAGCTTTATTATGGAAAAAATTGTGAAGGTTTCCATTAAAAAAATCTTTCTTCAGCAAAATTTTAAAACAAAAAATTTTAAAAAATTGGTTTTTGTTATAAACCAATTTCAACAGAGATTTTAAATGATTTTTCCACTAAAATTTAATATTGAAAAAATTCTATAAGCGTTTTCATTAAAATAGTTTTCTGTTATAAAAATCAGTTTTTACAAAAAAAGTTTTTTCAACAAAATTAAAAATAACATTTTGACTAGAAAAGCACTTTCAGCAAAAATTTTATTTTGTTTTTACAAAAAATCTGTTTCCATATCATCTTAAAACTAGCTTGGATAACAATCTTAAAGCTTTTCCAACAAAACACTTTATTCAGCTTTTCAACAAAATTCAATCCAGTTTTTACAAGTAAAATTCCTTCAACAAAGATTTTAAAGATGTTTTTATCTAAAAACTAACCTGAAAAATAATACAAACTTTTTAAACAAAAAAGATCCTTACGGTTTTATAAAAGCTGTTTAGATCTAATAAAAATTGTACACGAAAAGGATTTAAACAGAAAGTTTTTCTGTATATAACTTCAATATGAATACTTCTTATTGAACGTAATTTATTGATTGTCCCAATTGTAAAACAGTTTTTCATATACCATATAAATGAAAAAAACTGAACGTCAAGCACTAACATTATTTTTCTGTTAATTTCTTATACTTTTTCAAACATTTTTGTAAGAAAATACAATTAACTCATACAAATCACATAATATCCAACAAAGATCGCTATATCCAGCCAACTAACCATTAATGTATAGGGTGTCGAAAATAAAAAAAATAGAAAAAAAATAAAAAAAAATTCCTTTTATTCTTTTCTCTCAAAGCGTTACAGGTTTAAAGGTTAACAGTTATTTGTTAGCTGCACTCTTTTTCCATTTTCTCATTCAAAACCCAACATTATAACAGTTTGTGGGCAAAGATTATATTTTGTTGATTGTTTTGACATTAAATGTAAGGAGGCGGCATCAACCAACAAAAGTCTCAATGACAGTCATTTGTTGCATTTAAAAATAAAAAAACATAGAACAAGACAACGACTTCTCATTTAGTTTTTGTAAGCGGCCACAAACTGCAGCTTAAGTTTCAATTATTCGCAGTGAAAAATAAAATCCATTAAAATCACGAAAACAATTACATTTTGCCATGATGTTGACTCTGAATACTGCACATTTAAAAAACAAAAAACCCTCAACGCCATCAAATGACTAAATACTTGTGAAACAGTCACTGTCAGTACCCAAAGCCAGCGTCACTGCTGGCTGCTTAGTAAATGTCCTGGTGTGTTGGCCTGCGAATCAGTGTGTGCCGAAGAGTGTTTGTTGGCTGGGAACTTTAAAGAACCTTGTAAGTTTACTAGGTTTCATTACGTATCGTATCGCATTTTATTTTACATTTGGTTTCCGGCTTTCATAACGTTTATTGTTGCCTACTTCCAGGCTGTTTAACTGATTGCACCATTCAAATGTAGGCGAATGTGCGACGTATGACGCTGTCGTCGTTTGTTGTTGTAAAACTTACAAGTCTGTATTTGTAAATATGTAAATGTATGTCTGTAAGGTTATGTTTTGTTGTTGTTTTTTGTGATTTACAAATAAAAATAATTGTTTATTGTGACATTTCAATGGTACTTTTGTAAGTGTAGTTGTATTTGTGTATGTATGTGTGTGTTCTTTTTTCTTATTCAATATTTCTTTACATTTTGTATATGTCACACCAGCTGCCATTTTATATGTGTTTGTGACCTTAACCGCCATCACAATAATAATCATAAAAAGAGAGTGTTTTTCCTTGTTCTGTTGTTTCATTAATTCTAGGAAATGTCTTAATTACTGACTTGTAATTAGCTAGAATATATTGAGTTGGAACAATAATGGAGCAAAATTATCATGTATAAATAAAAATGTAAAAAATCCTACCAAAAAAAGCACAACAAGTTCTTATTATTTAAGATCAGTATAAAGTATTTAATATCACATAAAAATCTTGTGCAATAATGATATTGCAGCAAAATTTTTCATTATTCAGAGAACTTATATCCTCACCAAAGATGGAAAACTAAACTTTTGATCGATATCAAAATAATAACCAAATAATACTCCAATTAATAATACTCCAATTTTTCTATAGAAAAACAGATTTACTTACATTTTTCTATAGATAAAACTGTTATACTCACATGATTCCATAGAAATAACCGTTATACACAAATTTTTCTATAGAATAAACTGCTACAAACAAATTTGTACATAAAATAAACTATAAACTCTAGTGTATAGAGTTTCCAATTCGGTTTTAACCGAAACCGCGGTTTTTCAAGGCCTTAAACCGAATATTATTCTTCGGTTTTCACTTTTAATCTATTTTCAGTAGATAAATTCAAAATTTAGAAATGAGAAACAAACTTTTCCATCCAATTATTCATCCAATATCTCTACACACAGATCGGTAAAAAAATCTTAAGATTTGTTTAAATTTTTTAAATTGTATTACAATAATTGCTTCAGATGATGTAGCAGGCTACCTTTCACAGGCTAAATGCAAAATTTTTGTTACAAAGTCTTAGTTATTTTCAAATATCCGATAAAAGTATGGAGTACTAGCTGACCGGTGCGCTTCCCCACCTCAATTGGAATAAATAAATAATACTATTAAGTCTCCCTTTGTAAATTAATTCTAATTCAGGAAAACACATATCTAGTTTCATCTTTATTGATTCATTGTAATGTGGATTGTAGCTCATTCTAGACGTATTATTAGAATAAAAACAGAACCATAAAGACCCATATTTTGAATTCCTACTC
Organism: Calliphora vomitoria; assembly: GCA_942486065.2. Lineage (NCBI taxonomy): Eukaryota > Metazoa > Arthropoda > Insecta > Diptera > Calliphoridae > Calliphora > Calliphora vomitoria. The sequence goes on along the minus strand of OW818030.2, from coordinate 111,555,242 downwards.
AGAATCATGAATGTTTAATTTCATATTTCTGTGTCCATTATTATTGAAAATACAAAAGAAAGGTAAGACTATAATCACCTTTCGTGAATTCTAACTCATTCAGAATCATTTGTGCCTAATTTTAAGGTTTATATTGTTATATTCAAAAAGTACCTTTACAATAAAGAAATAGTAACATTAATTATCCGTTTTGAATTCGCGTTTCTATGTCCATAGTTATAAAATATTCAAAAAGTACTACTAGTTCGAAAAAGTACCTGCAATTCCCTTTTTTATATTCTAACTCAGTCAGGATCATGTGTGTTTAATATTCTGCTTTAGGTTCATTATTATAGATATAAATTTCAATAATAGTTTCTGTTACTACAATATTAATATGCCATCTATCCTTGATTCTTTCTTTATAATAATAAAAAGTGCCATTAGAAGAAAAAGTAAAAATTTTCCACACTTAAACACTTTCAAGTTTGAAATTTCAAAGTAATTTCCTGATTCTAGGTTCAATATTATAGAAAATTAATTTTGAAGAACGAAAAAGTACTCCTTAGTTTGGTTTAGTTCTCCATTTTTGGTATCATAATACAATTGAGCACACTATTCTTGATTCTTTCTTTACTGAGAAGCATATTAGCCAACTTTAGCTAATTTTGTATATTAAAAAATTGACATTAAAAGAAAAATTTTCCTTTATCCTCGTAAACACTCGTCAAATTTGAACATTAAATTTGTTTAGCAGTTCCTATATTATCAACTAATATAATAGTTAATAAATTGTCACAAAACCGAACCGAAACCGATTGGTTTTCAATTTTTTTAAACCGCGGTTTTGAAATTCTTCGGTTTTTTGGAAACTCTATTATACACACGTTTTTCTATGAAGAAAACTGTTTTACATACATTTTACCACAGAAAAAACTGTTATTCACAAACTTGTCTGTAGAGAAAACTGTTATACACATGTTTTTTCATAGAAAAAATTATTATAAAATATTTGTTTATGAAAAAAAACTGCTTCAATAAAAATTTGTTCATAGAAAAAACTGTAATACATACATTTTTTCATGGAAAAACGTCTCTATAAAAAACTTTCTATAGAAATAACTGTTATACACAAATCTTTTAATAGATGAAACTGTTATACACATATTTTTCTGTAGAAAAAAACTGTTATACACATATTCTTCAATGGAAAAAACAAACAGTTATACACTACTTTTGCTATAGAAAAAACTGCTAAACACAAATTTTTTTATAGATAAAGCTGTTACACATAATTCTTTCTGTACAAAAATCTGTTATAAACAAATATTTCTTTACAAAATAACCTTTCTATACAAATAACACTTATGCACAAGTTTTTGTTAATTTTAGTGGAATTCGGTAAACCTTTTGATGCTAAATGTGAAAGAGGAAACAAGCACAGGCAAAACAATTATAACGAAAATCGGACCATTATAACCAAAATCGGATACATCTGACAAATATTTTCATTTGCAATCTTATATTACGGACCAAGAACGTATTTCACTTCCGATATAACGAATATTAAGGAGAAATTTATAATATTGACCAATTTAAAACATTGTTATATATTACACTGTGCGAAAAAAATACCTGGAAAGTGATATTATTTTTCTACACCATTTCCAATTGTATTTCAGAAATTTCCAATTGAATTTCAGAAAATTCTCATTATATTTTCGAAAATTCCAATTCAATTTCAGAAATTTCCAATTATATTTCAGAAGTTTCCATTTATATTTCAGAACTTTCTAATTGTATTTCAGAATTTTCCAATTGTATTTCAGAAATTTCCATTTGTATTTTAGAAGTTTTAATTTATACTTAAAATGTTTCTAATTGTATTTTAGAAATTTCCAATTGTATTTCAGAATTTTCCAATTGTATTTCAGAAAATTCTAATAGCAATTCCAATAGAAATTTCTGAAATACAAATAGAAAATTCTGAAATACAAATAGGAAATTCTGAAATATAATTAGAAATTTCTGAAATTCAATTGGAATTTTCTGAAATACAATTGGAAACTTCTGAAATACAATTGGAAATGGTGTAGTAGATGTTATAGAGTATAACAAAAATCTGATGTAATGCAGTTTAATTTTCCAGCTGAGGTATGACTCAGTCTGTCCACGTTCAATTCAGAGCTCTGCTTCCTTTGAAATAAAACACGAATATTTTTTGGTGGCATATAAAAATATTTAAAACAAAGCTTTTATTAACGAAACCTTAATCTACTTATTAAATACTTTAATCTACGAAGTTATTCAGCAATTCAAATGCGTCGGTACACAAGGTGAGTGGTGAAGCGATGATGGAGAACGGGTGATCCTCTGCTTAGTGGAAAGAGAAAACAAACGGGAGTTTGTAATGAAATATTACAAATATTTCGGTTTGTTTAGCAGTTTAGTATCTACAGTCGGCTGAAGTACCACTATGTCAAGAAGAATTCGGAGGTTCTTGAATTCGGCTACGGATGCAAAAATATGATTTTAAGAAGAATTCGATCGGCTAAAACTTCAACTAATTCAAGAAGAATTTGGGGGTTTTTGAATTTGATTTCTTCTACTAGAGTACGAATGTAAGAAAAATTCGGGAGTTCTTACAATCGGCAAACTACAAGAGCAGGTATTGGGTTAGATTCAGGTTGTACTTCAGAAATACAGCACGAATGCAATAACAGCTCTTCATTATCATACAACTCTGACTACTTATCAAAAATAAATATAAACAATTTGGGAATTATATCAACACACATTAAACTGTAACTATTTAAGTAAAAAGAAAATAAACTGTATAAGAATTATAACGCACAATCTGTATAAACCCAGTTTGTACGTATTACTCTCAGCTAGTGCGTTTGTGTGTGTGCGTGTGTATGTTCTATTATTACCCTGCAGTTCATTGCACTAGTTCCGCGACGTCGAATTAGTTAGCCACTGAGAACTACCACTAGTGATTTTTCAACCTACTCGCAACGTTATTGAATGGTGAATTTAACACGGGGATGTCATTGCAGGTGGCCGATTGTCACACTCTGCATAACACTTCACTATTAAATTCAATAGTACGAATACTCCAGCATTTAAGAAAAAAAATAAAAAATAAAATTTTCGGAGAGCGGGATTGAACACATAACCTCTGGTTTTGTAGTCAAATGCGCTAATCACTAAGCCACAGAGCTCTTATTTGTACTGCTCTCAATTTATTATTAAGAATTACATGTGAGTCTACTCTCAATTTTTACTTTTTTTCATCATCAGAGAGAAGAAAAAACCAAACGACCACATTCAGCATTACATGTGGCCATCAAAGTGGTATATTTTAGAGAACTTTACCAAACGGCCACCTTCAGCATTACATGTGGCCATCGAAGTGGTATATTTTAAAGGATTTTATTTTACTTGAATTTATTTTCAAAAACTTAAGGCGAATATCCGACTATTGTTTGTTACTGAATACGCTGGCGAAATGTAGTGCAAATGATAACCATTTAACTACCACTTTAACAGCCACAGCGAACTAGTTTCTTGTGCAAGTAGTAATATAGCTAGTGTAAGGTTTCCAATTGGCACTTTTCAAACTGCTGGGTACTTACAGCACAAACCGGTTTGTATTAAGTACTTGTGTTTTTATTATTATATACTTATTACATTTTATTATTACATATATATGTTTATAACGACACGTTACACTGTTATACTCTATAACTTGAGTTACGGGTAAAAGCCCGGCTTACCGTACCTTTATGCACTTATAAGCCAGTAACTTAGTAGAATATAAACTTATTTAAAGTTTCTTAGCTGATTTCGAAAGAAGAAACTGATGCCTTTCAAATCGTGTATATGATATATAAGTAACCTTGAGAAAACTGCATGTATTTTTCTAGCAAACATATATATATTTTTTAATTTTGTCACCATTTTCTGAACTTGGCGTTGCTTTATTTTTTGCTGGTTCAATTCTAAGTCGTATCTTTTTAAGTTTAACGAAAGGCCTGACATTATATTATTCGTTATACCGAGCTTTGTCTTTAAGAAAGGCAAATCCAACAATTCTTAAAAAAAAAACAAGAAAAATCCAATTTTTTTATTTCCACGTGACCAATATGAATGATTTGGAAAACATCATATTATCTAAAACTGTTGCCCAGATTTGGGATTTTGTTAAACTTTGCTTAAATTCAAAATTCGATAACACAAATAGATATAATTCGTAACAGCTTAGAAAAACCTTAATTATAATATTTTAGAGCTATCTTTGTTGATATACTTTAAACAAATATATAAAAGTTCCCTAAGAAACTTCTTTTATGAAGAGTAAAAAATATTAAAACTTAAGATTTTCTCCATTATTTTTGGATTCATGAAAGATATTGATTGGAAACTTTTCATGTTTCATGTTTCTTATTTATTGCTTAACAGGCAACATTTTAATGAAATCGGGCATACGGTGGGCGCGATATTAGAAACAAACTGAACCATGGTGAAATTTTAATTTTCAAATGCGTATAACTCCATAACTAAAAGAGATAAACAGCGCACGCCACTATGTACAATACTTTAAAGGGCTCTAAAAATATATATAAACTCTTTAAATTTACACAAACAACCAAAAATTCGCAGGCGTTAAAAAATTTTACTTTGGAGCCCTAATTTGAGACTTCGTCTTCTAAAAATAAACATGAACTCCACAGCTACACCTGTGTGAAATTTCATGCCAATCGTTTCAGTTAGTTTTAAATGACTGGTTTATTTCCAAAATAGTTTTATGCATTCCAAATATGTATGTATTCCTGCATAATAGAAAAAACAAAGTGTACGTATACGTAATATTAAAACACAACATTATAATAATACATATTACTCATACGCAGGTGTCCCTGTAATAAATAATAGAATTTTTAAATAGAATTTTAAACAGCAACAAAACTTTCACATATCCATCTAGCCATTAGCTTTGTTTATTTATTATTAATTAAACTTTCAAACAAACTACGGCAAAACTGCTGCATCATTTTACAATTTAATTGTAAATTTTTAAACAACTGTGTACCTTTTAATTTGATTAATTAAAAAACACTGACATTGAGGGATTTTACAACCTGGCTACAAATGGTTATTCCTAGTTTTTCCAACTCTCTGGCCAGCAAACAAACAGCAAATGTTGGTTGTAAAACACAGGAAAAACTTTCATGATGAAATAGAAAACCGTCAAAGCAGATCAACAAAAATCTACAACAAACTTTATCGTTAGATAAACTCAAAACAAAAACAAACTTTAAATAAAAAAAAATAAATAAAAAATAATTTAACACACAACGAGCAAAAAACAAAAAGAAATCGTTAAGTTGCTAGAAAAACTAAAACTATCAGAAAACAAAAGGAAAAAACTATAAATGAGAGAAGAGAAAAAAGGACTAGAAATAAAACATTAAAACCAGCATCGTTTGCAGTTAAAAGACAAATTGGAAAACGTGTTAAAGCTTTTAGGGATTAAAGCAAAAGATGAAGAAAGTTACAACAGGGGCAAAAAGGGGTAGGGACAAAGGCAACAAACAACAAATAAAGCAACGGAAAACAGCTTTAATTGCTGGACATAAAAATACTTTCAAGTAAAAATTTCAAATATTAATCATGGCAGTACTTAAACTAAAGCCAACTAAAAACAAGAAAAGGAAAAGGAAAGTATTTTGTTGGTTTATTTTTCTAAGAATGTATAGGAAAACTTTGTTTTCAAATTTAAAAAGAAATCAATTTAAAATGAAAATGATTTCTAAAAGAAATTAAAAAAAGCTTAAACTAAATCAGAGTACAAAATTACTAGCAAATAACTTGAGAGAAGTTAATACAATATAAAGCGCTAAATATCTCTACAATTAAGTTTATTATAAAAATATCAATTTCAAATTATATTAAATTTCCTAAACCATTAATAGTAATTAAAGCATTTACATACTTTATTACCCAACCGCATTAAACATAATTCTCTTATCATTTTACTCATAAAGTATACATTATTAAAGCATATTTTAAGGCGTTTTGTTATTTTAATAAATCTTGACATACAGGTGAGTGAATGTTGTGTTTTATTTTATTTACTTTTTCCCCTGTTGTTGCTGTTGTGCATGTTGACACGCGAATTGTTGATGTTTCTAGTGTTTTTTTTTTTTCTTATTACTTAACTTTCTTCACATTTTTTGGGCTTGTTTTTGACACAAAAACATTAACCTTTTTCCAACAATCATATACACACATATTCATAAAATCATGACGATTTAATTAATGTTTATTCTTATCGGTCAGTTTGTGTTAATAAATTATACGCCATAATGTTGACCGGTAACGAACGTCATTAGTACGTTTATCCAATGCGTGTTTTGTGCGTATATATTTTTTTTTTTTTGCTCACTGGCGTGAAATTTGGTAATTTATTTGTCTGTATTAAAAATTATTGTCTTTTTTGGTCGGATTGTGATTTTCTAAGTTTGGCATCTAAGTAGAACACGTGCAAGATAATTGTTTATTGAAAAATAGGTTTTAAGTAATGAGTTAGCTAAAACTGTTCCTTGTTTCTAGGCGTCAGCTTGCTATATCCTGCATGAAATATGCCAGTTTTTGGCAATAGGCTCGTTTGTTATATACACGTAATTGTTAATTGTTAAAAATTACTTAGATATTGCAGGATATTCATAAAAGAGTACAAGTCTAAGTAAAACAGTAAAAACGATAGAAACCACAGAAATAATGATAAACCTTTAGAATTGAGGCAACAAAATGCATACTAAAAGCCATATTAATTAGGATAAAGTAGACATGGTTACTCTATGTAAAAAAGTAGTATTTCTACTACTGTTTTTAAAAAAAGTAGTATTTCTACTACTATTTTAAAAAAGTAGTATTTCTACTACTATTTTTATAAATAGTAGTATTTCTACTACTATTTCAAAAAAGGAGTATTTCTACTACTATTTTTAAAAAAAGTACTATTTCTACTACTATTTTTAAAAAAAGTAGTATTTTTACTTCTATTTTGAAAAAAAGTAGTATTTCTACTAGTATTTTAAAAAAGTAGTATTTCTATTACTATTTTAAAAAGGTAGTATTTCTACTACTATTTTTAAAAAAGTAGTATTTCTACTACTTTTTTTAAAAAAGGTAGTATTTCTACTACTTCTTTAGAAAAGTAGTACATCTACTACAATTTTTAAAAAAAGGAGTATTTCTACTAGTATTTTAAAAAAGTAGTATTTCTACTACTATTTTAAAAAGGTAGTATTTCTACTACTATTTTTAAAAAAGGTAGTATTTCTACTACTTCTTTAGAAAAGTAGTACATCTACTACAATTTTTAAAAAAAGGAGTATTTCTACTAGTATTTTAAAAAAGTAGTATTTCTACTACTTTTTTAGAAAAGTAGTACATCTACTACTATTTTTAAAAAAAGTAGTATTTCTACTACTATTTTAAAAAAGTAGTATTTCTACTACTAAATTGTTTTACTATTTATTTTTTAAAAAAATGTTGGAAAATACTGAACCTAGCAGGTAAATAAATAAACTGAGTATTTCATTACATTAAAATATCAACTTTCAAATCAATATATGACGATGATCCGATGTTCTACAGCTTGAAAAAGGTCCTAAATTAGTTCTGTATCTGTTTTGTGTTATCTATACTGCCTCGCTCCACTTAAATATTTAAGACAGTAGTTGATTTAAGTACATATGTCGTTTCATATGCTCCAGATGCTTTATATATATGTACTTTGGCGATAGCACTTTGAGTCTTCATTGCAAGCCCTATCCATGGAAATGACCATCTTATGATGTCTTACAGTGGCAGTGGATTAACGTTTGTGTTTGGTTAACATCATCTGATCTTGCGTCATAAGAACATGATCGGTGTCCCTTGGGCCCAATAAGATATCTTCAATCACATGTATAATCCATGTAAATTGATCGTGGATAGTAAATGAGACCGCTCTCCCTAATCAGGAAGACTTTGCAAAATATTTGATTCTCGTGAAAACCAACCCGTATTCTTGACTAATTTAAACAAATCTGTGAGTTACGCTTTTTTAAGACTGTCCAGATCATAAAAAAAGGTACAATCCGAGATATTTCAGTGTATACACTATTTTTGAGCGATATAGTCGCATAGAAGATATTGAACCAATTCTTCTTTCCCTTTGTCCAAACAACTTCTGCAATTATTGCGTGGGTAACCATGCGTTCTGGCATTTGACATCTGATCGAGGTCCTATCAAATGTCAAGTTCGTGGTGGTATATTCTCGTGTAAGAAAAAGTCTTTTCGTCGGTCAAGTTCGAAACTGAAACCAAGGGTCCGTTTGTCGCACATTTGTTGACCATTTTATTACCCCGGATATCTTCGTGTACCAGAATATATGTAATCGGGTGAGTCAGAGAATATATGTAATCAGGTAGACATTTCCTCCTTATTATATTGAAATTTAAAGCCTTGATTGATGCAAAGTTATCAACGTATAGTCGTACGTCAAGTTCATTAGAAGCAATGCTTTTATAAGCCGTCATTGACAACGAAGATCAAATTATACTAAATGACAGGGTTTGTGGCCCAGTCCACTCTTGTCGGTCTTACATACCGAATCTGCCCTAAACAGATTATACTAGATTTAGCAGTACAGTGATATGACCATCGTGCTTCTGTTCTCCTGACTCCTTGAGTCTAAGAGCCGTCTTAGCAGAAATTCGGGTGTCATGGGGAATATACTTAACATCGTCTTCAGAACTCAAGGCACCAATAATAACAACCTTGGTATTTAGTAGGGTATCCATCCATTCAAATAATATTTGTTCGAATAATCGAACAATCCCTTTCTTACACTACATCATTATAATTTTATTAAAGAAGCTGCAATATGTAATTATATTGAAATTTTTGAACGATATTGAAAAATTATATTGTTTCTGTACCACAATTCTGTAACTTTTTAACGACAAAATTTTGTCGTTAAGTAATCAAAATTCGTTAGTTAACAATATTTATCGTTAAGAGATATTCCGAATTAAATTTTACCGATTATTTTAGTTAAGAATAGTCGGAAGATAACGAAATTTGTCGGTAGGTTAACGTCAAATAAAATGTTCTAGTTAAGCCATAACGAGAAATCGTTAACTTCAATCAGTGAATATTAAATTCGTTAAAGCAACCGATATTTTTCGTTACTTAACGACATCGGTAGGAAAGTATAAAAAGTTACAGAATTGCGGTACTGATATCCGATATATATTGAAAGTTAAATAATTAAAGTTCAATCACTGCCCCTTAAAAATATATAAATATCACTGAAAGATAAACTAAACTAAAAATAAATTTTAGTTGTTTAGTAACAAAAATATTGACAGATTTTGATATTGATTTCGAAGGTCAAGGAATTGTGGTGATATATTGTCAGAACCGCAATTATGTATTGGGTGTATGACTTAAATGTGCGGGATTTCTTCATATGTTTAGCTTTTATTTTCAAACATTTGTACAATATAAATTTATTCAAAGTGTTGGCCATTATTATGTATTCTCGCAACATTTGCGATTCAAGCCAATTACGGATACTGTGTTCCAAAAAGAAGTGGGACTATAAAGTGGTGGGGCAAAACTTCCCAACCTCTCCATGTTAAATACATACCTTCGAACAGGTATTGCAGCATGTGGTCCAGCCTTGTCATGGTGTAATATTACTGTTTCATGTCTAACTGCATACTCTTTCTTCAAATGAAGCAGTTCCGTTCGGAATAGTTTCCATGTGTTGGCTGGTCAGATTTTAGCTGCTCATAATAAATAGGATCCTTTTGCTCACACCAAATACAAAGAATTACCTTAACGTCATGGATATTTGGCTTTTTTGTCGCTGCGGCTGGTTAGCCGGGCTTCATATATGATCTTATACGCTTCGGGTTATTGTAATGGATCCATTTTTCATAAAAAGCAATGATTCGGTGCAAAAATTAGATTATTTTATATTCATTTCAGAGAAACAAAATCGTCTTTCAAGGTCTCTCGGCTTCAATTCGTATGGTACCCAATGTCCTTGCTTTTGGATGAAACCTGCTGCTCGCAAACGTTTAGAAATTGCTGACTGAGGACCAATCTCATGTTTAGTTTGACAACAATCTTCATGGAGTGATGAATGTCTCTAATTCTTGGTCTTCAAACTTTTTAAGTCATATACCTAATATTAACCACGCTATATATTTGTCCGTTATTGATACCCTTTATGATTAAACAAAAAATTATGAAAGTGATGATGAATTAATGTTGACGAGCGTGCTTTTATGAAGAAGAAGAAAAATATTAAAGGTGACATTGTATAATACGAATTATCGAGAAGAAAAACTTAATTTCTTACGTTATTTAAAAATATCAATCATTTGAATAATTAGATTAATTTTAAATGCGTGATCGAAGTTTCCTTCTTGCCAACACGAGTTTTTTTTAGATTTTCTAACCAATCCTCATTAGTTTTACATTGTTTGTGTGTCATACTTTCTATGATTCCCATTTAACCTTCATAAAACTATTCTCGAGTGTCTTAATATCTTATGTGGTGAAGACTTTGTCGACGTATAAGTGCATGTTTTAATAGTTGATAAAAATAAACATATATGACTTTCCAAGATACTGATACCATCTTGATATAGCATTTTTCCTTAGATCTTTCATTCTAAAAATAGAGCTTTAACATTTATCCATCCATTAGATGTGAGTATTGAAATAAAATCCAATGGAATATCTGGCTACTTACTTGTTACCATTTCTTATGCTGCCTTTGTTGTTGATTTTTCTAAGTGTATAAACAGCTATTTCGTTTCACAATTCTTTGTACCACAAGTCTCCAAAGAGTTAACTAATAACACCAAAATCATATTTTATGTTTTACCAATCCAAAATATTTTAAAATAGTATGTATATGCCAAAAATAATTCTTTGGACCACTAGTCTCCCAAGGGTTAACTACAAACACCAAAAACATATTTTATTATATTTTACCATTCGAAAATATATTTTAAAATACTTTGACTAGTAGTTATTTGCCAAAAACAGCAATAAATTTAAAACAAATATTTTTTGGTTTGAATTTTATTAGACATAAATTCTCGAGTGCTAAAACATAAAACAAGTAACTATTCTTCCTAGGTACTTATATGCAACGTTTTAAGGTTCAAAAACGAGTACCAATGTAAGTAAAAAAAGATGGTAATTGGAAATGGCCATAAATTAAACAAAAGGCAAAAAAGCAAACACACATATGGGCAATTCCATGAATAGTCAATCACGACTGAAAAAATGTTGAATAAGAAAATAACACTAAAATATTACTATGCGAAGGTATTTAATACAATTTCAAAGATTGTTTTTATTTAAACACTATTTACTAATATTAGTTCTTCAAGTTTCTCCAAAAATTTCTCTTATTAAGAAAAATGAGAAGTGAAAAGGAGGCAATATATTTTTTTTTAAATTTTTTTATTTACAAACCATCTCCTGAAAATTTCGAATCGAATAAAAAAAAATCAGCCAAATCTCTCCAGCCCTTCTCTCGTGTTGCCATTACATATATTCACCATTTCATTTTTATATATATAGACGATTACGGATTGTAATGGCAAAATAATAGGTTTAGTATAAGAAATTAAAAAATTGTTTTTAATAACTTATATGTCATTTCTTCTCACTTAGTTACTGAGCATTATACTGTAAACAACAAAGTTTTCTTCATTCGTAATTCAGCTCTGGGTGGTGGAAAATCCCGAGCATCATTGCCATTATCGTTTGAAGCTGCTTTCGAGAGTTTTGCGTTTCACTCTCGCATTGGTTAATGCTTGGCGTCTTCTAACTGACCAAGTTACGGGTTTTCATGCTTTTCGCATTGACCACCATCACAGAGAACCTGTACCAAATGCAACTGATTCGTTTGAAGCAAGCAATCGCCGTAAAACGTCCAGAATATGCGGCCAGACATAAAACCGTAATATTCCATCATGACAATGCTCAGTACTTAGTATTAGAATGAAGTGGTTGGGAAGTTTTTTGTTTCGATCGATACACTTCACTTAGGAACAGAGTAAGCTTGATTGGCTTGATTCGTTCTTGAACACAAAAGAGGAAATGAAGATGAGTTCCTTTGTCTCGGAATCCATATGTTTTCAGAAATATAAGAAAAGGTCATACCTAACCACGGCCAATACTTTCAAATAATTTTTATTGTACAAATGTTTTAAAATTAAAACTAAATATTTAAAAAATCTGGCATTTTTAAGTCACTTTACTTTTCTATAGAAAAGTTATCGATAACTTTACTTTTCTATAGAAAAGTTATCGATAACTTTACTTTTCTATAGAAAAGTTATCGATAACTTTACTTTTCTATAGAAAAGTTATCGATAACTTTACTTTTCTATAGAAAAGTTATCGATAACTTTACTTTTCTATAGAAAAGTTATCGATAACTTTACTTTTCTATAGAAAAGTTATCGATAACTTGACTTTTCTATAGAAAAGTTATCGATAACTTGACTTTTCTATAGAAAGTTATCGATAATTTGGCTTTTCTATAGAAAAGTTAACGATAACTTGACTCTAATAAATAAAATTTATCGATAGCTTTCAGCTAAAAAATTAAAAAAGAAAATCACCAAAAAATATTTTCAATCTTTATGCTTTCAGATATAAGGGTAATACGATTCGGCACAGCCGCATATACATAGATATCTTACTTGTTTCAATAAAGTACCCTCTGAATGGAACGTAAACACCAAATAAGTTTTCAGTTACTGTAAAATACATATATTCAATTCTATAGGCATACGAATCTCACGTCCGATGATATGGAAATATCCATATGTATAACTATAATACAACACCAGGAATATAAATTTCTATTTTTCTAACATCACCAAGTGCACTTTCAAAATAGAATCAAAAGGAAATAGAAAAACCAATTTCTAAAACAAATAAACGAAAAGGCCATTTACACTACTGCATACAAAAAAAAAGTTAACAATAAAATGAAAAAAATTGAGTTCGAAATGAAAACATTATACATTTAAAGGATATCAAGTCATTTCCTTACTGTATGTCCTTTAAAAGGACATTTCCACAGAAATAACAAAAGTTAATAAAAGGCTGGCTTTTAATACTTTTTATAGAAACCGAACATACATACAGTGCAACAAGCCATTGTAGTAGTTTTATTTTATTTTCTTAGTTTGAATGTTGGAGTTCAGCCCCATGGTGTTTTTTGGGGGCTCATAATGCATGTATAGCGTTTTTGAAAAAAAAAAAAAAAAAATTAAGAAGCCTTTTTCTTTTTGTAGACTTTACAACGTTATTGCAAGTGGAAAAAAACTATTAACAAAGTTAGTTTTACAAATATTCTTTTGTACAGCCCGCAAAATTGTACAGTGGGAGCGATTGCAAAATAAATGTAAATAAAAATAGAACTTACTTATATTCTACTAAATCGATAAATGCCAAACTTGGAATATCAAGAGAAAATTATCTCTGTGAATCTTGGTATTAGATTAGCAGTATGTCAAAATTGTCAAATATTGAGATTTTTATTTTGGTTCTAAAATAAGATAATTATATAGTTTTCTTCTAGCTGAAAAACCTCTGGAACGTAAAAGAGTATTCCCTAGATTTCATTTAACTAAGACAGTAACCTGATCTCAACTACAGTCATGTTGATTAGTTCTATTCTTCATCAGCACTCAAAATAAAACTTCTTACCCAAAAAAAAACAAGAAAAAAAACAAACACTTATGTAACCTACCCATAGTGACTTTCATTGTTTCAACTATTTAATTAAATTTAAATTTCTTTTAAATGTTGGCAACATGTTACAAACTCTTCAACCCACACACACATGAAACATTTGATTAAGATTTACTTGTTGTGAACACATTTGCACTTAAAACTTTTTACTTGTCACACAGGGAGAGAGAGAAAGAGCGAGAGAGAGAGAGGAAATAGAAAAACCCTCTTGGGCCAACACTTAACTTCCGTTTTACGTGACAATATGGCGTCTAAGTTTTAAGACTTTCTCAGCTAGTTTCTTTGGCTGTTGCAAACATGTTGCAAACAGTAAAAACCAACAAAACTTATTGTAGTTTTATTTAAATTGCAGCTCGTTTCGAGCAATAAAACTAACTTGTAAATCAAACAATACATTTATTTACATTTAGATTTTCATATGAAACGTTGACAGGAAGTTCACAAGTCTCAATTACTAGAGATTTATTTAAATTTCAAATTAACTGACATAAATCTTCGTTAAGTTGTGATTGCCACAACATGTTGTTGCTGTGAGTCAAGCATTGATTTATTTATATGCAACTAGCTTGACCCGGTGCGCTTCGCTACCCCTGTCGATGTAAAAATCGGTTCAGCCGTTTAGTAATTATTGTTTAAAAACTAAAGGTACCAATTTTACCCGTTTTTCCCCCTTTTTATCCCTTTTTGGTCCAAGTATTGAAAAAATTTATAGCCTATTGACGCTTCCAAGTAAGGATCTATCTACGTTCCAAATTTCAATAAAATCGGTTCAGCCGTTTAGGCGTGATGCTCAAACAAACAAACAAACAAACAAACAAACAAACAAACAAACAAACAAACAAACAAACAAACAAACAAACAAACAAACAAACAAACAAACAAACAAACAAACAAACAAACAAACAAACAAACAAACAAACAAACAAATAAACAAACAAACTTACAAAGACATTTATATATTTATATAGATTGCTTGGTGCTATTAACACATGTTTTTCATATATATACAAACTGTGTGTGCACGTTCTGCTGCAGAAATTTTTATTATTCAATTTTCATTAGTAAGTAAATTAAATTTATGGTTTTGTTTTTCTCAATTCGTGTTTTATGTAGATTTTCCTTTATGGTTTAGCTGATATCTTTAGCTGGAGTTTCCATAAAGTTGTTGTTGTATGTTTTTGTGTTTTTTTCTTTTCTATAATTCCTTTTTCAAGGACGTTGAGAAGCAACAGTGCATGCTTAGGATTAGATATTCTTGTACGTAGTTTACCAGTTTTAAAATGCAAATGTATTTTATTACTGCAACCACACTGGCGTAGAGATTAGTGAAGTGTGTGTTGAATGTTAATATAATGAAAATATAGTCATTGAAAATAGTTTTATAAAATTAGGTAAAATTAATTAATTGAAATGGCAACTAAAAAATATCTATTATGGTGTCTTATTCGATATTTAAAACTAAAATAAAGAGTTTTATTTAGAGTTTTAGTTGTCGATATTGCAACATAAGTAAATGTATTGTAATGTTGCAAACAAGTAATTTGTATACCTACATCCTACACCACCATAGTGGGTTTGTGCTGATGTTTATAATGCCCAAAAATATCAATCTAACACCCACCTTAAAGTTAAGCGATAGACTTAAATCTAGTCTGGTCGCAATTTTGAAGGTCTTTTAGCTCATTAGTTCAGTATGTTGTATAATGACCATCTCGTTTTGTGAGTAGCATACGATCATATACATAACAAACTCACATTTGTTTTATTTTTGTTGCGCACAACACTCACTTTTCAATATGTATATGATATAGAGTACAAGCGATGGAGTTTTACAGAATGACGAGTGAATTGCAGCATGTGGTTTAGTGAAGACGACAAAACGAACGTGTTTGTGTAGCCCTTTAATCAATACTGAAAGAAATATGTCCTACAAGTGAGCTAATTTGATGACGATGGGTACATAATCGGTTATAGCTTCCATATATCCCACTTCTAAAAAATACTCTCTAAAAAATATTACTCAGTTTATTTCTAACTTGTTTTTATTATACTTTTGATGTACAATTTTCGTGATCATAATATGTTGTTCTCAGATTATGATATGAGAGCATCATAATATGGTAAGTCCTTCATCATATAAATGGTTGTCACATGTTTACAGTAACCATATATATGGTTGATACAATCATGTGAATCGTAAATTAACCATATTATTGTTACCACAATCATATATATAGTTACTGTGACTATAATAATGTTAAAAATTTTGAAATGGTTACAGTAAAAATGCAGAGATGTTGAAATGGTTACAAACAATGCACAACTATATTTTTTTTTTCTGCGTGTATATAAGTTTTAAAAATTATTAGGATATCTTAAACATGCATTTGTTTATGAACTTTCAAATCCAAAAAATGTCTATAACAAATACAAATATTTTAAGTTTTCTAATCAGACTTCTTTTTATTCCCTGCAAAAATATTGTCTCAACACCCACCCTCAAGTATACCAATCTGCCTAGGATCGTTCGTCCGTCCATGCAATCAAATTACAGATCGGAATTTCAAAGATACTTCCACAAAATATGAGTAAACTTTTCTATTGTCCCAAGGACGAAGCCTGTTGAATTTGGTTATAATCGGTCTTTTAATTCTCTTAGCCCCCAAACCGCTCTATCTGAAATTATTTTAATTCTCATAAATATCTGAATTATATAGATATATACACAATCATCCCACCAAATTTTGTGACGATCGGTCCATAATTAGTCATAGCTCCTATATAAGGCCCACTTCCGAAATTCACTTTAACGAACATAAATCTATTAAAAATGTTGATATTCAAATAAAATTCAACACAAATAATTTTCATATATATACCGAAGAAAGACCGAATGGCGATCGGTCCATATTTAGTCATAGCTCCCATATAAATTTTAAAAGAAAACTGTTTTTAATCATATACTAGGTGTAGGATATCATATATTCGCGCTGAACACACTATACTTTTTTACTTGTTTCTATTGTTTCTTTTCCTAATTGTTTTATAACAAAGTTCTATTCATTGAAATCTGTCGATATCAAACAGCAGGGACCGTAAATAACATGGTTATCCAGAAAATTTCAACTCAAAATCTTTTCATGTTAGAGTCAACGGAGACTTATACTTTCATACACCAATAGATTCGTATTGAAGTGCTCATTTAGAATCTATGGTAATATTAAAAACTCCACAGTTAACAGTTATTTTTCCACAAAAAGATTGAAACTCTTAAAAAGAGAGTTTTAATTAGCCGTCAGAAAATAAAACTTATTTGAGGAGTTTTATTTTTCCCGTCATAAAATAAAACTCATTTCGTTTATTTTCTTCTTTTTTTCAGTTTCTTTCTTTATTGAGTCTAAAACAACAACAATTTAATAATAGGAATCAAACAATAACAAATTAAAATCTCACTTGTTTTTATTTTAATGACGATTTACTCAATTGCAATGGAAGTTGCTTTACAAATTGTAATGATTCGACCAGTGGCAAGCTTTAGGTGTCAATTTACATAAAATGTGTTTTATTTTCTGACAGGAAAAATAAAACTCCTGTTTTAAAATTAAAACTCCATTTTTAAGAGTTTCATCCAAACTTTTATTTTTACGTTGAAAAATAACTGTTTTAGATGGTTTTTTATTTTTAAAGTCACAAAATATTTGTTATAAAATAACTTTTTTGATATCACTTATAACCATTACGGTTCCTGCTACAAAGTTTTGCAAACCAGAAGTGGTCGACTTGTAATATTATAGATTATATCCTTTTAAATGACTTGATCATATATGATTTTGAAGTATTTTTAAATAAACTGATTTATTACCACTATTTGTATGATCACCTTGAAATACCTTACAGTTGATATAAATATAAAAGGTGTTGTATTGTTATTTTGATTAAATCATAAAGTACACAGGATAGAGTTATGTTTGAAAAAGCACTTCGGGAAAATGACCTTCACGGCTTTCTTGGCATATACATACACTTTCGTCAAAAGTTCCCATGACAATTTTGCATAAATGAGGATGAATTTCATTGATGCAGCATTGAATTTTCTCCTTCAATGCAAGGATCTTGTTGGCATACACCTTAGACTTCAAATAAACCTAATAAAAGAAATCTTATGGTGTTATATCACACGATTTAGGACGAACATTTTGATCACTGAAACGAGAGATTTCACAACCAGGAAATGTCTCATGTAGTGATTCAACTCTTTAAGGAACGGTATAGTATGTGCCACCATGTTGTTGAATCCACTTTTCCCCCACGTCATTTAATTTAGGCAGAATGAACTCTGTTAGTATGTTGGTATATTGAGCACCAGTAACTGTTTATGATTGATCAGCACCACCCACCAAGAATGTTCAAACAGTGGCCGCCAAACTTTTATTATTTTCAACATAATTTTCAACAATGAAATGCAGTAATGCATCATTTTTTAACACTAAACTATCAACTATCAAACGGTTTTTTTTAGGCAATGCTTTACATCACAAATGACAGCAAATTCAAGTATTGCTAAATATTGGGACACTCTTAAAAAATTTCAAAAATAAACATTTTTTATTCACTCCAAAATGCAATTACTTGACAATTTATTTTTCAATGACTACTTCATACCATTTACATTACAGAAGTAGTTAGGTAATGGCTGACATATAATCTGATATATATGTCAGTATTTGTTTACGAAATTCAGAATAAATTTTTAATACAATGCATTAAAGTCACCCTTTAAATAATTACATTTGTGTTAATTGAAATCTTATCCAACTTAATTTAAAATATTTTTCCATCATATAATTTTTTTCTTTTTAAATGGCTTAGAAAATAATAAATCACTTTTTAAAGACGATTTGAAATAGATATAATTGTAATAACTTATTTAACTTCCCTTTTGTAAGCAATCATTGTAATGACTTATTTCACTCCCTATTTGTAAGCGTTTGTGATAAGTACTGGCCTCCAATGGCATCACCGTGTTAAAATAATGAGTTTAAATAATACATTTCAATTAATTACTTAGTTTTTAATGGCTTTTTAAGCAATTTTTAATCAATTCGTTAAACAAATATCTATCTATCTAATTTGAACCGACTTTTGGGTTGCAATAGTGACTTCGCCACATCGTTTAAGAATGTTTTTAGCGTGAGCACCTTGCGAAAATCACACACTAGTTTCTGTCTTATATTAACGTATTTTTAAGTTCATACAAGTAAATTTCTTATCTTAATATTATTTTGCTTTATTTTTTAATTAAAAAAATCTTCATTCATATTTCTGTTTACATTCTTATCAAAAAAAAACAAGGAAATAATGCTAAAATATCAGCTTCCAATAAACTCAGTGACCTATAAAATATCCTTAATTTATATTTGTATGCTCGTACACATGTGATTTGAACACAAATATTTTTTTTTTTTTTTCTTGGTTTCAAGGCAATAAACATACAAGTCAGAGTCGATTTATTATACATACATTATTCAAATGCAACTACGAACATAAACACAGCCAACCAAAAATCATTCAAAAGCCATCAAGCGTAACAAATCATTTACATGGCGAACTGCTACTGCAACATGGTTCGATATGTATTACACAGCATTGAAAATAAATGGAAGAGTATGTATGACCACATATGTTCTTAGAAATACATTTGTGCAAAGTAATGTGAAATTTCAGGAATTAACAGTGCGTGAGAAAATTTGTGAAACATTATTCTGAAAGTTAAACTGTAGCTTAATAAATATTACAAGTTTTGTAGTGATCATGTTCGTAGTTTAGTAGCTCTATAAGTTCTTTTACGAACCCTTTAGAATATCAATTGAGCCAACGGTACGTATGAGTATTATGTAATTATATGATATTAAATAATACTCATACGTACTGGGCAGAGAGAATTGATTGTAAACATCATTTTTAAAAGGACAAAGAAACTGAATTTAAACCATATTTTCAGATATTATTATGAAGCTTTAGCATTTTAAACATGATGTAATAAGTAAGGTGAGAGCGTTTCGACAACAAACACAACAAAGACAATATTTCTTGCTGACAAGAGCACAGGTTTTGTCAAAATTTAATTCGTCAAATAAAAAATAAACAAATTTTGTTTTGGCATATTAACTAAAAAACTGCCGTTAAATTTAAATTATATTTGAAAAAGAACAACGGTTTAATAGTGCTTTATCCAAATTTCATTGTATGAAATCTTTTTATTCACATTTTCATTCATGTTTTTTGATTTAAAAATTTTTTTCTTTGAAAATAAAATATATTATTTTTTCAAAATAAATTCAGTTTGACAAAACCCAAGCATTTTCAAAATAAATAAATAAAAATCAGCTGTGTTGTTGATTTCACCTTACTTAGTGCATCCTGATTTTAAATTTAAATTTTAAAAATTATTTAAATCACATCAAAAATATCAGCTACAAATGTCAAATCCTAACTATTTAACTATTTAATACATTTAAAAAAATCTGCAGTTTATTAAATAAAGGCTCTTCCTATTGAGACTTTGGAACTTTGACAGACAGATAGTGACCATATTCTTGAAGTTACATCTCCCAAATTAGCTGTCATTTTTTAGTTGGACGATTATAGCGTTCAACAACTCGTGCAAATTATGAAATTGTTTTATCAAAATGGGTGTTCTGTTCGGGTAATTTATGGTGGAGCTCATTTCTGAATGAATCTGCCTGTCAATAAAATAAATTATGAAATTTGGGACGATACCAATCCACATGAGATCTAAGAGCGTCTAATGCATCCCAAGAAAATCACTGTTTGGTGTGGATTTTGGATTGGTACATCTTTTGCCAGGTCACCGCCGTCAACGTCGAGCTCTATAAATCGATGATTACCACCTTCTTTTGGCCTGAATTGAATGATATGATCACCAACGACATGTGGTTTCACCGAACGTCGCTACGTGCAACACAGCTCAGGCAACATTGAACATTCTTCACGAGTGATTTGAGGGCATGGTCATCCCACGTGGAAGTGATGTGAACTGGCCACCAAAATCGTGCAATTTGACCCCGTTAGACTTTTTCTTGTGGGGTGTTCTGAAGTCGCAGGTCTATGCTAATAAGCCTTAAACCATAGTGGCTCTCAAAGCCAACATTACTCAAGCCATCCATTAATCGATAGGCATTTCAAACGAATAACAAATGTTTATGATATCTCACATATACTTTGTTTTATTTAAATTTAGAAATATGAAGCGCTTAATAAAATACCCTTTATAATTGCATTTCAGCTGTCTTAAAACTCTAAATTTCTCTTCAATTTTCGTACATCCTTCATTCCACTCCTTCAGTTGTCTGCTCTTTCAATATTAGTTTCAGCATCACTTGCTGAACTTTTGATAATTTAAATAATTTTTTTTTTTTTTCGTCTGTTTGTTTATATTTTAATACGATTTTTTCCCATTTCAAACATTTATGCATAAAATAGCCAAGTTTGTCTGTGTTTGAAAGTATTTGTAGCTGTATAGTCTTTAAAATAGTTTGGTTTGAAATAGAAAAAACCAAAAAACGAAAAAACAAAATGAAATATTTACCAAATCACTGAAGAGTAAAAATTCCATCATAATTCGATATTGAAACAGTTGAACAGAATTTTTTGTATTAAACAACAACGGCAGACAGTCGGCCAAATAAATTGAGGATTATTGTTATTTTTTTTTTTTTGGGAGAAATGTTGTGGTTGTGGCATGAGCTAAAGTCAGCTAGGGGATGTATGTATATTACTTATATACTTTATTATCTTCAACTCAAATCTAAATATTAAAGTATTTTCTTAATGCAATAACAGTGTTAAATGTTACGTATGGGAATTTTTGTTTAAATTGCGATTACCTACCCCCTACTATAAAATGTCAGGATTTATTTAAATCCTTTCAATAAAAATCTAGACTTTTTCAGAGACATAAATTTGACTAATTTAACTGGCTTTAAGAAAATGTCTATAAAAGTAGGAGTTGTATTATAACAAAGTTTCATTTTTAAATTCTGGTGCTCAAGAATGCAGACAAAAAAATTATTCCACTGATTTAATATAATAAAAATCCTACTATAGGAATCACTTGGTAGCTTTCACAATTAAAGGCTATAGGACTCTATTTTTATATTGATTGATTTTTACTGCAATGTTCATTACACTTTAATATTTTTTCTCTAATTGTTAAAAAAATAAATAAACCTTCTTGCATTCCGTAATTAGAACAAATAAAGTAAATATATTTTACATGTGTTATTAAATAATTTATATTTACCATTTGCTCTACATACAAATAAACTTCTTTTTTTTCACTTTTTTTCGTCGCTTTTAATTCGTTAACATAGTAAACATATAAATTGTTGTCCAATAAAGTTTTTATGTTTTTTTTTTTTTTTTATTTGCTGAATACATAAAATGTTACTAACTTTCAGATTTCGACGTCAACACAATACAAGGAGAATGGTCAGAAAAAAAATTAATAAAAACCAACCAACGAAATAAAAAACTAAAAAAAAAAAAGTAAAATGAAATGAAAGCAAATTTATAAAATGACTTTTTTAATGGTAGAGGTTGATTATGAAATGTGAGCTACAAAAAAAAAATAGCACGTGTTGGAAAAGAAAAATTACAGATCAAAGATTTATCCAATTAGAAAAGCCTTCCGAAGTTTTTGGTATGAAATATAAGTTATCACAGATTTAGTTTATTTTAATGAAAGATAATTTTTTTAATGAAATACAATCACGTATTGAGTATACTGGGATCATTGTCCATATACACTATTGTGTTATAGACGATTTAGGATTTGCTTCATACTAAAGATCGTTTTTCAGTGTAAAATAGAAATACTCACTAATTGAGCTTATTTTCACAAAAAAATAAGAAATTTAAGATTTTTAGATTTTATATAATAACTAGGTTTCACTTCCGTACAACAGAGTAGACTTTACAGATGCGTTGAATATTCTAAGCTTGGTTCATCTGGATATTTGTAAGCTTCTCCATACTGGTTGTAGTCTTAAGAAAGCAGCTCTCGCTTTATTGGGGTTGTTATTTACGTCTGTCTCATTCACCATTCGTTGACAATGTGCTGCCTAGACAGCAGAAGCTTTTTACATATTCAATGGTTGTAGCAGGATGTCATCAGTGCTAACGTAGTTAATTTCTTGATATTTATCTCAAGTCCAACATTGCGTGCTAATCTTTCTAAATCTTCTAATTTTGCTTGCATGTTGGAGATCTAATAGATCTAAATACATATTAAAATTTGAACGCGATTTTTAGCAGGAGCCGAATTAACGCATTCGTGATCGAATGAGCTATCGTATCGAAAAATGATTTCGATATGGAATTTGTAATAAAACTTGCTGTCCCGGTAAACGTTGTTCTGGATAGGGACCCTCTAATGACCCAGCTGTATGAAATATACTTCATACCTACCTATTCTCATACCTACCAAACAAACATACAAAATTTCATAAAAATCGCCTGAGCCGTTTCGGAGAAGTTCAAAGTCAAACATTGTCACTCGAGATTTTTTTATATTAGATAAACGTTATATATTGTTACGAAATTTCAATATCAATTTGAATTTAACGGTTCATTTCCATCAGTAGAAACTTCTACTTATCAACAATGTTGATAATACGCAGTTATTAACATTGTTTGTAAGTATGGCAGCATTGAAGCTGCTAAAAGCTGTAGAAAAAGAACCCCCTAGTTTTTTCCGTTAAGATAAATACTGGCAGCGGGTTGCAGTTAGTTTAGTTAATCATAAGCGCTGTCAAAAATTAACATCAACTGCATTACCAGTGTATTATTGTACATTATAAATTGTGTAATATAAGTGTGTGTATTAAAAGAAAGTGACTATTTAAATTGTTGTAAACAATGAATTAGGTTTATTTAAAGGAAATACAACACCTTTTTTAAAAGGTAAATATGCTGGTGAGCTTATTTTCTCGAAAAATTAGATAATGACGAAGTTACAGACGATTTAAGTATTTAAGATGTTTCATACTTAATATAGTTTGGCATAAATTAGTGTAAGTGATCACAAATTGAGCGGTATTTCATACTTTGAATTGTAGGTAGTCATAGATTGATAATAGAGATCCTGCATTTGTATGAAATTTAGAGGATCACAGATTAAATAAATATTTTTTTACAGTACTTTCTTAAAGTAAACATTATTTTTTATTGTACTAAATGCAAGTGGTCACATATTGAGCTTATTTTCCATTTTAGACGATTTTATTGATTTTTCATATATTTTTTTTTTTTTTGTATAAAATATAAATGAAATCACATATTGTGCTTTTGTCTCCAAAAACGCTATTTTTCAATTCACAAGGTCTCTTAGCAGTCATATTGTCATAATGTCCTAATATATCATGACTCGGCTGCTCGGCTTAACCGATTCTTAGGCATACGGCGTTGATCTCTGCTGGTTCGTTACGATAACACAATAAACATAGCAAAGTAGTATTATTTGAGGGCATTTTTTGCTTGAAAAGCAATAAAAACCATTGAGAAATATTAGGACATTATGACATGATAAGAGACCTTGTAAATTGATAAAATATTTAAGTAGTTATAGACGATTTAAGATTTTTTGGATTTTTCATATGAGAGATCAATTTTTGGTATGATATGTAACTGATCACTTATGAGTTTATTTCAAGAACACCGCACTATTTATGATGTTAAAGACTACTTATTTAATATTCTTTAGTATTTTGATATGCATGTGATCATAAATTGAAACTATTGTCACGAAAAACGCAGTATTACGATTTCAGATTTGTTCGCTTTTTCATACGAACGCTATATTTATTAAATTATAGAAAATTGAAGATTTTTTTTAATTTTTTATATTTTTCAGATCGATTAAAATAATAGTTTCATAATAAAGATTTAAATGTTGGTGATCGTATCTTTTGTTTATTTTCCTGATCACGAGTAATTAACAATGTAAATAGTAGACGATTTTCCGCAAAGTTATCGATTATTTAAAATTTAAAATTTTTTTACTCGGTAGATCGATATTCGGTACGAAAAGTAAATGATCACAGGTTGAACTAATTTTCACATAAAATGCACTAAGAATTTATAGACGATTAAAAATAGTTTGTTACTGGTTGTTGTTTTTGCAATGTAATTGATTCAGATTTATATTTAAAAATCGCAGCGATAACTTTAATTTTGTATAAAAAATTTATCGACAACTTAAATTTTTTATAGACAAGTTAGCTAAATTTAATGTAGTTATCGATTACATAAATTTTCTAGATAAAATTTGTCGATAACATAAATTATTAAGAGATATTTGTTCTATATCTTATATTCAAAGATAAACTTTATCAATTACCTAAATTTTCAATAGTAAAGTTGTCAATAACTTAAATTTTCTATAGATAGGTTATCTATAACTTTAACTTTCTACAGATAAATTATCGCTAACATTGATTTTTCATAAAAAAAAGTAATCAATAACTTTAATTTCCTATGAAAATGTTATCGATAAAATTGGCATAAAAAGTCATCGATTACTTTCTTTAGAAAAGTTATCTGCAGAAAACTTATCGATATATCTACAGAAAAGTTATCGATAACTTTACTTTTCTATAGAAAAGTTATCGATAACTTTACTTTTCTATAGAAAAGTTATCGATAACTTTACTTTTCTATAGAAAAGTTATCGATAACTTTACTTTTCTATAGAAAAGTTATCGATAAATTTACTTTTCTATAGAAAAGTTATCGATAACTTTTCTTTTCTATAGAAAAGTTATCGATAACTTAACTTTTCTATAGAAAAGTTATCGATAACTTTACTTTTCTATAGAAAAGTTATCGATAACTTTACTTTTCTATAGAAAAGTTATCGATAAATTTACTTTTCTATAGAAAAGTTATCGATAACTTTACTTTTCTATAGAAAAGTTATCGATAACTTTACTTTTCTATAGAAAAGTTATCGATAACTTTACTTTTCTATAGAAAAGTTATCGATAACTTTACTTTTCATTAGAAAAGTTATCGATAACTTTACTTTTCTATAGAAAAGTTATCGATAACTTTACTTTTCTATAGAAAAGTTATCGATAAATTTACTTTTCTATAGAAAAGTTATCGATAACTTCACTTTTCTATAGAAAAATTATCGATAACTTTTCTTTTCTATAGAAAAGTTATCGATAACTTTACTTTTCTATAGAAAAGTTATCGATAACTTTACTTTTCTATAGAAAAGTTATCGATAACTTTACTTTTCTATAGAAAAGTTATCGATAACTTTACTTTTCTATAGAAAAGTTATCGATAACTTTACTTTTCTATAGAAAAGTTATCGATAACTTTACTTTTCTATAGAAAAGTTATAGATAACTTTACTTTTCTATAGAAAAGTTATAGATAACTTTACTTTTCTATAGAAAAGTTATCGATAACTTTACTTTTTTATAGAAAAGTTGTCAACATATTTCTAAACCTTTGGTTTTATAAGTGGTTACGTAAATCTTCTTATACCCTCAATCAGTCAACACCTATAGTCAACATAATAATTACAATATATGGCAAAACGGCAAATTGAATACCAAATAAAGAAAAAATACTATAATTTAAACACGCTCAACAACAATGTTAACATTAGCAAATATACATTAAAATTTCAGGACTGGGGAGTTTAGTACTATTGCAAATTTCTTAAGATAAACTCAACAATATGGCATCCATAAAGTTCAGGTTTTTTACAAAGTAAAGTGCATATTTCAATATCTAACCAATAAAGTTAAACCTCTTAATATTACTAAGTACCTGGAAAGTATTTTCCGAGCACTTGGATGTTAAATTTTAACTTATAACTTCTTAACTCCCAGCTTAAGAAAGTACATGCTAAAAAGGTTCCATTTCCCTCTCTGCTTCCTTTAAGACCCATATTACATTGGCAGCAGGAAAGAAGAGCAGTGATACAACATTCTTACTAATGATGCTACAATGTAGCATAGTTTTGTTCACACAATACGATTACAAGAGAACGGAACAAAATGTATGTACATTTTATTTACTAAATAATACTATACATATTAACAATACATTGGGACTGGGGGAGAGAAAGAGAAACTGTAAAATTCCAAACAGCAAAATAAAAGAAATGGTTATTTTCCAGTTATTTTCTATTCAGTCTGTCTGCTTTTTTTAGTTTAAATTTTTTGTTTTTGGCGCCAATGAGTCTTTAAAACGATGAGCAGAAATTAAAAAAAAATAAAAAAATAGAAATACTGAAACTAGAAGAACAACAAAACTTTAAATGCCACAATGGCTGCGTAGACAAATACACAAGCATAATAAAATTACATACTCGTATACAAACACAGCTATAAAGAGATCTATCTATATATGTATATACACACACTGACACACTAACTCGCACACAATTGTGAATAAAAATGAAATCTATGGTTAAAGCGTAAGTGTATGAGGGCAGTTTAAGAAATATTTACAAAATCTAAAGGAAATTTTTCATATTTCAAAATAATTCTTAAAATAAGATTTCAGAAAAGTTTACTAAGGTTCAATAAAGCTACGATAGAATGAATATATTTTATCAGAATTTCTAAGCGAAATATTCATTGTTATAATTTGATGTATTCTCTTGTTTAATAAATTAAATGCTTTTTATGATTTTTATATAAAAAAATTTATTTTGTCCTCAACCAAAACGAATTTAAAATGTTTAGCAACTTGAAATTTTTAATGACCTTAAAGAAACTGTGTGACAAGTTTTATAAAATTTGGAATGTGTAGGGTACGATGTCATGTCGACAATTTTTGTTTTCACCCAAATAGAAAATATTACTATAAATTGGCCAAGTTAGTTGTCTTTATGTGTAATATACAACAATTTTTTGACAACCTTTCCTCACTCTACTTTCCCATTTCTTTCAAATATCTTTTCTGTCTACCCTCGCAGAGAGAGAAAAAATGATTTTAGAGCAAAAAGAACACAAACATAATAAAAACTTAAAAAAATATCTGTTTCGGAAGGTTAAAGAAAAGTTACTATTGCTACTTGAACCATAGATTCATTCACTACCCACCAATCCCTACACAAATACTACATATATTATTCGAAAAAAAAAATTGCTTAAGTAGTGAGAAAATATACTACCCAGAACAAGAACAACAACAACAACAACAGTAAACTAAATAGATGATTTTTGTATGCATGGTTGTACTTGTGCGTTACCGTTACTGTAATACAAAACAACAACTTGCTAACATAACATCACACAAACACACACACATCACACAACAATAACACAAAACATCAGCAATACAAAAACAAATATAAAAGCAATAACAGCTACAGCAACTCGGGCAGTAGTAGCAGCAGCAGCATCCACATCAACATCAACGAATACCAAATAGCAATAAAAATGAGCTAAATTACGTCAATATGGCGCCAAATTCCACACAAAAACACTTACATACATATTTATAGAAAAAAAATCTAGTCCTTTCATATTCACTCATACAAACGCACACATAAATATGATGGTTTAACAAAAATAAAGTTGGTAGTATTTTTTTTTTTTGCTTGTTTTTTATTTATTAATGTTGTGTTTGAGAGCTTAAATATGACGCACTGTTTTACTTACTATCAGTTACAAAAATAACAAATACAAAAAATACTGTTACACATTTTTTATGCAAAACGGCACGCTCTCACACACACACAGAAATAAAAATGTTTTGCAGTTATAAATATATTTGTATGCATAAAGAGATTAGAGAAATATTTAAATTTGTTTCGATTTTTGTTGTTTTTTTCTTTTTTGCTAAATATATAAAAAAAATGTTGGCCTTAAAGCAAAATATATGTAAAGAAAAGAAATACATATGCAGAGACGTATTGGGCAACAGGACCTTACCCAAGTAACCAGTAGTTAATTTTGTAAAGCTTCCTTTATTACAACTGAGTTGTCATCTTAGATGATTACTTACAAATCAGTTTAAAGTCAGTTAAAAGAATCAGATTCTCCTTCACTCTAGATTTAAATGTTGAATGTTAAAAATCAGTTTAAAGAGTTTTTAAAAATTTTAAATTCTAAGTTCACCCCTTTGGTATTTAAACCGGCAGATTTTTTTTACTTTTTTAATTTCCCCCACTGTGCGACCATTAAGAAATTTTATGTTAATATTGCTTTGGATTTAAAAATTGTGTAATCTTCTTTCAATATCATTCAAAATCTCTATTTTCTATTCCAGAAATAAGAAATAAGTGGTATTTTATTGTCATTATAAACTACTTTGTTCAAAATAATTTATCCCCATTAAATCCCGAAATACTTTATAATGTCCCCAAGAAACTTCCCTGTTTCACTACGAAAATTCTCCTTTCCATTAGGACTTACAAATATTTATTTTCAGTATTTTTGTCAACTAGAGGAATTAATTTATTGGGTGTATGACTTAAAAATGTGGGATTTTTCCAAATTATTAGTTTTTATTTTGAAACATTTGTTCAATATAAATTTATTCAAAATATTGTCCACTGTTAGACCTTTTTCCATCTTTCTGACAACATATGGATTTTGCGCCAAAAGAACTGCTCATATTTTGAGACCAAGAACCTGACAAACCAATTTCGGATACTCTGTTCTAAAGTGAAGCGTATCCCAGAAAGAGCGTTCTGCATCGATAGTATTCGAACGGGACAATGTCTGGACTATAAGGTGGGAGACGCAAAACTTCCCAACCACTTCTTTGGGTATTGCAACATGTGGCCTTGCGTTGACATGATGCAATATTACGGTTTCATGTCTGGTCGCATATTCTGGACTTTTTCGGTCTGGTCAGATTTTTTGCTCCCACCAAATACAGAGAATTACCTTAGCGTCCTGGATATTTGGCTTTGGTGTTGATTCGGCTGGTTGGCCGGGCTTCACATACGATCTCTTATACTTCGGGTTATTGTAATGGATATCTTTTTCATCGCAAGTAATGATTCGGTGCAAAAACAGTTTTCTTCGTCTATCAAGGTCCCTCAGCTACAATTCGTACCCAATTTCCCTGCTTTTGGATGTATCCTGCTGCTCGCAAAACGTATTGCAATTGCTGTGTAAATAGCTTCCAATGATTTTTCAATCTCCAATTCTTGGTCTTCAAACTCTTTTGGCTGGCCTGGACGATCTTTGTCTTCCGTGTTAAAATCACCACTTCTAAACCGCATAAACTATCTCCCGCACGTTGAAACCGATGAAACACATTCACCATAAGCTTTGGTGAGCAATCGGAGTGCATCAACAGTACTTTTTTCAAATTAAAGAAGTAAAGCAAAACTTCCCGCATATGATGCTTTATTGGTACAAAATTCGACATATGACAGATATGTCGAATACAAGGTGGCGCAAAAGTAATCCTCCTATCAGAAAATGCTATAAATTTTGCGAGTGGCTACTAATGTAAGTTCTGTTTTGACATTTGTGTAGTAAACACATGCGAAATACACGTTAATAAACAATGTTACGCTACACTGCTCCAGAACGCGGAATATTGCTGACTATTTATTTTATTTTTTTTAATTACAGCCAAAAAACATCGGAAGTTTACTTTTGCGCCACCTTGTATAAGTTATTAAAAACAAAAACCGCGATCAAAACACTCGCCATCTGTTGTACGCCCCGCATTTTTAAGTTATACACCAAATAATTGAAAAAAATGTTCACTGTAACATATTGGAAATAGAAGTATTTTTTAAACCTAAATAAAATCAAGTCCTAAAAATTTTAATTTTAAAACTCAAACTTCACAGCAGACTGTTTTAAAAAACCATACATATATTTTCAAATACAAGAACTAACTTTCCTCGAAATCGATTCTGAACGAACTCTAACTTTATAACTCTCCAATATTAATTTTCTGTAAATCTAGATTATCTATATACATAAAACACAAAAAAATGTTTCTACCTATGTCCGTTATAGACTCTGAAACTATCCAACCGATTACCTCGAAACTGGTATCATTGGAATGGATATTTTCAGGGAATGGTTTTAGAAACGTAAAATGCTATATTAGGTATATGCTGTATATTTGTGAAGCCGATTTTCGAATTTTCCCATACAACAATTTTTCCCAATTTTAAAAATGGGTAAAATCGGTATCTCCATATCTCCGGAACTGATGAAGCTAACCCGAAAAATTCAAAATAATCTAAATTTATGCAAGAAATAAGTGGACAGGTGTTTGGTACGTGTTGAACTTTTAAGGGGATAAAATGGGCGAACTCGAGTTTTAATACTTTTTTGTATCCCATATCCCAGAAATTAAATTTCTTAAAAAAATACAAGCGGACTCTGGCACTTTTTTGAAATTTGAACGTACTTTTTTTGGTACTTTTTTGCAAAACTATTTTTTATGTACATTAATATGTTAAAAAAATGTTTATTATAAAACCCTCACATTAATAAAGAATTATTAGCGTAGTAGCATACACCGGGTATCCGCTAATTCTCTATAATCTTTAAAGCATTTCTTACATGCGTTGCTTTTCAATCAGCAGTTATTTTAAGATCCAAGCCTTTTTAATAAAAGATTTTTAAATCTTTTATCAAAAATCACTTAGAATATTAATTCCAATTATTCCTGAATATTAAAATTTGAATTGTTCTCAAAAGCTTGTTTTATATAAGTATTTAACAAATTTTATGGCAATTTATGGAAAGTTATATCAAATTTCTATTAATGTTTGTAACACCCATTGACAGCATAAACATTTTTATCTATTGATGGCAATAAACATAAACGTTTCAGTGACATGGGTCAACATACAAATGCCCTATAAGCATACAATGAAAAGTTTATGTTGTTTAGCTGCTAAGTTCTCTTTGAAGCCATCACAGAAACATAATCATTACTTAAGAACTTCTTTATCTTTCTTGTGTGTGCTGTGTAGGTCATATTAAATTCGTTTCAGTTTGAGGTAGATTTTGTCTGCCTTGTACTAGTATTGTTTATAGTCAGAGTGACCTCTTATTATGGTAATACAAGACATTTTGGCATCATATAGATTGTATTTCAAAAAAAATAAAAAACAACAAATTCTTACTCATACACACATACATAAATATACGAGTATTTCCACATATACCAACAGATTTAGTAATACGCACGTCTGCTGTTTATTTGATAATAGAGCGTAAGTGTACTTATGTGTTTTCCTCGTTCTATACGCACCCTGCAGGCCATGGATGTCCATTGACATCTCAGTTAACACCCACCAATCTAAATAGTACTGGCAAATTCAGGATTTGAATACGAAGGGTAATTTATACCTTCTACATTACCATTCGCTAGTAAAAACACTACTAAATGGTAATACTGTATTAACCAACATTAACAGAATTAAATTGATTTAGAACAGCATTCTTTGGCTTAGACAAGTAATTAGTAACATCTAGAGTATTACATTTTATAATAAACTAGAAATATTTTTTCTGATATATGTAAGTCTTATATAGGTGTGGGGTCAATTATTTTTTTTTTTTTTTTTGCTTGGACCAGCACTCAGGGGATGACCCCTACTCATGCAATGCATTGTGTTGGAACTAGGAAAATAGGTTATGGGAAGGAGGATAGAGGGAGCAGTGTTTGTGGACATTTGATTTGAATTTTCCTACATTGAAAGGGAAATACTTCGACAGGAAGCTTATTCCACATACGGTCGGTACGGCTAAAAAACGAATTTTCTCTGTAATGTGTTGTGCGATCCACTGACCAATCGACCACGAATGAATGAGCCCTCGCTGATGAACGCATATTTCGTAAGAAATTACGGGTATCTGGAACAAGTTCCCTAATTTCATCAGAACACATTGCGACGCTGCTCCAGAGAATCAATAGAGCTGGTTACCCTACTGTCACCGATAAACACCTTCGCCCTCTCCTGTACGCGGTCAAGTAAATCCAACATAGACATCGAAGCATCGGCCCATACATGAGTGTTGTATTCCATTTTGGGTCGGATATAAGAAGATCAGATGAAGTGAAGTATTTCTTACACCGTCTTAGAAAACCCAGGCACTTGAATGTTTCTTTCGACACTTGAAAAATGTCTTTTGTCCAGCGAACATCACACTGAATTCTCATTCCTAGAACATCGAGAGCTTTTGATTCCTTAATATTTACACCACCCATAGAAACAGATGAAGCAACATGATCTGTCGTGCGTTTATGTGTTAACATACAACATTGAATCTTACTTGCATTAAAATTGACTCTGTTCACATAACCCCATTCAGAGATTTTCACAAGATCTTGGTTAAGTGTATCATTCATGTTTTGCCTCATTGCCCCAATCTCCGAAAGGCTTGGCCTATAGTTGAATGAATATGAATGGCAAATGTTGCTGTCATCTGCAAAAGAATAGATAGGGTTGGAAGTTTGACTTAGAAGGTCATTTAGAAAAAAAAAAGAATAGAGTAGAAGAAAGAATGAGGAACGAGAAATATCGGATATACCTAAACGAGATAGCGATACATTCTAGGACAACGCTTATATGGGTCCTTGGACCAATTGGCCAGAAAGGGAACGATGATGGCTGAGAAGGCGATTAATCCCTTTTCTGGTATTTCCCTTGCAAAATGTAAGAGGTTGTACAGCAGAAACTATATGAGATTGCACAGAACTAATGATTAATGAATCCACCTGTGTTATCGCAAGGTCGACCTGGCCCGTATACGATGCCCGCAGCACGAATCTACTTGTAGAATTCCGTCGTGAGCAAATAAAGCTAATTGTTTCTTTTATTACAGGACACTGCATAAAAATGGACCTTCGGTTTAACGACTACTGTAGAAGTTGTCGAAACGAAAATGTGTCCCACCTATTCTGCCATTGAGGAAACGTATTCATGGAACCCCCTTTCTCTCGTGTTTATATGAGTTTTCAATGATGAATCTGAGACTCATCCATTTCTTCATCAGAAAAACAGGTTGGTTCACCTTGAAAACAATGGGTGTTGAATAAGTATCCTACCGTTATCTTCTTGGGTATCACGAGTATCAGTTTTAAATGGACCCATATGAGCTGCTTGATTGGTGGCTGCTCATGGAACCTAACCTAGGATCAATTATGGATCGATCCTCACAAATGTTGGTAGAATGATTTAGGTTTATATAAAACTTGTTTATGTGGAATTTCATAACGATATTACTTATTATAAGAATGTTCAATGCTCAAGTCATTTTCTGAGGGGGTCGTTGAATGGAGACTAGAGACAAATGATGCTGATTTTCGCCATACTTTATAGTATAATTTCAGAGTATTTGGAACTAATTTGTGCAAAATTGTATTAGGATTGCCGAATATCCAACTTATTTATGGCTGCTCAAACTGTATTCCGGGAAGACATTTGTATGGAGGCTATGGTTAATCATGTTGTGATATGGTCCATTTTCAATACCAAACAAACCTCATCAACAGAGATAAGGAAAAAGGCCAGCTAGATCCTTACGTTTGGGCCCTATAGTGTTTTCAATAAATAAACAGATGGACGGACATAGCTAGATCGTCTTAGAATGAGGCCTCAGGATATACAAGGTGGCGCAAAAGTAAACTTCCGATGTTTTTTGGCTGTAATTAAAAAAAAAGGAAAAACTTTGATTCTTCTTGTGGATTATTTTCGAGAATATGATGTCATGTAAATGGCCGCCGCCACAGTTGATTGTCATTTGAGCCCTTTTTATGCCATTTTCCATCACTTTGGCCAAAACTTCCGGCGATAGGTCCTCACATTCTTGACGGATATTGTCTTTAAGAGCTGCAAGAGTCTGAGGCTTGTTAACATAAACCCGCGACTTCAAAAAGCCCAAAAAAAAGAAGTCTGGAGCGGTCAAATCAGGCGATCTTGCTGGCCAGTGCATATCGCCAAAACGGGAGATTAGGCGTCCGGGAAATGCATCCTTCAGCATATCGGTTGTGGCACGCGCAGTGTGTGCCGTTGCACCGTCCTGTTGGAACCACATGTTTTCCAATCCCAATTCATCAAGTTGCGGCAAAAAGAGCTCGCTCACAGTAACCGTGACGTCTTCGAAGAAAAAAGGTCTGATGACTCCTCCAGCGAAAACAGCACACCATACAGTGACTTTGAGCGGGTGTAATGGCTCTTCGTGGGTTACACGCGGTTTTTCAGTACCCCAGAAGCGTAAATTTTGCTTATTTACGTACCCGCTAAGATGGAAATGGGCCTCATCACTCATGATTATTTTTGATGAAAAATCATCTTCCTCTTGGTGGTGATTAAGGATGGCTTGAGCGTATGTTAGACGCGATTGGCGGTCAGCAGCTAACAGCTGATGCACCGTCTGGACTTTGTACGGAAACATCTTCAAATCTTGTACCAAAATTCGCTGTAAAGACCGTCGACTGATACCCATTTGCGTGGCACGTCGTCTGGTCGATGTCGACGGCGCTTCCATAACATACTCGGCTACAGCAGCAATATTCTCTGCAGAACGGCTACTCCGAGGTCTGCCACACCTGGCAGCATCTCGTGTTGTGCCAGTCTCTTCGAGGCGAGCGGCTAAACGTCGCAATGTTTCACCAGTAGGCGTTGGACGGCCAGGAAATCTGCGACGAAATTCACATTGTGCCGATTATTGGTCAAATAAATAGTCAGCAATATTCCGCGTTCTGGAGCAGTGTAGCATTACATCGTTTATTAACGTGTATTTCGCATGTGTTTACTATACAAATGTCAAAACAGAACTGACATTAGGGGCCAATCGCAAAATTTATAGCATTTTCTGATAGGAGGATTACTTTTGCGCCACCTTGTATATGCTTTTTGGTTCTACCACCAATATTTATTGTACGAACCTTTTTCTACCCCTTATACTTGATAAAAAGATACGATTTAATAAGCTTTAGTATGAGATTATCAAATCAGTATAACAGTTCTAACAGTTATTAGGTATTTTGCACGCATCTATTAAACAATATGAACCTATATAAAAACCAGACTAAAGCGAATTTCGAAATTCTGGAAAACTTTTAATTTTCTATAGTCATTGTAAACATGATCATATATCAAATATTATAGAATTTAGAAGAGCTAAAGCTCATTAATTAACATTTTTATCCAGAAATGCAGGGCATATACATACATAGATACATCTGTATAGGAATGTGTTTATGTGTTGTGTGTAGTTTTATTAAAGCCTATTATTAGGCGACTTAAAGATTTACAACCCCTAGCTTTTATATATGTACATTTAAAACAAACAACAAAACATCACATCGGGGTCGTTAAATTCTTTATATTCCTTAAATTTTAACTATTACAAATAGTTCTTTTAATACTTTGCCATTCGATTTTGTTGCTTTGTTGCTGCTAATGTTGTTTGTTTTTCTTTTAAAACAAAATTTTATAAATAATTTCAAGTGGTTATACAAACTTTAATGATTTGTTATTTACAAAACAAACATTCAAGGACATTTTGTGTGCGCTTTTGCAAAATAAAACAACAACAACAGCAAAAAAAACTCATCTTTGCAAAATTTAATTATTTTAATGAATTCAAAATGAGTCAAACGCATGGTTTCAATTCTTTGAATTTTTTTTTCTTTTGCACAAAAGTTTTTGACATTTTATATTTGAACACCACGATGACTCTAGGAGAGAGAGTATGACCTAATTTGTGGCGTGTTTTGTATGAGAGTGGTATTGGTTGGTCATTTGTTAGTGACAGTGTCACTGTTGTTTATGATTTGTGTGGTGATTTTATTATTTCATAAAAGATTTCTTTTTTTATTTGGAATTCAGAAAGAATACTTTTTTTTTCAAATGTTGTTCAAAGTGGTTTGTGGTGATGTTGTACTTTTTTTCACAATAAATATTCAAATATTGTCAACTTTAACATTCGTCTTGAAATGTGTTTATACTTTGTCATAACCGGCCAAATAATTTGTAGTAAAATATGTGTTTTTTATTGCTGATGACTTTTTTATCTGATGCAATTTAAGGTTTATGTCCTTTACGAAATTTATATATTTTCACCAAAAAAAAAAAAAAAAACACCAATTTCTGAGTAATGTTTACAGAATATATTTAGAATACATATTTTTGTTTATTACATGGTAAATAATATTTTCCATTTATTATTGCTGTTTACTTCCATTTTTGTCATACATAAACAACAATAAAATACAGATAACAGATGTTTTTTATGAAAAAAATAAATCAGATTTTTAAATATTTAACCAAAGAAATGACAAATGAATGAAAAAGTGGAAATATAAAACATATGTACATCGTGCAGTTCTAGGGGACTGTCCGGAACTAGTAATTTTGGGTAACAACTAGTTATAGAACTAGCTACGTGACTAGTTATTTTAATATGTGCATATCCTAAGTAGGAGATCAAGTGACCCTTTTGGATTACAATGAGACTGTCCGATAGCTGGTCCAAAGTAGTCAACGCATTGGATTCCCATTCCGGTTACATAGAGTCAGTTACCTAACTGACTACATGATCAGCTACATAACTATAGTTATTTTAACATGTACGGGTGCAAGAGGAAGCTAATTGACCTTAATTAGTCCGTTAAAAATTCATCTCATAGATAGATCAATAACCGATTGCTTGTAAACAAGTATGCAGTACAAAATAAACGTTTAAAGTGATTACAATCTAGGTTACTTAGAGACACTAAAGTAATAAGAAAAATAAACCGCATGACAATAATATCAACACTTAAGTGACAATTGTCTTCTCACTAGATTTTCAAGTAAACAATTGACTTCTCTCTGCACTACTAAGAGCACATACGTGTCAAATGTTTTATCAAATTAGTTGTTCTGTTCTGCCAACGTTCCGCGCACTTTGCCCATTTTCATTTTCAATCTACATAAGATCCAAAATTTTAGGTTGGCGGCTCAATCCGTCCATATTTCATTGGGAATGACGTGGGTCCTTATCATCCAATTCAGGCCAGAATTGGATGACATGGATACCAACAATATTGGTTGAGGTTCATAGAACGAGCGGTTAAAAATAGAAGAAGTTCTCGAAGGACAATGAAACTTGGCACATAGGCATTTTTTATTTGAATTAAGAAAAAAATGGAAAAATCAAAATGAACCGTCCACCTCCCAAACAAAATGAAAATAAAATTTTGACCTACGGCATTGTTTTTTGGCACATTGCATTTTTATCATTTTTGTCAAATTTGAAAAATATCCCCCCACTTTTACACCCACTTCCCATACAACTTGTATTGAAAAATTGGCATAACTCCCTTGATTTTTAATGCATCAACTCAATTTTCACAAAAAATAAATGTTATAATTGTAGAATGGGCTCCTGAAAATATATACCTGATCCGCCCACTTTTACGCCCATCTCCCATAGAAAAAACATGAATAAGTAATTTAAGCATAGTCTTTTAATAATTTTTTAACATCATTCTCGTTCTCCAATTTTTTTTTTGTTTTGCAGCTTTGAACGAAATCTATTTATAAATGGGTCTGAAGACAATAAAAGATTATGCATTACGTCTTCATTAGTGGCTGCACGTCCAATTCTTCGCGAATGATGTAATCTATAGGCTCTATAGTATTTATTCCTCGCTTCCTGAGCTTCCTCGGACACCATACCTGATACAAATAACCAATTAAAATGTAAAAAATAAAAATGAAATCATTGAATAAGGGCCTTTAGATAGAGACATACTTCTTGACTAGTATGTATGTAGTATTTTATCTGAGACTTCAAGCTGTAATTTGACATCTTTCATTAACAACGCTCCACAGCGCTAAAAAGATTGATGTACATTGAAATTTTGATGTTGTTTATATTTTGTTCTACGAAATTTTTTATATGACACTTTTTTCAACTTTTTTTAATGCAAATCTCATCTATGACAATTATCATTTATGAAAATATACAACAAAGTCAAATGATAAGTTTTCTCTGATTGTACCAAAAGCTTGAATATACAATAAATTTGCATGCTATTTTAAACAAGCGAACATATATGAACTTCGAGCGTGTCTGTCCAAACAAATAATAAATATATCGGCCTCATATTACGGATTCATAATACTCAGATATCTGATAACAAAATACCAAAAAATTATCCAAATCGGCAAACATGAAAAAAATTAATTTCGACCACTCTTCAACCAACTGCTCAAGCGATTTGAGGGCATGGTCATCTTACGCGCATGTGATGTTATACTCCATATATAATGACATAGATAGGCCTTCCAAACAGATCGAAAATGTCGATTATATCTCACACACACTTTGTTTTATTTAAATATAAAGATAGGAGACGCTTAATTAAAGACCATTTATATAAAAGATACATATGCTATTCTTGATCGACTGACGCATCATTACAATCTGTTAACAACTTTTAGATCTGAACTAGAATCTAAATTAGAATCTGACCAAGAACCTGAACTAGAACCTGTACTTGAACTTGAACTAGAACCTGAAGTAGAACCTAAACTAGATCTTGAACTAGAACCTGAACTTGAACCTCTACTAGAACCTGAATCTAATCTAAAACTTGAACTAGACCTTGAACCTTAACCTGAACTTGAACCTACACTAGAACCTGAACTACAACCTGAACTAGCACCTAATATAGAACTTGAACTAGACTTTGAACTGGAACCTGAACCAGAACTTGAACTAGAACCTGAACTAGAACCTGAACTACAACCAGAACTAAAACTAAAACCTGAACTAGAAACTGACATAAAACCTGAACTATAACCTGAACTGGAACCTGAACTAGAATATGAACTAAAACCTAAACTAGAATTTTAAGTTGAATCTGAACTAGAACTCTATCAAAAACTGAACTACATAGAACTTAACTAGAAATCTACCTGACTGTGTGAAAGACTGAAGAACAATATGAAAGAACTGATAGGACCCTAGTAGTATGGCTTTATACTATCCTAGCAAACAAATTACAATCAGAAACATAAATCCTCACTAAAAATGGAAAATTACCTCAGCCAATCAATTAAATCCACATGTGGTCTTATCTTAGCAAATGCATCATTGTGCGAATATTAACTTCATGCCAACTCATTTTTAAAAATACGAAGCTTAAAGGCTTCAGAGGACTTCAACTTTGACACCCCGTAGCTAAGCCGGTAATTCAACAGTGTGATTGTAATTTGAAAGCTAAGTTCCTCCTCTAAAGTTTTATTATACTTTACTTATAATTCAAAAACACTAATATTTTAGAAGCTTTCTAAATATTAAGTTTTAAAAACAAATTACAACAGCCTACACACTACAACCATCAACATTAAAATACATACATTTATGTGTAAACAATAACTTTGCGACATACAGCTACACGGCTACACGACTACCGTTGGCGCTGTAGCTGATTTATATATTCGTAGGCGGCAATATACATAATGAGAAATATGTCGCTTTCATTATAATTAAGTAGCTGACTACAGAGCGAGGATTATGCCAACGGTATTTGTAGTCATTTGTAGCATTCTGTATACATTTAGTTTATGTGTTTTAATGCATTAAACAAACAATAATTGCAATCATTTCCAATCAAAACAAACCAAATATATATGTTTAGCCTAAAAGTATGCTTTGATTTTATCGCCAAGTATATTAAAAAATGTAAAGCAACGCTTCTCAAACTATACTAATCCAAAAGAATACCAAAAAGAACAGGGGCGTATGAATAATATAAAAAAAAAATCGATCATACATGTTGAAGGTCTCTATTAAGTTGCTTTAATTTTTTTAACATTTACAAAATGACTTTTCCTTAAATAGAAACCATTAACAATTCAAAGTAAATTGAATAAATCCTCGTCACACACAATAATTGAAACGCAAATAGATTTGCTAATAACTTAAAGCTAATAAAAATGCAATTTAATTCTTAGGCAAAAATCTATGAATTTCTAAGACATTTTCTGCGTTTTTATAATATACGTTGTGTGCAAATGACAATACCCATCTATTCTATAGTATTCTATTAACGTTTTTTTCGTTTTTTCTATTTTATTTGCTTTCATCATTTTCTGCTGTTGCTGTCATTGCTTGGTATTTCAGCTAAAATAACATTAAAGTAACTTTAAGCCTGAAGGCATGTTTTTTTATACTGATTTTGGCACAGTTAAAGAAAAAAATATTTTTCTTCTCCACCATAGAAATTCTTGAGTTTAAATGGCTGGCTAATAGAAATTTTCATGGTTGGGGAGAATTTAATGAATGAAGAGTAAGATATTATGGTAATATCTAAAAATTGAATTTTGTAATAGGATTTATATTATATATTTAAGTATCAGTAATAGTAAGGTAATAATTTAGATGAGAATGTGAAAATTATAATAGTATTATAATCAATAATATCGTTCGCTAAGTGACAAAGTCCAATGGGACTGATTGACATTTTGAAAGGTCAGAAATCTGAACAGCCGAACTTTTACACTTCTTAATACTTACTTTGTCTTAAAATCTATTTCATAAACCAAACCTTTCTTTTAAAATTTTATAATTTTTTTTTCTTTATTTTGTATTTTTTTTTAACTTAAAACTGATTAGATGAATAAAAATCGCTTAAATATTTAACACTTTATCATTAAAATGAAAATTTAGTTAATAATAATATTAGAAATAGAAAAAATAAAAATTAAAGAAAAACGAGAAAAGAATTAAAGAAATTAATCGATTACAATTACAACGATCTTTAAAACAGATCCTCACACAAGCATCCCTTAATTTCTTCTCAATACTGTAGCCATGAACACACTCACTAAAGTGACAGAAACCACCGACCATTTGGAAATATACAAAGCTGAACTGCCATTACAACCATCTTCATTGCAGGCACAAATGATTTGCTTATAACCCTCATTGTCGGCAGTGAAACAGCTATTATTGCCTATTTCGGCACGATCCCTTAGCCAGCCGCAGCCACGAATAATGCGATGCTCACCGGTGACCTCAATAGTGAGCACAGTCTTGCGGCAGAAAGCCTGAGCTTCATGTGGTCCGTCACATTCCTTTAGGAATTGATCATCACGTGGAGCACGTGGTGTACTCAAGCGCAAAGCGGTGCATTCTTCATCTAAATGGGAGTTGCACTGATGGCAACGTATGGCATTGACTGTAAGAAAAAGAAAAAGTTAAATAAAAAAATTAGTTTTGTTTTGTATTGTATTTTCTTTTAATTTGTGTTTATTTTAATTAAATAAATGTTGTTTTATGAAAGTGCATCATAAATTGTATAAATAGTTTTTTTGTAGCCGGCTTTAAGGCGCCAAATTTCTTTGGAACAGAATTAATTTAATTTATTGCAAATCGTATAAAGTTTTATGCTTAGTATTATTATAATTAGGATGATGATGGTTTAATTTTATTACAATAATGAACTTAAAGACTTAGTATTAAATTTGTATTTAAAGTGAAATATAAGTTTATTATTTAAAGAAAGAAAGTTTTAATACGAAAAAATAATGTAATTTTACTCTAGAACTGAACTAAAACCTAAACTAGAACCTGAACTAGAACTTGAACAAGAAGCTGAACTAGAATCTGATCTAGAACCTGAACTAGAATCTGAACTAGAACCTGAACTAGAACCTAAATTAGAATCTGAACTAGAACCTAAATTAGAACCTGAACCTGGACCAGAACCTAAACTAGAACCTGAACTAGAACTTGAACAAGAAGCTGAACTAGAATCTGAACTAGAACCTGAACTAGAATCTGAACTAGAACCTGAACTAGAACCTGAACCTGAACTAGAACCTGAACTAGAACCTGAACTAGAACCTGAACTAGAACCTGAACTAGAACCTGAACTAGAACCTGAACTAGAACCTGAACTAGAACCTGAACTAGAACCTGAACTAGAACCTGAACTAGAACCTGAACTAGAACCTGAACTAGAACCTGAACTAGAACCTGAACTAGAACCTGAACTAGAACCTGAACTAGAACCTGAACTAGAACCTGAACTAGAACCTGAACTAGAACCTGAACTAGAACCTGAACTAGAACCTGAACTAGAACCTGAACTAGAACCTGAACTAGAACCTGAACTAGAACCTGAACTAGAACCTGAACTAGAACCTGAACTAGAACCTGAACTAGAACCTGAACTAGAACCTGAACTAGAACCTGAACTAGAACCTGAACTAGAACCTGAACTAGAACCTGAACTAGAACCTGAACTAGAACCTGAACTAGAACCTGAACTAGAACCTGAACTAGAACCTGAACTAGAACCTGAACTAGAACCTGAACTAGAACCTGAACTAGAACCTGAACTAGAACCTGAACTAGAACCTGAACTAGAACCTGAACTAGAACCTGAACTAGAACCTGAACTAGAACCTGAACTAGAACCTGAACTAGAACCTGAACTAGAACCTGAACTAGAACCTGAACTAGAACCTGAACTAGAA
Organism: Calliphora vomitoria; assembly: GCA_942486065.2. Classification (NCBI taxonomy): domain Eukaryota; kingdom Metazoa; phylum Arthropoda; class Insecta; order Diptera; family Calliphoridae; genus Calliphora; species Calliphora vomitoria. Next base: position 111,511,878 of record OW818030.2, on the reverse strand, counting down.
CCTGAACTAGAACCTGAACTAGAACCTGAACTAGAACCTGAACTAGAACCTGAACTAGAACCTGAACTAGAACCTGAACTAGAACCTGAACTAGAACCTGAACTAGAACCTGAACTAGAACCTGAACTAGAACCTGAACTAGAACCTGAACTAGAACCTGAACTAGAACCTGAACTAGAACCTGAACTAGAACCTGAACTAGAACCTGAACTAGAACCTGAACTAGAACCTGAACTAGAACCTGAACTAGAACCTGAACTAGAACCTGAACTAGAACCTGAACTAGAACCTGAACTAGAACCTGAACTAGAACCTGAACTAGAACCTGAACTAGAACCTGAACTAGAACCTGAACTAGAACCTGAACTAGAACCTGAACTAGAACCTGAACTAGAACCTGAACTAGAACCTGAACTAGAACCTGAACTAGAACCTGAACTAGAACCTGAACTAGAACCTGAACTAGAACCTGAACTAGAACCTGAACTAGAACCTGAACTAGAACCTGAACTAGAACCTGAACTAGAACCTGAACTAGAACCTGAACTAGAACCTGAACTAGAACCTGAACTAGAACCTGAACTAGAACCTGAACTAGAACCTGAACTAGAACCTGAACTAGAACCTGAACTAGAACCTGAACTAGAACCTGAACTAGAACCTGAACTAGAACCTGAACTAGAACCTGAACTAGAACCTGAACTAGAACCTGAACTAGAACCTGAACTAGAACCTGAACTAGAACCTGAACTAGAACCTGAACTAGAACCTGAACTAGAACCTGAACTAGAACCTGAACTAGAACCTGAACTAGAACCTGAACTAGAACCTGAACTAGAACCTGAACTAGAACCTGAACTAGAACCTGAACTAGAACCTGAACTAGAACCTGAACTAGAACCTGAACTAGAACTGAACTAGAACTGAACTAGAACTGAACTAGAACTGAACTAGAACTGAACTAGAACTGAACTAGAACTGAACTAGAACTGAACTAGAACTGAACTAGAACTGTGGGAGAAGTAACAAGCAGAAAAGAGGGACCTATTATTATTTCAATATGAATGGGAAATAGTAATACGTCTCGTTGCTTATGAAGGTGCTTTTAAAATTTATAATTAATTAATCGGACGTCTACTTTACACAGATTTATTAAAAAATTTGTTCTGATGAATTAAGAAAAAACATTTGAGTTTTAAGAAACGCAACATTTAATATTTTATTAATTCCCATTCATTTTGTGTAATTCTTGCATAATTTTTAAATAATCTGACATTTAGCATTTTCCTTCCAAAATGAATGACGTCCAAGGGTGGTTATTTCAAATCAATTAGCAACATGTAAATGACACCTTAAATGATTACAGAAAAACAAATTACAAGAAAGAGAAACAAATGATGTGGTGGCTGGCTATTAATGTGTAAATATCAAATATAATTGCGTGCCAACGAATTCAAATTTGAAGCAATTAATGTCATGTACAGACAAGGTAAAGGTTTAACATTTGCAGTGGTTTAGCTCAAGTGTAGTAGACAAGCAAGTGGGTGGTCAAGTTTTGAGACTATGCTTTAAAATAATAATGTGCTATAAAATAAAAAATAATCCCAAAAATGAGTAAGTGTAGGTGGTGAGACATTTTGAAAATTACTCTAAATTTTATAGTTATAGTAAATATTTGATATTTAGTTACTTGAAAATATTCTAGAATAATAACATTGTCATACGTAAATTTAACATTTTAAAGAAGCTATCTATCAAAAAAAACTCCATTATTAAGCATTATATACATTATCTTATTTGCTACACTATCTCTATATTATTTGATCGTCATTGAATTTATTATATCATTGTAGTACAACTAACTAGTATAATTGTTTTAGAACCTAAATCATAATTTAGCTTATCTCAATCATATACATACACTTTTCGAAAGGCTACTAAAGATGCTTTTGTAATAATAACTAATTAGGAGGGGTCATAATTATTTATCTATCTATCTATTTTTATCTTAGTACTATTGCTGTGTAATAAAAATTAATAAACATTTATCTATCATGCTAATGGTTTATAATTCAGTTGGTGGTTGTTTTAAATAGCAGTAGTTCTAAAAATAATATTAACACAATGTTAATTGTTGTTAATAAATAACATTAAGTTATATATAGTTATAAGTTATAAAATACATAGGTAGATAAATTTATATTGCTATAATTAACCCCACTAATATTTTGCTTTATAATTTTTATTGTTATACAATTTTGTTGTTCTTATATTACAATTCGTGATTTTCTTTTTATTGTCATTTTGTTCAGAAATCTTTTTCCGTCACGAATTGTTGAAATGTTTTAATCAGTTTTATTTTGTTGCTGCCCTTCATGGTAAACAAATTTTAGTATAAGTTTATGTAAATATAAAAGGCTTTAAATACGAGCATTCATAATCAAATACATAATAGGTTTAATGAAAATACATAGTTCTACGTATTAATATATAATATGTATAAGGTAGATCATTGAAATCCATTATTAAGGGATTAAAAAGTAATTTGCTAAATCTTACTATTTTTTTATAAAAAACTTATTTGGAGCGGCATTATCGCACGCGGCATTACCTACACTGCATTACCGACCAAAAAATTATCGACTGAGGCATTAACAAACAATCAAGACAAAACTAGATGAACCCAAAAAATCCCTTAATTTTGAAATGAGGAATACATATACCAATAAGTACAAAATTCTTAATTATTTTTAAGAATTATTATTTCTAAAAGAAATAAAAAATGGTTTAGATCAGTTTATGAGGAAACAAAATTTAAAATAATGTACGAACGAATCGTAGAGGAGGACAATTTTAGAAAATTAAATTTGTAACTACCCTGTTTATATGTGGACAACTTTGTACAGCTTGTATAAATATTGACAGATTTCGATGAATTTAAGTTTATTATAGAGTAAATCGAAATAAAGAAAATCCTAAAGTATAATAGATTCTCTAAGTTATCTATTATACCTCAAAAGATATATACAGTAGAGTGACAATCAGTTGTATGGAAACAAATTTGAGTTCGATTTTTGAAGGGTGCCGGGTGGAATACTGTGACACTAGGTCTTAAAGTTAAATGTTGAAATTTTGGGCCAAATCGGACAACGATTTCGGGACGCGCATCGATGTCAAAGGTCAGATATATGCAAAATTTTACTATTTATATGAAATAAATTTGTAAAACTCCTTAACTTTTTGCATTATGTTACATAAATATGTAGATTTATTTATATTAATGAAAATTAGTGTCAAAAAAATCTTTTTCAGATTAAACCTATATCTCCTTTGGGTCTAATTGACCCACAAACTGTATTATCGTTAAAATTCGGAAAAAATGCAAATTTTACGGTTTTTGTAAAAATTTTGCTACTAAATAATTATTTTTCAAATCGAATGCATAATAATCGAAATGTGTACGTAATTTTCGTTCTAATGAGATATAAAAAGCAAAAATTGGTTAAAAAATTTTAAAGTTATTAAAAATTCACCAGACCATTAACGTGTCTCAGGCCACTTGAACAAGAAATGTAGGAACAAAATTAACATATTTTAAGAAATATTAAAATAAAATCTAATTTTTACTTAAAATATATCCGCGTTTACATTCGTATGAGTTTTTTTCTTTGTAGGATACCGTTAACCTAATCGCAGGGATGGTCAAACAAATTTATTTTTTTTAACGGCAGTTTCAAATCTCCAATTTCAAATTTTTAAAAATTTTGTTAAAAAATTTCAGAATTTGTTGATCATCACATTGGGATTTATTGAGATCACAATAGAGAATAAAAATATGAAAAAATTATTTCAATAACTCTTAGAGTTTTTCCGTACCTACGATTTAAATTTTGTGATTTTCGGGAAAAAATAATTGTTTGGTCATATTTTGGCGAATGAGAGCAATTTCCTTACTTTTACAAATTTTAAGTAAAACCTATACAGAATCTTATAATTCACATAATATTAGATATACTATGAAAGTTTTACTAAAATCGGAAAACGTTAAGCCTTAAACCGTGAAGGTCAAAGGTAAAATTTTTCAAAATTTGGAATTTCTAATGTAAAGATGCCGAAATGTTATATATTTTTGGGCAGATTTTAATGAAACTTGAGAAAAATATAACATAAGGTCTAAAATATGCAATAACAGCGCAAAAATGGAAATTAACTTAAAAGCATTTGGGGTCAAAATGACTCTCAATTTGACTGTGGTTTTCGTGATTTTAAAAGTTGAGGGTAATATTAATTAATATACAAAAATAGAAGAAATGTTAAGACTTTGTTTAACCGCTTTTGATCCTAATTAGTTTTATTCCACTAAAATTAAAATTTAACTAAAATATAGTACCAGAGAAAAAATTTAATAACACAGTACGAATAAACGGTACAGTGACACATCATATCTGTTCTTAAAGACTATTATCCCTCCAACATAACAAAGACAAATTCAGTCAATTATCGATACTTTACGAATAATGATAATTTACTTCTCTAGTAAAATTTATAAAAATTAATTTTTTTATAAAATAACATAAAATATTTGTCTTTAACAGCATGCCACGCCCACAATTACCAACATTTGTATCTAATTTTCTGGCTACTTTAGTTTAAATATATTTACTACTAGCTTGACCCGGTGCGCTTCGCTACCCCTGTCGTAGTCTATGTTGGAAATTTCAATAAAATCGTTTCGGCCGTTTAGTATTTATTGTTTAAGAACTAAAGGTACCAATTTTACCGGTTTTCCCCCTGTTTGCCCCTTTCTGGTCCAAGTATTGAAAAAAGTTATAGCCTATTGATGTTTCCAAGTAAGGATCTATCTACGTTCCAAATTTCAATAAAATCGATTCAGCCGTTTAGGCGTGATGCTCAAACAAACAAACAAACAAATAAACAAACAAACAAACTTACAAAGACATTTATATATTTATATGGATTGAATGGCATTAACATTTTTGAAATTTGTGTTAACAAAAAAATGGACTTTTGGCCGATGAAATTAAGTTCTGAGCCACCGTGCGCCCATTTTTTAAATAATTATATAATAATGTTGTTCACTGTTGATTGGTTATCGGCTTATCTGGTTGTATATTTAGTTGAACAACACAAAAATTAATTGAAAAATATAACCAACTTTTACGTGGTTATCTGCTAAACAATTAATTTGCAGTCGTGTTGTACCATTTGGGCACCGTAACATTACGTTTGGTTCATCCCACAATCCCAGTTCAGCTTACCAATGAATGTACTGCGGTAATTCTTTAAAAAATACTCCTTCGATAATTTTATTTAGAGTACCCCCATCTCCCACTCCACATATTGTTGTACTCTTAAACGACGTGCCTAGATGGTACAACAGGATTGCGAGTTGAAAATCCACAGGCAGTTGTAAATTCGAACTTGTAACTTTAAAAATTATATCGTTAGAGAATATATTTTCAGAAGACAAAGGAATTCACTTTTTTTGAGACGTAACAAAACAGCAGAGTACATTATCATACACATTGAGCTCTGGCGCTGATTGATGTTATATCCTTCAATAGTTCATTTATTTTTTCATCAATGTATGGTACTGGTCTATGCCCACTGTGTCTATAAATGTAAAAACCTTAATTAGTTGCGTACAATGAAGAGCAAATTACATAACTTCAATAAATTTAATTTCAATATTTAAATATAGTAAACTTAAAAGGGGGTCACGATACTTTACTTTTAATTTTATAACCAGATAACCCGATAACCAAGCCTTAATAATTTAAAAATCTTCATGTGAATTTTTTTTATTTTTGCTTATGCTTGAAATAGGGTGCATGTTTCCATCGATTTAAAAATTTATTATTAGTAATTTTTTAAACTAGTTCTTATCATATATGTAAAAATATTACAATTAATCTTTATTTTTGTAAAAATTTAGTCATTTTTCATACTAATTTTAAAATTATGAATTTGATTGTATTACATTGGAAAAAAGTTTTTCGTGTTATTTTGAAGGTTATTAGAAATATGACGTTACTTGTAGCAAAATTTTTAAACAACGAAAACCAAAATGTAAAAAAAAAAAATATTTAATCCCAAATATATTTTAAACTAAAGGGAGTTTTTTTAAGCCTGAAATTGTAAAAATTAACACAAGTAAATTTCATTAAAAAAAAAATTTTGCATTCGAAAGATCATGTTATTGCTTCGTCAATAACGTCCAGCATTGTGGACGTCCAGTTTTGGGACGCTATTTCGAGCATTGCTGGCAGTATGTCACGAATAATATGAACAATGTTGGCCTGCAAGGCGTCAATTGTAGCTAGATTATCAGCATAATCCAATGAATTCACGTGGCTCTACAGAAAATAATCGGGAGGTGTTAAATCACAGGACCTTGGAGGCCAATTGACAGGTCCATTTCTCGAAATCAAGTTATCGCCAAATGTTGATTTCAATAAATCGATGGTTGCGCTTGCAGTATGACACGATGCGTCATCCTGTTGAAACCGCATCTCACTCAAAACAATATCATTCATATTATCATACATTGATCATAGTCCGGTAACGATCTTTGTTCACCATAACGGCATAATTTTTGCAGAAATAAGATGCCACCAAACGATGTATTTTTCTGGGTTGATTGGTCTCACTCTATATGCAGCTGTATTGTTTACTAATAAACCTGTTAGCCTCTTCACCGAATACAATTTTGCGATCAAACATCGGATCAGTTTCCAACTGCTCTAGATCCCAATGTAGGCCAAGATCTTTGCGCATGATTTTGCATATACTGAACAGAGACAGCCCTAATTCCTGCAACCGATAACGAATCAATAATCCTTCGACGTGTTGATGATATTGCATCATTTAGAGAGTATGTGCTATGAAATCTATCCCCAGTTTGACGAATGGCTTGCTAATATTGACGATTATCTATAAGTTCCGCGATACGATTTTCAAAGTAAATTTAGTAGCATTATTCAAGCGTCAATCTCATGATGATCATGATGATTTGCCAGAGTATACTGATCATAAATGTCAAAAAGTGTGCCTGTATGACAGTTCGTTTGACAGTTAACCCTTTTGTAAGTTATAGCTTAACATATTGACTGCAAAAGCACGTTCAGCTAATAAGATGCTGGGACCCACAGCATAAATACGGGATAAAATTGTTCAAGCTTTGTTCTACAGAAGAATATACATACATGGACAAGTAAGATTTGTTCGGGAAAATCAGAAGTTTATGCAAAAATCTGGACCTGGGACGATCCATTTGCGAAGAACTTTCAAGGGATTTTCAAAATCCCATTTATCGTCAGCCTCTATTGTGTGTCATGGCTAGAGAGAATAAACGTCGCATAGGACATAAGTGTCCGACGTGGCGTAAACCAGATAGAGCAGTGTCACACATATATGTCCGACGTGGCAGTCAATGTGTTAAAAAAAACACAATTTTTCGCCTATAGAAAAATTTAAGTTACGTGCTCTACAAAGTTTTGGAAATCAGATGTGGTCGACTTTAACACCATGTATCTAACTTTGTATTGACTGGCATAGAGAATTAAACATAGAGACGAGACACTATGATTTGTCACACAAAAATACAACAAAGCATATGTCTAATACAATAACAAAATACATTTACTGGGATGGTTTTTGTTGTTGCAAGAGTTAGGTTTTTGACAATTACGCCTCGTCTCTATGTTACCTTATGGCTTATGTCCTCCTCTACAATCGGTGTAGTAGTTTGGAAGTCAATTGGATTTAACTCTTGAACGTGTGAGACTAGGGTCTCTTGGCCAAACATCAAGCGAAAGTTTTTTCTCCAGAAAATACTCTCGCCAACAGCGGAACTGTACAGCAGCATGCTCCTAATTACTTGTCGCTTCAAATGAAATAGCATTGCTTTAAAAAGCAATGATATTTTATGACTCTTAATTTCTGTTTAATTACACTTAAACCCTGATGAAACCTTTACATTTTGTAAAAATTTAGTAGAACATGTCAACAAGTTTCAGCTATATTGATGTTCTCATGACGTGAGTTTTAACATTGTTACAATCCCTGCTTTTTGATAAACTTATCGAATATATGTATTTATTATTTTTTGTTAAAATGTTTTAAACGAAATTTCAAACTTATCAATTTCCTAATTGCTTGTGAAGAGGAAAATGCATTTATTAGAATTTTTTGTGTGATTTGTTTGGTAATGGTTTTTAATTTAAACACTTAAAAACATATTTTTTTTTTACACAATTTTCTATACAGTTCTTCAGATTTGGCCCAGTATCAATACTCATTTCTGTGTAAATTCTTGTATATTGTAATATAATTCTTATTCATATGTAAAGCAAATATAATATTGTATATATTTACTATAAATATTGTATATTGATACTATAAATGTATGCAAATGCAAATATTACAATTTAATTTGATTTTTTTTTTTTAGTTTAACAGCTCATTACACACACACACTGTATACAATGACCAAAACTATAACAACTACAATAATATTTAAATACATTTTTATAGTGTTATAAGCAAAAGTATTATATACGAGATGGCTGAGTTGCCAAATAGATTAACTAACTAAAATATAATGAAGAGAAAAAGTGATAAAACATAAAGAATATTTTAAAAAATTTTGTTTAAATAAAGAAAAATCTTATTAAATATTATACTGTGTTTTCATTTATTAATAAAAGGCTAAACAGTTTTGTCATTTAGTTAATTTCAGTAAAAGTAAAAAATCTGAATTTAGACTTAATCTATTTATGAAATAAGCTATACAAATGCATTTTCGATTCTATTTGCTTTTATTATTCAATTATTTATTTATTTCCCTGTTATAAAAACAAAACACATTGCAAAAAAAATACAGAAAAAAAAATGTTAAAAAAGTAAATGAGTAAAAAATGATGATGAGAAGGAGAATTAAACTAAATATTGATATTCGCAATAAAAATAACAAAAACAAATATAGAGATTTATTTTTTTTTTTTTTTAATTTTTTTAACAACACAATCTTTTGCTCTAAGTGGAATTATAAATAAAATGCATTTGCAATTGAAAAATTGTAAATTTTCAAAATGTCATTGAAAAGGGTAAATAAATAATGATGACATGGAAGCACAACATTGAAGTTATCAGTGTGAAAATAGTTTGAAAAGCAATTTAGGGAATACCTCAGAAAAAAAAAAAAAACAATGTAACAAAGACCTTGAAATAGTTATTATAGACATCTTATTGTTACAAAATTTTTTAAATATTTTCTGTTAATTATTTGAATAGGTTCTTAGATTTGCAGTTATTGTTAAAAACTTTATTTTTTGTTATTTCACACATTTCACACTCTTTGCGGTTGAGTGGTTACTTTACTAACCACATTTTCTATAGTCTTTAAAACATAGTTTATTGGCATCTATTGCCATTTTGATAAGCAATTGTATTTTCTGAAGTCATCGTTTATGATTTTTTCCAAAACTTTGCCGTCAGAATGCTTTAGTTAGGTAAATATATTAATTTGAAAATATTATAAAAATCAGTTTCTTTAAGAGACTTTCACGCATTCAATAAAAAAAAAGCACAGAGTGTTTATTGTTCATCGAATTCAGTGTTACTTTGCTATTTCGGTTGTTTGGTCAGAAAATTTAATCAAAAATATTCGATATACGAAACAAACATTTTTATCATAGTTATTTTTAATGCCAACCGCCACGGTGGTTAGTAAACTAACCACTTCACTTCACAAAAAACCTTGGAATGGGGTGGTTTTTTATACCCTACACCACCATAGTGGGGAGGGTATATTGGATTTGTGCAGATATTTGTAACGCCCAAAAATATTAGTCTAACACCCACCTTAAAGTATACCGATCGACTCAGAATCACTTTCTGAGTCGATTAAACGATGTCCGTCCGTCCGTCCGCCCGTCTGGCTGGCTGGTTGTCCATGTAATCCTTGTGCGCAGAGTACAGGTCGCAATCTTGAAGATATTTCGATAAAATTTGATACATATCATTTTTTATGCCCAAGGACCAAGCCTATTGAAACTGGCTGAAATCGGTTCATTATTTCACCTAGCCCCCATACAAATGTCCTCCCGAAATTGTACTTTATCGGTCATAAATGTTTAATTTATATAGGTATCTACACAAGTTTTTATCCAAATAAGTTTTGTATATACGAAATTCATGTCACCAAATTTTATTATGATCGGTCCATAATTAGTCATAGCTCCCATATAAGGCCTGCTTCCGATAATCACTTTAACGAGCATAAATCTCTTAAAAATATTGGTATACACATAAAATCCAACATAAATAACTTTCATACAGACATTAATCACACCAGTTAATTTCATGGTGATCGGTCCATAATTGGTCATAGCTCCCATATAAGGCCCACTTCCAAAAATCGTTCACGAATATAAATTATTGAAATTTTGAAAGAAAAATGTTTTTGCTCATTTACTTAGTGTAGGGTATTATATGGTCGGGCTTGACCGACCATACTTTCTTACTTGTTTATCTTTTGATTTATTTATTTTTTTTACTTTTCATAATAAACTAACCTTGACTAAAGTAAAAATGGAATTTAAACTTATATAATAAAGCGTGGCTGAAAGAGTTAAAGAATTCTAATGCAGTAATTTCTTAATCGATTCTAAATTCTTAAACTTATAATTAAAGAAAATCCATGTAGCTTTTAATAGGTATAATCGTAAAAGGAAACCAGGGGACAAATGTCTCCAAATCACCAGTTTTGTCGACTATTTTGGTGACATTGTCAACGAACTGTCTACAGTTTTATATTTGTCTTTGATGAGAAAAAAAATAAATAAAAACATGAATTTGAAGACGACTCTTCCAACTGTTATGAATTCGTACCTTTTTGCTTTTTTTTAATACAACGTCAAATGTTAACAAAATATGGAGTTTCATTATCGGCATCTACTTCAGAAAAGTACCAAAAGTGTAGACTAGAATTACTAAAATGTACTAGTGGTACTAGGTTCCAATTTCTACATATGGTCCCAAAAGAAGTACCTAGTCAATAGTACTATCGTCAGTAGTAGACTTCCAGTGACACGCACTTGTTAAATGTCTATAGTAAATAGCATTGTCTGGGGTATAATAAGTCACTAGTACTGTTGACTGTGTCAATAGTAAGTCAGTACAGTTTCACTATTTACATTTCCTGCAGGGTTATTTAAAAATTCAATAACAAATTTTAGAGTTTTTTTTTTAAATTTTAAATTTCCATGTTTGAAATTGACACTATTAACACTATGAATAAATATTCTAAACAACTTGTTTAATCTAAATGCAACCAATTTAAATATGTCCTTCTTAAAGGGGAATTTTTTTTATAAAATTTCGAATTTTCAAAATAAAGTTTAAATTTTCGAAAATGTCTTCAAACGTAAAATTGTTTGCGAGCAACTTAAAAATAAAACAAGTAAGAAAGATAGCCTTCACTAGAGTAATTTTAAGATATAGATTGAAATTTTTTCATTTTTGCTGAAAAAAAATTTAATAATGAAAAAATATTGTTGGAAAAAAATTTTGGTGAAAAAAACCGGATATTTAAACCGATTTTGAACCATTGTATGTCCAAATTACTATGATGTTGTATACTTCATTGAAAAGGTCTTTGATATATCTATCATTACATATCCATATTGTCTATATTAATGACTTATTAATCCAGATATAGATCAAAATAGGTAGTAGTGATTTTTTGCTTATATCTCAGCCATTTCTGGGAAAATTTTCTTGATTTTAAATAGCAGCCGTACCGGGACTATAGCTAATATATTGATGTATAAATTATGTAAGTAAGTTATTTGGGGGCTACCGAAAGTTGATTTCAACATACAAATGGACAGACGGAAACATGGTTGAGAACATCATTTTGCCATGCCCATATTTAGTGGGCGTTATTAAGCAATAGATATGAAAACATTTATATTTGATCCAATAATTTGTACATTTGTTTAAATTTTATCAAAATAAAATATTTATCTTGGTTTAAAGTTTTAATGAAAAACGTGTGTTAAGAATTTTACAATCTCAGTCCTACACAAATTTGCATTATTAAACAATTTTCAATTACGATTAGGGTGGCGAAGCGAACCCTAGTTCTTTGTCTCTTATTACCATTTATGCGTAGTTCTAATTTCTAATATTTATTTTTACTTTTCATTATTTATTTAACTATTTAACATCATTCAAATATTTCTCTCAGTGCATGAAAGTTAATTTTACTATTTCATTAGAGTAAACGTGTTAAAATTAGCATGTAAAACATTTATAAAACATTTTAAATTTAAATTCTTCAATTTTCCTAATTAAATAGTTAAACAATAACAAGAAAATAAAACAAACTTTAAAACAAAAGCAAAAAGGGGAGGGAGGTAAGGCAATAAAATTACTGCAAAATAAAGTAATTTTAAAAATTGTTTAGATTCACACGATTTACATATTGAAACAAAAAACTAATTTAAAATATAATAAAAACTATACTGTGTAATTATTTATTGTATTATAAGCTTTTGTTTAACAGACACTTAATTGTTTGCAGAAAATGTTTGAATACAGATTATAATTTAATTAATTAATTTGCATTTTCGTGGAAAATTTATATTGGTTTTTGTTTTCACTTGTTTGGTGTGTGAGTTTCTAAAGTGTAGAAAATTGTTTCCAATTCAATGAATTTTTTCATTTTCTTTTTTTTTTTTTGTTATTGTGTTATTTGTTTGATGTAATTTAGTACGGGCCAACAATGTCATTAGCGGTTTTGGAATTCTGTTTAGAATTTATAACAATAAGTGTTTTAATTTATGACACATTCATTTATTCGAACTATGTATAGGGAAATACTGTTTGGAAATGCTAATTAAATTTAAAATAAGTTTAGATTTAATTTATTAATAGAGGCAAAATAATAGTATTATTTTTAAATAATTCAAAAGCAGATTTTGAAAAGTATTGAAACAATTTCTGTTAGCAAATTAAACGGAAAACTTATCGTACTTCAAAAAAGATTGAAAATTATTAGAACATTTGATATTAACAATAAAATTCTGGAAATTGTAAAATTATTGGATAAATTTAAAGATTCAATACTTTTAACTGAAAAATTTTAAATTATTACTAATAAAGAAAAATTAAAGGAATTTTGTATAAAAGTTGGAATTTTTGAGAATTCCTTCAATATAAGCTTATTATAGTTAATTTCGGGAGATTTTGAATAAAATTTAGAATTTTCGAAAAATTCGAAATTAAGTTCGAATTTTCGAAAATGTCTCCATAGGTAAAATCTTTTATGGGAAACCTAATAATAACAAAATATGATTAAAATTTTGCAAATCTGCTGAGATTATTAAATTCGAAGTTGTTTATTAAAAAATTTTATTTTTCGAATATTGAAAAATTACTAATTTTGCTGCCTTATAAAATAATATAAGTAAATTTTCATACATATATATAAATCTATTTTTGGCAATTTAAAAAATTTTCGAAATTACGTTCGAATTTTCAAAAATTTCCCAAAACGTATAAAGTTCCAACTTTAATATTAACAAAATACAAATTTTCTAAAATTTAAATAATCATAACTTCCCTGCAAAAATTTTCATTTCCAAGTAATGACTTAAAATGCTAAATTCTTGTGTATGAAGCATTTTAAATCAATATATTAATACGCTGATGTCATTGGAGGTAAGTACATACTAAAATCATTAAAACCAAGTAGTTGCATGTAATGACTTAAATAACACATTAATAGTTAGGTCTCACAGGAACCATTATCAGTGAACACAGAATGTGCTAATGCAAATGAATAGAAGCTATTCAATTATATAATATATAATAAATAATTCATTATTAGACTAGTACTAAGTAATGCAGCCGGTATGTAGTAGTCATTGAAAAGTAAGTTATTAAGTAATTGCAAGTCATTCTAAGCTTTTGCTGGTTTTGTTGAAAAATAAAATAACAATGGCAATTTTTGGGAAACTAAGAAAAATTTAAAATTAAATTCGAATTTTTGAAATTTCTCAACACTATATTTTTTTAATAATTTAAAATATGAACAATAAAGTAATCAAATTTTTCGAACATTAAAATAATTAAAATTTTGTTAAATAAGAGTGTCTCAAAAAGAGATAATTTTTTTAAATCACAACTATCTCAAAAAATACGTTTTTATTTTAAAATGAAAAAGTGCATTTTTACTGAGACACCCATAGAAATTTGCAATTTTCAAGAATTTGTCTATTGTAGTAAACTTTAGAAAATTTCAAAAAAAATTTATATTTTCGAAATAAATTTCGAAGTCTTGAAAATGTCTCCAAACGTAACAATAGCTAAATATTATTAAATTTTTGAAAATCTGAATGAAATTATTAAGTTCGAATTTTCATAATACCTAAGGACAATTTTTTTACATTTAAGAAAATTTCGAAATTAAGTTCGAATTTTTGAAAATGTCTGGAAATGTAAAGATTTTTACAAGCAACATAATAACAATAAAATATGATTGAAATCTTAAAAATATGATTTTCGAAATTAACTTCGAATTTTCAAAAATATCTCAAAGCCTTGAATTTTTAACGAGCAATGAAATTAAAAGGATGATTGAAAATTTTAATATCTGTCTAATTAGAATAATAACAATACAAATTTCTTCGAACATTGAATTAATGTTGATATTATTGCATTATAAAGTAATACTTATATTGCCATTTTTAAATTTTCGAAAATATACTTCCTTTTGGGAATTTTAGAAAATTTCCAAATTAAGTTCGATTTTCGAAAATTCCTCCAAACGTTGAATCTTCTAAGGAAACTAATAATAAGAAAATATGATGAAAACTTTCAAAATCTATTCATATTATTAAGTTCGAATATAAATAATAATGTTAAATAATTTTTCGAATAATAAAAAACTAAACTTTGTAATTAATTTCGATACTTCGAATCAAGTTCGATTTTCGAAAATTCCTCCATACTAAATCTTTTACGGAAACTAATAATATAAACTCAAAATTTTGCAATTATAAATAATTTGTGTACTATAGTGAAATTTGGACAATTTTGAATAATTTTTAAATTTTCGAAATTAAGTTCGAATTTTCAAAAATGTTTCAAAACATAAAATTTTTAAGAAAATTTTGAAATTAATTTCAATATTTCGAAAATGTCTCGAAACAAATAAATTTTTACGGACAAAATGATGAACATTTTCAGAATCTGTTTAGATTATTCAATTCGATTATGAAAAATAAGAAAATAAACTTATTTGACTATATAATTTTTATTCCATTATATACAAGAATTTGTCTATTATAGAGAAATTTGGAAAATTGTATATAATATGTATTAAAATTTTCGAAATTAAGTTCGAATTTTTAAAAATGTCTCGAAACTTAAAATTATGAAATTAATTTCGATATTTCGAAAATGTTGAATATTTTCAAAATCTGTTCAGATTATTCAGTTCGATTATGAAAAATAAGAAAATAAAATTGTTCGACTATAGAAAAACGAAAATATTTGTTCTATTATATACAAGAATTTGTCTATTATAGAGAAATTTGGTAAATTGTATATAATATTAAAATTTTCGAAATTAAGTTCGAATTTTCAAAAATGTCTCGAACTGTAAAATTTGTAATGTCCAAGCTATATGATTACATTTTTCAAAATCTGAACGAAACTATTTGATTTGAATATGAATAATAACAAAATACAAATTTTCGAACATTGAAATAATGCTAACTTTTTTTTTTTTTTTCGAAAATATACGTATTTTTGTCAATATAAAAAAAATGTAGATTATGTTCGAATTTTCCAAGTAATGTTCGAAATTTCGAAACTGTCTCCAAATTTCAACATTTTTAATGAATTACATAAGAGTAATAATTAAGATTGAATTTTTGAAAATTTGAATGAAATCAATAAGTTCGAATATGCATACTAATACAATACAACTTTTCGAACTTTAAAATATTCCCAATTTCATTGGATTATATTTAGTAATAAATAAAGAATTTTGAAATTTTCTTAACTATTTAAAATCTGTATATGTATATAAAAAAGGAGTCAATTTTGGCCTTACGCTCAAACGCGTTGACCGATTTCTACCAAACTTATTCACAAGGTAGGTGGTATTGGGACCTATGTATATGGTTTATGTTAAGTTTAATTGTAACCTGGTTGTAAGCATGAAATTCATGGTCAATATGTTTAATTTTTGTTTCATTTCTTATTTCCGCTAGTTATTTAAAAATATTTCAATTTCAAAAGCAGCCGATCAAAGTTTAAAACCCCCAATCGTATCAACGCAACATTGTTGTATTTCAGATAATAAAAAGGTTATAAATTTCCTTTACTTAACTAAAAATATAATCGTTTGGAAATCTGTTTTTTCAAAATTTATAAAATCACAGTTTTTCACACTAAAAAATGTCATAAACAGTAAAAGAAAAGCACCCAGTAAATAAATACGACACTTGTAAGATTAAAATCATAAGTTTATATAAAAAAGGCGACTAAAACAAAAAAAACGTTAATACAAGCCATAAAAACCAAGGCATTATAAATCTTATTTTATACGACATTTCTTTAAGGTCTCCCACAAACTTTATTTGTCCACGATTCTAATCTAATCCATAAAGTATGGTTTGTTATTTTTATTAGAAACTATATAGTATAGCATACATACAGGTACATGAACATGCATGCACTGATAAATATACTTACATACATATATAAATTAAATGGTGGACTAATATAAATTTTAATTTAAATGAAAACCTCCAAACAAAAATGGTAAAATAACAATTTTGACATTTATTTACACAAGGCTACAATGTTAATCATAAAGTACATATACAAATTTAGAAATTGAAATAAACAAATTAAGTAGAAACGAAAACACCTAATAAAATATGAAATATTTAAAGTTTAAAACAAAACAAATACAATTAATTGTTTTAGTTTTATGACAAACAGCGTGTGTATAATATTTTTAAATATTTATATCAACATAATTAAATGTATTATGTCTAGATCAAACTCCAGCAAACGACGTCAATTAAAAACAAGTAAGAGAGATATATACCCTTCACCAAACTATATCTCAATATAAAAATTTTTAGGTAATTTTAGGTAAACAAATTTTTTTTTAGTTGTTTTTTTTCATTTTTTGGAAAAAAAATATTTTTCGAATTTTTTTTTTAAAGTTTTTATGTAAAATTTTTTAAATTTAAAATTTTTTTTTTTAAATTTAAATTTTTTTTTTTTTTAATATTTAGCGAAAAAAACTTTTGGTGAAAAAAAAAATCTGGTTCAAAATTTTTCCCGATTTTGACCCATTGTAGGTCCAACTTACTATGGTCTTATATACGTCGTTGCAAAGGTCTTTGAAATATCTATCATTTGATATCCATATTGTCTATATTAATGACTTAGTAATCCTGATATATGTAGGTCAAAAAATAGGTAAAAAATCGAGGTTGTCCTGGTTTTTTCCTTATATCTCAGCCATTTGTGGACCGATTTTGCTGATTTTAAATAGCAAACTTCTCGAAAGCATGTCTGACAGAATTATTGAAGATTTGGATCCCGAAGATATCTGGGGTCTTCAGAAAATTGATTTCAACAGACAGACAGACAGACAGACAGACAGACAGACAGACGGACATGGCTTAATCGACTCCGCTATCTATAAGGATCCAGAATATATATACTTTATAGGGTCGGAAAATTATATTGTGGAAATTACAAACGGAATGACAAATTTATATATACCCTTCTCACGAAGGTGAAGGGTATAACAAGATAATTTGAAATTGATGTGTGATATAATAAGGTACGCTATTTGTATAACATACATTATTATTATAATCATATATGAAGACAAAATAAAATTTATAATTTTTAAAGAATTTTCAAAAATCTAGCAAATATTATGAATAAGGTTCTTATTTTAAAAACAGCAATAGTCGAAATGTTATAAAACCTTAAAAACTTCAAAACATGCATACATATACATACTCGTATACTAGTAAAAAAAACGTTCACAATTTTGAAAATCTAAGATCGACTTTTCAAAATCTCTTACTAAATCTGAAAGACTTTATTTGGTGCTAAAATACAGCAATATAAAATTTAATTTTCAAAATACTAAAAAATGGTTCCGAACTATAAATAAATAGGTATTTGGACAAAACAATTGGAAACTAATTATATAGTTATTAATAACCCTATGAAAAATTCGAAAAAAATTTTAATTTTCTTTATAAAACAGCAATTTCTGATTTACATTTCCAAATTAAAATTGAATAAAATAGAAATTTAGTAAAAATTATTTTCAATACTAAATTCGAATTTACAAATTGTATTTGCAATTTTTGAAAATTATATTCGAATTTTAAAATTTAATTAAAATTTTCGAAATATGCTATAATATTTATATATTATTTTAAAATATTTCAAAAAAAATTTTTAAATAAGTTAAAATTTTCCAAATTAAATTTCGAATCTACAAATAAAAAAAAATTAAATTTAATGATATATTCGAATATTCGATATTAAACATGATCTTTGATTTAACTCGTATTTTTGAAAATAATTTAAAAATAATATACGTTTTTAATAGTAGTAGAAATACTACCTTTTTTAAAAATAATAGTAGAAATACTACTTTTTTAAAATAGTAGTAGAAATACTATTTTTTTTTAAAATAGTAGTAGAAATACTACCTTTTTTAAAAATAGTAGTAGAAACACTTTTTTTTTAAATAGTAGTAGAAACACTACTTTTTTAAAAATAGTAGTGGATATACTACGTTTTTTTAAAATAGTAGTGGAGATACTACTTTTTTTTAAAATAGTAGTAGAAATACTACTTTTCTACAAAATAGTAGTAGAAATACTACTTTTTTAAAAAAGTAGTAGAAATTCTACTTTTTTTAAAAATAGTAGTAGAAATACTATTTTTTAAAAAATAGTAGTCGAAATATTATTTTTTATAAAAATAGTAGTAGTAGTTTCTAAAAAAGTAGTAGAAATACTACCTTTTTTAAAAAAAGTAGTAGATATTCTACTGTCTAAATTACCATAAAGTATTTTGGATTTAGTTTTAGTATAAAATGAATTGTATAAATTGAATTATATATAGATTTCAATTTTGAAAATTATATTTGAATTATCATAAATTCGAATTTAATTTAATTAAGTAAAATTAATTTGTATTATATAACACGAATTTTACAAACTAAATTCAAATTTACAAAAAAAAAAAAACTTGAATTTTCAAAATAAAATTTTAAGTTGAAAATTAATCTGAGTTTTCGAAATTTTATATGAATTTTATTTTAAAATTTGTATTTGGAATTTATTTAATTAAAATCTTCGAAATTTCGATTAAATTTTTTAACGGAATTTAAATTTTGGATTTAAATTCTTATATTTGAAATTAAATTTCGAAATAAAATCTAAATTTTTGAAATTTAAATAGAATTTTCTAAAATTTATTTAAACTTTTTTTTTTAAATTTCGAATTTTCAAAAAAAAATCAGTTTTCGAATTTTAGAAATTAATTTATAATTTTCTCAATTAAATTCCAAATTTTATCATTAAATTGGAATTATCGGAGCAAAATTCAAATATAGGAATAAATTTCCAAAATTGATTTTAAATTCAAAAATTATGTCAGATATAAATTTTTGAAATAAAATGCAATATATGAAAAAAAACGTAAAAATTTTTGAAAGGAGCATGATTTGTGGAGCTTCTGAAGAGTAAATATAAGCTTTTTATATAAGTATTGGTGAAAACCTTAGGACTAGAAGATTGACATTTTAGTGAAATAAATTTTTCGGACGTCATTTACCTTAAAAATTATAATATAATGATTTTCAATGAATGAAAAATCGAGGTAAGGACTGAGATCGAAAAATTCTTAACACACGGTTTTCATTAAAACTTTTAACCCAAGTATTATTTGATTATTTTTTTTATCAAGTTACCTTTGTAAAGCATGTAAGTTATTATATTTAATGTCAATTATGTTCACTTGTTGTTAATTTGATTAAAATGAGTAATGAGAAAAAAGTGCGTACTAAAATTATTAAATATTTTTTTAACAAAATTCAAGTTGGTCCTACGAAAAGTTGGCCAAATAATCAAAGGTCTGCCGTCAAACTGTTTCCAATGTTATTAAATAGTACCGGGAGAACTTTTCCGTTGATAGAAAACCTTCAGGCAGATGGAATGGTCCACAAGATGTTTCTAAATCCAAAAGAATAGAAAGCATTTTCAAAAGAGCTCCCAACACATCCGGTAGGAAAGCAGCCCGGTTAGCTCAGTGCTCGGACTATTTGGTACGAAAAGTTAAAGCCAATGCAGGTTTAAAAACATTCACGGCTCAAAAAGTTCCTGGCAGGAACTCTGCTAAAAATTTAGAGGCCAAAGACAGAGCACCGAAATTGTATGTTAAGATTTTTTCGATCTCAGTCCTTAGTCGCGGTTTATTGGTTATATCTCAGCCATTTGTGGGCCAATTTTCTCGATTTTAAATAGCAATCTAGGTTGGACTATAACGGATATATTAATGTATCAATCAAGTATGTAAGTTATTTGAGGACATCGGAAAGTTGATTTCAATAGACAGACGAACATGGTAAAATCGATTCAGATATCTATAACGTTTCAGAATATATATAGTTTATGGGGTTCACTCATGGTGAAGGTTATAAAAATTAATTAATTGTGATTATTTTAAAATAATTCCTGATTGAAAATAAATCTTGGTTCTTTTAACAAATAGGTCCACATTGAAAATAAATTGAGATTCTTTTAATAGTTTTGGATTGGTTCGTTTAAAGCATTTGCAGACTCAAATTTGAATTCAGAAATATATATAATTCAAATTTGCAAATTCAATTCAATTTAAAAAGTAATACAACTTTTTAAATAACATTGTAAATCTCGAAATTAATTTCACTTCGAGAATTTGGAATTTATAAGCAACATTTTTAAGACATTAAATTCAAAATTTTCGAAATCCAAATTTGTATTTTCAAAATTAAATTTGAATTTTTGAAAAGTTAAAAAAAAAAATTTTAAATTAAATTCGTATTTCAAACTTTAATTCGAATTTTTCCAAATTTTTAAAAGTTTAAACAAATTATACAAAAAGTAAACACTAAAAATATGAGAAGTAAATATTTTAAGTGTAAATTTAAAAAAAAAAATTCGAACATTAAATTTTAAGAAAATTTTAAAATTTATTAAGATATTTCGAAAATGTCCCGATACAAATAAATTTGTACGGATAAAACGATGAACCTTTTTCAAAATCTGTTCAGATTATTCAGTTCGATTATGAAAAATAAGAAAATTAAAATGTTCGACTATAGAAAAAAGAAAATCATTGTTCGACTATAGAAAAAAGAAAATTTTTGTTCCATTGTATTTGGAAAAATTTACATAAGTTTAATATTTTCGAAATTAAGTTAAAATTTTCAAAAATGTCTTGAAATCTAATTTGAAAATCTGAAAGAAGTTATGAATAATAAGAAAATGCTAATTTTCGAACATTGAAATAATACTATCTTTGTTGCTTTATAAAAAAATCTATATGATTTATATTCAATTTTCGAAAATATATGTATTTTTGGCAATATAACAAAAATTTGATTATGTTCGAATTTTCCAAATAATGTTCGAAATTTTGAAAGTGTCTCCAAATCCCAAATTTTTTAATGGATTTGAATTTTTGAAAATTTTCATTAAGTTCGAATATGCAAATTTTCGAACTTTGAAATATTCCCAATTTCTTTGGATTTAAAAAAAAAATCGAACAATGATTAAACTTTGTGTTTTTAGCTAGAATTATAATAAATAAATCATTAAATTTCCAGCAATACAATTCGCCTATATTTTCCACGCCCTTCATTGTAATTGAACTTTAATTCACGATTATGTTTATGTAAATAATAAAAACTGAAGGCCAAGTAATATTCTTCTATATACGATTTTTTTTATAAATAAACATTTTCAACAATTTATAATAAACAATAAATAATAAATAAATGAATACATATTTGTAGTAAAATGTGTGTAAATTTTTACCTGATAAGAATTGACTTGTAATGCAGGCGATTATCACGGTGTAATACAATAACATTTTGGTGGCATTAATTGTTGACGAAGATGATGATGATGATCTTGCTGATTTTCTAGTGGTGGCTGCCATTATAATTATTTAATTTTAATTATTTACTTTTTTTATGCGTAATTTTGGCAAAAAAAAAAAAAAGAGAACAAATTGAAACAGTCTTCTTTTTATAAATTTTGTAAGATACTTTAAGGCAATAGATGTTTTGTAGTTGTTGTTGCTGCTGCTTTAACAAATCGAATTGTTTACATTACGAGTAGTTCTGAAATGAAGAAGCAGAAAAAAACGAAAACAAATAGTTTTAATATTATTTACTTTTCAAGCTTAAAAGAGGTGTTCACAGTTTAAGTAACAACTTTCAACAAAGTTAAATGAACAATTTTTTAAAATAAAAAAATAACGATTATTAAAAATTAGAGAAATTTTGCTAAAGAATAATAAATATTTTCTATTATTGTAGTATTTATATACTCTGTGACTAGCCTTAATATTTTACTATTAACTTAATGTCTTATCTTTAATTCGTTGAGAAAATTATTGCCTCTAGTCTATTATAAATTCAAATAAACTTGGTATTTGCCCAAGAAATAAAATAGATTTTTCGTTTTCTTTTAAAAGTAGAATAACAATGTATTAAATCAAATAAAAATATTTCTATTTATTTAAAAAACACTGCAAAAGTAACAAAGAAAAATATATTTAATTTCGTTGTACATAATAACAATAAATACAAATATATTATATTTGTAAATATGTGGTGGGATATCAACCCTAAAAATTAAAAGAAAAAAAAAAAAACATTTAAATATTGAATAATTTTACTTTGCTAGTCTAGAGCTAGACTAGCTAAGACTTGAAAAAGCACATAATAATGAAGTTCTATTATTTATCATATTCCCGATTCTTTTAACAATCCTGATTGCAAAACAAAAGTGGTTCTTTTAATAAATAGTTCCTGCTTATAGTTCTTCTAATTAACTGTTACTGATTGAAATTCAATTTTGGTTCTTTTAATAAATAGTTTCGGATTCAGTCGTGATCCCTTAAATGTTTCTGATTTGATAATCAATTCTGGTTCCTTTTATAAATAGTTCGTGATTTGAAAATCAATTCTGATTCTTTTTACAAATAGTTCCTGATGGGAAATCAATTGTGATTGCTTTAATAAATAAATAGTTCATGATGGAAAATCAGTTATGGTTCTTTTAGCAAAAAGTTCCAGATTTAAAATCAATCAAAATCGATAGAGGTTCTTTTATATAAGAATTCTCTGATTGAAAACCAAAGTTATTGGGTGTATTCGGGATTTTTTCAAATTTGTAGCATTTATTTTGAAACATTTGTACAATATAAATTTATTAAAAGTATTGGCCGTTGTTAGCTACGACTTTTTCAAGTCTTTCTGGCAGCATATGGATTACGAGTCAAAAAAGCAGCTCAGTTTTAATGCCAAGAACGAATCAAGCCAATTTCGGATACTTTGTTCTAAGGGGAAGGGTATCTCAGAGAGAGCACTCTGTATCGATCGAAACAGATAGTAGTCGCACGGGGCAAGGTCTGGACTATAAGGCGGGTGAGGCAAAACTTCCCAAACACTTCATTCTAAATAGTTTTTAACAGGTTTTGCAACATGTGGTCAAGTTTTGTCATGATGGAATATTACGTTTTATGTCTGGCCATATATTCTAAACGTTTTTCGGCCAATGCTCGCTTTAAACGAATCAGTTCCATGTGATGGTCTGGCCAGATTTTAGTAGCTCATAATCGATAGGACCCTTTTGCTCCCACCAAATATAGAGCATTACCTTAGCCCTATGGATGCTTGGCTTTAGTGTCGATTCGGCTGGTTGGCCGGGCTTCACATGCGATCTTTTACGCTTCGTGTTATCGTAATGGATCTATTTTTCATCGCAAGTAATGATTCAGTGCAAAAATGATTTTCGTATGGTACCCCATTTCCATACTTTTGGATGTATCCTGCTACTTGCAAACGTTTTGAAATTGCTGATTGAGTAGCTCATTATGGGTTTGCAAGCTCTTTTTGAGTTTGACAACAATTTTCATAGAGTAATGCCTTTAATTCTTGGTCTTCAAACTTTTATGGCTGACCTGGACGATATTTGTCTTCCGTGTCGAAATCACCCCTACTGAACTGCACAAACCATCTCTCGCACATTGAAACCGATGGAACACATTCATCATATGTATTGGTGAGCGATCGGTTATTTTCAAATTAATGAACTAAAGCAAAACTTCCCGCATATGAAACTTTATTGGCTTAAAATTCGACATTTCAAAGCAAAAAAAAAAACTTTGTTATTCAATTACTAAGTGGAAATAAATGACATATATGTAGCCTTCAAAATAACATATAAGTTATAAAAAACAAAAGATACCCCATCTATCGTAAATCCCACATTTTTAAGTCATCCACCCAATAGTTTCGTATTTAAAATCAATATTGGTTCTTTTAATGACTAGTTCCATATTAGGAACCTATCGTGATTCCTTATATATCTAGTTCCTGATTGATAATCAATCGTGGTTATTTTAGTAAAATATTCCTGATTTAAAATCAATCGTGATTCTTTTACTAAATAATTCCTTCTTCTTCTACATATTAATAGTTCCTGAGGTTGTTTTTATAAATACCCTACAGTTCATTAAACTACTTCCTCCACTACTAGTGTTTTTAATGACTCGCGCAATGTTAATGACTGGTGAATTTAACATGGGGATGTCATTACAGGTGTCCGATTGACACACTCTGCATAACATTTCACTATTAAATTCAATAGTACTAATTCTACTGCATTTAAGAAAAAATAAAAAAATTAATTTATTAGAGAGTGGCGTTGAACTCATAAATGCTCTAACCACTAAGCCTTAGAGCTCTTATTTGTACTTCTCTCTTTTTGTTATTAAGAATTACATGTGAGTCTACTCTCAATTTTTTCTGCATCAGTGAGCATTACATGTGGTCATCGTAGTGGTATATTTTAGAGAATTTTATTTTACTAAAACTTATTTTCAAAAATTTAAGACGAATATCTAGCTGACTATTGTTTATTACTGAATATGCTGGTGAAATGTAGTGCAAATTATAACCATTTAACTACCACTTTAGCAGCCACATCGAACTACCCAGCAAAAACTTCGCTTACAAATACAAAATTCTATAAATAACTCTACTAACAAAACAAACTTTTTCCGTCCAAAATATAAAGGATCACTTTTGGGGTATCTCGAACAAAAATAAATACTTGGTCCAGTAGAAAAATAAGTAGACTTATCGTCAAATTCCCCTTATTTTTTGGCTTATTTGTAAGTAAAATTGTTGCTGGGTAGTTAGTTGTACAAATAGTAATATAGCTAGTGTAATGTTTCCAATTGACACTTTTCAAACGGCTGGGTAGTTCCTGACTGAAAATCAACCGGGTTAATTTAATAAATGCTAAGTTCATAATAAAAATTAATAGAAAATCAAACTAGTTTATATTCAAAATCAATCAAGGTTCTTTTAATATATAATGCTTGATTTAAAA
Source organism: Calliphora vomitoria (assembly GCA_942486065.2). Taxonomy (NCBI): domain Eukaryota; kingdom Metazoa; phylum Arthropoda; class Insecta; order Diptera; family Calliphoridae; genus Calliphora; species Calliphora vomitoria. The sequence continues at coordinate 111,486,115 of OW818030.2, read as the reverse complement.
ATCAATCGGTAAGTAGTTCCTAACTGAAATCGTTTTTCTAATAAATATTTTCAAAATCAGTTGTGGTTCTTTTAACAAATAGTTGCGGTTTCCAAATCAATCGTGATTTTTTTAATCACTAGTTCCTGATAAAAAAATAATAGCTAGTTTCCTACTTAAAACCAATCGTAATTCCTTTAATATCTAGTTCCTGATTGGTTCTTTAAATAAATAGTTCCTGATTGTTTTTGCTTTTAAAAAAGTAACTGATTGAAAATCTATCGCAGTTGTTTTAATTAACCGTTCCTGTTTAAAAATCAATCGAGTTTCTTTTAATATCTAGTTACTGGTTGGAAATCAATCGTGATTTTATTAATACCTTAATTCGTAACTGAAAATCGACCGTGGATCTTTTAGTTAAATATTCCTGATTGAAAATCTATTGTGATTTGTTTGATATCTAGTTCTTGAATAAAAATCAATCGAGTTTCTTTATTTAAAATGTAACTGATTGAAAATCAATCGTGGTTGTTTTAATTAATCGTTCCTGATTCAAAATCAGTCATGATTATTTTAATAAATAATTCCTGATTTAGAAATCGTATTGTGGTTCTTTTAGTAAATATTTACTGATTGAAAATCAATCGTGGTTTTGTTAATAAATTCTTCGCGATTGATCTAATCGTGATTAATTTAATTTGTTAACAATTCAGCTGTTTCAGAATTAGTAGTGGTTATTTTACAAAATAGTTTCTTACTGGTTAGTTTAATAAATTGTTCCCGTTGAAAATCAATCTTGGTTCTTTTAATAAATACTACCTAATTTTAAATAAATTGTGTTTTATATTAAATAGTTCCTGACTTTTTAAATAAATAGTTCCTGTTCCAGAATCAATCGTGTATCTTTTAATAAATAGTTCGTGAGTGGAAATCTATCGTGGTTCTTTTAAAAAATATGTCCAAATTGAAAATAAATTGTGGTTCTTTTAATATATATTTCTCAATTGAAAATCTTTCGCGGTTCTTTAATAAATAGTTTCAGAATAATCATGATTCGTGTAAAGCATTTGCAGTATCCTGAGATTTTTTCTAATTTAATGTGAATCTAGGTTCTTTAAAAGCATTGGCACTTTTTTGAGATTTTTTCTGTTTTAATTCAATTGTTGTCCTTGCTAATCCAAATTTCCCACAGTTTTTGTCAACAGGACAAAATAAGCTTTAACTTTATGTATTAGAAAGCCAGACAGAGATGTCATTAAATTATTCCAACATTTCAAACTAAAAAATCTTTGAAAATATAAGAAACAAATGTTTATATTATAATTATTAACTAAATCACTAATATTACTTGAAATCTAAAAAAATCATTCAAAAAAACTATAAATGAACACTTATTTTTTTTTAAAAACAATCTAAATTTTCAAGCACTTAAAATAAATTTCTAAAAAAAAAAGTTCCCTGAAATTCTTTCAACACTAAAGAAAATTTAATTTAATTAAAAAAAAACACACACACACACAAAAAACATCTTGAGAAAATTTAAGTCAAAGACCCACGAACATAAAATGCATTAAAGAAGTGTAAATTAAAAATGCAGTCAACGTACTTTTTGAATGAATATTAATTGAAACCACGCTTTGTTCCACAATTTTCTTGATATTGTTGTTAATTCTCTGCGATGCACACAAAATGAATCTCAGTTTAAAAAAAAAATTTGAATTATATACGTTTCCTTTTATTTAAGAAAATATTTCTTCTACTTCGTTATTTTAACAGTTACAGCACGAATTACATACACACATACAATCCCACAAGAAGTTGAGGGATGCGAAAGAAAATAAGTAACGGCACTATATTTGAAAAGTTAAACGAACGCAATATAACGTAACGGTAAACCACGAACACGACTTAACAGGCGAACGGTTCAGATGAATCTGAATTTTGAAAAATTTTATTTTTGAAAATCGAAAAAAAACACACAAAAACAAACCAAAACAGAGACACAATAACAAACAAAATGATCGTGTTAAAAGAGAACCTCAGAGCGAGGTAGAGAGAGAGAGTAATAAATAAATTTGTTTTGGTGTTAAATATTAAAAAAAAAATAAAAATGTAAGAAGAGATAAGCCAGCCGCCACTAAACTAGTTAATAGTGCACTAAATGAGTTTAATATATATAAAAACAACAACAAAATTATATTTTATATATTGTTGTTATTGTTTTGTAAATAAAATTAAAATTTGTGTGTGATAAGAATTGTTGCTTTAGCTGCAGCAGAATTTAATTGAAAATCAAACAAAATTGTTTGTTGTAACAGAGGTTTTGAAAAATCCAATAAAAAACAAAATAAAATTGTGAAAAAACTGGAATGATTTTTAAATATTTTTTTTATTTAAAATGTTTTTTAGAATTATAATAAAACATTTACAAAACACACTTAAAATTTGTTTCAATAACCAGCTCAATGACCCATTTTTTTTTTTTTTTTTTTGGTCTTTCATTAAATTGTTTGTCATGTTTTGGGAGGCAAAACAAAATCATTTTGTTTTTTATTAAAATATTATTTAATTTAAATTTAATTATTTTATTTGTTCTAGCCTCTTTAGTCCGGTTTTATCTCCTGTTGCCATCGTTTTAAAATTGATGACTTTTTACCGGCTCATGTTGGTTTTAACCAGATAATATCAATCTTTTTTTTATACTATTTAATCAAGTAATCGATTTATCACACTTGTAATATACTATACTTACTTATATTTGGTAGCAGTGACTTTGAGGTATGGCTAAAGTACTTAAACATTTTATTTGCACAATTTTTTTATAACGAGAGTCAATGTAAAAGTAAATTTAAATTTAAATAAATCGAAAACCATAATGATGAAATATTGAGTGTATCGATTAAAATAGGGATTTACACTTGATGTCGTATCTTTTGAACAAAGTTTTTGTCTTTTATAACTTATATGTATTTTTGAAGGGTACATATCTGTAATTTATTCATTTAGTTATTGAACATTATAGTGTAAACACAAAGTATGTTTTGCTTCGAAAATGTCGAATTTTGTAGCAACAAAGCATTATATGCGGTGACCGATTGCTCACCAAAGCTTATAGTTAATGTCCTGCAACGGTTTCAACGTGCGTGAGGTGGTTCAGAAGTGGTGTTTTTGACACGGCAGACAAAGATCGCCCAGGCCCGCCAAAAAAGTTTGAAGACCAAGAATTGGAGGCATTACTCCATGGAGATTGTTGTCAAACTCAACAGCAGCTTGCAAAATCTTTGGGAGCTACTCAAGCAGCAATTTAAAAACGTTTGCGAGCAACATAATTCATCCAAAAGCAATTGGGAAATTGAAGCCAAGAGATCTTGAAAAACGATATTGCATGTCCGAAATGAAGTTTGGACGCTATAAAAGAAAACATTTTTGCACCGCAATGAAAATGGATCCATTACAATAAACCGAAGCATTAGACGTCATACGTGAAGCCCGGCCAACCAGCCGAATCGACACCAAAGCCAAATATCCATGGCGATAAGGTAATTCTCTGTATTTGGTGGGAGCAAAAGGGTCTTATCTATTATGAGATGCTGAAATCTGGTCATACCATCACAGGGAACCTGTGATGAATGCGACTGACTCGTTTAAAGCGAACATAGGCCGAAAACGCCCAGAATAGGCAGCCAGACATGAAACCGTAATATTCCATCATGACAACACACTTCCACATTTTGCAATACCTGTTAATGTTTTGCCTCACCCGCTTTATAGTTACCGACCGACTACTATTTGTTTCGATCGATGCAGAACGCTCTCTATGAGATACACTTCAAAACAGAGTATCCGAAATTAGCTTGATTCGTTATTGGCCTCAAAAGATGAGAAGTTCTTTTGGCTCAGAATCCATATGTTGCCAGACAGATGGGAAAAGGTCATAGCTAACAATGGCCAGTACTTTAAATAAATTTATATTGTAGAAATGTTTTAAATTAAAAGCTAAAAATTTGAAAAAAAAAAATCCCGCATTTTTTAGTCATACACCATATTTGTTATTCTATATATATTCTTTAACATCTGTAACCAACCTTGATCAATAAAAATGACGTCTAATTAGCAAGAGAGTTTTGGATATGCCACCATGAAATACGATTATTGAATCATGTGATATCTTAAGAATAGTTTCGCGAAGTGATATTGGAATTCGTAAGTTCCAACAAATTTCATCGGATTTTTCATCTCTTATAGCATAAATAGTAAATATATTGATCTATTACTTTAATGTCCGGAAAATTTTTTTGGTTTTCTAAAACTTCTTTTTAAGACCTTTGTATTCTTCATCGAAAAAATGTTTCGAATCTAAATCGAACTCTGGACCAACAATTAACACAACTGCTGCTATCTCACTATTATGCATGCGGCTAAGAGGATTGGACACAATATTATCCTTGCCTATTCGATGGCTAATTATAATTCATAAACTCAGGAAAATGCTGCAAATTAAAAATCAGAACGCGTCATATTAATTCAATAATGTTCATTATAATAGATTATAATAGAAAAATTATATTGAAATACCATAAATCAATTATTTTCAACTTTAAATTAACATTGTTCCATATTGAAATAAAACATTTCAATATTACAAGACTTTCGTTAAAGTTTCTTATTGATTCAATATGGTTTTTATAGATTTTAAGTAATTTTTTCTCTGGGTGTAAGATTAATTAGTATTAATATTAATTAAATCCCATCTTTTATTTACGATCGTCATAAAAGATAGTATTGACATATCAAACTTGTCCATAACTTTGTAAATATGCATCAAATCAGAAAAACAACTCACAGAAAAAAATAGTCTGTGAGGAAGTGTCAAAAACTCTTGTGAATTTCCTTTTTTAAAACCACTTGTTCAACCTTCACTATAAAGAACTGTTTATAAGGATCGATTTACATCTACAATGCAAAAGATCATTTATTCTCACTAGTTACTGAACATTATAGTCTAAACAACAGTATCTTTTCTCAAGCAGCAATTTCAAAACGTTAGCGAGCATCAGGATTCATCCAAAAACAGTGAAAATGGCTACCATTTGAATTGAAGCCGAGAGACCTTGAAAGACGGTTTTGCATGTCCGAAATAATGCTTAAATGCTATAAAAGAAAATAATTTTTGCACCGAATCATTTCTTGCAATGATAAATGGATCCATTACGATAACCCGAAGCATTAGAGGTCGTATATTAAGCCCGGCCAAACAGCTGAATCGACACCAAAACCAAACATCCATCATGCTAAGGTAATGCTCTGTCCAGACCATCATATGGAATCTGTACCGAAAACAACTGATTCGTTTGAAGCGAGCATTGGCCTAATCTACTAATATATTAAGGACTGAGATCGAAAAATTCTTAACACACGGTTTTTAAAACCTTTAAGTTACCTTTGTACTGGAAGAACTTTTCCGTTGATAGAAAACCTGGTTCATGTAGAAGGAATGGTTCACATGATGTGTATTAAGCCAAACAAATAGAAAGCATGTTCAAAAGAGCTCCCAACACATCCGGTAGGAAAGCAGCCCGGTTAGCTCAGTGCTCGGACTATTTGGTACGAAAAGTTAAAGCCAATGCAGGTTCAAAAACATACAAGGCTCAAAAAGTTCCTGACAGGAACGCTGCTAAAAATTTAGAGGGCAAAAACAGAGTACGGAAATTGAAGTCAAATTTTATAAAACAAAAATATTCTTGCTGCATAATGGATGACGAAACGTATGTTCTCAGATGTTTCGCAGCTTCCGGGTGAAAATTTTGATGTTGCTGATGCTCGAGGGAAAGTTTAGGACCCAAAAGCAAACAAAATTTCCCAAAAAGTTCTTGGTATGGCAAGCAATATGCAGTTGCATTACAAGGGCTCTATAAATACCGAAATTTACATCAAGGAATGTTTACAAAAACTTATGCTTCCATGCATAAGACTTCTTAGTGTGTCCACTTATTTTTGGCCTGATTTGGCACCCTGTCACTATGGTAAGAAAGGTCTTGAGTGTTACAAGAACAATAATTTGGTATTTGTACCAAAAGAGGCAAATTCTCAAAACTGCCTGGAGCTAAGGCCTGGTTCTTTTTAAAAGATAATTGAAGAGCACAAAAAAGGTGTCCAAAAGTTTGGTAGATTTTAAACGGAGATGGACAACTTGTTCGAGCAAAGTGACAGAAATTACTATAAAAACCATAATGGAAGGGTTTCCGAAAAAGGTTCAAAATTTCATCACTAGTGATTAGACTACTACATATAAAAATAATTTTTTTTTTTTTTTTTGTAATTTGTAATAATAATTTCAATCAAATAAAAAAAATCAAAACTGTAAGTTTATTGGTTTCATTTTAATTTACATATATGTATGTTAAGAATTTTTCGATCTCAGTCCTTATGTTGCTTCATAGGCCACACTAAACTGCTATGATCTCAAATTATTGTAACTCAAAGTAACACCTAAATCTTTCTATTGCTTCAATACTTATCAGCTGAACATTCATAATTCCTTTGCGAAGAGTTACATTTTCGGTACATAAACGCAATTGGTAATCTAAAACTACATTGTCATGGTGCAGGACTGTTCATATTCTAAAATCAGTCGCGTCACCGTGAATATAGAATTTTTTGGATAAATTTTGGAATTTTTAATACGGCGGCTGTGGTAAACAACTTCTTAATTCTATAAAATGCTTTTTCGGCTTCTAAAATTCCCAGAAATGAACAGATTTTGAATTAATTCCTGGAAATTGTTAAAGTCCGTAACATTTGGGACTCTAAACGGATTATTAAAGAACATACATTAGTATGATGTATGATGTGTCTAAGGTTACTTATTGTAATTGTAATAGTTAAATATTTATATACTTAATAATATTTAAAAGTTTTAATTCAATTTTTTATAAAATACCTTGTTTAATTTGTTATAAATATTTAAAAAGTTTAACAAAAATATCACGTTTTTTATTTTGTACTACGAGTAATTACATTTTTAAAATGTAAATGAATACAATTGCTATTAATATTTTATTAAAGTTAGCAAGAAATTGTTAATTATACTAAGTTTATTAAAAAGTTAATTACTAGACAAACTGTTTCAATACAAAATTAACTAATTACTATAATCAAACTATATAATTTAAAGTTTAAAATTTAAATTCATAATAATTTCTTTAATTTCATTAAGACTAACATTAAAGTGAGAGAGAGAGAGTGTAACAATTTGAACGTTTAAGTCATTAAAAAGAGAAAATTACTCATGATTTTTCTTAAATGGTTACCTATTCAGCAGATATGGTCATGTAAGATATCTGGGGATGATTACTTAGTCATAATTTTATGAAGGGAGTTTTACAAAATTTATACCAATATTATCTTTGCAGTTCACTGCATTGAAAACTATCTAACAAAAAATTGCATTACAAAGTAATAAGTTAAAATTCTATGTGAGATATAATCGAAACTTTTTATTCGTTTTAAAGGCCTATATATCGATGCCATGATGTACAGAATATAACAGATCGCACTATACGAGTTGTTATAGATGGGATCTCATCAAACGAGTTCAAGATAAATTCAGGGGTATCGCAAGGCTCCGTTCTTTCTCCTACTCTCTTTCTTATTTTTCTAAATGACCTTCTTCGTCAAACTTCCAACCCTATCTATTCTTTTGCAGATGACAGCAACATTTCCCATTCATATTCATTCAGTTACAGACCAAGCCTGTCGGAGATTGGGGCAATGAGGCAAAATATGAATGATTCACTTAATCGGGACCTTCTGACAATCGCTGAATGGAGTCTTGGGAACAGGATCACTTTCAACGCTCGCAAGACTCAGTGTTAAATGTTGACACATAAACGAGCGACAGACCATGTCGCTTTATCTGTATTTATGGGTGGTGTAAATATTGTGGAATCAGACACTCTTGATGTTCTGGACATGAGAATACAATGTAATGTCCGCTGGTCTAAACACATTTTTCAAAGAAGCTTTCAAGTATCTCGGATTTCTGAAACGCTGTAATAATTACTTCACACGTAAACGAACGACAGACTATGTCGCTTTATCTGTATTTATGGGTGGTGGGAATATTGTGGAATCAGACACTCTTGATGTTCTGTTGATGGGCTGGTCTAAACACATTTTTCAATTGTCGAAAGAAGCATTCAAGTGTCTCGGATTTCTGAAACGGTGTAATAATTACTTAACTCCATCTGATCTCCTCACTATTTACTCCACCTATATCCGAGCGAAAATGGAATACAACTCCCATGTATGGGCCGGTGCTTCAAAGTCTATTTTGGAGTTATTCGACCGCGTACAGGAGAGGACGAAGGTGACTATCGGTGACAGTAGGGTATCTAACTCTATTTATTCTTTGAAGCACCGTCGCAATGTGGGCTGCGTTTCACTCTTCTATCGATACTACAATGGAATGTGTTGTGATGAAATTAGGGAACTTGTTCCTGATACCCGCAGATTTTTACGTAATACACGTTTTTCGTCAAGAACACATCCCTTTGTGGTCGATTGGCCAGTGGACCGCACAACACACTATAGTTCTTTAGCCGTACTGTACGTACGTGGAACAAACTTCCCGCTGAAGTGTTTCCTGTCATTTTCAATTTAGGAAAGTTCAAATCGAATGTCCACAAACACTACTCCCTCTTTCCTCCCTCCGATACCCTATTTTCCTAGTTCCAACACAATGCTTTGCATAAGTAGGGGTCATCCCCTGAGTGCTGGTCCAAGAAATTAGCCTCGCTGCGTAAAATGGCTGAAGTGCGCGGAACGTTGCCCGAGCAAAACACCCATTTGGATAAAACAATGTTATAATTTGCTCGTGTTATTGAACGCTATATCCGTCCATGGTGATTTGGCAAAACAAACTAAATAAATGACAGCGAATACGACAGATGTAGCTTTCAACAATATGGTCGCTATCAACTGTCAAAGTTTGGATGTCTCTATTGGAAAACCCTTAGCGTACCACAAATGCTTACAAACAGTGACTTAAATGAGACATTACGACGCAATGTAATTACTGTTAAATTATTAAAAATTATTCTTTATTTATTTCCTAAGAGATTAAAAAAAACAAATTGAATGAAAGAAAAATAGTTTAAATCAATGTAGAGTACTTGGCCTGGTAATGTTGTAAAAGAGCACAATAGCAAAAAAATAAAAACAAAATACATTAGAAATAGAAATGTTTGTCAATAAATATGTCTACTGCTTTTTTACTAGGCCAAGTACTCTGCATTGTGAATACCACTATTGTGAATTAACTCTGAATTTCGTAAAGAAGTTCTTACGTATATGTCAGCAATTAACTACTTCTTAGTATTGAAGATGGTATGAAGTAGTCATTGAAAAGTTTATTGTTCAGTAATTGCATGTCATTAGTAAGTTTTTGCTGGGTACCTTTATAATATCTATAATTAATTTTAGTTGAATAATAAAATCTATTGATTTCAGCATTTACAGGTAAGAGTAATTCAGTATATCTAAAATATGTAACTAAAATCTTGAAGATAAAACAAAAACCCAGCTAATGATCATTAATACCTAAACAATGTTTAAATATTTACAAATGTTTATTAGACATACATACATATGTATGTACATTTAATGTGTTTTCCAATATCTATAAGAAAATCTGTTTATTTTTGACAAATAAAACTACACAAATTAACTATTGTAATAGTCTATGACCGGTTACTACTTTTTTATTACAGCTCCTTGAGTGTAAACACAATGAAACAGGTAGCGGCATAATAAACCGTTGTAGCAGTAAAATCCAAAAATTATGTTATTTCCATATTTTGTAATGACAAAGAGATTTAAGCAATTTACTGTTGAAAGTCTTAAGGTAGGGTTACACATGACAAATATTTGATGAAAAAGACGTAACCACTAAATAAAATGTATTTTAATTCTCTTATTTATTTCAAAAACTCCTATTACTTAGAACAATTCAAAACAAATATTTACTTTTATTTTATTTGATGCTGTTTGATCTTACAAAACACTTGTAAGAGTAATCAACGTCAAACAAATGTGTGCTAAACAAAGTGGTTATGTCTTTTTCATCACATATTTGCTATGTGTGACCCTACCTTAACCCTCCGACGGTTGAGTCATCCGTTGCCCTTATACAAAATACAAGGTCAACATGGACCTATTTCTATTTGTATGGAATTTTATATAAAAACGCATTTTTTACAGGTCCCCAGGGACCTTCTCACCCCCGGAGGGTTAAGTAATTTAATTATTATTCTTTTATTTACTACGATGCCATTAAACTTATGTTTTTAGTTATTTTAAAAACATATAAAATACGTTTCAAATCTTTCCTTTGGTGCTGGTATTTATATTAATCATTGTATTAAATATTTAGTGTTTATGTGAATTATTAAACGCCGATAATTATCAGAGTGATGATGGTGTTTGGCAAATATTTAGCACTTGATACTTTTCATCCAAGTGTGCTAATTAATAATGAAGTTTAGCACAATCATTTGTTGATTTTTTTTTAATTTTTCTCCCTGGAATCTCGAGGGCTAAACTGATGAAATTGCACGATTTTTTTATTTATATGTGAGAATGAACTTGTTGAGTTAGGTTTAAACTGGTTGTGAATGAATTAATCTTGTTTAAAATTGATTCAATATCAAATTCATTTAAAAACAAGTAAGAGAGCTATATTCGGCTGTGCAGAATCTTATATACCCTTCACCAAATTATACTTTAAAATAAAAATTTTAAATATTTTTAGGTAAACAAAATAAAATTTTTTTTTTTTCAAAATTTAAAAAATTTTTTTTTTCCTAAATTGTTTCTCAAAATTTAAAAAAAAATTGTTTTCAGAATTGTTTTCAATTTTTTTTTTTTTTTGAAATTGTTTTGTTTTAATTTTTTTCCAATTTTTTTTTTTAATTTTTTTAAATTTTTTTTTTTTTTTAATTTTTAAAAATTTTTTTTTTAAATTTATTAGTGAAAAAAAGTTAATGAAAAAAAATTTTTTTGGTAACCCATTGCAGGTCCAAATTACTACAGCCTTATATACATCGTTCTAATGGACTTTGAAATATCTATCATTAGATATCCATATTGTCTATATTAATGACTTAGTAATCCAGATATAGATCAAAAATAGACCAAAAATCGAGGTTGTCCCGGTTTTTTCCTTATATCTCAGCCATTTGTGGGCCGATTTTCTCGATTTTAAATAGCGACCGAGCCGGAAGAATTCCCGACATATTGATGTATAAATTATGTTTGCAAGTTATTTGGGGGCTACGGAAAGTTGATTTCAACATACAGACGGACATGGCTATATCGACTTCGCTATCTATAACGATCCAGAATATATATACTTTGTGGGGTCGCAATTGAAAAATGCAGAAATTACAAACGGAATGACAAACTTATATATACCCTTGCCACTCATGGTGAAGGGTATAAAAAAGTTAAATGGTCAATGGTTTTTAAGATTTGTTTTATATGAAAATATAATTATGTATACTTAAATATGATTTTTTACATAATGAACAATTTCTTGTTAGTACTTTCTTAAATTCAACTTTTAGTACTTTAGTACTAAAAAACACCTAAATTTAATATTTTCTGCTCTATTGCTCTGCTATAAATTTAACTTTAAACTCATAGCAAAAAGTATCTATCTATCCATCAACTGATAATTATGGATTTACATGCAATATACAATATGAAAAATATTAAAAAAATGTAAACAATTTTATTTTTCAAAACTGGTTTACTCGTACAACAGATTAATATTCAAATGCATTTTCAGAAAAACGTTTCATATAAAAGGGTCTTTCATTAAGCGCTTTCTATCTTAAAATTTAAATAAAACAAAGTTTGTGTTAAAACCCCACAAGAAAATCAAATCGTACGATCTCGGTGGCCACTTCACATCAACTCCACGTGAGGTGACCATGCCCTCAAATCGCTCGTTCAGAATGTCCACTGTGGCATGAGTTGTGTGGTACGTAGCGCCATCCTATTAAAACCACATGTCGTCATCATCCAATTAAGGCCAAGAGAACTTGGCAATCATCGACCTATAGCGCTCGCCGTTAACGAAGATGGCCTGACCAATGTCGGTCTCAAAGAATTATGGACCGATGACGCCACCAGCCCAATTTGGATTGGAATCGTCCCAAATTCGAAAAATAAGAAATGGGCCTCAGGCGTAAAATGGGCGAAGCGCTCGGAACGTTGCCCAAACAGAACCCCCATTATGATAAAACAATTTTATCATTTGCACGTGTTGTTGAACGCTATATCCGTCCAGATTGATTTGGCAAAACATAATGAATAAATGACAGCCAATTCGACAGATGTAACTTCAAAAATATGGCTGCTATCAACTTTTTAAGTTCGTAAGTCCCTATTGGAAGACCCTTTACATAAATAGCTGTTGTTTATTTTGTAACTTAAAAACTGGTATCAAAAAAAAATTAACAAATTTACAACTCAACATTTTTAACCAGTTAATATTTATCTACATATGTTGTTTTGATTATTGTTGAAAAGGTAGAGAGGGCTAATGGATGACAATATGTTTATCTATTGATGAGTTGCAAACGATGCAATTTTAATAAAAAAAATAAATATAAATTTATTCATAATGCATTTTTTGTCCATGTTTAAGTTTGCAACTAGACCGTAAATAAAATAAATAAATACATATCTATATTTTTTTCCAAAAACTAAAAGAATTATTTCATTAAAAATCAGATAGAATTATCTATAATAAAAACAATTTATAAAATGTACTGTCAGAAGAAGAAAAAGTTAAGTTTTAAGCATAATTTTGTGTTTCTAGTAAGGTTCATTGATTTAGAAATATATAAGTACCATTATTCGACAATATATGAAAGTAATTCTATGCTTAGAGGCTTATTAAGCCAAATGAACCGAAAAGTACCAAACAATTTAAAAAAAAAGTACCATAACTTCATGCTTCTGTGACTAACTTAGTCTCCAAAGTATGCTTTAAGATAAAGATTGAAAAAACTTCTATGTCGTTATATACGTCGTTGGAAAGGTTATCATTTGCTATTCATAATGTCTATGTTAATGACTTAATAATCCAGGTAAAGATCAAAAATCGAGGTAGTCGTATGTTTATGTTTATATCTCAGCCAAGTGTGGGCCGATTTTAAATAGCAACCGAACCAGGACTAGTGGCTTTATCTACACATCGTTATCTGTAACGATCCAGAACACATATACTTTATGAGGTCGCACTCGTAGTGAAGGGTATAAATAAGTACCAAACTATTAATGTTAGAGTTCCAAATAAGTTCAGTTTTGTGTGACTTTATAAAACTATTTTCCAAATTTATATATTGCATCCCAGGCGATATTTAATAAAATTGATTATAAGCTGATGTGCATTGATTTTTACTGCAATTAGTTGACTAAAACCTCGGTTGGACGCGCCATTGTTGTTTGTTTTTAATAACTTATATGTCATTTTGAAGAGTACATAAATATCTGTCATTTATTCTAGTTACTAAACATAACAGTGTAAACAACAAAGTTTTTTTTGGAAAATGTCGATTTTGTGCCCACAAAGCGTCATATGTCCCGGTCCACACTGTGAAACATTTGCTCCAAAACATTTTTAAATTCTCTTTTGAAACTGCATTCGTGTCCACACAGTGAAGTTTTTGCTTTTCAGTTTTTGACATTTCTGTACAGAACGAACATGAACGAATAAATGTGGATGACATACTCAACAAAAACTTCAAGTATATGAAACAGATAACCCTTTTCCATTCCTATTTCCTCTTTCAATTCCTCACCAATGCTTATGGTGAATGTGTTTCATAGGTTCAAGAACGCCCAGACCAGCGATAAAAGTTTTAAGACCAAGAATTGGAAGCATTACCCCATGAAGATTGTTGTCAAACTCAACAAGAGCTTTCAAAATCATTGGGTGCTACTCAACCAGCAATTTCAGGATTCATCCAAAAGCAGAGAAATTGGCTACCAAACGTATTGAATCTGAGAGACCTTGAAAGACGTCTTTGTATATCTGAAATGCTGCTTGAACGCAGGGAACCAGTACCGAATGCAACTGATTTGTTTGAAGCGAGTACTGACCGAAAAACGACCAGAATATGTGGCCAGACATGAAACCGTAAAATATTTTTTTTTCTTGGACCAGCATTCAGGGGATGACCCCTAGTTATGCAAAGCATTGAGTTGGAACTAAGAAAATAGGTTTTGGGGGTAGGATAGAGGGAGTATGGTTTGTGGACACTTGATTTAAATTTTCCTATATTGAAAGAGACAGGAACGACTTCAGGAGGAAGATTACTCCACATACGGACAGCTAAAGAACGAATTTTCCTTGTAATGTGTTGTGCGATCCACTGTCCAGTTGACAACGAATTGATGAGCCCTTGCCGAAGAACGTGTGTTGCGTAAAAAACTATGGGTTTAGGGAACAAGTTCCTTAATTTCAGCAGAGCACATACCATTGTAGTATCGGTGGAACACTGAAACACAACCCACATTGCGACAATGTTCCAGTGAGTCAATAGAGCTGGATACCCTACTGTAACCAATAAGCACCTACGCCCTCTCAAGTACGCGGTCGAGTAACTTCAAAGTAGACTTCCAAGCCCCGGCCCACACATGAGAGTTGTATTCCATTTTCGATCGGATATAAGTGGTGTAAATAGTAAGGACGGTACCGTGAAATAACTCCCAATGAATTAAATACCATCAAACATGAAATAATTCCCAAACTTGTAAAATGAAATAACTCCCAATAATCGGCGGTTTCATAATTTTAAAAATATTAGTCCCAAAAAAAGCGAAATAGCTCCCAATGAAATAAATCCTAATAGAAATGAAATAATTCCCAATCCAAAGCAATTTATTTATGTAATCTAACTCCCAATGAAATGCAGAACTACAAAGTTGGTATTATTCTTCGCTCACCAAACATATTTTGCATTGAGGGCCTATGGCGTAGCGCAAAGGTTTCCTCCTCTGGGGTGTATCAAAAACTGGCTTCGCTCAGAAAAGTGGTTTTGCATTGCCGGCCTTCAGCCGTGCGCTACGATTTTCTCCTCTGGAGTGTATCAAAAACTGGCTTCGCTCAGAAAAGTTTTCTTTCATTGCAGAAAGGTTTTATAATATTTCAGAAAGCAGATTTTCATTTCCCACCAGAGTAAGAAATCTTTGCGACCTGACAAAGGCCGACAATGCAAAGATAATATTTTCTGAGCGAAGCCGGTTTTTGATACACCCCGGAGGATAAAACCTTAGCGCCCGGCCGAAGGCCCGCAATGCAAAAAGTTTATAGTATGAGTGGGGAGTTATTTCATTTGTGAGCTATTTCACGGTACCAGTAAGGACATCAGATGGAGTGACGTATGTCTTACACCGTTTTAGAAAACCGATGCACTTGAATGCTTCTTTCGACACTCGAAAAATGTGTTTTGTCCAGCGGACATCGCACTGAATATCATGCCTAGAACATCAAGAGCTTCTGATTCCTTAATATTTAATATCCCATAAAAACAGATGGAGGATCATGATCTGTTGTGCGTTTGTGTGTACTGAAATCGATTCTGTTCGCACAACCCCATTCAAAGATTGTCACAAGATCTGGTTAAGCGTGTCATTCATGTTTTGCCTCATTGCCCCAATCTCCAACAGGCTTGGTCCGTAATTGAACGCATATGAATGCCAAATGTTGCTGTCATCGGCAAAAGAGTAGATAGAGTTGGAAGTTTGACATAGAAGGTCGTTTATTAAGATAAGAAATAGAGTAGGAGAAAGGACGGAGCCTTGCGGTACCCCTGAATTGATCATGAACTCGTTTAATGAGATTCCATCTATAGCAACTCGTATAGTGCGATCTCTGAGAAAGCTCGATATAAATCGAAAGAAGTTATTACCGACACCAAAAGCAATAAGTTTTGCTAAAAGCGCACCATGCCATACTCTATCAAACACTTATGAAATATCTAAAGCCACCACTTTACTTTCGCCAAAACGGTGTATGGAACGACACCATTTTTCCAATAGGAAGGCTAGCAAGTCTCCCGTAGAGCGCCCTCTATAAAAGCCATATTGTCGCTGAGTAAATTGTTGGACTCTAAATATTTCACAAGATGGTATTTAACCATACTTTTCATAACTTTGGAAAGTGCAGAAGAAATTGCTATTGGGCAATAATTTTCAGGGTTGTTAACCTCTCCCTTTTTAAGAATTGGTGTTACATTAGCAACCTTCCCACATACAGGAAATTTGCCGGCACGGTATAAAGTGCTGAAAAGGTTAGCTAATGAACGAGCTAGCATCGAAGAACACTGCTTCAAGACCAGTGTTGGTACACCATCAGGCCCAGGAGACTTATTTATGTTGAGATCCGCTTGTTTCGATCAATGCAGAACGCTCTTTCTGGGATAAGCTTCACTTCAGAACTGAGTATACGAAATTGGCTTTATGAGCAGTTCTGTTGGCGCGGATTCCATATATTGCCAGAAAGATGGGTAACGGTCGTAACAGTGGCCAATACTTTGTACAAATGTTGCACAATAAAGGCTAAAAATTAAAAAAAAAAAATCCCGCATTTAAATCATAAATTTAATACCTTCAAATGACTGATTCTCTATGTAAATATTTATGTGTTAAGTATTATTTTAACTATTCAATATGCATTTTTAATTTTTCAAATTTATTTACAATAATTAACTACGTATTATAACCTGTGTAGTATTGTTGTTGCTATTGTTGTCGACTGTTGTTGGTGGCATTAGAGAGAGCTGGCGACGAAAAACAAGAGAAAGAAAATGGATATTTCCGGATTGAACGTGTAAATACTGGTTAAAACTGTTTTTTTTATTTTAAAAAGCGTTTGTTTAGTCTCACATAATACTCGTTGATTCTAGTTTATTTCGTAATTAAGTTGTTGTTGGTAAGACAGTAGCAGCGTTTTGTTTTTTTTTATAAAAGTTTGTGTAGTTGTTTTTGTAGCTACATATGTTATTTTGCTTTTGCTATTTTTGCCATTAAGCCATGTTTTGCAGACAGGGTTGTTTTATTGATAAGCTGCCAAAAAAAAAATACAGGTACAGTGTCATAAAATCATAGATATGCGTGCGATGAGTAGTGTGCATATGCCTAAATATTTATGTAAATGAAAACAGTTAGTTTTAATTGTATTCTTAATCAAGCGGTTCAGTTTTCTAGATATAGTAAAGGAATCAGTTCTATTTTCATTATTTTCTAAATGAACCAGTTCAGTTTTCATATTTTAAAATATTTTAAATGAACCGGTTAAATTTTTATTATATTATTAATTAATCGGTTCACTTTTTTGTTTTGAAATTCTTAAATGAACCATTTCAGTTTACATGCTAAGTTTTCAGCATTATTCACATCGCATTAAATTTATTACTCTTAATGTCGTTAGAAAAGTTCTTCGTGTCTGTATCATTTGCATTTAAATTTGTTATATTATTTGAACTTGTAAACAAACACATTCCTAAACGGGGCTTCCCTAATCAAATATGCAATCATTTGATTTTATATTTCTTATTGTTTATTCCACATCTTATTGTTGTGTGTGATACTAACTAAATGAATTCAAGTTTTAAGATTAAATTGGGAACAAAATCAAAAACAAGTCACATTGTTACTCCAGACATGTGACAAAAAATAAGATTATTAAATAATATGATAATTTTGAAATAAATGCAAACAAAATAATATTAAACAATTTATTTTAATAGCCATAATATTTGCATAAATGAATGATTAAAAAGTAAATACAATCAGCAATAATTTTAAGAGAATAAATAAACAAAAAAATAAACAAATTTAAAACTTTTTAATGAAAAACTATTTTTTTTTTTAAATATGGTGGCACATAAGAATGTAATTAATTGTTGCTGCAAATTGCATTATTTTTTAACAACATATTTGTTTATCAATCCTGTGACATACATATTTTTCTAAATATTTTATTTCAACATACAAGATTTACAAGATTTTTTGTAACCTTTATTCATAGAACCAAGAATTGATAAAATGAATAGTAGCTAACCTATACTTAGTGAAGAGTGTTAATAAAAGCTTATGACAATACAAAACTATACCAAAGCTTCTAAACAAATGTTAAACTAACATTGATAGAAAACAGCTTTTCTGCTGTTAAACTAAACATTTTTATAACATTAGAAGAAAACAGCTTTTAAAAGCTCTCGCTTATTCAGGGTAAACGGAGTTAACACAGTGCACAGAAAATTTGATTATATCGATTACTTTTATATTCAGAAGAAAATCTTAGATACATTTTACTTTCTATTAAAAAAAATTATCGATAACATTAATCTAAATATATAAAAGAATAACAGTACTGATTGACTGAATGATTCAACATCGCCCAGCCCAAATGCCAAATGGTAGATACACTAAGAAGGTATTTTTGAAAATTCGAAAGTGTAGGGAGTAATAACGAGTAAATTCGGTCAACTTATGTCTTCTATACTAATATAACAAACAACACTAAGGACTGAGATCGAAAAATTCTTAACATACATATATGTTAATAAAAATTAAACAACTAAACTTACAGTTTAGATTTTTTTTATTTGATTGAAATTATTATTACAATTTACAATTTACAAAAAAAATATATATATATATTTTTATAGTTCTAATCACTAGTGATGAAATTTTGAACCTTTTTCGGAAACCCTTCCATTATGGTTTTAATAGTGATTTCTGTCACTTTGTTTGAACAGGTAGTCCATCTCCGTTTAAAATCTACCACACTTTTGGACACCTTTTTTGTGCTCTTCTATTCTCTTTTAACAAGAGCCCAATATCTCTGCACTGACCTTAGCTCCAGGCAGTTTGGAGAATTTGCCTCTCTTGGTACAAATACCACATTATTGTTCTTTTACCACTCAAGACCTTTCTTACCATAGTGACAGGGTGCCAAATCAAGCCAAAAATACGTGGACACACTAAGAAGTCTTGTGAATGGAAGCATCTTCTTTTAAAAACATTCCTTGATGTAAATTTCGGTATTTATAGAGCCCTTTGTAACAAATATTTGGCTTCTTTTGCTGCAACTGCATATTGCTTGCCATACCAAGAACTTTTTGGGAAATTTTGTCTGCTTTTGAGTCCTACACTTTTCTTCAGCATTTCCTCGAGCATCAGCAGCTTCAATATTTTGACCCGGAAGCTGCGAAAAATCTGCCAGAACATACGTTTCGTCATCCATTATGCAGCAAAAACATTTTTTGTATAAAATTTTACTTCAATTTCCGTGCTCTGTTTTAGGCCTCAAAATTTTAAGCAGCGTTTCTGTCAGGAACTTTTTGAGCCTTGTATGTTTTTGAACCTGCATTGGCTTTAACTTTTCGTACCAAATAGTCCGAGCACTGAGCTAACCGAGCTGCTTTCCTACCGGATGTGTTGGGAGCTCTTTTGAAAATACTTTCTATTTTCTTGGCTTTAGAAACATCATGTGGACCATTTCTTCTACCTGAACCAGATTTTATTTCAACGGACAAGTTCTCCCGGTACTGTTTAATAAGATTGGAAACAGTTTGACGGCAGACCTTTGATTGTTTGGACAACTTTTCGTAGGACCAAGTTGGGTTTTGTTGAAAATATTTAATAATTTTAGTACGCACTTTTTTCTGGTCACTCATTTTAATCAGATTAAGAACAAATGAACATAATTGACATTAAACATAATAACTGACATGCCTTACAAAGGTAACTTGATCAAAAAAAAATGCAAATAATACTTGGGTTAAAAGTGTTAATGAAAAACGTGTGTTAAGAATTTTTCTATCTCAGTCCTTATTTTAAGTACATCTTCATCTACTTTAACCTTTAACTATAGAGGTGATGGTAAATTTTACACCCTCTCCAAATTTGTTGATACATTTTTGAACTTCGGATCTTTTAGGTCAGAAAACGGGTAAAAACTGTATTTTGGTACTTTTTTGCTACACCAAGTGTCTTTTAAACCAATAAACATAAAAATAAATTTCAAATCTCATTCTCTACTTATAAAAAAAAAATAACAAATATAAGTTTGGTACTTTTTGGAAATTTGAACTATGAGGTAAAATTATGAATTATGGGGTAAACGTTGTGATAAAAAGTACCAAAAGTAATACTTTTTTTATTAAAAAAAGTTTTTCTATAAATTGACATAGACATATTTATGATCCCGCACTACATAGATACTGAAATTTATTGGAATCAAATTTTTAAATTTTTAAGGGGTACAAAAAAGTACCAAAAGGAGGATAAATGCGGGAAAACATCCTTTGATTCGAAATTATTAAGCCGAAACATTGGTTCTTGCAGTCATATACAAATTAACTAACAGACTGTTATTTGGAACTCGATCCAATCTATAACAAAAATCAATTTTTAGTACAAAAAAACTCAAATATCTTAAATCGTTAATAACTTTGTAAACATGTACTTCGATTTTAGGGAAACGAAGTTCAAATTGTGATCAATCATGTTTTATAATAACAAAACAATTTTTATTATTAAACTCAAATATCTTGTACTTTTTTGAAATATGAATACTGATTTGAATAATTCGAGATATATCTGTATCACAAAAAATGGCCATAAAATGGAGTATTTTGAAAATGTAAACTTGCCGGATGTAATAACTATTTAGATGATTGTGGTAACTTGCGATTCACATGATTGTGTCAATCATATATATGGTTACATTTTTATGATTAAGGTTTTACCATAATATGTTGCTCTTGGCTAATTGATATAATCTGAGAACAACATATTATGATATAAAGATTTATCATAACAATGGTTATCATAAACATATACTTGTTTACTGTAACCATGTATATGATTGATACAATCATGTAAATCATAAGTTAACCATATTATGGTTACCACAATCATGTAAAACTTTTAAAAATGTTGAAATGGTTACTGTAAGCATGCAAAACTATATTTTTTCTATACGTGTGTTTATAGATTATTTAAATGCCCTTCATAGTCTCACTATGATTGGTGTAGCAAAGCGAACCGTGTTAGCTAGTTTTCCACATCAAATAGCTTTAATTTGCTAAGGATCAACTCAATAACTTTGATTAATTAAATAAACATCTAAATTTTAAAATTATTTATAGAAAATGTATCCTTTACTAGCTTGACCCGGTGCAAAGTCATTTATATATTTACTAGCTTGACCCGGTGCGCTTCGCTACCCCTGTCGTAGTAAAAAAAAATATGTAAGGATTTTATTAAAAAAATCGGTTTTCCCCCTGTTTATCTCTTTCTGGTCCAAGTATTGAAAAAAGTTATAATCTATTGACGCTTTCAAATAAGGATCTATCTACGTTCTAAATTTCAATAAAATCGGTTCAGCCGTTTAGGCGTGATGCTCAAACAAACAAACAAACTTACAAAGACATTTATATAGATATGGATTAGAATTTTCCTTAGAAAGTTTGTTAATTACTTTAATTATCTATTGGGTGTATGCCTTAAAAATACGGGACTTACAATAGACGGCGTATCTTTTAAACGCGGTTTTTGTTTTTAATAACTTTTATGACATTTTGAAAGGTACATATCTGTCAATTTTTCTCACTTAGTTATTGAACATTAGTATAGACAACAAATTTTTTTTGCTTCGAAAATGTCGATTTTTGTACCAACAAATGCAGGAAGTTTTGATTTAAAAAAAGAACACCGATTGCTCACAGAAGCTTATGGTGAACGTGTTCCATCGGTTTCAAGGTGCGAGAGATGTGAGGTTCAGAAGATCGCCTAGGTCAGCTAAAAAAAGGTTTGAAGACCATGAATTGGAGGCATTACTCCATGAGCTTGTAAAATCATTAGGAGCTACACAATTTAAGAACATTTGCGAGCAGCAGGTTTAATCCAAAAGCAGGGAAATTGTTTACCATACGAATTGAGGCCGAGAGACCTTGAAAGACGATTTTGCATGTCGGAAATGATGTTTTAACACTATAAAAGAAAATCATTTTTGCACCGAATCATTACTTACGATGAAAAATGGATTCATTACGATAACCCGAAGTGTAAGAGATCATATGTGATGCCCGGCCAACCAGCCGAATCGACACGAAAGCCAAATATTCATGGCGCTAAGGTAATTCTCTGTATTTGGTGGAAGCAAATATGTCCTATCTATTATGAGCTCCCCACATTATGCAATACCTGTTAAAAAGTATTTAGAATGAAGTGGTTGGGATGTTTTGCTTCAGCCTGCTACTACTATTTGTATCTCGATCGATGCAGAACGGTCTCTCTGTGATACGCTTCACTTTGGAACATAGTATCCGATATTGGCTTGATTCGTTCTTAGCTTCAAAAGATGAGCAGTTCTTTTGGCTCGGAATCCATATGTTGACAGAAAGATGGGGAAAGGCCATAGCTAACAATAGCTTTTATCACTATTTGAATAATAGTTATCTATAGTTTTTTATTCGATGTGAATCAGTTAGCGCCAAAAAAGCATTTTGAAATTAAAACAAAAAAATTTGAACGGGTTTACTGGAATTTTTTGGGATTAATGTGTCTATATGGTTGTAAAGTGCAAATTTTCGTTCCACATACACATGTTTAGTTTTATATATTTATTCATTGTAAATGAATAATGATTTTATAACTGTATGTAACAAAAATGCCAGGTCTAATACATATCGCAATACAACATTAAAAAAATCAGTTTTACATTAAAAACACTTTCTCACAATTCTTGAACACAGTACCAATAAAACATTCAATTTTCAAACTCAATAAAATATAAATGCTGTAACCGAACTTATTTTAATCTAAACAATTAATAAGCGACAGGTTTAGGAACTAACTAAAATTAAAATGGCAGCCATTCTTTTTTTCGTTATTTCGTTATAAAATATTTTTGTGTTGGAACACCGGCGTCCCTGGGGACGTCAAAGGTTTAAGTCATACACCCAATATAAAAATAATTATCGATAGCTTTAGTTTTCTATATAAAACTTTTTCTATATTGTTACAGTAAACATGCACAACTATATGTTTTCTCTGCGTGTATATAAAACATGTCGATACTTTAGTTTTCTAGAAACATATTGTCGATAACTTTGATTTTTTATGAAATATTTATTATAGAAAATTTCTTATAGATTTTCTCATAGAAAAATTTTTGAGAACTTTGACTTTGAACTTTGACTTTGTAGACAATTTATCGATAACTTAGATTTTCTATATAAAATTTATCGACAACTTTATTTTTATAACAGAAAATTTAATGATAACTTTAATTTGTTATTTCGATAATTTAAAATTTCTATAAAAAATGTATCGATCACTTAAAATTTCTATAGATTTCTATTGAAAAATTACCAATAACTTAAACGTTCTATTGAAAATTTACCGATTATTTTAATTTTCTATAGAACAAGTATGCATACTTTAATTTTTTAAAACGATAACATAGAATTTTTTCTGGAAACCTTATCGATAACTTTTATTTAATACATAAAAAAAAACATCTGTAAAAATTTTTGTCTAAAAACTTCCAATTGAAACTGTGTATTTTTGGTTTACATTCATCACATCAACATGTTTAGACAAAATTATGTTTCCATCACCCATTTGTGTGCTAAAATTAAATTTCGCACTTTAATGGGAAAAATTCTAAATATAAACTCAAGTATCAATTTAAAAAAATTGTTTAAGCTCACACAAACAAATGCGTGAAAAATTATTTTAGATACTCGCTCGTTCTTGTATTTAGGCTTATAAATACACAAATGCTCGCATCTTCGAATGGATGCAAACATATTTTTACAAGTAACTATGTATTTAATTTTAAGCGCTGATATATTTAAAGAGCTTATATTAAATTATACAACAAAAATAATAATCTAAGAGTTAGTTGTATATACTAACAAGTGGAGCAGTTTATGGTTTTCATTCTATATATAAATAATTATAAAATATTAATCGATAACATAAAATTTCTTTAAAACAGTAATCAGCAAACATTTAACAGAAAATTATTCATTATCATAGATTATTCACAGCTAATAAATTTATCGATATTTAGCATATGTTTTAAAGCCAAAAATTATTGGTAATGAATTATTTTTCAATAATACTTGTCTATCAACGGCATTTTATCTAAAATATGAAATTTCCTTTGAGCTAAGTAATATTCTTTTTAATACTCATTTTATTGATTTCTTAGGAATATTTTTCCATTGTATTTATACTGTATCTGAGTTAATCGAGCAAAATGCTCATTTATAGTCACAAGCAGTAGCCAATTGTCTATACGTACAAATTATAACAACAATTTTTCAATAATAAATAAATAAAAGTGGTAATGACATCAATTTAATATTCACTCAGTCTCAGTCTCACATCAAAAAAGATTTAAAAATATAAATTAAAATCACACATCATGAATCTTAGAGACAATAACATGGAAGAGTAGACTATTAAGGAAAAAAACAAGCAACGGACGAACGAGCACAGGCAGCGGTTGTCTGCCTGGCTGCTGGACATAAGTAAATTGTAAACAATATTGTGTGAGTAGTAGGGGTATGAGAATCACGATTTTGATGAGTTGTATCTAAATTTCTAGAGTCTATGCAAAATTTTATTATACAATAATTTTTGCTCAGCGTCAAAATCACCACAAACAACATCAACAACAACAAAAAATACAAATAATCATTTTACAGACACACCACAATATATCGCACAGATGAAGATGATGATGAGATTATTATCATCACTTTCTAGAGGTTTCATTCTAATTAAATACATTACTCGTTTACTAAACAAGACACAATGTCTGTTTTGGCTTACATTAGATATAGAAAAATATACACATAATCAAGGGTCATTTTTATAAATGTAGTTTAAGAAAATTTATCGATATTCAAGAATTTTCTTTAGAAAATCTGTTATTAGCAATAATTGTATTCACAAAACTTATCGATAACTTTAGTTTTCTCTAGAAAATTAGTTTTCAGTATAAAAAATTTAACGATAACTTTATTGTTTTCTAGAAAATGTATCTCTAAAAAATGCTTTGCTTTTTTTATTTTCTGCAGAAAATTTGTCGATAAATTTGATTTTCTCTAGAAAATTTACGAAAATTTTAATTTCTCTAGAAAATTTATCGATAAATTTGATTTTCTCTAGAAAATTTAACAATAACACTATGGAAAAACACACGATCATGACAGTATACGTTCGACTATACTCTAAAGGCTAGTAAAACCCTATTGGTTGGTTGATTTACGTGGTAGTTCACTGCGTGCGAAAAATCATGTGGAGACGAAGGGACCTCGTTTTGACAAAACCACACCACTCGTCAGATGTAATGTCGTTTACATCGTAATGTATATAAAATGTATACAAAATGTCGAATTTGCTAGACCCAACCTGTAGCTGTGAGATATCTGAGTAGGTCATTGAGTTTTAACCCGGCTACCTCACCAAGGTTGGTCAATATAAAGTATCGGCCATAACTAAAGCACCCCCTCAATTGATTTTTTCATATCATAATTTTTTGGATAAAAAAAAGGTTTTTTGGGCTGTATTTTATATGTATTTTATTAACTTATATAATTTTATGAACAATTGATTTAAAATGATAAAACAAATAAAAATACAAAACGCGACGGACAAAACAAAAGCACCCCCTTATAAGATGTTTAAAAATTTTACTATTTTTCTGCACATTTGCAATATCCGTTAACGGGACTCACAACGGATGCATTTAAAAATTTCAGAAGATAAAAATAAAGGAAGACTTGGTCTGTTTTTATAAGTTTTATATAGTTTATTGTGAAAAAACAATGGATGGCAAGGAACAAGTACTCCAGTGAATTTAAAATTAAAGTTATTGAAGACTGGAAGGCAGGCTTATCACGGCGTGAATTGAGTAAAAAAATTCAATTAACAGATCAGTTATTTCCAGGCTGATTCCAAAGTTTTTTCAGAATGGTCGTATTTCTCGGGGCATTCTGGAGGACGCCCGCGTAAAGCCACACGATATGATGATTCCTTGATCAAAGGAGCAATACAAATATCCTACAGCATCAGCTAGTCAAGTTTAAGATTATGGGTTAGCGAAATAATAATCCGTAGGAGAGCAGTAGAAGCAGTATTATTCAGCCGACGATAAAAAAAAACGGGTTTTATCAGTTAAGAACAACAATGCTAGACTGGAGTTTGCTAAAGCCCACATTAACTGGAGTGTCCAAAAATGGAAGACAGTACTGTTCTCTGACGAATCTAAATACAAATTTAAAAATTCCGATGAAATTAGGCGTGTACGCAGACGAAAAGGAGAAATACTGAATCCTAAGTATTGCAAAGGAACAATTAAACATGGAGGGAGGCAATGTAATGGCCTGAGGTTGCTTTTCTGGTCAAGGAATTGGGCAAATTCATAAAGTTAATGGGATTATGGATCGGTTCACGTACCGTGATATATTGAAAGATGTAATATTGTCTTATGCCAGTGAAGAGATGTCGCTTATAGGCAGGTTCCAACAGGATAACGATCCTAAGCACACCTCCAAAATTTCTAAGACTTGGATACAGAACAATATGATTCAAGTTCTTCATTGGCCTGTTCAATCTCCCGATTTAAATACCGAATTTTTTTATAAAATCCTTACATTTTTTTTTACTACGACAGGTGTAGCGAAGCGCACCGGGTCAAGCTAGTAGTAAATATATTAACAATTGAAAATAATACACAAGTAATAGAAATTTTAAATTTTGTTTTTATAACAAAAAAAATATAGTATGAACAAAATTCACTGAGGGGGTGCTTTAGTTATGGCCGATACTGTATAGTTGTCCATGAATTTATGTCTCTTGACACTCAGATCTGGGCATTCGCAGAGAAGGTGGAATATTGTTCTCACTTTTTCCCTATCCTTACAGCTACGACATTCTGAAAATTCCTAAAACGGGGAAAATGTGTTCCAAAAACAAATTTTTTTTAGAAAAGTGCCCACTTTGACGTTATCTACAGTGAGATAGTAAAAACGTTTTTAATGTACTATATAAATAACATATAGAGTTATACAAATATGAAGAGTTTTTGAGGATCGGTGCTTTGCGTTTTTAGAATTTGATGCTTTATATAGGGACGAGATAATTGTTATCAGGTTTATTTTATTTTCTTTAGAATTTTATCGCCAATATACGTCATATTTAAAAATAAAATTTCGATCCATCATAATAAAATACGAAAAAAATATCGAGCTAAATTTAAAAAAAAAATGTAACCTAAATATCTCTTGAACTAATGCCCGTAATTTCAACAAATAGATATCTACGGTGTAAAATACCTAGTAGATAAATTTACCTAAACGGTAACTTGACATTGTTTTCAAATCAATATCTACGTGTAAAAATTACCAAATATTTTTACTCCATAAGTAACTAAGCACTAATAGATATCTATTTGTTGAAATTACGGGCATAAAAGACATAACCTACAGATATAAGCATATTTTTGTATACCTTCTCAAGGACTATCTATATTTTAAAGACTTTGTGGATCCACCCACTGATTCCCATTCCGCCTACGAAGCTGAATAACTGTAAATCGACTCGAAAACACCTCAGCCGAGTAAATAATACAGCACAACATGGAAGTATGGACTTGATCATGCTATTTTAACAAACTATTTTTGTTTAAGCGTCAAAAAATAGTAAAAACAAAAATTGTTAAGGTACAAAGTGATCTTTATGTGCTATTTAGAATACCTAGATATTATTGCCATATAAAGTTAAGAGGTATCATCAAATCTGAATTAGCTGTTGGCCAAAAACTGATGACACCATTTTTTGAGGGCCCATTGATTTTCAGAATATTTGGGGGCCCATAAAAAAAAAATTGGTGACCAAAATGGACAAGCTGAGTATAGGGTATCATCAAGTACTAAAGGGTAGTAGAGTCGAATCTATACTGTCATGATCGTGCGTTTTTTGCACTGTTGCACTGTGTAATTTAATGTTTTTAAATAAAACAATCGTTTTTATAAACTAAGCGTCTATAGTTTTGTATTCTTTTGTGTTTTGTGAATTCTTAGCTCAGTTGGTACATTTATAATTTGTATAAATGTGATATATTTTCAAAGTCAGTATAATGATTAAAACTAGCACAATGTGATGATAATGCTATTTTTTGTGAACATATGTCTCTGTATTTTTTATCTTATTATTATTAGTTGTACCTACATTAACTTTGTTACAGTTTTCATTATCTTTTCTATTACGGAGTATTTTATAAACGACATTTGACATTTCTAACTTCTGTATTCTATATTTTGTTTTACTGAACCATTATAAGCCATTTTATATCATTTATTATCATATATATTAGATTTTTCTAATCGTTCTGATATTTCAGGTACATAAGTTAATGATTTATAGAGTTCAGGTTCAGAAACAATGTCTGTATTTAGCATTTGACTTTTGTATTGTCTTAAAAATCTACAAGTGAGACGAATCAGGAAATTATTATCGTCCAATATATTCTGAATTATTTCTATATTCCTAATGTGGAATGTAGTGGCACTTATTGTAAAAATTCTATATATAAGACTTTTAGTCGTATTAATAATTATTATTTTAGGATGCTTTGAATAGTATAGTGTGCTGGACTATCAATGTGAGAGTTTCGGGTTCGATTCCCGCAAGAAAATTTATGGATATCCTTAGTTATCTCTAGAAGATTGTACAATAACTTTATTTTTCTCTTGAAAATTTATCGATAAATCTATTGGGTGTATAACTTAAAGATGTGGGATTTTTTCAAATTTGTAGCTTTATTTTGAAACATTTGTACAATATTTATTCAAAGTATTGGCCATTGTTAGCTATGACATTTTTCTATTTTTCTGGCAACATATGGATTCCGAGCCAAAAGAACTGCTCATTTTTTTAAGGTCAAGAATGAGTCAAGCTAATTTCGGATACTCTTTCTGAAGTGAAGCTCATAAGAGATAGGCCCCCTTTACTCCCACCAAATACAGAGTATTACCTTACGCCATGGCCGGGTTTCACATACGATATCGTAATGAATCCATTTTTCATCGCAAGATATGATTCGTTGTGAAAACGATTTTCTTTTATAGTGTTCAATCCTCATTTCGGTCATGCAATATCGTCTCAATGTCTCTCGGCTTCAATACGTATGGTACCCAATTTCCCTGCTTTTGTATGAATCCTGTTGCTTGCAAACATTTTGAAATTGCTGATTGTTTAGCTCCCAATGATTTTGCAAGATCTTGTTGAGTTTGACAACAATCTTCATGGAGTAATTCCTCCAATTTTTGGTTTTTAAACTTTTTTGGCTGTCCTGGGCGATCTTTGTCTTCTGTATCAAAATCATCACTTCTGAACTGCACAAACCATCTCCCGCACGTTGAAACCCATTCACCATAAGCTTCGGTGAGCAATCGGTGTGCTTCAACCACACTTTTTATTCAAATAAAGTAAAGCAAAACTTCCCGCATATGACGATTCGTTGGTACAAAATTCGACATTTTCGAAGCAAAAAAAAAACGTTGTTTACACTATAATGTTCAATTACTAAGTGAGAATAAATGACAAATATGTAATCCTCAAAATGACATATAAGTTATTAAAAGCAAAAACCGCGTTCACATCTATTGTAAATTATGTCATACATCCAATAAATTATCTCTAGGAAATTACTGGATAACTTTAATTTCCTCTAGAAAATTGATCGTTAACTTTAGTTTTCGTTGAAAAATTAATCGAGAAATTTAATTTTCTCTAGAAAATTTAGTTTAATCTACAATTTTTTTGATATTATTCATATTTTCTCATAGAATTATCGATAAATTACAAAATTTATCGATTTTACTCTAGAAAATATTAAAATTTGTTCACTCAAATTAACATCCACTTTAAAACAGACCCCCAAATTCACAGTTTCCTATTAGTTTTTGCAAGTTTAATAATTCATATGTTCTTCGAAAAAAAAGCGAAAATTAAATAAAAAGACAGAATTGAAACTAAACTACAATGAAGCGGAAAGTAAAATCTCGGCTTAATAAAGAAATGTTTTTCAGGAAATTTATGATTTATTTCAATTAATTGTTTGTTTTTTTCCGTATCACTTTTTTTCTTTCTTCTTTATTCATTACAATTGCTTGAATGATGGTTTTGAATTGTACAGGGATTAAGTGTCAATTTGAGAAAAGAGAGATTAAGAGGAATGTAGTTAAATTAGTCTGTGTAATTATATTGAGCAATTGTAACGAGAAAAGTAGTCGTAATTAATGGACATGTCCATTACAACTAATGTTGTCTTTAAATAATTAAATCCAATAAAAAATATTTTCAAGCTAGACAGATAAAATCAAGACAAAACTTTCAATTACTTACGAGAAATTTTACAAATTTAAAACAAGTAAAATTAATTAACTCAACAATTTTGATTTCATATCCTAATTTGTTGAATTTTCACTTTAATTGAGGAAAAACTACGACATAAGTATTTATTTGAATAACACAAATATCAATATTTAAGATATGGAAACCATACTTATGGTTAACAGACAATATACAATTCAAGTAAGGCGAATTCATTTCATTTTGGACAAATTTTAAATTTTAATATTAAAAATTCATAAATGATGTGGTCTAGTTTAAAATCTGAGTTAATTCCTAAAAAAAATGGAATATGCCAACATTTTAACAAATGTAGATTTGTCGCAATTGTTATTCAATAGCAAAATTAAAATCTCATAAATTCTAATCTTCGAAATTTTAATAAACCTTTCTTTGCCAATCTAAAGTCACAAACGAAACAAAAAAAAAAAAAAAACAGATAATCATCATCATGGTTAATCTAAAGTATTGTATGTGTATGTTCCTTTATATTCTCAAATCAAATTCAAAATAACGAATTATGACAATGAAAACCAACGGAAAAGTACACAACAAGAACAACAAAAACTACAAGAACAAAACCGACTCGAATATAAAACAAATCTACAATGTCAATTTGACATTTAAATAGATACATACACACACAACCACACAAAAATGGCAAGGTACATGTACTACATTTATACATATATATTAGGGGACCCCTTTGGATTGTGGAAAAATAAAATGAAAGTTTATGTTGTTTGAGAAGACCATTATTCAAAATTATTGTCTTGACGGGACACAGGGTGTCAAAATAGACTAGTCCATAGTGTGCTGAGGATTGCTGGTTCGATTCCCACCAAAAACTCTGGGTATATCTGCAGACAAGCAAATCGCATCGCAGTTTGTGTTAGGTAACTAAACGGATAGTCTGATTTGAATACAAAAACTTATTCAAATTTTAAAATTATAATTGCAGTTTTTTACCTAACAGCGGATTTAAGAAGCATTTAAATGACTACTGAGTCAAATGTAAAAAATCATTTGTTAGCCATTCTTTTCGTTTAATTTTTAGTTATACAGAAAATTTTTTTTCAAAATTTTTTTTTTCGAAATTTAGTTTACTTTTTTTTTAATTTATTTCAAGATTTTTTTAAATTTTTTAATTTCTTTTTTTAAATTTACTAGTGAAAAAAAAAATTTATGACAAAGAGTTTTTGTTAAAAAATGTGGGTTAAAAAATATTTTTCCCGATTTTTACCCATTGTAGGTTCAAATTACTATAGACTTATATAGATCGTTGCAATGGACTTTGAAATATCTATCATTAGATATCCATATTGTCTATACTAATGACTTAGTAATCCAGATATAGATAAAAAAAAATAGGCCAAAAATCGAGGTTGGTCCGGTTTTTTCCTTATATCTCAGCCATTTGTGGGCCGATTTTAAATAGCAACCGAGCCGGAAAAATTCCCGATATATTGATGTATGAATCAAGTTTGTAAGTTATTTGGGGTCTTCAGAAAATTGATTTCAACGACTCCGCTATCTATAAGGATCCATAATATATATACTTTATAGGGTAGGAAAATTATATTGTGGAACTTACAAACGGAATGACAAACTTATATATACTCTTCTCAGGAAGGTGAAGGTTTGTGGAACGCACAATTCCAAAGAACGACGAGGAATGGACAAACCTGGGTTTCAAGACTTTGGGATACATCAGCAATATTCTCAGTTGTTCTTGAGCGATGTGCACAGGTTTTATTCTTCACATCACTAACTTGTCCCAACACCTCGAATTTTTCCACAACTGAGAACATTGCTGCTGTGGCCCAAAGTCTTGAAACCCAGGTTTGTCCATTTCTCGTTGTTCTTTGGAATTGGGCATTCCACAAACGTCATTACACCGAATTTTGGTCGAAAAATTCGAGCTGTTGGGACAAGTTAGTGATGTTAAGAATAAAACCCGCGCACGTCGCTCAAGAACAACTGAGAATATTGTTGCTGTAGCCCAAAGTGCCTTCAACAATGTGAAATCTGCAACCATTATATCAGCCCTAGATTTACTAGGACTCGATCAATCTATAGTTAGGTTCATTTGGTAACTTTTAAATTATAGGATCATTCGCTCTAAAATTGGAACGACTACGATCTCTAGATTTTCCACTTCTGTGGAATCTCTCGAAGAGGTGATCACAATTGGCCACTGAGATCTTGTGATTTAACACCTTGTGACTTCTTTCTTTGGGCCACGGGAAAGATAAAGTCTACGCCAACAGCCCGTCGTCGATTCAAGACCTCAACGATAGAATTCGTGAGGCTATCGAGGACATAGGGCAGCCACTTTGCGATTTGATTATGGAAAATTTAATGAAAAGGATATGGTCCTAAAAGCGTGGTCGTGGTGGCTATTTGGCTGATGTTGTTTTCATTATTAACGGCATACCTTCCTTCCATTTTTCTTTGAATACCAAAATAACACGTCTTGTTGGGAAAACCCTTTATATTATTGTTTTTTTTTTGTTAAAAAGCTAAATACAACAAATTGGTGACTCTGCATTTTAAAGATTTTAAGTTTTTTCATTTCTACCATTAAATTCTCCTCAAGAGTCGCTGTTAAATCACCACCATTTTGGCGTTCAGGCCCATTGCTTTGGTTTACGCAGTTTAATTTTTTAAATGGCTGGTGTTACTCAAGACGCAAAAAAATTTCACACAATTGTGGCATCAATAGAGAGCAACCTCCTTGCGAATTTGCAAGACATCATAATCAACCCTCCGGCTGCTAACGTGTATGAAATCTTGAAAGCAAAACTAATCAGTTCATTTTCCGAATACGTCAGTGGAGACCGCTTAGAAAAAACAGTCTACCATGACAGATAAAATTTGCGATTGCACAGTGGGGCAGAATCAAAATTTTTTGGAAATAAATCTGGCATTTCTAAACGGCTGGTCCGATCGAAATAAAATGTGACATGGGTTTAAGTTAATAACATGGACCCTACAAATGCTCCAGGGGTGGCGCTATATTTCAAGTCAATATCTCAATTAGATTCAAAAATATCCAAATTTAAAACTCCGTTCTTCAATAATATTTCACATTTTCACGTTTATTTTTGGATACGTAATCGATATTGCCCTGAAATCTTTTGTATGTTATTGGTAATTTAGTTCTTTAACTCACAAAAGAAATTCGAGTACATTCGATCGGACCAGCCGTTTAGAAATGCCAGATTTATTTCCGAAAAATTTTGATTCTGCCCCACTGTGGATTGCTCAGATACAGAACTTAAACGTCAGCAGAAAAGTCTGTGCAACAAAATGAAATCTCTCGGCAGATCAAAACTAAGAGCAAGACAATAGGTAACCGTAGTCGTTCCAAGTCAGTTTCAAGCATTGTAATGGTATCACTTCAAATTTGGAAACAAAGCTAAGAAATGTGTTATCCCTTGCAATTTCAACCAATCAAATTAGGAAAACTAATCGGCAATAGATCTTGGGTGGCGGATGGGAGCCGCCAAGTGCTCTCTCAGCTGTTTATTCGATATATTGTTGGTCTGTTTATTAAAAAGCGAAATAAGTGCCAACAATACTATGCAAAGGGCATCTATAGCCCCAACCTAGAGCCAAAAAACTACAAAATCCAATTTTTGGTATTTTTGAAAAGTTTTTTGGGAAATTGTGTGATTCTCAATAAAAAAATCTATATTTTTTCACTTTTGCATTTGATTAAAAATTTCTATACAACTTTAAAATTTCATTAAGAACGATTCATAAACAAAACTTCAATAGCATTTTAAAAATTTAAATTTTCCAAAAAATTCTGATAAAATTGTTTATTCCCATATTTTTAAACATTTTTGATTGACGTTGATTTATTTAATGTACGTCTCATTTAATGTACTTAGTTTAAACTTATCTTTTCCACAAGTTTCATCTTGTAGTGTTCTCCGACATATGATAATGCAGTAGTTGGTAATGCAGTGACCAAGTATATATAGGCATATATAGGTATAACTAACGATATGTTGTCAGGTCCATTCGTTAAATCGACAAATTCGTAATATCGAAATTTATTTTTTGAATAAGTTTTAAGCAGTGTGACATTAGGAGACATGCATATCGTCCAAAATTTGTCCATATTTTGCAGTTTTTATTAATTGTTCTTCCTTGGTAATGCCTCAAGTCAACCAACCGACTTGAGGCATTACCAAGGATTAATAAATCCTTCACTGAAAAGGATTTCGATTCTAAAAATGGTTCTACCATTAAAAATATCCATTATTTTTATTGCCTTTCAAAGAAGAAAAGATTTGATCTTCTTTGTTTCACATTCATTAGCGTAAACCAAAATTGTTAGTCTATCCTATTCTGGAGCACTAGTTTCTCTAGCGTGAACAAACGTTTTATCTGGTATCATTTTCCAATAGATATTAGTTTTATTCGCATTGAGAATAACATCAGGAGTTAGATTGTGTGTCTTACACCGTCTTTTTTTGAATACAGATATCACTTGCATGAAATCCACCATTATAAAGCATTTTTGTATTTCTATAGCTCTAGATATTAAAGCAATTCTATTAACGGAAATGTGTTTTTACTTCTGGTCGAGTAATCAACAATTAAACTCCCTTTCCACAAGGGGATACACATAATTCTGTAGAGATCGATGATTATTTGTTAAAAATTTGATTTTGTTTTATTTTTCTCAACATTCGTTTAATCGAGCACAAAATTGTTGAAAAGTTCGGTATATATAAGGTAGTTAATGTTAAATATGTAGTTGTACGTTATATCGGATTTTCGTTAAAGTGAGATTCGTTATACCGGGTTTTGCCCGTATTACAAAACAACAAGACTCTGTAATTTTTCTGTATATTGTTGATTTTGAATGGAAAAGTTTGATATGAGATATCTATATATCAACGTGTGGGAAATTGTGTCTTCTTTTAAAAAATATATAAAATTTTTAAGAACTAAAAAATTCATAAAAGATTTTTTTTAAATTTTTTTTAAAAATTTTTTTTTTTAAAAATTTTGCAAATTTTAAATTCTTAAAATGCCATCGAATATTTGATTATGAATCTTTTTTAATGAAATTTAACAATTATATAGACATTTTTGATAAAAATGCATGCAATACTCCACCCCCTCCCCCTTGGGATTTAAAGTCCAAATTAAAAACATACACTACACATCCTCTGTAGCCAAGGGAAACATTTTGAGGCCACCCTAATTGTATATATAATACATATGCATATATAGATACACAAATATATGTATGTATGTGAAATACATACTTATACGTTAATAACCTCAACTTGGGCCAGTGACTTACATTGAGCATGTTTGAAACACGGCAACTATAAACGACAACGATAATTGCCACAACCACAGCAACAACAACAACAACGATAGCAACACAAAAGAAGTAGAAAACGGACAAATACTCTGTCAAAAACAAAAAACAAAAAAACAAAAAGAGAAGAATAGAGTGCAAAAGAAAGAGATACTTTATAGGTTATCAATAAAAAAAGGCAAATGTGCGAGTACTTTTTAAAATTATCACAAAATCACAACACAACTAAAATACGAGTCCATAAAGGATGTTAAAAGAAGGATACAAGAGAAAAGCATGACACACAATCAAAATGTAGGGAAGTGGTGCAAAAGTTTAAGCTTCCAACCCCAAGAGATTTGCACTTATTTAAAAAAATAAAGCTTTTACTTGTGTGTCTGTCTTATTTTTGCTAAATATGAAAACAATTCAACCACATACATACAGTAGAGGGTTAATGTGACACTCGTACTGTACATAGTCTATGTATTTTTTTTATAGGTTGATGTAAATATTGCATAATATATCAAAGTTGTCTCGGATTATGTTGAATTCTTACTGACTGAAGTACCTACTTTCTCTTCCATTCATCCTGAGGAACTGTCTGCTATGATATCACATTATTACATCTCAGGGCCGGATAGACTTAATCTGTATCCCATTCTATTTGACGAAGTCTTCCTCCGTTTCTCTTTAATTCCAAGCTTTCGAACTCCTTTCCTTTTCTTTTTTAGAATATGACATCGACTATATTATGTACATTAAGGCTCTCTCCGATAAAACTTTCCGTGCATATTGGCCCTTCTTCTAATCTCGAGTGGCAATTTTAGAGAGTCTGGTTCAAATATGTGTAGTTAATCATCCTATATCCTCCATAATAGTTTACTTCACCATATTTTCTGTGCACCCATATCTTAATTTGTGGTATCAGTCTAAAGGTTCTCATACATTTGCGGATTTTTTCCAATCTCGTCTGCCATAATCGAATAGATTTATTTCTTTCGAAATTTAAAACTTGGTTTGATGTATTCAATATCATTGCTTCATCCGCCAGTATATCCATTGGAATCTTACCGTCTATGACGTTGTTCTGTATGAACTAAGAACATTCTCTGATGGCACATAATCTGTACACCGAGGACAGTTTCCATGCTACAGACTTAATTGTAAGGACGGTTGATAATATGGGAGTTGCACCAGATCTAGACTAGGAATCTATGACGCTCCTAGATGTGACGGTTGTTATAATATCATCGGCAAAGCATATTCGCTTGTTCGCTTCGTCCTGAAATCTCATAATCAGAACAATATTTTAAATAATATTCCATAGAACTGTCCATAGAACAGAGCCCTGTGGAACACCTGCAGTAACTGTGTAGGATTGTACACCTTCGTCTGTATTCTCTTTCAAAGAATTAGTTTCCAATAATCCATGCTAGATAGTCCGGTACTCCATCTCTATATAGAGTATCAAGAATTCACTTCCAGTTTGCAGTGTTAAAGAAATTCTGTACGTCGAGAGTAATTACCGCGAATATTCCAGCACCTTGTCCTTCAATTGCCTATGTCTGTATTTTAGGACGAGTAGGAGGTGTGGATTCTTCATAGATGTATTCAGCCCATACTGAAAACCATGCACGATTAACCCTAAAGTACTCACGTACTAAATCACACCACCATATGCTCACCCACAGCGCGGAACTGTCATCGGTTATTACTTCACCGGGTGTATCATCTTTCAATTCTCCTCTTGTTATCGGTGTTTGAATAACCTCCTTTCTGCAGTCTTACATGAGCTTTCCCCCATTTCGCATAATTTCGAGAATGTTATCTTCAATGTTTCCCCAAGGTAGGTTTAGAGTCGCCTACGTTGTCCAAAAATGGTTTGTGACATTGCAAACATCTGGGAGAATGATCATGACCGAAACAGTACATATGTACCTTCTGTAGCAACCTTGTCCTGTAATGAATTTGGTCAAATTTTAGAGGGTGCCGTGGCTTAATTGGTTAAGTGTTTGATATTTATCTGCGGCCTGAGTTCAATTCGCAGCCGCTGTGAATAAACAACATCA
This sequence comes from Calliphora vomitoria, assembly GCA_942486065.2. Taxonomy (NCBI): domain Eukaryota; kingdom Metazoa; phylum Arthropoda; class Insecta; order Diptera; family Calliphoridae; genus Calliphora; species Calliphora vomitoria. The sequence continues at coordinate 111,448,216 of OW818030.2, read as the reverse complement.
GTTTAAGATAATTTTTAGTTTACTAATAAGTAATATTTATCTCAGCGCCTTCCTTCGGCGGTATAGCATAGAAACGCCGCCGAAGTAAAATAAATAAAGTGGCTTGAATAATGCATCTACTCACCATCAGAGGCGCTGCAACCCGTACTAATAACATACAAATCGCGCAATTACAAAGTTGTCAAATAATAAAGCTTTTCTACTCCTTTCACCACCTTTCCTTCTCCAATCTATCCCCTTTCCAAAGAAAGTTACATAATTAATATATATGCATTAACTGCCTGAGTGTAACTTATCTTTTAAAAAAATACTGAGGATCATTCTAGAGATCCAAAGGTCTTTAGATGAATTCGCCCATCTTATTTGGCACTCCACAATGGTCTTCTCTTTTTCAACCCTACATATGTCTTTTCTTTATGTGTCTAGGTTCCATTTAATCTCGTTATGAGTGCCCACAATTTCACTAGCGGTTAAGCTGCTTTCATGAAAATTATTTATTGTATTTTTGCAAATTGTTGCCCCGTAGAGACTATTTTTATTTGTCCTCTATTATGGCTTCTGATAATGTAATTTCGGTTGATCCTACTTTAATCGTTAAGGTTTCCATTTTACCCTACCCGCTTATAAACACTAAATCTGTCCTGTGCTCTGCCAAGACGATATTTCTGTACTTCGTTCAGATGCCGCACAATGGGGGAAGTGCCAAAAAAAAATGAAATAAATCAGTCTCTTCTAAACTTATAGTCCGATTTTAATAACATTTCCCATGGCTTTAGGTTTAGCTGCGTTTAAGTTTTTTATTTGGACTTTAAACACCATGGAATACCACGGGTATATGAAAACTTAAAAATTATGCCAAATATTTGCTCTCGATACGATTTGAAATATATCTATTTTGAAGTTACAGATTTATGCCGCTATACATAAAATATGCCGTTATACATAAAATTCCACAGAAGTAGACCTAGGACCGAGTTCTATGGAACTCCTTATGTAACACTGCATGATTAAATTCTTTTATCGGTTCTATTGGAGAAATATATTTAATTATCTTAAATAGATACGCAGGTACGTTCATATTTCTTAATATCCAGAGTAGGGTTCCTTATTGTTGGTGGAAAAAATTTAGGTGGAAAATAATTGGGGTGAAAAAATTTGACTATAGCGAATATATTGATGTATCAATCATGTATGAAGTTATTTCTTCAAACATACGGACTATATCGACTCCACTATCTATATCGGTTCAGAATATGGAAATACAAACGGAATGACAGACTTAGGGGGGGTCGACAAGGAAAATCGTACTCTAGGGATCAAAATAAGAAACTCTGCCCAAAGAACCATACCTCTAAAATTAAATCTGATGTTCCTTATTCTGACCCAAAGGTGAAATTTTGAAAAAAATCCCACTTTGACCCATTTAAAGTGCTCAATCGAATCTAAATGTATGACTGACCCCCACTAACTTTGGAGGGCCGACCCACCATGCTAGTGCACACATATAAATATATAAATGTCTTTGTAAGTTTGTTTATTTGTTTGTGTGTTTGAGCATCACGCCTAAACGGCTAAATCGATTTTATTGAAATTTGGAACGTATATAGATCCTTACTTGGAAGCGTCAATAGGCTATAACTTTTTTCAATACTTTTACCAGAAAGTGATAAACAGGGGGGGAAACTGGTAAAATTGGTACCTTTAGTTCTTAATCAATAATTACTAAAAGGCTGAACCGATTTTTACTACGACAGGGGTAGCGAAGCGCACCGGGTCAAGCTAGTGGTCCATGTATGTAATGTCATAACGTAAGAACGGCTGGAGAGATTTGGATAATTTTTTTTATTCGATTTGAAATATTCAGGAGATGGTTTGTAAAGAAAAAAAATCAAAAATTTGGAAATTTAAATTTTTAATATATTGCCTCCTTTTCACTTCTCATTTTTCATAATAAAATAAATTTTTTGGAGAAACTTGAAGAACTAACATTAGTAAATAGATAACGGGCGAAGCCGGTGCGGTCAGCTAGTATATAATATTAATCATGCGTCTATGAGAATCAGCATTTTTTTGTGATTTAGTTTAAACTTTAAACCAAAATAACTTTTGCTCACAACGAGCGAAATGATCAACACGAATAGTTTTAGCGTGCTTAAGTAGCGGAGTATTCAACAAGCACAAAATGGCGTTAGTGTTATAATAAAAAAATTTCGAAAAATATGATCAAATTTAAAGGTCAATTTCTCCAAATTTTACCTTTGGATCAAAATAAGGAACATCAAAGTTCATTTTAGATGTATGGTTCTTTGGGCAAAGTTTCTTAATTGATCCCTAGAATACGATCTTCCTGGTTACTTGGGCGACTTTTTTGCGTCTCTACAAATCGACCCGCCCTAATATATACCCTTGTCACTAATGGTGAAGAACTTTAAAAAAATTCCCGAAATTACCCGAAAATTTCTAAAAAAAAATATTCCCGGAAGAATTTTCCCTTCTAGCAACCCTAATCCAGAATGATGATTTCTTAGTATTTTCTGTTGTTGCCTATCGATAACCAAGTTAACAATGACTATCGTTGATTTTGCATTTCTGAAGCCATATTGTCAGATTGTCAGATCAGATAGGCTGCCTCAACAGCCTCCAGTAGACAAGTATATATAATTTTTTCCAAGCATTTTCCTAGCGTGTCAAGAAGACAAATAGGCCTATATGACTGTGGTTCACTGAGCACTTTTCCTGGTTTAGGAATCAGGATGAGTTTTAGTTTTTTCCAAATGTATGTTTATGTCTATGTACCCTGCCTGCATTTGGAAGACTCCTTGGGACAAATGTGACTGCGTCAAATCTAGAAGTTTTGACACATCCAGAAGAGTCGCAATTGTTACTTCTAGAAGTCAGTAAATAGTATAGACGAATTAAAACTTTATGACTATAAGAGACAGAAACTTCTTCGATAGCAAATGCTGTCATGTATATGTACATTTCATGTTAAGTCTATATCTGCTGCTTTGAAGAATTGTTATATTTATTTAAGCTTAACTGTAGTTGGAACTTCAATTTCTAACGCTTTCAAAACTAAACATTTGAGAGAGCGAATGAAAACTTTAAAAAGCTTTTTTTGTTTACGTTTTAATACTCTCCTTCGCTGCTTGTAGGTTCGTAATTATTAGTATTTCTGCTCTCATTTCAAGAACTTTAGGGAGGAATCCAATGTATGTGAATGAATACATTGGAGACAATAAGTTAAATCTAATATTTTTCTATGGTCATGGTGCTGCAGCTGCTGCCAGCTACTACTGCTGCTGCTACTACTGCTACTACGACTACTACACAGATGTTTGTCTCATCCAGTAGTAAGTAGTACATTTGTGTATCCAAATTGCAATTGGGGAAAATTCGTTGAAACTTATTTCACTTTGTCATTTTGAACATTAAACATCGAGCGGCGGTTTGAACTAAATTATTAAATATATTATATTAATAATAACTACAGCAACAACAAACAGCATTTGAAGAACAAACAGTACAATAAATCTCGGTTATATAGTTAACGGGCGGATTTTGTTTTAATATTCCCTAGAAACTTGTGTCGGTATACTACTAAATTGTGGTTGTTTGAGTGTGTGGTAAATTTTGTTTGAGTACATAAAAAATTTAAAAAAAGGCAATTTAATCATATATAAAAAAATAAATTTACATTTTATGTTTGTGTATGTTTGTTATAAATTAAACAAAAAAAATAAGCAAATATTGTTGAGACGAATATTCAAATCAACAACAGCAACAACGCAAGCAAAAAGAATAAATTAATTTTTATATAAATAATTTATAAATTATTTATTTTAGAAAACAAATTTACAAACAGCTAAAACGTGCTAAACATCCGAAAAATATTACTTATTCAAGTGTTTAAGCAAACATATTTAATTGAATATTAAGAATTTCATAAGTATTAAAAAAAAGTCACACCAACTACATAAATAAATAGCTATAATTGTTGTAAAAATGTACAATATGCAATATTTAATCTTGGCCTCAGCGTTGCTGTTAATGTTAACCGTACAACAAGGTAAGAAATATTTTAATTTAACCTAAAAATGGAAAATTAACATTTTTTTTAATCAAAAGGTCAACTTCCTTTTCCTCTGTTTTATTCGTGTGTGTACTTGTAATTCAAATAAACTTGGAATTTTACGTTACATAACAACAAAAAATGGAAAACGGTTATAAAATCACAACCAACACAGCCACACACACATTCAAACATTTTCCTCTCCCGCCTCCCTTTTCACAGGAATCTCTTTTTTTAAATTCATGGATTTTTTGGGGGGTTTTTTTAAAGTAAAAAACCTTTTTATTGTTATAAAAAAAATGTAAAAAAGGGCATAATGTTTATGAAGAAAGAAACCTAATCTTAAAATAAGCCTTATAATCTAATTTTGTACAAAAGTTTTTCATAAAATTTATTTTTATACCAATATTTTCTTAGGTTGTTCTTATTCTTATGGTTGAATAACAATTTTCTTTTCTTTTGCTGGCGTTTTGGTTTTATATTTCTTTTTCTTACTCCCATTACATTTGGGTATAAAATTTCCTTCCTTCTCCTTTAATGTCGCAGCCTATTTTAGTTCTCTTGCGTTGTTTTCTCTGCGTTTTTATGTCCTTGCCTGCCCTTTCCACAGCTCTCCGTAGCCTACCTCCTTCTCCCACCATTCAAATCTCTTTTAAGCGTTTCACACTCATTTTGTTGTTGTCTTGCCTTAACAAAATTGCTGTTGTTGTTAACTGTTTTAGGGGATTTTTTTTCTGTTTTTGTTTCTTCTTAACTTCTTGGTTTCATTTGGTTATGATGTAAAAATGTCCTTTTTTTCTATTAAACACAAGTAAGTGTAAGAGCTTTTCTTGGTTGGTATATGTTTTTTTTGTTCCTACTTCTGTCCTTTACAGAGAGGGTCATAAGTGTAGCATTTTCGTTGTTTTAGATCACTGGAAACAAGTCATAGCCTTAGGCTAATAGAAAACTTGAACTCTACAGCACAAACATGTCTAAAGAAATTAAATATTTCACATTTTTGTGTACTTATTATTAAGGGCGTTTTTGCAATAAGCCGATGACAATTGATTCGTTTCTTGGCAAGAACCTACTTACTATTTGTTTAAGAAAATCAAACGTATATAAACAAGTAAGAATGTTAATGTTTAGCAGACCTTATTATTTACAAGCATTTCTTAAAATGTTGTAATATTTCGTTTGAAAAAACGTTTTTTAAATGATTTTAAAAAATTTAACATTTTTTAAATAACCCACTAACTATTGGAAAATGTACTTAAAAATGTCCACTCATTTCTTTAATGAATGTATAAAATACTGTTCTGATTCCGATAGACTCGTGGCTCTGGGTGTTGGTGAGTTTAAGTTTCGAATTTGGTCTTTAAACATTAAGGAGAGCGAAGCCTCAAGGCCCCAAAATGGGGTACCTCGGATATAGGAAAAATTAAAAGTTATGACAAATGTTTATTATCGGTCCGATTTGAAATATCTGTATATATATGGAATATACTAGAAGAGATCTCCAATAAATATTGATGTGGCTATATATTATCTCTTATAGTTTACAAGATATTCACAATTGAAAATTAAAATTTTATTTTTTATCTACCTTCTACATTCGTTCCCGATTTTTTTTTTTTTAAATACTTTTTTATACGCACCGCCAAATAGATGGGAGGTATATTGGTTTTATCATTCCGTTTGCAACACATCCTAATATTCAACGCAGGCCCACAATTTCTTGTGATTTAACACCTTGCGACTTCTTCCTTTGGGGCCACGTGAAAGATAAGGTCGACGCAAACAGCCCAGCGTCGATTCAAGACCTCAAAGATAGAATTCGTGAGGCTATCGAGGACATAGGTCAGCCACTTTGCGAGTTGGTTATGGAAAATTTCATGAAAATGATATGGTCCTGTAAGCGTGTTCGTGGTGGAAATTTGGCTGATGTTGTTTTTTCATTATTAACGGCATACCTTCCTCTTTATTATGAAATAAACATCCGATCATTTATCTAAAAAAATCCCATTTTTCTTTGAATACCAAAATAACACCTCTTGTTGGAAAACCCTTTATTGGTGGTGGTTTTAAGGCACAGCCGAATATAATACTCTTACATGTTTTTACTTAACAACAAATTTATAGGTATTTGTAAAACATAATTGTTTGAAAAAAGCTACTGAGTCAAAATTTCCTTGCATTTACATTAATTCTTAGTTACACAGAAAATAAAAAAAAAACGTAAGAGAGCTATATTCGGCTCTGCCGAATCTTATATACGCTTCACCAAATTATACTTTAAAATAAAATTAAAAAAATTTTGTCGAAATTGTTTTTAAATTTTTTTTTTAAGTTTTTTCCAAATTTTTTTTCTTATAAATGTTTCATTAATTTAATTGAAAAAAATGTATGACAAAAGAAATTTTTTTTTTTGTGAAAAAAAAATTCGGGTTAATGAATATTTTTCCCGATTTTGACCCATTGTAGGTCCAACTTACTATAGCCTTATGTATATCGTTGCAATGGACTTTGAAATATCTATCATTAGATATCCATATTATCTATATTATGACTTAGTAATCGAGATATAGATAAAAAATTGGGAAAAATCGAGATTGTCCCGTTTTTTTCCTTTAGTCTCAGCCATTTGTGGGCCGAGTTTCTTGATTTTAAATAGCAACCGAGTCGGAAGAATTCCCGATATATTAATATATGAATCATGAATGAAAGTTGTTTGGGACAGATATGGCTATATCGACTTCGCTATCTATAACGATCCAGAATATATGTATGTACTTTGTAGGGACGCAAATGAAAAATGTAAAAAATTACAAACGGAATGACAAACTTATATATACCCTTGCCACTCATGGTAAAAGGTATAATAAACAAACAACATTTTAAGATATATTTAGGGTATTCACACGGTAGTCATAAAGTCGTACGTCATTAAATAATAACACAAAAAAATATGACTGCTGTGAGCAACCCTCATAAGTTAGTGTGCTATTTTAAATTTAAACATTATAGGTAAACAAAATTAAAAGAAAAAATTTTTTAATTTTACAATGCGTAACCTGGAGTTCCAATATTCACACACTTCACTCGAAAGTTTTGTTCAGTGATGAAGTACACTTTTGGTTAAATGGCAATAAACTGAATTGCCGCATTTGGAGCGATGATAATCAGAAAAACTTTGATGCGCTTTATTTTTCCATATTTGTATCTTCATAAATAACGATGGTCAGAACGTTACAGTCAACGGTGAGCGGTATGGAGCCATGTTTACTAACATGTTCGTGCCTCAATTGGAAATCATTAGTATTACAGACATGTGGTTCCAGCAAGCGATAATCAATTTACTGTGAGAAACATTTGGCGAACGAATAATTTCAAGAAATGTACCTGATAACTGGCCACCTTCTTCATGTGTTTTGAAGCCATTAAATTATTTTCTCTGGGGATATGTAAAGTCCCCATCTATGCAGAGAAACCAGAAACGATAGAGCACGTGGAAGCGAATATTCAACGCGTTACAGCCTGATTTACATCAAAGGATGTTTGAAAAGTGGACCTCCATATTATGCCACTACAAGCCGCGGCTGCCACATACCCGAAATCAAATTTAAACATTAATGCCATAAAATTATCTAATTAATAAAGCCAATTGGATGGATATTAAAAACGCTTTTCTCTATTTAATTTCAGTTTGTGTATAAAAGCATTTTCTATCGAAAATTTAAAAATGTATATAGGAAATGTTGTGTATAACAGCATTTCCTACAGAAAATTTGGTGTATAACAGTATTTAATACAGAAAAATAATTTGGATTATTTGATGTTGAGTTATTTTGAAAAAACAGTTTTAGGGTAGGTCGTAGTACCTCTACGATCAAAAAAGATGGTATATTGTTTTGTCATTCCGTTTGTATCGCTTCAAAATATTTGTCACATTAGTATATATATTCTGGGTCCTCATAAGATTCTAAGACGATCTAGCTATGTCCGTCCGTCTGTCTGTTGAAAACACGATAAGACCCAAACGAAATGAGCTACCTGGCTGAAATTATCCACAAATACTTTCAGTTGATAAGGTTTGTTTGGTATTGAAAATGGGCAATATCGGTACGTGATTTCACCTAGCTCTACTTAGATGAAATTTTTCACAAATTAGTTCTAAGAATTCGGAAATTATACTGTAATTATACTGGCGAAAAGGTCCCCCTCAGAAAATGTCTTAAACATTCATAATGTTTTTTGAGCTAAAACGGTATTTTAGGGGTAACGGTAGCTTAGCGGTAACGGTAGCCAACCTTGATATAATCATTTTAATTTAATTTTATCACTGGATACATTAAGTACCAAGTAGAAAATATTTAATGGTTATGGTTATGGCTCTTCCATTACTCAAAGTTTCGAAGAAATGTATGCACTATAAAATCATTTTTGGAAGTTGGTCTTATGGTCAGGACCTCTTAAAATTAGGTATTGTAAACCATAAAATGTTAAGTATTCGAGAAGTCTTACTTAAAAAGCAAAAAAAATTATATTTATTACCAACTATTTAAACTGGCCACCCATAATTATCTTCACCACTGTAACTACTTCAATTAATAAGTATATTTGTCAAAAAGAAATAGTATTGAACTTACTTCTCAACCATAAATGTGTATTGTGTGTTTGTCAATACATACATTTCAATTGTAAGCACTCTCTCACTGCCTCGTTAATATCCTTTCAATTTGATTTAAATCAATATTATGTGTGTGTACAGAAATAAATATTTCAATTATGTACATACGGTATACTTTGGTACATACATACAAGAACACACATACTTTTCTATATTCTATTTACTTTTTTGTTAGAGACAATATTGAGTATCAATATTATTAATAAATTAAATTCCATACATAATAATTACAATTGAATGGAAATAAGTGGATTTCTAAGCATGGAAAATAAATCCTTTTATACATACAATTAGAACTAAATAGTAAAAATATTTAGTCAATTCACAAGGTCTCTTATCATGTCATATTGTCATAATGTCCTAATATTTCATAATGTTTTTTATTGTTTTTCAAGCAACAAATAATACTACTTAATACTACCAGAGACCAACGCCGAATGCCTAAGAGTCGGTTAAGCAGATATAGGATATCATGACAATATTATGAATTGACCAATTATTTGAACGATTAGATAATTGTAGGTAATTATACCCTTCACCTTCGTGAGACGGGTATATATAAATTTGTCATTCCGTTTGTAATTTCCATAATATAATTTTCCGACCCTATAAAGTATATATATTCTGGATCCTTATAGATAGCGGAGTCGATTAAGCCGTGTCCGTCTGTCTGCCTGTTGAAATCAATTTTCTGAAGACCCCAGATATCTTCAGGATCCAATTCTTCAATAATTCTGTCAGACATGCTTTCGAGAAGTTTGCTATTTAAAATCAGCAAAATCGGTCCACAAATGGCTGAGATATAAGGAAAAAACCAGGACAACCTCGATTTTTTACCTATTTTTTGACCTATATCTGGATTACTAAGTCATTAATATAGACAATATGGATATCTAATGATAGATATTTCAAAGCGCTCGGCTAGTCTTGAAAAATGCTTGCTTTTGGACCGAATGGACTCGAATTTTGTTTGTTAGTTAAACAATTAAATTTCCAATAATATGCAAACGATTTCAAAACAATATCAATTATGGATCCAAAAATAAACGATTTTCAATTATAAATTTAAAAAATAGTAGATGTTTGCTGTTTTTTGGGTGATTTAACTCTTTTTTTTTATTAAACAAACATTTTTCTTTAAGAACATATAACAAGAATATAAGAACATATAACAATTTAGGTTTTTCTGTAAGGTATCTTTACGGAGAACATTTTGGTATAAAAAACATGTCATATTTTTCGAATTTGACCTACTTTTTATCAAAATTTCAACTTTGGTCCACATGTTCTACAATCCCAAAGCTGGGATCAGAAAACGGAAAGCAGTTTTGCAAACCTTGATGTGTTCCCGATCGCAATAGTCATTTAGAAATGCCAGAATTATTTCCAAAAAATATTGATTCAGCCCCACTGTGCGGTGGTTGAAAATATTTAAATATAATTTGATGTCGTAATCTTTATTATAACCCGAAAGAACAATTTCTGGCATTTACTTTTTAAAGATAATTTCATTGAAATGTTGGACGCAACTAAACTATAGATGTTCCATTCGGAATATCCGATTTTCGATCACTCTTTCCAGCATTGCTAACGTATTTTTTTTTGGGTTTTTTTTTCTAAAAATTGTTTTTACTATATTTTTCTTAAAGTGACTTTTGGTGAAGGGTACATAAGAGTTGGCACAGCCGAATATAGCACTATTGTTTTTTCTGTAAAGGTGAAAGGTATATAAGATTCGGCAAAGCCGATTATAACACTTTGATTTGTTTGTTATTCAAATTACATTTTTAAGAGAATTGAAGATTCACATATGAATGTTGCTCCTGATGCAGTTCATATTATATTAAATTTAGCCCTATCATAAATTTTAACACCATTTCCAATTGTATTTTATTAGTTTCCAATTGTAAATTAGACATTTTAAATTATATTTCAGAATTTTTTAATTGTATTCCTGAAATACAATTACATATACATATTTTATACAATTTTTAACACTGAAATTATAAATTTCTGAAATAAAATTGGAAATGGTGTGGTTTCTTAGCTTGAAAAAAATATAAATTAGACTTTTTAGGCACTGTGATTTTTATAGCCTTCGCTTTCGTGAGAATTCCGTTTGTAATTTTTCGACCCTATAAATATATATTCTAGATCCTTATAGAAAGCGGAGTCGATTAAGCCATGTCCGTCTGTCTGTTGAAATCAACTTTCTAAAGATCCCAAATATCTTCGGGATCCAAATCTTCAATAATTTTGTCAGACATGCTTTTGAGAAGTTTCCTATTTAAAATCATCAAATCCCGTCCATAAATAACGGAGATATGAGCAAAAATCGGAGACAACCTCTATTTTTGGCCTATTTTTTACTCGATTACTAAATCATAAATATACTCAATATGGATATCTAATGATAGATATTTCAAAGTCCATTGCAATGATGTATATAAGGCTATAGTAAGTTGGACCTACAATGGGTCAAAATCGGGAAAAATATTTTTAACCCGAATTTTGATTTCACAAAAATCTTTTTTCTGTCATACATTTTTTTCACTAATAAATTAAAACAAAATAATAATTAAAAAAAAAAATTTTAAAAAATTGGAAAAAACTTTTTAAAAAAAAATTAAACATTTTTTTTTTTAATTTTATTTTAAAGTATAATTTGGTGAAGGATATATAAGATTCGGCAGAGCCGAATATAGCTCTCCGACTTGTTTTCATAAATGTCTTTAATGCAAATAATTGCAAATATAACTGATTTTTTATTTCAAAAACTCTTGCAACAGTTTCTAAAAAAAAATACTAGAATATTTTAATCTTCTTTCTTTTTTTACTGCACTTTTTACAAACTAAGTGCATTAACAACCAAAAAAATATGGGAAGTCCTTGTTTTAAAGTTTCCCGATTTTTTCTCTTAAAAAGTATACTTATATTTTATATATTGGAGTCAAGATTTACGTAAAGAAGGTAAGCTACTCTTTAGAGACGTGATTAATTGATGAGTGCCTTCAGGCACTCTTGGACATTGCAGACTAGTTTTGCTGCCCCAGTTCTTCTCTCATATTGCTTTGATTTGCAATTTTTTCTATAAAATTTTAAGAAATGCCTGGTCGAGTGAACACACGTTTTAAATTATCTGATTTGAGTGATGAACATTTAGAAAAATTGTTTTCAATAAAAATTGACAAATTATACTAACTAAAACCCGACTATGTTTCAATCTCTAAAGCCCCAAGGTTGCCTTAAGGCACTCATTTAGTTTATCCCACCTGGCAGATAAACCATTGACTGTACAAACTTTTAAATGTTGTTTTTGAAATCAGATGGCCAAATTTACCATAAAAAAATTATTACCAACGTTTTTAGCCATTTTTTTGGAAATGGCCTTAGAAGGTTAAATAGAACACCAACAAATAATGATTTCTCACTCACATTTTGGTAGAAGTATCTGAAACAGATTTTAAGTATATCTGCTTTCGTCGAAAATTCTTCCCTGGGGAAAAACTTCCGATTGATACAGCTGTCTCTGAATTCATATTTGACCGAGTGAGACTCGAGTGGTTCCGGAGCGAAGATGCAATTGTTGTGCAAATAATTTAAAGATATTGCAGAAAAATAACATTTGATTACGCCCTGAATGCCCTGAAATTTGGTGTGCGCAAGTCTCTTAATAAGAACTATTTGAACCCAAAATGCTTGTGATCGTAACAATACAGAATTTACCCTGTGTACTCTTAATTTCAATTGTTTGCATACAAATTTTGATACGCTTATCTAATGATGCCCTCTAACACTTTGCAGTGTAACAAATATTTAAGACTTGTAAATTTGTTCATATTTATCACATTTTTAAGAATTCCTTTGTTAATTCCAATTACAAGTGAGAGCTCCACTTAGACATGTCATTATAACTAACATTGAGGTGTTATTTTCTTTCAACTTACAGCCACACAACTCAACTATTGTATCTATCTGTGTGAGAGTTTGTGTATTTAACTTTTATTGTGTAATTTTATTTATGTATTTTTTTTTAGTTTTGTTCGTTCTTTATCTAGAATCGGTTGTGAGTGCATTTTATAATTTAAGATGGTAATTTTACGTTGTGTACCCATACTAAAAGTAGGTATTTATTTATTTATATTTTCCATTCCATTCCATTGTGTGACCGACCAGTAAGTATTTGGCATTGTATTCAATTAGTATAAACAATTTAAAATCTATTTATCTGTGCAAAAAATCACACTTTAGTAATATAGCGTCAGAATCAGCGTCAGCATGTAGCTCTGTATCTGAATATCTGTATCAGCATCATCATCAAATGTACGTACAATTTATACTTATACACTGTAAGAAATATTATATATATAGTGTTGTGTTCACTACAGTACACTTCAGTTTTTTCTTTATTGTAGTTGTGATTTATTGTTAAGGTTGTTCAGAATTGAATTCTCTCTGCCCATCTCTCTCTCTCACTCTTTCTCTTAACATTTCCCTCTACATTATTCAATTTAGTGATAAAACATTTTATATGTTCAATGTGAAATTTAATTTGAATTTGTGGGTTTGAATGGTTAAAAATCAAACATGATTCTATTCTATTTAACTATACTTTTTCGTTTAGTTTAGTTAGACCAGCACAATACAATACAATTTTATTGTGGTTTATTTTATTGTATTTGTATTAATGTTTTGTTTGTAATAAAAATCAATCAAATATTAAAATTTTGTTTGTCGTTCTTATTAGTCTAAGGTGTAAATCATAAATATTTTGATTAAATAAATGCTAAATTTTCCATTCATTAAAATTTGCTGGTTTATTTCATTCATTATTTTTGCCCGTATTAATTGAATGCAAAAAAAAATGTTTGAAAATAGTTTTGGTTTTTAAAGTCAGCGTGATATATTAGGCTGTGTCGAATCTTATACATCTCATCTTAATAGAAAAATTCAGTATTAAAAAAAAAAAATTAAATTATCGTTCTCTTGCGAAAAACGAGTAAGCTTCCGGTTTTTGTGAAAATTGACAATCTGGGTTGTCTTAGAATCCAATCGTTGTCGGAATCGGTTTTGAAAACGACAGAAAAAGTACATTGGTCTCGTGAAACCGAAAGTTATCGGTTTTATATTCGATCTAGAATTACATTCTTTATCGATTAAACAAAAAATTTCATTGGATTTCATTAGTCAAATGTACCTTTAGTCTTAGCCGATTCCGACAATGATTGGATTCTTTGACAACCCCGAATATCTCAAACATTTAAACATATATCATAGTCATAAAATTATGGCTTAATTAATGTATTTTCTAAACCACTACTTATACTGGTTTTTTTCAAGATATTTTCCTAAAAAAATTTGGACTAAGAAAAATTTTTCCCGAAGTTGGCCCACCGTCGATCCAAATTTCTAAAATTCAAACTTTGTTGCTGTTTTAAGTACGTATCATTTGATATAATATGGGGCATATGACTTAAAAATACGAAATTTACAATAGATCTATTGTATCTATTGAACGCAGTTTTTGTATTTAATAACATGTATATGTCATATTTCATTTTGAAGGGTACATATCTGCCACTTATTCCTATTTAGTTATTGAACATTATATTGTAAACAGCGTTTTTTTTTTTAATTCTCTTTCGAAATTACATTCGTATCCACACAGTGAAGTTTTTGCTTTTCAGTTTTGACATTTCTGTACAGAACGAATATGAACGAATAAATGTAGATGACATACTCAACAAAAACTTCATGTACATGAAACAGAGTACCCTTTTCCATTCCTTTTTCCCCTTTCAACGACAAACTCAAAAGTTTTGCAGCAAATGTTTCACAGTATGGATGGGGACAAAATGTCTCACCCGCCTTTGTACCAACAAAGCGTCATATGCGGGAAGTTTTGCTTTACATCTTTATTTTGAAAAAAAGTATCACTGAAGCACACCGATTGCTCACTAAAGCTTATGGTGAATGTGTTCCATCGGTTTCAACGTGCGAGAGATGGTTTGTGCAATTCAGAAGTGATGATTTTGACACTGAAGACAAAGATCGCCCAGGCCAGCCAAAAAAGTTTGAAGACCAAGAATTGGAGATATTACTCCATAAAAATTTTTGTAAAACTCAACAAGAGCTTGCAAAATCATTGGGAGCTACTCAAGCAGAAATTTAAAAACATTCGCGAGCAGCAGAATTCATCCAAATGCAGGGAAATTGGATATCATACGAATTAAAGCTGAGAGACCTTAAAAAACGATTTTGTATGTCTGAAATGCCGGTTGAACACTATAAGAGAAAACATTTTTGCACCGAATCGTTATTTGCGAATGAAAAAATGTGTCCATTACGATAACCCGAAGCGTAAGAGATCGTATGTAAAGCCCGAACAACCAGCCAAATATACATCCATGGCTCTACGCTAATTATCTGTATTTCGTTTGAAGCGAGCATTGGCCGAAAAACGCCCAGAATATGCGGTCAGACATGAAACCGTAATATTACATCATGACAACACACGGCCACATGTTGTAATACCTGTTAAAAACTGTTTAGAAAGAAGTGGTTGGGAGGTTTTGCCTCACCCGCTTTATAGTCCACACCTTGCCCAGTCCGACTAATATTTGTTTCGATGAAGGCTGATTTTCGACAACAAAATTCTAATGACTATAAACCCTATTTCAATCAACACACGGAGTTTAAACGACTTCAACAACTATAAGAATCTAGAATATACTATATACATTAGGGTGGGTCAATTTTTTCACGAAAAATCGTATAGCAGAAATGCATTCTACGAACAATTCTAAGAAATTTTCCCCAAGAAACCATAGGTCTAAAATCAAATCCTATCTTGCGCTTTTCGTCATTTATGCAATGAAGATTTTCTGATTTTTTATTTTTATACCCTTCACCATGAGTGGCAACCATTCCTTTTGTAATTTCTACATTTTTTATTTGCGACCCACAAAGTATATATATTTTGGATCGTTATAGATAGCGAAGTCGATATTGCCATGTCCGTCTGTCCGTCTGTATGGTGAAATCAACTTTCCGTAGCCCCCAAACAACTTACAAACATAATTGATACATCAATATATCGAAAATTCTTCCGGCTCGGTCGCTATTTATCGAGAAAATTGGCACACAAATGGCTGAAATATAAGGAAAAAACCGGGACAACCTCGATTTTTGGCAAATTATGTATCTACATCTGGATTACTAAGTCATTAATATATACAATATGGATATCTAATGATAGATATTTCAAAATCCATAGCAACGATGTATATAAGGATATAGTATTTTGGACTTACAATCGGTCAAAATCGGGAAAAATATTTTTTAACCCGAATTTTTTTTTACCAACAAAATTTTTTGTCGTACATTTTTTTTCACTAATCAATTTAAAAAAAAAATTTAAAAATTAAAAAAAACAATTTCGAAAAAAATTGTTTGAACAAAAAAAAATAATAAATTTTGTTTACCTAAAAATATTTAAAATTTTTTATTTTAAATTATAATTAGGTGAAAGGTTTATAATATTCGGATAGTTTATTTTAGAGTTTCCAGTTCGGTTTTAACCGAAACCGCGGTTTTTCAAGGCTTAAAACCGAAACCGACAATTATTCTTCGGTTTTTACTTTAAATCTATTTTCAGTAGAAAAATTCAAAATTTAGAAATGAGATACAAACTTTTTCATCCAATGAATTATCCAATATCTCTAAAAACAGATCGGTAAAAATGTCTTAAGATTTCTATTAATTTTTTAAAAAAATTTGGCGTAAACTTATTTAAAACAAGTAAGAGAGCTATATTCGGCTGTGCAGAATCTTATATACCCTTCACCAAATTATGTTTAAAAAAAAATTTTAAATATTTTTAGGTAACAAAATTAAAATTTTTTACAAAATTTAAAAAAAAAAATTTTCTAAATTGTTTTTCAAAATTTAAAAAAAAAAAATTTCTAAATTGTTTTTCAAAATTTAAAAAAAAAAAAAAAATTTGCAATTTTTCCAATTTTGTTTTAATTTCTTTTTCCAATTTTTTTTTTAAATTTTTTTCAATTTTTTTTTTTTAATTTTTTAAATTTATTAGTGAAAAAAAGTTAATGAAAAAAAATTTTTTTTTTTGGTAAAAAAAAATTAGGGTTAAAAAATATTTTTCCCGATTTTGACCCATTGTAGTTCGAAATTACTATAGCCTTATATACATCGTTGCAATGGACTTTGAAATATCTATCATTAGATATCCATATTGTCTATATTAATGACTTAGTAATTCAGATATAGATCAAAAATAGACCAAAAATCGAAGTTGTCCCGGTTTTATCCTTATATCTCAGCCATTTGTGGGCCGATTTTAAATAGCGACCGAGCCGGGAGAATTCCCGACATATTGATGTATAAATTATGTTTGTAAGTTGTTTGGGTTCTACGGAAAGTTGATTTCAACATACAGACGGGCAGACGGACATGATTATATCGACATCGCTATCTATAACGATCCAGAATAAATATACTTTGAGGGGTCGCAAATGAAAAATGTAGAAATTACAAACGGAATGACAAACTTATATATACCCTTGCCACTCATGGTGAAGGGTATAAAAAATATAGATCATACGAGTATTTCCTGACAATTAAAATGACTCTTTATTTATTTCATTAAAAGAAAAGAATGCAACATTTTTGTAACAAAGACTTAGTTATTTTCAAATATCCGATAAAATTATGGAGTATTAGCTGACCCGGTGCGCTTCGCTCACTCCAATAAGAAGAATGCAATATCACTATTAAGTTTCCCTTTGTGAATTAATACTAATTCGTGATAAAATGTCTCTAGTTTCATGTTTATCAGTTCAGACCCACATTTTCTATTCCTACCCAGCATTATGAATGTCTAATTTCCTATTTCTGTGTCCATTATTTCGTGATTCTAGGTCCATCTATATAAAATATTCAAGAAGTACTATTAGTTGAAAAAAGTACCTGCAAGTCTCTTTTATATCTTCTAACTCATTCAGGATCATGTGTTTAATTTCCAGCATATAGGTTCATGAGTTATTATATAAATTTCAATAATAGTGTTTGTTACCTCAATATCATACCGTCAAGTTTGAAATTTCAAAGTAATTTCCTGATTGTAGGTTCATTATCATAGATAATTCAAAAAGTACTATATAAATAACGAAAAAATACTCCTTAGTTTGGTTTAGTTCTCCATTTTTGGTATCATAATACCACTGAGCACCCTATTCTTGATTATTTCTTTACTGAGAAGCATATCAGCCAACTTTAATGTATATAAGCTAACTAATTTAATATATTAAAAATGTACCATTAAAAAAAAGTACCAATTTTCCATTATCCTCTTGAACAGCCTTCAAGTTTGAACTTTATTTTATATAACATTTCCTATATTATCAACTGATATTGTTTCTATAGCACTTAATATTAATTAAATTATCTCAAAACCGAACCGAACCTAAACCGATCGGTTTTCAATTTTTTAAAACCGAAACCGCGGTTTTGAAATTCTTCGGTTTTTTGGAAACTCTAGTTTATTTATGTATTAAAAATAAAATAAAGTTTTTTTCATAAAAAATTAGTTTGTACATACTACGTAAGTTATTTGGGGGCTTCGGAAAGTTGATTTCAACATACATACGGACATGGCTATAACGGATGGCTATGATGATCCAGAATACATATACTTTATGGACTCAGAAACGAAAAATGTGGAAATTTAACTACTAGAGTGACAATCATATGTATGAAAAAAAATGTTTGTTCAAATTTTGGGAGGTGCCGGGCGTTATATTGAGACACTAGGTCTTAGAATTGTGCTGAAAATCAATGAAAAGGACACAACAAAACTTATTTCTGTATACATACATATGTATACCCTATAGTTTGGCGACCTAATGTCTTCTTCATACTAAACATTATGTCCGTGGTCATGGTACACATTTTCTGTTTTACTTTCCTGCTAAGAATTGTGTAAGAAAATGTTCAAATCTTTATGTATTTATTCGCTTATAGTGAAGTAAGGGTTTATAATATAAGTTTCTCCCTTTCAAATACGAGTTTACATACTTAGGAAAATGTGGAACACATTGTGTTGTTTTATTTACTTAGCTCCTTTGTAATGTTGTAAACTTTACACACAAGTCCCTTTATATGACTGTCTGTCCGTCTGTCTGTTTGTTTGTTTGTAACAATGTTACAACTGAAAATTCTCATTATGATTAAGTGAGCTTAACATGTCCAACATATAAAACATTTTATATAAGACGTTAAGACTTTTACCAAGATGTGTGTATTTGGGAAGTAAGTGGGACTACGTAGTTTTCTTATAGTTGGCAAAACAACCACCACCCATTCTTTGATATGACTAAGAATGGGGAGAAAAGTCATAAATGTACATGGAACTAATATTATTACAACATTTATTTACGTATTTAAATAGAGATTGTTTTACAAAATGTAACAACGAACAGTGGAAAAAATTGAGCGAAAATTATAAAAAATATTTTTATACTATTCACCTTCGTGGCCAACCTCGATTTCATTAATATAGACAATATGGATATCTAATGATAGATATTTCAAAGTCCATTTCAACGATCTATATAAGGCTATAGTAATTTGGACCTACAATCAAAAACGGAAAAAATACTTTTTAACCCGATTTTTTTCACTAGTAAATTTAAAAAAAAATTTTAAAAAATTAAAACAAAATATTTCGGAAAAAAATGTTTGAAAAAATTTTGAAAAAAATTATAATTTTTTAAATTTTGAAAAAAAAAAGTTTTAAATTTTGAAAAAAAAAAATTAATTTTGTTTACTTAAAAATATTTAAAACTTTTATTTTAGAGTATAATTTGGTGAAGGGTATATAAGATTCGGCACAGCCGAATATAGTTCTCTTACTTGTTTTTTATTATTTTATAAAAATTATGGGATTCTTAACTCCCTGGGAATTCCCAACGGAATACAATTAGAATTACCCTAAAGTCTTCTGAATAAACCATGTAAGCTTTTTATCAACCTTGAACGAATTGGGAACTTAATGAGCGAAAATCAAACAGAGCTTGGATTCACTAACATCTTAATTCGGAATTAAAAAATGTCAGCCATTCCCAACATCTAATTCTTTAGCTTCATCCAAAGGGTTTTATTTAAATAAAATTCATACATCGTTGAATTAATTCATAATAAAATTCATTCAAATCTAGTACAAATCGAATTGAAATATTTTTCCATCATTCAGTATTGTTTTGCTACAAAATTAATTGAACAAATTTTACTTAACCCCTTTTGAAATAGATTTAAATTGAAGAAAAATTTAATCATTCAATACATTTTTAAAGCTATTTTGTAATGGATTTGAGTGCAAGAAAATTTTAATGATTCAATAAGGAATTAATTCTATATAGAATGAATTCTCAAAGGAATGAATTCAATATATTTGAAGTACAAAGGAATTAAGCTTATGAACTTATTAACGAGATGGTTAAAAAATAAAATTTATTTTTGATTTCGAAAATAGAATTAAAAATTAATTTTTTTGAACCTCCGATTTTTAGGTATTATGGGAATCTTTTTGTGCTAATGTTTTACATTATGCATATATTTAGTTATTACACCCTTGCCCATGTATGGACAAGTGTCCCAAAATTGACGCCAAATTTTAACTAAATAGAAAATACATTTTTAAATTCTAAATTCTACAAACAAATTTTCTTCGGGACTGCATTTGTATATGATTCGGAAAGAGAACTTAATGCAAGAGCGTGTAAAGTAAAATTTGACTCACTTAAGAGGACATGTACCCCCACACCAAACCAAACTTTTTAGGTCCAAAAAAATTTAGGCTTGAGTAAAAAATTCTAAAAGCGCAAAGCACCGATCCTCGAAAAAGCTCCATATTTGTATAACCCTATATGATATTTAAATACATTAAAAGTTTGTTTACTATCACACGGTAAATAACGTCACAGTAGGCACTTAAAAAAAAAACTCAATTTTTGGAACACATTTCCGTGTTTTTGGAATTTCCGTATTTGAAAATAAAAATTGTAATGCCATTGATTTAAGGACATTTGGATCTATATTAGTTCTAAATTTCGTTATGATATCTTTAACCGTTAATTTTTTTAAAATTTTACATTAATTATAAATTTCTTTATGGAAAATCCCCATATTATAATTTTTTAGTTTTTCAGACGTTCGAAAAATTTATAAAATTATTTCAGTTTACTAAAATATCAATCTTCAAGTCCTAAAGTTTTTACAAACACCAAATACTTATATAAAAAGCTTATATTTATTCTTCAGATGCTGAACAATAAATAGCTAGTTTAGCTCAATATCGACAACTGATTTCAATGTTGGCTATTTTTACAAAACATGGTAACAGTCAATAGGTCACACGGTATATATTGCATGTGTTTTGTGACATGTATTTGGACATTTTTCCACATATAAATACCCTGTGCATACCGTGGGATTCATATGCAACATTGTGTATGTAAAATACACGTAAAATACTCTTCACCAAATTGTAATTTAAAATAAAATTTTTTAATATTTTTAGGTAAACAAAATAAAATTTTTTTCAAAATTGTTTTTCAAAATTTAAAAAAAAAAAAATCCAAAATTGTTTTTCAAAATTTTAAAAATAATAATATTCGGCTGTGCCGAATCTTATATACTCTTTACCAAATTGTACTTTAAAATAAAGATTTTTTATCTTTTTAGGTAAACAAAATAAAATTTTTTTTCAAAATTTAAAAAAAAAATTGTTTTTCAAAATTTTAAAAATAATAATTTTTTTTCAAAATTGTTTTCAAAAAAATTTTTTTTCAAAATATTTTTTTTTAATTTTTTAAAAATTTTTTTTTTTAATTTTTGAAATTTTTTTTTTAAATTTACTAGTGAAAAAAATTTATGACAAACAAATTTGTTTGGTCAAGAATCAAGGTTTTTCCTTATATCTCAGCCATTTGTAAGTCGATTTTCTCGAGTTTAAATAGCAACCGAGCCGGAAGAATTCCCGATATCTTGATGTATGAATCAAGTTTGTAAGTTATTTGGTGTCTTCAGAAAATTGATTACAACAGACAGATGGACATGGCTTAATCAATTCCGCTATCTATAAGGATCCAGAATATATATACTGTATAGGGTCGGGAAATTATATTGTGGGAATTACAAACGCAATGACAAACTTATATATACCCTTCTCAAAGGTGAAGGGTATAAAAATAGTAGAGAAAAATCATAACAAAATAAGTTTCATCAAATTAAATATATTTATTGTGATTTTAAAATTTATTAAATAGATATATAGTTAAAAACAAAAATTATATAAACTAATAGAGGTTATGTCACACCCAATTACATATGTATGTATAACGTGAATTTTGACATACACTTGGAATTCCATATGTATCGAATACATGTCCCAATACATATGGAATACATGCCGTGTGATCCCCCTTTAATTAATAACTTTTTTTTTGATTTATTATGATTTTTTCCTTCACACATTCTACTGTGCAGCTCCATTTATTTTTGTCTAAACCAATTTATGTCACACTGTGTATAATTTCGTTTCAAGACAACATGATATTTCTCCATTATTAACAGCATGCTAATGTATTTATTCTGCAGCATAAAATAATGTGGGCATTAGGAGCGTGCCAAAAGAAAGTAACCCAAAACAATTCTTTTAAAATGTTTGAAAATTTGATTTAAAAAAAGTTTTGAAAATGTAAAATTTTGTATTTGAGATGTGCATGAAATTTTATGAATTATAATCGTTAAGATGTTAGAAAAATTGTATATCCCAGGACAATACTCATTCTAGTTTGGCGTTGCGTCTAATGATTTTTGTTTGAAATTGTCAACTTCGGAACAAGTTCTAAGGAATCGCTACGAAGCCTGTAATCTTTCCTTGGAGCGGTTCTGAAACCAGTTCTCTAATCAATAATTTTCGCTTGAAATTGTCGCCCTCGAAAATAGTTCAACGAAAGCGATATATAACTAACACATCTTCTTAAGAATGATTTTAAAAGTAGTTATTTCATCATTGTTACTTGGAACTAGTTCTGGGAACCAGTCATTTATTCTCAGTTAGTTATTCAACATTATTGAGTAAACAACGTTTGTTTTTTGCTTCGAAAATGTCGAATTTTGTGCCAACAAAGCGTCATATGCTGGAAGTTTTGCTTTACTTCTTTAATTTAAAAAAAAAAGAAAAGTGCCGCTGAACACACCGATTGCTCACCAAAGCTTATGGTGAATGTTTTCCATCGGTTTCAACGTGCGAGAGATGGTTTGAGCGGTTCAGAAGTGATGATTTTGACACGGAAGACAAAGATCGCCCAGGCCCGGCAAAAAAGTTTAAAGACCAAGAATTGGAGGCATTAGTCCATGAAGATTGCTGTAAAACTCAACAAGAGCTTGCAAAATCATTGGAAGCTACTCAAGCAGCAATTTCAAAACGTTTGCGAGTACCATACTAATTGAAGCCGAGAGACCTTGAAAGACGATTTGGCATGTCCGAAATGATGCTTGGACGCTATAAAAGAAATTGATTTTTGCACCGAATCATTACTTGCGATGATAAATGGATCCATTACTATAACCCGAAGCATTAGAGATCGTATGTGAAACTCGGCCAACCAGTCGAATCGACACCAGAGCCAAATATCCCTCCCGTTAATGTAATGCTCTGTATTTGGTGTGAGCAAAAGGGTCCTCCCTATTATGGGCTTCTGAAATCTGACCAGAACATTACAGGGAACCTGTACCG
The DNA here is from genome assembly GCA_942486065.2 of Calliphora vomitoria. Taxonomy (NCBI): domain Eukaryota; kingdom Metazoa; phylum Arthropoda; class Insecta; order Diptera; family Calliphoridae; genus Calliphora; species Calliphora vomitoria. Next base: position 111,424,651 of record OW818030.2, on the reverse strand, counting down.
AACGCAAATGATTCGTTTGAAGCGAAAAATGACCAGAATATGCGGCCAGACATGAAACCGTAATATTCCATCATAACAACACTCGGCCACATTATGCAATACCTGTTGGAAAGTTTTTGCCTCACTCGCCTTATAGTCCAGACCGTGCTCGGTCCAACTACTATTTGTTTCGAACGATGCAGAACGCTCTCTCTAGTATACGTTTCACTTTGGAAAAAATAAAATGTGCAAACTCTAAAAGCATTCGATTGGCACAAATTTTCAGCATTTATTTTTTATATGAAGGAGAACAATTTTAGACAAATTTTTGGGAGCAGCAAACATTCAAAATCTGCCCAATTAGGGCCACCCTAATGTGTATATGTATACGACATAAATTGTATATGTGTATGTATGTACTATATATTCATGTATATATGTATTTGTTAGTACTGATGACGAAAAAAGGGAAACAGGGTAATTTTTATTATTTCAACGGAAAAAAAAACCAAGACAAAAAGGAAACAACATTTTTTGTTTCCTACATTAGTTGAAATAATTTTTATGTTTTTTTTTCCACAGCATTTTTATTTTCTTCTTGAGTTTCTTTTCTCTTATTTTAGTCTTAAAAACAATAAACCCAGATAAAAAATTTTACATTTTCTTTTCCAACAGCATTACGACGACGACATCCTTAATATATTAGTAACTTTTCTTTCTTTTTTGCTTTTGCCAGCCAGTGTTCTAAAAAAGCGAAAAAAACACATTTAGACATTTAAAGTAGTCTTCTCTATTGTTTCAGATGAAAAGTAGAACTAAAAAGAGAGAAAAGAAGGCTAAAACAAACTTAACTCAATAAGAATGATTTTGCTGTTTTATTTTTTTCTCATTTTGTTTTACACTTTAACAAAGATGGTCATGTCGAAAAAAAATTTTAATGGAATTTGGTCATGTAATATTTGTGTTGTTAAAATATATTCTTAAGGATTAAATACATATGACCCAAATTTTGTCACATGCAAATTAGTTTCAAAGTTCAAATAAGAAACTTCTCAAATTTCAAACTCGTAAGATGACTTCATAACGCCTTTTGTTAAACCATTAATAAGCGGGGATGTATATAACTTTTAATAGCCTTTATTATTATAATTTGGGGTTATGTATTTGCGATGGATTTTTTAGTAGATAACTTATTTGGCGAAGAACTTTTTATGTTAGAGGACACGCAATGAAACAATTGCTTTTATTAAATATATTACATACTAACCCAATATTCGCGTTTTTCATGTTATTATTGGATTATTTAATACCATGGAAATAAAAATAATATTTCCAACAATTACTCATTTCTTTATTTTTTTACAGAAATTACATAATTTGTTCTTATTTTATGGAGGGAAAATTCTCCAGCTTCCTGTTATGTGACACCTCTTATAGCAAAGACTCCCTCAACAAAAATTATTGATTAAATATACATATCGTTACCTTAATATAGAAAGGCCCTAACTCATAGAATAAACGCATAGAACGGATGGAGAGAGAAATATCAATAGAAAAAATTACTCTCTTTTCACACAGACGGGTGATACAATAACAATACACTCTCAGTTACCTATCTAGTTGTCATCTATGCCCTAACTCGTGTTTTTTTTAGTAAGCCCAGATTTTCGTTTATTTCGATAAATGGTCCGCTCATATATGTATATCATATTTAAATCCCGTTTTTCATAAATAAATAGGGAAAATTGTAATTTTTGTGTGCCTTTTTCATGCATTTTGACATTCTACATGCCCGAATATCGCAGTGATGTTCAGCAAAGATGTTAAGCTCAACGCTTGCTATAACATAGTTAATAAAGAAATGCGGTATTTTTGGTTTTCTTGGAGTGGGACCCTGGAAAATCAATTTTTCATAATTTTTTTATAAGTTATATAACAAAACTCAATTAAAATCCTCTTCAAACGAAATTGATTTTATCTCAGATGAGGAGTTCCAACAAAATAAAAATATTTCGATTGTTCAAAGCCTAAAAGATATTACTAAATAATGTAAAAGCCCCCAAATAACAATAGCCAAACCAAATTATGTATAATGTAGATTTGTTACTTGCAAAAGAGAGGAAAATACTTGCAGATTTGTTACAAGTATTTGGAAACGGTTTTGCCAATGTAAAAAATGGAATGTGAAAGATGTTTTTCGGCAGCAGCATATGTCGGAAACAAAATTCGTTTCAGAATGGCAGAAGAAACCATAGATGCAATTGTATTCTTAAAAAGCTATTTAAAATAAACGCTAATTCTTTACTAAGATAATCAGTCCCGATTAGCATCTCTAACTGTGACCCATAGGATCTTTTGTGCAGCCTAAGATTTTCCAATAGATTTAGGCTACATATGAAGCCAATTATTCTATTGGGTGAGAAATCAGTTACTTTCCCCGGGGGCATAAGAGCCCTTCCGAGCCCTACATTAGCTAAAATAAATTGGTGATACCTTAATCCACAGTATCCGGTGAATAATCCAATAAGTATTCTCAAGTCACCCTTACCGAGCAAACGTAATGACTGGGATCTACGTCTGGATAGGGTAATAGACTGCCTTAGTCCTGGACTGCCTTAGTCCTGGTAAATTCCTCCAAAATAGAGCAAATTCCGATTCAACCCAGGAACGAATACGTTGCAAAGTGTATCTACGTGGGATGCCAAAGAATGGTTCAAGACCTATTTGAAATGAACCGTTTGGACTGTCTTAGTTCCGGTAAATTCCTCCAAAATAGAGCAAATTCGGATTCAACCCTGGAACGAATACGTTGCAAAGTGTATCTACGTGGGATGCCAAAGAATGGTTCAAGACCTATTTGAAAGAATACGGTTTATTTAAAGAAAAAAAAAACACCGTTTTTAAAAGGCAAAAACATAACAATATCTTGATAAATATTAGTTCACGCGGATGGAAAGGATGGAAATTATGACCAATCCTTGTATTTTCGCTGAAAGTGATGCCGCAGAATGATTTCTACAGTAGCAGAGTAACACTTTTAGACCACTGGTCGATCACCTTTACTATAAGATTATAAAGTGTATTTCAGTAAGCGCTTCCTATCTTTAAGTTAAAATAAAACAAAGTGATGTGTGAAATATCATCGAAACGTTTTATTCGCTTCAAAGGCCTATCGATGTCATTATGTATCTCAAAGAAATATGGACCAATGACGCCGCCAGCTCAAAATCGTCACTTTTTCGGGATGCATTTGACGCTCTTGGATCTCATGTGGATTGGTATCGTACTAGATTCGAAAATTTTGTTTGTTGACGTACCCATTCATCCAGTAATGGGCCCATCCAGTAATGAAGTAATTAATTTTATAATGGGATTCTTTAAATAGTATTTGCATTTAACATTTATAAGTATTTTACCGATGATCTTCGGTTTGGATAATATTGGGTGATAAAAAAAAATTTTCAAATTTTTTTTTTCATTTTTTAATTAAAAAAAAAAAAAAATTTAATTTATTAGTAAAAAAAATGTATGACAAAAAAATTCGGGTAAAAAAATATTTTTCCCGATTTTGACCCATTGTAGGTTCATACTATAGCCTTATATACATCCTTGCAATGGACTTTGAAATATCTATCATTAGATACCCATATTGTCTATATTAATGACATAGTAATCCAGATATAGATAAAAAAATTGGCCAAAAATCGAGGTTGTCCCGGTTTTTTCCTTATATCTCAGCCATTTCTGTGCCGATTTTCTCGATTTTAAATAACGACCGAGCCGGAAGAATTCCCGATATTGATGTATCAATTATGTATGTAAGTTATTTGGGGGCTACAGAATCGACTTCGCTATCTATAACGATCCAGAATATACTTATATACTTTGTGGGGTCGCAAATGAAAAATGTAGATATTACAAACGGAATGACAAACTTATATATACCCTTTCCACTCATGGTGAAGGGTATAAAAATACACCGTTTGTTCTTAAAAAAATAAGCCGGAGCTCGCGTTACGATCAATAGAGAACGTTACCGCACCATGATCAATTATTTTTTTCTTTGGAAATATGGATGGCATTGATCCGGGCGAGATGTGGTTTCAACAGTACGGCGTTACCTTTTGCAACAATTGACGCCTTGGATTGATACTTCAATGTACATATCGGCCTTCAATATACAATCGGCCCACAAATGACAAAACAAAAAACCACGACTACCCCAATTTATTTAGCTATTTTTACCTAAATATATCTCGATTACAAAATTTTGTACAATATCCAATGAAAGGCACTTCCAACGAAGTATATAACGCCATCGAAATTCAGAACGACAATGGGGCAAAATGGGAAAAAATAGTTTTTAAAACGAATTTTTTTTCACAACAAAAATTTTTGATCTTATCTTGAAGTATAATTTGATTAAGCACAGCCAAATATAGCACTCTAACATGTTTTCTTTTTAAAAGCTTCTGTATTCGGCATTTTGTTCGAATACGAAAAACTGGACGAAATCAATTTATTCATTTGAACTCGTTATTAGTTATATACATATATTAATTTTTAGGTGAACGTTTTCAACTAAAAGTATAAAACTAGATTACTGTGTGTGACTACATACAATTTATTTGCTATATTCTGATAGCTTAACTTCCCTTTTAACTATTTATGTCTATTTCGATCACAGTAAATTATAGTTTATAACATAGAGAAAATATACATAGAGCGGAAACTGGGAAAAAAAACTGAAACAAAAAAATTACTTTAAAAAGTTACACATATGAGTGTTGTTTTTATTTTCACATAGTTTTTATTACTAATACATTCTCACCACTTAGGTTTTTAACAACTGAGTTTCCGATCAATGTGTATTTATCTATGGTTTATAAGTTCTATATTTGTTTTTATTTGAGTAAAAATCAATATTTCATATGTCTATGCATTCTCAATGACGAGTATTAATTTGTTGACACGCAATTATAAATTTAACAACTGTATAAAAATATACATTGAACCACGTAGTTAATAATTAAAATTAATTACTACTGTATTTTTGAACATGTTTTCAATTAAGTGAAATATTTCAGAAATTCAATAAATTGAGTGGATCAAAACAAAATTATAAACACACATACTGTGGCTTTAAATATTCTGTGTCTTCTGTGTACAAATAATAACTAAATTTTGTGCATATTGTATTCAGATGTTAATTATTCATATGTGGTTTTAATCAAGTCTAAAATAGATACATATACAAAAGAATCAAAATTATTGTATATAATAAATTTATACAGCAAACGAAACAAGTAAGAAAGTATAGCCGGGCAAGCCCGACTGGGTATTGCACAGAGTAAAAAAACATTTTTCTTTTAAAATTTTAATAATTTATTTTCCTGAGTGATTTTCGAAAGTTGGTCTTTATGTACCGATCAAGATCGCCTGATTTTTATGATATTTATGCTCGTTAAAGGGATTTTCGGATGTGGGTCTTGTATGGGAGCTATGACCAATTATGGACCGATCGCCAAGAAATAAGTTTACGTGATTTCTTTCTATATGAAACTTACTTATGTTGAAGTTTCTGTGGATACCAATATTTTTAAGATTTTTATGCTGGTTAAAGTAATTTTCGGAAATGAGCCTTATATGGGAGCTATGGTCATTTATGAATTGTTTCGCACACAATTTATAGGTGTGATTTATTTGTATATAAAACTTATTTGGGGAAAAATTTGTGTCTACATCTATATAAATCGGGAGGACAAAATCGGCTCAGAAAGTGATTCTGAGTCGATCGGTATTAGACTAATATCTTTGACCGTTACAAACATCAGCACAAACGCGTAATACCCTCCCCAATATAAATGTTTAATACAAAGCTTGTCTATTGAAAATAAATTTAGTCTGCCATGTAAGAAACAAACCAATAATAATAACTTAATAATAATATCATACAAATTCTATCCACCAACTGGTAAACTTAATAATAGTAACATTTTAATATTAAAAAATGTCTAGTTTACACAAAAAATAATCATGCCTAAGTAATTTCAACTCAACTCCCTCATATTCCTATAACATTCCCACTAAATTAATCCTATGCAGACATTTAACTAAAGGACTTTCACAAACGTTGCATTTTACATTTTCATTAACGTAGTGAAAGAATTGAAACCACAACAATAATATAATTTGCATGGAAACACTTCAGACAATACAAGATAAAGCAAACAAAATCTTTGTTTAAGGCATTTTTTTTTTTTTTTTTCAAATAATTTCAAAGCAAAACCAAAGACAGGCAAACAAATTGTATGGAATACAAACAACCGCAGGATACAAAACTGATACCAGTATATACAAGTGTTTTTGAGGTGGCTGTTAGTCGGCTCAAGAGACAAACAAGTCAATTGTAGTAGATTGTTTTGCAGCTACAAGGAATTAAAAAAACCAACAGGGTTTATTTTACGTACATAAAAAGTTGTTATTTTACTATAATTGTTAAGCCAGTGTAAACCAACCGGAAGCATCTTAATAACTAGTACTTAAAAAAAAAAGGAATAGAAAAGTGCATGCAAGTAGGAAGTCTAATGAAAAGATTTCGTTTTAAAGAGAAAGGAGAGTAGAATACTAAATAGAAAAAAATAGAAATTAAGGTGGCTAGAGGTTGCTTTTAAGCAAATTAACGTTTCTTATTAAAAGCTGAAGAAGAATTTGATGTTTATCAAGACAAGTATATATAACTTCTAGACTTCTTGTTAAGGTTATTTAATTTTCAATGGGCAGAACTTGAGCCTTTGGATTCACATAATATTAAAGCAAAACTTATAAATGAATTTAAAGCGTTTTAAAGTCCGTGAATAAAAGGTGAATGTTTAACATTTAATATACAACAACGAAGAGAGCTGTATGTTCCCGATTTTGACGAATATCTAAAAATTTAAATTTTTAATTCATTTGAAAAGCCTATCGATCCATTATGTATGGAATATAACATCGTACAAATATCAACCGCTGCTTTGGAGTGTGGTCCGCATCGGAAATGTCAAATTTTTCATGACTCAAGCGCATAACTCAGGCTGAATTGGCCGACGGCATGGTTTATGTTGGCTATGAGAGCCGCTGTGGTATGTGGCTTATTAGCATAGACCTGCAACAAAACACCCATTTGTATAAAACAAGAATATTATTTGCACGTGTTGTTGAACACTATATCCATCCATGGTGATTTGCCAAAATAAACTGAATAAATGACAGCCAATTCTACCGATGTAACGTCAACAATATGAAGATCCTTTATAGATCAAAAATTGGTCAAATATAGAAGTACTTATATCTTAGACATTTGAGATTCGATTTTCCCTAATTTAAATAGCAACCGAACCAGGAATATAGCGGATATATGCATCAATCATGTATGTAAGTTGTTTGGGGTCTTCGTAAACTTGAGCCGACAACAGACAGTCGAACATGGCTATATACAATCCGCTATCTATAACGATCCAGATTATATATGTAATTACAAACGGAATGACAAACATATTTTTAACCTTACCACTCATGGTGAAGGGTATATGGTCTATGGTCACTCTAAAATATATCCAAGTGTATAATTGTAATAACATACATACATTCTCCCCATACATCATCCATCCATCCATCAATTATGTATTATTGTGTCTTGAAATGAAACTAATTTGAAACTCATTTAGGCATAAGTGCACTTATTAGACATAAAGTACACTTTCAATAGATAATTACAAAACTTGAGACATTTAAAATTAGAAAAAGAAAAAAAACAGCTTTTGTTTTGTATTCATACTGATATTAGAAAAAACACCCTGTTGAATAAATCTATTATGAAATTGAAACTAAACTAATTTGAAATATAATTTTGTATTTTGCAGGTTCAGCTATAAAATGTTTTGTATGCAACAGTCATAAAGATGCAAATTGTGCATTGGATATGCCACCGGATAATCTACTCAAGGACTGCCAAGAGGACTATTCATCAAGAGGTCGTGGTATCTCAACATATTGTCGTAAAATAACACAAATTATTGAGTTTTCAGTAAATAATTGTGAGTATGAGTTTTTTTTCTTTTTTTTTGCAAATCTTCAGTTTTATTTCAGTTCTAGTAAGATTTCAAAGGTTCGAATGAATTAATTCTTAATTTACTTTTCAAAATCAAAAAATGTTTTCCTCTTAACCATTATATTAAGTAATTCATTACGAATTAATACCAAGGCATAATTCCTTAGTACATCATGTACTTCAAATTAAATCATTAAATTTTTCTTAAAAAAATCTATTGAATGATTAAATTTTAATCTAAGTAGTAGTTGTAGAGTGAACCACAACACAACTGATTAATAAAGTATCTATGTATATAATGGATCAAATGTCAGCAGGTTGTTAAAAGTAACGACAAACTATTGACAATCTACCGATTTTATGTTGCTAATATTTGTTAAATTTTTTATTTAGAACAGTTCGAACTTACTAAGTATTAAAAAATAGTAATTCTAAATTCCTTTTTCCTTTATTATATTTTTAAACAGTACCCCCCGATAGCCGTGTCATACGTACCTGTGGTTTCCAAAATCAAACTACCAACAATTTCTGCTATCAACGTGCCGGCTTTGGTGGCCGCCAAGTTGTGTGCTCCTGTGATACCGACAATTGTAATGCTGCCTCCGGCCTTGGGGTGTCATCGGTAGCCATGGCCACATCATTATTTGCTGCTGTAGCTTTATTACTGAAAAAATTTGTTTAATTTCGTTAGATTTCAAATTTTATTTTTTTTTAATTTAATTAGTGATTTTATAATTGTTATGATTTTTTATAATTTATATTACCACATACCGTTTGTTAAACAGTTTTTTCCCTCAGCGTTAGTTTTAAGTACAAATTTATTTTTCGTTTCCCAAATCAACATTTTGAATTACTAGAGTTTTCTATGAAATTTATCTGACTTTAATTGGATTTTACACAAGTTATCGTTTAGTGATAAAAGGTGAATATTTTGTATTTGATTTAAATACATTAATACATTGCCAAACTTTTGACTTTAAAAACGCTCTGAAAGAAATACAGGAATATGTATAGAAAAATCGAAGAACAAATATTTGAAATATATACAATTCTTAATATAAATTGTAGAAGTTACCATACATTTTAAATATTCTAATTCAATAGCTTTATAAAACTCACAAGCTGGTGGCTAAAGCAGCTATTGTTTTTATATTTAATTATAATTTCTAATTCTAATTAAATTTAAAAAAATCAAAACCAAGTCTAATTAACGTTGTTGAATTCACAACTAAAGTTATAATTCGTATGTTTGTTTACTTTTGCTTCGTATTCGTATGTCATTCACTTGAAATTGACATCCAATAAACTGTGTGATTGTACATAGCAGTGATGCTGCAGATTACATTGAACTTTAAAGTTTATATTATTCGGCACATACAACTAATTTTTTAAAAAATAGACATATATAAAAAAAGTTATTAAATTCACAATTGAAATTGTAATTAGTATGTGTTTACTTTTGGTTCTTTTTCTTATGTCATTCACTTGAGACTGACATTTATTTCTTTCAGAGTATTTCTAAGCCAAAGAAATTTGTATTTTCAAACACCAGCCCCCTCTCCCCTCTATTTCTTTCAAACACAAAAATAAGCTTTAAATTTAATATTTAAAACAAAACAAATTTAATTATTAAAAAATAATAATAATGTGCTAAATGTAAAATCCTACTAAATGAAAGTACGAAAACAAAAGTATAATAAAAAACATTTAATAAATTTAACATAAAATGCAATAAAATTATAAAAATCTCCCTGAAAGTATTAATGAAAATAAGAATAAACGAAGAATATATTGTAGCCTACCGTAAAACATTTATTTAAGTAAATTTCAAGATTTTATTTCGAAATAAAAAAAACCAAACAAACAAACAAAACTTTTAAATTTGTTATTAAATTATATAAAAAGTAAAGAGAAAAAAACATTTTTTTAATAATAAGTTCAAATCCAAAGAAGAAACAAAACAGCTAATACCAAAAAATAATTAAATGAAATTAAATGTCCTCTATGAAATTTCTAAATAAAACACATTTAATTTCAAAGAAAATCGTTAGACTAGCAATTAGAAGAAACGAAAACAAAAAATCAACTGCTTTTTAAATAAAACTACAAAAAAAAACTTTAGAAAAAAATAATTTAGCCTAAAAATCAACAGTTATAAAAACAAAATACACATAAAAATCAACTTCTGTAACTAAAATTAAGAAAATTTTATAAATACATATATGAGTATTACGAAGAAAAATCAAATAAATTAATAAATAAAATCATGCAGTTTCACAAAACCTTATGAGAATGAAAAAATTTACAAAAAAAAGTATCTGAAGATTAACTGAAGTTTTTACAGTGGGATGGCATTTTTTTGGGCAACAAATATGACTTATGGATATTCAAATTTTTCTGAGTTTCTTAAGGTGTTTATTCGTAAAGTCAAATCAAACAATTGTGAGCCTTGAAACAATATAGAAATTGCCATAGTATTCAAGTTAAGCTCTCAAGTTCAAAAGTCAAAGGATTTAAAATATTCCTGAGATACTTACAGACATATCGTCAGAGTCTAGCACACAATTGTGGGTTTTTAAAGAATCATAAGTTTCTTGCAGACAAATCGAGGGTTTTATGTTTCTTAATGAGAAATCGCGACGTTTTTTAAGAATAATACACTTTAAACAATTTGAATTTCTTTATTTGGACCGCTAGTACTGAAAATGTTCTCGCTATTTATGTCAAAGTTTATAAAAATGCCGCCCACCACTACGCTTTAAATCTATAAACAGTCTATCAAAATAAAACCTTGCACTTTACACATCCTTGTTGTAATTGTTAGACAAAAAAAAAAATAAAATCACATTCAATATAAATAGCAAACTACATACTAAAATAACCATAATCGGCAAAACATGTTAAAGTCATATTTAAATACAAATTATAAACGCCCCCACACACTCAAATACACACACATTCACTTGTTACTGACCAACTGCCAATAAAATGAAACAAATTATTATTAAAAAAAAAAAACAAATGAAAGCAAATATTGTTAAATAAAGTAATAAATAAAAAAAAAAAATTTGAACAACAAATGCATAGAGACATAACACTCACTTAACATAAATGGTCCTAAATGATTTATAAAACACCCACACATTATATTAAATAAAAAAAGAAAAGTTTTAAAATTCATTTTTGTTTTGTGAGTATTTTCAAAACTTTGTTTTCAATAAAGAATATATTTAGCAAAATAAACTAATTTTTTAGTATCATTAGAACTTAAAACCTCCCCTCCCCCCCTTCACTATATAATTGTTAATGGTAGTTTTTTTCTCTTAAAAGAAAACGAAATAAATAATATTTAAAACACAGCTATAAAACAGCAATTATTGGTCTAAGTAAAAAACAAGACACTTAACAAAAATTGCTCGAAGTTAAAAAAATAAAACCTTCTAAAATGTCCTTTAATATTAATATGTAATTTGTTAACAAAAAAACACAATTAATTTATAAAAAAACCAAACAAAAAAATATGTATTTCTTTAGTAAAAATTGTAAAAGCTGATATAATGTCATAAATGGAAATATTGAATAAAAATTTAATAAAAATAATATAAAAAAAATATAAAATTGTTTTTGTTTATTTAAAAATAAGTAAAAAAATTTTAAATTCCAGTAAAGATTCATGTTTGATATCAAATTAACAAGGATTTGAAATTAAATAATTTATCACAGATTGTTCTCAAACCTAAATCTCAATTATTTTCAACTGCAATTTGAAGGAAAAATACATTTAGCAGGCATTTGTCAGGTCTGAATGTCGGCATTCGAAAGAGAAATGCTCATAAAATTGTTTCTTTGTTAAATGCGATTTTCAAAGGGCATAGAAAGTAGCATAGAAACTTCTTAGTTTGGAAATAATTCGATAGCTCGCGAACGGAGAGATATCTTAATGAAACTTTACATAGTCAAAACCACAGAGTATACAGAGGTGTCACGAGACAGAAAATAATCTCGTTTTCTATTCGTCTCTTTCTTTATAAACTGCCTTTTTCATTGTTTTGTTTTGGTTATTTGTTTGTTTTGATTACATTACTTTGTCTACCATATTCGCGTTGTATATAGCGTTTTGCTTTAACACATTACTGATATTGTAGTACAAAATATTTGCTATCCTTTTTTAAGAGAACTGCCCTTTCATCTGATTTTGAGTTTTCGAAACGTCAAATTTGACACCTCTGTATACTTTGTGGTCAAAACTGAGGTGTGTTTTAGTTATTTTGTATTTACATGGGTTCGACATTATTGTCATAATGTCCTAATATTTCACAATGATTTAAAAATGTTTTTATTGCTTTTCAAGCAAAAATTGTCCTAAAATAATACCTCTTTCTATGCTATGTTTATTGTGTTATCGTAACGGACCAGCAGAGACCAACGCCGAATGCCTAAGAGTCGATTAAGCCGAGCCGCCGAGTCGTGATATATTAGGACATTATGACAATGACTGATAAGAGATCTTGTGAATTGACCAAGTATGTACTTGAAAATACACTTACAAGTGTGGTATATCGGTTTTAGTTCAAGAGATATTTATGTTGACAACTTTTATTTTTTAATTGTTTGTCAACTTTTTTCTGATAAAGTTGCAAACAGTTACAGGTTCCTATAAAAAGTTACACGAATCCAAATTCAGTACATCTAAAATAGAGCATTTTTTTTTCCCCCAAAAATATTATTTCTATTATTAAAAAACCTCTGCGGGGTCATATATATTTTGTATATGTTTCTGATAGAAAACTTAACGTAAATGTGTGTAATATAAAAATTGACTCATTTTAGGGAATAATCCCTATCCAAACATGGCCAATTTTGAAGATACGAAAAATTGTCAAATTGATGTTCTAGAAATCGCATAATTTTAAATATTGAATGTAAAACAAGTAAATCAAAAAACCAAAATATGTCAATTCGTTTTAAATACGTTAAAAGTTAAAGACTTCATGTTTTCTGGGTAACCCACAATACTAAGTTAATGTTTAACACAAAATAAATGTTCCACGCCCCACCATATTATATTAAAAAAACTCAATAAAATATGATTAGGCGAATACATTACGTCTTTAATATGAATTATTTAAAATATTTAAATAAATTACAAATTGCTAATACAAATAAAACAAACAAAATACATTTGTTAAGAGGAATTAATTAAAAAGCACTCAGCCATTTTTTATGAGGCATCCGTCACAGCTTTTACAGGCTCATTGCCATGTTTGACACGCTTCAAGGCAATGTAACATTTTTTCGTAACCAAGTCGTGATAGCCCACTGGGCCCATATCACAATCGGCACAAATCAAAAATTTTAGCAGGTCAATTGTATTGGAGAAACCAATATTTTCAAATGTGAACATGTCATCAACCAGCCAAAAATCCTCCAATGATTCTCTTTCAATCGTATGAACATCGTTGGTATTTTTTTGATGCATTAAAGGCAAGTTAATCTGGAAAGAAATCAAATGAAATATTGGATTTTTGTAGATTAGTCAAGTACAACCATACACACCTCACTTTTTATGTAGAGTCCCTGCTGGTCTTTAAGAATGAGTGAATTACAGAAGCAGCATCTAACATTTTGTTTATTTTTATTATTGGAAATTTCGTTAGTTACAGTAGAATCTTCTGACATGTTTAAAATAATGAGTATTTACTTATTTATTATAAATTAAAGAGAATTCTAAATAAAATTTGTGCAAAATTGTTCACGATAAAAATAAATGCTTCTTTTTGTTAAAAATAAATATCCACGCTGAACTGGTTAACTAATAATTAGTATTAGTGCTGCCAAGTTTATAAAATAAAACTTATAATTCATAATAATAATTTAATTGCTTAATTTATGGTTTTAAAATTATGTAAATTATTTTATTTGCAATGTTTATTGTGAAAATTTTATTTGTTACCAACACTATATATAATTTACAATTATATTTCTATACAGTTTGAAAGCCTCTGCAAGGAACATGACATTTGCCGCCATATTTCTTTAAATTTTTTTTTTTGTTATATTAAAACCAATTTCTTACGGCAACATAGACGCTAAATTTCATTTATTTGTTTAATTAATGTTTAAGTGTTTTATGTTACTAATTATTTCGTATAAAGCGATACGCCATAGTATATTTTATATAGTTTTAATGATAATAAATATCAGTTTCTAAAAATTAAAGCGGAAAAGGAAAAACCACCGACTAATTGGAAGAAAGCAACAAACACATTAAAATATATTTGCCAAACAACAATAAGTACAACAAATAATTTCCTTTTCCTATCATATATTAACGAATTGCTTTAAAAAAGGGAGAAACCATGAACGATCATCAAATGCGCCACAAAAAACGTAAGTATTGTTAGTTTCTTATAAAAAACATAATTTATTGGAATAAAATAAAATTCCAAGCTTAATGTCTTGCAACTGTCAAGGACTTTTTGAGGTTAGAGGGAACTTGTGACATTAAAAAATTTTTAAAATCTAGTTGGCTTTGATTTTCTTACTTTTATAAAAAAAATAATAATTTTTCACAAAAGCACGTAAAATATTGGGCAACGGACCAAGTACTGAATATTCGAACTCAGTTAATAATTTAAGTGGTCATATCTGGAATCAAACTGTTCAACAAAACTCCCAATTAAATAACACCAACTACCAGAGCACTAACAACCTCACTTTAACTGATCCCATTAATTCAATTTCATCACTTAACTTACAACAACAACAAATGGAACGTTTACGACTGGCCAATATAATGAATCAAGGTAAAAATAATCTAACATTAAAAAATATTAAATATAATTTTATTATTTTTCGACAGAAATGCATGCTTTGTGGCCTTATGGTACTGCCACATTTCTATCCCCCATGCTGCCAGCCCATAACATGCCTTTGCCTTATGCTTTAGCTGGCACTCTACCTTATGCAGCTGTTCCCATTTATCAAAGCTTACCTAATGGTAATGCTCAACCATGTACTGTGTCGCCGGTATCTTCATCGTCAAGTGGTTCCTCTTCCGTCGTCACTTCAGCAATCAATCAGCAACAACAACAGCAGAGTCATATTATTCAACAACATTTATTGCGCTCAAACTCGATTTCAAGTAACAATTCCAGTGCTCTTGGCAATGGCAGTGTAGTTTCAACAACCAATCAAAATTCCGTTAACGACCCCAATAAGATTAATATACAAATTGGTTTACAGTGTGTCTCACAAAATACACCTCTGAACATTAACTCTATGAATGATACGTTTGCCAAAGTTAATTTGTTGAATTTTTGTAATCCACCTGGCCAAATGGTGGAAAAAGAATGTAAAGGTTAGTTGTTTTAGTTTATAATCATTAAAAAGAAATAACCGCGTTATTTGCCAATACTGACTATTTTATTTTGGCGGTTTATTAATAAGTAGCTATTGTGAATGAATATTATTTCTGTTGCATTAGAGTTGCCAATGTATTGTCAAGTGTTAGAAAAAGATGAACTAGATTTTTTCAAATCGAGTTTTTGGTCGAACAAAAGATTATGTTATACCAAAAAAGTATAAAAGGTCGATTTTTTATTTTTGATTTTTTAATCATCAACCATATATTTTTATATAAAAATAGGATGTAAAGTCGAAAAAAGTCGAGATTCATAAATAGCAAAATTGAAAAAGTCGAAAAGTTCACCTAAAGTCGTCCTTTTAAAATTTGGAAAAAAAAACAGTTGAAAGGTCAAATCGTTTTAGGTGTAAATCTCAATATTTTTTCTCATACAATACTTAGGCCCGTTTTCTCAATGTATCGACAAACTGCTTGTTAGTAAATGTCGACATAAATTTATTAGGCCGATAAACTGTCCGTTAAAAATTTTGGTTTTCTCAATATGCCGACAAAAAACATTATTTTCTGTTGGCAATACCTCTCAAAATAGATGTGAAAGGTGGGAACCCTGCCTTCAAGTGACAACATGTTTACATAAATCAGCTGTTTAATGTGGCCATCGACAGCCGGAATCTTTTGAAAAATGCATTATCCTCCATGTCTGCCAAGTAGTTAGGGCTGGCATGATAAACTCTTTCAGCATTCACTTGGAACTCATGTTATCAAAGTAATGTTATTAAACTTTGTTTTTATAAAATCTATTTAATTTCGTTTACAAAAACACAAACACATAAAAACTATGAACAGCAGTCAGATGTTATTTATTTATCTGTACGATAAATAAATAATTGGCAGATGAGGTCGGGTTAGCTTTGCGGTAGAATAGAAGCAAATGAGACATTGAGAAAACCAAATTTCTTTAATCTGCAGTTTTTCGTTGGGAAAAAAGATAATCACCTAATGAGAAAACGGCCCTCAGTGTATTAAAACTTCAAAGGCAAAACTTGATCGTGTAACTCCCAAGCATGATGTATTAACAAGGTGGCAGCGTAACAACAACAATTACAAAAATACAAGAAGATCAACCATTTTTGTTTGAGTAAAAACTTCTAAACTGTCAAAAAAACATTCACAAAAATGCACTTTTTTAAATGAAATCATTTTTTTAGCCCTTTTAAATATTTTATGCACAAAAATTCACTTTTTAAAAATTTAAAATAATCATTTTACTTTTATATATATAATCATTTTACTCTATATTTGATTTTGGTAAACAAGTTTTTGACATTTCAAAAGGTAAAACTTGAGTAGAGCAAAAAATAGTCAGCTTACGTTACGCTGCCATCTGGTTAAATATGCCTTGCCCCCAAGTAAAGGGAGTTAACAATATTGCAAAGACAAATACATATCCCATTTTTGCCATATTTTTAAAAAATTTAAGCTTGGCAACTCTACTAATCTTCAATTTTAAAAAATTCAAAAAAAAAAACTATTTTTTCCTAGAATCAAACTCATCACTGCGAAACTCTCCTGTTATTTTGTCTTCCGAGTAAGTAATATATTAAATAATTTGTACTCATATATGTTTTTTTTAACAAACAACAATGAATTTTTTTCAAAAGTGACAGTTCAGGTGTTATTATAAATGGAGCTGGTGGTGATGCTACAAATTCCCTGTCTCCGGGAAGTAGCAATGGTACCGTCACTTTATCGCAAGCTAAATTCAATGAATTAACACGTTTAGCCTTACGAGGTAGTGAAATAGCCGAAAAGTTGGCATATACCCATCGTAATCGTCCGTGTTTCAAGAAGATTGATAGTTTATGTGCACGCATGAAACAGGATCTTATACGACCCGATGGCGTTTTGCCCAATATCAATTCTCAGGGTATTGCCTGGGCTGTCAAAGATTTTATTTTCGTCTTCACGCGCGTCATCAATGCTTGGATTATAATCAAGGGTTATGTGTACAACACTCCGGAGGGCTTAAACAAAGTTAAATCAGCTTTAAGTCCAGATTTTGCAGAAAGTTTTGCCGCTTGGCAAGATACGACCATGGATTTTATAGAAAATCTCATAAAATCCTTTGTTAACTTGGATAATTTGGTGCAATCTCAGAAGAATGTCTACCAAAAGTCGGATAATACGGCCGCAACGGCAGCAGCCAATCGTAATAACATCATTAGCAGCAACACCTCCACCACACCCATTAAAATATTACAACCGGGATATCCTTTAATGGAAGAATCGTTTGACTTCTTAAACTCATCTGCTGAAAAATGTACACAAAATTCTTTAAATAAAAATTATATCTATACCATGGTTGAAGACTCGGAGGGCAGTCAACGTCAGGCTACAGAGAATGGAACCTATTTTAAGACTGGCACATACAATCCCATTAAAAAAGATACAATTTTGCCTGGAGAAAAATGTTCGGATTCCTCTGGCCATTTGTTTGCCACCAGCACAAATACAGCTTTGGAACAATATATCGATGATCAGCTAAATGAATTTTGGTCCCCCGCCGTAGATATGGATTTGTCTACTACATCCAATGAAGATGCTGTAGCTTCAACTACTTCAGATTTTATAAAACTAAAAGAAAACATTGCAGCAAATTGGCTAAACTATGATATACGTGTTTTGCAGCATCACCTTAGTGAATTTTCTACAGATTATGATCCCAATGGTCCACCACGTCCTTTAGGAAAAGATCTCATTGAAAAGCTCAACATAATGATAGAACGTTTGAATGCCATGAAATCTGCCGATTTCTTTTTTAAAATACAATTCACGGAAAATTATGTAAGATGTGTGAAATTTCAAAAAATCGTTCTTAATTGATTCTCTTTGTTTTTAGTTTCCAGAATTTGTTGCCAAGCATAAAACGGATTTTTTGGACGTGCGTTCTATTATTTTTAAATGCCAAATTGGTGGTTATCAACACATTTATGAAGTTGTTCACGATGTTAGAAAAATTATTTATATCGGCAAAGAGTTTTTAAAGGTAAGTACGTACTATGTGTTATTTATTAAATTTAATAAAAAATTAGAACTTTCTTAAGCATTTAGAAATGCTCCAATGAACACTTATAAATGTTATTATATTTATTTCTCCTCTATTAAGGATTAAACTTCTTGTATTTTGCATACATCTGTTTATAATTAAAAAATTACAAGTATTTAAAAAAAACGCGATTTCTTACATTCGATTAACAATAATGATCGTGTAATCAATTCTTTTTGCTTGACTTTTATTTTGTTATCGATGACGATCATTAAGGGGGGTTATCGTTTCGCGATGTATAAATTCTATAGCAAAAAGAAGAAGAGTTCAAAGCAATTTTATCCATAGTAGATTTTATTAATGGAATTGTGTGTGGTTAAAACAAAAATTAGAATTAGAGGCGTTGGCATATTTTTTCTTCCGTTTTACATTTTAAAACAAATTTAAAATATATAAAAACATACCATAATATCGAAAATAAGCTAGAAAGAATAAAACTACTGCAATAAAACCATAAAAAAAGTAATTAAAAAGTAAAAGTGATCCTCAAAAATTACTACGAAATTTGTTTGAGGAAAAAAGAACCCTCTTAGAAGAAACATTTTTGTTAAGAGATACAAACTGGATTAACAGCATACCATACAAAAACAACATCCATATATACAATAAAACGCAACCATCATAGTAGTAGACACAGTCAGTCAGCATTTTTTAAGCTTCTTGTAACCAAAAACAGCGAACTTCTTGTGAGTGTGTATGTTTGTTTTTCTGCTGTTGTGCTACCTGTGCAAATGAAAAATTGTGTACACAGACGGACTAGCATCATAGCAAGCAGCAGTACAAAAGAAAAGAGAAAAACTATTTCTTTTTTTCACATTTTTCTTGCAATTGTATTTTGGTTGTGAGTGCGTTTGGTTGTGTGTTTTTACATGTTACTTTTACGCTTGCGCGAGGAGTTTACTGACCGCGTATTAATAATTTTCTAAAAAAGGAATTTTCAATTCAACTGGCCATCTGGTATTCTGTTAAATAATGCATCATCACCATCCACATAACACCACATCAGCAGCAGCGGTATCAAATTCAACACAACCACCCACCCAAAGAAGACGTAAAAAACGCCCCAATTATGGTACGCGCACGGTAGAGGTACGACGAGGTTACAGTGGTTTTGGTTTTACCATCTCTGGGCAGCAACCGTGTCGTTTATCGTGTATTATACCAAATTCGCCGGCCGATCAGGCGGGCCTAAGGGCTGGTGACTGCTTGATCTCGGTAAATGGCTTAAATGTCTCCAAATTGCCTCATGAAACCGTGGTTCAGCTTATAGGCAACTCGTTTGGTAGTATACGCATGCAAATAGCCGAACATTATTACTCGGATAGTACGGATGAAGAAAATGCAGCTTCCGGTTCCCCAGCCATACCATCACTGGGTCCCTATAGGCCACGTTATGTCTACCACAAGACAAAACAGCAACGCATGAGAAATTCTCCCATGAAAAAATATGAAAGTCTTTTGCCTTTGCCAAGAACTGCACAACCTTCTAAAAAATTTCCTATTAATACGGTGAAAAAAACTCTGGGGACTGAGGTTAAGGTGTCTGCTGTAAAGCGTCCATTAAGTGAAGAACTAAAAGCAACTGTTACAACGTCCAACTTGTCGTCACCATCCTCTTCTACAGTGGCTAATGTCAGAGCTATGGTTAGAGCTAATTTAACCAGTGCTGCTTTAGAATATAGAGCTGTTGTAGGCTACTTGGGTACCATAGAAATGCCAAAGCAAATCTCACACAGCAGCAAACTACAGACGGTACGCTCATGTATACGCAAACTAAGACAAGAAAAACGTACGCCCTCCACAGTATTAATGGTAATATTACCCGACTGCTTAAAACTACTCTCGAATACTGGCAATGTCATGGCCACGTATGCATCGTCGCGTTTAAACTATGTCAGTTCATCGTCAGAGAGTGAAAATCGCTTCTTTGGTTTGGTAACAAGTGCCGTTTACACTTCGCCACCAGAAGAAAATGATGATGAAGAAGATCCCCTAAACGTCGCTTCACATTCCGCCACCACCGATCATATCAGCATATCGAATTCGTGTCATGTGTTTGTGGTCGATACTAAACTATGCGATCATGCTCAACACGTAGCCAAAGCCCAGGAATTTCGTATAGAATGTACCAAAGATCCTATATCAAGTTTATGTCTAGAATTTCCCAACAACTCGGAATATGTTGTGAATCTTATTAGAAGCATGTATACCATGCGTATAATACCTCCGGCCACTCAACGTTCGATG
Organism: Calliphora vomitoria; assembly: GCA_942486065.2. Lineage (NCBI taxonomy): Eukaryota > Metazoa > Arthropoda > Insecta > Diptera > Calliphoridae > Calliphora > Calliphora vomitoria. Next base: position 111,403,861 of record OW818030.2, on the reverse strand, counting down.
TCAGATGACCCCAATCTACATGCTGGCGGTCGTCATAATGCCAACGCCCATTCACCACAACCTAGTAATCATAGCGAGATTTCGACCACAACATCGAACTCTGATTCGGGCATAGGATACAATAACGACTGTACAAATATAACAGACCGCATAGTTGTTGTAGATTTTCCCCAACAAAGAAGCCAGACAGTGCATGCTGCTTTAAATGTCGGACAGAGACCTCATAATATATGCCAACAAGATATACAAGAAGATATAGCCTCTACTTCTTTAGCGGCCAATAAGCGCTTAACGGTAAGAGCCATGCCCGATCCTAAAATTCCCTACAATCTGAATAGTCCAGTTAGATGCTTAATAACTTCGCGATCATGTGATGATGTTTTAAATCTGTTGGAACAAGAATCAGAAAATTATGATAACGACCAACAAGCGCTAACGTCATTGCCCCAGCAATGCTATGCCTCCATGGATGATATTTCTTTACATCCCTCATCCCAGCCAGTGGAAGAAGAGGATCATCAGTTTTTGAAGCCGCATAAAAAAACGGAAAAATCCAATGATGCCCAACCCTCAACAACAGAGGAAACTTCTCAAGAATTGCCTAAAACTACAGCGGAAAAGAAAAATCAATTAAAACTACAATTTGATAGTTTACAGGACTTATCGTGCCAATCGGCCGAAATTGTAGATTCTTCTCCCGATAAACTGGCCAGTACGCCAGATTTATCGAAAATTGATGTGAACTTGGCAAACTCTCCATTCGAAAGAGGCTGGTGGATACAAACGTCGTTACGAACACCCCGAGCAGACAAACATACACTACAATTCTCTTTAACGCCGGAAACAAAAATTAAAACTCGTCCGGAAATCTACCAATTTCCCTCGGTTTGTAGATCGGGTTCTTTAACAAATAGTGACATAGACAGAAATTCTCTTAACTATCGAACGTCTTCAAACGACTTGACAAAACCTCTACCCAAAGGACCCACAGCCTGGGGTACATCAATAGAAGTATTACTAGCCGATCCGGCGGGCATAAAATCATTTGCTGAATTCTTAAAACTTGAATATGCGGCGGAAAATATTTACTTTTGGACCGCCTGTGAACGATTTAGAAATATTGAGAATCCCGCCGAAAGACAGGCAGAAGCTTTATTTATCTACACCAAACATTTGTCAAACGGTTCTCTCGAGCCAGTTAATGTTGATTCGAGAGCTCGCAGCCTGGTGGAACAGAATTTGGGCAATGCTGAAAAAGATTTATTCCAGCCGGCCCAGAAGCAAATTTTCAATTTAATGAAATTTGATTGTTATCAACGTTTCTTAAAGTCTGAGTTGTATAAGCAATGTTTGCAAGCTGAGAAAAAAGGGAAACCTTTGCCCTATACAGGTGAGAATTTAGATGAGCTCCTTAAAACGACAAATTTTTCCGAAAGTGCCTCATCAAAGTTAAAGAAATCGGCAAGCAACGCCGAAGAGGGGCGCCGACGTAGAAGTCTACTGCCTTGGCACAGAAAAGCCAATCATGCCAGAAGTAAATCCAGAGATAGAATAGCGATAGAAAAATCCAACAATGAGAACGCCCCAACAAATGCTGCCATTCCATCCACAAAATCGCAACTGCTTACGGTAAATTATCAAATTAAGCCCTCGGTGTCGATACATGGTTCAAAATCATCATTGGCCTCTTTCGAGGCCATAACCGAAAGTGAATTAAATTCAAACTTTTGCCGCGTTAAATTTCCCGATGGTGCCACCACGGTAACACAATTGAAGCCAGACGAAACAGTGGCTCAATTGGTGGAAAGACTTTTTGAAAGAAGAAATCTAAAATATCAATTCTATGATGTTTCTATTACAGGACCGCCTTTAAAATCCGTAGAGCTGCAATCTTCAGCCCAAGAACTGTCCCGAAAAGAGATTGAAATCGAACAACGCGTGGCCTTCAAATTAGACTTACCCACACCTAAGGTTATATCAGTAAAAAGTAAACCCAAAAAGCAATTGTACGAGGTAGTTAGACCCATCTTGCAAAGATACAACATCAATCCCGAGGTGGTGGACGTGGTAATGAGAGATACACAAGAAAAGGTTGATTTAACGCAGTTAGTGACACACGTCGACAATCAACGTTTGCAGGTAGTGCTAAAGAAATCCTATCCACCACTACCACAAGCCACACAGATTAAAAAACCGTATTGTCAATCCAAAAACTCAATAGTAAATGGTTTGCAAACTGCCCAATCAACATTAGACGAAATTACCAATAAAGTTTTTAGTGATTTAATGGATGTTAAAAATCAGGACACTGTTGCCAAACCACTCAAGTACGATCAATGTTCTTTAAAATCTGAAGAGTGTGCCTCGGAATCTTCTTCATTCATTAAACGCCTACGTAATGGCAAGAAAAATGATGACCTAACAGGAATGAGTCAAATAAAATCAAAGAAATCTCTATGTGGCACGGGTGCAGTAACAGCGGAATCTAAACTAGCTATTAAGGAAAAAATAAAAGCTGGCGTTAAACAGCAGTTTCCTCTGAAAGTTGCAGAAAGGCAAGATGATTTGTTGGAGGATTTGAAACGGGCTCAGTTAGCACGCCTAGAAGATCAACGTGGAACGGAAATTAATTTTGAATTACCAGAATTTCTTAAGAACACAGACAATTTAAACAGTTCGTCATCCAGTTCCAATAACAATAATAACGTAACCAATGAAAATTCATTAAACACTACTACTCCAGTGGACAGGCCACCTCAACCAGCACCACGACTTTCCATAATAAATCCCAACAAATCTAAGCCCTCCATATCGCCCATGAAAACTGAAGAAGATCAAAATTCTGCAGAAGATTTTGAGGATATAAATTCGTCATTAAAGGGGCCACCACCACTGCCACCAAAACCCAAGGTACTACCCATAAAACCATCAAACTGGGGTGTAAACATAAGCCAACTCACTAAAACGTCGCCATTGCCAACACCACCCACAATTTGCATTAACAAACTAACAAACGCCAATGTAGCTGCCATATCAACAAATAATGTTATAGTCTCACCCAGTGCCCGATGTGCCTATTTGGATCAACCCAGCAGCAGTTTTGTTTAAAATTATGTTTTTAATTAATGTGTGTGTGTATAACTAACTATTGTATGTTTATAGCATATTTTATTTAAATTTATTTCTTTTTTTATATTATATTTAAAAACATTTTATTAATGTTCATAATATGTATTTCTGTGTAAATATTTATTGTAATCTTCTTCTCATTTTTAATGTAACCTTTATTAGTGTATTTCACTATATTAAAATATATTTTTAAAATATTCATGCGTATTTTAGTTGTAAGAAAATAAAACAAAATTTCTGTGTGTAATTTTATTTAAAAAATAAATTTTGATAAAGTATTAACCAATTTAAAATGAAATTGTTTTTTTTTATGAATTTATTTGTAAATTAGTCTGTACATGCCAAACAAACCTTTATTCCGCTTCCAGATCGAAATTAAAAAATCTGACTCAGTGCAATTAGAATCATAAATATGTATAAATTCATCATCCTATTTCGGTGTGGAGTTCCATAAAGCTTTGGAAATAAAGCACACACACATAGAGTTCTTAAGAAATTATTTTTACATGTATTACAATTGAATTTCTTAGAAATATCCGCTTCAGTGATGAATAACTCTGATCCATATTTGGTGTAAAAATGGATTCTTGATTACTTCCCCTTATAGTCAGTACATCATTTATTTAATTAAAAATGTATACATTGTCATACATTTAAATTTACTTTTACACATTTATACATGTTGCTTTATCAATTTTATTTTTAGTTAGTTGAGCTTGAGCTTGGGGTCACTTTTTTATAAACAAATATTTTTATTTATTTTCAATATTTCGCTACTCTTTATTTTTAAAAAAGTGACCTCAAGCTCAACTAAGTAAAAATAAAATTAATAATAAAAACAGTCGAAAAATTAGATAATTTATTCATGTTGCTTTATAAATAAAAAAAATCCATAAAAGGAATAATGGATGACTGAACACAGACAACATTTTTTTTGTTAACTCCCTCAAACTAAACTTTGGTTTGTTTTAGGATATCTCCAAAAATATTTTGAGTCTACTGATAACCGTTCGTGACTATTTTACAAAAAATCAATTTTTTTTAGTTTTTTTTTTTTAAATATTTATATTTTTTCCCAATATAACACATACATATGGGCAATTCCACAAGAAAGACTACCACGACTGAAAAAACAAAAACCCTTGAAACTTATTTTCAAGATGATTTGAATTGGAGAAAATACTAAAATGTTACTATGTGAAAGTATTTAGAGCTTATTACAACATTTTAAGAGCAAAAATAATAGTTTAAACTGACTATATTTAATTTTTTAATTTAATTGTTATGTTTTAGGCTAAAATTGCGGCGAAAACTATGCTCCAAATTAACATTAATGAATTTGACTCTGATTGTTTTTTTGCTATTATCAAATTGTTTATTGAAACAGCATATATTTATTCCCTTCACCTTAGTGAGAAGGGTATATATAAATTTGTCATTCCGTTTGTAATTTCCACAATATAATTTTCCGACCCTATAAAGTATTATGATAATTATAACGGACACAAAAATATTTTGATATATTTTGTACAAATTTTATTTTCAAACTGAATAAATAATTTTCATATTTCAAAATTACAAAGTAATAAAAAACAAATATAATTTGATCATAATAAAGTATTTTCAGTAAAGTATATAATACATTTTATTATGCAACACTTCCCCTGAATTATTACTTTACTATAATCATTTAATTAATAACAACTAATCCTATATCTGCAATACATTTGTTATGTTTTGCACTTGGTAAACCTTTTGTTAAAATATCAGCAGGCATTTCGGCAGTAGGTAGATATTCAATTTTAATGTTTCCACTGATTACGTTTTCTCGAACAAAATGATGGCGTATATCCATATGTTTCGTTCTGTTATGAAATATTGGATTCTTGCTTAATAGTCCAGCTCCTTGATTATCGTTATAAATTATTGTTGAGCCTTGATTACTTAAAATTTCTTCTAAAAATCTTCTTAAATGGATTGCTTCCTTTGTGGATTCTGATAGTGACATATACTCAGCTTCAGTTGTTGACATTGCTACAGTTCTTTGTTTTCTTGAATCCCAACTTATAGCCGCATTAGCTAATTTAAAAACATATCCAGTATATGATCTTCTATCATCTATATTAGCTCCCCAATCTGCATCAGCATATCCAGTTAATTTTTCATTTGTTGTTTTAAAATGTAGACCAATATTTTGCGTACCGTTCAAATACCGTAAAACTCTTTTTGCAGCCACCCAGTGTTCTTTTCCAAAGCTAGTATTATATTGACTTAATACACTCACGATATGAGCGATATCGGGTCTCGTTGAAACTGCTAAGTACATCAGTGATCCAACTAGATTTTGATATGGTAATTTTTCTACTTCAGGTTTTTCTTCTTCTGTTGGACACATTGCTTTTGATAATTTTATTCCAGTATTAAATGGTGTTTTTGCAGGTTTACAGTTTTTCATATTAAATTTCTTTAAAATGTTTTGGATATATTTACGTTGTGACATCGTAATTTCTTTTGTATTTGGATCTTGTTTAAATTCAATTCCCAGACAAAAATTTAATTGACCCAGATCTTTCATTTCGAATGATTTTGCTAACTCAAATTTTAATTCATTCCATTTTTGTTTATTGTTTGTTGCTACTATTAAATCATCGACATAAATAGCTATTAATGTGATGTCTTCCCCTTGTTTTAACATGTAAATACATTTATCTGAATTCGATGGTTTAAATTTTAACTGCTTTAATTTTTCGTCTAATTTTTTATACCATTGTCTTCCAGACTGTTTCAGTCCATATAATGCCTTCCTTAATAAACATGCTTTACCTATGTATTTTTTCTTTTCTTCTTCTTTTAAAAATTTGTCTATTTCGTTTGGGATTTTCATATAGATTGTTTCTTCAATATCACCATTTAAGTATGCTGTTACAAAGTCGAGTTGATATACTTCAAGCTTTAATTCTACTGATAGAGCCATTCTTGCTACAGGTGCAAAAGTTTCAGTGTAATCTATACCTGGTATTTGTGTAAATCCTTTCGCAACAAGTCTAGCTTTGTAACGTTCTATTGTTCCATCAGCTTTGTACTTCTTTCTTAGTACCCACTTGCAATCTACAACCTTTTTATTATTTGGATAGTTTACTAGGTCCCAGGTATTGTTTTTAATTAAAGCATCATATTCAGATTTCATCGCTTTTTTCCATTCCTCAGCCTCTGGACCAGAAGTTGCTTCTTCAGCCGTTAATGGTTCAATATGGTCTACTAGGTTTGCAAAATTTTCTTCGATTTCAGTCTCATTGTTTTCAGCTATATTAAATAATTTTCTAGGTCTGCCTCTTCTACCAGTTTTTATCTTTCTTGGTCTTCCAGGACCACGTTTTGAAGTTAATGGTGTTTGATTATCTTCAGTTCTAATATCGTTACTGTTCTCATTAATAATTTCTTCATCAGTATCAGAAAATCCATAAAATTCTTCGATTTCGCTTTCACTATCTTCTTCATTTTCTTCCGAATTTCTTTGAACTTGTAAATTTGTGTTATTTTCTGGATTAAACTTTAATTCAATACACCCATTTTCTGTATTATTTGGTTCATTTTCAAGAAAATCAATATAGTTATCTTCTGGTTGATAAGAACTTGTAAAATTGACATCTCTAGAACATACGATTTTTTTATCTGTTATGTCCCATAATCTGTATGCTTTCCATTTTATTGAATATCCAACGAATATACATTTTCTTGATTTCGGTTCAAACTTGCCAAGTTTTTTAGATTTTATAAGTATATAAGCTGTTGTACCAAATTTCTCAAAATAATTTATAGTTGGATTTCTTCCTAGCCATATTTTAAAAGGGGTTTCACCATTTATACTTCTGGAGGGACATCTGTTGCGTATATGATTTGCAGTTAGTACTGCTTCTGCCCAAAAACTTGGACTTAAACCGGATTGTATCATCATACATCTGGCCATTTCAACGAGTGTACGATTTTTCCTTTCGGCCACGCCATTTTGTTGTGGTGTGTATTCAACGGTAAATTGATGTTTTATACCATTTTCCTTTAAAAAGTTTTTAAATTCATTGCTTGTATATTCTGTACCATTATCAGATCGAATTGTTTTTATTTTCTTGTTTGTTCGATTTTCCACCATATTTTTGAATTCTTTAAATTTTTCAAATACTTCACTCTTCTTCTTTAGAAAATAAATTTCACACCATCTGGATTTATCGTCAATAAAAGTTAAAAAATATCTTGAACCACCTATTGAGTTTACTCTCATAGGGCCGCAAACATCTGTATGTATTAGTTCTAATAATTCTGTTGATTTTGAAATTGACCTCTTAAATGGTTTTTGGGTTTGTTTACCCTTCATACAAATTTCACAAATTTGTAGTTTTTCATTTAGGTTAAAATTTATTCCATTCACCTTTTCTTTTCGTAATAAATCTTTTAAATCATTTTCATTTAGGTGTCCGTAGCGTTCATGCCAATCTTGTATGCTAGATTTCTGAGCTGTTTTACAATTTTCAACTACTTCTGCAACATAATATAAACCTTTATTTCGTTTTGCAATCATTACCTTTTCGCCCGTTTTAATGTTTCTTGCAGTTGCTTCTTTTTGATTAAACTTTACCTCCAAACCATTATCAGTTAATTTTGCTACTGATAACAAATTTGACCTTAGGTCCGGAACGTATAGTGTATTTTCTAATTTAGATATGCATCCAGTATTAGTCTTAATTTTTACAATTCCATTACCTTCTATTTTTGTCGAATCATTATTTGCTAAATGTAGTACCTCGGGGGAATACTTCATTTCGTAAAATTTTGTTCTGTCCGAACACATGTGAGATGATGCACCAGAATCTAAGCACCAACTTTCACCTTCTCCATTTACTTGAAGTGCGATTTCAGCATTTCGAGTTGTCTCAGGATTTTTGTTTACGTACTTTTGTTGGGTTTGATCTTTAGACCAGCAATCTTTTGCTTTGTGTCCTATTTTTCCACAATTATGACATGAAAATTTGAATTTCTCACCTTTCTTTTGTTGGTTATCATTTGATTTAAAAAATTTCTTATTCTTTTTCTTCGCTATCATTGCATCTGATGATTTTTCACAAGTATTTCTTTTTCTAGCTTCATATTCTTCTAAGAGTTTTATTTTTAGTGTTTCAGGAGTTGGTAGTTTTTCTTGGGTTTCAATTGCAATTCTGAATGACTCGTATTCATCAGGGATACTGTATAAAAGTAAAATAGTTAATAGATCATCAATAATTTCAAGTTCCATTTCATTTATTTTGTCAACAATGTCAAAAAAATTTCTTATATGGTCTCTTATGTCGTCACCATTTCTCATTTTTAGCAGTATCAAATTTTTGAGTAGCATCGCCTTTCTTGCGGGTCCTTTCGATTGATAAATACCGTGTAGTTTATCCCATACATCTTTAGATGTCTTGCAGTTTTTGATCTGCTTCAATTCATTTGTTGCAATTAATAAAATTAAATCAGCTTTGGCTTTTGCATCTTCGGATTCCCACAAGCATACAGTTTCTGGAGGATTTTCTGGTTTTGGAAAGCTTCCATTTACATATTTCCATCCATCATTTTTAGTAAGTAATGCCTCTACTTGAATTTTCCATGTGTCAAAGTTATCTTTACACAATGGTTCTATTTTGAAACCAGAATAACTCATTTCTTTAAATTATTCTCTATTTTTCTTATTCAGTTATTTTACGCGAGGTTAAGGACTGGGCCCATAACCTATGATAATTATAACGGACACAAAAATATTTTGATATATTTTGTACAAATTTTATTTTCAAACTGAATAAATAATTTTCATATTTCAAAATTACAAAGTAATAAAAAACAAATATAATTTGATCATAATAAAGTATTTTCAGTAAAGTATATAATACATTTTATTATGCAACAAGTATATATATTCTGGATCCTTATAGATAGCAGAGTCGATTAAGCCATGTCCGTCTGTCTGTCTGTCCGTCTGTTGAAATCAATTTTCTGAAGACCCCAGATATCTTCGGGATCCAAATCTTCAATAATTCTGTCAGACATGCTTTCGAGAAGTTTGCTATTTAAAATCAGCAAAATCGGTCCACAAATGGCTGAGATATAATGAAAAAACCAGGACAACCTCGATTTTTTACCATTAATATAGACAATATGGATATCTAATGATAGATATTTCAAAGACCTTTGCAACGACGTATATAAGACCATAGTAAGTTGGACCTACAATCGGTCAAAATCGGGAAAAATTTTTATCCAGATTTTTTTTTTCACCAAAAGTTTTTTTCGCTAAATATTTAAAAAAAAAAATTTTAAATTAAAAAAAAATAAAAAAAAATTTTACATAAAAAATTTTTTTCAAAAAAATGAAAAAAAAACAACTTTAAAAAAAATAAATTTTGTTTACCTAAATTACTTAAACATTTTTACTTTGAAGTATAGTTTGGTGAAGGGTATATAAGATTCGGCCCAGCCGAATATATCTCTCTTACTTGTTTCTATTATTTTTTTTTTAGTTTTTGTATACATATATTTACAGAATATATATTTACAGAATATATTGGATTTGTGCAGATGTTTGTAACGCCTAAAGATATTAGTCTAACACCCACCTTAAATTATACCGGTCGACTCAGAATCACTTCCTGAGTCGATTAAACGATGTCCGTCCGTCCGTCCGTCTGGCTGGCTGGCAATTTTGAAGATATTTCGATAAAATTTAGTACATATCATTTTTTTCTGCCCAAGGACCAAGCCTATTGAAACTGGCTGAAATCGGTCCATTATTTCACCTAGCCCCCATACAAATGTCCTCCCAAAATTGGACTTCATCGGTCATAAATGTTTAATTTATATAGGTATCTACACAAGTTTTTCTCCAAATAAGTTTTATATATACGGAATTCATGTCACCAAATTTTATTATGATCGGTCCATAATTAGTCATAGCTCCCATATAAGGTCTGCTTCCGATAATCGCTTTAACGAGCGTAAATCTCTTAAAAATCTTGGTATATACATAAAATGCAACATAAATAACTTTCATATAGACATTAATCACATGACCAAATTTCATGGTAATCGGTCCATAATTTTTCATAGCTCCCATATAAGGCCAACTTCCGAAAATCACTCACGAATATAAATTATTGAAATTTTGAAAGAAAAATGTTTTTGCTCATTTACTTAGTGTAGGGTATTATAAGGTCGGGCTTGACCGAACATACTTTCTTACTTGTTTTTATTTAAATATATGGCGGATTGTAAAGAAAAAATATTTGGTTTAGTGTAAGAAATTAAAAGAAAACATAACTCCTCTCACGATTCGCAAATTTTCGCATATTACTACATGTACAAATTACTTCCGTTTTATGTCACTTACGATATGCCTTTATTTCGCTCGATATTTTGGACAACAATGTTTCGAAAGGAATTATTATTTTTTTTTTTTTTAATGTAGTACCCTCTGAATGGAACATAAAGACCAAATTATTTTTCAGATACTCTTATTTTTGCAAAATCTATTCCACTTTATAGGCGTACAAATGTCACGTACGATGATATGGAATTTCCCATATAATATCGGGTGTCTAAATTACCATAAAGTATTTTGGATCTAGTTTTAATGTAAAATGAATTGTATGAATTATATTATTTTTATATTGAATTGTCAACACAGTATAAAATGAATTGTATGAATTATATTATTTTTATATTGAATTGTCAACACAGAATTAACATTGAAAATTTGAAAGTGCTCTTCCAGCCGCATGCCACTATATATTTGTCATGTCCAAGCTTACCCTTATTATAGAGATATTCCATAATTTATTAAATTTTCCAAGAATTTTTTAAGTAAATTGAAATAGATTTAAGAAATTGTTTGTTAATTTTATTTTCAATATTCGTACTAGTTCTCGTGTTATCGAACACTCAATCTGGTAAACATCATGTGTCAAACTTGGTCAATATGGGTATCGCTCTATAGACAAATGGCTGAGATATAAACTACGACTACCTCGAACCATAGACAACATGGATAACTACGCTGCAGCTACGTCGAATTAGTAACCCACTGAGAACTACCACTATTCAATTTTCAACCTATTCGCAAGGTTTTTGACTAGTGAATTTAACACGGGGATGTGATTGCAGGTGGCCGATTGACACACTCTGCATTTAAGAAAAAAATAAAAAAAAAATTAGAGAGCGGGTTCAACCCCGCTCTTGTGTTATAATCAAATGCGCCAATTTCTAAGCCACAGAGCTCTTATTTGTACTGCTATCTATTTCTTGTTAAGAATTACACGTGAGTCTATTCTCAATTTTTGCTTTTTTATCATCAGAGAGAATGAAAATACCAACGGCCACATTCAGCATTACATGTGGCCATCGAAGTGGTATATTTTGGAGTATTTTATTTTACTTGAATTTATTTTCATAAACTTAGGCGAATATCCGACTATTGTTTGTTGTTGAATTCGCTGGCGAAATGTAATGCAAGTGATAACCATTTAACTACCACTTTAGCAGCCACAGCGAACAAGTTTGTTGAACAAGTATTAATATAGCTAGTGTAAGGTTTCCAATTGGCACTTTTCAAACTGCTGGGTAATGATAGACATTTCAAAAACCTTTGCAACGACGTATATAGAAATTCGGACCGACAATGGGTCAAAATATTTTTCAACCAGAATTGTTTTCTTCACCAAACAAATTTTGTTCACCATATTTTATTTTTCATTAAAAAAATGTTTTTGATGAAAACATTTTTCAATCTTCATCTTAAAGTATACTTTGGTGAAGTGCTATATTCAGCACAGCCGAATATAGCATTCTTACTTGTTTATTGGAGCCTTCATTGGTAAATGGGATATGTGCACACAGGACTTCTGTAGGTTGTGCGAGGATATTGAGAAACTAGAAAAAGTGGAACATATTTTGTGTAACTGTCTTAGATACAGAGTCTAAGATAAAAATGACTGGAGGAAAGATTCCATGATAAACTGGGGGATATAACTAGATATGATCTAGGTAATCTAATAGGCTTTATCAGGGGAATAGGCTGGCTATTTTGGGGTACCTGAACTATGTGAATATCTTTATGGCACCTGACTTTTTCCTTTTTTCTCTCCAATTTCATTTCACTTCACTTTAAGTTCACATCGAGTTTTATTTCTTAAGGGTATCACAATGGATCCTATAGTTCTCCGAGTACACACTCATTATAATCTAATATACTTGTTTACTATTAAAAACTCCAAACAATTTAAATGATAAAACTTTTGAAAATTTCATATTTTTAGATAAATAACGATACAAATTTACAAAAATCAATAATGGGATTTGAAGTTGAATTTAATAAATTATTAAGTGAAGCTCCATTCGAAAATTTACAGTTTGATCATATTCAAGGTGATCCGAAAGAAATAATTTATACTGGTACTAATAAATAACTCAATAAACATAAAAACAAATAGTTTAATAAGTATTTAGTTTGATTTTTATTTAAAAAAAAGAACTCTTAAATAACACTAGTTTATAATTTTTGTTTAACTTTTAAAATTTGTAACTAACCTAGTTAGTAATTAATTTGTTTTATAATTTTAAATACTAAATTTTAACAATTTTCTATTGTTTGTATTGTAATGATTTGCGCGTTTGTCTATATGTTAAAAATTTTATTTAAAGTTTGACTTTAACTTGTTGTTAACACTATTTTAAACCTTTTATTATACTATATATATTTAGTAAGATTTTCAAAGACAGTTAGTGGTTAATTTTAAAATCAAAATGAATTCAAAGTTATAAAATTATTCTAAAAAAAAAAGGTAATTAAGTAAATTTTCTTATTGTTGCATAACAACTAAAAATTTTGAGAATTTTGTAAAGAAAGAAGTTTTAAGAAATTGCTAATTTGTTTCAATTTGTAAGTGTATGTAAAAAATCTATGTAAATAAGTTTATATGTGTTGAAATGAATTTGAAGTAACAATATTTTATTATTAAATTATAAGTGATGTGTTTTGTAGATTTTAAGATTTATTAAAAAAAATACTAAATTTTAGTTTACTAAAAGTTTAAGTTGTTTAAAACATTTTTCTGTAATTGATTTGTTGTTATAAGTTGTTATTCTTTCGAACATTTTCCTAGATTATTTGAATCGTTTTTATTTTACAATAAAAACTTATTTTAACTAATTTACCAAGTGAATTCATATATAGAATATTTGTTTACAATTTCTTGTAGATATTTAATAAAATTTAATTTGTTAAATGTACATACATATTTAAAAAAAAATGAAGTCTTCGATGAACTATTGAAATAATAAATTGTTTGTTTTTGAATAATATTAAGAAGGCTTTAAAATTCAATTTGTAATTGAAAATTACTTTGATGTCATACTTGATTCTAATTAGAACTTGGAAAGGTAACAGCAGTTGCAGAACATACATATTTAACAAAAAGAGAAAGACAGTTATTATTTGCTGCATTAAGGTATTGACAGACGACAATACTGAGTATTAATATTTGTCAAAAACATATTCGTCTGAACAAAGTTTGTAGTAGATTTTCAAATAATACAAATTTTTATTCTTATTTACGGTGTGTTTAGTTCACAAAAAGTGGTGGTTGGAATGCTGGAGAGGAATCACTGTTGAAATGTAGGCATTAGGCATTAATAAACTTAGAAAGTTATATTTATAACTATTTATCTACGTAAGCAACAGCTTTTGTATATCGAGCCCTTTTCGCAAAACGGACGTAAGCGACATAATATTAGATTTTCGTTTTTTTTTATGGAAATCGATAATATAGGTCTATTAGCATCATTCCTGAAAATTTCGTAACTATAGATGCAATAGTTTCAATTTACCGAGAAAAAAAAGATGTAAGTACACATTTATTTTTTATTTATGAATTTTGTAATAGAAAGGAGTCGGTTACGTCTAAATTTTCTTTTAAAATATATGAAATTTAAAAGAAAAAAATGCTCTCCTGTAAAATTTAGTTTTTGTCGGTTACGTATTTTTTGCGAAAACGGCCCGATATGATTTATTAAGAATTAAGTGCTTTGGAGTTGTAAGGTTAATAATATGAATATGTTACGTTGTTGGCGTAAACTGTCGGTATTTATCAATTTTTTAAAGCAATTCAAAAACTTTTTATTTGTATATGCTTCGAGTATGTATTTATAAATACAAATTCGTATAAAAGTGCAGAAAAATATATAATTTTAATCAAATTTGCTGAACAATATCGTTTATCGTCTCCGAGTGGAGGTACACAGAGTGTACACACCATCCTAACCTAACATCAGAGTTTTATAAAAGTGTGTTAAATTTTAATTTGTTTGAAACCACAAATTATACAGATATGAATCAGCTGGTTCCAGTAATATGGCAATAGATAACAAACAAAAGAAAATGTCAAAATGGTTGTGGTTTGGAAAGACACTCATTGCCTATTAAAATTTGTATTTTTCTCACTCTCTCTCTCTCTTTCTGCAAACCACAACCATTGAAAAGTGTTTGTCAAAATAACCATACGGTTCGATATTACTTTATTGAGAACTATAATTTGTTTCATATCGGTGTAATCTGTGATTGAAACTCTGTTCCATAATTTAAATTCTACCACAAATAAAATTAAGTGTTAAATATTAATAAAAATATATATTTTTTTCATTCGAGCAAAATTAACGTGTTTCGGAAATAAAAGTGTGCTGTAAAGTTTTCAAAAAACTTGCCAAATATGGAGTAGAAGTGTAATAACGTGGTTTTATTTAGTCGGAAAACCAAAGTTAAAATTTCAAGTATTTTGATGTGTTTGATTCTATCCCAAGGATGTTGAATTCACACGCTACATGTATATGTGAGTCATTTTAAAAAAATAGAGGTCGGGCTACTTGTTATACTTTGATTAAAATATTGTTATTTTATTTTAAAAAGTAAAAATAATTGTTTTGTCTGGCACAAAATATAACAATAAAAGGTAGAATCCATAGGGTACAACTAGAGGCGCAACTGAGAGTAAGCTGAGAGTAACAATAATTACTCTCTTCACACGTACTTGTGATATGTGAATTCAACATACTTGCGAGAGAATTTAACACATCAGAATTCTTGAAATTTTAACTTCGATTTCCCGAATAAATATAGACCGAACCGCTTTTTTACACTTCCACACAATTTTTGTAATTTTTTTTTAATATTTGCAGGACACTTTTATTTCTGAAACACTTTTATTTTCCTCAAATGAACAAATTTATTTTTTTATTTATTTTTGACACTTAAATTTATCTGTGGTAGAATTTTATTTATAGAACAGAGTTTAAATTTTTGGTATTGAAAATAGAAGAAAATTTAAATAAATTAAAATTTAAACATTTTTATAGAACTCTGTGTGTCTGGTGAAAATTAAAAAGGCACCAATACAACCTCAAAACTATGTACTAATACATTCTCACGACTTAGGTTTTTGACAGCAGACTTAGGTTTTCTCCCTCTCAGTAGCGCTTCTATGGATATATTATTCTATGGTAGAATCACTACAAAATATGTTCTCAATTATACATGCCTTGAATTGTCAGACTAATACAAAATAAAAAATAAATGTACAATTGAAATAAAGCATCAAAAATTAAAACAACAAAAATTAACTAAATTGAAAAATAATTTAAAAAATATTTGAAGAAACATGCGTGTTAAATGTTGTTTGTAAATGTAAATGTTCACTTGAACAACATCTCAAACAAAAAAATTACTCAAAATAATCACATATACGAGTGTTGTTTTTTTTTTTGTTTTCACATGGTTTTTTTTTACTAATACATTCTCACCACTTAGGTTTTTGACAACTGAGTTAGGTCTTTGACAGGAGAGTTTCCGATCTATGTGTATTTATCTATGGGCATAGCATTTTAAACTCTCTACCTAGTGATTCTACATTCTAACGGTTGTATCATGGTCTGGCATATGAATAAAATTATACGAATACATTATTTGCTGCATTAACAATAAGTATGATTTTATTTTTAAAAGTAAAAATAAAAAAGTCTTTGTCTTTCTAGAAACTTAATTTGCAATTCAATAAAGTATATATTTTTTAGGTTGAAACTAATTTTTCGAAGTCCTATAATAAATTTCATATTAAAAATCAACATAATCAGCACATGAATATTGATACTGATCATTCAGAAATACTTTCTACAAAATGTCTGTAAAAACTAGCTCAACAAGTCCATAAACTTCCAATAACACATACAAATAAATAAAATAAATTATTGCACTCGTAATCAAAAAAAAAAATCGAACGCTTATCAAGTTCTCTGCGAGTTGTTAAGTTTGTCCTAAGGTGGACATGTTATGCATGGGGGATTTTGTCAATTTTTCAATAATATAAATAACTTTTGGCAATTAAAACCATAGAGAAACATAGAGCTGAAACTAGAAAAAAAAAAATACTCAAAATAATCACACATACGAGTGTTGTTTTTGTTTTCACATAGTTTTTTCTACTAATATATTCTCACCACTTAGTTCTCTGACAACTGAGTTAGATCTTTAACAAGAGAGCTTTCGCTCTATGTCTATTCTCTATGATTAAAACATTCATGGAATACTTTTTAGAAAAAAATTACAATAAATGAAAATAAAAATAAAATTTTTATTTATGAATGAATTAAATTTTTATATACTCAGTATTGCCGCCTATAAAAGCCATTAATGAAATTTCACTGTTATGTATTATTAATATAATTTTTTAAATTTATTATCAGGTATCCCGCAATTCCCAAAAAAAGTTTTGATAAATCCCAAAAATGGGATTTTTTAGTTTTTTGGCTATAATGTCCATACCAGGGTCGGGGTTATTAGAACCCTTTACAAAAAAATTAAGATATTGGGTCATTTAAAATCGGTTACTATATTTTAATATCGACTATGCAATTTGAGAATTTTTGTCGTAAAGTTGAATTTTACATAAAAAAAAATAGGCGTTTTTGGATGGACCTGGTTCCCTCTTTATCAAAAATTTTAAAATTTTTTTTCATTTAAAATATTTAATGTAAAGTTAACTTTTCAAAAAAGTATAAATTCTTTATAAAATCGAAAAATCGCCATTTAAAAATTTTTTAAATTCAAATTTATATAACTTTGAACTTAGTCATTATTTTTAAACAATTATTTTTCTTTTTGATACATGTCAAAAAGAATATTTGGATCCACAGTTATTAAAGAACTGGAGTAGGGAGGGTAAAAATGTTGAAAATGTTACTTTTGGGTCAAAATAAGGAACATTAGAATTCATTTTAGAGGTATGGTTCCTTGGGCAAAGTTTCTTATTTTGATCCCTAGAATACGATTTTCCTTGTCACTTAGGCGATTTTTTGTGTCCCTACAAATCGACCCGCCCTACCTTATATGTAGCTTAAATGCACTATCACACGGTAAATACCGTTAGTGTTGCTGCTTTTATGAAAAACATACATTTTTGGAACATAGTTTTCGCGTTTTATGAATTTCGGTATTCAAGTGAAGACAATGGCAAAAGTTATTAACACAATGAATTACTTATCGATCTATATAAGTTCCAAATTTTATTTATTCTAATGCGTTCGAATTTTACACTAATTCGAACTTTCATTTTATCCTTCACGAAATTTCACAAAAACATAAAATTTCAGTTATTTATGGAAAAAGTTATTCCGAAAATGGATAAGATACATTTTTTTTCATTAAACTGTTCTTCTATTATAATACCAAATACTTATGCACAGTGCTTTAGGAGACTTACAAATCTTGACTTCTCTTCCTACGTAAAAATGGGTTGTAGAAGTTGCTGGTTTAATACTGCTTCTTCTCAATCATTGTACTTTTGTATAGATAAATCTATTAACTATTTTGTTATTCTTCGAAAATGTTCACCTTTTATATATGACTTACGTCACAAATATTCACTGCAATTACATATTTATCTTCAAATTTAAACACATAACAAATTTAATTAAAACTTCATTTTAATTAAGACTACAATGAAAAATTTAACAAGAACAAAAATGTGTGATTATAAAATTTTAAAACAATTACTTAAGAAAATAAATATTAAAATAAATTTAAAAAGAAAAAACTTAATACTAAACTAAAATTTATAGGAAAATTTGTAACACTATTCCCTTCTCGTAAATTCCTCTATACTAATATGTTGAGCCTGTAACATACTATAGAAAAGAGAATTTGTATTCAAAGCCAGTTCTTGCGGTGTGCCTTGCTCTTTTATTTCAGCCTGATCCATTACAATGATACGATCCATATTATGTAGACCATTCAAACGATGAGCTATAAATATCACTGTAGAACTTTTGAAGGAAGAGCGCAAAGCTTGTTGCATGGCGAATTCGGAATCGTTGTCTAAGTTTGAGGTGCCCTCATCAATACAAATGACTTTGGAATTTTTAAGTAAAGCTCTGGCTAGACACAGTAATTGTTTTTGACCGGCCGATAGATTAATGCCACCCCTATCGAGTTTGCCATCTAAACCACCCAAAGATTGTACTAAATAGGTGGCCGCCGAACAATTGGTAATAGCATGCCAAATTTCAGAGTCATAATATGATGAACGAGGGTCAAGATTTTCCCTAACAGTGCCCTCGAAGAGAAAGGGTTCTTGTGGTATTATGCCAATGCGATCGCGCAAAACATTCAATGATAAAGTTTTCAAGTTTACGCTATCCAAAGTGATTTCTCCTTTACTTAAAGGAGCTATTCTCATTAAGGCCGCTAGTATGGAAGTTTTTCCGGCTCCGGTGCGCCCCACTATGGCTAAACGCTCAAAAGCTTCTGTTTTAAAGTTTAAATTTCGTATAGCTGGTGTCAGATGTTCCCTATAACATAGCTGTACGTTTTTAAAACTTAAAGCTCCTTGAGTAGGCCAACCGAATGGCGGATTGAGAGAGCCCTCAGCATTATCTTCTCCCTCCAACTGTAAATACTGTTCGATGCGCTCAACGGCTACTAATTCTTGTTCTGTTTCGGCCACTGCATTGAGAACTCCTCCCAGAATGTGTGTAATACTTAAAGCATACGATATGGCTAAGCCTACTAAACCAGGATTGGTAGCATGTGCTGAAGTAATGGCCGCCAAAATGCCGGCACCACCTACCAACAAAGCCCCCAACAACTGCAAGCGTATACTTAACCAATTTTGCGCCGCCGAAGAGGTAAGTTGAGCCTTAATGCTTTCTTCTAACTTGGCATGAAAATCTCGTTGAAAACGAATACTTACACGCATTGTTCTAATGGTGACTAGACCCTGTAAGGTCTCAGTAAAATGAGTGTACAATGGCGACAGGGCATTACTCGAAAGACGCTTGATATCGCGAGAGGCATGACGATAACGATGCTGTAAACTTAAATATACAGGAACCATGGGTATGACGATTAAACTTAACCAAGGCATGGCATATAAACTTATAAATACTGAACCCACCAGACCCACTAATTGAGCCAATAAAATATTCAAAATAAATGGCAGGGAATCATCTACGGTGTAGGTATCAGAGGAGAAACGATTTAAAATACGGCCCACTGAAGTGACATCAAAAAAACTAAATTTGGTCTAGAATAAACAAATACATAACAATTACTTAACTTATAAAAACAGAATTACATAATTACATTCATACTTACATATATTACTTTATTAAGTAATTTGTCATGTATATATTTAGCGGCCTTCAAGCCTGCAAAGGCAAACAGAAATGCTCGAGCCAAAGTCATTACGGAATTAGTCAATGCCAAAGAAGCAAAAATACTCAAATAATAAGCCGTTGTATGGGCTGGCGTAGAATCATTTGCTGCTTCTTTCCACAAGGGTGGCTGTATTACACGATCCAAAGTATTGTCGCTAGAGGTGTTATTATCCAATGTAGTGTCCGTTACCCAGTGAGCTAACCAAGCATCAGATAAGTTGCGTGTTACCTGCATAAATAACACCGACATGAGAACAATTAAGCCCAAAGGCGTAGTTACGGCTCTCCAGTAACAAGCAAATACATTCATAGATAAATTTCCATATTCTCTTGACTCCTGTAAGTAGTAGATATTAGCTTTTAAATGGTATATTTCAATTTATAGTGATTTATTTAGAAAATTACATCTAGCATTATACTGTCAACACTTTTCTTTTCATGAGCCATTTGTAATGCATCCAAATCTATAGATGCTCGTCTCTCCATCATATCTGCCTCATCGTTGGAGTCTTCTAAACTTAGATCAATACTTTCAGACATGTATTCGCTAGGCGTTAATTTGCCGTTTTCAATGTGTAAAATCTGTTAGAAAAGGAATACAATTTGTAATTTATTTAATTTTTTTTTACAAAAACGCTTTATGCGACTTTTATACCCTGTGGTGAAATAATATAAGATGAGTTGAATGACATAACGCAATAATTTCACTTAATAAGTTTTTTTGACGAAATCCAATTATTAGTATTAAAATTTATGAAACTATTGTTAAAAATCATACCAAAAGTCAATAATGAGTATATATACATAGCTATAATAAGTCGATGACTAAGACCGTGTTCAATCAAATTTCCGAAGCCTCCCAATAATTTACAAATATGATTGATACATTAATACATCGCGTACAATCCTGGTTCGATTGTTATTTAAAATCGGGAAAATCGGCCCACAAATAGCTGAGATATGCAAAACACGACGAAAACCTCGATTTTTGACATATTTTACACCAAACATTTTGTTCACTTACATTTTTGAAAAACAAAAATTTTAGTTTAAGCTTAAACTAAGAATGCAGATTATCTTTATTCTAAAAACTTGATTTTTCCTTGTTGTCTATTATTTTCTTATTAAGATTACCACTTACCTGATTAGCATGATAGAATAAAGTAACACTACGTGTTACAATAATTCTAGTTTTATCTTTCAACAAATTTAAAATGCAGTGTTTAACAATATGACGCGCCACATGAGCATCCAGTGAAGCCAAAATATCATCCAACAAATAAACTGAAAAAAAATAAATTAAAGTAAACTAGTTTTACTGTAAAAAATAAGGACTGAGATTGAAAAATTCTTAACACACATATATGTTAATAAAAACGAAACCACTAAACTTACAGTTGTGAATCTTTTTTTATTTGATTGAAATTATTGTTACAATTTACAAAAAAAATTATTTGTATAGTTCTAATCACTAATGATGAAATTTTGAACCTGTTTCAAAAACCCTTCCATTATGGTTTTTATAGTGCTTTATGTCACTTTGTTCGAACAGGTTGTCCATCTCCGTTTAAAATCTACCACACTTTTGGAAACCTTTTTTGTGCTCTTCAATTCTCTTTTAACAAGAGACCAATATCTCTCCACTGGACTCAGCTCCAGGCAGTTTGGAGGAATTGCCTCTCTTGGTACAAATACCACATTATTGTTCTTGTACCACTCAAGACCTTTCTTACCATAGTGACAGATGCCAAATCAGGCCAAAAATAAGTGGACACATTAAGAAGTCTTATGAATGGAAACATCCTTTTTTGTAAACATTCCTTGATGTAAATTTCGGTATTTATAGAGCCCTTTTTAACAAATGTTTGGCTTTTTTGCCGCAACTGCATATTGCTTGCTATACCAAGAATTTTTTGGGAAATTTTGTCTGGTATTGGGTCCTAAACTTTTCTTCAACATTCCCTCGAGCATCTGTAACATAAAAAGTTGACCCAGAAGCTGCGAAAAATTTTCCATACGTACATTTCGTCATTCATTACGCAGCAGGTATATTTTTTGTATAAAATTTGACTTCAATTTCCGTGCTCTGTCTTTGGCCTCTAAATTTTTAGCAGAGTTCCTGTCAGGAACTTGTTGAGCCTTGTATGTTTTTAAACCTGCATTGGCTTTAACTTTTCGTACCAAATAGTCCGAGTACTGGCCTAACCGGCCAGCTTTCCTATCGGAGGTGTTGGGAGCTCTTTTGAAAATGCTTTATATTTTTTTTTTGGCTTTAGAAACATCATGTGGACCATTCCTTCTACCTGAACCAGGTTTTATATCATCGGACAAGTTCTCCCGATACTGTTTAATAACATTGGAAACAGTTTGATAGCAGACTTTTGATTGTTTGGCCAACTTTTTGTAGGACCAAGTTGGATCTTGTTGAAAATATTTAATAATTTTAGTAGGCACATTTTTCTGGTCACTCATTTTAATCAGATTAACAACAAATAAACATAATTGACATTAAACATAATAACAGACTTGCTTTACAAAGGTAACTTGATAAAAAAAAAATCAAATAATAAAAGTTTTAATGAAAAACGTATGTTAAGAATTTTACGATCTCAGTCCTTACTATTACTTACTTTTTTTATCCTGATATACCGCTCTGGCTAAAGCAATTCTAGCCCTTTGACCTCCTGATAATGTGTGACCATTTTCACCCACACCCACCAAGTCACCACCCAATGCCATTAGGTCATCATTTAACGCGCAAGCAAATAACACAGATTTATAAAATTTCTCATCGAAAACATTACCCCACACAATATTGTCACGTATAGTGCCACGCTGCAACCAAGGCGTTTGAGGTACATAACCAAAGCCTATATAATACAAGAGATATTTAAATTTATCATAAATTTAATTAGTATGTATACAAAATCAAACCTGAGGTAAAATCTGGTACACATATTGAACCACCTAAGCAATTTATACCGGCTACAACGGCGGATATTAAACTACTTTTACCAGCTCCCACTGGACCTTCAATACACACAAGTTCACCCTAAAATTATATTAAAAATGCCAAAAGTTATTTACATATTATGATAAATTTAAATTTATTTTACCTTTTTCACTTCCATATTAATATTTTCCAATCTAAATGTTGTTGTTTGTACATCTTCATCGTTATTAATCATATCATATTCAAAAGTAGTATCTTTGAATTGTAATACCACGGGTCGTTCATCGTTCGATGTCATAGAACTACCTTTTATTATGGGATTATAATATGAAGAAAAATCAAGATTACGAAGCTGCAAAGAAATAAAAATATTTGTTCATAATTTTTAATAAAAAGAAAATATTCAGTTATGTGATGAAAATCTATCGAATTAAAAAAAAAACTTTAATATGTCTTGAAATAAAAGAGATAACCCAGTACCATAGGGTAACATAGAGACGGTACGTAATTGTCAAAAATCTAAGTTTGTTCTCAAAAACCTAACTCTTGTAACAACAAAATACATGCTAGTCAATGTATTTTGTTGTTGTATCAGACATATGATTTGTTGTATTTTTGTTTGACAAATCTATGTATAATTCTCTATGGTAAGTTCTATATAAATATAAATTTTCTTGACATTCGGATAACTGAAACCCATGTAAATACAAATCAACTCAAAAACTCCTTAGCACTGACTATGTAAAATTTATTTACGATATCTCCAATAGTTCAAGAGCTACCGAAATATTTCCAAAACAAAAAATGTATAAACCACTATGCAATATCTATTCTTTTCTAGCAAATTAAAGTCCTGATAGCAAAAACCAACTAATTTTAAATAATTTCGGTTAAAATATGGTACAGATTATATAAAAATTAAAGTTTAAACAATTTACAAACGTTTCATTTTCGAAATCGATTTTCATCACATGATTTAAATATAAATCAACATTTTAATGTTAATATACTATTTAAAACTTACATCCATTAGTTCCTGTACACGTTTCACCGAAATCCATGCCTCAATTAAACCATTTAATACCCAAGGAAATGCATTCAATGGACCAATAAGTAAATTCAACAAAGCCACACTTGTATATGTAGTAGATGCTATCAAAGGATTACCCATCCACACAGACACGCCAAACGTCAAGAAACACATTAAAACTGGTGTAGTAGCCCAAAAATAAACACACCAGGCGTCTAAATATTTGCGTTTAGCCAAAAATTTCATTTCATCTTTACGGAAATTTAATATTTTCTTAATGAACACATCTTCCCAGGCATTCAGTTTAATTTGCTTGGCACCAGTAATAGTTTCACTGGTAGCCGATATACGAGCATCTTTGGCAGTCATCAGACCTTGAGAATAGTGGCCAATACGTTTGGCCAGCCAACGATTAATGGGTATAAGAGCAGCGGCAAAAATTACACCAGCTATAAAGGCAGCTCCCAGCTGGGTGTATAGTAAATATAGGGTAGTAAACAATTGAAATGGTATGCTCCAGAAGGAGTGAAATGAAACGCAAGAATTCACAATGCGATCGGTATCGGTAGACATGAGATTTAATACTTCGGGGCGGGCATCTTTTAAGCCACGAGCTTCTAAAGCTTTGCGATAAATGGCACTTACGACACCAATACGCATTTTCATGCCAATCATTGACATGCGCCAATTGAAGTGGCAAGAGCAAAAGGTGTCTATAAAAATGTCAGCATTTAGTATGTTCATTTAGTATTTAGTATAAAAATCTACTTACATATCAGTTGTGTGCCAAATAAACCCAAAGCATACAAATATGGCTGCCAATTAAAATCCTCTTCATTCGTATCATCTTTCGAAGAGTCTTGTCTCAATAAACCACCCAGCAGCAAAGGACCAGCAAAACTTGAAATATCTGCTATGAATCTTAATATACCAATCAAATAAAATTCTTTGCCGAAAGCTTTGTGCAAAGCCCAAAATAAATTTTTCGATCTCGATATACTAATTTGTATCTTTTCACTAATTCTGGGTATATTTAAAGCATCTGGCAAATCAAATAGATCGTCGATACGCCTTAGATTTCCGGCCACGCCTTTTGAGATAAGAGGCCCCACCCAATGGAAAAAGAACCGTGAAAAATAATTTGCTTCATCCTGTGCATGGCCCAAATGAGCTTCATTGAAGTCAAAATGAAAGTGTGTGTAACGTGGTGATAGTAGTGATGTTTGTTCCGTATTAGCATGTGGATAACGTGCTCCCGTATAAGTAGATTTTCCATTGGGTATAAGTGTTAAACCATAACAAGTATCGAGTAGTAAGGTGGCTAAACTCCATGGCCACCAATCAAAATGTCGACTAGAACGTAGCCATACTGCATCCAAAACAAATATTGCCAACCACATGACTATCATGACTAGAGGTCCTCTGTGACTTAGTTCACCAAAATGTCGGGAAGTTAGCAGATAACCTTAAATAAAATATATAAGATTTATAGACATTTTAACAATATTGCAAGATAATTGTACTACAATTGTACTATTTTACATAAATATAGGCACAAAATAAAAAATTTTAATAAAAAAATTACTTTGAACCTTTACTCTTCTGAGTGGTTTTTACATATGTTTAAGGTTCATATTTTGTTATAAATGTGTGAAAAATACCTAAAATATAGCTCTTTGATCTATTTTTAAAATACACTTAAGGACTTAAGTCTTCATACATACCCGAAATTTCAGATAACCGCGAATCAAAGAGTACTAGGAAAAAATGTATTATACCAAAAATATTTAATTACATTTTAATTAATGTACCAAAACAAAAATTTTTAATATCTTAAGAATATAACGGTAAATACGAAATAAATCTAAAATAAAGAAAGACAAAAGTGTTCATACAATGAAATCTCTTCTCTTTTAATCATAATTTTGAAACTGTTGCTAATCAAGTACCCTTTTTTTGCAATCCCAGTAGGCAGCGTAATTGTTGAATTATATTTTTAGCATTTTATTGTTCAAATAAATATTTATTAAGTGTCAAGATGAGTTCGCGTAAAGAAATTAGCATCGACGTAAAAAATCTTATTGTTCAGGAGCACAGAAACGGAAAATCCTATCGCGTCAGTGCATTTTTAAAAAGTATAAAAATACCGGTTCCGTAAAAAATAAGTCAAGACCAGGACGACCAATGAAACTTTCCAGACGATATATTAGTCTTGTTTTAATAGAAGTGGCAAAAAATCCGAGAATATCAGGACCCAAATTAGCAGAAAGGATTGAAAATACAACTGATAAGAAAGTTCATCCAAAAACCAAGTTCATCCAACAATGCACATTAACAAAGGTGTTGATTTCTGGAAGAAGGTATTATTTACAGGCGAAAGCAAGTTTAACTTGTTCGGAAATGACGGGCGTGGAAAAGTTTGGCGTAAAAAGAATACAGGACTTGATCCTAAGAATGTTATTCCTACAGTGATACATGGTGGTGGCAACGTAATGGCATGGGGAGTGTTTATTGGTGGTATTATGGATCGATACTACTATAAACCCATTTTAGATACTACTATAAACACATTTTAGCCTTGGTCAGAGTTGGATTTTCTAACAAGACAACGATCCCAACCATACAGCGAATATTATGAGAGATTGGCTCCTGTAATATGCACCAAGGCAGCTGAAATCCCCCCCAATCCCCAGATATTAACCCTATTGATCACGCTTGGGATATTTTAAAGCAAAAAATTGCTCATATTGATGTTACCAACAGAGAAATGCTAAAAGATACATTACAGCAGTGCCGGTCAGAAATTTCCCCTGATATCACCGAAAATCTGGTCGCATCGATGCCGAGACGTCTGCAGGCCGTGATTGATGCTAACGCTGGACCAACCAACTATTAATTTTATTAAAACAAACTCAAAAATTAGATGTTTTCTTAAAGTTAAAGAATCTTCTTGTTATGTATGAACACTTTTGTCTATCGTTATTTTTTGTTTAATCTGTATTTTTCGTTATTTTCTTAAGATAATGAAAATTTTTGTTTTGTTACATTAATAAAAATGTAATTAAATGTTTTTTGTATAATAAATTTGTTCCTAGTGCTCTTTGATTTGCGGTTATCTGAAATTTCGGGTATGTATAAAGACTTAAGTCCTTAAGTGTATATAGGTTTTTAAGATTTCTTTCTAGAAATAAGTTTCTCATCAAAAGAGGATATAAAAGAATATTTCAAGAAAGGCATATTACATTTTCCAAAGATTTTTCTTAAATATGAGACTTTAGAAAACATATAAAATTATGATGGGACCATATAAAAAATATATATAAATTAGTTTAATTGATATGTTAGAAAATATATGCCAAAATTGGCAATAGTATTCTAAGGATGTCATAGATAAAAGTTACTTTTGCATAGCATATTTTCTAATAAATTTTTGCTTAAGAAGAATCTTTTTTGGTCTAATATAATATCGAAACATATAATTTAGTACTATTTGTATCATTCATAATCATTTTATATCACTTTTAAAAATTTCATACTAGATTACAGATAAAATCTAACTGTTTCTTTAATCTTGTACGAAACTGTCGTAGGCGTAAAACACATACGCCAACCGCTATAAAAGACAAAACTTTTTATATTTTTGAACAATTTAAAATTTTGTATGACCAAAAAAACTGTCTACCTAATTTTAACAAATAAATAATTTTACATCTTCTGAACAACTGCACAGAAGATGCCGCTTTGCTGGAAAATATTATTGATTAAAGATTTTTATTATTATCGCATTTAATCCTCTAGTTTAGAATCTAGAATCTGTTATGTGCATATGACTAATTTTCTTTAAATAATATTACGACTATAAAACTCTTATAAAAAAATGTGTGAATCCCCTCAGCTCTATAACCAGTAATTTTCAAATGGTGAACAAATAACAGGCTCTGCATTAAAAATGCCTAATGAACCCTCACATAATTAAGAAAGTTTTATTATAGTTTAGTATAATGTATACAATTATGTATAAGTAAATATACTTAAATATTGATGTATTTATGTTTACTTATAATTTGTCAACTTACCACTGTGTACCACCCACATAACACATTCCGTACAAACGACCAGTATATCGGCCGCATACAATTTGACACCCAAACGATAAAATTCAAATAGTTTTAATACTGGTAATGAAGCCAAAAGAATTGTGGTTACTACGCGTAAATAAATGGCCCATAATTGTGTGCGATCTCGTGCTAAACACCGAGTATAGCTACCAAAATGATACGCCGACACTGCAGCAAACAATGTATAAATTGGTAGTTGTAAAATAATTTCCTGAAAGCACGGTAGCAAATCGTTTGAATCACTAGCAAATGGACGAACTCCCGTAGAACAAAAATCAGTCCAGTTCCATCGCAAATTCCAGACATCATTCATATTCATTTTGATGGAACTTAAAAAGAAGAAAAAGTTGTTTTTATTACCATATCATTAATTTCATCACATTTTTCTTACTTTTTCAATGGCTATTTATACAGGTACTTATGATTTTATTTTTCCATGAAAATATTTGTATAATTTTCTTTATTTATTTTTCTCCAAACGCCCTTCTTTGTTTTGATATTAATTCTTTGCGTATATCAACATTGTACACCACCACAAATTGATAATAAAGTGTATATTATATGACTAATATTAACTTTTTTATGTTATTTATTTCCAATCGGCAAAATAAAAACCAAATTAAGCATTTGCCACAGTATCTAGAATGCGTTCATTGTCGCGTTTGTAAATCACATAAAATATATTAAACAGCTGGTAAAAGACTGGAAACTTATCGAATTACTATTTTTACAAAAACAATTGGGTATGGTTTACAAAAACAACAAGTACGCTACGGTGAATGCAACGAAAATGCAGACCAAAACAAATAGGGCAAAGTTAAGAATAATGCATTTGTTTAGAATCAGTCGAAACAAAGAAATAATGTAAATTTGAGAGCACAATGCTGCCAGATTGGCAACTTTATCTCCGGCTCATGCTCACGTCAAACATGGCACATTCGTACACACCGTGCATTTCTTATGGGACTGATTGGTTTGAAGACCCCCCATTTTTCGTAACGAAAAACTCAATATAAAAAAAATAGGTTTGCTCATATTGAGCACGCGGTGTTGCCACTACGCACTGTCACAGTTGATTGGCAAGTATAAAAAGGTTTATTAATAAACGCATAATTGGCATTACTAAAATATGACATTTGTTTTTAACGTTATCAACTTTCTTTGAGTGAAGTATAGAAAAGAAGAAGTATACTCCAATAAAAATAAATCGATTTAATAGGAAAATTCATAATAAATCTACGAAAATCATTATTATAACTATTAAAGAATTACAAAACTTCGATCCGATCAAAGTTCAATTATTTAACAATTAATTGTATATGAAAAATATTTATATACTAACAATTTGATTGCGAAAAAGTGTATTTGTTTGCAAACTGTCTACTGGAGCGTATGAATCACGTCATTGTAGAATAAATGTATTAGGAATTGACCACAAGGATGCGTAATACCACTAAAGTAGAGGCATTAATAGAAAGTTGCCGCAGTGAAGGCAAATGGCAAAAAGTAATAGAATTAACCGATGAGTTAAAAACTGGATCGCCTAATAATGGTAACAATCTAAAATATTGAAGGCTATTATTGTTAAATTATGTCATTGACTATGTTATTTTGTTTGGATTCTTTACACATAAGAATGTTTAGCTCACTTCCTGGTAGGCGAGGCCAGATTAGAAAGTTATCTGGAGGACAATCCTCCAATTGAGAGTAATTTCAGCAAAGCAAAAAATGGCCTACAAGAAGCGAGAAGATATCTTAATTTGGTGACTGGAGAAAATGGACAAAAAGCTGGCATTGCTTTGGATGCATACCTACTGCTGGCCAAGCTTTGCTATGCTTGTGGAGAATATGAAAAGAGTTTGGAGAATTTTATAAAGGCCGAACTAAATACTTTGGCTGAGAAGGAATTGACATTGTAAGTGTAATGAATTAAAAAATAGTTTGATGATAAGCTAATTTTGTAAATATGTAATTATTTGTTTTGTTATAGACGAAGTCTAAAAATCTTGGCTGAATCATATGCCATTAAAGGATTATGCTTAGAAAATCAAACGGCCAAACCAACATCAAAGTTTAAAAAGGCTGAAAAGGAAACAGAAATGGTGAGTTGTGTTTTTTTAAACATTGTTGAAATTATATCTTAACTTTGTCTTGTAGATCTCGTGTTTCGAACGTGCAACGGATTTGGGATTATTATATCTCCAGGAACAGGATATTGCTACATTCTCTGCTTCTGCCAACAATACAGGCGGTTCTACGTTGGCTATTAATGCCAGCGTTCAGCAATCTGCTAGTAACATGGCCATCAGTTCGACTATACCAGCAAATCCCTTAGAATTAAATAGACGCATGGGTGCAATACTGGAAACAGCATTACAGAGAGCACCAATAGTACTAATAAAAGCTGGTAAATTACAAGAAGCTATTGACCGTTATCGCATCATGTTGAATGCCATCGAAACTAAAACGACACAATCTTTACGTTTGACATTAGCCAGGCAATTGGCTGAAGTATTGTTGAGAGGAGTATCGGGTACAATTTATACCGCACCATTTCAAAAGAAACAGGGAGCGAGCACGGCTATAAAATCCGCAGGATCAGCAAAAAAATTATGGAAGCCTAGAAAATATGCTGCCAGAAATCAATTTGTGCCACGTAATCAACAGGAAGAGACTATTTTGCTATTACTAATAGCAGAAGCGTTAGCTGTGCGGGATACAGTTTTATCACAGAGTCCTGAATTTCGAGTGGCGCGTACACATGCTATGGGTAACGCCACTGCTG
This sequence comes from Calliphora vomitoria, assembly GCA_942486065.2. Lineage (NCBI taxonomy): Eukaryota > Metazoa > Arthropoda > Insecta > Diptera > Calliphoridae > Calliphora > Calliphora vomitoria. Next base: position 111,373,070 of record OW818030.2, on the reverse strand, counting down.
TATACGATTTACTGACATTAGCCACTGTACGCTGGGGTCTCATACAGCTGTTGAATGAATCTTTTGAAAAGGCTTTGAAATTTTCATTTGGCGAACAACATGTCTGGCGTCAATATGGTATTTCCCTAATGGCTGCTGGCAAGCATATGCATGCTCTAAGAGTTCTACAGGAAGCCATGAAACTTAATCCTGGTGATCATTTACCATGTCTTTTAGCTGCCAAACTATGCTACGAATCATTGGGCCTCATAAAAGAAGGATTAGATTTCGCCCAACAAGCCCTGAAGAGAGAAACTAAAGGTCTAAGACCATCACGTTGTCAACTCTATGTGGGTATAGGCTATCAACAATTAGCCATACAGAGTATGCTAAAAACTGAACGCGAAAATTACCACAAACTTGCACTGGATGCTCTCGAGAAGGCGGTACAAAACGATGGCAACGATCATTTGTCCGAATATTATTTGTCTTTGCAATACGCTCTTTTGAATAACATTTCCGAAGCATTAACGCATATACGTTTTGCTTTGTCTCTACGTACCGAACATGCTCCCAGTTTACATTTATTTGCTTTACTTTTAACCGCTTCACGACGTCCACGAGAAGCTTTGGTTGTGGCCGAAGATGCTTTAGAAGAATTTCCAGATAATTTGAATTTATTACATGTCAAAGCCCACCTACAATTATATTTACAGGATGCTGAAATTGCTTTAGTCACAGTCCAGCGTATGCTGGCAATATGGCGTGAATTATACGAGGGTCAAGTTAATGTTGAAAACGAGGAAAAACATTCCGATACCAAGAGTGTTGTGCTACATGTGCCGTCATCTCAAATGTCTGATAAGGATTCGAGTAAGTTTTGTTAGAAATGTTTATTTTAATTTTATGTTTTTACAGTGCCTAAATATGAAGTAGTCGAACGCAAAGTTAATATTACTATGTTCCTTTCAAGTACTTCAGCTTTAAAGAGTTTGAAGCCGAAAATAAATACTTAGTTATAATTTGGTTACTATATAGAGTTCATATAAAGAAATTTCTCTTCACATCTGCGGATAGTTCACTATACCGGAAATCACATTACCGCAAGTATAAAATGAATAAATGGCCGAATTAAAAGCTAAAGCCACTAAATAAACTTTAAACAACGATTTTTTTCACAATCAAAAATCAGGGGGCTAATTCTAGCATTTGTAATCAAAACAAATATCGAATGCTTCTTAGCTTTGGAGTAAAATATCGCTCGTTATACAATTAATAAATTTCTGTACATTTTATTCGATATAATGGAATCCCATAAAATAAGAAAACTCGAACATTCGAATAAGTATCGCTCCCAGGTTTTCAAAGATAAAGATAAAAAATAATTTTTGTTGAAAAATTTTAGTCTAAACATTTTTTAAACCATTGTCCGTCTGAATTTCTATAGCTATATTAACGTCGTTCGAATTTCCTTTCATTTGATATCGATATTGTCTACGTTATTGATTTAGTAATTCAGATATAGATTTAAAATAGGTAAAAAATCGAGGTAGCCGTGTGGTTTCTTGCTTATATCTCAGGCCTACAAAAGGGGGGCCGAACCGAGACTACAGCGGATATATTGATGTTTCAATCATGTATATAAGTTATTTGGGATCATCGGTAAGATGCATTCAATAGATAGACGGACGTGCCTTTATGGACTCAGCTATATGTAAAGATCCAGAATATATATGGGGTTACCACACATGGTGAAGGTTATAAAATTACTGCACGTTTTGAAATTAATTATATACAAAATAAAGATTGAGATCGAAAAATTTTTAACATACATATATCTATATATATAAAAATGAAATGGTCCATGTATGTAATGCCATCACGTGAGAACGGCTGGAGCGATTTGGATGATTTTTTTCTTATTCGATTTGAAATGTTCAGGAGATAGTTTGTAAAGAAAAAAATCGGAAATTTAAATTTTTAATATATTGCCTCCTTTTCACTTCTCATTTTTCATAATAAATTTTTTTTGGAGCAACTTGTAGAACTAACATTAGTAAATAGATAACGGGCGAAGCCGGTGCCGTCAGCTAGTATGTTAATAAAAATGAAACCACTAAACTTACAGTTTTGAATCTTTTTTATTTGATTGAAATTATTGTTACAATTTACAAAAAAAAATAAAAAGTTTATATAGTTCTAATCACAGATGATGAACAGATACGTCACGGTGTTAAAATATATCAATGTGGCATCACACATTTAACCCCAACGTAAGAAAGGAATAGCAAATATGTATGTAAAATGTATGGCTATCCTTTTTCTTTGATGGGGTTAAATGAAGAAAAGCTGATACACCACTTTCGTAAACGTCAGTTTTGACGAATCTGTATATATATCTGTGGTTCTAATCACTGATGATGAAATTTTTAACCTTTTTCGAAAACCCTTCCATTATGGTTTTTATATTGCTTTATGTCACTTTGTTCGAACAGGTTGTCCATCTCCGTTTAAAATCTACCGCACTTTTGGACACCTTTTTTGTGCTCTTCAATCCTCTTTTAACAAGAGAACAATATCTATCCACTGGATTCAGCTCCAGGCAGTTTGGAACAAATACCACATTATTGTTCTTTTACCACTCAAGACCTTTCTTACCATAGTGACAGATGCCAAATCAGGCCAAAAATAAGTGGACACATTAAAAAGTCTTATGAATGGAAGCATCATTCCTTGATGTAAATTTCGGTTTTTATGAAACACTCTGTAACAAATGTTTGGCTTTTTTGCCACGACAGCATATTGTTTTCCATACCAAGAACTTTTTGGAAAATTTTGTTTGCTTTTGGGTCCTAAACTGATCATCAACATTCCCTCGAGCATCAGCAACATAAAAATATTCACCCAAAAGCTGCGAAAAATTTTCCATACGTACATTTCGTCATCCATTGTGCAGCAGGTATATTTTTTTGTATACAATTTGACTTCAATTTCCGTGCTCTGTCTTTGGCCTCTAAATTTTTAGCAGAGTTCCTGTTAGGAACTTTTTGAGCCTTGTATGTTTTTAAACCTGCATTGGCTTTAACTTTTCGTACCAAATAGTCCAAGTACTGACCTAACCGGGCTGCTTTCCTACCGGGTGTGTTTTGAACTCTTTTGAAAATGCTTTATATTTTTTGGCTTTAGAAATATCATGTGGAACTTCTACCTGTACCAGGTTTTATATCAACGGGCAAGTTCTCTTCTTGGCCAACTTTTTGTAGGACCAAGTTGGGTTTTGTTAAAAATATTTTATATATATTAAAAATATAATTTTAGTACGCACTTTTTTCTAGTCACTCATTTTAATCAGATTAACAACAAATGAACATAATTTACATTAAACATAATAACTGACATGCTTTACAAAGATAACTTGATCAAACAAAAACCAAATAATACTTGGGTTAAAAGTTTTAATGAAAAACGTGTGTTAAGAATTTTTCGATCTCAGTCCTTAGTAAACCAATTACATAAAAAATATTTTATTTGTCATTGAATTACAAATACGAAAAACTATCTCTTTATTTTTGGTTTCGAACTCTTAAAAATACTCAAAAAAAATTATAAAATTTAAAGAATTTAAAAAAAATTAAGGCCTCGAATTAAAGTCGAATTTATACTAGTAGGCCGTAACTTATATAAATTCGCCTTATATCAAATCATTTCATATGCATACATATATCAAAACAACTGAAAAATATCGGTTGACATTCATTAAAAGAGATAAAATAAATTGTACAACTTAATAACTTAATAAAATTTTAAAGAATTTTTCAGTATCTCATTTATCATTATAAAGTACTTAGTCAAATTTTATCACATCATACTATAACAATTTGTCTGAAAATAAATACATTTAACAATGAAATCGCAATGTAATTTTCTTCGATATTAAAACATACAATTTAATCTTAATAACTTTTATCTTTTTTAAACACAAATATTATTTCCTTATAATATTAAACAAAACAAAAAAAACGAAATTTTGGATCATGTGTAATGAATAAACAAAAAATTGTAAGTTATTTAAGACTTCTGAAGACACTAACAAAAGTTTTTTACTTAATTAAATTTTTTACTTAACACTTTCTTACTTATTCTAATTACAATTTGAGTACTTTAAAAAGCTACACTAAAATAATGCTTTAATATTTTTTATATTTACAACATATTTCAAAATAAAATAAAAAAAAATCCCATTTAAACAATATTTGGACTTCAGTAGGGATTGTTTGTAAAACAAATTTACACTATGTTAAAACATAAGTATTTATTAGTAGTGTTATTCAAATTAAGCTTTGTTTATGTTTAATACTTATTTTGTTTTTTTATAATGTTTGAAGTTGTCTGCATTTTGGTTTAACTTAATTTGAACAAAAAAAGATTTGTTTTCTATTAACTCTCTAAATGCTTTTGAAGTAGTGTATGGCATTGAAAAGTATGTATTTGCAATTTTAATTTTAAAGATTCTGTTTATGCGGCTTCTCTGGCGGCAGTATCCCGGGTGGAACAAGCTTTAAGTGAAGCAGCTAGTTCATTAAGCTCATTTACACCGCGACCTGGACCACAAAGACCTTGGATGATACAAATTAAGGTATGAATGGGTATTTAAAATTATTTAACTTTGTATATTTATATATTTTATTATAGATTTGGCTACTTTTGGCTGATGTTTATTTAAATATCGAACAACCAGCTGAGGCTTTAAATTGTATACATGAAGCATCATCAATTTATCCCCTATCTCATCAAATAATGTATATGGTAAGAAAATGTAAAATATATAAATATTTCCCAAATGTATAGCGATTGAAAGGAATCTAACGAATCCATAAAATGTGAAATTGTATTAAAAAAGAAATGCATTTTCTAAAAACCTGTTCTTAAGTAACTTCATAAAGAATTCAAAAAAACTAACAAGTAAGAACACTACTACTACACGACTGTGCCTAATCTTAAATATATGATAAATATTGAAAATAATTTTTGTTAAAACGAAATTTTTGGTGAAAAAAAAAATTTGCCAAAATAAATTTTTTTGGTGAAAAAAACAGTATTTTAAAAAAACTCTCTCCTAACAAAGACCTAACTCTGTTGTCAAAAACCTAACTGGTTAGAATGTATGACTAAAATGTTGAATTTATTTTTGTCAAAATACTTATTTACTCGTATGTTTCTTTTAAAATGTTTATATTTTAGAGAGGGCAAGTTTGCGTTTATTTAGAACAATGGAATGAGGCGAAACAATGTTTCCTCAATGCGGTTTCGGCCAATCCTAATCATACCGATGCTTTAAGAGCTTTAGGAGAAACTCATCATGTTTTGGGTGAACCACGTTTAGCCGAGAAAATTCTAAAAGACGCTGCCAAGCTAGATCCGAATTGTCCAAAAATATGGTAAAATTTATATACATAAACAGCTAATTTATTGTAATTTAACAAATAATTTTCTTTCTTTACAGGTTTACACTAGGCAAAGTTTTGGAATCGTTGGGCGAATATACCGCCTCTGCAGATTGTATGGCTACGGCTTTACAACTAGAGCCCACATGTCCTATACTACCATTCACTTCTATAGCATTAACATTTGAATAGATTTTATTGATTTTTTTTTATATATAAAAATATTTTTTTAACATTTTGATGTTATTTTTTTTATATTACACATATACATGTAAACATATAGCTCTTTTTTTCTAATATTATTGTTAATTGTTATTTAGTATGGTGTCGTCGAAACTGTATGATAATTTTGGTTTTCATACGTTATCTGTTAAAGATAAACAAACTTGTATAATTTTAAGAAAACCTCAATTACAGTATTAACATGTAATACGAAATTTTTTCTTAAACATGCAACGCTAATTTTCAATTATAAACCTGGTTAAATTGAATTTTTAATCCTATATGTAATTCATTGTTAAATTATTTTGTTTCTGTGTGCAGGATGTATAAGTACGTATACATAATTTTGTTATTGTAATTATATACAAAGTATATGCGATAATTAATATTTATTAATGTATTAAAAATATATCAAAATAAACAATACAAATACTGTTAGCAATATATACATATATTTACTATGAATTAGTTGTGTGATTTTTTCATAAGGGAGTACTAGTAGCTTAGAAAATAAACAAAAATATTTTATTTGTTATTTTAAAAAATAGATTTCCACATATTTCACACTTAAAGTCCAAGAGCACTTGAGGAATCTTATGATTTAAATAGTGGGCGATCCCTTTCTTATGCAAATTCAACATATAAGTAAGAGAGCTTATTCGGCTTTGCCGAATCTAATATACCATTTTTTGTTGAAAAAAAATTTGTGGACAAAATTTTTTTTTTTTGTATTGTGGAATTTTTTTGGTGAAAAAAAAAATTTGGTAAAAAAAAATAATTCGGGATAAAAAATATATTCCTCAATTTGAACCCATTGTCAGTATGAATTTCTATGGTGTTGTATACTTCGATAGAAAAGTCTTTGAAATACATGTTTATCATTAGCAGTGCTAAAAATATAAAGTGCTTGAATCTAGTTCCAAGAAGTAGTTGCAAACTTTTTTACAACATTCGGTTCAATTACAGAATTAACATAAGAAATATTTTATTTACAGAAAAAAATGAGGAAACAATTTTGCATAACTCTAAAAAAAAAAAGCTAGCTACATTTTTGGTGCTAAATGTGCTTAAAAAGTGCAAGATATTAGCAACGCTCATCATTAGTTACGAACATTTCATCAGAAAAGTTCACCATGACCGAAAATAAAGAAGTAATTTCTTCCAACATATTAAAAAAAATTAAATTTTTACAATATAATGTATTTTCAGCTAATCTGGGATGAAAATATATTTTTGATTTAGTTTTGAGTTGATTTTTCTTGAAGAATCGGTATTACAAACATGACAGAAAAATATATAACGTTACGAAAGTCGCGTGACTAATACTAAAGGTTGTAAAACAAAAACCAATGCAAACATTTTAACAAGACACTTCGCAATTGATAGCTACATTATTAAATTTTAATTAAAAAAATTCTTTAATAAATTATGTTCCAATTCGCTGAATTTTGCATTTTTTGGAGGCAGTCGATTTTTTGTCTCGTTCGGGATACTATTTTTATTCCTAATATATTGGAAACAACTAAATGACAAAATATTTCACCCCAATAAATAGGAAAACAATTTTTTCAGATTTCTTTTTTTTTTTCACTTCAAAGAGCACCGTGGAAATACCCATATATTTATTTGTTTTATTCGATTCATTTTTATAAAAACATTCGATGTAAACTTCACAATAGAAAAAGTCAAAATGATTGTTGTTTGGAAAGAGAGCCAAATATATATCACACTCGTTGCCTATTGGAAATTGTATTTTTTCTCTCGCTCTGGAAACCACAACCATTGAAAAGTCAAAATAACCATAATACTGGGGGGTTACCGCGTAACTCAATCCGAAAACGGAAATGTTCGAAAATGTGTGCTAAATACATTGCAATTCGAAACAATTTCCTTTCGAATCGAATTAGGTTCGATATTACTTTTTTGACAACTATCATTAGTTGCATATCTGTAATAATCTGTGATGTATATACCCGATATTTGGCAGCACTGTTTATAAAAATCAAAACAAAAACAAACAAATTACAGCCGCAAGCCAAAATTTTTTCATAAAAACATAAAATTGTACAAAAAACGGTATTAAAAACACAAATATACCAAATAAACAAAAACTTTAATCAATAACAGTTATAATGACAACAGAAGACACGGCCGAAAATGATGGAAAACAAAGTACACAATCAAACACTGGCAACAATACTTCACCCATCACACCACCTCTTCCACAAGAAATTATGGATATAATGGAATTCTTAAGCTTGAACGCCAACATAATTTTTAAATCCCAACAACGAGATGAACCCGAATTACTACAAATCGAAAAACTCAAAGTGGCTTTAGAGGTCTACCAAAGAAATCCGCAAACGTTTCTTATACGTTTTGGCAAATATTTGGGAGAAAAGCATTTACAAGATTTTGCAAGATTGTCAATAGCAGATAGTGACGAGGAAATGCACTTAATGGTAAAAGACTATCAAGGTAAACTAAAAACACGTCAAAGAGATGTAAAGAACAGACGTTATGCTGCCTTGCAAAAACTAATCAAAGAGGGTGAGTATTTCAGTGAACAAGAAATGATGAAACGACAACCTGAACTATATCAAGAACTATGGGGACAATATTTAAGCAGCAAAGAAAAGCAACAACGTGATAGTTATGATGTAAGGAATACAACATTTTCGGGTATATTAATGCACAATTTAGAGCAGAAACAATTAAATGAAATAATGGAGAAGGCAGAGCAACATAGTCAAGAAACTTCGGGCACATCTACACCAGAAGAAGGCGTTGAAAACGGTGATTTAGACAATTTAGAAATAGAAGATGCCGAAATTCCTGTAAACTGCCGCCAGCAATGGGGTAATTTTGATAATGATCAAATTGCCTGTTCATCGAGTAAAATACAGTTAAATAAATCACCTGTTAAAAAGAAAATAAACCCGACTCCCATTGAGGACCTAATAACGGCAGATGAAAGAGAACTATTAAGGCATGAATTTATAAGTCAAATGCATCAACAATTTCTAACAGGGCAAGACGAGGATTTTGATTATGCCACTGTCGATGATAATACTCAATTCGATGATTTAAATATAATAAATCAAGACAAAGAAGATAGGTATTTCGAAGAAAGTGACGATGATGATGACCATGATAATGTACAGAAGCAACAGAATAAAAGTATTCAAAGTCGATCCCCAAATAAAATGGAAGGAGATGACGAATCCGAAGATGAGTTAGATGTTTACATGTCTCATTTGAACAAACACCATAGCCTACAGAAGTCTAATTAGGTTATAGTTAAGAAGGTGCTTTTATTTCCATAAGTGGTAAGGGTATACCTATATAAATTTGTCATTCCTTTTGTAATTACCACATTTTTCATTTGTGACGCCATTAAATATCTATATTAAGGATCGTTATATATAAAGCAGTTTCGTCTGTCTGTTGAAATCATCTTTCCGAAGCTCCTAAATAACAAACATTTAAAATTGAAAATATTTTGTATAGAAGCATTGTGTTTAAAATTAACTAGTTTGTTAACTATTTGTTTATTTTTAGGGGGTTTTTCCTATATCTCCGTCATATATGGACCGATTCTCTAAAAAAAAATTGACTTGAATTAATAAAAGTGCCCACATTATTTGGGGCTACGGAAAGTTGATTTCTACACACTGTCGAACACGGAGCCTACCTTAATTACAACTCACAGTGCAGCGCACCCAAATAATATAACATACTCGATTTGATTGTTAAACAAATGTAATTAAATTTCTTATTTTTTAATTTCACCCATCAAATGCTTAACAACAATAAAACTACATGGCAAATTAGAAAAACGTCAAATTCATTTCTTTAATATTTAAAATAGTAAAATGCTTGTAAGATGTTATATAGTTTACACAACTTCTTTGCTTTAATAAATAAAACTGCAACGATTAGTAAACTTTAGGTATAAATAATTCTCTTAAAACTGCCACAAAATGAGAATTACATACTACAAAAAACTTATACTGATGAGAAAAAGAACAATGATTATTAAAATATATGTGTATTAAAAAAAAACTCTTGTAATTCAGAAATAAATAATAAACCATATTTTTATCTGCCTCGGCCACGACCTCGAGGAAAACCACGTCCACGACCTCTAATAATTTTACTATTAGCCGGTGGACTCTTAGGTCTTAACGACTCAATACGTGTAGTGCATCCCGTAGCAGGAGCCTCAGCAAAATATGTTTGATACAGTTCGGCATTAAAGTTTGAGTTGGTTAGTTCAGGTCCAACAGTTAACCAACCAGGTCTAATGCTGGAATCTCGGCCAAATAAATGTAAACGTCTGCGGCCCAAACAAAAATGTTCAATAATATGGAAAATTTCAATGGGTTTTTCGAAGGAACCAAATTCATCTTCCTCGGATATTATTAAATCGATATCAACATTAGCGTGTATAAAATCGCCATCAGTCGAACGCCTTACGGTGCCCTTAATGCCCATCAAACAATGTTCTTTAGTACGTTGGAAAACAGCCTTGGGTTCAAGCTGTTTTGAATGTCCGGGCTTGTTGATATTAGTGCGTATCCAGCAAATATCCTCGCAACGCCTAAAGCCCCACTTTTTCAAGCAATTGCGGCCCATATCTAATCCCTCCGATGAGCCACACCATAGGAAGACAAATGAACGATGTGCAGCCACTTCGCCAACATCAAGATCTTGAAAATAGAGATTTATGAATTAAAATCCTTTTTAGTGTCATAGAAAACCCACTTAATATTTCATCCCAGTTCCAAAAAACTCTGGGAGCTCCTCCCACTGTAGCCACTGAAGGAGCTGCTCTGGCATATTCCTCTAAAGGTGGCTCTATAAGGATAACATCGAACTTGGTCCCCAATGTTTTTATATCTAAATTTTTTAAATCGGCTTTTAAATACATGGGTGCCGAAGCTGTATCTTGTATTAATTTGTCCTTGAGCCTTATAAGTTCCCTTAATTTTGGATACTCTTCAAAGCGATCGGCTAAACCAACATCGCGTATAAAATTTTGTGGTCTTTGACCAGTATCGACAAAATGTTGGCAGTAATCATTATGTGGATTAGATGATTGTGTACCCTAGAAATTTTCAATTAAATTCACAATTGTAAATTTTTGCAAATCTTAGTACCTTTAAAAATGTCGATGAATCCCTATAAATAATTTCTCCAGGTGTCTTTTTCGACACCACTCCCTCCTCATCGTCCTGGCCGGCACGTTGATTGTTGTGGGCAGCAACACCTTTAAGAGCACTTGTTCCAAAACTGCCGGAACTTAAGCTAGCACTAGGATTTGAATCATTTCCTGTACCCAAAGCAATCTTCAATTCATCAACACTCGATAAACCAAGCTTTAATAAAAGAAAACAAAATAAATTTTATAGTGCAAAATTTTCTTAAATTTGCAATTAGACGCCGTCTCCTACCGTTTGTGCTAACAATTGTTTACGTTTGCGAGAACGCTCCTGAGAGCTTTTTAAAACATCACTCATTATTAGTGCTTCGTTAGAGCACTAATAATTGTTGATTATTTTTTAGAACAGACAATTTGTATATACTTTTGTTTAAAAAAATTTATAAAATTACTTATTAAAACAATGCGGCAGTGTTGTAGAAAAATGAGAGCGGCTTTTTGTTATAAGTAGAAAGAGATGCCAGACTATTCAACAAAAAATCTAAATAATTTTTTATATTTGGTTAATTATTTTCAAATAAATTATATATGTAAATTAAACAATTTATATTAGTTATGTTCTTAAAAAAAAATTTCTTTTGGAAAAAATCATCAAAACAAAAATATTACAAACATCTTCTGGCATCACTGAAAGTAATTTATGGCATCACTTTTTCAACAGCATTAAATATGATTCACAATAGCTGGTAGAGCTGCCAGTATTAGAAATACTCTACATTTTTTAAAATCATTGATCTCCCTAGTACCCAATTTACGCCTGCCCGAAATCTGTTTATATTAGATTTCGATCACAAAAAAAATTTACAAGATCTAGTCTTCCAGCCTAACAATTCAGGATGTTTACAGATCCTAGGAAGAAATAAGGGGAAGAAAATGTTTTATTTTACAATTTTTGTGATTGAATATGAAATTTTGTTTTTTGTGTGTATTATTTTCATTTTGTACATTGTTAAATCATCAATTTTGGTACTTTAGAATAGCTTTTTTGCCTAAATTATGTTTAATTATTTACAAATTGTCAACTTGGCTTGATTTAGCTAGAAAATAATAAATAATTTATTCAAAAATTATTCTTGAAATCTATCGATTTTCATGATATACCTGATTTACTATTATATATAAGTACTTTAAAGTCATATAACTCCTAAACTAAGAGAAACCGGGCAAACATTTTAACGTACGGGAGAACTAGAGATGCAATTATTAAAAATATTTATTCTCTTCCAAATTTTTTGACTGATTTTTTATAATGTTTTCATGATAACAAAGAGTCAAATTTATTAAAATACAGGCTGTTTCGATGATCTTGATTCTTTTTGTAAAACCGGCATTAAATATTTGATGCAATATATTTGAATATGAAAAACAAATTCCCTATCAGCATTTCCCCAAATGTTGGCAACACTTTCACTCACAATTGCTATATTGACATCTGTCAAATGCTTCTTCTTTCAATTGTATTCAGAGAGCGAAGTTTTTTTTCGTGTAGTGTTTTGTCGAGGTGCCTACAAAAAGAAAAATTTAACAATTTTATCTATTTAATTTAAGTAGTTTTAATTAATACAAACAGCAAAATGAAGGTTTTATACAAAACATTGCTGTTTGCAGTGATATTAATGGCTGGCTTTTTAATATTGAATACAACGGCTCAAAGTAAACAAAAGGTAAAATGAAGTGGTTGTTGTATCAAATGGAATTAATCAACTAAATACAGGGTGTCTATTAGGCCACGTCATTGTGGTTGTAATAAAAATAAAACACAACCCGATAAAATGCCGGTTGATTGTGAGACAATGTTCATGTTTTTATATTTCTAGGCCGGTCTGTCCATATCGGAAAAGGTGCAAAACTTAATGGAGATGAATAATAAGAAGGCTCTTTTGCGTTTCAATGGACAAAAGTTTAGGGAATATGTTAAAAATTCACCCCGCAACTACTCGATGATTGTTATGTTGACCGCTCTAGCACCCTCACGTCAATGTCAAATTTGTAGACACGCTCACGATGAATTCCAAATTGTCGCACAATCCTATAGATTTTCACCGATATACTCGAACAAAGTATTCTTTGCTATGGTAGATTTTGATGAGGGTTCTGATGTATTTCAAATGTTACGCTTGAATACCGCACCGGTGTTTATGCATTTCCCTGCTAAGGGTAAACCAAAGGGTGCTGATACTATGGACATACATCGTGTTGGTTTCGCTGCTGATGCTATAGCAAAATTCGTGGCCGAACGTACTGATATACAGATTCGAGTATTCCGTCCTCCCAATTATTCCGGTACTGTTGCTATGGTCACTTTGGCTGCCCTGGTTGGTGGTTTCCTGTATATGAGACGTAATAATTTGGAATTTTTGTACAACAAATCGATATGGGGTGCCATAGCGGTGTTCTTTTGTTTCACCATGATTTCGGGACAAATGTGGAATCACATACGTGGTCCCCCATTGGTACATAAGTCACAAAATGGTGGTGTTGCCTACATACACGGTTCATCACAAGGTCAATTAGTCGTAGAGACCTATATTGTTTTAGGTTTAAGTAAGTTGATATATACAATTTGTCTCAGTTACACTATAATATGTAACATAATAACTGAATTTTATTCCCGTTATTTTTAGATGCTTTAATTTTCTTTGGCATGCTTTTGCTCACAGAAGCTGGCAGTCAAACAGACCAGCGTAAGGGACGTATCATGGCTATAGTTGGTTTAGCCTTTTTGGCCATTTTCTTTTCATTTCTGTTGTCGGTGTTCCGTTCAAAAGCTCAGGGTTATCCCTACAGGTATATACATATGCTAAATTTTACTTGTATTTATATTGGTGCTAAATTTTCTGTTTTATTGCTTTCAGTTTTCTATTTAAATAAATTTAATGCACTGAGTTCAAAATTCCTGGAGACGATAATAAATAAAAATTATAGAAATATCATAGAAATTGCCTATATATTTCAAATTTTGATGAAGTAATGTTTTTGTTTGTATAAAACATATTAAAAAAACAATAAAATGATTTTTTTTATTAATTTATTAATTAAATAAAAGGATAAGATGTAGTAAATTTGAAATTAAAGTGAAACATTTTATAGGTTTTCATGTTTGAGTAAGAATACCAGTTCTTTAATTTATTTTGAGCAAATTTTGGTTTAAAGCTGACAAGCGATCGTATCGGTAAGTAAGACTACAAGTTCTTAGGAAACCTTTTTGTGTTATTTATAAAGATTTTCTACGATTTTCCTTTCATGCTATGGTATTAAAGTACGTGCTATATTCAATTGTGTCGAATTATATATACTCTTCACCAATTTTTGTTGAAACTTGTTTTCAATCTCACAAAATTTGGTGAAAAAACAATTTGGGTTAACAAAACTTTTTCCCGATTTTGACTCATCGTCCGTTCGATTTTCTATGTTTTTTGAAATGTTTATCATTAGATATTCATATTGTCTATGTTAATGACTTAGTAATCCAGATACAGATCAAAAATTGAAGTTGTCGTGGTTTTTTATATTTCAGCCATTTGTGTGCTGATTTTACCGAATTTAAATAGCAACCTAAGCAGGTCTATTGATGTATCAATCATGTAAGCTATTTGGGAAAGTTGATTTCAACATACAGACGGAAATGGCTATATCTGCTATGCTATCTATAATGAACCAGAATATAGACTTTATGGTGTCGCAAATAAAAAATGTGACATGGTGAAGGATATAAAAACTAAAAGACAAAATTTGCTTTAAACACAAAATTATATTTAAATAAATAAGTTACATTGTTTACTTTTAAATAGAATGTGATATGATTTCGATAAAATTATATTATCAATATATAGATTCCTTTACAAAATAAAAGGTATTAATGCTTTTCTAAATTTTGGATAATTTTTAAAGTTTTCCTTATACCATTTGTGCGTTAACAAAGCATTCATGATCTAAAATAAAAGATTTGATAAGCGATATTAACATAATTTCAATCGAAAAACTATAAAATACTAACCTGATTACTTAGTACCCATAAAACAACCAATTTCCAAGTAAAACTCTGGCTTAAAAGACCCCATAAAACAACATACATCATTATTTCAAAGAACATATGAGGCGAAGAAATGAAATTGAAGAAGCCACCTGAAGGCAAGAGGTGCTTTTCTGTAGCCACCTGACCGGTTTTTGTATCTTTGCGTAAATTGACTAGAATCATGTTAGATTTGTACTGTTGGGACCAACTGAAGTGGAACAAGAAAATGCAAATGTATTGAACTATTGAAATTTTGCTAAAGCTAAAGGAAGACGGAGCAGAACCTAGAAAAAAAAAATATTAATAGATAATAGTAAATATTTAAATAGCATCTACAATATATTTACCTCTGACAAAACCTTCGGTATTAGTGAGCAAAGCCAATATGGCAGCAAAATAATGCAAATAACCCACCATATAGTGAGACAGATTAATTTTACTCTTCTTGGAAAATATTTGCACAAAGTTAGTTTCATAGAAACGTCTGGCACACTGTAAAGTCATCAATACGATGGCTACCAACGCACTATTGGAGTCTACCAATACCTTGCGATTAGCTGCACCTCCAGCAACAAAATCTAGAAACTCTAAAACATATTCCGGTGCTACACTGTGCATTATTATACCCTTAAGTACTAAGTATAAGGCCAACATGGACCAACTAAAGGCGAACACATAAAAGTGCGCAAACCATGATTTTGGTACTTCCATTTTTGATACCAATTTATCCTCCGTTCCCTTGTGACAATGTTTGCCATACCGAAATGATTGTTTGATAAATGTAGGTAGCATGGGTTCCACCAGATTCATGAGACTTCCTAATACTACAATTATTATAGTAAAGCCAATGAAAATCGTATTTACTATATTAAGATTATATTTGTCTATTAATTCGTAGACATCTTTTAGAATTTTGGACAACATGTTGTAGTGTTGACACTTTTATGCGACACGGTTTGCAGGTTTAGATTATTTAATTGAAGATTTTCATTCAATATCGGCAATTGATTTCTTATCAGTAATAAAACTTTCTTTTTTTGTTTAACTAGTGCACATACAAATACATTTGTTTGGTTTCGATGGCTATTGTGAATTGCTTGAAGAATGTCATACTCTCCCTCTCTTTGTAAATCACTATCAAGGCGAATTCATACAAGGTGGTGGCAGTTCTACAACAACAACAATTGGTCTTAACAAATGTCAAAAAACAAAAATGAAAAATTTAACAAATATGTATTAAAAATTAATATAGTGTAGATAATTGAATAGTGAGGGCTTTACATATTTATGTAAAAAATAAATATTTTGTTAATAAGCTTAGAATATGTAGATGTTTAAATATAAACAAATGCTTTGACAACAGTTAGAACCAAAAAACAAAAAAAAAAGTTATCAGCTGATTGACTGACTCCACCTTGTATAAATTCGCCTTGATCACTATTGAGCATGCTCCAACTATAGTAATGCCAGATTGGCATTATTATTTTTTGATGTCAGCCATTGCGGCTGAGATATAATGAAAATCCGGACTAACCTCGATGTTTGGCCTATTTTTGATCTATATCTGAATTACTATGATAGATATTTCAAAGTCCATTGCAACTATCTATTCAAGCTATATTAATTTGGACATACAATGGGTCAAAATCGGGAAAAATATTTTTTAACCCGATTTTTTTTTAACAAAAAAAATTTTTTCATACATTTTTTTTCACTAGTAAATTTAAGAAAAAAAATTTAAAAAATTAAAAAAAACTATTTCGAAAAAAAATTTTTGAAAAAAAAAAATTAATATTAAAATTTTGAAAAATTTTTTTTTTTAATTTTAAGTCATTAATATAGACGATATGGATATTTCAAAGTCCATTGCAACTATCTATATAAGGCTAATTTGGACCTACAATGGGTCATAATCGGGAAAAATATTTTTTTTTCATACATTGTTTTCACTAGTAAATTTAAAAAAAAAATTCAAAAATCAAAAAAAAATTTTTTAAAAATATTAAAAAAAAATTTTGAAAAAAATTTTTATTTTTTAAATTTTAAAATTTTTTTTTTTTAAATTTTGAAAATTAATTTTGTTTACCTAAAAATATTAAAAAATTTTTATTTTAAAGTATAATTTGGTGAAGGGTATATAAGATTCGGCACAGCCGAATATAGGTGCGAGCTATATTTGAGAGGTCATGGGCCAATCAGTCCCTATGAGACATGCATGGTGTGTGTGTACTCATATTGTATGTCATCCGGAGATCGGCCGGAGTATAAAGTTGAACAGAGTTATTATCTCTAGTTTTTTACGCGCACTCCATTTTAAAAAAAGGAAAAACATAATTTTCACAAATAAAGAAAATAGTTATTTTAAAACTATTGATAATAATTTTAGGGATTCCAAATTCCATTCAATGACATGAACAAATAAAAATCACCATATAAATCTAACTTTTTCAAGATTTTTTAACTTCTATAAGTTTAACTTTTTATTGTAAATATTGGTTAATATTTCAGATATTAAGTAATTGATATATTAATTCAAACCGTGACTAGTTTCTAATGATATATAATTAATGATAGGCAAATGTTTTTCATATAATTATTTTCAATATTAGTTATTTGAGTGTTAATAATTTTAAATTATGTATATTAAATATGTGTTCTGGTTTCAACTCCCTTTCTTCATTTTCTATTAATTTAACAATACAAAATACGTGGAGTAGTTGGTTGTCAAATATCCACACCGCTGCGAGACAGAGTACCGCCCTTATATGGTGGAGGTTTGGGACGCAAATAAGTATTGGGTGGGCTATCGGCTTGATAATAGCTGTTGGGACTTGTTATGGAAAATATTAATATTAAATTTTTTTAATGATGTCATTATAAAATTAAAATGTTATTTATTATACCTTTGCGAGCGCATGCTAATATTGTCCAGTAAACAATTTGGATCCTTGAGACTTTTAAGAGTAGTAACGGGTTGAGAATTTGTATCCGAATATTGCACCATTTGTACAGTCGATGATGTGGTAGGATACGAATCCTTATAGCTAAGTAAATATAAAATGAAAATTAAAATTGTGTTATGCAAGATTTTAATAACTTAAGAAATTAATTAAAAATTAAATAACTGAAGAAATGCACCTTTTATTTCTTTTATCTTCAATTTCTTTTTCATCTTCTGATTCAGAGTCATGTGCAGAATTAACACATTCTTCCTCACAAATATGAAAAATATTATCGAAAAAGTATTCCGATTGAGGATCATGTCTAAAATGAATAAAAATAATAAATAAAACAATAAGAAAAATAAAAACGGAAACAAAATAATTCAGAACAAATAATAGACGAATTTTGAATACGAGTACACTTTTCTTTAAATTTTAACTAAAACCTGCTATAAACATCAAATAATAACCGAAAAATAACAACTTTTCTTAAAGTACTTACAATTTCTGATGTTTGAAACACAAACTAGCCGTTAGAATACCGCATAGCACACCAAATATCATGCCTGGTATGGCAAAAGCAAATGCAAACTCATCAATATAATTTCGCACGGGTACATCAACCCGTGACAAGCCATGCCAACGATCTTCACGTCTTCTCAAGTTGCCAGTTTCAACCATATTAGCATTAACCTTATTGCTATTGGAACTATCATGATTATGATGTAAAACTTCAGGATCAATTTCAGCGCCCACCATCTTAAAGGCACACCAATCCAGTTTGAAACCAACATTTTCGAAAATCTTTTGCACAGAAGTACGTTTATAGGTGCAAGAGGGTAGTTTGTACAGAGGGCGTACTTCTTCCTGTAACAGCTTAAGGCGCTCGGAAAATTTGGCAAAACTACCCAAGTGGACAATGACTCTATAATTCAATAAAATAAGTAGAAGTTTATAAATTTATGTCTAACAAAATAATTAAAATTTTACCCCTCATGTTGTTGAGGCCTCAAAGGCAAACGTCCACCCATATTTACTGCCGACTCCATAAAAACTAAACTCAAATCAGCCTCACTTTCTGGCCACAAGTCTTTACGGAAAATATTGCGTAAATTCTCCACTCTACCTGGATCCATCAAGTGTACCCAATTTAAATTATCGATTTTCATTTGTATAACATTGGGCGCATGAAATTTGGGTTGTATTGTTATCATCAACTCCGCGCGCCTGGTTTCATAATTTTGTTTATTAAGCGCTATAATCTCCAAGGTAATGGTCTTGGCTGCCAATTCTGCAGGTGGCGTGCCATATAGAAAGCCAGCATGGTGTTCCTGACTATACATATAACGCATCCAAGAGGGTAAATCAGGATAGGATTTCAAGGAAGGTGTATAGCGAAATTGTTCATTAATCACTTGATGTGTCCAATTGAACATGACGGGTTCAATTTTAAATGTATACAATTCTCCCACAGATGCCTGATCTAAAAGTTGACCTTTAGAGGCCATCATCAGACATGACAAGGTTGTTATTGAAACCAATAATTTAAATAGACAGAACATTTTTTCCAATTTATTTTAAGAAATGATTTCAATATATTAACATTTCGTTAGTGCTTAAACTTGTTTAATTTATATACTGTACTTTATTAGAGTAAAATTGTTGTTAAAAAATCTAAAATAATTTTAAGCAAATTTTCAGCGTGAAAATTATTTTTCTTTCAGTTGTGTATCTGCGAAATTGTTTTTGCTTATATTTTTGGTGGGGTTGTTATTGTTGTTTTTGTTAATATTTTTTGGAGCATGTTTGATGAGTACGGTACATATATATTTTACGGTAATTGAGAGATGTAAACAGAGAATATAACGGACACATTTTAAGCAACCCTGTTTTTGTTAAATAAAAAACGAGATGCCAGATTTATTTTTTATTTTATTACAACCCTTTACTCTGAGTGATAAGGAAATATAAGTTTTTTAATACGTTTGTAAATACCACATTTCTAATTTGCGAACCAATAAAAAATATATATTTTGGATCATTATGTCTGTTGAAATCAACATTCGGGAAGCCCTCAAATAACATACAAACTTGATTGATACATTAATATGACGAGAGTATTTAAAATCGAGATAAACAAAGAAACACGAGTACATCGAATGTTTTAAAGTATTTTTGATAAATTTTTCCACCAGTTTTTTATGAAAAGTTATTTTTTCACCGAAAATTTTCTTTGTAAGATATATGTATATGCACTTGAGCCTGAATAATATTTAATATGGTTTTAAATAATTTATAGAAAAAACAACTAAGAGTGCTATTTTCGAATAATGTTTTGTTAAAAAAAAAAAATACGATTAATCAAAAGTCGATTTATAGAATTAATATGTATTTTTAATTTTTAATTTTTAAATTTTTTGTCCCCACCCCATAAAATATACGCAAAACTTGTCATCACTGTTTTAGTCTAATATAAATCATCATTCACAATAACGACTCTACCTCAAAAAACAACAACAAATTGACAAAACTGTCATCACAATTTTTAATAATTTTCACGATAAGACCAAATTTCTTCTATTTATACAAAAATCTAAGAAATACGTGGCGTTTTTAATAACTTTTGTTATAAATTAAAATGAATTAATAGCGGACAATTGCAGTATTAAACAAACATGGCATTTCTAGAATATTTACAACTGATACTCTTCATTGGTTCCGCTATATTTGCGGCGCTTTTAATATCGGTAAGTTGGATGTCCATAAAAAACTTAATGCCAGCAAAAAATAAGCAACCGGCTGATTTTTGTAATGAATGTTTGGGATATTTTAAAATATGTTGTATATTTTACTTTTATTTTAGCTATTTATAGTACAAAAGTCAATAACTACACCTTTACCGGTTATTAAAAGGCACAAACAGGAGAAAACCTTTTTAGATCCAAATATTTTGAAAAATTTCGAGTTCCCCAGCATAGAAGATGAACCCACAGTAGATTTGAGTGTGATAGTACCAGCATACAATGAGGAACAGCGCAGTAAGTATTTTTAAAAAAATTTCAAAGCTTTGTTATTTTTAGGGGTTGTGCAAAAGAAAATTTCAATATGTAATTAATCATTAAGATAAGGAAGGTTTCTTGGAATAAGATTATTAGACATCAAGTTGTTGTGTTGCCATAAAAATCTCATAATAATATTCTAAAATATCTTAGTGCCTGTCATGTTGGATGAGTGCCTGGAATTTTTAGAGGCAAAAACAAAAGCTGGTAATTTCACATACGAGGTCATTGTGGTCAGTGATGGCAGTTCGGATGGCACAGTTTCTGTAGCTCTTAAATACACGAAAAAATATACGGTGAATAAAGTGCGTGTATTAGAATTGATTGAAAATCGTGGCAAGGGAGGTGCTGTTAGATTGGTAAGTTGTGAGAAATAGTTCTCTAAAAATTATTAACTAATGATATAATGTTTATAGGGTATGTTAAGTGCTCGTGGCCGTAATCTCTTATTCGCAGACGCAGATGGCGCTACCAAATTTTCAGACTACGATAAGTTGGCAGATATTTTACCCAGCATAGCTGGTGATTGGCAAGAAGACGCAGTTGTAATTGGATCAAGAGCTCATTTAGAAAAAGATGCCATTGCCTCAAGAAGTGCTTTTAGGTAAATAAAAAGAAAAGTGATGTTGTTATAAAAGGATTCTTTAGTCATTTTATAGAAGAAAAATTCTGCAAATTTTAACAAATTCATATACTTTTTAATTTTTTTATTAGAACATTCCTTATGCACGGTTTCCATTTTCTAGTATGGCTCTTCGCCGTACGCAGTGTAAAAGATACACAGTGCGGATTTAAGCTGTTAACAAGATCAGCTGCTATAAAATTATTCAAAAGTTTACATGTGGAAAGATGGTAAATTTAACTGTGTAGTATTTATGATGTAAATTATTTGTATTAAAATTTTCTCCTTCTCTAGGGCTTTTGATGTTGAGTTACTTTATTTAGTCGAACGTCTTAACATTCCAGTACGTGAAGTTGCCGTCAATTGGCAAGAGATAGAAGGTTCAAAACTAACACCTTTCTGGTCGTGGATACAAATGGGTGTCGATTTATTTTTAATATGGTTCCGTTATTTGGTTGGCGCTTGGCAAATCGATGTTAAACCCCATAAGCAATAATATTATTTTGTTGTATATACTTTTTTTTCCTAAATTTTATGAGTTTTTATAAAGTTTTTACTTTTCTATAAAGTATTTCGAAAGATTTTTTGATGTAAGCACTAGAATGAATATTTAAGATGAATAAGTCGTTTGCATAATTACTAAAAATAAAGTTTTTTTTTTTTAAATCTTGATCCGGTTTTAAAAATGTTTATTCATCATAATGCTGCTACGTTTCAATGTTTCACAAAGGCTGTTAAAACAGATTTTGTTCAATTATTGGAAACCTTTTGAAAACTATATTCCATAATTTTTACTGTTTTCTATTAAAATATAGTAAATTTCAGCGTGTTTAAATTAAAAACAAGAAGCCGAATCTTTAATATAATAATATATAATATCTTCACCTAAGCATACATACAAATTCTAATTTCTATGGGAATATATAAGACGTTTGAATGGTCTATCATTTTTTGAATTTGAAATACACTATTATTTCTCATAGCTATACTCGAAACCGTACTTAAAATTATGGAACGAAATTTTTTGAAGTACAATTTAAATGATAATGCTTAGATTCCCGAATAATAACCTTTTTTACGACTTTGCAAGGAAAGTTTTAAATTTTATTAAGAACATTGAAATCAGGATGTATTGGATTACATTATCATAATATTAACATAATATTAAGATTATAACTGTATTCCAAAATCAGCTCGATGATTTCTCGTATATTTAATTTATTCGTGTTCCTTAAAAGAACACGAATTTTGACCATAATTAGTTCAAAATCTTAAGATTCCTGTCTCGTATAAAAAATTGAGATATATATATTGACCAAATCGGATACAAACTACATATCCAATATTCGAATTTTGGAGTCTCATATCTCGGGAAGTATGAACTCGCGCATTTTCGTGGCACATTGCTCAGCATTTCAGCAAAGGCTTTTTTTATATTTGTTTTTTCGTAATGAGAAATGGGAGTTTTCAAATCTATCAAACACCCATAAGAAATACACGATGTGTGTGTAAAGCATTTGACGTGAGCGTATAGGCCCCCAAATAGTTTGAATGATTTTTCAAAAAACTGTTTTTTATACCCTTCACCATTCCGTTTGTAATTTCTACGTTTTTCATTTGCGACCCCACAAAGTATATATATTCTGGATCTTATAGATAGTGAAGTCGATATAGCCATGTCCGTCTGTATGTTGAAATCAACTTTCCGTAGCCCACAAAAAACTTACAAACATAATTTATACATCAATATGTCGGGAATTCTCCCGGCTCGGTCGCTATTTAAAATCAAAAAATCGGCCCACAAATGGCTGAGATATAAGGAAAAAACCGGGACAACCTCGATTTTTGGTCTATTTTTGATCTATATCAGGATTACTAAGTCATTAATATAGACAATATGGATATCTAATGATAGATATTTCAAAGTCTATTGCAACGATGTATATAAGGCTATAGTAATTTGGACCTACAATGGGTCAAAATAGAGAAAAATATTTTTTAACCCGAATTTTTTTTTACAAAAAAAATTTTTTTTCATTAACGTTTTTTCACTAATAAATTTAAAAAAAATTAAAAAAAAAATTGGAAAAAAAATTTAAAACAATTTTGAAAAAAAAATTTTTTTAAATTTTGAAAAACAATTAGAAAAAAAAAAATTTTTAAATTTTGAAAAACAATTAGAAAATTTTTTTTTTTAAATTTTGAAAAAAAATTTTAATTGTGTTTACCTAAAAATATTTAAAATTTTTATTTTAAAGTATAATTTTGTTTTTTTTTTAAATTTCTCGAACACCTATTTTGACCGGAATAAACCAAGTATGAGGAAATGTAGACAATAATACCTTCCTCTAATATGTCCCGTTTTCCGAATTTTGAAAAGTATTAATACACAGAATTGTCGTCTGCAAACGCATTTACCAAAGTCCAAATAATAATTCAAATTGTGTTTTATTTATTAAAATATTATGCACGTTAGGATAAATTGTACAAGTATGAAATTAGTAACGTGTACCATGTTGTCGTACTTACGAAGTATGAAAATAAAAATTTTTTGATTTTTTGAGGACGTAACTTCGATAAGTCGATAATTAGTAACTGTAGTACTACGAAATTTATTTCTTCAACAGCTTATTCATATATGTTAGCTATTTTGTGATATACATATATATTTTTTTAAATGATTTGTAATAACGTCTATCACAAAACCGTACTTCAACTCATTCTACGATTAGTACGAAATTTAGTATAGTGCAAGGCGAATTCAAACAAGGTGGTGGCAGTTCTACAAAAGCAACAATTGCTCTTAACAAATGTCGAAAAACTAATATGAAAAATTAACCAAATATATATTAAAACTTAATATAGTGTAGATAATTGAATAGTGAGGGCTTTATTTATTTATGTAAAAAATAAATATTTTGTTAATAAGCTTAGCATATGTAGATATTTAAATATAAAAAACAAGCTTTGACATCTGTTAGAACAAAAATGCGAGAAAAAAGTAATCTGGTGTTTGACAGACTCCACCTTGTATAAATTCGCCTTGGTGTTACCCAGCATAAGAAATATGTTCCCCAATGGGAAATGTTACCAGACTGCATAACTGTTACCAGACTGCACAACTTTATACTCCGGCTCATCTGGCTGTCGTCAAACAAAGTACACACAAACACCGTGCATTTGTTATGCGTCTTGGTTTGAAGACCCACCCTTTTTCATAATGAAAAACCGCATATAAAAAAAACGGTTTTGCTCATATGAAAAACTTAAAGAAAAAAACATTTGTCTGGCAGCACGTTCTGCAAAAAAAAAGAGAAAATATTAATTTTCTGCACAATTTAGTACTTTACTCTCTCGATTGAGTGAAACAAAAGTTTGTGTTAGCCAGAGTTTGTTTTCTTCTCGGGGGCAATATAGTGTTTCAGTAAAGAGTTTTGCAGTTTTTTGCTAAATAATCATTTAAATAACTCAATTAAAATACGAAATATATTAAAAATATTATAATTAATAATAAATAAAATAAATTTATAAAAAACTAATACAAAATCAGTGATTTTTTATATAAAAACCAAACTAACAACAGCAACAAGTGGTTTCGTATGCATTTTCGGCATTTTGATGCGTGTTTTTGTTCTTGCTTTTTATTTTCTACAACAATACAAAAAATTCCTGTAGGGAATGCAACAACAACATTAAGCACAAAACAAAAAGGCAAGAAGATAAAACAAGAATCCAATCAGAGTTTATTTAGTTGTTGCTATTGAATTGAGTGTGAGTGTGAGGCAGTGTGTATTTAAAAAAAAAAAAACAAGAAATAAATAAAAGAAATACAAAATATTCCAAGAATTAAAGGAATAATAATGAAATAAAACATATTTATAACTAGAATTAAATCTATATAAAATTAATGGATTAGTTAACTAAAAACCTTTAAAGTGTAATAATTAAGTGTAATTGAGTATATATTTATTTGAAAGAAATTGAAAGTGCCATTTATTATTGTTTATTTGTTTTGTTGTACATGAGGTTATTGTTTTTGTTAAACCACAATTGCAATAACAACAACTCACTCTTGCTGTGTACTTCTAGTGTTTATGGTTGTTGTTATTGTGTTTCTAAAAAAACTGCTCGCGCCTTAATTAGTTGTTTTTCATCATTATTGTTGTTTCTCTTAAGAGCCGCTTTGAAATTTTGTATGAAAATTAACTTATAAATAAAATAACTTAATTAAACTCGCCGAAAATATAAAAAAAACAACGTGCCATCATTTAAGCCACACTTAAAAAGACATCTTTCGAGGTAAGTAAGAAAACCTGGTTATTTGTTTTATCTGTAACATGGTCGCTTACTAAAGGGCTTTTAAGTTTTAAATTTAAGATTAACAAGAACAACAACTTATTTTGGTTAGCAAGTTCCAATTGGAGTGAGTCATATTTTGTTTTGGCTAATTTGGCATTTTTGTTTATTTGTATGACCATCTTTGGTTACTCCATCATAAAACTATCAACTTATACCTACCTTTTTTGTAAATACTTGAGCTGTCTTTAATTCCATGATTATTCAAATTTAACTTCGATTTGATGTTTTGTGTAGATCATTTAAATGACCTTGAGAGTTCAAAAGCATTTTTGATGGAAGAGCTTTTTAAGATATAGATAGCACCATTTTCTCAATGTCTGGTTATCGTTTTTCGTAACGCTATAGGTCGGTATATACTTCCAATTAATATAATTTTTGTATGCGAACTGTCAGTATATCGTCATGATCAAAAATAACCAGAGATTGAGAAAATGTGACATACAGTGGTTGACAATACAAACATTTTCAAAAATTTAATTAATAGCTCAAAATCCCAAAAAATTAAAAAAATTTACTACCTATTTCGGGAAGAGACGATATATATCGATAACATAATGAATTTTTGAACCTTTACTCTTCTGAATTCGATAATATTTGGTACATATATGTTTTTTATTGTCGCACGAGTTCTCGAGAATTTCGAAATTTGTTTTAGTTTGAATTTCATATAGCTTCAAACATAGAATAAAAGTGTAGAGCGTGAAAAAATTACTTTCTTTTCACACATACGGGTGATACAATAACAAAATACATGCAATACATTCTCATACATTAGGTTTTTGACAACAGACATAGGTTTTTGGCCATAGGGTAACATAGAGACGAGACGGAATTGTCAAAAACCTAAGTCTGTTGTCAAAAACCTATCTCTTGCAACAACAAAATACATGTTAGTCAATGTATTTTGTTGTTGTATCAGACATATGATTTGTTGTATTTTTGTTTGACAATACGGAATGTCTCGTCTCTATGTATAATTCTCTATGTTTTTGGATCTCAGTTACCTATCTAGATGTAATCTATGGCTTCAAAGTTAAATTTTTTTAATAAATACAGCTGCGGCCAAATTAATAGCACAACTGTTACATTGATTTATGTTGTTTTTATATAAATTTATACTTTATTCACTAAACTTTCAAACATTAAAAAAAATTTGGAAAATTAGATGCAAATTTTTAAGAAAAACTACTAATACATACTTAAAAAATTCACCTGTCAAAAAAATAGCACCAAGATAAATTTAGTAACAATTATTATGGTTTGTTACGTTCTTAGCACGTTATCATTAAAAGTAAAATATTGTTGTCTTTTGTTTTCGTAATTTTTAGCAAAAAAGACCCACAGAGATTACAAAATCTAGCAATTTTTGTATCGAATTCGTATGACAAATATGTTTTTTCATTCCCCAAAATACATTCTTAAATGTGTTTGGTTTCCATTTACCCTTTTTTGTGACTCTTGGACATCTATTTCTAAAAATCTGTTTGGGGATATCGCATCCTGTGCCACGACATTAACATTTTACCGTGAAACCTAAATTTATAACAATTATTCATTCCACAGATCATTCCTTTGATTTATACCTGAGCATGATTCTATCAAGCATTAGATCATATAAGAATGAATTATTTATTCCACATATTCAATATATTCTTCGAATGTTATAGTAGGAAAACCAATATCAAACTATAATTTTAAAATCTGTGTGTTTTATTCATCTTAACTTACATTTTCGTGGGAATTGGATTCAGAGGAGATTCTATAGAAGTCAGATATCAAACAATATTTTCTTAATTATTTGACCAAAAAGTGCTTTGGTACTTTAATGTTGAAGAATGGTAATACGATTTTGGAAATTATACCTTTAATACAGGATGTCATATTGTTATTTGTGAAATTTTTCAAGGATTTAAGTAATTTACATTTTATTCTCGTAATGGTCAGCGAATAACTGCGAGAACATAAAAACCACCGTAGAGAACATAAAAGCCTGATTTTCAAAACGGTGGGCTAAGAGTGTTATGATTAAAAGCGATAAGCGGTTTCGCAGCCTAAAATTATATATATATATATTTTGAACGCAATGTTTTTTAATACCATTTCTAAATATCTATAAATATTTTTATTCTGAATTCAGCAGTATGTTCAGAAATCATAATTTTTTAAACTAGAGCTCACATACACCACTTTTTATACCCTTCACCTTCGTGAGAAGGGTATAATAAGTTCGTCATTCGGTTTGTAATTTTCACAATATAATTTTCCGACTCTATAAAGTGTATATATTCTGGATCCTTATAGATAGCGGAGTCGATTTAGCCATGTCCGTCTGTCTGTCTGTTGAAATCAATTTTCTGAAGACCCCAGATATCTTCGGGATAAAAATCTTTAATAATTCTGTCAGACATGCTTTCGAGAAGCTTGGCTATAGTAAGTTGGACCTACAATGGGTCAAAATCGGGAAAAATATTTTTTAACCCGATTTTTTTTTCACAAAAAACATTTTTTTGTCATAAATTTTTTTCACTAATAAATTAAAAAAAAAAATTAAATTAAAACATATTTTTTAAAAAAAAATTGGAAAAAACTTTTAAAAAACTATTTCTAAAAAAAAATTTTTTTACAAAAAAAATTAAAAAAAATTTTTAATTTTATTTATAGCTCTCTTATTTGTTTTTTTTTTTTAATATAATACCCTCTGAATGGAACATAAAGACCAAGTTATTTCTTAGATACTCTTATTTTTGCAAAATCTATATTCCCGAAGTTCCCCTAGAAATTTTTGCCTGAGACACTATAGTTTAGGATAGTTACACAAAATATATTCCACTGTTTCTAGTTCCTAAATATCCTCGCACAACCTACGGCAGTCCTGTGCGCCCATATTCCATTTTCCAATAAGGGATCCAATTGAACAGTGCCCGGTTATCACTCCTACTAAAGACCTGAGATTTTTCCTAACCAATCCAATTAGTAGTCTGGTTGTCTTTGCATCTAACATTGGCCAAATAGCCCAGGACACTCTGCAATCCGTCCTACTATACCAGGATTGGTTCGTAAAGTCCCGGAATCAGAACACTGTGTGTTAAACACAAATGAAGAATTTCTCACATAAGTACAATTCAAAAATAAGGAGGTACAGAGGAAAAAATGTTTAATAGTACTGTTTCAATTATGGAGTTTTTCTAATAACTCCTTCTGTGGCACTGAGCTACAAATACTGATAGTTAGAAGAATGTCTCAGACGATATTCGCCTTAAGAGTCTGAGTTGTTTCTGGTTTATACAATATAATTTTCTTATAAACATCGTGGATAAACTTTGGGTTATCATTAAGTTAAGATTATGTATAAGACTTTTGTGTACATATTCAAAAATCCAGGATGCAACATAAACGTGCAAAGACTGACACGGCTTTCAACTTAATTTTTCCCTTTTTTATAACAGCTGCACTTTTCAATGTCTTTGTTATCGTCTACAAAAATACTTATTGCAAATAAATAATCATCTGTTCTGTTTTTGTTTAAATCTAATGTATAATAATGTTGTGTTCACAAGAAAACTGTATTGAAAGTAATGTTGAAAAAGCATTATTGTTTATATTAAAGTGAAATGTGTTCTTATCAATAAACAAATGAAACAAAAAAAAAAAACATAAATTCCTGTACACTCGTATAAATATTTATGGGCGATAACATAATATTAAGCGTCTGTTATTCAAACCCCTTTCACATGGACAATATAAACAATTTCAACTGCTAACAGAAGTAAATAATATTAAGCAAACTGAAGTAATAACACAATTCAATAGGCAGGCGGTAAAACCTTTTATCGTTATAAAGAGATGGACAATGGCAGTTGAGTTGCCCAGAATATTAAAACAAAAACGTCTATGAGTTTCAAATGGTACATGTTTTTTCTCTTGGTGTAGTTTGACATTTCCTTATCAAGGCTTAAACAACCAGTATTAAATGTATTTACAATAAATAACTTTATGAATAATTTGTGCATTTATTCAAGTTTATTATGTTCCACTATTTATTTATATTTTATTTGCTTAATTATAAACAAACATTAAACGATTACTCGCACTTTATATTCATGTTTGTTTTTTGGTGACTGATAAGTGCCTAGTATTCATATTATTTGATTTATGGCTTTTATATGGAATTAACACTGTTTTGAATTATTTAGAGAAGCCCTTTACGCCTCAGACTACTCCAGCTATAATGCTGCACTGTTTTGTATTAAAAAGAGTGATGCTAATGACGCATGGAATCACACAAAAAAGCAAAAACTATCGCCATTAAATGATGGGGTAATGAACGCTGAATAAAACGATTTATACTGAAAATGAACAAAATGAAAACAGAATTAAAGGCGTGAATAGCAGCAGAGGGGCAGTCCATTACATATGGTTTTACATAGAATATTTCTTTATATATTTTTTTGTATTATGGGTATATTAAATTTCATGACATGTAATGCATATTGATTAGCAAAATCCACATACTACTACGCGTGTTTTATGCGGGGACATGGCCAGAAATTGATGATAAGAAAACAAACTGGAATTAAAAACAAACCCAGCGGCATTTTGCGAAGATGGAAGGTAGAAAGAAACTTTAATTCGATTTGTTTCTTGTTTTTTTTTTTGTAAACCTTGCATATTATTATTAAGTGTGTTATTTAACGAAATACTTGGTCAGCTCTCTCGAAATAACAGATTCTTATAGACACTTGTTTTAATGTCAAGCAGAATGATGGAAGATATTGATAGTACTCACAAAATTACCAAACCCTAATACAAATGATTCCCAAGACAATTGAATCTTCGTTCCGGAGTGACCTCGAGTTGTACTCGACCAAAGATTGTCAACTTAAAGTCAGCTTCATTAACGTATTTAACAGACGCCACCAAAACAACATAACCGCCACAGACTGTCAAAACTACTCAACCTTATTAGAGAAAACCTTTATAAGGAGTGTATTAATAACAATCCTGAAAAGATCACTGACATTCATATTAGGACTTCGAAAGATCGTGATTATTATCAAAACATACGTACATACAATAAGGATAAGATAGAAACTTCTACTTATCAACAATGTTGATAGTATACGGTTTTTAGCATTGTTTATAAGTATGGCAACACTAAATGTTTAAGCTGCCAACATTGACATCGAAAGCTCTAGAATTCGAACATACTAGTTGTCCGTTAAGAGCATTGTAGAAGATTCCCGAAAGATGGAGTGTGTATAAATAGTAGCAGAGGTTGCAGTGAGTGAGTTTATCATAGGCGCTGTTAGAGTTAACATCAACAGTCTTGTACATTTAAGTTTGTACATTATAACCTTGTGTGTGCATTTCTGCGAATTGATAAACGTCTATTTGAACTGCTGTTGTTGTACATTTTAAATAAATAAAGAGTTGTTACAATTTTAAACTACTAAAACTGCTTTTATTTGCAATCAAAAGTATCCGGTTTGTTTAATGGAAATAAACCATCGTTTTAAAAAGATTAAAACGTAACAATATGATACAGCGTATTTCGAGCCAATTACAAGTAAACCCCAGAAAAGTATCCAGTTATAAAGTTCAAATAACATAGTAACTAGTTCTCATTATATAGTCTTAAGGGTGGAAAATTGTCGGACATCGTGAAGTATTTCATATCCGAAAACTTTATAAAATGGATAGGACGTCGAAGGTAAAAACATCAGTATAAATACTTCTGAAAATAATTGGAGAGCATGGAATCCTTATGTAAAAAGCTATCTAAGGCAAGCCTGAAACATAGAACTTATAGATACCTGTACTGTATTAGCAATAGAAGGTCTTACATATCATGCAACACAAACTGCAGTAGTATTGCAAAAGAAGGATTAGACTAAATCATTAATTAGGAAAATTTTTTATATTATTGCTTGGCGATACAGGAAACATTGATGAAGAGAACCTGGGTCCGAATTACCGTATTAGTGATCGAATAAGATATACTTAGTATTCGATATCGAAATTATAATAAAATGTACTAAATACCTAGCTGAATTTCGAATGCCATAATCCCAAATAAGAAAATTTCGATCACTTTTACTAGATATCGAATGCGGTAATTCGGAGCCTGTATGTTGGTGACGGTATCTAGATTGAGAACTTTGTCATACTTGATAACTCATCTAAGCATGATAGGAATGGAATTCAATGTTAAAAATAAGAAAAGGGAAAAATCTCCCGGGGAATTTTTATTCATAATTGGGCTGTATGTGTTGGTGGCGGTATCTACATTGAGAAGTTTAGAAGTCAAATTAGCTTTATGCTGCTCTGAACTAAATAGTTCATTTGACAGATTATGTCGAAAAGGTATTATCAATTCCACCACACTATTATAAAAACAAATAAATAATGTTTGGAGATCAATCCAAATATGAAGCAATACGAAGCAGACCATCTTTAATACCAGTGTTATATTACGCTAATGAAATTTGGAAACCTTCACTTGCTTAGTCGTATAAGCAATGTAGACCTGTGACTCAAACTAATCAGCAAACAGCACCAATAAAAATTAGAGTGCGAAGACCTTGTCAAAACATAATCCGAGAAGCATTCAGATGAAATTCACAAGGTAGTCAGTCGGTAACTTAAAGCTTCCACAAAGACCTGAAGAAGAACCATTGACGATGAGTTGCATTCTGTAAATTATAATTGGAGTGACATATGATAACAGAGTGAGATACACAGTAATAGTAGAGGTTCTATGCTTTAGTGGGAGATAAGAATGTCAGAAGAAGTATTTTAAAAACAATTTAGATAGAATTTCTCAAATGAATACACGGCAAAACTCTAATTAAGATTCCATTTGCAATTCTCGATTGATTTGGTATTTAGTTTATGTCAGACATAAACTGGCTCAATTATTATAGGAAATTATGCAGACTGGATGCAAGGACATCATTGCCAATATTACATAGATTGAAGGGTATGCATATGAGGAAGGGTTAATAACTCCGTGCCTTTTTGAATTAAACACAAGTTTTTTTTATAAAAAATCATTTTATTTTTCAATATAGTCTTCTTTTAGCTCATACACTTTGTCCAACGTTTCTCCAATTTTTTTTTATACCTTCCAATAAATAAGATTTGTTGATGTTATCGTTGGAGTCAAATCTCTTTCCGCCGAGCCATTTCGTAAGTCTAATTCATAGATTTTTGCCATGTAAACTGCACAGATGATAGATTTTGAGCAAACGCGGCTGCCATCTTGCAGAAATCCTTCTCACACCCAAGTGAGCATTCAAAATTGAAACCACTAAGCCAAGTGAGATGCCTATATCTTCCACAATCTCTAGCACTTTTAATATCCGGTCGGCCAAAACCATATCGTTAATTTGTTTAATTGTTTCAGGTGTAGACACCTCAACTGGGCGTCCAGAACATTCGGCATCTTCCATGCTCGTACGGCCACAACGAAATTCAGTAAACCAAGAAGGGTATATATAAGTTTGTCATTCCGTTTGAAATTTCCACAATATAATTTTCCGACCCTATAATGTACATATATTCTGGATCCTTATAGATAGCGGAGTCGATTAAGCCATGTCCGTCTGTCTGTCTGCCTGTTGAAATAATTCTGTCAGACATGCTTTCGATAAGTTTCCTATTTAAAATCAGCAAAATCCGTCCAGGATGTCAAATAACGGAGATATGAGCAAAAATCCGAGACAACATCTTAAAATTTCATCAACAAAATACAATTTATTGCATGCTTTGACAAAAAAGCAACAAAACGTATGTTTGGATGTGTGTTGGTTTCATTGCTTTTTCGTTCGTAACTTCTACAATATAATCTGTTCGTCAACAATTCAATGTAAAATTTTTAAAAGTTTTCTTGATATATTTAGGATTCTATACTCTGAAAGTGGGCAATTAATGCATCCACAACAAAGGTGAAGGGTATATAAGATTCGGCATAGCAGAATATAGCATTCTTACTTTTTTATCATTGAAATTGATGGTGGAGAGTTCCCATAGTATTTATCTAACTTAGCCTTGGTTTGAGTGATGCATAATGAACTCAAAATTCACTTTTTCAATTTTCTCAAGATATGCGGTAGTCTGTGATACCAATTTTGATGAAAGATGCCTGTTGACAGGAGCAATGTTGCCCTTTCATTTAAGAGGCGGGAATCTGTACAAGATCCGCCCTCGTATCTTATAGCGATTGCAATTAATATGACAAGATAAGGTGGCGGGCTATTCTGTTATAGCAGTCACAATTTGGCACTTGTCCTAAAGTTGAGATTCGTCAGTATCGTAATCTAGATCACCGATATTCTGCAACTTATTGCAGATTATCATCTTTTGGAATGAATTGAAAGCCATCTCATTCATTAGAACGATTAACTGATTTAACAATGTTTTCGGGTTGTATGACAGATGTCGCCTCTTTAAATATTAAGTCACTCCTCAAACATCTACTCAGGGAAAACAGATGCGTTATGGCAACCAAATTTGTTGCCAATCGAATGATTCTACCTTAGTAACCGAATTTTACAGTTGTGGGTATAAAATTTTAGGAGGTGTAACAAAAGTTTGGTTACTTCAACCGATATTCTTCTATAACAACCGTCTTTCTGTTGATAGAACCAACAAATTCAATGTGTGCAACCGAATCATTCGATTGGCAAGAAATTCAATTGCTATCACGAATCTGTTTTCTCTGTGTATTAGTCTTGTTTTCTTTATTTATTTTTGTCTATCCTGTTCTTTTGTATTGCCTGTACTTAGGTGTAAGCCTTTCTGAATTACACATAAATTTGTTGCTGGGATTAAAGCTATTTTAAAATGATTTATGTAAATATATAAGTATATACATTATAAACATAAAAACTGTCAATTATAAATATGAATTAGACATCTAAGTCATTTGAAATTCTTAACTTGTTGCCAATTAAATTTCCATATAGTGCCAAGTTTTGTTGAATTCCGTGTTCCTAGTTGTATTGAAATTAAAAACATTGGAATATCCCTATACCGTTAATGCCACTTAAAAAACAGTTTATAAAGAAATTAAAAAAAAAACCAGACATCAATTGTATTCAACCAATAGTGGTTTTAAGTAAAAAAAAAAACATTATGAATATTATGAAGGAGTTATGTATAATTCGCAAGAAAATATATACAGGGTTTTCCAACAAGAGATGTTATTTTGGTATTCAAAGAAAAATGTCATTCTTTGAGATAAATGATGTTTTATTTCATAATAAAGAGGAAGGTATGCCGTTAATAATGAAAAACAACATCAGCCAAATGGCCACTACGACCACGTTTACAGGCCCATATCCTTTTCATGAAATTTATTTATTTATTTATTAGTTTGTTGTTCTATACAAAAGACTTAAAAGTCTTATATTCCAGTACAGAACTATGGAATTGTAAAACACATTAGATATACTTATAAAATATAGCTTAGCATAACTCAATTGATACAAAATAAATCAAATAGAACAAAAATTAACAGAATATAACTATGAATTATTACAATATAACATAGAATTACATAGAAATACAATAATGATAAATAAAAATTATATTTGTACATTCAATCACATTACATTAAACAGATAAGGTTTTTAATTTGAAAATAATTTAATAATGTTTCTTTTAAATTTAAACGCGTTGCTTATGGTTTGAGAACTATGAGGTATTGAGTTCCAGAGAGGTATTGCATATGTAAAGAATTGCCATTTAGAGATACGGCT
The DNA here is from genome assembly GCA_942486065.2 of Calliphora vomitoria. NCBI lineage: Eukaryota > Metazoa > Arthropoda > Insecta > Diptera > Calliphoridae > Calliphora > Calliphora vomitoria. The sequence continues at coordinate 111,337,443 of OW818030.2, read as the reverse complement.
ACGAGTTTTAAATATAATTAATCTTTTTCATAACCAAATCACAAAGTGGCTGCCCTATGTCCTCGATAGCCTCATGAATTCTATCGACGTTGGGTTGTTGGCGTAGACCTTATCTTTCACGTGGCCCCAAAGGAAGAAGTCGTAAGGTGTTAAATCACAAGAACTCGGTGGCCAATTGTAATCACTTCTTCGAGAGATAACACGGTCGGGAAACTTTTCCCGTAAAAGAGCAATGGTTTCGTTGGTTCTGTGGCACGTAGCGCCGTCTTGTTGAAAGTAAATGTTGTCCAGATCAATATCATCCAAAATACAGTGTAATGACGTTTGTGGAATGCCAAATTCCAAATAACGACGAGGAATGGACAAACCTTGGTTTTCATCAACACTTTGGGCTACAGCAGCAATATTCTCAGTTGTTCTTGAGCAGCGTGCACGGGTTTTATTCTTCACATCACTAACTTGTCCCAACAGCTCGAATTTTTCCACCAATTTCTGTATTGCGGTCCGACAAGGTGCTTCACGACGACCCAAAAATGCTTTAGTTTTGCGAACTGTGACTGTAAGATTTTCACAATTTTTGTAGTGAATTTTAATAATTTCAATGCGTTGTTAAAGTGTGTAGCGTTCCGTTTCTAGTAATGGCGTAGTTTCTACTTGTCAAATGTCAAAGAATAAAAGCTTCAAAAGTGACAGCTACCGAAATACCGGGTGATTCGAAAGAACACCTGTTGTTGGACATCCCTTTACATATTTGGTGGAAAAAATGCTGGTAAATCTTTATTATTAAGTACCTATATAGGAACGAAGAGTGAACCAGTAAGTGAATTGTTTCGAATAAGCAAAAAGTTTGAATGAGTGAAATTGTTGACGTTTGAAAGATATCGACGGAATATATATATACATGAACGCTTATAAATAAACCATCTTACATTTAATGGATGCATCGTTTTTTTTAACAATTGAGCAATTACAGAAACGTGTATGTGCATGATTTAAACTGAGCTTTGTTTTCTGATTTCCAACAATTTACGAATTGTTGTTCATAGATAAATACATATAGATCGGAAACTCTACTGCAAAGACCTAACTCAGTTGTCAAAAACCCAAGTGGTGAGAATGTATTAGTAAAACATGTAAGGGAGTTATATTCAGTTATATTGAAAAATCTATTTTTTCAGCTAAAATTATAAATCCTGGCACCAATTAAATAAAAATCAAATTATTTTTTTTTTTTTCAAAATTTTAAACTTTTTTTTTTGAAATTGTTTTTTTTTTATTTTTTTCCAATTTTTTTTTTAAATTTATTAGTGAAAAAAAAAATTATGACAAAAAAATTTTTTGTTAAAAAAAATTCGGGTTAAAAAATATTTTTCTCGATTTTGACCCATTGTAGGTCCAAATTACTATAGCCTTATATACATCATATACATGGACTTTTAAATATTTATCATTAGATATCCATATTGTCTATATTAATGACTTAGTAATCCAGATATAGATCAAAAATAGGCCAAAAATCGAGGTTGTCCCGGTTTTTTCCTTATATCTCAGCCATTTGTGGGTCGATTTTCTCGATTTTAAATATCATCATAAGCTGTACTATTCAGGTGTAAAGATGTATCAATCATGTTTGTAAGTTATATAGGGGTTACGGAATATTGATTTCAACATACAGACGGACATGGCTATATCGATTTGGCTATCTATAACGTTCCAGAATATATATACTTTGTGGGAATGTAGAAATGACAAACTTATATATACCCCTGCCACTCATGGTGAAGGCTATAAAAATATGTAAAAACAAAAACAACAATCGTAAGTTTTATTACTTTGAGTAATTTTTTTGTTTGAGTTTTTATTCTAGCTTCCGATCTATGTGTCTTTCTCTATGATACCAGCGACTCATAAAATCTCTAAAATTAATATGTTCTACTTTATTTTATTTGCATTAATATTGTACAATTTCTATCATGCTTAGTTGTATATAAAAAAAATTTGCATAAATATTTTTCTAAATTGCGAAATTTTATGCCAACCACAAATCATTTTAAATTTATTTAAATTTAAGATTCTCTCACGTGCATAAGAAATTCTAAGAATTCAATAATTTTTTTTTTCTTTCCTCTCAAATATAACATTATTTATACAGATTAATTTATTTAATTTTTTTTCTTGCAACATTTCACTTTTTTTAATGAATGAAATAAATCGCAGAAATAATTTCAACTAGATTTTTATCAATTCTTTCTGTTTTTGTGATTATGTATTTTTGCGACTACACAATCACAGTTTCAAACCGGTTAAATGAATTTTATCTTAATCTTTTGTTTATAGTTCATTATTTTGACTACTTTTTTTTTCTTTTTTTGTAAATTCGTGTTACTGCAAAAAAGGTTATAATAGCCTGGCTTAAACATTTTGAATATGGATAAAAATACTTAAAAAAAAAAAAAAACAGATACAATTTAAGACAGAAGACAAAAACAATAAGAGGAAAAAAATTAAACACTTTGCCATAGAACTGGCTCGCGCTTAAAACCAGTTATAAATTAAAAGGAAAACAAAAAAAAAAAAAAAAAAAAACCGAATGAAACGTCAAATTGCAGTTGACTACAGTTTATTTAAATGAAAAGGTATGTTGACGAATGTTCTGCTTTTGGAATACCCTACACAATGGAGGTAGGAAGGAGGTGGGACGTTGTTTGTTGAACATTTGTGAAAAATGGAAATTTTATAGGGAAATCTTATTGTTTCCTCAAACTACGAGGACGGGTAAATAAGTCCGTGACTTTTTTTTAATGAAACGGAGGTTTTTGGATAAAAATCCTATCATAGTCTCCTTTGATCTATATACGCTTTGCCCAAAGTTTCTCAAATTTTGTTATCCCTTCCAAAAAATAAGATTTATCGAGGTCATCAAAATAGTTATTTAATGACCAATTCACTCCGCGAAACCCACTGTTTTGACGGCTGTTCCGTCTCTGGTGTGTTACGTTCAGGGTTATGAAACGTCGCAAAAACTCGTTTATATTGCGGTTGAACAACGACAAACACTCTTGCGAAGTTGCCAAATGATTGCACAAACGCAATAAATTGTGAGCAAATGCGGCACCCCTGCTTGCGGAAAGCCTTATCATACCCAAGTGATCATTCAACTGAGCCTTCTAAGATGCCTATGGCTTCCACAACTTTTCGCACTTTCAATCCCCGATCGGCCAACATAATATCGTGAAGTTTTTCAATTGTGTCGGGTGTAGAGACCTCAACTGGGCGTCCAGAAGGTTCGACATCATCCCTGCATGAACCGCAACATTGAAATTCCGGAAACCTCTTTTTACCATTGAAATTGAAGGTATAAATGTTCTCAGGGATGTCCCAATTTGCCGATTTGCAGTGACTGGAAATATCGCTCGATTTAAACGCTTCTTGACAACTTTATTCAAGGTGTTTTTTAATTCAAGGAGTACATGAGTTTCCAACAGCAATTGAACACAAAGCTCACACGACAATGGACATTCGGAAGGATGTGTTTCCTGGTTGCCTAATACCTCCAAACACGGAGATTTGAAGTCAAATATACAGAGGTTTTATTTCAAATAAAATTTCTGTCTATGTTGGAATTAGTAGGTTTGAGATTTATTATACCCTTCACCTTCGTGAGAATGGTATAACTTTATAACTTTCCGACCCTATAAAGTATATACAGTGTTGGAAAAAATAATAGAAACGAGAGCTTTTTTTCAAATGTTTTAAGTATATTAGTCAAGTTTAGTTTTGTTAAAAAAAAATGAATATGCAGTTTTGTTTATCAGACATACAGCATTTATATTTTAATACATTATATGACTAACAATGTAAAGAGTCAATATTTTTACTGGAAAAAATAATAGAAACGCGTAAAAGGATTCAATTTTAAGAGGCACATCTTTATATTTTTTGTTAAAAAATTATTTTATTTTAATATTTTGTTGCTCTACTTTTGTTTTTCACAACTTTATTGCATCTGCGACTCATCTCAATCGACCAATTTTTTTTGCAAACGTCCTTGTCAATGGAAAACCACTCTTCCTGTATTTTTTCCCACAATTCGTCCTTATTTTTCGAACTGAAACCTTCGAGCTTCCTCTTGAGCATTCCCCAAAGGTGTTCCATTGGGGTTAAGGTCCGGTAACTGCGAAGGCTATTCCATAAGAAGTACTTTGTTGACAGCAAACCAGTCCTATGCGAACTTTGAGGAGTGCGTCGGATCATTGTTCTGCTGAAACTGCTATATCAAGGGCGTGTCTTCCTCAGCAAATTTTGTTCTTTATCCAATATATTGGACCGACACCAGAAGAAGAAAAACTCAACCATATCATGATATATATTTTTTTTTAATATTATTGCAAAGTATAATTTGGTGAAGGGTATATAAGACTCGGCACAGCCGAATATAGCTCCCTTACTTGTTTTTGATATCAAATGTTAAAACCAAGTTAAAGTTTGACATTGGATGTTCGTCAGATATAATCGCTTCTTGACAACTTTGTTAGGGTTTTTTAAGTCAGGAACTGGAGGACATTAGGTTCCAATAGGACGGTGCAGTTGAATATAAAGCTCGCACGACCATGATTATTTAGAAGGATAAGTTTCCGGGTTACCTAATCCCTGCAAGCAGGGAGTTTTGAAATCAAATTGAGATTGATTTGAAATCCAACTCAAGTCAACCTCAAATTTAATACAAATTTGGAACTCAAACCTCTGTTTAGGTTTGATTTAGTAGGTTTGATATCAAATGTTAAAACCATGTTAACGTTTAACATTAACTTTACCAATTGCCGATTTGCAGTGACCGGAAAGATTGCCAGATTTAACAGTTTCTTGACAACTTTATTTGTTTTCTTTCAAGTCAGAGACTGGGGGCTTTCTAATTGAACACAAAGCTCTCGCGGCAATGGAAATTTTGAAGGATGCATTTCAGTAAACACTAAGGTTTGGTCACAAATTGAAAATTAATTGAAATCAAACTCAAGTCAACCTCAAATTGAATTAGTAGGTTTGAAATTCATGTTTGTTATCTAATGTAAAAACCATGGTAATGTTTGACATTGTGTTTTCAGGAATGTTCCGATTTAACCACTTCTTGACAACTTTATTTGGGGTTTTTAAAGAAAACCTCAAATTGACCAAGCCTCTCGGAGATTGGGGCAATGAGGCAAAACATGAATGATTCCCTCAATCGGGAACTTGTGACAATCTCTGAATGGGGTCGTGCGAATATAGTAGCTTTCAACGCTCGCAAAACTCAGTGTTGCATGTTGACACAAAAACGAACGACAGACAATGTTGCTTCATCTGTATTTATGGATGGTGTAAATATTGTCGAATCAGACGCTCTTGATTTTCTGGGCATGAAAATACAATGTGATGCCCGCTGGTCTAAACACATTTTTCAAGTGTCGAAAGAAGCATTCAAGTGTCTCGGTTTTTTGAAACGGTGTAGGAATTACTTCGCTCCATCTGATCTACTCACTATTTACACCACCTATATCCGACCGAAAATGGAATACAACTCCCATGTATGGGCCGCTGCTTTAAAGTCTATTTTGGAGCTGCTCGACCGCGTACAGGAGAGGTCGAAGGTGATTATTGGTGACAGTAGGGTGTCCAACTCTATTGATTCGCTGGAGCACCGTCGCAATGTGGGCTGCGTTTCACTGTTCTATCGGTACTACAATGGAATGTGTTCTGATGAAATTAGGGAACTTGTTCCTGATACCCGCAGATTTTTACGTAATACACGTTTTTTGTCACATCCCTTTGTGGTCGATTGGCCAGTGGACCGCACAATACATTACAGGGAAAATTCATTCTTTAGCCGTACTATACGTATGTGTAACAAACTTCCCGTTGAAGTGTTTGCTGCCATTTCCAATGTGGGAAAGTTCAAATCGAATGTTCACAAACACTACTCCCTCTTTCCTCACTCCCATTACCTTCTTTTCTAGTTCCAACACAATGCTTTGCAGGGGATGACACCCCTGAGTGCTGGTCCAAGAAAAAAAAAAAAAAAAATTAAAAGTTAAACCTATGTCTAGGAGTAGGTTTGAGATTCATGGTTTATATCAAATCCTTGTTTACGTTTGATATTAGGTGTGCTGCGATGTTCCAATTTGTCCGAATGTCAGACAATATCGCCCGATTTAACCACTTCTTGACCACTTAATTTGAATTTTTAAAGTCAGGTGTTTAAAAGCCAGAAACTCCAGATCTGCTGAGAGTAGCCACTACCGCCAAACATTTTTTAGTTTTTTGAATTTGACTTAAAATTTTTGTTTAACTTGAGTAAGTTTTCATTTAGCTGGCTGTAATTTTAAGGCTCTGCTGACAATTTTAGAGCCAGCAGCCGTGAAACCGGATCGGCGCAGGTCTCAGTGGAGAAATGATTGGCCCAGAAAACGCCTTATAAATATACAGCCTCTAAAAGTCGGTCTTTATTGATCGTTTTAAATATATTTTCACTTTTACTTGGTATTTCCGGGATATTGCCAATGGTTAGTATCAGTTTTTTTTCTCTTTTTTTTTACAAATAAATATTTTTATTGTATAATAAACCTTAAAATTTTGTTTAAAGAATCAAATACCTAAATAAATCAACTTATTTAAACAAAACATTTTTTTGTTAACCGCAAAAAACTATTATGGCTTTTATTAAGAATTTGCCAAACTAATTGAAATTTGAGTCAATTTCAATAATGACTATTAAAGCAGCAACGTTTCAATCAACCAATGTACTCGTAAATCGTAACATAAAGCGGTGTTATTTGAAACACTCGCTATTATAGCTATAATGAGGGCCAGTTATTGTATTGTATTATTTTCAATATAAGTATAATTTTTGGTGTTTTTTTTAAATAATTTTTTTGTCTATTACGGAGTTTTGCTGTAGTTTTTTTTTGCTGTTTTAATTGAATATTTATTACGTGTAAATAATTAAGTTTATTTTTTTGTTTTTTTTTTTTTGCAAATTAGTTTTTAAAATATTTCTATTCATTATTACATACAAAATTAATGAATAAAGCTGTCTATAATAATAGACACTATAACCAAGTGCTCTGTTGTTTTGTTTTATAACCGTGAGATATCATTTGATCAAATCTATCACGAGCTTAGCGTTTTTATTTTTCCTCTAACAAAAGAAAATTGAAATCGTTATTTTCCCCACAGAGAGTTCGAGATTGTTTTCATTAACACTTTACAATGGCCAATTTGAAAAGCAAAAATCATGAATGAGAAATTGTTTTCAGTTTTAAATTTGCCAGGTATTTAAATTCATTTGCAAAATCTACAAAAACAAACAAAAAATTTACTTAGATCATTTATCTACTAGTTAGTGCAACAAATTAGGGTGTAATGTATTTAAATGGTTGGAAATTTGTGTTTTAAGTAATTGTAGGCAAATGAGTTGCTATTTATCTGTAAATAAAACGTAATAGCTAAACGAATAAGAGTTGAAATGTTTGCAATTCAAAGTCATTAACATTATGAACTTGACAGTACTTTGGAAACTTGATGACTATAAATTAGGGAACTTTATGACTAGGCGCCACACCATATTACAGGTTATTAATTCATTTCATTTTCACTGCATGTGACAAACTGGGCTCATAACAATGAGATTTTTTTAAGTGTTAGGATTTGATAATTATAACCAAGGATAGTATCAACTATGAACTGAGATACAGAAGAAAGTTAGACGAAATTATTCGGAATAAGAAAATCTGGAAGGAAGGGTATACAGAATGTTGTAAAATGTCTGCAGTTTAGGCGTGCAGATCTTTTGACTACACAGTGTTTTAGACTTAACTTCGGTGAAATAGTCTTCAATTTATATAGTTATGGGTTTATCATTTTTACTTGCACAGCAGTCCTTTTTGTACTGAGTATTTAAGGGATACTGCGAAATCGATTCTATTTACGAAGTGACTCTGGTTTGATGGCAATGAGGTGGCGGTTGAGAATTGAGTCTCCCCGTCTCCCCTCGATGTATCCGGAACCTTATTGTGTTTTTAACAGATTTCATTATTTTGAATTAAGTTTATTCATGTGGTAGAATTTTGGAATCACATCACACGATTCCGACTGATATAAGGTGAACGAAGCGACAACAAACATTGTTGTACAAGGCGACCCAAATTGTATCACACTATGGAAATGGCGGCAACTTTTAGTTGTGTTTTCATAATTACTTATAAGGAATCCATGGAACTCCTCAAAAACGCGGAATATTTGACAATTTCATATCAAAATATATCATGAGCGACGAAGCCTAATACGTAAGCTACCAAAATGTGCGCTTCCTTGCTATGAGATTTCGCGTATAATTCATAAAGAGCGATACAGAGCTAACAAAGAGCTTTTAATGCTGCAACTTTATGAGTTTGTAATGGAGGAGCAACTGCACACACAGCTCACATGATTATTAGCATTTTGTTGGATGTGTTTTCCGATCATGATGGCCCCAATTTGACCACTCCAGCATTTTTCCTTCGAGATTTCTTCTGAATTTACGTTCCTATGGAATATAATCCACATACTCTTAAAGCTTTCAAAGTGTTCTTGTCAAGATTTTTGAAAATCCGATAAAACATGAACAATGACGGCTTTCATTTGACCGGCTGAATCCTCCTAGTCACTGCCCTTGCTTCTTATTGTGTCAGTGATGTGTAGCTTGGTCTTCAAAAGCTGTCATCTATATCTATATATATAAAAATGGATGTTTGTATGTATGTGGGTATGTATGTATGTATGTATGTATGTATGTATGTATGTTCCGAATGAACTCAAAAACGGCTTAACCGATTTTGATGAAATTTTCAGGGAATCTTCAGAATAGCCTAGGGGGTAACACTGTAGAGTCAGATTTTTGATTTTCGGATTGTGGGCGGAGGGGCGTGGCAAAATTAAATTTTTACATTTTACCGCTAATGCCATCTATATACAGTGTTGGAAAAAATAATAGAAACGAAAGCATTTTTTTCCAATTTTGTAAGTATATTAGTCAAGTTTAGTTTTGTTAAAAAAAATTTATATGCAGTTTTGTTCATCAGACATACAGCATAAGAAAAAACATAATCAATCCTCTTTTCATTAATATTTTAATACACTATATGACTAATGATGTAAAGAGTCAATATTTTTGCTGGAAAAAATAATAGAAACGCGTAAAAGGATTAAATTTTTAGAGGCACATCTTTTTATTTTCTGTTAAAAAATTGTTTTATTTTAATATTTAGAGGCTCTACCTTTGTTTTTCACAACTTCATTGCATCTGCGACACATGGAATCAACCAATTTTTTTGAAAAATTCCTTGTCAATGGAAAACCACTCTTCCTGGATTTTTTTCACCATTCGTCCTTATTTTTCCGACTGATGCCCTCCAGCTTCCTCTGGAGCACTATCCAAAGGTGTTCTAATGGTTTAAGGTCCGGTGACTGTGATGGCCATTCCATAAGAGGAACTTGGTTGACAGCAAACCAATCCTTTGCCAATTTTGAAGAGTGGTTCGGATCACTGTCCAGCTGAAACTCCCATCTCAAGGACATCTCTTCCTCAGCAAATGGAAGGATTATGCTTTGCAATATATTTACGTAGTCCGGGGCGCATATTTTGTTATTTATCCAAAATATTGAACAGACACCAGAAGAAGAGAAACATCCCAATATCATGATGGATGACATAAAAAATGACATAAAAAAGAGATTATTGTATAATTGTTGATCGACCTTTTCATCAATTCTTACAGATAGTTTATTTAGTTTCCTATACACAGGCTTACAAAGTCAGTGATTGTTGTAAAAAAAATTTTGCAAAAAAAAAATTTTTTAAAAAAAAAATAATTTTGTCGACCAAAAAATTTTTTATCAATTGGATAAATACATAAATACTTTTTTATTCCAAACGTTCAAACAGTGACAATTTTCATTTCGTTACTTAACATCATTCTAAAAATTTTAATTCAAAGTGGTGTACTCTGAAGCTAAGAAAGGAATACATTTCAACACATATCCGGTACTATAAAAGTTCTTTTATATTATCAATCGATGATAAACAATTTTGTTTACTCTTGCATATTATGTGCATGAACAAGAAATTTCCATATGAAATCTATGAAATAAAATAATATTTTGAATAACTCTCCGCATTCCACTTTTAATAAAAAATAACGGTTTTATTCAAATAAAATTTGTTTTAGATAGGGCATCTACGTCTAGAGCCGCAAAAGCGGGAAGAGAACGAGAATCACGGCTTCAGCAAATGCGTCGCATTGCATCTTCATCGAGTGCTGCAGAGACAACTCAACAGCATATCGAAAGACTAGAAGCCAATCGCTCCCGAATGGCTCGATCAAGAGAAAGAATCGATTTAAAGTTGCCGGCATTTTATTACAATAAGTATGATGACGAAAGAAATCACAAAGACGTACTGATTGCCGCAATGGACAAACATTGCTTACATTTCCGCGTTTTGAAGTTCCCTGAGGAATCCCCGGGAATGTGCTGTTCGAACGGTAAAGTTATTTTGCCACCAGTTATTGAGCCGTCTATGCTGCTTCTAAGTTACATTTCCGGCGCCAATTCTATTTCCAAGCACTTCCTTCAAAATATCCAAAAGTGCAACTCATGATTTCAAATGACGTCGGCTTCATGCCCACCTTTAAAGTTCAAATGTACCACAGAATTGGATCATTGCTCCCGCTTCCCAATGATGATGCAAAATTCCTTCAAATTTATTTCACTGGAAATGAAGCTGCAGAAGCCGAACGCTATCAACGAACATGCGTGTGCATTTGCTGCAATACCCTTCTGCCGAAACATTCTCAAAACAATTGGAAAAATTTCAATTGATCTCGCCACAAATGAGATTTCGTTGTTGACAAGGTATTCCCAAGTCTTACAACCAACTACAAAAATTCGGATTGGCATGGGAACAAGCAATTTTGGCACCAACAAATTAAGATGTTAACAAGCTCAATAAACAAATACGATTGAAACTTCCTGGCGAAACAATAAAATGCAAATCGATTAACACAGTAATGAACGAAGAACAAACCGTCGATTATCCTACTGAATTTTTGAATTCATTGGATGCAGCCAGACTGCCACCACATGTATTAAAATTGAAGGTTGGATCACCGACACTGTATATTAAAATCGAGATGCAATATAAAACAGTTGTTTTCTAAGGGCCAGCAACGCGGACCGGGTTCAGCTAGTAAATATATAAATGTCTTTGTAAGTTTGTTTGTTTATTTGTTTGTTTGTTTGAGCATTACGCCTAAACGGCTGAATAGATTTTATTGAAATTTGGAACGTAGATATATCCTTACTTGGAAGCGTCAATAGGCTATAACTTTTTTCAATACTTGGACCAGAAAGGGGTAAACAGGGGGAAAACCGGTAAAATTGGTACCTTTAGTTCTTAAACAATAAATACTAAACGGCCGAAACGATTTTATTGAAATTTCCAACATAGACTACGACAGGGGTAGCGAAGCGCACCGGGTCAAGCTAGTATAGAATATTTTAGAAGTTATTCCTGAAGTTCTTGCAAGAATGATAAAAAATTCTACAAATTTCAACGATGACGGTGCATTTTACCGGCAAAATTCGTTATACTCAACGTCCAGAAGCAGTGAGACAGTGATGTTTCGCCTGGTCATTCAATTAATGTTGGTAGTACAGCTGTCGCTCATCATTTCTGGTGATCTATCTCAGATTGCTCATCTATTCATTTTTATGCCAAAGTCTGCGATTGCAAGAGACCTCTGAGTTTTGAGATGAAGTGGAACTCTACGTCTCAGTGACGCGAATGATCCTGATGATAATCTGTTCGGTCATCTCGTAATGGAGACAATTATCAATCAATTTGTGTTTTTTTTCTCAGTAGTGTGAAGGCCATAAATCATAATTATATAGATGCAAACGTGCATCAGAATCTCATTGTTTAGAATCTTATCGCCTATTCATAAAAAGTAATGACATGAGTGTGACTAATAGAAGCGGTATACCAACATATTCTAGGTCTCTATGCTATGGTACCTAACTGATTCTGATGTTGAATTGATAGGCCATTACATTAAGAGATAAGCGACATTTAAATAGTGTTTATTATCATAGGATCAATAATTTCACGTATGAACACTAGGAATCTTGCGATGTAAGCAGCGTTTAGAGTAGCGTTGCATAGAGACTATTGTGAATTACTACAGGGGAGCTATAATCTACCCTCCATCCGAATCTCTCAGAGACCAGGTCCTTCCAAAGCGTATAAACCTTTTTGACCACGAAATATGAAATGTATGCGAGAGTAATAAGTGCCTGTCCGTAAACCACCAATCATCGGGAACAACAACTGAATTTTGGAATACTTTCAGGAAATTCGTCATTAAGAGCGACTATATTTGAATTCTAAAAATCAGCAAAACATAGTAGGCCGTGTGAAATGTCATCGCGAGTCCAATTTAATACATCGAATGATCGTTGCAACCCACTTAAAATCAAAATTATTATATTACTACGAATGTGCAATGACGATTTGAATTTAACGGTCTGTAACGACTGCCTGCAGCATTCATCATGTTTGAAGGCACGTCCATCAGTAGCATGCGTTTATTGGCATTGTTTGTAAGTATGGCAACACTAAATGTTTGGACTGCTGGCAATGACATCGAAGGCTCTGGAATTCGAACATACGAGTTTTGTCCGTTAAGAACATTGCAGAAGATTCCCTAGAGATGGCGTGTGTATAAATGGTGGCAGAGGCTGCAGTCGTGAGTTGAGTTGATCATTGTTGCTGTTAGAGTTAACCTCAACTGTCGTGGACATTTGAGTTTGTACATTATAAAGTGTGTGTGCATTTCTGCGAATTGATAGACGTGTATAAAGACACTGAGTGAATATTTGAACTGTTGTTGGTGTACATTTAAATAATTAAAGAGTTGTTAAAATTTTAAACTACAAAAACTGCATTTATTTGCAATCAAAACTATCGGGTTTATTTAAAGGAAATAAACCCCCGTTTTTAAAAGGTAAAAACGTAACAATATTATGATCGCAAAAACCTCAACTTTTGGTAACCAAAACCTTAAAATAATCGCAGCCTTCCCACTCCATTGTATTCCCTTTGCAAATACGTCCATAAGTGTGGCGATAAGTGCACCGGTATCACATCATTTCTATGTATATAATTTGTTCCACATCGGGCAACCAAACAATAACCTTATGCAGGAGGAATAGTTCCGGCCTCACAAAAGTACTTCGAGCTCACTTATTGGTTTAACAATTTATGTGCATTCCCAGAGAAGTATCCAGCACAATGTTAACTTACCTAGTCGGTAAGATTGATCTCCAGTGGTTCTAGTTGGATTTTTAAACTAATTTTTAAGACTATATATGGTATTCTTCCGTTTTGTAAGAATACAATATAAATTATTTAGATGTAAAGTCTTACAATCCATGAAATCTAGTTAGCAGCTTAACTTACTATCCAGCATGATATCAAGATATGGCTCTGTTGATATTGTTGAAAACAGAAGTCAGCTATTTTAATAGTTTAGCTTGTTAAGAGGACAAGTTATGATACTATCCACCATCAGGCAATTTGGCACGCACTTCGATTCAACGGATTTCCACCTGAGCTAATCGACTTTACAGAGCTGTGTGTGGCAACTCAACAAACCGAGTACTGCCAATCCGATTGGTATAAGCACTGGTGTACGATGTATCCTATTGTATTGTACTCAATTATGCAGCAATCAATCCGCATTAGAAGAGGCATTCCTTGGGGTATGAATGGTCGACTGGAAGATTTTGACTACGCTGATGATATTTACCTCCTCGCACATAACTTTACCGCCATATCAGCCAAATTGGATCAGATGCATCAGCTGGCATTTTGATTTAGTCTACATATTAATTTCGACAAAAGTAAGGTCATAGAGAAATATACATAGAGCGGAAGGAGAGAGAAATATTAATGGACAAAATTACTCTCTTTTCACACATACGGGTGATACAATAACAAAATACATGGCAACACATTCTCATGAATTAAGTAGGTTTATTAAGACATAGGTTTTTGGCTCTCTGTTGCCTATCTAGTTGTCTTGTATGAGTAAGTTTCTACATATCAATACAACTAATCTCTCCAAGTTCAGAGTCAACAACATAGAGCTCGAGAATGTGCAATCACTTTGCTACTTCGGAAGTATCATATCTATCAGAGGCGGCTGATATTGCATATCGCATTTACAAAGACTATGGAAGTCACCATAAATACATATAAAACCTAAGCTCCGCCTTTTCTCCTCAAATTTTCGCCCCATCCTGCTATATGGATGTGTCAAGTACTTATTAATCGCTGCTTGCCAAACATATTGCGAATATTTTGGACGAGCGTAGTTTCCAACAGAGGTCCCTGACAAAGAACAGGCGAAACACCAATCCATATAGAAATTGCTAAGAGAAAATGGAACTGGGTTGGCCATATTTTGAGGAAACCTCATGACGACATATCATAGATGGAGATTGACTGGATCAAGGCAGCAGAAGAAGAGGTAGACCCAGACCAGTAACACCTGAAGAAAGCAACTAGAATCCGAAATTTGTGAAACAGGAAAAACATGGTCTGAGATAAGACTAATGGCATAGGACAGATCCCGATGGAAGAATTTAGTTACGGCTCTTTGTTCCAACTTGGAATCATAGAAATCAATATATATATAAGAGGGCAAGTTCCGTTTTGTTGGGATTTAAGGCAAGAAACCATATATGTATGAGGATAACTTCCTTTTTGTTGGGATTTAGAAGAAGAGGAAGCAAAATAATGCTTCTTGCTTGATGTAGCAATTTGAGGGAAGCTTTTCAAATAGTATTCATACAACACTTTTCCTTTCAGTCATAAAGATATGACTCAAATATCTTTATGACAGGTTCATAAATTTAAAGCTCTTAATAAAGGTATTTTAACACCTTTAACCCTTTTGCAACAAAAAGAACCCCCTAAAGAGCAAAAAATTCATAATGCTCCCTAAATGTTTGCCATACATATTTGTGTGTTTAAATGAGGTTGGAGAGGCGCCACTTATCGTGTTTGTCTTAACAATTAAATGCTTAATTAATTTATGTTAAATGACCTTAAAAAATTGAGCAGTACTAAACGCTGGATGTCAGTAAAACAATACACTGGCGAATACACGGTCAATGTTTGGTTTGATCTGTTAATAAAATAATTGAAAACGTAAACATTTGCGGATTTAAACTGTAAAACTGAGTTAAAAACAAGGCTTATAATGACATCTTAAGACTGGTTAACACAAAAGTGAAGAAAACAACAAATATTGGAAAAAAATATTTTAAGCTGGCTGAGATTTAGCGTCTGCATGACTGGTTAACAACAGCCAGGCTAACGATAACAGCAAAAATTACAAACTAAAAACTATATTAAACCAATTAAGGAAAACCAGAAACTAAATGCAGAATTCTTAAAGCTTATAATATTGAAACTAGTTTCCAAGCTGTTTATATTGCTTAGCTCTAGTAGTAGTAGTGATTGTAAAGAACGAACGACCTTGAGTTTTTTTTTTAACTTCAAATTGCAATAGTGTATGAAAAAAATAAAAACTAAAATAAACTCATCAGCTGAAAGAAATAAGCAAACTTGAAAAGGTCATATCAATTCAAGTGAAGTGTCTTTAATGAATTAATATTTCATGCAAGGCATGCAACGTCCTGCCTCCCGAACTGATTTGCAATTTAAAAATTTATTACAGTTTGTAATATATTGCAAACATTTTTGTTTTTATTTTTAAATTGTTGTCTTCATAAAAGTATTGCTCTTAAAAAATCCTCTTAAAATTGTTTGCATAAAAAAGAAGACTTCAATACGACATCATAAATATAAATCTTTTCAAATCTTCTTTCAGTTTTATATTTTTAACATGAAAATTATCGCACTTCAACACAGCACGATGACTGTTTTTTTTTTCTTCTCTGTGATCATTGATCTCTGTTATACTTGGCTTACCTACTTGGAAATATAAGGTATTAGGGTTTAAAGGGAATCGTTTGTGGCACCACCTATTTCACATACATCTGTATTACACACTGATGATCCATCAATTCTATGTTGTGAGTTCGCTAAGAGATATTTGTTTGAGATTATCTGAGAGATTTTGAATCATGGCGTATACTAATCGAAAAAATCGTTTTGACTACGAAATCTTTAAGAAACATTAAATCCATGCGAGTGGAACAAGCATGCCCTTGCCTATTGGGTCGATTATGAATGACAACCGAACTTCAGTTACGTTGCCGAACTTCAGAAAATATAGCTGCCAGTTACCATCTGTAATACCATTTAGGCAACGCAACTGAAATTCGGTTGCCATTCATAATCACATGACGATCTTGCAATATCAGATTCAATCATCGATCATCCGGCACAATAAATGATTGAATTTGGATCACAATAGACCATGATTGTTTAATTACCAAAATCATCGCGAGTAAAATTTAAGTAATACTGTTACGTTTTAACCTTTTTAAAACGCTGGATTATTTGCTTTAAATAAACCGGATACTTTTGATTGCAAATAAAAACAGTTTTAGTAGTTTAAAATTGTAACAACTCTTTATTTGTTTGAAATGTACAACAACAGTTAAAATAGTCACTCAGTGTCTTTATACACGTTTATCAATTCACAGAAATGCACACACACTTTATAATGTACAAACTCAAATGTACACGACAGTTGATGTTAACTCTAACAGCGCCTATAATGAACTCACTCACGACTGCAACCTCTGCCACTATTTATACACACGCCATCTTTTGGGAATCTTCTACAATGCTCTTAACGAACAAACTAGTATGTTCGAATTCTAGAGCTTTCGATGTCAATGTTAGCAGCTTAAACATTTTGTGTTTTGCCATACTTATAAACAATGCTAATAACCGCATGCTATCAACATTGTTGATAAGTAGAAGCTTCTACTGATGGACGTGTTTATAAACATGATGAATGCTGCAGGCAGTCGTTACAGACCGTTAAATTCAAATCGCTATTGCAAATTCTTAACAATATCTAAAAATTTCGCTTAGTCGCTTGTTTGAGCCGACCTGTGAGATTTTGTATCACCGTGATCGCATTCATTAGTGATATGTACGATTTGAACATGGCTCAGTTTCACATGATGACTTTACAATATTGGAGTCCGTAAATCAACAATAATCGGACACAACAACTGAATTTGGACGACGTTTGTCATTATCAACGATCACATTAGAATTCTGAAAATCAGCGTAACATATGAGACCGGTATTCTTTCAATTGTTTAATTATCAAAAGTGCAACGTTATTTCTTGTGCACTTTCATACATGAAATGATCGTAGTCAATTATCTGATCAGACCTGATAGCTTTTGAATCACTGCGATCGTATTCGTTTGTGGTTTGAAAGATTTGACCATGGCACAATTTCACATAACGATCTTGCAATACCAGAGTCTGTAAATCATCGATCATCGGGCATAACAACTGAATTGGGACGATTGTTTCATTACCGAAAGTGCAACATCATTGTTGCACCTGATAGTTTTTGAATAACTGCGATCGCATTCGTTTGTGATTTGAAAGATTTGACCATGGCTCAATTTCACATAACGATCTGGCTACATCGGGGTCCGTAGATCAATGATTATCGTACACAACAACAGAATTTGGCCAACGTATGTCATTATCAACGATCACATTTGAATTCTGAAAATCAGCAAATCATAGTAGATCTTGTATACAATTTAATACATCAAACGATCGTAGCCTCCCCATTAGTCGATCCTTATCCTTTGCCATTTTTATAATCCTCTTAAATGCAAAATACTAAACAATCAAAGTGGCAAAATTATTATGATCATAAAGAAAGTTAATGGATGATTATAAAATAAACAACCAACCAACAGTCAAACTATAAAAAATGTGTATACAAGTGAGTATATGTTTTATATCTACTATATATTCTCTACATGGCATAAAACGCTTTAAACATAAATAAAAATTAAAATCTCATGTGGGAGGAGTGTGTTGTTGTTATTGTTGTGATCAAACGATCAGCATGATCACTTGGAATCTTATACAATAATGACACAGCGACATCAACGAACGTATGAAGAAAGATAAAAAATAAGTTTGTATAATTTAACGAAAGTATACTTGTAGACAAGCTACATTTAAAATGTCAAAATAAATGTGAATTATACGTTACGGAGGGTCTAGGCGGCGTTTACTCTAGCAGTGAGAAAAAGGAAATTTATTGTTTATGAAAAATGTAAATGAATCTAGGCAGGGTGAAATATAAGTATTTAATAAACATATTGATGCAGTTGTACTTTAACTTTTGATTTCAATTATTCTTTCATAAAAGGAAAATTGTGACGTTGCCCAATACACCAGCTCGACGTTTTTATAAAAATCTTAAGTTTTTCTTGGATTTAATAAAAATTTTATAGTACTTAAAAAGATATTTAAATAATTGTTCAAAATTAAACACAATTCATTTGAAAATATAATCGAAATTTACCGTTGTGCGGGAAATATTACCGTTACCGAGCCTGTTGTGTTTTTGCTTTTAATATTTGCTTATTGCTTTTTTTAAGAATCTAATTACCAGTTAATTACTTACAATATATGTATAATCTTCACCTTTTGTTAACATCTATTCAATGTATTTCATATTTTTTTCAGCTTTTAACCGCGAAACGAAACTAACGAAACATTTCCTAAAACATTTACAAACAAAATGTTACATTCAATGTGAAATTAAACAATTTTCTAAAACGTAATTATCCTTAACCCACTCACACTTGTGACCCAACCAAACAAATCCCAATATTCCCATTACTTTTATACAAAATGAATCGCTCCGCACACGGTGGCAGTATAAAATCCTCTAATTCAACGACCACAATGCGTCTGAGTAAATCCTTTCAAAGTAAAATGGATAAAATGTCGGAACGTTTGTATGACATTGTCAAGAGTGGTTTCATGATAAAACGAGCACAGAACAAAAAACGTTTTACACCGGTCAACTATAAACAGCGTTGGTTTGAGTTGACGAAGAAGACGCTGTCGTATTTTGATGTGGAAAATGTTGAGGTAAGTGAGAATTTTAAGTTTTGTTAATATGAATTGGTGGTGTTACTTATTATTTACAAATATATTTGCTTAGTTAATTACAATTAAATAAAAATATGTACATGTCTTGCTTATGCATAACAAGTGAAAGTTTAAGGGCCGTTTTCTCATTAGGTGATTATCTTTTTTCCCAACGAAAAACTGCAGATTAAAGAAATTTGGTTTTCTCAATGTCTCATTTGCTTCTATTCTATCGCAAAGCTAACCCGACCTCATCTGCCAATTATTTATTTATCGTACAGATAAATAAATAACAGCTGACTGCTGTTTATAGTTTTTACGTGTTTGTGTTTTTGTAAACGTAACATTAATTTGATGGAGGATGAACTCAAATAACATGAGTTCCAAGTGAATGCTGAAAGAGTTTATCATGCCAGGCCTAACTACCTGGCAGACATGGAGGATAATGCACTTTTCAAAAGATTCCGACTGTCGATGGCCACATTAAACAGCTGATTTATGTAAACATGTTGTCACTTGAAGGCAGGGTTCCCACCTTTCACATCTATTTTGAGAGGTATTGCCAACAGAAAATAATGTTTTTTGTCGGCATATTGAGAAAACCAAAATTGTTAACGGAGAGTTTACCGGCCTAATAAATTTATGTTGACATTTAGTAACAGGCAGTTTGTCGATACATTGAGAAATCGGGCCTAAGAATAGTGTATATATTTTGTGTTTGGGAATTGAAAGCAGGCTCTCAAACGCACCGAACATGATTGCTAATTTACCTATTACGAATGTCACTGAAAATCACAAAATAAGAATCAAAACTCACAATCATTAGCTGCTTAGATTACAACAGAGAAAGGAAGAGCAACATCATGTTATCTATATTCCATGTTGTTTTTATGCCGACCAAGAATTCATTAAACAACTTTGTACAATAAAAATATACCCATGACTTACCTTAATCTCCATAACGATACAAATTAAGAAATTATTTGCTCAGTTTACAGACAAAATTCTCCGAATATTTTCATTACTAATTTCTGTAAAATGTCGATTCTTTTGCAAACACATATTCAAGCCACATCGGGAGCTAATGCTAAAAAACAACAACTTCTTTTATATCGGTCTAAAAATCATAGAGACGGGAGAAACAAATCTTCGGTATAAGAATCACAGTAATCATAGTGTTATGTTTTAACCTTTTTAAAACGTTGATTTATTTCCTTTAAATAAACCGAATACTTCTGATTGCAAATAAAAACAGTTTTAGTAGTTTAAAATTTGTTACAACACTTTTTTTTATTTTAAATGTACAACAACAACAGTTCAAATAGTCACTCAGTGTCTATTTACACGTTTAACATTTCGCAGAAATGCACACACACTTTATAATGCACAAACTTAAATGTACCAGACAGTTGATGTTAACTCTAACAGCGCCTATGATCAACTCACACACGACAGCAACCTCTGACACTATTTATACACACGCCATCTTTCGTGAATCTTCTACAATGCTCTTAACGGACATACTAGTACATTCGAATTCTAGGGCTTTCGATGTTAATGTTAGCAGCTTAAATATGCAGTGTTGTCATACTTACAAACAATTTTAATAACCGCATGCTATCAACATTGTTGATAAGTAGAAGCTTCTACTGATGGAAATGTTTATAAACTCGATGAATGTTGCTGACAGTCGTTACAGAACGTTAAATTCAAGTCGCTATTGCAAATTCGTAACAATAGTTTTTTGGTAGTTAAATTCTGTCATTTTGAATGATCATACATACTTTCAAGGTGGCTATTTTGACTTTCACTAATCGTGGTTCTTCTAAAGATCAATTGTGGATCTTTTATAAAGAAAATTTATGTCGGAAGTCATTGTTCTTTCTTAAACATTAAATTTAAATTGGATATGGAGGATCTCTTAAACAGTAATCGTAGGACTTTTATAAAGAAAATTTAAATCGGATATTGTGTAATCGTGGGACTTTTATAAAGAAAATTTAAATCGGATATCGAGGTTATTTAAAAACATCTCTTAAGCAATCGTGGTTCCTCTAAAAATAATTTTTAAATCGGATATCGTCGTTCTTTTAAACAATCTTTTCAGCAATCGTGAATCATTTGTAAAGAAAATTTAGGTCGGATCTCGTCGTTCTTTTAAACAATCTTTCCAGCAATCTTGGTTCATTTATAAAGAAAGTTTAGGTCGGATATTGTAGTTTTTTAAAACTGCAATTCTGGGTTTTTCATTAATGTCATTTAAATCAGAAATCGTAGTTGTTTTAAAAAACAATCGTCGGTCTTTTATAAAGAAAATTTAAGTCCGAAATCGTAGTTATTTTAAAGAACAATATGGACAGTCTTGTATAAGATAATTTAGGTCAGTAGTTGATCCTTTACGGAAGAATTTTGTAGCTTCCTCTCCCCAAATGGATTCATTTGGAATCTTTATTCAAATTCGTTTCTATATTGTACAGACTTACTATATATAATGGACGTAAGGGTGATTAATTAAGTTTTTTTATGTTAAATAAAGCACTTTATAACCAAAATTTAACATACGAGTTATTTATAATGTATTTCTTATCCACTAGCTAATCGCATGTTAACGAACAATCAAAGACTTGCTAAGTCCCGTTTTCTTAATGTATCGACAAACTGCCTGTTACTAAATCTCGACATAAATTTATTAGGCCGGTAAGCTGTCCGCTAACGATTTTGGGTTTCTCAATATACCGAAAAAAACACATTATTTTCAGTTGGCAATACCTCTCAAATTAGATGTGGTTGGTAACCCTGCTTTCAATTGACAACATGTTGACATAAATCAGCTGTTAAATGTTGCCATTGACAGCCGGAATCTTTTGAAAAATTCATTATCCTCCATGTCTGCCAGGTAGTTAGGACTGGCATGATAAACTCTTTCAACATTCACTTGAAACTCATGTTCATCCTCCATCAAATTAATGTTGATTCCTCTATTAAAATTTTTTTTTATAAAATCTATTTAATTTTGTTTACAAAAACACAAACACATAAAAACCATCAACAGCACTCAGTTGATATATAAATTAATAATTGGCAGGTGAGGTCGGGTTAGCTTTGCTACAGAATAGAAGCAAATGAGACATTGAGAAAACCTAATTTCTTAAATCTGCAGTTTTTCGTTGGGAAAAAAGATAATCACATAATGGCCCTAAGTCTTCAAACAACAGCTGTTTTGTGACAAAGTAAATTTTTAAATAAATGTGAAATATATTATAAAAGTTTTGTATGGGAACAAAATAAATTAATTTAAACCCACATTTTGTTTCTCTTTTTATGATTTGAGGGAAGAAACTTAAATAGAAATGTCAACAAATACATCAGAGTTGTTTTTTTTAAATAGTTGGCAATGCATCACACTTTTCAAAGTTGATTTTCTTATAATTTATTGACAGACAAAAATGTATTTTAAATAAACTCTTTGCTAACTCTATGCTAAGCCTAATCGGTCTGCTAGTTAGCAGATCGTTGTGTGCGATTTTTCGTTATTATTTTTCGTTTTATATACGGCCGTTAAAATATAATTGGATGTCAGTATCTTGCGAATTATGCGAGTAACACAGTGCAACGCGGCAAAAAAAAAGACCCGTTTCTCCCAGTTTTGCCCCAAGTCATGGACTTTTTTTTGGGCCCCCAAAGATTTTGGGCCTCGTTGTCATTTTTGCAAAAAAGTGATCATTTTCTCAGGCTCATATCTTGCAAAACGTTCGGAATTTTCATTTACTCACTGAGGCAAAGTTCTAGCTCTGTTGAACATATAAGCTTGGATCAAGCTTGAAAATTTTGAACTTCACATAAGCCCAAAAAAATAAATTCAGAGATGTGATATCACTCATATCATTCACGCGTGATCTGTGGAAAAAAGTCAAATGTACATCCAATCTACTCTAAGAATGTCGAAAATAATTCAAGGATATGGCGATATGATTGTAGGACTCTGGTTTTATTTAGTTATATGTGGGTGTCAAATCAACCTAATACACCTAACTCTTAATTGAATTGTGGACTCAGATTCTAGCACGGAACTTCTGGTATAAGATGCCAAAAATCAACCAAAAAACCCGGTGTACCGTACGAATATTGCAAATGAAGTAGTGCGGATGAAACACATTCTTCAGAGGCTACATGTTAGATCTGAGGTCCTTATAACTATAATCAATCTATGGCTCTGATGGTAACTCTGCGCTACCGAAGGGTAATTCTGGCTATGGAAGTTTTATGACGAGTTCGTAATACTTGCAAAGGCATTAATTTCTTTGTACACTTACCTTTTGTATCATGAATGACGATAAAGGGCAACCTTAATATTGAATGTTTCTCAAGCATCCTTTGAGTTGGGCTGATAGTATATAGTATCATTTAGATTTAACGCCTTCCATTATCTCATTTTGTTTCCGAAGTTAGTTGCTGAAGAAACATTAATCTTCTATTTCGACTTTAGGACATTTTCGGGTTTTATTTGTTGTATTTGTATTGTAGTGAATTGATGAACGATTAATATGTGAAAATATCTTGAATGATTTGCATATATTACTGGCTACTTCTGTAACTTAAGCTTAGCTTCTCTTCTTAGTCGCTATTTGATATTCTGTAGCATGTATCTAAGGACTGAGATCGTAAAATTCTTAACACACGTTTTTCATTAGAACTTGATTTTTTTTTATTATGTTTAATGTCAAATATGTTCATTTGTTGTTAATCTGATTAAAATGAATGACCAGAAAAAAGTGCGTACTAAAATTATTAAATATTTTCAACAAAACCCAACTTGGTCCTACAAAAAGTTGGCCAAACAATCAAAGGTCTGCTATCAAACTGTTTCCAATGTTATTAAACAGTACCGGGAGAACTTGTCCGTTGATCTAAAACCTGGTTCAGGTAGAAGGAATGGTCCACATGATGTTTCTAAAGTCAATAAATAGAAAGCATTTTCAAAAGAGTTCCCAACACATACGGTAGGAAAGCAGCCCGGTTAGGTCAGTACTCGAACTATTTGGTACGAAAAGTTAAAGCCAATGAAGGTTTAAAAGCATACAACGCTCAAAAAGTTCCTAACAGAGCATGGAAATTGAAATCAAATTTTATACCATAAATATACCTGCTGCATAATGGATGACGAAATGTACGTATGGAAAACTTTTCGCAGCTTCTGGGTCATTTTTGTTATGTTGCAGACGCTCGAGGGAATGTTGAAGAAAAGTTAAGGACCGAAGAGCAAACAAAATTTCCCTAAAACTTCTTGGTATGGCAAGCAATATGCAGTTGCGCCAAAAAGCCAAACATTTGTTACAAAGGGCTCTATAAATATCGAAATTTTCATCAAGGAATGTTTACAAAAAAGGATGTTTCCATTCATAAGACTTCTTAGTGTGTCCACTTATTTTTGGCCTGATTTGGCATCTTTTACTATGGTAAAAAAAAGGTATTGAGTGGTACAAATCCAATAATGTGGTATATGTACCAAGAGAGGCAATTCCTCCAAAGTCCCTGGAGCTGAGTCCAGTGGATAGATATTGGGCTCTTGTTAAAAGAGAATGGAAGAGCACAAAAAAGGTGACCAAAAGCGTGGTAGATTTTAAACAGAGATGGACAACCTGTTCGAACAAAGTGACATTAAGGTTCAAAATTTCATCATTAGTGATTAGAACTATAAAAATATATTTTTTGTAAATTGTAACAATAATTTCAATCAAATAAAAAAATATTAAAATATTATTAGTTGTTTCATTTTTATGAACATACATACATATATGTGTGTTTAAAATTTTTCGATCTCAGTCCTTACTTATGTACCATCAGTATTATATGTTACTTGGATTGTATTTACTGGCAAATTCGCCTGTTGTAATCAATATTGCGACAGCTATAGGCGACTTGAATTATGTTTATCTTGAAACATAGCAGCGTTGCCTAAATTGTCTCCGACACCTTCGTCGCAATAGGTACTTTTGATAACGGCCATATTGTTGAAGCTACATCTGTCGAACTGGCTGTCATTTATTCAGTTTGTTTTGCCAAATCATCATGAACGTATATAGCATTCAACAGCACGCGCAAATGATAAAATTGTTTTATCAAAATGGGTGTTCTGTTTGGCCATCGAGCGCTTCGTCCATTTAACGTTGAGGCCCATTTCTGAATGAGATCTAAGAGCGTCCAATGTATCCAGAAAAAGTCTCTGTTTGGTGTGGATTTTTGGCTGGCGGCATCATCGTATCCTATTTCTTTGAGAACGTCGTTGGCCAGAACAGCACCGTTAACGGCATGCGCTATTGGTCGATGATAACCAACTTCTTTTGGTCTGAATTGAATGATATGGACATCATCGTCGTGTGATTTCACCAGAACGGCCTTCACCTTCACCAGAAAGGCCTTTCAAACGAATAAAATATCGATGATATTTCACACACACTTTTGTTTATTTAAATAAAGAAAGGAAGCCCTTAATAAAACACCATTTATATGTATATGAAAAAGAGAATCGAAGAATTATACTTTCAATGTGGTCTTTTGAGACAAATATCCTTGGATTACTTTAACCAGATGGTAATGTAGTTGAATATTATCCTCTTCCCAGTAAAATTGGGAAATTTCAGGATTCTTACTCAAACATCTTACCTTGCAAGAGGGTAACTACGAAGCTTTTACACCAATTTTGTACATTTTAAAGTCATGCCACAGGCCTTGTTTACCAGACATGTATTTGGCATATTGCTAAAATCTTTAACAGGGTTGTTAGGCTTTGGTGTATACAGTTCAGAGCTATCCAGTACGACTTTCTACTACATAGGAATATGGAAACTTCAAGCGTTTTCTTTAAAATTCCTACTGGGTTATCTCCAATATTTGCTTATGAAAGTGAAGGAAAACTAAGAAAAAGAGTCCTTCAAGTGTATTAATAGAAATTACATGCCACACTACATTCTTTACATACTAGTATTTACAATTCATACTTCCAAAGGTTTAACTACAAGGACTGCATACCCGTTCCTATCTGTTCTATGTGCGAGTGAGTGACAAACACACAAATAAAGGAAGATAAAAAAAAAGAAGACATCTCTAACATCTGTTTGTTTGGGGGGAATACAGTTTTTTTTTTCAAATTATTGTTGCTGTTTTTGAAGAAGTTTCCTTTGGTTGCTGTTGTTTTTGTATTTCTGTGTTATATAAACTTTTCTTTTATATACATATGTATGTATTTATAAAGCATCCTTTACATTTTCCATATGTAATCATTCTGCGTATTATACTCATATTTTCTTTATTGCGTTGTTACTGTCAACACTTTCGAAAACATCATCAACGTCGTCCATATGATGATAACACACTCCTTTTTGCTAAAGCACTTTAACTGTGTGTATAATAATATTTTTACTTAAAGCATTCATTAAATTTTAATATACATACACGAGTACTTTTTTTCTTCTATGTTTTATTTTAAATTCTAAATACCGGCTACGCAATTTCTTTCTAGGCCCCCTTCGCACTCTCCCCAATTTTGTGGACTTTAACTCTTACCCATATTTTTCTTGCTCTCCTTGCCGGCTTTGTTGTGTTGGTGTTGGACCGTTTTACTGCCGCATCAAAACATTCGTAGATTTATGCAATAGCACATTTACCGACTGTAACACACACACACCATCCTCATCATCATCATTGTCGTCGTCATCTGATCCAACCAGGATGTTTTGCATGACTGTGTCTATATTACAAAAAAGAAAAATTCCAATCTCCAATGTTTTGGTATAATAACTTCCTTTTCCCATTGTCTCGTGTCAGTAATATGTTATGGGTTTGATATGGTTGCAATGGTATGGGTTGTTTTGCTGTCTACAACACACCCTGACTTTTCCATACAGCTTTTAGTGTTGTGTGTATTTATTCACCGAATGTTTTGATTACGGTCCTGTGTCTTTTCACACCCACTATGTGGCCATTAGCAATTATTACGCATGTGTTTTTTTATTCAAGCACAATTGAGCGTAAATTGGAAGTTTATCGGGAAGATTTTAAGAGAATATTTTTGGCAAAGGGCAAGAGTTTAGTTTTGATTTTGGTTTGCAGTCTCTCTATTTGTTATGATTTTACCATATAAAGATTTCAATATTTGAAATTGGTTTCAATATATGACAACAATTGCTTGATAAATGTTGTCTTGGTTACACGACTAAGAGACGATCCTCGATATTTCACTTAACTATTGGGTGTATGACTTAAAAATGCGGGATTTTTAAAAATTTTTAGCTTTTACTTGGAAACATCTGTACAATATAAATTTATTCAAAGTATTGGCCCTAGTTAGCTATGACCTTTCAAATATTTCTGGCAACATATGGATGCTCATCTTTTGAGGCTAAGAACGAATCAAGGAAATTTCAGATACTATGTTCTGAAGTGAAGCGTAGAGCCAGAGAGATCTTTCAGCGCTGATCGAAACACATAGTAGTCGGACGAGGCAAGGTCTGGATTGTAAGGCGGGTGAGGTAAAACTTCCCAACCACTTTTTTTTAAATAGTTTTTAACAGGTATAGCTTAATGTGACCGAGCGTTGTCATGATGACATATTACGATTTCATGTCTGGCCGTATATTCTGATCGTTTTTCGGAAAATTCTCGCTTCAAACGAATCAGTTGCGTTCGGTAAAGCTTCCCTGTGATGATCTGGCCAGATTTCAGCAGCTCATAATAGATAGGATCCTTTTGGTCCCACCAAATACAGATAATTACCTTAGCGCCATGGATACTTGGCTTTGGTGTCGATTCGGCTGGTTGGCCGGACTTCACATACGATCTCTTCGGGTTATCGTAATGTATCCATTTTTCATTTATAGCGTCCAAGCATCATTTCATACATGCAAAATCGTCCCAAGTTCTCTAGGCTTCAATACGTATGGTATCCAATTTCCCTGCTCTTGGATGAATCCTGGTGAAATTGCTGCTTGAGTAACTCCCAATGATTTTGCAACAATCTTCATGGAGTAATGCCTCCAATTCTTGGTCTCCAAAATTGTTTGGCTGGCCTGGACGATCTTTGTCTTCTGTGTCAAAATCACCACTTCTGACCCGCACAATCCATCTCCATAAGTTTGGGTGAGCAATCGTTGTGCTTCAGCGGCATTTTTTTCAATTTAAAGACGTAAAGAAAAACTTCCCTCATATGACGTTGTTGTTTCCACTATACTGTTTGATAACTAAGTGAGAATAGAGTTACCCAGTAGGGATAATTGGGTTGGATTAATATCTGAAAATATCTTGAATGATTTGCAGATATTACTGGCTACCTCTGTAACTTAAGTTAAGCTTCTCTTCTTAGTCACTCTTTACCATTAGTATTATATGTTACGTGGATTGTATTTACTGGCAAATTCGCCTGTTGTAATCAATATTATGACTGCTATAGGCGTCTTGAATTATGTTTATCTTGAAAAATAGCAGCGTTGCTTATACCTCCAATACCTTTGTCGCATCTCTCATTAAGATTCTTAGCTAAAGGGTCTTCCAATAGTTACTTCCAAACTTTGACAGTTGATAACGGTCATATTGTTGAAGCTACATCTGTCGAACTGGCTGTTATTTATTCAGTTTGTTTTGCCAAATCACCATGGACGGATATAGCGTGCAACAGCACGTGCAAATGATACAATTGTTTTATCAAAATGGCTGTTCAAATTAAATAATTAAAGCAATACGTCTCTCATATGACGTTGTTGTTTTCACTATAATGTTCGAAAACTAAGTGAGAATAGAGTTCCCGTGTAGGGATAATTCACATACGGATCCAAGATGGACTCTGGTACAAGGGCCGGGGTTTATCTGGTCGACAAAGATATCAAATGTTCATATAGACTATCTAACGAGTGCAGTGTCTTCCAGGCAGAGATCTTCGCGATCTGAAAAACCACAGAGTTGATAAAGGCACACGTCAATGAGGGGTCTGTAGTGACTATATATGTGAACAGTCAGGCGGCACTTAAGGCTCTGAAATGTCATTCAATACATTCCAGCTTAGTAGAAGGCTGTAGAGAGAATGTGTTGGGTACCGGGGCACTGGGAAATGAGGTAGCAGATGAACTGGTCAAACATGGTTCTGATCTAGATCATGGTACTAGGAAAATGGGGGTAAAACCTCCTATATGTCAATATTTGAAAGATTCCGTGACTAAACCAACCAATCCTGGAGCAGTAGGACGGATTGTAAAGTGTCCAGGGCCTTTTGGCCAAAACTGAATGCAAATGCAACCAATACACTAATTGAGTTGGATAGGTGTATCCTCAAGATTCTAGTAGGAGTGATGACCGGTCACTGCTCAATTGGGGCCTTAATAGGTAAATGGGATAATGGCACACAGGAATTCTGTAGGGTGTGTGGGGTTGTAGAGGATATTATGTGCAACTGCCCTAGACTACAGGGTCCTAGATTTGAACGGCTGGGAAACAGAGTTCTGGATGAACTCGGTAGTGTTGCTGGCTGTAAACTGTGTAACATACTAAGTTTTATTAGGGAAATAGGTTGGCTATTTAAAGGACGTTCTATAGTGCTTTAAAATTTTTCTTTCTATGCAGATTTGGAGTCTTCTTTTTCACATTATTTCTTCACTATAAGAAGTGAAATCGTAAAATTCTTAACACACGTTTTTTTTTTTTTTTTTTTGATCATGTTACATTTGTAAAGCATGTCAGTTATTATGTTAAATGTCAGTTATATTAATTTGTTGTTAATCTGATTATAATGAGTGACCAGAAAAAAGTGCGTACTAAAATTATTAAATATTTTCAACAAAACTCATCTTGGTCCTACAAAAAGTTGGCCAAGCATTCAAAGGTCTGCTGTTTCCAATGTTATTAAACAGTACCGGGAGAACTTGTCCGTTGATAGAAAACCTGGTTCAGGTACAAGGTGGCGCAAAAGTAAACTTCCGATGTTTTTTGGCTGTAATTAAAAAAAAAAATTAAAAACTTTGATTCTTCTTGTGGATTATTTTTATTTGGTCTTTTAATTTTTTTACATCAAGTCGAGAATATGATGTCATGTAAATGGCCGCCGCCACAGTTGATTGTCATTTGAGCCCTTTTTATGGCATTTTCCATCACTTTGGCCAAAACTTTCGGCGATAGGTCCTCACATTCTTGACGGATATTGTCTTTAAGAGCTGCAAGAGTCTGAGTCTGACATAAACCCGCGACTTCAAAGAGCCCCACAAAAAGAAGTCTGAAGCAGTCAAATCAGGCGATCTTGCTGGCCAGTGCAAATCGCCAAAACGGGAGATTAGGCGCCCGGGAAATGCATCCTTCAGCATATCGGTTGTGGCACGTGCAGTGTGTGCCGTTGCACCGTCCTGTTGGAACCACATGCTTTCCAATCCCAATTCATCAAGTTGCGGCAAAAAGAACTCGTTGATCATTGCTCTGTAGCGCTCACCATTCACAGTAACCGTTTGGCCCGCGACGTCTTCGAAGAAAAAAGGTCCGATGACTCCTCCAGCGAAAACAGCACACCATACAGTGACTTTGAGCGGGTGTAATGGCTCTTCGTGGGTTACACGCGGATTTTCAGTGCCCCAGAAGCGTAAATTTTGCTTATTTTCGTATGGAAATGGGCCTCATTACTCATGATTATTTTTGATGAAAACTCATCTTCCTCTTGGTGGTGATTAAGGATGGCTTGAGCGTATGTTAGACGCGATTGGCGGTCAGCAGCTAACAGCTGATGCACCCTTTGGACTTTGTACGGAAACATCTTCAAATCTTGTACCAAAATTCGCTGTAAAGACCGTCGACTGATACCCATTTGCGTGTCACGTCGTCTGGTCGATGTCGACGGCGCTTCCATGACATCCTCGGCTACAGCAGCAATATTCTCTGCAGAACGGCTACTCCGGGGTCTGCCACGCCTGGCAGCATCTCGTGTTGTGCCAGTCTCTTCGAGGCGAGCGGCTAAACGTCGCAGTGTTTCACCAGTAGGCGTTGGACGGCCAGGAAATCTGCGACGAAATTCACGTTGTGCCAAAGTCACCGACCGATTATTGGTCAAATAAATAGTCAGCAATATTCCGCGTTCTGGAGCAGTGTAGCGTAACATTGTTTATTAACGTGTATTTCGCATGTGTTTACTACACAAATGTCAAAACAGAACTGACATTAGAGGCCAATCGCAAAATTTATAGCATTTTCTGATGAGCCACCTTGTAGAAGGAATGGTCCACATGATGTTTCTAATGCCAAAAAAATAGAAAGCATTTTCAAAAGAGCTCCCAACACATCCGGTAGGAAAGCAGCCCGGTTAGCTCAGTGCTCGGACTATTTGGTACGAAAAGTTAAAGTTAATGTAGGTTTAAAAGCATACAATGCTCAAAAAGTTCCTAACAGGAACTCTGCTAAAAATTTAGAGGCCAAAAACACAGCATGGTAATTCAAGTTAAGAATTTTACGATCTCACTCCTTATATGACTCTTGAAGGGAATCGCAATGGACCTTATGGTCTCCGAGTGGAAGTGCACATAGTGCACACTCCTTCTAAACTAAACTAAGTGAGAATAAATGGCATTTATGTACCCTTGAAAATTACTTATAAGTTATTGAAAACAAAAACCGCTTTCAAACCAATGACGTTTAAAACTAACTTGCAAAAAATTTACAAAAATTATGTTTTCAAAATAGTACTAAAAAAATCCTTAAAGGAGGCAATTAATAAATTATAAATACAGTAAATTTAAATATATGAATTATATATATTTTTATACCCTTCACCATGAGTGGCAAGGGTATATATAAGTTTGTCATTCCGTTTGTAATTTCTACATTTTTCATTTGCGATCCCACAAAGAATATATATTCTGGATCGTTATAGATAGCG
The DNA here is from genome assembly GCA_942486065.2 of Calliphora vomitoria. NCBI lineage: Eukaryota > Metazoa > Arthropoda > Insecta > Diptera > Calliphoridae > Calliphora > Calliphora vomitoria. The sequence continues at coordinate 111,305,350 of OW818030.2, read as the reverse complement.
AAGTCGATATAGCCATGTCCGTCTGTCCGTCTGTATGTTGAAATCAACTTTCCGTAGCCCCCGAATAACTTACAAACATAATTGATACATCAATATATCGGGAATTCTTCCGGTTCGGTCGCTATTTAAAATCGAGAAAATCGGCCCACAAATGGCTGAGATATAAGGAAAAAACCGGGACAACCTCGATTTTTGGCCTATTTTTGATCTATATCTGGATTACTAAGTCATTAATATAGACAATATGGATATCTAATGATAGATATTTCAAAGTCCATTGCAACGATGATATAAGGCTATAATAATTTGGACCTATAATGGGTCAAAATCGGGAAAAACATTTTTTAACCCGAATTTTTTTTTTAACAAAACAAAATTTTTTTTCACTAATAAATTAAAAAAATTTTTTTTTTTTTAAATTAAAAAAAAATTTGAAAAAAATTAAAATAATTCCGAAAAAAAATTGAAAACAATTTTGAAAAAAATTTTTTTTTTAAATTTTGAAAAAAAAATTTTGAAAAAAAAAAATTAATTTTGTTTACCTAAAAATATATAAAATTTTTATTTTAAAGCATAATTTGGTGAAGGCACAGCCGAATATAGCTCTCTTACTTGTTTTTTTTTTAAAATCGCCCAAATTTTACAAGTAATATAAAAACTACGCTCAAGATTGATTAAATTTATTATTTTTAAACTGGTAAACCCTACATCCCTTCTTCATTCTCTTTACTCTTCAATTTGTTCGCTCTATTATTGCAAACTATTTACTTACTCTCTTTGCTGGCTCATGGCACAGCTTCAGTTTAATAACAATATTGAGAACATTTTTGCGATTTTCTAACTGGAAAGTAAAATCTCTACACCTGTGCCAAAACAAAAACAAACGAAGGAAACATAAAAACCCCCATAACTCATATAAATACAGAGAAGAAAGTTGGGCAAAACACCCCTAAAAAATATGGAATCCTTTATATTCCCAGCCATGGGATGGTAGCTAGGAAACGAAATTGAAACGAATATCAACGACATAGACTTATAGAGACACAAACAAACACACACACACATCCATATAAGTACATACATACAGCTGAGGAAGAAGTTCACTAACCGCCACCAAAACGAACGACTATGATGATTTTAGGCTTCAGTATGACGGTTACTGGGATATTGTATGCATCATAGAAACGCGCTCGTAAATATTGGAAAAAAGTTTAAACCAACATATTTATATTTGGCTGGTATTAATAACAAACGTTTAATGTTTAAATAAAATTATTGCAAAAAATTTAATAAAATTTTATAATAAATTGAAAAAAATCTACGGGAAATTTAGTGCTCTAGTGGATAAAGAAAATTTAGCATTTAAATTTATGCGATTTTTTGTGTCTAGTTCCTTTTGCAACAAGACTAGCCGGGCATAAATTTGTTGTATTTTTTTACAACTCCTTTTTCTTGTGTTGTTGTTGTGTGTGTGAGTGTTTTTTTTTGTTGTTGCTCGTTGGAGTTGCCAGTGTTCGGTGGTGTATCAGTGTCTAACTATTTCATCCCTTATTTTTCTTATCCGTAATAAAATTGTTGTTTTTGTTATTATTGTATGAGCATTAACAAACAACAACTCTTGTTGGACTCTTTATAAAAAAGGAAATATTTTCATTACAAACACAATCAATTTAATTAAAGAATAAAGGAAATTTTAAAGAAATTTTGTTTAGAATATAAAAAAATAAATAAAAAATAATAAAATTATCTAAAAAATATTCTTGAAAGAAAGATAATTGTTTAATATTAAATAAAATAGCAAAAACCAAAAGTTCCTTAGCAACTCCACCCAAATTTTGTTTTCTAAAGAAAATATTTAAAGAAACAGCTTTTTTATTATCAAAAAAAAAGTTAAAAAGTGTTGAAGTATAAAAGTTAAAACGAAATTTAAAGAAAGTTAGTTTGAAAAAGTTTAAAACATCATTAGAAAAATTGTATACATTTTCTATAAAACAACAAATTCAAAACCGACCCACCCTTTTGTTGTCAACAGCCGGAAAAATAACGAAAATTTATGTGTATTTAAATTCCCAACAATCTGGCCACTATTGTGTGAGTGTATAAGTGAGTTAGAGCTGAAGTTTTAAGGCTCCTTTTTGAGTGAACAAACATTTTTGAACCGATTTTCTTCTGCCCCACCAGCAACCTACCAGCAACTTTAGTTACTCTCAAGGGAACAACTCTTTCCCTAACATATGTATAAATGTTTTTGGAACTAAATTAAAGGATTACCAGCTCCCCTTACGCCAAATGTACTTGCCAGTTTTTGTGTCACTTAGCTAAACTGCCAACAATAACAACTACAACTATAACATCAATTTACCCCCCTCCTTCCTCAAACCAACTCCTTAACTACTCATATAGTCGTAGTTATTGTAAGTTGTGTGTTGCTGCTGCTACTGCTACTGCTTACCAAAGGGGACAACACTTCCACTTGAGTGCATCATCATTTTAACGCCAAGTGGGTTTTTGTGTTGTTGTTCGGTTTAGTTTTTTTTTTAACAGCAACCAACAACAACAACATATTTAAAGCAGGTATTAAAACACTTGTTTTAAAAAACAACAACAGCAACAACTTTAACTATAAGCAACCACAACAACATCAAATTTAGGTGAGCTGCAATTAATTTTTTTTTTTTTTAATTATTTATAATTGTTTAACATTTAAAGCTTTCTCTACTACTTACTTTATATGTATGTATGTATGTCTGTAAGTATTTATCCTAGATTATCCTTTATCCCTTACTTCCTTGTCGGCCTTTATTTCAATCAGTATGTTTGTATATTTTCCATTTTCTATTGATCCCTTCCGCTTGGTATATCCTTACATTATTCCATGTCCAGTTTTTCCTCTTTAGTTATAGTTTCTGCTAACAGAGTATTTTTATTTGCATTGAATTGTATATAACGCCGGTTGAAATGTTGTAGGTTTAAGGGAGTAAGGTTTGTTTTATGTTATATTTTTATTGAGGTAACTTTGTCGAAACTGAATCGAACATAATCATTTCTATCTTGAGCAGAAAAGTGTTTTTGAATGAACAGTTTTTCTGGATAGCTTTTGAAAATACTGTGCCGAATCTTGTATACCCACATTATTTTTCTCACAAAAGTTTGTAGAAAGATTTGGTTTAGTTTTAGTTTAGTTTGGAAGGAGTGTGCACTATGTGCACTTCCACTCCGAGACCATAAGGTCCATTGTGATTCCCTTCAAGAGTCAGATTAAGAGAACAAGTAAGAGAGCTATATTCGGTTGTGCCGAATCTTATATACCCTTCTCCAAATTATACTTTAAAATAAAAATTTTAAATATTTTTTGGTAAACAAAATTAATTTTTTTTTCAAAAATATTTTTCAAAATTTAAAAAAAAATTAATTGTTTTTCAAAAAATTTTTTTTTCGAAATTTTTTTTCAAAATTTTTAAAAATTTTTTTTTTCGAAATTTTTTAAAATTTTTTTTTTTTTTAATTTTTTAATTTTACTAGTGAAAAAAAATTTAGGATAAAAAATTTTTTTTGGAAAAAAAAATCGGGTTAAAAAATATTTTTCCCGTTTGTGACCCATTGCAGATCTAAATTACTATAGCCTTATATAGATCGTTGCAATGGACTTTGAAATATCTATCATTAGATATCCATATTGTCTATATTAATGACTTAGTAATCGTGATATATATCAAAAATGCCGAGGTTGGCCAGGTTTTTTCCTTATATCTCAGCCATTTGTGGGCCGATTTTTTCGATTTTAAATAGCAACCGAGCCGGGAGAATTCCCGATATATTGATGTATGAATCATGTTTGTATGTTATTTGGGGTCTTCAGAAAATTGATTTCAACAGACATACAGACGGACATGGCTTAATCGACTCCGCTATCTATAAGGATCCAGAATATATATACTTTATAGGGTCGGAAAATTATATTGTGGAAATTTCAAACGGAATGACAAACTTATATATATTACCCTTCTCACGAAGGTGAAGGGTATAAAAAGTATGTCATGCCTAAAAGGAGACATAAAGAAAATAACGAAGAAGAAAGGTAGTGTCATAGAGATAGCAAAAGGAGAAAGAAAAAGTAGAATCCAAATTTGTAGATTATCCATTAAATAGTCAACTTATTCCCCAGATAAAACCTAGTATGTTATCCAATTTACAACCAGCAACACTCCCGAGTTCATTTCATGCCAAAGCCATTTAAAACTATGACTCTGTAGTCTCGGTCAGCTGCACATAATTTGTTCTACTGTCTCAAACTCCTCTACATCCCCACACACTCTACAAAAATCCTGTGTGATATTATCCCATTTACCTATAAAGGCCCCAATTGAATAGTGGCTGTTTATCTTTCCTACTAGAATTCTGAGGCTACACCTATCCAACCCAATTAGTGTTTCGGTAGCGTTTGCATCCAATTTTGGGAAAAAGTCTTTGGACACTTGACAATCCGTGCTACAATTCCAGTATTGGTGGGTGGTCTAACGGAATCTTTCAAAGATTAGCCTGTAATAGTGACAAATATGAGGTCTTACTCCCTGGTCCCTAATACTATGGTCCAGATCTGAGACATGTCTGGCCTGTTCATCTGCTCCCACTTATTGTCCAATTCTTATTTGTCCAATTCTCAATCGTTGTCGTTGCGTTGTATGTCGTAACTTTTTTTTAATTAATGTTTTGTTTTTATTTCGAAAAATTTGTTTAAACATATTTATGACAAACAACGCTACGACACCGATTGTGAATTGGACAATTATTTTTATCAATGTGTATAAAGTGAATGTGTGTTTATTTGGTTGACGGCTAAAAAGCTGAACCGATTTGTTTGAAATTTCTGTATGTCTGGAAGGAACTTTAGTGCAATTAGGTTTTAATCAGGATGCACTAAGTAAGGTGAAATCAACAACACAGCTGATTTTTATTTATCTATTTTGAAAATGCTTGGGTTTTGTCAAACTGAATTTATTTTGAAAAAATAATACATGTTATTTTCAAAGAAAAAAAATTTAAATCATAAAACATGAATGAAAATGTGAATAAAAAGATTTCATATAATGACATTTGGATAAAGCACTATTAAACCGTTGTTCTTTTTCAAATATAATTTAAATTTAACGGCCATATTTTAGTTAATATTCCAAAACAAAATTAGTTTATTTTTTATTTGACAAATTCAATTTTGACAATCTTGTCAGCAAGAAATATTGTGTTTGTTGTCGAAACGCTCTCACCTTACTTATTACATCATGGTCTTAATTATATATTTTCATAATTTTTTCATATTTCATAAATCCCAATGAGATAATAAAAAATTCTGAAATTTTTTTAACAAAATTTCTAAAAATTTGAAAATGGAGTTTTGAAACTACCGTTAAAAAAAATGTTATTTTTTTGGTCATATCTTCGAATAGTTTAACGGTATCCTATGAAGACAAAAACTCATATACAAGTAAATATGGATATATTTTAAGTAAAAATTAGCTTTTATTTTAATATTTATCAAAATATGTTAATTTTGTTCCTACATTTCTTGTTCTAGTGGCCTGAGACACATTAATGGCCTGGGTAATTTTTAATAACTTTAACATTTTTCGACCAATTTCTGTTTTTTATATCTCATTACGACGATTTAATTTAAAGGAATAGAAATGTGTACGTACATTTCTATTCCTTTAAATTAAATGGCAAAAGAATTTTTTTATTGGCAAAAATGTTTACAAAAACTGAAAAAATTGTATTTTTTTTCCCTTGTAAATGCATCTCAAAACTTCAGAGGGCTTAACCTGTCTTAACCGATTTACCTAAAATTTTTTCAGGATGATTTTTTTTACCAATGTTCACAAAACTGGGGTGTGAGACTGCCAAAAATCCCACTTTCGTTTATTAAGGGGCACCCTAATGTAGTATAGTAAAGCCTTGAAACTTTGCTTGAATTACTTATTTAGGCCAAAAATTAGCAAACTACCAATAGTGGGCGTGGCACCTCCCATAGATATGATGACAAATTATATATAGGGAAGCTATAGCAGCTATCAATATTAATATTTAGGACAGATATGTGCGGACTACCAACAATATTAAGTAAATGTTAACATCTGAATATCCCTATGGATGCCACATTTGAAAACCTTCTATCATAAAAGTGAATGTTTTTGTGTTTGTATGATTGTTTGAGTATTTGTACTTTATAGGAGGCTAAACCGATAGGAGTTACTTTAATACAGCATGACTTTGTAATGGCACTCGACTTACAGTAAATAAATTAATGAACAATCTAATCGAGGCGACCATTATAACTGGGAAATATAAAGAGACAGATGTATTGCTGCCACGTATTCCGATGATAACTTCGGAAATGCTATTTGATTTTAAGCGATTGCATTTTTCTATTTGCCTAGCATTTGCAATTACAATTGATTACAAGGTCAGTCTTTGCAAGTTTGTGGACTAAATCTAGAAAATCAATATAAATCAAAATAAAAAAAATCGTTTTTTCGTTCTTTTTTTAGGCAAAATGCTTTTTTTCGAAAATATTAAAAAATCTTGCTTTAGTAATTTGCCTCTAACTCAAGCAGTTCTTAACGGATTTAAAAATTTAAAAAAAGTAGATTTTTGCGGTTTTTTGAGCGAAAATGTGATTTAACTCTTTCTTTGTTAAAAAAAAAAAATCTTTAAGAATATATTACAATTTTATTTGTTTCTGTAAGGTATCTTTTCGGAGAACATTTTGATATAAAAAACTTGTCCTATTTTTCGACTATGCCACCCCTACACCCTTATTAGGAATTTGATCTATTTTTTTTTTTTTTTTATCAAAATTTCAACTTTGGGCCACATGTTCTAAAATCGCAAAGCTTGGATCAGAAAACGAAAAGCAGCTTTGGAAACCTGCATGTGTTCCCTATTTATCTCAAAAGTAGTTTCCCAGCACCGATGGAAATGTGGGCCTTTGGGTAAAATTGTTAAAAATGCAATTTTTGGGATTTTCGATCCAATTTTTCGAAATTTCGGGATTCCCTTTGACCTTTTGACAAGTTTTTTACACTTTTTAATTTAGAATGACAAGTATTAAAAAAACGTTGAAAATTTCATTGAGTTTTGTTAATAAATAAATATATTATTATATGTTACATACTTATTGAGTTTCTAAAACTAAAATTTGTATCAACATTTTAATAGAATTGCAAATATTAGGAACAGTTTGACCCACATTCATTCATAAATATTTTGTTTTTGTTTAGATATGTAAATTTTTAAAAAAATTTTGACTTGTTCAATTTTTATATAAGAAAAGGTAAGCAAAAATTAAAAAAAATTATAAGTTCGTATTTGAAAATCTGAATTTGTAATGCTATGAATAAAAAACCATTGAACAAAATGGCAATGTTGCTTTAATAAACATTCAGGATTAGAATTAGCTTTCTAATGCTTGTAATTAGGTTCAAATCCGTTAAGAACTGCTTGAGTTAGAGGCAAATTACTAAAGCAAGATTTTTTAATTTTTTTCGAAAAAAAGACATTTTGTTAAAAAAAAACGAAAAAACGATTTAGAGACCACTTCCCTTTCATCAATATTTAAGTGTTATACACCAAAATTCTTGGTTTTTTGAGTAGATTAAGATAATCGATGCTCATGAAGGAATTTCGAAGAAAGTGTAAAAACTAAGACGGTCCAATGAACAGCTTTTAGTTGCTTGTTCGTGAGTGGGGAAACCCACAGACTTATAGGTCTATGTACCAGATGGAAAAATCAAAAATATTGTATATCCTAAAGTATTACTTAGAACAACAAATAATGAATAACAAATTTTATATATGTACTAAATATTAAATACAAATATTTTTTGTTCTAAACTTTTCTATTTTATTACAATTCACATTAAGGTTAGAAAATAAGAAATAAATAATGTACTTTTTATTACATTATAAACTAATTTTAGATAGGCTAAATATATTGTAAATCATTACGGTACGGGTGGCGAAGCACACCGGGTTTTAGCTAGTCTTTAATAAAATAAGGAAAAAATTTAAAAAAGAATTTAGTAGTGACCTTAAAAATATATTTTAGAAGAAAGAATTTAACACTTCTTATTAATTAGCGAAATTTACATTATTTTTTGTTCTTCAGAAAACTTGTGTTTTCTAAGATAGAGGGTTTTGAATATAAGTAGTCCCTCGATATGTAGTTTTTGGTATACATTTTATTTTGTTGAATCCTTGTGTCTATGTCCTTCTCCGCTTCAACCATCCATATGAATTTTTTGTTTGTGCTATTTTCATTCTCTTCTCATATAAATACTCAAATAGGACAGTATTTTTTTTTTTGTTCACCATTAAATTTGAATAACGGCTATTTTTGTTGTTAAATTTTTTTTCCAGTTTTAGGTTTTTTCCTTTTTCAATTTATGGGATGTTTTAGCAAAAATTGCATGAGTTATTTATTGCCTGGCAGTATCGTAGAAAAAAGGCAATTTGTCGATATAAAAAAAGGAATCTATAAAAATACATTTTTCAAAAAAAAAAAAGATTTGGATGATTTTAAAATAAAGGTTTTAGTTAGACTTCACAACAAATATTCATACAATAATTTGTTAATTTTGCGTGCAATTGCAATTAAAATTGACAAGTACCAAATCAAATGTTCTTCAAAAATTTAAATCTCAAATCTTCCTGATTAAATCAGTGCTGCTGTTTGTCTTAGTCATGTGCCTAAATTTCAGTTCACTGAACTCTTCATCTTTAAAATATCATAAAATTAACTACATGATGGATTCAATAAAAATGGTAGTGGGAATTGATGTTTCACAATTTTTCATGACAAAATCACGCACAACCAGACACATGACAAGGATTTGAGCGATAATCAAACGCATTTTTCTTGTCCTGACAATACAATGTTAAGTAAGGGTAAGTTCTCGAGTTTAGATGTGATAAAGGGTGACAGTATTCTACAAAGGAAGTATTTAAAGCATACTTAATACAAAAACTATTTTCTAAATCATTAGAAACAATCAATAGTTTAGGATTTGTTGGGAAATGGGTGTGTACAATAAGTGGGGGATGAAATGGTGACAAATGTCAAATGTAAACAGCTGTTGGGTTTAACAGAGAAATACAATGAAATGTTTAAGCAAAAATAAAATATAATTGCGATATTTGATGAAATAAACCAGTAACCAGTATTATGAGCGAATGACTATATATATAATAAAAACAAGTAAGAGAAAAAAATTTTCAATTTTTTTTTTTTTTTTTTTAATTTTTGTCCAATTTTTTAATTATTTTTTAATTTTTAAACAAAAATTTGTTTAAATTTATTTGTGAAAAAAATTGATGACAAATATTTTTAGGTAAACAAAATTAATTTTTTTTTTCAAAAATTTTATCAAAATTTAATTTTTTTTTTCAATTTTTTAATATATATTTTTTTTAAATTTATTAGTGACCAAAAATGTATAACAAAAAAATTTTTTGGTAAAAAAAATTCGGGTTAAAAATATTTTTCCCGATTTCGACCCATTGTAGGTCCAAATTACTATAGCCTTATATACATCGTTGCAATGGACTTTGAAATATCTATCATTAGATATCCATATTGTCTATATTAATGACTTAGTAATCCAGATATATATCAAAAATAGGTGTAGTCGCGGTGTTTTCCTTGTATCTCAGCCATTTGTGGGCCGATTTTCTCGATTTTAAATAGCAACCGGGCCGGGAGAATTCTCGATATATTGATGTATCAATCATGTTTGTAAGTTATTTGGGGCTACGGAAAGTTGATTTCAACATACAAGGAGCCAGTGCATTTGAATAGACTTCAGTTTTATATGTGTCACTTTTGATTCAATAAGGTGGATCCATGTTAGACGACGCGCCGGTAGAAATGGATACCAAGGTACCTTACATGGTTTTGTTCGGCTATCCTGATATTGTTAATCTGTATTGGAGGGCAACTGTCTCTTTTTAAAGTGAACGAAACGTGAACACATCTTGTTGCATTAACTTATATTTCCATTTGTGAAGCCATTTCTCCAAGTAATTGATGGGAGACTGAAGCTGCTCAGACGCCTCATAGGGATCTTTGTGATTGCTTACAAATGCCGTATCGTCAGCAAAGCTGTATGTGTGATTCAGTACGCTCGTTGGCATGTCTGCCGTATAAAATATAATTAGGAGCGGCCCTAGAATACTTCTCTGGGGAAATTTGTCGAGGTGAATAGAAGACATATTTTGATCTTATTTGGAAAGTTCTGTTCTGTTTCAGGTAATAACATAGTCAGTTTTTATATAAGTTCATCGTGCTGGACTTTATTAAAAGCTTGCGAAATATCTATAAATAATGCAGAGTAATACTGATTGCTGTCGAAGGCTTTCCTGATAAGGGTTGTGATTCGATGCATCTATTAAATAGTACTGTGTCTCCTTCTGAAACCTAATTTATGGTCAGGATTGATGTTATAAGTATCAAGATATGGTGTAAGGCTTTTAAGAAGCAACTTTATAAACAATTTAGAAAATATTGACAACAAACTGTTTGGGCGCTATAACGTCACTTGACTAAAAGTAAGGCCACACATGGCAAATATTTACTCAAAAAAGCGAAACTTGTTTGACGTTGTTTACTCTTATAAGTGTTTTGTAAGAGCAAACAGCATCAAATAAAATAAAACTAAATATTTGTTTTGAATTGTCCTAAGTAAGAGGAGTTTTTGAAATAAATGAAAGAACTTAATTATATTTTATTTAGTGGTAACGTCTTTTTTGTCAAATATTTGCCATGTGTGACCCTACCTTAACGTCTTTTCCAGGTTTAGCTATCATAACTATTTCTGAAACTTTCAATGAGCTCGGGAAACATTCAATGCGTAATATGGAGTTAAAAACAAGTAAGAGAGATATATTCGGCTGGGCCGAATCTTATATACCCTTCACCAAACTATACTTCAAAATAAAAATTTTTAGGTAATTTTAGGTAAACAAAATTTATTTTTTTTCCAGTTGTTTTTTTTTTAATTTTTTGGAAAAAAATATTTTTCGAATTTTTTTTGAAATGTTTTTATGTAAAATTTTTTTTATTTTTTTTAAATTTAAAAAATTTTTTTTTTAATATTTAGCGAAAAAAAACTTTTGGTGAAAAAAAAAAAAATCTGGTTAAAAATGTTTCCCGATTTTGACCCATTGTAGGTCCAACTTACTATGGTCTTATATACGTCGTTGCAAAGGTCTTTGAAATATCCATCACTTAGTAATCCAGATATAGGTAAAAAAATAGGTAAAAAATCGAGGTTGTCTGGTTTTTTCCTTATATCTCAGCCAGAATTATTGAAGATTTGGATCCCTAAGATATCTGGGGTCTTCAGAAAATTGATTTCAACAGACAGACAGACGGACATGGCTTAATCGACTCCGCTATCTATAAGGATCCAGAATATATGTATATACTTTATAGGGTCGGAAAATTATATTGTGGAAATTACAAACGGAATGACAAATTTATATATACCCTTCTCACGAAGATGAAGGGTATAATAAACAATATAAGTAAATATCACTACTGAGTTAGGCAGGTTGCTTTGAGACCTTTTATTACGATCTTCACGGTAGCGAACCTGAATTTTATTGGGGCATCATTAATAATCGTCGGAATATCACTATATGGGGGTGCTATTTGGGGTAAACACATTCTCTAACTGCTTAGCGAATGTCTCAACTTTATCAGCTGCATTCTTCCCCCATTTTTCGTTTTGGAGACGTATAGGGGGCATTCCATTTTTTTCACAGCCTTCCACAGACTATTTTCTGTTTTCTTAGTAGGGTCTAAGTTTTGCAGATAGTTTCTTAGATATGTTATCCTTTTTTTTCTCTCTTTTAAGATACTCAATATTTCCAGGATATCTTGAATGTCTGTAACTTCCCATGTGGACTGGGGATGTAGATACTTGGCCAAAATATCAGTAAAAATATTTACTGCGAATTGCACTTTGTAGTCATTTTGCAATGAAATTTTTGTTGGCAAGTGTGAACTAAGTAACATACATTTTGTACTTTAGCCAATTAGTTTTCTTGTCAGGGAAACAAGTACTATCGCAATAAGCATTTTTACTGAAATTCAAGTTGAAAGCAAGTGTAATTCAAGCCTTGATTGTATTACACTTTATATCAATAGCATTCTCCAGTAAAAAGGAAACATAAATTCAAGCCACATGTTTTTTGTTTGAAAAACATTTAATTTTTTCAAATATTCTTCAAGTTTAAAACATTCAAGTAAAATTCCAATAAAATATTCAAGTGATTTGGGGCTTCGGTGCTTATTGTGATGGTTCTAAGATTTCCTTTATAGTGCCAATAATGTAGGCTAATGATCTGATGAAAGATCCAGTAATTAGATTACTGATATAAATTCGTGTTTTAAATTCTTGATCTCAACGAAGTCAATTACATGGGGAGTCTTACTGAGATCTGCGGGCCAATAGGTAGGTTGGCCAATAGATATGATATCTAGTCCACTTAGACGATATTGCTTCTGATAGTTGTGTCCCTCTAGGATTAGTAAGGCGAATGTGTGCTTGACATTTTAATCGCCAGTTGCTAGACCTAGTGTCAAAAGATAGTCGAGAAACTGATCTCGATTAATATTATGCCTTGGAGGACAATGTGTATTTATAGAGGTTGCCTGTATATTGTTACGTTTTTACCTTTTGAAAACGGGGTTTATTTCCTTTAAATAAACCGGATACTTTTGATTGCAAATAAAAAGCAGTTTTAGTAGTTTAAAATTGTAACAACTCTCTATTTATTTAAAATGTACAAAAACAACAGAATTAAATAGTCACAAACACACACTTTACAACGTACAAGCTCAAATGTACACGACAGTTGATGTTAACTCTAATAGCGCCAATGATCAACTCAACTCACTACTGCAAATTCTGCCACTATTTATACACGCACTGCCATCTATCGTGAATCTTCTACAATGCTCTAGAAATTTCGATGTCAATGTTAGCAGCTTAAACATTTAGTGTTGCCATACTTATAAAAAATGCTAATAACCGCATGCTAGCAACATTGTTGATAAGTAGAAGCTTCTACTGATGGACGTGTTTAGAAACATAATGAATGCTTCAGGCAGTCGTTACAGACTCTTAAATTCAAATCGCTATTGCAAATTCGTGGTCATTTCTACTTATATTTTTCCTAACTAGAACAGCTGTCCCACCGCATGCCCCACCTCTGAGATGGTTTGTATCATAAGTATAGTAGCCATTAATTCTAAAACAGTTCTTTTGAGTAAAGTGTGTTTCAGATACAAGTAGAACATACATTTTCTGCAGTTGTAAAAATTGCTGTACTACATTCTTATGTTGGCTAAGACCTTTAGCATGCCAGTTCTTTTCTTATTTAGAAGAATTTGCATGAGCATGCTTTGGTTCTGCATTAATTGTTGGAACATACTCAGCATGTTCGCCAGGAAACTGTTCATGGTTTGAATGAGATTCTCAATAGAGCTTAGAGAGTTTGTATCGGGTCTTGCTGAACCCTTTTGTAATGGGAATTATTTATATTATTCGATTTAATCATGGTATATTCATAATTGTTCTTTTTACTTTTATATTGAGCACTCGAAGTAGCATTTATTGCCGGATGGCTTAGAAAATGAAGTCTGATATTGGACATATTCAGATCTTTTAGACTTTGTCTATTCCGTAATACGTAGGGATACTGGGCAGCTGTGCTAGTTTGCAGTGTAATTTTGACACCAGTTACCATTAATATATGACTATAAAATATTTTTCTGCTATAGGGGTTATATTCAATTACAGGGGTTATATTCAACCGATCTTCACAAAAGTTGGTAGAAAGATTTAGGTTTATATAAAACTTGTTTACGTAAAATTTCATCATCATATTAATAATTATAAGACAATTATGAATGTTCAAGGGAGACTAAAGACAAAATGTTGCCCGATATTCGCCATTCTTTACAGTATAATTTCAGAGTGCTTAGAACTAATTTGTGCAAAATTTCATCAGGATTGCCACAAATTCAACATATATTTATGGCCGCTCAAACAGTATTCCCGGGGGACCTTGTTTGGGGGCTAGGTGAAATCATGGACCGCTATTGCCTAAATTCCAAACAGAGGGTATTTATTATGAAAATGTCAGCCAGCTAGCTCCTATCGTTTGGGGCCTATCATGTTTTCAAAAGACGGACGGACATAGCTAGATCGCCTTTGAATCTTATGAGGACCCAGAATTTAAGAACTTTTTAGTACTACGACTAATATGTTACAAACGGAATGACAAAATCAATATATGCCCCCATCTTTATTGATGGTGGCTATAAAAACCCCCCAACTATTAAATTTACCTCAATAATTGCGTTCGTTTTTTAATTTTATAATTTTAACATTCACCACAACAACTGTCACAATATGAAATTAATATAATTTATTTTGTGTGTCAAAAACATTTGGCGCCAAATTTTATGTTTTCTTTTTTTCTTTTTGCTTAAATCCTAATTGAAAATTTCTTTCGAAGATACGACAGAAACGTACAGAATGACATATTTTACCGTTTCTTTCTTAGTTTTTATAGGAACATACGATTTCGTATGACAAGCTTCATGAGTCACTTATCGAAGACAAGAAGAAGTAGAGAAATGAGCATGATTTATGGCTTGTGGATTTAAAAGACCACACAAAAATAACTAAATTCGAAAGCAAAATATTTTCCTTTTTTTTTGTGTATTTTATATGTATTTAAATATAAAGACAACAACTCCCAGATAAACAAACAATCGTGTTAATATTTTTGCTAATTTGTCAGCGTGGCACAGGATTAAAAAAAAAATAACAACGTTACAAATTTTCGAAAAAAATGTGTGTTAAAATTTCCGTTGAAAAAAAAGCGAAACATTCAGATATGGCAACTACTTTGGTATTTAAATCAAGGTGTCAATATTTAATGAAACACACAGGTTTCATTATGATTCAGTTTGAGGTTTTGTTTGGTAAAAGGAAAAGCTCGTAAACATGTATAAATTTAAGAGGATTAAATTGGTTTTAATGTTTAAAATATCTTAAGGATCACACTAAAGGCTCACAAGAACTAGATGGCAAATTTCTGCTGGCTGTTATACAGAATTGAAGACTATGAGGATAACCTACATTGTAGTTCGTTGGGTAATCGTGATTTAAAGTTAAAGTTCTAGGTAACGTTAATTATGGTTCATTGGTGTTTTATGTAAAGACTGTGTGGGCCTTTGTTGTGAGAAAAATCAAGCAGAAATAAATATTTATCATTAAAAATGGCTAGAATTCATTATTAAAATACTTCTTATGTGCATTAATACACGTTCGAATACATTCAATCCAATTTTACCATTAACATCACGGGTCAGAAAACCAGGACTTCGGAAAATATTTGCTCTATAAGCGCCCAAATTAATGCGGTATTTCGGTAGCTTTCACTTTTGAAGCTTTTATTCTTTGACACTAAACAAGTAGAAACTACTCCATTACTACAAATGGAACGATACACGCTTCAACACTTCAAACCATTGCTCTTTTATGGGAAAAGTTTCCGCACCGTGTTAACTCTCGAAGAGGTGATCACAATTGGCCACCGAGATCATGTGATTTAACACCTTGCGACTTCTTCCTTTGGGGCCACGTGAAAGATTAGGTCTATGCCAACAGCCCAGCGTCGATTCAAGACTTCAAAGATAGAATTCGTGAGGCTATCGAGGACATAGGGCAGCCACTTTGTGATTTGGTTATGGAAAATTTCATGAAAAGATGGCCATTTGGCTGATGTTGTTTTTCATTATTAACGGCATACCTTCCTCTTTATTATGAAATAAACATCCGTTCATTTATCTCAAAAAACTCCTCTTGTTGGAAAACCCTGTATTATCCCCTTTTGTTATAATAGAGTTCTTAATCCGGGGATTCTGGATGGAAGATAAGCCCTAGAAATTGTTCAAAAATCACTTATTTAAGAAGTGAGAAGAGCCCAGTTTCAGGAGTCGAAGACTACAACTATCAGATGTTGTAGTAACAGCTACATATTTACAAGTCTATGGGATTGTGTTACTTCAGCTAGATGAGTTCATAAATCTGTTATGGAGTCGGTGAACTGTATTTGTCAGAACTGTTGAAAATGTTGGGAATGTCATAGGAACAGAAATACCTTCTAGCCTGAAGCTCCATCGTGGCCTCAATTGGGCGTCTGCTATAGACAGAGGACAGACTCAGAGTGCGAGATTCATACGGCAACCTTCGCCCTCAAATTTTTTGAAGGATATATTGTAACAGTTTGTTATAACAGTCGGATTTATACAACTACATGTAATTGCGTTACTTCAGTTGTATGAGTCCATACTGCAGTTAGTGAACTATAGTTGACTGGAGATTTACAAATGTGGGGTTTTTCATATTAAAAGAAATACCTTATAGCTTGTTGATCCATCCTGTCCTCAGTTGGGGGTCTGTTATAGGCAAGTGCGTGATCTCCTAGTAGGTGACTCATATGGTATCCTTCAATCGCTCAATTAATGTTCCCTATACGAAAATAGTTTGAATCTATCAAGTTTATCCTACACATAGCTCTGCACGCTTTCCTTGTACATACGTACGTCTTGCTTGACATATATCAAGCGAGCCTTCAAGAGTATGGTGTCGATGTTATCCTGGAAGAAACTGCTGCAACAACAGGACGTTATCTACCTTGGTAGGAAAGACCTTTGTTGTCTACTGAAAATGGTGTTTCTATCACGAAGGTGATAATGCGTCTATTGTAATAGCTTGTTAAAAAAGTTGGAATTGTATAAATCCATAAATCAACTGAAGTAAGATAACTATAGTTGGCTGGACAGTTTAAAATGTTGGGAATGTCATAGGAACAAAAATACTTTCTAGCCTGATGATCCGTCTGCTATAGGCAGATGACAGACTTAGAGTGCGAGATTCCTTGGGCAATTTTCGGCCTTTATGAAGGATATATTGAATGAATAATATATTATAACAGTTTGTTATAACAGTCGGATTTATACGTAGATTTATTTGTTGATCCATCCTGTCCTCAGTTGTGGGTCTGTTATAGGCAAGTGGGTTGTCTCCTAGTAGGTGATTCATATGGTATTCTTCAATCCCGGAATTGATGTTGCTTTTCGAAAATTGTTCGAATTTATCAAGTTTATCCTACACGCTCTCCTTGTACATACATCAGTATGGTGTCGATGTTTGTATAATTTCTCCGACGGTATTCTAGAAGAAACTGCTGCAACAACAGGACGTTGTCTACCTTGATAGGAAATACCTTTGTAGTCTACTGAAGATAGTGTTTCTATCATGAAGGTGCGTCTATTGTAGCAACTTGTTAAAAAAGTCGGAATTGTATTACTTCAATTGTATGAATCCATAAATCTACTGAAGTAAGATAACTATAGTTGGCTGCGCTTGAAAATGTGGGGTATTTCATATGAACAGAAATACATTCTAGCCTGATGTAATATAGTGTTTATCCTATCATCAATGCCTCTAAGAAAATTGTACAAATCTATCAAGTATAAGTTACGATCAAATTGATCCAACACACGATCTCCACGTAGATACATAGATTCTGCCTGAACGTCTCGGAGGAGCCTTAAATAGTATGGTGTTGATATTTGGATAATTGCTCCAATGACGTCCTAAAAGAAACTGTTGCATTAAATTTATGTTTTCTAGATTGACCGGAAGGACCTTTGCTTTCTTTTCAAGATAGTGTTAAGAAATTATTTGAAGGCCTCCTGTGGACGTCCTCAAGGTATTTTGACAGCTTTTGATTGGCTATCACACAACGTAGGTGGTTTTTTGGATAACCAACAAAATTTCTTTAGCTAGAAATTTCAGGTTCTTGCTCTTTTTCGTATGTGATAGCAATGACGTCTCCTATTTTAGGTGATTTACTGTTTGAAAAAAATGTATATTCGCTCCGGAAGGACCCTAGTTTTACTCCTCTCAAAGATTATAAACTTAGGAATTTTTTATTCCAGGAAAGAACTCTTAACGACAGAAGACCTGTTAAAAGAACCCCAATGTTTTTGTTTTCATCACAACTTCGGTTTTAAATTGAGATTGCACGTTGTGAAATTCATTATCTCTTAGCTCATCAACGTTGTGGACAATCTTCATGATGGTGCAGTTGTACGCGACAACATCTCCTTTCCATGTGGGTATATATTCATTTCTGAGAGAACTTCTGTTTACCTCTAGGTGGTTTTGATCATTTGACCTAAACATTGCGATCGACGGACAATTCACGATCCATCTCTTCATATTTTTGGGCATTGTTAATGTTGTGAAAGAGTTACGAATCATTCGACAGGTCGAGTGCATTGATCACCGTCCAAAAAACTCGCGTTTTTCGCCAGCTTTAAGCTGCTTGTAAACTCCCATGACCCGTGTTCGAGTTCTTTTGCGTCAAGTGACAAGAGGAATATCAGTCAGCAGGCTTGTTCCTCACTCTAGCTTTCCTGAGTTTGAGCATGCGTGTTTCTTTTCCGTTGATTTTTCATAATTCTATAAAGACTTTTGTCTAGAAAAAGTCTGGTTTTTCAAAGAAAATTCGACAATTTGTTTCGAAATGCCTGTCTTGTTGAGTGAGGATCAGTGAGTGGATTTTTAATGTTTTATTAATGCCAAATTTTGAAGTGTACAAAAATGGAATCAATATTTTCGGCTTTTAACAAAATTTCATTCCAAAAGTTAAGAATTAAAACATTAATCGTTATTCGTCCAGTATTTGTAAAGAAAAAACATAGATTATGGAATTTTAATGGCTAATAAAGGGTTTTCCAACAAGAGGTGTTATTTTAGTATTCAAAGAAAAGTGGAATTTTTTGAGATAAATGATTGGATGTTTATTTCATAATAAAGAATAATCAAAAACAACATCAGCCAAATGACCACCACGACCACGCTTACAGGACCATATCCTTTTCGTGAAATTTTCTATAACCAAATCGCAAAGTGGCTGCCCTATGTCCTCGAAAGCCTCACGAATTCTATCTTTGAGGTCTTGAATCGACGCTGGGCTGTTGGCGTAGACCTTATGTTGCACGTGGCCCCAAAGGAAGAAGTGGCAAGGTGTTAAAGCACAAGATCTCGGTGGCCAATTGTGATCACCTCTTCGTGAGTTAACACGGTCCGGAAACTTTTCCCGTAAAAGAGCAATGGTTTCGTTGCTTCTGTGGCACGTAGCGCCGTCTTATTGAAAGTAAATGTTGTCCAGATCAATATCATCCAAGTCCGACCAAAATACGGTGTAATGACGTTTGTGGAATGCCCAATTCCAAAGATCGATAAGGAATGGACAAACCTGGGTTTTCTTCAACACTTTGGGCTACAGCAGCAATATTCTCATTTGTTCTTGAGCGACGTGAACAGGTTTTATTCTTCACATCACAAACTTGTCCCAAGAGCTCGAATTTTTCCACCAATTTCTGTATTGCGGTCCGATAAGGTGCTTCACGACGACCAAAAAATGCGTTAGTTTTGCGAACTGTGACTGCAAGATTTTCACCATTTTAAGTAGTAGTGAACTTTAATAATTTCATAAGTATTAGAAATTGTATAAGTGTTAGAACTAGAACACAACCTTCTTACTAAGGGACCACTCACGTGGCTAGTTCTGTATAAGTTGCTTTAGTACTTAAAACACCTAAATAAATAGATTTATAGTATAGGCCTAGTATCACTTATTAATGATTTACAAGAATGTTATATAAGTAAACCTAAATAAATATTATGACAAACGCACACAATTAATATTTACACAATATATTCTTCTTGGAAAAATAATGTATTTTGTCTGGCACATAAAGCAGACTTAAAGGAGCCTTTTGTACGTGGCCTTTGTTTTCCTGCAACAATATATAATATAAGCCATCAGACTTTGCTCTTATTATTACACACGTACTTGTATTAGCATCTGTTTTTGAAATTTATTGTTTTGCGTTATTTCTTTAATAAACCACAAGGAACACACTCGCACAATTAACTTAATAATATTGCACTATTTACTTACTTGCTACTTTTCTCAAAATTAATCAATATTCCTCAAGTTTCCTTTCTTAACTTTGCTTTAAACCACACCAGCCAGCCAGCATTATTTTGTTAAACCTTTGTGCTCCATTAACTCGTCTTATTGTTGTCCTTTCAACTCATTATGACAGCTAATTGTAGTTACAGCTGCTGTTGATGTTGATGTTCTGATACTGATCATTTCGTGGTTTTTGTTTAAATTGTTTTGTATGTATTTATCGATTTTTTGGTGCATTTTACAACAAAAAATGTACTTTTAATCACTTGACATCTGTTAGTGCGTAGCTTCAATATGTGGGTTTGAGGTTTTTGACTTTATACGCTTGTACTTGTTTTAAAATGATTGACAATATTGTGGCACATCACTTATTTGCCAATTTGCCAGGATGAGAAGTAGGGCTTTAAGCAGGCAGTCACTCACATGATTAATGACATTGAAAATTATATAGTGTTGTGACATATTGCTTTTTTGAAAATTTAGAAAAGTTAAATTTTTTTCTTATCGTTTTATAAGTATTTTTAGCGAATTATCCAATAATCACTATGACACCAGATGCTAGTGAATTGAGTTATTTCAATATTTGATTGACAGGGTTTTTGTTTTCATGACCGACGACATGCAACTTTATACATACATTTATTGTTGATAGAGACATATGTCTCTTATTTTCGGATGTTTTTAGCCTAAAATATATAGGACATAGATATAGACAGGAACCTTTGCGGCCAAAAAAAAACTCAACTGTTAAGAAATCGAAGCGATTTCTCAACAGCTCTATCTAAATAATAGAGTTGGATATTCTGGCGCCCAGTGTTAACGCTAAAGTAGCGTATTTAAACAATAGTGTCAACGTTTTGTCAACACGGACAAATATTTTGTTGTAAATAGAACAATAAAAAACGAAACGCAAAAACCAAAAAATAAATCAAAACTTTAATAATGGCAGTTCATCTTCTAAAGGCTTTTCCAACAAGAGGTGTTATTTTTAATCACCCGGTATTTCAGTAGCTGTCACTTTTGAAGCTTTTATTCTTTGACACTAAACGAGTAGCAACTACGCCATTACTAAAAATGAAACGATACACGCTTCAACAACGCATTGAAATTATTAAAATTCACTACAAAAATGGTGAAAATCTTGCAGTCACAGTTCGCAAAACTAAAGCATTTTTGGGTCGTCGTGAAGAACCTTGTCGGACCGCAATACAGAAATTGGTGGAAAAATTAGAGATGTTGGGACAAGTTAGTGATGTGAAGAATAAAATCCGTGCACGTCACTCAAGAACAACTAAGAATATTGCTGCTATAGCCCAAAGTGTTGAAGAAAACCCAGGTTTGTCCATTCCTCGTCCTATGCGCTATCGAGAGATGATTAATGATTTCTTATGGTCGGAGTTGGATGATATTGATCTGGACAACGTTTACTTTCAACAATACGGCGCTACGTGCCACACAAGCAACGAAACCATTGCCCTTTTACGGGAAAAGTTTCCAGACCGTGTTATCTCTCGAAGAGGTGATCACAATTGGCCACCGAGATCTTGTGATTTAACACCTTGTGACTTCTTCCTTTGGGGCCACGTGAAAGATAAGGTTTACGCCAACAGCCCATCGTCGATTCAAGACCTCAAAGATAGAATTCGTGAGGCTATCGAGGACATAAGGCAGCCACTTTGCGATTTGGTTATGGAAAATTTCATGGCACATTTGGCTGATGTTGTTTTTCATTATTAACGGCATACCTTCTTCTTTATTATTAAACTAGCTGACCCGACAGACGTTGTCCTGTCCATATATTAGAAAAAATGTTTGTGTTCGATTTGTGAATTTGTGAGAAGCTGTTTGAATTATGAAAAAATAGTAAAAAGAGACAAACAACGTACTTTTAAATGATAATTTTTATTTATGTAGGTTTGAGGTGTGTTTAAATTACATTTGATTTGAAAATATGTACAATATATGGTGTTATATTTACATTTTGATTGAAAGATCGATGTTCAGGAACCAATTAAAATAAAGAAATACTTTTTTCTGTTGCTTTGCAGTGATATCGTAGTTTCCTTCATTGCAATGCTTTATGATACACGACATTTTTAGTTTTGTTGCCTGGCGCGTAAATAAATAATGCTGATGGTGTTCCGACACGGGAACAGGCGACATACAATTGACCATGCGAGAAGCATGGATTTTCAAGGTTAATGCCGCAAACACGCAATGACTGCCCTTGAGATTTATTAATTGTCATAGCGAATGCAAGCCGTACCGGAAACTGCAATCGTTTAAAATCGAATGGCATGTCGGTCAGAGCCATTGGGATCCGTGGTATCAAAACGTCTTCTCCTTTGTACTTTCCTTTAAGTATTGTTGCTTCGATGACGTTGTTCATCAGGTTTTTGGCCGCAAGTCGGGTGCCATTACAAAGACGTGGTTGGTTTATGTTTCGTAACATTATGATTACCGATCCGACTTTCAGTTGGAGATTGTGAGGCGGTAATCCGGGTAATTCCAGCGAGTTTAAAAACTCGGTTGGATAGTTGACAACATCATTTTGGGAAGTAACGGAATCCACCGATTTGTACGTCATCAATTCGACAGCAATTTCACCTTGAATCTTAAAATTCAATTCGTCGACATCAATGTTTTTCGCAGCCAATATAGCACGTTCGCTCAACCAATCATGATTTTTGTAATTTTGTGCAATGTTTGGAAATACCTTTCGGATTAGCTCGGATTTTGATTCGGTGAACTGACAGAAACCGGGGGGAAATTGAATGCAACCGGTCGAAATGTCAACCGGGATTTTGCCGTTGCCAATGTCCAGCAATTGTTTGGAAAATGCTTCTCCAGATTGATCGTTCTGCAGCTCGACACGCATGTTCACAGTCAATTTGAGTTTCTTGAAGTGTTTCCACAAAACGGACGACTTCAAACATGCATTAAGTTCATCGGCTGGCGTTGACCGTGGAATCACTGGCAATGTTTGCCGAAAATCCCCTGCCAACAGAATCATTGCACCACCAAACGGCTTTGATTGTTTCGTAAATCTTGCAAAGTTTTATCTAATGCCTCCAAAGACTTTTTATGCGCCATTGTACACTCATCCCAAACGATTAGTTTGCTTTGCTGCAAAACTTTGGCCATTGCACTGTTCTTGGAAATGTTGCATGTTGGATTTTCATTGATGTGCAACTTCAATGGCAACTTGAGTGCTGAATGGGCAGTACGACCGCCTTCCAACAACGTAGCTGCAATTCCTGATGAAGCAAGTGCAATATCATTCTGCGAGCGTATCGTGGCCAAAATCAACGCAATCAAAAAAGTTTTTCCAGTTGATGGAAAAAAGTTTGCAGTTGCTCAACAATTGGTCTTTTTACCGAACTGTTGTATGCACAACGCTGTTCTACTTCTTGTGGAGCATTGCCCATGAAGTAAATCTGCAGAAATTTATAGTCAGCACCCGGAACTGGCAAAAGCGAACCTGCTCGATGATATATTTGACCTTGAATCTGTAATGTTTAATTTACATAAGAAAACAAAATAAAATGCTGTAAGTGGTGAAATTACCTTGAAAGTAGGCATGAAATTATCCCGAATCACATTTGTTGCGCCAAATGAAGTCATTTGGAAACAATTGTTGTAGTTCTGGATTTGTGTTAGGAAATGCTTGGAATGAGCTCCTGTTCCAGAAACCAATGAGAGCAATGGCTCTGGTGGTGGAATCAACGGTGTCAATTTCACTTTGCCACTTGCGCAACACAATCCAGGAGTTTCATTTTTATATTTCAATGCCTTACAATGTGGGCACACAACGCTCATCGAACCAATAGCAACGGAATGGTCTGCACTGTAATCGACTGTCCTGTTGTAATGAAATGCAGCTCGATGAGTATTTAACGCAACATTTGTTTCTCTTCTTGCACGTACATTTGAATTAATTATCACTCGGTTGGATTCTATAGAACGATTGTGTCTCATTCGATGCATATCTACTTCGTTTGCATATTCTCTTTCTTCTTGTGTACGTGCAGAACGTGTTTGTGATAATCGATTTCGTTCAATTTCATTTCGCTCTTCGAGTTGTTCCGCAGTTTGATTAGATCGAAAATACGCTTGATTTGAAGCATTGCGAGTTCTGCGACCTAAATTGCTCCTTCTTATTGGCGGCATTACAATGCGATAGAATTTATTGACTTTGCTCTTACCTTTTAACCGTTTATAACTTCAAAACCCACAGTCTATAGTAGGTTAATCTATAAATTTGTTTGAGGTAACACGATTTAACTTATTTCAATTAATGAATTGATTGCAATGTACTTACAATGGAATCTTAATTCAAAAAAAAACTTATCACCGTTAGTTAACTTTTTTAGAAACACTTTAAACTTTTTTTAATTCACAATTAACAATTGCACTTATTTTATTTTTCGTCCACCGATTAATTTGATCAACAATTTGACAATAAGCAGTCAATCAACATTTGCACAAATAAATTGGAATGTAAATAAAAAAGTAACGGTATTTTCGGACAAATCGCGAAACAATACAAAAGTAATAACAAATGAGTTATTTACAACATAAGAATATCCCAGCAAAAACTTTACTTACAAATAAGCCGAAAAATAAGGAGAATTTGACAAATCGGTGCAGCCGTTTTCCGATTTTAGATAAATCAAAAAAAGTGGGCGTAAAAGTGGGCGTGGTAAATTTTTCTTTCAGTAAAAACTTAAATTAGATTACTACGATCATTTAAATAAAAGATTAGCCATATCGGTGCAGCCGTTTTCCGATTTTAGATAAATGGAAAAAAGTGGGCGTAAAAGTGGGCGTGGTAAATTTTTCTTTCAGTAAAAACTTAAATTAGATTACTACGATGATTTAAATAAAAGATTAGCCATATCGGTGCAGCCGTTTTCCGATTTTAGATAAATGGAAAAAAGTGGGCGTAAAAGTGGGCGTGGTAAATTTTTCTTTCAGTAAAAACTTAAATTAGATTACTACGATCATTTAAATAAAAGATTAGCCATATCGGTGCAGCCGTTTTCCGATTTTAGATAAATGGAAAAAAGTGGGCGTAAAAGTGGGCGTGGTAAATTTTTCTTTCAGTAAAAACTTAAATTAGATTACTACGATCATTTAAATAAAAGATTAGCCATATCGGTGCAGCCGTTTTCCGATTTTAGATAAATGGAAAAAAGTGGGCGTAAAAGTGGGCGTGGTCAATTTTTCTTTCCGTAAAAACCTAAGTTGGACTATGACGAACATTTCAGTAAAAAAATTGTCCAAATCGGTCTAGCCGTTCTCAACTGATGCAATTACCAACGAACGACAATTGATTTTTATTTATATAGATAAACATCCGATAATTTATCTCTAAAAATGCCATTTTTCTTTACTAAAATAACACCTCTTGTTGGAAAACCCTGTACATCCAACTTCACTACCTAACGTACTATAAAAACTGGATTTTAAAATACATCAGCGTTATCGCCGCGTTATTTCGGTATGCTTCATACAAGTTATATGAGCATGACAGTTTTTGACATATAAACAACGATCTTATTTAGGTATGGATGTAAACTGTATGAAATCAAAAACAACACTTGCAAACTTTGACAGTTGATAGTGACCATATTGTTGAAGCTACAACTGTCGAATTGGCTGTAATTTATTAATTTTTTTTTGCCAAATCTCAATGGACGGATATATAGTTCACCAACACGTGGAAATGATTGAATTGTTTTATCAAAATGGTTCTGTTCGGGCAAAGTTTAGAGCGCTTCGCCTTTTTTATGGTGAGGCCCATTTGTGTATGAATGGATACATCAACAAACAAAATTGTCTAATTTGGGATGAATGCATCCCGAAAAAGTCACTGATTGGTGTGGGTTTTTGACTGGAGGCATTATTGGTCCATATTTCTTTAAGAATGACGTTGGCCAGGCCATCACGGTCAACAGCGAGCCGTATGAGTCGATGATAACCAACTTGGTTGATATGGAGACCAACGGCGTGGCACACAGCTCATGCCAGATGGAACATCCTACACGAGCGATTTGAGGGCATGGTCATCTCACGTGGTGGTGATGTAAACTGTCCACCGAGATCGTGCGTTTTGATCCTGTTAGCCCTTTTCTCGAGGGGTTTTCTTAAGTCCCAGGTTTATGCGATTTATGCGCCTCAGTCATGGAAAATTTAACATTTCGGATGCGCGGCACCCAGCGAGGATGCGGCGGACATTAACACGATGTTCAAACGAATAAAAAATGTCGATGATATCGCACACACACTTTTCCAATTCACATGAGCTCCAAGAGCGTCCAATGCATCTCGAAAAAGTCACTGTATTGTGTGGATTTTCAGCATTGGCCAGTCAATCACCATCAATTATAGCGTTATAGTTCAATGATTACCAACTTATTTTGGCCTGAATTGGATGATATGGACACCAAGGACATGGGTTTCAACAGGACGGCGCTACATGCCACACAACTCATTTCACATTTCACGTTCTACATGAGGGATTTGAGGGCATGGTCATCTCATGTGAAGATGATGTTAAGTGGCCACCGAGATCGTGCTTTTTGATCGCGTTAGAGCTGCTCTCGTGGTGTTTTCTTATGTCACAGGTCTATGCAATTAATGCGCCAGAATCAATGAAAATTCGACACTTCGAATGCGCATTACCTAGTGTTGTTTTATACCATACATAATGGCATCGATAGTCCTTTCAAACGAATAAAAAATCTTAATGATATCTCACACTAACATTGTTTTATTTAAATCTGTGAGTGATTTGAGTATTTTTTGTTTCAGTTTCGTTCGTTTTTTTTTAAATCCTCATTAAATCGACCCAATAAAGCCGGAAAGCTTTTACACACCGAATTGACCACTGAGTCATGTGTGATGCTTATGACTTTCACAATCTCTCACACTTTCAATCTCCGATCGACCAACACCATATCGTGAATTTTTTCAATTGTTTCGGATGTACAGACCTCAGCTGGACATCCAGAACGTTCGGCATCCTCTGTGCTTGTACGGTCACAGCGAAATTAAGTAAAATACTTTAACCATAAATATGTATGGTCCAGAATTCCCATAGTATTTCTCAAGCCTAGCCTTGGTTTGAGCAAAATTCACTTTTTTCCATTTTCGCCTCAAGTCACGCGTTAGTCTGCTATCAATGGCTGTCAAACACAAACTAAATGACGCAGCTTATTCAAATTTTGACAGGAGTCAATTGACAGATGCCTGTTGACAGGAGCAGTATTGCCATATCCATATACATTTTACTCTGCTGAATAGCCCTGAAGTGTGCTGTAATGAGTTAGTGTTATTCAAAATTAACTCAATGTTAACAGCCAGTAAGTTTTGCCTGTCTCTTCCAGTAGATAGATTCATTCTCATAAGTCATCAGCATTTTACAATCATCAGCGTAAAAAGTTTAGAAAAGTAGAAATTAAACAGAAATGGCGACAGGACTCTAATCTAACAAACCTACAGTTCTTTTTGAAGTTTAGAAATTAAAATTAAAAAAATCGGCTTCTCAGATAAGTCTCGTCATTGAGGAGTGTATAATGTACGATGTCCTGAAAGAGTATGGAATAATTGACAGTGTTGAACTGGTGTCTCTAAATTTCGCAAACGACTAAGGTATTCTTAGATAATTCACGATTTATGTCTTTGTGGAGTGTAGACTTTTAGGACGAGTGTAGAACAACCGAAAATGTTGAATAAACTGTGAATTTTAATAAGATAATTAGTCTTCATAAGTCATCAACATTTTGCATTTCCATTCATTGTGCTGAGACTCCATTCTACGAAACCACTTGTAGTCTCTTACGTTTCGAAACTTCAAAAACTACTGTCGGCTCCTCATATCCAGACTGTAGTGTAGACTGTACGACTTCCTGAAGCAGAGTGGAACAACTGACAGTGTTGAGCTTCTACGAACGACTGGCGGCTATTTTGAAGAAGAAAAGCATTGTGAATACGCCAGAACAATGTTAAAAACTTGAATTTGTTACAGTAAACATGTACAAATATATATTTCTCTAAGTGTATCCTGTCGTCAGGAGTCAAGACTACTTATAGTGCCTCAGACTGGCTCTATCCTCCATAAAAATACTGCTATTGGAAAACACAATTGAAGTTTATTGGTCGAGAATATTGACAGGCTATGAAAAAGTTACTTAATTCATATTTCGTCTTTCTGAGACCACTGATTACGCTTGAGTAAAACTTCCCACCCATTAATCGAACTAGTTGTAGACAGCATGCTATTGATTGACAGCGACTTTATTCGTAAGATCAGGTGAAAATATCTTAAGCGTATTATTAGACCGATTAGTAGAAGTGGATCGGCCTTAGAAGCAATTCATGTATCTGCATATAGAGGTTTTCAGGGATTGAACGAGAATAATACAATGCTAATCATGTTAAAGATCATGTTTAATAGGTTGCTCATAAAGCCTTTTATATCCTTTAAATATATTAAGAATAATATTTTCCCCGTGTCTTAAAATCAATTAAAGCAACAACGCATAACTTTATTTAAGTATTATTCTTTGTTTATTTCTCTTTAATAAACTAATTATTCGTTAAAATAAAGAACAAACAAAAAAGTAGCCAACAAACCTGTTAATTAAAATTTATTTGTAATTAATTTCATATCGTGATGTTGACCATAAAATATTTATGTTAACAAAAACCCAACAACAAAAAAATAATATGTAAACAAATAGGGTCTCATGGCTCTAAATGAAATTTACATTAATTTCACTTCATTCCACATTAAAACTCGTCGTAACACATACAATTTTTAAGAGTAATTATGATTCATTCCCCCAAATGTAACATAATAATCATAATAAATGTGGTTAGAGTTTATGGAAAACATAAACGGACAGACCGTCAAACAGAAATTCCATGGTATTTTACACACGCAACTACTGGGAGGTCCACCATCAAATACACTAAACTACAAATACAACTAATGGATCTTTTTTTATTTTACGTTTAAATATTTTAAACACGTACTGAAATGAAAATAACTAAAAAAAAAAATAATTAAAAATACAAAAGAGACCTTGCGGCAATTGAAAGATCGATCAGATGTTGTAACAAACTCAATTTAACCACATTGTTGCTGAAGTTTGTTGTGGTATGAATAAGTTTGATTAGAATATTGTGTCTGTTCTTTATGTGCGCGCCTCTCAATCAATTGGGTTGACACATTGAATTTCTGAAAAACTATTGGTTTTTCTATAGAATGAGTGAGACATGTTTTGGTGGTATTCCAAACGCACTTGCCGCTATTGGCCAAGCATTTTTATTATACTTATTTTGTTTTCAAATGAATAGAGCTGTTGGAATATTAAGACAAGTACAATATTTATAGGTTGTGCTAACTTTGGAATGTTTTAAAGGAAATCGAAATTGCAACGAGTACAAGGAACTATAATTTGTTATTGTTTTATATTAAATCTTAATGATTTAGGGCAGGCACGGATCAAGGTCAAACATTTGGTGGTGGAAAATAGAGTAAAATTTATTTAATATTTTTCTTTTTTTCCTGTTTTATATTAAAACTTTTTGGTTTCTCACCTCTGTATTATCCGCGCCTGATTTAGGGACACAAACATGTGTACTTCAGAAGGTTGAAAAATGATATTGGTGACTTTTTCATTTCTCCATTCTCGTGCAACAAACTTGAGTCTTGTTGTCCAAAAGCAGCTTTTGTGAAAAACTGATCATATTTTGAACGATCATCGATTGATCTTCGTTAATTTGCGGGTTTGAGGCAGTGCTTATACAGCTCTCTTGATAGGATTGGTTAGACTGTAGTTTAGACTGTACGACTTCCTGAAGCAGAGTGTTCCACTCCGACAGTGTTGAGCATTCACGAACCGCTGGCGGCAATTCTGAAGAAAAAAAGCATTGTGAATACACCAGAACATACACCACAAAAATGTTGAAATGGTTACAGTAAACATGTACAAATATATTTTTCTCTACGTGTATCCTCTCGACAGGAGTCAAGACTACTTATACTGCCTCAGACTGGCTGTATCCTCCATAAAAAAACTGCTATTGGAAAACAAAATTGAAGTTTATTGGACGAGAATATTGACAGGCTGTGAAAAAGTTATTAAATTCATATTTCTTCTTTCTGAAGCCACTGATTTCGCTTGAGTAAAATTTCCAACCCATTAATCGAACTAGTTGTACACAACTTGCTATTGATTGACAGCGACTTTATTTTTAATATCAGGTGAAAATATATTAAGCTTATTATTACACCGAATAGTAGAAGTTGGTCGACCTTAGAAGCAATACATGTATCTGCATATATAGGTTTTCAGGGAACGAGAATAATACAACGCTAATCTTGTATAAGAACGTTTTTAATATGGATTGTATAGGATTGTTTATTAAGGACCTTTCACTAAACGCTCCCTATCTTTAAATTGAAATAAAACAAAGTGTGTTTGAGATATCATAGAGATTTTTTATTAGATGGAAAGGCCTATCGATGCCATTATGTATGGAATAAAACATCGTTGGGTAATGTGCATCCGAAGTGTTAAATTTTCCATGACTCTGGCGCATTAATCGACCATAGACCTGTGACATAAGAAAACACCACGAGAACAGCTCTAACGCGGTCAAAAAGCACGATCTCGGTGGCCACTTAACATCATCTTCACGTGAGATGACCATACCCTAAAATTATTCATGTAGAATGTAAAATGTGGAATTAGCTGTGTGGCATCTAGCGCCGTCCAGTTGAAACCCTTGGTGTCCATATCATTCAATTCAGGCCAAAAGAAGTTGGTAATCATTGAATTCATGGTGATTGGATGCATTGGACGCTCTTGGAACACATGTGAATTGGAAAGTCTCTGTGAGATATCATCGACATTTTTTATTCGTTTGAAGATCATGTTAATGTCCGCCGCGTCCTCGCTGGGTGCTGCGCATCCGAAATGTAAAATTTTCCATGACTCAGGTACATAAATCGCATAGACCTGTGACTTAAGAAAACTCTACAATAAAAAGTCTAACTGGGTCAAATTGCACAATCTCGGTGGCCAGTTCACATCACCTTCACGTGAAATGACCATGCCCTAAAATCACTCATGTAGAATGTTAAATGTGGAATGAACTGTGTGGCATGTAGCGCCGTCCTGTTGAAACCCATGTCCTTGGTGTCCATATCATCCAATTCAGGCCAAAAGAAGTTGGTAATCATTGAACTATAACGCTATAATTGATGGTGGTTGACTGGACAATGCCCAAAATCCACACAAAACAGTGACTTTTTCGGGACGCATTGGACGCTCTTGGAGCTCATGTGAATTGGTATCGTCCCAAATTTGAAAATTTTGTGAAAAGTGTGTTTGAACGTCGTGTTAATGTCCGCCGCATCCTTGCTGGGTGCTGCGCATCCGAAATGTTAAATTTTCCATGACTCAGGCGAATAAATCGCATAGACCTGGGACTTAAGAAAACCCCACGAGAAAAGGTTCAACAGGATCAAAACGCACGATTTCGGTGGCCAGTTTACATCACCACCACGTGAGATGGTCATGGCCTCAAATCGCTAGTGCGGGTATCCAATTCAGACCAAAAGAAATTGATAATCATCGTCATATTGCGCCAGTCTTTGAAGGTGAAGGACTGGCTAACGTCTCGACGCGAATCGCCTTTCTCAAAGGAATATGGACCGAAAGTGTCTTTTTCGGGATGCATTGGATTGGTATCGTCCCAAATTCAACAATTTTGTTTGTTGACGTACCCATTCATCAAGATATAGGCTTCACCGTAATATGGGCGAAACGCTCGGAACGCTGGCTGAACAGAACACCTATTATTGAACGCTACATCCGTCCATTGGTAATATGGCAAAACAAAGTGAATAAATTACAGTCAATTCAACAGATGTAAGTAGCTTCAACAATATAGCCGCTATTAACTGGCAAAGTTCGGTAGTTCCTATTGGAAGATTCTTTATATAGTTGCTAATTGAGTTTAAGCACTGCCTCGAATAAACCAAGATCAACCAATGATCGTTCTAAATATGATCAGTTTTTCATTTTGAATTGCTTTTGAACAACAAGATTGAAGTTTATTGAACTCCAAATTCATTTTACGACCTTTTGAAGTCACTAATTCAGGTTGAGTAATGGTACCAACCCACAAGACAAACTAGTTGTAGACAACCTGCTTATTATAAGGCTTCTTCGGATAAAGACATAAGGACAAAAATGAAGATCAATCGAAGATCGTTTCAAATATGATCCGTTTTTTTTTTTACTATAGCTAGCTGCTTATAGCCTTTATACCTTAATGTCTGAATTTAATAGAAAGCTAAACGTGCAAACACTTTAAAATTCCAAAACTAATAAAACTCATTTCATTCGTAATGATGTGGCAACTTGTACACATGATAAAAAGCTTAATTTTTTTCTTGTTACACACTTAAAAAAAAAACACACATACAATTCTTACTTACCCATCTTTTTATTCCTAAAGGCTACGAAAAAACCAGCAGTAACAAATACTTGCAACAATATAATGAAAATAAAGAATAACATCAGAAATTAACGAACGAAAAAAAAAAATAAATAAAAAAAACAGTAAACATGCCATAAATGTGTTAAAAGCTTGCAAATGTGTGGCCTCTACAACGTACTCAACTCCACTCAACCCTAGAAGTAACACGTTCCATCCTCTTTTCGAATTTCTTTGTCTCACACATTTTTAGTACTTAATAAGCAACTCTGTTCTGTTTTATGACACACCAGTGGTAGACAGACAGACAGACAGAGCAAAAAGTGTTAAAATTTCATTTCTACTTGTAAGCCGTAGAAATTAACTTTTTTTTTTCGTAAGACTCAAATCAGTTTAAAGTTTTTTTTTATATTTAGCAGAAATCCTAGCAGTCATTGTGTTTTATTTTACTAGCACTTTTTACAGCTGTTAAATAAATTATTATTCACTTTTTTTATAAGTTTGTGTTAAGTTTTACACAGCTTAGTCAGCTACCAATCTTTAATTTGTTGCATTCTTAAGTTTTTTTTTTTAATTCAAATGATGACCAAATGGATGCACAATTTCAATAGAGCAGAAAGTAGTTAATCATTTTGTTGAATTAAACAAAAACTATCAAAAAGTTTTATTAGAAGAAATTAGCTTCACTAAATCCTTTTAAATGATTTTTTACATAAGGCTGGATGAATGTGCTAAATTTCATATTTGTTGCTTTATTAGTGGGTGTATAACTTAAAAATGCAGGATTTTTCATAAAAGTTTAGAAATTTATTTTGAAACATTTGTTCTATATAAATTTATTCAAAGTATTCTCCATTGATAGCCATAAGCTTTTTCCATCTTTCTGGCAACATATGGATTCCGCGCCAAAAGAATTGTTCATCTTTTGAGGCCAAGACAAAATCAAGTTCTGAATTGAAGCGTAACCCAGTAAGAGCGTTCCCAACCACTTCTTTCTAAATAGTATTGCAGGTATTGCAACATGTGGCCGAGTGTTGTCATGATGGAATATTACGATTTCATGTCTGGCCGCATATTCAGGGCATTTTTCGGCCAATGTTCGCTTCAAACGGATATTTGGCTTTGGTTTTATTGTAATGGATCCATTTTTGATGATTTGTGCAAAATGATTTTCTTCTATAGCATTCTAGCAGAATTTCTGACTTGCAAAATCCATGTTCAAGGTATTCCGACTTCAATTTTTTACTTGGGCCAGCACTCAGGGGATGACCCCTACTCATGCAATGCATTGTGTTGGAACTAGGAAAATAGGTTATGGGTAGGAGGATAGAGGGAGTAGTGTTTATGGACATTTGATTTGAATTTTTCTTCATTGAAAGGGACAGGATATACTTCGACAGGAAACTTATTCCACGGCTAAAAAACGAATTTTCTCTGTAGTGTGTTGTGCGATCCACTGACCAATCGACCACAAATGGATGAGTCCCCGATGATGAATGCTTATTTCGTAAGAAACTGCGGGTTTCGGGAACGAGTTCCCTAATTTCATCAGAACACATTCCATTGTAGTATCGATAGAACAGTGAAACACAACCCACATTGCGACGATGCTCCAGAGAATCAATAGAGCTGGATACCCTACTGTCACCGATAAGGACCTTCGCCTTCTCCTGCACTCGGTCAAGTAACTCCAAAATAGACTTCGAAGCGCCAGCCCTGTTGCTCGCAAAAGTTTTGAAATTGCTGCTTGAGTAGCTCCCAAAGATTTGGCAAGCTCTTGTTGAGTTTTACAACAATCTTCATGGAGTAATGCCTCTAATTCTTAAACTTCAAACTGTTTATGGCTGGCCTGGGCGATCTTAGTCTTCCGTGTCAAAATCACCACTTCTGAACCGCACAAACCATCTCTCATATGATGAAACCGATGGAATGCAATCACCATAATCATCGGTTTGCTTCAGAGGCACTTTTTTTTTTTGCAAATTAAAGAAGTAAAGCAAAACTTCCCTTTAGGTTTGGAAACAAGAAATAGTCAATCGGTGCTAAATACATTGAATAGAGCGGATGAGGGAGCAATTCATAGAATAAGTCATGGAAACTGCAACAAACAAAGCTTTCTCATACCTAAGTGATCATTCAAAATTGAAACCACGAACCTATGAGAGATGCCTGTGGCTTCCACAATCTCTGATTGGCCAAAACCATTGACCTCAACTTAATGTAAACCTCATTTTTATACCCTTCACCATGAGTTGCAGGTGTCGGGAATTCTTCCGGTTCGGTTGCTATTTAAAATCGAGAAAATCGGCCCACAAATGGCCGAAAAAGGAAAAAACCGGGACAACCTCTATTTTTGGCCTATTTTTGATCTACAGTTGGGAAAATAATAATAGCACCACTATGACACTTTTTTTTATTTTTCCAAAGACAAATAATTAGTGTTTGTATTTTTCCAAATGTTGATATTTAGTACATTGCTTAGTATGTCCCCAATATTAAAAATGTAGTACTACTCTTATAAAATAGCACCACTTACACATTTTTTATAAAAACAGTTATGTTTCGCAAAATTGCTTTAATGGAAAGCACGTGTTCAAACGATTTGACTTTTATTTTTATTATTTCGATTATAAAGTTTAACGAAAAACTAATATTTTAAATAAAATGGGTCGTGGAAAACACTGCAGTGTGGAGAAACGCGAAATAATCCAAAAATTAATATCGAATGGAAAATCTTATAGAGAAGTTGATCGATTGGTTGGGTGTTCTAACAAAATGATTCACAACGCAATTAATTATAATGAAAAGGCTGAAAGATGAGAAAGAAAACGAGTTTTGGCCCCGGGTCAAGTCAAAAAATTTTCCCCGCGAGAGCAAAAAAAAAATCCTTTCAAAGCTGTAACCGAGCTAAAGAAGGACCCTAATACAGCTGCGACAGTACAAACAGTTCGCGCATGTCTCAGAGGACATAATTTAAAAGCGTGCAGTCCAAGAAAGGTCCCTCATTGAAACGCAAAACATATCGCCAAGCGCATGAAGCTCGCAAAGGAACATCTAAATTGGCCAGTCCAAAAGCGGAAGAATATTTTATGGACAGATGAGAGTAAAGTTGTTATGTTTGGTGGAAAAGGTTCTCGTTCATATGTCAGGCGTCCTCAAAACTCCGAATACAATCCAAAATATACTACAAAAACCATTAAACATGGAAAGTCAAGCGTAATGGTATGGAGTTGTTTTTCTTACTATGGAGTAGGATCAAAACCGTAATGGACCAACACGTTTACGTCGATATTTTGGATACTGTGATGCTACCCTATGCAGAAGATGAGATGCCGTTGGTATGTGTCTTCCAACAGGAAGCATACCAGTAAGAAAGCAAAGGAATGGTTTGAAAGTAATTCAGTGAACGTTTTGGAGTGGCCTGCGCAGTCAACAGACCTCAATCCAATCGAAAATCTGAGGATTGATATCAAAAAGGCAGTTGCTGCTTCAAAACCAACATCCAGCGAATCAATTTGGAAAGTCATTCAGGATTCCTGGAGCAAGATTCCTCTAAAACGATGTCAAGATTTGGTTGAATCGATGCCAAGGCGATGCGCAGCTGTTATTGCCAATAAAGGCAACTCAACTAAATACTTATTAAATTTATAGAATAATTTTACCCTTGATGTACAACTGTTTTTAAGTAATGAAGTTATTATTTGTTTCTTGATTTTATAATCATAAGAGCATATTTGAAAAGTGGTGCTATTATTATTTTCGTTAATTTTCTTAATTTGTCATAAAACTCCTTAAGTTCGTTGAAAACGTTAAATAAAAATATGATTTTTTTTGCTTTTCTTAACTTTTTTTTGTCTTTTGCTTCTACAAAAACGTATTCAAAAAATTCTTAAACTTACAAATGTAAATAAAACGAGTATTAAAAACATTTTTTGGGGGTGGTGCTATTTTCTTTTCGCAGCTGTATATCTCGATTACTAATTCATAAATATAGACAATATGGATATCTAAAGATAGATATTTCAAAGTCCATTGCAACGATGTTTATAAGGTTATAGTAAATTGTACCTACAATGGGTCATAATCGGAAAAAAAAATATTTTTTAACCCGAATTTTTTTTCACAAACAAAATTTTTTATCGTAAATTTTTTTCACTAATAAATTAAAAAAAAAAATTTTTTTAATTAAGGAGGGAGAACTTTAAAAAAAAAATTAAAAAAAAAAAATTGGAAAAAAAAAATTTGGAAAAAACTTAAAAATAAAAATAAAAAAACAATTTCGAAAAACAAATAAACAAATTTTGAAAAAAAAATTTTTTTTATCATAAATTTTTTTCACTAATAAATTAAAAAAAAAGAAAATTTAAATTAAAGAAAAATTTAAAAAAAAAAATTAAAAAAATTTCGAAAAATTTGTAGTTTAAACAAATTTTGAAGAAAAAAAATTATTTTTTTTTTTTTTTTTAATTCTATTTTAAACTATAATTTGGTGAAGGGTATATAAGATTCGGCACAGCCGAATATAGCTATCTTACTTGTTACCATTGAAATTGATGATGTAGAGTGAGGGAGTTTTTTTCCGCACAGAGTAATGCTTAATGAGTACAAGAAATTCACTTTTTTCCATTTTCTTCTCAAGTCACGTGGTAGTGTGCTATCAATGGCTGTCAAACTCAAACTAATTGACTCAGCTTGTTCAAATTTTGACAGGAGTCAACTAACAGATAGCTGTTAACAGGAGCTGTGTTGCCCTTTCAATTAAGTGGCTAGAAATTCAAAAAGTTACTGACTTATTGAAGCACCCACGCGTGTCCACGTATTGTTGAATATCTGGAGAACTATAATAGAGTGATGATCCATACTTTGCATGAGTTATATTGTGATTCATGTACATAGTTGGGATACAAATGGGTGAGATCAGAACAGTGGGACTCTTATACAAAGCAAATAGTTATTTTCGAATATACCACTTTCATTTATGTTACTTTTAGGTTACATTTTTTTGTAGAGTTCTTTTAAATCCCATGCCTTATAAATTTTGCATTTTACTTCTCATACATTTTGCCACTTCTTATTGTGGCAAGACCACAAAAGTCTTAATTATTTAAGATGTTGTTTTGTAAAAAGCATTTGAAGTGTGTAAAAAGCAGTTTTATTGCAAATAAATCCTTCAAAATATATATTTCCCTTGCGTGGTGCATAAAATTCTTACACATTTGCTTTCTTGCTAAGCAAATGCTGCTGCTCTTGAGTTTGTGACTCTTAGCTGCTGTTTAATGATGTTGACTCATAAAAATAAATGTTAAACATTTTTCTAATAAGTACTTAAGAGCATGTTATTTATTGCACTAGTATTAAAATTCCTTTTTACTACTTTACATACTTTTCTTTTTTAAGTGATGAAGAATATTAAATGGAGAATTTTTTAATTATAGAAAGAGGATTTTAAAATTAACAGCATACTGGCAAAATTTGTTAGAAATAAGATGTAAGATTTATAACTGGTCAAAAATTAGCAAATTTTGTTGAGCAGGATAACTGTAGTACCGAAATTTCTATACTAATTCCGTACAGTTTACTTAGTCCTGCTCTCATTAGACCAAACGTTTTGGAACTTTTTGAATCATTTAAATGTACACTAATAACATTTTACATGATGATTAAATCCTTTCCTACTGTTAGTGCTATTTAAACCAAAATGCGCAACATATTTTCAAGATTTTCAAGCTTAAATAAATATTCGCCTAAAAGCAAGCAATATTTATGATGTGCTCTCTCTCTTTATGTAGAGAGATCCTTCTCTCATTTCATAACAACATTTCCCACCTAGAGATGAATTACTAAATATCGAACGACACCACAGTTCAGTTCCGTGAACCCATCAGACGTTGAACAAACTTTTTAGTTGTTAAATAGTTTTTATTATCGTTTTGTTTTGTTTCAAGTTTCTTCTTCCTCTTTTCAATTTTAAAATTCAACCAGAACTAATTTGTTTTAAATTAACAATGAGAAGTTATTACAGCATATAAAAGCAGCAGCTACATACATAGAGCAGCGGCATAAAAATAAGCATTTAAAGCCTTTTTTTATATTGTTTTACATTGATTCTATTGCGGGAACAAAAGAAAATTGCACATCATTTAATCTTCATTATAAATTTCCAACTCAGTTCAGTTAATCCCAACAAACAACCCAGTCGCGCGCTTTTTTTTTTAGAGAATGAAAAAAAAAAAAAAAAAACAAAAACGTTTGTCTGCCACATAAAACCATTCAAAACCGTGTAGTCAGTTGTCGCAGATGAAGCTGCTGTTGGTGGTGATGCTCCTCAGCATTTGTATAAGGAATATTATATTGTTTTGTATTCGTTTTTGTTTTTTTTTTTACTTCTATATGTTGTCTGTCAGATTGACATACAACCTAAATAACTGCCATCAAATGTATTATGAAGTGTTTGTGTGTGTGTTTGAGAGTGAGTGCACTGCGTTGCCATCATCATCATCATCATCATGCATTATTATCGTCATCATGCAACAATATCAACAAATCTACATGATGTTCATTGTAGATGTCCTACACACATTGTAATTTGGTGTGTAAAATGTCGAGCCAGTTGGGCTTGGAAGTACACTGAGAGAAATGATTTGGTCAACTGGCCGCCTTGAAGATTCGATTTGATGCTGTTAAACCTTTTCTTACCATACGACGAGTATCGTTGAGTCATTTGAAAAATAAAGTCAGTATTCGTCAATAAGGTCTTGAACAATTGATCTGACAGGTTATGGCGAACCATCAATCAATCAGAAAAAATTTATTTTGGTTATATTGCTTAATACTTTACATAGTATTTAAATGTAAGAAGGAAGTAAATGCCTACTCCACATTTGTGAATCTAGAGATCATTTGGGACCCCATAGCATGCAACAAAAACACTGATATGCTTTCAAACATTGGTTTCATCATGGATACGGTCGACCTAAATAATTTTAAACCCTTCCGGAAGTTTTACAAAGAACTAATGCAATGGACATATAATGAGCATGTCAGACAAGGACATGTATCTGTCATTGGAGGGACTATTAAAATTATAAGGTGAGGAAAAACGAAGAACTGAAGCATGACCGTATTGGTCACGGTACCAATCTACAAAAACTAGACAGACCAATCTTGGGGCAGCTTTGATAGGACCATTACGATCATAATACCGATAAGAGGCCAACTCCGGGACGACACGATATCAGTCTACACTGACGATTCTCCAACGGAAATGGGCACTGGCTCGGGTGTTTTCTTTGATGAACTTGGTCTCTTGGTTTCTCTCAGACTATTCGATACCTTAACCGTCTTACAAGCGGAAGTTTATGTCATCGATACAGCTGCGAGAAGAATCCGAGAATAAAATCTCGAGACATCGATCATTGATATCTACGTGGGCAGCCATGCATCATTTAAAGCTCACAACTTCAACATACTAAGGTCGAAATGTCTTCGGCCTTTCCCAGGAATTCCAGGGATTTTTTAATGCTAAATTGAACCAAAAACCAGTAAAGGTTTACAAAGTCTTGATTGATATTTGCCTGTGTTTTAGCAGAATTATTCTATACCTACAAATGTTGGTCTATAATAACATTGTGATATTTGACCGATCTTGTCACACTTTAGTTTTAATCGGTCGAAATTCAATAAAGTCTACTGGCTTACTAAAAGATTTATGAGGTCAAAACTGGTAAAGTTAAATCTGGAAAAAAGCATAATTCGTTTATAAAGAGAACTTTTTCAAATCAGAATGTATATTAACCAATTTAAACCGCTTTTATTGTCATTATTTTCAATAAATATGTATGTGTATCCTTAGAAGTTGTAAGGTTAGGCACCTTAATTGTTGATGTTTTGTCTCACAGATTTGTCTCTTGTTTCACAGATTTGTCTGTTGTCTCACAGATTTGTCTGTTGTGGCTGACAATCGTAATTCTACTTTATCCTCTGACGGCCAGTTTCAGAACCGAAAAAATCGTTGGTCAGATTTCTCAGTACAGATTTCTCTGTACAGAAATAATAGTTATTTATTCTTCATAAAGTTGAAAGAAAACTTATACAGAAATTCCTGAAATTTCCCGGAAAATCTTGCCAAGTATTAAGCCTAGTCCGAACCTATGAGTCACTCACATTACTGTCTAGACAAAGCTTCGTTAGTGACAGCTCTGCTATACAGGAGTGTAGACCACGATATCTTGGTACAGATATCATTCATGATCTGGACAGTCTCAAGAATGCGTCACTGATGAATCTGATCAAATTGGACAGCAGTACTGGCTCTCACGGGGACCACATGAGTTACAAAGCAGATAGTAAATTTTAATATTCCTGCCTAATTCACATTATTCGTGAAAATTCTTAAGGGTATCACAATGTAGATACCTCTCTAACTAACTATTCCATACTAAATGTTCAGGTAACTTTTAAGTCAATTGACTACATGTCTTTGATATATATTTCTTCAAAATTTGTATATGTATACGAAGGCGGGTCAATAAGTCCCTGGCTTTTTGAATGAAACACAGGCTTTTGAATAACAAATAATTTTATTTTTCAACATCTCCTTTGAGCTTCATACACTTTAGCCAACGTTTCTCCATTTTTGTTTATTCTTCCAAAAAATAAGATTTGTCGAGGTCATCAAAATAGATATATTTTTGTGAGATAATTTCATCGTTGGAGTAAAATCTTTTTCTGCCTAGACATTTCTTTAGATTTGGAAACAAGAAATAGTCACTCGGGTCTAAATCCGGAGAATAGGGCGGATGAGGGAGCAATTCGTAGATTTTTGCTATGGAAACTGCAGATGTGTGTACCTGGTGAAAAATAACTTTTTTCTTTCCCAAATGCGGTCGTTTTTTTCCAATACTTATTAAATTAACCCAATAAGTTCCATAATATTCGCTGTTGATTGTTTCACTCTTTTGAAGGCAGTCAATGTGTATTATAGCGTCTGTATCGCCATGACTTTATTGGCTGAGAAATACACCTTGTCCTTCTTTGTCACCAATTCACCCCGAGAAACCCAGTGTTTTGACTTTTGTTTGGTCGCTGGTCTATTGTGGTGGATCCACGTTTCATCCAGGTTTGCGAAAAGGCGCAATTTTGCGGTTGAACAACGCCAAACGCTCCTGCAAAGTTGTTACACATTTGTATGACAACATTGATTATTTTACCCTTTTGAAGGCATTCAGCGAGTATTATACCGTGTGCCATGACTTTATTGGCGTAAAAATTAACCTTGGCCTTCTTTGGCGCTGATTCACGCCGAGAAACCCACTGTTTTGACTGGTGTGTTGTGGTGGTTCCAAGTTTCATATATGGTTACGAAATGCGCAAAAACTCGTCTATATTGCTGTTGAACAACTCTAAACACTCCTCCGAAGTTGTCACACGTTTGTGCACCCGATTGTGAGCAAACGCAGCAGCCATCTGGCGGAAAGCTTTCTCATACCTAAGTGATTATGTAAAATTGAAACCACTGAGCCATGTGAGATGCCTATAGTCTCTCCCAATTTCAATATCCCATCGGCCAACACTATATCGTGAATTTCAAATTTCAATTGTTTCGGGTGTTGAGACCTCAACTGGGCGTCCATACCGTTCGACATCTGCCGTGCTTGTAGAGCTACAACAAAATTCAGTAAACCACTGTTTTGCCATTGAAATTTATGGTGGAGAGTTCTCATAGTATTTATCAAGCTAATCCTTGGTTTGAGTCATGTTTTTTTTTCCGCAAAAAATAATGCTTATAAGCACACGAAATTCACTTTCTTCCATTTTCTCCTCAAGTTATGAGTTAGTCTGATATCAATGGCTGTCAAACACAAACTAAAAAACGCAGCTTGTTAAAATTTTGACAGGAGTCAACTGACAGCTGCCTATTGAATGGAGCACTGTTGCCCTTTCAATTAAAAGGTGGGAAATTCAAAAAGTTATTGTGTGTTTAAAAAACTAACTTCAAAATAATTATATTATTCTCATATTATTGAACGAATAATTTATTTATCCTTCACCATGAGTGGCAATGGTATATACATATCAGTTTGTCAGTGTGTTAGTAATTTCCACATTTTTCATTTCATATATTCTGGATTATAGATAGCTGAGTGGAGTTGAAGGATGTAGAACTATATTTGTTACCTCTTATTAACATAACATAGTAGATAAAACAATTTCGTCAATGACATATTCTTGAACCTTTAGCAACTTTTGTGACATTAAGATCTTTGGAAAAACCTCACACTCATCATCTTAAAAAAAAAACAATTATATCACTCTTACACAGGTGCGGATACAGAGGGGATGAAATAGGAATCCCCCCCCCAAAACCGAAAAGTTTTCATATAAAAAAGAAGAAAAAAAGATAAATGTAGAACAAATTTTGATTTTAAATGGATGACCTGGATCCGCGCCTGCTTTTACAACAATAATTGGTTTTAATAAGTGAAGATAAATGGTAATTGTGAATTGAATGTTCCTGTTTTGTGTGACTTTTATTTAAATTTTTCCCAGTGTACCCTATAATCCCTTGTAATGTTGTAAGTTAAACTATTAAGAAAATTCTGAAAAACTATTTAAACAAAAGCTTTGTTTTATTTTTCCTTTTGGAGCTTTGTGCCAATTCTCTATTATTTTGCCTTCATTTTATACTTATTTATCTGGTATTTTGTAGGTTTTTAAATCCTTTTGTGCTGTAAATTGAAATTATAGTTCATAGCTTTTTAGTTAGTTTGGAGACATCACACACAAACTTTTCTTTCTTCTATAATCTTTAGCATAGATCATCATCATCGTCGTTGTCGTCGTCATCAACATTTTTTCAAATAAGTACAACCCCATAAATATGCCAGCAGCAGTATTAACTTGTGTAATAAAATTTAAGCGTTTGCAGAAGGATATTTTTGTTTCATTTGTAGTGCGTTTAGCTCAAGGCATTTTTACTGGGGTATTGTTTCTTTTTTCTTTTAGTTACTTGTGTTTGGCAATAATTTTCTTTTGAACTTTATTTTTTCAGCATTAATAGAAAAAATGTTTTTTATTACTGGCGATTTATCATTAGAGTTTTGATTGTTAGTTTCTGTATGAATTTCTCAAGTCAAGGGTTTGTAATTTCTGGAATAAATGTGGAATAAAATTCGCTATAGAAGATGTGCAGACGTGTTTAAATCTTATAGAATATTCGGGGAGGGGTTACAAAGCCCTAAAGTGGGCTACCATTGAGAGAAATCATTGCCAATTTTCTGCAAGGGTATATATAAGTTTTTCATTCCGTTCGTAACTTCTACATTTTTCATTTGCGACCAAACAAAGTATATATATTCTGCATCGTTATAGATAGCGAAGTCGATATAGCCATGTCCGTCTGTCTGTCTGTATGTATGTTGAAATCAACTTTCCGTAGCCGCCAAATAACTTACAAACATAATTATACGTCAATATATCTGGAATTCCTCCGGCTTGCTCGCAATTTAAAATCGAGAAAATCGGCCCACAAATGGCTGAGATATAAGGAAAAAACCGGGACAACCTAGATTTTTGGCCTATTCTTGATCTATATCTGGATTACTAAGTCATTAATATAGACAATATGGATATCTAATGATAAATATTTCAAAGTCCATTGCAACGATGTATATAAGGCTATAGTAATTTGGACCTACAATGGGTCAAAATCGGGAAACATTTTTTAACCCGATTTTTTTTTTTACTAATAATTTTAAAAAAAGTTTGGAAAAAAATTAAAAAAAAAAAATTTGAAAAAAAATTTGGGAAAAAATTAAAAAAAAAAACAATTTCGAAAAAAAAAAATTTGAAAATAATATTGAAAAAAATTTTGAAAAGCAATTTAGAAAAAAAAACATTTCTTTTTAAATTTTGAAAAAAAGAAAAATTTTTAATATATAAAATTTTTATTTTAAAGTATAATTTAATGGAGGGCACAGCCGAATATAGCTC
Organism: Calliphora vomitoria; assembly: GCA_942486065.2. Classification (NCBI taxonomy): domain Eukaryota; kingdom Metazoa; phylum Arthropoda; class Insecta; order Diptera; family Calliphoridae; genus Calliphora; species Calliphora vomitoria. The sequence goes on along the minus strand of OW818030.2, from coordinate 111,260,713 downwards.
TCTTACTTGTTTTTTTTAATAATATTTCTATATTTTATTTTCTCATTAATGACTTCAAAATAAACAACTCGCAGTAATTAGCTTCACCTTGTTTTCTTGCAAGTTTGGTAATGCAGTGAGTGACAAAGATTCAGCAAATTTCCAGCATGTTGTTGATTCTGAATACATTAATTGCACTATTGGAAGACATAAGATAGACATATTATATATAAATGTGCAGGAAATTGTGTCTTCTTTTCATATTTAAAAAAATGTATGTCCGAATTTTTACAAAAACAAAGCAAACATTTTTTTCATTTACAATAAAATATTTATTTATTAATGTTTTACAAAATACTATACTAGAAAATGAAAATCCCAAAAGTCTTTTTGTGAAAGGTTTTGCAATCATATATAAATTATTATTTTTAACATCTCAGCATTTCCCAAACTCCTTAAAAGTATCGATACAAATCTATACATTCTTGTCTTTTCTTCACATATTTTTTTTTTTGGATTATCTACAAATATGGCATTAACTACGAGTATTATGTGAAGAACACTCCTAATTAAAACCGCAATTTAACATTTATACGTTTGATTCGTAAAATCAAATATCTATACAAAATCAATTCCAATTTGAACGTTTGATGTTTTGGTTTGCCCCCACATAAAGTTTATTTTGTTGATATTTAGTTTTTCTTTTTGATGTTTCATTTATTTATTACATTTTTGTCTTTGACTTTTTTAACATCTACATGTTAGTTTATAGCGCATGAATGAATCATCATACATCCATCGATCTTTAGGCCACAAACAAACAATTCGATCAGTCACAACACGATCATGATATGTATGCATGTATGTATGTATGTACTCGTAGTTAATAGTGTAGATGATGAAGAACATGATTATGATTTTAAAAAAAGTTTTACATCTCACCATTTTGGTTTAAAACATTATGTTTTCTTTCAAAATAAATATTGAAAACATGTTGTTAATTTACGAGTTAATTTTTTTTGGAGATTTTTTTGGTTACAATTTGATCTTTGAGGGGAAAATAAGTGGAGTAGGAATGAGTGAAGAATTTCTTGGTTGGGATTTATTTTATATGTCTAGTTTTGTGAATATTTCAATTTGAATGTAACACACACTTGGTAAACATTTGAAAAAATACCGCATTTTTTATAGTTATACACCCAATAAAAAGTCCCCTTTTGGGGATTTTTGAAAGGTTCTTTGGGAATTGTGGTATTTACAATAACAAATCTCATACTTTTTTTCCAGCATAGCAATTTTAAACTAAAATTTCTTTAACAGCAAAAATTTCATACGTAAGATATTTTTGTCTTGTTTTTGCTAAAAAGTCTTCCAAAAAATTTTTAATTATTAAAAATTTTATACATTTTCGAAAAGAAGACACTTTAATATATAATATAATCTTTCCACAAGTCTTCTTAAGGGCTTCGAAATACACCTTGCTAACTTCTTGCATGCTTGGTAATGCCGTAGTCGGTAATGCGGTAACAAACAATATATGACAAAACCTCTAGATTCAGCAAATTATCTATATACATGGTGGCGCAAAAGTAAACTTCCGATGTTTTTTGGCTGTAATTAAAAAATGAAAAACTTTGATTCTTCTTGTGGATTATTTTTATTTGGTCTTTTAATTTTTTTTACATCAAGTCATGTAAATGGCCGCCGCCACAGTTGATTGTCATTTGAGCCCTTTTTATGGCATTTTCCATCACTTTGGCCAAAACTTCCGGCGATCGGTCCTCACATTCTTGACGGATATTGTCTTTAAGGGCTGCAAGAGTCTAAGACTTATTGACATAAACCCCCGACTTCAAAAAGCCCCACAAAAAGAAGTCTGGAGCGGTCAAATCAGGCGATCTTGCTGGCCAGTGCAAATCACCAAAACGGGAGAATAGGCGCCCGGGAAATGCATCCTTCAGCATATCGGTTGTGGCACGTGCAGTGTGTGCCGTTGTACCGTCCTGTTGGAACCACATGTTTTCCAATTCCAATTCATCAAGTTGCGGCAAAAAGAACTCGTTGATCATTGCTCTGTAGCGCTCACCATTCACAGTAACCGTTTGGCCCGCGACGTCTTCGAAGAAAAAAAGGTCCGATGACTCCTCCAGCGAAAACAGCACACCATACAGTGGCTTTAAGCGGGTGTAATGGCTCTTCGTGGGTTACACGCGGATTTTCAGTGTCCCAGAAGCGTAAATTTTGCTTATTTACGTACCCGCTAAGATGGAAATGGGCCTCACCACTCATGATTATTTTTGACGAAAAATCATCTTCCTCTTGGTGGTGATTAAGGATGGCTTGAGCGTATGTTAGACGCGATTGGCGGTCAGCAGCTACTAGCTGATGCACCGTCTGCAGAACGGCTACTCCGGGGTCTGCCACGCCTGGCAGCATCTCGTGTTGTGCCAGTCTCTTCGAGGCGAGCGGCTAAACGTCGAAGTGTTTCACCAGTATGCGTTGGACGGCCAGGAAATCTGCGATGAAATTCACGTTGTGCCAAAGTCACCGACCGATTATTGGTCAAATAAATAGTCAGCAATATTCCGCGTTCTGGAGCAGTGTAGCGTAACATTGTTTATTAACGTGTATTTACTACACAAATGTCAAAACAGAACTGACATTAGGGGCCAATCGCAAAAATTTATAGCATTTTCTGATAGGAGGATTACTTTTGCGCCACCTTGTATATAAAATAGTAACGTTACTGACTGACTGACTGATTGATTCATCATCGCATAGCCCAAACGACTGAAGCTAGAATCATGAAATTTTAACTGTGGGTTCCTCCCGCCCCAAAATGATCCGATAAGAAGGGATTTTTGGTGGATAAATAGGGTAAAAACGGGTAAATTCGGTAACCTTATATCTTCAAAACTAATAAAGATACAAAAAAACTTAAAATTGCATGTTACTCCATTTAAAAAATAAGCTGACAGGTATCTGGTACTTTTTCGAAATTCGAACCTTTTAGGGGAGAAAACGTGTAAAAACTGTATTTTGGTACTTTTTTGGCACCATGTATGTATCTTTTAAACCAATAAACATACAAACAAATTTAAAATCAAATTCTTTACTTATCAAAAAATAAAAAAATATAAGTTTGGTACTTTTTGGAAATTCGAACCCTTAAGGGATAAAAATTGTGTTTATTTTTGGTACTTTTTTCATAAACTATAGTTTTCTACAAATTGATAAAGACATATAAATATTTTATTTTAAGCTCCCACCATGATACAGAAATTTATTTGTATACAATTTTAACACCACAATGGTGATAAAAAAAGGTACCAAAAAGGGGGTAAAAACGGAAAAAATACATATTATTTAACATTTTAAGCCAATTTTGATAATTTTTTGTAACATTGGTTCCTGGATTCATACAAAATTTAACTAACAGGTTGTTATTTGGAACTCGAGTGCAAAGGTTTATATTGGGCCATATCCGGGTGAACAGTTTGGTACTTTTATTAAAACATATTTTTTCTAGATATTTTAATCGTTTGAGACATGTCTGTAGCATAAACAGTTTTGGCAAAATGGAATATTTTTAAATTTCAAACTTGAGGGGTGTTCAAGGAGCAAATGGGGAAATTTGTACTTTTCTCCAAATGGTACTTTTTTAATCTTTTAAATTATTTCACTTATCGACATTAAAGTTAGCTGATATGTATCTGAGTGAAGTTAGTGTTAGGAATAGGGGATAATATTTAGGTACCAAAATGTGAGAACTGAACTATAGGTACTTTTTTGTTCTTCTAATGGTACTTTTAGAATTTTCTATAATAATGGACCTAGAAACATGAAATTAAGCATATATGGTCCTAAGTGAGTGAGAATTCTAGGGGGAGCTTTTTTGGTACTTTTTCTTTATTCGAATGGTACTTTTTGTAATTTCTCCAATAATGAACCTAGAAATATCAACTAATGGTTATATGGACCCGAATGAGTAGGAAACCACAAGTGTGGGGTTTTTGGTACTTTTTCTTTATTCTAATGGTACTTTTTTGAATTTTCTATAGCAATGGACTTAGAAACATGAAATTAAGCATATATGGTCCTAAGTGAGTGAGAATTCTAGGGGGAGACTTTTTAGTACTTTTTCTTTATTCGAATGGTACTTTTTTTAATGAATTAATAAACATGAAACTAGAGACATGTTATCCTGAATTAGTATTAATCCACAAAGGGAGAATAGTACTATTTATTTTATACAATTGGGGAGGCGAAGCGCACTGGGTCAGCTAGTAACCAATATTTTCCTTTCCTTTGATTGTTGTATCTGACAAACTAATAAAAACCACTTTTACTTCAACTAGAAATAATCACTTATTAAAAATGTGTTCAGGAGTGTTTCTGTAAAAACAAATTTATTGGATTTATTTATTTTTTTATTATTTTTTAAATACTTATTACTTGATGACCAAGTTTGTTGACTTATTGTTTTAATGGCCAACATAAAATATTTTACAGCAACCAGCCACATTTAATTCATTCATTCAATGTTTTATATCTTGTTTGTGCTACAAATTGTTTTGTTTGTTTCTTTTTACGCTGCCCCCCCCCCTGTCACTTCCCAAATTTCTTAGTAATTTGTTATTTTAACCAGAAATTAAAAAAAAAAAAAACACACACACACACAAATTTTAAATCAACTGCATTCTTTTTAATGTTGTTTTATTAATATCGAAAAAGATTTCAAGGAATTTTTGTTGTTTTTAACCAAGAAGAAATTAATCTTTTTGTTTTTCGTTACATTGAGGTTAAATCAGTCTCGTCAGCAGTGTCTCGCTCCTCTGATTTGATTGTGTTAATACGTTTAACGGTTTTTGGTTGCAGTTTGACATTTGATTTAAGAGAAGAGTATAAAATGGTTCATCAGGAATTTAAATTTTTGTTCAAATTTACTGCTATTGTTTTCAATATTAAGGTCATGCAACAATACCTTTTGGGAAGTGTGTCTGTGGTGGGTGCATTTGTGAGCGATCAGATTTTAAAGAAGAGAAGAATGGTTTTAATATATATTTTTTTTTAGGGATTTTTGTGTAAAACTAAAGCAAAATTTCTTGTCATGATGTAATATAACGGTTTCGTGACTGGCCGCATATTATGGCAGTTTCTCGGTCAATGCTCGATTCAAACGATTCAATTGCATTCGGTACAGCTTCCCTGTGATGGTCTGGTCGAATATCAGCAGCTCATAATAGGTAGGAGCTTTTGGACCCACCAAATACATCGTATTTCCTTAGCGCCATTGATATTTGGCTTTGGTGTCGATTTAGCTGGTTGGCCGGGCTTCACGTTAGATCTCTAACGCTTCGGGTGATCGTAATAAATCCATTTTTCATCGCAAGCAATGATTTGCTACAAAAATTGTACCCTTTTATAGCGTTCCGACATACTAAATCGTCTTTCAAGGTCTCTCGTCTTCAATTCGTATGATACCCAATTTCCTTGGTTTTGGATGAATCCTGCTGTTTGCAAACGTTTTGAAATTGCTGATTGAGTAGCTCTCAATGATTTTGCTATCTCTTGTTGAGCTTGACAACAATCTTCATGGAGTAATGCCTTCAATTCTTGGTCTTCTTTGGATTTATTTCTTTGATCTATTTTGGCTGGCCTGGGTGATCTTTGTCTTTAGAAATCCTGAAAGATTTTGATCCATTAAAAGTAAAAAAAAACAGAGGGTAGATTCGGTTAGGTAATCAAGCAGCCGTTCAAAACCGTCGTTTAGTCAAGCTCACATGGGTCCAATAATCGTTCCCTTGTACCTGAAAAGAATATGAAAACAGAGAGAAATAGAAGTAGAAGAAACGGGAGTCTATAGATTTAATAGGAGTGAAATTACCAAGAGAAGAATATTGATAGAAATAGGAGGAGGAAAAGGAGAAAATGCTAAGAATGAACTAACGCAGACCATCATAGGACAGTTGCCGGGTCACCATGAGGTGCAATTTGCAAGTTCGGTCTTATCAACTACTTTCACTAATAAAGGCGTCTGTGCACCTTTAGTTCCTTCACAAATAACCCGGAGAGGGTACTAAAGGATCGCTTACCTAAAAGTCTGGCACGTAGATCGCCCTGTGCCAGACAATTACAAAAGAAGTGTAGGATAATTTCTTCTTCTTCCTCATTCTGACAACTTCTGCAGAAGTCGTGATAAGGTAACCCAAGTTCTTCAGCATGGAAACCGAAAGTTCAATGTCCGGAGATCATCGCCACCATATTGCTGAGTCGTATTCGTTGTAGTTGAAGCAGATATGACATACGTTTACAGTCCAAAGCAGGCCATATCATCCTCGTAATAGCACAGGTGGATTCATTACCCCGCCTCGTTTGGGCAAGTTCGTAATATGCGTCGTGTATTCGTTTCTTGAAGGTTGACAGCGGAATTCCACAAAGGAAGTTTATCTCGTCTTCCGTGATAATACAATTGCCTTCATTGTCCTTGTGTCCACGTACCCATGTGAGTACAACTGTCGAATATCTCGCCATATCATTTAAGGATGCCCGGCATTCTTGGACCATATTCGGTGTTTTATAAACACCTATCGGAGATTTAATTGCGGCTTTACTGTCAGTATATGTATATATGGATATCCCTACCAGATACACTAATATCTGGGCCAGTTGGCCGCTCTTTTAATGGCCGATACCTCGGCCTGAAGAATGCTACATCGATTTGGAAGTCTAAAAGACATTCTTATTCCAAATTCAGGGATGTATACACCACTGCCCACATAGATGGATAGCCTCATTTCATCAACGGGGACAGATTCTATACTGAATTGGTTTGAGGAACCGTAGTTCCTCAGGAAGAAGAGTTTGGGGGTGCAGTAATCAGTATGATCAGGAAGATTTTGTATACTTCCTATTATGCAAGCATGTCCATAGGATCTGTAATTCCATGCGTTGCATACCCTCTCAAAGTGTATACGATTTGAGGCCCTATCCATTGCCCTCCACCTGACAGAGACCACATAGAATAATATAGGTTTAGTAACCGTAACAACTAGCCAATCCATATTCCAGAGTCTAATACCACATCTGTCAAGTATGATACCCAAGTCTCTTGCATTGTCCGAGAGCGACAATTCGGTTCCGTTCAGTTGGGGTAACGTGAAATTAGTGATCTTAGTCCGTAATGAGAACAGTACAAGTTCAGATTTGCTGGTATTTACACTCAAACCACTATCAATACTCCATCGATTTAATATTTCGAGTCCCATCTCCAGTCTTTGCAATTTCGTGCCCAGATAAATCCCTGAAACTACCACCGCTACATCGTCCGCGTAGGCGACAGTCTTATAGTTCTGGGAATCTAGTTTCCTAAGCAGACAATTTCAGGCCAGGAAGTGGAAAAAGGACATCACCCTTGGGGTAGATAACGATATTGAATTGTAATTTTATAATTCGAATATTTTGTAAACTATAAGAGATAATCGTTAGATATACATAGGTTTTATATGGACCTCAACTATTACACTCCTTATATATTACAATCTTTTGGATCGTATCAACATCTACAAATTGTGATCGTTTTAAATTTTCCATATACCAACCCAGCAAAAACTTGGTAATTACTTGCAATTACTAAACAACTTACTTTTCACTGACTACTTCATACCGTTTGCATTACTTAGAAGTAGTTTGATAATGGCTATCATATAATCTGATATATAGTACAATATTTTTTTTAACAAATTCATATTTACTTCATTATAACATTCATTCAACATTTCTATTAATTAAAATAGCTTCAAAATATTTTTTCTTCATTCAATTTCTTTTTATCGCAAATTTTTCATTTGCGACCTCACAAAGTATATTTATTCTGGATCTTTATAGATAGCGGAGTTGATATAGCCATGTCCGTCTGTATGTTGAAATCAACTTTCCGTAGCCCCCAAATAACTTACATACATGATTCATACATCAATATATCCGCTATAGAGCCGATTCGGTTGATATTTAAAATCGGTCCACAAATGACTGAGATATATTTTAAAAAAAGCATGACAACCTCGATTTTTTACCTTTAATATAGACAATATGGATATCTAATGATAGATATTTGAAAGACCTTTGCAACGGCGTATATAAGGCCGTAGTAGGTCGGGCCTACAATGGGCCAAAATCGGGCAAAATATTTTTGACTCGATTTTTTTTTCATAATTAAAAATTGTTTGTCATAAAATTTTTTTCACTAATTAAAAAAAAAAAAAAAATTAAAAAATAAATATTTTTTTTCTCAAAAATTTTTTTTAATTAAAAAAAAATTTTAAAAATAAATATTTTTTTTAAATTTTTTTTTTTTTTTTTTTTAAATTTGTTAGTGTGTATAAGTAATATGTATATTTTTAATATACATATTACATATTTAAGTCCCCATTTGCAAACGAAAGTGATAATGACTTATTTAAATCTATATTTGTAAGCGTACATGGTAAGTACTTGCTTCCAATGACATTATCGTATTAAAATAATGATGTATAAGTAGTGAAGAGTGAATATATTAGCATTTTAAGTCATTACTTTGCAATGTAAGTTTTTGCTGGGAATCTTTCGGATCAAAACCTAAAAATTTTGATTTTAGGGCATTGTGATCCCGCTGCCAGTTATTCTATAAGGTTAAATTCAAAACTTAAGCTCGACTAAAGCTCTTATATAGCCCTGAGAAGAGGCTATATCCGTTTAGAAATTATAGATTTTTTTTTAAAAATTTCCCCACTGTGTGTTAGCTGACAATGAAGCAATTGCTTGTTTGTATGTTTTGATTTCTTCTGGCTGATTCTGTTTTAGTCATAAATCGATAAAAGTACATAAAACATATAATATCCTGGCAGGTGTTTATTTTAATTATGATTTATTTTAAACGAACTCAATAACTTCATATTATAAGTAACCATATACCTAAAATTGTTAACAATAATTTAATTTAGATCTAAATCCTTTTATACTATTTTTTACTATTACTAACTTTTGTTTTCTTTTTTCTTTTAGGTAAGCTTAAACTTAAAATTTTTGTTAAAATTTTGTTAAAAACTCTTAAGTAAATCCAGGAAGTGGTAAGAATAAATACTCATAAAATCTCTACAGTTAAATATTAATGAGAACTAATTTTAAATTGATAGTAAAATAATGGATTTGCATAAAACCTGACAAATCCTATAAAATAATGTGTGAGAAAATTTTCCAAAACTTTAGTATAATTGATGCAACTTAAAACCCATAAAAATATAATCTTGCACCAAGTTTTAATGCATCACACACACGTAAACAAAATGTATGAGTCAATATTTTGATGAAAGAAATTTCTAGGAATCATCTAAAACCAAACAGTTGTCAACATGTTATTGTTGGAAAATGGATGAGTGTTGTCTTAATCATAAAACATAATTTCTCCAGATCTTTAGCTCATATACAACGCATATAAATTGTCTTAAACTGCAATAGAAAAAAAAAACAACAGAAATTGTTACGGCTACAAGTTGATTCAATCAGTTTGGCATCCACCCCATTTCCGGTTTGGTTGCATGAATTTTTGTTGGCTAAAAACTCTTTCACAACAAACACAATTTTCTCAAGCTTAAGCTAAACACAACATTCAAATTTGGGGCGTAAAACATAGTCATCGTTCGAATATGTGTCGTATGTTTGAATGTTTTGTGTGCAACAAACAGCGTCAGCAGCAACTTTTTGACATGAGCAATACTCTTGTTTAGCTGCCACCAGCAGCAAGCAACATTTGCGAGTAGTCTTAGTCTGTCAGTAGTCCGTACGATGGTGGAGGTGCTTCATGGATTGAATGAATGTTGTTGAATGGTCTCATGTTAAATAAATGATGTGCGTTGCTTGAAATCTTTTTGTTGTTGTTGTTCTATAGTTTCCTTAAATGTTGTTGCATTTCTAAGTTTGAAAAAATATACACACTTAATAATTGCCTTTGAGCGATTACTCATACACTTGTTGTTGCAAGTTGTTGACTCTTTCGCTAAGGTGGGGGTTTTTTAAATTTATAAACTACTTTTTAGAAACCTCTATAAGAAATGTTTTTGCTTATTACAGGGTGGTTGAATATAAGGTGTTTAAAAACAGTTCACATATTTTTAGAACCAGAGTGACGCTTGTGATTTTTAAGTACTTCCATAGACTATTCTGGGAACCAGTTTTTGCGCACTATAAATATTAGACTTGTTCAAAAAATATACTCGTAACTAATGAACTCTTTCAAAGTGGTTGTGTTTGATCCACAAGGCTTCCCTAGAACTTAATTCGAGGGTGACATAATCGAATTATAATCATCAATTAACAAGTATTTCGAACCCACGATAATAGGATTTTTAATGTAATTTCTAAATGGATAATCAGATTTAAATAAAACTTTCCTTATAAAGTATCCTGGGCAGGGATCACAAGGCTCTAAAGTGGGTTAGATCGGATAGAAGTAAAATTTAAAACGATCCCAATTTTATGTTTTTTTTTATGAGATCGGACAAAATTTACTCTATATGGAATCTACTAGTTGAGGCCTACAAAAAACCTATTTCTACTCCAAAAATATATCTTATAGATTAAGAGATATTTTCATTTCTGTAATTTATTCTCACTTAGTTACTGAACATTATACTGTAGACAACAAGGTTTTGTTTTGCTACGAAAATGTAGAATTTTAGACCAACAAAGCGTCATATGCGGGAAGTTTAGCTTTACTTCTTTAATTTGAAAGAAAGTGCCGCAGAAGCACTCCGATTTCTCACCAAAGTTTATGGTGAATGTGTTCCATCGGTTTCAACGTGCGAGAGATGGTTTGTTCGGTTCAGAAGTGATGATTTTGACACGGAAGACAAAGATCGCCCAGGCCAGCCAAAAAAGTTTAAAAAACAAGAATTGAAGATTGTTGTCAAATTCAACGAGAGCTTGCAAAATCATTGGAAGCTACTCAAGCAGCAATTTCAAAACGTTTGCAAGCAAAAGCAGGGAAATTGGAATTGGATCTGTATGTCTGAAATGGTGCTTGAACGCTATAAAAGAAAATCATTTTTGGATCCATTACAATAACTCGAAGCATAAGAGATCGTACGTGAAGCCCGGCCAACCAGCCGAATCGACACCAAGGCCAAATATCCATGATGCTAAGGTAATTCTATGTATTTGGTGGGAGCAAAAGCTAATATCTATTATTAGCTGGTGATATCTGGCCAGACCATTACAGGGAACCTTTACCGAATGCAACTGATTCGTTTGAAGCGACCATTGGCCGAAAAATGCCCAAAATATGCTGCCAGACATGCAACCGTAATATTCTATCATGACCATGCTCAGCCCCATGTTGCAATACCTGTTTAAAAGTATTTCGAACGGAGTGGTTGGGGAGTTTTGGCTCACCCGCTTTATATTTCAGATCGTGCCCCGTCCGACTACTATTTGTATCTCTGGGATACGCTTCTGTTTGGAACATAGTATCAGATATTGGTTTGATTCATTCTTGGCCTAAAAAGATGAGCAGCCATACACCCAATAAAAAGTCTCATTCATTGAAATCTATCCATATTTGCACAAGTTACAAGCTGTTCAAAATTTTCCTAACCCGAAGCGCTCAACTTTGATACCCTGTATCTCACCTTGTATTTTTACAGTTTGGTCACAAATTTAATTTTCTTAACTATTATGTCCTCCTCAACGATTCGTTCATACATCATTTTGCAAGCGGACCAGTAGTTTAAAAGATTCAGTTGTATTATCACTTTTTTTGTGTTTGACCTCACTGTGCGCCGACCACGATTGAATTCCAATGTAGTGGATGGTCGTTGCATGAAATTGTTCAAGTTTTAATTCCAAGTTTCATATTTAAGTTCTGTGTAAAAAAAGGAAAAAATTATGTAGAATTCAGCATTAATCTTTGAAAATTATTGTAATTCCCCGCTAATTATCTTAAACGAAGATCTGAACCCTCTATCACCTCTCCTTAGGAGTCTTTTAGTTCAAAAGATATTTTAGTTACATGCAGTTCCGTGACCTATCACGGTGTCAATATACCCTCTCCTAGGCCAACGTCATGTTAAAATGTCAGCTGCCTCTCATAAACAACCGTAGGGTTCAGTTGTACCATCGAAGAACCAGTCACATAACTAGTTTTTTGTCACTCTCCTTTCTCTGCGAGTCAATTTTGTCAGACTGGAGCTCACTCGCAGGCAAAGTTGTAAAAGCTTATATCTTTCCCAATTAATGTTCCCAGTTTAGTACAAATCCATTGATTTCATGTTGGACAGTTTTTTTTGAAACACCCTGTATAATTAGTTTCCATAATTTCATTTCATTCAATAAACCTTTACCTACCTATAGAGTTGAAGTTCAAATGGTTATTTATTGTTGTAGTATTTTATACAACCCATAATCAATTTATGGTTAATTATGTTTTAAAATTTTTTTGTTTTGTTTTACCAACAAAGGGGAAGGGAAGGTAAGCTAAGAGAAATTTTGATTTTTAAAATTTTATATCTAACATTTTGTAAAACAATTCGTGGTGACTAAGATAAATAGAAATCAATTGACTTTGACAAAATTACTAATTACTCGATTTCCAAACTAGCTTCTCAATCTTTCAACTGTTTATTGGATTGTGTGTTTTATATTGCACGATCTTGCTGTAAAGATCGCTGAAGAATATGTTTTTCAATAGTACTTCTCATTAACTAATATTTCTCCTTAATAATAGCCTTCACCATGAGTGGCAAGGTTATATATAAGTTTGTCATTCCTTTTGTAATTTCTACATTTTTCATTTGCGACCCCACAAAGTATATATATTCTGGATCATTATAGATAGCGAAGTCGATATAGCCATGTCCGTCTGTATGTTGAAATCAACTTTCCATAGCCTCCAAATAACTTACAGACATTATTGATACATCAATATATCGGGAATTCTTCCGGCTCTGTCGCTATTTAAAATCGAGAAAATCGGCCCGCAAATGGCTGAGATATAAGGAAAAAACCGGAACAACCTCGATATTTGGCCTATTTTTAATCTATATCTGGATTACTAAGTCATTAATATAGACAATATGGATATCTAATGATACATATTTCAAAGTCCATTGCAACGATGTATATAAGGCTATAGTAATTTGGACCTACAATGGGTCAAAATCGGGAAAAATATTTTTTAAGCCAATTTTTTTTTCACTAATAAATTTAAAATTTTTAAAATATTTGGAAAAAAATTAAAAACATTTTTTTTTTTTTAAATTAAAAAAAATAATTTCGAAAAAAAAAAAATTTTGAAAACAATTTTGAAAAAAAAAAAAAAATTTTTGAAAACAATTTTGAAAAAATTTTTTTTGTAAATGTTGAAAAACAATTTAGATTTTTTTTTTTTAAATTTCGAAAAACAACTTGAAAATAAAATTAAATTTTGCTAAAAATATTTAAAATTTTTATTTTAAAGTATTATTTGCAGAGCCGAATATAGCTCTTTTACTTGCTTTTATTAAAATTAATGACATTTATCATTTATCAAACAGTAACATGTAGAGTATACTTTAGCTTTTGCACGATCGTCCATGATCAGTGATAAGCAAAGTCGTATTAAGATGTAATTGTGAATCATTAACAAAGCTGATTCGTAATTAACCAGAGATATCTGCAGAAAAGACACATAAGAATGTAGAATAGAATTGGAGAAGAATAAAATGACTGCCTGGTAAAATTAGTCAAATGATCGTGTGCTGGAATCTGTGAGAAACGTCTTAGTGCTGAAATCAAAGATCAATGAAATCTATGTCTTCTAAAGTAAACAAATGATATGCTAAGTATTATGTTGTTTTTTACGACCTTGATATGATGTTCCATGGTACAAATTACTCTAAAAGTATTTGCTTGTTTTCATAAACAATAATGAAGCTGAGGTCATTCAACATCATTTTCAGAATTATATGCTTAAGATTCCAAAATGTATCTACTTCAGAAGGTTATCCTTCCCCTTATTTTTAAATTAAACAGCAAACATTTTCTGCAACATTTTCAAACTTGACACATTTTGTGGACGGTCTGTCTCTTAGGTCGTTCTCAACTGTTTTAACTTGACTATAGATTTCTTCACACACTCAATATTTGTTTGGTTGCTATTGATTTTGTTAATATTTGATTAGTGTATGAATGAAATATTTAAACACAGAGTCAAGCCAGTCAGTCCATTGGGTCTTCACAGCCAACTCAACTCAATTCAACCATCCATCCATCCATCCAAACAAATACTATGATGCCACAAAATAATATAGTAAATATAAATATTGTAGCTTTTGGCAATTTCCCATGGTTTGTTTGTTGTGATATTATTGCTGTTGTAGGTTTTAATAACTTTTGTTACCGATCAAATTGCTGTTAAATGTTTGTGCAAGGAAATGTAACCCAAACTTCTTGTGTTTTTATATATCTACAATATATACTTAGTTGTAGTTCATTCCTACGTTTGGTTGATTGCTTGGTTTCGTTTTGGGGTCGGGGGCGGAAAAGTATACATAATGACATTTTATGTTTGAGTTAATTATTTTATGACGTTTTTATTGCATTAATTATGGTAATTATTGTATATATGGTGAGATTTTGTTATTTGAACAAATAACCTGAGGATTTTGTTTGCATAAATTTTACAGGAGAAATAAAGTAGTTATCAATGACATTGAGCTTGTATATGATTTAAAAGAAAGTGAAAAATATTTTCTTTTTTAATATATTTTGATTACATCCGGAATATAACAAAATCTTTAGGTGGAACAAGTGGTGAAATTAAAAAAAAAAAACATATATAAATATTTGTAAAATTGTACTCCTCAAAACCGTTATTATTAATTGAACCACTTAGTAAACATTATGTAACGGCAGACCATTGAATCTATATAAACACAATTTCAGCAAATCGATTTTGTACCTGAAAGAAAACAATTCACTTAAGTGTCCAGAATTGTGTTCAATAGAAGACTATTGGTCAATTATAAAAGGAATTTTAAGGAAGTTAGTAGAATGGTAGAGTTTTCTGGAGAAGAGTTCAGAACTAAGTGCAATTTAACAGCCAAAAAAAATGGATAGAAGTCTAGTGCAAATGCTATTGGGAAGAGTCCGCAAAATTGCGATCTTTTACATATCCAGCAACTTCTAATTTATCAGTTATGAGCGCCAGGAAGTGATATGGATAATTAGGCTCAGAGCAATGGATCACATAGATTATTAGATTTGTATATAAGAAACTTTATTTTTCTTGGAGTTCCACAATTTATTCTGGGACCTGTAAACGAGTATTTAAATATTCATTGCTTACAGTCAACAATTAACAAAATCCTCCACTACGAAAGAGTATTTAATAATGTTCTATCCAAATAAACAGAAATTCTTCGTAGTTTCCTAACCTTGCATAAAACTTGAATCAATACAGCGCTTTAGAGATTAAGGAACAGTCGAAACAACCCTTTTCTCTAGGATTATTCATCCGACTCTCTTTTTGGAATGTCAATTGGTTTGCTTAAAGGGTCGAATGATCACTGGCAAATGTTATACAAAACCTTCGAATGTTATATTGCAAACCTGACTGGTTTGTCCGCCAGACTGTCGTTTCACTCAAGTAACCGAGAGTCCAATGACTTTCGCATAAGTCTGATTGAATTTGAGCGATGACCTAGCTTTGTTGTTGGGGGATATCGGTCGATTGCGGCTTATTGGCAAGAAGAATCTAATCGCGGGATCTAATCGCATAATATTGGTGGCCAATTCACTTCACTTTCGCGAGAGATAACCGTTGAATCAGAATGTCAGTTTTGCGCCGACCTACTAAAACTACATGTTCACTTTCATATAGTCTACTCCGGCCCAAAATATTTGTGAATAATTGATTTCTATTCCTTGACGTTTACAGTGATGGACTCAACAACACCGTTGTCAAAGGAGTACGGATCAATGATGCCGTCTGCCAAAAATGCACCAAAAATAGTAGCATTGCCACCTGGTGAATCTCGTGTGGGTTGGAGACTGGAGTTGTTTAGTTCATGAATGACCAAGTTCAATTAAACTATTCACTCAACAGAGCGAAGTGAATTGTTCAATGTACTGAGCGGTTTTGTACTATGCACATATTTCTTTCTCTATCCATTAAAGGGCTGCACCAAGGCATATTTAACCAGGTGGCAGCGTAACGCCAGCTGACTATTTTTTGCTATACTTATATTGTGCCTTATGAAATGTCAAAAACGTGTTTACAAACATTTTTAAATTTGTTATAAGAGTAAAAAGATTATTTTATATTTATAAAAGTGAGTTTTAGTTACCGCTTTATGTGCGTAAAATATTTGAAAGTGCTAAAACAAACTATTTCGTTTTAAAAAGTGCGTTTTTGTGAATTTATTTTTTGGCAGTTTATAAGGTTTTACACACTGTTGTTCTTGTATTGTTGTAATTGTTGTAGTTACGCTGCCACCTGGTTAATACATCTTGGGCTGCACAAGCACATTTTATCGTCTTTACTAAACCACATGCTTCAATTCATTCGTCAATGCTGTAAAATTTCTTCGCTATAAAACGAATGTGAGTTTGTTTTGTATATGATCGTATGCTACTTACAAAACGAAATGGTCATTATACAGCATACTGAACTAATGAGCTAAAAGAGCGACCTAGTTCATTGTGAGCTGAACTGAAAAGAACGGTCATTTCACTTAGCTAATAAACCCAACTCTATTGGAGACATCCGAAAATTTTGCTTATTTACATCTACATTTATCTAAAAATCGGACTCTTTGCCAGATATGATCAAAATAAAGATGATGATTACATTGACTGAATAATGAACAACAGAAAACCTATGTTTGCTTCATTATTTACTAATAGTCCACGAATAGCAACTTCTTAAGCTTCCTTTAAGGTATGTTTCATGCTTTTATGGATATTACATTTGAAATTTCATAGCATATTTTATAAAGGGTTCTTCATTAAGCGCTTCCCATCTTTAAATTTAAATAAAACAACGTTTGTGTGTGAGATATCCTCAAAATTTATTAGTCTTATCGGTACCCAGCAGTTAAGCAAGTAGTCAATGTATCCCTTATAGACAGTAATCGTTACGAATGTCTTATCACTTGGTTGAATCCAATTTATATATTTTGGTAATTTGACACGTAGTATGTGCTCTTTGTAGTGCAGAGGAAAGACAATTGGTTACTTTATACATAATCTAGCGTGAAGACAATTGTCGCTTAAGTGTCTCTAAGTAATCTGGAGTGTAGTCACTTTAAACGTTTTGTGAGTAATTCGTTCAAACTGGTTTTATACAAATTGTGTTGATATAATTCTCGTACAGTTGATTTTTATTTTTGCTTAAGTATACTGATATCCCATGTAACATAGCATGAAGTCAATAGTCACTTTAGTATCTCTTAGTAACCTATAGTGAAGTCACTTTAAACGTTTATTTTGTACTGCACTTTAGAAAGTAATTATTTTACCCACCAGCAGCAATCCATTGGAGAGTTGTCGAAGAAAGGTTTGTTTACAAGCTATCGCTTATTGGACTTTAGCTGACTATTTGAGGTCAATTTGCCCCCGTACATGTTAAAATATCTAGTTATGTAGCTGATCAAGTTACCAGTTAGGTACCTGGTAAGATAACTGACACTATTTAACCAGTATCTGAATCCAATGTGTTAACTACTTTGGACCAGCTATTAGACAGTCTCATTGTAGTCAAAAAGGGTGAATTGAGACCCTGCTTAGGACATGCACGTGTTAAAATAACTAGTCACGTAGCTATTGAAGTAACTAGTTCCCACTTTTTGGGTAAAATCAAAAGTTCGTGACTGTCTCCTAGAACTGCTTGGTAGCATTATGTATGGAATTTAACATCTTCCAAATGTCCGCTACGGCTTGGCTGGGTGGCGCGCATCCGAAATGTCAAATTTTCCATGACTCTGGCGCATAAATCAGGATGAATTTAACCTCAGGCATGGGTTATGTTGGCTTTGACCGTCAATGTGGTTTGTGACTTATTCGCATAGATCTGCGACTTAAGAATTAGATCAGTGGCTAAATATGAAGCGGTAAAATCTGAAGATTTTGTCTGCCTCTGCTAATTTCCAAAACGCGTTGCAACGTTTTGTTGACACCACGTGTTTTTCAGCTAATCGTCAAATTGCGGCAATAAAAGCCGGTGATCATGGCTGTGGTCCATGTCATCCTCGAAGAAAGATAGCCCGATGAGTTTTAAGTCATAAATGCATAAATCCAGTAACTTTTAATGGACTTAATGGCTTTTTTGTGAATGATGATGATACTATTCATCTGAATTTAATGAACGAAACAAAAAAATTTTTTTTTTTTTTAGTAAGAATTGAGCTGAATTGTCAATTGATAAATTCACTGAAATTTATTGTTGGGGGAAAATTTTTTTTGAAAGATTATTAAAATGTGGCTTTTGATAAAATTTCGACTGAAAAAACAGTCCACTGCTTCGTTGAGGTTCAGGTGAAGGAGTATTCCACGTTCCACAAGGATTTCATGGTTTCTCAACATATACAGTCAGAGTGAAAATTTAGTATACACCACACATTTTCACCTATGAAGAAGCAAAATATTTTAATTAGACAAAAAAATATATAAGTTTGAATAAACTTAAAATTAAATTTGGTGTTTAATCTTTTATTATTTTAAAAAACTTTAAAAATTTTAAATGATTTCGTGGAAAATTTATGGGAAAAAGTACCTAAAAACATCAGTCAACAAGTAGTATACAGTTGAGGGATAACGCTCTATTTTATATTACCAAAATCCGAAAATAAAAAGTTAATATTTTGGTGGTCCTCCCTTCAGCTTAATTATGGCCTCTAGTCGCTTTTTCATAGAGTTTACAAGGTGTTCAGTTATATCTATAGCTTCTTCCTTTAAGGATGGTTAGGAGTGTTTTGTGTTTTACAAAATGGTTATTCTGTAACTTTTCGCTCCACCAATATGAAAATTAGTTTGGCAGTTGCCGCAATTTGAGAACTGCTGGACAGTATTAGCAATTTGGACAAATTAAGGACTGAGATTGAAAAATTTTTAACATACATATTTGTTAATAAAAATGATTCCAGTAAACTTACAGTTTTGAATCTTTTTTTATTTGATTGAAATTATTGTTACAATTTACACAAAAAAATTATTTTTATAGTTCTAATCTCTAATAATGCAATTTTGAACCTTTTTCGAAAACCCTTCCATAATGGTTTTTATAGTGCTTTATGTCACTTTGTTCGAACAGGTTGTCCATCTCCGTTTAAAATCTACCACACTTTTGGACACATTTTTTGTGCTCTTCAATTTTTTTTAACAAGAGCCTAATATCTCTCTACTGGACTCAGCTCCAGGCAGTTTGGAGAAATTGCCTCTTTTGGTACAAATACCACATTATTGTTCTTTTACCACTCAAGACCTTTCTTACCATAGTGACAGATGCCAAATCAGGCCAAAATAAGTGGACACATTAAGAAGTCTTATGAATGGAAACATTATTTTTTGTAAACATTCCTTGATGTAAATTTCGGTATTTATATAGAGCTTTTTGTAACAAATGTTTGGCATTTTTGCCGCAACTGCATATTGCTTGACATAACAAGAACTTTTTGGGAAATTTTGTCTGCTATTGGGTCCTGAACTTTTCTTCAACATTCCCTCGAGCATCTTCAACATTAAAAAATTTTCCATACGTACATTTCGTCATCCATTATACAGGAAGTATATTTTTTGTATAAAATTTGACTTCAATTTCCGTGCTTTGTCTTTGGCCTCTAAATTTTTAGCAGAGTTCCTGTCAAGAACTTTTTGAGCCTTGTAGGCTTTTAACCCTGCATTGGCTTTAACTTTTCGTACCAAATAGTCCGAGTACTGACCTAAACGGGCAGCTTTCCTACCGGAGGTGTTGGGAGCTCTTTTGAAAATGCTTTATATTTTTTTGGCTTTAGAAACATAATGTGGACAATTCCTTCTACCTGAACCAGGTTTTATATCAACGGACAAGTTCTCCCGGTACTGTTTAATAGCATTGGATAGCTGATAGCAGATCTTTGATTGTTTGGCCAACTTTTTGTAGGACCAAGTTGGGTTTTGTTGAAAATATTTAATAATTTTAGTACGCACTTTTTTCTGGTCACTCATTTTAATCAGATTAACAACAAATGAATATAATTGACAGTAAACATAATAACTGACATGCTTTACAAAGGTAACTTGATCAAAGAAAACAGATCAAAAAAAAAAAAAAACTATTCAATTCGAAATATTTGTATGATGTTTTTCTACGTACCCCATTCATATAGAGGCAATCAATGATGGATCTTAATGCTGATGTGCTTAATAACCATAAAATGCCTAAATTATTCTTAAATATTGGCTAAATTGGAATATTAGATAACTTAAGCAAGAGCTATACAGATAAGTTTATAATGTCTAAGTTTTCATTTGAGTTGATTCTTAAAAAATCACTTTGAAATCATGTGTTTCCAGAACCTAACAAATTTATCAGATTCGGCCTCAGTCTTCATCTTGTGGCGTGTTCTTTTCTGGCATAAATGGCTTTTATCCTTCTTTGTGTTCTTTTCCAAAAAAATATAGTTTGGTAATAACGTGTTCTTTTCAAATAATGTTGCCCTAAAACCCTGAAAATATGCTACATGTTTCACCCTCAATTTTATCAATGAGTTAGAAAGGCACTTTTTAAACAGTTTTTCTTTGTATTGTTTTTGAAGTTCGTTTGTGTTAATGAAATAGTTTTTGTATTTATACCCTACACCACCATAGTGGGGAGGGTATAATGGATTTGTGCAGATGTTTGTAACGCCCAAAAATATTAGTCTAACACCCACGTTAAAGTATACCGATCGACTCAGAATCACTTTCTGAGTCGATTAAACGATGTCCGTCCGTCCGTCCGTCTGGCTGGCTGGCATGTAAACCTTGTGCGCTGAGTACAGGTCGCAATTTTGAAGATATTTCGATAAAATTTGCTACATATCATTTTTTCTGCCCAAG
Organism: Calliphora vomitoria; assembly: GCA_942486065.2. Lineage (NCBI taxonomy): Eukaryota > Metazoa > Arthropoda > Insecta > Diptera > Calliphoridae > Calliphora > Calliphora vomitoria. Next base: position 111,239,647 of record OW818030.2, on the reverse strand, counting down.
GACGATCCCTATTGAAACTGGCTGAAATCGGTCCATTATTTGACCTAGCCCCCATACAAATGTCCTCCCGAAAGTGGATTTTATCCGTCACAAATGTTTAATTTATATAGGTATCTACGCAAGTTTTTGTCCAAATAAGTTTTATATATAGGGTATTCATGTCACCAAATTTTATTATGATCGGTCCATAATTAGTCATAGCTCCCATATAAGGCCTCTGATAATCACTTTATCGAGCATAAATCTCCTAGAAATGTTGGTATACACATAAAATTCAACATAAATAACTTTCATATAAACATTAATCACGTGACCAAATTTTGTGGTGATCGGTCCATAATTGGTCATAGCTCCCATATAAGGCCCACTTCCGAAAATCGCTAACGAACATAAATTATTGAAAGAAAAATGTTTTTGCTCATTTACTTAGTGTAGGGTATTATCTGGTCGGGCTTGACCGACCATACTTTCTTACTTGTTTTTGATTAAAAGTGTTCAAATGGAAGCAGATGATTTACAGATACACTGCCAGAAAGCATTCCCTTTTTATACAAATCGTAATTATAAATCCATTTAAAAAAAAAATTAAAAAATATTTTAAATTTGTATTAAAAGAGTAAAAAAAATTTAACTCGCCCGAGCAGGGACTTGAACCCTGGACCCTTGGATTAAAAGTCCAATGCTCTACCGACTGAGCTACCCGGGCACATACTCGTTGCTCAAATAATTAGTTGTATAAACACAAATCTATTTTTAGAAAAACTACCACCACATTAGCGAACATGCCTAAATAAAAAAAAAGTAATGCTGACACACACAGTCGCCCTGATAAACGAACGACCCCTTCCATATGTTTACAAAGAAATTCAATGGAATTATACAAACAAAAGTAAGAGCAGAGAAAAACCGAGAGCCGCCTCTCTCTTACGGTAAATAATAATAATAATTTTTGGTGTTTGTTTTTGGTTTCTGTTTTGATTTACTCATTCGTAAACTAATTTAAACACACACTAACACAAGTTAGCAAGATGAATGATAAACAAAGATTGTTGTTGTTGATAATTGATTGTTGCTGAATACATTTTTATATAGCATGCTATATTAATATTTAATACTACATAATTTTTATAGCATGCTATAAAATTTATGAAATTGTTAATTTTAAGTGTTTTGTGTAGCTAAATTGGAAGCATTTTTTTTACAAGTTCATTGTATTTAAATCTGTTATGGTTTTACAGCCTCTTAGGTTTTATTTTGTTTGTGTTAAATTGTCTTGAAAACATTTTTTTAAACATATTTTGCCTCAGCATGGGGCATTTGATTTCATTCATTTTTTATTACTTTTATTGTTAAAATTTTGTGTTTTCCATTTAAACTTCTTAATAAATACTTTTAATCATTAATTAACATTAAAATAATGTGTGAACATTAGAGGTGCTGATTTTTTATGGCTTTTTATTAAAAAAATTTAATATTCTATTTAAAAATATGTTTTTTTATTATTATATTTTAAAAGTTTATTTTAAATTGCTTGTTAAAATTAGAAATAAAACCCTTACATTTGTTTGTTATTTAAGAAAATCTATTTTTATAACAAAAAATGATAATCGTGCCTTAATTTCTAAATTACAGATTAACTAATATTGTTTATGCCTTGTGTCTGAGAATTAAGATTTTATGTGAAAAAACATTTGGTGTATGTTTTCTTTTTTATTACTGTTTGGGTTTTGGAGGGGATGAACAATGTCAGGCACAAGCTTGACACTTATCATTGGTTTTAATCATAAATTATTTGTATGCCGGGTTATTTATGGCCGTAAATAGAAAGGGAATGCGGCCTAAAGTTTATTTATAGAAATAGCTTTTAGATAAGCTAAACTAATAATAGATTTATGTAGCAAATCTAAAGCTTGCTGGACATTTTTATAGCAAAATACTTATAATCTTGGTTATAATAGATTTCTAGAAATGAACTAGCTGGATCACGGCAATAATTTATTTTGTTTAACTTGATGTCGTTTTATCGGAAAACTCGAACTTTCTAAACATGTGCATGGCAGATCATGATCGATTTCTATGGATGATCTTGATTTCGCTAATATGGATCATTAGCGAAATCAAGATCAAATTAGTTTATCTTAATTATGTCAAATATTTCTTTTAATTTATATTGAAATAGTTTTTTATGAATTCTATAGCTTACTATGAATTACAAGGGCGATCTCTTGATCTTTCTAAGATTTTTTTTTATCGAAAAACTCGATCTTTCTCTATACATATTTGTTTTTAATTGCCATTGTCTTGCTCTATGGGAGATCGTGATTTATTTCTATAGAATAACTTGATTTTGCAAAAAGATATTGACCCCACTATGTATTCTCTGAGAGCTTTCGATTTGGGTTACGAATTTTATCAGAAAAAATCGATCTTGCTAAATAATTGTAGTGAATTATGTCCTAAGGAAGATCATTATTGATGATTTAGCTAGGGAATTCTATGCAATATATTGATGTGGTTAAACTAATTTTAATGATTTAGATCGAGGTTAGATTTTTAATATATTGAAATCACTACGATCTCGATATTGCTAATAAGTTGTATTAGAAAACTTGAAATTGCAAAACAAATTTGTATGATAAAGCAGCATCTCTTTTAAAATGCTTATGGGAGATATTGAAAAATTGTTTCATTGAAAGTTTTGATGTCGGTAATAAAATCAATCTGCCTTCAAAATTTTACTAAAATAATAATTTTAATACATTATCTTGATATTAATGGGACCTATTGGCTTTAATAAATATTTCTATACGAGATTGCAAAATATTTTGATGGTAATACTTGATCTTCATATAAACTCCTAAGGCAGATCACTATTTTGCTTAAATTGTATTGATATCGCTAATGAAATCAATGTTTATTCGAATTTCTATGAGAGATCTTACTTAACGTCGCTTATGATTTTAGTATAAGATGTTAATGTCACTAAATATTTCTGAAGACTTCGAAATTTTATGGGAGATCTCAATGACAATAATAATTTTAATATAAGATCTTGAGATCAATAAAAATGTAGTTTTTTTACTGATGATCTTGATTTTAATGATATATATTGGCTTTACTAAAGATTTCTAAACGAGATCACAAAATAAGTTGATAATAGATCCTGATCTTCATAGCTATTTCGCTTAAAGTATTATTACGTTTTAATCTTTTTAAAACTTTGGTTTATTTCCTTTAAATAAACCGAATACTTTTGATTGCAAATAAAAAGCAGTTTTAGTAGTTTAAAATTGTAACAACTCTTTATTTATTTAAAACTAGCTTGACCCGGTGCGATTCGCTACCCCTGTCGTAGTAAAACAAATATGTAAGGATTTTATAAAAAAATCGTTTTCCCCCTGTTTATCCCTTTCTGGTCCAAGTATTAAAAAAATTTATAGCCTATTGACGCTTTCAAGTAAGGATCTATCTACGTTCAAAATTTCAATAAAATCGGTTCAGCCGTTTATGCGTGATGCTCAAACAAACAAACAAACTTACAAAGACATTTATATATTTATATAGATGTACAACAACACTCAGTCACTGAGTGTCTATTTACACGTTAAACAATTCGCAGAAATGTACACACACTTTATAATGTACAAACTTAAATGTACAAGACAGTTGATGTTAACTCTAACAGCGCCTATGATAAACTCAACTCACGACTGCAACCTCTGCCATTATTTATACACACGCTATCTTTCGGGAATCTTCTACAATGCTCTTAACGGACAAACTAGTATGTTCGAATTCTAGAGCTTTCGATTTCAATGTTACCAGCTAATAACCGCATGCGGTCGTTACAGACCGTTAAATTCAAATCGCTATTGCACATTCGTAACAATATTTTCTCATTACATGTGACTAGAGTGTGATTTGGATGCATCCTAAGTATAATATAAACCGGGGGGGTTACTCGTCGTCATTGTAGATTTGATGAAGAGTATGAGGTTCTCAAATACAATTTTTAAAAATCTAATTCCATGTCGACGCTTAAATTTCTTCAACCATCTTTCACTGGCATTTCTTTAAGGCGCAACGTTTGCCAAGGCCACTTCCTTCCGTCGCGATAACCGGGCCGTCGCAATAATGGGTAGTCGCGAATACCGAGCTTGCACTGTATATTGGCTTTACTAAAGATTTCTAAACGAGTTCACAAAATATGTGGATGGTAGATCCTGATCTTCATAAAAATGTCTATGACAGATCACTATTTCGCTTAAAATATCTTATTTTTTTTTTTTTTTTTTAGAAGTAGTATTCAGATATTTTTGTTGAGAATTTGTAATGGTGATCTTCATCTCTCGAAATATTTCAATTGGAGATTTTGATCTCACATTGAAGCTATTTTTATGAGAGATCTGTTTTCTCTCTTTTGCATGAGATCTGGATGGTATTAAATATTTTGCTTTAGATTTTCATGAGAGATCACTAAATATGTTGATTTTAGAAATTGATCTTAATCAAACCTTTAAAGGAGGAAGATAAGTTTTAAAAAAATTGTTTCAGAGACAGCTTTTAAGCTGTTTTTTTTCCCAACGAAAAACTGCAGATTAAAGAAATTTGGTTTTCTCAATGTCTCATTTGCTTCTATTCTGTCGCAAAGCTAACCCGACCTCATCTGCCAATTATTTATTTATCGTACAGATTAATAAATAACAGCTGACTGCTGTTCATAGTTTTTATGTGTTTGTGTTTTTGTAAACGAAATTAAATAGATTTTATAAAAAAAGTTTAATAACATTAATTTGATGGAGGATGAACTCAAAGAACATGAGTTCCAAGTGAATGCTAAAGGATAATGCATTTTTCAAAAGATTCCGGCTGTCGATGGCCACATTAAACAGCTGATTTATGTAAACATGTTGTCACTTGAAGGAAGGGTTCCCAACTTTCACATCTATTTTTAGGGGTATTGCCAACAGAAAATAATGTTTTTTGTTGGTATATTGAGAAAGCCAAAATTGTTAACGGACAGTTTATCGGCCTAATAAATTTATGTCGACATTTAGTAACAGGCAGTTTGTCGATACATTGAGAAAACAGGCCTTAACATGTTAGATCTTGATCTTAATAAAAACGTCTTTGGCAGATCTATATTTCGCTTAAAATGTTTCCAGAAAGTCTTGATATTTTTTTTTTTGGACAGCCTTTGATCAGTCTTTTTAGTTAAGATTTTAGCACAATGTCTTAATCTCCTTAAAAACTTTCGGTTGGATTGAAATCTACTGATGATCTTTACCTGGCCAAATATTTCAATGTTTGATTTTGATGTTCCTAAAGACTTTTTTGGGAGATTTTATTCTCTTTGGAGATTTTGATGATAATTGTTGCTGTTGGGTAGTAATTTGTAATGAATTTAGTGATCTTTACTCGAGATCTTAAACTTGCTTGAGATTTTCATTTATGATATTGATTTGGCTAAATATTTCATATGAGAACTCATGGTAAAGGTAAACATTTTGATTGTAAATTTCTATGGGAAATCATGATCAGGAGATTATTGTGTTAATACGACTCGAAAAGGAAATCGTTTGATTTTTGTATGCTTCATGTCATATTGTCCTAATATTTTACAATGGTTTGAAAATGTTGCTATTGCCTTTCAAGCAAATAATGTTCTAAAATAATACTACTATGTTTATTGTGTTACCGTAACCAACCAGCAGAGACCTGTGCCGAACGCCTAAGAGCCGGTTAAGACGAGCCACCGAGTCGTGAAATATTATGACGTTATGACAATATGACATGATAAGAGTCCTTGTGAATTGAACAATTGTATTTCGAAAATTTGTTTCTTTCTAATCGAATTACACAATAACCCCCCTTTACTAAGACATATTTGTCTTGCTAAAGATTTCTACTGATGTTAATATCTCATGCAATTTCATACGCAAACCGTGAAACGTCTACAAATTTGTATATGAGATCTTGATTTCCCTACTATTTTCTATAAAAGAACTCAATTTCCCTGAATATTTCTATAAATAATCTTTTTTGGTTAAAGATTTTGATTTCTCTTAAGTTTTCGATTTTACTGGCAGTTTCTGATTATCCCTAAAATTTTTGCTGAAGATTATCCTGAAGATTTCCGAGAGAAACCATAATCTCGATAAATATTTCCAAAAAGGTGTGATTGATTTCACTAGTACTTTTGTAAGAGCTTTAAGTTCATGTTGGTGGTACTGATGATTTATAGGGAAGATCTTGATCATGATTAGTTTTTCTGTGACAGATCTTGATTTATATGGAATTAGTTACGCATATCATGCACTTTCTACTTATTTCTTTAAAAGATCTCTGGCTGATCTAATCTAGTTCACGATTTTGATCTTGCTGAACTTTTCTATAAAATGTTTCGATTTTGATCAAGACTTCTATTAATTTTTAGTTATGATCTTGACATCACTAAAGATTTTACTGGAATAAGATTTTTACTGGATATGTGAAATTCACTTGTATGAAATGAGTGACTTAAATAAGATTCCTTTCCTTTCTTTCAGTTCATATTAGTGTAGATAAAGATCTCGACCACGTTTAGTATTTCTCTGATACATCTTGATGTTACTTGCAATTTATTTTACAAATCGTACAGATTTCAGATTTAAAGATCTTGATCTTGCTGCAGTTTTCTATAAAAGATCCCAAATTCGATGAAGATTTCTATGAATGATCTGATTGACTTAAAGATATTGATGTTGCAAAATATTGGTAGTGATGATCTTCACATCACTGCTGATTTTACTGGAAGATACTGATCACGCATACAATTTTTACTAGTGATCTTGCATTTATAGTTTGGACTAAAGAATTTTGTTTTAAGATCTCGATCTCGCTAATAATTTTTGTGATCAATCGGGATTGTGGTAATGATTTTACTAGAAAATAAAGCAATATGCAATATCTCGATCACAATAAGTTCTTATGTGTGAGATCGCGTTAAATTTTCTACGGAAATCTTCATTTTTGTCTAAAAAAATCTCACTAACGAAGTATTCTATGAAAGAATCCAATTTTTATGAGAGTTTCTATGAACAATCTAAATTTCTTAACGATATTGAACATCTCTACAGATTTTTATTAAAAGATCCTGGTTGTCCTTACTATTTTTAGTGGAGATCTTTATATGTATATCTATACGAGTTTTAAGATTTCTTTATAGAAATCGTTCTGGAAATACCTGTGAGAATTCATGATCTTGATAATGATAGGGGATATTGGTTGATATAAAGATTTCTAAGGAGTGAGATCGTAAAATTCTTAACACACGTTTTTCATTAAAACTTTTAACCCAAGTATTAATTGTTTTTTTTTTGATCCAGTTACCTTTGTAAAGCAAGTCAGTTATTATGTTAAATGTCAATTATGTTGTTAATCTGTTTAAAATGAGTGACCAGAAAAAAGTGCTTACTAAAATTATTAAATATATTCAACAAAACCCAAGTTGGTTCTACAAAAAGTTGGCCAAGCATTCAAAGGTCTGCCATCAAACTGTTTCCAATGTTATTATACAGAACCGGGCTTGTCCGTTGATAGAAAACCTGGTTGATGTAGAAGGAATGGTTCACATGATCTTTCTAAAGTTAAAAAAATAGAAAGCATTTTCAAAAGAGCTCCCAACACATCCGGTAGGAAAGCAGCTCGGTTAGGTCAGTGCTCGAACTATTTGGTACGAAAAGTTAAAGCCAATGCAGGTTCAAAAACATACAAGGCTGAAAAAGTTCCTGGCAGGAACGCAGCTAAAAATTTATAGGCCAATAACAGAGCACGGAAATTGAAGTCAAATTTTATAAAACAAATATTCCTGCTGCATAATGGATGACGAAACGTATGTTCTGGCAGATCCTTCGCAGCTTCTTGGTCAAAATTTTGATGTTGCTGATGCTCGAGGGAATGTTGAAGAAAAGTTTAGGACTCAAAAGCAGACAAAATTTCCCAAAAAAGTTCTTGGTATGGCAAGCAATATGCAGTTGTGGCAAAAAAGCCAAACATTTGTTACAAATGGCTCTATAAATACCGAAATTTACATCAAGGAATGTTTACAAAAAAGGATGCTTCCATTCATAAGACTTCTTAATGTGTCCACTTATTTTTGGCCTGATTTGGCACCCTGTCACTATGGTAAGAAAGGTCTTGAGTGGTAAAAGAACAATAATATGGTATTTGTACCAAGAGAGGCAATTTCTCCAAACTGCCTGGAGCTAAGTCCAGTGGAGAGATATGGGGCTCTTGTTAAAAGAGAATTAAAGAGCACAAAAAAGGTGTCCAAAAGTGTGGTAGATTTTAAACGGAGATGGACAACTTGTTCGAACAAAGTGACATAAAGCACTATAAAATCCATAATGGAAGGGTTTTCGAAAAAGGTTCAAAATTTCATCATTAGTGATTAGAACTATAAAAATATATATATATTTTTTTTTTTTGTAAATTGTAATAATAATTTCAATCAAATAAAAAAATATGAAAACTGTAAGTTTAGTGGCTTCGCTTTTATTAACATATATGTATGTTTTTCGTTCTCACTCCTCAATGGAGATCCTCTATATTTTTAAAGATTTCGGTGATCTCGCTAAAGATTTCCCAGAAAATTAGGTGATAGATTTCTATAGTTTTCTTTGGTTTGTATGTAAGTGATTTAGAAATGAGTGGCATTCCCTTTCCTTCCTTTTTATGAGTAATAAATAATTTAATGTCATTTTCCAACTATAAAATTATTTGAATGGTTAAATTTGTTGCTCCGCCATCTACTAATAAATGAAATTAAAATTAAAGAATAACGACATTAATAAATGCATAAACTCATAAAATAAAAAGAAGAAACGAAAAGAAGAAAAAAAACACACACATAAAATGAAAATAAAAACAATTGAATTGAATTGTATGCCTACAGGAAATGAGGTCGTCTCAGACTAAACGAAATGATAATAAAAAGGTCATCAACAATTTGAACCATTAACGGCAATCAAATAAACAAGCTGCTATAATCTACCCTTCCCACTCTCACTAGTTACAACGCACTACTTGAGTGGCTGATAATTCAAATATGTATGTATGTTTTGGATGGGAAAACGATTGAACGATCAATAATTTTTGTTCGTTGACTTTTGAATTGTTAAATGTTGTTTTAGAGAGATAAGAGAGTAGCTAGCAAGGGCCACTAAAAACCCTTACACATATTTTAAATTTAGAAGCAAAGAGTTTTAAAAACCTTTTTGAGTTTGTGGTTCTGCAACTTCTTCTTGTTAATATTGTAAAGTAACATAAATACAGCTGTTTTCATTTTGAGCTGTTGTTGATGTTGTTTGTTTTTCTTATTTGTAAGTGAATGACAGCCGGACGGACGGACGGACGGACGGACGGACGGACGGACACTCTAACACTGTACTCTTATCATTAAAACACTAATGTTTACTTTTTCACATTTATTATTGTTTTTGTTTTCTTCTGTTGTACAAAAAAAAAATTGTTGTTTTAGGTCGTGCATTGAGAAAAAAAAAGGTTTATTAGATGTTTTTGTGTTGTTTTTTTGATAATAAATTTTCCAAAATTTTTGATGAATTAGAGTTGTTTTCCTCAATACAATTCTATGCGTCTTTTTCTTTGTCATGTTAAAATGTTTGTTTTATCATTTGGAAAATGATGATGGGTCATTTTGAATTTGACTATGATGGACACATTTGGTATGGTAAAATAAACAAAGTTTTGATGTTCTTAAACATAAATTGATTTATCACATTTTTTTTTTTTGGTTAAAAAATTGAATATACACTGAGAGAAATTCTCAATAACTCCGGACATAGATTTTAACATATCAGCTTTATTAAGTTGATTTTATAGGGAATTAATTTTCTTATAATTTCCATCATCTTAATTAGCTTTCAAATTATGTTGCAACTTAATAGCATGTCTTTCTTATTTGTGTTGAAATCCTTTTCCGGCTTTTTGAAAGCATTTTTGTGCTAAAAATTTTAAATGTGATTTCAATTTCTTTATACTTATTTTGCAATACACATGATGGATGTCATCTTTTGTGTTTCTTTTATAACATCTAGTAGTTGTTTTAGTTGTTCTTGTTCCTTTACAATTCCAAAACGGATGTGTCAATATACTCTGAATATGTCATATTCCAACAAAATTTACGATTCTATGTAGTACAAAAAAAAAATATATAGTTAAATAAATATACTCGTACCACGGAGTATGTTTCACTTTTCTACTTATTCGTATTGAAAAACAGTGGGAGATGAAAGTTTTCCTATATCATGTTATTTCGTAGTACGATATCAAACAAACTTTACTCTATAGCTTAAGAATATAACTTTAAACATTTTCAATCACATTCTGTTAAGGTGTAACTCCTTAAGCTTCCTTCAGGGGATTTACAATAAATGGCGTATCTTTTGAACTCGGTTTTTGTTTTTAATAACTTATATGTCATTTTGAAGGGTACATATCTGTCATTTATTCTCACTTAGCTATTGAACATTATAGTGTAAACAACAAAGTTTTTTTTTTTTGCTTCGAATTTTGTGCCAACAAAGTCTCATATGCGGGAAGTTTTGCTTTACTTCTTTAATTTGAAAGAAAGTGTAGCAGAAGCACATCGATTGCTCACCAAAGCTTATAGTGAATGTGTTTCATCGGCTGTAAAGCGCGAGAGATGGTTTGTTCGGTTCACGAAAGACAAAGATCACCCAGGACAGCCAAAAAAGCTTGAAGACCTAAAATTGGAGGCATTACTCCATGAAGATTGTTGTATAACTCAACAAGAGCTTGCAAAATCATTGGGAGCTACTCAAGCAGAAATTTTAAAACGTTTGTGAACAGCATGATTCATCCAAAAGCAGGGAAATTGGGAACCATACGAATCAAAGCCGAAAGACCTTGAAAGAGGATTTTGCATGTCCGAAATTATGTTTGAACGCCATAAATGCAAATAGATCCATTACGATAACCAGAAGCGTAAGAGATCGTATGTGAAGCCCGGCCAATCAGCTGAATCGACTCCAAAGTCAAACATTCATGGAGCTAAGATATTGCTCTATATTTGGTGGAAGCAAAAGGGTCCAACCTATTATAAGCTGCTGAAATCTGGCCAGACCATTACAGGGAACTTGTACCGAAGACAATGATTCGTTTGAAACAAGCATTTGCCCAAAAATTCCCAGACATAAAACAGTAATATTATATTAAAACAACGCTCGGCCACATGTTGCAATACCTGTTAAAGAGTATTTAGAAAGAAGTGGTTGGGAAGTTTTGCTTCAACCGTCCGACTACTATTTGTTTCGATCGATGCAGAACGCTCTCTCTGGGATACGCTTCACTTCAGAACAGAGTATCCGAAATTTGCTTGATTCGTTCTTGGCCTCAAAAGATAAACAGTTCTTTTGTCTCGGAATCCATATGTTGCCGGATAGATGGGAAAAGGTCATAGCTAACAATGGCTAATGCTTTGAATAGACTTATATTGTACAAATGTTCTAAAATAAAGGCTAAAAATTTAAAAAAATCCCAAATTTTTAAGACGTACACCAAATACATTCCTCAATTTAATGTAAACAAGTAAAAGAGCTATATTAGGCTGTGCCGAATCTTATATACCCTTCACCAAATTGTACTTTAAAATAATTTTTTTTTTTTTTTAAAATTAAAAAAATTTTTATTTTTCAAAAATTTTTTTTAATTTTTTTCAAATTTTAAAAAAAAATTTTTTTTTTTTAATTTGTTAGTGAAAATATACCCAAAAAAATGTTTGTGGTAAAAAAAAATATTCGGGTTAAAAAAAAATTTTCCCGATTTTGACCCATTGTAGGTCCAAATTACTAAAGCCTTGTAAACTTCCGATGTTTTTTGGCAGTAATTAAAAAAAAAAAAACTTTGATTCTTATTGTATATTATTTTTATTTGGTCTTTTAATTTGTTTTATATCAAGTCGAGAATATAATGTCATGTAAATGGCCGCCGCCAAAGTTGATTGTCATTTGAGCCCTTTTTATGGCATTTTCCATCACTTTGCCCAAAACTTCCGGCGATAGGTCCTCACATTCTTGACGGATATTGTCTTTAAGAGCTGCAAGAGTCTGAGGCTTGTTGACATAAACCCACGACTTCAAAAAGCCCCACAAAAAGAAGTCTGGAGCGGTCAAATCAGGCGATCTTGCTGGCCAGTGCAAATCCCCAAAACGGGAGATTAGGCGCCCGGGAAATGCATCCTTCAGCATATCCGTTGTGGCACGTGCAGTGTGTGCCGCTGCACCTTCTTGTTGGAACCACATGTTTTCCAATCCCAATTCATCAAGTTGCGGCAAAAAGAACTCGTTGATCATTGCTCTGTAGCGCTCACCATTCATAGTAACCGTTTGGCCCGCGACGTCTTCGAAGAAAAAAGGTCCGATGACTCCTCCAGCGAAAACAGCACACCATACAGTGACTTTGAGCGGGTTACACGCGGATTTACGTACCCGCTAAGATGGAAATGCGCCTCATAACTCATGATTATTTTGGATGAAAAATCATCTTCCTCTTGGTGGTGATTAAGGATGGCTTGAGCGTATGTTAGACGCGATTTGCGGTCAGCAGCTAACAGCTGATGCACCCTCTGGACGTTGTACGGAAACATCTTCAAATCTTGTACCAAAATTCGCTGTAAAGACCGTCGACTGATACCCATTTGCGTGTCACGTCGTCTGGTCGATGTCGACGGCGCTTCCATGACATCCTCGGCTACAGCAGCAATATTCTCTGCAGAACGGCTACTCCGGGGTCTGCCACGCCTGGCAGCATCTCGTGTTGTGCCAGTCTCTTCGAGGCGAGCGGCTAAACGTCGCAGTGTTTCACCAGTAGTCGTTGGACGGCCAGGAAATCTGGGACGAAATTCACGTTGTGCCAAAGTCACCGACCGATTATTGGCCAAATAAATAGTCAGCAATATTCCGCGTTCTGGAGCAGTGTAGCGTAACATTGTTTATTAACGTGTATTTCGCATGTGTTTACTACACAAATGTCAAAACAGAACTTACATTAGGGGCCAATCGCAAAATTTATAGCATTTTCTGATAGGAGGATTACTTTTGCGCCACCTTGTATAAATCGTTACAATGGACTTTGAAATATCTATTATTAGATATCCATATTGTCTATATTAATGACTTAGTAATCCAGATATAGACAAAAGAATAGGCCAAAAATCGTGGTTGTCCCGGTTTTTTCTTAATATCTCAGCCATTGGTGGGCCGATTTTCTCGATTTTAAATAGTGACCGAGCCGGAAGAATTCCCGATATATTGATGTATGGTGCACAATGTACAATGCTTTGTATGGGGACTTCCCTAGGGGGTTCCAGGAGGTGTGCCACTAGTATGGATAGGTTGGCCCTCCAAAGTTAGTGGTGGTCGTTTATACATTTAGACTGAATTGGGGCACTTGGGGTAAAAGTTGTATTTTTCAAAATTTGACTTTTGGGTCAAAATAAAGAACATCAGAATTCATTTTAGAGGTATGGTTCCTTGGACAAAGTTTTTAATTTTGATCCCTAGAGTATGATTTTCCTTGTCACTTGGACAATTTTTAAATCCACCCGCCCTAGTGTGCATCTATATAGTCGATCGCTTACGGCAACTGGAGGCTTTGAGTTAAAAGTCACTTGAGTGTCTAACAACCATTTAATTCGTAAAACTTGTCTTTAATTTAACCGTTCTGTAGCTTTTTGGTGATGATCGGCTGATGTTTAATTAAAATCCGAAAACTCCCTCAGCTGATCAACTCAGATGAGAACTGAATTCTTAGATTTCAATATCGTTTATTTCTTTATGGTTCTTAATTTTTTGTTCAAACTGTACTTGATTTTTTTTGTTGTTATTGTCATCCACATGTTTTGTCTGCCATTGCAGTTTTAGTTGGGTTGTAGTTTTTTGTTTTTGTGTGTTTCTGATTGCATTCGCTCTCTCCTACAACTTGCATCCAGTTCCATTTAATGGTTTTCTATAAATAATCTAGTTTCTTATTTCTACTTTTCTCCGCACAATGCGAATATAATGCAAAACGCTAGCATTTATTTATGTCTGTTGTAAATACGTTTTACAAAACTTCAAGAAAAAAAAATAATTTACATTTAACCCTAAAGAGGTAAGCGAATAAATTTAGTATATAGAAGGTGAAGGAAAGTGAATAACTTCATTGGGGAAAGATAACTGCCACAGAACTAGTTATGTGACTGGTTCTTTGGAGGTAGGGTCCGTTTTAAGTTGCAACACTTTCTGTGAAAGGTACCAACTTAGGAACAGTCAAAATAATGAAGGACAAAAGTTACATTCAATAGCTAGTTATACTACAACAGAGAAAGAGAGAGCATAACATTAATATTAAATGTTACAAACTAACTTTGAAATTTGAATTTTCAAAAAAATTTCTTAGTTATTCAATAGATCGGAGATTTTGAGAATTAGATAACTTAGTAACTTTATGGGTTAAATTTGACAACATCCTTCGTCATTCATTTGAATATAATACATACTCGTAATATAAGTAAGTATTCTCTGCATTGAATAGTCGTCTTTATATAATTTTTTCTCTTGTCCTCCATATAGTTTTGCATGTCAAAACTACAGATCCACACACATATGTATAAACAAAGTCAAGCAAAGACATGAATGTGCATGTTGGTGCGTGCGTTTATTTTTTATACTATTTTGTTGTAGCTGGTTTTTTGTTGTGTCGACATGTGTCTATTCAAGTGAAATAGGGTCTGATACCAAGCACTCGGTTTGCATTCTATTTTTGGGTTAACTATAAAATGTAATCATCACAAAGTATGTTTAAAAAGTTTTTATTTAGTAGATTTAAGTAAAAATTTGTTTTAAACCAGGGAGTTTATTTGTTTGCGTTAAAAAAATGTCAGCTAATTACTGTGTTTTGTAGAACTTATAATTTTTGATAAAATATTATGAAATTATTATTTTTGAAGAATTTTTGGCCAGTATTCAGGAAAAATCTATTACATTTTCAGGCTACACAATTTTTGTGCTATTGACAAGCTGGTGATTTTGTTCAGGCAAAAAAATACAAGATGTTTAAGAAAAGTCAGCTGGATTTAATATGGGTATAGGCAGTCAGCACGGTCCTGAAATTTTATTGATTGATTTTTGATATTAATTTTTTGAACAAATATTAGATTCAGATCTCAGACTCGTGCTGACTGACTATACTTATATTAAAACCAGCTGACTTTTCCTCAACTTCTTGTATATTTTTGTCTGGACAAAATCAGTATTTTGTCAATGATCAAACTGTACCCCGTTTCTATAACTTGTGGGAACTTTTCCAATCGGAAAAATTTAATAAAATAATAATAGTCGTTCAGTTTTAAACAGAATGATTTACATAATGTCAATACTAAATATATTGAAAGTGCAGACACAGTAAACGAAGATCCATAAGTATTTCGAATGAAAAGTTTCTCACATACAATATACAAATAGGGTACAGGATTAGCCATCATGTTACTGAAATTTCCAGATAGTGTTAGGACAATTTGCAAGAATATTAGATTCAGTTGGGGTTTGGTGTTATAAAACTGGTTTCGGTCGTTTTCTACAGACTAAATGGAATAAATAGAGGAATGTCTACTAATTCATTCAGTTAGCCAAGCAATATTTGTTAACCCATTAACGTGGGGTGGGTAGAAAAATACATAAAAAAGAGCTGTTTTAGAATGGAACGAATCGAAATGGGAATGGGAACGGAACGAAATTCTAACTGGGACCAGTAGAGAGGTATCGAAAATTTGTTTTCATTGATGGATAAAGGATGAATAGGGCAACTCAAGTAAAAACTTGTTGTATACATAGTAGGGTATTCAATCGATTAACCGTTAATCGGTTTTCAAATAACAAATAACTGATTAATTTGTGTCGATTAACTGATTAACCGAAATTTATTTTTTTTTTTACTTTATATAGATATATAGTTATAAACACACACATTTTATTTCTTAACTCATGAATATTCCCATATAGCAATAGTTTTTTGAATTATAGCTCAAAATCTGAAACTAAGGAATTTTGAAATGACCTTTTTTCTAGAAGGTTCCATGATGAACTTTGTCCTATTGAGATGAAGGAAGACATGACAATAGACGAAACTAAAGACATTACTGAAACGAGTATTTTATCAGAACTTAACGAAACTATTAAAAGTATTAAAAATCCCAAAAGGACTCCAATGGTATAACTGAGGATTTTATATGCTTAAAAAAAAAAAAAAAACTAAATGAAGAACTGAGAAATTGGATAGTCTTTCTCATGCCTTACTTTTCATTTTTCCAACATCTAAAATCAGTGAGAGAGTTTTTTCCAAGTCATGTTTTATTAAAACTAAAGAAAAATCTTTTAAAAGGAAAGCTTTTGAATTATATTTTTTTCTTAAAAGATTATTTCAGAAAATCTAACTTAAATCGTAAAAAATACAAACATGTGTATTATTATTTTGCTATTATTTATTTTTTTGTTGAAATGCTTAAATAAGTGCACAAAATTTATAGTTTTATTTTCAATTTAAAATTAAAATATAAATTATTCGGTTAGTCGAATAATTTAAAATTAACTGATTATTAACCGATAAATTTAAACCGCGATTAATTATTTGCTCGATTAACCGATTAAACCAGAAACCCGATTAATTGAATTATCCTAATACATAGCATGACCATATGTAGGTTGGTGGGAAAGCAGTGGGTCAAAAGACGGCAATTTTACAAATTAAAAAAATCTGAACATAAATGGCTTCAAATTTTTATCTCCCTTATACGTTTAGATGTCCACTATTTAAAAAAGTATACTCATCTAGGTCAACCACGGACCCAGGTCAACCATTTTTAGGTGGAAAATAAAGTAAAATTTATTTTACATTTTCCTTTTTATACTCTTCACTTTCGTGAGAAGGGTATATTTATATAAATTTGTCATTCCGTTTGTAATTTCCACAATTTTTTATCCATATCTGGATTACTAAGTCATTAATATAGACAATATGGATATCAAATGATAGATAATTCAAAGTCCATTGCAACGATTTATATTTGGCTATAGTAATTTTTTTACCCGAATATTTTTTTTACTACAAAAATATTTTTGTCATAAATAAACTAGAAAATTTAAAAAAAAAAATATTTTAAAAATTAAAAAAAAAATTTGAACAAAATTAAAAAAAAACTATTTGTTTTTGAAAACAATTTTGAAAAAAAAAAATATATCTTAAAATTTATCTTTTTTTTTTTAAATTTTGAAAAAAATATAAAAAAAAATTGTTAAATTAAAAAAAATTTTTTTTCAAAACAATTTAAAAAAAAAAAAAATTATTTTTTAAATTTTGAAATTTTTTTTTTTTTTGAATTTAAAAAAAATATATATTTGTTTACCTAAAAAATTTAAAATTTTTATTTTAAAGTATAATTTGCTGAATGGTATATAATATTCGACACAGCCGAATATAGCTCTCTTACTTCTTTTATATTAAAACTTTTCGGTTTTAGGGGGGGGAATTTTCTTATTTCACACTCCTGAATCCGCGCCTGATATAGGTAGGCCCACCTGGGCTACAGGCATGATTTAATGGTTTGGGTTTTTAAATACCCACCTCTGCATTTTGAGTAAACATTTTTTTAGGAAAGCCTTTTTTGTTTTATTTATAGTGACGCATACGTATCATATAGGGATGCCAAACGGGACTGGGTTTTACAAATCCCGGGATTCGGGATTTTACAAATGTAAATCCCGGGATCCCGGCATTTTTCGGGACCCCGGGATTCTTCGGGATCCCGGGATTTTTCGGGACTTCGGGATTTTAGTTAAACGCCAAAAAACATAAAATTCAACAATAAAAACAATTTTTGTCGTTAATATATTTAAGTAAAAATATAACAAACGAAAAACTAATGCATTAAATTAAAATAAATTTGACACAAAACTGTTCATAGTAGAAGGATTTTTAGGAAAGTGTACACTACCATTACTATGAGACTAATAGTGTAAAAATTGGTAAGGCAGTTTAAAAGTTATTTGAAATTGAAACCACACAAATTTTGTCGAAAATGTTTGATTCCTCCCTATTAATATTAATAAAATATAAAAGTATCGTTTTATTTTATAACATAAAATGTCTGTCTGTGTTTAAAACACGTTAGGACACAAACAAAAGGAGCCAGCTGGCTAAAATTATCCACAAATACTCTGTGTTGATAAAGATTGTTTGGAATTGTAATGGTCCATGATTACCCCTAGTCCCATACAATTGTCCCCCGGAATTCTGTTTGAGCAGTCATAAGTACGTTGATTATGCGACAATCTTTATAAAATTTTGCACGAAATAAATTTTACCATTGCTTCAACGACACTCTTACGAAAATTCAACTGTAGGTACATTTATGTATATTCGCTTATTCGGAATTCCATTACTCTTTTCATAAAATTTCCATGAAAATGCGCTTCATTGGAGAAGATGATTTTTTCGAAAAATTTTAATTGAATTCATTTTTGTTCATTACCCATTGAACGAATTGCCGGCGCTTCCATGGTCTGCTGGTTTGAGCTCCAGAGTAAGCTGAATTTTACACGCATGAAGGTGGAGGTCTTGTCAAAATTCTCTGTGTAGTGCTTCGTGAAATTTGAAGTTATTTCAAAACGCATAACCGACACAGATTCTTCATATTTTTTGAACATTCATCGAATGGTTGACGCATTAGGTGCACTTTCTCGACTTAAAATTCTTCAAAGTTTGCGAGCGGCATAACATTCCAAATTTGTGTAATAAGTTTTCTCAATTATAACGTGTTGTTCTTTCGTAACAGAAGTGGTGATTTTAACACGGAAGACAAATATCATCCAGGCCACCCAAAAAAGTTTGAAGACCAAGAACTGGAGCCATTACTCCATGAAGATTGTTGTAAAACTCCACAAAAGCTTGCAAAATCATTGGAAGCTACTCAAGCAGGGTTTTTAAAACGTTTGCGAACAGCACGATTCATCCAAAAGCAGGGAAATCGGGCATCATACGAATTGAAGCCGAGAGACCTTGAAAGATGATTGTGCATGTCCGAAATGATGTTTGAATCATTACTTGCGATGAAGTCCGGCCAACCAGCCGAATCGTCACCAAAAGCCAAATATCCATGACGCTAAGTTAACGCTCTGTATTTGGTGGGAGCAAAAAAAGGTATCTTTTATGAACTGCTGAAATCTGGCCAGACTATCACAGGGAACCTGTACCAAACTCAACTTTTCTTTAAGTTAAATTCTTTATACTCGTATATCGACAAATTAAATTCACAGGATCAAGGTGCATAACAGTTCCCCTGTTCTTCATCTTCTTCCTCTTTCTCTTACTCTTCAAATTTCTCTATTAAAGAGTTAAATTCTATTATGTTTAGTTTAAAACCAACTGCCTAAAGGCTTCCCTTTGGTAATATTGTAGTGCATTTACTATGAGCAAACATGGTGAATATTTCAACAAAATGTTATAAAGGAAAGACCAACCAACACTTTAAGCCTTTGAAGTTTTAGCGCACAAAGTGCAACACATATGGCAGAGCCACCCCTTCCAATTAACCCACATTAATGTAACCCGCATACGAGTACAAAGGTTTCGGTTACTTTTTCTTTCTTTTTTACCCTTTATGGGCTTTTTTTTGTATGTTAAACAAAATAAATCTAGTTCAAATGCAAGTCATTTGAGGCGAAAAGGAGAATAAAATAAATCCACTTACGTTGGTGATGATGGTGTGGCTCGCAATTTAACCTGTCTGGTAACAAAGAAGAAAATGTTTCCAAATGTAGACAATCAAAAATCTATATAAAATAGAAAACACCAAAAACCAAGCAAGTACAAAGTACCCCCCAAATACAGCTTTAAATAAATGATAAAGTACACTGATACTGGTGTACTGAGTTAGCACATGATATACTACAACACTATTGTTTATTTAGTTCCCGAAAATGAACAACAAATCACCAAAAAAAAAAAAAAAATGGAACAAATGTCCATTAAAATAAAAACAAACTATAACCGAAAAACAAAGAACTGTGGAGAAAACAAATAAACACTATTTAGGTTAATCCAGAAAGTTTACATACAAAAATAAATAAATGAATAAATATTTAAACCAAATAAACAAATTGAATTCATGATAAAAAATAAAAAAAAAACTAAAAAACATACACCATCCATCCCATTGAACCAAACACCATTTATGTAC
This sequence comes from Calliphora vomitoria, assembly GCA_942486065.2. Taxonomy (NCBI): domain Eukaryota; kingdom Metazoa; phylum Arthropoda; class Insecta; order Diptera; family Calliphoridae; genus Calliphora; species Calliphora vomitoria. The sequence continues at coordinate 111,219,354 of OW818030.2, read as the reverse complement.
TCGATTTACTGGGGATTTGAAATTTGTTTGGAATTTCATTGAAGCTTTAACATAAAGCGGCATAAACAATTGACAAGCGCACACAAAAATAAAAATCCAAAGATAAGCCAAACAAATATTTAATGTTGTTTTTTGGTTGTTGTGATATTTTGTTCACTATGGGTCTTAGATTTGTTAGTATGTAACAGAGTAAAAGAGGCGAGAGAGGGAGGTATGGATTTATGAGGGTTAATTTTAAATAATACTTGAAAAATATTATAAATTTAGTTTATTATGAGTTAAATATTAAGGGTACTCATTTAAACGCTTAAGTTTCCCATTTGTGCAAATGTGCAAATTTGCGCGACGTGTTTCATGAACCCACCTTTTCAATTTTGTGCAAGTTTACACAGAAAGTTTATATTTGTTAAAAATGTCAAATAAAAATAAATTCAACAAAAATTGTAAAAAATAAGTTTTTCAAATTGTATAAATTTAAATTCTAAAAATGTTGAATGAAAGTTAAATCTTTGGAACAAACGATGATATACATAGTTTGGAAGATTTTGTATATGTTCTAGCTCTTGGTGAATGTTTCCATACACATTGCCATTCAATCCAATCATTCTGTTCCAAAGTTACACAATTTTCACATGCACAAAATATTTATATTTTATTTGATTTTTATTTTTCATAAATAAAAGTAAACAAAAGCAGCTGATATTCAAATGCACAATAAATTTAAGTTTGCGAGTCTAAATTGTCGCGCAAACTTATCGGAATTGTGCAAACGAATTTCCATACATTTTTTGACAGTTCATTTGCGAGAGTGTAAAAATGCACAGATTGCACAGTTTGCGAGGCATTTAAGCGTTTACATGAGGACCCTTATTATCTTCTATATTGTGCTCTGCTAGATTGTATCACCTCAAAAGCAGTTATATGGTCCCAACAGAAATTTTCAGCTTTGTACTGTATTTTGGAGAACTTGCATGCTTGAATGGTCCTTAATTTAACATGTAGTCATCGTTCTTCGGCCACTTTGTGTTTCCTAAAAAGAGCAGATATAAAGACAGTTGTAATGAAAAGAGGAAAACTAAATGTTTATAGTATTTAAAGAGTTTTACATAAGTTGACATTTGACGAGTTCATGGTTAACCAATCGGGCTGATTAAAGGTTTCAATTCCAGAAATAGTCACTATTTCTAATATAGACATCAATTCAGTCTAACACTGCATACAAAAATTCAGAAAGACTCCTAATGAAACGATGCTCAGAATCCTAATACATATGTAGATCTCATAGTGCCGGATAATGACAAAGAATCTGATAAATAGAATCATGGTCTTTGCTATTGTGAGATAATTTGAGTCTTTTAGTATGAATGCTGAATTTATTGGGTCCAGTGATAGCTGCATTCATGTTGCTCAGTTTGTAATCTTAGGGAACTCACCGTACGGGTTTAGTTCCAGTCATTTGATGGGTTCAACATCATCTAATGTATAGATTGGAAGGTTTTAATCCCAGAAACAGTCAATATTTCTAATATATGAACCAATACATCTAACCTGTATTCGATTATTGATAAAGAATGCCAAAAGACTAACATGTTGCTCAGTTTTGATCATTGTAGTATCAGGAGTACACTTTTGTTTCAACACTGGTCATATCATTCTTATGATTGCACAAATAGATTCACTTGACCACCTTATATTAACGAGCTCATAAGAGAGAGCACTTAAGCGCTCTTTACACGTAGAGAGCGGAATGTCATATAGAAAATCATTATGGCTCCTATTTCCGCCATTTCCACTCACAATACGACTGTCGGATGTCTCGCAATCCCATTTAAAGATGTCCGGCATTTCTGGAATAACAGATCTGTCATCTTGCTCTGTACTGAGCATAGAAACTCTAGGTTAATCGCGTTTTATTCGAGATTGAGAAACCCAGGCTTATGTAGAATAATTGGCACGAAGTATGTACGATATTTAATGTAATCTGGAAGATTTTGTATTAGTCCAATAAACCTTACATGACCGAACCATGCTTCCATGTGTCAATCTCAATAATATAGTCGTATTCCATGTTCGGAGTACAATCCCCCTTCAACCGTATTGAGGTCTTAACTAAAGTCTCACGAACGAAGATATTTATCCTTTTAACGAAGATATTTATCCATCGTTTCAATTCACAATACGACTGCCCAATGACTCGCGATTCCATCTAAAGATGCCAGGCATTTCTGGAAAAACAGCTCTGTCAACTTGCTCTGTGCTGAGCAGAGAGACCCTAGGCTAATCCCATCTTATTTGATATTATAAAACCGAAGTTTATATAGAATAAGGTCTTTAAAGTATGTGTGATAGTCAATGTGATTCTGTATTAGCCAACTATACCTTACATAGCCGAACCATGCTTCCATGTGCCAATCGCGATAATTCTTAACGTAGTAATCCATGAGTCCTTAACCAAAGTCGCATTAACGATGATATTTATCCTTTTGATGTCCATCCCTGACAGATTCGTTAGGTCGGATAAGGCCGCAGAGTGGCAAAGAACCGTCTGCTCCTCTTCCTCATTATGTCAACTTCTACAGAAATCGGGAAATTTAAGATTCAATATCCTGGAGTGCAATCCAAAGAAGCAGGGACCTTTGATCACATCGATTGTTCATCATAGCAATCGGTTGACGGCAATTATTTTAAGCTATTGTTGCTCTTGTCGTCATAGAAGTAGTCTGTTTGCCATGTGTTTATTCGTAGAGTCTTTCCAGAGTCTTGCACTAGGAAGGGGTACCCCGACAAATCGTCCAATTTTCGCTTCTAAGAGCGATGTTACCCTCTTTTCCAGAGTATCAACGATATGATTACCTAATACCCAGGTTTCCAGTAGATTCAGTGCTAGTTAGCTGTACATTAAATCCACCAAAATCCAGTTTAGAATTCTTCTTAGTACTCTTTCAGTTTAAAGCTCTGTCTACAACTTTTCACCAGTTGTAGACCGTAGAATTGTATAACTGGACTCTCCAACTCATGAGCATAAATCTCCTGCAAACTAGCATTGCATTTTTGTGCCACAATGGTGGGTTTCCTGGACAGTTTATTGTTAAAAATAGTATCCGAAGGTGTCACTTTACAACCGAGTTCAGTTTTGATCGGATTTACGGTCAGTCCACTGTAGATGCTTCATTGATTCTACTGATCGTTTTTAGTGCCGCCTCCATTCTCTGTGATATCGTGTTCAAGTCATAGGTAAGAGTTTTAAATTCCTTTTTCTTAGAAAATGCCAGTGGAACGCTGTAGTAAATCTATAACATTTCCAAGCTATGCTTATTTAGTACTTGGAGATCGTCCATTGTAGGTGTAGAAAGTTATCTGCATCTTAAACCAAACATCATTCTGGCACAAATGAGGTAGGCTGGAGAAACAGGCTTAAAGTTTTCAGGACTCGCATAGACCGTATTGTCTCCAACTACTGGTCAGTATGTGGTCAGGGCCAATATTGCCACTGTCGTCCTAAAAGTAGTCTCTGTTTGCCACCATGTCTGTGTTTAATCGTAAAGTCTTTCCTAAATCATATGCTTGCACCAGAGTATCAGCGATATGATATCCTAACACCCGGATATCCAGTAGAGTCAGTGCTAGTTAGCTGTCCATTAAATCCAACAATATCCATTTTAGCATTCTAAAGAGAGATTTCGTTAGCAGGACTCCTGTTATCAGGAGTTCAACTATACCGTCAATCCGTCGTCCTACAAGGAGCATAGGGCCCTAACAAAGTCCTTCCATCTGGATCTGTTCATTGCGATGTTTTTTATTCATTCCAGCTAGTATGCATATTTGCAGCATCAATCTCAATTTGTCTACGCCACGTATGAGCTGGACGTCCTCTTCTGCGGCTGCCTTGCGGGTTCCATTCAATAGCAGTTCTAGCAATATCTGAGCTTGGATTTCGTATCGAGTGACCTATCCAGTTCCATTTTCGCCTTTGTATTTCAACGGTTATAGGTAACTGGTTCGTTAGATGCCATAATCTGCATAATCTGTTTGACATAGTCTGTGGATAAAAAAAACTCGAAGGATTCTTCTAAGGCATTTGTTTGCCAACCATATTTAATTACGTCTAAATGAATTAGGGACTTATCAGATTGAAGTAGCTCAATTTCATGGACTTGATCTTTATGCAGAATCCCCACACAAAAATATTAATAAATTGTATTATTTCAGCTGTTGCATTAGTTGATTTTTCTTAATAAAACGCAGATGTTCTTTATTTGATAACACTATTAATCTCAACCAACCAACCAACTTAAAATACCCATTGTAGTAGTCCGCTCGCCACTCTCCAAAGTGCCACAAACAAATCATAAATGTGGCATAATTGACGGTGGCATTAAAACCCCATCTATGCTGCAACAACTCAGCATATTTTGTAATTCAATTTGTTAAGAGTTGTTGTAGTGTTAGTAATTTAAATTTAACGGACAATTATGGTTAATTTAACAGCAACAGCAAACACACACAATCCAAACACTCCGCTCAATTTACAGTGATTTCAATAAAAATCTTTCATCTAAATAATTTGATGTATTAATCTGATAAAATTGTTTTATTTATTTTTTTTTTTTTTTCATACATATTTTCCTCCCAAAAACGCGTTAATGTTTGTTTTGGAATAATAAGACGCAGAAAACATAGATGTTTAACTCTCAAGTGTCGAAAAGATTTTGAAGTGGACACTTGAGAAGCGTGTGAGTCAGTGTGCGAGTAAGTAAGTAAGTAAGTGATTGAATGAATGATGTGAACGAGAGTGAGTGAGTGAATTGAATGAGTAAAATTTATTTATTTTATTAAGACAGACAGCTTCAAATTGACAGCATTATTATTGCATTTTATACTTCGCTTTTTCTTGTAGTTGATTATTTGACGTTACAGGAAATGTGTAGAAGGGGTTGATGAGATGATGTTTTGTTAATGTATGTTATTAAATGTTGAAAATTAATTTAGTTTTTGTGAAGGAAATAATAGTTTTCCAGGAAAAGTGTGTGTGCGTAGTTCAAAGTTTGCAAATTCAATTTTATTAAAAGACTTTCAGGGAAATTGACTGTAGAAGTGAAATGTGTAACAAAAGCTTTTAACATTGTATACAATTCAGATTAATGTCTTTTGTATGAAACCTGGTGGCTTTTAAACGGTTAGATGGTAAGGCAACAAGGCTTGAATGTCTCCATAGGTTGAAAAGTGGGGAAACCAAATGAAAGAGGTTTGATATTGAAATAAGCAGTGACTTGCAATTACACGAATTAGAGATCAGGGCAAATGAGTAACAATCAATTTCTGAATGTGATTACAACTCTAATAGAAATGGCGAAAAGATTGTTGCCATTACATAATCAAAGCAACCACATATTCATCTTTTTGGAAGCTTCTCGAAGGATTAAACTGGTATCCCAATCATGCGCTAAACTAGAACAATGAGATTTCAGAAAACATGGTAATAAAAACCAACCGATTTCCCTAATGATGACTTTATGTTTCAAAAGATGTATTCGATTTAGAAGATGGAATATAAAGAAGCTTTTGGAACCAACAAAAATTGGCGCAATTATGCAAAGATATGTAAAATACAACAATAAGTTTTCTTAGGTTAGGTTTCCAGGCAGCCGCGTAATGAAGACAGGAAAGAAGAGCAGCTCACGTGGGTCCTGGCAATAGGTACCTTTGTGTTACCTGAAAGTAGTTTCTATATTTCTACTTTCAAGTAACACAAAGGGACCTATAGAAATGAAGAGATTGAAAACTGAAGACGAAGAAGGTCTGAAAAAGAGAGAGGAGATTATCAATTACGCACCAGTAACTTGGCAATAATAACAAGTTTTCTTATGATAAGTGCTTTTATATATGAATCAGCAGAGTTTGGAACTAAAGATAACCTGACCTTTTGTATGTTCTACGAAAACAAAAAACCAACCTACATTAAGAGGCGTTAAGCTGCTTCTCTCGAAAGAGGCATCAGACGAATCGCTTTTATTTACCTGTAATTTATCAGTTTATATTTCCAAGCCTTCTTTACGTGTGGCTTGTATAGGCTCCCAAACTAGCCAGTAGGAACCAAGAAACTAACATATTTACATAATTTCAGCACCAAAATGTCTGCTCTTAATAGCGACTAGTTTGTTGATTGTATATACTGTTCCTGGAACTGTATTTTCTTTTGTTTAATACGTAATATCTTCGCATTAGTTTCTTCTCTTTGCAAACCATATTCTTCATGAAATGCCATTGGGAAAATGAACATAACGAATGCTTCTTCATCTTAAACTTTACATGTTTCCTCAATTAGATCTTGTCTTCAGAATTCGATACTTCTTCAATGCTATAAAAGTTCCAATACTTCACACATCTTCTCGGTGTCACTCTGCTCATTTTCCGAGAGAATCTCTGAAATGTCCATGTTATTTCTCATCGTGCAGTCGCTCATGGGTTTTCTTTCATTCCTTTAAGTTCAGAATAGTCACGGCAAAGTCGTTGATCAAATCAAAGTTGATTAATTAATGTTATCCATGCCGACATCGGCATAGATGTTTTCATCTCCTCAAGAATGCGTCTGGGTTTGAAAGTTCCCACTGATTTTTTGAATTCCGTCTAAATATCTTTCTCCAAATGTTCAACATTCATTTCATCAGGCATCAAAGAATTCGCTCTGCAGCTTCGTTATCATTTGGACATTGCCAGGATCATATCCAAAGAGGTTTACTACGATATCAGGAGTATATCCATAGAGGATTACTTTGAAAGTGATGGACTTATAGCCGCTAGATTTCCCTTTAACTTGAAATATTCCCACTTGAAAATACTGCTATGAGGCCATGACCGGGGACAAACTATTTAAACAATAAAACGAACAGTAGACGACTGTATTGATCTTTCTAGATAAAGTTTAAAGGAATTAGAAGCTAATATTCGTCTATTTTATTGAAAAAAACCAGAGCTGACGTTAACGTTCAGTCTTACCAGAAGTCTTTGAGAATGAAAGGCCAACATCCAAGTCGAACCAGTAGCCAACTGTGTGGATCTTTCAAGATGAAGTTAAGAGCAATTAGAAGTTAATATTCGTATTTTTTATTGGAAAAAAACCAGAGCTGACGTTAATATTCAGTCTTACCAGAATTCTTTGAGAAGGAAAGGCGAAACAGTAGCCGACTGTATGGATCTTTCTAGATGAAGTTTTGAGGAATTTGAAGCAAATATATGCTTAACTTACAGTTAGAGCAACATAGAAAGATAATTTCACCAACATTTGTTTACTAGAAGTCTTAGTCAATGAAAGACAAAAGTCCAATTCAAATCATTTTCTCCAATTCATAATGCCAAGAATTTATTAAAAAAACAAGTAGGAGAGCTATATTCGGCTGTGCCGAATCTTATATACCCTTCACCAAATTATAGTTTAAAATAAAAATTTTAAATATTTTTAGGTAAACAAAATTAATTTTTATTTTACAAAATTGTTTTTCAAAATTTAAAAAAAAAAATTTTTTTTTGTTTAAATTGTTTTTCAAAATTTAAAAATTTTTTTTTTCGAAATTTTTTCCAATTTTTTTCAAAATTTTTATTTTATATATTTAAAAAAAAATATAAAAAAATGTTTTGTGGTAAAAAAAAATATTCGGGTTAAAAAATAATTTTCCCGATTTTGACCCATTGTAGGTCCAAATTACTATAGCGTTATATAAATCGTTGCAATGGACTTTGAAATATCTATCATTAGATATCCATTTTGTCTATATTAATGACTTAGTAATCCAGATATAGATCAAAAATAGACCAAAAGTCGAGGTTGTCCCGGTTTTTTCCTTAAATCTCAGCCATTTGTGGCCGATTTTCTCGATTTTAAATAGCGACCGAGCCGAAAGAATTCCCGATATATTGATGTATCAATTATGTTTGTAAGTTATTTTGGGGCTACGGAAAGTTGATTTCAACATACAGACGGACATGGCTATATCGACTTCGCTCCAGAATATATATACTTTGTGGGGTCACAAATGAAAAATGTAGAAATTACAAACGGAATGACAAGCTTATATATACCCTTGCCACTCATGGTGTAGGGTATAACTAGCTGAGCACGTGCTAGAAAGTGCAACAATTTGGCGAACATTTGAGTTGATTGAATTCGTTGATTAAAAACGAAAGCTGTAATATAAGAACTCTCACTATTTCATGCGGTATTTCTTAACTTCTTGAAGATGATATCGGTCAAGTGCCCGTTGCCATTTTTGATGACCATTTGGGCTCTTTTTACAGGTTTTTCAAAATTATTCTGACAAGAAATTCGGGAGATAAGTTCTAGCAATCTTAATAAGCTATGGCTTATTGACAGAGCCCCATGAATTCTAAAAACTTCAAAGATAGATGTCTTCAGTAGACAAATTAAGTGATCTTGCCGGCCATTGTAAATAGCCAAAAAAAGGCATTAGCCAACCCGAAAACGTTTCTTTTAAAATGTCTATTATAAAGCGAGTTGTGTAGGCGGTGCTGTTGGATACACAAGTCCTCTAGTTCCAATTTATTAATCTGCGGTAAAACCCGTTGATCATGATTCTGTATCGTTAACAAGTCACACTAACCGAGTTACGCACTGTTTCATAGAAATAGTAGATAGAAATAGCCCGATGATACGTAAATGACACACCCAGTGGATTTCCTCTTGGTGAATGATTGGTAGATTCTCAGTGCCCCAGATGCGCAACATTAGTTTGTTTAACCCAACACAAAAATATTGAATAACTTAATAACGAAAAAAAGAATGGGTTCCATTTTAATTAGTTCGTAAAAGTGTCTCTTATTAATGTGTTTAGATTAAAACAACTTCGGTTACAGAATTTATTTTTTATTGTCTTTGAAAATTTACAGTTTTATTGGTACTGTGTTCAAGAATTGTTCAAAAATTAGTCTTATGGTCGTGAAAGGGTAAAGTATCCGTTTAAATAATGCTTTTCGTGCGAATCACGAGTTTTAGTGTTCTGTGCCTTACAGCATCTTTTAAATGTATTGCCCATTTGGAACAAACTTGCATGAATTCTCTAGTTTATATGAACAAGCGATAATCTTGAGGGTGAGAGCAATAACACTTGAAAATTATTTCGGGCATATGGTCACTGCGGCTGTTCTTGACGAAGCGCATTCTGGACGTCCAGAATGCGAGCATTACTCGCCGTATGTCACGAATAACACGAACAATGTTGGCCTTCAAGGGGTCAATTGTTGCTGGTTTATCAGAACAACCAGTGACTTCACATGATCCCACAGGAAATAAGCGAGAATTGTTAAATCATACTACCTTGGAGAGCTCGAAATCAAGTTGATTTGATATCAATAAATCAATGGTTGTGGTCACCGTATGTTGAAACCACATCTTGCCCTGGTCAATGTCATCCATATTTCCGAACAAAAAATCATTGATCATGATGCGGTAACGATCTCCATTGAACGTAACTCGAGCTCCGGTTTCGTTTTAGAATTAATAAGGTCTGATGATGCCACCAGCGTGTAAACCGTATTAAACGGTGCATTTTTGTTGATGTAAAGGGAAACTGTGGGGGCTGTTCTGAATGGGTCTTATTCCAAATGCGGCAATTTGGTTTATTAACAAACGCATTAAGCCAAAAATGAGCTTTATCGCTGAACAGAATTTTGCGATAAAATAGTCGTCTATAAGTTGCGCTAATCGATGACTGATTTTCCAAGTAAATTTGTTCAAGCTTCAATCTATTCATGCTGATTTGCCAGAGTATACTGATCATAAATGTCAAAAGGTGAGCGCAGTATGACAGTAATCGCTAACAGATCAATAATGTTATAAAAAGCAATTCAATTTAGAGCGATATTTGCTAAAGTCAAACCAATACACAGAATTGATTACTGAATGACTCCTCAGAAGCGATTGTTGCATATAAAGTACATATTTCCAGTTAAATTGATCGCTGTGTAAATTTGCTTCCAATATTAATTATTTCAACTAATTTTTCCTTCAAATCACAAACATTAACCCTGTTGACTCTCAAATTTAATATTTCGCTTTAATTTATTTCGAAAATAAATAAAAATCCCAAAAGTTTTATCTTACATCTTTGTAAATTGTGAGAAATCTAAAAAAATTTGTATAATTCAATTAATTTCAGCTACAAAAATTCTTATAATTAAATTAATTGTTACCTCTACTAAACTTTATTGCAATTTTTTCAAGCATGAACTAAAAAACACAGAACAATATAGCTGGGCTACATCAAAATTAAGTTAATCTCTGATCCTTAATACAATTTGTTGGCTACATTCTTTGGAGTTTTTTTTCTTTATTTTAGCTTTTTTGCAACTAATTTAATATGCTATAAGCAGTTTTTTTCCACTCGAAACATTTCAACAACATCTCTCTACTTCCTTTTCTTTTTTTTATGGTTTTTTTTGTTGTTTTGCATTTCAAGTGGAAAAATTAGCAGAAGTTGTTGATGGCTTTAAGAAAAATGTTTTGCAAGGAGAAGAAGGCGTTGCAATTTACTTAATTCTTGGTATTTAAATATAGATTTATATAATTCTTCTTTAGTTTCCTTATATATGTTAACGTGCATAAAGTAATTAATGACATTTTAAAAGGGAACTGTTGAGAATTTAATTAACATTATTTGCTAAAAAGGTTATAAGAAAGAATAAGATTTCAATTTAATTTATGCAATAGAAATTTATAAACAAATAAAAAAAATAAAAAATAGGGAAAAAAATTATTTGCCGAAACCCGGGATCGAACCGGGGACCTTTAGATCTTCAGTCTAACGCTCTCCCAACTGAGCTATTTCGGCTGCATGAACAAACATGATTTCAGGCACATTTTAAAAACAAAACAAACTGATAACAAAACTCATACTTCACACTAATTATGATAAATACAAATGGAAACAAAATAATTTTTATAATTTCACGATAAGGAATTAATTCCCACAGAATGACTGACTATAAACAACACCCTGCCCTTAGCATTAAATACACAGTATAACAAAATTTAATCATAGAAATGTTACAATTTTACACTCATTTAGTATGAACTCGTATAAAACGTAATAAATATGTGACCCCCTGCCTAGAACTGATGATGATTTTGTTTTTATAAAAGGCTGATTATAATAAATTGTTTTAAAATTATAGACGACAATGAGGCTACTACTTACTTGTTTTTTATTTATAACAAATTAAAATAAAAGGAACAAAAAACCAATAATAAATTTAAATTAAATTTGAAGAACTACAGAAATAAAGAAAAATTAAAAACTAAATAATTTAAAGACATTTAAAACTAGACTAGACTTAAAATACCTAGCTTAGTATAAAAACTAAATGGTTGGCTGATTTTTCTTAACCGTAAGAACGTAAAAAAATAAAATTCCTTTGAATTCATATGTAAAATACATACATGTAGGCGTTACCACCAACCAACCAGCCACTTGAAAAAGGAAAAACTTCTTTAACCATGTTCTTTTATTATTTTTATTTTTATGGCTGGATTTTGATCATAAAACTTGGAATAAAACGAAAGTAACCTGCAGTTTAGCTACAAATTAGGCCTGGGAATATTTATTTTTTTTAGAAAAGAAAATAATAATGTGAGACTGACTACTGCCAAAAACAAAAGCAACAGGATGTCCGTTTATTTAATAATTATTCTTTTTAAAACCAAATAATATATGCTGTTGAAATGTCTGGTGGCTGTCAGTCTGACAATGATTATGTTTGTTTTATGGCGTGAGAAACTTTTGTTGAAATTTTGACACTTTTAGTCAAGGGTTTAATGAATAAGAAAAAACCTTAAAATAATTAAAAATATGCTAATCGATAAACTGTGTTCGATCAGTGATCACTGATATCTTATATTTCTGATCAAAAATTCAGTTTTATATGGAAAATCAGAAAATCTTAAATCTTCCATAAAAAAGAGTTTAATTGAGAAAAGAAGCTTGATTTGCGACCATTCATATTTTTAACAAAAATCGGTTTTTATATAAAAAAATTTAAAAAAATGTGTTAGATTAAAAAAAAAAAAGCTCAATCTGTGTGCTGTGATATTTCTGACCTAAAATTGATTTTTATATGAAAAATTCAAAAAATCTTTAATCATCAATAACTTTGTAAAAAAACGTTTAATTGAGAAAAGTTGATCGTTCTGTGAACACACTCATATTTCTGAACAAAAATAGATTTTTTTTATGAAAAATTTTCTGATCAAAATTTGAGTTTAATATTGAAAATTAAGAAAATCTTAAATCATTCATAACTTGGTAAAAAAGCGGTTAATTGAGAAAAGAAGCTTGATTTGCGACCACTCATATTTTTAACAAAAATCGATTTTTATATGAAAAATTGAAAAAAAAAAATGCATTAGATTGACAAAAGAGGCTCGATCTGTGATCTGTGTATTTCTGACCTAAAATTGATTTTTTTTATGAAAAATTCAAAAAATCTTTAATCATCAATAACTTTGTAAAAAACCGTTTAATTGAGAAAAGATAATCGATCTGTGATCACTTATATTTTTGAACAAAAATTGATTTTTGTATGAAAAATTCAAAAAATCTAAAATTTTCCATAATTTTGTAAAAAAGCGTTTAATTGGGAAAAGAAGCTCGATCTGTGATCACTCATATTTCTGAACAAAAAATAGATTTTTTTTATGAAAAATTCAAAAAATCTTAAATCTTCCATAACTTTGTAAAAAACATTTAATTGAGAATATAAGCTTGATCTGTCATCACTCATATTTCTGATCAAAAATTTAGTTTTATATGAAAAATGCAAGAAATCTTAAATAGTTAATATCTTTTTAAATAAGCATTTAATTGAGAAAATATAATCGATCTGCGATCACTCATATTTCTAACCCAACATTGATTTTTATATGAAAAATGAAGAAAATCTGAAATCGTTAATAACTTTCAAATGAGTGTTAGATTGAGAAAATAAGCTCGATTTGTGAGCACTGATATTTCTGAACAAAAATTTGTAAAAAAGCGTTTCATTGATAAAAGAAGGTCGATCTATGATCACTCATATTTCTATCCAAAAAATGATTTTTACATGAAAAATCCAAAAAAACTTAAATCTTCTAAAACTTTGTAAATAAACGTTGAATTGAGAAAAGAAGCTCGATTTGTGATCACTCATATTTCTGACCCAAAATTTATATTATTATTATTAAAAATTAAGAAAATCTTAAATCGTTAACATCTTTGTGAATAAGCGTTAAATTGAGAAATGAAGTTCGATCTGTGATCACTCATATTTTTGAACAAATATAGATTTTTATATGAAAATTTCAAAAAATTATTTTGTAAAAAACGTTTAATTGAGAAAAGAGGGAAGATCTGTGATCACTCATATTTCTGTTATATTGAATAAATACAATTAATTGAAAATTGCTCAGTTTGAAAGAGAGAGAGGCGGAATAAATGTTTACAAGTTTATTTCAACTATTTGTTGCCTAAAGGGCAAAATGTTGCAGTTACACTCGAAAGAAAGTGTGGAGTAAAATGGAATATTTGATTTAAACATTTGTATCACATTGGTATTGCTAAACGATTTGACTTAACAGGTAGACTTTATAAGAAAAGAACATGTTACTAGTTCATATTGTTGCATTATTTTCGAAAGAAACTTTAAAACATAAAAAGGCAAGCAATAGTCAATAAATTTTTACATAAAACTATCACCACAGCATTGACCTTAAACAAATAAAGTGTGTTATATAATTAGTATGGTTTTTCGAAATGGATATTATTGATCTTAAAGCCAGTAATATCTGCAATCATTATTCAGTGACTTATTAGGAAGTCTTGCTTTTACAATAACTTCTTCATGAGGCCATTCATCGTTTTACTATAAAATAAGTTGGATCCCTAAAATAGCCCATAGTCTGAGAGCTTATGACTTTGTCTATAGAAGAACTAACATTATTTGTCGATCTTATACAATCATTGCCTAAATATTAGTTACTTTCCAAAAGCATGAAGTGCGGCTCTAATTGTTCCCATTGTTAAACCGACGAGTATGGAAACTATAAACCCATTTCATTACTGTCTTTAATCAAAATTATCATTTTGAAAAACTCAAGATAATGTAAATCCTCTATAACTTGCCAATGAAAAGGTTTCATTGAGAAAAGGACTTCGATTTGTGATCATTCATATTTCTGATCAAAAATTATTAAAATCTTAAATCGTCTATTAATTTGTAAGTAGTTGTTTGATAGAGACAATAAGGTCGAACTGTAATCACTCATAGTTAACCAACAATTGATTAGTATATGAAAAAACTCAAGAAAATCTTTAATTGTTAATTGAGAAAAGGATATTAATCTTTATCACTCATATTTCAGACCAAAAATCTACTTTTATATGAAAATATATAAAAATCTTTAATGGCTAATAACTATGTAAGAAGCGTTTCACTAAGAAAAGGAGCTCAATTCGTGAACACTTTTATTATGGAACAAAAATAAATTTTTATATGAAAAATTAAGCAAATCTCGATCACTCATATTTCAGACCATAAATTTATTTTTATAAGAAAAACCTCAAAAAACGTTAGATGAGAAAAGGAAATTGATGTGCGATAATTTTTACTTTAAAACTAAAATCTATTTTTATATGAAAAATTTAAAAAAATCTTTAATTTTCAATAACTTCGTAAAAAAACGTTTTATTGAGAACGAGAGCTCGATCTATGGTGACTTATTTTTCTAACCAAAAATTGATTTTTATATAAAAAATTAAGAAATTCTCAATCAGTCATATTTATGGCCAAAAATCTATGTAAAAAAAGATCTTGTTCTGTGATCACTCATATTTCTGAAGAAAACTCGATTTTTATACGAAAAACTAAGCAAATCTTAATCGCTAATAGCTTTGCAAATAAGCATCTCGATCTAAGATTACATTTATTACTGGGCAAAATCTACCCTTTATATGAAAAACTTAAGAAATTGTAAAACTTCAATAACTTTTCAAATTAGCGTTTAATTGAGAAAAGAAGATCGATCTGTGATCACTCATATTTCTGACCCAAAATTGATTTTTATATTGAAAATTAAGAAAATCTTAAATTTTCAATAACTTTGTAAAGAAGCGTTGAATTGAGAAAAGAAGCTCAATCTGTGATCACTCATATTTCTGACCCAAAATATATTTTTATATTGAAAATTAAGAAAATCTTAAATTTTCAATATCTTTGTAAAAAAGCGTTTAATTGAGAAGAGAAGCTCGATCTGTGATCACTCATATTTCTGATCAAATCTTGATTTCTATATGAAAAATTAAAAAAATCTTAATTATTCAATAACTTTGTAAATAAGTGTTTAATTGAGAAAAGAAGCTCGATCTCTGATCACTCATATATCTGACCAAAACTTGATTTTTATATGAAAAATTCAAAAAGTCTTAAATCTTCCATAACCTTGTAAATAAAAAAATCTTAAATATTTAATAACTTTGTAAATAAACCTTTAATTGAGAAAGGAAACTTGATCTGTGATCACTCATATTTCTGACCAAAAATTTATTTTTATATGAAAAACTAAGAAAATCTTAAATCGTTAATAATTTTGTAAATAAGCGTTTAATTGAGAAAAGAAGATCGATCTGTGATCACTCATATTTCTGACCAAAAATTTATTTGTATATAAAAAATTTAAAAAATCTTAAATTTTCCATATCTTTGTAAATAAGCGTTTAATAGAGAAAATAAGCTGGATTTGTGATCACTCATATTTCTGATCAAAAATTTATTTCTAATTTCAAAAAATCTTTAATTGTCAATAACTCTGTAAAAAAGCTTTTAATTGAGGAATAGAGCTCGATCTATGACCACTTATATTTCTAACCTAAAATCGATTTCTTGCCAAAAATCGATGTATACAAACGATCTTGATCTGTGATCACTCATATTTCTAAAGAAGAATCGATTTTTATAGCTTTGTAAAGATGCGTTAAAAAAATTTATATTTTTGTGAAAAATTAAGAAAATCTTAAATCGTTAATAACTTTGCAAAGAAGCGTTTAATTGAGAAAAAAGCTCTATCTGTTGTCAAAATTTTGTAAAAAAGCGATTAATTGAAAAAAAAAACTCCATCTGTGATCACTCATATTTCTGATCAAATCTTGATTTCTATATGAAAAATTCAAAAAATCTTAATTCTTCAATAACTTTGTAAATAAGCGTTTAATTGAGAAAATTATTTTTATATGAAAAATTAAAAAAATCTTAAATCTTCTATAACTTTGTAAATAAGCATTTAATTGAGAAAACAAGCACGATCTGTGCTCAGTAAAATTTCTGACCAAATTTTGATATTTTTGTATATAAAAAATTCTGGGATCGCAAAGCATTTATTTGTAAACTGTAAACCTGACTGATTTTTGTTAGTATTTTATGTTTTTTTTCTTTGAGTTTAAACTTTTGCAAGTTTTTAGTTTTCCTTGTTTTTTTTTTTCTTTAATTGAAATTGTGAAAATACCTTAAGAAAACCTCTTGTCAAGAACATAAAAAACTTTTTAGGCACGAAATCAAAAAGTTTTCATTAAAAAAATAAAAAAACTGAATACAAAACTATTTAAGTGTTAACCTACTTTATTTGTGGGCCTTTAGACTTTTGAGGTTTTTATCTGCTCTGTTCATTTTAGTTTTTCGTATTTTTTTTTTTTTTTTTCTTTATCAATTATTAAGTAGAATTTATCAAATTTTTGTTGTTAACAACAAAAAAATTTATATAAAGTTGCTTTGTTTTGGGTACAAAATACATTTACATTTTGTAAAATGCATTAGTAACGCCTCTCACTCAAAAGAAACGAACGAAACTGAGAAATTATTAAAGAAATAAAACAAAACCCAAGCAAATCAATAACATAAACATTTTAAGACCCTTTACTGAAAATTAACTGGCAGACAACCAGGCCAGACCAGGCCAACTCTTCTTATCAAAGACAACAATTAAAAATTGTAAAGAAAAAAAAAAAAAAGAATAAAATACAACGTGTGTGAGTTTTACAGAGGTTTCGTGTATATATGTGACTCATTAATCACCAGTGTTTTACAATGGCTTGAAACCAGATACAAACAAAATAACTTACAATAATTGATCACATCATCATCATCATGATCGTCATTGAAACGCAAACCAAGCAGCCATAAATTGGTTAGACCACAAGAATCATCATCATTATTATTGCTTTTATTCAAATGAGACCCTTCGTACAACAACAATATATCCAAAAATACCCTACATCAAGCTGTGTTGGTTAAACAAAGAAGCGGCTGGATTTTATTTTATCTTTTGATTATTGTCTGTTCTTTTTTTTTTGGCCACTTTTCATTTATATGCCACTCCAACACCAACCACCATCACTATGGTTTTGTCGTTTTTACTGTTCGTCACATTCTGTGTCTTTCTCTGCCTTTCTTCCTTGTTGACCAGTTGTTGGGTTTGTGCCACTTAAAATTGTGTTCAATTGATTTGATTGTCTTTCATTCCAAGTTTTTTTTTTAATTTTTTTTTTTGTTTTTGATTAATCTACATTTCTTTACATGACTTTCAATTGGTTTCGCTTTCGGTAATTCTGTAGAAAAAATGTTTCTCTTGTTTGTTTGTTTGTTGGCATAATTTATTAATTTTGTATGTGTGTCGAATAATAAAGTATTTAAGGATTCAATTAATTATGGCTTTACATTTTGTATAAATTACTTACACAAAAGTACTTAGTCATGGAAAATTTTGTAAAATGGAAATAGTTAACTTTCAAACAGGGGATCAAGCATAGAGAGTCGTTTTAATTAGTTTAAGAAGATGGAGTCAAAGAATGATGATTTTCAAAATTGAATAGAATACTTGTATAACCAAAAATGTTGAAAGATCATATGAAAAGAATTTTCTATACTTGGTGAATAATAAAAGTGATTACAAATCGAGCTGCTATTCTCAATTAAACACTCATTTACAAAGTTTTTGTCAAATTATGAATTTGTTCATAAAAAATAGATTTTTGGTCCAAAATAGGAGTGACACAGATCCAATTTCTTTGCTCTATTAAATGTCGCTTTACGAAGTAATCAACTATTTTAGATTTCTTTAATTTTTCATATAAAAATCGATTTTTGTTTAGAAATAAGTAGCAGCGATCACCGATCGAGCTCCTTTTCTTGATTGAACGCTTATTTACAAAGTTTTTTAACATTTAAAATTGTCTTAATATTTCGCATGAAAATCAGAAGTAATTAAGATTTTCTTAACTTTTAATATGAAAATTGATCAGAAATATCAGTGATCACAAAAAAATATAAGTGATCACGGATAGAGTTCCGTTTTTCAATTAAACGAATATTTGTAAAATTTTATACGCTTAAAAACTTATTGAAATTTTCATAAAGAAATCTAGTTTTTGTCAGAAATAAGAGTGATCACAGATTAAACTTCTTTTCTCAATAAGACGCTCAATAAAGTTATTGAAGATTTAAGATTTTTTTTTTTTTTTTATTTTTTATATAAAAATCAATTTTAGGTCAGAAATATGAGTGATCACTGATCGAGCTTCTTTTCTCAATTAAACTCGTATTTACAAAGTTATTGAAGATTTAAGATTTTTTAAATCTTTCATATAAAAATCAATTTTTGGTCAGAAATGTGAGTGATCACATATCAAGTTTCTTTTCTCAATTAAAGGCTTATTTTCAAAGTTATTAAATATTTAAGATTTTTTTTATTTACAAGGTTATGGAAGATTTAAGACTTCTTGAATTTTCAATATAAAAATCAATTTTGGGTCAGAAATATGAGTGATCACAGATCGAGATTCTTTTCTCAATTCAACGCTAATTTACATTAAAGAATTAAGATTTTTGTAATTATTCATATAAAAATCACACAGATCGAGCTTCTTTTCTCAGTTAAACGCTTATTTACACAGTTATTGAAGATTTAAGATTTTTAGAATTTTTCATATAAAAATCAATTTTTGGTAAGAAATATGAGTGATCACAGATCGATCTTCTTTTCTCAATTAAGTGTTTATACAAAGTTATTGAAGGTTTATGACTTTTTATTTACTAAGTTATTGAAGAATTAAGATTTTTTGAATTTTTCATATAAAAATCAATTTTGGATCAGAAATAGAGCGATCACAGATCAAACTTCTTTTCTCAATAAAACGCTTCATATAAAAATCAATTTTAGGTTAGAAATATGAGTGATCACTGATCGAGCCTCTTTTGTCAATTATATGATTATTTAAAAAGTTATTGAAGATTTAAGATTTTTTAAATTTTTCATATAAGTAATTTTT
Source organism: Calliphora vomitoria (assembly GCA_942486065.2). Classification (NCBI taxonomy): domain Eukaryota; kingdom Metazoa; phylum Arthropoda; class Insecta; order Diptera; family Calliphoridae; genus Calliphora; species Calliphora vomitoria. The sequence continues at coordinate 111,199,996 of OW818030.2, read as the reverse complement.
TGGTTAGAAATATGAGTGATCACAGATCGAGGTTCTTTTCTCAATTAAATGATGCTTTACGATTTAAGATTTTTTAAATTTTTCATACAAAATTTTTTATTTTTTTTCAGAAATATGAGTGATCACAGATCGAGCTTCTTTTCTCAATTAAACGGCTTTTTACAAAGTTATTGAAGATTTAAATTCTTTTAAATTTTTCATATAAAAATAAATTTTTGGTAAGATTTATGAGTGATTACAGACCGAGCTTATTTTCTCAATTAAACTAATATTTACAAAGTTATGGAAGAATTAAGATTTTTAAATTTTTTCATATAAAAATATATATTTTTTTTTATAAATATGAGTGATCACGGATCGAAATTCTTTTCTCAATTAAACGCCTTTTTACAAAGATATTAACGATTTAAGATTTTCTTAATTTTCCGTTAAAAATCAATTTTGGGTCAGAAATATGACTGATCACAGATCGTGCTTCTTTTCTCAATTAAAGGCTTATTTACAAAGTTATGGAAGATTTAAAATTTTTTAAATTTTTCATATACAAATAAATTTTTGGTCAGATATATGAGTGATCACAGATCGAGCTTCTTTTCTCAATTAAACTCATATTTACAAAGTTATTGAAGAATTAAGATTTTTTAAATTTTTCATATTAATTTTTTTTTTTTTAAATATGAGTGATCACTGATAGTGCTTCTTTTCTCAACTAAAGGCTTATTTACAAAGTTATGGAAGATTTAAAATTTTTTAAATTTTTCATATAAAAATAAATTTTTGGTCAGATATATGAGTGATCACAGATCGAGCTTCTTTTCTCAATTAAACTCATATTTACAAAGTTATTGAAGAATTAAGATTTTTTAAATTTTTCATATAAATTTTTTTTTTTTTAAATGTGAGTGATCACAGATAGTGCTTCTTTTCTCAACTAAAGGCTTATTTACAAAGTTATGGAAGATTTAAGATTTTTTGAATTTTTCATATAAAAATCAATTTTGGATCAGAAATATGAGTGATCTCAGATCGAGCTTCTTTTCTCAATTAAACGCTTATTTGCAAAGTTATTGAAGTTTTACAATTTCTTAAGTTTTTCATATAAAGGGTAGATTTTGCCCAATAATAAATGTAATCTTAGATGGAGATGCTTATTTGCAAAGCTATTAGCGATTTTCATATAAAAATCGAGTTTTCTTCTGAAATATGAGTGATCACAGATCAAGATCCTTTTCTAAATAGATTTTTGGCCAGAAATATAACTGATTGAGAATCTCTTAATTTTTCATATAAAAATCGATTTTAGGTTAGAAATATAAGTGACCATAGATCGGGCCCAATTTCTCATTTAAAAGCTTATTTACAGAGTTATTGACAATTAAAGATTTTTTGAAATTAGAAATAAATTTTTTTTCAGAAAAATGTGTGATCACAAATCGAGCTTATTTTCTCAATTAAACACTTATTTACAAAGTTATTAAGTAATTTTTTGAATTTTTCATATTGAAATCAGATCTATCAGATTTCAGATCAGAAATATGAGTGATCACAGATTGAGCTTCTTTTCTCAATTCGACGCTTCTTTACAAAGTTATTGAAAATTTAAGATTTTCTTAATTTTCAATATAAAAATCAATTTTGGGTCAGAAATATGAGTGATCACAGATCGAGCTTCTTTTCTCAATTAAACGCTTATTTGCAAAGTTAATGAAGTTTTACAATTTCTTAAGTTTTTCATATAAAGGGTAGATTTTGATCAATAATAAATGTAATCTTAGATCGAGATGCTTATTTGCAAAAATCTAGTTTTCTTCAGAAATATGAATGATCACAGAACAAGATCCCTTTTTAAATAGATTTTTGGCCAGAAATATGACTGATTGAGAATTTCTTAATTTTTCATATAAAAATTGATTTTTGCTTAGAAATATAAGTGACCATAGATCGAGCTCTAGTTCTCAATTAAACGCTTCTTTACGAAGTTATTGAAAATTAAAAAAAAAAAAATTAAATTTTTCATATAAAAATTGATTTTAGTTTTGAAGTAAAAGTGATCGCACATCAAGTTCCTTATCTCAACTAGCGTTTTTTACGTTGTTTTCTTATAAAAATAAATTTTTGGTCAGAAATATGAGTGATCGAGATTTTCTTAATTTTTCATATAAAAATTAATTTTTCTTCAATAATAAAGGTGATCACGAATTGAGCTCCTTTTCTTAGTGAAATGCTTCTTACATAGCTATTGGCAATTAAAGATTTTTATATATTTTCATATACAAATTGATTTTTGGTCTGAAATATGAGTGATCACAGATTGATATCCTTTTCTCAATTAACAATTTAAGATTTTCTTGCGTTTTCTTCATATACTAATCGATTGTTGGTTAACTATGAGTGATTACAATTCGAACTTATTGTCTCTATCAAACGCCTACTTACAAATTTATTGACTATTTAAGATTTTATTAATTTTTGGTCAGAAATATGTGTGATCAAAGATCAAAGTCCTTTTCTCAACGAAACCGTTTCATTATCATGTTATAGAGTATTTACAATATCTTGAGTTTTTCAAAATGACAATTTTTATTAAAGATATTAATGAAATTGGTTTATAGTTTCCATACTCTTCGGCTTAAAAATGGGAACAATTAGAGCCGCTCTTCATGCTTTTGGAAAGTAACTAATATTTAGGCAATGGTTGTATAAGATTGACAAATAATGTTAGTTTTTCTCTAAACAAAGTCATAAGCTCTCAGACTATGGGCTATCACAGGGATCCAACTTATTTTACAGTAAAACGATTCATGGCCTCATGAAGGCGTTATGAAAAATCAACAGTCATGAACTAATACCACTGCAAGACTACTTAATAAATCAATGAATAATGATTGCAGATATTAGTGGTTTTAAGATCAATATTATCCGTTTGGAAGGACCATACTAATTGTATGTTTATCTCTTTTTATTGTTTTAAGGTTAATGTCGTAGTGATAGTTTTAGGTAAAAAGTTATTGGCTTTTTGAAGTTTCTTTCCGAAATAAGGCAAAACTATGAACTACTTATATGTTCTTTTCTTATAAAGTTTACCTGTAAACTTATCAATCTCAATGTGATATAAATGTAAACACATAAACACCTTTTCTCGAGTGTAACTGCAACATTTTGCCTTTTAGGCAACAAATAATTGCAATAAAATTGTAAACTTTTGTTCCTTCCTCCCTCTCTCTCTCTCTCTTACATATTGATGAATTTCCAATGAATTTTATTTGTTCAATATTACGATTTTTTGTGGCAAGCTGTTTTCTGTTGGTTAAACTTTTCAGTAATAAAGTTTTATTTCATCCCCTGCGCGCTCTCCCTACCATTTCCATGAAATATTTGTCACCTTTACTATATTTGAGCACCTTTTTTTATTTGCCAATCAGTTCTTTTTTTGTTTGTTCATTCCCTCATTCATTGTCATTTTGACAAATTTCATTTCATTTTGTTGTGTTGATGGTTGTGTGGTGTAAATGTCAAGCAAGTTGTCAAACAAATTTTCTTCTCTGTTGCATCTATAGTTTAACAGTGTTTTTATTATGTGGTTGCTTGTTGCAAGGTAAATACGAATTTGCTTACGGCGGATATTGATAGATTATACAAGATGCTGTTGGAAGGAAAAAAAAAAGTTTTTAAAAGTAATTGAGTTTTAAAAAGATTTTTGGGCTGTTGTAACGATTTTTTTGTAGTTATCATTGGGAAAATATAAAAGGTAACGGAAATTGTGTAAATTGGAGGTAGTTTATGGAGTGCGGTTTTTATAGCTATAGAGTTACAAGATTTTGGTTTATTAGATTATGTTGTATGTTGTATTTATGTCATAAGTTTAAAAAATATGCTGCAACACTAAAGTGTTAGTTTTTCCTATCAATTTGATGCAGGATGTTGCAGCAAATTATAAAGTTTTTGAAGTAATTAAACAGAGATTATTTAAGAGATTACGTTAGTATTTATAATGAATATTAAATGCACCGCACTATAGTATCGAAAGTTATTTGGTCTGTGCACTCTAGGAGAAAATCGAGTCGGGGTGTTAATCTTAGTTCAATGGTATTACTTGTTCTGACAATAGAGGAACACCAGCAATAGCTTGGTTTGAAGTCTATTTTGAAATCCTTGGTGATGTTTTTATTGTGGTCAACAGCAAATAAGTGTGTTTCTAGAGAATATATGTTCAAAGGGGGTTTGTCATTTATACCAGCAAATAGGAAATAGTTATTTGTCTGAAGAAAAACAAGATACCTGTCTTCGTACGCATTGTTTGAAATAAACTGTCCTCCATAGGAGACTTCAAGTCCTCCATAGGGAATTTACAGTTCTCCATAGGGGTCTCCAATAGGGACTTCCCAACTTTGACAGTTGATAGCGGCCATATTATTGAAGCTACATCTGTCAAATTGGATGTCATTTATTCAGTTTGTTTTGCCAAATCACCATGAACGGATGTAGCGTTCAACATCACTTACTCTTTTATACAATTTTGTGTTCTGTTATGGAAACGTTCCGCGCGCTTCGCCCATTTCTGGACAAATGGGTACTTAAACAAACAAAATTGTTGAATTTGGGAGGATACCAATCCACATTATATCCAAGAGCGTCCAATGCATCGCGATAAAGTTACTGTTTTGTTCCGAATTTAGGCTGGAGGCGCACATTGATTGAAGAGTGGCCGAAATTAATTTTTTTCATGTTCGCCCATTTGGATGATTTTTTGGTATTTTGTTGTCAGATATCTGAGTATTATTATTCCGTAATATTAGGCTGATATATTTATTATTTGTTTGGACAGACACGCTCGAAGTTCATATATGTTCGCTTGTTTAAAATGGCATGCAAATTTATTGTATATTCAATCTTTTGTTACAATCAGAGAAAACTTATCAATTGACTTTGTTGTATATTTTCGTAAATGACAATTGGCATAAATGAGATTTGCATTAAAAAAAATTGGAAAAAGTGTCATATAAAAAATTGCGTAGAACAAAATATAAACAACATCAAAATTTCAATGTTCATCAACTTCAGTGGACTGCATCTTTTTAGCGCTGTGGAGCGATGTTTAATGAAAGATGTCAAATTACAGCTTGAAGGCTGCTCCTACCCGTTCCTTTCCAAAAAAAAAAAAAAAAAAAACATTTAAGACTATAAAGTGATAAAGTAACAAAACATGAATTTTCGTTCATGCATGGTGTTGTTGCCATCTTTACTGTTTAAAATTATTACATAATGTAATATACATACTAGTCAAGAAGCTATTCTGCCAATAGTATGTCTCTATCAATTTTTTATTTTTTACATTTTAATTGATTATTTGTATCAGGTGCTGTCCGAGGAAGCTCAGGAATCGAGAAATAAAGACTATAGAGCCTATAGATTATATCATTCTCGAAGAATTGGACGTGTAGCCACTAATAAAGACGTAATGCATAATCATTTATTGTCTCCAGTCATAAATATATTTCGCTCAAAGCTGCAAATCTAAAAAATTGGAGTACGATAATGATGTTAAAAAATTATTAAAAGACTATGCTTAAATTACTTATTCATGTTTTATCTATGAGAAATGGGCGTAAAAGTGGGCGGATCAGGTATATATTTTCAGGAGCCCATTCAAATTGAGTTGATGCATTAAAAATCAAGGGAGTTATGCTACTTTTTCAATACAAGTTGTATTGGAAGTGGGCGTAAAAGTGGGCGGATATTTTTCAAATTTCACACAAATGATTCTGAGTGTTTAAAAATGCTATGTGCCACAAAACAATGCCGTAGGTCAAAATTTAATTTTCACTTTGTATGGGAGGTGGGCGTAAAAGTGGGCGGATCATTTTGATTTTTCCATTTTTTTTCTTAATTCAAATAAAAAATGTCTATGTGCCAAGTTTCATTGTTCTTCGACAACTTCTTCTATTTTTAGCCGCTCGTTCTATGAACCTCAACCAATGTGCGGCGTCAGCGGTCCATATGTCTTTGAGAACGACGTTGGTCAGGCCATCGCCGACATCGGCGAGAGCTATAGGTCGATGATTATCAACTTCTTTTGGCCTGAATTGTATGATAGGGACACTATCGACCTGAGCTTCCAACAAGACATGCCACATAGCTCATGCTGCATTTGGCCATCCTGCACGAGCAATTTGAGGGCACGTGAACTGGCCAACGAGATCGTATTTTCTTATGCGAAAAAGCCACAAGCCCTCAAAGCCAACATAATCCATTCCATCGGTCAAAGTCAGCCTGATTTTTGCAGAGAATGCCCTCAATAAATGTTCTTTTAACATACACTAATGAATGAGATAGATATATTCCAACTCATATTGCAACTGAATTTGGTTGGAAAGGATTTTCATGGGAATTCAACTACAATTCAATTGTAAGATTCTGTGAACTGAAGGTTAAGAATGAATGATGGATCATACTTTCCCAGTAACAATTCACGAACATGTCTATACGATGTTGTTAACTTCCCGGAATGCTTGGCTAAATGGTATTCCTCGTAAAAGGAGATATGTAAACTTTTACAATGTATAAAAGGTTCAAATTCGCACTTTAGTGAGGGTAATGGGTTTCCTGTTTCTTTCCTTATGTCGGTTGGAATTCTCTCTCTCCTCTTTGGTCTAGATTCCTCAATGTCTCTCCTTCTCTTATACCCCAGACAGACTGAGGTTTCTTGAAGTACGTCTTTTGGCCTAATTCTATTATATTTCTTATGAACTTTATTAACGATTTAGGTACTTTTAACTAGCCAGTATTTGCTGAATCACTGAATTATAACGCTAATCTAAATAATCCCATCGAATCTAAAGGGGTTTTCTCTTTCATATCTTCTGTTTTCCTTTCAAAATGTGTTACAATGTTGTAAGACCCAAAAGAATTCAATTCAGTTAAACTCACTTTAATGTCAGTCACGCTATAATCTATACAAAAACCAAAATATAAATAAATTATTCAATTTAATCGTTGTCTTTTTCATTACAATGCACAACGAAAATGTGTTAAAAAAATTGTCGAAAAATTTAACACACATTTCATACAGTCAGTCGTAAATAAGCTCACATTAATTCCTCAATTCCTCTTACAACTGAATTATATTGTCATCGTCATCATCATCACGAATAATCATTGTACATATTCCTCCTCCATTATGTATTTGTAAATTTTAAATACGTCGTTTTTAACTTTAATTTTTCTTTTTTTTTTTTTCATAAATTTAAATTGAAATTGAAAGGAAGTGAAAGTCAATTAATGTTACATTAATCATGTGTACGTACTACTACTCCTCATAATCTTTAATATTCATACATTCAGACTCATATATTAAATGTAATTTAGTTTAGTTTCATTTTGGTAGCTTATTTTAACTTACAAAACAGATTTAAAAGAAGGAAATGTGGCAAGAAATTTTATTGAAGATTGCAACATCTTGCCAGTAATGTGTGACATTATTGTTTTAAATAATTTATAAATATTTTTAATGATGGCAAACATCGCAAATCTCCTGATGATTCTTAAAATGGTTTTAGTTGAAAGCAGCTTAAACAATATATTAGGACAATGATGTGATGTACTTAGATTGGAGAGAAAAATGGTTTACTTTATTCCTCCTATTAAGTATGTATAACTACGATGTTAATATGTACATAAGTATAACAATTTCTTAAATGTTTTGTCTAAGTCCCTTTTAAAACTTTCTGCTTAACTCTTTAAGAAACCTTAAAAGAAGTTGGTTAGCATGTCGCTTGGCCAACATGTGTGCTGACGATTGTTGTACGATAACCTACATAAGTTTGCAATAACAAAAAAAAAATAAAATAAAACAAAATATTACACTTGTTAACACTTGTAATTCACGCTGAGGAATTATTTCACCCCAAGCTATTTAATATTTTATGAAACACACACAACAAAACCACTTCAAACCAAAATGAAACTTTAAACCTCGTTTGACGCAACGACTGTAAAGAAAAAAAGTTGACATTTTTTTCTTAATTTTTTTTGCACCAACATAAACACTTGAGGAAACTTAAGTGAAGTAGTTAAATAAGTGAGTGGCCTCCCGAAAAAAAAGTGTGAGTGGCTGAAAGAAATTCCATACATACCACTTAGTTTTGTGTGTCTTAAGACGTATAATTCGTGGGTAATTTTTATTATCAGCAGTTGATTAAAGGGTGTGCAGGAAGGATTTTGGACTGACGGCAAAAATGTTGGAGAGGCCATCCGAAGGAGCGGGGAACATGAATTTCTTGAAAGTCATTTTGACTCGCAATCTTGCTCGGAACTGGTCGTCAATTCTTTTAAGGTTTAATGTACATTGTTTCTGAACCAGTTGTCGGCATAAAGGCAACATATCTAAGAGAATTAGATAGCGGCAATTACCATTTTTGCACTGGTTTGATCTTAATTTATTTATTGTTTTTGTGCCAGATTAGTTCCTATCTGTATACAGGATTTTCCAACAAGAGGTGTTATTTTGGTATTCAAAGAAAAATTGAATTTTTTGAGATATATGATCGAATGTTTATTTCATAATAAAGAGGAAGGTAGCCGTTAATAATGAAAACCAACATCAGCAAAATGGCCACCACGACCACGCTTACAGAATCATATCCTTTTCATGAAATTTTCCATAACCAAATCGCAAAGTGGCTGTCCTATGTCCTCGATAGCCTCACGAATTCTATCTTTGAGGTCTTAAATCGACGATGGGCTGTTGGCGTTGACCTTATCTTTCACGTGGCCCCAAAGGAAGAAGCCGCAAGGTGTTAAATCACAAGAACTCGGTGGCCCATAGTGATCATCTCTTCGAGAGATAACAAGGTCCGTAAAAGAGCAATGGTATCGTTGCTTGCTTTGTCTTGTTGAAAGTAAACGTTGTCCAGATCAATATCATCCAAAATACGGTGTAATGACGTTTGTAGAATGCCCAATTTCAAAGAACGACGAGGAATGGATAAAACTGTGTTTTCTTCAACACTTTGGGCTACAGCAGCAATATTCTCAGTTGTTCTTGAGCGACGTGCACGGGTTTTATTCTTCACATCACTAACTTGTTCCAACAGCTCGAATTTTTCCACCAATTTCTGTATTGCGGTTTGACAAGGTGCTTCACGACGACCCAAAAATGCTTTAGTTTTGCGAACACATGAGAACGGCTGGAGCAATTTAACTGATTTTATTTATTTGATTCGATTCAGGAGATGGTTTGTAAAAAAATTCAAAAATTCGGAAAGTTAAATTTTTAATATATCGCCCCCTTTTCGTATCTAATTTTGCTTAATAAGAGAAATGTTTTGGAGAAACTTGAAGAACTAACATTAGGAAATATCTACCGAGTGAAGTCGGGGCGGTCAACTAGTATATAAATATAGAACAATCATTTAAAACTGAAACCACATTGGTTGAGGTTCATAGAATGAGCGGCTAAAAACAGAAGATGTTGTCGAAGGACAATGAAACTTGGCACATAGACATTTTTTATTTGAATTATGAAAAAAATGGAAAAATCAAAATGATCCGCCCACTTTTACGCCCATCTCCCATACAAAGTGAAAATTAAATTTTGACCTACGGCATTGTTTTTTTGCACATAGCTTTTTTAAACACTCAGAATCATTTGTGTGAAATTTGAAAAATATCCACCCACTTTTACGCCCACTTCCCATACAAGATGTATTGAAAAAGTGGCATAACTCCCTTGATTTTTAATGCATCGACTCAATTTTCACAAAAAAAAAAAAAAAATATTATAATTGTAGAATGGGCTCCTGAAAATATATACCTGATCCGCCCACTTTTACGCCCATCTCCCATAGAAAAAACAAATATAAAAAACATGAATAAGTAATTTAAGCATAGTCTTTTAATAATTTTCTGATTTGCATCTTCGAGCCAAATCTATTTATAAATGGGTCTGAAGACAATAAAAGATTTACATTACGTCTTCATCAGTGGCTACATGTCCTGTCTTTATTCCTCGCTTTCTGAGCTTCCTCGGACAGCATAAGTACCTGATAAATACAAATAACCAATTAATATGTAAAAAATAAAAATGAAATCATTGAATAAGGGCCTTTAGATAGAGACATACTCTTGGCAGAATAGCTTCTTGACTAGTATGTATATTACATTATGTAATAATTTTAAACAGTAAAGATGGCAACAACATGCATGAATGAAAATTCATGTTTTGTTACTTTATCACTTTATAGTTTTTACTGTTTTTTTTGGAAAGGAGCTGGTAGCAGCAGCTGAATTTTTTTTTAGCTTTTAGCTGAGACTTCAAGCTGTAATTTGACATCTTTCGTTAAACAGTGCTCCACAACGCTAAAAAGATGCAGTCCACTGAAGTTCAAGAACATTGAAATTTTGATGTTGTTTATATTTTGTTCTACGAAATTTTTTATATGACACTTTTTCCAACTTTTATTAATGCAAATCTCATCTATGCCAATTGTTATTTACGAAAATATACAACAAAGTCAAATGATAAGTTTTCTCTGATTGTAACAAAAGATTGAATATGCAATAAATTTGCATGCCATTTTAAACTAGCGAACATGTATGAACTTCGAGCGTGTCTGTCTAAACAATTAATAAATATATCAGCCTAATATTCCGGAATCATAATATTCAGATATCTGGCAACAAAATACCAAAAAATTATCCAAATCGGCGAACATGAAAATAAATTAATTTCGGACACTCTACAACCAATGTGCGCCCTCTCCTGTACTTGGTCGAGAAGCTACAAAATAGACTTAGAAGCACCGGCCCATACATGGGTGTTGTATTCTATTTTCGGTCAAATATAGGTGGTGTAAATAGTGAGGAGATCAGATGGAGTGAAGTAATTCCTACGTCGTTTCAGAAAACCAAGACAATTGAATGATACTTTCGTCGGTTGAAAAATGTGTTTATTGTATTTATTACCAGAACATCAAGATCCCACAATATTTGCATCACCCATAAATACAGATGTAGCGACATGGTCTGTCGTTCGCTTTTGTGTCAACATGCAAAACTGAGTCTTGCGTTGAAAGCGACCGTATTCGCACGACCCCATTAAGAGATTGTCAGAAGGTCCGGATTAAGGTAATCATTCATGTTTTAGCCGATTGCCCTAAATATCCGACAGGCTTGGTCTGTAACTGTTTGAATATTTGCCATTTATATTCATACAGCTGTCATCTGCAAAATAATATTGTTACGAATGTGCAATAGCGATTTGAATTTAACGATCTGTAACAACTGCCTGCAGCATTCATCATGTTTATAAACACGTCCATCAGTAGAAGCTTTTACTTATCAACAATGTTGATAGCATGCGGTTATTAGCATTGTTTATAAGTATGGCAACACTAAATGTTTAAGCTGCTAACAGTAACATCGAAAGCTCTAGAATTCGAATGTACTAGTTTGTCTGTTAAGAGCATTGTAGAAGATTCCCGAAAGATGGCGTGTGTATAAATAGTGGCAGAGGTTGCAGTCGTAGTTGAGTTGATCATTCTCGCTGTTAGAGTTAACATCAACTGTCTTGTATATTTAAGTTTGTACATTATAAAGTGTGTGTGCATTTCTGCGAATAGATAAACTTGTATAAAGACACTGAGTGACTATTTGAACTGTTGTTGTTGTACATTTTAAGTAAATAAACTACTAAAACTGCTTTTTATTTGAAATTAAAAGCATCCGGTTTATTTAATGGAAATAAACCAACGTATTAAAATGGTTAAAACGTAACAATAAAAACGAAAAATAATTAATAGAGTAGGAAGCCTTGCGTTACCCCTGAAATTATCTTGAACTCGTTTTATGAGATGCTATCTATAACAATTCGTATAGTGCGATCTCTGAGAAAGCTTGATATCAATTGAGAGAGGTTAATACTGATACCAAAAGCAAAAAGTTTTGATAAAAGTGTACCATGCCACACTCTATCGAACGCCTTGGAAATATCAAGAGCCAGTACTTTATTTTCGCCAAAACGGTGAATGGAAGGACACCATTTTTGCGATAGGAAGGCTATCAAGTCTTCTGTTGAGCGTTCTCTATGAAAGCCATAGTAAATTGTTGGACTCCAAATATTTATCCACATGGTAGTTTACCAAACTCTCCATAACTTTGGGAAGTGCAGAACAAATTGCTATTGGACGGTTAATTTCACAGTTAGCCTTTCTCTTTCTAGAAAATGGCGTGACCTTCCAACATACAGGAAATACAACCGCACGGTATCAGGTGCTAAAAAGCTTATCTAATAGACGAGCTAACTTCGAAGATCATTGATTCAAGACCAGCGCTGGTCCAGGAGACTTATTTACTTTGAGATCCGATAAAACCCTTTTAATTTCATTGCGATTTCGCTAAAGCTCTCATCTAACATTGGTTTGTGAATAGCAAGGACGAACACGAACAAATATTTAATGTCTGGCCGCATATTCTGGGCGTTTCTCAGCCAATGTTCGCTTCAAACGAATCAGTTGCGTTCGCTACAGATTCCATGTGATGGTCTGGTCAGACTTCAGCAGCTCATAATAGATAGGATCTACCAAATACAGAAATTGCTGCTTGAATAGCTTTCAATGATTTTGCAAGCTCTTGCTGAGTTTGACTACAATCTTCATGGAGTAATGATTCCAATTCTTGGTCTTCAAAATTGTTTGGCTGGCCTGGGCGATCTTTGTCTTCCGTGTCAAAATCACTACTTCTGAACCGAACAAACCATCTCTCGCACGTTGAAACTGATGGAACACATTCACCATAAGCTTTGGTGAGCAATCAGTGGCATTTTTAAGTAAAGAAGTAAAGCAAGACTTCCCACATATGGCGCTTTGTTGACACAAAATTCGACATATTCGAAGCAAAAAAATAATAAATAAATGACAGATACATCATTTAAAATCCTGATTTTAAGAAAATGATTTCGTGCACACTCTTTTTATTAAGTTTATTCTCTTGCTTGCATACGATTTTGCTTAAAATTCTTTAATACATACACAAATTTCCCTTTATTCCTTAACTTACCTGGTCTCTTATAGTTTAATCACAAATTGTTTTTTCTACTTGTCATGGTTTTAATTCGCTTTTTTTTCTCCTCTTTGTTTTCTTCCCTTGCAGCGTCGTCGCGAACGTGGTCGTATACCTGTTAAAGGTGTTAGACTTGTTGAAATAGCAACAGTGAATGGTGAGGGCGGTGATCCTTTTGCACCGGATGTGAGTATATGCATACATTTTTTTTCTTTCATATTTTTTCTTTTATTAAACTTATTTTTATTTATTTTTAATTTAATATTTTTTTCTTTATTTTATTTTCGTTTCTTTTTTTTATTATCGTTTATTGTTTCTTTAGGGTTTTCCTTTTCAAGTAGGCTATTGTGAATCCTCTGATGATCAATCTCAACGTACTGTTCCTCAATATACCTTGTATTTGGTAGCGAGTAGTGATAAAGAACGTTTTGATTGGATACGTGCCATAAGACAAGGTAAGTGGTGTGAAAGAGAGGTAGAGAGAAAGAGAGTGAATTTTATTACCTTTTGCTTTTTGTATAAATCTGTAAATAATACTCGAAAGTGGAGTTTTAAAAAAATGTTTGTTTAATAAAAAGGAAATGTGTTTTATTGTTGATATTTGAGATCTTTATTTTAGATTTAGACATGTGTGCAGATGTCAAAAGAAATTAGTATTTTTTTTGGAGGCAACAATGGGAATTATAATTAAGATATGAAGGAAAAAAGTAGAGATGGAAAAGGAAACCGTTAGGTTTTTAATTATTTTACGAAATGTATTAATGCTACCAAAACTTGTAGAGTTTCTTTATCGCATTTTTGGAAGTAGAAAATTATTGATCACGCAGTTTACATTAATAAGAAGAATGTGTCTATACGGATGAGCGATCAGTTGGAGTGATCACTAATTCGTTTATTAGACTATGAGTGTTCGCATTGTGGATTTTCAGGGATTTGATTGTTTTGACTCTTTCTCTAAATACTTTTAACTGGATAATTAAGTTTATAGATTCTGAATTAATCGTTTTATATATCAATATTGGTAAAGTAGAGACATTCTCTATCAATGTACTTATTTAGAGCAATCGTGCTCGATTAGTTTTTACTGAATTTTCCTTGTTTTGAAAGACCCTTAGAACGAGTAATGTTTTAGCGAGCTTATAGTCATAGTTCAATGATTCGATAGTTTCATTATTATATAATTGTTTTTTAGAAGCACTACAATCCATACTGGCGAATAACAAGTGTATCCTTTTGCTTACGTCTTCAAGATACCCTTAACGACGATTATAATACCATAAATATCCACCACAAAAACTTACAGACTGCTGGTCTTGTATATATAAGTTTGTCATTCCGTTTGAAATTTCCACAATATAATTTTCCGACCCTATAAAGTATATATATTCTGGATCCTTATAGATAGCGGAGTTGATTAAGCCATGTCCGTCTGCCTGTCTTTTGAAATCAATTTTCTGAAGACCCCAGATGTCTTTGGGATCCAAATCTTCAATAATTCTTTTTTCACTATAAATTCAAAAAAAAAAAAAAATTTTTAAAAAAATTGCAAAAAACTTTAAAAAACAATTTGGAAAAAAAAATTTAAAAAAATTTATTTTTTTTATTTAATTTTAAAGTATAATTTGGTGAAGGGTATATAGATTCGGCACAGCCGAATATAGCTCTCTTACTTGTTCATATTAGTAAAGTGGAATTCAACATTGCTGATGACTATTTGGTTACGTTTTGCCGTATTTTCAACCGTTCCGATTAGAACTTCATTCACAAAGTTCTCGCACTCTTAAAGATATGATATTTAAACGTTTCACAGACTTTGAATTGTTAACATAGACTAGTGACTTCGAAAAATCTTAAAGAAAGAAAATTAAAATCAAATCGGATGATCTTGCTTGCCATTACAAATCAATGTATCCTTTAAAATGTACCAACAGTTCTCAACAATTTGCAATAATATCTCGTTGATCATGTTCTGAATCTCTACGTCTAATAAGTCCAGTGACACGTTTGGTGCAAATTTCGCAGCAGTTTTTTTTTTTTTATGTAAGGGCTCTTGAATAATGCGTAGATTGACCCTGAATCGCGAATTTTTTGGTTTACACATCCATTAAGATGACAATGGGACTTGTCGCTCATGATAAATTCGACCAAAACTCTTCATTAAGGTTGCTCATGAGCTGTCAGCACTTCTTAAGGTAATATCTTTAAACTTTTGACCAAAATGCCTTTCAGAGTCATATGTAAAATGGCCAGATCTGTGGAACATCGACTGACGGCTTTAATCGGCGCTGACAAAACAAATTTACAGAAAACTACTTTCAAGACTCTGTCGCTCATATTGTCATATTAGAGTTGAAAGAGGTTGAAAGGAGACAATTTCCCAGACTTTGCCGCTTTACTTTTCATTAACATTCAAGTATTAGTGACCTATCTAGTCGTCAATCGAGTAGGTAGAGATCAGTAATCAGGACATAATCGATATTCTCGTCATAAACTCTTAGATAAATTCAGGACAATACAAGAGGTTTCACTCAAATTGTTGTAAAATAAAGTTTATGAATGACAACAATTTAGACCATGACGCTCATTTTTAATTAACTGAGTTTGAGAGAAGGTTAGCATTAGGAGACTTACTCCCATTCTGATATCTTTAGACTTGATATAAGCCAATATTTAAGATTTTGCGCTCATCTTGTCTTGAAAAGACAGCGTCGCTCATATTATGCCGTTATAAAAGACAATACATATTTGGAATTTTGTCGTTCATCTTCACAAAACATCAGACAATACTCGCATCTTGACCTTAACGATTTATTTTATATTATTGTTAAAGACAACTTAAGCATTAGGAGACAAAATTAAACACATAAGAGAGCTATATTCGGCTGTGCCAAATTATACTTTAAAATAAAAATTTTAAATATTTTTAGGTAAACAAAATTAATTAAAAATTAAAAAAAAAAAAAATAAAAAAAAATTTCAAAATTTTTTTTTCAAAATTGTTTTCAAAAAAAAATTTTTTTTTTTCGGAATAGTTTTTTTTTTAAATTTTGTTCAAAGATTTTTTTTTATTATCTTTTTTTTTTTTAATTTTTGGTAAAAAAAAAATTCGGGTTAAAAAATATTTTTCCCGATTTTGACCCATTGTATGTCCAAATTACTATATAGATCGTTGCAATGGACTTTGAAATATCTATCATTAGATATCCATATTGTCTATATTAATGACTTAGTAATATAGTTGGTAGTACTTGTCCCGGTTTTTTCCTTATATCTCAGCCATTTCCTTATATCAGGGCCGATTTTCTCGATTTTAAATAGCAACCGAGCCGGAAGAATTCCCGATATATTGATGTATGAAGCAGTAAGTAAGTTATTTGGGGTCTTCAGAAAATTGATTTTAACAGACAGACAGACGGACATGGCTTAATTGACTCCGCTATCTTTAAGGATCCAGAATATATAAATCTGTAACTTCTAAACGAATAGCTCGATTTTAATAAAATTTCCCATGGCTATAGAGGAGGTGTTGATAAGTTTAAGTTTTGAATTTAGGTTTAAACACCTTAGGGGGGGCTGAGCCACAATGCCCCAAAGTGGGGCACCTCGGGTATATCAAAAATTAAAAATGATGCCAAATTTTTGTTTGCTATCCGATTTGAAAGATTTTTATATATATGGAATGTACTAGACGAGATCTACAAAAAACATTGCTTTAGCCATACATTATCTCTTATAGTTTACGAGTTATTCGCATTTGAAAAGTAAAATTTTATTTTTGTTGCCTACCTTGGTCTGCTATTTTGCTAATAACGGATCCAATTCTTTCCCGATTTTCTTGAAGTGTCTTTTTTTGAACTAACAATAAATTTGTTATTAATCTTAAGAAAGAAATGTTAAAAAATATCTACTGAGTCAAAAGTTATGTGCATTCAAACTTAAAAGATATAAAAAAGTCGTTTTTCCGCCATTTTTTTTCAAAAAAAGTAACTACATTAATTTTAAATTATACAGAAAACGAGAAAAAGATAAATAATGTGTTTATATTTTTCTGAAAGGTAACATTGCAGGAAATATTACAAAAGCAAAATAATATCAAAATCTGTATTATTGCGTGGTCCAGAGCCTTCCGAAGTAGACCTATTTTTTATGAAAATTTCAAACTTAGACAACATATTCTAAAATCGCATAGCTGCTTTCAAAAAATTAAGACCTGTTTTGTATGTCCCAATATGTTCTTCAATATTGTGCAAAGGGATTTCATAGCCCCGAGCTTGGTGCCTTCAATAGATTCAAAAATCAGAAAAATCACAATTTTGGGATTTTTTAAAAGTTTTTTGGGAATTGTGGGATTGTCAAAAACAATTCACTAATTTCTTTTTCACTTTTGTATTTCGATCAAAAGTTTTTATATAAGTCTAAAGTTTCATTAAAAACGATTCATAAACAAAATTTTTATTGCATTTTAAATATTGAAATTTTCCAGAAAAATCTGCAGCCATTTTTTATTCCCATATTTTTGAAAAAAGTCTTCTATCATTTTTTTAATTTTTAAAAATTGTTTATATTTTTGAAAATAGGACATAACTTCCTACACGTTGATATATAATACGTATATCTTTTCTTTTCCACGCTAAAGCAATGTGTGGTAGATCTCGTCTAGTACATTCCATATATATAAAAATCTTTCAAATCGGATAGCAAACAAAAATTTGGCATCATTTTTAATTTTTGATATACCCGAGGTGCCCCACTTTGGGGCATTGTGGCTCGGCCCCCCATAGGTTGTTTAAGCCCAAATTCAAAACTTGAACTTATCAACACCTCCTCTATAGCCATGGGAAATTTTATTAAAATCGAGCTATTCGTTTAGAAGTTACAGATTTATTTCCACTTTTTTTTCCAGATCCCCCACTGTGTGTCGTCGTCAACAGGATTTAAAACAACACATTGAATTCAATTCTATGTCGCTTTTCTTTTCATATAAAATATTTCTTTAACGTGTTCGTTAAAGACTTCTTCAAAATTTTGCCAACTAGGTTTGCATATGACAGCAATAACCTCAAAAAACAATTTGATTTTATTGATTTACACAAAAAAGAGCGAATAGCAGATAATTGAATATTCTAATATACTTACATTACCTCATGTTATTTTGTTTGTATTTTATTTAGCATTTTACATAATTTACATATTTAAATTAATATTATTAAACCACCTACAAAAAACACATAACCAGACAAAGACGCACAGTGAAAAACAAGTTAGAGAGAGTGATTTATTTGGCTATGCCGAATCTTATATACCCTTCACCAAAGTATACTTTAAGATGAATATTAAAAACTCTTGGGGAAATTTCGTGAAAAAGAATTTTGGGGAAAAAATATTTTGAAAATAGGTAAACAAATCGAGGTTAACGCGGTTTTTTTTTTTTTTGCTAATATCTCTGCCATTTGTGGGCCGATTTTCTCGATTTTAAATGGCAATCAAAGCTGGACTCTGGCGGATATATTGATGTATCAATCATGTATGAAGGTAATTTGGCGGCTTCAGAAAATTGATTTCAACAGTCAGACGGACATGGCTATATCGGACTCCGCTATCTATTACGACTCAGAATATATATTTATGGGGTCTTAAATGAAAAAGTTTTTTGAAATTACAAAAGGAATGACAAACTATAGCTTATAGCTTGCCACTAATGGTGAAGAGTATAAATAACAAACACTTGAGGAAGGAGTACATATATGTAAGTACACAACGGGTACAAAAAAAAGGCAAATCAAATTCAATTTAATACCACAAAAAGAAAATAATAAATAAATAAAAACAAGTAAGAGAGCTATATTCGGCTGTGCCGAATCTTATATACCCTTCACCAAATTATACTTTTAAATTAAGTTTTTAGGAAACACAATTTAAACAAAATATTTTGTAATTTTTTTTTTAAATTTATAAGTGAATGATTTTATTACAAAATTATTTTTTAATTTTTTTTTAATTTTTTTAAAAAAAAATTTTTTTTTAATTTTTTTCCAAATTTTTTTTGTAAAAATTTTATTAGTGTACAAATTTTATGATTTAAATTTTGTTTGGTGAAAAAAAAAAAATTTGGGTTAAAAAATATTTTTCTCGATTTTGACCCATTGTAGGTCCAAATTACTATAGCCTTATATACGTCCCATTGTAGGTCCAAATTACTATAGCCTTATATACGTCGTTGGTCTTTGAAATATCTATCATTAGATATCCATATTGTCTATATTAATGACTTAATAATCCAGAAATAGATACAAAATAGTTAAAAAATCGATGTTTTCCTGGTTGTTTCCTTATATCTCAGCCATTTTCTCGATTTTAAATAGCAACCGAACCGGGTCTATAGCGGATATATTGATGTATGAATCATGTATATATGTTAATTGGGGGCTACTGAAAGTTGATTTCAACATACAGACGGTCAGACGGACATGGCTATATCGACTCCGCTATCTATAACGAATATATATACTTTATGGGGTCGCAAATGAAAAATGTAGAAATTACAAACGGAATGACAAACTCATATATCCAGGGCCTATATCCGAAATCCTCTATCTTCAAAAACTCAACTTTTCAGGAGAGCCAAAAAACTGTTTTTTCGCCTATTACTTGAGTTATTAAAATTCGGTATTCTGCAATATTTTCTTAAAGCTACTACTGAATCTCATATGTAATTGGTTTTTAAAATTTTGCATTAATGGGGTCTTTATGATAGAGAGAGGGTTTTGTTTCTCAAAAGGGTTTGGCATTTTAATAAAAATAAATTATTTTGATTTCATTTATACCATCTGTCAGTTTTTAACGTGATTTATTTAAGATAACTGCTAATAATACAACAAAAGATAAAAAAATTAACAATAAACAATATTAACCCTCTAACCCGCAAACTTTAAAAAGCTAAAAAAAAAACTTGTCGAATAACATTTTTTAGGGTATTTATGACCCAATAAACTCAGAACAGCCATCAGAAACTAATTTGCAAAACAAATTTAGGAACCAGGTGCAAAAAGGTGAAGAGTGCTTGAGGGAATTGTAGCCGGTTTAGGTGTAAAAAACAATAAGATGTAAACATTAATTATGATACGATTTTATTGAAAAGCTAATGAAAAATATACAAAAAGTAAGAAAATATGTATGTTTTAATTTCTACGATGATACTCATAAAAACAATTTTTGGCATTTGAGAAGCATAAATGAAGATCGCATTTTGAGCAACCACAATGTGTTTCCGAGTCTTTGCATAGTTTGCATCATCTTTTTTGCCTAACCAGATTGGAAAGTGGTAGATATTGTGATAACGGACGCCATTAACTGGATGTTTTGCTTTTTCGCCAACTTTTGAACTTCCTGGCTGTGGATCTTCTTGTGGAGTACCAACTGATCATGAGTCAAGGCCGATAATTTAATCCGTCTGCGGTCTCTATCTACCATTTCTATAATTTTTTTTATATAACAAAAAATATAACAAATAATATAACAAAAAAGTAAAAAACTTTACAATATAACACGCCGATATATTCAGCAGCAACCCGCAACAGTGCCCTGAGGCACCCCTTAGTTTTTGTGTTCTCAACACACTTTTTGTTAATTGTTTAACATTTACAAATTCAAAGACTGAAGGTTAGTAAAACATTGATTTAAAAAAAAATCACACACAAAATTTCACGTGCTAAAAATATGACATTAGTCACAAAACAGCTGACAGAACAACAACTAAAAGTCAGATTGCTTTTCGACCTTCAAGGGAAATGTTAACAAATTTGTAACTAAGTCACCGTTAAATTTAAAAAAAAATTATATTACTTTTTGAAATAATTGGTGTTTTGTAATACATGCCTTGAGGCACTTTTGCGGGTTACAGGGTTAAATAAAATGTTATAGAAAAAATTTTTATAAGTTTTTTGGAGTTTGACTGGTGTAAATTATCGTAAAAATAATGGTATTCCGGTGGTATTACGCTCTTCAAATCTTGCAAATTCTTGCACTTATTAGGCTGAATTGATAGTGGACCAGAATATAGAGGTTTTGGTTCAATATGTCCTGTATAAGGTTGAATACGAACAGGTAGATCAATGTGATCTGTTCAAAAACTTTACTATTTTCCGCTGCAAAACTGGATAGAGCTTTAGATAAATAATGGTTGCAGTTTTGGTAGCCACAACCATGATGATGATACTTTAACAGTGGACACTTTTTTTAAGCAAATTCCAACTTTAATCATTTATTTTTATGCTAAAAACAAAAAGGTAAAATATGTTCATAGTAATTCAATTCAAAATCAGCATTCATGTTCAGCATGAAAAAAAATAGTAAGAATAAATAAATCAAGCATTTATGGACGATAGGGTCCTATTTCGGAAGGACATTTGTATGGGGCTAAGTGAAATAATGGAGGGATTTTTACCAGTTTCAATAGGTCTTTGGGCCGAAGTTAATACATGTACCAAATTTTATCGAAATATCTTCGAAATTGCGCACAAGGACATTCAGCCAGCCAGGCGGACAGAGTGACAGACATAGTTAAAACGATGTCTGAGTCGATCGCTTTACTTTAAGGTGGGTGTTAGACTAATATTTTTGGGAGTTACAAACATCAGTACTACCCACTATTGGTGGTGTAGGGTATAAAAATTGCCCAGACACTTAAACCACCAAACAACCTACAAGAATTATTAAGCTTCATGATTCAAATGAAGATGATAAAAATACAAATGATGAGAATTATTGAGGAGGGTGTAAATATTACAATAAATTTGCATATTTGTTTACATTCCTATTGAAGAGATGGTTATAAAAAAAATTTAAATGCATAAAGCATATAATTGAATTTAAAATCTAAGACTTGATTTCAATTTTACCACAAAAATCTAACGTTTATTTAACATTTTTCATATATAATTTAATAAAAATCACAACCACAACAAATAGCAACATTTTTAAATCATGTTACCTTAAATTTAGCTTTACAAGCAGCAACAATTTTTGGAAGAAAAAAACAACTGTAAAATGTTGTAGTCTTAACATGACCTTGGGCAATGTTACCCATAATCAGACAAGACAAAAGACAACCCAAAACATAACCTTAAAATTGCTATTGTCTGCTTTATGAAAAAAAAAGAAAAAAAGATATACTCTGCATTATAAAATGTGGTACACCAGCAATAACAACAACATAATTTTTAGGTTATGATCAGTTTAGTTTTTTTTCTCTGTGTGTTTTGTTATTGGTGAAATTTTGTTTTGTTGTTTTTCTTTGCAAGATAATTGCAAATTTAAAATTTTGAAAAAAGTATTTATTGATAAAAAAAAATACTTGTTAAATTTTTATGATTTTTTTTCCTTGTTTCCCTTTCTACACTTGTTGAAGTTCAGTGCTTTAAAGGAGTTCGGTATAAAAGGATAATTTTTATTAATTTGAAATTAGATAAGCTTATACTGTCCCAACGAAACCGTCTAATCTGAAACTTTGAAGTACAACAGATTTCCAAAATACTTTAATTCTCTTTCAGAACATGTTTCAAGCTCTTTTTCACTACCCTCACAGGACGGACTATTATTTAATTTCATCTTGATTAGTAGTGGTTTTCGTGAGAATTTGGGTTCTGTCTCCTTGAGCGGCAAATCAATCATCTATTACACCGGATAGTTTGACGAAATGTATGCGCCCTCGTTAAAAACCTATCCCTGCTATCTTACTAAACATCTAGTATCTACGAATGTTCTTAAAGAGAGGGTCCTCAAAAATGGACTTGATTAGTGCCTGGATTTCCAACATCCTAAACTCAACATTATCACCCTCATTGTAGGAATTCATGTCCGTCTGAAATTCGTGGCAAATTTTGGAAAGTCTGGAAGTGGTCATCAGAAAAGCTCCTCAAATAAATGACTGTATTAATTTTCAAGTTTTTTCGATTTGTTACACGGAAGCCCTGTTACACAGAGATTTTGACAGTTTATAAATCTTCGAGCGGAATAGTTCGGCCAAATGTATACAACCTTGTTCAAAACAAATCCTCGCTATATTCATTTTGTTTCTGCTAATATCCAGAAAGTGCCTTGATTTCCGTAAACATCCGCGATTAGCTGCTTCATTATAGGAATATATTGTATAGTGAGATGGATAGCAGTTTCTTAACATACTTTTTTCTTTACAAACAGTTAGAATCTAATCGGGTTTTAAGGTCAATTCGGACTAATTCGGACTTTTTTAGAGCATGATTTAGGGATTGTTTCTTTAACTATACCTGGCAAACCTAAGTTCAATTTCATATTGATTAGTAGTTGTGTTTGAGGACTCTTGGGTCTCGTCTCCCCGAAAGCAAAATCAATCATCTATCACACTGAATAGGTATGGTTAGGTTCCATGGGCAGCCACTCATCAAGCAGCTCACTTGGGACCATTCAAAACTGATCCCATTGTGATACCCTAGGGGTAAACAGCTGGGTATTTATTATACGTCCGTTGTTTTCAGGCTAAACCAACCAGATTCCCTGATGAAGGAGTAGATTCGTCTAAGACTCATCTTTGATAACTCATTTAAGCATGATAGGAATGGAATGACGATGATGCGTTCCCTCGGGTTTATTAGAGCCGGGCATTGGCAGAATAGGTGGGACACCGTCTCCTCCTCTTCTTCATTGTAACAGCTCCTACAGTAGTCATTGTATCGTAGGCCCAGTCTTTTAGTATGTTTCCCAATTATACAGTGTCCTGTAATGAAGGAAACAATTAGCCTTATTTGCTCATGACGAAATTCCATAAGTAGATTCGTCCTGCTGGCATCATATACAGGCCAAGTAGACCTCGTTATAATACAGGAAGACTCGCTGGTCCACCTGCTTTATGCAGACTCACATATGATCTGCTGTACAGCAATCTTGCATTTAACAAGAGAAATACCAAAAATAGGGTCGATCTCCCTATCATCCATCATCGCACCCCTTTTGTCTAGTTCATTTGCTATACAATTACCCTGATTTCCATCGTAACCAGGGACCCATATAAGCTATCAGTAAATATGCATATATCACCAGATATTTGATAAAACCTCAGCCAGTTGGATGAACTTCCGCATGAAGAGCCGTACAGAAGTTAGGTAACCTGAAATAGGATTTAATCCCAAAGTTATCAATAAAGAAACCTCCACCAACTCTACTGCCCCTTTTTGAGCCATCAGTATATACCTTTATGATATCGTCAGGGGGGAAGAGTCCGCGCTGCCATAAATCCATATTCGGAATTATAATATGGAAATGCCTATCGCAAAAAGGTTTTGCGATGCAGTAGTTGACATTACTATGTAAGTGTCCATAGTAATTCAGTATCTTGGAGTGCCCATGGTCTTTACCACACTGAATAGTTCGACCAAATGTATACAACCTCGTTCAAATCAAATCCAATCTTCGCAATCTCACCAGACATCTAGTGTGGGGACCGATTAGTGTATTGATTTCCAATAACTCCATTGAAGATGGAATAGATGTCCGTCTGAAAAAAGGGACAAGTTTTAAGGTGTCTGAAAGAAAGGATCAGTAAATCAATCGTCGTATCCAAATCCAAATTTTTTCGATTTATTACTCTGAAGCAGGAATATTTTCGTACTGGATAGTTCGAAGAAATACATGTAATCTTATTCAAAACCAATCAAATTCTCACGATTACTTTCTCTAAAGAGGCGCTTGATTAATAAAGTTTTCCGATTAGCAGCTACGTTATAGGAATAGATGTCCATCTGAAATAACGGGCTAGTTTTAGGAAGCCTGTGAAAAACTATCTGAAAAGCTCCTCAAATCATTGGCCATATCAATTTTGGAGCTTTTTATACCCTTCACCATGAGTGTCAAGGGTATATATAAGTTTGTCATTCCGTTTGTAATTTCTACAATTTTCATGCGCGACCCCACAAAGTATATATATTCTGGATCGTTATATATAGCGAAATCGATATACCCATGTCCATCTGTATATTGAAATCAACTTTCCGTAGCCCCCAAATAACTTACAAACATAATTGATACATCAATATATTGAGAATTCTTCCGAATCGGTCGCTATTTAAAATCGAGAAAAGCGGCCCAAATGAATGAGATATAAGGAAAAAACCGGGACAACCTCGATTTTATGCCTATTCTTGATTTATATCTGGATTACTAAGTCGTTAATATAGACAATATGGATGATAGATGTTTCAAAGTCCATTGCAATGATTTATATAAGGCTATAGTAATTTTGACCTACAATGGGTAAAAGTAGGGAAAATTATTTTTTAACCCGAATTTTTTTTTTACCACAAAAAAAAAAAAAATTTTATTTTTTTTTCAGTGATAAATTTAAAAAAAAATTTTAAAAAATTAAAAAAAAAAATTTGGAAAAAAAATTAAAAAAAAAAAATATTTGAAAAATTGAAAAAAAAAAACCAATTCGAAAAAAAAGTTGAAAACAATTTTGAAAAAAACATTTTTTTTAAATTTTGAAAAACAATATAAAATAAAAAAAAATTTAATTTTGTTTACCTAAAAATATTTAAAATTTTTATTTTAAAGTATAATTTTGTGAAGGATATATAAGATTCGGCACAGCCGAATATATCTCTCTTACTTGTTCGATTTACCAACGTTTTCATGGTCTGTGAAGCCCGAGTTTGTCTTAAATAAATAGTTCCGAAACCACATGAGCAGTTAAAAATCTTAAATTAGGAAAGCATCAGAGACTGTGTAAATTTGGTCATGCTTAATTTATGATTATTTCTAACGGTTCCATGTGCTCTCAAGCCCTCTTGCATAGAGATTCATTTACTAAAATACAACTAATTTGAAGCATTTGTTTTTATTATTTCAAAATTATGTTCTCTAAAGCTATCTGACACAAGGCTTTCATACTAATTCAGAGAGAAGAAGAATGGGAAAATAACAAAGTTTCAGGAACAAACTAAATCGTTTTATAAACATTTTGAAGAATAATTTAAACCAGACATTGAATTCCTTTACAATTATGCTCCTCCAAAAAAAAATACATGTCGATTCACTAACGGTTTGCTGTTGCAGGTCTGTTGCTGTTGTTACTGCTTGTTAAGGTTGTTCCCAAGTTGTTGCCTGCCTGCCTCCCTGCTTGTTCTGTTCATATTTTTGTACAAACAGCAGATTATTTGCTAAAGCAGTTGGTTGGTTTTATGGTGTGGTTAAATTTACGGTTTCTCCTTCATCATGTCGTGATCTTTTGACTTTATATTGTAGCAAATTTGAACTGTTCGTTAAAGTGTTGACCCATTTTTTATCCCAAAATCTTTGTTGGAAATTTCTAACGAAAATAAGCCGCACAATTTCTTAACATCTACAAAAACGTATAACAATCTATATATTTAGAAATGGGCATAGAAGTTGGTGTAAATGTGTTGGAAGTTTGTGGGGATTTTTGTAATATTTAGTGGCATGTTGGTCATGAATTTAACAGGTTTATTTTGGAGGAGCCTTATTGGGAAACAATTAGACATTCAAGTTAAAAAAGGTTTATAAAAGAAAATTACATACCCAGGACCAATTATTGGGAGAGGTTATCGGGAGAAATCATGGACCGATTCTTAGCATTTTCTACATTTTCTATGTATCTGCAATTTATTTTAAGAAAATTGCAATAAAAGTTATGAAAAATATCAAATTTGTTGGAGGTTGTCTCATATTTTGGTCCATAACTCTGTTTCCACTTGACTGATTTTACGCATTTAACAACAAACAATATTTGAGGGAAATTTCATCGCCCTAGTTGTTCCCTGTGGTCCTATTGAGCTTTCAACAGATTGGCAGGCGGACGGACATAGCTAGAACGTCTTAGAATTTTATAAAGACCCAGTATATATATGTATACTTATGTGAGTCTACGATGAATAGTTCGATGTGGGTATAAAAACAGTTGATTAATCAACATTAAACTATTTTTCTACATTTTTCAGCTGTTTTATATTTAAAATAATTTGTTTATTAATTTCTTCTTTTCAGTTTGTGAAGATACAAACACCCCTAAGTCATATCGTTTTCATCCTGGTCTCTGGTCTGGCAAACGATGGTCCTGCTGTAAAGGCATCAGTCGTTCAACATTTGGCTGTCAAGCGGCAACACATTGGCGTGAAACCAACAATAATCCAAGTAAGTTAAATTATCATAATTCTCCACATTTATCACTATAACATACACACTTCTAACATTGAAATTGTTGAATTCCCCAATACTGTCTAAATATTATCTAGTAGCTGTAATCCACCTGCCACTTTGACGTTTTCCTCAAAATTATCAATAATAGATTTTTAAACACATTTTCAAATATTTTAAAATATGTATGTCTGTATGTAGGAACATTCCTCTAATTATTACACATACCATATCAATTTCATAGACATACATGGAGTCCATGGAGAATCTATGGAGTTAATGCTTTTTAGGTTTCATCTGTTTCAGTTTTTTTTTGTTTGTAAATTATTTTTTATTCAATTTTGTTTTAAGCAGGAAATGCGTGCCATACATCTTAAAAAAAATGTGTTTCTTTTTTTTGTACATGTTAAATTCTTATTTTTTTTTAATGTTTCTTCTTAGCTGCCATCATCCACCTCAATATAATCATCATTTGTTCTTGTCGTTATTTGTGTGTTGTTACAACTTACAACAGTGCAGAGGCATCTATGGTTTTAATTTAAGACTTTATGACCTTTCTGTAGTTTATGTTGGATAACGGGCGACTGAAGATCGATATATTTGGTTGCTTTAACAGTTTGTTACAGCAAATACTTAAAATAGAGATACACACATTCAATTAATCGAGTTTCTTTAAGGTTAATATGTATTTTTAGGTTAGGAGTTTGATACTAACTCTAGATGTTTAAAAATACGTGTATATTGCTTCTGGAAGGTTTCAAACTACTTAAGTAGTTCAAAATCATAAATTTACAAGTCATCAAATGTCATGCAATTATTCTCCAACTTCTTTTTAATTGTAATTTTCTATTACCAAAGATATCTTCTCTAAATTCCAATTATATTGAAATTTTGACAGTTTATACATCTTTTCGAATATATGAAAAATAGAAATACTTTGGAGCAACAAAATCTTTAATTTCAAATCTCTTCTAGGAAAGTTGTATACACTTTCGGAAATATTTTATAAGAAGTACGGCTTCTTGTGCTCTCCTCGGAAGGTTTCAAAATTCTCAGGCAGCTCAAAATCTCAAATTTACAAAGCAGCTGTGACAGTGTAAGTCAAGCTTGTTTTTTTTAAACTATTTTAGAAATAATTTCTCTGAAGTTGCATAACTTAAAGCTTTCTTCCGAATGGTGCACTTTTAACGAGTAGTAGAAAATAATGACAAAAAAACAATGCTTCGGAGAGTTTGTAGATCTTTTCGTATTTTCTTTTCATTCTTTCTTAAAATTTCAAGAATTTTAAGTAATAAACTAAAATGTTTCTCCTCAGAAGGTTGCTTACCTAGAGACCTCACGAAAATTATAAAATTACGAAGTTTTCAGAAGACATTAAATCGTAGCGAACTTCATTTAAATTATTTCTAAAAATTCACATAATTTGATTAGATTTGTATTATAAATCCATTGATTCGGAATCAATTTCTCACAGGTCTCTCCTTGGAAGGTTGCAGACATTAAGAGCTCATGAAAATTATAAAATTACAATCTTTCAAAAGCATTTTAAATGGTATCAAGCTTATTTCATATAATTCTTAAAATTACACATATATTGCGCAAGATTTATAGGAACTTACCGCTGAATGTTTATTTTCACAGGGCTCTCCTCGTAAAGTTAGATGCCTCGTAAGCTATTTAGAATATTAAAAGCTCGATATTTTAAACATTGATAAATTATTGTTGAAAATTAAATGGGTTGTAGATGGGATTTCATTAAACGAGTTCAAGATTAAGGTTCCGTTCTTTCTCAAGGCTCCGTTCTTTCCCCTACTCTATTCCTTATTTTTCTAAATGACCTTCAAAGTCAAACTTTCAACCCTATCTATTCTTTTGCAGATTCATATTCACAACATTTGCCATTCATATTCATTCAGCTATAGGCCAAGCCTTTCGGAGATTGGGGCAATAAGGCAAAACATGAATGATACACTTAACCAAGATCTTGTGACAATTTCTGAATGGGGTTGTGTGAATAGAGTCGATTTTAATGCACGTAAGACTCAATGTTGTATGTTAACACACAAACGCACGACATATCATGTTCTTCATTTGTTTCTATGGGTGGTGTAAATATTAAGGAATCAGAAGCTCGAGATTTTTCAGGCATGAGAATACAATGTGATGTTCGCTGGACAAAACACATTTTTCAAGTGTCGAAGGAAGCATTCAAGTGACTCAGTTTTCTAAGACAGTGTAAGAAATATTTCACTTCATCTGATCTTATTATATACACCACTTATATCCAACCCAAAATGGAATATAACTCTCATGTATGTGCCGGTACAGGAGAGGGCTAAGGTGCTAATCGGTGACAGTAGGGTATCCAGTTCTATTGATTCTCTGGAGCATCTTCGCAATGTGGGTTGTGTTTCACTGTTCTATCGATACTACATTGGAATGTGTTCTGATGAAATTAGGGAACTTGTTCCAGATACCCGTAGTTTCTTTCGAAATACGCGTTCATCAGCGGGGACTCATCCATTTGTGGTCGATTGGCCAGTGGATTGCATAACACACTACAGAGAAAATTCGTTCTTTAGCCGTACCGTCCAAATGTGGAATAAGGTTCCTTTCGAAGTATTTGCTGCCGCTTTCAATGTAGGAAAATTCAAATCAAATGTCCACAAACACTACTCCCTCTATCCTCCTTCCCATAACCTATTTTCCTAGTTCCAACACAATGCATTGCATGAGTAGGGGTCATTCGCTGAGTGCTGGTCCAAGCAAAACAAAATACATCTTACTGAGCTTGTTTTGAATTGTTTTGCAAAGTGTTTGAAGCAATAAGTCATATTTGTTATATAACCATCTTAATTATTGATCTATTTGGAAAGTTTCATACCCAAGTTTAGTATAAGTTAGAACAGATAGGGTTCAAAAATTACCTAATCACATTAATGATACTGCCATCGAAGTCGAAAGTATTGCATCCTTAGAGAATGACAGCTAATATGCTTTATAGTTTTCAGATCTTCCTAATCTTCGTACATCCCACATAATTTTGGAGTGTCAGTGATGATTAAACTTAAAAAGGTTCTCGGACTTCACCGTTTATACCTAAAACCAGTTTGAAACATGTCATGTCTTTCTTGGATCTCAGAATCTTTCTCACCTTGCAGTATCTCCCGTTCGTATTAACCAATATCCACTCACCGATTGACTGATTTGTGGAATCACTTTCAAATGTTGTTCCGAAACTTATATCACAAGTTATTCCTTCAAATCTCTTAGCATTGCTTATGATCTATTGAACCTCATAGATTTTCGAATTTTGGAAGCTGGTATAAATCCTCGCAAATTAATTTTTTTATTTAATAGAATACGACTCCTAAACAAGTTTTCAAAGCCAGTATATATCCAACGCTCTCCGGAATGTATCAGTATCAATCTTTCTTGCTGGAAATCGAAGTATTTTCGTTAACTCTCCTCAAATTTCAATGATGTATTTTGTGAGTCATTGTAACAGAAATAGTAAACGTCATTCTTTGTCTCCCTTATGAAAACTGAAATAGCATCTAATGAAGCTTTAAATACTTTCAATATCTACATTCAATACATACGAAATGTTGATCAATAATGTTGATTTTTTGTCATCTGGAAAAGTAATTACAGTTACAGAGAAGCTGTCCTTCTCTAGAAATGATTAGATTAAATATACATACGAAGTGAAAATGTATAAATCAGACGGCGTTCGATAATTGGGAACCTTATTATTCTATATGAGACAATACGCCACAAAAGCATGAAAGTATGTTCGTGCCAAAATTTTAGACGTTATCAATACGGATTTCCCGTTTTCAATCCATGTTTTATGACGAATAGACTGCATAGATCAGACTATGACATTGGTCTCCACCTTCCAGAGAATTTCATCCCAATATTCACTGGTGTTTCAAGATCTCATGAAAGGGTCGCATGTTGTATCTATTCCTACTAGTTGAACACCTTCCAGATAATTTCATCCCAATATTCACTGATGGTTCAATAACTCATGAAAGGCTTGGATGTGATTACTATTCTGAGCAGTTGAATTGAAGACTGTTCCTCAGGTTACGGTAGCGTAATTCAATAAATACAGTCGCGTATTCGGTATCAAGGGATATTGGGTAAGATATCCACATATTTACTGATAGTAAGAAAGCCATTAGATCCGTATTGGGTTCCAGGACGTGGGGACATTGATGGTAGCTGTAAAGCTGACGCACTAGCGAATGCCAGCACCATCCTAGATTTGAATGAGTTCGGTAGTTGTTATAGAATTGTTTCCATATCAAATTTGTAATTATAACAGTTTTTCTATAGAAAAATTATCAGTATAACAGTTTTTCTAATATAACAGAAAGTATAACACTTTTTCTATACACAAATTTTCAGTATAAACTTTTTTCTATACAAAAATTTTTCAGTATAATAGTTTTTCTATAGAAAAATTGTCAGTACAACAGTTTTCTATAGAAAAACTTTGTCAGTACAACAGTTTTCTATAGAAAAACTTTCAGTATAACAGTTTTTCTTTAGAAAAATTTTCTGTATAACAGTTTTTCTATTGAAAAATTTTACAATATAACGGTTTTTCTATAGAAATATTATCAGTATAAAAGTTTTTCTACGGAAGAATTTTAAGTATAACAATTTTGTATAGAAAAATTGTCAGTATAATAGTTTTTCTATAGAAAAGTTGTCAGTATAACAGTTTTTCTATACAATATACAACTATTTCCACACAAATAGAAAAACTTTCAGTATAACTGTTTTTCTTGAGAAAAATTTTCTGTATAACAGTTTTTCTATTGAAAAATTTTACAATATAACAGTTTTTCTATAGAAATATTATCAGTATAAAAGTTTTTCTATAGAAAAGTTGTCAGTATAACAGTTTTTCTATACAATATACAACTATTTCCACACAAATAGAAAAACTTTCAGTATAACAGTTTTTCTATTGAAAAATTTTACAGTATAACCGTTTTTCTATAGAAATATTATCAGTATAACAGTTTTTCTACGGAAGAATTTTGTATAGAAAAATTGTGAGCAAACAGCAAAATTGTTAGTATAACAGTTTTTCTATAGAAAAGTTGTCAGTATAACAGTTTTTCTATACAATATACAACTATTTCCACAAAAACTTTATCTCATTGCCGAAGAAAGATGAGAGAAAGAGCTAATAGAAAGGAGACCAGAAATATTTGGATTTGCAATAAATCTTCCACATAAAGATACCTTTAGTGGTAATTTTTGGTCACGTGTTAAGGAAGTCGCTCAAAGGTCAACGACTTTCTTACAACGACGAAGAAGACAGAGAAGACAACTTAACGTCTTCTCTGTCACTCTGTCACAACTTAAGACATAGAATGTAATATCAATTTTTCATAAGTCTTAATTGTGTAGAGTATCTTAAACAGTCGATCTGTTCACCATTATTTTTATAATTTTCTTTTACTTCATTTCAATCCAAAAAAAATATATAACTAAACACAACTCCTCAATTTATAACCGCAACGAATTTCTCTACAAATTTTATTTTACCAATAATACATGCAAAGACATGTCTCCGTAGTCCCTCGTCTTTTCTATTTCTTTAATATATTAAAGAACATTATCTTTTTTTGTTAAAAAAAACATAGGAAAAATAAATAAATTACATATATACAAATGTTTCATACATATTTTTAGCCGTACATAATTTTACATTATCTACTCATACCGGCAGCAGCACATCCAAACATATTTACTCGCTTTCATTTAGAATAAATTCTCTACTCATATTGAATGCTGATGATGTTGCATCCATCCATCTAGTTACTAGTTGCAGCTTCTACTGGTGTCGTTGTGGCGTGGCGTGGTGTGGTGTGTCTTTTAAGAAAACAGTAGCGAAGTGTATAAAGAGTCAAATTTATTTGTTTCTTCTTGATTTGGTTTTATTTTTGGTTTCAAAAGAAATTCAGTTTCTTTGACTGGTTGCCTGCCTGCCTGCCTGACTGCCTGTCCCAACATATATCACTTTGGTCATGGTATTCACACTCATCATCATTATTGTTGGTTTGTGTCTTTGCGCCCGATTGTTGGAGTATTTGAAGGACGGTGGGAGGGAGTTTGTTTATGAGGGGAACTGTTTAGAAAGAAATCAGTTTGTGGTTGGTTCAGCTACTGTGTGAATAATTTTTGTGCAGTCTAAGACCGCAGCGTCATTATTATTTTTTTGCATTTTTTTTTTGTTTAGTTTAATTTAATTTTAGCTGTAATTTGTATTTAGTTGCGTATTGTTTCGGATTTAAACAAATTGCATGAATATATAGTATAATTTTGTTATAGAATCTAAATATAGCGATTTTATAATTGGTATTTGCTTATGCAATCATTAGTGTTACTACAATTTGAGAAAGGAAGCTGCTGGGGATCACACCGATCATGGTTTATGATTTACTCGACTTATGTCCAGACTGACTTATTTATTACTAGCTTTTTATTGTTTTGGTTTTGATCCCAAAAAATATGCAGTATTCTCTCCATAATACGCTTATTTTTGGAATTCTAATAGATCAACTGGAGTGAGATCACAAGGCCCCCCGAAAGGGTCAATTTGGCTTTATGGAAAATTAACACAATACGAATTTACTGTTTTTAATAAGATTTGAGCAAGTCTTGAATATTGTTCTCTGAATTCAATTTTCTGAATTCTGATATAACAACGGGTATGAGGTTGCTAGGCCCCCAATGGTGCACCTTGTCTATTTGGAAATTTAAAACCATGGGAATTTTCAGTTTGAGATCCGATTTGAAAAAGTCTGGAATATTGTTCTCCGTCGGGAACTACAATGTTTTCAAATAAACATTTCCTTAATTAAATTTTCTGAATTCCGATATACTACATGGGTGAAGCCGAGAGGCCCCCAATGGGTCACCTTGTATGTATGGACAATTTAAAATCATGGAAATTTTCTGTTTATGATCTTATTTGAAGAAGTCTGGAATATTGTTCTCCATCTGAAACCAATTTTAAATATTAATTCAATTTTCCTTTTACAACTCCTTCAAAAACTGATAATTTTTAAACCAAACTGACATTTAGATTAATTTCAAACAATAAACTACTTAAACTTTTAAAAATTTACATTTCACAACTTTAAACTAAATCTACACATATTTAAATTGTCACTAACAACAACACTTGACATTGAAAATGACATTTGTCTTTGACAATTCTACTCTAAACACTCCTTGTCTCTCCCTCTCTCTTTCTCCCAACACTCCTCTTAATAGCAATTGCCACTGTCAAACATCAATGTTATTTACGACATTTTCCATACTAAATACACATGTCTACTTTGTATTTACCTTCAATAGTAGAAAGAACTTGAAACATTTCAAATTGCAGCCAAACAACACAAAAACGTACGTACTGCTAGCAACAATGTACAATTTACAACATGCAATTGTCAATTGTCACATGTTTTAAGATGATGACGATGATGAAATGAAATGAAACGAAACATTTATTCACTCTCCTTAAATACACAGCATCATGTGCTGTAAACATGTCATGTTCAAACTACTTATACTCGTATTGTTCTCTTTACTTTGTATTGTATGTTTATCCGAACAATGTACTTGCAGTACCGTGTATTTAGAACTAGAATAAAAAAGGAATTATTATCCTTGCTAAAACAACAACCAACCATAAGAGCGTCAACAACAATATGAGCAAATTTACGTTTGCATGTCAAGAAGAATAATAAAAAAACCTAAAAAAAATAACCTTTTTGAAAGAAATTGAATGAAGGTAGTATTACGAGACTGCCATGTGTTGGTTGATATAATGAGTGTGGCTTTTAGTTTGTACGTGTTACATAATACTGCTCCAAATTTTAAATTAATTGCCGTAATATCTACATTATTTTACAGAATTATTTCGCTTAAAAACTCATTTTGCGAAAACAACTATTGAAATCAGTCGATTTTTGGAGTGTTCAATAATTGACATGTTTGACACAAACTATCAAAGCTAGCTTTGTCACTGTAGAGAAGTGTCCATACATATTGGTTGCTTTCCCTCATGTTTAAAAACAAACAGTTTCATTATTTATGAAACCCCATTCCCCATAAAACAATCGATCTTTTGCGTACAATATTCGGTATATAAGGGCAATTGATTCCCTTAAGCCGGCTATGTGTCTTGGGGGAATCAATTGCCCTTCCAGGAGCTGCGTTTTGACCTTGTATCTTTTTATAGGATTCCTTTAAATATCAATGCTAAATATAAGGTCCGGATTATCCAGAAACGATCCAGAACCTTAAATTGAGATGAATACTGAAAAGCCAGATGAAGCTAGAAAATTGTTTCTTTCCAATAAGCATGTAGTTGGTCAACTCACAAGGTCTCTTAACAATCATATTGTCATAATGTCTTAATATATCACGACTCGGTGGCTCGGCTAAAACGACTCTTAGGCATTCGGCGTTGGTCTCTGCTGGTTCGTTACGATAACACAATGAACATAGCATATAAAGTAGTATTATCTTAGGACAGTTGTTGCTTGAAAAGCAATAAAATCCAATGTGAAATATTAGGACATTATGACAATATGATTGTTAAGAGACCTTGTGAGTTGACCAACTATATTCAAAAACAAGTAAGAGAGATATATTCGGCTGGGCCGAATCTATATACCCTTCACCAAATAAAAATTTTTAGGTAAACTAAATTTATTTTTTTTTTCCAGTTGTTTTTTTTTTCATTTTTTGGAAAAAAATATTTTTCGAATTTTTTTTTTAAAGTTTTTATGTAAAATTTTTTTTATTTTTTTTAAATTTAAAATTTTTTTTTTTTAAATTTAAATTTTTTTTTTTAAATTTAAAATTTTTTTTTTTTTAATATTTAGCGAAAAAAACTTTTGGTGAAAAAAAAATCTGGTTAAAAATTTGACCCATTGTAGGTCCAACTTACTATGGTCTTATATACGTCGTTGCAAAGGTTTTTGAAATATTTATCATTAGATATCCATATTGTCTATATTAATGACTTAGTAATCCAGATATAGGTAAAAACATAGGTAAAAAATCGAGGTTGTCTCGGATTTTTGCTCATATCTCCGTTATTTATGGACGGATTTTGCTGATTTTAAATAGGAAACTTCTCGAAACCATGTCTGACAGAATTATTGAAGATTTGGATTCCGAAGATATCTGGGGTCTTCAGAAAATTGATTTCAACAGACAGACAGACAGACGGACATGGCTTAATCTACTTCGCTATCTATAAGGATCCAGAATATATATACTTTATAGGGTCGGAAAATTATATTGTGGAAATTACAAACGGAATGACAAATTTATATATACCCTTCTCACGAACGTGAAGGGTATAATAAAAGGGTGCGTGAAAAGACCGTCCCTTTTTGAATAAAACATAGGTTTCTGGACAAAAAAAATCATTTTATTTTTCAACAGCTTTATATGCTTTGTGCAACGTTTCTCTAATTTGTTGATCCCTTCCAAAAAATAAGATTTGTCGAGGTCATCAAAATAGATATTTGGTTGTGAGATGATTTCATCGTTTGGGGCTCTTTCCGCCATTTCTTCAGGTTTGGAAACAATAAATAGTCACTTGGGGCTAAATCCAGAGAATTGGGTGGATGAGGGAGCAATTAATAGTCCAATTCATGAATACATGCCATGGAAACTGTACATGTGTGCACCCATCTTGCGGAAAGCTTACTCATATCCAAGTGATCATTCAAAATAGAAACCACTGAGCCATGTGAGATGCCTATGGCATCCACAATCTCTCGCTTTGTGAATCTCCCATCGGCCAACATTAAGGACTGAGATCCTAAAATTCTTAACACACGTTTTTCTTTAAAACTTTTAACCCAAGTATTATTTGATTTTTTTTTTTTGATCAAGTTACCTTTGTAAAGCATGTCAGTTATTATGTTTAATGTCAATTATGTTCATTTGTTGTTAATCTGATTAAAATGAGTGACCAGAAAAAAGTGCGTACTAAAATTATTAAATATTTTCAACAAAACCGAACTTGGTCCTACAAAAAGTTGGCCAAACAATCAAAGGTCTGCTATCAAACTGTTGCCAATGTTATTAAACAGTATCGGGAGAACTTGTCCGTTGATATAAAACCTGGTACAGGTAGAAGGAATTGTCCACATGATGTTTCTAAAGCCAAAAAATAGAAAGCATTATTAAAAGAGCTCCCAACACTTCCGGTAGGAAAGCAACCCGGTTAGCTCAGTGCACGGACTATTTGGTACGAAAAGTTAATGCCAATGCAGGTTTAAAAACATACAAGGCTCAGAAAGTTCCTAACAGGAACTCTGCTAAAAATTTAGAGGCCAAATGCAGAGCATGGAATTGAAGACAAATTTTATACAAAAAATATTCCTGCTGCATAATGGATGACGAAATGTACGTATGGAAAGTTTTTTGCAGCTTCTGGGTCAATAATTGTATGTTGCTGATGCTCGAGGGAATGTTGAAGAAAAGTTTAGGACCCAAAAGCAGAAAATTGTCCCAAAAAGTTTTTGGCGTGGCAAGCAATATGCGGTTGGGGCAAAATAAGCCAAACATTTGTTACAAATGGCTCTATAAATACCGAAATTTACATCAAGGAAGGTTTATAAAAGAGGATGCTTCCATTCATAAGACTTCTTAATGTGTTCACTTATTTTTGACCTGATTTGGCATGTGTCACTATGGTAAGAAAGTCTTGAGTGGTAAAAGAACAATAATGTGGTGTTTGTACCAAGAGAGGCAAATTCTCCAAACTGCCTGGAGCTGAGTCCAGTGGATAGATATTGGGTTCTTGTTAAAAGAGAATTGAAGAGCACAAAAAAGATGTCCAAAAGTGTGGTGGAAGGGTTTTCGAAAAATGTTCAAAATTCCATCATTAGTGTTTAGAACTATAAAAACAATTTTTTTTTTTTTTTGTAAATTGTAATAATAATTTCATTTTAATGATTTTTCGATTTCAGTCCTTATATCTTAAATTTTTTAAATTGTACGGCTTCAAAGAAATTCAGTAAACCAATTTTTTTTACCATTGAAATTGTGGGTGCGCAGTTCCTATAGTATTTATCAAGCTTCGCCTTGACACGAAATTCACATTTTTCCATTTTCTCCTCAAGTCATGTGGTAGTCTGCTATCAATGGCTGTCAAACACAAATTAAATGACGCACATTTTGAGAGGAGTCAACTGACAGATGCCTATTGACAGGAGCAGTGTTGACCTTTCAGCCGGGAAATGCAAAATATCACGGACTTATTGACCCACTCTGGTATCTTGGGTCTTTTCTACATTATTGTTTCTAGGAAGAAAAGGGTAATGGCGGTTTTCGGACAAAAAATAATATGAAAATTCAAAATTTTCCCAATTTTAAAATCGATGGATGTGTTTTTTTTTTAATAATAGCAACAATTAAAGTGGTCATAAATTGTGTGTTACACTGGTCAACAAAATTTTGTAGCAGGAAATGTACTTACTAATCTTGAATTACCTACCTACCATCATTCAAACTCCATATTTATTTTGATTTGATCTGGTCTAGTTTTCTCCTCATGTACAAGCAGAAATAAAATAATAAATGCAAAAACAAGAGCTGCTCTAAGTTCCGATTGTTCAGCTATGCCAGAAGCAATCGAAAACGATTCAATAGACACTGATCAAGAAACATTATCTTTTTAAAACTTTATCATCTAATGAGTCAAATCTGCTATTTCAAAAAGATCTCAAATGATTTGATACTTGACTTAAATATGTCCAAACAGCAGGCAGAACTTTTGGCCTTTCGATTAAAGGGGTGGAGTGAATCAAGCCAATGTCGGATAGTCTGTTCCAAAGTGAAGCATATCACAGAGAGAGCGTTTTGCATCGATCGTAACAAATTGTAGTCGGTTGGGAAACTGTCTGGAATATAAAGTGGGTGAAGCAAAACTTTCCAACCACTTCATTCTAAATACTTTTTAACAGGTATTGCAACATGTGGCAATACCTGTTACCTGGCCTCATATTCTGGGCGGTTTTCGGTACGTTGCGTTCGGTACGGTTCCCTGTGCTGGTCTGGTCAGATTTCAGCAGTTCATAATATATAAGACCCTTTAGGTCCCTCCAAATGTAGACAATTACCTTACGACCATGAATATTTGGCATTATGTCGATTCGCATACGATCTCTCCTACGCTTCGGTTTATCGTAATGGATCTATTTTTCATTGCAAGTAATGCAAGCGTAAGCATCATTTCGGACATGTAAAATCATCTTTCAAGGTCTCTCGACTTCAATTCGTATGGTACCCAATTTTCCTGCTTTGAATGCTGCTGCTCGCAAGCATCACTTTCAAGGTCTCTCGGCTTTAATGCTGCTGCTCGCAAATTGAAATTGCTGCTTGAGTAGCACAAACCATCTCTTGCATGTTGAAACCGATGGAACACATTCTACATAAGCTTTGGTGAGCAATCGGTGTGCTTCAGCGGCACATTTCTCAAATTAAACAAGTAAAGCAAAACTTCCCGCACATGACGCTTTGTTGGCACGAAATTGGACATTTTCGAAGTAAATGAAATCCTTGTTGTTTACACTATAGTGTTTAATAACTTAGTGAGAAAGTTACCGCAGTTCAAAAGATCCCACATTTAAGTCATACACCCAATAGTACTTGAGACTTTTCAGAAACAAATTATGAACTGTTTAATTCTTTAGCTTATTTTATAGCAACTCGATATTCTCTTAATTCAATTAAAAATAATCGACATTAACAATTTATGTTTGAGTGGTCAAAATGGCCTAACTCCAAATATTCGATGACCCAGTAAACTGTGTGATTTAAATATTAGTTCTAAAAATGATTTGATTGTGGAAATTTTGAAATTAACTTAACCAGAACTCTAAATTTATAGGGTCCAAGCGAATATTCGGTTTGGGGTTTGGGTGTTCTCCAATATGGCGTTATAAAATGTTGGTAATAATTAACTTAATAGGGTAGATTGCTCAGCAGTTCCTACCTGAAACCATTGGCGAATATTGTTATGAGATTTGTAGTGAGAAATATAGATTTTGGTCTTAAATTTGATGAACTCTTCAATATTGAATTGTGTTAATATGTACAATACTAAACAGTTACTAAACAATATAATATTTTTACAAAACTAAAGTCAGACTAACAATTTAGCCAACAACACAATGGCAAAAGGCAGCAGAAGGTATACAAATTTTCTAAAGAGACTAATGCGTGATAAGTGCAGTTATAAATACAATTGTACCAACTGACAGCATTTCATAAATACACAAAAAAAAACACAACACATGATGATGAGTCTTTGGAAAAGGACGACAACTTAAATGCATAATTTCAGTTGCTGCACAACAGAAGCAGCAAAAGCAAAATCAGCAGCAGCAGCAGCAGACACTGTGAAAAGATACTCAAGTGTCAAGAAATTGTCAGTGATTTGTTGCAATTGTTTTCGACCGTTCTCTTCTAAAACAAAAACAGTAAAACGTGACTTGAGTGCATTAGTATGTTATTGTTTTCACACATTTTAAGTATCTATATCTATGCATTCGTTTTCTATAACAATTTTTAAATAAAACTGAATACCTACACAAAGAAAAAAACGCAATTTAAATTTAACACTTGTTCTTTGGTTTTCAAGACGAGACTGCTTAAACCAGCATCTATCCACTTTGTATACACAATTTAGCTTATTGACATTTTAGTTTAGTTCTGTATTTTCTGTCTTCTATTGTTTAGTATTTTTTTTTTTTTTCAACACTTCACTCCTCTTCAATCTCCACAGGAAACTAAACTAAACAAAGAACAAAATGAACATGATTTGTATTTTTTTTTAAATTTTTTCTTTTAGTTTTGTAAAAGGAACAAATAATTTACAGTTTGTTTTAAAGCAATATTTACCCAAGAGTTTGTTTTCTGTTTTATTTTTAAACAAGAAAAGGAAAAAATACTTGTTTGTTAGTTACAAAAAAAATTCAAATAATATTTACTTGTTAAAACTCACATAGTTTTGTTTGTGGGGTTTTGCTTGTACAATATTTGCAACCCTGCTAAGCATTATTTAAATGACACATAAACCAATATTGCAGGTTACTTACCTTTTTGCCCCTCATATACTTTAAGGCGCCTTTGAGTGAGAGTTCGAAAAACAAGATTTATTTATATTACATTAATTATAATTGTAATTATTATAACTACAATTATTTATAATTATTACGCAGATCAAGCATACTATTTTTTTTTTCTCTTTGTGAAAAAAAAACTCCCCCCTTTTGTAAGTGTTCAAAAGAGTTACATGATTCATTATTAAAAAATTTTCCTTATAAATGTCGTAAAAATGTTCCCCTTGTTGGTGCTGTTGATGCTGTTGTTCTTGTTTTCGCCCATTATAAGTTCCACATGCTTGTACTTTTTGTTTTTTGTCATACTCATGAAAAAAGTGCAAAAATTACACCCTTTAATTAAAGAGGAATGATTAACGGAGCGAGAAACATAAGGCCCTTAAATAAGTTTTTAATTGTTCAGTTATTCATTTTCTAATCTTTCTTATAAACTTAGAACCGTAGCAAAAATAAATAGAAATACAAAAACCAATGAAACTTATACGCGGGTTAATACTTATGTTTTGGGATATCAATCCATCAAGGTTCTCTGAAAAAGTAATTTTATTTTTTTCCAATTTTTTTTTTTATTTTTTTTTTTTAAATTTTTTTAAAATTTATTATCTCAGCCATTTGTGGGCCGATTTTCTCGATGTTAAATAGCGCCCAAGCGTTTTCCGATATAATAATGTTTCAATGATATTTGTAAGTTATTTGGGGGCTAC
This sequence comes from Calliphora vomitoria, assembly GCA_942486065.2. Lineage (NCBI taxonomy): Eukaryota > Metazoa > Arthropoda > Insecta > Diptera > Calliphoridae > Calliphora > Calliphora vomitoria. The sequence goes on along the minus strand of OW818030.2, from coordinate 111,157,869 downwards.
AGAAAGTTGATTTCAACATATGACATATATTCCCCTGCCACTCATGGTGAAGGGTATAAAAACTGTAACTATTGGTGTCAAAATAACTCGAATAGGCCAAATTATGTGTCACTTTGATGATGATTAACAAGTCTCTTTTAAAATAGAGGAAATATTTTCGGTCAAATTTTGTCATTCGGTCAAACTATAGAAATTAATAATAACAAACTAAGGTTAAATGTCCTAGGGGTCATCAATCAACGACATGCAACGATTCGTTATGTTTTAATGAGACCTGATCCTATTGTAGTGCAATGGGGACATGTGGAAATGTAGCAGAAATATGTAATCTGGTTCTCTTCTTAGCTAAGGGTAGATATTTCAGATTTCATGTATAAATTCATGGATATAAGGTAAAAATTATTCAACATTTTCACTTCAAATTAGCCACAGTACTCCGAAATTAGCCTGCGTGGGGGCCACATGTTCTTGTGCTGCATCACGCAAGTTTTTAACATTCTCCAGGGTTATGTAATCGAGCATCCAATATCGTTTCTCGCATAGCAATTTCATTTGCAACACTATATCGGAGTTTGACTTGCATACAATGAACTAGCTGAAAACGGTCCGCATTGCTGGTCCTTAGAAATCTTCTGTTTTATATTGCATCTCGATCTCGGTCTTAATATACAGTGTCGGACAAAACAAAAGCACGTACTCCCCCGACCTAACTTCGCACCCCAAACACTTATTATCTGTAGCCAGATGACGGCGATGTTCTTCGTTATTAATGTGTCAATCGATTTGTATTTCATTGTATCGCCAGGCAGTTTGTTGTCGGGACCAATTGAAAGAAGAGCTTGCAAAAAGTTTGTTCATTGTTCCAATCAGCACACCATACAGTGACTTTGAGCGGGTGTAATGGCTCTTCGTGGGTTACACGCGGATTTTCAGTGCCCCAAAAGCGTAAATTTTGATTATTTACGTACCCGCTAAGATGGAAATGGGCCTCATCACTCATGATTATTTTTGATGAAAAATCATCTTCCTCTTGGTCGTGATTAAGGATGGCTTGAGCGTATGTTAGACGCGATTGGCGGTCAGCAGCTAACAGCTGATGCACCGTCTGGACTTTGTACGGAAACATCTTCAAATCTTATACCAAAATTCGCTGTAAAGACTGTCGACTGATACCCATTTGCGTGGCACGTCGTCTGGTCGATGTCGACGGCGCTTTCATGACATCCTCGGCTACAGCAGCAATATTCTCTGCAGAACGGCTACTCCGGGGTCTGCCACGCCTGGCAGCATCTCGTGTTGTGCCAGTCTCTTCGAGGCGAGCGGCTAAACGTCGCAGTGTTTCACCAGTAGGCGTTGGACGGCCAGGAAATCTGCGACGAAATTCACGTTGTGCCAAAGTCACCGACCGATTATTGGTCAAATAAATAGTCAGCAATATTCCGCGTTCTGGAGCAGTGTAGGTAACATTGTTTATTAACGTGTATTTTGCATGTGTTTACTACACAAATGTCAAAACAGAACTGACATTAGGGGCCAATCGCAAAATTTATAGCATTTTCTGATAGGAGGATTACTTTTGCGCCACCTTGTATATATATAGATGTAGCTCATTCAATGTATACCTTGATCACTTAAACGATTCACACAATGGAGTAATGTGAAGGAGCTATTTCAGTTCTAGTTTAGTTCAGTTCTAGTTCAGTTCTAGTTCAGTTCTAGTTCAGTTCTAGTTCAGTTCTAGTTCAGTTCTAGTTCAGTTCTAGTTCAGTTCTAGTTCAGTTCTAGTTCAGTTCTAGTTCAGTTCTAGTTCAGTTCAGTTCTAGTTCAGTTCTAGTTCAGTTCTAGTTCAGTTCTAGTTCAGTTCTAGTTCAGTTCTAGTTCAGTTCTAGTTCAGTTCTAGTTCAGTTCTAGTTCAGTTCTAGTTCAGTTCTAGTTCAGTTCTAGTTCAGTTCTAGTTCAGTTCTAGTTCAGTTCTAGTTCAGTTCTAGTTCAGTTCTAGTTCAGTTCTAGTTCAGTTCTAGTTCAGTTCTAGTTCAGTTCTAGTTCAGTTCTAGTTCAGTTCTAGTTCAGTTCTAGTTCAGTTCAGTTCTAGTTCAGTTCTAGTTCAGTTCTAGTTCAGTTCTAGTTCAGTTCTAGTTCAGTTCTAGTTCAGTTCTAGTTCAGTTCAGTTCTAGTTCAGTTCTAGTTCAGTTCTAGTTCAGTTCTAGTTCAGTTCTAGTTCAGTTCTAGTTCAGTTCTAGTTCAGTTCTAGTTCAGTTCTAGTTCAGTTCTAGTTCAGTTCTAGTTCAGTTCTAGTTCAGTTCTAGTTCAGTTCTAGTTCAGTTCTAGTTCAGTTCTAGTTCAGTTCTAGTTCAGTTCTAGTTCAGTTCTAGTTCAGTTCTAGTTCAGTTCTAGTTCAGTTCTAGTTCAGTTCTAGTTCCGTTCTAGTTCAGTTCTAGTTCAGTTCTAGTTCAGTTCTAGTTCAGTTCTAGTTCAGTTCTAGTTCAGTTCTAGTTCAGTTCTAGTTCAGTTCTAGTTCTAGTTCAGTTCTAGTTCAGTTCTAGTTCAGTTCTAGTTCAGTTCTAGTTCAGTTCTAGTTCAGTTCTAGTTCAGTTCTAGTTCAGTTCTAGTTCAGTTCTAGTTCAGTTCTAGTTCAGTTCTAGTTCAGTTCTAGTTCAGTTCTAGTTCAGTTCTAGTTCAGTTCTAGTTCAGTTCTAGTTCAGTTCTAGTTCAGTTCTAGTTCAGTTCTAGTTCAGTTCTAGTTCAGTTCTAGTTCAGTTCTAGTTCAGTTCTAGTTCAGTTCTAGTTCAGTTCTAGTTCAGTTCTAGTTCAGTTCTAGTTCAGTTCTAGTTCAGTTCTAGTTCAGTTCTAGTTCAGTTCTAGTTCAGTTCTAGTTCAGTTCTAGTTCTAGTTCTAGTTCTAGTTCAGTTCTAGTTCAGTTCTAGTTCAGTTCTAGTTCAGTTCTAGTTGAGATCTAGTTCAGTTCTAGATCAGTTCTAGTTCAGTTCTAGTTCAGTGCTAGTTCAGTTCTGGTACAGTTCTAGTTCAGTTCTAGAGGAGCGAATGAACAAAAGAAACCTATCCAAAAGAAACCTAACCTCGATATCAAAGTTTGTTCTCTCCTGTCTTAATTCCTCCTTTGCACTATATTTTTATTTTGCTCTTCACCAGTACGAATATTTATCGTGTTTCTGCATGTCCAGGCAGAAAGAAGAACACTCACTATCCATCCCTACATACTTACAAACATGCCTTTACAGACACCCAACATATTGTTGCACAAAGTGCAATGTTCTTATAAATCATTGCCACCACTAACTTCATTTAACATTTAGTTCATTCTGTTAGTTTTTCTTGTTTTTTCGTATCGTTTTTTTTGTACTTTGGCTCCTTTTGCTGCACAGCTTTGATGTTACAAAAGGGAATTATGTCGTTGTCACTGCTCGACTCCTTCTTTTTCATGTTAACAACACTTAAATACCACAAAATTGTCATGATGATAATGATGATGACGATAATTTCGTATTTATTTTACTTTTCTGTTCTGTAACACATTTAATGGTTTCTTTTTTGTTCGGTGGCCACAACTTTTGTTTTTTTGTGTCTTTTATAACAGATTTTTTTTAAAGGGTTGACAAACTTTGTTTTTTAAGGGAAAATAAAGCAAATGAATTGTAACGAATTTTGTTTTTTAAATTACAAAAGCTTAAAAAAGTTGTTATTATATTTTAAAATGATATTTCCTACTTGATATTAGTTATAAGACCTTTTTAAATGAAGTAACAACAAACCCACTGATTACAACGTTATTTAATATTTTAGTTCTACTCGAAAATTTAGCATTAAATTTTAAACGAACTGTTAAAGTATTCAATAGTGCGTAACCGTTACGCCCGCTTTTCTTGGTTGCAGACGCGTCTTATTCTAAATACTTGTTTCCATTTTACTAGCTCGTTTAAGACTCACTCGTACTTACGTGTGGAGCAATTTTTTGTTAAATCTGTTTGTTTTAAATTTAATGAGTTGTATAGTTTTATTTTCGATATTTTTATTTTATTTTGTTCTTTAAACAACCAGAATGTGTGAAATTTAATTTTACACAGCAGATTTTAAAAGTTAAAAATGCGTTGTATGTTTTTATGAATGGAATTGTATGCAGCATTTGCTTGTTGAAAATGTTCTTTAGTAAAATAGAATTTGTGTTAAAATTTGTTTAAAGATCATTAAAATTTAGTTGTTTATGTATTTAAACAATATCAAACAGCCATACGAAAGTGAGTTTAAATAAAGTCTTATGAATAGAGTTCGATATAATCCGAATATTCAAGCAGAAACGAACCATATATTTGGATAAAAAACAATAGTCGAACAAATTCGAAACGCAACCCTTAAAACTCAAACTTTCTTCTCGAATCTAATAATGAAAAATTTCTGCTTTTTGGGTAAAAAGTCCTGAGAATGTTTTTTATACCCTTCACCATGAGTGGTATATCCACTCTGCTATCTATAACGATCCAGAATATATACTTTATAGGGTCGCAAATGAAAAATGTAAAAATTTTAAAGAAAATGACAATCTTAGTTTGAGCCTAAGTTCAACATTGTGAAATGCAATGAAGAAAACATAATATATGTCGCGTGCTTAATTATATTAAAGACAAGTAAAAACATTTTTTCAAAAAGTATGTTTTACTTCGAAGACTTTTGCATGTTTCTATTCTTTTTTTTTTTTGTCGCGTTCTTGATGTCATGTTTATTGCTAATCTATTGGAGGTAACGAACATAGTGCTACTAATATTATATCGAAAAAAGGAAACAAGAAACAAATATTAAGTTTTCTTTGTTTTTGCACTTCTAAGTGGTATTAATGTCGCGTTCCTGACGGTGGAAATAACCATATGTGTATGTCTTGGTCTTCGAACTTGGATGATACCTATGCATTTAATATTGTAGATATGTACTGTGTTAATCATGTGCACAACTGATTTAAGTTTAGTTTTCACACACAGAACTATAAAATCGTATTTTTACCCTAAAATCTTAAATTGTTTTCCTATAAAACTAATACCTAGTGCTTTTTAAGGTTTTACATTTTTCCAATACCAATATTTCAGCTCTTCCGCTACACAATTTTTCAAAATTTCAAGGGTCATTACAGTTGATAATGAAATTTTTGTTATGGCCAACCTTTAAACAATAACAACATAAAACAAAAACAAAAAAGAAATTTAATATGTATTATGTCGCACTCCTAAAACAGCAACAACTAAAATAAATTGTCATTTAATACTTGAAACTTGTGCATTATTTGTTACACTGCAATAAATTGCAACTGTGTATGAAGTACGATGGCGACGAGTACTTTCGTACTTTTTTATTTTTTTTTTTTTAAACTCAACTCAATTTACCTACAAGTTCAATGCACGTGTGCGTTGTTTGTTGTTATAGTATTTCAGTTTTTTAAGTTTATTGTTGTTGCTGTGTTTTTTTTTGCCTAATGTAAAACTACAAGTGATATTGTTTACTTTTTTTTTCTGTAACTAGTTTTACAAAAATATATAACAAAAACAAAAAAAGACATTACGATTATTTACAAAAAAATAAAATAAAAGTATATAAACCAAAAAATAAACACCTGAAAAACTAGTTTTATGTTTAGAAAAATAAACAACAAGAAGAGATTGTTTTTTGTAACTTTAAGAGATTTCAGAAACATGTTTGAAGTTTTTCAGAGAGTTGGGGAGTGTAAAAAAAGAGTTTGTTATTAAGGGGGAGAAACTCTTAAATTGGGGAGCTTAAATAAAAAATGAACTCTTAAAATTTGTCTTAATTTTTGCGGTACCGGTTTGTTGTATTAAAAAAGTACTTTTTCAAGACAATTTGGTATTATTTAAAGTACCAATTGAGGTATAATAGATACACAGCGGAAAAAAGATGCAGTAAAGAGGCCTTACTAAAGGCCTTATTTTACAGACACAAGGACATTCTGCAGCATTGCAAAATCGTTTGAAGGAATTGCATATTCGCATCTTTTAGAGTGCTGATAGAAGGCCTACTTAAGAAGGCATATTAGAAGATCTTTTGTTGAAGGTTTGTAAGGAGACCGGTCGCGTAATGCCTCATATAATGTATGCATAAGAACTTCTATTGAAATACCTGAAAATGAAAGCCTAATTGAAGCCTCAAGCAAACCTTTAAATAATGTTATTAGGGAAATTATCCTTAATGAATTCAGAATAAAACCTAAAGAATAGACTTTAAAGTATCACTTATGTAGTTTTATATATAAAACAAGTAAGAGAGCTGTATTCGGCTGTGCCGAATCTTATATACCCTTCACCAAATTATGCTTTAAAATAAGAATTTTTAATCTTTTAAGGTAAACAAAATTTAAAAAAAAAAATTTACATTGTTTTTCAAAATTTAAAAATTTGTTTTTTTTTTCAAAATTGTTTTATTTTTTTTGAAATAGTTTTTTTTTAATTTCTTCCAATTTTTTTTCCAAATTTAAAAACAAAAAAAAAAATAAAAAATCGGGTTAAAAATTAATTTTCCCGATTTTGACCCATTGTAGGTCCAAATTACTATAGCCTTATATAAATCGTTGCAATGGACTTTGAAATATCTATCATTAGATATCCATATTGTCTATATTAATGACTTAGTAATCCAGATATAGATCAAAAATAGGCCAAAAGTCGAGGTTATCCCGATTTTTTCCTTATATCTCAGCCATTTTTGGGCCGATTTTCTCGATAGATAGAGACCGAGCCGGAAGAATTCCCGATGTATCAATTATGTTTGTAAGTTATTTGGGGACTACGGAAAGTTGATTTCAACATGCAGACGGACATGGCTATATCGACTTCGCTATCTATAATGATCCAGAATATATATACTTTGTGGGGTCGCAAATGAAAAATGTAGAAATTGCGAACGGAATGACAAACTTATATATACCCTTGTCACTCATGGTGAAGGGTATAAAAACTACTTCACGCAAACTTTACAACATCAAATGTTATAAAAGATTAGATTTTTTAGAAGAGTTTGTACCATAGCACAAAATATACTTAGAAGCGTTACTGAGAGACAAATTAATATATTTTATTGTGGTGTCAGCCATAATATTTGGGAGAGAGTAAACATTTTTAATATATTTTACTCTAAGCTGCGCCTCCAGTTCTACCATGGTTGGCAAACGTGGTACAATTGTACTTTTTCTGGTACATTTTAGAGGAGAGGCGGATCTTGGGGGGTGAAAAAAGGAAATTCACCCTCAAAACCAAAATTTTTTAAATAAAAAGGAAAAATTAAAAATAAATTTTAATTTATTCTCCCCTTCCTCCAAATGGTCTCAGTTGGTACTGTGGTACTACCACGAGTCATTTGTTACAATTTCAAAAAAAGTCAAATTTTTTATACATAAGGCATCAATCAATTAGCCTTCGGTAAATGGTACAATGTTACATAAATTTCGATTTCTGTTCTATAATATGTGCCCTAATGAAAAATTTAGTTCTTAATTTCTACACAAATGAATGTACAGGGGTTTCCAACAAGAGGTGTTATTTTGGTATTCAAAGAAAAGTGGAAATTTTTGAGATAAATGATTGGATGTTTATTTCATAATAAAGAGGAAGGTATGCCGTTAATAATGAAAAACCACATCAGCCAAACGGCCACCACGACCAGGCTTACAGGACCATATCCTTTTTATGAAATTTTCCATAACCAAATCGCAAAGTGGCTGCCCTATGTCCTCGATAGCCTCACGAATTCTATCTTTGAGGTCTTGAATCGACGCTGGCCTGTTCGCGTAGACCTTATCTTTCACGTGGCCCCAAGGGAAGAAGTAGCTTGGTGTTAAATCACAAGATCTCGGTGGCCAATTGTGATCACCTCTTCGAGAGATAACACGGTCGGGAAACTTTTCCCGAAAATAGTCGGGAAACTTTTCCCGAAAATAGCAATGGACACGTAGCGCCGTCTTGTTGAAAGTTGTCCAGATCAATATCATCCAACTCCGACCAAAATACGGTGTAATGACGTTTGTGGAATGCCCAATTCCAAAGAACGAATTGAACGAACAAACCTGGGTTTTCTTCAACACTTTGGTCCACAGCAGCAATATCCTCAGTTGTTTTTGAGCGACGTGAACGTGTTTTCTTCACATCACTAACTTGTCAATGCGTTGTTGAAGCGTGTATCGTTCCATTTTTAGTAATGGCGTAGTTTCTACTTGTCAAATGTCAAAGAATAAAAGCTTCGAAAGTGATAGCTACCGAAATACCGGGTAGCTATCACAAAATAAAACCTCTTTTTGGAAAACCCTTTATATTCAATGTATTGGGTGTACGACATAAAACTGCGGGATTTACAATATATTGTGCATCTTCTGAACATTGTTTTTGTTTTTAATAACTTATATGTCATTTGCAGGGTACATATCTGTAATTATACCCTTCACCTTCGTGAGAAGGGTATATATAAGTTTGTCATTCCGTTTGTAATTTCCACAATATAATTTTCCGACCCTATAAAGTATATATATTCTGGATCCTTATAGATAGCGGAGTCGATTTAGCCATGTCCGTCCGACTGTCTGTCTGTTGAAATCAATTTTCTGAAGGCCCCACATACCTTCGGGATTCAAATCTTCTATAATTCTGTCAGACATGCTTTCGAGAAGTTTGCTATTTAAAATCAGCATAATCCGTCCATAAATAACGGAAACATAAGCAAAAATCCGAGACAACCTCTATTTTTGTTGCCTATTTTTGATCTATATCTCGATTACTAAGTCATAAATATAGACAATATGGATATCAAATGACAGATATTTCAAAGTCCATTGCAACGATGTATATAACGATATAGTAAGTTGGACCTACAATGGGTCAAAATCGGCAAAAATATTTTTTAACCCGAATTTTTTTCACAAAAAACTCTTTTTTCACTAATAAATGAAAAAAAAAAAAATTTTTAAATTAAAATAAAATTTTTTAAAAAAAATTTAAAAAAACTTTTAAAAATAAATTTCGGAAAAATTTTTTTTAAAAAAAATAAGAATTTTTTAAATTTTATTTTAAAGTATAATTTGGTGAAGGATATATAAGATTCGGCACAGCCGAATATAGCTCTCTTACTTGTATATTTTCACTTAGTTATCGAACTTTATAGTGTAAACAAAAAAAATTTTTTTTTGCTTCTAAAATGTTGAATTTTGTACCAACAAAGCGTCGTATGTGGTAAGTTTTGCTTACTTCCTTAATTTGAAAAAAAGTGCCGTAAAGCCCGACCAACCAGCCGAATTGACACCAAATTCAAATATCCGCGACGTTAAGGTAATGCTCTGTGTTTGGTGTAACCAAAACGGTCCTATCTACTAGAGCTGCTGAAATCTGACCAGAACATCACTTTGAATCTGTACCGAATGCGAAGCGAACATTAGCCGAAAAACGCCCAGAATATGCGACCAGACATGAAAACGTAATATTCCATCATGACAACACTCGGACAACACATGTTGCAATACCTGTTAAAAAGTATTTAGCCTCACCCACTTTATAGTCTAGACCGTGCCCTGTCCGATTATTAATAGTTTCGATCGATGCAGAACACTCTCTCTGGGATATGGTTCACTTTGGAACAGACTATCCGAAATTGACTTGATTCGTTCTTCGCCTCAAAAGATGAATAGTTCTCTTGGTTCGGAATCCTTATGTTGCCAGAAAGATGGGGAAAAGGTCATTACTAACAATGCCCAATACTTTAAATAAATTTATATTCTACAAGGTATAAGCTTAACATTTGAAAAAATTAAACATATTTTTAAACACTTATTTACATTTTTATTATATTAGCAAATTTTTATAGAAGGAGAAGCAAAGCCCTGCTAGAACATCTTCTCAGAGAAGGCAGAGTAAATCTCATCTTGTAGAATGTGTAAACAGGTCTTTCAGAAGGCCTACAAAGCGAAGACCTAGCTTTTTTCCCCGCCGGATAGTTTAACTTATATACACATATTTTGTTAGAGAAAAAAGTTATTTAAATCACTTTTAAAATATTTAGAAAATTAGGGCCAATTAATTTTCTAATTTCAACTAAAAATGTACGATTAAGTAGTACTTTTTTGCAACCCAATTATAAATTTTTGTTTTTTTAACCACTGGGATGAATCAAGGACAATAAATTTTCCACTTATTATACACACATATTAACTGTATTAAATAGTACCTGCTTTTTGTTAGCCCACTCAATAGTCCTACGAAATTCATTGTTTAGTCCCTCTTTTCTCTGTGAAAATTTAAAGAGAATTATTACTGCCGATAGTTCAAAGATAAACCAGTTATTTGTTGTATAATAATAAAAAAACTCAATTTGGCCTAAACACTGCTGTTGCTGGTATTCCTAATGGTTCAATTATTTTAGTTTCATTTTAAAATTGTATTATTTAACTACGAAATTAAGTGCAAATTTGTTGTTATTTTTAGCATTTATCACAATTTATTTAATTTTTTTTTTTTTAAATTATATATGTTTCTATTTAATTTTTTCCACATATTTTTATACCCTTGACACTTATTTGTTTTTTGTTTGCACTGCTGCAAATAAAGTGATTTGTATAATATTTTTAATATTGAAACGAATTGTTTAAGACAAATATTTTGTTTGGTGCAAATTAATCATATGATTAGACAAAATTTATGTATTATACTTAATTATAAAAAAATGTTTAATACATTTTTGTACTTGTCATCCTAGAATAGGGGGTTAAATAATGGATAGGTTAATTAGCTGGCGTCTATTGTTAATCAAATGTTATTAAAATATGTACATTAGGTTGTTTATTTTTACGAATTTTGAAGATTATGAGTCAGATTAGGTATGCAACTGCAATGTTTTAAATTTGTGTCAAATTTAGTAATGATTTGCAAGTACATCTAAAGTGGAAAATTTTAATTTTTTAAGTTTTTGCAAATTAAATATTCATTTTCGCTGATAACCATAACAAAGTCATAAAAAAGTACCAAATTCATAATTTTATATTTTGGAATTAAATAAAAATGTGTTTTTTTATTGGCTGTACGACTTAAAAATGCGGAATTTTTATACCCTTCACCTTTGTGAGAAGGGTATATATACGTTTGTCATTCCGTTTGTAATATCCACAATATAATTTTCCGACCCTATAAAGTATATATATTCTGGATCCTTATAGATAGCGGAGTTGTTTTAGCCATGTCCGTCTGTCTGCCTGTCTCTTGAAATCAATTTTTTGAAGAGCCCAGATATCTTCGGGAACCAAATCTTCAATAATTCTGTCAGACATGCTTTCGAGAAGTTTCCTATTAAAAATCAGCAAAATCCGTCCATAAATAACGGTGATATGAGCAAAAATCCGAGGCAACCTCTGAAAATTTCATCAAAAAAAGACAATTTATTGCATGATTTGACAAAAAAGCAACAAAACGTATGTTTGGATGTGTGTTGGTTTCATTGCTTTTCGTACTTTGTTTTTGGTGTTTCGTTTCGTTTGCTTTGTTGTTTTTATAACCTTCACCTTCGTGAGAAGGGTATATATAAGATTGTAATTTCGTTTGTAACTTCTACAATATAATCTGTTCGTCAGCAATTAAATGTAAAATTTTTAAACGTTTTCTTGATATATTTAGGATGCTATACGCTGAAAGTGGGCAATTCATGCATCCACAACAAAGCTTTTATTTTGAAACATTTGTACAATATAAATTTATTCAAAGTATTGGCCATTGTTAGCTATGACCTTTTCCCATCTTTCTGATAGCATATGAATTCCGAGCCAGAAGAACTGATAACCTTTTGAGGCCAAGAACTATTCAAGCCAATATCGAATACCCTGTTCTTAAGTGAAGCGTATCCCAAATAGTAGTCGGAGGAGTCACGGTTAGGACTATAAGGCGGGTGAGGAACAACTTCCCAACCACTTCATTCTAAATACTTTTTAACAGGTATTGCAACATGTGGCTGAGCGTTGTCATGATGGAGTATTACGGTTTCATGTCTGGCCGCATATTCTGGGCGTTTTTCGACAAATGCTCGCTTCAAACGAATTATATGCGTTCGGTACAGGTTCCCTGTGATAGTCTGGCCAGTTTTCAGCAGCTCTATTTTTCTTGGCTTCAATTCGTATTGTTACGAATTTGCAATAGCGATTTGAATTTAACAGTCTTTAATGACTGCCTGCAGCATTCATAATTTTTATAAACACGTCCATCAGTAGAGCTCCTACTTGTCAACAATGTTGATAGCATGCGGTTATTAGCATTGTTTAAAAGTATGACAACACTAAATGTTTAAGCTGCTAACATTGACATCGAAAGCTCTAGAATTCGAACATACTAGTTTGTCCGTTAAAAGCATTGTAGAAGATTCATGAAAGATGGCGCATGTATAAATAGTGGCAGAGGTTGCAGTCGTGAGTTGATCATTGGCACTGTTAGAGTTAACATCAACTGTCGTGTACATTTGAGTTTGTACATTATAAAGTGTGTGTGCATTTCGGCGAATTGATGAACGTGTATAAATACACTGAGTGACTATTTGAACTGTTGTTGTTGTACTTTTTAAATAAATAAAGAGTTGTTACAAATTTTAAACTACTAAAACTGCTTTTATTTGCAATTAAAAAGTATCCGGTTTATTTAAAGGAAATAAATCAACGTTTTAAAAAGGTTAAAACGTAACAGTATGGTACCCATTTCCCCTGGATGAGTCCTGCTGCAATTATTGCATGAGTAGCTCCCAATGATTTTACAAGCTCTTGTTGAGTTTGACAACAATTTTCATCGAGTAATGCCTCCAAATCTTGGCCTTCAAACTTTCTTGGCTGACCTGGGTGATCTTTATCTTCCATGTCAAAATCATCACTTCTGAACAGCATCTCTCGCACCTTGAAAGCGATGTAACAAATTCTCCATAAGCTTTGGTGAGCAATCGGCACTTTTTTCAAATTAAAGAAGTAAAGCAAAACTTCCGGCATATGACGCTTTGTTGGCACAATATTCAACATTTTCGAAGCAAAAAAAAAAAACTTTGGCTTTACACTATAATGTTCAATAACTAAGTGAGAATAAATGACAGATATGTACCCTTCAAAACGACATATAAGTTATTAATAACAAAAGATACGCCATCTGTTGTGAATCCGGCATTTTGAAGTTATACGCTCAATAGTTTAGGAGATGTTGATCCTTTTGATACCCTAAGTCGTTTAATATATTTAGTGGAACCTAAACGCAATGATGATTTAGTCAGATTATCAGTTACATACGTTAATCATTTATATGTATAAACAATCAAACCCATTGTGCTTTAATTTCAAAACACCACTTCCTCTTGATTAATTTTCTTAACTAACTTTGTAGGTTAGTTAAGATACGCTATTACTTTTAGCAAAATTTAAATAATTTGAACAATTTTGTATTAAATCAACTTAAAACATTGATATAATATTCAATTTATGACAAAACATTTTTAGCAAAATCATGCAGCAGCCATGCAAAAAAAAAAAAAAAACGAAAAATTGCCCAGTAATAAAAGGCAAGGCAACACTCAGACATAAAAATACTTTAGTAAAAAAAACAAATCTAAAAACATCAGGGTTGTTGTCAGCTGTTTTTCAATGAATGCAATTTGATTTTAAGTCCCCTTTTTATTTAATGAATAATAAGAAAATTAAAAATTAATATTAATACAATTGAATGAGATTTTAATTTACACGATTTTATTTTTGATTGAGTTTAATACTCCATTAAACTGATTAATTTTTAAGAGATCATTTTTTTTATTGTAATAAAATGCGGGCTTAGGAAAATAAAATTGCTAATTCTTAAAATATTCCCATTCCCATGAATGGTTTGTTTATTTTTTGTAGTTTTTTTTAAATAGCATTTAAAATATTTAACACCCACCCTCAAAGTAGAGTCTGGTTTTATTTATTTATGTATAAATAAAGTGAGACAGACAGACGGACGGACGGACAATATGGAATGAAATTTAACTCATCTTAGTACTTGCTGTGCTTCATCATGATCATCATCAACTCTCCTTTATAGACATCTATAGATTATCAATGAATTGTGTTTAACCGTCTGTCTGTCTGTCTGTGAGTCTATCTTGCTGTGCAACATGTATCAGATGCCTGTACTCATACTCCTCGCATACGTTCAATTATTTATTTATTATCTTTTGTTTAAAGCGTGTCTGTCTTCCATCCACATACGGCCATCCTATCTCTATGTTCGATACGTAAAATTTTATTCCATTATTGTCAACGATTTTGTCTGTTCCATGCAGGCAGTCTGAATGGCTGACTGGCTGGCTGTATGCCTGGCTGTTTGCATCTGGTTTTAATTTTCATATGTATGTATTTACTTTTTTAACATCTGGGTGTTGCAAGTACGTAAAAAAGAAAACTAAATTTATTTCAATTATTTATTATTTTAAAGAGTCCTCGGGAAAATAAATTGACTAATACTTGAAAAAGGGTCGTATGTAAATTTGGAATAAACAAAATGTTACAATTTAAATTTGTATAAATAAGAGGGCTGTGTCGAATTTTATAAAGATTGAACATATTTTTTTGGTGAAAAAAAAAATTTATTTTAGAAAATTTTTATTTTAAATTTTTTCAAAATTTTTTTTTTAATTTAACTGATAAAAATTTTATAAGTGAAAAAACCAAATTTTTAGTAAAAAAATTTTTTTGTTAAAAAAAAAAAAATCTGGTTAAAAAATATTTTTCCCGATTTTGACGCCTTGTAGGTCCGATTTACTATGACGTTATATACCTCTTTGGAAAGGCCTTTGAAATATCTATCATTTGATATCCATATTGTCTATACTAATGACTTAGTAATCCAGATATATTGTACATCAAAAATAGGTACAAAAATCGAGGTGGTCGTGGTTTTTTGCTTATATCTCCGCCATTTGTGGGCCGATTTTCTCGATTTTAAATAGCAACCGAACCGGTACTATAGCGGATATATTGATGTATGAATCGTCTATGTAAGTTATTTGGGGGCTACCGAAAGCTGATTTCAACATACATTTGGAAATACGGACATGGCTATATCCGTTGACTCCGTTATCTATAGCGATTCAGAATATATATACTTTTTATGGGGTTGCAAATGGAAAATGTAGAAATAAAAACCGGAATAATAAACCTTGCCGAGGCGCGGATCCAGGAAATAAATTAAAATCTATTTTACATTTTTCTTTTCAATATTAAAACTTTTCGGTTTTTGAGGGAAGAATTTTTTCTCCCCCGGAACCGCGACTGCCCTTGTCACACATGATGATGGTTTTATACCCTTGACCGATTCACCATTTTGTAATTTCATAGAATCATATCAATAAATTCATATTAATTTAGACTAAAATAGATTATAGATGATTAATTAAAATTAATAAAATCGCAATAAGTTTTAAGATGTTTCAACAATATCAATGTTTAATTGTTTTGTAATTTTTTCAATATTAAAAATAAATATACATAAAAAACAAAACCTCAACATCTATTGTCGGCCAAATTTTCTTTGGTAATTCTATATTTTTTTCTCTCTGTTTAAATTAACAAAAGAAAAAAAAAAAAGCAAAACATCTCCTAACAAACATTCCATTTAAGACTATTTCTGTTCAATCATTTGTCAAATGAACAGAAAAAAAAAAAAAACAAACAAGATTTCAATTTAACAATAATTTTTCGTTTTTTTTCTCCTTATTCATTTCTGAATAGAGCCCTAATCGATCTTTTATTATTAGTTTGTTTAGTTTTTTTTTTTCTCAAATATATTTTTTGAGATGTTATCATGATCTCATATATCTTAAGATTCTAACATTATGGATGAATGCATGATTTAATAGTTTGATGAACTTATTCATTTACTACTACACAGCTACTTTTCTGTCTGGTTAGATGTTCTTGTATCTAATAGTTTTGAAACATGATGAAGTAGAAATCACTCAAATGTTGTTGACATTAAAGGGATGTATGATTAATGAAATACAATAATGTTTTAAATGTTTTTTCACATTTGAATTACATTGTATTTGAATGTTTAAAGTTATTTTTTTGATGGGTCATTGATTTGTTTAAATCATGATGATTGTAAGATATTGTTTTAGATGAATCTTTATAAATTGTAAGATTATCTTTTTTGTCTACAAGAATTTTGCTTATTTTCTTAAAATAGTTTAATTTAAGCCTCTGGTGAAATTTATGACATTTGACCTTGAGCATTTATTTAAAGCTTTCTTTAAACGAATAAATTTATTGGCATTTCATCATGTATTAACAGGTTTGAAGAAAATCGAGATCAATGATCGTATAATTAATTAGTATTATTTAAAAGACTTTAATTTTATAAGACAACATTATCGATAACTATACTTTTCTATAGAAAAGTTATCGATAACTTTACTTTTCTATAGAAAAGTTATCGATAACTTTACTTTTCTATAGAAAAGTTATCGATAACTTTACTTTTCTATAGAAAAGTTATCGATAACTTTACTTTTCTATAGAAAAGTTATCGATAACTTTACTTTTCTATAGAAAAGTTATCGATAACTTTAGTTTTCTATAGAAAAGTTATCGATAACTTTACTTTTCTATAGAAAAGTTATCGATAACTTTACTTTTCTATAGAAAAGTTATCGATAACTTTACTTTTCTATAGAAAAGTTATCGATAACTTTACTTTTCTATAGAAAAGTTATCGATAACTTTACTTTTCTATAGAAAAGTTATCGATAACTTTACTTTTCTATAGAAAAGTTATCGATAACTTTACTTTTCTATAGAAAAGTTATCGATAACTTTACTTTTCTATAGAAAAGTTATCGATAACTTTACTTTTCTATAGAAAAGTTATCGATAACTTTACTTTTCTATTAAAATTAATGTTTTTCAGGACTAAGGTCCTTAAAGTTTCACATCTTCTCTTTATCGAATTACATGACAGCAGTTGAAAATTCAAAATTATAATCATTAAAAATTATTAAATAAGAAAACGACAAAAAGCGAAAGAACTAGGAGTATAAAATATGTATATGTAAGAACATTCACTCACTGATTCCTTGTGTATCGTCACAAGCAACAGCAGGCAGTCAGCCAGCCAGCCAGAAAACAGCAGACACCATCAAGTCCGTCAGCCAGTCAGGTCTTGTGAGTTCAATCGTCTGTAAAAGACGAATGTTAAAAATCTTGGCTTCTACTTTTTGGTTTATTTGGTTTGTTTTATTCTTTCTCAAACAAGAACCGCACCTTTTAAGCCATGTTTTTAAAGGTTCTTCGACATCGACTTCAATGTTTGCTTCTGCTTTTTCTGCGTTTTGTTTCTTTTTTTTTCGTTTAATACACTCGATTTATATATTTAACGAAAAATTGTTTGTCTACAGTGTTTTAATACGTTTCAAGTGTATAGTTACATACGTTGGCTGGTGTACAAATTTATACAAGATTTCCCAGCAAAATGTTTAGTTGATTTAAATAGGTTTTATGCAGGAACTTTTTTCAGATTTTCAAAATCAGTAGCTGTGAAGATATATTTACAATAAGAGCACATATTATTAAATATTTATAAATCTTTATATTAAAAAATTTCAATAATAAAATTTTATTTTTTTTAATTTAAATTATTTCATTAGAAATTTCACTGGGTTTCTTTAAGTAAAAGACACAAATTTGTCTTTCGATTGTGAGTTTTAGTTTCGTTTATACATAATTTTTTCCCATTTTTTTTTTTAAAGATTTTATATAAACTTATTTCTTTTTTTGATTTTTCGAAAGTCAAGGTAGATTTCCCACGTTTAGGAATCATAACAAAACGCATCATTAATCATTTAACGTTTTTTTATTCTTATATGTATATTTGGTTCTGTTGTTGTTGCTGGGCCACTCTAGTAGTTCTTTTAAAATAAAATTTTCTTTTGTCTGAATTGAAATGAAACTTTTTTTTAGAAAAACAAAAAAAAAAAACTGTGAGAGATACTAGCTTTACGTAGGTTAGAAGTTTTTGAAAGCATAATTGGTTTTCCTTACTTAGTTTTTTCTTACCTCTTTACTCTTTAGCCAGTGTTTAAACATATAACTTAAACCTTTATGATTGCTTTATCTTTAAATGATCATCATGATCATAGACGTTTGGTCAATCAACCCAGTTTAGGTGAAGTAGCAGCCCTTTAAAATATGTATGTGAGCATTTTAACCAAAATGTAAATTATATATTAAATTTGTTATTTAAACAAAATATCAATTTTTCTTGATAAGAAACAATAAAACCTAACAAAAGATTTTCCTCTTAAATCATTAAAATGCAACCAACTAACCGCTGGATTTACGTTGTTTGTTGCATTTATTGTTCAACCGTTTGTTTTCTGCTACGATCATTGTTAACAATTTTCAAGATCATATCTTCCTTAGTTCATGTTAATTTCCTTCATAAATATTCTTAAAATTTCGTAGAAAATCATCATTAAATATTTAGTGTAAATTAAAAGGTCATTGATGCTTGCAACACTCAAATGTTAAGCTATGGAATGAGAGAAACTAAAGTTGAAAACTATTGAGGCACGAGTTCACACTGTGTATTTAAAATGTTTGTCAAAGTTTTTATGACAGGAGTGTGAAAATATTTCGGATTAAATTGAGAAATCAATTATTTGTGTGTGTTTAAAAAATGTCAGAGATTAAATGTTTGAATTACAGTTTTGGATATATTTTCTAGGGAAAAATAATGTAATCGATTACAAAATAAATAGAAAATTAATGCTATCGTTCTTTATCTATAGAATACTAAAGTTATCGATCAATCTTCTATAGAAATGTAACGATATCGATAACTTTTCTATAGAAAAGTAAAGTTATCGATAACTTTTCTATAGAAAAGTAAAGTTATCGATAACTTTTCTATAGAAAAGTAAAGTTATCGATAACTTTTCTGTAGAAAAGTAAAGTTATCGATAACTTTTCTATAGAAAAGTAAAGTTATCGATAAGTAAAGTTATCGATAACTTTTCTATAGAAAAGTAAAGTTATCGATAACTTTTCTATAGAAAAGTAATGTTATCGATAAGTAAAGTTATCGATAACTTTTCTATAGAAAAGTAAAGTTATCGATAACTTTTCTATAGAAAAGTAAAGTTATCGATAACTTTTCTATAGAAAAGTAAAGTTATCGATAACTTTTCTATAGAAAAGTAAAGTTATCGATAACTTTTCTATAGAAAAGTAAAGTTATCGATAACTTTTCTATAGAAAAGTAAAGTTATCGATAACTTTTCTATAGAAAAGTAAAGTTATCGATAACTTTTCTATAGAAAAGTAAAGTTATCGATAACTTTTCTATAGAAAAGTAATGTTATCGATAACTTTTCTATAGAAAAGTAAAGTTATCGATAACTTTTCTATAGAAAAGTAAAGTTATCGATAACTTTTCTATAGAAAAGTAAAGTTATCGATAACTTTTCTATAGAAAAGTAAAGTTATCGATAACTTTTCTATAGAAAAGTAAAGTTATCGATAACTTTTCTATAGAAAAGTAAAGTTATCGATAACTTTTCTATAGAAAAGTAAAGTTATCGATAACTTTTCTATAGAAAAGTAAAGTTATCGATAACTTTTCTATAGAAAAGTAAAGTTATCGATAACTTTTCTATAGAAAAGTAATGTTATCGATAACTTTTCTATAGAAAAGTAAAGTTATCGATAACTTTTCTATAGAAAAGTAATGTTATCGATAAGTAAAGTTATCGATAACTTTTCTATAGAAAAGTAAAGTTATCGATAACTTTTCTATAGAAAAGTAAAGTTATCGATAACTTTTCTATAGAAAAGTAAAGTTATCGATAACTTTTCTATAGAAAAGTAATGTTATCGATAACTTTTCTATAGAAAAGTAAAGTTATCGATAACTTTTCTATAGAAAAGTAAAGTTATCGATAACTTTTCTATAGAAAAGTAAAGTTATCGATAACTTTTCTATAGAAAAGTAAAGTTATCGATAACTTTTCTATAGAAAAGTAAAGTTATCGATAACTTTTCTATAGAAAAGTAAAGTTATCGATAACTTTTTTATAGAAAAGTAATGTTATCGATAACTTTTCTATAGAAAAGTAAAGTTATCGATAACTTTTCTATAGAAAAGTAAAGTTATCGATAACTTTTCTATAGAAAAGTAAAGTTATCGATAACTTTTCTATAGAAAAGTAAAGTTATCGATAACTTTTCTATAGAAAAGTAAAGTTATCGATAACTTTTCTATAGAAAAGTAAAGTTATCGATAACTTTTCTATAGAAAAGTAAAGTTATCGATAACTTTTCTATAGAAAAGTAAAGTTATCGATAACTTTTCTATAGAAAAGTAAAGTTATCGATAACTTTTCTATAGAAAAGTAAAGTTATCGATAACTTTTCTATAGAAAAGTAAAGTTATCGATAACTTTTCTATAGAAAAGTAAAGTTATCGATAACTTTTCTATAGAAAAGTAAAGTTATCGATAACTTTTCTATAGAAAAGTAAAGTTATCGATAACTTTTCTATAGAAAAGTAAAGTTATCGATAACTTTTCTATAGAAAAGTAATGTTATCGATAACTTTTCTATAGAAAAGTAAAGTTATCGATAACTTTTCTATAGAAAAGTAAAGTTATCGATAACTTTTCTATAGAAAAGTAAAGTTATCGATAACTTTTCTATAGAAAAGTAAAGTTATCGATAACTTTTCTATAGAAAAGTAAAGTTATCGATAACTTTTCTATAGAAAAGTAAAGTTATCGATAACTTTTCTATAGAAAAGTAATGTTATCGATAACTTTTCTATAGAAAAGTAAAGTTATCGATAACTTTTCTATAGAAAAGTAAAGTTATCGATAACTTTTCTATAGAAAAGTAAAGTTATCGATAACTTTTCTATAGAAAAGTAAAGTTATCGATAACTTTTCTATAGAAAAGTAAAGTTATCGATAACTTTTCTATAGAAAAGTAAAGTTATCGATAACTTTTCTATAGAAAAGTAAAGTTATCGATAACTTTTCTATAGAAAAGTAAAGTTATCGATAACTTTTCTATAGAAAAGTAAAGTTATCGATAACTTTTCTATAGAAAAGTAATGTTATCGATAACTTTTCTATAGAAAAGTAAAGTTATCGATAACTTTTCTATAGAAAAGTAAAGTTATCGATAACTTTTCTATAGAAAAGTAAAGTTATCGATAACTTTTCTATAGAAAAGTAAAGTTATCGATAACTTTTCTATAGAAAAGTAAAGTTATCGATAACTTTTCTATAGAAAAGTAAAGTTATCGATAACTTTTCTATAGAAAAGTAAAGTTATCGATAACTTTTCTATAGAAAAGTAAAGTTATCGATAACTTTTCTATAGAAAAGTAAAGTTATCGATAACTTTTCTGTAGAAAAGTAAAGTTATCGATAACTTTTCTATAGAAAAGTAAAGTTATTGATTCTCAATAAATTTACCATAGAAAATTAAAGTTCTCAATATATTTTCTTTAAAAAATTAACGTTCGAGGTAAGTTTTCAAGTTCTCCAAGTTCTCAAGTTCTTCTTTTGAAATTAAAGTTCTTGATAAATTTTCTATTTAAAATGTCAATAAATTGTCTATAGAAAACCAAATTTACCATAGAAATCGCTGTGATAATTTTGAGATCAAAAAGTTCTCCGAACATAGTTGAGGGTCGAAAATGGGGCTTAAAGTAGAGAAATATAATGTGGCAAACAACTGCTTATTAAGTTCTCTTTGTCTTCTAATGATCTTTTTAGGTCATCATCTCATTAAGTCAATTATAAACAGTGTAGCAGCAGATAATTTGTCGCTGTCTTGTCAACCATCATCATCATCACTATCATTGCACCAAATTTGTTCACATTGTTTACATTTCATTAGCAACATATTGCATCAATTTCTTTAATGATTCAACCCAGTCTAGTAGTGTCTCCTTCGAAGTGTGTTTTTGTGTGTTTGTTTAGGACATGAACCCACATTATTTCGTATAAAATAAATTGCTAACATTTTGCTCAAGACATCCTTAAAAATTATTTCAACATTTCGTTCAGTTCATACAACAAAAACAACACACATAAATACATATAGACAATAAAATTTAAGCAACTGTAATTGTAAGAGTATTATATTGCAACATTGCGTTGCAAGTATTGCAGCTCGTATAAAAAAAGTGTTTGAAATAAAATAATGTATTGACATTTTGCAAAAAACTCTGAGGAGGGCATTTACAAGCTGTTTATTGTTCACATCTTTGGCTGGAATTGCTGGTGATGGTGGTGGCAACTAATAGTTTTTGTTGTGGCAAACACTTTGAATTGTTTCTGTTTTGTTTTGAGTGCAATTTTTTTTTTTTTTTTGTTGCTGTCTCTAAGTTGCGGAAATTTTTTAACAATTTCCTAATGACTCCTATTTGTTGGAGTTGATGCTGTTGCTGTAGCTGCTGCTGCTGGTTGTTTGGCTTTTTATACGTTCACTCGTTTTATTAAAGGTGGCCGCGGCCGTGGTCAGATGATATTTGTTGTGTGCACTCGCATGTGCAGTTTACATGAGACGCAATTGCTGCTGCAATCAGCCAAAGAGCCAATGAGCCAGGCAGTCACGCAGTCAGCTTAAGCTTCCTTAACATCATCCGATAATACCAAAAGAAATTGTTTAACATTAAGAAATATTTTTCTTCTTTAATTTTAGTTTTCTTCCTTTTTTTGTACCGCTGGAAATATTTTATTGCTTTAAATGTTGGGGGTTTTTTTTTTCGTCAAATGTTGAAAAAGAGATCTACAGAGAAATGTTCCACAGTAGAGGTTTGTGTAACTAGCAGGGATTTTAAAGATCATTTGAAAGAAAATAGCAATTATGGCAGACTTTTCAAAACCAGAAAAACAGAACCAAGGTTTAGTTTTTCTAGTTTCAAACTTAAAATTAAAATATTCCAGAACTTTGCTATTTTTTTTATACACAACTGTGAACAGAGTTCATCGCTTTACACATTTGTCCATTGTTTATTTTTTTTTTGTTTTATTTTCTTTAACATCATTTGTAATTTACTCCTTTTTATTGTTGCTGTTGTGCATGCATGTGCATGTATGTCTTTGTGAATTTTCTGTAATTTTTCATTTTCTTTGCAATTATTTTATTTTTTCCTTCGCCATCCATCTACATACAGTACGTGTAATTTGGCCTTAAAACTTCCTGATTTCCTCAAAGTTTTTATTTTAGCAAAGCGAAGAAGACGAGAGAGACTCCACCAGTCTATTGATGATTAAGAAATCGCCAGAAAAATAATAAAAAATATACGATTTTTCATTTTCTATTTTAATTATACACAGATTTATTTTTTATTTATTTTTTTTAATTTTAATACTTTTGTGTTGTTGTCGTAGTTTTTCCCATTTGTTTCCATTTATTTTGTCAGTTCAGTTTGCGTTTACTCTGCGCCGCATCTGTCTGTGTCTTTAGGCCATTTGTAATTTTTCATTGATCTTATTTTTGTGTGCGTTGTGGCTGCGTTGTGTTGTTGTGGGATTTAATGCTTGATATCGATTACAATTTGTTGTAATTGTGGCAAAGAATATTGCCGGTTGTGTTTTGTTGTGTGTTTGTTGTTGTAGTTATTACACAATTATTCATTTATATTCGTTAAATATCATTTGTGATGAAACTTTTAATTAAAATATTATTTTTTTTTGTTCTTATCTTTGCAGGTATGTATTAAAATCATTAATTCTGGAAATTATTCTTGGTAAGATTTAACAGGCTGACAATTATATATTGACACTAGTTAAGTGTCCTTTACTATATAGAACACGTAATGAATCGGTTTTGTTAATAACAGTGCTATATTCGGATGTGCCGAATGTTATATACCCTTCACCAAAGTACACTTTATGAAAAATAGTGGCTGTATTACTTAAAAATGCGGTATATACAATATATGGCGTATCTGTTGAACGCGGTTTTTGTTTTTTATAACTTATGTGTAAGTCACTTTGAAGGGTACATATCTAAACAACAACGTTTTTTTGCATCGAAAATGTCGAATTTTGAGCCAGCAAAGCTTCATACGCGGGAAGTTTCGCTTTACTTATTTAAATTGAAACAAGTCAGAGAGCTATATTCTGCTGTGCCGAATCTTATATTCCCTTCACCAAATTATACTTTAAAATTAAATAAAAAAAAAAAAAATTTTTTTTTAATTTTTTAAAAAAATTTTTTTTCGAAATTATTTAAATTTTTTTTCCAATTTTTTAAAAAAAATTTTTAATTTTTTAATTAAAATTTTTTTTTTTTTTAATTATTTAGTGAAAAAAATTTATGACAAAAAAATTTTTTTTGTAAAAAAAATTCGGGTTAAAAAATATTTTTACCGATTTTGACCCATTGTAGGTCCAAGTTTGTATAGCCTTATATACATCGTTGCAATGGACTTTGAAATATCTATCATAAGACATCCATATTGTCTATATTTATGACTTAGTAATCGAGATATAGGTCAAAAATAGAGGTTGCCTCGGATTTTTGCTCATATCTCCGTTATTTATGGACGGATTTCGCTGATTTTAAATAGGAAACGAAAGCATGTCTGACAGAATTATTGAAGATTTGGATCCCGAAGATATCCGGGGTCAGCAGAAAATTGATTTCAGCAGACGGTGAGACAGACAGACAGAAGGACATGGCTTAATTGACTCAGCTATCTATAAGGATCCAGAATATACATATTTTATAGGGTCGGAAAATGATATTGTGGAAATTACAAACGGAATGACAAACTTATATATACCCTTCTCACGAAGGTGAAGGGTATAAAAAAGTGGCGCTGTAGCACATCCACTGCTCACCACAGCTTATGATGAATGTGTTTCATCGGTTTCAATGCGCGGTTCTGAAGTGATGATTTCGACCCGGAAGACAAAGATCGTCCAGGCCAGCCAAAAAAGTTTGAATACCAAGAATTGGAGGCATTATATTTATATATTTAATCCTTTAATTCCCAGTGGAATATCATTACATAACAGTTTCGTCTCACTCCAGGAAACATCATGCTCATGCAACTCGTTGTCAATTTGTTGTCTCCAAGTATTTGCAGGTCTGCCAAATCTCCTAAAACCTTGGGTGTTATATTCGACGGACTGTCTAGTTATATCGTTAGCTGACAACGGTTTACCAAAGCTTGCATATCACTCATTTCGGGACTCGATATATTCCAAGTTTTGCAAGCATATAGAAGCACAGATTTCTCATTGCTGTTAAAAACCTTGACTTTGGTGTGGGTTGAGATATTTTGCAATCTATAGAATTTGTTTAGCGTGTCATAAGCTTGCCTTGCCTTACAAAGTATTCTCTGAATATATTCTTTGCTACCCCCAATTTTTAAAGCTATACTCCCCAGGTAGCAACATTTTTCAACATCATCAAGTCGATGCCCTGAAAGCCGGAAATTCGTATTGCATTATGAATTTATGTGCATTGATTTGGTTTTGTTGATATTAATTTGTAAGCCAGCTTTAGCTGAACGTTTAGCAAAGGTTTGGATAGATCGGTTCATAACTACATCAAGTACTATGTTAAACAATAATGGAGACACAGCCTCGACGAACTCCGATGTTTACTTTGATGGGTTTGCTTGATGAGCCCTCATGAAGTATAGAACAGTAGGCGATGTTGCAGAGCTCCTTAATTATATTCTCGGAAACTCCTTTGCATCTTAGAGCTTCCCAGATCGCATTGTGTTGTAATGTGTCAAAAGCACTTGTGAAGTCTACGAACACTAAGTAAATAAGTGAGCGCCATTCTAACGACTGTTCAACAACCCTCAAGCTATTGATGTGATCAATACATGACTTGTTTTGCCTAAAGCCCGCTTGTTCTCGTCTTAGCTGTGGTTAAACGATGGTAGAAATACGATTGTGCAAAATGTGAGCTATGATCTTGTTTGCCATATTTAAGAGAGTTATACCCCTCCAGTTGGAGCACTCTTGCAAGTTCCCTTTTTTTGGAAATTTGATTATAAGATCTTCTCTTAAATCGTCAGGAATTTTCTCATTTAACCAGAAACTCGAAATTAAGGATTTCTGAATATTTGGAGGTATCCTGCAGATTTACCGATCTTCTTGAATGTAGATGTTATTTCTCCGGATGATGGTGTTGCGAAGTTTATATCGTTGTTTACGTTATTTATGTGATGCATTGGACCGACAACAGTTGAGAGTTATAACTCTCCCACAACTCTAGCTGTGGATCTTTGGCATAGATCAATTCACCCTGATCATTCCTCAGAGGTTTTATACTATGGCCGGAAATCTCCTTTGTTATACGGCATAGGTCTTTGGATCGACCCGTTTCACTGGCTATATGAGCATATCTGGCTAAATTTTCAGCCCACTTCCGCTTATCTTTTCTTGCATTTTGTTTAACTTTCCGGTTTTCCTCTTGATTTTTACGTTGTTCATTTTGTTTAGAATGTGGGGATTTAGCATCATTTACTTTGGTTTTAGCTTGCTTTCTGGATTCAATTAATTGCCATGTTTTTTCACTCCATGAATAATATTTCCTTATTGTGGTGTTTTGGTTTAATATTCCAGCAGTTCAAGGAGACAGTACCGAACTAGTGATTTTACCCATCATTTTGGGTGACAACTAGTTACATAACTAGCTAAGTGACTAGTTATTTTAACACGTGCATGTCCTAAGCAGGAAGGCAATTTACCATTTTTGATTACAATGAGACTGTATAATAAGTGTTCCAAAGTAGTCAACGCATTGGATTCATATACTGGTTAAATATCGTCAGTTACCTTACTATCTACCTAACTGGTAACTTGATAAGCTACATAACTAGTTATTTTAACATGTACGAGTGCTAATTGTCTTCAAATAGTCAGCTAAAAGACATGTCATAGGTAGTCTAATAAACGATAGTTTGTAAACAAACCTTTCTTCGACAACTCTCCAATATATTGCTTCTGGTGGATAAAATAACAACTTTCTAAAGTGCACTACAAAATTAACTTATAAAGAGACTTCACTATAGGTTACTAAAAGACACTTAAGTGACTATTGACTTCACGGTATGTTACATGGGATATCAGTATACTTAAGCAAAAATATAAATAAACTGCATGAGAATTATATCAACTCAATTTGTATAAAACCAGTTTGTACGAATTACTCACAAAACGTTTAAAATGATTACACTCTAGATTACTTAGAGACACTTAAGTGACAATTGTCTTCATGCTAGATTACCTGGCATGTATAAAGTAAGCAACTGTCTTCTCTCTGCACTAAAAAGAGTACATTCGTGCCAAATGACCCAAAATATACAAATTGAGTGAGCCAAGTGATAAGATATTAGTATCAATTACTGTATATAAGGGATATATTGACTACTTGCTTAATTGCTGGGATATTCAACTATGCCGCAAATATATTTTTTCCTCATGATACATCATCATATTCTTTCTAAACATCTTATTATTCCAATGTTGCTCATGGATTTGAATTCTTCATTTATATTAGGATCTGCTCTATTATGTACCCATACATTTGATTACAGTTTATTTTCGGATTCACTTGGATAAATTTATAAATTTGAAGTAGCCTATCTTGTATATCCTATCATTTATTATAAGCATTTTCTTGAATTATTGGTAGTAAAGAACCATCACTTAATTGTAATGTCTATTACATGCGCGTTTTGCCTTTTAGCATATTATTTCTAAAGGAGAATGATCACTCACTTCTGATCGGTTGAAGTCCTCTAAGCATCTCTTTTATGTTCATCTTATATCTAATTAGTTAACATATGTTTATGTTCTTTCTACCCAGCATAATCATTTGCTGAGCATATTCGGTCTAATATTAACTGTAATCAAATAAATAAAACCAGAATAATTGCAAATGTAGATTATGAAATCATTGCCGATCAAAAGAGAGAAGTTTTCCTTTTCATTAGCATATTAAATTGACCAAAATATAGATTCATGAGACAAAGTCATGTTGTGATATTTTATTTTTTGAATGAAGCTTCTATTGAAGTGACCTTTGCGGCAATTGGATCCTTTCTCGCTACTACCCGTCCCACTTAGGAATAACTGTGTT
Organism: Calliphora vomitoria; assembly: GCA_942486065.2. Classification (NCBI taxonomy): domain Eukaryota; kingdom Metazoa; phylum Arthropoda; class Insecta; order Diptera; family Calliphoridae; genus Calliphora; species Calliphora vomitoria. The sequence continues at coordinate 111,129,716 of OW818030.2, read as the reverse complement.
AGCGTAAACCTTGAGGAGAATTGTTTTTTATGATAAACAAAACAATTAAGTCAAACTTTCCTTAAGTATTGTAGTCATATGTTGGCTAAGTTGCTTTAACTCTTTGCGGTTTAGTGGTCACTTTACTAACCACCTTTCCTATAGTCTTTAAAACATAGTTTATTGGCAGCTATATGCATTTAGCTAAACAGTTATATTTTTTGAAGTCATCGTTAATGATTTTTTGCAAAACTCTGGTTAGACAAATATATCAATTTGAAAATATTGTAAAACGCAGTTTTTTTAAGAGACTTTCAGGCATTCAATTAAAAAACGCAGAGTGTTTATTGTTCATCGATTTCAGTGTTACTTTTCTATTTCTTTTCGCCATGGTGGTTAGTAAACTAACCACCCCACTCCACAAAAAACATTGGAATGGGGTTGTTTTTATGTTTTGATTTATTTTTTCTTACTTTTTATAATAATTGTTTGATTTTAAACTTATACACATAAAACCTTGGCTGATAGAGTTAATGTCAATCGAGCATTCCAATTAAAATATCATTTACATACACCTCTGTTTGATATATACGACACAAAGGCAGTCCAATCTATACGATGTTCCATCCAATTGAAAACTGTTAGATAAGCACCCACTATCCTTGGACTTTGGTTTTTCCAAAATAAATCCGTTTTGTACAAATACGTCAACATAGAAAATGCCAGGTTCTGAATTTTTACCGCCATTTCTGTATTAGTTATAAAGATCCCATTATATACCAACTTTCTAACTTTTTAAATCCATCTACATAAAGATCCACAAAAGATCATCTTTAGTTGAAACTTCTCTATACTGAATAAAGACATTTTAAAATTCCATCAAAACGAATTATATCTAAACATACGCTTTAATGCATTTAGGAAGCAAATTCCTTTTTTTTTTGCATACAAGGAGAATTACAGATTATCTTCAGGCTGTTTATCCATTTAGGACTCCTACACAGAGAAAACAGATTCGTGTTCACAACCGAATTTGGCGCCAATCGAATGTTGTCGGTTGCAAGTACTATCACATAATTCGATCGCAATTACTGAATATATATGGTACCCGTAACTGTTTTCAAAATGAATTCGGTGAAACAGACCGACAATTCAGTAGTTACTATAGTTAAATTAATATTCAAATAATTCGATTTTTTAAAATTTATTATCTTTAAAATATGAAAACACATAAAATATGAGTTAAAATATGCATTTTGTAATCTAATAACTAATAACACTAAGGCACGTTGCAGGCTTCCACATATATATGATGAACAGAACAATAGAATAAGCCAAATATTGTTGCGTAATTGATAAGTTATTTCTCATGCAGGGTAAGGACCATGTTCCGGATGATTAAGACTTGTGTTCTTGCAGAATTCGAGTGTAATTTATACCTTTAAATCTGAAACAATATTATAATGGTTTTAGTGAAAATATAAGAAACATATTTTTAGAATATACTTAGCGATGTGTATATTTATGAACACAGCATATTTTGAACGTAAAATCATCTTACCCGTTTGTTTAACCGGCTAACATTTCTGAATTAAATGCAATTATCTTTTAGTTATTTGTTTTCAATTTTATTTCTCGTAAATACTATTATGTTTCAATTTATTTTAATATATATTTTGAGTAAATGTCAAAACATTTTACCATTTTATATTTTGTATCAGTTGAAAACACCGAATTAGATTTTCTTATATATTAATCGAATTTTTCGATTACAAGCATCAATATTTGGAACTGAAACACAAACTACTTGATTGAATTCGATTGTCGTTTCCGAATTAACTGAATATACATTAGTAAAGACACAAACCGGATAAATACTCATATTTTACAGTTGTTAGAACCTCAATTCTTATACATTTATGGATTTTCAATTCTGAACATAGAAAATCGATTCAGAGCATAGTTTTTTAATAACTACAATAAAATATCGTTTTACTCTATTAAATTTTTATACTGAACATCGATTTACGACCAATCTGTTTTCTGTGTGTACAAACTGAATAATTCAACTTCTTCTGTAGCCTGTAATAAGCTTTTTAATTTTCCATAATTTACGCGAAGTCTCTCTAGGAAAAAATTTCTAACAAATGTTAAGGTTAATGACAAATCACTCATCGTTTATGTCCAGCACTAGTACTAGGTGTGTTCCCGCATTAATTTATTGACATTTTGGCTATCAATCATTACATTTTACACTTCCTGTTCCACATACAAAATCCTATTGTGTTTAATCCAAAGTCTAGACATGTTTGATTAATCCCTCAATTCCACTTGGTACTTATGTATGTACTTGCAATATGATGAGTTAAAAAAAGTTATTAGGAAATATGCTAGTGACAATAAAATTCTCAATTCCTTTCCTTATTTACTTTTTCGTTAAATGCGCATTAGGCAGAGAAGTCCATGGCTATAGTTTTGTTTGTATTATAATTTTTCCCGATTGTTATTATTTCATTTTGGCTGTTTGGTTGGTGTGCTTCCTTTAATTTCATCAGCATCATCAGTAAAAAAATTTGCTGGATGAGAATTGAAATGTGAATTGAAAAAATAAACAAAATCATGTGTGTGCATGTATTTTAGCTGGTCCTGCTCCTCTTACCCTTCGATCTGACTTATCAGCACTTTGTGGTTCTGTAAGAGCTGCCAGTGAACGTGTAAAATCTTGTACGGTCATGTTTATTTTTGTTTTCTGTTTATATTCCTTTCCTTCAAAATTCAATACATAAAATAAGAAAGAAAGAAAGAAAGAAAAAACTAAATGTTCATAAGTATGTATGGCCAAACACACACTTGGACGGACAGCCCAAAGACTTGAGGTCTTTTTTCTACTTGTGGCGGAGCAAAATTTCAGTTGCTTTTTTCTGTTTGTAAGCATGCATACGCATGCATGAAAGCAAGTCAACCAGCTATCCCCGTCCGCCCGTCAGTCAGCCAGTCAGTCATTGAGCAAGAAGTCAGACAAAAACCTAGAGGTACAATTTTTTTCTTCTTTCAGTTTATTTGCCTTGTGTTTCCTCTACGAGTAGACGACTGTCGATGGTTGCTGCCACTCTGCAGTAGCTAATGATGAGGAGCTCTTTGTTTCTTTTCCATTTTTTTGTTGTTGTTTTGCTGTTGTTGTGTAAAGAAACACATCAGCAGGAAAGAAACTGTCTGTGCATGTAGTATGTACACTAGAAATTGGCTGTGGGCATAAGAAACCAACCATATGTGTAGTGTGCAGAGAACCAGCCGTTTAACAGGCAAAACTTTAAATGATCGATCGTTTTTTTGTAGAGTTTTTTTATCCAATATTTTTTTTCCTTGTGTGTCTTTCTTCGAGTTTAAGAAGCCCATGGGCAGGCACAAGCAACAATTGTATTCTTGCAGGCACAAGTAACTTGTGACTGACTACGCTTTGGTTCCTCCACTATCATCAATACGGCTTGTCGCGTAGAATTGAGAGATAGAGAAAAAGAGATCGTAAGAAGAAGAAAAATCAAGTGGGTATGAAAATTTCGGTATTTATGGAGCATAATGTATACTACTCATGGAAGGAATTCTGGAAAACAAATGTTGAGCTACTAATCCGGGTTGACCGTTCTGTGTTTCTTAATGGGGTGATGGCGACATGTGCGATCGGGTTTCCAAAGATTAAAGTGGCGATTTTGTTGAATTAGATTTCCATACATTCGATTGCATATTAGTTTGCCACAAATTTGCATAGGTTTATGAGTTGGAAGTAGCCAATCTTGTTATCCTATCCGTTCAACAATTTTTCAAGTCTGTGTAAAAAACCCAAAACATAACAAGTAACCCTCGTAGTCGAAAAAGTATTAAAAATTACATCTTGGTTATAAAAAAATGTGCATTTATTTGACGACACACATTTACGATCGACCTTACCCTAACTCATTTGCAACCCTTTTAACCGATCCTGTAACCTACCACTTTATACCGTAGAGTATCCTGAATAAAGCAAAGACATGCACACATGTCAACAGCATACAAAAAATCTACAACTTTTTTTTCTATTCCTTTTTTATATGTAAGATACACAATATTTATTTTTTTTTTTTTTTTTGTTTAGGCTAAATTAAATAAAGTAATGCATAAACAAAATAAACCCAACTAGTACAATAATAGCAAGACTCTAGGAAGTTGAACAAAAAAAACTCTATAGTTTTTGTTTCTTCATACCCAGTAAAAGAAATAAAGAACGAAGTAAAACAAAAATCAACAACAAAAGAGAATGCTGAGTACAAATGTATTTTTATCGATCTATTAGAGTTTATAAACCAATAAGATTAAAAAAAAAAAGTTATAATAAAGAGCGCAACAAAGAAGACATATACAGACATAGAAAAGTAAAACTCTCTTTAATAACACTGGGCTACAAAGTGAATAAAATTAATAAATTTACAACGAGATTTTGTATGTACGTTTTAATTCCAGATCCATTACATTGTGGTCTTTATCACTACTTCCAGCATTACTTTTTATCCGTAATAAAACAACTTCATTGTTATTCGTACAGTAATTCAGTTTATATGTTGTCGTAACAGGTCTGATGGGAAAAGTCTTTCGGGTGATATAGCTAAAGCTATATAGCGATATATCGCTGAGTAGAACATTTTTGGCTGTGTACGATTTAGAGCGAAGATCCAATAGTCGTGAAAACACTTACGCACACCCAGGGTGAGCGATTAATTTTACAAAAAATCACAAATTGGTTCCTACAGGACGGTACAACAACTCGCGCCAATATAGACATTTTGGATGCATGTCCGGGTCGCCTAATGTCTGCTTTGACCATTTGTAGTGTCAGGCAAGATTTTCCGATTTTACTTTTTTATGTTTTTTAGATGTATGTTAACAAGCCACAGACTCTGAGAGCTTTCAACGACAATATAGGACAAGGGTTTGAGAACTTATCGCCTAAAGTTCACTCCTAAAGTGTTGTTTTGAAAATTTGCAGGGGTCTGAGAGATCCTCCCCTTTAATTTGACCACTTCACACTTTTTTCTTTGGTGTTTTGTGAAGTCACGAGACTATGTGAACAAGCCATAGAATCTGGTAACTCTCAGAGATAATATCTGATAACAGTACGAGAAGTTAACTCCTAAAGTCTCGTTTTGACGATTTAACAGCTTCAAAATTCTAACTTAGGGGTTTGGTGAAGTCGCAGGTCTATGTCTAAACGATATAGCAAACCAACATCAGATGAGTTCTTAGATCACCTTCTTTCTATCTGGATACTTATAGGCAGATGAGTTCATCTAACGATGTCCGTTTGTCCTGTTTGAAATACGTTTTCGCAGTCCTCTGGTTTCTTAGGGACACAAATGTAGCATCAATAGTTATAATCAAGATAAGTTTGCTATTGAAAATCTGGAAACCGGTCCAGATTTAATTTTTATACCCTTCACCATGAGTGGTAAGGGTATATATAAGTTTGTCATTCCGTTTGTAATTTCTACATTTTTCATTTGCGATCCCACAAAGTATATATATTCTGGATCGTTATAGATAGCGAAGTCGATATAGCCATGTCCGTCTGTATGTTGAAATCAACTTTCCATAGCCCCCAAATAATTTACAAACATAATTGATACATCAATATATCTGGAATTCTTCCGGCTCGGTTGGCTAAGAAATAACGAAAAAACCGCGACAACCTCGATTTTTGGCCTATTTTTGATCTATATCTGGATTACTAAGTCATTAATACAGACAATATGGATATCTAATGATAGATATTTCAAAGTCCATTGCAACGACGTATATGAGGCTAGAGTAATTTGGACCTACAATGGATCAAAATCGGGAACATTATTTTTTAACCCGAATTTTTTTTACCAAAAAAATTTTTGTGTCATATTTTTTTCTCTAATAACTTAATTTTTTTTTTTTTTTTAATTAAAAAAAAAATTGGAAAATAAACAAAAAAATTTTTTTTTTGGAAAAAATTAAAAAATACAATTTCGAAAAAAAATTTTTGAAAAACAATTTTGAAAAAAAAAATAAATTTTTTTAAATTTTAGAAAACAATATTGAAAAACAAAAATTTAATTTTGTTTACCTAAAAATATTTAAACTTTTTATTTTAAAGTATAATTTGGTGAAGGGTATATAAGATTCGGCACAGCCGAATATAGCTCTCTTACTTGTTAGATCTAGATCTGTTCGCTAATTCTCGCATTCGTGCGAATACTTATAAGAACGAACGATTTTTTTATTTTTGGGATTCTCTTATTGAAGTGTGTGTATCCGATCTTTTCACTGTTTGGTCATTACTATTCGGAACAAATATATGAACAAGTTCGTTCTTTTTGTTCAGTTGTTTATTTTTATTCTGAGGTGTTCGCCAGAACTAAGTGGTTGAACGATTGCTTAGTGAATCTTTTTTCAGGCACTCACATGTAACAATGGTTCCCACAAACAGGTACTTGTTTACTGTAACCATATATATGATTGATACAATCATGCGAATCGTAAGTTAACCATATTATGGTTACCATAATCATATAAACTGTTACTGTGACTGTGACTATAAATTGTTAAAAAACTTTTAAAAATGTTGAAATGTTTACTATTAACATGCACAACTACATTTTTTGTCTCCTTGTGATGGCAATAATTACCAATTACTGATCTAGAGTAATATCAACAATTTATAGGACTGACGTGATAGAATTGAACTAGTTCGTTCATAAACAATGCAACTCTACACTCTAATGTGTAGAGAACCAATCCTAATATGAAGTCTACTCAGAAACTAATCGAATTTATTTAAATATTCCAACAATTTCCAAAATAACTTTGCAGAACATTGTACTAAATCCGATTTTTGTTCGAAAAATATTGCGTGTATGACTTAAAAATGTACAATAGATGCCGTATCTTTTGAACGCAGTCTTTGTTTTTAATAACTTATATGTCATTTTGAAGGGTACATATCTTTCAGTCATCTCTTTCGCTAGTGAACATTATAGTGTAAAGAAAAAAGTTTTTTTTGCTTCGAAAGTGAAACATTTTGTGCCAACACTGCGTCATATACGGGAAGTTTTGCTTTACTTATTTAAATTGAAAAAAAGTGTCGCTGAAGCACACCGATTGCTCACCAAAGCTTATGAAGAATGTGTTCCATTGGTTTCACCGTGCGAGAGATGGTTTGTGCTGTTCAGAAGTGACACGGAAGACAAATATCGCCAAGGCCAGCTAAAAAAGTTAGAAGACCAAGAATTGGAGGCATTACTCCGTGAATATTGTTGTCAAACTCAACAAGAGCTTGCAAATCATTGGAAGCTACTCAAGCAGCAATTCAAAATGTTTGCAAGCAGCAGGATTCATCTAAATTGGGTGCCATACGAATTGAAGACGAGAGACGTTGAAAGACAATAATTTTTGCACCGAATCATTACTTGCGATGAAAAATTGATATATTACGATCCGAGAGATCGTATGTGAAGCCCGGCCAAACAGCCGAATCGACACCAAAGGCAAATATCCATGGCGCTAAGGTAATTCTCTGTATTTGGTGGGACTAAAAGGGTCTTATCTATTTTGAGCTGCTGAAATCTGGCCACACCATCACAGGGAACCTGTACCGAATGCAACTGATTCGTTTGAAGCGAGCATTTGGAGAAAAAGTACCAGAATATGCGGCCAAAAATGAAACCGTAATATTCCACAATGACAACGCTAAGGCACATGTTGAAAATTATTTAGAAATAAGTGGTTGGAAAATTTGGCCTCACCCGCCTTATAGACCTTCTCCCTTCCGCTTTCTTTTTGTTCGATCGATGGGATACACTTCACTTCAAAACAAAGTATTCGATATTGGCTTGATTCGTTCTTGGCCTCAAAAATTGAGCAGTTCTTTTGACCTGAAGTCCATATGTTGCCAGAAAGATGGGAAATTATCAAAAGGTCAGCCAACAATGGCCAATACTTTGAATAAATTTATATTCTACAAATGTTTCAAAAGAAAAACATACACCCAACACAATCTCGACAACATGGTAAAGATTGTACCTTCGATAGCGAAGGTATACCAGCAGCATAGTTACAACAATCGACTGACGACTTTTGTTATCAATGTTGCAGCAATATTGTTACTGGAAAAGGTCTTTGTTTTATTTATTACTAGCTTGACCCGGTGCGCTTCGCTACCCCTGTCGATGTAAAAATCGGTTCAGCCGTTTAGTAATTATTGTTTAAAAACTAAAAGTACCAATTTTACCCGTTTTCCCCCTTTTTATCCCTTTCTGGTCCAAGTATTGAATAAATTTATAGCCTATTGACGCTTCCAAGTAAGGATCTATCTACGTTCCAAATTTCAATAAAATCGGTTCAGCCGTTTAGGCGTGATGCTCAAACAAACAAACAAACAAACAAACAAATAAACAAACAAACTTACAAAGACATTTATATATTTATATAGATGTTGAACAAAACCTTAACTATAATTTTCACTGTTGCACAGTGTAATTACAATTCATGTAATTTAAAATAATATTACTCTCTATCTCTCTCATGTAACAAATACTCTCTTGTTGTTATTTATTGATTTGATCTCAGTATTGTTTTGTTGTTTTGTAAATAGTGGTACTCTTTTGAATTAAGTACTCTACCAGCAGCAACCATCTCCACAACTAATACAATTAGTACTCTATTGAATACAACAACTGCTCAATTTATAAAGTTTTTGTTGGATTTTTTTCTTACTTCTTTTTTTTTTTGTTTCTGTGTGAGTGTAAATGAAATGTATGAGTGTGTGTGAGTGTGTTTTTGGTTGGATGGTTGGTTTTGTTGGTTAGTGTTGAAAATACTTTACTAAACGATCAATTGTTTGTTCGAGTTTAAATAAAAAATTAAAGCAGACACTTCAGTTCGCTGCGAGAGTTGAACGTATGCAATCGTGTGTAAGCGCGTAAATAGAAGTTGTTGTTTTCGTTAAATGGTGTAAATTATCGGTGGCGTTTTTAATTTTCTTTTAAACTGCTGTAATTTTTTTACATCTAAAAAGTTCTATAATACGTGGTTTGTTTTAACGCAAGAAAAAATAAATAACAAAATTCATATGTTTCAAAATTAAGTGTGAAAAAATTGTCTTTAAATGGTTTTTATTGCAAAATATTAAATTAATAAATTAAAAATAAATGAAAACCTAAATAAAAGTGTTAAATAAATAAGTGAAAATGTGAAGTGCTAAGTTTTATTTTTTTTTGATTTCAAAACAAATTAAACCCATATGTATGTTTGTTACATTGGTTGTTGCCAATTTAAAGAATAAAAAATTTGCATATTACAAAAAATATCTCATTAATTACAAAGAAAAAATTACCATACAAAAATTTAAATTATACCAAAAACTTGTCTTAAGTTTTTTTTTTTGGTTTTTCTAATAAATATTATAATTTACTTAAAAAAAATAAATAAAATAAAAGCTACTGGCTGTGCTTAGAAAAATTTCAATACAAACTGGATTAACAACATTTTTCATCAGAATTCATCTTCTTCATTCAGCATTACGGGGGATTTACCACTGAACAACAAACAACCTTTAAAATAACAACAAATAAAAGTAAATATTAAACATATTTTTAGTTAAATAATAATAATAAATGATAAATAATAAAAGAGTCATTAAAGATTTTTAAAAGCAAAACCATTTATTTTAATATTCTAAACATGATGAAATATTTACAAAGTATTAGAATTTTTGTTTAAATTAAAACTTGTTTAAAATAAACAAATAGTTTTTATTGCCAATTTTTAGTTACAGTTTAATATGATCTGTTGTTTAAGCTGGGTTTAAACCATAAACGGTGTTTAGATATACTTTTTTTTTGGCAATTGAAAACATAAAATCAAGTGATTTAAAATAAATTGAACAAACATTTTAGTAAATAATGTTGTTTTTTTTGCATTAAATTGTGTACAACTATAAAATCGAAATACTTATATGTACTTAAAGATATTATCAGTGCTTCTATGGTTTTTGTTGTGTAATGTTTGAGCGATCACGTTTTAATTTTGCCACAGGGAAACTGATCGTAAAATACATAATTATGTGCAGCTCCTTAACTATTGGTGTTTTCTTTTCTAAAAAAAATGATGCCTTAAAAATGTGTAATATTATTATCATGTTACACACACCCTTCCAAAATGAAACATTTTTTTCTATTAGAATGGAACAAAATAATTTCTTGATTTTACACTTAACACTATTGTATATTTAGCGTGCCAAATATTGAATTGGAAATTTGTATTAAAAAGCGATATTTAACACTGTTAAAGCGACTTTCGACATTCAATTATGTGTGTTTGCCAATTAGCATTAACAACACTGATTTTCAATAATAGAAATCAGCTGTTGTCAAACATTTTTTGCATACAAAAAAGTACTTAACGCAGCTGCAAAAAAGGGTATTATCTCACACTGAAATGTAATTGAGGGTGAGATATGTAACATATTTACCAATTATTTATGCAACATATTTAGAAAGGAAAATGACAACTTTTCACCCCTGCGCCAATGGTAACATAAATGGAACATTTTTATCAGAAAAGAAAACACCATATGTGTCTAATAAAATTTAGATGTATACCACAGTTATAGCAGAGGATCTAAGCTTTCAGGAAATTTTATTTATAATTAGATTATTTCAGTACACACTGAGTTTTAAAAATGGTCATCTCCAATGTTAAAAATTCTTAAACGTTTCTTTAATATTTGGAAAGAGAAGACTTTAGATATATTTAAGCTTGTGAATTTTGTCTGTCCCTACATCGTTATTAGACGATTTAATATTTTTTTTTTTTTTTTTGTTTTTTAAATTTCAAGTTTAATTTGGGTACAAAAATTTGACGAATTTTTACAAGTTTAAAACATTTTATAAAAGACAGACATTTTTAAAACAATTTGTCATTAAACTAGTTTCTGTCCCTTCAAACTATTCTCCAGAATGTTATCAATAGCGAATGATTAGCAATACCGATTCAGATGTTTGCTAATTCAAAGATTTGTTATTTTAAAAATTTTTTACAATGTCCCTTATTTAGTATTCAATAACTTATCGACAATTATTCGGTATTGTGAACTTTAATTTTTTAATAAATTCTCGATATTTTTACGAACATTTTTGATCTCCAAGTTTCTTGAATGTTCGATTGTTTGGACAGTGTGTTTTTACAGAGACTTATTTCAATAATTATACTGTTTTATGGCCCCGAAAGCTCATGGAGTGTTTTTTTAAATAAATTTGGATATCCGTTAAAAATATGTCTTCGTTAGATAATTTGACAGTTGCTTAGACAAATTCCTCTTTCTTTGGTTAAAGTAAATGTTGAACAAATTGTATTCTATACGGATCGTAAATCCACAGCTAAACTGAGGAAAAACTCACGCGAAAGACCTCAGTTTAGCTTCGGATTTACGATCCGTATAGAATACAATTTGTTCAACATTTCCTTTAACCAAAGAAAGAGGAATTTGTCTAAGCAACTGTCAAATTATCTAACGAAGACATATTTTTAACAGTCAAATGTTAATGGAAAATATGGCTCAATTTTACCACAAGTTACATGACGATCTTGTAATAGCAATTTCCTTAAAGTAACGATGCGAACAAAGCATTTCGAGGCAAATAGGAGTGTAATGACAGCGATTAAAGCAAAATATAATGCTGAGTTCACAATGATATTGCTCTATGACCAGAATTCCCTTAAATAGTTTAAATTTGAAGCTTGACTTTTTATAAAAGTTGCTAGCAACATGTTGCTAATAATTTCTCCACTATATATTTTGTTTGTTTTATAACTTAACTAAATTTTAAAATGTTTATTACATAATTTAAGTTAATTTTTAACTCTCAATTATGAAATGTTGCTAGCAAGCTTGTTAACAATCATCAAAAATGTATTTTTAGTCATAAAAAGAGTATAAAAATCTTTATAAAAAGTATTTTGCTAGCAACATGTTGCTAATAATTTCTCATCAATATATTTCAATTCTTTTCTAAATTAACTAAATGCTAACAAAGTTTAGTGTCTAAATAATGAAATTTTTTAGTTTTCGATAAAATTATGTTGCAGCAACATGTTGCCAAGAAATTTTTTAAAATTTTTTTGCTTTGAAACTTGGTAGTAAACCATTTAAAGTTGTATGCTAGGTAGTTTTTTTAGCATTTATTGATATATGTTGTTAGAAACATGTTGCCAAGAAATTTGTGAAATTTTTGTTTGCTTTGAAACTTTATAGTAATCCTCGTAAAGTTATATTATATTTATAAAGGTAGTTTTATTGCATTTATTGAAGAATGTTAGCAACATGTTGCTAAGAAATTTTTAAAAGCATCTGGTTAATTTGAAACTTTTTAGTAAACCATTTGAAGTTATATTATATTTATTAAGGTATTTTTTTTAGTATTTATTAAAGTATGTTGTTATCAACATGTTGCTAAGAAATTTTTAAAAGCATCAGGTTAATTTTAAACTTGATAGTAAACCATTTAAAGTTATATTATATTTATAAAGGTTGTTTTTTAGTATTTATTAAAGAATGTATGTTTGGTTGCTTTTAAACTTGATAGTAACCCACTTTTTTCAGAATTTATTATGTTGGCACGGATCCTGGTCATCTATTTGGGGGGAAATAAAGTAAAATTTATTTTACATTTTTCTTTTTCTCCTTTTTTATATTAAAAATTTTTGGTTTTAGGGGGGAGAATTTCCTTTTTTCACTCCCCTGGATACTCACCTGTGCTAGTAACATGTTACTAATAACTTCACCACAATATAATTTGTTTTATAACATGATAACAAAACTTTCAAATGTTTTATGCTAACATAATACCAAAATTTGTACATTTATTTTGCTAGCAACATGTTGCCAAGAAATTTTTAATAATATATTATTACTTTTAATCATGATAGCAAACTATTATTATTAATATTTTATTCATAAAAATAATGTTTTAAGTTTGTTTTAAATATGTTGCCAGCAACATGTTGCTAATAATTCCTCCTAAAATATAGTTTGTTTGCTTTACAACTTAATAACAAAACCTTGAAATGTTTATTACATAAATGATGCCATTTTGTTAACTATCGTTAAAGGTATGTTGCTAGCAACATGTTGGCAAGAAATGTTTACTTAGTTTTGTTTGTTTTGAAGCTTGATAGCAAAACTTAAAAGTGTTTAGATTTTCCCTAAACAATACTTTTAAACTCTTAATATAAATATGTTTATAACAACATGTTGCTAAGAAGTTTTTGCTATATTTTGTTTGCTTCGAAACTAAATATCATGTTTTTGAAATTATATTTCTTCATTAAATCAGATTTTTTATCAATTTATAAAGCATAATGCTAACAACAAGTTGCAAATTAGTTTGTTTTGGAACTAAATAACAAAATTTAAATGTTTACTATTTTTAAAATTACAAAACTAGTTTAATAAATGTTAAGATATTTTTAATAATATATTTTTGCTTTGCAACATGTTGCTAAGAAATTTGTGAAAACATTTTGTTGCATTGAAACTTGATAATAAGTAACCGACTAATCGTTGTATTTTATTATAAAGGTAGTTGTTTTAGCATTTATTAAAGAATGTATGTTGTTAGCAACATGTTGCAACTGATTTTGATTTATGAAATTCTTATATCACAGTTTTGTTTAATTTAATATTTCTCATTCAACTTGGTTTTTTTAAAAAATTATGTTGCCAGCAACCATTTGTTTGCAACATGTTGCGAATCACTTTTTGTACAATTTACATTCAAAGCTTTAAAATTTCAAGTTTTTTTCATATAGAAGCATAATTTGTTTAACTTGTAAGAAAAAATGAAGCAACATGTTGCCAATAATTTTTTTTGAAATTTTAATATTGATATGCAATGTCAGTAGTTCTTTAAAAAAAAGCTCAACATTTAATCAAATGAAGTTGCTACCAACATGTTGCTATGGGCTGTAGCATAAAAATTTCCTATTTTTGATGTGGATATCCTCAAATATCTCTCTTTCTAACTGTTACGAAACAACATGTTGTTATTTTCATTTTTCTAAATTTTCTGGCAATTTAACACCTCTTTAAAAGATTTTAAAATAATAAATCATTTAATATCTTTACCATTATTACTTCATCTGTTAATGTCGGTTTGATTAAGGTTTAACATTTTAAAAATTTCTCATTTTAAACCACATTTTACAAATAGCCAAGTTTGTAAATTACCTAATATTGTGTATGGCAAAGACAAAAACAAAAACAACCTTATAAGTAGATTTCTGTGTAATTGTAACAAAAGTTGAGAAAAATTTAGTTTTGAAAACAAACAAAAAAATACATTTAAAACCAAAACAGAAAATCAGTTCAACAATGTAACAAACAAACTGAAAAAAAAAAAAATAATAGTTTTAATGATTTGTTGGTTAAATGGATTTCTCGGCGTTTACTAAGTTAAACGTGAGTGAAAATACTTTAATTATTTTGTAATTATTTAACACTTTACAACAAAAAACAACAGAAAGCGTATTTAAATAGTTGTGGTTGTTTGTCTCACTCTCACTCTCCCTCTCCTTTTCTCTTTCTTAATAATATTTTCACAAATGCATACGAAAACTAAACAAAAAAGCTAAAATATATTTTGTCATTTTAATCGCCTGTAATTACCGCTACAACCAACAAATTAAATAGAAACTATAAACAGAAAAACCGAAAATTATCTAATAAACAGTTTAGCTAAAATCCCACAAATTTGAAATAGAGAAATGATGTGAGAAATGAGGAGTGTAAAAGTCAGGCGCTGTGACCAACTAACATGTCATTTAGTCATTAGCAAAGAAATTTATTTATGAAACGTAAATAATAAATTAGTTGTAGTACTAATAAACTAAATGTGTGAAAAGTAAAAATGGAAATAATAAAACTTTCCTATTTGCAAAGAAATTTTTAAATAAATAAATCTATAACGAAAAAAAATTGTGTGACAATATTTATTTTTAACCCTTACAACGCTTTTAGCATGTAGATAGCATGTTTATAAACAATGTTGCTAAACATTTATTGAAAATATAACAGTTTTATTATTGAAATTTATCTTTAAAAAATCAATTATCTATCATATAAGCTAAATTGTAGTTGACTCTTTTCTGCAACAATATTGCTTAAAGTGTATATAAACATGTTGCTAAACATTTATTGCAAATAAAAGAATTTAAACAAATTTATTGAAAAATAAAACAATTATCTACCTTATAAGCTAAAATGTAGTTGACTTTTTTCAGCAACAATGTTGTGTAAAGTGTATATAAACATGTTGCTAAACATTTATGGAAAATATAACAGTTTTCAACTGATTTTATTAAAAGTTTACTTAAAAAAACAATTATCTATCATATAAGCTAAAATGTAGTTGATATTTTCTGCAACAATGTTGCCTAAAATGTTTATAAACATGTTGCTGGCAACATTTTAAAACTCCTAATGATGCTGTTTTTCATGTTTTTTATAACAACTTTTAGTTCTACCGTTACTACTTGTTTTCATATGTAAATCAAAACATAATGCCGCCAAAGTTTTGGACTTTCCATTGTGCGTTGTGCACAAGCCTGCCCATTCTTGTTTAGTACATGGTTATTAACTCACTCATAAAAAAAAGCACCAACCTCTTCTAACGCCTCTTTCTCAGTCGGCTACTATAAATTAAAATCCATAATTTTTTCCATTATTGTTTTGTTTAACTAACTTTTTTTTTTCTACATACATATAAGTATATTGTATTTTTCACAAAAACTAGTCACACATTTGTTGTTTATTGAACTTTTGCTAATTTAATAAACACACTCTTTTTTTATTGTTTAAACAAAAACTCCACTCTAGCTCTGTCATATTTATGAGTTTTTTTTCTTTATTGAAACGTCTCTTCATTTGCTATTCATAAATATTATGTACAAATTGTATGTTTAGTAGCGAAAAAGTTATTCAAATCTATGAGTTTGTTTTAAGTCAGGTTTATTTGTTACTTTTAAACAAATCCCACAAATTTGAACAACAAATCCATTAAAATAAAATGAAAATAAAAAAACAAATCTGAAACCGGTTAAATAATTATTACATTTTGAGTATTAAATTTAATTTTGACTATGTATCTTCTTCTTTGAAAAATTCGTTTGTTTATTTAATTATTAATTTTAGTTTGTTTACCGAAAACACATTATTGTAAATTAAATGTTATAATCAAAATGTTAAATTGACAGATTTACACTGAGCACTGGAGAGACAAAGACACAAATTGTTTAATAATAAATGTTTTTAGTTGGTTATGAAAAGCTTAGCATGATGTTGGCTTTAACATTATTGGAATACATAACTCTTAGTTTTGTTTAACAACTCTTTAGCAATATGTTGCTAGACTTTTTATCTTAAGCATGTTTTATATACATTTCAACAAAATATTCTTAGCAACATGTTGATATTAGCAAACATTTTTTGGTTTCAAACATTTGATAACAAACAATTTATTAGTTTCACAAAAACCAATATTTGTTAACTTCTAGTATGTTGTCGCAACATGTTGCGTATGATTTTTTTCAATTATTAATTAGTTTTAAACATGATATCAAACTTTGCTCCATTGTTTTATCCGTTAAGAAAATTCTTTAAACTTTA
This sequence comes from Calliphora vomitoria, assembly GCA_942486065.2. Lineage (NCBI taxonomy): Eukaryota > Metazoa > Arthropoda > Insecta > Diptera > Calliphoridae > Calliphora > Calliphora vomitoria. The sequence continues at coordinate 111,113,020 of OW818030.2, read as the reverse complement.
AAAAATTATGTTGCTAGCAACATGTTGCAAATGACTTTCTCATATTTTTTTTTGTTTCAGAACTGGATATCTAGAACTTAAAGTTTTTATTTACTGGCATAATGTAAATTTTTTAGTTTTAATAAAAATATTTTGTTAGCAACATGTTGCGAATAATTTTTTATATACATATTTGTTTTGACATGTGATACTACTCCTCTAAATGCTTATATCATTCATTGAATTCAGTTTTTTAAAACATGTTATAAAACTATGTTGCTAGCAATATGTTGCAAGAGATTTTTTTATACATTTTAACATGATATTACATCTTTTAAAATTGCTGCTAGCAACATGTTGCAAAGAACTTTTTATAAATGTGTTTGTTTTTATCCATTTTAATATTCCTTTTAATGCATTTCCATTTATTAAAGCCAGTATTTTTAAAATTTTTATAAGACGTTGCAAGCAACATGTTGTAAAGAATTTTCTTAATATATTTTACTTTGTAACAATGATATTATTCCTTTAAACTGTACTTATATTTCATTAATAAAACCAAGTTTGTGATGCTTAATACAATACATCAATTCAATTTATGTTTCATTATAAAAGCCAATTTTGTGAATTTTAATTAAAAGTTGCTAGTAACATGTTGCAAAGAATTTTTTACGTTTTTTTTTGCTATTCTATTATATGCCTTCCCATTCATTAAAGCCAGTATTTTTTTGCTAGCTTTGTGACATGATATTACATCTTTTAAAATTGTTGTTAGCAACATGTTGCAAAGAATTTTTAATTTTTTTTGTTTTAATGTATTAATATATATTTCTTTAAATGCCTTTTCATTCATTAAAGCCAGTATTTTGTACATTTTTATAGAAATATATTGCTGCAACATGTTGCGATGAATTTTTATACATATTTTATTGCTTTGTAACAATAACTTGACTCCTTTAAAATGTATAGTTCATTAATGAAACCAAGTTTGTAATTTTCAATAATATTTTGTTGCTAGCAATATGTTGCCTAGGATTTTATATATATTTTTTGCTTGATAATTAATGTTACACTTATAAAAAGTATATTTTTTTCATTCAACCCAAGTTTTTTTAATTTGATATTAAACTTTGTGATTTGTAGCTTTCAAGAAATTTACACATGTTGCAAATGAATTTTAATATTTGTTTTGTTTACAAACATACTATCAAACCTTTATCATATATATTTCCTTCATAAAGACAACTTTTGTCAATTTAAAATAGGCGTTTTTGCTGAAATTCGATATCAAAGCCATTTATGTTATAAATAAAACTGTAATCTTAGTAACATGCCGCTAATAAATTTCCTGGTTAATGCAAAATCTGTTAATGCAAAATTTGAAGTTACTATTACTGTCAGAAGTTCAATGTTTCAACTATTTATAGAAATATATAGCTAGCAACATGTTGCGAAGAATTTCTTATAACTTTTTTTTTGCTTTGGAGCTTAATATCAAGTCTTCAGATTGTATATTTGATTTAAAAAGCTAGTATTTTGGACTTTGTATAAATTTGTTGCTAGCAACATGTTGCTAATAATTTATGTATAATATTTTTGACTTATTCTAGTTCAGACATAGCATAAAAGTGTTTAACATTTTCACAACACACTTTTAATAAATCTTAACAAAAATATGTTGCTAGCAACATGTTGCAAAAGAGTTGTTAATAATATATTTCTGCCTAGAAACTTGATATTAAGTTTATGTTTGTTGTTTCATATAGAAAATCTGTTTTTTAAACTTCTTATAAAATTATGTTGCTAGCAACATGTTGCAAATTATTTTGGATTTGTCTCTATCTAAGAAACTTCATAACAAAACATGTTGCTAATAAAGTTCTATATTTTTATTTGGTTTTAGCACTGTTAATGTCATAAGTTCAACGTGTTAAATCTTAATAAAGGTTTATTGCTAGCAACATGTTGCAAAGAATTTTTTATAACTTTTTTTCAGTTTGAAGCTTAATATCATGGCTTCAGATTTTATATTTGATTCAAAAAGCTAGTATTTTGGACTTTATATAAATTTGTTGCCAGCAACATGTTGCTAATAATTTCTCTATAATATTTTGCAAATGAGTTTTTAATATTATATATTTCTGCTTAGAAACTTGATATCACTTTTTTGTTTAATATTTCATGTAAGAAAATCAGTTTTTTAAACTTCTTATGAAATTATATTGCTAGCAACATGTTGCAAATGATTTTGGATTTGTATCTAGCTTGGAAACTTCATAACAAAACTTTGTTTATTTAAATATTTTTAATAGATTGATGTGATTATGTTAATATAAACTATGTTGCGAACAATATGATGAAAATTATTTATATACAATATTTCTTTGTTTTCAAAATTAGACTTTGAACTTGTTATTTCTTGTAGCTTTAAAAATATAATATTGTATGTTGCTAATAACTTGTAGGTGTAATTTCTATAATTATTGTTTTTTGATATTTTTAAAGTTAAAATTTGTTGCATAAAGACAGTTTCAACACAAACCTAGCAACATGTTGCTTAGAAAGTTTAATCCATTGAAACTAGATATTAAGATTCTAAAAGGTTTATTTCTTTCAAATAGCTGTTTTTTACTTTTCACTGACAACATGTTGCTATCAACATAATATCTTTACATCTACTTATATATAAATCAAAAGTTTAAAGTTAAAATAGCGTATAATTAATAAATAAATATTATTAGAAATTTTATTGTTAACAACATATTGCCGAAGCAATATCTCTCAATTATTGTCCAACGAGTATCAGGTGTCTTAAATCGTTGTTGAGTTCATATCTTAAGCTGTATTAACATATTTAAACATTTCAAATATTTCTTTTGTTTTGAAAATCCTATAAAACAAACGCTCATACCTTTGTTTCATACATTTATTTAAGACACCACCGACAACTTCCATAATTTCTGTGTGACTTCTAGCCGGGACTTAGAAATAAGTTTAATACCAGAGTATGTGTGTATAAAGGTAGATTATTTTATTATTATAGGTATTTGTTTTTTCCTATGTGTTGAAATTACTTATTATTGACAATCCAACATACGTGAGCTGTTATTTAATGTACAATAGGTCTGTCTGTCAGTATGTATGTGAATGAATATGAGTAAGTGAGTGAGTGACAAAGTACGTGACATTGTTAAGAAATACCTCAACAAATTACACAAATTAAAATGTACAATAAAAATAATATTAAAAAACAAACTAAATTAAAGAAACACTCGTTTTATATTCATTCATTTCGTTATGGAAAAATTATAAAAAAAAATCTTTTATGCACTTATGTTCTTTTTCTATCTCTAATATGTCTTAAGTAGTTATTTTAATTATTATTCCATATGTTAAAATTTTATTTAATCCTGTTTATTTTTTTAAGGTTTAATATATTTAAGACCATTGAGTACTTTTGAATTATTTGGATTTTGTTACCTGAGTATGATTACAAGTCCATTTATAAAATTTATTTATAATCTTTTTGTTGAAGTGACATTTTATTTTTGGGGGATTAAAGTATTTATGTTGAAATATTTTCTGTTTTCATTTTTTTGGTTTTATTATTGTTCATTTATTGTGCTGGTTTAGGTGTTAAAAAGGGCGTAGATGTTGAATTCAACACCTTTTCTGTAAGCAAACGGTTTTAATTCCAAAAAAAGACTACTACTTGTGACATTTCAAGAATTATTAAGGCTATGCATGATTTTAGTGGTTTCTTATTTTTGCTTTAACATATTACTAGCAACATGTTGACAAGAAATTTGTTGTACTTTAAATAAAATGTATTAATTTAACAATTTAAAATGTTTGAGGTACCTATGTTGCTAATTATATTAAATATGTTTAGCAACATGTTGCTAAACATATTTTTAACTTTAATACTGTGGTTTAAGCATAACATTAATTGTCTGATGTTGCTGGCAACATTTTGCTAGGTAATAACATGTTGCTAAGTTTGTTTAATGTGATTAGCAAAATGTTGCCAACATTTTTTATTAAGGAATTTTAAAGTGTTTCTAAAATTGTCTTTATTATTTAACTACAATTCATTATATTTCCTAAATTAATGGATTTTTCAGTCAATATGAATTCCTAGGTAGCTCGCAACATGTTGCCTAATATTAAAAACTGGATTTAATCATATACCATATGTAGTATTATGAATTGACATAAGAAATTCATAGAAACTTGCAGAAATTGCAAAATTTTTCTTGAAACATTTTGGTAGCAACATGTTGCTAAGAGTATTTTTTTAAAATACTTTTATTAGCTAACTAAAATCAAACACAATTCCCATTATACTTAATCTTGTTTTCGGAAAATTAATGTGTTCTAGATGTTGCTAGCAACATGTTGCTGAAGACCTTAAACAGGTTTTAATCGTAGAATATCATGTATAGTATTATGAATTGACAAAAAATAAAAATCTACAAATGTATGTTTAAGTATATAGCTAAAAGCCACGTTATTTATTAATTGAATTGGTTTTTCAGTAAATTAATACATTTTGTATGTTGCTAGCAACATGTTGCTGAACATCTTAAAGATGTTTTAATTGTATAATATCACATACAATAAAAGTTTATGATCTTGTTCACAAATTTTCTTTTTTGCCAGCTAAATATTCCTAGCAACATGTTGCCAAAGAATCGTTTTCAAAATATTTGTTTTGTCTATATATTTACATATATTTTCGATGTTGCTGGACTTAAAAACTGGTTTTAATCACATACAATAAGTTATATTGTGATATTTGCAAAATTGCCTTTTATTGCTAGAAACATGTTTCCAGCTTCATGTTGCAGAGGAATTGTTTTTAAAATATTGTTATTATCTAACCAAAATTCCCCATATTTTATATATTAATCAGGTTTTCAATAAAATAACATTTTGCATGATGCTAGCAACATGTTGCTGAACAATATATATAACATTTTAATCATAAATATTTTAAAAAATTTACGTTTTTGTTGGAATCAGTTCCTAGCTAAACGTTGCTAAGGAAGTATTTTTAAAATATTTTCAATATTAAACGAAAATCTTACACATTTTCCATTTTAATCAGATTTTCAGGAAAATATCTTATTCTATATGTTGCTAGCAACATATTGCTGAACATCAAATACAACATTTTAATCACATACCATATGTAGTGTTGCGAATTGACAATATAAATTAAGAAACACTTGCAAAAGTTACGTTCTTGCTACAATCATGTTCTTAGCAACATGTTGCTAAGGAAGTTTTTTTCATCATATTGCTAAAATCTAATATATTTTATATGTTAATCAGGTTTAGAGTAAATAAAAAATGTATATGTGTCTAGCAACATGTTGCTGGACACCTTAAACAGATTTTAATTATATAATATTTTGTGCAGTATTATGAAGTGACAATAATTAAGAAATTAATGAAAAATCTACAAATGTTCACATTCCTAGCAACATGTTGCTAAAAACAGTTTCTAAGTATTTAACTTAAATTCAACATATTTCCTATTTAAAATAGTTTTTCAGCAACATGTTGCTGAACATTAAAAACAGGTTTTGTCATAATATCATGTGTATTATAATAAATTTTCAATAAAAATGTCTAAATTTTTTAAAAAATTTTTCTAGCAACATGTTGCAAAGGAAGTTTTCAAACTATTATTTATGTATTGAACTAAAATTTAATATATTTTCTATATAAAACAGTTTATAAGTAAATTAATGTAAACTACATATTTCTATGTTGCTAGCAACATGTTGCTGAACATAACAAATCTGATTTTAGTCATATAATATCTTAAGTAGCGTTACAAATTGACAATAAAAAAAAATATTAAAAAAAATCAATATTTCCTGCAATATGTTGCCAAGAATTTAAATTTTCCCAATTTTTGTATTTAAAATGTAAAAAATTTCGCCAAGTTTTATCAATTTATCTAATGTTTCTAGCAACATGTTGCATTACAACACACATTCCCATTACAGCTTCAAAAAACTCATTTAAAATATTTTCGTTTAATTATCTACTTAAAAAAATCATTTATTACAAAAATCCAACACATTTTCTAATGAAATTTTTCCATTTGCTATAAATAGAAAAAAAAAACTAAATTAACAGTAGACCAAAATAACCAGTTTTCTTACTTTACAATACAGTATCTTTCTTGAACAAATAAAGCTCCAAGAAACTAACAAATCCCCCAAAGAGTAACACAACAAGAAGTAACGAAACGTAGGCATAGAAATTTTATGAACCACAAAAAAAAAAAAAATAAAAGAAAAAATACAGAAACAGAAACACGCGAAATAAAGGAATAAGACCCAACAGCAAAAACTCGTTTAAAATCTTAACAAAAACACAATAACAACTTTTGGTTTATTTTTCTCGTTTTCTTAAAGAAACTTTAAATTTCATTTGCAAAATGGTCAAAATATAACAAGACAAAACAATACCAACCAAAAAAAATCTTTTAAAGCCAGCCACCAAACGATCACTAGAACACAATGACGACGTTGACCGACCGAAAAGATGTGCATTTTACACATACTCAACTGTTTGAGGACAAGCAATTTTTGTTTAAAAACGTCCACCAAAAAAAAAAAATTACTCTTACACATACATTTTATTTTGTTACTTTAAGTCTGGCTTGGAACCAGTATGTTAGTATCTTTCTTAATATATTTTGAATTGTTCTCCTCCATTCATTTCGTTGAACCAGTCTGTTTGAGTTTGTTGATGTTTGAAATTGCAGAAAGCACAAGACCCTGTAGTCAAATGGTAATAAATTATAAGAAACATACAAACAACTGCATTCTTTTTTTTTTTTAGAAAAATTCAACGAAAATAAAATGTGTAGAAAGAAAAGCTTGACTTGTTTGGTTTTTGCGCTCAGGTTTCTTGTGTTTGGGGTCTTATTCAAATCTGTGTATTTTTTTTAGACATAAATGCGTACCGTTAGATTGAAGGAAGGAGGTTTTTCACCAATGTTTGTTATAGCGTTTTAAAATGTTACAAAATTTGAAGTAGTGATGGCAACAGATCTCATATGTATGAGCAAAGCAGCGAAGTAAAACCCAGCAAACTTCAAGTCAAATGTTTGTAATATGATGGATTTAGAATTGATATCAAACGCGATACTTTAAAATACAAATTTTAAATATTTTTAGGTAAAACTAATTAAAAAAAATTTTCAAAATTGTTTTTCAAAATTGAAAAAAAAAAAATTTTAAATATTTTTCAATTTTTTTTTTTTTAATTTTTCCATATATTTTTTAATTATTTAAAAACAAAATTTTTTCAATTTATTAAAAAAATTATGACAAAAACATTTTTTTGTTAAAAAAAAAAATCGGGTAAAAAAATATAATTCCCGATTTTGCCCATGGACTTTTATCCCACTAAACGACCAAAAAGCTCTTCTAGGAAAATACTAGGAAAAAGGGCCCATTTTGAAAAAAATTTCCAAAAAGTTTTTGATTTTCCAAAAAAAAAAAAAAAAAATGTTTTATTTTTTTATCTAACCAGAGTGTGCTGGCAAAGTTTTACAAAAAAAACATAAACTATAACTTCAAAAAATATAATTGTTTAGCAAAATGCCAATATATACCAATAAACTATATTTTAAAGACTATAGAAAAGGTGGTTAGTAAAGTGACCACTAAACCGCAAAGTTAAACTCTGTACTGTATGAAGTCTATAAAGATTTCAAGCAAAATTAAAGTCTGATTTAGCGTAGAATAATCCATTTTACTGGATAAGGGTGCAAGTGTCATTCTAAATAAATACATATGTTTAAAAATGGTCATTCATTAAGGGCTTCCTATCTTTAAATTTAAATAAACGTGTGTGTGAGACATTTCGTCGACATTTTTTATTCATTTGAGAGGCTTATGGATATCATTATGTATGGCATATAACATCGTGCAAATGAATGCATAGTCTTCGCTGGCTGATAGTAGAGTAGACAGTCGAGTCTATATTCAGTCGAATCTACCGACAGTAGAGTCTATAGACAGTCGAGATTATATTCAGTCGACTCTATCGACAGTAGAGTAAACAGTTGAGTCTATAGACAGTGGATTTTGTAGATAGTCGAGTTTACAGACAGACGAGTCTATAGACAGTAGAGTAGACAGTCGAGTCTGTAGACATTCGAGTTTGTAGACAGTAGAGTTTACAGACAGTCGAGTCTATAGACAGTCGAATCTTTGGACAGTTGAGTTTATAGACAATCGAGTTTATAGATAGTCGAGTCTATAAACAGCAGAGTCTATATTCTGTCGAGTCTATAGACAGTCGAGTCTATAGAAAGCCGAGTCTATAGACAGTCGAGTTTATAGAAAGTCGAGTCTATAGACAGTCGAGTCTATAGACAGTCGAGTCTATAGACAGTCGAGTCTATAGACAGTCGAGTCTATAGACAGTCGAGTCTATAGACAGTCGAGTCTATAGACAGTCGGGTCTATAGACAGTCGAGTCTATAGACAGTCGAGTCTATAGACAGTCGAGTCTATAGACAGTCGAGTCTATAGACAGTCGAGTCTATAGACAGTCGAGTCTATAGACAGTCGACAGTCGAGTCTATAGACAGTCGAGTCTATAGACAGTCGAGTCTATAGACAGTCGACAGTCGAGTCTATAGACAGTCGAGTCTATAGACAGTCGAGTCTATAGACAGTCGACAGTCGAGTCTATAGACAGTCGACAGTCGAGTCTATAGACAGTCGACAGTCGAGTCTATAGACAGTCGACAGTCGAGTCTATAGACAGTCGACAGTCGAGTCTATAGACAGTCGACAGTCGAGTCTATAGACAGTCGAGTCTATAGACAGTCGAGTCTATAGACAGTCGAGTCTATAGACAGTCGAGTCTATAGACAGTCGAGTCTATAGACAGTCGAGTCTATAGACAGTCGAGTCTATAGACAGTCGAGTCTATAGACAGTCGAGTCTATAGACAGTCGAGTCTATAGACAGTCGAGTCTATAGACAGTCGACTCTATAGACAGTCTAGTCTGTCTATAGACAGTCGAGTCTATAGACAGTTGAGTCTATAGACAGTCTAGTCTAGCCTGTCTATAGACAGTCGAGTCTACAGACAGTCAACTCTATAGACAGTCGACTCTATAGACAGTCGAGTCTATAGACAGTCGAGTCTATAGACAGTCGAGTCTATAGACAGTCGAGTCTATAGACAGTCAAGTCTATAGACAGTCGACAGTCGAGTCTATAGACAGTCGACAGTCGAGTCTATAGACAGTCGACAGTCGAGTCTATAGACAGTTGACAGTCGAGTCTATAGACAGTCGACAGTCGAGTCTATAGACAGTCGAGTCTATAGACAGTCGAGTCTATAGACAGTCGACAGTCGAGTCTATAGACAGTCGACAGTCGAGTCTATTGACAGTCGACAGTCGAGTCTATAGACAGTCGACAGTCGAGTCTATAGACAGTCGACAGTCGAGTCTATAGACAGTCGACAGTCGAGTCTATAGACAGTCGACAGTCGAGTCTATAGACAGTCGACAGTCGAGTCTATAGACAGTCGAGTCTATAGACAGTCGAGTCTATAGACAGTCGAGTCTATAGACAGTCGAGTCTATAGACAGTCGAGTCTATAGACAGTCGAGTCTATAGACAGTCGAGTCTATAGACAGTCGAGTCTATAGGCAGTCGAGTCTATAGACAGTCGAGTCTATAGACAGTCGAGTCTATAGACAGTCGACTCTATAGACAGTCTAGTCTATAGACAGTCTAGTCTAGCCTGTCTATAGACAGTCGAGTCTATAGACAGTTGAGTCTATAGACAGTCTAGTCTAGCCTGTCTATAGACAGTCGAGTCTATAGACAGTCGACTCTATAGACAGTCGACTCTATAGACAGTCGACTCTATAGACAGTCGACTCTATAGACAGTCGACTCTATAGACAGTCGACTCTATAGACAGTCGACTCTATAGACAGTCGACTCTATAGACAGTCGACTCTATAGACAGTCGACTCTATAGACAGTCGACTCTATAGACAGTCGACTCTATAGACAGTCGACTCTATAGACAGTCGACTCTATAGACAGTCGACTCTATAGACAGTCGACTCTATAGACAGTCGACTCTATAGACAGTCGAGTCTATAGACAGTCGTGTCTATAGACAGTCGAGTCTATAGACAGTCGAGTCTATAGACAGTCGTGTCTATAGACAGTCGAGTCTATAGACAGTCGAGTCTATAGACAGTCGAGTCTATAGACAGTCGAGTCTATAGACAGTCGAGTCTATAGACAGTCGAGTCTATAGACAGTCGAGTCTATAGACAGTCGAGTCTATAGACAGTCGAGTCTATAGACAGTCGAGTCTATAGACAGTCGAGTCTATAGACAGTCGAGTCTATAGACAGTCGAGTCTATAGACAGTCGAGTCTATAGACAGTCGAGTCTATAGACAGTCGATTCTATAGACAGTCGAGTCTATAGACAGTCGTGTCTATAGACAGTTCATTAAAATCCTTTTATAAATTTTCCATGATTCTGCCGCATAAATCAGGCTGAATTTGACCGTTGGCAAGTTCACATCACATCACCTCCACGTGGAATGACCATGCCAGTGCAGAATGCGCAAAGTGACATGAGCTGTGTGACATGTTGAACGCTATATTCTTCCACTGTGACTTGCAAAACAAACTAAATATATGGCAACCAAATCGAAAGATGTAGCTTCAACAGAATAATTCAGAGCTTTTAAAAATATATATATTACCAATTTGTTTAAGGTCTATTATAGCCCCATGAGGCTCTAGTTACCTGTCGTAAATTTTACCGTTAATTTACCTCAAAGAAAATTTCAAAATAAAAAACTCTTAAAGCTGATAAGAGTTTATGACTTTTAAGGTCAAACAAAAATAGGATACGAAAAGGATCAAAACATTTATTCACAGCTTGAAAAATATGCAACATAAAACAAAATATTAAATATTTTCAGCAAAAATTTTACCGTTATTTCATTAAAGAACAAAAACAGGTACAAAGAAATCCTTAATTTACAGGAATTAAAGTGAAAACAAATAAAACAATAGAAACAAAATCCTATTAAAATGTCATTATCTTGCTGTCCCATCTCTCGTTCTCTCTCAAGTACTGCCACACTATTATTATAAGGCTAACAAAAGAGAGACTACAGACCTAAAGTTCAACTCCCTCTATAAGAGTATTTTATCAACCTTCCAACCAACTATAACTATTCCATTCAATTCATATATGTTGCCAAAACATTGTACGAGTACTATTGTCTATTGAGTCTCTTAAGCAGCTCTACCTACTACCTGATTGTCAGTGTTTAGTTGGTGCTGCTGCTGCTCCATGTCTATCTAATAGTGACAGTCTTTTGACAGTTTATTGTTTCCTAGAAAAACCGCATACATACAAAAACAAATAATAACCCAACAAAAGAATATAGTTTTAGAAATGACAACAATAAAAATAATGTCTCTCTCTCTGCCTTAGAATTCGCTTCTGAATATGAATTTGTTTCATTCGTTTTTATTTATTTTTTTGTAGATTTTCAGGAAAATCTAGAAACCGGTACAACAGCAACAAAAACAAATAAAAATAATAGCAATGTCGTCTAGTCTGTGACTCCTCTATTATGCGCTGGGTAAACAAAGGTACTTTAATTATAGTACTTTTTTTATTTAGTTCAGAATTGAGAATGAGGATGATGATTATGATGTTGATGTTGAAGAAAAACATAAAAAAGGTCTGGTTTTCAAGTTCCTCCAAGTTTTAAAGGTTAGCTCTGGGGTTTTGTTTAAGAATTATCATTTGAAAATAGAAAACTAACAGTTTGTTTTGTTTAGTTTTCTTTCTGTAAATTTTATGAGGCTTAAGTGATATTGTGGCCTTTAAGAACAGCAAACCCGCAAAAGACCTTTAACTGTTTTTCTTCTTTTATTTTAATTATCTGTGTTAACAAGTGTGTTTTTTTATAATTTTTTTGTAAAATCTTGTGATGATGAGGAGTACAGATCTCTGAGCTTTAAACAGTTTTTAAAAGATTTTTATCTAATTTCTTAAGAAATTATCAACATTAAAATGTAACATACAACAACAAAAAACAAAATTATTCTTGGAGGTTAATGAGTGTGTTTGAGCTGATTTTATTACATAAGGTTGTTAAAATTAAAACAACAAATTACCAGAGTACATATGTACATAAGTATGAGTATATTTACACATGAATGTCATGAAATTATTCCAAGTACTGTAAAAAAAATAATTTTATGAGTACAAAAACTAAGGGTGTTCAGAAGATAGTATTAAATTATCTACAAAGTATATATATTCTGGATCGTTATAGATAGCCAAGTCGATATAGCCATGTCCGTCTGTATGTTGAAATCAAGTTTTCGTAGGCCCCAAATAACTTACAAACTTGATGCATCAATATATCGGGAATTCTTCCGGCTCGGTCGCTATTTAAAATCGAGAAAATCGGCCCACAAACGGCTGAGATATGGAAAAAACCGAGACAACCTCGATTTTTGGCCTATCTTTGATCTATATCTGGATTACTAAGTCATTAATTTATACAATAAGGATATCTAATGATAGATATTTCAAAGTCCATTTCAACGATGTATATAAAGCTATACAGCCCAATCATGAATAAAAAATCCGCGGGAGTTTTTTTTTCCCTTTTCCCATTTTTCCTATTCAAATTCAGTGTTAAAAATGGGAAAAGGAAAAAAACTCCCGCGGATTTTTTATTCATGATTGAGCTGATAGTAATTTGTAGCTACAAGGGGTCAAAATCGGGAAAAATATTTTATAACCCGAATTTTTTCTTTTTACCAAAACACTTTTTTATTTGTTTAAATTAAAAATAAATTTGAAAAAAAAAAAATAAAAAATTTGAAAACAATTTTGAAAAAAAAAAAAAAAATTTTTTTAAATTTTGAAAAACAATTTAAAAAAAATGTATTTTTAATTTTGAAAAAAAAAAAAAATTATTTTGTGTACCAAAAATATTTAAAATTTTTATTTTATAGTATAATTTGGTGAAGGGTATATAAGATTCGGCTCAGCGAATATAGCCCTCTTACTTGTTTAAATAAAAATAGTTTGATAATACCAATATTGAAGGAAAGAACATATCTTATTGGTTAAAAAAAAGATTTTTGGTAAAATAGTTTTTTGTTGAATGAACTTTTTTGCTAATTGCTTTAGGGTTAAAATAAAAAATTTTGATCAAAAAAGTTTTTGAAAAAAAATATATATTTTTAAATGTGGTTTGAGATGAGTTTTTAAATAATTAAATAATTTTTTTTAATAAATTGTGCTTTATTTTGAATACCTTGAACTGTTTTTGTGCAAAAAGTTTTTTTTTTTAATAAAATTTTGTGAAAAGAAAACTTTTTTTTAAAGATTTGTTAATAAAGTTTTTTTTTATTATTTTTTTAATAATATGCTGGTTTTTTGAAGAAAAAACTTTTTGGAGAAAATAGCTTTTTAGGGAGAAATAAAAGTTTATTTCTTAAAACATTTTAAATAAATCTTTGTAGTGGAAAAAGCTTGCGTAAGAGAACTTTTTATAAGGTTATTCTTTTTATATCATTTTTGATAAATGAAAAGCTTTTTAGTAAAAATAGCTTTTTTGGGGAAAGACTTTATTTGGCGAAAAAGAAAATTTTATTTGTTAAAAGATTTTTTAAGCTTTTTTTTTAATTATTCACCCCTATCGCAAATAAATATTTCACATGAAAATGTTCCCTTTTCCCATTTTTTGTTCATCGACTTTGTTCACATGAAAGAAATTTTTAGATGGAATTTTGTAAACAATAAACAGCTGTTACGAACAAGGTCAACTATTGGAATATCACGATAACAATTTCCACTGCGAGGGAAATGGATATTTCATAGGAACATAAATTTCACATGTTCTTGCCGATTAAGAAAATTTTTTTGCGGAAAAACTGTATTTGGTTTATTTTTGAAAGATTTTAGTGAAAGCTTTTCATTGTTCATCAAAATATGAACAACATATTTGTTAAAATATATTTTTTGGTAAACAAATAGTTTTTATGGAGAACAAGTTTTTTAAGTGAAAGCTTTTTTAAAGATGCCAATTTTTTATAATTTTTTGGTAAAAAATGGCTTTGGAGAAAAATTGCTTCAATGAAAAAGCTTTTTTTTTTTGGGAGAAAACTGTTTTTTGGTGAAACAGAAGTTTTCTGTTGAAAGCATTTTTAGCAAACCTAAAATACTTTCAAAAAGCGCTTTTTTACTAAAAAGCTTTGCTATAAATACTTTCAATAGAAAACTCCTGTTTCACCAAAGACGTGGTTTTCCCTAAAAAGTTTATTTTTCACTATAAAAAGCTTTTTCATTGAAGTAATTTTTTTCCAAAACCAAAAATTATAAAATAATGACATCTTAAAAAAACTTTCACTTAAAAAACTCGTTCTCCAAAAAACTATTTATATATATTTTAACAAAAATGTTGTTCATCTTTTTATAGTGAAAAGCTTTTATTTTAATAAAAAAAAATGTTTGATAAAAAAGCTCTTTTCTAACAAACACGATTTTTTAATAAACTTTTTAGGGAAAAACCTTTTTAAAGTCAACAACATTTTTTATAAAAAAATCATGAATTTTGGAGAACCAAATTTTTTTTTAAACTTTTTTTTAGTAAATTAATTTAAAAAAAAGCTTTTTGATAAAAGGGCGATTTTCCAAATAATATGATTTTTTAAAAAAGCTTTTTATTAAAAAATGGATTTTGAAGAAAAACCTTTTGGTGAAAATAGTTTTTTGGTTAAAAAAGTTTATTAGTTGAACGTTTTTATACCCTACACCACCATAGTCGGGTGGGTATATTGGGTTAGTGCTGATGTTTGCAACGTGCAAAAACCGACAATTATTCTTCGGTTTTAACTTTTAATCTATTTTCAGTAGAAAAATTCAAAATTCAGAAATGAAAAACAAACTTTTTCATCCAATGATTCATCCAATTTCTCTAAAAACAAATCGATGTAAAATGTCTTAAGATTTCTTAAACTGTTTAAAGAATGTAGCGGGCTACCTTTTGCAGGCTAGACAAAATATTGATCATACGAGTATTTCCTGACAACTTCAAATGAATGTTTATTTATTTAATTGAAAATAAAAAGAATGCAACATTTTTGTAACAAAGACTTAATTATTTTCAAATATCCGATAAAAGAATGGAGTACTAGTTGACCCGGTGCGCTTCGCCACCCCAATTAGAAGAAAGAAAGAAATAGTACTATTAAATTTCAAAAAATACCATTTGTAGAACGAAAAAATACTAATAGTTTTTATTACCTCAATATTATTAAGCTCTCTGTCCATAGGGTAACATAGTGACGAGACGTAATTGTCAAAAACCTAAGTCTCTTGTGAAAAACCAAGCTCTTGCCTAGCTTTTGTTGTTGTAACAGACATAGATTTGTTGTATTTTTGTTTAACAATTCGGAGTGTCTCGTCTTTATCTCTAATTTTCTATGACTCTATCCTTGCATCTTTCTTTACTCAGAAGCCCATCAGCCAACTATTATGTATATACAATAAGTAAAATAATTTAATATAATAAAAAGTACCATTAGAAGAAAAAGTACCAATTTTCCACACTTGAACCACCGTCAAGTTTGAAATTTCAAAGTAAATTCCTGATTCTAGGTTCACTATTATAGAAAATTCAAAAAGTACTATTTGTAGAACGAAAAAGTACTCCTCAAATCAGTTTTCAATTTTTAAAACCGAAACCGTGGGGGGGTACATTTTTAAGGGGGCTAGGTGAAATCATGGACCGATATTGCCAAAACCTTATAAACAGAAAGAATTTGTGGGAAATTTCAGCCAGGTAGCTGCTTTCGTTCGGGCCCTATTGTGTTTTGAACTGATAGACAGATGGACAGACTAGCGGGCGTAGCTTGATCGTCTTAGAATCTTATGAGAACTTAGAATATATATACTTTAATATGGGTCTGCGTTAAATATTTTGATGAGTTACAAACGGAATGACAAAATCTTTTTTGATGGTGGCTATAAAAACTACTTCACTCGAATTTCACAACATCAAATCTTAAAACAGACTAAGTTTTTTTACAGGATTTTGTACCTAGTTTTATGTATAATAAAGGGAATTAGATAAACTTTATTGTAGAGAGACAACATTTAGGAATAATTGCATTTTAAATAAAGGTTATTTTGCAATGCAAGGAAGGAAGGAAGCAAAGTCCTTCTAGAACATCTTGTGAGAGAAGGTAGAGTGTAATGAGTTTTGGATTTTATAGAAGGTGCAAACATGTCTTTTAGAAGGCCTACAAAGTGAAGTCCTAGCCATTTTCCCGCTGGTTATTGTTGCAAACTATTAAAAGTTCAGGGTTAAAAATTTTAACTGAAATTGCAGTTTAAAATCTAGTAATTTGAAACGGCCAACAATAAAATAATAATGCATAAACAACATACAGTTCAAGTATTTTGCCTTCGCTTATTATTTTTAAAGTAAACCAAACCCTATTTATTATGCCAAAATAATTACAATACATAAATTAATGGCTGGATGCATTAACTATGTATTGCAAATAAACTATAATAATTTTAATTATTAAACTTTGTTTTATTATTATTATTTTGCTCTATTTAGTTTTTAATAATTTTCATAATAAAACAAAGACACATGCTGCTCTACTTATGTATGTTATTGTAAGTTGAAAAAAAAAAATAAAAATTGTGGCAAATCTATTAGTTACTATTTTATTAAGATTTGTAATACATGTTTTTTCATTTTTATATTTTTTATTTTTTTTAAAGATAAAAAAGGTTTGGCCAACAAGTTTTTGTTTGTGAATTTGATGAAAACTAAAACCATATGAAATCCAAATGATTTATTAAAAAATGTTTTTATTAAATTGAAACACTGACCTATATGATTGATTTCTTTCGTAGATTTCTTGGTTTTATTTGTTTTGACTTTGCTTTAACGGATACAAATTCATTTTAAACTACAATTTTGAAAGTTCTTTTGAAATTCTTTTGTTTTATCTTTATCTTTGTAGTTGTTTGTTTGTATTTTTTTTTTTTTGTTTATTGTTTTGTTTGTTTAACAATACATATGTTACTTTTTTCATTGTTTTTATCTAAGAAAACTTTCGCTGCTGCTTTTAAAATTTTGTTTTATTCTTTCCCCATTTGATATTAGAGTTTTAAATGTTGTTTTTTTTTTGTTTAAAATCATTTCTGTTTATACATAATTCTAAATTATTTCCATTTGCTGGGACTTACAAAAGTAAAAACTTCCGTTAATATAAGCTTTTAGTTTTTTATTTTCATTTTTTGTTTTTATTTGGGTTAAAAACTTGAATTGAATTGTCTTCAATACATACATACATACATACATATGCAGATAGTAAAATTTTCAAAACTCATCATGTCTATTCTGCTGATATTAGCCCCTATATTTCTGTTAGGTTTTATTACATAATTTAAATGTTAGTTTAAATATTTAATTGAAATAGAAATAACATTGTAAATATTAATATGGAAAAGTATTTTTTATTATGAAGTTTGTTATGTGACCTAAATTTCAGTTTCAATAATAACCCAGCAAAATTTTGCAAATGAAGAAGAGAAATTTCTTGAGTTTAGATAAAATTGTTGTATGTGTTTTTAATATGCAAAAAGCTTTTAAATTGTTGAGCTTTTTAAGTTTGAAAGTTTCGTTATATTTTTAAACCTATTAGAAATACAAAATTTTAACAAAAATTAAAAGATGTCGTAAACAGTGGCTTCCGTTTAAAAAATAAAGTTTCGTTAAGTTTTAGTTATGGACTAAAATAGTAAATTTGTGTACATTTATTTAAAAGCTTAACAGTATGGAAGAAATGCAACAAAATTTTCATTTAAATTTCATTGGTTTCGAAAATAAAGTTTCGTTTACATTAGCAAAATGCTCAAAAATTTTAAATTTCTCTGTGATTAAAAAGAGAATTAACTAAGTTAAAGATATATTGGAAAATATAACGTACAGTGGCCTCCATTTCAAAAATATAGTTTCGTTAAGTTTTTTACAATGTCCTAAAATTTAAAATTTCTTTAGTGTTATAAAGAGACTTTTTTAAGTTAAACAAATATGAATAAATATCATGCACAGTGGGCTTAGTTTCGAAAATAAAGTTTCGTTAAGTTTTTCAAAAGGCTCTAAAATTCGAAATTTCCTTACATTTAAAAAGAACCTTGCCTAATATAAACAAATATAGAAAAATGTCATGCACAGTTGTCTCAGATTCGAACAGAAAGTTTCGTTAAGTTTTTTTAAATGTCCAAAATTCAAAATTTCATTAGGATAATAAAGAAGCTTGTTGAAGTTAAATAAATATGAAAAAATATTTACTACAGTGGGCTCGGTTTCCAAAATAAAGTTTCGTTAAGTTTTTTAAAATGTTCAAAAATGAAAAATTTAATTTGGATTATAAAGAAGCTTGTCGAAGTGAAACAAATATGAAAAAAGTATGAATTTCTTTACAATTGAAAACAAGCTTAACTAAATTATACAAATGTAGAAAAATATCATGCACAGTGGGCTCAGTTTTAAAAATAAAGTTTCGTTAAGTATTCTAAAACGTCCCAAAATTTAAAATGTCTTTATGATTGAGAATAAGCTTGTATAGGTTAGATAAATATAAAAAAAATATTTAATACAGTAGGCTTGGTTTCCAAAAAAAAGTTTCGTTAAGTTGTATAAAACGTTCAAATATTGAAAATTTCTTTATGATTGAAAATAAGCTTGTCTAAGTAAATCAAATATAAATAAATATGTTGTACACTGGACATAGTTTCCAAAATAAAGTTTCGTTAAGTTTTTTAAAATGTCCAAAATTGAAAAATTTAATTTGGATTATAAAGAAGCTTGCCGAAGTCAAACAAATATGAAAGACTTTGGTTTACAGTGGGCTCAGTTTAAAAAATAAAGTTTCGTTAAGTTTTTCAAAAAGCTAAAAAGTTTGAAATTTCTTTACAATTGAAAAAAAGCTTAACTATATTATACAAATGTAGAACAATATCATGTACAGTGGGCTCAGTTTTAAAAATAAAGTTTCGTTAAGTTTTATAAAATGTCCAAAAATTTAAAATGTATTTATGATTTGGAACAAGCTAAACTAAATTATACAAATGTAGAAAAATATCTTGTACAGTGGGTTCGGCTTCTAAAATAAAGTTTCGTTAAGTTTTGTAAAAGACTCAAAATTATAAAAATTCGTTAGGATTGAGAATAAGCTTGTCTAAGTTAGACAAATATGTACAAATATTTTGTACAGTGGGCTCAGTTTTATAAATAAAGTTTCGTTAAGTTTTATAAAACGTCCAAAAATTTAAAATGTCTTTATGATTGAGAAATGCTTGTTGAAGTTAAACAAATATAAAAAAATATTTTGAACAGTGGGCTAAATTTTAAAAATAAATTTTCGTTAAGTTTTTTAAAACTTTTTTTACAAATAAAGAATTGTGGAAAAGGTATCATGCATTGCGGGTTTGGATTCAAAAATAAGGTTTCGTTAAGTTTTGCAAAATGTTCAAAAGTTCAAAATTTATTTAGGATTGAGGAAAAGCTTGTCTAAGTTAAACAAATATGAACAAATATTTTGTATAGTGGCTATGTTTTAAAAATCAAGCATCGTTAAGTTTAGCAATAGGCTCAAAATTCCAAAAATTTATTGTTGCTTATAAAAAGGGGTTTTTAAGTTAACAAATATGAACAAATATTTTGTACAGTGGGCTCAGTTTCTAAAATCAAGCTTCATTAAGTTTTTATTAAATCGTTAAAAATATGAAACTTTTAAAATTGTATAAAGAAGTTTAGCTCTAATATGCAAATATTTAGAGCAAAAGCTTTAGTTAATTGATTTTGATTAAAGAAATAAAGTTCTGTTTAGTTTTTGAAAATGTCCGAAAATTCAAAATTTAGTTAGAACAGAGAAGATCCTTGATAATATAATAAAAAATCGTCTTTATTAAGAATATAAAGTTTAGTTAAGTTTTTGAATCCAAATATGGTGCTGTAGTAATATTTAACTGGGTTGCATAATATGTTGCTGCTTTTTACATATTGTTATTGTGGTTATGTTCTCTCCAACACCAACCAGCCACTTGATTGCAATTTATGAGACAGATACAGTATAAATATTTTCTGTAGGTTTCATCATTATTTGCTAAATTGATTCATCAATCAACTTTAATTCAGTGGCAATTTTCATTAGTTAGGTTTCAGTTTAGGTCTGGTAGTAGAAAAGAAAAAAAAAAAACACTATAACATGCCACAACCAACATACATGATATACATTTTATGATGACAATTATTTGCTAAACATTGTAGGGCTTTCCAGCTGCCAGCTGCCATATGTCTAATGTTACAGTTTAATTAAAAAATAATTTAAATGCAAACTCCATAGAGATTTATTAGAAAATAAAGAATAAACAAAAGAGAGTTAATTGCTTTGAAGTAGGCGAAAGTAAATGCCATTTTAATAGACTGTTTATGTGTAGAATTAAATAGGTCTATGACAGGCCTGTTAATGATTAGGTATTATTTAGTGCAGGACGTTATGGAAAATGTTGCTTAGCTAAATGAAAATGTGTAATAAATTTCATATTGATATTTGTAATTTTGTTTTGTCAGTTAGTATTTTTTACTTATATAGAAAACCAAATTGTTTACTTTACACATCCTAGGTAATATGGCGTGGAATAGTCACTTGACTGTCCCTTAGTAATCTATAATGTAAACAGTTTAAACTTGTTTTTCAATTTAAAAAGAAGATATTTATGTTTGTAGTATATGTTTGTGACAACCATTGTTATGATGAATCTTTATATCATAATATGTTATTCTTAGATTATTATATCAATTAGTCGAGAGCAACATAATATTATAAGTCCTTCATCATATAAATGGTTGTCACAAACATATACCTGTTTACTGTAACTATATATACTGATATATATATATGGTTACCACAATCATGTAAATAGTTACTGCGACTATAATATTGTTAAAAAATTTTTAAAAATGTTGAAATGGTTACTGTAATCATACACAACTATATTTTTTTTCTGCGTTTAGAAGTAATCTATTGAAGAATGTTTCTTTGTAGTGTAATGTTTTTATGTCATTTTACGAATTTATGGTGCACAGTGGTTTAGAAACGTTTTTTTTTGGAAATAATTCGGTATCTCGGTAACCATTTGAGATATTGTTACGAAATTGCACATGGTTGGAGCTTAGGTATTTTCGAGTTGATTTGCAGTTTTTCATCTTCCTAGCTCTAATGGGGGCCCCTCAAAGTTGGTCAGCTCGGGTCTCAATTTTTTTTTTTAAAAATCGCCAAAAATCCACTTATGATCGGAAATAGCTGAAATATAAAATATAAATAGTTCTTCAGAAAATCTACAAAAAATACGCTTACATGTGTAGGTTATCTCTATTAGTTGAAGAGATATATAGGTTTATTAATTTTCTTTTTTTTAATTTTGCTCGAACTTTTTATGGTTTTTTAGATGTGGCGGGCCTACGGAGGGTCAATTTTTTTTTCTAACATATCACCTATGTTGGTGATAAAATTTTAAATAAAATAAATAAAACTTCCTAACAGTTATCTTGTCCCTATAGAAAGTTAAACGCATCCAAAGTTGAAACATATTTTTTAAGTTTTTTTCCCTAAAAGGCCCATATATTTTTTCTTTTGTAGAAAAAATTTTCTTCGGGACTATATACAATTTTTATATGATCCGGAAAGAGAATTTAATGCAAAAGCGTGTAAATTAAATTTTGGCTCACTTAAGCGGACATAACACCCCCCAGATCTATCCAAACATGGCCAGTTTTTAACAAAAATTTCAGGTTTGAGTAAAAATTTCTAAAAATGCAAAGCACGGATCCTCGAAAAAACTTCATATTTGTATAACCCTATATGCTTTTTAAATATCTAAAAAGTTTTTTTTACTATCACACGGTAAATAACGTCACAGAAGGCACTTTTTTAAAAAAACTCAGTTTTTGGAACACATTTTCCCCGGTTTGGGAATTTCGGTATTTAAAAATAAAAAAAGGCAAAAATTATAATGTCGTTGATTTAAGGATACTTAAGTCTATATAAGTTCCATATTTTGTTATGATATCTTTAACCGTTAAAATTTTACATTAATTCAAATTTTATATTTTTCTTCATGGAAAATCACCATATTATAATTTTTTAAGTTGGGTCAAAATCGGGAAAAATATTTTTTAACCCGAATTTTTTTCACAAAAAACTCTTTTTTCGCTAATAAATTAAAAAAAATAAATTTAAAAAATAAATAATAAATTTAAAAAAAAAAATGGAAAAAAATTTAAAAAAAAAAATTTCGAAAAAATTTAAAAAAAAATTTCGAAATTTTTTTTTTAAAAATAAGAATTTTTTAAATTTTATTTTAAAGTATAATTTGGTGAAGGGTATATAAGATTCGGCATAGCCGAATATAGCAGTCTTACTTGTTTTCTTTCACAAATTGCTTAAATATTAATAATTTCCTTAAATACTTATTATTAGCAACATGTTGCTAATAATTACTTTAAAACAAATTGTTAAAACAACGTCTGAGATTCCTTAGCAATATTTATTTTCATTGTTTTTTTTTTTCAACGCACTTAAAGTGCGTGCAAAATTTCTCCACAGTTTTTCATATGAAGAAATTGTTTAAATATTCATAATTTGCTAAAAATGCATTTTGTGGCAACACTCTGAGGCCAGTAAAAATAATAATAATAACGGTACTTAAAGATACAAATCTGTCTGACAACACATACTTGTACTGAAGTTTTTTTGTTTTTTTTTTAAATATTTTTTCAACGATATGATTACAAATTTATGATTGGTCACAGTTTAACGAAAGCAACATAAATTATACACTCGCACTAAGTAAAAGAGACACACGAATAACAACAGCAACTACCCGCATGTTGTTGCAACATTTAACATAAATTTTAAGATGTTTATCGAATAAACTTTTTTCACTGGTTGCTTTTATTTTTTATTTTTTTTTGTTTTCCAAATGCAACTTAATATAAGTCTGAAATTTTGGGAAAGGGAGGACAGCATGAATGTACACAATGTACACATGCACGCGACTTTCTTCAAACAACTGTTGTTTGGTTTATGTCTCAAATAATGAGCAGGATGAGGGGAGGGGAACAAGTAGCAGGGATTTGGTAAAAAAAAAAAAAACAACATAAACATGAACATAATTGCGCCACTTATTTGCTGTTATGAAGAGCTTTTTCATTGTTTAACTTCAGTCACTACCGTCTGCTGTAGAGTGAGAGTGGTAGGTTGGTATTGACTCGGAGACTGCTTGAAATTGAATGTGTGGTTTATTACGGCTCCTGGTTGTGTTTACAGCAGTTTTACACGCATGCAACTGCAGCAAAAACCAGCAACATAAAACCTTGATGACCTTAAAATCAAGAAGAAAAAAAAAAACATAAGAATCAACAGCACAACTTTTGTTTCTTTCCTTTTTTTATGTTTTTTTTTAGGGAAATATTAAAAGGATGTTGTTTACTTTTAATACTTTAGCTTACTTCATAAGTTGTACTTTAAAAAACTTAAAAAAAGTACATACATATGTATAAATAAATGATTTTGACCTGATTTATGTAAACGCACTTTTGGATTTCGTTTTGCTTTTTTTTAATAAATTTTTTTCTTAGACTGTCTTAATGTCTGCTTTGGTTGCAGCTGTCTGCTTAAAACCTGGTTTCTTTTTTTTTTTCCAAATTTATTGAGAACAACTTTCAATTTAATTTATGTTTGTTGGCAATTTTATGTTGTGTGTGTTTTTTTTTTCTCCACTGTGGCGTGTGCATTTCTTTTGGTACATTTGCATTTTACTACGCCTTTATGTTTGCCCCCCTGGTATGATTTTCAACTTTATTTAATGCCTGATTATTGGCCCAAATCATCATTTTGTGGGTAATTGAAGACACGTTGTTGACCTTGACCCAAAGCTTAGTTTAACAACAATAAGTAACAGAATATAGAAGATTTGAATAATGTTTAAGCAGGTCGATCAGTGATAATCAAGCACATAAACAGATCTTCATATAAGTAATAAAATTTATTAAGATCTGGCCACAGTTATGAAAACTGTTTTATTTTTATACCCTTCACCATGAGTGGCAAGGGTATATATAAGTTTGTCATTCCGTTTGTAATTTCTACATTTTTCATTTGCTACCCCACAAAGTATATATATTCTGTCGATATAGCCATGTCCGTCTGTCTGTCTGTATGTTGAAATCAACTTTCCGTAGCCCCCAAATAACTTACAAACATAATTGATACATCCATATATCAGGAATTCTTCCGGCTCGGTCGCTATTTAAAATCAAGAAAATCGGCCCACAGATGGCTGAGATATAAGGAAAAAACCGGGACAACCTCGATTTTTGGCCTATTTTTTATATATATCTAGATTACTAGATTATTAATATAGACAATATGGATATCTAATGATAGATATTTCAAAGTCCATTGCAACGATGTATATAAGGCTATAGTAATTTGGACCTACAATGGGTCAAAATTGGGAAAAATATTTTTTAACCCGAATTTTTTTTTTACCAAAAAAAATTTTTTTGTCCTAAATTATTTTTCACTAATAAATTAAAAAAAAAAAAAATTTAAAAAATTAAAAAAAAATTGCAAAAAATTAAAACAAAACAATTTCGAAAAAAAATTTAAAATTTTGAAAAACAATTTTGAAAAAATTTTTTTTTTTAAATTTGGAAAAAAAAAATTTGAAAAAAAATTTTAATTTTGTTTACCTAAAAATATTTAAAATTTTTATATTAAAGTATAATTTGGTGAAGGGTATATAAGATTCGGCACAGCCGAATATAGCTCTCTTACTTGTTTATACTAGAAATGTAAGAAACTGTTTACAGGAAGTTTTATTGGTTATTGGAAAAAGTTTAAATGAAATAGTATTAGGTACAACTTTCGCTCTTCTATTTTGATATGAGAAAAAGTTATAAATAAACTTCATTTCATGGCAGTAGAAAGGAAATTGTGTCTTTTAACTAAAAATGTACAAAACATTTTAATATGTAAATGTATGTATTATAAAATTACAAAGACCTTTTCAAAATATGTATGTATAAATAAAATTGAAAGCTCATTTTTTGTTTTTAAAGTTTATGTAAAACCAGTCTTTTGCTAATGATATATTGAAGTGAATTTTTACTAACGCCAGTAGTTTACAGTTCAGCTTTCAAATTAATATTCTAAAATAGTTTTTAATTTGCAAAAATAACGTAATATTTAGAAATTTATGCCATTAGAAAGATTAATGTCTCCAACAACCGTTTAAATTTCATAAACATATTCTTAAGACGTTTTAATTAGGAGATTCTTTTTGGACTAAAACAAAACATTTCATAAATTTACATAATAATCTATAGACGTCATAAATTAACAATGTTGCTTAACTATTTAGCAAATAATTCAAATGCTTTAAAACCGTTTGAAGCCATCTATGCCGCTAATGAAGTTTTTTTTTGTGTTCAAGCTGATTTTTCTGCAAATGTTTAAAGACTATTATAGCAAATTGTTTTAAACAAAAAGTAGGCGTTATTATGTTTTTTTCTTATATATATACATATATATTTTTTAGTTTTACATAACCACTATTATTAACACAGCTGTTAGTTTAGATGGCTGGTTGTTTAGCCCAACCAAGCCAGGCTATAGGGTCTTTTGTTTTACAAGCCATAGTTATAACCACAAATTTGTTTTGCTTATTTCAAATAATAATTGTAATTGTGTTTACTGGCAATTTGTACATATTTATGGTTTATAAAAACTTGGAAAAATATTTTTATTTTTCTATTATTTCAGCAGAAAAAAGAAACAGGTTCAAATACTTGCTGGCCCCTGTAGTAGTACTAGTTTTATCGTAATAATAATAAAATAAAATACATTTTCTTAGTACATAGTTAATATGATTAGCTGTTAATTGAGTATATTTTTCTAGATTTATTAACTCACAGCTGAAAACGAGATTATAAGTTTTATATAATATAATTCTTTATAAAGAAATTGAGAAATTTATGGCAAAGAATTATTTAAGTCTTGTTTGTTGGTATTTAAATTATACAAAATTCTTGCTGTTAATAAAATTTAAAATCATTTATGGTAAGTTAGACTTGTTTAATTTATAAAAAATTAAAACTGGTTAATTGTTTTTAATAGAGTTGATAAAATTAACCAGCTTAGCAACATGTTGCTAGTATTAAGTATATGACAGAAAATGACTTAAGTATGCTGAGGGGATTATTTTGAGTTCAATAAATTTCTCAACATTCCATTAAAAATGTTTAGCAACATGTTGCTAACGAAATATACCAGCTTAGCAACATGTTGCTGGTGTTAAGAATATGACAGATAAAATGTATTAAGTATGCATCAACATTCCATTAAAAATGTTTAGCAACATGTTGCCAACGAAATATTTTATTTTTTTTTAACAATATTTTTTCACCAAATACTTTGAATTATGTTAAGCTACATGTTGCTGACTATATTTTAAAGGAAATTTAATAAAGTTTCTTTGGAATATTTTAAAGAAATGAAAATTAAATAAAAATTATGGAAAATTGTAAAAAAAACCTAATGTTGCGGCAACATGTTGCTTTGCTAACAAATAACAGTGTTAATATTTAAATAATAAAATTTCTCCATATCTTGATAAATAACTTTTTAGCTACAATTATTATTGCATCCATTATTTAATCGATGATTTTAAGGCTCTATTATAACAAGTTTTTGAATCATTTGTAATAAATATTCCAAATATTTCTTCATTAAATAAATATTAATACTTAAATATATTAAGATTAAGAAACCACTAACTCAAATATTACTGTAATGAACTTTTCAATTAAAATTTTATATGAAGGCCTTTTATTCAATCAAAATGAAGCATCTTAGTTATTCTCTAAATAAAGTTTATTATTGTAAATTTGGAATTTTTCAACAAAAATCTTAAAAACTTTGTTAGCAATTAGTAATGATTTATTACACAAATTACTCAAAGGCATTTTTGTTAAAACACTTCAATGATTTCCCTACAATTTTCAACCATTAAGAATTTTTTGTGTTTAACGCATTTTATCAGTTACTTCTACTTGAATTAATTCTCAGTTAATTCAGTAGATAAAAGATTATAAGATTTTGGTTGTCTTAATAAAAAAATAGAATAATAATGTTAAGTTAGTACAACTTAACTGATTTTAACCCTTAAGGGGAGTGGAAAAAATTATTTTAAATCATTTAGTAGTTTATAATTTGAACCTAGAAATGATAAGCAACAATGTTTAAGCAACATGTTGCCAGCAATATTCACAATATTATTTCATTAATTTATATTAATTTTGTTTTAAATTGACATTTCTTTGTACATACTTTGCTAAGGGATAAATTTAATAACAATTTCCAGCAAAATGTTGCTAGAATAAAAAAAGCTTCGCTTTGAGTTTTTCTTACCAAAATTGCAGTATTAATGACATATTTAAAAATTTGTTTGAAATTAGATTAAAACATGTTTTAAACATGTTGCCAGCAATGTTTTTAACTAGTTGGCTTAGAACGATATGAAATAATGTCCTTTGCTTAACTTTAATTAGGACAAATATTAATACCAACATTTGTTTAGCAACATGTTGCTAACAATATTGCAATTTGTTTCTATATTTAATTTCATTTAACTTCAAACTAATTTATTTTCTAAGCAATTATGATATTAACCCATTTCAGCAACATGTTGCTAGAATAAAAAAAATGTTTCCTTTTAGTTTTACTTATCAAAATACCTGTCTCTATAACATATTTAAACATTTAAAACCAGTTTCAACCAGAAATATGTGAACAACATTCATTGGTGAATTTGCAACATGTTGCTAGCAACACTTGAACTTTTTTCTTAATTTAATTTCATATATTAATAATACTTTTCCAATATCTTTAGACTTTTTTATGCCATAAAGATAAGGATCACTTTAAGCAACATGTTGCTGGAATAAGATAAATATTTCCCATGATTTCTACCTACAAAAATGCAAAATAAATAGGACATGTTGCATAAATAGGTGATCAACCTTCATTGCTGGATTTGCATCATGTTGCTAGCAACTCTTGAACTTTTTTCTTTATTTAATTTCATATACTTATTAATAATACTTTTCCAATATCTTTAGACTTTTTTATGCAATAAAGATAGGGATCACTTTAAGCAACATGTTGCTGGAATAACATAAATATTTCCCATGATTTCTACCTACAAAAATGCAAAATAAATAACACATGTTGCAGAAATAGGTGAACAAGTTTCATTGGTGAATTTACAACATGTTGCTAGCAACACTTGAACGTTTTTCTTTATTTAATTAATTTCATATATTAATAACACTTTTTCAATATCTTTGACCAACATGTTGTTAGAATAAATTAAATTTTGCCATGATTTCTACTTACAAAAAGACAAACAATTAACTTAGGATAAAATTGGCAACATGTTGCCAGCAACATTTTTAATAATTTGATTAAAAAATATGGAAATAATAAATAACTTTTAAGTATTGTTGTCAAATTAAGCTAAACGTGGATGCCAACATTTTATTTGCAACATGTTGCTAAAAAATCCAATTTTTTTTTTAAAATTTAATTTCATGTTGCTTTAATGTGGTTTATTTTCCAGTATTTTTATACGTTTTTATGCTATAAAATAATAACCTACTTTATCAACTGTTGCTAGAATAAAAAAAGTTGTCTTCAAGATTTAATTGTCAATAACATACTTAAACATTTTCAAACATGTATTGAAGTATTGTATTCCCCACGTGTTGCCAGCAACATTTTTATTGGGTTGGCGTTAACGTTAAAAAAATGCCTATTAATGGTTTAGCAACATGTTGCTAATTGAAAAATGTCCACCTTATATTACAAGTAATATTTAAAACTTGTTTGGTTTTGAAATTATAAAATTATAAAATTATAAAATTTAGCAAATAATAGGTTGTCTGCGCAACATGTTGCTGGCAATATTTTTCTTCATCTCGTTATATTAAAATGATTAAAAAAGCTTACATATTTTTCGTTGTTTATTTTTATCAACAAATTTTAGTAATTATTTTTGCAACATGTTGCTAAACACGAAAAATGTTGCCAATAGTTTTATATGTATATTAGATACAAAAACTTGAGCAACTATTAAATATCACTTAAATAAATCAAAAAATAAAATTTCACTGCAACATGTTGCCAGCAACATTTTTACTTTATTTGTCAAATTAAAGTATTTAATTAGTAGAAGTCCATACTTGGTATAATAAAACTGGCATCACGTGACATTTTAATGCTTGGAGGTTTATATGTTGATAAGCAACATGTTGCTAAATAAAAAATGTTGCTAATATGTATACAATGCTATTTGAACAAGCTTTTGCCACTATTATAAGAAATTTCCAATTTATTTTGAAGTATTGTTAAAATGTATAGCTTCTGCAACATGTTGCCAGTTAGATTTCAATTCTTATATCTTACAAATAAGTACAATTTTGATCTAAAGTAATTTATCTAGAAAAATTCTCAAGTTTGTTTAATATTAAGAGTTTAAAGGGTTAATTTCAGTGTTTTTCTACCATCTACCCACCCCACCGGCAAATTGTTTATGCCTGTTAAGCATTTACATGGTTAGTTGAATATATTTAGTATTTCTTATTTTTTTCTTGCTGTTCTTGTTTATTTTTTATTTTTCGTTTGTAAATATTTCATCAGATAATAATTGCTGAAGCAATTACTTTAGTTTATTACAACTACAAATTAGAGTTTTGTTTTATTGTTTTTTTCTTTTCTTAACAAAATTTTGTTAATATTTTGTTGATGGCTTAAAAACAATGGTTTTGCTTTAATGACACAAATGGCTTTTATTTTAATTTTTTTTCTTTTTTTTATTAAAATTAATTTTTCTTTTTTCTAGGTTTATAACAAATTTGTTAAAAAGTTTTTCAATTTTTGTTTAAATGTTTTATTTTATTTTCCTAAAGAAAGTGAAAAATTTGATATAATCTATGCAAGTTTTTTTTTTGAAATAAAAAGTGTGTGTATTATAAAAAAAAAATAAAATTTAACATAAGATTGTCATCGTCAAATGATTCCGTGTGTTAGTCTCGCGGAAACCAGTGTACTGGGCAATATGAAGGAACGTGTTAAAGAAATGAAGGTCTTCGGCTGTAGGCTGAATTTTTGGAATAATATTAGTCAGAGTTTGACTAGTTCAAAAGGTATGTGGACAATTTTCTTTTATAATACAAAATAAATTTAAATAAGTTTTCAGTATTGAGTTTCTACTTGTTATGAAAATGTTGCTAAATAGAAATTTTATTAAAAAATAATTACAAAAATATCCTAGCAACATTTCTATGTTTCAGCAACATGTGTCTCAACAAGGTGTAAGACTGAAGCGGGAAATATTTTTGAATTCGAAACATATTTTTTTGTTAACAATGAAAAAATTTAACTATTTTTACAAAAAGAAATGTAGCAACATGGATCTTAACATGTTCCCAACATAAAATCGTTTAAAAAAAATTTCGAAAAATACTTGTAAATGCCTTGGCAACATTTAAAGTACTTTAGCAACATGTTTACCAGCATGTTGCGAAACAAATTTTAAAGGCATATAGTTGCCCAACATTACAAACATGAAATAAAGTTAAAAAATTTTCAACATGTTTATGGCAACATAAATCTAAACATGTTGCCTGCAACATATTTCTAACTCAAAATTATGGAAATTGTAATTTTAAACTTCCTATACAAGATATTTGCAATTTCAAAATAAATCTCTATCTTGCCATCATTTGATATGTAGCAACATGTTGCTAACACCAAACTAACTAACATATTGATTGATCGATTTTCATTATTAAACCCACATTTGTTTATACAATTTTTCCATCTTAATCTTACCCAACATTCATTAATAATAAAACAAATGAACTTATTTACATTAACACATAACAACTTTGAAAAAAACATTTTAAATTAACTTTAATGTTTTACCCATTATTTGTAATTAAGTATTATTTTGCATAATATTTATAACACTTTTTTTAATTTGAACACTTGTCTTATTACTATTGATTATTTTATGATTAATAAACACATAAAGAAATCTACCAGCTACAAGCCCATTAATGGCAGTTGGCTTATTACGATTTAAAAGCAGCCAAGACAAAAGGAAAATTAAACTTCATTCCACCAGCCAGCCACAAATAAAACTAATGCTGTCTATAACTATAACAAAAGTCTAACTGACTAAATGTCTGTCATTGTAAATTGACATTGATATATGAATAAATGTACTTATACAGCTACATCTGGAGAAACATATATAAAAAAACATATACAACTGCCTTAATCATTATATAGACAGATCTATTACAAAAAAAAAAAAAAAAAAAAAAAACACACAGACATACCATACATTACATTATAATTTCTTTTGTCAATTTCAATGATTTTTTCTTTTTTTGTTTGCTCTAAACAAAACCTGGACTTTTAGAAAAACATACTCTATTTAAATTGTTTATTATTTTTTCCTATTCAATAAAGAAATCATAGTAAAAAAAAATCTGTTATTGAATTTGGTATTAAGTGTTTGTTTGTTTGTTTTGTATGGTATTACTAATGACAAGTCATATTTGAAAACTGTATTATGGTTTCAAATGAAATTGAAAATATGTATATAAAGAAATAAAAAACAAGAAAGAAACAAGATTTAATTTGTTAAATTTATATTAATTGACTACATGTCGCTTTATGTTGGCTTTTAAAGCATAAGGTGTAAAAGTAAAATTAATTGTAACTCAAGTAGTTTGTTTATTATGCTTGAGGTGTTTTAAATGTTTTACCGTAAGATTTCAAGAACTTTGGAGAAGCAGATCATAACCAGTGTAGAAAAAAAAGTGAAATTTCTTTGAGAAAATTTACTTGGAAATGTGTTTAGATTACAAGCAACATGTTGCTAGTAATGACAGATAAACAGTTTCTAATAAAAAATTACATTTTAAACAATTAAGCAGGAAAATTGTAATGTTTTTATTCAAAGCTACAAGATGCCATGTATAATTATATTGGATTCTCCTAACTTTATTTATTTTAACTAAAATTTAACGAAATTTATTTCATATAACTTAAATGTTTAATGCAACATGTTGCCAACCACTTTAGGTTCTTCATCTTTTGATTATTTACTTTCCTAGTGTCGCGTTAATTTTTATTAGAAATAGTTACACATTTTTGAAAGCAACATGTTGCTAGCAACATTTTTTTTATAATTTCATAATTTTTTCTAGGTTTATTAGATTTTTATTGTCATTATATTATTATTGTAATTGGCAACATGTTGCTAGGAACATTGTTTTTATTTAAAATAATAGGATATTCAAATTCGTCTAAATATCTTATAATTTGTAATAGCTTTTACTATTATTTCTTCGATTTACAAGGTTTTATAATCTTTTGCAACATGATGCAGGCAACATTTTTTTGTAAAATTATTGCTAATTTAAAATTGTGTAAAGTTGAATTTTCAGCTGCTGGAAACTTATGCTTTGTTTATTTTCACTAAATTTCACAAAATTCGTTTCATATTACTTATAAAAGTTATAAATTTTTTAAAGCAACATGTTGCTAGCAACATTTTAAGTGTCCAAAAATTATAATATATATTTTTTTTTGTTTAGGTTTCTCAAATTTTTATAGTCATTACATTGTTATTCTGTTTGGCAACATGTTGCTGGCAACATTATTTTTTTTTTAAATTATAGACAATTCTTCTAAATATCTTATAATTTATAATATTTTTTTACTATTGTTTCTTTGATTTACAAGGTTTAAGGTACTTTTGCAACATGTTGCTGGCATCATTATTTTCTCAAAAAATTATGGACAATTTAATGTTTTTTTTAATATTATCTTTGATTTTTAAAGGTTTAATTTTGTTCTGCAACATGTTGCTGGCAACAATTTCTATACAAATATTAGACAATTAACTTGTTTACATATTTTGCAAAGTTTTAACAATTTTTTAAATTTCGTTCACTGGCAACATACTGGCAACATTTTATTTCTTATAAACATGTTGCGGGTTTCATATCTTTATTAATTTTAGAATAAAATATCTATATAATTTGTAGATACACTTTTATCAATTGTTGTAATTTCATTTTATTCCGATGTTTATTGCAACATGTTGCTGGGAACATTATTTTCTTTAAAAATATTTAATAATTAAAATTTCATAAAATATCTTAAATTGTAAAGGTTCTTTGCAACATGTTGCCGTCAACATTGTTTCTTATTTTTATACTGTAACTCTTATCAATTATATACTTTTACCAATTTTTGTAAGATTTTTAATGGCATTTCAAAATCATTTTTCTTTGCAACATTTTTTTAATTTCTCTTCAATGTTTTAGAATTTACATGATTATAAAATATTTTTCTTCGATTTTTAATGTTATTTCATTGTTATTGTTCTTGGCAACATGTTGCAGGTAACATTATTTTCTCAATTAAATTCCGATTTAATGTTGGTTTTCTTTGAATATTAAAGGTATAATATTGTTCTGCAACAAGTTGCTGTCAACATTTTCTGTACAAGTAATTGTCAATTTTGTTATGTAGTATAACAATTCCTTAAATTAAATTATCTTTGTTAATTTATATATAACAACATCCTATAATTTTGATACTATTGCCAATATTGTAAGATTTTTAATATTATTTCATTTCTTGACACATGTTGCCGACAACATGTTTTGTTTTAGAAATGTTTAGCAATTAAAATTTCTTTAAATATCCTAAAATGTTGAATATTTTTATTTGGTTTTCTTGTATTTTATAGTTGAAATATTTTTTGCAAGATCTTAGTGGAAACATATTAATTTTATAACAATTCCTTAATGTTTTGGCTATACGACTTGTTGCCAACAACATTGTATTACTTGGGACAGCAACATGTTGCTGGTAACGTTATTTCTTTTCAATTTCATATTATAAGCAATGAGAATAGCATTTTGAGTAATGCCAGTATTTTTATACATAATCAATTGCAACATGTTGTTAGCAACATTTTATAAATTGCTAAAATTTAATAAGTTTGTTTAAATAATTCAAATTTCTTATTTTCTGCAGCATGTTGCTACTTCTGGCAACATTTTCTGTAAAAATAATTGCCAATAATTTTCTTTTAATTTCATAACATTTTGTAAAATTCTATAACAATTATTTAATGTTTTGGCTTTGCAACATTTTATTACTTGGCATAGCAACATGTTGCTGGTAAAATTTCTTAATCAGTTTGATATTATAAGCAATGAGTTTAAGGCCGTATGAGTTATGCTAATTTTTTTTACATAATCAATTGCAACATTTTGCTAGCAACATTTTATAAGATGTTAACATTAAATCAGTTTATTTAAATGATTCAAATTTCTTGTTTTCTAGCTCAAGTTTTCTAGAATACAAATCAAATAAAGTTTATCATATCTTGATTAATATCTGTAAACATTGTCCACATGTTGCTAGCATCTGTTTATGATTGCAACATGTTGCTAAGCTTATCAAAATTACCTCCGAAAAAAATTTACATTGCATTTTTTCATCTAATTGTACAATATATTAACATAATTCTCATAGTATGTCAAAATGTTTTTTTCGCAACATGTTGCTGGCAACATTATTTACTAAACTTTAACTAACTAGAGAGAGAGTCCAAGACTTTTTTCTGCAACATGTTGCTGATACAAATGTTTAAGTATTAAAAAAGTTATCATATCTAACCTAGTTTCTCTATGTTTGTTTACATATTTTAACTTTAATATTGAATTTCACATAATGATTAGCAACATTTTTCCCTAGCAACATCTTGCTAGAATATTAAAAAAAACTGCTAGTTTCATGTCTTCAATCAATTTAAAAGTAGTTTCATGTAATTTTCTTGGTAATGCAAAATTTTGTTTTCGCAACATGTTGCTAGCTAAAGAAATTAAATATTTTTATTTTTAATCAACACAAATACTAACACAAATGTTAAAAATAAAAACTGATCGTATCTTATGTAGTTTCTCTAAATTAAACTTAAATATTTGAAAGTTGTATATTATTGCAACATGTTGCTTACAATATGTATAATATTTATATATATTATTATGAGCTTTGCAATTAGTTTACTAATCATATTTTTATCCCATGAACTTTTGAAAAAAAAAAAAATAATAAAAAATACAATTCTTGTATCTTTGTGCTTTTCTGTAAAATCTAATCTTTATTTTGTCATCAATAATGTTCATGTTGCCAGCAAACTTTAATAATGTTTCTTATATATATAGAGTGTGCAATTTATGCGCATACAATATATCGTTTTACGAGTTTAAAGTTGACATTCGAGATTTGTTTTAAATGATAATTTAAATAATAGTGATGTGTCTCCTATGCCACTCTTCAAACCTCCTTTCCTCAACATCACTTGCCATTTGCTTGAATAACAGCCAATATAGTTTGTAATTTTGTGTGTTTTTTTTTTTTTGGTTACAAACTACTGTCAGTCGTAAAAGATTTGAATTATGCTGCAATAAAATTGATGTTGCAACATATTAAATGATGGCTGTTTGTCTATAAGTAAAAAAAACACAGAGAAACACATATAAATTAAAATCTGATGTTTAAGCAAATGTGACAGTTGCTAGTAAAAACTATATAAGACAATATTTGTGAAACAGATTTTAACAATTGATTTATAGAAATATTTCTAAGCTATTTATTCTCACAAAATGTTAAAGTAAGACGCTTGGAATGTTGTTACTATTTGGGGTTTAAGAATGTGGAAAATATTTCTTAAATGTAAATTTAAGTTAGTAACTTTTTTATTTACTTAAATCAGTGCTATTTTGAATCCTCATTTTCATACTGCTCTAATTTAAGACACTAATTAATCATAAAACAGCTTCTTCTTATAATAGAATCCTTTAAAAAAAATACTCTTGTGTCATTATCTAACTTGTTTTTTTACGAGCTCAGCTTAATTTTCTACTGTCACTTGTGTTTAGTTGCTGTATTGTTGTTGAGACAAAAAGAAACAAAAATAAACTCTATGCACTTAATTAACTTTTTCAGCTTCATTATCTTGGAATAATAAAATTTCTAGAAACGAAAAGAAATAAACTCAAAGGAATCCTACTAAATTAAGATTCTATTCTTGCTCTCTCGCATTTTATACGAGTCATATAAGCTCATTAAATAAAGTATGTAAATCATCATTTAGTTGGTCTGGGTATGAGAGATAAAAGCAAAAACAAATAAAATACAGATATGTAAAGGAAGGGGAAGTTTAAGTGGTAAGTAGGTAGTGATATATATTTGTTGGCTACTTGTTCAAATATAATAGTAGTCCTAGCAACATGTTGCTAAGATCTTTTGATATTTTTTAAGAAATTTAATAAATATTTTTCTAATTAAGAGATAATTTCTTGTAACAATGTTTCTGGCAACATGTTGCATAAAAATAAAAAAGGACCACAGTTCGAATTTATTTCTAAAATTGACTATTTAAATAAGTTTAATGTACATTTTTCATTAAGTGTTTAGGAAATCGATTAGAAAATTTGTTTAGCAACATGTTGCTAACAAATAAATCCTGGTTTTTGTATTTAAAGCAACATATTATGATAGTTGTGTGGTATATTGTTACAAATAATTTATAATTTTTGTGCAAAAATATATGTATCAACATGTTGCTGAGAAATGAGTCTTAACATTTTTTTAACATTTAACATGTTGTTAAGTAATTTATGAGTTTTCTTTATTTTTAACAAAAATTTTACGAAATTTTGGTTTATAAAACAAACCTTTCAATTTTGTCTGGCAACAATTATTTCTAGCAACATGTTGCTAAGAATTAAATCAGCTTGTTTAAAATTTATTTTTTTGTATTAAACTGATAAGATTATTTGAGGTTTAACCAGATATTTATAATTCTTTTTGTACAAACTACTTCTAGCAACATGTTGCTTAAATAATAAATTTAAAAATTTCATTGTTCATAACAAAATTTTAAGACAATTTTGAGTAAAAACTGAAAAATTTTAACATTAATAAATAATATTTTTAGTAACTATACAAAATAATCTTAATTTGTTGTTATTTATAACTACATTTTAAGGTAATTTTAAGGAAAACCTTGAGTTTTTTGTAAAAAAATATTTCTAGCAACATGTTGATAAGTAATTTTTCTAAATTTTTCTACATTAAACTGCAGTTTTAAGCTTTTTTAATGATTTAACTTAAAATTCATAAATTTTTTTTAGAAAAATTATTTCTAGCAACATGTTGCTAAAGGTATGGATCTCATTGTGTTGGTTTTAATTACATTCTAAGATAATCTTATGGTAACACCTGAAATGTTGACAAGTTTCCTAGCAACATGTTCTTAAGAAATTTATGTAAGTTTTGCTATGTTCAAAATACAATTTGAAGTTTTTTTTAATGATTTATCTTGACATTTTTTTGGAAAATATAACATGTTTTTAAAGTAATAAATCTTTTTGTTGTTTTTAGTAAAATTTTTTCTTGATTTTATGGTAAAACCTGAAATTTATAAAACTAAATTTATGAGCAACATTTTTCAGGCAACATGTTGCTAAGAAATTAATCTAAATTTGTCTATATTCAATACACAATATGAAGGTTATTTAATGATCTATCTTGAAATTCATACATTGTTTAAGAAAAAATATTTCTAGCAACATTTTGATAAAGGAATAAATCTTAATTTATTGATTCTAATGAAATTTGAGGGTAATTTTATAGTAAAACCTGAAATTTATGAGACAATTTTAAGAAAAAATTTTCTAGCAACATGTTGCTACAGTTTACTATAAAAAACACGATCTGAAGGTTATTATAATAAAAATTATTTCTAGCAACCTGTTGCTAATGGTAAAAACATAACAATTTCTTTGTTTATAACAGCATTTTAAGGTATTCTCAAGGACAACCTGAAATTTATTAAACATTTTTAAGGAAAATATGTCTAGCAACATGTTTTTAAGTAACAAAACTTGATATTTGTATATATATAGCAATATTTAGAAATAATTTGTTAAAATAAATGACAATAAAGAAAAACTTTTTTTTTATTTATTAAAAATATGGATTTAAAATAATTTTACTGTAAAGCAAAATATTTAATATTCCCAGCAACATGTTGCTAATAAAGAAAACATTTTATTTATACCAAAGTTTAAAGGCAGTTGTTCAATAAATAAATTTTTTTTTATATTTCTTTGTAGAAAAATAATTTTAGCAACATGTTGCCAAGAAATAAATCATAATTTTTTTATTATTAATAACAATATTTGTATACATTTAATTTGGTGGTATTAATGTCAAAGATTATGTTCCGCAACATGTTGCTGAATAATTTTATATTTTTTTATTTCAATTTAATTTAATGTTATAATGAGTTTTACCTTAAAATGTTTTATCTTTATAAAACTCTTATGGAAAATACTTCTAGCAACATGTTGCTAAGAACTAAAAAACTTGATTTCTTTTATAAAATTATTTTAAAGTAATTTAATAAACTTCTTTGAAATAAAACATTTGTAGCAACATGTTGCTAATGTACTAGATCTTATAAATTCAATGTATAATAGAAAATTTGAAGGATTCTTAATGAAAACCTAAAATTTTACTAAATTCTGTTAAGGAAAATATCCATAAAACTGAATATTTTTATTTATTTTAATATTTAATGTAAATTTAAATGAAAATATTTTAATTTATTTGAAAGAAAATAACTCTTAACAAAATGTTGCTAAGAAATTAATCTTATTTTAGTTAATAATTATTAGTGTTTAGCGATTTATAAAATTCTTAAAGAAAATATTTCTAGCAACATGTTGCTATGAACCAAAAAGGTGTTTTTTTTTTTGGAATTTGATCTATTTTTAAGTTAAAATTTGAAGAAAAATATGCTAGGAACAAAACCTTGATATATAAAATTTTTTTATTTGGAATTTGGTTTATTTTGAACTAAAATTTGCAATATTTTGATTTGGAATTTTGTATATTTTTAATTTATTATATGAAAAAAAAATATTTCCAGCAACATGTTGCTATGAACTAAAACTTGATATTTTTTATTTATAATTTTTTATTTGGATTTTGGTCTACTATAAAACCAAATTCCAAATAAAAACATTTTCAATATCAAGTTTTTGTTCCTAGCAACATATTGCTAGAAATATATTTTTTTTTTTCAAATTTTAAATTAAAAATAGACCAAAATCCAAATAAAAAAAATTTTTAATAGTTTGAAGAAAAATATTTCCAGCAAAATGTTTCTAAGAAATAAATCTTGTTTTATTTTAGAAAAATTATTAATTTATGGTTATTGTGATTTTTAGGCCAAAATATTTATATCCAGCAACATGTTGCAAGAAAACTTCCTTAATTTTCTGCCTATTTTAAAGTTAAAATTCATACCTTTAAATTCTGTTTCCTTCCCATGATATTTTGTTTGTAACATCATCATCATATAATAGCAATGTCGTGCTTAAAACATCTAGCAACAACAACTTTTACATATAAATGACAACGTTAAAGTGTCACTTGAAATACTTCTTTTTTTTGCACATTACATGAATATAATGGTTCTCTTCGTAGATACCTACATTCAAGTAAAGTGTAGGCGTTAAATATATTTTTACATTATTGTTTAGAAATGAGGTGGTTACTTAATTCAACTTTAAATATTTAATAGCTGAAATTTTGCTTAATACTTGAAAGATACTCAATATTTGGTAGAAATTATATTGTCTATAGAAATTAAAGGGAGTGTTGCTTAAATAAAATGCAAAATTTAACACCTTTTAAGGATGACAAAAGTTAAGTGGCACAAATAATTTGGGTTGTGTATAAAACTTTGAGGGAAATCTATATGGAATTTACAAGAATTGATGTTATTGTCATTTAAAATTCGGAATATTTCATGTGTTTGTTTATGGGTATTGTTGTTGTAGGTTCGATTACTGTCGGAGTCTAGTTAGTTTTATATAGAAATGTTGTGGGTGTTAATTAGATTAATAATTCATTGTTGATCATTTCATTACAAAATCTTTGGAATGGACAATTCTATTTTAGCTGTGTTTTTGAACGGAAGTTGTTTTAAACTGCAAAATGTTTACTTATTTCCATTTCAACTCTTTAAACCTCTTATAAATTTACACATAATTTAAAACATTTTGTTTTCGAATTTTTCCCCCTCCCCAATTCATTTTTATGTGACGTGTAGCACGCGAATTTAAGACTCATTTTGA
This sequence comes from Calliphora vomitoria, assembly GCA_942486065.2. NCBI lineage: Eukaryota > Metazoa > Arthropoda > Insecta > Diptera > Calliphoridae > Calliphora > Calliphora vomitoria. The sequence continues at coordinate 111,072,514 of OW818030.2, read as the reverse complement.
GTAATTCAACCAGATTATTTGTGTATTTATCTGAATAATAAAAAAAACAACATTAAAACAAGGTGTTAAATTAAAAAAAATGCTTTACGACGTTAATAATATGTCAGCACCTTTAGAACAAGAAAAAAAATTAAAACAAATTTAATTAATTTGTTTAGAAAACTTTTAAAAGAATTTGAATTTTAAATAAATAAATTAGAAAACATTGTGTATGTTTAAGGAACAAAAAAATATACGGTAATGTTAATTAAAGTCATACATAATTAGTTAAACAAGTATTTCTATTAATTGAGTGTCAATATAAATAAATAGCAACAAATTTTAATACATTTTGCTTTAGTTTGTTATAAGTATATGCTAACTTATCAATTGTTCTTTAGTGTTCTGAAAGTGTTGGCAAAAATTTTAATAAATTTTGATTAACTTGATTGTTTTTACGTTCTAATTAATTAAAACTTATTAAATAATATAGTGATATGACATGATATGAAGTTTTTGCGACTTAAATTTATAGCAACATGTTGCTAGTTGTATAATGTTACTTAAAGGCCTAAATAATTATTGTATAATATTAAACAGACTTAAATTTCATAAAAGTCCTATACAAAATCCATTTAAAATAAAATAAATAATTAGCAACATGTTGCTAGCAACATGGAATAGATTCATATAAAATTTACAAAATAATAGCTAAATAGTTTTTAAGAAAAGTCTTTTACACATGTAATTTATAAAAAAATAAATGTTTAGCAACATGTTGCCAGGTTTTGGAATGCATTAACCACCACATAAATTGTTAGCAACATGTTGCTAGAATTGAATTAGCTTAAATTTATTACGACTCTCATTAAATTTTTATTGGAGAGAGATTATTTTGCAAATTTTATTAAAAATTCTAAAATGTTGCACTAAGCTTCTGGCAACATGAAGCCAACATGGAATATTATTTTAAAATTTACAAAATAAAACTAATTAGACATACATTGAATAAAAGTCTTGTACAGATTTAATTTATGCAAAAATAAATGTTGAGCAACATGTTGCCAGCTTTTGGAATGCATTAACCACCACATAAATTGTTAGCAACATGTTGCTAGAACTGAATTAGCTTGAATTTTTTACGAAACTTTTTAAACTTTTTTTGAAAAGAGTAAACTTTGCAAATTTTTTTAAAAATTCGAAAATGTTGCACTAAACTACTAGCAACATGATGCCAACAATGAATAGATTAGTTTAAAAGTTTACAAAATAAAACTAATAAATTAAATCTTGTACAGATTTAATTTCTAACAAAATAAATGTTTAGCAACATGTTGCCAGCTTTTGGAATTGTTAGCAACATATTGCTAGAACTGAATTAGCTTGAATTTATTACGAAACTTTTTAAATTTTTATTGAAAAGAGAATATTTAGCAATTTTTTTTAAAAATTCTAAAATTTTGTACTATACTGCTGGCAACATGATGCCAACGTGCAATAAATTCATTTAGCATTTACAAAATTATAGCTAATTAGATATACATACGTTTAATAAAAGTCTTGTACAGATGTGATTTATAATAAACTAAATGTTTAGCTTTTTTAATGCATAACCAGCATATAAACTGTTAAAAACATGTTGCTAGAACTGAATTAGCTTGAATTTATTCAAAATTCAAACAAGTTGCTCTAAACTGCTGGCAACATTATGGCAACATGGAATAGACTAATTTAGCATTAACAAAATAATAGTAAGCGACATGTTGCTAGCAACAATTATTCGTTTAATACCGAACAACCAACAACCAAATTGAAATTTATATCCATCTATTGGTGTAGGCCTTTTAATGTTCGGTTTAAAACCATCATTAAAAGTGTTTTTTTTTTTTTTGTTTTTTTTTTGTTGTTGTTTGACCTAAAGTACTTGAAACACCTTGTGCTTTTAACAACTGGCATGATTTGCACATAAATTTGAAACACTTTCAAAGTGTTAAATATAAACGAAATCTATAAAAACTCTAAAAACAAATATTAGCACACGTGTTATTTTAGCCATAAATTCCAAATAAAAAAAAAAGAAACAAATTAATAAACACCACATAAAAATTTAATACAACTTCCTGGCTGTCAAAAGAAATAAAACTTTATTTATTTATAGTAAACAATTTTAACTAGAATTATTAAAATTACTGTTGTGTTTATATATTTAAAAATAAAAATAAACATTTTTATATCACAAGCCAAAACCAAATGTTGATAAACTTAAAAAGAAAGAATTTAATTAAGATTTTGCTTTAAAGATTAAACAGTAATAAAAATAAATTAATCTTTTTTTTAAACAAAAACATTTACGATTAATGTGAGTTTAAAAAAACTGCAATTTTTCTGGGTTAGTTTTGAAATTTTTGTAAACAATTTGAATGTCAGTTTTAACGGTTTTAGCAATGAGTAATTAAACTTTCTTTAAGTTTTTTTTATATATCTAGGTTATATTGTAAATGAAAATGTTGTTTAATGTTTTTTTGAGAAATTTAAACATTTTATTTAAATGATTTTGTTTATAAGAAAGTGTCTTATAGTTTACAGTGAAATGCAATTAAATGTTATGCAAAAACTGGGATTTTTGGCAAAGGAATTATATAGCTTTTAAAGCAAAAAAGCTATTTTTCAAAGATAACATGTAGCTACAGAATATTTTATTTTAATTTAAGAATATTGCTCATTCTTTAAAATGTTGCATATGTACAAGGGCTACTACTTATGTTTTAAGGAAGCTAAAATATTTGCCATTAAATTGATGGTCTGACTTTAAAAACTATTCTCCATGAATATAAATAAACTTTCGAATGCGTTTAAATGTAATTTCGAAGCTCTTTTCTCATTTCGAATAAGACAACTGGAAAACCTGTAATTTTAACTCATCAATTCTTCTGTATTCGAATCTTTTAATAAGGACTGCATTAAACACTTTTACGACAGCAGGCTACCGACTACACGTCTACAAATGCCGCTAAGAAAAATTGTCGCCGTGTTGTCAGCTACTTTTTTATTTTGGAAACGGCAGCAACATCGTAACCAGCTGACAATTGTTGTTCAAATATTGAGTGTATGACTTAGAACTGCGGGATTTACAAAATATAGGGTATCTTTTGAACGCGGTTTTTGTTTTTAATAACTTATATGTCATTTTGAGGGGTACATATCTGTCATTTATTCTCGCTTAGTTATTGGACATTATAGTGTAAACAACAAAGTTTTTTTTTTGCTTCGAAAATCTCGAAAAAGCGTCATGTGCGGAAAGTTTTGCTTTACTTCTTAAATTTGATAAAAAGTGGCGCTGAAGCTCACCGATTGTTTACCAAAGCTTATGGTGAATGTGTTTTATCGGTTTCATCATGCGAAAGATGGTGTGTGCGGTTCAGATGTGGTGATTTTGACATGGAATACAAAGATCGCCCAGGCCAGCCAAAAAAGTGTGAAGACCAGGAATTGGAGGCGTTACTGCATAAAAATTGTTGTAAAACTCAACAAGAGTTTGAAAAATCATTGGGTGCTACTCAAGCAGCTATTTCAAAACGTTTGCAAGCAGCGGGATTCATGAACGCTATACCGCTTGCACCGAATCATTAATTGCGATGCAAAATGGATCCATAACGATAACCCAAAGCTAAAGAGATCGTATGTGAAGCACGGCTAACCAGCCGAATCGATACCAATGCCAAATATCCATGGCACTAAGGTAATGTTCTGTATTTGGTGGGACTAAAAGGGTTCTATCTATTATGAGTTGCTGAAATCAGGCCACACCATCACTGGGAACCTGTACCGATTGCAACTGATTCGTTTGAAGCTAGCGCTCAGAATATGCGCCCAGAAAAGCGCCCAGAATATGCGGTCAGACATAACAAAGCTAGGCCACACGTTGTAATACCGGTTAAAAGCTATTGTTACGTTTTAACCTTTTTAAAACTTTGGTTTATTTCCTTTAAATAAACCGGATACTTTTGATTGCAAATAAAAAGCAGTTTTAGTAGTTTAAAATTTGTAACAACTCTTTATTTATTTAAAATGTACAACAACAACAGTTAAAATAGTCACTCAGTGTCTATTTACACGTTTATCACGTTTATCAATTCGCAGAAATGCTCACACACTTTATAATGTACAAACTTAAATGTACAAGACAGTTGATGTTAACTCTAACAGCGCTTATGATAAACCCACTCACGACTACAACCTCTGCCACTATTTATACACACGCCATCTTTCGGGAATCTTCTACAATGCTCTTAACGAACAAACTAAGGACTGAGATCGTAAAACACGTTTTTCGTTAAAATTTTTGACCCAAGTATTATTTGATTTTTGTTTTTATCAGGTTACCTTTGTAAAGCATGTCAGTTATTACGTTTAATGTCAATTATGTTCATTTGTTGTTAATCTGATTAAAATCAGTGACCAGAAAAAAGTGCGTACTAAAATTATTAAATATTTTTAACGAAACCCCACATGGTCCTACAAAAAGTTGGCCAAACAATCAAAGGTTTTCTATCAAACTTTTTCCAATGTTATTAAACAGTACTGGGAGAACTTGATATAAAACCTTATTCATGTAGAAGGAATGGTCCACATGATGTTTATTAAACCAAAAAAATATAAAGCATTTTTAAAAGAGCTCCCAACACATCCGGTAGGAAAGCAGCCCGGTTAGGTCAGTACTCGGACTATTTGGTACGAAAAGTTAAAGCCAATGAAGGTTTAAAAGCATACAAGGCTCAAAAGTTCCTGACAGAAACTCTGCTAGAGACCAAAGACAGAGCACGGAAATTGAAGTCAAATTTTATACAAAAAATATACCTAAATTTTTTTATGTTGCATATGCTCGAGTGAATGTTGGAGAAAAGATTAGGACCCAAAAGCAGACAAAATTTCCCAAATAGTTCTTGGTATGGCAAGCAATATGCAGTTGCGGCAAAAAAGCCAAACATTTGGTACGAAATTTACATCAAGGAATGTTTGCAAAAAAGGATGTTTCCATTCATAAGACTTCTTAATGTGTTCATTTATTTTTGTCCTGATTTGGCATCTGTCACTATGGTAAGAAAGGTCTTGAGCGGTACAAGAACAATAATGTTGTATTTGTACCAACACAGGCAATTCCTCCAAACTGCCTGGAGCTGAGTCCAGTGGAGAGATATTGGGCTCTTGTTAAAAGAGAATTGAAGATCACAAAAATGGTGTCCAAAAGTGTGGTAGATTTTAAACGGAGATGGACAACCTGTTTGAACAAAGTGACATAAAGCACTATAAAAACCAAAATGGAAGGGTTTTCGAAAAAGGTTCAAAATTTTATCATTAGTGATTAGAACTAAAAAATATTTTTTTTGTAAATTGTAACAATAATTTCAATCAAATAAAAATAGATTAAAAACTGTAAGCTTAGTGGTTTCATTTTTATTAGCATATATGTATTTTAAACATTTTTCGATCTCAGTCCTTAGTATGTTTAAATTCTAGAGCTTTCGATGTCCATGTTAGCAGCTTAAACATTTAGTGTTGGCATACTTATAAACAATGCTAATAACCGCATGCTATCAACATTGTTGATGAGTAGAAGCTTCTACGGATGGACGTGTTTATAAACATGATTAATGCAGCAGGCAGTCGTTACAGATCGTTAAATTCAAATCGCTATTGCAAATTCGTAACACTATTTTGAAAGAAGTTGTTGACAACTTTTACCTCTTTCTGTAAAAAATTTATAGTCCTGACCATGCCGCGTCCGACTACTTTTTGTTTTGATCGATGAAGAACACTCTCTCTGCGATACGCTTCACTTTGGAACAGAGTATCCTATATTGGCTTGATTCATGCATGACCTCAAAAGTTGACCAGTTCTTTTGGCTAGGAATTCATATCTTGCCAGAAAGATGGGAAAATGTTATAGCTATAGCTTATATATAAGTATTTAAGCCTTAATCGTAATAACCGAATGGCTGTTAGCCGATTGAGTCGATAAATTTGACGACTGACAGTCGATTTTAAGCTGCCGCCGTCTTGAAACTTACTTGGTGTGGCTACCATTTATGTTATAACATTTTTATATTAAAAGCTGATTTTTATGCTAAAATATTGTTACGCGCGGACCTAGCTCTTGTTCTGCAACCATCAAATAACTTGGGTACGCTTGCATCTAGCACAACCTAGCTCGTCGGATATGGGTGGATTCTTTGTTATCTGATGATATGCAATCCGTCGCGGTACACAAAAATATTCGTACCCGTTTATCTAAAACAGTATCTTCACATACAATTTTCTATAGCACACTTTACCATCTGCACTGTCATAGGTGTTAGCGACAGGCATGACCAATTCCCCCCCGTCCATGCTGTAGTGGTCCTATTCATTATCAAAATTTTCTTACAGCCCCTATCCTAAAGTCGACGTCTGTTTTAGTCTAAACTATCATCCCATACACCGTCCTCGTCCGTCTGATTATTTGGTCTGGTTTGTTTCCTCGACATACACACATACAAGATATTTAATTATTCATAGTGGAAATTATTCCTTTGTTTTATTCACATTTTCTGTTCATTTCTTAAAATTAGTTTGTTAATTTTGTTAGTAATTCATTTCATTTTCTTAATTTTCTATTTTGTTTCGTTTTATATTAATTACTACATATTCATTTTCAAATTTGTATATTCTAAATCATTTTTCTTTCTGTTTTGTTTACATCAAATTAACTTCAATTTCTTTTGTTTTGTTACTCCATATGCAACAACAAATTATACATATATTTATATAAGTTTTCTTCTAAGTGAATTTATGTAGTTCTATTGTGCATTATAATTATAAAATAATAAATTTAATAAGCCATTTGCGGGTTAAACTAATATTTCTTTTGTTTTGATTACTACCATTCTTCTTGTTTTAGTTATTTGGTTTTTTTCTTTAGTTATTTTACATTTATGTTCGTAACAACTCACTGTGCTCAATTTTTGTTTCTTGTTTTCTTCTACCTTTCCTCTCTGATCATTGGTTGTCTTTGCATTTGCCTATGCCCTTATGAAGTGTGTGTTTTATTTTTCTAGTTGTACATCTTTTACATGGGCCGGCGAATTATAATTTGAAGTGGGGGTGTTGAAGTTATATGTCTGGTTAAAGGCGGGTTTACTGGAGGGTTTTTTTTTACATATCTAATTTATATGCCGGGCTACTGGGACCTTAACATCTCGTGTGTACCCTCAGGGATTCCTCTACGTAGGCCGCGTTTTTTTTCGTGAAGCACTACCCAGTGGAACTCCCTTACAAACAACACCACGGCTTTGTCTATGTTATATCTAAAGAGAACACACTGAATTAACAATAAATTAAGAAATTTATGTTAACGATTGCACTTACAGAACACGCCAGTCTCTTAACAAAAATACCATCGAGCAAAAGAAATAACTTACTCTTAAAAATATTATTATAAGAGTAAAGCAACCGTCTTGACAAATTAACTACGTTATTTATTCTTCGTGTTTTTGAGTGATTATTTATTTCTTTCGCGATAATAATTTCGACAAATTGCACTTTTTTTTGACTTCTTCTTGTCCTTTAAACCTCGTGTTTCAACAATTAAATAGGAAAGGAAAAGGCCGGTTACAATAGCGAGCTTTTACTCGTTAGTTAAAGTGTCAAAAATTCTTACTGTCAAATCGTAAGGAAGTGTTCTGTAAGATTAACCCTACAATGGCAAAATAATTTCTGTTTTCCTATCACTTTCAAACTGTAACAGTATTTAACTAATTTTAAAAAGGTTTTAGCTTGTTATGTCTTACATTATTAAATAACAAAATTGTTTCCTATAAAGATTTAGCAATTATTAATATTATATAACATTAAAGTTTTATATCCATTTCTTATTAAAATTTTTTTTTTTTTTTTCATGAACTTCGTTCTTAAAACTATTATCGCAACAGGGCGAGTCAAACGAACGACTTTGGAAGTTGGTTGGCTCGAAATTTCAACAATTTTTGTAATAATATTGGGTAAAAAAAAAACGAAAAGAAAAAGAAAACATGAAAAATTCAACATAAACGTCCGCGCTCAAACGTGGGGCAAGAGCCCATGAAAGTCTCATGCTCTAAAAATTTACATCGGCGTTCGGCTATATCAATAAAACAGTTAGCTAAAATGTCTATTGCACATTAAAATATCAATATTGCCCACCCTCAAATAAACATACATATGCATGTACTTTATATTTTTGGTTTAAATGATTATTTTTTTTTTTTTGCTGTTGTTGCTATTGGGGAATTATTTATATTTTTGACGTGCAATATCTTTTATGTGAACGACATATAGACTTTACTTGTTCTAACTTAAATTCTTATATTTTCCGCATGATATATACCGACTGATTTACCACTAGTATCTGCTAACTCATATAACGAGTTCCCAACCGCTCTTAAAACTATGGATTTAAGGTATTTGGGCGCCAATTTGGCACTATAATGCTTTGTGGCATCACTTAGCTTGTAGTTTTTTCTATATACGCATTGTCCGACGTCATAGTTTACCTTCCTGGCCCTCAAATCATAATTTTTCTTCCCCTTCTCATAGGCTTGCTTTAAATTTCTAGATATTTTTTCTCGCAAAAGTTGTAGACTTGCCTCTTTCGGCAACACTTCAGTTTCCGATTCATCGACTATGGCTAGTTTCCTGAGCAACTCATATGTGTCCCCGTGTTGTGCCATAGACTGTCCAAATACCACACGATAAGGCTCCATACCAATAGCTTCATGAAAGGAGCTTCTCAGGGCAAATGCAGCTTTGGACACATGCCTGTCCCAACTCTTTTGGTCAGCTTCGTTTATATACGCCCGGATTATTGACAACATCGAACGATTCACCCGCTCCGAGGAATTTGATTGCGGTGCATATACCCCTGTCCTCATATGTTTGACGCCATACTTTTCTAAAAATTCCCTAAAGGTTTCGGATATGAACTGTCGGCCATTATCCGATACTATCACCTCCGGAATACCGAAAACATGAAAAATGTCACTTTCTAGGTATTTTACTACTTCTGTTGCTGTTGCGTTTCGCATCGGCTTTAAAAAAACGAACTTAGAATAGTGATCTAGTACGACAAAAACATAGCTATTTCCTTGGCCGCTGCGTGGATATGGTCCACAAAAATCAATAAATAGTCTTTGGAATACGCGTTCAGACTTTATCTGACTTCCCATATAAGGTCTCGAAATCACATTAACGGCTTTGGTGGATTTGCACGTTTCGCAACTGGCAATAAAATTTCTCGTATCAACAACCATTCCTGGCCAATAATATTTAGCTCGTAGTCGATAAAGTGTTTTGGCCATGCCTCCATGACCTGCTGAACTGTCGCAATGATTTTTTTCTATTAACTGTTGACGAAGACCTCGTGGTACCCAAATTTTCCACACACTGTCATTGTGTTCATCCGATCGAAATCTCGTTCTTTTCAAGACAACACCATCCAATTTTTTTAAATCTGGAAGCTGAGCATTATTTGCCGTAATTTTATTTATCAAATCTAAATACTCAGCCTCCTGAAATTCAGTGGCCTTTAAATCCAACTCGAGTCCGCCACTAATTTCCACAATCTCGTCCACATACATTCGGCTAAGTGCATCCGGAACGATGTTTGCAGCGCCCTTTCTATGAACAACATTAAACTGAAACGCCTGCAACTTAAGGCTCCACCTTGCGAGACGTCCCGAAAGGTCTTTCTGGCTCATCAGCCATTTTAAGCTCATGTGATCTGTTATAATTGTGAACGGTAGACCATCGATATAAGGGCGAAACTTCTGGACACTGACAACGGCCGCAAGGCATTCCAGCTCGGTGACCGTATAATTTTTCTGCGCGGAATTCAGCTTTTGTGACATGTAGGCGATGGGTCGCTCTGCTCCTTGGTCATCGAGCTGGAATAAGACGCTTCCGATGCCTGTGGTAGAGGCATCGCACTGTAAATAAAAATGTTCGTTGAAGTTTGGATTTATGAGCACTTTAGGCGACGTTAATTCCTGCTTCAGTGCATTAAAACTCTCAAGCGCCTCTGGTGTCATTTGAAACTCCTTCCCCTTCTTTAAGCAATCAGTCATTGGTGCAGTGGTGGTAGCAAAATTCGGCAGGAACCTCCGATACCAACCACACATGCCGAGGAAACGGCGAAGTTGCTTTACAGTGGCTGGAACTGGAAAATCAAGCATCGACTGTATTTTTGATGGATCAGTTCGCAGTTTGCCTTGACCAATCACGAATCCCAGGTATCGCACTTCTTCTTGGCAGAATTTTGATTTTTCTAAATTGATCGTTAAACCTGCGTCTGACAAACATTGGGCTAATTCGGTAAGATGTTGAAGGTGCGAATCAAAATCTGGCGAGCATATAAGCAAATCGTCGATATATACGAACACAAATTCCCTCAACTTGGATGGTATCACCCGGTCCATAAGGCGACACAGTCTCTGGCTGGCGTTACACAATCCAAATGGCATAACCTTAAATTGGTATAACGGCCGGCCAGGGACTGTGAATGCAGTTTTCTCTCGGGATGCCTTCTGGAGAGGAATCTGCCAGAAGGCATCTTTCAAGTCCAGACTGGTGATAAAGAATGTATTCTGCAGACTACTCAGTATACCTTCCACATGTGGAGCTGGGTACGCATCCTTCTTGGTTTTCTCATTAACTTTGCGCAGATCAATACATAGCCGGATCTTTCCGGGCTTTTCCACAATGACAATCGGCGAACTCCATGCGCTGTTGCTCTCTTCGATAACATCGAGAGACAACATCCTGTCTATTTCTTGATAAGCCTTCTTCAACTTTACAGGCGACATCGGGTAATATTTTTGTTTTACTGGTAAGGTTTCGTCAAATACTTCAATAATATGTTCTGTAACCTTTGTTCTGCCCAGACCTAAGTTTGAATATGAAGGAAACAACTTTTTGACTGCTTCTAATCTTTGCTGCTGTGGGAGAGTAAGATCAAACTCCGGTTTGTGTGCTACGCTAATTTCTTCTAGTCGGGGATGTAGGTCAAACTTGTCCCAAAAATCTATGCCAAGATAAAGAGGTTGCTGCAGACTTGGGACTAAATAAAAAACCATAGAAATAGATCTACTTCTCCAAGTAACCTTCGCCTCTACTTTTCCTACAATGGCTTGAACTTTTCCATCAGCAGTTTTAATTTCCTGATCTATAGGTTGAATACCGAGGGAAAGTTTTTCCACCATCTCTAACGCGCCTTTACCGAAACAACTCACACTTGCTCCACTATCGAGCATGCCTAATACTTCACAACCTTCTATAACGATTTTTGCATAAGGACGCTTATCATTTGAATTTCGTATTATTGTAGCTACTATTGACTTTTTTTCTAACCTTTTACTTTTTGATTTTTGACGAATTCTTTTAATCTTGTTAAATTTCCTGGTATTAGACTTTTCGCTTAAGAAATCTCCGAATATTCGTTTTCTTGCCTCTTCATACCGCCTTTGTCGTTCTTCTAGCGTGGGTGTTGAAACTAGCTTGGCATCCACGTTTGAAGAGACCTCCTTACTACTTCGTGATAATATTATGCTGTCTTTTCCGGGTGATGATTGACCAGACGATTCTTCCCGGATTGATCGTCGGTTTTCGTGTTTTCCGCCTCACACTTTTTGCATATAAAGCATTTTAAATTTGATTGATCACACTTGAAACACGTAAGTTTGTGGAAAGCAGAGTTGCAAGGACACGATGACGTTTTCTCTTCTCTTGTACATCTTTGTTGTTGTGGCTGAACAGGCTTATGAGTTCCTTCTTGATTACCCTTTCCTTTTCCTTCAAAGGCCTCCAAGTTAAGACACTCTGCATTGTTAGTTGTCGTATCTGTTGACCAATTCAATTCGTCAACTTTTCTTTTATTAAAACCTTTACCTGAGAATTGAGAAAGATGTTTTTCTGCACGTCGACACTCATATCGCAGCTGGTCTAGATTATTAATGGTACAACCGAATATCAAATCTCTAATTTTAAATCGTAAATTTCTTCTTATAATATTAACGAGTTCCATCCCTTCTAATCTAGTCTTCATAGTGAAGGCCATGCCTCGTATTGCGGCATAATAATCATCGAATGATTCCCCTGGACCCTGAATACGCTCATTAATAGCCATCCGGATTTCCTCATCACTAACCCCTTGGCGAAACTGATTTACAAATGCTTTTCGAAAATCCGCAAAGCTAGAGGATTCATCGTCAGCGTGCTCCTCCATATATAGCCAAAACCATTCTTGAGCTTGTTTGTCCAACAATAGATGAAAATTTGCGTACAATTCATCGCATGAGATTCCATGTTTCTTCTGAAGAGTTTCCACTCGAAACAAAAATCGTTCAACAGGTATTGATTTTGGGCTACCGTCATATTTGAGTCCCCAATCTCTCACGCGCTTATCCCTTCGGTGATCAGCATCTTCACGAGAGTAACTAGGTCGCATTGTCGGTGTATAATCTGGTGTTTGTTCAAATAATCTTCTTCGATGGTCATTTTGATCCGATTCGTCTCTGACTTGGTTACTTGCGCCATTTGAATCGTTTTCTCCCTTTTCTAGGCTTGATAGACGTCCACTAATACCCTCAACATCTTTCCTCAAACCTTTAACTGCACTTCGCACTGCTTCCGTAGTAGCTCGGTTTACTTCCATTTGATGTTGTACAAACATCATCTCAAAACGTTTCATTAAGGCCTCCATATTATCAACCGGGGGTAATGAAGTTGCTCCGTCGACCTGACCTCCCCCATTTCCTACAACTGTTTCGCTCATAGTATTGAGTGCTTCTCTTGAATAGGTCCTACCACTTCGAAGACTAACTAAGTTACTCTCGTCGTCAGACATTATATTGATATAGCCGACTACCGATTTCAAACAAATAAGCAAAACTATTTCTCAAAATTACTGTACGTTATTATAATTTTCAATATTTTCTTTTTCTTTTATATATATAATTTTTCTAAATCTTTCTTTAAATTTCCTGTCCAACCAACTACCAAAATCTCACAATATATCTATATTCTAAAAACTAAATTTCTTCAGTTTATATTATTTGTTCCTAAAATCTTAACTTATTTTTTTTTTTTTTTTTTTTTTTTTTATATCAATTTGTATAATCAATTTGTGTTTTTCTGTACTGAATAGTCTAACTGTGTGTATGTGCTAACTTCGCAAACCAATAAAAATTCTGTCATCCTTTCTCCTCAAAAGTCCGTCATAACGATTACCACAAACAGTTGTACTCCATATGGATACGAAATGTGCTGGCCATCTTTATAATAAAATGTCGATTCCCGAATTAACATTAAACCTCACTGAATAAAGTAAAACCTCAAGACAGGCAGCAAAATATTAAATTCGGAAACATTAGGAACCATTTGAGTCCAAGACACAATCTAGTATAGTTAACAAACCATAATTAAGAGATGCCATATGGTTCTCAAATAAATCAATGTCCGTTCTGTCCTCATAAAGAGTACTATTCTATATTGTATGGAAATCAATAAAATATTTACAAAAAAAACTCTTAAAATCAAATCGCTACATACCATAAGTATAGAGCGACTTGATTGAACTTACAACATGAAATTTGTTGCAGCTACTTTAGGCTTCAACGTCGAGCGTTTTGGTTACGCACGAGTTGATCCCTGGGTGCAACGTTGGGCGCCAGTGTTACGCGCGGACCTAGCTCTTGTTCTGCAACCATCAAATAACTTGGGTACGCTTGCATCTAGCACAACCTAGCTCGTCGGATATGGGTGGATTCTTTGTTATCTGATGATATGCAATCCGTCGCGGTACACAAAAATATTCGTACCCGTTTATCTAAAACAGTATCTTCACATACAATTTTCTATAGCACACTTTACCATCTGCACTGTCATAGGTGTTAGCGACAGGCATGACCAATTCCCCCCCGTCCATGCTGTAGTGGTCCTATTCATTATCAAAATTTTCTTACAGCCCCTATCCTAAAGTCGACGTCTGTTTTAGTCTAAACTATCATCCCATACACCGTCCTCGTCCGTCTGATTATTTGGTCTGGTTTGTTTCCTCGACATACACACATACAAGATATTTAATTATTCATAGTGGAAATTATTCCTTTGTTTTATTCACATTTTCTGTTCATTTCTTAAAATTAGTTTGTTAATTTTGTTAGTAATTCATTTCATTTTCTTAATTTTCTATTTTGTTTCGTTTTATATTAATTACTACATATTCATTTTCAAATTTGTATATTCTAAATCATTTTTCTTTCTGTTTTGTTTACATCAAATTAACTTCAATTTCTTTTGTTTTGTTACTCCATATGCAACAACAAATTATACATATATTTATATAAGTTTTCTTCTAAGTGAATTTATGTAGTTCTATTGTGCATTATAATTATAAAATAATAAATTTAATAAGCCATTTGCGGGTTAAACTAATATTTCTTTTGTTTTGATTACTACCATTCTTCTTGTTTTAGTTATTTGGTTTTTTTCTTTAGTTATTTTACATTTATGTTCGTAACAACTCACTGTGCTCAATTTTTGTTTCTTGTTTTCTTCTACCTTTCCTCTCTGATCATTGGTTGTCTTTGCATTTGCCTATGCCCTTATGAAGTGTGTGTTTTATTTTTCTAGTTGTACATCTTTTACATGGGCCGGCGAATTATAATTTGAAGTGGGGGTGTTGAAGTTATATGTCTGGTTAAAGGCGGGTTTACTGGAGGGTTTTTTTTTACATATCTAATTTATATGCCGGGCTACTGGGACCTTAACATCTCGTGTGTACCCTCAGGGATTCCTCTACGTAGGCCGCGTTTTTTTTCGTGAAGCACTACCCAGTGGAACTCCCTTACAAACAACACCACGGCTTTGTCTATGTTATATCTAAAGAGAACACACTGAATTAACAATAAATTAAGAAATTTATGTTAACGATTGCACTTACAGAACACGCCAGTCTCTTAACAAAAATACCATCGAGCAAAAGAAATAACTTACTCTTAAAAATATTATTATAAGAGTAAAGCAACCGTCTTGACAAATTAACTACGTTATTTATTCTTCGTGTTTTTGAGTGATTATTTATTTCTTTCGCGATAATAATTTCGACAAATTGCACTTTTTTTTGACTTCTTCTTGTCCTTTAAACCTCGTGTTTCAACAATTAAATAGGAAAGGAAAAGGCCGGTTACAATAGCGAGCTTTTACTCGTTAGTTAAAGTGTCAAAAATTCTTACTGTCAAATCGTAAGGAAGTGTTCTGTAAGATTAACCCTACAATGGCAAAATAATTTCTGTTTTCCTATCACTTTCAAACTGTAACAGTATTTAACTAATTTTAAAAAGGTTTTAGCTTGTTATGTCTTACATTATTAAATAACAAAATTGTTTCCTATAAAGATTTAGCAATTATTAATATTATATAACATTAAAGTTTTATATCCATTTCTTATTAAAATTTTTTTTTTTTTTTTCATGAACTTCGTTCTTAAAACTATTATCGCAACAATATGCTTTCATAACCCCTACTGCGGAAGGAATATTTTAATTACATTAACGGTTTAGTTTTAGTACTTATTATAAACAGTGTTAGATTTAAAAGTTTCTACAGTTTGAGGTAAAAGCTTCTTCAAAATATAAACTGCCTAAAGGAATTAAACAGAGATAATTATCTATCATTTATTATAAATACATTAAGATTAACATTATGTACCTTCCCTTAGCGGCCTTCTGTTTAAAATTAAATTTTCTAAAAAATTCTCAGCATAATTATGCCTCTAAACTTTTAGCTATTTAGCCAATACATTTAAAAAAAGAGGAGGCAAATTAAAGCCATAACTAATTAAATTATCTATACATAATTGTTAAAATTGGAAAACAGATAAAAATTTTATAAAATTTTGCTAAAAATTAAACGCCTCTTAAATGAAAGGCAACATAAAAAGAAACCATTTGAAAATAAGTATACAAATAAATAATAATCATAAAATTATTTCTAGTTGATGTATGTTTAATGCTACTAAAACAACATATAAATAATTTAAATATGACATAAATTTTTCAACAAAACTTGATTAATGTCAAGCAAATGTTTAAAAACAATAAAAGACCTCAAACAAAAAAGGCACCTTAAGGCGATACGAGCTAGTATTAGACACATGAGAACATTTATTTGACCCATATAATTTTTGTTTTCTGTAGTTTGAGTTTTGTAAATACTTAGTTTTATTGCTAGCTTGAAATTCTTTAATTTAAAAAGTTCTATTGTTTAATTTGTTTAGGATTTTTTTTTTCTTTTTCAAATGGGTTTGCGTGCCTCACGCTAATCATTCGTATTGTTTATTTATTTTTGTTTTTGGAATTTATTTTCTTTAAACTTAAAATTAATTTAATCTCATACATCAGCACAAACACACATGATGTTGAGATTGGTTGCTGTCTATTGTTAACGGTCAAGTTTTAGATAATAAGTTGAGAGTTGTACAGACCTTCAACTAAGTTTAAAGATTAGTAAGGGTATTCAGTTGAATATTATTAAGCTTTCTTAGAATTATTTATATTAGAAACAAGTTTGAATAGTTTCTTGTTCTTTTAGCTTCTTAAATTGTTTTAAAATTATAAATTTGAGAAGGATGTTGTAGGATTTTAGTACTAATGACAACCTATTGACATCAAATATTTGGGAGAGTGAGAAACTGTCTTAAGATCTTTATAAGAACGCTATTGAAATATCATCATTTAGTGTTATGAATTAATTAATGGGTTATTAACAAATATTAAAATTGTTTTAACTTTAAACATGTTTTCCAACTTAAGTAAATACCCTTGTTTCTTCTCAATTCCATAAATATAACTTTACTAACATGTTGTTTAAACATTTTCTTAGAAAAGACACTAAAAATTTTATTTTCTTAATAACTCAACGTTTTTTAAACACAATTTTTACGTATTTCTAGCTTATTTACGTCACATATACATATATTACGGCTGCTATACTCAAAATTTTTATTCTGAAAATTTAACAAATTTATCACAAAATAATAGTAACGTCATTTCTATAAACTGAAATCACCAGCATCGGCACAAAAATCACATTTGGCACGCTTCACCGTTAATAAATGCAAGTCTCGAAGCAGTTTCGTACAAACAAACAAACGAAAAAAATCACATAAACTTTAAACTAAAAAACGCGTTTACTTTAGTTAAATCACACACAACACACACACACACACTTTGTTGCAACATTGGGAAGTATGCCAAAGAATTAATGTATTGGATACATGATAGAACGAGCTGTAGAACCTAAACTCTAGATATATAGATATATATAAACTTGGCATTAATTCAATACAAACATTTCTTATAATTACATTTGTTCAGTCATGGGTGATTGATTACTAAGGATTTACACTCACACGTAAAGTCAGCATAATTCCTGTTAAATCTTTTACAATTAGTTTAAAAAGAAGAAAACTTGGCAAGAAGAGAAGCTTTTAAAATATACATTAGTAGAGCTTGGAAATGGTATACTGCAGCGAGATAAATGCAAAGGGGGAAGATAACCCCGGAAAGTGGGTGTTATTTTAAGCAGATTTTACAAGAAGTTATTTATAATGTTGCTTTAAAATTATTTTGTACCAACCAAGCGTCATATGCAGGAAGTTTTGCTTTAATTTGAAAAAAAGTGCCGCTGAATAACACCGATTGTCACCGAAGCTAATGGTGAATGTGTTTCATCGGTTCCAACGTACGAGAGATGGTCTGTGCGGTTCAGAAGTGGTGATTTTGACACGGAATACAAAGATCGCCTAGGCCAGCCAAAAAAGTTTAAAGGCCAAGAATTGGCATTACTCCATGAAGATTGTTGTCAAACTCAACAAGAGCTTGTAAAATCAAGCAGCAATTTCAAAACGTTTGGGAGCAGGATTCATTCAAAAGTTGGGAAATTGGGTACCATTCGAATTGAATGCGAGAGACCTTGAAAGACAATTACGTATGTCTGAAATGCTACTTGGACGCTATAAAAGAAAATTATTTTTGCATCGAATATTACTTGCGATGAAAAAAAAAAATCCATTACCCGAAGCGTAAGAGATCGTATGTGAAGCCCGGACAGCCAGACGAATCGACACCAAAGCCAAATATCCATGGCGCTAAAGTAATTCTACGTATTTGGTGGGAGCAAAAGGGTCCTATCTATTATGAGCTGCTGAAATCTGACCAGACCATCACAGAGAACCTTTACCGAACGCAAATAATTCATTTGAAGCGAGTATTGGCCTAAAAACGCCCAGAATATACGGCCAGACATGAAACCGTTATATTCATGACAACGTTCGGCCACATGTTGCAATACCTGTTAAAAAATATTTATAATGAAGTGGTTGGGAAGTTTTATCTCACCCGCGTTATAGTTCATAC
The DNA here is from genome assembly GCA_942486065.2 of Calliphora vomitoria. Taxonomy (NCBI): domain Eukaryota; kingdom Metazoa; phylum Arthropoda; class Insecta; order Diptera; family Calliphoridae; genus Calliphora; species Calliphora vomitoria. Next base: position 111,054,050 of record OW818030.2, on the reverse strand, counting down.
TTTGCCTGGCCCGTATTCTATTTGTTTCGATAGATGCAGACCGATCTCTCTGGGATACCCTCTACCTTAGTACAGAGTATCCGAAATTGGCTTGATTCGTTCATGGTCTCAAAAGATGAGCAGCTCTCCAAACTCGGAATTCATATGTTGCTAGAAAGATAGGAAAAATCCTAACTAACAATGGTTTGTTAATAATCAAAATTTCCGCTTATGGAGTGAGACCAATCCACTACAGACTCCAGTACATACAGAGAAATGTACAGTTTCGTGTGGTTTAAACGCTGGTGTCATGATCAGACCTTATTTCTTCAAAAATTAAGACGGAGCTCGTGTTACGGTCAATGGAGATCGGTACCGCATCATGTTTGAAAATATGGATGACATTGATCCGGGCGAGATGTGGTTTCAACAGGATGGTGCCACGTGCCATACGGTGACCGCAACCATCGATTTATTGAAATCAAATTTTGGCGATATCTTGATTTCGAGAAATGGAACTGTCTATTGTCTTCCAAGGTCATGCGATTTGACACCTTTCGATTATTTCCTGTTGGGCCACTTGAAGTCTCTGGTTTATGCTAATAAACCAGGGGGGTTACTCTCTGTTGCGATGCGAAAGCAAGTTCTATGTGAAAGGTAAATGCGATCAGATTACAATGCAGGGTACCGGCATCGTCTACGCAAATGATTTCTCAAAAAGAAGCAACACTGGCACACAAAATAAACAATAGCGAAGAATGACAGAATGAAATGTCAAAACTTTTAAATAAAAACATTTTAAACCAATTTTTTGTGCGATGCAAAAACGCAATAAAGGGTACCAATTGTTCAATTATTCTTTCGCATCGCATTAGAGAGTACCCCCCGGCAACAATTGGCAATAGGCAATGCTCGAAAAAGTGACCCAAAGCTAGTCGTTCAGAATGCGCTTCATCGAGAATAGCCGCGGTGGCCGAATTCCCAAAATCATTATCAAATGTTAATGCCATGTAATAATAAAACATTTTTTTCATTACACTTTTTTTTATTTTTTACAATTTCAAGTTCTATCGAGCTTAAAAAAAACACCCTTTAGAAAACAATTTCAAAAATCCAATTTTTATCGTAATTTTTCGTTTCATCTCTATTCTAATTTGTTACCTCAAGCTTATGTTTATCACTTATCTATCCTTCTCCTACGTAAATCGTTAAATAACTGCAACAGTAATCAGCACTCTGTTATCGTTTATAAGCTCACGTTGTAAGCTTTCAATACAAAACGTGTCGATTAACTTTGTGGTAACTAGAAGACATAATACGTCTAGATTATTTTATTTTTTTTTACAAAAACACATACATCAGCTGACGACATACTAACAAATCAATATATGTATGTATGTTCGGATGTATGGTTGAGTGTAACAAACAATCAACCTAACAACAAATATTGTAGTTAATAGAATAACGAGTATTGAAAGAAAAAAACTAGACTCGTTACTTTATGCTGCACTGCAATCACTCATGAACACAGCTACTTACATGCAGTTTTTTTCTATACATAAAATACATAATGGAAACAGGGGCTCGAGAAAATTGTAAGACAAAATGTTTGTCTAATATAGGGGTTATGTGGGGGATAGGGTCAATAATGGGCTTAAATATCCTCACAAAAGTTGGTATAAATATTTAGGTATATATAAAACTTTTTTATGTCCAATTTCATCACGATATTAATTATTATAAAACAGTTATGAATATTCAAGTTATTTTCTGAGGGGGACCTTGTATGGGGACCAGGTACAAATGTTGCCTGATTTTCGCCATACTTTACAGTATAATTTCAGAGTACTTAGAATGAATTTGTGCAAAATTTTATTAGGATTGCCTCATAATAAACATATTTATGACTGCTCAAACAGTATTCCGGGGGGAACATTTGTATGGGGGCTAGGTGAAATTTTCTATACAAAAAAAAAAAAAAAAACTTTATCAACAGAGAGTATTTGTGGAAATTTACAGCCAAATTTCGTTTGGACCCTATCGTGTTTTCAATATACAGACAGACGGACGGACATAGCTAGATCGTCTCAGAATTTCTTAAGGACCCAGAATATATATAATTTTGTGCTATAAATATTTCGATGTGTTACAAACGGAATGACAAAATCAATAAACCCCCCCCCCCCCCATATTTTTTCACGAGGGGTTGTATCAAAGTATCAATACTTTACTAAAAGTATTTCAGACCATCGTGACCAGTTACGAGCATTTAAACCAGTGGTCGGCATAAATAGAACATGGATTGTAATAACATGTTATGGACTTTCCTTTTTCTGTTATAATCTGACCCTCTATTGTGATTTTTGCAATTTTCATGGTGGCTATAAGTGTTGAACACTGACTTGAGCTGTAACTCTTGAAATATTTTCAGTGTCTGAAGTATACCATAGCACTCTGTATTCTATGTATTTGTAAAGGTATTTATATAATTATTATATCCATGTTATTTTCCGTCCGTCCGTCTGTCTGTCTCTTGATATATAATACTTTTAATAACAGTTTATGTGTATTTTTTGTTGTTGTTCATTCTTGTTGTTGAAAAACCTACGCATGTTCTCCCCTGGCTGGTTGTTACATGTGCATTAATTTCTTATAATAAAATAAAAAATAAAAAAGTTCTAACACGAGTATGTCTTGAACATTATTTATCTTTTTAATAAAAAAACAGAAATATGTGTAAAAATATTTAATAGAATTTTTATTGTTAATAAAATATGAAATTGTTGGAGTTAAAGCCACACACATACAGTTGCTGCTGGAAAAATATTAAATAATTGTTTTTTTTTTTTTTTTTGTTATTTTCTTAAAAAGCAACTGTTCAATGTCATGTGTGTTTGAAATTATATATTTATTTAGTTTTATTTTTAATATTTCAGTACGTCAAATTATAATTTTGTTGGCATTTTAATGGCTGTTATTTAATATTTCAACAAAATTGTTTTAAAACTATTTATTAAAATTTTAGCTAGATTGAAAAAAAGTGGTTTTGTTTAAGAAAATATATTTGAGTAGAGAATAAATGTTGGGTGTGAAATTTTACTACATTAATTTAAATTGAAAAAGTAGTAAAATTCATTTTAATACTTAGAAATACATAAAAAAAAGTGTTCCGAAATTTGGCCCACTCTTTTGTCGAAATTATCCAAGACCATTTGACATAAATGTGTCTAAATTTTATGGATATAGTGTTAGATTTTCATCTTCAATGCACGGGTGGGTTGTCGGCTTGTTTGTCTTCAAATAACTCCATAAAATTCAATGGTGTTAAGGGGCCCATAGACACATACTGCCGATGAACCCTTCGTATACGTGTGTGATTGATATTTTACTACACACCTATCAATCATCATTTAAAAAAATGCGTTTGAGATAAAAAAAAATATTTTTTTATATTTTTCAGTAACTAAACGTCAAATTTAAAAATTATATTTCATAAAAATTAAAAAATGTATACTATTGTTCATTTGAACAACTCTCAGCAGTACGAGTTCATTTCAAAATCAAAACTATTTTGATTTTTCATACTGCATTTAAATTTAAAAGTTACCAACACATGCTTATTATGAGCATGAGCAGTGTGTGTCATGGGCCCCTTTAAATCACTGGATCTGGGCGGCCAATTGCCATCACAATAGAGTATAAAAAAGTGCACAAAAATAGGTGTTTTTGCAAAAAAAAAAAAAAAAAAAAATACCAGGAAAAAAGCTACAAAAAATATAATGAAAAAACAACAAAAACATCAATAAAAAGGAAAGAACCCTTTGTTTTGTGATTGATCCAAAAATTTAAAGCCACGCCCACTCAAAAATAGCTACTATTTTCGATAAGCTACTATTTTCTTTTGTAGTCTGAATTATATACTTTATTAAATAGTGCAAAGATTGTAATTATGAATTTCAAAACCAAATTGTTGTTTGAGATTTTTATTTCTTAAAAATATATTTACTCTCATTTAATGGCATTTGTCATAAACACTAACTACTTTTACGTTTCATTGCAACCCTGACTTGTTTCACTTATTTCAGTTTTTTTCTTTCCACTCAATTCCCATAAAACTTAACTAACTGCAATTAATTTGCACCTTAAATCCCAGCTGCTAAAAATAATAAATAATTTTTTTATTAAACACACTTGTTTTCCAAGTATTAAACAATTAATTTAAAAATAAATTTATTAGATAATTCTAAAAAATACTGCATGTTCTAACACAATAAGAATAAAAAAAAAGACATAATTGTTAACATGATTTAACCATCAAAATGTAAATAAAAACAAATACAAACAACATCAACAATAAAAACAAAACAAATTAAACTCATAAACCCAACCCAAAGAAAGAGTAACAAATAAAATACTCTTTTTTTATTTTATACAAGGAGGGAATGAAAACAAAATGAAATGAAAGAAACAAAGAAACCAACGCGTGCTAAAAATGCACAAAGCTTTAACGAAAAAAAAAAAAAATAAATAAAAATTAAATAATTTTATTAACACAAAAAAGTAACGTCATGTCTTAGAAATGTTGTGTGAGTGTGTTGCAATAGATTTGCATATAGAAGCAGCACACAATAATAACAACAGCAACAAATGTTTGGGGACAAACACTACATACAAACAACAATAAATGTACATGGCTAAACTCACCCACCAACTACCAAATTAAACAACCCTGTTTATGTTTGTTTACATTACATTTAATAACAACAGTGGTTGTTGTTCGGTCATGTTTAATGATTTGATGATGACATTAACCCTAAAAATGGTGGCTCAATGTTAAATGAGTAAGAGAGGGAGTAATAAAAATATGTTTATTTACATTATTATTAACTTTAAATGACAGTTCACATATACATATAATATGCATATTAAAGCTTTATGATTTTTATATTTTTTTTAAATAACTTCCCTATTTTTTTGGTTTGTTTCTGTTCAGTAGTTAATATTAATTGCACTTAATTACCACTCCTAGTACAACAAATTAATAACTTTTATATTAATGTTTAAATATATTGCAAGAATTTAATAAGCATTTAATACGTTTCATAAGATGTTAAACAAAAAATAAAAAAAAAATAATTTATACCGCCTGCTTTAGAGATTAAAACTCAAAATTATATTAAATTGCCAATACAATTAAACCGGTTTTCTTGAAATTTATTGCATACATTTATAAATACTATACGTATTGATTGGTATTGTTGTTGTTCAAGTTCTCTTTAAAATTTATTGTGAATTTTATTTAACATCAATTTAATTTATCAATGATAAACTGACCTTCATAACTGATCAGCTGTTTAGTAGGCTGCATATTTTTGTATACAAATATGTTTAGTTTTAATTTTAAAAAAATCAACTTTTCAGAACTTTGGTTTTTTTTTGGGGGACACTTTTTTGGGTACGTTTATTTAAGTGTGTTTAATTTTTTTTTTATTTGTAAATTTATATTGTCTCTTGTTTGTATTGACATTAATTAATATTTAATTAATTTTACTACTATTTTATTGCTTCCTGTCGGTATTGAATTTGTAAAACTAAAAGTGTTTGTATTAATAGCAGATTTCCGTTTGATTCTGGGTATAAATAGCTCTAACAAAGTGTTGGAAATTCCCTTCTCTTGTTTAATTAAATCTTGTTAAAGTCTCATTAATTATTAAGATTAAATAAATAAATAATAATTAATGTGTTTAAATTAAAAAGAAGCAGTTAGAATGTTGCTACTGTTAATCTAACTATTGATTCTAAATTTGCTGTTCATGAGTTTCATATTTGGGTAAAAATTTTTCGCTTTTTCTAACCTTTTCGTGCTAAAAAACTTCTGTTATCAGTTGTAAGTTATCGCATCAAGAAACCTTGATTTTAACCTGACTTACCCAGTTGTCATTATGAAAGGAAAATTTAAAATGGGATGAAAACCACAAATCGATTAACATCCAAAATAATACAATCCCACTAATGTATTTTTCGAAGCCCCATATATTCTATGGGGTCCATAGAAATGCCTGAGATGAAGGCAAAATCTACGACAACTCGATAGACCCTAAGTTCTGTGTATATAAAATTAAAAGTATTTAAGAACTTTATAGCGACATATATAACAAGAGTTTGACATTCATTCTTCATATTTAGAATTTCATAATATCTTTGAGATCCCAAATGGGTTTGTAACAGAGATTTTAACGTTTTCTTACTCATTTTGCTTTTGTGTATTTTCGATCAAAAATGTTGTGTATAACAGTATTTGCTATAAAAAATTTTGTGTATAACAGTATTTTCTATAGAAAAGTTTATGTGTAACAGTATTTTCTTAAAAAATTTTGTGTATAACAGTATTTCTAAAGAAAATTTTATGTGTAACAGTAATTTCTATAGAAAAATTTGTGTATAATAATTTTTCTGTAGAAAATGTTGTGTATAACAGTTTTTTCTATAGAAAATTTTGTGTATAACAGTTTTTTTTTTAGAATATTTTGTGTATAACAGTTTTTCTATAGAAATTTTTTTGTATAACTGTTTTTTCTATAGAACATTTTATGTATAACAGTATTTTCTATAGAAAATTTTGTGTATAACAGTTTTTTCTATAGAATTTTTTGTATAGAAAATTTTATATATAATAGTATTTCAATAGAAAATTTTTTGTATAACTGTATTTTCTATAGAAAAGTCTGTGTATAACAGTTTTTCTATAGAAAATTTTGTGTATAACAGTTTTTTTCTATACAACATTTTGTGTATAACAGTATTATCTATAGACAATTTTGTATATAACAGTTTTTCTATAGAAAATTTTATGTATAACAGTTTTTCTGTAGAAAATTTTTGTATAACAGTATTTTCTATAGAAAAAATTGTGTATAACAGTTTTTCTACATAAAATTGTGTGTATAACAGTTTTTTCTATAGAACATTTTGTGTATCTATAGAAAATTTTGTGTATAACAGTTTTTTTTATAGAACATTTTGTGTATAACAGTATTATCTATAGACAATTTTGTATATAACAGTTTTTCTATAGAAAATTTTATGTATAACAGTTTTTTCTATAGAAAATTTTGTGTATAACAGTTTTTTTCTATACAACATTTTGTGTATAACAGTATTATCTATAGACAATTTTGTATATAACAGTTTTTCTATAGAAAATTTTATGTATAACAGTTTTTCTGTAGAAAATTTTTGTATAACAGTATTTTCTATAGAAAAAATTGTGTATAACAGTTTTTCTACATAAAATTGTGTGTATAACAGTTTTTTCTATAGAACATTTTGTGTATCTATAGAAAATTTTGTGTATAACAGTTTTTTTTATAGAACATTTTGTGTATAACAGTATTATCTATAGACAATTTTGTATATAACAGTTTTTCTATAGAAAATTTTATGTATAACAGTTTTTTCTATAGAAAAAGTAAGTGTATAACAGTTTTTTCTATAAACATTTTTGTGTATAACACTTTTTCTGTAGAAAATTTTTGTATAGAAAATTTTGTGTATAACAGTTTTTCTATAAAAAGTTTTGTGTAGAACAGTATTTTCTATAGAAAATTTTGTTTATATGTATTTTCTGTAGAAAATGTTGTATTTTATGTAGGAAATTATGTGTATAACAGTATTTTTTAGAGACAATTTTGTGTATAACAGTATTTTCTATAGAAAATTTTGTATATAACAGTTTTTTCTATAGAATATTTTATGTATAACAGTATTTGCTAGAGAAAACTTTGTGTATAACAGTATTTTCCAAAGAAAATCTTGTGTATAACAGTATTTTCTATGGAACATTTTGTGTATAACAGTTTTTTCTGTAGAAAATTGTGTATATAACAGTATAATTTTATGGAGAGTACTGAAACTAATCACGTCTACAATTTCATCCCACAAAAACATAATAAAAGTAGCTATAAGCGTATGTGTTATAAAAGGTGTTGCTCGTCCTTTAAAATTAAATCATTTTTCCTAGTGTAAAACACCGTTTATAAAATCGTCCTTGATTAGCTTAGTTTCCCTTTAAACATCATTATTACAATTTAATTTTAGTCAATTTTGATTCTTCTTTTCATCACCATGGATCCTTATCATTGTTTCAGTTTTTTTTTTGTATACTTACACCTTTCATGTTTTGCCGTCACAGTAATTTACATGCTTGTAGTCGTCAATTTTGCAACATTTTCTCTTTGATTACACTTCCTTAAAAAGTGTAATTTTAATGTAAAGTGAGTTAGCTGCTGGCTATGGTTGTAAAATGTAAAATAATGTTGTACAGATATTCTTTTGCCTTGTCATCCATCTTCTATAGGGATAATTAGCAGTTGTTGACATGTTACCCAATAATTATAGAGTGAGTGGAGAAGCACCAACCAAGATTTATGTATGTGTTGAAATAAATTTGAGTTTTTGAAAAGAGATTAAAGATGATTTGAAAAAAGAAAAACTTGTTTTAATAATGATTTTCTTTATAATACTAATTTTGTTACATTTTCTTTCTTTGCAGGTATGTTTTGATCACAATTATTGCAAAATATTTCACAAGTCTGGTAAGAAAGTTAAATTTTAAAGTGATTTAAAAAAAGATTTTATGAAGGTACTTTTTTGTTATTCTCAAGAATCATTATTATTTGTTTGTTTATAAATACATTTTGTTTAACTTTTTTATACAAAAGTTTGAAGAAATTTATATATTCGAATTTTTCTAAGAAAATGTACCAAGAAGAAGGTACGTTTTCGTTTTTCAAAAGAAATAATAATAATATTAATCCGATATAATTTAAACATTTTAAAGTTTATTGAAGTAAAAAGAGTAAATGCACCAAGTGTAAATATGTTAGTGTTTCTAAGGTGCTTTTTATTTTTAAAGTTTGAATTAAATCTGTTATAGTTTCAATATTAAAAAGCTTAATTAATTTTAAAAATATTAAAGCATGCAACATCATGCTTCAAATAAAAATATTTGGAGTACTTTCCTTAAGAAACATTTAAAGGATTTATGGATTTTTCTTAAGAAACTTGTTTAATGAAAACTTTATTTTATTATCACTTAATTTAATTTATTTCTATTTTGAGCATACTTAAACCCGTAAATAATCTTCCTTTTTGACATAACTAATTGTTTTTTAATAATACTGCTAAATTGTTTTTATTTCTCATTGACATTTGATGAAAAACCATAAACATAATGTTTTGACTTTAAAATATTTGCTAACAATAACAACTGCACTAAAACCGCATAATTTTCTATAATTTATTGGAAAAAATCCAACTAAAACAATAACAAATTGTTTAAATTAATTGTCAACAACAAACTTTATAATTTATAAAAATTAATAAGCATTTTGTTACGTAGACCGTTTTGTTTTTCATGAATGCCAAACGATGTGTTTTTTTTTTACAGTTTTGTTTGCTTGTAATAAATGATTTGTTGTTAATTGTTTATAGGAGGGTGGTTTGAAAGTTTTAAACAAAAAAATTGTTCATTAGAAACCCCTAAATACAGTTAAACCTCCTTAGTTTGTATTGAATACAAGTGTAAGCTCCATTTTCTTAATCTTTGGTTATTTTTTATCATGATGATATACTGACAGTTCTCAAACAAAAATAATATTAATTGGAAGTACAATCGTTACGAAAAACGATAATCAGAGATTGATAAAATGGGACTAAGTGTTGCTTATTCATTTGCAGCCTGAAACATTGACATATTTTGTTTGTCATCACTCTAGAGCAGTGGCCGGCATTCTTAGCCACAGGCGAACATAATCGGTTATTTAACTGCAAATAACCCGAATGTCAACGAAGTTAATCAAAATTATCAAATAAGTAACTGAAATCACTATCAGTAGCTAAGCAGATTACAAAAGAGAAAGAAAGTGTTATTATTATCCATGTTCTCGTTAACCCGACCACTGTTCTAGAGTATAGAGTGTTCGGCTCCTTTCCATATTAACCTAATATAATTGCCTTTTCCTTGTCACTCCACCCTCGTTAAGTGTTTCTATTATTGTTAACAACTAAAATAATTAATTAATTAATAAATAATTCATTGTGAAAAATAACAAAACAACAATAAGCACATCATTTTTCGTTGTATTTTTTTCATTTTCCACATTATTTTTTTATAATTTTAAACCATAAATTATTTTTCCATTTGGCTTAAATAAGCAAAACAAAAAATTGTATGCAGTTTAACCCATTTTTATGCCACTTATGAATCAAAGAAGAAAGAGTGAAAAAATACATACTTAAAATAAAAAAAAATAAAAAAAAACGAAGTTGAAAATTGTCCATACAATATTTGAAAATGGTGTTGAATTTACCAGGCATGGAGGCAGAAATGTTAAGGAATTGAATCTTTAAAGAATTAAATAGAATAAACTGTGTATAACAGCTTAATTTATAAGAAATTTTCTTCTATAGAAAATGTATAACAGTTTATTTCATAGAAAATTGTGTGTATAACAGTATTTTCTATAGAAAACTTTGAATATAACAGTATTTTCTACAGAAAATTTTGAGTATAACAGTGTTTTCTATAGAAAACTTTGTGTGTAGCAGTTTTTTCTATAGAACATTTTCTGTTCTGAATAAAATGGTAAATTTTGTATAAAACAGTTTATTCTTTAACAAATTTATAACATTCTACTTTTATAATATTGTTACGAATTTGCAATAGCGATGTGAATTTAACAGTCTGTAACGACCGCCTGCAGCATTCATCATGTTTATAAACACGTCCATTAGTAGAAGCTTCTACTTATCAACAATGTTGATAGCATGCGGTTATAAGTATTGTTTATAAGTATGGCAACACTAAATGTTTAAGCTGCTAACATTGGCATCGAAGGCTCTAGAATTCGAACATACTAGTTTGTCCGTTAGTGACAGTGGTTTTATCGTGAGTGAGTTTATCATAGGCGCTGTTAGAGTTAACATCAACTGTCTTGTACAAAATGTGAAAACGTAACAATATGTTGTGTATAATAGCAATTGCTATAGAAAATATTGTTTGTAACAGTATCTTCTATAGAAAATCGTATATATAACACTATATTCTATACAAAACTATCTATGTTTCTGTATTTTTTGGTTAAAACTTTGTGTATAACAGTATTTTTTATATAAAAATTCTGTTCTTAATTAAATAGAAAATTTTGGTGTATAACAGTTTACTCTATAGAAAATGTGTAACATTTTATTTTATAGAATTTGTTGTGTATAACAGTATTTTCTGCAGAAAATGTTGCGAAGAACATATCTTCTATAGAAAATTTTATGTATTACAGTATTTTCTATAGAAACTTTTCTGTATAACTTTTTTCCTATATAAAATTTGAGATCCCAAATGGGGTTTGTGACAGTCTCAGATGCATCTCAGATGCATAAAAATGTTGGGTATAACAGTTTTTTATATAGAAAGGTTTGTGTATAATAGTTTAAGTATTTTCTACAGAAATGTTTGTTTATGACAGTATTTTCTACAAACAATTTTGCGTAATAGTATTTTCTTAATAAAATTTGAGTATAACAGTTTTTTCTCTATAGAAAATTTTGTGTATAACAGTTTCTTCTATAGAAAATTCTGTGTACAACAGTATTTTCTTAAAAAAGTTAGTGTATAATCGATTTTTCATTATAAAATTTTGTGTATAACAGTTTCTTCTATAGTCATTTTTGTGAATGGCAGTTTATTCTGCTGAAAATTTAACATTAGTTTCTATATAAAATCTTGTATATAACAGTATTTTCTGTAGAACATTTTGTGTATTACTTAATTTTCTATATAAAATTTGATGTATAGCAGTATTTCCTTTAAACATTTTGTATATAACAGTTTTGTATATATAATAGAATTTTCTTTAAGTTCTTTATTAATCTTTTCATTCCTTTAAATCCCTTTGTAACACTCACTCACTCACAAATTGCCATATACTCGTACTCAACACAATTTATGCAAATTTATAGCAAAAAAAAAAGAAGCTGAAAAAACATTGTATGTATTTTGAACTGCAATATTGTTATTTTTATTAGTTTTTGCTTTATTTATTATTATTTTCCTTAATTTGAATTTCCTGTTTGCAATAGAAGTGGAAAAAAAACTATTATTATGTTTTTCTGACATTTAGTCACGTTTTTATGCAAGCTGATTATTATATTTTTCTTTATAGTTTTCTTTTCAAAACTATATTTATGTTTATTAGCGAAAAAAAAAACCATTAGAGTTTAAAGGAAATAATCGGTTAATAAAATATACAAACTAAACAATGTTTAGTTGGAAATATTTTTAAATACATATTTTATATTTTAATATACATTTTAAGTTCTTGTATTCTTCACTCGGCACTCATACCCACCAAATGATTGGTTATTTGCTTGTAAATAAAAATATCTGATTACAACACAGAAATAAAATTCATAACATATTATTGTAATATATGATCCATGTTCTCCTTAGTTTTTAGTATTAAAATTCGGTCAGATTATATCCGATTATCTGCTTGGTTGGAGTGTTACAAAATATTCGTAAGGCTTTGATCAGCTTATCGTAAAATCTCTGTTTTTCCATCCTAGAAATGTCAATTATATTTTAAATGAGTTATAAAATATTACATTTAAAACTAAAACTTGCATTTAGTTTTACTTTCATTTAAACCCAAAATCACTTTAAAATTTCGCAATGGTTCCCTGGCATGTTTAACAACTATTAACAGATCGCCACAAATGTTCATGTTGAACATTTTATTTCATTTTGTTTTAATTTTCTTTATAATTTTTTTTTTTTTAATTTAAAGCTAAAGACATGTGCCGCCAGTCAGGCAAGCATTTACGCCAGCCAAGTCAACTCAAATCTTTTAGTTAACAGAATTATTAACAATTATGATGATGCACTTTACACTCTTCTTATTCTTCCACACTTCCATACGGCTGGCTAGCTGGCGCATTGCATGGCTGGCTGGTGGACTGACTTGTTGACTGCATTGTGTTGTTGTCTCAAACTTGATTCAGGTGGTAAGGTGTTAATAGTGTATGAGTACATAGTTTTTTCTGAAAATAATTTTTTTTATTTATTTTATAAAGTTTTACATTTTTAACAACTTATCGACTTTTGTGGTTGGGGCTCTAAGACACCAGTGGTGGAAAAAGTTATACTCAAGATTTTCTATAGAAAATACTGTTATACACAAGATTTTGAATGGAAAATACTATTATGCACTAGATTTTCAATGGAAAATACAGTTGTACACAAGATTTTCAATGGAAAATCATGTTATATAATATAGTTTCAATAGTAAATACTGTTATACACAATATTTTCTAGAGAAAATACTGATATTCTATAGAAAATACTGATATCCACAAGATTTTCTGTAGAAAATACTGTTTATCAGTAGATTTTCTATAGAAAATTCTGTTATACATGATATTTTCCAGAGATCAAACTGTTATACACAAAATTGTCTATTAAAAAAACAGTTGTGCACAAAATTTTCTTTAGAAAAACTGTTATACACATCATTTATTATACTGAAAACTGTTATACAGAATATTTTCTATAGAAAATACTGTTATACGCAAGCTTCTCTTTAGAAAAAACTGTTATACACAAGAGTTTCTATAAAAAAATACTGTTATACAGAAAATTTTGTATAGCAAAAACTGTTATACACGAACTTTTCTATAAAAAAACTGTTATACACAAAATATGCTATAGAAAATACTGTTATACACAGGATTTTCTTTAGAATATATTGTTATACACATTTTTTATACAGAAAACTATTATACACATGATTTTTAGTAGAAAATACTGTTATACGCAAGCTTTGCTTTAGAAAAAACATGTGTTTCTAAAGAAAATACTGTTATACACAAAATTTTGTAAAAAAAAAACTGTTATACAGAAAATTTTCTATAGAACAAACTGTTATACACTAAATTTTTTTATAAAAAAACTGTTATACACAAAATGTTCTATACAAAATACTGTTATACACTGAATTTTCTTTAGAATATTCTGTCTTAGACAAGATTTTCTAAAGAAAATCTGTTATACACAAAATATTTGACAGAAAAATGTTTTATACACAAACTCTTCTGTAGAAAAAACTGTTATACAAAAAATATTCTATAGAAAATAATGTTATACATTATACTTTTCATAGAAACAACTTTTATATACAAGACTTTATATAGAGAAAACTGTTGTACACAGTCTTATTTATACAGAAAACTGTTTTACACAAGATGTTTAATAGAAAATACTGTTATAAGCAAGCTTTTCTTAAAAAAAAACATGTGTTTCTATATAAATATACAAAACTTTTTCTAAAGAACAAACTGTTATACAGAAAATTTTCTATAGAACAAACTGTTATACACGAACTTTTCTATAGAAAAAACGGTTATACACAAAATATGCTATAGTAAATACTGTTATACACAGGCTTTTCTTTAGAACATTCTGTCATAGAAAAGATTTTCTAAAGAAAATCTGTTATAGAAAATACTGTTATACATTATAATTTCCATAGAAAAACTTTTACACACTAGATTTTCTATAGAGAAAACTGTCTTTTCTATAATAAATACTGTTATACACATTATTTTTTTTATAAAAAATCTGTTATACAGAAGAGTTTCTATAAAAAATACTGTTATACTTAAGATTTTCTGCAGAAAAAACTTTTATACACAAACTTTTCTGTAGAAAAAACTGTTATACAAATAATATTCAATAGAAAATTCTGTAATACATTATAATTTTTATAGAAAAAAACTTTTATATACAAGACTTTCTATAGAGAAAATTGTTGTACACAGTCTTTTTTATAATAAATACTGTTATACACATGAATTTTTTATAGAAAAATATGTTATTCAGAAGAGTTTCTATAAAAAATACTGTTCTACTCAATATTTTCTATAGAAAAAAACTGTTATACACAAACTTTTTTATAGTGTAGTTTTGAAATAAATAAAAAATACAGTTTGTCACACAAAATATTCTATAGAAATGTGACTTTTTGAAATATACACAATACTTTCTCAAAAAATTATAAATATTAACTGGGATAATTCTCTAAAAATATTAGAATTGGCCCCCTTGGTTTTATGTTTGACAGCATTGCAATTTTTACTTCAATACAAGTGCCTACACAAAACTAGTTTTTGTCAAGCTTTGTACTAAACTCATAATGACAAGCAATAGTTTTAGTATTGTAGTACAAATTAAAGTCATAAGTAAATAAAACCAAAACAAAAGCATACTTTAAGGCTTCTGTAAAAAAGGCTTAAAATGCATTGTTGCAGTAATATGCATAAAAAACATGAATAAACAAATAAAAAAACTGGAAAATATTAAAAATAAAAATTAGAAAATAAACAAACAAATGTTCTATATTTTCAATAAAAAGGTAAAATAAATAATATTAACATTATTTATTTTTAAAATATCGTTTTTTTTTAACGATTTAAATAGATGTTTAAACTTTTATTTAAAAAAAAAAAATCTATATTTCTAATAACGAAAAGCTTTTTTTCTCTAATTAATTTAAAGCTTTTTATGTTTTTCTATCATAACACTTCAACCATAACATTTGTTTTTTTTATGTTTTAACTTCTTTTTCCTATGTTGCCTGCCTCTCCATCATCTTACTGCCACACATTCATGCTAAGGTTTTTCTTTAACTTTTAGTCTGAGACAGCTTGTCGGTCGATGTTAGACGTTCGTTATTTCTACAAACATTTTTGACATCAGCTGTCATTTTTATCTTCATTTGTGCGTTATTTTGTGTGTGTTAAATATTTGTTCATTATACTTGTAATATTTTCTCTCTAAAGTACAATTAATTTTTTTTGTACTCAACTCAAATGAAAATTAATTGGTTTAATTTATTATGAAATGCTTAGTAGTACTTCTTTCACATTTTGTTTTTTGTAACCACATCATTGATGTCATTATCATTCTATATCATTTTCATCATCATTAAGTGAATTTTCCAACTTATTTTTTGTTTTTTTCTTCTTTTTGTTTTGGCAAATTGTGTTATTTGAGGAATATCATTTTGTTTTTCCTGAAAAAATTTGTTTTTGTTTTATTATTATTAAAATATTCATAAAGTCTGTGGAGTGTCTATGTGTGTTGGAGTGAGTGAGTGAACGTTTGTTTGCCAATTCGGCCAAGTTTTGTGTGGTTTCCATTCATTAAATTTTGTTTTTTTTTTTGTTTGTTTTTGTTTTGTGTAATAATTTTTTTTTTTTTTTTGTCTGCTGTTGTGGTTTGTGCAACGTTTACATTAAGAGGCCTAAAATATAATAATAAAGAAAAATAATTATTAATTAAACCTGAAATGAAAACCATATATATAATGAAATAATGAAAATTATATATATAAAAAAAATAATATTGGTGGGGCCTCGGAGAATTAAACCGTATAACAGCTAAAAGGTATGAGATTTATTTGAAATAAGTTTGTTATTTAATGTTATTGTTAAGCTCTAGTATTTTATCATGTTGGGCCTCGGAATCCAAAGATTTTAAAGTTTTATTTATTTAAGTATCTAAAAAACTAAAATTCTTGGGATTCCATAAAAAACTTGTAGTCTATTTATATTCTTCTTGTGCAAAAGGTCTACTGTGGCGCCCACTGTATTCAAATTTTCCACGTCAGAAAAGAATAATATTAAAGCTTAAATGTTTATCCATCATTATTATTTTAAGTTTGTGTCCATGGTAGCACACATGGAATGGAAACATTGTTTTTTTCATTTACTCCATTCTAAATTTCTTTTTTTTAAATTCGATTTTCAACGAATTTTGGTTAATGAAAAAAACCGTTTAAGCAACATCACATGTGTAGCACTTTGTATGTATTTTTTAGCTGATTACGTCAGCAACTCCATATACAAATTTAAAATATCTAAAAGTTTTAAGAAAAAAATTGTCTCATGTTAGATGCTCAACTTTGTTCTACTGTAGCGCCCACTGTACTAAAATGACATTTTGGCAAAATCAAGTGTTTCCAACAGACAGATAGACGGACGGTCGGACATAGCTAGATCGTCTTAGAATCTTATGAGGACCCATAATATATACTGATGTGGCTCTGCGACAAATATTAACACTCTAATGCCAATTTCTATAATAATAGCTAAAAACGTTGGTAATAATTTGTTTTATGATTTCAAAAAAAAATATTTAAAAATTTGTACAATCAATGGTTTACTTGCCAGGTGATAAAAACTAAATGAGTGCCTTAAGGCACTCTTGGGTTTTAGAAATTGAAACAAAAGGATTTTACTTCAATTAATCACATCATCAATTAATCACATCTCTAAAGAGTAGCTTATAAATCTTGACTCCAATGTATAAAATATAAGTATACTTTTTAAGGAAAGAAATATGATTGCAACGGGAAACTCTAAAACACTTCAATCAACGTTTGATAACACAACATGGACTTCCCACATTTTTTAGTTGTTAATGAACTTAGTTTGTAAAAAGAGCAGTAAATAAGAAAGAAAAGAGCTTTTAACCCTTTCACGACCATAAGACTATTTGGATAAAAGTAATCATTTTTAATGTGAATCAGTTAGCGCCAAGAAAACATATTTTGAAATTAAAACAAAAAAAAATTTATCGGATTTAATGGAATTTTGGTCCTAAAGTGCAAATGTTCGTTTCACATACTCATGTTAAGGGACTACATATCAATGAACGGAACATGAATAATGATTTTATAACTTTTTATAACAAAAATGCACTTACCAGGCCTAATATATATCCCAATATAAAACTTAAAAAGACTTGGGCACAATTCTTGAACACAGTACCAAAATAAAACTGTCAATTTTCAAAGACATTAAAAAATAAATGCTATAACCGAACTTGTTTTGATCTGAACATATTAATAAGATACACATTTACGAACTAATTAAAATGGCACCCATTCAATTTTTCGTTATTTAGTTATTCAATATTTTTGTGTTGGGACACCGGTGTCCCTGTGGTCGTCAAAGGGTTAAGGCCTTTCAAGGCTTATTAATATATATTTACGTACGTATTTTAGAAACAGTTACAAGAGTTTTTGAAATGAAAAATCAGTTATATTTGCATTTATTGACATTTTTGCGATGAGTGCCTTGAGGCATGCTTAAGCATTAGAGGGTTAACTAACTAACATACTAACATATTATTACATTAATCATTAACATTAAACCTCAATTCATTTCGCTTCCTTTTAATTAACTTCCAGAAATGTTCTAAACTCTTTAAACATTCATAAATTATTCTCTACATACAAAATATACAAATTTTTTCCACTTTAAACATTAATTTCAATACATTCATCAATTCATGAATGCGTTAGAAAATCGTCAAAATGTAAATGTTCACGTACAGCTAAACCGGAGGCGGTTGTGCTGGTGTGGAAGATGGTGGTTTATAGATTTATTTCCTGTAAAACAAACGTCCATCCGTCGTTTAAACTTTTGATATTCAATTTACTTTATTTATATAACTTGTTTTATTTTATTTTTACATACTTTACTAGCTATAGTATCTCTATGTTATTGTTATAACACTTTGCTAGTAGAGAAATAAGTAAATACATATATGGAAAATCAGAAGACAAGTATGATTTTGTACCTACTACAAAATCTATTATTGTTTCTTTTTTTGTTTTCCATATTATATTTGTATAAATCTTCTTTTACTGCTGCTGTTGCTGCTTCTATTGAAGTAAAGAAAAAGCCATTATTATGTAGCAGTATTTCCTCACACAAACATTATTCAAATTTTAAATAGAAAAAAAAACATATATTTGTATGCAAACTTGCACATATGTTTGTAAGTGTGTTTGTTAGAATCTAGGTTTATGTATGTGTCTTGTCTATCATACCTCGTATCTAACCATCAGTTTGTCAGCTAGTCTGTCAGTCATTCAGTCAGTATGAAAAGAAAAAAGTTTTTTTTTAAAGTTTCAGTCTATGGCTATAAAAATACACTTGTACGCCAATATGTTGTTAAGATAGGGCTGGCAATATTGTTGGTGTTGTTGTTGTTGTTGCTGCTGCTGTTGGTGGTGGTAGTGGTAGTTGTTGTTTTTGCAACAACATCAGCCACAATAGCTAAGAAAAACTTATTTACCATTATACTACTTACAATTTGCAAACTAACTAACTTTAGCCAAACAGAAATATGTGGAGAAGAAACAGAATGAAACAGTTGAGTTGGAGAAAATAGCATTTTACTGCTTTGATGGTTATATCTCTCTTTTCTCAAACTCTTGAAATCACCTTTCAGCTTATTTGTAAAATTATTTTCTGGATATGACTTATTTACAACCAATGATCATCCTGTACCTCTTTGTTTTGCTATATCTATTAGTTTAGGGCATAGAATAAGTACACAGAAGGGAATTAGATAGAAATTTGAATGAAAAGAACAAATAAATTCGTCTGTGCCAGTATTTATATACCCTTTACCAAAATACTTTAAGATAAATATTGAAATTTTTTTTTTTTATAAAAAAAAAAAATACTTTTTGCTGAATTTTTCCCGATTTTGACCCTTTGTAGGTCCGCATTACTATGGCTTTGTATACGCCGTTGGGGAGGTCTTTGAAATATCTATCATTTGATATCTATATCGTCTATATAAATGACATAGTAATGTAGATAAAAATAGGTAAAAATCGTGGTAGTCGTGGTTTTTTTCTTATATCTCAGCCATTTATATGGCGATTTTCTCGATTTTAAATAACAACCGAACCGGTACTATAGCGGATATATTGAAGAATGAATCGTGTCCGTAAGTTATTTAGGCGCTACGGAAAGTTGATTTCAACATACAGACGGAAATACGGAAAGACGGACATGATTATATCGTCTTCACTATTTATAGAGATCCAGAATAAATAAAACTTTATGGGGTCACAAATGAAAATGGGGAATGACAAACTCATTTATACTCTTGCCACTCATGGTGAAGTGTATAAAAATACTCTCTTTTAACACATACGCGTAATACAATACCAAAATATATGGCACAACATTTTCATGAATGAGGTCGTTGACAACAAACTTAGGATTTTAGCTCTCCGTTGCTTATGTAATTGTTATCTATGGTTTAGGGGTTCTATATTTATTGCAATATTTAAACTTTCAAAATATGAAATGAATATTTGACAAAAAGTATCAAAAATTAAGTTTGTGTATAGAAGCATATGCAAAAGTCAGCAAAGAACTGAATTTTCCAGATGTGTGAATTTTTAGTGCTGTTGACAATTTGTAGTTTTTGCCCTGTTAACATTTAATCAAATGAGTATTTTGTACAAAGTCCTTTATTATTTAAGTTATTATTTTAGAAATTCCGACTCAGAGATTTATAAAAATTCATTATACAAACGTTTGGAATGTTTTGTTTTTTGGTCCTATCAGCAAAATTAATAATACAATATTGATATAATCTTTAAAACTCATGAAACTTATTCAATTTCTTTTCATTATGTTGCAGGAAAAAAGGTTCCAAAATCATCGAATACCTGTCAAAAAACACAATTTGTTATTCAAGGTAATAAAGTCACAACATACTTTTTAAACTACTCAATGATATATGGCCCTTTCTTAAGTGAAGAAATTAGATAGGCCATTTCTGCTGTATTTTAGTTTTCAAAACAGATTTTGAATGTCGGCGGCGGATCAAAGCCGGCTCTCAGCCGACAAAAGAATAATTACTGAAATTGTAAAAACTGAAAAATTTAAAAAGTGAAATTCCGAGAATTTTGTGAAATTATAAGGAATTTTAGTCAAAAACGGCGGCTAATTTTAAGTTGATTTAAGCCGCAAAAAATTCGGCGGCGGCGGCTTTTAAAATTTATCGGCGGTTCTGCTCAGCCGGCTTACAGCAATTCGGCGAAGGTCTCTGCTTTGAAGATAATTACTGGATAGCTATTGAGAATTTTTCACAGCAGTCATATTAAAAACATTGTTTAAGATTTGGTCAAATGTTAGCAGTACATAAGCAGCAGGCTGTCAATAGAACTAAAATACAGATGAGGCAAAATTTACACCAGGAACACAATCGTAATTCTCTACCTCTAAATTATAATAAAGAATTGACATTTAATTTGTTTTCGCGAATTTTAATTTTGATTTCGCTAGTAAGAAATAAATAAAAAGAGCAAAAAAGATTTATTTCACGAATTAATTTTTTAACTCTCGAATAATAAAAGAATTATTCTTTTTAAATTTTGAAATAGTATTCTCTTATGACTGAATTGAAAATGAGCAACATGCGTACAGTTTTTACGAATTTAATTTTAAAAGACTCGTAATAAAAAATTTAAAATAATGAAATTATCTTTCGCGAATTTTACACACGAATAAACCATAATAAATAATAAAAAAATTGTATTTATTTAAAATAGATAATAAAAAAGAATTATTCTTTTTAATGTTTGAAATAATATTCGATCGTGAGTGAATTAAAATTAACATTTATCGTATTATCATAATGTGTGCCGTACACACATTTTTATATATCAAGGAATATTATTTCAAACTAAAAATAAACTTCGCAATTTTATTTACTCGCGAATAAAAAATAAGTAAACTTTTTTAAAGTTTGAAATAATATTAAATTTTGAACGAATTTAAAACGAGAATTCTTCGTATTGATATATTAGTAAACGATAAATAAAATTAATAAAATTTGTGGTTGGGAATTTTATTTTTGATCTCGCAAATGAAAAAAATATAATTAGTTTTTTCAAATTTAATTTTGGAACACCGGAATAAAAAAATAAATATAAAAAAAAATTTTAATTTTTTAATCAGGAATTTTATTTTTGAATTCGCGAACGAAAAATATATATATTTTTTATAATTTTTAATAATATTCTCTCGTAAACGAATTCTAAATTAATATTGTTCATACTTTTATATAATTTGATTCTGCGAATTTAAATTTTTAGCTCGCGAATAAATGACCATAAAATTCGCAAATTTTTAAACTCGAAAATAAAGGAAATGTAAAATATAAATGAATAACTATTTTTCTATTTATAATTTCATTTCCTTTATTTTCGAGTTTAAAAATTTGTGAATTTGATTATCATTTATTCGCGAGTTCAAAAACTAAATTTGCAGAATCAAATTATATGACAGTACGATCAATGCTCATTTTGAATTTGTTTACGAGAGAATATTATTACAAATTTTAAAAAGAATAATTATTTTTCATTCTCGAACTCAAAAAATATAAAATTCGCAAATAGAAATTTTATTCACTTCATTTATCGAGTTGAAAATCAGCATTCTTTGTACTGAATTTGTTTTCCCTAATTTATTATACCTTTCAACATGAGTGACAATTTCTACATTTTTCATTTGCGACCCTACAAAGTATATATATTCTGGATCGTTATAGATAGCGAAGTCGATAAAGCCATGTCAGTCTGTATGTTGAAATCAACATACATGAATTCTATTTAAAATCGAGAAAATCGGCCCACAAATGTCTGAGATATAAGGAAAACACCGGGACAACTTCTATTATTGGCGTATTTTTGATCTATATCTCTATTATTGAGTCATAAATATAGACAATATGGATATCTAATGATAGATATTTCAAAGTCCATTGCTACGATGTATATAAGGAAGTTGGACCTACAATGGGTCAAAATCCGTAAAAATATTTTATAACCCGAACTTTTTTCACAAAAAAAATTTTGGTCATACATTTTTTTTCAGTAATAAATTTTTAAATTAAAGAACATTTTTTTTAAAAAAAAATTAAAAACAAATTTCGAAAAAAAATTTTTTGAAAAAAAGAAAATGTAAAAAAATAAAAATTTTATTTTAAAGTATAATTTGGTAAAAAGTAAATAAGAATCGGCACATCCGAATATAGCACTCTTACTTGGTTAACTCGGGAATAATAACAATAAAACGAATAATTGGAATACATATTTAAATATAAAGAATACAAACATTTTGCAGATTTATTTTAGGAATTCGCGACTACGTTGCAATATTCCCTCGTGAAAGAAATGAAAGCGAGTACTGAAATCAAATTGGTTTACGCGAATTAATTTTTCTATTAGGGAATAATTTGTTTTCGTGATTTTTTTTTTTCAACTCGCGAATAAAAAACTTATATAAACATAAGGAATAATATTCGTTTTTGTAGATTTTATTTTTGAACTCGCGAATACAAAATTATTAACGAATAAAATGTTTATGAACTCACTAATAAAAAATAAATATTTGTTTTAAAATGTGAAATTACATTCACTCGAATTGAATTCGTTTGTGAACCAATTGAAAATGAGAATTCTTCGTACTGTTCTAAAAGACTAGTTGGTGATTTTGTCCTGCTGATATTTGACCAATTCAAAAACTCACACGGTATAATTAGTGAGTTAACATGTTAGCAATAACATAAAGTTTTCAGCAGAATATCTTAATAGGTAACGCAAATTTACTGTACTAACAAAAGAATCGGGACTAAGAATCTCAATGAAATGTAACAAAAATTTAAGTCAATATTTATAACTTAAAGTTATATAATTCCCGTTTTGATGGTCACAAAGAGGTCTTCCCCGAAGCAAAGTAATGAATAGCGGAAACAAGTATGAGTAGAAGAATAAT
The DNA here is from genome assembly GCA_942486065.2 of Calliphora vomitoria. Lineage (NCBI taxonomy): Eukaryota > Metazoa > Arthropoda > Insecta > Diptera > Calliphoridae > Calliphora > Calliphora vomitoria. Next base: position 111,030,365 of record OW818030.2, on the reverse strand, counting down.
TGTTTAGACATTGACCTCTGGAAATTAATTTCAAAGTTCCGACTAAAATTTTCTATTGTTGTTCCCGAAAGTAAATAAAATCACTATAAATTTACTAAGATGGGTTGACATTAGTCGCAGATCCAGGATGGAAGGAAATTCCCCCCAAAATCGAAAAGTTTTAATATAAAAGAAGAAAACAAGAAAAATGTAAATTAAATTTTACTTTATTTTCCGCACACGCAAATGGTTGACCTGGATCCGTGAATGGTTGACATAATTGGCTTTAATTTAAAGACTGGTGTCCGCGCTACCATATCAAGTGTCTTTTAATCTTTGCTATTATTCTTGTCATTACTTTAATTTTCACACAGTGCAGCACTAAGACCGCATAGAAAACAAAACTTTTTTTTCTGTCTGCTATTATCTCGAGGCTACAAAACGTAGCTAACAAACGAAGAAAAAAAGTATCATGGAAAACTTAATTTTTTTCTTCTGCATTTTATTTATAACTACATTTTTTTATTGTTTATTGTATTATATTATTCTCCATTATTTTATTTTGTTTTCTTCGTTGGTTTTAACTCATTTTACTTTGCATTTTACATTTGTATTCGAGGGAATATTTTTTATTTTTTATTATTTAATAGAGTTTTATTTTTCTTTCCATTTCCTTTTATTTACCATGTTGTGAGTGTATGCAGAGAGTTTGATTTGATTTGCTAAAAGTAAGTTATGGCCAGCAAAAAAAAAAATCGAAACTCTAGAGCTGGAGTTTTAACGTCTTCTGGGAGATTTTTTAGTTTTTCAATTATTTAAATGTAATTTAATTGGAAGAAATTGTTACTTTGTTGCAAATAAAGTCATAAATAATAAAATAACTTTAATTAGGAACACAAAAAGTAAGAATTCAAGAGAAAGGTTTTTAATTAAAAAAAAGTATGTCACTCAATTTGGCAGGTTTTTTCATAGGGGAAATGGAAAGCAATTATAAATTATAAGAAAATGGGAATAAAACTTGAAAATTGTTTTATTATTAGTTAAAATTAAATAATATATTCGAACAAAAGACCGGCAAATGTTAATAAATATGGTAGCAAACATTGTCAAGTCATGCTTTATTCTTCAAACAAGCTTGACATGCCATTCCAAGGCAATGGCGAACACAACTCAAGCATGTTGTGTTGGGCAGAACTTTAATTCCAATCAGTATTTATGTGTTTCAGCTTTGTCTTCATAAAATCTGCCCCTTTTTAATGAACTGCCAAATACGCTCGTGTTTTTTTTTCACATGTTTCTTCTTTTTTTTTTCTATTTACTTTTGTTTAACCAACTCAATCTAGGTTTTGCTTGGCTGATTGTTTTTTTTCTACTTTTTTTTTATTTCAAATAATTTTATATCTTGTTTTACTAGATTTTGTTTTGGCAAAATGTGAAGTTTATTTTTGTTGTGCGTTTTGACTTTTTTTTATTATTTTATATTAATACACAGTTTTCTTGAAAAAAAAAATAAGACAATCATACATACATTTTGTGGTTATTAAACCACTTTTTTCTCTTTCTCTTTTTGAGTTTGAGGTGTTGTTTTTTAAAGTTATGAGTAAAATAAATGCAATTAACAACAAATACACTGACAAATATGACTTGAAACTAACTGATACATTCATAGGTACTTATTAATACGAAAATAAGTACAATAACAAGTAGTACGTACACGTACTAATACTAGATATACAGTAAAATACTCGTAGAAACGGATGGTAGTCAGTGATGACAATTGAGCGTTTTTTTGAATCTTAAAAGACGGATTTTCGTCAGTTTGCGGATTTTTGTTTCACTTGAATTAATTTTGTTAAAATGACAAAGTTTATTTAATAATTTTACTAACTATTAAGGCTATAACTATTAAGTGGTCTATATCAGAGCTATTGGATAACATGTGGTACAGTTGTTTGACAATACAATGAAAACTTTTCTAAATATTTATCTTATAGTCAAAATCCATAAAAAAGGTTAGAATTTTAAAATCAAATTAAATTAACGATTCCATTAATTCCTAGGTATAATTCCTTAGTACTACAAACGCATTGAAGAATTTTTGTTAGATTTGAATTAACACAAATTGAACCATTCAAAGTAGTGTTTCCAATTCGGTTTTAACTGAAACCGAAACCGCGGTTTTTCAATTCCTAAAACCGAAACCGCAACCGACAATTATTTTTCAGTTTTTACTTTTAATCTATTTTCAGTAAAAAAATTCAAAATTTAAAAATGAGAAACAAATTTTTCCATCCAATGATTCATCCAATATCTCTAAAAACAAATCGGTAAAAATATCTTCAGAAGATGTATAATAAAAACTACCATTAGAAGAAAAAGTGCCAATTTGCCACACATGAACCCCCTCAAGTTTGAATTCAAAGTAATTTCCTGATTCTAGGTTCAATATTATAGAAACTTTAGTTTAGTTTTCCTTTTTTGATATCATAATACGATTGAGCCCCCTTTCTTGATTATTTCTTTACTGATAAGCATATTAGCCAACTTTAATTTAATGTTTAACAAATTATCACAAAACCAAAAAAACCGAAACCGATCGGTTTTGAAATTCTTCGGTTTTTTGGAAACTCTAATTCAAAGGAAGGATTGAATGAATTCTATTCAAATTATGCCTTTGAATGAAGCTATAGAAATTGTTATGTTGGAAATTGTTTTATGGAATGAATTGCAGAAATGTTTAATTCTAAATTATTATTTTAGTGAATTAACCCTTAACTGGTGTCGATATTTCCAGTTACGTAATTGGTATCGAGGGTCCAAATTGACCCCAGAAGAAATAAAATATTTACTGTTCTAAAAATAGAATTTTTTTTTATTTTAAATTAAACAATAAATAAAAGTTGTATTAATTTATTTTGTATATAACCTTTTTTTATTATAACAAAATATATAAATGTTGGGGTCCATTTTGACCCCACGATACCACTTAAGGGTTAAGCTTAAATTAAATTGATATCTAAATATTAAGCAGTTCACTTCGAACAGGTACAGCATTGAATTGTAACCACTCGTTTACAAATGAAAATTAGAGAAAATATTGACTTAAAAATGGGGAAGTTTTTCGAATTTTTAGCTCTTAGTTTGAAACATTTGAAATAATAAAATTTGTTTAAAGTATTAGCCATTGTTAGCTATGACCTTTTTCCCATCTTAGTGGCAACATATGGAATCCGCGCCAAAAGAACTGCTCATCTTTTGAGGCCAAGAACGAATCAAGCCAATATCGAATACTCTGTTCTAAAGTGAAGCGAATCCCAGAGAGAGGATTCTGCAATCGATCGAAACAAACAGTAGTCGGACGGGGTATGGTCTGGACTATAAGGCGGGTGAGGCAAAACTTCCCACTTCATTCTAAGTAGTTTTTAACAGGTATTGCATAATGTGGCGTTGTCATGATAGAATGTTGCGGTTTTATGTCTGGCCTCATATTCTGAGAGTTTTTCGGTCAATGCTCGCTTCAAACGAAAAAATTGCATGCGGTTCAGGCTCACTCAGCAGCTAATAATAGATAGAACACTTTTCCTCCCACCAAATACAGAGAATTACCTTAGCGCCAGGAATATTTGGCTTTGGTGTCGATTCGACTGGTTGGTCGGGCTTCACATACGATCTCTTACGCTTCGGGTTATCGTAATGGATCCATTTTTCATCACAAGTATTGATTCGGTACAAAAGTGATTTTCTTTTATAGCTTTCAAGCAGCATTTCAGACATACAAAATCGTTTTAAGGTCTCTGAGCTTCAATTCGTGTGGTACCCAATTTCCATGCATTTGGATTAATCCAGCTGCTTGCAAACGATTTGAAATTGCAGATTGAGTAGCTCCCAATGATTTTTCAGCTGACTACAATCTTCATGGAGTAATGCCTCCAATTCTTGGTCTTCAAACTTTTTTGGCTGGCCTGGGCGATCTTTGTCTTCCGTGTCAAAATCACAAATTCTGAACCGCAAAAACTATCTATCGCACGTTGAAACCAATGAAACACCTTCACCATATGCTTCGGTGAGCAATCGGTTTTTTTCAGATTAAAGAAGTAAAGCAAAACTTCAAACTGACGTATAAGTTATTAAAAACCGCGTTCAAAAGATACGACATCTATTGTAAATCTGCTAAATATAATTTTTGGTTTTTAAAATATAATAAATATTGAAAGTTTAAAAGTTTCCATTGTTTTGCCAAATATTGAAAATTACGCTATATAGTTTTCAAAAAGTTTCCATTGTATATAATGCCCTTTTTTAGGCCAGTCAATGTTGTGACTGGTTAACATAACACCCTAACTTCAATAAAATAAGTTGGGGCAAATCAAATCTGAGGAAAATTTATTTTGCAATTTAAATTTATTATCCAATTGTATGTAATGTCCTCTATTAGGCCAGTCAAGGTTGTGACTGGTTAACATAACACTCTAACTTCAATAAAATAAGTTAGGGCAAATCAAATCTGAGGAAAATTTATTTTGCAATTTAAATTTATTATCCAAACTATTTCTGTTAATACAAAAATGATCATATACTTTTTAACAAATGATCTCAATTAAAAACAATATTCAGCATTTCTAGCTCTGGTGCACCGTGAGTTTTTGTCATAAATAGTTGGCATCACCGAGTGGTAGTACAGCAAAACCGAACAAAAAAACACTTGTTGTTTTAAAAGAAATAAATCTTATGGTTGTTGTTATTATTTTGTTGTTGTTTGTTTTGCTATGAGAAAATGTTAAATGTAGTTGTTGTTGTTTGTATTAAGACGTTGTTTTTTGTGTGTGTTTTTTTTATGAGAGTATTTGTGTATATTTTGACGTATTTTTTGTTGGCTTTTTTTTTGTCAGCAGTTTCTTTTTTGTTGTAGTTTGTTTAAATCAGTTGAGTTTTTAACATTTAATACAAAACAACAAAACGCGGCGTGTTTTAAAACAATTCGTTTCTACATAATTAAATATTATTAAAATAACTAAACTAAAAAGTGAACAATTTAATTAAAACTGAAAATCTAAAACAAATAAAATGAAACTTTTATGCACTTATAAAGTTATAGAGTTATTTGTTTAATAAAATGACAGAAGATTTTGTGTATAAAAAAATAACTAAACCAACAAAAATCCTTAATAAATAACAAAAAAGGATTGTGTTAACAAAGTATTTAATAAGAAATTATAATTAGCAGACTGTTTTTTTTAATGAATTCATTTCAAAAATTTGTATTGAAATCAACAAACAGTTTTTTAATTAATCATTTTTTTTATATATTACTTAATAATAATGAATATTAAAAAAATCGTCATCTTAGTTTAAACCAACAATTATTTAAAACCAGCATTTGTTTTTCAATTTTTTTCAATTTTAGTTTAATTTTTATGGTTTTCCTAGTCTACGTTGTTGTTTTTTTTATTTTATTTTTCATTTTCGAGTTTCTCAAAGAAGCCACAAACTTTAACTTTCAAAGTAGTTCATTGACTATCTTTAGTTTTATTGTTGTAGTTTGTTTTTCCTATAAATAATGCATTTTCTTATAACCATTGTGCATTATCCATGACCTAAAGGGGCCGCTGGGTATGTTTTTTAGCAGCTTAAGGCTAAAATTAAATAATATTAAAAGAAAATCAAGATTTCATTGAATTTAAGAACTTTTTAAAAAAATGTTTAAAATAAAAATATATTTTTTAAACAACAGTAGCTTTTTTCAATTCAAATATAAATTTACAAAACAAAAATATCTCAACATCAATCAAAACATTAAAATTAAAGTTCGCTTTCCTTTTTAATTTCATATTAAAATTGAGTTGCAATAAAACTATATAATATCGTAGCGATTTAAATTTGATGAAACATGCCCATTTTATCCCAATTATGTATTTTTCGTACCTCTCGATATTTTCCTAGTAGATGACTTCTAAAAAGTATTCTTTTAAAAAGTAACCTTCGAAAAGTGTGTTTAACAAGTGTTTTTTAAAAAAGTACACTTTCAAAAAAGTACAATTTTAAAAAAGTACCCCTTAAAAACTACAATTTTAAAAAGTACCTCTCCAAAAAGTACAATTTTAAAAAATTATGTACAATTATGAAAAAGTACTTAAAACAAGTATCCTTTAAAAATGTTCCCTTTGAAAAAAGTACATTTTTACAAAAGTAGCCTTTTAAAAAAGTACCCTATTAAAAAAGTACCCTTTTATTAAAAAAAGTACAATTTCCAAAATGTGTTCATTTTAAAAAACTACGCTTATGAAAAATTACCCAATTTAAGAAATTATTAAAAAGTAGTCTTTAAAAAATACTCTTTTTAACAAGTGTCTTCTTAAAAAGTACCCTTTTAAGAAGTAACCTTCAAAAAATATGTTTAACAAATGTTTTTAAAAAAAGTACTGTTTTGAAAAAGAACAATTATAAAAAGTACCCTTCTAAAAAAGTAGCCTTTTAAGAAGTAACCTTCAAAAAGTGTTTTTTAAAAAAGTACACTTTCAAAAAAGTACAATTTTATAAAAAAAAGTACCCATTGAAAAAAGTACATTTTTACAAAAGTTATCTTTAAAAAAAGTACCCCTTTAATAAAAAAAGTACAATTTCCAATGTGTTCAAATAACAAGTAGTCTTTAAAAAAATACTCTTTTTAAAAAGTACCCTTTTAAGAAGTAACCTTCAAAAAGTGTATTTAACAAGTGTTTTTAAAAAAAGTACAATTTAAAAAAAGTACGATTTTGAAAAAGAAAAATTATAAAAAAGTAATGTAAAAAATAACCCTTTTAAAATGTACCTTTTTAAAAAAGTACCGTTTTACAAAAGTAACCTTTTAAAAAGTACCTTTTAAAAAAGTAACTTTTGGAAAAAGAACCTTTTTAAAAAGTTATCATTTAAAAAACTACCATCTTAAAAACGTCCATTTTTAAAAAAGTACCTTTTAAAAAAGTACCCTTTTAAAAGAGTACCCATTTAAAAAGTACCTTTAAAAAAACACTTTTAAAAAAGTTCACATCAAAAAATGAATCTTTTAAAAAAGTACCCTTTTAAAAGGGTACCCATTTTAGAAAAGAGCCCTTTTAAAAAGTACCTTTAAAAAAAACACTTTTAAAAAAGTCCCCATTAAAAAATGTATCCTTTAAAAAGAACCCTTTTAAATATTACCCCTACAAGAACATTTAAATAAGTAACCTTTTAAATAAGTACAATTTGCAATTTACCCCTTCAAAAAAGTACAATTTTAAAAAAGCACCCCTTCAAAAAAGTTTTCTTTTAAAAAAATACCCTTTTAAAAAAGTACCCATTAAAAAGTACCCTTTTAAAAACGTATCCATTTTAAAAATGTATCCTTTTAAAAAAGTACCCTTTTAAAAAAAGTACATTTTCAAAAAAGTACCAAAAAACTCTTTTCACTGTTACAGGAGTTTTATTAAGGATATTGATAAAATACCTCTTGCACAAAAGTACTTTTTGGAAAAGATTATATAAAATAATATATATTTTTTCTTAACATTAATAATATGCATATTCTGTAGGTACTTTTAAGAGTTCTTTTCCGAAAAATATTACCGAACTTCTATTTTCAAATGAAAAAGTAGTCTCAGTTACCACGTAGCCGTTTTACGCCATCGACAGTTTAGTACTAGATTAAAGATAAAATGCAAGCTGTTTCTTTAATGTAGTACGAAACTGTCGATGGTGTAAAATGCCTACGCCAATCGCTATAAGGGTGACTATTTGTGTAAAAGTTCTATATCAAAATATTGAAGAGGGTTTGTATTGTTAGAGTTTTATTTTCGAAAAACTATTTTTTACTTTTATTTAACTTTACTTAATTGTTTTTCCATAAACTCAATGTTTACTAAAAATTTTAAAAATTACTTATTTCATAAATGTGTTTCTTTAAGCCATTAACCCCCATTAACACGAAGTCTGGTTATGTGTTAACTAATGGTTATACTGTCGGTTTTTTTATTTTTATATGAAAACTGTCAGTTTAACTATTAGTTAACACTTAAACAGACTTCGTGTTAATGGGGGTAAAAGTATTAGAAATGGGAAAATTTTTAATTGTCGTTTACTCAAGTTTGCGCTTTTATTGACGATTTAATTTTGGAAACAGAAGTTTATTTTTTCTACAATTGATGGACCAAGTTGGCTAATTTTCAATAGACTTCAGGTCAATGAAAGCGTTATACATACAAATAGAACCCTTTCAATTTGTATATTGACAGAGTAACACTGATTTAAGCATACACAGGAAAATATTTAAAACGTCCGATCCAGTAAATTCTCATATCTCGAAATTCAAATATAATTAAACAACTTTATAAAGCTCGGTATGTCACAAGCTGCTGATAGCTGTTACCAAAAAATCAATTTAATGCTTAAATGCCTTCTCATCTCTCCTATTTGAAAAACCAATTTAATGCTTAAATAACTACTCCTCTCCCTCTCCAATTTTGAAAGTAACCCCCTCACCCTGAAACAGCTTTAAAACTGTCATTTAATTGCTTGCAATATTTTGTTGTTTACAGTTATTTGCATCCTCTTAACAGAGTATTTTTCAGCAATTTACGATCACTGTCGTAAAAAAACTCATAAACAAATTTATTTATTTTTTTCTTAAAAAAAAATGTTAATTGATTTTCGACTAGTGCTGTTAATTATATGACCCTGACAGAAAATTTTCTTAGGAAATATGCGAAATTTAAAAGAACGCTACGGAATGGAATAAAAATCAAAATTTTTGCTAAAAATATGGAACATAAAATAAACGAATAGTAAATTTGAATATAGCATTAACACTTACAGTTTAAGTGTAATTAAAGTGTAATTAAAGTTTAATTTTTAGCTTTTTCTAATTCAAATATTTATTTTTTTTTTTTTAAACAAATGCTGGTTTTAAAAGTTGTCTGTGTTTTTTTTTTTAATAAATTGCAATTGAAATTAAAAGTTTTTTTTAATTAATAAATGTTGTTTTTTGTTAAACAGGTTGTGACAGCATAAAAGTCGGTAGACATACGCGTACATTCAAATCTACGCAATATTTATTAAGTGTAATTTGACTACAACTATTTAAAACTTGTTTAACTGACAGAAAAAAAAAAAAAAAAAAAACTATAACACCACAAAGATATCAGCTTAGCATATGATTTTCTATAATGTGGTTTAATAAAGAGTGAGAAAAAATTATAAAAATTTTAAAACAAACTAGAACAGATTTAAAATTATATAAAAATATTTATAAATTTGTTTCACATTTTTAACAAATAATAAATGATAAAGGTCATATAACGTTATATTTTTGTGAAACAAAAAAAAAAATCAAAAAAAACGAATGTTTATTTCTGGTGAGGATTAATCATCAATAGCAAATATTGTACAAATGTATAAAATATAATGAATGATAAAATAAAAATCAAGCCTCCACTTAAACGTGCTTTAAATTCTTAAAAAAAAACTCGAAACACTCAATAAGTAAAAAATAAATCGATTTAAAAAATATTGAAAAATAAAAACAAAATACAACAACTAAATGACATAAAAAAATGCTGTTTTTATTGAAACAATAAGAAAGAGGAAGCGTGTAAAAAATTAAAAGCAAAAACTATAAAGAAAATAATTTGCACATAATATAAACACGAGTTATGAGAGAAAAAATTAAAAAAAATAATTAAATTTTGTCTGTCATAAACTGTAAACACAAAAACCATTAAGATATATTATACATTTATTTTTTAACTAAAAAATCTATAAAAATTTATTGACAAAAAAAAAAAACACACATCTTTCATAAATAATGTAGAAAAACTGCAAATTACTTGTGCTATTTTACATTAAACGTAAATAAATCTTTATAAATTTTCAAAAACTCACATCAACACTTCACTTTAAATGAAATAAATCAATTAATTTGCAATCAATAGAGTGAAAGTTTATTGATTTGTATGTCTGTCTGTCAATAATAATAAAAAATAAAAAAAAAAACATTGCAAACTTTTAACAGATTTTGTAACAAGTTTTAAGCCTTTTCCTTTCGACCAACAACAAAAACCAAAACAACTTGGTTAATTTTGTTGTTGTTGCTGTAAACACAGAAAATATTGGTGGCTTACAGTGTGACATTCGTTTGATAAAACGGTGATAAATCAACGTTAGAAATATGATGCTCCTATCTGCTTTGAAGCTGGGTATGTTTTGAATAATTATTATTTATTGTTGTACGATTTTACTTTTAAACAATTAATCAATCAAATTTAAATTTTAATTAAAATTAGTATTTGTGGCAAAAAGTATTTTTGAAAAATAAATTCAAAAAGTACTTTTTTTTTACAAAAAACTTCTTCAAATATGCAGAAAAATCTTATTAGATTATATTTTTAATAATTAATAAATAAAAAAAAAAATTATAGAAAAGTACTATTCAAAAAAATACTTTTTTACAAAAAAGTACTTTAAATCGATTTTTTAAAAATCTTAGTAGAAAATGTTTCTAAATAGAAATTATTAAGAGTACTCTTTTTAAAAAGTACTTTAAGGGCCTAATTCAGAAACACGAAAGGAAAACAATTTTCAAATTTTTATATGAAAATCACTCAGTTTATAATAAAAAAATTTGAAAATTGTTTTCCTTTCGTGTTTCTGAATTAGGCCCTAAATATTCAGATTCTACAAAAATTCTATTGGATTATATTTTTAATAAATATTTAATAAGAACAAAATATTACAAAAGTACTATTAAAAAAACAACTTTTTACCAAAAAGAACTTTAAATCGATTTAAACCTTAGTATAAAATATTTGCATAATTAGTCTTAATATGTAAAAAATCTTTCTAAAAAGGAGTTAAATTAAATGATAATTTTTCCAAAAAGTACTTTTTTACAAAGAAGTCCTTGAAACATGTAGATTCTTGAAATATTATTAGATTATTTATTTTTTAACAAATAATCATTAAGAAATACATTGTGTAAAAAAGTACTTTTCTTAAAATTTGTAAATTAATCCAAATTTTAATAGATTCTTTAAAAATTTGACAACACTACAATTGGCATACATGTTCAATAAAAATATCGCTTTTGTTAAAAATTATTTTCATTATAATCGAGACATCAAACTTTTGAAAAAAAAGTACTTTTGAAGAAACAATTTTTTTTTTTTCAAAATTGTGTTATAAAAATAATTTTTTGCAAAAAGTACAATACTTTAAATAGATTCTTAAAATATATTTATTAGCTACAATTTAAGTAAATTTTCAGTACAAAATATTTGTTTTAAAAAAGTACCTTTTAAAAAAGTACTTTTTACAAAAAGTACTTTAATAGATTTTTAAAAAATCCTAATTAACTAAAATTTTAATAAATATTCTCTACAATTTTTTTAAAAAAATACTTAATTATTGGGTGTATAACTTAAAAATGCGGGATTTTTTCAAATTTTTAGCTTTTATTTTGAAGCTTTTGTTCAATACAAATTTATTCTACATATTGGCCATTGAATTCCGAACGAATCAAGCCAATATCGGATACTCTGTTCTGAAGTGAAGCGTATCCCAGAGAGAGAGAGAGAGAGTTATGCATCGATCGAAACAAATAGTAGTCGGATGGGGCAAGGTCTGGACTATAAGGAGGGTGAGGCAAAACTTTCCAAACAATTCTTTCTAAATAGTTTTTAACAGGTATTGCAAAATGTGGCCGAACGTTTTTATGATGGAATATTACGGTTTCATGTATGGCCTCATATTGTGGTGGTTTTTCGGCCAATGGTCGCTCCAAACGAATCTGTTGCGTTTGGTACAGGTTCTCTGTGATGGTCTGGCCAGATTTCAGCAGCTCATGACATATAGGTTACTTTTGCTCCCACTAAAATATAAAGAAATACCTTAGCGGCATGGATATTTGTCTTTGATGTCGATTCGGCTGGTTGGGCGGGTTTCACATACGATCTCTTACGCTTCGGATTATCGTAATTGATCCATTTTTCATCGCAAGTAATTATTCGGTGCACAAATGACTAGCTTTTATAGCGTTCAAATATCATTTCATATATGCACAATTGTCTTTCAACGTCTATCGGCTTCAATTCGTATGGTACCCAATTTGCCTGCTTTTGGATGAATTCTGCTGCTTGCAAACGTTTTGAAATGGCTGCTTGGGTAGCTCCCAATGATTTTGCAAAGCTCTTGTTGAGTTTGACAACAATCTTCATTGAGTAATGCCTCCAATTCTTGGCCTTCTAACTTTTTTTGCTGGCCTGGGCGATCTTTGTCTTCCGTGTTAATATCACCACTTCTGAACCGCACAAGCCATCTTTCGAACGTGGATACCGATGCTCGCACATTCACCATAAGCTCTGTTTTCAGATTAAAGAAGTAAAGCAAAACTTCCCGCATATGACGCTTTGTTGGCACAAATTTTCGAAGCAAAAACATAGCTGTTCTGTACACTATAATTTTTAATAACTACGTGGGAATAATTCACAGATATGTACCCTTCAAATTGACATATAAGTTATTAAAAACAAAAACCGCGTTCAAAAGATACACCATCTATTGTAAATCCGGCATTTTTAAGTCATACATCCAATAACAAATTATACTTAAAAACAATATATTTTTGACCTAAAAACGGATCTACAGTTTATTCAAAAAGTTGATTTAACACCTTTCGTGAAAAAGGACATATTATAGGGCCTACGTTTATAGCTAAAATATGACATAAATAGGACTTACGATAACAGCTTAAATAGTTAAAATATTGCTTAAATAGGACCTACGAGTACATCTGAAATTTATGTAAGAAAAAATCTACGATTACAGCTAAACTTTTAAGAACCTACGATTACTGCTAAAATTTTACTTGATAAAGAGTTACATTTATAGCTAAAATATGTCTTAGTAAAGAACTAAGCTCAAATTTAACTAAATGTCTGCCTTTCAATATAATGAAGAAATTGAAAGGCAGAAATTTTTTTCATTCTCTTTTGAACTAATCTAAACCTGTGTACGCACTCTACCTCTTTAACCCCTCGCCAATAAACTTCGACTGTCTGCCTTTCAATTTCTGCATCTAATTAGGACTTACGCTAAAAAATTTAAAAAAATACAGCTAAAAACTGACTTAATATAGAACAACGATTGGAAAACAAATTTGTATAAAGACCTACAATTGGAACTAAAATTTGATTTAAAAAAGACCTACGCTTTCGACTAAAATTAGACTTAATAAAGACCTACGTTTGGATCTAAAATGTTACTTAACATAATCCTGAGATTGGAATTCAAATTGAACTTAATAAAAACTTACAATTGAAACCCACATTTGACTTAATGATTTCACCTATAAATTGTAAAATTTTATTTAATAAACCACTACGTTTCGAACTAAAATTTGACTTAATGAAGACCTAAGATTAGAACTTAAATTTAATTTAATTAAAAAAAAAACTACGATTGAAGCAAACCTTCTTTAAAAAAAGTATTTTCAGTTCAATTTTTAAAATAAACAAGTAATAAACAGTTAAATAAGTTTAAAATTCAATGTTAAATTTCCCTTTTTCAAAAGTAGTTACATTTTATTTAGCAATAACCTAACATACCATATTTGAAGTTTAAATAAATATGGATTTTATACCCCAATGACAAAATTTTGGTTATTCTGTATAAAAAGGTGTTTGTTTAAAAATGTTTTAGGAAATTTTGTATTTATTTATAAAGGATTTCCTTTGTAATGTAACACCTTTTAACATAATTTTAATCAGTCATTCGTTTTAGGTATAAAAATACCTTAAAAGTCTTAGTGTTAACATTACAATTACAAGCAATCTTATAGATTAAATAGGAAAAAGGTTGTAAATATTATTTTTAAGGTTTGTTGTAAAAACCAAATAAGTATTTTTGACAATTTTTTAAAATTTATTATTTAAATTCAAAACTAACAACCAACACCTTTTGTTTTACCTTACACTCTCTCTACTTAGTCATAAATTATTATATATATTTTTTTCTTCTAAAATATTTATGGTTACACGTTTTTGTTTCGCTTTTTTAAGTATTTTTTTTTTTTTTGTTATTATTTTAAAGTTAGTGACTGCAGAAGAAGTCAAGGCCATTTTAAAATAAATATTAATTAAGATTGTAAGTAAATTTCAACAAAAATCTATGTGTATAGGTATTTTAACTTGTATGTTAAACATTGGCAAGTAAGTAGGCAGTTAAGTTTTTTTTTTTTTTTAAGTTTTAATTGTAGGTTGCATTGAAGAGAAAACAAAACAAGACAAGACACAATGAAGTAATTTTAAGTAGAAAAAACTGTAAAGAATACAATATATTGTGTTTGGGTAAAAATAAATCATAAATATTATGTAAATAAAAACATATATAGAGAAAAAAAAACATTAAATATTTAAGTATGTATGGCAAAATAAACATTAAACTACATACTTAACCTCCAAATAAAGCAACACTTGTAGTCAGGAAGTTTCAACAACGACAACACGAAATAAAAATAAATTACAATAATTCTTTTTTTTAGAAAATAAAGATCAAGAATTAAATTTAAGTGAGGAATATTTGAGTGTTGTCAAGTTACAGGTTTCTGCTACAGTTATTTCGAAAAATGTATCATACTTTTATGTTTTAATATTAAACAAAATGATTGGTTTATAAACTAAATTATAAAGGCTTTATTATAAAAAAATTATGTTTTATAAACCTTTGATAGATTTAAAAAATTTATTAATTTTTTTCTTTTTCGATTCGATTTTTTTAAATTTAAATGTATCTTTTATTATCTGAATTTTTTATGTTTACTTTAATTTTTTTTTTATAAATTTATAAAAAAGTTAATTTTTTTCAAAAATTTTTGATGTTCTACCGTTTTTAGTTGTTTACGCATTTTTGCTTTAAAATGGTTGGCATCACTGTAAAGTTTGTTTCTTAACTCTTTTGATTTTTCAAATGGAAACAACAACAACGAAATCAAGTATGCGTCTTAACTCTTTTGATTTATAGGAAAGAAGATGCACCACCACACAGTGGTTTAACAACATTTTATTTTGGAAATACTCCGGTAGCTCAGGAACCGTTGATGATATCTTAATGAAATTTTTGTAATTTAGAGCAGAGGTGTTTCTCATTTGATTTGCGTTTACGAATAGTTCTTAGTTGGAATAGGGGCTAGTGGGCGGCTCCCGAAATTTGGTCACCTTAGGCCTATAAAATATTAAAAAAATCACCAAAAATTAATTTATTTTTCATGTGTCAAGATTATATTTATTTAGATACTACTTGAAAATATGTATAAAAGTAATGGGTTATCTCCTTCAGTTCTAAATATATTTAGGTTGAAAAGTGATTTTTTACCCATTTTAGACGATTTTTTTGGCGGGTTTTTTGATGTGAAGCATCTACCTCGGGTTGGAAAATTCTTAATAAATATCAGTTATATTTCTAACAAAATTTTAAATAAAATAGATCAAGTTTCATACAGTTATCTGGTGCTTATAAAAATTTACGCGCATATGAATTACGAACATGCAAAATAGAGTTATTATTTTGGTTATTTTCCTAGAAAGGTCCTCATACTAAATAAAATTTCTTCACGCTTCTATATATTTTTTATACGACTCTGAAAGAAAACGTAACCACCCGTATCGCAAATCAATATTTCACATGAAATGTGTTCCCTTTTTCCATTTTTCGTCCATCAACTTTGTTCACGTGAAAAAATTTCCCAGCATGGGCATTTTGTAAACAATAAACATCTGTTACGAACAAAGTTAACTATTGTGAATGAAAAGTTTAAGGAAATATCATGATAGCAAATTCCCATTTAAGGGCATTGGCTCATTTAAGGGAATAGCGCTCACATTAGCTTTATAAAAACCTGGCCAGTTTTGAAGAAAAATTTCAGATTATTATTAAATTTTCTGCAAATGCAAAGACTCAATTGTAAATCATCTTTCAAGAAAGAACTCAATTTTTGGAATATATTGGGTTTATAACTTCAAAATGCGGCAGTTTTTCATTTAGCTTTTATTTTGATACATTTGTACAATGTAAATTTATTCAAAGTATTGGCCATTATTAGCTATGACATCTTCCCATCTTTCTGGCAAAATATGGATTCCGCGCCAAAAGAACTGCTCATCTTTTGAGGCCAAGAACGAATCAAGCGAATTTCGGATAGTCTGTTCTTAAGCCAGAAAGAGGGTTAATCATCGATGGAAACAAATAGTAGTCGGACGTTACAAGGTCTGGACTATTTGGCGGGTGAAGCAAAATTTCCCATCCACTTCATTCTATATAGTTTTTAACAGGTGTTGCAACATATGGCCGAGCGTTAGAGATTACGTTTTCATGTCTGGACGCATACTCGGACGTTTTTTGGCCAATGATCGCTTCAAAAGAATCAGTTGCATTCGGTGCAGGTTCCCTGTGATTATCTGGTCAGATTTCAGCAGCTCATAATATATAGCACTCTTTTGAACTAGAGTTTTATCTTAGTGCCACGGATATTTGGCTTTGGTATCGATTCGGCTGGTTGGCTGGTAATCGCATATGATCTCTTAAGTTTCAGGTTATCGTAATGGATCCATTTTTCATCGCAAGTAATGATTCAAAAATGATTTTCTTTTATAGCATTCAAGCATCATTTCGGTCACGCAAAACCGTCTTTCAAGTTCTCTCGGCTTCAATTCGTATGGTACCCAATTTCCCTGCTTTTTGATGAATCCTGCTGCTTGCAAACCTTTTCAAGTTGCTGCTTGAGTTGCTCCCAATGGTTTTGCATGATATTATTGAGTTTTACAACAATCTTAATAGAGTAATGCTTCTAATTCTTGATCTTCAAACGTTTTTCGCTGGCCTGAGCGATCTTTGTCTTCCTTGTCAAAATCAGCACTTCTGAGCCGCACAAACCATCCCTCGCACATTGAAACCGATGGAACACATTCACCATAAGATTTGGTGAGCAATCGGTGTTCTTTAGCGGCGCTTTTTTCCAAATTAAAGAAAGCAAAACATCCCGCATATAACTATTCGACATTTTCGAAGGAAAGAAAAAAACTTTGTTGTGTACACTATAAAAATCAATAACTAAATGATGTTAAATGACATATAAGTTATTAAAAACAAAAACCGCTATTGAAAATCCTCATTTTAAAGTTATATTATGGTCTTAATCATAGTATTTCAACAAAATTTAAAACATAATTTTATTTTATAAAATTTTTAATGGAATTTTCCTTAAATTTTAATTAATATTTATTATTAATGTGAAAAATATATATATTTTTTAAAATTTTTAAGTAATTAACTTTGTTGTTGTAAAAAATATTTCAAACTTATTAACAAATGTTATCACCATCTAATTCCAACTCATTCAATTTCATTGTTTTCCTTTTACGGTTTTAAACCAAAGCCACTCGCTGACTGTCTGTCTGTCTATCTTTTATAACGAGTGCATTAAAAAAAACAATTTGGTAACGTAACCACTTTTTGTATTTCTTTGTCTTTCACGGTTTTGCAAAACTATGCAATCAAGTCTATTTTATCAGACTTACCAACATTTTTCTATAAATGGCAAGAAAGAGTGGTTTTTAGAAAGTGAATTTTCCTTTTGTTTTATATATTTATCTATTTTTCTTCTGTTATCTTTTGAACTCTTTTTCTTGTTGTTTAAGAAATCTAAAAAGAAAGAAAAAACATTGAAACAAAAAGAAAATTTACATACCTAAGGATGCATTTAAATAATATTTAGTTGGGGTTTAAAGCTCAACTGCAGTTAGTCTATTTTGGTTTTAATTTATATGGCTTAATTTCTAATTTTTGTAGTAATTTATTATGTGGAGAAAAAAAGTAGCACAAATACGTGATTATACGTTTCCTTAATATTGTTACTATTTATTACATGTTTGTTTGTATACAGTTTGCTACAACGTTTTATTATTATTCAATAAAGTAATGTGTCGAAAGATTTATGGCAGGAAAACATGTTTGTTTTTTTATAGTTTTAGAAAACAAATTAATGTTTTTTTTTTTTTTTAAGAAAGTAATGCTTATACATACATATTTAGTCGTACACCCAGAGAAAAAAATATAGTTCCACATGATTACCATAATCACTTTAACATGATTACAAGTTTTTTTTTAACAATATTATGGTCAGTGTAATTAGTTACATGATCTCGGTAACCAGTTACGATTTACATGATTGCAATAATGATATGTTTGATTGTAGTAATTAGTATATGTTTGAGGCAATCATCTACATGATATCATAATAATAATCTCTCAGAATTTTGTGCCAACAAAGCGTCATATGCGGGAAGTTTTGCTTTACTTCTTTAATTTGCAAAAAAAAGTGTCCTGAAGCCCACCGATTCCTCTTAAAAACTAATGCTGAATGTGTTTCATCGGTTTCATCATGCGAGAGATGGTTTCTGCGGTTCAGAAGTGGTGATTTTGACATGGAAGACAAAGAACGCCCGGGCCAGCCAAAAAAGTTTGTAGACCAAGAATTGGTGGCATTACTCCATGAAGATTATTGTTTAACTCAACAAGAGCTTGTAAAATCATTGGGAGCTACTTAATCAGCAATTTTAAAACGTTTGTAAGCAGCAGGATTCATCCAAAAGCAGCCGAGAGTCCTTGAAAGACAATTGTGCATGTCAGAAATGATTTTTGAACGCTATAAAAGAAAATCATTTTTTCATCGAATCATTACATGCGATGAAAAATAGATCTATTACAATAACTCGAAGTGTAAGAGAACGTATGCGAAACGTGGACAACCAGCCGAATCGACACCAAAGCCAAATATCACTGGCGCTAAGGTAATTCTCTGTATTTGGTGGGTGCATGAGCTGCTGAAATCTGATCAGACCATCACAGAGAACCTGTGCTGAACACAATTGATTTGTTTGAAGTGAGCATTGACCGAAAAACGCCTAGACATGAAACTGTAATATTCCGTCATGACAACACTCGGCCACATGATGCAATACCAGTTAAAAACTATTTAGAATGAAGTGGTTGTTGGGAAGTTTTGCCTCACCCGCTTCGTAGTACATACCTTGCCCCGTCCAACTGCTATTTGTTTCGATCGAAGTATAACGCTCTCTGGCATACGCTTCACTTTGTAACAGAGTATCCAATATTGGCTGTATTCGTTCTTGTCCTGAAAAGATGAGCAATTCCTTTGGCTCGGAATCCATATTGTTGGGGTGAGGAATCCGCCTCGCTAATGATTTCCACTGGATTTTGAATAAAGAGACACTGGTTTAAATCTTAATACAAATTTATTGTTCCAATGTTTCTTATATTAAAATTCCTATAAAAATACATATTTATTTAGGAAATTTATAAAAATTAATTTTGCTTCAAGTTAAGAACTCACTTTTTGGTATGGAAACCACTAGAGTTTTTCTTATTAATAATTTTAAAACAATCTTCCGCAAGAAGACTTATCACCACGCTAGCCAACTAAGTACAAATTTAATAAATTGAAATAAAATGGAGTTGTATCTAGCGCGGGAAGCATTTACTCCGAAAATATAAAAAATGACATTTAAAAAAGTAAAAGATTGTTTTAGTAAATAGTTTACACAATCAAGAAATTATATTATTTTTGGCAGTTTTCGCCAGTGGCGGTAACATTCCCCCCCTCAGTGTGGCAAGAAGGGTCTTCGTCGGCATACTCTTTTTGGGAAGCCACGTCCAAAACTGCAAGCTTTGCTACAGGCCTTTCTAGGATGCCATGTGTTGTAAGTACCTTCGCACTTCTCACCTGTCCATCTTTTGCCAATCTCGTTTCAAGAATTTTTCCTCGTAGCCAAACGTTTCGGGGAAGAGAAGGGTCAACAATAATTACTAAGTCCCCCTGACATATGTTTTTTTGTTTTTCAAACCATTTAGACCTACACGTTAATGAAGGCAAATATTCTGCCAGCCATTTTTTCCAGAAAATGTTCGCATATTGTTGCGAAATGAGCCAATTTTGTTTTAAGACCACACCGCTGTCATTACAAGTGGACATCGGTTTTAAGCCACTAGAGCTACCCACTAGAAAGTGATTAGGTGTCACTGCCTCATCATTTTCATCAGTAACTGGTACATAGGCAAGGGGTCTAGAATTAATAATATTCTCAACTTCTATCATCATACTCAGAAGAAGTTCTTCACACGGTTCCCTCGTTGGCATTATTTTATATAAAACATTTTTTATCGAACGAACTAGCCGTTCCCAAGCCCCTCCCATATGGGGCGAAGCAGGCGGGTTAAAATTCCATTTTGTTGTTGTACTTGTGAACGTTTTGATTAATTCATTCTGGTTGACGTCTGCAAGAGCTTCTCGTAGTTCTCGTTCCGCCCCAATGAAATTAGTGCCATTGTCACTAAAAAATTCGCGTGGAATTCCTCTTCGGGCCATAAAATTTCGAATGGCTAATATACACGAACTTGTGGTAAGTGAATGTGCAATTTCTATGTGAACTGCCCTCACTGTCAAACATGTAAATAAACAACCATACCGCTTCTCTTTGTGTCGATTTATTGTAACCATTATAGGGCCGAAGAAGTCCATGCCTGTATAAGTAAACGGAGCGTTAAACGATGCGAGTCTAGCTCGAGGTAACTTCGCCATTTGAGGCACTTGTGGTTCCACCATATATACTTTACACCATTGACATTTCCTAGTAACAGACTTAAATACAGCACGTAGTTTTGAAATTGAATATTTTTGTCGAATTTCATTAATTACTGTTTCGTGGTTAATATGGTAAAATTTTGAATGATAATAAAGAATAATTAGGGTAGTTATATAACTTGACTTGGGCAATATGATAGGACGTTTTTGGTCTTCAGGAACGGTTGCATTATCGATTCTGCCATCTACTCTTAAAACTCCTAATTCATCCATGTAGGGGGATTTTGTATAGAGTTCACTTGACTTTGGAATTTTTGTTTGAGCTTTTATTAAAGAAATTTCTGAAGCATATTTTTCAACCTGAGCTTGTTGAACTAAAAAATTTTCTGCCTTTATTAATTCTTCCAGAGTTAAGTCGCCTTTTAATTTAATTTTTGTTTTACAATTTTCTATAAAGCGAAAAATATAAGCTGTGGCACGAAGCAATCTATTCCACTTAGAAAAACGTTTTTCGTTTATTAAATTTTCTTTAAATGTTATTTTTAATGATCTATGTACCATCTCCTCAGTTGTAGACTCATCAAAGGCTATAGCCCCCGGAAAATCAATATGAAGTTGATGTAAAAATTCAGGGCCTTCAAACCACCTACTAGCTGCAGATATTTTTGGAATTCGGGTCCACTTTGTAGCTTCGTCTGCCACATTCTGTTTAGTTGGGGTCCATCGCCAATCACTAATTGAGCTCAAATCCAAAATTTCGGTTACCCGGAAGGCAACAAATTGATTATATTTTCGATGGTCTGAATTGATCCAACTTAAAACTGTTTTTGAATCTGACCAAAAAAATTTCTTTTTAATTGTAATTTTATGATTGTCACGAATAAATTTAGCGAAACGAGCACCTATTAATGCTGCCATAAGTTCAAGTCGGGGAACTGAAGTAATTTTCATTGGGGCAACTCTGGTTTTAGAACCAATTAGAGAGCAAAATATAGTTGTGTTTTTTATTAAACGTAAGTAGCACACGGCCGCGTATCCATCTTTACTGGCATCCACAAAAGTATGGAGTTCTACATCAACCCCTTCATAATTGGGTAAACTTTGCAGGTAGCAACGTGGAATTTTTATTTGTTGGATATTCGGCAAAACATCGATCCACCGCGTCCATTTATTCATTAGCTCATCTGAAATTTCCTGATCCCAATCTATTTTTGATCGCCAGACCTCTTGCAAGAGGATTTTAACATACATAATGACGTTACCAATAAGACCAAGAGGGTCATAAATCGACATGACTAAACGTAACATCTCACGTTTAGTTGGTATTTTTCGAGAGGAAAATATTTCATTATTAATAAGCCATGGGGCTATCTTAAATGTTATAACATCTTCATGGTGCTCCCAAAAGACACCGAGTACTTTTTCTATTTGTTTGTCTTCATTTAAATTTTAAACATTTTTCATTAGCAGCACAGCAATTTGAAATTGAGTTCATGACATCTTTATTATTTGAAATCCAATTTCGTATATTAAATCCACCGTGTTGATGAATAAATTTTATTTCAGATACTAAATTAACAGCCTCTTCTGGCGTATCAAACGATTCCAAAAAGTCGTCGACATAATGGTTTTCTTTAATTAATTTAACAGCCTTAGCAAATTTGCCCTCAAATTGGGACGCATTTAAATTTTTAATATATTGCGAAATACTAGGAGCACACGTAGCTCCAAATATCATTACGTCCATGACATAAACATCAGGCTCTTTATATTGGTTACAATCGCGCCATAAAAAACGTTGCACATCTCTGTCCTCAGGCCTTATAAAAATTTGGTGGAACATTTCTTCAATGTCTCCACAGACAGCAATAGATTTTAGGCGAAATGAAAATAAAATAGTTGGTAAAGAAGCCAACATATCAGGCCCCTTCAATAGAAATGAGTTCAGGGAGACTCCACTTGATTTTGCTGCTGCATCCCACACGACACGGGATTTACCTGCTTTATTTTTATTAAAAACTGCAAATATTGGCAGATACCACTCTTTACCACCACTTTGTTTTATTTCTTCACGATTTAGTTTTCGTATGTACCCCTTGGAGGAGTATTTTTCAATAATATTCGTAAAAACATTTAAAAGTTCATTATTTTGTTTTAATTTGCGCTCAAGACACAATAGGCGTTTCATCGCCATTTCATAACTGCTAGGTAAATTTAACACATCACACTTCCACAATAAAGGAACCTCAAAGTGTCCGTCTTTTCTTTGTTTGGTGTATCTTTCTAAAAGACTAAGGGCACGCTTATCATCTTTACCTATTAGTGGGTCTTTACAACAAATCCCTACACTGTCCAGGGAATAAAAACTTTTCACTAATTCTTCTAACCTTTCATCACCTTTTGTACATTCACAAATATGGAAATTAAAATTCTTACTTGGTTCTGAATTTTCAGCAACAGCTCCATAAATCATCCATCCAATATTTGTGCACACGGCAACTGGTTCATGGGGACCACCTTGTCGTATTTTTGTAGAAATTCCCAAATTGAAATGGTTAAGACCAATAAGTATTTTTGGTACAGCATCACAATAACTTTTAATTGGCAAATTTCTTAAATGAGGAAACCTTTTAGCCAAATTTTCATAATCCAAAGACTGTGTTGGTAAATTTATTTCACTCACAGTACAAACATTTATTGGCACCTTCTTCTTATTACCACCTGAAATGTGAATAGTTAATTTTTGGGAATTATTTTCACACCTTTCAATACCTCCCGTCCATTTCAAGCACAAAGGGTTGGCTGTTCCATAAATTTCAAGTTCTTCCATTAAAATATTGTCCATTAAACTTATGGAAGATCCCTCATCAATAAAGGCGTATGTTTTTATCATTTTATTTTTTCCGTACACTGTTATAGGAATTATTTTAAATAATATTTGCATCACTTCTGTTCTATGTGTATTAATAACTTCACTGTTGTTTAACATATTTGTATTGTTTACATTTTCGACCGTATTGTTGTTGTTGTTTGTATTATTAGTAGAATTGTTTGTCTCTTCATGCGAATAACGATGTAAAGAAGAATGATGATAATATTGACAACCATCCACACCGCATTGAACTTTTTTCTTACATTCGCCGTTATGTTTACACAAACAAATTCTACATAATTTATTTCTTCTCACCACATTCCATTTATCTCCACGATTAAGAGAAAGAAATTTTTGGCAAGTTGCAATTCTTTTGCAGTTGTTGTTGTTACACACAAAACATTTTCGATCTTCGTTGTGAGTATGTATGTAAGCTTTTTTACTGCTGTTATTAACATTGTGTGTTTTTTCTCTTTTGTTTTGGGAAGAGTTTTCAACTGTTATACAAGTAGCAGAGATTCCTATGTTAAAGATCCAATTACAGAATTCGTACATATTGGGATATTTATTTTGGTTCAACAGCTGTAATTTTTGGGCACCCCATTGTAATTGATAACAAGGTGGTAATTTTTGTATTAATTCTTGAAGAAGTGAAGAGTTATTTAATTCATTATTTAAATTGGATGCTTCTATTGTTGCAATTAAACTTTTTACATTAATTGCAAAGGTAGTGAATGATGGTAAGTTATTCTCATCAACAGGAGGAGTTGATTTTATTCGATTTTTAATGGAATTTACAATTTTTTCAGGTTGGCCATATAGAAGTTTTAAAATTGACATAACCCAATTTATGTTTGATGGATGTACCAGCATATGTTGTACCTTTTGTAAGGCATCTCCACATAGAGATTTTTGTAGCCTAATGAGGTTTTCAGCATCAGTAAATTTGCATATTTCGGTGGACCATTCAAAGGTGGATGAAAAAAGTGGCCATTCTTCTGGTTGGCCGGAGAAGGGTGGTAGTTCTTTTGGCAAAGAATGGCGAGCTTGTAGCTGCCCTTGTGTCAAACGCGGATTGTAGATTAAACTATGAGGAGGAGCATTTGAATTATTTGTGGTAGCGTTTGGCTGATTCAAATTTTGACGAGTGGAGTGACTGTTAGGGGCAGGCATATTTTGATAAGAATTAAATGAGTTAACGTTAGAAGTATTTTGTGGATTATTTGTGGCCGGCTGTGTTGTTGTTGAGACTTGAGGTACAAAAGAGACCGATTGACTATGAGGCTGCAGTCGTTGTTGGAAGCCACTGGTGGTGGCAAGACCTGAAGTAAATGTTGATACTACGGGTGCAGAATACGATGCTATAGCAGCATTTGTACTAATCGGCGGATTGTAAGAACAATAATAGTTTTGCGGCATATCATAAATTCCACATGAATTATTAACGTGATTTGTATTTGTCAAATATGGTGGCATACTTAAATAAATATTCTCATCGGGCAGCTGAGCTGCTTGTAGGGTTGTTTCATTTGTATTTTCAGGTGCTGCCTTGGGGTCAGACGGAACTTGCTCTACAGAATCAGGTGGATTTGGAACTTCTTTTAACCAGTTTCGAACGGACAAAGAGTTGTTACTGGAAGTGTCGCTTAGGCGATCACGTTCATGCTGATTGATTATTTTATATTTTTTGGAAATAAATTCCATAGAAACGGCACGCTCTTCTTCTAATCTTTTTAGTTTTAATTGAACGAATTTATCTTCTGATTTATTCGAACAGCTACTCGAGGTGCTTCTAATAGATTCTGCCGGCGTTGTTTTACAAGAGGGACATTTGTAAGTTAGGGAAGATATTTGGTCTGAAGTGGCATTTGTGCACGACGTATGATAACTTTTTTGGCATTTTGAGCAATTTATCATATTTTGGTCAGGGGGATTTAAACATATTGGACACTTTGGACTATTTTGTTGACCTTCTAATTCCATTTGTACTTACTGTGAGATTGGCAATATAGGGCGCAATTAGGTGATCCTTTAGCTTCGTACGTTGACGTTGTAGGAAACGTTTGAACACAAAAAGAATTTTAAAATGTTGGGGTGAGGAATCCGCCTCGCTAATGATTTCCACTGGATTTTGAATAAAGAGACACTGGTTTAAATCTTAATACAAATTTATTGTTCCAATGTTTCTTATATTAAAATTCCTATAAAAATACATATTTATTTAGGAAATTTATAAAAATTAATTTTGCTTCAAGTTAAGAACTCACTTTTTGGTATGGAAACCACTAGAGTTTTTCTTATTAATAATTTTAAAACAATCTTCCGCAAGAAGACTTATCACCACGCTAGCCAACTAAGTACAAATTTAATAAATTGAAATAAAATGGAGTTGTATCTAGCGCGGGAAGCATTTACTCCGAAAATATAAAAAATGACATTTAAAAAAGTAAAAGATTGTTTTAGTAAATAGTTTACACAATCAAGAAATTATATTATTTTTGGCAGTTTTCGCCAGTGGCGGTAACACATATGTTGACAGAAAAATGGAAAAAGGTCATAGCTAACAATGGTCAATACTTTGAATAAATTCCACATTTTTAAGTCATACACCCAATATATTATTCAAAATTCTGTTTAAATAATAAAAACTTTTGCCAGTATTTAAGAACAATCATAAGGATATGTTATATACACAATATGTATAAATCCCATCGATCCTACTTATCATTATTATCACAAATCATCAACCAATTGTCTATTTCAGTGCTTTCCAACATCTCTCAAACACTTGTATATACCTCGCTCACAATCTCTTAAGATTATCTAATATTTTCTTAAGGTATTAATTATTTCTAAACTGTTTTTTATTAACCAAAAAAACAGCAAAAATTGAGTAATATTGAAAATTTATTTATTTTTTTTTTTATTTTTAACTACAGCCACTTAAGGCAAACAATACGCTGGTGGGCGTTTGTTAGCTATTTTTAATTAATAAAATTTTTTTTCAACACAATATTGTTTGTTGTTTCTAATAATTTGACATAAAATGGTCAAGTTGACAACAAAGACAAGCCATGTCCACTTTTTGATAAACCGATAATAAGCTTTACACAATTTTCAAAACCCAACACTATTTGTCTTGATTTGGCAGTTTAATGACATGAAGTTTTTAAGGCATATTAGTTAAGTAAAGTGAAGGTTATAATGTAATAATTTTTTTAATATTTATTTATATATTTTAATGGCTGCTTAAACAAATAAATAAATATTAAATAAAACTACTGTTTATCAATATTTATATTTGTGTTTGCAAGTTCACAAATGCCATCTTGATAATGTCAACAATTGTTAATAATATTTTCATATAAATATTTAAAAACAAAATAAAATAAACACTATAAGACAGTCATTATTTTAATATGGGAGAACAAAAGACAAAACAACCACAAGGTAAGAAGTCTCCTCAGGTGTTTTTTGAACATGTGTAAACATGCTTTGTAATGTTTGTAAATACAACTTATGTGTTGTTTTTTTTTTTGGGTGAAGTTGTCTGGCTGTGGGTTGCTTCGTTTATGTTTATGGGCTAGTTAAAGTACTATATCTGACATACTAAACATTAAATTAACTTTGTGGAATTTTTTAACAAATGTTAAGGAAAAATAATAATAATAATAAACATAAATAACATTGTAATTGTGTTTTACAAGAAAAGAAGAAAAAAATGTTATTTAAATGTCACCACATGTAAGGTAAATTGTAAAAAGATTTATATGGGCTTTGAGGAACATTTTGAAGGATGTTTGAATATGTCTTTTAATTGATAACAATGAAATGAATAATTATATGCATGTCAAAACATGTAGAAGTTGACTAAAGTTAGCCATACTGTATGTGTGAAAAACAACACACGAGGAACACGAAAAAATTATAATGGATATCCCAAAATTTACACATGGTTTTAATTAAGTAGAAAACTGGAATTTTTTCTTTAGATTGTTATTGTTGTATTGAATCATAAAGTACACAGGATAGGGTTATGTATAGAAAAAACTTCCACGGTTTTGCTGGCTCATACAAACTCTTTTGTTGAAAATTTCCTTGAGAATTTTTGTATAAATGTGGCTGAATTTCGTTGATGCAGCTATAAAATTGCTCCTTCAATGCACGGGTGGTTCATTGATTGTGACTTAAAATAACCTCATAAAAAGAAATCCATGATTTTAAAGGAAACGATCCCCGGCAGACCATTCTGATCACCGAAATGAGTAATTGAATTGTTTCCCGCGTGGCATCGTCTTGTTGAAATCACATGTCCACATTAATAACATCCAATTTAGGCAGACAAAAAACGTTGTAATCGTGTCGTTTCTCTTAGTTCCAACTGCGGAAATTTTTAGGTTAACAATGCCATCAGGATGAGAATCTGCTTCATCGCTTATGATGTATTGTAACTAACCCTAAACTGTCACACACTGGGGTCGGTCACGAATAACACGAAAAATGTTGGTCTCCAAGGCGTCAATTGCTGCTGGTGTATCAGCGTAAATCAGTGACTTCAGGTGGCCCCACAGGAAATAAGATAGGTCGACCTTGAAAGCCAAAAAATCGAAATCAAGTTATCGCGAAATTTTGTCGACTTATGGCACATAGCGTCAACCAATTAAAATCACATCTCGACCGGATCAATGACATCCATATTTTCAATCAAAAAATTATTGATCATGGTGCCGTAACGATGTCCATTGACCGTAAGCCGATCTCCGGCTTCATTTTTGAAAAAATAAGATCCGATGATGCCAAAAGCGTGTAAACGACACTAAACGGTGCATTTTCTGGATGTAATGGAGAGTCTGTAGGGTCTGTTGTAGATTGGTCTCACTCCATATGTGACAATTTTGTTTATTTACAAACCCGTTAAGCCAAAATTGCTGAACGCAATTTTGCAATCAAATAGTCGTCTATTAGTTGCGCGAATTGATGACTGATTTTCAAAGTAAATTTTGACAATTTACCAAATTTAAAGTGCCAGTGGCAAACTGTTATACTACTAACTGTCATGACAGTTCGTTTGACAGTTAACTCTTTCGTAAGTTCTATCGGGCTTATAAAACACCCTTTATTTATAATTTAAGAAAAAATATAAACAAATTTTGTGGAAAAAAAATTGGGATGAAAACACTGGCAAACTGTCATACTGCGAACTGTCATTCTACTAACTATCATGACAGTTCGTTTGACAGTTAACTCTTTCGTAAGTTCTATCGGGCTTATAAAACACCCATTATTTATAATTTAAGAAAAGATAAAAAAAAATTTATGGAAAAAAAATTGGGATGAAAAAAAAATTTTGTTGAAAAAATTATTTTTCAACAAAAATTTAAAAAAAAAAAATTTGGTGGAAACTTTTTTTTTATAATTTATAGAAAAAGTGATTGGTGAACAAAAAAAATTTGGTAGAAAAAATATTGGTAAAAAAATGTGGTGAAAAATATGGAAAAAATCGATTTTTTAAATAGCAATCTATCTATCTAATTTTGATGTATCAGTTAAGTATGTAAGTTATTTGGTGAATTTGGAAAGTATATTTCTATTTTCGCTATCTATAACAATGAAAAATGTGGAAATTACAAAAGGAATGACAAACTTATGCTGAAGGGTATAAAAAGACACATTCAGTTTCTTAAATTTCCTTACAAATTCTAATAAACATATTTATTAGAATTGATCAGCTATTTAATTGCTAACCGCTCGCTTAAAAACATGGACAGTGGAGCCGATTTTGTAAAAATATTCAAATTTTAAATTTTGGTAATTTTTGGGACACCCTATACAAACAGCTCTATTTATGTAAATTTCCTAAAACCGCTTTCGAATTTGATATTTTTATATAAAATTCACAGTGATTCATTATCAAATAATTCTTCAAACAATCTAAAACAACTTCTTTCTTATTCTAAAACCACTAATCCGTTTTTATATCCGCTAATTTTTATATAAAAAAAGAGTATTTAAATATATAATAAAATTTGCAAAACAAATTAGAACATGACTGCATACAAAACAAAAATCTGCTTAATTAATTTAATTATATTTTTGTGTTGTTTTTACCTAAACATAATATATATCCGTTGAAAATAATTTAAAATCTTTTTTTTGAATAAATTTACACTTACACATATATTACAAAGTAAAAAGTTTTCTAATAAAACAAATCTATCGACACCTGCTCTAATTGCTGGGAATTAAGTTGTTTGCTCGTAAATACAAGAAGTTTAGGTAATTGTCTACAATAAACAAAAACCACAAGACCAGTTTGTTTTAATTTAATAAAAATAAAAAAATAAAAAAACGAAACAGAAACAAGATCTAGTTTAATTAATAATAAGCTTTAAGAGACTGATATTAAAATAATCAGAATTTAAAAAAAAAACATATTTGAGATACTTAATTTTGTTTTGGGTGGAGAACATGTTTAATAACTAAGTAATAACTGGGAATAAAAAGTGAAATGTTTTAATAAAGTATTAACCTTAAAATGCTCAGTAAATAGTAAACAAAATTAGTTCAAAACTAACTAAAGATTTTGTTCATATTATAGCAGTCGATATTTGAGTCCGCATATAGAGAATTATACATAGATGCGAAACTTTTCAGTTTGTCAAACAAAAAATAACTCAAATCATTTATCTGATACAACAACAATATACATTTACTAACATGTATTTTGTTATTGCAAGAGTTAGGTTTTTGACCCTGCTAGAGTTAGGCTAGGACCCTTAACCAAATTATATTTAGTAACTTATACTCAGAGTATTTAATATCTATTCCCTGTTAGTAAGTTACAATACAACCACATTTGTTTGAGAATTTATTTTAAATTAAAAAATACTAAGTTTGTATATTAATTTTATCCTTGATGTGTCCCGCCTTATAATACCAATATTTGTGTGATTTATTGAATGCTTGTAGTTATTTATTATTTGTCAATTTTTATTTATTTATTTTTTTACAAGTGAATGAACTTTATTGGATGTTTTAGCACTTTAAATTCACCTCACATATCAATCAATACATTTAAACATATGTATGCATAATTAATATAGAAAAAAACATCATATTTTTATATTTTTATTGCGTTATGAGTCTGTCTTCTCTGTATATGACAAATCACACAAAACGCAACAAATTTTTGTTTGAAACAAAACAAATAAAATAACTATTTAACGTATTCCAACTAAATCAATTATAGACAAAAGCAAAAACTTTGCTACGCACAAAAAGTCTAAACAAAAGAAACTTAATTGTAGACGAGGTTAAATGGAAACTTTTTTGTAGCAGTTGTTATTAAAAATTCAATTTTTAATGCGTTTTAAAATACATACAACATGTTGAAATTTACGCATTTTGCATATTAATTACCAAATGGTGCATTCAACTTCCCAAAAGTGAAACAAATTGATTTGTAAACAATAGTGTTTTTACACAAATGTTTGCTGTGAAATTGTAATTAAAACTTTGGAAAAAACAAATAAAAAACATTTAAAACTATAGATTTACCACAAAATTTAAGTAGCTGTATTAACAAATATTGTCTTATGTTAAATAAACTGCTATTAAAGTTTTCCTATGATTTTAATGGAATATTTTTACAAAGCTGTAAAGTTGTAAAAGTATTAATAATATTAGTAGAGTTCAGTATTAAGTACGAACAGTATTGCAGCAAATGCAAAACTTCTCAGTAATACACAAAACAAATACACACAAAAAGCTAAAAAATTTTGAATTTCCAATGTTAGCAGACCATTTGCTCTTAATACTTAATATTTTCTTAAAAAAATCGGTTTTATCCAAAACCTTTTTGAACGGGAAAAATCTCTTGTAAAGAGTGTCAGCCTACTAGTCCGCTTTAAGTGTTGCTAATATAAAAAAATGGTTTCTGCTGAACCACAGAAACTATATTTATCATATATCATCATAAGTTGTCGTTCCCGAAGCGGTTATATATCTACGATATCCTGTAAAGAAGTTGCTTATATTATAAAGTACACAATATAGGTTTAGGAAAGGAATCTCACATCAGATAAAGACCTCCACAGCTTTGATTGGTCATACCCAGTCTTTAACTTAAGCTCTAAATTGTGGTTGCGAAATTCGTTGAACTTCCTCATTCAATGCAAGGGCAGTTATAGCTCTGTTGGCAAACACCTTTTACTTCAAATAACCCCATAATATAAATCCATTATGTTAAAACATACGATCTAGCGACCAATTCTGATCATTGCAACGAGAGAGTATACTCTGCATGAGACAGTATACTGTAACTGAACTATTTCACGGTATGGATGTTTTCAACAGCTTGTTGAATGAAATCAAATGTCGTATAACATTAATATAATACAATTTAGGCAGAAAGAGATTTTTTTTCTTGAAGCCATATTAAGCATCAGAAAAAATATGATTCAATCATGCCTTCAGGCCAAAATCGACATGAAACAGTGACACGTTGCGAATGCATTGGTTTTTCGACAATCAAACGTTGATTCTCTGAACCCCAAAGGAAGCAATTTTGACGATTAACAAAGTCATCAAGGTGAATATGTGCTTCATCGCATAGGATGATATTGGTCGAAACTGAGGACGCCAAACTTTCACTATTTTTTTAATATTCAACAATTATATCGAGCCTTCCGTCCAAAATCCACACCAAACAGTGACTTGTTGTATAAGCATTTGTTTTTTGATAATCACATGAGGGTTTTCTGAATCCAAAATGCGCCAATTTTGATGATTAATTCAATGAAAACTAGATATTCTCTCGTACTGTACTAAATAAATTCAAATCTTGCGTGAATTTTGAAACAAGGAGTGATTGCTTTGTTTGTTTTTTACCGAACAGCTACCAAGTTTGAGTTCTCACAAGACATTGCCCTCGAATTCCACAAATGCATCCAAAGAAGCGGTCTTAGCAGTGGTCCTTGCGGGAATCCTGACGTAATATTGTACGATTATGTGGCTTCGTCACTATGTTATGTTTTTCCATCCAGCAGAGTTCAAGGCACAGTCGTTTTTGGCCTTGTCTTTGCCATTGATTGCTTTTCTGGTCGTGTCTATAATGGAGTTTACCATATCTTGATATAGTCTTTCTCAAGCCATATTGGTTTTTGAAGAGACCTTCAATTTCTTCGTCTGTTGTTTTTGACTTTCATCAAGCAGTTGTCTGATGTTTAAAGAAGACATATATTTAAAACTACACCCAGGTTATGGTATCAGAATAAGTTTTAGTTTCTTCCAGTTGTCTATCCTTCAGGCTGGTTTAAAATAGTCTGTTCTCGTCTTAAGATCAGTCTTTGTTGCTCTATTAGGTATGTAGTCTAATTCTAGGGCTTTGTTATTGCAAATCCTTAAGCAAATGCTTAATATTTCTTTCGTATTCGTATCTATTTCGATTTTATACGTAGTTAAGAGAGAGTATATCACCCCTATCGGCAATAACATGTGATATTTATGTTCCCATGAAATATCCATTTCCCTCGAAGGGAAAATTGCTATCGTGATATTCCCATGAACTTTTCATTCACAATAGTTGATTTTGTTTGTAACAGCTGTTCATTGTTTACGAAATGGAAAAGGGAACATATTTCATGTATAATATTCCCAGCAGTTCTAGGAGACAGTCCCGAACTAGTGATTTTACCCATCATTTAGGGTGGGAACTAGTTTCTGCAATAGCTACGTGACTAGTTATTTTAACACGTGCATGTCCTAAGCAGGGGGTCAATTGACCCTTTTTGACTGCAATGAGACTGTCTAATAGCTGGTCCAAAGTAGTCTACCCATTGGATTCACATACTGGTTAAATAGTGTCGGTTACCTTACTAGCTACCTAGCTGGTGACTTGATCAGCTACTAGTTATTTTAACATGTACGGCTGCTAATTGACCTCAAATAGTTAGCTAAAAATACATATAATAGGTAGTCCAATAAACGATAGTTTGTAAACAAACCTTTCTTCGACAACTCTCCAATGGATTGCTTTTGGTGGATAAAATAACTACTTTTTAAAGAGCAGGTTACTAAGAGACATGTGATATCAGTATACTTAAGCAAAAATAAAAATTATTTGTATGAGAATTATATCAACACAAGTTGTATAAAACCAGTTTGAACGAATTACTCACAAAACGTTGAAAGTGTCTACAATCCAGATTACTTAGAGACACATATGTGACAATTGTCTTCACGCTAGATTACCTGGGATGTATAAAGTAACCAATCGTGTCAAATGATCAAAATATATAAATTGGAGTCAGCCAAGTGACATTTGTGACGATTACTGTCTATAAGGGATACATTGAACACTTGCTTAACTGCTGGGTTGATTCGCGATAGAGATGTATGTAACGTTCTCCTTGTTGTATTAATAATGTTACTATTTCGTTAATGAAGACACTT
The DNA here is from genome assembly GCA_942486065.2 of Calliphora vomitoria. Classification (NCBI taxonomy): domain Eukaryota; kingdom Metazoa; phylum Arthropoda; class Insecta; order Diptera; family Calliphoridae; genus Calliphora; species Calliphora vomitoria. The sequence goes on along the minus strand of OW818030.2, from coordinate 110,996,403 downwards.
TATTGAGTCTGCATAAAGGGTGGATTAGCCGACCGTAATGTAATGTAACCTTAACGGAACGGAACAGCTGATCGTTTCTATTGTGTGTAAAGTAGTTAAAGCAGTTATAGTGACAAAATGTAACGTAACTGTAACGTCTGAACCTGTTAAAAACAGAATTCTTTACGTTTCTACGTGACATTTAATAACGGTGTTGTCAACTTGTTGATTTTAAGTCTTGTATAAAAAATACTTATTTTGCTCAGAACGCTTAAAAATATTTGCAGTGTTCTAAATACATAAATAAAAAACCAAAACCTTTCAATGTTATGGTAATATTTACTTATTATACAAATTAATTCATACAAGTATTTATAAAATGTATACTAATAATCGGCGAAAGTATTTAAGTTTCAAAATATTAAATTAATATTTTGTATACACAAATTAACTATACTAATGGCAATTATTACAACTTGCGTTTATGTTTGATATAGTAAAAGTTAACTTTAAGCAATATAAAAAGGTATCCGTAAAGTCAACTTTTACTATTACGAACATTAAGGCAAGTTATAATAATGGCGCTTAGTATAAAGTACAATACAATATTAATTAATTTTTAAGTTATCGCACCTTTAATAAATAAAGTGTGTATGACTAGGTAATAAATAATATTTATAATTGTCTCCTAATGGATAATGATGATGAATACATTATGTGTAAATAAATACAGTTTATATGTAAGAACTATTACCAAACAATGTTAAATAAATATTTTTTAAATCGCAGAAAAAAATTATAAAACCGCTTGAACAGTATTTAAAACAATTATGTTGATAACACTTTTAAACAGCTGTTTACAATTTCAATCAGCGACAAGCGCGAAATATTAAAGAAAAACTTAAAATTAAACAAAACGTATTAAATTGGTCTTTATTAAAATGAACGACGAACAATTGATTTTATTGGTACAGGCCAATGAAAGTTTATACATCAAATATAGTTCCGGCTATATATTGTTTTGTTTGTTTATGTCAAAAACATATGACACGTTTTTAATGTTCTATAATCGCACTAAAGTGTTACGTTAAGTCAACATTACGGTTACATTACATCAACGGTCGGCTAACCCAGCCTTAAGCCTGGACATTATTACGGGGAACGCACTCTGCCTCTTTGAAATTTTCGGCTATACTTCAGATATACTCTCTATCGTTCTAGCAGTAATTCTTCATTCCTTTCTGGCTCGATCTTTTTCTTGGAATGGATGCAACCCACATCGTATTTACGATATTCGCTATACTACAGACATAAAGATAGAGACAGACAGGAACTGTCTCTATCTTGTTCTTGGAATGTATGCAACACGCTTCCTATTTAGGGTCTTCATTTTTCTATGATATCAAATATTGCACCAGAGGTCTAAAATTATTTTTGACAATAAAAAAGTGTCTGTCTTGAAATCCCCTAATGTCTGTTATAAATCTGTATTATTAAATAAACTATATATTTTTGCTCATAATTTAATGATTAATTATCTTTATTGTTAATATATTTTTAATAAGATTAAATAAACATTAAATTGAAAAAAAAACAGACTACATACATACATATAATTTGTTTAAAATATGGAAAAAAGAGTTAATAAAAACATTTAATGAGTGTTAAAATAAAACTTCCTAAAAGTCAAAAAAAAAAAAAAAAACATTATCGTTGAAACATCTTCAAATTTGTGTGTATTTTATATAAATCAATTTTTTTTCCTATAAATAAAACACACAAAACACAAGGTTGACCAAAGAAACTACTTAAATTATCACAGTAATAGGCAGCATCATTAACACCCAAGATGAGATGTTTAAAAGCAAAAATGTGTTAAAATTAAAATTGAAATAAAAGTAAAGACTATAATTTTAATAATTAATTGATTAATATAATGGCAAAGCATATAAAAGAAGCTAAGTTGTTAATAACAAAGAGTTAAAGAGTTCTCTCTTGATCGTGAAATTTTTCGTAGTAATGAAAGATCTTACGGAACTAAACAAAACAAATGGCTTTCTTTAGTGAACTTCATTGTGTTTAGACACTTGAGAGATTAATCTATCCTCGTATTTATACATACTACAATAATTTATTGTTTAAATACACTAAACATTAAGATCATTCTTTTTATCTAAATAATGAATTTATATCAAGAAAAACAATAGCTGCAAAGTTGTTGAAAATTTGAAAAGAAACAGGTGTATTGGGAAAACAAAAGACTTGAAAGACATCAAACTTATTTTGTTTAGACATTTTTGAAATAATTGTTTGAATGCAAATAAAGTTTTAAACATAAAAAGCATCGTTTTGTTTAATAAAATAACATAAATCATAAAAAAACGAAAATTTGAAATGAAAAATTTTGTGCAAAAATTTTGCAAAATAAAAAGAAAGTGTTTCTTTTTTTAAATGCACATATTTTAAAATGGAAAGCGAAAGGTTTCATAAATTAAGTCACTACAAATTGATAGATTTCTAAGGTAGAAAAATGACTTACTTCAAAGCTTAAGTCAAAATGTAATGACAGTTTTATGACAGCTACGAAACAATAACAAACACATACTGCAAAAAATGGCAGTAGCCTATTTTTTTTGAATTGGTTTTGACGGATCCTATCTTTTGGTCTTAATCGTTTTAATGAATTCACAGATAAAGGTTACATAGGCTGTTTTTTTTTTTTTATTGATTAAACTTTTATGCATAGATTCAACATTGAACTATCTTAAAATATATTATAAATTTGTTAACAAAATCGTTTAATTACTCCTATTGTACTTCCAACCAGACTAACCCAAATTCATATTTAATCACACGGGGTTTTAATTAACAAACGAAATGTTTCTTAACGAAACACAATCAAACAAAACCTATGATTTAAGCAACCACCAACTAACAAATTCATTTCAAAACCCACAGATATAAACATTTTGGAAACTTTATCTCACAAAACATCAAAACAAAAGACTTAAAGCCATTAAATTCAGTTAATATTAAATAAATAAAAATAAAGAAATTAATTAATTTAAACAAATAAACACAAATAAGTTCTTTTGAATAAAGGATTATCAAAAAGATTTATTGACAGAAATTTAAACTAAATTTATATTCGCATCATTATTTTGAAAATAATTGGTAGTTTTTTAAACAATTTATTTTGACACAACAATTAAAATAAATTATTTATTTTGTTTCATCTACTAATTTCTTTGTTCTTTTATTTTTTATTTATTTTTAGGCACTGGCAGTTCTCCCGCCCAGATTTCACAGCGCAGCATTAGTCCAAATAATTCCACCTCAACAAGTCAATTTAGTTTGCATCATAATAGTTCTGGCAGTTTAGGTAGTTCAACGCCTACATCACTGCACCCACAGGTAATTATTATTATTATTACTTACTAACATACACTATTATTAATTAGTGTCAAAATTTCATATTCTTATTATTTATTTAACAAAATATTTTTCTTATTTAGTCATCGGTTTCCACATTTAAACAGTCACCAAATTTATTAAACGGTAACGGTTCATTATTGGATAACACAATGCCAGGTGGTATACCAACTCCAGGAACACCAAATTCAAAAGCTAAGGTAAAACTTAATTACAAATTGTTTATATTTGAGTATTTAATTTTGTTTAATATTTGTTTCTCTTTAGGACAATTCACACTTTGTTAAACTTGTCGTAGCTTTATATCCCTTCAAAGCCATTGAGGGAGGGGATTTGTCTTTGGAAAAGGTAAGTTTTTTTAATTTCAAATAATTCTATGGCAATATTCCAGAACATCTTAAGTCATCTAGGCTTTGAATTTTAATTTCCAACAAATGTATAAAATTCTTTCAATTTAATATTGGTATTTACGATAATTACAATTACAATAAGCTTCTTTTTAAAAAATTAAAAAAATGCAAAGAACTCAATTTATTTTGTTATATTAGAAATGACAAACATTTTCGTAACCTCTCAACCAAAGTTTCGAAAGAATAAATTCCTTATTAAATTTCCAAAACAAAAGTTCGAAAGAATTAATTCTTAATTCAGAGTTATTACTCTTCACTAGGAAATGTAGCGTAGAGAGTTTTCATTTGCGGAAAAAGACGGCGTTGAGCTGACTTTATCAGAGGGAGCGAAGTAATTAGAGACCTTCTTTCATAACAAATTATCATGGAAGAAGAATACTCAGGAAAGGCTTAAAAAGGGTCTCAATGACTACTACACATGCAGGAATTCTATTGGTAAGAACTACGAGCAGGCATTGTAAACTGGATTTACACATCAGTTGTAAGGACTATTATTACTTATGGTTGCACGGTTTGATGGGAGGCAATGAGAAAAAGTAGTTATAAAAAGATACTCAGTAAAGTTCAGGTCTGTGCTTTCATGGGCATAACTGGTGCCGTCGGAAGCACACCTTAGGCAGCATTGGACATAATCCTTAACTTACTGCCAATTGAAAACTATGTGGCAAGTGTGGCTGCAAGGAACTTTTACAATGCAGAAATTGAAAGGCAGACATTTTTCTCATTCTCTTTTTGAACCTGCCTAAACCTTTTACAATCGTGAAATTAATAGACAGACAGAAATTGTTCGTTCTTTTTCGCTGTGTGAATATTTTCATTGTCAAATGCATTTAAACATTGATGAGAGAAATATTATATGAAGGAACAACATGAAAATTGCGAAGAGTGGCAAAGAGAAACAAAAAATGTCTAGTACAGATAGTCATGTACTACACACTCTACCTTTTCAACCCCTCGTCATCAAACTTCGTCTGTCTACCTTTCAATTTCTGCATTGTAAAAGGGGACTTAGACTCTGAGTCTGCTCTGATAGATTACACAAAAATTTTATACGAGGTAGGTCTAATTGGTCCGGTTAGTTTGTATCCCTAATAAGATTTCGGATCATAGGGTAACGAATTCCGACTTCGGTATTTCACACTTAATGCAGAGATCCTAGTAATCTGGAAAGCCAAGGACTCACAGAGGTTTCTGTAATGACAATTTATGTAGATAGTCAGGCAGCAATGAGCGCTTTGAAATGTCATATGCTACACTCGAGCATAGTGTGGAACTATAAGAAAGCTAAAGAAGCGTTATTGGAACTATACACAATCAGATTGTGTTGGATACCAGAGCACTGCAACATACAGGGAACTGAGATAGCAGATGAACTGGCCAGACAGAGTTCTGGACTATATTAATAGGGACTGTGAGGTTAAACCTCCTATATAACACTACTATAGGTTGATCTTCCAAAGATTCCGGGATTCTACGAACCAATCCTGTTGTAGTAGGACGGATTGCAGGGTGTCCAGGTCTATTTGGCCAAAGCTGGATGTAAAGGCAAACAGAATACTAATTGGGTTGGATAGGAAAAGTCTCTGGTCAAATTAAATTAAGAAAAAATTGTTTTATTCAATTAGATTTGAAATAACAAAAGTTAAATCATTCAATGGCTGAATGAGTGAATGAATTCTTTTATGAATTAATTTCATTATAAATTGATTCAACAATGAATGAATTCTATTCAAATAAAATCATATGAATGAAGCTCAAGAACTAGTTTTTGGGAAAGGATTTACGGTATGAATTGCCTGCAATTTTAAATTCTAAATTAAGATTTTAGTGAATTAAGTTAAAATTTAGTTAAATAATTAATTCGAATCTCTGCTCCCAACATGTTTTTCCAAGACTTTAATAACGATTTCTGACTCTAACTCACGAATTACTGAGACAATATTGCTCTTAATAGTCTAGAACATTTCTGGATTATCTGCATAGTTTCCTTCTTTAAGCACAACCTACAAAATAGTCTAAAGGGATCAAATGGTAGCTTCGAGGTGACATCAACATAATTTTTTCAATTTAACTTGAATAAATTTAGATATAATATTTCTTTTGCTATATTATGGCATTTAATTTTTAATCTAATTTTCCAAGATGTAACCCTATTCCTCTTAAGAATCTAGACCATTTTGAAATTATTCCTTAAGATCTCATCAACAAAATGGCTGAGCTTAATGAAAGCAAATATCGTCCTAGTTGATATCATGTTGGAAAATTTTTAAAGTTTTGTTTTTAATTTACAAATATTATGCTAGAACAAAATATCATTGTCTTAAAAATATTTAATTTTCCACTCAAGTTGTTTTTATCTGTTGCCACTGAAATAGTTTTAGTTTTAAAAGTTTTTATTTAACTTGCAATGTTTTATTTTAAAAACTAAATTTTTCTATTCTCTTTTTAGAATGCCGAATATGAAGTAATTGATGATTCCCAAGAGCATTGGTGGAAAGTTAAAGATGCCATGGGTAATGTTGGTTACATACCCAGTAATTATGTTAAACCCAAGGCCTTATTGGGTTTAGAAAGATACGAGTGAGTATAGCTAACTTATAGTTACGTAAAAAGCAGTTATATGTTTTCTGTTCTGTAAATTAATTCATTCTGGTGTTCTACAAATCACAGTACATTAAAACATGTTTGATTACTCGAAAGTAAAATGAGTAAATCAAGTGGATTATGTTTACAGAACAGGGCCGATTACCAAATATTAATAACACAACGAACCAAATTTGCTTAAAATAAATACTATTCTTACAAAATAAGTCATATACAAACTTAAAAGTTAACAATTTCCCCTTTTTAGGGTGAAATTGCAGTGCGCAATGTTGCGGTTTTCAAGAAAAGACAATAAAAGTGCAATTTAATGGCAAAAAAGGCAACATTGTTGAATGTAGATTTAAAGCCTTAAAAATTTCTAATGACACTATTTAACGTTTAGATTCAATTCTCCGTAGGTTCTATTCAATTTTTTTAATTTGTTTACTTAATGGAAAGTAAACGTTCTCTGTGTTGCCTATTTCCAAAAAAGCTATCAACCCCATTAGCCCTCAGATTTACTTGTAAATCTGTTGATTTCTTGTAAAAAAAGCCCTTTTGAAGGCATACAACACTGTAGTATCTTCCATCACCAGCCATAGTCGAATGCAATACCCACTCGACAGACTTGTTCATCTTCTACCCCTCTGAACTCCATGTCACATTGGACAGCTTTACTTCTCCTCACTACATGCCACAGCAATCTTCCATAAACATCATATTTTAATCAATATTCTCAAAGCAGTTACAGGCAGCAGATAAAGAAACGTCAATAGTCAATGACGTCTTCTGTGTGACACCAAGTGCTGAAATTTTAAACAAAATTTCAAACGATTGTCCTTTTGGAATGTCATCCAAACTGCAATATCACTAGGGTCCCACCCGGTAACATATTGTCAACTAGTTGTATTAAACCCACGAATAGGGATCTTATTTATTAGCTAACCCTAAATCAAGTGAAGTTATGAACTTACTCGTATCATACGGAGACAATAAAAAAGATGGTACGAAATAACAAAGTTAGTTAAATTTTTGCAATGAAGACTGACTTGAATTATTTTTTAGTTTTTAATCATAAATTTGCTTAAGAGTTTAAACCAAGTTGAGTTTGATTCAAATTATTTTCATTTTTTAAACCTGAGTTATTTTGAGAGTTTGAACTAATCTTTGTTTTGTTTACAACAAATTTCGAGTTTCATTTCTCAAATTATTTTAATATTGAGGTAAAAAACTCTTTATATTTTTGTTAACTAGAGCTCTATAATGGTCAATGACGCCTTCTTAGTGTGACACCAAGTGGTGAAATTTTAAACAAAATTTCAAACGATTGTGCTTTTGGGATGTCATCCAAACTGCCACTACTACCCAATACTAAGGTCTTATTTATTACCGAATCCTAAATCAAGTGAAGTTATGTTCTTATCATGCGGATACAATAATGAAGATGACATGAAAGAACAAAGTTAGATCAATATAAGATTTGTTTCTGACTGGAACTATTTTTCATAACATTTTCTTAAGAATTTAAACCAACTTTATTTCTTTAACTTCCCTTTGTTATTTGAATTTGATTCAAACTATTTTCATGTATTAAACCTGAGTTATTTTGAGAGTTTGAACTAATCTTTGTTTTGTTTACAACAAATTTCGAGTTTAATGTTGAGATATAAAAAGCTGTAGTACTCCTTGGGAAGTTCATGCTGATGATAATCCCTTATATTTTTGTGAACTAGAGCTCTATAACAGAAAAATTGTTAGATAAGATGAACACATCAGCGTAGAACTAAAACATAAATAATTATTATTTAGGAACTTGTTTAAAATAATTATTTACTAAGAGCTAGTTTCTTACTTGTCAGTTAAACGTAGCTTAACACGCTGTTATATTAAACCTGAAACATATTTAGCCGGGATTTAACCAATGATTGTGTTTCTCACTAATGGATTAATTTTGTTAGCATTGCCATACTTTTCAGTCAAATCACATATGTATTCCTCTAAATTGTTCATATAAATATGGCAATACTTAATTTTATAAGAAAAAACAAACGCGTACATAACTTTTTTTGTAAATTTTAACTTTGTAAAAGAAAAAGTGACATTAAAGTATATAAAATGCATTTTAAAAATTATATTGATGTTAATAAAGCAAATCAAAACAAAGAGCTGCTATGCTGAATGGTTTATTTTAATTTTCAGCTGTTTGTTCTTTGGCATTTTATACTTAGGTTTAACTCACCAATGATGCTCAGTTAAACATAGATTATATACTAAATAAACAATAAGTGAGAAACACAATTTATAGTTTAATCTAGATTTAAACGATGAATGTAGATTAACTTTATCCCAGAAACTAGCTCTAATAATGTTTTTAATTTTTTGTTTACAGATGGTACGTTGGTGATATGTCACGTCAACGGGCTGAATCCTTGCTAAAACAGGGTGATAAAGAAGGCTGTTTTGTGGTGCGTAAGTCATCGACAAAAGGTTTATATACACTATCGCTGCATACCAAAGTGTAAGTAAACAATTTTAATAATTAAATATATAAAACTGCCTAACTTTCGCAACAACATAATACATGTTAATCAATGTATTTTATTCATGACATGTGATTTGTTTCATTTGTGTTTGACAAAACAGAGTGATCTGTCTATTGTCAAAAACCTTATTATCGCAACAACAAAATACATGTTAGTCAATGTATTTTGTGCTTGTATCAGACATACTATGATTTGTGTTATTTCTATTTTACAAAATGGAGTGTCTCTTTTCTATCTATATTTCTCTATGGTTTCAACATTCCAAAACTAAATTATATTTAGGTCAGCGAAAGGCATTGAGCTCTCAAATGAGCTCTCTTGTTTTTGTTTTCACATGTACGCAAGCACACACATTGTACAAAAACAATCAAAACCAGTCAGTCTCGCATGAGCTTTGATAGAAGCAGGTTGTTTTACGCTTTTCGCTTTTTATGCTTGTTTATTTCAGTTATTGTTTTTGTTTTTTTCTCAACTTTTTACTCAACTCATACAACTACAATATCTAAAAACTATAGTGGTGTGAGTCTGCCTTTCGCTGATTTAGGTTATCTCAAATTTTGTTTTTAACTTTCATGAAGAAAATACTTTTTACAAACACTTGGCCTTTTATGATCCCAAAGATCATGCAAAATAACTTTTATATAATAAAAAAAATAAAATTTTACCTATTTTTCCTTACAGTCCCCAATCACACGTTAAACACTATCACATCAAACAAAATGCTCGCGGAGAATACTATTTAAGTGAGAAACATTGCTGCGAAACCATACCAGATCTAATCAACTATCATCGACACAATTCAGGAGGATTAGCATGTCGCCTAAAATCATCACCATGCGATCGTCCAGTACCACCTACAGCCGGTTTATCTCATGGTAAGTTTTAAATTAAAAAAAGAAATTAATAAAATTTTTAATAAATAAATTCTACTATTCTTTTTCTTACAGATAAATGGGAAATTCATCCTATGGAATTAATGTTAATGGAAGAACTTGGCTCCGGCCAATTTGGTGTGGTGCGCCGTGGCAAATGGCGCGGTTCTATAGATACCGCTGTTAAAATGATGAAAGAGGGCACCATGTCCGAGGATGATTTCATTGAAGAGGCCAAAGTTATGACCAAATTGCAACATCCAAATTTGGTGCAATTATATGGTGTTTGTTCCAAACATCGTCCTATTTATATAGTCACTGAATACATGAAACATGGCTCATTGTTAAATTATCTCAGACGTCATGAGACCACATTGATTGGTAATATGGGTTTATTGCTTGATATGTGCATACAGGTTAGTTGAAATTAGGAATAACAAAATTAATAATAATAAATGTTTATTTTAAATAAATATGTTTTGTTGTACAGGTCTCCAAAGGCATGGCCTATTTGGAACGTCACAATTATATACATCGCGATTTGGCGGCTCGTAATTGTTTGGTTGGTTCCGAGAATGTTGTGAAGGTGGCTGATTTCGGTTTGGCTCGTTATGTTTTAGACGATCAGTATACTAGTTCTGGCGGTACCAAATTTCCTATTAAATGGGCTCCTCCAGAAGTATTGAATTATACACGTTTCTCCTCCAAATCAGATGTTTGGGCTTATGGTATGATTTTCCTTGATATTTATTAGATTTTCATTTGATATTTACTTAATTTGAACTGTTTGTTCTTTTTTTCAGGTGTCCTTATGTGGGAGGTGTTCACATGCGGAAAAATGCCTTATGGCCGTCTAAAGAATACTGAAGTTGTTGAACGTGTCCAACGTGGTATTATTTTAGAAAAACCAAAGTCATGTGCTAAAGAAATTTACGATGTAAGTATATTAATTATAAATTTGTATATGAATTTTATTAATTATACAATTTTTTTTCTTTTTAGGTCATGAAAAAATGCTGGTCTCATAGTCCTGAAGATCGTCCATCATTCCGTGTCCTCAAAGAGCAGCTCGCTTTAGTGGCACAAACACTCACCGATTAAATACATTTGTTTCGTTTTTATTTCTATAATTTAATTTAACTTAACTTCTCTCTACCACTCTCCTAACGTCTCACATACAACATACATCAAAACTAATGACCCAACTACATCATCAAACACTGAAGAAAATCATAAGCTTATAGCAGATGAAAAGTTATTTCTAACACTTTTCTTATACTAAATTTATATAAATAATTTAAAAAGGAGAAATAAGCATATAATATTATTTATACAATACATAAAAAATGCCAAGATACAAGCACTGATGAAGTTAAATATTTATTAGATATAAATAATAACAATACAAACAGAAAAAAAACTAAGTTAGCAGAATATACATTATAATAATAGTATATAACACTATATATATTTATATATATAATATGATATGACCGAAAATAATTTGGACAACTTAAACTAAATAACAAAACTTAGCAAACAAAAACAACAAAACTCTAAAACTATAACCAAGTCTTTAGTGTAGGTTTTGAAATTTTGTGAAAATATAACAACAACCAAATTAATCAAACATTATTCAAGAAAATGTTTAAAGAAATTAGTTTGGTTTTATATCATTAATAATATACTGAACATATTTAATACTTATATAAAAACAAAAAATAAACTACTATGAAAGCAGAAAACAAAAAAATCAGTATGTAAATAGTGTTTAAGTCTAAAACTGATAAATTTACGTTATAGTTTATAAACTGCAAAGAAGGAAAGAAAGAAAAACAAACATAATACATTCTTAAAAAAATTTAGAATTTTTTTTTTTACATATGCATATAATACAAAAACTTTAAATAAGTAAATTTAGATAAAACAAAATTTGAAAAAGAATTTAATAATTTGCGCCAAGTTTTTTTTATACTATTTTATACATAAATACCTATAAAGCAAAACATGTGTGAAATGTTTTTGCCAAGATAGGGAACTTAAACTAAACAAAAAAACAAAATATGTGCTTTTAAACAAATTAAATTATAGCCTAAATAATATAAAACAAAAATATTTAAAAAAAACAACATACTTTAGCTTGTAAAAAAAAAATATATAAGAAGTCTTCTTTTTAAAGAAGATCAAGATCAACCAACCTTAATTCATTTTATAAACTTAAACTTTAAATAAAGACTTGAAATTATTATTATTTTTAAGTCTTTGTTTAATTTTACTTAAATTTTATTTAATTGTCTTTTTGTTTATTTGTTTAAAAATTCGAATTGCTGAACAATTCGAATTTGACATTCACTACAAACTTTAAAAACATTTAAATTTTTTTTAAAAATTCTTTTTATTATTAATTTTTGTGATTTATGTTTAATTATTATAATTATTTTATTTGATAATCTAGTATTTTAAGATAACATCTCAAAAAGTAAACAAGAATTTAGAAATAATTTTTGCAATTATTGTTTGTTTTACTTCATTTTTTATTTTCTATAATTTTATAATTATAAAAACCTTAAATTTAATCATATCAAATGTGAATTATTTTTCTTATTATTATTGTTTGTTTTTTATTTAAATTTTTTGAAAGAAATTTTGCTTCAAACTACTAAACTGCGTTTTTGTTTAACAATTTCTTAAAAAAAAATTGAAGTTTTTTGTTTAAATTAAAAATAAGTTTTTATGCAAAAACTGGAAAGAAAAAAGCAAAAGAATTTTATAGTTTCTTGAGAACATTTTTTTATTGATTTTTTTTTATTATTTTGTAAATTTTAAGCTGTATTAAAATTAATTTTTTATAAAAATAATTATTAAATAAAAACAATTTTAAAAATTTACATTTTTCTTGGTTTTAATTTTATTTGGTTTTGTTTATTATACAAAATATATAAAACACACAAATTGCCACAACAAAACATTCATTCTTACACTTTACTTTAACTACTGCATAGTTTTAGGCTGTAGAAAATGGACAAAATTATGACATTAGGAAATGTTTGTCCTTATTCCTCGAATTTAGTTTTTTCCATTTATCTTCTAAAAACGTGGCCCAAAATGGCTGTAAACCTCTTCTAAAGATATTTTCACATGCTGAATCCGAAAATGGCCACCAAATTTAGCTAGAATTAGTTTTTTATAAAAATTCAAAAAATATTTTCTCTATCAAGGTCAACTTAATTTATATGACTCCTAAAACATGTCATACTAATTGCTACATTTAATATTACATAAATAGTGTTTGTTTTAGAGTATAACTAACTAGCAACAAATACAAAATTTTAGATTTGTATGAAATATTAATCGTATTAAAATTTGAAGTTCATTTTCGGATTCAGCGTGTGAAATTACCTTATTGTCCACTTTCCAGCCCAAATTGGCCACTATTTTCCGAGATAAACGCTAAAAAAAATCCTTAAATATTCCTAGATTTTAGGATTTAGTTTAGCCTTCATTTTAAATATCACATCAATATTTATAGCATACTTTTGAGCGTATTTTAAACAGAAAAATGTGTATTTTGAGATTTATGTGAAAATGTGATCGTACATAAATTTGGTTGCTATTTTCGGAATCAGCGTGTAAAATTACCTTATTGTCGAGTTTCCAGACCAATTTAGCCACTATTTTCCGAGATAAGTTAAAAATTTGTTTAAGATAATTTCCTACACTTAATCGGAAAATTGATACCAAATTAAGCTACCATGAGTTGTATATAAAAATTTATTTTAAGTTTTTTCCAATTATCTCCACAAATAGTGGACCGATTGGTCTGGAAACTCGACAATAAGGTAATTTTGGACGCTGATTCTGAATATGGGCACCAAATTTTGCTGCAATTAGTATTTTTTACAAATCCAGAAATATTTTTTTTGTACCAGCAAGCTGTTTGCTTTCCCCCCTAAAGTATGCTGTACTAATTAGTGCTTGGTATTTGTTGGTGTAATTGAATGTATTTTATACAGAGCTGACTTGTAAAAAATGTGTATTTTGGGATTTATGTGAAAATGTGATCGTAGGTAAATTTGGTTGCTATTTTCGGAATCAGCGTGTAAAATTACCTTGTTGTCAAGTTTCCAACCCAATTTAGCCACTATTTTCCGAGATAAGTTAAAAATTTGTTTAAGATAATTTCCTACACTCAGTCGGAAAATTGATACCAAATTACTCTACCATGAGTTGTATATAAAAATTCATTTTAAGTTTTCTCCAATTATCTCCACAAATATTGGACCGATTGGTCTGGAAAATTGACAATATGGTAATTTTGGACGCTGATTCTGAATATGGGCACCAAAATTTGCTCCAATTAGTATTTTATACAAATCCAAAAATATTTTTTTTTGTACCAGCAAGCTGTTTGATTTCCCCCCTAAAGTATGCTGTACTAATTAGTGCTTGGTATTTGTTGGTGTAATTGAATGTAGAGAGAATTTTTTAACAATTTTCTTTGATTTTGGGCATATTTTATACAGAGCTGACTTGGAAAAAATGTGTATTTTGGGATTGATGTGAAGAAGTGATCGTACGTAAATTTGGTTGCTATTTTCGGAATCAGCGTGTAAAATTACCTTATTGTCGAGTTTCCAGACCAATTTGGCAACTATTTTCCGAGATAAATATAAAAAAAACTAATACCAAGGAATGTGACGAAACATGTCTTCACTTTAAATATCATATCAATATTTATAGCACACTTTTGGTCGCATTTTAGACAGCGCTGACTTGGAAAAAATGTGTATTTTGGGATTTATGTGAAAAAGTGATCATAGGTAAATTTGGTTGCTATTTTCGGAATCAGCGTGTAAAATTACCTTATTGTCGAGTTTCCAGCCCAATTTGGCCACTATTTTCCAAGATAAGTTAAAAATTTGTATAAAATAATTTCCTACACTCAATCGGAAAATTGCTACCAAAGTAAGCTACCATGAGTTGTATATAAAAATTCATTTTAAGTTTTTTCCAATTATCTTCACAAATAGTGGACCGATTGGTCTGGAAACTCGAAAATAAGGTAATTTTGGACGCTGATTCTGAATATGGGCACCAAATTTTGCTCCAATTAGTATTTTATACAAATCCAGAAATATTTTTTTTGTTCCTGCAAGCTGTTTAAATTTCCCCCTAAAGTATGCTGTACTAATAAGTGCTTGATATTTGTTGGTGTAATTTAATGTAGAGAGAATTTTTAACAATTCTCTTTGTTTTTGGGCATATTTTATACAGAGCTGACTTGGAAAAAATGTGTATTTTGGGATTGATGTGAAGAAGTGATCGTACGTAAATTTGGTTGCTATTTTCGGAATCAGCGTGTAAAATTACCACATTGTCGAGTTTCCAGCCCAATTTGGCCACTATTTTCCGAGATAAATGTAAAAAAAAAACTAATATCAAGGAATGTAACGAAACATGTTTTAAGCTACCATGAGTTGTATATAAAAATTAATTTTAAGTTTTTTCCAAATTATCTCCACAAATACTGGACCGATTGGTCTGGAAACTCGACAATAAGGTAATTTTGGACGCTGATTCTGAATATGGCCACCAAATTTTGCTCCAATTAGTATTTTATACAAATCCAGAAATATTTTTTTTGTACCAGCAAGCTGTTTGATTTCCCCCCTAAAGTATGCTGTACTAATTAGTGCTTGGTATTTCTTGCTGTAATTGAATGTAGAGAGAATTTTTTAACAATTTTCTTTGATTTTGGGTGTATTTTAAACAGGAAAAAATATGTATTTTGGGATTGATGTGAAAAAGTGATCGTATGTAAATTTGGTTGCTATTTTCGGAATCAGCGTGTAAAATTACCTTGTTGTCGAGTTTCCAGACCAATTTGGCCACTATTTTCTGAGATATATGTAAAAAAAAAAATTTGTTCAAGAAATGTACGAAACATGTTTTCATTTTAAATATCACATCAACATTTATAGCACACTTTTGAGCGTATTTTAAACAGAGCTGGCTTGGAAAACATGTGTATTTTTGGATTGATGTGAAGAAGTGATCGTACGTAAATTTGGTTGCTATTTTCGGAATCAGCGTGTAAAATTACCTTATTGTCGAGTTTCCAGACCAATTTAGCCACTATTTTCCGAGATAAGTTAAAAATTTGTTTAATATAATTTCCTACACTCAATCGGAAAATTGATACCAAATTAAGCTACCATGAGTTGTATATAAAAATTCATTTTAAGTTTTTTCCAATTATCTCCACAAATAGTGGACCGATTGGTCTGGAAACTCGACAATAAGGTAATTTTGGACGCTGATTCTGAATATGGGCACCAAATTTTGCTCCAATTAGTATTTTATACAAATCCAGAAATATTTTTTTGTACCAGCAAGCTGTTTGATTTCCCCCCCTAAAGTATGCTGTACTAATTAATGCTTGGTATTTCTTGCTGTAATTGAATGTAGAGAGAATTTTTTTAACAATTTTCTTTGATTTTGGGTGTATTTTAAACAGGAAAAAATATGTATTTTGAGATTGATGTGAAAAAGTGATCGTATGTAAATTTGGTTGCTATTTTCGGAATCAGCGTGTAAAATTACCTTATTGTCGACTTTCCAACACAATTTGGCCGCTATTTTCCGAGATAAGTTAAAAATTTGTTTAAAATAATTTCCTACACTCAATCGGAAAATTGATACCAAATTACTCTACCATGAGTTGTATATAACAATTCATTTTAAGTTTTCTCCAATTATCTCCACAAATAGTGGACCGATTGGGCTGGAAACTCGACAATAAGGTAATTTTGGACGCTGATTCTGAATATGGGCACCAAATTTTGCTCCAATTAGTATTTTATACAAATCCAGAAATACTTTTTTTTGTACCAGCAAGCTGTTTGATTTCCTCCCTAAAGTATGCTGTACTAATTAGTGCTTGGTGTAATTGAACTTTGAAAAAATATGTATTTTGGGATTGATGTGAAAATGTGATCGTATGTAAATTTGGTTGCTATTTTCGGAATCAGCGTGTAAAATTACCTTATTGTCGAGTTTCCAGACCAATTTGGCCACTATTTTCCAAGATAAGTTAAAAATTTGTTTAATATAATTTCCTACACTCAATCGGAAAATTGATACCAAATTAAGCTACCATGAGTATTATATACAAATTCAGTTTTAGTTTTTTCCAATTATCTCCACAAATAGTGGACCAATTGGTCTGGAAACTCGATAATAAGGTAATTTTGGACGCTGATTCTGAATATGGGCACCAAATTTTGCTCCAATTAGTATTTTATACAAATCCAGAAATATTTTTTTTGTACCAGCAAGCTGTTTGATTTCCCCCCTAAATTATGCTGTACTAATTAGTGCTAGATATTTGTTGGTGTAATTGAATGTAGAGAGAATTTTTTAACAATTTTCTTTGTTTTTGAGAGTATTTTAAACAGAGCTGACTTGGAAAAAATATGTATTTTGGGATTGATGTGAAGAAGTGATCGTATGTAAATTTGGTTGCTATTTTCGGAATCAGCGTGTAAAATTACCTTATTGTCGAGTTTCCAGACCAATTTGGCCACTATTTTCCAAGATAAGTTAAAAATTTGTTTAACATAATTTCCTACACTCAATCGGAAAATTGATACCAAATTACTCTACCATGAGTTGTATATAAAAATTCATTTTAAGTTTTCTCCAATTATCTCCACAAATAGTGGACCGATTGGTCTGGAAAATCGACAATAAGGTAATTTTGGACGCTGATTCTGAATATGGGCACCAAATTTTGCTCCAATTAGTATTTTATACAAATCCAGAAATATTTTTTTTGTACCAGCAAGCTGTTTGATTTTCACCCCTAAAGTATGCTGTACTAATAAGTGCTTGATATTTGTTGGTGTAATTAAATGTGGAGAGAATTCTATTTAACAATTTTCTTTGATTTTAAGTTTTTTAATTTATTTCCGTTAATAACGGTCCGATTTGGCTGGAAAACATTTCATAAGGTATTTTCCCATGCTGAATCCGAAACTGGTCACAGAATTTAACTACGATTAGTATAACATGCTAATATGAAAATACTTTTTTTGTTCCAATTAAGCTCTGTTTCTAATCTGCCTTAAGGTATGCTATAGACATTTTAACATTAATCTTTTGTATTGAGGAAAACAGTTATGTGAAATTGAGTATCATTGCAGTTTGTGTCATCCTATCTATACGACTTTTAAAGTACTATAGATAAATATAGAAACTAAAAAAAACTCAAACATAAAAATTACTGAAAATAATCACATATACGTGTGTTAGATTTTTTAACTAATGCATTCTCACCAGGTATTTGATAACTGTGTTACCGATCTATGTGTATTTATCTTGGTAAGGATAAGTTTGTGATTCCGTTTGAAATTTCTAAAAGAAAATTCACTCAACATTTTTTCACCAAAAAATTTTCTTTTCATCAATTCACCATTCAAAAATTCTTTTCAATATTTATCTTAAAGTATACTTCGGTGAAGGGTAAATAAGATTCGGCACAGCCGATTATGGCATTCTTACTTTTTTAATACTGTAAAATTAAAGAAATACTTACGTACTGCTCAAAATAATCTCAATTGAAAAGGAGTAACTTGTAATAAAATCGCGAATTTTTATTTGATTTTTTTATTTTTTAGTTTTGAAAGGTATTTTATTCTCTTGTTAATTCTATAGTTTAATAGAACACTGCTGTTAGGTAAAAGAACAAATTCTAAAAAATATAAGGGCACCGAATATTTAGTTAAAGTTTAACAAATTTTAAGGCTGAACGTTGAGTCAAAAACTGGTTCTGTAGGTTCAATAGTTTGTTATGAAACACAGCTATAATCCAGAATATTTTTTAATTTTTCCTTAATTTCCTTTGTATGTTTAAACTCAAAAAAGCAGCAATATTTTTTTAGCTAAATACTATTTCAATATCTCCATTTTCCATATTGTAATTTCACAATTCATTGCTAATTATGGGTACCAACATTTAGTACTTATTGAAGTTTGTACTTGTTGAATATGTCAGAAGTTTGTACTAAAAATCAAGATTTTTGGGTCTATTATGGATGTCAACCGAACTAAAATTACGTTATCAGTTTCCATTATATATCAGATGGCATCTATTATATTCTGCTGCCAAAATGGCAACCAGAAATTTGTGATTTCCCTCTGGCAATGCATCTGAATTTCAGTTGCCATCCAGAATTGACCCATTTAATTTTAATATATAGGATATGTAAAATAATAATAAGTAATAAGTAATATATCAAAAATTATTTATAAACTTTATAAAAATAAATGAAAAAGAATTTACCACTTTTCGGCTTTTCGTTAATAACTTATGATCACAGATCATCTAGGTCCAATGGAATATCAGTTCGAGAACAACCATGCGTTAAATGATTCTATTAAACATAAGCTTCGTATTTGAAATTCTATTTTATTACCCGCCATTGTTCTTTTTTTTATGGATTCTGATTTATTTTCCAGTTACAGCTTCTCAAAACAGCTTTTACCCTGCAAATTAGGCAACAAATAAATCAAATAAAATAAAATTATGGTTGTGACTCATTACGACAATGCTTTGATTGATCAAAAGGTTTGCTCGTTTCGGCAGAAATGTGAGCGTTTACAATGTCGTGGTAAATATTGTTGAAAGTTTGTCAGTTGCTTTTTCTTTTTATTAAAACATCTGTTAATTCCGAATTATACGGTTGTTGCAGCATTGACTATGTCGGCATTGTTAGACTAGGGTCGTTCCGGAGCGAATATACAAATGTTATCGAAATGCAAGGGTATGACATGGTTTCAATAGATTCGGATTTTCCACACGAAAAACGTTTTTTGCCTTTACTTACTCTCTTTAGAGGATCTAATGCCCAGGTATGTCTTAATAATTGTTTTTTCTGGATCTATTTGGTTAACTGAAAAAATCACAAATGTAAAGACTTTCTTAATAAATAATCATGTTAGTGGAAAACTTTTACCAAGAGTTTATCATGCTTCGATAGTGATTTTATTATAGTAATGCCTTTTTTATCATCAGAAATCCTTGAAATCCAAATAAAAAAATTGAGTGAAGAGTTTTGAATGCCATGTAAAATGTGTTCTGAAATAGACAAAAAAAAAAAAAAAAAAATACAATATTATTTTTACTTAAATAATTTTCACTTATCATTTACTTAAAATTATAAAACATATAAATTATTTAGCACATATCGTCAAATGAATATACAAAAGAATCCAATAAAACAATATAAGTATTGAGAAATATCCTAAAAAATACAAAAATTAGAAAACCTATTTAAATACTAGGCACTGACTACTAAACTCCACTGACTAAAACACCATTTATCATCCCAATAAACTAAACCTTCAACTGTTGTAGCTAACAGCTAATTTTCTTTGTAGACAAAACAATAAGGGTATTCACTTAGCTAAGATCACTTAAAAGTAGTTTCTTAAAACACAATAAATCAAAATGAACACTTTAAAAAAAAAAACATTTCCAAAAATCAAACGTGAATACCACTAATATCTTGTAACAAATTGTGAATACAAACAATAAATAATTGAAGGTTTCAGAGATCACAAAGAGCAAATGCAAAAAAGAACAAACAAAAAATAAAAAAACTAAACTAGACTAAATTAAACCATCAGAAAAAAACTTGACAAACTTTGTAAAGTGACAGAGGTAGAAAAATAACTCAATAAAGAAAAAATTTGTAGCTAACCAAAAAAAAAAAAAATGTATATTTAGAATATGAATGTAATAAACCAAACACAAATATTTTTTTGAAAATTATGCATATTAATAACAAGAAATAAATATTGCATAATTATAAATAAAACAATAAAACCTAAATAAATGTGAAAATTTATTAATTTATCAACTAAGTGAAAAATTATGAAAAAAAACTAAATATTTATAAATTATAATTAACAACTTATTCAAATTAATCGGCTTATTTCAATGTAGTCATTTGCAATGAGATGTTTAATGCATAAACAAAATTTATATAAAAAAATAATAATAATTTAACTGAAATTTAATGGTGATATTCTATAAATTACAACAACAAGTCAAAAATAACTAAGTAAATATAAATAAAATTGAAAATAAAAATAAAAAAAAAAACCAAAAATTAATTATAAGTTGAACAATTAATTAAGATTTATTAAAATTGCATACGTTTATAAATAATTTATATATAAAAAAAAACAAAAGAAAATGTTGTTTTTATTTCACAAATATTCTGCCAGAAAATTGGTAAATTCTTTAATTATTAATTATTCTTTCATTTAATATAGAATTACCTGGTTACACTGATTTTGATTTAATAAATAATCGGAAGTGAAAACAAGTAATCATCATTATCACAATGTATAGTTATATTTTAACCTAAAGTTAAACTTAGTGTTATCATGCAAAAATTATTTTAACCGGCTGTATAACTGTTAAAAAATAAACAGGATTTGTGTTAAGAGTGACAATTTGTTTTGGGTAAAACTATTTTTGTAAGAAACAAGTAAGAGAGCTATATTCGGCTGTGCCGAATCCTATATACCCTTCACCACATTATATGTACTTTAAAATAAAAATTTTTAGGTAAACAAAACTTTTTTTTTCAAAATTGTTTTTCAAAATAATATTTTTTTTAAAAAATTGTTTTTAAAAAAATTCTTTTTTTCGAAATATTTTTTTTCCTTAATTTTTTTTCAAAAATTATTTTTAATTTTGAATTTACTAGTGAAAAAAAAAATTATGACAAAAGAATTTTTTTGGTTAAAAAAACAAATCGGCTTAAACATTTTTTTTCCTGATTTGACCCATTGTAAGTCCAAATTACTATAACCTTATATAGATCGTTGTAATGGACTTTGAAATATCTGTCATTAGATATCCATATTGTCTATATTAATGACTTAGTAATCCAGATATAGATCAAAAACAAGTAAGAGAGATATATTCGGCTGGGCCGAATCTTATATACCCTTCACCAAACTATACTTCAAAATAAAAATTTTTCGATTTTTTTTTAAATTTTTTATGTAAAATTTTTTTTAAATTAAAAAATTTTTTTTTTAATATTTAGCGAAAAAAACCTTTGGTGTAAAAAAAATCTGGTTAAATTTTTTTCCCGATTTTGACCCATTGTAGGTCCAACTTACTACGGTCTTATATACGCCGTTGCAAAGGTCTTTGAAATATCTATCATTAGATATCCAGATTGTCTATATTAATGACTTAGTAATTCAGATATAGGTCAAAAAATAGGTAAAAAATCGAGGTTGTCCTGGTTTTTTCCTTATATCTCAGCCATTTGTGGACCGATTTTGCTGATTTTAAATAGCAAACTTCTCGAAAGCATGTCTGACAGAATTATTGAAGAATTGGATTCCGAAGATATCTGGTGTCCTCAGAAAATTGATTTCAACAGACAGACGGACATGGCTTAATCGACTCCGCTATCTATAAGGAACCAGAATATATATACTTTACAGGGTCGGAAAATTATATTGTGGAAATTACAAACGGAATGACAAATTTATATATACCCTTCTTACGAAGGTGAAGGGTATAATAGGCCAAAAATCGAGGTTGTCCCGGTTTTTTCCATATCTCAGCCATTTTTGGGCCGATTTTCTCGATTTTAAATAGCAACCGAGCCGGAAGAATTCCTGATATATTGATGTTTGAATCAAGTTAGTAAGTTATTTGGGGTCTGACAGAATTATTGAAGAATTGGATTCCGAAGATATCTGGTGTCCTCAGAAAATTGATTTCTCACGAAGGTGAAGGGTATAAAAATCAATCGCATTGGAAAGGTCTTTCAAATACCTTTCATTTATATACAGGGTGGGCCAACTTCGACTGACTGATTTGAAATGCTTACAACTTTTTATTTTTACAGTTATTATATTATATTTTTTTAATGAAAGTTTTAACTTATACAATACTTTTTAGCTGTGTATTAAAAATGAGATCCATTAAATGGCTTCCATTTTCCTGTTGGTTAAAATTCTGTGGTTTGTTGACGTTCAAGAAACCCCACAAAAGATCAGGGGCCGTCAAATCTGGGGATTGAGGTGGCAACGCAACAGCATTTCTTGAAATTATTCGGTCATCAAAAAGTTCTAACAGAATCGCCATTGTGTCTCTTGTGCTGTGGTACCATATGTCATTATTATTGAGAACTATCGGACGAAAAAATGTTTCAACATGGTTCGATATACCACCCCGGAGACGGTTTCTGGTTCCCCAGCATCATTATCGAATAAATATGGATCGATACTCTATCAGCCATAATTTCACACCAAACCGTGCATCTGAGAAGGTGTTATTGTCAGTATTCTGGGTACCCAAAATTCGGTAGTTCTGTCTATTAACTAACAAACCTGATTGAATTACTCATAAATGAAACTAAGACTAAGTACACACATACGACGCGGGCCACAGCTGTTAATATTCAGCAATCAATAACGTTGTGCTTTAATTACCAGCAACAACGACATGCACCTCTCTATAAACGATCGCATTCATTATGCCCACATCAAACTATGTATTTAAGTCAAAGCTGATTCCACGAGCATTGAAAACAAGGTTATACAAAACAGTTGTGCTGTCAATTTTAACATACAGCTGTGAAACATGGAATCTGACTCTGGCAGATGAAGAAAAACTAAGAATAAGCTGGGCAGCACACGTAGCCAGAATGCCCCAGAATAGACCACAACAAAGAATTATTAATGCTACTCCATACAGAAACAGAGCAGGAGGCAAACCAAGGTCAAGATAGCTTGTTGGAGTCGAAGAAGATTGCAGGTAAGTCAATATATCAGATTGAAAAAATGCAGCGCAAGACAGATCTGATGGGAAGAAAAAGTGAACGTGGTTAAGGCCCACACCGGGCTGTAGCAACAAAAGATGATTACGAAACCTGCATATAACTGATTTAAAATTGAACAACATATTTTTTAAGCTAAATATCTCTTTTAGGTAGCGTGGTTTTTATAGATATTCTATCTATTCTATGCCTGAGGAGACAAACTTTGGGGAGCCGCTTCCGTTCTAACTATGAACCCAATCTTACGAGCTTCGGAATTATTTCCTAAAATTAAATGTTTTAAACCACTGTGCGCCTACACTGTTGTTGATCATTTGGCCTTCGCAATGGTTTCGCTGGGAATTTAGAAAGAATTAAGAAGAGTTTTTTATGTTTATTTAGACTTTTGAGTTTTTTTAATTACTTTTGGAATAAGATATCGGTCAAATGAGCAAACCATCTTGCCAGCCACAAAGGTGCTTATGAAATTCTCTGGATATACTTAGCTAAGGATTGAGCAATATAACACAGACAATAGATTGTGTAAGAAAAATGTCACTATATTCCATTCAGCGCTCAGGCGAATGACTTTAATTTTACGTCATAAACAGTTAATAGTTGAATTAGTTTAATATCCATTAGAAATAAAATGTATTCAAGTTATTTTAAATTGAGTTTTGTTTAACAACATTTACTTAAAATTTAAACAACGTAAGCCAATAGAATATAATGCAGCGGTAAGATCACAAGAACTTATACCGTAAGTATAAAAAAAACTAGTATTTAATTGTAAAACAAGTGCTTTTTTAAATTAATTGTAAGAGTGTAACATAAGTTAAAACTGAACAAATAGTAAAAATCAAAACAAAAAAAGTTGTATCCCTCTTTAAGGTGGCGGTGAAATGTGCTTTTTTTCCACAGCATTTTAATAATCATATCACAGCCAGCTTTGAGGAGCGATACGATTTTCTTAAAAATCATCAACCATGAAAATTATAAATTATAAAAAAAAAACAAAACTTAAAATCAAAAAAGTTTTTAAACTTTTCAAGGCAATTGATTGACACTAATAAGAAATTGTTACATATAAATAGTGGAATACGTAAATTTTATTCCAACAAACAAGTCTAAGCACACGTATAATTGAAACAGCAAGAACGTACATATTTATTACGACTGAAAAAAATCAATGAGCCATAAAATATTTTCGAGTTCATATTGATTGGTCGACGCCCACTATTTGTTGTAAGTGAAACTTGAATGTGATTAATGAATTAATGTTGAATATAAAAAATGTATATATATGAAAATTATTATTATTATTTAGAACCGCAATTATTGGCAACTAAATAACAACAATAATTTTATAAGTCGTTTATTGCTAAACTGTAGTTTAAATAAAATATGACTGTTTTTCTAAATTGTATTGTTATCAAGATGAAAATGTAGAATGTTTTATTTTTATTTTATTTTTTTAAATTGCCAAATAATAAGCCAACACACGTTTATAAATTTCACCAATTTTGGTCAATAATAATTAAATGAATTTCTCCTGTTGTGTCATAGATGTTACCAGAATTATCGTTTAGATATTAGGGGTATTCAAAATTGGGAAATATTCAACATTCCTTCACTATCCAAATGTTAATATAGGAGGTTAACTAAAGCAAATATTAAAAAAAATATGTTCTAGCCAAACGTAGTTGTCCAAGTAAATTTGCGTGCAAACTACAGTTCGTAATTTTGAAGATATTTTGATAAAATTGATTTACGAACAATTCTCTGAAAACCATTTACCACAACAACTTGAAATTTCATAAAGTAGTAATTTTTCGTGAAGATAACGTAATAAAAATTTAAGATTATATAGATTAAATATTCTTTTAATCAATGGGTTGATAACTCTCGCCACTGTCTGTATTTAAATAGCGAAATTCCTAAACAGGGAAAAATAAGCCTTAAAAGAAAAATAAGTTTATTATTTTTTGTTGTTTTTAAATTACATATATGTAGGTTCTTCCAAAAATTATATTTTTTTATAATCGCTTTTTCGACATTTTTTGGAGAAATCTAAAATGTTTTTAAAATTGTCTAAGTTTTGATAGGGATAGAATTATACATAGAGACGAAACACTCCGATTTGTCAAAAAAAAAAAAAAAAAAAAATACAACAAATCATATATCTGATACAACAATAAAATACATTGACTTGCATGCATTTTGTTGATGCAAGATTTAGGTTTTTGACAACAGACTTAGGTTGTTGACAATTACGTCTCGTCACTATTCTTCAAATGAGCCAATTTTTATTTATACAAGCCCGAAGAATTGTTTTGCCATAAACCTAACAATATGAATACCTCTTTGGGAAGAAAATATGCGAATTAGGATGCATGTAACCATAGGGTACAACTAGAGGCGCAACTGAGAGTAAGCTGAGAGTAACAATAATTACTCTATTCACACGTACTTGTGATATGCGAATTCAACATACTTGTGAGAAAATTTAACACATCAAAATACTTGAAATTTTAACTTCGATTTCCCGACTAAATATAGACCGAACCACTTTTTTACACTTCTACACAATTTTTGTAAATTTTTTTTAATACTTGCAGGACACTTTTATTTCCGAAACACTTTAATTTGCTCAAATTAACAAATTTATTTTTTTATTAATTTTTGACACTTAAATTTATCTGTGGTAGAATTTTATTTATAGAACAGAGTTTAAATTTTTGGTATTGAAAATAGAAGAAAATTTTAATAAATTAAAATTTAAACATTTTTATAGAACTCTGTATGTATGGTGAAAATTAAAAAGGCACCAATACAACCTCAAAACCAAAGAATAACAAGAAGAGAAAGCTCTCTCTTTTTCTACAACAACAACTACTCTCTCTATGTAGTATGTGAATTCAACACACTTGAGAGAGAGATTTGACTTCAAAACTTTTTCTTGAAAATTACAGTAAAATTGCAATTCTAACACACTTTTTTACAAACACATAATATTTTTATATTTTTTTCCACATATTTATACTATTAAAGTAACCGAAACATGTATATTTTGCACAAACGAAGAAAATATTTTTTTAATTTTTCTGACATTTAATTTTTGGGGGTTGAAATTAAAACTGAAAAAAACACATTTGTAAAATTTGGTATTGAAAATGTATATAAAATTAATTTTTGCAGAAATTATGGAATAAAAAGCAGCAGTAACATCTATTTATAA
This sequence comes from Calliphora vomitoria, assembly GCA_942486065.2. Classification (NCBI taxonomy): domain Eukaryota; kingdom Metazoa; phylum Arthropoda; class Insecta; order Diptera; family Calliphoridae; genus Calliphora; species Calliphora vomitoria. The sequence continues at coordinate 110,969,490 of OW818030.2, read as the reverse complement.
AATCTTTCCAGGTCAAATATACATTAAAAAATTTAAGAATTGTTCGAATTTTTAAATTTAATTGTAATCAAATTTTGTTATAATTTTTAAGGTCCCTTTTTTACAACTATGTGTGTTTGAGGAGTGTGGTGAAAGTGATTTGATCACCAATACATATAAACAAAATGTTACTAATACATTCTTATAGTTAGGTTTTTTATGACAACCGACTTAGGTTTTTTTTGACAGCGTTTCACTTCTTGTTATTATTCTTTGCTCAAAACTATGTACTAATACATTTTCACGACTTATGTTTTTAACAACAGACTTAGGTTTTTTCCCTCTCAGTAACACTTCTATGGATATATTCAAAGTATAACAAGTAGTCCGACTCTTTGACAGCAGTAGCTAACTCTAAAGATGTGTTAGTGAAAAAGTACCTAACTCTAAACATGTGTTAGTAACGAAAATGTACATGTGTTGGTGGCTTTTTAAATTTCACCAGACACACAGAGTTTTATAAAAATGTTTAAATTTTTATTTATTTCAATTTTTTTCTATTTTTCATACTATAAATTGAAACTCTGTTCTACATTTTAAATTCTACCACAAACAAAATAAAATGTCAAAATTAATAACAAAATATTTTTTTAGTTTGTGCGAAATGGACGTGCTTCGGTAAAGAAAAAGTACTAAATGTGTTAAAAAAATGTATAAAATAATGTGTATTAGTGAATTTACGTGTATAAAACTTTATTTATTCGACAATTCATAGTCAAAATTTCAAGACTTTTGATGCGTTTAATTCTCTCACAAGGGTGTTGAATTCACACGGAACCCGTATATGTGAGAGAGTAATTTAAAAAATAGAGAGTGGGACTACTTGGTATACTTTGGACATGATAAAACAATAACCAGGTAGAATCAGTAGGGAGAGTTTAAAATTGTATGTCTTGTTATGTCAAATATGAGAAAATTAGAAACAAATATATGAATAAAAATAAAGAAAATTTAAAACTCAACGCCGCAAGCAGTACTCCATTCTTAAATTTTTTGTTCAGGACATTTTAAAAATCTTATATCGTTTTGTTCAAATGAACATTTACACACAGCACATTTCATGCGCATATTCTTGTTATATGGTTTAATGTTAAATTGATTTCTTCACAAAAATACTTAATAAACTTTTTTTAATTTTTGATATTTTATTTTTTATTTTGTCTGACAATTCAAGGCATGAAAAATTGAGAACTTACTTTTCTAATGATTCTACCTTGTAATAGTTATATTATGTACTTTGGATATATTATTCTATGCATGTAACCTTTTAAATGTAATGTACAAAACTTTACTCTATTTTAAATAAAAAAACTTTACTCTATTTAAAAAAAAGTGAGTAGCGTTGAATCATGGCTCAAAATTTCTTGTACTTATATGCATTCATATTTATTACAATATTGTCGAGACTCATATCCACTTGTAAAGTTTGAGGTAATCATCATACTCATACTTAACAATATTTATCATGTTCTTGATTTCGACTCTACTTAACTCAATTTGTATAGAGGATGCAAAATAAGTATGATTCGAATACGAACATTTAAATGCTCATTATGAGGCTGTGTGTTTCAATGTTGCCGAATTCTGTATAATTACACAAACAAAAAAAAAAACAAAAAACTTCCATGAGTAGAATTAGTTGAATCAATAGTAAGTATCATGAGAATTTTCCTAAAATTATAAGTCAGGCTGAGGTTATTTATGAATTAAAAAAAAATTTGAGTTCGTATGAGTATGATGTCGACGTTTTTCATCAAGAATACATCCCATTGTGGTCGATTGGCCAGTGGACCGCACAACATACAACAAGTAAAATTTGTTCTTTAGCCGTACCGTCTGAATGGGGAACAAACTTCTCGCTGAAGTCCTTCTTGTCACTTTCAATGTGGGAAAGTTCATATCCAATGTCCACAAAAATCCTATAATCTTTTATTACTAGTTCCAACAAAATACTTTGCATGAGTAGGGGTCATAACCTGAGTGCTGGTCTATATTATGTCATATGTCAGCGGAAGAACTTTGGCTCAGTTCCACTTTCAGTAGAGTGCTTGTTAAAGTGGTTGGTTGGCATCTTCGAAGTTCATCTTTGCCCGAATGACGCATGAAGATCCATATTTTTGCATTCAGCATTGTTTTTATTCGTCCTCAGCTCTCCGACAGAACCGCGGGAGTTCCTGCTTGTCAATTTCCGGAATTTGCTAAATAATTTTATTTTAAAATAATAGCTGGGGGAAAAACTCGAAAAAACTGTTGACTTTTTTCCATTTGCCTGATATTCATAATACGTGAAAAAATCCTACAGAAATTTTAATTCATAATAGCACGAATGTGAAAAGGAGACAATTTTCCGCGGAATTATTAGTCATACTAAGGGCTTAGCATTTGTGTGCGAATTTAAATATCAATCGAACCAGAACTAGGATATATTGATGTATCAATCATGTATGCAAGTTATTTGGTTGTTTTGGAAAAAATATAAAAAATATATACGCAAATGAAAAATGTAAAATTTACAAACGGAATGACCAACACTTACCACTCATAGGGAAGGGTATATATATAGCAGAACAACATCGGGTGAGTATATTGGGCCATCTTGAATTTATAAGAATTAAAAGCTGAGCAGACTGTCCAAGTATTGAACAATTTTATGCCATTACTTTGAAATAATTTTATAATATTTTAATGTTCTCTAAAAGGGTCGATTGTAATAACTTAGAAACTACTTTCATATTGTTTACATTTTATAAGATACACCTTTTAATAACACAATAAGAATTTAATGATAAAACCTCTAGATTTTTATAGAACTTGAAATTATTTCTTATTAAGTTCGCTTTAATAAAACGGCAAACTAATTATAAAATAAAAGTGTAGGTGTATTAATAAAAAACAATAACATTTAAAATAAAACCATAACAAAAACAAAATGAAATAAAACTGTATTTAAACGAAGGAAACGGAAGACCAAGTCATATTTAATGATTTTACAATTAAAAAAATATAAAACAAACATAACCAAAAATGGTTTTACTCATATTAACAGACAACATACATAGAAAACAAGCTAAAACTTAAATAAGTTTAATAATTGAACTAAATAAGATCATTTAATGAAATTGCTCAAGAAAAAAAAAGAAACAAAATTACTTTAAAAATTAAAAAAAAAAAACAAAGAAATACTTCACAACAATCAAAATAACACCAACACCAAAATGTTACTACATATTTGTTTTTTTCTTCTTTAATTTGTTACCGCAATGACCTTAAAAATAATTGAAAACGTTTATTGAACTATAGGAAATAATAAAAACAATATGAAAAAAGCTGACATCATGTTAAAATTGTTAACTAAACTCCTTTTTTATAAAAGGATCATATAAAAATCAAGTAACATTAAGTGAAGGCATGCATGACATCACTTTGATGCTTTATTTGGTCATGTGTAGAGAAGACTCATTTATTTGTCATTGTTTTATTGCCAAAAATGAAGCAAAGAAAAAAAATATAAAAACTGAAACTACTTTTATTTAACCCAATTGTGAACTTTTGTTGTCAATTTATGAAAACAATTGATTTGCTTAACCAAAATATAAGTAAATTGAAAGTACAAGTAAATCTACATGCACTGCATGTAGCTTTTCCCCCTCTTCTCTACACTTTACTTTAGTGATCAATAATAAATAATTTAACAGACATTTAAAAACACATAAATAAATAAATTGATTTTTATTTAAATTTATTTTTTACCTTATAGAGAATAATTGAAATTTACTTAAAATGAAACAAACAAATATTTATGATGTTCTCAGTAACAAAACAAATGTTGGACCATCTGTCAAATTAAATGACAGAGTGGACAGACATTGCACTGATTCAAAGATGAAGCCAGGCAGAAAAAGACAATGTAGCCTCAAAGTTACCGATGTTATACCAACATCGACATCAAACGCCAAATAATCGTTCCACGATTTTTGTTTTCAATATTTCCACAAAATTGTAAATATTGAAAATTAGAAATGAAGTAAAAGTAAACTGTGGGATAAAATAATGAAAACTTTAGTTTTTAGTTTTTAAAAAATTGTCTGGCCCTTTTAATGATTCAGTATTTTTTTTTTGGATATTTCTCGTTTTTTTATTACTGCTTCACAGCAACGTTGCATTGAACCAATTACAGATTTAATCAACTATTGTACTTTAAAATAGTTTGTCATTAACCATTGTCATGCGGCTAACATTGCGAGAACTAATAATTGAAAATTAGTTTTTGGAAATGTTTAAAATTCGTTTGTCTGGGAGTAGCTCCTACTCCCAAATGCTGCTTTTTCACAGTACTTGTCTTTCAATTTTTCTTTCGTTTTTCTGAATTAGGCCCTTACAATAGATAGCGTACTTTTGAATGAGGTTTTTGTTTTTAATAACTTATATGTCATTTTGAAGGGTACATGTATGTCATTTATTCTCACTAATTTATTGAACATTATAGTGTAAACAACAATGCGTCATATGCGGGAAGTTTTGTTTTACTTCTTATTTAACACCGATTGCTCACAAAGCTTATGGTGAGTGTGCAGTGGTGATTTTGACATGGAAGACAAAGATCGCCCAGGCCAGTCAAACAATTCGAAGACCAAGAATTGGAGGCATTTCTCAATGAATATTACTGTCAACAAGAGTTTGAAAAATCATTGGGAGCTACTCAATCAACAGTTTTAAAACGTTTGCAAGCCGCAGGATTCATCCAATAGCAGGGAAATTGGGTACCATATGAATTGAGGCTGAGAGACCTTGAAAGACGATTTTGTATGTCTGAAATACTGCTTGAACGCTACACAAGGAAATAACTTTTGCACCAAATAATTACTTGCGATAAAAAATGGATCCATTACGATAACCCGAAGCGTAGGAGATCGTATGTGAAGACCTGCCAAGCAGACGAATTGACATCAAAGCCAAATATCCATGGCGCTAAGGTAATGCTCTGTATTTGGTAGGACCAAAAGGGCCCTATCTATTATAAGCTGCTGGAATCTGGCCAGACCATCACAGGAAACCTGTACCGAACGCAACAGATTCGTTTGAAGTGAGAATTAGCCAGAATATGCGGCCAAACATGAAACTGTAATATTCCATCATGACAACTCTCGGTCACATATTGCAATACCAGTTAAAAACTTTTAAGAATGTTTGGGAAGTTTTGCCTCACCCGCTTAATATTTAAGAAATTGCATCGTCCTACTACTATTTGTTTCGATCGATGTGGAACGCTCTCTCCGGGATACACTTCACTTCATAACAGGGTATTTGAAATTGTCTTGATTCGTTCTTGGCCTCAAAAGATGAGCCATTCTTTTGGCTCGGAATGCATATGTTTCCAGAACAATGGCCAATACTTTGAATAAATTTATAATGTATAAATGTTTCAAAATAAAAGTTAAAAGCTTGAGAAAATCCCGCATTGTTAAGTCATATACCCAATATCTTGGTTTTTATTACAGCTTCGCAGAGGCTTTGCTTTGAATCAATTAATGATTCAATATTTAATTGCCATGCGGCTAACATTTCGTGAAATAACTTTCAATTTTAGATCATTGATAATCTCCCGGGGAGTCATTTTTGGAAATTTCTTAAATTCTTTGGTCTTGGAGTAGGCGTTCTCCCAAATGATGCGTTTTTACTGTACCTGTTTTTAGATTTTTCAAACTACTGATTTATTAATTGAACAGATAGTTTTTTGCTTCAATCCAGCACTAAAATCGTTTATTATTGTATTTTGGTTTTGAAATGTTCATAAATCTTAAATCTAACAAGTTTTACTTACTATTTAAAATAAAATAAATTCTGAAATATTTTTCTTTCTTGCTAAAGTTTAAAACATAGGGTACAACTAGAGGCGCAACTGAGAGTAAGCTGAGAGTAACAATAATTACTCTCTTCACACGTACTTGTGATATGTGAATTCAACATACTTATGAGAGAATTAAACACATCAAAATACTTCAAATTTTAACTTCGATTTCACGACTAAATATAGACCGAACCGCTTCCATTATTTTGCCAATGTCAAGAAGTATAGCCACATTCTATAAATGTATTTTTTTAAACTTTATTAAGGAGTGAGATCGAAAAATTCTTAACTTCAATTTCCATGCTCTGTTTTTGGCCTTTAAATTTTAAACAGCGTTCCTGTCAGGAACTTTTTGAGCCTTGCACGTTTTTAAACCTGCATTAGCTTTAACTTTTCGTACCAAATGGTCCGAGCACTGAGCTAACCGGGCTGCTTTCCTACCGGATGTGTTGGGAGCTCTTTTGAAAATACTTTCTATTTGTTTGGCTTTAAAAACATCATGTAGACCATTCGTTCTACCTGTACCAGGTTTTCTATCAACGGACAAGTTCTCCCGATACTGTTTAATAACATTGGAAACAGTTTGACGGCAGACCTTTGAATGCTTGGCCAATTTTGTGTAGGATATATTTAATAATTTTAGTACGCACTTTTTTCTGGTCACTTATTTTAATCAGAGTAATAACAAATGAATATAATTAATGTTAATTATATTCATATAACATAATAACTGACATGTTTTACAAAGGTAACTTGATAAAAAAAATATCGAATAATACTTGGGTTAAAAGTTTTAATGAAAACGTGTGTTAAGAATTTTTCGATCTCAGTTGTTACTGAAATCCTGCCAGAAAATCTCAGGGAACCTGTACCGAACGCAACTGATTCGTGTGAAGTGAGAATTTCATGTGGCCAAACATGAAACTGTAATATTCAATCATAAAAACTCTAGGCCACAGGTTACAATACCTATAAAAACTATTTAGAATGAAGAGTTTGGGAATTTTTGCCTCACCCTCTTTATAGTCCCACTACAATTTGTTTCTATCGATGTGGAACACTCTCTCTGGGATACACTCCACTTTAGAACAGGGTATTCGTTCTTGTCCTCAAAATATGAGCCGTTCTTTTGGCTCGGAATGCATATGTTGCCAGAAAGGTGAATAAATTTATATTGTACAAATGTTTTCCGCAATATTAAGGGCCGAACATAATCGTTTATTAACTTGTAGACATCATAAATGTCAATGAAGGTCATTGAAATAATAAAATAATTCATGAAAATCACAATCAATAGCTGATAAGATTTCAAAAGAGAAAGTGTATATTATGTTCTCTTTATGCCGACCACTGCTGCAGTCGTACTCCTTTTTCGAATATTCGCCAAGGTTTTTAGAAATAATAAAATAATTCATGAAAATCACAATCAATAGCTGATAAAATTTCAAAAGAGAAAGTGTATATTATGTTCTCTTTATGCCGACCACTGCTGCAGTCGTACTCCTTTTTCGAATATTCACCAAGGTTTTTAGGAAATAGATAAAGGGTTTTTCAACAAGAACTTTGTTTTCTGAAACAAAATAAAACATAATACGAAGAGAAAAGTTCGGCAATTATGAATGAAAAATGATATCTTGCAAATGTCCACCACGACCACGCTGACAGAAGCCCAAATGCGGCAATTTAGCTTGTTGACATACCCTGACAAGTAAAAATGGGCTTCGTTTGAAAAATTTTTTTTTCAGAAAAACCTGAATGAATTGAGCGAATCTACAGCGATATGAATGGCCGGTCATCTTCAATTCCTACACCAGTTGAACCTTGTAAGGCTTCAAAGCCAAATCCTTACGCAAAATCCGACATGTGGAGAATTTTACAAAATGTAACTTAACATAACCACCATTTTAATAGTGGATTTTAATTATCTTAATGCGATTTTAGAGCGAAATTGAATTCATTGTAACAATTACCAATACATCTACTACGAATACGTAAAAAAAAAACTAAATGTCGAAACTATCATGTTGTTGGTGTTGCCACAATTGAAAAACAAAGTTCTTGTTGAAAAACCCTCTATATGTACATAGAAAGTCAATGCTATTCGAACACTCGTTTTGGGATATTTATCCGAAAGAAATTTACAATAAGTCGGTTGTAGTCATTGTAATAAAAATTGTGTATTCTTAAATCAATTCATTAAGATATTCATTTAGCGCTAAATTATTTTTGAACTGAGTTTTGAATTTGTTTTTATTTGTTAGAAAGATAATTAATTCAGTATAAATTATAATAATTAAATAAATAAAAAATAAATTTTAAAATGCAAAATGTTAGCAAAAACTGTAAAAAGTAAATTATTTTATTTCCCATGCAAAATTATTTTACAATCTTAGGGCAGGTGTTAACGATATTAGATTATTTCAGTTTTTTGCAGAAAAGCCACAAATTTTAAGCTGAATTGCAGACAGTTCTATTCGACCGTTTTTAGTTATGTTGTTGTTATTACCCTAAAAGTTCTTTATTTATACTTGGTAGATAAGGACTGACACATTGAACTATTTAATAAATACCTAAAGTGTCTTCAAATTATCTAATAAATCTCCCCCTTCTTTATAGGTCTGTTTACAAAAAAAAAATTAGCAACCTAACATAATTTAAATTGAACGAAATTGATTTAATAATAATGTTGGGGGGCTATCTTTCGCATACAAACAAATTTAAAACAATTATGTGATGTCATTAACAGGGCTTCAATCAACTTAACAGAAACAAACAAAACTTAACATAGCCCCAACTGTTAATAAACCAGAAACACCTTCACAAAATGTCAAAAAAAAAGCTTTTATTTTTCATAACAATATAAAAAGCTTTTTAATACAGTACATGAATTAAAATGCGAAACGACGAAACAAAACGTAAATGGAAGAAAACAAAATTTATTTACAAACAGTTGCAATCTAACAGCGCTTTCGAACGGTACACTACACTTCCCAAATAGTATTAAATTAATTTAATAAAAAATATTTAACGAACTCAAAAAAACAAATCTAAATGCTTCGCTCTGTTTAAAAGTAAATAAATTAAATATTTGAGATAAATAATAATACAAAAAATATGTTTTTCTTTCTATAAAAACATTTATTTAAAGTTTCTAATACAAATAATTAAAAACAAGTGAAGTGCACAACGACTAATTTTTTTTTTAGAATAATCAAAGTAAATTAACGAATTTTTTTGTACGACTTTTAACATTTTTTTTCTTTTTTTTTTTGTAACACTAAAAAAAAGAAAAGTAACATACAGTTATAAAAAGAAATTATTTAAATAATTGAAAACAAATTTAAAGTTTAAATCAAATTCACGTGTTCAACGAAAATCCTTTGTGTCTGCTACAAAGGACTAACAAGGACTGTGAATTAAAATAGAGAGAAAGAGAGAAAGAGAAAAAAGGTGTCAAATTAAATTACTGCAAAGACTTTAACGTAAAGTAGTCTATATTGAAAATAGAAAAGTTTTCCACGAATAAAAGAAATATAGAAAAAAAACTTTTTTAATAAAATTTCCAGTAAATAAATAAAACAACTCAAGGATTTTGCTAATTCGTCTTTAAAGTGTAAGTAAATTATGAATTATTATAAATATATAGTGAAATGTTTGTAACAGGGAGGTACTTAAATGGAATAATGTACCACAGTAATACAAAAGTTTTAAATTTTCATCCCTAAATTTAATTATTTTGAAAATGTAATTTTGTGGAAGTACTTTTTTATAATTTGCGTACTAAAATTAAATACAAAAACTATTTTTAATTGGAATTTTTTTCAACATTTCCTTTTTTTGAAAATGTTCCTAATTTGACCCAAAACTCGAAACTTCAAATAAAATGTGCAACCTCAAAACGTTACCTGATTTTGCTAAAATTTTCAGTATTTAGTTTTTACCTTGGAAATATCGAAAACTCAAAAAGTGCAAAATAAGGGCCACCCGAGCCCACATAAGTATTATGTAAATGATGCAGAAATAACTCTGTTATCACCAGTAACAGTCACTGCTTGACCAGTCTCATTTTCGAAGAAACAGTGGTAAGTGGTTCTTTTTTCGCCCATCACTTTTGGGTTCTCCGAACCACAAATAGGGTAATTTTGATAATTAACAAACCCATCTAGTTGAAGATCTGCTTCATCACTTAGGACTATTTAGCTGTCCTTTATGTAGTCTAAATTGAGCTTTAATCATAGGTCTTTATTTAATCTGAGTTGAACAATGATAGTATTTACACAAAATTGAGCTTCAAGCTTAGGGTTTTATGTAGACAAAGTTGAGCTTCAAGTGTAGGCCTGCATGTTGACAGAGCTAGGCCTAATTCTTAGGTCTTAATATACGCCTTTATATAGTCTTTGTTGAGCTTCATTATTAGGCATTTATCTAGTCTAAGTTGGGCTTTGATCGTAGGTCTTTATGTAGACAAAGGTTGAGCTTCGATCATAGGCTTATATGTAAACAGAGTTGAGCCACAAGCGAAGTTTTTTATGAAATCTTAGTTGAGGTTTTTCTACAAAAAATATTGTATAATAGTCTAAGGTAAACTTCGAACGTTGGAATTTATGTGGTCTAAATTAGGTTAGGCTTCAATCGTAGGTCTTTACATGGGATAAGTTGAGCTTCAATTATAGGTATTTATATAGTCTAAATTGAGCTTCAATCGTAGACCTTTATGTAGTATAAATCAAGCTTAAATCGTAGGTCTTTATGAGGTATACGTTAAGCTTCAATTGTAGGACTACAATAGTCTGGATTGAGCTTGAATCGTGGTCTATGTTGGGCTTTAATTGTAGGTCTTTATGTGGTCTAAGTTGAGCTTCTATTATAGGTCTTTATATAGTCTAAATTGAGCTTCGATCGTAGACCTTTATGTAGTATAAATCGAGCTTAAATCGTAGGTCTTTATAAGGTCTAAGTTGAGCTTTAATTGTAGGGCTACATATAGTCTAAATTGAGCTTCGATAAAAGGTCTTAATATATGCAAAATAAAGTTTGAATCGTCACTTTATAGAGCAACTTGAGTTTCAATCGTAGGTGTTTATGAGATCGCATTAAAGCTATATAGTCTTCAAACGTAGGTCTAAGTTGAGATGTAGGCTAAATTAAGCTTGAATCGTAGGTCACTATATAGACCAACTTGAGTTTCAAGCGTAGGTGTTTATGAAATCGAATTAAAGTTTTAGTCGCTGGTGTTTATAAAATCCCAATAGAGCTTTAGTCACTGATCTTTAAGTGATGCCATCTATACAGAATAGTTTAGAATTTGTGTCAATCTATTTTTCTATAGTATCTACACCATTTCCAACTGAATTTCTGAAATATAAATTAAAAAATATTCTGAAATACACAAAGAATGTTCAAAAATACAAATAAATAAAAATAAATGGAAAATTCTGAGACAGAATTATAAATATCTGAAATATAATTAGAAATTTGTGAAATAACATTAGAATCTTCTGAAATATAACTAGAAATGGTGTAGTTCTTTTGAGTGTGTTTTTATTCCTGCCCTCTTTCGTCTATTTTCCCTGGGTATGTGTTTCTGTCTGGTTAGGTATAAATGAGTGCCTATCTAACGTTTGTTTACTCAGAGAATTGATTGTGTCTGTTTTTTTCAATTCCTTGTTGTGGTTTTTCTTCCTCTTCATTAAAGAAATTATGTGCGTGTTAGTAAGATGTGAGTAACACATTCAAACATTCATAAATTTGTCTAAATCTAAGTACCCTGCAGTTTAAAAAGTATCTTATAACACACTAGTTACCTTTATGTCAACTAGTATCCAGCAAATAAGTTCCCATTAGCTACTTATCTAATCCAAACTAATGCAGGTTGTATAAAATTTGATACTTTTGATTTAAAACATCAAGCAAGTCACAGCATTCTCATTCGGTAAAAAATTTCTGTTAAAAAATGTATGTCTATCATTTCCTTCTCAAAAATAATAAAATTTAAATTCGAAATTTTATTTCAGTCGCTAGTAACTTCACTAGCGAATAGTATAACGAATGATGCCTTTTCCACAACTAGCGCCTGTTTAATTCCTCACACAATGGCATTACAAATAGACTGGCGGCACATTAGTGTTGAAACAAGATCCCTGAACTGCAGGGTAAATGTCTAAAAATGTGTATTAGTGAGTTTGTTGTAGCAGTCGCGTGTTTATCCTGCGGTTTTCCATTCATATTGTTTGTCATTGTTTTCTATTTCTTCACATACATAGTTTTTCTTCTTCTTCTAAGTTCCGTTTACAACAATTTTGTTGTTGTTTTATATAATGTTAAGTTCATTGACACAAATTGTTCTTTGTTTTTTACTGTTTTAGGTTTTTAGTTTCTTAAGGAAAATTATGAAAATGTCAGCGCACAAATATAGAATCCTGAAATGTATGCCAGTTCACATTTAATGGAAAGTTAATTGACTGTGGTTATTAAAAATGCTCGAAAAAAATCAATTCAAGAATTTGTATCATAACTTGTTTTAATTGCCACTAAAATAGGTGCAAATAAAAATTGGAGAGGAATGAGCGGAGAATGTGTAACTAAATAGACATTTCTATTATTTCTGTATTGTTTTTTTCATTAATTTTTCAGATAATTTAGTGCACAATGTAATGCACCTAAAAATTAGCTAAAAACAAGATCTAAAATAAAAAAATTATTTCGAAAATTAGGCAAATTTGGATCGTTTTTTTTATTTTGGCCGAATAATGATTTCTTGGCCAAATGATAGGTTAGGTTCGGCATAGGCCTAAAAAACGGGTTTGGATTTCAAATATGAACAGCAGGCCACTAGAATATGGAATGCAATGATAAATGTTTAAAAACAATATTTTTGAAGGACGGAGTTTTAAAGTGGCATATTTTTGATACTAATTGAGATATTCACTTGAAATTTTTTCAGTAAGACCAAAAATTAACTTATCTAAACCAAAAAAAAAAAAAAAATAGTTGGGAAAAATGTGGATCAAATTGTTCCTAATATTTGCAATCCTATCAAAATTTTGATTCAAATTTTAGTTTTAGAAACTCAATAAATATGTAATAAAATTTTATTAACAAAAAACTCAATGAAATTTTCAACGTTTTTTATTCTAACTAAATAACAAGGTGTAAAAAAGGGTCAAGGGGATCCCGCAATTCCTAGAAATTGGAGCGAAAATCCCAAAAACGGTATTTTTTTTAAATTTTGCCCATATGGTCCATATTTCCTTCGGTGCTGGGAAAATACTTTGGGAATAAATAGATATCACATCAAGGTTTCCAAAGCTGCTTTCCATTTATTGATCCCAGATTTGGGATTTTAGAACATGTGAACCAAAGTTAAAATTTTGATAAAAAAATAGGTCAAATTCCGAAGGGCGTAGGGGCGACATGTTCGCAAAATAGGACATGTTTTTTATACCAAAATATTCTCCGTAAAAATACCTTACAGAAAAACATAAAATTGTTATATGTTCTTTAAGAAAGTTTTTTTGTAATAAAAAGGAGTTGAGTCGCCTTTTCGCCCAAAAACAGCAAAAATTTTTAAATTGAAAATCGTTTATTTTTGAATGCGTAATCGATATTGCTCTGAAATCTTTTGCATATTATTGGTAATTTAGTTTTCTAACTAACAAAAAAAATTCGAGTTCATTCGTTTCAAAAGTACGCCCTATATTTTTAAAAGAGCGGACCAAGGTGTAGCAAAATTTTAAAATTTCAATTTTGAAATGCCTATAACTTGAAAACTATAAGAAATAAATTGCACACGCGAGCATGTTTTTTAAGATCTAGCCGAGCGCTTTCTAAAAATATAAAAATCTTTGAAATCGGTTGGGAAAAAAATGGCACGTGTTTAAAAATTTTTAAAAATGTCGAATGTACCCTACTTTGAGCCCCCATAGTGCCGCGCCTGTAGCATTTATAGTGTCCATTTCAATAAATTGAACTTGAATACTCCTTGGCTACGCTCACGTCAGATTTTATCCCGATCGGACTAGCCGTTTAGATATGCCAGATTAATTTCCACAAAATGTTGATTCTGCCCCACTGTGCACCGGCGAATTCTTGCAAATTCGTTCGAATTCATTAATTAGTTTACATATTTAGCTTAAAATTCCAGAGAGACAATTGTTTTGAATGTCAGGTTCCATGTATACAAAATTTATTGATTTCGCTCCAATTCGCCATAAAGTTCTTTGATCAATCTTAACAAGTAAAGAGTCAAATGTTAAAAAAATTATATTATTTTCATTTGACATTAAACGTCATTTAATAAAAAGTTTCTGAAGCCTAAGCTAAGGTTTTAATTTTATATCTGATTTCAATATGAGTTGGATTTCAAAAGTGTTATTTTCTTAATTTGATATCATGTATATGTCAAATCATTTTTAGACCTAACATTAAATTTCAATTTATGAAACACCATTCCACAAGGACTGGGTTAAACTGCTAAACTAGGAGAGGAAATTTTCTAACTGATTTCTGATTTCTATTCTTCTAAATATTCTTTAACAAAAACCTCAAACAAATATTTTTTTTTAAAGAATTTTATTCCAACCTTCAAATCAACCATTTAACCAAATTCTACAAGAAAACTAAATAGAACAAATTAAAAAAAAAAAAAAAATCATGGCCATTTGATATCAAGACAAGAAAAATCTATTTTACCAAATAAAACTGAATGCATGTATTGTGTATATTTCGTTAGGAAATGAGTTACAACAAATTATATTGTTGGCCAACAGAAAGAAAATAAAAAGAAATAGTTGTTACTACCATTAGCGGTTCTTACAATAAAAAATAACGATTATTATTAAGTGCTGAGTATTTTTACTACAACTATACCAAGAACTGTGGTGTGAAAATTACCCTGTTTTTTGAGAAGGTTAAAATCAACTACAATTACACTCCATTTTAAACAGTTTTTTTTTATTATTTTATTTCTACACTGTGGGCCAATAAGTCTTCAAGGTTGTCAGACTAACAACAAAAAAACCTAAATAAAAACTCAAGTAAAAAAAAGAAAAAAAGAGAGAAGTAAGTGAAAATTACACAATTGACATGTTGTGAAAAGAAAATATTAAGGAAATTGTGTTTAAAGCACAAATGTTTGATTAGCACGCAACTCAAACCAAGCCGCACCGACCAGCAGTGATGCGGTCAAATTTTTTACACCTGACTTATTTTCTCATGTACTTTTTGATTCTTTTAAATTAAAACTATAATAAATGTAAATTTTTATTTTATTGTGTGTTTTAAATAAAATTATTAATTAAAATTTTATGCATAATTAAGCAGATATTTAGTGTCAGGAGATTTTATTTAAATGGCATTTTTTATTTGTTCGTATTGTGATTATTTTTTAATGAAATAATTAATAAACCATTTCAAACATTCAATGAATTTTACTCTCGTTTTTGTTCATGTGCTAATTTAGTGTAAACTGTCGTCTTGATATTTATTAGCAGTTTGCATGTCATTTTCAATGTACAGATTTATAATATACTCAACTCAATGCAGTTTGTAACCAAAACTGGACAATTGTAAAAAAAGCTTTTAGGGCAGAGGTTCCCAAACTTTAAAATTTTAAAAACTAAATGAGAATTGAAGACAAATGTGTAAAATTACAATACAATATATTAATATCCAGTTAAAAATTTGATGTATCATTTGTCCAAATATCAATAGGACAACATCAACAGCATCTCAATAGAACTGATATATCACAGATCGGTGATAACTTAGGATTTTCAGTACCATTGCCAAACTACTAAATATATATGCTGATATTTACATAAATGTATAAAGGTAAATTTATCACCAGATGAATAAGGGACGTAAAGTTTCCAACAGCATATAAAACAAAAACCAGGTCAAGAATACAGGCTCTCAAACTGCCAGTTTTAAGGAAAACATAAACGGGAATTACAATCGGTGAAATAATATTATTTGTTTACTATCTGCATTTAAGAACAGCTGCTTAAGCATTTTCATAATTGTTGTAGTATATAAATAGTTGTATTTTTCTTATAATTTATAGTAGCTTAATTTCATTTCTTTTAGTACTTCCTTTCATGTCAGATTTTTATTATAAATTTATTTCCTAATGAACATCTTTGTATGTTGAATTTATGCATAAAGAGCCACTACAGTTAATTGCCATTTCCTTAAGGGGTTTTAAACAGTTTTTAGTTTTTGAATTTTTAATACACATATTGTTTGCTCTTCAGGTAAATATGGCAATTAAGAAATTTGTTTTACCAGGTATTATATTACACACAGCTAGTTAGTTGAAAGAAAAACTTAATTAAAACATTTTGTAAAATTATTAACTCATAAATCAGGCAATAATTCAAAATTCAATAGAATTGAATCTTGTAAGAACAAGAACATTTGAAAAATAATTGATGTGTGTAATAAGTGGTTTTATATAGAGCTTAAATAAATTACTTTATGAAATTAGCAAACTGATATAATATGCAATCAGTTATTACATATGTATTGAGAAATATAATTGAATAGTCCCAGTTATGTTCGGCACACAATGCCTGTAATACTCGTGTAAGCAAAAAAAAAAAAAAAAACACGACTACCTGGATTGTTGACGTACTTTTTATATAAGTATATCAGAATTACTATACCATTAACATAGACAATATGGATGTCTAATGATAGGTATTTCAAAGACCTTTGCAAAGACATATTTAATGCCATATAAATTCGGACCGACAATGGGTCTAATCGGGAAACATCTTTTTGACTCTATTTTTTCACAACAAATATTTTTTTTAAATCTTTATCTTAAAGAACCTTTATCTTATATCCTATAAGTATTTGTCGCAGATCAAAATTAGTATGTATATTCTGGGTCCTCATAAGATTCTAAGACGAGCTATTGTCCTTCCGTCTGTCTGTCTGTTGAAAACACGGTAGGGCCCGTGCTGGCTGAAATTTTCCACAAATACTTTCTTGATAAGGTTTGTTTGGTATTGAAAATGCCTAGCCCCCATACAAATGTGCACCCAGAATACTGTTTGAGCAGTCACACAGAGAAAACAGATTCGTAGTAGTAACCGAATTTGTAGCCAATCAAAGGATTCGGTTGTACACAGCATTTTTCGGTTCTATCAATTACTTGAACATTCATGATTGTCTTATAATAACACTGTGCTAGTTTAAGAAAGGATTAACATGTTTTTAATCTTCGCAGTCGTTTTAGAAATATAAAAGAGCGTATATGCATTTTTCAATTTTTAATGCCGTTTTAAAAACCAAAAATTTCGAAATTTGTCTAAAAAAATTTTTATATTTCTAAAATGACTGCGAATATTAAAAACATGTTAAGCCTTTCTTAAAGGTAATTTTATTGCGGTATTTCGGTTTTTTCAGTTTTTGAGTTACGCGAATACATGTTGTGCAATCTCTTTCACTTTCGAAATAACGGTATATCTCGAAAATACGAGCTAAACTCAAAAAAGAATTCAGCGTGCCCGTCTTGACAGAAACAAGTGTAAATTTCGTGCACAGTGTAATTAATATCGTGATGAAATTGATCATAAATAAGTTTTATATGAACCTAAATTGTTCTTCCAACTTTTGTGAGGATTTTGATCCATAATTGATCTTACCCCCCATGTAACCCCTATATGAGAAAAATATTTTATTGTCACATATTGATACAAGATTCAACACAGCCAAATAACAGGTGGCGCAAATGTAATCCTCCTATCAGAAAATGCTATAAATTTTGCCGATTATTGGTCAAATAAATAGTCAGCAATATTCCGTGTTCTGGAGCAGTGTAGCGTAACATTGTTTATTAACGTGTATTTCGCATGTGTTTACTACACAAATGTCAAAACAGAACTGACATTAGGGGCCAATCGCAAAATGTATAGCATTTTTTGATAGGAGGATTACTTTTGCGCCACCTTGTATAACACTCTTACTTATTTTACTATTAATTATATTCTTGGTTTTATGTTAGTTTTAAAGTTAAGTGTAATAAGTGGTCGATATAAAACCCTAACTCAAACACTTTTTATAAATTAGGAAACTCATATAGTGAGCATTCAATTCCATATAAAAAACTATAATTGAAAATCTGGATTATCATCTTGAAAAACATTTAAAATATGTTTGTTATTTGTATTAAGTGGTTAAGGCTCCACAATAATGTATTAGAATAGACGTGCTAGTTCTATTTAGCTTCTCCTGTAGATTTTTTTCTATTAATTTGTTTCTTAAATTTATGTTTGTTGTCTTTAACGTTGAAACTCTATATAGCAAATATGTCTTCTATCAATTCCATTTTTTGTTAATTATTTTCAAAGTGACAATGATTGTGCCCCACCCTTGGGAAACATGAGGCAAAGGTGGAGCAATATTAAGTAAAATTGAAAAGTCTAGATATGAAATTTGATCGATAACTACTCATATGATAAATTATTAGATTTAAAAAATTTCGGTAATCATGAGGGTGGTGAATAAGTCCTATTTGGAGAAATGGTGAACGTCAACACACAATAAAACTGGGCCAAATTACCACATTCGATATCGATTAAAAGTGATCTTAACTCAAGAAATTTAGTATATTTTATTATAATTTCGATCACGAATTCGGTAATTTGGCCACTGATCTTAGAAAATGTTGAGAAAGGTGTATTATTATTGTCTATTGTCAGAACTTCATTAAAATCTTAATACAGAATTAAACCATTATCAACTAAACAAATTCTGTAGCTTCATTCAAAGACTTTTATTTGAAAAGAATTCACACATTGTTGAAATGATTCACAATAAAATCCATTCAACCTTTGAATGTTTAAGTAAAATTTTGAAAAATAAGACATTTTCAAGATACTTGTATTCTTGTTCAAAGACCTTTAAAGTTGTTTAAATTTAAATATTACAATTATTTATAGACAAGATTTCTTATACAATAGGATTTTATTATCAATTTTTGAAACTAGAATTACAAAAGTCTCTGTATTGAAGTATGGACTTCACGACATTTTACGAAGCTTCTCAAAAGCGATCTAGAATTTTTAAAAATATAAATGTTAACAATACCGAATAATTAAATCCAAAAATAAATCCGAGAACTTGTACAGAATTAAAAAAAATACAAATATTTATAATATTCGTTATTGATATCATTCTTGAGCCATCTAAAATGAAGATTTTGTTGCGATAAACTGACGTTCTCGAATGTGTATAAGAGAAAACTACAGTCCTAGCCTGATAGTTCTAGTGACGAACTATGTATACATTTTTTTTTAAACAAACACAAACTGTGAAGAATTTTACTTTTCTGCAGATACAGAGACTCTGGCGAGAATCGAACCCGTAACCCTCGGATTTATAGTCCAGCACACTGTCGGCTAGTCTATCGAGGCACACTAGTAATTGTATATACTTCCATATAAATAAATGCAAAACTTAACGACACATTTAAAGACATCTACTGAAGAATATAGCATTTCTTTGATGTGGTGACGTTATTGATTTTTGTGAAGAAACTGACAGAACTGATTGAAAGATAAGAAACATTTTTAATAAAATTGTATTTTGCAATAATCGACAGGAGCCCTTTCATGAGGAAAATTGTACATTTTTGAGGCTTCTATATTAAGAAAGTAAATAGCATAACATAATTTAGCTATTTCTATGATTTCAATTCCGTAAATTTCGGAAAAGAACAAAAATCATGATAGAAATCTCTGCTTAAATTTTTATAAAACAACTTTAGTCTCAAAACGATATATGATTTCTGGTACAACAACCGAAATTAGACGAAGAGAGCTAAATGTTTAAATCTCCACAACAAATCCAAAAAATACATTTTCTGAGCACATTTACTACAAAGAATACAAAATAAATATTCTTCATGATAAAAACCACAACTTCCCTGTTAACACGTTGTAAATGTTTAATTTGACCAACGGTTAAATTAATAAACAACCATTACCGTACTGCACTAAATAATTTTGAAAATATTTATTACAAAATTTAAAAAAAAAACAAAAACTTGTATAGCCACATAAAATACCCCATAAAAAAAAGGTTACTCAAGTAACCAGTTTATCAGTTCATGGTGTGATCTCACAAATTTCTTTCAGTTCCTCAGTAAATATGCAAATTTTAAACAGAACTTGAATTTCAATTTGACATAATTTTAAAATGTTAATGTGAGCACACAATAAAGGAATATTAAATTTATTTTAAGTTCATTTGCTGAAATTGAAGAACCAATTTTTGAAACTTGTTTCTTTTTTTATTTTTGAAGACTTTCAAGTGCTAGGAAGAGCACTTGAGTAAATTGATAGCATTTTGAGTAAATGAGGGGGATTAACGTTAAAGTGGTAGAAAAGTGATTGTTTATAAATATTAACAAATAATGACGTCACTTTAGGTTTCTTCCTCAAAATTCTTTGTTTTGGCGATAATTAACTACTTTTGTGTTGGTTACTTTTTTACACAAAATATTTGTTTATTTTTTTTTTTGTTATGGTTTTTAAATTTATCTATCTGGTTTTTTATTGTTGTTGTTTCTTTGTATAAACAATATTTTTTATCTTGAAACTCAAGTGATTTCAGTGTGAAATTAATTTAAATGTTTCAAATAATTTGCTAGATTTTTTATACATATACATAAATGTTATTTGCATATTTCAAATATTTTAATTTAAAACAACTGATAATCAAGAAACATTTTTTGTTGATTATTATTTAAGTTACACAAATTATATATAAAGAACTAAAACAAATTAAATAATAATCTTTTGTATGGCAAAAAAAAAAAAAAAAAGCTACACGCTAATTCCAGCACAAAAGTTTGAAATGATCAACAACCACTTATATTGAATGACATCACATCATAATTTCCAACAGAATTGAAATAAATAAAAATTAACAAATATATCTAAAAGGTAATTTAGTATATTTTCTATGGCTTTTGGGACAAAGAGAAAAAAAACACACAAAAATTCTTTTAACAAAAAATAAACGTAAATTGAAACGAATTTAATTTAACTAAATTTAAAAACCAGGCAGGGTATGGAGGTTTATAGGAATATTGTCATGGGAAATGTTAAAAGGTGATGTAGTGATGTTGTTTACTGAATCATTAAGTAACTAGTTATAATATTAGAATTTAGTATCAAGATTTTAAAAATTCTTGTTTTGGGGATTTAAAATGACAGGTTCTTTTCGGAAAGAAACTGTTGGGAATTTGCATCAAATTTCTACTATGAGCCAACAAATTTCATTGGATATTGATGAAATACATTTCTAGCCAACTGTTGGAGGATGCGTCCGATGTGTATAGATCTACGATTGGCCGACTGTTTTTCCATCATAAGAATTCACTTCCTACAAAAATAATGGAATTAAATTGTGACTTTTTCCGTGAGTTGAATATTTGTTATCCTGTGGTAAAGCAGAATTGATTGGAGCAGAACGATGTTCATGCTGTTTGCCAGCTAATATGGTAGAATCGTCAGTGACTGATTGTGAAATTGAGACAATCTTGTGTATTTGTTCCTCATGAGTACAACATGATTTCTCAGTGTTGCACTCTAGGCGAGGATTCAAAAATTTAGACAATTTTATATTTTCGTCATTAAAACATGCTAAATCACAATAATATCTACGAAATTTTTAACATCTCTTCGGCTGTGGCGAATCTTAAATACCAAAATTATGATCGTCTCTGTATTGGCGATCACACGCATTCGAAAATACTCACTCCCCAACCGACCATACAATCGATATTTTGCGAGACTTCGCAAAAGCGAATAATTCTCGAACAAAAACGTTCGCAAAAATATTGAAAATATAAATGTTCATAATACCGAATTATTTCTTTTTTAGTTTTTCGAAAGGTAAAACCAGAACTTCACACATGCTAGAATTTTTAAAAATATTAATATTCGCAATATCGAATAATTCTTGATAATTTTTCGAAAGGAAAATCCGAAAAATTGTAGAGAATCAAAACAAAAACGAATCGCTGTAATATTAAACAAATTTCGATTGATATTGCTAATGATTCATATCGTTCTCGAACCTTCAAAATTAAAGGTTTTGCTGGCACAAGCTGAGGGACAGGTGTACATTTTACGATGCGTTTGCGATAGTCGTTTTAGAATATTTGTAAGAGAAACATTTAGTATGATTTTTTGGACGCTTTTTTAACAACAACCTTTGCCTAGTTCCGGTGACTGTCTAGTGATTTTAACTACTGCGGACTGAAATCGAAAAATTCTTAACATACATATATGTTAATAAAAATGAAACCAATAAACTTACAGTTTTGATTTTTTTTATTTGATTGATATTATTATTACAATTTTCAAAAAAAAATATTTTTATAGTTCTAATCACTAGTGATTAAATTTTGAATCCTTTTCGGAAACCCTTCCATTATGGTTCTTATAATTATTTTTGTCACTTTGTTCGAACAGATTGTCCATCTCCGTTTAAAATCGACAATACTTTTGAACACCTTTTTTGTGCTCTTCAATTCTCTTTTAACAAGAGCCCAATATCTCTCGACTTGCCTTAGCTCCAGGCAGTTTGGAGAATTTGCCTCTTTTGGTACAAATACCACATTATTTTTCTTTTACCACTCAAGAAGTATTATGAATGTAAGCATCCTTTTTTGTAAACATTCCTTGATGTAAATTTCGGTATTTATAGAGCCCTTTGTAACAAATGTTTGGCTTTTTTGCCGCAACTGCATTGTGCTTGCCATACCAAGAACTTTTTGGGAAATTGTGTCTGCTTTTGGGTCCCAAACTTTTCTTCAACATTCCCTCGAGCATCTGCAACATAAAAAAATTTACCCAGAAGCTGCGAAAAAATTTTCCATACGTACATTTTGTCATCCATTATGCTGCAGGTATATTTTTTGTATAAAATTTGACTTCAATTTCAATTTGCTCTGTCTTTGGCCTCTAAATTTTTACCAGAGTTCTTGTCAGGAACTTTTTGAGCCTTGTATGCTTTTAAACCTGCATTGGCTTTAACTTTTCGTACCGAGTACTGACCTAACCGGATGTGTTGGGAACTCTTTTGAAAATGCTTTCTATTTGTTGGCTTTAGAAACATCATGTGAACCATTCCTTCTACCTGAACCAGGTTTTATATCGGACAAGTTCTTCCGGTACTGTTTAATAACATTGGAAACAGTTTGATAGCAGACCTTTGATTGTTCGGCCAACTTTTTGTAGGACCAAGTTGGGTTTTGTTGAAAATATTTCATAATTTTAGTATGCACTTTTTTTGACATTAAACATAATAACTGACATGTTTTACAAAGGTAACTTGATCAACAAAAAAAATAAATAATACTTGGGTTAAAAGTTTTAATGAAAAACGTATGTTAAGTAGTTTTCGATCTCAGTCCTTATTCATCGATCTCTAAAGAATGATGTGTATTCCCTTGTGAAAAAGGAGTTTAATTGTTGATTACTCGATCAGAGGTAAAAACACATTCCAGTTAATAGAATTTCTTTAATATCTAGAGCCAAAGAAATACATCCATAGTGCATTATAATGGTGGATTTCATGCAAATTATATATGTATTCAAATAAATACGGTGTAAGACTTCTTAAGGAATCAGCATATAATTATAGTTGAGCATAATCTAACTCCTGATGTTATTCTCAATGCGAATAAAACTGATATTTTTTGAAAAATGATACCAGATAAAACGTTTGTTCATGCTAGAGAAACTAGTGCTCCAGGAATAAAGATATCGAAGGATAGCCTAATAATTTTAGTTTGCGCTAATGAATGTGAAACAAAGAAGATTAAATCTTTTCTTCTTTGAAAGTCAAAGAAACGCCGATCGTTTCGTAATTTTTAATGGTAGAATCACTTTAGAACCGAAATCCCTTTCAGTGACGGCTTTATTAATCCTTGGACGATAGTCATGTCTCCTATTGTCACACCGCTAAAAACTTATTCAAAAAATAAATCTCGATAAAAATTTTTCGATTTAACGTATTGGCCTCACAACATATCGTTCGTTATACCAGGATTTGTCTGTATGTTTAAAGAGAAGTCAATTGGTTACTTTATACATTTCAGGTAATCTAGTGGGACGTAAATTGTCACTTAAGTGTCTCTCAGTAATCTAGATTGTAGTCACTTTATACTTTTTTTTGTACTATACTTTGGAAAGTAGTTATTTTGCTGGGAGTGTCAATTGTCTTTAAATGTATACTGTGGCAATTTTGCTGATTTTCAGTAACATGCTAATACTAACAAATAATGGCTTTCAAAAATCATTACTTTTGGTTTTGCATTTACTGTCTACAGACAGTATATCGATTTATGTATCACAGTACACCTTACAATTGCTGTTCAGAAAAACAAATTTGTATATGTATATGCTGCTAATTTTGTAAATCATATACAGCTTTCCAAACCCTGAGCTTATTTCGTGTTACGCTTCTGTGGTAGCGTTTATTTGATAACACACCATATGGCAATGATGCGTATTTTTCGTTTTTTGTTAAATTAAACAAAAAAAAAAATTTAAAAATACAAAACTTGAGAACATAATATTGTATTTATGAATGTTTGTTATTATTCTTTATTAAAAATAATCAAACACTATGTACGTTTATTTTTCATCTTTATTATACATTTTTATTTTGAAGTTTGGGTGTAAATCTGGCACAGGTTTTAAAAAAAATAAAAAAATGGTTGAGTGGATTTATTGGTTGTCTGTCTGTCTGTCTGTAGTATATGTATTGTTTGTAGGTAATTGATATTGTTCTCTCTTGATCTACCCATAACATTGGTGATCTCATTCTTTTTGTTAATATTTATATTTGTATATGATTATTTATGAATTTCATTGAGATGTTAAAAGGAAAACAAATGATTTTATTGCATGTAGGAATTATTAAATAAAAAAATAATCTTTATTTATTCATTATTTGTAGTGGTACTTTTTTTTATATTTTTTTTTTTTTTTGTGACGCTGAGTTCAAGAAAATTTTGTATGTCAACAATCATTAAATTGCATGTATATATGTACAACATTTTTCTCTTTTTTATTGTTTGTTATTTATTTATATATTTTGTTCTTTATGTAGAACGACTATAACAATAAATTGAAATCTGATCTTTGACTTTAGATTTATCTTTTAAAGTTTGTTGATTTACAATAGAATCTCAAAATTTTATCACATTTTTAAAATAAAATGATGACGCTGCTTGCAAGTCATTATAATAATAAAAAAGTAATTCATTGGCAAGAGGAACAAGCTAAAAAATTTAATAATAATATAAATAAACGAGTAAACTAATTTATGCATTTAGAGTATTAGGGGTATGCAGGTGAGTTAGGGTGTCAGAAATATAAGTTTAAGTTCAGATCCATAGCTTCAAAGGTTTCTTACGTACATCGTTTAATTCTCTATATAAAATACTACTTGGAAGTAGGAGTGTAAGGGTTCTTGGGTTCACTCTCCCTTACAAAACTACTTCCTGGTAAGTAGTATTTTATATAGAGAATTAAACGATGGAACTAAGAAACATTTGAAGCTCTCCTAATATCTAATAATGTAACATTTATACATAATTGTATTTTAAATCGAACGAATTCAAACGGTTACTTTAAAAAATAACCACTCCTTAAACAACTTAATTTTTTTCTAAACTACGAGTATTTGATTTAATACTCCACTATTTGACCAATTTTATTCGTTTAATATAGCAATCACTATAGCTTTAGTTAAATAAAGTGCTAATTTATATTTTTTTTTTATGATTTAATTAATACTTTAAGCAATTTTAAAACGAAGTACATTTTTTTTTAGCAAATTTTCTGCCGGTGTGAGTGTGTGCTTGAATTTCCTAAGTCACTTTACGTCATGTTGCGAATATTGTTATTAATTATTTTTTTATTTAAAGTAATGACAACATGTTTTTAACAAGATTTTTATTAAAGATAAATATTGCTGTGTTAGTGAACGTTTATTTATATAGTTGTAGGTGTCAAAAAAAAAAAAGTTTTTTAATTAAAAAATAAAATAAATTTTATTATATGGTTGAGACATAAGAAAATCTTGAACCATATGGTTAAGATGTGGTTATGATTTTGTGAAAATAATTAAGGATCACAACTTTACTAAGAAATTTTTCATTAGGCCGAAGAAAATCAGGTATATGTTAAGAGTTATAAATAGATTTTCAATAAAATACTTCAATAATACTATACTAATTTTCAACCTAACTCGTGCATGAGATTCGCTTTAGAAAAACGTCCTTATGTTTGCTAATGAGTTCGTCAAATGAAATATCATATAATAGATTATTTTTTTTTAATGCATAATTCAGAATAATCTTTATTCAGAATTAAAAAACGTTAGCAATTCATTCCATATAACAAACACTTTCAAAGGCTCTTTATGTCGAACACTGGTGTACAATTTGTTTATAGTATATCAATTAAACTACCAAATCAACACACTACCTATAAATTGCTTAATCTGTCAGCTTTTCTTCCTAAGTGCTAAAGTTTTTTTTTTCAATTAAAATGTATTTCTAAAATACAAATGTATCAACTTCAATTGTGGAACAACAGGTCATTTGCAATTTAAATGTTTGTGGAACAAAAATTTATTTTTAAATTTACTTTTATTTGAAATTTTAAGAAAGTGCCAAAAGAAAAAAAAAGAAACATACTTCTTAGAGCACTAACTTTACTTATACAAGAACATTAGGCAAAAGTTTTGTCAACTTCATTGAATGCTTGCAAGATATACTATATAAAGACGAACTGTAGCGTAGTATGTAGTTGGGAATGATTTGGTATAATATATTTTTATGTATAAATATTAATTTAAAACAAAAAAATTTATTCAGATTTATTTTGTTAAAATTCCAACACATTCTGCTGAATATTGAGCAACAATTTTTTTTAAAGCAAAAACAGCTGAATATTTTTGAAATCATACTTATTCGATTTTATACGAAAAATTAGAAAAATAAGCTTATCCGAATCCTTAGAAAAAACTACTTAAAATCAATAAAAACCATATTGAATCAATTAGAATCATTAACGAAAGTCCAGTAATGTTGAAATTTGTTATTTTAATATAGAATAATATTAATTTAAAGTTGAAAATAATTGATTTATCGTATTTTAATAGAATTTTTCTATTATATTGAACGTTATGATGAATTAATATGATGCGTTCTTATTTTTAAGTTGCAGCTTTTCCCTAAGTGCACCACCAATGTGACAATAAAATATTTTTCTGATATAGGTGTTATATGGGAGTAGGGGCAAATATGGCCCGATCCTCACAAAACTTGGTAGAAAGATTTAAGTTCATATAAAACTTGTTCATGTCCAATTTTATCACGATATTAATTATTAGAAGACAATTATGAATGTTCAAGTCATTTTCTGAGGGGGACCTTGTATGGGGACTAGGGACAAATGTTTCCCGATTTTCGCCATAATTTCAGAGTACTTAGAGCTAATATGTGCAAAATTGTATCAGGATCGCCGCATAATCAATAGATTTATGACTGCTCATAAAGTATTCCGTGGGAACATTTGTATGGGGGCTAGTTGAAATCCTGTACTGATATTGCTCATTTTCAATACCAACATAGAGTATTTGTGGAAATTTTCAGTCAGCTAGCTCCTTTTGTTTGGGCCCTATCGTATTCAACAATCAGACAGAGGGACAGATCGCACCCCTTAGGACAGTGTTAACTTAAAGACCTCATATTTATAAGATCATGAATGTCAAAGATCCAAAAAAATATCAGAATATAAGTATGTTCAATTAATTGTGCGGAGTTTTAATAAATTGGGAGATGATGATGAAAAAACCTTTGTTTGGAAAATGTTAACCCACAAATTGACACGTTTAAATTTATAACTTTCAAACGGATCACATTAAATCAGCCGGACTATTTGGTACGAAAAGTTAAAGCCAATGAAGGTTTAAAAACATACAAGACTCAAAAAGTTCCCAAAGACAGAGCACAGAAATTGAAGCCAAGTTTTATTCAAAAAAATAAACCTGCTGCATAATGGATGACGAAACGTATGTTCTGGATAATGTTTCGCAGCTTCTGACTCAATATTTTTATGTTGGTGATGCTCGAGGGAATGTTGTACAAAGGTTTAGCACCTAAAAACAGAAAATTTTCCCAAAAAGTTGTTGACATGGCAAGCAATATGAAGTTGGTGCAAAAAAGCCAAACATTTGTTTTAAAGGGCTCTATAAATACCGAAATTTACATCAAGGAATATTTAAAAAAAGGATGCTTCTATTCATAAGACTTCTTAATGTGTTCACTTATTTTTGCCCTGATTTGGCATCCTGTCACTATGCTAAGCAAGATCATGTGTGGTACAAGAATAATAATCTGATATATGTACCAAGATAGGCAAATCCTCCTAACTGCCCGGAGCTAAGGCCAGTAGAGAGATATTGGGCTCTTGTTAAAAGTGAATTGAATATCATAAAAAGGTGTCCAAAAGTGGGGTAGATTTTAAACGGAGATGGACAACCTGTTCGAACAAAGTGACAGAAAGCTCTATAAAAACCTTAATGGAAAGGTTTCCGGAAAAGGTTCATAAATTCATCACTAGTGATTAGAACTATAAAAATAATATTTTTGTAAGTTGTAATGATAATTTTAATCAAATAAAAAATCAAACTTTAAGTTTAGTGGTTACTTTTTTATTAACATTTATGTATGTTAAGATTTTTTCGATCGCACTCCTTATACAGATGTCTTTTATCTGTAGCAAATATCGCACAACATCAGTGGTTTAAAAAAATTGATTGCACCATTGTGATCACTGATGCAAAAACCAAAATTTTTAAACGAATCCTAAGAAATATATTTGAAGATATATTAGTGAATAACTGACTGAATTTTTTCTTGTATTTGCAACAAAGGGAATTTTGTTAAAATCTTCTTCATTAAATTTTGAATAATGTGTCGGATCGTTATATAAAAGTTCCACTGTATTTGCATTTGAAGAGTTAAACATTTTCCCAGACAACAATTTAACTGATGTTCCTTCCTTTGGTGATTGTTGTTATTGGGAAATTTCTGTTGTGAATACATAGTTTATACTATCTAAAGCTTTCAACTTTTAGTAATTAAAATATAATTTTTCAAAAATATTAAAAAAAAAAAAAAAAATTGTTTTGTTGCTTTATACAGTCTGCTGTAAATAAACTCTCACGCATTTGTATTGTTCTTAGCATATTTTCTTTTCCTAATTAGTTTGTACGCTTTTTGTAAAGTTTTTTCTTACAACATTGTATTTCTTTTTTCTTTAATTCTTCTATTTATTTTTTTGTTTTGTTTTCTTTTGTGAAGAAAAAAAAAAAGAGTTCATTAGTTTTAAGTGTATTTTAGCCATTTAAAGTAGTTTTTTTTTCGGTCTAACGACCGGTTTTATTTTAAAGCTGATGTCATGTCTTTTTCTGTATGAGTTGCCAATATTATGTTGCTTGTTGTTTTTTATATATTTTTTTTTACTTTTTTTTTACAAAGTTTACGTGTTTTCCTTTTTTAATTTTGAAATCTTTCAAAATCTGTCTAAAATAAAAAAAAAAATCTTCATAAATGTTTTGGTGTTTTCTTATTATTTTAAGCCATATACTGGGTATTAGTGTTGGAGCTTTTTATGATTGTTTTTGTTTAAACTTCTGTTGTATTTTTTGTTATTTCTTACCATTTTTTTTTAATAGAAAAGAATGAATGAATTTATGAAAATGAGGTTTTTTGTTTAGTTAGCTTTTTTGATTAATTTCCCATTAATCAATACGAAAAGATGACGGCGTAAGTCTTTTGTATGGTTTAGAAATGATCTCAGTATTTAAATCAAAACAAATTTGGGAATTTTATTAAACAGATTTTAATTCAAGTTTTGAAGTTTTTGTTAAATTATTAGATTTTATTATATTATTCGCTATGAGTGGCAATGGTATAAATAGGTATGTGATTTCTACATTTTTAATTTGCGACCCCATAAAGTATATATATTCTGGATCTTTATAGATAGTGTAGTCGATATAGACATGTCCGCCTATCCACCTGTATGTTGAAATCAACTTTTCGGAACCCCCAAAGAACCTACAAACACGATTCGTACATCAATATATCCGCTATAGTGCCGATTGGTTTGCTATTTAAAATCGAGAAAATCGGCCCACAAATGGCTAAGATATAAGCAAAAAATCACGACTACCTCGATTATTGAGCTATATCTATATTACTAAGTCATTAATATAAACAATATGGATATCGAATGATAGATTTTTCAAGACCTTTCCTACAACGTAAATAACGCCAGTTTTTTTTACCAACAATTTCTTTTTTATTGATTGAAAAAGATTTTCGAACTTTATCTTAATTTAGTGAAGGGCATATAAGATTCGGCACAACCGAATATATCTCTCCTACTTGTTTTTTGTATAAAAGTGAGTAATAAAGAAGAAATTGTACGATTACCGAACTAAGTATAATGAAATCACAAAATAAAATTAATGATTTTAAATTCAAAACTCAAAGATTTTAAAGATGCGGGGTGCCAACAAAATTGTTTGCTTTGGAGGAACAGTTTGCTAGAATACCACTGCGCCTCAAAATTTGTCCAAAAATTGAAAATGTCAATAAAAACTCATATGTAAAAACAAATAAAAAAATACCAAAACACAAATTTCAAATTTGACCATGCCCACATTTCAAATTTCATCGTGTGTGTGTAGATTAAAAACAAAACAAATCATTTAACATATTTTAAAGTTTGTTTTTAATTTGTATCTAAATTGAGATTCGAAAGTTAGAATTTAACAAAATTCAAGAAATATACATCGAATATGAATAAGACTGAATTAAAATGTCCCTGTTTACTAACCGTAAAACATCATTGGCATTTTTCAATTAATTGGAAGGAATAATAGCTGAATTTATTTAAAATAAATAACTCTTTTAGAATAATCATTTAAATTATAATCGTTACAATCATTATTTAACACTTTTCAATCAACAAAAATCGTATGTAATCAACCCACTTTTAGTCACACTTTAACAAAAATTCTAAGTATACATTGACTATGGAAATATTTACTTTGTCGTTTACATTGTTTTTATTAAATTATTACCCACAGTTTGTTGTACTTAAACGAAACGTTTAAAATCATATTCAAGGCATGCAACTTGTTGGCTTAAAATTAAATCAATAGAAACAACAATAACAGAATTATAAACATATTTATACTAGTTTCTGGAAAATAATACCTTAAAAATGCAGAAAAGTAAAAAAAAAAAAAATGGAAAAGTATTTGTATTTGTACGAGGATTGTTAGCAATGTTCGTGACTGAGTATGAGAGCCTATATATATTTTCTTTTATATTTGTGTGAGCATATTTCTGGACATATATTTTTCATCTTAAGCTAAAATCTTGTATTAATCATATTTAACTGAAATCAGAATCAAACAGGGTGTTGTATATTGCTAAGTCAATTCAAAGGTTGTGTCATTGCAAAACATGACTGAGTTGAGAAACAAATCGCGAGTTATCGTCTTGGGTTTGTAGGGTCGTCTAGTGGTTTTCCCCATATCAAGTGTGATAACTTGGCAAAACCCTTATTTCTGAGTAAACAAATTGTTGTGCTGTATCAAGATGAATACTTTTTTCCGTTCCTATTTTCATACTGAAATCATGAAAAACTTAAAATTGTACTTTTTGAAAATGAAAATTGGTACTAATTGAAACTATGTGCTTTTTATAAAATAATTTTATTAAAGTTATTTTTTTTTTTTTTCACAAAATCATAATTTTGTTTTAGAAAATTTGAAAATATTACAATTTAATCTATTTTAGAGTACTTTTATGAAAAATGGTACTTTTTGAAAAACTGCTATTTTAAGTTTTAGGCAATGAACCTTTGAAAACTGGTACTTATTGAAAAACTGATATTTAAAACGATAAAAGTATAAATTATTTTTAAAAATTTTTAGGTACAGTTTCGTGTTCGGTTTTAACCGAAACCGCTGTTTTTCAAGGACTAAAACCGACAATTATTCTTCGGTTTTTACTATTAATCTATTTTCAATAGAAAAATTCAAAATTTAGAAATGTAAAACAAACTTTTCAATCCAATGATTCATCCAATTTCTCTAAAAATGAATCGATGTAAAAATATCTTAAGGTTTCTTTAAATTTTTAATCATTTAAAAAAAAAAACAAATATTGATCATACGAGTATTTCCTG
The DNA here is from genome assembly GCA_942486065.2 of Calliphora vomitoria. Lineage (NCBI taxonomy): Eukaryota > Metazoa > Arthropoda > Insecta > Diptera > Calliphoridae > Calliphora > Calliphora vomitoria. The sequence continues at coordinate 110,937,294 of OW818030.2, read as the reverse complement.
ACAATTAAACATCAAATTACTGTTTATTTATGTAATTTAAAAAAAAGAATGCAACTTTTTTGTAACAAAGACTTAGTTATTTTTAAACATCCGATAAAGTATGCAGTAATAGCTGACCCCAATTAGAAGAAATAAATAGTACTACTAAATCTCCCTTTGTGAATTAATACTTATTGGTTCATTGTAATGCGGATTCTAACGCATTCGAAACATAATATTAGAATAAACAAGTAAGAGAGCTAAAGGCTGTGTCAAATCTTATATACCCTTCACCAAATTATACTTTAAAATTAAAATTTTAAATATATTTAGGTAACAAATTTTTTTTTTTTTTTTCAAAATTAAAAAATAATAATTATTTTTTCAAAATTATTTTCAAAAAAAATTTTTTTTTTTGAAATGTTTTTTTTTATTTTTTTCAAACATTTTTTTTTTTAAATTTACAAGTGAAAAAAAATTTATGACAAAAAAATTTTTTGTTAAAAAAAAATTCGGGTTAAAAAATATTTTTCCCGATTTTGACCCATTGTAGGTCCAAATTACTATAGCCTAATATAGATCGTTTCAATGCACTTGGAAATATCTATCATTAGATATCCATATTGTTTACATTAATGACTTAGTAATTCAGATATAGATGAAAAATAGGCCAAAAATCGAAGTTGGCCCGGTTTTTTCCTTACATCTCAGCCATTTGTGGTCCTTTTCTCGATTTTAAATAGAAACCGAGCCAGAAGAATTCCCGATATATTGAATGAATCAAGTTTGTAAGTTATTTAGGATATTCTAAAAATTGATTTCAACAGACAGACAGATAGACATGGCTTAATCGACTCCGCTATCTATAAGGATCCAGAATATATATACTTTATAGGGTCGCAAAATTATATTGTGGAAATTACAAACGGAATGAAAAACTTATACTTATATACCCTTCTCACGAAGGTGAAGGGTATAAAAAGTACCATAAAGGCCCACATTTTCTATTCCTACTCAATATCATGAATGTCTAATTTGATATTTCTGTGTCCATTATTATAGAAAATACAAAAGGTACCACTAAAATCGTCTTTTCTGAATTTTAATTTTTAATTTTTATGTTTATTATTATAAAATATTCAAAAAGTACAATTACAATGAAAAAATAGTACCATTGATTTCTTTTGAATTTTAATTCACTAAACTATAAGTGCTTAATTTCGTGTATCTAGGTCCATCGTTATAGTATATTCAGAAAGTACTATTAGTTGGATAAAGGTACCTGCAAGTCTCTTTTTTATATTCTAACTCAGTCAGGATCATGTGTGTTTAATTTCCTGCTTATAGGTTCATTATTATAGAAATTTCTAAAAATACCATTTGTAGAACGAAAAACTACTAATATTTTTTGTTACCACAATATCATCAATATCAGTCAACTATTATGTATTTTTATAAGTAAAATAATTTTATATAATAAAAAGTACCATTACAAGAAACATTTTCAACTCTTGAACCACCGTCAAGTTTGAAATTTCAAAGTTTCCTGATTCTTGGTTCAATATTATAGAAAATTCAAAAAGTACTATTTGAAGAACAATAAAGTACTTCTTAGTTTGGTTTAGTTCTCCATTTTTGGTATCATAATACCATTGAGCAACCTATTCTTGATTATTTCATTACTGTGAAACATATTAGCAAAGATAAATAATTTAATATATTAAAAGAAAAAGTACCAATTTTCCAAGCTTGAACTTTAAATTTGTATAGCATTTCCTATATTAGCAACTAATTTTGTTTCTATAACACATAATATTTAATACATTATCACAAAGCCGAAATAAAACCGAAACCGTGGTTTTGAAATTCTTCGGTTTTTTAGAAACTATTTTTAGGTACTTTTTTAAAAAATAACTATTTTTAAAATAAAAACAGGAAAAAGGTAATATATTTTAATAAAGTTTTTTTAAGAATGAGTGCTATTTAAAAAAGTACTTTTTGAAAATTGGTACCTTTTTGAAAAAAAAAATAATTTTAAAGGTACTTTTTGAAAAGTACTATTTAAAAAATGTTTTCTTTTTGAAAAACTGGTTTTAAACACAAAATTTTATTATATTTTTTTTAAATTAGTACTTTGGAAAAAGTACTTTTTTGAAAATTGGTGTTTTTTGAAAAACTGTTTTTTTTTTTAACAAAATAATAAAAGCATGAATTGTTTTTAAATTTTTTTTGAAAAATTGGTATTTTTTAAATTTTTTTATAAAAATACCACATTCTTGCATTATATGCTACCTTTAAAATGATATTGAAATTTACCTGAGTTGTGTTCGAAATGGAATTCGTATGTCTTGACATTCATGTTTGAAAATACATGACAATGTTTGAAGTGACACCAACAGTTATGTATGAATAATTAATTGAACAAAATCGTTTAAACTCTATTTCATTTCTATTTTCTTACAAAGAGATTAATTTGTCTCCGTTTCCTTGAATTGCACAACGCAGTAAAAATTATTGATCTCTGTTTTGTTGCATTGTAGCTCTTAGGAGTCTTAGATTTAATCTATTTAGTTTGAAAATATTCCTAAACATAGTACGGGAAATCAGCATCAAAACATGAAGTCAATCGATTGAGGTCATAGAATTCTTCAATAACCCTCGTACCAAAATGTCATGACAAAATTATGATACCAAAATTGCCAATATACCTGATATGTGCATAGTTTTTTGTATGCTTAGTATTCATGTAACATTTAAAAAGACCAAACCAAAATAAACTTGTCGTCGTCATAAAGAAAGAAACAACTGCATTGGCAATTGTTGTCACATTTCATAGCTGTTGCTGTTGACAATTATCACCGCACTCAGTCACCATTCAGTCAATTCATTCCCTCATTCTTATTTGTAGGCACTTTGTATCTTTTTGGTGTTGGCGTTTGGTTTGTTTATTTTTTTTTCTATATTTTTTCTTCAAAACAAATCGGCGATGAGTGAAGTGAACCAACCACAAGCAAATGGCAAGAATTATGAGGAAAATTAAAAAAAAAACTAGTCTTTTCTAAATTTAGTTAAATTTCATAAGAAACCAGAGCTTAAATGTGGCTTGTTGCACATACACAACAACGTTTTGTAAAAAATGAAAACATATAAAAAACCAATAAAAAAAAAAATTATTTATTTGCAATGAGTGACATGTTTAAATGTTGCACATAGCATTAAGAAATCAATTTATGCATACTCAGATGCGAGGGTAGAGTGATGAGTTGAAGAGAAGATTGGAAGATAATGCGAGTTTCCAAATTTAAGATCAGCTATACTCAAAATAATGTACATATGTATCTGAGAACAAACCAATTTGTTATTCAAGACACGGTCTAATGATATCAGAGCAAATTAATTGTGTTTTTTTTAATTAAATAAACAATTCATTGGGGAGTTGTGATCAAAATTCCCAAATAAATTCTTTTAAAATCTACATATAGAAATAAATCTGTGCATAATTATTAAGTAGTACAAAACACTTTTATGATTGTATTTGCTAATATTGGCTATTTGCCATAAAAATGCGTCAAACAAACGATAAATATATAAATGCCAAGAGACAGCTAGACAGACGGACAAATAAACACATATTGTCATCATCATCATCATTCAGAATAAAATCATCATCATCATTATCGAATGTATTTCTTTCTGATGCTTGATGAATGGAAATGGCATTAAGCAAATATGTAGTGGAAAAATCAAAATAATATAAAAAGATAAACGGAAAACCGCAACAACTACAGAGAGAAAAGCTATTTCTTTTATAATATTGAATGATAAATTAAAAAAGAATTTCCCTAAAGAATGCAAAATCTATAGAAAAACACATTTTATTTAGATACGCACAACAATCCATCGATGACTACTATTTCTTTTTGATGACACGTTTTAAACAGAATGATAGAAGAAAAAAGTTAAAACCACAAGACAACAATCATTGACTATTATATTACAATGAGTTTAATGTGAAAGTTATTAAAATAATTACACACTCACCCATGGATTTATAGCAATTAAACAAATCGTTTGAATTGCATACAGCATCAAAGTATTTTTCACAGATGTTTGAAATGGTTTCATTTTAAAAACGTAATGAACTGAAATGAAATAAAAAGAAACATATTTTACGTTTTATAAAGTATGTATTTAGTACAGCATAATTATGTTAAAGTAGCAAAAGTATAATATAAACAAGGCTTTATTTTTACAAAAATTTGCAACGTTGACTACCGTTACCGCTAAGTTACTGACCAAAATATTGTAACCGCTAAAAGCGGTAGTTTACATTGCAACATTATTCTGAGTGCGTCTCTAGGGAAAATAAAAGTTCCCGCTTCTCTGTCAATAAAACTTAAGAAAAATAACTTGATTTGTTCATTACAACTTTAATAATTAACAATAAGTTTAAATGCTAAAATTTCCTTCACTATTTCCCAGTAATCTTTAAAGTTTGTTTAATTTGATAGAATATGATTTGAACCTGATCTCAAATGTCCAAAGTTTGATAATGATGTGATAAACATTTGAGAAGTTCATTATCATTATGCATAAATTGTTTTCAAATCTTATTCCGAAATGTTTCTAAAAGTGAGAATACAATGGAAACTTTTTGTATTGTTACTCACCGGATTTACAATATATGGCGTATCTTTTGAAAGCGGTTATTGTTTTTAATAACTTATATGTCATTCTGAATGTAACACATCCGTCGTTGCTTCGAAAATGTTGAGCCAACAAAGCGTCATATGCGGGAAGTTTTGCTTTACTTTTTTAATTAAAAAAACAAAAACTAAAGAAGTAAGAGAGCTAAATTCGGCTGTGCCGTATCTTATATACCCTTCACCAAATTATACTTTAAAATACAAATTTTAATAAATATTTTTAGGTAAACAAAATTAAAATATTTTTTTCAAAATTGGAAAAAAATTTTTTTTTTTCAATATTGTTTTTCATAATTTAAAAAAAAATTTTTTTAAGTTTTTCCAAAATTTTTTTCAAATTTTTTTCCAAAATTTTTTCAAATTTTTTTTTTTTAATTTTTTAGAAAAAAATTTTTTAAATTTATTTGTGAAAAAAATTTAGACAAAAAAATTTGTTTGTTCAAAAAAAAAAATTCGGGTTAAAAAATATTTTTCCCAATTTTGACCCATTGTAGGTCTAACTTACTATAGCGTTAATACATCGTTGCAATGGACTTTGAAGTATCTATCATTAGATATCCATATTGTCTATATTAATGACTTAGTAATCCAGATATAGATAAAAATAGGCAAAAAATCATGGTTTTTTCCTTATATCTTAGCCATTTGTGGGCAGATTTTCTCTTTTAAATAGCAACCGAGCCGGAAGAATTCCCGATATATTGATGTATGAATCAAGTTTGTAAGTTATTTATGGTCTTTAGAAATTTGATTTCAACAGACAGACGGACAGACATGGCTTAATCGACTCCGCTATGTATAGGGTCGGAAAATTATATTGTGGAAATTACAAACGGAATGACAAACTTATATACATATACCCTTCTCACGAAAGTGAAGGGTATAAAAATGCCGCTGCAGTACACCAATTGCTCACAGAAGCTTATGGTGAATGTGTTTCATCGGTTTTAGCATGCGAGAGATGATTTGTGTGGTTCAGAAGTGGTGATTTTGATACGGAAAACAAAGATCGCTCAGACCAGCCACAAAAGTTTGAAGACCAAGAATTGGAGGCATTAGTCCATGAAGAATAATGGCAAACTCAAGAAGAGCTTGCAAAATCATTCATCCAAAAGCAGGGAAATTGGGTACCATACGAATGGAAGCCTAGTGACCTTGGAAGACAATTTTGTATGTCCGAAATTCAGCATGAACACTATAAAATAAAATCAGTTTTGCACCGAATCATTACTAGCGCTGAAGAATTTATCTATCACGATCCACGAAGCGTAAGAGATCGTATGTGAAGCCCGGCCAACCAGCCGAATCGACACCAAAGCCAAATATCCATGGATCTAAGGTAATGCTCTCTATTTGCTGGGACCAAAAGGGTCCTATCTAATATGAGCTGCTGAAAACTGAGTCCTTTGAAGCGAGCATTGGCCGAAAAACTTCCAGGATATGCGGCCTGACGTATATTCCACAATAACAACGCTGTTATAGGCCACATGTTGCAATACCTACTAAAAACTATTTAGAAAGAAGTGGTTGGGAAGTTTTGGCTCACCCGCCTTATAGACCTTGTCCGACTACTATTTGTTTCGAACGATGAAGAAGGCTCTCTCTGGGATACGATTTACTTTGAAAGAGAGTATCCGAAATTGGACTAATTCGTTCTTGGCCTCAAAAGATGAGTTCATTGGGCGCGGAATCCATATGTTACCAAAAAGATGGGAAAAGGACATAGCTAACAATGGTCAATATTTTTTTTTATTTTGTCCTAGTAGTTAAATATTTCACTGTATATTAGGGTGGGTCGATTTTTTTCACGAAAAATCGTATAGCAGAAACACATTCTACGGAAAATTCTAAGAAATTTTCCCCAAGAAACCATAGATCTAAAATCAAATTCTATCTTGCGCATTTCGAATTTCTTCCAATGATATTTCAGTATTATTATTTTTTTTTAATATTATTTTTTGTTGAATAAAAGACGAAATGCGCAAGATAGGATTTGATTTTAGACCTATGGTTTCTTGAAGAAATTTTCTTAGAATCTACCGTAGATTGTGTTTCTGCTATACGATTTTTTACTTTTTGATCGTCCATACAAATTGACCCAGCCTACTGTATATGAATTATGTAAACTATTAATTCCAAACAAATAAGCATAAGGATGGAATAAATGATTAAGTGAAATGAAAATCGATATTGATAATATGATGTTCGCTACGTGAAATATGTTTAATATTATTGTAGGTCAAAGGTCACTAAAGACGGGGTAAAAGAAAATTTTGAGCACAGTTCACATTCGATTCATAATAAAGTAATTACAATCCATACATACCGAATGAATCATAATCAAATTATAATTACAAATGTCTCAATGTCACTACCACACCATTCTCATTCTTAGTAATCATTAAACACCCAGTATTTACACAAAAGTTCTAAAAACGTTATTTCTATCTGAAAATAGTTTCCATTTGTAAGTTACAAATCTCTACATAACATTTCATTAAAGCTCTGAATTATGTAAGTAAGAATAGTAGGTGTTTTTGTTAACAAGGAGCAGAGAAGGAGAAGTAGTCGTCTCAATCTCTACTTACAATTCTTATGCATATTTAAATAATGTTAAACTTAAATCTAATTTACGTCATATGATAATTACAAAGAAATACTATAAAATTTTTTGTTCGTAATAAAATATTACGAAATGTATTAAGAATAGAAAAAATATATAGAGCATGTGTTTTGTGTTAAACAAGAATTGTTTCACAACAGGTGGGTTTCAATTACAACACCATTATAAAGTTACAATTTTGATTATCTAAGGAATGGAAGGATAAAATATAGATTTTATTGATTGAATAAAGAAAAGGAAACAACAATTATTAAAGTTACCAATTGTATATAGAATATTGCAGCTTAGCGTGAAAACAAGCAAGTCCTATTTTTATAAAAATTTAGATTTTAAAGCAAAACTTTGGAATTAACAAAAATACAGATTTGAAATGTTAAGTAACTATGACAAATTGAATATGTTTTGCTTTTAGGAAAAACTCCACCAATGCTCATCTAACTGTAAATTTTACTTCAGCCATTAACAATAATTTCCATCATTAACATTTCTCATCTCTAATCACCCACTTAGAATTCTGATATGATGTCAAAACATTTGTAATTCACTAATTTTGGTTGCTTCACTAACGTTTCAGTTGAAATTTAGACATAACACGAAACCAAATAATGATAATGTTTTCAAGCTTCAATGAATCATCATAAATAATTAAATTTAAACAAATAAAATAATTAAAAAAAAAAAACATTGTGGGTAGCTTTTGTTTAATTTTTGGTGTTGGCTGCGATTTCGTATTTAGAATTCGATTTAGACACAGATGAGACATGATTTGGTGGTGGCTGTGTTGTAGTCGTACAAATGAATTAATTCGTTCGTTTGTTCTATCTATCAATTTCTAGTTTATTCTAGTCTAAATACTGCACAATTTAGTTGTTACCACCAAATATGGTTAAATGTTACAGTTGTTGATTTTTTTTTTTATTTTTATAAAATTTTTCTTTTTATGTATTTGATTATTTTTATTTACGATCATTTTACTTAAAGGTGGGTGGGTGTTTGTTTTTCTAAATTCATAGAATTTCATAAATTTGATACTCTCGTGTACATTATTTATTTAGATCTTTTTAAAATGTCATTGAATGCAAACAAATGAATCAATTTTGAAATTCGTGCAACATAGAAAACAAACAATAATTGTTAATTAATGAAATAATTAAAAAAAAACTTCTAAAGGTGGTTTCATTACGGTTCAATTGTTGAAACAAAAAGTCGACTACTCGACTATTTTCGAAAGATCGACTTTTTTAAATTTTAAAAAGTGGACTTTTCGATTTATTTTTGAAAAGTCTACTTTTTATGTCACTATTTAAAAAAAAATTCTAAAGGTAGTTTTCATTAGGGTTGTATTGTTAAAACAAAAAGTCGACTATTCAACTTTTTTCGATTTTTTTGACTTTTTTTCGATTTTTTAAAAGTTGAACTTTAGGTTTTTTAATTTTTTAAAGTACTTTTTGGCTCTTGGTATTTATGAACGACTTGTTATGTCATTGAATGAAAACAAATTAATCAATTTTGAAATTCGTGCAAAATATAGAACAAACAATAATTGTCAAAACTTTAAATATGGTTTTCATTAAGGTTTAATAATTGAAAAAAATTTCTAGTCTTCGACTTTTTCCAATTTTTTAAAAGTCGAACTTTTGACATTTTAAAATTTTTTATAGTGAACTTTTCGACTTTAGCTATTTATGAAAAGTCGTATTTAATGTAAATATATATCGTTGCTAGAATTAAAAAAGGATTTTTTTAATTCTAGCAACGATATATATTTACATTAAATACGACTTTTCATAAATAGCTAAAGTCGAAAAGTTCACTATAAAAAATTTTAAAATGTCAAAAGTTCGACTTTTAAAAAATTGGAAAGTCGTATTTAATGTAAATATATATCGTTGCTAGAATTAAAAAAGGATTTTTTTAAACAAAAATTAAAAATAAATAAATCTACTTTTATTTAGACTTTTTTTTAGATAATCGATTGCTCGAATCAATTTTGAAATTCGTGCAACATAGAAAACAAACAATAATTGTTATATAATGAAATAATTTTAAAAAAACTTCGAAAGGTAGTTGTCTATTGTGGAAACAAAAAGTCGACTACTCGACTTTTTCCGATTAAATAGTTGAAAAAAGGTATAGCCTTCAACTTTTTCCAATTTTTTAAAAGTCGGACTTTTGACATTTTAACACTTTTTTAATAAACCTTCGACTTTAGATAGCTATTTATGAAAAATCTACTTTTTATGTCATTGAATGCAAGCCAATGAATTGATTTTTTTTTTAAATTCGTGCAAAATATAGAACAAACAATAATTGTTAAATGATGAAATAATTAAAAAACCTTCAAATGTGGTTTTCATTAAAGTCGGCTATTCGACTTTTTTAGATCTTTTAAAAGTCGAACTTTCGACTTTTAAAATGCTTTTATAGTGGACTTTTCGATTTTAACTATTTATGAAATGTTGTCTTTAATGTAAATATATATGGTTGCTACAATTTTTTTTTTCAATTTTTTACAACAAAAATTAAAAATAAATAAATCGACTTTTATCGACTACTCGATTTTTTTGAGTTAGTCAACTTTACGACTTTTTTCTAGATAACGTAATCGATTGTTCAAATATTTTCCGACCGTTTCGATTTTATTTTTATGAAAAAGTCCAACAATCAACTTATTAAAAACCCCATATTTATAAAATAATTTACTTTTTCGAATATTCGACTACATTTTTTGGGACAACGTAATCGATTGTTCGACTTTTTCCGACCAAAAATTTAATTTCGACTTAACGACTTTTTTTTTAACAAGAAGACTTTTGTTTGACTGTTCGAAACCATAGTTTGCATGTGAATTATTTATAGATTTAAAAAGTATTGAAATTTATAATAAAATTTTATACATTCTTTAGAATATTTAGGGATTTCGTAAAGTTGATTTAAAATTTTATTTAAAAATTTTGTAAGCAACTCTTTTTTTTTTCTAAATACAAACTTTATTTAAACATGTAGTTGTCATTCAATGTTTAACAACAAATCAAAATGGGTTAACTACTGAAAATAAAAAAACAAAACTAAAGTTGTTTAAATTATGAAAATGAGTAGGAAGCTACAACCTCGAATGTTGCAATGAAAATGATGTCAAGTGTTTGCGGTTAAAACAAGTCGTTTTTGAAAAAAGAACACAAAAGAAAACATATTTTAATTAAACTGGAATAGAAACTAAAATCAAACAAAAGTCTAGACGCCTCTCGCCCAAACTCAAAACGCTTAAATATTATATGGCCATGATTAATAAGAAATTAGTTTTGTGGCTAAAAGTAATTTAACGTTAATAAATAAAAAAATAATAATAAATTAAAGTAATAAAATAAAAAATTGATTGATATCTTAAGTTTGTTATTAAGTCGGCCACTTCAAGTCAATTAAAATATCGTTAGAATTTTTATACATACACAAACTGTCAAAGTTTGTTTAAATGCTCCAATTCGTACCAGGCAATGTTAAAATATCAGCCAACAAACCTGCCCTTCTTTATTTCTATGTGTAATTTGAACTTATTTAGCATGCACCTAAAAGTATGCTAAATATTTGTCTTTAACCCGACCTAAGACGTTTCATGTTATACCTAGAACACTTACACGTATACTAATCTACACACAGTGGGGTCGATCAGCAAATACTTACGATAAAATAATTTGTACAGAACTATTAATCCTCTGATACAATATTTGGAGTAGTAATACAGAGGAAGTTTAGCTTTAAGAATATTGTATAAAGAAAGATAAAATTTCAATATAGACATAGCCACATGTAGCCGCAGGGCATCAAAGGTGAACAAATATTATTACCCCTTACGATTCTCATTTATATATACTGTATAATTTTTATATATAACTTTTCATTCCCCACTGTTCAACCTGCTTTAGTATTGGTGTTTTGTTTATGGCGTTTAGTGTTGATGTTTCGTTCCATGTCTGTCTCTCTATATCTTGACTTGTAAAGATATAGAAAAAAAAATTTTCCATTCGGATTTTTTGAAACAAGGGTAGACACGTAAACAAATAAATACCAAACCATTTTCCCTTACTTAACTACATCTACCAAGTATATTAAAGTCTCATGGATATGAAAATAACGAAAAAAAAGAAGGTCAACCAAATAAAAATCTATCATATTGTATTCTAATTGGTTTGCTTACCAAATATGAACAACCATCAGCAGCAAGGGGTAAGGTAAAACGCCCCAAATGAAATCTAGAACTTTGTTTTGAGCACAATATGAAAAAAAAATATATACATATATATATAAAATAGAAAAATAAAATACCAACCTAAGAGAATAGAAAATTTATCAAGGTAGGTTCAAAACAAATATTTATTGTTCAATAAAGTTAACCCCAAATACTTTAAGCAGTATGTAAAGGTGTTAGTTGTTAATCTGATATAAAATAATTTGAATTATGAAAATATAAAACTTTTAGAATATGGTTTCTATCACCACATAACATGAAATAGCGATTTAGAGAACACAGAACACCGATTTTTTTTATATTTTTACTACAAATGAAATGTTTCATGATTAAAACGTTTTTAGCAACTAACTAAAAAATTACCCTCGAGGGGAATTTTATTTTGAATAAAGTTTAGTAATTTTTTATATTTATGTAATAAAATATGATGAAAATAATTTGAAAAATTTCCCCTCACAACAAAAATATTACCCTACATATTTTCGTAATTTAATTACAAAAAATACAAATACAAGGGAAATTTATTTCATCAGGATTTTTTTATTTTATTTTTACAACAAAAATAAATGGTTTATGAAAAGTTTAATTTTTTTCCCCTGCTAATAAAAATATCCTTCTAAGAGAAATTTTATTTTTAAGAAATTTTTAAATTAAATTAAATACATTAAAGAAAAAACTGATAAAATTTTATAAATTTCCCTGGTCTATAAAAATTACCCTTCAATGGGAAATTTTATTTTCAAAGAATTTTTTAATTCTTTTTATATTTTTACAGCAAAAATAAAATACTTGCAAAGGGTTTGTCAAATTTTTTTAAATTTCACTTGCTTATAAAAATTTTCTTTAAGGCAAATTTAATATTAGTTAAATTTCTGTAATTTTTTCAACTTGCTACAAAAAAATTATTATGATAAAGACAATTATGATAGAATTTTCAAAATTTCCCTTATCTATACAAATATCCCTTTAGTGGAAATTTTATTATTAAGCATATCTTTTAAAAATTGTTATTATATTGTCATAATGCAAATACATAAGGCAATTTTCATAAAATTTTAAAATTTTCCCTGATCTGTACAAATTTCCCTACAAGGGAAATTTATTTTTGAAGGATTTTTTTAATTTTTATTATATTTTTATAACAAAAGTAAATGGCTTATGCAAAGTTTGAAATTTTTTTTTAAATTTCCCATGCTAATAAAAATATCCCTACAAGGGAAATTTATTTTTTAAGTATTTTTTTAATTTTTATTATATTTTTACAACAAAAATGAATGGCTTATGAAAAGTTTGATTATAATCTTTAAATTTCCCATGCTAATAAAAATATCCCTACAAGGGAAATTTATTTCTTTAAGGATTTTTTTAATTTTTATTTTATTTTTACAACAAAAACAAAAGGCTTACGAAGATTTTGACAACGCTTTTTTAAATTTCCCATGCTAATAAAATTATCCATCTCAGAGAAATCTAATTTTTAAAATATTTCGTAAATTAATTATTGTTAAAATTTATAAAAATTTAATTTAAAAATTCATTAAAAATATAAATTCTCTTAGAGGGATATTTTTATTAGCATGGGAATATTAAACAAATTTGTCAAACTTTTCAAAAGCCACATATTTTTGGTGTAAAAATTAATTAAAAATTATAAAATTTCTTTAAAAAAAAAATTAAATTTTAGGGAAATTTTTACAGATCAAGGAAATTTTTAAAATTTTATGAAAATTTGGATTTAATTTTAGAAATTTCCCTGGTCTGTAAAAATTACCATATTAGGGAAATTTTATTTTAAAAGAATTTCTTAATTTTTTTAGTTGACAGCAAAAGCATAGATAAATATAAAGAAATTTATTTTAAAGGAATTTCTGTAATTTATGTAACTTTCTACAACAAAATTTGTATGATAAAGACAATTCTAAGAAATTTCCCTTGCCAATAATAATTTTTAATTTTTAATGCATTTTTTATAATTCATATTATTCCATAAATCAAATATAATATAAAAATAAAATTTTTTGAAAATTTCCAAATTTAATTTTAAAGGAATTTCTCCAATTCCGAAAAGCATACCTTTAACTCCCTGGTCTTGCTAATACCCTGCACTCATAGCAAATGAGTGCTCGTTATTTTAACCTTATTTATAGTTTAACTTTAATATTTATTCTTCGATTTTTTTTCTCTCGGTATTTAATATTTGTTTTACGTAAATTTTTAGTCTTGCCAAACAAATACGCCTCTGCAGACAATGCAAACCTACTTGCGATGTTGTGATGCATTGGTATGTAGTTTTTGTAGCAGTAAAAGTATTTCTATGTTCTAAGTTCTACGGTATTCAATTTCTTTTTGGATTTTTATTTTCTAGAAATTGGCCAAACATGTTGCTACAACAACCGTTATAAACAAAAAATCCAAAAAATTTTAATACTCGTACTTGTACTCATATTTAATGCATGAATAGAAAAAAAAGCTATAGTTGTAAAGTTTTTGTGTTATTTTTAGTTTACAAATTTATTTGTTTGTTGAACTTTACACTGAGAGAAATAAAAACAGTAAAAGTAAATTAGAACACAGAGCGGTAATGACAAGTAAATTAAAAAGAGTGTTCTCTTCCGTAAAATTAATTTTCTGATTGTATCTTTGATGGACAATATTAATTTTAATGATTTATGCTCACAATCATGTTGTGTATATCGAAATAATCGATTGTGTTCGGCCACTGGTGGCTCTACGTGCTGATCACTGTTATAAAAACAATGCTTTTAGGCGCAAAATATTATTTTGGGCTTGTTTATGTACATCTAGGCAGTCAACTTGAAATTATTTTTTCCCTGTGTACTTTTGAATAGTTTTTAAAACCGAAATCACTTTTTCCATTCACATTGCATTCCTTAGCATAAGATTTTCTAGAAATTCTTAAGTCTGATAAAATACTACTAACATGTTTCATACATTATAACTGAGATTTTTCTTTATAATATAAATATATGTATGATGATGTTGATGTATGTAATCATGTGTAAACTAAGTAAGTATTTTAATAATTCAAAAGTTATGAAGTGTATTTTATATTTATATACATATAAATACAAATATTGTGACCCAATTTGCTTCAAGTTTAACTTTGAGTTTATAGTTTTATTTTTCTTTTTTTGTTGTCTTCCATTTGTAACACACAAAATTCTAGTTAAAATTTCATAAGTGGTTTTTCATTTCTTTGGGGAGAAAAATGTTTATTAATATAAAAAAAAAAGTTGGTGACATAAATAAAACGTTGTGGTGAAATATGAGATAGTAAATTATTTGTGAGATGCAAATAAAAAAGTTTTTTTTTAGTTTAAATGTTGTATGGATTTATGGTTTCTAAACTTAAGTTTAGATTTAGATACAAAGAAATCTTATAAATATAAAATGAGTAAAGATGTTTTGTTGAGAGTTGCAATTTGTGGTATAATATTTTCATAACTACTAAAAGACACCAGAAATAAATACAAATATTGAGAATTTATTTAAATACATACAAATTTTAAGAAACAAATATGTATGTTCTTTTTATAGCCCAAGTTTAGCTTTAATAGCAGGTCTTTATATAGACTAAGTTTAACTTCAATCGTAGGTCTAGTTTGGTTTCATTCGTAGGTCTTGCTATAGTCTAAGTTTAGCTTAAATAATAGGTCTTTATATAGACTAAGTTTAACATCAATATTCGGTTCTTACTTTAGCTTCCATAGTAGGTCTTTACATAGACTAAGTTTAGCTTCAATATTAGGTCTTTATATAGACTAAGTTTAACTTCAATCGTAGGACTTTATGTTCTGCTTCAGAAGCTTCAATCGTAAGTATAGTTTGGTTTCATTCGCAAGTCTTGCTATAGTCTAAGTTTAACTTAAATAGTAGATATTTATATATACTAAGTTTAACATCAATATTCGGTCCTTACTTTAGCTTCCATAGTTGGTCTTTACATAGACTAAGTTTAGCTTCAATATTAGGTCCTTATATAGACTAAGTTTAGTTTCCATAGTAGGTCTTTATGTACACTAAGTTTAGTTTTAATCGTACGACTTAAGTTTAGGTTCAATAGTAGGTCTTTGTATATACTAAGTTTCCATTGTAGGACTTTATGATCTGCTGCAGATGCTTATATCGTAGAACTATATTTATTCTAAGTTTAATTTCAACAGTAGGTCTTTATATAGACTAAGTTTAGCTTCTATAGTAGGTGTTTATATACACTAAGATTAGCTTCAATAGTAGATCTTTATATAGGCTAAGTTTAGCTTTAATCGTTTGACTTAAGTTTAGCTTCAATAGTAGGTATTTATACATACTAACATTAGCTTCAATCTTAGGGGTTTTATATCGACTAAGTTTAGCTTCAATAGTAATACTTTATATAGACAAAATTCAGCTTCCATAGGTCTTTACATAGACTAAATTTTGCTTCAATAGTAGGTCTTTATATATACTCAGTTCAGCTTTAATCGTACGACTTTATGAAGACTAAGTTTAGCTTCAATAATAGGTCTTTATACATATTATCTTTAGCTTCAATACAAGCAGAGAAAAAATATAGTTGTGCATGTATACAGTAACCATTTCCAAATTTTTAAAAGTTTTTTTTAACAATATTATAGTCACAGTAACTATTTACATGATTGTGGTAACCATAATATGGTTAACTTACGATTCACATAATTGTATCAATCATATATATGGTTACAGTAAACAAATACATCGCACTGGTTCCTCTAAAGAGAGTCAACTCAAAATTTTTCAATTCTCACTTTTTGCAAGAAATCGATGTATAGTCTATCTACCCACTGTAAAAGTCTTATATGATTTTCTCTACTCTTTCGCCAAAAAATACAGTTGTATTCGTCTTCAACTTTCATTGTAATGCATTAAAAAAAAAAACTGTTTTTTGCCTCTACTGAAAATTTTTAAATTTTGATTTACTTTCTTTAGAGGATATGTTTGTGACAACCAATTTTATGATTAAGGTTTTACCATATTATGTTGCCCTCGGCTTATGTATATCATAATCTGAGAACGACATATTATGATAAAATTATTCATCATAACAATGGTTGTCACAAACATATACTTGCTTACTGTAACCATATATATATGATGTGAATCGTAAGTTAACCATATTATGGTTACCGCAATCATGTAAATAGTTATTTTAAGTTTAGATTCTACTTTTATTATAAATTTGTTTTAAAAAGTAATCAATTAACATGATTGCAGGACAAGTTTTTAGTATAAAGAGAACAAAATTCTATTATATTTCAAATCTTTATGTTTGATTTCGAGTTGTGGGAAAGAAATGGTATATATTTTATATAATAGGAAAGGAAATAGTTCTACACATATGTTAAAAGTCTTATACAAACACTTATAAAAGTTTGTCATTCCGTTTGTAATTTCTTAATTTTTCATTTAGGTTCCCATAAAGTATATACATTCTGGGTTGTTATAGATAGCGACATCGAGTCCGTCTGTCTGTTGAAATCAACTTTCCGAAGCCACAAAATAACATACATACGTGATTAATACATCAATATATTCGATATAGTCCCGGTTCGGTTGCTATCTAAAGCTTAGTACTCTGTTCAAAATTTCGTGCGAAGTGCTGTCAAACTACATATAAAATATTTGGATTGAAATATATGCGAAATAATTTCGCAAAAGCAGTACTCTGTTCTTATTGTGGAAAACATGTGAAATACATCTGGCAACCATATTTTTCCACACGAAATAACATAAGCAGCATTTTTTCGGACGAAATTAAAACCAACAGCTGATCATTTGTTCCATATAAAATATTTCGCATAAAAAAAACCATAATTTTTCGCAAGTATGAACGAGAAAATCGGCTCACAATCGTCAAAAAACCACGCCTATATCATTTTTTACATATTGATTATTTATATCTGGATTACTAAGTCATTAAGATAGACAATATGGATATCTAGTGATAGACCTTCCAACGACGTAGAAATTCGGACTGAAAATTTTTTTCTTCTAAACATTTTTTAATCTTTATCTTAAAACAACCTTTTTTTATTCGTGATTCAAATCTTAATTACGAGAGATTTAGTTTAAAAATTTTCGACCATAAAAGTATAATTCGTTTTAGAATTTAAAATTATATTCTCTGGAACTAAAATTCATCGCGAATGAATTAATAACTATTTTTCTTTGTTCCATGTTTAATAATTGGTTATGATTTGTGAAATTATATTCGCTCGCGAACGAATCAAATATTTTATGAGGTTTGTAAACATTTTTTATTTTCGAGTGATTTAGTTTTGAAGTTATTGAACAAAAAATAATTATTCGTTATAGAATTTCAAATTCTCTCGAGTTTAATTTCATTAGGAATGAATTCATAATGATCATTATTCCATAAATGCTTATTTATAAATGTTTTTAACTTTCATTTAATAAATTAATTTCCATTTATATTTGCAGATATTTAAAAACACCATTTTTTCTTTACAACAAAAACACGCAATAATATTTTAACGATACACAAATATGGTGGCCGGTTTCGAGCAACGTCCTTGGACACCAACTGTTAGACGTGGACAAATAGCTGCTGAAACTTCCACACCGGGACCAGCAGCAGTAACACTGCCCAGTTTAATAGGTAAGTTAAGCTTTCAAACTTAACCAAAATGCGATAATTATTCCAGTTTAAAATATCATGTCACTGGAAATTGTTAAGAGATTTAGTTTGCACCCTCTATAATTCTCATACATTGAATCAAGTGTCAGGTTCTTAGCATTTAGTATTGAAAAACAAGCAATACTTTTCATTATAACAAATTTCAGCAGGAACAATCAATGGTGACTTCTGCAACTGCTGCCACCTCCAGAATTTCTTTAACATTTTTGTCAAATGTCAGCAGAACAAATGAGCAATGCACAATTTTTCAATATCACCATCAAACTGCTGACAAATGTATGAGAAATTTGTAGTTCTAAGCTTTTCAGCTGGGTTAATACCAGCCAAACCCTTGCGGATTTAGTCCTGCTGAGATTTTATCCAAAATATGAAACATTTAGTAGGGTTCAGTTGAAGAATTCATGTCTTAACACTTTTGCTATATTTTTCCTTTTAGGCAACAAAGTAACAGATTCCCGAAAAAATGCCGCTCCCTCCTTTTCCTTTGGACAAAAACACCGACAAACCGTACATTCAATAGGAGAGGGACCTGCCAAATACAATGTCACCGGTCTAGGCAACAAAGGTAAAGATACACCACCAGCCGCTACGCTACAAAGTCGTCACAAAGAAATGTCCAAATTCTCCACACCAGCACCCGGTGAATATGACATACAGAAAGCAGTAAAGGCCATCAATCAATCGACCCCAAAGTATACATTTGGACAGAAATTAGCTGCAGAAAAGTTCAATACCACGCCAGGTAAGTGAAAAAAACAAAAATGAAAAAGAGGTTTTCCAATAAGTGAAGAGAAAAAACAAAAAAATATATCTATTTATAAAATAATAATTGGTGGTGTATGGTGTAAATTTTGTTACAATACTATTAATTTAAGTAAATGTCTGGAATGAATGGGTGTTTGGGTTAGTGTTATATGCTGTCATTTCAACTTCATATTTCATATACATACATATATAATCGACAACATGTCAGCTATATAATTGTATTTTTATTTGCAGCTTTTTCCGAACAAAAAAAAAAAATAAACAAAAAATAAAGAAAAGCTTGAAAATTGCCTAAGCTTTAAGCATTATTTTCATAAGGTTCTCATTAAAGACATCAAATTTCTTGCAGTGTAAATATAAACATTTAAATATCTGTCTTTTTATTTTCTACAACAACGCTTTAAAAATTGTTTAAATTAAACAATTTATTCCATCAAATTTTAATTTCTTTTAGCCTCTCACTGTCATTTATATATTATTAAATATTAAAGGCATTCACTTAAATGTGGCAATTTGCCATTGCTTATTTAATACACCGTCTAGTGAATACCTCTACAGCAATAGTAATAGCTGTTGATTTTTTTTAGAATTTTTTTTCGTTTGTAGTTAGTTTCGTATTATTTGTGTTTTAAATATTTTATTAAATATTTCTGTTGTTTCTTTATGGTACAATTTGGTATTTTGTTGGTTTTTTTTGTTAAACAAAATTATTAATCTTGTTTTTTTCTTTTGTTTGTTTATTTTTCTTTTACCCAAAACCCCAACTACCCCGGTCCTATGCCAATCTAAACCCCGCCACTAATCCCCCGTGTCTTTGTGCAAAACGAATTTCTATTCTATTTCTAATTTAGGTCCAAATCATTATCGAGTTGTTCCACTCGATATAATAAAACCTCGTGCCCCTCAGTATACGTTTCGTATTAAAGTTAAAGTTTTTTTAATTAATACACCAGGTAACATTGTTTAATTTCCTTGATTTCTTTTATTAAATCAAATATTTTTCGTAATTTACAATAAAATTAAATGTTATTTTTGTGTGTGTCTGTATGTTGTATGTCTTTTTTTTTGTTTCTTTTGTTTTTACCTTAATAATCTTAATGTTGGGTGTATGACTTAACAATGTAGGATTTACAATAGATGGCGTATCTTTTGAACGCGGTTCTTGTTTTCAATAACTTATATGTCATTTTGAAGGGTACATAAATGTCATTTATTCTCCCTTAGTTATTTAACATTATAGTGTAAACAATAAAGTTTGTTTTGCTTTAAAAATTACGAATTTCGTGCCAACAAAGCGTATTCTGTAATTTGATAAAGCACACCGATTGCTAAGCAAAGCTCGTGGTGAATGTGTTCCATCGGTTTCAACGTGCGAGAGATGGTTTGTTCGATTCGGAAGTGGTGATTTTGACATGAAAGACAAAGATCGCCCAGGCATGTCAAAAAAGTATGAAGACTAATAATTGGAAGCATTAATTCATGAAGATTATTGACAAACTCAACAAGAGCTTGCAAAATCATTGGGAGCTACTTTCAAAATGATAGCGAGCAGCAAGATTCATCCAAAAGCAGGGAAGCCGAGAGTGCTTGTCAGAAGATTTGGATGTCCGAAATGATGTTTGACGCTATAAAAGAAAACCATTTTTGCACCAAATCATTACTTGCGATGAAAAATGGATCCATTATGATAACCAGAAGCGTAAGAGATCGTACGTGAAGCCCGGCCAACCAGCCGAATCGACACCAAAACCAAATATCCATGGCACAAAGATAATGCTCTATAATTTTGGTGGGAGCAAAAGGGTCCTTTCTATTATGAGCTGCTGAAATCTGGCCAGACCTGTTAAAAATTATTTAGAATGAAGTGGTTGGGAAGTTTTGCCTCACCCGCCATATAGTTCAAAACTTGCCGCGATCTTGTTTCGATCGATGCAGATGGCTCTCTCTGGGATACTCTTTACCTTAGTACTGAGTATCCGAAATTGGCTTGATTCGTTCTTGGCCTCAAGAGATGAGCTGTTCTTTTGGCTCGGAATCCATATGTTGCAAGGAAGATTTGAATTAAATTATATTGTACAAATGTTTCAAAATAAAAGCTAAAAATTTTAACAAATCCCGCATTTTTACGTCATACACCCAATAGATTATTTTATTTAGAAATATTCTAGTCATATTTTGTATATAAATTATGTGAAATTACAATCAATACACCATATGTTTGCACTATTCGTATGAATTAGTTTAGAATTTGTTAAATGTATTCCTCCCCAGTTGGGAACTTTATGCAACCCTCTGACTTTCTCATACATTTGGTCAAATGTTAGCAGGACAAAATAGCAGGTTGTAAATCATATTAACAAGCACACCACCATAGGGCAACATACATGCAGAAAAAAAAATATAGTTGTGCATGTTTACTGTAACCATTTCAACATTTTTGAAAGTTTTTTTTTAACAATATTATAGTCACAGTAACTATTTACATGATTGTGGTAACCATAATATGGATAATTTACGATGTACATAATTATATCAACCATATATATGGTTACAGTAAACAAGTATATGTTTGTGACAACCATTTTTATGATGAATAATTTGGTCGTAATATATTGTTCTCAGATTATGATATAAGTACATAAGGCGAGAGCAACATAATATGGTAAGTCCTTCATCATATAAATGGTTGTCACAAACATATACATATCTTGTTTACTGTAACCATATATATGGTTGATATAATTGGTATGAATCGGTATGCATGTTCATCGTGCCAATTTGCATATTGTAACAACAACTGTAATCATATATATGGTTGATACAATCACGTGAATCGTAAATTAACCATATTATGGTTACCACAATCATATAAATAGTTACTGTAACTAGAATATTGTTAAAAAACTTTTAAAAATGTTGAAATGGTTACAGTAAACATACGCAACTATATTTTTTTCTGTGTGTAGAGTCGAGACGTAATTGTCAAAACCTTAGTATGTTGTCAAAAACCTATCTCATACAACAACAAAATACATGTTAGTCAATATATTTTGTTGCTGTATAAGATTTGTTTTACTTTTGTTTGAGAAATGAGAGTTTCTCGTCTCTATGTATAATTCTCTATGCTCACGACATTTGTGTTTCAAGTAAATATTGCCAACCTGCTAATTGTTTCTAACGTTTGAACAAATTTATAAGAAAATATACATATATAATATAGTAAGTAATTCGAATCTAAAGAAAAGATTTTCCAATTACAATCTACAATTCATATAAATTCGAATGATTTCTTTGAGACTTCAATTCAAAAGATATCATTTTCGAATTACGATGTATAAATTCATAGCAATTTGGAAACTTTCTATTGTTTGAATATATTAAAATGCCAACTGAATATACTTAGTTAGGAATTGGTGAAGGTGGTAAATGTCTTATGCTGAACCCTTTAAGCTGGTGGTTTTTCTCTGATATTCATTAGATTATAAGTTGTTCTGTTCATATACATATAAGACTTTTATAATTTGTATATCTTGTATTTCTCTCATTGAAATTTTCCATTTGTAATTACTTGTCTAGCCCACAGTTTGTAATCATGGCTTTTTTTTTCTTTCTCAAAAGTGTAAACATTCTTGATTTTCTTGATTTCTCCTAATTGAATTTATAGTTTTCACATAGGTTATAATAACTTTGGAAGAGTTCGTTAGATGAAACTAAAATCATTTATTGTTCTCTCTCAAATAATTGTGACAACTTAAGATTTTTCATTGATCAAACGTAGTTTTCAAAAGCGATTACTTTATAAAATACTGAAATGTTTGATTGATGAAAGATTCGGTTGGAACAACAAAAATATTTTCTCATTGCAGACATCTGAAGAAGGATTAAAATAAAGGCATGTTCATAGTGTAACAACCATTGAAACATTTGTTTGAGAAAACATACGAAGTTTTGAAAGTTCAGATTAAGAAGGTATACAAATTGAAATGTTATATTAGTAACTGAAAAACTCAGTTGAGGAGACAATTGTTACAATGAAACGGTCAGAAAAATAATGTTTGTAAGGTGTCATTCCGCTTATAATTTCTTTTCATGTGCAATTTTGACCATTTGAAAGCCTAATTGATCATCCATTTACTTGGTCACTGGTTCTACAATGATTAAAAGGAGATTAAAGTGTATTTCTACAAGGCTTTCATATACAAAATTAACTGTTTTCTTGCTCTCCTGCTAAGTTCAAATAATATACGACGGCGGATCCTTATAGGCATGAGAGTCTATTTAATGCTATCTGTCAACTGTCAGGCGATTAAAATCAACATTCTGAAACCACCATTATATTGATTATAATAAAGAGAATTAAAAATCAAATAAATGTTTCCATACATAGCAGGGGTTCTACAAAAAAAATTATTGAACGTTTTTTAAACTGATGATATCTTACAGACGAAATGGAAAGCTATCTGGCAATATGTGTAACATATCAAAGAATGATGAGATACCTGTTATCAAATAGCACTTTCAAATTCCAAATTTACAGAGATCGGTTTTTACGATATATATTAGGAAATAGGGCAGAAGGGACCATTCGCCATAGGGGCACATCTGCCAACACCGATTAACTTTTAAACAGAGCAACAAATTTTGTTACTTTACCAACTATTATTTTCGTTTATCGATCATATACCATCTCTCAAAGTTTGAAAGTTTAATTTTACATATGATCAGAGACAGACATAATTAATTGTTTTGCTAAAATTCCCGAAAATATTTTGGTGCAAGTTTTTTTTTGCCAACTTTTTTAATTTTTGTTATTCAAAAAATATATTAGTTCGTGTTAGAACATCAATAATAGTAAACAAAACGGACAAAAATTGTTTTGATAACTTAATTGAAAGTGTGAAACAAAATTATATTAATGTACAGAACTTCTCCTGGAGCTCATTCGCCAGATGCCTGGTGGGGTGATTTTGCCCCGTATTGGTCTATGGTAGCCGAATCCAACTCATATTACATGAATGTCCTGATCAGTTACAAGATATTTATTTGATGTTGATATGTCACAGTACAATGAACGGTGTGGTAGATCGCAAATCTAACTGGACAAATTTAATAAATCGCGTTGGGTTCACTTCTCACTTATGAATTTAATATAAAACGAGTTCAAATATATAAAGGATCATAAAAAGTCAACTTTTTTTTTGCGATGTATTTTGGGAGTTTTTACCCATTCTTCAAAAATGTTCTTTCGGTAAAGAGTGGAGGTCATAATGATAAATGCGCAAAATGTTTTTGATTTACCTTAAAGTGAACACTTGAAAGATTAACCCAAATATGGTTTTACACCAAAACTATCCGAAATAAATAGCTTTAACTCTACTTGAAAATAGGAAATATTTCAATTTTAGCACATTCTTTTTTTTGAAGGTCATACTGGAAAAGTGAAAAAAATGTATGGAGGTCGCATAAATGCCCAAGATGTTTTTGATTTACCTAAACGAACACTTAAAAAATTAACCCGAATATAGTTTTACAGTGGAACTCTTCGGAATAATCGGCTTTAACTCTACTTGAAAAAAGGAAATATTTTATTTTTTCACTTTCTGAACTTCTCACAAAAAACATATATTTTTAATAGTTACAATGGAAATAATTAAATGAAAATTGTAATATATTTTCTTGAGATAAAGCTTAATAATTATAAATCATATATCAAAGTCACACAAAAAATACAGTTCTCTTTGAAATCTAAATGTACTTGTTCATAACAACTGACTTTAAAGATTACTTTTTCCTAATCAGATCTAAAAACAAAACATGAATTACAGTTACCTAATGTATTGAAAAGTTCATTAAACGATCAGAAAGAATCTTGCTCGTCATTATACCCTTCACCTTCGTGAGAAGGGTATATATAAGTTTGTCATTCCGTTTGTAATTTCCACAATATAATTTTCCGACCCTATAAAGTATATATATTCTGGATCCTTATAGATATCTGAGTCGATTAAGCCATGTCCGCCTGTCTGTCTGTCCGTCTGTCTGTTGAAATCAATTTTCTGAAGACCCCAGATATCTTCGGGATCCAATTCTTCTATAATTCTGTCAGACATGTTTTCGAGAAGTTTGATATTCAAAATCAGCAAAATCGGTCCACAAATGGCTGAGATATAAGGAAAAAACCAGGACAACCTCGATTTTTTACCTATTTTTTTACCTATATCTGGATTACTAAGTCATTAATATAGACAATCTGGATATCTAATGATAGATATTTCAAAGACCTTTGCAACGGCGTATATAAGACCGTAGTAAGTTGGACCTACAATGGGTCAAAATCGGGAAAAAATTTTAACCAGATTTTTTTTTTCACCAAAAGTTTTTTTTCGCTAAATATTGAAAAAAAAAAAAAAAAAATTAAAACTTAAAAAAAAAAATTTTTTTAAATTAAAAAAAAAAATTTACATAAAACATTTAAAAAAAAATCGAAAAATTTTTTTTCCCAAAAAATTAAAAAAAAACATCTGGAAAAAAATTAATTTTGTTTACCTAAAAATATTTAAAATTTTTATTTTGAAGTATAGTTTGGTGAAGGGTATATAAGATTCGGGCCAGCCGAATATATCTCTCTTACTTGTTTTTTTTTTTTAATTTTGTCCAGCTAGATTTGTGATTTACCACAATATGCAATGTAAAGTAAAACTAAAGCCTATATAACTGACTATTTGAAACAAGAAAAGTAGCGGATGGTCTCCCTTCTACCCTGCCTCTACGAGTAGAGAATGCAGTAAATTTATTTTAATACAGTTCTAGAATATCATTTAAATACGGTAATTTGGAATTTAGTAGCTCCACTTCTACGCAAAAAATGACTTGATCTGTAAGTTAAACGAAATCGTTGATATTTTCATATAATACTTAATTCGATTTATCGCTCATTCGAATAAAAAATTTTCGAATAATCGAAGAAAAAATATATTTTTTATTCGAATGAATAAGATTGTTCAATTTAGAGTAAAAAATTATTCGATCAATAATTGTCGATTAATCGAATAAATTTGCTATCAAATTAAAATTAAAAAAAAAGTTTTTATAAACAAAAATTTAAACAAGGCCAATAGCATAGAGAATTATACATAGAGACGAGACACTCTGGTTTGTCAAACAAAAATAAAACAAATCATATGTTTGATACAACAACAAAATACATTGACTAACATGTATTTTGTTGTTGCAAGAGTTAGGTTTTTGACAACATGCAATTACGTTTCATCTCTATGTTACCCTATGGCCAATAGTTTATAATTTTTTTTCCAAATTGGTTAGATTGACAATTTTATTAGAAACTACTTTCTACATTCATTTTGCTATCGATTTTGGATTAACTATTTTATTATTATTTACATCTACATATACATTATTATTTGGAATTATTATTCAATGTTAACATATTATTAAACATTTTCTGGTTTAAAATATATTTTACTGAACTATTCGAATATTTTTAATTCGTTTTTTCTGCGAATAATCGAAAAAAATTATGAACTTTTATTCGATTAAAATAAAACTCCAATAATTGACAATCTTAGTAAGAACGCAAATGTAAAAATCAGTAATTTGCTATTTCGTTTTCGACCAAAAATAAAATCAGACGAATGTTTTCGAAGTAGAGGAATCAAACTTAAGTCGACTTAGAGTGAATAAATTTCGTTTGCTTTTCCTTCGTTCGTTAACATAATATATTCAGCTAATTCTGAGTATTGTTTTCAGACGTGAGTCAAGTTGGTCGATGTCAGTGCTAGACGACAGATATGTAATTTCATCTTTAATGTCCTATCTTACGTCAGTCAAGGTTGTGACAAGTTAACATCAATGAAATAATTTGGAAGCAACGAAATAATGGGAAAATTTAGTTTACAAAATCAAATTATTTTCCAAATATTTAACATAATATGATCACATTGAAAACAATTTAAGCGCATTTAGATGATGTAAGGTACGTTTTGATCACAAGTTGTTGGCATAACTATAATTGGTCATTGCTCCCATCTATACCCACTTCCGAAAATTACTCATGAGAAAAAATTATTGAAATTTTAGAAGAAAAATGATATGAAATACTTTCACTTGTTTTCTTTTTAATAAAATAACCAGAATACTATTTCAGAAATTCATGTAGGAAGCAAAGAAATAAACAGGACCAATATATTCCATTCATTCTTTAAAAGATTTTTATGGATATTGTACCTTTTAAAAATATGTATATAACATAAACCCTTCGTTTAATATCTCAATGTTTTTAGGTTAATTAAGGAAAATTAAGTTTGTTTAGTAGAGCACCAACTTAGTTGTCATATTTTTGTTTAGGTTTTCAATACTTTAGTTAAAATTTCTCTAAATTAAATGCCCAACCATATTTTAAGTTGTAAATACTATTTTCGTATCTTCAATATTTCGTTCCCAAAAGAATATGTATTTTATTACTCTCATCCATAAAATCACTTTCTACGTAAAACATTTTTTTTTTTAACAACACTCACATTTCAAAAAGCTCCTGTAAATACATACAATCGATATTCATTGCAAAAATCACTGTATACAAGCTTTTAGTATTACAAAGCTGCACAGTATCAGTAACTGAAATTAAACATATTGTTATTTAAAACAATTTCTTAATAAAAAATACTTATTTTTTTGTCAAAATTTTTCTTTAATTTATGTTTGACTTGTACACTAACAAAACAAACTACCAAACAAATACAAAAAAAAAACACACACACTTGATAAATAAAACCACAGCGCCAAATAGTTATCGTCCCGAGAGGGTTTCGCTATCGAAAAGAAATTCACCGCGTTACTCATTTGGTAGACGTACAAAATTAAACTTCGATAAGGGAACACCAGGTAAACTAAACATAATAATTTAACTAATTTTAATAATTTAAGTAGCTGTTCTTTTAATTTAATTTAATGTTTGGCACCAAAAGCTTTTAATACAATACGTAATTGTTGTGAATTATATAAATATAAAAAAGCTTAGCTTAAAAGCTTTACAGCGTTATATGTTTTAATTTTGTTACTTTTGTTTAGTGAAATCATAGGCCTGTTTTTAATTTATTTTTATTTTCTTCATTTTTTTTGTTTAAATAATTTTACTTTAGCACCTGGCTCTTATAGTCCTGAAAAAGCTAACTTGCACTCAACACCAGCTTTTACCATGTCTGGCAAAACATCTCATGATGTAGTCGATTGTACACCTGGTGAGTTACTTATTACGTTTAAAGCACAGTAGTTATGGAGATTAACATAGGAAAGATACAAAGAGACGAGACTCATAAGCTTTTATGAGTCTCGTATCTATGACTTTATCTTATGATGAGAGCTTTTAAAGTATTAGAAAATAATGTTTCCTAAAACTTTTAAACTCTTTAGTTAGTTAGTTGTAAAAAGCTTATGTGTAAAAGAACCCGTCTTGCTAGTATTTTTATTTATTAATTTGTCAAAATTAAACTATTTAAAAAATCTTGCAGCTCCAGGTGCATATGAACCGGAAAAATGTCACTTGGACAAGACAATAGCCTACACCATCGCTGGACGCCATACAATAAACAAAATTAGTGATACTCCAGCTCCAGGTGCATATGCCCCTGAAAAATGTCGCTTAGATCATGCACCAGCATTTAGCATTAAGGGTAAATATAATGTGCAAAAAATCGATGAAACACCAGCTCCTGGAGCTTATGCCCCCGAAAAAGTAAAACTTGATCACACAATAGCCTATACCATGAGTGGACGTCACGAGGTGCACAAGGCTAGTGAAACACCTGCTCCGGGTGCCTATTGCCCAGAGAAAGTTAGACTAGATCATACTCCAGCTTACACAATGGCTGGTAAGCATCAGAGTAAAGTTAAAAATGATAATCCAGCACCTGGAGCTTATGCTCCCGAAAACTGTAGATTAGATCATACACCTGCTTTTTCGTTAACCAGCCGCCATAATTTGCAAAAGCCTAGTGAAACTCCAGCTCCGGGTGCCTATAGTCCAGAGAAGGTAAGACTTGATCATAATTTTTCTTATACGATGGCCGGCAAACATGAGCAAAAAATTACTAGTGATACACCAGCTCCCGGGGCTTATGCACCTGAAAAATGTAAATTAGATAATACACCCGCATATTCCTTTGCTGGACGCCATGATCTCCAAAAGCCAAGTCAAACACCAGCTCCCGGTGACTATGCTCCCGAAAAGTGTAGATTAGATGGCACTCCTTCGTATTCAATGGGCGGTCGTCATAATTTACAAAAACCAAGCGATACTCCAGCTCCTGGGGCCTATGCTCCTGAAAAGTGTAGATTAGATGGCACTCCTGCGTATACAATGGGTGGCAAACATGATCCTAAAATCACAAATGATACACCAGCCCCTGGTGCTTATGCTCCCGAGAAGTGCAGATTAGATGGTACCCCGGCTTACTCTATGGCTGGTCGTCCTAATGTACAAAAGCCGAATGACACTCCAGCACCTGGGGCTTATGCTCCCGAGAAGTACAGATTAGACGGCACACCCGCTTATACAATGGGTGGTAAACACGATCCTAAGATCACAAATAACACACCAGCTCCTGGTGATTATGCCCCTGAAAAGTGTAGATTAGATAGTACACCAGCTTACTCCATGGCTGGTCGTCCTAATGTACAAAAGCCGAATGACACCCCTGCACCCGGAGCTTATGCTCCCGAGAAGTACAGATTAGATGGCACACCCGCTTATACAATGGGTGGTAAACACGATCCTAAGATCACAAATAACACACCAGCTCCTGGTGATTATGCCCCCGAGAAGTGCAGATTAGATGGAACACCAGCTTACTCCATGGCTGGTCGTCCTAATGCACAAAAGCCGAATGACAACCCTGCACCTGGGGCTTATGCTCCCGAAAATTGCAGACTAGATGGCACTCCTGCCTACACAATGGGTGGCAAACATGATCCTAAAATCACAAATGATACACCAGCCCCTGGTGCTTATGCTCCCGAGAAGTGCAGATTAGATGGTACCCCGGCTTACTCCATGGCTGGTCGCCCGAATGCACAAAAGCCTAGTGATACGCCCGCACCTGGAGCTTATGCACCAGAAAAATGCAGATTGGATGGAACACCAGCCTACACCATGGCTGGCAAACATGATCCCAAGAACAGAAATGATAACCCTGCTCCTGGAGCTTATGCCCCAGAGAAGTGTAGACTAGATAGCACTCCTGCTTACACTATGGCTGGTAAGCATGATCCCAAAATACAAAACAATACTCCAGCTCCTGGTGATTATGCCCCCGAAAAGTGTAGATTAGATGGTACACCAGCTTACTCCATTGATGGTCGCCATAATTTACAGAAACCCAGTGATACTCCAGCTCCTGGAGCTTATGCTCCTGAAAAACATCGTTTAGATCATACACCAGCTTTTACTATGGCGGGTAAGCATCAACCGAAAGTGAATAATACTACACCAGCACCTGGTGATTACGCTCCCGAAAAATCCAACATGGATCATACACCCGCTTACACTATGGCTGGACGTCATGATTTAAAGAAACCCAGTGATACTCCTGCCCCAGGAGCTTATGCCCCCGAAAAGCACCGTTTAGATCATACTCCCGCCTTTACCATGGCTGGTAAGCATCAGCCTAAGGTAAACAATGATACTCCTGCTCCCGGTGATTATGCGCCTGAGAAGTGTAATTTGGATCATACTCCTGCCTATACCTTTACAGGACGTCATGATTTGAAAAAACCCGATGACAGCCCTGCTCCCGGAACTTATTCGCCCGAAAAACATCGTTACGATCATACTCCCGCCTTCACTATAGCCGGTAAACCTCAGCCTAAAGTGAGTTATGATACTCCAGCTCCTGGTGATTATGCTCCCGAAAAGCATAGTTTAGATCATGCACCAGGATATACATTCTCGGGTAAACATGATCCTAAGATAGTAAATGATACTCCTGCACCAGGAGCTTACAGCCCCGAAAAGCATCGCTTAGATCATACACCCGCCTTTACAATTGTCGGTCGCCAAGTCGATAGACTTATAACTGAATCTCCAGCACCGGGCTCTTACAGTCCCGAAAAGTATAGAATGGATCATACACCAGCCTATACCATTACGGGACGCAGCACTGTTCATCATGTGGAAAATACCCCAGCACCTGGTGACTATAAACCAGAGATGTGCGATATTAAAGGCCCTGCCACGCCAGCATTTTCATTTGGTTTGAAATTAAAGAAGGAACATGTCAGTGATACACCTGGTAAGTTGATGGAATTGAAAAAAAAAACAACAGGGGGAAGTGTAGATTTTAAGTATTTAAAAGTAGAATTTAACAGTGTAACTGTATTTCTCGAAGGACTTTTTATGGCTATTCTTTAATTATCTATTGTATATAAATACTTATAAGCACTCACTTAAAAAAATCTTTGCCTTCACTCTATACACTCCAGCACCCACTGCCTATGAACCAGAAAAGCACTCTCTTGAACATAAAATATCGTATACCTTTGGCACTAAAACGGAAACCAAAACGGTAACCGATTCACCAGGTAGGCTTAAAGCAACCAATATTACATATTACACTTGAACTTTCTTCGCCTTATTCAAAATTATTAAAATTTTAAATTTATTAAAGGTTTTGAAAACGAAGTTTTTAATAAAGTTAATATATAGTTAAAATAAAGAATAAGGCTGTAAATTTTTAATTCTCTAACCATATGCTATATATTCTCTAATTCTTTTGCATGTTTAGCTCCTGGTTATTATCATCCAGAGAACTATAATCCCGACCATTCGCCATCTTATACGTTTGGTGTAAAAACCTTAGCAATGCCAGGTGGGTTTTATTTAAAACAAATTATTTAAAAAAAAAAACATTCAGCATGTTTCGAATACCGTTAAGCGGTTTTTGTTTCTTAAACATTTTATCATTTGTAAATATTTTTGTTTTTCTTTTATTTTATTTTCCTTTTGTTTTTTATATATTTATAATTTGTTATTATTGTTCATTATTTTGCGTATGTGTATTGTGTTGTGTTTTTGATGTATTTTTAAATGCATTGATGCATAAATAGCTTTGCCTAGGGGCAGATATGTTGAAGATCGCATATTGCAAAGACGTGAGAGACGTTTAGCAAGTCCGGGTAAGCACTTCATTTTCAATGTAGAAAAACTTTAGTTACTAATACAACATTCTTAAATGCTCCTCAATTACTAACACTCATAGTTTAATTAGAGGGTATAATTCGGTTTTGGAAGTTAATAATAATTGTATTATAGTTGGGTGTTTAGACCATAGATAAATACACATAGATCGGAAACTCTCCTGTCAAAGACCTAACTCAGTTGTCAAAAACCTAAGTGGTGAGAATGTATTAGTAAAAGAAACTATGTGAAAACAAAAACAACAATCGTATGTGTAACATTTTTGAGTAATTTTTTTGTTTGAGTTTTG
Organism: Calliphora vomitoria; assembly: GCA_942486065.2. NCBI lineage: Eukaryota > Metazoa > Arthropoda > Insecta > Diptera > Calliphoridae > Calliphora > Calliphora vomitoria. Next base: position 110,904,779 of record OW818030.2, on the reverse strand, counting down.
TTCTAGTTTCCGCTCTATGTTTCTCTATGGTTTAGACATTTTATTTCAAATATTATATTTGCATTAATGATTAAACTAAACTAATTTAACAAGGCGACAGGTCTCACCTAAACATTAGCAAGCCATGGTGAGTTCTTTGAGCACAGCATGACACTCTATATTGCTAAAATTGTAGCATGTCTTTAACAATGCCATATCATGATTGAAGAAAGACAAAAATACATGATTTTCAGAGTTCATCATTGTCTTGGAAACAGGAGTAGCAGCTACCCAGCAGTTAAGCAAGAAGTCAATGTATTATTTATAGACAGTAATTGTCACTAATGCCTTATCACATGGCTGACTCCAATTAATATATTTTGGGCCATTTGACACGTATGTGCTCTTTGTAGTGCTGAGAGAAGACAATTGCTTACTTTACACATCCCAGGTAATCTAGCTTGAAGACAATTGTCACTTAAGTGCCTCTAAGTAATTTAGAGTGTAGCCAGCGAAACGCAGAGAGCTCTCAAATGAGCTTTCTTGTTTTTGTTTTCATATGTACGCAAGCCCATACATTGTATAAAAACAATCAAAACCAGTCAGTCTCGCAAGAGCATTGATAGAAGTAGGTTACGCTTTTACGCTTGCTTATTTCAGCTCAGTGCACTGAGAGTGCCAGAGAATAATAATCAACTCATACAACAACAATACCTAAAAACTGTGTGGTGTGAGTCTGCCTTTCGCTGCTTTAAACGTTTTGTGAGTACCCAGCAGTTAAGTATGTAGTCAATGTATCCCTTATAGACAGTAATCGTCACAAATGTCTTATCACTTGGCTGACTCTAATTTATATATTTTGGTCATTTGACATGTATGTGCTCTTTGTAGTGCAGAGATTAGACAATTGGTTGCTTTATACATCCTAGGTAATCTAGCGTGAAGACAATTGTCACTTAAGTGTCTCTAAGTAATCTGAAGTGTAGTCACTTTAAACGCGTTGTGTGATAATTCGTTAAAACTGGTTTTATACAAATTGTGTTGATATAATTCTCATACAGTTTATTTTTGCTTAAGTATACTGATATCCCATGTAAAATACCGTGAAGGCAATAGTCACTTAAGTGACTCTTAGTAACCTATAGTGAAGTCAGTTTAAATGTTTATTTTGTACTGCGCCTTAGAACTACTTTCTTTATTTTACCCACCAGAAGCAATCTATTGGGGAGTTGTCGGAGGAAGGTTTGTTTACAAGGAATCTTTTATTAAACTATCTTTTTTGCTGACTATTTGAGGTCAATTAATACATGTTAAAAGAACTAGTTATGTAGCTCATGAAGTAAGCAGTTACGTAGCTAGTAAGGTAACTGACGCTATGTAACCAGAATGTAAATTCAATGCGTTTCGAACAGCTATCAGACCGTCTGATTGTAATCAAAAAGGGACAATTGACCTCCTGCGTAGGACATGCACGTGTTAAAATAACTAGTCGCGTCGATGGGTAAAATCACTAGTTCGGGACTGTCTCCTAGAACTGCTGGGTAGTATTCTTCATAACACATGACATAGCATGATAATGTATTTATGCATGAACTATGAAAGAATTTTTATAAATCGTTGCTAATATTTTTATTCCAAAATTTCTAACAAATTTATGACTAACTAAATATCTTATTGTTCATTTGTTTTAGCATATACAAATCACTACTTCAAAACTTATATACACATTGAAATTAGCTTTTATTAAATTCATGTTTTACTTTATTGGTCCTCACTATTCTCCAGTTTTAAGGAGTGAGATCGAATTAACTTCAATTTCCAAGCTCTGTTTTTGGCCTCTAAATTTTTAGCAGCGTTCTTGACAGGAACTTTTTGAGCCTTGTATGTTTCTAAACCTGTATTAGCTTTAACTTTTCGTACCAAATAGTCCGAGCACTGAGCTAACCGGGCTGCTTTCCTACCGTATGTGTTGGGAGCTCTTTTGAAAATGCTTTCTATTTTTTTTTTTGGCTTCATAAACATCATGTGAACCATTCCTTCTACCTGAACTAGATTTTCTATCAACGGACAAGTTCATCCGGTACTGTTGAATAACATTGGAAACAGTTTGACGGCAGAAATTTGAATCCTTGGCCAACTTTTGGTCCTACTAAGTTGGGTTTTGTTGAAAATATTTAATAATTTTAGTACGCACTTTTTTCTGGTCAGTCATTTTAATCAGATTAACAACAAATTAATATAATTGGCATTAAACATAATAACTGACATGCTTTACAAAGGTAACTTGATAAAAAAAAAAATCAAATATGTGTGTTAACAATTTTACGATCTCACTCCTTAGTACTTCAAAATTGGTTTTCAAATAAAAAAGATTTCAAAATTTCGCGCCTTACAAAGACTATTCACATGATACCAATATTTCATTGTTTACATGGCGGGAAATATGAAACAATTTTGATTTAGCTCACCAAATACTAATGCCAGGACAAAAGTTTTGAGAAATGATATGCTCGAACAAACTAAACATTCATTTTACATCGACACCTTTTTGTTCTCCATGCAAACGGGGCCACCCAAATGTCCATCCGTCTATCTGTATAAGGCACCCTAGAGCCTAGCGGCAAGAAATGTTCCCCAAATAGTATCTGTTGATCAGAAATGTTTGGTATTTCAAATGATCAAAATCATTCAAACAAAAAAACCAATATAACAAAGTGTCCATCCGTCTGACGTTTAAACATATTAAAAACAAAGTAAAAGTTCAACGAAGTATACTTTAAAATAAATATTAAAAACGTCATTTGTGGGCAGATTTCCTCGATTTTTAATAGCACCCTAACTTGGACTATAGCGGATATATTGATATATTAATCATGTATGAATGTTATTTGGGTGCTTCGGAAAGTTGATTTCAACAGACAGACCGATGGACATAGACATCAACTCCGATATCTATAACGATCCATATTGAAACTTATATTAATGCATAACTATTAAACAAAAATAACTTCACTTTCAACTACACGCAGAAAAAAAATATAGTTGTGCATGGTTACTGTAACCATTTCAACATTTTTAACAATATTATAGTCACAATAACTAGTTACATGATTGTGGTAACACTAATATGGTCAACTCACGATTCACATGATTGTGTCAACCATGTGACAACCATTTATATGATGAAGGACTTACAATATTATGTTGCTCTCGGCTTATGGATATCATAATCTGAGAACAACATATTATGATAGAATTGTTCAGCATAAAAATGGTTGTCACAAACATATACTTGTTTACTGTAACCATATATATGGTTGACACAATCATGTGGATCGAAATTTAACCATATTATTGTTACCACAATCATATACTATAATATTGTTATAGATGTTGAAATGGTTACAGTAAACATGCACAACTATATTGTTTTTCTGCGTGTAATATTTATCCCTAACATTGAAATTATTAAGTTATTAAAACTACTACTATTATTTGTAAAAACTGTTATTAATTTTTATGGAAAATGCGTTCAAAAACTTGAAATATGTGCAAGACTAGCTTTACGATTCAAGGTTTAAGGTAAACCCAGCACTGGATTTTATACGTTTCAATAATTTTATTTTATTTTATTACTTTCTTAAAACATCCTAATGCTTTTAAATGCTTTTTTAACTAATAACCGAATTTGTGAACAAAATTTAACAATTTTAATTATTATTTGTTTAATTTTATATCTTTTTCACCACTTATAAACACCCAAACAATTCGCTATACAACAAAACAATAAAATAATTAAAATTCACCACTGTGTAGTACGCAATGTTGTTATAATAGAAAATGGCAACGTACAGCAACTAGAACAACAAGAGTTATTAAAAAAACATGAACAAGAACAGCAACAGCAAAGCACTACTACCACCACAACAACCACAGTTACCGAGGTGCACAACACCACAAATGGCCAACAGCAGCCAAAATCCACCACTAACAGATCTAATGACAACAATAATACAGTGACCACCATTAGAAAACAAACACTTGTGAATGGCAAAGATGCTGTAGACACCATCAACACTAATCTTAACAATAAATTGGCTAAGCTTAATATGAATGACACTTTAGTAGGAACAACTGGTTCCAATACCCAGCTAACGCAAAAAGTAGACCAGATCAATGGCTTAAATGGTGAGACTGGCCAAATGGTCACCACCACCATGCACACCACCACCAATGGCTACAAGGAGCAGGGCAATAAGAAAATCCTAGCCAAGGGTAGTGCTGATGTCAAGCACACAAATGCTGCCTCGGGCTCTAGTAATACCATGCAAACAGCTGATGGCAGTACAGTGACCACGGTGAAATCGGCCAAAAGTTCTAGTGTTAAATATGCCGTAGAAGCCAGTACCATACAAGAAGAAATTATCAGGTAACAATAGATTATAGGGCTTAAATATTTTCCCTTTTGTGGATGAAATGCATACACTAACCCTTACATGTCAGACAGTTCAGAAATGTAACCCCATTCCTATGTAAATACAGTAGTAATATGTTAGTTTTGTTATATGAAAATGATTTTATAATTTTCTATTGTTTCTTTCAATAGCTCCTAATGTCTATAAAATTCCCACTGTTTTGGGTATCAGCAAAGAGGGTACCATAAGATCAGCCCCTGCCTTCTCTATGGCCGGTCGTGAAAAGCCTCGTCCCTTGCCAAGTCTTTTATTTCCCGGTCCAGGTTTTTATGATGCCGAATATACCGCCATTAAACGTAAGCCACCCATGTATTCTATGGGCGGCAAACACAAAATACCCAGTGATGATCATATGAAACCTGGTCCCGGTGCTCATTGTCCGGAAAAGGTAGATATCATAACATTCTAAACAACATAATAAATCTTAATATAATATTTTCATATCTTTAATAGGTCAATCTCTCCAATGTTCCCGCTTATAGTTTTGGCATTAAACATTCTCCCTATTTGGGCTGCATACGGGAACATCATGATCATGGCTTCTCGGGCATTTGTTAAATTCAACATTACATTCCTTTTCTCCTTAACTTTTAAATTGTTAAAATTTTTTATGGCCAGCCTTTTTTTATTTTTGCTGATACCTTTACTTTTATTTTTTAATCTAAACTCTCTATTCTTTTTAAATTTTATGTTACTTTTCTTTAAGCTCTTAAAGTTCTTCTTTTTTGCCTTTATTATATTTATTAATCAATCAAGTATTGTATTCTTTTTTAATTATAAAATTGAGTTTTTTTTTAAAGATTTTTATCTACTTATTTTTATATAAAAAGAAATTTGTACATTTTGTAAAATACTAACACATTTATATTGGACAACAAAATTGTGTTCTACTAATTTAAACGATATTGAACAAATAAAAAAACAAGAAAATACATTAATATTAATAAGACACAATTCGAAATAAATAAGAAATTAACATTAAAAAAAAGCATTAAATATTAGTTTTATTATTTACTGTGGTTTGCTATAAAATTATTGCCTTAACCCATTATTCGCCGCACCAAGTTCCCGTTGACCGATTTTCCTAAAATTTTATATTGAACCTATTTTTATGCTAATTAAGAAAATTCCAAACTTTGGAGACAGTGGGTTTTCTAGTTTTTTAGAAAATTTGTGGTAATTATAGTCACCATCGGCGGAATATGTATGCAGGGATGGTATTTCTTAAAGGTACCTAAAAAACATTTGTTTTAATGATATAAATTACTTATGGCAAACTTTAAAACATTTTGTATGTAAGTGCACGTACCACTTCTTACACAATAAATAGAGTGTGGCTTTGGCATTGCTTGCATCATATTCTTTAAACCTTATTCATGCTTTAGAATGGTGTGTTGCATGTCTTTTGTGAGGTTTTTTCTTGGTCACTCTGCTTTCATTTCCTGCACGTCTGTATTCTCGCAAAGAAGAACTCTAGCAATTTCTGACCGAAATTCCAGTTGCATTTTTCCTGTAGCTTTTGCAATTCTGCACAAAAGACTGTGCAACTTCCAGACATTTACAACAGCTGAGTCTACAGCATTAGAAAAATAGTCCACCAAAAAATATTTTGCCTATAACACTTATACGGTAGTTTTATATTACATTGTCAAAATACTAAAATTTTTGGCTGCTGCACATTTTTTTAGCAAACTCAAGACCACGTGAGCTCCGTGAGTTCAATTTCTATGCTATACAGTTCCTGAGAACTAGGATAAGGCATACAGCAAATCATATTTCCATCTGATGAAGCCACCCACGAATTGAAGCCGAAACAAATGGGCTTATTGTAGAGTTTCCAATTCGGTTTTAACCGAAACCGAAACCGCGGTTTTTCAAGGCCTAAAACCGAAACCGAAACCGACAATTATTCTTCGGTTTTCACTTTTAATCTATTTTCACTAAATAAATTCAAAATTTAGAAATGGGAAACAAACTTTTTTTATCCAATTATTCATCCATCTCTAAACACAGATCGGTAAAAATATCTTAAGATTTGTTTAAATTTTTTAAATTGTATTACAATAATTGCTTCAGATGATGTAGCAGGCTACCTTTCGCAGGCTAAATAATGCAAAATTTTTGTAACAAAGTCTTAGTTATTTTCAAATATCCGATAGAAGTATGGAGTACTATCTAACCGGTTCGCTTCGTCACCTGAATTGGAATAAATAAATAGTACTATTAACTCCCTTTGTAAATTAATACTAATTTAGGAAAACATGTCTCTAGTTTCATGTTTATTGATTCACTGTAATGTGGATTGTAGCTCATTCTAGACGTATTATCTCAGAAGCATATCAGCCAACAATTATGTATATACAATAAGTAAAACAATTTATTATAATAAAAAGTACCATTAAAAGAAAAAGTAAAAACTTTCCACACTTAAAAAATTCATTTTGAAGAACGAAAGGTACTCCTTAGTTTGGTTTAGTTCTCCATTTTTGGTATCATAATACAATTGAGGACCCTATTCTTGATTATTTCTTCACTGAGAAGCATATTAGCCAACATTAGCTAATTTAATATATTGAAAAGGTACCATTAAAAGAAAAAGTACCAATTTTCCTTCATTCTCGTAAACACTCGTCAAATTTGAACTTTAAATTTGTTTAGCAGTTCCTATATTACAACTGATTTAATAGTTAATAAATTATCACAAAACCGAACCGAAACCGAACGGTTTCAAATTTTTTAAAACCGAAACCGCGGTTTTGAAATTCTTCGGTTTTTTGGAAACTCTAGCTTATTGCTTATATATATTTTGATCGAATGCCTTCCAAAAAATGGCACCGTTCTTCAATTGTCATGGCTTTTACACAATTGGAACACTTTGGCTCCAATAGTTTTCATATTGTGGAATAGATAGCCATTCAATATCCAAAATCCAATCAAACGCCGTGGCGCGCCTCATCGATCGAACTGTGCATATATTGTCCAAACTGTTATTTTGTCTCGGTTGCTTCTGTTTTTGATGACAAAACATATGTAAAGTTTACATTGTAAACGCATGTTCATAAACCACATTAAAGACATACGTTTTTCGCCAATGGTTACTATAATCACCATAATATTCATCATGCAATTTTAGATGATACGTGACATTAAATATCGTGAATAGGGCTCAAAACAGAAAAGTAAAGATTTAATTTTATAAATATAAACATAGTTGTTAGATTTTATAGGATCTTGGTTAAATTATTTCTATATATTTGATGACCTTTATTTACTAATTTCTAAAAGCCGCAATATAAATAGTTTATGCTACGTAAGGAAATAAAATGAGTATATAATAAATAAATAAGACCCTAAATAATTGATAAATAAAATTATATTGAATAAAAAACTTTTTATTTGTCAGTTATGAATAATAAAAGTGCTGGTAATTAAAATCACCGGTCGGCGAAAAATGGGTTAATTACGTTTTACAAATACCTAACGGACTTATATGTGGTATCATTATATCAGATATAGTCATGTTGAGTTTGGTATGACAAATCAGAAAAATCGGCCAATAAATGACGTAGATATAATACGTGGTCGTATATCCACAAAAATATATATATATAATTATTACCCGATCTAGCTTTGATCGTCTATCTGTCTCTTTAAGATATAAGAGTAGGACCCTGCACAGTGGGCCAGAATCAAAATTTTTTGGAAATAAATCTGGCATTTCTAAACGGATGGTCCGATCGGGATAAGATTTTATTACATAAGTATTACATATTTATTGAATCTCTAAAACTAAAATTTGTATACAAATTTTATTAGGATTGCAAATATTAGGACCACTTTGATCCACATTTATTACAAACTATTATTTTTTTTTTTTAAATAAGTTAATTTTTGGTCTTACAGAAAAAAATTTCAAGTCAATATCTCATTTAGATTCAAAAATATGCCAATTTAAAACACCGTCCTTCAAAAATATTGCACTTTTTCACAATGAAAAATTTGTATAAATTTTCTTAATGTAACGTATGCGGAATGAAATTGCAACAAAACAGAAAACGCTATATTTGCTTCCAACGTTAAAACAAATAATATATGAAACCTTTATAAAATAGCTCATTGTATTTATTTAATGTAAGCAAAAAATTTATTATACTATGTACTTTTGTGGCAGTTATGTACACAAGCTCCTATTTGAGTTTCATGGTGTTATTTTTCTCGATTTTTATTTTAAATAATCCAAAAAACTCTTCTTTTTAAAAAGGTCCAAAAAATCTCAAATTATTTTTAATTTAAAAAAATTGGGACATCTTTTCACTTTAGAAAGTCTGTAATTTGAAGGGTGTTGGAAAACACCATAATCATCCGGACATGACAGTTGGATAATGGAACAGTTAAGAACTTTCTTTTTAAAAAAATAATCTCTGATGTTTCTTTTTATGAAATGATTAATTTTGTGTAAACTTTTAATATATTTTAATTAGAATTGATGGTCAAATCAAATTCGAAAAAAGTCAAAATTTTCAGTTTACATCTGATTGATTAAGATCCATATATATTTTAAAAAAAAAAAGATTATGTTCTACTTCGCACAACTTATCAAAAATAGGTTTATTTACTTCCAAAAAAGTCCACTTCTCTGCCTTTCTCTACCATTTGATGTAAAATATAATAAATTGTTCCCGATGAAAATATGGAAAAAATTACAAATGTCTTTTCAAGGTAGTTCTTTTTTTGTTAACATTTTGAAATAATTAAAATCGAGTTTTTCAAATGGGGTCTTAAAGTATTAAGGCAAAACATAACGTAATTCAAAATAAGTTCTAAAACACTAATAGCTCATGTACTTTTTCATTGCCCAGTGTCAAATTTCTGTTGCAATTTCATTCCACATACGTTAATGTAAAAAAACTTATCAAAAGGTCAAATTGAATCCCGCCATTCCTAAAAATTGGAGCAAAAATCCCAAAAATTGTTTTTTTTTTTTCAATTGTATCCATAGGGTCCACATTTGCTTCAGGGCTGGGAAAATACTTTGGGGATAAATAGGGAACAGGTGAAAGTTAGTAAAGCTGCTTTCTGGTTTCTGATCTTAGCTTTTGGATTTAGAACATGTGGCCCAAAGTTGAAATTTTGATAAAAAATAGGTCAAATTCCGAAAGGCGTAGGGGCGTCCTATGTCTTATTTTCTAAAAATAAGACATGTTTTTTATAGCAAAATGTTCTCCGTAAAGATATCTTTCAGAAAAACATAAAATAATTATATGTTATTAAAGAAAGTTTTTTTTTAATAAAAAAAGAGTTAAGTCACCTTTTCGCCCAAAAAACAGCAAAATCTACTAAAAAAAAAAAAAAAAAACGTTTATTTTTGGATCCATAATTGATATTGCTCTGTCTAACTAACAAACAACCATTCGGTCCAAAAGTGCGACCTATATTTTTAAAAATGCGAACCAAGGTATGGCAACATTTTTAAATTTCAATTTTGAAATGCCTATAACAAGGAAATTATAAGAGATAAATAGCACACGCAAGCATGTTTTTTCAAGACCTAGCCGAGCGCTTTCCAAGAATAGAAAAATCTTTGAAATCGGATGAGAAACAAAAAAATGGCACGTGTTTAAAATTTTACATGTCGAAGATACCCTAATTTGAGCCCCCATAGCGCCGGCCCAGGAGCATTTGCAAGACACAATTAAATAAATCAAACTCGAATACTCCTTGGCTACGCCCATGTCAAATTTTATCCCGATCGCACCGTTTAGAAATGCCATACTTATTTCCAAAAAAAGTTTGATTCTGCCTCACTGTACCCTAGGGAATGTTAATTTCACCAAATATTATTATAAACGGGAAAAATCTTTTTCAGTATCTTTTTTTATTGAGTCTATCTGCTATAATGTATGTAGTAATTTATTTGTTTAAGAAAAAAAACAACAACATTTTAATAATCGTCATTTTAATGACGATTTATTCAATTGCAATGCAATGTGCTTTACAAATTGTAATTATCTGACCAGCTGCAAGCTTTAGGTGTCAATTTAAATAAAATGAGTTTTATTTTCTAACGGGAAAAATAAAACTCATAAAATGGGTTTTATTTTATGATGGCAAATTCTCTCTTTTTAAGAGTTTCATGCGAACTTTTATTTTTATGTTGTAAAATAACTGTTTTAGATAGATTTTCAACACTTATAAACTTTATAATCCCTTTTAAAAACAAACATAAAAATTAACATAATAGGTTGAACAGGTAAAGCATTTTGGATCAAACTATATAAAAAACTTAGTTTGGACTATTTTGGAAATAAATATGCCATTTCTAACTGGCTGTTCCGATTGACAACGCATAGGCGAAGCAGATGTACTCATCTGATTTTATAGGAGGACCTCACACAAAAAGAAATATACATACAGCGGAAACTGTGCTGTCAAAGACCTAACTCAGATGTCAAAAACTAAGTGGTGAGAATGTATTAGAAAAAATCTAGGTGAAAACAAAAACAACGTATGTGTAACTTTTTTGAGTAATTTTTTTGTTTGAGTTTTTTTCTAGTTTCCGCTCTATGTATATTTTTTCTATAACCTCACACTCCACCCAGAAACGACGCTGTGGGGTCTCAAAGCAGGGCAACTCAGGCATGTAAACATTTTAAACGCTTTAAAATTTTTTGTGGTTTGTCTATTTACAAAAATAAAGGCCTCGATTAGGCTGCATGTGCTTTTGATCTCTTATAGTTAGCGAGTTATACGAATTTTAAATTAAAATTGTAAAATTTCTCTGTAAATTGGTTCAAAATACCGGACACAATTAATGAATGATTTCAATCAAATTTCTCCTGTTAAACATTAAACATTACATTAAGAAAATTTTGTATATAAACAAAGTCGTAAAGCAGTATATTTTACTAGTCAAAAAATAATCGATTTTGAATATGAAAATTGAGGAAATATGGAAATTTTGCTTCCTAGAAAAAACTTTCTTAAGATTCTTGAAAAGTTTTCATATTTTTTTACAGGCATTTCAACAGGGATAGTAGTAAACGCCTAAAATATACTAATAGGAGTTTTCTAGGCCTTTCTGAACTAAGCCTAGCTTTGTCCCCCCAACATTTAAAAAACTTTTCCCAACTCTGTTTTCCAAAATTTGACAACTGTAATTTTAAATTTAATTCATTAGCAAAGAATAACAAGAAGGGAAGCCTCTCAATTTTTTTACAACAACAACTTCTCTCTCTTCTCACATACAAGTAGTATGTGAATTCAACACACTTGAGAGAGAGATTTGACTTCAAAACTTTTTCTTCAAAATTGCAATAAAATTGCCATTTTAACACGCTCTTTCACAGACACATAATATTCTTTTATTTTTTTCCACACATATTTACCATTAAAATAACCGAAACATGTATATTTTGCACAAACGAAAAATATTTTTTTTTAATTTTTTTGACTTTTAATTTTTGGGGGTTGAAATAAAAACTGAAAAAAACACATTTGTAAAATTTGGTATTAAAAATTAATAAAAAATTCAAATAAACTAAATTTTTGCAGAAATTATGGAAGAAAAAGCTGAAAAATCTATTTATAAAATCTTTCCAGGTCAAATAAACATTAAATAATTTGAGAGTTGTTTGAATTTTTAAATTTAATTATAATAAAATCTTGTTACAATTTTTAAGGTCGTTTTTTTACAACTCTGTGTGTTTGAGGAGTGTGGTGAAAGTGGTTTGAAAACTAATACATATAAATAAAATGTTACCAATACATTCATAGAGTTAGGTTTTTTATGACAACCGACTTAGGTTTTTTTTGACAGCGTTTCACTTCTTGTTATTCTTTGGTGCTAAACAAAGAATAACAAGAAGGGAAGCCTCTCAATTTTTTTACAACAACAACTTCTCTCTCTTCTCACATACAAGTAGTATGTGAATTCAACACACTTGAGAGAGAGACTTGACATCAAAACTTTTTCTTCAAAATTGCAATAAAATTGCAATTTTAACACACTCATTCACAGACACATTATGTTCTTTTATTTTTTCCCACACATATTTACCATTAAAATAACCGAAACATGTATATTTTGCACAAACGAAAAATATATTTTTTTAATTTTTTTGACTTTTAATTTTTGGGGGTTGAAATTAAAACTGAAAAAAACACATTTGTAAAATTTGGTATTAAAAATTAATAAAAAATTCAAATAAACTAAATTTTTGCAGAAATTATGGAAGAAAAAGCTGAAAAATCTATTTATAAAATCTTTCCAGGTCAAATAAACATTAAATAATTTGAGAGTTGTTTGAATTTTTAAATTTAATTATAATAAAATCTTGTTACAATTTTTAAGGTCGTTTTTTTACAACTCTGTGTGTTTGAGGAGTGTGGTGAAAGTGGTTTGAAAACTAATACATATAAATAAAATGTTACCAATACATTCATAGAGTTAGGTTTTTTATGACAACCGACTTAGGTTTTTTTTGACAGCGTTTCACTTCTTGTTATTCTTTGGTGCTAAACATTAAACATTACATAAGAAAATTATGTATATAAACAAAGTCGTAAAGCAAAATATTTTACGAGTCAAAAAATAATCGATTTTGAATATGAAAATTGAGAAAATATGGAACACAGATTATTACAGATAAGAAACAAATGACAGTTCTCAAAAAAGTAATATCAAACCGTATGGTTATGTTAACATTATACAACCACTTTTTAATGGTTGTGGATAGCAGAGCGAGAGAAAAAATACAATTTTCAATAGGCAACGAGTGTGATATGTCCGCCTTTCCCACTTATACAACCACTTTTCAATGGTTGTGATTTGCAGAGCGAGAGAAAAATACAATTTTCAACAGGCAACGAGTGTGATATATATATATTTGTCACCCTTTCAAAACCACAACCGTTTTGACATTTTCTTTTGTTTGTTTTCTATTGCCATATTAATGGAAGCTGATGATAATTATCTGTGTAATCTATGATATGGAATTTTCTTGTTTTTATATTTTTTTATAGGCATTTCCACAGGGATAGTTGAAAACGCCTAAAATATACTAATCCTAGTCATTTTCGAATTTAGCCTAGCTTTGTGTTCCTAACATTTAAAAAAAATTTCCCAACTCTGTATTCCAAAATTTGACAACAGTAATCACAGATGTCTGTAATTTTTAATTTATTTTATTAAATTGTTTTGAGAAATCACATTTATTATATTTTTCTAATTCATTAAATAAACTGTAATACAAAATGGTAAATAACCAATCACAGTCGAGAACAAAATCAAACATTTAAAACCACCAATTATCCCATTAGGTCTACAAACCTCCAGCACATCTGAAATCACCAATCAAAGCGCCATGTGAAAAACTAACACAAACAAAACGTCCCATAAGAATTGGAGCCAGCATAGAACAGAAACCTTGGCAACCTACCAAGCGTAGAGCACGTATAGCAGCCGAATATATTCCAGGAAAACCCGCATATAAAGCTATTCCTCCCTATGTGGGAGCATATGTAGTTGATTCAAAGAAAAAGTCAGCGCCAGCCTATTCTCTGGGTAGAAGAATAACAAGAAAGCAGGACTATACCGAATATGGTCCTGCCAAATTCGATGTAAGAGGTTTGTGTAATAAGGGACTGCAGACAGCACCGGCTTTTTCGTTGAAAAGTCGTAGGCCAGATATTAAACGTTTTCAAGCACCGCCAGCTAATAAATATTCCATAGAAAATGCTCTGAAGGCAACTACAAAAGCAATACCCACATTTTCGTTTGGCAAGAGACCAGGCGTTATAAAAACTATACCCACACCAGGTCAGTCAATAGCATATTATAAGCGAAATTTCATGAAACGTTAACAACACCTCACTTTCTCATAGATTTGAACAAATGCCTATGTAATCTCTAAAAATCATTAGATTTTAAAAAGTTCATAATATTACGTTACAAAAATATCGTGGTTTAGATGAGAAAGTTAGGGGGTATTATCAGTTTTAATATGTGGAATTTCCAACGGAGTGTTACTTTATTTTTAAAAAAAATATTGAGTTTTAGCTCCAAATGTCTACAATTTACCACCCGTATTTGGTACCGCCAAACAAGGTGAAATTAAAGCCGCTCCAGCCTTTTCTATGTTGGGCCGGGAAAAGCCCCGGCAAATTCCCATCTTAATTTTTCCCGGTCCCGGTGATTATGAGAACAATTATCGTTATTTGCAAAAGCTTTTACCACGTTTCACACTGCGCAGCAAACATAAAGTTATAAGTGATGAACACATGAAACCGGGACCAGCAGCTCATTGTCCAGAAAAAGTAGGTTTTGAAGTTTATTTAGAATATTCGATTATTAATGATTTATGAGTCATGTTTCAGTATTTTAAACACAAATCGGTAGCGGCTCCTTCATTTTCCATACAACATACTCCCTATTTGGGGTTACGAAAAGCCTATTTAATACCTGAAAATAAAACTACAACTAAACCAGAATGGATTTTGTAGGATTTTTAATTTATGATTGGTCATTAGTTTGTATAAATATTTTGCAGAAAAAAATAACAACTTAAACTAAAACAAAATTGTTAAATGAAAACTACAAAAACCATCAGTAATTCATTTGTCTCCCTCACGATTCTCTCTCTGGTCGCAAAAACCTTGATAAATCCGTTTAAATACTTTTGGATTCCACTGAAAGCGTTCGCAATTTCCAAAAGTATTTAAACGGATTTATCAAGGTTTTTGCGACCAGAGAGAGAATCGTGAGGGAGATATGTATATTCATATAGATCCACTAAGAAGGGGTTTTTATAAATTCGAACACTAAGAGGGATAAAACGGGTAAAACCTGCACCTCTATATATTGAAAATAAATAAACCTAGAAATAAAATTTTAAATTTGTCCGCTTTTAACCAAAAAAAAAATAGACGACAGGTGTCTGGTACTTTTTTGAAATTCGATATTCTATGTGGTCTAAACGTGTAAAAATAGTACCTGTAGAACCCTCTGTTAACCTTTATGTCTTCTAAATTAGTTAACATAGAAATACAATTTTTAATTCATCTGAACCAGAACAATAATGAGTAGAAATCTTTTTGAAATTCCAATTTTCAAGGGTATTCAAGGATATTCTTTTTATAAATTTTTTTTTTTAATAAAAGGATCAAGAAATATTATTTTTTAATTGCACTTTATACTGATAGTTAATATGAAAAATTTCGAACATTATTTCTACACGGGGGTAAAACCCGACATTTGATATTATTTATTTATGTGCCCCTAAGAAATATTGAATAAACCTGTTCTACAGGAAATTGTCCAACGATTTCAAATATGCTACTCTTATTACAATCAGATTTTTGGTTCAGAAGATATAGGGCCGTTTTTTCCCAACGAAAAACTGCAGATTAATGAAATTTGGTTTTCTCAATGTCCCATTTGCTTCTATTTTGTCGTAAATCTAACCCGACCTCATCTGCCAATTATTTATTAATCATACAGATAAATTCAATCAGCTGACTGCTGTTCATAGTTTTTATGTTTTTTGTAAACAAAATTAAATAGATTTTATAAAAAAAATGTTTAATAGAGGAAGTAACATTAATTTGATGGAGGATGAACTCGAAGAACATGAGTTCCAAGTGAATGTTGAAAGAGTTTATCATGCCAGGCCTAACTACCTGGCAGACATGGAGGATAATACAATTTTCAAAAGATTCCGGCTGTCAATGGCAACATTTAACAGCTGATTTATGTCAACATGTTGTTACTTGAAGGCAGGGTTCCCAACTTTCACATCTATTTTGAGATGCACTGACAACTGAAAATAATATTTTATGTCGGTATATGGAGAAAACCAAAATTGTTAACGGACAGTTTATCGGCTTAATAAATTAATGTCGAGATTTATTAACAGGCAGTTTGTCGATACATTGAGAAAACGGGCCATAGACTGATTTCCAGTGTTCAAAAAAGCATACCTTTTTAGGTAATTTGGTCCGCTTTCAGATATTGTATCTCGAAAACTAGGTAACAGATCGTCATTCTTTTTGATTCTATTGATAGATATATTTATTAAGAAAAGAATAACAAAAATTGTACTGTTTGCTTTTTTTCAATATTTCTCAACTTTAATGGAAAACAAAATAAATTCAAATTTTTGTATGAAAATTACTCAGTTTTGAAATAATTTTTGAGTGTTTTTCACACAAAAATTTGAAAATTGTTTTCTTTTCGTATTACTGAAATAGAGAAACATAGAGCGGAAACTAGAAAAAACTCAAACAAAAAAATTACTCAAAATAATCACACATACGAGTGTTGTTTTTGTTTTCACATAGTTTTTTTTTACTAATACATTCTCACCACTTAGGTTTTTGACAACTGAGTTAGGTCTTTGACAGGAGAGTTTCCGATCTATGTGTATTTATCTATGATTACTAAATTAACCCCTAAATTTCAATATTTCAAAATAAATTATTTGATTATTCTTTTACCTAATGCAAAAATTCCCAGTTGTCCGTTCTTGCCCCATTTTTTTACAGAGGTAAAATTTTGAAAAAATACATGGTTCCTAAAATGTGTTGCATGTATTTTTGGACAATTTCTGATATATAACCGTGAAAACCCATACTTTCTTTTCCGGATTGAGAGCAATATTTTACAAAAAAAAATAATTTAAAAAAAAAAATTATTTTAATTTATTGAAATTGAAAAATAAATTAAAAAAAAAAAAAAATTAAATTTTTTTCTGGAATACTTTTAAATCGTAAATAATTTTAAGAAGAAACATAAAAAATCAAAAATTTTATTTTACTTCTCATAAAATTAATTTTTCCACAAATTTCAACTTTGCTAACCCATAAGTAGACACCTAAAAGGCGTAGAACCCTTTTCCAACACTCATTTCATAGGTTGATCATTTATCTCTCTTAAGCCTTTTACATTTTTTGATTATCTGATTTGGTTCAAAAGTTATGATTTTTGCAACAACTGGCGTCGGTTAAGAGACTCTCAAATTGTGTATCATTAAAATGTTCATGTTCATTGAGTACCCAAATAACACCTCGATACCCAATAGTTTTCTAGCACTAGTTACTGCTACATTCTGCACAGTGGAGTCGATCAGAAAAAAATGGTAATAAATATATATCATCTAAATTACTGGACCGATTGTAAAATGATATACGAACAAATGGTACAAAAGCGTTCAGAAAATGAGATTTTTGATCACCAAGTTTGAATGTGATCGTCAACGTTTTATAAAAATTCTAGGTTTATCATTAAATAAAAATAATGTCTTCACAAATACAAATCAAATTTTGTATCGCAATTGATCTATTTAATACAAAAGTGAACGAATAAATGATGTAATCGGGAAAAACTGTAAGTATTTTCAAACTCTATGGACTCAAATAAAAGAGAATTGCTACATGAGAACCCCTGTATATTTTTGGTGTAGTATAGTGTTATTAAACGCTCGCTCAAATACTTGGTCCCCTGTCCCCTGCATTAAAATAATAAATTACATTCATAAGGGTACATGAAAAATAATAACCCAGGAAAGAAATTCAATATGTAATCACCCGGGCTGCGATTTTCATGCAAAAGCATGTTTAAAGACAGTGGCTCAAAATCTATAAAGATTTTGCTTTCCGAATGTACTGTTTATAATCTTAGTCATTTTTATTGTATTATAAGTTTATGAGCCCTTGTCATAAACCGAACGCAAGTACGTTTATATTTTATACATCACTATAAACTTTATGGCTTCCGTTAAAGAAATACGGTGATGGAGTGAATAAACACTACATAGTTAAAATCAAGAGGTTTATAGATATTTAATCCAGAACTGAAATAAAAATTTATAAAATATGGGAAAAATATTTATACATAATTTATCAAAAGTAGCAAACAAAATAATTGCGGTATCATAATTTTATATTCTATATCGTAATAATACTGACTAAATAACCTTTTGTGGTATTATTCTCTATAAGTAAAAATTAAATTACTCCGTTACATTAAATCAAAATAAATCACACATTAAGAATATTTGTTGGTGAAAATATGAAATAAATTGCTATTTAATAATTTTTATGGAATTATTTTTATTTTGTAGCACTGTGTAAATAAACTACATTAAATGGAAAGTCATCTAAAAATAAAAAAATTATACACTACTAGGAAACAACATATGAACTTTGCACAGTAGCTTCTAAACAATGTTGAGGTTTTATCTTAAAAATCTTATCAGCTTTGCGAGAGTGAAAGTGAAAAGATAATGAGGATCTAAAATGTTGATAAGTGAACGTTTTACATTTGGCTGTGTCGAATCTTATATACCCACCAACAATATAACACGGTCCCTGATTTGGTTAATTTTGTATTTTCTATTACTAGAAAATATGATAAATGTCGAATTGCTAGATTCATGCATTTCAATGTTAATGGGAACAAATTATGTATTGTGGTAAGTCCGAACAAAGTTTTGTCTTATATTTTCATTCACAACTTTTTACCAGTTCAACATATTTTGTTAATTTTTGGACACAGCTCTGAGCAATAATTATTTGTAACAAATTTCAACTCCTAAACGTCGGAGGGCGGACATTTAGTTCTAATTTCGCCCATTTTCAATACCAAACATTACTGATCAACAAGGAATATTTGTAGAAAATTGCATCCTCCTAGGTCATTCCCTCTAGAACCTATCGTGCCTTCAACAGGCAGACGGAAGGACATAGCTAGATCGTCTTAGAATTGTATAAGGACATAGAATATATATATAATTCTGGGTCCTTCTTTCGAGCCATATTTCAACGTGTTGCAAACGTAATGACAAATTCAATAAATCCATCCAACTTTTTGGTGGTGGGTATAATAAAAGTAACTGTATATTAAATTTAAATGTTGTCTAAAGTGTTAAAAGTACTATTAGTCATTAGCATTCGTTTAAGAGCAAATAGATACATTTGAAAATTTGAAACAAAAAGTACCTTTTTTATTGAAATATAAGTTAGAATGAACGCTGATAAATCAGAATACAGGAATACTAATTGTAATTATTAATATTACTGTAGGATGTACGATAATACTTGGACTAGATAACATCTATAGACATTTATAGAACGGGCTTATGGTCAATGATCTTTTTCAACAAAAGAGGGAAATCATTAAATTCCGAATAGTCTTAACTGACGAGGCATACACAGATTTCACTCATTCAACTCTCATCACTAGGGTTGCTATTTATGTTCTTAAGAAACAAAAGTATTATTAAGATGGAACTTCTATTGATGCTTAACATAATATTCATGATGCTTCATATGCTTTCATAAGTACTATTACAAACTTCTGTCTGGTTTTCCAACAGTTTACATAGATATTACTAGGGTATTCAATCGAATAACCGTTAATCGGTTAACCGATTAATTTTGGTCGGTTAACTGTTCGAATAATTTAAAATTGTCGATTTTCAAATAACAAATAAACCGATTAATTTTGGTCGATTAACCGATTAACCGAAATTTCTTCTTTTTTTTTTTTGTTCTTTATATAGAAATGTTTTAAACACACAAATTTTATGTCTTAACTTATGAACATTCCCTTCTAGCAATAGTTTTTTGAAGTATAGCTTAAAAACTGAAACTAAGGAATTTGAACATGACGTTCTTTCTAGAATGTTTCATGATGAACTTTGTCCTAATGAGTCGGAGGAAAGCATGCTAATAGACAAAACTCAAGACATTACTGAAACGAGTCTTTTATCAGGACTCCAATGGTATAATGGAGTATTTTATATGCTTAAAAAAACTGAATAAAGAACTGAGAAATCGGATAGTCTTTCTCATACCTTACTTTCGATTTATCCAACATCTACCATCAGTGAGAGAGTTTTTTCCAAGTCAAGTTTTAATAAAACTAAAGAAAAATCGTTTTAAAGGAAACATTTTAAATTATATTCGTTTCTTAAAAGATATTTCAGTAAATCTCACTAAAGTCCTAAAAAAACTCACATGTAAAAGGATAAAAAGGATCTCAAATACCATATTTTTTGGCAATTATTTATTTTATTTACCCTAGATATTACCCTCTGTTTTGTAAATTGAAAGATTTCAAAAACGGGAGATTTTCAAAAGCGTTGTTAACAAATTGATGTTCTTTAAATCGAAAATAAAACTAGTAAATCATGTGGATTCGATTTACAAATCACTAAAGTGTATGAATTAGTTTTAAAAATTATGTTGCCCGATTTTGGTCATATCTTACAATGTAAGTCCAGAGTACTTAGAACCAATTTGTGGAACAGTTTATGGGGATTCCTGCATAATCAACATCTTTATGACGGCTGAAATAGTATTCCGGGGGAACATTTGTATGCGGGGTTATGTGATATCATGGACCGATTTTCAATACCAAACAAACCTTATTAACAGAGAGTATTTATGGAAAAGTATAGCTATCGAGCACCTTTCATTTAAGCCCTATCGTGTTTTCAACAGACAGACGGACGGACATAGCTAAATCATCTCAGAATATGAGGACCCAGAATATATATACTTTTTGGTTGTATAGCCAATATTTCGATATGTTTTTTGGATGGTGGGTATAAAAACCTTAAAAAGAATAAGAATATTTAAAAAAAAAATGATCTTCCACATTCCAAATTTTAGCCAACTATCTCCTTCCGTTTGCGTCCTACCGTGTTTTCAACAGACATACAGACGGACGGACATAAGTAGCTAGATCGTCTTAGAATTTCATAAGGACCCAAAATATATATACGTTTGAGGGTCTGCGATGAATATTTCGATGTGTTTTAAACGGTATCAAATTATCATTTTTAATGGTATTTTTTCATTTAAACTAAAATTTCTCTTAAACTATAAGAGATAACTTAGTGAAATATACTGAAATTTCCCACTTGCTTTATAACAAAGTTTCAATTATTGAAATCATTTATAGATGTTACAAGCTGTACATTGTTGTCCTAATGCGATGTGGTCAACATTGACACCACGTATCTCACCTTGTATTTTAACAGGATGTTAACAAATTTCATTCTCTTAAAGCATATGCTCTCCGCTATAAGTTCATATATCTTTTTAAAATCGAATGTTTGTTTAACATAATAAAAATGAAACCACTAAACTAACAGTTTTGAATCTTTTTTATTTGATTTAAATTATTATTACAATTTACAAAACAAAATTATTTTTTATAGTTCTAAACACTAGTGATGAAATTTTGAACCTTTTTCGAAAACCCTTTCATTATGGTTTTTTTAGTGCTTTCTGTCACTTTGTTCGAACAGGTTGTCCATCTCCGTTTCAAATCTACCACACTTTTGGACACCTTTTTGTGCTCTTCAATTCTCTTTTAACAAGAGACCAATAGTGACAGGATGCCAAATCAGGCCAAAAATAAGTGGACACATTGACAAGTCTTATGAATGGAAGCATCCTCTTCTGTAAACATTTCTTGATGTAAATTTCGGTATTTATAGAGCCTTTTGTAACAAATGTTTGGCTTCTTTTGCCGCAACTGCATATTGCTTGCCATGCAAAGCACTTTTTGGAAATTTTTTTGCTTTTGGCTCCTAAACTTTTCTACAACATTCCCTCAAGCATCAGCAACATATAAATTTTGACCCGAAAGCTGCGAAAATCTGCCAGAACCTACGTTTCCCCCTCCATTATGCAGCAGGTATATTTTTTGTATAAAATTTGACTTAAATTTTCGCCTGTCTTTGGCCTCTAAATTTTAAGCAGCGTTCCTGTCAGGAACTTTTTGAGCCTTGTATGTTTTTAAACCTACATTGGCAATAGCTTTTCGTAGCAAATAGTCCGAGTACTGAGCTAACCGGACTGCATTCCTATCGAATGTGTTGGGAACTCTTTTGAAAATGCTTTCTATTTATTGGCTTTAGAAACATCATGTGGACCATTCCTTCTACTTGAACCAGTTATCTCCCGATACTGTTTAATAACATTGGAATCAGTTTGACGGCAGACCTTTGATTGTTTGGCCAACTTTTTGTAGGACCAAGTTGGGATTTGTTGAAAATATTTAATAATTTTAGTACGCACTTTTTTTTAATCAGATTAACAACAAATGAATATAATTGATATTAAACTGACATGCTTTACAAATGTAACTTGATAAAAGAAATATCAAATAATACTTGGGTTAAAAGTTTTAATGAAAAACGTGAGTTAAGAATTATTCGATCTCCGTCCTTAATAGTTTAGAAGATTCAGATTATTACCATTTTTTTGCGATTGAACCCACTGTGTGCCGTTAAATACAAATTAAAACCACACAATTTCAATATTTAAATTTTGAAACCAAATTTAGTACTTTGCAGTTTGATAAACACTTTATTAAAGCAATAAATACCTAATTATAACACAATTTATTTAACTTTTTATCTAAAAAAATAAAAACAAAAAACAATTAGAAAATTCATACACCCCTTTACGTTGGTTTATAACTTCCCGATATCGATGATAACAATCTATAAAACTTAACAAACCTATTGGTTTGTATACAAATCTGAAATAAAAACCCCCCACAAACCGTTTTGGAGATTTTCTATTTCTTTCAAACATAAATGCGGATAAGATAAGCATTTATTTTATTTTATGTATAGTAAGCTTACATAAAGATAATGTTAACAAGAAAACAGCAAATGTTTATCTTGATATCCAAAGTAAAATAGAAATTAAAAAATCTCACACCTATAAAAAGGCTTTGACCAAAATTTTAGTCATATGTAATTAATAAGTAGCTGGTTAGAGAACATATCATGACGAAATTTTTATGTTTAATATTTTTGGCACTGGTGGGTTGCAGTTTGGCGGCCGGACCAGGCATGGTGCGCTATGATGACTTTAAAGTGTTTAGGATATTTGCAAAAGATGATTTGCAATTGAATCAGTTGAAAAAATTAAACAGTATTTTACCGGTAAGCTATAGAAAAAAGTGAAATTAAATCAAGAAATATAAATGAAATTTTATATAAAAAAAGGTGCGTCATTTAAATGAAATTACATCCAGTGGAAAAAATTATGATGTGGTCATTGATCCAGCCAATGAGCAGAAACTGGAGGATCAATTGAATTATTATGAAATGGATTTTAAGATTACAATACCTGATTTACAAGAGTAAGTTTTAATATTGGGGACACAAAAAGAACTTGATTTTTATAATACCCATTTTTTTTTTCTACAGAGTACTTGAGAAAAGTCTTCCTAAGCTACGCAGCAAGGGCATGGAGTGGACTCAATTCCACAAAATTGATGACATTTACGATTGGGTTGATAACTTAACCATGACCTACACCGCCACTATTACCCCCTATACCATTGGCTACTCCTATGAGAACAGACCCATTAAGGCCATTAAGATCTCACACAAGCCCAACAACAAGCAAGCCATATTTATTGAAAGTCAAATGCATGCTATCGAATGGATCTCTTCGGCTACCAGCACCTGTTTCTTTAACAATCTCTTGCATTCACAAGATGAAAACCTAAAGCGCATGTTGGTGGAATACGATTGGATTTATGTACCCGTAGCCAATCCAGATGGTTTCGTTTACACTCACGAAGTAGATCGTATGTGGCGTAAAAATCGTAGACCCACTGGTTTCTCCAACTCATCGGGTCCTTGTTATGGCATTGACTTAAATCGTAATTTCGGCTATGAATGGGGTGCTTTATCATCGTGGAATTTCGATGTACCCTGTGATCATTGGTATGGTGGTGAAAAGCCCGATTCCGAACCAGAAGTTTTAGCTTTACAGGGTTTCATTAACTCATTCCCTGATGGCTACATACGTTTGTATATGCCTTTCCATTCGTATGGCAATTTGATTTTGTTGCCCTATGGTCACACCAGTGATATTTTCCCGCCAAATTATGATCAAATGATGCGCATAGCCAAGGGTTTTGCTGATGCAGCTCGCGTCAAATATGGCACACAGTTTGTTTATGGTTCCACGGGTACCATTAACAGTAAGTTTCCTTATTAATATTAGTAAATTTTATTTTATTATATTTTGTTTTTTTTTATTTCAGTATCTGGTTATGTTTCTGGTGCTTCTAAAGATTGGGTGTATGGTGTTAAGAAAGTGCCTTATGCTGGCACTTTTGAATTACGTGACAATGGTACTTATGGTTTCTTCTTACCACCCCAACAAATTACGGAGGTTTGTGCCGAAGTTACCGCTGGTTTAATCGGTTTAATAGAAACGGCTGAGAAGGAGAAGGTTTTGCTACGTAGCGGAGCTTATTCAAATACAGCTTCATTGTTTACTATGATTATAGTTTCGATTTTGATGAAATTAATTTCCAGTAATTTAAGTAAATAAAATTGCATTTTTAAAAAAAAAAAAAAATATTTGTTTGTTCTCAAAAACGCAGTCTTTACAAAGACAGAAACTTTAAGTTATTTTCTTTTTTAATTTTCTGAGATTCTTTTCTGAGTTATAGATGTTGTAGGTTTTCTTAATAAAAAAAATATTGATTTTTGATCAAAGGTGAAGTGAAGAAGTGATTTGACTTTATTTTCTCCAAGCAATTGGAGAGTTATAGATGTTTCAAGTTTTCATAAATTTTAGATCATAAAAGGCAATCAGGGATTAAGTTTTTTTTTCTTTTCTCAAAAACATACGTTTCATACAACAAATATTTTGTTATTGATCAAAAGTAGAAGTGATCACAGTTTGAGCTTATGTTATCAAAACAAGTTAGAGTGTTATATACCCACCACCAATATAATACGAGTACCAGATTGTTGTGCATTTTGTATAAAACATGAATCTGCTTCAACCGATTTGGTTAGTTTTATATTTTCAATATATTACTTCAAAATATCAGTGGTAACTTTCACCTTGCTACTAGAATCATGCATTTAAATGTTATAGGTTTTTTTACATTTTTTAATCTAAAATATTTTTTCAATATATTTTTGTGGTACATACATTATGTCCCCACGCAATTTAATTGCTTTTAAACTTCGGATCAGCAAAGAATATTTATGGATAAATTTCATCACTTTAAGTCTGTCCCTTCAATAGGCATATCTGGATCGTTTTATCATTTTGTAAAGTCCCAGAATATATTTTATTTTTGTGAAGTAGAAGTGATCGCAGTTTGATCATATTTTCCCCAAAAACGCGGAAGTGATCTCATATTGAGCACATTTCTCAGTATTTACAAATCTCTAATTGAAAACATAGAATTTACGACGTTATTGATCATAGGGTACAACTAGAGGCGCAACTGACAGTAAGCTGAGAGTAACAATAATTACTCTCTTCACACGTTTTTTCAAAAACTTCAAATTTAGAGAGAAAAAAACTGATTTTCAATTGAAAAAACTGCACATAAAAACTAATGATATTTTCTTTGTTCAGCACATTTTGTTTTTTTAGGAGCGTTAAATCCTCAATAGTTTCGTGGAATTAAATGATCCATTGCCGAAAATGGAACATTATGTTCTGCGCAGAACGCTGTTAAATGAAGTTCAATATTTGATATTTTGGCACTATACTTGACTGAATGGCTTAGTGATACCTTAGAAGTTCTTTCAACATGTTTAGATGTCAAAGTATGAGCCCTTAAATCTGATACTCCTTTTAGCTCCTTCTGATCTATGATTTAAAAATTTCTTGCACCTCCCACGACTTATTTTAACCACTCAATTTTCGTTTTCTATTCCAAATAGAGAAAATAACTTTCTTAGATATACAAATGTGTAAATTCCCTATTTCTTTGTGATAAGAGGTTCAAAAAATAGTATATGATAATTACATTGTCGCATTAAAAAAGTATGAGTAATCCTTGCCACTTCTATATTAAGGAAATGGTGTAAAATTATGGCTTCAGAAATTGTAATTGAAATAACAAAATTTTGAGTAAAAAATTAAAATATAAAAACTGCAAAATCTTCACAATTTATAGATAAACTTACTTTTTTAAACAAAAAACTTCAAAACTGTTCAAGCTTGGAAAAACTGCAGAATGCAGATAAATCTGCACATTTGGCAACGCTGCCTGTGAGAGAAACTTGTGATTTAAGTTTTCACTTATCTTCATCACAAAACCAGATTAGGAATGGAAAATTACATTGAAATTTAAAATTATTTTCATGCAGAACTGTTTTATATAGAAACTACTGTTAAAACGAAATAGTATCAAAGAAAGAACGATCGTATTAACTTTAACATAAATATTAAAAAAAAATGTTTTAGAGAGAAAAAAATTTGGTGAACAAAAAATTGTAGCTGAAAAAAATTGTTGGTGAAAAAAAATTTTGGTCTGTCAGTTAAAATCAAATTTCCCAAAATCAAACATGATTGATACATCAATATATCCGCTATAGTCCAACAAGGGTTGCTAGTAAAAAAGTAAACACATTTTTTGATGATATGGTATGATATGGGAATTGATTTCAATCGACTATGCTATCTATAACGATCCAGAATATACAGTGCCGGTCAAAATAATAGCACCACACAACCTTAAAGCAGTTATCATGGGAAATATTTTTATTTCCATAGTAATTTTAAGGAAATGTAATATAAAATCGTTAATTAATCTCTATTTCTTCTATGAGTAAAGTTTTCTTTTAGAAATATTCACCTCTCAATCAATTATATGGTATTTTTGAAAAATACCCAGATTTTGTACAGTCAAAATAATAGCACCATCGTAAGAAATTGTCGAAAAAATAAAGAATATTTATGTTTTCGTTTTAAAAAATAGCCATAAAATTATAATTTGAATCTATTCATATCGAATTGAGTAAAATTAATGTGCTGTTTTTCTATAGCGAATGAGTACTTTGAGTGGAAATTTAACATGTGTTTTGTTATTGTCACAAAAACAAAATACATGTAAAATTTCCACTCAAAGCACTCGTTCGCTATAGAAAAATAGCACATAACAAACAAATATTTTTTAGTAACAAAAAAGTGTTGTATGTGAGCTCTAGTTTAAAAATTTATGATTTCTGAACATAGAAATTAAAAAAACATTGCGTTCAAATAAAAATACAAATTTTAGGTTGCAAAACCGCTTATCACTTTTAACCATAACACTCTTGGCTCACCGTTTCCAAACTCAGGCCTTTGTGTTCCCTAAGGTGGTCAAAAGTGACGAATAGTGTTGAAGTTATTCGCTGACCATTACGAGAACAAAATTTAAATTATTTAAATCCTAGAAAAGTTTCACCAATAACAATATAACATCCTCTATTAAAGGTTAACTTTCCAAAGTCGCATTACCATTCCTCACATTCAAGTACCAAAATACTTTTTGGTCAAATAATTAAACAAATTATACTGTTTGATATCAGATTCATATCTATAGAATGTCCTCTGATTTCGAATTTCAACCAAAATGTAAGATAAGATGAATAAAACACACAGATTTTAAAATTATAGTTTGATCGTGTTTTTCCTGGAATAAATAATTCAATATTATATGATCAAAGGCTTGATAAAATCATGCTCAGATATAAATTAAAGAAATTATGACCTTAGGAATGATATATGGAATGATAAATTTATATAAATTTGGGTTTCAAGCTAAAAGGTCAATCTCGTCACAAAGTATACAGAGGTGTCAAATTTGACATTTCAAAAACTCAAAATCAGATGATAGGGCAGTTCTCTTAAAAAAGGATAGCAAATATTTTGTACTACAATATCAGTGATGTGTTAAAGCAAAACGCTATTTACAACGCGAATATGGTAGACAAAGTAATGTAATCAAAACAAACAAATAACCAAAACAAAACAATGAAAAGGGCAGTTTATAAAGAAAGAGACGAATAGAAAACGAGATTATTTTCTGTCTCGTGACACCTCTGTATACTCTGTGATCTCGTGACACATGATGTGACATCCCCAAACAGAACTTTTTTAAAAATAGATGGACAAGAGTCACAAAAAGGAAAAAGGAAACCAAAAACATTTAAGAATGTATTTTGGGGAATGAAAAAATATATTTGGCATGCAAGTTCGATACAAAAATTGCAAAATTTTAGAATATTTATGAGTAGGCGGTGGTCGGTATCTTTTTTACTTTTTATAATAACGTGTTAAGAACGTTACTAAATTCAATTATGTCCTTGTTAAGTTTTGTTTATTTTACCTGATTTCTATCTTGGTGCTATTTTTTGACTGATGAATTTCTTAGGTATTTATATATTATGTAGTTTTTCTTTAAAAATTGCATTTAGTTTTCAAAATTATTTTAAATGTTTGAAAGTTTATTGAATTAAGTATAAATTGATATACAAACAACAAAAATAAATTTAACAGTTTTTACGTAATTGTATTATATATAAATATGAATGTCGTGGTGCTATTATTGTATGTATATACTTTATGGGGTCGCAAATTAAAAACTTAGAAATTACAAACGGAATGACATACTTATATATACCCTTCCCACTCAATTGTGAAGGCTATACAAATTGAGTTTTAAACTACATATATTATAAATGATCACAGATTCTCAAACAAACGAGTTAATTGAATTACTTTTACTTGTTCTATTGACATTTTAATTTTGTTATCAACGTCGCTATAATTTTACAAGCCTAAAACTAAGCAACAGTAATATGTAACTAACAAATTTCAAGTTGCCAGATGTTTATTTTAACATAAAATATTTATTTAATTTCAAGGCACTTAAGTAATAGAAAACAACAAAAATAAACATATCGAATTAATTTTTTATATAGAAAATTATTTAAAGTAAAGTTTTAATTAAAACATTTTATAACTTTACATAATTTAACCAAAGCAGTTTTTTCGTATTTCGAAATTCAATATAGTTCGAATTTCATTTGAAATCTACTTGGTTCCGGCTCGTTTTCGATGAATGTATATCAATGGCTTAATATAGAAAGGTCGTGTCTCGTTTTTTTTTTTTTCAAAATCGTGTTTTTTCACATATTCTGGTAGACAAAATTCAAATACACTTCTCCTTAAAAATTCAGTTTCCTATGTTGACGAATAACAGATTTACAGTAATTAAAGAAAACCCTAACTCATTTCAATAATAGTTTGAAAGAAAAATCGTTCACTCATTTAATGTTGAATGCATATTTTTTGGTTTATATTAAAACAAACAACTTTTTTAAAAGTATATTTCACTTTCAGATTTTATTCAGTTTTTTCCTTCTCCTGTAAAGTAACTAAAGGTTGAGATACGACCTTTCTATATTAAACCATCGATATGCGCTTTACTTCCTTAGCGAAAAATATAAATATATAATATGTGTTACACTTTCGCAAATGAACTATCAAACATTTTATGGAAATTCGTTTCAAAACTGTGATAAGTTTGGGCGATAATTTAGACTCGCAAATTTGTTTACTTTTATTTATATGAAATAAAAATCAATTAAAATATACATGCAGAAATTTTGTGACCTTTTTTGATGACCTTGATTTAATTGATCGAATGATTATATTAGTGAAAAAATCTACTTATATAACCATTCGATTGGGAACAAATCACGAATCCGTTTTATCTTTTCCGAAACAATATCGAGACTTAAGAAAAAAAAAAAAAAACTTATAAAGAAATTCCTTAAATTTCTTGATAAAAATATCTCGGGAATATCTTAAAAATAAATATTTTCGGGGAATTTTTCCTTTATCAGGAACCCTAGTCCAGAATGGTGAATAAATGGCATTGTGTATAGAAATGTTATCCAACAGAATGAACATAAGCTAAATCTTCCAAACTATGCATACCAGGGATGGAAAAGTTGATACGGTCGTAAATTGTTTCATATTATTTCATAATGAAAAGTATAATGGTACTCCCGAGACTCATTTGTTACGTTCAAACCATTTACAGTATGTTATGTATAAATACTAATTCACAAATTATTAAAGAATGTCTTCTGCTATAGCTTACCACTATCTATAGAAAATCGGGTTTGTAACAGTTTTTTCTACCGAAAATCTTCAGCTTAACATTATTTTCTATAGACAAAGTTCAGTATAACAGAATTTTCTATAAAAAATCTTTAGTGTAAAAGTATGTTCTATAAAACATCTTCAGTATAATTGTATTCTAACAGATGATTTGTAACACACAACTACAAGGGCGGGTCAGTAAGCCCGTGAATTTCTCCCTTCTTAACTGAAACGGCAAAGCTTGTCAATAGGCATCTGTCAGTAGACTCCCGCTAAAATTGAAACATGCTGCGTCATTTAGTTTGGCAGCCATTGATAGCATACAACTTCGTGATTTAAGGAGAAAATGGAAAAAGTGAATTTCGTGTGCTCATAAAACATTATTTTTTGCGGAAAAAAACCATCACTTAAATAGGGGCTAAGCTTGAAAAAACTATGGGAACTCTGTTCCATCAATTTTAATGGTAAACAAGTGGTTTACTGAATTTCGTTGTGGCCGTACAAGCACGGAAGATGATGAATATTCTGGATGTCCAGTTGAGGTCCCAAACCCAAGTAAATTGAAAAAATTCACGATATAGTGTTGGCCGATTGGAGATTGAAAGATTGTTGATGATCACTTGGGTATGAGAAAGCTTTCCGCATGATGGATTCCACATTTGCTTATAATCGACAACAAACGCAATCGTGTAACAACTACGCATGAGTGTTTGGCGTTGTTCAACCGCAATATGGACTAGTTTTTGCGTGGATCCACTACAACACATCAGAGACCAAACAGCAGTCACAGTGAGTTTCTCGGGTTGAATCAGCGTAAAGAAGGTCAAGGTGGGTTCCTTCAAAAGTGTAAAACAATCAATCAATTCATTTGGTCGATTTAATTAGGATTTGAAAAAGAAACGACCGTATTTGGCTAAGAAAAAAAGTAATTTTTTACCAGGGCAATACAATGTTGCACGCATGTGCAGTTTCCATGGCAAAAAACCAAGAATTAGGCTACGAATTGGCACTTATCCGCCCTATTCACCGAATTTGACCCCGATTGACTATTTCATGTTTCCAAACCTGAAGAAAGGCGAAAAGAAATTTGACTCCAACAATGAAATCATCTCACAAACAAATACCTATTCTGATGACCTCGATAAATCCTTTTTGGGAAAGGGATAAAAAAGCGAAACGTTGGACAAAGTATATAGAGCTCAAAGGAGACTATGTTGAAAAATAAAATGATTTTTATGGTTTCATGAAACATGTCGTGAAAATTAGCACAAATGGGAATCTTATTATAATCAACCGTTGTCGTAATCGTTTTTATTTGGAATTCGGAAAACGTAATACTAATTTGACAAAACGGCTAGATTTCGACTGCGACAACAACATTAGTAATAATGCTGATTAGAAATCTTAAAAATAGACCTGTTTATTCATTGATCGAGCTCAACAATTTCAGACGCCAAGACAAATATGATATTGATAATCGGTATGTTAGGATTTAGTTGGGAAGATCCACAACATTGGACCACCCTCGTACTTTTGGGGGAGCTATTAGAGCAAATTCGATAGTAAATGATACATAAAGTTATGTTTTCATAATATCTTATATCATTTATGGCAACAACTTATCATATTTTAATTATTTATTGATTTATCTAAATTTTTATAGTTTAAGCACACTTCTGCTCCCCATTAGAGAAAGCTTTGCCACTAAATACTTATCAAAATTATATGTTTACTTCGTTTTATTTAAGATTAATGGTGTTCATTTTAAAGACACTTTTTTACATTACACTAAGAATACAAATTATTACAATACGTGTTGTAGGCTTTATAAATTTTTTCTCACAAAGCTCAAAAAACTATTTATTGTTTGCATAACGTGGTTGTTGTTAAAATTCTTTAATTGTTGTTATGAATGAAGAAAGCCCTATAAAACAATAAACTATTTATTTAAATGTTAATAATTTGCAGAATGCGTTAAAGCACATATGTACATTTATATAGACACCACCATCAACAGAAATATGGGGGTATATTAATTTTGTCATTTAGTTTGTAACTCATCGAAATGCTCATCGCAGACCCACAAAAGTGAGTTGATAGCGACCATATTCTTGAAGCTACATCTGTGGAATTAGCTATCATTTATTCAGTTTATTTTTTTTTTTCAAATGGACGCTAGCTTCGCACTGTTTACAGTACGGCCCATCTTTTGGATAAATGGGTACGTCAACAAACAAAATTGTCGAATTTGAAACGATACCAATCCACATGAGATTCCAGAGCGTCCAATGTATCCCAAGAAAGTCACTGTTTGGAGTGGATTTTGGACTGTCGGCCTCATTTGTCCATATATATTTGAAAGCAACGTTGATCAGTCAATCTTCGTCAACGGCGAGCACTATAGGTCGATAATTACTAACTAATTTTGGCCTGAATTAGATGATATGGATAACGGCAACATGTGGTATCAACAGGACGACTCATGCCATATTGGACATTCTACACTAGCGATTTGAGGGCATGGCCATCTAACGTGGAGGTGATGTAACCAGGTCACCGAGATCGTGCGATTTGAACACCTTAGACTTTCTTGTGGGGTTTTCTTCTTATAATAAGTAATTTATTAGGTTCCGACAACATCTACTAGTTTCTCGTGTACTATTCAAACATCCAAAGCTAAACATCAGTAACGCATCTGCTACAAACCCTAAAATTCTGCCGTCTGCGAAAATCCAAATTACACATGTTTGTAAAATCTAGAATAGGAACAAACATATCGCTCGCAAGATATGATAAAGCAATAACGATATAAATTGATAAGAAAGAACCCCAAAAAAGAAAAGCACGATTTAGCCCCTTAAAATCTCAAGCTGTAAAACTATTATGTTGTTAAAAGTATGAAAATAAAGCAAAATTAAATAAACAAAAGACTTGGTTGAATTAATATAAAAGCGTGAACTACTAACGGTATTAGAAACACAATTGAATTTGACAGCAAACGCGGCAGACGTCATGAAGGTGCTGTTAATACTAGTAGGCTGTTTGGCTCTGTTGGCTGTGAGTTCAGCAAATCAATTTGCTGCTCGCTATGATGACTTTAAAGTTTATCGAGTGAATGTTAAGGATGCCCAACAATTGAGTGAATTCATGAAATTGGGTGAAAATTTACCGGTAAGTCAGAATATTTAGGCTTTAGAGAAAATTTAAAGAAATTTAAAAAAAATTAAATGAGTAACCTCAATTTTTAACAAAAACTTGTAAGTCTCGCTAGTCCTGATAAAGGAAACTTTAAAATATTGTTATAATATTTCTTTTTATTTATTTTCAGTTGCGCTACTTAAATGAGCTTAAAGGTCCTGGTCACAGTTACGATGTTGTCATTGATCCTGCCAACCAAAATAAATTGGAGTCGCAATTACGTTTCTTGGAATTGGATTTCTCCTGTGTCATAGAAGATTTGCAAAAGTTAGTATAAGTCTCAAAGAATTCTAGAAGAATACATAACCAACTAAGCTAATAGCTAATTTTAGTTGAGCTACAAGTTAAATAAACAAAGACTAGATTTTTTGGTATTTCTGGATATTTAAATCTCAGTTTCCTAAATAAAACCTTGCTAAGCTATTTTCTTTAATTTAATAATTTATTTAATTCTTCACAGTGTCTTGGAAGAGGAATCTCAGCCCCAAACCTTCCCTATGGAACGTAGGCGCACCGAAATGGATTGGTCTCAATATCACGATTTACCCGTCATTTATAACTGGCTGCAGAAATTAACCTCTAAAAACCGTCACTTGATCAAACCATACGTTATTGGTCGTTCCTATGAAAGACGTCCCATTAGAGCAGTGAAAATTTCCGCTAAACCAGGCAATAAGGCCATCTTCGTAGAGTCCAACATCCATGCCATTGAGTGGATTTCTTCGGCCACCACTACCTGTTTCTTCGAAAACTTACTTAATTCCTCGGATGAGAAAATGAAGAATTTACTAGAAAACTACGATTGGATATTTGTGCCTATTTTGAATCCAGATGGTTTTGAATATTCCCACAATGTGGAAAGATTATGGCGCAAGAATCGTAGACCCACCGGATTCCGTAATGCTTCAGGGCCCTGTTATGGTACAGATATGAATCGTAACTTTGATTACGAGTGGGGAGGTAAGAGAGGAAATATATGATTTCGTAAATACTATCTAAATAATATTTTCCTTCTGTAGCAAGTGGCTATAACATTGATGTTCCTTGTGATCATTGGTATGGTGGCGCTAAACCCGATTCAGAGCCCGAAGTTATTGCCTTGGAACGTTTTGTTAATAGCTTCGATGATGATTATATTCGCATGTATTTGGCTATCCATTCCTTTGGCAATTTTGTTCTGTTGCCTTATGGTCATACCAGCACAGAATTTCCTCCCAATTATGATCAAATGATGAGAATTGCTACGGCTTTTGCTGATGGTGCTCGTGTGAAATATGGCACTGATTTCTTGTGTGGTGCCAGTGGTTTATTAAATTGTTAGTGCAAGGATTTTGTTTAATTTATGAATTTTATTTTGAATAATTTTATTTCTATTTATTAAGATCCTGTCTCGGGTGCTGCCAAGGATTGGGCTTATGGTGTCAAGAATATTCCCTTCACAGCCACCATTGAATTACGTGATCGTGGTCAATATGGTTTCTTCTTGCCACCCTCCCAAATTATGGAGGTCTGTAATGAAGTTACTGATGGTCTTGTGGCTATGGTGGACAAAGCCCAAGAAGAGGGATTATTTGACTAGGAGCAAATCATCATATTGATTTTCATATAACATTTCAAATTATTTTTATTATTTATTTAAAAAAAGAAACACATCACTGGAGGTCTTTACTCTTTTTAACATTTTATCTATTCGGCTATTGTTAGTTAATCTCTCTTTATTGTCTTAATTAATAAAAGTGTTAGGCAGATAGTCTAATTAATAAAAAGCACTGCAAACAAAGGTATTAAGTATATTGTACTTTAAATTATACAATAAACAAAACACACTCTACTTCCATTTATGTATTTCCATTTATGAATTTTTAGATAAATTTTCAACACTGTTTCACATTTGTGAGTCACTTATTATAGCTATATATAAAACAGTTGTAAAATATTATTTTGAAGGTGAATATGTACGTTATTTGCTAAAAAATGCTAGAGAAAATATTAATTTACGATTTAAATATGATGCCTTGGTGGTAACACTATCTAAGTAGATGATAATTTTCCCATGAACTTTGATAAGAAATCGTGTCGCAAAGATATTCAAAACAATGTCTTCTTAACAATCACGTGCGAATT
The DNA here is from genome assembly GCA_942486065.2 of Calliphora vomitoria. Classification (NCBI taxonomy): domain Eukaryota; kingdom Metazoa; phylum Arthropoda; class Insecta; order Diptera; family Calliphoridae; genus Calliphora; species Calliphora vomitoria. The sequence continues at coordinate 110,869,056 of OW818030.2, read as the reverse complement.
CATCGATCCTCAGATAGTGGACTATATGAAAATGCTCCTAGACGCTGAAAGTTTCAAAATGAGTAACGATTGGAAAGTGGAGATCGTTGGGCGGGTGCTATGAAATCGAATCTTAATTGATTTTTATAGAAACCTATAAAAACCCAAACAAACGTTTCTCACTTTGTTGTTTAGATAATTAAAAAATATTTACCACAAACAAAGGTCTACCATTTTTTTGCTCTTGTGTAGTTTGAATGAATTTTTTTGGAATGGATTGCCACAGAGTGTTTCAACTAGGGTTGTCATTCGAATAAGTATAATTTTCAAATCGAAATTGAATTAACACACCCGAACATTATGAAACTTTACTTAAAAACGAGGGCCTTGTGATAAGGTTAAAGTATCTGCAATAGAGTTAGAATGATGTTCCAATTAATAATAAATAATATGGATATAATTTATAAACTTTTTTAGTTAAACATCTTCGTCTGCACCAGTTATATGAGCAAATTATTGAGCGATCACAAACAAGTTTGGTGGTAAATTTTTATCAAATATTTGAAAATGTTAAAGTGACTTCCGGAAGTGAGTCTTATATGGAAGCTTTTACTAATTATGGACCGATCCTTATAAAATTTAATTAAATTTGACCAGAACGGAGAAGTCTACACTCCAATACAATTATAATTTAATCGACAAAGCAATTAAACCTAGTGCTGGGACATACAAAAGCCGATGGATAGAGGCGCTTTTAGCAGCAGCCGAAACTAACAGAAGCCGATGGACTTGTACAAAATCTCCAGGAAACTTTCAAACCGGAAATCCTTATCATCTAACCGCAACGAAAACCATATAACCTCTATGTCCGCCCAACTTGATATCTAAGTACAACATTAGTCCGCTATACTGACAGTGAATAATAGTTCTACAGAACCATTGCGATTCTGCATCAGCCACACCGAACGAGACGACATTACAACAACCGCTCCCGCAACTGCTGAAATAGCGAACGCAATTCTTAGCCTCAAGCAGCACAAGGCCCCAGGATCTGATAACATCAATCCTGAATTTCTGAAAGCTGATCCAAATACAAGAGCCCTCTTGATTCGTAAAATTATGCAAAACTTATGGGATCGCACAGAGGGGCAGAATCAAATTTTTTTGGAAATAAATCTGGCATTTCTAAACGAATAGATCGATCCTGATAAAATTTGACGTGAGCGTAGCCAAGGAGTATTCGAATTTAAGTTATTAAAATGGACCCTACAAATACTCCAGGCGCGTCGCTATGGGGGCTCAAAGTAGGGTACCTTTGACATGTAAAATTTTTAAACACGTGCCATTTTCTTGTTTCCCATCCGATTTCAAAGATTTTAAAATTTTTTGGAAGCGCTTGACGAGGTCTTGAAAAAACATGTTTGCGTGTGCTATTTATCTATTATAATTTCCGAGTTATAGCCATTTCAAAATTGACATTTTAAAATTTTGCCATACTTTGGTCCGATTTTTTAAAAATATAGGGCGTACTTTTGAACCGAATGAACTCGAATTTTTTTACTAGTTAGATAACTAAATTACCAATAATATGCAAAAATTTCAGAGCAATATCAATTACAGATCCGAAAATAAACGATTTTAAATTTAACAATTCAAGAAATAGTAGATTTTTGCTGTTTTTGGGCGAAAAGGTGACTTAACTCTTTTTTTATTAAAATAAAACTTTAGTTAAGAACATATAAAAGTTTTATATTTACGGAGAACATTTTTGTATAAAAAACATGTCAGATCTTTCGAACATGTCGCCCCTACGCCCTTCGGAACTTGACATATTTTTTATCAAAATTTTAACTTTGGACCACATGTTCTAAAATCCCAAAGCTGGGATCAGAAAACGGAAAAATCAGATAAAATTCAAGCGGATACTTCCTGGTACTTTTTCTTTATTCTAATGGTACTTTTATTAATTTCTTCACCAATGAACCAAGAAACATGAAATAAAGCTTACATGGGCCCGAGTGAGTGGGAATCCACAAGTGGCTGCTTATTGGTACTTTTTTATTCTTCTAATGGTACTCTTTGAATATTCTATAACAATGGACTTAGAAACATGAAATTAAGCATACATGGTCCTAAGTCAGTAAGAATTCTAGGAGGAGACTTTTTGGTACTTTTTCATTATTCGATTGGTACTTTTTGTAAATTCTTCACCAATGAACCCGAGTGAGTGGGAATCCACAAATGGGGGACTTATGGTACTTTTTCTTTATTCTAATGGAACTTTTAGAATTTTCTATAATAATGGAAAAGAAACACGAAATAAAGCATATTTGGTCATAAGTGAGAGAGAATTGAAGGTGGGGAGAAGTATTTTTTCTTCATTCTAAAGGTACTTTTCAAATGTTTTATAAAAATGGACCTAGAAACTTGAAAATAAGCATATATGGTCCTAAGTGAGTTTGAATTCTAGGGGGAGACTTTTTGGTACTTTTTCTTTATTCAAATGGTACCTTTTGAAATTTCTATAACAATGGACTTAAGAACATGAAATTAAGCATATATGGTCCTAAGTGACCATATATGCTTAGGGGTGACTTTTTGGTACTTTTTCTTTATTCGAATGGTACTTTTTGTAACGAATTAATAAACATGAAACTAGAGACATGTTATACTGTTACTTATATTTCTCACTAAAAATTGAATTTTAGAAGAGAAATTCTATAAAAAACTAAAACAATCTGTAACTTTGTAAATACTGCGTTTATCGAGAAAATAAGGTTAATCTGTGATCACTTATATTTTTTATTAAAAATTGAATTTTAATACAGAAATTCTATAAAAAACTAAAACCCTCTGTAACTTTGTAAATACTGCGTTTATCGAAAAAATAAGGTTAATCTGTGATCACTTATATTTCTCACTAAAAATTTAATTTTAGAAGAGAAATTCTATAAAAAACTAAAACCCTCTGTTGTAACTTTGTAAATACTGCGTTTATCGAGAAAATAAGGTTAACCTATGATCAATTATATTTCCCACTAAAAATTGAATTTTAGAAGAGAAATTCTATAAAAAACTAAAACCCTCTCTAACTTTGTAAATATTGCGTTTATCGAGAAAATAAGGTTAATCTGTGGTCACTTATATTTCTCACTAAAAATTTAATTTTAGAAGAGAAATTCTATAAAAAACTAAAACCCTCTGTAACTTTGTAAATACTGCGTTTATAATCGAGAAAATAAGGTTAATCTGTGATCACTTATATTTTTTATTAGAAATTTAATTTTAATAGAGAAATTCTATAAAAAACTAAAACCCTCTGTAACTTTGTAAATACTGCGTTTATCGAGAAAATAAGGTTAATCTGTGATCACTTATATTTCTCACTAAAAATTTAATTTTAATAGAGAAATTCTATAAAAAACTAAAACCCTCTGTAACTTTGTAAATACTGCGTTTATCGAGAAAAAAGGGTCAATCTGTGATCACATATATTTCTTACTAAAAATTTAATTTTAATAGAGAAAATCTATAAAAAACTAAAACCCTCTGTAACTTTGTAAATACTGCGTTTATCGACAAAATAAGGTTAATCTTTGATCACTTATATTTCTTACTAAAAATTGAATTTTAATAGAGAAAATCTATAAAAAACTAAAACCCTCTGTAACTTTGTAAATACTGCGTTTATCGAGAAAATAAGGTTAATCTGTGATCACTTATATTTTTTATTAAAAATTGAATTTTATTGAGAAATTCTATAAAAAACTAAAACCCTCCGCAACTTTGTAAATACTGCGTTTATCGACAAAATAAGGTTAATCTGAGATCACTTATATTTCTCACTAAAAATTGAATTTTAGAAGAGAAATTCTATAAAAAACTAAAACCCTCTGTAACTTTGTAAATACTTCGTTTATCGAGAAAATAAGGTTAATCTATGATCACATATATTTCTAAACAAAAATTGAATTTTAATAGAGAAATTCTACAAAAAACTAAAAGCCTCTGTAACTTTGTAAATACTGCGTTTATCGAGAAAATAAGGTTAATCTGTGATCACTTATATTTCTCACTAAAAATATATTTATTAGAAATTGAATTTTAATACAGAAATTCAATAAAAAACTAAAACCCTCTGTAACTTTGTAAATACTGCGTTTATCGAGAAAATAAAGTTAATCTGTGATCACATATATTTCTAAACAAAAATTGAATTTTAATAGAGAAATTCTATAAAAAAATAAAAGCCTCTGTAACTTTGTAAATACTGCGTTTATCGAGAAAATAAGGTTAATCTGTGATCACTTATATTTTTAAACAAAAATTTAATTTTAATAGAGAAAATCTATAAAAAACTAAAAGCCTCTGTAACTTTGTAAATACTGCCTTTATCGAGAAAATAAGGTTAATCTGTGATCAATTATATTTCTCACTAAAAATTGAATTTTAGAAGAGAAATTCTATAAAAAACTAAAACCCTCTGTAACTTTGTAAATACTGCGTTTATCGAGAAAATAAGGTTAATCTGTGATCACTTATATTTTTAAACAAAAATTTAATTTTAATAGAGAAAATCTATAAAAAACTAAAAGCCTCTGTAACTTTGTAAATACTGCGTTTATCGAGAAAATAAGGTTAATCTGTGATCAATTATATTTTTTATTAAAAAATTAATTTTAGAAGAGAAATTCTATAAAAAACTAAAACCCTCTGTAACTTTGTAAATACTGCGTTTATCGAGAAAATAAGGTTAATCTGTGATCACTTATATTTCTAAACAAAAATTGAATTTTAATAGAGAAATTCTATAAAAAACTAAAACCCTCTGTAACTTTGTAAATACTGCGTTTATCGAGAAAATAAGGTTAATCTGTGATCACTTATATTTCTAAACAAAAATTGAATTTTAATAGAGAAATTCTATAAAAAACTAAAATCCTCTGTAACTTTGTAAATACTGTGTTTATCGAGAAAATAAGATTAATCTGTGATCACTTATATTTTTTATTAAAAATTTAAATTTAGAAGAGAAATTCTCTAAAAAAGCTAAAAGCCTCTGTAATTTTGTAAATACTGCGTTTATCGAGAAAACAAGGTTAATCTGTGATCACTTATATTTCTTATCAACAATTGAATTTTAATAGAGAAATTCTATAAAAAACTAAAACCCTCTGTAACTTTGTAAATACTGCGTTTATCGAGAAAATAAGGTTAATCTGTGATCATTTATATTTCTTATTAAAAATTGAATTTTAATACAGATATTCTATAGAAAACTAAAAGCTTCTGTAACTTTGTAAATACTGCGTTTATCGAGAAAATAAGGTTAATCTGTGATCACTTATATTTCTTATCAACAATTGAATTTTAATAGAGAAATTCTATAAAAAACTAAAACCCTCTGTAACTTTGTAAATACTGCGTTTATCGAGAAAACAAGGTTAATCTGTGATCACTTATATTTCTTATCAGCAATTGAATTTTAATAGAGAAATTCTATAAAAAACTAAAACCCTCTGTAACTTTGTAAATACTGCGTTTATCGAGAAAATAAGGTTAATCTGTGATCACTTATATTTATCACTAAAAGTTTAATTTTAGAAGAGAAATTCTATAAAAGATTAAAACCCTCTGTAACTTTGTAAATACTGCGTTTATCGAGAAAATAAGGTTAATCTGTGATCACTTATATTTCTCACTAAAAATTTAATTTTAATAGAGAAATTCTATAAAAAACTAAAACCCTCTGTAACTTTGTAAATACTGCGTTTATCGAGAACCTGTTAACCTGTGATCACTTATATTCTGACCAAAAATTGAATTTTAATAGAGAAATTCTATAAAAAACTAAAACTCTCTGTAACTTTGTAAATACTGCGTTTATCGAGAACCTGTTAACCTGTGATCACTTATATTTCCAACTAAAAATTGAATTTTAGAAGAGAAATTCTATAAAAACCTAAAGCCCTCTGTAACTTTGTAAATACTGCGTTTATCGAGAAAATAAGGTTAATCTGTGATCATTTATATTTCTTATTAAAAATTGAATTTTAATACAGATATTCTATAGAAAACTAAAAGCTTCTGTAACTTTGTAAATACTGCGTTTATCGAGAAAATAAGGTTAATCTGTGATCACTTATATTTCTTATCAACAATTGAATTTTAATAGAGAAATTCTATAAAAAACTAAAACCCTCTGTAACTTTGTAAATACTGCGTTTATCGAGAAAACAAGGTTAATCTGTGATCACTTATATTTCTTATCAGCAATTGAATTTTAATAGAGAAATTCTATAAAAAACTAAAACCCTCTGTAACTTTGTAAATACTGCGTTTATCGAGAAAATAAGGTTAATCTGTGATCACTTATATTTATCACTAAAAGTTTAATTTTAGAAGAGAAATTCTATAAAAGATTAAAACCCTCTGTAACTTTGTAAATACTGCGTTTATCGAGAAAATAAGGTTAATCTGTGATCACTTATATTTCTCACTAAAAATTTAATTTTAATAGAGAAATTCTATAAAAAACTAAAACCCTCTGTAACTTTGTAAATACTGCGTTTATCGAGAACCTGTTAACCTGTGATCACTTATATTCTGACCAAAAATTGAATTTTAATAGAGAAATTCTATAAAAAACTAAAACTCTCTGTAACTTTGTAAATACTGCGTTTATCGAGAACCTGTTAACCTGTGATCACTTATATTTCCAACTAAAAATTGAATTTTAGAAGAGAAATTCTATAAAAACCTAAAGCCCTCTGTAACTTTGTAAATACTGCGTTTATCGAGAAAATAACGTTAATCTGTGATCACTTATATTTCTCACTAAAAATTGAATTTTAAAGAGAAATTCTATAAAAAACTAAAACCCTCTGTAACTTTGTAAATACTGCGTTTATCGAGAAAATAAGGTTAATCTGTGATCACTTATATTTCTCACTAAAAATTGAATTTTAAAGAGAAATTCTATTAAAAACTAAAACCCTCTGTAACTTTGTAAATACTGCGTTTATCGAGAAAATAAGGTTAATCTGTGATCACTTATATTTCTCAGTAAAAATTGAATTTTAATAGAGAAATTCTATAAAAAACTAAAACCCTCTGTAACTTTGTAAATACTGCGTTTATCGAGAAAATAAGGTTAATCTGTGATCACTTATATTTCTTATTAAAAATTGAATTTTAAATAGAAATTCTATAAAAAACTAAAACCCTTTGTAACTTTGTAAATACTGCGTTTATCGGGAAAATAAGGTTAATCTGTGATCACTTATATTTCTAAACAAAAATTGAATTTTAGAAGAGAAATTCTATAAAAAACTAAAACCCTATGTAACTTTGTAAATACTGCGTTTATCGAGAAAATAAGGTTAATCTGTGATCACTTATATTTCTCTCTAAAAATTTAATTTTAATAGAGAAATTCTATAAACAACTAAAACCTTCTGTAACCGTGTAAATACTGCGTTTATCGAGAAAATAAGGTTAATCTGTGATCACTTATATTTCTCACTAAAAATTAAATTTTAGAAGAGAAATTCTATAAAAAACTAAAACCGTCTGTAACTTTGTAAATACTGCGTTTATCGAGAAAATAAGGTTAATCTGTGATCACTTATATTTCTAAACAAAAATTTAATTTTAATTGAGAAATTCTATAAAAAACTAAAACCCTCTGTAACTTTGTAAATACTGCGTTTATCGAGAAAATAAGGTTAATCTGTGATCACTTATATTTTTTATTAAAAATTGAATTTTAATTGAGAAACTCTATAAAAACTAAAACCATCTGTAACTATGTAAATACTGCGTTTATCGAGAAAATAAGATTAATCTGTGATCACTTATATTTCTAAACAAAAATTTAAATTTAGAAGAGAAATTCTCTAAAAAAGCTAAAAGCCTCTGTAATTTTGTAAATACTGCGTTTATCGAGAAAATAAGGGTAATCTGTGATCACTTATATTTCTCACTAAAAATTGAATTTTAATACAGAAATTTTATAAAAAACTAAAACCCTCTGTAACTTTGTAAATACTGCGTTTATCGAGAAAACAAGGTTAATCTGTGATCACTTATATTTCTCACTAAAAATTTAATTTTAATAGAGAAATTCTATATAAAACTAAAACCCTCTGTAACTATGTAAATACTGCGTTTATCGAGAAAATAAGGTTAATCTGTGATCACTTATATTTCTTACTAAGGGCCTGGCTCACAAAATGCGAACGAACATTTTCTTTCTTATTTTATATTGAAAACAATAACAAAAATTCAAATTTATTTGTTGTTTTCAATATAAAATAAGAAAGAAAATGTTCGTTCGCATTTAGTGAGCCAGGCCCTAAAAATTTAATTTTAATAGAGAAATTCTATAAAAAACTAAAACCCTCTGTAACTTTGTAAATATTGCGTTTATCGAGAAAATAAGGTTAATCTGTGATCACTTATATTTCTAAACAAAAATTGAATTTTAGAAGAGAAATTCTATAAAAAGCTAAAACCCTCTGTATCTTTGTACATACTGCGTTTAGAATCGAGAAAATAAGGTTAATCTGTTATCACTTATATTTATCACTAAAAATTTAATTTTAATAGAGAAATTTTATAAAAACTAAAACCCTCTGTAACTTTGTAAATACTGCGTTTATCGAGAAAATAAGGTTAATCTGTGATCACTTATATTTCTAAACAAAAACTGAATTTTAATAGAGAAATTCTATAAAAAACTAAAACCCTCTGTAACTTTGTAAATACTGCGTTTATAATCGAGAAAATAAGGTTAATCTGTGATCACTTATATTTCTTATTAAAAATTTAATTTTAATAGACAAATTCTATAAAAAAAACTAAAACCCTCTGTAACTTTGTAAATACTGAACTTATCGAGAAAATAAGGTTAATCTGTGATCACTTATATTTCTCACTAAAAATTGAATTTTAAAAGAGAAAATCTATAAAAAACTAAAAGCCTCTGTAACTTTGCAAATACTGCGTTTATCGAGAAAATAAGGTTAATCTGTGATCACTTATATTTCGCACTAAAAATTGAATTTTAAAAGAGAAAATCTATAAAAACTAAAAGCCTCTGTAACTTTGCAAATACTGCGTTTATCGAGTAAATAAGGTTAATCTGTGATCACTTATATTTTTTATTAAAAACTGAATTTTAAAAGAGAAATTCTATAAAAAACTAAAACCCTCTGTAACTTTGTAAATACTGCGTTTATCGAGAAAATAAGGTTAATCTGTGATCACTTATATTTTTTATTAAAAAATGAATTTTAATTAAGAAATTCTATAAAAAACTAAAACCCTCTGTAACTTTGTAAATACTGCGTTTATCGAGAAAATAAGGTTAATCTGTGATCACTTATATTTCTAAACAAAAATTGAATTTTAATAGAGAAATTCTATAAAAACTAAAACCTTCTGTAACTTTGTAAATACTGCGTTAATCGAGAAAATAAGGTTAATCTGTGATCACTTATATTTCTTACTAAAAATTTAATTTTAATAGAGAAATTCTATAAAAAACTAAAACCCTCTGTAACTTTGTAAATATTGCGTTTATCGAGAAAATAAGGTTAATCTGTGATCACTTATATTTCTAAACAAAAATTGAATTTTAGAAGAGAAATTCTATAAAAAGCTAAAACCCTCTGTATCTTTGTACATACTGCGTTTAGAATCGAGAAAATAAGGTTAATCTGTTATCACTTATATTTATCACTAAAAATTTAATTTTAATAGAGAAATTTTATAAAAACTAAAACCCTCTGTAACTTTGTAAATACTGCGTTTATCGAGAAAATAAGGTTAATCTGTGATCACTTATATTTCTAAACAAAAACTGAATTTTAATAGAGAAATTCTATAAAAAACTAAAACCCTCTGTAACTTTGTAAATACTGCGTTTATAATCGAGAAAATAAGGTTAATCTGTGATCACTTATATTTCTTATTAAAAATTTAATTTTAATAGACAAATTCTATAAAAAAAACTAAAACCCTCTGTAACTTTGTAAATACTGAACTTATCGAGAAAATAAAGTTAATCTGTGATCACATATATTTCTCACTAAAAATTGAATTTTAAAAGAGAAAATCTATAAAAAACTAAAAGCCTCTGTAACTTTGCAAATACTGCGTTTATCGAGAAAATAAGGTTATTCTGTGATCACTTATATTTCTCACTAAAAATTGAATTTTAAAAGAGAAAATCTATAAAAAACTAAAAGCCTATGTAACTTTGCAAATACTGCGTTTATCGAGAAAATAAGGTTAATCTGTGATCACTTATATTTCTCACTAAAAATTGAATTTTAAAAGAGAAAATCTATAAAAAACTAAAAGCCTATGTAATAGGGTGGCCCCGTTTGTATGGAGAAAAAATAAGGTATCGATGTTTCCGCCTAAAATGAAAATTTGATTCATTCTAAGACTACCTTTTGAAATTTTTTCGTCCTTGAGTCAATATTTGGCGAGCTGGATCAAAGGATAAAAAGGTCCTTTTTTGAGGTTTTTTACATTTTCTCCATATTTCTTCCAAAGGAAGTATATGTAAGTTTGATATCATATAAAAGGTCTTTAAAAGACGCATTCAATAGGTTATTAGAATCTTAAAAAAAAAAAATTAAAATTCAAAAACTTTAAAAACTTTAAAAATTTTCGACAAAATTTTAGTTTTTTTTTAATTTTTTCATAGAATTTATTCAAATAAATATATGAAATTCTTGATCATAAACATAATGTAATTTCACCGAAATGGTGAAAGCTTATAAAATTTGAGTTATTTTGATGCCCATTACATATACTAAGAATTGAGTATACAGAGATTGTCAGATAGGGATGAAATTAGGTTTAAACAAATTTGAATAAACATTGAACTGGACTGAATTTTAAAAAACGAGAAAAACCGTTTCGGTGAAATTACATTATGTTTATGATCAAGAAATTTCATCTATATATTTGAATAAATTCTATGAACAAATTAAAAAAAACTAAAATTTTGTCGAAAATTTTTAAAATTTTTAAATAAAATTTTTTTTTTTTAAATTTTTAATAACCAATTGAATGCGTCTCTCAAAGACCTTTCACATGATACCAAATTTACATATACTTCCTTTGGAAGAAATATGGAGAAAATGTAAAAAACCTCAAAAAAGGACCTTTTTATCCTTTGATCCAGCTCGCCAAATATTGATCTCAGGACGAAAAAATTTCAAAACGTAGTCTTAAAATGAATCAAATTTTAATTTTAGTCGGGAACATCCGCAACTTTAATTTTGGGGCCACCCTACTATGTAACTTTGCAAATACTGCGTTTATCGAGAAAATAAGGTTAATCTGTGATCACTTATATTTCGCACTAAAAATTGAATTTTAAAAGAGAAAATCTATAAAAACTAAAAGCCTCTGTAACTTTGCAAATACTGCGTTTATCGAGTAAATAAGGTTAATCTGTGATCACTTATATTTTTTATTAAAAACTGAATTTTAAAAGAGAAATTCTATAAAAAACTAAAACCCTCTGTAACTTTGTAAATACTGCGTTTATCGAAAAAATAAGGTTAATCTGTGATCACTTATATTTCTAAACAAAAATTGAATTTTAATAGAGAAATTCTATAAAAACTAAAACCTTCTGTAACTTTGTAAATACTGCGTTAATCGAGAAAATAAGGTTAATCTGTGATCACTTATATTTTTTATTAAAAATTGAATTTTAATAGAGAAATTCTATAAAAAACTAAAACCCTCTGTAACTTTGTAAATACTGCGTTTATCGAGAAAATAAGGTTAATCTGTGATCACTTATATTTCTCACTAAAAATTGAATTTTAATACAGAAATTCTATAAAAAACTAAAACCCTCTGTAACTTTGTAAATACTGCGTTTATCGAGAAAATAAGGTTAATCTGTGATCACTTATATTTCTAAACAAAAATTGAATTTTAATAGAGAAATTCTATAAAAACTAAAACCTTCTGTAACTTTGTAAATACTGCGTTAATCGAGAAAATAAGGTTAATCTGTGATCACTTATATTTTTTATTAAAAATTGAATTTTTATAGAGAAATTCTATAAAAAACTAAAACCCTCTGTAACTTTGTAAATACTGCGTTTATCGAGAAAATAAGGTTAATCTGTGATCACTTATATTTCTTATCAACAATTGAATTTTAATAGAGAAATTCTATAAAAAACTAAAACCCTCTGTAACTTTGTAAATACTGCGTTTATCGAGAAAATAAGGTTAATCTGTGATCACTTATATTTCTCACTAAAAATTGAATTTTAATACAGAAATTCTATAAAAAACTAAAACCCTCTGTAACTTTGTAAATACTGCGTTAATCGAGAAAATAAGGTTAATCTGTGATCACTTATATTTTTTATTAAAAAATGAATTTTAATTAAGAAATTCTATAAAAAACTAAAACCCTCTGTAACTTTGTAAATACTGCGTTTATCGAGAAAATAAGGTTAATCTGTGATCACTTATATTTCTCACTAAAAATTGAATTTTAATACAGAAATTCTATAAAAAACTAAAACCCTCTGTAACTTTGTAAATACTGCGTTTATCGAGAAAATAAGGTTAATCTGTGATCACTTATATTTCTAAACAAAAATTGAATTTTAATAGAGAAATTCTATAAAAACTAAAACCTTCTGTAACTTTGTAAATACTGCGTTTATCGAGAAAATAAGGTTAATCTGTGATCACTTATATTTTTTATTAAAAATTGAATTTTTATAGAGAAATTCTATAAAAAACTAAAACCCTCTGTAACTTTGTAAATACTGCGTTTATAATCGAGAAAACAAAGTTAATCTGTGATCACTTATATTTCTTATCAACAATTGAATTTTAATAGAGAAATTCTATAAAAAACTAAAACCCTCTGTAACTTTGTAAATACTGCGTTTATCGAGAAAATAAGGTTAATCTGTGATCACTTATATTTTTTATTAAAAAATGAATTTTAATTAAGAAATTCTATAAAAAACTAAAACCCTCTGTAACTTTGTAAATACTGCGTTTATCGAGAAAATAAGGTTAATCTGTGATCACTTATATTTCTCACTAAAAATTGAATTTTAATACAGAAATTCTATAAAAAACTAAAACCCTCTGTAACTTTGTAAATACTGCGTTAATCGAGAAAATAAGGTTAATCTGTGATCACTTATATTTTTTATTAAAAAATGAATTTTAATTAAGAAATTCTATAAAAAACTAAAACCCTCTGTAACTTTGTAAATACTGCGTTTATCGAGAAAATAAGGTTAATCTGTGATCACTTATATTTCTCACTAAAAATTGAATTTTAATACAGAAATTCTATAAAAAACTAAAACCCTCTGTAACTTTGTAAATACTGCGTTTATCGAGAAAATAAGGTTAATCTGTGATCACTTATATTTCTAAACAAAAATTTAATTTTAATAGAGAAATTCTATAAAAACTAAAACCTTCTGTAACTTTGTAAATACTGCGTTTATCGAGAAAATAAGGTTAATCTGTGATCACTTATATTTTTTATTAAAAATTGAATTTTAATAGAGAAATTCTATAAAAAACTAAAACCCTCTGTAACTTTGTAAATACTGCGTTTATCGAGAAAATAAGGTTAATCTGTGATCACTTATATTTATCACTAAAAATTTAATTTTAATAGAGAAATTTTATAAAAACTAAAACCCTCTGTAACTTTGTAAATACTGCGTTTATCGAGAAAATAAGGTTAATCTGTGATCACTTATATTTCTAAACAAAAATTGAATTTTAATAGAGAAATTCTATAAAAACTAAAACCTTCTGTAACTTTGTAAATACTGCGTTAATCGAGAAAATAAGGTTAATCTGTGATCACTTATATTTTTTATTAAAAATTGAATTTTAATAGAGAAATTCTATAAAAAACTAAAACCCTCTGTAACTTTGTAAATACTGCGTTTATAATCGAGAAAACAAGGTTAATCTGTGATCACTTATATTTCTTATCAACAATTGAATTTTAATAGAGAAATTCTATAAAAAACTAAAACCCTCTGTAACTTTGTAAATACTGCGTTTATCGAGAAAATAAGGTTAATCTGTGATCACTTATATTTTTTATTAAAAAATGAATTTTAATTAAGAAATTCTATAAAAAACTAAAACCCTCTGTAACTTTGTAAATACTGCGTTTATCGAGAAAATAAGGTTAATCTGTGATCACTTATATTTCTCACTAAAAATTGAATTTTAATACAGAAATTCTATAAAAAACTAAAACCCTCTGTAACTTTGTAAATACTGCGTTAATCGAGAAAATAAGGTTAATCTGTGATCACTTATATTTTTTATTAAAAAATGAATTTTAATTAAGAAATTCTATAAAAAACTAAAACCCTCTGTAACTTTGTAAATACTGCGTTTATCGAGAAAATAAGGTTAATCTGTGATCACTTATATTTCTCACTAAAAATTGAATTTTAATACAGAAATTCTATAAAAAACTAAAACCCTCTGTAACTTTGTAAATACTGCGTTTATCGAGAAAATAAGGTTAATCTGTGATCACTTATATTTCTAAACAAAAATTGAATTTTAATAGAGAAATTCTATAAAAACTAAAACCTTCTGTAACTTTGTAAATACTGCGTTAATCGAGAAAATAAGGTTAATCTGTGATCACTTATATTTTTTATTAAAAATTGAATTTTAATAGAGAAATTCTATAAAAAACTAAAACCCTCTGTAACTTTGTAAATACTGCGTTTATAATCGAGAAAACAAGGTTAATCTGTGATCACTTATATTTCTAAACAAAAATTGAATTTTAATAGAGAAATTCTATAAAAACTAAAACCTTCTGTAACTTTGTAAATACTGCATTTATCGAGAAAATAAGGTTAATCTGTGATCACTTATATTTTTTATTAAAAATTTAAATTTAGAAGAGAAATTCTCTAAAAAAGCTAAAAGCCTCTGTAATTTTGTAAATACTGCGTTTATCGAGAAAATAAGGTTAATCTGTGATCACTTATATTTTTTATTAAAAAATGAATTTTAATTAAGAAATTCTATAAAAAACTAAAACCCTCTGTAACTTTGTAAATACTGCGTTTATCGAGAAAATAAGGTTAATCTGTGATCACTTATATTTCTCACTAAAAATTGAATTTTAATACAGAAATTCTATAAAAAACTAAAACCCTCTGTAACTTTGTAAATACTGCGTTTATCGAGAAAATAAGGTTAATCTGTGATCACTTATATTTCTAAACAAAAATTGAATTTTAATAGAGAAATTCTATAAAAAACTAAAAGCCTCTGTAACTTTGCAAATACTGCGTTTATCGAGAAAATAAGGTTAATCTGTGATCACTTATATTTTTTATTAAAAATTTAAATTTAGAAGAGAAATTCTCTAAAAAAAGCTAAAAGCCTCTGTAATTTTGTAAATACTGCGTTTATCGAGAAAATAAGGTTAATCTTTGATCACTTATATTTTTTATTAAAAATTGAATTTTAATACAGAAATTCTATAAAAAACTAAAACCCTCTGTAACTTTGTAAATACTGCGTTTATCGAGAAAATAAGGTTAATCTGTGATCACTTATATTTCTAAACAAAAATTGAATTTTAATAGAGAAATTCTATAAAAACTAAAACCTTCTGTAACTTTGTAAATACTGCGTTTATCGAGAAAATAAGGTTAATCTGTGATCACTTATATTTTTTATTAAAAATTGAATTTTAATAGAGAAATTCTATAAAAAACTAAAACCCTCTGTAACTTTGTAAATATTGCGTTTATAATCGAGAAAACAAGGTTAATCTGTGATCACTTATATTTCTTATCAACAATTGAATTTTAATAGAGAAATTCTATAAAAAACTAAAACCCTCTGTAACTTTGTAAATACTGCGTTTATCGAGAAAATAAGATTAATCTGTGATCACTTATATTTCTAAACAAAAATTGAATTTTAATAGAGAAATTCTATAAAAAACTAAAACCCTCTGTAACTTTGTAAATACTGCGTTTATCGAGAAAATAAGGTTAATCTGTGATCACTTATATTTTTTATTAAAAATTGAATTTTAATAGAGAAATTCTATAAAAAACTAAAACCCTCTGTAACTTTGTAAATATTGCGTTTATAATCGAGAAAACAAGGTTAATCTGTGATCACTTATATTTCTTATCAACAATTGAATTTTAATAGAGAAATTCTATAAAAAACTAAAACCTTCTGTAACTTTGTAAATACTGCGTTTATCGAGAAAATAAGGTTAATCTGTGATCACTTATATTTTTTATTAAAAAATGAATTTTAATTATGAAATTCTATAAAAAACTAAAACCCTCTGTAACTTTGTAAATACTGCGTTTATCGAGAAAATAAGGTTAATCTGTGATCACTTATATTTCTTATTAAAAATTGAATTTTAATACAGAAATTCTATAGAAAACTAAAAGCTTCTGTAACTTTGTAAACACTGCGTTTATCTGTTAATCTGTGATCACTTATATTTTTTATTAAAAAATGAATTTTAATTAAGAAATTCTATAAAAAACTAAAACCCTCTGTAACTTTGTAAATACTGCGTTTATCGAGAAAACAAGGTTAATCTGTGATCACTTATATTTCTTATCAACAATTGAATTTTAATAGAGAAATTCTATAAAAAACTAAAACCCTCTGTAACTTTGTAAATACTGTGTTTATCGAGAAAATAAGGTTAATCTGTGATCACTTATATTTCTCACTAAAAATTGAATTTTAATTGAGAAAATCTATATAAAACTAAAAGCCTCTGTAAATTTGTAAATACTGCGTTTATCAAGAAAATAAGGTTAATCTGTGACCACTTATATTTTTTATAATTTTCTAAACAAAAATTGAATTTTAATAGAGAAATTCTATAAAAAACTAAAACCCTCTGTAACTTTGTAAATACTGTGTTTATCGAGAAAATAAGGTTAATCTGTGATCTATATATATAAAAGAGTAACGTTACTGACTGACTGACTGATTCATCATCGCACAGCCCAAACTACTGAAGCTAGAATCATGAAATTTTAATTGTGGGTTCCTCCCTCCCCAAAACGATCCGATTAGAATGGATTTTTGGAAATTCGAACGTTTAGGGAGTAAAAAAAGGTAAAAACGGTTAAATTCGGTAACCTTATATCTTCAAAACTAATAAAAATACAAAAAACTTAAAATTACATGTTTCTCCATTTAAAAAATAAGCTGACTGACAGGTGTTTCGTACTTTTTCGAAATTCGAACCTCTTAGGAGAGAAAACGGGTAAAAACTCTATTTTGGTAATTTTTTGGTACCCTATGTATCTTTTAAACTAATAAACATAGAAACAAATTTTAAACCGTATTCTTTACTTATCAAAAAATAAAAAATATAAGTTTGGTAGTTTTTGGAAATTCGAACCCTTAAGGGATAAAAATTGTGTTTATTTTGGGACTTTTTCATAAAATATGTTTTTTTTTTATAATTTGACATAGAAATACGAATATTTTCTTTTGAGCTCCCACCAATACATTTTATTTGAAATTATTAAGCCAATTTTGATAACTTTTTTAGCATTGGATTTATACAAAAATTAACTAACAGGTTGTTATTTGGAACTCGAGTGCCAAGGTTTATATTGGGCCAAATCCGGGTAAACAGTTTGGTACTATTATTGAAACATATTTTTTCTTGGGCACATTAACAGAGATTTTAATCGTTTGAGACATGTCTTTAGCATAAACAATTTTGGCAAAATGGAATATTTTTAAATTTCAAACTTGAGGGGTGTTCAAGGAGGATAAGGGAAATTGGTACTTTTCTCCTAATGGTACTTTTTAATATTTTACATTATTTCACTTATCGACATTAAAGTTAGCTGATATGTTTAGGTACCAAAATGTGAGAACTGAACTATGAGTACTTCTTTATTGTTCTAATGGTACTTTTTAAATTTTCTATAACAATGGACTTAGAAACATGAAATAAAGCATATATGGTCCTAAGTGAGTAAGAATTCTAGGGGGAGACCTTTTGGTACTTTTGCTTTATTGGAATAAATACTTTTTGTAATTTCTCCAATAATGAATTTAGAAACATGAAATAAAGCTTACATGGGCCCGAGTGAGTGGCTGCTTTTTGGTACTTTTTTTATTCTTCTAATGGTACTTTTTGAATTTTCTATAACAATGGACTTAGAAACATGAAATTAAGCATACATGGTCCTAAGTCTTGGTTCTTTTTCCTTTTTTATGTAATTTCTTCACCAATGAACCTAGAAACATGAAATAAATGTAATATGGACCCGAGTGAGTGGGAATCCACGAATGGGGGCTTATGGTACCTTTCCTTTATTCTAATGGTACTTTTTGAATTTTCTAAAATAATGGACGTAGAAACACGAAATAAAGCATATATGGTCATTAGTGAGAGAGAATTGAAGGTGGGGACAATTTGGTACTTTTTCTTCATTCTAAAGGTACTTTTCAAATGTTTTATAAAAATGGACCTAGAAACTTGAAATTAAGCATTATTATAATCCTAAGTGAGTTTGAATTCTAGGGGAGACTGTATGGTACTTTTTCTTAATTCGAATGGTACCTTTTGAAATTTCTATAACAATGGACTTAGGAACATGAAATTAAGCATATATGGTCCTAAGTGAGTGAGAATTCTAGGGGGTGACTTTTTGGTACATTTTCTTTATTCAAATGGTACTTTTTGTAACGAATTAATAAACATGAAACTAGAGACATGTTATCCTGAATAAGTATTAATTCACAAACGGAGACTTAATAGTACTATTTATTTCATCCAATTGGGGTGGCGAAGCGCACCGGGTCTGCTAGTATAGTATATTTTTTTACATAATTCTACAATCATAATTTATACTTACTATAAGTACATAATCGTATGATAAGAATTACTATATACCTCAATAATGCATCTGCAATAAACACCAAATATATGCAATCTGCGAAAATATGAACTACAAAATGTTCGTAAATCTAGAAACACTAACAAACAAAACATATCGCAAGCAGAGAATCATAAAGTAATAACTACAAAAATTGATAAGAAAGTATCAAAAAAAAAAAAGAAAAAGTAAGTAAGGTAAGTGGAGAAGTTTAAAGGATTAAGAAAACTAATTAAACAAGATTTCCTTTCTTTATAATTATATATGAAAAAACTTGAAATTTCAGTCCAGTAATTCATTTTCAATAATGTTGACACATCTGATTTCACTAACTTTCAGTTGCGCTACTTAAATGAACTTAAAGGACCTGGTCACAGTTATGATGTTGTCATTGATCCTGCCAACCAAAATAAATTAGAATCTCAATTAAGTCTCCTGGAATTGGATTTCTCCTGTGTCATTGAAGATTTGCAAAGGTAAATTGAATTCCCTAAAGAGCTATAAAAGAAAAAAACAACCAATTTGTATGACAACATAATGAGTTGTTCAGTTTCTTCAACAAAACCTTTACTTGAGTAGAAAATTATAATTATTAACTATTGTAAGCAATTTCTTCTCAATCAATAATTCATTTATTATTTACAGTGTCTTGGAAGAGGAATCTCAGCCACAAACCTTCGCTATGGAACGCAGGCGCATCGAAATGGATTGGTCTCAATATCACGATTTTCCCGTCATTTATAACTGGTTGCAAGAATTAACCTCAAAAAACCGTCGATTGATCAAACCATACGTGATTGGTCGTTCTTATGAAAGACGTCCCATTAAAGCAGTGAAAATTTCCGCTAAACCAGGTAATAAGGCCATCTTTGTAGAGTCCAACATCCATGCCATTGAGTGGATTTCTTCGGCTGCCACCACCTGTTTCTTCGAAAACTTACTTTATTCCTCAGATGAGAAAATGAAGAATTTACTAGAAAACTACGATTGGATATTTGTGCCTGTTTTGAATCCAGATGGTTTTGAATATTCCCATAAAGTGGAAAGATTATGGCGTAAGAATCGTAGACCCACCGGATTCCGTAATGCTTCAGGACCCTGTTATGGCACAGATTTGAATCGTAATTTCGATTATCAGTGGGGAGATAAGGGAGACAACATGTGGTTTTGTAAGCAAAGATATATAATATCCAATTAATATTTTATTTCTAAAGTTAGTGGCTTTAATTTCGATGTCCCTTGCGATCATTGGTATGGTGGCGCTAGACCCGACTCTGAGCCTGAAGTTATTGCCTTGGAACGTTTTGTTAATAGTTTCGATGATGATTATATCCGCATGTATTTGGCTGTCCATTCCTTTGGTCAATTTGTTCTCTTGCCTTATGGTCATACCATCACAGAATTCCCTCCCAATTATGATCAAATGATGAGAATTGCTACTGCTTTTGCTGATGGTGCACGTGTGAAATATGGCACAGAGTTCTTGAGTGGTGCCAGTGGTTTATTGAATTGTAAGTTGAATGATGTTTTCTTAATTTCTTAGTTTAAATGTTTTCTTTCTTTTCTTCTTAGATGTTGTATCGGGCATTGCCAACGATTGGGCTTATGGTGTCTAGAACATTCCCTTCACAGCCACCATTGAATTACGTGATCGCGGTCAATATAGTTTCTTCTTGCCACCTTCACAAATTATGGAGGTCTGTAATGAAGTTACTGATGGTCTTGTGACCATGGTGGCCAAAGCCCAAGAAGAGGGATTATTTGACTAGCAACATAATCCCAATTGCAACAACAATGGTATTGATAGATAAAATTTAAGATAAATTTAATTCTTAAATAATAGTTCTTAATGATTTAAAGCAAAATAAAAAAAAATAATTAAAACATAAAAAAATAACTGGAGGTATTTAATCGATTTAACGTTTTATCTTTTCACATGCATTTTATTTCTCTTTATTGCCTCAATTAAGGATATAAACATTTATATGTCAGATAGTCTAACTAATAAAAAGCTGTGCAAATAAAATAATTAACTATTTGCTTTGAATAAAACAATAAACAACATACGCTACTTTTCATATATGGATTTATATATATATATATCTGTTGTAAAGAATTCCAAAACTTTTAATTTTATGCCATCTTGTTTGGGGTAATCCCATTCATATAATGTGTAATATTAAAAAAAGTATTTAAGGTTTGAATATTACAAAAGCTGTATAAGTTATTCAGCTTTCGTACGAGTTCGTAACCCCCTGTCTATACTTGACAAATATTTATCATAACAATTAATGACGTATGTTGCCAAGACAAAGTTGTCTAAGCAAAAGCACTAACAATTTTGTCATAACGAAGCAATAATACTAATAAATGGAGACTATACCTGATAATTTTGTATCTTGACAACAATATTGACGTTTATCATGATAAAAATTTATCAGGTATAGACAGGGGGTAAAGACGAATAATAAAATTATAAATATAAAATTCGTGTATAAAACATTCAACGTGTGCTCTCTTATATTAAATAAGTATGATCGGAAATATAGTTATGAGCGATCGTTACAAAAAAGGAGTAATAATTGCCTGCAAAGTCTGCAAAAAACAAGTAAAATTATCAATTCAAAGAGTTAAAATTCTATTATGCGACCTTGGACTCCAAACGAAATTACCTAATATCATAGCAATTATGTAACTGGTAAAACCAGGACGTTGCACCGAGGGATGGCTTCATACATTTTTTTGCAAAAATTATAAGGACTGGTCGTAGAGCGCTGAATTTTGGCACCGAGAATTATATGGACCAAACTAAAAAAAAAATAAAATTGTATCAAAATCGACCACGCCCAACGCCCACTGCCCATACAATCCAAATCAATATTTCGTTTAGCATTCGACAAAAACTTTATTTTTCTTAATCTTTCATTTCTTTGACTACATCGTCGTATTCCAAGTCCTGCTTGGATGGCTCATGTCTTATGCTAGTTACAAAAGGGTGTGATGAAACCAGTAAGCGGCGAAAAATGTCAGTGTTTGTCAAAACTCTATTGAATTTTCTAGAAAACATTAACCTGTATTTTCTGTAGTCCTTATTTCTTGCTTCTTCTGCTTCTTCACTTAGCATACAAATAGGAAGAACCGCTGCATCCATGATTTAAATGATGTAAGTATTTTATGGACAGTGACCGGCATAAAATACCAACCATACTTTTCAACGAAGAGTGTAGTTTTTGAACTTTTCCGAATTGATTTTCTGACCATACGTTATTATTTGTAATATTATTCGGGAACGATCTATCAAATCTTCGTCAACACCAGTGATATCAGCAACAAGCGCAGGGTTGGAGAATAAACGTCGCGACGTATTCTTCAATTTGTTAACTATACAATGGTCAAATAATCAATTGCCAATCCAAAAAAGCATATGGTTTTGATTTTTTCAATTTTTCCCGCCAATTTTTAATAAATTGTTGTTATATACAATTCAATAAATACCTGGGCTAAAAATATGCAATAGTTTTTTTGGCAAAAATTCTTTGACAAGTTTCGTGACTTTTACCAGAAATTTTAAGTTTTCATCCTATTCCGAAAACTTCCGAAAACTATATTTTTTTTAATCGAAACAAGACATTCCCACCATTCATTTTATTAAAAAAACAGCTTGGGGCAAAGTGGGGCTACATTTTTTTTCCATGGAAAATCAAAAATAAAATAGTTTAAAATAGATTTGGGCATATCTTCTTAACGGTTTATGATATCCCCATAATTTTTTTTTATTTATGGAGAAATGTAATATTTTTCAAATATGTTAAAGGTAAATGGTATTATTAGGAAAATTATATATATATATTATACACTGAATTGCGTGAAAATATAAGTAAATTTTTGCTTAATACCCTTGCATGGACTTTACTTAAATTTTTTAAAAATAAAATAAAATTTTTCTTAAAACTATAAGTGTACATTTCATCTTTAAACATTTCTCTACAAAACTGCATCATTTGATTTCTGAAATTGAGTGTTTGAAAAATTTACTTTTTGACACCAAAATCCCTCTGTGCGTTGTACCCATCAGCCGCTATGGAATATGTTGTACGAAGGACCACTTTAAGTCACAAAACCATCATAATATCTAAAGGGTGTTTTTTTAAGCCCGATAGAACTTACGAAATTATTAACTGTCAAATAAACTGTCATATCGCGATCAGTTTTTCACATTTATAATCAGTATAATATGGCAAATCATCATGAATTGGTTGACCAAATTATCCAAATTCACTTTGAAAATCATCCAACAATTCGCGCAACGATGAGGCTCATTTTTGGCTTAACGGGATTGTTAATAAACAAAATAGTCTTATATGGAGTGAGACCACTATTAACTCCATTATCTCCAGAAAAATGCACCGTTTGATGCATTTTCTACAAAATTGAAGGCGGAGCTCGCGTAACGATCAATGGAGATCATTAACGCACCATGATCAATTATATTTTGTTTGAAATTATGGATGACATTGATCTGAGCGAGATGTGGTTTTAACAGGATGGCGCTACGTGTCATAAGGCGGTCGGAACCATCGATTTATTGAAATCAAAATTTGTCGATAACTTGATCTCGAGAAATGGATCTGTCAATTGGCCTTCATGGTCGTGTGATTTGACACCTTTTCATTATTTCCTGTAGGGCCACGTGAAGGCTCTGGTTAATGCTGATAAACCAGCAACAACTGACGCTTTGAAGGCCACCATTGTTCGTAGCAAGCAGTGCAGTGCTGACGAAGAGCATACTTCCAGTATGCTCTTCGTCAAGAACAGCCGCGGTGCCCATATGCCCGAATTAATTTTCAAATGTTTATGTTTCCAATAAACAGTTTTTATACCCTACACCACCATAGTGGGGAGGGTATAATGGATTTGTGCAGATGTTTGTAACGCCCAAAAATATTATTCTAACACCCACCTTAAAGTAAACCGATCGACTCAGAATCACTTTCTGAGTCGATTAAACGATGTCCGTCCATCCGTCCGTCCGTCCGTCCGTCTGGCTGGCTGGTTGGCTGGCTGTCCATGTAAAGCTTGTGCGCAGAGTACAGGTCGCAATTTTAAAGATATTTCGATAAAGTTTGGTACATATCATTCTTTCTGCCCAAGGACGATCCCTATTGAAACTGGCTGAAATCGGTCTATTATTTGACCTAGCCCCCATACAAATGTCCTCCCGAAAGTGGATTTTATCCGTCACAAATGTTTAATTTATATAGGTATCTGCACAAGTTTTTGTCCAAATAAGTTTTATATGTAGGGAATTCATGTCACCAAATTTTATTATGATCGGTCCATAATTAGTCATAGCTCCCATATAAGGCCTGCTTCCGATAATCACTTTAACGAGCATAAATCTCCTACAAATGTTGGTATACACATAAAATTCAACATAAATAACTTTCATATAAACATTAATCACGTGACCAAATTTCGTGGCGATCGGTCCATTATTTGACCTAGCCCCCATACAAATGTCCTCCCGAAAATGGATTTTATCCGTCACAAATGCTTAATTTATATAGGTATCTACACAAGTTTTTGTCCAAATAATTTTTATATATAGGGAATTCATGTCACCAAATTTTATTATGATCGGTCCATAATTAGTCATAGCTCCCATATAAGGCCTGCTTCCGATAATCACTTTAACGAGCATAAATCTCCTACAAATGTTGGTATACACATAAAATTCAACATAAATAACTTTCATATAAACATTAATCACGTGACCAAATTTCGTGGTGATCGGTCCATAATTTGTCATAGCTCCCATATAAGGCCCACTTCCGAAAATCGCTCACGAACATAAATTATTGAAATTTTGAAAGAAAAATGTTTTTACTCATTTACTTAGTGTAGGGTATTATCTGGTCGGGCTTGACCGACCATACTTTCTTACTTGTTTTTTAATAAAATTTAGTTTTTTGTGTTATTTGTTGCAGATCTATGTGGCTTCTCCCTTTATATTAACACCATTATCGCTTGATATTAATTCTCCTAAACCCCAGTAATCTATCAGCTAAAAGCGCTAAATTAATGACATCTGACAAAAGACAAACTGCATATGTTTGCAAAGTCAAGAAACAGTAACAAACATATCGCACGAAGAAACTCAATAAAGCAATAAAATGATAAGAAAGTACAGCAAAAAAAAAAAAGAAACATATTTTAGCTTTAAAGCACTTAGATTTAAAACAATTTATTTTGTTTATTTAAAACATCAAAACAAAACCAAAATAAATAATTAACTGATTTTTCAACTCACTTAAATTCATATAAAGCAATCAACCATTAAGAGATTTCGAAACACAATTGAACTAGACATCTCAGGCTGAAGACGTTATGAAGGTGATAATAATATTTGTAGGCTGTTTGGCCATGTTGGGTGTAAGTGAAGCAAATCAACTGGCTGCTCGCTATGATGACTTTAAGGTTTATCGAGTGAATGTTAAGGATACCCAGCAGTTGAGTGAATTTATGAAATTGGGTGACAATTTACCGGTAAGTGAGAATATTTAGGTTTTAGTGAACATTTGAGGAAATTAAAAGAGTTTCTTAAACTAGTATCCAAAACTTGAGATCGTTTCTAGTATTGAACAAAGAAACTTCCTTGAAATAATTACTTGTTTTTATTTATTTTCAGTTGCGCTACTTAAATGAACTTAAGGGACCTGGTCACAGTTACGATGTTGTCATTGATCCTGTCAACGAAGTGAAATTGGAATCGCAATTACGTTTCCTGGAATTAGATTTCTCCTGTGTCATTGAAGATTTACAAAGGTAAGTTGAAGTAACTAAAGAGTGCTGAAAAAAGGGATAAGGCAAAATATATTGTTCCCAACGGAAGGTTTTTATTATAACAATTAAATTGCTTGGATAAAGCCTTGTAAAGTATTGTTACTATTTGACTAAAATGGAAGCCTTAATCAAACATATGTGTATGTTTGTGAAACAGCCTTCTCTCAATAAATACAATATTTTATTTTTGCAGTGTTATAGAAGACGATCAAATAATAATTCATTTATTTTTTTAACAGTGTCATAGAAGATGAATCTCTTCCGCAAAGCCGCTCTATGCAACGCACCCACGCCGAAATGGATTGGACTCAATATCACGATTTGCCCGTCATTTATAACTGGTTGCAAAAATTAACCTCCAAAAACCGTCACTTGATCAAACCATACGTGATTGGTCGTTCCTATGAACAACGTCCCATTAGAGCAGTGAAAATTTCCGCTAAACCAGGCAATAAGGCCATCTTCGTAGAGTCCAACATTCACGCCATTGAGTGGATTTCTTCGGCCACCACTACCTGTTTCTTCGAAAACTTACTCAATTCCTCAGATGAGAAAATAAAGAATTTACTAGAAAACTACGATTGGATATTTGTGCCTGTTTTGAATCCAGATGGTTTTGAATATTCCCACAATGTAGAAAGATTATGGCGTAAGAATCGCAAACCCACCGGATTTCACAATGCTTCTGGACCCTGTTATGGTACAGATTTAAATCGTAATTTTGATTATCAGTGGGGAGGTAAATAAGAACAAAATTTGTATATTTATTAAAGTAAAACATATCAAATAATCTCTTGTTTCTACAGTTAGTGGCTATAACATTGATGTTCCTTGTGATCATTGGTATGGTGGCGCTAAACCCGATTCAGAGCCCGAAATTATTGCCTTGGAACGTTTTGTTAATAGTTTCGATGATGATTATATCCGCATGTATTTGGCTATCCATTCCTTTGGCAATTTTGTTCTGTTGCCTTATGGTCATACCAGCACTGAATTCCCTCCCAATTATGATCAAATGATGAGAATTGCTACGGCTTTTGCTGATGGTGCTCGTGTGAAATATGGCACAGATTTCTTGTGTGGAGCCAGTGGTTTACTAAATTGTAAGTTAAAGGATTTTGTTTAATTTATGAATTTTATTTTGAATATTTTTCTTTTCATGTATTAAGATCCTGTCTCGGGTTCTGCCAAGGATTGGGCTTATGGTGTTAAGAAGATTCCCTTCACAGCCACCATTGAATTACGTGATCGTGGTCAATATGGTTTCTTCTTGCCACCTTCGCAAATTATGGAGGTCTGTAATGAAGTTACTGATGGTATTGTGGCCATGGTGGCCAAAGCCCAAGAAGAGGGATTATTTGATGAGGAACATAAAATTAAAAGTGATGAGAAGGACTTAGAAAAATCTACAGAGTAAAAGACTTTGAGCGAATATTAGGAATGAATATATTTTTTAACAAAATTTAGTGTTATATAAAATAAATTTGAGAAAAAAATACGTCATTAGAGGTCTTTACTCTTTTAAACATTTTATCTTTTCAGCTACAATTTAGCTCTGTAATTGTTATTGGCTCAGTTTAGGAAAAAAAAAAATAAGACAGATTTATTTAACTAATAAGAAGCCTTGCTAATAAAAGTATTAAATATTTACTTTAAATTAAACAATAAACAAGGAACTCGTTACTCTTTATTCAAATTGAGTTGGTATAGGTCGCTCAACCATTCATACTTGTATTTAGAAATAAATTTTAAATATTATCTCAGAGATTTATTTATTTTGAACATTAAATTGTATTTACATGGTAAATATTTATAGTTTTGGGGTAATCCCCATACTTTGATTGATATTTAATGAATGGAAACAGTAACCAATCCATGAATAATAGCTAGCGAGAAAAAAAACACTATGCAGAATTGTAGGTTGTTTATGCGCTTCAGTAAATACATAACACCATGTGTAGTCCACTTGAAAAACAAAAAAGCAAAAATAAAAAAGCAATCGAGGTAGTCGTGTTTTTTTGCTTATTTCTTAGCCAATTTTCTTGATTTTAAATAGCAACCTAAGTTGGTCTATAGCTGATATATGGATGCATCAGTCATGTATGCAACTTGTTTGGGGCTTAGGAAGGTTGATTTCAACAGACGGTGTAATGAACACAAAGAAAAACTTTAACAATTGAGTTATAAAATAAATTCTTCACTCTAAGAAAATGACAAGATTAGGACTCCGTGAGCCATGTAGTAGTCCTTTTGAAGCAATATCCTGTTTTTATACAGACGTTTTTGTTTTAGACTCCCTATTTAAGGACTGAGATCGTAAAATTCTTAAGACACGTTTTTTATTAAAACTTTTAACCGAAGTATTATTCGATTTTTTTTTTTTTGTGATCAAGTTACCTTTGTAAAACATGTCAGTTATTATCAGTGTTGCCAATTTAGCCCTTTTCTGGCTAAATTTAGCCCTTTTCAATCTTGTTTAGCCTCAAAAAATTCAATTTAGCCTTTAGCCTTTGGAGACCTCTGGCCGCGCCCCTGTTGAGCCCATGATATCCAAATTATAAACTTAAACTCATCAACACATCCTCTTTGTGCAAGTGAAATTTCATTTAAACCGGACTAACCGTTTAGAAGTTACAGATTTATTTCAATGTCTGTAACAATCAAACATTGTTTTTAAACTTTTTTAAAAAATTGGAGACATTTAGATCCCAAACTCTTTGAAAGGTTTAATTTCAGTCATCCATGAGATTAGAATAACATCCACATGTAAATTAAAAGCAATAATTCTTTCGCCATCTTAACTTTATATTCTCTCATGATCTAATCTCTCTCATTTGACTCTCCGTACATCTCCATATTGGGTCTATATATAAACGTTTAGTTACTTTATTCATTAATTTCATTGCTTCTGTTTAAAATATTTCAATTACATTTAGTTTGCATGATCAAAAAAACAATGTTTATTAAACATGACATGGAAGAGGAAGAGAAAAAACACAAATTAAAACAATTTTAATTAAATTTGCAATTGTTTTTAACAGTCCTTTAAGTCTATTAATTCTAAATAACTACTAAAGGGCTGCACAAGGAGTTATTAACTACTGCTTTATCGACTTTATTTTCAAAAAAAAAAAAAAAAATAATATTGGCCAACTCTGTTTAAGAGCCCCGTTAATTAATGTTAATAACAAAATACCTGTTGTGCAGAATGTTAAATAACCACCTTCTTATAAATACCTACCACGGCAACTGTTAACATTTTCCTATACTTGTAGATATGAACCCAATTAATTAGTGAATTGGCCAACTACATAAATAATTGTTTCTAATCTAAATTGCTGCCAGAATACGGGCACTTGAAATTCCAAATAAATATAATCAATGATTATGGGTCGCGCAAGCACTCTTTTCGCCAACTAACCATAAAACTTTATATATAAACTAAAGTAACAAAATTACAGTTAAGACTTTAAGAAATTCCACTGTAAAATTCAGTAGCTGTTTGGTTATTAAGTGACAAGGTTGTTTTTTCCCACAAAAGAAATGTTTAAAAACGGCTATTTAAAACCGTTGATAGCTTTAGTGCTTTTAGCTAATTTAGCTTTAGCCGCAGTGGTGCCCGCTGAGAAGGACCAGCAGGATCAACCCATACGTTATGATAATTATAAAGTTTATAAAGTGAAAATTGAGAATGTGGAACAATATGATAAATTAATGGCACTTGAAAGTGAATTTCAGGTATGAGTAGGGAAACAAAAAAAGGAAAAGTGAAATTTTGTATTTAGAAAGTGATTTTTTGCTTTTTAGCTGGATTTCTGGAGTGAAGCTCATAATTATGGCGAGTCATGTGATGTAATGGTGAAACCTGATCTACAACAGAAGTTTGAAGAGATTTTACAGAAATCTATGATTGTTTATGAAGTTAAAATTCCAAATGTTCAGAGGTAAGTGAGTTTTCTTAACTAGAGGAAATATTTGAAATTTTTAAATTAATTACCATCCTGTGATAGAAGTTGTAGACTATGAAATCTACATTATTTGATAAGGAATGCCTCCATACAAATGCTAACATCTTAATTAAAATATGGCTGGAGTAAGAGAGAAATAAAAGAAACTAATTCATTACTACATCTTTCAAATAGATTAATATAATTAGTCTATATATATAAAAGAGTAACGTTACTGACTCACTGACTGACTGATTCCTCATCGCACAGCCCAAACGACTGAAGCTAGAATCATGAAGTTTTAACTGTGGGTTCCTCTCTCCCCAAAACGATCCGATAAGAAGGGATTTTTGGAAACTCGAACGTTTAGGGGGTAAAAAAGGGTAAAAACGGGTAAATTCGGTAACCTTATATCTTCAAAATTAATAAAGATACAAAAAAACTTAAAATTGCATGTTACTCCATTTAAAAAATAAGCTGACAGGTGTTTCGTACTTTTTCGAAATTCGAACCTTTTAGGGGAGAAAACGGGTAAAAACTCTATTTTGGTACTTTTTTGGCAACCTATGTATATTTTAAACTAATAAACATAGAAACAAATTTTAAACCGTATTCTTTACTTATCAAAAAATAAAAAATATAAGTTTAGTACTTTTTGGAAATTCGAATCCTTAAGGGATAAAAATTGTGTTTATTTTTGGTACTTTTTCATAAAATATGTTATTTTTATAATAGATACGAATATTATATTATGAACTCCCACCACGATACTGAAATTTATTTGAATATAATTTTACCACCGTAATGGGGATAAAAAAGGTACCAAAAAGGGTATAAAATCGGGAAAATACATTTTATTTGAAATTATTAAGCCAATTTTGATAATTTTTTTAACATTGGTTCCTGGATTCATACAAAAATTAACTAACAGGTTGTTATTTGGAACTCGAGTGCCAAGGTTTATATTGGGCCAAATTTGGGTAAACAGTTTGGTACTATTATTGAAACATATTTTTTCTTTGCCACATTAACACAGATTTTCATCGTTTGAGACATGTCTGTAGCATAAAAAATTTTAGCAAAATGGAATATTTTTAAATTTCAAACTTGAGGGGTGTTCAAGGAGGAAAAGGGAAATTGGTACTTTTCTCCTAATGGTACTTTTTTAATCTTTTAAATTATTTCACTTACCGACATTAAAGTTACCTGATATGTATCTGAGTGAAATTAGTGTTAGGAATAGGGGATAATATTTAGGTACCAAAATGTGAGAACTGAACTATGAGTACTTTTTTATTGTTCTAATGGTACTTTTTGAATTTTCTATAACAATGGACTTAGAAATATGAAATTAAGCATATATGGTCCTAAGTGAGTAAGAATTCTAGGGGGAGACCTTTTGGTACTTTTGCTTTATTGGAATAAATACTTTTTGTAATTTCTCCAATAATGAACCTAGAAGCATGAAATAAAGTTTTTACATGGGACGAGTGGGGTGGAATCCACAAGTGGCTGTTTTTTGGTACTTTTTCTATATTCAAATAGTACTTTTTGAATTTTCTATAACAAGTTAGTTAAGTTAGTTTGAATTCTAGGGGGAGACTTTTTGGTACTTTTTCTTTATTCGAATGGTACTTTTTGTAATTTCTTCACCAATCAACCTAGAAACATGAAATAAATGTTATATGGACCCGAGTGAGTGGGAATCCACAAATGGGGGACTTATGGTACTTGTTCTTTATTCTAATGTTACTTTTTGAATTTTCTATAATAATGGACTAAGAAACACGAAATTAAGGATATATGGTCCTAAGTGAGTGAGAATTCTAGGGGGAGACTTTTTGGTACTTTTTCTTTATTTGAATGGTACTTTTTGTAATAAATTAATAAACATGAAACTAGACACATGTTATCCTGAATTAGTATTAATTCACAAAGGGGATCAGCTAGTCCTATATAAATTTTAAATCTTCATAAAAAAGGTTGCAAAGTGTTTAAACTTTAATAAGAAATTTTTCCAAGTTCTTTATCTGATAGCATTTAATTAGAGGAAGTTTCGGATCTATTTAAACATTGGATGAATTTTAACAAATATATTTTGTAAGAGTATGTGGCTAGGAAAGTGCTGATGCAGTCTTGTCTTAGAAATAAAATCAAATGCTTTTGAAGGCAATGTTAAGGGATTCTTTATTTTGTTTTTGAATGATACTATTCCAGCACATATTCTCCACTATCATCTATATAAAACCACTGTCCATGATCTATACAAAGTCAGTAATGACTTAATTTAAAAAAAGACAATTTTAAGAACCTATCCCTTTTTTTCCTTAAGGTGAAAGTCTGAACTTTCAACAGGACTCCAGTAGAGTCCAAGTAGAAGATGTCTCATCATCTCTTCAATAGCATTCAATAAACAAATTGGATGTCTTATAGAAAGCCCTGTCAGCTCTAAGGGCAGTTTGGCTATCGGTATAGATACGATTACCCGATAACGCTAACAATTTAAAGTGCTCTTAATGACCGAAATCTCACCATACATACAACACATTGACGGATAGACACATGTGTCAAGTTCGTCAAGTAAAACCCCTCTTGCACACTCTCCATCATCATTAGTGAAGGCCTCAAATAGACTTTCGTAGGTGGATTTTTGTCCAGTCGCTATGAAAACTGAAAACCTCATGTCGGAGGCATCTGTAATCATAAGTGCCGACCTTCATATAATTATCTCAAACGATTTGCAATGGGTGACTTTCCGAAGAGCACTCCACTACACAAAAGCACAATACATTTGTATTCGCTTAACCACTATTCCGAAGAGTTACATAGTGTTGTTTTGGATAATTCCCAAAGTCTTCCTTATGTACCTTCTTTCGAATCCAGGATTACCCAGACATTTTGCACTGTCGACTACTTCCAGGGAGACATCATCCGCATACGAAATATGTTAAACCCATAGAAAAAACTTTAAGAAGTAATGAATTCAATGCGTTATTCCACAAAAAGATAATAATAAACCAACCTGGAGAGTCCCACCTTAGAGAAGGTGGTTGCCCCACTTAAGAGGTCAAAAATATCTCTATGAAAGAAACAGTAGATTGTTCAACAGCTAATCCGATTAGAGGCAATGTGATCGATATGGGTTTAACATTATTAAAAGCTTCCACAAAAACCAATAAAGCTATTAAGACTCAATGGTTTTCTCAATATAATCATCAAGCGAGTTAAGTGCAGTCTCAACAGATTTCTCCTCCTATGTGCATGCAGAGGGGCAGATAGTAGATCAGGTCCAACCAATTTTCATAAATGAACGAATTGAAGGAAGCTAAACGTATCGGGTATCCTAGGGAAGTACGGAGTAATCGTTTATTTTTTAATGCGGTTTTAGAGTAGATCGGAGTGTTAGATTCTCCCTGGTTCACGTTTTTTTTTTGTTTCAAATTTCAGAATCGGAAGATTTCTTTATAATTTTTCAGAGGCGAATTTATACTAGACTTTACAGTTTTACAATTTTTATAGATATGTAATTAGTTGTACAGTTAGATCTATGAAAACAGTAGTGCATTGATATTTCTCAGTATCCAGGAAAGGTACTAAGGGCTCAATAGTTTTCTCAATTTACTCCACAATCGAGTTAAGCGCAATCTCAACGGTTATCCCCTTTTTATAGACATGCTGAGAGGTGGATAGTAAATCAGGCCCATGTTCATAAGGAACATCAATTGGCCTTTCCATGATGTACAAAAGGAAGGAGATTAGTCTTAACGGAAGCGAGATTCCCTGTTTTGAGTTTTTTTTTTCCAAGTTTCATAATCAGTAGATTTCTTTATTATTTTTTAACAGCGAATTTCTACTAGGATTTAAAGTTTTGCAACATTTGGAGGTGAGTTATTAGATGTATCGAGAATTGATCAACAACAAATTAATAAAAGCTTTCTCAATATCTAGGAAAGCTACTAAGAGCTCAAGAGTTTTCTCAATATAAAACGTAATCGTCAAAAGTCCAATCTCAAGAGATTTTCCCTTTATATAGACGTGCTGGGAGGCAGATACTTGAATGGGTTCAATAAATGTTCTTAAGTGAAAATCAATTAAGTTTTTTAAGGTTTTCAAAAGGAAGAAGGCTAAACTTATCGGTCTATAATATAAGAGGTCCTCGTAGGAAAGTACGAAATTGTGGTATCTTTGCTAATGCGGTTTTGGAGAAGATCGACGTTTAAAATTCCCACTCATTCGCGTTATTTTTTAAAGTTTCAGAATCGGTAGATCTTAAGTAGCAGATTTATATTAAGCTTTAAAGTATTACAATCTTTAAAGATCTGTAATTAAATTTATTTGTTAGCTTGAAGAGTATATCATCCTTTAGTAACAATTGATTTATTTACTCCAATATTTGATCCGTAATGACCAGAGTCACAACTGGCTGAATACCGTCAACTTAGCGATGATATGATTTGATTATAGACTTTCTGTTTTATATTCTTTAATGTACTCTTAAAACTATCTAATATCGTTATATGAAATAATATATAATTTCTCTTCACTATTCCAGTCTTATAGACAACGAACAACCTAAAACTAGATCTTCCACCAGCATGGATTGGGAAAATTTCCATACTTTAGATGAAATCTATGAATGGTTAGATTTGATTGTCAAACGTTATCCCGATATAGTAACACCCTTCGATATTGGCCACTCCTATGAGGGACGTTTAATTAAAGGCATTAAAATCTCCTACAAACCCGGTAACAAGGCCGTGTTCATAGAGTCCAATATTCACGCCAGAGAATGGATTACTTCTGCTACGATAACCTACATTATTGATGAATTGTTGGTGCCCCGTAATCCAGGTGTAAGAAAGATCGCTGAAAGTGTGGACTGGTGGATAATACCGGTATTGAATGTTGATGGTTTTGTATACTCGCATGAAGTGGTAAGTGGAAGTGTTCATAATACAAACACAAAATTTGATAAGATTTCTTTGATTTGATAAGAATTGTTATTCAATTTAATAAGTACTTTCAATTAAATGTATGTTATCTATTAACTAACAGAAAGAAATCTATATGTTGTTTGTTATTGTTGTGTTTTATAGAACCGTATGTGGCGTAAATCTAGATTGCCCTCTGATCCTACTGGCAAATGTATTGGCACCGATTTGAATCGTAATTTTGATTTCCTATGGATGTGTAAGTTCATTTCGAAAATTTTTAAAATTCTTTTAAAAAAAATTGAGGAGTAATTTTTTTCTTTGTAATTTTAGTAACTGGTGCCTCCTCGGATCCCTGCTCGGAAACATATGCCGGTCCCTCCGCTGAATCTGATAAGGAAATTAAACAAATGTTGCAATTTATTAACACTACCATACCGGAAGACACTATTAAGATTTATATTTCATTGCACTCATATGGCCAGTATGTTTTATCACCTTGGGGCCATACTGACACCGAATTCCCCGAGCATTATGACCAAATGATGCATGTGGCCAAGGGCTATGCCGATGCTTTATATCGCAGATATAATACCGTGTTTACTTATGGTTCAAGTGCCACTACTTTATGTAAGTTTTAGTTTTGTTAGCTTTTTAGATTTCAGTTTTATTTATTTCTTGTTTTCACAGACAAAGTTTCGGGCTCTGGCAAGGAATGGGCTTACGGTGTTAAAGGCATTCCTATTCCTTATACCATTGAATTGCGCGATAAGGGTGAATATGGTTTTATTTTGCCTCCAGAAATGATTTTGCCAGTGGCTAAAGAAGTTTTAGATGGTTTTGTGGGCATGATTAATGCAGCTCAGGAAATTGATATTGTATAAATTTTACTCTTATATATAATTATTAATAAAGAAATGATTTTGTGAACTAAGATGTTCGTTGAACTTTATATGTAAATAAAAGAATCAAGCATTATTTAACCATATCAGAACTCAAAAATTAATAAGTTAAACACAATTTATTTGCTCTTTAAAGGGGAATATGTATGGACCTTGTTCGCTCATGGAATTAATTCCATTATCGATATGCAATTACTAATTAAAAAAGCAAGAAAATTTTGTTGAGATTTTTTATTTTTTTTATGGAATTGTTCATAAGTGAGTATTGATCGATACTTAATCAGGAATTTTGTAGTAAAAAATGTGATAAATTCTTTAGCCTTTTCTAAATTTGCTGTTATTCGACTTTCTTTTTTCTTCTTGTACCAGCACTCAGGGGATGACCCCTATTCATGCAAAGCATTGTGTGGAACTAGGCAAATAGGTTATGGGAGGGAGGAAAGAGGGAGAAGTGTTTGTGGACATTGAATTTGTACTTTCCCACATTGGAAATGGCAGGAAACACTTCAGCGGGTAGTTTGTTCCACATACGTACAGTACGGCTATAGAACGAATTTTCCCTGTTGTGTGTTGTGGGGTCCACTGGCTAATCAACCACAAAGGGATGTGTTCTTGATGGAAAAACGTGTATTACGTAAAAATCTGCGGGTATCAGGAACAAGTTCCCTAATTTCATCAGAACACATTCCATTGTAGTACCGATAGAACAGTGAAACTTAGCTCACATTGCGATGGTGCTCCAGGGAATCAATAGAGTTGTACACCATACTGTCACCAATGATCACCTCCGCCCTCTCATGTACACGGTCGAGCAGCTCCAAAATATACTTTGAAACACCGGCCCGTACATGGGAGATGGAGTGAAGTAATTCCTACACCGTTTTAAAAAACCGAGACACTTAAATGCTTCTTTCGACATTTGAAAAATGAGTTTAGACCAGCGGACATCACATTGTATTTTCATGCCCAGAATATCAATAGCGTCTGATTGCACAATATTTACACCACCCATAAACACAGATGAAGCAACATTGTCTGTCGTTCGTTTTTGTGTCAACATGCAACACTGAGTCACACGACCACATTCAGAGATTGTCACAAGGTTCCGATTAAGGGAATCATTCATGTTTTCCCTCATTGCCCCAATCTCCGACAGGCTTGGTCTATAACTGAATGAATATGAATTACAAATAAGAAATAGAGTAGGAGAAAGAACGAAGCCTTGCGATACCCCTGAATTTATCTTGAACTCATTTGATGAGATCCCATCTATAACAACTCGTATAGCGCGATTTCTGAGAAAGCTCGATATAAATCGAAAGAAGTTATTACCGACACCAAAAGCAATAAGTTTTGACAAAAGCGCACCATGCCATACTCTATCAAACGCTTTAGAAATATCTAGAGCCACCACTTTACTTTCGCCAAAACTGTTTATGGAACGACACCATTTTTCCGATAGGAAGGCTAGTAGAGCGTCCTCTGCAGAAGCCATACTGGCGGTCGTTAAGTAAATTGTTGGATTCCAAATATTTAACCAAATGGTTGTTTACCATACTTTCCATAACTTTGGAAAGTGCAGAATAAATTGCTATTGGACGGTAATTTTCAGGGTTATTAGCCTCTCCCTATTTAGGAATTGGCGTGACATTAGCAACCTTCCAACATACAGGAAATACGGCGGCACGGTATGAAATACTGAAAAGGTTAGCTAATGGACAAGCTAACGTCGAAGAGCACTGCTTCAAGACCAACGTTGGTATGCCATCTGACCCAGGAGACTTATTTACGTTAAGATCCGATAAAACCCTTTTTACAGCACGAGCTCGAAAGAATATATTTGGCATAGGCACTAATACTCTTTCTAGTTCGGGCAGTGGTTGATCACTTTCCGACAAGTGAGAATTACTTGCGAATAATTCAGCGAAAATGTTATCCTTATCAACCGGGTCAGTGAATGTTTGGTCATCCTTCAAAAGAGTCGGAATTGAGGAACTAGCATTATCCCTTACTCTTTTAACGAATGACCAAAAGCTTTGACTACCCCGGGGAGCAGTAAGAACTTTAGTACGAAGGCGTTGCACGTATGGAGCTTTTTCGCTTTTTGGCACACGAGTGAATCAGTTTCGGCGTTTTGGTTATTGCGCCAGGTTCTGAATGCTTCCTCTTTGGATCGTCTGATTAAACCAAGATTTTTGTCTAGGTCTAATCGAATATATTTTAGATGGAATGAAAGTCTTCATTCCCAACATGATTATTTTCTCAACCATTTTAGCCATGGTATTGACACCATTGTCTAGGAAACAAAGTTTCCAATTAAAATTCCGAAAGAAATCGTTGAGCTCAGCCCAACGAGCCTTTCCGTAGATCAAAATTGAACGTTTGGTAGCTGTTCGTTAAACATTGTGAAGTTCCGAGAGCGAAAAGGAGGCGGGAATTGTGCACTGAATAAAGGGTTGAATAATATTTCAAGAATAATTAATTAATCGTCAAAATTGACGCATTTGAGATTCAGGGAACCCACATGAGATTAGGCTGTTCAAGCAGTGACAGTTACTTATGCTTAATACCGCGACATTCTAACCGAGTTATATCTGCTTAAACGGGATGATATTGATGTGGCTTCAACAAGACCTTAACATTTGCCAAACAACCAGTGAAACAATTAAATTACTACACGAGACATTTCGTGTTCTCTCTCATTTCGATGATAAAACTTTGCCCCTAAATCATGTGACTTAATATTACTGAATTTCTATAGCGGTATTTGAAGCGAATGGTCTATGCCAACTATCTACGGTTCCTAAGAGGAATTTTTTAGCCACAGAATGCATAAAATTGAAATTTTATGTTTTAAAAGGAATTTTTAATGTGCCTAACATTACAACTTCTTAGAATATTCATATTTAGAGAAAATAATAAAAATAATAGTAGTTTCCAGGAAATGAAAAGTTTTTTAATTTCCTGCCTAGGAACTCTACCACTATCCCACATTGAAGAAGTAAATTCAACGATGCAGGATTGAAATTCAAGCAGATTTATACAAAATCGTGATGGAAAATTTTGACTGAAAAGTGCGTATAACTCAGCATAGCCGTGAAGGATATTTACCCAATGTGCTAAGGACTGAGATCGTAAAATTCTTAACACACGTTTTTCATTAAAACTTTTTACCCAAGTATTATTTGATTTATTTTTTTTTATTTTTTTTTTTTTGATCAAGTTACCTTTGTAAAACATGTCAGTTATTATGTTTAATATTCATTTATTGTTAATTTAATTAAAATGAGTGACCAGAAATAAGTGCGTACTAAAATTATTAAATATCTTCAACAAAACCCAACTTGGTCCTACAAAATGTTGACCAAGTATTCAAAGGTCTGCCGTCAAACTGTTTCCAATGTTATTAAACAGCACTGGGAGAACTTGTCCGTTGATAGAAAATCTGGTTCAGGTGGAAGGAATGGTCCACATGATGTTTCTAAAGCCAAAAAAAATAGAAAGCATTTTCAAAAGAGCTCCCAACACATCCGGTAGGAAAACAGCCAGGTTAGCTCAGTGCTCTTACTATTTGGTACGAAAAGTCAAAGCTAATGCAGGCTTAAAAACATACAAGGCTCAAAAAGTTCCTGACAAGAACGCTGCTAAAATTTTAGAGGCCAAAAACAGAGCACGGAAATTGAAGTCATGTTTTATAAAAAAATATACTTGTTGCATATTGGATGACGAAACGTATGTTCTGCCAGATTTTTCGCAACTTCCTGGTCAACAATTTGATGTTGCTAATGCTCGAGGGAATGTTGAAGAAAAATTTAGGACCCAAAAGCAGACAAAATTTCGCAAAAAGTTCTTGGTATGGCAAGCAATATGCAGTTGCGGCAAAAGAATAAGTCCACTTATTTCTGGCCTGACTTGGCATCATGTCACTATGGTAAACAAGCCATTGGGTGGTACAAGAACAATAATGTGGTATTTGTACCAAGAGAGGCAAATCCTCCAAACTACTAAGAGCCCAAAAAAGGTGTCCAAGAGTGTGGTAGATTTTAAACGGAGATGGACAACCTGTTCGAACAAAGTGCCAGAAATCACTATTAAAACTATAATGGAAGGGTTTCCGAAAAATGTTCAACATTTCATCACTAGTGATTAGAACTATAAAAATATTTTATTTTTTGTAAATTGTAATAATAATTTCAATCAAATAAAAAAAAAAATAATTAAATCTGTATGTTTAGTGGTTTCGTTTTTATTAACATATATCTATATTAAGAATTTTTCGATCTCACTCCTTATTTAATGCAAATCTTGCATACATTATGGGACATAATCAACAATTTTAGAATACTTAAGATATCTTCCACAGCTACCAAATAAAAATTTCATGATCCTTTTTATTGTAACGACTCAAATATGACATTGCGAATTATTGCGCAAATCTAATATACATTGTCATTTATTTTTTCAAAACAAATTCTTTATTAAAATTGATAAACTATTGGAGCTGTTAAAGTGGTGTCACTATTTAATTGAGTTTTGTATGAAACTGCTTTCGTGTGTTATGTAGAAAATGTTTGAAGAGCACTACATGAATGTACAATGTTTGGTTTGATGAGATACTTGTTGTCAGTATTTTACCTTCTCATTCTTCAAATATGTTTCAATGTTTATTTGATCTAACATGACTATTGTAACAGCAAACAATTTCAAATTATATATTTAATATTTTAGTGTGATTTTTAAATGTTTTTTTAAAACTTTTTCAATTGCATATTTGTTAAAAAGAATTATTAATATTTTAAATATTCACACTATATTGACTAATATTTGAACAATAGTACTTTTGTTCATAATTAAATATAAATTATTTTTTATCTCTAATTTGCTAACATTTCTGTGGACTAATGAAAATAATATAGTATGTACCCAAATTAGTTGAACATAAAATTATATTCATTCCGATAAACTATGTATGTCTGGAAAACACTTTTTTTATAAAAAAAAAAAAAAAAACTGCACTTAAAATACTTTCATTTGTTGTGAGAGCAAATAGGAAATGATAATGCTAATTTAAATATTATTAAAATTTAGTTAATTTTTTACATACATATAGTTTAAATTTGTAGCAGATTATTTTTAATTAAACAAAAACCATTATAATTTTGTAAATGTCATTTTCACCCGAAGCGTATTTTATTTAAAATTTACAATTATGAAATATATATTTTTAGACATTTTAATGAACAAAACGTTTATCGAATATATTGATCTTAAATTGTTTAAGTTAAAAAAAATGTACGTTTTCCTAAACAATAAATAACATCATGTTAATTTATAATTAGTTTAACCCTTTAGGAAGTGTTATAAAAACAGAACAATAAGAAGAAAGCATGTAATGCTATTACACTCTTGACATGTAACAAATGAATCCAGCATTAGTGTGTCGAGTTTCGAAATTGTTATATTTAAGGACTGAGATCGAAAAATTTTTAACATACATATATGTTATTAAAAATGAAACCACTAAACTTACAGTTTTGATTTTTTTTATATGATTGAAATTATTGTTACAATTTACTAAAAAAAATAATTTTAAAATTCTAATCACTAATGATGAAATTTTGAACCTTTTTCCTTCCATTATGGTTTCAATAGTGCTTTATGTCACTTTGTTCGAACGGGTAGTCCATCTCCGTTTAAAATCTACCACACTTTTGGAGACATTTTTTATGCTCTTCAATTCTTTTTAAACAAGAGCCCAATATCTCTTCACTGAACTCAGCTCCAGGCACGTCATAATTCAAAAAAAGTCGTTTCGAGAAAAACGGCTTTAAATTTTTTATGACATTTTACTATTTCTTAAATAAATTTTCAACAAATCATACGATTTCAGAAATAATAACAGATTATAGTAGATATTAATACTTTATAATCTGTATTTAACCCAAATTTTTACTTGTCAAATATACGAGAAAACATGAATTTTAATTTTGATGTTTACAACAAAAAAACATTCTCATACAAAAAATAACTGACCTTTTTGAAAACTGATAAAACTACTATATGAAAGACTATAGAATGGCGGATATCTTGTATTACTCAGTTCAAAAAACACGGATTTTGAGTTATTACATTGTTGCAGCAAATGAGCGATATGTATATTCAATTTCGCTTCTAAAGAGAAAATAAGTTATTTTAAATACGGTCTAACAAACGATCAAATCTTGCTCTTCATTTTGAAAACCTCGAAATAAGGAACTAAGGACTGAAATCGTAAAATTCTTAACACACGTTTTTCATTAAAACTTTTAACCCAAGTATTATTTAATTTTTTTTTTTTTTTTTTGATCAAGTTAGCCTGTCAGTTATTATGTTTAATGTCAATTATGTTCATTTATTGTTAATCTGATTAAAATGAGTGACCAGAAAAAAGTGCGTACTAAAACTACTAAATATTTTCAACAAAACCCAACTTGGTCCTACAAAAAGTTGGCCAAACAATCAAAGGTCTGCTATCAAACTCTTTCCAATGTTATTAAACGGTACCGGGGGAACTTGTCCGTTGATATAAAACCTGGTTCAGGTCCACATAATGTTTCTAAACCCAACAAAATAGAAAGCATTTTCAAAAGAGCTCCCAACACATCCGGTAGGAAAGCAGCCGGGTTAGGTCAGTACTCGGACTATTTGGTAAGAAAAGTTAAAGCCAATGAAGGTTTAAAAGCATACAAGGCTCAAAAAGTTTCTGACAGGAACTCTGCTAAAAATTTAGAGGCCAAAGACAGAGCACGGAAATTGAAGTAAAATTTTATACAAAAAATATACCGGCTGCATAATGGACTATTTTTCGCAGTTTCCGTGTAAATTTTTTTATTTTGCAGATGCTCGAGGGAATGTTGAAGAAAAGCTTAGGACCAAAAAGCAGACAAAATTTCCCAAAAAGTTCTTGGTATGGCAAGCAATATGCAGTTGCGATATTTACATTAAGAAATGTTTACAAAAGATGATGCTGCCATTCATAAAACTTCTTAATGTGTCCACTTATTTTTGGCCTGATTTGGCATCTGTCACTATGGTAAGAAATATTTTGAGTGGTACAAGACCAATAATGTGGTATTTGTACCAAGAGAGGCAATTCCTCCAAACTGCCTGGAGCCATTTAACCTATTAAAGGGAAGCAACCTAAATGGTGGATCAAAGAACTTTACGTTCAAAGATCGACGGCTTGAAGGATGTTCAATAGTATAAAGGAGATATTAAGAGGGAAAAACGGAATTCATGGGTATCGTACTGCGAGTGCGCTGAAAATGTCAATGAGTTGTCCAGATTCCGGCGAATTTTATTCAAAGACCCAAAAGTCATGGACGGAGTGTAGCTCAGACACATTCTATTTTCTTGTGGAAACACACTTTCCAGGTTGTATAAAAACTGAAATTAGGGACGATGACCAGGGGGCACACTGAACTGAGGAAATAGTCTCAGGCGAAATACTTTCGACCCGTATAAATCACCGGGTCATAACATTGTTTATATTGGCTGATGTTTTCAGGAGGGGTCCCACGTAGGGGGTATCTGCCTATAGCGTGGAGAG
This sequence comes from Calliphora vomitoria, assembly GCA_942486065.2. Taxonomy (NCBI): domain Eukaryota; kingdom Metazoa; phylum Arthropoda; class Insecta; order Diptera; family Calliphoridae; genus Calliphora; species Calliphora vomitoria. The sequence continues at coordinate 110,825,901 of OW818030.2, read as the reverse complement.
TGGTAAGGTAATCTTTATACCTAAAGCCGGTAAGGCGTGCCACTCCAAGCCAAAGTATTTTAGACTCATTAGCCTGTCGTCTTTTCTGTTGAAGACTCTTGAGCGACTGATAGATAATTATCTTAGGAGCAATATAGATACTCAACTCATTAGCAACGTTCAGCACGCCTACCTCAAGGGTAAGTCTGTGGAGAGTGCGGTGCATGAAGTTGTGGGTTGCATTGAGCACGGCTTAGAGCATATACTATACTTTAGCTGCGTTTTTGGATATATTGGGAGCCTTCAATAACATTAGGATAGAGGCAATATGAGAGTCGTTAGTTGAACTCGGGGTTAAGGACTTTCTGGTGAGTTGGATAGTTTCGATGCTGGATTATCAACTCAAGCCTAGGGGAGGACAGGATTAGAAAACGGGTTATCAAAACATATACCGCAAGGTGGAATATTGTCTCCCTGTTATAGATACAAGATCTTTGAATGTAAGGGTAGAAAGATAGTTGCCTTAGCGGACGACGTTGTGATTCTGATCAATGTAACGTTTCTTTCCACAATCAGCGAAATCAGGCAGGCGGCGCTAGTTGACCTCTCAACCTTGGCCAAGGCAAATTAGCTGGGTGTAAACCAGCGAAAGGCACTGAGCTCTCAAATGAGCTCACTTGTTTTTGTTCTCACATGTACGCAAGCACACACATTGTATAAAACAATCAAAACCAGTCAGTCTCGCATGAGCATTGATGGAAGCAGGTTGTTTTACGCTTTTCGCTTTTTTGCTTGTTTATTTCAGTTATTGTTTTTGTTTTTTTCTCAACTTTTTACTCAACTCATACAACTACAATATCTAAAAACTGTAGTGGTGTGAGTTTGCCTTTCGCTGGTGTAAACTCAACGAAAACTGAGTACTCTTTAGCAGATAATATAGGGTAGGGAGTTTTAATTTGCCGGAAATAGACGTCGTTGAGCTGACTTTATCATGGGGAGCCAAGTATTTAGGTACCTTCCTTGATGGAAGAAAAATACTCAGAAACGGCTTTAAAGCGGTTTCAATGCCTACTACACATGCACCAATATAATGGTAAGAATTGGAGATTACGACTAGGCATGGTAAACTGGATTTACACTTCGGTTGTAAGGCCCATAATTACTTTAGGTTGCACGGTTTGCTGGGAGGCAATACTCAGTAAAGTTCAAAGATGTGCTTCCATTGGCATAACTGATGCCATCGGTAGCACACCTCAGTCAGCAATGGATATAATCATTAACTTTCTGCTAATTGAGGACTATGTGGCAAGTGTTGCAGCTAGGAACTTGCTTAGACTCTTTGAGTGGTCTTTCGTAAGACCAAAGGGGGTAGGTCACAAGAACATTTTGTTCGAGGTAGGTCCAATTGGTCAGGTTATTATCACTACTGGGATTTCGGACCATAGGGTAACGACTTAAGACTTCGGTATTTCACTCACAATTGTGTTTCCATGTAGGGACGAGTAGGTTGGATCTGAAAAGCTGTATGAAGTGCGTGCAGTTTTCACTCATGATCCATAATGGAATATGGCTGGAGTTTATGTAGTAGATGAGGACATCAAAGTGTATTACAGACTCCCCGAATGCAGCGTCTTCCAGACAGATATCCTAGTGATGTGGAAAGCCACAGATTCGATAAGGATACACAAAGCGTTCTGTAGTGACAATTTATGGAGATAATCAGGCAGCATAGTGCTGAACTGTGAGAGGACTCTAGAAGCGTTATTGGAACTCTACATAAGCAGAGTGTGTTGAGTATTAAGGCACTGTAACATACAGGAAAATGATATAGCAGATGAACTGGCCAGACAGGGTTGGCATCTGGACTATATTAATAGGGAATGAGAGGCTAAACCTCTTATATGCCACTAATATAGGTTAATATTCGAAAGATTCCGGGACTCTACGAACCAATACTGATATAGTAGTACGCATTGCAGAGTATCCAGCCCTATTTGGCCAAAGTTGAATGCAAAGGCAACCAGAATACTTATTGGATTGGATAGGAAAAGTCTCAGGACTTTAGTAGGAGTGATAACCGGGCACTGCTCAATTGGAGCCTTCATTGGTAAATGGGATATATGCGCACAGGACTTCTGTAGGTTCTGCAGGGATACTGAGGAACTAGAAACAGTGGAACATATTATGTGTAACTTTTCTACATTACAGGGTTTCAGGCAAAAATGGCTAGGGGAAATATTAGATGATGAACTGGGGGATATAGCCAGATATGATCTAGAAAATCTATTGGGCTTTATCAGGGAAATACGTAGTGGGACTCTGAGAATCCTAGTCTATACTTATTTCCAGTACTTTTCTTTAGACTGGATTTTTCACTTTATTTCTCTTTACATTCCTTGACTTCTTTTTCTCTCCAAATTAATTTCTTCTCTTCACATCTAGTTCACACCAAGTTATGAAAATGTATACCATGGGTCTTCGAGTGGAAGTGTACTTCTTATAGTACACACTTCTTCGAATTAAAAAAAAAACTTTAAGCCAGAAATTCAATTCAAAATTTTTTAAACAACAAAACATCACCATGGGTTAAATTTAACAAATATGTAACTGAGAGTTTCACGACTGTTCTACATTTTCCTAAAAAATTGTTTATTTACTCATATACTCTTAATTAAAAATTGGTAGACATAAATAAAATTACTGAAAATACTCATGCATTAAATTTTAGTGAAAAAATTTAGTAAAAACAAAATTCTAAATATCATTTTGATGATGAACAATAGAGCTGAACGATCTGAGATTGTAAAAGTTAAATAGCGCATAATAGAAAAATAATTGTAATACAAATTAAAAAGCTTTTATTCCAAAAGCAGACAAAGGGCCAAAAGTCCACTACAAAAATCCTATATAAGCCAACAACAAATTGGGAAATAAACAACATTGTCATTGAATTCAAAACAACAGAAAGACAGCAGCTGAATTAGAAATAAACTGAAAATGTTTGAAAAAAACCTTTTGAAATTGTTGATTGTAACTGTGGCCGTAAATGTGGCTTTGGCTTGTGTAAGTTTATTAAAGGATTAGAAGTACTTAAAATTATCTGACAAAAAAATATATCTTATATTCGACAGAATGGCTACAAGGCTAGAATAATCAAGGCGGAAAATTGTGCTGGAGCCGATGGCATTATTACCATTGAAGATGGTTTCTCGGTGAAGTTGAATAAAAAATGTGAAATTGTACCCACTGGCTGTGTGATCAACAAAGCTTTCAAGACGGCTGTATCAAAATACAAGGTGGTCAAGGATGGCGTTTTGATGAAAGAGGGCAAATTAGATATGTGCACTATGGCCGACAATGCACCCGGTGAGGTTAGGGACTATTTGAAATTGTTTGGTGCTCCCGCCTCCTGTCCTGTTGAAGATGTAAGTTACTGCTTTTTGTTTTATCACAACTTTAAGAATATGTAACTGAAATGTGTTTTGTTTTATTATAGGGCAAAGTTTGCGGCGATGAGCACACCGTGGATTTGTCCAAATACAAGGCTTTGTTGAGTATGGCACGTGGCAACATCGTTATCGATTCAAATATTGAACATGACACCGTAAGTTGTTTATTGCATGTTGAGTGATCATGCCGTGAGAAATGGAATTTTAACAACAATGAGTTTTGCTTCTTTTTTCTAGGGTAAATCGTGCTTCCATATTGAGTTGGAAATAACCAAGGGTTAAACAAAATATTGCTAGTAAACAGAATATTTCAAATTTATACTTTAAATGTGAACATGTTAACTAATTTAATAAATACTGTAAAAATATTGCAAAATAAATTATTAAATATAAATTTTTAATTGTGTACTATTTCCTGAAAGCATAAAAGCTTTATAAAAATCAGGTAAATATATCAAACTGACTAAGGAGTGCGAATTATTCTTTATATAATTCCTTCATCGAAATATGGCAGATTTAATATTACTTTGAGCTTTTCAAATCCGTGGGTTTGTTAACAAATTCCAATAATTCAATGGAAAAACATGCGATCAGGAAATATGTTCCCAAAGCAGTCACACAGTTCAATAAAGACCTAATGAATGAGGAGAAACCTAGACGAAAAATAAAACTGTTAGGGAATGAACTCAATCATACAATTCTCGGCAATTCAAAAATGCCTGTATACGCAGAGTTAAGGTAATATTAATCTTATAGAAATCAAATTTGAAAAAGTTCCAAATACACATCTATGTAACAATCTTGCTAATCTTTCAGGTCAAAGAAGGAACAAGATCCTCCAAAACAAATATTCTTTAATTAAAACCTTCAATATTTTCAATTATTGCAAACTTTGCAAAGATCCTACTTTTAGCAGTTTTATATAGCAAAAAGACGAGGAAATCTGGCAGAACAGAATCAACCAAAAGTATGATAAAAAAGAGCCGATAAACCGAAACGAAGGAGTATACGACCAGGAGATGCCTTATGTTGTAATTGAATTACAACATGATATACGTCCACGTCAATATCATCCAATTCCAATCCGCTGAAAGAACTATTATCATGTCGCGATACTGAGCACCAAAGAAGTATGGTTCAATAATGCATCCAACCCATAATCTGCACCGAACAAGTGATGATTTGTTTTTCGTATTAGTGATGTTAAAGTAGAGTTTCCAATTCGGTTTCGAAACCGCGGTTCTTCAAGGCCTAAAACCGAAACCGACAATTATTCTTCGGTTTTTACTTTTAATCTATTTTCAGCAGAAAAATTCAAAATTTAGATATGAGAAACAAACTTTTCATCCAATTATGCACCCAATATCTCTGAAAACAGATCGGTAAAAATATCTTAAGATTTGTTTACATTTTTTAAATTGTATTACAATAATTGCTTCAGATGATGTAGCAGGCTACCTTTCGCAAGCTAGGCCAGAAAACTTGTTAATAAAGAATGACACAACATATTGATATACGAGTATTTCCTGACATTTAAACTTTAAATGACTGTTTATTTATTTAATTAAAAAAAAAAAAAAAATAATCCAACATATTTGTAACAAAGTCTTAGTTATTTTCAAATATCCGATACAAGTATGACCCAGTGCCCTTCGCCTCCCAATTGGAAGAAAGAAATAGCACTATTAAGTCTCACTTTGTGAATTAATACTAATTCAGTAAAACATGTCTCTAGTTTCATGTTTATTGATTCAATGTAATGTGGATTCTAGCTCATTCTAAACGTATTTTTAGAATAGAAACAGTACCATAAAGACCCACATTTTCTAATATCATATTTCTGTGTCCATTATTATAGAAAATACAGAAGAAAGGTACTATATTCACCTTTTGTGAATTCTAACTCATTCAGAATCATATGTGCCTAATTTTCAATTTTAAGGTTTATTATTATAAAATATTCAAAAAGTACCTTTACAATAAAGAAGTACTTAGAGCCAGTTTTTGACTTCGTATTTAAATATTAATTGTATTTAAGTTCTATTTAAATACGAAAATGGGTTTCTCAGTGCTTTTTTAAATGATACTTAAATGGCCAACGTTGGCCATTTAAATTTTATTTAAAGTTTCATAAACTACCATATGTTTTTAACAGCTGTCTTTTGTTGTCTGTTTTTTTTTTTCACTCTATTGTAGCGCTGTATTTTTTTACGGCATCTAACAAAAACTACACTTCCGATGCGGTGAAATTGGGGCTTCTTTTGTGCATTTTCCTACAAATATTTTATTGTTTAATAACCTTTTTTTTTCTTATTTGGCAAAATGTATCAATTTTTGTTTTGCTTGAACAGCTGTTTTATACAAAACTATCGATAATTTTTTGATATTTAGTAGTGCTACCACACTTTTATCTTATTTAAATAAGAAAAATTATATAGCACTGAAAAACTCAAACTGTATTTAAATACCATTTAAATTTAAGTAAAAATTAACTAAATACGTATTTAAATACGAAGTCAAAAACTGGGCATTAGTAACATTAATTATCCCTTTTGAATTCGCATTCACCATGAACGCTTAATTTCGTGTTCCTAGGTCGTTATAAAATATTCAAAAAGTACTATTAGTTGGAAAAAATACCAATTTTCCATTATCCTCTTGAACACTCGTCAAGTTTGAACTTTAAATTTGTATGGCATTTCCTATATTATCAATTGATTTAATAGTTAATAAATGATTACAAAACCGAACCGAAACCGATCGGTTTTCAATTTTTTAAAACCGAAACCGCGGTTTTGAAATTCTTCGGTTTTTTGGAAACTCTATGTTAAAGTATTGAGTGTTTGGGTCATTTATGACATGTAAGTAACTAAGAGCGAAAAACCTAATTCATGAGAATTTAACACACGTTTTTCATTAACATGATAAGGACAGAGATCGTAAAATTCATAACACACGTTTTACATTAAAACTTTATCTCAAGTATTATTTGATTTTTATTTTGATCAAGTTACCTTTGTAAAACATGTCAGTTATTATGTTTAATGTCAATTTAATATTCATTTGTTGTTAATCTGATTTTAATCAGAGTGACCAGAAAAAAGTGCGTACTAAAATTATTAAATATTTTCAACAAAACGCAACTTGGTCCCACAAAAAGTTGGCCAAGCATTCAAAGGTCTGCCGCAAACACATCCGGTTGGAAAGCAGACCGGTTAGAGCATTGCTCGGACTATTTGGTACGAAAAGTTAAACCTAATGCAGGTTTAAAAACATAAAAGGCTAAAAAAGTTGCTGACAGGAATTCTGCTAAAAATTTAGAGGCCAAAAACAGAGCATGGAAATTGAAGTTAAGAATTTTTCGATATCACTCCTTATATGTGAAAAGGGAGTACTTTTGTTTGATTTTTTCATAGATATTTCTCTCTCCTTCAGTTCTATGTATTTATTCTATGATTCGGATATTGAGTACTCAATGCTGACCGATTATTTGAGTATTCCATACACAAAAGTATTGAAATTTTAAACAGAATTTCATTATTTGATTAAAAATACAGCTATATACAATAACAAACTAGTAAGAAAATATGATAGGAAGCCCGACCCATAGATAAATACACATAGATCGGAAACTCTCCTGTCAACCTAACCTAACTCAGTTGTCAAAAACCTAAGTGGTGAGAATGTATTAGTAAAAAAAACTATGTGAAAACAAAAACAACATTCGTATGTGTAATATTTTTGAGTAATTTTTTTGTTTGAGTTTTTTTTTTTCTAGTTTCCGCTCTATGTATATTTTCTCTATGGCCCGACCATATACTACCCTACACTGAGTAAATGAGTAATAAAATTTTTCTTTTAAAATTTCAATAATTTATTTTCGTGAGTGATGGACTTATGGACCGATTGTCATGAAATTAGGTCGTATGATTTACGTCTATATAAAACATATTTGTTTATAATTCTATGTGGATACCGACATTTTTAAGAGATTTATGATCGTTAAAGTGATAATCGGAAATGGGCCTTATATGTGGGCTATGATACTTTCGTACGTATAAAATTTATTTGTAGCAAAATTTGTGTAGTTCTTACCTATATAAATTAAACATTTAAGGACTGCGATCGAAAAAATCTTAACATACAAATATGTTAATAAAAATGAAACCACTATACTTTAATTGATTGAAATTATTATTACAACTTTCAGAAAATATTATTTTTGTAGTTCTAATCAATAGTGATGAATTTATATACTTTTTCCGAAAACCCTTTCATTAAGGTTTTTATAGAGCTTTCTGTCACTTTGTTCGAACGGGTATTCCATCTCCGTTTAAAATCTACCACACTTTTGGACAACTTTTTTGTGCTCTTCAATTCCCTTTTAACAAGAGACCAATATCTCTCCGCTGGCCTTAGCTCCAGGCTGTTTGGAGGATTTGCCTCTCTTGTTTACCATAGTGACAGGATGCCAAATCCGTCCAAAAATAAATGGACACATTAAGAAGTCTTATGAATGGAAGCATCTTCTTTTGTAAACATTCCTTGATGTAAATTTAGGTTTTTATAGAGCCCTTTGTAACAAATATTTGGCTTCTTTTGCCGCAACTGCATATTGATTGCCATGCCAAGAAGTTTTTGAGAAAATTTTCTGCTTTTGAGTCCTAAACTTTTCTACAACATTCCCTCGAGCATCAGCAACATATTCCAGAAGCTGCGAAAAATATTCCAGAAAATACGTTTCGTCATCCATTATACAGCAGGTATATTTTTTGTAAAAAATTTTACTTTAATTTCCGTGCTCTCTCTTTGGCCTCTAAATTTTTAGCAGAGTTCCTGCACGCAGAAAGAAAATATGTTTATGGCAACCATTTATATGATGAATAATTTTATCATAATATTTTGTTGGTAAGTCCTTCATCATATAAATGGTTGTCACAAACATATACATGTTTACTGTAACCATATATAGGTTGATACAGGCATGTGAATCGTAAATCAACCATATTATTGCTACCACAATCATATAAATAGTTACTGTGACTATAATATTATTAAAAATTTTGAAATGGTTACAGTAAACATGCACAAATGTTGAAATGGTTACAGTAACAATGCACAACTATATTTTTTTCTGCGTGTGTCAGGAACTCTTTAAGCCTGGTATGTTTTTAAACTGGCATTGGCTTTGACTTTTCGCAACAAATAGTCCGAATACTGATTTAACCCGACTGCTTTCCTACCGGATGTGTTGGGAGCTCTTTTGAAAATGCTTTGTATTTATTGGCTTTAGAAACATCACGTGGACCATTCCGTCTACCTGGAACAGGTTTTCTATCAACGGACAAGTTCTCCCGATAATGTTTAATAACATTGGAATCAGTTTGACGGCAGACCTTTGATTGTTTGGCCAACTTTTTGTAGGACCAAGTTGAGTTTTGTTGAAAATATTTCATAATTTTAGTAAGCACTTTTTCTGGTCACTCATTTTAATCAGATTAACAACAATTGAACATAATTGACATTAAAAATAATAACTGACATACTTTTCAAAATATTACTTAGAATAATACTTGGGTTAAAAGTTTTAAGGAAAAATGTGTGTTAAGGTTTGTTCGACCTCACTCCTTAGATTGCATTTTTAGGAAATGACTTTATTTATTGTTTATTTATCGAAACCTAACTCTAACGTTATAAAAAATATATATTTTTTATATACTTGGTCTTGGTTCATAGTTTCCTTTTGAGGAATCTTTTGTGTAGGTAGAGGTAATAAGCTTTGACATATACTGCCATTTGTTATTTCCGTGTCATAATAATGTTATTAGGTTTCGTGTTTGTGTGTCAATATCACGTACTTGTGTTATTAATTTTTTATAGAAAATTTATCGATAACTAAAATTTTCTATAGAAACTGTATAGATAACATGAATAGTCATTGACAATTTATCGATAATTTGACATTTCAATAGAAAATTTATCGATAACTTTAATTTTCTATGGAAAAGTTATCGAAAACTTGAAATTTTATATAGACAATTTATCGATAGCTCGAACATTTATCGATAACTAGAATTCTCTATCAATAAATTGGATTGTCTTTAGGAAGTTCATCGATAACTTGAATTTTTTGCCAATAATTTATCGATGATTTGAATATTCTATAGAAAATTAATTTAATAAATTGAATTTTTTGCAAAATATTTAACGATAGCATTAACTGTCTATAAGATAACGATATTGAATTTTCTAATGAAAATGTTCATTAAAATTCTATAAATATTCGATTACTTTTACAATTGTAATTAACTAACATTACATATTAACAGGAAATAAATTAACTATTAACAATCAAAACAAATACACAGTTAAATCGTATATTGACCTATAATTAAAAATTAAAAAAAAAAAACATACTCTAAATATTTAAATACAAAAAAGTAAGTTGTGTATTTATTTTATAAACAAAAACTAGTAGTACTTTTTTGTTTATTTTTGTTTAAGTTCACTAACAATGCACAGTGGTTTAGAAACTTTTTTTTTTGGAAATAATTCGGTATCTCGGAAACTATTGGATATATTATTACAAAATTTCACATGGTTAGAGCTGAGGTGTTTTTGAGTTGAATTACATTTGTTCAGCTTCCTAGGGGTAATACGGGCCAGTTTGTGCCCCCTCAAAGTTGGTCGCCTCGGGTCTCAAAATTTTTAAAAAAATCCCCAAAAATTCATTTATGATCCGAATGAGCTGAAATTTAAAATATAAATAGTCCTTGAGAAGATCTACAAAAAATACGCTTACATGTGTAGGTTATCTCCTTCAGTTGAAGAGATATTTAGGTTTATTTATTTTTTTTTCTTTAATTTTGCTCGATTTTTTTTTGTTTTTTAGATATGGCGGCCCTACGGAGGGTCGAATTTTTTTTTCAAAATATCAGCTATATTGGCAATAAAATTCTAAATAAAATAAAAAAAACTTGGTAACAGTTATCTCGTCCGTGTAAAAAGTTACACACATCCAAAGTTGGAACATGTAAAATGGGCCTAATTTTTTACGATTTTTCCTAAAAAAGTCCCTATATTTTTTCTTTTGTAGAAACAAATTTTCTTTGGGACTATATACAATTTTGCAATATATGAAAAAACGTAAAAAATTTTCAAAGGGGGCAAGGTTTGTGGAGCTTCTGAGTAGTAGATATATGCTTTATATATAAGTATTTGATATTGGTAAAAACCTTAGGACTTGTAGATTCATATTTTAATAAAATTAAAGAATTTAATTAATTTTTTGAACGTCATTTACCTTAAAAACTAAAAAAATTATAATATGGTGATTTTCCATGAAGAAAAATATAAAATTTGATTTAATGTAAAATTTTAACGGTTAAAGATATCATAACAAAATTGGGAACTAATTTAGATCCAAATGTCCTTAAATTAATGACATTATAATTTTTGACATTTTTTATTTTCAAATACCGAAATTCCTAAAACGGGGAAAATGTGTTCCAAAAACTGAGTTTTTTTAGAAAAGTGCCTACTGTGACGCTATTTACCGTGTGAAAGTAAAACAAATTTCTAAGTATTTAAACAACATATAGGGTTATACAAACACGGAACTTTTTCGAGGATCGGTGCTTTGCCTTTTTAGAATTTTTTACTGAAACCTAAATATTTTTTTAAAATTGTCCAAGTTTGGATAGGTCTGGGGGATACTGTGTCCGCTTAAGTGAGCCCAATTTTACTTTACATGCTTTTGCATTAAGTTTTCTTTCCGGAACATATAAAAATTGTATATAGTCCCAAAGAAAATTTGTTTCTACAAAAAAAAAAATATAGGGACTTTTTTAGGAAAAATCGTAAAAAATTAGGCCCATTTTACATGTTCCAACTTTGGATGTGTGTAACTTTTTACACGGACGAGATAACTGTTACCAAGTTTTTTTTATTTTATTTAGAATTTTATTGCCAATATAGCTGATATTTTGAAAAAAAAATTCGACCCTCCGTAGGGTCGCCATATCTAACAAACAAAAAAAAATCGAGCAAAATTAAAAAAAAAAAAAAATAAATAAACCTAAATATCTCTTCAACTGAAGAAGATAACCTACACATGTAAGCGTATTTTGTAGATCTTCTCAAGGACTATTTATATTTTAAATTTCAGCTCATTCGGATCATAAATGAATTTTTGGGGATTTTTTTAAAAATTTTGAGACCCGAGGCGACCAACTTTGAGGGGGCACAAACTGGCCCGTATTACCCCTAGGAAGCTGAACAAATGTAATTCAACTCAAAAACACCTCAGCTCTAACCATGTGAAATTTTGTAATAATATATCCAATAGTTTCCGAGATACCGAATTATTTCCAAAAAAAAAGTTTCTAAACCACTGTGCAATGGTTAATTTACGAATAAATAGTTTGTAGTACTGATAAGCACGACTCTATCAAATGGAGGCAGGCACAAGGCATGTGGCAAACGTTTAAGTTACATGAGGGCCATATCACTTCAACACATTCTGAAACTGAAAAATAACACAATATCTATACACTATTAAGTGTGAATGTGGTTTTATCACTCATTTTTTAAAATAAATATTCTGGGTGATGTGTTTCATTTTCTCAACACCCACATTTATTTTTCGGTTTGTCAAACGATTTGTGTGAATGATTAAATGAGCGACTGAAAATATGTATTGCTCAAGAAGGAGAATTTTAAGGAAATAAATGTTCATTTATTTGTGAAATATTAGTTAAGAATTAAGAAATTGTAATCACAATTTTATTATGATAATCATTTATGAAAGACCTTCTTGATTGAAGGCAGTATTCTTAATTATACCCTTCACCATATATAAACTTGTCATTCCGTTTGTAATTTCTACATTTTTCATTTGCGACCCTATAAAGTATATATGTATATTATGGATCGTTATAGATAGCGAAGTCGATATACCATGTCCGTCTGTATGTTGAAATCAACTTTCCGTAGCCCCCAAATAACTTACATACTTGATATTTAAAATCAAGAAAATCGGCCCACAAATGGCTGAGATATAAGGAAAAAACCAGCACAACCTCGATTTTTGGTCTATTTTGTATCTATATCTGGATTACTAAGTCATTAATATAGGCAATATGGATATCTAATGATAGATATTTTAAAGTCCATTGCAACGATGTATATAAAGCTATAGTAAGTTGGACTTACAATGGGTCAAAATCGGAAAAAATATTTTTTAACCCGAATTTTTTTTCACCCAAAAGTTTTTTTTTGGCATAATTTTTTGTCACTAATAAATTTAAATTTTTTTTTTTTTATAAAATTAAAAAAAAATAATATTGGAAAAAACTTAAAAAAAAATAAGGGTATATAAAATTCGGCACAGCCAAATATAGCTCTCATACTTGTTTTTTGTAAAAAATTAAAAAAAAAAAAATTTATTTAAATTATATATAGAAAACCGATAACTTTTATTTCACATATAAAAGCTATCGATTACCTAAGTTATCTGTAGAAAATTTAACAATAACTTTTATTTTCAACAAAAATTTTATCGATAACTTCTAGTTTCTATATCAATAACTTTAATTCTCGATAGAAAGCTATCGATCAATTTAATATAGAAAATAAAAGTTTAGCTGTGTATTTGTTTATAGAAATTGTAAAAACATACAATTTATCGATAAGAAGTATTTTCTACAGACATGTTATCGATAACTTTAATTTTCTTTAGAAATTTATCAACAATTTTAATTCTCTATAGAAAAGTAACGATATCTTTAACATTCTAATAAAGGTTATCGATAACTTTAATTCTCTAAAGAAAAGTTATCTATAACTCTTCTATATAATAGTAAAGTTATCGATAACTTCTCTTTATAGAACTTTTCTTTATAGAATTAAAGTTATCGATAACATTTTTTAGAAAGTTTACTATTAATTAGAAAAGTTATCATTCCTAAAGAAAATTGATCCATAACTTTACTGTTCTATAGAAAAGTTTCCGTAACTTTACTTTTCTATAGAAAAGTTATCGATAACTTTACTTTTCTATAGAAAAGTTATCGATCACTTTACTTTTATATAGAAAAGTTCTCGATAACCCTATTTCTATAGAGAAATTATCAATAACTTTACTTTTCTATAGAAAAGTTATCGATAACTTTACTTTTCTATAGAAAAGTTATCGATAACTTTACTTTTCTATAGAAAAGTTATCGATAACTTTACTTTTCTATAGAAAAGTTATCGATAACTTTACTTTTCTATAGAAAAGTTATCGATAACTTTACTTTTCTATAGATAAGTTATCGATAACTTTACTTTTCTATAGAAAAGTTATCGATAACTTTACTTTTCTATAGAAAAGTTATCGATAACTTTACTTTTCTATAGAAAAGTTATCGATAACTTTACTTTTCTATAAAAAATTGATTGACAACATTACTTTTCTAATAGAATTTATCGACTTTTTTATAGAATATTTATCTATGAATTTTATATAGATAATCGAATTTTCTATAGAAAATTTATCGATAACTTGAATTTTGTGTAAAAAATGTATAGATATTATCACTTTTCTATGGAAAAGTTAACGATAGCCTGAATTTTCCATAGAAAATATATCGATATCTTTCAATTTCAAAATAACCTTTATCGATAACTTTAATTTTACATAAAATATTTAAAATTTTTCGAAATTTTATTTTCTACACATAATTTATCAATTACATTGGTTTTCTATAGAAACGTTATCAACATATTTAAATTTCTGTTTCACAGGTCAAATTAATACATAGTTTCTAAAAAGTTGCATGAAAAAATATGTACCCTGCTAATACTTATGTATAATTGGTTGTTGGCTAAGCTAACAGTTAAATTTCACAATTAATTCACAATAATGTTTTGAAGACTACAATGAAGTAGAAACACAAACCATGTTGTTTGAATACAGCAAAACCAACGAGTAGTGTTAAAGAAATTTCCGCTAACAGTATATTTTTATGTGGACAGTCGCATTAAAATTTTACTGTTAGAGTTTAACAGCAATTCATAAGATATATTTCTATACTGTTAAACCGTTCGAAATCCAACTGCAGGCCAGAGCGCTAACAGTACGTCCGCCCAAACAGCAGTTGAGCACAAGAAGTCGTGACGATAAGAACACAAACGCAATTTGTTAATGAATTTTAATAAATTTTAATTTATTTTTTTTTGGTAAAAGATACAAACGAGCGCGCGGTAAAATATTAAAGCAAATCTAACTACCAAATTAAAGTGTTTAGTGTAGAAAAAACGAACAACAAAAGAAATTCCATTTCAAATACGAAAACAGGGTTTCAAAAAAGAATTTCGAAATTAAAAACCAAAATAATACAAAAAAAATATACGTCCAAACAAAAGGTAAATTAAAACCCGCTAAGAAGGCGAAATAAAAGAATGTAAAACGAAACGTGAAGTGAAGTTTTTTTATAGTGGCTTAAAGAGAAATAAAAAAATGTTTTTTTGTTGATGGTCATTGACGTTGAAGTTTATATTTTATGTTTTTGAAATAAAATTTCAAAAAGAGGTCAAGCCTTTGTTCTTATACAAAAAATTAAAGAGCAAAAATAAAATTAAGCAAAAGTTTTAAAAAATATTTAAAAAGTTAAAACATAAACCATTTTTAACAGGTGGTTTTATAAAGTTTAAATTGTTATCAATTAACAAGAAAATACAAAAAAAAAATAATCTAATATACGTAATAAAATATCTAAATATTTTCAATAACAAACTGTTAAGTAAAAAATAAAAAAAATAAAATAGTTAATAGTTAATACTCGTGCATACTTCATTGAAATGATAAGTTTTATAATAAAAAATTTTGTTGTAAATGTGGTTGTTATTGTCTAAAAGAGCAAAATTAAACTCATACCTGGCGGTATTGCCGTTGATGACGTTATTTTAACCAAGTATTTTTCAACTGATCGTCGCAGTCGTTGTTGTTGTTATTGTTATTGTTGCCGCTGTTGCTGTTGTTTAAAGCCCAGAAAATTAGTATTGAGTTGCATGATTCATCTTGTGTTATTCAATATTTTGTTCACTAATAATTGTATTGTATTTTATTTGTTTTTATAATATAAAACAAATTAACAATAAATAACAGAAAGTATCTATAAGATACTTTATAACAAAACAAATATATTGAAATTAACGAAATCCAAGAAATAAATAAATAACTAAAATATTATTCATCAAAACCACAAGAGATTTCTGGAAATTTTATTAGTTTAATACGAGTACATATTGAATTGGGACAAATAATGAAATCTATCTTATAGATACATTTTATGGGATAAAACAACCAGACTAATTCAAGACACCAATTTTAAACCAGAAGTAAATGTAAAATTTTGGTAACTAATTAAAGATTTTAATCGCTTTTTTTTGATAACAGTTGAGGGTAAAAAAATAGCAAAGGAATTGTCAATGAGATATACAAAATATCTTAATCAAAATAAACTTTAAATTATATGTAATTGTCAAGCAAATGAATTAATTGAAAAATGTTAGTCGTCTCATTCTTGTTAAAAATTTTGTGTTCAAACTATTTAATGATTTTCTAGTTGATATCGAAAAGAATATAGAAAATATTTGTGCAAAATTTGTGACATTTTTTGGGTGATGTTAAAATTTTACAATTTGTGGATACTGCCTCTATATAAAGTTACATTTTCTGAAAGATCAACTACTATTGATTGCTATCACACATTTTTTACAGATCTAATCAATAGTTTGGGATTTTTATCAAATGTCAGCAGGCAAAAAGCAACAGATTCTCAATAGTGTTTACATGTCTTTAAACGTCTTACATTTTTCTGCACAATTTACATAGTGCTTTACACATTGTGCTGGCATTTAACCAAACTTATGAAAAGTCCCTCTCACATCTTCTGTGTCCCTAAATAATCTAATTCTTAAGGGATATTTTTAAAAGATTTTCATTGGAACACACAATTATTTGTGCAAAGTAAGACAATCCTTTTTCTAGATTTCTTTTCAATACACATATTGATATTTAGGAATTAGGACAACACATTTTTTTTAAATTTTGGGACAAAAACTTTTAGACTTATAAAAATGTTAGTAAATTGCGGAATTTCCCAAAAAAAAAAAAAAAAAAAATTGAATTTTAAAACAAACCTTTTTTGAGACAAATATTTTCATAACATTGGGACATAAATATGTGGAATTTTTTAAAATTTTCCACAAAAATTTTTCGATTTTTTTAAAACTTCGAATTTTGTGACAAAAATTTTAAAAATTTTCGTTTCCAGAAAAACATTTTTGCAATAAAACTTAACAGAATTTTGGTCAACGAAAATATTCCGAATTTTGTGAAAAGAAATTGCTGAATTTTAAACACAAACTTTTGGATATTGAAGACTAAGAATTTTTGTACATTTTTTTCGAACTATAGGGAGCTAGTTTTTAAAATAATTTTGGGACATAAATCGTTAGATTTGAAATTTCGACACTAATATTTGTTAGAATTTTATATAAAAAAATTAAGTATTACACAGTTTAGTGATAAAAATAATATAATGATTTTGGATGAAGTTTCTGTTTATGGAAAATATATTGAAACTAAATATCTTTGGGACAAAACTATTATTTAAAAAAGAAAGGTAAATCCTATTGTAAGATTCTAATTTTAAAACAAATATTTGAAATTTTGAAACCAATTTTTGAATTTGGAAAAATTTTAAGAATTTTGGGACAAAACGTTGTGTAATTTTAGACAAAAATTAACAGCATTTGGGTCAAATATTTTCAGAATTTGTGACTATCATTAATAAAACTTTGGGGAAAATATTTTCAGTACTGTGATCTACATTTTAAGATTTTAAATACAATCATTTCAGAATTTTGAGACTAATAACATTTAGAATATTGGGACAACTTCCTTTTTTGTAAAAAATTCAGTAAATTTTAATTATATACAGATTTTTGCAGAATTTTGGGACAAAACTACTGAAAATTTTGAAAAATCTTAAAAAAAATCTGTTTTAAGTCAAATATTTTCAGAATTATTAATAAAATTTTGGGAAAAATATTTTCAGAACTTTGGGTCCAAAAAATTAATATTTTAAATCTGAAACTCAGAATACAAATTTCTGGTATTTTTAGTCTAGTTTTTTTTAGAATTTTGGGGAAAAAATATTCAGAATTTTGAAAAAGTTTTTTGAGTTTTTTATTTAAATTAAATTATTCAGAATTTAGAAAATAGCTTGTAATCTTAAAACAAAAATATTTGTAATTTTGAAAAAATAAATTTGAATTTGTTAAAATTTTCAGAATTTTGGGACAAAACATTGTGAAAATTTAGACAAATTAACAGCATTTGGATCAAATATTTTCACAATTTGGAACTATCAATAATAAAACTTTGGGAAACATATTTTCAGTCCGAAAATTTAATATTTTAAATCTGAAACTCAGAATGTTGGGACTTCAAATTTCTAGAATTTTGGTTCTAGTTTTTTTTTACAAAAGTTTGTAAATCTTTATAGAATTTAGGGACACTACTTCCAGAATTTTGGGACAAAACTATTTGGAATTTTTTAGGAAAAATCTGAGTTTTGGAGCACAGAAATTCGAAAATTTTGAATTAAAAATTGTTCCCAAAATTCTAAAAATATTTTTTACAATATAATAATATTATTATAATAATATTATTGAACAATCTGTAATCTTTCAAATATTTTCAGAATTTGGGAGTAACTTTTTTTTCAACTTTGTAAAAAATATTTTTAGAATTTTGGGAACAACAATTTTTAATTCAAAATATTCGAATTTTGGAAAAAGTTTTTTCTTGTGACAAAAATCTGTAAATTTAAAAAATCTACAGAATTTTGGGATAAATATTTTCAAAATTTTAGTACAAATTCAAAATATGAATAAATCTCAATTTTCAACAAAAATTAAGAAAATTTTGAAAAGCTAAAAAAAAGTTGTCGAATAATTTTTTTAGGGTAATTATGACCCAATAAACTCAGAACAGCCATCAGAAACTAATTTGCAAATTAAGTTTTAGGAACCAGGTGCAAAAAGGTGAAGAGTGCCTCAGGGCATTGTTGTTGCCGGTTTAGGTGTAAAAAACAATAAGATGTAATGAAAAAGATACAAAAAGTAAGAAAATATGTTTTACTTTCTACGATGATAAACAATTTTTGGCATATAAGAAGTATAGATTAAGAACGCATTTTGAGCCAAACACACTGTGTTTCCGACTTTTTGCATAGTTTGCACCATCTTTTTTGCCTAACCAGATTGGAAAGTAGTCTATATAGTCATAATGGACGTCATTAACTGGATGTTTTGCTTTTTCGCCAACTTTTGAACTTCCTGACTGTGGATCTTCTTGTGGATCTTCTTGTGGAGTACCAACTGATCATGAGTCAAGGCGGATAATTTAATCCGTCTGCGATCTCTATCTGCCATTCCTAGCAATTTTTTATATAACAAAAAGTATAACAAAAAATTAAAAAACTATACAAAAAGCTCAGGGGTGCCCTGAGGCACTTTGGGAGAAACAATTTCAGATTTTTAATTGAGAATTTTGAGACAAGTAAAATTTAATAATATGCTGAATTTCTGGACAAATTCTTCTAAAATTTTGGGACAAAACTACATATTTATAATCTAAAAGAAATCAAAATTTTGTTATTTTAGACCAAAACAAGCTGAATTTGGGACTAACATTTTCAGAATTTTGGGACAAATATTTTCAGAATTTGGCACATAAATTTTCAGTGTTTCGGAATCTTTTAGGAAATTTTATAGAAGATGTATTATAATTTAGATACAAATGGACACAAATTTTAAGAATTTTAGGAGAATTAAAGAAAAATAAACTAAATTTTTAATTTGGCTCAAGTTATTTTATTATAATAACTCTGTAATAATTCAAAGAATATCACTGTAAAGTAATTTTAGACAATTGGCAAATTGGAATGCATTTTCTACTCTGTTAAATTTTAAATAATTACCAAAAATCTCTAAAATTTAAAAAAAAAATTCAAAATAATTGCGGAATTTTGAAATATCAATTTCGAATTGAGTTTGCGTGGTAGTTCACTGCGTGCGAACAATCAAGTTGAGGGACCCCGTTTCGAACTGGGACAAACATTTTTAATTTCAGAATTTGGGACAATTCTTGATATTAGGACAAGTTTTCAAAACTTTCATTAATGAAAGATACATAAAACCGTTAAAAAAGACTTTTAGGAATTTGCCATACAAAATGTCACTTATTGTATTAATTATAATAAACATAAATATGATTTAAAATAGCTTTAACTGGCTTTGCAAATTCCCCTTTTTTACCAATTGCTCTTTAACCATTTTTATGCTCCCAACTGTTTTTGGCTCCATCAAGAGAAAACGTCATCATCAATATTGTGTTGAAAAAAAGCGGTTGTTTTGTGTCTTGTAGTTGATATCTTGTATCTTCTTGTCCTCTTGTTGTTGTACTTCTTTCTTACGTTAAAAACTCCCATAAATTGAGTCAGAAAATTTTAATGTATTTTTAAGTGCGTGTTTGTTCGATTTTCGATTTTTTTTTTTTGTTTCGGCTTTTTAACTCTTTCTTCTGTGGTGCGAAAAAAAAACAACAAACATACAATAATCAGCTGCATGGATCGTCATTTAAAATTGTTGCTGATCACGTAAGTAAATGGTCTTTTGTTTTGTTTATATTATTTTATAAAAGTTAATATTTTTAAGTTTTATTTTATTTATAAAATTGCCCTAGTATGAGTGGAGTGGTACACATGTTGTTAACCTTATTAAGTTTGAAAAACAATTTTGTTATATCGCATTTTTGTACTTTATTTTAAATATTTTTTTTTTTTTTCCAATTGTCACCTTCGTTTCAATTTAATTATGGTGAAGCTGTTGTGATTGTTGTGTTATTCTATGGCTCAGTAATCAAATCGATTACACATTATTTCAATATTTGTTTGTTGTATTAAATTTGTTGTTATTGTGAGATGAGATCATCGTTTCATCTCATTTCTCTATATGTTTAATATTTCTCATTTGTTTAGCATTTAAATGCACAATTTTGTATTTTTATCTTAAGTTGTTTTCATGTTTAAATTTTTACAGAAAAATTAGCATTTAAATTTATCTATACTTTTTGTTTAATGAATATTTTTCTTAATTTTTTTTTTTACGTTTTTCTCAATTTATTATTTTTTTGTTTACAAATATTTGTGCAACTCATTCATATTTCTTGTTGATTCAAAACAACTTGTTGAAATTTAATTTGTTTTTGTAGTGTTCTTTATGACACTCTTCTGTGGGGAATACTTAATGAAAAGTTTTGGTTTTTTTTTGTTTAATTTTTTTTTAGGAAGCATTAGGATGCAGAGCAAATGTTTTTGTTTCCAGTTTGTCTCCAGTTACTAGATTTTAAATTGCTTTTTAACTGGGGAGAAATTTGTTTTAATAATTAATTGTTTAATAATAGCAAACTGTTGGTTTACTTAACAATTTAAGTGAATTTTTAAATTAACCAAACCAAATTATATTTTAAGATAAATACTGAAAATATTTTTTGGTAAAAACAATTTTTTGTTTAAAAAATTTTTTTTACATTTTTATTGCTTAAAAAATATGATTTAAAAAAAATGTATTGTGAATTTTTTTTTTTTTTTTTTTTTTTTTTTGTAAAAAAAATAACTCGCTTTAAAAAATACTTTTTTCCGATTTAAACCCATTGTAGGTCTGAATTACTATGGCGTTATATACATCGTTGGAAAGGTCTTTCTATCATTAAATATCCATATTGTCTATATTAATGACTTAGTAATCCGGATTTAGTACAAAAATAAGTAAAAAATCGAAGTGGTTGTGTTTTTTAACTTATTTCAGTAATGTGTGGGCCGATTTTCTCGATTTTAAATAACAACTGAACCGGGACTATGGCGAATATATTGTTGTTTAAGTCCTATAAGTAAGTTATTTGGGGGCTACGGAAAGTAGATTTCAACATACAGATGGCAAGACGGAATGACAAACTTAAGGACTGAGATCGAAAAAATCTTAACATACATATATGTTAATAAAAATTAAAGCAATAAACTTACAGTTTTGATTTTTTTTATTTGATTGAAATGATCATTACAATTTACAAAAAATATTATTTTTTATAGTTCTAATCAATAGTGATGAATTTATGAACTTTTTCCGCAAACTTTCCATTAAGGTTTTTCTTGAGCTTGCTGTCCATCTCCGTTTAAAGTCTACCACACTTTTGGACACCTTTTTTGTGCTCTTCAATTCTTTTTTAACAAGATCTAAATATCTCTCCACTAGCCTTAGCTCCAGGTAGTTTGGAGGATTTGCCTTTCTTGGTACAAACACCACATTATTGTTCTTGAACCACTCAGGACGTTGCTTACCATAGTGACAGGATGCCAAATCAGGGCAAAAATAAGTGGACACATTAAGAAGTCTTATGAATGGAAGCATCCTCTTTTGTAAACATTCCTTGATGTAAATTTTGGTTTTTATACCCTTCACCTTCGTGAGAAGGGTATATAGAAATTTGTCATTCCGTTTGTAATTTCCACAATATCATTTTCCGACCCCATAAAGTATATATATTCTGAATCCTTATAGATAGCGGAGTCGATTTAGCCATGTCCGTCTGTCTGTCTGTTGAAATCAATTTTCTGAAGACCCCAGATATCTTCGGGATCCAAATCCTCAATAATTCTGTCAGACATGCTTTCGAGAAGTTTCCTATTTAAAATCAGCAAAATCCGACCATAAACAACGGAGATATGAGCAAAAATCCGAGACAACCTCTATTTTTGGCATATTTTGTTATCTATATATAGACAATAATAATAATAATAATAGATATTTCAAAGTCCATTGCAACGATGTATATAAGGCTATACAATGGGTCAAAATCGGGCAAAATATTTTTTAACCCGGATTTTTTTTTTACAAAAAACATTCTTTTGTCATAAATTTTTTGTACTGATTAATTAAAAAAAATTTTTTTTTAAAATTGGAAAAAACTTTTAAAAAACAATTTTGAAAAAAAAAAAATTAATTTTATTTTAAAGTATAATTTGGTGAAGGGTATATAAAATTAGGCACCGCCGAATTTAGCTCTCTTACTTGTTATAGAGCCCTTTGTAACAAATGTTTGGCTTCTTTTGCCGCAACTACACATTGCTTGCCATACCAAGAACTTTTTGGGAACATTTTCTGCTTTTGGGTCCAACATTCCTTCGAGCATCAGCAACATAAAAATATTGATCTGGAAGCTGCGAGGATTTTCCACTATGCAGCAGGTATATTTTTTTTTTTATAAAATTTGATTTCAATTTCCGTGCTCTGTCTTTGGCCTCTAAATTTTTGGCAGAGTTCCTGTCAGAAACTTTTTGAGCCTTGTATGTTTTTAAACCAGCATTGGCTTTAACTTTTCGTACCAAATAGTCCGAGTACTAAGCTAACCGGACTGCTTTCCTATCGCATGTGTTGGGAGCTCTTTTGAAAATGTTTTCTATTTATTGGCTTTAGAAACATCATGTGGATCATTCCTTCTACCTGAACCAGGTTTTTTATCAACGGACAAGTTCTCCCGATACTGTTTAATAACAGTAGAACCAGTTTGACGGCAGACCTTTGATTGTTTTGCCAACTTTTTTCTGGTCACTCATTTTAATCAGATTATCAACAAATGAACATAATTGACATTAAACATAATAACTGATATGCTTTACAAAGGTAACTTGATCAAAAGAAAATCGAATAATATTTAGGTTAAAAGTTTTAATGAAAAACGTGTGTTAAGGATTTTTCGATCTCAGTCCTTAAATTCCGATCGATCAGCTATGCCAGAAGCAACCGAAAACGATTCATTCGACACTGACTTTCAAGAAACTTTCTCATCTAATGAATTAAATCTGCTATTTCAAAAAGATCTCAATGATTTGATACGTGAATTAAATTTGTCCAAACAGCAGCCATAACTTTTGGCGTCTCGTTTAAAGGGATGTAATTTATTACAACCCGAAACAAGAATATGTTACGCTTTTTTTTTTTTTTGTCACAAGATGATCAGTTAGTATTTTATAATAATGATAATGCCGTAATACAATATAAAGCATAAGAGTGGCGTTTGTTTATCAATGGCTCGAAAGTAAGTTTAAAAGCTGTTCTTTTACATATCGGCAATGAACTTCCCTCTATACCATTAGGTGAAGCTTCTAACATGAAAGAGTCTTATGAAACTATTATATTGGGCTCATGAAAAACTTCGTGAAAGCTATAGATAATAGTGGTGATGACATTTTATATTTGAAAGAAAAAGTTCGTAAACTGAGTGATGCAAAAATTAAAGAAGGCATATTTAAAGAAAAACTTAGTAATTGAGAAAAATCAGCCTAGGAATCCTTAATAAAAGTGACTTTAAATTTTCTAGGAAAACACCGATCAAGCGACTATAAAAGTATTGTCGCTGAGGTGTTATCTACTAAATACAGTTCCTACATTCACGTTTAGATTACTTTCCTAATAATTTGGGAGTCGTCAGCGATGAACACGGTGAAAGATTCTAGCAATACCTTTCTATTAGGGTTACATTAGTGCTGGCGTACTACTGTTGGACATTACAAAGAGGCATTCCTTAAGCAAAATACAGAAGAAAATCATAAAGATACATTCACGTTTATATTACATTATAACAAAATATACGTAATTTTGTTGATAAAAAACTGAGATTTTCTAACATAGAATAAAATCAAATTACGAAAGAACTATTCGTATTTAAAACATTCTAATTATATTTTTGTTATCCTTATCCTTTTTCCAAACATAACAATACAAAAGTTTTCTTGTTACATGCAAAAAGTGTTTTTTTGTTGATCAGTGTAATTAAGTTTTGAAACTTAATTCATGAGTTAATCATTAATTGTCTCACGTTTTTTTGAATAGAGCAGAATTAATACATTCTATTTATATTTATATTTAAATATTAATTGATTCAATTGCATATTGGTGGGAAAACATAAGCAGCAGCTAACCGGTTATTATGATATAAAAATCTTAATTAAAATATATGGTTGCTAAATCATAACTTTAATTGATTCAATGAATTTCGTTAATTTTGGTATTTGTATGTGTATATTATATACACATTTACAATTGGTAAGTTTTTCTGTCAGTTTTTTTGAAACTTATACCAAACGACTAAGAACCTGATGCAATAACACAATTGGAAACCATTTTAAAAATGCTTGTATGAAAAACACTAAACAATTATTTGTAAACTAAGTGACTTTCATAAAGAATTAAAAAAAAAATCTTTGCCGCCCTTACTTTCCCTTTCTTCCACATAAAAAATTAAACAAAACAGTCGCGAAACTAGAGTGGATCCTCCCCCCAAAACCGAAAAGTTCTTTTCTGTTATTTTATTTAAATTTAATCTAAAGACACATTCAAAGAGGTAAAAACGGCTTAGGATCATAATAAACGCAGACAAAAAACATGATTGTGAGCAACATATCATGATAACATTTATGATTGTTGTCCAAACATATATTATAATCATTATTAGAATCATAAAATATCCTCCTATAAGTTCTTAAAATAATGAATTGTTATAGTCATTACATGTAATGAGTTATTTCAGTGATGATATCAAAGTAATGACATTAGTGAGTTGCTACATGCAAGAGTTCGCCAACTATGCCCTGCTGTTAATTGATCAATTATTAGAGAAAGTCAAACACAAAGTCATTTGGTTGTTTATATGCTTTTATGTTTAAACGTCAGCGGGCTATTGAAATTTCCTATTGGTTTCTCATAAATACCTTCTGTTTATAAACAATTTTTATGAATTATATTTGTTTATTTTGGTTTTGCTGCAAAATTCACTATTAATATTTTGTTTACCACAATCAACATTTGCTAAAGATTATAAAGATTGACCCCCAAAAATAAAATCCATATAAATCGAGCGGATATTAAACAGAAAAAAAAATAACAAACAATTCAATATATTTGGCTGTCCTTTAAAATAAAATTTGAAATGAATATGTATTCAATTCAGTTTTTTTTTTTTTATAACAAACATATTGTGCGGATAGATGTTTTTGTTTGGTCTTTAAATTTGCCACAATATAAACAAATTAAAGCTATTAAATCTTTTAAATATAAAGTCAACAACGAATAGGAAATGTGGTACAAAAAAAAAATAAATCAAAATTTAAGTCATTTAGACAAGATCAGTTAGAAATAATAAACGAGGTAGGGCACAATCGAATTCTAAACAACATTATATGTTATATATCAAATATATTATTATTAGACTATATCTAAGTAATGCTGACGGTGAGTAGGAGTTATTGAATTGTATGTTGTACAGTATTTGCAAGTCATTACCAAATCACTACCAAATAAGTAAGCGTGTTTTCAACAAAGGTGCGCACGATTCGGCATGGTTACGACAAACAACACCGTGTTCTTTGTAACAATATATTGTTGTCATAAACTAATAATTGTTATATTATTGGGTGTATGACTTAAAAATGCTAGATTTTTTTAAATGTTTACCTTTTATTTTGTAACATTTGTACAATATAAATTTATTCAAAGTATTGCCATCATTCTGGCAACATATGGATTCCGAGCCAAAAGAACTGCTCATCTTCTGAGGCCAAACACGAATCAAGACAATATCGGATACTCTGTTCCAAAGTGAAGTGTATCTCAGAGAGAGCGTTCAGCATTAAAAGAAACATATTGTATTTGGATGAGGCACGGTCTGGACTATAAAGCGGGTGAGGCAACTTCCCACTTCCAACATCGCACAGTGGTTTTTTAGAAACGTTATTTTTTTTTTTTTGGAAATAATTCGATATCTCCGGAACTATTTGAGATATGGCTACGAAATTTCACATGGTTTTTTTTTAAATCGCAAAAAATCCATTTATGATCCGAATGAGCATGAAATATATGAAAAAATGTAAAAATTTTCCAAGGGGTCAAGGTTTGTGGAGCTTCTGAGTAGTAAATAAAGGCTTTTTATATAAGTATTTGATATTGTTGAAAACCTTAGGACTTGAAGATTGATATTTTAGTAAAATTAAATAATTTTGTTAATTTTTGGGACGTCATTTACTTTAAAAACTTAAAAAATTACAAAATGGTGATTTTCCATGAAGAAAAATATAAAATTTTAATTAATGTAAAATTTTAACTTTTAAAGATATCATAACAAAATTTAGAACTATTATAAACTCAATTATCCTTACATCAGCGACATTATAAATTTTAACATTTTTTATTCTCAAATACCGAAATTCCTAAACCGAGGAAAATGTGTTAGAAAAACTGAGTTTTTTCAGAAAAGTGCCTAATTGTGACGTAATTTACCGTGTGATAGTAAAAAAAACTTTGTAGATATTTAAGAAGCATATAGGATTATACAAATATGAAGTTTTTTGAGGATCTGTGCTTTGCCTTTATAGAATTTTTTACTCAAATCTGAAATTTTTTTTAAAAATTGGCCAAATTTGGATAGGTGTTGTGTCCGCTTAAGTGAGCAAAAATTTACTATATACAGTTTTGCTTTAAATTCACTTTCCTGATCATATAAAAATTGTATATAGTCCCGAAGAAATTTTTTTTTCTACAAAAGAAAAAATCTATGGTCCTTTTTGAAAAATATGGCACTTTTTACATGTTCCTACTTTGGATGCGTTTAACTTTTTATAGGGACAAGATAACTATTAGCAAGTTTCTTTTATTTTATTTAGAATTCTATTAGCATTATAGGTGATATTTTAGAAAAAAAATTTGACCCTCCGTAGGCCCGCCACACCTAAAAAACCATAAAAAGTTTGAGCAAAATTAAAAAAAAATATATAAGAAATAAACCTAATATAAAATATCTCTTCAACTAATAGAGATAACCTCCACATGGAAGCGTAGTTTTTGTAGATCTTCTTAAGCACTATTTATAGTTTAAATTTCAGCTCATTCGGATCATAAATGGATTTTTGGCGATTTTTTTTTTTTAAATTTTGATGAGGTGATCAACTTTGAGGGGCAACGCACTGGCCCTCATTAGCGCTAGGATGTTGAACAAATGCAAGTCAACTCGAAAACACCTTAGCTCCAACCACTTAAATATCTCAAATAGTTCCCGAGATACCGAATTATTTCCAAAAAAAAAAAAACTTTTCTAAACCACTGTGCATCGGCCAATGCTCGCTTCAAATAAATTAGTTGCGTTCGGAACGGATTCTCTATCTGGTCATATTTCAGCAGCTCATAATAGATTGGAACCTTATGCTCCCACCAAATAAAGTAAATACTTTAGCGCCATAGATATTTGGCTTTGGTGTCGATTAGGCTGGTTGGTCGGGCTTAACATACGATCACTTACGTTTCGGGTGTTCGTAATGGATCCATTTTTCATAGCAAGTAATGATTCTGTGCAAAAATTATTGTTTTTTATAGCGTTCAAGCAGCATTTCAAGCAGAATTTCATGCATTCTTGGTCTTCAAACTTTTTTTGGCTGGTCTGAGCGATCTTTGACTTCCGTGTCAAAATCACAACTTCTGAACCGCACAAACCATATTTCGCACGTTGAAACCGATAAAATACATTCACCATAAGCTTCAGTGAGCAAATCGGTGTGCTTCAGCGTCACTTTTTTCAAATAAAAGAAGTAAAGCAAAACTTCCCGAATATGACGCTTTGTTGGCACAAAATTCGTCATATTCAAAGCAAAAAAAAACTTTGTTATTTACTCTATAATGTTCAATAACTAAGTGAGAATAAATGACAGATATGTAACCTTCAAAATGACATATAAGTTATTAAAAACAAAAACCACTTTCAAAAGATACGTCATCTATTGTAAATTCCGCATTTTTAAGTGATTACTTATGATCATGTGTGACATTGATATTACGACTATGTTTGATCATAATATGATATTGTATGATACTAATAATGATCATAATATGTTTGGAAATAATCATAAATCTAATCATAATATGTTGCTCTTAGAATATGTTTACCACAACTATGTTTTTTCACTGCATATAGCAGTATCCCGTTTTTCTTCTGTAATTCCTTACGATAATAGTGCCTACAAGTAACTAGTTCTTTTACAGATATCAATGTAATGACTTATATGTATTTGTAGTTGGCTTTCATCACATCACCGTTTAAAATAAATAAGTTAAAATAATAATCCAGAATGAAATGGAAGTTCTAGGTTTAGCTATTGAATTAAAAAATTTCTACTAATATTTCAAAGCGACCAACCATTGTGCTACTAAAATACACCCACTGTAGCCTGCACAAATACGTACTTATCAATTCATCTGACATAGCAATCTTGTTGGCTTTTGTCCAATAATATAAAATATTATTAATTTGTTTTTTTTTCACATATATATATATATTTTTTGAACATTTAGTATATTTGACCAATATTCTTTGGGATGTTTTCATTCTCTACTCATTTATTTTCATTGAAATCAGCACAAAAATGAATTGTCTGTTTTGGATTGCTTTGGACTCAGTTCGATTTGCACTGGCACAGTAGTGATGTACTAAATACATTAAGCATTTAATAGGTGTCCCAAATTGTGTTTTTTCTGGTTTGGTATCTGTTTTATTTTTCTCTGTCATACACAGTAAAATAATGAAATAATAATAAATAATATTTAATACTTAATATTAATTTATTTGTACATGTGAATGGTATTATGTTCGATTTGTTGTTAAAAAAAAAACACAAAACAAATTAAGAACATTTTAAAAACAAGACTGTAAACAAATATGTTTAACCATGTATCTGGTAATGTTTGAAACACAGGGGCGAATAATTATAGGGAGAGATATGTTTAATTTTTAGCATTATTGAATGAGTTTTTCTGTGTATTGTTACGTTTTAACCTTTTTAAAACATTGGTTTATTTCCTTTAAATAAACCGGAAACTTTTGATTGCAAATAAAATCAGTTTTAGTAGTTTAAAATTGTAACAACTCATTATTTATTTAAACTAGCTTGACCCGGTGCGCTTCGCTACCCCTGTCGTAGTCTATGTTGGAAATTTCAATAAAATCGTTTTGGCCGTTTAGTATTTATTGTTTAAGAACTAAAGGTACCAATTTTACCGGTTTTCCCCCTGTTTACCCCTTTCTGGTTCAAGTATTGAAAAAAGTTATAGCCTATTGACGCTTCCAAGTAAGGATCTATCTACGTTCCAAATTTCAATAAAATCGATTCAGCCGTTTAGGCGTGATGCTCAAACAAACAAACAAACAAACAAACAAACAAACAAACAAACAAACAAACAAACAAACAAACAAACAAACAAACAAACAAACAAACAAACAAACAAACAAACAAACAAACAAACAAACAAACAAACAAACAAACAAACAAACAAACAAACAAACAAATAAACAAACTTACAAAGACATTTATATATTTATATAGATGTACAACAACAGTTCAAATAGTCACTCAGTGTCTTTATACACGTTTATAAATTCGCTAAAATGCACACTTTATAATGTACAAACTTAAATGTACAAAACATTTGATGTTAACTCTAACAGCGCCTATGATAAACTCAACTCACGACTGCAATCTCTGTCACTATTTATACACACGCGATCTTTCGTGAATCTTCTACAATGATCTTAACGGACAAACAACTTAGTATGTTCGAATTCTAGAGCTTTCGATGTTAATGTTAGCAGCTTTAACACTTAGTGTTGCCATACTTATAAACAATGCTAATAACCGCATGCTATCAGCATTGTTGATAAGTAGAAGCTTCTACTAATGGACGTGTTTATAAACATGATGAATGTTGCAGGCAGTCGTTACAGAAGGTTAAATTAAAATCGCTATAGCACATTCGTAACAGTATGTTACAAATAAAGGATTTAATTATTTAGCTTACCAGCAAAACCTTACCTATTAACATAATTTTCAATGACGGCTGAGCCGTAAAATTTGTCAGCTTAAGTCGACTTCAAAATAGCTGCTGGACACAAAATAATTTTATTAATTTTGGTTTCCTCTAATCAATTATTTAAGGTCCTAAATATATCACATATCTTCCTAAATTGTTCAAAAATAACTCAGATATCAGTTACTGATAATATTGCCCAGCTGAAATGCTTTAATGCTATATTTAATAGATGTTTACTGTAAACATTTCAAATTTTTTACAAGTTTTTTAACAATATTATAGTCACAGTAATTATGTATATGATTGTGGTAACCATAATATGGCAAAGTAACGATTCATATGATTGTAGGAAAAATATATATATCATTGCAGTAAATAAGTATGTATATGCTTGTGACAACCATTCATCATGAAGAAGGATTTACTATATTATGGATATCATCTAAGAACAACATATTATGATTCATCATGAAAATGATTGTCATGACCATATATTTATTTACTACAACCATATATATGATTTTGAATCTTAACTTTACCATATTATGGTTACCACAATCATATAAACAGTTACTGTAACTATAATATTGTTAAAAAAATTGTAAACATGTTGAAATGGTTACAGTAAACTGTACAACTATATTTTTACTCCGGGTGTGTATTCTCTTTACAAACCAGAATGTTAATGAATTATTATTAATTGAATAAGTTACACTAATAATTTCATATATTGAAAATTTCCCTGAAATTTAGTTGCTATAATGCTATAGTGGAAATAATTCGATATCTCGGGAACTATTTGAGATATTGTTACAAAATTGCACATGATTCGAGTTTATTCGCAGTTGTTCAGCTTCCTAGCGATAATGGGGGCCAGTGCGTTGCCCCTCAAAGATGGTCACCTCGGGTCGCAAATTTAAAAAAAAAAATAGCCAAAAATCTATTTATGATCAAAATGAGGTGAAATATAAAATATAAATAGAGCTTAAGAAGATCTACAAAAAATACGCTTACATGTGTAGCTTATCTCTATTAGTTGAAGAGATATTTAAGTTTATTTATTTATTTTTAATTTCGCTCGATCTTTTTATGGTTTTTTAGATGTGGCGGGCCTACGGAGGATCGAAATTTTTTTTTTAAATATCACCAATATTGGTTAAAAAATTCTAAATAAAAGAATAAAACTTCCTACAGTTATCTTGTCCCTATAAAAAGTTAAACGCATCCAAAGTTGGAACATGTAAAAAGTGCCGTATTTTTTAAGTTTTTTCCCACAAAGGACCATATATTTTTTCTTTTGTAGAAACAAATTTTCTTCGGGACTGTATACAATTTTTATATGAAACGGAAAGAGAATTTAATGCAAAAGCATGTAAAGTAAATTTTAACTCACTTAAGCGGCCACAACACCGCCCAGACCTATCCAAACTTGACCAATTTAAAAAAAAATTTTAGATTTGAGTAAAAAATTCCAAAAAGGCATAGCACCAATCCTCGAAAAAACTTCATATTTATATAACCATATATGCTTCTTAAATATCTACAAAGTTTTTTTACTATCACACGTTAAATAACGTCACAGTAGGCACTTTTTTGGAACACATTTTCCCCAGTTTAGGAATTTCGGTATTTGAAAATAAAAAATGACAAAAATTATAATGTCTTTGATTTAAGGATAATTGAGTCTATAGTAGTTACAAATTTTGTTATAATATCTTTAACCGTTAAAATTTTACATTTATTCAAATTTTATATTTTTCTTCATGGAAAATCACCATATTATAATTTTTTAAGTTTTTAAAGTAAATGACGTCCCAAAAATTTATAAAATTATTTAATTTTACTAAAATATCAATCTTCAAGTCCTAAGGTTTTCAACAATATCAAATACTTATATAAAAAACCTTTATTTACTGCTCAGAAGTTCCACAAACTTTGCCCCCTTTGAAAAATGTTTACGTTTTTTCATATATTTCAATTTTTGGCGATTTTTTAAAAAAAATGAGACCCGAGGTGACCAACTTTGAGGGGCAACGCACTGGCCGCCATTAGCGCTAGAAAGCTGAACAACTGCAAATCAACTCAGCTCCAGCCATGTGAAATTTTGTAAGAATATCTTAAATAGTTCCCGAGATACCGAATTATTTCCAAAAAAAAAAAAAATTTCTAAACCACTGTGCCCCGGTAAAATGCTTTAATGCATTATTTAGAGTATTTTCCTTATAATTGTTGATATTTGACAGAATGTTAATGAATTATTATTAACCATTTGAATAAGTTACACTAATAATTTTATATATGGAAAATTTCCCTGAAATTTAGTTGCTATAGTGTGCCTGTAACTATTCTCCTTACGGTGCCATTGAAAATTGAGTGCATTTTTCAATGAAAGTTGCTGAAATTTGTGCATACAATCTGTTCAAGTTTTAAGTAAATAATATATATTTTTTTCACAATACCAATGATTTTTATTGGTCATAAATATCAGTAATAGTATATAGATTTCCAATGTAATGATGGAATAAAGTAAGTCAAAAAAATATTCTAGAAAATGATAGCAACATAGGGAATTTTGTATAAATAAAGTAACTTACGGAATTAAAATCGATTACATACCTGTAAAGAAAAGAAAATACTTTAGTTGTTATATAAATATCAAAATAAGACACATTTTAACATATTTTAAAATTAAACACAATCAATTTAACATTATAAGTAATCAATATACTATTCGATGTATGACTTCATGGAGTAATGCGAGCAATTCTTGGTCTTCACCACTTCTGAACCGCACAAACCATCTCTCGCACGTTGAAAACGATGGAACACATTCACCATAAGCTTTTGTGAGCAATCTCTGTGCTTCAGCGACACTTTAATTTAAAATTAAAGAAGTAAAGCAAAACTTCCCGCATATGACGCTTTGTTGGTACAAAATTCGTCATTTTCAAATTAAAAAAAACTTCTTTGTTTACACTGTAATGTTCAATAACTAAATGAGAATAAATGACAGATATGTACCCATCAAAATGACATATAAATTATTGAAAACAAAAACCGCGTTCAAAATACACCCCATCTATTGTAAATCCCGCATTTTTAAGCCATACAACCAATACATTTTTCTGAAAAAACTAATTTCAACAATAAAAACAACTAAATTTAACATTTTACTAAAATGTTTGCGATATCCTTCTTATAAATCTGTTTAGTTTTATTGTAAGTGTTTATTCAACCACTACTTGAAATTACATTATGTCAAAATCACGTTTTAATGTTATGCAGGAAAAGGCGTGCTGTTCTAAATCTATATTTAATATGTTGACCTTAAAAGCAAGTGAAATTAAAGGGTGTTACAATAACAGATATAAATTTGTGGTGTGCTGCATGTGCTAAACAATTTGCTTTAGTGTATTTCAAGTTTGTATAAAGCACAATTCAAAACCGAATCGAACTATTTGAAATCTTTATAACTGTACAATTACTTAAATCATTAAGTTTTATAAAGTTCTTGAAATAAAAAAAATTAACCCTGGAAACTTTATTTTTAAAAGAACATAAGTGAATATTCAACTTCAGTTTAATATGTTAAAAACTATCTGAAAACTGTCAGCGGAGAATTTGTCATTTCAAATTCAAAGCTGAGTTCACAATATTATGCAAATGGTCTTGCATCATTGCATATGCATTGCATTTTAAGTTTTCACTAACAACATATACAGAAATAGACCATTGCATAAATTTGCAATACAAATGCACAAGATTGTGAATACCGCTAATGGATTTTTAAGTTTTGTAAATTGTAGTTTTGATGCTCGGTCTCCAATTTGTTTCGATGTTAATAAGTTTAATGAGTTTCGCTTACATTCAAGTTATGTGCATCAGAATAGTCAAGCAATTGAGAAACATTACAATTACCCAGCAGGAAAAAGATTCCTTCCTAAAGACCTTGTTTTACAGACATAAAAAAACCGAGCAGCATTGCAAAATCGGAGCCAAAGTCTTGCATACTCGCTTCTGTTAAAGCACTGATAGAAGGCCTACTTAAGAAGGCATATTAGAAGGTCTTCTGTTAAAGGCCTGTAAGGAGACCTGCCACGTAATGCCTCACAGCAGAGACCTGCGCCGAACGGCTGTAAGCCGGCTGAGCCGAGCCGCCGAATTTTTTTTGCCTTAAGTCGGCTTGATAAAAGTTCCTTAGTAATTTCATAAAATTTTCAGAATTTCAGTTTTTAAATTTTCAATTATTTGGAATTTGAGTAGTTATTCTTCAGTCGGCTGACAGCAGGCTAGCCGCCGCCGAACTTTTTTGGATTCAGCCGCCGCCGCCGTGAAATTTAGTCGGCGCAGGTCTCTGCCTCACAGAATGTCTACATAGGAGCTTCTATTAAAAAAAACTAAAATTGAAGGTCTGCTGAAGCAAGCATTCAAAGAGAGTAATTAGGGACTAAAACCTTTTTTTCATGCACTTGGAGTTTATTTTCTTTTTCAATACAAATTTACAATATTATTTACCCCTATTACTGACATCCCCTTTTCATTATTGTGGCTGTCACGAGAACATTTGTGGCTGCTTTCAAAAAAAAAAAAAATCCATTTTAAACAGATTTGGCAGCATTTGTAAAATAATGTTTTCAAGTAAAACTGGCAGACTTTAAAAGGAAACGGGAAGCAATGGCAACAAAATAAATCAATTTAAATCTTAAAATAGCTTTATTTTCTTAAGGAAATTTTAAATAAATTAAATTTCCTTCAATTTTAATTATAAAAATTAATTAAATTGTAGGTCTTATTAGGCTTTTATTTACAACTTTTTCTTAATATTTTTTTATGTTAACGGCTTAAACGTGCTTTAAGAAGACTATTATATGTAGAACATTAAATCCCTAGAGCTGGACATTTGTTGCCTGTGAAAGGTGATAAATTTCCCCTTTTTTTTTTTTGAAAAAAAGCAACAATGTCAGGGAATTCTATAGAATCGCTATGATGAAGATGAACATTATTGCAAAATGTTTTTTTTTATTTTTCATTTCTACTGCTATAAAATCGTATAAAAATGTGCTTTATAAAAAAATTACAGCACGTACCAGAGTAAAATTGAACAGAAAACATGGAAAGAACACATGAAATGGAACTGAAGTACAAAATGATAAACAGATGTTTATTTCATTCTGAGTGAAATGCAAAAAAATAAAAAAATTATATACAATTGATGAAGAAAACAAAAAAATTATAAAAAAAGAAATTAAATTGAAAGTAGCTGCTGGACAAAGACTTGCATACAAAAGGAAGTTTAAAACAATAAATAAATAAAAATTTTATGAACAAAAACAAATGATTTCACAGGAAATTTTGTAGGTAAAATACAGTAGTTGGAAAAAATTGGAAAAAATATGATATCAGAGTCATAATTGTTTAAAAATAAAAGGGGGAAAAACGGGTAATTAATTGGCTTATGAAATATGTACGTTTAAATGTTTTAAAAAAAGTACATTACAAACAAAAGTGACTTGACTTAAGTTTAATTAAAACAGTTTTAATTGCTTTTTAAATGTTCATAAATTTAATTTTTTTAAAACAAGTACATTTTGGTATAAGAAATTTCCAAAGTCATTTTTATAAGAAAACTAATTAGTTTCTTCTTAAGTAACGCATTTTAAATGAAAGTGTCTAACCATACCATCCCTAAAGACAATAAAAAAATTAAAATTGACTTCACTTTAGATTACTTGTGGACACTAAAGTGACAATTGGCTCTATATTAGTTTACCTGGGATGTGCAATGTAGCCAATTGACTTTTATTTCCATTACAAAATAACACATTATTAAAAAGTACCGGATTTTTAAGCCAACTCGGATAAAGTCGGACAAATTGCAAACGTTAAATTAAATCAAAATCAGGAGGAGTGTTCCCAAAGATCGTGTCAAACAAGTAACATTTTGAAAGTCAAAAGATTCATAATGCCCAAAAAACATTTGCTTGAGCCCACCTCCTTGTAGTATTAGAAAACTATCTGAGCTTTAATCAACACTGCCTTATTTTTATTTACTCAAATCAACCACTCGCGGAGAAGAAATATGGTTCTTTGTAACTATATATTGTTTTTATATATACGTGAGAAGGGTATATATATAGGTTTGTCATTCCGTTTGTAATTTCCACAATATAATTTTCCGACCCAATAAAGTATATATATTCTGGATCCTTATAGATAGCGGAATCGATTAAGCCATGTCCGTCTGTCTGTTGAAATCAAATTTCTGAAGACCCCAAATAACTTACAAACTTGATTCATACTTCAATATATCGGGAATTCTTCAGACTCGGTTGCTATTTAAAATCGAGAAAATCGGCCCACAAATGGCTGAGATATAAGGACAAAACCGGGACAACCTCGATTTTTGGCCTATTTTTTATCCATATCTGGATTACTAATTCATTAATATAGACAATATGGATAACTAATGATAGATATTTCAAAGTCCATTGCAACGATCTATATAAGGCTATAGTAATTTGGGCCTACAATGGGTCAAAATTGGAAAAATATTTTATAACCCGAATTTATTTTTTTACCAAAAAAATTTTTTGTCATAAATTTTTTTGTCATAAATTAAAAAAAAATTAAAAATTTAAATAAAATTAAAAACAAATTTTTGAAAAAAAATTATTATTTTTAAAATTTTAAAAAACAATTTTGAAAAAAAAAACATTTTAAATTTTGTTCACCTAAAAATATTTAAAGTTTTTATTTTAAAGTATAATTTGGTGAAGGGTATATAAGATTCGGCACAGCCGAATATAACTCTCTTACTTGTTTTTAATTAATTTTTACAATATTTTAGTTACTGTAAACATTTTGATGTTCATCGCAATTATAAATTTGAATATGATTCACTGAAACATAATTAGTTTTCAAACAACTAAAGGCTGATAAATAGGCAAACATATTTGGTCAATTCACAAGGTCTCTTATTAGTCATATTGTCATAATATCCTAATATATCACGACTCGGCGGTTCGGCGGCTCGGCTTAACCGACTCTTAGGCAGTCGTTTAACGATATGGTTGGTTACGATAACACAACAAACATAGTAGTATTATTTTAGGATATTTTTTGCTTGAAAAGCAATAAAAACCATTGAGAAATAATAGGACATTATGACAATATGACACGATAAGAGACCTTGTGAATTGACCAATTGTATTATATCATTTACAACTACTTCAACTTACATCAGTTTCTATGGGTGGTATAAATATTAAGGAATGAAAAGCTCTCGATGTTCTAGGCATGAGAATTCAGTGTGATGTTCGCTGGACAAAACACATTTTTCAAGTGTCGAAAGAAGCATTCAAGTGAATCTAAGACGGTGTAATCTAAGACGGTGTAAGAAATTCTTCACTTCATCTGATCTCCTTACTATCTACACCACTTATATCCCACCCAAAATGGAATACAACTCTCATGTATGGGCCGGTGCTTCGAAGTCTATTTTGGAGTTACTTGACCGCGTACAGGAGAGGGCGAAGGTCCTTATCGGTGACAGAAGGGTGTCCAGCTCTATTGATTCTCTGGAGCATCGTCGCAATGTGGGTTGTGTTTCACTGTTCTATCGATACTACAATGGAATGTGTTCTGATGAAATTAGGGAACTCGTTCCTGAAACCCGTAGTTTCTTACGAAATACGCGTTCATCATGGTGGGCTCATCCATTCGTGGTCGATTGGTCAGTGGATCGCACAACACACTACAGAGAAAATTCGTTTTTTAGCCGTACCGTCCGTATATGGAATAAGCTTCCTGTCGAAGTATTTCTTGTAACTTTCAATGTAGGAAAATTCAAATCAAATATCCACAAACACTACTCCCTCTATCCTCCTTCCCATAACCTATCCAAGAAAAAAAATGTTTTAGATCCAAACAAACTATGTTTACTTTTAATAATAGTTTGTTTTCAGCATTTGTAAAATGCTTTTGCATTAATGTTTAGTTGGTGTTTGTCTAAACTATGATATATTTTCGAGTAAAGTTTGGGTATCTGTAATTCTCATACGCTCTATAGTTTATTGCTATGATCTTTTCCCTTTTTTCTGGCAACATATGGATACCGAGCCAAAAGAACTGTTCATCTTTTGAGGCTAAGAACGAATCAAGCCAATATCGGATACTCTGTTCCAAAGTGAAGCGTATCCTAGAGAGATCTTTCTGCATCAATCGAAGCAAATAGTATTCGAACGGGGCAAGGTCTGGACTGTAAGGCGGGTGAGGCAAAACTTCCCAACCACTTCTTTCTTAATTGTTTTTACGGTTCATATATGGCTGAATATTCTGGGCGTTTTTCGGCAAATGCTCGTATCAAACGAATCAGTTGCATTCGGTAGAGGTCCCATGTGATGGCATCTAGCCAGCCACCAAATACAGAGCATTACCATGGATACTTGGCTATTGTGTAGATTAGACTGGTTGTCCGGGCTTCACGTACGATTTCTTACGCTTCGAAATGGATCTATTTTTCATCGCTAGTAATGATTCGGTGAAAAACTAATTTTCTTTTATAGCGTTCAAAGATCATTTCGGACAAAATCGTATTCCAAGGTCTCTCGACCTCAATTCGTATGACACTCAATTTCCCCGCTTTTGGATGAATCCTGCTGCTCGCAAACATTTTGAAATTGCTGCTTGAGTAGCTCCCAATGATTTTGCAAGCTCTTGTAGAGTTTGACAACAATTTTCATAGAGTAATGCCTCCAATTTTTGGTCTTTAAACTTTTTTTGATGGCCTGTGCGATTAAAAACAAAAACCGCGTTCAAATGATACGCCATCTAGTGTAAATGCCGCTTTTTTAAGTCACGCACCCAATAATATGATAAGTTTGGGTCAGATTACGATTGTTTTGGATCATACAATGTAATGATCATAATGGGGTATAATATGATGTTATAACATCGCAGTATGATAAACCCTTTCAGCCACGGTTTTATGTGTATAAGTTTAAAATCAAAACAATATTTTATTAAAAAAAAGTAAGAAAAAATAAATCAAAACATAAAAAACCACCCCATTGCCAGGTTTTTTTGTGGAGTAAGGTGGTTAGTTTACTAACCACCGTGTCTGTTGGCATTAAAAATAATTATAAAACAAATTTTCGTATCGCATAAATTTTTTTGAAACGAAATTGCAAAGCAACACTGAATTCGATGAACAATAAACATTATGTGCTTTTTTATTGAAGGCGTGAAAGTCTCTTAAAAAACTGCGGTTTACCTTATTTTCAAATTAATATATTTATCTAACCAGTGCACCCTGACTGCAAAGTTTTGCAAAAAAACATAAACGATGACTTCAAAAATTTTAATTGTTTAGCAAAATGCCAATAAACTATGTTTTAAAGACTGTAGAAAAGGTGGTTAGTAAAGTGACCACTAAACCTCAAAGAGTTAATAGGAAAATAGTATGATATAATATTATGACTATATTTGATCATAATATGATATTTTATGATACTAATAATGAGCATAATATGTTTGGACTACAATCATAAATCTTATCATAATATATTAATCTCAGATTATGTTTACCACAACCATGTTTTTTCTCTGCGTACAACATTTCTTCAACAATGGATAATCGGTTCAAAACAATCGATTCAAAAGAGTTTCGAACATTTGTATTGAATTTCATTTGAATTTTACTTTTCCCACCAATATAATTTTTCATCATGGTAAGAGTACTTCTACATCTCAATCTAACACTTATTTGAGTCGACCACTTGCGGATCTCTGCATGTTGTGGTGGAAAATGATCTAAACTGGGCGTTAACTTTTTCTAAATTTTAAAATTGCAAAGCCAACGTTTGTTCAAGTCTGAGTAATCAGTTCAATCAAATTGATTCAAAATAAGATTTGAATGTTCCTTTTGAATTTCATTAAAACAATTTGCTTTTAATCAAAAACCAACTAGTAAACCTCGTTCTACGTTCTTATAATCTTTCTGACTGACTGACTACTTTAAGTCTGCTGCGTACTAGTAAATACTTTATTGATAATTAAATTAACTCACTAAATTAATGAGCAGCATTTTTCATCTACTCAAGACAAAACAAAAGCTAAAGTTAAATGATGATAATAATTGAACAGAGTTTTGTAAACTTTTATCTTAATTAACTTTTGACACAAAAACAAGCACAAAACTCCTGTTGCAATCTTGCCAATTAGCGTAAATATCTTAAACGAACAAAAGAAAACAAAAAGATTAAAATGAAAAATTTGACAAGAAAAAAAAAGAACGAAAACAAAATCTGATTATTAGGTACGTATTAACAAAGTGGTGTAAGCATAGATGTTTTGGGAAAAACACAATAACACTGGGCCCAAATGGAAGAAAAACTACGAAAAATCTTAGAACTGCAAGAAATCTAAATTTTAGGAAAACTAGTGTTATGTTGTAGTAAAATACAATTTAAAGCAGTGGTCGGCTTAGACAGAACATACTACATTATAAAAAGAATATTCTAATTGTGTTTTTAATGCACAATCTACAATTTGTTCCCTTTTGATCACTATAACGAGTTTCGAACACATTTATGTTTTATACATCTATATAGTCGATTGCGCTCGGCCCCTGGTGGCAATGACTGCAGACCACCGATTTAAAGCAGCGTTCGGCACTCATAGTCACCAAGGGCCGAACCCAATCGCACAACAGGAAGGTCAACTTCAAGAGACCACTAAAATAAAATTCAAATCGTAATATAAACCCTCTCCGACGTTTTATTTGTTTCTTTTGCTCATTTTTCATAAAAAAATTTTGGTACAAAATTTAAAACAACTTGTAATATGCTTATGTTATAAGTACCAGCTAAACTCCTTAATAATTCAGAAAAACTATTTTAAACATCAAGATTTCATTTCTTCTGCTCCATGAAGAAACACATACAGCTTAAATTTAAAAACTTTATAGTATAATTCCTTTCATTTATTCAAGTTTATTTTTATATTGTTGTATTTTTTTTTTTTAAGAAAAAATGCGAGTATAATAAAACACAACAATAAAAAAACAAATTGTATTAAAGATAAGAATTTAATATGTACAATAAAGCACAAAAAATACTGGGATTATAGTAGAACTGAGACATTGTTTCAGCACCAAAAATTGATAACAATATTTTATGAGATTTTCCAAAAGAACTCTTTTGAAAAATTAAGGTACGTTCTCAGTGTTTAAATAACCACTATATACACGCGGAAAAAAAATATAGTTTTGCATGTTTACTGTAACCATTTCAACGTATTAAACAATATTATAGTCACAGTAACTATTTATATGATTGTGATAACTATAATATGTTTAATTTACGATTCACATGATTGTTTCAACCATATATATGGTTACAGTAAACATTTATATGTTTGTGACAACCATTTATATGATGAATAATTTCATCATAATATGTTGTGCTCATATTATGATATCCATAAGCCGAGAGCAACATAATATAGTAAGTCCTTCATTATATATATGGTTGTCACAAACATATATTTGTTTATTTAACCATATATATGGTTGATACAATCATGTGAATAGCAAATTTACCATATTACTGTTACCACAATCATATATATAGTTAATGTGACTATAATATTGTTAAAAATATTGAAATGGTTACAGTAACCATGCACAACTATATTTTTTTTCTGTGTGTATAGAAAATGTTTATCAAATACAAATAATAAGGACTTTCTACTGTGATATTTTCTAAGTGAAAGAGTTTTTGTAAATTAAACACTTGTTTTTGCTAAGTAATATTTGAACAATATGAAGCTATCTTTAACATAAATTGAAACTTACTTCATTAAAATGTTTTTAAGTTCTAAGCAATTGATTGTCATTAATCAGCTTGTCGTGTCGAGCATGTTTAATGAACTCAGCATGACTTGCCAATGTTTGGTGTGACAAATGTCGTCTTATTATGCAAGACAACATTTGCAGGACTTGAATAAAAATGTGGCTTTTAAAGCTGTTTAATGTAAAGCAATTATAAGACATGACCACCTTGAATGTGAAATGCGTAATTTATGGAATTGATTTTAATATTTATTGAAGCTTTCACATTAGGCAATTAGTTGTGCATGTGCTTACCTCTGTTGGTGTCAAAGGTAAGGTCGGATTAAGGAGAAGAAATGTTTTCAAATTTAAATATAGACATGCAATATGTTTTGTTCTTTCATTCTTATTTTTGAAAATGATAACCAGACTTGGGCAACTTAATTGCCTAATGTGAAAGGGGTCTTATTAAAATAATATTTATGATTTACTGTAATTATTATATTCTTTATTATACGATATGGACAATTCCACGAAAATGACTACCACGACTGAAAAAACAAAAACTCTTGAAACTTTTTTTCAAGATGATTTGAATAGGAGAAAACACTAAAATGTTACTATGTGAAAGTATTTGGAGCTTATTACAACATTTTAAGAGCAAAAATAATAGTTTAAACTGACAATATTTAATTTATGTTTTAGGCTAAGATTGCGGCGAAAACTATGCTCCCAATTAGCATGTAGTACAAAATGAATTTGACTCTAATTGTTTTTTTGGTATTATCAAATTGTTTATTGAAACCAAATATATATTTTCAATTATTTTTTTTAGTTTTTGTATACATATATTTACAGAATATATATTGTTTTACTATAAGAGAAAAATGTGTCACGTACGATATTAAATTGTATTTATTATAAATTCATCCAAAGATTATTTTTATTTAAATATGGAGGATTGTAAAGAAATTAAAAGAAAACATAATTCTTCACAAGATTCGCAAATTTTCGCATATTTCTACATGTACCTCAAAATTACTTCCGTTTTATGTCACGTACGATATGCGATTATTTCGCTCTATATTTTGGACAACATTGTTTCGGAAGAACTTTTTATTTTTTTAAAATATAGTACACTCTGAATGGAACATAAACACCAAATTATTTTTGCAAAATCTATTCCACTCTACAGGCGTACAAATGTCACGTACGATGATACGGAATTTCCCATATGTCAATAATTTGCATGTTTGTAAAAAATGTCTTCAAAGTTTGAACCATAGATAAATACACATAGATAGGAAACTCTCCTTAACTCAGTTGAAAAAACCTAAGTGGTGAGATTGTATTAGTAAAAAAAAAACTATCCAAAAACAAAAAAAAAAACACTCGTATGTGTGATTATTTTGAGTTTTTCTCTAGTTTCCGATCTATGTTTATTTCTCTATGGTTTGAACGAAGAAAACTTATCTTCGGATGTGCCAAATCTTATATACCCTTCACTAAATTATACTTTAAAAAAATTTTAAATATCCTAAGGGAAACAAAATTAAAAAAAAAAATTATTATTTAAAATTTTTTTTTTTTTTTTTCAAAACAATTTTTTTTTTTCGATTTTTGAAAATTTTTTTAAATTTAAAAAAAAAAAATTTAGTTTATTAGTGAAAAAAATTCCTGTTAAAAATATTTTTTCCGTATTGTCTATATTAATGATAATATATATTATAGATCAAAAATAGGCCAAAAATCGAGGTTGTCCCGTTTTTTTCCTTATATATCAGACATTTGTGGGTCGATTTTCTTGATTTGAAATAGCATCCGAGCCGGGAGAATTCCCGATATATTGATGTATCAGTAATGCTTGTAATTTATTTGGGGGCTACCAAAACATACAGACGTACATGGCTTCGCTATCTATAA
This sequence comes from Calliphora vomitoria, assembly GCA_942486065.2. Taxonomy (NCBI): domain Eukaryota; kingdom Metazoa; phylum Arthropoda; class Insecta; order Diptera; family Calliphoridae; genus Calliphora; species Calliphora vomitoria. The sequence continues at coordinate 110,781,699 of OW818030.2, read as the reverse complement.
CGATCCAGAATACATATTTACTTTGTGGGGTCCCTAATGAAGAATGTGGAAATTACAAACTTATAAGTATACAGTCGCCGAAATAAAGATAGGTTCACATATTTTTTCCCATTTTTTTCTAAGTGTAACTAATTTTTATCACATTTTTTGGGTCTGTGTATTTATATGTCAAATCTCTATATATTCCGTTATAATTTTTTGGTCGGTCTTTTGCTATAGTTAAAAAAAATAAAAATATACCATTTTTAAAGCAAAATTAGAGCGAAATAAATATAAGTTCAGTGATTATTCTAGACGATTCTTTATTAGAGTACAGGTAAAATTGCATTTTTTGCATCGTTTATTGCTTTTCAAGCTTCTAACACAGCTTTTTAACAGCTTAAAAACTTTAGGTTTCCACTTTTTTACGTTTTTTTTTTAAATGGGTCGTGCAAAATCTTTATCAGCCGAAGAACGTGGAAAAATATTGGCTTATAAAGATCAAAAGCTTTCAAATCGCCAAATTGCAAAAAAGATTGGAAGATCTCTTAATGTTGTAAACAACTTTTTGAAATTAAAGGAAAATTATGGGACAAAGAAAAGTCCCGGCCCAAAACCAAAGCTAACTCAACGCCAAAAATCGATGATAATGCGAGTGGCATCAAGGGAAAACTTATTTGCTCCAGAAATTAAAGCGCGCCTGAACCTCTCAGTGAGTACCAGAAGAGTTCAACAAGTGTTGCGTAACTCAAAACGCTTTCAATACACCAAAAGGATGGAGCGCCCAGCACTTTCCAAAGAACATAAAGAAAAACGACTTTTATGGGCAAAAAGTCATATGGATTTCGGCGACAAGTGGGAAAAAGTTTTATTTAGTGATGAGAAGAAATACAACTTAGATGGTCCAGATGGTTTCCAATATTACTGGCATGATTTACAAAAGGAGAAAGAGGTTCGAATGAGTAGAAATTTTGGTGGGGGTTCTTTAATGATTTGGGGAGGTTTTTCCATCAAAGGGAAGCTCCCTTTGGCATGGATTTCTACAAGGATGACCTCAGAAAATTACTGTGAAATGCTGGAAATTTCTTTGATTGAACACGGGGAAGATTTAATGGGAAATAACTTAATTTTTCAACAAGATAATGCAGCCATTCACACATCCCGTTCTACTAAAGAGTGGTTCAGATCAAAAAATATTGATGTTCTGGACTGGCCAGCCAGAAGTCCCGATTTAAACCCGATAGAGAATTTATGGGGCATTCTGGCGCGCAAAGTTTATGCTAATGGTAAGCAATTTTCTGGCGTAAATGAGCTGAAAGATGCGATTCGGACGGAATGGGCAAATATTTCCCAGGAAACTTTAAAAAAACTTATAAATTCGATGAACAATCGCATATTTGAAGTGATAAAAAATAAAGGAGGAAACATTAATTATTAATTTTAAGGAAAATTTGTTTTTTTTCGCGATACTAAAGGTGAACCTATCATTATTTCGCACCTATATTTGAATTTTTTTTATTTTTTTTCGTTAACATTATGGTTTTAGCTAGTAACTTAATTAATCTTGTACAAACATTGAATTTAAATAAAAAACATATGGTTTATAACATTTTTCTTTAATTTAAAGTATGAAAATTTATTTATTTTTAAATAATTAAAGCGTATCAAAACGATAAGAAAAGTTCTAAAAAAATGTTAATGAATAAACACTTTTATTAAATATCCTATCTCAATATGGGCATTTCGACGGTCAAGAATGCGACATTCGTATTCCTTTGAAGAGACAAACATAAAGAAATTTAAAGAATTTGTTTTTTTTTTTTTTTTGTTTCCAGTTTTCGACAGTATTTTAGTAGCAGTATATTTTGAGCAAAAATATTGTTTCCATTATTGTTTGACTGCATTTAGAAAAATGGAACAAATTTCGGAATTAAAACATCATTTTTTAAAGTGATTTTTTTTTAAATGAAGCTTTTTGTTGATAGTTATCTTTTAGAAGTATTTGAATTCCCTTTTTTATAGCATTTAGTATGATTTAGCACGCGACATTTATAATGTAGCATATTTTCCCGTCACATTTGAAATACGGATTAGTCCAAGTAATTTCAACAAAAGCTTCGTATTTATTTATTGTTGCGATATACTTTTATATAGTACGAGAACTTCAAGAACTTTAATTATTTAACTAAGCCCCTTGGTAATGAACTGCCTACCTTCTTTACAGCTTTTTCAATGATTCTCAGCATTTTCTCAAGTGGTTTATCGCATTCTTAGTACTTTTGTGGATATCTTTTAATACAATTTTTAGTGTGATTATTAAATGCATCTATTTTTTTTAGTTTAAGCCCCTAAATTTTGATTTGATAACAAACGACGACTTAGGTACAAGAACGCGACACTTAAACATAAACAAAAACCAATGAAAAATGTACCGTTAATCGGACTTTGATTTATTTATTGCTGATAGTAACAAAATTTATCAGCAGGCGGTCGATGTCTTTACAAAAAGCAATTAACAAACTATATTTGCTTCATAATGTCTGAAAATTATGTTGCTTGGCAAATTTCAAGAATCTAGCAAGACAAAGCTAATTGTAAACTTAAACTTAAGGCCTTATTTTATAAAACACAACGACAAACTTTAAACAAATAATGTATGGAAAAAAATCAAGTTTAAAACCTTTTCCCAGTATTCTTCATACAAATTGCTTACGTTTCTAGAAATAGAAATTTCCCAAAAAGTTAATCAAAACCTTTCTTAACAACTAAATAGTACAATAAATGATGAAATTTATAGAGATGAGGGCCTCTAAAAAAGCATGTTACCATGTGTAGGATGCTGCATCACAATATTATTATTTTGAGTCGATCAAGTATTCAATATGCAAGGGACTCGTTTGAATTTTGTTAAACAAGAAAATCGATTTTGTACCAAAAGAAAACAATACCCACATTGTTTAAAATTGCGATCAATAGAAAAGTTTGATCAATTATAAAGGAAATTTTAAAGATGCTATAACCACAACATGATCATATGATTCATTATATTTTTACATAGCCATGTTATGTTTCAGCTGGAATCATAATTTTCTTGACCTCAATCATATTATTGTTGTGCTTTTATCATAATATGATGATGGTAGCATAATACAATTTAACGTATGTATATGACTCAATCATAATATGACGCAGCTATATCATGGTCACCACAACCATGTTTTTTCTCTTGTTTTTCATATTCAAGTGGTGTGAAACACACAATGGCCGAGAAAATTTGTAACAACTTTAATATTTTCCAACCGATTTGTTTTACTTATATCTTGTTAGAAAGATAATTCAGTAATTCATTTATGATACAACAAATATTTAATAACTCAATCCTAAACGTCTCAGTCATTTTAAGATCTTCGGAAAGAATTAAGCATAAAAACAGCCTTTCTGCAAGAAGTTAAACTCAAACATTCCACACTTAATTTTTTCCAGCAGTCTCCATTTCGCCATTGAATTTACACTTTAAAAGCCCACATAGCAAATAATATTAAATTGCATTTCAAATAAGAGAAAGTAAAAGTAAAACAATAACATCTTACATAAACCATAATTAGCAATTTAACTTAATTAGTAGTGTCAACTAAAAGTAAAGTAAAAGATGATATAAAAAACCTATGTTGTATAAAAGTAAAAAGGAAAAGAAAAAAACTAGCACGTTTTTGTTGCCATAGTCACGTCACGCTTTTTAGAAAGTGAATTCAAATGGGAAGTAAAAAAGTTGAATTCAATTAAACCCTTACATCAACTTAAGATGGCTAGTTCAAGATACTAGCACCTGCTTAGCAAACCTTTCACAGCTACATAAGTATATTGTACTTTTCCCTTTATTAATTTAGACATTTAGTCATTAAATTATTTATTTTAGTTAGTTTATTCAAACATTCAAAGAATTATAAAAGTTGAATTAAACTAACCCTAACATTAACTTAAGGTGGCTAGTTAAAGAGCCAGTCACTTACTTATTAAGCTTTTCACTGCTATACTTTTCCCTCTACTTTAATAATTTTGTTGTTTCTACACTCATTCATTAATTTATGTATTTTAGTCAGTTAGTTAATTCATTTTAGCAAGATGTTGTAGTATTTAATGCAAATATTAATTAATCATCATTATTTAGATGTTTATCTAAGAAATTACAAAGAAGAAGGTTAGAGTTACTGATAGAAAGATATGGAGACAAAGAGGAACAAGACATTTAACTGATAATGTTAAATAAATAAATAAAAATAACATTTACACATTTGGTTGGCTTAATTTACATTATTTCTAAACACAAAAAATACCCTACAGTTTTATTAGAGGCATGTATCAATTTTCGACATAATTTTGAAGACCAAGAATTGGAGGCATTTCTCTATTTGTAGTTCTTTGACAAGTTTGATTACTTATGCAAAGATAAGCAAATATATTGTTTTACACATCCCAAGTAATCTATTACAGAGTTGTCACTTTAGTATCCCCAAGTAATCTAGAGTGTAGTCTGTCTTATTTTTAATTTTTCTTTAAGAAGTAGTTAGTGTACTCACCAAATATAGTCTAGTGGAGAGATAAATGCATTGAGTGCAGCTTATTAATTTATATTGAATCCCCACATGTAGCCAATTCGGTAACCAGTCATAAAGTAAATCAGTAGATTGGCCACAATCGTTAGAACTGCTGGGTACTTATAGACACTTACTTATAGATACATACCTATATTTGTAATTTTATATATGTACATCTGTATTTATATTTGCTGCTGTATCTTTTAAATGAAGACACTCTCTCTCTCTAACTATTTATTCGTAGTCATTATTGTTACGTGTTATAGTTATTGTATCTGTGTATCTTTTAGTGTAGAAACATTTCGCAACACATGCAAACTTATGTGCCGGTGTTTTTTTTACCCAGTTGTTGTTTTTGTTGTGTTTTAGTATATGTAATTTAGAAAATAGCTTTATTGCTGTATTATTATTGTCTTAGTCTTATCTTGTTATTGTGCTGCTGCTGTTAAACTATCTTCAACACATTAATTAAACTCTTATGCCATTGCAGCCAGAGATGACTTTTATTGAATTATTACTTTTTGGTCTATTGTGTTTACTCTTCTGTAATAAGTACTTAAGGGAAATAGTATTAATAGATTTTGTAAACACCCTACTAAGAGATAATATTCCAAGAGAAAAGGGCACTAGCACAGAGCTAGTTACGTAATTGGCCAGCCAAAAAAAAAAATGAATTGGACGCATTACTCCATGAAGATAGTTGTTAAACTCAACAAGAGCTTCCAAAATCATTGGGAGCTGCTCAATCAGCAATTTCAAAATGTTTACAAGCAGCAGGATTCATCCAAAAGCAGAAGAATTAGGTATCATACGCATTGAAGCTGAGAGACTTTGAAAGACGATTTTGTATGTTTGAAAAGCTGCTTGAACGCTATAAAAGATAATAATTTTTGCACCGAATCATTACTTGCGATGAAAAATAGATCCATGGATCCACGATAATCCGAAGCGTAAGAGATCGTATGTGTAGATCGGCCAACCAGCCGAATCGACACCAAAGCCAAATATCCATGGCCCTCATGTAATGCTCTGTATTTGGAGGGACCAAAAGGGTCCTATCTATTATGAGCTGCTGAAATCTGGCCAGACTATTAGGGGACCTGTACCGAACGCAACTTTTTAGTTTGAAGAGATTTTTAGCCGAAAAACGCCCAGAATATGCGGCCAGACATGAAGCCGTAATATTCTATTATGACAACGCTCGGCCACATTATGCAATACCTGTTAAAAACTATATGGAATGAAGTGGTTGGGAAGTTTTTCCTCACCCGCCTTATAGTCCACACCTTCCCCCGTCCTTATTCCATTCGTTTCGATCGATGCAGAGCTCTCTCTGGAACAGAGTATCCGAAATTGGCTTGATTCATTATTGGCCTCAAAAGATGAGCAGTTCTTTTAGCTCGAAATCCATATGTTGCCAGAAGGATGGAAAAATATCATAGCTAACAATGGCCAATACTTTGAAACATTTATATGTTTCAAAATAAAAGCTAAACATTTTTAAAAAACCCACATTTTTAAATCATACACCCAAAAATAATTGAGGTAATTGAAATCTACAGAATTAAAAATACCAACTTTGTCAACTTATTTCTAATTTTTGTAAATTTTATTAAAATTTTAATTCAAGATGAAATTACCGTTATCATTAAAATACCATTACCGAAATAATCAAAATTAGCGTTACCGTTACCATTGCCTTTTTGAAACGGTAGCCAACCTTGAATTGTACACACATTATTACATATTTCTGTAATAAATGTCTATACCAAGGAGTTCTCACAAGCTTTAGCTACACGGCCCCCAGACCCATTTCGTTGACAGCACGGGCAACTTTTTTATACTCTACACCATGAGTGGTAAGGGTATATATACAGTATCGGCCATAACTAAAGCACCCCTTCAGTGAATTTTTTTCATACTATATTTTTTATACCCTTCACCTTCGTGAGAAGGGTATATATAAATTTTCCGACCCTATAAAGTATATATATTCTGGATCCTTATAGATAGCGCAGTCGATTAAGCCATGCCCGTCTGTCTATTGAAATCAAGTTTCTGAAGACCCCAGATATCTTCGGGATCCAAATCTTCAGTAATTCTGTCAGACATGCTTTCGAGAAGTTTGCTATTTAAAATCAGCAAAATCGGTCCACAAATGGCTGAGATATAAGGAAAAAACCAGGGCAACCTCGATTTTTTACCTATTTTTTGACCTATATCTGGATTACTAAGTCATTAATATAGACAATATGGATATCTAATGATAGATATTTCAAAGACCTTTGCAACGACGTATATAAGACCATAGTAAGTTGGACCTACAATGGGTCAAAACCGGGAAAAAATTTTAACCAGATTTTTGTTTTTTCACCAAAAGTTTTTTTTCGCTAAATTTTTAAAAAAAAATTTTTTAAATTTTAAAAAAATAAAAAAAAATTTAAATAAAAAATTTAAAAAAAAAAAAATTCGAAAAAATGTTTTTTCCATTTTTTGGAAAAAAAATTTTTTCGAATTTCGAAAAAAATAAGTTTTGTTTACCTAAAAATATTTAAAATTTTTATTTTGAAGTATACTTTGGTGATTCGGCCCAGCCGAATATATCTCTCTTACTTTTTTTTTTATAAAAACAACGTTTTAAATTACTATTATGTGTTATTTTCAATTGTTACTGTATTTACTATTGATAAACAAATACATTTAAAGTTTATCTTTCTATAAGAGGTAACTTTAAATCAAAAACTATTTAAAGCTAGAAAATAAAACGGACTAAAGTGGATTTAATATAAACATTTTTTTAAATTTATATTTTGTTGCAAATCCTTTGTTTTGGATGACACAAGCACATCTAATAGACATAGAATATATTAAGTTTTTTATGGTATAACGGCTTGAAATAAATCGTGAAAACTGCTGATCCTTATTTCGTCAATTTATTTTCATATTAACAATCTCCCACAAGTTCGCAATAGGATTGAAATGAAGAACTTGAATCTTATTGCTCTGTAGCCAAGTCTAACAAACTTTGGAGGTGTGCTTAGGATCGTTATCCTGTTGGAAACTCCCTATAAGTGGCATCTCTCAACTGGCATAAGACAACATTACATCTTTCAATATATCACGGTACATGAACCGATGCATAAACCCATTAACTTTATGAATTGGCCCAATTCCTTAGCCAGTAAAGCAACCCCAGACCATTACATACTACTTAGGATTAAGTCTTTCTACTTTTCGTCTGCGTACACGAATTATTCCATCGGAACTTTATAATTTGTATTTGGATTCGTCAGAGAAAAGTACTGTCTTCCATTTTTGGATACACCAGTTAATGTGGGCTTTAGTAAACTCCAGTCTAGCTTTCTTGTTCTTAGCTGATATAAACGGTTTTTTTTGCTGGAATAATCGTGTTTCTACTGCTCTTCTACGAATTGTTCTTTCGCTAACGCTTAATCTTAAACTTGTTCTTACTTGACTAGCTGATGTTGTAGGATATTTTTGTATTGCTCCTTTGCTCAAGGAATCATCATACCGTGTGGTTTTACGCGGGCATCCTCCAGAATGTCCCGGTGAAATACGACCATTCTGCAAAAACTTTGGAATCAGCCATTTTTTTTACTCAATTCATGCCGTGATAAGCCCGCCTTCCAGTGTTTAATAACATTAATTTTAAATTCACTGGAGTACTTGTTCCTTGTCATCCATAGTTTTTTCACAATAAATTGTATAAAACTGAAATTATACAGACTACGTCTTCAGTTATTTTTATCTTCTGGAATTTTTAAATGCAATCGTTGTGAGTCCCGTTAACTGACATTGCAAATATGCAGAAAACTAGTAAAATTTGTCAAAATCTTATAAGGGGATGCTTTTGTTTTGTCCGTCGCGTTTTGTATTTTTGTATGGTTTATCATTTTAAATCAATTGTTCATAAAATTATCCTGTACTAAATGAACATTATATGAACATTAACAAAAAACTTTTTTTTATCAAAAAAAATTATATGAAAAAATCCATTGAGGGGGTGCTTTAGTTATGGCCGATACTGTAAGTTTGTCTTACCGTTTGTAATTTCTATATTTTTCATTTGCGACAACACAAAGTATATATATTCTGGATCGTTATAGATAGCGGAGTTGATATAGCCATGTCCGTCTGTTCATCTGTATGTTAAGATCATAAAAAAATTTCCGTAGCCCCCAGCATAACTTTTATACATGATTCATACATCAATATATCCGCTATAGACTGAGATATAAGAAAAAAATCATGACAACCTCGATTTTTTACCAATTTTTTTTCTATATCTGCAATTGATACTGACAGTATGGATATCTAATGATAGCTATTTCAAAGACCTTTGCAACGACGTATATAACGCCATAGTAAGTCGCACTTCAATGGGTCAAAATCGGGACAAATTCTAACCCAATTTTTTTTTTTAAAAAATTTAAAAAAATTTATAAAGAAATTTTGAAAAAAAAAAACGTTTGGCAGAAAATTTTTTTCATTAACAAAAAAAAAAATTTTTTTAACTAAAAATATTTAAACTTTTTTTTAAGTATAATAAGCTTTCTTACTTGTTTTTATATTCAAAACACAACACAAAATTAGAAATAAGCGGCAAGGATATATAAGACTCTTGTAAATATCGTTATTAAGATGAAATTAATCCAATATATCCACAATATTTCATGAGTCTCGTCCCATAATAGAACATAGCTCCCACATATGGACCACATACGAAAAAAACATTAACTTGCGGAAAATATTTAAGTAACATTAAATACGAATTATGTCTTTTAAGAAAATCGATATTTATTGAAAAATAACATCACATTTTGTAACACTCTATAATTATATAAAATTAAAACGGAAAAATTATTTTGAAAATCTGCAAAATAAGTACTTAAACTTGATTTCTTTTTTAAACAAACTTTTTTCACATAAAGATAAAAATAACATGTGTTTTTAGTTTATTTAAAATCATAACAGTTTAAAGTGACTGTTAATTTGAAAAAAAAAATCATAAACAATTTTTCCCGTTTTTAATAAAAAAAAAAATAAAAGTACTCATACTCGTATTTGTTTATTATTAGTGGTACTGTTTTTATCTTCAAACAAAAAAAAAAATAATAATAAAAATATTTATGTTTTGGGCGACTACAAAACAAAAAGTACATGTGTTAAGCAATTTATTGTATAATAATTCAAAATAAAACGATTGTTCAAAAATAAAACTGATAAAATATACCAAAACAAAGCAACGAAAAAAAAAACACATAATTAATACTCAAATACGAGTCAAATGCTGAAAGAAACAAAAAAAAAAAGAAAGAAAACAATCTTTTATTTATAGGGGTCAGTGATTAGTCATTTAAATGGTCAATATAATAATTTTTAATGGTTTCTTGTTTTAAAAATAGGTTTTTGTTTATAAAACAGTGGTTTGTGAAATGTATTTTAATTTTAAAACTTATAGACAAAAGTAAGTGTTTGTAAATGCTTTGGTTTATATTCTACTTTGAACAATTTCAGACTTTTTATCAAATGTATATTGCGCAGCTCTGTTTATCTAAATAAACAATACAGTTATAGTCTTTATACTACTGCATAGTATTTATATCACTCATGCAAGTAGTGATTGTCCTTAGAAATGTTTGTTTACATTGTTCAACACTGCATTCATACTGTAAACAAACACATACTCATAGTCATAGACACACACTTCTCCTTCCTGCTCTTAAGAGAGCAATATATGTACGAAGTATAGCACGAGTACACGAGTACTGCTACACAGCTCCTTAGATAACAACATTTATGTGCCATGAGGGTATAGAAAACCCATTTATAGCTGGCTATAACTAACTACATACATCTATTATTTACTCGTATTGCATTTAAACATTTATTTTATTTCAATTACATTCATTGGTATCTATAGTTTGCATCTTTAGTTTCAATAACTTGACTAAACACTTAAAGGCGTTAATTTTGTAACACCTTCTTTTTGTTTTAAATGCTTTATTATAGTTTTTCTTACTTCTTTTATTTAAATAATACTTCCTCTCTGTTGTTTTGGTAAATCCAAGATAAATAGACATAAGTCTTTAGTTGCTGAAGTGTTTGCTCAAAACAAATATGTTTTGCTGGCATATCAATTGTATCATATGTTTATGCTATGTCATCATATCTTTAAAACTAAATGAGTCTTAGAGCGGAAAAAGAGATATATATGTTGGCATAAATGCGGGTGTGAACATATGAAGAAATGATTTTAGATAAGAAAGTATAAAACGAGCAAATTTTTGTATGATATAAACAAAATCAAACCATTTTCAAACTTAGTTTTGTTTAAAACTAAGTACTTGACTAATTACTATAAAGTTTAGGGTTCGAATAAACTTATTTGTTTGTTTAAAACAAATTGTCATTTATAACAAGTAAGAGATCTATATTCGGCTGTGCCGAATCTTATATACCCTTCACCAAATTATACTTTAAAATAAAAATTTTATATATTTTTAGGTAAACAAAATTATTTTTTTTTTTTTTTCAAAATTGAAAAAAAAATTTTTGTCAAAATTGTTTTTCAAAATTTAAAAATTAATAATTTTTTTTAAAAAAATTTTTTTTTTTTAATTTACTAGTGAAAAAAAATTTATGACAAACAAATTTTTTTGTTAAAAAAAAAATTCGGGTTAAAAAATATTTTTCCCGGTTTTGACCCATTGTAGGTCCAAATTACTATAGTCTTATATAGATCGTTGCAATGGACTTTGAAATATCTATCATTAGATATCCATATTGTCTATATTAATGACTTAGTAATCCAGATATATATAAAAAATATGCCAAAAATCGAGGTTTGCCCGATTTTTTCTTTATATCTCAGCCATTTGTGAGCCGATTTTCTCGATTTTAAATAGCAACCGATCCGGAAGAGTTCCCGATATATTGATGTATAATCAAGTTTTTAAGTTATTTAGGGTCTTCAGAAAATTGATTTCAACAGACAGACAGACGGACATGGCTTAATCGACTCCGCTATAAGGATCCAGAATGTATATACTTTGTAGGGTCAAAAAATTATATTGTAGAAATTACAAACGGAAGGACAAACTTATATATACCCTTCTCACGAAGGTGAAGGGTATAAAAAGAACTTTAAAGTAAAAATGACTGGCAGTATAATTTTGAACAGTTGGGAACTAAATGAAATTTGGAAGCTAAAAATGTGGATGACAATATCATTCATGCAAACACTAATTAAAGGAATTCAAAAAATGTGGGCTATCAATTGAAAAAATGAGACACACCTATTAAAAAAAAACTTGCAAGTAGGTTGGTGGGTATACAGTTGTGGCTATTAAGCGATAAAATATTCGTTTCAAAAGCTGCAGGATATATTTTCATATGATACTCTCACATCAGCACTGAAAGAGTTGCAATTATCAATTATTTTGGTAAAAATTTACTGGCTTAAACAAGTTATTCAGTTACTAATGATTTAATGAAGCAACAGTAATGAATTTTTTAACCTATTGAGCAAATTATTTTATTAATTCATTCTTCCATAAACTTTCAAATTTCTTTTGAATGCCTATGTGAACAACTGTCAGTTAAAGTCTAAGAAGCCTAAAATGAACTTCGTAGACTAAGCCAATAGTTTGTTCAATACAGGAGAGAGGTGATTGGATCACTCACTCAGCGAATATAACCGTAAAATAAGAAAGACAAAAAGGTTAACATGGCGCTACATTGCGAAATAATTGGTAACCTTCTGAAGTCTGCAGAAAGCTTTATCACAAGATCATTTCAAATGTCTTTGAACGATAAAATATCCGCGCGGAACTTACAATGAGTCTTCAACAGAAACTTGTAAACTTCTCGGATCACTAACTGAACAAGAATCCAGCCTCATCGTGACAACCTTGGTGACCAATAGGAACATGAGTTTGGCTGACCAGTTGATCAGGGCGCTCACAAATCTTCTGGACCGGATGACATCTATCAAATGGCGCAAGGAAAGACAATCAACTCGACACAGACTTTCCTTCTGCCATTTATAATAGCCTTTTCAAGCAGTACAAGGGTTGAAATCTGATTTTGGTAAATTTATATTGTAAATAACACAGTTCCTAATGATTTAATGAAGTCACAGTAAAATATGTTGACCTATTGAGCAAATTAGGGCCTGTTCGGAAATGCATTACTGCGCTGCATCTAATGCGCATTTGTTATTAATTCGCGATGCTGATGTAAATCAGCTGATGCGCAGACGATGCATCAGTCATTTTTATGATGCTTGGTTGATGTTTTCTGTTTTACTGTTGCATTTTAGAACTCAAGACATTTGCAGTGTTTTTTCATAAAATCTTTCAGGGGACTTTTAAATTAAGTTGTTTTGTAAAGAGAACAAGGGACATGCGCTATATATATGAGGGCGAGAGGAAACAGGGCTGACAATCAACTCAACAAAGACTCACTTTCTACAATTTCCAAGACATAGATCACTGAGACTTATTAAACAATGTGATAGAAAAACCTAAAATTTGGGTTCTTAACCGATGCTTTCACAATAAAAAACACAAATTATGGAATTTAAATTAGAATATCGTAACTCAAATCCAATGTAAAATAACTAAGAAATCTAAAAGATACTTTAAAAACATCCAGAAAAACGGTTCCCTTAACTAAAGCTTTCCTGCTCAAGATAAAGATATTATAGAGTACAAGATGATTAAGTTAGATTCCGTGTCTTTGTTTATAGAAATCAGTCAGATTTATCGCAAGTCATTTACTCGGCACATCCATAAATATTATGCCAGATTTTCTTCCCATCTTCCTTTGGCAATGATATAAAGTTTGTATGAAAACAGTGGATTTCCCCTCAAGATAACGTCCGAATTCGTTGGTATTTAGGGCCAGCTTTCTCAAGTGCTCCAGTTTTTGTTTCCTTCAATGTTCTCGTGTCTACACGCAGAGAAAAAATATAGTTGTACATGTTTACAGTAACCATTTCCACATTTTTAAAAGTTTTTTAGCAATATTATAGTCACAGTAACTATTTACATGATTGTGGTAACCATAATATGGTTAACTTACGAATCATATATATTATTAATTAATTATATATTAATCATATATATGGTTACAGTAAACAAGTATATGTTTGTGACAACCATTGTTATGATGAATCCGAGAGCAACATACTATGGTAAAACCTTTATCATAAACATGTTTGCTGTCATATATATGATTGATACAATCATGTGAATCGTAAGTTAACCATATTATGGTTACCATAAACATGTAAATAGTTACTGTGACTATAATATTGTTAAACAACTTTTAAAAATGTGGAAATGGTTACTGTAAACATGTAATTTTTTCTCTGCGTGTAGGTACCCATACAAGGGAAATCAGTGAGTGTCTCGGTATTTCCTTTATAGAAATCCTGCGTGCCTTAACATTTTTCGCTGTGAGCTACACACTCTCTGGATGTCTTATGACCACTTTACCATCAGTAAGTATGTGATACTGAAGTTTTTCCGAGGCTACTTTTGTAGCCATAATTTTGGCTTAATTAATGGAACAGTAATCTGGTAACCTAAGGAACAGTCCCATACTCCAAATAGATGCCACATTCGACCTTTTCATGTGATACAGATCAGCCAATAAATATGACGTTCTCCGAAAGATGGAGGCCATTGACATAGTAGATTCTATTAGGTATTTTCATCATAAAACCTAAATCAGGTATTGTGTAGTCAAAAGGAAAATTTGAGATTTATGATTTATGGTAGTAATCAGTTATGAACAGTGCCTTAGGTATAAGACTTGTTGCCCAAATATTACACTCGGATCGCTTTCTGTTGAACTCCACTTCATTTTGATCTGTCTTAACTTGTCTAATAAGAACTCACGATTAATCATAGTTTTCTCAATGCGTGCAAGTATCTTTCAAATCAACATACATCTGTAATTATTTGCTTTTTCAAAACAATTTTGTATTTACATACTTGTATGTTTTCTAAATAAATCAGCAACTCTCAAATTTGCGTGTGTGTGAATGGATTTTGACTTGTGTTTATTATTTTTTGCCTAAAAACGTTTAACACGCTCGCTCACTATCTATCTATCTATCTATCTATCTATCTATCCATCTACATGTCTGTTTGTATTTGTGTTTATATTTATGTTATGTCTTTAAAATTGACACCAATATGTTATGCCAAAAAAAATTAAACAACAATAAATAAACATTTAATGGAAAGAAACAATCACAGTTCGGCAGCCTAAACCAGGCATCCATCCAAATGTCTAAATCAAACAAACAACATCAGCCGTCATACTAAATACTACTTTGTATATGGATTTTTTTCTTACTTTTTTGCGTGGTTTTCAATATTTGTTATTGGTTTGTCATTTTCATTTCCATTTTTCTTTTTTTTTATAATTTTTCCTTCCATGCATCCATCCATCCATTTACAGTTTCAATTTCAATGTGTATTTTGATTTAATTTCTTGTGCTATGCAAATATTTGCTAAATCTTAAGCACACAAAAAAAAAAACATATGGAATTTGTTAGTTTTACTGAATATAAACCAGGCTAATATTAAATAGAAATAAAAAAAAAAACTCCAACATATAAATTAAATAAAATATTGCGCAATATTGTGTGGTTTGAATAATATTTTGTTTGCTGTGCGTTTTAGAAGCGGCTACAATTTGAAACCTACATTTCAATGTTTACACGCAATTACTAAAACATGTGTGTGATATTTTATTTAATTAAATGAAATTTAATCAGACCTTTTTGTTTTTTTTGCTTTAGGTAGGCATAAAGTTAAATTATCTTGATTTAAGATTTGTAGTTTTAATTAAATAACATGGAACAGTAAAAGTTTTCAATTAAAACCAGAAAATTTAAGTTTTTTGTGAAGAGCCGAAATTTTGCAAAATTAACCAAATTTGTGGGAATTAAAAATATATATATATATATATATTTTAAGCGATTCAATTGTATATATCCTTTTTTAGTAGCTTTTTAGTTGGCTCTTAAAATATCGAATGTTTATATTCAAAAAGTGTCAACTCCAAAGTATTGTTACGAATGTGCAATAGCGATTTGAATTTAACGGTCTGTAAGCATTCGTCACGTCCATCAGTACAAGCTTCTACTTATCAACAATGTTGATAGCTGATGTTATTAGCATTGTTTATAAGTATGACAACACTAAATGTTTAAGCTGCTAACATTAACATCGAAAGCTCTAGAATTCGAACATAGTAGTTTGTCCGTTAAGAGCATTGTAGAAGATTCACGAAAGATGGCGCGTATATAAATAGTAGCAGAGGTTGCAGTCGTAAGTGAGTTTATCATAGGCGCTGCTAGAGTTAACATCAACTGTTTTGTACATTTAAGTTTGTACATTATTAAGTGTGTGTGCATTTGTGCGAATTGATAAATGTGTAAATAGACACTGAGTGACTATTTGAACTGTTTTAATTGTAATATGTTTATCTTATTGCATCAATTGATAACTTTTTTCGTCCTATTAAGTAGTGTTTGCTTGAGTTCTTCAGCTATTTTTTTTCGCTGAGTGACTATTTGAACTGTTTTAATTGTACATTTTAAATAAATAAAGAGTTGTTACACATTTTAAACTTCTAAACGGCTTTTATTTGCAATCAAAAGTATCCGGTTTATTTAAAGGAAATAAACCAACGTTTTTAAAAGGTTAAAACGTAACAGTATTAATTAGAGCTAAAAACTGTTAAATTCGTGAAATATTGTTTTAAGTAACTCTATAATGCATGTCAAAATTCCTGTTGGCATGTTTAAATATATGCTCTCGACATTTAAAGAATAATGTTTACATTGTTTTAATTTTAATTGAAATCTAACATACTATTTTATTTTTCTTTTAGATCCATTTAACATAATTGCTTCGTGGAATAATTCATCCTTACCCCAAACAACAGGTAATTATTATAAAGAATATTATTGATAAACTCATCTCAAATCCTCTCTTGTAAAAATTCCCACTCCTCAATCCTCTTTGATGATAGATTAAAAACATGCCTTTATACAGGCCCGTAACTGTATTACCCAGAGCATACTGGCGGTATCTAAGGTCACAAAGTTCTATTGCCTTTATCGATAAATAGTACCTTCTAAGATTTACTCCTGGATACCAAGATAAATCGCATAGCATGTCTGAGCCCATATATAACTCCGACTGAACCCAGGATCCGGTCTTTTCTCTGATACATCCATTTGGGACACCAATGAAGGGTCCGATCCCACAAAAGTTCTTCGAGATCCCAACAAATTTTCCAAACAATCAGCCCGTTCGTTACCTGAATGGCCCTTGGGGCCCAATATCGAGCACAAAGTCAACTTTTTGAGCCTACCTAGTTCATTCAGACGTAGATCAGACCCCATGTCATAGCAAAGAGCCGTTGACAGGCACAAAGTGACCTTTCTGATAGTGCAAGACATGCTTCACAACATCTTCAGAGAACTCAGTAGTTAAACCGTTCAAAGTTCCAAGAAATCGGCGTCTTTTAAATGGCACAAATATAGTCTTTGTGCAATTGATTTACAGTCTTCTTTAATCGCACCATTTGAAGCTTAGTTTCAGAGCCTGCTGCATCCTTTTCGATATCGTTACGTCGTCATATTCAATCTCGTATATAAATAGATCGTTGGCGTAGACATATGTATGTGCGAAAACCAAAGTGATTAATTATCCCCATCAGACTATCTACAGCCTGGTATAATATGCCAATTTGTGGACATCTGCTGGTCTCCCATATGGTTTTCGATATTCAGCGTTGATCAAACTTAATGGCCCTTGATGACAGCATCACCAGCGTCCAGATTCGAATAACAGAAATGTGTTTCATTATTGACACCTGATTAATTGCCACACAAGGCTGTATTTTAAGAAATGCACAAATTAAATACCATTTGATTGGAGACCAGAGCCTTTTCAATTAATGTGTTAACATGATGAACTACTGTCATCGTTTATTTTCCAGGCTGGTATGCAAATTAGAAGGGGTGGATTAGGTTCATAAAGATATAGGTTTCCTCAAAAAATGTACGTAGGGCTATTTGATTTGAGTGCCAAGCCTTTTTTATTTCATCACAACATGATGAATATCATTCACCGTTGATCGACAGACAGCTCTCTTTAATATAACTGTACCATAGTTTTTACATTGTTTTGAAGAAAAAACAGATTCGGAAAGATTTTGACAATTCGTCGGATTCTTAAAATCTTTTGCATACAGTCTGAACAGACTCGACATATGTGATATTTCCTAGACGTCCGGGTCAAAATATTTGTAAGGACTAAATTTGGATAATGCTCATAGAAGACCATCCTTCCTGATCAATCGGTCAGTCGAATTCCCTATTTCCCACTACTTGTAAACCGTATTAACCACGATTTGACTCGATTCATGTTCACAGTTAGTAATACCGCGAAGTGAGTATCCAATAGAAGTTTACAAGTCTCTCTTGACGACTCAGTGTTAGTTCCAAAGACCATTGATATGATCTAGTGATAAAGCTTTCTACAGCCTATCGTCTTCAGGAGGCCACCTTTTTGCCTTCCTTAACTCTCTGTTATGTTTGAAGAGTCCATTCTTTTCACTGATGCGACCACCTGTCTCCTTGACTCTATTGAACAGACATCATGTCTTAGTCCCCAGACTGTCAAGTTCATTGTTCTACCAGGGAACTTTCCTTTTAGGCGATTTTATTGCAGAATAAATAATGAAAATAATTTGCTCTATATATCAAAATTTCAAAGTTCAGAATAAATATAAAGTTTATCTAAATCAGATAACTGCATCGCATTCACTTCCGATGAGGGAGAGATTATCTATGAAAATATTCATGCAGCTTTTGCAACTAGTTTCGCGTTGACTATATTTTTATCGCATAAAAACCACAACCGGTTACCCACCAACCTGCGTGCAAGGCTTTTAATTGGCGATTTTAAAATATTTATCTTATTTGATAACTTGATCACTTTTTTCGTCCTATGTCAAATTTCTCTTAGTTCTAAACTATTTTGTAATAGTTGACACTATACGATCGATTTTGTTGCTTCTATAGCATTCATTCAATCGTGTTCCTCACATAGGGACAACTGGGGGCAAATTCTCGCACTCGTAATCGAAATAATTTCGAACGCTTATTATGATTTTTTATACATTTTATTCGATATCGAATAAGAGAATCCCAAAAATATAAAAAACTCGCACGTTCGAATAAGTATTCGATCGTATTCGACTGCGGTAATTAGCCCCCTGGTTACACGCAGAAACATGTTTACCATAGTCATTTCAACAGTTTTACAAGTTTTTTAACAATATTTTGGTCACTGTAATTATTTATATGATTGAGATAATCATAATATGGTAAAGTTACGACTCACATGATTGTCACAATCATATATATAATTGCAGTAAATAAGTATATGCTTGTGACAACCTTTTTTATGATGAAACATTTACGTTATCATGTTGTTGTCGGCTTTTAGATATCATAATCTGAGAACAACATATTACGATATAATGATTCATCAAGAACTTATATTTATTTGCTACAATCATATATATGATTGCGACAATCATGAACTTTACCATAATTACATTAACTATAATATTGTTAAAAAATTTGTTTTTGTTTGTAAAACTATATTTTTTCTCAGGCCAAAATAACAGATTTTTTATGTGAAACCTTGTGAATGGTGGTAGAAATTTTTTCGAACAATCTTCTTTATAAACTTAATTTTTTTTCTACCGGTTGTAAAGACAGTTTTGGATTTTCAACCTCAATAATAAATTGCTTACAAACCAGCTAATTTTTAGGAGATTTTTACTTGATTCACTTCAGTTGGATCTGAACTAACATTACATCAATGTACTGAGCAAAAGACTTGTTGCGGAACATTTCTTAAGCAGACTTGTTGCGGAACATTTCTAAAGCAGTGGTCGGCACTAAAAATTATGTCATATTGGTAAATATACTGTAATGTTTAATAAAACTAATTTTCTAATCGCTTTTTTGATACACAATCTGAAATTTGTTTATATTTCGATAATTTTAACAAGTTTTGCTCACATTCGTATTGTATACATCTGAATTGTCGATGGCTGCTAATAGCTATGGGTGCCGACCACAGTTTCTAAAGCAATATTATTCATAATCACGCAATTCTTTTTTGTTAATTGTTTTTCGCGTGTTTTTGCTGATAACATTTTATTGTGCTTTCCCATTTGGGCATAAGTGAGCTTTTTGACATTTCAGCTGCTGATGGGAAGTTTAAACTTAACAATCACTACCTTTAAAACTGTCGGGTTCTTGAAAACCTTACCTTAATTCATTTAGACATATGTACTTAAAAAAAAAAATGGTGTGAAAATTCTGAAAAAAATCATATTGTTGGGAAATTTGCAAGAAACTTAAGTTTTTGCTTGAAAAACAAGGCAAGGTCTTGTTAAGTTACCTTTAACGGTTGTTGTTATTACACATTTTACGCAGTTTTATGTCAGTCAAGTATTAAATATTTCAAATTCCCAGAAACTTTAATTAGAAAAAGAGCTGTTTAGCTGAAAAATTCTTAGAATTTCAAAACGTAAATTTTTCCAGAATATGGAAATAGAAGAGAAACGCTAAATGCATTTTTATTAATTATTTATATATTTATTTTACAATATATAAATACTTTCATTCAAAAACATACAAAAAATAAAAATAAAACAAACATAAACTATTCATCAAACATACATAGAAAGACAGACAGATAATGTCTAATTGTGTAATAAATAATATACAAAAACAAAAAAACCTTCATTGCAGTAATAAAAACTATTTTTTATAAAACAACTTATTTTATAATAAGTATAAAAATCAATAAAATAATCACGATTTTTGCCATAAACTCATACTATGGCACGGCCTCTCTCAACAATATGCAGCGAAATAAACTAATATTATTGTAGTAATGTGAATAAAACCAGCAGTTCTACAAGTAGTCAATGTATCCCCTAGATTTAGTAATTGTCCCTAATGTGTGATCACTTGGCTGACTCTAATTTATATGTTTTGGGTCACGTACATATGTACTCCTTATAATGCAGAGTGTAGTCAATTGGTTACTTTATACATCCCAGGTAATCTAGCGTGAAGACAATTGCCACTTTAGTGTCTCTAAGTAATCTACTGTGTAGTCACTTTAAACGTGACATCCTATATATCCTAGCGTGAAGTCAATTGTCTCTAAGTAATCAAGAGTGTAGTCACTTTAAACGTTTATTTTCAACTGCATTTTAGAAAATAGTTATTCTACCCAGCAGAAGTAATATATTGAAGAGTAGTCGGAAGTAGGTTTCTTGAACTTTCTAGGAGATGTCTCTTTAGCTGACTTCCGCTTAGCACTTGTACATGTTAAAACAACTTGTTATGTAGCTATCCAGGTAACCAGTTAGGTAGATAGTAAGGTAACTGGATCTATGTAACTGGTTTTTTAATACCATGCGTTCACTACTTTGGACCAGCTACCAGACAGTATCTTTGTAATCTATATAGGGCCTTAGGATACGTACATATTAAAATAACTACTCAAGTAGGTATTTATATCACTAGTTCGGGACAGTCCCCCAACACAGCTGGGCATGAATGTGTTTTGTTTTAAGTTATTCACATTACAATAGTGTATTTGTATGTATGTAGGTATGATAGTAACCATATAATACCTCTAGCATATGTTTATAGTACTTGTGGTCAAAACTATACAAAAAACAAAAAAAAAAAACAAGATTTTCATTCATAAATATTTTACAACCCAACTAGAATTCTAGCCACAATAACCACATTCCCATCACAGTGCTGAGCAGCAGTAGTACTTTTCACTCCTTCTAACAAATGGATTTCATTTCTCAACTTGACGGTGTGTGTGAGTTTAAACAATATGTTGTTGTGTGTGGGTTTAGAAGTAAATCCATTTTTGTAAATCCTTTTTGCTCTCTAAACACTAAGTCCTTTACAATATACTCTTTGCAGCTTGGGTGTTCAGTAGTTTGCAGTTGTATATGTTGTTTTTGTTTTTTCGGAATAATAAATCATTGAGTTTATGATGCCAACTTGACAGGAGTATTAAGAGTTGAATTTCTATTTGTTTGTTAGATTATTAAAGTTTAGCTTATTATAATAATACATTAATTAAGGAAATTTCTGAAATTATTTTAGGAAACAAAACTTTATGTAGAAAATAAAAGGTGTTCCAAAATTTAAGAAAGATAAACAGTTTGACAGCTGACAGAAATTCTCTATGTAGGTAGACTATGTAATTCTTAATACAGGGTTTTCCAACAAGAGGTGTTATTTTGGTATTCAAAGAAAAATTTAATTTTTTGAGATAAATGATCGGATGTTTATTTCATAATAAACAGGAAGGTATGCTGTTAATAATGAAAAACAACATCAGCCAAATGGCCACCACGACCATGCTTACAGGACCATATTCTTTTCATGAAATTTTCCATAACCAAATCGCAAAGAGTCTGCCCTATGTCCTCGATAGCCTCACGAATTCTATCTTTGACGTCTTGAATCGACGCTGGGCTGTTGGTGTAGACCTTATCTTTCACGTGGCCCCAAATAAAGAAGTCGTAAGGTGTTAAATCACAAGATCTCAGTAGCCAATTGTGATCACCTCCTCGAGAGATAACACGATCTGGAACCTTTCCCGTAAAAGAGCAAACACACGACGTTATTGATGATCGGCCGGCTTGAGTTCTTGTGTTAACTATACTTTGTAGGCCTTAAGACCAATTCCAAAGAACGACGAGGAATGGACAAACCTGGGTTTTCTTCAACACTTTTGGCTACAGCAGCAATATTCTCAGTTGTTCTTGAGCGACGTGTACGGGTTTTATTCTTCACATCACTAACTTTTCCCAACAGCTCGAATTTTTCCACCAATTTCTGTATTGCGGTCCGACGAGGTGACTGCAAGATTTTCTCCATTTTTTGTAGTGAATTTTAATAATTTCAATGCGTTGTTGAAGCGTGTATTGTTCCGTTTTTTGTAATGGCGTAGTTTCAACTTGTCAAATGCCAAAGAATAAAAACTTCAAAAGTGACAGCTACCGAAATACCGGATGATTCAAAATAACACCTCTTGTTGGAAAACCCTTTAGTTAGTTGATAAAAACTAAAACATTATGTAGAAAAAGACTCCAAATATCCCCCAAAAAATATTTGAAAAAATTCCCAAAAATGGGAAATTACGATTTCGACCATAGGGACCACATTTTTTTTTGAGGCTATTTATATAGAACTATCTATTTTCCGTTTGGGATTCCCTGCTTTGGGATTTTAGAACAAATAGGCTAAATCCTAAATTTCTAAATAAAATGAGTTAACTCTTGGAAGGACCTGTGAAGAACCCTATTAAAAATTGGCCACATTTTTATACCCTAAACCATGAGTGGCAAATAATTTCAACATTTTTCATTTGCAACCCCACAAAGTACAGTCTGGATCGTTATAGATAGAAGAGTCGATATAGCCATGTCCGTCTGTCTGTCGATATAGCCATGTCCGTCTGGTTGAAATCAACTTTCCAAATCCCCTAAATAACTTACAAACATGATTGATCCATCAATATATCGGGAATTCTTTCAATTCAATTGCTTTTTGAAATCGACAAAATCTGCCCACAAATGGATGAGATATAAGGAAAAAACCGGGACAACCTGGATTTTTTACCCATTTTTGATCTATATCTGGATTACTAAGTGATTAATATAGACAATATGGATATCTAAAGATAGATATTTCAAAGTCCATTGCAACGATGTATATAAGGCTATAGTAATTTGGACTTGCAATGGGTCAAAATCGGGAAAAATATTTTTTAACCCGATTTTTTTTTTTACAAAAAATATTTTTGTCGTAAATTTTTTTTCACTAGTAAATTTTAAAAACTTTTTAAAAAAAAAAAAAAAAAAAATTGGAAAAAATTAAAAAAAAATTTTTGAAAACAATTTTGAAAAAAAAAAAAATAATTTTATTTACCTAAAAATATTTAAAATTTTTATTTTAAAGTATAATTTGGTGAAAACTTCCCTCATATGACGATTCTACATTTTGAAGCAAAAAAAACTTTGTTTACACTATAATGTTCAATAACTAAGTTATTACAGATATGAACATTATTTTATTTTGCATAGTTTTTTTTTATATAATACGATTTGCAGGCGTAATTAATGTAAATTATTTAAAACTTTATTTTAAATTCAATTAACTTAAGTATAACATATTTAACCCCTTAAAAATTTACCCACAATCCCTCTTAAATGTTGCCCAAAATAAATACAAGTCTCATTTGTTATCACCAATTTAACCTTGAGACAAATAAATAACAAAACCAAATTTCTGCATCAACAAATACTAACGTATTTAATTTATATATTTATAATTCTATAGGAAAAAACAAACATTAACAGTTGAAATATACCCCATATCCTTTAAAAACCAACCACATTCGCAAACTCTTAAATTTTTATTGCCAAACCAACATTTTGTTAGCAGCCAAAAAAGAAAATTTCATATAAATGTTGTAAAGAATTTATGATACATCCCCGTACGCCACTTTGTGGCAATAATTTTTGTTCTTTAACAAAATAAATACAGAAAAAAACTGATTTTTTTTTGTTTGTACAAATGTGCAGAAATAATTTAACCAAAGTTGTGGCCGGCATGCTAATGGAATTTCTAGCTATACTTTTCAAATGAAAATTGTGGATATTGTTGACAAGTACATGTTAGGAACAAATATTTACTTAAATTTAACAAAATATTTATTTTAGAAAAGAAAGCCATATAAAATATGTAAAATTCTTATTAAATTTTAAAGTTTAAAGTTAGCAACTATGACTCAATAAAAAGTCTCTAAACACAACTAGAAGCTTAAAATCCTGTATTAAATTTTTGAATAATTTTCATAAAATTCTATTTCAGCTTGAGAACAAGAAATGTTATCTAAATTGGACTTTGAACCGCTACTTATACACATGACTCATGCACAAATACTATACACATTTTGTTACTGTATAAATATTTTTATAATATTTGTGTTAAACAATTTACACTGTGACATAAAAGATTAGGAACAATTGTAAGGACTGAGATCGAAAAAACTTTAACACACGTTTTTCCTTAAAATTTTTAACCCAAGTATTATTCTAAGTAATTTTTTGAAAAGTTCGCCAAACAATCAAAGTTCTGCCGTCAAACTGATTCCAATGTTATTTAACAGTATCAGTATCCTGACAGGAACTCAGCGTCACTTATTTTCAAATTAAAGAAGTAAAGCAAAACTTCCCGCATATGACGATTCGTTGGTAGAAAATTCGACATTTTCGAAGCAAAAAAACTTTGTTGTTTACACTTTAGTGTTCAAAAGCTAAGTGAAAATAAGTGACAGATATGTACCTTTCAAAATGACATATAAGTTATTAAAAACAAAAACCGCTTTCAAAAGTTACGCCATCTATTGTAAATCCCGCATTTTTAAGTCATACACCTAATAAAAAACGTTAAAATAAATAGCAATAAAGAAAAATTTTAAACATTTTGTTTTAAAACAAATACGTATTTTACGTTTCCGAAGAAAGTTCATTTTTGTTACACTGTGTAGTAAAAATTCATTTATTTCTCTGTACCAACATACATTGCTCCCTAAGGTTGTTTAGTACATTCTTATAAGCTTGTAAAACCAACAACTTTATTTATTTAAGATAATTTTATTAAAAATGTTGCTGAAGTTTTCTTGGTCAAGTTTATACAAACTCGGTAGAGGAATTTGGGTATCTTTGTGTCTTGCTTGTTGTTAGTAAATGTATTTCCGCTTTAGAATATTATCTGGAAATGTTGTAATAGAAATTTACGATGCTCTAAACCTACATATGTTTAGTGTATTCATAAATATGTACTTGAAACAATTTATGTGATTTCTTCATTAGCAAGAATTGTTAAAAAGAAAATACTTCGAGATAAAATAAAGAAAATTTGGTAGGAATATACGGAAGCAGTTATGTGATTAATTTAGAGGATATACTTAGTAGTTGTCAAGGCGGAATATAGGAAAGAAATCATGTGATGTGATTTGGAGGATTTAGTCGTTAAGCTACGCTACATTGAGCTAATCCTATTTATCCTCCATAAAATAAAGTTTAGTCAGCAATTTCTACAGAGAAGTCCGGGAAAGTGGGTCATAGAATGGTCATATTGTTTAACCCTTATCCTGTACTCATGGGTAAAAATTGCACAAAACAGTTGCTAATGCTTTAAAAGAAAACGTAGCTCTAAATCGTTTAAATACCACGAAATATTGAAATAAATATTCGGAATGTATTAAACCGGGGTTACATGAAATAAGTGTAAAAACCATAATTAAAGTGTTTAATTTTTGAAGCATATTTCCTATTTAAACCTCTTTTGGTAGTTTTTTTCTTTTCATTAAATTTCTTAATTTCTTTCTATCCAAAGAATTTTAAAAATTCCTTTCATAAATTTAATACATTTAAGTGTCACGAGTGTCATCAGGAATGTCAAGATTGTTGAAATATTAAAACAACTATCAAAAGAAAACAAAAAAAAGTTTAATTATTTAATGTCCGCCAATGTGACATGGAATTAAAATATTTATGTTAACCAAAAGAAAGAAAAGCAAGACCATTTTTTTGATGATAATACATTATAAAAAGTGAACAGAAAAATAAATAGAAAAACCAAATTAAGCAACATATGCATGGAAATATTAGGCTGGTGTATAAACAAGATAATTTCAGGAAATTATCACGCGGACATTTCATATGGACTCTTAAGGGGCCACTTAATGAAACGTTGTAGAGTACGATTATTTTTTTTTAAACGAAACATGCAGAAAACTTAAGGATGCCATTTTAGTTTATAATACATTCCCATGCCAAACGAAAAATCTAACATATTTATAGTAGTACTAATTAAGACTGCCCACCGCACTGACTACACTATTTAAAATTTCCTTAAATGTTCCTGCCGAATTCTTTTCGCCTTCTATCATCGAACCAACATTAACTTTATCTCAAGATCGCTCTCTGACTAGGTCAATTATCACCTGGTTGCTAAACTGTCATAAATTGAAAAGTTCATGAATTCATCGGTTTCCTACAGGGCCTTTGAATGCCCCTGTAAGAGTCGATCCCATCTTCCGAGTATCCACCTTCGATAGATCAATTAGGTTGATATCATGTTCTCCAAGAGAACAAAGCGAAGAAAAGAGGTGTTTCATTAAACCATCCACGACTTAATCATAACAACTTCTAAAGTTATCACGATAAGGTTGATTCGATCTCCTCGCTTGCGCTCATATCAATCAGTGCCTTGTCAATACCACTATACAGAGAAAACAGATTCGTTGTTGCAAATATAATGATTCAACTGAAGACGTAAATTGTTTTCGGTTGAAGCAAAAGAAAGTCAGTTAATACAGATTAATTAAGTTTGTAACCAGAAAATGTGTGTCAACCCATTTAAAATGAAGTCATAACGACTTAATCATTCGATTCGCAACAAGTTTGATTAATACAACGAAACAGTTTTTTCCCTTTCTATCGAAACCCTTAACCGATCTCGTGAAAGCTTCTTTGACAACCGTAGTAGCATCGATGTCAAGACCAACTAGCATACCCATAGAGTTCTTAATGTATAGACAACTTACAGCATGATAGCGGAACTTCAACCAGTAGATTTTCTCACAAATGAGAACCGATTTTAGCCGGTTCCCAGTATAACTCCGGCTTAGAATGTCAAGTCATCTCATTAGGAGACATTCTGCATTCATGAACCCATCTAGGTGTTGTGTAGACATCCAAGAGAGATTTAGTCGCAGGTTTACAGTCGGTACATATGCGAATATTCTCAGACAGAGTACGGCCCTTTTTAGAGTCGAGATCTCGGCCAGAATAACGCTGCATTGATACTCACTTTCTTTTGACAACGAGGAATCTAAAAGCTACTTAAAGCTAGTAATCGAAGTCTTGGATCCATCAGCGGCGTAACAAACCCGTGATCATCATAGAAGAAGACCGCTGGTTCTTTTCTATGTTCCCGCAGTTGGTTGATTTGACGAATGTTATCCATCAAACACTAGTGCTTCAAATATTGGTATGGCTTGATTACTATGTTGAATATCCATTTCGATCCTTGGATTAATACACCTCCCAATAGCTTCGGTTATAGAAATGTTTCTCGAAAAGTGTACATTCTAGCTAATTTAAGTCGTTTGTTAGCATTATGAGAAAATCATCAGGTATTTTTTTAGAAACAGCCACCACAACATCATCCACATACTCAAGTTCCAAAGAATTAATGGCAAGGTTCCAAAGCAGTGAATTAATGGCAAGAAAATTCTAGAGATTATGTCAAATTCACATTTTCCTGACAGTTTCCCTCTCTTAGAAGGGAATATAATGAAACTCCCCAGTGAGCGCATAGTTGACGTTCCCATAAATTAGGATAAACTGAAGTGGACCCTAAAGAGTGGACCCGTATAAATTAGGGTTCTATAGTTGAAACAAAAAGTCGACTTTTCGAACTTTCGACTTTTTTCGATTTTTAAAAAGTCGACTTTTCGAACTTTCGACTTTTGGTAATTTATGAAAAGTCGACTTTTCGAACTTTCGACTTTTTAGTTAAATCGACTTTTTTCGACTTTTCGACTTTTTTCGACTATTTTCGACTTTTTTCCACTTTTTACCATTTTTTGTAAAAAATACATGGTTTCTGCATTTATTGATGGGCCTTGTGTTAATTTTAGCAATAAAAATTAAATGTATTAAGGCGATAATATATAATATGTAGAAAGAGCATTTTTTTATGAACATTTACTTATTATTTATTTTTGCATACACTAGAAAAAATGTAAGTGTACCAAATTGCAATAACATAAAATTATTATGTTATTCTGTGCATATTTTGTTTTAGTATAATGTTGCAATTAAAAATTTTTTTAACAATCTTAAAAGTCGACTTTTTTTGACTTTTATCGACTATTCGACTTTTTTCGACTTTTATCGACTTTTTTCGACTTTTATCGACTATTCGACTTTTTTTGTTGACTTTTGTGATAACTAATCGAAAGTTCGACTTTTTTGTGACCAAAAAGTCGACTTAGACTTTTCGACTTTTTTCAGCAAAAAGTCGATTGTTCGAACAATCGAACAATCGACTTATAGAACCCTAGTATAAATCACAGGGTTGTGGTGGCTCTATACCAGCTGATCTTTAGCATAATGCGTGGAGCTCCAAGATCCCATAATTGAGGAGAGACTGAAGTGGTCCCTGGAGAGCTGCAATATACCGGCAGATCTTCAGCATAAAATTAGCTTGATTATATCCTGGTTGAGTCGCATATATTTCACTTTCCTTCCCGAAGAAGGGTAGGCCTCCCACACTAGATCAACGGATTTCAGGTCTATTAGCCTGTCGGCTTTCCTCTTGAAAACCAATGAAAGAATAGTCAATATATATCTGCGATCGTCAATAGATCGGGCCATCAATAGAGATGGCTGTGCAATCGCTTGTGGGATACAAGAAGGAAAAACCTCTCACACTAGGCCGACAGATTTCAGGTCGATTAGCCTATCGCCTTACCTCTCGAAATCCAAGGAAAGAATAATCAATGTGTATCTGCGATCGTCGATTGATCAGACCATCAATTGAGACTGCTGTGCAATCACTCGTGGGATACAAGAAGGGAAAACCTCTCACTCCAGGCCGACAGATTTCAGGTCTATTAGCCTCTCAAAAACCAATGAAAGAATAATCAATGTGCATCTGCGATCTTCGATTGATCAGACCATCAATTGAGACTGCTGTGCAATCACTCGTGGGATACGAGAAGGGAAGGCCTCTCACACTAGACCGGCGGATTTCAGGTCTATTAGCCTATCGATTTTCTTGTCGAAAGCCAAGGAAAGAATAATCAATGTATATCTGCGATCGTCGATAGATCGGGTCATCAATTGTGAATGCAGTACAATCGCTCGTGGGATACAAGGAAAATTTACGCCAACTCAAAGAGTAAATAATAGTGGGCTTTATGGGCATTGAATCGACCTTTAATATAATGAAGAATGACGGTACTGAATATCTATAACTTTCTTAAACAAATCGGTGGCACCTTAATAAATATTTCGCGTGTTTTGTACAAGTAATGAATGAATGAAAACAGAGAAGAAAAAAATACAATGCTTTGTCTATTTGGTGTGTTAACAAGCCTTAAATGAAAACAGCAAACAAGCCTTGTTAAGTGGAAAAAATAAATAGAATTTTAGTTTTAGTTTTTATTTTTCTTTCAATTAATTTTGTTTTGTGAGCGAAATGCAAAAATTCCAACAAGTGACACGAGTGTGAGTGAGTGCTGAAAAGTGTGCTTCACATGAAATTAATGCTGAAAATCGTTAATTAAAAGTAAGTTTTTTTTTTTGCAGCAGCAGCAGGTTCTTCCTCTATAAATTTAATTTCATGTTTCACATTTTTTGTTTTGGCTGGTCATTAGTTTTGTAGTTGGAACGTCATGAGTTTCGGAAGCTAATTTTTATAGCTAGTTTTTCCGTTGAAAATGTTTTGTGACATTTTTATAACTGTCAAGTGACTTGAGTTTGTTTTATTCATTATTTAAATTTTTGTGTTTGCTGCTACATCTACATCTATATATATTTGTATTTGTTTTTTCTTAGATGTTTCCTCTTGACTCAATGAATTTATATATTATTTTGTCATGTTTTTTCAACTGTTTTTTTTCTCTGTCTCAGCTTAAAAAACATTATTTCGTAGATGTATCTGTATGAATATTTGTTGTAGTAAACGTATCTATACATTTGCCATCTACAATCATTTGGCTGTTTATAATCCTCCTACGCTTTAATATACTTTGGCTCTTTTTTTTTCTCTAGTTTTTTCTAACATCCGAGAGCTAGCAAGAGTACATTTTACGTTGTACTCGATGCTGCTGCACATTAATCATACGCTGATACCGTTGCTTTTTTTTTTGCTGTCTGTATTTTTAAGATGCTTGTTAGATCTTTTAGATACAATAAAAAAATACACAATATTTGTATATAGAGCTGCATGCTGTTTAGAAGTTTGTTTTCAGTTTTACAGCAATTTTATATAAGAGTTTTTTTTTAATACAGTATTTGCTAATGGTGGGGATACTCCACTCTACTCTATACTCTACTTATAAATTAAATTTAATTTATTACATTTTTCCTAACAACTACAAATATCCAATACGGAAAAAAACATGTGTGTATCATGTGACTGTTAAATGTTTATTTATTTTTTTTATTTGCCAGTATCTGATCAGAAAAATATATCAATAAATTGCTGTAATATTTATTTAGTACAGATTTAGATAAATTATGGCAATTTATTCATTAGCAAGACAATGTTAGAATATTTTGTCTTACCCAGATTTTTGTGCAAGTTTTATGAGGCAGTGAGTTTAAATTGAAGTAAAACATAATTTAAATAATTATTTAAGAGGCTTAGCAATAAGAAATAATGGTTTGTTTTTACAGATTATTGATAATAACCAAATGAATTTATACGAATTTAAATTTGTTGATTTTTTTTGTTAAATTTATTAATTTTTTGCAAAAATATTTCTAGAGGTTTTAATTCACAATTAAGAGATATATATTATTTTAATAGTAAAGTATTCACCACGAATTAATTCATTGACTTATTTACTTAGCACTTCAAACGAATTGAGTTCATTCCTTTGAGAATTATTGGGTGTATGATTAAATTTATTAACTCTTTGAGGTTTAGTGGTCACTTTTCTAACCACCTTTTCTAGAGTCATTAAAAAATATTTTTTAGAGGCATATATTGGCATTTTGCTAAACAATTACATTTTATGAAGTCATCATTTATTTTTTTATTTGCAAAACTTTGCCCCCTGTATGCTCTGATTAGTTTAATATATTAATTTGGAAATATTGTAAACCAAAGTTTCTCTAAGTGTTTATTAAACATTGAATTCAGTGTTACTTTGTTATTTTGTGTTTCTTTGGTTGTCTTGTGCTAACAAAGTAATATTTTATACTATATTCTTTGATAAATAACGTAAGTTATAGCGTGGTTAGATTACTAACCACTGTGACTGAAATAGGTTTTATATAATTGGTAAATTCACAAGGTCTCTTAACAGTGATATTGTCATAATGTCCTAATATATCACGACTCGGCGGCTCGGCTTAACCGACTCTTAGGCATTCGGAGAAAGAAAGTAGTATTATTTTAGGACATTCTTTGCTTGAAAAGCAATAAAAACCATTGTGAAATATTAGGACATTATGACATGATAAGAGGCGTTGTGAATTGACCAAATGTGTTTCTCTACACAATTTTATATTATTTTGTAAGGATTCCGCGTGTACTCAACGTGTTAAAGACGATATTTTGTTGGAAGCTATACCTTCGGATGCTGAAAGTCACTGCTGTCTTGAATCAGATGAAGACGAGCATTTTGAGGAGCAAACCGATCTGATGGTGCTGGGTGGGATACCTTTGGGTCTCTAGTCAAAATTTTATGGAGATTTTGATTCGGATGATGACATACCTCTATTAAATTTGACTCATTCTTCTGTTACTGACTTATCTACCCAAAATGCTGTGGTGGAAACAAAATGGAGAACAAATTTTCTATTGGTAGAGCCGATTGATTACACAGAAGGTGGAGGTAGACCAAATGATATAATAGAATTTGTGAACGCAGCTATTTCGTTTGTTTTGGTCAGAAATTTTATTTAAAATTATTAGCTTTCAAACAAATTTATACGCTACGAAAATGTTTGTCGTAATTATTTTTAATTTCATGGTGGTTAATAAACTAACCACCCTATTCCATAAAAACCTTTAGCTGTATTTATATTTTTTCTTATTCTTCATAATAAATTTACCTTAATTAATGTAAAAATGCAATTGCGTTTATTATACACGTAGCTGAAAGAGTTAAAAGTATTGGCCATTGTTAGCTATGATCTTTTCCTATCTTTCTGGCAACATATGGATTCCGAGCTAAAAGAACTGCTCATTTTTTAAGGTCAAGAACGAATCAAGCCAATATCAGATACTCTGTTCCAAAGTGTTTTGGTATACCCAGAAAGAGCATTATGCATCGATCGAAACAAATAGTAGTCAAACACGCGGGCGAGCAAAACTTTCCAAACACTTCATTATAGTTTTTAACAGGTATTGCAACATGTCTGGCCGCATTTTCTTGGCGTTTTCAGAAAACGAATCAGCTGCGTTAGGAACAGGTTCCATGTGATGGTCTGGCCAGATTTCAGCAGCTCATAATAGATAGGACCCTTTTGCTCCCACCAAATACAGAACATTACCTTAGCGCCATGGATATTTGGCTTTGGTGTCGATTCGGCTGGTTTGACGGGGTTCACGGGGTAATGGATCCATTTCTCTTCGCAAGTAATGATTCGGTGCAAAAATGATTTTTCTTTATAGCTTAAACGCTATAATTTCACACATATAAAATCGTCTTTCTAGGTCTCTCGGCTTCAATTCGTATGGTACCAAATTTCCCTGTTTTTGGGTGAATCCTGCTGTTCGCAAACTTTTTGAAAGTGCTGCTTGAGTAGCTCCCAATGATCTTGTTGAGCTTGACAACAATCTTCATGGAGTAATGACTCTAATTCTTGGTCTTCAAAATTTTTTGGCTGACCTGGGCGATCTTTGTCTTCTGTGTCAAAATCACCTCACAAACCATCTCTCGCACGTTGAAACCGATGGCAAACATCCACCATAAGCTTTGCAGTGTCCGGTTATCACCGCCTTTATCTAGTGATTTCTACCAGACAGAGATTTCATAGAATAAAACCGTCATGTTGACCGCATCAAATTTATATACAGGGGTCTTATTTACATACCTACGGCTCTCCTGCTGACATACATTGCCGTAAAAGCTTTCGATTTGCTTGCTAGGGTATTGGGTTTCCCGGAACAGAATGACGTCCGAGTATTTTGCACAGCCCGAAACTATTAACTCAACATCATTTAATCGGTGTAGAGAGAAGTAAGGAATCTTGTACTTCCTTGTGAACAATGGTATTGCTTGGGTTCACACTCAGTCCACTTTCAGTATTCCACCGCCTTAGTCTATTGAGTGCATTCCCCAACCGCTGTGATATCGATCACAAGTGGATTCCAGAAACTGCCACGTAACCGCATTGTTGACAATCTTATAACCCATGAGATCCAATTTCCTGATCAGACAATTTATGGTCAGATTCCACAGAAGTGGAATCGACTCAATCGTGGGCATTTTTGTTATAATGGCCGTTCTCTTTCGAGAACAAATGATCCATAGTGTAAAAGATTCATGATAAACCTAATAATTGATTGGTCCAGACCAAGATCTTGTAGAGCTGATCCTATAGTCGCAGATTCTACATTATTAAAGGCTCCTTCTATATTCAGAAATGCCACTAATGTAAAGTGTTCAAATTCAAGGAATTTCTCAATGTATACCACGAAGGAGTGAAGTGCTGTCTCAAAAGATTTCTCTTTCATGTAGGCATGTTGAGATGATAATGATCCTTCAACGATATCATTTCATGGTATCTTGAAATACGAGATACTTAAATCAATTCGTACACGGAGAAAACAGATTCATGATAGCAACCGAATTGGTTGCCAATCGAATGATTCTACCATAGCGGCCGTATTTTACAGTTGTGGCTACGAAATTTTGGAAGGGATAACAAAAGTTAGTTAGCTTCAACCGAAATTCGTCTGTATTAACCGATTTTCTGTTGATAGAACTGAAAAATTGTATGTGTGCAACCGAATCATTCGATTGGCAACAAATTCGGTTGCTATCACGAATCTGTTTTCTTTGTGTATAGTACCAAATTTCCCTGTTTTGGAATGAATCCTGCTGTTCGCAAACGTTTTGAAATTGCTGCTTGAATAGCTCTCAATGATTTTGCAAGCTCTTGTTGAGCTTGAAAACAATCTTCATGGAGTAATGCCTCCAATTCTTGGACTTCAAACTTAATTGGCTGGCCTGGGCGATCTTTGTCTTGTCTTCCTACTACATACTTCTGAACCGAAAATACCATCTCTCGCACGATGAAACCGATGGAATACATTCACCATAAGTTTTGGTGAGCAATCGGTGTGCAAACATTCGACACTTTCAAAGCAAAAAAAAAAAATTAATGTTCAATAAAAAAAGTCGTTACTTAAACTTATCTTCCCTAAATTTTAATTGAAAGACTTTTATTGCTCACTTTCATCGCATTTAAAGATACGCGTATTAATTTGCTCCCAGACATAATAACATAAATAATACACTCTAAATTTGCATAGCATAGCATAGCCTTAAGGGTTTTTAATAATAATTTTATAGCATACTTATAAGGCAAACAAAACATACTAATAACACTTTATGGCCCAACAGCGAAGGACCATCAAGTAATTTATAAAAAATTATTACTACAAGCCAAACACCGTGGCAGAAAAAGCAATTTAAAATATAAATAACGAAAGAAAGAAATACCTTAAAACAAATATGAACAAATATTTAAACATCTAACTGAAACTTTTATAACACATTTTCTTTTTAGGAAAAGAAAAGTTTACATACACCTCATAGAAATAAATTTTAAATATACTATTTTTTCCTTTTCTCTATTATTTACAGACAATTTAAAAAATATAACTTTAATAAAAAGAAATCATAGAAGAACAAACAAACAAATAAGGACTTGTAGCTTCTTCTCAAACATGAAACTCTACAGGAAACGGAAATTGTAATTTCAAACACTAGAACCACAGAAAGGGCTAAAGCAGTAGTTTGACATCTTTGTTGACCAGTGTGGGATTTAACAGGAAAACAAAAAAAAAAAAAAATTAATTTGTTTAACTGCAGCAACAGTAGTTACATAAAAAAAGCCATAAAAAGGTAAGAAGAATAAGTGAAAATGAGAAATTTCTATAAATTATGAGTTTTTGTAACTTTAACCTTTAAAAATATTTCCTTTGCTTCCTTTATATGAATTTTTGTTGTTGTTGTTTTTTTAAGGAGGCCAAAGTAATTCACACAAACAATAGATAAAATATACAGATTTTTTCTGCTACACATTGTTTATCCATATATTAGGAAAAAATAATAACAAGAAAATTTCGCTATAAATTATGAAACGTTACGGTGCAAAAGATTTCCCAGAAACGATTGTGCTCCGATTAAAAGGCACATGTGTTTTAAGCAAAGAAAGTTGTATGAGGAACATATATTAACACATAAAAATTGTATAACGATAATAACGAGTGCGTAAATTGCTTTGCTCTAACGCATGCATGCATTAGGTGTATTCACTACATGATAAATTGGTTAAAGAATGTTCAAATCATAAATAAAATGTTCTTATAATTCCAATGGTCTATCAATTACATTTAGTGCCTCATGTAGAGGATGCAACACTTTAATGACTTTTGAGTCATAAATTGATTTTGTCTTACTAAAAAACCTCAAAACTGTCTATTAATAAAAGAAGTAAGAGAGGTATATTCGGCCGTGCCGAATCTTAAAATTTTATGGGAA
Source organism: Calliphora vomitoria (assembly GCA_942486065.2). NCBI lineage: Eukaryota > Metazoa > Arthropoda > Insecta > Diptera > Calliphoridae > Calliphora > Calliphora vomitoria. The sequence goes on along the minus strand of OW818030.2, from coordinate 110,745,412 downwards.
AAATTTTTTTTGGTGAAAAACTCACGATTTAAAAAATATTTTTCCCAATTTTTACCCATTGTTGGTTCGAAATACTATGGTGTTTTATACGTAAAATGTCTATCATTATATAACCATATATGTGTCCGTATGGAAGACTATTGGGAATACATTTATTAGACATCAAAGGTACAAGTTTTAAAAAAAGTATTGATAAATAGAGAAGATTTGACACATTTTCTACTTAAGAGCTTTTGCTTTATCAATTCGCCCTTATGTCGATTTAAGCTACTCTTCCATATGACCACAGATATTGTCTATAATAATGATTTAGTAATCCAGATATAGATAAAAATATACGTTCTTTTTTGTTTATATCTCAGCCATTTAAGGACTGATTTGCCGAATTTAAATAGTGTATGTAAGTTGTTTGGGGTTTCGGAAAGTTCATTTCAATATACAGAAGGACATGTCTATATCGTCTCCGCTATCTAGATTATGTTGTCAGGCAGCCGTTTAATCGAAGCAGTAAATAACAGCTCACTTGGTTACATACAGTAGGTCCCTTTATATTACCTCAAAATAGAGAAATAGAGAAGCCAGATAGAGATGAAAATACAAGAGGAAGATCAGATAGATTCGAAGTGCAGAAATATTATAGAGCAAGACGTCAGATGAGGAGTATGATGGAGATTAGTAGACTCCATTCATTTAACGAATACTAGGTCTCGCCGAGGAGATTCCTGTGTTTGAAGTGAGTAGCCGATTTGTATTCCTTATAAAGGCGTTGATGCATTCTATCTTTATGTCCGAGTGATCAGAAAGACTATTGAAGGAACAATGTCCTCGAAACCTAATGCGTAGATCTTCTAATGTCGTGCAATGACAAAGAAGCTGACAAACTGTCTCATCCTCCTCTTCAATCTGACAGCTTCTACAGAAGTCATTATAGGGCAGGCCAAGCCTCCTTGCATTGTTGCCAAATTTGCAGTGTTCGGTTATCACCGCCAATGCATTACTTAACTGTTTATACGGCGTGTTAGGCCAAGAAGAAATGTTGTCCGCCCTCGGTTTAGTAGAGGCCATATCATTCTGATAATCATACAGGTGGGTTGACAACCCCATCTTGTCAGAGCGAGCTCATAGTAAAAGTTACTAATTCGCTGCTTGCATTTAGATAACGGAATCCCGCTTATGTTTCCGTCAGGTACCAGTCGCATTAAGCCTGAAGGCTGTAGTGAATGTCATTTTTTTGGTCATTTTATCCACAGCGATCCAGTTTAATGCTGTAAAGAACGACTTTGTTGCAGTCGTTCTTAGGGCTCCTGTTATTTGGATTGCTATTCTCCTTAAAATTTTAACGAATATCATGCAATTTGAGCCTTTATCTTGTGCTTTCTACCAGACAGAGACTCCATAGAATAATACCGCCCTGTTGACCGCATCAAATAGCTAATTTACATACCGGGGTCTTATACCCCATTGCGTACCTATGGCCTTCCTGCAGACATACATTGCCGACAAGGCTTTCGATGTTCTTGCTAGGGTATTGGGTTTCCAGGATAGTTTACTGTCCAGAATGATGCCCAAGTATTTTGCTCTATCGGAAAGTATTAAGTCAACACCATTTAATCGGGGTAGCCAGAAGTACTTCCTTGTGCACAATAAAAGTTCGGTTTTGCTTGGGTTCACACTCTGTCCACTGTCAGTATTCCACCGACATAGTATATTGAGTGCATTCTTCAACCGCTGTGATATAGTGCCCAATTGGATCCCAGAGACTACCACATCAACGTAATCCACATTGACGACAGTCTTATAACCCATGAGAACCAATTTCCTGAGCACACAATTTATGGCCAGACTCCACAGAAGTGATGATAAGACGCCTCCTTGAGCCGAACCCCTCGTGGCCATGATGGACTTATTGGTCTTAAAACTTTTGCATTGATCTAAAATCTTCCATAACGATCCACAACACAATGGGGTGGGAAATGAAAAATGTAGAAATTACTAAGGGAATGACAAATTTAAATATACCCTTACCACTCATGGTGAAGGGTATAAAAAACTGATTTTCACTACAAAACCGATTCATTACGAAAAAAATTAATTTTTTTAAGCAATTTATAAAATTTTTTTTCGAAATTGTTTTTTAAAAATTTTTTCCAATTTTATATTTTTTTAAATTTATTAGTGAAAAAAATTTATGACAAAAAAATGTTTGTTGTGAAAAAAAATTCGGGTTAAAAAATAGTTTTCCCCATTTTGACCCATTGTAGGTCCAACTTACTATAGCCTTATATACATCGTTGCAATGGACTTTGAAATATTTTTCATTAGATATCCATATTGTGTATATTTATGTCTTAGTAATCGAGATATAGATCAAAAATAGGCCAAAAATAGAGGTTGTCTCGGATTTTTGCTCATATCTCCTTTATTTATGGACGGATTTTGCTGATTTTAAATAGGAAACTTCTCGAAAGCATGTCTGACAGAATTATTGAAGATCTGGATCCCGAAGATATCTAGGGTCTTCAGAAAATTGATTTCAACAGACAGACAGACGGACATGGCTTAATCGACTCCAGAAATCGGAACCAGAATATATTGTTACGAATGTGCAATGACGATTTGAATTCAACGGTCTGTAACGACTGCCTACAGCATTCATCATGTTTGAAGGCACGTCCATCATTGATATTGTTTGTAAGTATGCAACACTAAATGTTTGGGCTGCTGGCAATGACATCGAAAAGCTCTAGAAATCGAATGTACTAGTATGTCCGTTAAGAACATTATAGATGATTCCCGATAGATGGCGCGTGTATAAATAGTGGCAGAGCTGGCAGTCGTGAGTTGAGTTTATCATTGGCGCTGTTAGAGTTAACATCAACTGTCTTGTGCATATAAGGTTGTACGTAATAAAGTTTGTGTGCATTTCTGCGAATATGATATGATATACGTGTATAAAGACATTGAGTGACTATTTAATTCTGTTGTTGTTGTACATTCTAAATAAATAAAGAGTTGTTACAATTTTAAACTACTAAAACTGCTTTTATTTGCAATCAAAAGTATCCGGTTTATTTAAAGGAAATAAACCCACGTTTTTAAAAGGTAAAAACGTAACAATATATACTTTATAGGGTCGGAAAATTATATTGTGGAAATTACAAACGGAATGACCCTTACCCTTCTCACGAAGGTAAAGGGTATAAAAAACCGATTATTTTCCTAAAGAAGTGAAAAGACTACAAGAGCGTAGTTATCGCTCATCTTGATACTAGAAAAAGTTAAGGTGTCTATTGGATGAAGACATTATAAATGATAAATACCAATGATACTGTCAAAAACGAGTAAATCCGTGTCAAATGCCTCGAAATAAACTCAACAAAAAGAGGATCATTGTCGTTCATATAGCCATTCTCATTGTAAGACTGACAAGGTCCTTTTATACATAAATTCGACGATGATCTAATTAATATACAAAAATTTAGCACTAACATTCTTGAAAAGAAAACCTCCCTTAATACAATATATGAATACCTTTATATCACTTACATACATATGTATTCTTCTTTCCTGTGGGCCACCTACATATTGCGAGTTTAGCACACATTAAAGGTTAAAATGTCATCATTAGATACAACATTATTATTACTAAAGGTTTCCTATTCTTAAGATTTCTGTTTCCTTGGCTTTATGACAATGTCATCTAAAGCAATTTTATTATATTTCTTTAAACATTTGTCCCAACAATGAAACTTGCAAGAAAATATTTTCTTAAAAGAAATTTTATTTTTTTTTTTATAAAAAATTTCATATAAAACTTCTAAATTGTAATCACTCTATAAAACATATTTAAGGTAGAATAATGGAAAAATTAATACTTAAATAAAATGTAGAAAAATAAACATATTTTGCTCTCTCTAGAGCCGAGTAATGACGACACACCTTTAATTCAATGTTTCAAACAACTACGAGAGGGAATAGGTTCTGCTACGTAGATAATTATCTATGACAAGTAACAAGAATGACGTTTTAGTTTTTTTTGTATAAATAAATTAAACATAAAAACTATTCCACTTATTTAAACAAATACAATGAAATATATAGTTTCCGGGGGACTATATACAGAATGTGAATATGAGTAGTAATTTAGCGCTCAATTAAACACTATTTACGCTCTAAAAACGTAAAGTTTCAATGTTAAATGTAAAATAGAATACATGTAACTTTTATTATAATTTTCAATGTTATTTTTTCTTCAATCTAACAACTATAAATTACCTTTATTTACCTTATATTATAAATGAGTTTTAGCTACTTACCAAAAATTAAAAAAAAAAAAAACTACATTTTTCTCTAATCATTTTCTAACTACGCTTAGTTTTTTGTGTTTTGTAGCTAAAAGTGCTGCTCTGTTTTGAGAAACGTGCCCTGCATTTAAGTCACGTTTCAAACGCTATTGCTTTTTATACAAAAAAAAGTTTATATATCAAATGCAAGAGTTAAGTAGGATGTTATAATGTAAGTATTTATATAAAGGAGTATTAAAAAATAATTTAATTCTAAAAAAATTATTACTTTACGTTTTAGAGAAATGTTTAAAAAAAGTACTTTTGTTAAGACTATTAAAAGTATTAAGGTATTAAGGTGTAAGAAAAATTTAAATTTTTCAGGTTGTATTAACAAACAACTATAAATAGAGAGCTGGCCTATAAGTCTGCTGGTCCTGGGTTCGATTCCCAGCGCAGACTATAATATGTATACAGCACGACAAGATTATGTTCTTTGTTACTCTACTCGATAAATGAAGTTAGAATGTTTTTTCATGCTATTCACGTTCTTATATAAAATCGTTAAAATATGAAATCTATCAAAAAATCAATAGGAAATTTATAATATTTTATAGCTCGTTTAATAAATGCTATAAAATTATTATCCAGGTGTGTATATTCAATATAAAATAATAATAAAAATATTGAAAAAATTCAAACAAAGAAATTTTTAAGATCTTAAAGAAATTTCAATCGAGTACTACTGCAAGTAATGGACATGAAAAATCAGACACTGAAATATTAAAATACTGATATTACCCAGTAGTTCTTGGTGACTGTCCCGAACTGGAGATTTTACCTATCACTTATGGTGACTACTAGTTATATAAGTAGCAACGTGACTAGTTACTTTAACATGTGTGTGTCCTAAGCCGGGGGTCAATTGACCCTATATGGATTACAATAACTACCTACCTAACTGATTACTTGATCAGCTACATATCTACTTATTTTAACGTGTACGAATGCTAATTGACCTCAAATATTCAGTTAAAAATATATCTCATCGACAGTCCAATAACTGATTGCTTGTAAACAAACTTTCCTCCGTCAACACTCCAACAGATTACTTCTGGTGAGTAAAATAACTACATTCTAAAATGCAGTATAAAATAAAAGTTTAAAGTGACTACACTCTACGTTACTTAGAAACACTAAAGTGACAATTGACTTCACGCTAAAATAAACTGTATGATAATTATATCAACATATGGGCAATTCCATATCATCGTACGTGACATTTGTACGCCTATAGAGTGGAATAGATTTTGCAAAAATAAGAGTATCTGAAAAATAATTTGGTCTTTATGTTCCATTCAGAGGGTACTATATTTTAAAAAAATAATAAGTTCTTATGAAAAATTGTTGTCCAAAATATAAAGAAATAAAGACATATCGTACGTGACATAAAACGGAAGTAATTTTCAGGTACATGTAGAAATATGCGAAAATTTTCGAATCGTGAGAGGAGTTATGTTTTCTTTTAATTTCTTACACTAAACCAAATATTTTTCCTCTACAATCCGCCATATTTAAATAAAAATAATCTTTGGATGATTTTATAAAAAATAAAATTTAATATCGTACGTGACACCGTACGTGACTTATTTTTCTTCTATAGTAAAAAAATATATATTCTGTAAATATATGTATACAAAAACTAAAAAAACAAGTAAGAGAGCTATATTCGGCTGTGCCGAATATTAAAAAATATTAAATTAAAATTTTTTTTTTTCAAAATTTAAAACAAAATTTTTTTTCTAAATTGTTTTTCAAAATTTAAAAAAAATTTTTTTTTCAAAATTGTTTTCAATTTTTTTTTTCGAAATTGTTTTGTTTTAATTTTTTAAAATTTTTTTTTTAATTTTTTAAATTTTTTTTTTTTTTTAAATTTATTAGTGAAAAAAAGTTAATGAAAAAAAATTTTTTTTGGTAAAAAAAAAAAATCGGGTTAAAAAATATTTTTCCCGATTTTGACCCATTGTAGGTCCAAATTACTATAGCCTTATATACATCGTTGCAATAGAAATATCTATCATTAGATATCCATATTGACTATATTAATGACTTAGTAATCCAGATATAGATCAAAAATAGACCAAAAATGGAGGTTGTCCCGGTTTTTTCCTTATAACTCAGCCATTTGTGAGCCGATTTTCTCGATTTTAAATAGCGACCGAGCCGGAAGAATTCCCGACATATTGATGTATAAATTATGTTTGTAAGTTATTTGGGGGCTACGGAAAGTTGATTTCAACATACAGACGGACTGACGGACATGGCTATATCGACTATGATATCTATAACGATCCAGAATATATATACTTTGTGGGGTCGCAAATGAAAAATGTAGAAATTACAAACGAAATGACAAACTTATATATACCCTTGCCACTCATGGTGAAGGGTATAATTATAGAAAATTTATATTCGGTTTCAATAAACAATTTGATAATAAGTAGCAAAAAAAAACAATCAGAGTAAAATTCATTTCGTACTACATGCTAATTGATAGCTTAGTTTTCGCCACAATCTTAGCCTAAAACATACCAATTAAATTAAAAAATTAAAAATAGTCAGTTTAAACTATTATTTTTGCTCTAAAAATGTTGTAATAAGCTCTAAAAACTTTCACATAGTAACATTTTAGTGTTTTCTTCTATTCAAATCATCTTGAAAAAAGTTTCAAGGGTTTATGTTTTTTCAGTCGTGGTAGTGATTCTCGTGGAATTGCCCAAATATATAAAACCAGTTTGTCACAAAAAATTGCAGTACAAATTAAATCTTTAAAGTGACTACACTCTAGGTTACTTAGAGACACTTAAGAGACAATTGTCTTCATGCTAGACAACATGGGATGTATAAAAAAACCTACTGACTTATTTCTGCTCTACAAAGAGCACATACTGGTGAAATTACCCATAATATATCAATTGGAGTTAGCCAAGTGATCAGACATTAGTGACAATTACTGTCTGTAAGGGATAAATAACTGCTGGGTATATTTATTTACCCAGATTTATTTGGTGAATTTTGGTTCGTTTAATATAGGTATTCTAAATATCAATTTATTAATTAAATTAAGAAAGCTAATAAATGTTAATAAGCGAGCAGTTATCGTTTAGTACATGCTTAAAACATTGACAGTTCTAACTTACAAGTTATTTTGGGGTTTTTTTAATATATCTATAGTAGGAATATTTTTCCAGTTGGCCGTGTTATAAGACGTCATCAATTGAGAGTAGAAATAATATAAAATCATCGACGACATATGAGAAAGATAATCGCTAACCATATTTTAAAATAAATGTGGCAAAAATTGTATACAAAAAGGGTTGTAGCGACATTTGTCGTTCTTTTTGTCGTCGGAAACAATGACAACACAATATAAAGCAAATTGTTGACATATTCCATGAAATATGGAAAATTAGTGCACGCATACAACAGCGATATTTGTCGCTCAGTTGGTCTTTAATAAAGTAAGAAGTAAGAATTTTTTGTATATCTTCTTCTGACATTATAAAAATATTAATTCCAACACATTGTCGACAACGATTACAAGACCGACAAATGGCTATTTTCGTCGGCGTCCTACGCTGTGAACATAAGCTGTGGACATAAGCTGTGAAAATTGTGCACAACTGTGCGAGCGACATTATCATAATATTAATCCGTATTGCCAATGTTCATATGAGCGACAAATGTACACGACTACAAGAGCCACACTGTCGTTCATCTTCTTGTAACGATGACAAGCTCCTTTTCATATTCGAAAAAGACAATTATATTGGCAACTAATGTCGATAACTAATGCACGACTATACGAGCGACAATTGTCGCTCATCATGTCCATAACACAGGAACAATGAGAAATTAATTTTCATATTTGTCGTCAATAATATTGTAGCTTATCTACATGCTAACATTCACAAATTCCGTTATAAATGACAAGTTTTTTTTATATTTGTAAACTACATTATAAAAAATATTGTCGCCAACGTTTACATTGGCGGCAAATGTCATGTTCTTAATCCTTTAATATCTGCTACTACATTTCAGAATATTAATTCAAGCGAATTGTAATTGATGTAATAAGCGACAAATTTTGCGAAATTTGCACGGCTACAAGAGCGAAATTTATTATTGTTAAAAATTAAAACAGCGCAAATGTCACTGAATTAGAAACACGACTGAAATGGCAAATATTGTCATTTTCCAGGGACAACATTTAAGACATCATTACCGGACTTTTCATAAACATAGTTGATAGAAGACAGCATAAAAAAACTTTGTCGCTCAATTTGTCAGCAATAGAGGTTTATAAAAGACAAAATTATAAACTGTCGCTCATTTTGTCATTAACAGAACTTGAGATAAGTTCATGTCGTCCATCTTATCATAAATAGGGTTGCTAGAAGACAATATCTAAGATTTTTCTTCAATACTTTTTCGGTCATCTTATCGTCAACAGACAAGATTTAAAACATCGCTGTTGAGAGGTTGGATGGATACCACTTTCATGATTTTGTCACTTATTTTATAGTTGCTGACAACTTTTCATAAAAAGTTTTGATAGAAGCAATATAAAAAAAAGTTGTCGCTCAATTTTAGACTTGTCGCTAATCTATATATATAAAAATGGATGTTTGTATGTATGTGGGTATGTATGTTTGAACTCAAAAACGGCTGAACCGATTTTGATGAAATTTTAAGGGAATCTTCAGAATAGCCTAGCGGGTAACTCTGTAGAGTCAGATTTTTGATTTTCGGTCTGTGGGCGGAGAGGCGTGGCAAAATTAAATTTTTACATTTTACCGCTGATTCCATCTATATATATAAAAAACGGCCGCACCGATTTTGATGAAATTTTCAGGGAATCTTCAGAATAGCCCAGCGGGTAACACTGTAAAGTCAGATTTTTGATATTCGGTCTGTGGACGGAGGGGTGTGTAAAAATCAAATTTTTACATTATTCCGTTAATGCCATATATATATATAAAAACAGATTTGTGTATGTACGTTCCGCATGGACTCAAAGACGGCTTGACCGATTTTGATAAAATTTTTACGGAATCTTCAGAAAAGCCTAGCGGGTATCACTGTAAAGTCAGTCAGTCTATGGACGGAATGGCGTGGCAGAATCAAATTTTTATACTATGCCGCTAATGACATAAAAAAAAGATTATTGTATAATTGTTGATCGACCTTTTCTTCAATTCTCACAGATAGTTTATTTAGTTTCCTATATACAGGCTTACAAAGTCAGTGATTGTTGTAAAAAAAAATTTTGCAAAAAAAAATTTTTTAAAAAAAATTTTTTTTAATTGGAGAAATACATAAATTCTTTTTTTTATTCCCAACGTTCAAACAATGACAATTTTCATTTCATTTCTTAACGTCATTCTAAAAATGTTAATTCAAAGTAGTGTACTCTGAAGCGCATTATTTGGTGTAAGCGAAGAAAGGAATACATTTCAACACATATCCGGTACTATAAAAGTTCTTTTATATTATCAATCGATGATAAACAATTTTGTGTACTCTCTCATATTAGGTGCATGAATAAGAAATTTCCATATGAAATCTATGAAATAAAATAATATTTTGAATAACTCTCCGCATTCCACTTTTAATAAAAAATAACGGTTTTATTCAAATAAAATTTGTTTTAGAAAGCGCATCTACGTCTAGAGCCGCAGAAACGGGAAGTGAACGAGAATCACGGCTTCAGCAAATGTGTCGCATTGCATCTTCATCGAGTGCTGCAGAGACACCTCAACAGCATATCGAAAGACTAGAAGCCAATCGCTCCCGAATGGCTCGATCAAGAGAAAGAATCGATTTAAAGTTGCCGTCATTTTATTACAATAAGTATGATGACTACAGGAATCACAAGGACGTACTGATTGCCGCAATGGACAAACATTGCTTACATTGCCGCGTTTTGAAGTTCCCTAAGGAATCCCCGGGAATTTGCTGTTCGAACGGTAAAGTTATTCTGCCACCAGTTATTGAGCCGCCTAAGCTGCTTCTAAGTTACATTTCCGGCGCCAATCCTATTTCCAAGCACATCCTTCAAAATATCAAAAAGTGCAACTCATGATTTCAAATGACGTCAGCTTTATGCCCACCTTTAAAGTTCAAGGCCAAATGTACCACAGAATTGGATCATTGCTCCCGCTTCCCAATGATGATGCGAAGTTCCTTCAAATTTATTTACAAAAATTCGGATTGGCTGTGGGAACATGCAATTTTGGCACCAACAAATTACGATGTTAACAAGCTCAATAAACAAATACAGTTGAAACTGCGTAGCGAAACAATAAAATGCAAATCGATTGACACAGTAATGAACGAAGAACAAGCCGTCGATTATCCTACTGAATTTTTGAATTCATTGGAACCAGCCGGACTGCGACCACATGTATTAAAATTGAAGGTTGGATCACCGACTTTGTCCGACACTGTATATTAAAATCGAGATCGAGAAGCAATATAAATCAGACGTTTGTAAGGGCCAGCAACGCGGACCGGGTTCAGCTAGTGCTCATTAACAGAGCTTAAGATAAGTTAATCTTTAGGATATTGTCGCTCATCTTGTCATAAACAGACTTAATTCAATATTCAGGATAGAATTCTCAAGATGTTTTCGGTCTCTTATCATCAACAGACAAGATTTTAAAATTCGTCGTCAAAACATTTAATGATTTTGTCGCCATGGAAGACAATATAAAAAATACTTTTTCGCCGAACTTGTCGTCTATAACAATGTCGCTCATATTGTGCATATGACAAATCAATCTTCAGGATATTATTGCTCATTTCGTCATCAATAGGGTTGATAGAATAAAATGCATAAGATTTTGTCGTCAAAATGATTAATGAATAAAAATATTTCAGACTGTGACGCTCATGTAATGGACATGAGTACGAGATAAGTCAACCATCAGGACGTAGTCGTTGATCCTGTTCAATGCCTTGTAGTCAGCAGGGTTTATTGGCAGAAAACATTTAGGTCTTTATAGCTCATTATGTACTTAACTAACTAAAAATGGAACAAATTAAAAAATTTCATACAGAAATCGTGGTACTCAAAGTTGCAATTTTGCAAATTGTGGTCGCAAAACTAATTTTGTAATATTCATATTTGTATGATACATAAGTACTTAAATAAATTAAGATATTAAGTGATTCATTTCTAATATTCAATGTTCATTTAACAAATATTTTATTCAGGCAGTGCGTAGATGACAACTAGACAACTAACTGAGAGCTGACATCAACCGTATGTGTGAAAAGAGAGTATTTTTTTCCATTGATATATCTCTCTCCTACCGCTCTATGTATATTTCTCTATGAGGCAGTGTTTTTATAGGCTAGAAGCTCATGTATACCCTTAAATTAATGAGATTCTAGCATTTTGAAATAATTTAATTTTGAAAAACTTAATGAAAACTGACTTACCTGATATAAATTTGAAGACTCGTTATCTTGTAAAAAAAATGTGGTGATTGCAATTTTCATACAATTGTTACATAATAGAGATGTTTTAAAAATTGAAGAGGTAAACGGATTCTGCAGAGATAGATTGCAGAGTATTTCTGGAAATTAAAAAAGAAAAATAACATTTTTTTATTCAAGTTATAAGTTAAAAAAGATCTTATATACCAAAGCAATTATAAACAACATAAAAAAACCTATTATATTACTAAGTAGTTATAGAAAATATTTATAAAGCTGCAATAGTAATTACAAAAAAAATATTATGCACAATAGACAAGTTCCCAACTATTTAATGAAGGTATAGAAATATTTACAACTTCTCAAAAATATTAAATCCAATTTGATTTACATAACTATATTTTAATGACTTAACAAGTGAGAGAGCTATATTAGGCTCTACCGAATCTTATATACCCTTTAACAAATTATACTTTTAAAAAAATTTTTTTTTAATTTTTGAAATGTTTTTTTTTTCGAAATTATTTAAAAATTTTTTTTTCCAATTTTTTTTTTTTTGAAATTTTTTTTAATTTAAAATTTTATCCAATTTTCTTAATTTATTAGTGAAAAAAATGTATGACAAAAAAAGGTTTTTATTGAAAAAATTCGGGTTAAAAAATATGTTTCCCGATTTTGACCCATTGTAGGTCCAACTTACTATAGCCTTATATACATCATTGCAATGGACTTTGAAATATCTATCATTAGATATACATATTGTGTATATTTATGGTTTAGTAATCCAGATATAGATCAAAAATATGCCATAAAATAGAGGTTGTTTTGCTCATACATATATCCGTTATTTATGGACGGATTTTGCTGATTTTAAATAGGAAACTTCTCGAAAGCATGTCTGACAGAATTATTGAAGATTTGGATCCCAAGGTAGCTGGGGTCTTCAGAAAGTTGATTTCAACAGACAGACAGACGGACATGGCTTAATCGACTCCGCTATCTATAAGGATTCAGAATATATATACTTTATAGGGTCGGAAAATTATATTGTGGAAATTACAAACGGAATGACAAACTTATATATACCCTTCTTACGAAGGTGAAGGGTATAAAAATGCGTAATTTTTTTAAGTTTTTAGCTTTTATTTTTATACATTTGTACAATAAAAATTTATTCATGTGGATTCCACGCCAAAAGAAATGTTAATCTTTTGAGGCCAAGATCGAATCAAGCCAATTTCGTATACTCTGTTCTGAAGTGAAGCGTATCGCAGAGAGAGCGTTCTACATCGATCAAAACAGATAGTAGTCGGACGAAGCAAGGTCTGGTTTATAAGGCAGCTGAAGCAAAACCCAACCACTTCATTCTAAATAGTTTTTAACCGGTATTGCATAATGTGGCTGTACGCATATTCTGGGCGTTTTTCGACCAATGCTCGCTTCAAACAATAGTCTGACCAGATTGCAGCAGCCCGCAATAGGACCCTTTATTTCCCACCAAATACAGAGCATTACCTTTGCGCCATTGACATTTGACTTTGCTCTCTTAGTTTCAGAATCACTGCATTTTGTTTTTGTTCATAATTATAAATAACAAGTGTTGTAAAACAAATAATTAAAACAACTTTATAGTATAAAAATTCTAAACACACATTTAATGCAAACAAAAAAAGAATGCACAACAAATAGACTTCTTTTTAAAAGCAGCAGGAACAAAAAGGTTAAATGTCACAAAAAGGTACGAAAAAAACCAAAAACAAACGCATTAATTTAAAATGTTTACAAGCAAATACACTCGCTCTCTCTCTCTCTCTCGGTCACACTCATAACATTTAATACAACAAAAAACATACGACATTGAACGTAGAAACAACAACAAAAACAAGAAAATTTTAAACAAACATTTACATTTTTAACATTATTTACAGTAGTATGAATAAAAAATTACTCTAGTCATTAAATACAAGGAAGCTAGCTACTGTGGGGCTGAATGGAAAATAAGTGGTTAAATAAAGGACTACTACTAGTTACTACTCGACCAATTTTGTATAATCCCAGCAGTTAAGCAAGTAGTCAATGGTCACTAATGACCACTGACCACTTGGTTTATTTTGGGTCATTTTAAACGTATGTGTGGAGAGAAGTCAATTGGTTACTTTATACATCCCATGTAATCTAGCATGAAGACAATTGTCACTTAAGTGTCTCTAAGTAATCTAGAGTGTAGTCACTTCAAACGTTTATGTGAATCCAGCTATCAGACATTATCATTGTAATCTACAAGGGTGCTTAGGATATACACGTGTTAAAATAACTAGTCACGTACCTAGTTATGTAACTAGTTGTCATCCTAAATGACAGGTAAAATCACTAGTTCGCGACAGTCTCCTAGAACTGCTGGGATATTAGGAATATCATAAGAGGAGTAGAGATAAATATAAAAGAAATCAAATGTTAATATTTAAATTTAATTTCTTTATACCCAGAGAAATTCCCGTGGGAACTTGTAGCGGGTTTATTACTTGACCAGCAAGAGAGATGGCCTCAATTTACTGCACTAGTAATACGACTGGTAGCTTGAACTCGTAGTCGCTCTAGGTCGTGACAATCATGTGGATATAGTCAACTAAGGGAAAATTCCTTAGTAGTAAATTGCCCCACACTCGTTAACTTGGGTACATATACATAAAGTGAATTGAGTCTACAAGAGCTCTGCGGGAAATTTGTGTCAATTGTTTTAAATGCACTAGTTCCATAACATGTGAAAAGAGGACATATTACCTCACTTGTCCTTTTAAAGGAAGAAGTGGATAATTTATCAATGAACAAACAATTTTGTTCCAAACTGGTTTAGCTGCGTGAAGTATCGCAGTGGCCATAAAAGTAGCCAATTTACAACATTCTAGAACATCGCCATGTTGAAGTAACAGATCCCACAAAGTGTTAAACGTAGGTTTGAACTTAGAGAATAATTTGAAGTCTAAGCATTTCCTTATAAACATTTAAAAATTTTGTTACGAATATGGAATGACGATTTGAGTTTAACGGGGTCTGTAACGACTGCCTGCAGCATTCATCATATTTGAGGGCACGTCCATCAGTAGCATGCGGTTGTTGGCATTGTTTGTAAATATGGCAACACAAAATGTTTGGGCTGCTGGCAATGACATCGAAGGCTCTGGAATTCGAATGTACTAGTATGCCCGTTAAGAGCATTATAAAAGATTCCCGATAAATGGCGCGTGTATAAATAGTGGCAGAGGTGGCAGTCGGGAGTTGAGTTGATCATTGTCGCTGTTAGAGTTAACATCAACTGTCGTGTACATTTGAGCTTGTACGTTGTAAAGTGTGTGTACATTTCTGCGAATTGATAGACGTGTATAAAGACACTGAGTGACTTTTTAATTCTGTTGTTGTTGTACATTCTAAATAAATAAAGAGTTGTTACAATTTTAAACTACTAAAACTGCTTTTATTTGCAATCAAAAGTATCTGGTTTATTTAAAGGAAATAAACCCCGTTTTTAAAAGGTAAAAACGTAACAATTTCATCTTTCTCCATAATTAAAGGTGTTTTTTCTCTAATGCCAACATTTCTTAAACATTTGAGTTTGTGTTTGCCATTCAGAGTTTGTAAAAATTCTGAAAATACAGAGAATTGATCTTAAATTGAGAATGATTTCAAATCAAAACTTTTCTCAAATGTAAACCTTTGAAAATGCTGGCTTTCTCAACAATTGGAGATGTTTTTTTCTCAAATGTTCTTTAATGATTTGATGAGAGGTTTAAGATTACATTTGATATCAAATGAAAAAGCCACAATTTCTCAAACATTTGAATATGTGTTTGGTGGAACGAGGCTATTTGATCTTTAATTGAGAGATTACGAATGGACAATGTTGGTGTCATCTGCAAAAAAGTTGATAGTTTTGGAATAAAGACAAAATAGGAAAAAGAACGGATTCTTGCTGTATCCCTAAATTAATCTTGAACTAGTTATATGGTGAGATCCCATGTATAACAAATAGCTTGATATAAATCGGGACAAGTTGTTGCCGACACTATGAAACCTCTTGAAATAATCCACAGTCGCCAATTAGGTTCCCGTCTAGGTTCCCTCTCTAGGAATATGACGGAAGATCGGTCCTTGTTGACAAAAAGATGGCACAGAGATTACAAGCGGGAAGTGTTTGTTACAGGCATAAAACCTCAAGTATTAAGCAAATTATCTATTGATCGTTTTATCGATTCATTTATTAACATTTGGAATAGGTCTATAAGTATTTTAGAAAAGCCACAATGTAATAAGTGTAATATTTAAGAACCCTCTATTTGCTTTAAAATATATAACATTTATAACTCTTATCAGTCCCACTGTCTGGCTGTCTGCCACATTCACCCTGCTCACGTAATACAATCCTTGTAAATCTTCAGCGCTCTCCATAAAAAAGTGTTTAAGTGAAAAATAATACATACAAAAGAAAATACTATTTAAAAACACCAGCGGATACAATTTACAATTTCAATACAGCCATACTATTTCCTAGAAAATAGAATAGAAACAAAGGGGCAGGCAGGTTTGCTGTTGCACAATAAGACTCATATTGTAAATGACAGGTAACAACATTCGATTTTAATGAATTTCATTAAACATTTTCAAAACCAATGAAAAAAAAAAATTCATAGCCGGAGCAGCATTAAAATAAAAACAATTTATTTACGGTGAAGGTGATGACAGATAAAAACCGTGGTAGAGAAGAGAAAAATCATCATTTTCCGACACTTGTACAAGATCGATGGGCAAAATTAAAAATGCCATTCGAATTTTAAACAGTTGTCTTAACAAAATGTTGTGTAATGATGTGGTAGAGGTATTTAAACACATGTCAGGGGAATTGTTTTTAACTTGTTTATTTTATGGAAATTGTAATGAGTTAGATATTCTATTGAAATGGAAATTTTAGGAACTATTGAACAAGTCGGTATGATCTGTTGGTTGTTAGAAGGAAGCCTAAAAGGTGGGGTTACATTTAAGATAATTTTCTTATTAAGAAAATTAAAATTTATGAAGGTTACTAAAGCCTTAAAAGGGCTGTAAAAACTATTTAAAGAATGTTGTGTGTAAGATAAAACAGATGAAACTCTTTATTGTAAGATTTATAAACGTTATACCATCAACTCTTTACTCCTTGTTGAGTTAAAGGACTAAAGAGAAACAGCAACATCTTTGTCAAACAAATTTTGGAATTTTTTGAGAGATTTATTTAAACTAGTAGTTGGCTTCATAGCCACTAAGTTCATAAATATTATGAAATAAGAAACAAAAATCTCAATAGATCGTTGATCATTATAGTTATTATTATTCAGGTTTCATGTTCTCCTTATGCCGACCATTGTTTTAAACGCTTGATATTACTAGCTTAAGAATAGTTTTGAAAACAATTCAGTTTTTATAGTTTAAGAAACTAACAATGCTTTTTTTCAAAATTGTTTTAAATTTTTTTCGAAATTGTTTTCTTTTAACTTTTTTCCAATTTTTTTTTTTTTTTAATTTTTTTCAAATTTTTTTTTTTAATTTTTTAAATTTTTTTTTTTTTGGAATTAATTAGTGAAAAAAATTTAATGAAAAAAATTTTTTTTGTTAAAAAAAAAATTCGGGTTAAAAAATATTTTTCGCGATTTTGACCCATTGTAGGTCCAACTTACTATATATAGCCTTATATATATCGTTGCAATGGACATTGAAATATCTATCATTAGATATCCATATTGTCTAAATTAATGACTTAGTAATCTAGATATAGATCAAAAATAGACCAAAAATCGAGGTTGTCCCGGTTTTTTCCTTATATCTCAGCCATTTGTGGGCCGATTTTCTCATTTTAAATAGCGACCGAGCCGGAAGAATTCCCGACATATTGATGTATAAATTATGTTTGTAAGTTATTTGGGGGCTACGGAAAGTTGATTTCAACATACAACGCTATCTATAACGATCCAGAATATATATACTTTGTGGGGTCGCAAATGAAAAATGTAGAAATTACAAACGGAATGACAAACTTATATATACCCTTGCCACTCATGCTGAAGGGTATAACAACTATGTTTTCCTAGAAAAACTAAATATATCTTTATAATTAATAATCCTTGACATTTTCATCAATGTAGCCACTTCAATTCCTATACCATAACTTATTAATTTTAACAAATTAATAATATTAGTGACATTGGATATTAAGGAGAAGCTACACAAATATTTACCAACCTATTTTCCAGCTCTAAAAGTGGCATTCCCTCACATTCCCTCTAAAACACATAACTTGCAACAAATTACACAACATTTTTCTTAAAGCAAGAAAAAATATGAGCGTCACCCAAAAAAAATAACACTTAAAGACGAATTATTGTCAACATTAGCTTTGGACTAAAATATTACTTAATGAAAAATAGAAAAATACCAGAGAAAACTACACCTTCAAATGTAATTTGTCTTTTTTGGCCAACTATCCCGAACAAAAGATAGACACAAATTTATATAACTTACATATATAGAATTTGTTTTGCAACAACGAGAACAAATATGTTATTGTGTATACAAGACGATTAATAGATTAGTGGCTACTTCTTGTCATTAATATTTGTCATTTCGTCTAAACGATTTGGTGGAATTAGTTGAATTGAAAAGGATGTTTAAAGGTATTTAATCTTTAAAAATATCAATTAAAAATCTCCTCCTACCGAGTGTATTGGAACATCCTTTGCAATCCACTGCCTCTATTTGCAGATACCTAATGCAATTTTTGTTCGTAGACCTTTCCTTAATTTGTGATAATTCGGATAAAATCTTTCATCAGAATTGTAAATTTTGACAATCATACGTGAAGAAATTGAACAAGTCTGAAAGAAAGCTCATGCTCATTGTGTTGTAACTAGAATATTTGGTAATGGGAAGGACAATATGAAGGATAATCAATATGTTTACTCAATTCTAATTATCTTATATTGAAAGTAACAGGAAAGACTTCAGCAGGAAGTTTATTCCACATAATGTTTTCGGTAGTATGACCTACTGCCCTACCACAAGTTTATGAGATTTGTGGATGAACGGTATTATGCACAAATGTATCAGGAACAGGTTCCCTAATTCCATCAGAACACATTACATTGTGAAACACAAACCCAAAAGACTCAATCAGTAAAGATGTTAAACTTGAGCACCAAAATCTACCGGCATATACATACATGGTAATTGTATTCTATTTTCGGTTGGACAGAAATCTTATAAATAGTATGTAGATCAAATGAAGTGATCAGATGAGATGAAGACATTTAAAAAATGCTACGGATCCTACACTAAATTCCCCTGCTCAAAACATATAGAACTTTAGATTCCGTAATGTTTTAATACAAATAATATAATATGATCCGTGACTTTAACATCCCAGCGGGAAAAAAATTCTAGGTCTTCACTTTGCAGGCCTTCTAAAAGACCTGTTTACACATTCTTAAAGATGCGATACTCATTCAACTCTGCCTGCTCGCGGAAGACATATTAGAAGGGCTATGCTTCTCCTTCTAAAAAATGTCATACACAATCAAAATTGCATTGCAAAATAAGGTCTAACAAACCTTTATTTAATATTCAAACATGATTGGTTTTGCTCTCTATATTATAAACTGTTACATAAAACCAGAAGCAGGTGCAAAATCTTCTAAATAATTTAGTCTTTTATAACATTTGAAGTTGTGAAGTTCGCGTGAAGGAATTTTTTTGTATAAAAAACTACACACATGATATTTTAAAGTCTATTCTTTAGGTTTTATGTTGAATTCATTTAGGTTATTTCCTTGCTTCAGCAGTCTTTCAATTAGGCTTTAATCTTCAGGGTTTTTAATAGGCGTTAATATGTAAACATTCTGTGAGGCATTATGCGGCAGGTCTCCTTACAGGCCTTTAACGGTACACCTTCTAATATGCCTTCTTAAGTAGGCCTTCTCTCAGCCCTCTAAAAGCAGCGAGTATTCAAGACCTTGGCTCGCAATGACGGCTGGGTGTCCTTGTGTCTGCAAAATAAGGCATTTAGGAAGGCCTATTTACTGCAAATTTTTCCCGTTGGGATGCAACATTGATTTTTGAAATGACTGAAATGATCACTGAAATGACCCAGTTTGCACGACCATATTCAATGTTTGTAACAATCCAGAAAACACTGTGAATTGATCTTAAACTGAAACTTAAATCGAAGCATTTCTCAAATGTAAACGTTTGATGTAATTTTACTCAAATGTATGTAATTTTACTCAAATGTTCTTGTAGATTTGATGAGAGGTTTGAAATTACATTTGATATCATATTTTCTCAAACGTTGGACTATTTTCTTGACCTTTAATTGAAAACTGAAGAACGTCAAACATTAGTGGCATGTGCAACAGAGAATATAGAGAAATAGGTTTTAAAGAACGATAGAAGGTCATTAAAAGTAGGATAGATAAGGGATACTTGATGTATAAACAAGGGCGATTCCTGTAAAAGCTCCATTTAAATCACTGTGCAACGACACGATCTTTCTAATAGGAAGACTATTGGTCAAGGGTTGACTGCTTTCAGAAAGATTGAATTACTTGCAAATAATTCAACCCAAAAGTTAGCTTTCCAGGTCAACCATTTGGGAGGGGGAAAAATCAAAATTTGTTCTACATATTTCTTTTTTCCTTATTTTTTATGTGAAAACTTTTCGGATTTGGGGGGGGGAATTCCCAATTCACCCCCTCTGGGTTCGCGCCTGTCAGAGTAGCAGTAAGAACATCAGCATGAAGACGACGATTAACCTTGAACTCGTTTGAGAAAGCTCATTATAAATCGAGGAAAGTAATTTCCGACACCATTTGACCTACCAACATACTTTCGTGGTGAATAGTAAATGGTGAAAAGATCTACTAAAAGAAAGACTAATAGGTCTCCCATAAAGAAGTAGTTGGACTTCATATATTTAAGATAATAGTAGTTTAGTATACTCTCCATAACATTCGAAAATGCTAAAAAGGTTAACTAATCGGTATACTAGCTAAGAAATGCACCCAAGGCCTGTGATGGTGTGTCAGGTACCCAGGAGACTTATTTGACACTTTTAACATCACGAGCTCAAAATAATATATGTTTGTCATATTGTCTTCTTCAAGATCAAACAGTTCGCTTTCAGAAAGAGCGAATTGCTTGTAAATTATTCAGACAAGAAGTTAGATTTTAGAGGTCAGAGGTGCAGTAGAAACATCGTCACGAAGACGGCTCTTTGGTGCACTTAGAATAATCCCGATTCTCATTGCATTTGAGTGCAAGGTCTTGGCTATACACCAACCTCTATCTGAATACTTAGATTAGGTTTAAATAGCAGCCCACGGAATCACATATAAGTTGAGTTCAAGAATGGGTCCCCTTATAAGACGAGGATATTACTGAAACCACCTTTAGAGAGATGGGGTTTGCCAATAAAGTCTAAAAATTACGAAAAATATGTTCAGTTGCGTTGCAACTTCTACAACCATTGTTGTAACGAAGTTGATAGGCAGATTTAGTGTCCTCTTCATATCCCTGTCAGGTCAAATGCTTCTGTTCTCCTCGCAAGTGGGCTCTCTGTCACATCTTTCTTTGACAATGGTATAAACTCAATGTGAAATTAGCTGTTTACCCAAGAGCTAGGGATGCCAATATCTCAACTGAACTTATTCAAATATAGGATGGTCCCTGTGTTCGCAAGTGCGTCATCTCTGTGGTTTCAATCAAAGATCCCCATGTCCAGGAACTCTTCTTGGATAACTTTTGTATGTGATATAAACATCGCCTAGGAACCTGATAGCCGCTTTGCTGTTATTAAATATGTGGGTATTCCTTTCTAACTTAATTTTGGCTTGTATAACGCTAACCGTAATCTGGTCTGAGGGACAGTCTCAAATTCAGCTTCGAATAGATACCACATCCAACACAGTTCTCGATTCATTGGTAAATACGTGGATAATATTCTTAGCAACGTGAAGGCCGTGATACTCTGATCTGATATATTCCAAATGAAACCTGGATTCTGATAATATTCTTAGCAACGAGGAGACCGTGATACTCTGATCTGATATATTCCAAATGAAAACTGGATTCTGATACTGCATAGTCAACAAGAAGATCCATATTGACGACACCTAAAATTTTAAGGCACAATTTAATGTAATCATTAAATCTAATGTTAACCAAACCTACGTATCAAGAGAAAGCTAAATATTCACCATATTGATTACATTCCTTGCAATTCCAACAAATTTATTATAAAGTGTGCTAGCTCGGTTTGAAGTGAAGTACACCAATCAGTAACGTCTCCCTGTGTACAACATACATATATATGTATGCATGTATCCAGTAATATTAACACCAGGGAGTGTCGTCTTCATTACATTTTATTCGTTCGTTGTTGTACTCTCGTATTAGTTGCCAACCACTTGATACAATATTATACTTATTATAACAATATTATTTTTAATACTTCCGCAGTATGTTGGAATTAAATTGTACTGCTTATAAATAAAATTTCATTTCTTTTTTTTTTTTTGTATTATTAAGTTTTGTTATTGTTCGTTATTGTCTGGAGTGTGTTTCAGACATCAGATATTACAAAATGTTGCTTTTGCTGCAGCACTACATGTAGTAAATGTGGTATAAACAACTGTGTTGTATGTAAGTGTTGCACAGTCAGTTTTCGTATCCTGCTTATCATCGTCAAACGGTGATAAAATTTAATCACTAAAACGTTGTTGTATTTTTATGAATGCAACAAAAAATTTCGTTTAATTTTTAATTGTTCTTATTACACTTAATATTTATGCTCGCAATTCGCGAGTGGAACTTGTTTAGTAATAATAGTCTCATATGGTTTTTGGTGGTGTAACATAAAAAGGAATGAATGTAGTCGTCATCATCATCGCCATAGCCATCATCATTTGTATTTTTTGGTGTGATAAAAGTCGTAAAAATAAACCCAGAAACAAAATTCTTAAAATTATGAATTTTCTTTATCGTTGAACGTCTTATTTAATATTTTTAAACAAAATTACATAATCTTAATGTTGTTTATTTGGAGTTCGTTTTGAACAGGGTTTCGAAATAAAATGTTGAACGAATTTATTTCCGTATTTACGATATTAGTGTTGCATTAAGTCAAATATCATCAAAACAAAATCAGTAGGTTGGAAATGAAGTTTGTAGTAGTGAGAATATATTAAAGATTTCTGCGATCTTTTGTGTACCAAACGAGGCATTACCTCACAAAAATATTTGAAACCATAAGAAAGTTTTGTATTAGACTTTGGCTGTTTGGAGTTTTGTATTAGACCTTTTACGAGCAGAGATCTAATGGATTCTGTCTTTCCAAATATAACTCGGAGAAGACTCCATTTTATGGTTAGCATGACTTTTCCCATGACAGTCCAGAGGAAATTGCTTTGTCAACATAACATTGTGTTAAATGACCTGTAGAACATTGTAGGTGGAGTTCCGTGATAATTCTTATGTATTCTATAACGTTCCGTTATCCAGATGCAAGCTTCACATTAGTAACTTCTACTATGAGCTTGCTCAGGCAAGATGGGGTTGTGAACCCACATGTACTATTACCAGAATGATATGGCCCCGGCTAAATCGTGGACGAACAACATATCTTCTTGCACTTTTGGCAACCACGCGAAGAGACTTGGCTTGCCCTACAACGACTTCTGCAGAAGTTGTCAAAACGAGGAGGAGGATGAGACAATTTTTCATCTTCTTTGTGACTGTCCGGCATTGGAAAATCTACGCTTAAGGTTTCTGGGACATCGTTCCCTAACTAGTCTCTCTGAGCTCTCGAATTTGAGGCTTGAGTGCATTTATGCCTTTGTAAGGAACAGTAATTGGCTAACCAGACCTAATATGGGGATCTCCATGGAGTGACCAATGATAATCTACTCTCCTTTATCTTTATCTTTCTCTCTCGTATCTCTTCTCTGACAACCCTAACCCAATCATATCAACTCTGTTCTTCTCTTTTTGCCTTTATACTTTCAGGTAACACAAAGGGACCTATGCCTGGACCCACGTGAGCTGCACTTCTTCTTCACTTCCTTAATGTCGCATTTGAGCAGAGTTGAATATTTCTCCACTGAGTATCAGTCTACGTAGTTGAAAACACTGTACTAGAGTAATTGACCACTGATCGATTGGTTGTTCTTGTAGACAGCCATCAAGGTTTCTTTATTCATGACCCAAGTGCTACAAACTAGCGTTTTGATAATCTTACTCCCATTTCAAAATTGTTATTTAGAATTTATCACCACGATGCCATAACTTAAAGAGTCGCGTATCTCTTTCCTGACATGCCACCATGAAAACTCCATGTTGTAGTCTCTGCCAATAACAACATAGAAGGAACAGATTTTTCAATATTGACATTGTATTAGACCGGAATGTCCTTCGTTTCCTCGTGCAGATGGTGTTATGAAGTAATTCGCTAGGATTCTGTGTCGTTCCTTAAGGTAGCGTTTTGACAGTTTTGAATATTTCTCCACGCAGGTTCAAACACTGGAGCAACGTAATTGACCAATAACCGACTAATCGTCTTTTAGGTTGCCAACCAACTTTCTTTACTCATGCCCCAAGTGTTGCTAGCTAACGCTCTGAGAATCTTATTTCTATTTCCCAATTTGTGGCCGAATTTAGTGGAATGATCTGAAACATTTTCGGGTGATTTTCAGTCGCTATTAAGCTTTTATTACAACGATGCCAAGATTTAGCTTAACCTCTTTCGTCCAGGTTGAGAATAATGACTTCGTTGGTTACAGTTGGTCATTGTTCATACGTATTCTTTCCTAACATGCACTGTAGTCTACACATGCTGTAATTAGAATGATTCTTCCGATCCCATCGCAATATGAAATACTTGTCAATATGGCATCCTGCAGATGGTGTTCCGAGGTAATTTGCCTGCTTTGTGTGGTGCTCCTTCAGGTTACGTTTTGGTTGCTTTGAATATTTCTACACTAGGTATTATTCAACCATCACTAAGCAGTGTAAGTGACCACTGACCAAAAAATATCCTGTAGACAGCAACAATTGTTTTTTTATTCCTAAGTGCTGCTTGCTAGAGTTTTTAGAATCTTCTTTTAAATCAAATTTTTCGGATGATTCACATTCATCATTCAGACTTTATCACTACGACACCAATAGTATACTTTACCCCCTTGTCCAGGTGGTGAAGAATGTTGCCGATAAGTTGTAGGTATCAATTGGCGTACGTATAAGCTGTAATTGGCACGTCTGCATGATGTGGGAAGCCGACTGGCTAGTTGGAGTGCCGAAAACTATACAGATATTGAGAAACCAGATGATCCATTGAGGAAAAGTTCTCGCCTTGTAGGCTCATTTATGACTGTGATAGTATAGTGAGGATCCCAAGGGATAAGCTGCGCAATGTATTAGCTATGTTTACGGGTCATTGTGTCATAAGTTCGCCTGCGAAGACTTTGAATCTCCTTTATATAGATTGCTATACATCTTGTCATTTTGTAAACGATAAACACATTCTATGTTTATGCCCTGCTCTATTAAGGAAAGAATATTGGGCAATCCGTTGCTGCATGATCTGCAAAATGATTCTTGACAAGGATGCAAGACATACCGGAAGTTATTCTATAGTTCCGGTTAATAATGTAGCAGACGAAATGGTTAGAACTAAGTAGTTTCCGTCTCTTGCTTTGATAGAGTCCTATATCATTTATTTAATGATAACAATTCATGCCAGATTAGACTAAATGATCCACAGAGGCCAAATGATCGCCTTCAAAACTTCTAAGGCCCCATCTTGTGTTCCCCACTCCAGCTTCCGATCGTATACAGTCATAAATGATCCAGAGAAGCCTCTAAGAACAAGAACATCGCCTTATTGGATCATCTGTTATGTCCATATTGTCGAAGTTTTTGCCAAATACTTGCGATTTTGTTCACCAAGTTTGTTCCATATTGGTTTTTATTTTATTTGAGTGATTGATTGATTGTTTAATTTAAGAAATTTCACTATTACTTTATTACATACGAATTTCCACTCCCCATAACTCATGAAAAACCACCGGATTTAATAATAATTAAAAGGAATTTCACATAAAACACATTACTTGTCATTGACAACAGGAAACAAGCATTTAAATAAATTTTATTTTTATTACTTTCTGATATAGAATTTAAGCGTTTACAAGTATGTAACTTACTTTGTTTCCATTATTCTAAACCAACATTGACTTAAATAACCCAGAAATATTTTAGTGGCGCCTAAAACAAACACTATATTTTCATTTCTCGTATAAAATGACCGTTATTGTTTGACAGCTCAATTATCATCAAAAATAATCGAAATTCCATTGAAAAGTTTTCTTTCTCTATGTAAAATATTCATTCATATTTCAAACATCTCCCGTAGTTTAATAAAAATTTAAATAAAAAGGTAGTGAAAATCAATAAATCATTTCATTAAAAATGTGTTTTTTTCGTTACACGAACCATTAAACAACAATATTATATGAGAATTTTTGACACACATAAATATGTACACACATGCAGCAGTACTTGTTTAAAACCCACTGTACTTACTCTCTTTATTTATAATTTGTGTGTATGTTTCTGCTGTGAGTTCAGTATTCATTGATTCATTGTTGCACGTTTGAATGGAATTAATGAATTGCAAATGCACGAGTAACCAGCCTACACACTCACTTGCGCTTCATGTGGTGGCTGGCTGTTGTAAGTCATTTGCCATTAGCTTAGAGCTTTCGTACCACAGCAAACAAAAAAACGTTATAATGCCTCTGAGGATGTAGGAGCATTTGCATACTAATTCAGCCAAATAAAAAAATTTAAAATAAAAAACTGCAAAGCATGAACGTAAGTAAAACGCCTGCTTGTAAATCATGTTAATTACTGTATAAAAAAAAAGAAACTTAAAAAAAAGAACTGCTGACTGTATTTAGTTAGAGATTTTTAAAAATTTATTCTTGTTTTAAGCCCCCAAAAATTTATTATTCTAATGGTATTAAGGCGCTATTGTAATTTATGTGTTTATTTTGGTAAATGTGCGGAAAATTGCTTGAGGACTGCTAGTCAGTCGCCAACACCCAAAACTAAACCTCGAAATGTTTGGTAATGTTGTAATAGGAAATTGAGTTAGAGAATATCGTGAATATTTTAAAGTGTTGTGGTATTAAAAATTATACTAAGGTGGGATTAGATATTACAGGCCTCCATATTGGTGGCCATTTCATCAAGTAGATAGCTGAAGAGAAGGAAATCGGAATTAGAAACACGTTATGTTTAATGCAAAACCAATCTTGGCCAAAAAGGGTGCGATGATGTGTGAGAAGGCGGGACTACGGTACAATGATTACTGTAGAAGCTGTCATAATGAAGAAGAGGAAGAGACTGTGTATCACCTTTTCTGCCAATGTCCGGCTCTGACAAACCTGAGGGAACGCATCCTCGGATTTCCATTCCTATCATGTTTGGACGAGCTATCAAGGATGAATCTGAGACGAATCTATTCCTTCATCCGGAAATCTGGTTGTTTCAATTTGGAGTCAACGGAAGTACTATAAATACCCTGATGCCTACCCCTTGGATATCACAATGGGATCAGATTTGAATGGACCCAAGTGAGCTGCTTGAGGAGCTGCATGGAACCTACCCTAATCTATGCACGAATGAACTTAATTATTTTCAAGACGTCATATCGTGCACAAAAGAGATGGTTAATAATTTCTTCCTATACCCCGTGAAACACGGTACATACAGAGATTGCATTTCACCAATGTAATTTCAATCTCATTCCAATAACTTCTGCAGTAATCGTTATATGGGAGATTTATACAATCTCCTAGTGAAAACCCTGTCATCACAGCTTCTATCCTCACTATATCCTCATTATACACTATGCGATCTTTGGTAGTTATAAAAGGGACAGAGAAGCCTCAATGAAACATGTGATATATGGAGAAACGTTTATTTCCCGCTCAACCTAAAAAAAATACTTTAACTATCCATTCGGTGTCTCCATTATACCGACGTGAACAGATTTAAACAGTTTGTCTGCAATGTTATTAACATGTAGTCCTACTATCTGTCTAATTCCAAAGCAGAACATATAAAGAGAAGGAGTTTCGTACTCATCCCCGTCCTCATCATTACAGTTTCTATAGGAGATTCAATCTCATCGCGTTCCCTTCTGTGACACAGTTCCCTGTCAATACATTCACCTAACTGATCCCGAGTGATCCGCAGTATAGCTGACGATCGTCGACTTTCATAATGGAACCAAAGAAGCCTAGAAGGCGATCATTTAATATTTAAGTCTTTGAAGATTTGAATAGTATTCACGGAACACTCTAAACAGTCAGTCAATCTCCTCATAATGTAGACGAAAACAGGTGCGTCGTAATAACTCCAGGGATTGCTTCTGCAGCCCAATTTCTTGAGAGAGCAGGGAATGACAAGATAAGGTGTTTCACCATCTCCTCAGCGTCCACAACATGACAAGTTCTATAGTAATCATTATAAAGGAGATTCAACCTCCTCTATTAGTTATGGCACAATGCCCTGTAAGTGATTTCATGCAGAGCACCACTATAGCTGTCGATCGTCGACAGTGATAAATGAATCAGAGATGCTTTGAAGGCGAGCATGGAGCCTCCATGGATCCTCTGGTTTGTCCATATCTGTGTAGTTTTTGTAAAGACTTGTTATATAATAGTATGATAGGACACCAACCAGCCAGTTATGTCAGCATAGTCCGGTAACCAAAATTACTCCACCGAACATAACTAGCTATTGTCACCAATAAAGTTATCGGCACAATTCATCGTCACCTGAACGAATGGGTTAAGCTCAATTTTGGCGGTCTAGTCGATGAATACTTAATTACGACTTGTTAGCTGCATTATCCCTCAGCTTATCCTAATGCTATCGTGCATAAATTGAGAAGTAGAAACAAGATTCTCTGCCAGAACTTGGGGCATGGATAATGAACAAATAATCTCATCTATTCGAGGAGATGAAAATTCTTGACAAACCAGTAGTGACACAGATGATGAGCAGATACGACACGATGTTAAAATGTAGCAAAGTGGCATCACACATTTAACCCCATCGTAAGTAAGGAATATCAACTATGTATGTAATATGTATGGCTATCCTTTTACTTCGACGTTGTTAAATGAAGAAAAGCTGATACACCAATTTTTTATCCATCAGTTTTGACAAATCTGTATTATATCTGTGCCAGTGCCTTCAGGGGTGTCATTGGAAGAGTCATGCTAACTACAACATGGAACTTTGAACCACTTTCATTACCTTCACATTCAAGATGCTCAACTAAGTCACAGAATATTGCATGAATGTCATAATTGGAGATTGGTCATTATTCTCTAGAAGGAACACAGTAGAATCTGGAGCAGTTGAAGTAAAGATGGAAACCAACTGGTCCCATTTAGACCATGCCATCCCCAATATATGACAACCTATCCTCACTTCCTCCATTAAATAAAAGCTTCTAATCCAAATAAGCAATTCATTGTTTCTCGCATTAGAAGGTAGGAGTTTTAGCTATTACAACAATTTCTAGTGTTTCAGAAGAGATATTTTACATTCACGAAACAACCAGGTTCGATATTGAAAATCGTCAGCAAATCCCTTGATGAAGTTATCCGTAATCCAACGGAACTTTAGAAAGGAGAAAAAGAAAATCTTCAAAAATCAATTTTCTGAACCAATCTAATGTATTAAGGTCCTTTCACTTATTGTACACCTATATCGAATATCTTATAACTGAAGGTTACCAAATTTCCGGTTCTTTATTATTTTTAACACAACATAAACCAACTGCCTGTCTTGTAACATAAAGCAAACCATTCATCTATATATTTTACCAACAAACCTCTCAATGATTGACACTTTATTTTTGCTAAAATCTCCACACACAAAAAATATAAATAGAAAAACTATAAACCACAGATCAATTTCAATGCAATTTTAAAATAATAACCTAAAACCAACAATCTATCCCACATGCCCCAGTGGACACTTGTGCAAGTTTCCTCTTGCACAAAATGTATGCTAAAAAGCAAAAGTCTGCCAGCAACATAAACAAAGTGGTAACCATAACGGCAAACAGACATGGAGTCATTCATTTATGTTTAGGTGTTTATTTCTCCATGACAGACTGCTGCACTTGCTGTACTTTTTTCTTTAGTATTTTACATCTTTTGCAACACATAAATTAAATCTATGAATGTCCAGCTTTTATCGTCTGTTTTGAGAGCTCAAGTGTAATAATTTTAATGCGTACACCCAGTTTAAAATTCAATGTCATAAAGATGAAGTATTTTTTTTTTTTTTTTTTTTTTGCGAAATCGATTAAAACAAGTTTAATTGTTGTGGAGACTAAAGAGAAGATGTGCAATTGTTTAGAGCTGTATCTTTAATGACAATTATATGCAGACATGTCACACTATTTCCATATAAATACATAAGTATAAAAGCCCAGTAGCCGAAAATATCTCAACAAATATGTTGTTAAATAAATTAATGTGAATTTTACAAAAAAAAAAAAAAAAATAATAAATAAAAACATGAACAACAAACCAGGGGCACGGTCAGTCAGTCTAAAACAAATCGATAGTGGTTGTCATGAAAACACAGATAATGCTAATGAAATGGTTGTACAAGTACTTGATTGTACGCTTTAAACTCTGATAATTGAAACGGGAATGCAACATGTTGTAGCAGCAAGTAATAAAATAAAACTGACTGAAACTAAATCCAACTGTCCTAGTAATGGCTAGCATGGTTGCCAGCATAAAAATGCTTAAGGAGTTTCCTTTTTATCAGAATTATTAGCACAGAAATAATAAGATTATTTGTTGAATAGTTATGAATGTTCATATTTGATTGTATTTTATTGTAAAAATGATCGTATTTATCCTTCTAACATCCACTCCTAATAAATCCGAGAAGTGGTGTCGAGATGGTTTGGCGATTGTAACATATTTTAGGCTCTGACAGGTCAGAACAGATGAGCTTTTGTTTCATTATCATTGTGAATTTGAGGACATCATTAATAGTTACCGAAGGGAAGATTCAATCTGATTGTAAGCGTACAAAAGGCGACGTTACGTACCAATACCTTTCTCCAACTTCAGCATCAAGTAACGAAGGATCGTTGCGAGAGTTATTTATCAGTAGTAGCCATTTCTAGAACACATTTCCCTTGGCGCACTATCTTTGCAGTGCAGTTTCCAAAAATCTCCAATGAATCTGTAGAATCCTCAAATTTTAGCAATCATTGGTTATGACAGAATTCGAGAGAAAACTTGGAATGCTCCACCATCTCATTGGGAGACATAAGATCTCAATCTAAAGAACACTGTTAAAAATATACCTTCTTCCGAAATCGAAAGTCATCACCAGATCTCATTATCCAAGTTCCACAGCTAATAATGGCGGACCGTCACCAGAGCTATCGAGTGTTTCCCTTCTCGTACCAACTCATTTCATAAAATTAGTAGTTATCGCCAATCACTGTAAAGTGAAGATAAATCCTACACAAAACTTGGAATGTACCATCATTTCATTGGGCTATATTATTTGGTATTTCTTTTACTCCACAAACATGTTACACTTCGAAATCTTGAGAAGACTACAAGTTTTCAAGTACCTATGTTTGATCCCGGATTAAATCGTAAGCAGATTCTGCCTTATTAGCTTCTTTTGTTTTTGAATAATGGAGGTGTTGTTGTGGAACAATCTCACAAATCCGGCATTATTAGCTTCTGTTGAATTTGAATATTCGAGGAGTTTTTGTTAAAGATCTGAAGTGGTGGCTCATTCCTTGAAGAAAGCTTGCACTTTATACAACTATCAATAAAATGAGAATTAGCTAAGAGGACAAATAACATTATCACTTCTCCCATATAAGGTCCTTCAGATCTCTTAAATGTTTTCCATCAATACTTTTTGTAAGTAACAGATCGTGATAATAGAACAGTAGATGTTATAAGATCTAGTTTATTTAGTTTCCTCTCTTTTTGTCTGCCTGTCGGACACAGTGTACTCCGCAGAGGAATAAAATAAGAAACTCGGAGTGTCTCACCAACTGTATGTCTTGTGTAACAATTTTACATTTCGTAGTTTTGATGAAGACTACAGTTCTATTGGAAATCTTGAATGATATCGTCACAAATTAGAATGCAGATCCAACATTTTATGTTCCTTTCGAGAAGAACAGAGGAATAAAATAAGAAACCTCGAAGTCTTGAATGATATCGTGACAAATTAAATACAGATCTAACATTCTTTGCTCCTTCCGCTTTGTCAGACTTTCCGCAAAAGTGTACCGAGCAGAGAAATAAAATTAGAAACTCGGAGTGTCTCACCAACCGCATTAGTTTAAGTGTCTCTTCATTTTTTGCTCCTTTCGCTTTGTCAGACTTTCCGCAAAAGTGTAAATAAGAAACTCGGAGTGTCTGACCAACTGTGTTAGTTTAACTGTCTCTTCTGTAACAATTTCACATTTCGTAGCTATGATGTCGTTACAAATTAGAGAGCAGATCCAACATTTTTTGTTCCTTTCAATTTTGAGAGTAAGAGAATCAAAGCTATCGATATTTTCTTAACGAAATGACAATGAGTTTGGATGACAAGAACCAATTGGTCAGACA
The DNA here is from genome assembly GCA_942486065.2 of Calliphora vomitoria. Taxonomy (NCBI): domain Eukaryota; kingdom Metazoa; phylum Arthropoda; class Insecta; order Diptera; family Calliphoridae; genus Calliphora; species Calliphora vomitoria. Next base: position 110,712,858 of record OW818030.2, on the reverse strand, counting down.
TTACCACTCGTTAAGTTCTGTGAAAATTTTATTTTCTCCCAAATTAGGTTATTCATGAGTCTCAAATCGTTCCAATATCCAGTTCGTGATTGCTAGTGATATTGATGGATCAGTGGGATTAAGAAATATGCTAATAGAATTAGCATTTCATTCCCGTTAATCCCGCCCCGAATGTCCAATTTTTTACAGTTGACTCTTATCTCCTTAAGAACAAACACCTCTTTGACAGAGCTATGATGGGATTATGAAACAGGCTCATAGAATTAATGTCATCATCAAACACATCCTTCTTTCCATAATAACGAACGGACGTTCGGATAGGTAACGTCCGTAAAGGTTTGTGATTCATTTGGGTTGATTCTTAGCTCCTTAAGGATAAACATCTATTGGACAAAGCTAAAATAACTTTCAAATCCCACGCCTAATGACAGTATTAAGTACTTTAAATAAATATTCATTAAAAGCTATTTACAGGTCATTATAATTGTAAATACTATGAACTTTAATGTAACAACTTCGATTTAAAAGCCTCGAAAATTAAAATATTTTCTTCCTTATTTCACTCCTCCAAAAAATTGTGTTATATTCTTGGATCGGAGTTATCTTCCAAATTAAAAAATTGATAACATTCCGAACTCCTCAGACTTTTTAGATCAGGTTTCGTGACCGTTAGAAACTATTTTTCAAAAAGTTATTACGGGAATACAAAATTAATAGTTTGGTAAGATTTAGTGTGCTGCATTCTCAATTATTGATAAATTCAGTGAAATTCATTGTTTTATACAATGCAGACACAAGAAAGATTCGAGTAGAATGTCTTCATTCTCTCATACATATCATAGTATTGGAATGTTTACTACAGATTAGATGCGGTCTTAGCACAATATCAGCCAAAATGATCACATTGTGTTTTGGAAGACGAAGGTATTTGGCTATATCAGGGCTTACATTATAGAAATCCAGCTCCGTTAGATCTCCTAATTTCGAAGCATCGAAATATAGAGGGTTATTGCTATTCTTTATCGTCATTAAATTGGATTTCTCATGATATGGAAAATTTTTTTAGTTTTTTAGATCAATAACTTCGCCTTGATCTTTCCTAAGCATTTCAAAACTCCAATTTCCTCCATAATACCAAAAATGTTCCCCAACTTAGAATTTCCTTTGGCAACTCCTTAATAAATGAAATTTTATTGCAAACTGTTAAATAAATGTTAAACAACTAAAACAACCATTAACTGACTTGATCTTGATTTTATTTTGGTCAAAACAAGTTGAAGCCACATATATTGGAAAGGATTTGTTTAAACAATTTTTAAAACAAAAATGTTAAAGTTGCTTTAGAGTGTTTTTTTTTTACGACGATTTAACATTTAGTTGCTGTTTTGTTGTGGCTTCTTGACATGTTTGCAACAATTAGCGGTTGCCTTGGCAATAGTTGGCCGTGTCTGGGTATTTGTGTGGTTCGGTTTTGGCTGGCTAACTGGCTGACTGGTTAGTTGTTTGTTGTATTTAGCCATTAGTGTGCATTCATATGCCAAGGTCAAGTTCACTATTTGCTGTTGCATGATTTCCTATTTTTATTTATTTTATATGTTTGTTGCGTTTTCGTTTTTAATGTAATTTAATGCTATTTTTGGATTTCATTGTTTTTTTTTTATTGTGGCATGTTCACGTGAGGATCTTGCTGCTTGCTGGTTTCCTTCACAACAAAAAATTACAAAATGTAAAATGTTTTCAAGATGAAGTGCACTGTGTTCTTTTTTTACGCGTTTGCTTTTGTTTAGTTTTATTTTCGTTTATCAAGTGAATTGCAGTGAGTCTGTTTAGTTTAGCGGATAATGGAATAGCATTGTGGCAGTTGATGTGCGGTTTCTTTGGAATGTGCTATAGGGAACTATACAGGGTAAGATAAGAGTAGGAATCTTTTAGAACTGATTTGAGACTGAAACTGAGATCTCTTTCTCTACATGTCTGATATAAATTAACTCAGTATAGTTGGTTACATAAGCCTACCTATTATATTGAATTTGTATATCTTCTAAAATTGAATCATGTACAATTCAATTATTAGGTGGTCATTGGAGACAAAGTAAAGAAAAGTTGATCGTTTTGCATTGATCTTACAAATCTTTGATCGGATATTGATTCATAAGGGACTTCTAGAGAGTCTATTTCAAACGGATGTATTGACGGTCTGCAATCTATCCCATATTTGTCTTTTCGAAATCTCTTCTCCTTTCATATCACTCCTATCTCTTATATCTTTCCCCTTTTCTATCGTTTTTCTGGTCTTTATCCTAGATCCTCTTTTCTAGATCTGAGTTTCATTACAGTTAGCTAATCGACCTTGCTGTACTGAAGATAGATACGACAACGAAATATTGGATCTATCAGCCAGATCAAAATAGTCTAGTGTCGTAAGAGCAACCGATATCTTTTCTATTCGGACAAATCGGAACAGTTACTCCGTAATTCCATATTCGATCACAATTCATCCTATTAAATGTCCAATTTCATCTCTTTTTGAGTCACCCTTTAAATTTACAAACATACAACATGTATCAATCTTAATGACTGACACAAATTACAGAGTATTATTTTACTTTTTTTTTGTTTGTTGGCTTTTGCAAATTGTTTTACATGCGTGATGATGGAAATTACATAAAAATAGTTCTACACAAAACATATTTTATAGATGGATAAGATGAAGAGCCTGCAGTGTAGTAATTTGTAAATAATGGAATTTTCTGTTAAACCGTGTATGGCTTTATATAGATGCACACAAACTAAAAATTCCAGTTTTGTGTAATAAAAAAATAAAGATGAAAATTCATAAATATTTAATGGAGATGTCATGTTTTACATAAAAAACATATTTGCAAGGGTTTTTGGGGAAGACAAGGAAAACGACTTAAAACGGTTTAAAGATTATTTATTAGAGGTGTAATATTAACTATAATTACTATTAAATAAAAGAAAAATAATAACAACATAATTTATATATGTTTCTAAACAGTGATTCTTTTTATTTTCAGATATAAAGCAGAAAATATTTTCTGGAACAATTGCAAAACCTTCCAACTAAGGTAAGTGTTTATAACTTGTTGATGTTATAATACTTTTTTAAAACATATTACTAGAACTGAACTAGAACTAAATTAGAACTAAATTAGAACTGAACTAGAACTTAACTAGAACTGAATTAGAACTGAACTAGAACTGAACTAGAACTGAACTAGAACTGAACTAGAACTGAACTAGAACTGAAACTAGAACTGAACTAGAACTGAACTAGAACTGAACTAGAACAGAACTAGAACTGAACTAGAACTGAACTTGAACTAGAACTGAACTTGAACTTGAACTAGAACTGAACTAGAACTGAACTAGAACTGAACTAGAACTGAACTAGAACTGAACTAGAACTGAACTAGAACTGAACTAGAACTGAACTAGAACTGAACTAGAACTGAACTAGAACTGAACTAGAACTGAACTAGAACTGAACTAGAACTGAACTAGAACTGAACTAGAACTGAACTAGAACTGAACTAGAACTGAACTAGAACTGAACTAGAACTGAACTAGAACTGAACTAGAACTGAACTAGAACTGAACTAGAACTGAACTAGAACTGAACTAGAACTGAACTAGAACTGAACTAGAACTGAACTAGAACTGAACTAGAACTGAACTAGAACTGAACTAGAACTGAACTAGAACTGAACTAGAACTGAACTAGAACTGAACTAGAACTGAACTAGAACTGAACTAGAACTGAACTAGAACTGAACTAGAACTGAACTAGAACTGAACTAGAACTGAACTAGAACTGAACTAGAACTGAACTAGAACTGAACTAGAACTGAACTAGAACTGAACTAGAACTGAACTAGAACTGAACTAGAACTGAACTAGAACTGAACTAGAACTGAACTAGAACTGAACTAGAACTGAACTAGAACTGAACTAGAACTGAACTAGAACTGAACTAGAACTGAACTAGAACTGAACTAGAACTGAACTAGAACTGAACTAGAACTGAACTAGAACTGAACTAGAACTGAACTAGAACTGAACTAGAACTGAACTAGAACTGAACTAGAACTGAACTAGAACTGAACTAGAACTGAACTAGAACTGAACTAGAACTGAACTAGAACTGAACTAGAACTGAACTAGAACTGAACTAGAACTGAACTAGAACTGAACTAGAACTGAACTAGAACTGAACTAGAACTGAACTAGAACTGAACTAGAACTGAACTAGAACTGAACTGAACTGAACTGAACTAGAACTGAACTAGAACTAGAACTGAACTAGAACTGAACTAGAACTGAACTAGAACTGAACTAGAACTGAACTAGAACTGAACTAGAACTGAACTAGAACTGAACTAGAACTAGAACTGAACTAGAACTGAACTAGAACTGAACTAGAACTGAACTAGAACTAGAACTGAACTAGAACTGAACTAGAACTGAACTAGAACTGAACTAGAACTGAACTAGAACTGAACTAGAACTGAACTAGAACTGAACTAGAACTGAACTAGAACTGAACTAGAACTGAACTAGAACTGAACTAGAACTGAACTAGAACTGAACTAGAACTGAACTAGAACTGAACTAGAACTGAACTAGAACTGAACTAGAACTGAACTAGAACTGAACTAGAACTGAACTAGAACTGAACTAGAACTGAACTAGAACTGAACTAGAACTAGAACTGAACTAGAACTGAACTAGAACTGAACTAGAACTGAACTAGAACTGAACTAGAACTGAACTAGAACTGAACTGAACTAGAACTGAACTAGAACTAGAACTGAACTAGAACTGAACTAGAACTGAACTAGAACTGAACTAGAACTGAACTAGAACTGAACTAGAACTGAACTAGAACTAGAACTGAACTAGAACTGAACTAGAACTGAACTAGAACTGAACTAGAACTAGAACTGAACTAGAACTGAACTAGAACTGAACTAGAACTGAACTAGAACTGAACTAGAACTGAACTAGAACTGAACTAGAACTGAACTAGAACTGAACTAGAACTGAACTAGAACTAGAACTGAACTAGAACTGTGGATTCAATTGTATTTACCTATTTGGAGCCACTTTTGCTTACTTCTCTCCTTAATTATTCAAACCCCAAATTAAACCGCTTCCTGTTTTGAGTTATACTCTGACAAATCAGAGCCATAAAATAATTTCACAAATAACAGCTTTTATTTATAAAAAAAAATATTTTATATTTCAAAGAAATTTTACTATATAAATTAGAAATTTATGATCTACAACCGTTAAAATTTAGCAATAAATCCAAATTAGTCACATATAAAATTCAAACAATAATGTAGAGAGAAAATAACAACAATAAACTGTTAATGTCAATCAAAAATAAATAATAAATAAAAAAGGAATGTTTAAACTGATGACGTCAAAGATAAAAACAAATATTTGTTTTCAAAATTATAAGAAAATATTTAAAATTATTAAACGTTCATTTCTACTCTCTAAATGAGAGAACAGTAAAACAGCAGGAAGGTGGATAGGGGTGGTAAGGTAAAATTGTTGAGTTAACAGATATCAGTGTTGTCGGATAAATTTGTCAGGCTACTCTTATTCAGATGATCACTCAGAGAGCTTTGAGTTAACGATATATGTGTTAGTTTTGTATGTATTTAAACTGAATTGATGGCAATTTCCGTTTAAATATCAGTACTGATAACAATTTTGTTGTATTTTTTGTTATATTCTAATAATTATATTAAAATAGTTTGTTTTTTGTTAGCCAGCAAAAATGCCTTTAGATTTTTAAAATTTTACAAGACTTTTGCTATCTCTCTCCTTAACCTTTCCTTCCTCTATCTTTATCACATCTGTAACCCTTGAAAATGTTAATTAAGATTTTTTGCACAGACTTTATTTTGACTACCTTATAATTAATAGCAGGTAGTAATTTACAAATTTATGAGTGCTGGATTTGTTGTGTTTTTGTTCTCTTTTTCTGTATTTTTTTGCAAAATATTTTATAATGATTTGTGACGTTGCCACACATTGTTGCATGATTTTGTAAAATACTACTATATAATTTGCAAACTGTCATTACATCTTAAATTACTAACTACAAACAACAACAAATAATATATTATACTCTCATATTCAATGTGTATTGTCTGGCAGAGTTTGTAATTTATTTGCAGCTACTACCTCTATTGCAAATATCTGGTTAAAGACTACAGTCAATGAAATAAGCAAAAGTGCACAGGGTTAAGCAAATATTTAAAGGATTTCATTCGTAAATTTAAATGAACAAAAATTAAGAAAAATAAAATAAGTTGTACGAAATTAGATTTCCTCAATTCTAGTTCAGTTCTAGTTCAGTTCTAGTTCAGTTCTAGTTCAGTTCTAGTTCAGTTCTAGTTCAGTTCTAGTTCAGTTCTAGTTCAGTTCTAGTTCAGTTCTAGTTCAGTTCTAGTTCAGTTCTAGTTCAGTTCTAGTTCAGTTCTAGTTCAGTTCTAGTTCAGTTCTAGTTCAGTTCTAGTTCAGTTCTAGTTCAGTTCTAGTTCAGTTCTAGTTCAGTTCTAGTTCAGTTCTAGTTCAGTTCTAGTTCAGTTCTAGTTCAGTTCTAGTTCAGTTCTAGTTCAGTTCTAGTTCAGTTCTAGTTCAGTTCTAGTTCAGTTCTAGTTCAGTTCTAGTTCAGTTCTAGTTCAGTTCTAGTTCAGTTCTAGTTCAGTTCTAGTTCAGTTCTAGTTCAGTTCTAGTTCAGTTCTAGTTCAGTTCTAGTTCAGTTCTAGTTCAGTTCTAGTTCAGTTCTAGTTCAGTTCTAGTTCAGTTCTAGTTCAGTTCTAGTTCAGTTCTAGTTCAGTTCTAGTTCAGTTCTAGTTCAGTTCAGTTCTAGTTCAGTTCTAGTTCAGTTCTAGTTCAGTTCTAGTTCAGTTCTAGTTCAGTTCTAGTTCAGTTCTAGTTCAGTTCTAGTTCAGTTCTAGTTCAGTTCTAGTTCAGTTCTAGTTCAGTTCTAGTTCAGTTCTAGTTCAGTTCTAGTTCAGTTCTAGTTCAGTTCTAGTTCAGTTCTAGTTCAGTTCTAGTTCAGTTCTAGTTCAGTTCTAGTTCAGTTCTAGTTCAGTTCTAGTTCAGTTCTAGTTCAGTTCTAGTTCAGTTCTAGTTCAGTTCTAGTTCAGTTCTAGTTCAGTTCTAGTTCAGTTCTAGTTCAGTTCTAGTTCAGTTCTAGTTCAGTTCTAGTTCAGTTCTAGTTCAGTTCTAGTTCAGTTCTAGGTCAGTTCTAGTTCAGTTCTAGTTCAGTTCTAGTTCAGTTCTAGTTCAGTTCTAGTTCAGTTCTAGTTCAGTTCTAGTTCAGTTCTAGTTCAGTTCTAGTTCAGTTCTAGTTCAGTTCTAGTTCAGTTCTAGTTCAGTTCTAGTTCAGTTCTAGTTCAGTTCTAGTTCAGTTCTAGTTCAGTTCTAGTTCAGTTCTAGTTCAGTTCTAGTTCAGTTCTAGTTCAGTTCTAGTTCAGTTCTAGTTCAGTTCTAGTTCAGTTCTAGTTCAGTTCTAGTTCAGTTCTAGTTCAGTTCTAGTTCAGTTCTAGTTCAGTTCTAGTTCAGTTCTAGTTCAGTTCTAGTTCAGTTCTAGTTCAGTTCTAGTTCAGTTCTAGTTCAGTTCTAGTTCAGTTCTAGTTCAGTTCTAGTTCAGTTCTAGTTCAGTTCTAGTTCAGTTCTAGTTCAGTTCTAGTTCAGTTCTAGTTCAGTTCTAGTTCAGTTCTAGTTCAGTTCTAGTTCAGTTCTAGTTCAGTTCTAGTTCAGTTCTAGTTCAGTTCTAGTTCAGTTCTAGTTCAGTTCTAGTTCAGTTCTAGTTCAGTTCTAGTTCAGTTCTAGTTCAGTTCTAGTTCAGTTCTAGTTCAGTTCTAATTCAGTTCTAAGATCGCAATAAATCCAAGAATTTGTAAATATGTCAAGGTTTTGTTCTCTTAGCAGAATACATTTATTTACACTTCTGCCAGCAAATAGGAAACTTTGAAGTAGAGTGCAAATATCATTCAAATTAGCGTTCTAATGATTAGCAAACGTTGCTGCGTTCGTTATCCGTTCGTATTGTTACCACCAATTACTCTAACTGACTACCAATATAGCAGCAGGTCTTTTAAGCAGAAAACTGTCATTATTTTGAATAATTACTTTTGTAATTGTTTAGTTAAACTTGTAGTTTATTTATGATTTGTTATTGTTGTTGCTGCTTGCTGCTCAAGCACTTGGTGCAGTTGTAAATCTTGTTTTGACTGGGAGTGCAGACAAATGTCTGACACTTTTAGTTTCTGATTTTTAGTGTTTGAAAAATAAATAATATTAGTTTTTATTATTGCAGCAGTTTCTTTATTTTGCTTTTACATTTCATACATACATCCATTCATTCGTTCATTTATTTTGATGTCAGTGGCGAGAAGTTTTATTTTGCAAAACTACAAATAAAAAATTGCTGGAAAACAACTTGGAATTGCAAGTGCGTGATTTATATAGTATCTGAGCATTTCAAAAGGTGTTTTTACCATTTTAATACAAGCAGTTAGTTACTGAGTTAGTCAGTTAGCAGCAGTAGCAGTCGGGATTAATTTATGCGCCTTATTTAGTCATTCTATACATTTATTTCAATATCAATTTAAGCACCTTTTTTGAGACGAAAGAGACATGGTCATGACTCATGAGTCATTGTGAAATACATAAAATAACATGTACAAAATAACATTCATAAATGTGATCTTTCCGCAGAAATTAACAATAAATTTTGTTATTTACTATATTGATCGGTTTGTTTAAATAAAATAAAAATCAGTCAACATTTTACATGTTTATGACCATAATTAGCTGGTTTAGCTGGTCTCAGTTAGCATGAAATAAAATTAAGAGTGGGCACTTTTCGTATTAAAAACTAGCTACTGACTTGTAAATAACTTTGAAAAAAAAAGATTTGAAAATTAAAATTTTGAAAAATAAAATGTTTTTTTTTTTAAATTTTGAAAATAACTTTATTTTGGGTCAAGTTGTTGAAAATTTTTTACAAAAATTGCTTTTAATATTAACTGTTAAGTATACTTTGGTGAAGTCTTACTTGAATTTAGTGTTTTTATCCTGGGAATTCGCGGTACAAATTTCTTGGGAATTTTGCCAATTTTTCTCTATCGGATTTATTCCCGGCATTCCCGACTAAAAATCCCGGGAATTAAAAACTCAATTTTTTCACTAAAAAAAAGTGAACATTTAATTAGGGATTAAGATTTTAGTGAATTAAGCTCAAATTGAACTAAATAAATACGAAGCTCCTATATATAATGATTATAACACTAAGTTTTTATATGAAATTTGGCTATAATATTCCAAATTTATATTAAGTATCATTATATATTTCTGAAATAGACGGGTACCCGGGAATGTATAAAAAAAATTCCCGATTCCCGGGAATCAAAAAAGGCCGGGAATTTAAAAACCCTACCTGTAACATATTATTTTCAAATTTATTGTTTAACTAACAAGACAAAATTTAATAGAATCGGTCTTATATTGTGTACGATATTATGGCTTAAAATATGACGAAATTTTTAAAATTTAATTTTCTATAAGAGATAAATAGTACACCCCACTATCTTTTTTATAGGCTTATCAAGGGCTTTAAAAATTTTAAGCGTTTAAAAATGACCCATGTCTGAAGTTCTCAACTTTGAGACTCCACATCGCCACTACTAAAGGCTCTACGGGGGGACCATCGTCAAAAAATAAACTCGAAATTGCATTTCAATAAGATCAGCCAGTTATAAATGGTAAATTTAATTCTATATTATGTTGTTGCCCCAACTGCACCAACACGAAATTGAAAAATTGGTCATTTAAAACACGATCAGATTTCACTTTACGCAACATTACAATACAGTTACTAATGTGGCATATAAGGACTGAGATAGAAAAATTTGTAAAATACATACATGTTAATAAAAATGAAACCACTAAACTTACAGTTTTGAATCTTTTTTTATTTGATTGAAATTATTGTTACAATTTACAAAAAAAATTATTTTTATAGTTCTAATCACTAATGATGAAATTTTGAACCTTTTTCGAAAACCATTACATTATGGTTTTTATAGAGATTTCTGTCACTTTGTTCGAACAGGTTGTGCATCTCCGTTTAAAATCTACCACACTTCTGGACACCTTTTTTGTGCGCTTCAATTCTCTTTTAACAAGAGCCCAATATCAATCCACTGGACTCAGCTCCAGGCAGTTTGGAGGAATTGCCTCTCTTGGTACAAATACCACATTATTGTTATTGTACCACTCAAGACCCACATAGTGGCAGATGCCAAATCAGGCCAAAAATAAGTGGACACATTAAGAAGTCTTAAGAATGGAAACATAATTTTTTGTAAACATTCTTTGATGTAAATTTCGGTATTTGTAGAGCCCTTTGTAACAAATGTTTGGCTTTTTTGCCGCAACTACATATTGCTTGCCATACCAAGAACTTTTTGGATAATTTGTCTGCTTTTGGGTCCTAAACTTTTCTTCAGCATTCCCTCGAGCATCTGCAACATAAAAAAATCGACCCAGAAGCTGCGAATTTTTTGTATAAAATTCGACTTCAATTTCCGAGTTCTGTCTTTGGCCTCTAAATTTTTAGCAGAGTTCCTCTCAGGAACTTCTTGAACCTTGTATGCTTTTAAACCTGCATTGGCTTTAACTTTTCGTACCAAATAGTCCGAGTACTGACTTAAACGGGCTGCTTTCCTACCGAATATGTTGGGAACTCTTTTGAAAATGCTTTCTATTTTTTTGCCTTTAGAAACATCATGTGGACCATTTCTAGTACCTTAACCAGGTTTTATTATAACGGACAAGTTCTCCCGGTACTGTTTAATAACATTGGAAACAGTTTGATAGTAGACCTTTGTTTGTTTGGCCAAATTTTTGTAGGACCAAGTTGGGTTTTGTTGAAAATATTTATTAATTTTAGTACGCACTTTTTTCTGGTCACTCATTTTAATCAGATTAACAACAAATGAACATAATTGACATTAAACATAATAACTGACATGCTTTACAAAGGTAACTTGATCAAAAAAAAAAAAAATAAATAATAATACTTGGGTTTTAATGAAAAACGTGTGTTAAGAATTTTACGATCTCACTCCTTAGATGCATGTAATGAGACAATTTTGATCAAGCAACTGATCGTGAGAGTACATGGTTTTTTATAACTTTTGTAAAACAACTTCTTTTGTACAATTGTATTGAAATATAGTAAGTAAATTTAGAGATTATTAGAAATTTGCATTACAAAATTATTTGGGACAATTTGCTTAGGAATACCCCCCCCCCCCCCCAAAACCGATAAGTTTTCATATACAAAAGAAACATGTAGAACAAATTTTGATTTCCTCCCCCCAAACGATTGACCTGGATCCGCGCCTGCTTTGACACGTGCATGTCCTTGACCCTTTTTGATTACAATGAGACTGTCTGATAGCTGGTCAAAAGTAGTCAACGCATTGGATTCACATACTGGATACATAGAGTCAGTTACCTTATTAGCTACCTAATTGATTACTTGATCAGCTATATGACTACATATTTTAGCATGTATGGGCGCTAATTGACCTCAGATAGTAAGTTAAAAAGACATCTCAAACCTTCATGTGACAACTTTCCACTATAATACTTCTGGTGAATTAAAATAACTACTTTCTAAAGTGTAGTACAAAATAAACGTTTAAAGTGACTACACTCTAGGTTACTTAGAGACAGTAACGTGACCATTGCTTCACGCTAGTTTACATGGGATGCCAGTATGCTTAGGCAACAATTGTACAAAACCAATTTGTACGAATTACTAAAAGTGACTACATTCTAGATTACTTAGAAACACTTAAGTGACAATTTTCTTCACGCTCTGTACTACAAAGAGCACATACGTGTCCAATGACCCAAAATATATAAATTGGAGTCAGCCAAGTGATCAGACATTAGTGGCAATTACTGTATATAATGAATACATTGATTACTTGCTTAACTGCTGGGAACATACCAAAGCAGGAGATAGTATTTGTACAGAATATCATGTAGTAGGCTTTTAATATACATTGAAATGATCGAATTGCAATAAGTGAAACTCTGCTGTATTTATTAATGTAATTTTACATTATTAAACCAATTTTTCGTAACCGTTTTAAATATTTTTATACATCTGTATCAATTCCATCGATGAAACGATGAAACGATCAATAAGCATTAAACTCTAATAACGAATAATTGTAAACACTATCATCGATCTGTTTTCAGCAGACACTTTAATATTTTTTTATTCTAAACATTGGTTTATTTATATATCTTATCATTATGACACATATATTTTATGTATTTTTAAAGATAAATAACCACATACGCTTAAGTACAAAATAAAATTATACTTTTTTTTCCTAACAACCCATTATCAGATACTGGTATAAATTTATTAAAATAAGTACTCTTTCATATGTTGCTATATAAAATACATAAATACAAACAAAAACAAAAACGCTAATGTACTAAATTATTTATAGGACATTATGTCGTTTGATATTTATTTTGTCTTGTATGTTATAAACATTTTTATGTACGATTTTTTTTTTTTGTATTATTAAAACAAATACGAATAAGTAGTTTGTGAGTGAGGGGAATTATTGGCTGATAAAAAAATAAATAATGCTAAATTATTAAGAAACATAAGAAAACCACGCATTCTAGAGTTGTATGACATAGTAACCGATAAAATTTGTGTTTCTTTTTTTTATTATTGAAAAAATAAATTCAAATAAATTTTTGCTAAATTTTAAAAGCAGGCCACACCTACTACAATACTTCAACTCAAAAAACAATTGAATTGAATTCATTTAAATATGTTTTTATATAGATAAAAATCAAAGAAATTATTTGTTCATATTGTGATTTGTTATTATTCTTTTTAAACTCTTTAAAAGTATTTAAACTGCTATACATTTTCCACCATCTGGTCATAATTGAGTTCAATTAATTGTTTGTTACTGTATATTGTATAATAAAGAAAATTGTTTATTAAATCCCACAAATACCCGTACTTGTTGAGGAAAATGTTGCATGCCTCAAACGCTTTTGTTAACACGACAACTAGACTCAACATACTTGTAAAATGTTGTGTAAACTGTCAAGTCAGTCAGTCAGTTAGTGCTGGGGACTGGGACTGGAAAATGTTTTAGTGATTTTTAGCCAATATGAGCCATACATACATGTATGTTCAAGAGGACAGATGGATAAATTAAATCAAAAATATGTCTAATAGATATTAATGGACATGACATTATTCATAATACGTCAAGGAAACTTTAGCAAGGAAAAACCAACAGAATTAAAATGCAAATTATTTAAGTGGAATGGTTTAAGTACTAAAAATATAACAAATAGCATTAAATTGTTAAAAAACATTTCAATACAAATATTAAGCACTAAATTGATGGTAACATTAATTTATTTTATGAAAGAAATTTTAAATTATTTAAACAATATAAAAATATTGAAATTTTCAAACAATAGTACTAAAGGTCTTCTTTAAACTTTATACTGGTACCAAAAAAATAATGTAAATAAAATATTGAAAAATTTTAAAATTTTTTTACAATAAAAATAAAAAAGAACCAAAATAGTACATTTAATATTCAATTTTGGTACTAAATAGGCACCAAATAAAAAAGTTAAATATTTTTTTAGGTAAAAAAAATTAAAAAATTTTTTTTTTCAAAATTTGTTTTAATTTTTTTTTTTTTTTTTTTTGTAATTTATTAGCGAAAAAATTTTAGGGCAACAAATTTTTTTTAATTTTAAAAAAATATTTTTTTATTTATTTGTGAAAAAATTTTATAACAAAAAAAAATTCGGGGTAAAAAATATTTCTCCTGGCGTTATATTGTTGCAAAGGTCTTTGAATTATATATCATTAAATATCCATACTATCTATATTAATGACTTAGTTCTCCAGATATAGATAAAAAAAGGTCAAAAATTGAGGTTGTCCTGGTTTTTTCCTTTTATCTCGGCCATTTGTGGTCCGATGTGTCGATTTTATATAGCAGCCGAGCCGGAAAAATTCCCGATATATTGATGTGTGAATCGTGTATGTAAGTTATTTGGGGGCTACGTAAAGTTGATTTCAACATACAGACGGACAGACGGACATGGCTATATCGACTTCGCTATCTATAACGATACTTTGTAGGATCGCAAAGAAAATGACAAACTTATACAGGGTTTTCCAACAAGAGGTGTTGGCATTTTTTGAGATAAATGATCGGATGTTTATTTCATAATAAAGAGAAAGGTATGCCGTTAATAATGAAAAACAACATCAGCCAAATGGCCACCACGACCACGCTTACAGGACCATATCCTTTTCATGAAATTTTCCATAACCAAATCGCAAAGTGGGCAGCCACGTTTGTGGAATGCCTAATTCCAAATAACGACGAGGAATGGACAAACCTGGGTTTTCTCCAACACTTTGGGCTACAGCAGCAATATTCTGAGTTGTTCTTAAGCGACGAGCACGGGTTTTATTCTTCACATCACTAACTTGTCCCAACAGCTCGAATTTTTCCACCAATTTCTGTATTGCGGTCCGACAAGATGCTTCACGACGACCCAAAAATACTTTTTGTAATGAATTTTAATAATTTCAATGCGTTTTTAGTAATGGCGTAGTTTCTACTTGTCAAATGTAAAAGAATAAAAGCTTCAAAAGTGACAGCTACCGAAATACCAGGTGATTCAAAATAACATCTTTTGTTGGAAAACCCTTTATATAGCCTTGCCAATCATGATTATGGATGTAAACAAATATTTTGAGTTCTTGTTTCAATGAAATTTGGAAAAATTTTGAAATTTAGTGCAAAAAGTACCGAAAATTTTTAAAAAAAAAACTTATTTTACGAATTCTGTACTAAATAAAAACAAGTAAGAAAGTATAGACGGTCAAGCCCGACTATAAGATACCCTACACCATAGGATACAACTAGAGGCGCAACTGAGAGTAAGCTGAGAGTAACAATAATTACTCTCTTCTCACGTACTTGAGATATGTGAATTCAACATACTTGTGAGAGAATTAAACACATTAAAATAGTTGAAATTTTAACTTCGATTTCCGACAAAATATAGACCGAACCGCTTTATTACACTTGTACACAATTATTGGCATTTTTTTTTTAATACTTTGGAGGACACTTTTATTTACAAAACGCGTTAATTTTGCTCAAATGAAAAAATTTATTTTTTATTCATTTTTGACACTTTTTTTATCTGTGGTAGAATTTAATTTATGGAACAGAGTTTCTATTTTTGGTATTGAAAATAGAAGAAAATTTAAATTAATTAAAATGTAAACCTTTTTATAGAACTCTGTGTGTCTGGTGAAAATTAAAAAGTTACCAATACTTCCTCAAAAATATGTACTAATACATTCTCACGACTTAGGTTTTTGACAACAGACTTAGGTTTTTTCCCTCTCAGTAACGCTTCTATGGATATATTATTCTATCCAGTGATGTTAACTTTTTTGTTTCGATTTCCGTACAGCCCTAAAATAATTGCCGTTTTTTGGGTAAAATTACCGTATACAAAGTCTTGAACAAAAGTAATAATATTTTCTTACAATTTTGTGAAAATGAGCAAATTCACTTAATTGGTAATAAATTCGAAAAGAATCCCTGGATTTATATGATCGATATTTCATTTTGTTCCTATTACATGTGGCTTTGAGATAAAGCCATAAATCTTAACAATTTCTGTCGTATTCGATTTTTCAGGATTTTTTTAAAACAAAAAAATACAATTTTCAAGTAAAAATTATATTTATTGCTTCAATTTGTTATTATAACTCCGAAACTATTGAGCCGATTGAAACTCAATATATATGTGAAAATTTATACATAGCATAGGGAAAATGTTTTCAAAATTCAATCAATCGAAAGAAGAACATTAACTACTCAATTGTATGTATAGCAAACAAAAAACAAAATTTTTGTGAAAATGAGCGAATTCACTTAATTGTGAATAAATTCGAAAACAATCCCTCGATTTTTATGGTCAATATCTCATTTTGTTGATATTACATGTGGCTTTGCGATAAAGCCATAAATCTGAACAATTTCTGGCGTTTTCGATTTTTCATGATTTTTTTAAAACAAAAAAAATACTATTTGCACGTAAAAATTATATTTATTGCTTAAATATTATAACTCCGAAGCTACTGAGGCGATTGAATCGCAATATATAAGAGGATTAAAGGTTATGTAAATCTGAACTTTTCTAAGTTTATTTTAATAACAATGGACTGAGCCTGACCCTTTTTGCGATATCATTCATTATGTGGAGAAACATCTAACAAAATTTATAATTTTACTTAAAAATTAAAAAAAAAAAAAATCTATCCATAGAATTGAAAAATGTTTGTACTTAGGTAGCCATGATGCATTAAATCCATATAGTGCTTAGTCAAGCCTTTTTTTTGCAGTTGACCTGTGTTCGAATGCTTAAAAATTGAAACTTTTTCAAATTACCGTACAAATTTAGAAATTACCTGCCTACCGTTCGGAGGTCTAAATTACCGTACAATACGGTAATTACCGTACGGTTAACACCACTGATTCTATCCCCTACACTGAGTAAATGAGCAAAAACCTTGTTCTCTTAAAATTTCAATAATCTGTTTTCATGAGTAATATTCTGTATGGAATATTACATCGTGCAAATGTTCTCCGCGACTTTGCTGTGTAGAGTACATCCGAAATGTCCGATTTTCCATTACTCTGACGCATAAATTAGGCTGAATTTACCCGATGTGGTTTGTGTCTTATTTGCATAGACCTCCAACTTAAGAAAACTTCAAGAGAAAAGGGTCAAATCCTAAGATCTCGGTGGCCAGTTCACATTACCTCCACGTGAGATTACCATGCCCTCAAATCGCTCATGCAGAATGTCCAATGTGGCATAAGCTGTGTGCCACGTACAGCCGTCCTGTTGAAACCACATGTCATTGGTGTACATGTCATTCAATTCAGGCCAAAATAAGTTGTTAATCATCGACCTTGAGCGATCGCCGTTGATGTTCGCTCTCAAAGAAATATGAAACGATGACGCCGCCAGCCCAAAATACACATAAAACTGACTCTCATGTCAATTGATATGGTCCCACATTCAACAATTTTGTTTGTTGACATACCCATTCATCCAGAAATGGGACTCATCGCTTAAGATGATTTTTTTATGATAATTAGAGTCAGTTGCCTATTGCTAAAGGGCCTATTCAGCGAACACACGTCATTGTCTATGTTCGTTTAACCTCAACTCTTGGGCCTGTATATATTTGTACGGGTGCAGACCCAAGTAAAAACACAAAAATCGCCAAGTTGTGGTCTGCGAAGGGCCGACTTCTGGTTAACGACGAGAAATCAACTACCTCGGATTCTCCTGTACACTCTCAACGAAAAACGCTCATGTTTTCGGCAGATCCCGCGTTTAGTCGACGTCATTGTTTAATAAACCAGATTACTCAAATTTATTCACCATACTGCGTATAGTCCTCCCGGTAGGACGATTCTGCCTATTTTGATAAAACAATTTTATCATTCGCACTTGTTGTTGAACGCTATTTCCGTCCAAGGTGATTTGGAAAAACAAACTGAATAAATGACAGACAATTCTACAGATGTAGCTTCATGACCGCTATCAACTGTCAAATTTCGAAGGTCCCTATTGGAAGATCCTTTATAAGACTTTCCAATTATTCTCTGTAATATAATGAAAAAACGATAACAGTTTTTCAACTGATTCTGGTTAACAGCTGCAAGTTTGACAGCTTCAAACAAAAAACATTAATAACAGAATTAGTTCTGGAACCGTTCTAAATAAGGAATTCTTTAACTAAGTGATGAACCCTAAAAACACGATAGCAACCACATGTGGCTCAGAGTAGCGGTTATTATTATTCTTTATATAAATGTGAGCAAAATTTGTTTTTAAATTCAATTAGAAAAATTTAACTCACGTTGTAGCCCAAAACTTTTGTTCGAAAATGTTTGCAATTCATTTATCGCTATAAAAGGTTCATTGGAGTCGTTAAATTTAAATACTAAAAATCTAAAACAATTTACATAATTCTAATGATAAACTTTTGAAGAATTTTAAAAATTCTTTGTAGAAATAAAAATTTAAATTGCTAAAAGTTATCACGTTTAAGTCCAAAACTTTGGTTTTAAAATTTCATTTATTTAACGCTTTAAAAGGCTCATTGGGGTCGTTAAATTAAGTACTAAAAGCCAAAATAATAAGTTATTCTTAATTAATTCTTCAACAAATTTAGAAACTACTTATACAAAATATAATTCTGAAGCAAAAATTAAATGAAATCTGAAAACGAAATTGAGGAGGGCCAAAATTGTCTCTTCTTGTTATTATTTCATAGATTAGACTCTCCGGAATAGCGCTTTGATATACATACGTTAAGAAAAAAATATATAACATTGTGATCTTGAATATCATTTGAAAAAAACAATAAAATATTTTGTGTAAAATCAAAAAATGTAATGATATGCCTGACCTGACTTACTGGCGCCTGTTGGCACATGCTTTTAAAATCAACATAATTTGAATGATTTCAAATAAAATATTTCAATATTTTATTTAGCCTCAAACAATGTTTTTTTTTTTTTGGAAAAACTAAACATATTTTCTATATTCAATACAATTATTAAGGCTATTCAAAGATTTCTTAAAAATTTTAAACATTTATTTTCAAAACTTTAATGTTTTTTCATCAACTTTTAAATTATATTTTTTTATTTATTGCTAAATAATGTTTATTTTTACGTTTTTTTTTAAGATTTTCTCTCTTCCATGAATACCCTTATTCCTTTATACAACTTAGTTGTTATAAATAGGAAATAAATTATAAACACGTACTCTTTCAATGCAAAATAAAACGTATATGTAGTATGAAGAGTGAAAAAAACACACAAAATGTTGTTGAAAGTTCATTGTATAAAGTAGTTTTGAAATAAATCTTTGAAATCCTAAAAGTTACAAGAGCTCATGTGGTTTTGAAATGTGCTGCTTGCATTCGCTTATGCATTTTCCACACACAAATAGAAGAGATGGAGCAAAACATTTATAGAAAAAAAATATATATAAAGACATCAGGAATTTAAATCAAGATACACAACACTCTTGAAATATGGTGAAATAATATACATTATAATAAACTTTTGATGTACGAAAGAAAAACTATAAAAATGGTGTTTTCCAAAAAGGTGTTAGTTTATACTAATATCAATTCTTTGATAGAGGTATACCTGTATTTAGTATTGCAGGTAATGTAATTAATTGTTTAATACTGTGATCTTGCAAATATTGCAAAATCATGATCTGGGACTGATTTGGTTGGTTAGAAATGTTAGCTTAAATGGAGTTTTTTGAGAAACTTTAAATATGTATTACACATGCCTACAATGATTTTAACACGACAAAACTGAAACTGATTTTAAGTATATTCAATACAATGCTTATAGTTTTCAAGAAAATACAGGGGTAAACAAGTAAGAGAGCTATATTCGGCTGTGCCGAATCTTATATACCCTTCACCAAATTATACTTTAAAATAAAATTTAAAACATTTTTTTTTAATTTTTTTTTCAAAATAGATTTTTTAAAAGTTTTTTCCAATTTAAAAAATTTTTTTTTTCTTAATTTATTAGTGAAAAAATTTATGACAGAATGTTTTTTGTGAAAAAAAATTCGGGTTAAAAAATATTTTTCCCGATTTTGACCCATTGTAGGTCCAACTTTGTATAGCCTTATATACATCGCTGCAATGGACTATGAAATATCTATCATTAGATATCCATATTGTCTATATTTATGACTTAGTAATCGAGATATAGATACAAAAATAGGCCAAAAATAGAGGTTGTCTCGGATTTTTGCTCATATCCTTCTCACGAAGGTGAAGGATATAAAAATAACGAAAATAAACGATTTTACAACATATTTGTTCAATTCACAAGGTCTCTTATCATGTCATTTTGTCATAATGTCCTAATATTTCACAATGGTTTTTATTGTTTTTCAAGCAAAAAATGTCCTAAAATAATACTACTTTTTATGCTATATTTATTGTGTTATCGTAACCAACCAGCAGAGACCAACGCCGAATGCCCAAGAGTCGGTTAAGCCGAGCCGCCGAGTCGTGAAATATTAGGACATTATGACAATATGACTGATAAGAGACCTTGTGAATTGACCAATTATTAAATAATTTTACACGTTAGAAGCTTCTTTTTTTCTACGATGGTGGTCCTGGGGACACTCCCATGTGATACGAGGTCGGGTCAATAAGTTCGTGACTTTTTGAATGAAACACAGGTTTTTGGACAAAAAATCATTTTATTTTTCAAAATAGTCTCCTTTGATTTCTATACAAACACTTTGTTCAATGCGGGAAATTCAAAAAGTTACGGACTTATTGGTCCGCCCTCGTAGTCCAACAATAATCTGTCATCATATGTTCAGACCAGCGACCTTAATATCTTTCTACCATCATTTTTTAATCTTGATGAAAACATTCTCCTTGTTCTTCGCTATACTATCCAAGATTATCAGGAAACATGTCTTAATTAATGTGCAGATATAGTACTTTTATGCTCATATTACATCCATGATCTCCTAAGAAATTTTTCACAAAGGCAACAAAAGATTTGCAAGACGCTACTTCTGAATCATTCATTGAACGTATGAAATCGTTGTCTTTCATTAAAAGTCGCTTTTAGTTTTTCTGTACTCAAACTTGGAAACCTTCTTGAAAAAAAGGCAAAACATGGACCAGTTTTACCTACTCGGGTGACACGATAGACTACACGAAAGTGAGCTGGGCTATCAATCTGAGGGTTCCAAGAATGATTACCGTTAGTGACTTAGGGTGTATATGCAGACAAGCAAAAAGCATGTCCCACCCCGATATAAAATGGAGGCAAAATGATCTTATCTCTGATAACATGATCAACAAAATGTTTACCAACCATCATGTTTTCTCTCAGAGGCCAAATCCAATGGTCATGTTTTGCTCTGTTGTCCCTTAAACAAATGAAACATAGAAATTTAGTGTTACCCACTTTGTTAACCTAACAAGAATTTATATATTTGTAAATCGACTCATATAAGTCAGTGGTGATCCGAGTACATAAGTTTTTTAAAACAGGATCTACATTTTGATATTCTTACTTTAATATCGAAGAATAAGCAATTGGTACAGTTGCATGCTCATTAACAGGACAACCAAAAATATGCTCTAAAAATGTGTTTTATGCGAAAAATATGCTCTAAAAATATTAAAAATATGCACTAAAAAATAGTTTGCTTTTTTGTTGAAAATTCTAAATTTTAAAAATAAAATGCTGAGTTCGTAAATAAAATTTGGTAATTATAGGACTGTATTTCAATTATAGTGACTTTACTCTTGTTACCAATATCTAATAACCCTCATTTCAAACTTCGCTTTGAGCTGTCCATAAACAATCTCCATTCATCAGCTTTGTAGCTTGAGAGTCCCATTTTCGTTAAAAGGCCACCAATTTCATTAAACAAGACTACATAATTTTCTAAGCTAAATAGAAAATGGAAGAAGTTCTTTTTCGCGACCGCGATAAAATGAGTCTTTCGTAACTTTAGTTAAAATATTTCATTCCTTGAGTGTAGCTGCTAACAGCTCAGATCTCTCTTTCGAAAGGTCAAGGTCTCTTGTCAAGTCACTTAAGGCATCTTTTTAAAAAAGTGAAGGCGTCGTTAAATCTTTAAAATCGCTATCATGTTCATCCGAAAAAACTTCCACCATCTTTGTGACCGACAAATCTGATAGATGTTGATTCATAGGATATAGTATGTCGTCTGGCTTTTAGCAGACTGTAAATCAGGATATTTAATTTTCCTTTTATTCATACCATGTAATTTAACAGCACAAAAATAGCTGAAATCAATGTGATTCTAAGATTCTGTCCAAATCATAGGTACTTTAAATGACTACGTTTACCGCTTTCCCACTGTCTTAATTGTTCACTACACACTTTACAACCAATGTTTGAAATTCTCAGCGTATTCAGGGCCTGAATTATCTCCTGAATTAAAGTAATTGAAATACGTGATTCTCACAAAGTCTGTTATATGGTTTCTAAACTTTTTGACTGTGCATTCACCACAAATGTAACAAACCACATTGTATACCATTTCGAAACAAAATGTGATAAATTTGGAAGGGCCTCTATTATACATTTTTTTATGTTAGAATAATCTGAGAACAAATTTCTTTAACAGCCAAACATTTGTAACTAAATGAGAATTATATTGATTATGTGTAGTGTATTTAAAGGCTTATAAAAATGTCTAATATCTAAGATTAATGATTTGCCATTACTCAACTACTTCTAAGAAATACAAACAGTTAGGGTATTCACACGATAGTCATAAAGTCGTATGTCATAAAATAATAACACGAAAAAATATGACTGGTGTGCTATTTCAAATTTGAGTCAGCTGATAAAAGAAAAAAACAATTATAAATATTTTTAATAAAAATTACAAAAACAAGAGAAACAAGTAAGAGAGCAATATTCGGCTGTGTGGAATCTTATAAACAAATTATACTTTAAAATAAAAATGTTTAATATTTTAGGATAACAAAATTAAAAAAAAAAAATTTCAAAATTTTTTTTAAATTTAAATTTCAAAATTTATAAATTTTTTTTTAATTTTTTAGTAAATTTTTTTTTTTAATGTCTTTTGTTTTTATTTTATTAGTAAACAAATTTTACGATAATTCTTTTTTATTTATTTTTTTTTTTTTTTGGCTGAAAAAAATTCGCGTTAAAACATAATTTTCCCAATTTTGACCCATTGTAGGTCTGACTTACTATGGCGTTATATAGGTCGTTGCATGATGAAGAGTATTTCCCTTTCGACTTAGATTTACACTGTTTAGTTATGACAAAACAATAAACACAGCATTGTTTATTGAAGCACAACAACAATTTTTAAAAAGTATTGTAAAACTTTAGAACTTTATGAGAATATAACTTGATAGCACACCGTATACCCCAAGTATGTTGTATGAGTCACTACTGAGATTTTTGAAAAAAATTGAAAATAAACATTTATCTTCACATACATAAACAGTTCTTAAATTTATTAAAGGTTTATAAAACAAATTTTGTATGGAAATTTTTATTTATAAACCTTTTATAAATTTAAAATTTGTTTATGGGGTTAGATTTTTCCTCAAAACCACTTCCTGATGTTACACCCTATTCAATACATCTATATCAATGGTCGGCATGAAGAGTACTGTAATCTGACCAGCCATTTAATGTTATTTTAGATTCTTATTTGATATTTTTTATTAAGTTCCTTGATACTCATGTTGTTTACAAGTAAATAACTAATTTTTGTTCGTCTAATGGTGGCTATGAATGCCGACCACTGCTCTTTAGATACCTTATGTCTATTTGAGAAGCCATAGAAGTTGGCATTTGTTGCAAAACATTATAAAGAGTTTGTGTTTGTCTATGGAAATTGTTTGATTTATGTAAACAAAAAATCTGATTTAATAAAAACGATAAAAAGATTTAAAACCACATAAACCATCATCGCTTGCTACACACATATGAGAGATGCTGATGGATGGCTTATTTTCAAGAGTATCACGAGTTTTTGTGGCAAATCCCGTCAATATAAAACTTAAATGGATGACTACTCCCACTTAAACGAAACAACAAATTGGGTTATAATCTGTTTTTTTAGATTTCTGGGTTGATTTTAATTGTTTTTTCATTTGTAGTATTTATAGAAATTTCAATTAATTTATTGTATTTGTTTTTACAGTTTGTAAAAGAGATTGACCTAGATATTGGAGTCATTTTAGCAATTAACGCAAATTTTTATTGGATTTTGTGCAGCAACTAAATATTCTAAATTTTGATTACAGAGTCTAAAAATGTCTGTTGCAAATTAACCATGAGAAGTATTTCTGGATGCTTATCTGTCTGTTTGTTGAAATCAACTTTCCAAAGCCCCCAAATATCTTACGAACCTGAAAGATTCATTAATATATCGGGTATAGTCCAGAAATGGTTGAGTTAGGATCAACTCAATTTCAGTGTTTAAAAATGTTACTCATTTCACACCCAGTTTTGGCAGTGTATGAAACAAGTACCATATGAGGGTTAATTATATATAATTCTTTTAACAATTAAAATTTATTACAAATTCTTCCATTAAATTTCCAAAAAAAAAAAAACTTTTGCACAAACACAATTATTGACACACAAGATCACATAAAGAAATTCTCTTTAAAAAACTTATAAATTAAAATGTATGAAACCATTAAAATAATATTCTTCAAACACAATACAATACAACAATTAAACTCATTAGAAATGACTGAAATCACGTTCCAAAGCGGAAGTACACTTAGAAAAAACAACAGAAAAGAAGTGTTAAATGACCTGATTATTAAAAAAAAAAAAAAAATATTTGAAAATATATTACAAGTAAATAATTTTCTAATTGTTGTAAAGTGTGAAATTAAACAACAATCATATAAAAAATACTACAATGTATTTACATATATAATTTTATTTCAATGAAAGGGGAAGTTTGTTATAAACACTAAACAATTTTTTAAATTTGAATATTATTTTGGCATCATTTTTCTATGACTCAAATGTATGAATGAAGAGCGTAAGTTTTTTTCTTTGAATGAAACTTTTTTTCAGTGAATTCAAATCATGAATCGTATAATTATTATTACTTAAATATTTTTATTTTTTTAATACATTTCGTTTATGTCATTTTAACAATTAAAAAGTATTTTTTTTTTTGGTATTTTAATTAGAAGAAATTTTTTCGTTCATCGTAAATTTCAATTTATTGTTTAATTAGAAGTGAAAACACATGTTGTTTGAGTGTCATATATGACTTTTTTAATTCTTGTAAATTAAAAAAGTAAAATACAATTAACGTAAATTTCGAGGCAAAATCACTTTTCAAAAAAACTTTTCAGAACTAGAACAGAACTATAACAGAACTATAACAGAACTAGAACAGAACTATAACAGAACTAGAACAGAACTAGAACAGAACTAGAACAGAACTAGAACAGAACTAGAACAGAACTAGAACAGAACTAGAACAGAACTAGAACAGAACTAGAACAGAACTAGAACAGAACTAGAACAGAACTAGAACAGAACTAGAACAGAACTAGAACAGAACTAGAACAGAACTAGAACAGAACTAGAACAGAACTAGAACAGAACTAGAACAGAACTAGAACAGAACTAGAACAGAACTAGAACAGAACTAGAACAGAACTAGAACAGAACTAGAACAGAACTAGAACAGAACTAGAACAGAACTAGAACAGAACTAGAACAGAACTAGAACAGAACTAGAACAGAACTAGAACAGAACTAGAACAGAACTAGAACAGAACTAGAACAGAACTAGAACAGAACTAGAACAGAACTAGAACAGAACTAGAACAGAACTAGAACAGAACTAGAACAGAACTAGAACAGAACTAGAACAGAACTAGAACAGAACTAGAACAGAACTAGAACAGAACTAGAACAGAACTAGAACAGAACTAGAACAGAACTAGAACAGAACTAGAACAGAACTAGAACAGAACTAGAACAGAACTAGAACAGAACTAGAACAGAACTAGAACAGAACTAGAACAGAACTAGAACAGAACTAGAACAGAACTAGAACAGAACTAGAACAGAACTAGAACAGAACTAGAACAGAACTAGAACAGAACTAGAACAGAACTAGAATAGAACTAGAACAGAACTAGAACAGAACTAGAACAGAACTAGAACAGAACTAGAACAGAACTAGAACAGAACTAGAACAGAACTAGAACAGAACTAGAACAGAACTAGAACAGAACTAGAACAGAACTAGAACAGAACTAGAACAGAACTAGAACAGAACTAGAACAGAACTAGAACAGAACTAGAACAGAACTAGAACAGAACTAGAACAGAACTAGAACAGAACTAGAACAGAACTAGAACAGAACTAGAACAGAACTAGAACAGAACTAGAACAGAACTAGAACAGAACTAGAACAGAACTAGAACAGAACTAGAACAGAACTAGAACAGAACTAGAACAGAACTAGAACAGAACTAGAACAGAACTAGAACAGAACTAGAACAGAACTAGAACAGAACTAGAACAGAACTAGAACAGAACTAGAACAGAACTAGAACAGAACTAGAACAGAACTAGAACAGAACTAGAACAGAACTAGAACAGAACTAGAACAGAACTAGAACAGAACTAGAACAGAACTAGAACAGAACTAGAACAGAACTAGAACAGAACTAGAACAGAACTAGAACAGAACTAGAACAGAACTAGAACAGAACTAGAACAGAACTAGAACAGAACTAGAACAGAACTAGAACAGAACTAGAACAGAACTAGAACAGAACTAGAACAGAACTAGAACAGAACTAGAACAGAACTAGAACAGAACTAGAACAGAACTAGAACAGAACTAGAATAGAACTAGAATAGAACTAGAACAGAACTAGAACAGAACTAGAACAGAACTAGAACAGAACTAGAACAGAACTAGAACAGAACTAGAACAGAACTAGAACAGAACTAGAACAGAACTAGAACAGAACTAGAACAGAACTAGAACAGAACTAGAACAGAACTAGAACAGAACTAGAACAGAACTAGAACAGAACTAGAACAGAACTAGAACAGAACAGAACTAGAACAGAACTAGAACAGAACTAGAACAGAACTAGAACAGAACTAGAACAGAACTAGAACAGAACTAGAACAGAACTAGAACAGAACTAGAACAGAACTAGAACAGAACTAGAACAGAACTAGAACAGAACTAGAACAGAACTAGAACAGAACTAGAACAGAACTAGAACAGAACTAGAACAGAACTAGAACAGAACTAGAACAGAACTAGAACAGAACTAGAACAGAACTAGAACAGAACTAGAACAGAACTAGAACAGAACTAGAACAGAACTAGAACAGAACTAGAACAGAACTAGAACAGAACTAGAACAGAACTAGAACAGAACTAGAACAGAACTAGAACAGAACTAGAACAGAACTAGAACAG
Organism: Calliphora vomitoria; assembly: GCA_942486065.2. Taxonomy (NCBI): domain Eukaryota; kingdom Metazoa; phylum Arthropoda; class Insecta; order Diptera; family Calliphoridae; genus Calliphora; species Calliphora vomitoria. Next base: position 110,685,596 of record OW818030.2, on the reverse strand, counting down.
AACTAGAACAGAACTAGAACAGAACTAGAACAGAACTAGAACAGAACTAGAACAGAACTAGAACAGAACTAGAACAGAACCAGGACATTCTATATAAAATGTTTCGATAATGATTCCATTAAAATTTTAAGAGTTTTAAGTTTAAACTTGTTTGAATATTTATCATTTTTGAAAATATGTTTAAGGCATTAAAAGTTATGCTTCATATAAGTATATCATTAAGCATTCTTAGCTGTATAACAAGCTTTTAATCAATTTTTCATAGTTTGCCTTTAGTACAATAAAATCCAGTTAATTTTCTAGAAATTTCCATTGCATTTTATCACATAAACTACTTAACAGAAAGCGCCATTAAGCCTAGCCTAGTTTAAACTTAGGTTAATCTAGCCTTAATAAACAAACCTAAAGTAATTAAACTCTTAAAGAGTTTATCTTTCAAAAAAAAACATAATAAATTTTATTAAAAAACAACAATAACAAATAAAATTTTTATTAATTTTGCTTTAAAATTCTTTTCGTTACAGATAAATAAATACAATTTTCTGCGAAGTAAACAAATGAAAGAATAAAACATAAGCGAGAGAACAGAGAAAGAGTTTAAATTTAAAATTGTTTACAAAACAAAAACTGCTTTCAAAGCCCGCTAAAAAATTAAAAAAAAAAAACATATAAATAATAATGTTTAATTGATAAAAAAAGAATTATGTTTTAAATCGACGACAACAACAACAACGACAGCAACACAACAACCACAAATTATTTATTATTAATTTAATTATTTATCTTTAAAACTGAACAAAAAAAGCTCAAGCCATACTGAGCATTGAAAAGCACACATTCATTGTTTTCGTTAAATAAACTTTATGCTTTTAAGCTTTAAGCGAGTGAAAATAGTTTTGAAAAGGAACTCGTACGGATAAGACTGATTTAAATAAATTTCGGAGTGATTTAAAAAAAAAAACAAAAAACAAATTTAAAAACATTAAAAATATACATATTTAAACAAACAAACAAAATGCCATAAAATATTTAAAATTTCTCTTTAATGGCCAAAAAATAAAAAATAATTTAACTATTCTTTAACCAAAAATATAACAAAGTTTTATAATTTTATTTTCAGTGCAAATTTCTAATTTTTATTAGGAAACATGTTTTAGTTATAATTGTTAAAAAGTACTAAAGAAGTGTATGGAAACGTAACACCAGAATACTTTGTTTTTATATAATTTAGTATTTATTTAAATAATCAATCATGGATTTACCTCACACATACAAAACACAACATCCCAGCAGTAGGCGTGGCTGTTATTTAAGAAAAACGCATTTTCACATCTTAATGTTATTGGGATTATGGATATCGAATACAATTATTGGCTGTGCAGCATGTAAGTATTAAAAATGTATTTAGAAATAATAAAAAAGCTAAAAAAATCAAAAATTGTTTAAGAAACCAAATAATTTAAAGGAATAACGGAACAAGAACTGAACTAGAACTGAACTAGAACTGAACTAGAACTGAACTAGAACTGAACTAGAACTGAACTAGAACTGAACTAGAACTGAACTAGAACTGAACTAGAACTGAACTAGAACTGAACTAGAACTGAACTAGAACTGAACTAGAACTGAACTAGAACTGAACTAGAACTGAACTAGAACTGAACTAGAACTGAACTAGAACTGAACTAGAACTGAACTAGAACTGAACTAGAACTGAACTAGAACTGAACTAGAACTGAACTAGAACTGAACTAGAACTGAACTAGAACTGAACTAGAACTGAACTAGAACTGAACTAGAACTGAACTAGAACTGAACTAGAACTGAACTAGAACTGAACTAGAACTGAACTAGAACTGAACTAGAACTGAACTAGAACTGAACTAGAACTGAACTAGAACTGAACTAGAACTGAACTAGAACTGAACTAGAACTGAACTAGAACTGAACTAGAACTGAACTAGAACTGAACTAGAACTGAACTAGAACTGAACTAGAACTGAACTAGAACTGAACTAGAACTGAACTAGAACTGAACTAGAACTGAACTAGAACTGAACTAGAACTGAACTAGAACTGAACTAGAACTGAACTAGAACTGAACTAGAACTGAACTAGAACTGAACTAGAACTGAACTAGAACTGAACTAGAACTGAACTAGAGCTGAACTAGAGCTGAACTAGAACTGAACTAGAACTGAACTAGAACTGAACTAGAACTGAACTAGAACTGAACTAGAACTGAACTAGAACTGAACTAGAACTGAACTAGAACTGAACTAGAACTGAACTAGAACTGAACTAGAACTGAACTAGAACTGAACTAGAACTGAACTAGAACTGAACTAGAACTGAACTAGAACTGAACTAGAACTGAACTAGAACTGAACTAGAACTGAACTAGAACTGAACTAGAACTGAACTAGAACTGAACTAGAACTGAACTAGAACTGAACTAGAACTGAACTAGAACTGAACTAGAACTGAACTAGAACTGAACTAGAACTGAACTAGAACTGAACTAGAACTGAACTAGAACTGAACTAGAACTGAACTAGAACTGAACTAGAACTGAACTAGAACTGAACTAGAACTGAACTAGAACTGAACTAGAACTGAACTAGAACTGAACTAGAACTGAACTAGAACTGAACTAGAACTGAACTAGAACTGAACTAGAACTAGAACTGAACTAGAACTGAACTAGAACTGAACTAGAACTGAACTAGAACTGAACTAGAACTGAACTAGAACTGAACTAGAACTGAACTAGAACTGAACTAGAACTGAACTAGAACTGAACTAGAACTGAACTAGAACTGAACTAGAACTGAACTAGAACTGAACTAGAACTGAACTAGAACTGAACTAGAACTGAACTAGAACTGAACTAGAACTGAACTAGAACTGAACTAGAACTGAACTAGAACTGAACTAGAACTGAACTAGAACTGAACTAGAACTGAACTAGAACTGAACTAGAACTGAACTAGAACTGAACTAGAACTGAACTAGAACTGAACTAGAACTGAACTAGAACTGAACTAGAACTGAACTAGAACTAGAACTGAACTAGAACTGAACTAGAACTGAACTAGAACTGAACTAGAACTGAACTAGAACTGAACTAGAACTGAACTAGAACTGAACTAGAACTTAACAAGTTTTTCCATCAATATGTTTACGAAATTTCATATTTTTCTATTAATAATTAAAATAAAAAATTGCCAATCAATGAAATTTTTAATAAGTATATTTAAATGCAAACTAAAGTTTGACCAATTTCCTGTGTTGATGTTCCACTTTCGATGCCACATCTTAAATTCAACTTTCCATGTCTTAATTTATTTTTCTTGTTATTATTACTGATTTGTAAATGTTAGTTTTTCCAAGAAATATATTTCAGTTAATTATTACAGATATTTTTGTAAAACAAACAAGTGTCAACATGTTTTATCCGAAAAGAAATTGTTCAACATAATTTATTTACAACAATTAAAATTTATGTTATCAGAAGTGTACAGCATATGGCCCGACTAATTTACACAGTAAAATTAAACAAAGAAATTTAAAAACTCATGAATTGATTTTGTTGAACTCAGAATATAGTTGTTTCATCTGCACTAAACTTTATAATTATTTTAATTATATTAAACAGTATTAAGTTAAGTTTTTAGAATTATTTAAAAATGTACATTGGAAAACCAAACTTTTAGGCACTAGTTATATAAAATACATTATCTAGTCCGCTACCAACATAATCAATAATTGTCATGTTCTTTTGGGTCAGCTGTAAATATAATTTTAACTATCAACAAGAAGAAATACAATTCGGGATTTTCACTAAATTTTAAATTCTATCGATTAACTAAATAGCTAGTTGCAAAAAATTTAACTTTAATACAAAAATATTAAGAACAAATTGAGAATGTTTGGACACTTCTGGTTGACTTTAGTGATAAGGATTTTTACATATAATGCATACTTTTTTAAAGACATACATAAATTAATCTTATATGTATAAATGTTTTTCTGTTCTGTTATTGTTTTAATATCAATTGTTGACTTGTGTCCACATTAAATGAATTTATATTTTTATTGTATTCATTGAAAGATTTCTTATTTTTATTTTCTTTTGTATTTTTTTAAGCATTTTTTATAAATAATCATATTTAGCTAAAAATAGATTTATTTTTATAAAAAAATAAACAAAATAGTTACTAGTTTAATTTAGATTTGTTAAATCTAATTATAAACAGATGTTACGTTTTAACATTAGAAAAGAGAAAATTGTTTTTGAATATAATATGTATTACTATTTAAATTTTACAGTCTTGAATTAAAATTCTCACCAAAGTAATTATAAACCAATTTAAATGCACATAGATTTCTTAATAAATTTCTACTCATATGAACACATTTTTTAATTTTACACTTCAAGGCATTTATAAGTTGTAGTAAAATACGACGAATTTTTTAAATATTTATGCATTTTCTAATTCTCTTAAATGCCATCAAACATTTATTTACATATTGACAGTTAAGGGGATTATAATTAAATTGCAATTGGTTTAAAATATTTGTCGTTTGTAATAGGATTGTCCATTATGTACAATAATTAAAGTGATATGTTTAGTTTAATGGACCGTTTGTAATTAATAGATAAGCACTATGGGTTCGTTCTAGTTCAGTTCTAGTTCAGTTCTAGTTCAGTTCTAGTTCAGTTCTAGTTCAGTTCTAGTTCAGTTCTAGTTCAGTTCTAGTTCAGTTCTAGTTCAGTTCTAGTTCAGTTCTAGTTCAGTTCTAGTTCAGTTCTAGTTCAGTTCTAGTTCAGTTCTAGTTCAGTTCTAGTTCAGTTCTAGTTCAGTTCTAGTTCAGTTCTAGTTCAGTTCTAGTTCAGTTCTAGTTCAGTTCTAGTTCAGTTCTAGTTCAGTTCTAGTTCAGTTCTAGTTCAGTTCTAGTTCAGTTCTAGTTCAGTTCTAGTTCAGTTCTAGTTCAGTTCTAGTTCAGTTCTAGTTCAGTTCTAGTTCAGTTCTAGTTCAGTTCTAGTTCAGTTCTAGTTCAGTTCTAGTTCAGTTCTAGTTCAGTTCTAGTTCAGTTCTAGTTCAGTTCTAGTTCAGTTCTAGTTCAGTTCTAGTTCAAGTTCAGTTCTCCCACTGTGCCCAAAACTACTAAATATTCTAATATTTATCTTTCAAATGAAATCTACATTTAATGCTATTGACTTTTTCTCGTCTTTCACAAATTTGCCAAGATACAGTGATAAATTGGCATATTGTAGAGCCAACCAGGTTGCCTGGATTCCAAACCATAACAACAACATTTATCACTCCTGACATTTAACGACAAATCATGCGGACGATCAATAGAGACACAAAAGAAGACATGTAAATTAAAGTTGGCTTGTTGTGAAGGTGCTTGTGTGTGGCATTTGGAAAGACTCCCACAATTTCTTGGGAAAATCTAAGATACCATAAAAACATAACGAAGAAATGCAAAGAAAATAAAGCAACAAATTATCAAATAAATTTAATAATTGATCAAACGTACAAATAAATTTCAAAGTACAACTGCAAATGAAAACGTGTTACAATTTTCAATAATTTTAAAGCCCGCCAACTGTTATTTATTTTATTAATTTGTGTGGCAAGTAACAGTTACTAAATCATAGTGTTTAGATGGCGTTTAGTGTTGTCATATGAAATTTACAAGATGTCACACAATTGATTAATGTTTTCATTCGCCACTAAATTTCAATTTGAAATTCAAGTCTTTTTTCCAAACCATGATGACACAGTTAACAATTGCCATAATCCGAAAAAAAAAACATCATATAAGTTTCAATTTTCTAACTATAACATGGACTTATGGACTTTAGACGCTCGGAAAATTTACAAAACAAAAAAAGAAATTTATGGTATTTTAACTATTGAAAAAAAAAAACCAAAAAAAATATTGAAATTTATATGTGCATGAATTTTGTTTGTGTTTTTTTTTTCCTATTTTATTGGCTTCATTAACACCATCACATATCATTTCTTTTCAATTGCTATGCGTGCTTTAAATTTTCAAATAGTTTTGAAAAAATATACAATATTTATTCATATCGTCATTTACAATAATAACAACAAATAGAAACACACTAACGTCCACAGCAGTAGCAGTAGAAGCAGCAGCAGCAGCAATCTATATATTGACTCCAATAACAAATAATTGTATTGTTTTGATATAATTTCAATCAGTTTGTGGCGCATTTGAATTTGAAACAAAAAAAAACAAACAAATAATATACATAAATAAATTATATAGAAAAATTCTTGTTTAATAAAACAAAAAATTCTGTCGCACACACTCACATATCATTTTAATAAATAAAGAATTATTGTATTTATTTGCAGCAAATCATATGTTGATCTATTACACTCGTGAAGAGATGTTAGTTAGAATTATGTATTACTAGCTTGACCCGGTGCGCTTCGCTACCCCTGTCTATGTAAAAATCGGTTCAGCCGTTTAGTAATTATTGTTTAAAAACTAAAGGTACCAATTTTACCCGTTTTTTTCCCTTTTTATCCCTTTCTGGTCCAAGTATTGAAAAAATTTATAGCCTATTGACGCTTCCAAGTAAGGATCTATCTACGTTCCAAATTTCAATAAAATCGGTTCAGCCGTTTAGGCGTGATGCTCAAACAAACAAACAAACAAACAAACAAACAAACAAACAAACAAACAAACAAACAAACAAATAAACAAACAAACTTACAAAGACATTTATATATTTATATAGATGAAAGAAACATTAAATTTTGTATGACAATTTTCAAATAGACCAACCATAGAGGCACTGTGTTCAAATTTGAAATATAGCGTAAATAATTCTGAAAGTTTATCAAACAATTCCATGTTTTGTACCGATCCCACTACACCATTTCCAATTATATTTCAGAATTATCTAAATGTATTCCAATTATGGACTGAGATCGAAAAAATCTTAACATAATACATATACTTATGTTAATAAAAATTAAACCACTATACTTACAGTTTTCATTTTCGCAAATCAAAAAATATTATTTTTATAGTTCTAATGAGTAGTGATGAATTTATGAATCTTTTCCGGAAACCCTTCCATTAAGGTTTTTATTGACCTTTCTGTCATTTTGTTCGAACAGGTAGTCTATCTCCTTTTAAATACTACCACACTTATGAAAACTTTTTTGTACTCTTCAATTCTCTTTTAACAAGATCCCAATATCTCTCCACCGGACTTAGCTCCAGGCAGTTTGGAGGATTTGCCTCTCTTGTTACAAATAACACATTATTGTTCTTGTACCACTCTAGACCTTGCTTACCATAGTAACAGGATTGCAAATCAGGCCAAAAATAAGTGAATACATTTAGAAGTCTTTAGTAGACATTTCTTGATGTAAATTTCGGTATTTTTGGAACCCTTTGTAACAAATGTTTGGCTTCTTTTGCCGCAACTGCATATTGCTAGCCATGCCAACAACTTTTTGGGAAAATTTTCTGCTGTTGGGTCCTAAACTTTTCTACAAGATTCACTGGAGCATCAGCAACATAAAAATATTGACCCGGAAGCTGTGAAAAATTTTCATACGTACGTTTCGTCACCCATTATGCAGCAGGTATATTTTTTGTACAAAATTTTACTTCAATTACCGTGCTCTGTCTTTGGCCTCTAAATATTTAGCAGAGTTCCTGTCAGGAACTCTTTGAGCCGTGTATGTTTTTAAACTTGCATTGGCTTTAACTTTTCGTACCAAATAGTCCGAGTACTGAGTTAACCGGACTGCTTTCCTACCGAATGTGTTGGGAGCTCTTTTGAAAATGATTTCTATTTACTGGCTTTAGACACATCATGTGGAGCATTCCGTCTACCTGAACCAGGTTTTTTATCAACGGACAAGTTCTCCCGATACTGTTTAATACCATGGAAATCAGTTTGACGGCAGACCTTTGACTGTTTAGCAAACTTTTTGTAGGAAAATATTTAATAATTTTAGTAAGCACTTTTTCCTCGTCATTAATTTTAATCAGATTATCAACAAATGAACATAATTTAGTATTGGCCATTGTTCCCATATTTCTGACAATATATGGATTCCGAGCCAAAATAGCTGCTCAAATTTTGAGGCCAAGAACGAATCAAGCCAACATCGGATAATCTGTTCCAAAGTGAAGCATATCCCAGAGAGAGCGTTCTGCATCGATCGAAACAAATAGTAGTCGGACGGAGCGCGGTCTGGTCTATAAAGCGGCTAAGGCAAAACTTCCCAACCACTTCATTCTAAATACTTTTAACAGGTATTGCAACATGCGGCCAAGCGTTGTCATGATGGTATATTATGGTTTCATGTCTGGCCGCATGATCGCTTCAAACTAATTATGTACTTGCGTTTGGTACAGATTCTTTGATTAGCTCCCAATGATTTTGCAGATTAATTTCTTATATGATTTTGATTCGGCTCCACAAGTATTAAACTTTAGAACTCTACTTATGCCAATGTCCAGGTTTCGGTCGATTAAGGGACAGATATTTATTAAACGATACAATACCAAACATGGAAAATATTCAGAACTCTGACTGGATGACCCTAAACTGTTACATAGAGGAAACTGTGTTTTAAACCTAGATTGAGAACATTGGACCAACGATACAATCTTTCTAGAGCGCCCACTTAAACATGCCTATGTGACTTGCCAACTTTAATCCATTTTTTTTCCTATAATCCCAACTATTTCTTTAGATATCGTGTAATGTATAAAGTTAGAAAAAAATATTATCACATTCATAGAAAAAAATAGATTTTTTCCCACTTAAATATTAACACATTTCAATTTACATACGTCAAATTGTTTATAAACACTTTTATAAAAGTTTATACACATGTATTTAGATTATTACTCGTATTACATACAAAATATTTATTGAGATTTTATTATTAATTGTTTTCCTCTATGAAAATATACTGATTAAATCAAACAATAGCAATAATGACGAGTACATTTGTAATGATTTTATTGAATCCAATATTTAAATTATTTAGTTCAAAAATAATTCATAAAATTTCAATGTTTGTTTGTTAGATTTTTTGTTAAAAGGATTAATAGTTTGTTTTTGGTGCAAAGGTTAGCAATATAAAATAAAATAAGAAAAATTTTAAAATTGACATAAAATCTTCAAAACTGTAGTTTATGGGAAAACGTAGAGACCATACAGAAATACACATAGAGCGGAAAATTACTAAAAACAATCACACATACGAGAAATGCGCATAGGAACTAGCTTATCCCCCAACAATAAATTTCAGTGAATTTATCAATAAAATGGATAAATGAGAGTTGTTTTTGTTTTCACATAGTATTTTTTTACTGATAAATTCTCACCAGTTAGGTTTTTGGCAACTGAGTTAGGTCTTTGACAGGAGAATCTCCGAGATGAGAAGTAATTGTCAAAAACCTAACTCTTGAAACAAAAAAATGCATGTTAGTCAGTGTATTCTGTTGTTGTATCAAACATACTATGATTTGTGTAATTTTTGTTTGACAAAACGCTGTGTCTCGTCTCTATGTATAATTCTCTATGCTCTAGTTCTTCCGATGCATTTATACTTTGTTAGAAATAACTAGATTTTGATTATTTATGGCTAACGATTTAATTCATGAAAAATGGTGGTTCTGTTAAAGTTACATTTCCTAAAATTCGTGACATTTTTGGACAACATAATCGTCCTTCTGAGACCCCTATTAAGAATTTGGTCGTTAAATTTCAGTCGACAGGCTCGATACAAAATGTGCCAACACCAACGCGTGTTCTTAACCCTTTGACGACCGCAGGGACACCGGTGTCCCAACACAAAAGTATTGAATAACTAAATAACGAAAAATTTAATGAGTGCCATTTTAATTTTAATTATTTCGTAAACGTGTCTCTCATTAATGTGTTTAGATTAAAAAAACAAGTTCGGTTATAGCCTTTATTTTTGATTGCCTTTGAAAATTGACAGTTTTATTTTGGTACTCTGTTCAAGAATTGTGCCCAAGTTTTTTTAAGTGTAAAACTGATTTTTTGAATTTTATATTGGGATATATATTAGGTCTGGTAAGTGCATTTTTGTTCTAAAAAGTTATAAAATCATTATTCATGTTCCGTTCATTGATATGTAGTCCATAAACATGAGTATGTAGAACGAACATTTACACTTTACGACCAAAATTCCATTAAATCCGATCAATTTTGTTTCAATTTCAAAATTTGTTTTCTTGGCGCTAACTAATTCACATTAAATAGAAAAAATGATTACTTTAATCCAAATAGTCTTATGGTCGTGAAAGGGTTAATAGCGGTCTCAAAAGGACAATTATGTTGTCCGAAAGTATCACGAATTTTAGGAAATGTAACTTTAACAGAACCACAATTTTCATAGTGGATTTTAATTATTTCAATGCGATTTTCGAGCGAAATTGAATTCATTATAACAAATGCCAATGCATCCAATTATTGGCATACTATTATCAAGCTTAGTGCGCCAAAGATCGATTAATCCTGAATCAAAGTTTCAATTTCATCCCACAAAAAGTCGGCGATCATGATTCTGTAGGGCTCAAGGTTGATTGAAATCCTGTTACGATGATTTTGATTGGAGTGGCACACTCTTTGGCCTCAGAAGGCAGATTTGGACGGTATAGACCGAACAACAAAAGTGATTGTGAGTGCTGAACAGTAGCAAACCAGTTTCAAAACTTTGTTCGCAAACAGCACGCACGGTAGATGATTTATTTCGGCTAAAACTTGTTTGCAATAAAAAATTCAGGTTGATCGAAATGTTGTAACAATGATTCTGATTGGATTCACACACTTTCGGCCTTAAAAGCCAAATTCGGACGGTATATACCGAACAATGACAAGGATCGTTCGTCCACTGGCAGGCAAATCTCATAAACTTTTTTTGATTATACTTTAAAATAAAATTAAAAAAAATCTTTTTTTAATTTTAAAAAAAATTTTTTTTTTTCCAAATTATTTTTAAAAATTTTTTCCAATTTTTTAAAAAAAATTTTGTTTAATTTAAAATTTTTTTTTTTAATTTATTAGTGAAAAAAATTTATGACAATAAACAAGTAAGAGAGCTATATTCGGCTGTGCCGAATCTTATATACCCTTCACCAAATTATACTTTAAAATAAAATTAAAAAAAATTTTGTTTTAATTTTTAAAAATTTTTTTTTCCAAATTATTTTTAAATATTTTTTCCAATTTTTTAAAAAAAAAATTTTTTAATTTAAAATTTTTTTTTTTTAATTTATTAGTGAAAAAAATGTATGACAAAGAAATGTTTTCTGTAAAAAAAATATTTTTCCAGATTTGACCCATTGTAGGTCCAATTTACTATAGCCTTATAGATCAATAGTAGGCCAAAAATAGAGGTTATCTCAGATATTTGTTCATATCTTCGTTATTTATGGACGGTTTTTGCTGATTTTAAATAGGAAACTTCTCGAAAGCATGTCTGACAGAATTATTGAAGATTATGATCCCGAAGATATCTGGAGTCTTCAGAAAATTGAGTTCAACAGACAGACAGATGGACATGGCTAAATCGACTCCGCTATCTATAAGGATCCAGAATATATATACTTTATAGGGTCGGAAAATTATATTGTGGAAATTACAAACGGAATGACAAACTTATATATACCTATCTCACAAAGGTGAAGGGTATAATAAATCTCAGTTAATGACTGAATCGCACATTTTCGGCCTTAGAAGCCAGAACAACGTGACTGTTGTCCACTGTCAGGCAATTCTCATAAACTTTTTATCACAAACAGCTCTTACCGTAGATAGTTCCATTCGGCTAACAGTTTTTACAATAAATTCTCTGTTGCTGACTGACAGTCAAGATTTTGAGAGGATTCTTTACCTATGGAACTCTAAAATCTAAAGGTTTTTCTACTAAAATCCTAAAAACCTACAATTTCCAACTTTAGCAGCAGAAAGTAAAAAGTCTGCACAGCAAGTACATCATAGATACTCGGTTAAAAATTGTAAACAAACAGAGACAGATAACTTGCAGTTACAAATACAGACTGACAACAAACACAAACACAGATACTATGACTCAAACACACAGACACACAATTCAAAGCAATCAATTGAAGAAGAGCTGCTGCTTGCTGGCTGCTCTTGTCTTAAATACATAAATGAAAGTTCAAATTCAATCATTATATTTCACAGAAACCCAAGAATATAAACAGCAAAACAATAATTTCATTATAATGATATGGAATTTATTAAAAAAAAAAAAGAAAAATTGTGAAAAAAAAAAATAAGGAAAGAAAAACAAGAAATTGTCTATTAAACAGAAGACATAATATTGCCGCCAGACAGTAACTGTCAAATGCAATTAACAACAACAGCAACAAAAACAATCTACATATATACTTTTCTTTTGTAATTTACTCTCGTCTTTAGTAATATTATTAATGTATCTCTTTTTTCTATTTTTTTCCCCTTTTTAGTGCCGCATCCAAGCACCACTATAAGAAACAGCATAAGTAAACGGAATCACATAGAAGATGATTATAATGAAAATGTGGCCGTGGCTTTGGGAGCACCACTTATCATACCTCTAGAGGAGGAAGTACAATTAGAGAATAATAGTGAATATACCATTAAATGCGAGGACACAGAGCCGATTGTGTGGAAAACACCGGTGAATTATATAACATTCGAAGAGAATTCATATATACCACAGGATCAAAAGAGACGTCACGGCAGTAGTTTGACCCTGAGAGAGATCAGCTATATGAATGTGGGCAATTATTTTTGTGTCAAGACGAGTGCCTTAAACAAAAGTTTGGATATAATGGATGATTCGGAGCTGAACGATTTGGCAAATAGTAATTTAGCTTCGGTTATATATGTTTTTGTTAATGGTAAGTTGCATGTTAAAATAATTGCATTGAGCATTAATTTATTGTTTTTTTTTTTTTAATATAATTTAGATCCAAATAATTTACTGGCACCCATGGCATTTCCCATAACCTATGTCATACAATATCAAGATGCTGTTATACCCTGTAAACCCACCATGCCAAATTATGATGTCATTTTAACAACACCCAGTGGTTCGGTAAGTTATAAGAGTTTCTCAAATAATATTTATATTTGTGCTTAAGTGTTTAATACTCGTGTGTTAAAACTTTTGAACTTTTAACCAAAAAAGCTTTCGCTGCTATTATTTTCACAGGCTCTAACTAATGATTTTCCTACACATACCTCCACTAACATCACAAAAGCTTATCTCTTGCTTAGAATTCATAACATTTGAATGTATAAAACTTTAAAAAATGTCAGCTTATTAGTAAAGCTTTCTTTCCGTAAGCTCTTTTATACTTTATTTCTCAATAAACATTTCAATCGAATTGTATTTCTATTGTAAATGTTTCAATATTTTTGAATCCATTTTTCTGTAGCTTTTATTTTTCCTAGTAATTTCATGTAGAGATACTCATCATCAGTATTATTTGTTCGTATTTTAATGCTGAAGCTTTTCAAGAAAGCTTTTTTATTCTTACTCTAATATTCACAAAATATTGTTACGCATATTTCCATTATAAGTTCGGGTTGTAAACCTTTGTTAAATGTAGTAATATTTTGTTAATCTTTAGTTTTTATACTTTGAATATAAAAACTCTATTTAAAAGCTTTTCAAAGCTTTCAAATATACTTAAAAATATTTTTTCTTGTTTACATTAACACACCTGCTTAAACATTTAAAAAGCTAAAAAGCTTTTGTCAGTCTATTGTCATCATACATGAAACATTGGTAAAAGCTTTAAACGATCTATATTATATAATACTGAAATCATCACTCTAACGCTTTCATATTTATATTTTAATCATGAATCTTTATTCAAAGCTCTTTTCTTTAAACCTTTTTAGAAATCATCATTTCATTCTAATTTCATATCGTTATTTAAAGCTTTTTTATACTTTCATCATATAGGCTACAGTTTCATTGCCGCTCATAGCTTTTTATCTATATATATATATATACTTTAACTGGCTCAAAAGCTTTCATCTTTACATAAAACGTATCTCAGAGCTTTATTCTTTATACTTTTTTCAAAGTTTAGTCCAAAAAATACATCTATTCATTTTTCTATAACATTTTCTTTAAATCATAATTTTATTTTAAATTACAAGCTCATTTTTAAACTCTTCAAAACTAAAATCATCGCTTAAAGCTTTTTTCTGTCTATATTATATCAAATTTATTATTATTTCGATTAGTATCGCTCAAACCCTGTATATATCTACACGCAGAAAAAAATTGTAGTTGTGCATGTTTACTGTAAACATTTCACCATTATTACAAGTTGTTTAACAATATTATAGTCACAATTAGTATTTATATGATTGTTGTAACTATAATATGGTTAATTTACGATTCACATGATTGTATCAGCCATATATATGGTCACAGTAAACAAGTATATGTTTGTGACAACCATTTTTATGATGAATCATTATATCATAATATGTTGTTCTCAAAATATGGTAAGTCCTACATCATATAAATGGTTGTCATATACTTGTTTACTGTAACCATTTATATGGTTGATACAATCATGTGAATCGTAAATTAACCATATTATAGTTACCATTATTATATAAATAGTTTCTGAGACTATAATATTGTTAAAAAACTTGTAAAAATGTTGAAATGGTTCCAGTAAATACGCACAACTATATTTTTTTTTCTGCGTGTACATTTAATCATAATGAATCGCTCAAAAGCTTTCATACTTAGATTTTAACAATACATAACATGCCTCCATGTTATCACCTAAAGATTATATCTTTCTATACTTTAATCATACTTAAATCATTGCTCAAAAGCTTTAATCTTTTCACTTAGATCTCATATACACATAAATCCTAAAATGACCTCTATAGATTGTTCTTCAAAATGTTCATTTCTTCATCATTAAATCATAAAAGCTTTTTATACATAATGAAACTCCAAGCTTTATTCACTCATTCACACAAAAAATAAGAAAATGTATAATATGCCTCAAAGCATTTATCCAAACATTTGAAAAGTTTTGGTATTTAAACAATCCATCAAGCTTTAAGCTTAGTAAGTCATTACTCAATGTTTTATTTAACAATTTTAATCAAATGTTTCATCACAAAATCTATTTCATTTCATATTTCATATGTTCTATTTATAGTTGTCCATTTCTTTTTTAAATCATAAATCTTTTTTAAATTATTCATAAAGTTATCCTTAAATCATTTACACTAAAATCATAAAAATATTTCAACATTTTTTATTGTTTATCAATTCGAAAATGTTTTGATAACATACCTCATAATCGGAAACTCTGCTGTCGATGACCTAACTCAGTTGTCATAAACCTAAGTGGTGAGAATGTGTTATTAAAATAAACTATGTGAAAACAAAAACAACACTACTATGTGTAACGATTTTGAGTAATTAGTTTGTTTGAGTTCTTTTTTTAGATTCCGCTCTATGTGTATTTCTCTATGCCTCAAAACATATAGAAATATACATAGAGCGGAAACTAGAAAAAGACACAAACAAAAAAAATACTCCAAAAAATTCACACATATGAGTGTTGTTTTTATTTTCACATAGCTTTTTTTAATAATACATTCTCACCACTTAGGTTTTTGAAAACTGAGTTAGGTCTATGACAGCTGAGTTTCCGATCTGTGTGTATTTATTTATGCCTCAAAATGTACTTATAGTTTCATAATGTGAGATTCACTCACAAAAAACTTCATCTCATTTAATTTTTTCATTCAAAACTTTCACATTTCATCATTCAACGCCACACACACACACACACACACCCAATAATCAAACACTTGTCTTTTAGGATGATGAACACAATAATACCACATTTACCATACGATCTTCCAATATCATATTAAATACTAAAAAAAGCTCTAAGGCCACCGAAAGTAAAACCGGTTTTGTCTACGAACGTATCAGTTATAATCCGAAATTGGGTTTTATCGTACATGGTCTAGACACGTTTCCGCCAATGCTCAGTTGTGAAGGCGTTTTCGAAAATAAAACCAGTGAACCCAGTATCATAACGGTTAATGTTTTGCGTATGTCTACTTGATTTTATTTACTACTCTAACTGTTTTTTAACCCTACAGTAATTTAGTACTATATAATAATAGTTGACAAATAATAATAAAAAATAGTAGTAAAGAAAAGTAGTATTTACTTGAACGTTTTTCTATGGTTTGTGTTAAATGTGGATTTAAGAATTTCACTTAATTTCGCACACTGATCGAAAAACGCTTTGAAATAAATCATATCTATATATTTTGTCAAGAAAATACAATATATATTTGTAAATATTTAAAATATAAAATAACTGTACATACATACATATATATGAAGACACCATTTTTAAAGGAAAAAGTACTTAAATTTTTAAATTTATAAAAAAAAAAATAAAAAAAACATAATCAGGGGGGTTACTCCCTAATTCGATTCGAAAGGAAATTGTTTCGAATTGCAATGTATTTAGCACACATTTTCGAACATTTCCGTTTTCGGATTGAGTTACGCGGTAACCCCCCAGGGCTCTTCCTGTTCTCACTTTGTAAGCTTAATTTCATAAACATTTATAATTAGAAATGCTAAGGAAATTACATTATATTGTTGTTATTATGCTTCCAAGTGAGAAACAGGAATAGCCCTGATTTTCTCTGTATTCTAAAGGAAAGAGTATAAAAATTCGGCAAGGTTAGATTTACTATTCTAACTTCTATAACCTAAAGTTAAACATTTAAGTACTTTTTCCACAAATGGACAACTGTAAAACAATTCCCCAAAAAAATAATGTAAATTAATTTACGGATTTCATAAAGCGTATAGGATAATAAAAACCATGTTTAGGTTTTTATAATTCTTTTTATTTTTAAATTCCCATTTTGATACGATCTTATAGTCCTATATTTGTACTTCATTTGTCCTGTTGTTGTAGCCTATGGTCCTTATTGAACTTTCTGACTACATATATATCTCCATTGAAATTTCTATATAACTTCCATTTGTATGAGTTTGAATAGTTTGAAACTTTTTTCTGCTCTTGTGCAACCATCCGATCCTAACAACTCGAAGGAGTTGATGAGACATGTGGTGTAAATTATTAAATATTTTACTGGCTATTAGTGTACATTTTAAATAAATTATTAAGATACAATAAATGTGTGTTCCTCACATACTTATGCGTCTACAACAACCAAAGACACAATATCTACAGCATTGAGGAAATTAAGGACTGAGATCGAAAAATTCTTAACACACGTTTTTCATTAAAACTTTTAACCCAAGTATTATTTGGTTGATTTTTTTTTTTTTTTATCATGCTTTATGTCAGTTATTATGTTTAATGTCAAATATGTTCATTTGTTGTTAATCTGATTAAAATGAGTGACCAGAAAAAAGTGCGTACTAAAATTATTAAATAGTAGCTTGACCCGGTACGCTTCGCTACCGTTTAGTAATTATTGTTTAATCCCTATTTATCCCTTTCTGGTAAAAGTATTGCAAAAAGTTATAGCCTATTGACGCTTCCAAGTAAGGATCTATATACGTTCCAAATTTCAATTATATCGATTTAGCCGTTTAGGCGTGATGCTCAAACAAACAAACTTACAAAGACATTTATATATTTATATAGATAGATTTTCAACAAAACCCAACTTTGTCCTACAAAAAGTTGGCCAAACAATCAAAGGTCTGCCGTCAAACTATTTCTCATGTTATTCAACACCGGGAGAACTTGTCCGTTGATAGAAAACCTGGTTCAGGTAGAAGGAATGGTTCACATGATCTTTCTAAAGCCAAAAAAATAGAAAGCATTTTCAAAAGAGCTCCCAACACATCCGGTAGGAAAGCAGCCCGGTTAGCTCAGTGCTCGGACTATTTGCAACGAAAAGTTAAAGCCAATGCAGGTTCAAAAACATAAAAGGCTAAAAAAGTTCCTGACAGGAACGCTGCTAAAAATTTAGAGGCCAAAAACAGAGCACCGAAATTGAAGTAAAATTTTATAAAAAAAAAATATATATTCCTGCTGCATAATGGATGACGAAACGTATGTTCTGGCAGTTTTTTCGCAGCTTCGAGGGAATGTTGAAGTAAAGTTTAGGATCCAAAAGCAAACAAAATTTCCCAAAAAGTTCTTGGTATGGCAAGCAATATGCATTTGCGGAAAAAAACCCAAACATTTTGTACAAAGGGCTCTAAAATACCGAAATTTACATCAAAAAATGTTTACAAAAAAGGATGCTTCCATTCATAAAACTTCTTAGTGTGTCCACTTGTTTTTGGCCTGATCGTAAGGAAGGTCTTGAGTGGTAAAAGAACAATAATGTGGTATTTGTACCAAGAGAGGCAAATTCTCCAAATCTCGTTAAATAAGAATTGAAGAGCACAAAAAAGGTGACCAAAAGTGTGGTAGATTTTAAACGGAGATGGACAACCTGTTCGAACAAAGTGACAGAATTCACTATAAAAATCATAATAGAAAGGTTTCCGAAAAAGGTTCATAAATTCATCACTACTGATTATAACTATAAAAATATATATATATTTTTTTTTTTTTTTTGTAAATTGTAATAATAAATTCAATCAAATAAAAAAAAAATAAAACTAAGTTTAGTGGTTTCGTTTTTATTAACATATATGTATGTTAAGAATTTTTCGATCTCAATCCTTACATGCGCTGTACAAAAACTGAAAAGAGACAAAGCTCGAGGTGAAGATGGTTTACCCCCAGATCTACTGCAAGCTAACCCAGCAACCGTTGAGGAAATCAGTCATCCATATATATGTTATGCTTGGTTAAACGAACAGCTATCTAATACGTGAACAAAAGTTGAAATAGTAAAGCTACCAAAGAAAAATTATCTAACTGAGTGTGATAATTGGAGA
Source organism: Calliphora vomitoria (assembly GCA_942486065.2). NCBI lineage: Eukaryota > Metazoa > Arthropoda > Insecta > Diptera > Calliphoridae > Calliphora > Calliphora vomitoria. Next base: position 110,666,580 of record OW818030.2, on the reverse strand, counting down.
GGTATTACTCTGCTATTACTGTATACAATGTTATTGCTACCATAATAAATAACAGATTACACAGCATCGAAAAATCACTACATGATAAGCCAGCAGGCTTCCGACTACACCGCAACTGTGTAGATCAAGCCAAGACGCTCCGTGTAATAACAGAGCAATCGGTCGAATGGCGAACACCGCTTTATTTAGTAGTTATATACTTTAGAAAAGTATTTGACTCAATAAAACGTAGTGCAATATGGTATTCAATAAAAACAAAAGGTGTACCACACTAGAAGTTCGTCACAATAGCATGATAAAAGCTGGAGTTAAACAAGGTTGCCCTCTGGGATCTCCAAAACAACTACTTAGAAGATTTGGATTTTGCTCACAATATTTATCTCATAACGCACAAATTTAACGATATGATGAGCGAAGTAAATGATTTGTTTGCACTGCCAAATAGAGTTGGGCTGAAAGTAAATAGCGTCAAAACACATGCAATGCATGTAAATAAAACTATTGACAACCACTATTTAGTACCAGACCATGCATCTAGGATCATGCATCTAGAAGTCCATAGATGGAGGAGTGGAAGAAGACGTGTCACACAGGCTAAATAAGGAAAGTTCAGCTTTTGGTCGGTTAAATAAAAGCTCGAAAAATACAAAGATCAGTATTTTCAATGTCTGTGTGAAATCCACGAATACTATAGCGAGAAGACTGCAAGTTTTCATAATCAAATGTTTGCGCATAATATGCTGTATCTTTTGGCCCAACGTTATCACCAACATTGAACTCTGGCGACTAACAAACGACATTGCGAAAACCAATTAGCAGCATGGGAATAGAATCCCAACGGTAGCCGACGAAATATAAAAAAAAAAAAACTATTTTTCGATGCAAATCTTATTATAACTAAGATATATCTATAAGAATATTGGAAAATTATTAAATCGATCGCTGTCAAAATGCATTATCGCTGTGAAATATCATATTTTATTACGCAAAGTGTGCTATGTTTGGTCTCAACATTAAAAAACGCATATTCATGTGTAACTAATACAACTACTATGTTCAGTAAATAATCCCTAGGACCGCCCTTATCGAACTTTCCGCTAGAAAATTTAAAAAACAGCTTCTCATGTCTGCTCATCATTTAGAAGAAAATTCTAAACCACCCGAAATACTATTCTGGTACTAAGAAAACGCGCCGAGCATCTGTTTTGGACAATCAGTCAGCCCATTCGGACTTGGTATAGTGGTTGAAATGCTGAACTAACAAACAAAGGATTTTTCACAGTTTTGGAATTCTGTAGTGTCAATAACATTATCTTGCACGATAAAACATCTCATATTACACAGACTCTTGAAAAGTCTGAAATTTTTGAACAACATTTGTAAAATTCATTAGGTTTTCCATCGAAACTGAAACAGTTTATTTTTATGCCAGAATAGATTATTTCGCAATCCTACCTTTACACTATCTAAATTTTCCTCTGATTAAAAAAAAAAAACTAATAGAACTTTAGCTTCTCAGATTTAGAGTGTATATGAAGCTGAAGCTATCAAAGGTTAGGTTAAACAGACTGTCATATCAAACTTTTGATACCTGGAAAGAAAGGATCGTGATAAGGAGTCAGAATCAGTACCCTCTTCAACATTAATGAGTCCTTAACCAAAACATTCAGTTGTACGAACGAATATATGTCTCTATACGATAGATCCAGATGGTGCAAAAAGAGGCAAGTCGAATCTCCTATCCCCTAGGTCCGCAAAGTGACAGATAAAGTTCTCAATCGCGTACGCCACTTCCTTAACCTGGCAACATTCTGAAGTCAAGTTATAGCTACTGGCGTGCAATCCAAAGGAATACTTATTCGAACGTGCGAGTTTTTTTATATTGGGATTATCGAATAAAATGTATAGAAAATTATAATGATTGTGTGCGATAACGAATGAGTTTTTATTCGAATGCTAAAAAGCGTTATAACCAGTAACTAGATTTCATAGTCGTCCTATAGCAGTCCTTGTGGATCATCTCGTTTTTACATAGTCGTAAAGTTTCGTTAGCATCATATCAATACCACGACCCTTTTGATGGTTAAAATCTCTTTCTCGGTTTTAGCCATCATGAAAACCTAAAATGGAGTCTCATGGTGTTAGTGTCCGTTAAAGCTCCTGCAAAGATATGTCTGGGAATACAGTATTAAATTATTGTTTAGCATTTCCATAGTTCATCCGATACCATGCGCCAGTAGCAATGAGTCTAATGGCAAAGTTACGAGCAACTCCTTTGGCCATAAGTAGATATAGCTGATGAATTAAATACAATAGTTTTTGAAGAAATAACTTCAAACTGATTTTTAAGCGTTCAACTTAGAAGAGAACTCAGATAGTGTAAAGGAAGTTTAAGTGAATTTTTTTTTTTTTTTTTTTGCGGTTCTTGAAAATAAATCGGCACATTTATTTGTTTTGAAGAAAATATAACAATCTTTTTGGCTTATTCTACACATTATGCTTTCAGCGACTACAACTTGTTTGCACGGGTGGAGAACTATATCCAAATGTTTCAAAATTGTTCGTTTCTAAAAATATCAAAATCTTGGAGACACTTTTGAAAAAGAAAGTCTTGTTTTAGAAAAACTAGATAACTTTATAACGTTTTAAATTTTTCGTTGAAAAATCATTTAAATATTTTACTGGAGAAAGCTCTTTTACCACAACATACTCTCTCTCTCTCTCACACACACACACATAAACACGCTCGCCTACATTTGTTTTTTAAGCATATTTCTCTTTACTCTCACACGCAAAAACTTAAAGCTTTTTACAAACTTTGCTTGCTCTAACTCCTTTGAATTGAAATATTAAAAAAAATTTTAAAAATTATTAAATTATATTGTAAATTATTTAGACATTTGCCAGTAACAGCGGTATACGTTATAATCCACGTTTGGGTTTTGTCATGGAAGTTCGAAGTTTTGAAGAGAGTGGCACCTACATCTGTCGGCCAAAGATCCCGTCCCTGGCGAACGAGGAGGAACAAACGGAAATTGATATAATTTTGGGTAACAAAATCATTAATAGTGAGTTTTGCACCCCTGTTTTGTGCTTGTTTTCCGTCTCTTTTTTTAAGTTTTCTAATGGTCTTTTGATTTAAATGTGTAAAAAAACAAACAATGGTTAAATAATGGAAAAAAGTATTTGTTGAAAATGCACACACTGTTAGAAAAGAGTGTTAAGTAGTTAAAAAAAACAAAAAAAACAAAACAAATATTAACGTTAACATTAATTAATGTGGTGAAAGAGGGAAAATTTAATTAATTTAAAATAATAATAATTAATGGTGAAAGTTGTTATATTTGGGTTTAAAATCAAAATTTACTAAATATTTACATATTTATTTATTTTTCTTTTATTTTCCTATGAACAAAATTAATCTTTTGGTGTGTGTTTTTCCTTTACACTTTCATTATGTTTTTAAAAAACAAATCAAAAAAAAAAAAAAATGGTTGGATAAATAACAAAATTAATAATTTTTGAAATTAGCTTCATTAAATACAAACCAATTGGATAGACCTACAACTGCTACGGAAGATTTGGAGCTAACCACGGTTATGGTAGAACCAACAGAAACAACAAAAACTACTACTACTACCACCACTAAATTAACTACGAAAAAAAGTTCAGTAACTAACCATTTGAATGTCACTAACAGCATCTCTGTCAATTTAACCAAACAAAATATTATACGTCTTGTCACTGATGTTCCCCCTCATATTGGTGTTGAAAATCAAACGAATTCGTATTTAGAAAATCAATCAAATCAAACTGCTATCGATAACAACGATGTGGTCGTCATAAGTATTAGCATACATCTGCGCATTATTGGTGATGGGTTTAATGCAACACAAGCTTACGATAATAGTATTGAGCATGATGATAGTGGTGATAATGATGATGGTGATGATGATGTTGACGTAAGCTATAGCGACAGCGTTACCGAAAGCTACAGACAAAAACGCGATTTAGATTTAAGTACTAGACCTTCAACGCAAGTACCGGACAATACCAAAGACTCTGACAGTTACAATAATGACTATAATTTTGACAGTTTAGAAACGAAATTATCGCAACATATTAGAGAAGCTCGTCAAGTTACCACCAGACGTCCGTCTCATCATTATCGTTCGACTAGTAAGTTTGTTTTGTATCTGTGTCTGTTCCTCTCTCTCTCTGTTATTGTCCTTGAATTTTGCTTTTTTTATTTATTGGTGTTTATGGTTTTCACTGTTTCCTTTTCACTTGGATTTTGTTTTACGTTTTATTAAGCATGATATTTTTTCATAAATGGATTTTTGTATACCGAATGTTTTATGTTTTTTTTTTTTAAAGCGTTTTTTTTTATGTTTTGTTAAATGTTTAATAGCTTTTTTATGTTTATTGCTTAAGTTAATTCATATATTTTTTTTAATTAGTTGTGGCTAATCTAGTTTTAGAATTATAACAAGTAAACTAATATTTAGTTTTAAGTTGAAATGCATGCTATTTTAAGTTGAAAGCTTTTATTATGAAATTTGAAATTTTATAAGGAAAAAGCTTTTTAAGCTGGCGAATAAGTAACGGTAAATATTTTAAGGTAATAAATAAAGAAGTTTTACCAATTATTAACAAATTGAAAAATAGTTAATTTATCTATAATAATTTTTAATTTATTTTAAGTACATACTAAAAGCTTAATAAAATGTCAAAGCTTAACAAAGCTTCTTATGAAAGTCTCTTAAATGGTTTCACCTAATGTATCCACAATTTAAAGCGTTGAAAGATTTTACAGCTTTAATACAATTTATAGATTGCAATTAAAAATTTAAATTTTGCCGTTTTATTACATTTTTATGTTCAAATTCCTAAAAACTTTAAGAGCCTTATGAGCTTTCAAATACAAATTCCTTAAACAAAAAAGTTAAATTTTATAAGACAATTAATCAGTCGTTAGAAAACTTGCAAGTATACAAACTTTTTAAAAAGCTTTTCCTTTAAAGCTTCCCCTATCATTTATGAATGCTTAAAAGCTCATAAAAACGTTGAAACTTTTTTAAATTACTGATAAATTGTTTGTGTAATTAAAATTAAATATTTAAATAACCTAGATCTCAAATTAAATCAAAAACTCTATATTTTAAAACACAATTTATAGCAAACAGGCAGACTTAAAAAGTTTTCCCGTTAATGTTTAACCTATCATGATTTAAAGTTCTCAAAAGCTTAGAAACTCTTTTTATTGTTTAACAGCTCTCAAATGATGTATAAATTAGACAAATATTATCACATTTGAAAATAAAAGTTCTCAAAAACACAATTTATCAATCATTTCAAATCTCGCAAACTTGTTTCGCAATTGAAGCTCACAAAATCGTTGAAAGCTTTCAAAGAGTTGATAAATGATATTCTTAGAATAGAATATAGCTATTTGTATTATTTTTGTGTCAAATTGTTGTAAAAGCTTTAACATAAACATATCTATAAGCATTATTTTTATTTTATAACACAATTCAATAATTATTAAAAAACTAAGAGCTTTAGCAAAAAGTTGCAGTTTTACAGTTGCGTTTGAAAATTAAACTAATTTGTTTTATTTCATTGAAGGCTCTCAAAAGCTTTAAAGAATTTGTATTATCAAAAACAGCTACATTTTAAAAATCAATTCATATATTATTTTCAAGCTCGGAAAGAAACAAAACTCTTAAAAGCTTTAATGTATTTAAAATGCTTTTTTATAAAATCTATAAGTTTTATTTAAATTTTAAAATCTTTTAAAAACTCCAAAAAGTTTAAAAATTTCATTATTTAAAGCTTTATAAAATAATGACACACATTTTATTTTGTAATAAAATTTACCTTTTAAAAGCTTTCACAAAATCTAATAGGGACAAATTATTTTTGTTTTATATTAAGAGTAATTTAGTCAAAATTTAAGCTTTTCAGTTAAAACCCTTAAAAAAAACCCTAAAAAAGCTTTAAAAAAGCTTTACCATTCAAACTATTTAAAAGCTCATTATATTTTTAGAGATATACTCCACAAATTCTCGATATACCTTCAAAGTGCTTTTGTTATCTTAAATTGAAATAAAACCGTATTTTCTTTGATAATCTGGTAGAGGAAACATGGCTTTTTTTTAATTAAACTAAATGATATTTTAATTCTTAATGCAAAGTTTTCAAAATATTGATGTTAAGTAACTTTTTGATAATCCCTTTTAGTTTCATTAAGCAAAATACAACAAATTGGACTTACCTTGAATTGTTGAAGCTTGAAAGCAATCAAATAATTATCCATTTAATTCGATATAACTGAAATTATAAAAAAAAAAAATTTAATAAATAATTTTATAAAATTTTAGAAAAAAGAATTATTTTCGTATTCAAAATAATTTTTTTCAAGCTAAAAAGTTGCTTAACAAAAATATTGTCATTATGCCAGCACAAAAGGAAAATCTTATCTAAAGCTTGCATGTCAGTTTTTTACAATAATTAAATAAGCTTTAAACAAATAATTATAGAAAATTGTATAGATTTAACAAAATATTTTTAATTTTCAGTAGTATTTTAAAGATGCCATAAAAACTTTCATTGGAGTAAACTAAAAAGCTTTTGATTAAGTGAACTTTATTTATAACGGAAAACACAATACAGCTTTAAAAAACTTTTTTTATTTTAACTTTATTAAATCCTTAATTTGAAGCATATAATAAAAGCTTTCAACATAAGTTTGTTTTTTTATTTTAAAGTATTTGTATATTTTTATGATTTGTAGTATATTTTTATTAATTTGTATGATTATATTTTTATTTTTATTGTATTATTTGTTATATGTTTTATTTTATTTTTCATCAAATAAAATTATGATTTTAAATAAAGCATTTTTAAAAAATTTTTTTTTTCTTTAAAAAAAAAATGTTTAAAAAGTTTTGTTTCAAATCATAATTTGATTTGTAAATACCATGCATGAAAAAAACTCCCATGTAGTTTATATTTAGTAAATATTGTGTCAGTAGCACAATTTATAAAATAAAATTTAAAAATTAATAATAAATATTTTTATATTTTCCTTCAAAATAAAACAACAGCTTATACCACACATGTGGATAAACCGAATATAACATCGAATGCCAAGCATCATGCTCCCGAGGGAGGAACTTTCGAATTGACCTGTGATGTCAAAATTGCCCACGATATCAAGTACAAATTAGAATGGGTTTTACCCGAGGGTGTGCAAAGGGATGAGGTAAGATTTATAAAGACAAAGAAAGTGTTTGTTATAAAGAAGGCTGAAATAACTAAATTAAAACACATTTTAGTTATTTCAACTAAAGATATGTATGTTACTACAACCGAAAAATATGTGTTTGAAATAACCAAGTTACAATTAAAAAAACTAAATTTTGTTGTCTCAATATCAAAAATTCGGTTACTGCAACTAAGGAATTATATTACCGGTTATTTTTCCAGAAGGAAAAATCCAACTAAAGTATTATATTACCAGTAAAATATATTTCCATTTTTTAGTTAAACTAGTACAAATATGTGTGTCAGTATCATAAATTTGTTTGAATTTTGTTGACTGAATATCACGATTGTTAAGCAATTAAAAATTTCTGTTACTGCAAATAAAACATTATATTCCACTAAAATCTTGTTCCAATAGAAACAATTTAGTTAAGCTAGTACAAATATTTGTGTCACCATCATTAATTTGTTTGAAATAACCAAGTAACAACTAAAAGAAACAAAGCTTTGTTGTTTCAATACGACGATTGTTCCAAGAATTATAAATTTCTGTAACTTCAACCAAAATATTTTTTTACCTTAAAAATCTTTTTCCGGAAGGAAAAATCTAGTTTAACTAGTACAAATATTTGTGCCAGTATCATAAATTTGTTTGAAATAACCAAGTTACAACTAAAACAAACAAAATTTTGTTGTCTGAAACGATTGTTAAAAATATTTTAAATTTCTGTAACTGGAACTAAAACACTGAGAGTTTAAGTTACTGGAACTAACTCTTTCATTTTACATCAATTCGTTTGTCACAACAAAACAGCATTCTTTGGATGAATAACTAACTTTTAATATTTGTTTAACTATTCCCTTATAGTCCCGCTTTATTGAGAAAAGCGTAGCCACTGTCAAAGTCACCGACACCCATGTATACGGCCGCAATATTTTGACCGTTAAAAACGCCAAAACTTCCGATTCGGGCCGCTATACTTGTAATGTCTCTGATCATTCTTCGAATAAGGCCAAAAGCTCTTATAACATGTTGATTGTGCGCAAAGATGAGAGTTACATTAAAATGCGTGAGTCCAATGATTATTATACCATCAATGAGAAGGCCAACAAGACGGTACAAATGTCGGTGCGCTACAGTGGTTACCCCTGGCCCAAATTGAAGTGGTACAATCCCAATGGCACTGAGATATTTAATAACCACAAATTCGAAATAACTGCCGATGATGTTTCATCGACTTTGAAGATCTACAATACACGTTTATGGGATACGGGCACTTATATAGTGGAGGCTACGAATACAGAGACCTCGTTGAAACGTGAATTTAATGTGACCATTGAAGATATACCCATAGTTATGATGGAAGATGTTTATGTTCATGCCGATGAGAAGGCTCATGTTCAGTGCCTTGTGCAGTCACATCAGAAGGCTTTGGTGACCTGGGTATTTGAACCGTGTAGCATTGAGCCGAGATGGCCCTCGTGTTCGAGTAAGGTCATACAGGATTTTAATGTAAGTAAAGTTCGAATTGCTTTCATCATTTATTTTTTACCATAAAATCATCTTTTGCAGGAAACCTCTTCATCGGATGGTGCCACACCCATTGAGTTTATCTATGATTTGTATTTTGAGCCGAAATCTCCGGGCATAATACGTTGTGTGGCGGTGAATAAGATCGGCAAAGCTTTGGCTAAAAGTCATATCTTAATACGTGACATTAACGATAATATGACAATCTATGGCATACAAGACCATGATATTATAGCCTTGGGTGATAAGGTCACCATAACATGTGCTGCAGTGGCCTATTACTTTTCGGGCGATATCAATTGGTATGATGACAAGGGCAATTTAATCGAAGATACGCAAGGTATGTTATTAAAATAGAAGCGCGACTCATATTAGTATGACACTTGGTATAATACTTCGAAAAATTGATTTCAGTTTTTGCAAAACAAATTATCTTTCAAAAAAACATATAAAAATCAAAAATCGGTTGCAAAAATTTCGAGTTATTTCAAATCTTTTCGGCCATTACGAGTCCCAGGTTTCGAATTGAACTTTAAGGATTTCGGGAAAAACGGAATTTTAAGTAATAATTTAGTTAATATGCCATTATTGAATACTGTTGCCCATATTTATTAAAACATATTCAGAATAGATAGGAAATATATACTGTAGATTTTACTGTAATCGGGTAACGTTAAACTTTTACCTCCGAGGTCAAAGGTCAAATTGCCCATTTTTTACAAAAGCTGAAACAAATTAATTTTCCCCCTTATAAACTCATTTCCAAACATCAGAGGCGATGGGATAAGGGTTAGCATTATACGATTTGACATAAATTTTCAAAGTTAAACTCATACCAAAAAACGTCTTTAAAGTATTATGCACTGAATAACAATAATAATAATACCAATACCTTTTTTAGACATTGTAATCACTAAATCCTCAACTCCCTACTCGTATCAGAAATCTTTAACATTTAAAAAGATTAAAGATTCCGATCAGGGTCAATATGAGTGCAGGGCTAGAGCTATAAATCATGAAACCACAGAATCGAGATTATTCAATATTATCACACATGGTAAGTAAAGCTAAATATTTCAAAACCTCCTTAAATTACAAATCTATACCGATTTCTTTTGCCAGAACCCTCTTCTCCGCGCATGGTCAACACCAATTTGGGTGATAGCAATAAAATTGAGCGTAAACTAGGAGAATCGGTAGAATTGAGATGTGAATCAGAAGCCATACCTAAAGCCACAGTTGTGTGGTATAAAAATGATGATCTAGTCGAAAATAATGATACCGATAATGAGGCTGTTCTATTAATACCCTACCTAAGGCCTGAAGATCAAGGTCACTACAAATGTGTAGTGGCCAATAGATTGGGCTCCATAGAGGAAACTGTTAACATAAAAATAACCAGTAAGTTCAATAAAAAAAACAAACTTAAAATCCTTTGTTAACTTCTTAACTTCTCACAGACATTCCCGGTCTCACTTTGGGCTGGATAGCCGGCATTATAGCCTTACTTTTAGTATTAATCGGTTTGGTCATCTATCTGTACATAAAAGTTAAGCGTGAGCGCAAACTTTTACGTGAACTTAAGGCCGCTGGTTTGGCCAACTTTGAAGAAGGTGCTGTGGAACACATTAACCCAGCCTTAACTTTAGACGAACAGGCTGATTTGTTACCCTATGATCGTGGTTTTGAGTTTCCGCGTGAAAAACTGAAGTTGGGCAAACAATTGGGTGCTGGTGCTTTTGGCGTAGTGCTTAAAGCTCATGCCGAGGGCATAAAGCCAGAGGAGAAAGAAAGTGTGGTGGCTGTGAAGATGGTTAAACGTCAGGCAAATAATGAGGTTATGAGAGCTTTGGTATCGGAGCTGAAGATAATGGTGCATTTGGGACAGCATTTGAATGTGGTCAATCTGTTGGGAGCGGTAACGAAAAATATAGCGAAACGTAAGTGAATTTTTTATTAATTTAACGAAATAAGTTTTTTTAAAGCATTTTCAAGGTTTATAGATCTTTTTACAAAAAATCTATTTAAAACATTTTTTAATATAAAAATCTATTGGTTTTTAAAACAGGCATTTTAAAGCTTTTTACGAACAAGTTTTTTAATGCTTTAAACTGTTTTTTTAAAGAAATCCTTATCTAGTTAAAAAAAAGCTTTTAGCATTTACAAAAAAGCTATATTTAAATACTTTTTTTATAAAAAAAAATAAACAATTTTGAACTATTCACAGATTTTTATTAAATGTTTGTTATAAAAACTAAAAGAGCTTTTGATAAAAGTTCATATTAAGCTTTTTATAAAAAAAATCCATAAGCTTTTTATATGCAACAACTAATTAAAGCTTTTTATAAAAAGCCATTTGAAGCTTTATAGCTTTTTATAAGACGCAATTTAAAAGTTAATTTATATTTAAAGGAATGTATTTATATACAATTTTGTTTAAAAAATCAAAGCTTTGTAATAACTACATTATATAATGTTGTTTTTAAATCTACAAAAAGATTTTCATAAATCAATTATTTAATACATTTTGTTAAAAACATATATTTAAATAATAAAAAGAAACGGTTTTCTACTGAAAGCTTTTAGTATGAGGCTTTTCTAAAACTGTGTCTTTGAAAAAATTTTAAATAATCCATTCTATAAATAAAAATTTATTTAATTTGTTTTGTAGAAAAGGTTTTTCTGAATGAAGTAAGCTTGAAATCAAGCTTTTTCTGAAAAAAATTATATTTTAAGCTTTTTCTGTGATAAAAACATTTTTAAAATTTTCATAAAAAATATATATATTAAAATATTATACAAGAGCATTTGTGAAAGTTTGCATTTAAAAAACATTCTTTAAATAAAAACTTATTAAATTTCTTTTGTAAAAAGATCCACTACAAACATTTTATTATTAAAATACCAAATATGTAAGCTTTTTCTGTAAATTTTTGTTTAAACATTTCCTACAATAAAAAAATGCTTTTTCTAAAAAATTGCTATGATAAAGCTTTTCCTATAAATAATTCTTAAGATTTTGCTATAATAAAAATAGTTAAGCTTTTTCTATAAAAAAAGATATTTGCAAGCCTTTTCTGTAAAAACGAATTTTTAAGCTTTTTAAATAAAGCTTTTCAACGAAAAAGTAACTAAAACGAATTTTTTGCGCTTTTTTGAATAAAACTTTTCTTAGAAAAAGTATCTACAACTTAAAATTATCACGTTTTTAGCTTCTCGAACAAAAGGCTTTTTTAAATTTTTTTATGCAAAGACCTTTTGAGCTTTTTTTGTAAAAATTACTTTCTAAACATTTTAAAGATACAAAATAATGTTCTTGCTTAATTTATAAAAAAACTTTTTCAGTAAAAAAAACGTTTTCAAGCCATTTCTGTAAAAACATCGAATTTTTATGATTTTTCTATGAGTATTTTCACTGTTATTTCAATAAAAAAACATGATGCGTTTTTTCTATAATAATTCTTTCTGAGATTTGAAAGAAACTTTAAAATTAAAAAAATATTTTAAATCTATTTAAATAAAAAAATAATAATTTTCAAAAGAAAAAGATTTTTAAAAACTCAATATAAAGAATTTGTAAAATTACAAAAATTAACCCTCTAACCTGCAAACTTTAAAAAGCTAAAAAAAGTTGTCGAATAATTTTTTTAGTGTAATTATGACCCAATAACTTCAAAACAGCCATCAGGAACTAATTTGTAAATTAAGTTTAGGAACCAGGTGCAAAAAGGTGAAGAGTGCCTCAGGGCATTGTTGCCGGTTTAGATGAAAAAAAAACAATAAGATGTAAACATTAAGTTGTCGAATATTTTTTTTAGAGTAATTAAGATCCAATAAAGAATGTGTAAAATTACAGAAATTAACCCTCTAACCTGCAAACTTTAAAAAGCTAAAAAAAGTTGTCGAATAATTTTTTTTAGGGTAATTATGACCCAATAAATTCAAAACAGCCGTCAGGAACTAATTTTTAAATTAAGTTCAGGAACCAGGCGCAAAAAGGTGAAGAGTGCCTCAGGGCATTGTTGCCGGTTTAGATGAAAAAAACAATAAAATGTAAGCATTAAGTTGTCGAATATTTTTTTTAGAGTAATTATGACCCAATAAACTCAGAACAGCCATCAGAAACTTATTTGTAAATTAAGTTTAGGAACCAGGTGCAAAATGGTGAAGAGTGCCTCAGGGAATTATTGCCGGTTTAGGTGTAAAAATTAATTATGATACGATTTTAATGAAAAACTAATGAAAACGACACAAAAAGTATGAAAATATGTTTTATTTTTTACGAAAAGGTATAAATGAAGATCGCATTTTGAGCAAACTCACTGTGTTTGCGACTTTTTGCATAGTTTGCATCATATTTTTTGCTTAACCAGATTGGAATGTGTTCTTTATTTGCCATTCCTATCATTTGTTATATATAACAAATAATATAACAAAAAAGTAAAAAACTAACAAAAAACAATATAACAGGCCGATAAATTTAGCCGCAACCCGCAACAGTGCCCTGAGGCACCCCTTAGTTTTTGCATTCTCAACACACTTTTTGTTAATTGTTTAATATTTACAAATTCATAGACTGAAAGAAGAATAACTTACCTTTTAAAAAAGAAATATTTCGAAGAGATAGGGCCACTAAAAGTTAGTAAAACTTTGATTTAAAAAAAAAATCACACACAAAATTTCTAAAATATGTCATGATTTTAGAAATTTTGTGTGTGATTTTGACATCACTGATAGAACAAAAACTAAAAGTCAGAATGCATTTCGACCTTCGAGGGAAACTTTAACAAATCTGTTACTAAAGTCGCCGTTAAATTTAAAAATATATATATATAATTACTTTTTGAGATAATCGGTGTTTTGTAGTGCATGCCTTGAGGCACTCTTGAGGTTTAGAGGGTTAAAGTTAACATTTTAAACTTTTCAGGCTCTACAAAATGTAATATGTTCTATTATATAAAAAAACTGGAGGCAAATTATATAAAATGAATAAAATTTTACTTTAATTTCTTTTAGGCGAATTAATGGTCATTGTGGAGTACTGCCGCTTTGGCAATGTCCAGAATTTCTTAATGCGTAATCGTAAGCGTTTCATCAATCAAATCAATCCAAATACGGGTAAAATTGATCCCACCATAACGACTCAACGGTTCTCCGATAACTTTGAGTTGAACCGGTAAGTTTTTTTGTTTGTGTTATTTTTGTTAATTTCTTTTGTTTAATTAAATTACTAACATTTTATTTTAATGGCATTTGTTTTAGTTTATATATTAATTCATAGATTATTGTACTAAAAACTAATCATTATTTATTAATTCATTTAAGAAAGTTTTAAGCTGAATTGACTTCATAACTTAGCATGATAAAATTACATAAAATTTACTAACAAATAAATCGTTGTATTGTCCGGAAAATGGGGGGTTTTTAAAACTTTTTAGCTGATCTAAAAAATAGCTTATTTTTTAGATGAAAGCTTATTATAATAACTTTAGAATCGGTAGAGAATTTTGTAAATATATTGGTAAAAAAAATTAAACAAAATTTAAACATAGGGTTTTTTACAAGCAATGCGACAAAATGGTTTTATTAATTTTATAAAATGACAAACAAATGTTTACTCAATACCATCTGTTCTACCCAGTATTGAGTTATTGTTATTTTCAGCATTACTGTCTGGTTAATGATATAGAATTCTCCCTTATTGGTTGACATGTTTTAATCACTTTTGTAATCATGTGTGCCAAACAGTAACTACTTTCAAATTTTGTTGCTAAGTAGATTCACCAATTTTTTAATTGGAATTTCTTCAAAGTTTCCATTGTAAAGTCTCTTAATCGAAAAAATGTTTTAAACATATCGTTATATATAACTAATATTTTTAGCTTTGACATACATATAACATTCATATTTTTTATTAAAAGTTTTCTTATATATTTGCATTTTTATTATGTTTGTTAATTTAATAGTTGTTTAATTTATTTTTTTTTTAACTTTTTTTCTTTTCTTTTTTAATAAATTTAACATTATCCCCAACCCTTAACCCCTCAAAACTCATCAAACTCTTACTAACATTTTGTTTTGGTTTTGATTGCAACAAATAATTCTAACCTTTTAAAATATTTTCATTTATATTTTCTCTCTCCCCCCTTAATTAATGTTGTTAATATGTGTTAATATAATAAATAAAACCCTATTAAATAATCAAAATTTTGGGCTCTTGTGGTGTCTTGTTGGATGTTGTGTGGTGGCATTAATGTAAAATAATACAAAAAATATAATACTATTCCCTAAAAATTAAACAAAAAATCTTCATATGGTATATGGGCACGTCTTAATAAAACAATAAAAAAAAAACCTAAATCCTAATCTCAATGTAAATGTTAACAACAAAAAAAAAAAAAAAAACAGTGATGGTCTTAAATATGTTAATCTATCATTCTCCAAACATCAATATATCAATCATATGAATAATATCAACAATATGAACAACTATTATTCCATGAACAATCGTAGCAATTCGGATAATGATCCAAGATCAGGCACACGAGCTGGACGTCCCAATTCCACCGGTTATATAACACAATCGGATTTGTATGAGGGTCAAGTGAATACATGTGGCACGGAACAAACTGTGATGACAACAGTGCCAGAAGGTAAGTGGTTATGAATTATTGTAAATATATTATACATAAGTTAGAAAAAATGTTCTAAATTAGAGATGTTGACAACCATAGATAAATACATACAAATATATGGGTAACTCTACTATCAAAGACTTAACCATAGAGAAAATATACATAGAGCGGAAACTCTCCTGTCAAAGACCTAACTCAGTTGTCAGAAACCTAAGTGGTGAGAATGTATTAGTAGATAAAACCATGTGAAAACAAAAACAACACTGTATATGTGATTATTGTGGGTAATTTTTTTGTTTGAGTTTTTTTCTAGTTTCCGCTATATGTCTAAATAAAATTAAGCTGAACAAATTTATATCTCAAAACATAAAATTGAGTATTTATAATAGAAATTGACATAGACAAATTGGCAGTAAATATTTATTACTATATGACATAAAAATGCGGTATTTTTTAAAATATTTAGCTTTTATTTTGAAACATTTGTACAATATAAATTGTTTCAAAATATTTGCCATTGTTGGCCATGACCTTTTCCCATCTTTCTGGCAACATAAGAATTTTGAGCCAACATTTTTTTTTTTGAGGCCAAGAACGATAGTGGATTCTCTGTTCCAAAGTGAAGTGTATCCCAGAGAGTGCTTTCTACATCGATCGAAACAAATAGTATTTGGACGGAGCACGGTCTGGACTATAAATCGGGTGAGGCAAAACTTTCCAACCACTTTATTCTAAATAGTTTTCAACAGGTATTGAAACATATGTCCGAGCGTTGTCATGATGGAATTTTAACTTTTCATCTCTGGCGCACATTCTGGGCGTTTTCCGGCAAATGTTTGCTTCAAACTAATTAGTTGTGTTCGGTGCATGTGATAGTCTGGCCAGAGCTTATGGAGAGTATGTTAAACTATCACCTTGTCAAGTATTTAGAATCGAATAGACTTCTGAATGACAGACAATATGGCTTCCGTAGTAGTCGTTCAACTGGGAACCTAATGGCGTTTCTTTCAGAACAGTGGTGTCAATCAATACACCGAATGGGAGAGAGTAAGGTAGTCGCACTCGATATTTCGAAAGCATTTGGCCGGGTGTGGCATGATGGACTAGTTTCGAAATTGATCTCGTTCTGAGTCGGGGTTGAATTTTCTCGTTTTATTTCTAGTTTCCTTCGTGAACGTACTATAAGGGTGGTATTACATGGGGTTTGCTCCGATAACTTCATATTGAGCTCTGCAGCCCCCAGGGTTCTATTCTTTCTCCTTCCCTTTTTTTAATTTTGATGAATGATTTACTAACAATCACTTCAAATCCAATCTATTCTTTCGCGGATGACAGTAATATCAGTCACTCATATTCATTTGACCATAGACCAACTCTCTCTGAGATTAAACTCTCAAGAATGAATATGGATGACTCGATAAATCGTGACATTATAACAATCTCCAGATGGGGTGAATTGAACCGGGTTAATTTCAACGCACTCAAAGCTCAGTGCTGCCTATTGACACACAAACGTCTTGAGATTTCACCACAATCAATTCTTCGTATGGGTAACGCAACTGTTAGAGTTTTAGATAACCTTATGATTCTAGGCAGGAGAATACAGTGTGACGTCCGTTGGAACCGTCATATATTCGATGTTGCGAAGGAAACTTTTAGGTGCTTGGGCTTCTTGAGGCGCTGTCGGACATGTTTCTCCCCTTCCGACCTTCATCACATATACACTAGCTTCATTCGTCCGAAGATGGAATATAATTCACACTTATAGGTCGGAGCTTCAAGGTCAAGTCTAGATCTGCTGGACCGGGTTCAAAGAAGGGCGGTTGATCTTATAGGTGATGAAACTGTTACCCGGTTTATCGATACTTTAGAACATCGTCGGAATGTGGGCAGCTTATCCTTATTTTACAGATATTACCACGTGTGTTGTTCAGCAGACATATGTAATATCATACCTAATACGCGCGCTTTCATTCGGAGCACACGACTATCACGCAGATCTCACCAATTTGCTATACACTTGAGTATCAACCGCACGACACATTATAGAGAAAATTATTTTTTTTTTTTTTGTCAAATCCATACGTATGTGGAATTTACTACCTGCCAACGTATTCCCGGCGGAATATAATATTTATCAATTCAAGTCAAATGTCAACAAACACTACTCCCTCTTTCGTCCTTCCCATAACTTAATTTCCTAACATCAACACAATGCACTGCATATTTAGGGGTATCCCCTGAGTGTTGGTTACAAAAAAACATAAAATAAAAAGTAATGATTCGGTGCAAAAATTATTTTCTTTTATAGCGTTCAAGCATCATATCGGACATGCAAAATCGTTTTTCAAGCTATCGCAGCTTCAATTTGCATGGTACCCAATTTTCCTAATTTTGGATGAATCCTGTTGCTCGCAAACGCTTTGAAATTAGTACTTTAGTAGCTCCCAATGCATTTGCAAGCTCTTGTTGAGTTTTCAACAATATTCATGGAGTAATCCCTCCAATTCTTGGTCTTCAAACTTTTTTGGCTACCCTGGACGATTTTTGTCTTCCGTGTCAAAATCACTACTTCTGAATCGCACAAACCATCTCTCGCACGTTGAAACCATTGGAAGACATTCACCATAAGCTTTGATGAGCAATCAGTGTGCTTCAGCAGACTTTTTTTCAAATTAAACTTCCCGTATATGACGCATTGTTGGCACGACATTTTCGAAACAAACAAAAAACGTTATTGTTTACACCCAGATATGTATCCTTCAAAATGACATATAAGTTATTAAAGACAAAACCGCGTTCAAAAGATACTCATCTATTGTAAATACTGCATTTTTATGTCATACACCCAATAAATGACTGGAATTTTTTAAAAATTAAAGGTTCTGAAGAAAGTGGTTTGGGGAATTTTTCATTATTGTATTCTTGTCACCTTCAGTTCCATCAACTCGTGGAGAAAAGTGTAGAAAATGTTCATTCCCAAGAAACCAGTCACGTAACTAGTTTTGTGTCACTTTCCTTCACTTTAAAGTACAATATATTACAGATATATTTCGTGTTTGCTGTAGTTATCGTTATCGAGTGACCTGGTTAATTTTATAGAAAGTGTTACTATTAGAACCTATCCTGATGAAATCAATCACAGGAAGGTTCAAACCTAGAGATCAGTCAAAATAATAGTTCTACGTCAGTTTTCTCATATGATGGATAGTGTTAGAAATGTTTTATATACCCAGGTTTACCAGTCTTGGAGATTTGTTTTGAAATGCTTTTGGAGACGGATAATTTTATTTCGGGGACTGGGGATTTTATTAGAGACATTGTAAAATATTACAGGGACATGATGTTATTCCGGATCACACTGTCACCAATTACAATTACAACACGACTTTATTAAACCTGAATTTTTGTAAGCGTATTTTAAGAGTTATTAAGACATTTATCACCTCGAATAAGCGATTAAGCATTTTCTCGAATAAGGCTGAATAAAAGTTTTTTTTAAGCTACGTACACACGATTTTCATATTCTTACAACGTTGTCAGAAACTGCTCAATAAATGGTTTACAACCATATGTTTCAACATAAGTTCTCATGGTTGTGTTAACCATTTTCTGAGCATGTTTCTGACAACCGTGTGTACGTAGCTTTAGAGTTTGAAGAAAAACTACTGTTTGTATCAGTTTTTAATAAAATTATAAATTATTTCCTCCTACTCTTTAAATACATGTCTTAAGGAGTTGTTAAGGAAACAGGTAACTGAATGCAAAATAGGTTTCTTAACTTTCACTTTCAAATACAACAAACTAATGTGATCTTTTTTAAACTTTCTTCACAGATGATGACAACAACATCATGTCCAACAATTCCGTGCAACCAGCCTGGCGTTCAAATTATAAACCAGACTCTACCGAAGCCATGGAAGTCTCCACTACCGATCTTATTAGCTGGGCATTCCAAGTTGCCTGTGGCATGGAATATTTATCCTCCAAGAAAGTGTTACATGGTGATTTAGCCGCTAGAAATATTCTACTGTGTGAGGATAATATCGTGAAAATATGTGATTTCGGTTTGGCTCGTTCCATGTACAAGAGTGACAATTACAAGAAACAGGGTGATGCGCCGTTGCCTATTAAATGGTTGGCTTTGGAATCCTTAAGTGATCATATCTTTAGCACTTACACTGATGTTTGGTCGTACGGTATTGTGTTGTGGGAGTTGTTCTCGTTGGCTAAGGTGCCCTATCCGGAGATTGATGCAAATCAAAGTTTGTATTTGAAATTGAAGGATGGTTATCGTATGGAGAAGCCACCTTATGCTAATGATGATTTGTATGATATAATGTTGGAGTGCTGGAGTACTAATCCGGAAAGAAGACCTTTGTTTAATGTGTTGAAGGAAAGATTTGCCATAATGTTGGGAGAGGAGGGCACAAATGTAAGTAAAGTGTGGATCAGGGGAATAAACATGAAGCTATTAAGAGCTTTTCTTTTATGCTTTAACCTAAAAGCTTTTTTCTTTTTTTTATTATTCATGCCATTTTTTATAATTTCAGCACTATGTAGATTTAAATGAACCATATTTAAGAGTAAACAACGAATATTTTAAACGTAATCAAACTGATTACTTGTCTTTAATGGGTTCTCCCGATGAGATGGCACCACCACCGCCCCGATATGTAAATGGTCTTATACTACCCGAAATACGTAAGTATTTTCTAAAGCTTTTACTAACTCTTACAAGACATTTAAATTTCACTTTAACGCCATATTAACTTACTTATTTACTTATCTTGTTTCTGGTCTATTTCCATATAAAAAAAAAAACATCCAATCCATCTATTATGCACACCCACACACACTACATACATTACTGCACACACTTACTCCAATTTACCCCATCAAAAAACATATAAATACCAACTAAACTCCAGGCATAGATTTGTCTACCGATGACTATCTAACAATGAGTCCAAATGGTGACGCAGTCATATTCTCACCAACTCGTCCTAAGGACTCACCTAAAACATTGGAAGAAAATGATGATGATCAACCACCCAATATTTCAGCTACTTCTTTTAATTTCCCAGATACCGCGGCATCCCAACATTCCCCCACCATAGTCAATAATCTGGATAGTCCGGTGAATAAGCCGCCACGCAATAAAAAAGAGGGCATCGATCCCCTGCCCGAGGAAATACCCATGCTGCATAATGCCCAGCACAGCGAAGACAGTCCCGAGCAACCAAGAAAATATACTCAAATGTTGCAGCAGACTAGAAATGTGCCCACACCCTCACCGCGCCATCATGTGGCGGAGACCAAGCTGCAGGGTGAAAATGGTGAAAATTATGTGAACATAAAATCACCGAAAAAGTTTATTAACAATAATGGCTCGAAGGCGCCGGATGCATTCTCAAATCCAAGTTATCAGATACTCAAGACTGGTAGTAGTGGCGAAACGAAATAATACGAGTACGAACAATGAAGGAGAGGAGGCTAGAGTTTTTTTTTTCTTTTGCCTATCTCTCTTTGAGTGTAATGTTTAAGTTGTAATATACCGAAATATTTATATACAAATTTGTTTTTAGAATTGAAATTAATTAGTAAGCATCACCTAGTGATGTATAAATGTAATGATAATATTTAATTAGTTAAGCTTTTGTCATTTAAAAAATCGCTTTCACATGTTTATTCTGCACTTAGCAAAGATGGGAAAAGTTTAAAAAAGTAAATTGTTAAGGAAAAGGGTTTTAGAGAGCTATAAAGGATATATTTCTTTTAACAACTATATTTTACTAAAAGCTTTATTACTTTTTTGTGCTAATAGTCATATAATATACACATAGAGACAAGACACGTAAAAAAAGCTTAAAAACTTTAATTTACATATTCGAAAGCTAAAACAACACAATACAATCCCTATTATTTCTATCAAATCTAGATCATTTCTATTAAGCTGTGGTTGCAAAGAAAAAGTTCTTCTAAACTGTTGCAATTTAAAAAATTTAATTCAAAAAGCTTCGGAAAAGCTGGTCTTAAGCTTAAACTAAACTTATCTAAATGATTATTTAAAAAAGCTTACAAAAAATTGTTTAATTTCAAAAGCTTTACAGATTTTTATTATTACAAATACATTGGTAATACAAATTTCCCCTGAACAAGTTATTTACAAATATTTTAAACTAAAAACATAGCTTTATGCATTACGTTTTCAAACTAAGTATTCAAAAAAGCTTTTGGATTTTAAAATTTTCTACAAGTATGTGCAATTAAAATTTAAAAATTGTTTATTCTACAAAACCTCTGACCCTCGATATTCTACCATCTTTGTCACAAGTGCCACTCATTAAAGCTTTTTTTCTTAACATAAAGAAAAGCTTTTGTTTTTTCTGTTGCATTTAAGTTTTATTTTTTTTTTTTTTGTTTAAACTGTTATTTATTACAAGGCCTTTAAAATAATACAAACAAATCATTTTTATATTTATTAAAGTTTAACTAAAAGTTTCAACTTTAAAACAGAATTATAAAAATATATAAAACTATGAAATATTTTTGTTTAAAATCACCATAAACGCCTCATTTTTTTATAAAAAAAAAGAAAAAATAAATAAAAATTATTGAAATAAAAATAACTAAATAAATAAATTATGTAGTATATGTAATTGTATTACTTTGTGTGTAATTTAGTGTATTGCGCCCCACAATTTATTTAGCTTTAAATATTGTACGTTTTTACCATTAAGTATTTTTTAAATAAAACAAATATTTACTAAACAATATGTACTATTTTTTAAAACTTTTTAGAAAAACCTAAAGAAATTTAACAAACATGTTATAGAATTTTAAATTTTAAACAGAAATATACATAAAAAAGAACAATTATACAAAATATCGCTTATACATATACACAGATCTATATGAAATGAATTAAACAAAACTAATTAAAAAATTGTAAATTCATGTTTTTTTTTCAAACTAACTTTTGTCCTATAAGTTTTATTATATTGATATATACATAAATATATAATTGTAAAATAAAGTAAATTTTATAAAAAAAATAATAAAAAAAACTGTCTTTAATAATTAAAAAAAAATAGACGATCTAGAATGAAATTTTTTTATTAAAAGACCCACGATCAAAGAGCAGTCAATTAAAAATTTAACTTTTTTATTAAAAGACCGACGGTTCTAAATCAAAATTTGTTTATTAAAAGACCGACGATTAAAAAGCAGTCAATTCAAAATTTAACTTTTATTAACGATTTAAGATATTTCTGTTTTTATACCCTTCACCTTCGTGAGAAGGGTATATCGAGAAAATCGGCTCACAAATGGCTGAGATATAAGGATTTTTGGCCTATTACTGGATTACTAAGTCATTGATATAGACAATATGGATATCTAATGATAGATATATCAAAGTCCATTGCAACGATCTATATAAGGCTATAGTAATTTGGACCTACAATGGGTCAAAATCGGGAAAAATATTTTTTAACCCGAATTTTTTTTAACAAAAAAATTTGTTTGTCATAAATTTTTTTTCACAGTCACTTGAAAAAAAAAAATTTTCAAAAACTATTTCGAAAAAAAAAAAATTTTTGTTTAAAACAATTTTGAAAAAATATTACTTTTAAATTTTGAAAAAAAAAAATTAATTTTGTTTACCTAAAAATATTTAAAAATGTTATTTTAAAGTATAATTTGATGAAGGTTATATAATATTCGGCCCAGCCGAATATAGCTCTCTTACTCTTAAAATATGAGTGATCACAGATTGAGTTTATTTTTTTTAAAACAGTATTTACAAAGTTATTAACGATTAAAGATATTTGAGTTTTCTTATATTAAAAAACGATTTTTGATATAAAATATAAGTGATCACAGATTGAGTTTGTTTTGCCTAAAATCGCAGTATTTACAAATAAGGATTTAAGATATTTGAGTTTTTTATACTAAAAATCGATTTTTAGTATAAGAAATCGTTAATAACATGAAAATACTGCGATTTTAGGAAAAATAAACTCAATCTGTGATCACTCATATTTTTTGTATGACTGCAGGAACCAATGTTTAACATTTTATCAAAATTGGCTTGATAATTTTGAATAAAATGTGTTTTCCCGTTTTTAGCCTTTATTATTTTATGAAAAAAGTACCAACATTAAATAAAATGTTTACCCCTTAATTGTTCGAATTTTCAAAAAGTACCAAACTTATATTTATTATTTTTAATAAGTAAAGAATATGAGTTGAAATCAATGTTTGTTATTATTGGCTTAAAAGATACATGAGGTAGCAAAAAAGTACCAAAATGTAGTTTTTCCCGTTTTATTTCCTCTGCTAGTTTTTAACTAGATAAAAATGTATTTTAAATTTTGTTTTTTTTTTCTACAAAGATATTAGTTTAGAAGATATAATGTTACTAAATTTACACCCTAAACCTTTTAATTTCGAAATATCTATCTTATCTACATAGAGAGACGAAAACGTATAGTCCAAATTTCACGTCTCTATGTTTTGACATTTGAGCTCGCCGATGTTGAATCAGTCAGTCACTTAGTAACGTTACCAGGATGCACTAAGTAAGGTGAAATCAACAACACAGCTGATTTTTATTTATCTATTTTGAAAGTGCTTGGGTTTTGTCAAACTGAATTTATTTTGAAAAAATAATAAATTTTATTTTCAAAGAAAAAAATGTTTAAATCAAAAAACATGAATGAAAATGTGAATAAAAAGATTTTATATAATGAAATTTGGATAACGCACTTTTAAACCGTTGTTCTTTTTCAAATATAATTTAAATTTAACTGCCGTTTTTAGTTAATATGCAAAAATAACAAAAGCATTGTGTTTACATTGTTAACAGTTTTGTCAAAGATTATTTACAAAACCTATGGCACTTGTCAGCAAGAAATATTGTGTTTGTTGTCGAAATACTGTGTTTGTTACTTATTACATCATGAATATGGATTTAAATTATCAAATAATTTGCGCTTAATGTAACCACAGTCATGTTATAACAAACATTCACTTTAAACTATTAACACTTATATAAACTTAACATTACACTGTTAACTGTAACATGTTATTATGCTCCTGAAATTGATAACAAAACAGCTGTTTGTTTTTTTTTTTATCAATTGGTCTGTGCCAAAAGAAAAACGTCAAACGTGATTTTCGTTTTCGGCAAATAAAAACCACAAGCAGGCACTACAAAATTGTTTAAAGTTCTTGGAAAGTAATTTCAAATTGTTTTGTTTATAAAATATTTGTGTTTTAAAGCAATATACAAGGGGGAAATATAGCAAATTCCTTTAAATTTAAATAATGGCTCATGCCACCATACAAGTGAGTTCGAAAATTTTGAAGACCACAAAAAAACATTTTCTTTTTTGTATGTGACGCAATAAGCAAAGCCAAGTGGAAACGTTTTTTTTTTTTTTTTTGTTTTCTTTGTTTAACAAAAAAAAATCCTGTTGTTTTATTTCTTCAATTAGGGACCCCAACTGTTAAATGGTTTCAAGCGTTTAACACGTTTCGACAAGGGCTTGGGCGCTCAATTGCCCGATGCCTATAAGAAATTCTGGCGTGAATGGAAAGTTCTACAGCCGGCTGCTGTCCACTATATACCCAAAGATGGTGAATGGGAACGCGATGAGGTGACGGGGGAAATTAAGCCCATACAAAATATTCCTTTGCCGCTGATCGATACGCCCGAAAGCAACAAGGGTATTTGGGGTGGTGAGGCAGTCATTAAGGGTTTCCAGAAGCGTGAAAGACTAAAGCGTCGTGTGCCCCACTTCTGGGTGCCCGTTCTACGACGCTCTGTCGTGCACAGTCAAGTGTTGAACGAGTATATGTCGATGGTGGTGACTGATCGCACAATTGAAAAGATTCACGAGAGTCATGGTTTCGATCATTATCTGTTGAAGGTAAGTGGACGAATGGAGGCATATGTATACAATACTTCTTTGTAATATAGCTGTATTTCTTTTATTTTATGGTATTGATTTATGTCATTAATCTTTTAATATTTGTAGATAATATTTAAAGGCAGAGTTTATTATAAATTATCAAGACATTGTTTTAAAGGCAGTCGCACTTTCATTAAGTACTGATAATTATTATTAAAAATGTGTCAATTCCGTATGCATTTTCGAATATTTTTTCTATGGCTTTTAATTTATGTATTCTAGGTTAAAATTTTCATATTAAAGGCCCACAATTAAAAATCAGATGATTCTAAATCAAAATGTTTGTATTAAGATACCCACGATTTAAAGTCATACTTAGAATCTTCACAATTTTTTATATTCAAAGACTCAGACATAGAATCTTTACAATTTTTATATTCAAAGACCCACGATTAAAAAGCAGATGGTTCTAAACCAAAATTTTCAAATTAAAAGACCCACGAATAAAAAACAGATTGTTCTAAATCAAAATTATTATATTAAAAGACTCAAGATTAAAAATCAGACGTTTCTAAAATAAAATTTGTATGTTAAAAGCCCAACGATTAAAAATCAAATGGTTCTAAATCAAAACTTTTATATTAAAAGATCAACGATTAAAAATCAAACTTAAAATCTTAACACTTTTTATATTAAAAGACCCACTATTAAAAAGCAGATGGTTCAACATCAAAAGTTGTATATTAAAAGACCCATGATTCCAAGTCAACATGTTTACAATTAAAGAACCACGATTAAAAAGCAGATGGTTCCAAATCAAAATTTTCATATTAAAAGACCCACAATTAAAAATCAGATAATTCTAAATCAAAATGTTTGTATTAAGAGACCCACGATTCAAAATCAGACTTAGAATCTTCATAATTTGTATATTAAAAGACCCAGACTTAGAATCTTCAAAATATTTATTTTCAAAGACCCACGATTAAAAAACAGATGGTTCTTAACCAAAATTTTCAAATTTAAAGACCCACCAATAAAAAACAAATTGTATTAAAAATCAAACTTAGAATCTTAAAAATTTGTATATTAAAAGACCAACGATTAAAAAGCAGATGGTTCAACATCAAAAGTTGTATATTTAAAGACCCATGGTTCCAAGTCAACATGTTTATAATTAAAGACCCACGATTAAAAAGCAGATGGTTCCAAATCATAATTTTCATATTAAAAGACACAAAGTTTTTATATTATAAAAATCACCATTCTATATAGAAATTTTCATTCAAACTATGTATGTTTATTTTCCAGAATCGTGCTTGTGATTTACGTTCATCTTTAGCCCTGACTTTAAAGCGTAAAATCTTACAAGATTTATTATTGGGTTGCCCAGCCTATGCAGCACAGCCAGCTGAACGTGAACGTATACTTCAAGAATACAAATGTTATTTGGAAGGGGTAAGTGTTTAAACATCCTAAGATCGATCTAAATCAAATTTATCATTAATTTTTCTATATAAACCTATTCCACTTTAGTACACTCCCGAGGAAATTGAATGGTACGGCTACACCTATGAACAAGCCATCAGAAAACTACAAGCTCAATTACGTGCCGAAAATCCCGTGATACCACATAAAGTTGAATTTCGTATGAAATTAATAGAACAACTCAAACAGGCAGGTATACGTGAAGCTGGTGGTGTTGCTGCTGAATCCGATAAACCTGCAGGCCCATCAGCATCCTCTGAAAAAGATGCCGCCGACATTGAAGCTTTAACCAAACTGGAGTCATCGTCTTCAACGTCCAGTTCTACTTCCTCCAATTGGTTGTCGAAAATCAATCCCTTTGGCAAGAAACAAGAAACTTAATTTGCTATTTTTGCCAAATGTCATTGTAAAAGAGTGTTCATGAAATCCATATTATAATAGTTATAAAGATTTTGCTTCAAGTTTTTTTTTTTTTTTTTTTTTTAATTTCATTTGTAATAATTTTTGGTCAGTTTTTGGCAAAAATACTTTTTTCGTTTTATATAAAAATTCAACAGTTAGTTTAATAAAAACTTGATATTTCGATTTGAATGAAAAGCAAACAAAGAAAACAACGTTGGCTTAGCCAGTTATAATAAAAAAAAAAAAACATAAACTTATTAACAAGCTTTAAAGATATTTCATTTCGAGGGCATTTGATTGTTAGAAAACAGTATTTGTCGTTTTAATGGAATATCCTTTTTTCGTGTCTGATAAAAATAAACAAAATCTATGTAATAGAAATTAAATTTGGTGGTTTGTTTTTTTATTTTCACCAATGGTCAATAGTAATAATTGAAAACAATTATGATACAAATATTTGTATTTGTTGAAAATCGAATCCAAGGTTTAAAAAACTTTAATGTTTTGTAAATCGAAAGCAAGCTTGAAAGTGATGGTGAGCAATGCAAAAGCGATCTAAAACGGCGCACAGGGCTTTAAATAAGGATCCTATTATTTAAAATCCAGAAAAACGAAATCGATTTAGGACCAAAAAAATTACCTTTAGTGTCCTGAATTGCGACTAAGAGAAGAATATTTGTGAATTAAAAAGGAACTTTAAAGAAGACATGCATGACAATGTCAACTATATGTGGAATTGGCTGTTAAAAAAGTGAATGAAACTCTCGTGAAATACATTTTTTAGCGAACACAAACTTATGTGGATGTTGCGGATTTTCGCAAGCAATTCAACATATGCAGTAAACCTCTAAATCAATTTTATGAAAAGTATTCCTTTTAAAATGACTTGTTTTTGTTAAAAAAAAAGAGGATTGTCTGTGAAAAATGCTTGAGTTAGTTGGTAAAAATATTTGCCGAATCTTATATACCCTTCACCAAATTATACTTTAAAATAAAATTTAAAAAAAAAAATTTTTTCGAAACTACTTTTTCAATTTTAAAAAAAAAAATAATTTTAATTTAAAAATTAATTTTTTTAATTTATTAGTGAAAAAAATTTTTGACTAAAAAATGGTTTTTGTGAAAAAAAAATTCGGGTTAAAAAATATATTTCCCGATTTTGACCCATTGTAGGTACAACTTACTATAGCCTTATATAAATCGATGGATTTTGAAACATCTATCATTAGATATCCATATTGTCTATATTTATGACTTAGAAATCGCGATATAGATCAAAAATAGATTTTGTCTCGGATTTTTGATCATATCTCCATTATTTATGGACGGATTTTGGTAATTTTAAATAGGAAACTTCTCGAAAGCATGTCTGACAGAAGATTTGGATCCCGAAGATGTCTGGGGTCTTCAGAAAATTGATTTCAACAGACAGACGGACATGGCTAAATCGACTCCGCTATCTATAAGGATCCAGAATATATACTTAATAGGGTCGGAAAATTATATTGTGGAAATTACAAACGGAATGACAAACAAATTGTGAAATAAACTTTTACTTAACAAGAAAAGTATTTTTGATGCAAAATTATATATTTTCTCCAACAAAAGTGGATTTTGTATAAAAAAAAATCATGACTTAGTTATTAAAGAGTGAGTCAAAAAAAAAAACTTATACACACTATTCCAGCCAAAACTTATCATTGGTTGATCATTCGTTTACAACTGTTTTGTCGGTCAAAATAGTCACCGAAAAAAAGTACGTGAATAAATAATTAAAACTTAAAAAAAATCAATAGCTAAAGATTTGAAGGTTCATCGTCAGACTGTTTCAAAAGCCATTAAACATTATAAAAAATACTTGAACATTAAAAGAAACCCTGGATCAGAAAGAAAAAAATGTCTAATATATATTGGTAAGGCAAAAGAAGTCGAACAACTCTTTCGAACAGCAATGAACACTTCTATCAAAAAAAGCAGCTCGTAAAGATAAATGAACTGATTATATTGTGTGCAGAACCTAAGCTAATGCTGGATTGAAGTCGTATGAAGTTCCAGATCGAAAGGCGTTAAAGAACTTAGAAGCAAAAGAACTAGCGAACAAATTTAGGTAAAATTTTATAAAAAAAAAACATACTCCCGTTGTGTAATGGATGATGAAACTTAAGCGACCTGGAGAGTATCAAATAAACCCGTCAATCAGTGCATATGTGTGAGTGTCGTGTAGCCGAAAAAGAAAGACTACACGCACACAACTATGTGATTTATGTGTTTATATGATCGTCTTCAGGGCACTGATGGAAGAGGTAATGTTCAAGAATAATACTGGACAAAAAAGTTTCTGTGTGGTAAGCCATTTGCTGTTGTGGCAAAAGAAGTCGTTATTTGTATTACGGAGTGTCTATAAAAATGGCTTTTACCTTTCATAAACAGCCTTCATATTTATGGACGAATTTGGCCAGAAATATGGAGCAAATCCTCCCAACTGTCCAGAACTTCGGCCTGTGAGAAAATATGGGACTCTTGTTAAAAATTAATTAAAGAACACAGGAAATGTATCCCAGGATATGTCAGATTTTTAGCGTAAGTGGACTACCTCGTCCAAAATGGTAACGGAAGCAACTATAAAATCTTTAATGGGAGGATTTCCGGAAAAAAAGGATAAATTTATAAATTCTGAGTAATATGCCAATATTTTAATGTTTAATGAATTTGTACAATATTTGAAAAAATTTAAGTATTTTTGAGAATTTTTATATTGAACGGTTTAAGTTTTATTTAAATTAGTACAAGCAGGTATTAGTTATTTTGGCTCACTCTTTAAAATTATTTAGTATAATTGAAAAATCAGCATAAATAAGCTTTATTTGTTGAAAAACTTAATTAGAAAATATTTTTTTATATACTATAATTTTGGTACAAATAAAGGGTTTTCGAAAAAAGTTTTGAACAGTTTATAAATTTTGGGAAAAAATGTTTTCTAAAAAAATTAATTTTGTTACAAGAGCATTTTCTAAACCTCTAAATCATACAGCCCACTTATGAACAAAAATTCCCCGGGAATTTTTCCTTTTTTTATTTTTAATATTGAATTTGAATAAATGTTGTAATAACAAATTCGTGAGAAAAGCTTTATTAATTCAGTAATTGAAAAATCAGCATTTACTTAAATAAACTTTGTCTTAGCGAAAAATGCTTTCTTGTGCAAAAATATTTACTATAATTAGAAATAATATTTTGATGAAAAAATATTATTTTAGTAAAAATAAAGATTTTTTGGAAAAAGTTTGCATCAATTTTGTGAATTTTTTTTAAAATGCGTTTTTTAAAAAAAAAATATTTTTGTTACAAGAATCAATTTTGTAAAAAAAACTCTCGAAAAATTTAAGTTTTTTCCAAAAAAAAAAAAATTAAGCTTGATTTTTCGTAAGTGTGTATGTATGCCAAAAAAAAGCTTTTATTGATATTTTTGTAGAAAAAAATCACGTTTTTGGGAAAACCGATTTTTTATCAAAAAGCTCGTTGTTAAAAAAAAATTAATTTTGGCACAAAAAGCTTTTTTTGGAATTTCTGAAAAAGCTTAATCTTAGGAATTTTCATAATAAATTAAAATTGAAAATAAATTAAGTTATTTTGATTTATGAGTACAAAAACATGCCAAACAATGATTTAATGAAAAATATAATATTAATAAAATGATAAGAACAATAAAATTATAAACAAATAAGAGAGCAGTGCAAATTCTGTCTATATACCCTTCACCAAAGGCTATATCTATTCCGATATCTATAACTTTATTGGTCACAAATGAAAAATCTAGAAGTTACCACTCATGGTGAAGGGTATAAAAATAAATAAGTTAAGCACTGACTGACCCGTAATAAAATTTTTATTTTATGAAAGCTTTATAAAACAAAATTTTTATGGACATTTTGTTTTACAAACCTTTGATAAAACAAAAATTTCATTATGTATAATGAAATAACTAAAGAAAACACACTTATAACTTTATAAAAAAAAAATAATGCGAACATTAATTATTGTTATTACTTTATTGTTTAGATCATGATACATATATTTAATAATACATTTAAAATAAAATATATGTTTATCAAAATGTTTACAATAATTATTTTGATTTATTGATATATATTAATTATTAAAAATAATTGCAAAAAAAAATACGTACATACATAAATAAAAGTTATATTATTAAAATAATATTGCTGAAATGTGTGATTTTGTTATATTTAAAATACCAAGGAATGCTCTCTATTGAAATAAATCCATATAAGATGATAGTAGATAATTATAAGACTTAATTTTTACAAAAAAATAAAAATAAACAAAAATTATAATAAAATATATAAAACAGTATTAAAATTTTAAACATATTTGTGCTTTAATTAACACATTCTAAAGAAAGAATGACAGCAAAAAAAGTAATAGATACAAAGAACACATACAAAACTTTTCATTGTAAATGTATTTCCTTTTTTTTTTTTTTTTTTCCTTTTTTACCACTATGTTTTAACAATTTGTTAGCTTGAGAAAATATTTCTACGCAATTGGATTCTTTTTCATTAATTCGATATCGGCTGCCATCATATCATTGACCAATTCCATGAAAGTTACCTTAGGGGTCCAATTCAATTCACGTTTGGCTTTCGAGGCATCACCCTGCAAGAGATCCACTTCGGTGGGACGGAAATATTTGGGATTTATACGTACGCGCACCACTCCTGTATCCTGTTCGATGCCAACCTCCTCAACACCTTCTCCCTGCCAGACAATCTGACGTCCGATGTAGCGAAATGAGGCCTCAACAAATTCCCTTACACTATGGGTCTCTCCGGTGGCAATGACATAGTCCGAGGGTGTTTCCCGCTGCAACATCATCCACATGGCCTCCACATAATCCATGGCATGACCCCAATCACGTTTCGAATCCAAGTTACCCAATTCAAAGTATTCCAATTGATTGAGATAGATTTTTGCTACCGAACGTGTAATTTTGCGAGTCACAAAATTCTCACCTCTTCGTGGTGATTCATGATTGAAGAGAATACCATTGCAGGCAAACATATTGTAGGCTTCCCTATAGTTGATGACTATCCAGAAACCATACATTTTGGCACAGGCTAAAATAAAAGTTTGGAGACAATCGGTAATAGTTATCGGAGTTGTTAGTTTTTTAAATGGTCTTGTGATGATTACTGGTTTAAATGGTGTTCAGTATAACATTCCTCTTATTTAAACAAATTTAGAAAAATAAGTTCTGTTCTCTCGCCTCAAATTTTATTTGTGCAGTTGTTTTATGTTTGCTAAGACACAATGTCATAGAGTCTGATTTTTAATATAAATTTATTCAATACTTCTATTTTAAAGCAAAATCCTGGGTTAAGCATAGTTTTTGTACTCATAAATTTTTCTATTATTTATAATATACAAATTTGTTTATTTTTTCATTTCAAAAAAACGAAAACAAAATTTCTTTCGTTACTTTGACCTAAAAGTTTTATAAAAACATGGGGTTACTTAGCATTAGCTTTTTAAATAAAAAATCTTAATTTTCCTAAAAAGCTCTCTTTTGAATTTATTAGGCATAAGCTTTTTGTAAAAGCTTTTTAAATTTTTTGTCAGAGAAAAAATTATTTTGATAAAAAATAAATTTTTATGAAAAAGCTTTTTAAATGAAAAAATCTTAATTTGGGTAAAGTGCTTTATTTAATAAAGACTTTATTCATAATCAGTTTTTTATTTATGAAAGGTTAATAAAACGAATTGTGAATGGGAATTTTGTTTTATAAACCATTTATAAACTTTTATTCAAATAACAAAGCCTTTTTAACAAAAAAAGCTTCTTTTGGGTAAAAAGTGTATTTCTGAAATGAGCTTTAATAAAAAAATATATGTTTAAAAAAAGCTTATTTTAAATTAAATGACAAAAGTTTCATTTGGCTAAAAAAGCTACTTTCTGAAAAAAGCTTTATTTAATAAAATAAATATTTTTTATAAAAAGGAATTTTGATTATTCAAACATTATTCTGTACTTGTCGATAATATTTTGCGATTTTTGCCAGCATTTACGGAAAAAAGAAGTATGCAACAATATATCAATCAGTTTTGCTTTCTATTCAAACTTATTTCTACTATTTCATCTCTCTTTAAACTATTTTAAATTCCCATCATGTAGTATCTACAAAAAAAGTTCCGTCAAAACAAAGTATTTTTCACTTACCATATGGTGATCTCGGATAAAACGGTGTTTGTTCATTTTGAGGTGTTTCCACAACTTTGCCATACAACTCTGAGGTAGATGCTTGATAGAATTTAACTTTATTCTCCATGCCACAAGTACGTATGGCATCCAATATACGCAGTGTGCCAACGGCATCAACTTCGGCCGTATACTCGCTGAGATCAAAGGAAACCTTAACATGGGATTGGGCAGCCAAATTATATATCTCCTCCGGTTTAACCATATTAATAATTTTCACCAAACTACTGCTGTCGGTCATGTCACCATAGTGTAATTTCATAGAGCCGCCCTTGTGCGCCTGGGGATCTGCATATAAATGCTCTATGCGCGATGTATTGAAAGTGCTGGCCCGTCTAATGATGCCATGAACTTCATAGCCTTTTTTTAGCAAAAACTCGGCCAAATAAGAACCATCCTGAAAGAATTCAATTCAAGTTAAACAATTATTATTGGATTTGTTGTACCACATATTGCAACAAAAAACACGTCATTATTGTTATGGCCATCGTCTTATCTTCAAATGAAATTGTTAATACATTATTGTTTTTATTGTAATTTAACTTAATTGTAGAAACTATGAATCATTATTACACCTTCTAATTGATTTTTAACTGCTTTAGTTTTCTGTAAAAGAAATATTCTACGAAATAAATTTTCTTTTGGTTTTTCTTTACCTGTCCCGTTATGCCGGTTAATAGCGCAATACGTTTTCCCACTTGTGTTTCGCCATTTATTTCTAATATTTTACTACTGGCGGCACTTTCTAAACTATTTTCTTGACTTTCAGCCATTATTTTTTGCTTTTTGTTGGGAATTTTTATTGATAAAATAATATTTTGCCAATATAAACAAATAAATTGTGACTTTATTTGCTTTAAATATACACGGAATTAAAACAGCTGCTACAACACCAATTGCAAATACTTTTAAAAATGGGGGGTGGTAGAGAGTTGCCAATACATTTTATTAGCAATTGTAACATCACTCAGGCTACCAGATCATTACTTTTAATGTAATCGGTAATTTTAACGGTTTTTAGTAAAATATTTTCAAAATAGTGCACATTGGGGCAGAATCGAAATATTTTGAAAGTAAAAACATTTTCAAACGCCAGCGAATTAAAGACCTTGATTATTTATTTATTTTATTATTATTTATTTCAATTAAAAGTAATATACAAGTTTTCAAGACCAATAAACATTAATACAAAATTAAATTCCTGAGTAAAAGTTATTTAAGTAAATATATTAAAAAAAATATAAAATTAAATACGTAACATACTTATGAATTGGCAAATCAAAGAAGAGGTATACAAAAACATTACCCTAGCTGTATATTATTTCTTATCCATACAGTATCCATACAAAATTCAGCAAAACTAGGTTCATGTAAAAATAAATCACAAAATCGTTTGGAACGGTTCATATTTGACCATAGCATTCATATATAATTGACATTCGACGCAAATATTCCTCACATAGACACAAATGTTATAAACCGTTCAATATTATAAACTTAAACCGTTCAATATAAAAATTGTCAAAAATACTTAAATTTATTCAAATATCGTAAAAATTCATTAAACATTAAAATATTGGCATATAAATAGGTATTTATAAATTTATCCACTTTTTCCGGAAATCAGCACACTAAAGATTTTATAGTTGCTTCCGTTACGTTTTTGGACCAGATGGTCTACTTACGATCAAAATCGGCCATGTCGTGGGATACCTTTCCTGTGTTCGTTAATTATTTTATTACAAAGCCCAATCAATACCTTTCCACAGACCGAAGTTCTGGACAGTGAAGGAATATTTTCCATAGTGGCAAAATGCCAAATCGGGCCAGAAATATGAAGGCGTATTTGTACACACTTCGTAATATATATTTCTCTTTTTATTGTGCCTGATGTAACAAATGATTGGCTTCTTCTTCTTCATGGGGAATTTTGTTTGCTTTTGACCGATATTGTTCTTAAACATTACCTCTTCCATCAGCCACATAAAAATCTTGACCCGGAAGTTGTGTCAAGTGTATTTTTTTTAAATAAAATTTGACCTAAATTTTTTCCCTCGTTCTTTTGCTTCTAAGTTCTTAACCGCATTGCAATCTGGAACTTTATACGACTTCAACCCACAATTAGCTTTGGTTCTGCGCACAAAAGAATCAGAGCTTTTAACTTTACGAGCTGCTTTTCTAATAGAAGGGTTCGGTGCTCTTCGAAAGATTTGTTCGACTTATTTTGCTTTTCCAGTATCTGTTGGACCTTT
This sequence comes from Calliphora vomitoria, assembly GCA_942486065.2. Taxonomy (NCBI): domain Eukaryota; kingdom Metazoa; phylum Arthropoda; class Insecta; order Diptera; family Calliphoridae; genus Calliphora; species Calliphora vomitoria. The sequence goes on along the minus strand of OW818030.2, from coordinate 110,630,806 downwards.
TTTTCATTCTGATCCAGGTTTTCTTTCAATGTTCAAGTCTTCCTTATACTGTTTAATGGCTTTTGAAACAGTGTGACGAGGAACCTTTAAATCTTTTGCTATTAAAGTCCATATTGGATTTTTTTGAAAAGTTTTAATTATATTATCACGTACTTTTTTGCTGTCCCTTTTTACCGACATAACAGTTGAAAATTAATGATTTTGATATATTTTTAAAGTTCTTTACTCAGTTTTTAATTTTATAAAGATCGGCCAATAATTGGGATAGCATTGTATGAAAATCGCTCCATAATTCGTGAAAGCTTCTATATAAGGACCACTTCCGAAAAACACATTAACATACATAAATTTCTTATAAAAATATGCTAAAATCATATTACTGGATTTTGCTACGATCAGTCTATAATTGCCCATAACTCCCATATAAGATCCACCATCGAGAATATCGTTATTCAGACGAAATGTAACCAAAATAAGAATCTAATACATATTTAATGAACATACGTCATAGCTTTCATTTTTAGGTCAGCCGCAGGTCTCTGTTCGATAGCCAATATTGCAAATTAGACTAAGGGTCTGATTCAGAAACACGATTTGAAAACAATTTACAAATATTTGTATGAAAATAACTCAGATTTCATACAATTTTTTAGTGTTTTACACACAAACATTTTAAAATTGTTGTGTGTGAATTGTTAGATCCAAACTTCATTGTTACGTACAACTTTCATATAATACATTGCCACCGCTTATCTATATTATAAAAGGTAATACAAATTTGCTAAAGATCATTTGTTTTTTTCGCTTGAGTAAATACATAGGTGTCATTTTTAATGAAGCAAATGTAGTATATGTTAATTAAAATGATTTTATTTGTTTACAATAATTAAAATAATAATAAGTATGTATGTATGTATGTATGTATACATATTTACATTTACTACCAATTTATATTTAATTTAAATTTTAAATAACGTAAAGTCTGTTTTACATGCAATTAAGTACTTACATATCTATTTAAAATTTAAACATTTTTGTGAATATAAAATGTCAATATCTTAAAGCATTCCGATTTAATATTTTTACCATAGTTATTTTGACGTTTACTTCTACAAGTGTTTTGTAAGAGCAAACAATATCAAACAAAACTAAATAACTACTGCAGGCTCGGATCCAGGTCAACCATTTAGGGAGGGGGTTTAATTAAATTTTGTTCTACATTTGTCTTTTTTTCATTTTTATATGAAAACTTTTCGGTTTTGTGGGGGGAAAATTCCTATTTCACCCCCACCAGATCCGCGCTTGAACTACTGAGATTTCTCCGAAGTAAAAGAAGTTGTTCAGATAAATAAGAGAAATAAAAAATTGTTTATTTAGTGGTTTCGTCTTTTCCATGAAATATTTGCCAGTGAACCTTTACATACAACATTTTTGAAATTTTTCCAAACTGCAATTTTGCTAAACGTTACAATATTAACAAGGTTATGAAACCACATAAAACTGGTTACTTTTACGAAACAATTAACAATTTATTAATTTGGCACGTAAAGTTCAGTGACTTGTGCGAATTATATACAGTATTGTTTAGAAAAATCATGAACAAAATAAAAATAAAAAGAAGGCAAAAAAAAAAAAACCACCGACATGCACCACAAAATCGCGCCAATACAAATGAAAACGAATTTGTGTCACTGATCAATTAAACTCCAAAAAAAAAAAATACTGTTGAAAAATTGTGGTCGGTCATACAGCAAAAGGCACAACGAATATAAAGATCACAACAAAATAGTACGTAATTGTTTTGTAAAGATCTTGTTTTAGACCGTTTATTTACTTCATAAACATTTGTTGTTTACGATCGTCAGCCAGTTTAGCTGAGAAACCGGTTTCTTTAATTGTGTGGTGAATTTTGAATATTATTGTTATTTGTGAAACTTTTTCAAAAATGCTCATTTTTTTTTTGGTAAAAGCTTGCATGAATTGCACGTACAAGTAAGTATTTACGTGTATTTCAAGTTTTGTTTTTCTAATTCAAAAAAGATGTCGTCATCTATAGCAAAATCAAATAACTGCTTTAAAATTTGTACGACAATGAGAGACATTTGTGTGGAAAGAGAACTTCGGCATGCTACACTTAAGATCGGCAGTAGTTATATTCAAAGATGGCTACCGATTCAAAACGGTTATATTGTAACCATAACGCTAATTTGGATTATTTTGATAACGGCATATTAACGATCACGGTATTTGGTGATATTTCGGTAACGGTAATTTCTTCTTGATTTAAATTATGAATAAAATTTAAAAAAAAAAAAATGTTTTTAGTAGTATGTAGTTTGTTTAAAAATGATAGGCTTTAAATTCAGTCCAAATTTAGAAGATCGATATCTTTGATTCTAACTAATAATTGTCCCTTTCCAAGTTTAGATAAATTTCAACTACAAAGACTTTTTAGTTTTTGAAAAAGTATGTTATGCACTTTCCCAGTAGAGTGATTTCAAATTCGTTAAGACCCAATTTGAAACGAATGCACTCAATTATTAATATTTATTTTGAGTTTATTTAAATAACGTAACGACGTATGTATATACTAACGAATTTTTTTTTAGTTGTAGATCGTTAAGCAGTTTTCTAAAGTAATTCCAAAATAGCTTTCAATTTCTAAAGCAAAGTTATAGGTTTTTATTTAACGAAAAACAATTCAGTCGTTCAAACACATTTTAACGGAAAACAACTTAAAGTGCTTTAATAAAAATACGGTTATAAAGAAATTGACCTCTTATTAATTAATTATATATTAAAGAAATAATAAAAATAAAACAAAATGCAGAAAAATATTTTGGCTTTAATCGGTATTTTTACCTTGTGTTTAGTGAACAGTGGTAAGTGTGAAAATCTTAAGTTGACAACAAATGGCGTGGGAATTTTATTCCAGAAAATTTAGAACTTTTTTTAAACAATAAATTGCGTTGTTTAAAAAAAACTGAAAAGGTGTTAAATTTGTAAAAAATTCCATATCATATATAACAAAAAAAAACGACGTACCTACAAAGTTTGTTGAAATTGCAATACTAATGAAACTGTTAATTATTTAAATAAATGAAAAATATTTTACAACTTGTTTAGTTAAATAATATAAAAACTCACCTTACAGAAGAGTTGAGATCATCTAATTAAATGATATTTGTAAAAATCAAATAAAAACTTGTAAATATGTATGAAATAGCTTTTTGTATTATAAGTAGTTTTGAATATACGTATGTATGTAACAGACAAGTCGTAGATTGTTTTTCAAGGTTTAATTTAAATATTTAAATTCACTTACAGAAAGTAATAAATTTATTATGTTATTTATATTTGTGAGCATGCTTTACTAGAGACGTACATACATACTATAAGAAATTCGGAATAATTGTATTATGTACTTTCTATTCTAATCAATTAATTGTTTCTTTAATTTCTGGTGACCGCAATTCTTATATTGTGGGAGAAAAAATATTCTAAGAATGCTAATATTTTTTAAGTATGAAAGAAACCTTGTAGTAGTTCAAAGATTAAAAATAACACTGGATAACAAAATATTAAAATGTGACGCATGACCTGAAAATTACAGAATTCAAATTTAATTAAAGAGTTAAATGTAGAATCGTAGTTTCAACATATTAAATCGTAGGTCTTATATCAAGATTAGCTTCAACTGAATAGGCTTATATACTCCAAGCTTAAATTCAATATTTATGTAGTGAAAGTTTAGCTTCAATCGTAAATGTAGGTCATTTGTAGTCTAAGTTTAGCTTTAAATGAAGGTCTTTATATAGTTTAAATCTAGTTTTAAACGAAGTTTAGCTCTAATCGTAGGTCTTTATGTTGTCAAAGTTTAGCTCCAATCGTAGGGCTTTAAGAAGTCGAAGTTTAGCTCCAATCGTAGATATTTTTGTGGTCCATGTTTAGCCTAAAATGCAGGTGTTTAAATAGTTTTAAACGTATGTCTATATCTAGTCGAAGTATAGCTTTGATTGTAGGTCTTTATGTTATCGAAGTTTAGCTCCAATCGTAGGTCTTTAAGAAATCGAAGTTTAGCTCCAATCGTAGATATTTTTATGGTCTATGTTTAGCTTAAAATGTAGGTGTTTATGCAGTCTCAGTTTAGCTTCAAACGTAAGTCTATAGACCTAGTCTTTAGCTCTAATCGTAGGTCTTTATGTAGTCTAAGTTTAGCCTTAAACGTAGGTCATTATGTAGCCTAAGTTTAGCTTTAAATGAAGGTCTTTATGTAGTTTAAGTCTTGCTTTAAACGTAAGTCTATATGTAGTCTAAGTTTAGCCTTAAACGTAGGTCATTATGTAGCCTAGGATTAGCTTTAAATGAGGGTCTTTATGTAGTTTAAGTCTATCTTTAAACGTAGGTCTATATCTAGTCTAAGTTTAGCTCTAATCGTAATTCTTTATGTAGTATGAGTTTAGCTTTAAATCTAGGTCTTTATGTAGACTAAGTTGAACTTAAAACGTAGTTCTTTATGTAGACTAACTTTAACTTTAAACGTAGGTCTTTATGTAGACTAAGTTTAGCTTTAAAAGTAGGGGTTTATGTAGACTACGTTTAGCTTTAGACGTAGGTATTTATGTTTAAAGATAAACTTAGCTCTTTATGTCGACTAACTTTAGCTGTACACATAGTTTTGCTTTAAACGTAGATCTTTTTGTAGAATAAGTTTAGCTTTAAAAGTAGGGGTTTCTGTAGACTTAGTTTATATTCAATCATTGATCTTTATATAGTCTAAGTTTTGCTTAAACGTATATCTTTGTGTATTCTAAGTTTACCTATAAACGAAGATCCTTATGTGTTCTAAGTTTACATTTAAATTTAGATATTTATGTAGAATAAGTTTAGCTCTAAAAGTAAGGGGTTTATGTAGACTAAGTTTATCTTCAATCATTGATCTTATGTGTAGTCTAAGTTGAGCTTTACAAGTAGGGGTTTATGTAGACCAGCGAAAGGCAAACTCACACCACTACAGTTTTTAAATATTGTAGTTGTATGAGTTGAGTAAAAAGTTGAGAAAAAAACAAAAACAATAACTGAAATAAACAAGCATAAAAAGCGAAAAGCGTAAAACAACCTGCTTCTATCAATGCTCATGCGAGACTGACTGGTGTTGATTGTTTTTATACAATGTATGTGCTTGCGTACATGTGAAAACAAAAACAAGAGAGCTCATTTGAGAGCTCAATGCCTTTCGCTGATGTCGACTAAGATTAGCTTTAGACGTAGGTCTTTATGTTTAAAGATAAACTTAGCTCTTTATTTAAACTAACTTTATCATTAAACATAGTTTAGCTTTAAACGTAGGTCTTTATGTAGACAAAGTTTACCTTTAAACGTAGATCCTTATGTATTCCAAGTTTATCTTTATCATAATTTTTGGCGGGGAAAATCAGACTGATATATAAAAATTAAGATATATACATATAATTAATTAAATAATCTCAATTTAATATTTTCAGCCAACGCCATCAAATGTTACCAATGCAAATCTCTGACCGATGCCAATTGTGCCAAAGAAATGATCGATGAAACTTCAAATATTAGAGTGGTCGATTGTGACACAGTACCCAAACCAAATTTAATGGAACAATTAATGCCAGTGACCAAATGCAACAAAGTTGTTACAAGTGGTGAGTGAAGCATAACATACATCCAATTTCCATATTTGATTTTGGAAAATTTTGAAATGATTGCAAAAATTCATAAACAAAATAAATAAACAAATTGAAATTCAAAGCAACAATTCATATTGAAATCATCCCCAAAGCCAAACGCAAACATGAACGAACACCTTTAAAAACAGTGATGTGATGTCATACGAGTTTTGGCATTGGATTTTTTTGTTAATAATATAAAAATAAGAAGACAGCAACAATTGAACATGTGTCTATATGTACACATTTATTTTGGGCGTTAAATTATTTATAACAAAATCAATTTAATAATAGAGAAATAATTTACATACTTAAATAATTTAAAAGCAAGTTTGGAATTTGCTTTGTTGATTTTGTGTCTAAAGTTGAAAAGTTTGCTTTATCTTTTTAGTATATTCACCACACTTGTTACTTTTTTCAAAAGCTTTTTATTAATTACTACTATTATTTATTATTATTATTTATTTCAGACAAAGCTGGTGTTATTGTCTCACGTGACTGTCACTTCCAAGTTGTAGGCACAAAATCTGATGTTTGCTCTGTTTCCCACAGTCGCGAGGTGGAGAAGTGCCACATTTGCAGTGGTGATCTATGTAACGCCTCCTCAGCTGGCCGTTTTATGGCTATCGGCTTGACTGCCATTTTAGCTTTAGTTTCTATGCATTACGTTTTCTAAATTAAGTACCTCAATACAAATAACAAGATTTATTTTATGTTTGATATATTGTTTTTGTAAATAGCTGTTTGAATTTAAAAAATTAATAAAATTCCTTAAAAAATACAAAATATTTAAAAGAAAAACAAATGAAAATCGTTAAAAATTGTTTGAAATTGGTATGGATCGAGTTTATTTTCCCGCAAAACGCAATATTTAAGAAGTTATAAATAGACAACTTTTCATAAAAATATTCGGTTTTTGGCACAAAATAAGAGTGATCAAAAGATAAGCTTGCATTAACGAAATATAGACGGTTTATGTTTTATAATCTATACATAGGTCTTTATTTATCCTAAGTTTAACTTCAATCGTCTACGATGAGCAGAGTTGAGTAATTTTTTTAATTTTATAAAAAATATTTGATTACACATTGCAACAGTGCAAAAAACACACGATCATGGCAGTATAGCTTCGACTCTACTACAAAAGGGTAGTAAAACGCTAAACTTACTTTGTCCATTTCGGTGACCAGTTTTTTTTTTATGGGTCCCCACAGACTCTGAAAATCAGTTGGTCCTCAAAAAATGGTGTCAACAGGTTTTAGCCAACTGCTAATTCAGACTTGGCGATACCGCTTAACTTTATATGGCAATAATATAGCTAAGGGTCCGCCAAACAATATTTGTTAACATTTTTCCACTTTTTTTGAAAAAAATATAGGAAGAAAACTTTTTTAGAATAACTTCCAGGGACTCCTAATTTTTGACTAACAATATTTAGCAAAGCTGTAGTTACGGTAAAGTGGAACAACCCCTGTTAACATATCAGTGCATTCTAAACGTGTCTAGGTACTCTAAATAGCACATAAAGATCACCTTGTACCATAACAATTTTAGTTTTAACAATTTTTTGACGCTAAAACCAATATATTTTGTTAAAATAGTATGATCAAGTCCACACTTATATGTTGTGCTGTATTATTTACTCGGCTGAGGTGTTTTCGAGTTGGTTAACAGTTGTTCAGCTTCATAGGCGGATTGGGGATCAGAGTGTGGACCCTCAAAGTCCCTCACATTTAAAATAAAATCGCCAAAAATACATTAATGATCCGAATGTAGATAGTCCTTGAGAAAAATATGCTTATATCTGTAGGTTATCTCTTTTAGTTCAAGAGATATTTAGGTTTATTTAAATTTTGCTCGATATTTTTTTCGTTTTTTATATATGATGGGCCTACGGAAGGACGAAATTTTAGTTTTAAACATGACGTACAATTATCTCGTCCCTATAAAAAGTTGCACGCATCCAAATTTAAAGCCTCTGTTGCGTCATTGATATGAATTATATTAAAGAATGAATTATTTTAACGTACTGATAATTACCCTTGCATTTTGGCAATTAACTATCTATGAATTACCTACTCTAATTGTCAAAATGCTTGGATAATTTTTATATAAAACTGTTATATTGTATATTAAGAAACCATTTTTAAAAAATAAAAAACATTCTTGTATTACAATCGAAAGTCACCGGTTTTGTAATTTTTATAGAAAGATTTTTTATTATTCAAATTAAATTAAATTTAGAAACGGTCCTTAAAAAATATTAAGGAAAAACAGCCTCTTTTTATATATTACAACTTTGTAAGCGTGTGTTTTTTCCCAAAAAAGTCCCCATATTTTTTCTTTTATAGAAAAAAAATTTTCTTCGGCTCTATATACATTTTCTTATGATCTAGAAAGAGAACTTAATGTAAAAACGTATAAAGCAAAATTTGACTCACTTAAGCGGACATTGTGTTCCCCCCAGCTCTATCCAAACTTAGCAAATTTTGAAACAAAATTTTAGGTTTGAGTAAAAAATTCTAAAAACGCAAAGCACCGATCCTCAAGACTCTTCATATTTATATAGCCCTATATGTTGTTTATATACATACGAAACTTTTTTACTATTACACTGTAAATAACGTCAAAGTGGGCACTTTTCTAAACTCAGTTTTTGGAACACATTTTCCCCGTTTTAGGAATTTCGGTGTTTAAAAACAAAGAATGGCAACAATAGTGATGCAACAATCTATGACCCCTGATTTAAATAGTAATAAAAATAAACAAAATTTATAAAGTATACTTAAAAAATTTATAAATTTATTTGGTTTACATAAAAAATATGTAATTTTCACGGCATATGTATAATAAATTTATTTTACAATATAATTATATAAGCATAAACATATATAATTTGTTGCTGAGACGGATTTAATCTCGAGATTCTATAATTTGTATAAAATATAGTCGACGTAGTACATACATATAAAAAATACTTGATAATTTTAATAATAAAACATGGAATGTTACTAACAGAATATGGACGGCATAAAATTTAAGTATGTTAATTAACATAATCATGTTAAAAAACTATAAAATGCTACATTAAATTAATATTCGAAGAAGGCACGAAATTATTTTCTAGTTTAGTTTTTTTAAAAAGGACTTAAACAAACGATCCTTTTTGTTGTACTCTTTACTGTCTTAAGAACCAAGCCACTGTTGTCACAATGAGCGTTGTAAAACCAATTGCTACCTGGTTACCTGTTAGCAGACCCGCAGCATTGCAACCATCTTTGCTGTTGCAAGTACAATATTCCATGAAAATGTTATAGCTGCCAGTGCGCATCAAACAAAAGCGTTCATCACCTTCAATACCGGGCTCTCCCATGTAAGCACAGCTACGGAAATAACGCCACTCGCCATGAGCCTTTTGGCGGATTTTACGACACATGGTTGGACGAACTCCTGGCAAAAAATCCAGTTCTGGCTCTTGACTGCAATCGGTAATGACTAAGGTACTATTGTCAAAGGGGTCACCACATTTGGGATCGTTGTCGGAACGGCATTCCCAACATTTAATACTCATCACTATGAATAAAACAGAACACAACAATAAATTATAAACAAATACTACATTTCACAAGAATATTAAAAACTCATTCATTGAAGCAAATGCTGAACGCTGTATAGACACACCTGTTTGTGCCAAACACAATGCTATTATAGCAACAAAAATAACACTTTCCACAGGTTTCATTTTTATGAACACTTTATTTTACTGCAGGGGCTAATTTGTATTAATGAAATTTAAATGAATTTGAAATAAAATAAATAAAACCAAAACTGAGCAAAGAATTAATAAATAAAGCGACCCGCCCTAAAGAATGTTGATTGACAATGTTTGTTGTAATAATTATTTGTAAACGTACGTTCAGTGAAGGCTTACAGAGTTGCTATTATAAGTACTAAATACACTTCGGCTCACGTTCAATCATGAAACAGACAAATGCCGTGTATTTCTTATGGATGGGACTGATATGTTTGAAGATCCCCCAATTATAATAAAATAAAGTTTATATTATTTAGTATGTTTGTAGTTTTTTGAATTCTAGGACTTCTACAGTTTTCTAGGACTTCTACGGTCGCTGTGTTTATTTTATGGCGGAAAACGAAAGCAGCAAAATTTATTTTATTTACAATGATTCCATGGATTTTTATTAAAAAGTATAAAATTACACATTGAAATTTTATAGTTATATAAACATTTCTGAAAACAAAATTCAAGATTTGCTGTTGAAAATCTCACAATTCCCAAAAACTTTAGAAAAAATCCAAAAATTGTATTTTTTAGATTTTTGTCTTTATTTACGGTACCAAGGTAGGCAGGAAAACTTCCCTAAGCAAAATAATTTAAAACATATTGGGGTATAAAAACAGGTTTAAATTTTTTTAAACGCAGCTATGCGATTAGAGGAATTTTGGCTTAAAATTGAAATATAAAGATATAACAGATATTATATCTCGTTATAGCTAATATAACGAGGATTTTTGTAGAGCTCTTCAAGTAGATCCCATATTTATAAAAAAACACAAACGCGATAACTGGGATTGAAAAAATAGTGGCAACAATGTTTAAGTGGCGTGTATTTGTTATTTTAATTAATACACAATTTATTGATAAAAAAATAACATATTTAACATGAATTAATTAATTAAAAGCTACAATTATAATTAATGAAATATATTGTTTCTACTACCGACCCCTGCTATATACCGGTGTAATCACGGCCCTTGTACTAACATACAATAACAACTCTGTAATAAAGCCAAGTTTAATTTGACAGCTCATGTAATTAAACAAACACCAGTGTTAAAACTACAACAACAATTCCATAACAAGTGCCTTCATTCATAGAAGTTTTATTTTCATTTACTATTTGTTTATTTTTTCTCACCTACAATTTAGTTATTAATAAAACGTAAAATGAAAGCCATATCAATAAATGTAACACTGTTATTAATTGTGGTAACCATAACAGGTAAGTTAAGGAATTTTCTTAATTTTTTCGTACACAAAATTATAAACAAATTTAGGGTGTGGTTTCGAACACTAATTTCAATAATAATTATATCGAATAATTTTAGGTTCCTGGGCCATACGTTGCTATCAGTGCTCCTCGGACCAGGACCGTAAGGGTTATGATAGCTGTGGAGCATACAAAAAGTTCAATCGCACCGAGCACATAGCCATAGAATGCAACAGTGATGAATCTCACATGCCTGGCTCGTTTTGTATGAAGGTGGTGCAACAGGGTCCTAGAGGTTTTATATGTGAGTGAGATAATGCTAATAATACATATATAATTTATATTTATGAGTTTTAAATGTTTTTTTTTTGTTTCTAGGGGATGGCCGTTGGCGTCAGGTTATCAGACGCTGTGCCTCTGTGGCCGACACTGGTGTTACTGGAGTCTGTAATTGGGGCGTTTATGAAAACGGCATCTATTGGGAGGAGTGCTACTGTTCCAGTGACAGTTGTAATGGCTCGGTATCACTGAGTATCTCTAAAACATTGTGGGCCTTAGTTTTGCTTGTTGGCGCCTTGGGTTTCTCTAGAATTTTACGAAATTGACCAACTATTTTGTATGTATACATATTATAACAAAGCTCTTATTAGTTTAAACACATACCGTCCATTTTACACAAATTAGTATGTAGTTTTTAATTTTTTATATACATAAACATAAATTTTATAACAAAAAACAACGAGAAATAAAGAATCTCAGATAATGTAAGAGAACATATCGAAATAAAACTGTTGAATTTTTATTAAAGATTTAAATACTTTTTACAAAAATTTTACAAGCTGAAAATGAAATATGAAACCTTAAATATAACATATTCCTTATTACCCACATAAGATTTTTACTGACTAAAATCTGTCAATCTAATTAGTAATGGAACATAGCAAATACATCTTGCAAAAGCAATTTTTAAATTCTGAAAAAAAAAAAATAATTTTGTTTATCTACAAATATTTAAAATTTTAATATTTTAAAGTATAATTTGGTGAAGGGTATATACGATTCGGCATAGTCGAATATAGCTCTTTTACTTGTTTTATTTTTAATTGAAACATTTTAGACTGAGCTGTACATATTGATTTGGCTAAAAAACAAATCCCAAGATAAATGTAAATGTACAGTGGTTGATTTTTTTTTTATAATTATTAAAAAAAATAAGAAAACAATTAAATTTTGAAAATAAAGAACTAAAGCATTCTTTAATATGGAAACTTGGGTTTCATTTATACAAAAATTGTCGGGTCCTTTTAGTGCCTTTGAGGGTTATCGTTTTTTGTTGGTGCTTCACAGCGACGATTCTGAACCAATTACAGAATCAATTGTCTCCTTTAAAATATTTTGACATTTCGTATAACCGTATCTGGTAAAGCTTCCTTCTAAAGCTAAGTTTCCGAATACACCGTAATCGGCACCGAAAACGAAATTCCATACATTTGCTCCGAAAAAGAGTTCGTTTCAAAAACCGGAACGAAAGCAACTTCAAGTAGGTTGTTTTCGGTGCTGTAGGAACGAAATTATTTTAATTATTTTTTTTATTTCAAATTTAAAGAAAATCAAAATAAATAAAAAAAATAAATTTTCTTTATTGGAATGTGCGACATCTAAAATTCCGTGACAGTCAGGGGAAAAATAGATTGTGGGTAACATTAGCAGATGAATTAAACGCAGAAGGTATGTTTTTTTTTTTTAAATTTATGTGGTATCTGCAGGTGAATTATTTTTTTCTGACCATCATATTGTGTAATATACATCCAGCGAAAATAACATTGTCAATTGTTTCCGGTGTACAAATACCGATTGGTGTGTGAAAAACACGGAAATATAAAGCCATAATTCCAAATGCATTCTCTGTCGTTCATCTAGCACGGAAGTGGCGATAATTGTAAATAGCTTTGGATCTATCCTGTAGTTATTGCTGGCTTGGATAGGGCTTCATTAGGTTTTTGTGCAAAGCAAATGCTTCGCCACCAAGTATCACATTCGGCAAAACAGTTTTAGTGTATGGTAGAACGTTTGGTGGTGGAATATTAAATTGCTCATTATTGATTTTTAGGCCCATTTCGATTTTCAAATAAATGCCTGCATCTCCTTCTCGGCCATATGAGCCAACGTCTATCGCTATGAACTTTTAATTTGCATCGACCAATGCCAAAAGTACAATTGAATGAAAATCTTTGTAGTTAAAATGTAGTTTGTAGTTAAAATGTTTGCCAACAATCGCACGACAACAATATTTTGGCTCAATGATTCAGTCGTTGGTGTTGGCATCGCAGTATGCATTAGATGTTTAACAATAGATGCAAGGCATATTGGAACAATTTTACAAATTGTTTTACCTTAAGGTAATGCATAATTTGTGTCTTGGTGTTATTGGTTTTCTATACCAAGTGGTAGGTATTCCTTCCAAATCAGATTCCACAATATCCAGCACGGATCCAAAAAGATTAAACGAAAATATTCTTTAAATTTCGTATCATCATCCATCAAATACCAGTTTTTGTACATTACCTGAATATTTTTTAATTTTTTTCTTGCTTTCAATATTAACAGCAATAACACATCTTCTTCATATTGATGCTGCATAGAGTTGACCGAAAACCGGTCAACCGGTTTTTTCATCTTTTTAAAACCGACCGGTTTCGGTTTTCTTTAACTTTTCGGTTTTTTGACAAACTGTTTTTTTTAAGACGGTTAACCGGTTTTAACGAAATACTTTGTAAAGCTTATTTGAACATATTACTTAAAAATATTTTGATAACAGTTTTAAAAATATTAATTTATTTTTTAAAAAAATGTCTGCATTCGACAAATTTTGGAATTTAGTACCAAAATTGTCTATAAATTTAAATTTTAATTTTTCATAATTAATAAAAAACCGGTTAACCGGTTTTTAGAATGACAAAACCGAAAACGGTTTTTCTAGAATGAGAAAACCGAAACCGGTTTTTTTATAAAACACTGTTTTCGGTTAAACCGGAAACCGGTTTTTTGAATTTGCCGGTTTTTGGAAACTCTAATGCTGTAACATGTTATAGGCAGCAATTCGATAATTTGCTTCGTTAATTTCATTTTTTGTACTTCTATAATATGCTTTACAATTCAAAATTTTCCAAATGACAACTTAAAAAATAATTTCGTTTCTGTTTTATGCCGCAACGCATCCAGCTGAAACGAAAACAATTCAGAAACGAGACGGTGACGAACACCAACGTTTTTCAGTTTCAGTTTTCGTTATCGGCGCCGATTACGGTGTATGCGGAAACCCAGCTTTAGTATAATTTTAAGACTATAAGTATTTTGTGATTTAAAATTTCCCATACATTTTCTATGGGATTGATTTCTGTCCATTTTCAAATACGTACCTCGGCTAGGGATGCCAAACGGACAGGATTTTTCAATCCCGGGATTTTGGATTTTAAAAATGTAAATCTCGAGATTTTTCGGGATCGCATTTATGGGCAGTTTTGTTTCGCATTAGAAAGCATAAAATTTTACAATGAAAACATTAATCTATATCTATATCTATATAAATATATAAATGTCTTTGTAAGTTTGTTTGTTTATTTGTTTGTTTGTTTGTTTGAGCATCACGCCCAAACGGCTGAACCGATTTTATTGAAATTTGGAACGAAGATAGATTCTTACTTGAAAGCGTCAATAGGCTATAACTTTTTTTAATACTTGGACCAGAAAGGGATAAACTGGGGGAAAACCGAATTTTTTTATAAAATCCTTACATAATTTTTTTTACTACGACAGGGATAGCGAAGCGCACCGGGTCAAGCTAGTAATTAATATAGAAAGGCCCTGTGTTTTTTTAAGTGGAGTTTTTTTGGCTAGATATGATATATGAGCGGAGAACAAAACACGAGTTAGGGCCTTTCTATATGTTTACATATAATAATGTAACAAACCAAAACTAACACATTGAATTAAAATAAATTGGAAACAAAATTGAAGTTCAAGTCTTGAACTTTTGGCAATTTCATATAAGCAATGTTTTTCTACATCCTTCACCACCAGTGGTAAGGATATACATATTAAAGTCATTGTCATTCCATTTATAATTTTCAAAATTTTTGATCATTCTGGTAGCCATGTTCATTTACATCAATACATCCGCTATAGACCCGCTTAGTTTGTTTAGAAATAAGATGTTTTTGCGGGGGAGATAGCCACTAAGACAGATTCATTTGCTCTGCGGCTAACGGTTCGAGAATTAATTTCCAATTTTACACTATTGAGTATTTCCGTCCATTTTAGAAATTTCTTAAACTTTCTTGTCTTGGTGTAGTTTTACGAGGTCTATTTTTTAACTTACGAAACTGTCAAACTAAATTTGTGTATATTAGTTGAATATTTATCACAAATAAATATTCAACTAATAACAATCGAACATTAAAATTGTTTATTTGGGGTTGTCATTAAATCCAATCATTGTTGTAATCGGTTTTGAAAACGACAAAAAAGATACAAATGTAATTTTTTTGTTTAATCAATAAAGAATTTAATTCTAGATCGAATATTAAACGAGACCAATGTACTTTTACTGTCGTTTTCAAAACCGATTCCGACAATGATTGGATTCTATGACAATTCCGATTATTGTTGGTTTTTAAAGTTTCCTAAATCTTGACTCAAGCCATTTTTGCTAAACATTTTTTTCTAACTTTTTAAACAACTTGTTATGCGAACTAATTACAAAAGGATATTATCAAAATAAAAGGCAATACATGATCGAAAAAAAAAGAAATATGAGATCTCGCCTCCTTGGTCTTTAAAGTCCAAATTCAAAATTAATACCTCTTCTATTGCCATAGAAAATTTTATTAAAATCTTTTAGAAGTTATAGATTTATTTTCACTTTTTTTAGTCTTCGTTCTTGCAGAATTTTTAAAGTTTCCATTATTTTGTCAATACTAAGAAGTATAACCACATTCTATAAAAGTATGTTTTTAAACTTTAATTTTTAGAAACGCTAAAATATAGTAAATATTTTAATAGAACGGAAATGGTGAAAGGTTATGTTTTTGAAAACTGATACTACGGAATATAGTTATCAAAAAAAGTTTCCATTGTATTATCACTCACTGTATTTACTCCAATAAAATATAAATAACTGACGCTTTATTATCTGTAAGGAATAAACTCCTTTAGATATTTTTGTAATTTTTATAACCACTTAACAAATTTTATTCCCAGCAATTGCACTACTTTTACTAATTCCTTGAACAAGCACCCCGTTTTGCCAAAATATTCAAACCACCATCTTGCCAACCAGCCGAGGGATCATCGGCCACGGCAGCGTATATAATATTCGTGCCGTCTTTTAGAAACTTTAAAGCCATGTAGGATTTGTTATTCTCTAACCAAGTGCGGGATTCTGTAGGTCCCTCAACCGTATCCTTATTGCGATACTAAAATTGACAATAGTTACAAATTTCATTAAAATTATTGTTCCTTAAAATTGTGACTAACCCAACATTGATATAATTCCAAAGGTTGATTGTCACTAGTCCACTTCAGCACCCTCAGACAATAACGAAAGAAGGCGTTATTATTACGTTTCACCTCCAAATGTTTGCTGTCATTGAGTCGTTGAACTTTGCGCAAAAGATTCGTACAAATTTCAATATCCTTGGGTCGCTTTAGTGTTTTCATTAGAGCCTTGGCAATGCGCAAATAATTTTCAAATTGTTCTGCTAAAATTTCATGTTCGTTGAAGGAGGTCGTTGGTTTAGGAGAAGAAGAAGAAGCGGGTGTTGGTGTTAATTCAGTTGCAGCAGCATCTTTTGTATTGTCAGGTTCCGTTTCAATTTTGGTTGCCTCCTCGGTGGAGTGAAAAGATTCTTCGGTTTCATCAGCCATATATTCGAAATTTTGATAATCAATGGGATAATAAAAAAAATCTAATTCTTTTTATCGACTTGATAAATTAATGAAATTAATTTCATGCCATTAATAAATGTCATTGTGGCAAGCACAGTGAAACATTTTATAGAATTTTGTATCACATTCATTTCAAATAATACCTCAATATTTGCTGAGAACTTCTAAGCTTGTGTAACGATCGCTAAAACAAACTTAAATAACAACAGAAGAATACTTAAAGGTTTTTATAACCAAATTTTCATTTTCCATGCATTTAATTACTACAGAAGCCCCTTAGAATAAAAAAATTTAATAATATTTTAGATGTAAGGTAATCTAAGTTTTAAAGAAATGATTTATTGCAATAAAAATAAATAAACATCGGAAGGAGTTTGTTTTTCCGAGGTGCTGGACTGTCAAATTATTTGAGCTGATTGTGAAAGATTCCGGAATTATACCGACCAATCCTGGAGCAGTAGTAGTTGTAGAGTGTCCAAGGCCATTTGGCTAAAACTGAATGCTAAAGCAACCAGAGCACTGTAAGAGTTGGATAGGTATAATCTAAGGATTCTAGTAGGAGTGATAACCGGCTATTGCGCAATTGGGGCAAATAGGATAACGACACACAGGATTTTTGTAGGGTGGGGATGTAGATGAACTAGAGACAGTGGAGCACATCATATGCAACTGCCCTTACAGGTTACAGAGTCTTAGACTTAAATGGCTAGGAAACAGATTTCTGGACGAGCTCAGTAATGTCGCTGGCTGTGAACTGTGCAACATACTGGGTTTCATTAAGGGAATAGGGTGACTATTTAAGGAACGATCTACGGCAAATCCGAACCCGCTATGAAAAATCTTATTCTTACTCTTCTTCTCTTTCTTTTTTCTCTTAGGCGGTTTTCGGACTCAACTCTTCTCTATCAATTTAACAACTATCTATTGAAGGGAATCACAATGGACCTTATGGTCTCCTAACCTAACCTAACCTTGATTGTGGGCCTGAAAATTTCAACAAAAAAAATACTTAAAATAATCACACATATAAGAGCTAGTTTCTTACTTGTCAGTTAAACTCAGCTTAACACGCTGTTATATTAAACCTGAAATATATTTAGCCGGGATTTAACCAATGATTGTGTTTCTCACTACTGGATTACCGTCTGTCAATTTTGTTAGCATTGCCATACTTTTCAGTCAAATCACATGTGCATTCC
Source organism: Calliphora vomitoria (assembly GCA_942486065.2). Classification (NCBI taxonomy): domain Eukaryota; kingdom Metazoa; phylum Arthropoda; class Insecta; order Diptera; family Calliphoridae; genus Calliphora; species Calliphora vomitoria. Next base: position 110,612,950 of record OW818030.2, on the reverse strand, counting down.
TCAATATTTTTCATATAAATATGGCAATACTTTAAATTTTTTAAGAAAAAGCAACCGCGTATATAACTTTTTTTGTAAATTTTAACTTTGTAAACAAAAAAGTGACATTAAAGTATATAAAATGTGTATTAAAAATTATATTGATGTTAATAAAGCAAATCAAAACAAAGAGCTGCTGTGCTGTGCTGAGTTGTTTATTTTATTTTTCAGTTGTTTCAAGATGTATTAACCAGGTGGCAGCGTAACTACAACAATTACAACAATACAAGAACAACAGTGTGTAAAATCTTCTAAACTGCCAAAAAATAAATTCACAAAAACGCACTTTTTAAAACGAAATAGTTTCTTTTAGCACTTTCAAATATTTTACGAACATAAAGCGGTAACTAAAACTCACTTTTATAAATATAAAATAATCTTTTTACTCTTATAACAAATTTAAAAATGTTTGTAAACACGTTTTTGACATTTCATAAGGCACAATATAAGTATAGCAAAAAATAGTCAGCTGGCGTTACGCTGCCACCTGGTTAAATATGCCTTGAGTTGTTTGTGCTTTGGCATTTTATACTAGGTTTAACTCGCCAATGATACTCAGTTAAACCTTGATTATATACAAAATAAACAATAAGTGAGAAACACAATTTTTAGTTTAATTTAGGTTTAAACGAAGAATGTAGATTATCTTTATCCCAGAAACTAGCTCTAAGTGTTGTTTTTGTTTTCACATAGCCTTTTTTTACTAATAGATTCTCACCACTTATGGTTTTGACAGCTGAATTATGTCTTTGACAGGAGAGTTTCCGATCTATGTGCATTTATCTATGTTTTTATGTGAATCTGCCATTGTGAACGTAGCTTTAATTCTCGGATCTTGTAAACTTTAAAAATTTGAGAATTCTATATTTCCTACCACTTCCTTAAAAATAAAAAATCTTTGAAATTTATTTATTTTTTATCACATTTAATACTAATTGTTTTTTTTATATTTATTATTTTTTCAACTTCCAATTTTACATAAAATTTTTTTTTTAACATTTTTTTTATTTTATTTTTGTTTAGCAAACATGCATTTTATAATTATTATAGATTTGTTTATTTTAAATAATTTCATTATATTGTATTATTGACTAAAAATCATGTTAACATTCATATTATTATTTTGTTTGTTTTATAATTATGTATTACAGTTAATAATTTGTTCATCTTTTATATTACGAAGTACTTTTATTAAATAAATTACCTTTCTCTAACAGAAAATTAAACTATAAATATTTACTTTTTTTTTTAATAACAAACTTAATATATTTATAATAATAAAAAATGCCTAAAAAAATGTGTGTGAACAGTTTGAGTGATAAAAGTTTGTGTATAGTATAAGAAAATTGTGCCGTTTTATGATATGATGATTTTTAAAAGAGGAATTGTTATTTTATAATTTTTTTTTTAATTTTTTAGATCTTTATATACTTATAAAAGTATGAATGAGTTCAAAGAGCAATTTATTGATCGTTTGAATATAACAAGTCTCTTTCAAAGTATTTTGCCTATTGACAGACTTGATATTATTTTTATGAGAGTTTAGAGTTATATTTTATAAATCTTTTCAATTGTTATTAAGAATACTTTACTTGTGTTTTAAGATTTATAAAATATTTCCCTTAAATTCAGTTTTTTATAAATTATTTTTATTTTATTTTAATATTAAGCTTAACGAAGTAAAAATTATTGCTCAAAAAAGAATTTATTTAGTTAGCAAATGATGTCATAAGTTGTATGTATTTATGTGTCAAGTTGTGATGGATCTGTTTTGGAACTGAAAAATAATAATAGAATAATGTTAATATATTATGCATACGTAGCATGTATGTATATAAGGGCCAATGTATTACATGGGATTATATTAACCGAATATTTTTTATTTGAAAAAAAAAAAAATTGTTTTTCATACATATTTTCTGGTGTTCTTTGTGGGATGAGATGTTAGATAATTAGAGATTTTGGAGAGGGTTGGAACAGTATTTTTAGTATTTCCTGTAAATAGAAAACCAGTCTCCTAACAAAGCCAATTTTATTGGACACCAAATGTGCCCTATCTATAAATTGAAAAGGTACAAATTCTCAAACGGGCAATGATTTCAATTGTATCAAACATAGGTATTATTTGGAATAATCATACAATGCATTCTTCGGATGAAAATGTATGAGTGAAAGTCAATTTCGTAAGATAAGAAGAATATGAGATTCTGCTTTAAGTTCCATTAGTGGCCAGCTGCTCAATAGGATTAATATTCTTCACATAAGAACCATTTTGGATGGCGAAGTTTGTATGGCATTAAGGGATCGTTTATACTCTGAATGATGATCGTCCAGAAAATTCAATAGTCTCTGAGCGATGTGCATTAATCAAGAGAAAGGTGACTGGCTCGGTTTTAAAGAATTTACCAACCAATGATATTCTGTGCACGAGCTAGATATAAAATTTCTCTTAATCTTCGCTGATAGAATGTCGGAATAGTGGACGTGCTTCTCGTAATCACTGATACCTTAAGATTGCGATATGAAGCGAGGATGATTTAGGAACCTTCAACTTACGACAGCAATTGTTAAGTTATGGTTTTCAGGAATTCTTATCCAAATTACACCAATACCCCGGTTTTCGTCGCTTCGTTTTGCGTTGTTTCGAAGTTGCGTCTTTTAAAAATTTCTGTGATTTCGAAGTTGCGTCGTTTTTGTTTCAGTTTGCGCAGCATGGCTCCGAAATTACTTCGTTAGTGCTGCGATTTGCATCGTTTTTGTTTTAGTTTGCGTCGTATGGTTTCGGAACCAATTAAATGAAAATCAATACAAGTACGGAAAATCGTGCTTCGTGCGTTTCTCCTGTCGCAATTAGCGACCCAAACCGGGATATTATGTATTTCAACAATTAGAATAATAATCGGCCAATTCATGAACTGACTCTATGTTATTATAACTTTGTTCCACTATGATACTACAATACCTGAGACTAACTTTTAACTAACTTACGGATAACTACATCTAAAATGACATCCAAGATCTGAAAAAGACCGTGTGTTTATTCCTTCATCAAAGTACATGAATTTTAAGTCAAACATTGACATCATCCCCAAAACCCAACATTATCCTCATCTAATTTAAAATATCTTAAATATGCCATTTCAGAAATCTTTCAAACAAAATCGTTCTCAAACTGTGGCTTTATAAATGTCTGAACTGTTGACTTTGAATGTATTTATTATTATTATTACTTCGACGTGAAGAATAAAACGAGTTTAGCCATTCTTATTCATTATTTTTAAAAAAAAAAAAAATTTATTTCAAATGAAGGGTGGTTTACTATTCAGAATAGTCTAAAGATTTCCCGAATTATTGGATCTTTTTGGGATTACAGATTCGTCATCGCCTTTTTGTAAAATTGCGCGTTATTACAAATATGAACTCTAAATAAGTTTTCGGCATACATAGGCACTGGGTCCACGAGATCAACTATTCAAATTAACTCAACATGAATGTGAACGAAACTCATTAATATTGTTACGAATGTGCAATAGCAATTTGAATTTAACGGTCTGTAACGACTGCCTGCAACATTCATTATGTTTATAAATACATCCATCAGTAGAAGCTTCTACTTATCAACAATGTTGATAGCATGCGGTTACTAGCATTGTTTGTAAGTATGGCAACACTAAATGTTTAAGCTGCTAACATTAACATCGAAAGCTCTAGAATTCGAATGTACTAGTTTGTCCGTTAATATCATTGTAGAAAATTCACGAAAGATGGCGTATGTATAAATAGTGGCAGAGGTTGCTCACTACTGTTCATCATAGGGGCTGTTAGAGTTAACATCAACTGTATCAAAAGTATCCTGTTTATTTAAAGGAAATAAACCAACATTTTAAAAAGGTTAAAACGTAACAATATTATCAAAAGGCAATAAAATTGCAGATTGTACATAGAAAACGAAAAGAAAACACTACAAACATTTACTAATGTTGCATGTTCCGTTAGTGCCGATCACTGCTCTAGATCATTGAAGGTTTGTCATACATAAGAAGGAGCGATTAAATTAGCTGACTATGCTTTATCCGACTATTAACAGTAATGTTTAGTGCTTTTAGCTGGATTATTATTGAGTAACTAGTAAAAAGGCAAAGCCTTCAAAAGGAAATGAGCCACATTAAATATACAGTGATTCCAATGTTTGAATGATTTTCAAAAAAAAAAAAAACCTCAATACTGTTAAAAAAATTCCTTATTATCATCTTAAATCCCATGTAATTTTTGGACTTAAATTATATTAACTTATTTTTAAGAAACCTAATAATTAATTGACTAATTTACAGTACATACAGAATTCTTAAATAAATTTTCTAACACTAAATCTATGAAAATCTTTAACATGTTTTACATGTTGTAGCAAATTAATAAAACAAAAAAATAAAAAAAAAAATAATTATATTAAAGATGTTCAAAACAGGATTGTATTTTAAAATCTCCAACATTATTTACAATAAACTAATTTGAAAACAGTGCTGTATTATTATGTATTATTTTCTTTATATAACACCCTGTCTATACTTGACAAAACGTCAAATTTGTTGTCAAGATAAAAAGTTATCAGGTATAGTATCCATTTATTAGTATTATTGCTTCGTTATGACAAAATTGTTAGTGCTTTTACTCCGACAACTTTGTCTTGACAACAAACGTCATTAATTGTTGTTATGATAAATATTTGTCAAGTTTAGACAGGGGGTAACAATTCGAACAATCACGAAGCAATAATACTAATAAATGGATACTATACTTGATAATTTTTTTATCTTGACAACCATTTTGACGTTTATCATGATAAAAATTTATGAGGTATAGACATAGGGTTAAGAACAATAAATATTTATGCAATGTTTATCTAATTATTTCAATAATAGACCACTGCTGTTTCAAACATTGTAAATAATATGTTAGTTCTTTGGAAAATCTTTAAAATACCACCCTACTGCATATTTCGATTCAATAAAAAAAATGTCCGAATGAAACTAAACATTCTGTTTATATTCATTCGTATACTTAATTAATAGAATAAATTAAGCTGTAAACCTCTGTTTCTCAAACTAAGCTTTTTAAAAATTCTTAAAACAACATCTAAACAATTTTTTATACTTAAAATAAACTAAAATCTTATATAACCTAAAGATGTAGAATTCAACATAACCTCTAAAGAAATATTCTTGTCATTTATTTTCATTTTGTAAACTTTTAGCTTGTAAACACATCAAAACCAACACTGAATGATATTTATTATTGACTATAACACTTTATTTTGTTACTTATTGTAGTTGCTATTTAGTTGCTTTCCCTAGACCACAATGGGTGTCCGAACATCCAACGTTTTACTATCGGTTAAAGTGGATGATAACGAACACGATGTATTATTGTTATTCACTTGACTTTCCATATCTAGATCACCGGACTGGAAATTATTATTATCCATAGTAATAAGAGCCAACGAGGGTACACGATGAATTTCAACGATTTCGGTGAGCGTTACACCTTCTTCTTCCGAATCGGAGGGATGATATTGTGCCGGTGCCTTCAGATGGGTGGGATATTTGAAGTAGGCCGCCAAAGGAGGAGAAGGTGAACGTATGGCATACATTGAGGAGGAAGAAGTGGGTGATTGTAAAATTGCCTCATCGAATACTGTTGGTTCGAGCTCTGTACTATCGGGCGATATAATGGTGGTGGTAGTTTTCGAAGTAGAATCCGAAGTATCGGTTAATTCATTCATTTCGGCCATCATTTGCTCGATGCGTATGTGAGCCACCTCATCACTATCCTCATCGGAATTTAGGGCATAATAGAGATTGGTGCCAATCTCATTGCCAAAAACGTTGCGAAATTGTTGAAATAACTTTTGGGCCTCTTCGTCATCTGGCTGGTCAAGCTGGCCATGTTGTTCGTATGGCTGATCCGTTGTAGTCCAAATAAAATTATCATTTGAGCAATCTTTTTCACTTCGTTGACCTCGTCAAACTTTTTCGGTAGATTTTGTTTTTGATTTTGTCGGTGTTAAGTTGGTGGGGAATCTGTTTTAGAAAATCAATTAATTTGTGTACTTTACTTTAAAACCACAAACAAAACGAAGAAAAAACTCACCCTTTATTAATGGAACCTGTGTGCGAGTCATCTTGTCCCGTTTTGGAAGTTTGTGTTTGCGTTGAAGACATATTACTTTTACTGAATGGTGCCTGGAACGAGGTGGAGGTTATGGTAAAATAGCCCCCAGGTTTTGGTTTCAAATGTCTATTATTGATTTGCATATGTACAGTCTTCATGAATTCAATTTGATGGGCTAATTTTTGTATTTGTTCCTGGGAAATTTTTTTTGAGAAAGTATTTATTAACAAGGAGATTATTTAATGTTACAGCTGTTTAATTTCTTACCTTTAATTCTTCATTTTCCTGGTATAAATCAGGTGACTCGTCGGGCACTAATCCCACCCCATTTAATGAGAATGATGCTGTTATACTTCTAACTTTGGCCTTTTGATCCCATTTATCTCCTTGTCCTTTAAAAATGCGCGATATTTTGGGTCCAAATACCAGAGCTATTGTGGTGGTGGTTGATAATTGGGTTCTAAGAAAACCCAAAGCGTATTTAATGTCCGGTCCCGCTTGTGGATAGATTAAAATGCTGGGAAGTAAGCAGAAGAGAAGTAGCAAAAATGAATATACAGTATTTAGCTAATTAAGTAGGATGCTTTGACAGATACATTTGTTTGGGGATTCAAATTGTTTTAATAAAAACCTTTAGAATATTTAAGGACTTAATCTGAACTATCTCTAAGAAATAACAATGTGTTCGACTTTGTTAGGTCTATCCTTATAAAATTACATCCAAGACCTAAAAAAGACTTTAAGGCATTCTGAAAACTCAACATGACCCCCACCTAATTTATGATATCTTGAAGCTTTAATTTATTGAATAAAATAAACAACAATATTCAAAATGAAGAACGAATGAAAAATAAATAACATTTATTTTTGCAAAAAAATGTTTGTATTATACATCAATAGATAGCCTATATTGTGTATGTCTCAAACATATATGATATATCATTAAAAGCGCCTTTCAAAGACCTTTCACATGATATCAACATTTTATATATGTTTTCTGTGCCTACCTACCTAAAAATACATTTTTCTTCTTTGATCCAGCTCACAAAATACTAACGCTACAACAAACATTTTGAGAAATGGTCACCTCAAACAAACTAAACTTTAATTTTAGTTAGGAACATCGACACCTTAGTTTTTCCTGCCTACAAACGGTGCCAACCTAATAAACATACATATATTACTGATTCGTCATCAGTCTCGATGTTTTAAATTTTGAGGAGTAGCTATCAAATTTCTTTGAATCAACCGAAGCACTCATAGCCTCCAGGGGTCGAACGAGATCATCAACTTATTTAAATAACTCAACACTAATGCGAAACTAATTGAAATTATCAAAATTGAATCAAATTGGAGATTGAGAATTTACTAATATTTACTAATGTCGAATGTTCTCGTTGTGCCGACCACTGCTCAAGATCATTGTTGTTTCTTATACAGCAACAGATTTTTAACGATCCCCATCAAATTGGTTACAAGATATCTAGGTCACGGGTTTCATTTTCCATAACTTTTAAATCTTGATGGAAATGTTTTCTTTGTTCTTCACTATACGATCAAATTTCGGAAAAATGTGGATCAAATTGTTCCTAATATTTTCAATCCTATCAAAATTTTTATACAAATTTTAGTTTTAAAAGATCAATAAATATGTAATAAAATCTTTATTAATTAACAAAATTCAATGAAATTTTCAATGTTTTTTAAATTTTTCATTCTGAATAACAAAGTGTAAAAAAAAATTGTCAAAAGGAATCCCGCAGTTCCTAAAAATTGGAGCGAAATTCCCAAAAATGGTATTTTTTATTTTTATTTTTTTATTTTGCCTATAGGGTCGACATTTTCTTTGGGGCTGGGAAAGTACTTTAGGAATAAATAGAGATCACATCAGGGTTTCGAAAACTGCTTTCCGTTTTCTTATCGCAGCTTTGGAATTTTAGAACATATGGCACAAAGTTGAAATTTTGATAAAAAATAGGTCAAAATGTTTTTCGTAAAGATATCTTACAGAAAAACATAAAAATGTTATATGTCCTTAAAGAAATTTTTTTTTTTTTTTTTTAAATAAAACAAGAGTTAAGTCATCTTTTTAGCCCAAATCTACTATTTTTTGAATTTTTATACCCTTCACTTTCGTGAGAAGGGTATATATATATTTGTCATTCCGTTTGTAATTTCCACAATATAATTTTTCGACCCTATAAAGTATATATATATTCTGGATCCTTATAGATAGCGGAGTCGATTTAGCCATGTCCGTCTGTCTGTCCGTTTGTCTGTTGAAATCAACTTTCTGAAGACTCCAGATATCTTCGGGATCCAAATCTTCAATAATTCTGTCAGACATGCTTTCGAGAAGTTACCTATTTAAAATCAGCAAAATCCGTCCATAAATAACGGATATATGAGCAAAAATCCGAGACAACCTCTATTTTTGGCCTATTTTTGATCTATATCTCGATTACTAAATCATAAATATACACAATATGAATATCTAATGATAGACATTTCAAAGTCCATTGCAATGATGTATATAAGGCTTTAGTAAGTTGGACCTACAATGGGTCAAAATCGGGAAAAATATTTTTTAACTCTAATTTTTTTTCACAAAGAACATTTTTTGTCATAAATTTTTTTCACTAATAAATTAAAAAAAAAAAATTTAAATTAATAAAATTGGAAAAAACTTTTTACAAACAATTTCGAAAAAAAAATTAAAAAATTTTTTTTTTTTTAATTTTATTTTAAAGTATAATTTGGTGAAGGGTATATAAGATTAGGCAGAGCCGAATATAGCTCTCTTACTTGTTAAATTGAAAATCGTTTACCACCCATACAATAATTTAATAATTTAAACTCGAATACTCCTTGACTACGCCAACGTCAAATTTTATCCCGATCGGACCAGTCGTTTAGAAATGTCAGATTTATTTCCAAAAAATTTTGATTCTGCCCCACTGTGTGGCGGAACTTATCTCATAGGAGATGGTACGTCGTCTGAGTACAGTAGAGACCTTTTAGCAGACGGTAAATCAGGATATGTCAATTTCCTTTCATTCATACCATGTAATTTAACAACACAAAAATAGCAGTTATCAATTTTTTCGGTTTTGTCCATAGTACACCAAACTTCAAATGACTACATTTACCGCTTTCCCACTGTCTTCAATGTTCACTACACACTTTACACACAATGTTTGGAACCCTGAATAAGCGCCTTAATCACAATTTTAATATAATTGAAATACGTGTTTCTCACTAAGCCCCATTATCTAAATCTCTAGTTATTTTTTATCGTGACGGTATACTGACAGCAGTGTTACCGTTGAGCGACTAAAGTCGCAATTTGACCCTTTTTCAGCACCGCTGACACTTTTTGTGCCCCTTTACTAAAATGAACTAAATCTGACACTTTTTAATATTTTTGACCCTTTTTTCCCCTTTTTCAAAAAAAAAAGAACTTTTTGCTTTAATATGACGTTTTTGGAACAATCAACTTAAGTATATAAAAATATTTCATATATGTATATATAAAAGCTTCTTGCTTTTTCATGTGGTAGCAAGGATTTTGGAGCAGTGGGAAGTTTGACAACACTTTTTTATTCAAGCTCAATTCGAAGAGAAAAATTCTTCCAATTTGAAAAAAATTTTAGAATATCAACAAGGTTTGTCCCCTACTACCAAAATATATTTAAAATTTTTAGTATATATTCTTAACAGAATGAATAAATTTAATAAAAATTTTTAAAGCGAATCTTCGCAAATAATTTATCGTATATCAAGCACAAAAAATATTTTATTAGACATTTTTACAAATTTTTTAAAAAAGGAATTTATTATTTACTTTAAAATCGATGAGGTAGATTTTGTGAATGTTTTACATATTAAAGAAATAACTAATATATATAGGACATGAGGCTGAGACAGATTTATGTATCGAAAAAATATCAAAAAGTTGTACCATTGAAATAAAAACAAATATCTTAAATTTTTACCAAAAGCTTTGTAATGAAATAGTAACAAGAATTGATATAAATAATAAAAAACTTTCAGTTTTAGAATATATAGATCCATTCTTTCTAAGCTCAAATAAGGAGATTAATTACTATGATATAGTTTCAGAATACAAAGATGTAATTACTCAAGCAGATATATTTATACAAGAATTAAAAATGTTAGAATCAAAAATGTATGACAAACATATGATAATATGTTTAAAATTACAAACCCAGAAGAATTTTGCCATCAAATTGGTAGTTTAATGATTATTTATATTATAATTTATATGAATTTGTAACATATGTATTTACTCTGCCACATAGTAGTGCATCGGCGGAACGAGTATTTTCAAAACTTACTGAAAAGCTTACGTTAATGAATAATAAAATATCCAACAGATTAAAAGTGGACTCATGCGAGTCCATGCTTTCGGCACAAAATGTATTAGATATGGACCTAGAAGATTGGATTCCGAGTGATGAACTCATAAAGAAATAATAATTGTTGTGTTCCTTTTTTTTTGCTATTAATTTTCAAAGTTACGGAAAAAAGAAAATACCAAAAGTGATTTAAATAATATTTAATTTTATTTTTAAATATATTTTGTTCACAAATTTTTTATCATTTCTCAATAAACCAGAAAACGATATGATAGCAAAATCGATATTACCTTATGGGGGCGATTATGATATCATATATTATTATTGAAAACGATATTATTATAATATAGTTTTCAAAAATGTTCCTTCCAATAAAATAATTAAGTAAACTACAAACATTTGAAAAAAACTTCAAACAGAAAAATTATTTAATTTAAAAATTTTCAAACAACATACAAAAGCTGAAAACATACAAACGCTGCTATATTTGAAAAATGCAAACATTTGCAACAAAATATGTACATGTGATCTGAATAAGATCAAAAATAAGATTAATGTATGTTATGTTTGCTTTTCTTTCAGGGTTTTTAGCTAAATATGTGGTATAACAGATAAAAAATATAATTTGTAGTATTAAATAGCATTCAGAATGCAATCTGTAGCTTGACGATTTTACTATTGTTTTTGTTGGAAATTATGATAGCGAAAACGGTATCATAATTGCCTGGAAAAACGATATTATAAGGAACGGTACAATTTAGTCCGGAAAAACGATCGTTTATGACACGCAAACGATATCATATATGATAGTTTATATCATCTATATGATATCGTTTCGACATTAATAAATTTGTAAAAAATCTACAAATCCCAACAAATAATTTGTAACAAAATTAAAAATTTTCTTTAAGTTTTTGTTATTTATTACATAGTCTTTTTTGCCAAATCGTTATAATACAAATTTGGAAAAATTAAAAAAAAATAAAATGAATTTGTCTATATGTACATTAACATCATTAAAAAATTCAATAAAAAAGTTTTTATCTAATTTTGTTTACTTTTGTTTTCCTTTAAAAGTGTTGCCCCTTTTTATTGCCAAAATCCCCTTTTTGTGCGACTTTTGCTTCAAGAATCCCCTTTTTATGCGACTTTTCTAAATTTTCCAACGGTAACGCTGACTGACAGTTCTCACTAATTAGAAGTACATACATATCATTACCAAAAACGATAACCAGAGATTGAGAAAAGAAGTCAGTTATAGGTTATCTAAACTTGTTGACTGTGTATTTACTACAAATGTAACAAAACACAACTCGGTCATTGCGAGAAATTTTTCGGGATGAGAACATAATTTTTATACCCTACACCACCAGAATCACTTTCTGAGTCGATTAAACGATGTCCGTCCGTCCGTCCGTCTGGCTGGCTGGTTGTCTATGTAAACCTTGTGCGCAGAGTACAGGTAGCAATTTTGAAGATATTTCGATAAAATTTTGTACATACCAGTTTCAAGGACCAAGCCTATTGAAACTGGCTGAAATCGGTTCATTATTTCACCTAGCCCCCATACAAATGTCCTCCCAAAATTGGACTTATCGGTCATTAATGTTTTATTTATATAGGTATCTACACAAGTTTTTCTCCAAATAAGTTTTATATATACAAAATTCATGTCACCAAATTTTGTTATGCTCGGTCCATAATTAGTCATAGCTCCCATATAAGGTCTGCTTCCGATAATCGCTTTAATGAGCATAAATCTCTTAAAAATGTTGATATATACATAAAATGCAACATAAATAACTTTCGTATAGACATTAATCACATGACCAAATTTCATGGTGATCGGTCCATAATTTTTCATAGCTCCCATATAAGGCCAACTTCCGAAAATCACTCACGAATATAAATTATTGATATTTTGTTTTTGCTCATTTACTTAGTGGAGGGTATTATATAGTCGGGCTTGACCGACCATACTTTCTTACTTGTTATTTATAGAAATGTACATATAAGATTATGAAATGGGCACACGAATTTACTTATGACACCCAATATTGAAAAATTAAGGTAGATTCAAAGCTACACATAGGAAAACAAATACAAAAGCTATAACGGTATATCGGCACTAAAATTGTTTTCTTTATTTGTTGACCTGTATTATTTTATTATAAACTATTAAACAAATTACAGTTACACTTTGAACTATTGTTTTTGGTCTTTGTTATACTTCACTTTACTGCATTTTCTTTTCAATTATTAAAAAACCTTCCTTTATTTATTATCTCCAAACAAAAGTACATTATTCTAAATCATTTAACCTATTTTCTCTACTACAGACATTACTTGGTTAGAGCAATAAAGAAATATTAAGAACTATTGTCTTCACCTGTAAGCATCATTCAAAACTAAATACGTATGTATTTTAGACAAGTACTTACTGTAATGCCACCATTGTTATATTAACCAGGGCAATATTATAAATGGCATATGAGATGAGACGCGCCTCATTGTATAGTGACTCTGCATTGCGGACATTATAACAAACACGTATGCCCCAGGCCAAGAATAACACTTCACCAATGGCCAAACTATGATCCCACCAATTGTAAGAGCATTGTTTGAATTTTAAGCCAGCCTCATCATTTATCTGCAACAATATGGAGAACAATAAATGTAATAAAATTAAATTATAAAAGATATAATTATGAATGAAAGAATTGGCTTACAAATACTGCATAGGGAGTATCTGATATTGTCCATGTACCCAAATATATTAGCATCACCAGTAATATGGGTACCATCCACTGCAACAGTTGTTGATCGGTTAGTTTAACTTTGTGGGCTGACTTAACGCGATACGTTAAAGATACTCTGGAAATAGAAAGTTTGAATATTTTGAAGATATTTGTAAGCATAGAGAAACATACATAAAGCGAAAACAATAATGTCAAAGACCTAACTCAGTTATCAAAAACCAAAGTGATGAGCATGTATTAGTAAAAAAACTATCTCAGCAGTTATGCAAGTTGTATGATAATGTCTTATTACTTGTCTGACTCCAATTTATAAGTTTTGTATCATTTGACACGTATATGCTCTTTGTACTGCGGAGAGAAGTCTATTGGTTACATTATACATCCCATGTAATCTAGCGTGAAGACAATTGTCACTTAATTGTCTCTAAGTAATCTAGAGTTTAGTCACTTTAAACGTTTATTTTGCACTGTACTTTTTACCTACCAGAAGTAATCTATTAGAGAGTTGTCGCAGGAAGGTTTGTTTACAAACCACCGGTTATTGAACTGTATACTTTAACGACTACTTGAGGTCTATTAGCACCCGTACATGTTAAAATAACTAGTTATGTAGCTGATCAAGTAACCGGTTAGGTAGCTAGTAAGGTAACTTACTCTATGTAACCAGAATGTGAATCCAGTGCGTTGACTACTTTGGACTAGTTAACAGACGGTCTCATTGTAATCCAAAAGTGCCAATTGACCCCCTGTTTAGGATATGCACGTGTTAAAATAACTAGTCACGTAGCTTTGTTTTGATATTCTTTATAGAGAGAATAAAGTCAAAGGTCTAACAGCACATAAGTTGACTTTCAGCAGTTTAAAATTAACCTTCTGTTTTTATATTTTTCAACTTATTTGTTTGTCTTACTTACCTCCAGGTTTTCATTAACAGTGATGTGTAGGTAATGCAGAAACCCATGTGTCGGGTCCATTTTGTTATAATACACCAAGTGGTATCCAGAAAAGGGAATATAGCAACCATCTGCAAATAAAAGATATTAAAGTTTTTAGTTTATGCATTTTTAAATTCATTTTAAAATACAAAGTTTTATTATTTCGAAACTTTTCATCTAGGAAGTTGTAATTATTATCTATTTTGGACTTTTATTAGTTACTTAACAAGATTCAAACATTAAATTATAGCTATAATACTGGTTTATGTTCAAGTAAAGGTTATATTTAATTTAAATATACATTTAATACCCTTTGTAGAATACATATGTATGATATTCTGTTCACAAATCCCTTTTGGCATCATAAAGCTTTAACAAAATTAAACCAATTATTGTTTGCATAGAAATATAGAATTTCTGCTATGAAAACATTTTAACAAAAAGTTGTCTGTCGTTAAATTATTGGGTATGAGAAACAAAATATTTATATTCTATGATAAGACTTTCATTGCAAAATAAAGTGTTTATTTAGCTTGATAAGTTTGCAAAACCATTGATAATAGTTAATGAAAGCAAGAAACTCGATTTGTAATGCGATGTTGTTTTTCTTCCAATTGTAGTCTAAATTCTGAAAGTATACTCGACTTTGACAGTCAATTCATGCCTTACATCTTCTTACAAACACTTAGAAATATTGAATTTTATTAAGAAAACTCTAAAGGCCACTTTGAATTAAGTTTATGTTTTTAATCAATTGGAAAAAGAAACAGCAAAGAACCCGAACTGTCGATATCTTCAAATATTTTAACATAGAAAATCCAATCCCCCTCAACTATTAGATTCCATATAAAACTACAATATTTTACAACGGGTAAAAATCAGAAAACTGCAATCGTTTACATTTTGCATACCCGAGGCTCACTTGGGGGCTAAGGGAAATCATGGACCGATATTGCCAATTTTCAATACCAAACAAACCTTTTGTTTGGGCCCATATCGTGTTTTCATTAGACAGACAGACGGACGGACATAGCTAGATCGTCTTAGAATCTTATGAGGTTCCATAATATATTGTTACGAAATTGTAATTGAATTCAATCATAAATGTTTCTAACGGCTGGTTTCAAGTTGCATTTCTATTTCTAAAGACTTCTAATTGTGGACAATGTTGTTTACCGGCCGATTAACAGCAGTTAACATAACTGTGGGCATTATTAACATATCTGTGGATATTTTTAACATAGCTGGAAAACATTATAACATTGAATTAAAGCTTTGAGTTGATCATTGTAGAAATAGAACTTTCAAGAAGCATCGATAGATGATGCTGGAAACATCTGGATGGTAATACAGTGGCCGTGAGATCATCAACGAGTCAGTCTAATTTGAAGCATTGTTAAGTAAGCATAAATTAACTGCCTTACTGTGTGCTGTATAAGTTGTGAATTATAAACGTGTATTTGTATAAAAACATATAGTGATTATTTAAACTGTTGCTGTGTAAATTTGAATAGAGAGTTGTTACAATTTTAAACTACTAAATTGCTTTTATTTTTAATCAAAAGAATAAGGTTTATTTAAAGGAAATAAACCACCATTTTAAAAGGTAAAAATGTAAGAACATATACTAATGTGGGTCTGCAACAAGTACCATGATGTGTTACAATCGGAATGACAAAATCAATATACCCCCGTATTTTTTCATGGTAGATATAAGAGCCGTAGCTTAAAATAAAAAGTCTGAAGCGTGCTGTGTAACTTGCAACTTATAAAGTGCAAAAAGTTTAAAAAGCATAAACACGTGTTATGTGTTCGTTTTGACAAGAACACACCAATCGTCAGATGTAATGTCGTTTACATCGTAATGTATGTAAAATGTATACAAAAAAGTCGAGTTTGCTAGACCCAACCTGTGAGATATCTCAGTAGGTCATTGAGTTTAGACCCGGCTATCTCCCAAGGTTGGTCAATATATAGTTGCCCATGAATTTATGTCTCTTGACACTCAGGGCTGGGAAATTGATTCCTCTTTTTCCCTATCCTTACAGCTATGACAATGGTCGTTAAAAGGGAGTCCGAGGCGAATTGAATGTTTTCCTAATGTCCAGTGTCCTGTTAATACTGCCAGCAACCTTGATATATCCCCCCTTCTATTCCGGGTTATCAGTTACATAGTTCGTATTTTGTTAAAAGATGGCTACATGTCTCTAAATTGCGCCATCTATTCTCAACCTTTGTAAGAAAAAGTCTGAAGATAATACTTTTAATAGTCCCCAGTGGAATTGCTAGTGAGACCGCATTGGTGATATCTAAGGCAGATTCCATTCTGGCTAGTTTGTCTGCCTGTTCATTACCGTAGTAATGTGCACATGGACCCAAACCAAAGTAATGTCAGATAGATGACCTAGCCTTGACAGATATTTCGTACATTGCCTGACTAGTGAAGATGAAGATGTGTAGGCCTTCAGTAAAAAAAGTGCCGCCAGGCTGTCGACAAAAATATCTATATTGCCGCTAGTATTATGATCATATAGTGTATTACAAGCTACCATGATTGCAAAAATGTCCGCTTGGAAAACACTACACTCATACGGAAGACGATATGGGATGGCTACCCTAAGTTCGTCACAGAAGACGACAGAACTAACACCACAGCTCATTTTAGAACCATCAGTATATATCCTGGTGTCATATTCGTATACGAGATTACCCCTACTACACTCACTTCTGGAGGGAATTAAGACCTTAAATACCCTATCAAAATCTGTGGATGGGCTAATATAGTCAGAAGGTTGGAGAACGATCAAAGGCAGTAGGCCCAGAATCCCCGCGTGGCCATATGTTCTCGATCTCCAATATCCAGATGCATGAAGCCTCGCTGCACTACAGGCAGAGGTGGCCATTATGTGCAGGTCTATTGGCACAAGTTGCAGTATAGTGTTCAGTGCCTCTGAAGGACTAGTTCTTAGTGCGCCGGTTATACCAATCCAGGCTGATCTCTGGACTTTGTATAGTTGGTCTACGACATACTTTCGTCTAGTTGCAGTCCACCATACAAGAGATCCATAAGTAAGAATTGGACGTGTTATGTACTTCCACTAGAGAGTATATTTCAAGGGAATTCTAGCTTGGACCAGCTGTCTTCCTGAGTACCCCTTTAATATCCGTTATACTGAAGGTTTATTAAACTAAATATTAACTTATTTTTTGAGTTTATTCTTTAGAATACGAAATTGCATTTTCTTCTCTCCAATTCATTTTTATGATTACAGTTTTACCTAAATGATGCATGTCAAAAATTTTTTTTATGTCTTTTCTAATAAAATGTATACAAATATATGTAAATAAATGTTCACTGTGTGCTCACAAATGTTTTAAGTGTGATTTCTACCATAAAGTATTATTTTCTGTTTTAAAGGTGGATTTTACAGCATGCCGCTACATGTTTACAGGACTAAGACTCCTACCATGTAATCAAATATACATAAATAATATATACAAACTTACTTACATGTAATATGAAACCTGCAGTGCTTGAATGTATTGGTCACTAAAAATCACAACTAGTTACTCTCTAAACTCCTTCAAGGGCTTTGGACTGCCATATTTAATATACATATGTCATTATAAAGAGGTAAATTGATGCACTCTACATAATTACATATATATACTAATGAATCGAACTAATGATTCTTTGCATTACCTTTCACTAGATATTACAAGTTATTACAATCATATTAAGTTCATCTAGGAACTGTCTTTTTTAAAACTGCAGGGAAGTTATATACATTAAAAAACAGCGAGACATCACATTACATCAACACAATAAAACATGAGGGTTTTAAAAGGTGAAACAAAATAAAATACGTTGTGAAAAAAAGGATTTGTTTTTTAAGGATGGCACTAAATAAATTTTAAAACATGTAAACTTAAGTTTATTTTAAAAATTCATGACACCTTCTTTATATTAAATGCCATTTTGATATTGTTTTTTAATATTATTTCTCTGTATTGTTGCTGAGCACTGCTTGTTTTGGGACTGGGATGTGCAATGAAAATAAGTAATTGTACCAAATGAAATTCTGAAGTTATATGTACATTTTTGAAAATTATAAATTGTCCCATACGTACATTTTTTAACTTTTAACTCACTTGAATCACAGTACAATGTTTATAAGCAGAGAGTTAACATAAATACCCTTTTCATATTCAAAAATACTGTAGTACTCCAGCGGCACATTTGATATTTTCAAATGAAATTTTCAATATTTGAGCTATAGCAGTAAATCAAAATGATTTATTGTTACAGCTAAAGTCTTTGCGTTAGCAAATCTTGAGTATAATACTATAATCTATAGTAAATCTAGTGTTTGGCAGCATACAGTTAATATATTGTACTTTTGTAAACAAATTGTTTCCAGGTGCTAAAGTTTGTGTGAAGGTTCTTGACCAAAAATCTATGAAATTCAAAATTTTTCCAATATTAATTGCATGACAATATTGGGTGCATGACTTAAAAATGCGGAAATGTTTTTAATTTTTAGCTTTTATTTTGAAACATTGGTACATAAAAAATTTATTCAAAGTATTGCCATTGTTCCCATCTTTCTGGCAACATATGGATTCCGAGCCAAAAAAAAAAAAAAACAGCTGTAAGCGGACGGTGCTAGTGGACTATAAGGTGAGTGAGGCAAAACTTCCCAACCACTTCTTTCTAAATAGTTGTTAACAGGTATTTCAACATGTGGCCGAGCGTTGGCATATTCTGGTCGTTTTTCGGCCATTGCTCGTTTCAAACGAATCAGTTGCATTCGGCACAGGCTCCCTTTGTGGTCTTGCCAGATTTCAGCAGCTCATAATATAATTTGCTCCCACTAAATATAGAGCATTACCTTCGCGCCATGGATATTTGCCTTTGGTTTTATCGTAATGGATCCATTTTTCATCGCAACTAATGATTCTGTGCAAAAATGATTTTCTGTTATAGCATTCAAGCAGAATTTCGTATATTTTAGTCCTTAAATGTCCATTTTAAAAGGACTTTTTTTGATTTTCTCGAAAAAAAGGTCAAATTGATCCCTAAAGAGAGGAGATAGAGGGTTAAGATCTTCTAAAAAAATTATCCCCATAAAATTCGACAATATAACTCTTACAATAAGAATTCACTCAGACATTAACTTACACAATTTTTTTCAGTTAGTATAATGCTCCCTTCGATCAAAAAATTAAAATGTTTTACGTACTGTAAAAAATAACTCAGACCAGCTGGACTATAATTTTGTTCTACAAAAATGATTTACTCAACATGCCCTTTCAGAATTGTAGGGTCGCTACACGCAGAAAAAAATATAGTTGTGCATGTTTACTGTAACCATTTCAACATTTTTAACAATATTATAGTCACAGTAACTATTTATATGATTGTGCTAACAATAATATGGTTAATTTACGATTCACATGATTGTATCAACCATATATATGGTTACAGTAAACAAGTATATTTTTGTGACAACCATTTATATGATGAAGGACTTACTACATAATAGCTCTCGGCTTATGGATATCATAATCTGATAACAACATATTATGATAAAATTATTCATCATAATAATGGTTGTCACAAACATGTACTTGTTTACTGTAACCATATATTTGCTACCACTTTCATATAAATAGTTACTGTGACTATAACATTGTTAAAAATGTTGAAATGGTTACAGTAAACATGCACAACTATATTTTTTTTCTCCGTATATTCTGTTCCAAAAATGGTGTTGGAACAGTGTGAAATATATTAAACGTACCTTAAGAATATATTAAAATCATTGTTTTTAGACAAACCACATAAAATTTGCAAGCGTTTAACATTTTTACTTGTCTGAGATCCCCTGCTTTGAGACCCCACAACGCCGCTCCTGTGTGGTTATTGGGCCTCTTCTGCTACGACTGTGTGATATTCCGTTTGAATCAGATTAGCCAGGTAGATATGACAAATTAATTTCGAAAATATTTCGATTCAGCATTATTTTGCAGTATTTTATAAAGAAAATCTTGTGTATTCCAGTATTTTCTATATAAAATATAAGTATGACATTATTTTCTATAGAAAATCTTCAGTACAACAGTATGTTGTATAGAAAATCTTTAGAATAATACTATTTTCTGAAGAAAATCATCAGTATAACAGTATGTTCTATAGAAAATCATCAGTATAACAGTATGTTCTATAGAAAATCATCAGTATAACAGTATGTTCTATAGAAAATCTTCAATATATGAGTATTTTCTGTACAAAATCGTTAGTGTAACAGTATTTTATTTTGTTATTTTTGTAGATAATTTGCAACACTGTCTTCCAAAAAAGGAAGACCGTAAAATAATAAAGTTGTTTCTATCATAGAGAAATATACATAGAGCGGAAACTCTGTTGTCCCAAACCTAACTCGGTTGTCAAAAACCTAAGTGGTGACATGTATGTATTAGTAAAAAAATTATGTGAAAACAAAAACAAGTAAGAGAGCTATATTTTAAACTTTTTTTAAATTTTTTTTAAACAATATTTTTTTAAAAAAATTTTTTTTCCAAATTGTTATTTATTTTTTTTTAAGTTTTTTCTAATTTTTTTTTTTTAATTTTTTTTTAGAAATTTTTTCTCTAATTAAAATTTTTTTTTTCCCGATTTTGAGCCATTGCAAGTCTAACTTACTATAGGCTTATATACATCTTTGCAAACACCAAAAACAAAATACGCAAAGCAATGAAACCAACACACATCCAATCATACGTTTTGTTGCTTTTTTATCAAGCATTCAATAAATTGTCTTTTTTTGATGAAATTTTCAGAGGTTGTCTCCGATTTTTGCTCATATCTCCATTATCGGATTTTGCTGATTTTAAATTGGAAACTTCTCGAAAACATGTCTGACAGAATTATAGAAGATTTTATATAAATCCTTCTCACGAAGGAGAAGGGTATAACAACACTTGTATGTGTGATTATTTTGATAAATTTTTTTTTGTTTGAGTTTTTTTTTTAGTTTCCGCTCTATGTGTATTTCTCTATTATTTCTAATACTTGGATATGTAGACGAGTTATTTCGTCTCTGGATCTAAGTATCCAAAATTATTAAGAAGCCATACATGTTCTTAAAAGTTTGAAACCATCCTTCATGAAGTATTTGGTAATATGGTCACCTAACTTACTGTGTTTCCTGTTTTATACTAGCAAGAATTTATTAAAAGTATTGAAGTTGAGTGAGTACATGGCCCGAATATAATGAGAGATGTATTGTGAAAATTTTGAGCAAACTAGGCCTGTCTTTCAGTGACTTTTAATTGGAGCTGTCGGAATCTTGGAAAACAGCAGAATACCTTCCATCTTTTCTGGAATCAGACATAGGTATAAGCTATCGGAGGTATAAGCAATTGGATGTTAGATATTTCAATACCACAATGATTCTAAATATCAAATGTTGTCATAAAGGTAAACATATTCTGAAATATTAAAAATCAACTAGAATAAAGTATTTGTTAGAAAAGTTCATCTTCTAGTTTCCTGACCCTGTAGGGAATGCCAATAGTGAATTTGTAGTGACTTACTAGCGACATTGTCAGCAGCACTACTACCATTTGGACCCCAGCGTAACGTATCTCTTCTGACGCTTAAAGGAAAGTTGTCGACATTTTAACTAGTGCAATTTTCGATAGAGTAAGAGTGTTGACATAGAGACTTATGGTTTTAGGTTGACTTCTGGGGTGTTTCATGCACTTATATTAATACGAATTTGAATTTCCTTGGCTTACATGAGTACGTACTTGGTACTTTACTGGTTTAAATTGTATCAAAATATGTCCAAAATTGTAGCAACCCTACAAATGTTTGCTGATTAAACGTTAAAGATACTGGTACCAGTATATTTTAACCAAGAGAGTGTAACTAAGTGTGTGTAAGAAGGTGTTTTTAATTTATATAAAAAACAACACAATCACATATTATATATTTAGATGTATCCGAGAGACTACACATGTGTAACTATATGCAAAATATTATACATAAAGGGACGTTGTAGATTTTTTTTTAATTTTAAGACATAAAGAAATGTATGCATATATACGAGGGCAAATTGAAAGTTTCTGGGAAAGTGAAAAAGATTTTACTGACAAGTATCATATCTATCAAACATTTTACATTTACATTTTCGAACATTCCTTTTGAGAATTTGTTTTCCTATATTGTGTTTAAAGTAATTTTTATTTCTACTTCGTACATACATACGTACGTGTACCCCCTCCCTTTACCATACATATTTTACAACATTTGACACTGTGTTGTGTGCTGTAGCAGTTTAATAAAAATTTAACCCGGAAAATGTAGGGGACCAATTTGTTAAAAGGCAACTGAATTTAATGGATTTTACTTGTTGACTAAATATTAATATTTAAATGAACAAAAAATACACAAAAAGAGAGAAAAACAAAAAACACAACAACTACATGTTTTACAAAAAAAAAAAAAAAAAACAGAAAAGGATTTAAATTGGCTGCTTGTTTTGGTAGCGTGATAATGGCTCCCTGCCAACAGCATTATTTGTTAAATGACATTTAAATGGATGTATTTTATTAATTAATTTTTGTTTACAATGTTCCAAAACAGTTGGTAGATGTAAGCATACATATGTTTACTTTTGCACATAGTGTTGTTAAATATAAATAGAAGTATGATGGTCTGAACATAAAGGATACTTAAAATTGTTTCACATTTTAAAAGTTATGGAACATTTTTAGGTTTTTGTACCAGCTTTACTAATATGGTAGGGGTATACCCATGTGTATATGAGTATAATTTTGTAATTTTATTTGTACTGTCAGCAGTGTCATATCGTACGGTGCACAGCAGAGTAGAATCAAAATATTTTGAAATAAATCTTCAATTTCTAACAAGCTGATTCGCTTGATATGGAATTTAAAATGTGAATATTAAATATTAGGTTTTGACGAGGAACCGAGAAGACTCCTCAAGAGCTGCGCTGTAAGCTGTCTAAGTAGGTCACTTGCAAAATGCTTGCGATTTTATTGTGGTTTATCCAAATCCAAACATTTTCAAATATTACTACAGAAAACCTGCATGCGTTTACTATTTATCTCTCATAGCTAGCGAGTCATACGCATTTGTAAATTCAAACTTCCAAAATACTTGACTGATTAACTACTCTATAGTCTAGACTGTTGGCTATTCTATAGTCAAGGCATTGATTATTATATTGTCAAGACTATTGACTATTCTATAGTCAAGACTATTGACTATTCCATAGTCAAGACTATTGACTATTCCATAGTCAAGACTATTGACTATTCCATAGTCAAGACTATTGACTATTCCATAGTCAAGATTATTGACCATTCTATAGTCAAGAATATTGACTATTCTATGGTCAAGACTATTGACAATTCCATAGTGAAGACTATTGACCATTCTATAGCCAAGACTATTGACCATTCTATAGTCAAGAATATTGACTATTCTATAGTCAAGACTATTGACTATTCCATAGTCAAGACTATTGACCATGCTATAGTCAAGAATATTGACTATTCTATGGTCAAGACTATTGACTATTCCATAGTCAAGACTATTGACTATTGACTATTCTATAGTCAAGACTATTGACTATTCTATAGTCAAGACTATTGACTATTCTATAGTGAATACTATTGACTATTCTATAGTCAAGACTATTGACAATTCTATAGTCAAGACTATTGACTATTCTATAGTCAAGACTATTGACTATTCTATAGTCAACTCTATTGACTATTATATAGTCAAGACTATTGACTATTCTATAGTCAAGACTATTGACTATTCTATAGTCAAGACTATTGACTATTCTATAGCCAAGACTATTGAACATGCTATAGTCAGGAATATTGACTATTCTATGGTCAAGACTATTGACTATTCCATAGTCAACACTATTGACAATTCTATAGTCAAGACTATTGACTATAGTCAAGACTATTGACTATAGTCAAGACTATTGACAATTCTATAGTCAAGACTATTGACTATTCTATAGTCAAGTCTATTGACTATTCTATAGTCAAGACTATTGACTATTCTATAGTCAAGACTATTGACTATTCTATAGTCAAGACTATTGACTATTCTATAGTCAAGACTATTGACAATTCTATAGTCAAGACTATTGACTATTCTATATTCAAGACAATTGACTATTCTATAGTCAAGACTATTGACTATTCTATAGTCAAAAATATTGAGAATTCTATAGTCAAGACTATTGACTATTCTATAGTCAAGACTATTGACTATTCTATAGTCAAGACTATTGACTATTCTATAGTGAATACTATTGACTATTCTATAGTCAAGACTATTGACAATTCTATAGTCAAGACTATTGACTATTCTATAGTCAACTCTATTGACTATTCTATAGTCAAGACTATTGACTATTCTATAGTCAAGACTATTGACTATTCCATAGTCAAGACTATTGACTATTGACTATTCTATAGTCAAGACTATTGACTATTCTATAGTCAAGACTATTGACAATTCTATAGTCAAGACTATTGACTATTCTATAGTCAACTCTATTGACTATTCTATAGTCAAGACTATTGACTATTCTATAGTCAAGACTATTGACAATTCTATAGTCAAGACTATTGACTATTCTATATTCAAGACAATTGACTATTCTATATTCAAGACAATTGACTATTCTATAGTCAAGACTATTGACTATTCTATAGTCAAAAATATTGAGAATTCTATAGTCAAGACTATTGACTATTCTATAGTCAAGACTATTGACTATTCTATAGTCAAGACTATTGACTATTCTATAGTGAATACTATTGACTATTCTATAGTCAAGACTATTGACAATTCTATAGTCAAGACTATTGACTATTCTATAGTCAAGACTATTGACAATTCTATAGTCAAGACTATTGACTATTCTATAGTCAACTCTATTGACTATTCTATAGTCAAGACTATTGACTATTCTATAGTCAAGACTATTGACTATTCCATAGTCAAGACTATTGACTATTGACTATTCTATAGTCAAGACTATTGACTATTCTATAGTGAATACTATTGACTATTCTATAGTGAATACTATTGACTATTCTATAGTCAAGACTATTGACAATTCTATAGTCAAGACTATTGACTATTCTATAGTCAAGACTATTGACTATTCTATAGTAAAGACTATTGACAGTTCTATAGTCGAGACTATTGACTATTCTATAGTCGAGACTATTGGCTATTCTATAGTCAAGACAATTGTCTATTCTATAGTCAAGACTATTGACTATTCTATAGTCATGTCTATTGACTATTCTATAGTCAAAAATATTGACAATTCTATAGTCACGACTATTGACTATTCTGTAATCACGACTATTGACTATTCTATAGTCAAGACTATTGATTATTCTATAGTCAAGACTATTGACTATTCCATAGTCAAGACTATTGACTATTGGCTATTCTATAGTCAAGACTATTGACTATTCTATAGTGAATACTATTGACTATTCTATAGTGAATACTATTGACTATTCTATAGTCAAGACTATTGACAATTCTATAGTCAAGACTATTGACTATTCTGTAATCACGACTATTGACTATTCTATAGTAAAGACTATTGACAGTTCTATAGTCGAGACTATTGACTATTCTATAGTCAAGACTATTGATTATTCTATAGTCAAGACTATTGACTATTCCATAGTCAAGACTATTGACTATTGACTATTCTATAGTCAAGACTATTGACTATTCTATAGTGAATACTATTGACTATTCTATAGTGAATACTATTGACTATTCTATAGTCAAGACTATTGACAATTCTATAGTCAAGTCTATTGACTATTCTGTAATCACGACTATTGACTATTCCATAGTAAAGACTATTGACAGTTCTATAGTCGAGACTATTGACTATTCTATAGTCGAGACTATTGGCTATTCTATAGTCAAGACAATTGTCTATTCTATAGTCAAGACTATTGACTATTCTATAGTCAAGTCTATTGACTATTCTATAGTCAAAAATATTGACAATTCTATAGTCACGACTATTGACTATTCTGTAATCACGACTATTGACTGTTCTATAGTCAAAAATATTGACTATTCTATAGTCAAGGCTGTTGACTATTCTATAGTCTAGAATATTGATTATTCTGCGGTGAAGAATATTGACAATTATTAGTATTATGCATTAAATTATTTTTCAAACAATGCCAAAAACACATTTCTGTACTCACCTCCAAATACATTATAGCACATCCAATTAGAGTAATTAACAAAAATATAGGACTAGCCACTTTGAAAACTTTAACCCGCCGATGATGGAACAAATAGCCAGCCAAAATACAGCAACCAAGAGCACAGCCCACCGAGATGGTAAGAAGAGATATTCTGCAAAGAAAATACAAAGAATATAATTCGTTATAGTGAAAATATTAAAGAAGTATTACAACCCACCTAAATGGCCAATTATAATCAGCCAAACAAGGCTCCGGTCCCGTACAACTGTCACAACCCGGTGCACACTGTAGACAAATGAAAACTTCTGCATAATAATTGCTGATATTATCCATATGCTCTTTCCAGGCTATCTCCATAATGGTGCCATTAAAACCATCCGGATGGCGTATGGAATAAAAGCCACGTCTGCACAAGCATTGGTAGGCGCCACGTGACCAGGTGTTGGGCGTAGCCAGAATTTTACTGGTGGTTATTGTCGGTGAATCGGAGGTGGGTAAGCGGTAATCACACTGAAAGAAAAGTGGGGAAATTAGGGGTTAATAAACTGTATTATACAAAAGGTGGGGTAAAATTTTAAGAAAATACAAAACTAAGTTATAAATATGTATGTACTTAGGAAAAATGTTTATTATTTTATAAGAAACTGTTATATATTTCTTTAGGTGCAATATGGTGACCCTTATTTTACACTTTCGATATTTTTGATACTTGCATAATCTAAAATTATTCTTCAATACCTAAAAACCAAATGATGAAAATCTAAGCAAAATCGGTAGTTTCGAGTTTAGGTTAAAATAATGTTTAAATATAAAAGATAACAGAACATATGATTTGATACCAAAAACAAAAAAATAAATAATAATAAAATTTCCTGCATTCTCAAATCCCAAATTTTACATTTTCAAAAATTTTGTTTAACGAAATTTGAAATGAGGATTGAAAATTAAAATTTTAACAGTAGTAGCCATAAAGAAATGTACATAGAGCGAAAACTCTCCTGTCAAAGACCTAACTCAGTTGTCAAAACCCTAAGTGGTGAGAATGTATTAGTAAATAAAACTATGTAAAAACAACACTCGTATGTGTAACTTTTTTGAGTAAAATTTTGGTTTGAGTTTTTTTCCAGTTTCCGCTCTTGTTGCTTATAAAGGGTCTTTCATT
This sequence comes from Calliphora vomitoria, assembly GCA_942486065.2. Lineage (NCBI taxonomy): Eukaryota > Metazoa > Arthropoda > Insecta > Diptera > Calliphoridae > Calliphora > Calliphora vomitoria. Next base: position 110,585,187 of record OW818030.2, on the reverse strand, counting down.
AAGCGATTCATATATTACAATTAAAATAAAACATAGTATGTGTAAGATATCATCCACATTTTTTATTTATTTGAAAGGCCTAATGATGCCATTATGAATGGAACATGACATCGTGTAAATGTCCGCCGCAGCTTCGCTGGGTGGTCTGCATCCGAAATGTCCAATTTTCCATGACTCTGGTGCATAAATTAGGCTGAATTTTACCGATGGCATGGTTTATTTGGCTTTGGGGGACTTTGTGGTTTGTGGCTTATTCTCATAGAACTGCGACTTAAGAAAATAGCTTAAGAGAAAATCTTACGGGGTCAAACGATATCTGTGGCTAGTTCACATGCCCTCAAAGCGCTCATGCAGAATGTTCAATGTGGCGTTAGCTGTGTGGCGCAGTCCTGTTAAAACGACATGTCGTTGGTGTCCGTAACATTCATGTTAGGCCAAAAGAAGTTAGTACTCATCGACCTCAAAGAAATATGGAGAAACAGTGACTTTTTTGAGATGCAATGAACGTTCATGGATCTCATATGGATTTGTACCGTTCCATATTCGACAATTTTGTTTTTTAACGTACCCATTGATCCAGAAATTAGCCTTTTCTCTTTAAAACTGCTCCAGGACCTATTCAGCGAACACATGTCATTGTTGTTAAACGCCATATCCATCGATGGTGATTTGGTAAAACAAACTGAATAAATGATAGCCAACTCGATAGATGTAGCTTCAAAAACATGGCCGCTATCGACTGCCAAAGTTCGGATGTTCCTATTGGAAGACCCTTTAGATTAGTCTGAGGACTCATTTGAAATTGCCTGATTATGAAATTTGTTTAGTCATAAATTTGTTAAAATTCATTTCGTGGCCTATTTTTTAGTATTTCATTTCAGATTGTTTTCTTTGGTTGCAAATTTATGTGTTCGTAATTTTAAATTTCTAGGATATTGTTAACCCTGCATATGTCCAACACAACAAAGTTACACCTGTAAAGTAAAAATTATTAAAAGTATAAAATGCATGACATTTTTATACCCAACACCACCCCGGCAATGTCGTCCATCTGGCTGGTTGTCCATGTAAACCTTGTGCGGAAGGTACAATTTTGAAGAAATTTCGATCAAATCTGGTACATGCATTTGTTTCAGCTCAAGGACGAAGTCTATTGAAACTGGCTGAAATCTGTTCATTATTTCACCTAGCCCCCATACAAATGTCCTACCGGAATTAAACTTTAGTCGGCGTTTTTTGCTTATATTTAGCCACTGTGGGACTTTTAAATACTTATTATATTTTTCTACTTGAACTTTATTTGTTGTTAAGTCAAATATAAGAATGTATAAAGGAAGTTTAATTTGCTGTTAATTTGAACAAGTAATGGTGCGTATGATTAATATTTATTTCAATGTATGAATTCAATATTAATCATACGCAAGTGAGAGTTATTTAAGGAATATTAATATGTAATAGTTATTTTGGAGGATTTGAACAAGAAAATTGGTGTGTCAACATGTTTGCAATTTCCTTAGGATTCTTTTGAGACTCATAGTACAGTTTAAGTTAAACATGGGCTTCATTAACCCATGATAACCTAAAATCAAAATTATTATTTTTTCTCACATCAATTAGAACATCACAAATATTAAACTACGAAATTAATATATAAAATATATTGTATATTCGGCTGTGCCGAATCTTATGTACCTTTCACCAAATTATATTTTAAAATAGAAAATTTAAATTTTTTTAGGTAAACAAAATTTAAAAAAAAATTTTTTCCAATTTTTAAAAAAAAAAAAATCTTAAATTTATATGTGAAACCAAATTTATAAAAAAAAAATTTTTGTGAAAAAAAAAATTGGGATAAAAAATATTTTTCCCGATTTTGACCAATTGTGGGTCCGACTTACTTTGGCCTTATATAAGGTGTTTGAAATACCTATTATTGGATATCCATATTATATATATTAATGATCCAGATATAGGTCAAAAATTGAGGCTGTCCTGGTTTTTTCCTTATATCTCAGCCAGTTGTTGGCCGATTGCGTTGGCTTTAAATAGCATCCGAGCCGGAAGAATTTCCGTTATATTGATGTGTGAATCTTGTATATATTGTTTAAAATATCCCTAAAAGCATTAATAATGACATGGGGATTTCTGAAGCCCGACATTAGAGTATCAAATTTTAAAGTTTTTGCTATTAGAAAAATATAATGAACTCACACAGGTCTGTTTCAATTAACGTATCAATAAAATCAGGATATTTATTTATTTATTCAAGCATTTTTTTTTTAGAAAAACTCCGTTTCGTTTTTGCTAATTTAAAACAATTGTTAACAGGTTTCGCATATGTTTTAAATCTACTTATATATCAAAGGATATATATTTTAACCAAAATATTAATTTTCGGCAAATTGAAAAATTTTCAAGGAACTACTAATTTTTGATATAAATACATAGTTTAATAATATTAATCAAGGATGGCTACCGATTCAAAACTGTAAAAACGCTAATTTGGATAACGGTGATTTATCGATAACGGAATTTTGGATTATTTTGGTAACGGTATTTGAGCGCTAAAGTATTTGTTGTTGTTTCGGAAAAGGTATTTTAATGATAACGGTAATTTCATCCTGAATTGAATTACACGGTGCTACAGTGATAAAAATAACTAAAAACTTGTGTCCAATAATTTCAGAAACACCCCCAAATTCAGAAGATATTCTAAAAAACCGATTTCAGTGATGTTCGTCAACTTATCGACATGTAACTCAGTCAATTTTTGACCGACTTTAATTTATTTTACGGAGTTATAAGTATTGATTTTGTTAAGAATATCTAAAAAAAATATATCAACTTTTTTTTAATTTAGTAGTTTTTTATCGCTTATTTTGATATGAAAGCTTAAAAAAATTTATAGCAATGTATAAAGATATATATTTTTAATTTTAAATTTCTGTTGTAAATTCAAATCCAGAAACATTACTGTGTAATATTTCATTAGGATATTATTTCAAAAATAAAATGTATCTAAGCCACTGTTAGCTAATTTTAAAATCTACAAACATTATTTGTTAAATACTTAGTAATTACGAACAAGTAAAAATAAGTCATATGTGTTTCCGCCCGGGATCGAACCGGGGGCCTTCCGCGTGTTAGGCGGATGTGATAACCACTACAATTTAATTTTGTTTGTTGTCTTGTACCTAAATATAGTTTCCGTGGTGTAGTGGTTATCACATCCGCCTAACACGCGGAAGGCCCCCGGTTCGATCCCGGGCGGAAACATGACGACTTTTTTATAATTAGTGTAAATAATTACATATTTCAGTTTCCTACAATCATACAACTTGATGCAAATGTTGCCTGCCTGTTCTTTTTTTCAAATAGAGATTTCCAGACAACTACCTTACAGGTGCACAATATACAGGTGCACAATATACAAATACTTATAAATATGCACATAATACATAAAATGCAATTTTCTAACTTTATATTGAATTTAAACACTAGAAACTATTTAAGTTATCGTCTATTTATAGTTTCCGTGGTGTAGTGGTTCGATCCCGGGCGGAAACACATAATAATATTTTTATTATTTCGACAGGAACAAATTGATGAACCACTAATTTGAAGTAATTAAAAATTTAATTGATAATAATTAAGAAGTACTCTCAATTAAGTTTACGCCGACACTACTTGATGATTTTGAGTGGAACGGGGAGTTAAGACGAAAAGTATAATTTTCAAAATAAATAAAATTGATTAAATATATTTATAAAAATAGACATGGCTATATCGACTCCGCTATCTATGACGATCTAGGATATATATACTTTGTGGGGTCTCTAATGAATAATGTAGAAATTACAAACGGAATGACAAACTTATATATACCCTTGCCACTCATGGTGAAGGGTATAAAATGAGAAAAACAAGGGTTATCTGAGTTTTCAAATAATGTCTCCTATTTAAGATCTTATTCATATTGAAATGTTTATTGTATCAAAGTTTTAAAATTTTTGTTGTTTAAAACTTTGATAAAATACAAATTTCTTTATAAATACTTGGGTAGTGGACTACAAGTGGTATGAATAATATTTTTCTAAATATTAATTTGAATTTTTCAATATAAGTTTATGGAGAATTATGGACGAGTTGTTTGTGCATCATTACTTCATGCTTAAGGAATTGTCAGCAATGAAATGTCATCAAATGACCATCGAAATGTTTTTTATTCTCAACACCATGCACGTAGAGAAAAAATATAGTTGTAAATGTTTACTCTAACCTTTTCAAAACTGTAATTATTAACATGGTTGTGGTAACCATAATGCGTTAAAGTTATGATTCTCATGATTATAGCAATCATATTGTAGTAAATATGTATATATTTATGACAACCCTTTTATGATGAACGATTTACTATATTATGTTGTTTTCGGCTTATAAGGACTGAGATCGTACAATTCTTAACATACATATATGTTAATAACAAGTCCAATTATAGACCGATCACCATGAAATTAGGTGGTGTGATCAATGTCTATATGAAAGTTATTTATGTTGCATTTTATGTGTATACCAATATTTTTAGGAGATTTATGCTCGTTAAAGTGATTATCGGAACCAGGCCTTATATTGGAGCTATGACTAATTATGAACCGATCATAATAAAATTTGGTGACATGAATTCTGTATATATAAAACTTATTTGGAGAAAAAATTGTGTAGATTCATATATAAATTAAACATTTATGACCGATAAAGTCCAATTTCGGGAGGACATTTATATGGGGGCTAGGTGAAATAATGAACCGATTTCAGCCAATTTCAATAGGCTTGGTCCTTGGGCAGAAAAAATGATATGTACCAAATTTTATCGAAATATCTTCAAGATTGCGACCTGTATTCTGCGCACAAGGTTTACATGGACAACCAGCCAGCCAGCCAGCCAGATGGACGGACGGACGGACATCGTTTAATCGACTCAGAAAGTGATTCTGAGTCGATCGGTATACTAATATTTTTGGGCGTTACAAACACCTGCACAAATCCATTATACCCTCCCCACTATGGTGGTGTAGGGTATAAAAATGAAACCACTAAACTTACAGTTTTGAATTTTTTTATTTGATTAAAATTATTATTACAATTTACAAAAAAAAAAAAAAAAAATATATATATATATATATATATATATATATATATATATATATATATATATATATATATATATATATATATATATATATATATATATTTATATAGTTCTAATCACTAGTCATGAAATTTTGAACCTTTTTCGGAAACCCTTCCATTATGGTTTTTATAGTGATTTCTGTCACTTTGTTCGAAGAGGTTCCATCTCCGTTTAAAATCTACCACACTTGTGCACACATTTTTTGTGCTCTTCAATTCTCTTTTAATAAGAGCCCAATATCTCTCCACTGGCCTTAGCCAGGAGTTTGCTGAATTTGCCTCTCTTGGCAAAAATACCACATTATTGTTCTTTTACCACTCAAGACTTTTCTTACCATAGTGACAGGGTACCGAATCAGGCCAAATATAAGTGGACCCACTAAGAAGAAGTCTTATGAATGGGAGCATCGTTTTTTGTAAACATTCCTTGATGTAAATTTCGGTATTTATAGAGCCCTTTGTAACAAATGTTTGGCTTTTTTAATGCAACTGCATATTGCTTGCCATACCAAGAACTTTTTAGGAAATTTTGTCTGCTTTTGGGTCCTAAACTTTTCTTCAACATTCCCTTGAGCATCAGCAACATCAAAATTTTGATCCGGAAGCTGCGAAAAATCTGCCAGAACATACGTTTCGTCATCCATTATGCAGTAGGAATATTTTTTATCAAATTTGACTTCAATTTCCGTTCTCTGTTTCTGGCCTCTAAATTTTTAGCAGCGTTCTTGTCAGGAACTTTTTGAGCCTTGTATGTTTTTGAACCTGCATTGGCTTTAACTTTTTGTTCCAAATAGTCCGAGCACTGAGCTAACCTGGCTGCTTTCCTACCTGATGTGTTGGGAGCTCTTTTGAAAATGCTTTCTATTTTTTTTTTTTTTGGCTTAATAAACATCATGTGAACCATTCCTTCTACCTGAACCAGGTTTTCTATCAACGGACAAGTTCTTCCGGTACTGTTGAATAACATTGGAAACAGTTTGACGGCAGACCTTTGAATGCTCGGCCAACTTTTTGTAGGACCAAGTTGGGCTTTGTTGAAAATATTTAATAATTTTAGTACGCACTTTTTGCTGGTCACTCACTTTAATCAGATTAACAATAAATTAATATAATTGACATTAAACATAATAACTGACATGGTTTACAAAGGTAACTTGATAAAAAAAAAAAAATCAAATAATACTTAGCTTAAAAGTTTTCATGAAAAACGTGTGTTAAGAATTTTTTGATCTCAGTCCTTACTTAGTTATCATAATCTGAGAACAATACATTACGATATTTATAATGATTCATCATGAACATGATTGCCATAAATATATATTTATTTACTGCAATTATATATATGTTTGCGACTATCATGTGAGTGGTAATTTTAACATATTATGGTTACCGTAATTATATAAATAGTTACAGTGAATTAAATGTTAAAATGGTTACAGTAAACATGTACAACTATATTTTTTCTCTGAGTGTGCTCTTTAATCTCCTCAACCATTTGTCAAACACAATTTTCTTAATAGACTTTTAATGACTTCCTTATAAACCATTATAACCATAAGCTCCTTAAAGTAACAAAAAAAAAAAAAAACGAAAAAAAAATAATAACCATAAAACTACTCACCACCATTGTATCACGATGACATTTGTGCGATTTATGAAACGCTTGTATATCGTTAATGTATTCACTCGTTTGCGTATCGACCAAATGCAAACGGCGCGTTTGTATTTGCTGATAATTGAATCGATACGCTACCGGTGCTTCGCATTGATTGACACGCAAACCCGTCACATCAATATCGATACTTATGAAACCGCGCAGTCCATGACGACCATTCGGTGGTATTGCAATGCTGTATGATAAAATCCATTTGCTGAGCGAACACGAAAAGTATGGGAATGTCCACCAGCCTTTATAGTAGATATTCGGTGGGCTGGGTGCAAATTTCGGTGAGCGTAATGTGGGCGAAGAGCTTTCGTCAGCAAACCTAATGATGAAGTAGAGAAGAGGACAGGAAAGAAATTAATAAAAGTAATTGGATATAGTTAAATTTATATTGTATGTATGAATTTTATTTGCTGTTAAGTCAAATATAAGAATGTATAAAGGAAGTTTAATTTGCTGTTAATTTTAACAAGTAATAGTGCGTATGATTAATATTTATTTCAATGTATGAATTCAATATAAATCATACGCTTGGGGGGTGGAGTTATTTAAGGAATATTAATAATAGTGTTTTTTTTTTTTGTAGATTTTAACAAGGAAATAGGTATTCTTTTTAGACTCTATAAAGTTTATGTATCAAAAATCAATTTAGTCTGTCTTTCTGGCTTTCATGGTTGAAATAACAACTTACAGACAGACTTAAGGGACTATATGTTGCTCATATTAGTCATGGATATCTGACAAGAGTTGCTCGTTTGAAAATCAATAAATATTCTTATGTAAACCAGCATTTCTTTTCCACAAATTTCTTTGCGAAATTTAATTTATTTGAATTGCCCTTTTATGCTTTTGTTAATAATTTTTTTCTTCGATTTTAGTTATATAATCTTTTTTCTTTGTTTTCTCCCGTAAAAATTAAATATTAATGATTCTTTTATATCTCACCCAGAGTAAACTTTTCCTTCTTGCGGTTCTTGCAAGTGTTTATCAAATAAACACCTAAACTTCTTACTTTAAAAGCTCTAGCAAAACAAGAGTATCATGGTCATATCGAACTATAATGTTTAACAATTTGAAACTAATTGTTTGAAGCCCCTTGCTTTATGAAATTTAACAAAACTATATGCAAGAAAATGCAGGAAAATTTTCAAAAAACAACTGCTAAAACTTGTAAATAAGTAAGGGAATAAAAAAAAAACTTTTTTCTTGGTCATTATTTATACACAACAAATTTCGCCCAAAAAAAAAAAAAAACTTTGAAATATAATTCATTGTTTTACACAAACTTTAACCTACTCGTGCTGCAAAGAAATGAGCAAAACTGAGCTGTAAGTAGTAGTAGACAAGGCTAAATAAAACATCGTTGTACAAGGCAAGAAAGTTTGCCAAAAAGAAATAAATAAATACATACTTTTATGTATCTACTAATGTAAAACTATACAAACAAAATTTTTGAAGGAACTAAAACTATAAATGATATAAATGTTAAAGAAAAAACTTAAACAAAATTATAAAAAACACCAAAACAAACTTGAGAAATAAGGAATATAATAATTTGACTTTAAAACGTGACAGTGTGTTTGTAGTAAAATCCTTAAGTAAAATGAAAATTTGTTAAAAATATGGCAAGAAACAAAATATCATTCATTGTTAAGGAAACTACGTTTAAAGTTTTTCAATTATGATAGTTTGTTGGGTGGTAGTAGAAGTGTATCTGTGTGCTTGTTTCCGTTATATGTTAAACGACTAACAGTGGGCTGCAGAGGAAAAGATTTCCTCTGATGTTGTAATATAAGCTGTAAAGTTTGAAATTATAAAAAAGTTTTGTTTCCTTTGATAAAGAGAGTAGAGTTGAATAATGACTCACATTTATTACAATGTTGTCGAGACTCATATTCACTCGTAAAGTTTGACCTAATCATCATACTCATACTTAACAATATTTATGACGTTGTTGATTTCGACTCTACTTTACTCAATTTGTATAGACGATGCAAAATAAGTATGATTCGAATACGAACACTAAAATGCTCATTATGTGGCTGTGTGTTTCAGTGTTGCCGAATTTCAAAAAAAACATGCATGAGTCGATTGAGTTGAATCAATAGTAAGCATCATAAGTATTTTCCTAAAAGTATAATTCAGGTTAAGGTTATTTATGAATCAAACGGATTTGAGTTCATATGAGTATGATGTCTATGTCGGATTCATATTTAATGCTACGCATACTTATAAATCAATGTTATTGTGAGTACGAGTAGTTTAATTTCTATACTTATAATTACTCACTTATATTTCATAAGTGCGTATGAATAACAAAAAAATGATTCATTGCTGATCTCTGATGTTTACATCAAGTAAACAATTGTTATGTGTTTTTTATGTATATTTTTTAACCCATTTGTAAAGACTTTTACAATTATTTACTTTATTTACATCATTTCTTTTACATCAAATAAAATAAAGGTTTAAATATTGGGTAAATATTGACTTAAAAATGTGGGATTTACACTAGATGACGTATCTTTTGAAATCGGTTTTTGTTTTTAATAACTTATATGTGATTTTGAAGAATACCTATCTATCATTTATTCTCATTTAGTTATTGAATACAGTAGTGTAAACAACAAGGTTTTTTTTCTGCTTCGAAAATCTCGAATTTTTTACTAACAAAGCGTCATATAAGGGAAGTTTTGCTTTACTTCTTTAATTTGAAAAAAAGTGTAGCTGAAGCACACCGATTGCTCACAGAAGCTTATGGTGAATGTGTTTCATCGGTTTCAATGTACGAGAAATATTTTGTGCGGTTCAGAAGTGGTGATTTTGGCACGGAAGACAAAGATCGCACAGGCCAGCCAAAAAAGTTTTAAGATCTTGAAGATTATTGTAAAACTCAACAGGTGTTTGCAAAATAATTGGGAGCTACTCAAGCAGCAATTTCAAAATGTTTGAAAGCAGCAGGCTTCATCCAAATGCAGGACAATTGGGTACCATACGAATTGAAGCTGAGAGACCTTGAAAGACGATTTTGTATATCTGAAATGTTGCTTGAACGCTATAAAAGAAAATCATTTTTGAACCGAATCATTACTTGTAATGAAAAATAGATCTATTACGATAACCCCAAGTGTAAAACATGGCTCGCAAGGTTGGCGAATGGATACCCAAGCCAAATATCCATGGGGCTAAGGTAATTATCAGTATTTGGTGGGAGAAAAAGGGTCCTATCTATTATGAGCTGCTCTTATATGACTAGACTATCACAAGGAAACTATACCGAACGCAACAGATTCATTTGAAGCGAGCGTTGGCAAAAAAAAAAAAAAAAATGACCAGAATATGCGGCCAGACATGAAACCGTAATATTCCATCATGACTCTAGGCTAGATATTGCAATACCTGTTAAAAACTATTTAGAAAGAAGTCGTTGGCAAGTTTTACCTCACCCGTCCGACTACTATTTGTTTCGATCGATGCCGAATGCTCTCTCTTGGATACGCTTCATTTTGGACATAGTATCCGATATCTGCTTGATTCAATCTTGACTTCGAAAGATGAGCAGTTCTTTTGGCTCGGAATCCATATGTTGCCAGAAAGATAGCTAACAATGGCAAATACATTGAATAAATTTAAATTGTGCAAATATTTAAAACAAAATTTCCATACAAAATTTGTTTTATAAACCTTTGATAAATTTATAAACTGTTTATGCATATGGGGGTAAAAATTTAAAAAATCCAACATTTTTAGGTTTTTTTTGTTGAAATTTTTTACTTTTTTTTACGTAATTTTTACAAAATTTAGATTTAAAGAAGCTGGGTTTATGGCAAAGAAGTTTTATTCTTCTTTTCCAACCAAATTCAAAATTGATAACGTTAGCTTAGGGTGAAAACGTGATAAGTCCCTTTTGTAAAATATTTGTTAATACAGTTTTTTTACATATTTGAAATGATTTATAAGTCCTTTTCTGGGACTTACCACCCTACATCACCATATTGGTTAGGGTATTATGCGTTTGTGAAGATGTTTTTTACGCCCAAAAGTATTAGTCTAACCCCTTCCTTAAAGTAGTTCTGAGTCGGTCCATTATTTCACGTAGCCCTCATATAGAGAAAGCTGCTTTAGCTCATATACTTGATGTAGTGTTGGGCTTGATCGACTATTCTTTCTTACTTGGTAATTATTTATTTTGTATTTTTTGTATGTGGTTTTTCAAGGCCTAAAACCGAAAACGACAATTAATCTTCGTTATTTACTTTTAATGTATTTTCAGTCAAAAAATTCAAAATTTAGAAATGAAAAACAAACTTTTTCCAATGATTCATGCAATTTCTCTAAAAAGATTTCTTTAAATTTTTTAAAGAATGTAGCATACTGACATTCGCAGGCTAGACAATGAATGACATAAACTCATTTAAAAATATTGATCATAGGAGTATTGCCTGACAATTCAACTTCAAATAACTGTTTATTTATTTAATTTATAAAAAAAAGAATGCAAAATTTTTGTAACAAAGACTTAGTTATTTTCAAATATAGGATACAAGTATGGAATACTAGCTGACCGGCACGCTTCGTTAACCCAATTAGAAGAAAGAAATATCACTATTAAGTCTTCCTTTGTGAATTATACTAGTTCAGGATAATATGTTTCTAGTTTAATGTTTATTGGTTCATTGTAATGTGAATTCTAGGACATTCGAATAAAAAAGTATCATTAAGACCCCCTTTTTCTATTCTTACTTAGCATCATGAATGTCTAATTGCATATTTCTGTGTCCACTATTATAGACAATACAAAAGAAAGGTACAACTAAAATCACCTTTTGTGAATTCTAACTCATTCAGAATCATGTGTGAATAATTTTTATTTTTTGGGTTTATTATTATAAAATATTCAAAAAGTACCATTACAGTGAAGAAATAGTACCATTAGTTATCCTTTTTGAACTCACATTCACTAAACCATGAATGCTTAATTTCCTATTTCTATGTCAATTGTTATAGAATATTTAAAAAGTACTATTAGTTGGAAAAAAGTACCTGCAAGTCTCCTTTTTATATTTTAACTCAGTCAGGATCATCGTCAAGTTTGTACTTTTAAAGTAGTTTCCTGATTCTAGGTTCAATATTATAGAAAATTCGAAAAGTACTATTTGAAGAATGAAAAAGTACTATTTAGTTTTGTTTAGTTCTCTATTATTGATATCAAAATACCATTGATCACCCTCTTATTGATTATTTCTTTACTAAGAAGTATATTATCCAAGTTTAATGAATATAAGGACTGAGGTCGAAAAATTCTTAACACACGTTTTTCATTAAAACTTTTAACCCAAGTATTATTTGATTTTTATTTTGATCAAGTTACCTTTGTAAAGCATGTCAGTTATTATATTTAATGTCAATTATGTTCATTTGTTGTTAATCTGATTAAAATGAGTGACCAGAAAAAAGTGCGTACTAAAATTATTGAATATTTTCAACAAAACCCAACTTGGTCCTACAAAAATTTGGCCAAGCATTCAAACTATTTGGTACGAAAACTTAAAGCTAATGCAGGTTCAAAAACATAAAAGGCTCAAAAAGTTCCTGACAGGAACGCTGCTCAATATTTGGAGGCCAAAAACAGAGCACAGAAAATGAAGTCAAATTTTATAAAAAAAAATATTCCTGCTGCGCATGGATGACGAAACGTATGTTCTGGCAGATTTTTCGCAGGTTCCGGGTCAAAATTTTGATGTTGCTGATGCTCGAGGGAATGTTGAAGAAAAGTTTAGGATCCAAAAGCAGACAAAATTTACCAAAAAGTTCTTGGTATGGCAAGCAATATGAAGTTGCGCAAAAAAAAACCAAACATTTATTACAAAGTTTTCTATAAATATCGAAATTTACATCAAGGAATGTTACAAAAATTGTGCTTCCATTCATAAGACTTCTTAGTGTGTCCACTTATTTTTGGCCTGATTTGGCGCCCAGTCACTATGGTGGAAATCACATAACCGATCGGTTTTAAACTTTTTAAAACCGAAACCGCTGTTTTGATACACTTCGGTTTTTTGGAAACTCTACATTTGCATATAACATTTTATCTATATTTAATTTAAAATCTCTATTGTCACTAAAGTTGCTCTCAAAAGGCAAAAAAACTCTACAGTTTTTTGGAAACTCTACATTTGCATATAACATTTTATCTATAACTCTGTTATTTGATTCAAAATATCTATTGTCACTAGAGTTGCTCTCAAAAGGCAATGGAGATACGTTTTTGATATCAGTAGTAGAGATGACGATTAATTTCAAAACGAAGTAATATTTCTTAAAAAAGCTAAGATTTACATTTTTAGGTTAAAATTAAATTAATAAACTAATAATAAATACAAGTCTATGACTGAGATAATAATTTTTAAATTTTCACATATAAATTTACTTGAGATGTTTGTGTCCTAGAATCACGTCAATTATATTGTTACATTTTAACCTTTTTAAAACGTTGGTTTATTTCCTTTAAATAAACAGAATACTTTTGATTGCAAAAAAAAATTTTTTAAATTGTAACAACTCTTTATTTAAAATATACAACAACCACAGTTCAAATAGTCACTCTGTGTCTTTATACACGTTTATCAATTCGCAGAAATCCACACACACTTTATAATGTACAAACTTAAAAGTACAAGGCAGTTGCTGTTAACTCTAACAGCGCCTATGATCAAATCACTCACTACTGCAACCTCTGCCATTATTTATATACACGCCATCTTTCGTGAATCTTCTAAAATGCTCTTAACGGACAAACTAGTATGTTCGAATTCTAGAGCATTCAATGTCAATGTTAGCAGCTAAAATATTTAGTGTTGCCATACTTATGAACAATGTTAATAACCGCATGCTATTAACATTGTTGATAAGTAGAAGCTTCTACTGTTTATAAACATGATGAATGCTGCAGGCAGTGGTTACAGACTGTTAAATTCAAATCGCTATTGCACATTCTTAACAATATAGATTACAAAGAGACAGTGTAGTAGCTGATTCAAAGTAGATAACGTATCACTAACTTCATTTAATGACATAGTTTCCTGATTAGCTACTTAACTGGTCACTTGAAACGGATTACAAAGACACACTGGAATATATTACTTCTGGAGAGTAAAATAACTACAACCCGAAGTTAAATATCAAAAACGTTTAAACAGCATGCATCCCAAATTAGTTACCCTGAAGAAAACCTGGGGACAAGTGTCTCAAAGTCACCAGTTTCGTCGCCTATTTTGGCGTATACATTTGCATATTTGTCTTTGATGAGAAAAAAAAAGAAAAACATGAATTTGAAGACGACTCTTCCAACTGTTATGAATTCGTATCTTTTTGATATAAATGTTTGTAATACAACTTCAAATTTTAACACAATATGCAGTTTCATTATCGACATCTACTTCAGTAAAGTAACAAAAGTGTAGGCTAGGATTACTAAAATGTACTAGAGAGTATCTGGTTCCAATGTCTACATATTGTCCCAAAAGAAGTACCAAATCAATAGTAAGTACTATCGTCAGTAGCAGAGTTCCACGCATTGTCTGGGGTATATTAAATCACTAGTACTGGTGACTGTGTCAATAGTAAGTCATTACATTTTCACTATTGACATTTCCTGCAGGGTAGGGACACTAAGGGGTCTATTGCTTCTACACTAGATTACTTAGAATGTATAAAGTAAACAATACACTTTTCTTTGAATTCTCACAAATACTAGTTATAGAATTCATATCATAAAAATATTTGTCTAACAACCACCACTTTGCAACATCTGTTTTCCCATAAACATTTGCACTTATTCATTCTTAACATTCAATTTATGAGTTCGAAACAAATGTTTTTCTGCTTGTGTGCCAAAACAAAAGTCATCATCAATTACGTGCTCCAACGTTTTGAAGGAGGAGGAGCAGGATGTTTGGTTTTTGCGTGTTTTTATAAAAATAAAACAAAATGAGCAACATTATATAAACAACAAAGAAAAACAAAAAAAGAATTAAAATCAAATACATTTTGTCTAATCCAACATAAACTCTTAATTACTTTTTTTTATACTTGTGTTCATTGTAATTTTATAAATGAAAGCTACTGATTTACTTACCAAGGATACATTTGTGAGGGTTTCTTTCCAATTTGTAGGCCCTCCTCTTCGAAACGTTGCATTTCACCATTCTTATCATGATTTTTCTTAATCCACCACACGTACGACTGTATGGAGCCATTGGTTATATTAAGTGCCAAAATTCTGGCACCCGTAGTATAATCATCACTTAGTAAGCCTTTGGCCAAAGCATCCGATAAACCTGTATGTGGACAATGAGAAAAATAAAGCAGCACAATTTATTAGACAATGGTCATTTAAGGTGAAAGGAAGGAAATATTTTATTTTTGTTGAGTAATTAAGAATGTTTATATGTAGATATATGAACTTTTCTCAAAATTTATTAATATTTGGGGTAAATAAATTTAGTTTTACAATTTACAGTTATGTTAGTTTAAAGTAAAAATACACAGATTCTTTATGATCATACAAAATATGAAGTTGCTTAAAAAAAATTTAAAGTCGCTTTGGTTTGTCTTTCAACGAATTTAATTTTGTTCCAGTTATTTCAAGTTATTTGCATGGTTGTTAAATTTTTTTTGGAAAAGCTCATATACATATTTTAAAATTATTCTATTTAAGTGCATTATATAAGTTGCTCTACATCATATTCTTTTTTTTATTTTTCTAAAAATACCACTTACCTCCATGTCTTATAATGCCCACTTCCTGTAAAATGGAAGCAATCAAATCAGCCTTTTGTCTCGAACTATCATAGCGCTCCGAATTGATGGGTACTTGCAAGGGACGATACAACGTTGAAATGCACAAAGTACCCAAGTTTTCAGTGGCAATGTCATGTATGGTTACCAGCGACTGTTCAATGGCATCCTGTTGAAACCAAAAAATGGACACAAAAACAATAAATAAATTAAAATGAGTTTTTTAAAAGATGACATTATTTTTTTATGGCAGAGTAACTAAACTAAGCCCTTCATAAATTTATTACTTATGTTTTTGTTGGTATTGTTGTTGCTGTGGCATAAACTTTATTTACAGTTTTTTATTACTTTTGGAATAGGGCCAATATGTTAGTTTAAGTTGTTTTTGTTATTGTTGTTAAAACGCTTTTACAAAACAATTAGTTTAATTGCTGTTTATGATAAA
Source organism: Calliphora vomitoria (assembly GCA_942486065.2). Taxonomy (NCBI): domain Eukaryota; kingdom Metazoa; phylum Arthropoda; class Insecta; order Diptera; family Calliphoridae; genus Calliphora; species Calliphora vomitoria. The sequence goes on along the minus strand of OW818030.2, from coordinate 110,569,090 downwards.
TTATACCACTTTATTTGTTGTAGTTAGAGTGGTGAATTCCACAAGAGTAGCATGAATACTTATGCAACAATAAATTTTTTACACCCTTAAGCTTTTTCTCTTTATTATTTATGTACCTACTCTCATATACACACATACATAAATATATAAGTTTGTGTGTGTTTTGTTTATGATAGACGACAACTAAAAAGCCCAAGTGTTGATGTACTTAAGAGCGTCGTGTATATTTTATAGGTTTTTCTATTATTTGTGTATGTTTTTCTCATTGCTGTTGTTTTGAACTTGTTTTTGCTGTCTTTGTTGTTTTTTTTTTTTTTGCTTTGTTTCATCTGTTTTAATCCCGCCATTTGACCTTTTAATTACTAGTCGTTTTATTATTATTTTTTTTTACACATGATCCGCAGTATTGGCGGGATTAAGTTTAATGAACTGTTATTGACACACATACGTACATAGTAAATAATGTGTATCACTTTTTATTTGATTTTCATTATAAATTAGTTAACATTTATAATGTTTGCTGGAAAAAAACCAGAGGCGTAGTTGTAAAGGGGCATACTAATTTGGGTAATGCTAAAGTAGGAGCAATATGTAATATTTTGGAATTGGACTTCCAAATGTCATGTGAACTAAGTTTTTAATTGTATCACATATTTTATTACAAAATGCTACCGATTTGTCAAGATAAAGAGTGAGCCAGAAAAAAACTTATACCTGTATTAAGTTAAATAAAACTTAAACCGTTCAATATAGAAAATTCTCAAAAATACGTAAATTTTTTCAACTATTGTACAAATTCATTAAACATTAAACATTGACATATTACTCGGTATTTATAAATTTATCCACTCTTCCCGAAAATCCTTCTATTAAATATTTTATAGTTCCTTCCGTTACCTTTTTGGACGAGATGGTCCACTTAAGCTTAAAATCGGCATGTCCTAGGATACCTTTCCTGTGTTCTTTAATACTTTTTTTTACAAAAGCCCAATACATTTTCCTCCCGTGGTACAAAATTGACATTATTGTTTGAATAACACTCAAGGGCCTTTTTTCCATAGTGGCATAATGCCAAATTACGCCAGAAATATGAAGGCACTCTGTGCTGTTTTAAGAAAGGTAAAAACCGTTTTTGTAGACACTACCTAATATACATATATTTCTGTTTTTATCGTGCCTGATGTCACAAATGATTGGCTTCTTTTGTCAGAACTACAAATGGCTTTCCACACAAGAAACTTCTTTGGGAATTTTATTTGTTTTTTTGTCCGGTATTATTCTTGAATATTACCTCGTCCATCCGCCACATAAAAATCTTGATCCGGAAGTTGTGAAAAGTCTGCCAGTACATAATTTTCAATATCCATCACACAACAGGTGTATTTTTATACCCTCCAAGACCACAAGTGGTGAAAGAGGGTATATATACGTTTGTCATTCCGTGTGTAACATTGAGAAATATTCATCTGAGACCCAATAAAGTATATATATTATTGATCCTTATGAAATTCTAAGTCGATTGAGCAATGTCCGTATGTCTGTCTGTCCGTCTGTCTGTCTGTGTAAAACACTCTCACGTCCAAAATACATAAGCAAAATTAATGAAATGTATACCAAAATGTTTATAATTTTTCTAAGCAGTTTGGTATTGAAAATCAGCAAAATCGAATTGGTAGAACCAGGGTTATGGATCAAAATGTAAGACAACCTCCAGAAATTTTTTATAATTTTCACATGATTTTTGTGACTTTTGGTAAATTCATTGCAGAGAACACCATGAAATTTTACACACATTATTGATATGATAAAAGGAAAAATTTTGTTGAAAATGGAAAGAATCGGTCCATAATTTCTCGTAACCCCCATACAAATTTCTTCCCGAAATATGGTGCTATAGTCTATAAATGCCTACAGAATTGCAGTATCCATACAAAATTCAGCAAAAATAAGTTTCGTGGTAAGAAAAATCACAAGACTGAATTTTTCGTGGATCGGCCCATATTTGATCATAGCCCCCATATAAAGTTCACTTCCGAAAATCACTTAAACATGCATAAATACCTTATAAATGTCGCTATTGAGTTGAAATTCGACACAAATAATCCCCATATATACAAAAGTCGCTGCACCGAATTCTATGAAGATCGGTTTATATTTGTTTATAGCTCTCATATAAGGACCTCATCCGAACAACACATTAACCTGCATAAATATCTAAGAAATATCAATATCAAGCCAAAATTTTACACAGATCCGTAATTTATATATGGAAGTCATACTGCAGGATTTTGTGAATATCGGTCCATATTTGACCGTAGCTCCAATTTAAGGTCCATTTCCGAAAATCAATTAAGTACTCACAAATCTCTTATAAATACCTTAATAATGCTAAAATTCGACATACATAAAGCTCATATACATAGCAGCAACTGTACCAAATTTGTTTGAAGTTTGGCCCATAATTGGTCATAGCTCCCATAAAGGACCACTTCCGAAAAACACATTAACCTGTATAAATATCTAAAACATATCGATATCAAAATAAAATTATACACAGATGAGTAATTTGTATCTAGTAATCATACTACTGTAGTTTGTGAATATCGGTCCATATTTGACTATAGCTCCATATAAGGTCCACTCCCGAAAATCACTAAAACCCTCATAAATTTCATACAAATATAGTCATCAAGTTGAAATTCGAATATATGTAAAAATCATTGTACGAAATTTTATGATGATCGGCCAATAATTGGTCATAGCCTCCATATAAGTACCACTTCTGAAAAACACATTAACCTACACAAATATCCAAAAAAAATATTTGTACTGAACCAAAATTGTACACCGATCAGTATTTTGTATTCAAGAATCATATTACAAGATTTTTTAAATATCGGTCCATAATTCGATATAGTTGTCATATAAGGTCCACACTTGTTAATAGCGTTGTTTAAATTAAGTTTTATTAATTTTTTTATTTATAAATTTTACAAAAATAGCCCTCAAATACTTTGAAATCACGTTACAGTATTATATGGCGATAGTCCCATAATAGGTCAGCTCCAATATGTTGAAACAAAATTTGAATCCAAAAATCATATGAATATCGGTCCATAATTGGCAACAGCCCTCATATAAGTTCCACTTTCGGTAATAACTATAATACCCATAATACTCCTGTAAAGACGAAATTCAATTAAAATACATAGAAATCACGTTAAACTATTTTATGGCGATTGACTCATAATAGGTCATAGTTTCCATATTAGTTCCACAACCCAAAAATACATTAACGCATAAAAACATTGATATCGATCAAAAATTCAACAGAAATTAGTTACAAGTAGACAGAAATCATACTGCTGGAATTTTTGACGATGGGTTCATAATTATATATAAGACACATATCCGGAAAATTCATTAATCGCGAATATATATTAACATTTTGTGATATAACTCATTTCCATATCCAAAATTTTGAATTTTGTCTAAATATATTTGTATACCCTTTTTTATATTCTTTTTCTTCACTTGTGGTGAATAAGGATAATGTTGATCCAATGGGATAATGATAACCAATTATTAGGTACATATATAAATTGTTAAATGTCATACGTTATAATATTATTAAATGACTTACTCTATTCAAAATGGTAAGAATCTGCAGTTAAAGTATCTTCTGCTTAAACTAGTCTTTCTTACAATTGTTATATTATTCCATATATTTATTTAATAGTATTTCGATAACATTGTCTTAATCCTCATAATAACAAATATTGAATATGGATATTAAAGTGTTTATGCCAATGTAACTTCTACATCTCTCATCATATTTAGGTGGAGGGTATTTAAGATTCGGCACGGCCGAATATAGTACTCTTACTTGTTATACCCTACACCACCATAGTGGGGAGGGTATAATGGATTTGTGCAGATGTTTGTAACGCCCAAAAATATTAGTCTAACACCCACCTTAAAGTATACCGATCGACTCAGAATCACTTTCTGAGTCGATTAAACGATGTCCGTCCGTCCGTCCGTCCGTCCGTCCGTCTGGCTGGCTGGCTGGTTGGCTGGCTGTCCATGTAAAGCTTGTGCGCAGAGTACAGGTCGCAATTTTAAAGATATTTCGATAAAATTTGGTACATATCATTCTTTCTGCCCAAGGACGATCCCTATTGAAACTGGCTGAAATCGGACCATTATTTGACCTAGCCCCCATACAAATGTCCTCCCGAAAGTAGATTTTATCCGTCACAAATGTTTAATTTATGTATGTATCTACACAAATTTTTCTCCAAATAAGTTTTATATATAGGGAATTCATGTCACCAAATTTTGTGATGATCGGTCCATAATTAGTCATAGCTCCCATATAAGGCCTTCATCCGATAATCACTTTAACGAGCATAAATCTCCTACAAATGTTGGTATACACATAAAATTCAACATAAATAACATTCATATAAACATTAATCACGTGACCAAATTTCGTTTCGATCGGTCCATAATTTGTCATAGCTCCCATATAAGACCCATTTCCGAAAATCGCTCACGAACATAATTATTGAAATTTTGAAAGAAAAATGTTTTTGCTCATTTACTTAGTGTAGGGTATTATCTGGTCGGGCTTGACCGACCATACTTCCTTACTTGTTTTTTTTATAAAATTTTATCTAAATTTTTTCGCTCGTTCTTTTGCTTTTAATTTCTTTTCACACTGCGATCTGGAACATTCTAAACTTTATACGACTTCAACCCAGCATTAGCTTTGGCTCTACGCACAAAATAATCAGAGCATTTAACTGTACGAGCTGCTTTTCTGATAGAAGTGTTCGGTGCTCTTTGAAAGAGTTGTTCGACTTCTTTTGCCTTACAAATAACTGTTACAACTTTTTTTCTTCTTGATCCAGGTGTTCTTTCAATGTTCTTCTTTATACAGTTTAATGGATTTTGAAACAGTGTGACGATCTTTAGCTATTTTTATGAAAGTCCATGTTGAAGTTTTTTTTTTTAAACTTTTAATTATTTTTTTACTTACTTTTTTTTAGCTGTCCATAATTTGTTGGACCATGGATTAGTTTTGGATGGAATAGTGTGTATAAGTTTTTTCTGACTCACTCTTTATACTGTATTTTATAAGTTTAAGCTTAATAAGCTTTTGAAGTAACATGTAACATTTATAAAATATTTTTTTTTTTTGGATATTCTTCCATATTTTCTTTTAAATATGTTGTTTTTGTCATTGATTGACTATAGCCTTTTTGGGAAACATGAGTTCTGATGAGGAAAACATAATTAGTGAAGGGCTTTTATAAAACACAAGGGCTTTTATAAACTAATTGTGTATAAAAAAATCAAGTTTAAATCCTTTTTCCCAGTATTCTTCATACAAATTGTATGAAGTATGCTTATTATGCTCCTTTTTTCTGATTAGCAATGCAATGATTTTCTCCCAAATAACAGTTTTAAGCTCTTTTTCATCCAATTTAGTATCAAATATTACGATCCATATTTTCATGATTTTACAATATTGGATACTGTAATCAAAAAATTTGAAGTTAATATAGAAGCCAGTATTGACCGCGAATTATATTAAAAGGAATACGCTTGTTTACTCGGCTTAGGATGTTTTATATAAATTGTATATACATACAAAACAGATAAAAACATTTTTAAAATCCATCCACTGGCTTTGTTCATTAGATAATTTTAATGGCATTAATGTTTAAATATTATTTCAAGCAAGTGGCCTTCACAACCTTCACAGTCTGATTTACTCCGAAAGTTGTGTGAAAATTGGACCTACAAGTTAAGCTATGTACACGACGGCCACATGCCCGAAATCCTATTTAAACATTAATGCTAAAAAAGTCACTTGGATGGATATTAAAAACATTTTTCTCGGTTTAATTTAAAGTTCTCCGACTCTATAAAAAACACCCTTTATTTCTTTAACACTCAACAAAGAAAATTGTGCATTTAATGAGGCCAATCTTCATACACAATATGGATATCAAATTAAAGTCATTCCTTTCCAACGGTGTATATAATCCTAGAAATTAGTACGTACAATGGGTCAAAATCGGGAAAAATATTTTTTAAACCAAATTTTTTTTTTCACGAAATAGTTTTTTAACAGAAATACTTTTTTTCACCAACAATTATTTTATTACCTCCATCATGAGTGGCAATGGTATATATATGTTTGTAATTTCCACATTTTTCATTTGCGACCCCATAAAGAATATATATTCTGGAAAGCGGAGTGGATATAGCCATGTCCGTCTGTCTGTTGAAATCAACTTTCCGAAGCCCCCAAATAATTTACATACATAATTGATACATCAACCGACCCATAAATGGCTGAGCTAAAAAGTACATACACAATTAAGTCGATTTGTTATTGTTTTTAATGCGTATATAAACTTGATACGTACATAGCACACTATACAGTTAGGGCATTGTCAGTCTTGCCTTAACTTTCATACAGGAACTAGTTTTTCATTCTAATTTTTTTTTTTTAAATTTTTTTCACCTTAACTTTTTTTACACAAATTTTGTGAAGTGAAGTGCATATTATGGTGCTTAAAAGTTCGATGCAATGATCGCTCATTTTAGTTCATAGTTACAAAAATAACTAGCTAGCTCTTCTAGTTCAATCGCTCTTTTTGACTTTTGAAGTACCTATTTGTAGAAGAGCAAGTACCGAGTGATTTTTTGATAGATACTTAGTAAATATTTGAAAATTTCTTATAATAAAATATTAAATTTTTCTCTTTGTCCTGAACTACAATAGCAGATATGTCAGCTGGGAAAACAACGAGAATACGCATTTAGTTCAGAGTTCAAAACTGAAGTAAGTGGGCAAACGATTTGGACTAGTTAGTTTAGTTAAAACAATTGAATCGTTCAATTGAACTAGTTCGTTCATGATCTATCCAAGTCTAGTATATAAGATTCGGCACAGCTGAATATAGCGCTCATACTTGTTTTTACAAACATTGTTTTAAATATATATCTTAAAGTATACTTTGCACTTCTACTTGTTTTTATTCACATTTTTCATACAAATTCGCCTCGAAGTAACTTATCATAGTAACAACTACCTTAGTCCCGAATTGGTCAATGTTTATTATTAGAAAAGTAAGCAATCATCCTTATACAGGGTGTCCACCGGGAAGGTATACTGCTTTGTTTATAATTTTTGATTAAATGAAAGAGAAGGGATCTTATATTGATAAATGTTTTATTTAATGTCGGCAATTGTGTATGGAATACAATATCAGGTAAATGTTCGCCTTTGTTAGCTTCACAAATGCGAGCCCTTTTGAGCATATTTTTCATTACATTCTCACACATTTCACGCGGTATTTTATTAATTTCATCACGAATATTTTGTTTGAGTTGCTCAAGCGTTTCTGGTTTGTTTCAGATATCCCCACAAAAAGAAGTCCGGAGCAGTCAAATCAGGCGACCGTTTTGTTGGCACGTTGCACAGTGCTTTGTTGCCATATAACGATGGGACAAAAATAAAAGGAGTTGTCGTAGTCTTTTGAAATTTGGTATGCTAATATAAAATACCTTAGTTAAGAAAAATACAATCGGACCAAGGACACGCCTACCTCCCATATATGCCAAAAATATAATTTTTAATATTGGCTACATTATTGATCTAAAAATCATGATAATCTGCATTTGTTATACGTACTAAGTGTATAATCTTTCTGTTAATTTGTATTGTGATTGCATCAAGGACTCTTGGTCCTGCCATATATCCTTAATTGTAAAAATTCTATATTCTATACTTTTGCAAAAATGATCAGATTATAATGAAACTTGGTATGTTTATTTGTATTTACTGAATAACTTTTTGGGTTGAATCAAATTTGTCCATCCATCTATCTGTCGCAATATTAAACATGTTTCAATGGTCGCAATATTAAACATGTTTCAATGATATATCACTTTTTGGACCCAAGGAAAAACTGTACTAATTTTTGTTATAATTGGTTCATGATTTCACCTAGCCTCCGTACAAATGTCCTTCCGAGCAGAGTGGGGAAAATGAAAAAAAGTGGAAATAAATCTGTAACTTCTAAAATTTCTCACTACTATAGAGAAGGTGTAGATGAGTTTAAGTTTTGAATTTGGACATTAAACACTAAGGTGGAACGGAGCCTCAAGACATTAAATCGGGGTATCTCGGGTATATGAAAAATTAAAAATGATGCCAAATTTTTGTTCTCCATGCGATTTATATATATAGATTCTAAGAAGAGAACTAAAAGAAAATATTGCTTGAGCTATGATTTATCTGTTATAGTTAACGAGTTATTCACATTTGAAAATTAAAATTTCAAGTTTTTTGCTAATAGCAGATCCAAATCTCTTCCAATTTTGTTCAAATATATATTTTTTTATTACCAAACAAATCTATTAGTATTAGGAAAAAATAATTATTTCAAAATCGATACTAAGTCAAAAGTTAGTTTTTTCGCAATATGTTTTTAGTAAAAATGAACTTACATTTATCTTTAGTTATACAAAAGAGAAAAATCCCATTTTTGAGATTTTTTAAACGTTTTTTTTTTGGGAATTGTGGGATTCTCAATAATAATTCAAAAATGTGTATATTAGTGTTAAATTTCAATAAAAACGATTCATAAACAAAACTTTTATTGCATTTTAAAAATTAAAATTTTCCAAAGAATCAGATACCATTTTTGATTCCAATATTTTTAAAGAATGTTTTCTATCAATTTTTAAATTCTTAAAAATTGTTTACATTTTTGAAAAGAAGACACAATTTCCTACACGTTGATATATAATATGTATATCTTATGTTTTCCAGAAGTCTCATTAATGGCTTCAAAATACATAACTCACAATAATTAACTTCATCTTGTAGTGTTCTCCGATTTTTGGTAATGCAGTGCACAAAAATATATTACAAAATGGCAAGATTTTGTTTGTTCTTGATTTTGAATCCAAAAATTATTGAGAGACATGTGTCACAAAAACAGGTGGGTATATAACGTATTACCTTATCTTGCTTAAAATTATATAATTTTACGCACTCTTGTTAAGGTTTGGTGCATATATCCTTTTCACTATTTCTTTAATCGAATTTAAGATATTAATATTATTTCATATAGCTTGCAACATTACTTTAATATTATTACTCTATAATACATAAAATTTAAGTAAAAATTGTGAATTTAGACCTATTTTAAAATGCATTTTTTTTTAAAGTTGTGGCAAAAAGTTGGCACTACTGATTTCACGGCCCTTTTAACAACACTATATACTGAGAAAAAACAAAATAAAAAAATATCCGATTTTATAAGATTTTTATACCCTTTACCATGAGTGGCAAGGGTATATATAAGTTTGTCATTCCGTTTGTAATTTCTACATTTTTCATTTGCGACCCCACAAAGTATATATATTCTGGATTCTGAAATCAACTTTCCGTAGCCCCCGAATAACTTACAAACATAATTGATACATCAATATATCGAAAATCGAGAAAATCGGACCACAAATGGCTAAGATATAAGGAAAAAACCGGGACAACCTCGATTTTTGGCCTATTTTTGATCTATATCTGGATTACTAAGTCATTAATATAGACAATATGGATATCTAATGATAGATATTTCAAAGTCCATTGCAACGATATAAGGCTATAATAATTTGGACCTATAATGGGTCAAAATCGGGAAAAATATTTTTTAACCCGAATTTTTTTTTACCAAAAATATTTTTCACTAATAAATTTAAAAAAACATTTTTTTTACAAATTAAAAAAAAAATTGAAAAAAATTAAATCAAAACAATTTTGGAAAAAAAAATTGAAAACAATTTTGAAAAAAAAAAAAATTTTAAATTTTGAAAAACAGTTTTGAAAAAATTTTTTTTAAATTTTGAAAAAAAATTTTTTTAAAAAAAAAAATTTAATTTTGTTTACCTAAAAATATTTAAAATTTTTATTTTAAAGTATAATTTGGTGAAGGGTATATAAGATTCGGCACAGCCGAATATAGCTCTCTTACTTATTTTTTTTAAATTCCAACAAACTTTTTTTTTTTTTTAAATTAATTTTTTTGAAGTGGTTAATAAAAATTTTACTCCTGCCAAATTTTGAAAATACTAAAGAACTCAAGAAATAAAAATTTAAACTCATTTTTAAAAAAATTAATTTCTGAGAATTATTTTCTTGAAGCAATTCAATTCATTTTTTTATTCATTAACTTTTTCTTAAATTTGAATGACTTTAGCGACCTCTGATGAAGACTAGGAGAGTCAAATAAAACCAATTTCTAAAAATTTATTTAAGTTGTACTGTAGCTATCGAACAATATATATTTTATCATATTTTGAGACCAAAATTTTTTTTGATTTTTTGTCTATGAGACAAAACACCGTGCGTTGTTTCTCCGAAAAATTTCACGTTACTTTCTCATCGTCACAGTAATCGATGATTGACTTTGAAAAAATGTTTTAACGATTAAAGCACGTTGGTTTATTGAATATATTTCCATTATTAAGCTAGAGAATGATACTTAATTAGGAGCTCAACTTCTTAACCATAGTTTTATAATATCCCAAGCAAAACAAGATCTGTCACAGAGTGTCTTAAAAGTGTCAGTTTATTCCCTACTAAGACAACGCCATGTTAAGGTCTTGAGATAGAACAGGTGCTTACTCCCGAGCAAGCAATCGCGGAAACAATTCTTTGTCGGTTTTGCTTTCCTCTAAGAAAATAAGTTCTTCATGTTTGAATGCATCTATAGCCTTTGAAAGACTGAACAAGTGCGTTGAAAATTAGCTAATACAAAATTTATAAATGCTCCACAAATTTGTACAGCTTTTTTATAAAGTGGTTTACAAAATAAACAGCAAGTACTCCAACATTTGATTGTTTCGTAAGAGTATTTGCCCTGGTACTTACCCTGGTTATTATGTTGCCATCACCGATTCTTAAAATGTTATTTAATGTTGAACTGGATGTGGAGCTAATAGCTGATGGGATTGTGGCTACTGCTGATGAGATTGCCACAGCTCCTGCTGATGACGATGATGCTGTTGCAGCTAAAGCAGCGGATGAATTGGCAACATAATGTGCTGTTGCATATTCAACTTGCAATTGAACTGCTGCTAATAGGATTATAAAAATTAAATGCCAACAAAACATGTTTAAATGTTGTTTTTAATGAAAACACTTCTGACAGCAATGACGTTTGTGTGGATGACGTTGTTAAGGATGATGTAGCTGTTGGTTTTGTTGTTCGAAATAATGAGACCAACAATGGCAAAGTGGAGTTAATATAATTCCGTTTATTATTCGATTTAATAAAATTGTGGCAAGAACTTGTTGCTGTTTGCCACGTAATACAAGTGGTATTTGAAGGAGTGGAAGTAGAAGTAGAATAAGAAGAATTATTTAAACATGAACTGTTATGGCAAACTGTTGAATTTCCTGTTGTTGTTGCCTTAGTTGTAGTAGTTTTTGTTGTTTGTCTTAACTTCCGTTGTGATAAGTTGAAGAAAGTATTTTTATGTTTGTTGCTTTCGTTTTTGTTATTATTCTTATTGTTGTTATTATTAATGGTGTTGTAGACGTTTGTTGTTGTTTCAGTTGTTGTAGTTGTTTTTGTGTTGGCATTATTCAGGCTTATGGTAGCCATATTGTAAGCAAGCATTTCATTGTTGTTGTTATTATTCATATGGGTAGTAAGTAGTAGTAGTTGTATTTTTTGTTTTTGCTGTTTCTTTTGCTGTTCCTGTCACTGCTGTAAATCTTACTGAAATTAAACGAAAATAAATGGGGGAAAATTTATTTTATTTTATTTGCCAGTGAAAAATGAAATTTAATTGCAATAGTGTTGACATTAACAGGTCTGTATATATTCATGGTAATTTATAGTAATTGTTATGAAAAAAAAAGTAACTCACAGCAAGAATTATTAGTTTATAAGTTAAACAAAAAAATACTAGAATTGGGCTTTTATTTTCTTTTTATTATAAACATTTATTTTATTTAAATAACCTAATTTTATCAAGGTCCGTGATTTTAAAGAATCAATGCAGATTTTTTAACAAGTTTTGTATCATAGAATAAAAGCATAGAACGGATGGAGAGAGCAATAAAATGGAAAAAATTACACTCTTTTCACACATACAGGTGATACAATAACAAAATACATGCAACACATTCTCATGAATTAGGTTTTTGACAACAGACATAGGTTTTTGGAAAAGTGGAAAAGAAAAGATATACATATTATACAAGGTGGCGCAAAAGTAATCCTCCTATCAGAAAATGCTATAAATTTTGCGATTGGCCCCTAATGTCAGTTTTGTTTTGACATTTGTGTAGTAAACACATGCGAAATACACGTTAATAAACAATGTTACGCTACACTGCTCCAGAACGCGGAATATTGCTGACTATTTATTTGACCAATAATCGGTCGGTGACTTTGGCACAACGTGAATTTCGTCGCAGATTTCCTGCCCGTCCAATGCCTACTGGTGAAACACTGCGACGTTTGGCCGATCCCCTCGAAGAGACTGGCACAACACGAGATGCTGCCAGGCGTGGCAGACCCCGGAGTAGCCGTTCTGCAGAGAATGTTGCTGCTGTAGCCGAGGATGTCATGGAAGCGCCGTCGACATCGACCAGACGACGTGCCACGCAAATGGGTATCAGTCGACGGTCTTTACAGCGAATTTTGGTACAAGATTTGAAGATGTTTCCGTACAAAGTCCAGACGGTGCATCAGCTGTTAGCTGCTGACCGCCAATCGCGTCTAACATACGCTCAAGCCATCCTTAATCACCACCAAGAGGAAGATGATTTTTCATCAAATATAATCATGAGTGATGAGGCCCATTTCCATCTTAGCGGGTACGTAAATAAGCAAAATTTACGCTTCTGGGGCACTGAAAATCCGCCTGTAACCCACGAAGAGCCATTAAACCCGCTCAAAGTCACTGTATGGTGTGCTGTTTTCGCTGGAGGAGTCATCGGACCTTTTTTCTTCGAAGACGTCGTGGGCTAAACGGTTACTGTGAATGCTGAGCGCTACAGAGCAATGATCAACGAGTTCTTTTTGCCGCAACTTGATGAGTTGGGATTGGAAAACATGTGGTTCCAACAGGACGGTGCAACGGCACACACTGCACTTGCCACAACCGATATGCTGAAGGATGCATTTCCCGGGCGCCTAATCTCCCGTTTTGGCGATTTGCACTGGCCAGCAAGATCGCCTGATTTGACCACTCCAGACTTGTTTTTGTGGGGCTTTTTGAAGTCGCGGGTTTATGTCAACAAGCCTCAGACTCTTGCAGCTCTTAAAGACAATATCCGTCAAGAATGTGAGGACCTATCGCCGTAAGTTTTGGCCAAAGTGATGGAAAATGCCATAAAAAGGGCTCAAATGACAATCAACTGTGGCGGCGGCTATTTACATGACATCATATTCTCGACTTGATGTAAAAAAAATTAAAAGACCAAATAAAAATAATCCACAAGAAGAATCAAAGTTTTTCATTTTTTTTTTAATTACAGCCAAAAAACATCGGAAGTTTACTTTTGCGCCACCTTGTATATCAACGTGTAGGAAAGACTTTTTTCAAAAATATGGGAGTAAAAAATGGTAGCTGATTTTTCTGGAAAATTTTAATTTTTAAAATGCAATAAAAATGTTGTTTATGAATCGTTTTTAATTAAGTTTTACACTTATATAGAAACTTTTGATAGAAATACAAAAGTGAAAAAGAAATTAGTAAATTGTTTTTGACAATCCCACAATTCCCAAAAAACTTTAAAAAAATCCCAAAATTGTGATTTTTTTAATTTTAGGATCTATTGAAGGCACCAAGATCGGGGCTATGAAATCCCTTTGCACAATATTGAAGAACATATTGGGACATGCAAAGCAGGTCTTAGTTTTTTGAAAGCAGCTATGCGATTTAAGAAAATGTTGTCTAAAATTGAAATTTACATAAAAAATAGGTCTATTTCGGAAAGCTCTGGACCACGCAATGATATGAATTTTGATATTATTTTACTTTTATAATACTTCCCGTAATGTTATCTTTCAGAAAATTATAAATACATTAATTAACTTCATTTTACTTTCTGTATAATTTAAAATTATTGTAAGTACTTTTTCGAAAAAAAATCCGACTTTTTTATTTTTTTTTTTTTAAGTTTGAATGCATATAACTTTTGACGTTTTTCTTATAATTATTAATAAATTTGTTATTAATTCAAAAAAAGATATTTGAAAAAAATCGAGAAAGAATTGTATCCGTTATTAGCAAAAAAGCAGATAGAGGTAGGTTAAAAAAATTAAATTTTACTTTTCAAATGCGAATAACTCCAAAACTATAAGATGTTTTTTGTAGATCTCGTCGAGTAGATTCCACATATAATAAAGTATTTCAAATCGGATCGCAAGCAAAAAGTTGGCAACATTTTTAATTTTTGATATACCCGAGCTGCCCCACTTTGGAGTACTGTGGCTCGGTCCCTTCTTGGTTTTTTAACCCCAAATTCAAAACTTAAACATATCAACACATCCTCTATAGCTATGGGCTATTCGTTTAGAAGTTACAGATTTATTTCTACTTTTTTTTCATTTCCTCCACTGTGCACTGTTAGCTATGATATTTTCCGGTCTTTCTGGTGCCATATGAATTCCTCGTCAAAAAAACTGCTCATCTTTTGAGGCCAAGAACGAATCAACACATATTGAATACTCTGTTCAAAAGTGATGTGAATCCCAGAGAGAGCGTTCTGCATCGATCGAAACAAGTGATAGTCGGACGGGGAGAGGTCTTGACTATAAGGTGGGTAAGGCAAAACTTCCCGAAAACTTCTTTCTAAATACTTTTTAAGGGTTATTGCAACAAGTGGCCTATCGTTGTCATGATGGCATATTACTGTTTCATGTCTGGCCACATATTCTAGTAATTTTTCGGCAAATACTCGGTACAAGTTGCCTGTGATTGTCTGGTCATATTTCAGCAGTTCATAATAGATATGACCCTTTTGCACCCACCAAATACAGAGAATTACCTTAGCGGCTGGTTGGCCGTGCTTCACATACGATCTTTTACGCTTCGGGATATCGTAATGGATCCATTTTTCATCGCAATGATTCGCTGTAAAAATGATTTTCTTTTGTAGCGTTCAAGCATTATTTCTGACATGTAAAATCGTATTTCTAGGTTTCTCGGCTTCAATTCGTATGGTACCCAATTTTCCTGCTTTTGCATGAATCCTGCAGCTCTCAAACGTTTTGAAATTTTTGCTTGAGTAGCTTCCAATCATTTTGCAAGCACTTATTGAGTTTTGCAACAATCTTCATGGAGTATTGCCATCAATTCTTGGTCTTCATATTATTTTGGCTAGCGTGGGTGAAATTTGTCTATCAACAAATCATCTCTCGCACGATGAAACCGATGGAACATATTCACCATAAGCTTTGGTGAGCAATCGGTGTGCTTAAGCGACACTTTTTTTTCGAATTAAAGAACCCTTCAAAATGACATATATGTACGTTATTAAAAACAGAAGTATCTAAATATGAAAGCATAGATTTACTTAAATGTTGTTAACATATTTCCTATTTCATTATCTGAAAATAGATCTTGCCCATATTCGTGTGTTCTTCTATTCCATTTTTATACCCTTGGAAAGTAATTTTGGGATAAATAGGGAACACATCTAGGTTTGCAAAGCTGTTTTCCGTTTTCTGATCCATGCTTTGGGATTTTAGAACATATGGCCCAAATTTGAAATTTTGATAAATAATAGGTCAAATTCTGAAGAACGAAGGGACACATTCTCTAAAAATAGGTCATGTTTTTTACACCAACATATTCTTCGTAAAGATACCTTTCAGAAAAACATAAAATTGTTATATATTCTTAAAGAAAGTTTTTTTTAATAAAAATCTACTATTTTTTAAATTTTTAAATTGAAAATCGTTTGTTTTTGGATTCATAATTGATATTGCTCTGAAATGTTTTGTATACTATTAATTACCAATAGTTATCTAACTAACAAAAATTTTGAGTCCATTCGGTCCAAAAGAGCAACCTATATTTTTAAAAAAGCGGACCAAGGTATGGCAACATTTTTAAATTTAAATTTTTAAATGCCTATAACACGAAAATTTCAAGAGATAAATAGCACTCGCAAGCATGTTTTTTCAAGACCTAGCCGGTCATTCTACATTTTTCATTTGCGACCCCACAAAGAATATATATTCTGGATCGTTATTGATAGCGGAGTTGATATAGTCATGTCCGTCTGTATGTTGAAATCAACTTTCCGTTGCCCCCAAATAACCTACATACATGATTCATACATCAATATATCCGCTATATACCACACCATAGTAAGTCGGACCTACAATAGGTCAAAATCGGGAAACATATTTTTGAACCCGAATTTTTTTTATAAAAAAAAATTTTTTTCACTATTATGTTTTGTTTAAAAAATTTTGAAATGAAAATTAAAAAAACAATTTTGAAAAAATATTTTAATATTTTAATTTTGTTTATCTATGGGTATAAAAGTTTCGGCACAGCCCACAGTGGTTTAGAAACGTTTTTTTTGGAAATAATTCGGTATCTCGAGAACTATTGGAGATATTATTACGAAATATGGTTAGAGCTGAGGTGTTTTCGAGTTGATTTAAATTTGTTAAGCTTCTTAGCACTAATGGGAGCCAGTGTGTGGCCTCTCAAAGTTGGTCACCTCGGGTCCCAAAATTTAAAAAAAAATCGCCAAAAATCCATTTATGATTCGAATGAACTGAAACTTTAAATATAAATAGCGCTTAAGAAGATCTACAAAAAATGCATTTACATATGTAGGTTATCTCTATTAGTTGAAGAGATCTTTAGGTTTATTGATTTATTTTTTTTAATTTTGCTCGATCTTTTTATGGTTTTCTAAAGATGACGCGCGAGCGGCTTGTCGAAATTTATTTTTAAAATATTACCTATATTGTTGATAAAATTCTTAATAAAATAGGAATAACTTGCTAATAGCTATCTTGTCCCTATAAAAAGTTACACGCATCCAAAGTTGGAACATATAAAAAAGGTCGTAGTTTTTACGTTTTTTTCCAAAAAGGCCCCTATATTTTTTCTTTTGTAGAAAAAATTTTTCTTCGGGACTATACACAATTTTTATATGATCCAGAAAGATAACTTAATGCTAAAGTGTTTAAAGTAAAATTTGGGTCGCTAAAGCTGACACAACACCTCCTAGGTCTATCCAAACTTGGACAATTTTAAAAAATAATTTTAATAATAAATTTAAAAATTCTAAAAAGGCAAGGCACCGATCCTAGAAAATGTTCCATATTTGTATAACCCTATATATTACTTAAACACTTACAAAGTTTTTTTACTCACAGTATGCACTTTTCTAAATAAACTCATTTTTTGGAACACATTTTTCCCGGTTTCACAAATTTAAGGGGCCACACACTGGCCCCCATTAGCGCTAGGAAAATGACCAAATGCAAATAAACTCGAAAACACTTTAGATCCAACCATGTGAAATTTCGGAATAATATCTCCAATAGTTCCCGAGACACCGAATTATTTCCAAAAAAAAAGTTTCTAAACCACTGTGCAGCCGAATATAGCCGATATCTTGTTATATTATCTACAACACTATTTTTTCCTAGAATCGTAATCAGATTTATTCATTGCTACAGTTGTATTACCTTTATCCGCATTCAGAATCATGTGGTTATGAATAATTGTTGTCACTTTTCATAACCTGTTTATCTTTATTCGTTAGAGTCTGTACCAAGTCTTCTTCATCTGCTATTATCTTAGGAATAGCAAACTGTTTTTTGTTAATAGGCCTAGAGAAACGTCTATATACATGCCGATTTGTTAACGAACCATTTTCCATTAAAATTTTCAATTAACTGTAACTAAAATTAATAAAAAGTTCGAAAAATTTGACTAAAAATTAAACCATATATTTATACCCTACACCACCATAGTGGGGAGAGTATAATGGATTTGTGCAGATGTTTGTAACGCCCAAAAATATTAGTCTAACACCCACCTTAAAGTATACCGATCGACGATGTCAGTCCGTCCGTCCGTCTGGCTGGCTCGCAATTTTGAAGATATTTCGATAAAATTTAGCACATATCATTTTTTCTGCCCAAGGACTAAGCCTATTGAAAGTGGCTGAAATCAGTCCATTATTTCACCTAGCCCCCATACAAATGTCCTCCCGAAATTGGACTTTATCGGTCATAAATGTTTAATTTATATAGGTATCTACACAAGTTTTTCTCCAAATAAATTTTATATATACCGAATTTATGTCACCAAATTTTTTTATGATCGGTCCATAATTAGTCATAACTCCCATATAAAACCTGCCTCCGATAATCACTTTAACGAGCATAAATCTCCTTAAAATGTTGGTATACACATAAAATGCAACATAAATAACTTTCATATAGACATTAATCACACTACCTAATTTCATGGTGATCGGTCCATAATTGGTCATAGCTCCCATATAAGGCCCACTTCCGAAAATCGCTCACGAACATAAATTATTGAAATTTTGAAAGAAAAATGTTTTTGCTCATTTACTTAGTGTAGGGTATTATAAGGTCGGGCTTGACCGACCATACTTTCTTACTTGTTAATATAACTCTTCTACTCCAACATTTGTATCACTGTTCATATCCTTTTTAAGGAAATCAAAGTTTTTTATTAAAAAGAAATGAAATCAACAGATTTTATTTTTAACACTCAACATTTCACTCTCTTTAAAAATCAAACGTGTGATAAATTATAAATATTTTAAAATGTGTGTGTAAATATGTTTTTTTGTACGAGTGTATGTGTGAAAGTCTTTCTGTGTGCGGATGTAAATTTAAATTGTTTTGAAGCTTTTACCAGGATTAAAACCATCTTTTTTTGATAACAGTATATGTAAAGGAATAGAGCACAGTGGGGCAGAATTAAAATATTTGGAAATATATCCATTACTAATCAAATGAAATTTTTAACAACAATGTTAAGTCAGTTGTGTTTTTATGTGAACAACTTAACAAAAAAGTTTATTATTTAAAAATAGCCAAACAATCATAGCGATATTTGAGGATAGAGGGTGTTTTCCCATCTTCGTGGACCTTGTAACAGCAAGATTTGCAATTTTTTTTTTAAATATTCGTAAAGAAAAAACTAAAATCCTTTCAGAAAGTTATTCAATCCTGAATATTGTATATTTTAAACAAAAAACTTTATAGGGCTTAAAATATGGATCGATTTCCGGGAATCTTAACAGATATAATGATGAATTCTATTTGAAAATATCTAACTTCAAGTCTTGATAGAGAACCCTAAACATTCATTAAAAAAATAACAAATCTCACGTTATTGTTGACAGAGATTTAAAATATTTTTCCAGGTGACCAATCAAAACATTAATTTGTTTTTGAACCCTCCTACTGTACCTACACTTTATTTATGGTTATTAATTTATGAGGTCAAAATGTAAATAAATACTCGTACATCATGTATTTAAATTTAGTGTGTATTAATACATAAATGAATTTTGATGATTATGGACAGAAATTGTTACAAAATTTCTACAACATAAGACAGACAACTAAATATTTATATCGAGCTGAACTAAAATAAATTGCAAACATTTGTAGCCTTCACCTTTTTGTTAAGTGTGTTAAAACCCATTTTATAATAAGTGTTGAAAATATAAATCGTTTTGGGAATATGAAACATTTTAACAAACAAAAACTAACCATATGCATTTAACATTTCAAGCATGTAAAGAAAGAAAAAAAAAGAAAAAGATAGTATTAAAAGCATAAGCTGGGGGTTGTTTTACTATTTAAATAAATTTTAAAACATAAAATATGTGTGTCAAGTTTTGACATGATTTGTAGCCAGATTTAATAAGGGAACATAAATTAAATAAATATTTTAAAACTAAGTCTAATACTTATGATACCCATGAGTTGCTTAAAGAATTTCTTAGAGAAAGATTAAAACAGGAAATGATATTATATAAAATTAATAATAGTTATACTAGGAATAACGAGTACATTGAATTAATTCTGAAGGTATTTTCCTCTCTTAATTTCTTTGTAAGTTTCTTTTATGTAATTTTCATATAATCAAATCACTTAAATTAATTATTTTGTACTTCCTAAATCTTGCAATTACGTATAACTTATTGTAAATTATTTTGGAGGAAGCCTTAAAATGAACATTGCTCCAAGTACACTAGGGTGGCCCTTGTTTTGCAATTTATGGATTTTCGATACTCCTAAGGTCCGTTATCTAAAAAACAACTGCTGAAGCAGATATCTCGGCAACTATAGGAGATATCGTAACGAAATATCACAAGGTTGGAGGTGATGTATTTTTCGAGTTGATTTACAGTTGTTGAGCTTCGAATAAGGAACAGTAGATGGCACCTCAAAGTTAGACATCTTGGGACACCAAAATTATCCGAGTAAGCTGAAAAATATACTTACATGTGTTATCTCTTTTTGTTTAAGGGATATTTAGGTTTATTTTTTTAGTTTTGCTCGATTTTTATAGATAAAAATCTAAACTTGCTAACAGTAATCTTGTCCCTATAAACAGTTACACACATCTAAAGTTGGAACGTGTAAAAAGGGCAGAATTTTTTTAAGTTTTTCCCAAAAAAATTCCAATGTTTTTTCTTTTATACAAACAAAGCATAAGCGTGTAAAATAAAATATGGCTCATTTAACTGGACACCAGCCATATCCAAACTTGGCTGAAAAAAGCTAAAAAACTTTAGGTTTGTGTAAAAAATTCTAAAAACGCAAAGCACTGAAAAACCTCGATGTTTGTACAAAGCCATTTTAATATTACACTGAGAATAACGCCACAGTCCCTGCAGTGGGCTCTTAAAAAAAAACTCAGTTTTTGGAACACTTTTTCCTCCATTTTAGAAATTTCGGTGTTTGAAAATAAAAATATGGTAAAAGTAGTAATGCCATTGATTTAAGGACACTTGGATCTATATTAGTACCAAATTTTGTTATGATATCTTTAATCGTTAAAATTTTATATTAATTTAAATACACCAAAGTTTACTTTAAGAAAAATATTTAAAAAAATTTTGGCTGAAAAAAATTTTACATAACAACAATCTAAAATTAAATCTTAGAAAATAATGAATTTTGAAAAAATAAAAATTTTTGGCCAAAAACTAAATTTTTACGAAATCCGCCAATTTCAAATCGGTGAAAAAAAAAATATTGTCCCAATATCCACCTTAAAGTATACCATTCTGCTCAGGTCGATTCTGAGTCGATTAGGCGATGTCAGTCCATCCGTCTGACCGCCCCACACTGTAGTAAATCACAAAATTTAGCTGGACAAGATTTAAAAAAATATGTCGGGTAAGATTCCTTCTGATCGTTTAATGAACTTCTCAATACATTAGGTAACTGTAATTCATGTTTTGTTTTTTTGTTTTTAGCTCTGATTAGGAAAAAGTAAGCTTTGAAGTTAGTTGTTGTCAACAAGTACATTTAGATTTCAAAGAGAAGTGTATTTTTTGTGTGACTTTAATATATGATTATAAAGGCTATGGTGATTTTACTGCTTTATCTCAAGGAAATATATTACAATTTTCATTTAATTATTTCCATTGTAAGTATTAAAAAAATAAGTTTTTTGTAAGAAGTTCAGAAAGTAAAAAAAAAAATAATTATTTCCTTTATTCAAGTAGAGTTAAAGCTGATTATTCCGAATTTCCGCTGTAAAACTATATATATATAAAATATCTTGCACGTTTTTGCGACCGCCATTTTTTTCACTTTTCCAGTATGACTTCCAAAAAAAAGAAAGTGCTCAAATTTAAATATTTCCTATTTTCAAGTAGAGTTAAAGCTATTTATTCCGGATAGTTCTGTTGTAAAACCATATTTGAGTTAAACTTTCAAGTGTTCACTTTAAGGTAAATCAAAAACATATTGCACATTTTTACGACCGCAATACATTTTTTTTCACTTTTTCTTTACCAAAAGAAAATTTTTGAAAAATGAGTAAAAACTCCCAAAATACATCGCAAACAAAAAAGTTGACTTTTTATAACTCTATATATTTGAACTCATTTTTATTTAATTCAAAAGTGAGAAGTGAACCCAACGCGATTTATTAATTTTGTCCAGTTAGATTTGCGATCTACCACACTGTGCGAACGTCCGTCCACGTAAACCTTGTAATCAAACTACAGGTCGAAATTTCAAATAAAGTTCGACAAAATTTGGTACAAGCTTCAACGACGAAGCCTATTGAATGTGGTTAGAATCGGTCCAATATTTATCCCAGTCCGATACGATAAATATCTTACTTATAGATATCCAAACCAAATACAGCCGAACTCGCACCAACATATTTAGTGACGTCAGTCCATAATTAGTCATAGCTCCCATAGAAGTCTCAATTCTAAAAATCACTTTAACATTTATAAGAAATCTATACTTGATTTCTTATAAATGTTGGTATTCAAACAAAAATTCAACAAAAATATGTTTCATATACACAGAAGACATGCAACCTAATTTTATGGCGATTGGTTCATAATTAGTCATATACATTTTAAAAGAAAACTGTTTATAATCATCTTCACGCTGTAGGGTATCAAAAGGTAGGGCTTGACCGACTATACTTTCTTACTTGTTTTAATTTGAGTTTTTTTTTAATATAAATTGTTATACTTAGCCTTCACCATGAGTAGTGGGGGTATATACATATAAGTATGTTATTTCGTTTGTAATTTCGAAGTCGATATGTATGTTGAAGTCAACTTTCCGTAGAACCCAAATAACTTACATACACGATTCATACATCAATATATTGGAAATTCTTTCTATTGCTAAAATTGACTGAATCGGCTCACAACTGGCTGAGATATAAGGAAAAAATCAGGACAACCTCGATTTTTTAACTATTTTTGATCTATATCTTGATTACTAAGGCATTAATATAGTCACAATATGGATATCCAATAAAATAATATTTCAAAGACCTTTGAAACGGCGTATATAAGGCCAAAGAAAGTCGGACCTACAATTGAGATAAATATTTTTTTCACAAAAAAAAAAAACATTTTTTTATAACATTTTTTTCACTAATTTAATAAAAATTTGACATAATTTTTTTTTCTTGTTTTAATTTTTGTCATTTTATTAAAAAATTTTGAAAAAAAAAAAATTAAATTGTGTTTACTTAAAAATATTAAAAAATTTTATTTTAAAGTATAATTTGGTGAATTGTGGATAAGATTCGGCACAGTCGAATATAGCTCTCTTACTTGTTTAACATGTTCTGGACAATATTGGTACTTTGACGCAGTACTGGAATCCTCAAGTAAAATGTGCAACATCGAAGCTTTATCCAATTTTGCCTTAATATTTTCAGCATTAGGTTTTCAGATGACGTCGAACAATTTGAGGCTTTGGCTGCATCGAAAATTCAAAAAGTACAGAATATGGGTCACCCTTATTGTATACTTATCTAATATATGTATATAAGTAACTATGCATGTGTATATTTTATTCATAACAATGAATATTTGATTAAATTACAATATCATACACTATTAGTAATATTAAGCTTATTAAATTACTGGGAAAACATTATGTATAAGTATGATCAATATTGTTCATTTTAAGTAGGAAGTTGGTTAAAAAAAGTCATTCAAATAATTAACACAAATACATACACACACATAACAGTAATACTGCTACATACAAATAACGCAGCAGTTAAGCAAGTAGTCAATGTATCCCTTATAGACAGTAATCGTCACAAATGTCTTATCACTTGGCAGACTCCAATTTATATATTTTGGTCATTTGACACGTATGTGCTCTTTGTAGTGCAGAGACTTTATACTTTATACATCCCAGGTAATTTAGCGTGAAGACAATTGTCACTTAAATGTCTCTAAGTAATCTGGAGTGTAGTCACTTTGAACGTTTTGGGAGTAATTTGTTCAAACTGGTTTTATACAAATTGTGTTGGTATAATTCTCATACAGTTAATTTTTATTTTAGCTTAAGTATACTAATATCCCATGTAAGATACCATGAAGTCAATAGTCACTTTGGTGTCTTTTAGTAACCTATAGTGAAGTCACTTTAAACGTTTATTTTGTACTGCACTTTAGAAATTAGTTATTTAACCCACCAGAACAATCCATTGGAGAGCTGTCGAAGAAAGGTTTGTTTACAAGCTATCGTTTATTGGACTGCCTATGAAATGTTTTTTTAGCTGACTATTTGAGGTCAATTAGCACCCGTACATGTTAAAATAACTAGTTATGTAGCTGATCAAGTTACCAGTTAAATAGCTAGTAAGGTAACTGACGTTATTTAACCAGTATGTGAATCCAATGCGTTGACTACTTTGCACCAGCTATTAGACAGTCTCATTGTAATCAAAAGAGGTCAACTGACCCCCTGCTTAGGACATGCACGTGTTAAAATAACTAGTCAATGGGTAAAATCACTACTTCGGGACTGTCTCCTAGAACTGCTGGGAAGTGTTTGGAAATGCTAGTATATAACTACCCTGCAGTACTGTAAGCAACAGCCTTAATTAAGTTACAATTGATTGAGTAAAGTTTGTCACTAGCACAAACATCAGTCATTTAACCAATGATCTTTTACCCGTTTTGAGTTTTAACCAGAGACTCTACTTGGTCACTGAAGTGACCTCACCAATGATCCAGACAGGACAATGTTCTGGGGCTAACTGGACCCCCGCTGTAGCAGTTGGAGACTCTGGTCAGCTGTGAATTTAAATTAATAAACTTTTACCAGAAATGAGGTCCGTGTACTTCGAAGCCCCAATATCGCTCCATATTTACCTTTGAAGCATAACATCAAGGTGTGGAACATCACCAGGATATATAACCATATAACCATAAAGGGGTTCCGAGCTAGACAATTAAGTTAATTTTACATTAAAAAGGATACATAAGAGTCAAATAACTCAAAATATATAAATTGGAGTCAGCCAAGTAATTAAATATTATTTAAAAGTGCTGCATAAAAGGGATATATTGTCACAATCGAAACTGAAGTATAGATTGTTGGGTAACTAATACTAGTTTATTGCAGCTTATACATTCGTTGACAAGGAATTAGTTTCAAAGACTGTAGGGTAGGCATGTGTTAGCATATTTATATGATATAACCTATTAAAAGAACAGTATATGAACATGTCCCAAAATGTTTAACATTTATATTAGCAAAAATCTATTTTATGAGTAAACGTATATTACGCATGTCTGCAAATTTATATAACACTGTCTGGATGATTGCAAAAATAGCAATGTTCAAACTTCAAAATCTAGTTTAATCAAACAGTTTTAGGAATCAAGGGATTTATAATGAAATTAAATGATTCCTTATTACATGTGAAAATAATTTACGAAATGCCCATGTATTTCTGTAATGTCCAAACTTTAAATTCTATTTTAATCAAATAGTTTACGGAATCAACAGATTTGCCACAAAATTCTTTGATTAGTTGTGGCATATTTTCTTATAAATGCGTAACTTTAAAAAAATATTTATGAAAAATATTAGTTAATACCCATATATTTGTAAACTACAACATGTGTGAGCCTGGACATAACCACCCAGCAGTTAAGCAAGTAGTTACCCAGCAGTTCTAGGAGACAGTCCCGAACTAGTGATTTTACCCATCATTTATGGTGGGAACTAGTTACTTTAACAGCTGGGGGTCTAGTTATTTTAACACGTAAATGTCCTAAGCAGGGTGTCAATAGACCCTTTTTGATTACAATAAGACTGTCCGATAGCAGGTCCAAAGTAGTCAACGCATTGGATTCACATACTGGTTACATAGCGTCAGTTACTTTACTAGCTACATATTAACCACAAATAGTCATATAAAAAGTCATATCACAGACACTCCACTAAACGAATGCTTTTAAACAAACCTTCCTCCGATAACTTTCCACTAGATTGCTGCCGGTGGCTAAAATAACTGCTTTCTAAAGTGCAGTACAAAATAAACATATAAAGTGACTTCACTATAGGTTACTAAGGGACACTAAAATGACTCTTCCCTATTGGGTCATTTGACACATATGTGGTGTTTGTAGTGCAGAAAGAAGTCAATTGGTTACTTTATACATCCCAGGTAATCTAGTGTGAAGACAATTGTCACTATAGTGTCTCTAGGTAATCTAGAGTGTAGTCACTTGTAGCGTTTATTTTGTACTACTTTTGTATGTACAAACTGGTTTTATACAAATTATTATCCTTTTGATTAAGTATACTGACATACCAAGTAACCTAGCGTGAAGTCAATTGTAACTTTAGTGTCTCTAAGTAACCTAGAGTGTGCTCACATTTATGTTGTACTGTATTTTAGAAAGTAGTTATTTTACTCACCAGAAGTGAGTAAAATTGTGAATTGTGGGAGGTTTGTTTACAAGCAATCGTTTATTTTACTGTCTATGAAATGTTTATTTAACTGACTATTTGAGATAAATTAGCACCCATACATCTTAATATAGCTAGTTATGTAGCTGATGATCAAGCAACCAGTTAGGCAGCTAGTAAGGTAACTGATTCTATGTAATCGGTATATGAATTCAATGTATTGACTACATTGGACCAGCTATCAGATAGTCTAATTGTAATTAAAAAGTGTCAATTGACCCCCTGCTGTACATTCACGTGTTGTAAAACTAAATGATAGGTAAAATCACTAGTTCGCGATAGTCTCCTAGAACTGTTGGGCAGTTAGACATGTGCATGTGTTAGTTTGACATGTGTTCACATTATGAAAGTTTTATTTTTGTCCAAGAATGGATTTATTTTTTGCGCTCCACTGAAGTTGAAGACATTAAGTTTGTTACTTATTTTGTTTGGTCATATGGTGAAATAGTGTGTTATATAAGACCACGTAAAAACTAAACTTAATAATTATTATACCAATCACGTACACATGATTCTAAAAACTATGAAGCTGCTAGGTTTTACTAATTTTACTTCATACAAATATCATTTCCATCTGTTTCATTTCAACATTGATATTCTGCTATGAAATTCAGTATTTTTGTTTTCATTTTTCTTAAGTGATAGGTCGTTTTACTCACTACAAATCGCATGTCGCTCATTTTATTGTTCTTTTACTGTTCCAATGTGTAATCAGTTTAGGGACAAGTCATTTAAATTTAATTATATTCCTCTGTATGGACTTCTCCTATATTATTTGGTTAGGTTAATTTCAATATTACTTTGGCTTATAGTGATTTTGAAAATAATGTTTTATGATACTTCAAGAACTATCCAATAAAACTGTAAACGGCTCAATTGTAATTTGAGCAGCTCTTTGCTGGAGTGGGACCCTGGAAAATAAATGTTTCATCATTTGTTTCGTAAGTTATCTAACAAAACTCAATTAAAATCACTAGTAGATTTTGCCTATTTTTAGTTTTGGAGAAAAAAACTAAAAAAATAAGCGAGCAAACAATTACCCACTCTTGTGACCAAGATGTTGCAATACTTCCAGAAAATTTAAGTAAACATGTCTCTCAAAATTCACTTCTTGCATCATAATCTCTAATACTTCATCAGGCAGCTAGCCTCAGAGTCGCATGAATGGAGAGCGCTTCCAACAAGTGGCCATTCCCATGGAAATGATATAAATCAAAAGGCTGGACTTGCTGGTGGCTGCAAAAGTCGAACGATCCCGACAATGAAGAAAAAGATAAAATGGGAGTTTCCTCCGAGAGTATGGTACAAAATTGAAGTGAAGACAGATCCTTATCCGACACAGACTGTGAAGAAGAAGGGGCACCATCATGCAAGAAAGTAAAGACAGCAAAGAAACGAAGTGTTTTAATTGAACACTTTGATGATGATTAAATAGAGATGATGAAAATGGCACATTAGCTAAACGATACTTACTTACTTTAAATCGATAATGAAAAGCCGTGACGTTATAATTTTTTTTTGACCGATATAACTTCTCCCAGTAAGCTGAACCCCAGCCGATCACTGACCTCTACCATTTGTCGGATAGTGTAATAAACAAGTGAGGGTGAGTTATAATCGACTGTGCCGAATCTTATATAACCACCACCAATATAGTACGGGAACAGATTTGCTGTGCGCCTTGTATAAAAATATATATCTGGTTAAACCGCTTCTTGAGCCTTATGGATTGCACTCTAGCGCTCCATATAATTGTATCGGGCATTTTCGTGATAGTATGCCCAACCTCAATTTTCTTCGTTTGATTTGTATGGGTTCCTTGTTAGTTAAGTTTCAGAGATCCGTGTTGCTGGTGGTGTTGAGCCAGAATATCCTGCATATGATTCTGAGGTACTTATTGATGAATACCTGTAATTTCTGCGCGATTGTACTCGATATTAGCCAAGATTCACTTCCGTACAACAGAGTAGATATTAAACATGCATTGATCTTGGTGTGAGTTCCTCCATACTGAATGTCGCTCCTAGAGTTGGCGTGAGAGACAGACTTCTCTCATTACATGATCCAACACGATGGTGAACAGTTAAGGTGATAAATGGAATTCTTCTTTTACTTCAGCGTTAGTGTGAAATGGTTGACTGATGTTCCCGTTATGAAAAACCTCGTACATAGCTTTGATGATTGGAATTATTTTCTGGGGTACTCCTTTCCAACTCTTTGCTTTCCACATGGCAGTTCTTCGGATGGTATCGAAGGTTTTCTTGAAGTCTATGAAAGGTAGATACGCCATTCTATAGATTACTCTATTATAATGCGTAGAGTGTTTGGCTGGAAACCTGCCTGTTCATCTCGCAGATAGGTCTCTATTTTGTGTTGGATTCTTCCCTGTACTAAGGAGTGAGCTCGTAAAATTCTTAACACACGTTCTTCATTAAAACTTTTAACCCAAGTATTTTATGATTTTTTTTTATCAAGTTACCTTTGTAAAACATGTCAGTTATTATGTTTAATGTCAATTATATTCATTAGTTGTTAATCTGATTAAAAAAGAAAAATGTGCGTACTAAAATTATTAAATATTTTCAACAAAAAGTTTGCCAAGCATTCAAAGGTCTGCCGTCAAACTGTTTCCAATGTTATTAAACAGTACCGGGAGAACTTGTCCGTTGATAGAAAACCTGGTTCAGGTAGAAGAAGTGGTTCACATGACGTTTCTAAAGCCAAAAAACTAGAAAGCATCTTCAAAAGTGCTCCCATCACATCCTATAGGAAAGCAGCCCGGTTAGCTCAATGATCGGACTATTTGGTACGAAAAGTTAAAGCTAATGCAGGTTTAAAAACATACAAGGCTCAAAAAGTTCTTGACAGGAATGCTGCTAAAAATTTAGAGGCCAAAAACAGAGCATGGAAATTGAAGTTAAGAATTGTTCAATCTCACTCCTTATGACTACCAATATCTTATATATGGTGTTAAGCAGAGTAATTTCTCTCCAGTTGTTGATATCATTCAAATCGCCACTTTTCGGCAACTTTTCTTCCTCCTAGACTGATGTGATGTGAGGCTGTAGAAGTTCAGCTGTGATTTCGATGTCAGCCCGTAGAATTTTAGCTGGTATTCCATTTTCTCCTGCTGCATTTTTACTTCTAGGGTATAATTAAGAAGTAGATGTTTGTAACGCCTAAAAATATTAGTCTAACACCCACCTTAAAGTATACCGATAGACTCAGAATGACTTTCTGAGTCGATTAAACGATGTCCGTCCGTCTGGCTGGCTGTCCATTTAAACCTTGAGCGCAAAGTAAAGGTTGCAATTTAGAAACATTTCGATAAAATTTTGGCACATATAATTTTTCGGTCCAAGGACTAAGCCTATTGAAACTGGCTGAAATCGGTTCATTATTTCACATAGCCCCCATACAAATGTCCTCCCGAAATTGGACTTTATTGGTCATAAATGTTTAATTTATGTAGGTATCTACACAAGTTTTTCTCCAAATAAGTTTTATATATACGGAATTCATGTAACCAAATTTTATAATGATCGGTTTATACTTAGTCATAGCTCCCATATAAGGCCTGCTTCCGATAATCACTTTAACGAGCACAAATCTCCTAAAAATGTTGGTATACACATAAAATGCAACATAAATAACTTTCATATAGACGTTAATCACCCCACCTAATTTCATGGTGATCGTTCCATAATTGGTCATAGCTCCCATATAAGGCTCACTTCCGAAAATCGCTCACGAATATAAATTATTGAAATTTTGAAAGAAAAATGTTTTTGCCCATTTAGTTAGTGTATGGTATTATATGGTCGGGCTTGACCGACAATACTTTCTTACTTGTTTTACTATGGGCTTTTTATCTCATTTACGGTTGCATGATATTATCAAGAATTTTCTTGTTGTTTCTTTCGTGGTCTTCAGTAGCCTTTTCTGCGATAACATTACTAATTTCTTCGAAATGCTCTCCCCAACTTTGCGTCAGTGCATCATTGTTTGTTAGTAGTGCATCACAGCGATCAGCGACTGCTTGGCACCTTCGATTAGTGAGATTATCGTCTGGTGAAGTTTTCACATGTTGCTCTGGCTAGCCGCTTCTTCTGCTGCTATTGCTGGCCGTTTCAGGAAACTTCTTTTGTCTCTTTTTGCAGCTTACTTTATATGTTTAGCCACCAGTTGGTATTGCTGCCTTGCAGTAATTATGGATTGATAGTCAAACAAATCCTGTAGCAAAATATATGCATAATTGAAACAATTTTTTTTTCAGAAAATATTCATAGGCATGTTAAATGCCTATGAGCGCAGCTGATTCATCTGATGAGGTGGCCTTTCAACTTTTTGCCTTCTTCAGTACCACAATTCTGTAACTTTTTAACGACAAAATTTTGTCGTTAAGTAATCGAAATTCGTTAGTTAACAATATTTATCGTTAAGAGATATTCCGAATTAAATTTTACCGATTATTTTCGTTAAAAATAGTTGGTAGATAACGAAATTTGTCGGTAGGTTAACGACAAATAAAATGTTCTAGTTAAGCCATAACGAGAAATCGTTAACTTCAAACAGTAAATATTAAATTCGTTAAAGCAACCAATATTTTTCGTTACTTAACGACATCGGTAGGAAAGTACAAAAAGTTACAGAATTGCGGTACAGGACTTTTCTGAAAATTTACTACTTCTATCTCAGACAGGTCTAAATTTCCTATAGGAAGTCGACTGTTTCTATAATTTTTTATAAAGTCTTTCTGTAACTTTAATAAAATTTTAAGTTAGGTATTGCCTGTATATTTTCTTATCCTAGATTTTATTTAAGATTTCCATATTAATGTAAAATATTATTTGAAGTTGTAAACATAATATTATTTGATTGATACTGTAAACAAACCCAGCCGTTAAGCAAGTAGTAATTGTATCGCATATAGACAGTAATTGTAACTAATGTCTGACCACTTGACTGACTCCAATTTATATATTTTGGGTCATTTGATATGTATGTACTCTTTGCGGTGCAGAGATAAATCAGTTGGTTACTTTATACATCCCATGTAATCTAGTGTAAAGACAATTGTCACCTAAATGTCTCTAAGCAATCTAAATGTTTATTTTTCTGCTTTTTTTCGTGGGTAATTTGTACAAACTGGTTTTATGCAAATTGTGTTGATATAATTCTCATACAGTTTATTTTCTTTTTGGGGTAATCTAGCATGAACTGGTACATGTTTAGGACATGCATGTGTTAAAATAACTAGTCACGCAGCTATTTATGTAATTACATGTCACCCTAAATGATAGGTAAAATTACTAGTTTTGGATAGTCTCCTAGAACTGCTGGGACTGTATTAAATCATCAGCATTAGAAAATCTTTTGGGATCTTGGGCTTTTTCTCACTAAAACTTGCAAATATATCAACACGAATAATGACACATTAATCAAATACATTCTATCCGTGTAAGAATGTGATGCTGCTAAAATAAGAATGTAAAATTCTTGCTTTTTTATTAACAAGGTGACGAGGCATAATTCTTACAAAGATAGGCACTACCATACAAGTTGAATTATTCTCACAGAGAGAAAAACTACAAACGATTAGTAAATCGTACATGACAGTATGACCTGATGACATGATTCTAATCATGATTCTAATCATATCATTATTAATTAAATAGAAAAGTTAGTAACTGAAACAATAAACGATTTAGAGCTGAATTTGAAAAATTGCTTTAATTTATTTCTCCACTTAAATCGCCTTCCAAGATGACAAATTTGGTTTTGTTACCCATGATTTTGAATCGAATTGTGAAAAGTATTAATTGTCACATTTTACAAAGACTTATTGTTAAATCATCATGGTGTTTATGTATGCTTTTTTCAATGGCTGACTGATTTTAGCGTAAAAAATGCGTAAACGTATCTAAAAATACAATACATCATACACACATGCGAAGGCATTAAAGCATATTTGCTCGTATGTATGTGTATCTTAAACAAACACATACTTATGTATACTTAACACATACATACGTACACATTCGAGCACTCATATCAATATCCGTCATATAAATTTGCGTCTAACAAGGCGCGTTTGCACAAGCACCAGCTATTGAAAGTTTTAGTTTACTTTCTATTTATATACACATATATATGCTGCACAGTGGGACCAATTATGGAATAAATCTTAACAAGTAAGGTTATATATTTATTATAAGGGTAAAAACCAATGGTAGTTATAGACAGATTATTTATTTCTCTGTTGCGATTTATTGAATATTTGTTTATTTTTTTTGACAATTTTCATGAACTTCGTTGTTATTCGTGCTGTTTACAGGTAAATAACCGATCATGTTCGGCCTCTGGTTAGCACTGGTATAAATCTGGCATATTATGACAAAAAGGTATTTGATTGGCAAAAATATCTAGTCAATTTATTTAATATATGAAAAATTGCTGATAAATGTATATTTTCATTTCATATTAATACAACCCACTGTATACTCGCATTCCAATTAAGTATAAAAATAATCATGATAAAATAAAAACTAATACACAAACAAAAAAAGTAAACAGGAACAAGGAGGAGTGCTATATTCGTACCGAATTAGTATACCCACCATCAGTATGTAGTTTTGACCTTCAATGGGACTGGAATCAGTTATGGTCCAAACTGTACAGAATTGGAGAGAGCGCTTAATTTCAAAGTACATACTTAGAAATAATTTGTGCAAAATTTTATCGGGAATGGCTGCTTAAACAGTATTTCTGGGGGACATTTATTTATGGAGGCTAAGTGAAATCATGGATTGATATTGCCCATTTTCGATACTAAACAAACCTTATCAACAGAGAGTATTCAGCCAGCTATATCCTTTCATAAGGGCTCTTTCGTGTTTTAAACAGACGGACAGGTGGACGGACATAGCTAGATCGTGTTAGAATCTTATGAGGTCCCAGAATATATATAACTTTTGGCTCTACGACCAATATTTCGATATGTTACAAACGGAATGACAAAATCAATATACCCCCCCAACTTTTTTGATGGTGGATATAAAAAGTTAAAAGGAAAAACCATTATTTGTTTGCTTTAGACTTGAAAGATGAAGAGAAAAGAAAAACATCAGAGTATTAAATAAGGAAATTTCTTGGCAGTTTCCTTTTTGTTCACAGGATTAAGTTTTTTTCAGCTGTTCGGTGATTTTTGGAAACATATACGTATACGTACAATAAATATTGAGTCTATCAATATTAACAAAATTCAAACAACAATGAACATTATTTGAAAGTTTCAATACTTATGTTGATTTAAACACAGGCTCGTTGGCATTATAATATCCATATGTATGTGTAACAGTGAGAGAGAAATAAAGAGAGAGAGAGAGAGAGAGTGTGTGAGTGGAAGTGTGTGTGTATTTAATAAAGGATATATTGTCAGTTTAATAATAAACTAAGGAAATATTTATGTATTAAGAGTTGTAAGCCATTTAAGAATTTATGGTTTATTAAATAAATAATATTTACAAATACACTCATATTAATAAACATAAATATTTAGTTTTATAAAGAACATGTTTGTGTGTGTGTATCCTTCTTTTTTATATACGGACCACTTGATATTGATTAAATTTATTAGACGGTGTTGAATGAGGGTTTTCTTTTTTAACTTTTTGTAATAAGTAACAGCAGGAAAAAGGAAATGAAATTTACATTTACATTGAGTAAATGTTATTATTGAAATTGATGGAAATTAGCTTGAATGCAAGTGTAATACAGAATTTAATAATTTTTAGACAAAAATCATTTAAAAAAAATTTTTTTTAAATGTATTTTTTTATATAATTTATAAAATGAATTTGTTAAAAAAGTAGTAATAATACTACCGGATTGTTTATTAAAAGAAGTATTAACTATCTCAAAAATGTCTTAATTTAAATATTTGCTAGTAAAATACTGTTTTTGAATATAGTAGTAAAAGAGTACTTTTCTAAAAACATTTTCAAAGTGGTATATAGAAATTTAATTTTCTAGATATGTGTTTTTTTTAACTAAAACGTAGCAATTTAATATAATTAGTGTTAAAAATTGATTTTTAAAAAAGTACTAAAAATACTACTTTTTTAAAAACTGAAAATTTCCAGATGTTTTCTTAAAATAAGTATTAAATATCTCATAATATGTTAATTTAAATATTTGCTAACAAAATACTGTATTTAAAAATAGTAGTAGAAAACTATTTTTTAAAAACTGTTCAAAGTGGTATATAGAAAAGTAAAATAAAAAAGTTACCAAAAATGGGGTAAAAACGGAAAAATACATTTTATTTAACATTTTAAGCCAATTTTGATAAATGTATAACATTGGTTCCTGGATTCATGCAAAAATTAACCAACAGAGTGCTATTTGGAACTCGACTGCCAAGCTGTATATTTGTCCAAATCCGGGTAAACAGTTTGGTACTTTTTTTAAAACTAATTTTTCTTGATCACATAATACAGATTTTAATCGTTTGAGGCATGTCTTTAGCATAAACAATATTGGCAAAATGGAATATTTTTAAATTTCAAAGTTGGTATTTGGTACTTTTTTCCTAATGGTACTTTTTTTAATATTTTAAATTATTTCACTTATCGACAATAAAGTTAGCTGATACGTATCTGAGTGAAGTTAGAGTGATAATATTTAGGTACCAAAATGTGAGAACTGAACTATAGGTACTTTTTGGTTCTTCTAATAGTACTTTTTAAATTTTCTTTAATAATGGGCCTAGAAACATGAAATTAAGCATATATGGTAATAAGTGAGTGAGAATTTTAGGGGGATACTTTATCGCAATTTTTCTTTATTAGAGTGGTACTTATGGTACTTTTTCTTTATTCTAATGGTACTTTTTGAATTTTCTATAATAATGGACCTAGAAACATGAAATTAAGTATATATGGTAATAAGTGAGTGAGGGTAGACTTTTTTGGTACTTTAACTTTATTCGAATGGTACTTTTCAGCAATGAACCTATAAATATGAAATAAAGGTTATATGGACCCGAATGAGTGGGAAACCACAAGTGCGGGCTTTTTGGTACTTTTTTTTATTCAAATGGTACTTTTTTGAATTTTCTATATCAATGGACTTAAAAACATGAAATTAAGCATATATGGTCCTAAGTGAGTGAGAATTCTAGGGGAGACTTTTTGGTACTTTCTCTTTAATCAAATGGTACTTTTTGTAATTTCTTCAACAATGAACCTATAAACATGAAATAAAAGTTATATGGACCCGAATGAGTGGGAAACCACAAGTGGGGGCTTTTTGGTACTTTTTCTATATTCTAATGATTTTTTTGTAATAATGGACATAGAAATACGAAATTAAGCGTATATTAAGTGAGTGAAAATTCAAGCGGACATATCATGTCATATTATGTAATTTCTCCACCAATGAACTTAGAAATATGAAATAAAGCTTATATGGACCCGAGTGAGTGGGAATCCAATAGTTTTTAATATATTGAAGTCCGTATAATTGATTCCTTAAAAATAATAAAAATACTACAATATATTTTTAAAAATTGTAGATACATGCGAGAAGTTTTTTGATATTAATAATTTTTTTAAAATATATTTTTGAAAATAGTAGTAGAAAAGCAACTTTTTAAAAATGTATCAAATCTATTTTTTTATAATATAAAATTGATTTTTTTTAAAAGTTCAAATAAAACTACCTTTTTAAAAATTCTAGATACATAGAACATTTTTTATTTTTTTTTTTGATAGTAAAATACTGGTTTTGAATATATGTATTAGTAAAAAGTACTTTCTTAAAAAAATTTTCTGTGTAATTTTTTTTTAACTGGAACATCGCATTTTAATGTAAGTAGACTATAAAATTGATTTTTAAAAAAGTACTCAAAATACTACTTTTTTAAAAACTGTAGCGACATTGAAAATTTCCAGATCTTTTCTTAAAATAAGTATTAAATATCTCAAAAATAAGTTAATTTAAATATTTGCTAGCAAAATACTGTATTTGAAAATAGTAGTAGAAAATTATTTTTTAAGTGTGTTTCTTAACTAAAACATAGCAAATTTTATATATTTAACCCCCATTAACACGATGTTTGTTATACTGTTGGTTAAAATAATTCTTGGATGAAAACTAATTTTGTATGGAAAATATTCAAGTTTTTCAACCTTTTTCCCAGTATTCTTCATACAAATTGCTTACGTTTCTGAACACTTCGTTTTATAAAATGAGTCCCTTAAAAAATAATACAAATATTGTCATTTTTAAAATTGTAAATACATGCAAGTTTCCAGGATTTATATTCAATATATCTCAAAACTTTGTCAATTTAAATATTTTTTACTAAAAAAAAGTTTTCCTAAAAAGTAGTAGAAAAGTACTTTTTTAAAAACTCTTCAAAATAGTACAAAAAAAAATTAATTTTTCAAAATATGTTTTTTTTTCTACTCTATAAAAGTCTATAAAATTGATTTTGAAAATACTACCTTTTTAAAGATTGCAAATTTCCAGCTTTTTTACTAAAAGAAGTGTAATACTGATACGAGTGTCTCAAAAATTAGTTAATTTAAATAAATTAGTTAGTAAAAATACTGTTACGAATGTCCAATACCGATTTGAAAGCTCTAGAATTCGAATGTACTAGTATGTCCGTTAAGAGCATTGTAGAAGATTCCCGAGAGATGGCGTGTGTATAAATAGTGGCAGAGGTTGCAGTCGTGAGTTGAGTTGAGTTTAGGCGCTGTTACAGTTAACATCAACTACCTTGTACATTTAAGTTTGTACATTATAAAGTGTGTGTGCAATTCTGCGAATTGATAAACGTGTATAAAGAAACTGAGTGAATATTCCCAGTAAAAATTGGAGCTTACATGCAAGCAGGTTTGTAAGGGAACGAAGCTATTTTCTCCCTTACAAACCTGCTTCGATAAGGCATGATTTTATATAGCGAATTCCCACTTAGAAGCATTACTTTTTAAAAAATGAAGCGTAATGTAATTTAAAATGTGTTTTTTTGTCGGAAAAGACTCGGTAAAACTGCCGATTTCAATAGTCTTTGCAATACAACCTGCTTCCTTGTAAGGGACAAGAGTAAGCTTAAATATTATTTAAATACTTCACTTACAACCTGCTTCTCTGTAAGGGATATTAGTAAGCTTTTAATTTTTTTAAGCTTACATTATAAAATTACTCCTATCATTGGTATTCCCTTATTTCCTGCTTCTCAGTAAGGCTTAATAGTAAGCGAATACAGATGCAGTTAGGTCCCTTTTTAGCTTCCTAAAGTCTAAAAATTTTTTACTGGGTTTGAACTGTAGTTCTAGTACATTTTAAATAAATAATGAGTTCTTACAATTTTAAATTACTAATACTGCTTTTATTTGCAATCAAAAGTATCCGGTTTATTAAAAGGAAATAAACCAACGCTTTGAAAAAGGTTAAAACGTAACAGTACTGTTTTTGAAAATATTAGTAGAAAAGTACTTTTTTAATAAATTGACTAGTTGTATATATAAAATAAATAAACTAACAACATTTATACCATTATTTGTAATTAAAAGTACATTTTACGAAATTTCTTAAAAATTTTACTTTATACCAAACAATTTATTTACATCATAAAGTCATTTATAATGATTTATTTTTTGAGATATTTTTATTAAAACAATATTTTAAAATTTGATACATTGAAAATTTTCTACATATTTATTAAAAAAATGTTAAATATCTGTAAAGTTTGTTTGTTAGTAAAATACTAATTTTGAAAATAGTAGTACAAAAGTACTTTTGCAAGAAAAAAAAAAATTTTTCAAATTAGTACATTTTCAAACCAGAATTACATTGTTTACAAACGACTTTTTTAAAACTAGTTGTTGAAAAAAAGTTTTTCAAAAAAGTACTAAAAGTTAGATATTTTTATTAAAACAAATTAATTTAATGTTGTTTATAATTAATTTAATAAAATTAGATTTACAAACCGATTTTTCAAAAAGGAGTAAAAAACTACCTTTTAAAAAATTTAATAAATTTTTTAATTTTTAATAATTTTAATGAAACATGTATAAAATACTTAAAATATCAGTTGATTTAAGTATTTTTGTTAAAACAAAAGTTGCACAAAATAGTAGTAGAAAAGTACTTTTTATTAAATTTATCAAAAACTATACTTTATGTCGACAAATGTAACTTATAGAGTCGTTTATAATGAAAATTATATAGATTAGGTTTTAAAGCATTTTTTAAATAGTAGAAAAAAGTACTTTTTTCAAAATTTTTTAAGAAAAAAAATAATCTATTTTATAAAAACGTTCTTTATAAAGAAAATTTAATATTTTTGTTTTTAAAACATTTTTTTAATAGTAAATATTAAAAAAGTACTTTTTTAAAAAAGTACTAAAATTAAGATATTTTTATTAAAATAAATTCATTTAATGTGACTAATAATTATGTTAATAAAATTAGACTTATAAGAGCGATTTTTTAAAAAGTAGTTAAAAATACTACCTTCTCAAAATGTAACATTTTAGAATTTTAATAAAGGTACATATAAACTTCATTTAGTTTGTTACTTATATACAATATATTCGGCAATTGAATAGTTTTTGAAAATAGTAGTAGAAAAGTACTTTTTTGAAAATGTATTAAAAATGGAATTTTTAACAAAAAAATAGTTTAATAACGCTATTTATAAAGAAAATTATATATTTTTGATTTTAAGGCATTGTATAAAATAGTAGTAGAAAAGTAAACATTTTAGAATGTTCATGAATTTCAATAAAAAAAATTTATAAAATGCTTTCAGTTTGTGACTTATATACAATATATTCGGCAATTGAACAGTTTTTGGAAAAAGTAGTAGAAAAGTACTTTTTTAAAAGTGCATTAGAAAAAAAAAAATTATATATTTTTAATTTTAATACATTTTAAAAAAATGGTATAAATAGTAGTAGAATAGTTCTTTTGTACAATTTTAATCACTGTCCAACAAAAATGTAAAATACACATTATTATTTTACCATTAAAATAATTATTTTACCATTAAAATAATCATATGATTAGGTCATAAATTTAACAATATTTTTATTGTTATTAATTGTTTATTTATAATTCCTAATTTATACGCATCTAGTTTGTTAGTTTAATCTCTTGTCTATTATTTTGGCTAATGCACGTCTGACAGTAATCGTAATAAAATGATTCAATAAACTGATATAAATAAAGTATTAATAACTATTTTTAAACAAATTGCTTTTTAATGATGACAAAAATCGATAAATATTTAATACTAGCATTTCGTAAAGAATATATTTTCCATGAAATACTGGCTGGTATTACATTGGAACACACACTAGTGGTTTTAAGATTGTGTGAGAAAGATTTTTACACATTCATACATGTATATGAGTGTTAATGTGATTTTTCATGTATATAAGTAAATGAAAATTATATTTATACACGCATCATTTTTGTATAAACAGTTTAAATATAAATAATAAAATAATGATATTGTATTAAAACTGAAATCATGTAAATGTTTAACCATACTGAGCTACAAAATAAACACTATAAAATTTTTATATAATTGAACATGTATTTCTCAACAGGCATCTTTATTGGGTATTTTTTTTTATTTTGTTGCCCTGTGTAATTAATAAATTTTGTTTATATTAAAATCCTATAATCCTTTAAATATTACTTATCTTTGTTAATAGTAAAAAATCAAATAATTATATAAAAATCCTCTCATATGCTTGGGAAAATTTTAATCAAAACTGTATTTACTGGCAGTAATATTTTTTTTAGGTTTTTTGTGCAACCTAAAAGTAAAAACTTTTTCAATTTTATACCTCAGTTTATAACAAAATATTTTCATTTGCATAAAACAAGAATGATTGTTTGTCTTCAGCTTTTTTTGCTTAGGTGAACAATTTTAGTTGACATTTTATTTTTGCATTAGGAATAAAAAACGTGAACAAGAGCAAATGATAATAATGATGGGATGCTACTTAAATGGTTGTTTGTTTCCTTTGGCTCCTCCAGAAACACTTTCCATTCATACTTAATACGTAAATGTTACAAAACTCCTCTTTATATTTAAATTTTTCCATTTTCAAACAAAAGGCAAACAGAAAAAATGAAAAAGAGATAGCCCAATTTTATGCAAAATATGTTAATGTGGGTAAAGTGAAAAGTTTTTTAAATATTTTACATTATTTTTCGTTTTTACGAAGTCCATTAGGGATGAAATCAGTACACAAAGTTAATGTTATTGTTTCTTATCAGTACAAATCGGGAATAATCATCCGAACCTACACCACCAACTGCCATTTCCATTTGCCATTTCACAGGACTTCACAGAGCTCTTCACACACTTTGGTACACTAACGTCCGCGGGGACGTTACTCCCGTTAATCTGAGATGAGAATACCCATTCGGGTCTTTAGTTTAGTCTCTAGTCTAGTCTCTAGTCTAGTCTAGTCTAGTCTCTAGTCTAGTCTCTGGTCTAGTCTAGTCTCTAGTCTCTAGTCTAGTCTCTGGTCTAGTCTCTAGTCTAGTCTCTAGTCTAGTCTCTAGTCTAGTCTCTAGTCTAGTCTCTAGTCTAGTCTCTAGTCTAGTTTCTAGTCTAGTCTCTAGTCTAGTCTCTAGTCAAGTCTCTAGTCTAGTCTCTAGTCTAGTCTCTAGTCTAGTCTCTAGTCTAGTCTCTAGTCTAGTCTCTAGTCTAGTCTCTAGTCTAGTCTCTAGTCTAGTCTCTAGTCTAGTCTCTAGTCTACTCTCTAGTCTGGTCTCTAGTCTAGTCTAGCATCTAGTCTAGTCTCTAGTCTAGTCTCTAGTCTAGTCTCTAGTCTAGTATCTAGTCTAGTATCTAGTCTAGTCTCGAGTCTAGTCTCTAGTCTAGTCTCTAGTCTAGTCTCTAGTCTAGTCTCTAGTCTAGTCTAGTCTCTAGTCTAGTCTCTAGTCTAGTCTCTAGTCTAGTCTCTAGTCTAGTCTCTAGTCTAGTCTCTAGTATAGTCTCTAGTCTAGTCTCTAGTCTAGTCTCTAGTCTAGTATCTTGTCTAGTCTCTAGTCTAGTCACTAGTCTAGTCTCTAGTCTAGTCTCTAGTCTAGTCTCTAGTCTAGTCTCTAGTCTCTAGACTAGTATCTAGTCTAGTCTCTAGTCTAGTCTCTAGTCTAGTCTCTAGTCTAGTCTCTAGTCTAGTATCTAGTCTAGTCTCTAGTCTAGTCTCTAGTCTAGTCTCTAGTCTAGTCTCTAGTCTAGTCTCTAGTCTAGTCTCTAGTCTAGTCTCTAGTCTAGTCTCTAGTCTAGTCTCTAGTCTAGTCTCTAGTCTAGTCTCTAGTCTAGTCTCTAGTCTAGTCTCTAGTCTAGTCTCTAGTCTAGTCTCTAGTCTAGTCTCTAGTCTAGTCTCTAGTCTAGTCTCTAGTCTAGTCTCTAGTCTAGTCTCTAGTCTAGTCTCTAGTCTAGTCTCTAGTCTAGTCTCTAGTCTAGTCTCTAGTCTAGTCTCTAGTCTAGTCTCTAGTCTAGTCTCTAGTCTAGTCTCTAGTCTAGTCTCTAGTCTAGTCTCTAGTCTAGTCTCTAGTCTAGTCTCTAGTCTAGTCTCTCGTCTAGTCTCTTGTCTAGTCTCTAGTCTAGTCTCTAGTCTAGTCTCTAGTCTAGTCTCTAGTCTAGTCTCTAGTCTAGTCTCTAGTCTAGTCTCTAGTCTAGCTCTAGTCTAGTCTCTAGTCTAGTCTCTAGTCTAGTCTCTAGTCTAGTCTCTAGTCTAGTCTCTAGTCTAGTCTCTAGTCTAGTCTCTAGTCTAGTCTCTAGTCTAGTCTCTAGTCTAGTCTCTAGTCTAGTCTCTAGTCTAGTCTCTAGTCTAGTCTCTAGTCTAGTCTCTAGTCTAGTCTCTAGTCTAGTCTCTAGTCAAGTCTCTAGTCTAGTCTCTAGTCTAGTCTAGTCTAGTCTAGTCTAGTCTAGTCTCTAGTCTCTAGTCTAGTCTCTAGTCTAGTCTCTAGTCTAGTCTCTAGTCTAGTCTCTAGTCTAGTCTCTAGTCTAGTCTCTAGTCTAGTCTCTAGTCTAGTCTCTAGTCTAGTCTCTAGTCTAGTCTCTAGTCTAGTCTCTAGTCTAGTCTCTAGTCTAGTCTCTAGTCTAGTCTCTAGTCTAGTCTCTAGTCTCTAGTCTCTAGTCTAGTCTCTCGTCTGGTCTCTTGTCTAGTCTCTAGTCTAGTCTCTAGTCTAATCTCTAGTCTAGTCGCTAGTCTAGTCTCTAGTGTAGTCTCTAGTGAAGCCTCTATTCTATTTGCTACTCTAATCTCTATTCTCCACTTTGGTCTCTACTCCAGTCTCTACTTAAGTGAAATGCGTTTCAAATACATTCATATATCTCTCTAGGATTTATTACTTAATCATTCAACAGATTTTTCAATCCACCTACTAAACAAAATATTGTTCAAAAAGTAAACACATACTGAAAAAGGGAAAAGTTCCATATAAAACAAAACAAAAATGCCAGCAAACAAAAAAGAAGATAAACATTTAAACAATGAGATATAGGTCGTATTACTTCCTTGTTGGTTAAGAAAAACATACACTGATGTACGAATACACATGAATTTATATTCGTAGATACACAGATTCAAACACAAAACCAACCTGCTAACCATCAACAATTTATCCAGCAATTCATCCCTATACTGCTGGTACTAACATGTGATGATTATGTTGATGACTCATACTAACATTTACAATTGAAGTTCATGTGTTTACATTAACTTTTTTTTTTTCTTACTTTCTGTTCTATTTCTATTTCAGTTTTTTGTTTATGTTTTCCTATTGTTTTTATTTATGGTATACAAGTGTCTATTTGTATTAGTAAATGTGTGTAGACTTACATAAATATATAATAGCTGCAGCAGACATATTAGGTTTAGTAGTTACAAGTATGTATATCCTTAAGTCTTTATTCGTCATAAAATGATCTTTTATGCCACTTTATGTCGGCAAGTTATTTGTCTTAACAAAAGACCAACGTTTAAAACTGCAAGTGTTTTTTCCTCTGAAAGTGTTCACTCAATACATGTCCTTATATACTTACAAATGTATGTATGTAGTTCACAACTAAATACACTCATTGAAAAGTGTTTGTCAACATGCATGTGTATAAAGAAATAAGGGGAATACATTATACTAAGTACTTGTATAAAAGTGTATGCACTTCTCCAATGTTTAGAAATAGAGTTATTGAAATTTTTCTAGTAGTAGGAGCGTGTTAAAGTCTAAACTTTAGGGGAATATTTAATTAGACGTAACAGTTTTTATAGGTAACATATGTGTTATTTTTGTAGCTTGAGTTAAAAATAAATTAACCTATTTTGATAAAATAGCACAAAGTTTTGTTATATTTTAAATAAGAAAAGTAATATTAAAATATCATGATAACAAAAAATGCCTGTATAAGTATATACATTTAAATTAGTATTAAGGAATGTATCCTATTCTTTCTATCCTATTTATCCCATCTATCCTATGTATCCTATCTATCCTATCTATCCTATCTATCCTATCTATCCTATCTATCCTATCTATCCTATCTATCCTATCTATCCTATCTATCCTATCTATCCTATCTATCCTATCTATCCTATCTATCCTATCTATCCTATCTATCCTATCTATCCTATCTATCCTATCTATCCTATCTATCCTATCTA
The DNA here is from genome assembly GCA_942486065.2 of Calliphora vomitoria. Classification (NCBI taxonomy): domain Eukaryota; kingdom Metazoa; phylum Arthropoda; class Insecta; order Diptera; family Calliphoridae; genus Calliphora; species Calliphora vomitoria. The sequence goes on along the minus strand of OW818030.2, from coordinate 110,524,815 downwards.
TCCTATCTATCCTATCTATCCTATCTATCCTATCTATCCTATCTATCCTATCTATCCTATCTATCCTATCTATCCTATCTATCCTATCTATCCTATCTATCCTATCTATCCTATCTATCCTATCTATCCTATCTATCCTATCTATCCTATCTATCCTATCTATCCTATCTATCCTATCTATCCTATCTATCCTATCTATCCTATCTATCCTATCTATCCTATCTATCCTATCTATCTTATCTATCCTATCTATCCTATCTATCCTATCTATCCTATCTATCTATCCTATCTATCCTATCTATCCTATCTATCCTATCTATCCTATCTATCCTATCTATCCTATCTATCCTATCTATCCTATCTATCCTATCTATCCTATCTATCCTATCTATCCTATCTATCCTATCTATCCTATCTATCCTATCTATCCTATCTATCCTATCTATCCTATCTATCCTATCTATCCTATCTATCCTATCTATCCTATCTATCCTATCTTTCCTATTTATCCTATCTATCCTATCTATCCTATCTATCCTATCTATCCTATCTATCCTACCTATCCTATATATCCTATCTATCCTATATATCCTATATATCCTATATATCCTATCTATCCTATCTATCCTATCTATCCTATCTATCCTATCTATCCTATCTATCCTATCTATCCTATCTATCCTATCTATCCTATCTATCCTATCTATCCTATCTATCCTATCTATCCTATCTATCCTATCGATCCTATCTATCCTATCTATCCTATCTATCCTATCTATCCTATCTATCCTATCTATCCTATCTATCCTATCTATCCTATCTATCCTATCTATCCTATCTATCCTATCTATCCTAGCTATCCTATCTATCCTATCAATCCTATATATGCTATCTATGCTATCTATCCTATCTATCCTATCTATCCTATCTATCCTATCTATCCTATCTATCCTATCTATCTTATCTATCCTATCTATCCTATCTATCATATCTATCCTATCTATCCTATCTATGCTATCTATGCTATCTATGCTATCTATCCTATCTATCCTATCTATCCTATCTATCCTATCTATCCTATCTATCCTATCTATCCTATCTATCCTATCTATCCTATCTATCCTATCTATCCTATCTATCCTAGCTATCCTATCTATCCTATCAATCCTATATATGCTATCTATCCTATCTATCCTATCTATGCTATCTATGCTATCTATCCTATCTATCCTATCTATCCTATCTATCCTATCTATCCTATCTATCCTATCTATCCTATCTATCCTATCTATCTTATCTATCCTATCTATCCTATCTGTCCTATATATCCTATCTACCTTATCTATCCTATCTGTTAAGGTCAGCCTACAGCGAAGACTAGCTGAAGCCGCTGAATAAATAAGAACAACTTGATCTGTTCATGTCTATTTTGGAACTAATTTATTTACACAAATATTTTTCTTAGTTACTACTTATAAAATTCTTAAAACTAAACTAGACTAAACACATGTTTGAAATATGTTTGGCTAAAACTATTACATTTTGTATTTACCCACACTTAACATCAGTGTGTGGGAAAATACTTGTTGATCGTATCTTTATCACATACAATGCACATTTTACCTGCTTGTGTGTGTATGTTAAAGATCGACCACCCCATCAAAAATTAAAAGACCAGACGAATAGCAACAGGTTAACATATATAAACACTATCTATCCTATCAGTTGAGTGCAGCCAACAGTGAAGACTAGAGGAAGTCGCTGTTTAAGGTAAGAACAACTCGACATGTTCATATCTATTTGGGAACTATTTATTAACACAAATATATTCCTTAAGTACTGCTTATAAAATTCTTAAAATTAAACTAGAATAATCAAATGTTGGAAATGTTTTTGGCTAAACCTATTTATATTTTGTATTTACCCATACTTTACATCAGTGTGTGGGAAAATACTTTATGTCTGACCTTTTACACACACAATGCACATTTTACCTGCTGGTGTGTTTATTTCAAAGATCGACCACCCTATCAAAAAAGTTTAACAAAACTGAACACTATTTATCATATCTATCCAATTTAACCTAACTATCCTATCTATTCTGTCTATGCTCACAGATTTTGATAGGGTGTTTAAGGTCTTAATTCTCTCCAGGAGTAAGTGGGTAATCTAGTGTACGAATATGACACCAAAATATATACAGACGATTAAAAAATGAGCTGTGGTGTTGGTTCTGGTATCTTCTGTGACGAACTTTGGTTAGGCATCTCATACCGTCTTCCGAATGAGTGTACTGTTTTCCAGGCGGAAATTTATGCAATCATGGTAGCTTGAAATATATTATATGATCATAATACTCGCGGCAATATAGGTATATTTGTCGATAGTCAGGTGACACTTCTTTCACTGAAGGCCTAAACAACCTCATCTTCATTAGTCAGGCAATGTATGAACTTTCTGTCACGGCTAGGTCGTCTATCTGACATTACTTTGGTTTGGGTCCCTGCGCACAGAGACCACTATGGCAATGAACAGGCAGACGAACTAGCCAGAATGGGATCTGCCTTAGATATCTCCAATGCGGTCTCAGTAGCAACACCACTGTGGATTATTAAAGTTATTATTTTCAGAAAATATATAAATACTTTACGATGTACACAACATTACATCTGACGAGTGGTGTGGTCTTGTCAAAACGGGGTCCCTTCCACTCTACTTGATTGTTCACACGCAATCTATCCTATATGTAATATTTATCCTATCTGTTCTATTTATCCTATCTGTTCTATTTATCCTATCTATCCTATCTATCCTATCTATCCTATCTATCCTATCTATCCTATCTATCCTATCTATCCTATCTATCCTATCTATCCTATCTATCCTATCTATCCTATCTTTCCTATCTATCCTATCTATCCTATCTATCCTATCTATCCTATCTATCCTATCTATCCTATCTATCCTATCTATCCTATCTATCCTATCTATCCTATCTATCCTATCTATCCTATCTATCCTATCTATCCTATCTATCCTATCTATCCTATCTATCCTATCTATCCTATCTATCCTATCTATCCTATCTATCCTATCTATCCTATCTATCCTATCTATCCTATCTATCCTATCTATCCTATCTATCCTATCTATCCTATCTATCCTATCTATCCTATCTATCCTATCTATCCTATCTATCCTATCTATCCTATCTATCCTATCTATCCTATCTATCCTATCTATCCTATCTATCCTATCTATCCTATCTATCCTATCTATCCTATCTATCCTATCTATCCTATCTATCCTATCTATCCTATCTATCCTATCTATCCTATCTATCCTATCTATCCTATCTATCCTATCTATTCTATCTATCCTATCTATCCTATCTATCCTATCTATCCTATCTATCCTATCTATCCTATCTATCCTATCTATCCTATCTATCCTATCTATCCTATCTATCCTATCTATCCTATCTATCCTATCTATCCTATCTATCCTATCTATCCTATCTATCCTATCTATCCTATCTATCCTATCTATCCTATCTATCCTATCTATCCTATCTATCCTATCTATCCTATCTATCCTATCTATCCTATCTATCCTATCTATCCTATCTATCCTATCTATCCTATCTATTCTATCTATCCTATCTATCCATCATCCTTGATACACGTAACCCATATATGTTAGGTGACATTAATAGAAGAGTTATAAAACCGTTTCCTCTTTCACTGGATTCGGCGATTGAAACTAAAATTTCGAGTAAAACTTTCGGATAAGCAGTTATCATGTGTACCCCATTTTCTAATACTTGATTTAGAGAATCAGATTTTAATTTCTAAAGAATATCCTAGACGGCTCTAATTTGTTCCAACATATAGATTTGTTTTCCTTTTATCTGACTCATCTGTTAAGCGAAAAAAGTACTAATGAATTAAAATACACTTTCAGTACTTCGTCATAATTCCCTTAAAACATTGTGCCTATTTATAAATTCAAAAATGCTAATAATTTGTACATCAAAAAGGAAGTTTATCAATTAATTTGAAACTTTACGTATAATTCTATATTATCGTTATTAACTAGATAATTAAAAAAAAACTAAAGCATTTAATTTTATATTTTAAGAACTTTGTAAATATTTACAGAGTCTTTGTCACTCATTCATTCACTACTTGATAGATGGATAGATGGCCTTTTGTATGACCCTTCAGTAATTTTCTTAAAGCAACGTACTCGTACAAACTAAGAAAATCCCTTAGAGAAGGGATTTTAAAGACTTTGACTGACTATTCTCCACTTGTATTGTTAGTTTACTTATTTGCAAATAAGTAAATGGAAATATTGTTGAAATTGAAAGCTTCTTTTTAATAGTTTTTTTTTATCTCTCATACAAATGAACTCGAACTGTAAGATACTTACTTGGAAATTCATAGCTATTGTATTTATGTGTGTGTATACTAATTTATATTGAAAAACTGAAATAAGTTACTTGTCTATGCAAATAGATTTTGTATAAAGGAAAAGTCTAAGGGAGAGGTCAGTTAGTTAAAAGGTTGATAAATTTAAAAAAATTAAGAAAAATTAATTGAATGTGTTTTAAACTATAGCTTCCAAAATTTATCTTTCACCTAACATCTAAATACCAAATCGATATTGTAATTTATTGTATATAGACAATATTTTAAGCTTCTAATTTAAGGCAAAGTAATCATATTTGTCCTTATAAAGCTTAGAAAAATTTTTGAAGTTTCTGACAATTTTAAAGACGTTACATTATGAAAACCATCTTAAATCAAAAAGTTTAAGATTCATTGAAAACGGTGTTTATGTAAACATAGCTAAAAGTATAGCTTCTTTTACAGACCTGCCAAGACACAGACTTTTCCAACAAACCCTTCTAAAAGAAGCTTTGCCACAAAGTTTCTTTAACCTTTAAGAAGAACTATACATATAATGATTATTTATGTGTGTGTGAATGTTAGTATGAATGTATACAAATGTAGTATGAGAGTGTAGTGGTGGGTGTCTTCTTAATACAAATAATATTATGACATTAATGTGCTTGGCTGGTTAGTTTGTTCCTTGGCCTTTCTTATACGTCTTTGTTTATTTATTTATTTTCTTTTATATTATTTTTCCATCAATTGTTTATTTTGTTTTTCATGTTTCGATTCTTGTTATTTTCATGTCGTGTTTATTGTTGTTGTACTGTCTCCGCCTCCTTGTAGTAATAATAATAAGGTACATTACACCAATGTGGGAGTATGAGTTTAATGCGGTGTGTAAGGGAGTTGTAGGTCTTGATAAATAATGTTTGTATATATTAGTTAGGATGGCTCCATTTGTGTGGTAATACATTTAGGATTTTAAAAAATTAATATAATTTTTGAGGTAAAAATGTTTTTATTTTGTAATTATTTACACTATCACAATGGGATCAGATTTTGAATGGTCCCAAGTGAGCTGCTTGAAGAGTGGCTGGCCATGGAATCTAATTATTCTCTCCAAAATATTACAGTTTTGTTTATTTTGATTGAGACCAATAAAGAGGCTGTGTGTGAGGTACTAACGAAATCCTTTTTATGTTCTAAAGGCCCAGTTCTCATCATTAAGGGAATATGTCATAATTTAAAAAACCGCCGTTGTTGTGCATGGTGGTATAGATCTGAAAGATATCACTGAATTTGAACGACGGCCAGTCGCGACTGTGGATTATTGCTATATTCCTGCTACTTCAGAAAACCCCTCAAGAAAATGTATATCAGAGTTAAATTGCACAATCTTGGTGGACAACACTCACCTCTGCGAGTGATAATCATTACCTCAAATCGTTTATGCAGAATCTATATTGTGGCGTTTGCTGTGTGACTGAATTTAAGAGATGACCTGGGTTATGTTAATTTTGAGAGCATCGGTAGAAACTCTCTAAGAAAAAGTCTAGGTGAGTCAAAACGCTCAATCTTGGTGGACAACATCACATTCTCGAGAGATAATCATAACCTTAAATCGTTTAAGCAGAGTATAAAAACTATACTTTTTAAAAAACTGGTCGGTTAACAGACATTGAAAGAATTTAATAAAAAAGTGTCAGGAATACATGGTTATATTTAGGAAACATAAAATATGTACCCAACAGGAAATAGAGAAGCCTTTCAAAGGCCTTATTTTCCATACAAAAGGACGCCCAGCCACATTGCAAAATCGTTTAAATTTTACACGGCCTTCCATTGGGAGCGAAGGCCTTGCATACGCACTTCTGTTAGAGGGCTGATGTAAGTCTTCCGTTGAAAATCTGTAAGTTGACTTGCCGTGTAATGCCTTATAGAATGTCTACATATGAACTTCTGTTAAAAGATTTAAATCCTAATAGAAAGCCTGCTAAAGCAAGCTTTAAACCAAAGGTTATTCGAAGAAAAATTGGTTTTTTGGTTAACCGCCTAACCAATTTATAAAAACTAATTTTGGTGTTCAATGTATGACACGTAGCGTATTGCTAATAAATGCTAGAAGAACACACATTATACCTTAATTTTGGTTTCTATTATGGTTTTTTTAGGGCCATCTTAATATTTACATATCTCTGGATGCGTATTTGTAACGGTCATAAAATGTAAAAGTTAACGAGTGCGAATAACAATAATGACAGTAGCAACAGTAAAAGTAAAATAGTACCCCAGCAACAATTCAATGTTGGACATAAATGTAGTTGGAAGCATGAATGTTTCAAATATACAAGGGCAGGCGGGAAAGACTTTACAAGGGAAAATCAAATATTTAAGCTTTTTCATCACAAAACTAGCATTTAATCTGCTACTCTATCGTCATTGAGTCTTCTAAAGAGCCATACATCATTATCACCAACATTATCAATCCAAGTCCGTATGAGGAACATTCAGAAAATGGGCACAGAGAAATAACTTATAGGCAATTAAACCATTCCGCTTCAAAATTCTCAATATTTCCCCGGAATTGCGCGGGAATATTGTTTTAAACAAAAATGTCCGACATTTCTTTATAAGTTTTCATATTAAAGTTACAGGTTTATTTCAGATTCGTTGTGATTTGTTGTCAATCGAATGATTCGATTAAATTCGTATATTTTTTCGAAACTAGCAAGAGAAAATCTGATAAATAGAAGAATTTCGATTTAAATAACCGAAGTTTTGTCACTCCAACTAAAATTTTTCAGTCGCAACAGCAAGATTCGGTCATTTAGACTCAATCATTTGAATAGTCCTGGAACTCTACTGCAAGCTACATTCAATCCTTGCAAGTATTTATTAACAGCTGCTTGCGAAAAATATTACGAATATTTTGGCCGAATGTTTGGCGAAACACCAATCCGTATAGAAATTGCATAGAGGAAATGGAGCAGGGTTGGCCATATTTTGAGAAGACCTCATGGTGAGATATCAAAGATGGCAATTGACTGGAATCCAGAAGGCAATTAGAATCCGACACTAGCAGAACAGGTAAGACTTGGTTTAAGATAAAACTAATGGCACAGGACAGATCCCGATGGAAGAATTTCGTATTGCCAGCCTAAAAAGTTTGAAGACCCAAAATTGGAGTTATTACACCATGAATATTGATGTCAAACTCAACAAGAGCTTGCAAGATCATTGCGAGACACTCAATCATCAATTTTAAAACGTTTGCAAGCAGCAGAATTCATCCAAAAGCATTGAAATTGGGTACCATACGAATTGAAGACGAGAGACCTAGAAAAACGATTTTGCATGTTCGAAATGACGCTTAAACGATATAAAAGAAAATTATTTTTGCACCAAATCATTACTTTTGATGAAAAATGCATCCATTACTATAACACGAAGCGTAAGCGATCGTATGTGAAACCAACGAATATGCGGTCAGTCATAAAACATGTTGCAATACCTGTTAAAAAGTATTAAGAATGAAGTGGTGGAGAAGTTTTGCCTCAACAGCTCTATAGTCCAGACCGCGAACCATCCGACTCCTACTTGCTTCGATCGATGCAGAACACTCTATCTGGGATACGCTTCACTTTGGAGCAGAGTATCCAATATTGGCATGATTCGTTCTTGGCCTCAAAAGTTGAGCAGTTCTTTTGGTTCGGAATCCATATGTTGCCAAAAATATGGAAAAAGGTCATAGATGACAATGGCCAATACTTCGAATAAATAAATATTTGTTCAGTTCACAAGGTTTCTTATCAGTCATATTGTCATAATGTCCTAATATACCGCGACTTGGTGGCTCTCGGCTTAACCGACACTTAGGCATTCGACGTTGGTCTTTTCTGGTTCGTTACGATAACACAATAAACATAGCATAGAAAGTAGTATTATTTTAGGAAATTTTTTTGCTTGAAAAGCAATAAAAACCATTGTGAAATATTAGGACATTATGACAATATGACATAATAAGAGACCTTGTGAATTGACCAATTGTACAAATGTTTCAAAATAAAAGCTGCAAATTTGAAAAAATCGCTCATTTTTAATACTTTCTTTTTTATTTTCTCAATATGATTTAAAAATTTAGTAAATATTGTCACACTTGTTTTATTTTTTATATTAACTAACTTAGAACATCAAGAACTTCTCAATATATATCAGCAAATAGTTTTAAAATACTTTTCAGTTTAACTTCGTCAACGAGAAAAAAAAAAAAAAAACATAGACAACAATTGTTGTGCTGATGTTTGCAATAATATGTATTTCAGAATCTTTTATCAAACGAATTATTTTCTTTTCTTCTTTCAACTTATTTGTAAGAATATAAGAAAAAAAATAAATAGTTCTTTGCCATTCTTTCCCAACAATTTTTTTTATTTTTTTTGCTTTATGTTGCAGAAAAATTATCACAAAAACTCATTTATAATATTTCTGTAAACATAATATAAAGTAAGATACAGTCAGTAAAATTCATGATTTTTTGTTTAATACTCTTACCACTTACATACAGTTAAATTCGGTTTAAATGACAATATGAGTAAAATGCAATATTTTCTGCATGAATAAACACATTTATGACTGGTCTTTTTTGAATTGTTATTTTTTGGATTTTGCAAAAAAAATATGTAACGAGAGTTTAATATTGCCATCGATACATGTTGTCAAGGGATTACAACGTTGTAAACGACAAATGTTTTATTATTGGTTTTAAAAGGGACATTATTACTTTATACTTACTTATCGTTATTACTTACAAAGTAACTAGTAATTTTGCAATGTTTCCAAAGATATTGGCTTTTGATTTATGTTTTGTGTTAAATAATTGCTGGCTGGCATGTTTAATGTTTGAAAGAAAAGTGGGAGATTTTTGTATTTAACAAAAATTTCATTGAAGAAATATTGTGAATTTTCATTATCATTTAAAAATGATATTAAAAGATTTAAAGATGTGAAAGGGGCTAATAGGTACTTTTGAACTTTTCTGTTGCATACCAGCACCAATACTTAATATTGAATGCAATATAAAGTTTAATATTACTTATACGCCTCATGGATTTTTCTACTCTTTGTAGTATGAGGGAAAATGAGTGATTAAAAAATTTGCTAAATACACGAAATTTTTACTCTTTCTTTAATTCAAGGGAAAGTTTTAAATTTTCTACTTTAATAATGCAGAGAAGGAGGCGGTAAATGTGCAATTTATTGATACAAACTCCGAAAATTATCAGAATGCTGCTATTTAAATTCTGACAATTGGTCAATTCACAAGGTCTCTTATCACTCATATTGTCATAATATCTTAATATATCACGACTAGGCGCCTCGGCTTAACCGACTCTTAGCATAGAAACTAGTATTTTTTAGGACATTTTTTGCTTGAAAAACAATAAAAACCATTGTGAAATATTAGGACATTATGACAATATGACATGATAAGAGACCTTGTGAATTGACCAAATATATATCTCTAAAATCTAAGTTCTTTTTAGTCCCAACTAATATAAGACACAACGATATTCTGCATTATCCCATACAATCCAAAGGAATTTCATAAATTTTATCGATAATTGGCCTGGGTCAGATAATTGGCCGGAAATTCGAATAGATTGTGGTATTTTCGTGCGAAGTTATTTGAAATGTCAAAGTTCAAATATACAAAGACATACCAATCAGCAATTGTTTATTAACTCTTTCAGGACCATAAGATTAATTTTTGAACAATTCTTGAACACGTTACCAACCAAACTGTCAATTTTCAAAAAAAATAAAAACAAGTAAGAAAGTATGGTCGGTCAAGCCCGACCCCTACACTAACTAAATGAGCAAAACATTTTTCTTTCAAAATTTCAATAATTTATATTCGTGAGCGATTTTCGGAATTGGGCCTTATATGGGAGCTATGACCAATTATGGACCGATCACCATGAAATTAGGTGGTGTGATTAATGTCTATATGGAAGTTATTTATGTTGCATTTTATGTGTATACCAACATTTTTAGGAGATTTATGCTTGCTAAAGTGATTATCGGAACCAGGCCTTATATGGGAGCTATGACTAATTATGGACTGATCATAAAAAAATTTGGTAACATGAATTCTGTATATATAAAACTTATTTGGAGAAAAACTTGTGTAGATACATATATAAATTAAACATTTATGACCAATAAAGTCTAATTTCGGGAGGACATTTGTATGGGGGCTAGGTGAAATAATGAACCGATTTCAGCCAGTTTCAATAGGCTTGGTCTTGGGCAGAATAAATTGATATGTACCAAATTTGATCGAAATATTTTCAAGATTGCGACCTGTACTCTGCGTACAAAGTTTACATGGACAACCAGCCAGACGGACGGACGGACGGACATTGTTTAATCGACTCAGAAAGTGATTCGATCGGTATACTTTAAGGTGGGTGTTAGACCAATATTTTTGGGCGTTACAAACATCTGCACAAATCCAATATGCCCTCCCACTATGGTGGTGTAGGGTATAAATATATGCTGTTACCGAATTTGTTTTAATCTAAACACATTAATAAGAGACACGTTAACGATGTAATTAAAATTATTTTTTTTATTATTTAGTTATTCAATGATTTTGTGTTGAGACGCCGGTGTCCCCGTGGTCGTCAAAGGGTTAATATCTTCAGAAAGAACGTTTCGCACATATCTACACCGACATTGTTACTCCATTTTCATTAAGTGAACTCCATGGATAATTTTAAACGATGGCCGGAAACAGCACAAATTCCCGATATGATAGCCGAAACAGTCGTAATAGCCTTTTTACACAAGTGAGTTTCTGTTATTTCATATTCCAGCTCGAATAACGTCGACGTGGCCAATTCGAATCTAGTATTTTGAAGGAGTATGTCCAACAAACCATTATACCAAACAATACTATACAAAATCGAACGAGATTAAATAGGTAAAAAGGTGGCACCAAGCAAGGTGATTATCAAGCAAACCCACGTTGCATAACTATGGTTCTATACCAAAAAATCGAACAATTGACTTTTTTCTGAAAAAAGTCGAAATCGTCTTTTTGGTCGGATAAAAGTCGAACAATCGATTACGTTATCCCAAAAAAAGTCGAAAAGTTGATTAACGAAAAAAAGTCAAATTGTCGATAAAAGTCGAAAAAAGTCAACTTTTGTAGATTTCTAAAAAAATATTTAATTGCAACACCATACTAATACAAAATATGCAAACAATAACAGAAATATAATAATAGATATATAGAAAAGTGTTTCATAATAGAACTGTGAAATCTGTAACGTAAATTTGTTTACTATTTTATAAATTTAAATATAAATATTAGAGAAAAAAAGTTGTAATATTATTTAATACATTTTCGACTTGATACCATTCATTTTTATTGTTAAATGTTGAGAAATGCTCATCAATAGATGTAGAAACCATGTAGTTTTTTGGTGAAAAAAGTCGAAAAAGTCTATTTAAATAAAAAGTCGACCTTTCGACTAAATTAGAAAAAGTAAAATAATCCACTATTCAAAAATTTAAAAAGTCGACTTTTTAAAAATCGATGAAAGCCTAAAATTCTACTTTTTGTTTCAATTATAGAATCCTATACATCGCCTACTCTGAATTATAATTGCTTTTAAATAATAGTTTGAAGGAATCAAAATTGTATCCCCTTTTGTTACCTTTTTTGTAATAATGAACTTTTACAAAATGTGTTTCTTGGGTAAAAATGTGGGTTAGTTGGACACTTTTTTGTTCAAAATGAATGAATGTTGCAGGTTGTTATATATTTATGTTTCGGCAGTAACACACAAATGACAGGATACTTTCTGCAACTTGACAATAAGTGGGAGGAAGGGTTCAAATTTAGGAAAATCATCGGGTACTTTGTTAATAATTTTGAACAATTGCTACTTTTTAAGCTAAAGAAAAAATCGACGCAAATGTTAGTTCTTGCGTGAGGTAAGAATTTACTCCCAAAGAGATACTAAATTGTACCTTTTTACTTCTGCTAGTACTTTTAGATTCATGTGTTTAAATAAAACTAGAAACTTAAATAACGGGGTCGTAAAGGTACCTTTTCATTATCCTACGGACTTTTATATTTTTCTTAATTAGAAACAAAGTAATTTAAGTACTAACACTACTCCTTGTTAGATAATAATTAGACAAAGGAAAACAAAATTATACATTTTTCATTTGATGGTCCTTTTTTCTTTCTTCATACTTAGAAATTTAGTTTGAAATTTTACTTTTTTATAATAATAATTTTTTTAGGTTTTTAAGCTAATAAAAGAAAAAAATATTTATAAGTAGCTAAGTCAAGTAACATTAGAGTTGGGTTTATTAGCTCAGTGAAGTGACCGCTCTTTTCAACTCAACTCAACTCAGCTCACTCAAATGAACTAGGTCGCTCATTTAGCTCATTAGTTTAGTATGATGTACATATAATGACCATTTCATTTTGTGAATTGCTTGTAGTGAATTGAATTAAACATTTCTGTTGTTAGTTATAAAAACACACAGTATTTTGACAATTAGAGATTTATGCGTGAAATAACTGATAACAATTAAAATTTTAATTTCAAAAAATAAAACTTAATTTTTTTAAATTAATATTTTTCGGAAATAAGAGGTAATTTTTCTAATTTTCGATGCTAACCAAATGTTTAGGCACTATATATTTGTTACCGAGAACATTCATTGTTTTATGTTCTAACTACTACATACATACCTATAAAAGGAATTTATAAATTTTAGAAATAAGATTTTATTATTTTACAACTTAAAAATATCGTAAAAACTGTATCACTTTCAAAAAACAGCGAAGAACCCCACGATAGGTCGCTCATGGAACCTGTCAAATGTTATGTTCTGTTAATGCATCAGTATAGTAAAAAAGTGCATAAGAAATCTATTTTCTAAAAATAAGTGATTGAAATAATATTGCTTATTTAATTAAGAATATTAGTATATTGTAGTTTTTTAATTCTGTTTTTCGGTAGATATAATCCCACCAATGTATTTTTGAAATAGTATTTTTTTTTACTAATTACAAACTTTCAATTACAATTATTATTTTAAAACTAACAATTATGTATTTCCATTTTTCGTTATTATACCATAGTGGTTAGGGTATATTGGATTTGTGCAGATGTTTGTAACGCCCAAAAATATTAGTCTAACACCCATCTTAAAGTATACCGATCGACTCAGAATCACTTTCTGAGTCGATTAAACGATGTCCGTCCGTCCGTCTGTCTGGCTGGCTGGTTGTCCATGTAAACCTTGTGCGCAGAGTACAGGTCGCAATCTTGAAGATATTTCAATAAAATTTGGTACATATCATTTTTTCTGCCCAAGGACCAAGCCTATTGAAATTGGCTGAAATCGGTTCATTATTTCACCTAGCCCCCATACAAATGTCCTCCCGAAAGTGGATTTTATCCGTCACAAATGTTTAATTTATATAGGTATCTACACAAGTTTTTGTCCAAATAAGTTTTATATATAGGGAATTCATGTCACCAAATTTTATCATGATCGGACCATAATTAGTCATAGCTCCCATATAAGGCCTGCTTCCGATAATCACTTTAACGAGCAAAAATCTCCTACAAATGTTGGTATACACATAAAATTCAACATAAATAACTTTCATATAAACATTAATCACGTGACCAAATTTCGTGGTGATCGGTCCATAATTTGTCATAGCTCCCATATAAGGCCCACTTCCGAAAATCGTTCACGAATATAAATTGTTGAAATTTTGAAAGAAAAATGTTTTTGCTCATTAACTTAGTGTAGGGTATTATATGGTCGGGCTTGACCGACCATACTTTCTTACTTGTTGTTTTATAACATATACCTACAAACTTTATTTCTTACTACCTCACCATACCATAAATAAATTCACACACATTCAATACCACAAATAGCCAAATTCATTCAAGAAAACAAACATAATTTGAAAACTCTAATAATTCTTGAAACATTGCTTACAAACGTTGTATCATATCAAAGCAAAAATATATACGCGGCAGAGCATGGCAGTATATGATCATATACATACAAACATAACAAACACACAAAAATAAAACGATCGTTTTATTTTTGTTATACACAATGTTCACTTTTCAATGTCAGTGAGCGAATGAAAGTTACAGCTTTGACGAGTGAAGTGAAACATTGAGACAATATGAATAGCTTGTGCAGCTCTTTCTGAAAGAATTATGTGCATACTACAAACAGCTCAGTTGAAAACGCTCTGAGCTCAGCACTCAGTTGGAAACGCTCAGCGCTCAGTTGAAAACGCTCAGTATGATGAATGATTCACTTCGCTCAGTTGAGTGAATAGTTCAATTGAACTACGTCTTTCATGAGCTACATTCTTTAAAGGGAAAATTATTAATACTTTTTTTCGGCAACAGTTGGATCAAATTCATCCTAAGCGATAAAGCACATTTTCTCCTTGATGGCATTGTTAATTGTGAAAATTGCAGCACATGAGATTCAAGAAACCTATAACGTTGGGTGAGGCTGGGGGCATCATTGAAAATGTGACTGACTAGGACAGTTAGTGGTTCTTGGGCTGCAACTGTTGCTCGATATCGCTACATGATAACAGAGATAACTGTACTGACATGACATACAATCCGTGAAACTATGGAGTTGGTGCACAGTTTGTGGATCGAAAAAAATATGGTATTAAATATGAATCTTCTAATCTTCTCCTAGTCCAATTTTAAAATGAAGTATGCACGAACCACAGAGGAGGGACATATGCTTTAAGGAAATTAAATTTGTTGGAATACAAGTTTGATTGATTGACTGTGTGCTGCCTGAGACATTTTGTGTTCATATACTCTCTTGTTTCGGTAATCAGATCGTGTAATTTAACATTTTTCGATTTTTTTTATTGCGTTATTTAAGGTCAAATGTTTCAATAAAAATTCACAATCTATAGAAAAACAAGTAAGAGAGCTATATTCAGCTGTGCCGGGTCTTATATACCTTTCAACAAATTATATATAAAATAATTTTTAATATTTTTTGGTAAAAAAAATTAAAATTCAAAAAAATGTTATTTTAAATTTATTGTGAAAAATTTTTTTGGTAAAAAAAAAATTCGGTTTAAAAAATATGTTTCCGATTTTGACCAATTGTAGGTCCAACCTACGTTGGTCTTATATACGCTGTTGCAAAGGTCTTTGCAATATCTATTATTGAATACCCATATTGTCTATATTAATGACTTAGTAATCCAGATATACATAGATCAAAAGCAGGTTAAAAATCGAGGTTGTCCTGGTTTTTTCATTATACATATCTCAGCCATTTTCGGACCGATTGTTCCGAGAATTCCCGATATATTGATGTATGAATAATGTATGTAAATTATTGGGGGGCTACGGAAAATTGATTTCAACATACAGACGGGCATACGGACATTACTATATTGACTTCGCTATCTAAAACGATCAAGAATATATATACTTTGTGGGATCGCAAATGAAAAATGTAGAAATTACAAACGGAATGACAAACTTACATATTTCCACTCATGGTGAAGGGTATAAAAATGTGTGTTGTAGACACGTCTTAAAAAGCTAAATAATTTGGTGTTTCTAGAATTTATTTTAAAAATCAATAAAATCCATTGTTTAATTCATTTGTCAAAGGTATACTATAAAAAAAGAGTGAAGAAAATATTATACAAAAAAACAAAATTAGAAGTCTTCAAATATTTACTACTTTCGTTAAACACTTAACTTGTTTTTTAATGCCATCAGTAGTTCCCACTTAATGATAACAAATATTTGTTACTTAAATTTCGGTACTATTGGGTTCTGATTTGCGATTTTTTAAACTAGATTAATACGAGTATTTTATATTTGATCTAATTCTGTTTTTGAATTTGTTCACATTATTAAACCTAGAAATATAAAACGCACCACGTGTTTTATGAGACTAGGGTAAGAATTGTTGAATTTACAACCTAAAAATATGAAATTTCCACAGAGTTATATTTTATGTCGCGTTCTTGGTTCCATGTATATTGGTAATATACTGGAAACGACAAAACAGAAAACCCTACATTTTGCACAAAACTTAGAACTATTAAAATGCTATTGAAAAATGAAACTAAGAACATTTATTTGAAGATTTATTTGTTTTATCATGAGTACAAATGCCGCGTTCTTGACCGTGAAAATACAGACATATGTTTAGAACTTATGGGGATAACTGTAGAACTAGCTGTCATATTTATAAAGTGTGTTTGACTTCTTTCTCATCATACTTAGCAAAAGGATGAATGGCGAACACTACAGGCAACTGATTTTTGATTTTTTATTCCTCGTGTCATTGCAAATCATTTGGAGGAGAAATGGTTTCAATAAGATCACCAACACTTTGTTTGCCAAACGTTTTATGACCGAATTATCTCAAGAAATGGATCACCTTTTTTGAGTAATTTGACACCTTTGGTGTAGTTTTGGTGGGGATATTTCAAATCTCTGATCTATGCTGATAAACCAGCAATGATTGATCATTTACAAGCCAACATTCAAATCACTATTGACGAAATAAGATCGGATATGATATAAAAGTTGGTACCCCAAAAATTGCATTTAGTGTATTTGTATTTTCAAATAAGTTCTATTTCCAATTATTATTTTACTATCACTCCACCATCAATGAAATTTAATACACTTAGTACTTTCACTACTCTAATACAACACTGACACATAATGGCTCATATATGTATGTACCAGTCTCAAGTGACAAATGACAGTTATTAATTATTGATGGAGAATATTGACAAACAAAATTGATTATTGGACATAATTAGGATAATTGAAAAATATCACTAGTAACTATATACGAATATAAAATAACATGTGAAATGTGTATGTGATGTAGAGTGAATATTTTGGAGGTGGGCCTGCCTCTACATTAATGACAGGGGATGTGTTCACATTTGTTTGTTTGTGTTTATGGAGGAGTAAAGCAACTTGGAGTTATTTGTAGGTTAGAGTGGGAGTGAAAGTAAATGTTTGCTCATTAATGGCACGAGTAAGCTATTAGTGTGATATACTTAAATTTGACATTTTCAATTGTATGAACTGAAGATATAAATAAATTTAAGAAGAGTGAAGGAAGTGTTATTTGTGTTTTTAGTAATAAGGGTTTTAGTAAAGGGTTTTCCAACGAGAGGTGTTATTTTGAATCACCCGGTTTTTCGGTAGCGGTCACTTTTGAAGCATTTATTCTTTGACATTTGACAAGTAGAAACTACGCCATTACTATAAGTGCTTCGACAACGCATTGAAGTTTTTAAAATTCACTACAAAAATGGTGAAAATCTTGCTGTCATAATTCGCAAAAGTAAAGCATTTTTGGGTCATCGTAAAGCACCTTGTCGGACCGCAAAACAGAAATTGGAAAAATTCGAGCTGTTGGGACAAGTTAGTGATGTGAAGAATAAAACCCGTGCACGTCGCTCAAGAACAACTGAGAATATTGCTGCTGTAGCCCAAAATGTTGAAGAAACCTCAGGTTTGTCCATTCTTCATCGTTCTTTGGAATTGGGCATTCCGAAGATGGCATTACAGCATATTGTTCATAAAGACTTATAAAGTTCAGTTAACACAAGAACAGAAACCGGCCGATCATCAACAACGTCGTGTGTTTGCTGATTGGGTCTTTGAAATGCATGAAAATGTTATCTCTCGAAGAGGTGATCACAATTGGCCACTGAGATCTTCTGATTTAACATCTTGCGTCTTCTTACTTTAGAGCAACGTGAAAGATCAGGTCTACGCCAACAGCCCAGCGTCTATTCAAGATCTCAAAGATAGAATTCGTGACGCTATTGAGGACATAGGGCAGCCACTTAACGATTTGGTTATGGAAAATTTCATGAAAAGGATATGGTTCTGTGAGCGTGGTCGTGATGGCTATTTGGCTAATGTTGTTTTTAATTATTAACGGCATACCTTCCTTTTTATTATGATCATTTATCTCAAAAAATTCATTTTTTTTGCATACCAAAATAACACCTCTTGTTGGAAACCCCTGTATTTAGTAAAATGGAGACTGGGTAATATGATCAGCTGTAAGACAATTAACTTAAAAGGGCTAAAATATCGGAGGTGTATAATAATAGTACTCTAACACACACCTTAAAGTATACCGATCAACTCAAAAATACTTTCCGAGCCGTTTTAAATATGTCCGGCCGTTTGTCCGTCCGTCTAGCTGTCCGTGTAAACTTTTTCGTTATGTACAGGTCGCAATTTTGAAGATATTTCAATTTACACGGTCTAATTTAATGACAAAGCTCCCATATAAGGTCCACTTCAGAAAATCACTTACGAAAATAAATTATTCAAATTGTAAAAGAAATTCAATTGCTCAGTGTAGGGTATAGTAGGATTGACCGACTATACTTTCTTACTTGTTTTTCATTTAAAAATCATATATATATTTGCATGACTTTAATTCTAAACCACCAACTTGACGTATACTTAATATTGAGCTTTTGTATGGAATATCATCACGTATACTTAATATTAAATTCTTGAAAAGTTAAATATTACTCATGCGCCACATGTATTTTTATACATTCCATATTATGATAAAAAATGTATGATTTCATAAGTTGTTTATTTATTTGCATAAATACGAGATTTTAATTGAAAATTTTCTAATAATAACATAGAAGTCTTTATAAAAGTTGTTGCATTGTTGGATTTCAAATAAATTGCAATGTTTTTAACTGAAAATTCTACAAAATTATTTAAGAAAAATAAATTTTTTAATCATTTGAATTGATTCGTATTTGTGCAATCGACAAAACGCCTCCTAGTTTAAATTAAAAACACAGGTCTACAATGTTTGTTTTTTTTTGTTGGTGCCACCAAAACATAAACTGATTTTAATTACATTCGATACCCTGATTCAAGCTGTGTACTTATTTTTTCAATGCTACGTGTAGTTTTAGAGGATTAAAAGCAAACGAAAATAAACAGATTTACTAAATTTCATTAAATTGTTTAACATATTAGCTTTTAACCTCTCAATTCTCTACGATGAAGGTTCTTAGGATTCTCCTGTGTGATACTCCGACAGTAATCTGCCATCATATGTTCATCATAGCGACCTTGGAATCTTTATTTCATCACTTTTAAATCTTGGTGGAAACGTTCTACTTGTTCTTCGCTATAAGACCAAATAAAACTTCTCTAAATGACTGTGCAGTAACAGTGTACTGTTATGCTCATATTACATCCAAGATTTTTAAAGCTAATTAAAAGTTCTATAACTAATTCCTTGTAATTTTCAGCCTTCTGATTTCCTAAGAAAATTTTTACAACAGCAACAAAATATTTCCAAGCCGCTGCTTCTAAACCATTCATTGAAAATGTGAAGTCTTTGTCTTTCGTTAAAAGTCTTATCTGTGTAATCAAGCCTGGGAAATCTCCTGAAAGAAAGGCAAAACATAGACCAGTTATTATCTAATGCTTTAACATACTACTAGGCAGCATAACAGCAACCGAATTTGTTGCCAATCGAATGATTCTACCTTAGTGACCGAATTTTACAGTTGTAGCTACAACATTTTGGAAGGAATAACAAAAGTTTGGTTGCTTCAACCGAAATTCTTCTTTATCAACTGACTTTCTGTTGATGGAACCGAAAAATTCTATGTGTGCAACCGAATCATTCTATTGGCAACAAATTCGGTTGCTATCACGAATCTTTTTTCTCTGTGTATGAGTTAGCTCAGTTAAGATGGTGTTGTGAAACTTCATGTATGATTATCAGAATAATATGGCCTTGACTAAACCGAGTGCATACAACATATCTTCTTGGCCTAACACCCTTACAGTTAAGTAATGCAGTGGCTGTGATAACCGGACACTGCAAAATTGGCAACCACACAGAGAAAACAAAATCGTGATAGCAACCGAATTTGTTGCCAATAGAATGATTCGGTTGCACACATAGAATTTTTCGGTTCCATCAACAGAAAGTCAGTTGATAAAGAAGAATTTCGGTTGAAGCAACCAAACTTTTGTTATTCCTTCCAAAATGTTGTAGCTACAACTGTAAAATTCGGTCACTAATATAGAATCATTCGATTGGCAACAAATTTGGTTGCTATTACGAATCTGTTTTCTCTGTGCATGCAAGGAGGCTTGGCTTACTCTATATTGACTTCTGTAGAAGCTGTCAGCATGAAGAGGAGGATGAGACCATTTTTTATCTTCTTTGTCACTGCCCGGCATTAGGAAATCTACGGATTAGGTTTCTAGGACATCGTTCCTTCTATAGTCTCTCTGAACTCTCGGACATGAAGTAAGAATGAAGAATTGGCTACTGACGCCAGACATGGAAATCTCTTCGGGGTGACTTAGTATCCGTCAAATGACTGGAGCTCCTCTTCTTCTAAATTTCTTCTTTACCTTTACTATATCTGAATTTCTTTTTCTCTATCTGGCCCTCATTATTTCTTTTCAGCTTACACAAAAGGACCTACTAAAGGGTGATTTTTTATGAATTAAGTTTATCGGGCTGGCAGCACTGGTGTTCAGTATACTCTGCCATTTCATCATGAAAAAACTCACAAACGAGAAACGACTGGAAATCGTTGAAATTTATTATCAACATTCGTGGTCAGCGATGAGGCCCATTTCTGGCTAAATGAATACGTAAACAAGCAAAACTGTCGCATCTGGAGTGAAGAACAGCCACATGCCGTATAAGAGTTACCGATTCATCCCGAAAAAACAACAGTTTGGTGTGGTTTATGGGCTGGTGGCATCAGGGTCCATTTTTCTTCAAAGACGACCGTGGAAGAAACGTTACCATCAACGGCGAATGATATCGTGTCATGATACGAGACTTTTTTTGACCCAATTGGCTGAGTTGAACTTGGTTGATATGTGGTTTCAACAAGACGGTGCCACATGCTAATGGACATATTTGAAGGATGTATTTATGAGCAGTTTATCTCTCGAAATGGCCCTGTGAGTTGGCCGCCAAAATCATGTGATTTGATGCCTCTTGACTATTTCTTGTGGGGTTATGTGAAGTCATTGGTCTATGTGGACAAGCCAAATACGATTAAAGCCTTAAAGTATAGCATAACACGTGTTATTCACGGAATACAGGCTGAAATGCTCGAAAAAGTGGTGCATAATTGGACCTGACGAATGGACCATTATAACCGGAGCCGCGGGTAGGTTAAGTTAGGTACCATAGACAGCCTCTCCTCAAGCAGCTCACTTGGGTCCATTCAAAGCTGATCACATTATGATACCCAAGGGGTAGACAGCAGGGTATTTACAATACTTCCGTTGCCTCCAGGTTAAACCAGCCAGATTTGTCTAAGATTCATCATTGATAGCACATCCAAGCATGATAGGAATGGAGATCCGAGAATGCGTTTCTTCAGGTTTGTCAGAGCCGGGCATTGCCAGAAAAGGAGATACACAGTCTCATCCTCTTCTTCATTATGGCAGCTTCTACAGTAATCATTGTACCGTAAGCCCATTCTTCTAGCATATGTCCCAATTAAACAGTATCCTGTAATAAAGGAGACAATTAGCCTTATTTGCTCACGACGGTAATTCATAAGTAGATTCGTCCTGCTGACATCATATACGGGCCAGGTCGAACTCGCTGTAGCACAGGAAGGTTCATTAGTCCACCTGTTTTGTGCAGTCTCATATAGTCTCAGCTGAACTGCCATCTTGCATTTAACAAGGGAAATACCAGAAAAGGGGTCGGATGCCTCCTCATTCATCAGCGCACCCCTTTTGGACAATTCATCTGCTATACAATTACCCTGATTTCCATCTTATCAAGGGACCCATATAAGCGTTATCCTAGAATGTCTCGCTATTTCATTTAGGGATACCCGGCATTCCTCTGTTAATCTAGATGTCATAAGGACACACGCTATTCCGTTAACGGCATCCTTGCTGTCAGTAAATATACATATATCACCAGATATTCGATAATACAGTACTGAAGTTAGGTAGCCTAAAGTAGGATTTATCCCAAAGTTTTCAATATAGAAACCTTCACTGACCCTATTTCCCCTATTAGAGCCATCAGTGTATATCCTTATGACATCGTCAGGGGGGAAGAGTCCGCTATGCCATAAATCCCTATTCGGGATCATAATATGGAAATGCCTACCGAAAAAAGGTTTTGCGATGCAGTAATCATCATTACCATGTATGTGCCTATAGTAATTCAGTATCCTAGAGTGTCCAAGGTCCTTACCAGACCACGAACATCCAGCATTTACCCTCACGGCAGAGTTGAGAGCCATTTGTATCACCGCGGGTAACATTTACATGAATTTATTTTTAAAAAGTAAATGGCAAAAACCAATTTATCGATTCCAATAAAAATTTTGAAAATATGATGCAAGTTTGAGTGTTTTATTAGGTTTAAAAAAGCTGCGCTTAAAAAATCACACTTTATATGGACCCAAGTCAGCTGTTTCCTTCCTGTTTCAACTAAATGGCTGCCTGATAACCTAACCTAACAAACTGCTTCATAAGTTCCAATTCGATTTATAATGGAGGTAGAATTTTATTTTCTGTGGAAATCAAGGCGGGTTTGTAACATTTTTTTTTGTAAGCGTTATGCTTTTTATCGGTTCTAAATCATAGTTACACCAAACTTCAAATGTATACGTTTATCGCTTTCCCAATGTCTTTACATACAATGTTCGAACACTAAGTCTTATTCAGGGTCATAATCTGGATCTTAAAGTAATTGAAATACACGTTTCTCACTAAATCTGTTATAGGTGTTCTGTGAATTCACCACAATTGTAGCAGAACATATTTCGGTAATTTTAACAACTTTTTCTCGCTGAGGATATAATGTTAAAATCAAATCATTTATACAAATGTTAAATAATACGAATCGGGCTCACGATTTTTTTTATGATAGCCAATATTGGGAACTGATTGTAGATCCAAAGCTACACGTAGGAAGAAAGTTAAAAACATTATTGGTATTACCAATGCACACCTAATACAAAACCACTGAAGGTATCTCGGCACCAGCACTTTAATCTTTATTTGTTGACCTGAGTAGTAAAGCAAATCAAAGATATTTACTATTGTATTATTCTAAATGTAAAACCACATTCTAAAATCTTATTACCTGAGCTTCAAGTAACATTTGTTGAAAACATTTATAATAAAATAGGCTTTTGTATAACTACAATTTCAATTATTTTCAAAAAAGCTTAGTTTTATTAATTACTTCCTTATATTGTTATTAAATTTAATAAGTTTTCTATGTCTTTATAAAGATTTACATTTAGATTGCAAGTAGTTTGTAAATTCAATTCATTTCCTTGTAAAACTTTACATATACAGCATTTCTAGTAAGACACGCACGCTATTAATAATTTATTTATTTATTTAGTTACAGTAATATACACCGACACTGGCAGTAAATAAAATGTTATTTTATTACTTGAAAACAATGTTAAATTTAATTTAGTTTGAATAATGTTATCTAAACCAACACATGATATTAATATAACAGACTCATACAATCTAAAACAAACAAACAAACACATACAAACACTATTTGAAACATACGCAGTTATTTTCTTGTGCATTAATACATACATACACCCAGAGAAATAAATATACATAGTTGCACATGTTTACCGTAACCATTTCAACGTTTTTATAACTTTTTTTTAACAATAATATAGTCACAGTAGTTATTTACATGATTGTGGTAACCTTAATATGGTTAAATTAAGATTCTCATGATTACCGCTATCATTTATATGATTTTTCTCTGCGTGTACAATTTCCGTTTTTAGTCAAATAAAAAAATTCAATATTTTTTATCTTTCGTTTCTGTAAAACGTGTTTCTAAGGCAAGCAAAGAAACTACATCTGTGTACACATGTATTTTCAATTCAATTGCAGTTTAAAGCTACAGAAACGAGGAGCTAAGCTGTTTTATTAACAAACTACATGTATGTTTATTAGGGTGGCCTTGATTATATAGATGAAAAACAAGATGCTGATGTTCTCATCTTAAATGTATGTATAATTAGTTTTTGAAGAGTATTTCTCAAAATGTTTGTCTTGGGTTGAGTATTTGGTGAGTCCTTTTTGAAGATTTTTATAATTTTTTTTTACATATTTCTCGCAAAGGAAACGGGAGATATTGATATGAGATATTGATATAATGTGAAAGGTTTTTGAAATGCACTTTTAATGCTGTAGTTTATAGCTAGTGAAACGAGGAGCTAAGCCGTTTTATTAACAATGTTAGGTTGGTACCTTAAGGATTATGCTCATCAGCTTGCAGACGTGAGCCTTTTTTGGTCAGTTCATCCGAGATAGCAGTGCCAACTACACCAGAGTAACCCGGCACCCAGAATAACTTCAGGTTAGAATGTCTCGACATCTCGTTAAGAGTTACCCGGCATTCATGAATCAATCTGGATTTTGAGTAGGGATTTGATAGCAGGGTTACTGTCAGTACAGATTCGAATATTCACACCAAATAACCTATAGTACTTCATTCAGTGTACCGCCCTTTTGATCACTGAAATCTCAGCTTGAATTACATAACATTGATCCTGTAGCCTTCTGAAAACGGGGAATATAGAAGCCACCACCCACCCCATACACAGACTTAGAGCCATCTGTATAGATGACAAATGTGTCGCTAGAAGAAGGTAACTCGCCCTCCAACGATACAGAGAAGCCTCTGTCAATGAAAGGTAAGGGAGTGCAGTAGTCAATGTTCATAGGGGGATAAGATACACATCCCAAAATAGACGCATGGCTGGTACAACCAGACCTCCATGCTCCTACAGTGCTTAGCCTAACCGCCGAATTAACGTGCTAATTGTTTGGCGATGGGATCAGCGGGTAGCCAGTGCAGCATAACGAATTAAACACTAGACGGAGTGCTGCGTTATGTACCCGTAACTAAGTATTAGTGCAGAGAATCGGAGGATTCTCTCAATCATCCCACAGCAGGTGGATTTACTTAGAACCTTCCACCATACCTGGTTTTACCACATTGTCAAAAAGCCATTTCGCATTCCTAGGGCTTATTTCCCAAGACTTCGCAATGGCCTTCTGCAGGCATAAATGCTGAGACAAGTCTGGATCAAAGTTGGTTTGGATCAATTGATGAACAAAGGTTCAGATCAATTAACCTTTCCATGGACTAAAGTCCTTAGGTCTAGTATGAGTTTTATTAACAAACTACATGTATGTATATTAGGGTGACCCCGATTATAAAGATGAAAAACAAATGTTCCCAACTAAAATCTATGCATAATTTGTTTAAGAACAGCATTGCTCACAATGTTTGTCCTAGTATTTGATTTTTATAATTTTGTTCATATTTCTCGCAAAGGCAATAGATGAGATATTGATATTATGTGAAAGGGTTTTGAAATGCGCTTTTAATGCTGTATTAAATTTTGTAATTTTTTTCAAAAATTGTAAGTTTTCTATAGAATAATTTAATGTATAATGTAGTTTCATACAAATTCATTGAAATGGTAATTTTCTGCTTTTCAAAATTCAATCCAAGTTTGAATTTTATTTAAATTTATATGGCTATATGTAAATTTGGTACCTATATTTTCAAAAAATGTATGGCAATTTTTTAACTTATTGAGAAGGTCGTAGGAAGGACCTTAGCCATCAAAAAGATACATGTATCTTATCTTTAAGTTATAAACTGTGAATACAGATATCAAATTAATGAAAAAACTCTTGTAAGTTTCAAGGCATGTTTTTAGATTTCTAACTTGAAAATTAACATAACTTTAAGAAATGAAATAATAATCTATAACAGACACTCAAGCTTTATTTGTGTAAATATCAAAGCCTAATGGAAACACCAACAACAAACAGTGATTTTGTCTTAACTTATATTAATTTTTTTTTAAATGTTTAGTTCTACCGATATATGTTCTATCGACAAATGAAATAAAAGCCATCTAAATTAAGTTTCAACCATTCTCCAAAAGTTTCGATTTTCCTCATATTTATTTAGTGAATACAAAATTCATTTAAATATGTAGTTTAATTTTGTTAATTAAGTAAGAAATGACTAAAGTACTGAGTACTTAATTCATATGTTTTAAGTACTCAAATGTGAAGACATTTTACTTTACTAAAACTTTCTGCTATTTGTCTTGGAAATTCTTAATTTACAATATATTTGTTGGTAAGGGTTCTAAGACTGAGTAGCTCTTTAATGCTGTACAAAAATTTCAAGTAATTCTATAAGAATATATATATGATTGTTGTGTACTTATATTCTTCACCATGAGTGACAAGGGTATACTATATAAGTTTGTCATTCCGTTTGTAATTTCCACGTTTTTCATTTGCGACCCCATAAAGTAAATATATATTCTGGATCGTTATAGATAGCGGAGTCGGTATAGCCATGTCAGTATGTTTGTTTCCGAAGCACCCCAATTGCTGAAATACATAAGCGATTTCATAGCTTGTTTTTCATAAACAAAAATAAAAAAACAAACATTTTTTTTCACCAAAAATTTTTCTTTAACAAAAAAAAAAAAAATTAAAATTTTTTATCAACAATTAGTTTCAATATTTATACTTACTGAAGGGTATATACGATTCGGTACAACACTCATACCCACAATTGATATATTGATTTTTAATTACGTTTGTAACACATCGAAATATTCATCGCAGACCCAGAAAAGTATATACCGATGGCTTAATATAAAAAAGGCGCAACTCGATTTTTTTTACATGAGAAGGAAAAAACTTAATAAAATCCGTAAAATTTTAGATACAAAAAAAGTTTTAATGGAATTTTTAATAAAAAGAGGCAACACATTTTATTTCTCATTTAATTTATTTTTTATTTCAATGAAGTTATCTAAGATACGGCCTTTTATCATTGATAATTTTGAAAAATAAAATTAAGTTAGGGGTTTTTTAAACTGAATTGAAAGTTAGACATATTATTATAATAATTCAGGTTTAAATAATAAAAGGAAATTATTCATGAAATTAAGAGGATTAAATTAGAAATTAACTGTAAAAAATTAATTCTTATAAGACAAGTTATCAAAAAAGATGACAATTTGCAGGTAAATTTTTTTTTTTTTAAATCCTGTAGGTGGTCCCATTTCTTTTTTGTGATTGCTATTTTCTCTTTATAAAGTTTATCAAGGGGATATCAATAAGTCTGCCTATTATTTTAAATAGAGATTTGAGTACATATATTTCTAGGACAGGGAAGCGAAGAGTATGGTTTAGGCGTGTTTTCAAAATTTAGAAAATAGTCGTAGTGGAAATGGGGCTGAAACTTTGCACGATGGGGCCAATGACAGGTTTTTGAGGCAAAAAGTCCGTTTTTCAAGTCAACCATTTAAAAAAGATATTAAATCAAATATTAAAAAAATTAAAGTCAGATGGCAACTCATGACGACATGCCGAGCTGCCAAAGTTGCCAAGTTTTGCTTTGCTACATTTTCTGACATTCAATCCTAATGAAACAACAAAGGAATTTTAGTCGTCAAACAAAAATTTTGTAAAATGGAAAACACTTGAAAAGGTATGTAAATTAATATGTTATTAAAAATTTGAAAAAAAGCTAGATGTGGTAAATAATTTTTTGTGTCAACATGTGTTGTCTTTGTTGTGAAGCTTTTGCTGTCGTCCATATATTCTTTGGAATAGCACTTTGTTTATTCGAGCGTATCCGTGAAACAATTTATATGTGGGAAAAGGTAATAATGTGTACTATAACTTTTTGAAAAAACATCTGCCTCAATCTGCCGCTGTTTATAAAAATTTATTTCCAGATAACTTAAGAATTTGGATATTCATACTCTAAACCTCCATAGTGGGGAGGGTATATTGGGTTAGTGCAAAAATATTGTCCCAACGCCCACCTTATGGTATAACAATCTGCTCAGGATCACTTTCGGAGACGATTAAGCGATGTCCGTCCATTCGTCTGTCCTTCTGTCAATGTAAACCTTGTAATGAAACTACAGGTTGCAATTAGAAAGACAATTCGACAAAGTTTTGTACAAACTTTTCTCTTGTCCCAAGGACAAAGCCTATTGAATTTGGCTAGAATCGGTCGATTATTTCTTGTAGCCCCCATACGATCGCCCTATCTAAAAATAGTTAAGCTCTCATAAAAATCTTATTTATATAGATATCTAAGCCAAATTCTGCACAAATAAGTTTTATATAAGCCGAAATCGCACCACCAAATTTTGTGACAATCGGTCATTAATTAGACAAAGCTCCCATATAAGGCCCACTTCTGAAAATCACTTTAACCAGCATATATCTCTTAAAAATGTGGGTATTCCCGAATGTTGTGAACACTCACACAGCAAGAATTTTATTAGTTTTTTAAGTAATTTTCTTAAATGTATGTTTCTAAATATATGTATTTTGAACAGTATGATGCACTTATCGCTAAATTTCAAGAGCCGCCTATCGCCATGCTGGGTGTGGCAGTAGACGGATTGACTTGAAATGATTACTAAAGTCATGGGTGAGCATTTATGTGACCTACTTGAAACTCAGAAACTTATTATTTCCCAGTGATCTTCAACAGGAGTAGTACTTTAATCCACGTACTGGAAATGGGCGTGGCACTGCCCATTTGACATAAGTTTTTTACTGAAGAAAAAAAGCTCATTATTATCATCTGTATGAAATTTGAAAGGTCTAGCTGTTTCCTGTGATTTATTGCCTCAAAAACTGGTCATTGGCCATTGTGCTTTGTAGGGGTGTTAAAAATTTTCGTGCCTCCTTTAGTAATTGCACAAAAATTGCGATGGCAAATTTATTTTTTCTTCTATAAAGGATTGGCTTGAGCCACATTCCAGTTGCGTACGTTCACTTGTAAAACTTATTAGTTCAATGGTTATTTGTGTTTCCATATTAAAAGCCAACAGTGTATAGACAATATTGCATTGCGGTTTTGGTAGAAACAGCCATCTGAGTAAATAATTACATTATGGATTTCTGGCGATCAAGTTTGGATTTTCCTCAAGTGTTTAATAATACATGGTAAAAACCAATGATCAATATAAGTATTTTAGGTCCTTATCAAATTCTAAGACGATCTAGCTCAAACGGGAACTTTATTTTTACCCACAAAATTTTTTGTCAGCAAAAAAATTTTTTTTGTTATATTTTTTTCACAACTAAATTTTTTTTTTTATTAAAAAAAAAAAAATTTTTAAAAATAATTTTAAAAAAATTTTGAAAAAAAGAAAAATTAAATTTTGTTTACTAAAAATATTTAACATTTTTTTTAAAGTATAATTTGGTGAAGGGTATATAAGATTCGGCACTGCCGAATATAGTTCTTTTATTTGTTTTTCATTAAAAAAACTAAAAAATAAAATTTTTTTCATCAAAATTTTTCTTTAACAAAAAAAAAAAAAAAATAAAATTTTTCACCAACAATTTTTTTAAATTTTTATGTTAAAGTATACTCGGTAAAGGGTACATAAGATTCGGTACTGCCTAATATGGCACTCTTGATAAGACAATTGATATATTGGTTTTTTCATTTCATTTGTAACACATCGAAATATTAATCGCAGACCCACAAAAGCATATATATTCTGGGTCCTTATGGAATTCTAAGATGACCTTGCTATGTCCGTCAGTCTGTTCTAAGCACGATAGGGCCCAAATGAAAGGAGCTACCTGACTGAAGTTTTCCAAAAATACTCTCTGTTGATAAGGTTTGTTTGATACTGAAATTGGGTAATTTCGGTCCATGATTTCACCAAATGACCCACCGAAATACTATTTGAGCAGTAATAGACATTTTGATATTCGGCAATCCCGATAAAATTTTGCACAAAATAGTTTTAAGTACTCTAGAATTATACTGTAAATTATGGCAAAAATCGGGCAAAATTTGTCCTTAGTACTATGTGTGCATCGGTTCATAATTGACCCTACCCCCCATATATTCCCTACATCAGAAAAATATATATACCCACATATTGATGGTGGATATACAAGATACGGCACAGCCGAACATAAAACTTTTACTTGTTTTAAAATACTATTGTTTTTCAAAAAAACCCTTTATACATATTTATCAAGTTAATGTTTAACAAATTGAATTAGTTAGTTCTTTGTTGGTTGCTGGAGCTTGTTGTCATCTTAACAACCAACCAAACCATTCAACCTAAACTAAACAGAATTATGAAAGAATTTAACAAAAGAAACAGACATACTAGATGCCAGTTTCTGGATACCAAATGAAAAACTTAAAGGAAAAATACATACATTTTAAAATATTTCTAGACGAATGTTTCGTTTGGTATACAAAATATGCTTGTAAGTGTATAAAAGAAAATGGAATAAATTCATAAGGAATTTTTTAATATTCTTACCTGTATTTTCCACCTTTCTTGCTTCTTTCTAATGTTAAATTTCAAATCAAATCATGATAAACACTCACACAGTCATGTGTATTAGTAAACATCATCAGTCTTGTAAAAACACACGCCTTTCTAGTTCCAGAAATTGTATATGGAATTTATTATTTAAAAATCTATACGGGTACAATACGTATTTAATGAGGATTTATGTGGAAACTCCCTTGCTTTCACTTTTAATACTGGTTGGTTGGGTAGAAAATGAGAATTTTATCAGTTTTATAGAGGGTTTGGGGATGCTGTTATTATTCTGATTATTGTTGTTGAAAGTTTACAGTTTTTGACAACACATATAATTTAATTATATTTTATTCTCGATTTTTCTTTTTTTGTTATTAGAAATTGTATTTTAAGTTTGCTTCATGTTATTAATGGCATAAAAGGGGTTTGAACATTGTTTCATTTCTATGTGGCACGTAGGTGTTTTTGTTTGGTTTTAAAATATTTCTCCTTTTTGTGGAATTATTTAATTATGATTTTAAATGTAAGAGTTTTTTTGGGTTTCTGTTGTAACATGTAACAATTTAATTATGCGCTTTTTTGTATAGTTCATTAACACCATTATAATTTGTATTTTAGGTTATTTTGTCATGTTTCTCTGAAAATATATGAAATTAAAAAATATTGTTGTATTAGTTTTAATCAAAAAGAAATGTTGTGTAAAAAATTAAGCTTCTTTTCCAAGCACTTAAGAAAAAAATGTTTTTTCGCCCACTTGCAAAAGAAGCTTCTTATAAGCCTAGTACTTTGTTCATATTTGCAAAGAATGATGAGTTTTCATCCGAAAAATTTTATATGCAACAATATGATCAGCTGGTTTTAATTTCATTCCAAATATTTTCTATGTAGTTTGACTCCATTTCGCCCGAAATTTTGAACAGAGTACTAAGCTATAAGCAGTAATCTAAGGCAATAAATAATCAGTTTTAAGAGAGGAATTAAAGCAATGATTTAGACTAAAGAAAACACATAAAATCATGATTTAAAGTGGATATTCTCTATACAAAATTATGTATTCTTTATGTTAAGCACTGCGAAAGCTGGAGAGCAAATGTAGCGTTTTATTCACTTACATTACCGCTTCTAAGAAGCGCTTTTTTCGATGTGCTATTCAAAATAGGTTTCATGCTCTTTTTTCTTATTTGCTGCTAGAGGAGTTATATTTTTGTAAAGGGATGTTTTCAAAATAACCTACTTATACCTATGTACCTGCTACATAAAATATCAACGTTATTGACTGATTTATCATCGCACAGCTCAAATGACTGTGGCTAGAGGCATACAATTTGGACTGTAGTTTTCTGTTTCCCTATATAAAACCACGTAGAATGGATTTTTGGTAATGAAAATGTTTAGGGGGTAAAAAGTGTAAATTTGGTGACCTTTTATCTTCTAAACTAATATAGATACCAAAAGTATTGAAATACATCTTCATCCATTTGAAAAATTGCAGACACGTGTTTGGAACTTTTTTCAAATTCGAATTAATTCGGGGAGAAAATGGTTAAAAACTGTATTTCGTTATATTTTTAACCAAAAGGCATAGAAGTAAAATTTAAATCGTATCTTTTACTTATCAGAAGATACCAAATATGAATTTGGTACTTTTTGAATATGGGCACTTTTTTAGTGCTTCATAAAATACACAGGTCAACAAATAAAAAAAAACAATGTTGGTGCCGATATACTGTTATTGGTTTTGTATTAGGTGTGCATTGCATTGAAGCAACTGCCAGCAACATTCATCGGGTTTATAAACATTTCTATCAGTAGAAGCTTCTACTTCTCAACAATGCATGCGGTTATTAGCATTGTTTATAAGTATGGCAACACTAAATGTTTAAGCTGGTAACATTAACATCGAAAGCTCTAGAATTCGAATGTACTAGTTTGTCCGTTAAGATCCTTGTAGAAGATTCACCAAAGATGGCGTGTGTACAAATAGTGGCAGAGGCTGCAGTCGTGAGTGAGATTATCATAGGCGCTGTTAGAGTTAACATCAACTGCCTTGTACATTTAAGTTTGTACATTATAAAGTGTGTGTGTGCATTTCTGCGAATTGATAAACGTGTATAAAGACACTGAGTGACTATTTGAACTGTTGTTGTTGTACAATTTAAATAAAGAGTTGTTGAAAATTTTAAACTACTAAACGGCTTTTATTTGCAATCGAAAGTATCCAGTTTATTTAAAGGAAATAAACCAACGTTTTAAAAAGGTTAAAACGTAACAATATTTAAAATATTGGCTGTAAACTCATGTGCCTGTTTCGTAATCTAAAATGTTCATTTCAATAAATAAATAAAAAGCTGTCGCAATGACCGAAATATTTTTTTGCTACAATTGTGGTGAGTACACATTCAATGAGCTTAGAAAACCTATAACAGACGTACACGTATTTCAATTGCTTTAAGATGCAGATTAAGGTCCTAACTAAGACGCGGATTCAAACATTGTGTAGTGAACACTTAAGACAGTGGGAAAGCGGTAAACGTTCTAATTTATTGGTCGGTGTACTTATGATTTCGACAGAATCGAATCGTTGGAAAACAAAATTTTATAAACACGCCTTTAGTTCCAGAGATAAACTCTTTTAGCCTTCATTAGACATAAAATTAGGACTTATGAACCAGTGTGTGATGGCATTACATAAAACTGAACCATGTTTTGCCTTTCTTTCAAGAATGTTTCCAGACTTGAGTACAGAAATATTAAAGCTGGCATTTTTTTTTGGCCCACAAGTAAGACTTTTAATGAAAGACAACGATTTCATACATTCAATGATTTAGAATTAGCGGCATGGAAGTTCTTTGTTGCCGTTATGAAAATTTTTTTTAGGAAATTTGAAAGCTAAAAATTGCGAGGAATTAGTACTTAGGAATTAGTACTTAGTTTTAAAAAGCTTGGATGTAATAAATATGAGCATAAAAATATATATTTGCACAATCATTTAGACAACTTCCCTGAAAATCTTACATCGTATAGCACAGATCAAGAAGGTCGTTTTTTCGGTTTTTTTAACCCTTAAATTTTATTGAAAAACAACTAAGAGAGCTATATTCGGCTGCGCTGAATCTTATATACCTATGACCAAATAATACTTTAAAATACAAATTTTAAATATTTTTAGGTAAACAAAATTTATTTTATTTTTTTTTTTTTTGAAAATGTTTTTTAATTTTCTTTCCAATTTTTTAGAAATTTTTGTTTTAAATTTATTAACGAAAAATTATTTATGCCAAAAAAATTTTTTGGGTGAAAAAAATTTCGGGTTAAAAAATATTTTTCCCGATTTTGACCCATTGTATGTCCATCTTACTACATAGTTGCAATGGACTTTGAAATATCTATCATTAGATATCCATATTGTCTATATTAATGACTTACTAATCCAGATATAGATACAAAATAGGCCGAAAATCGAGGTTGTCGCGGTTATTTCCTTATATCTCCGATTTTAATAGCAACCGAGACGGGAGAATTCCCGATATATTGATGTATCAATCATGTTTGTAAGTTATTTGGGGGCTACGGAAAGTTGATGTCAACATACAGACGGATAGACGGACATGACTATATCAACTCCGCTATTTATAACAATCCAGAATATATATACTTTGTGGGATCGCAAATGAAAAATGTTGAAATTAAAACGGAATGAAAAACGTATGTATATCGTTACCACTCATGGTGAAGGGTATAATAAATATACAGATAGAGTGATATCTTTTTCTATAAATTTAAAATACATATGAATATTTGATTGTGAGCTCGCAATATGATACTGAAATTTGAATAAACTTTATATTATTTCAATCGAGGAAAAAGTATTAAAAAAAGTGAAAAATAAATTTAATTCAAAATTATTGAATTTTGATAAATTTTTTAACATTGGTTTTTCCAGTCATTGAAGTATGTATTTGATATGTTATTTGAAATCGAGTGCGAAACTAAGATTGGACAAAAATTTGGTACTTTTTAAGAGCATATTTTTATCTTGAGCACACAAACGAAGATTTAAATAGTTGGATACATATTTGTACCATAGACAAATTTCGTCAAAATGGAGTATTTTGAAATTTCAAACTTAGTTATTTTTCTTCTAATGGTACTTTTTTTTATATAAATGCTAGCTGATATGTTTTAGAGTGAAGTAAGAATTATACCAAAAAGTACAAACCTATAAACATGAAATTAAGCATATATTGTTGTGGGCATGGCAAGTTTTGAAAGCTTTTTGCTTGAAAAATGCATATTTGCTGAACTCGAATATTGGTTGTAAGCCCCATATCTCATATATATAATTTGGGTCCTTATGAAACTTAATGACCATCTAGATTTGTCCGTCCGTCTGTTGAGGGTAAAAATATTTTTTGTCATGATTTTTTTTTTTTTAATTTTTTCCGTCCTTCCATATTACAACCGTTTTGACATTTTCTTTTTTGTGGTTTCTATTGCCATATTACTGAAACCAGCTGTTTCATATCTGTGTAATCTGTGAAAGATACTCTAATTTTAAAACTGGAACAACCATAGAATAAATTCAAGGTGGCGCAAAAGTAATCCTCCTATCAGAAAATGCTATAAATTTTGCGATTGGCCCCTAATGTCAATTCTGTTTTGACATTTGTGTAGTAAACACATGCGAAATATACGTTAATAAACAATGTTACGCTACACTGCACCAGAACGCGGAATATTGCTGACTATCTATTTGACCAATAATCGGTCGGTGACATTGGCGCAACGTGAATTTCGTCGCAGATTTCCTGGCCGTCCAACGCCTACTGCGACGTTTAGCCGCTCGCCTCGAAGAGACTGGCACAACACGAGATGCTTCCAGGCGTGGTAGACCCCGGATTAGCCGTTCTGCAGAGAATATTGCTGCTGTAGCCGAGGATGTCATGGAAGTGCCGTCGACATCGACCAGACGACGTGCCACGCAAATGGGTATCAGTCGACGGTCTTTACAGCGAATTTTGGTACAAGATTTGAAGATGTTTCCGTACAAAGTCCAGACGGTGCATCAGCTGTTAGCTGCTGACCGCCAATCGCGTCTAACATACGCTCAAGCCATCCTTAATCACCACCAGTAGGAAGATGATTTTTCATCAAAAATAATCATGAGTGATGAGGCCCATTTCCATCTTAGCGGGTACGTAAATAAGCAAAATTTACGCTTCTGGGGCACTGAAAATCTGCGTGTAACCCACGAAGAGCCATTACACCCGCTCAAAGTCACTGTATGGTGGGCTGTTTTCGCTGGAGGAGTCATCGTACCTTTTTTCTTCGAAGACGTCGCCAAACGGTTATTGTGAATGGTGAGCAATGATCAACGAGTTCTTTTTGCCGCAACTTGATGAATTGGCATTGGAAAACATGTGGTTCCAACAGGACGGTGCAACGGCACACACTGCACGTGCCACAACCGATATGCTGAAGGATGCATTTCCCGGGCGCCTAATCTACCGTTTTGGCGATTTGCACTGGCCAGCAAGATCGCCTGATTTGACCGTTCCAGTCTTCTTTTTGTGGGGCTTTTTGAAGTCGCGGGTTTATGTCAACAAGCCTCAGACTCTTGCAGCTCTTAAAGACAATATCCGTCAAAAATGTGAGGACCTATCGCCGGAAGTTTTGGCCGAAGTGATGGAAAATGCCA
Organism: Calliphora vomitoria; assembly: GCA_942486065.2. Lineage (NCBI taxonomy): Eukaryota > Metazoa > Arthropoda > Insecta > Diptera > Calliphoridae > Calliphora > Calliphora vomitoria. The sequence continues at coordinate 110,488,205 of OW818030.2, read as the reverse complement.
TAAAAAGGGCTCAAATGACAACCATTTACATGACATCATATCCTCGACTTGATGTAAAAAAAAATTAAAAGACCAAATAAAAATAATCCACAAGAAGAATCAAAGTTTTTCATTTTGTTTTTTTTAATTACAGCCAAAAAACATCAGAAGTTTACTTTTGCGCCACCTTGTACATTGAAGCGAAGGATAGGGAAATGGCAATAAAACTAAATTAATCAAAATTACTCTCTTTTCACACATAGGGGTGATACAATAACAAACTATAACGTTTTCCAATAGGAATTTTTAGATGTAGCGTTCAACAACAATTGCAAGTGATTAAATTGTTTTATCAAAATGGGTATTTTGTTCGGTCAAAGTTTCGCACACTTGTCGAATTTGGAAGAATTCCTGTACAAGTGATATCCAAGAGCGTCCAATGTATCTCGAAAAAGTCACTGTTTGGTATGAATTTTGCGCTGGGGGCGTCATCTGTTAATATTTATTTGAGAATGTCTTTGCCAGTCCATCGCACTGGACGGTGAGTGATATATGTTATATTCCATGTTATATTCCATGCATCGATAGGCTTTCAAACATATAACATGCAACATATATTCTGATGATATCTCACACACACATTGCTTTATTTAAATTTAAAGATAGAAAACACTTAATGAAATACCCTCTACATTATGTAAATTCTCATGAATAAGGTTTTTGATAACAAACTTTTGGTTCTCAGTTATCATATATGGAAAAAACATTGTAATGTTCTTTGCAACCTAATTTTTATTAGATTAAAATTAATTTAAAGCTTTAGTTTATATTTTTCCTATGCACATTTCTTTCTTTGAATTTTCCATTATTATGAATCCAGAAATATTAAATTAATGGTCCTGAATACATGAGAAACTACAGAGGGTTAAAATAAATGGCAATTCATTGTGGCTTTGCTATTCCTTTTTATACCCTTCACCTTTGCGAGAAGGGTATATATAAATTTGTCATTCCGTTTGTAATTTTCACAATATAATTTTCTGACCCTATAAAGTATATATATTCTGAATCCTTATAGATAGCGGAGTCGATTTAGCCATGTCCGTCTGTCTGTCTGTCTGTTGAAATCAATTTTCTGAAGACCCCAGATATCTTTGGGATCCAAATCCTCAATAATTCTGTCATAAATATAGACCATTGCAACGATGTATATAAGACTATACAAAGTTGGACCTACAATGGGTGAAAATCGGGAAAATATTTTTTAACCCGAATTTTTTTTCACAAAAAACATTCTTTTGTCATAAATATTTTTCACTAATAAATTAAAAAAAAAAAATTTTAAAAATTGTAAAAAACTTTTAAAAAAATTTTTAAAAAAATTAATTTTTTTTTTTTAAATTTTATTTTGAAGTATAATTTGGTGAAGGGTATATAAGATTCGGCACAGCCGAATATAGCTCTCTTACTTGTTTCTCATAAAACGTTTAGAATATTCTATATTAATCAAAGATCAAAAGATGGGTTTAGTGGTTCTACTATTGGTTTAATCCAAAAAAAAAAAAAAAAAAATAAAATTAGTAACCCTAGAAACACAAAATTAGACACATATTAACCAGAATAAAGTGAGAACCGACATAAGTGATACTGAAATACAATATTAATGAATCTTGCAGCATAAACTAAAGGACTCATCCACTTCCTGAATATTGTCAAAGTCATTGTTTTGAAAAAGGAACTTCAAATATTGAGAGTTACAGACAATTGCTTTATTTTATTTTAACTATTTCGCTAACAAAATAGCAGGTAAATGCTAGTTATAAATATTTATACTGTCTGCAGACATTTTTTAAAGTATTTAGTTGATGAATTTCTTTTTTACCTCGAAACATTTTGAAAGTTATTATGCAAAACTTAAGTAATTCTTTTGATCTCTAGCAAAACCTTTGCAAACTAACACCCTTTAATAAGATCTAAAACATTAAAATTCCTCTCAAACTTCTAAAAGTCTCTTCAACATTTTATTTTGCCACTTTTCCTAAACATGTAACTTCTAGCCATAATTTCCTTTATTATTTGGCATACGTACACCATTAAGGGCAATTTAAACTGTCCTGGCGGATGGTTGCTAGGTATGTTTGCCTCGTTTATTCTGTTGTTTGTTAAATTAAGCCAGAATATGTTCGCAATAGCGCTGGGTGTCTAACAAAAAACACCACGTTTATATTGTTGTCTTACATGATTTCTCTCTTTGTCCAATTCATTAAAACTCTACCCTGGTAGAATGTAAATTGTAATATGAAATACAAGACATTGTATAATCATCTGGCTCTGCAGCTTTATTGCCCATCATCATCATCATCATCGTTCTCGTAATCAACCACATCTTCCACAGTGGTTTTTTTGTTTTTATAGCCCAAGGTGTGAATAGAAATTACATTTGTTTCTATCCCACAGAAAACACAAACACACTCTCACTTGAGACTTACAAAAACCGGCAAAATATTAAAAAAAAAAAACACAAAATTGAAGCTAGAATAGTACCAACCTTACAAGACTTTAATTAACTTGCCACAACTGTTCTACAGCTACATGGACTACTCACAAGTCTACTCCCAAGTATTATAAAGAAACATTTGCATTCAAATAAAAATAAGGAAAGAAACATTTTAGTCTTCAAAAAAAGATGAAGAAAATATAGCTATAATTTAAAATGGAAAAACCAAATGAAGGAAAGCAAGTAAGGAAGTTATAGTTGGCTGTGTAGAATCTTACAAACCCTTCACCAAAGTATTCTTCAAAAAAGAATACATTTTAGTCTTCAAAAAAAGATGAAGAAAATATAGCTATAATTTAAAATGGAAAAACCAAATGAAGGAAAGCAAGTAAGGAAGTTATAGTTGGCTGTGTAGAATCTTACAAACCCTTCACCAAAGTATTCTTCAAAAAAGAATACTTTGGTGAAGGGCAATACAAAATATTGTTGAAAGAAATTTAAAAAAGTGAAAATTTTAAACAGCTACCACCTAAGTTGGCCTATAGCGGATATATTGATGTATCAATCATGTAGGTAAAATATTTGGAAGTTTCGGTAAGTTGACGAACATGACTATTTCGACTCCGTTATCTATAACGATCCTGAATATATATACATTATGGGGAGGCAAATGAAAATTGTGGAAAATACAAACGGAATGGCAAACTTAAATATACTCTTGCCACTCATGGCGAAGTATATAAAAATAATCCCTGCGTTGAAAGTCTATTATGATTAAGTGATATTGATAAAAAAAAAGAAAAAAAAAAAAAAAAACTAAACGAAAGGAAAGAAATCTTATTGTTTCTATCATTATATCTTTCATTTATTCTAATTTTAAATTTGTTATACTTTACAGCACGTAGTTATTTGGCCTGCAGGGCTGCAGAGAAGATTTAATAAGGCCATACAAGGAATAAATATATTTAAAAGAAATTACTTAAAACTGTTTTAAAATGTATCTTTAACATTAAAACATTTACAGGAACCTCGTTTTGAAAAAAACTAAAGTTTTAAACTAAATTTAGAACAGCTGCTGCTCTAAATCAACTGCACATTCCACCAATTGCCGTTGGTGTCATGTGTAAACAAGTATAAATACTTTTGAAGAAAAGTTGTTCCATTAAAGGTGCCGTTTATAGGTTTAATATAATGCTAAAACTAGTTTACTTTTATATTTATATTATTAAAAATATAGCACAGTTTTTGCTCTATATTAAATAAAAAAAGAGCTTGTTTCTTTACACCAACATAAAAGGTAGAAATATGCCTAGAACTTTATATACACAAAAAGAAAATAAGTAGTTGAAATATGATCACAACATTGTTGGAAACAAATTTTATAATTTATATCTTATTTTATGTTTTAGGTTCATGATTATAGAGATTTAAAAGTTGTCATTAGATTAAATGTAAAAGAACTATTTGTTACAATAACAAAACACATGTAAAATTTCCACTCAGAGTACACGCTTGTAAGCACATACAATTTTGTGAAAATCAGGCGAATTCACTTAATTTTGAATAAATTCGAAAAAAAAATCCATAGATTTTTATGATCGATATCTCATTTTATTTCTATTACATTTGGCTTTCCGGAAACGTAACAAACCTGAACAACTTCTGCCGTTTTCGATTTTTTATGATTTTTTCAAAAACAAAAAATTAGCTTTTTTCACGTAAAAAATATATTTTTTGCTTCAATTTGTTATTATAACTCCGAAACTATTGAGCCGATTGAAACACAATATCTATGTGAAAATTTGTGCAAAGTATGGGGAAAATGTTTTCAGAATTCAGTGAATCGAAAGAAGAACATTAACTACTCAATTCTATGTATATCAAACTAAAAACTAAAAGTTAGTGAAAATGAGCGAATTCACTTAATTTTTAATAAATTCGAAAAAAATCCATAGATTTTTAAAATCGATATCTCATTTTATTTCTATTACATGTAGCTTTTCGAAAAAGTAATAAACCTGAAAAACTTCAGCCGTTTTCGATTTTTCTCGATTTTTTTAAAACAAAAAATTTGGTTTTTTTCACATAAAAAATATATTTTTTGCTTCAATTTGTTATTATAACTCCGAAACTACTGAGCCGATTGAAACGCAATATATATGTAAAAATTTGTTCATAGTATGGGGAAAATGTTTTCAGAATTCAGTGAATCGAATCGAAATCATTAACTACTTAATTTTATGTATATCAAACAAAAAACTAAACGTTTGTTAAAATGAGCGAATTCACTTAGTTGGTAATAATTTCGAAAAGAATCAAACGATTTTTTTGATTGATATCTCATTTTGTTGCTTTTATATGTGGCTTTGCGATAAAGCAGTAAAACTGAACAACTTCTGCCGTTTTCGATTTTTAATGAATTTTTTAAAGCAAAAAATTTGCTAATGTAAATTTAATTTTCAAAGTTTATTTTAATAATATTGGACTAACCGTTTTTGGGTTATCATTAATTATATGGAGAAACGTCTAAAAAAATTCACAGTTTTTCTTAAAATTTTTTTAGAAAAAACCTTTCCATAGAATTTAAAATTTGGACCATATTTGTACTTAGGTAGCCATGAGTCATCAAATCTCTATAGTGGTTATTCAAGCCTTTTTTTGCTGTTGACCTGTGTAATTGTTAATCACTATGGCACGGATTTATATGTTTTTTCTCGAATGTCCTAATACCATGTTGTTAGAGTAATTATCTATCCGAATCACACATTTTGCTGAAAAATGGCATCGATTGGTTAGGGCATATTGTTGCATATTTTATTGATAATGCATATCTATGTATATCTATATAAATATATAAATGTCTTTGTAAGTTTGTTTGTTTGTTTATTTGTTTGTTTGTTTGTTTGTTTGTTTGTTTGTTTGTTTGTTTGTTTGTTTGTTTGTTTGTTTGTTTGTTTGTTTGTTTGTTTGTTTGTTTGTTTGTTTGTTTGTTTGTTTGTTTGTTTGTTTGTTTGTTTGTTTGTTTGTTTGTTTGTTTGAGCATCACGCCTAAACGGCTGAACCGATTTTATTGAAATTTGGAACGTAGATAGATCCTTACTTGGAAGCGTCAATAGGCTATAAATTTTTTCAATACTTGGACCAGAATGGGATAAAAAGGGGGAAAAACGGGTAAAATTGGTACCTTTAGTTTTTAAACAATAATTACTAAACGGCTGAACCGATTTTTACATCGACAGGGGTAGCGAAGCGCACCGGATCAAGCTAGTGTGGTTATATTTGTATTCAAAATGATTATTAAGAAGAAGAATATTTTCCTAATTTTTAATAAAAATATAATATTTCGCCTTCGAAGGATAATATTTTTTGTCCAAAAAAAGTTTTCATATACACAGTTTATAATGAGATCAAAATCTTGGTTTGATTCTACTTTAGAGCACAATCAATATTTTGATGATTTTAAAATCTAAGTCACTTGATAAACGCTCAGAAGATTATGGCTTTAAATGAGTATTAATCCTAAAATATCCAAGGTTTTCTTAGAAATAAGAATATGAATTATATTATTAAAAAAGAACTGTGTACTTGTTAGTACAGTGCAAGCTCGGTATTCGCGGCTACCCATTACCGTGACGGCCCGGTTATCCCGATGGCTTAATTTTTAATATTGCAGGTTCTATAATCGACAGTTTACGAAAAACGGGATCCATTTTCGTGACTTTTATCTGTTTTTTGGTATATTAACTCTCTTGAATGATTTTGATCTTCAATTTTATCAGTTTATTTGTGTCATTTGTTGTGTAAATAAACCTCTTAATTTGGGAAAAGTTCAACGTATTTTTAAACAAACAATTTCTCAAAAACTACAGATTTAAAAAAAAAATGTAAAAGTGGAGATTCCATAAATTCAATTTGCGTGAATAACAAGATGCACCGCATTATAAAGCAAGAAAATTCATTAAAAAAGTTCGTACGTACAACAGAAAGTGGACCTGTCAAACGTTTCACCTTAAAGTAAGCTGAGTACCCAAGAATGGAAAGAATACTTTTTGAGTGGTTTGTAAAACAATGCGAAAAAAAATCCAATTCAGCATCGATTTTAAGATCAAAAGTCAGTCATTTGTATTCCAAAATTTAAGTGTCGACATGGAATAAGATTTTTAAAAATTACGGGCGAGAAATTACCTTCGAAACCTCATCTTGTTGATCCATTTGATAAAGAGTTTAAGGATTACGTTGATGAGCATGGGTTGACTCTTCCTCAAATCTACAATGCCGACGAATCTGGTTTATATTATAGGATGCTTCCAAATCACACTCTTGTCACATGTAATGAGAAAACGGCTCCCGAAAGAAAAACATGTAAAAGCGAATAACTTCTTTGCCCTATTTAAATGTGAATGGTACAGACAAACTGAAATTGTTGGTTGTTGGAAAATCGAAAAACCCACGCGCCTTTAGATGCTTTTTCAATAATCCTGTAATATACAACTCCAATAGAAACGCCTGGATGACATCATTTATATTCAAGGACTGGTTCAGTCACGAATTTGTTGCCCACGTATGTAGAGTTTCACCAATTAGTAAAATTAAGTTGTTCATAAGTAAACATTTTTTAGGTCCGAGAATTTTTGACTTCAAAAGGTCTGCCGCAAAAAAAAGTTTTGCTTTTAGTTAGTTGAGGAACTAAAAAGTGAAGTCCGTTTAATTATAGCAATGAATCTACCACTCAATTGCACCGCGCTTATTTAAAACTTAGATTAAAACGTCAACCACTTGGACAAATAAAATTATAAAAAAGAAGGGAACAAATTTGAGCTCAAACTAAAAAACTTTAATCTCAAAAATGCAGATCAGATTCTAGCTACGTCCTGGGATAAAATATCAATGTCCAATATCCGAAAATCCTGGAACTCCTTGCTCGAATTCAGTACTGAATGAAGTGAATTCAGGAAGAAAACGAAGATCTTTCAACTATTGTGGCTCAAATTGGTACGGAACATCTTTTCACGAATGCTGAACAACTGAATTCAAGAAGAATTTCATGTGGAAAGTAATGAGGAGTTATCAGATATGGAAACGGAGGATTTGTGCAATAGTGGTCATGAAGAAAAAAAATTAAAGTGGACGATTTGTTTAACATCGATAAACATATGCATACAATGGCTTTTGGAAAATGATAAGCCGACATTAGCACTTTATAAACTATGTGATTCAGCTGTTATTTTAAAAAATAATCTCAAAATCTCCAATTTCTTTAAATATGTTTAAAATGTAAATATATCAGTAAAAAAATTCTAATTTTAAAAATTACGTAGAATTATTTATTAATTATTTTATGTTTTTTCACAAAAATATAAGTGCATATTTTTAGAATTTTTGGGTCATATTCTGATTTTTTTAAGTATATTTAAGGCGCATATTTTCCAATAATAAATGCATAAAAATCCGACCCCAAGTGATCACTTATATTTGCAACCAAAAATCAAAGTTTGATATGAAATTTGACTGAAAAACAATGATTATCCATTAAAGCTTCACTGCATTGCCGACTACTGCATTACCAAACATCGCAGAAAACAACACGATGAAACTAATTACTGCGAGTTGTATATTTTGAAGCCATTAATGAGAATAGTGGAAAAGAAATTATGTCTTCTTTTCAAAAATCTATAAAATGTCTAAGAATTAAAAAATATATAAAATACTTTTTGCGAAGAAAAAAGAATTTTAAGTTTTAAAATGCTATAAATTTTTTGTTTATGAATCGTTTTTAAAGAAATGTTAAAGTTAACTAGACATTTTTCATTCAAATGCAAAAGTAAAAAAGAAATTTGTGATTTATTATTTGGAATCCAACAATTCCAAAAAAAAAACTTAAAAAAATCCCAAAAATTTTATTTTTTAAATTTTTTTCTCTGTTGACGGTGTATATATAAATTCCCTTTGCAAAATATTTAAGGACATGTTGAGGCATACAAAAGAAGTTACATTTTTTTTTGAAAGCTGCTATGCGATTAGAGAAAATTTGGCATAAATTTTAAATTTTAATAAAAAAATAGGTATAATTCGGAAGGCTCTGGACTTTGCACTAATACAAATTTTGAAATTATTATATAAAATATAGCTATATGCCTCTTCTTGTAGATTTCAAATGTAAAAAAGTCTTTCAAATAGGATCGATAAAAAAAAATTTGGCATAATTTTTAATTTTTCATATACACCCCAATTTGGTGTCTTGAGGCTCCGTTCCCCATTAGTGTTTAAAGTCCAGATACAAAACTTAAACTCAATAAGACCTCCTATATAGCCATAGGAAATTAATAAAATCGGACCATCCCTTACAGATTTACAGATTTATTTCTATTTTTTTTTGTTCCTCACTATGTGGCGTATGATTAATATTTAATGTCTGACAAAAACCCCATAACGTATGATTGATATAAATTTAAGTTAATATAGATTTAAGGTACTCAGAAATAGCTTAAATGCCTACTACACATGCAGGAATTCTATTGGTAAGAATTTGGGACTACGACCAGGCATGGTAAACTGGATTTACACATCGGTTGTAAGGCCTATTTTTTCTTATGGTTACACGGTTTGATGGGAGGCAATGCGAAAAAGTAGTTATAGGAAGAAACTCAGTAATGTTTAGAGATGTGCTTTCATTGGCATAACTGGTGCCATCGGTTGAACTCCTCAGTCAGCATTAGATATAATTCTTAACTCACTGCCATATGTGGCAAGTGTGGCGGTTAGGAATTGGCTTAAGCTCTTTGAGTCTTCTCTGGTAAGACTTCGGTATTTCACCCTAACTGTAGTAGGGACGAGTAGGTTAGATCTTGACAGTTGATTAAAGAGTGTGCAGTTTTCACTGATTGGTTTAAGATGCATTATGGCACTGGAATTTATGTACTAGATGAGAACATCGAAGTATCATATAGACTCCCAGATGAATGCAGCGATTTTCAGGCAGAGATCCTAGTGATCACACTTCACTTAGGGGTCTGTAATATAAATTTATGTAGATGGTCAGGCAGCACTAATGGCTTTGAAATGTAATATGGTACTCACTATGACATAGTGTTGAGCTGTAAGAGGGCTCTAGAAGCGTTATTGGAACTATAAACAATCAGATTGTGTTAAGTACCAGGACACTATAACATACAGGGAAATTAGATATCAGATGAACTGGCCAGACAGGATTTGGATCTGGACTATATTAATAGGAACCGGAAGCTTAAACTTTCTGTATGCCACAGGAAATATTCTGTGACTCTACGAATCGATCCTGGTGTAGTTGGACGGATTGCAGGGTGTCCAGAACTATTTGGCCAAAGTTGGATGCAGAGACAACCAGAATGCAAATTGGGTTGGTTAGGAAACGGCTCAGGTCTTTAATAGGAGTGATTACTGGTCATTGCTCAATTGGAGCATTTATTGGTAAATGGGATATGGGCGCACAGGACGTAATCAGGATGTGCGAGGATTTATCGTATGCTACAATTAATTTTATCGTATGTGAAATTTAATTTACTAAATCGGTTATTACATCGGATATAAAATTTGGTTATGATGATACCAGCCAAAGCAAAGAAATTTCATAATTATAACGCTCTCCTGTAAAATTTGGTTTTTGTAACATACGATAATTTCGCACAAAGGGGTCGATATTGAGAAACTAGAAACTGTGGCATTTATTCTGTGAAACTGTCCAGTCTCAGACAAAAATGGCTAGGGGAAGATTTCATGATGAAGTGGCAGATATAGGTAGATATGATCTAGATAACCTATTAGGTTTTATCAGGGGAATAGGCTGACTATTTTAGGTAACAGGACTCTGAGAAATCCAGTCTATACTTATTTCCTGTCCTTTCTGGAATGGGGTTTTCATTTTATTTCTCTTTATATCACCTGACTTCTTTCTTTTCTTTGCAATTTCATTTAATCTCTTCATTAAGTTCATACCAAGTTATATTTCTAAAGGCTATCAGAATGGATACTAGAGTTTTTCGCGGAAAAACTATTAATTAATCACTGTTATCAACTAATAATTACAAAAGCCCACTATAAAATTTCTAATAAAGCCAGAACAAAACTTCCTTTTCATATTACTTTTAATAACTTTCCACAACAAAAGCCAAATGCCGACATCTTTTTTTCATATCCCTGTTAATTGGAAAATTAAAACTTGTAATACAATACGGTCTACTGCTATTACTACGAGTAGAGTAGAAACATTTCCTGGAACGTGTATTTAATTAATAATTATTAGCAAAATATTACCAGGCTTTTGTGTTGTTGTTGTTGTTGTTAAAAATCTTTAGAAACATTATTTTCCATTTAAATTAACAACAAGGATGACCCTCTAAGAATGTAACACAAAAAACAAAAAACGCACAGTTTTTTTACAAAAAGGGTGGATAATGATTATAAGTGTGTATTAGGATGTCCCTTATTTTACACTTTTATGATCCTCCTAAGGTTTAAAATAGTTTTCCTTCATCTAAAAGCATAATGCTGAAGATTCGAGTTTTGGCTCAAAGTAGCAATATTGATACCAAAATATAAAGAAATTAAAAAAGTTTTAAGGAAATTTCAAATTCCAAATCGCAAAATTTTACTTTTTCACAATCTTTTAAACAAAGTTTAAAAAAATTAAAAATATTGTTTTCGTTTCTAATAAACATAAAATGAATATTAATAAGTAAGAGCGTTATATTCGGCTATGCCGAATCTTGTATACCTACCATCAATATGTGACAATTAAATATTTTTCTGTTATAGGGGTTATATGGGCCAATTATGGTCCGATCCTCACAAAAGTTGTTAGAATTATTAAGGTTAATATAAAACTTGTTTATGTCCATTTTCATCATGTTGTTAATTATTATAAGACAGTTATGAATGTTCGTATCATTTTCGAACATTGTATGAGGCCTAGGGACAAATTTTACCCGATCGTCGATCGACATAGCTAGATCGTCTGAGTCTCCAGTATATATATACTAATCTGAGTCTGCGACAAATATTTTGAAGTGTTCCAAACGGAATGTTAAAATCAATATCAACGTAAATTTTATAGTTGTACCTTTAATGGGTTAGCTTGGAGAGCGATTTGAAATTGGCGGATTTTGAGGATAATACGGGCCACCCTAATATAAATGTGTGTGTATGTTTGTGTAGTACATGAGATTGTTCCCTTTTTAGTACTTTCAGCGGAGGGTTATAAACCAAATTAAACATTTTATGTTGCTTGTTGTATTAGCGATGATGCCTCTTACTAATTTACGGTTAATTGCGTTCATTTATATTTAGTTAGACGACTTTTTTTGTGTGTTTGAGTGTATAGAAAAAATTCTATATGTTAGGCTGAGTATAAAGGGATGTGCTATTGGTGAATGTGTGTAGCTTTAATAGCTGTTGCTTAGTTTGTTTGGGCAGGTAAAAAGGTTGTTGTGTTGTTCTCTTTTTGTAATAAAAAAGGTTGTTACATGATGCTATTCTTGTGTTAGCTAACATTACTTGGCTTTGTCGAAGAATTTATACAATACAGTGCAAGCTCGGTATTCGGGACTAATTAAAAACGAGAGCTGTCGCGAAAACTGATTTTTTGCGATAACAGAACCCAACATTTTATTAAATAATTTTACGTAATTTTTAAAATTAGAATTTTTTTATTGATTTATTTACATTTTAAACATTTTTAAAGAAATTGGAGATTTTGAGTTGCTTTTTTGGCAAACTATTTTTAAAAATAACAGCTGAATGTCATAGTTTATTAAGTGCTGTTGTCGGCTTATCATTTTCCAAAGCCCATTGTATGCATATGCTTATCGATGTTATACAATCGTTCAATTTAATTTTTCCTCCGTTTCCATACCTGACAACTACTCATTACTTTCTACATGAAATTCTTCATGAATGCAGTTGCTCAGCATTCGTGAAAAGATGTTCCGTACCAATTTGAGCCACAATAGTTGAAAGATCTTCGTTTTCTTCATGAATTCACTTCATTCAGTACCAAATTCGAGCAAGGTATTCCAGGATTTTCGGATATTGGACACTGATATTTTATCCCAGGACGTAGCTTGAACCTGACTGCATTTTTGAGATTGTAATTTTTTAGTTTGATCTCAAAATTTGTTCCCTTCTCACCAAGCAAGTGGGTGACCAGTTGTTTTTTATAATTCAATTTGAACAAGTTTATAACGTTTTGATCTAACGGTAGATTAATTGCTGTAATTAAACCGTCATTACTTTTTAGTTCCTCAACTGGGTGACACGTCGCTTTATCCAAAAGCAAAACTGCTTTTTGCGGCAGACCTTTTAAAGCCAAAAATTCTCGGACCTAAAAAATATTTACTTATGAACAACTTAATTTTACTAATTGGTGAAAATCAATTAACCTGGGGAACAAATTTGTTACTGAACCAGTCCTTGAATATAATTGATGTCATCCAGGCGTTATTACTGGAGTTGTATATTACAGGATTATTGAAAAAGCATCTAAAGGCGCGTGGGTTTTTCGATTTTCCAACAACCCACAATTTCAGTTTGTCTGTACCATTCGCAATTGGATAGGGCAAAAAAATTATTCGCTCTTTACGTTTTTTTTTTTCAGGGAGCCGTTTTCTGATTACATGTGACAAGAGTTGGAAGCATCCTATAATATAAGCTGAATTCGTCGACATTGTAGATTCGATGAAGAGTCAACCCATGCTCATTAACGTAATCCTTAAATTCTTTAACAAATGGATCAATAAGATGAGGTTTCGAAGAGAATTTCTCGACCGTAATTTTTAAAAATCTAATTCCATGTCGACATTTAAATTTTTGGAATACAAATGACTGGCTTTTGATCATAAAATCGATGCTGAATGGGAACATTTTTTCGCATTGTTTTACAAACCACTTATAAAGTACTTTTTCCATTCTTGGGTACTTAGCTTTCTTTAAGGTGCAACGTTTGCCAGGGTCAATTTCTGTTGTAAGTACGAACTTTTTTAATGAATTTTCTTGCTTTATAATGCCGTGCAATTTATGGAATCTCCACTTTTAAATTTTTTTTAAAATCTCTAGTTTTTGAGAAATCGTTTGTCATATTAAGAGCTGTATTTACACAACAAGTGACACAAATAAACTGATAAAATTGAAGATCTAAATCATTCAAGAGAGTTAATATACCAAAGAACAGATAAAAGTCGTGAAAATAGAACCCGTTTTTCATAAACTGTCGCGATTATAGAATCAGAAATATTGAAAATTAAGCCGTCGCGATAAACGGGTCGTCGCGGTAATGGGTAGTCGTGAATACCGAGCTTGCACTGTATTCATATCGTTATTATTTTTATTAGCAAGAATTGAAAAAACTTTTTGCTATTGAGTTGTATAACAGATCAAAATAGCTGAGATGAGCTTATGTACATTTGGTATAAGAAAGATCTATTATAGTCAGACTTAAAAAGTTTCTTAATTTTTCACATTTTGGGGCAGTTTTATTAATATATTGTGGTATTAATAATAAAACATATACACACCAACCAAAACTTATCCTTGGTTCAATGAATTATTATTTTTTTAATCACGTTAGCTTTTAAACATATGTCAGATATAATCTTTTCTAAATCATTAATTTACAACTGTTATTTCGGTAAAAATGGAAAGCGAAAAAAAGGACGTGAAAAAATAATTAAAAGTTTTAAAACAAATACAATATGGACTTTCAAAGAAATAGCTTAATATCTGAAGGTCATCGTCACACTGTTTCCAAAGCCATTAAACAGTATAAGAAAGACTTGAGCAATGAAAGAAAACCTGGATCAGGAAGAAAAAAGGCTTTAACAGGTACAGGTAATGCAAAAGAAGTCATACAACTCCTTCGAATAGCACCGAACACTTCTATTAGAAAAGCAGCTCGTAAAGTTAAATGCACTGATTCTTTTGTGAGTAGAGCCAAAGCTAAAGCTGGGCTGAAGTCGTATAAAGTTTAGAGAGTTCTAGATCGTAATTTGGTAAAGAACTTAGAAGCAAAAGAACGAGCAAAAAAATTTAGGTAAAATTTTGTAAAAATACACCTGTTGTATGGTGGATGATGAAACTTCTGTTCTTTCAGACTTTTCACAACTTCCGGGTCAAGATTTTTATGTTGCTGATGGTAATGTTCAAGAATAATACCAGACAAAAATACAAACCATGAAGTTTCTTGTGTTGCAAGCCATTTGCAGTTGTGGCAAAAGAAGCCAATAATTTGTGATATCAGGCATGATCAACACAGAAATATATCTAACGGAGTGTCTAAAAAAACGGATTTCGCCTTTCTTGAAACAGCACTGCACAGTGCTTTCATATTTCTGGCTCGATTTGGCATCATGCCACTATGGAAAATGGCCCTTGAATGGTATTTAAACAATAATGACAACTTCAGCCTGCGTAAAAATAGGTTTAAAGAACAAAAGAAAGGTATCCCAGGACTTGTCCGATTTTAAGTGTTGCGTTGGTGGAGCATCTCGTTCAAAAAGGTAACGGATGCGACTATAAAATCTTAGATGGGAGGTTTTCCGGAAAAAGTGGATAAATTTTTAAATTCTAAGTAATATGGCAATAGTTTAATGTTTAATCAATTTGTACAATATTTCAATAAATTTACGTATTTTTGAGAATTTTTATATTGTACAATTAAAATTTTATTTAACTTTACAAGTATAAGTTTAATTTAGCAGACTCTTTAGTAACACATTTTTATTCAATAACAATGAAGAAAGTATAGTTGGTGTAGCGAATCCATATAATATTCTGCACTGAGTAAATTTCAATAATATATTTTCGCAAGTGATTTCCAGAAGTATAACCAATTATGTATCGATCATCATCAGATTAGCATAGCAATATTTTTAATAGTTCAAGAGCTCTTTCAAATCATTATCGGAAGTGGAGCTTGTATGGAAGCTATGATCAATCAACTACAAAAATGTACCTTGGATCCCAATAAACAACTTTCTAGAACATCTAAACTTCCTAGGAATGATTCTTAACACAGTTTAGATAGCGCTTTATCTTTAAGATCAAAATCGCATAAAAACTTAAAAAAATCTAAATTCAAGGAAACAATCAACTACAAAAATGTACCTAAGATCTCAGTAAACAACTCACGCGGTTATGCACCGACCGCAGCTGCTCAGGCAAACCAGTAAGCTCAGCACACGCATCAAGGGACACAGCACACAATATAAAAGCGACACGACACGCACATCGAGTCATTACACAGCGCAATGCCTTGCGTAGTGGTGTCCGTATATGGTTACATTTCAATGACTAAAAAAACTACACACAGTGTTATGGACCAATTGCCATGAAATTAGGTTCCGTAAATTATTTCTAAATGAAACTTCTTTCTCTAAAATTATGTTTGCATACCAGCATTTTTAAAAAATTATGCTAGTTAAAGTGATTTTCGGAAGTGGGCCTTATATGGGAGCTATGACCAATTATGAATCCATCGCCATGAAATTAGGCCGCATGTTTTCTTATTTTTGTTGAATTTTCTCTGGATATCAATAGTTTCAAGAGTTTTGTGCTCGTTAAAGTAATTTTTGGAAGTGGGTCTGGGAGGTGTGATTTATTTCAATGTAAGTAAAACTTATTTGTGGAAAAGTTGGTGTGTATATCTATATAAATCAATAAGTTATGACTGATAAAGGCCTATTTCGGGACCAGTTTCAAAAGGCTTGGTCCTTGGGTAGAATATAATAATAATTTCATCGAAATATTTTCAAAATTATGAAATTACTTTGCGCACAAATTTATATGAACAAGCAGACGGACGGACAGAAGGACATTGTTAAATCGACTCAGATTCTGAGTCTATCGGTATACTTTAAGGTGGTTGTTAGGCTAATATTTTTGGGCATTATAATCATCAGCACAAACGTATAATACCCTCCCCACTATGGTGGTGTATGGTACAAAAAACAAACCTTTTCTTATAAATAAGCATAATTCCCAGAATATCTGAAGGCGTATGATTAATATTTAATATCTGCTAAAAGCTACATGGCGTATGACTGATACAAATGTAAGGAAAAACGTGGTCACATATAATACTATTTTTTTTTAGGCCCAGCCCAAATTACTAAACTTATAGACATGAAATGTGCGTCAGATGAATAGATCCACTAAAAAATACATTACTATATGAGCCAATTAACCCATTTCATTTCTTTCACTAACTTTGTTTGGGAGAAAATTTTAAAATTCTACTGTGGACAAACCGTTACTTTTAGCAAACGGTAAATAGAAACACGTTTCTATCAAATAAAAAAACATTGAAAGCATTGCTATAAATTTCTCAAAAATCTGATGGCGTATGATTAATATTTAATGCCTGCTTAAAACCGCATGGCGTATGATTGATAAAAATTTAAGGTACTGTAAAAGTATTTAACGACAAAAAATTTAACAGGGAAGAAAACTCAATGACATAATAATTCCAACAAGGAGACAAAAACTTTTAACACTCAAACAAACTCAAACTGTTAAGGACAATTGTTGGCTCGTGTTAAAAGAAAGAAAAACAAAATTGTTATAGCCTTTTAATTTATTTTCTGTTTTCATTTTTTTTTTGTCACAACCATAAAAATTTCAACTCTTATTAAACTCAATTAGTGATGAAACTAAAACATAAAGACATACGCACACATGAGCACACACAAAGATATTAAGCACAGTGGGGTGATAAAGGCTTTAAAAAACCATCCTTCATTTGTGAACATTTAACCTACGCACGATAGATAAAAAACTTGGAAAATTAAAGTCAATTAAAGTCTTTAGATGTGAAATTTAAACAAAAACAAATACGCATGATTCTAGGTTGAGGTATTTTGGAAAAATATCAATTCAATATTTTGAAAAACTTTATACAATATGAACTAATAGGTTTATTAAGACAATATGAATTAAAAGGTTTATTAATTCCTTTAGAATAAAATTTAAATAAAAAATGTTAAACATTTTCTCGAATATCTGATTTTTCATTTGCGACCCAATATATATTCTGGATCGTTATAGATAGCGAAGTCGATATAGCCATGTCCGTCTGTCCGTCTGTATGTTGAAATAAACTTACAAACATAATCAATACATCAATATATCGGGAAATCTTCCGGGTCAGTCGCTATTTAAAATCGAGAAAATTGTCCCATAAATGGCTGAGTATAAGGAAAAGACCGGGATATCCTTGATTTTTGACCTATTTTTGATAAATATCTGGATTACTAAGTGGATATCTAATGATAGATATGTCAAAGTCCATTGCAAAGATACGTATAAGGATAGGCAAATTTTGGACCTAGAATGGGCCAAAATCGGGACAAACTTTTTTTAACCCGAATTTTTTTTTTACCAAATTTTTTTTTTACTAATAAATTAAAAAAAAAAAAATTTTTAAAAATTGGAAAAAAAAATTTGAAAAACAATTTTGAAAAAAAAAAAATTTTTTTGAAAAACAATTTCAAAAAAAATGTTTTGTTTACCTAAGAATTTATATTTTAAAGTATAATTTGGTCAATGGTATATAAGATTCGGCATAGCCGAGTATAGCTTTGTTACTTGTTTTTTCTTAACTTGAATATAATTTCAAGACATTGCAAAAAAATTAAATCAATTTGAAAAAGGTTTTGCTAACAAAATCAACGATTTATAGCCTGGCCCACGATGTAGAAAGAGAACTTAAGCGAAAGAAAGTCATCACTCACTTTCATTCGAAATAGTGGCCCACTATCTTATGACTTATCTTTCGCTTTGCTTTATGTTTTTAATGTAATCCAAATATAATTAAGTTGCCATATCTGCAATTCCAGAAAACAATCGACAATATATTGAATACCATTATTTAACGCACAATAAAGCAGTGGTGTAGTGAGTACAACAGTTGACTAGTTGTGGGTTCGCTCGTGGCTGCGACTTAGTTTTTTTTTATTTTTTATTTTTTTAAACACATAATTCTATAAATAACTCTATTTTTGGGACATCTCAAACAAAAATAAATACTTTTTCTAGTAGTTTATTTTCATATTAAAAAAAAATTGCCCCACTGTAATCTCCTTAATAGATACACACTCCCATACTCGTACACATTAAACGAACAATCTTTATGATGCACAGATGAAAGAATTTATGACTAAAAACATGTCTGACTGTTTGTAGCATAAAAAAAAAATAAAGTTGAAGACAAAAAAAGTAAAACTTATAAGAAAGTTAGAAATTACATTATTATTGTTGTAGCTTTATACAATAAAAGTTAATAAAGTCAATTTCTGGTCTTAAAGCATAAAATAATTTCAACAAGAAAACTCTAATACTTCAAAATGTCTTTTAAAAACCCAACCCAACAAAACACAAAGAGCAAAAATTTTACACAAAATATTTGTTGTCATGAAATTTTTTAAAGAAATTTTATTTAACACAAACATTTTAAACCCCAAAACTAAAACACCTGTACTCATTTTAAACTGTGTGTGGCTAATACATTGACAATAAAAATTTGCGGTGTAACACGCGAAGTTTAATAAACTGAAAAGTGAAAGCGTTTGTGTTTTGGTATTTTTCATCATCACTGCTAACAAAAACAAGTTGTTGTATAAGGTAAAATACGGTTTTAGAAGATGAAAAGCTTTCAATGTTTACAGTTTGATGGGTGACTGTATGTATGTATGAGTTTGTGTATTTGTGTGTGTGTTTTTTTGTGTTTCCGTTATGCGCACTCTATACTCAACCGGATGTTGTAAGATTATGCTAATGTTTGTAATGTTAAGACGGAAATATTACAATAGATAGACGACTTTAACGAGGGATGTAGGAAATTAACTGGAGGAAAGTTTCCAAATACAAATGACATTTTTGCAAGGATACATAAAAGAAAATGAATTTAATCGGAAATATGGAAGAGCCGAATCTTATATACCTTTAGAAAAAAGTATACTTTGCAAAAATATAAAAAACAGTTTTTGGAGAAAAAAATTTACTTAAAAACTCGGGATTTACAATACAATCCGGTATCAGCGCCTGCCCCTGCCACTCATGGTGAAAAGAATTATACAAAAAATTCGTGCAATAAAGGTCATAATCACAGTTGATCAAATTTATAGTCTAATTTATATGCGGGCTATACAATAGATGGTGTATCTTTTGCAAGCGGTTTTTGTTTTTAATAACTTTTATGTCATTTTGAAGGGTACGTATCTGTCATTTATTCTCACTTAGATATTGAACATTAGTGTATCAAAAATGTCAAATTTTGTGACAACGTAATATGCGGAAAGTTTCTTTAATTTGAAAAAAGTGCCGCTGAACCACACCGCTTGCTCACCAAAGCTTATTTCGAATGTGTTCCGTCGGTTTCAACGTGAGAGAAATGGTTTGTTCGGTTCAGAAGTGGTGATTTTGACACGGAAGACAAAAATCGGCAAGGCCAGGCAAAAAAGTTTGAAGACCTAGAATTGGAGGCTTTACTGCATGAAGATTGTTGTTAAACTCAATAAGAGCTTGCAAAATCATTGGGAGCAACTCAATCAGAAATTTCAAAATGTTTGTGAGTAGCAGGATTCATTCAAAATCAGGGAAATTGGGTACCATACAAATTGAAGCCTAGAGATCTTGAAAGACGATTTTGCATGTCCGAAATGATGTTTGAACGCTATAAAAGAAAATCATTTTTGCACCGAATCATTACTTGTGATGAAAAATGGATCCATTACTATAACCTGAAACGTAAGATAACGTATATGAAGTTCGGCCAAACAGTCGAATCGAGACCAAAGCCCTATATCCATGGCGCTAAGATTATGCTCTGTATTTGGTGGGAGCAAAAGGTTCCTATCTATTATGAGCTGCTGAAATCTAACCAGACCATCACATGGAACCGAACGCAACTGATTCGGTTGGAAAGAGCATTTGCCGGAAAATGCCCAGCATATGCGGCCAGACATGAAACCGTAATATCCCATCATGACAACACTTGGACACATGTTGCAATACCTGTTTAAAACTATTTGGAATGAAGTGGTTGGGAAGTTTTGCCTCAGCCGCTTTATAGTCCAGACTGTGCCTCGTCCAATTTGTTACGATCGATGCAGAAAACTCTTCACTTTGGAACAGAGTATCCGATATTGGTATGATTCGTTGTTGGCCTCAACAGATGAGCATTTCTTTTCACAGAAAATCAGAAATGGTTTGTTCGGTTCAGAAGTGGTGATTTTGACACGGAAGACAAAAATCGGCAAGGCCAGGCAAAAAAGTTTGAAGACCTAGAATTGGAGGCTTTACTGCATGAAGATTGTTGTTAAACTCAATAAGAGCTTGCAAAATCATTGGGAGCAACTCAATCAGAAATTTCAAAATGTTTGTGAGTAGCAGGATTCATTCAAAATCAGGGAAATTGGGTACCATACAAATTGAAGCCTAGAGATCTTGAAAGACGATTTTGCATGTCCGAAATGATGTTTGAACGCTATAAAAGAAAATCATTTTTGCACCGAATCATTACTTGTGATGAAAAATGGATCCATTACTATAACCTGAAACGTAAGATAACGTATATGAAGCCCAGCCAAACAGTCGAATCGACACCAAAGCCCAATATCCATGGCGCTAAGAATATGCTCTCTATTTGGTGGGAGCAAAAGGGTCCTATCTATTATGAGCTGCTGAAATCTAACCAGACCATTACATGAAACCGAACGCAACTGATTCGGTAGGAAAGAGCATTTGCCGGAAAATTCCCAGTATATGCGGCCAGACATGAAACCGTAATATCCCATCATGACAACGCTAGGTCACATGTTGCAATACCTGTTTAAAACTATTTGGAATGTTTGGGAAGTTTTGCCTCACCCGATTTATAGTCCAGACCGTGCCCCGTCCAACTACAATTTGTTACGATCGATGCAGAAAGCTCTCTCTGGGAACAGAGTATCCGATATTGGCTTGATTCGTTGTTGGCCTCAACAGATGAGCATTTCTTTTTACAGAAAATCAGAATTTCTATAATTGCTACAGAATTAATTGTTTTAAACAAATAAATAATTTTATTCTACCACCCTCGCATACCACTCAACATGAAGACCCTATAATTGAATTTTACCCCTGAGAAGACATTACAAATTATATAATTTAAGGGGCTGGTATTAAGTTAAATTTACCTCAAAGGTAAAACAATAAATAATATAAAAAATCCTTAAAAGAAAAAGAAACAAAAAAAAAAAAAAAAAAAACTCAAATTAAACGGTTCTTTTAATTTTTTATTAAGGTGGTCACTTTGTAATTTAAAATAAAAACACAGACGTGTTAAGGAGAAAACAATTGCTGTTAAAAGAAGTTAAAACGTTTACAATTATTTAGTTTTTTTTCTCATTTTGAGACCAACTTTAGTGAAAATATAGGCAAAGGCCAGAAATATAACTTGATTGCAATCCTAAGCATTTATATAAACTTTAGATAAAGGCGAGAAAGAAAACTTTTTTTAGCAATCTCTCAAGAATAATGTCGTCTATTCACAAAACACTAGAAAAACAAATCACCACAGCGAATATAATCTTATTGTTGCAAAGATACGTAGAACATTTTATATAAATCACTAGAAAATAAGCATGGCGAGCTGATTACATCTGAAACGGAACAAGTTTATGTATGATAGATGGAAAGCAATTATGTTATTGCCACAATCATAAGAAATATACATAGAGCGGAAACGCTGCTCTTGAAGACCTAACTCAGTTGTCAAAAACCTAAGTGGTGAGAATGTATTAGTAAAAAAACTATGTAAAAACAAAAACAACACTCGTATGTGTAATTATTTTGAGTAATTTATTTGTTTGATTTTTTTTCTACTTTTCGCTCTATGTGTATTCATCTATGGCCACAACTGCTGGTATAATCAGACCACAAGCTCATATAGGGTCAATCGGATAGTAGAATCATGCTGATATATATCGTTTAAGGACTCTTTAATGAATATCAACTACAATTTTCACCAATCTGCGAAATATAATCAGCCGACGCAATTCTGATTATATACGTTGAATGATATTCGAAACTGTCAAAGAAATATTCAAAACTTTAGAAATGCCAGCTTATGAACTGCCGTAGGCTGCATCAAAATTACATCGGAGCACGATCTACAAGAGCGTACTAAAATTTTTAAATATTTTCAATAAAACCCAACTTGGTCCTACAAAAAGTTTGCCAAACAATCAAAGGTCTGCCGCCAAACTGTTTCCAATGTTATTCAATAGTACCGGGAGAACTTGTCCGTTGATATAAAACCTGGTTCAGGTAGAAGAAATGGTCTGCATGATGTTTCTAAAGCCAAAAAAATAGAAAGCATTTTCAAAAGAACTCCCAAAACATCCGGTAGGAAAGCAGTCCGGTTAGCTCAGTGCTCGGACTATTTGGTACGAAAAGTTAAAGCCAATGCAGGTATAAAAGCATAAAAGGCTCAAAAAGTTCCTAACAAGAACATTATGGATAACGAAATGTACGTATGGACAATTTTTCGCAGCTTCTGGGTAAATTTTTTTATATTGCAGATGCTCGAGGGAATTTTGAAGAAAAGTTTAGGACCCAAAAGCAGACAAAATTTCCCAAAAAGTTCTTGTTATGGCAAGCAATATGCAGTTGCGGCAAAAAGCCAAACATTTGTAACAAAGGGCTCTATAAATAACGATGAATGTTTCCATTCATAAGACTTCTTAATGTGTCTACTTATTTTTGGCCTGATTTGGCATCTGTCACTATGGTAAGAAGGTCTTGTGTGGTACAAGACCAATAATGTGGTATTTGTTCCAACAGAGGAAATTCCTCCAAACTACCTGGAGCTGAGTCCAGTGGATAGATATTGGGCTCTTTTTAAAAGAGGATTGAAGATTGTAAATTGTAACAATAATTTCAATCAAATAAAAAAGAATTCAAAACTGTGAGTTTAGTGGTTTCTTTTTTATTAACATATATGTATGTTAAACATTTTTCAATCAAATACTTTATGCTTCCATTTTTTGGAAAATATTGTAATCGAATAAAATAAAATATGTACGACCAATCGGATAGCAGAATCATGCAGGTATATCTTTGTTTAAGGATTCTTTAACGATCTACATTAACTACAACTTTCTCCAAACCGAATGTCATCCGAGGTCAGTTACGCTATTCTGTTTGTATTCGTTGAGTGATATTCGAAACTGTCAACGAAATAATCAGATCTTTCGAAATGCTAGCTTATAAATTGTCGTAGACTGCATTCAAATTACATTGAAGCACGGTACTAAATTTAAGCTCAGTTTGTGATCAGGTACTGCATGACACCCGTCGTTATTTTCAACACCGATTCATTTCGTATCTCGATATATGCACTAATCCGGTAGAAGTTGCATAATTTCTTTGTCTTGACGTGAATGCAGAACTTTCTAATAAGATTTTTTTTATTTTTAGCTGTAACAACAAGGACAGATAGATTAGCACACTACCATCTAACTAGCATATTGGGAAACAATTGTATACATTTGCTACTACTATATACAGAACAATAAACTACATCACCATAATACCAGACGTAGATGAATGGGATGCACTAATGAAGGAAAAGAATAACCAGTCTATATACAAATGGTTCAAACATACATATGTGATCAAACGGGACTGGGCTTCTACGAACTAAGGCGAAATAATGTTAAATACTTTCGTTTCCTACAGCATAATACTGCTTTTTCAGGCTGAGATTATGTGGATTACGTAGGGCATTAAATGGCTGTTAAGGTTCACGTTATTATCGGAATCGAGAAGGCTGACAAGTTTTTCA
Organism: Calliphora vomitoria; assembly: GCA_942486065.2. Classification (NCBI taxonomy): domain Eukaryota; kingdom Metazoa; phylum Arthropoda; class Insecta; order Diptera; family Calliphoridae; genus Calliphora; species Calliphora vomitoria. The sequence continues at coordinate 110,463,879 of OW818030.2, read as the reverse complement.
GGATGGGATCATGTATGGATACCAAACCCTTTTGCTAAGGCTTAAGGATGAACTAAAAGAACGGCTTTGGATCATATCAAAAACTGTTTATGTTTAAAATTTATTTGTGAATGAGTGATTTCCGGAAGTAGGTAAACTTATTTTGAACCAATCCACAGTGGTTTAGAAAAGTTTTTTTTTTTTGGAAATAATTCGGTACATCGGGAACTATTGGAGATATTTTTACGAAATTTTACGTGGTTGGTGCTGTGGTGTTTTCGAGTTGATTTTCATTTGTTCAGCTTCCTAGCTCTAATGGGGATCAGTGCGTTGCCCCTCAAATTTGATCACCTCGGGTCTCAAATTTTTTAAAAAATCTCCATAAATCAATTTATGATCCGAATGAACTGAAATTTAAAATATAAATGGCGCTTAACCTACATGTGTAGATTATCTCTATTAGTTGAAGAGATATTTAGGTATATTTATTTTTTTTTTAAATTTTGATCGATCTTTATATGGATTTTTAGATGTGGCGGGCCTACGGAGGGTCGACATTTTTTTTCTAGAATATCACCTATATTGGTGATAAAATTCTAAATAAAATAAAGAACTTGCTAAAAGTTATCTTGTCCCTATAAAAAGTTAAGCGCCTCCAAAGTTGTAACTTGTAAAAAATTTCGTATTTTTTAAGTTTTTTCCCAAAAAGGCCCATATGTTTTTCTTTTGTAGAAAAAATTTCTTCTAAACTATATACAATTTATATATGATCCAGAAAGAAAATTTAAGCAAAAGCGTGTAAAGTAAATTTTTGGCTCACTTAGGCGGACACAACACCCCCCAGACCTATATAAACTTTGCCAATTTTTAAAAAAAAATTTATTTGAGTAAAAAATTATAAAAAGACAAAGAACTGATACTCGAAAAAGCTTCATATTTGTATAACCATATACGCTTTTTAAATATCTACAAAGTTCTTTTACTATCATACGGTAAATAACGTCACAGTAAGCACTTTTCTAAAAAAACTCAGTTTTTGGAACACATTTTCCCCGGTTTAGGAATTTCGGTATTTGAAAATAAAAAATTATTATAATGCCGTTAATTTAGAGATAATTGAGTCTATATTATTTGCAAAGTTTGTTATAATATCTTTAACCGTTAAAATTTTACATTAATTCAAATTTTATATTTTTTTTCATGGAAAATCACCACATTATAATTTTTTAAGTTTTTAAAGTAAATGCCATCTCAAAACTTAATATAATTATTTAATTTTACTAAAATATCAATCCTAAAATATCAAGTCCTATGGTTTTCAACAATAGCAAATACTTCTACAAAAAGCCTTTATTTACTCCTCAGAAGTTCCACAAACCTTGCCACCTTTGGAAATTTTTTTACATTTTTGCATATATTTCATGCAAAATACCTCAGCTCCAACCATGTGAAATTTCGTAACTATATCTCAATTAGTTCCCGAGATACCGAATTATTTAAAAAAAAAAAAAAATTCTAACCCACTGTGCGATCGTCATGATATTTAGAGGAGTAATTTTTATACCCTACACCACCATAGTGGGGAGGGTATAATGGATTTGTGCAAATGTTTGTAACGCCCAAAAATATTAGTCTAACACCCACCTTAAAGTATACCTATCGACTCCGAATCACTTTCTGAGTCAATTAAACGATGTCCGTCCGTCCGTCTGGCTGACTGGTTGGCTGGCTGTCCATATAAAGCTTGTGCGCAGAGTACAGGTCACAATTTTAAAGATATTTCGATAAAATTTAGTACATATCATTTATTCTGCCCAAGGATCAAGCCTATTAAAACTGGCTGAAAACGGTTCATTATTTCACCTAGCCCCCATACAAATATCCTCCCAAAATTGGACTTTATCCGTCATAAATGTTTAGTTTATATAGGTATCTACACAAGTTTTTGTCCAAATGAGTTTTCTATATACGTAATTCATGTAACCAAATTCTATTATGATTCTGATAATCACTTTAACGAGCATAAATCTACTAAAAATGTTGGTATACACATAAAATGCAACAAAATTAACTTTAATATAGACATTAATTACATCACCTAATATCATGATGATCGGTCCATAATTGGTCATAGCTCCCATATAAGGCCCACTTCCGAAAATCGCTCACGAACATAAATTTTTGAAATTTTGAAAGATAAATGTTTTTGCTCATTTACTTAGTGTAGGTTATTATCTGGTCGGGCTTGACCGACCATACTTTCTTACTTTTTTTTTTATATATGAAATTTACTTTTATTGAATTTTATATAGATGCCAACATTTTAATAGATTTGTGGTCGTCATATCATGCGGTAGATCAATCATGATATGGGGGAGCTTCACTTCTTCTGGTGTCGATCCAATATATTGGAAAAAAGAACAAAATATGCTTCCCGGACTACGTAAATATATTGCAAAGCATAATGCTTCCATTTGCTGAGGTGGGAGTTTCAGCAGGACAATGATCCGAAGCACTCCTCAAAATTGGCAAAGGACTGGTTTGCTGTCAACAAATTACGTCTTATGGAATAACCTTCGCAGTCACCGCACCTTAACCCAATAGAACACCTTTGGGAAGTTGGAATGTTTCGGTCAGAAAAACAAAGGCAGAGCAACAAAATATTAAAATAAAATAATTTTTTGACAAAAAATATAAAGACGTGTCTCTAAAAATTTAATCCTTTTACACATTTCTATTATTTTACCAGTAAAAATATTGACTCTTTACATTATTAGTCATATAAATCGGCCCACAAATGACGGAGATATAAGCAAAAAATCAAGACTACCTCCAGTCTAGCTATATCTGAATTACTAAGACATTAATATAGACACCTAATGAAAGATATTTCAAAGACCTTTAAAACGGTGCATATATCGACATAGTTATTCGGATTCACAATGGGTTTTTTCACAAATAAAATTATATTTTGTCGGAGCGTATATAAGATTCGGCATAGCTGAATATAGCTTTCTCACTTGGTTTTAAATCAAATTTCCCTCTAAACCATAATTTTTTAAGATAAAAAAGCGGGAAAATATTCAACATTATTGCTCAACAGTATAAAGTAGCCAGTGTCATCAAGAGTTATTACAAAAAGTAAAATGAAAACCAAAAATGGTTGAATCTATCAACATACAAAGAAGAAATAATACGTCAAACAATTTCAAGTTAAATAGCTTCAGGTCTTCTGTAAACAAAAATATTCACACCTTTTTTTATGAGATTTTAAAACTTTTCCAGACAATTTATTGACGTCGTTATAAAATTGGAAATATAAACAATTTAAAAAATATTTCAGTCTCAAACATTTAAATGTCATGATGTAAATATAAATTTATACATACATACATAATTTTCAAACCTATACCTTTTTTACGTAATTTCAGGATTTTTTTTCTCTCTGTTGTTTATATAAGTAAAACTCTTAGCACTTTATTTTATAAATTTTTAATTTTAATTCTTTAATATGATTATTTTTTTAATATTTCATATATACTTTTTTTATATGTTTCCTTTAAATTTTAATTTTTTCAAAAAATTTCAAGGTCTTTAAATATTTATAAAAGAAAATCTGGAAACTACACAACACATTCACTTTCGATTTGTACATACATACAGTTGTATTGATGCGTATTTATTTATTTGTATGTGTGTGTGTATATGTGTATTTTCTATTGTTTTGTATAAGTATGAGTGTGTTTTTGAGTTTCAGGTTCAGCCCATAACCATCATAATCATACATACACACACATATATGTAATTACAACCTCTATATACACACCCTCACTTTTCGTTATGATTTTTCCTTTTTTTTTCTTTTATTTTAAATGCGCACTGTTATTGTTATTATTTACTTAATGAAATAAAATTATATAAATTTTCAACACTTGATGTACACGTACATATGTATGTGCATACACCTACAGCAGAAAAAGCTATTAAATTTTGTTCAATTAAATTATTATTTTTTTTTATTTATTTAATGCATTCAACAGCATTTTTTTTTAATTTTTTTAGTATTCCGTTTTATATTTTGTATATTTTTCATTCAACAAAAAGAGTAGACATCATCATAATGATTGAATTCAAATTTATTTTTTTGCTTTTCTTTGCACACTTTCGATTGTGAAGGGAAAAATCTGATTACCAACACCAACGCATACAAAAAATTTACTTTTCTTTTACAAAGTATTATTTGTTTTGTTCTGTTTTTCAAAATGTTTCGTTCTCGTATTTTACCGTTAATTCAACCGCTTCACTTAAAACTCCACCACGTACTGATAAAATTATATCACAACGTTATTATTGTTAGAGGCAGCCAGCAAAAGCAACTTTAGCTTTTCTCTATTCTAAAGTTGTGTTTTACCTTCATCTTCATGTTTCCCTTTCTATCATTTCCTCTTGCGCTTCCTTCCCTCATTCCTTATTCCCTCGATATCCTGTTGAAATACTCTCTGTTGTTGTGCTGTCTGTTGATGTAAGTCATGTGTTTGTTTTTGTAAATAATTCGACTCGTACAAGTTGTTTTCACTTGTATGTTTTTTGTGTATTTATGTAACCGTTTTTTTCCTTTCATATGCAAAGAATTCACCACAGTGTGTGTGAGCTCTCTCTTTCTCTCTCTCTCTCTCTCTATCTCTGACAATGAGCGAAGTAGTGTGGTGAGCTTTTATTGAAAAAACACCTGTAGTTAGTTTAAAAGCTTTTCGTTTTTTTGTTTGCATTATTAAACGAATAGCAAAAGAGTTGCCATGTAAAGGTATATTTATGGATAATTTTAAAATAAAATGGTTCTGTTGATGCCTATTTAGCACATCTTCTAAATTTGGTACAAAAAAGGTTTGAGCTCTCAGAAAATCTCCAAGAATTCCAGTATGAACATTTCCAAAGCCACTAAACCCTAGAAGTCGAATTTGATGACACATATTTTTGAAAGACAAAGAGCCACGAACCAAAAACTGAGCCATTTACTTCTCTCATTTGCCGAATGTGAATAAATTCATTAAGAATTTTGAAACCCTTATCTAAAGTGCGTTAGATCCTGTTCTAGAAATACCACGAAGTGACTTGTTATAAATTTATGTAAAGATTGTTCTAAAATTCATGCAAGATTTGGATTTGACTAAAACTGTAGCGTTTCATTGTTGAAAAATATTTTAAAATTCATTATTCTTCTATTGAAACACATATGTTTCAAAAGATGATGTCATATGCCTTACAACCAGAGAAGCAATTCAATTACAGCATGAGACATTTCCTGGTCGTGTATTCTCTTGTTTCGATTATCAGAATTGGCCCCCTTCATCGTGTGAACATTGGTGATTTGGGTTATTTGAAGTCAAAGGTATATGCCAACAGTCCTACAACCACTAGTGCATCGAAGAATAATACTTAGGGAAACTAAGTATGAAGAATAGTTATGGAATTTTTTGACGAAAAATATTGTATGTGCCAGGAAAGTAGTAGAGTCCATTTTCCCGATGTGTTATTCCATACATAACCCTAACCTGTGTACATTATATCAAAAAAAAATTAATAAAAATCTACAATAAAGAAAAACCTAAATTCAAATCTTGCTTAAATTTTGTTTTATGAAACAAAATTTTCGAAAACATAACCTTTGGAACCGAATGAGATTTGTTAATTCTATTTGTTTACGAATGAATTAATTCTAATTTAAAAAGAGTGATTGCAACATTGCTCCTTGAAGCCACTAAAAACCACCAATTAGTACCAACTAACCTATACGCTCATGTTCATTTACTAGTAGGGTATTCAATTAATCTGGTTTCTGGATTAATCGGTTAATCGAGCAAATAATAATTCGGGGTTTAGATTTAATCGGTTAATTTTAAATTATTCTTTTAACCGAATAATTTTTATTTTAATTTTAAATTGAAAATGGAACCACAAATTTTTTATACTTATTTAAGCATTTTATAAATAAAAACAACAAAATCATAACAATTCAACAAAGAAAGTAGTAGCAAAAAAAAAAAAGATATGATATCTGAGATCCTTTTTTATACACATGTGAGTTTCTTTAGGATTTTAGTGAGATCTTCTCTTAAAAAAGAATATAATCGAAACGTTTCCCCTTTAAACGATTTTTTCATTAGATTTAATAAAACTTGAGAAATCAAAAGTAAAGAATATCCAATTTCTCATATAAAATTCTCAATTATACCATTGCACAGTGGAAAATTTTTGTCATTTTCGGATAAAAAATCTGTAACTTTTGAATGGATGAGGATTTTTGTAAGATTTTTTTCTTGAATAGGTGGGACTTTATGCTTTAGTTTGCTTTTTTAATCATAAAAATCGAATCATAATAAAAAAAAGTAATGAACGGTTAAAAATATATTTTTGATTTTTTTAGGTTTTGTATAAAAGTGATATGTTAAGACAAGTAAAAGAGGTATTTTTATGTACTTTTTCATTAGTTTTAATAGTATTAACAACTGACATTTGTTAACAGCCGTTTAAATTAGTTTTTTTTTTTTTTTTTGGAAAAATGCCCGTAGACTTTTAAGCCCCAATATTTACCAGGCCCAAAGGTTGCATTTTTTGAAAAACATGTTCAGCTACAGTAGAGTTAAAATAAAACTCCATTGGTAGTAAATGTATGATACTTGAAATAAATGCTTTCGTAGTTTTAAGTTTAAAACCGTTTTCAAAGATCTTGAAACACTCGCAACATTTTGAATTTAAAAAAAAAAACTTTTTTGGAGTAGGCCGTAGTACTTTAGTACCTCTAATTCACACATTTTTAGACCGATTTAAAAATTTTAAATAATTATGGAGAGGCAAGGAATTAATCTTTCATAAAATGTATACTTCTAGAAATTATTTTAGTTTTTATAAAAAGTTTAGCATTTTCTTTATTTTTTTTTTTTGTAATTTTTCAAATTTAACAGTAGTTATTTTAATTTTTTTCTATGAAAACATACTTTTTGTGCACATTGTTTTAAAGACAAGTTTATAGAGAAAAAACGAGACATTACTTGTTAAAATCGGTTTACATTTGCAAAAGTTATCAAACTTTTTCGAAAAAAGTTCGAATAAATTAAAAACAGTCCAACATTTTTTTTGTATTGTTTTTTGTTTATAGGCACGAAAAGGCAGCTAGTTTTGGTATATATTTTAGATAATAAGTTAAACTTTAATCCTATATTAAAACTAGATCGGCAGCAAACGGCGCCAATAGTTAAAATTCTAGTCAAATTTGCGTAGGTAAGCCTAAAAACATAATATATTTTAAATGAATAGATTTCAACAATATATACAAAAATCATAAAGTAAATAGAATCTGGACAAGATATCCTTTCTAACAAGGTACAACAATCCCAAAACAAATAATTATAAATATTAAAACTAAGCCCTTGTATATGGTATAATGTTAACTCCCCAAATCATTAAAGTAGAAAGTAGTGTGTTCTGCCGCCATTTTTGAATACTTCTGCTGACAAAATATAATTACTGCAAATAATTATTGCTTGACATCTTAGCTTTACGATAGAATTTGTTTTATGGTTAATGTCAAACATTTGCCAAAATCAATTATGAGATGCATACACCTTATATTATCCACTGTGCATTGGAGTCCTTTTTGGAGTTATTAGATTTAGAATACTTTTAATAGTTTCTGATAAAAGACTCGTTTCAGTTATGTCTTTAGTTTCATCTATTATCATGTCGTCCTCCGACTTATTAGGACAAAGTTAATCATAGTACATTCTAGAAAAAGGTTCATTTACAAATTCCTTACTTTCAATTTTTGTGCAATACTTCTAGAAAACCACAAATTACACAGATATGAATCGGCTGGCAATAGAAAACAAACAAAAGAAAATGTCAAATATATATCACTCTGAAAACCACTTTTCAAAGGTTCGATATTACTTTTTTGAGAACTGTCATTTGTTTCATATCTATAATAATCTGTGTGGAAAACTATTGCTAGCAGTTAATGTTCATGGTTTCTATATAAAGTGCAAAATAAAAATAAATTTCGGTTAATCGGTTTATCGACACAAATTAATCGGTTTATTTGTTATTTGAAAATCATAAATTTTAAATTATTAGAACAGTTATCCAACCAAAATTAATCGGTTAACCGATTAACGGTTAATGGTAGAAAATATTTCTTCTTTCTCGTTATGGCAACTTCTATACAAATCGTGAATTCAACATCCTGGGAAACAGTGATCATAGAGAAAATGGTCAACCATCTCCTTCTCTTCCGCGGAATATTCATCATACTAATTGATGGACGACAATTATTACATTCGAGCCATATTGCCTTTACGTATCGTCAGGATCATACGCTCATATCATGATAGCGGTTCACCGATAAATCGATAAATTTCCACATTTAATATGGGGAGTATCTGCAATATGCTTACATGCTACACCTTGAGTCCTAATGTAGAGTGTCTCGCATCTCGTTAAGATATGCTTAACTTGGATGTTGTATGGGCACCCTGGCTATCAGTATGGATTCTTATATCCGATAAAACCTAAAACCATTTTTAAACAGCACATACGTAAAGACGCTCATAATGGGAATGTCCAATATCTCATTCTGTTTAGTAGTACATTCTATACTGGTTCCTTGATAAGCTATTTAACCAGTTATTTTAACATGTACGTGTTCTGAAAGGAAGCTAATTGACTTATAATAGTCGGAATCAAAATATGCAATCTAATTTGAAATTTAATATTTGCTGTCAGTTTTAAACAACACATCATCCCACTAAATATGTATATTAGGGTGACAGCCGATTTTCTTTTTAGATTTCAAAGAGTGCTGGTTGGAATATTGTGACACTAGGTCTGAAAGTTAAGTGCTGAAAATTTGAGCCAAATCGGACAACGATTTCGGGACGCGCATCGAGGTCAAAGGTCAGGTTTATGCACAATTTTATTATTTATATGAAATAAATTTGTGAAACTCCTTAACTTTCCGCATTATATTACAGAAATATGTAGATTTATTTATATTAATGAAAACTACAGTAAAAAAATCTATATCTCCTTTGGGTCAAATGGGACCCACAAACTGTATTATCGCTAAAATTCGAAAAAAATGCAAATTTTTCAGTTTTTGTAAAAATTTAGCTACTAAATAATTATTTTTGCAGTCGAATGCAAAAGAAACGAAATGTGTATGTAATTGTCGTTCTAATAAGATATAAAAGACAAAAATCAGTTAAAAAATTTTAAAGTTATTAAAAATTCCCCAGACCATTAACGTGTCTTAGGCTACTTGAACAAGAAATATAGGAACAAAATTAACATATTTTAAGAAATATTTAAATAAAAGCCAATTTTTACTTAAAATATATCCGTGTTTACATTCATATGAGTTTTTGTCTTTGTAGAATACCGTTAACATATTCGCAGGGATGGCCAAAAAAATTTATTTTTTTAACGGCAGTTTCGAATCTTCATTTTCAAATTTTTAAAAATTTTGTTAAAAAAAAATTCAGAATTTTTTGATCATCACATTGGGACTTATTGAGATCATAATATAGAATAAAAATATGAAAAACTTGTGTCAATACCTCTTATAGTTTTTCCGTACCTACGATTTAAATTTTGTGATTTTCGGGAAAAAATATTTTTTTGGCCATATTTTGGGGAATGAGGGCAGTTTCCTTACTGTTACGAATTTTAAGTAAAACTTATACAGAATCTTATAAATCACATTATTTTAAATATACCCTGAAAGTTTTACTAAAAGCGGATAACTTTAACCCTTAAATAGTGAAGATCAGTTATAAAATTTAGCAATATTTGGAATTTCTAAATGAAAATAGTGAAACATTATACATTTATGAGCCAATTTCAATGAAACTTGCGAAAAATATACCATAAGGTCTAGAATATGCAATAATAGTGCAAAAATTAAAATTAACCCTTAAAAGCACTTGGGGTAAAAATGACTCTCAATTTGACTGTGGTTTTCGTGATTTTAAAAGTTGAGGGTCATTTGGACCCCATGTTCTATTAAGGATTAATTTCCATTTTTGCACTATTATTGTATATTTTAGACTTTATGTTATATTTTTCTCAAGTTGCATTAAAATCGACCCAAAAATATATAACATTTCGGTATCTTTACATTAGAAATTCCCAATATTGAAAAATTTTACCTTTGACCTTCACCATTTAAGAGTTAAGGTTGTCCGATTTTAGTAAAACTTTCAGAGTATATTTAAAATGATCTGAACTATAAGATTCTGTATAGGTTTTACTTAAAATAAGTAACAGTAAGGAAATTGCTCATTGTATATTCTAACTACGATGATATCATTCTCACATATATTAGCTAAAATTGGACAATTATAAAATTGGTTCCATGTAATCAGCATCTAGTAATGAGCTTCTAGCTTTTTGAAGGTGATATCGGTTATCTTAATCCGAATTTGTTTATCGGTTACTCTCCCTAGAGGGAAGGGAATAGACACAGAATTGACCTGATATTAAATCCTGTGGGGAAGTGATCGATTATAATTATAATACTTAATATGAAAGAGACCTGTCACTTAAATATAGCGTTGTCATAGTATGTATTTGGTAAATTTCCACCTTTAATGTTCATTGATGAATTGTCAACTTTCTGCCATAATTGCGCAACTTATTCATTTGACTAGAGTGTTTAAATTTATCGACAGAAATTTCTAATAGGGCTCTTTAAGAGCATCCATTGTCTGTGATCTTGCAGGCCACTCTAAATCGTAAAAATGTCCATTGAGAGGCCGAAAGGTCTTATATAACAGAAGCAGATTCAAACTGTTTGAAAACTTCAAATTATTAGGAAAAATTAATCGCCATACTTTAAATTATGTTTAAGTTTGCTAACAAAGTTTAACCTCTGTTTCTGTTGAAAATCTCGAAAGTGTCGTAACCGAGACATTAATGAAACATTAAAGGTTTAATTCGGAAGATTGCATAACCGTAGGATTCTGGATTTCTGGATAAATAAAGCAGCTAACAATCATGGAGCATGATATAGCATGAGAATGCGAGCTCTCAATGCTCGACTCGAATAAACGACTCAAAATTAATAAATAATCATCCATTGACTTCCTTAGAAAAGTATATCCATTCAGTTTCAGAACTTACTTACACTCATTCCTTGTGTACTTTTATACTCTTCACCTTCGTGAGAAGGGTTAAGTAAGTTTGTCATTCCACAATATAATTTCCACAATATATTCTGGATCCTTAAGATAGCGTAGTCGATTAAGCCATGTCCGTCTGTTGAAATCAATTTTCTGAAGACCCCAGATATCTTCGGGATCTAAATCTTCAATAATTCTGTCAGACATGGTTTCGAGAAGTTTCCAATTTAAAATCAGCAAAATCCGTCCATAAATAACGGAGATATGAGCAAAAATTCGAGACAACCTCTGAAAATTTCATAAAAAAAGAGAATTTATTGCATGCTTTGGCAAAAAAGCAACAAAACGTATGTTGGGATGTGTGATAGTTTCAGTGCTTTGCGTATTTGGTTTTTTGGTGTTTCGTTTCGTTTGGCGTTGTTGTTTTATACCCTATATATAAGATTGTACTTTTGTTTGTAACTTCTACAATATAATCTGTTTGTCAGCAATTAAATGTAACATTTTTAAAAGTTTATTTGATATATTTAGGATGCTATACGCCGAAAGTGGGCAACTAATGCATCCACAACAAAGGTGAAGGGTACATAAGATTCGCCATAGACGAATATATCACCCTTACTTGTTAAAATTTAACATTTTGCTAAGAGTGTTGAAATTTTTAAAATTTACTTTTTTTAAGGGCTTTCCCAAGTCTATTACTACCAATAACTTATTTGTTTTAACGGCTGCTACCGGTTTTTTAATAAACTAATTGTCCTGTGTAAATGAAAATGTATAAGAGATATTATCAAATGATATCTAAAATGCGATTGTAGCGGCAGCTAAAGGCAAACATATTTACAAATGGACAAGCAGCATTTAGCCAACAACCCTTTTGGTCAATAGTTCAAACAAAACCGTTAAAACGCAAACAACGCAAAGTAAAGTGCTAAAGAAAGAGAAAGAACAAATCCAAATACCAAACAATGAATACTTTTAAATTATACTTATCCCTGGTAATTATAAAATTTTATTTATAGAAATTAAGGGATAAAAACCCAATTTTATGTTTGTTTAACCAATTTTTGTTTGCAGATTTATGGTGTCGTGCCTTATGAGCGTCTAAATGGCAAATCAAATATTGTCATTAGCTACGTGCAAATGTATGTAGTACCTTTATTTTATTTAACCTGCTTTGGGCTGGTTAGCTTTGGCCCGTTTGGGGTATATAAGCAAAGTGGTTGTGATAGCATCTGTCGCTTGGGTAATTCGCTGTTTATATACTTGGGTCTGTTCCTATACCTATCGACACATTTTCTAACACTGTGGCGTCGTAAACAATTCTTTATTGAATTTCAAAAATCTCTGGATGATATTGATGTGTATCTTCGCAAATGCGATGAGGTGGGTGTGAAAAAGGAGAATAAAAAGGAACCAAAATATCTATATTATGGCACTTGGTTTGTGGTCATTGTGTGCTTTAGTGTGGCCATGGTGTATGATATTAAGGAATTGTTATAGTGAGTGGAATTGTTTTAGTTTTTTTTTTTTTTGTTTAGCAAAATATTAAAAATGTTAATTTTTTTTTGTGTGTTTTTCAGTTATTATCGCGAGTACTTTTTTATTGTTTTCGTTGTCTCGAACTTTCCCTATTCCTCATCCAGCATTGTGTTGGGTCAATTTATTTATTTTGTGGCTGAAATTTCTAAACGTTTTAGAATGCTTAATGAATTGTTCGAGAGAATTAATCGTGAGAGTGAACGTAAACATGCTCCTTTAATGATTTTCGATATTGAATCGGAAGTGAAAAAGGATTTACCAGCGAATCAAGAGCTAAGGCATCGTCATATTGTGGATCATGTTTCAACCACTGAGGACAGTGATGAGTTCAATGATGATGTAGATGATTTTAATGATGCCGAAACTATACCGGTAGATATGTAAGTAGAAAGCACCAATCAGAAACATAATCAGGTCAAGACCTGTTTTAAGGTAAAACAATATTTCAAAAGGAGTATTCAAAAAACTTTTTCCTTTAAGAAACACGTTTTCGTGTTATACGAAATATAGAATTTTCTTTATTATGCTGAAAAATGTCGTTATCAATAGGGATCGGGTTTGGAACCTGGAACCTGTCTCTCCAAATTCTTCCGTATTCCGATCCACATTGCAGAAAGCTGGCTTGAAAGGATGTATGTACAGGAGAGTGCTCCAAGAAAATTAAATTGCGAATTTTGACCGTCCCCCCCTCTAGAGTTGTTTGTATGTATTGTAGAAACATGTTATTTAAAATATTAGGATGATAGGATATTGTTAACTGGTGCCGCAACGACGCTGAAGTTTTGAGGTGCATTTACAAGGGGAAAAAAGAATTCTTTTCAGTTTTTATAAACATTTTGCAATTAAATAATTACTTTTGCAATTTAATTTATAAGTATAGAAATGTGTACGTAATTATTGTTATAAAAAGATATAAAACACAAAAATTGCTTAAAAAATATTAAAGTTATTAAAAAATCGCCAGGCCATTGTCTCAGGCCACTAGAACAAGTAATGTAGGAACAAAATTAACATATTTTGAGAAATATTAAAATAAAAGTTTATTTTTACTTAAAATATATCCATTTTAACTTGTAAATGAGTTTTTGTCTTCGTAGGATACCGTTAACCTATTCGCAGGGATGACCAAAAACATTTAATTCTTTTAACGGCAGTTTCAAAACTCCAATTTCAAATTTTTAAAAATTTTGTTAAAAAAAATTCAGAAATTTTTGATTATCACATTGGGATTTATTGAGATCATAATAGAGAATAAAAATATGAAAGAATTATGTCAATACATCTTACAGTTTTTCCGTACCTACGACGTAAATTTTGTGATTTTCGGGAAAAAATATTTTCTTGTCCATATTTTGGCGAATGAGAGCAATTTCCTTACTGTTACGAATTTTAAGTAAAACCTTTACAGAATCTTATAGTTCAGATCATTTTTAATATACTCTGAAAGGTTTACTGAAATCGGACAACTTTAACCCTTAAATGTTGAAGGTCAAAGCTAAAATTTTGAAATATTTGGAATTTCTAAATTAAAGATAGCGAAATATTATACATTTTTGAACAAATTTTAACGAAACTTGCGAAAAATATACCTTAAGGTCTTAAATATACAATAACAGTGCAAAAATGGAAATTAACCCTTAAAAGCACTTGGGGTCAAAATCACTCTATATATGACTCTGGTTTTCGCGATTTTAAGAGTTTGGACCCCAAATTATATTAAGGGTTAATTTGCATTTTTGCACTGTTATTGTATATTATAGACTTTATGTTATATTTTTCTCAAGTTTCATTAAAATCGGCCCAATAATTGAACATTTTTTCCTTTGACCTTCACGGTTTAAGGGTTAAAGTTGTCTGATTTTAGTAAAACTTCCTGAACTATAAGATTCTGTATAGGTTTTACTTAAAATTCGTAACAGTAATGAAATTGCTCTCATTCGCCAAAATATGGCCAAAAAAAAATTTTTTCCCGAAAATCACAAAATTTAAATCGTAGGTACGGAAAAACTGTAATAGGTATTGACATAATTTTTTCATATTTTTATTCTCTATTATGATCTCAATAAATCCCAATGTGATAATCAAAAAATTCTGAAATTTGTTTAAGAAAAATTTTAAAAATTTGAAAATGGAGATTTGAAACTGCCGTTAAAAAAAATTAATTTTTTTTGCCATTCCTGCGAATAGGTTAACGGTATTCTACAAAGACAAAAACTCATACGAATGTAAATACGGATATATTTTAAGTAAAAATTATCTTTTATTTTAATATTTCTTAAAATATGTTAATTTTGTTCCTACATTTCTTGTTCAAGTGGCCTGAGACACGTTAATGGTCTGGGGAATTTTTAATAACTTTAAAATTTTTTAACCAATTTTTATCTTTTATATCTCATTAGAACGACAATTACGTACACATTTCGATTCTTATTCATTCGATTGCAAAAATAATTATTTAGTAGCAACATTTTTACAAAAACTGAAAAATTTCCATTTTTTCCGAATTTTAGCGATAATACAGATTGTGGGTCAATTTGACCCAAAGGAGATATAGGTTTAATCTGAAAAATATTTTTTTGACTGTAATTTTCATTAACATAAATAAATCTACATATTTCTGTAACATAATGCAGAACGTTAAGGAGTTTCACAAATTTATTTCATATAAATATTAAAATTTTTTATATATCTGACCTTTGACCTCGATGCGCGTCCCGAAATCGTTGTCCGATTTGGCTAAAATTTTCAGTACTTATCTTCTAGACCTAGTGTCACAATATTCCACCCGGCACTCTTTGAAATCTAAAAAAAAAATCGGCTGTCACCCTAATGTACAGTATAGAAAGTATCGTGTGATGTAGGTGTCTGAATCAATAATTGGTAAACAGCCATATCCTGCACGAAGCATTTCGTCCTACTAAAAACATGCCAGATCTGGAGCGGATGTTCGATAAAAGACAATAATGTATTTGGTAGGCTCCGGATTAAAGCTTTTCCCTTTTTTGCTGGAGAGTGCTTTGAACACATTTTGAAAAACAAGCCATAACTGGTCATCATTGACATTACTGAACCTGAGTCAGGATCTCTAGATCCTAATAGTCCCATTAAAATGGACGATACTTTAGTGCTGGTGGACTCATGTCCTAACACAATTGAGGTAGCCATCCCAATGGATGTGGAAGACGCGTTAATGAAGTCTAATACACTAATACACAAATATCAACGGGGAAAGTGCCTTAAGCAGCCCGGTTAGCTCAGTGCTCGGACTATTTGGTACGAAAAGTTAAAGCCAATGCAGGATCAAAAACATACAAGGCTCAAAAAGTTCCTGACAGGAACATTTCTAAAAATTTAGAGGCCAAAAAAAAGTAAGAGAGCAATATTTGGCTGTGTCTAATCTTATATACCCTTCACCAAATTATACTTTACATGGCTAAATCGACTCCGCTATCTATAAGGATCCAGAATATATATACTTTATAGGGTCGGAAAATTATATTGTGGAAATTACAAATGAAATGACAAACTTATATATACCCTTCTCATGTCCTAACACAATTGATGTAGCCATCCCAAAGGATGTGGAAGACGCGTTAATGAAGTCTACACCTAATACACAAATATCAACGGGGAAAGTGCCTTAAGCTTTACATGGAACAAGGAATAAGCATCGATGAGGAATGAAAATTATACTTAAACTGATGAAGCAATTCCTTCGGGATGACTTCCAAGGAAGAGGGCAAGACTAATACATAAAATACTGAAGAGTCAACCTAAACCTGTGACCAAAAGTTCAAGTACCATAACAGCTAAGCTATATGTCTAGCACTCCTATAATAATGTTGGTCAAATTATACGGGTGTAATTTCACCATGATTTCCACTGGAAATATGGTCTGACGATAGATATAAGCTCATTCAAATGGTAGTTCGGGATAAAATTATGGAGCTTGAGGAGACCTGATCCTGAAAATGAGGTCTGACTATATAATTAGGTTCATTCAAATGGTAGTTCGGTATAAAATGGTAGAGCTTAAAAGTGGCTCTGTAAAACCGCGATTTTAAGGCAGCATTTTCTAGGACGACTGTTCAAAAACTGAAAAAAATCTTCTAAATTGCAGAACTTAATGTTCTATCTGAGAAAGAGTTCCTTCGGACGGATATATTTTATTTTGTATATGCCGGAGAATCATGAAACACCAAGTACGATATTACTGTATCTTATTGAAGGTCAAAATAACGACTTCTCGTTAGAGTATTGAATGGTTTGGAACCGAGTCAGTAAATGTTATATAATTAATACTTCATTTGTAAGGTTGTACAACTCTGTTTTCCCTATTAAATAATTTTTCTTCTCAGAGTAGAGTGAATTAAACAAACTATAAAAAACTCGCAGCAGGTCACCCCTAACCTAAGCCAGGATCTTTTGAACCTAAATCTCCTCTTGAAATAAGCCACATCGTGACGATTCTTAAGTGTTGGTGGATTAGTGTCCTAAATCAACTGTTGGTGGTGTCACAACGGATAAGGATGAAACTGATGCCAATGAACCAAAGGCATCGTTCACAGCAAATAAACATGGAGTTATGCATGAGCATATAGAAGGCATATAAATTATATCTAATGCCATAGAAGGTAGAGAGACAGGTCGGATGGAACAACTTTTGTAAAACCTGCAGAAACTTCGAAAAAACGATATCAAGAATATCGTTGCTAGAGTAGTTACTACTAGGAATCATACCACCAATATTTCCATTGATAATGAGGTCCGATGATTAGCTGAAGCTTATCCGAATGGTAGTTCTAAATACAATTGCAGACTTTCGAATTGATTAACTCCCGAAAACCCTGCCGTAACTTTGGAAAACCCCAGATCTCCTTGAAATAGTACGACTAGGAATCGTTCTACCAAGATTCCCATTAACAATCTGGATCAACGATTTATCAAGACTCATTCAAACGGTAGTTCTGGATACAATTGTGGAGTTTCGGATGGAACAACTCGAGAATAGTCTGCCGAAAATCCGGAGAATCGCAGCTCTCCTGTAATGATATTATTGAATGGATACAATTGTGGAGTATAACAAGAGTTCTATAAAACTGCAATTTTCTGAATGCACATCTTCAAATGTAACTTAAATTAACTATGAGAATAAGGACTGAGATCGAAAAATTCTTAACACACGTTTTCCATTAAAACTTTTAACCTAAGTATTATTTGATTTTTTTATCAAGTTACCTTTGTAAAGCATGTCAGTTATTATGTTTAATGTCAATTATGTTCATTTGCTGTTAATCTGATTAAAATGAGTACCCAAAAAAAGTGCGTACTAAAATTATTAAATATTTTCAACAAAATCCAACTTGGTCCTACAAATAGTTGGCCAAACAATCAAAGATCTGCCGTCAAACTGTTTCCAATGTTATTAAACAGTACCGGGTGAACTTGTCCGTTGATACAAAACCTGGTTCAGGTAGAAGGAATGGTCCACATGATATTTCTAAATCCAAAAAAATAGAAAGCATTTTCAAAAGAGTTCCCAACACATCCGGTAGGAAAGCAGCCCGGTTAGCTCAGTGCTTGGACTATTTGGTTCGAAAAGTTAAAGCCAATGCAGGTTCAAAAACATACAAGGCTCAAAAAGTTCCTGACAGGAACATTGCTAACAATTTAGAGGCCAAAAACAAAGCACGGAAATTGAAGTCAAATTTTATAAAAAAAAGTAAGAGAGCAATATTTGGCTGTGCCGAATCTTATATACCCTTCACCAAATTATACTTTACATAGCTAAATCGACTCCGCTATCTATAACGATCCAGAATATATATACTTAATAGGGTCGGAAAATTATATTGTGGAAATTACAACCTATCTCATGATGGTGAAGGGTATAAAAATATTCCTGATGCATAATGGATGACGAAGCGTATGTTCTGGCAGATTTTTCGCAGTATCTGGGTAAAAAATGTTGATGTTGCTGATACACGAGGGAATGTTGAAGATAAGTTTAGGACCCAAAAGCAGACAAAATTTCCCAAAAAGTTCTGGGTATGGCAAGCAATATGCAGCTGCGGCAAAAAAGCCAAACATTTGTTACAAAGGGCTCTATAATTTACATCAAGGAATGTTTACAAAAAAGGTTGCTTCCATCATGAGACTTCTTAGTGTGTCCTGTTATTTTTGGCCTGATTTGGCACCCTGTTACTATGGTTAGAAAGGTGTTGAGAGGTAAAAGAACAATAATGTGGTATTTGTACCAAGAGAGGCAAATTCTCCAAACTGCCTGGAGCTAAGGCCAGTGAAGGGATATTAGGCTCTTGTTAAAAGAGAATTGAAGAGCACAAAAAGTGTGGTCGATTAGAAACGGAGATGGACAACCTGTTCGACCAAAGTAACAGAAATCACTATAAAAACCATAATGGGAGGGTTTCCAAAATAGGTTCAAAATTTCATCACTAGTGACTATAATTTTATTTTTTTTTTGTATATAGTAATAATAATTTCAATCAAAAAAAAAAAAAAAAAAAAAAACAAAAAATGAAAACTGTAAGTTTAGTGGTTTCGTTTTTGTTAACATATATGTTTGTTAAGAATTTTTCGATCTCACTCCTTAGAGTATTAGAATGTTTTAAGCCATGTCAGTAAAGGTAACATAATTGCAAATACTTTTGCAGTTGACCAATCTCGGGCTATAAATTCGAAGATAAATAGACAGCTTTCTCTTAGGGACTTATTATCATATAAAGCAAAGTACGGAGTTATCATAGGCTGTATTTCATCTCTAACCGTACTAGGGAGTCCTACATATTATAGAAATTGAACTGGATACCTTGCCATGAGGACCATTTTTGGAACAAACAAATCGATCGATTGTTTTGCAAACGTAGCTTTGTTGTGCCAAACCATTCTTTGCAATCTCTTGTGGATATGATAGAGTAAAGTTCCTAGCTCATATAGACGAAATGTTTTGCCATGCTCTTAATTGGAAAATCTCAAACGATTTTATTGCTCTATAAGGGCATCCTTAGGGTATTTACGAGATTGCTGACAGAGCGTTTTGGTCTTAGTTAATATCAGTACGCTCTGGGTAGTGGCGAAACAATATTGCTTAGATTCTGTTGATTCCAGGATGAAGACACGGAGCGGGTACTTTGTGACTGAGAGCCAAATAGAACGTGGTACCATTCCGGCTCCAGGAGAGATTTAATTCCTCATTGAAAAATAATTGTATAAAATGGGCAATAGTTTCGGTAGGCTTCATTCGTGTACAAAAAGGGTCTAAACAAAAAGGCTGCACATAAGATTAGTATGGACAGTGGAACTTAGGAACACTTTAATCTATCATTATTCTTTGAAATGTTGGTATTAAAGCTTAATTTAAAAGCTTGAGTCCAAAAATGTAATTTTACTACCTCATAATTTCCTTTCATTTACAAAATGTGTCAAACATGTTCCAACAACTTTATCTTCATCTAAAGTCATGAAAAATAACTACATTAACCAAAGCAAAATATCACTAAGTAATTTTCTCTTTTCATTATAGTCCCACCTCCGAAACCAATCTGCCCGAGCTCTTCAAGCTGCACGATAAAATTCTCTCCCTTAGTGTGCTCACCAATGCCGAATATGGACCGCAGTGTGTTCCCTATATGGCCGTTTGCTTTGTCATAACCATCTTTGGCATATTTCTGCAGACAAAAGTGTTTTTCGTAGTTGGTGGCAAGAGTCGTCTACTGGATTATGTGGTATTCCTCTATCTGCTGTGGAGTTTGACAACAATGCTGGTGGCGTATTTAGTTTTACGTCTGTGCTGTAATGCCAACGGTTATTCGAAGCAATCAGCCATGATTGTCCATGAGATAATGCAAAAGAAGCCAGCATTTATGCTGGGCAATGATGTCTACTACAATAAAATGAAATCGTTTACATTGCAGTTTTTACACTGGGAGGGATACTTTCAATTCAATGGCATTGGCTTGTTTACTTTGGATTATACATTTATATTTTCGGTAAGTTGGTGTTTTTCCTTTTTTTTTTTGGTATTTTATTTTCTTCTTGTTTATGGTTTTCTTAAAAAGATGTTTCAGATATTTAAAATTAACTGAAAGGGAATTTAGTTTATTTTACTTACTTCTGTTTTTTTTTTGTATTTTTATTTCTTTTTAGACCGTAAGCGCTGCCACTTCGTATCTGATTGTGTTGCTTCAATTCGATATGAGTTCAATATTGAAGCAAGAAGGATTATTGTAATTTGGTTTGGTTTCTTGTTTGTTTTTTTCTTTGGGTAACTTTTGCCTTTTCCTTTTTCGTGTTAAAATAATGTTTAAAACTTTTTTATTGCATTTTCTTCTAATTGTTCTTTATTATTAAAGCTTAGCAAAAATATAAAAAATAAATCATATTAAAAATGATTTTTTCTTTATCTTTTAGCTGTAACTCAATTTTGTAGTTGATGTATTGACAGCTTAAATATGCAGCAGATTTAAAGGTGGCTGTGGTATTAAGGCTATTCAGAGAGGGAGATAAATAAATTAATGTTATCTTGGGAAATATAGAATGAATGGGCTGTAGAAAGTTTGCTGGATCATCTCTGATCGATTGAACTGCGAGAGCAGTTTAGAGTGAGATATATAAAGACAAAATTGCATAGAAATATTGAGCAGATTTAAAGGTTGTTGTGTTATTAAGGAAGGAAAACTAAGTATTATTTTTTGTTTGGGAAATGTTAAGATCATCTCTGATCGGTTGAACTATAAAAACAGTCTAAATAGAGAAATAGAGAGACATAATTGCACAGAATTATAGAACGAAACCATTGAGTTCCTTTAGTTCAGCAATACCTTATTTGTTGAGAAATAATTTCCACTTGTGCATGATATCTGGAATACCCTTACTACTTTTAAGCTTTCATAAAATTCCATCAGCCATTAGTGTTACAATGTAGTTTTCTCGCTCTTTTTTCCCTCTACCACTATATAAAAAAAACTTAAAACATCCTGTTCCTTGCTTGGTTACATCTTGTACCAACCAAAGACAGTAAAGTTTTTGTCAGTAAAGTTTTGTTGGCTGCTTTTTAACACCTTTTCGAATGTCATCCTGTGAATATTATGAGTTCTTTCCAATTGCAATTAGATTACGACTAATGTTTTCCGCTTTAACTTCTGTCTAAGGGGAGAAAGTAACAAGACGCAGCAGTGATGGATCTACATAGCAGTTGTTATTATTACATTGCCAATGGTTGATTATGAAAGTTGTTTGGAGTGTTGCTGGCAATTGAGGTTTATGTTTGAAAAAGTAAAGAAAACTGTTTAACAAGGAAATTGATTTGTAAGTGGTTGTTTTTGTGTGCATTTTAAATGACTTTAAAGGCTAATTACAAACTTAAGTGATTGAAGATGCTGTCAGTAAATTAAGTCAGAATTGTAAAGGTAATTTAATTATGGGATGGTTATAGGGAGGAATTAAAAATTTAGGACAATGCATCGAACCTTTTCCGTTCCAGATTTGGTATAACTTGATGTATATGTTCTGTATGGTCATACTAAATTTTAAATTGCTCAACAGTATTTAATTGGCTTTGGTTTGCTTTTATCGAGGTGCAATATGTTTGAAGGACGGAGTTTTAAAGTGTCATATTTGTGAATCTAATTGAGATATTGACTTCAATTTTTTTTTTATAACACCAAAAATTAACTTGTCTAAACAAAAAAAAGATAAAAAATAGTTCGGAAAAATTTGGATCAAATTGTTCCTAATATTTGCAATCTTATCAAAATTTTGATACAAATTTTAGTTTTAAAAGCTCAATAAATATATAATATGTAATAAAATCTTTATTTATTAACAAAACTCAATGAAATTTTCAACGTTTTTTAAATTTTTCATTCTGAATAACAAAGTGTAAAAAAATTGTCAAAAGGTCAACGAGAATCCCGCAATTCCTAAAAATTGAAGCGAAAATCCCAAAAATAATATTTTTTACTATTTTTGCCCATAGGGCCACATTTTCTTTTGGGCTAAGAAAATACTTTGGGAGTTAATAGGAATTACATCAAGGTTTCTAAAACTACTTTCCATTTTCTGATCCCAGCTTTGGGATTTTAGAACATGTGTCCCAAAGTTGAAATTTTTATAAAAAATAGTTCAAATTCCAAAAGGCGTAGGAACGACATATTCAAAAACTATGAACATTTTTTTATACCAAAATATTCTCCGTAAAGATATCTTGCAGAAAAACATAAAATTGTTATATGTCCTTAAAGAAACTTTTTTTTAAATAAAAAATTAATTAAGTCACCATTTCGCCCTAAAAACTGCAAAAATCTACTATTTTTTGAATTTTTAAATTCAAAATCGTTTATTTTTAAGTACGTAATCGAAATTGCTCTGAAATCTTTTACATTATATTGGTAATTTAGTTGTCTAACTAACGAAAAAATGTGAGTTTATTCGGTTCAAAAGTAGGCCCTATAAATTTATAAATTTTAAAACTTCAATTTTTAAATGCCTATAACTCGGAAATTATATGAGATAAATAGCACACTCAAGCATGTTTTTTTAAGACCTAGACGAGTGCTTTTCAAAAATATAAAAATCTTTGAAATCGGATGGGAAACAAAAAAATTGCACGTGTTTAAAAATTTTACATGTCAAAAGTACCCTACTTTGAGCCCCCATAGCGCTGCGTCTGGGGCATTTGTAGGGTCCATTTTAATAACTTGAACTCGAACACTCCTTGGCTATGCCAATGTCAAATTTTATTCCGATCGGGTCAGATTTATTTCCAAAAAAATTTTGATTCTGCCCCACTGTGCATCATATGCAGGAAGTTTTGCTTTACTTCTTTAATTTGATAAAGTGTACAGCTAAAGCACACTGATTGATCACCTAAGCATATAGTGAATGTGTTCCATCGGTTTCAACGTTTGTTAGGTTCCCAAATGATGATTTTGACACGGAAGGTAAAGATCACCCAGGACACCCAAACAAATATGAAGGTCAAGAATTTGAGGCATTACTCCATGAATACTGTTGTAAAACTCAACAAGAGCTTGCATTGGGAGCTATTCAAGCAGCAGGATTTTTCCAAAAGCAGGGAAATTAGGTACCATACGAATTGAGGCCGAGTGACGTTGATTGACAATTTTGTATGTCTGAAATATTGTTTGAACTCTATGAAAGGAAATCATGAAAAATGGATCCATTTGGATCCATTATAATAATCCGAAGAGTTAGAGATACATACGTAAAGCCCAAACCAGCCGAATCGATACAAAACCCAAATATCCATGGCGCTAATGTAATGCTTTGTATTTGTTGGGACCAAATATTGCTGAAATTTGGCCAGATTATCACAGGGAACCTGTACTGAACGCAATACCTGTTAAAAACTATTTAGAAAGAAGTTTGACTTGCCCCATCCGATTACTATTTGCTTCGATCGATGAAAAATACTCTCTCTTTGTAATAGGCTTCACTTCAGAACAGAGTATCCGAAATTGGCTTGATTCGTTCTTGACCTTAAAAGTTGAGCAAGTCTTTTGGTTTGGAATCCATATGTTGCGAGAAAGATGGGAAAAGTTCATAGCTAACAATGGTTAATACTTTGAATAAATTTATATTGTACAAATGTTTCAAAATAAAAGCTAAAAATTTAAAAAAAATTTTGTATCAACATTTTTGGTTTCGTCCCTAAACGACAAATACTCAAAAAAGCGTAACCACTTTTCAGTACAAATTTGTTTGACCTTGTTTACTCTTACAAGTGTTTTATAAGATCAAACAGCATCAAATAAAATAATACTGAGTATTTGCTTTGAATTGTCCTAAATAAAAGGAGTTTTTGAGAATAAATATAAGAATTAAAATATATTTTTTTTTTTAGTGGTTACGTATTTTTAGTCAAATATTTGCCATGTGTGACCCCACCTTTAGTGACTTAAAATAACTATAAGGTTGTTACTTCGAAAAAAATTTTATTAAATGTATGTTAGTAAGCATTTTGTACTAAAATTTTGAACTACTTTTCAGATAAAGAATTTTAAATTTATTTTTTCAATTCTTTAGCCTGTTAAACCCTCACAACTTTCTCGTTTTTCCTTAATTTAATTTAAATTCCTTTTATTTAACTTTAATATAAAATAAAAAAAATATTTTAATAAAAAACATAATTTTTCCTGGTTTTTTCTGTTTTGCTTTTTTGGGGTTTTCTTGTGGGTTTTTTTTTCGTTAGCTTGTCTTATTTTTCATCTTTGTACAGATTAAGATTAAGACAGTTTTATGACCATACACACAATTACTCAGTATGGTAAGTGTGGTTTCATTTTTATGGCTATCTCCATCTTTAATTTAATATTTAGAACCTCTATTGAAGGTATGTAAAATGTATTGTACTATTGGCGACATTTCTAACGTTAGAGATGCCGGTGTTGGTATGATTTTGATTTTTTATTTCAATGGTTTTTGGGATAAAGTTAATCTACATTCTTTGTTTAAACCTATCTAAAACTAAAATTTTGATTTTTTACTTATTGTTTATTTAGTTTATGTGATATGACTGCATAACAATGCTATCCAATTTTCTTTTCATTTTATTTGTCTTTATTGAATCTTCGTTTTTATAAATTTACAACAAATATTTAAATCTTAATCTGAACTAAAACTAGAGTGGGTATTGCCGCTGCAATAAGCTCGATAAATTAGTTACCTAGCCAGATCCAGTGTTTTCATTAGTCTCAGTCATCTATGACCCTCAAATGACAGCAACTCCCTGGCAAATGGATTTGGGTGATCCATTAGTATTGACAGGTAGGTTAACCTAGAGATCTCTATGGATGTTACTGTTGGACACCTGTTATTGTTCTTAACAGTGCTGAATGCTTTCTTTGGAATTTTTCAACATTATATGAGGAGGCTGTTCCCCACAGCTGAGTGCCGTATAGCCATGTCGTTTTTATGTCTTGTGCAAAAGTACACCTATCCCTCGATTTACACGATATTTTTTGCACGATTTTACACGATAAATATATCCAGCAGAATTCTCAAAAATAGTTATCTATAAAAAGTGAAAACATAATACGGAAAAGTGTAGCAGCTGGAACCAAAATGAGTACAACTTCATGCGTTCGGGACATTACAATTAAAAATATGGAAAAGCCACTAATGATCTGGATAGAAAATTTAACTCAAAAGCGAATCCCAATTGATACCATTGCTATTTAAAAAAAAACTTAATGATCAGCTACCAACACGTCATGGTTGGTTTGAAGTATTTAAGCAAAGACATTCCTTACATAATCTTTAATTAAAAGTTAAACAAGCATCTGCTTATATAGATGTGTCTAAATAATATCCCGATTAATACATTCCTTATAAAGTCTTCAATACAGACGAATGGGGACAGTTTTGGAAAATAATGCCACAGCGGATTTTTCTATCAAAACCTAATACAATTTTTAAATTTAAACAACGTTTTAAAATCAATTTTTTCGTGGAAACTTTGCTTTAAAACATTGTTTAAATTGAAATTTTTTATGAATATGGGGAAATGTATTTACTTTACTTTAAAATAAATGAATTTTCTAAACAAAATTTTAAATTTATTCATATTTGGGTCTTTTTTCGATTTACACTATTTCTCATACAAACATTTTTCATTTCGATTTACACGATTTTTTCAAGGACGTATCTATCATTTAAATCGAGTGATAGGTGTACTTTGTATTCAATATCTAGAGAAGACTGTGGGCCAATTAGTCAGTGCAACTGAGCTGACTTCAATTTTATTTGTGCAACCTTTGCGTCAGTATGGTGGGTTCATGTCCAGAGGTGATCAAGATGGATACCAAGATATCTCACATGGCTCTGTTTTACAATTTTGATATTGTTTATCTGTATGGAAGGACAACTTTCTCGTCTTAGAGTAAATATAGCGTGAGTACATTTTGTAGCACTGACTTTTATTATCCATTTGTCCAGCTATTTTTCCAATTCGCTGATGTGAGGCTGGAGTTGTTCGGAAGCTATTGAGGAGTTTTCATGTATGCTTCCAAAAGCAGTATCGTTCGCATATGTAGATGTGTGAGTCAGTGCGCTCGTAGTCATATCTGCAGTATATAAAATACATAGGAACGCCCCTAGAATACTTCTCTGGGGTATTCCAGCGGATATTTTTCGACGTGAAGAAATCACATCTTTTGATCTGATTTGGAAAGATCTTTCTAATATGTAATTGTTATGTACATTCGCAGGTTGAAATCTAATAATTTTGTGTTTCAGTCCATCGTGCCAGACGTGAGTGAAAATATGTCAATAAATAATACAGGTCAGGAATAAGGCAATTATGGTTAAGGTGTGCTATAAAGCTTTCAAGCAGCAAATTTTTTATGATGTCACCTGAGTGACATTTTTTCCCGGTTTCGCTATCATAACTATCTCGGATATTTTCCATGAGGAAGGAAATATCCTATACGTAGTATCGAGTTAAAGATAAACAACATAATTCTTAGTGCTGAATTGGGCAGGTTACTTATAATCGTGGTAGTAATTTTGTCTATACCATGTGATTTACCTACCTTTAGACCATTGATAGACAAATAGAGGCATTTAATTTGTGTGTATGTATGGGTAAAAAATAAAATATCCGCAACAACATCAATCAACTGAATAAAATATTTGTAATTTTACGCTCTATTGATGAAAATCTTCGTAACCTGAACAATATAAACGCCTACCAATGCTTTAGACCAGGAGTGCCCAAAAGTTTCATATGGAAGACCAAACACCAATACATTTAAAGAAAAACTAATTTTTATTCAATATTTTTTGTTGTAAGAACCAAAACATACAAAGAACAAAGAAAATAATACACATTTTTTTAAACGATAAACTAAAACAAAATATGTACCAGCAAAGCATACGAAAGTGTTGTTGCTTTGCACTTTCGTGTATATAGTGAAGAACGACAAAAAAACTATCAAGACAAAGTTGATTGTGTATTTCATATTGCCAGTGCTGAGTGATCTATTGATTATAGAACAGGGAAGGGCAAATGATGGGCGCCGCGTTTTTCTTTTACTCTTCTCTTACATACGTGTGTACACACATTGTAGAGAAATAAAAAACTTTAATCAGTCTCACTTGAGCATTCAAACAAGCAGGTTGTGTATCGCACAATTTAAGAATCAGCGTTGCCAGAGACAAAAAATGTGTCCCAACTGTTTAAGGTGTATGATGAACAATATGAGATTTACAATTTTAATTGGGGAAAAGAGACGAAAGTATACTGGCAACAACGATTCATGGTGAGAGCGGATAGAGAGTATAACTAATACAATCGTAAAATGTAATAGTATAGGTTGCCTTTCCCTGGTATAGAAACACACAGCCTATAGCTAAGAACATTTACAAAAACAAATGAGCACCAAGAGTATAGGGCTTGGGCACCATTGCTATAGAGTCTATAGAATCTATACTCAATACAGCACTAGCAATATGAAATACACAAACAACTTTGTCTTGTTAGTTTCGTTCTTCACTGTATACACGCAAGTGCAAAGCAACAACACTTTCGTATGCTTTGCTGGTAAACATTGTCGACAGCGCTCATCAATGTAGATTTTGTTTTTGTTTTTCGTATGGTATCTTTAAAAAAGTGTGTATTTTTTCATTGTTCTTTGTATGTTTGTTTCTACAATTTTTTATTAGGCGTGGCACCACATTATTTATAATATTAGCACTAATAGATGAATTTGTATAATTTGGGGTAAATATATTCTCTAAGTGATTGGCGAATGCTTCGGTTTTTTTTGGAAGTATTTTTTGGCCATTCTCCGTTCTGGAGAAATATGGGTGACTCATATACAATAGGGCATTGCATATTTTTCACTGCTTTCAATAATCTGTTTTCTTAGTATAGTCTAAGTTTTTAAGACAATTTCTCAGATTTGATTCCTTATTAGTCTTTAAGGCGAAGTGAAGTCATCTTTGGCACTGGTTAAATTTAACCTTTATCCTCGATCGCGATTGTTGCCATTGACGTCTGAGTGTTATCTTTTCTTTAATAAAAGCTTCAATGTTTCTAGGACATTTTGAATGTCTGTAATCCCCCAAGGTGTCTGGGGGCGTAGACACTTTAACAGCGTTTGTTAAAATATCTGTAAGTATATCGACAGCGGAATGTACTTCATGTTAATTTTTCAATGAGATGTTTTATGGCAAGTGTGAGCTAACATACATTTTATACTTTAACCAGTTTGTCTTCTTGTTAAGGAAACAAGAATAATAGTTTTCCAATTTGCTTGGAGCTCCAGTGAAGGGATCACTGAAATAAATTCTCTTTTTAGATCGGGAATCTTATTGAGGTCTGAGTAGGTTGGCCACTAACTCTGTCTGTTAGTATTTATACCTTCTAACAGTTGTCTACCTCTAGAAGTAATAAAGCGAGAGGCCCAGAATGTGTGTTTTGCATTGTAATCACCAGCTGCTATAAATCTTGTACCTAGGGTTTTAAAGTATTCAAGATGTTTTGTATCATAAGTATAGTATCCGTTGATTTTGAAACAGTTCTTTGTGGTAAAGTGTGTTTCAGAGGCAAGAAGTGCATTTCTATGTTGGTTAAGGCCGTTATCATTCCAATGTTGGCTAAGGCCCTTAGCTATCCAAACTGACAGTTCGTATTTCACTAGTAAATAACACAATCATTGGTTTAAGCCCGGCTAAATTGGTTTTACGTTTAACTTAACACCTTGTTTGTGTAACAAGTACAAAACTAGCTCTAATTCAGTAAATTTTTATTCAACTTTATTTTTATTGACAAATTTAAATTATATCGCACTGGTTCCTCTAAAGAGAGTCAACTCAAAATTTTAAAATTTTCAGTAAAGGCAAAAAACTGTTTTTTTTAATACATTACAACGAACGTTGAAGACGGATACAACTGTATTCTTTGGCGAAAGAGAAAATGATGTACGATTTTTACAGTGGGTAGATATGACCACTGTACATCGATTTTTTGCAATAAGCGAAAATTGAAAAATTTTGAGTTGACTCTCTTTAAAGGAACAGTGCGATATGAAATAGTTATCTTTACATATTAAAGCCTGTGTAGTGTGTTGCGTGTTTTTATATCTACAGAGATATAATTTAAATTCAAATTCATATTGAAAAAGTAGCGTATGTACAAATCAGCTTGGTCCATTATACCAATCTTATTTATTTTTCACTGCTCTTCAACTTTTTGGCAACAAAATGATTGACTAGAATTTTTATTTCTACAATACTTCCTACTCATTTTGATTGTGTACAAGTTATGTGTAGTATACAAGTACAGTTTTATGTGCAACTGAAGTACATGCTACTTCTAATAAAGTTTATCTTGAAATACAAACACAACCCACTAAGACACGCACACACAATCAGCCCCATTAAGGAAATTCTTTTTTTTAAAACAAAATAAATTTGGTTTTAGTAAAACATATTAGTTTGTAAAATAGCTAGATATAATTTTGCCAGAATAGGGCTGAATTTTTGCATCAACCAAGGGGGGGTGGATATTATTAGTATTGAATAACAGAAGTAGCCATCAGTAGTAGTTTAGTTTAGGCAATATAAATGACTTGCTTAACTTTCATATACATCTAAATGTGTATGTATGGTATGTTTTTATATAGAGTTAAAGATTCAGTATAACCACTCATAGTTGGATGTTTAGAATTACAACTCACATTTGAAGTGTAATCAACACTATACGATAGCACGATAGATACAAGTACTTAAACATGAAATGTAACGAGAGGAATGCATGCCATGTTTTTGTAAATGGCCAAAACAAAAACTTTAAGACATTTTTTGTATCTAGTATTTCTTGTTTTGATTTTGTGGCTGTACATAAAGAGAAAGTATTTTGTAGCTTATAAATACTGCAAATATGATTTAGAGAGGAGAAAGTGAAAAAGGACTTGAATAAAACGTAAGTAATATACAACAATGTTTAAGAAACTAAATATTTTGTTTTTAAGACAATAGTTTGATGGAAACAATGAAAGTGTTGTATTTGACACTAACTTTCTTAAGCAAACGTATTTCAATTTATTATGCATACATCATTTTGCTCTTTTTTTCCCTCCGTTTTTAGTTTTAACAAAAATAATTTTACTAGCTAAATGGGATTTTTTTTTACTTACGCTCAGCTAAAATCTTAAAATTTCCTTTGAAACGTGTGTTTATGGTGCTGCTGTGTTGAAATGAATGTTTTTCGAAGACATACATGTTCAAGTTGTTCTAATTATGCCCAGAATGTGATGTGCTATTAAAAAACCTCCTTTTCTTAACAAAACATGGGGTTAATTATAATTAAAATTTTATTGACAACACAGTTTTCTTAATAATTCACCAGGTTAAGGTTGGTTAGGTTAGTTTGCCCCAAAAAAACTAAAATGTTATGAAAATAATAGAATTTAAATCTAAATAACTACAAACGTAGTGCTAAGTTAAACTCTGGGGAAATTAGATTTTATTATGGTAATAAACTTAATAAAACTATGCTTGAGAAATTAGAAACAGTCTTTGCATTTTAGTGTTGGGGATAGATTTAAGAGGAAATTTTACTTGGTTTGAATATGAAAATGGAGAATTTATATTCACAGTAGTAACAAATACATTTATTTAATGTATAAGAAGTAGTTGCTATACTTTTAGTATAGAGTGCAATGAAGTATGTCCTATTTTATAATTTTTTTAGGAGAATCCTAAATGTAAAAAAATCCTACTCTAAATGTTAAAAATACCATTTAAATAGTGTTTTGTTACCGAAAAATCATAAAATTGTCCATTCCTGATCTTGATATTAATATTACCCAAGTCAACAAACACATACATTTTAATTGAAGCAACTAAAAGTATGCTTTAAATAACACTACTTTAATCTTTTTGTTTTCATAACGAAATATTAACAGTTACAAACCACGATCATGATTCATACGAACACAAACGCACACTCGTACTCGCTGTCTACTGCAGCAACAACAAAAGCACCCTCTTTATTTAATAACAAATTGTTGGCTGTTTTAGCTGATTTCTTTTGTTGTTATTGGAAAAATCTTTAATCAATAATAAAAATAAAACAAAAACACACTCACAACCAGCAAAATATTTTTGTGAATCCATAAATTATTAACAACAAACGGCAGTCGTCGATGATCATTGATTGGGGCAAAGACAGACAAGACAAGCACAATTTGTTGAATAAAACAAGAAAAAAAACACACATATAATAAATATAAATAAATATTTAAACAAAGCACAATGCACAAGATACTTGAACTCGTAAAATATTAAGTAAATAAATAATTAAATTATTAAATAAATAAAAAGTAAATTTAGTTCACTTTTTTGTGAGTGTCATTGTTTGTTGTTAAAAAAATATATACATATTTAAGGAAGCCAAAGCGGTCACTAATCAGTTAATTGTTTATTCATTGTTTGCAATTGTAAATGTTGTTGCTTAAAATAGAAAAAATGATAACAGCCAGTTGAAACGCATTTGTGGTATTTCAGTGTTTGAATTTTTTTTTTTATCAAAACGTTTATTACAGATAAACAATAATTTATTGATATTTACTTGTTAATAAATGCATTTAAGAGATTTAGTTATATTTGTTTAAAAGCAAAGAAAACATGATCAATTATATAGAAAACAAAGAAGAAATGTTGGATGAAGAAGATGTCA
Source organism: Calliphora vomitoria (assembly GCA_942486065.2). Taxonomy (NCBI): domain Eukaryota; kingdom Metazoa; phylum Arthropoda; class Insecta; order Diptera; family Calliphoridae; genus Calliphora; species Calliphora vomitoria. Next base: position 110,431,458 of record OW818030.2, on the reverse strand, counting down.
ATAGAAATCTCTTGATTTGCGAAAAAAATCTCTGTGAAATTAACATCATCTGTGATACATGTGAAACGCCTAAAGAAACAAATTTAAATTTATTGAAACACGTTCAGAAAGATGAGAACAAAGAATTTATAGATGATTTGGAATATAATAAACGTATTTGGAAGGTGCCCTGGTTTATATTGATAATGTGCTTCCTACAAGTAAGTAAATACATAAAATAAATAAGAGTTTCTCATTAGTTAGTACCGAATATGAAATGCCCTTTCCAATAGTATCGATAACATAACAATTTTCTTGAGAAAATTTTCACTTTAATCGTTAACACAAAATTTGTATACAATTTTCGATAACAGCTAAAATTTGTTAAAGAAAATTCAAGAGTTATCGATAACAGCGAACATTTTCTAAAGAAAATTCAAGAGTAATCGATAACAGCGAAATTTTTTTTAAAGAAAATATATAATATAATACGGAGGAATTGTATTCTAAATAAAATTCAAAAGTTATCGATAGCAGTGAAAATTTTCTAAAGAAAATTCATGTGTTATCGATAACAGCGAAATTGGTTTAAAGAAAATTCAAGTCTTATCTATAATAGCGAAATTTTTCTAAAGAATATTCATGAGTTATCGATAACAGGAAACATTTTCTAAAGAAAATTCAAAAAAAAATTTTCCAAATAAAATTGTTAGGCTATCGATAACAGTGAACATTTTTTCAGAAAATTTATAAGTTATCGATAACGGCGAAAATTGTCTAAAGAAAATTCATAAGTCATCGAATAAAAATTCAAGTGTTATCGATAACAGCGAAAATTGTTTAAGAAAATTTATAAGTTATTTATTATCTAAAGAAAATTCATGTGTTATTGATATTTTCTAAAGAAAATATCATCGATAATTGCCAAAATTTTCTAAAGAATATTCATGAGTTATCGATAACAGCTAATTTTTTCTAAAGAAAATTAAATTTAAACTAAAATTTTCTAAAGCAAATTGTTAGGCTATCGATAAGAACGACAATTTTCTAAACACAATTGTTCAGTTATCGATAACATTGAACATTTTCTAAAGAAAATTGTTGAATTATCGATAAAATAAAAATGTTTCTAATGAAAATTGTGGAGTTATCGATAACACCAAAAATGTTTGGATGTATGATTTAAATATGCAGGATTTACAATAGATGGCGAATCTTTTGATAGCGGTTTTTGTTTTTAATAACTTATATGTAAGTCATTTTGAAGGGTATGTAGCTGTCATTTAGTCTCACTTAGTTATTGAACATTATAGTGTAAAAAACAAAGTTTTTTTTTGCTTCGAAAATGTCAAATTTTGTGCCAACGAATCTTCATATGCTGGAAGTTTTGCTTTACTTCTTTAATTTGAAAAAGTGCCGATGAAACACACCATCGAAGCTTATGGTAAATGTGTTTCATCTGTTTCTACGTGCGAGAGATGGCTTGTGCGGTTCAGAAGTGGTGATTTTGACACGAAAGACAAAGATCACCCAGGCCAGCCAAAAAAGTTTGAAGACTAAGAATTGGAGGCATTACTCCATGAAGATTGTTGTCATACTCAACAAGATCCTGAAAAATCATTGGGTACCATATGAATTGAAGCTGAGAGAACTTGAAAGACGTTTTCGTATTTTTGAAATGTTGCACAGTGGTATTGGTAAATTCTCTGCGAGTTGTTAAGTTTTCACTAATTAATTTGCCACGTAAAAAACATAAGGCGGATGTTTTATATACCAATAGATATGGGATTTTGTCTGTTTTTTATACCCTACATCACCATAGTGGGGAGGGTATAATGGATTTGTGCAGATGTTTGTAACGCCCAAAAATATTAGTCTAACACCCACCTTAATAGTATAGCAATCGACTCAGAATCACTTTCTGAGTCGATTAAACGATGTCCGTCCGTCCGTCCATCTGGCTGGCTGGTTGGCTGGCTGGTTGGCTGGCTGTCCATGTAAACCTTGTGCGCAGAGTACAGGTCGCATTTTTAAAGATATTTCGATAACATTTTGTACATATCATTTTTTCTGCCCAAGGACGAACCCTATTGAAACTGGTTGAAATCGGCTCATTATGTCACCTAGCCCCCATACAAATGTCCTCCCGAAAGTGGACTTTATCGGTCTTAAATGTTTAATTATATATGTATCTACACAATTTTTTCTCTAAATAAGTTTTATATATACAGAATTCATGTCACCAAATTTTATGATGATCGGTCCATAATTAGTCATAGCTCCCATATAAGGCCTGCTTCCGATAATCACTTTAACGATCATAAATCTCCTAAAAATGTTGGTATACACATAAAATGCAACATAAATAACTTTCATATAGACATTAATCACACTACCTAATTTCATGGTGATCGGTCCATAATTGGTCATAGCTCCCATATAAGGCCCACTTCCGAAAATCGCTCACGAATATAAATTATTGAAATTTTGAAAGAAAAATGTTTTTGCTCATTTCTTAGTGTAGGGTATTATATGGTCGGGCTTGACAGACCATACTTTCTTACTTGTTTAAAAATATATAACTTTTGATAATTAAAAAATTCATGAAACACTTTTTTTAAAAAAATATGAAAAAATGCTTTTTATTGAGTTTTTTGCAAAGATAAAAATTTTTCAAATTGAAATTAAATTTTTATTTATGAATATTTTTAATTGAATTTTACGCTTATACAGGTTTTCTATTGAAAATGGAAAAATAAAAGCAACGTTTGAAATTTGTAATCAAGAATCCTAAAAAGTATTGAAAAATCCAAAAAATTTGATTTTTTAATTTTTTGGCTATAATATTCATATCGGAATAATTAAAGGAAAAATGCTGGGACAACCTCGAGTTTTTACCTATTTTTGATCTATATCTGGATTACTAAGTCATTAATATAGACAATATGGATATCTAATGATAGATATTTCAAAGTCCATTGCAACGATTTATATAAGGCTATAGCAATTTGGACCTACAATGGGTCAAAATCGGGAAAATCATTTTTTAACCCGAATATGTTTTTTTACCTCAAACATTTGTTTATATTTTTTTTTCACTAATAAACTTAAAAAAAATTTTGATAAGTTAAAAAAATGGAAAAAACAATTTTTAAAATTTTTTGTTTTAAATTTTGAAAAACAATTGAAATATTTTTTTTTTTTTTTAATTGAAAAAAAAAAATTATTTTGTTTACCTAAAAATATATAAAATTTTTATTTTAAAGTATAATTTAGCTCTCTTACTTGTTTAAATTCAAATGCATATAACTTTGGACTCATTAATTATTTTTATACAGTTTTTTTGTTTGACACATACATTTGTTGTTAGTCCAACAGAGGAAAAATACAGAAAATCGGGAAATATTTGGATCCGATGTTATCAAAAAACTGGAGCAGGATGGGTAAAAATGTTGAAAATTTTATTTTCAAATGCGAGTTTCTCCTAAGCTTTATGAGATAATTGCTAGCTGCAACAAATTTTTTTTTAGTGCTCGTTGAGGAGATTCTATAAGTGTAATTTGTTTGAAATCGGAACACATACGAAGAAATAGGATCGTTTTTAAAATGTAACATAGCCGAGTAGTCCTAGTTTGGGGACACCTGAGCGCCCGGGCTAGGTCCATGAGGTCCAAATGCAAAACTTAAACTCGATAATACTTTCTCTTGTGCTTTAGAAGTTATAGATTTATTTCCCTCTATTTTTTTCTATACCACTATCATTTTTGCACCGAAATTACTTGCAATCAAAAATGGATCCATTACGATAACCCGAAGTGTAAAAGATCGTATGTGAAGTCCACCCAACCAACCGAATAGACACCAAAGCCAAATATCTATGGTACTAAGGTATTTTTCTGAATTTGGTGGGCCCAAAAGTTCCTAACTATTATGAGCTGCTGAAATCTGGCCAAACCATCACAGAGAACCTGTACCTACCGCAACTAATTCGTTTAAAGCTAGCATTGGCCGAAAAAAAAAGAAGAGGAAGACCCGCCCACACGTAAAAAAGACAGTTGGAGTCTGAAGTAGCAGTCACAAGGAAGTCCTGGAATGAAATCAAACTAATAGCTTGTAACATATCACATTTGGAATACATTTGTAGTGGCCCTATGCTCCAACTCGGAACGACGGGAATAAATATATATATTGGCCGAAAACGCCCAGAATATGCGACCATACATGAAACAGTAATATTCCATTATGACAACACTAGGCTAAATGTTGCAGTACCTTTTAAAATCTATTTATTAAGAAGTGTTTGGGCAGTTTTGCCTCACTCAGTTTACCTTGTCCCGACAGACTAATATTTGTTGCGATCCATGCAGAACGCTCTCTCTGGTATACGCTTAACTTTGAAACAGAGTATCCGATATTGGCTTGATTCGTTCTTGGCCTCATAAGATGAACAGTTCGTTTGACTCGTAATACCTATGTTGCCAAAAAGATAGGAAAGGGTAAAAATGGCCAATACTTTGAATAAATTTAAATTGTACAAATGTTTCCAAATAACAGCTACAAATTTAAGAAAATTCCGCATTTTTAAGTCATAAACCCAATAGTAAATACTTTCTAAAGAAAATTTTAACTATGACACAAAAAATTTCGATTTCTGCAAATTTCTTTTGAAAATTTAGACAATTTTCAGTTTTACCGATAACAAATGAATTATCTTTATAATATGTTCAGTGTTACCACCATACATGAAGAAAATGCATGTGTTACTGTTAACACCTAAATTTGCTTAACTCTTTCAGCCACGCTTTTTTGTGTATACTTAAGTTTAAAATCAAAACAATTGCATTTTTAATTTAATCAAGGTTAGTTTATAATAAAAAGGAAGAAAAAATAAATCACAACCAGAAAAAACCACCCCATTCCAAGGTTTTTTGTGGAGTGGAGAGGTTAGTTTACTAACCACTATGATACAAATTTTTTTTTCATATTAATTTTTTGAAATCGAATAATTTTTTACTAAATTTTCTGACCAAACCAATATCAATATCAAAGTAACACTGAATTTGATAAACAACAAACACTCTGTGCTTTTTTTATTGAATGCGTGAAAGTCTCTTAAAAAACTGATTTTTACAATATTTTCAAATTAATATATTTATCTAACCAGAGCACTCTGACGGCAAAGTTTTGCAAAAAATCATAAACGATGACTTCATAAAATATAATTGTTTAGCTAAGTGGCAATAGATGCCAATAAACTATGTTTTAAAGACTTTAGAAAATGTGGTTAGTAAAGTAACCACCCAACCCCAAAGAGTTAAGAAAATTTTCAGTGTTACCGATAACACATATAATTTCATCTGAAATATCAATATTACTTGAATTTTCTGTAGAAAACTTAGGCTTTTATCGATTTCACTGTTTGAATTTTATTTTTATTTGACAATTTGCATACATTTATGCAAAAAATAAAAATTATCTTCACTTACAAAAATTAACTTCACAATTCTTCATGCAATTTATCATCTTAATTGAGTAATAATCTGTCAATGTACTAAATAAATGAATTATAAATAAATAACATTAATTTTTAGTTTACAAAATTTTATTAGACCACAATTAGCTGCGGTTTACTAAATAAAATAGGGGAAACAACACAACATCAACTAAAACACTGGTTAAACACAAATAAACTAGTCTCCTAATTAAATCAGGTCGTTTTGTGTGTCGGCCTGGCCTGTCTGTCTACGTATTTGATTGCAGACTCGGCGCAAAGCTGGTGTTGTGGTTGATGATAATAATTTTATAAAACAAAATATTGTATATTTTTGTTACTAACTAATACAATAAGTTAATAAATGATTCTATTCATTCAAGTTTGCAATTCTTAACTAATTGTTATTATTAAATTACATTTAAAAATTTACCCCCTCAATTTGAAAAATACTTCATATACACGCAGAAAAAAACTGTAACCATTTCAACATTTTTAACAATATTATAGTCACAGTAACTATTTATATGATTGGAATAACAACAATATGGTTAATTTACGATTCATATGATTGTAGCAAACATATATATGGTTAGCGTAAACAAGTATATGTTTGTAAAAACCATTTATATGATGAAGGACTTACCATAGTAAGTTCCTCTCGGCTTATGGATATCATAACAACATATTATGATAAAATAGTTCATCATATAAATGTTTGTCACAAACATATATTTGTTTACTGTAACCATATATATGGTTGATACAATCAACCATATGGAAGAAGCTAAATGAGCTAATTTACGTTGTTTGGAAAAAATGCGGCAATCAAATTGTTTTAGTTGGGGGGGCGGGGGTGTACATAGCCCCACAAAATGATATTTCAAGTGTCACCGTAAAAGCATACTTCCTAGTTTGATTTTAAATTGATTTATAATAGTGGAAAACTACTCTATATTGAATTAGTTGAGTAAAACAATATTTAAACACTCAATTCATAATTATATTCCACACTCAAAATTGTTGCAGGAAATCATTTGTTATCTGCAAAATAAATCCTTAAACAAACTAAACAATTTAATAATGACTCTTTGTACATCTCAAGCCACCCAAAAAAGAGCCATTGACAAATTGTTCGTTGAATACCTTAATTTGGAATTAATTTATCATGATTTGTCATATTTTATTTTGGTAACGTTGACATCAATAGTTTATGAACAAAAAATTAAATAAAACCACAAACTGATTTGCGAAAAAAACCCATAATACGTATTATGTTTTGCGACATTTGTGCATCAAGTGGATGTGGAGTTTTATGTTAATGCAACCACAACCAGCAGCAGCACCACCACCACCACCAACAACCACCACAGCGCAGACAAAACGTCAATGCCAAATGGAAAACAAAATCAATGAATGATTCAATGAAACCCATCATACTCAACTGGAAGATACTTTTAATGCACATTTATCGCCGCTGATTTTCAGTGTTTGTGTGTGTGTGTTTTTTCCATCTGTTTGTGTCTTTTTTCAATGGTTTAATGCCTTTTTCAAGCCATACAAATTTGGTTGGCAATAACAACTTGCGGTTTTTTACTTTTTGACTTTTGATTTCGTTTTCGATTTTTCGTTGCAAGCCTGAATGCACTTTTTTTTTTTGCACAAGACAGACGTCAAATCTTTGGTAAGATTTTCAAATTTAAGATAAAACATAAACGAAAATAGCTAATTGGGAGACAAGATGAAGACAATAGGAAATTTAGAAAAAATTTAAAAGGATAAATAAAGCAAGCTATAATTTTTGTCTGTAAAATCTTAAAAAAATAATAATTTATGAAAATTCCCTATTGGCCTTTAAATTATATGTATGTGGATGGATAGATGACTGACTAAATGGTTGACTGGCTGCTTATTTGGATACGGCTATTGTATCATTTGTCACTATTAATGTGTGTCCATTCGTCTGTTTTTGGTTTTCATGTAGTTATAGTGTTGCGGTTGAAAACTGCTTCGATTACAACAACTACAATCAATAACATGTTAATCCATGTTGAATTTATGTCACGGTGACTTTATTGGAAAACATGATTTCATTATTTTATCCATATGTACATACATATGTACAAACCATGGTAGGTATATCGATTACATTAACCGTGTAATGAACCATCTTAATTGAGTAATAGTTAATTGATTTTACACAATAGACATTCAAGTTGTCATTATAGGTATTGATTGAAATTCTTACAATACTAAAGTATTTATTTAAAATTCTTGAAAATTTTATCTTTTTCTTAGATCTCATTGTATTGGATTACGAATGCCTGCATGCGACAACAATTAATGTTTATGCCGGAAACAATCAATGAATATTGGAGATATTTCACTTATATGCTGCTGCATTCGGATGTGTTGCATTTATCGATGAATGTGTGTCTACAGGTGGGTGATAAGTTTCTTTTTTCATAATTTTTCATAATTTTCTGTAGAAAAATGTTGATAAAAAATGAATTTTCTTTAGATAATTTTAAGTTTTATTGAAAATGTTCGGTATTAGCGATGACACATACAATTTTTTTAAAAAAATGTTCGGTATTATCGATAACAATTAAAATTACTTCAGAAAATTTTCGGACTTATCGATAACACATAAAATTTGTTTGGAAAATTTTCAATGTTATCAATAACACCAGCATTGTTTTTAGGAAATTTTTGTTCTTTAGAAAGGTGTCTGTGTTATCGATAATAACACAAGAAGTTTCTTTAGAAAATGTTCGCTGTAACACATAAAATTTATTTACAAAAATTTCAAAGTTATCGATAACACATAAAATTTGTTTAGAAAATTGTCAAAGATATGGATAACATAAGACTTGTTGTTATCGATAACACATAAAATTTGTTTAGAAAATTGTCCATATTATGGATAACACAAGAATTTCTGTTATCGATAACACTTGAATTTACTTTAAAAAATGTTTGCTGTTAAATTTTTTTTTTAAAACTTCATTGTTATCAATAACTGATGAATTTCCTTTAGAAATTGTCCCTGTTATCGATAACTGATGAATTTCCTTTAATTTTCCTTTTGGACATTTTTTCTGTTATCGACAACTCATCAATTTTCTTTAAACTATTTTCGCTGATTTTTTTTTTTGTAACCAACACTCAGGGGATGCCCCTATATATGCAGTGCATTGTGTTGATGTTAGGGAATTAAGTTATGGGAAGGAGGAAAGAGGGAGTAGTGTTTGTTGACGTTTGACTTGAATTGATAAATATTATATTCCGCCGGGAATACGTTGGCAGGTAGTAAATTCCACATACGTATGGATTTGACAAAAAAAAAAAAAAGAATTTTCTCTATAATGTGTCGTGCGGTTGATACTCAAGTGTATAGCAAATTGGTGCGATCTGCGTGATAGTCGTATGCTCCGAATGAAAGTGCGCGTATTAGGCATGATATTACTTATGTCTGCTGAACAACATCCTTGATAACATCTGTAAAATAAGTAAGCTGGCCACATTCCGACGATGTTCTAAAGTATCGATAAACCAGGTAACAGTTTCATCATCTATAAGATCAACCGCCTTTCTTTGAACCGGGTCCAGCAGCTCTAGACTTGATCTTGCAGTTCCGGCCTATAAGAGTGAATTATATTCCATCTTCGGAAGAATGAAGCTAGTGTACATGCGATGCAGGTCAGACGGAGAAATATGTCCGACAGCGTCTCAAGAAGCACAAGCACATAAAAGTTTCCTTCGCAACCGCATATATTTAACGTTCCAACGGACGTCACACTGTATTCTCGTGTATAGAATCATGAGGTTATCCAACAATTGCGTTACCCACAAGAAGAATTGATTGTGGTGAAATCTCAAGACGTTTGTGTGTCAATAGGCAGCACTGAGTTTTGAATGCTTTGAAATTAACCCGGTTCAATTCACCCCATCTGGAGATTGTTATAAGGTCACGATTTATCGAGTCATTCATATTCATTCTTGAGAGTTTAATCTCAGAAAGAGTTGGTCTATGGTCAAATGAATATGAGTGACAGATATTACTGTCATCAGCGAAAGAATAGATTAGATTTGAAGTGTAACAATCACTAAATCATTAATGAAAATTAAAAAAAAGGAAGGAGAAAGAATAGAGCCCTGGGGGACTTCAGAGTTCTATATGAAGTAATCGGAGCAAACCCCATCTAATACTACCCTTATATAACGTCCAGAAAGTAAACTAGAAATAAAACGAGAAAATTCAACCCCTACTCCGAACGAGATCAATTTCGAAACTAGTCCATCATGCCACACCCGGTCAAATGCTTTCGAAATATCGAGTGCGACTACCTTACTCTCTCCCATTCGGTGTATTGATTGACACCACTGTTATGAAAGAAACGCCATTAGGTCCCCAGTTGAACGACTACTACGGACGCCATATTGTCTGTCATTCAGAAGTCTATTCGATTCTAAATACTTGACAAGGTGGTAGTTTAACATGCTCTCCATAACCTTCCAGAACGTCGATCAAATTGCGATTGTGCGATAATTAACCGAATTGGTGGGATCGCCATTTTTTGGGATTGTCTGGACGTTGGCAACCTTCCAACAATTGGGGAAAATCCCAGATTGATATGAAAGGTAGAAAAGGTTTCTAAGTGGATGGGCCAGAGATGATGAATCATTTTTTTAAAACAAGTTCCGGAATACAATCTGTACCTGGGGATTTGTTCACGTTGAGTTCGGATAGAACTTTCATAACTGCCCGAGTTCTGAAGAATATTTTAGGCATTATACAATATACAGTGGGTATCACAGGCATCGATTGATTGCATTCGGGAAGAAATGAATTTGTTGAGAAGATTTTTGCCAAGAGGTTTGCTTTTTCCTTAGCTACGTTTATAATACAATCACCCGAAAGAAGGGGAGGATTTGAAGCACCAGTATTGTTCTGAATCCTCTTGACAAAGGACCAGAAACTTTTGCTGTTTTTTGGGGCATCAAGTATTCTAACTCGTATGTAATGTTCGTTGCCAAGACTTTCGCGATCGTGTACGTTCGTACAGTCATTACGATGCCTGTCTACGGAGTTGCTCAGTATGGGGGTTTTTGTTTCTGCACCAATTTCGTAAGGCCATATTTTTAGCACTAACTGCCTCACGACAAGTTCTATTGAACCAACATTTGTCCGACGATTTGCTGGAAATTTTCCTTCCTGGTATGAAGAGTTTTATCCTCAACAGAACAGTGTTAATTACCATCTCGGCAGCTGCGTCAATGTTATGGTCGAGGAAGCATAGTTTCCAATTAAAGTTATCATAGAAACGTTTGAGTTCATTCCAGTGTGCTTTACCGTAATCAAACACCAAACGTTCAGGTGAAGCGTTCGGGGAATCCCTGAGGGCAGAGTAAGAAAATGAGGTGGAAATGGTATTATGGTCGGAATTTCTCATGGGTGGAAGGATATCAACATTATATTTCTAAGGGTGAGAGGTCAAAAATAAGTCAACACTTTGGGAATATGCGTAGGTTCAGTTATTAACTGAGCAAGATGGTTATGTACCGCAAAAAGTTCAGCATATTGGCAGAAGTATGGCCAGAATGTACAAGCCAGGATATATTATGAACATTGAAGTCATCAGCTATGGTGATTTCTGTGTCTGGATGTACTTCCAAAATTTTGGAGATGGTATTGGAGAGTGCGTCGAATCCAATATGGGAAACATCTCTTCCTATGTTTGGACTCTGGTAAAGAAAACACAAAAATTGGGCTTTGAGCAGATCTTGATTTTTAGCCAAATAGTGGTAAACTCGGCTTCAGTGTTATTTAAATGGTTCTGGGGTTGATATAATAAACTGTCACGTACATAAACAGCATGGTAAAGGCCGTAGTAATGTGATATCCAGGTACAAGAAAATCAGATGGATCGACCAATTCACTAACTTGAGTTTCGCAAACAGCCATAATGTCAGGTCTGTAGTAATTAATATGGGCGTAAAGGGGAAAAAATTTATCTTAGGCCACGTATGTTACAAAAATCCATACGATTTTCTTGTTTTAAAAATAAAATTTCTCATAAAATTTTTTCGCTAATAATTAATTTTAATTTTTTTTACCTAAAAATATTTAAAATTTTTATAAGATTCCGCAAAGCTGAATATAGCTCTCTTGTTTTATTTAGAAAATTTCCCCTGCTATCGATAACAAATGAATTTTTTATAGAAATTTTCATTGCTATAGATATCACATGAATTTTCTATTTTAATATAAAATATGTATTTATTTCTAGCGAAATATAAAATTTTTTTAAGTTTATTTTAAACTAATATGTATGTTTGTTTCTTTTTTGTTATCGAGACAGTTTGTTATTGGTTTTTGTTTGGAAAGTGAACAAGGTCATTTGAAAGTAGCATGTATTTATGTAATTGGCGGAGTTGCTGGTTCATTGGCCACTCTTTATTTGCAGCCACAACTGTCACTAATGGGTGCTTCAGCCGGTGTCTATGCCATGTTGATGAGCCACATACCACATTTGCTAAAGGTAAGTGAAGCGTAACACAAACAATCACCCATACACACACACACTGGACTGTGATCATAATGTGTAAACACAGATAAGCCATACATCCATATGTATAAACTTAATTGTTTATTTAATTTTGTAGACATACCAGATCCATTTTTACACTAACACCCCCCCCCCCCCCTCCTGTCTTCCTTTATAGAATTTTCCTTATATTGTGCACAAAATTAAATGAAATGTTTTAATTCCACACAGAAAATATTTTTAAAATGTTTAGTTTATTTTTATTACTTATTTGCAGAATTTTCATAATTTGCCCCATCGTTATTTGCGTATTTTGGCTCTGGTGATTTTATTTATAAGTGACATGTGTTTTACCACATTCCATGTTCTCATCAATCACAATACGAATCCACGTATTTGTTTGGAAGCTCATGCAGCCGGTGCCATTAGCGGTGTAGTGTTTGGATTTTTAATATTTAGTTCAAACTATGCAAAGACTGTGACAAGCAGGAGACTGAGGGCTGAAGGCAGAGCTAGTGATCAAACAGTATGACGAATACGAAACACAATGAAATTATTGTTTAAAATTTCCAGAGACTCAATTCCATCTCTACTCAATGATCGATTATTGCTGTAGTTAATTTTAGTTTTAATTTTAAGGCAGGAAATTATCATTAATTTATAGTGAAAAAATATTTGCATGAATTGTTTTGATAAGTATGCATAGGTAGGTTTAATTTGTTTACTACTTATTAGTAGTTCATATACAATTTAATTATAATACAAGTTTTTTTGTCTATAATTTTGACACTTTCATATGAATATGTTTATGATAATTAAAGTGTAAGTCACGTAATTGCTTAACCAGTTGTTTGTACATATGTTTCACTTTCATTTAGCATACGTTTTAGTATTGTATGAAGAATATACTCGTATTTATGCAGTAATAATGTTTTATTTTTATTGTCTAATAACATTAGGGGTAATCACAGTATATGCTTGTTTTAAAAGAAACATGTTTAAGCTATAATAAAACTATAACCATTATACTAAATATATGAATATACTCATTTTATAATACTATGGCAAATATATCTATAAATGCCTTAATTAGTTAGTAGATTTCTTAGTCATTATTATGTTTCTTAATAAACTCTACAAATCATAATTTATTTCGTTTTAATACACAAAATCGTGCTGAAAATATAAAATTTGTTTATGGTTTTTATTTATTACTAGTATGTACTTGTTAAGTGTTTAGTAATTTATATGTAAAATTAACTGGAATTATGGCCACAAAACACTTAGCTTTATGAAATCACATCTAACCAGGTTAGAGAGCCAAATCGGTCATACAAGAATTTCAATGTTTTGTTTGTGCATTTTCTTTTAAAACATTAGAAACTTAAGTCAGAATTGTTAGCAATGTGTTTTCTTTTAGACTCAAAATGGGAGTTTCAAATAATAATGCTATATTCGGCTGTTACAATTCATATATGCCACTATTATGGTTGTCATTCATATAAAAATTATTCGAATAATGGAGGAAAAAATATATTTTTAATTCGAATGAATTTAGAATAAAACAATTAAGAAAGTATGGTCGGTCAAGCCCGACCTACACTAAGTAAATGAACAAAAACATTTTTCTTTCAAAATTTCAATAATTTATATTCGTGAGTGATTTTCGGAAGTGGGCCTTATATGAGAGCTATGACCAATTACGGACCGATCACCATGAAATTAGGTGGTGTGATTAATGTCTATATGAAAGTTATTTATGTTGCATTTTATGTGTATACCAACATTTTTAGTAGATTTATGCTCGTTAAAGTGATTATCGGAACCAGGCCTTATATGGGAGCTATGACTAATTATGGACCGATCATAATAAAATTTGGTGACATGAATTTCGTATATATAAAACTTATTTGGAGAAAAAATTGTGTAGATTCATATATAAATTAAACATTTATGACCGATAAAGTCCAATTTCGGGAGGACATTTGTATGGGGGCTAGGTGAAATAATGAACCGATTTCAGCCAGTTTCAATAGGCTTGGTCTTTGGGCAGAAAAAATGATTTGTACCAAATTTTATCGGAATATCTTCAAGATTGCAACCTGTACTCTGCGCACAAGGTTTACATGGACAACCAGCCAGCCAGACGGACGGACGGACGGACATCGTTTAATCGACTCAGAAAGTGATTCTGAGTCGATTGGTATACACCACTATGGTGGTGTAGGGTATAATTAATGCAATAGTGAAATAAATTTATTTTCAAGTTAAAATTTCCAAAAAAAAAAGAGTTCAAATAAACAAAAAATTTAACAAAACTATCTCCGAGAAACAAAACAATAGTTTATAATTTTATTCCAATTTGGTTACATTAGACTTATTATTAGAAAAGACTTAGGGCCATTATTACAACTTGCCTTTAAGTTCGTAATAGTAAAAGGTAACTTTGAGTAATAGAAAAAGATTGCTTTAAAGTAAACTTTTACTATCGGGAACATAAAGGCAAGTTGTAATACTGAATTAATTTTCCCATCAACTTTTGGATTAACACAACAATATCATTGTGAAACCTAACGTAAAAACGGTAACCTAGTAAAGGTTAAATTATCTGAACTAGAGTTAGAGTGATTTTCCAATTAATAGTAAACAATATAGATTCAAGTATTGGGTGTATAACTTAAAAATGAGGATTTTTTTTAAATGTTTAGCTTTTATTTTGAAACATTTGTACAATATTAATATATTCATTCCCATCTTTCTGGCAACATATGGATTCTGTGCCAAAAAAACTACTCATCTTAAGAGGCCAAGAACGAATCAAGCCAATATCGGATACTCTGTTCCAAAGTGAAGAGTATCCCAGAGAGAGCTTCTGCATCGATCGTAACAAATAGTAGTTGGATGGGGCACGGTCTGGACTATAAATCGGGTGAGGCAAAACTTCCCCACCTCTTCCTTCTAAATAGTTTTTAACTGGTATTGCAACATGTTGTGAGCGTTGTCATGATGGAATATTATGGTTTGATATCTTGCCGCATGGGCGTTTTTTCGGACAATGTTCGCATCAAACGAATCAGTTGTGATCGGTACAGGTGCTCTTAACAGATAGGACCCTTTTGGTCCCACCAAATACAGAGCAGATGCTTTCATAAATGCAGCAAATTAAAATTTCGGAAAAGCATGTTTGCCATTATTGCTTTACGTCAAACGTTTTTTAATGCAAATTGTTAGCAGTGGTGCCGCAGTTTTGCAACCAGCGCATCATTTTTGTTGCAAAAGCGATGTAAAAACTTAAAGAATGATGGATATTTGTCTTTCGACGTCAGGTACGATCTATTACACTTCGGGATATCCTAATTCATGATTCGGTGCAAAAATTATTTCTTTTAATAGCGTTCAAGCAGCAAATCGTCTTTCAAGGTCTCTCGGCTTCAATTTGTATGGTACCCAATTTCCGTGCTTTTGGATGAAGCCTGCTGCTCGCAAACTTTTGTAATTGCTGCTTGATCTTCATGGAGTAATGCCTCCAGTTTATGGTCTTCAGACTTTTTTGGCTGGCCTGGGCGATCTTTGTCTTTGTCAAAATCTCCACTTCTAAACAATCGGTATGTTTTAACGAGACTTTTTTCAATTTAAAGAAGTAAAGCAAAAATACCCGTATATGACGATTAGTTGGTACGAAATTCTACATTTTGGAAGCAAACAAATCTGTTGTTTACACTCTAATGTTCAATAACTAAGTGGGAATTAATGACAGATATGTACCCTTCAAAATGATATATGCAAAAACCGCGTTCAAGAGTTACGCCATCACAGTGGGGGATCTGAAAAAAAGTGGAAATAAATCTGTAACTTCTAAACGAATAGCTCGATTTTAATAAAATTTCCCATGGCTATAGAGAGTTTAAATTTTGAATTTGGGCTTAAACAACCAAGAGGGAGCTGAGCCACAATGCCCCAAAGTGGGGCACCTCGGGTATATCAAAAATTTAAAATGATGCCAAATTTTTGTTTGCGATTCGATTTGAAAGATTTTTATATTTTTTTTTGCCTACATTGGTCTGCTATTTTGCTCCCCCTTGGTTGTTTAAACTTATCAACACCTCCTCTATAGCCATGGAAAATTTTATTAAAATCGAGCTATTCGTTTAGAAGTTACAGATTTATTTCCACATTTTTTCAGATCCCCCACTGTGCGCCATCTGTTGTGAATCCAGAATTTTTAAACCTTATGTGGGTACCTTTTAGTATTTTAATTGCATTAAGTCAAACGCATTAAAAACATACTTAAAGCCTTATACGAATTTAAAAATGGGTTGGAATCTAAAGCTTTCAATCATCAGTTATTTCATAAAATATTTAACGGACTTTATATCATTAAAATACTCTATTTTATTATTATTATTTACATCTATATCTTATTAATTTTGTATTTTTATTGATTGTTAACAAACAAGTTATTAAAAATTTCTGATTTTAAATATATTTTGTTAAATTATTCGAATAATATTAAATTGTTTAAATAATCGAGATAATTTTAAACATTAATCGAATACTCGAATAACACGAAAATTATGAATTTTTATTCGCGTGATGGGTACCACGCTTTAAATATTCAAAAATGTCAAACTTGGACCTTTATCTTATTAGCGTCCTCAAAACTGCAATAGGATGGCAGAACAATAACGATTAAATTTTAATTATGTAAATTAGAAATCAAATTAATGGAAGTAAAGCCAAAAAGTTTTTTAGCATGACAAATACGAAACCGGTTTTTTTAAAAACACACTTTTAGTTTAAACCGGAAACCGGCTTTTGGAGACTCTACTTGCTAGATTCATGTATTTTAATCTTATCAAGAACATAATATGTAAGACCAAACGAAGTTTTTCATATAGTTTGATACAAAACTATTTACCGGCTCAACCTATTTTGTTCGTTTTTGGACAAGTAAGTTAGCTATTAGTTGTTATATATACTCGTTGAAGCCCTATGGTGTTTTAATGGTTCTTTAAACGCAGGACGGACATTTTTTTTGGTTGAACTGATTTAACCCATTATTGATAACAAACATTTCTGATTAACAGAGAATATTTGGGGATAATTTCATCCTTACTTCTAGGCACTATCGTCTTATCAACCGGCAGACAGGTGAACGGGCATGGTTATATCGGTTTAGAATTTTAAAATACTGTAAAACTGCAGTTGGGGAGTGAGAGAGAATTGAACTGAAAATAAAGTTTGGTGAACTAAAAAAAATATGTCAGTATTTATCAGGCTTTATTTGTAAAGTAAATTGAGTGAAAAAATCGAAACAACACTTCAATGCTATTTTAAAGTTCGAAATATATTAAACAATCCAAATATTTTTTTCTTGTTGACATTATAATATTCTACATATATAAGAATTAAATGGTCCATGTATGTAATGGCATCACGTGAAAACGGCTGGAGCGATTTAGCTGATTTTTTTTTTCATTTCAGGAGATGCTTTGTAAAGAAAAAAAATAAAAAAATTCGGGAATTTAAATTTTTAATATATTGCCTCCTTTTGCACTTCTCATTTTTCTTAATAAGATACATTTTTTGGAGAAACTTGAAGAACTAAATTAGTAAATAGTTACCGGTCAACTAGTATTCTAATAAATTAGCTTGCCTACTTTTTGTAGAATACCGTTGTGCTTCCGCCTGGTCCTAAATATATTTATTTCTTTATCAGTTTCAAAAGATTCATTACAAAATTTGAGTAACAATATGGAGCTTTGCTAAAAGTATATACATTAAAGTGGGTAAATTTTTTTCTCTACCACTTTTTTTTTTCATTTCCCCCACTGTGACCCAAAAGCTCGGTTTTAGATTCTCGCACAACCACGATATGAGATTTTTTGACCATCCTCGGGTGAAGTTTATTGTTAATCTTCTCCATTTGCAAAGATTTATCTATTTTTCTATCATTCCTTTAGAACAAGTACAAACATGGTCAAGTTTCCTAAAAAGCTCATTAAAATTGTATCATATTTAAAAAATATATATCAAATGTAATGGACGATTATTGATAAAAAGTTTTTTTTTCTAGAATGTACCTATTTTATGTAGTAATACATATGTATAGATAAACAAATATATGATTTTTTATTCCACATTCATATTTAAATGTTGCCTTAATTAGTTTATGTTTTTAAATTGCGTTAAATTATTTTGAATTTTAACAGTAATGCTTTGTGTATTGTATTTCACCTCACACTGTTGCATTTACTTTAAAAAATTCAGTTAGCCACATTGAAATCAGCAACTTTGTTTTTGACACATTGCAACGCATGATAACGCATATCAACGCATATTAACGCAACTAAAAAAATCCCGAATACTAACGAAAATTAAAGCATGGTTTTTCGTAACCAAATGTGTTAACCTTTTTTTGATTTTTATACCTCAAAGTGAACACATCGATCAGTAAAAATATATAATATCCTTTGCACAGGACATACCTTATTTTTTCCTACAAATTTAATTTCAAAGTTTCATAAAGCCATCGAGAGGGCAAATTAGCATATCGTTAAATCCCAAGGTCCAACATAACCTGGATCCTTCCTAATCATTTGAGGTTATTGAAATACAGGCGAATAAATTGTGGAAAAACACTATAAAAAGCCTCAAACAAACAAGCTAATTTATATCAACAAGGCACGGGGTTGTTTATTTAGCCCCTACTGTATCCACTTTTAATTCATATTTAAAAACCTTAAAACCACTCTTACAAGAATTGTGCTTACCGCTGATCATCATTTTTCTAAATCTACCAACAAGACAACACATAAAGTCAAGTTCTTCATTATTGTGGTTCAGCCAAAAAGAAATTCAAAAAACTACAAATTTTATAATCCAATATTAAGAAGTCTAAGAAGAGCTATAAAATACCTGCTAGCTTCCAAAATAGGACCGGATAAGTCGCCTATGAAAACCTCTAAAAGCTCATCGAAGTTCTTCATAAAAAAAAATTACCCAGATTTGTGTCTCAAAATTATTAAAACTTTACGTAAGATTGTGCATGGTTAAGTTTTTTTTTTTGTGGCTTTAAATTCTTATTAAAAAAAGGTGCAAACTTAAATTACCTTTAATAAATAAAACAACAAAGTCTATAAGTGTGTTTAAAAACTTTAAACTAAACCAATAGAACAATCACCTAACTTAAATATATATATATCAAGTTAAAAATTTAACATGTTTAATTGTAAAACATAAAGATTGCAAAAAAAAAAAAAAAGAAACTTAACCTATATTGCACATAAATTATCACCGTTGAATTATTTATTAATTAAGTTCTTTTTACATATAATATAATTAATGGCATGCAAAACAAATAGGATATATGAACAACAAACTAAACATCCAACAAAAGCAGTCTGACGAGGCCTCATCATTCAGCGTTTCCAGAATTAAGTTGGTGAGTTTTTTTTTTTTTTGTTTTAAGTATATATTATTAATTAAAAAAAAAAAATTAGTTTTGCATTCATTATTATAAAATTTAATAACAAAATCAGAATTTCTGTAGTTTAAAAAAACAATAATCAAATCTTTGATATTTGCTTTTACATATTTCTTGATTTGCTAGGGAGTACTGTGTCAGTAACAAAGACAAAAAAGAACAAGAAATAAAATACATTTCTTTGTTTCTCACGTTTTTTTTTTTTTTTTTTTTTTTTGTTTTTTTTGATGCACAAATAATTCATAAATTGATATGTAAAAGAAAAAAAAAAACACACAAAAAAAAAAAAAACCAAAAACAATAAAACCATACACCAAAAAGTTTAAGCAATGATCATTTAACATTGTAAATGATCATTATAAGATATACATTTCATTCTCTGATTTGATTATTATATTTTACTATAGTATTGTTCCAAAAATATAGAAACATAATTTACAAGATTATTTCATTACATATAACTATAATTATTTATATTTAGTTGTTAGACATTCACTTTCTTTAAAATTTAGTCTTACTATTGTTGGTTCTAAAAATATTATAATGTTTTGAAGTTTGATATTTTAAACCCAATTTATATTTAAATGTTATTGAATTTTTTTTTTTTTTTACATAATGCTTTTCCTCAATTTTGTTAAATAAATTTTTAAAGTGAATTATGAAATTCTAAGTTATTTTTAATGTTTTCGCGATGAGATGAAAAAGTAAGTGTGGATTTAATTAGGGATCTTAGCGTCATATTCGCCAATAAGATCATTGGATGGGAGGGTTTTGAGCCGATTATCCCAAACAACATCATGGGATGATAATAAGAGAGTTTTTCAATTAGTAAGTTCAGTCATGGAGTCTATAATAAATTATTTATGTATAATGATTCCTATACGAGAGAAAATTTAACATGAACAAGAATCCACCCTCCGACTGACCGCAAGTGGCAATTAATGGCTCCCGTCGTTCATTTAAATTTTAATTCCAAAAGTAACCTCATATAGCGTTGAACCTGATAAGATTCAATTGTACATTACACAAATACGAAAGCAAAATTTTCGCGATAAAAATGGGAAGCTCGAATTTGATTTTAGACCCATGGTTTCTTCGGCAATCTTTCTTAGAATTCATCGCAGATTACGATTTTGATAACCACTTGGTGCTTTTTTTTTATCCTTATTTATTATTATTGACCCACTCTAATATACATGATTTGTTTTCTATCAAAAAGTACTTAATTCGATGGTGTTGGTATTGAAGATATATTGTACACTTGTAAGAGTAAAAACATTGCAATATATTTTAAGTTAAAACAAGTATCAACGAAAAATTGATTTCAACATACAGACGAACATGTGGACATGATTATATCGACTCCGTTATTTATAACGATCCAGAATATATATCCTTTTTAGGATCGCTAATAAAAAATGTAGAAATTATATGCGAAATGACTAACTTGTACAAGGTGGCGCAAAAGTAATCCTCCTATCAGAAAATGCTATAAATTTTGCGATTGGCCCCTAATGTCAGTTCTGTTTTGACATTTGTGTAGTAAACATATGCGAAATACACGTTAATAAACAATCTTACGCTACACTGCTCCAGAACGCGGAATATTGCTGACTATTTATTTGACCAATAATCGGTCGGTGACTTTGGTACAACGTGAATTTCGTCGCAGATTTCCTGGCCGTCCAACGCCTACTGGTGAAACACTGCGACGTTTAGCCGCTCGCCTCGAAGAGACTGGCACAACACGAGATGCTGCCAGGTGTGGCAGACCCCGGAGTAGCCGTTCTGCAGAGAATATTACTGCTGTAGCCGAGGATGTCATGGAAGCGCCGTCGACATCGACCAGACGACGTGCCACGCAAATGGGTATCAGTCGACGGTCTTTACAGCGAATTTTGGTACAAGATTTGAAGATGTTTCCGTACAAAGTCCAGATGGTGCATCAGCTGTTAGCTGCTGACCGCCAATCGCGTCTAACATACGCTCAAGCCATCCTTAATCACCACCAAGAGGAAGATGATTTTTCATCAAAAATAATCATGAGTGATGAGGTCCATTTCCATCTTATCGGGTACGTAAATAAGCAAAATTTACGCTTCTGGGGCACTGAAAATCCGCGTGTAACCCACGAAGAGCCATTACACCCGCTCAAAGTCACTGTATGGTGTGCTGTTTTCGCTGGAGGAGTCATCGGACCTTTTTTCATCGAAGACGTCGCGGGCAAAACGGTTACTGTGAATGGTGAGCGCTATAGAGCAATGATCAACGAGTTCTTTTTGCATGGAAAACATGTGGTTCCAACAGGACGGTGCAACGGTACACACTGCACGTGCCACAACCGATATGCTGAAGGATGCATTTCCCAGGCTACTAATCTCCCGTTTTGGCGATTTGCACTGGCCAGCAAGATCGCCTGATTTGACCGCTCCAGACTTCTTTTTGTGGGGTTTTTATGAAGTCGCGGGTTTATTTCAACAAGCCTCAGACTCTTGCAGCTCTTAAAGACAATATCCGTCAAGAATGTGAGGACCTATCGCCGGAAGTTTTGGCCAAAGTGATGGAAAATGCCATAAAAAGGGCTCAAAAGACAATCAACTGTGGCGGCGGCCATTTACATGACATCATATTCTCGACTTGATGTAAAAAAAATTAAATGACCAAGTAAAAAAAATCCACAAATAGAATCAAAGTTTTTCATTTTTTTTTTTTTAATTACAGCCAAAAAATATCAGAAGTTTACTTTTGCGCCACCTTGTATATACCCCTGCCACTCATGGTATAATTAGGAGCCTGATGGCTCTACATATACAAATTATTTTAGTTAAATCTTACGTCGTTTTTAAGTGATTTCCGGAAGTGGGCCTTATGTGGAAGTTATGACTAATTATATACGGATTCTCATAAAATTAGGTGGCATAACTTGTGTGTTTATGGAACTTATTTTTGTTAAATTTCATTTAGATAAAAACATTTTTAAGGAATTTTTGACTTTAAGGTGATTTCCGGAAGTCGGCTTTATTATATTGTAGCTTTGACTAATTATGAACCGATCGGCATTATAATAGGTGACAGGAAGTTATTTGTGTTGATTTTTATTTCGCCACCAATATTTTTAACCGATTTAAATAGGTGCCCTTGGACTAAACAAAATACATGTACCAAATTTTGTCAAAATATCAGTAACACAAGGTTACATGGAAAACATCGAACCAGCCACACGGACAGACGTATGGTCGGATATCGTTCAATAGACGCAGAAAGTGATTCTGACTCTAACGGTATACTAATATTTTTGAGTGTTACAAACAACAGCACACTATTGTGGCATTGGACATTTTTTCAAGTAAATATTTACAGTGTGTGATTGTAGCTTTAGCGTATCGAAATATTGGTGGACCGTTGAAAGCTCTTCTTTATATTATTACAATTAAAAACTAGTTTATTTATAAGATATTTTATTTTTAGAGTTTTTATTAAATTAAATTTATTTTAGAGGCTTAATAAATATGTATTTATGTATGTTAAATATATGGGATGTATAAAATTACAAATATTTTCTTAAAAACTACAAATAAATATTGTGACGTATAAGTTCAAACATCATCCAAAATAAATGAAATAATAATTTAAGATGTGAATAAATATTTCTACTACATATTTCAAAATGTTTGCATGTTTCCTTAAGTAATTTTAAATTCGTCGTGAATTGATTTCATAAACATAAATATCCCTAAAACTATTTCGAGAAATTTAAGTATTATTTCATATTTATTGTCTTACAAGTCCTTATAACTAAAATTTAATACTATAAAGAAGAGTTCTTTAAATTTACAACTTAAAACCTAATGTTTTTGTCTTAAATTTAAAAAAGAATCTTATAGTTAAAAATATGTATGTAAATCTGTAAAAGTATTGTGTTGATAATTTAATATAAATATTATATTAACCCCTTAAAGCATTGATTCAAATCTTTATGTTTCTTTATGATTTTTAGTTAAACTAAGTGATCGTTTGTGTTTCACAAACGCTAATGATAAGTTTTATGTTGAAGTAACTTAAACTTTAGAAATCTATAATTTAAGTACAGAAATAAAATAATAATAATAATGTTTTACGGAAAAATGTATTTCTATCGTCATTTTTAAAATAACAATTCTCTAGCAGTCTAATGGTCCACACTTAACACCAATTTCCGTGCATTTACACTCTAAACAGGGTGATGAAAGTTCAAGTATGATGCGACCAACGCGATACATTCGTCCATAAATATTGCAACCCGCCAATTTTAAAATACCTGTGGGATCAATTAAATTATTTAGTGATGAGGATGGCTGTTGTGGTGCTGGTTGTTGCTGTGATGCTGATGTCGATGACACCTGAGAGTTGAACTGAGCTGAGGTAAGGTGAGAGGATGTAGGTGAGTTTGAGTTAGCGACAGGGGCTGAGTAAGAATAATGCTGAGGGCGTTGTTGTGTTGAAGGTTCTAAGCCCTCCAATTGATTAAGTGTATGTTTGTAGTGTACCAAACCCATTAATTTATGCCTGGAAGATGTTGCAGACGAATCATAGTCATCTTGCTCATCGTTCGCACCATCTAGCAAGACATCTGAAGCAATTGTTGCTGCTACAGCAAAATGTTGTTGTGGGGAGGCGGTTGTTGGTGTTGTTGCTGTGGAGGGCGTACCTGAATTACGTTTCACTTCAAAACTGGCATCCATGAAAGGTAATTTGTCAAAAGGTGACATAAAAAATGGATTTGTAGTTGGTGCCTTTTGTAATGATGCTGGAGGAACGTATGATGGTGATGCAGACAAAGAATTTGTTGTTGGTTTTGTTGTGGTAGTTGTCTTTTTAGTTGATGTTGTTGTTGTTGTACTGGTACTGGTACTAGTTTTAGGTATATTTGCATTAGCTGTTGGTTTTGCGGTCCGTCTAGTGGCCACAGAGGTTCTATCAATATTTATTGCATTTGGCTTAGGAGTGCTCTTTATTGTTGCTGTTGCTGTTGTTATGGGTGTCGTTGTGTTGGTGGTCGGTTTATTATGTTTTGTTGGTTTTATACTTGCTACACGTCGTGTTGCATTGGACTTAGTTTTCAATGTTGACACAGAGCCGCCAGATGATGAAGAAGAACTGGAAGAAGATGATGTAGTTGTTGATGACGCCAATATTTTCATCTCACTGCCATTCAATGTGGAATTTTTATTTATTTTTGTAGGCTTTTGTTGTTGTTGTTGCTGCTGCTGCTGCCCCAGTGTTTGTTGTTTCGTTCGATATGTAGTTGTGGCAATTGTTTTATTACGATTTACCTTAATGGTTGCTGCGGCTGCTGGCCTTTTCGTTGTTGCTGTTGTGGTCATTTTCCTAGTTGACGGTGTTGTACTGGCTATTGGCCTTATCGTTGTTTCTGTTTGTTTTAATTTGTTGTTTGTCTGTGATGTGACAGAATCTTTACTCAACGTTGTTGTGTTGTTGTCTTCATGTACCAATTGTTGTTGTTGTTGCTGTACCACCATCGCCGCCGATGGCAATGATTTAAATGGAGGTATTGTACTCACATCATTTACATCAACATTAGCTTCACCATCGTCGTCCTCATCATCATCCATGTCATCGCCAAAGGTTTGTGTTAGTGTTATTCTATGTTGCATAGCTTTTTCTCCAACTTCTGCTTGAGTTTTATTAAATCCAAATCCATTGTTCTGGCCGTCATTGTTATTTGTAACGTGCGTAGCTGTCATTTTGATTTGGGTTGTCGTTTTTGTATTCATTGGATTTGAATTTGTTTGTTTTGAATTCATTTCAAATTCTGGTGTATTTTGCGGTTTACTATTTGACTGACTACTTGTGCTTGTAGTTGTCGTGGTCGTTGTGCTTGATTTGCTAATGAAATTTTTTAATTTGTCTTCGATTAGAGATGTCAGATCTGGCGGTGTTTCGGTGCGTATGACATCCTTGAAGGGATCGGGTGTTGTGATTTCTGTGAAAGAAACAAAAAAATAACTTTAAGCTAATTGTTGAAATTTAAAGACCAAGCTTATACACATTTGAAAATGCTGAGTATTGAGTGATTTATGTGAAAGTTTTGTTGGTTTTTCTTTAAGAAAAATAAAATTCTATAATATGCAAAAACTGACAGTTAATCAGAAGACAAGTGAAGGAGACAAATACACAGAAATGCCGACAAGAAAATAATAAAAAGAACAGAATTATGCTAGATAGTTAAGAAACAAACTCAAAAAAAAAAAAAAAAAAACTAAGAGTGCTATATTCGGCTGTATCGAATCTTACGAAGGCAGTAAATCAGACCGTTGAATTTTTCAACAAATCTTATATTTTGGAAGGGATAATGAAATTGGAGAAACGTTGGAGAAATTGTATAGAGCTCAAAGGAGACTGCACCCTATATAATTTGTCCAACGTTTCTCCAATTTGTTTATTTCTTCCAAAAATAAGATTTTTTGTTTATCCCAATGATCATTCAAAATTGAAACCACTGAGCCATTTGAGATCCCTATGATTTCCACAATATCATGCACTTTCAATCTCCGATCGGCCAACACCATATCGTGATTTGTTTAAATTGTTTCGTGTGGAGAGGCCTCAGCTGGTCGTCCAGAATGCTCGGCATCTTCCGTCCGCCCACAACGAAATTCAGTAAACTACTTTTTTACCATTCAAATTGATTTGGCAGATATCCCATAGTAACCATCAAGTTTAGCCTTAATTTGAGTGATGGATTTTTTTGCAAAAAATTATGCTTAATGAGGACACGAAATTCACTTTTTTCTATTTTGTCCTCAAGTCAAGGTAGTCTGCTATCAATGGTTGTCAAACAAAAACTAAATGACGCTGCTTGTTCAAATTTTGCCAGGAGTCAACTGACAGATGACTGTTGAGAGGAGGAGTGTTTTAAATTAATTTTTGAAAATATTTTACAAAAAAAAAAATTGTTTTGGTCCAAAAAAAAAAAAAATCGGGGTAAAAATTTTTCCCGGGGTTAAAATTTTTCCCGATTTTGACCAATTGTAGGTTCTTATATACACCATTGCAAAGGTCTTTGAAATATCTTTTGTTGGATATCCACATTGTCTATATTAATGACTTAGTAATCCAGATAAGATAAAAAATAGGTAAAAAACCGAGGTTATCTTAGTTTTTTCCTTATATCTCAGCCATTTGTGGGCCGATTTTTTCGATTCTAAAAAGCAACCGAGCCGGAAGAATTCCCTATATATTGATGTATCAGTTATGTTTGTAAGTTATTAGGGGGCTACGGAAAGTTGATTTCAACATACAGACAGATGGCTATATCGACTTCGCTATCTATAACGATCCAGAATATATATACTTTGTGATGTCGCACATGAAAAATGTAGAAATTACAAGCGGAATGACTAACTTATATATACCCATGCCACTCATGGTACAGGGTATAAAAATAGTGAGCTTAAAAAAAAATTTGGGTGAAACATTTTTGATGAATTGTTTTTTTTTTTTAATTTTGGTGAAAAAAAAACATTTGTGAAAAAAAATTTTATCTATATATATAAAAATGGATGTTTATATGTATGTATGTTCCGAATGAGCTCAAAAACAGTTGGACCGATTTTGATGAAATTCAGAGAATCTGCAGAATAGCCTAGCGGGAAACAGTGCAAAGTCAGATTTTTGATATTCGGTCTGTGGGCGTAAAATTTTTTACATTATACCGCTAATTCCATCTATATATATAAAAAACGGCTGGACCGACTTTGATGAAATTTTCACGGAATCTTCAGAATAGACCACCGGGAAGCAGTGCAAAGTCAAATGCCATATATATGTATATAAAAACAGATGTGTGTATGTATGTTCCGAATGGAATCAAAACGGCTTGACCTATTTTGATAAAATGTTCACAGAATCTTCAGAAAAGTAACACTGTAAAGTCAGATTTCTGATTTTCGGTCTGTTGACGGAATGGCGTGGCAAAATCAATTTTTATGCAATACCACTAATGACATTCAAATGACGTCGGATTCATGCCCACCTTTAAAGTTCAAGTTCCATTAAATTTATTTCACTGGAAATGAAGCAAATGAATATTCAAGCCGTTGTCGACAAGGTATTCCCAAGTCTTACAACCAACTACAAAAATTCGGATTGGGTGTGGGAACATGCAATTTTGGCACCAACAAATTCTGATGTTAACAAGCTCATTAAGGAAATACAATTGAAACTGCCTGGCGAAACAATAAAATACAAATCGATTGACACATTAATTAACGAAGAACAAGCCGTCGATTATCCTACTAAATTTTTGAATTTAATGGAACCAGCCGGACTGCCACCACACGTATTAAAATTGAAGGTTGGATCACCGACTTTGTCCGAAACTGTATATTGAAATCGAAATGCAATATAAAACATATGTTTTCTAAGGGCCAGCAACGCAGACCGGATTCAGCTAGTAATATATATATAAGTTGGACTATAGTGAATTTACCGATGTATCAATCATGTATGAAAGTTTTCTGGGGGCTTCGGAAAATTGATGTTACCATACAGATGGACATGACTACTTATATCGACTCCGCTATTTATAATGATGAAATATGTGGAAATTAAAAATTTGTGTAACTCATGTTATGTATTTTTATATTGTAGTTTGCATATGTGTTTATAAAAGCTTTCAAATCCCAGCAGTTCTAGAAGACAGTCCCGAACTAGTGATTTTACCCATCATTTAGGGTGGGAACTAGTTACTTCAATAGCTACGTGACTAGTTATTTTAACACGTGGATGTCCTAAGCAGAGGGTCAGTTGACTCTTATTAACTACAATGAGACTATCTCATAGCTGGTCCAAAATAGTCAACGCATTGGATTCACATAATGGTTAAATATCGTCAGTTACCTTACTATCTACTTAACTGGTAACTTGATATGCTACATAACTAGTTATTTTAACATGTACGAGTGGTAATTGTCTTCAAATAGTCAGCTAAAAGACATGTCGTAGGTAGTCTAATAAACGATAGCTTGTAAACAAACCTTTCTTCGACAACTCTCCAATAGATTGCTTCTGGTGGGTAAAATAACTACTTTCTAAAGTGCAGTACTAAATAAACGTTTAAAGTGAATTCACTATAGGTTACTAAGTGAATATTGACTTCATGCTATGTTACATGGGATACCAGTATACTTAAGCAAAAGTAAAATAAACTGTATGAGAATTATATCAACACAATTTGTATAAAACCAGTTTGAACGAATTATCACACAACACGTTTAAAGTGACTACACTCCAGATTACTTAGAGACTCTTAAGTGACAATTGTCCTCACGCTAGATTACCTGGGATGTACAAAGTAACCAATTGCCTTATATCTGCACTACAAATGATCAAAATATATAAATTGGAGTCAGCCAAGTGACGATTACTGTCTATAAGGGATACATTGACTACATGCTTAACTGCTGGGATATTGGTTTTTATTCAATAGTGTCGCGTCTCTCTGTCTCTAATTTGACTCTGAGTTTATGCTGATGTCTGTAAGAACTTTAAGTAATGGTATATTATATTTTTTTATTTATGACCAGTATACCAACATTTATCTTCAAACATATTTTGCTTTCATACAACTGCAGCCATATAGGAATACGAAATTAGTGTCAAATGACAGCTTTTATGTAGCTTGATGACAAAATCTTGTGAGCATTAACATATTTTAAAGTCTTACAATTTTGTAAACCAAAATATACATTTATAACCTCAAAAAGTATCCTTAAATATTTCACATTATATTCTCAATTTGAAAGTAGTGGATACTGCTTCCTGTGTATATTGTAGTGATAATAAAAACAAAAGATAACTAAGTATTTGTAATAAAAGTATAAAAAACCTCAAAAATATAAAACTTTTTCAATTAAAATTTATATTTCAAAATGAAATAACAATTTTGATATCAATAAAAAACTTGCAACTTACCGATAACCTTTGTCGTATTCAGCACATCTCCCGACGTTGTTATATCTATAATATGCTGAGTCACATGATAACTGTCACCAACCTTAACACTAACATTATCATGATCATCATCGTCCAAAATTAACGGCTCCTTTGGCATAAAACCTCCTTCGGTTTTGGTGGGCGGAGAAAATCCCTTAGTCGATGAGGGTGTGCCAGAGCCAGCAAAATCATATTTCAAGAAGGCCGGAGAACCCAAGGTACCATCAAATTTACCCGCATTCGAGGAAACCAAAGAGTCGGGACCTTCAACATTAAACTTGTATATATACTCGGCCTTACTGCCATCTTCCAAATCAGGATATAAGGGATATTTCTCCGTGATTGAAGGATATAAATTGGCATCATCATATAAATCATAGTCTATGCGTGAAATGGGTGCAGAAGAGTGATGATAATATTCATAGGAAGAGGCTTGATTGTGGTCGGCTTTGACGGCATCGGTGGGCAGGAAGGGTATAATTTTAAGATTAGGCAAACTGGGTGGCAAAGTAGGTTCGGAGTTTTGATCTAAGGGTTCGGACTCTAAAATGGTGGGATTTGTTTTGATGACTACCGGTTTTGAGGTGGTGGTGGAAGTAGTGGCTGGAGCTGTTGTGGTAGTTGTTGATGTAGTGCTGGTTGTTGTGGATGCTTCGGTGGTGGTAGTGGTTGTGGTAGCCGCTGTGCTTGTAGGCGGAAGTTCCTGCTTTGTTGCTTTTAACGGTATAGCAGGATTTTTAGTGTCTTTCACAGCCAAGGGTTTAAAGGTAGTTTTCATAGTATTTTTGGTGTTAATAATGGGTGGCTTTACTGTTAAATTGGCTATTTTGGAGTTGATGCGTGTATAGGTCTTATCCTGTGGCAAAGGTTTAAACGAGGGCATGGGTTTAGGTGTAGGCAATTTAACCGTGGTAGTTCTATTTAAATTCGGCTTTTTGTTTACAAATTGTGGTGTACTATGGCGAGTTTTATTTTCTCCAGCCAAAATTCCACTTAAACCATCTAGTAGTTGGGCCAAAAAGTCGGAATTTTTCTCAGGCTTTGGTTGTGTATGATTCTTGCCAGGACTATGGTTTACTTTTGTATGCAGAGGCTTGATCTTTTGATGTGGGTTAGTAGTTTTGGTTGATTTTTTTGTGGTGGTTGTGGTGGTTGTGGTAGGTTTCCTGGTGGTAGTGGTCGTGGTAGTAGTGGGTTTCCTAGTAGTGGTGGTAGTTGTAGTTTTCTTAGTTGTGCTTGTAGTTTCTGGTAAAATTGTGGTATAAGTTTGTGTTGTTTCCTCAATTATTTCCGGCTCTGTTGTGGTGGTCAATAGTTTTTCTTGTTGTTCTGCATTTAACTCACCCACAGACTCTGCGCTGTCTATAAAACTTTCTTGGTCAACACGATCTATCGAAGTGGTACTTTCAAAATCTATCTGATCTTGTATATTTGTTGTATCAGTTTTATCTACTTTATCCGATATAGTGCTGGCTGAATTTTTTACATCTTCCTCATCTGGTGCTAAGAGTAAATCCACCCAGTGAATTCCTGTACTTGTGGGAGTGGTTTTCTCTTCTGCTGATTCCGTTTCTTCTGAGGAATTTTCTACTGTTTTTTCCTTATTGGGTTCTGAGGGTCCTAAAAGTAAATCTAGGAAACTAACTTCTGTAGTACTGGGTATATTGTTCATACTCAAGGGTATAGGTGTAGGTGAGGGTCTGACTTGTTTATGTTGGTTTGCCACTAAATCGATATTGTGTTTTATCATTTGATTATTGTTATTGTTGTTATCGATAAATTCTAAACCTTCTCGTATCGAATCAAAAATACTTTTCTCTGTTGTAGCTGCTTTATTCTTTAACGGTCTTAAGTTTATCGGTTCCCTATCATGGGGATATTGTACTGGTATTTCAGTGGCAGCATTTTCATCTTGTTCCTCATCTTTTCCAAAAAGTAAAGAGAACAAATTGAATTGCCTAGAATTTTGTGATCTTCTATAATCCCTCTGACTACCACAATCGTAACTGGAAGGACAACATTGCCCTTTAGGCACCACTGGTATACAGTTCCTTAAGGCGGGGGCACATTTCTTGGGAGCACATTTCCTTTGTCCTCTTATGCAGAAACATATATCGCAGGGTTTATCTTTATCAGTTTTCATCTTCTGTCCCTCCGTATAGAATTGCTGACCCACTGTGCAGCCATGATTACGCTGCAAACGCTGTGACATTCTCATATAATGTTTGTTGGAGGTTTTTCGATAACGCACTTCTTGGGATGATTTTCCTGTTTGTTTGGTACTGCAATCGTAACGTACGGGACAACAGGTGGAATCCACAAAAATTGGTTTGCACCCCTCCACCGGTAGCATGCATTTGGGTTTAACACATTTTTCAGTGCCACCTGTAATGAAAAATGAATTGGGTGATGGAGTTGTATTTTTTAAGGGAGGATTCAAAGTGACTTACCAATACAATAGCAATAACTGCACAAGTTGGAAGAGGACATTGCAGAGCCGGACTTGTAAACTGTGCCATTTTTGACACAAACTAGAAGAAAATTAAAAAAAGTTGAATACTTAGTTAAAAATTATTTTTTTTTATAACGAATTATCTTCATTGGATTCTTTAAGATTAATTGTCAAGCCTCTTACAGATATTACAGGTTTAGAAAGATAATACTTAAGGTAATTACAAGTTTTTACGATTTTTTGTATTGTTTTCTGGTAACAAAAAGAGCTAAAAATTTCCAGAGAAAGCAAGGTTGTAAGCCTTCTGAAGAGTAGATATAAGTACTTTTAACAAGTAAGCACTTATTTAGAATTATTGAAAACCTTAGGACTAGGGGATCAACATTTAAACAAATATATATCCTATCAATTTTTAGAATAACATTTACCCTAAAAACCTAAGAAGGAAAATTTTACATTTGTATTAGTGTAAACGAACGAGTTAAGGTATCGTAATAAAATTCGGAACTTATATTGAACAAGAGCTATTTTTTTCAGTGACTTTATATTGGTTGTGTGACCTAAAAATGCGGGATTTAAAATAGATGGGCGTATCTTTTGAACGTGAATTTTATTTTTAATAACTTATATGTCATTTTAAAGGGTACATATCTGTCATTTATTCTCACTTATTTATTGAACATTATAGTGTAAACAACCACCTCGTTTTTTGCTTCGAAAATGTTGAATTGTACCAACGAATCATATGCGGGAAGTTTTGCTTTACTTATTTAATTTTAAAAAAACTTCCGCTGAAGCACACCGATGGGTCATCAAAGCTTATAGTGATTATGTTCCATCGGTTTGAATGTTCGAAAGATGGTTTGTTTGATTCAGAAGTTGTGATTTTAACACGGAGGATAAAAATCATCCTAGCCAGACAAAAAAGTTTGAAGACTATATATTGGAGGCATTACTCCATGAATATTGTTGTTAAACTAAACAAGAGCTTTGAAAATCATTGGGAGCTACTCAAG
This sequence comes from Calliphora vomitoria, assembly GCA_942486065.2. Taxonomy (NCBI): domain Eukaryota; kingdom Metazoa; phylum Arthropoda; class Insecta; order Diptera; family Calliphoridae; genus Calliphora; species Calliphora vomitoria. The sequence goes on along the minus strand of OW818030.2, from coordinate 110,398,487 downwards.
CAGTAATTTTGCAAGCAGTTTGCAAGCAGCGGGATTAATCCAAAAGCAGGGAAATTGGATGCCATACGAATTAAAGCTGAGAGATCTTGAACGACGATTTGTCCAAAATGATGCTTGAACGCTAGAAAAGAAAATCATTTTTGCACCGAATCATTTCTAACCCTGAAAACTTAATCTTTTACAATAAGACGAAGCGTAAAAGATTGTATGTAAAGCCTGGCCCACCAGATGAATCGAAACCAAAGCCAAATATCCATGGCGCTATAGTAATTCTATGTATTTGGTAGGAGCAAAAGGGTAATATCTGTTATGAGCTGCTGAAAGCTGACTGATACTACTGATTGGTTTGAAGCAACATTGGCCGAAAAACACCTAGAGTTTGCGTTCAGATATGAAACCGTAATATTCCACCATGACAATGCTCAGCCACGTGTTTTAACAAATGTTAGAAAGTATTTACAATGAAGTGGTTGGGATGTTTTGCCTCACCCGCTTTATAGTCAACAGAATCAACATTTTTTGGATATAAATCTGGCATTTCTAAACAGATGTAACTATCGGGATAAAATTTGACGTTGGCGTAGCCAAGGAGTTAAGGAGCTGGCGTAGCCAAGAAGATTAAAATTCTTTTTTGCTTTGGCATGCGCAGTAATGACTAAAATTCTACTAATTAAAAGGAATGCATGTGTGTACATCAGTTATTTATACTAAAACTTTAAACCGAAGCGCATGGGAATTTTTGTACTAAATTGATAAACGAAAATATCTTGAAGTTTATTCAGTTAGCAGTAAAATCTATTAAATATAGCATAGTGGTTAAAGAATTTTTTATTTTTGTAATTTCGGTGACTAGCGAATCTTATGAGGTATCTTAATATTGTAATGTGTTGCAAAAATTGTAAGTTCTTTTAATCTATATACAAGGTGGCGCAAAAGTAATCCTCCTATCAGTAAATGCTATAAATTTTGCGATTGGCCCCTAATGTCAGTTCTGTTTTGACATTTGTGTAGTAAACACATGCGAAATACACGTTTATAAACAATGTTTCGCTACACTGCTCCAGAACACGGAATATTGCTGACTATGGCACAACATGAATTTCGTCGCAGATTTCCTGGCTGTCCAACGCCTACTGGTGAAACACTGCGACGTTTAGCCGCTCGCCTCGAAGGGACTGGCACAAAACGAGATGCTGCCAGGCGTGGCAGACCCCGAAATAGTCGTTCTGCGGAGAATATTGCTGCTGTAGCCGAGGTTGTCATGGAAGCGCCGTCGACATCGACCAGACGACGTGCCACGCAAATGGGTATCAGTCGACGGTCTTTACAGCTAATTTTGGTACAAGATTTTAAGATGTTTCCGTACAAAGTCCAGACGGTGCATCAGCTGTTAGCTGCTGACCGCCAATCGCGTCTAACATACGCTCAAGCCATCCTTAATCACCACCAAGAGAAAGATGATTTTTCATCAAAAATAATCGTGAGTGATGAGGCCCATTTCCATCTTAACGGGTACGTAAATAAGCAAAACTTACGCTTCTGGGGCACTGAAAATCCGCTTGTAGCCCACGAAGAGACGAAGAGATTACACCCGCTCAAAGTCACTGTATGGTGTGCTGTTTTTGCTGGAGGAGTCATCGGACCTACATGTTTGGGATTGGAAAACATGTAGTTCCAACAGGACGGTGCAACGGCACACACTGCAAGTGCCACAACCGATATGCTGAAGGATGCATTTCCCGGGCACCTAATCTCGCAGTTTTGGTGATTTGCACTGGCCAGCAAGATCGCCTGATTTGACCGCTCCAGACTTCTTTTTGTGGAGCTTTTGGAAGTCGCGGGTTTATGTCAACAAGCCTCAGACTCTTGCAGCTCTTAAAAACAATATCCGTCAAGAATGTGAGGACCTATCGCCGGAAGTTTTGGCCAAAGTGATGGAAAATGCCATAAAAAGGGCTCAAAAAACAATCAACTGTGGCGGCGGCCATTTACATGACATCATATTCTCGACTTGATGTAAAAAAATATAAAAGACCAAATAAAAATAATCCACAAGAAGAATCAAAGTTTTTCATTTTCTTTTTTAATTACAGCCAAAAAACATAGGAAGTTTACTTTTGCGCCACCTTGTACATATGTATCGAATAAAATCTAAACTAATATTTAAATTTTTTTTCCAACATCTCTATCCACCTAGTCGTGAAAAATAATCAAATTAAAAATTATGAAAACTTCATAAATTTTGACAAAAATTAAACTTTTTTTTAGATCTTACTTTGAAGATTTAAAAAAAATGTAATATTAATAAGAAATGGGTTCAAAAATGACTTATAATAAAGTTCTATATTATTATAAATGTCAGGCAATTGTCGAATATAGTGATTTCTTTAAACCAAAATTTTAAGTGTATCATTAAATTAAAAAATTCACATCGATGTTTTCAAATTTCTTCAGAAACATAGAAAATATATTTATTGGAATAGATCTGACATATAATTATTACCTGTGTGCTCAAAAACGTAGACAATGTAGCAGATTTAGTTAAAATGGTCACATTTTTAGTAGCAGATTATTCAATTGCATAAAAATTATACTAAAATTAATTAAGCCAGATTTCACCAGCTACAGAGCATCCCACCAAATACCGAGCATTACCTTCAAAAATATTGCACTTTTTCATACTAAAATATTTTAATAAACTTTCTTAACATATTATTCAACAACAAGTCAATGGTTCTGATTTTGTAATATGTAATAAAATCTTTATTTATTAACAAACCCCATAACAACCCCATAATATCTTACAGAAAAACATAAAATTTTTTATATGTTCTTAAAGATAGTTTTTTTAATAAAGAAATAGTAAAGTCACCTTTGGGAAGCAAAAAATGACAAGTGTTTAAAAATTGTACATGTCGAAAGTACCCTACTTTGGGCACCCATAGCGCCCCGATTAGAGCATTTGTGTCTATTTGTTGAAATTACGTGCACAAAAGTGATAACCCAAGCATATAGATATTTCCAGTAATATATATATATATATATATAAAATTTTGTGGCATATTTTGTTTTAAACCAATTTCATTACTAATTTAGTAATATTTTAACTTATTTGGGAAATAATTCTGAGAGCAATGATTATAAGTCTCCATTCTTTTCATAGAGTTTATAATTTAAAATATTTTATAAAATAACACATATTGATAATACTTCATTTAGCATAATCTCATCATACAAGATCAGTTAAATAGCCAGTAATTTAAAAAATTTAACTAATCTCTCTACCACTATTTAGCTCCTTCTTTCCCACTAATGATCCTGACGTAAAATAAAAAAAAAGAAACATATTACGTTGCATTCATGAACGTATGCATTGCTATGTGACTATGATTTTCATTTGTGATTAATTGCAAACTCGTGCATTAACACGTTTCTTGCCCCAGCTCAGATAACAAAGACTGCCTGGGCAGGAAGAAAAAAGAAGGGTTCTTAGCGAATTCCATACAATTAAAATAATCATCAGCAATTTAAAGTTGTTCATACTGGCAAGTAATGACTTTAAAATGAGAAAGGTTTTGTAAAGGGTGTGTAGATAGTTGAGATTTTTTTTTTTTTATATATAAGAATATTTGCTCTGGTTTTATGAAACAAATGGTGAACCCATTATAAACCCAAAATGCGTTCCAATTATTCATCTTAAACGAGATCTTAGAAATTAGTTTAAATATAGCTACAATAACACCTCTCTATTGCAAACACCTGTTTCATTTTCAAAACCAGCCCTGCAAAACTCTGTTTAAGTAACAACAACTTACCATACAAATCGACATCGGTATCATCGGATCTACGCTGCAGCATATTTTCATTGACTACACGATCAATTGATTCACGCTCGTAATGATCTAAATATGCGATAATGCGACGCGTGGCTGGTATCTTATAGAAGGCATCTAAACGTGCACACGATAAATATGGACAACATGTGTTCTTCTTTTGGACAACAACACAGCCACGAGGTGGTGGCATCGGCATCTCAGGACATACTTTTAAACGGCAGACTAAAGTCTTCTTATTACACTGACAGTTCAAACATTTCTCGGTGGTGGGAACAAGTGATTTGTCTGCATACCAAGTACCATTGTGATGGCAACCTACAACGATGTTGTTGTTAAATTTTTTTTTTTTTTTTTTGTTTTACGAAGCAAGGAACACAATATGTTGCATATAGTTTCAGTATTTTAGCAGAAGAGGACGATGGCGACGGCGACCGCAACGTTGATGATGTTGATAATGACAATCATGGTTGTTGTCGTTGATTACACAAATGGTGGGATGGGAAAAGAAACATAAACATATAGAAAATTAGTATGGAATTAAATAAGTATAATAATAACAAAAAAATTATATATAAAAGAAGTAACATTTTATAAAAGTTTTTTTTTACGAGGCTGTAGTTGCTGCTGCTTTTAAAGTCTTTAGTTGCTGTTGTTTTTGATAAAGATATTAAGATTATTTTTGTTTTAGCATGAGTCTTGTCTTTTCTTCTTTCTTTAAACAGAAATGATAGTGAAAAAAATTTTACAAATTAAATTTGTTGTAAGTGAGAAGTCTCTGGCTGTTGTTGGTCATAAAAATCAAGCTTTCCTCTTGCTCGAATACAAAAATGGTAAAAATGACAAAGTGAAAAAAAAAAAAAACAGTAAGAAGAAATTCATAATAGGCAGTGGCGAATCTTGTATACATGCTATTAGGAGTATGTACAATAAAGCGAAACATGATTCTATAAGTCGCAGTCTTTAGTATAAGACGTAGTCTTTAGTATGAGACGTAGTCTTTAGTATAAGACGTAGACTTTAGTATAAGACGTAGTATTTAGTATAAGACGTAGTCTTTAGTATAAGACATAAGACGTGGTCTTTAGTATAAGACGTAGTCTTTAGTATAAGACGTAGTCTTTAGTATAAGACGTAGTCTTTAGTATAAGACGTAGTCTTTAGTATAAGACGTGGTCTTTAGTATAAGACGTAGTCTTTAGTATAAGACGTAGTCTTTAGTATAAGACGTAGTCTTTAGTATAAGACGTAGTCTTTAGTATAAGACGTAGTCTTTAGTATAAGACGTAGTCTTTAGTATAAGACGTGGTCTTTAGTATAAGATGTAGTATTTAGTATAAGACGTAGTCTTTAGTATAAGACGTAGTCTTTAGTATAAGACGTAGTCTTTAGTATAAGACGTAGTCTTTAGTATAAGACGTGGTCTTTAGTATAAGACGTAGTCTTTAGTATAAGACGTAGTCTTTAGTATAAGACGTAGTCTTTAGTATAAGACGTAGTCTTTAGTATAAGACGTAGTCTTTAGTATAAGACGTAGTCTTTAGTATAAGACGTAGTCTTTAATATAAGACGAAATCTTTAGTATAAGACTTAGTCTTTAGTATAAGACGTAGTCTTTAGTATTATACGTAGTTATAAGTATAAGACGTAGTCTTTAGTATAAGACGTAGTCTTTAGTATAAGACGTAGTTTTAAGTATAAGACTTAATCTTTGATATAAGACGTAGTCTTTAGTATAAGATGTGGTTCTAGTATAAGACGTTGTGTTTAGTATAAGACGTAGTCTTTAGTAAAAGACATAAGACGTGGTCTTTAGTATAAGACGTAGTCTTTAGTATAAGACGTAGTCTTTGGTGTAAGACGTAGTCTTTGGTATAAGACGTAGTCTTTAGTATAAGACGTAGTCTTTAGTATAAGACGTAGTCTTTAGTATAAGACGTAGTCTTTAGTATAAGACGTAGTCTTTAGTATAAGACGTAGTCTTTAGTATAAGACGTGGTCTTTAGTATAAGATGTAGTATTTAGTATAAGACGTAGTCTTTAGTATAAGACGTAGTCTTTAGTATAAGACGTAGTCTTTAGTATAAGACGTAGTCTTTAGTATAAGACGTAGTCTTTAGTATAAGACGTAGTCTTTAGTATAAGACGTAGTCTTTAGTATAAGACGTAGTCTTTAGTATAAGACGTAGTCTTTAGTATAAGACGTAGTCTTTAGTATAAGACGTGGTCTTTAGTATAAGATGTAGTATTTAGTATAAGACGTAGTCTTTAGTATAAGACGTAGTCTTTAGTATAAGACGTAGTCTTTAGTATAAGACGTAGTCTTTAGTATAAGACGTAGTCTTTAGTATAAGACGTAGACTTTAGTATAAGACGTAGTATTTAGTATAAGACGTAGTATTTGGAATAAGACGTAGTCTTTAGTATAAGACATAAAACCTGGTATTTAGTATAAGACGTAGTCTTTAGTATAAGACATAAGACGTGGTCTTTAGTATAAGACGTAGTCTTTAGTATAAGACGTGGTCTTTAGTATAAGACGTAGTCTTTAGTATAAGACGTAGTATTTAGTATAAGACGTAGTATTTGGAATAAGACGTAGTCTTTAGTATAAGACATAAAACCTGGTATTTAGTATAAGACGTAGTCTTTAGTATAAGACATAAGACGTGGTCTTTAGTATAAGACGTAGTCTTTAGTATAAGACGTAGTCTTTAGTATAAGACGTGGTCTTTAGTATAAGACGTAGTCTTTAGTATAAGACGTAGTCTTTAGTATAAGACGTAGTCTTTAGTATAAGACGTAGTCTTTAGTATAAGACGTAGTCTTTAGTATAAGACGTAGTCTTTAGTATAAGACGTAGTCTTTAGTATAAGACGTGGTCTTTAGTATAAGATGTAGTATTTAGTATAAGACGTAGTCTTTAGTATAAGACGTAGTCTTTAGTATAAGACGTAGTCTTTAGTATAAGACGTAGTCTTTAGTATAAGACGTAGTCTTTAGTATAAGACGTAGTCTTTAGTATAAGACGTAGTCTTTAGTATAAGATGTAGTCTTTAGTATAAGACGTAGTCTTTAGTATAAGACCTAGTCTTTAGTATAAGACGTAGTCTTTAGTATAAGACGTAGTCTTTAGTATAAGACGTAGTCTTTAGTATAAGACGTAGTCTTTAGTATAAGACGTAGTCTTTAGTATAAGACGTAGTCTTTAGGATAAGACGTAGTCTTTAGTATAAGACGTAGTCTTTAGTATAAGACGTAGTCTTTAGTATAAGACGTAGTCTTTAGTATAAGACGTAGTTTTAAGTATAAGACTTAATCTTTGATATAAGACGTAGTCTTTAGTATAAGATGTGGTTCTAGTATAAGACGTTGTGTTTAGTATAAGACGTAGTCTTTAGTAAAAGACGTGGTCTTAGTATAAGACGTAGTCTTTAGTATAAGACGTAGTCTTTGGTGTAAGACGTAGTCTTTGGTATAAGACGTAGTCTTTAGTATAAGACGTAGTCTTTAGTATAAGACGTAGTCTTTAGTATAAGACGTAGTCTTTAGTATAAGACGTAGTCTTTAGTATAAGACGTAGTCTTTAGTATAAGACGTAGTCTTTAGTATAAGACGTAGTCTTTAGTATAAGACGTAGTCTTTAGTGTAAGACGAAAACTTTAGTATTATACGTAGTTTTAAGTATAAGACGTAGTCTTTAGTATAAGACGTAGTCTTTAGGATAAGACGTAGTCTTTAGTATAAGACGTAGTCTTTAGTATAAGACGTAGTCTTTAGTATAAGACGTAGTCTTTAGTATAAGACGAAATCTTTAGTATAAGACTTAGTCTTTAGTATAAGACGTAGTCTTTAGTATTATACATAGTTATAAGTATAAGACGTAGTCTTTAGTATAAGACGTAGTCTTTAGTAAAAGACGTAGTTTTAAGTATAAGACTTAATCTTTGATATAAGACGTAGTCTTTGGTAAAAGACGAAGTCTTTAGTATAAGAGGTAGTCTTTAGTATAAGAGGTAGTCTTTAGTATAAGACGTAGTCTTTGGTATAAGACGTAGTCTTTGGTATAAGACGTAGTCTTTAGTATGAGACGTAGTCTTAAGTATAAGACGTAGTCTTTGGTATAAGACGTAGTCTTTGGTATAAGACGTAGTCTTTAGTATAAGACGTAGTTTTAAGTATAAGACTTAGACTTTGATATAAGACGTAGTCTTTAGTATGAGACGTAGTCTTTAGTATAAGACGTAGTCTTTAGTATAAGACGTAGTTTTAAGTATAAGACTTAGTCTTTGATATAAGACGTAGTCTTTAGTATAAGACGTAGTCTTTAGTATAAGACGTAGTGTTTAGTATAAGACGTAGTCTTTAGCATAAGATGTAGTCTTTAGTATAAGACGTAGTCTTTAGTATAAGACGTAGTCTTTGGTATAAGATGTAGTCTCTAGTATAAGACGTAGTCTCTAGTATAAGACGTAGTCTCTAGTATAAGACGTAGTCTTTAGTATATGGCTAAGGTCTGTAGTATAATACTTAAGAAATTATTCATAAACAATTTTTAAATGTAAACAATATTCTAAAATCAAATTTTGCTCCACAACTCATCTTTGAATTCGAGTCCCACAATGAGTCGATCCATAGAGAAAATATACATAGAGCTGAAACTCTCCTGTCAAAGACCTAACTCAGTTCTCAAAAACCTAAGTGGTGAGAATAAATCAGTAAAAAAACCATGTTGTAACAAAAACAATACTCGTATGTGTTACTTTTTTGAGTAATTTTAAGTTTGAGTTTTTTTCCTAGCTTCCACTCTATGTATATTTTCTCTATGTTACGATCTGTTACAAGCCCAATGACAAAATTAATATACTACAGCCCCTATCTTTTGCTAGTGGTGATAAAAATACACAAGATTTATCACTTTTACCACAATTAATTTCCGTAGTTATTTATTAAATACTACTAAATAAGAAAAAAATGTGAAGCAAAAAAAAAAAAAAACTGAACAACTGAATTGACTTTATTGTCTTGTACATGTCTGGCTGACTGGTAGGGTTGGCTGGGATGACAGGTTGTTGGTTTAATACCTTCAGACTACATAAATATTGTTGTTGCTGGTCTTTTTGTTGTTGTTTATTTTCTACTTAAGCTTTAAGCTGGTATTTAAGCTTCTTTAGTGCCCCATACATGTATGAATGTATGGTTGTTCGTTAGAGTTCAAAAATATATGAAATAAATCTGTATTTTGCGCGATAAAATGGTTTAGTACGATTGAATATCTTTCATTTAACATTCAATCAGCAATACAATGTTATTATTTTTAGTATAGTAAGTAAGTAATTTACTTCTGTAAGTCTTTTTTCATTGAATGAGTGCTTGTAGTTGAAGAATATAAAAAAAAAGTAAATAGCAAGGAAATTTCACTTTTACTTACAAAAAAGTATAAAAGTAGGTTTTTTTCGAGATTCATTTTAAATTAAGGAAATCTTTTCATTTTAATTAAAGATTGTATGATTTTGTTAATCAGATACCAGAAGCTTTCATTACTTTGCAAAAAAATTCAAGGAAATTTGTGTAGATTTTTAAACATCTCAAATATGTTTAGGCGAAATTTCAATTAACAAGAATTGTAAATTGAATAAAGGGAAGAAGCAATGTAATTTCAATGTAAAAACTATTAAAGATTGCGGTTCTAAAATTTAATAAAGAACACGGTATGAGGACACTTTTTATAAAATTAATAGCTTAATTTCAAATTATTTGCTTAATTTTTCATTGTTCACGCCTTAATAGCAATTTCAATTTGCAAAATATTTATTCGCAACTATGAAAGCTGGGGAAACAAGATAATAAATCTTTCATCGCAATCCTGGCCAATTAAATAATAAGATAATTACAATTTCATTGTTAATCTTCTCAGTTCTAATTAAATATATAAATCATTTAAAAGAAACTCTCTACAAAAGCACAATGTCTATTCTTACTTAATGTAATTGAAAAACTCATAATCACAGTTGAACAATCGCCCAGCAAAAAGAAATTTAACAAAATAAACAATAAAACAAAAACTGAAATTAATAGTTAATGTGGTTAATGCTTCCAAAAGAATCTTTACTTCATTATATCTATTATATATAACTTAACAGCATTAAGCGCAATAAAAGAAATTGTTCCTTAAAGAAATGACTCCATACAATAGATTTCAATTATTTGTTCAGCAATTTGGCACAAGTTCTTAACTTAAAGCTGTGCATAGAAACCAAAATTCTCTGCCATTCACTTTAAATTGTCATACAAAAAGCTAAGAAAACTTAGAAATTAGAAAAAAAATACCTTGTGGAAGTATTAAATAATAACAGACTTAGAGACAACCATATAAAAATTGATCTGGACCATTAGCTACAAATACCCTTTTTCTTTATTCTTCTACTTCGATTGAAAACAATACACAATTTCATTTGCTTGAAATTGTTTGTTACTTTGTGAAAGGTTTTTATTTGTGAATTTTTTATTTTTATTTGGTTTCATGATGATATTTCTTTTATAGTATCTAATGACTATTTAAGTTAATGTCTTTTCAACGATATTGTGTTTTTTTATTTTGTGATTTGGAGAGGCTTAATGGGTGGATGATATTCTTACAAAGTGATTTAAGTTTTATTTTTTTAAGAAATAAAAACTTTCACCAATATATACGTTTCAAAAAAAAAAAACAATTTTATGTTTGCCCAGCAGGAGAACTTTACTTTAGACAGCTTAATTTCCCATTAGTTCCACATGGATTAGTTGTGAAAATCTATAAAGATCATTAAATAAGCATGAACAATGAGGATCATTAGTTTTTAAAAGCTTTTATATTGAGGATTTCTGTGATTTTTATTTACTATTTACTTATGAAAAAATATCCTGTAGATATCTTGTTAGATATTGAATTTCTGGTGACCTACAATCCTTCTAATAACTAATATTATTCTTATTTCATCAAATCAAATGTAAGAATACAATGAAATAAGTAAATTACTACCTTTCTAAAGGAAGGTAGAAGCACAAGTGTTCCCGGTCAATAACTACCCAGCGGGAAAAAGATGCAGTAAAGATGCCTTCCTAACGGCCTTATTTTGCAGACACATGGACACCCAGCCGCATTGCAAAATCATTTCAGTTTTACACAGCATGTCATTGGAAGCCAAGGCCTTGCATACTTGCTTCTGTTACAGCGCTAATAGAAGGCATACTTAAGAAGCCATATAAGAAGGTCTTACGTTGAAGGTCTGTACAGAATGTCTACATAGGAGCCTTATTGAAGGTCTTGTGAAGCAAGCCTTTAAAGAGGGTTATTAGGAAGAAATTTCTTTGGAAGAAATTTCATCACAAAACCTAAAGAATGGACTTTAAAGTATCACGTGTGTAGTTATATATAAGAAACTACTTCACATGAACTTCACAACATCAAATGCTATAAAAGACTAAGAGCCGTTTTCTCAATGTATCGACAATCTGCCTGTTACTAAATCTCGACATAAATTTATTAGGCCGATAAACTGTCCGTTAACGATTTTGGTATTCCCATTTTACCGACAGAAAACATTATTTTCAGAGTAGATGTGAAACTTGGGAACCCTGCCTTCAAGTGACAATATGTTGACATAAATCATCTGTTAAATGTTGCCATTGACGTTCGAAATTTTTTGAAAACTTCATTATCCTCCATGTCGGCCAGGTAGTTAGGCCTGGCATGATAAACTCTTTCAACATTCACTTGGAACTCATGTTCTTCGAGTTCATCCTCCATCAAATTAATGTTAATTCTTCTATTAACATTTTTTTTTTATAAAATCTATGAATCCAAAAACTATGAACAGCAGTCAGCTGATTGAATTTATCTGTACGATAAATAAATAACTGGCAGATGAGGTCAAGTTAGCTTTGCGACAGAATAGAAGCAAATGAGACATTGAGAAAACCAAATTTCTTTAATCTGCAGTTTATCGTTGGGAAAAAAGATAATCATCTAATGAGAAAACAGTCCTTAATATTTTAGATGATTTTGTTCCTCTTCTGCTTTCATGTAACGGCTTATAATAAAGAGAGCAAAATACATTTTATTATAGCGCGACAATATATAGGAATAATTACAAAACCAAGCATGTTTGATTTGGCAATGCAGTTTTGAATGTGTATGCAGGTTTTTTGAAGGAGAAGCAAAGTCCTTTTAGAACATCTTTTGAGAGCAGGCAGAGTGAATGTGTATCGGATCTTATAGAATGTGCAAGTAGGTATTTTAGAAGGCCTACAAAGTGAAGCCCTAGCAATTTTTCCCGCTGGGTAGTAAAAATGTTATTGGTATTGGTGTATGACTTAAAAATGCGTGATTTACAATAGATGGCGTATCTTTTGAACCCGGTTTTTGTTTTTAGTAACTTATAAGTCATTTTGAGAGTACATATCTATCATTTATTGAACATTGAACATTATAGTGGAAACAAAACTTCAAAACTGTCGAATTTTGTACCAAAAAAGCGTCACATGCTGGAAGTTTTTCTTTACTTCTTTAATTTAAAAAAAGTGACGCTCAAGCACACCGATAGCTCACCAAAGCATATGGTGAATGTGTTTCACCGATTTCAATGTGCCAGATATGGTATCAATTGTGCGGTTCAGAAGTGGTGATTTTGACACGGTGGACAATGATCGCCCAGGCTATCCAAAAAAGTTAAAAGACCAAGAATTGGAGGCATTACTTCATGAAGATTGTTGTTGCAAAATCATTGGGAGCTACTCAATCAGCTATTTCAAAATATTTGTGAGCTGCAGGATTCATCCAAAAGCAGGAAAATTGGGTACCATACGCATTGAAATCGAGGTACCTTGAATGACGATTTTGCATGTCTGAAATTATGCTTAATAGCTATATCATTAATCATTACTTGCGATAAAAAATGGATCCATTGCGATAATCCGAAGCGTAATAGATCATACTTGAAGCCCGGGCAACCAGTCGAATCAACACCAAAGCCAAATATCTATGGCGCTAAGGTAATGCTCTGTATTTGGTAAGACCAAAAGGGTCCTATCTATTATGAGCTGCTGTAATCTGGCAAAAACATCACAGATAACTTGTACCGAATGCAACTGATTCGTTTGCAGCGATCATTGGCTGAAAAATGCCCAGAATGTGCCACCAGACATGAAACCGTTATATCCCATCATGGCAACGAAAGGCCGCTATGCAGTAGCTGTTAAGAGCTATTTAGAATGAAGTGGTTTTGAAGTTATATAGTCCAGACCATGCCCTATTCGAATACTATTTGTTTCGATCGATGCAGAACGCTCTGTCTGGGATTAGCCTCACATCAGAACAGATTCTCCGAAATTGGCTTGATTCGTTATTGGCCTCAAAAGTTGTGCAGTTCTTTTACCACAGATTCCATATGTTAACAGAAAGATGGGCCAACACTTTGGATACATTTGTATTGTACAAATGTTTCAAAATAAAAGCTAAAAATTCTAAAATAATCGGTCAGAATTCAATATTGTATATACTTTTATTAAAAGATTTAAGAAGTTCGACTAAGTTAAATCTGGCGTAATTTGTTTCGAAAGATAATTTATTAAAATCAAAATACTATATATAAACAAATTTATACATTATTTTTCCTAAATAACCTTAAAAGTATTAACGATAAGCATCTCTATAATTCCTTCAAGAACTCAAAGTTTCAATTTGTGTTAAGAAAACCTACTAGAAAATAGTTTTGGTTTTGATAACCGATCCACAGTGGGTCAGAATCAACATTTTTTTGGAACGGCTAAATGGCTGTTCCGATCGGGATAAAATTTGACGTGGGAGTAGCCAAGGAGTATTCTACAAGGTGGCGAAAAAGTAAACTTCCGATGTTTTTTGGCTGTAATAAAAAAAAATAAATAAAATAAATAATCAGCAATATTTCGCGTTCTGGAGCAGTGTAGCGTAACATTGTTTATTAACGTGTATTTTGCATGTGTTTACTACACAAATGTCAAAACAGAACTGACATTAGGAGCCAATAGCAAAATTTATAGCATTTTCTGATAGGAGGATTACTTTTGCGCCACTGACTAGTTATTAAAATGAGCCCTAAAAATGCTCCAGGAGCGCGTATATAGAGACTCAAATTAGGGTACCTTCGACATGTAAAATTTTTAAACACGTACCAAAATGTTCTCCGTAAAGAGGTTCTTAAAGAAAATTTTTGTTTTTAATACAAAAATACCTTTTAATACCTTTTCGCCCAAAAACCAGCAAAAATCTACTATTTTTAAATTTTTAAATTGTAAATCGTTTATATTTGGATCCATAATTCATATTGTACTGAAATCTTCTGTATATTATTGGTAATTTAGTTGTCTAACTAACAAAAACAAATTCGAGTCCATTCGGTCTAAAAGTACGACCTATATTTGTAAAAAAAGCGGACCAAGGTATGGCATAATTTTAATATTTCAATTTTGAAATGCCTTTAACTTAGAAGTTATAAGAGATAAATAGCTCATGGAAAAAATTTTACATTTTGTATTTTTACATTTAATGTCAAAACAATCAACAAAATATAATCTTTGCCCACAACTGTTAGAATGTTGGGTTTTGAATGAGAAAATGGAAAAAGAGTGTGCAGATAAAAAAAAATATTAACCTTTAACACTTTGAGAGAAAAGAATAAAGGAACTTTTTTTTATTTTACGACACCTTATATATTAATGGTTAGTTGGCTGTATATAGCAAACTTTGTTGGATATTTTGTGATTTGTATGAGTTTATCAATTGTATTCTATTTTTCAATTATATTCTTTATATGATAAATGGTTTTACAAGTGGAAAATTTAGAGTAAATTTATTGTTCCAGACTAAAGAATTTAGAATTTCGTTCAATAAGAGAAGTATTCATATTTAGGTTATATACAGAAAAACTTTCTGTTTAAATCATTTTCGTGTACAATTTTTTGAGAGCAAAAAAGCTTTTAAAATCTTTGTTGAAAGCGGCATTTATAATAACATAATAAACCATTTTGTTTAAAAAGCTTGTATTATTCAGATTCAGTTATAGATAAACAATGTTTTAAACAATCTAAAAAACAAAATAATGCGTTTTGTCTAAAAAGCTTTAAAATAGTTTTCCAGTTTAATATTTAGAGGATGTGGAAAAATATTTGTTTGTGAAAAAAAAATGTTTTGTAAAAATTATAGAATTTTTTCAAGATTTGCTTTTAGAGGAAAAGGCTTTTAAACTTTCTGTTCGTAGTGCTTTTTGTTGAAGAAATATTGTTTAATGGACAACATTTTTTTGTAAAAAAAGCTTTAGATATAAACGTAATAAGGTTTTTAATTAGAAAACTTTTGAATTTGTTTCCATATTAAAGGTTTTATATTATTAAAGTGTTTATTTGATAAAAAAATGTTTAGATGTTTAAAGTATTTTGTTATAGAAAAATGTTTAAACTTTTGGTAAAAAAATATTTTTGTGAAAAAACTTTATTGGAAAAAAATCTAAAAAATAATTTTGTAGAAAAAGCTATTTTTAAATGCGTTTTGTTGAAAGAATGTTTCTTGTAAAAAAGCTTATTTTGAATTTTTGATGAAAAATGCTTCTTTAATATAAAAAGCTTTTTTATTCAAAACAGAATAATAAAAAAATAGTTTTTAATGTTAGTTTCTAAAGGAAAAAAGCTTCTTGTAAATCTTTTTAATGGGAAATTTAGTTTTTGGTAAAAAGTAGTTTTTTTATACCCTTCACCTTCGTGAGAAGGGTATATATAAATTTGTCATTCCGTATGTAATTTCCACAATATAATTTTCCGACCCTATAAAGTATATATATTCTGGATCCTTCTGTCTGTTGTTGAAATCAATTTTCTGAAGACCCCAGATATCTTCGGGATCCAAATCTTCGATAATTCTGTCAGACATGCTTTCGAAAAGTTTCCTATTTAAAATCAGCAAAATCCGTCCATAAATAACGGAGATATGAGCAAAAATCCGAGACAACCTTTGAAAATTCCATCTAAAAAAGACAATTTATTACATGCTTTGACAAAAAAGCAACAAAACGTACATATGTTTGGATGTGTGTTGGCTACATTGCTTTGCGTATTTTGTTTTTTTTTTTGTGTTTCGTTTCGTTTGGCGTTGTTGTTTCGCCTTCGTTAGAAGGGTATATATAAGATTGTTATTTCGTTTGTAACTTCTACAATATAATCTGTTCGTCAGCAATTAAATGCAAAATTTGTAAAAGTTTTCTTGATATATTTAGGCAATTAATGCATCCACAACAAAGGTGAAGGGTATATAAGAATCGGCATTGCCGAATATAGTACTCTTACTTGTTTAAATAGTATAAAGCTTTTTATTAAATAGCTGGCGAAATTGTTTTCCATGTTAAAGCTTTTATTAAATTTTTTGGTTTTTGTACAATGAGTTTGTGTTAATGAATACAGCGTACCGATCAACTTAGAATCACTTAAACGATGTTAATCGATCTGTCCGTCTAGCTTTCTGGATGTTCATGTAAACTTTATGCGCAAAGTACAGGTTAATAATGGTTTAATAACTTAAACTCGAATACTCCTTGGCTACGCCCACGTAAAATTTTATCGCGATTCGACCAGCCGTTTAGAAATGCCCGATTTATTTCCCAAAAATGTTGATTCTGCCCCACTGTGCGATCTTATTGAGAAATTATTCGCTCTAAATTACCGAATTCTTCTCTGGTGACTGCTTCATATCTTCGTTTAATTCTAAAATACTGAGTAACAAAACATATAATAAATATAAGAATCTTCATTTATTTATTATATTATTATTTATTCTTAAACTATAAAAGTGGAGATTGCAGACTTTGTTTCTATACGCCTCATAAATAAAATCAATCATATTATAGTTTTGATTGCTGTCACTTTAAAATATTCCGCACTCATAACTGTATTGCAATGGAATTTCTTGTTTTAGAATTTCTAAAGAATTTCTTATTAATAAAACAACAGCCAACAAACAAATTTATTAACCTACATCCATATACAAGTGAACTTTAAATTCCAACGCTTTTTAAAAATAATAATAATTCAAATGAGAAAACGAAAGTTCTTAAGTATATAGCCAGTTAACACCTAAAGACCATAACGATCATATTAAATCATTAATAACGAAAACAAACCATTTAACACACTAATCCAATAAATACTTATTGCCAATGAATAAAGTATAAGCAACATCTTTATTGGCAGCACAGCAGCAGCACTAGCAATAACAACATCGTTAACATACATATTTAAGCATATTAACAGCTGTTAGCATATTTTGGCATACAAAGCAAACACATTCTTGCCTTAAAATAGACTTATCTTTTATGTAAATCATTGATTTGTGTATTGAATATGAATTTAAAAAAAAAAAAAAGAAAAACAGAAACTTTAAAAATTTGTCTCACCTGTATTTGGTGTGTAATAAGCTTCCAACTGGGAGGGTAGAAAGACCATTAAAATAGCAAAACTCGTTAGAATATTAAAGCAACTAATAAGAGCCATTATGATGAGTTAACCAACTAAAGGGGGGAACGCTTTATGGGGGGGGAATGGTGATTGTTGTGTTTGCTTGTTTATTTGTAAGTGGGCACGTCGCGTCGTGCGTGTGAGCATGCGCTGATATTGATGTTTTAACCAGCTTGTGATTAATGTTAAACGAACGAATATGAATGAATAAATGCGTCCAAATGATTATGGATGAACAAATAACTCATATAATTATCGACGATTGATGATGAACAAGACAGACATTAAAGCTACGGTGATGTTGTTTATTTTCTCTCTTTGAAATGTATGTCACAGGGTTACACATGTTCTCGAAGGCATGCGGCGTCAGGTATTTCTACCGCTTCGTTGCAATGTTTTAACTATATTTTGTGGTAATTACTTATAGCTTTTAAGATTTTTATGTTTTTTTTTTTTTGCTTTCGCTGTGTGTGTAATTATAATTAATATGTGTTGAAAAGATAAATTTCTTTTTATTAGTGTTATTTTTATTTTATGTTGTTGAAAAGCGTGTTGGTTCTTTTATAGTTTTATATGCTTTATAGTAGACATCATCATGTTGTTAAAGAGTGTTGAAATAACATCTTGGTTTTTTCTGAAATTTCAAAAATAAATAGAAAATTATTAGTGATGATAACTAAATGCCGGATAATATGTTGATTAATAGGTAAAAGTATGAAGATGGTAACCTACTGTGTCTAAATAATCGTAAAATAAATGCTTAAATTTCAATTTATTTTAAATTGCGTAGAATAGTAATTTGAAATTCTGCTAGAAACTTTGGAATGGCAAACTAGGATTTTGAAAATGTACTGAACTTCTTTAAGATTAAGCTCTTCTTTAAGATATAACAAATATAACAAATCAAAAGATAAGAACATGTTTTAGATTCTTGAATTCAATTGTATTTCCCGAATTATATATTCTTCGTTCTTGTGTTTTAAAACCCAGCCTATCTTGCCATTCGTAGTTTCCTATACATTTTTTTTATAAATAAATTTTTCTGATCTCACAAATTCTTGCATATTCATTACAATTCATGCTGAAAAAACAAATCGCTAATGTTTGCTAATTAGTATTAATAAAAATTCATTATTTGATAATGATGCTAAAAATGCTAATGATACTTAACACATAATGCCGTTACATTTCAAAAGATTTATTTAACCGCAAAAACAACATCAACAACACATCTCAACAGAAATCAAGTTTAATAAAATCAACATGTATTAAAGCAAATAGACAGGGAGACAAACATTAGAAAAAACACCTTTAAATTTATCTAATAAATACTTATATGCGGCTGCATTTGTAGTACGAGAGTATTAATGTTGCATTACAACTGTTAAAGTGCAGCATCATTATGATCATGTTTCGTGCATCATGGTAGTTGCAACACACACCAGCACTAGAAACTAACTAAAAACTAAACTAAAAAAAAAAGCTAAAACCAAAACTTAAACGACAAAGTCATGGCCAGCAAAGCTGCAGTCGCAGCATGCGGTCTAATCCCCGTTAGAATCACAGCTTAAACTAACTAACGTAGACACTGAGATTTCCATTGAACGTAAAAACACTGGCTTATTTATTATGAAAATGTTGTTCTTTTTTGTTTTTATTGTTTTTGGTATAACAAATCTTAGCAAATGGCTTTAGACTGGTGAGTTAAATTATTTGAGACAGTTTTTTTTTTTTTATTTTTTTTTTGTAACAGCAAGACAATATTAAGCATAATAAGAGAGTTTGAAGTATGAACAATTTAAGAGAATTTCGGATTTGTGTTATTTATAACAAAAAAAAAAATTTCTGCTTGCAATTATAAACTATTGCTATTAAGTAACAATTTCTTCTGGATTCCTTGTTCATTCTTTGTCATAAGTGTCTCATATTTCAAAGTTCGTTAATAGTAAGACATCCAGTTTGTAATATAAGAACACCATCCAGATAATTGTCTTGAGATAAAACTAATAGAGGAATAAAAATTGGACAATTATAAATGAAGAATATCTATATTATACAAATAATTCAGCGACGAAATGTAAGATTGAAGCACATACGTTATAATTATTATTTTAATTGATTTATATTTTGTAACTCATAATCAGAGCTATAAATGAATCATTCTTTTAATTCATTATGAATTAGCTAAATTTTGAATTAAGTCATTTTACAACAAAAATTAATTGAATGAAATTTGAATCGATTCAAACGAATTAGGCAGAAATGAACTTCAACATTTCCAATTCAAATGAATTTGTAAAAATTGTAATAGACGATTATTGATAAAAATATTCTTCAATAAGTTGAATAAACATTTATAAAATATTTGAAATTTTATCACTAATTGAACAATTTTTCTATAAAATAATTATTGAAATTATTTTGAATTTTAACGTATATGATTTATGTAGTTAGTATTCTACCTCACACTGTTGCATTTATTGTTACAGTATAGTTAACAACATTGAAAACTACAATTTGGTGTTTGACGCATTAATACGCACATCAACGCATACCGACGCATTCAAGATTTACGAAGACACGAATTAAAAGCATGGTTTTTCGTAACCCAATTCTTTAGCGTTCTTTTCTAATTTGTACTTCAACGAGCAAAGTGGTCTTAAAATTATTTTTAAGTCGTTCATAAATTTTCAAATTTTATTTTTTAAATTCTAATTTACCCCAAATTTAAGGTAATTATTTCAGAAAATTAATAAATATGTATGTAATTAATTTAAGTATTTAATACTCATTTTAATAGACACATTGGTTTACCTATCACCTAATCCAAAGGTTCAACATAACCTTATTATACCTTGGAAGTTAGTGTTGAGATAGTTTGTTAAATCTCCATACCAAAAAAGTGAACCCAACTATAGAATATCACATTTTATCAATTAAGTACAGTGGAGGACCTTTTCTTGTGCCACCACTGTAATCACTTTTTGCGGAGTTATACTCAAAAAAAAAAATAAAACCAATCTCACATCATCAAGTATATTGCTGATTGTCATCTACATCAAGAAATAAACATACCAAATAATGTGAAAACATAAGAAACAAGTTAAAAATATAAATTTAAAAAGAACAAATTTTTAACCAAAGAAGACACCTGAGAATAGCTCCAAATCGACATAGAAATTCTACCTCAGATAACCCAGAACTGAGTCAATAAACTCTTGGTGTACTTTAAAAATAAATTCCGTAAGATTGTGCCAGGTTAAGCTTTTTCTTAAAAAAAAAGCATTTTTATATTTTCATCATCGAAAATAAGAATGGACTACTTTGGTCCTAAAATTTCAAAATATTTAACGCTAAAAAACTATTCATATACAGCCCAATTATGAATAAAAATTCCCCGGGAGTTTTTTCCCTTTTCCCATTTTTCCTATTCAAATTCAATGGGAAAAAACTCCCGGGGAACAAACTCCCAGGGAATTTTTTATTCATAATTGGGCTGATAGTGTCAATCTATATAAATATATAAATGTCTTTGTAAGTGTAGTGTCCAATAGTAAAACACACGACGGTAGTTAAAAGCAGACTGAACTAAAGAACTCATTTATTAAAATCATTGATATAACTAACGGTATAAATTAAGAACTAGACTTAAGGAATATAAGATAATAAAGAGAATAATAATAAAGGGTATTCAATTACATATGAATATATCATTTCTCCCCAATATAATAAGTGAAGCGAATGGTAATTATTTTACAAAAAAACGTAACAAATAATAATAATAATAATAATATACAAATAATAATAACATTAATAATATGTATATAATCAAAAAATAAACATCAATATTCAGATATACTATATTTATATAAATAAACAAACGAAAACAAAACATTATTATAACATTATTATACATGTGCATTTATACAATTAATTTTAACAATAATTGTGCGATACAAAAACATATACATATGTATGTATATTAAACAACAAATTTTTAATGTTACAAATCAACATTGTCTTCTCTTTGCTTTTTAATTCTCTCGGAACGTCTTAATTCAATTTCGCAAGGGGAATCAATACTTCTCTTACGCTTTTTATTTATTTTATAGTATGTCATAGTATTCTGGTTTCTTCTTACAATTCTGCCAACAAATTTCTTTAATTGATTAATATGAGCAACTCTTGTTTTCCCATTAATGCTAATACTATATCTAACTTTGCTTAATTTTTTTATAATTGTAGCATTAATCCATTTAGCATAATTATTAAAAATATTTCTATATAATACTACTTCATTACATTTATATTCTAATATTTTATTATTTTGTTTATTTCCTACCTTTTTTCTATTTTTCTCCACAATTTTTCTGTTTTCACATATGTTTATTTTGTTGTTTGTTCTAGAGTTAGGATTCAGTTCATCTAACAATGTTTTTGGTTTGTAGCAAAATATTAAACTTGACGGAGTGGTACCTGTTACTGTTGTTGGAGTTGTTCTATATTTTAATAAAAAATTGTTTATTTTAAACTCCCATGATTTGTGACGCGATTTCGGATCTAAAATATACTTCTTTAAACTTTTCTTTACAGTTTGTACCGCTCTTTCAGCGCTTCCGTTACTTTGTGGGTGGTAAGCTGGCGATTTTAAACATTCAATACCATTGTTTTCGCAAAACTGTATAAATTCCTTTGACCCAAAAGGTGGGCCATTATCGCTAACAATTTTCTTAGGTAGACCAAAAATTGAAAAGAATGCTCTTAACGCTTCTATAAGGCTTGTGGCTGTTGTGGTTTTAAGGATTTTTGCATCAATCCACTTTGAAAATGTGTCAACTATTACTAAAATAGTAACACTTTCAATTTTGCAAAAATCCAAATGAATTCTTTCGAATGGATATTTGGAATCAGGCCATGGTATTAGTACTGACTTTGTTATATTTTGATTCGTACTGCATATAGTGCAGGAGTTCACATAATTTTCAATATCATTGTCAATACCAAACCACCAGACATATGTCCTAGCTAATGCCTTCATCCTAACAATTCCAATATGACTATTATGTAATAGCTCTAAAACTTTAGTCTTTAAAGTTTCTGGTATTACTATGCGATCACCATAATATATACATTCATTTTCTGTACCTAGTGATATACGCTTATCATGATATTTCTTAATACTATCTGGAATACACTTTGGCCAACCATTCATTAAATATTCATAAACTTGTCTAAGCTCAAAGTCGGTTCTTAGTGCACTTCGAACATCATTTGTATTGAGTGGCAAATCACTTAATAACTGAAAAATATTAATACTGTCACTATCCTCCTGTGTATCGTCGGGAAGTGGCAATCTTGAAAGAGCGTCTGCGTGACACATTTTAGATCCCTTTTTATAACGAATAGTGTAATCGTAAGATGATAAGAAAATTGCCCATCTCTGCAATCTGTTAGACGTGACGGAGGGTAAATTTTTCTTATCCGAAAATATCTCTCTTAATGGTTGGTGGTCACTCTCAATTGTAAAAGGCAATCCATAAATGTATTTGTGAAACTTTCGTATTGCGAAAACGATTGCAAGAGCTTCTTTATGCAGTTGCGAATAGTTTCGCTCTGCCGGTTTCAGGGTACTCGAAACAAACATTACCGGATGTTCCTTGCCATTTATTATATGTGATAAAATACCACCAACCCCGTATGGACTGGCGTCACACGAAATAATTATTTGTTTAGAAGGGTCGTAATGGGTTAATATATTTATGTCTGTTAACAATCTCTTACTTTTTTCAAAAATTGCCTGATGTTCTTCAGACCATACCCATTTAACATTGTTTTTAGTTAAATAGTGCAACAAATGCAGTTCGGATGATAAATTCGGAACGCAATTGTTATAATAATTTATCATACCGAGGTATGACCTTAATTGACTTTTGTTAGTTGGCGGTGGAGCATTTACTACTGCTTCAATTTTTGATTTTGATGGCACAATACCCCTGCTACTTATAGTATAGCCTAAATAGTCAATTTCTTGTTCAAAAAACTTGCATTTGTTAAAATTTACCTTGACATTAAATTGCAATAATTTATCCATAGTGTTTTTCAAATTTGTTTGACATTCTTTTAAATCGGAGCCTCCTACTAGTATATCATCAAAATAAACTAAGGTTTTATCTAATCCTTTTAATATTTCACAAATAATTTTTGAAAACATTTGTGGTGCTGTTTTTAACCCGTAGATGAGACGTGTATACTGGTATAGCCCACGATGTGTGTTAATAGTTAGAAGTTCTCTTGACCGATCGGTTACTCCTACTTGTAGGTAAGCGCCTGTTAAATCTAACTTACAAAAAACGTTCCACCCAGCTAAACTAGCAAGTATATCGTCAACACGAGGAATGACATAGTGCTCCATTTCCACAAAACGATTTATCGTCCGACGACAGTCTACGCAAATTCTTATCGAACCGTCCCCTTTATTTGCTATTACAATTGGACTTGCCCACCTGCTTCTATTTACAGGAATTAATACACCGTCTCTACATAGTTTATCTAATTCATCTTCTACTTTCTTTCTTAACCCATATGGTACTGGGTATGCTTTAGAAAAAATTGGATATGCATCGTCTCTCAAAGATATTTCCGTCGTATATTCTTTTATTGTCGTAAGACTAGCTTTCGAAAATAATAGATCATATTTTTCGAAATTAAAATTTGAAGAAATACTTTTTATATCGCCAAATGCATTACGCCAATTTGGGACTAACAAATCCAACCAATTTCTACCCATTAAAGAAGTAAATTTTTGATCCGAATCAAGAACGAACAATTTCATATTTTGTTCAACACAATTGTATTTAACAGTAACGTACAGCGACCCAACAACTTTCACACGTTCCCCCGTAACCACCTTTAAAAATTTCTCATCATTTTGTAATTCAATATTACTAAAATATGTGTTATAATCTGATATATGAATAACTGAAACACACGCTCCGGTGTCAACTTCCATTTCGAAATAAATGTTTTCAATTTTAATTTTAATCAATAAACCTTTCGCAAAATTAGTTTCAAATATATTTCTTAAATTATTCAAATAATCACTGTCATCACTTGTACTATAATCAATGTTATTAACTCTATTTACATTTTTATTCTTACGTTCTCTATACTTTCTTTTATATCCATTTTCATCGTTTTGTTTTTTCCAGCAGTTTCGTTCGATGTGGCCTTTTATTTTACAGTAAAAACATATGATACTATTGTTGTTGTCTCTTCTTCGATTAAAGTCACGCCTACCTCTGTTTCCCTCAGCATCTCTGCTTTGCTGTCGCTGACACTGCCTTGGATAATTTCCAGAAGTGGAAGGCTTCTCGTGATTTAATTTATGTAATGTGTTATTCCTTAGCATCTCCACGTGATTTTGATTCATGTCTAAAGACAAAGAAAGCTGACATGCTTTTTCAAACGTGGCTACGTTACTATCATTCAGTAGCCGGTTCTGTATGTTTTCATTATTTAAACCACAAACAAATTTTATGAGTAGCGCCTTATCGAGGAATGTTCCAAATTCACATTCCTGGGACAACTGCTTTAATTCAACAATATAATCAGATATTGTTTCAGACAATTGTTGATCTCTTTTGAAAAACTTAAAACATTCCACAATCACATTTTTCTTCGGTTTAAAATGTAAGGACAACGTGTTCACAATGGTTTCAAAAGTATAATCTCGTTCAGTTTTTGGTGACAAAATTGAACACAGTGTTTTATACAACTCCGATCCACCTAGACTTATTAGAAAGGAAATTTTGTCAGCATCCGTTTTTATTTTATTTAATGACAACAAATGATTTAATCTATTAATATATAAATTAAAATCATCACCAATATTATAAGCTTCAATTGTCCCTACGAACGCAATTGGTGTCTCTGTCATTTTAAACAAAAATTTAATTTAACTAGTTTGTTTTTGCCTCGTCGCCAAATGTAGTGTCCAATAGTAAAACACACGACGGTAGTTAAAAGCAGACTGAACTAAAGAACTCATTTATTAAAATCATTGATATAACTAACGGTATAAATTAAGAACTAGACTTAAGGAATATAAGATAATAAAGAGAATAATAATAAAGGGTATTCAATTACATATGAATATATCAGTAAGTTTGTTTGTTTCTTTGTTTGTTTGTTTGTTTGTTTGTTTGTTTGTTTGTTTGTTTGTTTGTTTGTTTGTTTGTTTGTTTGTTTGTTTGTTTGTTTGTTTGTTTGTTTGTTTGTTTGTTTGTTTGTTTGTTTGTTTGAGCATCACGCCTGAACGGCTGAACCGATTTTATTGAAATTTGGAACGTAGATAGATCCTTACTTGGAAGCGTCAATAGGCTATAAATTTTTTCAATACTTGGACCAGAAAGGGATAAAAAGGGGGAAAACGGGTAAAATTGGTACCTTTAGTTTTTAAACAATAATTACTAAACGGCTGAACCAATTTTTACATCGACAGGGGTAGCGAAGCGCACCGGGTCAAGCTAGTGTAATCATATAAGTGACACAATTTAAACTATTATTAAAACTCAAAACTGAATTTAATTCTTATCTAAAAAAAAAAAAAACTACATTATTAGATATATTTGTCTAATTTTCATTAAAATTACATTATAAAATATAGTTACAGTTAAAATCTAAAATACTCTATAAAAGAACTTCAAAATAACAAAAGAGAAAAAACTTAACCTATATAGCAAAAAAAAAAAAAATATCTCAGTATAATTACATTTCTAATTAAGCCTTCTTTTAAGCTAAGATAAGTTACAAATTATTGGAATCATCTTTATAAACTAATGAAATGCAAAACAAAATTTATATCTACAATTTATAAAAACCAACAATAACAGTTTGACGAGGCCTCATCATTCGGCGGTTCCAGTTTAAGTTGGTGAGTCTCATAACAATTATATTATTAACTATTATAATCTGTTTTTGCATTAATTATTTTATTAAATTTAATTCATATATCAAGCTGTATTTGATAAAGTACAATAATCAAATTGTCTTTTAGTTGCCTTGCTTTTGTAGGGATTACTGTTGAAATATCAAAGTAAAAAAAAAGAACAAAAAAAAAACAAAACGATTTTTTTTTTGTTTTCTTACGCACTTTTGTATTGTACAATTAAATCAAAAGTAATCCAACAAAAATAAGTAAATAAGGCAAATTAACAAAGTCAAAGAAGAACAAGAAACAAAACAAATTGTTTTTTTGATCATTCTTTTCTTACGCACTCTTGTTTCATGAGCAAGCAAAATTTGAATATTCAAAACCAAAAAAAAAAAAAAAAAACAACAAGATCATTAATATCTCTTCATTGATTATTGTATTTTATTAGCACAGTAGATTCCAATTAAATTGGTACATAGGTACTATCAAAATCAATCAAATTAATTTGTTTACTATTATTATTAGTAATGGATATGTAGTACTATTATTATTCTATTTTGTTATATATATTTCATTATTATTATTAGAATTATTAAATTTCGTATCTCGTTACACATATCAGATTTTCTTTTGCGAATTTTAGCAGCCTAACTAATGTTAGCTGAAAAAATGTATTTTTTCGAATTTAATTGAATAAATTGTATTTGAATTATGGAATTTTAAAGTATTTTGAAAAGTTTTCGTTAATGAATTGAGAAAGTAAGTGTGGTTTTAGTAAGGGATCTTAAATGAAATTGCTGCCGTAAGATCGTTTGGAAGGGCGGGTTTTGAGGCGATTATCCCAGTCAACATCTTGGGATAAATGAAATATGAGAGTTTATTAAGTCGTTAGAATATATTTTAATTACTGATTGTGATATCCGGTCAATTTGTCATCTTATTACTTAATCGATCAGTTCAATTAGGGAGTCTACAAAAATTTTTTATGTATAAGGATATCTATATGAGTAGAAGTTTATGTTGAACATGAACCCCCCACACCGACTGACCGCTAGTGGCAAACAAAGGCTCCCGTAGTTCGCTTAAATTTCATTAGTAAAAAGTTAACTCATAAAGCATTGAATATGTATTTATTCGATTGTACATTACAAAATGAGTTGCAATTCGTTTTGAATTCATTTGAATTGAATTGATTTTGAATTAATTCAAATGAATTTGGTAATAATTAATTGCAATCACCTACAATATATTTGAATTGATTTTGAATTAATTCAAATGAATTGGAAAAAAGAATTAGCAATTCCAATGAATGAAATCAAAAATGAGTTTTAATCAATCAAATTCAAGAGCAGATCTCTAGGGGGAATGAAAAATTTCTCCTACCAAAATGAAAATATTCAGTACAAAAATTGAAAAGCCTTGTCCTGGATTGTTTTTTTTTGGATTAATCACAAGAAACTTTAAACAAAATATTGACTCTCAATCACAAACAATAAACTATAATCATCTTTGACGACTCAAAGACATTAGAATCTTTAAAATTTGGTTGAAAAATTAAAAAAAGGGAAATTTTCCACAATATACAAATATGCTATTATATAAACAAAAAATGATTGCTAAAGTTTAAATCTTGGAATTTTTTGTCTTTGGACTATATTAGGTGATATACAAAACGAGAGTAATGCTTGCTGTCTTTTACATAAAAAATTAGTTGAATAACAAAACAACAGGGCTGAAGATTTACTTAAAAAAATCAATTCAAATTTCAATCAATTCAAATGAGTTGGAAATGAATGGCTAATTCTTTTTTGTAATTCATTTGAATTAATTCAAAATCAATTCAAATGAATTGGAAATGAATTGCAATTCATTTTTACTAAATTCATTTGAAATAATTCAAAATCAATTCAATTCAAATCAAATGAATTGTAAATAAATTGCAATTCATTTTTACCAAATTCATTTCTATTAATTCAAAATCAATGAATTGTAAATGAATTGCAATTAATTTTTACCAAATTCATTTGAATTGACTCAAATTTGATTCAATTTAATTTTTTGTTTGAATGATTCGCGAATTAATTCAAGAAGGAATGATTAATTTACATGTATGGTTGATAGCCACAGATTTTATTACATTCCTCTGTTAGATCTATAAGAAGCATGCCTTTGCGTGCTTATATGAATTTTTTCAGCTAGTTAACCAATCAAAAATCAAAGCATTATTTTACTAGTACAAAATTAATCAATTTTAAAATTGAGAAAATGTAGAATTTTCGTAAATTTTTGTTCGAAAAACTGCATTGGATTTTTTACTTTTTGGGAATTGCAGGATTTGCTTTTCCTAAAACGTATTTTTATTTACGACTTTATATTTGGTACCAAAAGGTGTACATAAGAAATTTCATTGCGATACGAAATTTGTGTCGAAATTTCTTATTTAGCCTATTTGTTCTAAAATCCCAAAGAAGGGAATACCCCAACGAATACTGTATAGACATTTCTTTGCGATATGCTTAAGCAATCATCTTATTACATATAATACATATTTATAGATTCTTCAAAAATATAATTATATGCTAACATTTTGGACCAACCTTTTTAGTTTTTTTTTCCAAGCTGTGCCAACGAGTTTTGTCAGGCTTATGTTTGAAAAAAGTAATTTTCTGAAAAAATTTACATTTACAAAAATTTTTATTATTTAAGGTAATTCTTTAATGAAAATTGTTAAATTAAACATAAAATATTCATTTAACGTTTGAACGTCATTGCAGATCGATGATGAGTCATTGAAAGTCGAAACTAAAAAATTATTAAATAAAAATGTTTCCGACATCTAAATAGTTTAGAATTGGGCATAATCGTTCTTTTTCCGGATTGTTCATTTTTGTTCAGAACAAATAAATTAATAAGTTTGTTCTTTTTGTTCAGTTGTTAATTTTTAGTCTGCGGTGTTTGGCTGAACTATTAAATTAAAGAATATTAAAGCAACTAATAAGAGCCATTATGATGAGTTAACCAACTGAAGGGGGGAACGCTTTATCAGGGGGATGGTGATTGTTATGTTTGCTTGTTTGTTTGTCAGTGGGCACGTCGCGTCGTGCGTGTGAGCATGCGCTGATATTGATGTTTTAACCAGCTTGTGATTAATGTTAAACGAACGAATATGAATGAATAAATGCGTCCAAATGATTATGGATGAACAAATAACTCATATAATTATCGACGATTGATGATGAACAAGACAGACGTTAAAGCATATTAAAGTTATTGAATAATTTCTCAGTGAATGTATTTACAGATAATTGACAACTGCTTTCGGAAACAATTTTTTTTTTTAATAATGATTAAAACATTTTTAATAATACAATACAGAAATGTCAAACAAACAAAAAGAATAAAAGAACAATATGACTGAACCCCTTCACATTGTTCAATTGACTGAATTGTACAATTGAATTTGTTCGTTCATGAACAACCCAACTTTAGAATAGTTATTTCTCTCAAAAATATTTATTTTACATTTTATTCATTAGCATCTAAAAATTATTAAGAAGTTGCTTAAATATTACAAGTTTTAAAAACTACATTTCATTACCTTTCCATTGATATATAACACATTATATCTGATTCATTATTATACTTTAAAATAATGCATGCAATTCACACACCTTGTAAAAAGATTCTATACTATTTTGTTCAAATCAAAGACTGCTTACTATGCACTTCTCATTTTTTCATGTACCCAAAATGTTTCACTTTTGCTTATTGTTGATTGGTCAGTTGTTTGTGCGAATATTTAAAGTGAGCTTAAGTAAACTTGTATTAACCTAAGATTCACCTAATTTCCTGACCTTATGCCCGTACATAAATTGCAAATGTTAGGTTCATAGAATCCATGGCAGAGAATTTTCATTAAAAAAAATAATTTTTCACAAAAATTTTTTTTTTTACAAAAATTTATTTTGTTACTAAAAAATTTTTTTTTAATAAAAAAGTAAATTTTTACTAAAAATTAATTTTTACTAAAAAATTAATTTTTTACTAAAAATGTAAATTTTTACTAAAAAAGTAAATTTTTACTAAAAAAGTAAATTTTTACTAAAAAAGTAAATTTTTACTAAAAAAGTAATTTTTTACTAAAAAAGCTATTTCTTACTAAAAAAATTATTTTTTACTAAAAAAAGTTATTTTTTACTAAAAAAGTAAATTTTTAATAAAAAGTTATTTTTTACCAAAAAAGTAATTTTTAACTAAAATATGTAATTTTTACTAAAAAAGTCATTTTTAACTAAAATTTTTTTTTTCATTAGAAATCGATTTTAAATTTAAGATATAAATTAGTTAATCGAATAACTTAAACAATGATTAACCGATTAAATCTTAACCCCGATTAATTATTTGCCCGATTAAAGCAGAAGCCCGATTAATTGAATACCCTAGTAAATAAGAAATGTTAATTTTATAGTGAAAAACTAATTTTCAAACAAAAATTCAAACAATTTTTTTTGGAAACATCTAGTAAAAAATCTTTTTTTCAATAAAAATTTTAGTTTCTAGTAAAAAATCAATTTTTTAGCAAAAATTAACTGTAGTAAAAAATTACTTTTTTAGTAAAAATTTTACTTTTTAGTAAGAAATAACTTTTTTAGTAAAAAATTTGTTTTTTTAGTAAAAAATTAGTTTTTTAGTAAAAATTTACTTTTTAGTAAAAATTTGTTTTTTTTGGTAAAAATTTACTTTTTTAGTAAAAATTACTTTTTTAGTAAAAATTTACTTTTTTAGTAAAAATAACTTTTTTTTGTAAAAAATAATTTTTTTAGTAAGAAATAACTTTTTTAGTAAAAAATTAATTTTTTTGTAAAAATTTTCTTTTTTATTAAAAAAAATTTTTTTAGTAACAAAATAAATTTTTGTAAAAAAAAAAATTTTGTAAAAAATTTTTTTTTTTTTAATGAAAATTCTCTCCCATGGATTCTATGAACCTAACATTTGCAATTTATGAACGCTCATAAGGTCAGAAAATTAGGTGAATCTTAGGTTAATACAAGTTTACTTAAGCTCACTTTAAATATTCGCACAAGCAACTGACCAATCAACAATAAGCAAAAGTGAAACATAAAATGCAGGGTACATGAAAAAATGAGAAGTGCATAGTAAGCAGCCTTTGATTTTAACAAAATAGTAGACAATTTTTTACAAGGTGTGTGAATTGCATGCATTATTTTAAAGTATCATAAAGAGTTATATATAATGTTTTATATATCAATGGAAAGGTAATGAAATGTAGTTTTTAAAACTTGTAATATTTTGGCAACTTCTTAATAATTTTTAGATGCTAATGAATAAAATGTAAAATAAATATTTTTGAGAGAAATAACTATTCTAGAGTTGGGTTGTTCATGAACAAACAAGTTCGATTGAACAATTCAGTCCATTGAACATTGTGAAGGGGTTCAGTCATATTGTTCTTTTATTCTTTTTGTTTGTTTGACATTTCTGTATTGCATAATTAAACATGTTTTCATCTTTATTAAAAAAATTTGTTTCCAAAGGCAGTTGTCATCTATCTGTAAATACATTCACTGAGAGATTATTCAATAACTTAGTTCAGCCAAACACCGCAGACTAAAAATTAACAACTGAACTTATTCATTTATTTGTTCTGAACAAAAATGAACACTCAGTAAAAAGAACGATTATGCCCAACTCTACTATTTCGATGTCGGAAAAATTTTCATTTTATAATTTTTTAGTTTCAACTTTCAATGACTCATCATCGATCTGCAATGACGTTCGAATGTTAAATGAATATTTTATGTTTAAGTTAACAATTTTCATTAAAGAATTACCTTAAATAATAAAAATTTTTGTAATTGTAACATTTTGCAGAAAATAAATATTTTTCAAACATAAGAATGACAAAACTTGGAAAAAAAACTAAAAAAGTTGGTCCAAAATATTAGCTTATAATTGTTTGTTTGGAGAAACTATAAATATGTGTTATAGGTAATAAGATGATTGCATAGCATATCGCAAAGAAATGTCTTTACTGTATTCGGTGGGGTATTCCCTTCTTTTAGAACAAATAGACTAAATAAGAATTTTCGACACAAATGTGGTATCGCAATGAAATTGCTTACGTTCACCTTTTAGTACCAAATGTAAAGTCGTAAATAAAAATACGATTTAGGAAAGCAAATTTACCAGGATAAACACAAAGCAAACAGTATAATTTTTTTATTACTTTCTTAACCTTTTCACGACCATAAGACTATTTGAATAAAAGTAATCATTTTTTCTATTTAATCTGAATCAGTTAGCGGCAAGAAAATATATATTTGAAATCGTTGAAAAATTTCCTGTAAAATAGGTTTATTCAATATTGAAATTTTAGATTTTTGCAACCTAACTAGTTCTACAGGCGCCACTGTGCGATGTTTAAGACAGAATTGAGAAGATTCACGTGTTTACCTGTCTTGGCGGCATACCTCAACGTTATGCACACTGTGTGAATAGACTGCTTCTACCACCCTCTGTCTGAAGCATGGACTGTACTTAAAGGTAATAACTTACGAGAACCTTTCACTTGTTTAGTGGAAGATTTTCCGCTATTTTAATTCAAACTACTTTTACCTTTGTAGTCCCCGAAGAGCCGCACCAAATACCAGGCTGTGACCGTAGACTCAGTTATTCCTGATTCTCATCATACCAGATGTGTTAAGTCCCCATCCATACTGTGAAACATTTGCTGCAAAACATTTGGGTTTGTCGATGAAAGGGGAAAGAGGAATGGAAAAGGGTACTATGTTTCATGTACATGAAGGTTTTGTTCAGTATGTTATCCACATTTATTCGTTTATATTCCTTCTGTACAGAAATGTCAAAAACTGAAAAGCAAAAACATCACTGTGGACACGAATGCAGTATCAAAAGACGATTTTAAAATGTTTTGCAGCAAATGTGTGGACCGGGATTAAGTATCTCATCAGCCTACGCAGTTCCTAGTCTTCCAGTTTGGACACCAGACAAGGGCAATTACTATTGTAAACCTATTGTACCTGCCAAATAACCAAGAGAACATCACTAGAAAGTCAAGCCCTAGTGGGGAAAAAACAATCGAAAATAACGGTTTACAATCAAGATTTGTATGTCATATAGATGAAAATGAAATCCCATATAGATGCAAAGTTGACCCGAATGGAACTGAAAGCTTGGTTAAGTTTATATATAATACTAATACTTTTTAACTCGATTATAAAGCCAATATTTTGTTGTGGGTTTCAGCTATGGTACAAGGCCCTCAAAAGGCCTCAGTTTCAAATTTGATAAACATTTGAAGAAAAATTATTACGAAGGATCAGCTATATAAGAAATTCAAATGGGTGCTTTGGTAGACTGGACTATCCATCCGAAATTTTAGGAAATAGGCACAACACTTAATATTTTAATGTTTAATTCCTTTAATTAGAAACAAAAATAAAATTTTGAAAAAGTTAAATTTTGGATGTGAGTTCTTATATTTTTTTTAATATCCTCCAATTTAAAATCAGTCTCCACACTAACCCAAAATAGTTGCAACCATTAAAATTCGTATTAATACGACGGTATTACGAGTTTGTGCGGATGTTTGTAACGTCAAAAATATTAATCTAACACGGATTTTAAAGTATACCGATCGACACAGAATCACTTTCCGAGTCAATTTAACTATGTCCGTCCATCCGTCTGGCTGGCTGTCCATGTAAACTTGTGAGCAAAGTAGATGTTTCAATAAAATTCAGCAAAATTCTTCTGCCCAAAGACGGTGTATTATTTCACCTAGCCTCCATACAAATGTCCTCCCGAAATGGGACTGTATTGGTCATAAATGTTTATTATGTAGGTGTCTATACAAATTTCGCTTCTAATAATTTGTATATATAAGAAAGCCATTACACCTAATTGCATGGCGATCGGTCCATAATTGGTCATAGTTCTCATATAAGGCCCACTTCTCTCACGAAAAGAATTAATTGAAATTTGGTTTTTTACAAGACCGAGAATAATTCTTGGCCTTGAGAGCATCAAATTTAGCTAGTTGAAAATTAAGACCACCCTAATATTCACATTTCCATCTCTTTTAACTTAACGGTTTCTAGCTTTATAACTTTTGTAAAATATTAATTCATTTCTGCTAAAATGTAATTTAATAAAGATGCATACAAACAATGTGTATTGTTGTGTTACTACTACAAATACATGCACTCCATCCGTTAGAAATATTATGTTCAAATTAAAATTCTTTATTTTTTTAATAAACTATAAAGAATAAACCTTTTTATAAGGCTAAATATACCTAAACTGAGACTTTTTTATATTTAATATGTTTTTCATTAGAGAAGATGATTATGTGCAAAAACTTCTAATTAACTAACGGTATGAAATATAAGTACATACATAAAATGTTTGTGGTATAAAAATAACTCAGCAAACTAACCAACTAACTAGTACTTAATGCTAAGTAAATAGCTAAGAAACAATTCAGCTAACAATAAATAACAAAGCAAAAAAAGGAGTTGCTACTCGTACTTATATTCATATGAAAACAAAAGAATATATTTAGTTTTAATGTGTTTATAGCTTCACTCTTTTGTTTTAATTTATGCATGAATGTTTGTTTAAGTTAGAATTATGATGATTTTACAAAAAATATTATGAATTTATGCATAGTATAGAATAACAAATAAATACATGTATGAGTTTAACATTTAATTTCACATTGTTGTTATAATTAAAAGAAAACATCTCTATTTGCAACAGAATTACATATGCCTTTACAATTCTTTCTATAGCTACAGCTATAGCTACCGGTATATATGTTTAAATATTCATACAATAGTCATGTTAAAATAATGTTTATGGCAGAAAATAGAAACGGAAGCAATTATAACTGAAATCCCTTATTTTTATGGCAATGATGCCTTACTTTTTTGTATTTTGAAAGTTTTGTTTTCTTTTGGGTAATAAAATTTTTGCAAATTAGTTCACCATACAAGTTTGCTATCATCATCATGGTATTTGTCATGCTATTTGCTTTTAATTATTTTAAATTTTATGACCTAAAAACTTTGAGAAAAATAATAAAGATGCGGGTTTAACATGTGCAAATAGTGTCATTTTGTTTTAATGGGTTTAAGTTATTTTATCAATGTTTACACATTTTTATGAATATTGGTAGAAAATAAATAATTATAACAAGTAAGAATGTTATATTCGGCTGTGCCAAATCTTGTATATCCACCATCAATACCATCAATGATAATAAAATGTTTTCTGATACTGACAATTACGAATGTTCAAGTCATTTTCTGAGGGGGACTTTTTATGAGGAATAGGGTCAAATATTGCCGTTTAGAATAAATTTTAGAGAACTTAGAAAGAATTTGTGAAAAATTTTATCAGGATTGCCGCTAATCAATATTGTAACGTTTTTACATTTTAAAAACGTGGGTTTATTTCCTTTAAATAAACCGGATACTTTTGATTGCAAATAAAGGCAGTTTTAGTAGTTTAAAATTGTAACAACTCTTTATTTATTTAAAATGCACAACAACAACAGTTCAAATATTCACTCAGAATCTTTATACACGTTTATCAATTCGCTGAAATGCACACACACTATATAACGTACAACCTTAAATGTACAAGACAGTTGATGTTAACTCTAACAGCGCCTATGATCAACTCACGACTGCCATCTCTGCCACTATTTATACACGCACCATCTATGGGGAATCTTCTACAATGTTCTTAACGGACATACTAGTACATTCGAATTCTAGAGCTTTCGATGTTAATGTTAGCAGCTTAAACAATGCTAATAATCGCATGCTACGAACATTGTTGATAAGTAGAAACTTCTACTGATGGACGTGTTTATAAACATGATGAATGTTGCAGGCAGTCGTTGTGGACCGTTAAATTCAAATCGCTATGCACATTCGTAACAATATATTTATGTCTGCTCAAACCTATATTGTCCATTTTCAACTCCAAAAAAAATCTTATTAATGAATCCAGAGAAAACTATTATTAACCTGCAAAATGAAGGAAAAACTCTAACTGAAATCAGTGGCATTATAAAAAGACCATGCTCTTCCATTCAGTACGTTATTCAACAGTTCAAAAAACGTAAAAATGCCAAATAAACTTAGAGAGAAGAATTGTAATACATGTAGAAGAGAAGTATTGTATGACCTGTAGAAGGTAATCCAAAAATTAGCACATGTGTAATTGCAGGAAATTTGAAAACTAGTGATGATTAACACACAGAGAAAACAGATTCGTAGTAGCATCCTTCCCAGTTTGTTAGAGGATTGTGGTTAATATACAACTCTTAAAATGATCTTTTGATGATGATATGACGAGTAACAACAACAAAAACATATACTTTTTTTACATTTTTATAGATTTTCAGACAAGCTCGACTTTTAATCTTGGCGTGTTTAACATAAAAATCTTGAAATGTGTAATGGACGATGTTTAAAATGTTTGTTATTGATTTTATTAACAAAAATCTACAATTTACTGTTATAGATAAACAGAAATAAACAGCGTGTCATAGCTTATTCTTCGTTTTTCTTAAACCAATTATTTAAGTTTTGAATTTAAAGCGTTCAGTTGGTGATTTATTAAAATTGCATAAAAAATTAATAATTAAAAAGTGAACTTACGTATGAATCATATAGGAATTATACGGCTAAGCATTTCACGGGTTGTAAGATAAATTCTACATGAGTCTCATACGATTCTTGGCATGCTTTATTAAAGACTCTTTAGATAATCTCAACACAAATAACAAACGATTCTCTCTACGATTAGCTCATGAAACAGTTACTCCCGTGCAAGGAATGATCTGTGATTAAAAAATGCTATAGTCGATGATCAAAAACGCCCTTCAAGAGATTCCCATTAGACTTTTCCACGATTAAAAATGCTAGCTGGGTTAATTGTTGCTAATTGAATGATTGTGCTTTAATGAGCGAATTTTACAGTTGTGGCTACAAAATTTTAGAATTGGTAACAAAAGTTTCTTTGCTTCAATCGAAATTCTTCTTTATCAACTAACTTTCTGTTAATACAACCGATAAATTCTATGTGTACAACCGAATAATTCGATTGCCAACAAATTTAGTTGCTGCTACGAATCTGTTTTCTGTGTGCAGTAAACCCCCAAGTCCCTCTTTCAAATAATGCAAAATATCTAGGTATTATACTGGTCTCTAAATTATCATGGAAACTGAATACTCAACATATGGTTAAGAAGGTAACGGTGACCTACTATACCTGTCGTAAGATGTTTGGTAAAAAATGGGGACTAAGTCCCAACATAGTTAAATGGATGTATACGGCTCTAATACGTCCAATTCTTACTTATGGATATCTTGTATGGTGGACTGCAACTAGAAGGAAGTATGTCGTAGACCAACTATGCAAAGTCCAGAGATCAGCCTGCATTGGTATAACCGGCGCACTAAGAACTAGTCCTTCAGAGGCACTAAACACTATACTGCACCTTGTGCCAACAGACCATCACATAATGGGCACCTCTGCATCTGGAATTTGGAGATCGAGAACATATGGCCACGGGGGGATTCTGGGCCTATTGCCTTCGATCGTTCTCCAACCTTCTGACTATTTAACCCCATGCACAGATTTTGATAGGGTGTTCAAGGTCTTAATTTCCTCCAGGAATGAGTGGGATAGGGGTAATTTAGTATACGAATATGACACCAGAATATATAATGATGATTCTAAAATGAGCTGTGGTGTTGGTTCTGGCGTCTTCTGTGACGAACTTGGGGTAGGTATCTAATATCGTCTTCCGAATGAGTGTAGTGTTTTCCAGGCGGAAATCTTTGCAATCATGGTAGCTTGTAATACACTACATGATCATAATGCTCGCGGCAATATAGGTATTTTTGTCGACAGTCCGGCGACACTTCTTTCTCTGAAGGCCTCATCTTCACTAGTCAGGCAATGTAAGAATTCTCTGTCAAGTCTAGGTCGTCTATCTGACATTACTTTGGTTTGGGTCCCTGGGCACAGAGATCACTACGGTAATGAAAAGGCAGACGAACTAGCCAGAATGGGATCTGCCTTAGATATCTCCAATGCGGTCTCAGTAGCAATTCCACTGGGGACTATTAAAGATATAAACTTCAGACACTTTCTTACAAAAGCCGAGAATAGATGGCGTAATTTAGACACATGTAGGGTAGCCAAGTTGATGTGGCCATCTTTTAACAAAAAACGAACTATGCAACTGATAAACCGGAATAGGAGGGATATATCAAGGTTGCTGGCAGTATTAACAGGGCACTGGACGTTAGGCAAGCATGCAGTAGGATTCACCCAACAGCAGGCAAATAGGGTACCATTCGAATTGAAGCTGAGAGACATAGAAAGATGGTAATTTTTGCACCGAATCATTACTTGCGATGATAAATGGATCTATTACTATGAACTGAATTATAAGATATCGTATGTAAAACTTGGATAACCAGTTAAATCGGCACTGAAGCCAAATATGCATGGCACAAAAGGGTCCTATCTATTATGAGCTGCTGGCCAGACCATCATAGGAACCTGTACCGAATACTACTGATTCGCTTGAAGCGAGCATTGGCCGAAAAACACCCAGAATATGGGGCCCCACATGAAACCATAATATTCCATCATGACAACGCTCGGCCACATGTTGCAATACCTGTTGAAAAGTATATAGAATGAAGTGGTTGGGAAGTTTTGCCTCAACCTCTTTATAGTCCAGACCTTGCTCCGTTCGACTACTATTTGTTTCGATCGATGCAGAATGCTCTCTTTGGAATACGCTTCACTTTAGAACAGAGTATCCGAAATTAGCTTGATTCATTATTGGCCTCAAAGGATGAGCAGTTCTTTTGGCTCGGAATCCATATGTTGCCAGAAAGATGAAAAAAGTTCATAGCTAACAATGGAAAATACTTTGAGTAAATTTATATTGTACAAATGTTAAAAAATTAAAGCTAATTATTTTAAAAAATCCAGCATTTTTAAGTTGGATTTTTATATTTTTTAAAGTTGAACTTCAAATAAAATGTGCAACCTCACAACCCATGTTATGTGATTTTGCTCAAGGTTTCAGCAGACGGATTTTAAATAGCGCAGAATAAAGTAAGAACTTCGGGGCATCGAAAATCTAAAAGGTCCAAAATAAAGGCCACCCTACTGAACATATCTGAGAAATTAAATAAAGTTGTAAAGTTTAATATGAAACAGTACTTTTTTTTAAATACAAAACATTTTTAATATAAAAATTCGAAACAAGTGCAAATATATGGAAAAGATTTATTATTTTCTTTCTAAGATTTTAACATTGTGATAACTAATCATTGTATATTAACATTTATGAGAATTTTCTAAAGATAATAACTCATTTTTATTTAACTCCAGTAAATTGCTGTACCAGTAAAAGCCATTAGGTTAAATTTACAATTAAAATATTTCCCATTTAATATGCTCAATTATAAGCAAACACACTTTTCTCATAAATTTCAAAATAACTCTATTCTGCTGCTACTCTTCAAACGCAACCAATTGTTAATTGAGTATTATAAAAAAGAAGTCTAAGACTTCTAAAACAAAAAACTATATCTAATTTTCAGCAACATTTCATATTAAATTGGAGCATAACTAATTAAATTAAACTGATGATCTGTAAAAAGTAGCAGACATTGCAGAAAATAATAAAATAAAAATACAAAAATGAAAAACCAACTCTACTAGAAATAACCATAAACTATATCATATTTCACTTGCCGTGCGAAAAACAAAAACAACTGCCTTAAACAATTCCTGTGATGGTATCACAGGAATGAAAAACATACAAAAAAATACTCGTAAATAAAATAAAGTGGAAGAAAACGTAAGACTGCTAACACAAACTTGATTTGTTAAGAAAACAAACTAAACAGACATACAGACAGACAGACAGAGACAAAATACAAACAAACATTCACACACACACACTAATAAATTATTAATAACTGTTGCTGACCGTAACCCAGTACACTACAAATAAAACAACACAACCACTACTATGTTCCAATATTGGCTGGACAACAAAGTGTTCCTTTTGTTAGTTAAAACAAAACAAAACAAGAAAGAAAGAAATATTTGTGAATGTAATAAATAAATATGACTGGAGGGTTTGCAAAAGAACTGAAAAAATAATAAAATAAATATTTTTGAAAAGACAGTCATTTTCTAGCAGACTTTTTTTTAAGATTTACAGCTTAGTTGTTAAGAAACAAAAAAAAAAAAAAAACATCTTTATAATTGATATATGATGACCTTAATGTTGGCTCTACTATTTGTTTTAAAAAATATTCAATATATAAAACTCAAGATTCTGAAATTTTAGCTCTTCTTCAGAGCGAAAGACGATCTTAGCAAAATTGGTGCTTGTGTTAAGCAAATTGGCTATACTCAGTTTCATCAAATTCAATTTAACATGCGCGAACTAAGCAGTTAATTCCAGAAGATAGGATTAGAGATTGTCTCAAGTTATTGAAGATACACTCATTATTACCACATGGTTAAAAATATTATAGAGTTACGTATCTAAAATGGGTTTTGCAAGATGTTTGTTTTCTGTAAACTTAAACCTTTGTTAAGTTTTGTTATAAATTAAAGATTAGATGTACTTGGAGTCAAAATGAGTCTAACATTTTAAATCTTCCAATGTGATTTAAAATTTTACAAGTAAGGGAGATATATATGGCTGATCTAGTCTTATATACCCTTTACCACAGAATACTTTAAGATTAAAATATTTTTTGTTGTAAAAAATTTTTTTTTTTTTAAAAAAAAAAAAAACTATTTTTTCCGATTTTGACCCATTGTAGGTCCAAATTACTATGGCGTTATAAATGCCGTTGGAATGGACTTTGAAATATCTATCATTAGATATACAAACATATGATCTATATTATTGACTTAGTAATCCACATATAGATAAAAATATGTCCAAAAGCGAGGCAGTCGTGGTTTTTTGCTTATATCTTTGCCATTTGTGGACCGATTTTCTTTATTTTAAATAGTAATGACCTCATATTTCAGCCTTTTGTGGACTGATTTTATCGATTTTAAATAGCAACCAAACCAAGCCTGTAGAGGATATATTGATGTATGAATCATGTACCTAAGTTATTTGGGGGTAACGGACAGTTGATTTCAACATACACACAGAAATGGTTTTATCAACACCGCTATCTATAAAGATCCACAATATACCTTGTAGAGTCACAAATGAAAAATAAAGAAATTACAAACGAAATGACTAACTTATATATACCCTTTCCACTCATGGTGACTAAACAAGTATAATAAACAATCATAAATATTTAAAAATTTAACGTTTGAGTCAGAAAATTTTCAGGTATAAGGGCACTGGTACACGTTCAATATATATTGTGATATTTGGATCGCGATCAGAATTTCACAATATTAGGCTATTCTATGATCCACCAATACTAAATGCTACACGTTCAATAAATATCGCGATACTGGATCGCGGTCAATATACATATATTGAGCGTGTAGCAGTGCCTTATGGTTAAATGAAATTGATTAAGGACTGAGATCTTAAAATTCCAAGAATTATTTGATTATCTTTTTGATCAAGTTACCTTTGTAAGGCATTTCAATTATTATGTTTAATGTAAATTATGTTCATTTGTTGTTAATCTGATTTAAATGAGTGACCAGAAAAAAGTGCGTACTAAAGTTATTAAATATTTTCAACAAAACCCAACTTGCTCCTACAAAAAGTTGGCCAAACAATCAAAGGTCTGCTATCAAACTTTTTCCAATGTTGTTAAGCAGTACCGGGAGAACTTGTCGGTTGATATAAACCCTGGTTCAGGTAGATGAAATGGTCCACATGATGTTTCTTAAGCCAAAAAAATAAAAAGCATTTTCAAAAGAGCTCCCAACACATCTGGTAGGAAAGCAGCGTGGTTAGGTCAATGCTCGGACTATTTGGTACGAAAAGTTAAAGCCAATGAAAGTT
The DNA here is from genome assembly GCA_942486065.2 of Calliphora vomitoria. Lineage (NCBI taxonomy): Eukaryota > Metazoa > Arthropoda > Insecta > Diptera > Calliphoridae > Calliphora > Calliphora vomitoria. The sequence continues at coordinate 110,356,108 of OW818030.2, read as the reverse complement.
TAAAAACATACAAGGATCAAAAAGTTTCTGACAGGAATTCTGCTAAATATTTAGAGGCCAAAGACAGAGCATAGAAATTGAAGTCAAATTTTATGCATAATGGATGACGAAATGTACGTATGGAAAATTTTTCGCAGCTTCTGGGTCAATTTTTTTTATGTTGCAGATGCTCGACGAAATGTTGAAGAAAAGTTTAAGACCCAAAAAGCAGAAAAAAATTCCCAAAAAGTTCTTGGTATGGCAAGCAATATGCAGTTGTGGCAAAAAAGCCAAACATTTTTTACAAAAGGCTCTATAAATACCGAAATTTACATTAAGGAATGTTTACAAAAGAGGATGTTTCCATTCATAAGAATTCTTAATGTGTCCACATATTTTTGGCCTGATTTGGTATCATGTCACTATGATAAGCAAGGTCTTATGTGGTATAAGAACAAAAATGTGTTATTTGTACTAAGAGAGGCAAATCGTTCAGACTGCCTGGAGCTAAGGTCAGTGAAGATATATTGGGATCTTGTTGAAAGAAAATTAAAGAGCACAAAAAATGTGTCCAAAATTGTGGTAGATTTTAAACGGAGATGGACAACCTGTTCGAACAAAGTGACAGAAAGCTTAATAAAAACCTAAATGGAAGGGTTTCCGGAAAAGGTTCTTAAATTCATCACTATTGATTAGAACTATAAAAATAATATTTTTTTTGTAAACTGTAATAATAATTTCAATAAAATAAGAAAAATGAAAACTGTAAGTTTAGTGGTTTCAGTTTCGATTTCAGTCCGAGTTCAGGATCGCAAATCAAAAATATAGGAATTATGAACGAAGTGACCAACATATATATACCCTTGCTACGCATGGTGAATATACAAGTATAATAAACAATGACAACTATTTAAAAATTTAACGTTTGAACCAGAAAATTTATCGGTATAAGGGCACTGCTACACGTTCGATATACATATATTTTGATATTTGGATCGTGATCAGAATTTCACAATATTAGGCTATTCTGCGATCCATTAATACTGCATGCTACACGTTCAATAAATATCGCGATACTGGATCGCGGTTAATATACTTATATTGAACGTGTAGCAGTGCCCTATGGTTAAATCTCAGATAATTTTCACATCAATGGAATTGACTAATATTTGCAATTAATTTCTAAATTAGAGAATTTTAATTAATTATGTTTACATTATTGCTTTAAAGATACATTGATAACTAGGTTTGATTAAAGCGAATAGCGTTAAAAAGTTATGACTAGTAAAAGTTGAAATTTACCAAAAAATGGTTAGTAAGGAAATAAAAGCTTGATATTCTTTACAGCACTAAGCACGCAAACTTTAATATTTTGATACAGTGTCTTTTGAAATTTTATTTAGGTCATAGCGAAAACTGTTTTTTAATAAATTTAAATTTTTGCACATTTTTTGCCAGGCAATGGATGTGCCGTTGTATAATTAACAATATGTGACAATAAAATATTTTTCTGATATAGGGTTTATATGGGGGGTAGGGTCAATTAGGCACCGATTCTCATAAATGTTGGTAGAAAGATTTAGGTTCTTATAAAACTTGTAATTATAAGAAAATTATGAATTTTCAAGTCATTTTCTGAGGGGTGCCTTGTATGAGGACTAGGGAAAAATGTAGCCCAATTTTTGCCTACTTTACAGTATAATTTGGAAAAAAATTTACATTTTAGTTTTGTGCATTAAAAAATGTAATTCATAAAACATTACATTGTCAAAACTATCTTTAGTTTTTTACGAGAGCTCTTGTTTCTAAAATATCGGGGTTTTAATTTTTTTGGTTATTCTGTACCTTTTATCTTGTTGTTTGAATATTGCATAAATGGAGACAAAAGTTGCAAAAGTATTGGTATTCTACACAAAATTATATTTTCTTTAGCATAAGTTTTCTTTATCTAAATTCCAAGATATATTGGTGATATCATCCTTATGAGTTTGACCTATGGAAAAAGTGTTCCAAATTTTTTCACGATTTACAATATAAACATATCAATAAACTAGTTTATATAAACAAATTTTAAATTTCCTGAAACTACTACTAAACTATTTGGCAAATAACTCGAAGTTTTCAATATTTTTTGTTCGTAACTTGAATGTTCAACACCTACATGATTATACTTAAAGTAAAGATTTATTTTTTTTTAAATTAAAATAAAAAACTACTTAAACTGTCAATATTTCTGTAAGGTAAGGATCTGTTTGTCTGTAATTGACAGGGAACGTCTCATAAATATAAAATTTCTTTAATTTCCTGCTTTTTTTATAAATATAATTTCTCTTATTATATTATTTCATTATGGCGAGTAATTGGAAATGCTGTAATTAATATCCAAATATGTTTTGTTACATTTGTGGTGAATATATGTTAAAAGTTCAGCAAAAATTAATTACATACACTGTTATTTTGGTATTAAAATTCGCAACTTATACAATTTCTGGATATATAAAATTTTTCTATAAAAAACTAGTGTTTTTAATAAAAATTTTAAGATATTTTCTCCAAAAACGCTGTATATCATGTCAATACAAAATTTGCCATATTTAAAATAAGGCGAATGAAGTATTTCTATTGCTGTAGTTAGATTTAAATGTGTATTAAGAAATAAGACTAATGACTACCTAAACATTTATTTAAAAAAAAAAAATATTTTTTTTAGGATGTAAATGTTCGGAGTATTATCTAAATTATTAAATTTCATTAAATTTTTAACTAATTTTTCATTTTAATTTAATGTGCAGTGTTAAATTTTGAATTGGAATTTATGGAATACAACATTTTATTAAGAATAAAATGAAAAGAGTCAAATGTCAACATTCTTGAAAGATCAGAGAAATATTCCAAAACATCCACCAGAATTATTATAGGCAAAAGAAACATCTGTTTACGTAGACCAGTTTCATGCTAAAAAAAATTCACATTCTAAGCTGCATTTCCAAAATTTGGGAAAAATTTCAGCCAGCTAGCTGCTTTAGTTTGGGATCTATTGTGTTTTAAACAGACAGGCGAGCATAAATTGCTAGATCGTCTTATAATCGTATGAAGACTCAGAATATCAACAGTTTTTGGTTTTACGACCAATATTTCCATATGTTACAAACGGAATGACAAAATCAATATACCCACATCTTTTTTGATAGTTGGTATAAGAATAATAAATTGGATTTATATAAGGCCCTAAAATCAGTGTTTTTAAACATTTCAGTTAAATTCAACGTTTTTTAAGTAAATTCGAAATATCTTGAAAACTGACCGTACGATTAAAAATTATCGACAGATTTGGGTTCAGAGTAAATAAAAGAGATAAAATATCAAATTCAGTATGATCCATGCATTCAAAATTAAGTTTGTATCTACCCTGAATTAAAAATAATTAAGATAAAGGGTGTCAAAGTGCAAAGTTGTCTAACTTCAATGTTGACCACATGAAATGCAAAATTATTTTAAAGCTTCTAACACCCACGAATGAAATCTGTGAACTGTTTTTAATTAAGACAATAATGTAAAAGTATACCCAATTAAAAATATTAATTTAACTACTGCAGTTAACTACTCATGCTTATTCGCAAGTGCGGCTATCAGTTTTTATTACAAAATGCGACAAGAATTAATATTTATTTATATCCTAAATTTAAATGTTTTTTATTGATTTTCCAGAAGTTATGGTTTTGGACCGGAAGATCTCTAGAGGTGTATGACTTAAAAATGAGGGATTTATGTTTTTAATAACTCATATGTTATTTTGAAGCGTACATATCCTTCATTTATTCTTATTTGCTTCGAAAATGCCGAATTTTGTGCCAACAAAGCGTCATATGCGGGAAGTTTGGCATTATTTCTTTAACCGATTGCTCAACAAAGCTTATGGTGAATGTGTTTCATCGGTTTCAACGTGTGGGAGATGGTTTGTATTGTTCAGAAGTGGTGATTTTGACACGGAAGAAAAAGATCGCCCTGGTCAGTTAAGAAAGTGTGAAGACCAAGAATTGGAGGCATTACTCCATGAAGATTTAGGATTCATCCTTACGAATTGAAGCCGAGAGACCTTGTGAGACGATTTTGCATGACAATAATGCTGCCTGAATACTATAAAATAAAATCATGAAACCATAATAAGGAGTAAGATCGAAGAATTCTTAACATACATATATGTTAATAAAAACGAAACCAGTTTTAATTTTTCTTTAATTTGATTGAAATTATTATTACAATTTACAAAAAAAATAAAAATATTTTTATAGTTTTAATCACTAGTGATGAAATTTTGAACCTTTTTCGGAAACCCTTCTATTAACGTTTTTATAATGCTTTCTGTCACTTTGCTCCAACAGGTAGTTCATCTTCGTTGCAAATCTACCACACTTTTGGAAATTTTTTTGTGCTCTTCAATTCTCTTTTAACAAGAGCCCAAATTATTGTTCTTGTACCACACAAGGGCCTGTTTACCATAGTGACATTATACCAATTATGAAGTCTTATGAATGGAAGCAGTCCATGATGTAAATTTCGGTATTTATAGAGTCCGTTGTAAGAAATGATTGGCTTCTTTTGCTGCAAATGCATATTGCTTGCCATATCAAGAACTTTTTGGATAATTTTTTCTGCTTTTGGGTCCTAAACTTTCCTTTAACATTCCTTCGAGCATCAGCAACATAAAATGTTTGACCAGGAAGTTGCAAAAAATCTGCCAGAGCATACGTTTCGTCATCCATTATGCAGCAAAAATATTTTTTTTATAAAACTTGACTTCAATTTCCGTGCTCTATTTTTGGCCACTAAAGTTTTAGCACCGTTCCTTTCAGGACCTTGTATGTTTTTAAACCTGCATTAGCTTTAACTTTTCGTACCAAATAGTTCGAGAACTGTGCTAACCGGGCTGCTTTTCTACCGCATGTATTGGGAGCTCTTTTAAAAATGCTTTCTATTTTTTGGCTTTAGAAACATCATGTGGAACATTCCTTCTATATGAACCAGGTTTTCTATCAACGGACAAGTTCTCCCGGTACTATTTAATAACATTGGAAATAGTTTAACGGTAGACCTTTGATTGTTTGGCTAACTTTTTGTAGGACCAAGTTGGGCTTTGTTTTTCTGGTCATTCATTTTAATCAGATTAACAACAAATGAACATAATTAACATTAAACATAATAACTGACATGTTTTACAAAGGTAACCTGATAAAAAAAAAAATCACGTAATACTTGGGTTAAAAGTTTTAATGAAAAATGTGTGTTAAGAATTTTACGATCTCACTCCTTATTCCATTATGACAACGCTCGGTCACATATTGCAATTCCTATTTAAAAGTATTTAGATTGTGGTGGTTGGAAAGTTTTGCTGAGCAGAACGTTCTCTCTGGTATACGCTTCACTTTGGAACAGAGTATCCGATATTAGCTTGATTCGTTCTTGGCCTCAAAAGATGAGCAGTTCTTTTGGCTCGGACTCCATATGTTGCCAGAAGGATATAAAAAGGTCATAGCTAACAATGGCAAATACTTTGAATAAATTTATATTGTACAAATGATTAAAAATAAAAGCTAAACAATCCAATAGATTCCCTCATGTACTTTATATGTGATATTGAGTTCCTAAAAATTTTCACCCAGTTTGGAAAGATTTTTTTATTGAGTAGTATAAGATATGAAATTATTTTAAATGTTTAAAAAAAACAAATATTTTCAATAAAAGTGTGTCATTTAACAACCTTACGTATAACATTAATTAATGGTGGGTAGGTAGGGTATCATATAGAACATAAACATAAGAGTGTCAGATAAAATTTACTTTGACATGCAAATCCATGTTAGAGACCAACCAGACATGTTTAACATAGAAACAAAAATTTCATTTTAGTTCAAATGTTTTTTTTACTTTTTCATTTTTCTTTTTTGCTTTTCAGGCCAACATACCACAGGATATTCCTGCACATACTACATATATATGAATTGTGATAGGCTTAAGAAAATTTCTTCAACACGAGGTGGATTCTCAAATTGTTGGTCATACATATTGTACATATAAGCAAGTATGACTGTGGCCAAAGGAAATGAATCATGCAATATTGCATTGGTCAGTTCACATATACAATAAATACTGCAACATGCATTGTCTGTAGGCTGGTTGCAAAAATTACTGGCAACAAATAAAGAAAACTGAAAAAAAGACCTCACAGATTTCTTTTAGCAGACAGATAAAACGTATTTACCAAGTGTTGTTTAGTTAAATGTCTTTGTAGTTATAGGAAAAAAATATAAAAAATAAACTATTGCTGCTGTTGCTGTTGCAGAGTAAAATGATGAGGATGATGGTGATGGCAAAGATGATGTTACAGCACTGTGTGCTTGAACAAAAAAATGCAACCAACTGCAGAAGCTTGTAATTAATATCAGTGCAAGCTCATCTATAGACAAGACACCAACAACAATAGCAAAATAAGAAAGAAGAAAAAAAAAAGTATTGAATCTTAAATGGAGTTTGCCACAATTGAGTTTAGTATTCTAGACACATAAACACTGCTGTTGATAATATATTGCCACATTTTGCCGCATGCAGCATGCTATTAGGCAATTTTAATTCACTTAACAATGTCTCGATGATGATAATGTTTTCTCAGTTTTATTCTTTATGTTTTTTCTTCGTTTTTTTCTTCTTTTTTTTTTTGGTTAAATAATCACCTTGTTATATTGATGTAATAAATGGTAATTAATGTTATAATCTTTATAATATTAAACACACCGGTTTTATTAAATTTTATTACTAGGCCTTTTTTCTATGTTTTTTAATTTTTTTATTTTAAAGAAATTAAGTTCTTTTGTTTTATTATTTTAATGGGTAATAAACACCACACATTTGTTTTTCTTCTTATCAGCAACGCTTCAATAAGTTTTCTTTGAATTATCCACAAACAAAAACTTTAAAAGAATTATTTTTATTTCCACCTTATTATTTTGGTTTTTATTCTTTAAAATTCTTTATACAAAACAAAATTTCCGTTCATGCGTTCAACGATCTTAACCCGTCTTATTCTTGTTTACAACTGACTGTAAATCATGCATGCTGCAAAAGTTTCTTTCCGACTGGAACAAAATGAAAGAAGAGTTTTAGTTTCTGCTGTTTGTGCTCGACTGGTAGAAAGTTTTTTTCTTCTTTTATTTATTTTGTTTTTGCCGGTTTATTTGGTGGCTTTTCTTTGGCTGTTGTGCGCCTGAGAGTTTGCCTGTAACCGAGGTTGGAAAATGTTCTTAATAGAGATTGTCTTCGAAGAGTAGTTTGTGTTTGCTTAGTTTTAAAAATAAGAGAAATTTTTTCTTTCAGATTATCTACATATATTTATGTTATTTTGCTTTTGTGTGTTTGTGTCTCAACTTCCGAAAGTCATTAAAATTTTGATTTTAAAGCCTTAAATTTAATGTTATTGATGATTATTTAAAACACTCCCAGAAATTTTAGCCAAAAAATAAAGTATAAATGAAATATTTTCGAAATATCGACAAAAACATCAATAAGTATTAAATTTTTTAAGGATTGAATCACTGAATTTGACTCATCTTTAGCATCAGCATAATTTATTGTAATTATATGTATATACCACATAGTGGTATACTGTCAAACAAATAAGGAGTGAGATCACAAAATTCTTAACAAACGTTTTTCATTAAAACTTTTAACCCAAGTATTATTTTATTTTTTTTTTTATCAAGTTACCTTTGTAAAACATGTCAGTTATTATGTTTAATGTTAATTATATTAATTTGTTGTTAATCTGATTAAAATAAGTGACCAGAAAAAAGTGTGCACTAAAATTATTAAATATTTTCAACAAAACCTAACTTGGTCCTACAAAAAGTTGGCCAAACAATCAAAGGTCTACCGTCAAACTGTTTCCAATGTTATTCAACACCGGGAGAACTTGTCCGTTGATAGAAAACCTGGTTCAGCTAGAAGAAATGATCCACATGATGAGCTGCCGGAAAGTAGCCCGGTTAGCTCAGTGCTTGGACTATTTGGTACGAAAAGTTAAAGCTAATGCAGGTTTAAAAACATACAAGGGTCAAAAAGTTCCTGACAGGAACGCTGCTAAAACTTTAGAGGTCAAAAACTTTAGAGGTCAAAAATAATAATTATTTGCAAAAAAGTTGTTCGTTAAATTAAAACATAATAAAACTTTGTATTTTTTTTTATCAGACATTAAAAATTACATTTTAAAATATTTGGTTTCAAAAAAATATATATATTTTGTTTATTTGTTTATATTTTCTTCGTTGTAGTTTCATTCTATAAGAGATTTTTTACTCACATAGTTTGTAACTTCACATCAAAGATCAGCAAATAATCACTTTTTTGCTATTCATACGCACTTATGAAATTACATATAAATATAAGTGAGTAGCCATCATTTAAATTAACCTACTCTGATGTATTCATACTTACAATACCACAACAACGACGTCGACATTGTTCTCATACGAACACAAATCTGTTTGATTCATAAATAACCTCAGCCTGACTTATAATTATAGGAAAATACTTATGATACTTACTATTGATTCAACTCATTCGCCTTATGCCTGTTTTCTTTTTTTTTTTGTAATTATACAGAATTCTACAACACACAACTTCATTAATGAGCATTTTAATGTTCGTATTCGAATCATAACTATTTTGCATTGTCTATACAAATAGAGTTAAATAGAGTTGAAAGCAGCAACATCATAAATATTGTTATGTATGATCTTCTCAAACTTTACAAGTGGATATGAGTCTCGACAACATTTTAGTAAATATGAATGCGTATAAGTACAAGAAATTTTGAGTCATGATTCAACTCTACTCACTTTTTCACTACTCATTGCTGATCTCTGCTTCATATACACAGTTACCGCTCTTCGCAACCAATTATTATTAGATGAAAATCATGTTTGGATTCTACTTTAGAGTACAATCATTATTTTGATGATTTTAAAATCTAAGTCACTTGATAAAGGCTCAGATTATCAAAATATCCATATCCATAGTTTTCTCAGAAACAAAAATAAGAATTAAAATGTTCAAAATTAACTGTGTACTTCCAAACTGCTTTAAACTCTCTTGTGTAATTTTTGGGCATTGAGCGAATTTATGTTTTTTTTTTTTTTTACAAAAATATTTTGATTATTTTAATCATATTTTAAGCGCATATATTCCATCCCTAGCTATGATCTAAAGAACTGCTCGTTAGAGTTCATTTGGCGACCAGAACACTTTATTTGTTAATGCGTAAATAAATATAATGGCGGTCTATTTTTGGGAAAATTTTCACTGCTTACGGTGGTTCAACGAACGTAAAGACATAGAAGAGAGGGTAATTAATCGATCGAAATAAATAGTAGTCGGACGGGGCACGGTCTGGACTATAAAGCGGTGAGGTAAAACTTCCCAACCCACAGTGGTCCAAATGCTCAATCTAGCCGGAAAAAAGTCATTTTTTTAAATGTTTCAAAAGCTAATTTTTTGTATGGTAGATTTTGTAACGGCAGATTTTTTTCTTTAAATAGCAGAACCAGCATTGATACATTGCTTCTTTCTTAAAAAATAAATATCTCAAGTGACATTTAACAGTTCAAGTGAAATTGTCGTCAAAAAATAATAAGGACAATTAACAGAGGTAAGAGTAAAAATTACAGTTTATATTTTTCAGAAAATATGTTTTGTTTAGAAAAAAATGCAGTTATTTACATGTGTGTTTTAAATGTGAAACTTTTGTTCAACGACCAAATTCTATTAGAAATTCAAATTGTAATTTAACAGAGTTAAGCTTTAGTTTTTATGTTGTCGTCATCTATATAGATATAGCTTTCTAATGTTTAAAAAATTAGCTGCCACTTTTTGCCTCAACGATTTTTATTTCATTTAGAGTTTAACATGTCCATTACAAGGAAGGAGCTATATTTTTATTTTTAAGGTTGGCGTGGCATTTCGCACACTTAAAATTTTTTATTGAAAGTTAGCCTCTAATTATTTCCACACATACATAAAGACGGTGTGAAAATTTCATGAAGATCGGTCCAGCTGTTTCGCGGTCTATAGACTTCAAACAAATCGACAAAGAAAATAGGTACTTACAAAAACACACATTCATGCACAAAAAAAAAAAAAAAAATCTTTCCTCAGATTGTTTATATTGATGAAATCTATAAACGTACAAAGTTTCATGTCGGTATGGCTTTTCAAAAGCGAGTTATGACTTTTTCCGGCTAGATTGAGCATTTGGACCACTGTCCAACCTCTTCATTCTGAATAAGTGCTTTTTAATATTACTATTACATGTCTAGCCGCATATTCTGGGCGATTTTTGTCCAATGCTCGCTTTAAACGAAACAGTTGAGTTCGGTACAGGTTTCGTTTGATGGTCTGGTCAAGTTTCAGCAGCCATATAGCTTTTTCTCTTAAGCTTCGGGTTATTGTAATAAAACCATTTTCAATTCGTATGGTACCCAATTTCCAATGTTTTGGATGAATCCTGCTGCTCACAAACATTTAGAAATTGCTGCCTGAGTAGCTTCCAATGATTTTTCAAGCTGTTGTGGAGTCTTACAATAATCTTCATGGAATAATGCCTCCAATTCTTGGTCTTCAAAGTTTTTTGGCTGGCCTGGACGATCTTTGTCTTCCGTGTCAAAATCACCCCTTCTGCATCACACAAACCATATCTCGCATGTTGAAAAAAACTTTTTTGATGAAACACAGTCACCATAAGCTTTGGTGAGTAATCGTTGCGCTTCAGCGGCACTTATTTGTAAATTAAGGAAGTAAAGCAAAACTTCTCGCATATTACGATACGTTGGTACAAAATTCAACATTTTAGAAGCAAAAATAATTTTGTTGTTTTCACCATAATGATCAATATCTAAGTGAGAATAAATGACAGATATGTACCCTTTAATATAACATAAAAGTTATTAAAAACAAAATAAGCGTTGAAAAGATACGCCATCTATTTTAAATCCCGCATTTTTGGAATATTACACATAGAAAACAGATTCGTAATAGCAACCGAATTTGTTGTCAATCGAATGATTCTACCTTAGTAACCGAATTTTACAGTTGTGGCTAAAAAATTTTAGAAGGGGTAATAAAATTTGGTTGCTTCAGCCGAAGTTCTTCTTTATCAACTGACTTTCAGTTGATAGAACCAAAAAATCTTATGTGTGCAACCGAATCACTCGATTGGCTAGAAATTCGGTTGCTATCACAAATCTGTTTTCAATGTGCATTTTTTGGATTAGGTTAAGTTCTGAAGAGCCTAAAGAAACCTCAATTGGTAAATATTCGACGTTTTCAATTTGCCTACTATCTCTTTTGAGATACCTTTAAAAACAATATAAAACAAGTAAAAAGGTATGGTCTGTCAAGCCCGACCATATAATACCCTACACTAATATTTTTGGGCGTTACAAACATCTGCACAAATCCAATGTACCCTCTCCACTATGGTGGTCTAGGGTATAAATAGGAAAATTCGAAATTTTCTCAATTTTCAAATTTAAAATCGTTTTTTTTTTTGTCTTGAAACTATTTTCATATGATTATTGTTGATATTGTTTTAATAACAGTGAACATTTTTCATAAATTATATCCAATATTTTAAAAAAAAAACTATTTCTATTTGATTTAATAAACAAATTGTAATTAAGTTGATAAAGTCCTAATATTTTATAATGTATGGAAGCAAAAGGTGTTTTGATTAATATCATCTTCAATCAAAACTAATTGCAAATGAATGCAATTTCTCTAATTTAAAGATTAAAATGATTATTTTTATAATTTAAAAAAAAACACATCATGAATCGCTTTCTTAAAAAACAATTAAAAATAATTTACCTTTTGCGAAACCATTTTTAGACAAACGTTACCCAAAAAACAAAACAAAAAAACAATTACAATTCAATTATTATGACGGCTTTCAACAATCACTTAATTCTAAAGACATTCTACCAAAAACATACCGAAAATAATGAAAGTTTTTGTTATTGAGTGGACAAGAGAAAAAATGTGTTACAAAATATAAACAAAACTATTCTAAAACTGTTATTTAAACATAACTTTTTTTAAAAAAAAAAAAACATCATTTAGTGGGTGAAAGTCATGTCTTGTTAACAGCAAAAAATTTGTTTTCCTCTTTTGTATATAGCTACAAATAGAATGATTATTTTCTATTGTTTCACAGAAAAAACAAAAACAAAACAAAAAAACCAGCACAAATTCCAAAACAATAATAAACATAAACAGAATTACTTACACTGGTAACAAATTATTAGAATGAAATTCAGTCTATTTAAAAATCAAACAAACCAAAACTCATTCACAACGACCAAAAACTACAAACGCCAACATGAAAACATGAAAACCACTACATCTTATTTTCAATCTCGATTTTGTTTTGGTCTGTTCTTGTGTTTTTTGGCCAAAATCATTCAATGTTAAATGTTGGCTGTCTTAACTTGGCCAGTTGTCCAAAATGACCAGCCTTTCACAATTATTGCTAATGATAGTTACAACTTCTTTTTTTTATGAGTTTTTGTGGCATGCTTTTTCTAACATCATGTACACCATGTACAAGCATAGCAGCAATAACCAAAAATAGTTTTAGAGCAAAATAAAGGGCCATCATCTGGTTACAAGAAGCTTCCGCTGGCACAATGTAGACAGACATGATTACTTTTGTTAGTTTTGTGTGAAACTAAAACGAAATCATTTTTATAATGACAATATTATTGTGTTGTGTTGTTGAGAGGAAAAAGTAATTTCGTTAAATTACCATAAAGTGTTCTAAAATTAAGCTATTTTGTTTAGTAAAAAAAGCTTTTTCTCACCAATAACATAATTTTTAAAGAAATATAATTAAAGCTTTCTTCAATCAAATGCTTTTTTATAAATTTTTTTTTAACTCTTATAAAAATGAACTTTTCACTATTTTTTTTAATAAAATAAAAATATTTTATATACGTTTTTTATAACAAAGCTTTATCCACAAAAATGTCATATATAAAGATTTTCACAAAAATGCGTTTTCTATAAACAAGATTTTTTCGTAATAAAGAGTTTACAAAATATCATTTAAAACTTTGCTCATACGTAGAAAACCTTTTTTCACAAAAATGCTTACAAACAATAATCATTAATGTTTTTTCACAAATGAAAATGCTTTTTTCGTAATAAAGCTTTTACAAAAAATCACATTTTAAGCTTTTGTCATACAAATGTTTTTAATAGAAAAGCTTTTTCACAAAAAACTTAAAGAAAATGTATATTTTTCACAAAATAGCTCTTTTATACCCTTCACCTCGAGAAAAGGGTATATATAAGTTTGTCATTCCGTTTGTAATTGCCACAATATAATTTTCCGACCATATAAAGTATATATATTCTGGATACTAAAATTAATTTTCTGGAGACCCTAAATAACTTACAAATTTGATTCATACATCAATATATCGGGAATTTTTCCGGCTCGGTTGCTATTAAGAAAATCGGCTGACAAATGGCTGAGATATATGGAAAAAACCGGACCAACCTCGATTTTTGGCCTACTTTTGATCAATATCTGGACTACTAAGTCATTAATATAGACAATAAGGCTTTAGTAATTTAGAAATATAATGGGTCAAAATCGGGAAAAATATTTTGTAACCCGAATTTTTTTTTTACCAAAAAAATGTTCTGTCATACATTTTTTTTTCATAGGTAAATTTAAAGAAAATTTTTTGAAAAAAATTAAAACTATGTACATATTTCGAAAAAAAAATTTTTTGAAAACAATTTGAAAAAAAAATTATTATTTTTTAAATTTTGAAAAACAATTTCGAAAAAAAAAAAATTTTGTTTACCTAAAAATATTTAAAATTTTTATTTTAAAGCATAATTTGGTGAAGGGTATATAAGATTCGGCACAGCCGAATATAGCTCTCTTACTTGTTTATAAATAAAGTAGTTTCGTAATAAAGTTTTTTTAAAAAGCTTTTTTCAAAAAAACACTTATTTATGAATAAAACATTTTTAACGCTTTTATAAAAAAGAGGGATTTTTTAAAAATTTTAGCTTTTATTTTGAACAATTTTTACAATATAAATTTATTCAAAGTATTGGACATTATTAGCGTTGAACTTTTCCTATAGTTCTGGCAACATATGGATTCCGGGCCAACTCTCTGCAAAAGTGAAGCGTATCCAAGAGAGAGCGTTCTGTATCAATCGAAACAAATTGTCAAGGTCTAGACTATAAATCGGGTGAGGCAAAACCACCCAACCACTTCATTTCAAATACTTTTTAACAGGTATTGCAACATGTGGCCGAACGTTGACATGGTGGAATATGACGGTTTCACATCAGGATGCATATTCTGGGCGTTTTTGGACCAATGCTCGATTCAAACGAATCAGTTGCATTTGGTACAGGTTTGATGTGATGGTCTGGCTACATTTCCGAAGATCATAATAGATTGGGTCCTTTTAGTATCACCAAACACAGAGCATTACCTTAGCGCCAAGGATGTTTGGCAGGTGGCCGGATGATTCGGCTGGTTGACCTTGCTTCACATGCGATCTGTTATGCATCTTTTATAGCGTTCAAGCAGCGTTTCAGACATGCAAAATCGACATTAAATTTTCCTGCTTTTTGGATGAATCCTTCTGCTCGAAAACGCTTTAAAATTGCTGCTTGAGTAGCTCCCAATAATTTTGCAAGCTCTTGTTGAGTTTTACAACAATCTTCATGGATTAATGCCTCCAAATCTTGGGCTTCCGTGTCAAAATCACCACTTCTGATCCGCACAAAATATCTATCTCACGTTGAAAACCATGGAACACGTTCCTCATAGACTTTGGTGAGCAATCGGTGTGCTTTAGCGGCACTTTCTTTCATATTAATGAAGTAAAGTAAAATTTCCCGCATATGACGCTTTGTTGATACAAAATTCAACGTTTTTGAAGCTTTGTTTACACTATAATATTCAATAATTAACTGAGAATAAATGACAGATATGTACCCTTCAAAATGACTATAAGTTATTACACACAAAAACCGCGTTCAAAAGATATGCCATATACTGTAAATCCCGCATATTTAATTCATTAACCCAATAATATTGTGATGGCATTGGTTATATTAACTTTGAGGCGTATTTGTTAGGCTAGTTCACATCATGTCCATGTAAGATGACCATGCCCTCAAATCGCTCGTTCAGAGTGCTTAAACACATAACGTTGGTGTCCATATCATCCAATTCAGGCAAAAAGAAGTTGACAGTGATTGACCTATAGCGTTCGTAGTTGACAGTGATGGCTTTTCCAACGTCATTCCCGAAGCATTATGGACGGATGAGGCCGCCAGCCCAAAATTCACACCCAATAGATACTTTTTCGGTATGCATTGGAAGTTCATGGATCTCTCAAGGATTGGTATCGTCTCAAATTCGACAATTTATAAAGGGAAGACCTTTTATATATTTTTATATGCGTAAGCATGAGTGGCTAGTTTATATAAAAGTTTGTCATTGCGTTGGAATTTCCACATTTTTCATTTTCGACCTCATAACGTATATATATATTCTTTATCTTTAAAGATAGCGGTGTTGATATAGCCATTCCCGTCTGTTTATTGAAAGTAACATTGTGAAGCCCCAAATAACATACATGATTGATACATAAATATATCAAGTATAGTCCAAATTAGACTGTTATTTATAATCGAAAAAATCGGCTTAGATATAAGCAAAAAATCATGATTACCTCGATTTTTTGTTGTTTTTACTATGTCTGCAGACGTACATAGTAAACACAAAGTTTACCAAGATTTTTTCCACCAATTTGGTATATTTTATTTTCACCAAAAATTTAATTAAAGTTATAATATAAAGAACTCTTGTTTGTTTTAGCTGACCTTATTTGAAATATTTTCCCCTCACCAATACAATTATCTTAATTCCAAAAAAAAGAAATACATTTCGCTGCACAGTGTCCATATAAGACTTATTCAAAATTGTGTCTTAAACTTGTCTTAAATTTCACAAACAATTTTGTTAAACTCTCCAATTTTGGAATTTTTAGTTCTTTTAAAGCACAAACATCTCAATTAAGGGTAATTAGATTTAAAAAATGATAATAATTTGTGTTTTTGTCTTGTCCAAAATGTTAAACAAGTTTATATTATGATAAAGTTATAAACTCCATTGTCTTTAGTTAAATGCAAAAATAATTAAATGGTCATAAATTGAACAGAATTATTTTAACTGTTTAAAATTGTCATTTTTTAAACAGTTAAAAAAAAGAGATACTTAAAATCTAACAATAGCATACAGAAACCATACAAAATATTTAACTGCAGCCTTAATAAACTTAAGGAATTTTAAGCATTTCCTTAAAGCTTAAAAAAAAATACGAATGGTTTACAAAAAGGACTAAAATTATCGGAACTGCTTTAGAAAGTATTGAAATTTTTAAGGTTGTATGTATTGACTTCACGAAAATGTAATATTTAAAGCTTTTCAAAAATTCTTATCTTTTAGCAAATTCTATAATAAAATTATAACCATTATACACATTTCTTTAGGCACTTTTTTTAAGATTTCACAAAATTATCTTTACAAAGATTTTCTCCTTAATGTACTACATACATTTTCTCTAGCTATAATTTGTAATATTTCCTTAATTTTTATGCCGAAAAAGAAAATCTGTCTAAATCAAAACAAAAAAAAAAAAAAAATCTTTATAATCTTTTTAATCGCTGTGAATAATAAAATAATAATGTGTTTGGGAAAACAACTCTTCAACAAATAGTAACTTGTTGCACATTCTATATTATAGTACCACTAAGAATACAACATAAATATTTTATCTTTTTGTTTATTTCCTCTTCAAATTTACTTCACACGACTTGTTATATTCCTACCTACATACATACATATAAGTATTGGCAACACTTTGTTGAACGACAACAAGTACTTATTTACTCGTGTATAAGTCAGTCATTCATATACTCTTGCAGTATTCTTTACTTTTCTTCATCTTTCATCTTCCACCTAGAAATCGAGCCACAGAAACCTGCTGCAATGTCACGTAAGAAAAAGTGCATTTAAATTGCTGTCACAAAACAAAAAGACAAGAGCGAGAAAAAGCAACAACAAAATATATACCGCTAAAATACATTTTACATTAATTTACACCACAAGAAAGCAATGAAATATAGAGGAAATTGTAGAAAAGTTTAGATAAAAAAAATCTTTTTTTTTTGTGTATGTGAAAAACAACAATTTCGTGCATGAGTTGAGGGAAAAAAGTAATTTTAAATTGTGTAGAAATTAGACTGTAAAATAATGCATTTGTTATAGTTTTGTTAAAAAAAGAAATTAGTCTTTTTTGGTTTTTGGAAAAACCTACAAATGACTAAATGGAAATGTAACACAAATATAGAAATGCATTAAATGTTTAAAGTTTATAGGGATATTTTCTACAAGTTTCATAGTCTAGTCATAGTCTAGTCATAGTCCAGTCATAGTCTAGTCATAGTCTAGTCATAGTCTAGTCATAGTCTAGTCATAGTCTAGTCATAGTCTAGTCATAGTCTAGTCATAGTCTAGTCATAGTCTAGTCATAGTCTAGTCATAGTCTAGTCATAGTCTAGTCATAGTCTAGTCATAGTCTAGTCATAGTCTAGTCATAGTCTAGTCATAGTCTAGTCATAGTCTAGTCATAGTCTAGTCATAGTCTAGTCATAGTCTAGTCATAGTCTAGTCATAGTCTAGTCATAGTCTAGTCATAGTCTAGTCATAGTCTAGTCATAGTCTAGTCATAGTCTAGTCATAGTCTAGTCATAGTCTAGTCATAGTCTAGTCATAGTCTAGTCATAGTCTAGTCATAGTCTAGTCATAGTCTAGTCATAGTCTAGTCATAGTCTAGTCATAGTCTAGTCATAGTCTAGTCATAGTCTAGTCATAGTCTAGTCATAGTCTAGTCATAGTCTAGTCATAGTCTAGTCATAGTCTAGTCATAGTCTAGTCATAGTCTAGTCATAGTCTAGTCATAGTCTAGTCATAGTCTAGTCATAGTCTAGTCATAGTCTAGTCATAGTCTAGTCATAGTCTAGTCATAGTCTAGTCATAGTCTAGTCATAGTCTAGTCATAGTCTAGTCATAGTCTAGTCATAGTCTAGTCATAGTCTAGTCATAGTCTAGTCATAGTCTAGTCATAGTCTAGTCATAGTCTAGTCATAGTCTAGTCATAGTCTAGTCATAGTCTAGTCATAGTCTAGTCATAGTCTAGTCATAGTCTAGTCATAGTCTAGTCATAGTCTAGTCATAGTCTAGTCATAGTCTAGTCATAGTCTAGTCATAGTCTAGTCATAGTCTAGTCATAGTCTAGTCATAGTCTAGTCATAGTCTAGTCATAGTCTAGTCATAGTCTAGTCATAGTCTAGTCATAGTCTAGTCATAGTCTAGTCATAGTCTAGTCATAGTCTAGTCATAGTCTAGTCATAGTCTAGTCATAGTCTAGTCATAGTCTAGTCATAGTCTAGTCATAGTCTAGTCATAGTCTAGTCATAGTCTAGTCATAGTCTAGTCATAGTCTAGTCATAGTCTAGTCATAGTCTAGTCATAGTCTAGTCATAGTCTAGTCATAGTCTAGTCATAGTCTAGTCATAGTCTAGTCATAGTCTAGTCATAGTCTAGTCATAGTCTAGTCATAGTCTAGTCATAGTCTAGTCATAGTCTAGTCATAGTCTAGTCATAGTCTAGTCATAGTCTAGTCATAGTCTAGTCATAGTCTAGTCATAGTCTAGTCATAGTCTAGTCATAGTCTAGTCATAGTCTAGTCATAGTCTAGTCATAGTCTAGTCATAGTCTAGTCATAGTCTAGTCATAGTCTAGTCATAGTCTAGTCATAGTCTAGTCATAGTCTAGTCATAGTCTAGTCATAGTCTAGTCATAGTCTAGTCATAGTCTAGTCATAGTCTAGTCATAGTCTAGTCATAGTCTAGTCATAGTCTAGTCATAGTCTAGTCATAGTCTAGTCATAGTCTAGTCATAGTCTAGTCATAGTCTAGTCATAGTCTAGTCATAGTCTAGTCATAGTCTAGTCATAGTCTAGTCATAGTCTAGTCATAGTCTAGTCATAGTCTAGTCATAGTCTAGTCATAGTCTAGTCATAGTCTAGTCATAGTCTAGTCATAGTCTAGTCATAGTCTAGTCATAGTCTAGTCATAGTCTAGTCATAGTCTAGTCATAGTCTAGTCATAGTCTAGTCATAGTCTAGTCATAGTCTAGTCATAGTCTAGTCATAGTCTAGTCATAGTCTAGTCATAGTCTAGTCATAGTCTAGTCATAGTCTAGTCATAGTCTAGTCATAGTCTAGTCATAGTCTAGTCATAGTCTAGTCATAGTCTAGTCATAGTCTAGTCATAGTCTAGTCATAGTCTAGTCATAGTCTAGTCATAGTCTAGTCATAGTCTAGTCATAGTCTAGTCATAGTCTAGTCATAGTCTAGTCATAGTCTAGTCATAGTCTAGTCATAGTCTAGTCATAGTCTAGTCATAGTCTAGTCATAGTCTAGTCATAGTCTAGTCATAGTCTAGTCATAGTCTAGTCATAGTCTAGTCATAGTCTAGTCATAGTCTAGTCATAGTCTAGTCATAGTCTAGTCATAGTCTAGTCATAGTCTAGTCATAGTCTAGTCATAGTCTAGTCATAGTCTAGTCATAGTCTAGTCATAGTCTAGTCATAGTCTAGTCATAGTCTAGTCATAGTCTAGTCATAGTCTAGTCATAGTCTAGTCATAGTCTAGTCATAGTCTAGTCATAGTCTAGTCATAGTCTAGTCATAGTCTAGTCATAGTCTAGTCATAGTCTAGTCATAGTCTAGTCATAGTCTAGTCATAGTCTAGTCATAGTCTAGTCATAGTCTAGTCATAGTCTAGTCATAGTCTAGTCATAGTCTAGTCATAGTCTAGTCATAGTCTAGTCATAGTCTAGTCATAGTCTAGTCATAGTCTAGTCATAGTCTAGTCATAGTCTAGTCATAGTCTAGTCATAGTCTAGTCATAGTCTAGTCATAGTCTAGTCATAGTCTAGTCATAGTCTAGTCATAGTCTAGGCATATAAATGTATCTCTGTTGAACATATATCTCTGCAAGCAAAAGTTTTACTTGTGCTCAATTGAAATTGCAGGTTTTGTGTCAACCAGTGTTTTGTAAGTTAAATCATCAAAAGAATTGGGTTTCATAAGTCTTTTGTTTTTAAGCTCTATCTAGCAGATCTTTAGAATTAACAAAATGACCTGTAAAATAAGAATATGTTTTTTTTTAATTTAATTGTCAGTGAAATTTGAGTATATATGTATGTCTCTTTTGTCTTTCGTTTACGAGTAATTCATGTTTTCAAGTGAAAATACAAAACTCTTCACTTTTCATGCGTGAATGCAGTTAAATTTAAATGTTGTCAAAATGTTCTCGAGCACCAGCAACAAGCCAAAAACCATTAATACTTAATTACCATCATTAATGGTTCCAAAAAAAAGAATGTTTTATTTAAAACTCAATCTAACAAGTGACTACTTTCGAATCTTTAAGACAGTTGTCGTTTTCACATGCAATTTCAAACTGAGACAAGATTCCCAGGCCAACTTAGAATAAAAATCTTTAGAATCTAACGATAATGATGTTGATCATCATAACGACTAACGTCTTGCTCAGAATGACAATGTTGTTAAGAATTGATTATTGTTGATTATATTCTAAACACGTTTCTAATGAAAGTGGTATTGGCAAGAAATGATAAAATCAGTAGTCACCAAGTAAGCAGCAGAGTGAGTGAGTGACTGACTGAAAGACTAAAGACTGTCGGTATGAAGAATGAATGAATGAATGACTAAAGTAAAGTTTGCAAGATGATTAAATGAAAGAAAACCGTATGTACGAGTATATAAACATTAATTCAATGAATGAGAATAAAATTCTGGTTTTATGAAGTCTATGAATATTTGTGTTATTGCTTGCGTTGTTAATGTTGTTGTATTTTCACAACTCCTCAATACCAACAACAGCATCAGCAGCTTTTATTTACATTTGTGCTGGTTTATATTTCAGTTGCATACAACATCTACAACAACTTTAACAACTTATTGATGCGTATGCTGTAGATCATCATGTTTTTTTTTTGTTTTTTTTTATTAGTTCATGATTGTTTTTTTTTTTGTGTGTTTTTCTCTTCTCAGGTTTTTTCCATTTTTATTCTTAAAACTCGTTAATACATATTTATATATTTTATTTTTATTTTTATTAGTTTCGTTAGTGTTTTGATTGATATTATTAACAATATAAATTCTTTTGTTTTATATGTTTTCTGTATTTATTCTTTAGTAATATAAAGTTATGTATATTATTGTGTTGTGATTTTCCTGTTGTTTTTGTGTTGTTACATTTTATTGGTTTTAATTTCTATGCATATGTTATTTGTGGTTTTGAAAAGAACTAAAATGTGACAAAGAGTTTGTGGAACAAGTGAGTGATTAAGTTTTGAAATAAACAAATCGTTTTTTACTTAGTAAAACAATGAAATATTGAATTGTTAAGTTATTGTCACATCGTTAACTGTAACTAGTGATGACAGGATGAAGGAGGATAAATATAAATCTTGGCGCCGTAGTCACCCAAAATCATACAAAAACTTGTGATTGAATATGATCACGTTCTTTATCGATATCTACTTTGTTCAAGTTGTTTTATTCTTAACTTAAACTTGAAGTGGTGAATTGAAAAAATCAGGTAAAAAGTTAACAAAATTTTAGAGTACATCAAAGATTATATTAATAGTTCAAGTTTCTGTTTCATAAGCTCTTTAATGCTAGGACAAATTTTAGATAAGACACATCTAATACACTGCTCAACAAATTTAAACTTTTTGACTGATGAATGACTTATGTGTCATGATGTTTTATAATTAAACGTCACTGATTCTAAATATACTCTCATTTATTTTCTAATAGCTCTTGTTTAACAACGAGTTATAGTTTTCAGTAAAAATTCTCTTTCTTACACGGTTTATTTGCTGCTAACTAAAAATTTATTGAGTTATCTTACTATAATTTGATATGTTATCATCAAGAAGAGTTTGTACGAAAGATCAACACCATTTCGTTTTATTTGCGAAGATTATATGTTTAAAGAATACCGTGTAAATGCGACAGCTTTTGTGAGGATTACAAAAATTATTTTAGGCACCCACTGGAAATTGCAGATGAGCCTTGGCTTCCTCAAAAGGTGCGAAAAACTTGCGCTGTATTTCTACGTTTTTGGACAAAAAATAAAAGGAATAGTTTCCACTATGAAACCGTTATGATGTGGAATAAACCATTGAACCACCATGACGATTACTATTTCTGTTTGTTGATCATAACTGGCATTAACCGAAAAAATTAGCCTAATGGGAATATCCTTCCATACGATCGGCACATAACCGTGTCTTGAGACGACCTAGGACTACACCCATAAGCTGATGCTTCACTGGAGGAACCAATTGACTTTGAGGAGAAAATTTACAGGAGTGATAGTGACTTTGTACAACAATGGGCTAAAATGAATTGCCTACTCAGGAAGTGCTAAATCATGGACAACCAAACATAATAAACCGAGCTTTAGTATCACGAGATTGTAAATATTTATTTTTCAGATATCTATCTGTTAGTATATTACCCCCCTTGGGGCATAGATAAGCATCTTGGTGAGCTCCACACCTTGATGTTATGCCTCAAGGGGAAATATGGAGCGAAACCGGGGCTCCGAGGTGCACGGGCCTCATTCCTGGTAAGAATTTAATTTATTAAATTCGCAGCTGACTAGAGTCTTATTTAGTACCACGGGGATCCTATGTAGGTCCTGTATTATCATTGGTGAGGTCATTTCGGTGAGTACGTGATGGCTGTGGTTTAAAACCTAAAGCGGGTAGAAGATCGTTGATTAAAGGACTGATATTTTTGGCTAGTACTAAATTTCGGACTACCAAATGTATCTTACTAGGTGCTGTTGCTGACTCAACAAAGCCATTGAAAGTAGCAGATACCAACTGGCGTTTGTGCTCAGGAAATGTATTGAGGTAGTAGCATTCGTAATGTATTGGTCGTTGGAATTGGTTCTTGGTCGAGATCAAAAGTGTGTGTTAAAATACACTCACTTTGACTTTTATCGGCTGGGAACTTTTGAAGTCAGAGACCATACATACGGACTGGATTACCAGGCCGAATGTTGCAGCGTTGATAATTATCCTGGGCTTGTCAGTTGATTAGCTAGCTATGGATGGCAGGTATTAGATAGCTCGAGCTCTCGAGCAAGGGGTTTCTGCATTGATTTGTGCAATCAATGTACACGAAGTTGCCAATTGAGTGTTTCTTGCAAGTCACTCAATGGCGGTGATAGACGTATTGTCCTTATCCGGTGTTAAGACTACCGTGCGGTTTAAGTCTATGCGGCAGGTACCCACGTAAATCTTAGTCACTTTGTTAAAATATTAATGTGAAGAAGAAAATATAATTCAAAATAGAGCAATAAGAAAATAATTGTTTGTCGAATTAAAATTGGAAAATAAATTAGAATATAATGTCTTAGTGTTTTCATGAGTTCTACGCGGCCCCCTTGGAATGTTTATACGGACTTCTAGAGGGCCGCGGATCCCCTGTTGCTCTAAACGTTATCCGAATTTGGTCAAATTTTTAGCATTTGTCTTTTACACCATCGAAAATCCAAAAAGTGCAAAATAATGTCCAATAATTTTAATATTGTACCAAAAATTTCTTGTCACCCTGTTCAACACTTCATTTCTATTATGGTTTTATTGTAGACCACGAGGTTAAAACATTTAATAGTTGACCTATATTTGGTCTCATTTTTATTTTTCTCTTAAAGATTGTTGTATACATCCGATTATGATGTTTACCCTACAGCAGTTTTCTTTAACATGATAACGTGATTGAAAATTATATGTTTTCTTCTTCAGAAGAAAAAAGAAATAAGAAAGTGTAATTCGACAAATCCTAAAACAGTTAAAGTCATTAGCTTTTATTTGTTAACAGCACAAATATTAAATGAGTTATTTACGTTAAATTAAAGTTATTATAGACACTAATTTAAATATTTTTCAAAAAATTATTAAAAAAAATAATGTCAGGTAATGTCTTTGATATATTAAGTATTTAAAATCCATGGAAACTTAAAACAATATGTAATAATTAGTCAGCTGAAGTTTAAGTTCTAAGGTTAATATTCGTTGATTATTTACACATGATTAGACTTAGTTATTATTACTGCAGTAAAATTCATTAACGAGTCTGCAACTTCTTTTGATATTCATCTAAGAATTCCATTAGAAATTTTCCACTGATTAAGTACAACTGTACTTAAAATTTCCTGTTTCCCTTGTTAATCCTAGTTTCCTGTATTAAAAGTTAAAACTACAAACTTCTTATGATTTAAATGTTTGTCTCAACTAGCTAGTAACTTTTCGTTTAACATTTTTTTTTTTTTGTAAACTCAATGATTTATTTGCTTTAAAACAACTAGTAAGAGCATTGCAGCAGACAGTGACTGAACTCTAGAACATTTTCTGGGTTTTAAAGTGCAACGTGTTTGTGTACTTGTTAAGTTAAAAACGAGTGTTTATTTTAAAATCAGGCACTGCTCCCATGTTAAAGTTTTCAAGCTAAAACACAGAAGTATAAGAAACGATTCCAACAAGTGGAAATTAGTTGTGTCAATAGATCATGCCCAGCTGAGGATGTTGATGGTTTAAGGCCAACAGAAAACAAACAAATTGCAAACATTTACAAAAAAACAAACACACCAACAACTACTGGCAACCTACCAACAGGCTCCCTGCGGAATAAGTAAAATGTTAAGAAGTTTTGTTTAAAAAAAAAAACATTTTATTTAATTAATTCTATATAGGTATGTATATAGAAATGATAAGCTTCTCGTTAAACAATTCAAAAGGGCAGCTCTCTGCCACTTACAAGTGAAAGTTTATCAACACAATCGTAAGTCTTGTCTTGTAATAAAATTATGAATTTATTTATTTGTTCATGAATTTACATATGAGTAAGATTTTAATTATAACTTGTATTGTTAAAAAATATGTTTTCAGATAAAGAAGTTTAAGTTCATTATTATGAAAAGCATTTTAGTTTATGAGACTTAGCCTCAAATATTCTAACACCATAATTTGTTATCTGCTTTTCTACATTAGCATAATTTGGTTAAAATATTCAAATTGTTTGAGTTTTTTAATGGGAGAAAGATAGAAATGAAAATAAGAATGAAATGGTCTACTAAACTTGTTCGCAGATGTGCCATATGTGATTATAAGACGTTTTTAAGAGTAAAAGTGTTAGTATTTATTTTCAATACCAACATAGGTGGTAAATTAGATATTAGGGTTGTCAGATTTTCTTGGAGCCATTATTAGCATTTGAGGGGCTAAAGGGTTATTTTACAGATTTTTGGAACTAAATTAAAAAATTACTTCTGTTTAAGATATTGAAAAATACGGTATTTTTTAAAATCTTAATCTTTTATTTTGAAACATTTGTACGATATAAATATACTCAAAGTATTGGCCATTATTAGCTATGACATTTTCCCATCTCTCTGGCAGCATATGGATTCCGAGCCGAAAGAACTGCTCATCTCTTGAGGCCAAAAATCAAACAAGCCAATATCGGATACTCTTTTTCAAAGTGAAGAATTTTACAGAGAGGGTTCTTCACCGATCGAAACAAATAGCAGTGGGACTGGCCATGGTCTGGACTATAAAGTGGGTGAGGCTAAGCTTCCCAACCACTTCATTCTGAATACTTTTTAACAGGTATATTAAAATGTGGCCGAGCGTAGTCAGGATGGAATATTACGGTTTCATGGCTGGCCGCATATTCTGGGCGCATTTCGGACAATGTCCGCTTCAAACGAATGTGATGGGTCAGTCAGATTTCAGCAACTCATAATAGATAGGACCAAGGCGAATTCATATAAGGTGTACTCGTTCCTACAACAAATACAACAATACAAAAACAACCTACATTTTGTTTTTGCTTTTTACTGTCTGTCTGTCAAAAAACACAAGTATGGCGAATTCAATATTAAACTGGAATTTAACAACAAACCAGTGTAAGTTTTATTTATTGCTTCATTTCATGTGGAAGATGTTAAAATGTTCACTAAAGAGTTCAAACGCGTGGAAAAACAGAAGAGATTGAATATAAAACAACACATATATAAGGCGCGCACCAACATAAAAACAAATTTTTACAGTTTGGGTAAAACAGCTGATGATCAGCACCCTGCTTTTAGATGAATCCTGCTGTTCGCAAACATTTTAAAATTTCTGCTTGAATAGCTCTCTTGTTGAGTTTGACAACAAGCTTCATGGAGTAATTCCTCCAAATCTTCGTCTTCAAACTTTTTTGGCTGGCATCTCCCATTTTGAACCGTTATATGTGGCATGGATAAGCATTTTGGTGACGCTCCACACCTTGATGTTATGCCTCAAGGAGAAATATGGTGCGAAACCGGTGCTCCGAGGTGCACGGCCCTCATTCCTGGCACGAAATTAATTTATTAAATTCGCAGCTGAATAGTGTCTTATCTAGTGCCATGGGGATCCTTTGGCCCCAGGACTTTAAAAGCCAAAGCGGGTAGAAAATCATTGGTTAAAAGACTGATTTTTGGGCTAGTGACAAATTTCGGGCCACCAAATGTATCTTACTGGGTGCTGTTGCCGATACAACATAGCCATTGAAAGTACAAGGTGGCGCAAAAGTAATCCTCCTATCAGAAAATGCTATAAATTTTGCGATTGGCACCTAATGTCAGTTCTGTTTTGACATTTGTGTAGTAAACACATGCGAAATATACATTAATAAACAATGTTACGCTACACTGCTCCAGAACGCGGAATTTTGCTGACTATTTATTTGACCAATAATCGGCAAAATTTATAGCATTTTCTGATAGGAGGATTACTTTTGCGCCACCTGTTAGCAGAAAGCAACTGGCGTTGTGCATATTGAGGTAGTAGCATCCGTGATGTACTGGTCGTTGGGCTTGGTTTTCTGTCGAGGTCAAAAGTGTATGTTATAGTACGCTCACTTTGACTTTTATCGACTGAAAACTTTTGTAGTCAGAGACCATATATACGGACTGGATTACCAGGGCGTAAGTTGCATCTTTTATAATTGTGCTGGGCTTGTTAGTTGACTAGCTAGCTATGGATGGCAGGGATTAGATAGCCCGAGCTCTAGAGCAGGGGGTTTGTGCTTTCATCTGTGCAGTCAATGTACAAGAATTTGCCAATTGAGTGTTCCTTGCAAGTCACTCAATGGCGATGATAGACACATTGTTTCTATCTGGTCGTAAGACCAACGTGCGGTTTTGGCCTCAGCGACAGGTACCCACGTAAATCTTAGACACATCTGTCTATATATGTTAATGACTTAGTAATCCAGATATAGACCAAGTGGCATAATTCAAAAAAAAAATATCAAAAATGTAAGTTAAATGGTTTCATTTTTATTAACTTAATTAATATGTATGTTAAGAATTTTTCGATCTCAGTCCTTAGATACCCGCTGAACCAGGACTATAGCTTATATATTGATGTTTCTGTCATGTATGTAACAGAGATGTACATGAGTTGATTCACCTTTTTTCTATATGAATGAAATCACTGCATTTGTTGTGTTTTCAATCATCAACATGTGCTAAATATATTGCTTGCAGTGCTTGCGGTCTAACAATTGATAGCCATTTTATCAATCAGTTTTTAAATGCCGTTAGCAATAACAACTCAAAAATGATTACTGTGTTTTGATTCGTATGCAAAGTATTCAAATGATTCACAAAAGCTCGATGATAAGTTGAATGCATCAGTGCATTAATTTGTTTTAAATAAGATCTCGCGCATTGTTTAATAACTAAGTTTCGTCTTATTTTGATACAATGAAATCCGAAATAATAAAAAATATTGAAAATGGTGTTTTCCGTATTGTATAAAATAGAAATATCTTAAATTAATTGAAGCATACTCATATAGGAAAGTGTATTTTAACTCAAAAATCTCTTCCTATATTCATAACACTCATATTGATTCGCTGCTTTTTTGAATGGTAAGAGTTTACTGAATATGCAAGCAATTACATGCATTTTGTAACAAAACACTTGCTGTGGTGAATCATGCAATGACAGTTTTCGTTTAGTTTATGTATAGTGATAACTCAGTATTCATTTTTGCAAAATAAAAAAATATGTAATTTGAATGGTATTCATGCACATCTCTGGTATGTAAGTTATTTGGAGGCTCCGGAAAGTTGATTTAAACGGACACACAGACATGACTATATCGACTCCGCTATTTATGACACTACGTTACAAATAAAAAAAATTGAGTACCTGCTTTGAAATGTCATGTTACCTATAATTTACTAAACATACATACAAATTTTCTTTTCATCACGTCTCATTTTTATTCTGAAAATTATATTAAAAATTAAAAGTCTAAAATAGTTTTTAAAGAAATCTACTAAAAACAACCAGAATTTTTTGCACTAATTAAGTTTTGTTTTATCACTTATATATAAAATACTCAAAAAGAATCAATTTATAAAATTTGAACACAAAATATCGTGAAACTTTAACGTTTTCTTTTGAGCTTTGAATGATCATCTCGTTTTAAAAGCCAACAGTAATCTCCTAGCATAAAGCTTCTTTACATCCTTTATAAAGCTTCTTTACATCCTGGTGGAGTCTCTCACCCTGCTTATCAAATCCCTTTTATAACTGTTTTCGATGATAACCAGGCAAAATAAGTTCATCGTTAATAAGCTTTTCATCAATGTGCGTATTTGTGGTCCCACAAATATTCCTTCTATCTCCCTCTTTATTCATAACATTGATAAAAATGTTCATCAAACCAAAATTTATATGCAGTGTTCGTAAATCTATCAATGGTATAAGTATATTTCACATTAGTTGTTCCGCAAACAAACTCTGACCTTTCTGGCCATACTTTTGATGCATTTAAGCAGTTGTGATGACCACTTAGTCTAGTATTCATATTGGATGGTTAAATAATTGAGTACTAAACAAAACTTAATAATAAAAAAGTTCAATACATCGAAAATATTAACTGTTTCTTTTAACCTTAAGTAGAAAACTAGACGTGATTGCACATGACTCATTGAGTAAGCAAGATTTTGTTGCCAACAGGTTTTAACAAGACAACATTTAGAAATTTGCAGGACAAACAGAATACAGCATCTGAAAGTTTGTCGGTCATGTGGATGTTATGACAATTTATTGAGAATAAAATTAAAATCTATCTTGTCACCAGGAACAAAAATCGATATTTTTAAAGAATTTATTGCAGTTATAAAGGATGCCAGTAATAACCAGCTTACGTGTTAACATAAAAGGATCATATTCAGGTCCCCAAAGAACTTTGGATATATGTGTCTTGACAACTTCTGCAGAAATCATTAGAAGGAAAATTTATTATCTCACCTATTGCCAGAAACCATAGCCATAAAAGCCTGTAGTTAATATAGAACATCTGTTCCGAGCAGACACAAGAAGTACACCGATATACAAATGACATGCATGAAAGCGGAACAAAAACCAAATAATCGATTTCCGAGGAAAGTTGATTTCAATAGAAAAACGGACATGAATATATGGTCTCCGATATATATAACGATCCAGAAATTACAAACGAAATGACAAACTTATGTGGTGAAGCGTATAGAATTTATTATCACTTAATTCCTTTAGTAAGAAGCTCTCATAACAAACATTTCTCAAGAAAATATTTCAACTTTAAATAAAAATGTTCTAGTAAAAACAAAAGACATCAGACAACAACCTGAGAACCTCTACAAAAACGAAAGACATAAGAAACATGCGTTGTTACAACAAATACAAAATTAAAAGCGCAAAAAAAAAAAAAAAAAAACAGTAAAACTAACTAAATATATCAATCAAAATAAACAATATTTATGACATAAGTAAATATTACATTAGCGACATTCTGTTAAACACAGAAAAAACCTTTAAACTTACAAAATAACAAAAACAACAACAACATAAAAATGAATAAAAACATGACATATACAACAACATTAACAACTATCAAAACAACAACAACGACAAACGAAAAAAAAATAAATAAATAGTTAAGTCAAGCAACAGTACTTTTACCATAAATGCTGTTTTAACACATTTATTTTAATGTTGTCGTTGGCTTTTTCTCTATTTATTCTACAATTTTATGCAGTTTTTTTTTTGTATTTTTTTTGCTCAAAATTGCGTCTAGTTTTAGTGCACTGGGTTTGTACTGTCGCTGTATTGAATAACTTGTGCATTTCCTTTCTTTTTCGAATGGTATTGAACTAAAGAAAATACATACCAAATAACAAAAAGAAAAAAAAAAAAACAGCACAGAAAAAACAACTTAAATGTACTGAAACGTGTTAGAGTTGAAAATGTGTTCTTTAGTGGTTTTTGTTTGTTTCTAAAAATATCATGTTGTTTGAAAAGGAATAGAGGAGAAAAAGTTAAAGTTAAAAAAAAAAAACAAAAAAAAGAAATACTCGTCGACTTTATAACGGAAAACCAGCGGTTGGGAGGCTTGTTCCTATGTGTATGTATTGGTACTTTTATGGCTTTCTTTTGTTAAAGTCTGTAAGTAAGAGAGCTATTATTGGTAACTGGGCTGTTTGTATTTTTTTTTGTTTTATTTTTCCTAATCATTTTTCTTTCTGTGTTAAAGGCTTAAGGCTTAATTCTTTCTTTTCTTATACTAAGGTTTTTTCTAACAACTGCTTATTTATTAGCTTGTTAATATAGACTATCTATTTTATGAAAAAAGTAATATTATTACATTTATTTTTAAAACAAAATACATATTTGTAAATTAAGGTTACAGGGAATGTACATTTAAATAAAATATTGGTAATTTATGCTTTTAAGTTTTAACTTTTCAAATATTATTATTAATATTGCTGAGTGCTGATTGGGCTACATATAAATCATTGCACAAATGTATTACAAACTTTGTTAGGAAGCTGAAAAAGCAATTTTGGAGAAAAGTCTCCCTTCAGTGGTTTATAAAGCTCTTCAGAAATAAGTCGGCTATGGAATATTTTATTGAGAAATCCAATGGACCACAAATAGTAATTACAAGCTGAAAGTACTCATGGAAACAGATTTCCTACGCTGTAGAACTAAACTCTTTGTCTAAGGAGAACAATGATACAGATGAATATGACGTAACGAATATACCGATCTGAGATCATTTTATATGATGTGCTGTCAAAAGCTTCCATCCCTTTTAATCTGATGCTGTCATTCCAGTGAACTTATTTAGTTATAGTAATCGAGTTCTACCTATGCTTGTCTCATTAATATGGACAGCAAATAGAACTGTATTCATACGCAAATGAGGGAAAACTTCTCATACCAAGGTTAAGTACATAAGTCATATCAGAATTTTCTCTTTTCTACATTAAACAGTGAAAAGTAGTATTGATGTCTATTTAAGATCATACCTTGGACCACGTACTCTCTCAAGAGCTCTACATGCCTACACAAACGGTAGATCTATCGAAACTGCACTAAACTCACTACCATATAGAAAATTCCCTGAACTATAAGAAAGCACTTTGTTTGTCTTAATATAGAGGAAACCAGAATCGGGTATTAATTTCCAAAATGACGGTTCTGGGTACAAAGTGTACTGCACTGGAATCTTAACCTTTTCAGACATTTTGTCAAATATATTGGACATTTTCTTTTTTCCTTTTGAAGTCATATAGCGTTGACGTAAATATACAGCTTTTAACAGTTAATGGCGTTATCAAAAGAGTGTTTACTAGATGATACACATATACGATTTTCACAAATATATACATGTTTACTGTAACCATATAAATGGTTGATACAATCATGTGAATCGTAAATTAACCATTTTATTGCAACTACAATCATATTTTCAGTTCTCTATATCAACTATTTCTCTATAATGTCTGAAAGGGTTAATATCAATACTTCGCTAAAAGTCAAGCAGAAACATGTTGCATGACTACTGCTTATTCGAGCGATGTGGCAGAGGCATTATGTTACCAATGCACTGGAACCATAACATGAATACCCTGCTAAAAGCTAAGGAGAACAGATGTTGCATGACTATTGCTTATGCCAACGATGTAGCGGTATCAGCTATGAGCTGATATCCAAATAAAATTCATAAGGATATATAAATTCTCTAAATTTATTACCCCTAGGATAACTAGAGTAATGCTAGCCAATAATACCAAATAACTTGGACTAATAGTGGATAACAAACTTAATTGGACTTGAATTCACAGCAATACAAAAATGCAATTATCCTGTGTTAAAAACCCTAAAAACTTATACTGGCTACACGATTTTATTATCAAAACAATTCTATCCACCACATCTTCATATTGATTACGTGATACCGGAACATGTTTGTGGTTTTATGATAAATGTATCGCATAGATCCGACTAAGACAATACCCTTCATGTTTTGGAGAATAGCATCCAGATACAGTGCTATAATTTCGGATCAGCTTTTTTTAAGCTGAAAGAATGGCTATAAAAGTAGCCGCGAAACAAATTCAGTATCAACGAATATCATACAGGCGACAGAAAATGTGTACATCACATCGAATATTGTCCAAGAATGCCGGATGCCACTAGAGGAGATAGCGATACACTCATCGGTTACATTCGAATGAATTGAGATGTGTGATTTCGTGATTTCACACAAACTTCACTCAATTGCCAAAAGTAAGAACTGGCCCAATATGGATATGCAGAGGATCGATTTGTAACCCTCTTGGGGTACATCCACAAGATAATGTCTTATGTAGAATCTGTAATTATGAAGAACAAAATAAGATCACTGAACATATTCTCAGACACTGTTCGGCACTTGGGAACCCGTGGGCTAATATTCTTGTCAACAAATACTTATTGGCAAAACCTTTTTATACAGAGGTTATTTTGGGTAAGATCCACACTTTCATTAGAACAGCAGCATAGCTAGAGAATGATAGCAGACAAGGACTAATGGTTCGATGGTCACAGAGACCTAACCTAAACTTGCAATCTTCTTTACAACAGAGCCGGCTTGTGTTTTCGTAATACGATTGGGCTTTTCCCGGTATTTAGTAGGGCTTAGCTTCGAATATAGTTACTTTTTCGGCTTTTGAACTATATACAAATAGAGACAATTTGGAGAGTTCAATCGTTTGGTTCGCAATCGTCACAGTTAGTTGGAAAGTTGCTCTCGATCGGCTAATAAATTTTAACTATGGGTAATACTATCGATGTAATCGGTGAAGAATCCGTTCGGTTAACTACTGGATAAAATAATGTTAGCTTCGTAAAGTAATGCTTTGTTACCCAGGATCAAAGTAATCTAACACTCTCACCTAGACAGTATGATGAGGGCAAAATCCAACATACAAGTGTACGTGAAAGTCTCGTTGAAACTATAAGGAGACAAAATTAAGAAATATCGGAACATGAACGTGTGCAGTGGAATGTGATAAACAGCATAC
Organism: Calliphora vomitoria; assembly: GCA_942486065.2. NCBI lineage: Eukaryota > Metazoa > Arthropoda > Insecta > Diptera > Calliphoridae > Calliphora > Calliphora vomitoria. Next base: position 110,322,429 of record OW818030.2, on the reverse strand, counting down.
TCACGGGAAGAACATAAGCTCAAAATATGGATTACGGAAGAGACATGGCGACTTATTTATGAGATAGGACGATTGAACAAGAGCATCGAGAACAAACTTGGAGATCCTATATCCGTCTACTGACCGCATGGTTGAATGCAGTGCTCGACGGGATAAGGTATCTTGGGAGGAAAACATGGCCTCAGACGTTCCAGTTGCGGTGAATACACACAGGAATAGGGATCTATATAGATTGGTAAAGGAAATCCGCAGCTATTACTTCATCTGTGGACCGGCAATTGGGAATATGGACCGACTACTTTGTCGACATATTATCAATACTGGAAGACACCCCGACGCTCAATGTCAATGTGTAACTCCATATGCAACAGTTGACATAAATATGGCCTGCCCAGAAGATGCGGAAATAGTTAAAGCTATAAAAGCACTCAAGAATGGAAAAGCACCAGATATGGACAATATCAACCCGGTCCCCATCTTATTATCGAAAACTTCAAAACTTCACATGCACTTCACCCATAATATTGGGGTATAATAAATGTACCCAAAAAGGGTGACCTGACGGAATGTTGAAATTGGGGGGGCATAACCTTATTTCGAATGATTAACGAAGTACTAGCTCATATCCTTTATGACAGATTATCCTCCTCATTGTCTTTCCAACTTCGTTCTGAGCAGGCTGGTTTTAGGGCACACTACTCATGCACGGATCATTTGAACAGACTTCGTAATATTGTCAAACAATCGGCACATTTATAGACTTTCCTAAAGCCTTTGATACCCGGCTCTACAGGGCAAAGGAGTTCCACATGAATTGAATGATCTAATTGACTGATCTAAGACAACGACCATTAGAGGAGGCATCATATGGGGCCTAACTGGACGCCTCGAAGATCTCGATTATGCTGACGACATACGTCTTATAGCCCGCACATTCAACGATATGGCAGCCAAACTAGGGGAAACACGGACCAAGGCAAGTGATAATGGTTTAAATGTTAACATAGCAAAGACCAAGGTTTCGAAATCCCAAAAATTCCAAATTGACAACGTGGATCTTGAAGATGTACAATTGTTTATGTATCTGGGAAGTGTCATATCAGAATCAGGTGGCTGGCGAGACTATATTACAAATCGCATCAGAAAGGCAGAACAACCTTTTGGGGCACTGCAAAAAGCGCCACATCTTTTTATCTAACGTACATTCCTTCCTTCTGTACGGCTGTGAATCCTGGAAGACCACAGCTAGTGACATACAATCCTTGCAGGTATTCAATAATCGTACGTTACGAAATCTGGTCAAGATATTTTGGACGAATATTATATCAAACAGAGACCTTTGGGAAAGAGCAGGTGAAACACCAATACGTATGCAGATCATCAATTGTAAATGGAGTTGGATTGACCATGTTCTCAGATGTACCAACGTAGCCAAGATGGCAATTGAACCCCCAAGGCATTAAAAGAAGAGCCAGACCACTTCTTCCTCGTCTCCTGGAGGAGACAAATCAAAACTGTAACAAACTCAAGTAGAAAGAGCTGGGCCGAAGTGAATCTGATAGCACAGGATAGACCACAATTGAACAACTTTATTGTGGCTTTTTGTTCCACCTTGGAGTCATAGAAATCAATATCTTTAAAGTATGTATAACAATTTAGGTAATAATTATATTTTCTTACATGAAACTTATTCCAAAATTTAAGTCATAAGTATTTAGAACTGAAAATATGAAATATACCAAGTTGGTGGTTGCATGATAAAAGATTTTATAAACAATTTAAAACTCATTAGATAAACAGCTTCACATAAGGGTTAAACCAGTTTTCATAAGATGAGTTCTACTAAATAACACAAAGTTGTTAATGGTTATTATGGTAATTTATTAGCTAAAAAATTACACGAAAACCACAAAACATTAAATAATTTCCATAAATAAATACATCAAAACAAGAGGAAATTATTAAGTAATTTTCTATTGGCATACATTTCAATGAAAAACCGCATTTCCTGTAAATTCTTCATAAACACCGCAATAGATCGTTACATTGTTACATCATAATATTATTGAAATATGTTGTAGCCAATTTCTGTTATTTATTTGTTAAACAGCCCAATTCAGAAAAAGTTGACCTCTCTCTCACTAAATTTGAAATAAAACTATTATGATATTGCCATAGATAGCAAAACCAATTTTGTCTACAGTTTCATTTCCATAAAACATCAGCCATTATTATTACTTTAATTTTTTCAGTTTTTGTTGCTTGTGATTTGATCACTTGCAACACCCATAACCATTTTTCCTAACTACTTAACACTTTTTAACCGCAATCTAAACTGAAACCGATTCTTCTTATCTTTTGTTTCGCCATAAACATAAAAAGCTGCATGCGTGCCTCCCTGCCGATAATAAAGAAGTTATGAGAAGTTTGCTAAAAAGAATGCACAATTCAGGAAATACTTAGCTACAATAGCGTACGAAAAATAAAAAGAACACAAAGTCTTAGTTCGTCATTGAAGTGAACTTTTCCGAGGAAAAACAAAACAAAACAGAAATGCACCTAATAAGAGGATTTTGCAAAAGTCTCTATGTGAAATCAAATCGTACCGCACCGCATCACACACACACAATTACGGCTCTAACAACTTTATAGACAATTCTTTTTATCAGTTCTTAGTTATAAACGTAGATTCTTATTATTGTTCATATGCGATGCACTCAGAGAAATATGTTTGTTTTAGAAAAATAATTTTGATCAAAAATAGAAATCAATACTTAATACTGATGCAATTTAATTAATTTTATTTCTATTAATTTCAAGACCTTATGGGTTTTTCCGAAAAATGTTCTAAATATCTTGAAATTATATTCATGACTTCTTATTAAGTCAAATGTCAGCTAAGTTTTAGGTCACTTCTCGACCTTTTTCACCTCTTTTATCTATTACGCTTCCTTTAAATGATCCCAAATCTATTACTATTTCAGCCATTTTTTTAAAACGATTTATTTTCGAGTGTAAAATTCTACACACATAAATGTTTATATAATATCAAACATAAAGCTAGAATGCACCTTTTTCTCTATTTAAGTAGTTCTTACTGCATCCAACCGCTTTGATGCACATCAGTGAGCATTTCTTTAGCAAAATCAACGAAATAATAAAATGGAAAGAAGAAAAAAAAAAAAAAACAACAACAGAAATTCAATTTTTGTATTGTACTTCTGGTTAAATTTGTATGCAGTGCATAACTCTTTAAAAGTGTGTACGTAGTACGTACAATGTATCGCAGAGTTGCACTAATGTGTGGCATTGTGTTCGCAAATGTTATGGCCAAGGTTTTCTTTCATACTGCTGTTTTGTTTGCAACTCTCTAATGTTTAAAAAAAGGGTAAATTTTATGCATTACCATGTACTCAAGTGTAATGTGTTTGGGCGCAAAACGTAAAACAGATCTTTATAAAAGATGTGTTTGTAAGAAATGTGAACAGTGGTTAAGAGAAAAACTAAATATATCAATTACACAAATGAATAATTAAAATCATTTGTCTTAAAAAATATAAACTTTTTGGAAAACTCTGCAAATATATGAAAAAAATGATTCGATTAACTTCGAAATATAAAATTTCTTGTTTTATAAATTTAAACTTCTTCGTGCCAATACAATGGTTAGTTCGGTTTAGAAGTGGAGATTTTTACACGGAATACAAAAATCGCCCAGGCCAGCCAAAAAAGTTTGAAGACCAAGAATTGGAGGAGGCATTACTCCATGAATATTGTTGTAAAACTCAACAATAGCTACAAAATCATTGGGAGCTACAATTGGGAGCAGCAATTTCAAAACGTTTGCGAGCAGCAGGATTCATCCAAAAGCAGGGAAATCGGGTACCATACGAATTGATGTCGACAGACCTTGAAAGACAATTTTGCATGTCCAGAATGATGCATGAAGAGATACTAAAAAGAAAATAATTTTTGTACCAAATCATTACTTGCGATGAAATATGGATCCATTACAATAACCCGAAGCCTTATTGACACCAAAGGCTAATCGCCATGGCACTAATGTAATTCTCTGAATTTGGTGGGATCAAAAGCTGGCCGAAAAACGCCCAGAATAAGGACTGAGATCGAAAAATTCTTAACACACGTTTTTCATTAAAACTTTTAACCCAAGTATTATTTGATATTTTTTTTTTTTTTTTTTTTATCATGTTACCTTTGTAAAGCATGTCAGTTATTATGTTTAATGTCAATTAAGTTCATTTGTTGTTAATCTGATTAAAATTAGTGACCAGAAAAAGTACGTACTGTAATTATTAAACATTTTCAACAAAACCCAACCTGGTCCTACAAAAAATTTTCCAAACAATCAAATGTCTGCCGTCAAACTATTTCCAATGTTATTCAACAGTACCGGGAGAACTTGTCCGTTGATATAAAACCTGGTTCAGGTAGAAGGAATGGTTCACATGATGTTTATTAAGCCAAAAAAATAGAAAGCATTTTCAAAAGAGCTCCCAGCATTCGGTTAGCTCAGAGCTCGGACTACTTGGTACGAAAAGTTAAAGCCGATGCAGGTTTAAAAACATACAAGGCTGACAGGAACGTTGCTAAAAATTTAGAGGCCAAAAACAGAGCACGGAAATGAAGTCAAATTTTATAAAAACAAAATATTCCTGCTGATAATGGATGTTCTGGCAGATTTTTCTTAGCTTCCGGGTCAAAATTTTGATGTTGCTGATGCTCGAGGAAATGTTGAAGAAAAGTTTAGGACCCAAAAGCAGACAAAATTTCCCAAAAAGTTTTTGGTATGGCAAGTAATATGCAGTTGCGGCAATAAAGCCAAACATTTGTTACAAAGGGCTCTATAAATACCGAAATTTACATACAAGGAATGTTTACAAAAAAGAGTGCTTTCATTCATAAGACTTCTTAGTGTGTCCGCTTATTTTTGGGCTGACTTGGCACCCTGTCACTATGGTAAGAAATGTCTTGAGTAGTAAAATAACAATAATGTTTTATTTGTACCAAGAGAGGCAAATTCAGCAAACTGCCTGAAGCAAAGGCCAGTGGAAAGATATTGGGCTCTTATTAAAAAAGAATTGAAGAGCACAAAAAAGGTGTCCAAAAGTGTGGTAGATTTTAAACGGAGATGGACTACATGTTCGAACAAAGTGACGGAAAGATCAATTAAAACCTTAATGGAAGTGTTTCCGGAAAAGATTCGAAATTTTCGCTAGTGATTAGAACTATAATTTTTTTTTGTTTTTGTAAATTGGAATAATAACTTCAATCATATAAAAAAATCAATCATACATGTATGTTAAGAATTTTTCGATCTCAGTCCTTATGAGGCTACGTTTCGCAATACATGTTAAAAAGTATTTAAATGGAAGTGGTTTGGAAATTTTGCATCATCCGTTTTATAGTCCTGTCCATGCCCCGTCCGACTTTTATTTGTTTCGATCGATGTAGAATGCTCTCTTCACTTTGGAACAGATATTGGCTTGATTCGTTCTTGGCCTCAAAAGACGAACAGTACTTTCGGCTCGGAATTCATATGTTGTTAGTAAGGCTAAGACTTCGAATAAATTTATACTCTTCAAATATTTCAAAATAAAAGATTGAAACATTTTTTATTAACCCTCTAACCTGCAAACTTTAAAAAGCTAAAAAGTTGTAGAATTATTTTCTTTAAGATTATTGTGACCCAATAAACTCAGAACAGCCATCAGAAACTAATTTGCAAATTAAGTTTAAGGCAAGGTAAGGAGTGCCTCAGGGCATTGCTGCCGGGTTTAGGTGTAAAAAACAATAAGATGTTAACATTAATTATGATACTATTTTATTGAAATACTAATGAAAAAGATACAAAAAGTAAGAAAATATGTTTTTGAAGATCGCATTTTGAGCAAAGACACTAAGGGTACTCATTTAAACGCTTAAGTTTCCCATTTGTGCAAATGTGCAAATTTGCGCGACGTGTTTCATGAACCCACCTTTTCAATTTTGTGCAAGTTTACACAGAAAGTTTATATTTGTTAAAAATGTCAAATAAAAATAAATTCAACAAAAGTTGTAAAAAATAAGTTTTTTAAATTGTATAAATTTAAATTCTAAAAATGTTGAATGAAAGTTAAATCTTTGGAACAAACGATGATATACATAGTTTGGAAGATTTTGTATATGTTCTAGCTCTTGGTGAATGTTTCCATACACATTGCCATTCAATCCAATCATTCTGTTCCAAAGTTACACAATTTTCACATGCACAAAATATTTATATTTTATTTGATTTTTATTTTTCATAAATAAAAGTAAACAAAAGCAGCTGATATTCAAATGCACAATAAATTTAAGTTTGCGAGTCTAAATTGTCGCGCAAACTTATCGGAGTTGTGCAAACGAATTTCCATACATTTTTTGACAGTTCATTTGCGAGAGTGTAAAAATGCACAGATTGCACAGTTTGCGAGGCATTTAAGCGTTTACATGAGGACCCTTACTGTGTTTTCGACTTTTTTCATAGTTTGCACCATATTTTTTGCCTTACCAGATTAAAAAGTGGTCGAGATTGTCATAGCGGACGACAATAACATGATGTTTTCCTTTTTCTCCAACTATTGAACTTCCTGGCTGTGAATCTTCTTGTGGAGTACAATCTGATCATGAGTGAAGGCGGATTATTTAATCCGTCTGCGTTCTCTATCTGCCATTCCTATAATTTTTATAACAAAAATTTAACAAATAATGTAATAAAAATGTAAAAAACACGCTGATAAATTTAGCCGGAACCCGCAACAGTGCCCTGAGGCACCCCTTGCATTTTACGTTCTCAGCACACTATTTGTAAAGCATGCCTTGTGGCCCTTTTGCGGGTTAAACACCCTATAACTATTGTGTAACACAAATAACCATATACCATTCAAACATATTTTGTATGCAGAATCTGTTTATAAATAAAATAAAAGTTTTTCGCTTCCAAGACCGTTTCCTACTGAATACGACATAAAGTAATGTATTCATGGGGTTTTTATACCCACGTCTATCGGTCTGTTGAAAACACGATGTTGCCCTAACAAAAACAGCTAGCTGGCTGAAATCACTTGAACAATTATGGAAAGGAGAAGAATTAAGCTATCATAAAATGTATATTCCAAGAGATTAGGTAAGTTTTTATAAAAATTAATTTTGTTCGTAATTTTTTAAATTCGACAATAGTTATTTTAATTTTTTTCTATAAAAAGTTATTTTTTTTGCACAGTGTTGTAAAGACAATTAAATGTTATTATAGTTAATTGTTTTTATACCCTTCACTTTCGTGAGAAGTGTATATACATATAAGTTTGTCATTCCCTTTGTATTTTCCACAATATAATTTTCCGACCCCATAATGTATATATATTCTGGATCCTTATAGATAGCGGAGTCGATTAAGCAATATCCGTCTGTCTGTCTGTTGAAATCAGTTTTCTGAAGACACCAGATATCTTCCAGATCCAAATCTTCAAAAATTCTGTAAGACATGCTTTCGAGAAGTTTCCTATTTCCTATTTAAAAAAGTTTCAAGGGTTTTTGTTTTTTCAGTCGTGGTAGTCATTCTCGTGGAATTGCCCAAATGTATCAAAAAATGCACGTTATTATAAAGCGTAATAAGTTTTCTTTCCAAACCCGTTACAAAATTTAAAGTCGTACAAAAGGTGACTGAGTTAAAATTCGAAAAGTTGAAGAACATCACTGAAAACGTTTTTTTTTTTTGAATAACATCTGAATTTGAGGATGTTTCTAAAATTGTTTTACATAATTTGTGGTCTACTCAGCAATACCTATAACCCTCACTAAGTTGTTTTCCAAGTTTTTTTCACTGTAGCTCCGTGTAATTTAAATCGTTTTAAATCTTTTTAACAACTTTTGTATGGATCTCTTCATAATTGAGCCTAACCCCCCATACAAATACATATTTTTTTAATTTAATAAATACATTTTATAAAATATTAAAACATTTTATTGACAAAATAGTTTTTATTATAACAAAGCCTTTCGTTTAACTAATTACCAAAAAATGTGCATATAAATTAACGCTAAGTATATATAACACTGACTGAAAACACTGTGCCTGCAACAGTAACTAAATTTGCAACAACTGCATGCATACAGTAAATGTTGCACATACATACATACATACGTATCTACCTATATAAGTATGAATGGTGCGGTTTTCTTACTTTATGTGTCTTTAAACAATGTTGGGGCTGCGATGGCGGCATGCAGACTTAAAGTTTTAGATGAATTATTATTTTGTTGTCTCGGTGACCTCAGATTCTTAGAATTCTTTGCTGGAGTTTTTTTATAACTTCTATTAAATTTTTTTTATGTAAATTTTGTTAAACACTTTTTTTTGTATTGAAATTTTATTTTTTATTTCACAATTTTCACTAACTTTTATAATTTCTCAATCATTAATTTGCCAGCTGCTAAAAGAAAACTTTAAACTATGTAAGTTTTTAAGATCGTTTGTTAACGTTTTCACAAAGTTTTATTATCCGTAAATAAGTTCTTTTCACGTCACGTTCTCAGTTGCAACTAAAAGAAACTTGTTGGGGCCAAGTTGCAAGCAAGATACGTATCGTTGTTGCTCATATGCGTTGACGACTTTTTTTTTCGCTGTTACTTTTCTTTTTCTGTTCTTCCTCCTAATGTTCTTATGATATTGTAGTTTTTTTCACAATACTTTTTTTTTCGTCTTTCTTCATAACATCATCATTAGCAGTCAGCAACATCATCGCCATCGTCGTCATCATCATTATCATGCATGTGTATCGGTTTTGTTGTTGGTCTGTTGCCTTTTTTTGGTGGGGCCATTTAATATTATAAATGCAGGGGCTTCTGCATAATGTAAGCAAGAGTACGGTTTTGCGGTTCGTGGTCATACCCATCATGTGTTAAGGAAAAAACTACAAAAAAAAAAAAAAAAAAAAACACAAAGAGTTCTTTTATACACTCCATTGCTGTGGAATATAGTAGTTACAAAGAAAATGTTTTGCTAAAAAAGTCTTCCGTATTAATGTAACAAGTACGTGTGGTTGGTCTCTTGCAGATCAAATGATGATCAGTGTTTAACTGTTTAAATTCTATCACATTTGAACCAGAAAGTTTTTTTGTTCTTAAGTATAACCATGATAATGTTAAGTAAGTAGGATGTAATGTTGCCTGCAACATCATCAGTGTTGTAGGGTAATACCTTGACCCAGCTATAAATTTACCTTCACCTTTAGAGGTCTTGTGGCAAAGTTAATCATATGATTAATTTAATTTAAGTAAAAGAAGGTAAACATTTTCTTATTGCTCTTTCGTTGTTTTCTTCTGTAATTTGCTATTCTGTTAACAACAGAAGATGGTCTAAGTAAAGCTGGCGAGAATCTCTTGTTTGTATAACGTAGAATATGAAAATTTTGTTATGCTTTCAACTAAAAATTTGATTGTTTTCGTTTTTGTATTCATCGATACCTAGTTGAATAAATTATTCTTTTTCGAAGTATATATCTATGGTCAGATGTTGACTCTTCGTAACAAATAATTGAACATCAATTTGTATAAAAAAGTCCAACCATTTCATCATAGCACCGATCAGTCTAATATGCAGTTATAACTAAATCCTCCCAGTTGAGTTGTCAGCACATTGTCATAAAAATGGTTTATTTTCAGAGACAGCAATTCATGTTGATTAAAAATAACCTGTTTAAATTTGTCTGTCTTTTACAAGGTATCAACATCTGACCAATGATATACAGTGGTTGACAATATCCAATTAGTAGGTTCAAATCCAAAAATTTCAATTAAGGAGTCGTAAAATTCTTAACACACGTTTTTCATTAAAACTTTTAACCTAATTATTATGTGATTGTTTTTATCAAGTTACCTTTGTAAAACATCTCAGTTATTATGTTTAATGTCAATTATATTCATTTGTTATTAATCTGATTAAAATGAGTGACCAGAAAAAGTGCGTACTAAAATTATTAAATATTTTGAACAAAACCCAACTTGGTCCTACAAAAAGTTGGCCAAACAATCAAAGGTCTGCTATCAAACTGTTTCCAATGTTATTAAACAGTACCGGGAGAACTTGTCCGTTGATATAAAACCTGGTTCAGGTAGAAGGAATAGTACACATGATGTTTCTAAAGCCAAAAAAATAGAAAGCATTTTCAAAAGAGCTCCCAACACATTCGGTAGGAAAGCAGCCCAGTTAGCTCACTGCTCGGACTACTTGGTACGAAAAGTTAAAGCCAATGCAAGTTCAAAAACATACAGGGCTCAAAAAGTTCCTGAAAGGAACGCTGCAAACAATTTAGAGGCCAAAAACAGAGCACGGAAATTGAAGTTAAATTTTATAAAAAAAATATTCCTGCTGCATAATGGATGACGAAACGAATGTTCTGGCAGATTTTCCGCAGCTTCGGGGTCAAAATTTTGATGTTGCTGATGCTCGAGGGTATGTTGAACAAAAGTTTAGGACCCAAAAGCAGACAAAATTTCCAAAGAAAATTCTAGGTATGGCAAGCATTATTGCGCCAAAAAATCCAAACATTTGTTACAAAGGGCTCTATAAATACCGACATTTACATCAAGGAATGTTTAGAATTACATTCATAAGACTTCTTAGTGTTTCCACTTATTTTTGGCCTGATTTTGCACCCTGTCACTATGGTAAAAAAGGATTTAAGTGGTAAAAGAACAATAATGTATTTGTACCAAGAGAGGCAAATTCTCCAAACTACCTGGAGCTAAGGCCAGTGAAGAGATATTGGGCTCTTGTTAAAAGAGAATTGAAGAGCACAAAAAAGGTGTCCAAAATTGTGGTAGAATTTAAACGGAGATGGACAACTTGTTCGAACAAAGTGACAGAAATTACTATAAAAACCATAATGGAAGGATTTCCGAAAAAGGTTCAAAATTTTATCACTAGTGTTTAGAACTAAATTTTTTTTTTTTTTGTAAATTGTAATAATAATTTCAATCAAATAAAAAAAAATCAAAACTGTAAGTTTAGTGGTTTCATTTTCATTAACATATATGTATGTTAACAATTTTTCGATCTCAGTCCTTATATATACTTAAATCGAACTAAGGGGTATTTTCATTATAATGGTATTGAGAAAACAATGGGTTTAGTAGAATAGGTTCAATTTTTCCAAAAATGTTTTGACTCCTTTAGTGACTTGGATATCGCTTTACAGCGACGAGACATAGAAAAAATGAAAGAATCATCTCCATTGAAATATTTTTCCATTCCCTTATAAAGCCTTCCTTCGTGGTATAATTTAAAACAGTTTCAAAAACCAGTATTAAGATCATTTATTTGGTGTATGACTTAAAAATGCGGGATTTTTTAAACATTTTAGCTTATATTTTGAAACGTTTGCATAATATAATATTATTCAAACATTGTTAGCTATGACCTTTTCCCGTCATTCTGGCAACCTATGGATTCCGAGAACTGCTTATCTTTTGAGGCTAAAAACGAATCAAGTTAATTTCGGATACTCTGGTCTGAATTGAAGCGTATCTCAGAGAGCGTTCTGCTTCGATCGAAACAAATAGTAATAGGACAGAGCAAGGTCTGAACTATAAATCGTGTGAGGGAAAACTTCCCAACCACTTCATTCTAAATCTGGCCGCATAATCTGTGCGTTTTTCGGCTAATGCTCGGTGTGATAGCTCATAATATACAGGGTCCTCTGGTTCCACCAAATACACAACATTACCTTAGCGCTATGGATATTTAGCCTATGTGTCGATACGATATCTTACGCTTTGTGTTCTCGTAATGGATCCATTTTTCGTCGCAATTAATTATTCGGTAAAAATATGATTTTCTTTTTTATACCGTTCAAACATCATTTCAGACATGTAAAAACGTCCTACTTTTGGGTGAATCCTGACGTCACAAACGCTTTGCTGCTTGAGTATCGCTAATGTTTTTAGGCAAGCTCTTGTTGAGTTTTACAACAATTTTCATAGAGTAATGCCTCCAATACTTGGTCTTAAAACTTTTTTGGCTGGCCTGGGCGATCTTTGTCTTCTGTGTCAAAATCAGAACTTCTGAACCGAACAAACCATCTCCCGCACGTTAAAACAGATGGAACATATTCACCATAAGCTTTGGTGAGCTATCGGTGTGCTTCAGCGGCATTTTTTTCAAATTTAAGAAGTAAAGCAAAACTTCCCGTATACGACGATTTGTTGGTACATAATTCGGCATTTTCGAAGAAAAAAATGTTGTTGTTTGTCCTATAATGTTCAACACCTAAATGACAGATATATACCCTTCAAATGGCATATACGTTATTAAAAACCAAAATCGTATACATGAGATACGCCATTTATTGTAAATTTTTAACATTTAATATTATTCTCCTTTTTGAATGTTCTTTACTTTAACTTCAACTTACTGTGCGAAAGAATTTACAAAAATAAATAATCAGAATAAAACAAATATTGAAATAATTGTAAGACATAATGATTTTAACTTGTTATTTTACCATTCATCATTAAAGGCAAGTGTATATATAAGTCTGTATATTTTTTATTTACGAGCACATAAAGTATATATATTTTGGAACGTTATAGAATTTAGCAGACTCAATATAGCCTGTCCGTCTGTATGTTAAAATCAACATTCGGTAACTATATAACTATAGTTTCGGTTCGGTTGTTATTTAAAATCGTGAAAGTCGGCACACAAATTGCTGAGTTATAAACAAATAAACAAAAAAAAAAAAAAAACACGACAACCTTTATTTTTGCTTAAAACGCAGAAATTTACTCTATTTTAATATAAAACTTAGTAAATTTGAACTTATCTTGGAAATAATATATATTTATATAAACGAAAACTTAAATTACGGAATACACTTAGTTTTCTAAAAACATTCCATTGTATTGTCACTCTCTGTATTTAAGCATAAAAATTTAACTATAATAATGTAATAATGAATAATGTCTATATAATGAAACAAATAAAAACCCACCTTTTTAATAATATAGACTTTCTCATACAATTCTTCATACGCAATATTTACTTTTAATTTATAATATTTTTCAAAGATTATTATTTTCAACCATGATTTGGCACAAAATTTTAATTATTTATCCAACAACATCTTTAAGTGTCAACACACTTATAAAACTATAAATACAAGAACAATTGTTCAATTGCTACAATTTTGAAGTTTTAGTTTTTTGTTTCGTGTGATTGCTAAATTATTGATTCATATTAACAATCATAAACCAGTGCGCTTCGGTTCCCCTATCATAGTAAAATATAAAAAAAAAGTATTAATGTAGGTATTTCTCAAACAATCTAACTTCATGCAAGGGTAAGAAAATAACACATGCTAAAAATTGAGATTCTCAATTGCAATTCACTTGATATTCGAAAATAACTAACTAACTTGGTATGGGAGATACCACTCCACTGTTCTGATTCTTTTATGAAAAACAAGTAAGAGAGCTATATTCGGCTTATATACCCTTCACCAAATTATACTTTCAAATTGATTTTTTTTTTTCGAAATTGTTTTCACATTTTTTTTTTTAATTTTTAAAAAAAAAAAATTTTAAACAATTTTTGGTTAATTTAAAAAAAAATTTATGACAAAAAAATTTGTTTGGTAAAAAAAAATTCGTGTTAAAAAATATTTTTCCAGATTTTGACCATAGTAGGTCCAAATTACTACAGCCTTATATACATCGTTGCAATGGACTTATTGTTTATATTGTCTATATTAATGGCTTAGTAATCCAGATATAGATCAAAAATATACCAAAATTCGAGGTTGTCCCGGTTTTTTCCTAATATCTCAGCCATTTGTGTGCCGATTTTTTCGATTTTAAATAGCGACCGAGCCGGAAGAATTCCCGATATATTGATGTATCAATCATGTTTGTACAGACGGACATGGATATGTCGACTTCGCTATCTATAACGATCCAGAATATAAATACTTTCGGGTTCGCAAATGAAAAATGTAGAATTACAAGCGGAATGACTAAAGGTACGGTCACACACAGCAAATATTTACTTAAAAAAGCGTAACCACTTTCTTATTACGAATTTTTTTGACGTTGTTTACTCTTACAAGTGTTTTGTAAGATCAAACAGCATCAAATAAAATGAAAATTAATATTTGCTTTGAATTGTCCTAATTAAAAGGAGTTTTTGACAATAAATATAAGAATTTAATTATATTTTATTTAGTGGTTACGTCTATTTCGTCAAATATTTGCCATTTGTGACCCTACCTTAACTTGTATATATCCATGCCACTCATGGTGAAGGGTATATAAATAACTCATATCAAGCTTTACTTTAACTACTATAATTCTTCAATTACAAATATGTTCTTTATACAGGAGGGGTCATTCCTACTAAGCCGATCCCACCCAATTTCAGCCAAACATCTTAAAAATATAAGTGATTCAGACAAGGACTCTCGAAATTACAATTTTCTTTGTAATGGCGGTCCCACGCCCATTGTTCCGGTCACGCTATTTTTCGTACAATGATCAGGAAAAAATTCATTTTTAGTAAACCTCCGTAGAATGATAATAAATTGATTGATACAAAGTTTAAATACTTTTAGAATTATATTTTTCCAGATATTCGATTACATTGTATGGAAGGTGCCACGACCACTAATGAAATTCCGACCATTTTCAGGCGACCATGGTCGACAAAGTTTGAAGATCTTGTAGTTATAACTTTGTATGTAAGGTGACTCACCTCCTTTTCCGACCCCTCCCATTTTGGTTCCCCAGATATTCGAAATTCCAATCCCGAAAATTTTCAGAGAAACTATGCAAAATTATAAAAAAACCTTTTTGGACAAAGTTTGAAGAATCTTGGAATTATAGTTCACAAAATATTTAGAAATAACTAGAAATAACATTTCTTATCACTTCATGAAGTTTAACCAAAAATGGCACGGAATGAATAGGTGGTGAGTCGCCTCCCTTACAAAGTAAATAACAGGTGGCGCAAAAGTAATCCTCCTATCAGAAAATGCTATAAATTTTGCGATTGGGCCCTATGTCAGTTCTGTTTTGACATTTGTGTAGTAAACACATGCGAAATACACGTTAATAAACAATGTTACGCTACACTGCTCCAGAACGCGGAATATTGCTGACTATTTATTTGACCAATAATCGGCAAAATTTATAGCATTTTCTGATAGGAGGATTACTTTTGCGCCACCTGTTATTTACTTTGTAAGGGAGGCGACTCACCACCTATTCATTCCGTGCCATTTTTGGTTAAACTTCATGAAGTGATAAGAAATGGATTCGTATAAAGTTTGACTTCAAATTATTATTTGAAGTTTGACTTCTTAATTATTTACATCAACAAATTGGACAAACACACATAACTCTTAAAAACCTGAACCGATTTCAATAAAATATATATATTTTTTGCCCAAATTGAGTGTATAATGTAAGCGTAAAAGGGGTATAAAGAAATCGACTTGCCTATTAGTAATCATAGTATTTTAGTTTAATTTGGTTTAATTGTACCCTTACTACATGTCTGCTAAAAATATCGTGAAGAACTATTTCTAAATGGAATTTTGTGCTAAAGAATGTCAGATATCTAATGATTGTTAACAAGCTGTAGAAGACAGCATAGTATATTACCACAATTCATTCTGGTATTAGTTAAATGTCATTTCGTCCTCCTCAAATTATAGTTCTAGTTACTTTTCAATAGTTATATCGGTAATGACGACTCAAAAAATAAAATCTGAAAATATTAAGTCAATTTGAAATTCAGAAATAGAGATAATCATATTACACATCCCAGCAGTTCTAGGAGACACTCACGAACTGGTGATTTTACATATCAGTTAGGATGAAAACTAGTTACATAACTAGCTACATTACTAGGACGTACATGTCCTAAGCAGAGGTTCAATTTACCCCTGTGGATTAAAATGAGACTGTCTGATAGCTTGTCCAAAGTAGTCAACGCTTTGGATCAGTTACCTATAGTACGAGTCATTTTAACATGTACGAGTGCTAATAGACATTAAATCGTCAGTTAAAAAGACATATCATAGACTTTCCAATAACCGACTACTTGTAAACAAACCTTCATCCCAAACTATCCAATAGATTACTTCTGGTGAGTAAAATAACTACTTTCTAAAGTGTAGTGCAAAATTAACGATTAAAGTGACTACACTCTAGGTTACTTAGAGACACTATAGTGTCACTTGACTTTATGGTACAATAGTTTATATGGGATATCAGTTTACTTAAGCAAAAAGAAAATAAATTGTATGAGAATATCAGCACAATTTATATAAAAACAGTTTATACGAATTACTCATACTAGATTACATGGGATGTATAAAGTAACCAATTGACTTCTCTATACAATACAAAGAGCATATACGTGTCAAATGCCCAAAATATTTAAATTGTAGTCAGCCAAGTGATCAGCCATTAAAGACAATTTCTTTCTATATGGAATGCATTGACTACTTGCTTAACTGCTGGGATACTACTTATTATACATGTGTTACACAGCTACACATACAAGTAAAAATTACACATAAAGTGTAATTACCAGGGCAGCGATTTTAATGATTGTATTCAGTAAACCAAAATCAATTTTGCCCACTTATTTTCCAGTATGTCATCGATTTGATGTTGCATATTTTTATTCTATGTGCATATGTTTTGCATTTTTTTTTATTTTTATTGCATATTTAACAATTTAAAGAAAAATATTTTTATGCATGTAATTATTAATTTAATTTTAAATTTATTTCGAAGTTAGCATAACATGTAATTTATTATGTTTTGTTTACTTTCTAAAACTTCTACCAAAATTAAAATGTTTTGTTTTTTTATATAATAACAAAAAGCAGGTATTTCAAATTTCTTTTTTGTAGTTTCAGTGCATAAACCTCTATTAACGCATATTTTTGTGAATATTTTAGATTTTATAGTGCATTTATATCTGCTTTTAGTGCATATTTGTTCATATTTTTCTATTTATAGTGCATGTTTTATGTGTGTACATTCGTCTATTTTTGAATGAAAATCTCATACCTGGTAATTCTCATGTAGTGGTAGTACTAGTAACAACATTATGAGGTAAAACTTAAAAGCTAACATAATGGTTGATGTCTTTACTAAATTCGTAGTGTAAAGCTTTTATTAATGTATTATGTTACAGCTACTAGGCGCTAGGAGAGATGTGTATGTATAGAGCTATACTAGCTCTGTGTCGCTCAAAATGAGCATTGCCATTTTTTTATATGCAGTTTTTCGTGATGAAAAATGGGGGGTCTTCAAACCAATCTGTCCCATAAGAAATACACGGTGTGTACGTATGTGCTACGTTTGATGTGAGCCTGAGCCGGAAATGCTGCCAGATTGCCAGATTTTGTAACAACTACTACATTTTTAGAAGAAATTACATTTTTTTATCTGTTTTTGTGGTGAAAGAAGAAGTTAAAACGTAACATTACCAAATAATTAACAATAAAGGAAGATTTGAAGTAGTAGTTACAGATAAACAAGAATAAGTGGCAAACGACAATGCAGTTTCTGCAAATATACCAGTCACATCCAGCTTTATGGCATAGTGCCAAAATGGATTATTCTGCCGACTCAAAGGAAGAATGCTTATTGAGAAAATGAAAGAGGTGAATGCAGAGGCAAACAGGCAAATATTATTGAAAAAATCGATATATTTAGATCCTCATACAAGAGAGAAGTTCGGAAAGTGGAAAACAGTATGAGGTCAAGTTCGTCAAAAGAAGAAATTTATAAACCAAAATTGTAGTAGTTTGACCAATTGTATGCCTGCAACCATTTACAAAATATTCATAGAGCGAAAACTCTCCTGTTAAATACCTAACTCAGTTGTCAAAAACCTGAGTGGTGAGAATGTATTCGTAAAAAAACTATGTGAATTTGAAAAAATTTATACATTGGTGCTTTTTATACTACGAAAATTATGGCGTGTTCATTGAGTCAGACAATTTGGAAAACAAGAATAAGTTGCCATATACTTACGAAATTTGGTACAATGTTACATTTATAAAAAGTTAAGAAATAATAAAAGTTTGGAAATTATCGGGAATCACAAATCACAGTTTTTAAGAAACAGACAAATTAAAATTGGAGATGCCAAATCCAAATGCTGTTCGATTTAAGGTGGATTCTATCCTTTGTAATTTACTGGAAATGCTTATAAATTTGAAGGTTGGCTAACGATTCGAAACGGTATTTTCAATTATTTCGGTGTTTTAGTGGTAACGGCAATTGCAGTAACGGTAGATCAACTGAAAGAGTATTTTAGAAGTAACGGTAGCTTAACGGTAAAGGTAATCAACCTTGCTAAATTTTATTTATAATTCGTTCAGATATTTATTAAAATTGTTTAAAACATACAAGTGGCTATAAGTCGATAAATAGTGGTCCAAATGGATAAAGAGTGATAATCTGTGATCACTTATATTTTTCACCATGAAAATCAAGTAAAACATAAAAGCGCTATAAGTCGGTAAATAATGGCCCAAATGGATAAAGGATAATAATCTGTGATCACTTATTTTTTTTTCAAGTTTATCAAGTGAAACGTTAAAATGGCTATTGGTCCAAATGGATAAAGGATGATATTCTGTGATCACTTACATTTTTCATCAAAATTAAATTTTTATATAAAAATCAAGTAAAACATAAAACTGGCTATAAGTTGGTTAATAGTGGCCCGAATCAATAAAGGATGACAATCTGTGATCACTTATATATATCTTTCACCCAAAATTAGTTTTTAAATGAAAATCAAGCAAAACATAAAAGTGGCTATAAGTCGGTAAATATTGGTCCAAATGGAAAAAGGACCATCATCTGTGATCACTTATATTTTTCACCAGTGGTCCAAATGGATAAAGGATGATAATCTGTGATCACTTATATTTTCCACCAAAAATCGATTTTTATATGAAAATCAAGTAAAACATAAAAGTGGCTATAAGTCGGTAAATAGTGGTCCAAATTGAAAAAGGACCATCACCTGTTATCACTTATATTTTTCACCAAAAAACGGTTTTTATATGTAAATCAAGTAAAACATAAAAGTGGCTATAAGTCGGTAAATAGTGGTCCAAATGGATAAAGGATGATAATCTGTGATCCCTTATATCTTTCACCAAAAAAAGATTTTTATATGAAAATCAACTAAAACATAAAAGTGGCTATAAGTCAGTAAATAGTGGTCCAAATGGATAAAGGATGATAATCTATCGGTTTTTATATGAAAATCAAGTAAAACATAAAAGTGGCTGTAAGTCGGTAAATAATGGTTCAAATGGAAAAAGGACCATCATCTGTGATCACATACATTTTCCACCAAAAATCGATTTTTATATGAAAATCAAGTAAAACATTAAAGTGGCTATAAGTCGGTAAATAGTGGTCCAAATGGATAAAGGATGACAATCTGTGATCACTTATATTTTTCACCAAAAAACGGTTTTTATATGTAAATCAAGTAAAACATAAAAGTGGCTATAAGTCGGTAAATAGTGGTCCAAATGGATAAAGGATGATAATCTGTGATCCCTTATATCTTTCACCAAAAATAGATTTTTATATGAAAATCAACTAAAACATAAAAGTGGCTATAAGTCGGTAAATAGTGGTGAAAATGGATAAAGGATGATAATCTGTGATCACTTATATTTTTCACCAAAAACTGATTTTTATATGAAAATCAAGTAAAACATAAAAGTGGCTATAAGTCAATGGTCCAAATGGAAAAAGGACCATCATCTGTGATCACTTATATTTTTCGCCAAATAGATTTTTATATGAAAATCAAGTGAAACATAAAAGTGGCTATAAGTCGGTAAATAGTGGTCCAAATGGATAAAGGATGATAATCTGTGATCACTTATATATTTCACCAAAAACTGATTTTTATATGAAAATCAAGTAAAACGTAAAAGTGGATATAAGTCGGTAAATAGTGGTCCAAATGGATAAAGGATGATAATCTGTGATCACTTATATTTTTCACCAAAAATCGAAAATCAAGCAAAACATAAAAGTGGCTATAAGTCGGTAAATATTGGTCCAAATGGAAAAAGGACCATCATCTGTGATCACTTATATTTTTCACCAGTGGTCCAAATGGATAAAGGATGATAATCTGTGATCACTTATATTTTCCACCAAAAATCGATTTTTATATGAAAATCAAGTAAAACATAAAAGTGGCTATAAGTCGGTAAATAGTGGTCCAAATTGAAAAAGGACCATCACCTGTGATCACTTATATTTTTCACCAAAAAACGGTTTTTATATGTAAATCAAGTAAAACATAAAAGTGGCTATAAGTCGGTAAATAGTGGTCCAAATGGATAAAGGATGATAATCTGTGATCCCTTATATCTTTCACCAAAAATAGATTTTTATATGAAAATCAACTAAAACATAAAAGTGGCTATAAGTCAGTAAATAGTGGTCCAAATGGATAAAGGATGATAATCTATCGGTTTTTATATGAAAATCAAGTAAAACGTAAAAGTGGCTGTAAGTCGGTAAATAATGGTTCAAATGGAAAAAGGACCATCATCTGTGATCACTTATATTTCTCACCAAAAATCGATTTTTATATGAAAATCAAGTAAAACATAAAAGTGGCTATAAGTCGGTAAATAGTGGTCCAAATGGATAAAGGATGACAATCTGTGATCACTTATATTTTTCACCAAAAAACGGTTTTTATATGTAAATCAAGTAAAACATAAAAGTGGCTATAAGTCAGTAAATAGTGGTCTAAATGGATAAAGGATGATAATCTGTGATCACTTATATCTTTCACCAAAAAAAAATTTTTATATAAAAATAGACTAAAACATAAAAGTGGCTATAAGTCGGTAAATAGTGGTCCAAATGGATAAAGGACCATCATCTGTGATCACTTATATTTTTCACCAAAAATAGATTTTTATATGAAAATCAAGTGAAACATAAAAGTGGCTATAAGTCGGTAAATAGTGGTCCAAATGGATAAAGGATGATAATCTGTGATCACTTATATCTTTCACCAAAAATAGATTTTTATATAAAAATAGACTAAAACATAAAAGTGGCTATAAGTCGGTAAATAGTGGTCCAAATGGATAAACGACGATAATCTGTGATCACTTATATTTTTCACCAAAAATAGATTTTTATATGAAAATCAAGTGAAACATAAAAGTGGCTATAAGTCAGTAAATAGTAGTCCAAATCAATAAAGGATTATAATCTGTGATCACTTATATTTTTCACCAAAAACTGATTTTTTTATGAAAATCAACTAAAATATAAAAGTGGCTATAAGTCGGTAAATAGTGGTCCAAGTGGATAAAAGATGATAACCTGTGATAACTTATATTTTTCACCAACAACCGATTTTTATATGAAATTCAAGTGAAACATAAAAGTGGCTATAAGTCGGTTAATAGTCGGAATCGTCTGTGATCATTTATATTTTTCACCAAAAATTGATTGTTATATGAAAGTAAAATATGAAAGTCTCTATAAGTCCGTAAATAGTAGTCCAAATGCACAAAGGATGATAATCTGTTATCAGTTATATTTTTCACCAAAAATTGAATTTTATATGAAAATCAAGTAAAACATAAAAGTGGTTATAAGTCGGTAAATAGTGGTCCAAATGGATAAAGGATGATAATCTGTGATCCCTTATATTTTTCACCAAAAATTGATTTTTATATGAAAATCAAGTGAAACATAAAAGTGGCTATAAGTCGGTAAATAGTGGTTTAAATGTAAAAAGTACCATCATCTGTGATCTCTTATAGTTTTCACCAAAAATTGATTTTTATATGAAAATCAAGTAAAACATAAAAGTGGCTATAAGTCGGTAAATAGTGGTCCAAATGGATAAAGGATGATAATGTGTGATCACTCATATTTTTCACCAAAAATGGATTTTTATATGAAAATCAAATAAAACATTAAAGTGGCTATAAGTCGGTAAATAGTGGTCCAAATGGAAAGAGGAAAATCATCTGTGATCACTTAAATTTTCCACCAAAAATTCGTTTTTTATGTGAAAATCAAATAAAACATAAAAGTGGCTATAAGTCGGTAAATAGTGCTCCAAATGGATAAAGGATGATAATCTGTGATCACTTATATTTTCCACCAAAAATCGATTTTTATATGAAAATCAACTAAAACATAAAAGTGGCTATAAGTCGCTAAATAGTGCTCCAAATGGATAAAGGATGATAATCTGTGATCACTTATATTTAATACCAAAAATCGATTTTTATATGGAAATCAAGTAAAACGTAAAAGTGGCTATAAGTCGGTAAATAGTGCTAAAATTAATAAAGGATGATAATCTGTGATCACTTATATTTTTCACCAAAAATAGATTTTTATATGAAAATCAACTAAAACATAAAAGTGGCTATAAGTCGCTAAATAGTGCTCCAAATGGATAAAGGATGATAATCTGTGATCACTTATATTTAATACCAAAAATCGATTTTTATATGGAAATCAAGTAAAACATAAAAGTGGCTATAAGTCAGTAAATAGTGCTCCAAATGGAAAAAGGACCATCAACTGTGATCACTTAGAGTTTTCACCAAAAATCGATTTTTATATGAAAATCAAGTAAAACATAAAAGTGGCTATAAGTCACTAAATAGAGCTCCAAATGGATAAAGGATGATAATCTGTGATCACTTATATTTTCCACCAAAAATTTATTTTTACAGGAAAATCAAGTAAAACATAAAAGTGGCTATATGTCGGTAAATATTGGTCCAAATGGATAAAGGATGATAATCTGTGATCACTTATATTTTTCACCAAAAATGGATTTTTATATAAAAATCAAGTAAAACCTTAAAGTGGCTATAAGTCGGTAAATAGTGCTCCAAATGGAAAAAGGACCATCATCTGTGATCACTTATATCTTCCCCAAAATATCGATTTTTATATGAAAATCAAGTAAAACATAAAAGTGGCTATAAGTCGTTAAATAGTGGTCCAAATGGATAAAGGATGATAATCTGTGATCACTTATAGTTTTCACCAAAAATCGATTTTTATATGAAAATCAAGTAAAACATAAAAGTGGCTATAAGTCGGTAAATAGTGGTCCAATGGATAAAGGATGATAATCTGTGATCACTTATATTTTTCAGCAAAAATCGATTTTTATGTGAAAATCAAGTGAAACATAAAAGTGGCTATAAGTCGGTAAATAGTGGTCCAATGGATAAAGGATGATAATCTGTGATCACTTATATTTTTCAGCAAAAATCGATTTTTATGTGAAAATCAAGTGAAACATAAAAGTGGCTATAAGTCGGTAAATAGTGGTCCAAATGGATAAAGGATGACAATCTGTGATCACTTATATTTTTCAGCAAAAATCGATTATTATGTGAAAATAAAGTGAAGCATAAAACTGGCTATAAGTCGCAAATAGTGGTCCAAATGGAAAAAGGACCATCATCCTTGATCACTTATATTTTTCACCAAAAATCGATTTTTATTTGAAAATCAAGTGAAACATGAAAGTGGCTATAAGTCGGTAAATAGTGGTCCAAATGGAAAAAGGATTATAGATTTCACCAAAAATTATGATTATCTGTGATCGCTTATATTTTTCACCAAAAATAGATTTTTATATGTAAATCAAGTGAAACATAAAAGTGGCTATAAGTCGGTAAATAGTGGTCCAAATCAATAAAGGATTACAATCTGTGATCACTTATATTTTCCACCAAAATTGATTTTTATATGAAAATCAAGTAAAACATAAAAGTGGCTATAAGTCCGTAAATAGTGGTCCAAATGGATAAAGGATGATAATCTGTGATCACTTATATTTTCCACCAAAAATTGATTTTTATATGAAAATCAAGTAAAACATAAAAGTGGCTATAAGTCCGTTAATAGTGGTCCAAATGGAAAAAGAACCATCATCTGTTATTACATATATTTTCCACCGAAAATTGATTTTTATATAAAAGTGTGTAAATTGTGGTCCAAATGGAGCAATCAAAAGTAAGGCATGATAAAGAATATTCAATTTCTCATATAATATCCTCATTTCTACCATTGGAGTCCTTTTTGGAGTATTTTAGATGGTGAATACTTTTAATAGTTTCTGATAAATGACTTGTTTCAGTTATGTCTTTAGATGCATCTGTTATCATGTCGTCCTCCGACTCATTAGGACAATGTTAATCATAGTATATTCTAGAAAAAAGTTAATTTCGAAATTTCATAGTTTCAATTTTTGTGCTATACTTTTAAAAATAAACTATTGCAATAAGTTAATGTTCATGAGTTAATAAATAAAATTTCGGTTAATCGATCAATCCAGAATTAATCGTATTTTGTTATTTGAAAATCGCAAATTTTAAATTATTCGTACAGTTAACCGACCAAAATTAATCGGTTAACCGATTAGCGGTTAACTGATTGAATACTCTAGTAAATACGCATCATATGAAAGTCATTTGTTGCATAGTATATTAAATTAATTTTATTTAAAATACAATTTATGCAAATCTACATAAACAATATTAAGTTGAATTAGAAATTAAATTTCCAAGTTAAATATAAACACAACTCCAGGGGAAAACAATAAAAATTAATTTACCACAATAATTATTACTTGTGCATGATTGTGCCGTTAAAACAATAACATATAAAAGTATTTAAAACCTGCAGCAATATGTCCATTAATTTGTTTAAACATTGACATTTGATTACATTCACCAAAATTGTTGTAAAATTTCAATTTCCGTTTAGTCTCGCCTCTGTTGGTGACTTGGTTAGTAGACGTCTTTGAAAGGCTCCCAGGCAATATTAATGTAATAAATTGACCAAACTGCGGAATCTGCGCTGGTGTATTTGTTACAATGAATTGGGGGTAACTTTGATGTTTCGTTTTACCCCTTAACACATACGTGTGGCCAGTATACACTTATATTTATGGTTTTACACATTTACATACACTAAATGCGTTACAATTTTATTCATGGTAATACGCTAGTAGTGGTCGTACAGTATTAATATCATTTTATGTATGCAACATATGAATGTAAGGGTGTGCTATGGATTTGCATACGTACAGTTAGACTTTAAATTAACTGGAAGTATACTTACATGCGGTAAAATCTATATAAAATGGACATTAAAATTTTTATTACAATGTTAAAGAGTTTATGGTAAAATAATATATAAATTTATTATAAATAAAGTCTTTATGACCGTTTGTGTATTCTCATTTCTTATACAAATTTACATTTAATATTTAATACACCAAATTTAAAACTTCAAGCATCCACTGTAAGGCATTCCGTATGCACTCTATGCTACCTCTACTTTATTACATCCATCTGTGTACAAGTATTCACTGGGGAGCCATAACAGTCATTTTGAAAATTGCATTTACTTTTACAATGAGTGACAAATTGTAAAACGGTATAATGAAGTAAATGAGCGTCCATGTCAATGCCTCAGTATTAGGGTGTCCTTTATTTTGGACGTTTTTCGATTTCTGATATTCTGAAGGTATAATTGTTCTCCGTCATCTATAAAATAAATTATTAAAATTTGAGCAAAATTCGATAACATTTAGCAAAGGGTAACATAGGGACCAGACATAGTGGTCAAAAACCTAACTCTTCCAACAACAAAATACATGTTAGCCAATGTATTTTGTTATTGTATCAGACATATGATTTGTAAAAAATTTTTGTGAATGATTTTCGGAAGTTGGCCTTATATGGTAGCTATGACCAATTATTTACACATCGCCATGAAATAAGGTCGCGTGAGTTCTTTCCATATGAGACAAATTTATGATAAATTGTTTTTGGATACCAATATTTTTAAGATTTTTGTGCTGGATAAAGGAATTTTTGGAGCGGACCTTAGCTATGGTCAATTATGTATCAATCCGCGCAAAATTTTAATGTGTAATTTATTTGTATATAAAATAGATTTGTGGAAAAATTGGTGGGGATATCTATATAAATCAAGCATTTATAACCGAAAAGTCCTATTTCGAAATAAAATTTGTATGGGCGCCATGTGAAATAATATACCAATAATTAAAAAAAAGATCGTTCCTGTGCCTCAACTAATCCATATGTAAAATTTTATCGAAATAGCTTATCGATACTGTGATTCTAACTGTGTTCTTATTTTTTTAATGCTGCTTGTAGTTTACGAAGAATTGCAGGGGTAAAAAAAAAGAAAATAAATGATGTTTTAAGAAGTTAGAACCTTCTGTTTTCAGATTTTCTACGATCTAGGTCCTTAGGACAATTCAGTGTGATACTACAAGAGTAATCTGTCATCATATGTTCATCCCAGCTATCTTGGTATCTATCTGATAACTTTTTTAAATCTCGATGGAAACGTTCATCTTGGCCTTCGCTATACGATCGAATAGTTTCAGAAAACTTGTGTAAATGACAGTGCAGATGGGGTACTTTTTTTGCTATTATTACATTCAAGATATTTTAAGTTAATTAAAAGGTCTATAGTTAAATCTTCGTAATTTTCAGCTTCTGATTTCATAAGAAATGTTTCACAACGGCAACAAAAGTTTTCGAAGCTAATGTTTCGAAATCATTCATCAATCGTTTTAGGCAAAACATGAACCAGTTTTATTTAAAACTTGCACAATCCCTGTGTCTGACATATCTGACAGATGTTGATTCATAGGAGTTGGTACGTCGCACGGTGGCTCAGATCTAAATTTCATCGGCCAAAGGTCCAACTTTTTGTTAACTCCGATTTCAAAAATTTTAATGCCATTCAATAATCAATACATTGAAACTAAGGTAGCCAAAAAATTAGATAAAAATATTGTCACTTGTGTGCGTGGCATGCTGTTAAAGTCAAATATTTTATGTCATTTTATAAAAAATGTGATTTTTGTAAATTTGATCAGAACTAACAATATTGGCAGACCATCAAAATCTGTATACAAAAACAACTCACAAAAGACGACATCATTCAAAAAGCTTTTAACGCTAGTTCAGTAAGAACAAAACGGATTTTAAAAGTATTCCAAAGCCAAGCGATGAAAAACAGTTCTCAAATGAAGAAGCATTAGCATTATTTTTGGATCTGACGTTAACGAAACAGCAATATAATCATCTCAGATTGCGTGCGATTGAAAAAGGCTCAAATCTCTATCCATCATATCATCATATAACTGCTGCTTAGAAGGATTGTTTGACACCAGTGGACACTATTACAATCACATCGATTTCGGCAGAGGTATTACATCAAGATCTACTTAATGATACATCTCAGCTCTTGCTACTGTCATTTAAAGGAAATGAGTTGAAGAAATATGGAAACTGCAAGTTAATGGGGATGTGATGGTTCTTCTGGACAGGAACAATACAAGCAATATGTATGTGAAAATTCTTCAGACTCAAAAATGTTCATGGTGTCATTCGTATCATTGCGATTGATAAAAAAAATTGGAAGACTTGGAGCCTTCGACCAGTAGGATCCATACAAAGGATATTTGGAAAAATCAAACACTATCTTCTACAAAATACTGCAGACTAATTAAATTTGAATTTAAAAAGGAAACTCATGAAGTCATTAAAAAAGAAGTCAGTGATATTAGAGACCAATTTGCAACACTACAGCCATTCCAATTAGAGATTGACGGCCAGACAATTGAAGTAAGCTACAAATTATTGCTAACGATGATAAATGGAAAAGTAGACCTGGCTTAGACTGACACAAAGGCTTCCTCCAGCTGCATTATATTTCAAACCTCATCAAGCCACTTAAACTAAGTGCCGGAAAAATCATTTGGTAATACTGATGCATATGAATTTGGATTATCACTGCTACATACAAGAATACGATACATGGAACACATAGTAAAAATCAGATATAAATCTTATTTCAAGATTTAGAACAATTGTCGATATACTTGTGTGCAAGGAACAAATTGATGCTAGAAAATTTGGTAATTGTGCGAAGGAAACTGCACGATTATATACAACTAAATATCCATGAAGAAATATGTCTGCAACTGTTCACAAAATCCTTTATCATGGAGAAAATGTGATTAAGCATCATTTAGTATCACTTGGAGATCTATCAGAGGAAGCCCAGGAAAAAAGGAATAAGGATTACAGATTTTATAGAGAACACAATACCAGAAAAACATCATGAAATTCTACAAATGAAGATCTATTTAATATATTACTGACAACGTCAGATACGCTCATCACTAGCATTCGAAGTCAACGGGAAGTAGAACATCGGGACGTAGAAGCAAAAGGGCTGCTTAAGAACAGAAATAATTTAGAAATAAATATGGAATATTTGCAGGCTATTTTCTAACCGAATGAATAATAGTTATAATTTTCTTTTATTGTTCAATTGATAAAGTGGGAACCTGTTCTCAAAATTATCCAGGGTATTATTTAAAAGTTTTTTTTATCTGCTGATAACTTTTTCAATAAGTAAAACAGATTCAAAAAACAAAACTAAAAGTTCAACTTCAACCTTAAGTTTCTCAACAACTGCTGAACCGATTTTAATGAAATAAAAACTGCACACAGAAAAAAAATATAGTTGGGCATTGTTGCTGTAACCATTTCAACATTTGTGCATGTTTACAGTAAAAATTTCAACACTTTTAAAAATATTATAATCATAGTAACTATATATATGATTGTGGTAACAATAATATGGTTAATTTCCGATTCATATGATTGTATCAAGAGAACAACATATTATGATAAAATTATTCATCATATAAATGGTTGTCACAAACATATACATGTTGAAATGGTTAGTGTAAACATGCACAAATGTTGAAATGGTTACAGTAGCAATGCACAACTATATTTTTCTTCTGCGTGTGGAGAAAAACTCAAGAAGATAACTGTCCATCAAAAAAATATCTCTATCGGTTCAAAAGTTACAGAGTTTTGGCCGATGAAAAACGATCCTGAGCGACGTTTAAATAATGACTTTTTCGTTTTAATTATATCATGTAATTTAACAACACAAAAATAGCTGTCATAGGTAAACAAAACTTGAAATGACTATGTATTCCACTTTTCCGCTGTCGTAAATGTTCACTACATACTTTACACACAATTTGTCAATTCACAAGATCTCCTATCATGTCATATTGTCATAATGTCCTAATATTTCAAGATTTTGAAAATCTTGCTACTTTGATCACAAATTCGAAAATTCAACAATTTTAGTTCTTAGGAGTAACAAAAATCGAAAATGTCCAATGTAAGGGCCATCCTACTTAAATGTAACTGCCTGCTGCTCAGACTGTTTGAGTAAGTGAGTCAGTCACTCTGTTTGAATGTGTTTGTCTTTGTGTAAAAGTGTATTAGCAAATGTGCTTAATTGCAGTAGTGAATGCGTTCGTCTACAAGCAATTAAACAGCAACGAATGCCGTCGATTCATCAAAACCATTTTGATGGTTTAACCCAATTTTGTTCACACTCTCCTTCACTCTGTCTCTGCTTCTGCAACGTTGCTAAAACTTTTCGTTATTAAGAATGACTTTAAAACCTGACAGTAAGTGTTGTAAGGAAATTTGCGTTTTTATGGGAAAATTGGTGTGTCTTGTTTTAGAAATTTTAAGAGGCTTTTTGCCAGGACACACAAAATCTATGAACAGGAAGCTAATTCTTTTTGCCTTTTCGTTTAAAGATTTTTAAATTCATTCTCTGTTAAAGCTTTTAATATACACAAAACATCATTTAGTGCTAAAGTGCCTTTGGAAAAATTATTGCCGTATAATTTAGTTTCTAAATGAACTATTAAAATGCCCAAAATGCAAATACTTTCTAACCATGACTTTATTATTATTATGATTTTTTTGCTATACTTCATAATTTATGATCCTAAATGCAATTTTGGTTTCAATATTAAATTTTATAACTGTGTAATTTAAACAATATTACTGCAACAACATCATCATCATCATCACCATTGTTCATTCGCCTTTTATAAAGTTTATCTAAATTTGTTTCGTACATACTTTTAGCCGTAAAATATTTTTGGTGAAATATTCAATGGCTTGAAAAAAAAAAACACGTTTGTGT
Organism: Calliphora vomitoria; assembly: GCA_942486065.2. NCBI lineage: Eukaryota > Metazoa > Arthropoda > Insecta > Diptera > Calliphoridae > Calliphora > Calliphora vomitoria. Next base: position 110,292,234 of record OW818030.2, on the reverse strand, counting down.
GGTTCGAGTATGTATGTTTCCACACCAAAATCCACACTCATACTCACTGACAAAGGCAGGGCATTGAAAAATAGCTGTTTCTCGTTGTATTGGTATATTTAGGTGTCAGTGTATGTACTTACTTATCTATGTTAGAATATACATATGAGGAAAATCAAAAATTTTGGAGGATTGGGTTAAACAATATTTATAATTTTTTTTTTTCTTATGACCTAACGCCATTTTATTGTTGTATACATTGCTACTTACACATGGTAAAACTGTTCTCGTTAATAATTATTATCATGGGGCCCAAAAATAATAGCTAAAATTTGAGAAATTAAAAAACATTAGCGGTATTCACAATGTAGAGTACTTGGCCTGGTAATGTAGTAAAAGAGCACAATATCAAAAAACTAAAAACAAAATACATTAGAAATTCAAATGTTTGTCAATAAATAGCTTTTCTGCTTTTTTACTAGGCCAAGTACTCTACATTGTGAATACCGCTATTTTAAACTTTAAATAAAATTAAAATGCTTTCATTTCATAGAACTCTCTTGGAACCTTTAGCGTACGAGTATGGGTCAAAACGTCCTTGCCTTTTTTTAATGAAACACAGGTTTTTATATAAACAATAATTTTTTTTTCAACACAGTCTCCTTTGAGCTCTATGCACTTTGTCCAAGGTTTATCCAATTTTGTTATCCCTTCCAAAGGTCATCAAAATAGGTATTTTCTGTGAGATGATTTCATCGTTGGAGTCAAATCTCAATGTTGTATGTTACAACATAAACGCATGACAGATCATGTTGCTTCATCTGTTTCTATGGGTGGTGTAAATATTAAGGAATCAGAAGCTCTCGATGTTCTAGGCATGAGAATTCAGTGTGATGTTCGCTGGACAAAACACATTTTTCAAGTGTCGAAAGAAGTATTCAAGTGCCTCGGTTTTCTAAGACGGTGTAAGAAATGCTTCACTTCATCTAATCTCCTTACTATTTACACCACTTACATCCGACCCAAAGTGGAATACAACTCTCATGTATGGGACGGTGCTTCAAAGTCTATTTTGGAATTACTTGACAGCAAACAGGAGAGTGCGAAGGTCTTTATCGGTGACAGTAGGGTGTCCAGCTCTATTGATTCTCTGGAGCATCGTCGCAATGTGTTCTATCGATACTACAATGGAATGTGTTGTGATGAAATTAGAGAACTCGTTCCCGAAACCCGTAGTTTCTTACGAAATACGCGTTCATCAGCGGGGGCTTATCCATTCGTGCTCGATTGGTCAATGGATCGCACAACACACTACAGAGTAAACTCGTTTTTTAGCTGTGCCGTCCGTGTGTGGAATAAGCTTCCTGTCGAAGTATTTCCTGTCCATTTCAATGCAGGGAAATTCAAATGAAATATCCACAAACACTACTCCCTCTATTCTCCATCCCATAACCTATTTTCCTAGTTCCAACACAATGCATTGCAGGAGTAGGTGTCAACCCCTGAGTGCTGGTCCAAGTAAAAAAAAACTGCACATATGCACCCGATTGTGAGCAAACGCGGCAGTCAGCTTTCTTATAGCCAAGTGATCATTCAAAATTGAAACCACAGAGTCCTGTGAAATCTCGCACTTTCAATTTCCGATCGGCCAACACCGTATCGGGATTTTTTCAATTTGTTTCGGGCGTCTAGAACCTTAAGCATCTTCCGTGCTTGAAATCACAGAGTTTCCTTAGTATTTATCAAGATTAGTCTTTATTTGAGTGATGGGGTTTTTCCGCAAAAAAATGATGCTTAATGAATGCCAATTTCACCTCAAGTCACGAGGTAGTCTGCTATAAATGGATGTCAAACACAAACTAAATATCGTAGCGTTTTCAAATTTTGACAGGAGTCGACTGACAGATGCCTGTTGAAAGGGGTATTGCCCTCTCAGTTAAGAGCCGAGAAATTAAAAAAGTCGCGGACTTTTTAAATATTTAATATTTCAATAATTCAATAAGTTTTTCATGAATAATTTGCGGAAATGGGTCTTATATGGGATCAGTGATCGATTATGGAACGATAGCCCTAAAATTATGACACGTGATTTATAATTAACTAAATATCAAAAATGGTTAGACAGTTAAAATCGTTCAAAACTTATCATTCATGATAATTTTCCTTCATATTAGAATCAAAACACGCGTTTTAAGTTTTTTTAAAAAAATAATGTTTTGGCGATTTTTCAATTTGTATTTGGGTTAAATGGTATTTTATGCAGATATTCTAAAATTCTAAATATAATGGAAATATTAAGGAATAATTTTTGAGGTTATAAAAGTATATTTTGGCTGATTCAAGGCCTTTAAATATTTTAAAGGCCATAGGATTTGTGTATCAAGCAAAATGAAATCTTTCGTTTGACTCTTAACTGAAAGGGTAACACTGCTCCTGTCAACAAGCATCTATCACTTGAGTCCTGTCAAAATTAGAACAAGCTGCGTCATTTAGTTTGTGTTTGAGTGCCATTGATAGTGGACTACCTCGTAACTTGCATAGAAAAATGGAATGAAATGAATTTCGTGTGCAGCACTCAAATCAAGGTATTCGCCGATCGGAGAATGAAAGTTCGAGAGATTTTGAAAGCCATAAGCATCTCACATGTTTCAGTGGTCGAGCTTTTGCACCTTTTCATAACCGTAAACGAAAAGTGGATCCACCACAACATACCAGAGACCAAACAGCGGTCAAACCATTGGGTTTATCGGTGTGAATCGGTCATCATATTCCAATTTTGATGACTTCGACAAATCTTATTATTTTGGAAGGGAGACAAAAATGAGAGAAACTTTGGACAAATTTTATAGAGCTCAAAGGAGACAATGTTGAAAAGTAAAATTATTTTTATCCAAAAACCGGTGTACCACTCAAAAACACAAGGAATTATTGACCCGCTCTCGTATATCGCTGTAGTTGAGTGAAATGTACTGGATATAAATTTTTAAAAAGATATCTTTCATAATGTAAATTTTATCTGTCGCGACGAATTTTTACAGGTATTTTACGATGTTCTCATATCACGGAAAAAAACTTCAAAATTTCGCAAAATTTTTAAAAAGTTAATAAAGCTTTTGCATTTTGAAACTTTATAACACCCATCCTACTCAGAGGTTTTATTTATAAATAAATTATGTTTACGCGATCTGATTGCCAAGTTCAAAGATATATCCAAATGGCTATTGGAAAAGCATACATTTTCGAAAAGTGTACGCGACAGTTCTTTAAATGTTTCAGAAGGTTGTGTTATGTACCTAATGATCGGTTAACAAGATATATCCTAGACTATTGCAAATTTCGAAATCTTTTAAATGCTATTGCCAAAATTTTATTCAACTAATTCTAATCTAACTAATCTATTAAAAAAACTGAAGAATTTTAAAATTTGTCAAGAAGTATTAAGTACCACAATTGTTTACAGGCTATACAAATTTCCAAAATCTTGTGGCTCTGATTCATGTTTCATTTAAAATGTAAGTTTGAAACTGTGAGTACAGATATCAAATTAATGAAAAAATTCTTGTAAGTTTCAATGCATGTTTTCAAATTTTCCACAATTAAATGACCATAACTTCCAGAGATTTCGGATTCACAGATTATGTTTAATGGTCTACCGATACACTGACATTTTTCGTTTTGAAACCCAAATGAAATCTGAAATCAGTTTAAACGATTATACAAAATTTTTGATTTTCCTCATATATATATGTGTGTATAAATTCTATGACAAAAATATCCATGTCAGCACACATGTTGCATTGTTAAAATTTTCATTTGGTTGTAGGATTTTTTTTTAATTTAAAAAAAAAAAATTAAAAAAAATCGAAATACTGTTGATACTTTAATCGTCATAGACTGTTTAAATGCAGTGGGAATCGGATAATGGTAGTTTTTCTAACGTGTATGTGTGTATGCGAGCGTACTTGGGTTTTGTTCTGTGGAAAAAATCAAATAAATAGAATTGAGATTTAGAGAAAAAATACCACTAAACTTTTGTGTTTCGTAATATTTTTACATACGATTATGTTAACATTTGTGTTGGGTTGTCACTTGGAAAATTAAACATGTTTTATAAAAGTGGAAAGGGAAATGAAAACATCTTTCTAAATATCTATAAATATGTATTAAGAGATTTTTGTTTAATTAATTAATTTGTTTCCAAATTTTCATTTATTAATATTTGTATGGGATGAAACGATAAATTTCGATAAAAAATTATTTTTTAACCTTTACTCTTCTGAATTCTCTAATATTTGGTTTACATGTTTTACACAATTTAAAGTTCTTCAGTATATCGAAATTCGCTTTTGTTTGGTTTTTATATAGATTCAAAATTCATATTTTTTAATAAATGCTTGCAAATACCTAATGTAACACTATTACTTACTAACTATAGAAATGTTGGTACTTTTTGTTTCGATTGCTACTTTTTAACGTCTTAAATTAATGAACTTAGCATATGAAGTTAACAAATATGCCTCTAAGTAGGGTAAGAAAAAGGGCATTAATAGTACTATTACAAAGTTGCATTATCAATATGAATTTAACCCTCTAACTGGCAAGATCAAAATAATTATCCGATGAAGCAAAGATTTTTTTTTCAAGTAGATTTAGTCAATAGATCCGTACGTTTTAATTAAAAGGTGAAAACAACATTCTAAACGAACGCCAGGTTATAAAATTATAAAGACCGCCTGCAGACGGTCTTGCCGGTTTGCATGTAATATAACACCATAGGTAAATTTTATTGAGAGAAGGGAGCAAAGTTAAAATACTCATTATTCTAGAAACAATTTCGATCGAATTGATCGCATAAAGCAAGGTCGCATTTGGAACAAACATTTCATGCAATGTTTGGACCTTTTTTGGCTTTTCTCTTCTCCCAAATACGAAAATGATCGTCAGCTTCGAACCGAAAATCAGCTACTTCAGGCTCACCGAGATTTGGAACAAAAGGTCGTCCTCCAGACCGTATATTTTTGAAGGAAGCTGTAAAATCAGTTCTTTAATCGGATACATTATTGGAAGCATTGGCCTCATCGGCGTGCAGACGTTTGTATAAAATGAATGCATTTGTAGAGACCATTTCCACAAAATAGTGGAACAACCTGATCATAATATTGCGATTCTTAGCTCAAATATGGTATCGAACTTCCATGAGATCTACTTCACCCATGCGATCATTGTATTCTGGAATAATTTGGGGGCAGTTGATTTCAATGAATTTCTTCTGCTTTCTATCATACCGAGAAACCTTTGATTGTTGTTCACCAGGATTGGTTCTTCTGAAACGTTCAATACCTACATATATCGATGATGGGCGGACATATTTGTTATCCTTCCATAATACAGTATTCACATCGACTCCATGCGTTGAGGTCATGTATTCTACGCAAAACCATCTATGTTCTTTATTCATTTCGCAGCTTACACAAAAGCAAATCATGATCAACAAGAAATATGACAAAACAAATAAATAAATTGACTAACAGCGGCTTCGATTTGAATACACGAAATTAGGAATCTCCAAACATATAAGGTAGTTACAATGTCCGGTGTAACAGATAAAATGATACTATCTCCGTACTCATTGTGGATTTCAAAACGGTAGGCAAAACCGTTTGAATCACAAAGCACGAACAATTTGATTCCCTTTTTATGCTACTTATTGGGTATGTATTTTCGAAGATGGTGTTTCGTCTTTGGAACATAAGTGGAATCAACTACACTGTCATTGCTCAATACTTTCATCAGTGATGTCTACAAAACTTTACAAAATCGATGAACTCGAGAAATTGTTGATTAGACATTTGCCCCAAATTGATATTTTTTTTATAAAAACGTTTAGTAAGATCCATATTTAACACATAAGTAAAATAAAAGAATCCAAATAATAGAACCATAAGCAAACAATAGGGTTTTATGAACAAAAGGTGAAAACAACAATGTAAGAGAGGAGGACATTTTTGTATACACAAACCGGCAAGACGTTCTTCAACATAGACGTTCTTCACTATTTAATTTTTAAATCTACTTACGGTAAAATTCTAAATGTTGTTTTTTAATAGCTAAATTTGCGAAATAATTTTCGATGCTAACTTGTTGACTTTTTGCACATGATTGATCAGAGCTGACAGTGTTATCTAAAGAAAGTTAAAAAATGTTTAAGAAAACCAAAAATGTTTAATACAGCACTGGGGTCCAAAAATCGAAGATAATCTTGAGGCGGTATTACCGGTTAGAGGATTAACGGTATATAACGTCTGCTCGCAACATTCATCATGTTTATCAACATTTCCATCGGTAGAAACTTATAATTATAAACAATGTTGATTACACGCTGTTATTAACATTGTTTATAAGTACGACAACATTAACTGTGCAGCAGGCTCTGGGTGACCACTATGGAAATAAACAGTACTGGAATTTTCTAAAATATGGTGATATGTATATACATATGTATTACCAGTGTGTTTTTAAAGGATGCGTATTAAGGAGTGAGATCGAAAAATTCTTAACATACATATTTGTTAATAAAAACGAAACTACTAAACATAAAGTTTTAATTTTTTTTATTTTATTGAAATTATTATTACAATTTAAAATAAAAAATATTTTTATAATTTTAATCACCAGTGATGAAATTTTGAACTTTTTCGGAAACACTTCCATTAACGTTTTTACAGTGCTTTTTGTCACTTTGCTCGAACAGGTAGTCCATCTCTGTTTAAAATCTACAACACTTTTGCACACCTTTTTTGTGGTCTTCAATTCTCTTTTAACAAGAGACCAATATCTCTCCACTGGCCTTAGCTCCGGGCAGTTTGGAGGATTTGCCTCTCTTGGTACAAATATTAACATTATTGTTCTTGTACCATTCAAGGGCTTGTTTACCATAGCGACAGGATACCAAGTCAGGCCAAAAATAAGTGGACACATTATGAAGTCTTATGAATGGAAGCAGCCTTTTTTGTAAATATTCCTTGATGTAAATTTCGGTATTTATATAGCCCGTTGTAACAAATGATTGGCTTCTTCTGCCGCAACTGCATATTGCTTGCCATACCAAGAACTTTTTGGGAAATTTTGTCCGTTTTTGGTTCCTAAACTTTTCTTCAACATTCCCTCGAGCATCAGTAACATAAAATGTTTGACCAGGAAGTTGCGAAAAATCTGCCGAACATACGTTTCGTCATGAATTAAGCAGAAAGAATATTTTTTTATAAAACTTCACTTCAATTTCCGTGCTCTGCTTTTGGCTTCTAAATTTTTAGCCGCGTTCCTGTCAGCAACTTTTTGAGCCTTGTATGTTTTTAAACCTACCAAATAGTCCGAGTACTGTGCTAACCGGGCTGCTTTCTTACCGGATGTGTTGGGAGCTCTTTTGAAAATGCTTTATATTTTTTTGGCATTAGAAATATAAGGTGGACCATTCCTTCTACCAGAACCAGGGTTTCTATCAGCGAACAAGTTCTCCCGATACCGTTTAATAACATTGGAAACAGTTTGAAGGCAGACCTTGGAGTCCTTGGCCAACTTTTTGTAGGACCAAGTTGGGTTTTGTTGAAAATATTTAATAATTTTAGTACAGTGCACTCGCGGTAACGTGAACTAATTAAAACCAAGGGAGTTCATGTTAGTGAAATTGTTCACGTTAGCGATTGTCGAATTTCATGGAAAAAATATAAAATTTTATAATATAAAACTGTGTTTTACACACTTGAACGTGAAATTCTTTTATTATTATTTTCATTATTAAAATATAAAACAAAAATTATTGATTAAAATGCATTACAAAACAAAACGAGATCACGAGAAAATATATACACTGAAATAAAATTACATAGCAAATAAAATTACTCATACGTTAAAAAAAATTAATTTAGAGGATATAAACCCATTTTTTATATAAGGGGATTCCATAAACTTTAAAAATCGAATTTAATGTATGTATTTCATTGTTGCCTACATGCTTAGAAAATAAATGCAGTGAACAAAACTGTTCACGTTATAGAGCTTTCTGAGTTTGTTCACGTTACAGAGTAGGCAATGTAAACAAAAGCTTGTTCACGTTAGGCGGTGTTCACGTTAGACGGTGTTTACGTTACCGCGAGTGCACTGTACGCACTTTTTTCTGGTCATAAATTTTGATCAGATTAACAACAAATGAATATAATTGACATTAAACATAATAACTGACATGTTTTACAAAAGTAACTTGATAAAAAAAAAATCAAATAATACTTGGGTCAAAAGTTTTAATGAAAAACGTGTGTTAAGAATTTTACGATCTCACTCCTTAAAAGGTATTTAAATTGTTGTCTAAATTTAAATTAATAAAAAGTTGTTACAATTTTAAAACTACTTGGCGGTTTTATTTACAATTTAAAATAAGCCGGTTTATTCAAAGGAAACAAATCACTCGGTTATTTAACAATATGGGACACAATTTGTGACAGATTTCGTTTAACAATAATTAAAATCATTTTTTATCAATCATATACCAGAGCAATATCTTTTATAAATTCAAAAACAATTCATATTAAATTTTGAATATGTAAAAAATTTTGAATTATGGTATTTTTTTGGCGCCTTATTACTTCGCTTCGTAGAAAATAAAAGTTTCTTTGAGAACCACCCTAATATATATATATATAATAATACTTTAAAAGTATAGACAATCTAACCACATACCCAAACCACTCATTCTAAAATTACTATTGAAATGGCCCTCTGGAAATATAGGAAAAATGTAAAAATATTTTTCACAAATGAAAAATATTAAGTACCACATAGAAACTGCATTTGCAATATTTTGTGACATAAAGAAAAAATATTTTCTGCAACATATAAAAAACGTTATATGTGTTCAATTTATTCCCCTTCCAGTATCAACAAAAATCAATTGGGACACATCATCATATTTCCGTACCTTAATCCTTCATTTCTGATTATTTGCCAGTTCATATTTCGTTAAAAATGGAAAGTCAAACAACAATTTTTTTTTAATATTTTTTTTTTTTGGTTTTGTTTGTGAATGAAAGACAAAACAAACAAACAAATAACCAAGATATAAAATATAGAAAACCAAATATTTTGATAAATTTTCCCTTTTTGACGTAATACTGCATCTATGGTAGATGTATGTATGTCTGTATGCATGTATTTGTGTACAACGGAAATAGTTGATTCTATAGAGAGAAACACAAATACACACACTAACAATTTAAACTTCCGCATCAAGTATATTTGAACATGAGTTATAAACAAAAAAATAAAAAATCTAAAATCAATAAACAAAAAAAATATCATCCATGGCTTATAAAAATTCAACAACATTTTTAGTTTGATTTTAAATATTGATATCAGTATTTATTCTACTAAAATGAGTACGTATAACAGGAGTGTATTGAAAAATTGTGCATATATTTTGTATTGTTCTGAAATTGCAATAAACAATTGCAAAAGTTGTTGAACAACAATTTAAATGATTGATGGGAATAAGTAGTAAAAGAAAACTAACTATATTGATGAAGTACAATTTTTATAAATAATAAAAGGAGGAAACAACATTTTTAGACAAGACATCAAACCTTAGCTGTTCTAAAATTTGTCAAAAACCTGGTACATAGGATCTTTGTGGTCACCAGTGTTACCATTTGTCAAGTTTTCCCTTTTTTTAAGATGCAAAAAGTTTTATTTTTTTAAAAAAAGTTTTTTGGAACATTGTAAATTTATGATATCAATAAGTTGAGCCGTTTATTTCAAAATGAATGTCCCCAAATTCATTTACTTAATGGGGAGATTGATTTGAATATATTTAAAGTACTAAATTCACGCAAATTATCTAACTGCCTGTTTCTCTAAATGCGAACGAACGTTTTCTTTCGTATTTTAAATTGAGAACAACAAATAAAATTAAAATTTTTTTTGTTGTTGTCAATATAAAATACGAAAGAAAATGTTCGTTCGCATTTAGAGAAACAGGCAGTAAGTCTGATTCATGTTCGAATTGGGTTTTGTAATTTTAGTATGTATGTACTTAAAAAACGTTTTTTTTGTTGAAAAAGAAGTTTTTTTTTAGAAATAAAAAGTTTTCTTAAAAAAATATATGGCAACACTGGTGGTCACATAAAATTTAAAGATGCTCAAACATTTGAATTCACTTCGGTTTGGGTTTTATCGATGCACAGTAATGCCATTTGAGTTCTTTCGTTCCAAAAATCATAACTTTTGAACCAAATAATATTATGGAAAAATTTAAAAGGCATATGATAGATAATTCATTGACCTATGAAATGAGTGTTTGAAAAGGATTCTACGCCTTTTAGGTGCGTACTTATGGGTTAGCAAAGTTGAAATTTGTGTAAAAATCTATTTTATGAGAATTTTTTAAAATTTTAGATTTTTTATGTTTGTTTTTATGATTAAAAATTATTCCAGAAAAGATTTAAATTTTTTTAATCAAAGAACTTATTTTGAAAATATGGCAAATACAGAAATTGATAGTTTATTCAATATTTTTAGGGGCAACCTCACGTTTTTTTTTTGGAAATAATTTGGTATCTCGGGAACTATTCAAAATATTGTTACAAAATTTCACATGGTTGGAGCTGAGGTATTTTCGAGTTGTTTAGCTTTCTGGCGCTAATGGGAGCCAGTGCGTTGCCTCTCAAAGTTGGTCACCTTGGGTCTCAATTTTTTTTTTTTTTTTTTGTTAAATCGCCAAAAATCCATTTGATCCGAATGAGGTGAAATTTAAAATATGAATAGTTAAGAAGATCTACAAAAAATACGCTTACATATGTAGGTTATCTCTATTAGTTAAAAAAGTTGCTAACAATTATCTTGTCCGTATAAAAAGTTAACCGCATCCAAAGTTGGAACATGTAAAAAGTGCCCAAAAAGGGGCATATTTTTTTTATTTTGTAAAAAAAAAATTCTTCGGGACTATATACAATTTTTATATGATTCGGAGAGAAAATTTAATGCAAAAGCGTGTAAAGTAAACTTTGGCTCACAAGGTAAATAATGTCACAGTAGGTACTTTTCTAAAAAAAACTCAGTTCATGGAATTTTAGGAACTCGGTTTAGGAATTTTGGTATTTGAAAATAAAGAATGTCAAAAATTATAATGGCGGTGTTTTAAGGATGATTGGGTCTAAATTAGGTCCAAATTTTGTTATGATATCTTTAACCGTTAAATTTTAACATTAATTCAAATTTTACATTTTTCTTCATGGAAAATCATCATATTATAATTTTTTATGTTTTTAAAGTAAATGACGTCTCAAAAATGTATAAAGTTATTTAAATTTTGTAAAATATCAATCTTCAAGTTACAAGGTTATCAAAAATATCAAATACTTATATAAAAGAACTTTATTTACTCCTCAGAAGTTCCACAAACCTTGCTCCCTTTGAAAATTTTTTACGTTTTTTCATATACATATGGTCAATTCCATATCATCGTACGTGACATTTGTACGCCATAGAGTGAAATAGATTTTGCAAAAATAAGAGAATCTCAAAAATAATTTAGTATTTATTGCCATTCAGAGTGTACTATAAATTAATAAGTTATTTCAAAAACATTGTTGTCCAAAATATAGAGCGAAATAAAGGCATATCGTACGTGACATAAAACGGAAGTAATTTTGAGGTACATTTAGAAATGTCCGAAAATTTAAGAATCGGGAGAGGAGTTGTGTTTTCTTTTAATTTCTTATACTAAACCAAATATTTTTCCTTTACAATCCGTCATATTTAAATAAAAATAATCTTTGGATGATTTTATAATAAATATAATTTAATATCGTACGTGACAGATTTTTCTCTTATAGTAAAACCATATTATAGTCTGTTTAAACTATTATTTTTGCTCCTAAAATTTTGTAATAAGCTCTAAATACTTTCACATAGTAGCATTTTAGAGTTTTCTCCTATTCAAATCATCTTAAAAAACAGTTTCAAGGATTTTTGTTTTTTCAGTCGTGGTAGTCATTCTCGTGGAATTGCCCATATTAGAAAATGACTTGTACATTCATAAATGAATGGCAACCTGTTCAATGGAAGTACAATTGAATTATATAAACTCTCATAGATATGTTTATATATTATTTGAAATTATGTTTTATTTTATGGTAACAAGTTTCTTACTGTATCTAACTACTATAAGGCACCACATTAAATATTAAGGCTGTTTGATATAAAACCCATTTTATATCGGAAAAGGACATTTTCTTAAACAAATAAGTAAAACAGTACGTTTTATTTAAAACAAAATTAAAAAAGTACGCTTTTTATGTGTTTTTTTTAAACGATCATATTTTGACTGTCTGCTTTTAAACTTGATCTAATGTATTAACAAATTACACATTGAAATTAAATATATTATTTTTGTCATTTTATGCTAAAAAAAGTACGTTTTGTTAAGCACCAGTTTTTTAGAACCCATTTACTTAGTAAAAAAATTATGCAAACTTGATTGTTTCTAGAGGATTTAAAACCAAATATTATAAAAATAACAAAAAAAGCAATTTGTCAAAAAATCCTAAAAAGTACCTTTTGTTCTGCGGCTCCTCACTTATGTGTTTAAATTTATTAAAACCTTTCTCTAATATATATAATTATCTCTGCTCTTTTGATTTTAATCTAGTTTTCTTTTAACAGAAATTTAAATCATTATTTAATTATTTCCTATAAATCTACTTGAACCATTTGGTTTATTCACTCATACATGTAATTTGAATTTTAGTTAAAAGGTATTTTTTACTCGTTTTAACATAATTTAAACATCAGTTTAATCCTTCTGTTTTTTTTTTTTTTTTTTTTTTTTTGCTAGACATTTAGCGGTTTCTAAAACGCTGCTGTTGGAATATTCTGTATTTTTATTGTAACAATTTATGCGCATTTAATCAGTAGAAAAATAAGCAAACACATACTATAAGTAAATATATTAGGGTCATCAATTATTCGAGTTTTATTTTTTATTATCGAATACAAATTTGTCATTTTTATATCATTCGAATAAACGATTAATTTTTTTAAATTTTCACGAATAAAATATATATAAAACCAGAAAATGTCTACAATGTATTGGGTTTATGACTTAAAAATTGGAGAATTTTTAAAATTTTAGCTTTTATTTTGAAACACTTGTACAATATAAATTTATTCAAAGTATTGGCCATTGTAAGCTATGACCTTTTCCCATCTTGCAACATTTGAATTCCAAGCCAAAAGTACTGCTCATCTTTTGAGGTGAAGAACAAATCAAGAATAAAATAATATTTAACTCTTTAACTTTATTCTAAATACTTTTTAACAGGTATTGCAACATGTGGTCAAGAGTTTTTATGATGAAATACTACCGTTTCATGTCTGGCCGTATATTCTGGGCGTTTTTGGCCAATACTCTCTTCAAACGAAGCAGTGAAGTACAGGTTCGCTGTGATGGTTTGGTCAGATTTCAGCACCTCATAATAGGACCCTTACCTCAGCGCCATGGATATTTGCTTCACCGGGCTGGGCTTCACATACGATCTCTTACGCTTCAGACTATTGAATTTGAATTTTTTCTTCAACATATCAATTTATTAAAATTTTAGCTTGAAAATAAATGTATTCGAGTATTTGAGAAATTTTATTCATTTGTATAGAAATTAGTTTTTTTCCACGATTATTCGAATAATTTTTATTCGAATGACAACCCATATACCCATATACATTTGTGTTTTTTTTAGCCAAATTTCCTTTTTTGTTATCTCCACAAACTAATGGTTCACATAAATCTTTAGAACATTTTGTTGAAGGCCCTTTTTGCTGGTTATTTTGTATGTGTGTGTGCGTTTTTTTTTCTGCATTCTCCTTAATCTGGTATTATAGCCAGCGCTTTTGTGCTACAAATTACACACAAATAGGTGTAAAAATAAATTACCGGATAATAACATGATTGTAAAGTCAATGTTGAGAGAGTCCTTACAGTTGTTTAGTATAGCTATACTAAGTATAATAGGGATTAACACTAGAAAATCAAATTGCTGTTAAGGTAATTTTTCGTAGAATTTTTGGTTTTTGCTATAAATGTGCTATTAAATTTGTGTAATGAGTTGTTTAAGAATTAAGTGGATGCACTCAAATATAAATGTGTTTTCTATGGATAACTCAAGGACATGATTAATAAGTATGGTCGAATGTTTTAGGTTTGATTTTTAAAATGGTAACAACTTTTACAAACAACATGGTTAGGAAACCATTATTAATTATGTTATCATAAGAAAGAGTAATACTACGGGTTGTTACACTGTAGCAAATAATTCAATTAAATAACTAGTCATTTTAACATGCATTTTAACATCTCATAGAAAGTCCAATGACCGATTGCTTGTAAACAACTCTACAATATATTAATCTTTTAGTGGGTAAAATAAATATCTTATAAAGTGCAGTACAAAATAAAGGTTTAAAGTGACTATACTCCAGGTTAATTAGAGACACTTAAGAGACAATTGACTTCACGCTAGGTTACATGGAATATTAGTATACGTAAGCAAAAAGAAAATAAACTGTATAAGAATTATAACAAAACAATCAGTATGTACGATTTAAAGTTTAATGTGACTACACTCTAGATTATTTAGAGACACTTATGTGACAATTGACTTCATGCTAGATTACCAGGTTTGTATAAAGTAACCAATTGACTTCTCGCTGCAATACAAACAGCACATACGTGTCAAATTACCTAAAATATATTAATTGGAGTCTGCCAAGTGGTCAGTCAATTACTGTCTATTAGGGATACATTGACTTGCTTAACTACTGGGCTATAATAGACTTAGTGAGCAACACGTATTAAAATTACTTTAAGATATAGATTAAGGCCCTGAATAAGCAGTGGGCTCCAAACATTGTGCGTAAAGTGTGCAGTGAATATTTTAAGTTGTGGCATTTTATTTTGTCAATAGTGTATTAGGGGATTATCTATTGAAGTATGCAAGAAACTCAATTTTGGAAAAAAATACGAGTTAAGGTCTTTCTATATTAAGTTAACGATATCCTGATATACTGCCTGCTCCTGTACTGCACAGAATAAGATAATTTTGCCTCCATTATACATCAAATTGGGACTAACGCAGCAGTATGTGAATGCATTAGATACAATTGCTCCATGTTTCTCCTTTCTTTCAAGAAAGTTTCCAGATTTAAGTACAGAAAAACTAAAAACAAAAATTTATTGTTTTGATGGCCCACATATTAATACTTTTAAAAAAAGACATCGATTTCATACATTCAATGAATAATTTAGATGTAGCAGCTTGGAAAACTTTTGTTTTTGTCTTAGGAAATCACAAAACTGAAAATTACAAGGAATTATTTATAGACCTTTTAATTAGCTTTACAAATCTTGGATGTAATATTAGCAACAAAAAAAAGTACATTGTCTACACTGTCATTTAGATGTGCTGTAGCACCATCTAGTTGAAATATAGCCGGTATTAACTGAAATTTCGCTATCATGTTCTATGTTCTGTCCGGTCACATTTACATTTTTGTAAATATAACAAATTGCCCAACTGCGGCAATGGATTTTATAAGAGAAGATTGGGATGAAATTTTGCACCATGGTTAGTTCTATTGGATAGTAATTCAGACCCCCTCTAACTCAGAAAGTTCTCGACCGATCTTGTTGGAAAATTGTGTCTGAATTGCTATCCAATAAAACTACCATGGTGCCAATTTCATCACAAACGGAAGGCATCAATTTTAAAAGTTGGTTCACTTGATATGAAATGCCCCAAGACTTTAATTAATGATCCTGGCGTACAATTCGCCAAGTTGTTTTATACAAGAGACCAAGATGCTGCGCACTGCGTCGAATCGATTGGTCACAGCCTTCACCCACTCTCCGGTGCAGCTGCAATATTCTCCTTACCACGGGGTGGATGTGGTACATTCGGTGGCGTATCAATATAAATGAGACCCAAATTTGCATATGATATTGGCAATAGTGGGCTCGTAAGTTCAATGATGCAAACCATACGTTGCTGATTATGGTAATACTGCTGAATGATTTAGAGACTTTTTAACAGTGTGAGTCTTTCAATTATAAATTGTCAAATATTATTCAACAAAAATATGATGGCACGAATATGTGTGATCTGTTAAAAACTCTTTAAATGAAGCACCCTTTAGTTTTTTGAAATTTCCTGCTGCATCTTGTCCACTGAAAGTACACCCAGAAAACAGATTCGTTGATACAAGAGACTACTTCTAGCGCAGAGTAAAAAATTATCATAGTTTCCGATATAGTATTCAAACGAATCCTGAAATCCAAAACTGTCATTGGTAGTTTCTTGTTGAGAGAAGTTGTGAATTACCCATAAAATGAAAATTGAGATGGATTTCCTGCAGCACCTTACTCGAACTTTAGGTTCTCTATTGCTCTCTCGTTTAATACTTTTTATTTATATTAATCTAACACCCACCTTAAAGTATAACGATCGACTCAGAATCACTTGCTGAGTTGATTAGACGATGTCCGTCCGTCTGGCTGTCCATGACAACCTTGTGCGCACAGTACAGGTCGCAGTTTTGAAGATATTTCGATCAAATTTAGTACAAACAATTATTTCGGTCCAAGGACGAAGCCTGATGAAACTGGCTGAAATCGGTGTATTATTTCATCTAGCCCTCATACAAATGTCCTGCCGAAATTGGACTTTATCCGTCATAAATGTTAAATTCATATAGGTATATATACAAATTTCGCGCCAAATAAGTTTTATGTATACGGAATTCATGTCACCTAACTTTATGATGATCGGTCCATAATCAGTCATAGCTACCATATAACGCCCTCTTCCGAAAATCACTTTAACGAGCATAAATCTCTAACATATGTTGGTATACACATAAAGTTCAACAAAAATAACTTTTATATAGACTTAAATAACATGACCAAATTTCATGGCGATCGGCCCATAATTAGTCATAGCTCCCATATAAGGAACTCTTCCGAAAATCGGTCACCAAAATAAATTATTGAAATTATAAAAACAAAATGATTTTGCTCATTTACTTAGTGTAGGGTATTATATAAACGGGATTGACCGACCATTCTTTCTTACTTGTTTTAGTCTGCACAAATGGAAGCAAATTCACATCTGCCATGAATTTTGGGACACCCTTTATAAGTTTAAGCAAGTCTATTCAAAATCTGTTCCAGCAATTATGGTTATCAATATTGGACGAAATGAGTTCGATATTAATACAATGTTTTTCACATTTATGCCATAATAATTGTTTTGGTACAATAGTGATAAGAATTCTACCTAATAATTTAATACGACTTAATTACTTATTGTTTCCTACACACTGATCCAATTTATCCCTTAAAGGATTAAACTACATTTAACTTTTTTTGATAAATAATCACTTCAAAATGAACTCACTGCTTTAAAAATACACACAAACAAGCTTAATCACTCCTCAGTTTTGAGGTCTTGAACAAGAACTCTTAAATGTCACTGATTTTGAAGTGATTATTATGTTTGAATTGCGAAATACAAGAAAAGGTTCAAATTCTTTACTTATTTGCTAAAATTAGTTTGAACACAAATTCATAGAGTGTGTGTGTGTGTGTATGTAAGTATAAGTTTGTGTGAAGGCAGTAAGTAAGGTTACGTTAACACTGTTACCTTTAACACTTAAAATTCACTACTTTTCACTTTACTTTAATGCTTTTCTAAGACTTTGTTGTGGCTTTTGCTTTTCGATACTTTAGAAACTTTTTCAAGTTTGTGTAGCAACAGTTTAGGTGAATTTTTGCTAAACACATTTTAATATTACCATATTTGATAAATGACTTAAGAGCCAATATAGTTTTACTTAATTTATTTAGTTTTAAAACTGGGTTCTCATATACCATTATGTGTTATTAGAGTCCATAAAGATCAGATAGAATACAAAGTGAGCGAAAAAAACTATAGATATTTCGGTACTCTATGGACTCAAAACAAAACAGAATTTCTTCATGAAAAGTCCTGCATATTTTTATACCCTTCACCATCGTGAGATGGGTATAAGTTTGTCATTCCGTTTGTAATTTCCACAATATAATTTTCCGACCCTATAAAGTATATATATTCTTGATCCTTATAGATAGCAGAGTCCAATATATCGGGAATTCTTCCGGCTCGGTTGCTATTTAATCGAGCAAATCGGCCACAAATTGCTGAGATATAAGGAAAAAACTGGACCAAGCTCAATTTTGGCTTATTTTTGATCTGTATCTGGATTACTAAGTCATTTATATAGACAATATGGATATCTAATGATAAATATTTCATAGTCCATTGCAACGATTTATATAAGGCTATAGTAGTTTGGACCTACAATGGGTAAAAACCGGGAAAAATATTTTTTAACGAGAATTTTTTTTACCAAAAAAATTTTTTTGTCATTAATTTTCTTTCACTAGTAAATTTAAAAAAAAAATTTTAAAATAAAAAAAAAATATATCGAAAAAAAAAATTTTTTGGAAAAAAATTATTTTTTAAATTTGAAAAAAAAATTAATTTTGTTTACCCAAAAATATTTAAAATATTTATTTTAAAGTATAATTTTGTGAAGAGTATATAAGATTCTTTTGTGTCACTGTGTTATTGAAAATATTTGTATTGTAGTCAATTAGGAGAAAGACTTTTGTTTACTAAGTCATGTATATAGAAAACTTGTCCTCCAATAGGCTCATTCGAACTTTGACAGATGATAGCGGACATATTGTTAAAGCTAAATATGTCGAATTGGCTATAATTTATTAATTTTCTTTTGCAAAATCACCATGGACGGTTATAGCGTTAAAAACTCATGTAAATGGTAAATTTTTTTTTATCAAAATAGATGTTATGTTTGTTTTGTTCGTTTCTCCATAAAAGAATCATCTTCAGCTATGAGTCCCATTTTTGGATGAATAACAACAAACTAAACTAAATTATCGAATTTTGGACGATACCAATCCACATGAGATCTAAGAGTATCGAGTAAATCCCGAAAAAGTAAGAAATTGGACATTGGATGAGGTTCATAAAACGAGCGGCTAAAAATAGAAGAAGTTGTCGAAGGACAATGAAACTTGGCACCAGAGTTTAAAATTACTACTATATTAGTCAAAAAATTGCAAAATATTTCATAATTTTAAATGAAAACTGCAAAAAATATTTAACAAAATAATATTTCCTCACATACATACTAAAAATATAAATACTATTTACGAATTCCATATATGCACAAGCTTCATGGTAGAAATATTTGTCGCAGTTTTTCCATAAATATTTTGCCTTACAAAATATTTTACGTTGCAGCTAGAAGACAAAATGAAAATTTTTCATTTCTAAAACATTTGCTGCCAAAATATATTTATATTTTTGGTTAGCAAAAACAAATATATTGCTTGTGTATAATATACAAAAAATTTACTACAAAAACATCAAGCATGCAAACAAATTGCAGCGTGAAAACCATAAACTGCGAACGATATGCGCAGTAAAAAATTCAAATAATGGAAATATGGAAGATGCTAAATGTAGACTGCCAAACCATACGAAGTTGAAAAATGTAAAATACGAAATTGTGCGAAGTTAAAAATGTTTAAAACGAAAATGTGCATTTATAAAATATTTCAGCCACATATATGGAAATATTTAGCCGCATATAGTCACTGAGTAGAAAAATGTGAAAAAAACTATGAACAACAAGTGTGCGTTGATTTGGGTGTACAAAATAAAAATTTATATTGAATCGTGTGTTTAAGAATTTAAGTGCAATAAAATAGAAGCTTTATTTTTTGAGGTATGTAATTGTATTATGAAAGATAGGAATGCAGTGAAAATATATTAAATAAGATTCTGGGCAAAGGATAGCGGACGATATTATTTTATTGAATTTTTTGATTAAATGATTTTTGTAATACGAATTCAAATGTATTCCTGCTGCTTGTAATAGGAGTCCAGAAAAATTAGTAACATACAATTTTGTATGTAAAGTGGCTAAAAAAGCAAAACAGCCAATGAATACAATGTAATAAAAAATAACAGGATCTACAAAAAAATAGTATGTTGCATAAAAATGCAATGTAGATAGATAGATTACTTTTTCTGAATGAAATCTATCAAATTAAGTGTTTGTACACTCAAATGTATCCTTTCGTAAAATTTGTAACAGGAGAACAAACAAATAAATAAGCAGCATAGAAAATAATTGTGCAAGAACAATTTGATGTGTAAGATATAAATGCAAAAAGGCACAGGCATGAGTACAACAGGATCAAAAGGAAATCAACTGTATAAAACTTGTGTTCTGTAACTGCATAATGCAACAACAATTTACGCAAAACCATAAAAACAAATACGCACAATAATCCTTTACAAAAAACAACAATTCAGTGCACATTCCAAAAATTCCTCGAGCTAAAAATAAACCAAAATGCGTAATAAAAAATTATCTGTAACGGTACTCAACAAAAATCAGTTCTACACAAACAATGCAATAATAATATCATCCGCTATCCTTTGCCCATAACCTTCTTTAATGTACTTTTACTGCATTCCTATCGTTCACAATATAAGTAGGTACATACCACAGGTTCTTCATTGTATAATTATATATTTTTCAGCATTCTGTACTTTATTACTTTACTCCTGTTACAAACGCTCAGCCAATCATACTCATTTGCATTTGAGATTGCACAAGTTGTTGTTGATTTTCTACATACACAGTAAAAAAACAACAAAATGCAAGTAATTGCAACGATTCCTACTCTACTCCTCCATATGTATAGAAATTCCTTTACTATGCATTTGTTTCTTTTTTTGCACGAGTTGTTTTTGCTTTTTGCAGCTAGAGGACACACATACAACAGTTGTATATCACAATTACTTGAGTGTATAAGTAGTTGTTCTTGTATTTCCCTTTTCTCCTGCTGCACTCGTGGCTATGTAAAAAATTGTTGTGCCTTCGTTGCATAATTTGTTCTCTGTTGCTTATTTGTTTTTTTGTTCTCCTGTTGCAAATATTACGAATGGATACATATGAATGTGCGTTTAAAAACACAAAGTCGATCTTTCAGAATACAAGTCATACATAATTATGTAATTATTCTGGACCTTACTTAAATTTCTATCATTCCTCTTTATCCTTTTTTCTCCTGCTACTCTCACGATCATCATTGAACCTATTTATGTGTTTGTTTATGGTTTTTGCGTAAATTGTTGTAGCATTATGCAGTTACAAAACACATGTACACACATACAGCAGTTTTATACAGTTAATTTCCTTTTGATCCTGTTGTACTCATGCCTGTGCCTTTTTGCATTTATATCTTACACATCAAATTGTTCTTGCACAATTATTTTCTATGCTGCTTATTTATTTGTTTGTTCTCCTGTTACAAATTTTACGAAAGGATACATTTGAGTGTACAAACACTTAATTTGATAGATTTCATTCATAAAAAGTAATCTATCTATCTACATTGCATTTTTATGCAACATACTATTTTTTTGTAGATCCTGTTATTTTTTATTACATTGTATTCATTGGCTGTTTTGCTTTTTTAGCCACTTTACTTACAAAATTGTATGTTACTAATTTTTCTGGACTCCTATTACAAGCAGCAGGAATACATTTGAATTCGTATTACAAAAATCATTTAATCAAAAAATTCAATAAAATAATATCGTCCGCTATCCTTTGCCCAGAATCTTATTTAATATATTTTCACTGCATTCCTATCTTTCATAATACAATTACATACCTCAAAAAATAAAGCTTCTATTTTATTGCACTTAAATTCTTAAACACACGATTCAATATAAATTTTTATTTTGTACACCCAAATCAACGCACACTTGTTGTTCATAGTTTTTTTCACATTTTTCTACTCAGTGACTATATGCGGCTAAATATTTCCATATATGTGGCTGAAATATTTTATAAATGCACATTTTCGTTTTAAACATTTTTAACTTCGCACAATTTCGTATTTTACATTTTTCAACTTCGTATGGTTTGGCAGTCTACATTTAGCATCTTCCATATTTCCATTATTTGAATTTTTTACTGCGCATATCGTTCGCAGTTTATGGTTTTCACGCTGCAATTTGTTTGCATGCTTGATGTTTTTGTAGTAAATTTTTTGTATATTATACACAAGCAATATATTTGTTTTTGCTAACCAAAAATATAAATATATTTTGGCAGCAAATGTTTTAGAAATGAAAAATTTTCATTTTGTCTTCTAGCTGCAACGTAAAATATTTTGTAAGGCAAAATATTTATGGAAAAACTGCGACAAATATTTCTACTATGAAGCTTGTGCATATATGGCATTGGTTTATAGTTTGTATATTTTCAGTATATGTGGACATTAATATGAAAACGATTCATATTTATTGCGTAGTCGGTAGTCAAATGTAAAAAACGTTTAACTAAATATTAAACCCTGCTTGGCACATAGGAATTTTTCGTTTGAATTAAGAAAAAATGGAAAAATCAAAATGATCCGCCCACTTTTACCCCCACCACCCATACAAAGTGAAAATTAAATTTTGACCTACGGCATTGTTTTTTGGTACATAACATTTCTAAACACTCAAAATCATTTGTGTGAAATTTGAAAAAGTGGCATAACTCCCTTGATTTTTAATGCATCAACTCAATTTTCACAAAAAATAAATATTATAATTGTAGAATGGGCTCCTGAAAATATATACCTGATTCGCCCACTTTTACGCCCATCTCCCATAGAAAAAACATGAATAAGTAATTTAAGCATAGTCTTTTAATCATTTTTTAACATCATTATCGTACTCCATTTTTTATATTTGCAGCTTTGAGCCAAATCTATTTATAAATGGGTCTGAAGACATTAAATCATTATGCATTACGTCTTCGTAAGTGGCTACACGTCCAATTCTTTGCGAATGATGTAATCTATGGGCTCTATAGCAGGGGTGCCCAAAAGTTCCTTATGGAAGAGCAAATACCAATACATTTAAAGAAAAACAAATTTGTATGCAATTTTTTTTGTTGTAAAAAACAAAACATACAAAGAATAAAGAAAAAAATACACACTTTTTTAAACAATACCATACGATAAACAAAAACAAAATCTACATTGATGATCGCTGTCGTCAATGAAGATCGACAAAAAAACAAACAAGACAAAGTTGTTTGTGTATTTCATATTGCTAGTGCTGAGTGTCCCATTGAGTATAGAAACACACAGCCTATAGCTAAGAACATTTACAAAAACAATTGAGCACCAAGAGTATAGGGCTTGGGCACCATTGCTCTATAGTCTTTATTCGTCGCTTCCGAGGAAGCTCAGGAAGATAGAGGCATACTATTGGCAGAATAGCTTCTTGACTAGTATGTATATTACATCTATATAAATATATAAATGTCTTTGTAAGTTTGTTTGTTTGTTTGTTTGAGCATCACGTCTAAACGGCTGAACTGATTTTATTGAAATTTGGAACGTAGATAGATCCTTACAGAAACGGATAACAGGGGGAAAACCGATTTTTTTTAATAAAATCCTTACATATTTCACTTACTACGACAGGGGTAGCGAAGCGCACCGGGTCAAGCTAGTTATGTAATAATTTTAAACAGTAAAGATGGCAACAACACCATGCATGAACGAAAATGCATGTTTTGTTACGTTATCACTTTATAGTTTTTACTGTTTTTTTTGGAAAGGAGCAAAACTTTTAGCTGAGACTTCAAGCTGTAATTCGACATCTTTCATTAAACAGCGCTCCACAGCGCTAAAAAATGCAGTCCACTGAAGTTGATGAACACTGAAATTTTGATGTTGTTTATATTTTGTTCTACGAAATTTTTTATACGACACTTTTTCCAACTTTTTTTAATGCAAATCTCATCTATGACAATTGCCATTTACGAAAATATACAACAAAGTCAAGTGAAATGTTTACTGTGATTGTACGAAAAGATTGAATATACAGTAAATTTGCATGCCATTTTAAACAGGCGAACATATATGAACTTCGAGCGTGCCTGTTCAAACAAATAATAAATATATCAGCCTAATATTACGGAATCATAATATTCAGATATCTGAAAACAAAATACCAAAAAATTATCCAAATTGGCGAACATGAAAAAAATTAATTTCAGCCACTCTTCAACCAATGTGCGGCGTCATGACGCGTCATTGGTTCATATTTCATTGAAAACGATGTTGGCCATCCGTTATGTCAACGGCGAGCGCTATACGTTGATGACTAGCAACTTGTTTTGGCCTGAATTGGATGATATGTACACCAACGATATGTGGTTGCAGCACACAGCTCATATCATAATGGACATTCTACACGAGCGATTTGAGGGCACAGATATCGTGCAGATTGACCTTATTATACTTTTTATTGTGTTTTCTTAAGTTTTATGCATTAAACACATTGAAGACAGCTGACTACACGAACACAAATGCTGTTGGCTGCAGTTGTAGTCGTGTGGCAGCTTCAGAACTATTTTAAAGGCGACAACTACAAAACAAACAGCTGATTTATAACTCAGTGATGTCACTTTATTTTTTTGGTTTTACTTTAATAAAAAATAACCTACAAAATTCCAAAGTAATTAAGATTTTTTATTATATCACCAGCAATATTTCTGTGGTTGACAAAAATAAAAATTAGCCTAATTCGGCTGCAGCGGCAAAAGTAGTCGTGTGGCCGTGTAGCTGTGCTGTCGTCAAAAGAATCGTCTTCATATAAACGTGTGTATTTAATTTTTGACAGATTGCAGTCGGTATCCAGCTGTCTTGAATTTGTTTAATGCATTATGTAAATTCTATTTTGGTAAAGGGTATATAAAATTCGGCACAGCCGATTATAGCACTCTTTCTTGTTTTTATTTTGTTGAAGTCTTAAGATTTACTACAAAATGCCAGTTAACACATTTAGAAATTAGCACAACATTTTGTCAAAAGTTCGTGTTTAATTTTAATTCAATGCAAAGGTTATTGGATTAGGACATTTTTGTAAAAGTTTGAGTTGCTTCTCAATATAGTTACACGAAATTTAATAAGCTAAGAAGATTATTTCGAATGATAATTTGGCATTATTAAATTTCGAATATTTGTTAAATTAGTACATAAAATTAATAATTCCTATAAATATTGGAAATAACCTCCACAGTAAATGTGTTATTTAGTATTAGTAATTTTCTCCTATAACCACTGGTCATAATTAGCTGCTAATTTCAATGAAAATTTCCTAAAATTTTCATTAGTTGAAAATTTTCAGTGAAATTAAGCTCATAGAAATGTAACCATTGCACAGTGTGGTTTTTGCAACAAAAAACGACTGCAATAAATAGCCACATAATTGAAATGTGCCCAGATAATCAGCGACAGTGCGAGGTGTATCATCATCATCACGCTATCAAATATAGTTAGTTATTCATTCATTCATTGATATTACCGCATCAAACAAAGTAACAAATCTAATTATGGGCATTAGTAACAATTCAATGAATGATTGAAATATTCAATAAATGAGTGCACAAAAGGCATGTGATTGTATTATACACCACTATAAAGGGGAGGGTATTATATGATTGTGCTGATGTATGTAACTCCCATAAATATTAGCCTCAAACCCAACTTAACGACTCGGAATCACTTTTTTAATTTCATGATATCTAGTTAATTTTAAGGGAATCGGTCCCTACATAAGAACAGTTGGTCATAGCTCTTAGAACACTTTCAAAAATATATGCGAGCAAAAACACGAAAAAAGGCAAATGCAAAACATCGGTATAATAAAAGACAACATCAACAAAAATTTTAAACAAAACTCTGTGTAGAGGGTATCATATGGTCGGGCTTGACCTACTATTCTTTCTTAAATTTTTTTTATTTGACACCGCCATTGATACTAGCAACAAATTGTTGTTTGATTTGATTTTTTCTTTTCAATGGAAGTTAATATTTCTATTGAAATTACATATTTAATACCTTATTAATATTTGATATCAATGTGCTTAACGATTTGAATTCAGTTATTTAGCTCATTTAATATTTAATCCGCCTGATTTGGTTTTATTTATTTTAATTAATTTATTAATTACTAATTACACTGTACAATAAAACAAAAGTTGAATACTTACCCCCACAGTATGTCAGCTAAATACTTAAATCTCAATATTTAAATATGCTTTAAGTTAATCACGATTTAAAACTCATATTAAAATATTTAAATGAACAAAAACAAACAATTAAATTATTTAATTATTTACTTACTTTTTTAAATACCTATACATTTATATATTTAATAAGTTTTACTGTTTAAATGGCTTTAAACTAGACAAATATTTTTTAAACGTTTCTTTAAAATGTTGTATTATTATTTTAGGAAAATGATTTTAATTTGAATTTTTAATATGAAATACATACAAAATTTAATCATAAATACATATGCATGTTAAAACACATACACACACAAACCAATATTCACATCCCAGCAGTTCTAAGAGTCTGTTCCCAAACTAATGATTTTACCTATTCACCCTAAAGTGCAATATTTTTGAAGGACGGAGTTTTAAAGTGGCACATTTGTGAATATAATTGAGCTATTGACTTGAAGTTTTTTTTGTCACACCAAAAATTAACTTATCTAAACAAAAAATAAATAGTTTGGACAAATTTGGATCAAATCGATCCTAATACTTGCAATCCTATCAAAACGTTACAAATTTTAGTTTTAAAAGCTCAATAAATATGTAATATGTTATAAAATCTTTATTTATTAACAAAACTCAATGAAATTTACACTGTTTTTAAAATTTTTTATTCTGAATAACAAAGTGTAAAAAAATTGTCAAAAGGTCAAAGGGAATCCCGCAATTCCTAAAAATTTTAGCAAAAATCCTAAAAATGATATTTTTTTAGGAAAATACTTTGCGAGTTAATAGGGCTCACATCAGGGCTTCCAAAGCTGCTTTCCGTTTTCTGATCCCAGCTTTGGGATTTTAGAACATGTGTTCCAAATTTGAAATTTTAATAAAAAAAAAATTGGTCAAATTCCAAAAGGCATAGGGACGACATATTTGAAAACTATGACAAGTTTTTTATACCAAAATGTTCTCCGTAAACATATCTTATAGAAAAAGATATAATTGTTGTATGTCCTAAAAGAAAGTTTTTTTTAAATAAAAAAAGAGTTAAGTCACGTTTTCGCGCTAAAAACAGCACAAATCTACTATTTTTTTAATTTTTAAATTGAAAATCGTTTATTTTTGAATCCGTAATCGATATTGCTCTGAAATTTTTTGCATCTTATTGGAAATTTAGTTGTGTAACTAACGAAAAAAAATTGAGTTAATTCGGTTCAAAAGTAGGCCCTATATTTTAAAAAATCGGATCAAGGTATGGCAAAATTTAAAAATTTTAATTTTTAAATGCCTTTAACTCGGTAATTATAAGAAATAAATAGTACATTCAAGCATGTTTTTTCAAGTTCCAAAAACATAAAAATCTTTAAAATAAGATGAGAAACAGAAATATGGCACGTGTTTAAAAATTTTACAAGTCAAATGTAACTTAAATTGAGCCCCAATAGCGCCGAGACTAAAGCATTTGTAGTATTCATTTTAATAACTTAAACTCGAACACTCCTTGGCTACGCCAATGTAAAACTTTATCCCGATCGGACCAGCCGTTTGGAAATACCAGATTTATTTCCAAAAAAATTTGATTCTGCCCCACTGTGCGCTGCTAATTGACCTTGAATAGGCAGTTTAAAACACATTTCAAAGACAGTACAACAAGCAATTGCTTGTAAACAAACCTTCCTCCGACAAACCTCCAATTGACTACTTTCTAAAATGCAGTACAAAATAAGCTTTTAAAGTGATTACACTCTAGGTTTTTTAGAGATGCTAAAGTAACAATTGACACCACGCTAGATTTCAGACGATGTCAGTATACTTAACCAAAAATAATATAAACTGTATGATACTTATATATTTTATACAATTTGTATAAAACCAATTTAATTCGTTTAAATCAAAAAAAAGTGTAGTTGAAATAAATGGTTACTGAGAGACACTTAAGTGACAATTGACTTTTAGCTAGAATACCTGGGATGTATAAAGTAGCCAATTGATTTCTCTTTGAACTAAAAAGAGCACATATCTGTCAAATTACCCAAAATATATGAATTGGCGTCAGCCAAGTGATCAGACATTAGTGACAAATACTGCCAATTAAGGAATACATTGACATTTTGCTTAACTGCAGGGATGTTAAAACACTTGCACATACAAACCAATATTCACATATTACACACTTCAATGAGTGTATAAATAATCATACATTTCGATATGAGACGAAACGAAAAATTTCGATATAAACTGAATATTTTAACCTTTACTCTTCTGAATTCGATAATATTTGGTTCTACAGTTTTTGGAAATTCGCTTTTGTATGGTTTTAAAATAGGGTCGTAGTACCTATTTTTGAATAGATGTGTGAAAAATATCTGAATTATATGCGAGAGCAATATTATATAATTTTTTATCTCATATTAAAGCTAATATATCGGAGATTTTGAAATTTTTTTTTCTGGAAATCCGTTTCTCATACAGTTTAAAAACTCGTCCATAATTAAAGGATATCTCAAAAAAAAAAAAAAAGATTTTCCATTTTTCAAAACTATATAATTATATATACATTTAAGAGTTTGTGTACATTTTTCTAAATAATTGACACTCAGTGTCTTTATACACGTTTATCAATTGCAGAAAGGCACACACACTTTTTAAGGTACAAACATAAATGTACAAGGCAGTTGATGTTAACTCTAACATCGCCTATGATCAATTCACTGACGACTGCAATCTTTTGGGAATCTTCTACAATACTATTAATGGACAAACTAGTATGTTCGAATTCTAGAGCTTTCGATATCAATGTCAGCAGTTTAAACATTTAGTGTTGCCATACTTATAAACAATGCTAATAACCGCATGCTATCAACATTGTTGATAAGTAGATGCTTTCTACTGATCGCTTTGCAAATTCGTGCACAGTAGGGATATAACTACTGACATTTTTTGCAAATATGCAAATTGGCATAGCATAGTCGAATAGAGCATTAAAAAATATGAAAAACCACGGTATTATTTTTTCGCGGTTGTTAAAAAAGTTCACGCACCAAACGTAATAAAGTTTTTCATTAAAAATGTTTAATTATTTTGAAATACAAAAAATTTTATTTTATTAATAACTGCGGACAACTTTAAAAGATAATTTTTAAATACGGGAAGTATCTCTCACACTTGCAAAAAAAAAAAGAAATTATTAATATAATTTTTCAGAGAAAAACAAGTATGAAAGTATGGTCGGTCAAGCCCGACCAAATAATACCCTACACTAAGTAAATGAGCAAAAACTTTTTTCTTTCAAAATTTCAATAATTTATGTTCGTGAGCGATTTTCGGAAGTGTGCCTTATATGGGAGCTATGACAAATTATGAACCGATCACCACGAAATTTGGTCACGTGATTAATGTTTATATGAAAGTTATTTATGTTGAATTTTATGTGTATAACAACATTTGTAGGAGATTTATGCTTGTTAAAGTGATTATCGGAAGCAGGCCTTATATGGGAGCTATGACTAATTATGGACCGATCATCATAAAATTTGGTGACATGAATTCTCTATATATAAAACATATTTGGACAAAAACTTGTGTAGATACCTATATAAATTAAACATTTGTGACGGATAAAATCCACTTTCGGGAGGACATTTGTATGGGGGCTAGGTCAAATAATGAACCGATTTCAGCCAGTTTCAATAGGGATCGTCCTTGGGCAGAAAAAATGATATATACCAAATTTTATCGAAAGATCTTTAAAATTGCGACCTGTACTCTGCGCACAAGCTGTACATGGACAGCCAACTAGCCAGCCAGACGGACGGACGGACATCGTTTAATCGACTCAGAAAGTGATTCTGAGTCGATCGGTATACTTTAAGGTGGGTGTTAGACTAATATTTTTGGGCGTTACAAACATCTGCACAAATCCATTATACCCTCCCCACTATGGTGGTGTAGGGTATAAAAATTGGTTTATCTTAGAAATTCGTGTTGGTGCGTGATGTTTTTGATTCCAGATGACCTAAAAAGATGATTTTCATTACTTATACGACATTGGCCATCACGTGGTGGTATGCCAAAAATTTCGCCAAAATTAGTTATATACCTAGTGCACAGTGGTTTAGAAACGTTTTTTGGAAATAATTCGGTATCTTGGGAACTAAGTATTAGAGATATTGTTACAAAACTTAGCTGAGGTGTTTTCGAGTTGATTTACGTTTGTTCAGCTTCCTAGCGCCAATGGGGGTCACTGCGTAGTCCCTCAAATTTGGTCACCTCGGGTCTCAAATGTTTTAATATGAAAAAACGTACAAATTCGTCAAAGCGGGTAAGGCTTGTGGAACTTCTGAGAAGTAATTAAAGGCTTCTTATATAAGTATTTGCCATTGGTGAAAACCTTAGGACTTGAAGAATTTGATGCTGAAAAAAAAAACGTTTCTAAACCATTGTGGGGTGGTTGACGATAGGTTTCAATTAGCTTATCAACCATATATATGGGTACAGAAAACAAGTATATGTTTGTGACAACCATTTTTATGATGAATAATTTTATCATAATATGTTGTTCTCAGATTATGATATCAATAAGCCGAGTGCAACATAATATGGTTATTCCTTCATCATATAAATGGTTGTCACAAACATATACTGTAACCATATATATGGTTGATACAATCATGTGAATCGTAAATTAACCATATTGTTGTTACCACAATCATATAAATAGTTACTGTGTCTATGATATTGTTAAAAAACTTATAAAAATGTTGAAATGGCAACAGTAAACATGGGACTTGAATCAGTTATGGTCTGAACTTTACAGATTGTGATAGTGTTATTAATTTATAAAAATTCTAAATGATTTTTGTCGAAATTTATGTTAGTATTTTTCTAATTTATATGGGGAGTAGGGTCAATTATAAACCTATCCTTACAAGAGTTGGTAGAAAGGTTAAGGTTCATATGAAACATGTTTATGTCTAATGTCATAACGATAATAATTAATATATGAAAATTATGAATATTCAAGTCATTTTCTGAAGGGGACCTAATCTGGGGATTAGCAACAAATACTGACCGATTTTTGCCATACTTTACAGTATAATTTCAGAGTACTTTGAACGAATTTATGCATAATTTTATCATCATTGCCGCATAATCAACATATTTATGACTGTTCAAACAGTATGCCGTGGGGATATTTGTATGCGGGATATGTTAAATCATGGACCGATATTGCCCATTTTTAATCCCAAGCAAACCTTATTAACGGAGAGTTCTTGTGGAACATTTCAGCCAGCTAGCTCCTTTCATATGCGACCTATCTTGTTTTCAACATACATAGAGCCGGACATTAGAACCGGATTTACAGGACATACAGCCGGATTTTAGAATTACATAAGGACCCAGAATATATATACTTTTGTGGGCCTTCGATGAATATTTTGATGTGTTACAAACGGAATGACAAAGTCAATATAATCCCCATCTTTTTTCAATGGTTAATTGATTAAATAATATCGTAGTTAGATCAGTTCTTAGTATCAGTATCATTGGATCACGGGTAGTTTCAATTGTTGAATGGCTAAATAGGATAATTTCACGAAGCATCTCTAGTGCTCGTAGGTCAATTGCTAATAAGGCAATTTGCAGGATTCTAGTAATTTTTTCCCCTATCAAGAATATGTTTAATGACGCCGACTATGATAAAACAGGAATACTCATATTCAGCGCAATTGTACACTGAGCTCTAATTATAAAATTTCATTATGCTGACATTGGGACTGACTTTTTGTCATCTCAAATCTGTTTGGATTAGGAGGTTATAGAAATCATACTATATAGAAAAGAGTTGGAGATTAATATTATAATATAGCTGGTATTGAGGCATATGCGAAGTATATGCTCAAAGGAGAAGATTGATACAGAAAGAGGAATGTTCTGTGAGAAATTGGACAGATTATATAAAACCTTAGCACAGTCGTTGTTACAGAAAGCTACAGGTTCTCAGTAAACAATACGTCTTAAAGCGATAGTGAAAAGTGAAATGATGTGAACAATTATACTAATTACTTGACTCTATATCAGATCAAAAAGTAATTTATAAAGATTAAAGTTACTAAATTTGTGTTCCAGAATTCAAGAATTGAATTTTGACGTTTGGGAAAAAACGTTAAAAATACGGCCCTTTCTATTTGTTCCAACTTTGGATGCGTGTAACTTTTTATAGGGACAAAATAACAGTTAGCAAATTATTCCTATTTTATTTACAATTTTATCACCAATACAGTTGATATTTTAAAAATAAATTTCGACAATCCGTTGGCCCGTCATATCTAAAAGAAACATAAAAAGATCGAGCAAAATTTAAAAAAATAAATCAATAAAGTTAAATATCTCTTCAACTAATAGAGATAACCTACATATTTGTAGATCTTGTTAAGGACAATTTATATTTTAAATTTCAGCTCATTTGGTTCATAAATGGTATTTTGGCGATTTTTTCAAAAATTTTGAGACCCGAGGTGACCAACTTTGAGGGGCCACACACTGCTCTAGGAAGCTGAACATATGCAAATCAACTCAAAATCACCTCAGTTCCAACCATGTGATATTTTGTAACAATATCTCCAATTATTTCCCAGATACCGAATTATTATGCTAGGAGAAAAGAAAGTTTGAACAAAATCATCCTAAGCGATGAAGTACAAATAAATTTACAGCATTTTGGATTTAGAATTTAAGGTTCCTACTTGATCGTCAAAAAACAAATGCTACCTCAATGTGTTACTGTTTGGTATGGATTTTAGGCTGGAGGCATCCTTGAATCATACTTCTTTAAAAATAAAGCTGATACTGGTGATCAAGGCGTCATATTTTTGGACCAGTAAGGGTCTCGAGTCAGAAGAGATATATAATAAGATGACAACTTGCAATAACTGTGGTAAATTTCGTTAAAATTGGAGATGACTAATCCGACTGCTGTCTGCTTTGAAATACTTAGTATGCCAGGCTATTAGTTCAATTAAGTAATCTAAGGATGTGATGCATAAAAAACTCATAACCCCTGTTGTTAAATTAAAACTGAAATGACTTGCTTCATGGTGGAATTTCTAATGATAATTGTTGTGATGACCACACACTTCTGCTCTGTTTTAATATTCTTTTAATTTAAATTTATTTTTACACAAATTTTGGCACTTCACAAATTAAAATAAAACTTAATCAAAACAACAATGAAAAAATATGACACTTCTTCTTTTGCGTGTTGTTCTTGTTATCCATTGCGAAATGATAACAAAAACATTCCTGCCAATGTTTAAAATAGAAAAAACATAGTTGCTAAAATTGTAGTATTTGACACGCTGGAGACGTGTCTTCTATATCCTGTAAATTAATTTCTTTTTGGTTATACCTTTACTTGTTGACACACTTATATATAAGAGAAAAATTTTAAGGAAATCTGTAAAACTCTACGTAGGTAAAACCAAAGGGAATCTAAGGACATTCACAGTATTAAACTTTTACCTAAATTATATGAAATTTATATTAAAATATCAACGAATACTATAACAAATTGGTGAGTTTTTAATACTATCAATTTGAGAAATATCTCATTAGAGATTTTAATTTTCAAACTCCATTTGATAGATTTAAATCCTTGGAATGTGACAGCAATTTCTGATAAAAAAATAAAGAAACCTAAAAAGAAATTAAATATTTTTATTTTGCACCAAGATATTTACGCAATATATATACGTATAAGCCGGTAGAAAATTCCTCGGGTAAGCTTTAATGAAATACATTTAAAAGATTTGTAATTAAACACAATTCAATGTAGGATATTTAAGTAGTACGCTGTGGTGATTAATGAGAAACAACAATAAAACTCAGGCAACACTGTGTATAGAAGAAATTAAAAACAACTCCATCTACCAACAATCACCCACCTTACTAAATATCCCGAGTGAGTATTAACTAAGTTCTAAAATCTCTATAGTAGCAAATACACCAACCGTAA
Organism: Calliphora vomitoria; assembly: GCA_942486065.2. NCBI lineage: Eukaryota > Metazoa > Arthropoda > Insecta > Diptera > Calliphoridae > Calliphora > Calliphora vomitoria. Next base: position 110,257,991 of record OW818030.2, on the reverse strand, counting down.
AGACTTATGCATAAAAACAAAATACATTCCACGATAAAATACAGTGGGTATTATATAAACTACCTGATAAACTAACCCTGTGTTTAAATTAACAATCTTTGATGAGAAATAAATAGACAAAACTAATCAATTTAGAATATGTTTAAGAACTAATATAATATACAAATATTTCATTAATACAAAACTAAAACAAAATATACATGTATAACACCCTAATATATACAGGTCCATAGATTTGTACATGCCTAGGTATAAATATATATGTGAAGCAAATATATATTGAAAGATATATATAGGGATAAATATATGCTTATATATGTACTTATACCTACTTAACCATTAATATATAAATCAAGCTTTAATTAATAGTTAGGTAAAACGATACTTTAAAAAAAATTATAGTGTATATTTATATGTATAACAAAAGAAAAACTAACAAACAAACCAATGAAGATAAAAAAAATATATCTACATATAAAAAAAATTGAAAAAAATTAAATAATATATGGAAATATACATATGCAAATGTAATATAATACCATAATTACAATAAATAAAAATATTAATACTTACCTATACCATGATAAATAACTAAAATCACATAAAATAAACCATATAAAAATAAAATATAAAAAAACATATATAAAAGAATAATAAAACTAACATAAATATATAAATATAATAAAATAAACCCATAAAGATAAAATTAATAAGAAATATAATAATATAAATAAACATATAAAATCTAACGCATAGAAATAAAATAAATATATAATCGAATAATAATAAATATAAATAAGTAAATAAAAAAATAAAAAAAAAAAAGATATAAACAAACTTATATAACAGAAACACAAAACTAACATAAATGTATAAGTAAATACATGAAAATATACAATATAACAAAGGAATATTCATCTAGATATACATATATTTACATATAACCGACGGATTTCGAACACTAAAAAAAAATATTAAAAATAATGTTCAAAATCAACAGAGATTAAAAACAATTATATGTACATAAATGTTTATTACTATTGGTAATTATTTTTTTATTTTTCATTATATTTAAAAGTATACACATATTTGATATATGTACATTTTTATACATATTTGCATTTTCAATTTTTTGTGTATGCATGTAATAATTGTTAATTTAAATTTGTGTAAACTAAAAAGAAAACAAAAATAAAATGTATCTATATATTTTTAAGTTAATAATGTATTGAAACAGTTTTTCCTATGTTGGGCAAGTAGAGAAGTAGAGGTAATGTGGTAAATAATAATTAATTTGGGACATCTTAATGAACCTTCAGACAAATTAAGATGTCATGGTGGACTGAAATAAGTCCATTGGGGTGGGCGGTCTTCAAGGACAACTACACCACAGTCCTTACTCACTTCCTCCTAGAACATATCAAGAACATAGCTCACGGTTTTCCTGCTCAAAAGTGTTTCCACTAACACGGAACTTAACTAACGTTTATCTAACTTTGGCACGATAAATTTTAAATGTAAACGACAAACTGACAGACAACGAATCTACACATCCGACGAGCTTATGCCGCAGCAACCACCAGCGTGCCAGGTCTGTCATTTCAAACAAAAAAGTCGTTACATTGTTGCTGAAAAATCATGATCGAGGCAGCTTATATAAAAGGAAATGGTGCTAATCCAACTGTCGTAAAAAATCACATACATTTTCAAGTAAATTTGCCTATATTTCTTTGTAATGTTATAAATATCATTCGTATGTGTTCATTTCAATCTATATAACTACATATATAAGTATTCATCTGTATTTGTATATAAATCTGTTGTTTTAAATATAACGGTTGAATGCATCATAAAACATCACTAGCAAAATGTCGTACCACATGACATATGAGTGTCAAAAAACAAAATTTAAATCTACATTTTTCCTGTGTTCATCAACATTTGATATTTATGAATGTTTTATGTTTTACTTTATGTTTTGTGCTCTTTATTTTATTTTTTTTTTTAATATTTGTTTTTATTTTTTGAAATAACAGTACAGGATCAAGGGTAAAGGAAACTGAAATGAAAGTATGAATGAATAAATATACATGTACGTTTGTTTATTTATTTTATGCCTTTACTATATAAATTTAAGCAAACTCGCAAATAAATATATTTAAATCGACATGTATGAACTTGTGTTCACATTTATTTTTGTTAAATTTTTTACTTTGTGAATATTTGATGGAAAATAAAAAAACAAACTAACGTTGATTTTAAAATGTAATACATTACAAGAGCGTTTACATACATAGATACCCATAGTGCTTTGTGTGGTTTTGGGTATATTAAATTTTTAATTCATATTTGTACCATATTTATTGATATTTTGTACATTTAATATTCTGGATAAAGCATGATATTACAAATTGTAGCGAAATATTTAAATGGTCTCAACTGCAAGTATCCTTTTACATGTATGATGTGTTTTCAATTATTTATAAATTAATATTTTTATATATTTTGCTATAAATTTAAGAAAACCTTAAATAAATTACAAATATCAGTGAAAGGAATTATGAAATAAAAATAACTATAGTAAGGACTACATGGTAAATTACTGTCTATTTCTTAAGAAAATACAAACAGAAATTTCCTTAATAAAGTTAAGTGTTTTGTAAAATGAGCTTTTCAAAATTTTCTTACTTAATTTATATTTTCAACTGAAATCTATATAAAAATACATAAATTCTACTCTAGCCGACACTTCCAGATGAAGGGTATCATTAGTTAGACTTTGTCAATAGTATTGTTTTCTACATGTTTTATTTCATTTATAATTTCATGTTGAAATAACAATATTGAAAATAATATTGTATTTGTATAGATATAAATACATATAAATAAAGACTGTAAGGTTTATTAGGTGGACACAAAAAAAAAAAATGATGTCGATGTTTTTAACAGACCATTTATCAACATTTGTGTTGGAGAAAAAGCTAATTTTGAGGTATTTTCGAATAATTTTATATTAAGTAATTCCCGTTCCTTTCGGTATCATATGAAATCAAGGCATTCATTTGTTGCGTGATTGTGTATGGCGACAACTTTGACTTCAAACATTATCATGTAATGTAAAACAATTCATGTCCTTTACACATGCTTTACATGATAAACAAAGTGTAAAAGATAGAGTCTTCTTTTCAGAAATGTATACAATATTTTAAAATAGTGGGGTCACACGGTATGTATTGGATTTGTTTTGTGATATGTATTGGGACATTTCTTCACATGTAAACATCTACATGCCGTGTAATTCATATGAAACGTTGTGTATGTAAAATACATGTGTATGCCTTATGACATTTTTGGCAATTAGAGCATGTTCTATTTTCGTGTGTTTAACAATTGGTCAATTCACAAGGTCTCTTATCATGTCATAATGTCCTAATATTTCACAATGCTTTTTATTGATTTTCAAGCAAAAAATGTCCTAAAATAATACTACTTTCTATGCTCTGTTTATTGTGTTATCGTAACGAACCAGCAGCGACCAACGCCGAATGCCTAAGTGTCGGTTAAGCCGAGCCGCTGAGTCGTGATATATTAGGACATTATGACATGATAGGAGACCTTGTGAATTGACCAAATGTGTATTTTGAAATACAACACTGTATGAGTGCAAAATAAAAGAAATAAAACAAAAAAGAGTAGAGAAAAATCATAACAAAATATGTTTCATCAAATTAAATATATTTATTGTGATTTAAAAATGTATTATATAGATATATAGTTAAAAACAACAAACATATAAACTAATAGAGGTTATGTCATATTCAATTACATATGTACGTGTGAACGTGGAAATTATGAATCGTATGTATAAAGTGAAGTTTGACATAATTGTGAAATTTTATGAGGATAATTTTTGTGGTAGATCTTAACCCTGTAGCTCCTCTCTTTAGGGGTCAATTAGACCTTTTTTCGAAAATCCAAAAAAGTCCTTTCAAAAAGGATATTTAAGGTTAAAAATATTCTGCGAAAATTTTTGCTGAAAATTTCAGTGGGGGTCACCAAAGATACCAAAGTTCTAAATAAAGCTCTTTACGCTAAATTAGCAAAAATACACGCCACTTCGCGTGTCACATTTTTAAAAAAAGGCGCCAAAAATATAATATAATCCGAATGAACTGAAATTTTAAATATAAATAGTTCTTGAGAAGGTCTTATTTTGCTATTCCAATCAAAAAGTCTCAGATTGTTGGACGGTGTAATTAAAAAATTCTTCGAATTTTTATTTTTAAAAAAAAAGCATTTACTACTGTGTATGAACAGATATATATATTAGAGTGGGTCAATTTGTATGGATCAAAAAAATGCACCAAGCGGTTATCAAAATTGTAATCTAAGATGAAATCTAAGAAGGATTGCCGAAGAAACCATGGGTCTAAACTAAAAATCGAGCTTAATATTTTTAACGCAAAAATTTTGCTTTTGTATTTCTATATATATTTTTATATATTTTTTGACGGTATCGAGATCCGGGCTATAAACTCCCTTTGCAAAATATTTAAGAACATAGTGGAGCATATAATAGAGGTTTTAATTTTTTGAAAGCAGCTATGCGATTAGAGAAAATTAGTCATAAATTTGAAATTTACATAAAAAATAGGTCTATTTCGGAAGGCTATTGACCACTCAGTTATACTACTATTGAAATTATTTTTCTTTCATACTACTTCCCAAAATGTTACCGTTGAGAAAAATATACACGTAATATTTATTTTTTTTTGTTTTTATTTTCTGTATAAATAAAGATTAATGTAAGTACTTTTTTCGAAAAAAAATCGTGAAAAAACTACTTTTTAATTTTTTTTTAATTTAAGTGCACATAACTTTTGACTTGGTATTGGGAAAAATTTGAATCTGCTATTTCCAAAAATCCAGACCAAGGTAAGGAAAAAACATAAAATTTTAATTTTCAATGATGAATATATCGAAAACTATAAAAGATAGAATATAGTTATAGCAATGTTTTTTGTAGCGCTCTTCTTTTAGATTCCACATAAATACAAATCTTTTAAATCGGATAGAGAACAACAATTTGGCATCATTTCTAATTTTTAATATACCCTAGACAATCAAATTTGGGGCCTGAGGCTCTGCTCTTCCTTAGTGTTGAAAGTCTAAATTCAAATGTAAAGTTTTACAATACCTCCTCTTTAGTCGTGGCAAATTTTATTAAATTCGGAATACTGGCTTAGAAGTTACAGATCTATTTGCACTTTTTTATTTTAATTTTCCCCACTGTGACCCAAAAGCTCGGTTTTAGGTTCTCGAACAACCTCGATATGAGATTTTTTAACCAACCGTGGGTGATGTTTACTGTTAATATTCTCCATTTGTAAAGATTCATCTTTTCTGCCTTTCTTTCCTTTCGAACAATTCCAAACATAGTCAAGTTTCCTAAAAAAAACTCGCGTTAAAAATGGGAAGCTCAATTTTGATTTTAGAGCCATGGTTTCTTTGGCAATCCTTCTTAGAATTCATCGTAGATTACGATTTTGAGAACCGCTTGGTCGAGATAAAAATTGACCCACTCTAATATACATACATGTTTTATTTTAAAATAATGGATGTTTTTTTAAGAAAGTTAACTGTTACGGTCAATGGAGATCGTTACCGCACTATGAATCATTTTTTATTTGATAATATGGATGCCATTGACCTGAGCAAGATGTGCGTATCAATAGGATGGCGCTACTTTCCAGCTCTGCGATTAGGGAAAATTTGGATTAATTATTGTAATTATATGTCCGTTTAAATGTCTTATATAAAGTTACCTTTTAGAGATATGTAAATATATTATATAACACATAAAATACTAGAGTTTTGCCTATCTGATCGCTTGTTTAGGATAAAATGCAGCGATTATGTGACAAGCGACTATCCGATCAATGCTGCTATACATCAGGGAAGTGTTCTAGGACCAACCCTGCACCTATTGTATACCTCTGATTTGCCCGACTCCGAAGAATTAACCATTCCCACCTATGCAAATGATACTGCAATTCTTAGTTCTCATGTCCACTTAAATGTAACATCTAGAAACCGAGATAATTATCTCAGACACGTGGAGATGTGGTTAAAAAATTGGAGAATCAAAAGTAAGCACATAATGTTTTCACTTAGGAGATGAAGTTGTCCACCATTGGCACTAAACAGTGTGAACATCCCACAATCTGATCACGTTACATAACTTGCTATTCATATAAATAGACATCTTAGTAGCTCCACATGAAACTAAAAGCTTCTAATTTACACTGGCGAATCCATAAAAAAATCCATCAATTATAAGTAAGACTTAACTGCAAAGTCATCCTGTATAAGACAGTTTTAAAACAAATACAGAATCCAATTATGGGGAACAGCGAGCAATACCAGTATATATCTCATACAGAGGTCGCAATCCAACATTCTTAGATCCATGACGGGAGCTCCATTGTACATAAGAAATGAGAACATTCACAGAGATTTAGATGTGTCTTGGGTCAAGGACGCATTTAGAAAAATTCTTGAAGCTTATTTGTTAAAATTATATCAACATCCCAACCAGCACGCAAGGCTACTTACAGTAACTCAATGCAGATCAAGGCTGCGTATAGCTGATTTACCACTCATCTAATTTGAGACTAATTTGCCAAATATGATTCTCCACTGAGAGAACATTAATTGTTTAGTTATAAGATTTAATTACTTATTGTAAGGCAGGAAAAATAAGGCATTAAAGGTAGGAACGATATTATAATAAAAGTATAAAAAAAATTCGATTGTAATTTACACACTTTTTATAGCGGAGTCATTAAGCTATGTCCGTCTAAATGTTGAAATCAACTTTCCGAAGTCCCCGAATAGCTTTCATACATGATTTATACATTAATACATCCGCTATGGTCCAACTAAGGTTGCTATTTGCAATCGAGAAAATCTGCCCATAATTGGCTGAGCTATTATCAAAAAACCACGATTGCTTCGGTTTGTTGTTGTTTTAACTATGCATGTATATCGTTACTTTAATATAGAAAGGCTCTAACTCGTGTTTTTTTTTTAAGTCAAGATTTTATGGCTAAATATGATATATGAGCGGACCATTTGTCGAAAAAGTCCCTAGTTAGGGCCTTTCTATATTAAGGTAACGATATGTATGTACGAGCATAAGTAGCACAGATATCCGAGCAGTTTGAAAAGTTCAAATTGTAAACATTACACTAGCTATATTCCCTGCAGTTCATTGAACTAGTTCCGCTACGTCGAATTAGTTAGCCACTGAGAACTACCATTAGTGAATTTTCAACCCACTCGCAACTTTATTGACTGGTGAATTTAACACGGGGATGTCGATTGGAACACTCTGTATAACACTATTAAATTCAATAATACGAATACTACAGAATTTGAGAAAAAATAAATTTTTCAGAGAGCGCGGAGCTGAACACATGACTTCTCGTTTTAAGCCACAGAGCTCTTATTTGTACTGCTCTCTATTTATTATAAATAACTACATGTGAATCTACTCTCACTTATATTTTCAAAAACTTAAGGCGAATATCTGACTATTGTTTGTTACTGAAATGTAGTGCAAATGCTAATCATTTAATAACACTTTAGCAGCCACAGCGAACTAGTTTGTTGTACAATATAAAACTTTGATCAGGCCAAGTACTCGCTTTCATTTTCCATGAAATTATTTAAAAAATTCGGAGACTTTGTCATAATTTTAACTACATATTAGGTTAAAAATATTTTCCATGTAGTTTTAATACGGGCAAGTATAACAAAATGTTGAAAAAAATAATTGTTACAATAAAAAATGTCTAAAAACATTAAAATTTAAGGACATTCAAAAAAGTATTTTATGAAAAAAAAAGCTTTCCCATTTTAAAAAATCAGAAATAATTCAGAATTTCGTATCTGAGTAGCGTAATAATAGCAATGGATAGGTATGGAATGGATTTTTTTAAAATAGAACTAAAAGGTTAGACCTTGAAGTAATCAAAGATGTGTTAATTACTTAATTCGTACAAGGTGACAGCATATATTTGATGATAACCAAATGAAAAGATTTGTACATTTATTGATTGCAACCTTCAAGCGCTTATGCAATGATGCACATATACATTTTCATTCCAATTTGTCAATTGTCTAAATAACTTTACAAAGGTATTCTTTGAATTATTACAAAACAATTGTAATAAGTGAACTATTCGTAAGTGGGTCTTATATGGGAGCTGTACTCAATTATGGATTTATATGCACAAAATTTTAATATGGGAGCAAGATGAAATAATGAAACGATTTGAAAAAAAGCATGTTCCAAATCTTATAGAAATATCATCAAAATTGGAAAGAGATTCTGAGTTGATCGACCTACTTTAAGCTTGGTGTTAGACTAATATTTTTAGGCATTACAATCACCAACACCACTATGGTGGTGTGGGGTATTCAAAAAAATCTTAACACATTTTTGACAATCAAACATTGCCGAAGACTATAATAATGAAAACTTGTAATTTCAAATTAAGGTTTTTAGATGCATACAAACAGGCTCACCCTAATATACACATATATTCGCAAATTCCTTTAAATATTTCATATTAAAAGTTGTTTTTTTTTATCTATCTTGTTTGATTTTTATCCTTTAAACATTGAAATATTGATGACACATAATATTCACATGTATGTAAGTAGAAAGCTTACATACACAAGCACATACATAAGTATATGCATGTATTTGTAGGTAGATACACTTTCAATCCATTAATACATACATGACATTGTATCTCTAATCTTAAGCTTTTACATTAAACAGTTGTCTTTTGTATATGTATCCCTAGGATATAAACTATACGTTTGTAGTATTTACACATAAAATAAAGGTAAAAATTGTATTTCAGATAAACACAGACAAATGTATTTATTTTATTTCTATTTATTTATATAGAATTTTCAGTGTACATATGTACATATAAAAAAGTAATTTTATTTTTTGTTGATTCGAATCAAATTTAAACATTTACTTTGTTTTTCTAATGTATGTTTGTATGTATATTGATGTTTTGTATGAATTTCTCTTTATCAGTAGTATTTATTTCAATTAGTTTTGCTGTCAAGGATTAGCTATGGAATATATGTATGTGATATTTAAATCATTGTCAATCAGTTAAATTGAATAAGTAATTTAGTTTTGTTTTGGAATTAAATATAACAACTTTTGAAATACGATGTAGTACTTAAACAAAATTCAATTATTTAAAAGTTTTGATTTGGCAAAAAATGTTGTCATTGTTAGCAAAATTATATTATTATACCCTACTGCTCCATAGTGGAGAGGGTATTGTGGGTTTGTGCTAATGTTTGTAACGCTCAAAAATATAAGTGTGACACCCAGCTTAAAGTATACCGATCGACTAAGAATCAACTTTTGATTAAACGATGTCCGTTCGTCCGTCTGGCTATCCATGTAAACCTTGTACGCCAAGTACAGCACACAATTTTAAAGATCGGGCTCGAACGACCATAGTTTGTTATTTCTTTTTATCATTGGTGTGCACTTTTTTCAATTATGGACTTAATTGTACAGTTGAAGGGTATTTATAATTCGTCCTAAGTATTATTTATTGGACATTTGAACCCAAAAATGTAAAATCAGATTATTACACTTCATATATTTAAATCCCCTAAAATTAAACTAATTCATGAAAAGCCTACAATTTTAAATCCCTTATGTAGAGTAATTGACATACAAATTTAAAAATAGAACATTGTACAACCTTCATCATTTTTTGCATATCTATTTATTTGTAACACTTAAATTTTCAACAGCTCTTCTTTTCGAAAATTTAGCTCTCAACTACAATAAAATCTAAAACAATTTTAATAGAATTCTATTTTTACTAAACGAATACATTTAAGCCATAAAAGAAAATCAAATTTCGTTCGTTTCTAAAAAAAAAAGTTTAAAACTCATTTCATTTTTATGGGAATTCTTTTTGTGTGCCTTTTTTCAATGTTTTATTTAGTTTAGTTCCGTTTTTTTTTTATTTTTTATTTGGCATTTACCGCAGTACAACAGCATATTTCCTAAATTGCTTTTTTGCCACTCATTGTGGTTTAGAAATTTATCCAAATTAGTTGTTAACAATATTGTAGAAATAAAAAAATTAATGTGGAAATACTTACATAGAAAAATGTAACAAGTAGCTGTTTTTTACAGCTGTGGCCAAAAATTTGTTTTATTACATTCAGCATCATTTTGATTTGGTATCAGTGACATTTTTGTGGCAATTGAAACATGATTTTTGAAGAGGGTTCAGAGAACGGAATGAGTTATTACTGCTTTAATGAATAGAATGGGTTTACAGCACATTTCCTTTGATTTTTTCTGTTTAATAACAATTTGAGATTTGTTTAAATCATAAAAATCAGTTTAGAAATTTAATTTTCAAGTGAAAAATGGTTCAGATTGATTTCATTGACAGATAATATTGTCATTGTTATAATATCACTAGCTGAACCCGGTCCGCGTTGCTGGCCCTTAGAAAACATCTGTTTTATATTGCATCTGGATCTCGATTTTAATACACAGTGTCGGACAAAGTCGGTGATCCAACCTTCAATGTAAATACATGTGGTGGCAGTCTGGCTGGTTCCAATGAATTCAAAAATTTAGTAGGATAATCGACGGCTTGTTCTTCGTTCATTACTGTGTCAATCGATTTGTATTTTATTGTTTCGTCATGAAGTTTCAATTGTTGGTGCCAAAATTGCATGTTCCCACAGCCAATGCGAATTTTTGTAGTTGGTTGTAAGACTTGGGAATACCTTGTCGACAACGGCTTGAATATTCATTTGCATTTGGCAGAAGTTCGAGAACAAAATCTAATTTGCGGCGGGATCAATTGATATTTTTCCATTTCCGATGTCCAACAATTGTTTTGAGAAGGTTTCGGCAGAAGGGTATTGCAGCAAATGCAGACACATGTTCGTTCATAGCGTTCGGCTTCTGTAGCTTCATTTCCAGTGAAAAAAAATTTAAAGGAACCTCGCATTATCATTGGGAAGCGGGAGCATTTGCGGTATAATGTAAAAATATGACTTTTACACACCCCTCCGCCCACAGATCGAATATCAAAAATCTGAGTTTACAGTGTTTCCTGCTGGGCTATTCTGCAGATTCTCTGAAAATTTCATCAAAATCGGTCTAACCATTTTTGAATTTATTTGGAACATACATACATACACACATCCATTTTTATATATATAGATTAGCCTGTGTTAATTTACAATGGGGTAAAACTACTTAAAACCCAGTGTTAAACAAATCTCTAGATTATTGCATAAATGTTTGGTATTGCTGAAAAGAGAATTTCCTGCATATTTTAAATTTACTAATTCACCCATTTTTGTGGCCAAAACTATAAGGAATCAGTGAACAAGGTAAAAATTGGTAAACATGGGTTTTCAAGGTTGATGATTTCGAACCTGAGGTAAAATTTTTCAAATTCAAAAGGGCGGATCCAATATGGCGGATCCAATATGGTGGCGTAAATTTTAAAATGTTTTCTGATTTACATGAAATTTGTTATACGATTGCTGATTTAGAATCTGAGGTAAAATTTTTCAGATTTAAAATGGCGGATCCAATGGCGGTAACACTAACTGAGATATTCTTATACGAAATTTGCACTTTTTTCTTCACATAATACAAAAAACATTTCCGCATTCAACTTTACCAACAAAAAAATATAACAGCAGCATTCTTCTCCTCTTTCTTTTGCTCATCCAACCAAACTTCCGCATGTTCGCTATTTTGCAAGCAGAGGCTGCACAGTGGGGCAGAATCAACTTTTTTTTGGAAATAAATCTGGTATTTCTAAACGGAAGCCAAGGAGTATTCGAGTTCAAGTTATTAAAATGAACTCTACAAATGCACAAGACGCGGCGCAGGGTTTTTTAAATTTCTCATTCTAAATAACAAAGTGTAAAAAACTTGTCAAAAGGTCAAAGGGAATCCCGCAATTCCTAAAAATTGGAGCGAAAATCCCAAAAATGGTATTTTTTACAATTTTGCCAACAGGTTCTATATTTCCTTTGTGGCTGGGAAAATGCTTTAAAAATAAATAGGACTCACATCAAGGTTTCCAGAGTTGCTTTCCGTTTTCTGATCCCAGCTTTGGGATTTTAGAACATGTGGTCCAAAGTTAAAATTTTGATAAAAAATAGGTTAAATTCCGAAGGGCATAGGGGCGACATGTTTGAAAACTATGACATGTTTTTAATACCAAAATATTCCCCGTAAAGATATCTTACAGAAAAACATAAAACTGTTATACATTCTTAAAGAAAGTTTTATTTTAATAAAAAAAGAGTAAAGTCACCTTTTCGCCCAAAAAACAGCAAAGATCTACAAAGTTTTGAATTTTTAATTTAAAAATCGTTTTTTTTTCGGACCAGTAATTGATATTGCTCTGAAATCTTTTGCATATTATTGACATTTTAGTTGTCTAACTAATGAAAGAAATTTTTAAAAATGCGGACCAAGGTATGGCAAAATTTGAAAATTTCAATTTTAAATTGCTTATAACTCGGAAATTGAAAGCGATAAGCAAGTATTTTTTTTCAAGAACTAGCCAAGCGCTTCCTAAAAATATAAAAATCTTTGAAATCGGATGGGAAACAAAAATATGGCACGTGTGTAAATATTTTACATGTGAATGAATCTTATCCAAAATTCATTTTTCAAAAGTATGAGTTTTTTTCGCCAAAAACAATATTTTTTTACGAAATCTTTTTCTTAAACTATTAAGCACTTACTAGCACATTTTTTTTTTTCTATATTGAATTTAAATTTATGTTTGTTTTTTAACTATTTAACCCACCAATGGTGGCCTATATGTCTGTGAGAAGAGTAAAAGAGCTTAAATTGATTAAATAGCTTAAATGTCTTCTTTATCAAATACCAACAGCAAATATTGCATTCTTGAAAGTGCAAAACATGACATATTGCCTCAAAAATGGGTGAAATTACCTATAGTGCATTGTAGGGTTAAGAACACATACAAAATTCTGAATAGGTCCATGAGGGGTCTCAAAACATTTTAAAATTTATTTGATATCTACTCTTAATACCGAAATATAAACTACTAAACTTTATTATTGCAAAAATAGAAACAGTGAATGAAATGGTTTGCTAACTATTTCAATCAAAATATATTTCTTTTTGATAATCTTCAAAACAAATAAAAGCAAAATTTTAAAATTCAAGGTTGAAACAACAAAAAACATAAATTTATTTTTATATACTTAGTTTTACAAGTTTATAGATTTATAGATTTTAATATATACACTAGCATAACCCGGTGCGCTTCGCTACCCTTTGTTTACTTTTAAGCTTGAATGTGACATGTAAATGTTTTTTGCATATGTTTTAGTAACATCTAATAACTCTTAAAAAACTGAGCCGATTTCAATGAAATATATATTGTGCACATCTGTGATTAATTACCTTTAAAATTGCATAGTTTTTGTCCAAATTGAATGTATAATGTGAGCGTAAAAGGGATCATTAAACTGTTATCCCCATTAACACGAAGTCTGGTTATGTGTTAACATTCGCTTTCATGAAGACATTTTTGTACATGAACTCATGGTAGCTACCTTGGTAGATAATGATTTTATACATTCAATTTATGTAAGGCTTTTTATGTATGTACAAATTATTTTTATCAAAATTTCCAATACATACAATAAGCAGTAGTTTTACTGCCATCTATGCATTGCGATTCAGCTTTTTCGGGTACAAAACAGAAGCATGAAATCATTAAATTTTTCAAAAAAACTAAAGGAGCCAAACAGTGGAAAAAATCTGGACGTAGATTATTCTTGAACTGCTTGGGTACAAATCTTTGCATCGAAAAATAAAATCTGAAGCCGAAAACCCGATGGTAATTAGTATGTTGTTTATTAAGACTGCAATGGAATATATTTTAGATAAGCGTTTGAACAATTTTTGATGGCAGTATAAAGTAAAGCAAAAGGGTGGTTGCTACAGAGAGTATACAAGAAAGAGAGCTACTCGCCAAGAATACATCAAATGTAAAAAGCTAATATGTGCTCAGCATTGCCTTATACAAACGAAGTGCCAACACTGCTATAAAGACTCAAGTTCGCAAAAATACGGCTTACGAATAAAATGTGTTAAGTAACAAATCCAATATAAATTAACATGAAATTGAATGTATGTATGAATGTACACAAAAATAAAAAATATATCAAAAAACTAACATAATTTTACTTTAAAATTGTTTATTTTCTAAAAAGTGAGCAAATTTTGATAATTGAGCTGAAAGCAATTTTAAAGTTGATAAAAATTGTGTAAGTTATTAACAACTGAAGATCAATATATCTACCTCGGTAGATACTATGAAAACAAAGGATGTTTAAAAAAAAAATTAAGTAACATTTTTTTAACTTATCAGGCGTTTTAGGTTTTTCGGAAAAAAACATGATCCACAATTTTCGCTGTAATTTTAAAAAAACTAAGTCTGTATATATCACCATTTAAAAATTACAAAGGAAACAATTTAAAAATTGGACCAAATGGGCCTAACCTAATAGCAGGGTTAAAATAAAAATAACACGAGAAAAGTTAATAATATGTATTTCTATTAGTATAAATTTGTATACAGTTTTTGCATTCACTAAATTTAAATGTAAAAATTAATGTGAAAAAATAAGAAATTTAAAACCTTTTGGGGAATCTTCGGTATCGTTTTACAACATATATCATAATCTTCATTATCATCATTATCTTCATCATCATTATTATAATCTGCTTCATCATCACTATCTTCATAGTTGTTATCATTTACTGGTCTTGTTCAATAAATGACAACCAGAGTTTTTTTTTAAACATCAATAATTCCTTAACTTTGACCGCTCACTGAAAAGAAAGTAAACAATTTACTTAGTTGATTGATTTTTACAGCTAGTGAAGCAGAATTTTATTTACTTTTACCCTATACCAAAATTAATTATATAAACTTTACTTTGGCAATTATCTGTAGTATACTTTTTTGGTTTTTGTAAGAAACATTTGAGTTCACCGAACGTATGAGTAATAAACAGCATAATATGAAATTAGAATATAAATAAATTGGATGCAGTGATTTCCAATTTACGAACGTTCTAGTTTGAAAAGGCATGTTGACAAGTTGTCGGAAGTTCTTTCAAAAATCCAATTCTTAAAGGAAAATCCCAAATGTCCCAAATCAAGGTTGTTGAAAGGATTAATGTATTCCGAAAGTTTGAGGATATATTTCCTATGAATTAAGTCATAATATGCCTAACTTACTTATCAAATCTGAGTAAAATATATATAACAATAATGCACATTTTTACAAATTATTTCCAATTCTTAAAGTTCCAAATACAGGTATGGCAACGTAATGGGAGCTAATGGATTAATTATTTCTGGATTTTTTTCTCGTACATATTTGTAATCAGATCTTAAAAAATAAAACTTAAATGTTTTAAATTTGTTTAACAACATTTTTAAAATTTTTTTCCCAAATGGGAGGAGCATTTATGAATCTTGGAAAAGTAAATTAGTTTTAGTTAATGAAATTTTCTAAAACTAGTAAAAAAAATTTTAAATATTCGTAAAATGTTCAAACTGTTTATTGAATCTTTTTAGAAAGACTACGATTCAGTTACAGTATTAGATAAAATTTTCTTAGCAAAAACCCAAAGAAATTAACTTTTCCGCTTTTCAAAGTATTTCCAAACTTAAGAGTCCACTAAACACGTGTTAATTATTCAACTTGTATCAAATTTTCAGAGTTGCAATTTTATATCAAGTGCCATTAATTAATTTTCATATTTAAGACAGTTTAAACTAGTAATAGTGTTATATTCGGCTGTGCCGAATCTTGTATATCCACCACCAATATGTGACAGTATGGGTTAATTAGATTTAGGTTCATATAAAACTTGTTTATGTCAAATTTCATCACATTAACTATTATAAGACAATTATGAATGTTCAAACAATTTTCTGAGGGGCACCTTGTATGGGGACTAGATACAATTCTTGCTTGATTTTCGTCATACTCCACAGTATTATTTCAGAGTACTTAATACTAATGTGTGCATAATTTTATCAGAATTGTCGCATAACCAACTTAATTATCACTGCTCAAACAATATTCCGGGGGATATTTGTATGGGGGCTAGGTGATATCATGAATCGATATTGCCCATTTTCAATACCAGACAAACCTTATCAACAGATAGTATTTGTATAAATTTTCATCCCGCTAGCTCTTTTCGTTTGGGCCCTATCGTATTATCAAATGAAAGACAAACAGACGGTTGGACATAGCTAAATCGTCCTAGAATCTTATCTTATTTGATGGTAGTTGTAAAAAATGCAATTAGTTTTAATGCAGTTTAAATAAATGCAATTCTGTTTCAGTAAACAGAGTTTAAACCAAGTCCTTAATGTTGAGGTTTACGAAATTTACAGTCTTCTTTAAAAACCTTACCACTATATTTTGGTTACTATATATCTAAAGATAAAATAAAATACATAATACATTGTTTGCAATTTGACTTGTAACATTTTGTTGTTGAAAAATTGCTATGTTGTTAACTTTCTACTCCTTATGTTTTAAACATTGTACAATTTTGTTCTTCTACAAATATTGATCTCTACATTTCTCAAGGTGTTGCTATGAAATTTAACTTTTTGTTGTAGTCCTTGGAGCAGCCACTGGTGCTTCAGCTGTTGTTAGTGATTTTGACCTGATTTTGTTGTCTGACAAACATGCATGCATGTATTTCTACCGTAAATTTTGTGGCATGAACTTTCAAGAAACTAAAGTATTTTATGTGCTGGAAAGTAAAACATATCTGTATGTGAGTATGTGTGTGTGACTTTGTGTTTGTAAATGTATGGTTGATTGTATATTAAGGGTCATTTCACAGTGGTTTTAATTAAATTTGATATGTATACACATTTACACACTTGCTGTTGCTGTGATGCGAAGTGACTAACTATAAATTATAGATTTTTAAATTTAATATGTTTAAGTAACTGAATATACCCAGCAGTTGAGCATGTAGTCAATGTATGCCTTATAGACTGTAATTGTCACTAATGTCTGATCACTTGGCTGACTCCCATTTATATATTTTGTATCATTTGATACGTATGTGCTCCTTGTAGTGCAGATTGATCAATTGGTTACTATGCACATCCCATGTAACCTACCATGAAGACAATAAACTTAAAACTTTTATTTTGTTAGTAATTCAAACTGGTTTTACCCAAATTGTATTGATATATTTGTCATACAGTTTATTTTCTTCTTGCTTTGGTATACTGACACCGAATGTAACCTAGCGTGAAGTCAATGGCCACTATAGTGTCTCTAAGTAACCTACAGTGTAGTCACTTGCACTTTTGAAAGCAGTTATTTTACTCACCAAAAGTATTCTATTGGAAAGTTATTGGGAGGTATGTTTACAAGCAATAGGTTATTGGACTGTCTATGAAATGTATTTTTAACTGACTATTTAAGGTGAATTAGCACCTGTACGTGTGAGTGACTATTGACTGAATTTTTTGCCTTGTCGAAATTTTTTTTATTTCTCCTAACTATTAAAAGTTATACATTTCATCACATACATTCTAGAAACATATCCATTGAATAATAAAACTGCTCTAGCTTTCACTTTTCCCAACATCTTTCCCCTTTATCTACAGGGTATTAAAAATGAATTCCTGTCATTTAATAAAATTTAACTTTTGCAACTACATATACGAGCACATACATATTTGCAATACTTATATGTATGTACCCTCACCTATCTGACCACTTTCATCAAGGTGTGTAAAGTTTTTGTTTTTATGTAAAGCCACAAGTCCCAGCATATTGAAAGGCATCTGTTACAACGTCTTTTATTACAACAAAGAACTTGAAGAACAAAAATAAAAATTAGGTTAAACCATCATCAAAATGGTTGCAATACGTTATACAATTGTTCTTGTTTAATTGCATGAATTGAGAGAACTTTCGATGACTATATAAATGTGTGTGTGTGTGTGTTTATGTGTGTGTAATTAAAGACACACTCTCACATACTTGGTTGCTGCAAACATTTACCGCATTTAACCCACTTTAAACGCAATTGTTCTTCATTGATCGAATGTCATTTCAGAGTAAATTTTACAAATAAATATTACTGCTGATGTTGGAAAGTATTGTGTTCATTTATTGCTGTTCAAACAATGACACCCAAATGATTACGGATGTAATAAAATTTTAAGTGCACCAGCACCATCAATTTGTTTTATTTATTTCATTTTAACTAAGTATTTTATTGCTACAAATTTTATGTAAAAGCTGCAATTTATTATTGTTGTCTTTATTCAAATTCGGTTTTATAATTGATGGTACAGAAGTGAGGTTTGTTTAGTAAGCAAGATAGTTTAAGGGAAATTTAATTAAAATTTACTTAGAATAAATTGTTTTTGAAAAAAGGACCGCATTTCTAAATGGAAATAAGTTTTACTTTTTAAAGCTAAAATTCCGAAAAGTAATTTGTTTGTTCCCATTGCTTAACATGTTTCGTGTCATTAACATTTGGCACATTTTGAGAATTTTTAAATAAAATTTCTTACTGATAGATTTTTACTATAAAACAAATAACAGAGCTATATTCGCCGAATCTAATATACCCTTCACAAAATTATACTTTAAAATATAAATATTTTTAGGTAAACAAATTTTTTTTTTTTTTAAATATTTTTAAATAATTTTTTTTGGATTTTTTTTTATTTATTGTGTGATATTAAAAAAATGATGACAAACTAATTTTTTTGGTAAAAAAAATTCGGGTTAAAAAATATTTTTCCCGATTTTGACCCATTGTAGGTTCATATTACTATAGCCTTCTATACATCGTTGCTATGGACTTTGAAATATCTATCATTAGATATCCATGTTGTCTATATTAATGACTTAGTAATCCAGATATATATATATAAAAAAATAGGTCAAAATTCGAGGTTGTCCGAACGAGCCGGGAGAAGGACATGGTTACATCGACTTCGCTATCTGTAACGATCCAGAATATATTGTATACTTTGTGGGATCGCAAATGAAAAATGTAGAAATTACAGACGGAATAACAAACTTATGTATACCCTTGCCACTCATGGTGGAGGGTATAAAAATAAGCATTATATTTTAGTTCCAGAAATGTGTTAATAAAAATGAGGTATCAGGTTTACAAATGGCATAAAATACGAGTATATATTGTATAAAAAACAAACAAAAATTTTGTTTGCCTTTTTTTTGTTTAATTTGCACACCATTTTCTACATAAATATATTGTTATTATGCGTATACTTAATATCTAATACAAATATAAAGTATACCACATGTAAGACACTACATGACGCTGCACATTGGTTCAGGTTCATAGAACGAGCGGCTAAAAATAGAAGAAGTTGTCGTAGGACAATCGAACTTGGCACATAGGTATTTTTTGTTTAAGTTAAGAAAAAAATGGAAAAATAAAAATGATCCGCCCACTTTTACGCCCACCTCCCATACAAAGTGAAAATTAAATTTTGACCTACAGCATTGTTTTTTGACACGTAGCATTTTTAAACACTGAAAATCATTTGTGTGAAATTTTAAAAATATCCGCCCACTTTTACGCCCACCTCCCATACAACTTGTATTGAAAAAGTGGCATAACTCCCTTCCTTTTTAATGCATCAACTCAATTTTCACAAAAAATAATTATTATAATTGTAGAATGGGCTCATGAAAATATATACCTGATTCGCCCACTTTTACGCCCATCTCCCATAGAAAAAACACGAATAAGTAATTTAGGCATAGTCTTTTAATAATTTTTTAACAACATTATCGTACTCCAATTTTTTGATTTGCAGCTTTGAGACAAATCTATTTATAAATGGGTCTTAAGACATTAAATCATTATGCATTACGTCTTCATTAGTGGCTACACGTCCAATTCTTCGCGAATGATGTAATCTATGGGCTCTATAGTCTTTATTCCTCCCTTCCTCGGACAGTATACCTGATACAAATAACCAATTAAAATGTAAAATATAAAAATGAAATCATTGAATAAAGGCCTTTAGATAGAGGCATACTATTGGCAGAATAGCTTCTTGACTAGTTGTATATTACATTATGTAATAATTTTAAACAGTAAAGATGGCAGCAACACCATTCATGAACGAAAATGCATGTTATGTTACTTTATCACTTTATAGTTTTTACTGTTTTTTTTGGAAAAGAGCAGGTAGGAGCAGCAGAATTTTCTTTAACTTTTAGCTTTAACTTTTAGCTGTAATTTGACATCTTTCATTAAACAGCGCTCCACAGCGCTAAAAATATGCAGTCCACTGAAATTGATGAACATTGATATTTTGATGTTGTTCATATTTTGTTCTACGAAATTTCTTATATGGAACTTATTTTAATGCAAGTCTCATCTATAACAATTGTGATTTACGAAAATATACAACGAAGTCAAATGAAAGGTTTACTGTGATTGTACCAAAAGATTGAATATACAATAAATTTGCATGCCATTTTAAACAAGCGAACGTATATGAACTTCGAGCGTATCTGTCCAAACAAATAATAAATATATCAGCCTAATATTACGGAATCATAATATTCAGATATCTGACAACAAAATACCACAAAATTATCCAAATCGGCGAACATGAAAAAAAATGATTTCGACCACACTTCAACCAATGTGCGTTGCTACACTGAGGCGTATGATTAATATTTATTTAATACGCATTAAAAATTAAGTTAGCATTTTACACAAACAATTTATTGCTATTGCCATGACTTATATTTTAACATTTATAAACTATTTGTTTTAAAATACTAACATAGCAACAACTTTTAATTTCTTACTACTTTAATTCAATTCCAAGTAAAAAGCTTTAAAAAATACTCATCAAAGTATCAACAACTCTGCTCCGTTGCTGTCACTTGAATGCTTTTTTTTATAACATTAAGAATAAAGAAAATATTGTTGCAGCAACAATTGTCCCATCTGCTCGTATATACTTATTTAGAGGATAAATGAATAGTAGAGTGAATGTATGTATGTACGTGTGCTTTGTTCTAAGAAAAGAAACAACAGCGTCTATAGTTTTATTTTTTTTTTTTGTATTTATATTTTTCGTAATAAAACTTCAACGTAACTAGTAGTACTTTAGTACTTGTATATTATATGTTGTTGTTGTTTTTGAGCATATTGTTGATAGTTTTACTTATTTTTGTTGTTTAATTTATATCACTACAGATTTAATGTCATTTTTAGAATTTCAACAATCCCTTCACTTGGCTGGCAAACAATGTAACTAAAGACAAACACAACAATAATGTGAAGAGACTATGAAAAGTTATAAAAATTACTATTTCATAGAACAGATAAATAAATGTACAATATATCGTGGACAACGGTGAAGATATTTTTTTATAAAGAGTGTTCGTGGAAACTTTAGCAGTTTTCTATTGTGTTGAAAAAGGATTTTGAAGCCAATCATCAGCTCATATAACACATTGTATTGTTACTGGTAAAATAGATTGTGGGAGGATATTGTGCAATAAATAGTAATAAGATTAGTTTCCAGGAATTGAAAAAAATATAATTTTAACGAAATTCTAATGAATTCTATTTAAGTATTTTTAGTTTTAAAATAATAACAATAATAAAAGATTAGCTTTATTTTTGTTTTGAATTAATAAAAAACTAATCTTGAATTATTAAACATCTAAAACATTAGAGAGTTTTACTTAAAATTGTTGCGTTGTTCTTAGCAACAATAGATGCCAGCCCCATCATCCTAGCACCATTTACAACAGATCAATCACCTACTTTGCTGGAAAACAACTTGATTAACGACACTGAAGCAACGCAAAATTATAGTGGACAGGACAATATTTGGCACACGAATAGGACAATGGAACGTATGAACTCTTCGTAAAGCACCAAAGCTTGCACATCTGGAAAATCAAGTGAGGTCGTATAAGATCGAAATCTTAGTCATAAGTGAAATAATGTGGAATGATAATGGCAAATTGATTACAGGGAATGGTAAAACTACTTATACTTTACAGTGGAAAATAAAATGAGAAAACAAAAAACTCTTTCTAAACATGGAATCCTTTATCAGACCGATTAATAATGGCACATTTCAGAAGAGGCCGAAGATACTGAGAAGAATGAATTCTATGCGCAAATAACAACAACGCTTAACGAGATCAGAGGAAGTGATATCATAATACTCATGGGTGACTTTAATGCGAAGATAGAAAGCGACAACATCAGCATCCGTCCTATCATTGGAATGCACGATTATGGAGTTGAAAATAACAACGGTGAGCGGTTAATAGAACTGTGACATATATTACAACACATCATTTGTCGAACAGAATTTAGAGAAGCTCTCTATCTGATGTCCGAAACATTATTTGTTTGTTAACTGGCTATATGATGCGGTCATTAAGCCGACACTATTCTATGGAGTCTCTGTCTGGTGTAAGGCACTGGACAAAGGCTATATTTGTATGCTATTCGAGAAGGTTTTGAGAAGAATGGCAATCATAATAACAGGAGCTTTAAGAACAACCTCAACAAAGTCGCTCTTTGCTTTATTAAACTCGATCCCTGTGGATCTAATGACCAGAAAAATGGCATTCAATTCGGCCTTCAGGCTAAACACGACTAGAGCGTGGAGACATGCTCTATATGGTCATGCCAGTATAATAGGTAGTATTCGGAATTTTCCGGAAAATATCGATTACTGTATTTCTAGGCCCTTCATGGTGAGAAATTTTGGTTTCTCAATTCCGCATAATACGGATGTTTATACGGACGGCTCTAGGAGGGGAGATCGAGTTGGCGTAGCTGTCTACATTCAGGAATTTGAAACTAGGATATCTTTTAAACTTCCAAATGAATGCAGCATTATCCAGGCTGAAATATCAGCCATAAAAAAGGCGACCAACTGGCTCAGTTATAATAAGATATCAGGTAGGGATATTCGTATATATACTGACAGTCAGGTCGCAATAAAATCTCTAAAAAGTGTATATACAACATCTAATTTGGTCCAGGAATGCCGGGCATCCTTAAACAGGATGGCGAGATATTCAACAGTCGTACTCAAGTGGGTACGTGGACACGGAGATACTACAGGCAACTGCGTTGCTGATGATTTGCCAAAAAAAGGCGCCATGTTACCTGACGGAAACATAGACTTCCTATGTGGAATACCGCTATCCAAGTGCAAGCTACAAATTAGTAATTTCTACTATGAGCTCGCTCAGACAAGATGGAGTTGTGAACCCACATGCACTATAACCAGAATGATATGGCCCCAATTGAATCGTGGGCGAACAACATATCTTCTTGGCTTCTCACGCTCACAATTGCGTGGCGTAGTGGCGGTCATTACGGGACACTGCACTTTTGGCAACCACGCGGGAGACTTGGCTTGTCCTACAACGACTTCTGTAGAAGTTGTCAAAACGAGGAGGAGGATGAAACCATTTTCATTTCTCTCTGCCCCTCTTTCTTTCTAACTTCTAATTTCAGGTAACACAAAGGGATCATTTCTTGGACTCACGTGAGCTGTTCTATTTTCCAACAACGTGACTGCCTGGAAACCTAACCTAACCTAACCTAACCAAAAATTTATTTTTATATGAGAATCAAGTAAAACATAAAAGTGGCTATAAGTCGGTAAATAGTGGTCCAAATGGAAAAGGGATGATAATCTGTGATCACTTATATTTTCCACTAAAAATTGAATTTTATATGAAAATCAAGTGAAACATAAAAGTGGCTATAAGTCCGTAAATATTGGTCCAAATCAATAAAGGATGACAATCAGTGATCACTTATTTTTTCCACCAAAAATTGAATTTTATATGAAAATCAAGTGAAACATAAAAGTGGCTATAAGTCGGTAAATAGTGGTCCAAATGGAAAAAGGACCATCATCTGTGATCACTTATATTTTTCACCAAAAATCGATTTTTATATGAAAATCAAGTAAAACATAAAAGTGGCTATGAGTCGGTAAATAGTGGTCCAAATCAATAAAGTATGACAATCTGTGATCACTTATATTTTTCACCAAAAATCGGTTTTTATATGAAAATCAAGTAAAACATAAAAGTGGCTATAAGTCGGTAAATAGTTGTCCAAATGGAAAAAGGACCATCATCTGTGATCACTTATATTTTTCACCAAAAATCGATTTTTATATGAAAATCAAGTAAAACATAAAAGTGGCTATGAGTCGGTAAATAGTGGTCCAAATCAATAAAGTATGACAATCTGTGATCACTTATATTTTTAACCAAAAATCGGTTTTTATATGAAAATCAAGTAAAATATAAAAGTGGCTATGAGTCGGTAAATAGTGGTCCAAATGGAAAAAGGACCATCATCTGTGATCACTTATATCTTCCATAAAAAATTGATTTTTATATGAAAATCAAGTAAAACATAAAAGTGGCTATAAGTCGGTAAGTAGTGGTCCAAATGGAATAAGGACCATCATTTGTGATCATCTATATTTTTCACCAAAAATCGATTTTTATATGAAAATCAAGTAAAACATAAAAGTGGCTATAAGTCGGTAAATAGTTGTTCAAATCAATAAAGGATGACAATCTGTGATCACTTATATTTTCCACCAAAAATTTAATTTTATATGAAAATCAAGTAAAACATAAAAGTGGATATAAGTCGGTAAATAATGGTCCAAATCAGTAATGGATGACAATCTGTGATCACTTATATTTTTCACCAAATTCGATTTTTATATGAAAATCAAGTAAAACATAAAAGTGGCTATAAGTCGGTAAATAGTGGTCCAAATGGATAAAGGATGACAATCTGTGATCACTTATATTTTTCACCAAAAATTGAATTTTATATGAAAATCAAGTGAAACATAAAAGTGGCTATATGTCGGTAAATAGTGGTCCAAATGGAAAAAGGACCATCATTGGTGATCATCTATATTTTTCACCAAAAATCAAGTTTTATATGAAAATCAAGTAAAACATAAAAGTGGCTATAAGTCGGTAAATAGTGGTTCAAATCAATAAAGGATGACAATCTATGATCACTTATATTTTCCACCAAAAACTGAATTTTTTATGAAAATCAAGTAAAACATAAAAGTGGCTATAAGTCGGTAAATAGTGGTCCAAATCAATAAAAGATGACAATCTGTGATCACTTTTATTTTCCAACAAAAATCGATTTTTATATGAAAATCAAGTAAAACATAAAAGTGGCTATAAGTCGGTTAATAGTGGTCCAAATGGAAAAAGGACCATCATCTGTGATCACTTATATTTTTCACCTAGGATAGATTTTTATATGAAAATCAAGTGAAAAATTAAAGTGTCTATAAGTCGGTAAATATTGGCCCAAATGGATAAAGGATGATAATCTGTGAGCACTTATAGTTTTCACCAAAAATAGATTTTTATATGAAAATCAAGTAAAATATAAAAGTGGCTATAAGTCGGTAAATAGTTGTCCAAATCAATAAAGGATGACAATCTGTGATCACTTATATTTTCCACCAAAAATTTAATTTTATATGAAAATCAAGTGAAACATAAAAGTGGCTATAGGTCCGCAAATAGTGGTCCAAATCAATAAAGGATGACAATCTGTGATCACTTATATTTTTCACCAAAAATCGATTTTTATATGAAAATCAAGTAAAACATAAAAGTGGCTATAAGTCGGTTAATAGTGGTCCAAATGGAAAAAGGACCATCATCATTTTCACCAAGGATAGAATTTTATATGAAAATCAAGTGAAACATTAAAGTGTCTATAAGTCGGTAAATATTGGCCCAAATGGATAAAGGATGATAATCTGTGAGCACTTATAGTTTTCCCCAAAAATAGATTTTTATATGAAAATCAAGTAAAATATAAAAGTGGCTATAAGTCGGTAAATAGTTGTCCAAATCAATAAAGGATGACAATCTGTGATCACTTATATTTTTCACCAAAAATTTAATTTTATATGAAAATCAAGTGAAACATAAAAGTGGCTATAAGTCGGTAAATAGTGGTCCAAATGGAAAAAGGATGACAATCTGTGATCACTTATATCTTCCATCAAAAACTGATTTTTATATGAAAATCAAGTAAAACATAAAAGTGGCTATAAGTCGGTAAATAATGGTCCAAATCAATAAAGGATGACAATCTGTGATCACTTATATTTTTCACCAAAAACCGATTTTTATATGAAAATCAAGTAAAACATAAAAGTGGCTATAAGTCGGTAAATAGTGGTCCAAATGGATAAAGGACGACAATCTGTGATCACTTATATTTTTCACCAAAAATTTAATTTTATATCAAGTGAAACATAAAAGTGGCTATAAGTCGGTAAATAGTGGTCCAAATGGAAAAAGGACCATCATTGGTGATCATCTATATTTTTCACCAAAAATCGAGTTTTATATGAAAATCAAGTAAAACATAAAAGTGGCTATAAGTCGGTAAATAGTGGTCCAAATCAATAAAAGATGACAATCTGTGATCACTTATATCTTCCATCAAAAATTGATTTTTACATGAAAATCAAATAAAACATAAAGTCGG
The DNA here is from genome assembly GCA_942486065.2 of Calliphora vomitoria. Lineage (NCBI taxonomy): Eukaryota > Metazoa > Arthropoda > Insecta > Diptera > Calliphoridae > Calliphora > Calliphora vomitoria. The sequence goes on along the minus strand of OW818030.2, from coordinate 110,231,225 downwards.
TAAAAAGTGGTCCAAATCAATAAAGGATGACAATCTGTGATCACTTATATTTTTAACCAAAAATAGATTTTTATATGAAAATCAAGTAAAACATAAAAGTGGCTATAAGTCGGTAAATAGTGGTCCAAATCAATAAAGGATGACAATCTGTGATCACTTATATCTTCCATCAAAAATTGATTTTTACATGAAAATCAAATAAAACATAAAAGTGGCTATAAGTCGGTAAAAAGTGGTCCAAATCAATAAAGGATGACAATCTGTGATCACTTATATTTTTCACCAAAAATTGAATTTTATATGAAAATCAAGTGAAACATAAAAGTGGCTATAAGTCGGTAAATACTGGTCCAAATGGAAAAAGGACCATCATTGGTGATCATCTATATTTTTCACCAAAAATAGATTTTTACATGAAAATCAAGTAAAACATAAAAGTGGCTATAAGTCGGTAAATAATGGTCCAAATCAATAAAGGATGACAATCTGTGATCACTTATATCTTCCATCAAAAATTGATTTTTACATGAAAATCAAGTAAAACATAAAAGTGGCTATAAGTCGGTAAAAAGTGGTCCAAATCAATAAAGGATGACAATCTGTGATCACTTATATTTTTCACAAAAAATAGATTTTTACATGAAAATCAAGTAAAACATAAAAGTGGCTATAAGTCGGTTAATAGTGGTCCAAATAGAAAAAGGACCATCATCTGTGATCTCTTATATTTTTCACAAAAGACCGATTTTTATATGAAAAACAAGTAAAACATAAAAGTGGCTATAAGTCCGTAAGTAGTGGTCCAAATCAATAAAGGATGACAATCTGTGATCACTTATATTTTCCACCAGAAATCGATTTTTATATGAAAATCAAGTGAAACATAAAAGTGGCTATATGTCGGTTAATAGTGGTACAAATGGGAAAAGGACCATCATCTGTGATCACTTATAGTTTTTACCAAAAATCCATTTTTATATGAAAATTAAGTAAAACATAAAAGAAGCTATAAGTCGGTGAATAGTGGTCCTAATCAATAAAGGATGACAATCTGTGATCACTTTTATTTTCCACCAGAAATCGATTTTTATATGAAAATCAAGTAAAACATAAAAGTGGCTATAATTCGGTTAATAGTGGTCCAAATTGAAAAAGGACCATCATCTATGATCACTTATATTTTTCACCAAAAATAGATTTTTATATGAAAAACAAGTAAAACATAAAAGTGGCTATAAGTCGGTAAATATTGGTCCAAATCAATAAAGGATGACAATCTGTGATCACTTATGTTTTCCACCAAAAATTGAATTTTATATGAAAATCAAGTAAAATATAAAAGTGGCTATAAGTCGGTAAATAGTGGTCCAAATGGAAAAAGGACCATCATCTGTGATCACTTATATTTTTCACCAAAAATTTATTTTTATATGAAAATCAAGTAAAACATAAAAGTGGCTATAAGTCGGTTAATAGTAGTCCAAATTGAAAAAGGACCATCATCTATGATCACTTATATTTCTACCAAAAATTGATTTTAATATGAAAATCAAGTAAAACATAAAAGTGGCTGTAAGTCCGTAAATATTGGTCCGAATCAATAAAGGATGACAATCTGTGATCACTTATATTTTCCACCAAAAATTTAATTTTATATGAAAATCAAGTGAAACATAAAAGCTGCTATAAGTCCGTAAATAGTGGTCCAAATCAATAAAGGATGACAATCTGTGATCACTTATATCTACGTGTGGAGTTCCCAGTCTACCATCGGACGCGTCCCAGGTGGCGGATAGGGGGAGCAATTGCCTAGTCTAGTGATACTGACAAATGCTCGAGTGATATCAATATCTTGAGATACATTTTCTAACAAATGGTCTAAACTTCTTGATATATCTAGGTTTGTAAAACGGATTGCGATAGGCAATTATCATAATACTGTGATACATTTTACAACAAATGGTCACAGTAGGATATAATTGGTACTAAGAAAATGCTATAACTGGCGATACATTTTACAACAAATGGTCGCCTAGTGATAGCACATTCTTTCTCTTTCTTAGTGTTACAACCCGCGGACCAAAACTGTTCTTTCCTCTGTCTCTCTTTCTTTCCCCCACTTGTAAGGTCAAAGTGATGGTAGCAGTGCTGAAGAGCTGAATGGCTAGTTAGTGGTTAAAAAAGACTAGTCGCTAGTTAGTGGGTCTCTCAGTCTATACAGACGGTTCTATTAAAGGAGATCAAGTTGGCGCAGGTGTCTACATTCGGGACCTCGACATTAGGCTATCTTTTAGACTTCCAAATGAATGCAGCATTATCCAAGCTGAAATATCAGCCATAAAAAAGGCGGCTAACTGGCTCATTTATAATAAGATATCAGGTAGGGATATTCGTATATATACTGACAGTCAGGTCGCAATAAAATCTCTAAAAGGTGTATATACAACATCTAATTTGGTCCAGGAATGCCGGGCATCCTTAAACAAGATGGCGAGATATTCAACAGTCGTACTCAAGTGGGTACGTGGACACGGAGATACTATAGGCAACCGTGTTGCTGATGAATTGGCGAAAAAGGGCGTCATGCTGCCTGACGGACACATAGACTGTCTATGTGGGATTCCGTTATCCAAATGCAAGCTTTACATTAATAACTTCTACTATGAGCTTGCTCAGGAAAGATGTGGTTGTGAACTCACCTGTACTATTACCAGAATTATATGGCCCCTTCTGAATCGTGGACGAACAACATATCTTCTTGGCTTTACACGCTCACAATTGAGCGGTATAGTGGCGGTCATTACCGGTCACTGCACTTTTGGCAATCACGCGAGGAGACTTGGATTGCCCTACAACGACTTCTGTAGAAGTTGTCAAAACGAGGAGGAGGATGAGACAATTTTTAATCTTCTTTGTCACTGTTCGGCATTGGAAAATCTACGATTAAGGGACATCGTTCCCTAACAAGTTTCTCTGAGCTCTCGCATTTGAGGCTTGAGTGTATTAATGCCTTTGTAAGGAACAGTAATTGGCTAACCAGACCTAATATGGGGATCTCCATGGAGTAACCAATAATAATCTACTCTCCTTTCTCTTTCGCTCTCGTATCTCTTCTCTCACTCTTCAATCCTAACCAAATACTGACTGTCCCCTTCTCTCTTTTCATATATTCTGTTCTTTTCTTTTTGCCTCTATACTTTCAGGTAACACAAAGGGACCTATGCCTGAACCCACGTGAGCTGAACTTCTTCTTCACTTCGTAAACATGCACAACTATATTTTTTTTTGTCTAGGTGCAGACAACACTTGGAACCCAATTTCCTGAAGAAGGTAACATAAACTGCAGCTGAACAACAACAATACTAAAAGGTGGCAAAGAAAGCTGCAAAAATAGACAAAAGAAATTTCCTGGAATGACTAGCAATAGCAGAAGAAGAAGCGGCTAACCAGAATAACATCAGAAAACTTCAATAGGCGATAGATTGTCTCACTAATCGAATGTGTAGCAGGAGCCAAGCAATCGCTGATCGCAGTGATGCACTACTAATGAATAAAGATGCACATACGCAGAAAGAATTTCGAAGAAATTAGCAACGTCTTCGTAGATTAAGCTACTGAATGCAGCGAAAGACACAACAGCAGTCCTGCAGGAAATATCTTGAGAATGTCATGCAACCCTCCCAGTCTAAATGAGATAAAGGAGCCCATCGTAAAATTAAGAATTAATAAGGCAGCAGGTGCAGATGGAATACCAGCCGAAATTTTACGGCTTAACATCGAAACCACAGCTCGGAGGAAGAGAGGTTGCCTCTAACTTGGAAAAAAGGCATAATTGTAGAGTTACCGAAAAGTGGCGATTTGAAAGATTGCAACAACTGAAGAGCCATTACTCTGCTTATCACCATATACAAGATCAAAAGCAACTTGTATCCTGGAACTTAACCAAAAAAGGATCCCATGCTGGAACAAATCAAGCGCAGAAAATTGAGGTGGATTGATCATACTATCAGGAAAATGCCTAAAGGTATTACAAGGATGGCGCAAGAGTGCAATCCTCAAGGATCGAGAAGCTAAAGTCGATCCATGAAATGCACACTACTCTAACAACTAAGACAATGCAATCTTACGGATTGGGAAAACCACAACCGAAAGCCGAGTAAGATGGAGGTGCTTTGTGGATATGGCTTCCACAAAGCACCTCCATCTTACTCCCAAGAGGGGTAATGGAAAAAAATAGTATATGGTTCCAATTAATTAAAGCAATTAATTTCAACAAAACATTGTTATGAAAAACTCAGATTCCTAGAAATTTATCAACATTCTTTATCTTAGAATTTACACCAAGACAATGAGCAATAGTTTCAACATACAAGTTGAATACAAAGATAGAAATATAATAAAAGCAACAAAAAAGTATCTAATCTTATTTAACACTGATTAATCCCTAAAGTTCAGAAGAAAAGCTAAAGAGATATCAAGTTCAAAAGATTTTAATTAATTCCCTAATTTTAATATTTTTTTTTAATAAAGTTTATATTCTTTTAGTTGCCAGTGCTTTCTTCCAGACTTTCATGTTTCTTTAATGTTGTGTAAATAAGGCGATAAAGTCCTTAAGAAAATGTAAAAAAAGTTTACAGATATATAAACAACATAAAACAAAAATTTTAAGAAGCAAAATGAAAAAAAAAAAAACTTTATTAACAAGGAGTACAAATTCAAAACATTTTATAACACTTCATGTGGCAATAAATCATTTTAATGAATTGCCGGAATTTTACACAAATAAATTGTATTTTGTGTTTCTTTGTCTTCCTTTTTAACAATCAAAGTAAACAGTAGGAGGGTTTTGATGTAAGGAACGCTTTACAAATTTAAAGGTGCAAACAAGTTTGATATTTTCTATACCCACCATCAAAAACGATAGGAGCTATAATGATTTTGTTATTGCGTTTGTTACACATAGAACCACAAAAGTATATATATTCTAGGTTCTAATGAAATTTAATGCGATGTAGCTATTTCCGTCTGTGTGTCTTTATGTTGAAAACACAAATGGGTCCAAACTAGAGAATAAGTTTAAAATGTTCCCCTTGGAGTACTGTTTAAGCATTCATAACTATGTTGCTTATTCTGAAATCCTGATAAAATTTTACAAAAATTAGTTCTAAGTACCCTAAAATTATACTGTCAAGTATGGTGAAAACTGGGCAACATTTGTCCCTAGTCCCCATACAAGGTCCTTCTTAGAAAATGACTTGAACATAATAATTAATATCGTGATGAAATTGGACATAAACATGTTTTATATGAACCTAAATCTTTGTACCTACTTTTGTGGCGATCAGTCCCCATATAACCCCTATAGCAGAAACATATTTTATTGTTACATATTAAGGATGGGTAAAAACGATTCTGCACAGCCGAATATAACACTCTTACATGTTTTCAATTCAATTTAACACAATCAATGCATTGTGGAGCTAATTATGATGTTAAAAAAATCACTTTATAAATTTAAAGGTATTAATAAGGTTTTAATTGTTTTTCAGTTCATATATGCTGGTTCTTTTTATGTTTTTTTCTATGTAAATTTATTTGTTTGTCTTCTTATAAGCGGATTAAATTATTCATAATTAAATTTCAGTTCGTTTAGTTTTTTTTCCATTTCTTTTTCTGGTTTTTATTGGTTGGTAATTATGGGAAAAAATGTTGCGCAGTATTTATATATGCGCTTTATTTAGCACTGTTTAAATATTGTGTTAAGCTAAAGTAAATACACATAACTATTTGTTTAAATTATGGAAAAAATTAATGGAGATCAGTGTAAATTATTCAATATAAATTTTTGTTTATGAATAGAAATATGATGGTTATTGCAATTGGTGATAAATTTGTTACATATCTGCCCTATGGCATTTTTAGTTGCCGGACGAATTGCTGAACAAAGTATATTTCTTAGCCAAAAAGTACAATGTGTTCCAAATTTTGTCTCAAAATTCCAAAGAACAATTTTTGAGCATTAATGGGTAAAAAGAATATATTTCGAGAGACAAATTATTGATTAATTTCCACTATACTTTTAGCTAAAATAGTGAAAATCAGAATAACTAAATTCCAATAAAACATGACATATGAAAAAGTAAGGTAAAACCTTAAGTTTCAAATCAAATTCCAAATATATTAATCTAAGAAAATTTCCCAACATTATAGTCATTATATTTTCACTAAGCATTCTTACAGCAACTTGAATTAAAAAGAGTATTCTAATAGTTATTTCTCGAAATTGCAATAAACATATTTGTACCAAAAGAAACTTTCTTACTTAACCAATTGACTTTCTATAGAATAAACATGTGCAAATGTTAAAGAAATTTTACTTTTCTTTGAAATTCTTTTTCTCTTTTTAATTTAATAACTGAAAGTTAAGTGACATATTGAACATAAGCTCGAAAAAAATACTATATATATTAGACTGGTTGGAATGCCACACAGGAAATAATTCCATAAAATAAAGATTTCTATAATTTTTGATAAACTGTTCAAAAACTTTTATTTAATTAACTAAGTAGTTCAGACTATAAAAATATTATTTAAGTTTTTTGAAAGTTTGTATAAATTTGCTTCAAATTTCGATACCATATGAAATGTTTTTCAATAAGCTTAATACAAAATTTAGCTTCTTTTGGAAGCATTTGAAAGAAAGCTTTTTTTATGTAAGGTAGAAGGAGGACCATTGGTCATAGGGGCACAAAATCTACGATTAAGGGACATCGTTCCCTAACAAGTTTCTCTGAGCTCTCGAATTTGATGCTTGAGTGTATTAATGCCTTTGTAAGGAACAGTAATTGGCTAACCAGACCTAATATGGGGATCTCCATGGAGTAACCAATAATAATCTACTCTCCTTTCTCTTTCGCTCTCGTATCTCTTCTCTCACTCTTCAATCCTAACCAAATACTGACTGCCCCCTTCTCTCTTTTCATATATTCTGTTCTTTTCTTTTTGCCTCTATACTTTCAGGTAACACAAAGGGACCTATGCCTGAACCCACGTGAGCTGAACTTCTTCTTCACTTCGTAAACATGCACAACTATATATTTTTTTCTAGGTGCAGACAACACTTGGAACCCAATTTCTTGAAGAAGGTAACATATAGTGCAGGTGGCAAAGAAAGCTGCAAAAATAGACAAAAGAAATTTCCTGGAATGACTAGCAATAGCAGAAGAAGATACGGCCAGCCAGAATGATATCAGAAAACTTCAATAGGCAATAGATTGTCTCACTAATAGAATGTGTAACAGGAGCCAAGCAGTCGCTGATCGCAGTGATGCACTATTAACAAATAAAGATGCACATACGCAAAAAGCATTCCGAAGAAATTAGCAACGTCGATATTTCGATACCATATGAAATGTTTTTCAATAAGCTTAATACAAAATTTAGCTTCTTTTGGAAGCATTTGAAAGAAAGCTTTTTTTCATGTAGGGTAGATGGGAGACCATTGGCCATAGGAGCACATCTGCCACCACCGATTAAGTTGAAGGCAGAGCAATCGATTTTAGTAAGATTTAGTTTTCATATTCTAAATTCCCAATATTATTGATAAACTCACTGAAATTTATTGTTGGAGGCTAGTTCCTATGTGCATTTCACTGGTTGCTTAGGCCAGATCATCAGAAAACCTTTTCCCAAAAAGGCTTTAGAAAAACTAATGATACAGTGTAAGCTCAGTATTCACGACTAATTAAAAACCAGACCCGTCGTGAAAACAGAACCCAAAATTTTATTGAAAAAATTTATGTAATTTTCAAAATTAGAATCCTTTTTATTGAAATTTTGAGTTGCTTTTTGGCAAATTATTTTTTAAACAACAGCTGAATCACGTAGTTCATATAGTACCAGGGACCAAAAATAATAATTATTCTTGAAATTTCAAAGCAAAAAAGCCATCACAAGAAAATATCGGAGAGTCAAGTCAAGTATAGCAATTTTATCGCTTTACACTATATTTTCATAAAATAACATGCTTTTTAAATTCTTAATTATACCCTACACCACCATAGTGGGGAGGGTATAATGGATTTGTGCAGATGTTTGTAACGCCCAAAAATATTAGTCTAACACCCACCTTAAAGTATACCGATCGACTTAGAATCACTTTCTGAGTCGATTAAACGATGTCCGTCCGTCCGTCTGGCTGGCTGGCTGTCCATGTAAACCTTGTGCGCAGAGTACAGGTCGCAATTTTGCAATTTCGATCAAATTTGGTACATATAATTTGTTTTGCCCAAGGACGAAGCCTATTGAAACTGGCTGTAATCGGTCCATTATTTCTCCTAGCCCCCATACAAATGTCCTCCCGAAATGGACTTTATCGGTCATAAATGTTTAATTTATATAGGTATCTACACAAATTTGTCTCCAAATAAGTTTTATATATACTGAATTCATGTCACCAAATTTTATTATGATCGGTCCACAATTAGTCATAGCTCCCATATAAGGCCTACTTCCGATAATCACTTTAACGAGCATAAATCTCCTAAAAATGTTGGTAAACACATAAAATGCAACATAAATAACTTTCATATAGACATTAATCACATGACCAAATTTCATGGTGATCGGTCCATAATTTGTCATAGCTCCCATATAAGGCCCACTTCCGATAATCACTCACGAATATAAATTATTGAAATTTTGAAAGAAAAATGTTTTTGTTCATTTACTTAGTGTAGGGTATTATATGGTCGGGCTTGACCCACCATACATTCTTACTTGTTTTTATTTTTTTTTTTTTTTTTGTCAGAAATAATTGTAATTTTTTTGTCAGACATATTTGTCAGACTATGATTTTTATGTTTTTGGAAGATAAACAAATTAATTAAAGAGTTTTGTTTACATATATGTAAGAGTCTGACAAATATGTAAATAAAACTCATTAATTAATTTAAATATCTTCAAGAAAATTAAAAATCATAGTCTGACAAAAAAAAAAAAAAAAACAATTATTTCTGACAAATAGAATAAAAATCCATAAATAACAATTATGTTGTGCTTTTTGTTATAAATGTCGTAATTGTTACGGTCCCTGTATTGAACTGTTGTCGGCTTGTCATTTTCCAATGCCCATTGTATGCATAAGTTTATCGATGTTAAACAATCGTACACTTTAGTTTTGTTTTCTTCATGACCACTATCGTATAAATTCTCCGATTCCATATCTAATAATTCCATTTGCTCCTCATTAGTTTCCAAATGAAATTCTTCTTGAATCCAGTTGTTTATGTCAGCATTCGTGAAAAGATGTTCGTCTCAATTTGAGCTACAAGTGTACCAATAGTAGAAAGATCTTTGTTTTCTTCCTGAATTATATTTTGTAAAAAATTTAAGGGCATGTTATCTTCTTCACTCCATTCAGTACCGAATTCGAGCAAGGCGTTCCAGGATTTTCGGATATTGGACACTGATGTTTTATCCCAGAACGTAGCTAGAATCTGAACTGCATTTTTGAGATTGAAGTTTTTGATCTTCAAATTTCTTCCCTTCTGGTCAAGCAGGTGGGTGAGCAATTATTTTTTATAATTTAATTTGTCCAAGTTCATAACGTTTTGATGTAACGGTTGAATAAACACAGTGCAATTGGGTGGCAGATTCATTGCTATAATTAAACCGCCATCACTTTCTAGTTCCTCAATTGGGTGACACGTCGCGTTATCTAAAAGCAAAACTGCTTTTTGCGGGAGATCTTTTGAAGCCAGAAATTCTCGGACTTAAAAAATGTTTAGTTATGAACAACTTACTTTTAGTAAGTAATTGGTGAAAATTAACTTACGTGGGTAACAAATTCGTGATAGAACCAGTCCTTGAATATAAATGATATCATCCAGGTATTATTACTGGTGTTGTAAAATACAGAATTATTGAAAAAGTTTTTAAAGTCGCGTGGAATTTTCGATTTTCCAACAACCAACAATTTCAGTTTATCTGTGCTATTCACATTTTAACAGGGCAAACAAGTTATTCGTTCTTTACATATTTTTCTTCCGGGCGCTGTTTTTTCATTTCATGTGACAAGAGTGTGATTTGGAAGCATCCTATAATATAAACCAGATTTGGTGAAGAGTCAACCCATGCTCATCAACATAATCTGTAAACTCTTTCACAAATTAATCAATAATTTGAGGTTTCGAAGAACATTTCTTGCCCGTCATTTTTAAAAATCTAATTCCATGTAGACGCTTAAATTTCTTCAACCATCCTTCACTGACATTAAAACCTGAATTGGTTTGATAAATTTTTGAAAACAAATGACTGGTTTTTGTTCGTAAAATTGCTGCTGATATTGGAAAATTTTTTTCTCTTTGTTTTAGAAACCACTTATTAAGCATTTTTTCCATTCTTGGGTACTTAGCTTTCTATAAAATGCAACGTTTGCCAGAGCCACTTCCTGCTGTACGTATGAACTTTTTTATTGAATTTTCTGGCTTTAAAATACGGTAAACCGATTACTTATGTAACTTGTAATTCACGCAAATTTTTTGGTTATAGAAATTGTAATCAAATTTAAAACAAAAAGATAAAAGTCGCTAAAATAGAACCAGTTTTTCGTAAACTGTCGCGATTATAGAACCTGCAATAAGCCATCGCGATAACCGGGTCGTTGCGATAATGGGTAGTCGCGAATACCGAGCTTGCACTGTATTATATTATCGCTTAAACAAAACACCAACAATAAACAATGATTTTATCATTTCTTATTACATTACCAACTTTAGGTTTCACTTATCTCTCAAAGTTTTACAATTTCATTTGACATATGATCAGAAACAGACGTGATTAATTGTTTTTCTCAAATTCCTGAAAATATTTTTGTTTTTGTTTTTATACCCACCATCAAACAAGATGAGGGGAATATTTTAATATTGTCATTCCCTTTGTAACACCTTGAAATATTCATCGCATATCCACAAAAGTTTATATATTCTGGGTCCAATAAAATTCGATAGTGCCCAAACAAAACCAGCTAGCCAGCTAAACAAACCTTATCCACATAGAAGTACTATCTGTTGATAAGGTTTGTTTGGTATTGAAAATAGGCAATAACGGTCTATGATTTCACCTAGCACCCATACAAATGTAACCCCGGATCGCTGTTTGAACAGTCATATATATGTTGATTATGCGACAATCCTTATAAAATGTTGCACAAATTAAATCTAAGTACTCCAAAAGTATCCTATAAAGTATACAGTCGCGCAAATAAACTGTTAACATTTTTTTGGAAATTCATTTGCACAACTCTGATTAGTTTGCACAACAATTTAGAATTTGTGATGCTGTTTTTGTTTCCATCTGGGATATGTTTAGTCTGTCCATGTTTTTCAAAATTCAGCTTCCTTGTATCTTTAGGGTGTTCTATTAATGGGCAATGCTTCTAATAGTGGATTAGACGATGTAAACGCTTCTACTCTAGATAGGCTAACGATTTATTATTATGAAGTAAATGCACCGGCTGTAATCCAAGGAGATGAATTCATTAGCTCTATATGAGTACAATCCGAAGAGATATATACTTGGGCTCTCGGTCGGCTAACTACGAATTTTGACAACGGTATTAGTACGAAGTATGAATTAAAGCCTCGTGTAATGATGTCATATATTGAAATTGATATACACTATTTTGGAATTATTAATAAAAATATACTAAGGTATGGGATCGAAAAATTCTTAACATACATATATGTTAATAAAAACGAAACCACTAAACTTACAGTTTCATTTTTTTTTTATTTGACTGAAATTATTATTACAATTTACAAAAAAAAAAAAAACATATTTTTATAGTTTTAATCACTAGTGATAAAATTTTGAACCTTTTTCGTAAACTCTTCTATTAACGTTTTTATAGTGATTTCTGTAACTATGCTCGAACAGGAAGTCCATCTCCGTTTAAAATCTACCACACTTTTCGACACCTATTTTGTGCTCTTCAATTCTCTCTTAACAAAAGCCCAATATCTCTCCACTGGCCTTAGATCCAGGCAGTTTGGAGAATTTGCCACTATTGGTACAAATACCACATTATTGTTCATGTAGCACTCAAGGGCTTGTTTTCCATAGTGACAGGTGACAGTCATTCCAAAAAGAAGTGGACACATTATGAACACATAAATTTCAGTATTTATAGAGCCCGTTGTAGCAAATGATTGGCTTCTATTGCTGCATATTGCTTGCCATACCAAGAAATTTGGGAAATTTTGTTTGCCTTTGGGTCCTAAACTTTTCCACAACATTCCCTCGAGCATCAGCAACATACAACTTTTGACCAGGAAGTTGAAAAAAATCTGCCAGAACATACGTTTCGTCATCCATTATGCAGCAAGAATATTTTTGTATAAAACTTGACTTCAATTTCCGTGCTCTATTTTTGACCTCTAAATTTTTAGCAGCGTTCCTTGTCAGGAACTTTTTGAGCCTTGTATGTTTTTATACCTGCATTAGCTTTAACTTTTCGTAACAAATAGTCCGAGCACTGAGCTAACAGGGCTTTCCTACAGATAGTGTTGGGAGCTCTTTTGAAAATGCTTTCTATTTTTTTTGGCTTTTGAAACATCATGTGGACCATTCCTTCTACCTGAACCAGGTTTTCTATCAACGGATAAGGTCTCTCGGTACCGTTTAATAACATTGGAAACAGTTTGACGGCAGACCTTTGAATGCTTGGCCAACTTTTTGTAGGACGTTTTTCTGGTCACTCATTTAAATCAGATTAAATAACAAATTAACATAATTGACATTAAACATAATAACTGACATGTTTTACAAAGGTAACTTGATCAAAAAAAAAATAAAAAAAATAAATATATCAAAAAAATAAAAAAAAAACGTGTGCTAAGAATTTTTGTAACTGCATGTTACAACTCGCAAACTTGAACTGATTTATTGTGCATTTGAATCCAATGATTATTTTTTATTTAAAAAATCAATTAAGTATAAATGTATCACTTTGAACCCATGAATAAATGGCATTGCGTATCGAAATGTTATCCAACGGCAAGGACATTAGCAAAATCTTTCAGACTAAGTTTAACATCGTTTTTTCCAAAGATTTCGCTTTCATTATAAATTTTTGAATTAAAATTTATACTATTTAGAAAAACTTTTGTTAAATTTATTTCTTTATTTAACATTTTAATCAAACAGTAACAATTGGTCAATTCACAAGGGGTCTTATCAGTTATAATGTCCTAATATATCACGACTCGGCGGCTCGGCTTAACCGACTCTTAGGTATTCGGCGTTGGTCTCTGCTGGTTCGTTACGATAACACAATAAACATAGCATTGAAAGTAGTATTATTTTCGGACATTTTTTGCTTGAAAAGCATTAAAAACCATTGTAAAATATTAGGACATTATGACAATATGATATGATAAGCCCCCTAGTGAATTGACCGAATATTGTTTGAAATTGCACAAAATTAAAAGAGATGATTTTATGAAACACGTCGCTCAAATTTTCGCATTTGCACAAATGGGAAACTTAAGCGTTTAAATAAATTGTAACGTTTTAAAGAGAGAGCGTACTAAAAAAATGGTGTTTGGTCCCCCTTAACCCCAATTACATACAGCATTGTAATGGAGTCCTACTTCCAAACTTATTTATCCATGAATAGTCCAAGTAAACTATTTTCCGTGAGGCTGTCTAATGTAAATACATGTTTGTAATTGCGAGGTTGTACATTAAAAATACACAAATACAGATCGATACTTTCGAATGTGCTGCTTGTACGTTTCAGTATTTTATCCCTGTTTAAACATTTATTGTTCTGATTTTACAACAAATGCAAATGTAAATCCCTAAGTAAATTTATGTGGAAAACTGAAACAGAACTAAACAAAAGAATCTAAATTTTCAGTAAAATGAATATTTTCCAAAGCAATGTTGACTACATGTAGCAATTGGAATTTGATTATAAGTAAATCCAAGTGTAGACGGGATAATGTTTGCAAATACAGCACAATGTAAGTCAAATATAGATATGTATATACAGAATGTTGTTACATTTATTTCACTGTTGTTTAAGTTATAATATCAAAATTCACACCCACCGAAAATCAAAATTATTTTTACATCGCAATTTAAATAGCAATGCGTTGGCGTTTCAATGAACTTTGACAATTGTTTTTTTAATTTTTTATGAACTTATTTTTATTACAATGATTTGCACAATTTAAGCATCAAATATAGAGGTTTACTTTTATTAATGATTTACATTCTTTACATTTAGTTACTGTGGAATGTGTAATGATATTAAGTTAATGAATTGAAAAGTAACTAAACTAAAATTAAAGGAAGATACAAATAAAAAAGGTCCTTAGAAATCCTTTTAAATACACCCACTTTTAAAACAGCATGAAAATTAATACATTTTTCTACACCATTATTACTATTTTAGAACTTTCCAAGCTAAAAATAAACTCCCTCCATGGGGAATACAAGTAACGACAAACGTTAGTTGTTAGCAAAAGTAAAAACTAAAACAAATAAAATACTCAAATTTCAAAAATGCTTTGCAAAGTGTCCAATTGCACAATGATACAAACATTACAATTATTTGAATGTAAACTTGCTGATACAAGCAACAGACAGACAGTAGTTCAAATGTTCTTTTTTTTTTTTTTTTTTGTTTGCTTTCTTTTAAGTATTTTGTTTTAGGTCACACTAACAATGCGACATTTTAATCTCGAAATAAGATTAAAAATTAAAATGTTTTTCATAAAATAAGTCTTAAGGGGATTTGGGGAGAAATGTTAATAATGATATGAATTAAGTATTATAATTTAAAGAATATTTCTTAAATTGACTTAAATTGTTAGCAAAAAATTTAATTAAAAAATTAGCTTTTTCACAAAATCTATTATTGCAAAAAAGCGGATTTTTTCACCAAAGAAAACTTTATTCACAGAAAATACTGTATAACTATTTTATTGTAAAAAATATTAATTCACGAAAAAGCTTTCACAAAAACCTTTTTTCATATAAACTGATCTATGTATAGAAAAAGAAATGTACACTTTGATGTCACCACTAACTGCGGAAACGGTTCAACCAAACGTTCAGGGTACATTGAGGATGGCCTGTAGATGGTTTATGTGAAATCGGTGTAGTGGTTCCGGAGATATTGCATTTAGATTTTCCTATATATTCTTATAAAAATATCAAAAAAATGCCTTCCATTTTCCATATTATGATTTTTTATTGTCACTTGAAAAAATATCAAACAATGTATCGTAATATCTTATGTAAATGACATTCGGTCTTTCTTATTGGAATGTTAAGCTGAATCTTTTCTGTCGTTGTTTCGATCGTTATTTTATTTGTGCGCTGACCATTCGATTTTTCACTTCCCATACACCTACATTGTATCATAGTCTAAGATTCATAGGTATGTGTTACTGCTGTTGTTGTTAGAACGGTACTTTTGATTAAATTTTTGATTTAATAATGACATTCGGTCTCTCTTATTTTTACCTCTCGCTAGCCGAATTTTATTCGAGCCACAATATTGATTGGCAAAGCGAAACGTGAATTTGTGCTTATATCTCGTATTCCACTGAAACCAACATACATGCCATTTGAATTCAAGTGCTTGAAATTCCCAGTGTGTCTGTCATTTGCCATGTCCATCAACAAGGCGCAAGGAAAAATGCTTCAAGTATGCAGATTGAATTTGGAAGAGTCGTGCTTCTCTGATGAGCAGCTATACGGGGCCTGTTTAAGAGTTGGCATTCAAAATACTTTCTTTATTCATGCTCCATATAGAAAAGCGAAAAATGTTGTGCATCTAAATATATTACATTAATAATTAAAATAAGACCTCAAAAATAAAACAGATTCTTGAATTTTTCATATAAAAAAATTCTAGGACTTCTCAATATTTTTAATGAAGTAAATCACTTTAGACCCAACTTACATTTATAGTGCCAAAATTCGTTTTATAGGTGACAAAATAAAAAAGTTAAAGGCAAAACATCGATTCCTCTTCAATCACCTTGAAGGCACAACAACGTTTTCCGGGTCAGTTAATTTTCTTTATAAGAAATACTGTTTAGCAAACATTTTTTAACATCAAAGCTAATTCCCCAAAAAACTTAATTTCGCAAACATTTGTTATTTAAAATGGAAATAAGTGTTTTCACCCAAACGATAATTTCACAATAATGTGTTATGCAGAATTAATTTTCATAAAATATGTTAATTGTTACTATGTTTGTCTATATATATAAAAATATAACGTGAGAACGGCTGATGCGATTTGGCTGATTTTTTTTTACACGATTTGAAATATTCAAGAGATGGTTTGTGAAAAAAAATATAAAGTTCGGAAATTAAAATTTTTAATATATTGCCTCCTTTTCACTTCTCATTTTTCTTAATAAGATACATTTTTTGGAGAAACTTGAATAGCTACCGGTCAACTAGTTTGATAAAAAGATTTCTTCAAAACAACTTAAATCAAGAAAATCTTTTATAGAACAAATATAAATTTTCATAAAATCTTTCAGAAAATAGTTTTTTCATAAAAAGATTTTTTCGAAAATAAGTTTTTCCTAAAAAGCTCCTTTTTTTACCCACCATCAAAAACTATTTGGGGTATATTGTTTTTGTTATTCCGCTTGTAACATATCTAAATATTGGTGGTAGAATTGGGTCCTCATAAGATTCTAAAACGACCTAGCTTTGTCCGTCCATGTGTCTGTCTGAGGAAATCGCGATAGGGCCCAAACGAAAGCATCTAGCTGGCTGAAAGATTCCACAAAATCTCTCTGCTGATAAGGTTTTTGTGGTGTTGAAAATGGACAGTAATAGTTTATGTTTTCACCTAGCCCTTTACAAATATTTCCGGGAATACTGTTTGAGCGGCACTCCTGATAAAATTGCGCACAATATTAATTATAATTATTCTGATATTTGGTCCCCAGCCATCATGATTAATTAATTGGACATAAACAAGTTTTATTTCTACTAACTTTTCGGTCAATAATTGACCATACCCCCATATAAGCCATTTATCAGAAAATTACTTAATTATATCCAATATATATAATTCGAATATTCTAGTTTTTAAGATCATTGTAGAAATAGAGCTAGATGGTAACACAGTGTATATAAATTGGCCGTGAGAACACACCACAACAGTCAGTCTAATTTGAAGCATCGTTAAGTAAAGATAAATTAACTGCCATAAAGTGAGCTGTATTACCAGTGAATTCTTGTAAATTACCAGTGAGTTGATCATATGCGCTGTTAAAGTTAACATCAACTGTCTTGTACATTTAAGTTTGTACATTATAAAGTGTATGTGCATTTTTACGAATTGATAAACGTGTATAAAGACACTGAGTAACTATTTGAACTATTGTTGTTGAACATTTTAAATACAATTTTAAACTACTAAACGGCTTTTATTTGCAATCAAAAGTATCCGATTTATTTAAAGGAAATAAACCAACGTTTTAAAAAGGTTAAAACGTAACAATATATTGAGTGTAAAATGAGGGATTTTTTAAATTTGTTGCTTTTATTTTAAAACATTTGTACAATATAAATAGTCAGCTATGACCTTTTCAAATCTTTCTGTCAAAAGAACTGCTCATTTTTTAAGGCCAAGAACGACTCAAGCCAATTTCGGTTACTCTGTTCCAAAGTGAAGCGTATCCCAGAGAAAGAGCGTTCTGTATCGATCGAAACAAATAGTAGATGGACGGGGCAAAACCATTCTAAATACTTTGTAAGAGGTATTGACGGCCGCATATTCTGGGCATTTTTCGGCCAATGCTCGCTTCTAACGAATCATTTGTGATCAGCAGATTCCAGCAGCTCATAATAGATAGGCACCTTTTGGTCCCACCAAATACAGATCATTACCTTTGTATATTTGGCTTTGGTGTCGATTCGACTGGTTGACTCTCACGCTTCGGTATGATCTCTCACGCTTCGGGTTAATGTAGTGGATCCATTTTGCATCGCAATTCGGTGTAAAAATAATTTTCTTTACTGGCATTCAAACATAATTTTGGATATGCAATGCTGATTTTGCAATGATTTTGCAAGATTTTGCTGAGTTTGAAAACAATCTTCATTGAGTAATGCCTCATGTTCTTGGTTTTCAAACTTGTTTGACTACCCTGGGCGATCTTTGTCTTCCATGTCAAAATCACCACTTCTGAACCAAACAAACCATCTCTCGCACATTGAGACTGATGGAACACATTCATGATTAGCTTTGGTGTGCTTCAACGTCATTTTTTATTTTTTAAAGAAGTAAAGCAAAGTAAAAAATTCGACAGTTTGAAAGCAAAAAAACTTTGTTCTGTACAGATATGTGCCCTTCAAAATGACATATAAGTTATTAAAAACAAAAACCACGTTAAAGAAATACGCGAGCTATTGTAAATCCCACATTTTTAAGTAATACACCCAATACATCCTGTATCCTCATAATATTCCAAGACGATCGTTGAAAACTCGAAAGTAGCTAGTTGGCTGAAATTCCTCAAAAACTCTCTGTTGATAGGGTTTGTGTGGTATTGAAAATTATCAATATGCATGATTTCACCTAGCCCCATAGAAATGTCCCCCAGAATAGTGAAGTCATAAATATGTTGATTTGCGGCAATCTTGAGAAAATTTTGCACAAATTAGTTTAAATTTCTCTGAAATTTTAATGTAGAGTATGCCTAGTCCCCATACAAGGTCTTGTCAGAAAATGACTTGAACATTCAGAAATGTTTTATAATGATTAACATCGTGATGAAATTGAACATAAACAAGTTATATTTGGTAGTAGTAAATCAATGAAATACCGATTTTCTTAAAGATACAACTTTAAAAAATCTTATTTTTGTAGTTTTGAAATGAATTTTAATAATCACATCGTGAAGTTTCAAGTTTACATGGCAAATTATTCTGAAAACTAATCGGAAGCATTTATTCTGTACAAAATATTTGTATCTATCCCTCAGGACATTTGCAAACCTTGCCTTTTCTTGACATTTTTAATGTTCTAACAAAATGGTTGCCACAATTGGACACGTTAGGTGAAATGATCTTAGTTTCTCAAGTTACGGAATCTAAATGTAAATCTGCACAGAGAAAACAAATTCGTTATGGCAACCGAATTCGTCGCCAATCGAATTTAGTCGGTTATATCTACTATCAAATAAATCATAAAATTTTCTTCAGGAAAAAGCTCATCGTGAAGTTTCAAGTTTTCATGGTAAATTTTTTTCCGAAAACTAATCGGAAACAAAATGTTTTTATCTATCGCTCAGAACGCTCTCAATCGGACACGTTAAGTAAAATGTCTTAATTTCTCAAGTCACGGAATCTATATGTAAATCTGTAAACAGTGAAGACAAATTTCCCATAGGAATATTATATAAATCGTAATATGAATTCTAGGTGGAATGATCTCTTAAAATTAAGAAATACAGCTATTTAATTTTAACTACATTTTCAAAGCATTTTTAAACTTGTCTTTATGTATTGTATCTTGCTGTTATAAATAATTTATTTTAATGTTACTCGTCTTCAAAAAGGACATTATAAAGCAAAGGTCAAACTAAATAATATATACATTACGCACTTCCCTATCCACTGTTCCAGGGTATTGTGTCGAAAAACAAATACTCTCCCACTCACACATGAAATACAAAATCATTGTGTTTTTCTTATTTTTTTTTTTTCTGTTTTTTTTTCTCAAAAAGAAGTGACGCAAACTTTAAAGTCATTTGGGACTGAAGTCGTAAATAGTAAATGGGTTGCAAAAAGTTAAATGTTTACTCAGACACCATTATTATGGTACCCTTACTGCACACTCACACTCCCATACTCATGCAAATAAACAGTGTAACGTATAAACGCTTTTTCAAATATATTTCTACATATATAAAGATATACTTATACATTTACTTATATTCAAATATCTTTGCTCTCATATAAAATTTTTGTAAAATTTTACAACTGTATTAAATCAAATTGTAACTAGATGCAAATTTAAGCATACAACTACACTGCTAAGTATACAACTACATATTTACATGCAAATTTACACAGGGAGAGACAATACAAATCTTTTGTACAGCTGTTACGCAGCAGTACTTTATCTTAACCAGTCATGCTAAATTCGAATACAGTGTGTAGCAAAAGTGTTAAAGTTATTAGGTTTAAAAAGAATTTGTAGGATATGTAATCAAGAGACTTAACCAATAACCAATTGTTATTTTTGTCTTTCAAAAAATCATTATTGGAGAAAATTCAAAAAATTTTTGAGAATCTTTTAAACTGATTTCACATGGCATTTCTTTTAGGTTACGAAATGATAAAAATTAGTGATACGTCTTGGTAGACCATAGCAAAAAACCTGAGAATCTGAAATCTTAGGATTATAATCATTCATCTCTTCAATTAATGGTCATTTATATGCTGAACATTTAAAAAAAAAATATGCATCACCCTCAACGGCGAGCGCTATAAGTCGATGATTACCAACATCTTTTGGCCTGAAGTGGATGATGACATCAACGACATGTGATTTCAACAGGACGGCGCTACGTGCCACACAACTCATGCCACATTGGACATTCAGCAATTATGATCTGACTGCATGGTCATTTGTGAACGGTGATGTGAACTGGCCACCGACATCGTGAGATTCGATCCCGTTTGACTTTTTCTTGTGGAGTCGCAATTCTATTCGAATAAGCCACAAACCAACATAACATGCCATCTGTCAAATTCAGCCTGATTTATCCGCTAAAGTCACGGGAAATTGGACATTTTGGATGCGCGCCACTCTGGCGTTCGTTCATAAGAAAAACAAATTTGAGAAATATTTTAGTCAATTTCTGAATTTCCAAATTTGTATGCAAAATTTTTTCTTTGCTTAAGAAAACTAACACTTTTAACCCTCACTTTTCATACAATTCATATTCTATGACACTTAACAAATCCATATATATATTCCAACGACAAGGATCTCATTGAAGAGTAACAAAAACTTTATGGCAAGTGTTTAAGAAAATTTAAATTTCATTTCATTATTATCTATTATTTGCTTCTGTTTTTGGACTCATTATTATTTGACTTTAAATCGTTCTGCAAAAAGCAGCACATGTGTGTGCAAATGGACTTTAATGTTCTTAAGTTGCAAATAAAAAAAAAGAAGATTTGCATAAATGTACACAGAAATAATTT
The DNA here is from genome assembly GCA_942486065.2 of Calliphora vomitoria. Lineage (NCBI taxonomy): Eukaryota > Metazoa > Arthropoda > Insecta > Diptera > Calliphoridae > Calliphora > Calliphora vomitoria. Next base: position 110,209,961 of record OW818030.2, on the reverse strand, counting down.
GTTCTGCTTGAAATGAGCACAACACAGCTGGCTTTGTTCTTACTGCTTGTATTGTTTACGCAAATAAAGGGGCACATGTTTGATAACGAAGAAATGTGTTAGTATTTTGGTACATTTCTAGTAGCCCTTAAAATTTATATCATTTTTATGGAAGACATCAATACAAGACATGTGAAAATAAAATTGAATACAGCAATGAAAGTGTGAAAGCCACAGCATTTCAATCACCCCTTTACAAGAATCACTACTATTATTACCCTGCAGTTCTGGCTAAGTTTCTCGATCTAGTGTTAGGTGCAATCTAATATGGTGGTCTCCACAGGTTACTGAATTAGCTTGATGACTAGTTTTATTAACATTTACTAACTATTTAACTATGAAGACATAAAAAATAATTGTGCTCTGACTGTGTAAAATTTATTTAATTTACCTCCAATCGTTTAAATGGTTTCTAAATCACTGTGCGCCGTGAGTAGAAACCATAGAGAAGCATAGAGCGGAAACTAGAAAAAAACTCAAACAAAAAAAATTACTCAAAATAATCTCACATACGAGTGTTGTTTTTGTTTTCATATAGTTTCTACTACTAATACATTCTCACCACTTAGGTTTCTGACAACTGAGTTAGGTCTTTGACAGGAGAGTTTCCGCTCTATGCCTATTCTCTATGGTAGAAACACAATATAATTTTGTTTGTTTAGAAGAAAAAAACAATATTGAGCAAAAACATGTAAGGAAGTATAGTTGGTCAAGCCCGACCATATAATATCCTACACTGAGTATATGAGTAACAAATGTGTCACTTAAAAGTTCAATAATTTTTTTTCTTAGTAGTTTTGGAAGTGGGCTTTATATGGGGGATATTTCCAATTATGGTCCGTTCGCACATTTTATCCTGGCCAAAATCATTAGAAGAGTTTTTTGAGTTAAAGGCTGGATTTGTTGATAGTTTTAGGATAAATTGGGTCCAAGAACGAACCCAACTGATTTTGGTTGAAATCGGTACATGATTTCGCCTAGTCCCCATACAAATTCCCCTCTTAGTTGTACTTATATTCTCATCAAAGTGTTAACTATGCATTAATGACTTAGTAATCCAGATATAGATCAAAAATTCAAAGTTGGCCCGGTATTTTCCTTATAGCTCAGCCATTTGATGGCCGGTTTTCTCGATTTTAAATAGCAACCAAGCCGGAAGAATTCCCGATATACTGATGTATAAATCAAGTTTGTAAGTTATTTGGGGTCTTCAGAAAAACGGAATGCCCATCACACGAAGGTGAAGGGTATAATAATTAATTTTGTTTACCTAAAAATATTAAAATTTTTTTTAAATTACAATTTGGTGAAGGCTATATACAGTATCGACCATAACTAAAGCACCCCCTCAGTGAATTTTTTTCATATTATATTTTTTTGTATAAAAACAAAGTTTTAAATTTGTATTATGTATTATTTTGAATTGTTAATATATTTACTATTGATAAACAAATACTTTTAAAGTTAATCTTTCTATAAGAGGTAACATTAAATCAAAAGATATTTAAAGCTGGAAAATAAAACGGACAAATCTAAAGCACCCCCTCATGGATAAAATATAAAACTTCTTTTAATTTATATTTTGTTGCAAATCCTTTGTTTTGGATGACACAAGCACATCTCTTAGACCTAGAAGATATTAAGTTTTTTATGGCGTTTTGCGATATTCCTTACCAGACTATAATAACACCTTGAAATTAATCGTGAAAATTGCCGATCCCTATTTCTGCAATTTTCACGATTTATTTTCATTTTATCAATCTCCCACAAGTTCTCAGAAGGATTGAGATCGGGAGATTGAGCAGGCCAATGAAGAACTTCAATCTTTTTGCTCTGTTGCCAAGTCTTACAAACTTTGGAGGTGTGCTTAGGATCGTTATCCTGTTGGAAGCCCCCTATAAGTGGAATCTCTTCACTGACATTAGGCAACATTACATATTTCCATATATCACGGTACATGAACCGATACATAATCCCATTAACTTTATGAATTTGCCCAATTCCTTGAGCAGAAAAGCAACCCCAGACTATTACATTGCCCCTCCATGTTTAATTGTTTATTTGCAATTCATAGGATTCAGCCTTTCTACTTTTCGTCTGCGTACACGCCTTATTCCATAGGAATTTTGAATTTGTATTTGAATTCGTCAGAGAACAGTACTGTCTTCCATTTTTGGACACTCCAGTCGATGTGGGCTTTGGCAAACTCCAGTCTAGCTTTCTTGTTCTTAGCTGATATAAACGGTTTTTGTGTTGGTCATCGGCTGAATAATCGTGCTTCTACTGCTCTCTTACGGATTGTTCTTTCGCTAACCAATAATCTTAAACTTGTTCTTACTTGACAAGCTGATGCTGTATGATCGTTTTGCATTGCTCCTTTGATCAATGAATCATCATATCGTGTGGTTTTACGAGGAAGTCCTCCAGAATGGCTCGGTGATACATGACCATTCTGCAAAAACTTTGGAATCAGCCGGGAAATAACTGATCTGTTAATTGAATATTGTTTACTCAATTCGTGCCGTGATAAGCCCGGCTTCCAGTCGTCAATAAATTTAATTTTAAATTCACTGGAGTATTTGTTCCTTGCCATCCATTGTTTTTTCACAATAAACTGTATAGAACATAAATTATACAGGCTACGCTTACTTTATTTTATCTTCTGGTATTTTTAAATGCATCCGTTGTGAGTCCCGTTAACTGACATTGCAAATATGCAGTAGCCTAGTCAAATTTTTAAACATCTTATAAGGGGGTGCTTTTGTTTTGTCCGTCGCGTTTTGTGTTTTTGTATGTTTTATCACTTTTATTTAATTGTTCATAAAATTATCCTTTCCTAAATGAACACAATATGAACATTAACAATATAAGTTAAAAAAATATACACAAAATACATCCCATAAAAACCTTTTTTATCCCAAAAAATTATGATATGATAAAATCCATTGAGGGGGTGCTTCAGTTATGGCCAATACTGTAGATTTGGCACAGTTGTTTTTAGTTAAACAAATTTTTTTAAAATTTTGTTTTAATTTTTTAGCAAACAAATTTTATGGGCAAAACTTTTGGAAATTTGTTAAAAAATATTTTTGTTTAAATTTATTTGTAAAAGAATTCGGGGTAAAAAATATTTTTCCCGATTTTATGCAATTGTAGGTCCAACTTACTTTGGCCTTATAACGCTGCACTGTGGCTCATATCTCAATTTCATCGCCCAAAAGTCCAACTGTTTTAATGTCATTCAATAGTAAACACATTGACACTAAGGTAACCAAAAAATTAGATAAACATACTGTCAATTGTGTGCGTGGCATGCTGTTAAGTCAAATATTTTATGTCATTTTATAAAAAAAAAAAAATGAAATTTTTGTAAATTTGATCAGAAGTAAATTATCATTACTCGCAAACTATTATCGATAATTGGATGATTTTTGTTATGTTATAATAATAGTCTTCAAGAACTGGTATGTTTTGTCACTGTACCGTTTATACCTACTGTGTTATTAAATTTTTTCTCAGGTACTATATTTAAATAAAATTTTAACTTCAGTGGAATAAAAGTGCTTAAGTGCTTACCAGGAGAAAGGCCAAAATGTCCTCTTTAAGTCCATATATACTTGTTGACCTGTTTGTTGAACACTTTTTTCATTTTAATGAAATTACTGCCAAAATAATTTTATTTTACCTGTTCATATGACACAAATATAAATACACCAAGCAATATAAGATTTTTATTATTACAAATTGTGTATTTGACCTATTTTTGGGCATTTTTAGTTTTTACCACTTTTTATTGAACTTATTTATGCTAACTATGACATAGTATAACGTAATGTAAGAATATGATAAAAGCCAGCGGTATTCGAATATAAACTCAGTTGCTATAATACAAGGTGGCGCAAAAGTAAGCCTCCTATTAGAAAATGCTATAAATTTTTCGATTGGCCCCTAATGTCAGTTCTGTTTTGACATTTGTGTAGTAAACACATGCGAAATACACGTTAATAAACAATGTTACGCTACACTGCTCCAGAACGCGAAATATTGCTGACTATTTATTTGACCAATAATCGGTCGGTGACTTTGGCACAACGTGAATTTCGTCGCAGATTTCCTGGCCGTCCAACGCCTACTGGTGAAACACTGCGACGTTTAGCCGCTCGCATCGAAGAGACTGGCACAACACGAGATGCTGCCAGGCGTGGCAGACTCCGGAGTAGCCGTTCTGCAGAGAATATTGCTGCTATAGCCGAGGATGACAAGGAAGCGCCGTCGACATCGACCAGACGACGTGCCACGCAAATGAGTATCAGTCAACGGTCTTTACAGCGAATTTTGATTTGGAGATGTTTCCGTACAAAGTCCAGACTGTGCATCAGCTGTTAGCTGCTGATACGCTCAAGCCATCCTTAATCACCACCAAGAGGAACATGATTTTTCATCAAAAATAATCATAAGTGATGAGGCCCATTTCCATCTTAGCGGGGCACTGAAAATCCGCGTGTAACCCACGAAGAGCCATTACACCAGCTCAAAGTCACTGTATGGTGTGCTGTTTTCACTGGAGGAGTCATCGGAACTTTTTTCTTCGAAGACGTCGCGGCCAAACGGTTACTGTGCATGGTGAGCGCTACAGAGCAATGATCAACGAGTTCTTTTTGCCGCAACTTGATGAATTGGGATTGGAAAACATGTGGTTCCAACAGGACGGTGCAACGGCACACACTGCACGAGCCACAACCGATATGCTGAAGGATGCATTTCCCGGGCGCTTAATCTCCCGTTTTGGCGATTTGCACTGGCCAGCAAGATCACCTGATTTGACCGCTCCAGACTTCTTTTTGTGGGGCTTATGTCAACAAGCCTCAGACTCTTGCAGCTCCTAAAGACAATATCCGTCAAGAATGTGAGGACCTATCGCCGGAAGTTTTGGCCAAAGTGATGGAAAATGCCATAAAAAGGGCTCAAATGACAATCAACTGTGGCGGCGGCCATCATATTCTCGACTTGATGTAAAAAACATTAAAATACCAAATAAAAATAATCCACAAGAAGAATCAAAGTTTTTTTTTTTTTTTAATTACAGCCAAAAAACATCGGAAGTTTACTTTTGCGCCACCTTGTATATTTAAGCAATAACATTAAATTTTTAAAATCTTTATAAAACATGGATAGCTTCAGCTATAAAGAATTATCCGAAGAGTATTTTAAAAACCAATAGCGGGAAGATGTTTTAAGTTACGTTCAAAAAAAGCAAACTTATATAAATGCAGCACCGAAATAAAATTGGATTTGGAAAATAAAATTACGGATTTCGTCAAAAACTTAACAAAGAAAATTATTATGGTAATTTTCTTTTATTGTTACTTAAGTAAAAAATAAGATAAACATTAACAAGTTTTTGTTATTTTAAAAAATAAAAATGTTTGTTCTTAATGTTATTAAAATAAAAAACAAAATAAACTTTTAAAAATTTATTTTAAAAGTAATTTTTTTTTTCCAAAAACAACCGATTCTAGTGGAACCGGTTCTTTAAAACCCGGTTTTAGTGGAACCTGTTATACAATTGATAAAGTTGGATCCTGTTCTCAAAATTGTCAAGGGTACTATTAAAATGTTTTTCTATCTGCTGATAACTTTTTTAATAAGTAAAACAAATTCAAAAAACAAAAAAATCATACTAAATGTTATACAAAAATTAAAAATTCAACTTTAACCTTAAATTTCTCAACAACTGCTGAACCGATTTTAATGAAGACTGGAGAAAAATTTAAGAAGATATCTGTCCATCAAACAAAAAATTCTACAATATCTCTATCGGTTCAAAAGTTACAGAGTTTTGGCCGATGAAAAACTATCCTGAGCCACTTTGCGCCGTTGCAATGGATATTTGTTATTGGATATCCAGATATAGATCAAAAATCTCCTTATTCCTTATATCTCAGCCATTTTCCCGATTTTATATAGTAACCGAGCGGGAAGAATATATATAGTTATTTTGTTAGATTGCAAATGAAAAATGTGGAAATTACATACGGAATGACACTCATGGTGATGAGTATATAAAAATATCAATAAAAACGCATTTAATTTTCTTCACTTTCCTGATTTTGGCAGATCTCGACTTAAATTCTTGGAAATTCATAATATGATGCAGAATTTTGTTGTTATTTGTTGAGAAATTTGTGTAGATTAATCAGACATTTATGACAAAAAATCCCAATTTCGGGAGGACACTTGTATGGGGGACAGGTGAAATAATAACCCAATTTCAACAAATTTTATAGAAATATTTTCTAAGTTGCTAACTGTACTTTGCGCACCAAGTTTACATGGCCAGCCAACCGCCTAGCCAGATGAATTTTAAGATTTTGCACTAATATTTTTGGACGTTACAAATATATGCACAAACGCATTATACCCTGTCCTCTATGGTGGTGTAGGGTATAACAAAATTACAATATGTATTTTTGTGACAAATGCTCTTTGTTGAAAAGTAAATAAAGAAAGCAAAATTTTTGACCCAGTCAAATGGCTAAGTCACGACCCATCATGGAGACTATTTAACTTTTTGCACTATAATGTATAATATTATCACCTTCTTCAAAAACCGTATAAGTATTGCTGTGAAAATCTTTGCACAATAACTCAACAATGTGAGCTTGGGGGATATATTAAAAGAATTGCTAAAAATGTATGCTAAATATTTTTTTTTGAGTTTTAAATATTTCATTGGTTTATTATCAAATTTTCCCCTTGATTTATAAATATTTTTATATCATCTTTACTGCATACCATCCCCCTCCTAGAGTAAAACTCTCAAATGGTTTAACAGTTCACGTAACATATTAAGGAAGCCAAAATCCTATTTCCGTTTACCATTATTAGTTGCTGTAAAAAACATCTGCTGTATGAAATGATTTAGATATATCATGTTTAAGAGGGAGGATATATAATAAACTAAAATGAAAGATACATTTCAAAATGTCTTATAAGAAAGAAAAACTGTGAACAAAATTATCCATATACCCTCGTAGGTAATGAAAATATTCTGCAGAATTTTGTCTTTGACTATCCTTACATTTGGTAGCTTTATAGTTCAAATACGTAGATACAAATCTGGCAAAACTTATTATTGTGCGGATATATTTTGTCAAGAAATGTGAATGTTAGTATGTAAAAAGGGAATGTCTTCGATACAATTTATTGAAATTAGAATTTATATGTACATTCTTATTTATATTCATTCGATATGATTCTTAGAACCAGATTTATGTATGTATGGACATTTTATTTTATAACCAATGTGCTGCCTGATAAGTTGCAATTTAGCAATTTATAAATGAGAATATTTTTTCAACTTTGTATGCAAAGTATAAGATCTACATACATTTTTTAAATGTTAAAATGAATTTATATGTCATTTAATTAAATTTTTTTTAAGTTTTACTTAACTGGGCCATATGGAAAATACTATCATATGCTGTTATAAAATTCAAATAAAATTTACATACAAAAATATTCATTTTATTTTTTTTTTTACTATTATTTTTTTAAATTATTCTACAAAAATTTTTTGTTGCTCAAGTTTACTAGTTAAAATAGTTGAAAATTATTCAACCCTTTAGCTCAAATGCTGTTGTCAGTTGGTAGCTTTAAAATACTTAAACTACTATAATAAATGGATTGCATTTTATTTGCAACTTTATGCAGTTTTCTAGAGCGACATTAGTTTTGTAACTTTAATATAATAAACTTTTGCAATGGACAATTCTATGAATTGTGTGAAGTGCTGGGCAAAGCAAAAAAAAATATATTTTTTTTTTTTTTTGGAAATTTGTATATACTCTTAAAATAATAGGTATATAATAAAAAGAATGGATTTTGCTGCATAAACAAATTTTAAATTTAAATGACTACTTAGGGGAAAGCACGCGCATCTTTAAAAAACCTTTTTATGGGATAATTTTAAAATTACTTTAAATTATTACTGAAAATTGTATGTTTTCTTTATGAAAGTTTTTCATGCTAACCTTCAAACAAGATGGGGGTATATTTACTTTGTCATTACGTTTGTAACACAACAAAATATTCATCGAAGACCCACAAGAGTATATAATGGGTGTATTACTTAAAAATGCGGTACTAAAAATAGATAGCGTATCTTTTGAACGCGGTTTTTGTTTTTAATAACTTATATGTAATTTTGAAGGGTACAAATCTGTCATTTGTTCTCACTTTAGGACTGAGATCGAAAAATGTTTAACATACATATATGTTAATAAAAATGAAACCACTAAACTTACAGTTTTGCATCTTTTTTTATTTGATTGAAATTATTGTTACAATTTACAAAAAAAAATATGTTTATAGTTCTAATCACTAATGATGAAATTTTAAACCTTTTTCAAAAAACCTTTCATTATGGTTTTTATAGTGCTTCAATTCTCTTTTAACAAGAGTCCAATATCTCTCGACTGGACTCAGCTCCAGGCAGTTTGGAGGAATTGCCTCTCTTGGTACAAATACCACATTATTGGTCTTGTACCACTCAAAACCTTTCTGACCATAGTGACAGATGCCAAATCAGGCCAAAAATATGTGGACACATTAAGAATTCTTATGAATGGAAACATCCTTTTTTGTAAACATTCCTTGATGTAAATTTCGGTATTTATTGAGCCCTTTGTAACAAATGTTTGGCTTTATTCCCGCAACTGCATATTGCTTGCCATACCAAGAACTTTTTGGGAAATTTTCTCTGCTTTTGGATCCTAAACTTTTCTTCAACATTCCCTCGAGCATCTGCAAAATAAAAAAATTTACCCAGAAACTGCAAAAAATGTTCCATACGTACATTTCTTCATCCATTATGCAGCAGGTATATTTTTTTATACAATTTGATTTCAATTTCCGTGCTTTGTCTTTGGCCTCAAATTTTTTACCAGAGTTCCTGTTAGGAACTTTTTGAGCCTTGTCTGCTTTTAAACCTGCATTGGCTTTAATTCTTAGTACCAAATAGATCGAGTACTGAGCTACACGGACTGCTTTCCTACTGGATGTGTTGGGAGCTCTTTTGAAAATGCTTTCTATTTTTTTGGCTTTAGAAACATCATGTAGACCATTCCTTCTACTTGAACCAGGTTCTCCCGGTACCGTTTAATAATATTGGAAACAGTTTGATAGCAGACCTTTGATTGTTTGTCCACCTTTTTGTAGGACGAAGTTGGTTTTTGTTGAAAATATTTAATAATTTAAGTATGCACTTTTTTCTGGTCACTCATTTTAATCAGATTCATAACAAATAAACATAATTGACATTAAACATAATAACTGACATGCTTTTCAAAAGGTAACATGATAAAAAAAAAACCAAATAATACATGGGTTAAAAGCTTTAATGAAAAACGTGTGTTAAGAATTTTACGATCTCAGTCCTTACTTATTGAACATTATATCGTAAACAGCAAAGTTTCTTTTTTGCTTCAATAATGTGGAATTTTATGCCAACAAAGCATCACTTGTGGGAAGTTTTGCTTTAATTTGATAAAAAAAAAGTTTCGCTGCAGCACATCAATTGCTCAAGAATGTACAGTGGTTTAGAAAAAAAAATTTTTTTGGAAATAATTTGGTATCTCGGGATCTATTGGAGATATTGTAACGAAATATTGTAACGAAAGTGTTTGGAGCTAAGGTGTTTTCGAGTTAAATTTTAGTTATTCAGCTTCTTACCGCTAATGGGGGCCAGTCCATTGAATCTCAAAGTTGATCACCTCGGGGGCAAATAAAGGCTGAGGAGTAAATAAAGGCTTTTCGTAAAAGTATTTGATATTGTTGAAAACCATAGAACTTGAAGATTGATATTTTAGTAAAATTAAATAAATTAATAAATTTTTGGAACGTCATTAACTTTAAGGACTTAAAAAATTTTAATATGGGATTTTCCATGAAGAAAAATATAAAATTTGAATTAATGTAAAATTTTAACGGTTAAAGATATCATAACAAAATTTGGACTTAATATAGACTCAATTATCTTTAAATCAACGACATTATAATGTTGACAGTTTTTATTTTCAAATACTGAAAATCCTAAACAGAGGAAAATGTGTTCCAAAAACTGAGTTTTTTTAGAAAAGTCCCAACTTTGATGTTATTTACTGTGTGATAGTAAAAAAACTTTTCAGATATTTAACAAGTATATAGGATAATATATACATGAAGTTTTTTTGAGGATCGGTGCTTTGCCTTTGTAGAATTTTTTACTCAAATCTGAAATATTTTTTTAAAAAATGGCCAAGTTTGTGTGAGCCAATATATGATTAATTCCGGATCATATAAAAATTGTATATAGTCCCGAGGAAAATTTTTTTCTACAAAAGAATAAATAAATGGGCCTTTATGGGAAAAAACTTAAAAAATACAGCACTTTTTACATGTTCCAAATTTGGATGCGTGTAACTTTTTATAGGGACAAGATAACTGTTAGCAAGTTTTTTTATTTTATTTAGAATTGTATCACCAATACAGGTGATGCTTTAGAAAAAAAATTCGACCCTCCGTGGGCCGATCTAAAAAACCATAAAAAGATGGAGCAGAATTACAAAAAATAAATAAAAATAAATATCTCTTCATGTAATAGAGATATCCTACACATATAAGCATATATTTGATAGATTTTCTTAAGCACTATCTATATTTTAAGTTTCAGCTCATTCGGATCATAAATGGATTTTTGGCGATTTTTTTAAAAAATTTGCGACCCGAGTTGACCAATTTTGAGGAGCGCTAGGAAGCTGAACAAATGCAAATCAACTCAAAAATACATCAGCTCCAACCACATGAAATTGCGTAAGAATATCTCAAATTGTTCCTGGGATACCGAATTATTTCCAAATAAAAACGTTTCTAAACCACTGTGCAATGGTTACGAATAATGTGTTTCATCGGTTTCAACGTCGAGAGATGGTTTGTGCGGTTTTGAAGTGGTGATTTTGACACGGAATACTAAGATCGCCCAGGACAGCGACCAAGAACTGGAGGCTTTACTCCATGAAGATTGTTGTGAAACTCAACCAGACCTTGCAAATGCAGAGCTACTCAAGCAGCAATTTCAAGACGTTTGCAACCAGCAGGATTCATCCAAATGCGAGGAAATAGGGTACCATACGTATAGAAGCCGAGAGACCTTGAAACCTGATTTTTTTTTTTGGAATGAAAATATTTATTTTAGTTATCTTAAATAAGTTATTTTCTACTTCATATTAAGTTAGGTAAGCATACTTGTCTAAAGACAATAAAATTAAACACACACATTAATTGCTAAGTATACTGAAATACTATGAAATGTTGGTCGAGCAAAATCCCCAACAGTTATTTTTATTATTTCGCTCATACATGCTTAAATTCATAGACATTTAAGTCAGAAAATAGCCGAACCAATGAAAATTATTAATTTTCTTTTCAAACTCAAGGACATGGCATACAAAGAGTCCATGTTTTTATCACCGAAATTTCAATAAATATTTAATTGTAAATGAGGAAATAGTCAGTGTCCAGTCGTTGAAGACACCAGTAGAAATATATTCCTCATAGCCAAAGAATGTAATACCCGAAATTCAGCTGTGTCCACAGTTGCCTAGCTATTCTACAAAAATATTCTTAATTCTGTTCAATCACGTATTCGGCAGCTCTTTAGTCTTACGCCAAAGGTTTCATTTAAAATTTTTCACACAAGAGCTCAGCAACAAGGATTCAAGGTCTGCAATGTGGTTTCGACAGATATTCGGCAGCTCTATAGTCTTACGCCAAAGGTTTCATTTTAAATTTTTCACACAGGAGGTCAGCAACAAGGATTCAAGCTATGCAATGTGGTTTCGACTGTGCGAATAGATCATCAGAATCAGAATCATTTCTTGATCCTGTGTGGTTTCTTACAAATAACATTAGTATTTCCTTAAACCACTCTTCCATTAATTATGCCAGTTGTAATAAGAGAATGAAACTTTTCCAAATTTATCTAAGCAAATAAATTGTAAGGAAGTTGAAAGGGATTGCGCTAAAGTCTGCTTTAACATATTTCCCATGGTCCATTACACTAGACATATTTTTTGCTGGATTTTGATCATTTTTTGACAATTTTTCTTCAGGTAAACGGTAATTTTTGCTAATTTACCTTTATCTAGTTTTCTAATACATTTCTAAATTTTGATCTGTGCATAATAACATGTTTCATAACCTTCACCATGTGTAGCAAAGGTATATATAATTTTAAAATTTATACATTGATCATTAGCAACCCCTTAACGTGTATACATTCTGGATCGTTATAGATAGCGGAGTCGATGTGGTTATGTCCGTCTGTCAATATTTCTGTTGAAATCAACTTGACGAAGCCCCCAAATAACTTTCATGCATGATTGATACATCAATATATCTGCTATAGTTGCTATGTAAAATAGAGAAAATCACTTTGGTAAAAAAATCGATGTATTCGTGGTTTTTTGCTTATATCTCAGCGAATATATTGATGTATCGGTCATGTACGAAAGGTTTGTGGGGCTGCGGAAATCTGATTTCAACATAGACATGGACATGGCTATATAGAAACCACTATCCATAATTATCCAGATTATACATGTAATTTATGAGGTCGCAAATGAAAAATGTAGAAATTACAAACGGAATGAAAATCTCATAGTGCAGGGTATAAAAATGTACCTCAAATTTATTTAAAATTCACAAGTAAAAAATGTTTCTTTGAACACAAGTCTCGAAACCACAAGTATTTGTAAAGCCCCAGAATGTTTTTATTTAATTTCTTTTGAAGAATCTCACAACAAGTAAAGTTTATGACTTTTTGTAACTTAATTTAATAAATATATATTTTTTTTATTTTTAAATTTTTATTGAAAAGTGTGTGGCCATATAAATATGTGTTTGATGGGTATTGCTACTTTAAAACATTAATTAAACATAAATAATTGTTGTTGTTTTGTATGTTTTATTTATATTTTATACACGCAGAAAAAAATATAGTTGTGCATGTTTACTGCAAACATTTCAACATTTGTGCATGTTTACTGTAACCATTTCATAACAATATTATAGCCACAGTAACTATTTATATGTTTGTGGTAACAAAAATATGGCTAATTTACGATTCACATGATTGTATCACATAATATGGTAAGTCATTCATCATATAAATGGTTGTCTCAAACATATACTTGTTTACTGTAACCATATATATGGTTGATACAATCATGTGAATCGTAAATATTATTATATTATTGTTACCGCAATCATATAAATAGTTACTGAGACTATAATATCGTTAAAAAACTTATACAAATGGTGAAATGGTTACAGTAAACATGCACAACTATATTATTTCTGCGTGTAGTTATTACCTAGATCTTTGGCTACATAAAATCTTTTAAATATTTATGTATTTACTTTATAGTAGAAATGCCAATAAACGATTTATAGACAAGAAATAATAGCTACGTAAGAAACATTGGCTAAAATGTTGTGTATATTATATGTGAATATAACATTGTAAGCAATTTTGTTGTTTACAAATTAAGTTAATTACAAAGATTGTTTGAAATATTTCTATTGGAGATACCAGTTGGAAATTGTGCGGTATTTTAAATGTCATCATATTTAAAATACCATCAAATATCAGCTCAACCAGCTTATTTTATTTTAATGACATTTTAACAGATTATATAAAGAAAATTTGTATCAAGCTTTTGATATTAACTTAAAGGTAAGGTATAATTTCAAAAAGCATTTCTTCATGGAGGAAACAAACTTAATACTATGTGGTTATGCAAATTAAATTGCTAAAATTGTTTAAATTTCCTTTGGTTTGCATTTTATTGAGGTTCAAAATTCAAATTTTACATTGTATAGAACCTTTTAATCGTTTATCCAATGTTTATAATATTGAAAGCATAGAACATAATACTTATTTAACATAGTTTCAATATATTTTCCTAAAAATACCCATAGAAAAACATGTATACAAATATTAAAAAATTCAGAAGGCTAAAGCTTTAAAAATTGATTTTTTGTTTCATCTCTTTAACTTTATATTTACTTATGAATTGATAAAGAATTTTATAATGAAATTTCTTATCTCCCTACTTAATACTTTTCATAGTATTACTCTATGAATTAGCATACCTTAATCTAATTTTAAACATTGATTTTGTAAACCATAGTTGTTACAATATACAAATGTATGTAAGTCTGAGTATATTAGTAACTAAAAAATTGTTTACCTAGAAGTATGCTTTTATTTATGGTCATCGATTGTTATGTATGGCTGTGTATACAACAATGTGTGTGTGTGTGTGTGGTTAACTGTTGGTCTTTTTTGTTTATTACAAAATTGTGGTTTACTGCACATACTCTTACAATTACGATTGTATTGTATGTAAATATTGATATTATGTGTATACAGCATACTATATAAAATATGTATGTGTATGTAAGTATACCTACACACATTTATACATTTGGGACTATTACTCTTATTATTGTATTAAAATTGTGGTTTACAAAATTTACATTTACTTTTCCTTTACATGTATGTATGTATATAAATGAATACTATGTATGGCACAATATGAACTTGTATTTACAAAATGTTTTGTAATTCATTTGTTCAATTAAATTGTAGACTATATAACAAAAACACAAAAACAAGACAATAACAACAAACAGAAAAGTTATTTATTTATGTATTTACATATATTGTATTTATTTATTTCATTTATTTATTTATTTATATATACACAAGACAGTATTTAGGTTTATTGGTGCAAATTATATACACACTTTTACATGCATGCATATTATTGAAATTTTACGTGCATTTTCCAATTATAATGTACTTTAGTAATTAATAAAAATATAACGAAATCAAAATAAAATAATTAAAGTTTTTCAACACGTTTGGGAAAGTCACATATGAATATTATTTTACTGTCTTGACTAGCACTGAAATCGAGGTCGTGTTTTACAAGTCGCACGATGCCTAAGAGCTTAATTTCATCGGCCAAGAGTAAACATTTTTGTTTGAACCGTTTTCCAAAATTTTAATGTCTTTCAATAGTAAACATATTAAAACTAAATTAGCCAAAAATTAGATAAAAATGTTAGTAATTGTGGGCGTGGCATGCTGTTAAAAACAAATATTATGTTTTTTTTAAATGTGATTTTTTAAATTTTGTCAGAAGTAAATTATGATTACTCGCAAACTATTATCGATAATTGGATTCATTTTTGTGTTATGTTGGTAGGATAGTAGTCTTTAAGAACTGGTATGATGTGCCACTGTACTGTATATACCTGCTGCGTTATTAAATGTTTTCTCAGGTACTATATTTTAGTAAAATTTTAATTTTAGTGGAATAGAACTTTTGAAGGTCAAAAGGGGTTTAAACAAATTTTACTACCAGAAGAAAGGCGAAAAGTCATCTTTAATCCCATATATACTTGTTTGGATCTGTCTATGAAACACTTTTTTCCTTTTGAATGAAATTACTCTCAACATTCCTCCTATTTATATTTTACCTATACATTAGTGTGTCCCAACAAATTTTTTTAGTTTTTCATGGCTGCTCAAGCATAATTTTAAAGCTTATAGAGTAAAGTATTTTTGAGATTTTTTTTCAGATTTCTCGGAAGAGGTTTAGAGGTCACTCAAGTCGAGTATTTGTTAAAAATCGGGTTTGTCGTTCTTTTTTGGTATTATCTTCGTAATTTTGTAAAAACTCATGATTTTCTTTACTTTTGACGAAACATTTTAAAAGAAAAATGTCCAAGCTTTATTTTTTTGTACAAAAACTATTATTTTTTGCAATGAATTGGCTCTTTAAGGTGCCTTACATTAAAATTTTTTGTAACTTTTCCATAAATTTTGTAAATAACGCTATATAACTTTTAAAATTTTTATAAATATGAAAAACACTAATAATGCATTTGGAAACATCAATTTTTGAATTTACTTTTACCGTTCCTGAGTTTCGCTCCATATACACAATATCACCATTGTTTCAAAAGTTACAGAGTTTTGGCCGATGAAAAACCATTCTGAGCGCAGCGGTCAAGATGGATACCCAGGTACCTTTTATAGTTTTGTTTAGTGATTCTGACATTGTTAATCTGTATTTAAGGGCAACTATCTCTTCTTATAATGAACAAAACGTGAACACATTTTGTAGCATTAACTTTTATTTTCCATTTGTCATGCCATTTCTCCAAATCATTGCTGTGAGAATGAAGCTGCTCACAAGCTACATAGGACTTTTTATGAATTTTTACAAATGTAGTATCGTCTGCAAAGGTATATGTGTGAATCAATAAGCTCATGGGCATGTCTATATATAAGAGTCGCTCTAGAATATTTCCCTGGGGTACAAAACTGGACAATTGTCGACGTTTTTTGATCTTATTTGGAAAAATCTCTTTATTATTTAACTCTTAATCAACGTGTTTATATTTCATAGTTCCTCGCTAGTATTGTTCAGAATACGAAGATTGTCGGTTATTTACATGTACACAACACGATCGCAAACAATACTCACAACAAGAGCGTAAAAATACAAATATTTCTTTCATTTGTTTGACAACATTCGACGAAGCAGGTCTATTCCGCATATTTGTTATTTTTTCAAATTTTTTTTTATTTCTCAGTCTAGAAAAATACAAATATTTCAGTTTTGTTGTTTTTTTTTAGTACACTGAAAAGCAGCGATCACATGAATGACGAATTTATACAAAATAACAGACGAATTTTTCATTGAGGGTTATTTAAACATTACCTCTTATTTCTTTCTGTGTAGTGTCACCTATACATATGCAATTAGCAAATCCTCTCTTTCTGCGGGACTGGTATGGTATATTTTCAGGTTATAATATAGTGATTTTGTATAGAAGCCCATTACAGACTTTATTAAATGCTTGAGAAATATCTATAAATAATGGAGAGCAATACTGTTTGCTCTCAAAAGGATTCCTGACAAGGGTTCTTATTCGATGCACTGTGTCTTCTTCTGAAACCAAATTGGTGGTAAGGAATTATGTTATTAGTATCAAGATAAATTTATATAATATTGGCATCCAACTGATTGGGTGATATGACGTCACTTGACAAAGGTTTTTTCCAGGTTTAGGATTCCATAGAGTACGGAAATACTTACAATTTAGCTCGATCACTTCAGACATATTTTCTTTTGAAACTAATTTTAAAATTGCTCCATTTGTTTGCAAGAAATGAGTTGTATAAATCGGTTGGAAAATGGCTGCGTTATGGTGGTTTAAATCAGGATGTTCTCCAACTACGGAACAACGTTTTGGTGTAATATATAAAATATTATGAAAAATGTGACGGAAAACATGAACAAATTAATTAGGTTGTTTAGTAAATTAACACGTTTCAATATTATTTAAGATAATTATTTCCAAAAGTGCATCTGAAAATTGCATTTGCATAATGAATTCATTTTTTTAAAACAAATTGTTTTAATTATGCAGTCTAAAGTAGACAAAATTATTAATATTAAAATTCGACCAAAGGTAAATTTACATTAATTAAAAAAAAAAAATAAAATCGTGAATAAAATTGCGCTGTTTACGAAATATAAAAGAATGAAAATGGAAAAATCCTAAGACTGCAAAAATAAGGGTTTAACGAATATGTCAAAATCGAAAGACCGAATATCAAAAACTATATTTTTTTCTGTGATCTGTGGTGAATTCATGTTATAGAAAACAGAAGCTATAGATTAGTTTTCTATAGTAATCGAGACATATTTTACTGAAGCCTTTAGATATTATAGACAAATTTGTTTATCGATAATTAAAAAAACAATAAACATTTTAGTATTGACAAATTTTCTCTCAAAAAAGTTTTTTTCAAGAAACTGACGAATATATGTATGCTTTAAATTTTGTGTGAAAGAATTGTTTGGATTTGGATGACTAAATACTCGATTCAGATTTATATTCCCAAATATTGAAGTACTTTGTGAGAAATTCTCCTATTGTAAAAACGTTGGCAGTTTTGAAGTGAAATTGTTGCTCAATTATGCCTAAATATTATATAAGGTTTTGCAAGCTCGCTAGCTTTAGGACAAGCTTTGAGAGATGCTAAGGAGTTTAAAAACAAAAGCGTACGCTGGGAACAAAGCTTGAGAAAGTATTTCATCATTCATAGCTACATTATTGACACAACAAAATGTTCTTAGCAAATTTAGGAACTCTAAAATCTTTTTCCCCAACAAAAAACAAATTGGCTAAAGTACAAAATGTATGTTAGTTCACACTTCCCACCAAAGCATTCATTGAAGAATTACTACGAAGTCCAATCATCCGCAGTTATAATTTGTACTGATATTTTAACCAACGCAGTACCCATGGGAAGTTACAGACATTCAAGAAATCCTGGAAGTATTGAGAATCTTACACAGTGCAACACGAAAAAATATAACCATATAAGGACACCATTACGTGATAAAAGACCAATGTCTCCCAGTTTTGCACCAAGTCATGAACTTTTTTTATGGGCCCTCGGTGTCATGTTTGCAAAAAAGTTATAATTTTGTCAGGTTCATATCTTGCATACCGTTCGGAATTTTGATTTACTCCCTGAAGAAAAGTTGTGGCTCTTGTCATAAACAACAAAAATTGTGAACATATAAAATCCAAAAAACTTTATCTTCATGATCAAAATCTTAAAAAGCGTTAAAAAATTTAATTTTTTTTAACAATTTTTCCCCATTTCAGGTCCATAGGTAGAAAGCCGTTCAAAATTCAAGGATACAATCAACTACAAAAATGTAGCTAAGATCTCAACGAACAACTCACGCGATCACACAGCAGCACAGGCAAAGCAGTAAGCCAGCACGCGCATCAAGGGACGCAACACACAACATAAAAGCGACACTACGCTCACATCGAAAATGGCAGAAATCACGGTCTACTAGTCTGAAGATTAAACATAATCAGTGCTAAAAAGAGATTACATGTGTCTAGAACACTATAATGCTAAAGCATACCCAAAGTACTCACCGTAAAAATACCAATAAATGCAAATATAACTAATTTTTCATTTCAAAAACTCTTGTAATAGTTGCTAAAAACCGTACTTAAATAATTTAAAAAAGCTTCAACAGTTTTTGAAATGAAAAATCAGTTATATTTGCGTTTATTGTCACTTTTGCGATGAGTGCCTTGAGGCATGCTTAAGCATTAGAGGGTTAAGGGCTAATGTAGAATCAAATCTTTGAAACTACCTGCAATAGTTAGACCATACTAAGAAAACCAATGCCCTTTTGTATATGAATCCCCTATAGGTCTCCCCTATATTGTTTATTTTTAACTCCATATTACGCATTGAATGTTTTGCGACCTGATGGGAAGTTTCACAGGTATACATAATTGCAACATGTGAACCCCTGCATATTATTTTCGGAACAAATTTGTCATTAGTTCGCTTTATATTCGTTTTTGTCCAACAAAAATGTTCTTGTTCATTTTGTAAGCAACACTAAACAAAAAAAAAATAGTTCAATAATTTGAAAATTTTGAGGTTTTTAATTAAAATTTTAATGAAATTAAATTGCGCTGCCACAGAGGATTTGTTCATTTGTTATGAGATGAGTGGTGCACGTGATGTTTATGAAATAAACAAAAATATTTATTTACAAAAGACTTGCACAGTATGTACAAATTTAATTTTAAATTAAGTGAAATATAATAACTACAATAACTAGAAAATAATTGCAAAACTAAATGCATAGCAAGGATTAATTTTCATTTATATAAAAAAGCTTAATTTCAAAATATGACGTTCTTGAAACAAGATATAGAAAAAGTATAATATTCTTGGAAATAGAAAAGCTAATTAAAACTTGCTCATGCTTATATTAATGTCCAACCTTTTAAATAGTGGAAACCATACGGAAAATTAATTTAATTAAACAAAGTTTCTCTACTGTATCGTTATGTAGGAATGTGGAAAAGTTTTTTTTTTTTTTCGTTTGAAATTCCCAGTATTCCTAGTATTCACCTTTTATTATTAACTTTAATTTTCTCTACTGTTTTAACTTGGATAGTGTTAATTCCTTTTAATAAAATTGTATGAAATTAAAAGCAAAATTAAATGCACTTCATAAAGTCACGTTGTGAGCCAAAAATTTAATTTATATTTTTTTCCTTCTCATGCATGTGTGCACCTCGAAGCGTATACTTTATATTTAATTTATATTCAAGTCATGATTATTATCACGTATACGTATGAGGGTTTTTTATGTATATATTCTGCATTAAATAGGAATTTAATATTCAAATATTCCATGCATACAAATGATATTAAAAGACTTGGCAAAAAATCAACGTCAAATTAATTATTTAATAATTATTTGATTGTTATTATTATTATTATTTTTATTGCAATAATTTTTTTTCGCTGCCGTGTCTGTAAATTTAATTGGTTTATATTATAAGGAAAATAAAAAAAGAATAATAATTTTAATAATACACGTTAAACATAAATTTGTCATCTAATAGGGTGGTGATTAATTGGAAAATATTGTCTATAAAGAAGTTATATTAAAATTACTTGATTTTTAACTACTAAAGAATTCTATGTTAGAAAGCTATCACATATGAAAATCGATTCACTTAAAAAACACATTTTACTTTGCTGTAATCATAGCTATTAATTTGTTGCATTATTTACCAATTTCCACCACCTTAATACAAAAATTTAACTTATTTATTAATAATAAATGTCTGCTTTTGTTTTTGTTCTACATGTATCTGTTCATCAAATTACAATTAATTGTTTTACGTGCTCGTTCTTTAAGCATACAATGATAAAATATTCATGACAATGTTTTCAATTTACAATGAACTATTCGCATACATACATACATTCATACATTGTCACCAATTGTAATGAGAATTTGTGCAAATTCAAATACTAAAGAGATATAAAGAATTTAGTTGGAATAAATCTATATATATAAAAGTCAATGTGTGTTTGTATGTATATTTGTTTGTCTGTTTGTTTGTTTGGACTTTATAGACGGCTAAACGGCTGAACCGATTTTCATGAAATCTTCACAATGTCTTCCCGTATCTCTGGAAGGAACTATAGGCAACTTTTTATTTTGAAATTTTACGTGGGCGATGTGCCACGCCCATTTATACAACATTACCTCCTATTTCAAGTCAAAAACAAAATGCGTATATTTCAAAAAGTATATCAGCTAGAGTTCCCAAATTTTGTACAAGGAACTTTAGTTTCAATATAAATATTATGGACAAAAATGGGCAGACCAGAAATAGTGGGCGTGGCACCTCCCATAATAAGTAAATACTAAAATCTGAATGTCAGGAAAACTATAACACCTAGAGTTCCTAATTTTTGTACAAGTAACTTTAGTTTCAATATAAATGTTTTGGACAAAAAGTGGGCGGACCATCTGAAGTGGGCGTGGTACCTCCCATATGAAGTAAATACTAAAATCTGAATGTCAGGAAAACTATAACACCAAGAGTTCCCAAATTTTGTACAAGTAACTTTAGTTTCAATATGAATGTTATGAACAAAAAATGGGCGGAACAGCAAAAGTGGGCGTGGGACCTTCTATATGAAGTAAATACTAAAATCTGAATGTGAAGTAAACTATATGAGCTAGAGTTCCCAAATTTTGTACAAGTAACTTTAGTATCAATATGAATGTTTTGAACGAAAATGGGTGGACCACCGAAAGTGGGTGTGGCACCCCCCATACGTAGTAAATACTAAAATCTGAAATTCTAAGAAACTATAACAGCTAAAATTACCAAATTAAATACAAGTAACTTTAACTTCAATACAAATGTTTTTAACAAAAATGGGCGGACCAACTAAAGTGGGCGTGGTACCTCCCATATGAAGTAAATACTAAATGTGATGTAAACTATAAGAGCTAGAGTTCCTAAATTTTGTACAAGTAACTTTAGTTTCAATATGAATATTTTGGATAAAAACGGGCGGTTCAGCAATAGTGGGCGTGACACCACCCATATGAAGTAAATACTAGTATCCTAATATCTGGGAAACTATAACAGCTAAAATACCCAAATTTAGAACAAGTAACTTTAGATATAATATAAATATTTTGGACAAATATGGGTGGACCTGCAAAAGTGGGCGTGGTGCCTTCCATATGAATTAAATACCAAAATTTGCATATCATGGAAACTATAAAAGCTAGAGTTTCCAAATTTTCCACAAGTTACATTAGTTTCAACATGAATATTTTGGCCAAAAATTGGTGGACCAGCAAAAGTGGGCGGGTCACCTCCCATATGTAGTAAATACTAAAATCTGCATACCAAGGAAACAGCTAGAGTTTCCAATTTTTTTACAAGTAATTTTAGTTTCACTTGAAATATTTTGGACTAAAATGGGCGGACCAGCAAAAGAGGGAGTGGTGCCTCCTATATGAATTAAATACTAAAATTTCCATATCAGGGAAACTATACATGTTAGAGTTTCCAAATTACGTACAAGTTACTTTAGTTTCAATATGAATATTTTGGCCAAAAATAGGTGGACCAGCAAAAGTGGGAGTGGCACCTCCCATATGTAGTAAATACTAAAATCTGCGTATGAAGGAAACTATAACAGATAGAGTTTACAAATTTTGTATAAGTAATTTAAGTTTCATTAGAAATATTTTGGACGAAAATGAGCGGACCAGCAATTGTGGGCATGTCACCTCTTATATGCAGTAAATACTAAAATCTGCATATCAGGGAAAGTATACATGTTACAGTTTCCAAATTTTGTACAAGTAACTTTAGCTTCAATATGAATATTATGACCAAAAATAGGCGGACCAGCAAACGTGGGCGTGTCACTTCCCATATGTAGTATATACTAAAATCTGCGTATCAAGGAAACTATATCAGTTAGAGTTTCCAAATTTTGTACAAGTAATTTTAGTTTCAATAGAAATATTTTTGACAAAAAACTACATATCCTTATATTAAGTATCAATATGAATATTTTGGAATTTGACAGATCGAAAATAATGGAACTTCACCTAATATTGGAAAAAATTTAATACATAACTATACTATCAATATAAATATTTAAATTCCTATATCTTGAAAACTGTAATAACTGAAGTACTAACATTTTGAAAGAATAACTTTACTATCAATATTGTCTGTGCGATGCTAAATGGCTGGACTGATTTTTATGAAATTTTTACGTCTTCCTGTATGTCTGCAATAAACTATGAGATACTTTTTTTTTTGAAAAACAATGTATATTTTAATTACTAAATAAATATTTTTTTTAAACCTTTACTTAATATGCATTTTACTTCGAGGGGGTAGCGAAGCGCACCGGGTATTAGCTAGTATGTTATATTAAAGCTTTTCATAAATTTATTAAACAAATAAATAATTACGTCGATTTTAATACATAAATATAATCAAAGATAATTTGCATGGAAAATATTCATAATTAAAAATATGAAAACAATTGTATTTACTATCTATTAATGTTGCAGTTATTGTTTAATTATTAATTAGTTTAAAAATAATTTTAAAGTTATAAATATTAAGCTATTAATATAAAACATGTATTTTCTCTAAGCACTATTCTTATACCCTTCACCATGAGTGGCAAGGGTATATATAAGTTTGTCATTCCGTTTGCAATTTCTACATTTTTCATTTGCGACATTTGAGCATTATTTCCACCAAAAGGTCCACCGAGATCAGAAAAACAAGCAAATTTAAATAATGTAAAGACATTTTACATTTATTCATAACCCATTTCGAGATATTCGAAGGTAAATTGGTTCAAGGTTAACTTTTCTCATTTGAATTCCTTCAAAATATCCGAAAGTACAACTCATGCTTTCAAATGTCGTCCTTCGGGGCAACTAATCTAGTAAACAACGTCGGCTTCATTCCCACCTATAAAGTTCAAAATCAAATGTACCACAGAATTGGATCATTGCTCCTGCTTCTGATGATGCGAAGTTCCTTTAAAATTATTTCACTGGAAATGAAGCAACAGAAACCGAACGCTATCGACGAATATGCGTTTGCATTTGCTGCAGGACCTTTCTGCCGAAACATTCTCAAAACAATTGCTAATCATCGGAAATGGAAAAATTTCAATTTATCCCGCCACAAATGAGATTTCGTTCCCACTTAACTTCTGCCAAATGGACTGAGATCGACAAAATCTTAACATACATATATATTAATAAAAATGAAACCACTGTATTTACCGTTTTGATTTTCTTCTTATTATATTGAAATTATTATTACAATTTACAAAAAATATTATTTATGTAGTTCTAATCAACAGTGATGAATTTATGAACCTTTTCCGGAAACCATTCCATTAAGGTTTTTTTTAGTTATTTCTGTTAAATTTTCGAACACGTAGTCCACCTCCGTTTAAAATCTACCACACTTTTGGACACATTTTCTTACCCTCTATAATTCGCTTTTAAAAAGAGTCCAATATCTCTCCACTGGCCTTAGCTCCAGTCAGTTTGAAGGTTTTGCCTCTCTTGGTAAAAATACTACATTATTGTTTTTGTACCATTCAATACCTTGCTTAAGTGGACACATTAAGAAGTCTTATGAATGGAAACAGCTTTTTTTGCAAACATTTCTTGATGTAAATTTCGGTATTTATAGAGCCTTTTGTAACAAATGTTTGGCTTTTTTTGCAGCAACTGCATATTGCTTGCTATGTCAAGAACTTTTTGGGAAAATTTTCTGCTTTTGGGTTCTAAACTTTTTCACAACATTCCTTCGAGCATCAGCAACATAAAAATATTGACCCGGATGCTGCGAAAAATTTTCCAGAACATACGTTTCGTCATCCATTATGCAGCAGGGTATATTTTTTGTATAAAATGTTCGTGATCTGTCTTTAGCCCCTAAATCTTCTCAGGAACTTTTTGACCCTTATATGTTTTTAAGCCTGCATTGGCTTTATTTTTTCGTACCAAATATTCCAAGCACTGAGCTAACCGGACTGCTTTCCTACCGGATGTGTTGGGAGCTCTTCCGAAAATGCTTTCTATTTATTAACCAGTTTTTCAATCAACGGATAAGTTCTCTCGATACTGTTTAATAACATTGGAATCAGTTTGACTGCCAACTTCTCCAACTTTTTGTAGGACCAAGTTTTGTTTTGTTGAAAATATTTAATACTTTTAGTACGCACTTTTTTCTGGTCACTCATTTTAATCAGAATAACAACAAATAAAAATAATTGACATTTAGCATAATAACTGACTTGCTTTACAAAGGTAACTTGATCAAAAATAAAAAATTAATACTTGGGTTAAAAGTTTTAATGAAAAACGTGTGTTAAATTTTTTCGATCTCAGTTCTTACATAAATTCGGATTGGCCGTTCCCGTTTCGTCTTGGCTTTTCTATAATCATTAACAAAGCACAAGGCCAATCGTTGACTATTGCTGGCTTACCTTTGGAAAATTAATGTTTTTCACACCAAATAATTTATATATTTATATTTGTAACATTGCAATCCCTTAACATGAATTCATAAATATAATACCCCATTTTCCTTAAATACATTCGTTTCTCTTTTATGGATATCTGCTAAAATTTTAACATACGACCACCTCATCCGCTTTCATGATAAGTGTTTCGGGTGTTAAATCAGGTCGGCGGAGTCCGTGCTTTAGTTTTGTCCTACACTGTATATTAAAATCGAGATACAATATAAAACAGATGTTTTCTAAAGGCCAGCAACGCGGACCGGGTTCAGCTAGTACTAAATATTTTTGATAAGTTGGCCTAAATTGGCATCCTCTCATTATAGTATGCAAGTTCTTGTGTAGTACAAGAACAATAATGTGGTATTTGTACCAAGAGAGGCAAATCTTCCAAAATGCCCGAAGCTCAGTTCATTGGAGAAATATTAGGCTCTTGTTAAAAGAGAATTGAAGAGCCCATAAATGATGTTTTCCTATTTGGTTGAAACTGTGAGTTACTACAGATTATCGATCGTACTTTTGCCTTTTGTGTTATTTAATTTTCATTAGAAAAATTGATTTTTTAATGAAAATAAAGTCATCACAGATTATTGTCCTTTTTTCCATTTGGAGCACTATTACCTACTTACAGCTGCATTTATGTTTCAATTGATTTTATTTTACTACGATTGGGCGGTGAAGCGCACAGTGGAAAATTTTGGTAATTTTCGGATCAAAAATCTGTAACTTTTGAATGGATGACGATGTTTGTAAATTTGTTGTTGAATAGGTGGGACTTTAAGCTTTAATATGTTTTTTGAATCATAAAAATTGAGTCATAACAAAAAAGTAATGAACGGTTAAAAGTACAATTTTGTTTTTTTGTTCAGTTTTTGTATAAAAGCGATGTGTTAAGTAAAAGAGGTGTTTTTATGTACTTTTTCATTAGTTTTAATAGTATTAAAAACTGACATTTATTAACAGCTTCTTAGCTTAGATTTTTTAGAACTTTTAAGCCCCAATATTTACAAGGCCCAAAGTTTTAATTTTTTTAAAAACATGTTCAGCTGCAGTAGTGTTAAAATAAAATTTCATTGGTAGAAAAAGTATGATACTTAAAAAAATTATTTTGAATTTTAAAGTTTAAACCCATTTTCAAAGATTTTGAAACACCCTCAACATTTTGAGTTTTTGGGAAAAAACTGTTTTAGGGTAGACCGTAGTACTTTATTACCTCTAATTCACACATTTTTAAACCGATTTAAAAATTTTAAACAATTGTGGAGAGGCAAGGAATTCATTTTTCATAAAATTTATATTTTATGAAATTATTTAAGTTTTTATAACAGTCTAAAACTTTTTTTTGTATAGGTTTTTGTTTTTGTTTTTATTCATATGCGTTGTGGGAGAAAATACTATAAGAGGTGTCAATGAAAAGTTGAACAGATATAACAATTTTCATCAGATTAGACAAATTAAAACACTGTTTTGTGAAGAACTTTATGTATTGGTATAAATTTTTATTAGCTTTCATATTAAAATAAGCAATGAAAAGCTACTAAAATCGAAAAAGTAGATAATTTTTTTTTTTAAATTTCTGAGTTGCTCTACATTTTTGCATGCCATTTATTTATGGGTATGAAAAGGCAGCTAGTTTTGTTATATCTTTTATATAATAAGTTGAACCTTAATTCTATGTTAAAACTAGATCGGCAGCAAAAGGCACCAACAGTTAAAATCCTAGTCAATATTGCGTAGGTAAACCAAAAAATAGTATATAATTTAAATGAATAAATTTCAAATTTGGTAACATAATATACAAAATTCATAACGAAAATAGAATCTGAATAAGATACCCTTTCCAACAAGGTAAGACAATCCTAAAACAAATTATTATTATTATTGAAAATGCGCCCTTAAATGTGGTATAATTATAACTCCCCAAATCTTTAAAGTTGAAAGTAGTGTGTTTCTGCAAATAATTATTGCTTGATATCCTAGCTTTAAAATAGATCCTGTTTTATGGTTAATTTCAAACATTTGCAAAAATCAATTATGAGATGCATACACCTTATATTATCCACTGTGCCGGTTGCTAATATGTACAGTATCGGCCATAACTAAAGCACCCCCTCAGTGATTTTTTTTTTTCATATTATATTTTTTTTATAAAAACATAGCTTTAAATTCCTATTTTGTGTTATTTTCAATTGTTGAAATATTTACTATTGATAAACAAATATTTTTAAAGTTAATCCTTCTATAAGAGGTAACTTTAAATCAAAATATATTCAAAGCTAGAAAATAAAACAGCCAAAACTAATGCACTCCTTCATGGATATAATAAAAACAAAATTTTTAATTTATATTTTGTTGCAAATTCTTTGTTTTGGATGACACAAGCACATCTCTTAGACATAGAAGATATTAAGTTTTTTACGGTGTCTTGCGATATTCCTTCCCAGGCTATAATAACGGCTTGAAATAAATCGCGAAAATTGCCGATCCTTATTTCGGCAATTTTCCCGATTTATTTTCATATTAACAATCTCCCACAAGATCTCAATAGGATTGAGATCGGGAGATTGAGCAGCCCAATGAAGAAGTTGAATCTTATTGCTCTGCAGCCAAGTCTTACAAGCTATGGAGGTGTGCTTAGGATCGTTAGCCTGTTGGAACCTTCATATAAGTGGCGTCTTTTCACTGATATAAGGCAACATTACATCTTTCAATATATCACGGTACATGAACCGACCCATAATCCCATTAACTTAATGAATTGGCCCAATTTATTGACCAGAAAAGCAACCCCAGAACATTACATTGCCCTCTCCATTGTTTAATTGTTTTTAGGACTCAGTCTTTCTACTTTTCGCCTACGTACACGTCTTATTCCATCGGAACTATTTAATTTGTATTTGAATTCGTCATAGAACAGTACAGTCTTCCATTTTAAGACACTCCGGTTGATGTGGGCTTTGGCAAGCTCCAGTCTAGCTTTCTTGTTCTTAGCTGATATAAACGATTTTTTTGCTGGTCGTCGGCTGAATAATCCTGCTTCTACTACTTTTCAACAGATTATTCTTTCGCTAATGCATAATCTTAAACTTGTTCTTACTTGACTAGCTGATGCAGTAGGATCTTTTTGCATTGCTTCTATGATCAATGAATTAACATATCGTGTGGTTTTACGGGGGCGTCCTCCAGAATGCCGTTGGTGATATACGACCATTCTGCAAAAACTTTGGAATCAGCCTGGAAATAACTGATCTGTTAATTGAAATTTTTTTTGACTCAATTCATGCCATGATAAGCCCGCCTTCCAGCCTTCAATAACTTTAATTTTAAATTCACCGGAGTACTTGTTCCTAGCCACCCATTGTTTTTTCACAATAAATTGCATAAAATTTAAATTATACAGACTACGCCATCCTTTATTTTAATCTTCTGGAATTTTTAAATGCATCCGTTGTGAGTCCCGTTATCTGACATTGCAAATATGCTGAAGCATACTCAAATTTTTAAACATCTCATAAGGGGGTGCTTCTGTTTTGTCCGTCGAGTTTTGTGTTTTTATAGGTTTTATCATTTAAAATTAATAGTTCATAAAATTATCCTTTACAAAATGAACATTATATGAACATTAACAATATAAGTTAATAAAATATAAACAAAACACATCCCCAAAAAATATTTATTATCAAAAAAATCATGACTTGAAAAAATCCATTGAGGTGGTGCTTTAGTTTCGTCCGATACTGTATATGCATGTCAAGCAAAGTGAGAAAAATTATAATTTTTCAATGAATTATCTTGCTAAGCTGCTTCTAAGAACTAGATTTCTAAATCCAGCCCAAGAGATAGAATAAAATATTATTGATTTGAAAAATGGTGCACTTACAATCCCGAACGCGACCCACTTCGAAAATCAAAATAAAATGTATAGTGTGATTATTAGATGCAATAACTTGTGTTTCAGTTAAAGCTACACAATTTTGATTTAAATTAAAATGTTCAGCCATTTTAAAAGAACAATCAAGGAATATTGATAACAAAGAATGATTTAGGTACCGGAACGCGACATTGGAACATGAACAGAATTAAATGAAACATTTACATTTAATCGAGCTTTGTAATAATTTGCTGTTGATTGAAATATTTTTTTAAGATGATTGCAATCACAAAAATGTCATTAAACGTTGCTAAGAACATGAACAAATATATTTTCAGTATATCCATTTTCAATTTTCTCATGATAACGACTCAGATTAGCTGAAAATACATTTCATATTACAGAAATTCAGACATTATTTATTTCTGGTCACGTTAGAAGAAGTCACTGTATTTCTATAAAGTGTATTTTTTATTTATGTATTTAAGTATATAGCCAACAAATTGATTAAGAATTTTATTAAAGTGTTGAAAAAATAACACAACAATTGCTTAAAAAAACAAGTAAGAAAGTATGGTCGGTCAAGCCCGACCAGATAATACCCTACACTAAGTAAATGAGCAAAAACATTTTTCTTTCAAAATTTCAATAATTTATGTTCGTGAGCGATTTTCGGAAGTGGGCCTTATATGGGAGCTATGACAAATTATGGACCGATCACCACGAAATTTGGTCACGTGATTAATGTTTATATGAAAGTTATTTATGTTGAATTTTATGTGTATACCAACATTTGTAGGAGATTTATGCTCGTTAAAGTGATTATCGGAAGCAGGCCTTATATGGGAGCTATGACTAATTATGGACCGATCATAATAAAATTTGGTGACATGAATTCCCTATATATAAAACTTATTTGGACAAAAACTTGTGTAGATACCTATATAAATTAAACATTTGTGACGGATAAAATCCACTTTCGGGAGGACATTTGTATGGGGGCTAGGTCAAATAATGGACCGATTTCAGCCAGTTTCAATAGGGATCGTCCTTGGGCAGAAAAAATGATATGTACCAAATTTTATCGAAATATCTTTAAAATTGCGACCTGTACTCTGCGCACAAGCTTTACATGGACAGCCAACCAGCCAGCCAGACGGACGGACGGACGGACGGACGGACATCGTTTAATCGACTCAGAAAGTGATTCTGAGTGGATCGGTATACTTTAAGGTGGATGTTAGACTAATATTTTTGGGCGTTACAAACATCTGCACAAATCCATTATACCCTCCCCACTGTGGTGGTGTAGGGTATAATTATCCAATTTATTTCATTTAAATCAAATTAAAGCAGGTCACGGTTTTTAAAGTCTACAAATCAATTGTTATAAAATCATATTAAATACTTCTGTTTATGGCCATCGTTATGCAAAAATAATTTCATTTCAATTTTTTTTTTTTTTTTTTTAATACTATTTAATAACAATTTTGCTGGATTTATACTATGAACATAAAAAAGAAATAAATGAAATGAAAATAAAATAAATATTATTTTCACCTTGTTATTTTTTATTTTTTTTTTTTTTAATTTTATCTCTATCTGAATTGAATTTATACCATTAATTCATCAATTCCCATTTATACCTTTTACACATTTTATTTGAACATGCAGCGGTATGATGATAAAGATTTTAAATCTCTTTCCAACCATTTGCCAGAGTATATTTGCACAATGAAAAGTTAATTACTTTTCAACGACGTGCTATTGAAACTTTTATTTTTAGTACAATATTCCCTTCTACTTTTGGAAGAAAGAAGAACATCAGTTGGTTTTTATTTTCATCAACGGAAGACACGTTTTTTGTGTACTTGTCATAAAAAAGAGCAGAAACAGAGATTAAAAAAAAAAATAAATAAATAAAACTGAAATGAACGCATAAAATCTGCTTAATTTCTAAAAGTTTTTGAAAATGTACATACATAAAATAAACTGAAAGTTGAGGTGCGCTTTTTGTGTTGGTGTCGTTTCGCACTTTTAATTTGGTGTTTGGTGTTACAAACTCCATTTAGACAGAGATATTATAATTTAATTAATCTTAACTCATGTGTACAGCAATCTAATTAGATTTTGAAGAGGGAGGGGTTACTGATATGACAGAAGAAATGATTGAAGAGGGTAATAAATGAAGTCAAAAGTGCAAAGAAGAGAGCTTACTATACTTTAAATACATCTAGATTAAAAGTACAGTTTATCCATTAACAAATTGTAGATTTTTCTTTTGGAAATTGAAATCCTAGTGTTCCATACATACATTGATAGGCCTTTCATACGAATACAAAATTTTCATGATATCTTACTTAACGAAACAATTTAAAATTTGAAGCACAAACCAAGGAAAATTTTCGAATATTTTTGTTTCCTTCCTATGATTTTAATACATCTAGATTCAATGTACAGATTCTAAATACAATTATTTTATTTTGAAAAGAGAAAAACTGCCTATTCAGTGTTTCAGTCAAACTTCACTTACGATGTTTTAAAATATATTAAATTAAACCACTTATTTTAACAAGACACTCTTCATTTTATAGTGAATCATTTCATTTAATACTTTTTAATTTAGTCCGAGTTGTGTCAACTAACATAAACCAAAATTCACACTTTCTTCCAATGATTTATTGACTCTTGGTCAATGTGACGGTTAAATAGTAAACACTTGCATTTTCCCATTAAAAAACATACCACATAGCTACATACCTAATCCGTGTGGCAAACTTCACACAAGCTTCAAAATGTTTACCAAAAAAAAAAATAAAAGAATAATTGATTGCCAATGAAAAATTCAAATTAACAAAAAAAAAAAAAAAATGTTGGTATTTTTTTAACAATTGGTTTTGTAGTTTTTATTAACTGACACTTTTACTTTTTTTTTTTCTAGCATCTGCTTGGTATTCATTTAAACTACTAATTTAAGATTCCAAAAGCAATTAGTAAACTTTTTTTAAATGGTTGCAGCAACAAAAAAGCAAACTGAATATAAACCAACAAACACCCCCACTCTCATAAACACGTATTTAGTTTAAACCACACAATGTCATGCCACAAGTGTACACTACCTCAAACATATGTAAGTAAGGTGTGTGAGTGTATGGGTGAAGAAACGCATACGACGACAGGCAACATTTAAGAGTTGCAACATCATGGTGGTAAAGAGTACAGAGTAATATTTGTTAGCAAAATGTTAGAAGGTGTTGTGTTTGGAAAAGGTGTCAACGGGTAGTTAATATTTTTTATATATTTCCTTAAAAACGCATTACAGCAAGTGACAAATTAAAAGCCAGACTTTTTATTATCAAAATCACTTAAACCTGGGGGCAAATTCTAGCACTCGTAATCGAAATAAATTTCGAACGCTTATTAGCGTTCGAGTAAAAACTCGTTCGTTATCGAGCGCAAGCATTACAATTTTTTATAGATTTTGTTCGATATCGTACAAAAGAATCCCAAAAAAATTATCCCCCTGATTTAACTGAATTTAAATAGCGTTTATCTGTGACATATTTGCACTACCTACAGTGGTTAATATAAACTACAAAACCGCCAAGGACTATACAATAATCTGTTAGCCACCGACGTTTTAGGAAAACTGGTCGATGGAGACGGTCTTGCATGACGTTTCACAGTGGGATCGATCGTAAAAACAGTTTTAATATATCTGAATCTTTTACTAATGGTCCGATTGTAAAATTATGTATGAACTAATCGTAGGGGAGGACATAGGCTTTAAGAAAAACTAAATCTGTGACCACCCTGTTGGAATGCAAGAAGAGATACAGGGTGTCAAAATCGACCACCTCTGGTTAGGAAAACTTTGTACAGCTTGTACAAATATTTCATGTTGTTATATTTTCGACCATTGCCTTCTTCAGACAAGGAGAATATATTTGGTCAATAATGTCCTATTATTTCACAATGGTTTTTATTGCTTTTCAAGCAAAAAATTTCCTCAAATAGTACTACTTTCTATGTTTTGTTTGTTGTGTTATCGTAACGAACCAGCAGAAACCAACGCCGAATGCCTAAAAGTCAGTTAAGCCGAGGCGCCGAGTCGTGATATATTAGGACATTATGACAATATGACTGATATTGTGAATTGACCAATTGTATATTTCTATGCAACATCTTTCTATAATGGGTCAGAGATATGTCACTAATGTACAGTATTGCCCATAACTAAAGCACCCCCTCAATAGATTTTTTCATATCATAATTTTTTGGATAAAAAAGGTTTTTTTGAGATGTATTTTGTATATATTTTATTAATTTATATTGTTAATGTTCATATTGTGTTTACTGAGGAAAGGATAATTTTATGAACCAGTAATATAAAATGATAAAACATACAAAAACACAAAACGCGACGGACAAAACAAAAGCACCCCCTTATAGGATGTTCAAAAATTTGACTATGCTATGCAGTAGCAATTTCAGTTAACGGGACTCACAACGGATGCATTTAAAAATTCCAGAAGATAAAAATAAAGGAAGGCTTAGTCTTTATAATTTAAGTTCTATACAGTTTATTGTGAAAAAACTATGGATGACAAGGAACAAGTACTCCAGTGAATTTAAAATTAAATTTACTGAAGACTGGAAGCCGGGCTTATCACGGCATGAATTGAGTAAACAATATTCAATTAACAGATCAGTTATTTCCCGGCTGATTAAAAGTTTTTGCAGACTGGTCGTATATTACCGGCACATTCTGGAGGACGTCCTCGTAAAACCACACGATATGATGATTCCTTGATCAAAAGAGCAATGCAAAAGGATCCTACAGCATCTGCTAGTCAAGTAAGAACAAGTTTTAGATTATGCGTTAGCGAAAG
This sequence comes from Calliphora vomitoria, assembly GCA_942486065.2. Classification (NCBI taxonomy): domain Eukaryota; kingdom Metazoa; phylum Arthropoda; class Insecta; order Diptera; family Calliphoridae; genus Calliphora; species Calliphora vomitoria. The sequence continues at coordinate 110,175,586 of OW818030.2, read as the reverse complement.
GACAATCCGTAGAAGAGCAGTAGAAGCACGATTATTCAGCCGACTACCAGCAAAAAAACCGTTTATATCAGCTAAGAACAAGAAATCTTGACTGGAGTTTGCCAAAGCCTACATCGACTGGAGTGTCCAAAAATGGAAGACAGTACTGTTCTCTGACGAATCCAAATGCAAATTAAAAAGTTTCTATGAAATAAGGCGTGTACACAGACGAAAAGTAGAAAGACTGAATCCTAAGTATTTCAAAGGAACAATTAAACATGGAGGGGGCAATGTAATGGTCTGAGGTTGCTTTTCTGGTCAAGGAATTGGGCCAAATCATAAAGTTAATGCGATTATGTATCGGTTCATGTACCGTGATATATGGAAAGATGTAATGTCGCCTTATGCCAGTGAAGAGATTCCACTTATAGGGAGATTGCAACAGGATAATGATCCTATGCACACCTCCAAAGTTTGTGAGACTTGGCTACAGAGCAATAAGATTCAAGTTCTTCAATGGCCTGCTTAATCTCTCGATCTTAATCTTATTGAGAACTTTTGGGAAATTGATAATATGAAAATAAATCGTGAAAATTGCAGAAATAAGGATAGGCAATTTTCCGGATTAATTTCAAGGCGTTATTATATCCTGGGAAGGAATATCGCAAGACACCATTAAAACTTAATATCTTCTATGCCTAATAGATGTGCTTGTATCATCAAAAACAAAGGATTTGCAACAAAATATAAATTAAAACAAGTTTTAGTTTTGTCCGTTTTATTTTCCAGCTTTAAATATATTTTGATTTAATGGTACCTCTTGTAGAAAGATTAACTTTAAAAGTATTATTTATGAATAGTAAATATATTAACAATTGAAAATAATACATAATAAAAAATTAAAACTAAGTTTTTATACAAAACAATATAATATGAAAAAAATTCACTGAGGGGGTGCTTTAGTTATGGCCGATACTGTAGTTATTCTCGAAAGGCGATATTGTGTGGAAGAAATGACCAATTATGAACTGATCGTTACAAAATCCAGTAGTATGATGCATTCTACAACTGATCTGTGTAAAATGTTGTTTCGATATCAATTTTTATAAGACATTTTATGTTGGTTAATTGTTAGCTCCGACGATTTTTGTGAATATGTAGATAATTGTCGCCCTTAAACCTGATTTCAATATCTATAAGGAATTTTTGCTTATTTAAGTGATTTTTGGAAGTGGACCTAATATGGGGGTTATAACCAAATATCGACCGGTGTTCACAAAATCCAGCTGTTTGATTTTTGCATTATTATTACGTAAATGTCTAAAATTTTGTTTTGAAATCGATATTTATAAGATATTTATGTAGGGAGCTATGATCAATTGTAAGTCGATCTTCATAAAATTTGGCTCAGCGATTTTAATTTATATAAGGGTTATTTATGTCCAATTTGAACCTCATAACGAAATTTATAAGAGATTTATGTATATTTAAGTTATTTTCGGAAAATGATTTTACCTATATATTGACAAATTCGGACCGATCCACGAAAAATATAGTATTGAGATTTCTTTTGACACGAAATTTCTTTTTGCTGAATTTTATATGGATACTGTTATTCTATATGCATTTTTATACTATAAAACCATATTCTGGTAAGAAATTTGTATGGGGATTTTGAGAAATTGTGGACCGCTTCTTACCATTTTCAACAAAGATTGTCCTTTTGTCATAAGAACAATGTATGGTATTATCAGCAAAGCAATGGTTCAACTTAAGCGATTTTGCCTGTTTTAAGTACAATACATTGACGATCGACGGAAAATATTTGTAAAGGCAAATTTTATATCTCAAAGTCATTCAACAGACAGACAGGTGGTCAGACGGGCGAAAATAGCTAAATCGTCTTAGAATTTTATAAAAACCCAGAATATACATATATACACAGAGAAAACAGATTCGTGATAGCAACCGAATTTGTTGCCAATCGAATGATTTCACCTTAGTGATCGAATTTTACAGTTGTGGCTACAACACTTTAGAAGGGGTGACAAATGTTTGGTTGCTTCAACCGAAATTATTCTTTGTCAACTGACTTTCTGTGGTTGCTATCACGAATCTGTTTTCTCTGTGTACTTTTTGGTTAGAAGACCAATATCTCGATATGTTAAAAACAGTATGACAAAACTAATATACCCATCTCATTTTCGTGGTGGGTATAAAAATATATAATAATCAATTCACAAGGTCTCTTGTCATATTGTGATAATGTCTTAATATTTCACAATGGTTTTTATTGCTTTTCAAGTGAAAAATTTCGTAAAATAGTACTACTTTCTATGCTATGTTTATTGTGTTATCGTAACGAACCAGCAGTGACTAACGCCGAATGCCTAAGAGTCGGTTAAGCCGAGCCGCCGAGACGTGATATATTAGAACATTACGACAATATGACTGATAAGAGACCTTGTGAATTGCCAACTGTTTTTTTGTTGGTATTTTAACCCAATTTTTAAACAATATTGCTAATTAAACAGCGTAAAAAATTACCGATCAGTGGGGGACAAAAATGCATATATAACCCTATATGGACATACAAAAGGATTACAATTGTGTAACATAATTGCTGTGGTAAATGGCTACTGAATGCCTTAAATAATTTCCAATCGCCGCTGGTATAAACCAGTCACTGTTTTTGCTCATGCAAATAGTGTTTGTGGTGTAATTAAAAAATGAAATAATAAACAAGCAAGAGTTCTACATTCGGCTGTGGAGAATCGTATATACTTTTTAATAAAGTATAATTAAGAAAATGATTAAAAAAAAATGTGAAAAAAAATTTTAATAAAAAAAAATTGGAAAAAAAAGTTTTTAAAAAATTTGTGCAGAAATCGATGGAGTCTCGGTTTTATGCTTATATCTCATCCAATTTTAGGCCGATTTTCTTGATTTTAAAAAGCAACCTAAGTTGCACCTTAGCGGATATATTGATGCATCAATCATGTATGTAAATTATTTTGGGGCTTCGAAAAGATGATTTCAACATACCGACGGACATGACTATATCAACTCCGCTCTCTACAACGAACTACAATGTATATACTTTATGCCGTAGCAAATGAAAAATGTAGAAATTCCAAACGGAATGACAAACTTCTAAATTATACTTCTCATGGTGAAGGGTATAAAAATAAATAAATGTTTGTGTTGCAATTTTATTTTTTTTTCTCTCTCTTTCTTCAATAAAAATACAACAAAAACTAAGAATAATACTGTTGACATTGTGCTTATATACAACTAAGGTGAAATACAAAAAGAAAAGAAAACTTGAAAGGATTTTAATCAACGAAGGAGAAAATGTGAATAAAATGTGTTTGTGTGTGTGTGGTTGTGGATATGACTTGGCAAATAGTTGGCTTATGAATGAATGTATCCAAAGGTTAGCAGAGGGTAAAAGGTGTTCTTAATTACTTTTGAAAGCAAACAAAAAAAAATATATAAAAAATCAACACTGGTCTGTTTATTTAATGTGCTCTCGAACAGGTTGTGATGGTTTAGGGCATGAGGTACATTTAAGTAAATATATTTTTCTATGTTTCAGAAGATGGAAAAATTGTTGATTCATTTACATGTTTTTGCATAGTTTCTATGTCCGGCCACATATTATAGCAATAGGGTCTTTATATGACAATTTAAAAAACATGCAAGTAATGATCACATCTTTATTGATGTTTTGAAAGGACAACAGTTTGTTTAAATTGTGGAAGAAAGTTAACACTTCCTTGAATTATAAATTCACTTCCTTAATATTTTATGTATATGCCATTATATTACATAAAATATAAAATCTACAGTTAGAGAAAAGCAGCTCCATCAAAAATCAATCTTTTGTAAGAAAAACCTTAAACATTTAAAATAAAAATTTGATCAAGAAAAAAAGCTCGTTAATTTTTCTGAGCAAAATTAATTTGTTATACAAAAAACTTAAAACATATAAAATCGTTTAATCAAAAACAAAAAGAAATCGGATATCTGCAGCCCACACTTACACCGTCGGATGAAAAGGTACTTGATCCAGGGGCACGATTTCGATCCTAGCATTGTGCCAGAGTTCGCCAACTCCTCGGATGCAGTTTTTGAGAAAGTCTAGGGGCTTTTCGTTACCACACCTGATGATATTGACACTCTTTAGCCATTTGGCGCCATCGAATGCAGTAAAGGAATCTTCCTCACTGCATGCGAGTTCGTCAACCAGCGCCCGCAAGATCCTCTCCTCCAGAAGCAGCCATCTGTTAGTAGTCATTTTCCCATCAGGTTGACTACGATCTATAATGGCTACTTGTACCTCAGGTGCTACATGTAGCTCAGGTGCGTTTCACCTGACCTTTGCCCCTTAATACTTGGCCTGCTTGCTGGACCTTTGGGAACCGTCGCGGTTCCTGGAGTAGAGGAGATTGCGGACAGCACCTTGGGTGTTGTGCTAGCAGACTTCGTCGTGTCACATTGGTCATCACCTCTCTTTGGTCCCGACGTGGCCCTCTTTGATGTAGATGGGCGTACGTCAAGATTCTCTGGGGCGGTGTCGTGTTCGGTCCAGTGCTGGCATGAGGCACATGTTTAGATGCGATCACATGCCTGCTCTGGTTTGATTCGGTCGTAGGCTGGTCAGACCCCCACAACAGTAGTATTTAGCATAGCCTCATACTTCTGTACATGGTAGGTATGTTTACGCCGTAAACGCTTTTCCCTGGTGGTCAAAGAAGCAGGATCTCGTGAGTCCAACGTCTTGATATACCGGAGAGGGCGTTTGTAGCCTGCCAACCTTTTCCGTTCGTCTTGTTCTGTGTCCTGTTTCTTGTTTCTCTATCCTGGGTCTCCCTTTGCAGGTTCATGGGCCTCCGGATTTTGTACGTCTTCCATCGCTTTTAGCAGCTCAGAGGACACCTCATCAATCTCGTAAGGGTTTAACGCTTTCAGACCTGAAAGGTTGTCGTCAATGTCAACCAAAGTCAATCTTTCCTGTCTCGTCAAAAACCTATTAGGTTTGTTTACCCCAGTAGCTTCCCCGACTACCAGACCTGGGGTATTTGTCTGATTCGTAGCAGTCACAGCAGCTCCAGTGGCACTTAGACCTGTGGCGTCCGCCTGAGTACTCATGTTACCCTTGGAGATTTTAGCTCCCTAGTCGACATATGGCCGTCTTCATTTTCTGACATTTCATAGGTTTTTAGTTTATACCTCTACCATAAGTAAGAAAAAGACACCGGCGCTCCTCTGGAGTCAGACCCAGACCAGGATGCCGCTCAATGTGAGACAGACGCATCCTGGATTTTTGTTTTTATCAAAAACATTCGGCCTGACTGAACCAGATTGTACTATCTAGCCGCCCTTAACATAGGGAACAGACACTTAACATTGGGAAGGTACAGTTATGTTGCCTAGTTAACCCAAAACCACAGTCCCGGACCGACATCAAAACAATAAAGAGAGAAAGGGATTTGGTAGCCGCCCTAACTAAGGGAACAGACACTACCAAATTGAGGTCGTGGTCGTTAGGCGACCGAAAGTGGTCCTTTACCCCACAGCCACTCTTAACAAAGAGGACAGATGCTGTGAGGTATGGGGAGCGTAGTTCTTAGTTCACATCCTTAGGATGCTTAAGCCCCTGCACCGTGCCCGAATACTCAAGGTGACTACCCGCAGCAGAAGTCTTTAAGATATTTTAACCCTCTAATGTCCATGTAGTGTTATCAAACGTTGACTAAAGTGTTTTAAAGTTTCCCGATTGCAATCATTACTTATATTTTATATATTGGAGTCAAAATTTATGTACAAAAAGGTAAGCTACTTTTTAGAGACGTAATTAATTGGTGAGTGCCTTCAGGCACTCTCGGACATTGCAGACTAGTTTTGCTGCCTCAGTTTTTCCCTCATATAGTAAAATGTTGTTTGGTTTTCTTTGCTTTGATTTTCAATTTTTTACATCAAATTTTAAGAAATGACTGTTTGAGTAAAAAACTTTGCAAATTATCTGATTTTTGTGATGAACAATTAGGAAAGTTGTTTTCAATAAAAATTTACAAACTATACTAACTAAAACCCGACTATGTTTCAATATCTATAGACCGAAGGGTGCCTTAAAGCACTCATTTAGTTGTTTTTGAAACCACATGTCGAAATTTACCATACAAAAATTTATTACCAACGTTTTTAGCCATTTTTTTTAGAAATTGGCATTAGAGAGTCAAGCGTTTGATTTTCTGACGGAAAATCAAATATGCTATTTAAAATATGTAAAGATAACACCCCTTTCTAAACTGGACTGAAGTACTAAACTCTTTTAAATCCGAAATTTTCAATACCCAATGTTTGCTTGCTTTCTAAACTGCCTAGCAAGAACTATGTTTACAAAATAAGTTGAAAAATAATGGAAACTTGGCGAAAATACTATTTATTTTTCTACTAGAAAAATCAATTATTTTTGTTCGCGTTTTCCAAAAATTAATGCATTATAATTTGTGGGCTGGATTACGATCTGAACTCATGCCAATATGAACCATTCCGCCCTAGTCGTGAGTTGAACTTGCTATCTTATATTTAGATTTATATTTGACTTGATGATAGCTTACAAAGTAATGCAGTATAGAAAGTAGTAATAGTGCAGAGACTGAAGTTTTATTTCCGAATATTTAGAAAACAAATCTTAAAACCAAATCTAACAAAAACCAGTGCGAAATATTTCAATATTTTTTTTTTAATGATTCTTAGGGTCTTTAACATTAAGTGCTGCTCTTACAGACAACAAAACTGTTCTTTGTAAATATGTCAGATTGTTTTAAACAATCGCTGACCAACATTTTAAAAAAGCACTAAACCATTAAGATCCCTCTTCTGTCTCTCTACATAACTATAATTGTACTTTATTTATGCACATACTTGAGTACATATTTATCATGTTTTCTAACAATATTTCATTACATTCATTCCATCGTCCGCATTTAAGTCTTCTTCTAAAAACCATAAAAAACACGCTCTGCACTGTATATTTGACATGGAACAACAGAAACAGTAACTCCTGCATCCCTCAGGAAGTGCAAAAACATACACATTTCAAAACGTACAAACAAAAACGTAAGAAGAAAACAAAGTCAAAGTGGGTGAAAAAATGCTAGAAATACGAACAAAAAAAAAATAAAGAACAACTGAAATGAAAAACAAACTTTCATTTCCTGTGGCACAATGAGAAATATGTACATATATATTTTTTCACAGTAACAAACTATATTTTTCTTTCACCTCTTTGTACAGAGAAAAAAGGAGATCTGAGTGAAGAAAAACCAGGAGTAAAAACTTTGTTTTATATGTATTTTTTTTTTTAAATGAACTCGTAAGTTGTGAACAACTTTGATTTTATTTTTTTTTTTTATTCGAACCTCTAACAATTGTGTCCCCTAAGAGAACGACTGTGACTCAAAGTGCGAGTGAGTGAATGAGTAATGTTCTGTTTAACTTTCTTGTTATTTTCATTTGATTCCCATATCAGATGTTTGTCAAGAAGCTGGAGACAAAAACGCTTGAAAGGAAAACAATCTATAACACATGTTCAGAGTTTATCAAAGTTTACTACAAAAAAAAAAAACAACTTTGGTTTCTTTTTAAGAGCTTCTTGTTTTGGTTAACAACTTTCTTTTTTACAATCTTCACATTTGTCAAGGGTTCTGTTAAGGAAATAATTGCACTGCAAATTATTATCAAGTCAATGGAAATTGATTCTAAAGATGCTGTTTGAAAAAGTAGAGAGAGCGAGAGGAAAAATAAAATCAGGATTTCCGTATAAGTTACTAAATGTTTAGTTTATAAAGAGTGGTATAAACACCAAAAAAATTTAGCTGAGAAATAATCCTACAAAACAATCAAATAACAAATGAAGAAGATTTCATTAGAATTATATCAAATAACAAATATCCAAACGGTCTACTTTCACTATATCCCGAAAATTAAAATATTTAGTTTCATAAATTTGTGTCAATGTTTTTTCTTTGATTATATGATTATATGATTATATGATTATATGATTATATGATTATATGATTATATGATTATATGATTATATGATTATATGATTATATGATTATATGATTATATGATTATATGATTATATGATTATATGATTATATGATTATATGATTATATGATTATATGATTATATGATTATATGATTATATGATTATATGATTATATGAATATATGATTATATGATTATATGATTATATGATTATATGATTATATGATTATATGATTATATGATTATATGATTATATGATTATATGATTATATGATTATATGATTATATGATTATATGATTATATGATTATATGATTATATGATTATATGATTATATGATTATATGATTATATGATTATATGATTATATGATTATATGATTATATGATTATATGATTATATGATTATATGATTATATGATTATATGATTATATGATTATATGATTATATGATTATATGATTATATGATTATATGATTATATGATTATATGATTATATGATTATATGATTATATGATTATATGATTATATGATTATATGATTATATGATTATATGATTATATGATTATATGATTATATGATTATATGATTATATGATTATATGATTATATGATTATATGATTATATGATTATATGATTATATGATTATATGATTATATGATTATATGATTATATGATTATATGATTATATGATTATATGATTATATGATTATATGATTATATGATTATATGATTATATGATTATATGATTATATGATTATATGATTATATGATTATATGATTATATGATTATATGATTATATGATTATATGATTATATGATTACATCATAGAATCCAATCATTGTCGTAATCGATTTTGAAAACAACAAAACTGTAAATTTATCTCATGAAATCCAACGTAATTTTTTGTTCAATCGAAAAAGAATTTAATTCTAGATCGAATATAGAACCGATAACTTTCAATTTCATGAGACCAAGAAAAATTTTAAAATTACTGTAAGATTCGAATGGATTTGAATTTAGTAGTATGTAATGACTGCCTGCAGCATTCATCATGTTTATAAACACATCCATCAGTAGAAGCTTCTACTTATCAACAATGGTGATAGCATGCGGTTATTAGCATTGTTTGTAAGTATGGCAACACTAAATGCTTAAACTGCTTACATTGACATCGAAAGCTCTAGAGTATTCTAGAAGATTCACTACAGATGGCGCGTGTATAAATATTGGCAGAGGTTGCAGTCGTGAGTGTGTTCATCATTGGGGCTGTTAGAGTTAACATTTACTGTCGTGTACATTAGAGTTTGTACATTATAAAGTGCGTGTGCATTTCTGCAAATTGATAAACTTGTATAAAGACACTGAATGACTATTTGAACTGTTGTTGTTGTACATTTTAAATAAATAAAGAGCTGTTACAAATTTTAAACTACTAAACGGCTTTTATTTGCAATCAAAAGTAACCGGTTTATTTAAAGGAAATAAACCACGTTTTCAAAAGGTGAAAACGTAACAATATCGTTATAAAATATGGAGTATATATAAGTCAAAAGATCTGTTAATCAACGGCTTGAAAAGTTTTGCAATTATCTGCACTTAAAAAATTTCCCTTTTGTCGTTATTTACCATGTGATAGCTTACTTACTTTCAGAGTATTAAGATTTTGTACAGGAACTATTAAAAATATCTTGTTTTTTTTTAATCGGCGTATTGCCTTTTTTGAAATTTTTTTATAAATCTAACATTTTTCTTCAAACTTTACCAAGTTTGAAGAGGCCTGAGGGAGACGCTATTCCCTTAACTGAACCAATTTGTGTTATGTTTAGAAAGATATACAAAGTAAATATGAAAATTAGTAGTTTAGATTTTATGCTTTGGGGGCCCATATTATAAGTACAGCTATGTGAAATTTCATTAAGATATCTACAATAGTTTATGAACTACCGAATTATATCCAAAAAAAAAAAATTCTATACCTTAGATATATGAGTGATATTTAAACTCATATATCAATTAATTATTACTCATACGTTGTCTGATTTAGCTTATTTTATTGAAAAAGTTACATATAGACCAATTAACAAAGCCTATTATATGTGTTATTTAGTTAAAACGAATCATGATTAATTTTCAAGAGGTTAACTAAAAACATATGACGTATGAGTGATATTTAAATCAAATAAATTAATTATTACTTATACGCTGTAGTATATTTAGTTTTACTTTCTTAAATTTAAATATCATTAATGTTCCTTTACAATAGAACTGCACTTCATTACTGACATAAAAGCCAATATTCTTAACCACTTATTTAAATTTAAACGTAATGGCAAAACATTAAGGAGCTTAAAGTAAATCCTCTACTTACCAGTGTGCACTCATACAATTATCATCTTTCTGTGCTTAAGTAAGTAATAAGGAAATAATAGCATGTATGAACCAATTTAATCTTATCATAAAGTAATAATTATATGAAAAATTTCCAAACGTATTAAAGAACATAATTTCCCACATTAAAATCCATCATTATATAGTGAAAATATGAAAAGAAGTAAGATGTGAAAAAAGAAAATAAAGAAAAAATCTTTGTAAAACTTATTATGTCAGAGCCAATATTTTTGTCATTTACACAATAAACGTATTAATGAGCTAAATGAACGTATGAACGTAAGACTTTAAGTATAAATGATCAACTGAATGGGAGACTGACTGAATGAATGAATGAATAAATGACTGACTGAACGAATGAGCGAACGTAGCAATGAGTGAATGTAAAATATAAAATAATGTTTTGTATTGCTCTGTGCTGTGCTGTGTCCTTCAAGCCATGTAAAATTATGCTTTTGATGCGTGATGATGGCTTTTCATTTAAAAATCATTGAAAAAATAAAAATATCCTGAAAAAAAAACGAGAAATTTTAAATGAAAATGGTATGTATGAATTTTTTGTAAAAAAAAAGTGCTCAATGACTGAGAATAATAATGTAAAGTACTGAACATTTATACATAAATGTGTATGTATGAAAACAGCATGCATACCAATATGAAAACATACTTTTCTCTTACATATAAGAATGTTTGTAAGTATAAATGTATGTAAATTATATTGAATATTAGGGAGTATTGAAAAATAGTTTTCATAATTGACAATCTTAAAGTTTATTTTTCCTTTTGCAAAGTAGTCAAATCTCTGTAAACATTTTTTTTAAATCTTAACTCATTCGCTATTTATAAAGAATTTAAAGTATTGTTACGTTTTTACCTTTTTACCTTTTTAAAACGTTGGTTTATTTCCTTTAAATAAACCGGATACTTTTGATTGCAAATAAAAGCAGTTTAGTAGTTTAAAATTTTAACAACTCCTTATTTATTTGAAATATACAACAATAACAGTTCAAATAGTAACTCAGTGTCTTTATACACGTTTATCAATTCGCAGAAATGCACTCACACAATAATGTACAAACTCGAATGTACACGACAGTTGATGTTAACTCTCACAGCACCAATCATCAACTCAACTCACGTCTGCAACCTCTGCCACTATTTATAAACACGCCATCCTTCGTGAATATTCTACAATGCTCTTAACGGACAAACTAGTATGTTCGAATTCTAGAGCTTTCGATGTCAATGTTAGCAGCTTAAACATTTAGTGTTGCCATACATATAAAAAGTGCTAATAACCACATGCTATCAACATTGCTGATAAGTAAACATGATGAATGCTGCAGGCAGTCGTTACAGACTATTAAATTCAAATCGCTGTTGGAAATTCGTAACAGTATGTTTAGTTTTATAAAAGATATGTCGGTTTGAATTCAATATTAAATCGATTTTTCAGCCACTACACTGTAGTACCAAATTCAAATGTAGCTGAACAAAATAATTTTGTAGATTTCCCATATGGATTTGGGGGTCTTTGAATCATATACGATGACCCCCAAAGTGCTCAAAGAGTAAATGGAGTTATAGTTTTCGTAAGTCGCTATAATGAACTTATCTATAGTACAATATTGGCACCTAGTAACTGAGAACATTTCAATACTGCTTCGAGCATACATTTTCAAAAACCCTTCTTGAAAATTAACTTTAGCAAATTTTCTAATTGTTTACTTTGAAACTACTTGTCTATATCCTGCTTATATATTGGGTGTATTACTAAAAACAGCGGGATTTACAATAGATGGCTATCTTTTGAATGTAGTTTTTGTTTTTAAAAACTTATATATCATTTTGAAGGGTACCTGTCTGCCATTAGTTCTGAGTTATTTATTCAACATTATGGTGTAAACAACGATTTTTGCTTCGAAACTGTCGAACTTTTTGCCAAGGAATCATCATAAGCTGGAAGTTTTAATATGAAAAAAGTACCGCTGAAGCACACCGCTTGCTCAACGAAGCTTATGGTGAATGTGTTTCCATCGGTTTTGTGTGGTTCAGAAGTGGTGATTTTGACACGGAAGACAAAGATCGCTCAGGCCAGCCAAAAAAAGGTTGAGGATCAAGAACTGGAAGCATTGCTCCATGAAGATTGTTTTCAAACTCAAAAAGACCTTGCAAAAGCATTGAAGCTACTCAATCAACAATTTTAAAACGTTTGCATGCACCACGATTCATATAATAGCAGGGAAATGGGGTACAATACGAATTGAAGCTGAGATGCCTTGAAAGACGATTTTGTATGTCCGGATTGATGCTTGAACGCTATAAAACAAGTTTTGCCTCGAATCGTTATATGTAAGAGCCGGGTCATTCAGCCGAATCGACAACAAAAATATCCAAATATCCATGGCGCTAAGGTAATTCACTATACTTGGTGGGAGCAAAAGCTCCTATCTATTATAATCTGCTGAAATCTGGCCAAACCATCATAAGGAATCTGCACCGAACGCAACTGGTTCGTTTGAAGCGAGCATTGGCCGAAAACGCCCAGAGTATGCGGACAAACATTAAACCGTAATATTTCATTATGACAACGCTCGGCTACATGTTGCAATAAATGTTAAAAAGTATTTAGAATGAAGTGGTTGGGAAGTTTTTCCACACCGCTTTATAGTCCAGACCGTCCCCCGCCCGACTACTATTTGTTTCGATTGATGCAGAATGGAACACACTTCACCTTGGTACAGAGTACCCGGTATTGGCTTGATTCGTTCTTGGCCTCAAAAGATGAGCTGTTTTCTTTTTCGCTCGGAATCCATATGTTGCCAGAAAGATGAGAATATATCATAGCTAACAACGGTCAATAAATACTTTGAACAGATTTATATTGTACAAATGTTTCAAAATTATATTTAAAAGAATTCCCGCATTTGTAGTTCATACACCCAAGTACACATTTTGGTTAATAACTTCTTAGCTAAAGCAGTCAAACTAAATGTTGTACATTGTATGATTTAAAAGTTATGTGCTGTAATGTATGTACACTAGGGTGGGTCAATTTTGTTCACGAAAAATCGTATAGCAGAAACGCATTCTACGGAAAATTCTAAGAAATTTTCCCCAAAAAACCATACGTCTAAAATCAAATACTATCTTGCGCATTTCGTATTTCTTACAATGATATTTTAGTATTATTTTTTTTAATAGTTTTTAACCGTTTTATGGCGTTTTTATTAATAAGGATACACGAAAGCTACAAGAGTCTAATTAATGAACAAACAAGTGAGAACGAATAGTTGGTCTCGAATGATCAAATAATACACTACACTGTGTATATGAGCAAATAATTTTTCTATTACAATTTCAATATATATATATATATCTATATAAATATATAAATGTCTTTGTAAGTTTGTTTGTTTGTTTATTTGTTTGTTTGTTTGTTTGTTTGTTTGAGCATCACGCCTAAACGGCTGAACCGATTTTATTGAAATTTGGAACGTAGATAGATCCTTACTTGGAAGCGTCAATAGGCTATAAATTTTTTCTATACTTGGACCAGAAAGGGATAAAAAGAGGAAAAAACGGGTAAAATTGGTACCTTTAGTTTTTAAACAATAATTACTAAACGGCTGAACCGATTTTTACACCGACAGGGGTAGCAAAGCGCACCGGGTCAAGCTAGTATATATAGATATATATATATTTTTTTTTTTTTTTTTTTTGAGTGATTTTCGAAAGTGGTAGCTATGGCCAATTATTAAAATCTTGAAATAAGTTTTTATGATTTCCTTCTATATGAAACTTATTTCTGTTGAATTCTATGTGGATAACAACATTATGCTCGTTAAAGTGACTTTAGGCAGTGGGATCAATAACCAATTATGGGCCAATAGCCATAAAATTAGGTCGATTAATCTATGTCAGTATGAAAGTTATTTGTGATGAATTTTATGTAGCTACCAATATTTTTAAGAGATTTATACTCGTTAAAGGGATTTTCGGAAGAGGGCCTTATATGGAAGCTTTGGTCAATTATGGAATGATTCAAAGTATGTTATATGAGCTCTGAGCCATATTATTAAAATTTCGAATTTTTGCTCAACTATTTCAAATAATAAATTTCATAGACCTACAGTAAAGGCTTTTTTTCTACATTATCCAGTCATTATATGAGAACATGAACTTGGCGATAAGCCCTCATATTCCTGTCGGATATTCGCCTTGAGAGCTGCCAGGATATGTGGCTTCGAATAAACAAGGTCCGAAAACACCAGAGGTTAAATAGAGAATTATGCCATGATCTTTAATTAATACAATGGCTGTTTGTAACTGAAACGTGAATTCATAGTGCACCAGAAGCTCATTCACATTTCAGTTGAAATGGGGCATAATCTCTCATGAAAAATTTCGCTAAAAATATTGTTAAAGTTAAACATAAAATTATCAAGCTTTTAAAACCCAACCATAACATAATAAACTGTAACAAATTGTCCAGTCCTGGCTCAATCTGTTATTATTAGGTGACGTATGATTACACAGTGCAACAGTGAAAAAAACACAAGATCATGACAGTATAGGTTCGACTCTACTACCAAAGGGTAGTAAAACCCTATTATCAGTTTGTCCATCTTGGTGATCAATTTTTTTTTATGGGCCCCCAAAGTTTCTGAAAATCAGTGGGGCCTCTAAAAAAGGTGTCATCAGTTTTTGGCTAACAGCTAATTCGGACTTTGTGATACGGCTTAACTTTATATGGCAATAATATAGCTAAGAGTCAAATAAATTTTGATAAAAATTTTTCCCAAAAAACTGCTTTTTCGTGCACTTTTGTTGAAAAAATATAGGAAGAAAAAAATTTTTTTTTTACTTTTTTCAGAATAACGTCTAGGGACTCCTAAATTTTCACTAACAATATTTAGCAAAGTTGTAGCTACAATTCTTGTGAACATTTCAATGCAATCTGAACGTGTCTAGGTAATCTAAATAGCGCATCAAAATCACTTTGTCCCTTAAATATTTTTGTTTTTTACTATTTTTTACGCTAAAACAAAGGTTTTTGTTAAAATAGCACTTTTCTATTGTGCTGTTTTATTTACTCGGCATATTTAGAATATCTTTAAGACTAATATTCATTAGAAAAATCACTACAAATATTATCATAATCATCTTCTGAATCCTCGTAATCCTCTTGATCTTCGCCATCTACTTCCATCTGCTTTTTCCTAAATCTGAGTCTTCAAATATGTTATTTGCGCGCCAGCAAATTTCTGCCATTGTGACATCTGGAGAACCCTTTCCTGTATATCTGCAGACAAACATATCAGAAATTGTAAAATTTTGTATATACATAAGTATATATAGAAATATTTATAAACAGTCTTTATTACCTTAACTCAAACGGCAATGCTGTTTGATGGAACCGTTCACCTTGTTCATCCGATTCCATTGAAAGTCGACGGCTAAAATTAGAGTTGGGTTGTTCATGAACGAACAAGTTCAATTGAACAATTCAGTCAAATAAACGGTGTGAAGTTGTTCAGTCCTCTTGTTCTTTATTGTTGTATTTATTCACTTTATTCTTTTTGTTCGTTTGATATTACTGAATACATATGTTTGAAACTTAAATTATGAAAACGCTTTTAAATAGCATTTAAGTAGAAATATATTGCCACCTTTTCACTTCTCATTTTTCTTAATAAGGTAAATTTTTTGAAGAAACTTTAATAACTAACATAAGTAAATAGCTGCCGAGCGAAGCTGGAGTGTGCTCTCCATCTCATTTATAGAAGGTTATACATTTTTTCCTCTAGCTAGTGCCTAGAAACTTTAAACAAAATATTGACTCTCAATCACAAACAATAAACTTTAATCAAAACCATCTTTGACAACACAAAGACATTAGAATCTTTAAAATTCGATTGAAAATTTTTCAAAAAAGAAATTTTCACAATATACAAATATGATATTATTTAAACAAAAAAGTTTAAATCTATGAATTTTATGCAATGCTTGCTGTCTAAAAAATTAGTTGAATAACAAAAACAGAGATGCTTATTGTAGATTTACGTACAAAATCAATGCAAATGATTCGGAAATGAATGGCTAATTCTTTTTTATAATGCATTTGAATTAATTCAAAATCAATTCATTTCAAATAAATTGGAAATGAATTGCAATTCATTTTTACAAAATTCATTTGAATTGACTCAAATTTAATTCAATTTATTTTTTGTTTGAATGATTCGCGAATTAATTCAAGAATGAATGATTCATTTACCGCTCTGGTTGATACCCACAGATTTTATTACCTTCCTCTGTTAGATCTATAAAAAGCATGCTTGTGTATGCTAATTTGATTTCTTTCTGCTAGTTAGCCAATAAAAAATCAAAGCATTATTTTACTAGTACAAAATTATTCAATTTTAAAATTGAGAATATGAAGAATTTTGGAATTTTTACTTTTTGGTTTTCCTAAATCGTATTTTTATTTACGACTTTACATGTGGTACCAAAATGTGTACGTAAGAAATTTCATTGGGATACGACATTTGTGTCGAAATTTCTTATTTAGCCTATTTGTTCTAAAATCCCAAAGAGAATACCTCACCGAATACAGCATAGACATTTCTTTACGATATGCTTAAGCAATCATCTTATTACATACAATATATATTTATAGTTTCTACAAAAAAATAATTATAAGCTAACCTTTTTAGTTTTTTTTTTTCCAAGCTGTGCCAACGTGTTTTATCAGGCTTATGTATGTTTGCAAAATAGTTAATTTCTGCAAAGTGTTAAATTTACACAAATTTTTATTATTTAAGGTAATTCTTTAATGAGAATTGTTAAATTAAACATAAAATATTCATTTAAGGTTTGAACGTCATTGCAGATCGATGATGACTCATTGTAAGTCGAAGCTAAAAAATTATAAAATGAAAATGTTTCCGACATCGGAATAGTTTAGAGTTGGGCATAATCGTTTTTTTTTTACTGATGGTTAATTTTTGTTCACAACAAATAAATGAATAAGTTTGTTCTTTTTGTTCAGTTGTTAATTTTAAGTCTATGGTGTTTGGCTGAACTAAGTTATTGAATAATTTCTCAGTGAATGTATTTACAGATAGATGACAACTGCTATTGGAAACAAATTTTTTTAATAATGATGAAAACATTTTTAATAATGCAATACAGAAATGTCAAACGAACAAAAAGAATAAAAGAACAATAAGACTGAAACCCTTCACATTGTTCAATTGAACTTGTTCGTTTATGAACAATCCAACTCTACAATAGTTATTTCTCTCAAAAATATTTATTTTACATTTTATTCATTAGCATCTAAAAATTATTCAGAAGTTGCCAAAATATTACAAGTTTTAAAAACTACATTTCATTACCTTTCCATTGATATATAAAACATTATATCTAATTCTTTATTATACTTCAAAATAATGAATGCAATTCACACACCTTGTAAAAAATTCTCTACTATTTTCTTCAAATCACAGACTGCTTACTATGCACTTCTCATTTTTTCATGTACCCTGTATTTTATATGTTTCACTTTTGCTTATTGTTGATTGGTCAGTTGCTTGTGCGAATATTTAAAGTGAGCTTAAGTAAACTTGTATTAACCTAAGATTCACCTAATTAGATGACCTTATGCGCGTTCATATATTGCAAATGTTAGGTTCATAGACTTCACTGCAGAGAATTTTCATTAAAAAAAATAAATTTTCACAAAATTTTTTTTTTTACAAAAATTTATTTTGTTACCAAAAAAATTTTTCTTAATAAAAAAGAAAATTTTTACAAAAAAGTAAATTTTTACTAAAAAAGTAAATTTTTACTAAAAAATTAATTTTTTACTAAAAAAAGTTATTTTTACTAAAAAAGTTATTTCTTACTAAAAAAAATTATTTTTTACTAAAAAAAGTTATTTTTTACTAAAAAAGTAAATTTTTACTGAAAAAGTAAATTTTTACTAAAAAGTAAATTTTTACTAAAAAGTAAATTTTTACTAAAAAGTTATTTTTTACTAAAAAAGTAATTTTTAACTTTTTAAGAAATCGATTTTAAATTTAATATAGAAATTAGTTAATCGAATAATTTAAACAATGATTAACCGATTAATTATAACACCCGATTAGTTATTTGCCTGATTAATTGAACACCCTAGTAAATAAGAAATGTTAATTTTATAGTGAAAAATTAATTTTCAAACAATTTTTTTTGGAAAAATCTAGTAAAAAATCTTTTTTTCAATAAAAAATTACTTTTTAGTAAAAATTACTTTTTTAGTAAAAAATTACTTTTTAGTAAAAATTACTTTTTTAGTAAAAAATTATTTTTTTAGTAAAAATTTACTTTTTTTGTAAAAAATTACTTTTTTAGTAAAAAAAATTTTTGTGAAAAATTATTTTTTTTAATGAAAATTCTCTGCCATTGATTCTATGAACATAACATTTGCAAATTTATGAACGCGCATAAGGTCATCAAATTAGGTGAATCTTAGGTTAATACAAGTTTACTTAAGCTCACTTTAAATATTCGCACATGCAACTGACCAATCAGCAATAAGCAAAAGTGAAACATATAAAATACAGGGTACATGAAAAAATGAGAAGTGCAAGTAAGCAGTCTTTGATTTGAAGAAAATAGTAAAGAATTTTTTACAAGGTGTGTGAATTGTGTGCATTATTTTAATGTATAATAAAGAATTATATATAATGTTTTATATACCAATGGAGAGGTAATGAAATGTAGTTTTTAAAACTTGTAATATTTTGGCAACTTCTGAATAATTTTTAGATGCTAATGAATAAAATGTAAAATAAATATTGTTGAGAGAAATAACTATTGTAGAGTTGGGTTGTTCATGAACCCAATTGAACAATGTGAAAGGGTTTCAGTCTTATTGTTCTTTTAATTTTTTGTTAGTTTGAAATTTCTGTATTCCATTATTAAAAATGTTTTCATCATTATTAAAAAAATTTGTTTCCAAAAGCAGTTGTCATCTAGCTGTAAATACATTCACTGAGAAATTATTATGATGTTGCAAGTAATGGATTTTTAACGACAGATGTACACCAATTGTTTCGAATGCTTTCAACATGTTTTTAACAGATTGCTCATAGTTTTGAGAGCGTTGTTTTCCCAAGAAGCCGGCTAATACTTCTTTTATGAACTCCTGGCAATATTTTCCGCGTCGAGTAAAATGTTATCGAATCGATGATCTTTCATTAATTTGCTAATATCCGGACCATTAACCAAGCCTGAAAAAAATCATTGAATACAAATCTATATAAATGTCTTTGTAAGTTTGTTTGTTTGTTTGTTTGTTTGAGCATCACGCCTAAACGGCTGAATCGATGTTATTGAAATTTGGAACGTAGCTAGATCCTTAGTTGGAAGCGTCAATAGGCTATAACTTTTTTCAATACTTGGACCAGAAAGGGGTAAACAGGTGGAAAATCGGTAAAATTGGTACCTTTAGTTCTTAAACAATAAATACTAAACGGCCGATACGATTTTATTGAAATTTCCAACATAGACTACGACAGGGGTAGCGAAGCGCACCCGGTCAAGCTAGTAGTCTATATATTTACGAACATCTTCATTGAAATGTTAAAATATTAACCTTCTTTCAACTTGTCAAAAGTTATTTTTTTCTTTAAAGATTTGTTTTCTCAAAAAGTTAAAAACTGCAACCGCATGTTCAGGATCGTCCTTATTACGTACGATAGCTTTTATAAAATTTTTAACAATTCCGAGTTTGATGTGAAGAAACGGCACAATTGACGCTAGTGCTTTTTGCACAACATTCATTTCTCCCAACTTGGAATCTCCTCTATTTTCCCATGTTTCCTGGTACTGGTTTCCTTTATATCGGGAATTCCAATTGCATAGGAAGCACATATATCTTGTGTGCTCCATATTTTCATAAGTTTCCGTTGTATCGGTGCTGTAGGCTATTGGAACACAAGGTTTTTTATTTGTTCGATGTAAAAGCAAAGCTTTTAGACTCTGCTTTGAACTGTCTATAAACAATTGGCAACCATCGGAATCATATGCATTTTTCATTTAAAATTGTGTCCTTACAGAATGCAAACGTTTTGGTGTCGTTAATAGTGAAACATCTTTGGAGATCTGATTGACCTTAATATATTAAATATTAAAAAAATTATGGTCTATCTAGTTAATAACGAAAATATATAAGGGACAAAGTGATTTTAATACGCTATTTAAAGTACCTAGACACGTTCAGATTGCATTGATATGTTCACAAGAGTTGTTCAGATTTACCGTAGCTACAACTTTCCTAAATATTGTTAGTGAAAACTTAAGAGTCCCTGGAAGTTTTTCTGAAAAAAGTAAACAAAAAATTTGCCTTCCTATATTTTTTCAACAAAAGTGCACGAAAAAGCAGTTTTTTTGAAAAAAAATTTTAACAAAATTTATTTGGCGGACTCTTAGCTATATTATTGCCATATAAAGTTAAGTCGTATCACAAAGTCTGAATTAGCTGTTAGCCAAAAACTGATGACATCTTTTTTAGAGGCCCCACTGATTTTCAGAAACTTTGGGGGCCCATAAAAAAAAAAATTATCACCAAAATGGGCAAACTGAGTATGGGGTTTTACTACCCTTTGGTAGTAAAGTCGAACCTATACTGTCATGATCTTGTGTTTTTCCAAAAGTCTTCATTTGTTGCATAGTGTTTTAAATGATTAATAATCATACGTAGTGGTTTTTTATATATTACACTTCACAGTGGGTTAGAAACTTTTTTTTTTTGGAAATATTTCGGTATCTCAGGAACTATTGAAGATGAGGTGTTTCTGAGTTCACTTACATTCGTTCAGCTTCTTAGTTGTAACGGAGGCCAGTGTGTGGCCTCTCAAATTTGGTCACCTCGGGTATCAAAATTTTTAAAAAAATCGCCAAAAATCCATTTATGATCCAAATGAGCTGAAATTTAAAATAAAAATAGTCGTTTCCTCGATCTTTGTACGCCATAGTCCACAAGAATTATAATTTTTGAAATTTTTTATTATTTCTAAACCGGGAAAAATGTGTTCCAAAAACTGAGTTTATTTAAAAAAGTGCCTAGTGTGACGTTATTTACCGTGAGATTGTAAAAAAAACTTTGTAAGTGTTTAAGTAATATATAGGGTTATACAAATATGGAACATCTTTGAGGATCGGTGCTTTGCCTTTTTAGAATTTTTTACTAAAACCTAAAATAATTTTTTAAAATTGGCCAAGTTTGGATAGGCCTGGGAGGTGTTGTGTCAGCTTCAGTGACCCAAATTATAATTTACACGCTATAGCAATATGTTCTCTTTCTGGATCATATAAAAATTGTGTATTGTCCCGAAGAAAAATTTTTTCTACAAAAGAAAAAATATAGGGATTTTTTTAGGAAATAACGTAAAAAATACGGCCTTTTTTATATGTTCCAACTTTGGATACGTGTAACTTTTTATAGGGATAAGATAGCGGTTAGCAAGATATTCCTATTTTATTTAAAATTTTATCACCAATATAGCTGATATTTTAAAAATAAATTTCGACAATCCGTTGGCGCGTATCATTTCTAAAAAACCATATAAAGATCGAGCAAAATTAAAGAAAATAAATCAATAAACCTAAATATCTCTTCAACTAATGGAGATATTCTGCCAATGTAAGCGTACTTTTTGTAGATCTTCAAAAAAAAAACCCTTTACAAACCACTGTGCATCTGTTGAGTAACAATAATCTATTATGAATTATTACATATTTTTATAGGAAAAATGGTTTACTTATTCCCAACAATTTAAAACTTCTCTGTATTTCAAACAGTGTACCTCCCTAATATTTAACATACTCGCCTGAAGCATATTGTATGTATGTTCGTAACATACCTTTTTTGTATTTCATAAAATAACGATTTTCGTCGTGAATACTACAGTCATCTCAATTTTGCAAAAAAAAATAAAAAATTCGAACCAAAATCAATAATGAAGACAAAGGGTTAGTTGTGTGTCTTTATCACTGTGTCAGTAAATCTTTCGTATATTTATGTGTTCTTTGGCATACAAATGATGACATTTCAAAACAAAAAATTTACATATAATAGACTTCTTTCTGTCAGGGTACCAAAGTGCTTAAGTTTTAAATTAAAATAACATTAATAATAAAACTGTTCATTTAGAAAAGTTTATCAACAAGATTCTTAACCTGTCTTTCTTTTTTTCTGGACATTTATTTATGTTTTTTGTTTTTGCCAGCTTTTAACTACTTTTTTATTCTGGAGTTAATGTTGTTGATGTTTTTTCATATATTTTTTTTTTCTTTTTTAAGCTATTTAACTGGTTTTTCTTCCTGAATGTTTGGTTGCTAAAGGAAAATATATAAAGTTTGTACACTTTGTGTAGATGATAAATAGGCGATTAAAAACGATGATGATGACGATGAAGAATTTAGTAGAGAAGCATAAAAAATAATAATAGGTCGCAAAATGGGAACAACGAATTAAGTTTACTATACACACTAATCTATATATAATAAGCGATCACTATTTTAATAAATATTCATATGATACGCATATGATTTCTAAATGTTAAACAAATTTAACATTTAGAAATCATCAAAGAACTAAACAAAAATCAAAAAATTTTGGAGAATCGTAGATACTGAATTTATATAGTTTGTATTTATTTTGGGGTTCAAAATGCACAAGATCATTGACACATATCGATAAGCCATAAAAAATAAACATGTAAATCCGAAATCTTAGGTCTTTCACCTCTTAAAGCTATGGTTATTTTTAACGTTGAACATTTTAAATATCCCTTCAAACTAATAGTTTTTTCATTAATTTGATAGCTGTACTCTCAGTTTATAGCCTTCAGTATAAATCCAACACAAAATAAAGTCACTAGAATTTGGAAATTTTTACAGTCTTTAATACAAATTAAACCAAAACTTACTAATTTTTGAAAATTTCCGGTTTTTAATATATCGTGTGCAATATATGAGAAAACGTTAAAATTTGTTTAAGTAGGAAAGGTTTGTAGAGCTTCTGAAGGGCAAATATAAGATTTTTATAAAAGTATTTGATACTGGTGAAAACTATAGGACTGGAAGATTGATATTTAAATAATTTTATAAATTTTTCGGATTTCATTTACCTTAAAAACTTATCAAAACTATAATATAATTCTATGAAGATAAATATAGTTAGAATTTGAGTTAATGTAAAAGTTTAACGGTTGAAGATATAATAACAAAATTTAACACTAATAAAAATCCAAATATCCTAAATAAATTATAAGTTTTTTCGTTTTTTAATTTCAAATACCGAAATTTTTATTGCGGGCAAAATGTAATCCAAAAACTGTGTTTTTCTAAAGTGCTCACTGTGACATTGTTTACAGTGTGATAGTAAAAAAGCTTTGTATGTGTTTAAGTAAACTAGAGGGCTACACAAGCTATATACATTCCACTCTTCCTACTCTCAGCAAACGTTCTAGAAGGGCTTTGTTTATCCTTCAAAAACCTTTCCATTCAAAACTGCATTGCAGAATCAAACATATGTGGTTTTATAATTATTCCTATATTGTGTCTATAATATAATGTATTTTGCTCTCTTTATTAAAAGGAACAAAATCTCCTAGAATATTTGGTCTTTTATAACATTCAATGTAGTGAAGTTCGCGTGAAGTTCTTTTTTATATATATGGTTACACACGTGACACTTTAAAGTCATTTCTTTTGTTTTTTTGATGAATTCATCAGGAACATTTTTCCTTATAACCCTCTTTAAAGGCTGGCTTCGCCAGACCTTCAATAAGACTCCTATATAGATGTTCTGTGAGGCATTATGCGGAAAGACTCCTTACAGAACTTCAACGGAAGACCTTCTACTATGCCTGCTTAAATAGGCCCTCTATCAGCGCTTTAACAGAAGCGAGTATGCAAGGCCTTGGCTGTCAATGACACGCAGTGTAAACTTTAAACGATTTAGCAATACAGCTGGGTGTCCTTGTGTCTACATAATAAGACCTTTAGCAAGGCCTTTAGGAAGGCCTTTTTCCTACATCCTTTTGCCTTATTTATCAAACCTATTTTGTTATACCCTTCACCTTCGTGAGAAGGGTATATATAAGTTTGTCATTCCGTTTGTAATTTCCACAATATAATTTTCCGACCCTATAAATTATATATTCTGGATCCTTATGGATAGCGGAGTCGATTAAGCCACGTCCGCCTGTCTGTCTATCTTTCTGAATACCCCAAATAACATACAAACTTGATTTAAATACGGTCAATTTTACATGTTTTAACTTTGGATGCGTGTTACTTTTTATAAGGATGCGTTAACAATAAGCCAATTTTTTTATTTTATTCAGAATATTATCGCAAATACAGCTATATTTAAACAAATTTTTCGAACCTCCGTCGACCCGCCATATCTAAAAAAAATTCGACCAAAATTCCAAAAAAAATAAATAAACCTAAACATCTCTTGAACTAAAACTATTTTTTGTAGATCTTGTCATGCACTATTTATATTTTAAATTTCAGCTCATTCGGATCATAAATAGAATTTTGACGATTTTTTAAAAAAATGAAATACCAGAAGACACCAATTTTGAGCTTACCCATTCCGCCAAGGAAGCTGAAAAACTCGAAGACACCTCAGCTGCAACCTTGTGTAATTTTGTTTTGATATCTCCAATAGTAATTATTTGCAAAAAATTAAAAAGTTTCGCAACCACTGTTCGTCGTGATAGATAACATTTATATTGTGAAAATAAATCAAATTTGTATACCCTACACGACCATAGTGGGTCGGATATTATGCATTTGTGCTGGTGTTTATAGCGACCAAATATATTAGCCTATAAGGTACGCACTATAAGGTATCCCCTTTGACACAGAATCACTTTCTGGGTCGATTTGTGCGCAAAGTACAGTTCGCAATTTTAAAGATATTTCTATATTTCAGATCTGGCAATGTTTTGGCAATGTACTGACAATATACTGACAATGAAACGGTGTTAGCAAAAGATAAAATGTCATCAGATGATTATAAGAAAACCTTACAATTTCATTGCCAGACTGTTGTCAGACAATAGATTTATCTTATGATAAAAATTGACAGTTCACACCGTTGTCAGATTGTTGTATGGCAAAAATTACTAGATCCGTTGTTAAACATTGCCAGAACTGTCAACTCATTTGAAACAAATAATTTGAAATTATTCATCACTTCCTTGGCCTGACTTTTTCCGAATTGCTATTGAAAGAGGGGCGGAGATTTGGCCATTAAAATTCACTATAAAAATAGTGAAAATCTTGCAGTCACAGTTCGCAAAACTAAAGCATTTTTGGGTCGTCGTGAAGCACATTGTCGGACCGCAATACAGAAACTGTTGGAAAAAATCGAGCTGTTGGGACAAGTTGGTGATGTGAAGAATAAAACCCTTGCACGTCGCTCAACAACAACTGAGAATATTGGTGCTGTAGCCCAAAATGTTGAAGAAAACCCAAGATTGTCCATTCCTCTTCGTTCTTAGGAATTGGGCATTTCACAAACGTCATTACACCGTATTTTGGTCGGACTAGGATGATATTGATCTGAACAACGTTTATTTTCAACAAGACGGCACTACGTGCCATACAAGCAACGAAACCATCGTTCTTTTGCGGGAAAAATTTCCGGACCGTGTTATCTCTCGAAGAGGTGATCATAATTGGCCACCGAGATCTTTTGATTTAACACCTTGCGACTTCTTCCGTTGGGGCCACGTGAAAGATAAAGTCTACGCCAATAGCCCAGCTTCGATTCATTACCTAAAACATAGAATTCGTGAGGCTATCGAGGACATAGGGCAGGCACTTTGCGATTTGGTTATGGAAAATTTTATGAAAAGTGTATGGTCCTGTAAGCGTGGTTTTAGTGGCCATTTGCCTGATGTTGTTTTACATTATTAACGGCATACCTTCCTCTATATTATGAAATAAACATCCAATCATTTATCTCAAAAAATGGAATTTTTCTTTGAATACCAAAATAACACCTCTTGTTGGAAAACCCTGTATATCCTTGGGAAGTTTACACTCAGCGCAACCATCATGTTATAAACTTTGCCGTGTCTCAACTTTCTCGGTAAGTTTGCTAATAATTTCGTGTGACTACACGGATTCCACATTTCAGCGGTAAGATTTTTGTTTGGGCCTTGATTGTTTAGCGCCTTCAGCGCCTATTGGCGTCTGGATAAGAGAAGTCAGGTCAATTACATCATAGCTGCAATCTATGATGCAGGTTTCATTAGTTGAAATGTCCCTATTCATTTTCTATTTAATTTATTTTCCAATTTGGTTTCACATTTGTTTTTTAATATTATTAACATAGAGAAACAACAAGAGCGGAAACTAGAAAAAAAAACTCAAACTAAAATTTTACTCAAAACAATTACACATACGTGTGTTGTTTTTGTTTTCAGATAGTTTTTTTTACTAATACATTCTCAGCACTTAGGTTTTTGACTACTGACTTAGGTCTTTGACAGGAGAGTTTCTGCTCTATTTATATTTCTCTATGATTATTAATACGAACTTTTCTTTATTTTTAAATAGTCTGACAATAATGCCAATGTTATATGCATATCTGACAATTAAAAGTGTTTTGACAATGGCAACGTAATGTGTTCAGATAATTGTCAGATGTATGACAATATTATTGTCTTACAATGTACTGACAAATGTTGACATTTGATTTATTGATGGTTGTTAGACATTTTCTGATAATTTTTCTGACAATATTGTTAGATCTGACAACTATCTATACATAGCTTCATATATGTTTTTTGGTCTAGCAAATTACCAAAGAAATCAAACTTAATTTTAAGGTGCTGACTGTAAACGTGATGATATTTATATTAAACTCTAGCTGTTATAATACCACGTGTTACCAAAATTTCACAAAACCAATTTATTTCCATTTAACTTGTAGTTAGACAGGCTATAAATATAAAAAAAAACGGTGAAAGCTTTTTATAATCATGACATTATTTATGAGTTACATTAAATCCTTTTGTTTTTTTTTTTTTTTTTTTTTGCTATTCTTCTTTCCTACAGTTCCCTCCCTCTCTAACACCCACAATTTGTCATCAGTAACGTTCGCTTTCCTGTGGAAAATGCCTTAAGAGTAGATAACAAAAACTTACAAATGAATGCACAAACAAACAAACAAACAAACGAAAGAGCCTAAATCCAAGTCATCTACATTCTAAGTACAAACACATAAAAGCACTAAAACTGTGCTTTTTGCCGGCACTTCAATTTTAAGCTGATAGACATAAATCCTTGCGATTTCTAATGAAAATGAACAACAGTCCGACAAACAACCAAACAACAAAAGCAGACAAATTAAATAAATTTGATATTTTAACGATTTTTGATTAATCCCGAAATGTTATGATGAAACATTTATTATCTGTAAAACAGTTAAAGGCCGTTTTATTTTATTTGAGCAACAATTATGACAATCAATTTAATACGATTTTTAATGTTGAAACTTTTAAGTGTCGTTTTTAAGGGTTATGGCTGTATAAACACATTTTATTGTAATCTGTTGTTCCTACTAAATAAATGATGTTTCTTAAAAGATTAATTATTATGGATGGTGGTGGTTTAATTAAGGCTATTTTCATGGCTAGTGGACATTAGAATAATTATATTTTATGAAGCATAAACTTGATTTTAATATATTGGGTACATTTTTGATTAATCTTGTTTACAATACAAGTATTATGCTTTTAAGTGAAATAATCCATTAATAAATCAATGAACAGCAATTGTTAAGTTTAAGTGCACTGCTACACGTAATGTGATATTTGGATCGCGATCCATTTTAAGGGATTGATGGATCGTGCGCATATGCTACATGTTCAATATTTATCGCGTCAGTATTTCCTTTATATTTGTGCTGTGCAGGTCGTTCGTTGATCAGAAAACCAACGTAAAGCGGGTTAAGATCACGAAGTATGCTCCGCCATCCGATAAAAATAATATCATTTAGTAAAATGGTTTACTAAATAATAAGGCTATTCTGCCATATGAATCGTGATCCATCAATATTGCATGCTACATGTTCACTAAATATCGCTATACTGGATTAGGTTAATATATATAGAATTATACTTTTTAATTTGTTTTTTTATTGTATACCGACATGTTTCACTTTTTTTTCTTCGAAACACAAAAGAACTACAAGCCATCTGGATTCAATTTCATGTCACCTAATTTTATGATGATTGGTCCATAATTAGTCAAGGCCTGCTTCCGAAAATCACTTTAACGAGCATAAATCTCTTAAAAATGTTGGTATATACATAAAATTCAACAAAAATAACCTTCATATAGAACTAAATTACACGACCTTATTCCATGGCGATGGGTGTATAATTAGTCATAGCTCCCATATAAGGCCCTCCTCCATCAACTACTACATGAAGAACAGTTCAAATTGTCACTCAGTGTCTTTATATACGTTTATCCATTCGCAGAAATGCACACACACTTTATAATGTACAAACTTAAATGTACAAGGCAGTTGATGTTAACTCTAACAGCGCCTATGATCAACTCACTCACGAATGCAACCTCTGCCACTATTTATACACATGCCATCTTTTGTTAATCTTCTACAATGATCTTAACAGACAAACTAGAACATCCTAATTCTAGAGCTTTCGATGTTAATGTTAGCAGCTTAAACATTTAGTGTTGCCATACTTACAAACAATGCTAATAACCGCATGCTATCAACATGTTTATAAACATGATGAATGTTGCAGGCAGTCGTTACAGACCGTTAAATTAAAACCGCTATTGCACATTCGTAACAATATTGTCTATTTAAATGACTTAGTAATCTAGATATAGCTACAAAATTGTTCAAAAATATAGGTAGTTGCGGTTTATTGCATATATCTAAGCCATTTGTGGACCAACTTTCCCGTATTTAAATAGCAACCTAAGCGAAACTACTGCGTATGGATTTGTGTATCAGTCATGTACGTAGGTTACTTGGGGGCTTTGTAAATGTGATTTAAACATACAAACCGACATGGCTTCATGGACTCCACTATCTATAACTATATGGGTTATGGGATCGCAAATGAAAAATGTAGGAGAGACAAACTTATGTATATCCTTGCCACTCATGGTGAAGGGTAGAAAAGAGAACAGAAAATTGTTACATTTGTCTCTTTGATTGTAGTAAAATTTTTTTTATATGATTTTGAATTTCAGCTTACGAAATACAATTGAGTTCTTAGTATCAAATATTTCAAGAATTCACAGATTTTCATATTTGAAAGATTTTATATCTAAGTTTACAACTGTTATGAGAGTTGTTAAAACAATAAAAATGTAAGATAAAAACTCTTTAAAAAAGTACCCATTACAAAAGAAATAAAACGCAATTTAATAAAGTAATATTCCAAAATAAACTCAATATCAAAGGAATAATTGCCTGTATAAAAAATCATAATTTATACCTGTAACCATAGAGAAATATACATAGAGCAGAAACTCTCCTGTCAAAGACCTAACTCAGTTGTCAAAAACCTAAGTGCTGACAATGTATTAGTAAAAAAAACTATGTGAAAACAAAAACAACACTCGTATGTGTGATTATTTTGAGTAAAATTTTTGTTTGCGATTTCTTCTAGTTTCCTCTCTTGTTGTTTATCTATGCCTGTAACCATAGAGAAAATATACATAGAAAGGAAACTAGTAAAAAAGTCAAGCAAAAAAATTTCTCAAAAAATTTACACATACGAGTGTTGTTTTTGTTTTCAAGTAGTTTTTTTACTAATACATTCTCACCACTAAGGTTTTTGACAACTAAGTTAGGTCTTTGACAGGAGAGTTTCCGCTCCATGTATATTTTCTCTATACCTGTAACATTTGAACAGAGACAATAAGATTATTACAGCGTCTAGTCGATTGTTGAAAATTGTTGAACAATTATACTTCAATACAAGATTGTGGTGGTGTCTAATTATTTGACAACATTTTCACTTTAACCGCCCTATAACAAATGATGAGGGTTCAATGTTATGTACAGATAAAGTTTCATAAACATAAAACATTTAAAGCATTAATTAAATTACATACTTTTACTTTAATTAAAAATCAATACATCATTAAAGCTTTATATTTAAAACTTTTTTTGTATGTGTTACCACACAACTTTTCTTATTGAATTTTACTTTCTTGTAGGTATAGATGCTTTAATATTTAAATTCCTTTCAATTTAAAACGCAAAATTAAAATCCTCTTTGTTTATAATAAAAATCATTGAAAAAAACAAACAATCAACAAAAGAAAAAAGTCATATCAATTTTCTCCAAAATTCCACACTTCTTCAGTAGGTTTTGATATTTAAATTCTATTGAAACGTTGACATTGTATCTTGGCAATGAATTTATACAATTTATTCAGTTGTTGGTAAATAATTATTGTGTTTTATTGTTATTGCTATTTATCTTTTTATTTTTTTGAGGACTGTCATAACAGTTGTCAACTTAGAGATAAAATCTTTAAAATATGAAAA
The DNA here is from genome assembly GCA_942486065.2 of Calliphora vomitoria. NCBI lineage: Eukaryota > Metazoa > Arthropoda > Insecta > Diptera > Calliphoridae > Calliphora > Calliphora vomitoria. The sequence continues at coordinate 110,144,533 of OW818030.2, read as the reverse complement.
TCTTTGAATTTTTGAAATAATTGATAATAAGAACTCAATTGTATTTTGTTAGCTGAAATGCAAATCAATATTCAGCTTGGTTTTCTATTTAAATTCGGGAAAATTGGCCCACAATTGGCTGAGATATTGGCAAAAACCTCGTCTACAAGGCGAATTTATATACAAGGTGGTGTCTGTGGCGAATTCACGCAAATACGAGCGAATTCATTAATTTTTTATATATGGAGTTTGATATTCGAAACAACTCTCTCATTGTTTCGAATGTTGAACTCCATATATAAGAAATTAATTAATTCGCTCGTATTTGCTTAAATTCGCCACCGAGACCACATAAATATAGCTTGCCCGACTACCTCGATTTTGAAACTACTATTTACATATCTATATCTGGTTTACTAAGTCATTAGGAAATACAATATCAATATCTAATGATAGACATTTCCAATGACTTATATAACGTCATAGCACTTCGGACCAACAATGGGTCGAAATCGGGAAAAATATTTTTGAACCGAGTTTTTTTACCAAATTTTTTGCTTACCATTCAATTTGTTCACTCATACTCTTATAACTTTCATCCTGAGTGGCAAAACTAAATAGGTGTTTGTATTTCTGGATTGTTATAAATATACAAGCAATAAACCACGACTACCTAGGTTTTTGACCTATTATTGATTCAGGTCAACCATTTGGGGAGGGATATAAAGTAAAATTTATTTTACATTTATTCTTTTTTATGTTAAAACTGAAGTAGTCGGACCTACAACGAGTCAAAATCGGAAAACAAAACTTGTAATCAGCGTTTTTCACCAACAATTTATTTTACCATAAATTTTGTTCCGCTAATAAAATTTGTTCAGCCACAAAATTTAAAGCATAATTTTCTGAAGGCTTTTTGAATTTTAAACCATTTATTCTATCCTCGCTGTTAATATTGTATACTACTTTAGAGCTTAGAACATATCGGTAATTTTTGTGAAAAATTGGAATTGTACAAAATATGTATGGTCAAATTAGTAGGAGCAGTGGGAAATTGGAAAAATTAAAATTTATAATTAAAAACAAAATATTAGCGGTATTCACAATGTAAAGTACTTGGCCTGGTAATGTAGTAAATGAGCAGAATTTGCCGTTCAAGCAGCATTTCGGACATGTAAAATGGTACCAATTTCCTAATTTCACTGCTTTTGGATGAAACCTGCTGCTTGCAAACGTTATGAAATTTCTGACCGAGTACCGCCCAATTATTTTGCAAAGATTTGACAATAATCTTCATGGAGTAATGCCTCCAATTCTTGGTCTCCAAAAGGGCCAGGGCAATCTTTGTTTTCCGTGTCAAAATTACCACTTCTGAACACATTCACCATAAGTTTTGATGAGCAATCGATGTGCTTCAGCGGCACTTTTCAAATTAAAGAATTAAAGCAAAACTTCCAGCATATAACACAAAATTCGACATTTTCGAAGCAAAAAAAAATCTTTGTTGTTTACATAATAGACCATAGACCATAGAATAATATATCCATAGAAGCGTTACTGAGAGGGAAAAAACCTAAGTCTGTTGTTAGAAACCTAAGTCGTGAGAATGTATTAGTACCAAGGCGAATTTACTGTACAGGTGGCGTTAACAGCACAACTGATATATTTTTTTTGTTCGCCTTGGGGGCCAACTTGTCAAAAGTTGTTTACAAAACAAATTTATTTTATATTAAAAGTTGTTTTGTTTACCTTTTCAGCTTAAAAAAAAAGTTTATTTCAAAATTATTTTAATTCATCAAAGCACCAAATATCAATGCGCAGAGAAGCCTACATGTCACATGCTGGTATTTTAAGATCTGTTAAAAGAATAGGTTAACCAAAGTACAACCAAGTACAACAAAGCATCTAGCTCCGGAGTGTATATTTGGAGCATTAGCGCTACCGAGCTTTCAGGAGACACCCTTATTCTATCAGTTTTTTCATTTGCTGTACTATCTTCGGATGTTTTCTCTGGTCCAACCAATCAATTCAACAATGTCTGCATTAGATGTTTAATTTTTTCCATTTGAGCAAAATTAACGCGTTTCGTAAATAAAAGTGTCCTGCAAAGTACTAAAAAAAAATTGCCAAGAATTCTGTACAAGTGTATTAAAGCGGTTCGGTTTATATTTTTTATGAAAATCGAAGTTAAAAGTTCAAGTATTTTGATGTGTTTAATTCTTTCACAAGTGTGGTGAATTCACATATCACAAGTTCGTGTGAAGAGAGTAATTATTATTACTCTCAGCTTACTCTCAGTTGTGCCTCTAGTTGTACCCTATGCCATAGACTGTCAAAGACCTAACTCAGTTGTCAAAATCCTAAGTGGTGAGAATGTATTAGTAAAAAAATTAAAATCACTTATCTTTTTGACAACTGAGTTAGGTCTTTGACAGGAGAGTTTCCGATCTATGAGTATTTATCTATGATATAATGTTCAATAACTAAATGAGAATAAATGGCAGATATGTACCCTTTAAAATGACATATAAGTTATTAAAAACAAAAACCGCGTTCAAAAGATGAGTCATCTATTGTAAATCCCGCATTTTTAAGTCATACAACTAATAGAATTCGATGCATTCATCACTCATCTCATTTTTTTAAGGGTCATCAGAAAATGTACAGTTGAATGGCAAAGAAAAATTCCTTGTATATACGTTTATTCCTATAATGGATCTAAGAAAACTTTCAACTGTGAGAAATTGTAAATTGTATTTTAATTGTCTTTCTCAATTAATAAAAATTGTTTCTGACCAGCTGACAAAAACAGAGTAACAAATTGAAGAATTATCGATGATATTAGTGCTCATGAAATCAGAATGTTTTAATTTGAGACAGTACTTAAAGAACATATCAAAATAATCAGCGGATTTGAGTATAAAGTCTCGTAAATTACAGGAAAACGTTATGTATTTTATCTTTTCAGAGATTCCCCGAATTCGAGAGCTCCCAATGACGACCTTGTATTACTCCCACTCAAGGCCAAAGATGCCTTTTAAGTCCCCAATTGTAATCAATATAGATGCTGGGAAATAAATTTTGATTCTGCGTAATAAATTTAAAATAAAATAAGTCTGTTTTTCCACAATAATGTCTGTCTTTTTACCTTCAAGTCTACCTATCTATTGGAAGCATATTACGCATTACAGGCATCATTGCTAAATTTTCATTGTTTATTTTTTTATCGATGACTTCATAATAATTGTGTTGACAAAACAATTATATCACGAGCTTCCATTGTTTGTGTTATTCTGAATGCTATTGTATTGTAGATGTTGTTTTGATTGTCTTCTGTTTTGAGATAAGAATTTCTATATTTTTTACTTTTTTGCTAAAATTATACCTTTCTTAGGTAGTATTCCCAAAGGAGTAGAAGCCGTATTTGTTTAACAAATTGTATTTTACAGCTTTATTTATTTACATGTTTTTGGAAAAAAGTTTACAGTTTTAAGGGTGAAACAAGATTCACATTAATTGAACAATGATTATGATGTTTATAGTAAAGGAGTTTTTCATCGAGTAAATAGATTTGATTGTTTTAAGATAAAAGCAAAACACCAAGATTATAAAATATTTATGTTTATTAGTTTCGCATGGAACTTTTGATGTGTTTAAATTCCTTCTAGAAATTGGAGATTTGGATCAGGTTTTATTTATTTGTCTCATATTCACTTAACTATTACTAGCAATATGTATTAGCTACTCCCATATTACGATTAAATCAACCTTAATGTTTATATTTAGACATCAAAATCCCTTGAAACTTTACACACATCTGATGTAATTCTATATTTTCATAAGAAGATTAAACTTTATAATTTGAACTTTAACCTTAGTGATGACAAATACGACGACGATGAATATGATGGAAATGACTAAGATAATAATAATGTTAATGATAATTATATCTACTGGCATCATATGAGAGAAGTAACAACATTATTAACTAAGGGTGTCCCGAAATTCATGCAGGATTAGAATTTCAACAAAACAAAAAAAAAAAAAGCAGTTTGACAGCTAACAGTCTAGAATTAGTAGAATTGGAGCCTTAAACTAGAAAATAATACATTTTCATTGTTGAACAATAATTGAAAAATAATGATAGCGCCAACTCTCCTTGATGGCTTTGATAATTTTCAAAATTTACGCATTTGGGATTCAGAAAACCAACATGTTATTGTCGAAGAACAAATGCATCCATATTGTGTCACAAAATCGAATTTTTGTTTGGAAAAAAGTAGAACAAAAAGGTCGAGAAGTCTACCAACAAAACAAAGTTGAATCTAAAAGGTTTTCCAACAAGAGGTGTTATTTTGAATCACCCGGTATTTCGGTAGCTGTCACTTTTGAAACTTTTATTCTTTGACATTGGACAAGTAGAAACTACACCATTACTAAAAATGGAACGATACACGCTTCTTCAACGCATTAAAATGATTAAAATTTACTACAAAAATTGTGAAAATCTTGCAGTCATAGTCATAGCAAAACTCAATACAGAAATTGGTGGAACAATTCGAGCTGTTGGGACAAGTTAGTGATGTGAATAATAAAACCCATGCACGTCGCTCTAGAACAACTGAGAATATTGCTGCTGTAGCCCAAAGTGTTGAAGAGGTTTGTCCATTCCTCGTCGTTCTTTGGAATCGGGCATTCCACAAACGTCATTACAGCGTATATTATGGTCGGAGTGGGATGATATTGATCTGGATAAATTGTTTTCTCTCAAAGAGTAGATCACAATTGGTCACCGAGATCTTGTGATTTAACACCTTGTGACTTCTTCCTGTGAGGTCACGTGAAAGATAAGGTCTACGTCAATAGCCCAGCGTCGATTCAAGACCTCAAAAGTAGAATTCGTGAGACTATCGAGGACATAGGCCAGGCACTTTGCGATTTGGTTATGGAAAATTTCATGAAAAGGATATGGTCCTGTAAGCGTGGTCGTGGTGGCCATTTGGCTGATGTTGTTTCTCATTATCCACGGCATACCTTCCTCTTTATTATGAAATAAACATCCGATCATTTATCTCAAAAAATGAATTTTTTCTTTGAATACCAATATAACACCTCTTGTTGGAAAACCGTGAACTAAAAACATTTATAATATAGGATACTATAAGAGATAAAGCCCATAAATTTTGTACGGTTATTCTACCATCAATATTAATATTTAGGACAAGAATGGGCGGACTGTAAATAGTGAGCGCGGCACTCTCCATGCAAACCAAATACTAAAATTCATATCTACCTGTTTAATTGTAGTATATAAAGCCTTGAAACTTTGTATGAATTACTTATTTATGGCAAAAATGGACAAACTAGCAGTAGTGGGGCGTGGCACCTAGAATAGATATAACAAAATTTATATAAGCGAAGCTATAGAAGATATCAATCTAAATATTTATAAAAGGTCAGAAATGCGCGGACAAAATTAAGTAACTGTTAAAATGTATGTACATTTGAAAACCTTCTATATATATCCCAGCAGTTAAGCAAGTAGTCAATGTATCCCTTATGGACAGTAATCGTCATAAATGTCCTTTCACTTGGCTGACTCCAATTTATACATTTTGGTCATTTGACACGTATGAGCTCTTTGTAGTGCAGAGATAAGACAATTGGTTACTAATCTAGCCTGAAGACAATTGTCACTTAAGTGTCTCTAAGTAATATGGAGTGTAGTCACTTTAAACATTTTGTGAGTAATTCGTTCAAACTGGTTTTATACACATTGTGTTGATATAATTCTCATACAGTTAATTTTTATTTTTACTTAAGTATACTGATATCCCATGTAACATAGCATGAAGTTAATAGTCAGTTTAGTGTCCCTTAGTAACCGATAATGAAGTCACTTTAAACGTTTACTTTGTACTGCACTTTAAAAAGTAGTTATTTTACCCACCAGAAGTAATCCATTGGAGAGTTGTCGAAGAAAGGTTTGTTTACAAGCTATTGTTTATTGTTATTACTATGATTTGTCTCTTTAGCTGACTATTTGAAGGCAATTAGCATCCGTACATGTTAAAATAACTTGTTATGTAGCTGCTCAAGTTACCAATTAGTTATGTAGCTGCTCAAGTTACCAGTTAGATAGCTAGTAAGGTAAGTGACGCTATTTAGCCAGAATGTGAATACAATACGTTGACTACTTTGGACCAGCTATTAGACAGTTTCATTGTAGTCAAGAAGGTTCAATTAACCCCCTGCTTAGGACATGCAGTGTTACGTGAAGTAACTATTGAAGTAACTAGTTCCCACCCTAAATGATGGGTAAAATCACTAGTTCGGGACTGTCTCCTAGAGCTGCTGGGGTATTAAATTCAATGTATGTTTGTTTGTGTATTTGTATGAATGTTTGCGTAATTGTACTTTATAGAAGGCTAAAGTAATGAAAAATCTAATGGTGTCGACCTTTATAACTGGAAAGTATAAAGGGATTTTGTATTGCTGCCACGTATTTCGATAATAACTTCGGAAATGCCATTTGATTTTAAGCGATTTGATTATTATCAATGACAATTGATAAAGCTCAAAGTCGGTCTTTTCAAGTTTTTGAATTTTTGTTGTAATAATTTTATAAAATGCGGGTTTCTCATCAGTAAATCTAGCAACCACATATTTTTAAATTCTTTACCATGAGTGGTAAGGGTATATATAAGTTTCATTCGGTTTGATATTTCGACATTTTAAATTTGTGACCCCATAAAGCATATAAGCGATATAGCCATGTCCGTCTATATCGTTTACATTATACATACATCAATATATCCGCTATTTAAAATCGAAAATATCGGCTCACAAGTGGTTGAGATATAAGGTAAAAACCAAGACAACATCGATTTTTTACGCATTTTCTATAACATCAGGCCAACAGGCCCACAACCAGTAAATTAAAAAGGAAATATTATGCTACATTAACGAAATTCAGCCGCATATATGCAAATTTTGACAAAAGAGTGAATATGTAGCAGAAAAACAAAGACATAATCTTACCAAAAGCTACTCTAACTATTATTATCCTATTTGAGATTATTACATTCGATATTGAGCAAGAAATCTAGTACATTTTGTTTTAATTTCCCAACAAAAATAATTTTTCGATACGAAAGGTAATTCGGCTCTTTTGTTTTATATTTAAATAAAATTTTAGCTATCATTTGGGACTCCCTTAATTCTAAATAGCTTCACATATGCTTTTGTGTATGAGCCAAAGGGTATGAATAAATTGGGTTAATTCTATATTAATACTTACTATTATTAGACAAAACCTTAACTATGGAGTGAGCCACTTCAAAAAACTTTTTGTTTTCAACAATTTGAAAAAGATTAACTATGAAGGGGATTATATTGAAATAAATATTAGAGTTTCTTTAACAAACATTACTTGCTACTAGTGAAATTTCAATTTAAATAACTCAACAGATGTTAACAGTTTATAATCAAATTGTTAACAGTGGAAATAAATGGTATTTTTACAGGGGCTTCCGAACTTTGAGAGATAGCGGCCACACTGTTGAAGCTACATCTGTCAAATTGGTTGTCAGTTATTCTGTTTGTCTTGCCAATTCACCAATATAGAGTTCAACTTTCCCGAAACTTTATCCGCGCAATATCATCTTACGTGGAGGTAATGTGAACTTGGCCACGGAGATCGTGCGGTTTGACCCCGTTAGACTTTTTGTTGTGAGGTTTTCTTAAATCACAGGTCTATATAATAAGAATAAGCCACAAACCACAGCAGACCTCAGAGCCAACATAACACATGCCATCGGTCAAATACAGCCTGATCTATGCCCTAGGGTCATGGAAAATTTGGATGCACCCCAACAAACAGTGTTTCGGCTTACATTTGCATGATGTTATATTCCATACATAATGGCATCGATACCCCTTTTTAAACGTACAAAACATGTCGATGAAATCTCAAACCACTTTGTTTAATATAAATTTAAAGATAAGAAGCGCTTAATGAAAGACCCTTTACAAATAAATTCATTTAATTAAGTCGTAGTTTCTGATGAGATTGTCGTTGGTGTTAATTTCATAGTTAATCTGATAGGAAATTAATTTTTTAATTGGGTGTATAACTTAAAAATTCGGGATTTACAATGGATGGCGTATATATTGTAGGTGGTTTTTGTATTTAATAACTAATATGTCATTTTGAAGGGTAAATATCCATAATTAATTCTCATTTAGTTATTGAACATTATAGTTTAAACAACAAAGTTTTTTTGGGTTCGAAAATGTAGAATTTTTTACAAGCACACCGATTGCTCATCACAGAAACACAGTGAAGGAGTTCCATCAGTTTCAACGTGCGGTTTCAGAAGTGACGATTTTGACACGGAAGACAAAGATCGCATAGGTCAGTCAAAAAAAATTTTAAGAACAAGAATTAGTGACATTACTCCATGAAGATTATTGTAAAACTAAACAGAGCCTGCTAAATCTTTGGGAGCTACTCGAGCAACAATTTCAAAACGTTTGCGAGCAGCAGAATTCATCCAGAAGCAGTAAAATTAGGTTCCTCCATACGAATTGAAACAAGAGACCAAGAAAGACAATTTTGCATGTTCAAAATGATGCTTGAACGCTATAAAAGAAAATCGTTTTTCCTCCGAATCATTATCTGCGATGAAAAATGGATCCATTACGATAACCCGAAGTGTAAGAGACCAGCCGAATCGACACCAAATCCAAATATTCATGGTGCTATTCTCTGTATTTAGTAAAACCAAACGGTATTAAAACTCGGCTCTCGCCCATTTTATCCCCTTAAAAGTAAAAAACGTACCACACACCTGTCCACTTATTACTGGCATAAATTTAGATTAACTTGGATTTTGTTGGTGCTAGCGTTATTAGTTCCGGAGATATAGAGATACCGAATTTTCCCAATTTTATCACATTAGTGGATCTACACATCGGTAGATGGCTTACATATAAAATTTCAAGATAAACAAATTTTAAATTTGGGAAAAATTGTTGTATGGGAAAATTCGAAAATCAGCTATACGAATGGACCGCATGTACCTAATGTAGCAGCCGAAATGTCAACCGGGATGTTGCATTTTCCAATGTCCAGGAATTGTTTGGAAAATATTTCTTCAGATTAATCGTTCTGCAGCTCGACAATCATTTTGAAAGTCAACTTCAGTTTCTTGACGTGTTTCCCAAAAAAAGGACGACTTCAAACATGCATTAAGTTCATCGGCTGTCGCTGATAGTGAAATCACTAGCATTATTTGCCGAAAAAAACCTGCCAACAGAATCATTGCACCACCAATCCGGCTTTGATTGTTTCGTAAATTTTGCAAAGTTTTGTCTAATGCGCCATTGTACACTCATCCCAAACAATCAGTTTGCTTTGCTTCAAAACTTTGGCCACTGTTCTTTTCAATGATTTGCATATTCAATGGCAACTTGAGTGGTGAAAGAACAGTTTGACCGCCTTTCAACAAAGTAGCTGCAATTCCCGATGAAGTCGATTCAACAGTGGATCGTTTGTTTGAACTGATTCCATCAAGTCATCTCAATTATATTGTTTATCGCGTTGCAACTCTTATTTAAATGTGTCATGCATCGGAAATACCTTGTTCGACATCATCAAGCACATGTCCTCAATTAATATCAAAACCTCGTTGTAAATTTCTTCGTTCAGTTGCAAATTTGGAGTTGTTGTTCTAATAAGTATCTGATGCAAAATATCATCACACATGGCATCTTTGTATTTGTTCCACAAATCAGTCGGTTTGATGAGAATGTTAAGATAATTATCGAAAACAATATTCGTATTTGATGAGCACTTGACATAATCACATATCCGAGAGTGCACTCCCAAAGAGTGCACTCACAATTCACCATTTATAGTTCGCAAATCATGGAATGATGTTGGGCCAAAATTGTTGACTAATAGCAAACTCAAATAGAATTACTCATCGTTTCTTGGGTGGAATGTATAAATGCGACATTATGCATCGGTGAAAAATTAATAAGGAAATTTGTCAAATTTCTTTGACGATTGATTCTTAGTATAATATCTTGACATTACGGAGTATAGCAGCATTCGGTCAATGTTGTAGATGGCGGTTGATCAACTCATTATAGTACATTCTCCTCAGTAAATTACACTCTTTGACCAACAGTTGGATGTCGTCATGAATGAGAAATGAAAAAATGCGACAGATTGCTTTATTACTGCTAACATAGCAAGCCATTTAAAATTTGAATTCTCTGCACTAACTCAGTCATGTTAGTGCCTTTGGTTACATATTTGCAGATATATAAGTGGGCGTATTAGTGACGTGGTCAATTTTTGCTGTAAATTGTAATATTTATTTTGGTAAATGACCCAGTAGGAAAAGTTCAGTAATTAAGATCTTAACAATTGAGAAATAAGCACACTTCAAATATAATTATTAAAACATTGAACCAGCGAGTTTTGCTACGGCACATGTAATGAGAGAAGTTTGATAATTACCGAATAATGGAACGAACAAGTTTTGTTGCTAACTACAATTTTAAGTCACGCAAAAATATAAAAGAGAACATACATCCATACAATCTATATGATACTTTCCACAAATCACCAAAAAGGCTGCCAGAATCAACGGTTATATCGATTTTTTTTTTAATTTTTCTAAAGAACGAGTTTTGCTTCTTACCTACCCATTGGTTTCGATCTCTTTGGAACAGTGTATCCTATAATGTATTGTTTCGTTCTTGGTCTCAAAAGATGGGCAGTTCTTTTGGCACGGAATTCATATATTGGCAGAAAGGTCACAGCTAACAATGGTCAATACTTTGAATAAATTTCTGAATTTATAAAATCTTGCATTTTTTAAGTCATGTACCCAATATTTAAAATAATTTCATCAATTGGATTAAAACCGAATTCTGATAACACTGAAAAGCATTTTAGGTCATTTTCTTGAGTATCATGTCTTATATTCGAAATTTAAGAGTAGTGATATGTTTTTTAATAAAAAAGTTTAAATATAATATTTCAATTTTATTTCTAAGTATTTTTTTTTAGTACTCTCAACATGTTTCTCTTTTTGGTTGTATGTTTGTGATAACAAAAACTTTGTAATGTTTTCTTTAAGCTTTTTGAGCCAAATTAAGTTTTTTATTTTCTATTTATCTCGCACCACATTTATCTCAAATTACAAAAATATACAAACGAACAAACACATGTAGATCCTTGGTGTATATGTGTCAGCAGGAAAGCGTTTGTATGTAGATTTCATAGTTACGTGTAGAACAATACGGTACATATACACAGTCGCCTTAGCAACCATTGAAGCAAAGCAACCAAACAGCCAGCCAGCCAGCCAGCAACCCACCATTTAGCCCCAATGCTAAAAGATCATATGGCAGTCATTCTGACAGCCAGCCAGCCATATAACCAGCCAACGTAGCCAGTCATCCATCCAGCATTGTTTAGTAAAACGTGACAAAAACTATCGTCAACAGTGTTATAAATCATTAAAAGAGCTGAAACAAAAAGGAATAACATATCTCAACTTTTTTAGCTTCCCATAAAAAAAAGCAAAACCAAACAAAAAGACAAAAAATTCGAAGAAAAACTTAACAAAAGAAACTTAAACTGAAATCCCTAGCAAAATTATGATGTAAATAAAACAAGTTGTAAAGTAAATAAAGACGTATGTCTGTATGTATGAACTCGCCTTAAAATGTATGAAATACATACTAGTATTTGACAGGATAAGATATGTAAAATAAGGACCTTTTTAAAGAGTTTTTCTTAACCATACTGTCAGCCACACTGCAAAAAGGGGAATAAGAATGAATGCAAACTCAAAATTCATGTAGTGTTAAGTTTTATATTTTTTTAAATATATTTTATGACCTAAAGCGCTCGGAGTTTAGGGTTGGAAGTTGTAGTTGTAGTTTCTGCTTGTGTTGGTAAATACAAGCATATTAAGGCATTATTTTATAGTTATTACTAGTGAATAGCTGTTCAAAATTTGGTTACATTAACCTGCTAAGCATTAATAATTTCAATTAACGAAAAGATTCAGTTGAGATACAGTTAAATGGTATGGGATTGATAAAGATACACTCAGGGAAACTGAACAAAAATAGTCTACAATTACAACTTGCTGGCTTTAATTGCCTCCGAATTGAACCAATTATAGCTTTGTTCTTGGCAAAAATTCAGTTAGATTTCCAGTGAGTAAAGGGTTTCCTAATGAGCTAAATTGTCTGAGACTGTACTCGGACAAAAGGCCTATACGGTTTTGCTGTCATATAAGCACATTTCTCCTACTGAATCCAAAATCCAATGATGTTACACGATCTTGGATGCAAATACTGATCAACGAAACGAGAGGGTACAAGGAAATTTCTTATACAGTAATCGAATGTTTACATGAGACACTGAAAATGATGCAAAATGTTTGTTCTATGATTTTAAAATATATGGAATCTACTATATATAATCTCTTGTAGTATACATGATATTCGCATTAGATGTTGTAAGAAAATAGTTTTAAGTACAATACAATTTAGAGTAATCCATTTTCTGATTTGTGATTTTTAAAAATTTTGCTCCCTCTAGGCTTTATCGTGCCATCAACAGGCATATGAACGGACATAGCTAGATCGTCTTAAAATATTATAAGAACCCAGGACTTGTAAGGGTCTACGACCAATATTTCGATGTGTGACAAACGGAATAACAAAATCAATGTAGCACCCAACTTTTCGGTGGCTGGTAAAAAATATCGTGTGAGTATTCAAGTGTATACTTGTTATAAATATTTAATTATTTCATATTAATCATACGCATACATGGCCAATAATTACATTAGACTATAACAGTAATGCCCAAACACATACCTTCAAAGCTTTGGTTGTGTTGGTAAAACACAGGAGAATAAAAATCAACTCAACATATCAATGTTGTACACAGAGAAACTGAATTCGTTCTCTGAGATGAAAACAAAGCAACAAACACATGATCATTATAAGAAGCTTATAGTGTATGTGTATCAAAGTAACTTCAGCAGAATTGTCTTGCCCTATTACGTGTTGTGATCTTGGGTGAGACTGGACTATAACGATAAATGCCGCTCTGATCGCATATATTTAAACCTTAATAACGCTAGATTTATCAAAAAGACACCAGGATCACACCACAGCATGTGAGTATCAAATCATTCTTGTTCCATTCCCTGCAAGCAGAGAAAAAACATGGTTTGGCATGATTACGACATTTTCTATTTAATTCACCAATGAAATCACTATAGTATAATTTAAAAAAACACAAAGTTGAATGTTATCAGATTAATAAATGAAAACTCATTTTAAGGATATTAGGATCAGTTGAAAAGTCAATATGATGATATGTATTGTTGAATTGAGCACAAATCCCCTTTTTACATTCTTTCGGGGGAAAATATAATATGAGTGTGGATATTTCATATTAAATTTAGTTTTTAAGTGATTATACAGTGATTATACAGTACAACTGTAAATATGTAAATTGCACTATCTGATAAGTTCCTGGAGGAAACATAGTATGTAAGGAAAATATATAAATTTAGTTTTAAAAAACAACACGTAAGCAATGAATTTTTGGAAAAAATAAATGAAATGAATTGAATTGAGCACAAACTCTACGCATCGGATCAAAGTTTGTATAATTTGAACGTAAATATTGGATTTTAAATGGAATATAATTTCTTGTTTTACGATTTGGAACTATGAATTCGATTTTGCGAAGAAGGAATTCCGAATTAGTTGTTCCATTCATTAAATAAATAATGAATGAGATATTATTAGGGTAGGAAGTTTAGTAAGTGCTAATCGACTTTCATATGACGGTAGATTAATGTTAGAATTCCATGGGAGTTTGCGAAGGCAAAATAAAAGGAATAGTTTTTGAACTTATTCAATTTTCCTTATATAGGTTTCGTATAGCGGATCCCTGACCACACAAACATACTTTAAAATTGGTCTCACAAGTGACATAAACAATTTCTTTGTGACAAAAGGATCATAATACCCCTTTGGCTTTATTAATAGTTTGTGAAATGTGAGAATTAAAACATAATTTATTATCAAGTAATATGCCAAGAACAAGGAATACCTCAACTTTTTAAAGTTGATGCTCATTGATGGAGTATCTACAGAGTACTGGACTTCGTCTGTAGAATGTCATTGTTTACATTTTTTCAAATTCAGGTCCATTAAATCCTTATTACACCATTGGCTAAAATTATCCAGATCAGCTTGAAGTAAGGAACAAAAAACATGGTTCTGGTAAACATAATCTAAGAGCAAAGATAAGATTTATGTTTGTAGTCCAAACATGTTATGATCATTACAAGTATCATAAAATATCATAATATGTTAATCATATTATGATGTAAATCAATCATAATATGACCCAAAGTAATCATATTTATGACCCAATTAAATCATATTATGATCCAATTAAGTAAAAATAACATAGCTTAGACAAACACCAACACTCATAACTGGTGGGAAAAAAGACTATTAAAATTAAACATATTTTGTTTGCATTTTAAACATATTATGACTATGCGTATAGAAACTTAATATTTAATAGTAGTGATTCGGTGAACAATATTCATATTTATAATTGCGATGAAAATATAAACGTTTACAGTAACTAAAATATTGTTGAAATTAAATTAAATATATTGCCACAAAGAACATAGTATAGTTGTCGTAACCATGTCGAACCATGTTTTTTATCTGCGTGTGGTTAGATTAGTTTAAGCTAAGAGCTTAACATCATCGACATACATTAACATTTTACTATTGCTTAATTCACAAAACCGCTTGTATCGAGTGTATTATTGTATTAAAATACAATAGTACAAGTTTGATGTTGGAAATTTTAATACAAAAATTAAATACACTTACACCCATTAACACGAAGTCTTAATAGTCAAACTGACAGTTTTTATACAAAATTAATTTTGCCGGCAGTAACATTATCTACAGATGTTATTTTCGTTAAAATATTAAACAAATAAATCGGTTTAAAAGCTAAATATGCGTCTCCTGAAAAATTAATTGTTTTAAATGTTTGTCCTCTGTGTGTAGATGGAAACAAGTTTGTAGGAGGTGTATTAAGCACATATTTGCGTGTCTTAAAATTCTCCATATTTTAAGTAGTTATAGGTAAGGGGATGGGTCAAAAGTCTGCGACTTTTTGAATTTCTCGCCTCTTAACTTACAGGGCAACAAATCTCCTGTCAAGAGGCATCTGTCAGTGTAATCCTGTAAAAATATAAACAAGCTCCATTATTTAGTATGCTTTTGACAAACATTGATAGAGGACTACAGCGTGACTTGAGGAGAAAATGAAAAAAGAGAATTTCGTGTGCTCATTTAACATTATTTTTTGTGGAAAAAAAATCCATCACTCAAGCCAATGCTAAACTTGATAAATACTATGGCTACGCTGCACCTTCAATTTCAATGGTATAAAAGTGGTTTACTCTTATTGCGTTGTGACCGTACAACATGTAGGATGCCGAAAGTTCTGGACGCCCAGTTGAGGTCTCCACACCCGAAAAAATTGAAAGGATGTACGATATGGTGTTGGCTGATTGAAGATTGAAAGTGCTAGAGATTGTGGAAGTCATATGAATCGCACATGACTCAATGGTTTCAATTTTGAAAGATCACTTAGGTATAAGAAAGCTTTCCGCAAGAAGGGTGCCGCATCCCACAATCGACGTCAAACGCAATCGTGATCACATATGCAGTTTCCATTAAAAAAATCAATGAATTATGCTACGAATTGATTTAGCCTCGAGTGACTATTTCTTGTTTCCAAGCCTTAAGAAACGTATCGGCGAAAGAGATTTGACTCCAACGATGAATAAAAATACATACTTTCATGACCTCGACAAATCATATTTTTTAAAAAGGGAAAACTAAAATGATTTTTTATCCAAAAACCTGTGTTTCATTCAAAAAGTCACGGTATTATTGACCCGCCTTTGTATATAGGAGAATATTGAAAACTATTAGCATAAAGAAATAAATACAGGCAACATATAAATAATCTTGGATTTCTGCTAAAATAACTACTTTTATCTTTCGCACTTACTGGCAACTGCCAAACAATAATCTAGTATTTAAAAAAAAAACGCAGTAGTCAGGATAAATCCTCTTCTATTGGGAAATGTGCACACAATCAATATTGTGAAAACAAACCACTCTTCTGCTCGTTTACTTTGATTGAAATGAAAAATACAAGTAAGACTATTATATTCGGCTCTGCCGAATCTTTTATACCCTCCATCAATATGTGGATATACATATCATTATATATACATTTTTTATTGACAATAAAATATTTTCCTGATATAGGGGCTATATTGAGGCATAGGGTCAATTCTGGACAGGTTCCACAAAAAATGGTAGAAAGATTTTAGTTCATATAAAACATATTTGTGTCCAATTTTATAACGATATTAATTATTATAAGACAATTATGAAGGTTCATGTCATTTTCTAAGTGGGACCTTGTATGGGGACTAAGGACAAATATTGCCAGATTTGCGTCATACTTTACAGTGTAATTGCAGAGTACTTAAAACTTATTTGTACAAAATTCTATTAAGTAGCCGCATAATCAACATATTAATGACTGCCCAACCATTTGCATGGAGGCTAGGTGAAATCATGGACCAATATTGCCCATTTTCCAAATCAAACAAACTTTATCAGCAGAGAGTATCAGCCAACTAGCCCTATTGTGTTTTTAATAGACAGACAGAAGGACGGACGAACGAACATAGCTAGATCGTATTAGAATCTTATGAGGACCCAGGATATATATACTTTTTATTTCTAAGACCAATATTTCGATATGTTACAAACGGAATGAAAAAATCAATATGCCACCCCTTCTTTTTTTTCTGATGATGGGTATAAAACATGTTGAAACTTTCACAAAAACATTGAGAATATTGCATTTTACTTTTTTAACCACTATTTATTTTGTTTTTCGGTTAAAGTTATTGCACATACTGCTCAATACGTAGAGAGGGTTTGAAAAAACTATAACAAAGTTGTTTATATTTTTCATCGCACAAAAACAAGTCTTTAAAATTCAATTTTAAATATTAAAAAACTTTTTAATTGAGAGAAAATGGCTCAAGCATTTGTTTGTTGATTTTTGTTACAGAAAAAATATGTCATATTAAAGTAATTGATTTTGGTTCTTAGAATTGTAGCTTTTGAGGTAAAATAATAAATAACTAAAATTCTGGGGTAAATTTCTGACTTCTTAAAGAAAACACAGTTTATGTTAAATGCTTAATATTTATTTATATTTATTAGTTAATTATCTTCCATTTTTTGTTGGATCTCAGTGTATTTTTATTAATATTTTCTTTTATTGTATTTATAATAATGTATGTTGTAGGATTTTTTATTGGTATGTAAATAATAAATGAAATATTTTCAAAATTATTTTCATTTTTTTTTATAATTTTTTTTTTATTAAATTTTATTTAGCATTCAGTTTAAGCCAATTTTATATAACAATTTATTTTTTACTAAGTTTTTAAGTATTATACTGGAATTTGAAATCATAAGGAAACTTTAGCTAAAACAAACTAATTTTTAAGAGTTTTCTTTTTGGAATAACTTTTAAGTTTTTCATTTAAAAATACAAAATACATTTACAGTTACAATTACAATTAAAATAATATAAAATAATTATTAAATAATTATTTATGTACATATGTTTATTTGTTTGTTGTTGGTTTGGTTTTTAAAGTAATTTTTATTGAATTTTTTTTATTTTTTTTTTAATTAATATCTTTTTTATCAATATGCATGTGTATATGTTTGTTGCAGGTGTGTGAGTGTTTATGATATAAGGTTTTTTTTGTTTTTCTTTTAAGTACACAGAGAGAAATTTTATGTTTAAACTAAAGTTTTACAAACTAAGAAAATATCGTTTTAATAAGTTATTGTGTTATTAAATTTCTATGCCGTTTATTTTCAAAATGTCTCATGATTTTGTATAAAAAATGTTTTGTGTGAAAAGTAGAGATTTTCATAAAATTAGTTTTCATAACAAATTAAAATGTATATAAAAATGTATAGCTTAAATTATTGGATTTTCTTTTTTATATTTATATATCGATACTTAACAATTAATTGACACTTAATATTAATCAATAAAAAACGTACAAAAAAGAAACAGAAATTTATAATAAGTGTAAAAGTTTTTGAAATGAATAGATAGATGGTCTAAAAGGAATTTAAGGAAATAATTTTAGTAAATTACTTATATAAAAATATTATGTTAAAATATTTTGACTTTTTGATTTAATTAAAATTTTTTTTCGTCCACTCTCGGTCGTATTGATATTTTATGGCTGCCTGTTAGTAGAAATCATCTGAATCATCAAAGTGGATCATATTTTATAATATTTGTCATTTGTGAAGCTTTTTCTTAAAACAACTAATGAATGATACTCCGCCTGAGCTCAAATGCTTAACTAACAATTAGTGCAAATTTACTCAAGAACGTCTCATGTAATGTATCATTTATTTTAATAGAGAATAAAATTATCTTTTCATTACCTAGTTGAAAACTTTTCTAAAAATAATTCTTGTTCTACACAGAGAAAACAGATTCGTGATAGCAACCGAATTTGTTGCCAATCGAATGATTCTACCTTAGTGACCGAATTTTACAGTTGTAGCTACAAAAATTTTGGAAAGAGTAACAAAACTTTGGTTGCTTTGACCGAAATTATTCTTTGTCAACTGATTTTCTGTTGATAGAACCGAAAAATTCTATGTTTTCAACCGAATCATTCGATTGACAAAAAATTCGGTTGCTATCACGAATCTGTTTTCTCTGTGTAAATACTCATTCGTGTAATGTTTTTAGAACTATATCTATTTAGATCCCAATCAATTTCTACATGTACTTTACTTCGCTATTTCAAATATTATAATTCTAAAGCCATAAATACAAGATACCGAATAAATGATACTCAGAAACGAAACATTTTGCAGCATTCTTTGAATATAAGCCATTTGATTTAAGTAGTTTAGGGTCTTGTCTTGACAGTTCATAGCCTTTATATTGCTGAAGCCTCATCTATCGAATTGGCTGTCATTTAATCAGTTTATTTGCAACAACACGTGCAAATGATAAACTTGTTTTATCAAAATGAATGTTCTGTTCGGCCAATGGCACCGCGTACTTCGCCCTGTTTACGGGGAGAGCACCATATCTGGTTAAGTCAACAAATAAAATTGTCAAATTTGGGACGATACCAATTCACTTGACTACATGCCACACAGCTGATGCCACACTGAATATTCCGCACGAGCCATTTGAGGGCATGGTCATCTCTCGAGCTAATGATGTGAACTGGCCACTGAGATTGTGCTATTTGACCCTGTTAGACTTTTGTTTGCGGGGTTTCCTTAAGTCGCAGGTCTGTGCTAATAAACTACAAACCACAGCGGCCCTCTAAGCCAGAATATAGCGTTCAACAACATGACGTTGGCTCGTGGTATATGACGATGATTACCAACTTCTTTTGGATACCAGCGACATGTGGATTTAACAGGACGTCGCTACATGCCACACAGCTAATACCACATTGGACATTCTGCACGAGCGATTTGAGGGCATGATCATCTCTCGTGCAGCTGATGTGAACTGGCCACCAAGGTCGTGCTTTTTGACCCTGTTAGACTTTTTCTTATAGGGATTTCTGAAGTAGCTGGTCTATGCGAATAAACTTCAAACCACTGCACCTCTCAAAACCAACATAGCCCATGCCATCGGTCAAATTCAGTCTGCTTTATGCGCAAGAGTCATGGAAAATTTTAAATTTCGTATGCGTGCCATAGGGAGTTTCCGCGGCGGATATTTGCCCAACGTTATATCCCATACATAATGACATTGATAGGCGTTTCAAACGTATGAAAACGTTCATTGATATCTCACACACATTTTGTTTGATTTAAATTTAATGATGGGAATGGCTTAATGAAAGACACTTTAATTCTAACCGTTTTAAAGAATAAGAAATTTGTATTAAAAATACTGAGAGGGCCAGAAAATGATTTGGAATTGCCAAATTTTGTAATTTATGTATATAATTTTACTTGCCTAAAAATTATCTAAATGGAATGTTTTAAATGGAATTTGAATTACTATATAATACTTGGGAGAATAAATGCAATTTTAAAAGTAACTACTTTACTGCTACTTTCTTAATGCATTATTTTGTAAGCTCTCATCATCATCAAATCAGATATTTTAGGCAGTTTCTTAATTTGAGATCGCGAGTTCAATTAATGGCTTTTTTATAATTTCATCTTTTTAGAGCACCTTGAATAACCTGGCGTTTACACATGCAAGTAACAGTTCAAAAAACTCAACACATTCATACTTTTGCACTATCACAATCATTCATGCATGTGTAAATTTACACACACATGTGTGATTGTGTTAGTGCAAAAAAATGAATGTGTTGAGTTTTTCGAACTGTTACTTGCATGTGTAAAGGCAAGGTAAGACAAATTTAAATTCTAATTTTCGAATATATTTCAAAAGGCTTATATTCTGAAACTACATTAAAAATACTTAAAAAATCCTCAAAATTTTGCATTTTTTCAAAATGATTTAGTTCGAAATTGGAAAATGTATGAATCTGGCTCCAAATGAAACTAAATTTTAACATTTTCTAAATGTCAAAAATAAGTTCGAATTTTCGAACTTTATTTTGAATTTTTTAGCTAGCAGAGCTTTCTTTCAGTCTAATTAAACAAATCTTTTAACGATTGTGGCCATAGAATAAACGCATAGAATGGAAGGACAGAGCAATAAAATAATAACAAAATACATGCAATAAATTTTCAGGAATTAGGTTTTTGACAACAGACATAGGTTTTAGGCTCCCAGTTACCTAGAAGCAATGAATCACATCTTACATTACATTTACTGGCAACGGTTCGAATCTTCGCTACTTCTTAAATTTTTGTTAGTACAAATTTCTAAATCGTTTCCTTTATATCATATTTTTTTTTTGTCTTTTAAAACACAAAATCAGTCAAAATATTTTAACAGTAAAAAATGGAACTTTTTTTTTCTCTTAAAATTTTAAGAATAAATTTAAAACTAAATCTAAAACTGACATTTTTAATTAAATGTTCACAGGCATTTTTAACAATTTCTTAAAATAAGTCAAAATAATTATAATAAAAAAATTAAACAATATAAAATATTTTAACACTTAAATAAACAAAAAAAAAAGTTAACAAAGTTGAAGTGAAAAGTATTTGTAATGAAATTTTAGACAGTTTCTTAAAAAAAGTAATTAATAACCTGCTAAATAAATAATTTTGTGAAAAATTTCACCATATCATGCAAAAACTTACACCAGAACAATGTTAAGGAAACGTGGAAATTTAGTTCCAAAATTCGCGCTTGATTAGGCTTCTTCAGTGATTAGGCTTCATTTCTGGTTTAACGGGTATTTAAACAAGCAGAATTGTCGCTTTTGGAGTGAGCACAATCCTTATGAGACTCTTGAGACTCATTACATCCCGAAAAATCACAGTTTGGTGCGTTTTACAGAACGAAGGACCATTTGTCTTTAAATCCGAAACCGGGAATAGCGAACGCTGCAGGCAAATGATTCATGATTTTTTTATTCCTCATGTCTGAGGAAAAATGGTTCAAACAAGACGATACAACATGCCACACAGCTCGTAAAACCTTCACATTGTTGAGCCAAACTTATATATATCATTGTCACTCATGGTGAAGTGTACAAAAAGTAATCTGAGCCAGCTTGCATAAATATCACAGCCAAAATGGATTTAACTTTATTATCATAGACTGCCGCAATCATATTATGTTACAGAAATCATTTATTACACCCAAATTATGATTATCATTATCTGAGATGTTACATATTATGATATAATTCTTTATCATTGGTAATGATTGTCACGTATCAAGTATATAACGCTATAAACATAGTATTTATGATACAAGTCAATAGTAATTGTAACTTTATATGGTTGCGTCAGTCATATGAAGTGATTCGTTACATAGTTGAATAACTTCAAATCATGTTAAAATAGCTGTGGTCACATTAAAATTAGCTTTTTCTCTGGGTGTTCACATGCAAGTACAAACTTGCGGATAATATAACATTCATTTCATAAGATATTGTTACGAATGTGCGATAGCGATATGAATTTAACGGTCCGCAATGACTGCCTGCAACATTCATCATGTTTATAAACACGTCCATCAGTAGAAGGTTCTACATATCAACAATGTTGATAGCATGCGGTTATTAGCATTGTTTGTAAGTATGGCAGCACTGTATGTTTAAGCTGCTAACATTAACATCGAAAGCTCTAGAATTTGAATGTACCAGTATGTCCGTTAAGAGCATTGTAGAAGATTTCCGATAGATGGCGCGTGTATAAATAGTGGCAGAGGTGGCAGTCGTGAGTTGAATTGATCATACGCGCTGTTAGAGTTAACATCAACTGTCTTGTACATGTACATTATAGAGTGTGTGTGTGTATTTCTGCGATTTGATATACGTGTTTAAAGACACTGAGTGACTATTTAATTATGTTGTTGTTGTACATTCTAAATAAATAAATAGTTGTTACAAATTTAAACTACTAAAACTGCTTTTATTTGCAGTCAAAAGTATCCGGTTTATTTAAAGGAAATAAACACCGTTTTTAAAAGGTAAAAACATAACAATATTATAATTATGGTAGTTTTATTTGTTATTATTTTAACAAAACTTGTTTTAGCATTTCATTTTTTAAAAACAACTTTTGTTTTTGAGGATGCTAAAATTTAATAATTTGTTGAGCCATATTATTCCAACGCAGAATGGTAGCAATATGTGTTTAAGTGTTTAATTCCATTTTCGAAATGAAACCATTTCATTAATAAATTAATTCATAGGCTTAATTCCTTTGAGAATTCATTATTGATACAATTAATTCGTTGTTGAATTATTCAAATGTTCTTCAATTCAAATCCATTACCAAATAGCTTTTAAAATGTGTTGAATGATTAAATTAAATTTTTCTATAATTCAAATCTCTTACAAAAAGGCTTGCGAAATTTTTTTTCAATTAATTTTGTAAATTATTAAAAGCTTAACAAAACAAAACTGTATGAAGAAAACAAGTTTTAATTCAGTTTGTATTAGATTTGAATTAATAAAAATTTAATTATTCAATAATTGAATGAATTCTGTTATGAATTAATTCAACGATAAATGAATTCTATTTAATAAAGAGCATTTGAATTAAGCTCAAGAATTACACGTTGGAATTGATTTCTGTAATGAATGGATGCAATTTTTTAATTCTGAATTAAGATTTTAGTGAATTAATCTTAGATTGAATTAATTAAATCAAAGCTCTGCTTTCAATGGTTATTCGTAAGTTTTAATGGTTGTACATAGAAATGTTTATCCATTTATCATTCTTTAGTTGTTTGAAGAATAATTATGTTTCAGTAAACCATATTCAAATTTATAATTGCGATGAAATATTGTTGAAATTAAATTCAAATAGCAATTATATGTGCACAACAACAACCATGCCGAACCATGTATTTTTCTGCATGTATGTATATCTCATGTAAAAGTTCGCATGAATATTTCATTTATTCTAATCTATTTTATCTCAGCTCATTTTAACAATTAGCAAGATTGCTGAATGTTTAATTCAAACTACGTTTGAACCTTGCAAGTATCTACAGTTTCCATTCAATCTCCCTCCAATTTGACTGTATATTTGTACACTTCCTACAGTTTTCCTATTGTCATCAAACATTTTCAGTCATTCCTAAAAAATTTCATTACAAATACTTTCCATAATCTTAATCATTTATATATAACAACAAAATACAAATGTATTTCAATTGAAACAGCAAAAAAAAAAGAACACAAAAATAAACATTTATCATCGTTAACATTATTCATAATTAGCAAGAAAACAGAAACAAAAAAAGAACTGAACAGAACAGAATTCAAAAGCAGCAGCAGCAATAAAATAATAAATTCATATCAACACAGAATTCATACTTAAGCCAAGTTAACAAAAAATATACTTGAAAAGAGAAAAATTGCAAAAAGGAAAAAAACATACAATAAAATTAACAAAATAAAATAAAAACAATATTAAATATCACTAGCAAAAAAATAAAATTAAAACAAAAAAAAAAAAAAACTGGATTTTTAACAACATTCTTTTAAAGCAATTTCTTCCTTGAGCCTTATTTGTATTTCCTTAAAAAAAACCTTTTCCTCTGATTTCTTTATTACCAAAAGTATTGATTTAAAGGTGTAAACCCACATTTTGTTCCTTCTTTTTCTCTCTTATCATAAATTCAAATTAAATATTTATATGAACGAGTATGCTGTATGAAATGTTTCCGGTACCTTTACTTTACTTTACTTTTTTCTTTTTCCTTTTTTCCTCACTCCTTATTTCTTCCTTGTTTTCCATTTTAATTTAATGTTGCTGTTTTTTCATTATTTTTTTGTTTTGTTGTGTTTTGTTTGTTTTAAATAATATAAAGTCTTCTTATTTTCAGTTTTTTAAACTTAATTCTCCTGCTTCAGTGCCACCGTTATAACTGCTGGCTGGCACTGCCACCACCCCACGTCCATTAGTTGTTGCCTTTCACGCTTTTGTTGTGGTGAACAGCCATCGTTGAGTTTCCAGCGCCGAATTGCAACGTTGTGCCGATACACCGATTTCTGTGTGATCCCTTGCATCGAGGCAAACATTTAATTTATGATGACGTATGAAACCGCCTTCGCGTAATATCCATTTTTGATTTTCCGAATCATCGCAGAGCTTCATCACCACCTGTGAACCGCGTGAAAATTGTACCAGTGTTAAGCAGAGATCATCGTGTTTTATTTGCTGTCGCTTGGTGTAGGCCCACTCTTGATTGCCGCCCGTATTGTGGCATTGGAAAAGGCCTGCAGGTGAAAGGAGAAAAAAAAAAACGTACACAAATCATGAATAAATATGGCTAGAATTGTGTATGAGAGTAGGTATGAGCTTGAGTTCGCTCGCTTTTAATGAAAATGTATGCATGTATGTATTTATTTACGCTTTTAATAGTTTAACATGTTACATTTCATTTAATTTAAAAATTTATTAAGATTTTTTTTTTATTTGTTTCTGATATTTATTCAGTGCGTTAGTTTTCTATATGGGGTGTGTATGATGAAATTGTGAGCAGTTCTTTAAATGAAGGTATTAGTTAAACAACTATGACACGAGTTGTGACATAACGACCATGATCACAACATCATTAAGTCATATAGATTAGAGGATGGTAGTAGCCGTTACATAGTAATTAATGTGATAAAACAAGTGACAAGATAAAGAAATAAAAAAAAACTGTTTATTTCAATACGTTATCTCTTATAATTTAAAAGATATTTAAATTTCAAATTTTTAGGAAATATCTTCGTTAATGTATGTCTAAATATTTTTCTTAAAATATCCTATTATTTCCAATAAATTCAAAAATAAAGCGTTAAATGTTGCTTGGCAATATCTCAATCCGCTTAGCCGTGAAAAATAAAAAAGAAAATAATCTTATAGTAAAAAAAAAACTTTAAAAATATTTTTCTCCATGTTGACCTAATGTAGGTCCGTCATACTATGGCATTATTTACGTCGTTGAAAAGGTCTTTAAAATATATGCATATCCCTAGGTATGCATAATGTCTATATTAATTACTTAGTAATCCAGATATAAATAAAAAATCGAGGTTGTCGTGGTTTTTTCCCTTGTATCTCTTTCATTTGTGGGCCGATATTCTCTCGATTTTAAATAGCAGACGGACATACTGACGTGGTTTATCGACCCCGCTATCTATAACAATCCAGAATATACATACATATATGTATACTTTATGGGGTCACAAATGAAAAATATAGAAATTATATATACTAAACCACTCATGGTGAAGGGTATATAATTGAAATGACTTTGATAAATGGCAAATTTTTTTAAAAATTTTTTTGTAATATTTCTCAAAAAACGACTGCAACAAACTCGCTCTTTAAAGAATTAAACTGGATTCCTGTGAATCTAATGGCATGAAAAATGACATTCACTATGGCCTTCAGGCATAATGCGACTGGTGCATGGAAACGTGGAAACATGGATAATACGCTCTCGCCGGTATAATTGATAATTGCACTCCCAAATCCTTTTTTTGGTTTTTCAATTCCATACAACATGGAATTAATGGATGGACATCCACTTCAAGATATCAGGCAGGGATATTCGTATATATCTGTGTCCGAATGGAAGAATAGCTTAAGTAATTTTCTTGTTTTTTACAAAAAATCTGTAACTTAACATATTGGTAATAAATTTATTTGACATCAAAGATACAAGTTTTAGTCTAAAGAAGATTTAATACTTTTTCTACATAAGAGCTTTTTCGTTATCAATTCGCCCTTATGTCGACTTAAGCTACTCTTACATATGACCACAGATATACTGACATTCAACAGTTGTACTCATATGTGTATATGGACACGGAAATATTTTAGGCAACTGTGCTGCTGATAATCTGGCGGAAAAAGGCGCCTTGATGCCTGAACTTCCTAAACGGGATTCCGTTATCTAAATGCAAGCAGCTATTTAAATATGAGCTCGCTCAGCCAACATGGGGGTGTGAGCACACCTGTATGATTTCCATAATTATAAGGCTTCGACTAAACCGAGGGCGGACAACATATCTTCTTGGCCTACAACGCTCACAATTAAGTAATTCAGTGATAACCGGACACTGCAAGGAGGCTTGGCCAGCCCTATAATGATTTCTGTAGAAGCTGTCAGTGTGAAGAAGAGGATGAGGCCATTTATCATCTGCTTTGCCACTGTCCGACATAAGGAGATATACGCATTCATTTTCTAGGATATCGCTCATTCAGTAGTTTTTCTGAACTCTCGGACATAAAGTAAGAATGCATTAACGCCTCTATAAAGAATGGCAATAGGCTTCTCGCGCCAAACACGTTAATTTCTATCTTACTCCTCATCTGTCCTATTCCTCTATATTTATAAAGGGTTTTCCAACAAGAGGTGTTATTTTGAATCATCCGGTATTTCGGTAGCTGTCACTTTTGAAACTTTTATTCTTTGACATTTGACAAGTAGAAACTACGCCATTACTAAAAATGGAACGATACACACTTTAACAACGCATTGAAATTATTAAAATTCACTACAAAAGTGGTGAAAATCTTGCAGTCACAGTTTGCAAAACTAAAGCATTTTTGGGTCGTCGTGAAGCACCTTGTCGGACCGCAATACAGAAATTGGTGGACAAGTTCGAGCTTTTGGGATAAGTTAGTGATGTGAAGAATAAAACCCGTTCTAGAACAACTGAGAATATTGCAGAAAACCCAGGTTTGTTCATTCCTTGTCGTTCTTTGGAATTTGGCATTCCACAAACGTCATTACAGCGTATCTTATGGTCGGAGTTGGATGATATTGATCTGGACAACACTTACTTTCAACAAAACGACGCTACGTGCCACCCACGCAAGTAAAAGAAATTATTGTTCTTTTACGAGAAAAGTTTCCGGACCATGTTATCTCTGGAAGAGGATATCACAATTGGCCACCGAGATCTTGAGATTTGACACCTTGCGACTTCTTTCTTTGGGGCCATGTGAAACATAAGTTCTACGCCAACAGCCCAGCGTCGATTCAAGACCTCAAGGATAGAACTCGTGAGGCTATTGAAAACATAGGGCAGCCACTTTGCGATTTGGTTATGGAAAATTTCATGAAAAGGATATAGATAGCATGGAAAACCCTGTATTACATCTCTACTCTATCTGAATTTCCACTTCTTCTATTTATCTAATTTCAGCTGGTTCTGCTGTTAACATAACCTATAGACATGTACCCCTATTTTCGACAATTGCCTGAAGTAGGGTGCATATCCATATAGATTTAAACATTTCTTATTAGCAATTTATGAAACCATTTCTTATTTTATATATAAAAATATTAAACATTTTGTAAAAAAAATCATTGGAAATATTAAAAACAATAAGCCTCCACTTTTGTAAAAATTTTGCTATTTTTCAAACTCGTTTCAAAATTTTGACTTTGATTACTTATCACGACTAGGTGGATTAAGATATTCCAAAAAAATATTAAGTTTTTATTAGAAATAAGACGATATTTGCGAAAAACAGAATAAATTCAAGGTAAAAACCGAAAATTTTAAATTTAATCATAAATATTAAATAACAAAGTTTCATTCATTGAAATCTGTTCATATTCATACAAGTTAAAAGCTGTCAAAAAGTTTCTTAACTAGTGGTAGTCAACTATGACGCCCTGTATATCACTTTATATACCAACACGTTGATTACGGATTAAATTTTCTTAAAGCACATGTCTTCCTCTGCGATTCGTTTATATATCATTTTGCAATCGCACTGATAGTTTAGAAGATTAAAATATATTACCACTTTTTTCCGATCGACCCCATTGTGCGGTTCTAAATAACTTCTCCACTTGTGCAACTCTCAGCCCTATTTCTTCAATCTCTGTTTATCGTTTTTCGTAACGATATACTTCCAAATAACATAATTTTTGTATGAGAACTGTCAGTATACCGCCACGATAATAAATAATTACAATCCTTGTAAACAAAAAAAAAAAAAAAAAACAAGATTAAACTCTGTAAATTGTCAATTATTTAATACATTTAAAGACCTGCCTGCAACAAGCATTTTCATTTCATGTTCTACTTTGTACAACTCCGTTTTATGCAAACATGGGAAAAAAAACTTGCTGCAAATAAATGAATGAATGTAAATCAATTTGTATAAATTGATTTGTATCCTGCATCCAAATCTCTTTTGCTCTCCCACTCAGCAACATGTATAATCAAGTCTCACTGTGTGTTTGTACAATCGTGTTTGTATTGCA
Source organism: Calliphora vomitoria (assembly GCA_942486065.2). Taxonomy (NCBI): domain Eukaryota; kingdom Metazoa; phylum Arthropoda; class Insecta; order Diptera; family Calliphoridae; genus Calliphora; species Calliphora vomitoria. The sequence continues at coordinate 110,115,465 of OW818030.2, read as the reverse complement.
TGTAGTTTGCATCTTTAAATAGCTTCATGTACGTTTATCAAAAGGATTAATAAATATATTTAACGATGAATGGAATTTTTATATGAAAAAAAAAAAACATAAAATAAGCAAGAAATTTCAAACGAGGGAGGAGAGACTTCAGAATACATTCATGCATGCAACGCATAAATGCGTTTATTAAGTGAAGCAGCATCGGAAATTAAAAAGCAATTGCAAAAGGAATGCAAAATTTTAAAAGTTTTCTGATGTGAGGTCGTTGCAGGAAATTTAAGATTTTATCAAACTATTAAAGCATAACGGCAGGTAAAATGCCACTGACCCTTAACGTTAAATATAATCTTTTAAATTTAATGTTTCGTTTTAATTCAGTTTTTTCTTTAAATTATTAAACCCCTCCCTTCTGTGTCAAGTTTTTACAGTGTCAATATTTATAATTCCAATGAATTTTCCTTTTCTTTCTTTGGTAAACTGCAATGTGTTTTTAAATAAACGATGTGTACTTTATAGTTAATGGGTTTAATCTTGAAATTCAGTTAAACACAACAAAAGCTGCAATAATTTGCATTTGAAACAGCACTATGTCAACATGGGGTAAGAGCGTTGGTGAGAAACAGAGTGTCTCCAAAATCTGTGTGATAGAATCTTTTTATGAAGCAAATTTTAAATTAGTTATACATTTAAAAATTCTGGACAAAACCAAACTCTGTCAGACCATGAAAAACATGTATGCCAAATATTAAACAGGCCAACAAAATCGAAACAATTATAGAGGCTTTCCAGTAGTACAAATATGTTAAAAATTTTAAATTCTGTGAAGAGGTTTTTTTTAAAAGTTTTTAAGTAAAATTGTGAAATATTTTGATAACTCAAGAAGGTATTATTAAAATAAATTTAGAAAAATTGAAAATTACATAACCTTTAATCCATTTATATATTGCGTTTTGTTAAAATGAGCGAATTCATTTAATTGAGAATAAATTCTAAAAGAATCTATCGATTTTTATAATTGGTATCTCATTTTGTTCCTATTACATGTAGGTTTGCAATAAAGCCATAAATGTGAACAATTTCTACCGTTCTCCATTTTTCATGATTTTTAAAACAAAATAAAAAATGCAATTTTCACGTAAAAAAACATATTTTTTGCTTCACTGTGAATAAAATCCAAAAAAAAATTAATCGATATTTATCACTGGTATCTCATTTTCTTCCCATTACATGTAATTTTGCGATAAAATAATAAACATGAACAATTTTTGCCGTTTTTGATTTTTCATGAATTTTTTAAACCAAAAAACCAAAATGTAAAAAAATATTTTTTTCTTCAATTTGTTATTATAATTCCGAAACTACTGAGCCGATTGAAACGCAATATATATGTGAAAATTTGTACATAGTGTGGGAAAAATGTTTTCAAAATTCAATCAATCGAAAGAAGAACATTAACTACTCAATTTTATGTAAATCAAACAAAAAAACTAAAATGATGTGAAAATGAGCGAATTAACTTAATTGTGAATAAATCGAAAATAATCAAACGATTTTTATGACTGGTACCTCATTTTGTTCCCATTACATGTGGCTTTGCGATAAGGCTATAAAAATGAACAATTTCTGCAGTTTTCGATTTTTCATGATTTTTTTAAAACAAAAAAATTAAATTTTCACATAAAAAAATATATTTTTTGCTTCAATTTGTTATTATATTTCCGAAACTACTGAGCCGATTGAAACGCAATATATATGTGAAAATTTGTACATAGCATAAGAAAATTGTTTTCAATATTCAATCAATCGAAAGAAGAACATTAACTTCTCAATTTGATGAATATCAAACAAAAAACTAAAATTTTGTGAAAATGAGCGAATTCACTTAATTGTGAATAAATTCGAAAATGATCAATCGATATTTATAATCGGTATCTCATTTTTTTGACTTATATGTGGCTTTGCGATAAAGCTATAAATCTGAACAATTTCTGCTGCTCTCGATTTTTCATGATATTTTTAAAACAAAAAAATTTTCTATTTTCACATAAAAAATATATTTTTTGCTTCAACTTGTTACTATAACTCCGAAACTACTGAGCCGATTGAAACAAAATATATATGTGAAAATTTATACATAGCATGAGAAAAATGTTTTCAATAATCAATCTATCCAAAGAAGAACATTAACTACTCAACTTGATGTATATCTAACAAAAAACTAAAATTTTGTGAAAATTAACGAATTCACTTAATTGTGAATAAACCGAATTTTCTATAGAAGTTTATCAATTACACACATTTTATATAGCAACTCGATAACAACAAATTGTATTTAGAAATTCTTTCTATACCATAAATAATACTTATACATTAGCTTTGAGTGCTTCGCAATGCATTTAATTTTAAACAACTTAATTTTTTTCTGCAAAATACCATTAATTTTTCTGCATTTTATTTGCAATTTTAGTGACAACTGACAGCTTTGACAGATTATTATTTTTTGTTTAATATATAAACCAAATTCATATTAAAACACCCTCTAATACTCATTCAGTTTTTACATACATAAATAATATTTTAATTTAGTCATTTTATTATATCAAACTCCCTCCAAAAGCATTTATCCTAGAATTTTATGAAAATGTCAACAACACAAAATGTTAACATTGCTCAACCATCCAGCCATCCACATTAATGCTTTTATTTATATATCAACGTTATTTTCTTATTATTATCAGCATTACTTGTTTATGAAAATAATGAAACTAAAAAACAATGAAATGAAAAATTCATTCGAAATAATAATAAAAATGTTGCTGACAAGCACAACGCTGTCAATCTAATGTTAGTTTATTTCATCGTCCCGCCTCCTCTTTAGAAATTAATCGATTAAGCTCTATACTTCTCTTACTTTTCCATCCTTCAGTTCCTACTCTTACCCATAATCTTCAAAAGAGTGTGATAAAAACAATCTGTTTCCTTTAGCAGACTCTCATGAATTATTCATCGATTTCGTTATTCAAAACAAACACACAACCAAAAACAACAACAATTCATTTTCACTGCCAAAAAAAAAGAAAAAAAAATACCCGTAATGAATGAGCAAATGAATAAATGACGGAATGAACAATATTTGTCTGCAGCACAAGTACAAGCATTAATCCATATACATGTTGCCCGTATATATTTCAAAATTTATCAATTTTAGCTAAAATTGTTTTGCTGCTAAAGACCATCATCGTCATCACCATCAATAAATAACCCAAATGAAAACGTAAATAACAATGATAAATATGCAAAACTTACCAACAGTACCATCCGCCAAATTTCCCATGGTATCCAAACAGAAATCACCTTGACGAAACTGACCAAACTCATATGAATCAGGAACTTGTAAATCAGGATAAACATGCTCTAAATACCATTTAAACGGTTTACACTGTAATTTCTCCTTAAGGGCTAAACGGTCATCAATGCTGTTCAAAATTAAATGGAGAAAAATACAACGAAAATAAAAATAATGAGAAATACACATTTGAGGAGGAAAACATATAAATTGGAATGAAGGGAAGAGTAGGGTAAATATTATTTACACAAGATACTGGTACTTGAGTTAGAAACAACATTGATATGTGCTAAAAGAAAAAAATAAGATAAATGAAGAGGATTAAATGGATACATTTGCTACCAAAACAAAAACCCCAACATACTGACTCTCTCACATAAAATACATTCCTGCATACTTACACATGCTTGTACAGACAATAAAACAAAAATTTATTTAAAGTAATGCCTCGATTAACGGGGCTTAAAAGTTCCATTCATAAGTAGCTTAAATTTTGTTCATGTATTTTGTAAATGGCTCATAAGATTCTAAAATTAATTTAAGAACACGGAAGACAAAGAAGTTTAAAGACCAAGAATTAGTGGCATTACTCCATGAAGATTGTTGTAAAACTGAACAAGAGCTTACAAGATCATTGGGAGCTACCCAAGCAGCAATTTCAAAACGTTTGTAAACAGCAGGATTCATACATGAACAGGGAAATTGGGTACCATACCAATTGAAGCAGAGAGACCTTGAAAGACGCTTTTGCGTGTCCGGAAAGATGTTATAGAACGCTATAACAAACAATCATTTTTACAACGAATCATTACTTGTGATAATGTGATGGATCCATTGCAAAAACTCGAATCGTAAGAAATCGTATCTGAAGCCCGGGCAACTAGACGAATCGACACAACAGCCAAATATATAAAATATAGTTGTGCATGTTTACAGTAACCATTTCCACATTTTTAAAAGTTTTTTAACAATATAATAATCACAGTAACTATTTATATGATAGTGGTAACCATAATTTGCTTAACTTACGATTCACGTTATTGTTTGAAACATATATATGGCTACAGTGAACAAGAATATGTTTGTGACAACCATTGTTATGATGAATCTTTATATCATAATATGTTCTTCTCAAATTATGATATCAATTAGTCGAGAGCATCATAACATGTTAAAACTTTAATCATAAATATGGTTGTCACAAACATATACTTGTTTACTGTAACACACATTGATTCACATGATTGTATCAATCATATATAATTGATACAATCATGTGAATAAAAAGCCAATATTATGGTTATTACAATCTTTTAAATAGTTACTGTGACTATAATATTGTTAAAAAACTTTTAGAAATTTGGAAATGGTTACTGTGAACATGCACAACTATGTTTTTTCTCTGCGTGTATCTATTATGAGCTAAAATCCGGCCAGACTATCATGTGGAACCTAACGAACGCATTTGATTCGTTTGAAGCGAGTATTTGAGAAAAATGCCCAGAATATGCGGCCAGCCATAAAATCATAATATTCCATCATGACAACACTCGGTCACATGTTGCAATGACTGCACAGAGAAACAGTTTCGTTGTAGCCACCAAATTTCATGCCATTCCAATAATTTGGTTGCACACATAGAAATATTCGGTTATATCAACAGAAAATCAATTGATAAAGAAAAATTTCGGTTCAGCAACAAACATTTTGTTACTCCTTCTAAAATTTTGTAGGCACAACTGTAAAATTCGGTCACGAAGGCAGAATCATTAGATTGGCTACAAATTCGATTGTTACTATGAATCTTTTATCTCTGTGTGTTTAAAAGTATTAAGAATAAAGTGGTTGGCAAGTTTTGTCTCACCCACTTTATAGTCCAGACCTTGCCCCGTCTGATTGCTTTTTTTTCGATCGAAGCAGAACGCTCTCTCTGGGATACGCTTCACTTTGAAACAGAGTATCCGAAATTGGCATGATTCGTTCTTGGCCTCAAAAGATTAGCAGTTCTTTTAGCTCGGAATCCATATACAATACAATGGCCAATATTTGGTGTAAATTTATATCGTACAAATGTTTAAAAATGAAAGCTAAAAATTTTAAAAAATTCCGCATTTTTATGTAATACACCCAATATTTTATCGATAAATCATGTTTTCTATAGAAAATTTATCGATAACTCAAGTTTTCTATAGAAAATTTATCGATAACTTAACAATTATATAGACAATTTTAGATAACTTAAGCTTTCTATAGAAAATTTATCGATAACTTAACAATTATATAGACAATTTTAGATAACTTAAGCTTTCTATAGAAAATTTATCGATAACTTAAAAATTATATAGAAAAATTTTGCGATATCTTAAGTTTTCTCTAGGAAATGTATCGTTTACTTATGTTTTCTATAGAAAATTAATCGATAACTCCACTTTTCTATAGAAAATTTATCGATAAGTAAGTTCTCTATAGAAAATTTATCGATTGCTTAAGTATTCCATAGAAAATGTATCGATAACTTATGTTTTCTATATAAAATGTAGCGATATATTAAGTTTTCTCTAGAAAATGTATCAATAATTTAGGTTTTCTATAGAAAACTAATCGATAACTTAAGTTTTCTATAACAAATTTATCGATAACTAAGTTTTCTATAGAAAATTTATTGATAACTTAAGTTTTTTATAAAAAATGTATCGATAACTTATGTTTTCTATAGAAAACGTATCGATAACTGAAGTTTTCTAGAAAACATTAATCGATAACTTAAGTTTTCTATAGAAAATTAATCGATAACTAAGTTTTCATAGAAAATTAATCGATAACTTAAGTTTTCTATAGAAAATTAATCGATAACTAAGTTTTCATAGAAAATGCATCGAGAACTTAAGTTTTCTATATAAAATGTAGCGATATCTTAAGTTTTCTCTAGAAAATTTGTCGATAACTAAGTTTTCTATAGAAAATTTATTGATAACTTAAGTTTTTTATGGAAAATGTATCGATAACTTATGTTTTCTATAGAAAATGTATCGATAACTTCAGTTTTCTAGAAAAAATTAATCGATAACTTAAAAATTGTATAGAAAATTTGTCGATAACTAAGTTTTCTATAGAAAATTTATTGATAACTTAAGTTTTTTATGGAAAATGTATCGATAACTTATGTTTGCTATAGAAAATGTATCGATAACTTCAGTTTTCTAGAAAAAATTAATCGATAACTTAAAAATTGTATAGAAAATTTATCGATAACTAAGTTTTCTATAGAAAATGTAGCGATAACTTAGGTTTCCTATAGAAAATTTATCGATATCTTAAAAAATGTATAGAAAATATATTTTCTATAGAAAATTTATCGATAACTAAGTTTTCTATAGAAAAGTTATCGATAACTTAAAAATTATATAGAAAAATTATCGATAACTTATGTTTTTTATAGAAAACTTATCGTTAATTAACTTAAGTTTTTTATAGAAAATTTATCGATAACTTGTGGTTTCTATAGAAAATTTATCGATAACTAAGTTTTCTATAGAAAATTGTATGATAACTTAAAATTATATATCGATAACTTATGTTTTTTATAGAAAATTTACAGATAACATAAGTTTTCGATAAGAAATGTTATCGATTGCTTAGTTTTCTATCGAAAATTTTCCAATAACATAAGTTTTCTATAGAACGGTGTTTGATAACTTATTTTTCTATAGAAAACTGTATCAATAACATAGAAATACACAAAATGTACGCATGGCTTTTACTGTAACGAATTTTCCATTGTCTCTAAAAAAAAAAAAAAAACTTATCAGGTTGTGTTTATGCGAGTGTACAGCACATTTTGAAAACAGACAAATAGCCATAAAAAACAAACTGGACAAATAAAAAGGAAATGTTAAATTATCCATTCACCAGATACACAAATAAACTTAAAAAGCAAACATCAACAAAACGCACTCATACACACTTACTTACAAAAGTAACCGCACACACACACACACAGTAAAACCTAGCCAGACAAATACACACATACTAAACACAAACCGCACTCTTTATCATTACAACCACTAAAACACACACACACACAAAAACACTTACAAAGTAATGCTAACAGTAATTGTTTGTCGAATTCTAGGATCTAAAGAAATGTACAAAGTTGAGCATGGCCGTAGTAAAATCATATATGTATGTGCGGGTAAAAGAGTATAAGTACATAAACATTTTAGACACATAGACAACTGTATTAGTGTTAAGACTAATATGTACTTACTTTCCGAATGCTATATTCTTGGCCAACGGCACTGCGGCATAGTAGTACTGTTTGTAGTCATCCATCCATACTTCTGCGGCACGACGAGTATTGCGTGCAAACACATTGCCACTACCACCCGGAAATGTATACGGATGACGCTTACGGAATACATGACCCACTCGACTACATGGTATAATCTCCAAACTGCCACCACATTGCCAAACACGAAATGAAATCTCTAAATTCTCTCCACCCCACACATCCATTTTCATGTCGTATTTGCCCAATTTGTTGAAGTAGGCCTTGTCAATAACAAACAGGCCACCCGCTATCATGGGTGTGCGTATGGCGGTGGTGGGATCATGTTGACGTGTCGTACGCTCTGCGGGACTTAGGTATTCCCATTTGAAAATCAAATTCCAATCGAAACCACCACGCAAGTCAGCCGATGCTCCTATGTACTGGAAATTATCCATACTAATGACATCGATTACGGGACACACTACACGGGTGGGATCTTCTCGTACACGCTCCAGCAACGGTTCCAGCCACTGTTCATTGCACTCGACATGACTGTCGAGGAATGTTAAAACACCAGCAACGGCAGCATCTGCACCACGTACACGCGACCTCACCAAACCTTCACGTTTATCGTTGCGTATTATACGCACTTTATCGATTTTAGCCAGCTCTTGACCATCCTCGGCTAAAAAATTGTAAAACCAAGAAAATGATATCATGTGAAATGAATTGTTAAATTGACAAGAGCAATAAATAATGTAACTTAATGAAATGTTTGGTTAAAATTCTTAAGTGTTGTATTTATTACTACTGCACGGTGGGGTCGATCGAAATTAAATCGGAATTAAATCCGAATAGCTTATACTACTGGTGCGATTGCAAAATGATGTAGGAATAAATCGTAGAGGGGTAGATAGGCTTTAAGAAAATTAAATCTGTGACCCCTTAGTTGGAATACAGGGTGTCAAAATGGACCACCTCTGGTTAGGAAATATTTGTACAACTTGTAATTCGTACCAATATAGACAAATTTCGATGACTGAAACTTTGTTATAAAGCAAGTGGGAAAGAAATCCTATTTATTTCACTAAGTTATCTCTTATAATCTAAAAGATATAAGATTCAGATTTATTACCAATTTTTTTTTCGATCTACCCCACTGTGTTCTGTTTGGTACTTACGGTGATCACTGAAATCATCGACCAATATAATTTCACGTATTAAATGCTCTGGACTGCGATTGAGGACACTATAAAAGGTGAAAGACAGAGAAAGATTCACACATAAATATAAATCATTTTTTAAATTATTGTATTTCATTGCTTTTTCTGACAGAAAATCTGTTACTGTTGTAGTTTACCTGACTATGGTACGCAATAGCGTTGAACGGGCCTCATTGTGGAATGTAATAATGACAGTGGTCTCTGGCAAATCTTTGCGATAGTTTTTATTACGGCACCTGACATAGAAGAAATAATAAAATCAATTAAGTTGTAGTGCAAATAGTGAAAGCATTTTTTGAACAAGTGCTCATTAAATGAACCAAACAAAAAAATTATAGATTTTGTTAAAAAATGTTCTTTATTTATTTGCACTTTTTCTGTTTTCTAACTACTTACATGGGATGCCGTGTATCGGGTATCTCACGATTGCTGGGCAGAGCATCGCTAGCCTCTTGATTGAAACGATTACGTATATAGGGATCTTCACCAGTCCTCAAAGCACCACCACGTATATAGCCCGCCTCATCGAAATACTCCCACTCACCAATACCACCAACACCCGCACCAACACTCAGGCCATTAGTTGCCACTGCTAAACCACTAGTGCTGATAACATGATGCGATGTTTCCTCTTGAGGTGACAATGCATTTAAACCCAAACTGCCAACACGTGGCTTAAATCCTCCAGGATCAACGCTGCCTTCAAGAAGAATGCTTGTATGCAATCTATTTGAGTTCTGTGATGCTGCATAGTGATGTTGCTGTTGTTGTGGCTCTTGCTGTAATGACTGCAGCTGTTGGGGATGCAGCTGCAGCTGCTGTTGTTGATGTTGCTTCGAGGCTGTCGCTGATGAGGGTATGACCTCATCCTGATATTGTTGCATAGCTTCACGTAAACGTAATGCACGATTTTCCACCTGAAATGAAAACAAACAACAACAAAATTTTAGATAAAAATAGATGAATATGTGTTAAAGATATTGAAGTGGTATTAATGGTGTGGTTGCAAGTTGGAAATGGCAACAACACAACATGTAATGAAGCGTAAGTTTATGGATAATCATGTAATAAGTGTTGCATAAACAAACAGTGATAACACAAGTTAACAGGACTGTTTGGTGTTGCTATTGTTTAAAATGTATTTAGTAAAGTTGCAAACATACCCAGCAAAAATTTTTAGAATTTTGGTAATGACAATTTTGGTAGTTACCACATACATTATTTTGTAATGAGTGGTGGTTACCAAGCACATTATTTTATTTAGCAGAATAGGTACTTATTTTTATACAGGTTGGTAATGAACTTTTGCATTTATTTTGCATTAATTTATATGTTTATGTTAAAACCATCGTTAACTTACGATAAAATAACTCGTACATGGAGCAATATCAAACACAAGCAAATAATGTGTGGGTTCGATTCTCACACAAGGCAATACTTTTTCTGTTGTTTTAGCAACATATTTTTGTTTTGAATGTAACTATTTATTCCTGAGGTGAATGTAAGTACATTTATAAGCAGGACCCATGATTTTTATAATAACTAGTGCTACAGTTAAATAATAAGTAGTTATCACTTTGCTCCAATATTACTTGCTTGCTTACTAGGTAAGTAAAGTTTTTGCTGGGTATTTATGAATATATTAGGTGGAGAAAAAATTTATAGTTCCCTAGCAAATGGGACATTGAAATATTAAGAAAAGCCAACTTTTAACCAAAATTTCCTAGAGAGGAAAATTTTTTGTAATAAGGGAAATTTCATAATAAATGACAAAATATTTATAATTGATCGACATTCGCAACATAAATCTAAAAAAATTTCATAAGACTTACAAAATATATATAAAAGATCGAAATCTTTAACAAAAATAATACAAATTTTAAAATCTAACTTTTACATAAAATTTCCTTTAAAGGGAAATTTTTTATTACCAAGGAAATTTTGAAAGGTCTACAAAATATTTATAAATGATGAATGTTTATAACAAAAATGATAAAAATATTAAAATTTAACTTTTACATAAAATTTCCTTTAAAGGGAAATTTTTTTTAACAAGGGAAATTTCAAAAAATTTTACAAAAAATTTATAAATGATGAATATTTCTAACAAAAATATTCAAAATTTTAATATCTAACTTTTAAATAAAATTTCCTTTAAAGGGAAATTTTTTATTACAAAGGAAATTTTGAAAAGTCTACACAATATTTATAAATGATTGAATTTTAAAACAAAAATGGTAAAAATATTAAAATCTAATTTTTACTTAAAATTTCCTTTAAAGGGAAATTTTTTATATCCAGGGAAATTTTGAAAGATCTACAAAATATTTATAAATGATGAATATTTATAACAAAAATATTCAAAACTTTAATATCTAACTTTTAAATAAAATTTCCTTCAAAGGGAAATTTTTTAACGGAAGGGAAATTTTCAAAAGTCTACAAAATATTTATAAATGATGGATATTTATAACAAAAAGAATAAACATTTTAAAATCTTACTTTTACATAAAAATTCCTCTAAATGGAAATTTTTTATTACCAAGGAAATTTTAAAAAGTCTACATAATATTTATAAATGATGAATGTTTATAACAAAAAATTAAAATCTAACTTTTACATCAAATTTCCTTTAAAGGGAAATTTTTTATATCCAGGGAAATTCTGAAAGCTCTACAAAATATTTATAAATAATGAATATTTATAACAAAAATACTTAAAATTTTAAAATCTATATTTTAAATTAAATTTCCTTTAAAAGGGCATTTTTTAGCTCAAGGGAAATTTTTAAAAGTCAACAAAATGTTTATAAATGATAGATATTTATAACAAAAAGAATAAACATTTTAAAATCTAACTTTTAAAAAAAATTTCCTTTGAAGGGAAATTTTTAATTACAAAGGAAATTTTGAAAAGTCTACATAATATTTATAAATGATAGATGTTTATAACAAAAACGATAAAAAAATTTTAATCTAACTTTTAACTAAAATTTCCTTTAAAGGGAAATTTTTTATTAAAAAGGAAATTTTGAAAAGTCTACATAATATTTATAAATGATGGATGTTTGTAACAAAAATGATAAAAAGTTTTAAATCTGACTTTAAACTAAAACTTCCTTTAAAAGGAAATTTTTTATAAGAAGGGAAATTTCGAAAAAATTTACAAAAAATGTATCACTGATGAATATTTGTAACAAAAAATGTAATACAATTATAATCCTACTTTTAAATAAAATTTCCCATCCAGGGAAGTTTTTCATAAATAGGGAAATTTAAAAAAAAAAAACATCAAAATCTAAAAAATAATATTTCCTTCAAAATGAAATTTTCGAAAAACTATTATAAGTAATATTTATGACAAAAAAATCTTAAAAATTCCAAATCTAAGTCTTAAATAAAATTTCTTTTAAAGGGAAATTTTTTAGGACTTACAAAATATTTATAAATGATCGATACTATAGCAAAAATATTAAAATTTTCAATATCCCAATTTTCAATAAAATTTCCTGTTAAGGAACATTTTTCGTAATGAGGGAAATTTTGAAATATATATTGGAAATGATCGGCATTTACAACAAAATGATTCCTTATGATCTTCTGTCGAGTAGTGACTGAAAAAGAGAATCGCTATAAAAGAAAAACATATAACAACAAACAATTATTTCATTGTTAGCTGACAGCTGACTAAGGCAAAACAAAGCTCGTAAACTTCGTCTAACTCGATCGCAGAAAAAAAAAAAAACATAAATTAGATTAAAGAAAGCTTTGATAATAAAAGTCCTTTATTCTATTTCTGTAACCTGGTAAGTTAAATAGATGACGTTTGCAAGTGACACTTACAGCGACACAAAAGAGTGCTGAGGATGGGGTGGTGGCTAATCCTAAAAATGAATTCCATTGTGCCGTGTGTCTAACTATAACTTTTTCTGTATTCTTTGAAATTATAAAAATTAAATAAAAAAAATAGTCTGTCCAAAGAAAACAATTTAATGAACTCAAGCCTGAATAACTTACTAATATCTATAATAATCATAAAAAAGTTGGAACAAAATATGTTCGTATACATCCTATCCATGAGATCATTAAATTAAAGGAAACTAAATGTTTAGTCGGTAACTCTAATCACCCGATTTGTTGGAAAAGCTTGTGCCAATTAACCAGGGTATAATGTATGCGAATGAGTGATATTATGCAATTAATATTACTTATACGCCATCATGTACAATATCTCTCACAGCCACCACCACGTATAATGAATAATTAACTCAAATAAATTACAGTATTACTCATAGTACCACTGTAAACATCAACCATATACCAAACCTACAGCAATAAAAGAAGAACGTAGGGTAGTTATTGCAAAACCACATCGTGCACCATAAGTAACATTTACCAACTTCTAAACCCATAATCAACATTGACTAGGGTCTATTCTTTTTTTTCAAACAAAATTTCTGCTAAGCAGTCACTTGGCAAGCGATTAAGGACATATGATAGAAATATAATTACAATGCCTGCAGCAGCATGAATAGATTACAATGCAATCTTTGGTCTGGTGAAAATTCTCTGCTAAATCAGAAATACATTCTGGTTGTAAAGATGGTTGTTAGTTTTTTTTTTTTTTTTTTCTATTTTGTTCAATCTTTAATCTGCATTATTTCTCATTGTCATGGAAATGTACAGCATATTTTAAATGTTATTGTTGAAAATTTCATATTTTCAATTTGTGTGGCATTTGTGTGGCCTCTTTTAGTTTAATTTGTTCATTTTAAGCTAAAGCTAATAAAAGGTTGCATAAAATCTTATTAAATTATTAGAATGTTTTTCCTGATACAGCTTTAGGAAATGTATACATTATGGCCTGATTATGGCCACAAGGATGTTTAATTAGATTAGTGGTATAATGTTAATGTCTGAAGGCTTATTTGTGTGGCTAGCAGTTAAAATTAAAGTAGGAATTTGGAAAATTATTGTTCATACATATATTATAGAATTTTTGTTTAGATTTTAATTGCTTATATTTGTATAAATTCTTAAGCAGTGAAGCTAATAGTTTTAGCTACAATATAACTGTTAACATAAATATTATAGAGAAAAAACTTATATTTGTAAAACTACTTATATTTATATTGCCTTTAACACTAGATTATCATAATTCTAAGCAACAAGATTTAATCAACAACACAAATTGTCTACAAATAAACCGATAAATTGCCCAGAACAATATAAATATTTCTTCAAACTATGTACATTATTAAAAGTCTTAAGAAATAAAGGAAAAATTAAAATTCAACTTTTTCCCACAAAATCCACAAACTACTGCCGCACTTTTTTGCACACACTCTGCAACTTATTTATTTATTGAGTTGTATGTCCAGGTTTCACCACATTTTGTGTGAATAAAAACCATAATTTTGTTTTTCTTTACCAGCTTTTCAGTTTCCATACAATTGAAGACAACACATTCTCCTTCTTTTTGCTTCATTCTATGTTTAAGAAACAAGAAACTGAAATGCTAAAGTTTTCTTTTTTTTTTTTTTTTGTACTTATTTTTTATTGTTATTTGTTTATTGCTGTTATTGGAAACTTTTCTATTGTATTGCTTTTTTTTCCTGTAGAACGCTATTTTTAATAGCGAATTTTTTAATGGAAATTTGAGCTTATTTCATGCAAAACTCATGAAGAAAAGAAACTTAAGAAAGAAAGTTTTTTTTTTCTTGTTCTTTTAAAGAAGTTAAAAATTTATAATAAGTAAGTTTTAAATATTTCGTCCCTTAAGACATTTATAACAAGAATTCTGTGTATTAAATTTAATTAAGTTTTTCTTTTATAACTTGAAAATAGAAGCATTAGCAATTTAGGCTGGAGATCGAAGGTGGTTAGATGTTAGACTTTATAGTCATTTACTGTTTTGTTAGACAAATTTACTATTTACTATAGAATCACATAGTCTACCTTAAAAGTTTCTTTAAGTATATACCAAAATCGTTGAATTTAAAATAAAGACAAATTCGGAAGCTTTTAAACAATTCGTAAGACTGGCGTGGCCTAATTTCGGACTCTACACCACCGTTTCTAAGATGTATGTGAGGTCCGTCCTTAGTATATATGTAATAAAAAACAAACACACGCACACAGAAACTCACTAGCTGCCCCAGCAGTTAAGCAAGTAAGTAGCCAATATATCCCTTATAGACAGTAATCGTCGCAAATGTCTTATCACTTGGCTGACTCCAATTTATATATTTTGGTCATTTGACACGTATGTGCTCTTTGTAGTGCAGAGTTAATCTAGCGTGAAGACAATTGTCACTTAAGTGTCTCTAAGTAATCTGGAGTGTAGTCACTTTAAACGTTTTGTGAGTAATACGTTGAAACTGGTTTTATACAAATTCTCTTAGTAACCTATAGTGAAGTCACGAAAGTAGTTATTTTACCTACCAGAAGCAATCCATTGGAGAGTTGTCGAAGAAAGGTTTGTTTAAAAACAATCGTTTATTGGTCTGTCTATGATATATCTTTTTAGCTGACTATTTGAGGTCAATTAGGACCCGTACATGTTAAAATAACTAGTTATGTAACTGATCAAGTTACCAGTTAGGTAGCTAGTAAGGTAACTGACGCTATTTAACCAGTATGTAAATCCAATACGTCAAAAACGGTCATGCACGTGTTAAAATAACTAGTCACGTAGCTACTGAAGTACTCTGTCACTAAATGATGGGTAAAATCACTAGTTCGGGACTGTTTTCTAGAAGTGCTGGTAGTAATACGTACACAGAGAAAATAGATTTGTGATTGCAACCGAATTTGTAGCCAATCGAATGATTCTACCTTAGTGACCGAATTTTACAGTTGTTGCTACAAAATTTTAAAAGGACTAACAAAAGATTGGTTGCTTTGACCGAAATTCTTCTTTGGGAACTGACTTTCTGTTGATAGAACCAAAAAATTCTATGTTCTCAAACGAATCATTCAATTGGCAACAAATTCGGTTGCTATCACGAATCTGTTTTCTCTGTGTACAAACTGGTTTTATACAAATCACGCATATATAATTATACAGTTTATTTTCTTTTTGCTTCAGTAGTCACAGTTTGATGTATAACATTTGTATTTTTAAATTAATGTTTAGATTTATATGATAAAAGAAAAAGCTGTTATAGCCTTCGTGCTGCACTTTCAAAGCACAACTCGAATCTAATCTTGCAGTTTGCCGATTATAAGAACTCCCGAATTCTTCTTACATTCGTATTTTAATAGTCGTAATTATATTCAAGAACTCCCGAATTCTTCTTCAATTAGTTGTAGTTTTAGCTGATTGTAGGAACTCCCGAATTTTCCCAACAATTGTATTTTTTGCAGTCATTGCCGAATTCAAGAACTAAAGAATTATTCTTGACATCGTTGTAATTTAGCTGATTGTAAGAACTTCAGAATTTTCTTATATTCATTGTATGCATTCGTAGCCGAATTCAACAGCTCCCGAATTCTTCTTGACTTCGTTGTAGTTTAGCCAACTCCCGAATTTCTCTCGCATTCGTATTTTAGTAGTCGTAATTATATTTAAGAACTCCCGAACTCATCTTGACTTCGTTATAGTTTTGGACGATTGTAAGAACTTCCGAATTTGTATTACATTCGTAGTTTGCATTCATAACCGAATCCAAGAACTCCCGAATTCTACGTGACTTCGTTATAGTTTAGCCGACTGTAAGAACTTCTGAATTTATATTCTTAGCCGAATTCAAGAACTCCCGAATTCTTCTTGACTTCTTTGTACTTTAGCCGATATTAGATATTAGGCTGCTAAACATATTACACTATATTATCTTGTTTGTTTTCACTTTTTCACTAAGCCAAGAATCAACCGTTTTTCACCATCGGGTTCCTAGCACCGCAAGGCTTCACCAGGCAACTTGTTCACCGACTCCACCGTTTCATCAACATATAAGTTCTACCGTCTGCTGAATAACTTCTTAGATTTAAGTAGCTAATAAGTTGATCAAGATACGTTAATAAAAGCTTTGTATTAAAAATTTTTTTATATCACCTAATAGCTGCTATAGACATAAGACTTTACATACGACTTTTGTGACAGTAACACAAATAAAATCCAATCCGCTTTTAGAATGGCAGTAAAAATTCACTTTAATATGATACTGTCCCAAAAGTGTGTCATAAAATGTGATCGTGTAAAGGGACTTTAAACAATATTGGAGTTTTTATTTCAAAGGAAGCAGACCCATCAATCGAACCTGAATAGACTGAGTCATACCTTAGCTGGAAAATTAAACTGCATTACAATCTAAACTCGAACACACTTCTGATATGCCGAGGTGAAATCTGTTGTTAATGTGCAGCCCTCAAATATCGCAAATATTGTTAAGAAGTGCGGGATATCTCCTTTAGTTCCAAAGATAAATAGTGAGATCGTAAAATTCTTAACACACGTTTTTCATTAAAACTTTAAACCCAAATATTATTAGATTTTTTTTAAGTTATCTTAGTAAAACATGAGTGACCAGAAAAAAGTGCGTACTAAAATTATTAAATATTTTCAACAAAACCCAACTTGGTCCTACAAAGAGTTGTCCAAGCATTCAAAGGTCTGCCGTCAAACTGATTCTAATGTTATTAAACAGTACCGGGAGAACTTTTCCTTTGATAGAAATTCTGGTTCAGGTAGAAGGAAAGCATTTTCAAAAAGCTCGCAACACATCCGGTAGGAAAGCAGCCCGGTTAGCTCTGTGTTCGGATTATTAGGTACGAAAAATTAAAGCTAATGCAGGTTTAAAAACATACAAGGCTCAAAAAGTTCCGGACAGGAACGCTACTAAAAATTTAGAGGCCAAAAACAGTCAAGTTTTATAGAAAAATATTCTTGCTGCATAATGCATGACGAAACGTATGTTCTGGCAGATTTTTAGCAACTTCGTGGTCAAACATTTTATGTTGGTGATGCTCGAGGGAATGTTGAAGAAAAGTTTAGGACCCAAAAGCAGACAAAATTTCCCACAAAGTTCTTGGTATGGCAAGCAATATGCAGTTGCGGCAAAAGAAGCCAATAATTTGTTACAACGGGGTCTATAAATACCGAAATTTACATCAAGGAGTGTGTCCACTTATTTTTGGCCTGATTTGGCACTCTATCACTATGGTAAGAAAGGTCTTGAGTGGTAAAAGAACAGTAATGTGGTATTTGTACCAAGACAGGGAATTCCTCCAAACTGCCTGGAGCTAAGGCCAGTGGAGAGATATTGGGCTCTTATTAAAAGATAATTGAAGACCACAAAAAAGGTGTCCAAAAGTGTGGTAGATTTTAAACGGAGATAGACTACCTGTTCGAGCAAAGTGACAGAAAGCTCTATAAAAACGTTTTTTTTTTTCTAAATTGTAATAATAATTTCAATCAAATAAAAAAAATTAAAACTGTAAGTTTTGTGGTTTCGCTTTTATTAACATATATGTATGTATTTTTCGATCTTATTCCTTATATGTGTTGAAACATTTTTCTTTTTAAATTTGCTTGCCGAAATTTAAAAAATTTTTTTTTATGTGACGGACCTAACTGTAGTTAAACATTTTTAAATAACATCTGTATTATGTTGCACACAGGCAAATTGGGAGCATCTAAAATACGGCATATTTTTACTTTTTTCTCAAAAAGGTCTTTATATTATTTCTCTTATAGAAATAAAATTTTCTTCGGCCTGGTATATATTTATACCCTACACCACCATATTGAGGAAAGTAATAATGCGTTTGTGCTGATGTTTGTAATGCCCAGAAACATTACTTTAACACCCACCCAAGTATAACGAGCGACTTAAAATCACTCTATATGTCAACTTAACTATGTCCGTCCGTCCTTCTGTCTGTCTGACTGGCTGGCAATGTAAACTTGTGCAATCGATAAGATTTGGCTCATATATTAATTTTGGCTCAAGTACACCACCATAGTTGGGAAGGTATTATACATTTATGCTGATGTTTATAGCGCCCACAAAACATAATCTAACATCCACTTCAAAATCAGTTTTTGAGTCGATTAAACGATGTCGTCCGTTCGTCTGGCCGGCAGGTTTTGAAGATACATTGATACATACAAGGACGAATAATAATACATTTGGCTGAAATTGGTTCATTATTTCTGCTAGCCCCAATACAAATGTCATCACGATATAGGACTTCATCAGTCATAACTCTTTATCTTATATAGATCGGTCCATAATTAGTCATAGTTCTCATATAAGGTCCACTTCCGAAAATCACTTTAACGAGCATAAATTTCTTTAAAAAATCATTCACGAAAATAAAAAATATTGAAATTAAAAAAAATGTGTTTGCTCATTTAACCGGTGTAGGTTATTATATGGTCGGTCTTATTTAAAGATATGAAACTCAATGAAAGACCCCTTATATACACCCAAGCCATTTTCATTCCTTTGAGAAAGGTG
Source organism: Calliphora vomitoria (assembly GCA_942486065.2). NCBI lineage: Eukaryota > Metazoa > Arthropoda > Insecta > Diptera > Calliphoridae > Calliphora > Calliphora vomitoria. The sequence goes on along the minus strand of OW818030.2, from coordinate 110,096,173 downwards.
CATAAAATAATGCCGCACACAGTTGCTCTCAAGCTTGTTTTAGATACATTCATTTTTACAAAGTATTGAAGTAAGTACTTTTTCACATACATAACTTCCATATGAACAACTCTTATGCATATGATTACATTACAAATAGCAGCACAAAACTAAATATTATTTATATCTCCCTGCCACACTAAAATGTCATTTAAAGTACTTAAAATTTCAATTTATATTCTCAGGCAAAAAGTGATGATGATTCTTAGGTGAAGCAGCAAGCAGCACACTGTTTTGTGCAAACATTTAACAACTTTTCGCAAAAGGAAAAGAAATTATGCCAACACAAACTAATTTAAATATAGAATACATTTTTCACACAACACAACTGAAATGATAAGCAAAATGTGAGAAAATTTTTAAAACTTAAGCAGCTTTTGTTGTTTTTTTTTTTTTTGTGGAAATTTCATAAAACATAAATATAAATTTGAAAGTTTTAATTGCCAGCTGCTTTTTTAGCTATTGCAATATAAAGTTATAAAATATTTGAATTAAGTATTAGAGTCAAACTGTAATTTGTTGTGTTTTATATATTAAAAAGAAAAGTTTAAATTAAACTGTATATAGTTTTAATTATATTTTAAATACAATAAAATATTAAAATTTTTTTTGTAACAAGTGCGTTAGTAAAACCTCTTTATAATGATTTTGTGGGTATTAAACTAACTTAGAAAAACCAGAATTTTTAGCTACTGTTGCTATAAATATAGCATTTCTGGTTGCTTTCAAATGCATTCATGTATTAAAATGAAATTTCCTGCTTCGTTAAACCCTAAATGTGCTTTAAATGAGTATAAGGACTTTATTGGTAAATCGTTTACCAACTATTACTACTACTCCTAGCTCCTCTATTGCATTTTCCTTTTCTGCCAAATGACCTTAATTCCTTAAATAGAATTTCAGTTTTATTTCATTGTCATTTCAGTTTTTCTTCATACACACACATATTTCTGCTCTCTTTACAAAGTGATCAGTTTTTATTTGAAGAATTTTTTTTTTTATTTCATTTTTTTGTTAAATAAGATTTCATTTTTGACTAGCAGTAGAATCAGTATGTGCCATGATTTGTAATAAAATAAAAAAAAAAAATTGTAAAAGTGCTCAATAAGGAAAAGAAATCTTGTTTGATTTTTTTATTATTTTATTATTTATTTTCTTTTCTTTTTCTCTTTTTGGTTAAAAATTTGTTAATGTTATAATTCTAGTCACGTATACGTAACATTTACCAGTTTTACTTTTTCTCATCGTGCTCTTTTTTATGTTTCTTTTATAATAAATAGAGCTACAACACACCAGCAGTAGCAGTAGCAAGTTGTAGTAGTAAGTACTTTTAGGGGAAGTATACCCTGGGGAATTGAAGTTATTTATTATAAGATTTTAAGACTTTTGGGAGTTTGTGGTGAACAGAGATTTATTAGAGTTTACAGAAGAGTATTATTTTAATTTAAACATTTAAACTAATTAAATAGCGCAAAAAGTTGAACACTGTCACTAAAAAATATATTTTTATTTTGTTAACAAAAAATACTCTTTAGATTTATTGTGTCTTTTATGATGTGCGGAATCTTATATATCCCCTACATATATAAGATTCCGTTTGTAATTTCCACATTTTTCTGTCCTAACTTCATAAAGGAAGATTATATATGTAGGAACTGGGGAAAGGGAGATGAGACGATCACTTAGGTTTGCGAGACAGGGACAGTAGCTTACATTTGAGGGTTGGGCCAAAACGGATAGGGACAGGACGGAATGGGAACAGGAGTATAACGAACATTTCGTGTGACAGTAACCAGTGAGGTTTAAGTCAAGCAAATGTTCCATACCGTATTTTGAATTATTTTGTTGGTTATTACTCTTTCTGAATTATGTTAATAAATGTAAATAGTCCAAGTGAATTAAATGGCAACCTAAAGTTTTTTATTTAGTCTTGTAAGAGGGATACTCAACCGAGATGTACAAATAATTGATCTAGCTAAAAGAGATGGAAATCTACATATATATTCTGAATCGTTATAAAGAGTGACTCGAAAAAAAACTTAAACTCGTATTAAGTTAAATAAAACTTAAACCGTTCAATATAAAAATTCTCAAAAATACGTAAATTTATTCAAATATTGTACAAATTCATTACACATTAAAATATTGGCATATTACTCCTCGGTATTTATAAATTTAACCACTTTTTCCGGAAACCCTCCCATGGACTCGGTGGTCCATTTACCCTTAAGATCGGACATATCCTGCGATACCTTTCCTGTGTTCTTAACAAAATTGACATTATTGTTTGAATACCACTCAAGGGCCTTTTTTCCATAGTGGCATGAAGCAAAATCGGGCCAGAAATATGAACGGGCTCTGTGCGGTTTTAAGAAAGGTAAAATAAGTTTTTGTAGACACTCCATAATATAAATATATTTCTGTGTTTATCGTGCCTGATGTCACAAATGATTGGCTTCTGGGAATCTTGTTGGTTTTTTGTCCGGTATTGTTTTTGAATACCAGCTTCATCAAAATCTTGACCCGGAAGTTATGTAAATTCTGCCATACATCAGTTTCATCATCGATCACACAACTACACCTGTTGTGTTTTTTTTTTATAAAATTTGACCTAATTTTTTTCGCAAGTTTTTTTGCTTCTATGTTCTTTACCGAGTTGCAATCTGGAACTATCTGAACCTTATACCACATCAACCCAGCATTAGCTTTGGCTCTATGCACAATAGAATCAGCCCATTTAAATTTACGAACTGTTTTTCTAACTATTTACGAGCCGTTGTCCGACTTCATTGGCATTACCAATATCATTTAGACCTTTTTTTGTCTTCCTGATCCAGGTTTCTTTCAATGTTCAAGTCTTCCTGATGAAACTTCTGATCTTTTGCTATTTTTTTGAAAGTCCATATTGGATTTTTTTGAAAAGTTTTATATATTTGTTCACGTTCTTCTTTTTCGGTGATAATTTTAACCGAAATAACAGCTAAAATTACTGATTTAAAAAAGATAATCACCCCTATCCCGAATCAATATTTCACATGAAATATGTTCCCTTTTCCCATTTCTCGTTCATCAACTTTGTTCGCGTGAAAAAATTCCCCATGTTGTGAAATTTTTAGATGGAATTTTGTAAACAATAAACAGCTGTTACGAACAAAATTAACTATTGTGAATGAAAAGTTCATGGGAATATCACGATAGCAATTTTCCCTTCGAGGGGAATGGATATTTCATGGGAACAAAATTGCACATGTTATTGCGGATAGGGGTGAATATCTGACAAATTTTTAACTCAGTCTTTAGATAGCGGAGTCGCTATAGACCAGTTCATCTGTCCCTCAGTCTGTTGAAATCAACTTTCCATAGATCTTCTGTAATTTCTGTCTTCTGGTGTTCTATTTACTAGCAAAAGTGTTGCTTTTCTCCATTTACCTTCATTATGTTATTTTCTAAAAAAAAACTACCCAAAAAACGCCTAAAGCAAGAGTTAATTAATATGGGTCATTGGTTCATCTTCTTACATACTTATATCATTTCAAAATTCGAATGTTTATGCGGTACTTTTAACGCCATATTTTTTAGTTTGTTACATTTTGGAAATTTAATTTTTCATGTTGCCAACATTGAAACAATTCCAAATGATTTAAAAAGTACTGTAACGATAATTTGAATTATTAAGGATATGTCTTTGAAGTTTTCACGAAAACTCGATTAAATTCATAACTTCTGTAATGCTGAAGTTTAGTCAGCTATTTTTGGACTCGTTCTCTTCAAAATTCAAAAATTCGATGAAAAATAGGATACAATTTGGTTTATGACTTAAAAATGCGAGATTAACAATAGATGGCTTATATTTTGACCGCGGGGTTTTCTTTTAACAACGTATATGTCATTATGTAGGTACATATCTGTCATTTAGTCTCTCGAAAATGTCGAATTCTTGTGCAGAAAAGTGCCATACGCGGGGAGTTTTGTTGTACTTCTTTAGTTTGAAAAAAAGTGCAGCTGAAGCACACCAATTGCTTTCATTGGTTTCAAAGTGCGAGAGATGGTGTGTGCGGTTCAGACGTGGTGAATTTGACACGGAAGACAAAGATCGCCTAGGCCAGCGAAAAAAGTTTAAAAACCAAGTATTGAAGGCATTACTCCATGAAGATTGTTGTCAAACTCAACAAGAGCTTCCAAAATCATTAGGAACTACTCAAGCAGCAATTTTAAAACGTTTTCAAGCAGCAGTATTCACACAAATTGAAGCCGAGAGACTTTGAAAAACGATTTTGCATGTCGAAATGATTCTTAAACGCTATTAAAGCAAATCATTTTTGCACTGAATTATCACTTACAATAAAAAATGTATCCATTACGATAACCCAAAGCGTCGTATGTGAAGCCCGGCCACCAGCCAAATCGACACCAAAGCAAAATATCCATTGCGCTAAGTTCATGCTCTGTATTTGGTGGGAAGAAAAGGATACTTTCTACTATGAGCTGCTGAAATCTGGCCAGGTATCTCAGGGAACCTGTACCGAACGCAGCTGATTTAAGTGAGCCTTGGCCCAAAAACGCCCAGAATATTCCATCATGACAACGCTAGGGTACATGTTGCAATAGCTGTTTAAAAGATGTCGACTACTATTTGTTTCGATCTATGCAGAATGCTCACTCTTGGCTACGCTTCCCTTCAGAACAGAGTATCCGGAATTGGTTTCGTTCTTGGCCTCAAAAGATGAGCATTTCTTTTGACTCGGAATCCATATGTTGCCAGAAAGATGGGAAAAGATAATAGCTACAATGGCCAATACTTTGAATGAATCTATATTGTACAAATGTTTCAAAATAAAAGCTAAACAATACTATAGGCTTTTTCTGTTTTAAAGCTATTATTGTTGAGATACCTTTTAAATAAATATGAAAACATTATCCCCCTTAACGACCAAGTTTCCAAAAATTCCTTCTAAGAGGATCTACACGTTGTAAGAGGAACCCATTACCCGAATTTCAAGTTTCTAGCTTTAGCGGTTTGGGCTGTGCGATGATGAATGAATCAGTCAGTCAGTCACGTTACTTTTTTATATATAGAGATTAAAAGCAAAGTGTTTTACTGGTTTTACGGCTAAAATAAAAAAGAACTATTTTCAATTCACAAATTTGAAATCGATTTTTTTGAAACGTTTTCTACATATTGTTTAACAAAATTGTGTACTTTATTTAGCAAAAAAAAACCAAGGTACGCTCGAAAATTGTTTTGAAACATGTTTACATAATTTGTCTGTATATTTTTTAACTAACAGAAAAAATTTCAATGAAATCCGTCAAACATTGTGTCCGTTATTTAGAAAAAAACGGAATGGTGAAATTTTAAAATTTTCAAATTCTTATAACTTGCTAACTATAAGCGATAACTAGCATATGCATGTTTGATTTGAAGGAACATATCGAGAGCTTTAAAAATATTAATATATATTTGAATTTGTGCAATTCATATTAGTAAAAGATTAAAAATTGTTTATATCTGAGGTACCCTACTTTGAGGGTCCATTGCGCCGCTTCTGAGGCGTAGTTGGTCCGTCGTTAGAACATAAACTCAAGTACTACTCTGCTATGTCCATTTGAAATTTCGTGTCGATTGGATCACCCAGTTAGAAATGGTACATATAACCCAAATGCCTGAAGCGATAGATATGAAATTTGTAACGTTTGTTCGACTTCCCACTTCCCTACTTCCTTTAGCAAGGGAATTTTGAATGTTTAGAGGAAAAATGGATAAATTTTTTAACTTCCAAATTGAAAAATAAATTCCAAATACCTTTAAACATATATTCAGAGATACTTCCTCCAAATTGTCTTACTACCAAGGATACTTTTTTTCTTTACTCCCTAAAATGTGAAAATCTTTTTCTCCCCACGAAGCAGAGGTGGCAAAGGGTGCTCACGTATATATAATTGTATACTTAGATGTAATACATATTGTGTATCCTTGTATCCTTAAACCGTGTCCATAATAAAATTTTGTATTTGTATTTTATAATTTAACACTCTTTGCCAAACAATACAGATACATAGATATACATAGAAACACCCAGTATTAATGTAAAATAATAAGAAAACAGCATCAGCATCTAAATGTAAATCTAAAAGAATTTTGAAAAAAAAGGTGGAAAGAACATAAAAAATAGGTTGTGTTTCTCCGTTAAAATGACAAATAGTTGAAGTTAAAGTGTCAGCAATTAATAAGTTTCTCACGTGATTGCTACGCCAGCAACCAAACAAGAAATGTAAAGAAAAACGACATGACATTATTTTTTTCTTATTTATAACAAGAATTTTACTTTTTTACTTCAGTTTATTTAATGATATGAAAGGGAATAAAACAATTTGTTTTGTGCCACTGATAAGCAAAGTTAAATGTACAAAAATTTATATTCAATCGGCAAATCAGGTTAAAAAATGAATTTTAGATTCGTAAAGAATATATGTCAGGTTTGAGTGAGAGCGGTTTTTTATGCTTTTGCTCTATTTTTATTAATTTGAATAGTGCTAATGGTTTGAAAGTTTTTTTGAATATCAAATGAAGAATTATTCTGGAGTCCAGTCACAATTTTAGTGAAATCATTTGTATGCATAGAGTTTAATTGTTGAATGTCTGGGCATTTCTGTCAGATAGATTATAAATTAGTTTATGCATAACACGAGTAGTTTTTTGAGTCAGGAAAAGTAATTTATTGTACTCAATTAAACATTAATAAGAAGACATGTTATTTTTTATTTTTTTCAATTTCCGTCTTTAAGTGGGATTAATACAGTGGGAATGTTTCAAAAATAAATGATAATAAAGTAATATTAAAAGGAAAGAAATATGTATATTTTCCAATCGACTGAATTACAATTGTCTTATTTAGAGTTATTTGTTGATCAATAATTTCCGACTAGTCAAGTAGTGGAATAAATTTATTTTCAAGTAAAAATTTAAAAAAGAAATTGTTTATATATAAAAACACTAGCTTGACCCGGTGCGCTTCGCTACCCCTGTCGTAGTCTATGTTGGAAATTTCAATAAAATCGTTTCGGCCGTTTAGTATTTATTGTTTAAGAACTAAAGATACCAATTTTGCCGGTTTTCCCCCTGTTTACCCCTTTCTGGTCCAAGTATTGAAAAAAGTTATAGCCTATTGACGCTTCCAAGTAAGGATCTATCTACGTTCCATATTTCAATAAAATCGATTCAGCCGTTTAGGCGTGATGCTCAAACAAACAAACAAATAAACAAACAAACAAACAAACTTACAAAGACATTTATATATAGATATAGATTTGTGACAAAACTATTCCAATGAAACAAGATGAATTGCTTATAATTTTATTTCAAGTTGGTTATATTGAAAATTGTATTAGATGTTTACTGTAGTTGTGCATGTTTACTATAACAATTTCAGCATTTTTAACAATATTATAGTCACAGTAACTATTTATATGATTGTGATAACAATAATTTGGTTAATTTACGATACGCTCGAAAATTGCTTTGAAACATTTTTGTATAATTTGTCTGTATATTGTTTAACTAACAGAACAAATTTCAATGAAATCCGTCAAAAATATGTCCGTCATTTAGAAAGAAACGGAAGGTGAAATTTTAATTTTCAAATGCTTATAACTTGTTAACTATAAGCACATGCATGCTTGAAAGCTTTTAAAATATTAATATATATTTGATTTTATACAATTCATATTAGTAAATGTTTAAAAATTGCGTATATCTGTGGTACCCTACTGTTGATGGTTAATACAATCATGTGAATCGTAAATTAACCATATTATTGTTACCACAATCATATAAATAGTTACTGTAACTATTATATTGTTAAAAATGTTGTAATGGTTACAGTAAACATGCACAAATGTTGAAATGATTACAGTAAACATGTACAACTATATTTTTTTTTTCTGCGTGCATAAAACAATTTAGATATAATATATTTAGTAAAGAGCCTTCCAATAGGGACTTCCAAAATTTGACAGTTGATAGCGGCCATATTGTTGAAGCTACATCTGTCGAATTAGCTGTCATTTATTCATTATGTTTTTCCAAATAACCATGGATGGATATATCGTTCAACAACACGTGCAAATGATAAAATTGTTTTATCAAAATGGGTGTTGTGTTCAGACAACGTTCTATGCTCTTCGTCCATTTTACGGTGAGATCCATTTCAGGTACGTCAACAAACAAAACTTTCGAATTTAAGGCAATACCAATACACATGGGATCCAAGAGCGTACAATGCATAACGAAAACAATCAATGTTTGGTGTTAATTTCGGGATAGCGGCGTCATCGGTCCATATTTCTTTGAGAACGATTTTATGTCTCTAGTTTCATTATTATCAAATATTATAAAGCTACTGTTAGTAGGAAAAAGGTCCCTGTAAGTCTTTATTGCAGATTCTCAGTCAGGATCATATGTGTTTAATTTAATGATTCTAGACTTATTATAAAGAAAATTCAAACCATTTGAAGAACCAAGAATTGGAGGCTGGGAAACTAAACTTACAGTTTTTTTTTTTTTTATTTGATTGAAATTATTATTACAAAAAAAAAAAATATTTTTATAGTTTTACCCCCTTATTCATAATCAATTTTTAATTTTATAAAAGGTTTATAAAACAGAATTTCCATACAAAATTTGTTTTATAAACCAATAATAAATTCTAAAATGGATAGTACTTTCTCTCACTTTGCTCGAACAGGTAGTCCATCTCCGTTTAAAATCTACCACACTTTTGGACACCTTTTTTGTGCTCTTCAATTCTCTTTTAACAAGAGCCCAATATCTCTCCACTGGCCTTAGCTCCGGGCAGTTTGGAGGATTATTGTTCTGGTACCACTCAAGGGCTTGTTTATTATAGTAACAGGATGGCAAGTCAGGCCAAAAATAAGTGGACACATTATGAAGTCTTATGAATGGAAGCAGCCTTTTTTGTAAACATTCCCTTATGTAAATTTCGGTATTTATAGAACCCGTTGTAACAAATGAACGGCTTCTTTTGCCGCAAATGCATATTGCTTGCCGTACCAAGAACATTTTGGGATATTTTGTCTGCTTTTGGGTTCTAAACTTTTCCTTAATATTCCCTCGAGCATCAGCAACATAAAATTTTTGACCAGAAAGTTTCGAAAAATCTGCCACAACATATGTTTCGTCATCCATTATGGAGCAAAAATATTTTTTTAAAAATCTTGACTTCAATTTCAGTGCTCTGTTTTTAACAGCGTTCCTGTTAGGAACTTTTTGAGCCTTGTATGCTTTTAAACCTGCATTAGCTTTAACGTTTCGCACCAAACCACCAAATCCGATCACTGAGCTAACCGGCCTGCTTTCCTACCGGATGTGTTGTGAGCTCTTTTGAAAATGCTTTCTATTTTTTTTGCTTTAGAAACATCATGTGGACCTTTCCTTCTACCTGAACCAGGTTTTCTATCAACGGATAAGGTCTCCCGGTACTGTTCAATAAAATTGGAAACAGTTTGACGGCAGACCTTTGAATGCTTGGCCAACTTTTTGTAGGACCAAGTTGGGTTTTGTTGAAAATATTTAATTTTCTGGTCACTCAGATTAACAACAAATGAATATAATTGACATTAAACATAATAACTGACATGTTTTACAAAGGTAACTTGATCAAAAAAAAAATCAAATAATACTTGGGTTAAAAGTTTTAATGAAAAACTTGTGTTAAGAATTTTCTGATCTCACTCCTTATGTGAAGCCCGGCCAACAGCAAAGCCATAGCCAAAATCTGTATTTTGTTGGACTACTACCATATATATGATAGATACAATCATGTGAATCGTAAGTTAACCAAATTTTGGTTACCACAATCATGTAAATTGTTACTGTGATAATAGTCACAGTGTTAAAAATATTTTAAAATATTTTTAACAATAAAATTGCACAAAATTTTAATTTTCTTTATCATGTTATTACATGAAAAATTTGTCTAATTTTTAAATTTAACTCATTTTATATTAAAATTTAGGATTACTATAAAGATACTTTTCGTATATTTATAAATATGATCATGTTTTCCACACAAACTTACATGATGATCCTTAGTTGAACTAACCTGAAAGTAAAACAAAAAACATTTAATTATTGAAAGAAATTAAATATATGATAAAGAACCTAAGTATCTCTACAAATTTGATTATCGCACAATTTTCGGTGTTATATAATAATGTATGTAATTAAAAGCATAGAGAAATACACATAGAGCTACATAAGTAGTTGTTCTAGTAATACATTCTCACCACTTAGGTTTTTGACAACTGAGTTAGGTCTTTGCCAGGAGAGCTTCCAATCTGTGTGTATTTATGTAGGGTTAAATAATTTAAACTCAATTTACTAGAATTATTATTTTTTTTTCAATTATGTTATGATATACATACATATAACTTTCAATGATTTCCAACAATTGGAATATATTAACTTAAAAATTCATCATGATCTCACAAATACAAAATAATGCAACAAATTCAATATAAAACAGAATTCAACATGATTTTCAATACGAATTATAATTCAATTATACTCACATGCATATCAACACATATTGCTTTATTTATTCTGCATAAATAAACAATAATTTTGTGACATTTTTGGTTAGAAATTTTGCAACAAATAAATTTTATAAAATTTCTATTAAACTCAATTTGCAAATCAGTTTAGAATATTATTTTACCTCTACTACAATTCAAATGGAAAAAAAAGGGTCAAAAAGTAATTTTCAAAAGGTCCTTCAGTTGTTTGTTTGTATGTAAGTGGGATGTAGTTAAAAATCAAGAAACCCTAAATCACACAAAATTATTATATACATTGATACAATATGTGTGAAACATGTATAGAAGCTAAAATTAAAACCAAAAAATGCAAACAATATGAACAGAATTAAGGCGATAAAATCGAAATATTTTAGAAGATTTTTTAATTCTTAAAAATTCTTAACTTAATCCTGGATTTATACAATATTCTACATATTTTAAAAAAATATATTTTTTCCCCTATTTTTCTCTTTGTCTTATACTAAATCGCCTTGTCGCCTTTATTGTATTTCACTGCCTTTATAGATACAAATATATCTAATATCATTTACAACTTACATAGATTTTTACGAATAAAGGGAAATATTTGTTTTGTTTTTAAGTCAACATAACCAATTGAGATCCCCATATAAAGATAGAACAAAAGGGACTAATGGAAAAGCCAAACAAAGAAAACATATTGCATATTACATGAATTCGAGGAATAAAGGATGAAAAAAAAAACACACAAAAGTTTAAATAAAAAATATGAAAAGCAACTGATTACATATGGATACAAACAATATGACATAAAGATTTTTTCTAGGAACTAAAATGAAAATATTAAATTGATTTTCAGATTAAGTATCTTCATTTAATTAAAAATATAAGTTTATACAGAAGACTGTGAAAAAAGTGTCCGAATTTCTATGGCGCTACATATGTCGTTGAAAAGTTCTTTGAAATGCCTTTTATTTGATATGCATAAAGTCTATGTACATGACAATCGAGATATAGCTAAAAAATCGAGGTAGTTGTGGTTTTTGGTTCATATTTCAGCCATTTATGGGCCGATATTCTCGAGTTTAAATAGGAACCGATATATTGATGTATCATTTATTTTTGAATGTTATTTGAAGGCTTTGTAAAGTTGATTTCAACAGACAGATGGACATCGTTATATCGACTCCTCTATCTATAACGATCTTGAATATAAATACTCTATGGGGTCGCAAATGAATAATTAAACTATTACAAACGGAGTGACAAATATTTTTTTTCAAAATTGTTTTTTAAAAGATTTTTCCAATTTTTTAAAAAAAATTTTTTTTAATTAGTGAAAAAAATTTATGACAAAACAATGTTTTCTGTAAAAAAATTCGGGTTAAAAAATATTTTTCCCGATTATGACCCATTGTAGGTCCAACTTTGTATCGACTTATACATCGTTGCAATGGACTTTGAAATATCTATCATTAGATATCCATATTGTCTATATTTATGACTCAGTAATCGAGATATATGTAGATAAAAAAATAGGCCAAAAATAGAGGTTGTCTCCGATTTTTGCTCATATCTCCGTTACTTATGGACGGATTTTGCTGATTTAAAATAGGAAACTTTTCGAAAGCATGTCTGAAAGATTATTGAGGATTTGGATCCCGAAGATATCTGGGGTCTTCAGAAAATTGATTTCAACAGACAGACGGACATGGCTAAATCGACTCCGCTATCTATAAGGATTCAGAATATACATATATACTTTATAGGGTCGGAAAATTATATTGTGGAAATTGCAAACGGAATGACAAATTTATAACAGGTAGCGCAAAAGTAATCCTCCTATCAGAAAATGCTATAAATTTTGCGATTGGCCCCTAATGTCAGTTCTGCAATATTCCGCGTTCTGGAGCAGTGTAGCGTAACATTGTTTATCAACGCGTATTTCGAATGTGTTTCTACACAAATGTCAAAACAGAACTGACATTAGGGGCCAATCGCAAAATTTATAGCATTTTCTGATAGGAGGATTACTTTTGCGCCACCTTGTATATACCCTTCTCACGAAGGTGAAGGGTATAAAAATACGCAATTATTGAACTAATTATCTAATATTAGACTACACAGAGAAAACAGATTCGTGATAGCATCCGAATTTTTTGCTAATCGAATAATTCTACCTTAGTGATCGAATTTTACAAAATTTTAGAAGGAATAACAAAACTTTGGTTATTTCAACAGAAATTCTTCTTTATCAACTGATTTTCTGTTGATAGAACCGAAAAATTCTATGTGTGCAACCGAATCATTTGATTTGCAACAAATTCGGTTGCTACTACGAATATGTTTGCTCTGTGTAGGTACTATTTAAGTCCTAGGTATGATTTTAGTACTTGGTACTATTTTAGTACTTGGTACTATTTTAGTACTTGGTACTATTTTAGTACTTGGTACTATTTTAGTACTTGGTACTATTTTAGTACTTGATACTATTTAGTACTTGGTACTATTTTAGTATGGTACTATTTTAGTACTTGGTACTATTTTAGTACTATTTTAGTATGGTACTATTTTAGTACTTGGTACTATTTTGGTACTTGGTACTATTTTAGTACTTGGTACCATTTTAGTACTTGGTACTATTTAGCAATTGGTACTATTTTAGTACTTGGTACTATTTTAGTACTTGATACTATTTTAGTACTTGGTACTATTTTAGTACTTGGTACTATTTTATTTGAACTAGTTCTACATCAGCAAGTCAAATAATTTTTCAATATAGATAAATTTAAAAAATTAACTAAAAAGATTTCTTGTATTAATATCTCAATTACAAATATTTCTTAAGGTTCCTTGTAAAAAAATTATTTAAATCAACCAAATGCTTTATATTTATTCAAACCGTACTCATACTCTACAAGCCCTTCCTAAAATCATTTAGTATTTTCTAACACCAAATAAAACCCAAATGATATTAAACCACTCAACACCACTCAACACCACATTCATTTTTCCGACTGTCATAATTTCACTTTTTATTTCTTTCCTAACTTTCCTCTCTCTCTCTCTCTCTCGGTATGAACATTGTAATAAACCCTGTTGAAGCAGACAATATAAAACCACTAAAAATACAACAATATAAGAAACATAAAATGAAAACTAAGCATATTTATGAAGAACTTTAGTGTGTCACAAAATAACAATGAACAGAATTTAATTTAACATTTTTAAACAGAAAAAACAACTAAAACAGCAAATATTAAAAAAAAAAAACAAAAAATAAAATTCACACTTGACAGCTAAAAAAAAAAGAAAAAACATAACGCAATTTCCGTTGAAATACAGCAGAAAACGGTAGTTATTATGTTTGAAAGGAAAAAGGATGTGCACGAATAAAAGTGTAAATGTTAAGAAAGGATATTCAAACAAGCAAACAAGTGGAATACTTGACTAGTCATTTTTTGTTTTTGTGTAGAAAGTTATTATGGCAAAGTAATGCTTTTTTAATCAGCTACTTGATTTATAGTCACACTGCCTATTTTTTTGTTACGAATAGTAATGACTCAGTCGAGTCACACTTATCAAAAATTTGCAGCTAATAAATATATATATGTATCTGATTATATCTACTATTTTGGATAATCTGTAAGTCAGCAGTCTAATCGTGACATTTCATAAAAGAGATATCCATGAAATTATTATTAGAGGACAAAGTTAACCTTATTCATGCAAATACTTTTTAAAGAAATCTCCTTAGTAGTTTAGAAGTATATTTATTACGAGTATTATGTTGTAAACGTCCCCACTGAGTAATGTAGAGTATTCATTATTCATCCTCTATTATATTAAAATATATCAACATATTTAGATAATAAAAATGTTTTTTTTCATATTCTACTATTTATTAAAATCCATTATGTTTCTGGTGAAAAATCAACGAGCTTTAAAAATTTAATGCAACACTTCAACATAATGCAAAAGTCGGAACGCGGAAAAAGTAATACAGTGCACTCGCGGTAACGTGAACTAATTAAAACCAAGGGAGTTCATGTTAGTGAAATTGTTCACGTTAACGATTGTCGAATTTCATGGAAAAAATATAAAATTTTATAATATAAACCAGTTTTACACGCTGGAACGTGAAATTCTTTTATTATTATTTTCATTATTAAAATATAAAACAAGAATTATTGATTAAAATGCATTACAAAACAAAACGAGATCACTAGAAAATATACATTGAAATAAAATTACATAGCAAATGATATTACTAATTCGTTGCCATACAAAACATATTAATTTAGAGGACAAACACATTTTCAATACAAGGGGATTCCTTAAACTTTAAAAATCGAATTTAATGTATGTATTTCAGTGTTGTCTACATGCTTAGAAAACAAATGCAGTGAAAAAAATTGTTCACGTTATAGAGCTTTCTGAGTTTGTTCACGTTACAGAGTAGTCAATGTAAACAAAAGCTTGTTCACGTTACGCAGTGTTCACGTTAGACGGTGTTCACGTTACCGCGAGTGCACTGTATGTATATTTGAATACAAGCTAAGTCGACTTAAGAATAACCTAATTACAACGAAAATATGTTTGGAAACAAATTCAAATTAAAATCACAAGACAATAGCCAAGGAAAAGCTATAGTTCAAAAATTCATATTACAACAGTTCGAAAGGTATATAGTACTGTACTGGTCTATATGTTTAAGAGTTACAGGTTAAAATTATATCATTATTCCTTATTGTTTCACTATAACGCTCATGATATAAACAGTATTACTATTTATTTCTGATAAATTTTTCCTACATCATTTCATTTTTGCATGTAGCCAATCGAATAATAAACCTAGCCTACTTCCTTTAGGTATAGAACACATAAGTAAGTGTTTCTAAACTATGGAACGGATATAAAAGTAAAGAAAACAAAACAAAAGACATGTTGAATAGCGCGTTGCTTTAAAATAAATGGAAAGAAAATATTAAAAAATACAAAAAAAGAAAGGTTGTTATAATGACATAAAATAAGTAAAAAGAGGTGACCAGATGGTGACAAAGCAATAAAAACTTGGGTATTATGGAATGATTAAAATAAGTTAGTTTGAAATTCTCTAATCGAAATATAAAATTTTTTACAAAATATGCCCTAAATCCTAAAATATTTTTGAGGCAAGATCAGGCGTCGCTTGACTCAAGTAACACTAAAGGATTAATTTAATATCTGTCAAGCAAAGTTGGCTACCGTAGCCACAAAAATACCCTTACTCTAAATACTCTATAAATAATTATTCTATAAATAATTTTAAATTAAGGAAATACACATTTTTGATTTCTATAATTGAGTTTATTGAAATATAGAGAATTTAAAATGTTATATAAGTACTACAACAGATTATTACAGATATGCAACAACTGATGTTGTCAAAAAAGTTTTCAATGGTTGTGGTTTGCAGAGCGAGATTTCAGTGTGAAATATATTTGTCCCTCTTTTCAAAACACAATCATTTCGACATTTTCTTTAGTTATTTTTCTGTTGAAATCAGCTGATTCATATCTATATAATTTGTGTATAATACCATCTTTGTCAACTTATTTTCATTGTAATTTTTGTAAATTTTAGAAATAATTTAATTCATAATGAAATTACAGTTATAATTAAAATACCGTTACCGAAACAACAGAAAATATCGCAGCCGCTAAGCTACCGTTACCGCAAAATACCGTAACATAAATAATCCAATTTATCTTTACCGTTACCTTTTAACCGTTTCATATCGTTAACCATGCTTGCTTTCAGGTTTATCAACCAATTAAAAAAATAAATTTTCTTTTTATTTTCTAAAATGTTTATGAAATTCTGCCATTATAAGGTCAGCGCTATATCAGCTAGGTCTTACTCAACCGATTGCTATTTTTATCAATTACCTAGAATAGGGACAGCTCGCAAGACAGACCAAAAGAACCATAAGTCAAAAGGTTTCATATTTCCAATACTGTATAATTTGGCCTTCTACTGTCTGCTCAGGAAATTTAATTGACTACACGCAGAACAAAAATATAGTTGTGCATGTTTACTGTAACCATTTCAACATTTTTACAAGTTTTTTAACAATATTATAGTCACAGTAACTATTTATATGATTGTGGTGACTATAATATGGTTAATTTACGTTTCACATGATTGTATCAACCCTATATATGGTTACAATAAATAAGTATATGTTTATGACAACAATTTATATGATGAAGAACTTACCTTATGTTGCTCTAGGCTTATGGATATAATAATCTGAAAACAACATATTATGACAAAATGATTAATCATAAAAATGGTTGACACAAAAATATACTTGTTTACTGTAACCATATATATGGTTGATAAAATCATGTGAATTTCTGAGGGATAATATCAGCAACTTGAACCATGAACTTGAACTAGTTATTTGAGGCGATCACTAGACTTTTTGGTGTCTCTTGCTAGTAAGAGCACAGATCCTTAAAAATGTTACTCTCTTTAAATAGTACTAAGAAGAACAGCAGTCCTGATTATATGAGATTTGAGAACTACACACTATTATGTTGTTCTTTACAATACTAAACTGGATTAATGGTCAGAAAACAAGGGTTTTAGGCATTAGACGCGATTGGATGATTCTTGCAAAAGCCGCATTTGGAGTTCAGAGAATTCTCCTGTGGTTATCGAAAACAAATTCATCCACAACATGTCAATGTTTAATGCGGATTTTGTCATGGAGGTGCATTGGCCCATAATTCTGGTATATAAAAGCCATATTTATGATTTTAAACGTTTTAAGTATATTTCATACTAGCTTGACCCGGTGCGCTTCGCTACCCCTGTCGATGTAAAAATCGGTTCAGCCGTTTAGTAATTATTGTTTAAAAACTAAAGGTACCAATTTTTCCCGTTTTTCCCCCTTTTTATCCCTTTCTGGTCCAAGTATTGAAAAAATTTATAGCCTATTGACGCTTCCAAGTAAGGATCTATCTACGTTCCAAATTTCAATAAAATCGGTTCAGCCGTTTAGGCGTGATGCTCAAACAAACAAACAAACAAACAAACAAACAAACAAACAAACAAACAAACAAATAAACAAACAAACTTACAAAGACATTTATATATTTATATAGATTGTAAATTCCTGGGACATTATTCCTTCAGCAGTTGTTTTTCATTATCGGATACAAGGCTAGACTGAATTGACGCCTTAATTATGGTTTCAAGCCTTTTACATAGCGCCATTAGTTCGCAATTAACCCGTCGAATGACTGAAATTTCTGCTGTTCTTTCCAACTTATCCAACATTTTTTACAAAGAAATCAATACAAATGCTATGTAGTCGCATGTTGTCATCAATGTAATAAGACATTGTTTTGAGTGAATAACAATGAGTACCCAAACTTCTAGGAATTTGGATCCAACACATAAATGAAGTGTAAAATATATAAAATGAGTTAATAATAATAAGAAAATAAAGGAAGACATCCATCATAGAGGAGAGGATTACATCCCCCAATATTTTGGTTTATTTTATTTCAGATATCCGGAGTACGATGGGGTACAGGAGGTCGAATGAGCCGTACAGTCAGGGGTAGGTGATGGGTTGCGAAATTCAACAACTGAGAGTGTCTACAGCAGAGTATCAACAGCAGAGAGTTTCAGCAGAGAGAACTCAACACAGAGAGTATCCGCAGAGGGGAATCAATAGAGTGTAAGCAGATTCGAGTCCACAGAGTGTAAGCAGAGTGTAATCAACAGAGAGAGTCGTATTGAAGAGGACACATGACAACCAGCCACACAACCAGTGTTGCCATATATTTTTTTAAGAAAACTTTTTATTTCTAAAAAAAAAACTTTTTTTCAACAAAAAAACTTTTTTTTTAATACATACATACTAAAATTACAAAACCCAATTCGAACATGAATCAGACTTAGATAATTTACGTGAATTTAGTACTTTTAATATATTCAAATCAATCTCTCCATTTAGTAAATGAATTTGGGGACATTCATTTTGAAATAAACGGTTCAACTTATTGATATCATATATTTACAATGTTCCAAATAACTTTTTTTTTTTAAATAAAACTTTTTGCATCTTAAAAAACTTGCAAAAAAAGGGAAAACTTGACAAATGGTAACAATGGATACAACACACAAAAGAAAAAGAAATTGATGAGTATCAATCAACTGAGATAATTTTACAACAACCGCTATCGGTTCGAATATTTTTTGTAATGCAGTAGCTACAAAGCTACAATAGTTGTAGACAACAATTGGTCAATTCACAAGGTCTCTTATCAGTCATATTGTCATAATGTCCTAATATGTATATCACGACTCGGCGGCTCGGCTTAACCGACTCTTTGGCATTCGGCGTTGGTCTCTGCTTGGTTACGATAGCACAATAAACATAACATAGGCAAGAGTGGAAGATATTTTTCTTTGAACAAACACTCGGAAAAATTAGGGACAAGAGTAGATTCTAGGAATATATCCTATAAGAGCAGTAGCTAGTAGGCAGGAGTGGTAGGGAACCGGTACGTGTCACCCGATTGTTCTCGGAGCAATAGCAAATTGTTCTCAATAAAAAAGCATTCAATTTATATTTGTGGCTAAATAAAAATAATTCATGTAAAGGCCCTGGACTGGACTGAGCATTTCCCCAGCTTCGGGGGTTCCTTACAACTACACAGAGAAAACAGATTCGTAGTAGGAACCGAATTTGTTACAAATCGAATGATTCTACCTTACTGACCGAATTTTACAGTTGTGGCTATAAAATTTTAGAAGGGGTAATGAAAGTATGGTTGCTTTATCCAAAATTCTGTCAGTACACAAACTGACTTTCTGTTGATAGAGCCGAAAAATTCGATGTGTGCAACTGAATCATTCGATTGGCAACAAATTCGGTTGCTACTACGAATTTGTTTTCTCTATGTATAAGCTTTAAAGAGGGCGTTTTAAGAAAGAATCCTGTAGAGCAAGACGAAGCAAAGAAATTGATGAAAATAATGCCCAATTTCTTTCAAAAAATCAATACATATATCACATTGAAATTACATTTTCTGCATCACCACTTTGATGAGTTATTACACCAATTGCCCATCGAATCGGATGAACAAGCAGAGCGATTCTATATAAATTATATTGACATGCCAATGAAAAAACGATACAAATGACAAAAGCTGGATGCATGACTTGCAGTAGTTTGTTTGCTGGAGTCATAAGGTATCCCAATATGAAGATGCAGCCACCGAAGTCACGGAGGACGATAGATTTAAAGGACACACCGAAAACGATATGCCATTGAATGTACTATATGCATCAACTTCAATGGATATTGATTAATTCAAGGTTTCTTTTTACTTTTGAAATATTTTTCATTAATTTCCTGAATTTTATATGTAAAATAAAGCTGGAAAATGTGATAAAAGCTTCTTCCGTATTATAATATTCTGAAGAATTTTGAACTATAATATAATAAACATTTTTCTAAAGAAAACACATCAATCACATAGTTGTGTGCGTGCAGATGTTCTTTTTCGGCTACACGTACGCGTTGTCGCCAATGATTGATGAAAATCAAAAAGTATTGATTATTTTATTTGACGGCTGATTATTTGACCGTCTCCTGTTGTGATTGACAAACAAAATTTCATTTGATTTGTGTTTGCCGTCATGTGAAGTGCACGGATGAAATACATATACATATTTTGTGTTTTACGTCTCTACGAAGTCAAAATAGAAATGATGATTGAGGTGTTTATTTGTGAGTCTCATATAAAGCTACAAGCATACGACACTCACACAAATGCACTGATTGACGGGTTTATTTGATCATCTCCAGGGCGCTTTACTGAATTTTTGACAATATTGCAGCCATAAATAGTGAAAAAAGATATAAAAAATTTAATTTTTCGACATTTTAGCAGTTTTGAGGCGAATGGGAGCGTATTATTAGCTATATAGCGAGCTTGGGTTATAGTTCTACGACTGGTCACCTCAAACATCCCAGCATAACACGACTATTATTCAAATATATATTCTTACTTAAAGCCAGTAACATTTCTTATAACAAAGAAATATAAAAAATTTTTTTCTTTATTTTAGTTTTTTGTTTCTTCTTAAAAAAAAGTAATAATATGACGACGATGATGTTTAAATAGGATGTTGTTGAGAAAAGCAACTAAATTATATGAAAGTATATGAATAAAGAAAGAGGGAAAAAATAAAAGCAAAACTGCGTTGCAAATTGAAAGGACATACAACTAACTATACTTACATTTAAACTTGGACATATACGAGTGGTACTTTAACTAAATTACTTAAGCAGAAAAGAGGATAACGAAAATAAAAGAATACAAGACATAGACAAACAGCAAAACTGAAAAACTGACTGACCTTAAGGCTAAATTCCTGCAGAAAGTTAAGGACAAAAGAAACAAAATTATACACTTTGACAGGATACTATTCTACTCAATACTTTAATTTAATTAAAAAACTGAAAACAGAGAAAGAAAACTGAAATGAAACAAACCTACAGGATATTCAATCAACTTATATTTTTTTATTTTTATGCTATACAAAAAAGAATCACAACAAATATAATAATAATTTGTTGTAAGGAAGTTTTTTTTTTCTTATTTCTTAAAAACTCAAAGAAAATTTGTTTTAATAAATAATTTGTAAAATTATATCATTTTAAATTTTTGTTGGTTAATTTAGTAGTTTTTTTACTGTTTAACATTTTAAAGTAATAATGCCTTTTCTCTTTGTAATGTAAATGCAAATTAGTTATGTAATTAAGTTTTGTTTATTTTCTTTATCTTTAGGATTATAAGGTTTTTTCATAGATCACAGACATTCGAGTTTATTTTCTGTTTTGTTTTTGTTGCTTATTTAAAATGCTCCTTTTTGTCAAGGACTCTGTTGGTAATTAACTTGTGATGATTATGCCATTATGCATAATGTAATGACATACTCATATTGTGTCTTATTTTAATTTATACAATTTAATTATTTCAATTTGGTTACAAAAAAAGTTCAAGTTACACCTGTGTCTATTATGAAATTTGGTATGTAATTCAATGAAAAGTAGTCGAACTAGTCCCTCCTTAAATAATGAAATTATATAAAGAGTTCAATCTATAAACAATTAAAGACTCCAATCAATTTGCTTTTTTTAATGAAAACCTTTTAATAAAAGTAATGGCAATAACATTTTTTTAAACCTTTTCTTGCACAACAAATTTTTAAGAAAAATTCTATAAAAAAAAGATTTGTGGAAAAAATCTGTATTTTGAAAACTCTGGAAAAAGTATATTTTTTATGCAAAGAAGCTTTTTCAGAAAGCTTTTGTTATATTTAAGATTTATGTGGAAAAATATTATTTTTTTTTTAAGTTTTTTCGTACAAAAATTGCTTAAAAAAAGCTTATTTGATTTAAAAGCATTTTTTAGGTAAAAATAGAATTTTTAAAATTTTTTTTGTTAAATTTTTTGTAATTTTTTTTTTTGGGAATAATTTAATTATTGTATTATTTTTGTGAGGGTGCAAAATATATTAAAACTATATTCGACTGTGCCGTATCTTATATACCACCCTCCCATATTATGTTGAACGAGAATATACATATATGTATGTATACTTTTGTTGGTCTACGACCAATAATTCATGGTTTTACCAGCGGAATGACAGAATCAATAGAAACAAGAAAGAAAGTATGGTCGGTCATACCCGACCTTATAATACCCTACACTAAGTAAATGAGCAAAAACATTTTTTTTCAAAATTTCAAAAATGTATATTCGTGAGTGATTTACGGAAGTGGGCCTTATATGGGAGCTATGAAAAATTATGGACCGATCACCATGAAATTTGGTCATGTGATTAATGTCTATATGAAAGTTATTTATTTTGCATTTTATGTGTATATCAACATTTTAAGGAGATTTATGCTCGTTAAAGTGATTATCGGAAGCAGGTCTTATATGGGAGCTATGACTAATTATGGACCGATCATAACAAAATTTGGTGACATGAATTCCGTATATATAAAACTTATTTGGAGATAAACCTGTGTAGATACCTATATAAATTTAATATTTATGACCGATAAAGTCCAATTTCGGGAGGACAATTGTATGGGGGCTAGGTGAAATAATGGACCGATGTCAGCCAATTTCAATAGGGATGGTCCTTGGGCAGAAAAAATGATATGTAGCAAATTTTATCGAAATATCTTCAAAATTGCGACCTGTACTATGCGCACAAGGTTTACATGGACAGCCAACCAGCCATCCAGCCAGCCAGCCAGCCAGCCAGCCAGCCAGCCAGCCAGACGGACGGACGTACGGACGGACATCGTTTAATCGATTAGACTAATATTTTTGGGCGTTACAAACATCTGCACAAATCCAATATACCCTCCCCACTATGGTGGTGTAGGGTATAAAAATACGAAAAACATTACGAAAAACTGATTTTCCAGGGTCCCACTCAAGGAAAACCAAAAATACCGCTTTGCTTTATTGTCTACATATATTGTAGCTGGCATTGAGCTTAATAACTTAAGTGAACACCACTTTCCAATATTCGGATTTTTAGTTGGTCAAAATGCATGTAAAAAGCAAACAAAATTAACAATTTCCCCAACACAATACTTACTAACTTTAAATCGATATATCTCGATTCCTAGAACTTACCCAGCGTAATGCCGCACAGTGGATAATATAAGGTGTATGCATCTCATAATTGATTTTTGAAAATGTTTTAAATTAACCATAAAACAAGTTCTATCGTAAAGCTAAGATTTCAAGCAATAATTATTTGCAAAAATTATAGTTATTATGTCAACAGAAAGAAGTATTCGAAAATGGCGACAGAACAAACTATTTCGACTTTAAAGATTTGCAGAGTTAAAATTATATCATATTCAAGGGCGTATTTTTAATATTTATAATTATTTGTTTTAGGATTGTTTTACCTTGTTGGAAAGGGTATCTTGTCCAGATTTTATTTTCAATATGAGCTTTGTACATATTGTTAGCAGATTTGAAATTTATTCATTTAAAATATATAATGCATTTTGGCTTACCTACGCAACTATGAATAGGATTTTAACAGTTGGCGCCGTTTGCCGCCGATCTAGTTTTAACATAGAATTAAAGCTTAACATACTATTTAAAAGATATATTAAAGCTAGCTGTCTTTTTGTACCTATAAACAAATTGCATGCAAAAATGTTGAGCAACTCAGAAATTATTTTTTTTTTATTTTAGTAGTTTTTCATTGCTTATTTTCATATGAAAGCTTAAAAATGTATAACAATATATAAAGAAAATTTAGTTCTTCACAAAACACCGTTTTAATTTTTTCAATCGGATGAAAATTGTAATAGTTATTCAACTTTTCATTAACACCTCTTATAGTATTTTTCCCCCACCGCATATGAATAAAAAAAAAACAAAAACTATACAAAAAAAAAAAAAATTTGACTGTTTTTAATTTACAAGATAAAATTTATTCGAATTTTTTTCAAAAAAGTTTAATATCTTTTGCAAATATAAACCGATTTTAACAAATAATATCTCGTGTTCTTCTATATAAAATTGCCTTTAAAACAGTGTGCACAAAATATATCTTTTCATAGATAAAAATTAAAATAACTATAGTTGAATTTGAAAAATTACAAAAAATGGTAGACTTTTTATAAAAACTTAAATAATTTCATGAAATATACATTTTATAAAAGATTAATTCGTTGACTCTCCATAATTGTTTAAAATTTTTAAATCGGTCTAAAAATGTGTGAATTAGAGGTACTAAACTACTACGGCCTACCCTAAAACAATTTTTTTTTAGAAAAATTGTCTAAATTTAAAAAAATAAAAATTAATGTTGAGGGTGTTTCAAAATCTTTGATAATGGTTTTAAACTTCGAAACCAATTTTTTTAATTACCATACATTTGCTACCAATGAAATATTATTTTAACTTTACTGCAGCTTAACATATTTTTAAAAAAATGTAACCTTTAGCCCATGTAAACGCCTACGGGTCGAAAGTTGTAATTTCCTAAAAAAAATCTAAGCTAAAAAGCTGTTAACAAATACAAGTTGTTAATACTATTAAAACTAATGAGAAAGTACATAGAAACACCTCTTTTACTTGCCTTACTTTTATACAAAAACTAAAAAAAATCAAAAATGTATTTTTAACCGCTCATTACTTTTTTTTATTATGATTCGATTTTTATGATTAAAAAAACAAATTAAAGCTTAAAGTCCCACCTATTCAACAAAAAAAAATCTTACAAAAATCATCATCCAGATCTTTTATTAAACATTTTTGATCCGAAAATTACAAAATTTTCCACTGTGCGCCGAGACTATACACCCAGAGAAAAAACAACTTAAAATCAATAAAAACCATATTGAATCAATAAGAAATATTAACGAAAGTATTTTTTTGTTTCAATATGGAACAATATTAATTAAAAGTTGAAAATTACTGATTTATCGTATTTATATATGGTTTTTCTATGGTTTTTCTATTTTAATGAACATTATTGAATTAATATGTCGTATTCTTGTTTTTAAGTTGCAGTTTTTCCCTGAGTGTATATATTTTTTTACAGATATAACCTTTCCGATAAGCAGAACCCCGGCCGATTTGAGCTGTCGCACAGTGTTCTACTTGGATATTTATGCGCGTTAATGTATTTTTCGAATGTGGGTCTTATATCGGAGCTATGACTTATTAAGGGACAATCACCATAAAAATATTATTTACAGATATCTTTGTATTTCAAGCTTATTGTTGTCCAAATTCATTTCAAAAACGATATTTACAAGAGTTTTAGGGAAGCAGTAGTTAATTGGGAGTTATGGCCAATTATAAAGTCACCACCACAAAATATTGTAGTATGATTTTTGCAAACATACAACTGATCTGAGTAAAATTTTGGTTTGATATCGATATTTACAAGCCGTTTATGTAAGTTAATGTAGTTTGCGAAAGTGGTCCTTATATGGCAGCTATGATTAATTTTGAGCCGATCTTTATTAAATTTAGGATGGTAGTAGATATGTATTTAGTTGTATTATTTATGTCAATTTTAACCTGGTAACTATATTTATAAGAGAATGATTTTAATAACTGGGCATTATATGGCCGATTTGTATATATATTTCGGTTATTTATGTCACATTTTAACCTTCCCTGCGGTAAATTTGTGTCAATTGTTTCAAACGAACTATTCTCGTGATGTGTGAAAAGAGAACTATTTTATCAATGAATTTTTAACAAATCTGGTAAAAATATTTTATTAAAATTGTACGACCAGTATTAAAATATCAAAAACAGAACAAATGCTTTTGATTACTACCGTGACCTATCACGGAGTGCTTTAAAGGTGCTGATTTACCCCCTCCTAGGACATCGCCATGTAAAAGTGACAGGTCCCCTTCATATAAATCGTTTGAACTAGAACCGGTCCCTATCACTTTGGAACTAGTGACGTAATAACTTATGCGTTAGTTTCTGTTCCCTTAGGGTTGTAACGATATCTGTAAGAGATTTATGCGTATTTATATAATTTTAGGAAGTCAACTTTATATGGGGGCTTCTATCAAATATGGACCGATTCTAACCAATTTTTCAATATATTTAAAGAAAATAGCTAAATATTTTTAAAAAATATAAAATTGTTTAGAGGTTGTCTCACATCTTGGGCCATAGCTCTGGTTCTACTTCACCAATTTTGCCCATTTTCAAAACGAAACTTTTCCGATCAACAAGGAATATTTAGGGAGAATTTCATCCTCCTAGACCCTTTCCTGTAAGCCCTATCGTGACTTTATTAGGCACACAGATGGACGGACATAACTACTTACATCGTCTTAGAATTTAAAAGGGACCCAGAATATATATACTTTTTGGTTCTACGACCAATATTTCGATATGTTACAAACGGAACTACAAAATTAATATACCCCTATCTTTTTGGTGATGGGTATAAAATGCTTATTAAGCTTTTATAAAGCTAGTTAGAAAAGCTTTTTTGATTTAGAAAAATTTAAAAAAGTTTTTTTTAAAAGAACATTTATTTCAAGAAATCTTTTTTATTTAAAATAATCTTCTATTGAATAAAGCTTTCTTGAATTAAAAAAAGTTTTTTTTTTTCGGGAAAAATTTTTAAAGGGTTCGTTAAGAAAAAAAATATTAAACAACTATTATTTAACTTTTTATACTCTTCAACATGGGTGGCAAGGGTATATAAGAACTGAGATTGTAAAATTCTTAACACATATTTTTCATTAATGCTTTTAATCCAAGTATTATTTGATTTTTTTTTTTTTTTGATCAAGTTACCTTTGGAAAGCATGTCAGTTATTATTTTTAATGTCAATTATGTTTATTTGTGAATCTGATTAAAATGAGTGACCAAAAAAAGTGCATACTTAAATTATTAAATATTTTCAACAAAACCCAACTTAGTCCTACAAAAAGGTGGACAAACAATCATAGGTCTGCTATCAAACTGTTTCCAATATTATTAAACAGTACCGGGAGAACTTGTCCGTTGATAGAAAACCTGGTTTAAGTAGAAGGAATGGTATACATGATGTTTCTAAAGCCAAAAAATAGAAAGCATTTTCAAAAGAGCTCCCAACACATCCAGTAGGAAAGCAGTCCGTTTAGCTCAGTACTCGATCTATTTGGTACCAAAAGTACCAAAAGTTAAAGCAGGTTTAAAAACATACAAGGCTCAAAAAGTTCCTGTCACGAACTCTGCTAAAAATTTAGAAGCCAAAGACGGAGCACGGAAAATTGAAATCAAATTGTATAAAAAAAATATACCTGCTGCATAATGGATGAAGAAATGTACGTATGGAACATTTTTCGCAGCTTCTGGATAAATTTTTTTATGTTGCAGATGCTCGAGGAAATGTTGAAGAAAAGTTTAGGACCCAAAACCAGACAAAATTTTCCAAAAAGTTCTTGGTATGGCAAGCAATATGCAGTTGCGGCAACAAAGCCAAACATTTGTTACAGAGGCCTCTATAAATACCGAAATTTACATCAAGGAATGTTTACAAAAAAGGCTGCCTCCATTCATAAGACTTCTTAATGTGTCCATTTATTTTTGGCCTGACTTGGCATCCTGTCACTATGGTAAACAAGCCCTTGAGTGGTACCAGAACAATAATGTGGTATTTGTACCAAGAGAGGCAAATCCTCCAAACTGCCCGGAGCTAAGGCCAGTGGAGAGATATTGAGTTCTTGTTAAAAGTGAATTGAAGAGCACAAAAAAGGTGTGCAAAAGTGTGGTAGATTTTAAACGGAGATGGACTACCTGTTCGAGCAAAGTGACAGAAAGCACTATAAAAACGTTAATGGAAGGGCTTCCGAAAAAGGTTCAAAATTTAATCACTAGTGATTAAAACTATAAATTTTTTTTTTTTTTGTAAATTGTAATAATAATTTAAATCAAGTAAAAAAAATGAAAACTGTAAGTTTAGTGGTTTCGTTTTTATTAATATATATGTATGTTAAGAATTTGTCGATCTCACTCCTTATCTGTGGACTTTTGACAAAACTTTTAAAATTTTTCAGGAGAGCGCAAAAACTGTTGAATTGATCGATAATTATTTTACTAAGTACAAACAAATGGCTAAGATATAAGGAAAAAACCAGGACTAACTCGATTTTTGACCAATTTTTTATCTATATCGTGATTACTAAGTCATTAATATAGACAATATGGAAATCTCACAATAGATATTTCAAAGTACTTTGCAACGACGTAATAACGTTATAATATGTTGGACCTACAATGGGTCACAATCGGGAAACATATTTTTTAACCCGAATTTTTTTTTTCAAGAAAAAAAATTTTTTTGTCATAAATTTCTTTTCACTAATAAATTAAAAAAAATTTAATTCTTAAAAAAAATTAAAAAATATAATTTTGAAAAAAAAAAAAAAATATTATTTTAAAGTATAATTTGGCGAAGGGTATATAATATTCGGCACAGCCTAATATAGCTCGTTAAAGATCGTTTTGTGTAGGAAGCTTTAATGAACCTCTAGGAGTGGAAATAACTACTGTTATTATAACTGGAAAAATAAAATTCAAAAATATTTAACGATTTTAGAACCAAATTTCTCTGTGTAGAGAATTATTTTTTTAAATTAAGCTAAAAAGGGCATTTCAATATTTTTAAAAAAAATTTTAATAAAAACTGGGTTTCTTACCATTTTTTGAAAACTAATTATAATATGCCTATGTCTATTTATTACCATAGTTTCCCTAACCAATGCCACTGTGGGTTTGCCATATATTTTCAATATTTTGTTGAATCTGTAATAATATACAACATTTCAAATTTTGCACACCCTCTTCAAAAAAATTAAAACTGGATATTAATATCTTCATGCTGTCTCATTACATTTATGTAACATGAGTTGTCTTCAAAACAAAATGTGTATTTTTAGATTTCCATCCCCTTATATTTTTTAACTAAAACACAAATTACTTTATGTTTCAAGTTTTTTTGCTTAAAATAATCGTATAAATTTTCTTTCTAATAGATTTTATTATAAAAATCGTACAACTACTAAGAGTACAATTTCAAAATAATTAATAATGTTCTTGACCTTTTCAGTCTCCTGTGGAAAGTGTTTTTTTTTTTTTTTTCTAATAAGATGAATTTTTCTTAACTCACATTTCATCAAGTTAAAGAGAAATTTAAGTAAACTGAGAAAATAAAAAAGTAATTATTTTTGCTATAAAAAAAAAAGAACATGGAAAATAAATCAATTTTAAATGGATATAGGTAACTATGCAATTACATAATCATATACTGCTATGTAGGCTTTTATGTTAAATGATATAAGCTGAAAAGTTCAGCATATTGAGGACATTATTTCTACAGAAACAAAAGTTACTAAAGTTAACCCCTGACAATGAAGTTGTTTCATTATAGGCATCTCGAAATATTTCAAAAGAACAACTTTGAAGTAGATGAAGACATTTATAAGCACAAAAGTTATATTTCCTGAGAATTTAATAACTGCTACTAAATAAATTTAGGAAGTAATTCTGAACCAACTGAATTCCCAAACCACAAACAACCGGTTGTACCCTACTAATAATTTCCACCACAAATACATATTTTTACTTGTCATCATGGTGACAAAATTCATACAAAAGCATTTGTTCACCCCAACATCAATTCTTTGCTTTACGTTTCATTGAAAAATCTAATTAATTTTTCATGGAATTTGTCCATTAAGTGAACATTTTGTTTCTCTTTTATTTAATCTTTATTTATTTATAAAAAAAAATATTTTGTGTTTTTTTATTCATCACAGACACTTTCAATTAGTATCAAAAGTAAAATGCTTTTAAATATTTTATAACCTCCTGCCAGAAAACACCTTGACAGGAGATTTGAGGTAGGAAACGGAAATTGCCATGGTGTTAGAGAGAAATGTTAACAAACAAATAGAAGAGTAGGAACGAAAGATTTAGTGGAGAGCAATAAGTGAGAAAGTTAAAGATATTGCCCCATATTCATAAGCAATTTTTAAACTTTTAATGTTTTATAAAACAAAATTTCCATGCAAAACCTGTTTTATAAACCTTTAATAATTTTTAAAATTGATTATGAATAAGGCCAATTGTCTTTAAATTTAAATTAAATTAAACAAATATACATATCGTTATCTTAAAATAGAAATGCCCTAAGTCGTGCTATTTTTAAGTCGAGACTTTTTGGCTAAATTTATCAAAATTGTCGAAAATCTGGGCTTACAAAAAACACGCGTTAGGGCCTTTCTATATTAAGGTAACGATTTATTGAAAAATAAATATTGAATGGAAAATTAGAGAGTAAAATTTTTAAAACGAAATTGAAAGACCACAATTCTATTGTTATAAATCTGGTGCTTTGAAATTGTACGGCTTTAAGTACTTAGTATATCTAAAAACCAGTTATTACCACAGACTCAAATAAGGTGTCCACTTATTTTTATTAGATTATTATCTATCATTTATCACTTCAAATAGTGAGAGCATATATAAGACAAATAAAATGGAAAACAAAAATGATTGTGTTTTAAGTGATTTATTTTCATAACCACCACCAAAGAGTTGGTTCTGTTTGTAACACATCGATAATTGCCCATAGACCAACAACATTATATATGTATGTATTGTATATTCTGGGTCCTTATAAAATTCTAAGGAACGATAAAGCTTAAAGGCCGCGATCAATAAAATATTTGTTGCAGAACATTTTTTTAAAATCCCATTGGTTTATTTAGACGACATTGATTGCCACATTATATCCAATCGGCAGTATTTTTTTTCAAAATAATAAAACACAGTTTTTTTAACACCAATGGGACAATATATCCCGCTTATGTGGCTTTAACAAAACCAGTGGGATCAATTATCCCAAATGGAAAAAACCACACATATAAGCAATACGTATTTTAACTGAAGTTCCACCTGAAAGCAAGTTTAATTCAAGCCTTGAATTATAGTCAAGCAATTTACTTACAGTTGTAAAGGGTTTTCCAACATGAGGTGTTATTTTGAATCACCCGGTATTTCGGAAGCTGTCACTTTAGAAGCTTTTATTATTTGACATACGCCATTACTAAAAATGGAACGATACACGCTAAAACTACCAATTGAAATTTTTAAAATTCACTACAAAAATGGTGAAAATCTTGCAGTTACAGTTCGCAAAACTAAACCATTTTTTGGATCGTCGTGAAGCACCTTGTCGGACCGTAATACAGAAATTGGTGGAAAAATTCGAGCTGTTGGGACAAGTTAATGATGTGAAGAATAAAACCCATGTACGTCGCTCAAGAACAACTGAGAATATTGCAGCTGTAGCCAAAAGTGTTGTAGAAAATCCAGGTTTGTCCATTCCTCATCGTTCTTTGGAATTGGGCATTCCACAAATGTCATTACACCGTATTTTGGATGATATTGATCTGGACAACGTTTACTTTCAACAAGATGGTGCTACGTGCCACACCAGCAATTAAACTATTGCTCTTTTACGGGAAAAGTTTCCGGACCGTGTTAGGTAATAGGTGATCACAATTGGCCATCGAGATCTTGTGATTTAACACCTTGCGACTTCTTCCTTCGGGGACACGTGAAAGACAATTTCTACGCCAATGCCCAGCGTTGTTTCAAGACCTTAAAGATAGAATTCGTGACGCTATCGAGGACATAGGGCAGCCACTTTGCGACTTGGTTATGGAAAATTTCATTTGGAGACAAAACACAACCTTGACGAACTCATCACATTGTGTTATAATGTGTCAAAAGCACGTTCGAAGTCTACGAATACTAAGTAAAGGGGAGCGCCATTCTACCGACTCTTTAACAATTACCCTTAAGCTATTGATGTGATCAATGCATGACTTGTTATTAACTCGATTATCATTGATCTAGACAGAAAAGGGATAAAAGTTGTCGCTTATGCGGACGATGTGGTGATACACGTATCAGGATTGTTTCCGGATGTGATCAGTAATATTATGTCCACTGCTTTAGGGTTGCTCGACAGTGGTTTTGGGGTGAATCCAAGCAAAACAGAACTTGTACTTTTCACGACAAAGACCAAGATTTCAATCCTCAAACTTCCACGGTTGAAAAACTGTAAATTCCCCCTTTCAAATAATGCAAAATATCTAGGTATTATACAGGACTCTAAATTATCATGGAAACTGAATACTCAACATAGGGTTAAGAGGGCAACGGTGGACTACTATACCTGTCGTAAGATGTTTGGTAAAAAATTAGGACTTAATCCCACATAGTTAAATAGATGTATACGGCTATAGTACGTCCAATTCTTACTTATGGATCTCTTGTATGTTGGACCGCAACTAGAAGGAAGTATGTCGTAGACCAATTATACAAAGTCCAGAGATCAGCCTGCATTGGTATAACCGGCGCACTAAGAAGTAGTCCTTCAGATACACTGAACACTATACTGCACCTTGTGCTAATAGACCTTCACATAATGGCCACCAGCGAAGCTTCATGTACCTGGATGTTGGACACCGAGAACATATGGTGACGCAAGGATTCTGGGCCTACTACCTCTGATCGTTCTCCAACCTTCTGACTTTATTACCCTATACAAAGATTTTGATAGGGTGTTCAAGGTCTTGATATCCTCCAGGAGTAAGTGGGGTAGGGGTATATACAGACGGTTCTAAAATGAGCTGTGGAGTTGTTTCTGGCGTCTTCTGTGACGAACTTCGGGGTAGGCATCTCATATCGTCTTCCAAGTGAGTGTAGTGTTTTTCCAGGCGGAAATTTTTGCAATGATGGTAGCTTGTAATACACTACTTGATCATTATACTCGCTGCAATATGAGTATTTTTGTCAACAGTCAGGCGGCACTTCTTTTAATGAAGGCCTACACAAATTCATCTTCACTAGTCAGGGAATGTAAGAATTCTATGTCAAGGCTAGGTCGTTCCTGCGGACAGAGATCACTACGGTAATGAACAGGCAAACAAACTAGTCAGAATGGGATCTGCCTTAATGCCCTATGCGGTCTCAGTAGCAATTCCACTGGGGACTATTAAGGGTATTATTTTCAGACACTTTCTTACAAAGGCTGAGAATTTACTGGCAGTATTAACAGGGCACTGGATGTTAGGCAAGCATTCAAATCGCCTGGGACTCCCTTTTAACTACCATTGTCATAGCTGTAAGGATAGGGAAAAAGAGGAAACAATTTTCCACCTTCTCTGTGAATGCCCAGCCCTGAGTGTCAAGAGACATAAATTCATGGGCAACTATATATTGACCAACCTTGGTGAGATAGACGGTTCTAAACTCAATGACCTACTGAGATATCTCACAGCTACAGGGTGGGTCTAGCAAACTCGACTTTTGTAACCATTATCTTATGGCATCCTTGGAATCCCATTTTTATGAAAACAATATAAATTAATTAATTTCGCGATATCCTTCTAAAAAGGTTCTTAATCATATGAATTATCCTCTTTATGATAAAACTGTTTTTTTGAGTAATACACTAGAACAAAAAGCTTTCAAGGATTAATACAAGACTAAAAATTGAACATCTAGTTATAAAAATTCATAAAAGTAAGGAAATTCGGCTCGTTCGCCGAAACATGGCCAAAAAAATAGTTTTTCTCGAAAATCGCAAAATTTAAATCGCAAGTACGGAAAAACTATAGAAGGTATTATCATACTTTTTTCATATTTTTATTCCGTGTTATGTTCTCAATAAATCCCAATCTGATAATCAAAAAAATTCTGAAATTTGATTAACAAAATTTTTAAAAATTTTAAATTGCAGTTTTGAAACTCCCGTTAAAAAATTAAATTTTGTTGGTCATACCTCCGTATAGGTTAACGGTATCCTACGAAGACAAAAACTCATATACAAGTAAACATGGATATATTTTAAGTAAAAATAAGCTTTTACTTCAATATTTCAGAAAATATGTTCATTTTGTTTCTACATTTCTTGTTCTAGTGGCCTGAGACACTTTAATGGCCTGGCGAATTTTTAATAACTTAAATATTTTTTAACCTATTTTTGTCTTTTATATCTTATTTAAATGACAATTACGTATAAATTTCAATTATTTTAAATTAAATTACAAAAGTAATTATTTAATTGCAAAATTTTAACAAAAAGTGAACAAATTGCATTTTTTCCCTTCTAAATGCACCTAAAAACTTCAGCGTCGTTGCGGCATCAGTTAACGTTTTCCTATCATCCAAATATTTTACACAACGTGTTTCTAATAATTACATGTATACCTAATATTAACAAATTCTGAAGAGTAAAGGTTTCAACATAGATAAATCTTACGTTACACTTTTGGAACAGTAGCATAATATTTGATGCCGTATATTTGTATTGCGAAAGGGCTGAAAAATAATAAATATAATATCCAAAAATGTCTAGCACTTCCTACCTAACAACCACTTATTACTTATCACTTATACCTTAATTACAGCCTTTTCATTTCAAAAATGCCAATAATTGAATGCGGGAAATGTTTAGCCTAATTATAGACACACTGCACAAAACTCTTCAAATTACAATATTTTAATTTAACAAACAACTTATAATGTTGAAAATGTTTGCTAAAAGCCACCTAAAAGTACCACTCGTAACACTTACTTACAAATTTGCTAACTACCACAAGTGGCTTTTGACTTCTTGGTGCACGTAACCAACTGCCAATGGGGGTGATAATTACTATGTACCGCACATTTGTTACGTCAATAACTTTCTTCTCTGTACTCTTTAAAAAAAAAAAACGTAAACGATACTTGAAAAAGCAAAAAAAAAATCAAGAAATTTTAGTTGCACTAACTTACATAACTCAAATGAAAGAAAATACCAATAAAAACAAAATTGAATTTTAAAAGTCATGACTTCATGTCTAATATTAACCTTCATCTTCAAAAAATGTTTTCTGTGTAACCAAATATGAAATAACAAAATCCAAAAAAAATAATATGTTTAAATCATTGGAAATAAACAACAAAACAAAAAAAATGTATCATTGAACTTTGTGGTTACTTAAAATGGTAAAATGTAATACCAGCAACTAACAAACCAAACCGAACAAGCCAACCAAACAACCAACCAGCCATCCAACCATAAAGTCAGATCACCAACCAACCAAACAAATGTATCAAACTAAACCAATATCTCAGTCAGTCAAATATTGCTCAAAACAAAAATAAAACATTTCAAAAAAATATAAAACAAAAGTCAAGCTACATTAAACTTTAGCCAAAAATCCGCAACAAAACAAAAAAAAATAAACAACCAACCAACAATATACGAGTATACTCAAACATTGATGAGTTATAAATTTTAATTGGGTTGGTGTGAAAGTAAATACAATATAGTGATAATCAGAACAATGTTTTTTCACTGATTTTGATCCGTAATATTTTTCCGCTGAAGTTGGGTTTGCTAGGTCTCTTCGTTCAGACTGTATCATGGTTTCAAACGTGGCCACTTTGCTAAAGGGTTTTCCAACAAGAGGTGTTATTTTGAATCACCCAGTATTTCGGTAGCTGTCACATTTGACAAGTAGAAACTACGCCATTACTAAAAATGAAACGATACACGCTTAAACAACGCACTGAAATTATTAAAATTCTCTATAAAAATGGTGAAAATCTTGCAGTCACAGTTCGCAAAACTAAAGCATTTTTGGGTCGTCGTGATGCACCTTGTCGGACCGAAATACGTACAAATTTTTCAAAGGGGACAAGGTTTGTGGAACTTCTGAAGAGTAAATAAAGATCTTTTATATAAGTATTTGATATTGTTGAAAATCCTAGAACTTGAAGATTGATATTTTAGTAAAATTAAATAATTTTATAAATTTTTGGGATATCATTTGTAAAAAAAAATGTAAAAAATACCTCCTTTTTTATATGTTCCAAATTTGGATACGTGTAACTTTTTATAACCACAAGATAGCTAAGTAATTCCTATTTTATTTAGAATTTTATCATCAATATAGCTGATATTTTAGAAATAAAATTTGGACAATCCGTTGGCGCGTCATTTCTAAAAAACCATCAAAAGATCGAGTAAAAATAAAAAAATAAATCAATAAACCTAAATATCTCTTCAAGTAATAGATATAACCTACATATGTATGTAAAAGTATTTTTTGTAGATCTTCTTAAGGACTATTTATATTTTAAATTTCAGCTCATTTGGATCATGAATTTTTGGCGATTTTTTGAAAAATTTTGAGACCCGAGGTGGTGGCCCCAA
Organism: Calliphora vomitoria; assembly: GCA_942486065.2. Lineage (NCBI taxonomy): Eukaryota > Metazoa > Arthropoda > Insecta > Diptera > Calliphoridae > Calliphora > Calliphora vomitoria. Next base: position 110,059,692 of record OW818030.2, on the reverse strand, counting down.
TTAGCGCAAGGAAGCTGCACAAATGCAAACTAAACTCATAAATACCTCAGCTTCAACCATGTAAAATTTCGTAACAATATCTTCAATAGTTCCCGAAATATTGAATTATTTCCAAAAAAAAATGTTTCTAAACCACTGTGCGTCGCTCAAGAACAACTGAAAATATTGCTGCTGTAGCCCAAAGTGTTGAAGAAAACCCAAGTTTGTACATTCCTCGTCGTTCTTTGGAATTGGGCGTTCCACAAACGTCATTACACCGTATTTTGGATGATATTGATATGTACAACGTTTACTTACAACAAGACGGCGCTACGTGCCACACAAGCAACGAAACCATTGCTCTTTTACGGGTAAAATTTCGGGACAGTGTTATCTCTCGAAGAGGTGATCACAATTGGCCACCGAGATCTTGTGATTTAACACCTTGTGACTTCTTCCTTTGGGGCCACGTGAAAATCGAGGTCTACTCCAACAGCCAAGCATCGATTCAAGACCCCAAAGATAGAATTCATGAGGCTATCGAGGACATACGGCACCCACTCTGCGATCTGGTTATGGAAAATTTCATGAAATGGATAGGGTCCTGTAAGCGTGGTCATGGTGGCCATTTGGCTGATATTGTTTTTCAATATTAACGGCATACCTTCCTCTTTATTATGAAATAAACATCCGATGATTTATCTCTAAAAATGCAATTTTTCTTTGAATACCAAAATAACACCTCTTGTTGGAAAACCCATTTAGAATGATTTAGTTTAATATAAAACTTATTTGTGACCAATTTGATCACGATATTGAATGTGTAGGGAGTAGGGACAAATGTTGCCCAATTTTCGCCATACTTTGCAGTATTATTTCAAAGTACTTAAAACTAATTTGAGCAACATTTGATTTTACTGCTTAAACAGTATTCCGAGGGAACATTTGTATGGTGGCTAGGTGAAATCATTGATCGATATTGCTCATTTGTAATACCAAACAAACTTTATCAACAGAGAGTATTTACGGAAAATTTCTCCATTAGTTTCGGCCCTATCCTGTTTTCAACAGACAGACGGACATAGCTAGATTGTCTTAGAATCTTACGAGTACCCAGAATATATATACATACTTCTTGGTTCTCTGACCAATATTTCGATATGTTACAAACGGAATGACAAAATCAATAGACCTCCCATCTTTTTGGAGAATCATTGAAACATAATTCAGATGTCATCATTATCTGATCTTGCAACACAATATTAGTTACGAGCTTCCAATATATTACCAACGATATGTGAATGTGTACTTGTTCTCCAACCCAATATAATCATCATTCGTTCTACTCTTCAAACTACATCAAAATGTTTGTTACGGCTACAACAACAACAAAAATCAAGAATAATAACAACATCAACAATACAGTGCTCAAAAAAAAAAACTTAAATTAGCTGCAAAATAATGACACAATTTAAACCAAGAAAAATAAAACACAAAACAGCTACAATATTGTAATACTCGTATTTAGTTTTTTGTATGTGTTATTGGGCTATTGTTGTAAGTTTTACAACTTCCATTGCAATTTAACATTATTATTTACTAGCAATTGACTTTTGAGCAGCCAGCCAGTAGCAAAAGCAACAACTGCTAAATTATTTTGGTGTAAGTAAATATTTATGAGCATGAACAAACATATCTAAACATGTCTAGTTCAAAAATACTGGCAACAAAGTTTGTGAACAAACACATGAGACAAGTTTTGAAATATCTTTCACATATTTGTACATTTTAAACATTTTTGAAATAGTTTCAATGCTAGTTTTTAATCTTTTTAGACAGGTTGGCAGTAGTGGTGTTGAATTCCCTAAATATTAAATTTTCCAATGTTTAGCTAGAAATTCTACATTACTTATTTATAGCTAAATTAACCAATAATTTTATAATTTATTTAGAACATACCATGTAGTTTACATTTTAGAATCCGAATTTTTACATACCTGAAAATAAACAAGAAATTATTTACATTAGTTATATTCTTTTCTAGAACTTTACAAAGTGATTTAAAACTAGAAATGCATATTATTCCAAAGGAACTAGTTATGTAAATAGTTATGTATTATTGGGTGTATGATTTTAAAATGCGAGATTTACAATAGATGTTATCTTTTATGTAATTTTGGAGGGTACATATCTGTCATTTATTCTCACCTAGTTCTAGAACATTATAGTGTAAATAATAAAGATTTTTTTGCTCGAAAATTTTGCCTCATCCACCTTAAAGTACACCTTGTCCCATCCGAAAATGTAGAATTTTGTGCCCAAAAAGCGTCATATGTGAGAAGTTTTGCTTTACTTCTTTTATTTAAAAAAAGTGCTGCTGTGTGGTTCAGAAGTGGTGATTTTGACACGGAAGACAAAGATAGCCCAGGCCAGCCATAATAGTTTGAAGATCAAGAATTGGAAGAAGATTGTGAAGATTGTTGTAAAATTCAACAGGAGCATGCAAAATCGTTGGGAGCTACTCCAGCAGCAATTTCAAAATGATCCGAGCTCAGGATTCATCCAAATGAATACCACGAGACCTTGAAAGACGATTTCGCAGGTTTGAGCAATTTCAAAATGATCGCAAACTCCACGAATCATCCAAATGAATCCTACGAATTGAACCTGAGAGACCTTGAGAGATGATTTCGTAGGTTTGAGATGCTACTTGAACGCTATAAAGAAAAATCATTTTTGCACCGAATCATTACTTGCGATGAAAAATGGATCCATTACCGAAGCGTAAGAGATCGTACGTGAAGTCCAGCCAACCAGCCGAATCGACAACAAAGCCAAATATCCATGGCGCTAAGGTAATGCTCTGTATTTGGTGAAACCAAAAGGGTCCTATACCATCACAGGGAACCTGTGCCGAACTCAACTGATTCATTTAAAGCAAGCATTAGTTAGGAAATAAGTGGTTGGGAAGTTTTGCCTCATCCGCCTTATTGTACAGACCTTGCACAGTCCTATTACTACTTGTTTCGATCGAGACAAAACGCTCTCTCTGGAACAGAGTATCCAAAATTGGCTTGATTCGTTCTTGGCCTAAAAAGGTGAGCAGTATTTTTTTGGCTCCGAATCCATATGTTGACAGAAAAATGGGAAAAAAATCAAAACTTTTAGAAATAAAATTGAATTTTCAAATGCATATAACTCGCTATTTATAACAAATAAACCTTAAACAAATAGACCTTAATAGGTCTATAAAAATATGTTAATATATCTTTAATTTTGAACATACTACAGAAAACACTCAAACTTTTAGAGATTTTGCATGCATGAGTTGTCCTATTTTGAGACCTCACAGCGCCACTTCTGAGGGATATTTGGGGTCTATCCTTTAAACTTAAACTCGAATACTCATCTGATATGTCTATGTGAAATTGCATGTCAATAAGATCAGCCAGTCGTTTATGTTTGTGCCCCATTGCTCAGAGAATATATTGTTACTAATTTGCAAAAGCGACTTGAATTTAACGGTATGTAACAACTGCCTGCAGCGATCATCATGTTTATAAACACGTCCATCAGTAGAAGCTTTTACTTATCAACAATGTTGATACCATGTGTTTAAACTGATGACATTGTCATTGAAAGCTCTAGAATTCGAACATACTAGTTTTTCCGTTAAGAGCATTGTAGAAGATTCCCGAAAGATGGCGTGTGTATAAATAGTGGCAGAGGTTGCAGTCGTGAGTTGAGTTGATCATTGACGCTGCTAGAGTTAACATCAACTGTCGTGTACATTTGAGTTTGTACATTACAAAGTGTGTGTGCATTTCAGCGAATTGAAAAGAAACCCCGTTTTTTGAAAGGTAAAAACGTAACAATATGTATCCAGCAGTAAACCAAGTAGTCAATGTATCTTATTTATATACAGTAATTGTCACTAATATCTGATCTCTTGGCTAACTCCAAATGATATATATTGTGTCATGTGACACTTCATAAGTTCTTTAAAATTTAATTTATAAAACCCAGGTAATCAAGCTTGAAGTCAATTGTCACTTAAGTGTCTCTAAGTAATCTAAAGTGTAGTCAATTTAAACGTTTAATTTGTACTGCAATTTTTTTCACAAATTGTTTTAATATAATTCTCATACAGTTTATTTTCGATTTGCTTAAATATACTGACATATCATGTAACTGTGAAGTCAGTTGTAACTTTAGTGCCTCTAAGTAAACTAGAATGTAGTCACTTTAAATGTCGCGGTCAATTAGCACCCGTACATGTTAAAATAAAATGTAGCTAGTAAGGTAACTGACTCTAAGTAACCGGTTTGTGAATCCAATCGGTTAAATACTTTGGACCAGGTTTCAGACAGTAAGGGTAAATTGACTCCCTGCTTAGGACATGCATGTGTTAGAATAACTAGTGACGTAGTTAGTTGTGTAACTAGTTCTCACCCTAAATGATAGGTAAAATCACTAGTTCGGGACAGTCTTCTAGAACTGCTGGGGATATATCAACCAAAACCAGCACATTTTTACAATAGCTTCTGTCTTTAATTGTAATTTTATTAGCAAAAAAAAAAAAAACTTCTACGTTTCCACCACTCTTACAATTGTAGTTATTGTTGCTACTTGTATTTGACTATTTTTTGGTTTATTGCCAATTAAGACAAAAACATTTTTTTGAAGATACTAAGTTACACACATTTAAACGAATATCTAGACTTTTGAAAACATTCAATAATACACACACATACATTCATGCATACAGAAACAGATATGGAGTTACTAACGAATGCAGTTTGAAAATCTATTATTAACACAATGTGCGTTTGTGTAATAGTAACAGAACTTAACCAAGTATGTATCTGTGTGTATGTGTGTGGCTAAAAGCAGAAGACTATTAAGGGAATTGGGTTAATTGTACTCTAGATTTGTAAAGATTATCCAAGCTTACAACAACAAAATGAAAATTTTATTATTGCTAAAAAGTGAAAAAACCAAGCTACAACAGCTACACACAACATTAATTTTAAAACTACAACAGCAGCAGCAGCAATAGCAAAAATACAATTTGTTTAAAAGTTTCTTGTTCAACAAAAAAACAAAAAAAAAACAAAATAGAAACAACAATACAAAAACATTTTGTTATTAAACATTGACACACTCTTAATGAACAAAATAAATTGTTTAAAAAAGTTTTTACTTTTTTTTTTCCTCGCTTGTACTTTAACAATTTTCTACATGATTCTTTTACTCTGCTGCTATTACATGTTCATTCATTATCAGATCTTTTAACAAACTTTTACAACTATTTAAGAAGCCTCGTTGTTAACTGACTGAAGAATTTTTTTTAACAAAAAATAAATAAAGAAATTTATAGACAACAACAAAAAAAGTAATTAAACCACAATAAAGTTACAGTGTACAAGTTGTTCTTTATTTCTTAAGGTTTTTGTTGCTATTACTGTTTTGTGGCAAACTTTTTTTTGTTGTTTTATGTATGTAGCTTGTGTTAATAGAAACAAAACCTTTTTTGTTAAATTTTATATTGACAAATTGTTGTTAAATTTTTGTTAAGTCTTTTTTTTAAAAACTAATAAAAGTTTATCTGGCAGAGAAAGTAATTTACAATGGTGTTGAAGTGATGGAATCTGTAGACAGATTTATTGAAGTTTTATTACATTTTTATTTTTTACAAATATTCGAGTATTTGGAAATTGTTGTTTTAAAATTTGAACATTTTCATATGGAATGTTAAAAAAAGAACACAATTCAATATTCTGACACAAAATGCTCCAACATATTTTGTACCATTCATTAACATTTGTTTACGTTCACAATAGATCAAAAACCATTTCCATTTATGCAATTTTCTTTTATGTAGCTTCTAAATATTCTAAAACTATACTCTTTGCTTATATGTTAACACTCTAAATCAAAAAATACAAAAACTATTTCATTAACACAAACGAACTTCTAAAACAATAACAATAAAAGTTGTTTAAAAAGTGGTGCCTTTTTAACAATTGAGGGTGAAACATGGAGCAAAATTTCGGGGTTTTAGAGCAACATTATTTGAAAAGAACACATTATACGCTTACCAAACTACATAAAAGAACACAAAACAGGTTAAAGGGCAGAATAAAGGCATCATTTATGCCAAAAAAGAAAACGCCATAATTTTTGCTACAGTTTGTATTGAAATGAGAGACAAATGTGTGTGTGCAAAATTATCAGGATTGTAGGATAATCAAAATATTTATGACTGTTCAAACAGTATTCCGTGCGATATTTGTATGGGGCCAAGGTGAAATCATTGTCCATTTTCATTACCTAGCTAGCACCTTTCGTTTGCGCCCTATGGTATTTTCAACAGACATACAGACGGATGGTCGTAGCTAGTTCATTTTAGAATATAATGAGGAGCCAGAATATATATGCTAATGTGTTACAAACGAAAAGGTGGGTATAATTATTCTGGCACAAGTCTAGTATTTTTAGAAATATACCGCTAGGTCATTAGGACGTATCTATCCAGAAAAATGTTTCCTATTTTTTTTTCCAAAAATTTTTGTATGTATTTCTCTTCATTTGTCATCTAAAAAATTCATATAATGCGAAATTTTCACCTACCTACCTCTACCTGTCCATTTTTTAATCCTGATTTCAATTTCAATATTTGTATAAACAATTTTCATGGCAGAACAACGTTTGCCGGAAAAGTTAGTATTATACAAAATTCGACTAAGCATGTGAATTTATGTATTCGTATCTTGTAGATAAGTGGACCGATTTTTTTGATTCAGGAATCATATAAAAAGTTTTTATATTCTTTATACGACGGCGTGACTTTTTGAATAAAACACAGGTTTTTGGATCAAAAATCATTTAACTTTTCAACATGGTCCCCTTTGAGCTTTGTTTAACGCTTACAAGAAATAAGATTTTTTTATGAGATGATTTCACCGTTGGAGTCAAATCTCTTTTCACAGAGCCATTTCTTCAGATTTGGAAACAAGAAGGCAGGATGAGGGAATAGTTCGTAGCCTAATTTATGGATTTTTTCCATAGAAACTGCACGTGTGTGTACTAGAGTTTCCAGTTCGGTTTCCCTTTGTAAATTAATACTAATTCAGGATACCATGTCTCTAGTGTCATGTTTATTGATTCATTGTAATGTGGATTCTAGCTCATTCGAAACGAATTATTAGAATAAAAAAAGTACCATTTAGACCCACATTTTGTATTCCCACTCAACATCATGATTCTGGGTTCATTAGTAATTTTTTGTGAATTTTTACTCATTCAGAATCATGTGTGCCTAATATTTAATTTTTAGGTTTATTATTCTAAAATAGTCAAAAAATATTATTAGTTGGAAAAAAGTACCGGTGAGTCCCTTTTTTAGATTCTAACTCGGTTAGTAAATTTCAAAAAATACCATTCGAAGAATGAAAAAATGCTAATAATTTTTGTATCCTCAATGTAATATAGATGACTTTATTTCTTTACCTTAAAGCATATCAGTAAATAATTTAATATAATAAAAAGTACCATTAGAGGAAAAAATACCAATTTTTCACACTTGCATCGCCGTCAAGTTTTAAATCAAAGTAATTTCCTTATTCTAGGTTCAATATTATATTAGGAAATTCAAAAAGTACTATTTCGAGAACGAAAAAATACTCCTTAGTTTGGTATAGTTCTCCATTTTTGGTATCATAATACAATTGAACACCCTATTCTTGATTATTTCTTTATTGAGATGCATATTAGTTAACTTGAATGTGTATAAGCACCCGATTGTGAGCAATCTCGCCAGCCATCTTGCGGAATGGTTTCTTATACCCAAATGATCATTCAAAATTGAAAGATGCCTATGGCTTCCACAATCTCTCACACTTTCAATCTCCGATCAGCCAACATTATATCGTGAACTTTTTCACCATTGAAATTAATGGTGGATACTTAGTTCCCTTAGTAATTATCAAGCTTAGCCTTGGTATGAGTGATGGTTTTTTTCGCAAAAAATAATGCTAAATGAGCACACGAAATTCAATATTTTCCATCTTTTCCTCAAGTCAATCTTTAGTCTATTATTAATGGCTGTCAAACGCAAACTAAATGACGCAGCTTCTTCAAATTTTGATAGGAGTCCAATGGCAGATGCATGTTGACAGGAGCTGAGTTGCCCTTTCAGCTCAGCGGCGGGAAATTAAAAGAGTCATAGACTTATTGACGCGCCCTTGTATAGTAATTGAAGATCTTCAATGGAATTGTTTAATATAAAAGTGCATTCTTAATGCAAATGTTCTGATGCAGTTTTTAATATTTTTTTCTACAAAATATTTAATATATTTTTAGTTTTTTTTTTTACCTATTAACTAAAGGGTGATTTTTTTATGAATTGAGTTTTTCGAGCTGACAGCACTGGTTGGTAATTGTGTTCGAACGACGTCTGTGAAAGTGAAAAGTATTCAGAATACTCTGCCATTTCATCATGGAGAATCTCACAAACAAGCAACTAGTGCAAATCGTTGAAATTTATTATCGACAAATTGTGTTCAGCGAAGAGGCTAATTTTCTGGCTAAATGGATGCGTAACAAGCAAAACCGTACATATGTTACCGATGCATCCCGAAAAAACGACAGTTTGGTGTGGTTTATGGGCTGGTGGCATCATCGGTCCATTTTTCTTAAAAGTCGACCGTGGAAGAAACGTTACCGTCAACAACGAACGATATTGAGCCATGATACGCGACTTTTTTTGCCACAATTGACTGAGTTGGACTTAGTTGGTATGTGGTTTCAACAAGACGGTGCCACATACCACACAGCTCGTGAAACAATGGACATATTGAAGGATGACTTTGGTGAGCAGTTTATCTCTCGAAATGCCCCTATGAGTTGACCGCCAAGATCATGTGATTTGACTCCTCTTGACTATTTCTTGTGGGGTTATGTGAAGTCGTTGGTTTATGTGGACAAGCCAAACACGATTGAAGCCTTAGACTATAATATAACACGTGTTATTCATGGAATACAGGCCGAAATGCTCGAAAAAATGGTGCAAAATTGGACCTTACGAATGGACCATTTGAACCGGAGCCGAGGGCAACATCTACATAAAGCTATTTTTAAAAAGTAAATGGCAAAGACCAATTTATCGATTACAATAAAAATTTGGAATATATATGATGCAAATTTGAGTGTTTTATCAGATTTAAAAAAAACTACGCTTAAAAAATCACGCTTTATTTAAAATTACTTAGTCTATCTAAGTAAATTTTTTTTTTCGATTAGTTAAATAAAAAACATAGTTTTTTTAAAGTTTCTCCATAGGTTCAACTAAATTATTTCCATAGCATAATAATGCAATGTTTTTAGTAGTAGTATAGTAATTTATACTCATTTTATTGTATTATACATTTAATTCATAAGATTTTCTTATTCATTGTTTAACTAACTTATTTCAATGAAATCGATTATAAATTGTATCCATTATTGTGACAAAACCGGAGCAAATGAATATTACTTGCTAACTATTAGAGATAAATAGCATACAGACACAAGCTTTTCATTGGTCTAATTGAGGTTTAATCTTTGATTTAGCATGAAACACAAACAATTTTCGAGCATTTAAAACTTTTACATGTCTGACAGTGCTGCTCCTAAAGATCTGTGGGTTCACTCTTAAAAGAGAAAATTTAGATGCTCCTCTGCCATGTATATAGGAAATTTCATGTCAATCGGATAAGCCAGTTAGAAACAGTCGATTTATTTTCAAAATATTTTGACTCTAAGCCATAGTGTTGTGCAAATGCTTGTAAGTAATTAATGAAATGGTAGCAGCCAGGGTTAGAACGTATGAGCATTGGCAGTAGTAAAATTACTAGAGTAGTAAATATAATCAGCAGTAACATCTCTCAGTCTTATATTCCTCTTTATCATTCTGCATTTCTTATGTAAACTTTGCTTCAAACAAATTTAGATCAAAAACGAATCCGGAATTAAGAGCAGATAATTAAATCATGCATTCACAAAATTCTCAGAAAAACCAATTAGCAAATTGTAGTAGAAATCTGTGCATACATTAAAACAAACCCAAAATGTAAAATTGCCAAAAAAAAAGAAACTAAGGAACATAATAAATCGTTCCGTTCCTTATACGCTTTGCAAAATTTTCTTTTTAAAACCGAAAAAATGATGAAACTAACAGCAGTAGAAGTTTACTCCTAAAATAAGCAGAAATCTAAAAAGAAAAGTTTCAAACTGATTTTTGCTGTTGTAAAAATTGTACGTGTATCTCGAACAAAAAACAAAAAAAAAAAAGAATGCTTTGGTTAAACATTTGCACAAGCATTTTTGCCTTTGTATAAGTAAAACACATACATACATTTATAGATACTTTGTGAAAAGTTACACAATACAATCGCACTTGTTTGTATCTAAGTATGTATGCATGAGTTAATGTGTATGAAAATGTTGTTTTATTTTGTTTTAAAGTTTCTTTAAGCACACTCACACTCACTGCCATGTAAAAGAATTTAGATACACACATTAAACTTTTTTATTTTTTTGCTTTTCAGCTCTTTTTTTTGTTGTATTTTTGTATTTTTTCGTTTTAAGTTTAAGTTCTCTATTTACAAATGACGCTAATGGAAGTGCTGATATAAAGTAAATACATGTAACTTAAATTTAAGTTGTGTACAAAACGTATTTTCATTATTTTCTTTAGATTTTTTCTTTTTTTTTTTTTCTTTCTGCTACTTTGGTTTTTGTTTTAGTTACAAATTTGAGGTAGTGTTCTACTAGCAACAAGATGTACATAAGATAGAAACAAATGTAGTTACATTGTTTTTTAGATTTTTACTGTTTTTTACTTGTTGCTGTTTAAATATTTATTTTTGTATTGTGTATTTTTTAGATGCCTGTGCAAACACTTAGAGAAATTATGGAAAGTGGTTGAAAGACTTTAGTGAGATAAGGCAAAGCAAAATTAAATCACAGATTCAAGCCAATTTTCCTGATTTGGAAAAGCGATCTAATCGGCTGCGATGAAAACTATACGGCTATAAGGATGCTGGATAAACATAATTTAAGCAATCTCTCAAAAATTTGTTCCTCTGATAAAATGGATATAATCGTAAAAATATCAAATTTAAAACCTTGAAATGAAAGGCAGAATAGTATGAATTTTGTACTAGTAACCCCCATTAACACGAAGTCTGGTTTTGTTTTAACTTGTAACAGGTGGCGCAAAAGGAATCCTCCTATCAGAAAATGCTATAAATTTTGCCGATTATTGATCAAATAAATAGTCAGCAATATTCCGTGTTCTGGAGCAGTGTAGCGTAACATTGTTTATTAACGTGTATTTCGCATGTGTTTACTATACAAATGTCAAAACAGAACTGGCATTAGGGGCCGATCGCAGAATTTATAGCATTTTCTGATAGGAGGATTACTTTTACGCCACCTTGTAGTTATACTGCCAGACTTCGTTTTTATGGGGGTAAGGGGTGTTTTTTATAGAGGCCTAGAAATTTTTTGAAAAACAAAACACGACAAATTCAATGGAATGACAAATGTTTTGTCAAAGTATACTAAAAAAAAGCCAAGGACACTTCATTAATATGACAACTAGTTTTACAGTTATCCCTATCGGAATTTCTATATGGCTAAAAAAACATCCTATATAATAAACAGAACAAGAAATAATTTGAATGCTTTGTAAAGTTAGCTAAAATTTACCTTCAAATTTAAATTTAAAAAAATCAGTATTGGCCGGAATTGACGACAATCGTGCCTGCAGCAAATGGGAAAAAGCTTGAAAACACCAAAATTAAATTTTTAAATGATTTGTTGCAATCGAATGCTTCCAATGTATGTGAAAAGTCCACCGGAGCAAAAAACTAAAATGCTAATAAACGAAAAATTATACTTTATTCTTGCCCTGACTAATTCTAATGACTGTTTTACATAATATTTATTGTTAAAATATTTTTATTACGATTCTACACTTCTTCTACTAGCAATAAATTAAAAGGAGCCCAAATAACACAAGATTAACTATAAATGATTTATTTGATTATGTTCATGTTACAATGTCGCGTTCTTGTAACTAAATTCTTAGCTTTTATTTTGAAAAACTTGTACAATATATATTTATACAAAGTATTGGCCATTGTTAGCTATGACCTTTTTCCATCTTTCTGGCAACATATGGATTCCTAGCCAAAAGAACTACTCATCTTCTAAGGCCAAGAACTAATAAAGCCAATATCGGATATTCTGTTCCAAAGTGAAGCGTATCCCAGAGAGAGCGTTTTTCATCGATCGAAACAAATAGTATTCTGGCGAAACTTCCCAACTACTTCATTCTAAATAGTTTTTAACAGGTATTGCATAATGTGGCCGAGCGTTGTCATGATTCAATATTACGGTTTCATGTCTGGCCGCATATTCTGGGTGTTTTTCGAGCAGCTGATAATAGATAAGACCCTTTTGCTCCCACCAAATACAGAGCACTACCTTAGCGCTATGGATAATTGGCTTTGATGTGGATTCGTTAAGTTGGACGGACTTCACGTACACTCTCTTTCACTTTGGTGTATTGTAATGATTTGGTGCTAAAATAATATCCTTTTATAGCGTTCAAGCATCATTTCGAACATGCAAAATTGTCTTTTAAGGTATATCGGCTTCAATTCGTATGGTACCAGCTTTTGGATGAAAACTGCTGCTCGCAGTTGAGTAGCTCCCTATGATTTTGCAAGCTCTTCTTGAGTTTTACAACAATCTTTATGGATTAATGCCTCCAATTCTTTGTTTTTTTGTTTATCTCCCTATCAAAATCACCACTTCTCAACCGCAGAAACCATCTATCGTACGTTGAAACCAATGGAACACATTCACCATAAGCTTTGGTGAGCAATCGGTGTAATTCAGCGGCACTTTTTTATAGCCCTCCCCATGAGTGCCAAGTGTATATATAAGTTTGTCATTCCGTTTGTAATTTCTGCATTTTTCATTTGCAACTCCATAAAGAATATATATACAGTGGATCGTTATAGAAAGCGGAGACGATATAGATATGTCCGTATGTATGTTGAAATCAACTTTCCGTTTCCCCCAAATAACTTACATACAAGATTCATACTTTAATATATCTGCTATATACCAGGTTCGGTTGATAATTAAAATCGAGAAAATCGGCACCCAAATGGCTGAGATATAAGGAAAAAACCAGAACAACCTCGATTTTTGGCCTATTTTTAATCTATATATGGATTACTAAGTCAATAATACAGACAATAGGATATCTAATGATAGATATTTTTAAGTCCTTTGCAACGATGTATATAAGGCCATAGTAAGTTAGACCTATAATTTTTCAAAATCGGGAAAAATTTAAAAAAAAGATTAAAAAATTTATTTTAGACAATAAAATTTGTTTACTTAAAAAAATATATACAATTTTTATTTTAAAGTATAATTTGGTGAAGGGCATAACCGAATATAGATAGCTCTCTTACTTGTTTCAAATTAAAGAAGTAAAGCAAAACTTCCCGCATATGACGCTTTGTTGGCACAAAATTCGAAATTTTCGAAGCAAAAAAAAAACGTTGTTGTTTACACTATGATGTTCAATAACTTAGTGAGAATAAATGACAAATATGTAGCCTTCATAATGACATATAAGCTATTAAAAACAAAAATCGCGTTTAAAAGATACGTCATCTATTGTAAATCCCGCATTTTTCATACATCCAATGAAAAAAATTATGAAAGTTCAAGTAATTTTCTGTATGGGGACTAGAGACAAAAGTTGCCCGATTTTCTCCATACCTTACAGAATAATTTCAGAATACTTAGAAATAATTTGTGCAAAAATTAATCAAGTTTGCCGGATAATCAACATATTGTTACGAATGTGCAATAGCGATTTGAATTTAACGGTATGTAACGACTGCCTGCAGCATTCATCATGTTTATAAACACGTCCATCATTAGAAGCTTCTATTTATCAACAATGTTGATAGCATGCGGTTATTAGCCCTGTTTAGAAGTATGGCAACACTAAATGTTTTAGATGCTAACATTAACATCGAAAGCTCTAGAATTCGAATGTTCTAGTTGTCCGTTAAGATCATTGTAGAAGATCAACGAAAGATGGCGTGTGTATAAATAGTGGCAGAGGTTGCAGGCGTAAGTTGAGTTGATCATTGGCGCTGTTAGAGTTGACATCAACTGTCTTGTACATTTAAGTATGTACATTATAAAGTGTGTGTGCATTTCTGCGAATTGATAAACGTGTATAAAGACACTGAGTGACTATTTGAACTGTTGTTGTTGAAGATTTTAAATAAATAAAGAGTTGTTACAAATTTAAACTACTAATGCCCGTAATTTCAACAAACAGATATCTATTAGTGCTTAGTTATTTATGGAGTAAAAATATTTGGTAATTTTTACACGTAGATATTGATTTGAAATCAATGTCAAGTTACCGTTTAGGTAAATTTATCTACTGAGTATTTTACACCGCAGATATCTATTTGTTGAAATTACGGGCATTAAACTGCTTTTATTTGCAATCAAAAGTATACGGTTTGTTTAAAGGAAATAAACCCCAACGTTTAAAAAAGTTTAAAACGTAACAATATTTTCAATACCATTGCCAGATAGCATTTGTGGATAATTTGATAATTTCGTTTAACAGACGAACGGACATAGCTAGATAGTCTTAAAATCTTATGACTAATGTGGGTCTGAGACCAATATTTCAATATGTTATAAACGGTAAGACAAAATCAAAATCTTTTTTGATGGTGGATATAAAAATGCAATGCTTAGTGGTGAGAACGATTTGAAATTTGTTAAAATTCAAAGAAATTTAGTTTTTAGTCAAAAATTTGTTAAAATTGTTTCTCAAAGATATATTTTGAAGCCTATTTTCTTATCAGCTTGTTTCTTGTGTACATCTGTAAGTTATTACGATCAATAAGTTATTATAGTAGTTACATTTTAATCTCATTTAATCTTATTTCAAAGTAATTATAACATCACCGGCTTAAAATAATTGTTAAAATTAACCATGTATAAGTATTGAAAACTCATTATAATACTCAATTAAATCATTACTTGGTAATGAACATGTTTGCTCCATAGTTTTTTAATATACATATAGATTATGTAAATTTTATAAAATTTTCAAAAATTTAATAATATTTTAACAGTGTTTTTATTGTATTAAAGTGTATATCAAATTGGAAAAACGTTGGTTTTTATTATTCTACTATATATTATTTTTATTTTTTTTAAATATTTTTGCATAACTATGTACTTTCATACAATATGAGTAGATTTTTGTTTTACCATTATGATTCTTTTTTTTATGAATTTAATGGATGAAAATGAAACAACGCACAAGGAGGAGTAGTTTCCATTACATGAAATTTTATGGGTTTTAAACTATAAATAACAATTAGTGGGCAAAAAAAAAAATAAAAATGAAAAAGAACTCAGAAAAAATTTTGTAAAAAACAGATAGAGATATGAAACAAAATATGTATGAAAAATAAAGGCAACTACTACTGAAAGAAGCCAGCTACTCTACATATGCAGAGAAAATATTTGCACAAATTTACGAAAATGTAGGTCATTTAAATAGACACATTTAACAATGCATGTTTTAAATAATATAACAAAAATAAATACAAAAAAACTTTAAAACTAACAATTTGCAGCAAGATATTTAAAAAGGGGTTGTAGGAGATATTTTAAGTTTGAAGTAATTCTTTTAAATGTTTAAAAATATTTCTTTAAATTCTTAAAAAGGCTTTTAACAAAAGTAATATTGGCAAACTATTTCCAATGACATATATATATTTTTTTATCAGTATTATTCTGTTACAATGTTATAATTTATTTGTTATTAGAAAACTAATACTTAAATAACAAGAATATTTACTAAATACTTTTTTACTTAAGCAAAAACCATTTTCTAAAATGCATTTACAAACTTTGCAATTAAAACAAAATCTTGTTTCTTTCCAAATACTAGAAAAACAATCTTAACAAACTCTCTACTTTGAGTTTTATTACTTACACTAGTATAGCAAATAAAGGGTGTTATTTTAAGCCCGATAGAACTTACGAACTAACTGTCAAACGAACTATCATTCTGGGCTCACTCTTTGACACTTATGATCAGTATATTTTCATCGTGAATAGATTGACGCTTGAACAACGCTACCAAATGATGCAAATTGACTTTGAAAATCAGTCATCGATTCGCGCAACTGTTTTAGCGCAAAATTGTGTTTAGCGAAGAGAATAGCGAAGGAATACTAATTGGATTATCATGACAAACACGGGAGTGACCTAGTATCCGTCAAATGATCTCCATCTTACTCCTCATCTGACCTCTTCCTCTATATTTCCTCTACACTTCTAATCTATCTAACATTCCTCTTCTCTTTTCATCACTATCTCTCTATTTCCAGGTAATATAAAGAGACCTACTGTATGGACCAAAGTGAGCTGTTCTGTCTTGTTCGATTGAACGGGTGCCTATCAATAACCAAATGATCAATGATTTTTTAATTGAAAAAATTGATGACATTGATCCGGGCGAGATGTGTTTTCAACCGGATGGCGCTACGTGACATTCGGCGACAGCAACCATCGATTTATTGAAATTAAAATTTGGCGATAACTTGATTTTGAGAAATAGACCTTTCAATTGAACTCCAAGGTCATGCAATTGAACACCTCACGATTATTTCCTATAAGGTCACAGATTTATGCTGATAAACCAGCAACAACAGATGCCTTGGAGGCCAGCATTGCTCGTGTTATTCGCGACATACGGCCAGCAATGCTCGAAAAGTGGCCCAGATTTGGACCTCAAGATTTCGCTTTGTGAAGAACAGCCGCGATATCATTTTCAAATGTTAATATCATGTATTGATCTTTTGAATAATAAAATGTGTTGTATAAAAATTTCCCTTCTTGTGTTATTTTTTACAATTTTGAAATTCTATTGGTCTTAAAATAAACACCCTTTAGTACAAAATATATTTTTTGTCGTTCTAATTTCTAACAATATTAAAAAATGCCTAAAAAAAACACACAATTTCTTTTTCTAGTACTTAATATTGGCATGCGAACGGATTTTTTTGCCTTTTATTTTCTTACTTTTTTTTATTCTTCTGTAGGATTATTTTTTCTAGTTTTTTAGTTTAAATAAGTTTTAAGTTTCAGTTTTTGTTATTGCTGTTCGCAAGTAATTAGTAGAAGTGCATACAAATAACTGTTGTATAAACATTTAAAGTTATTAGAACTTTTAATGGAAATTGTCATCAGAATACTGAACTAAAGTTAAATACTTCTACTACGTTTTATCCTTCAAACTTCTAGCAGTTCATCTCGAAGGTGTTGTTATATGCTCATACAGGTTAATATACCCGTTAGTTCTATATGTGATTATGAACCTGTTTGTCCTCAAGAACGGGAAATAATCGAGAATAATATTTTACTGATGATTTTCGGTTTTCATATAAATGTATTCGTAAGCCAACGGTGGTGTCAACAGACCTTTTTTCGAGTACAATTAATATGTCTGGATGGTAAAACTGCACATACAGCTCTAGGGACATTGGAACCTTATAATGGAGGCTTCCCCCGATTTGACCATTCCTGATTTATCTCTTTTTGTTTTTTTAAATCACGTGTCTATGTGAACTAGACAGAGATTCCGATAGCTCTAAAAGTGAATATTCTACAAGAGAGGGAGATCTTATCGGCCGAAGTACTTTGCTGAACGATTGCAAATTACCATCAACAATGACGACCATTTTCAAAAAAGTATTGGAAAAACCTTAAGGTCTAAATTAGCTTTTAGAAATCATAAAAAAAAATTTTTTTTTAAATGTTGAATAAAAAATCAAAAAATTCCAGGTTTCTCAAAAAATTAATTTGTTTGCAATTTAATTTTTCACAAAATTTTGTATTTTTTTATTCAAGATTTCCAATTTTTTTTGAAAACTTAATTTTTTCCCCCAAAATTTTTTTTACAAAAATCCGTTTTTTTTCAACTTTTGAATAAAGATTCAATTTTGATCATATATTGTTTACAAAAAACATGTTTTGACCTAAAAATAAAATTCACAAACAAATTTCACATAAATTCGATTTTTTTCATTCAAAATCCCATTTTATTCTAAAATTTTTCACAAAAAATCACCAAAAATGGGCAATTCCACAGAAAGGTCCACCGTAACCGAAAATAAGAGTGCTCATAAACAAATAAATTATATTAAAAAATTGTCTTTCCCTGCTCATAAATGAAAGGACAACACTGCTTCTGTCAACAGGCACCTGTCAGTTGACTTCTGTCAACATTTTAATAAGCTGCGTCATTTAGTTTATGTTTGAGAGACATTGATAGCAGACTACCTCGTGGCCTGAGAAGGAAAAAAACGGTCACTTAAATAAGGCAGAATTTCGTTGTGGCCGTACAAAGACGGAAAATGCCGAACGTTCTGGACGCCCAGTTGAGGTCTCTACACCCGAAACATTTGAAAAAAAATCACGATATGGTGTTGTCCGATCGGAGATTGAAAGTGCCAGAGATTGTCATAGGCATCTCATATGGCTCATCTTTGTTATTATCATGAGAAAATTGGATTTAAAACTAAAAATAGTTTTTTCTTGCTCTTAGCTACCTTTAGTATTAATTGTTTACATATTTATATCATGACTGCACTCATCTCATAAAATCTTTCTATCAACATCAAATTATTACAAAAAAAAAACAAACACGTTCCTCATTGTTTATTATCTGCACTTCGAGATCGTTCTAATAAAATGGCTGAACATTTTAATTCAAATCAAAATTGTGTAGCATTAGCAACTTACTCTATATAATATACAACCTAAATATTTTTTTTTTCACTTTCAAAGTATGTCACGTTCGGGATCGTAAATGTATCTGGCATAAATCAAAATCATTACAATAGATTGTATTTTAATAGTTATTGATCATCTTAATAGTTCCCTTAATTATAAGCATAAAACCCTTTTCGTTGTCTGTTCTCTCTTAGTTTAGTAGTTATAGAACGTTAAAGTCACTATGTATATAAAAAATATACATAGAAGCGTTACTGAGAGACGAAGAACCTAAGTCTTGCAACAACAAAATACCTATGGTAAACATCTTCTTTAATTAATCTATATAAATATATAAATGTCTTTGTAAGTTTGTTTGTTTGTTTGTTTGTTTGTTTGTTTGTTTGTTTGTTTGTTTGTTTGTTTGTTTGTTTGTTTGTTTGTTTGTTTGTTTGTTTGTTTGTTTGTTTGTTTGTTTGTTTGTTTGTTTGTTTGTTTGTTTGTTTATTTGTTTGTTTGTTTGTTTGTTTGTTTGTTTGTTTGTTTGTTTGTTTGTTTGTTTGTTTGTTTGTTTGTTTGTTTGTTTGTTTGTTTGTTTGTTTGTTTGTTTGTTTGTTTGTTTGTTTGTTTGTTTGTTTGTTTGTTTGTTTGTTTGTTTGTTTGTTTGTTTGTTTGTTTGTTTGTTTGTTTGTTTGTTTGTTTGTTTGTTTGTTTGTTTGTTTGTTTGTTTGTTTGTTTGTTTGTTTGTTTGTTTGTTTGTTTGTTTGTTTGTTTGTTTGTTTGTTTGTTTGTTTGAGCATCACGCCTAAACGGCTGAATCGATTTTATTGAAATTTGGAACGTAGATAGATCATTACTTGGAAGCGTCAATAGGCTATAACTTTTTTCAATACTTGGACCAGATAGGGGTAAATATGGGGAAACCGGTAAAATTGGTACCTTTTGTTCTTAAACAATAAATACGAAACGGCCGAAACGATTTTATTGAAATTTCCAACATAGACTACGACAGGGGTAGCGAAGCGCACCATGTCAAGCTAGTAACATATATATTATACTGTTTATAAAATAAATACGAAGATTTTTGTAGGTATTACACACATGACGGACAAATAATTCAACTTACGTATGTCGCGTGACAAATCATACAAACATTTCAACAAGACAACTCTCAATTGATAGCTGCATTATTCCCTTTTAAATTAAAAAAAATTCTTTAATAAATTATGTTCTAATTCGTTGATTTTTGCAGCTTTCGAGAGGTAGTAAAAAACGAGTTCTATTTTTTGTCACGTTCGGTATACCATGTTCACTGCTAATATATTGGAAACAAATAATTGGCAAAACCTAACTTTTGCACAAAACTGAGTGCTACAAATATGCTATGGAACAATGTAAATAAAAAAAACAAATTCAGACTTCTTTATTTCTTTTTTCACATCAAACGTGACATTCGTACGGTTCGCAACTGAGGAAATGTACAAATATGAGTTTTTTACAAAAAAATTCACTAAAAATACAGTATATTTTAATAAAAGTCTTTTAATTAAAAATCAAATTGTTCCCAAAAATTCATATTTTTTACAACAAATATTATTTTTCAAAACAAATCCAAAAAACCCGAAGTTTTTATTTTTTTTAAATCCATTATTGGTGTTAATTATCACATTTATAGCATATATGGGGTTGAAATTAATGTCTCTTGTCCTCCTAGGACAACCATATTTTAAAGTCTCAGGTCTTATTTTGATATAAACAAGTTACTTACTTATACTTAGCCTTTGTTTAACTTGCAAGTTGTTTTCGAATCGAAAAATTTTAACAAATTATAATAATCAACAAAGAGACTATTTATTTTTAACTGTAATTTATTTCATAAGATGACCATGAATATTTTAAATGAATAATTTCTCATTTACAATTAAAAAGTCAAGGACTGTTCCTTATCCCTTGCAAGTACTGCAGGGTTGTATCATTGCTCTCTATGCAAAGTATGTGGAAATGTATTTGCAAAAATAAACAGTGCTGGCTGTTGTGAAATACTCAAGAAATACATATAGATGTGTGTAAAAATAAAAAATTTAAGAGTTTCCAAATAAATAAAATACGGAGACAGAACTATATTGAAAACGGAGCTGAAACACAATTTTTAATTTGAAAAAAAATCAGGCTAAACCTGAAAATTTTAAACATTTTGAATATTTTTCTTCATTCTACATCTTTCGAATCCTCTGTGTCTAATATATTTATTTCAAATGATTCTTGCACACAAATTAAATCATATCAGGAACATGCAAGTCATCAGTGACTATAGCTGTCGACTTGCAGCAATTTCATAAATCTTACATCTTCTATGTCCTCATAGTCTCTGATACATTTTGTGGAAAAGAAAATATCAGGGCTACTGATATTTCCCTGTAGTATTTAGATAAAGAAAAGTACCAGTGATACTTATGGTTCTACCTATACTTGGACAAAATTTATAGCATATCTTAAGCATTTTCTTTTGAAGATTTTGTGATGAACTAGGTACTAAGTATTTGATTCCATTGTGTTTCACTGGTTTTCTAAATTCCACCAACGTTGTTGTTAGCTCCTACATCGATTTTTGTACCCGAAAACACCAAGACTGCAGACAAACTCCAATATCGTTAACGTGAGATATAAAATAAACTTTGAGCCATGATTGTGCATGCTTAAATGCCATGAATATGTTCTCAATACATTGTTTAAATTAATGATTAGCAATTTGCTAACCCCATTTCTAGTTTAATAAAAGCTCACACTACTCAATTAAAAAAACGAATGCTTTTAATTTGTTTGTTTGCAAAAATGTTTTCAGAAAGCCTGCACTTTATCACAATCTATATTCAATCTTCAATATCATGTCTTATAACTACTTCCACCACAGAACTTGGATTTTTTCTCCTTCACTCTAAAAGAATAACATTGAAAAACAGAACCTAATAGTTAAAAAAAAAACCCTAAAAACCAATACAAAATATATTTGTTTTGTATACATTTCTATTTCTTAGAACAGACACTCAATAAAAAAAAACTACGAAAAAAAAAAACTAAATAAACTTGGCATTTGGCCAGAATATTGTAATCGAATATCGTTAACCTACAAAATTCTAAGCAAGTTTTTTTTTTTTATTTCAATTTAAATTGTACAAGAAACGAAGAAGAACAACATGAAGATGTTGAAGAAGTATCTATTTACTGTCATACTTATTTACTTTGATTTAAAAGTATGACAACATGTTTGTTTTTTTCTTCTCTTCTCATTTTGTAAGAATGTATATGAGTATTTTTGGTACAACCAAAAGCAGAGTTGTTTTTCTTTTATTTTTCAACAATTACAAGAAGTTTTGTAAGATTTTGAGGAGAAGTGGATGATGAAGGAAACTAAAATAATAAACTATAGTTACACAATAAATTAGTTGAGTTACACTGGGTAAATGTTAACTAATCATAACTAATAACAATAATTTACATGCTCATGATGTGAAACATTAGATTATATTGAACAATTTGGAAAAAATAATCCAGACTTTTGAGATACTTATTGTATTAGAAAAGCAAATTTATATATAAATAAAAATCAAATGTCGAACGTTGGTAATTGCATCAGTTGAGAACAGCTGAACCGATTTGGAAAATCCAATTAAAGTTTCTACTGAAGGAAAAATTGAACGCGACCAAGATTTTTCAATATATCTAAAATCGCAGAACTCTTGCACTGATATGGGTCATTTTTTTTAAATGTTCTATTGCGAACAAACTTTTTTTGCAGAATACAAATTGTCCACGCCCACTAATACGCCCTCTTATCAAATACATCTGCAAATATGTAACCAAAGGCAGCCATGCCGAGTTAGTGCGGAGAATTCCAACGATGAAGTCCCTCAATTTCAAATGGGCAGCAATGTTAGCAGTAAAGAAGCAATTTGGCATATTTTCCATTTGCCATTTATGAAAGAAATCATTCAGCCGTACATCTGGAAAATGGTCAATGAGTGTAATTTACTGAGGATAATGTTTTACATCGAATTGATTGACCGCCATCAATCTCCAGATTTTTTAAAATGTGCCGCAATGATGAATTTGCTATAATATATTATACTTGGAATCGTCAAAGAAATTTCAACAGCGGAAACAAGAAAATCCCGTTCCAGATTTCCCCCATTTATTTCCTACCGAATTTTAAATTAGGTCGCATTTACACAGTTCATCGAAGAAACGATGAGAGTTTCTAACTATTTGCGATTTCTATTAGTCAATGTTCGTGGCCGAAAAACATTCCAAGATTTGCGAAATATAAATGGTGAATTGTGTGACACGTATAGATCAACGTGTCAACGCTTGCGATTGTTAGACAATGACACTCATTGGGAATACACCCTCGGATATGCCGAGCTTTCGTCAAATGCTCATCAAATACGAAAATTGTTTTCGATAATTATCTCAACATGCTTCCCATCAAACCGACTGATTTGAGGAGCAAATACAAAGATGCCATATGTGATGATATTTTGCATCAGATGTGTATTAGAAAATCAAATCCAAATTTGCAACTGAGCGAGGAAATTTACAACGAGGCTTTGATATTCATTGAGGACATGTGCTTGATGATATCGAACAAGTTATTATCTGATCCGACAATATTATTGCGATGCATTGAGGGAATCAGTTCGAACAATCGTTCCAATGTTGAATCGACAACCGAGTTTTTACACTCGCTGGAATTACCCGGATTACCGCCTCACAATCTCCAACTAAAAGTCGTATCGGTAATCATAATGTTGCGAAACATAAGCCAATCACGTCTTTGTAATGGCACCTGACTTGCGGTAAAAATCTGATGAATAACTTCACCGAAACAACAATACTTAAAGGAAAGTACAAAGAAGAAGACGTTTGGATTTTAAACGCTTGCAGTTCCCGGTACGCCTTGCATTCGCAATGACAACAAATCTCAAGGGCAAAATATTAAAAATGAACAGTGTCAATTTTTTTTATAAATATTATAATTTTTTGCACTCACGTGTATTTCGCATGTGTTTACTACACAAATGTCAAAACAGAACTGACATTAGGGGCCTCGCAAAATTTATAGCATTTTCTGATAGGAGGATTACTTTTGCGCCACCTGAAGCTGTTGTCGGCTGAGACGAATATGACACCGATCATCGATGGTTGTGCATTTTGTATAAAACCATTAATCAGGTTGACCTGAGTTTCACGTTGCTAGATTTATGCATATAAGTTTTATCGGAATCAAACAAAGTTTTTCATATACATTTAAATCCAAAACTTATTCCCTCTTTTTTGGACACATAGATTAGCTTAGTACTAGTAATAACTATGTATTTGAGACAACTTTCGGTTTTCTAGGTATCCTCCTATGCCCGTTTTCAACACCAAACATTTC
Source organism: Calliphora vomitoria (assembly GCA_942486065.2). Lineage (NCBI taxonomy): Eukaryota > Metazoa > Arthropoda > Insecta > Diptera > Calliphoridae > Calliphora > Calliphora vomitoria. Next base: position 110,035,382 of record OW818030.2, on the reverse strand, counting down.
TGATCAAAAGATAATATTTTCAAAAAAATGTCATCCCCCTACATACGTTACTTTATGCCACATTTTTCCTTCAACAGACAGACGGACATAGTTTGTCTCAGAAATTTATAAGATCCTAGAATATATATACTTCAGTGGGTCTGGGAATAATAATTCGACAAAAACTAAGTAACCCTCAGATTTTTGGTGGTTGATAATGTATGTATAGGAACTATGTATAATTATATTTATACAAATTAGAATTACAATAATACCCCGGTTTGCGTCGCTTCGTTCTGCGTCGTTTCGAAGTTGCGTCTTTTTAAAATTTCTGTGATTTCGAAGTTGCTTCAATTTTGTTCTACTTTCCGTCGTATGGCTTCGAAGTTGCGTCGTTAGTACTTCGTCGTTAATATGAAAATGTTTATATTGAAAAATCTTTTTCTTCAGCAAAAGTTATTAATGTAGGAGCCAATTAAATGAAAATCAATACAAATGTATGGAAAATCGTGCTTCGTTTCGGTTTGCGTCACGTCTCTCCAGGCCCAATTAGCAACGCAAACCGGGGTATTAGTGTATCTATGACGAATTTCAAATTGATAACTGTATTTTTAAGAGATCTATGCGAATTTAAGTGATTTTAGGAAGAGATCTATATAAGGGAGCTACGGTCAAACATGGACCGATCCAAACAAAAATTAGTTTATTCTTTATTTTTACGTCGATTGGATGTCGGCTGAATTTTCTATGGATACTGCTATTAGATAGGCATTTATGTAGCATTTAGACATATTCCGGGAAGAAATGTGTATGGGGTCAGATAAAAATCATGTACAGAGCTTGTCAGTCTATTAAAAAAAAACAGACTGTTATTATCCTGATATTATGAGGGCGGATCAATAAGTCCGTTACTTTTATATTATCCCGCCTTTGAACTGCAAGGAAAACACTGCTCCTCTCAACAGGCATTTATCAGTTGACTGCTGTCAAAATTTGAACAAGCTGCGTCATCTATATTGTGTTTGGAAGCCATTGTGACATGAGGAGAAAAACATCTCTCAAACCAATCAATTTCAATGGTGAAAAAGTGGTTTACTGAAATTCGAATTGCCGAACGTTCTGGGCGCCCAGTTGAGGTCTCGACACCCGAAACAATTGCAAAAATTCACGATATGGCGTTGGTCGATCCGAATTTCAAAGTGCGAGAGATTGTGATGGCATATCACATGATGGGTGCCGCGTTTGCTCACAAGCGACCACAAACGCAATCGTGTGACAGCTTTGCAGGAGTGTTTGGTGTTGGACAGCACACCAGAAACCAAAAAGCAGTCAATACAGTGGGTTTCTCGGGATGAATCGGCGCCAAAGAAAGCCAAGGTGAGTTTGTCAGCTAATAAAGTCATGGCTACAGTTTTTTGGAATGCACGCTGTATAATCCACATTGAGTACCTTCAAAAGGGTAAAACAATCAATGGCGAATATTATGTCAACTTGATGTGTCGATTTAAAGAGCATTTCAAAAAAACGATCGAATTTGGCCAAAAGAAAAGTTCTTTTTCACCAATGCATGTGTGTTTTCATGGCAAAAACCCATGAACTAGGCTACGAATTGCTCTCTCATCCGCCTATCTTCCGGATTTAGCCTCGTGTGACTATTTCTTGTTTCCAAACCTGAAGAATTGGTTCAGTGGAAACACATTTGACTCCATTTATAAAATCATCTCACAACCAAATACATATTTTGATGACCTTGACAAATGTTATTTTTTTGGAAGTGATAAACAAATTCGAGAAACGTTGGACAAAGTGCATAGAGCATGTTAAAAAATAAAATGAACATGTGTGTCATTCACAAAGTCATGGACTCGCCCTCGTATCTACAATTAAAGAAAATGGCAAAATATTTTTGAAAAATATAAAATTTGTTTGTCCATAACTCTAGAACCGATTTTGCACATTTTCAATACTAAACATTTCCAATTAACAGAAATTGTTTGGGGATAATTTAATCGTCATACGTTTTTTTTTTTAAACAAACACAAACTGCGAATCGTTTTGCTTGTCTGCAGATAGACCCAGAGTCTCTGGCGGGAATCGAACTCGCAACTCCCAGATTGATAGTCCAGCACACTATCGTGTAGTCTATCGGGGCGCCCTCCTTTTCTTTAGGCCCTATTGTGCTAAAAACAGACAGACGACTAGATGGACGAACATCGTCTTAAAATTTTATAAGGACCCAGAATAGAAATTTTTTTTTTTTTCTTTTTTTTTAAATTAATCAAAAGAAATAGATCTTTTGAACTAGTTCATGCAAAAGCTTTAGCTGCTTTATTCTATGATTTTTTCGTTGCCAGTGTAAACCTCTAGCAGACTGTATGGATTTTGCATGTTTTGAAGTCAATGCCAAACAATTTTTGTAATTTTTTTTTTCTGTTTACGTTTATGTGTAATAAAAAATATAAAACACGCCATGATGAAGAGTGATATGATGTGATTGTAAATTGGTAAATATGAATGTGAATGTGAACCGATTGAGTGAGTGAGTGACTGGCTGCAGAACTTTGAGACTGGTACAGATATTGGTTGCCTTCAAAAAAAAAACTGGCTTAAAAATGTTGTTGCAGCTATGGCAACAAAAAATATAAAAAATGTTTATGTTTTTTATTGCAGAATCCAAACTAGAAAAAAAAATAACAAAAAGATGATACAATCTTTTTTAGGTTTCAACAAAAAGGCCTTTTACTTTTTTTAATAAAAAAAAGACAAGAAAAGATTTGAAATGTAACTTCCAGCAATATAAAATTATATTTTTTGTTGGTGGGGGACCTCAATATGTGTGATTAGGTAATATCTTACAAATATATAGAGGCATGAAAACAAACAGCAGCTTCGCCTCTTTTTGTTGTGTGTTTTTGGTTTTATAAAAACTGTAACCCAACAGATTAGAAATGCATTCATTTATATATTTTTGGTTTTTGGCGTTTTTATAAGTTTTTTGTTTATAAAATTTTTATTTCTTTTTTTTTTCATTTCCACTTACATTGCTTAAGATTAATTGTATTTGAACATCAAAAAATATTGCCAAATATTGCAGCTCTGCTTAAATTTACAACAGCATTTGCAGTTGCCAGCTTCCATCAACACTTCAATTATCCACCACTAACACACTGTGTGAGTACTCGTAATCGTACGAGTACCACCAACCATGTCAGAGGCTTTAGTTTCGCTTTAACATGAGGAAGCTGCACAAATTATATTATACATCCATTAGTGTGCAAAAGCCACCAACTTGCAGCCCAACTCTTGTAAATTCGAATGTTGCATCTTCTTGTTGGGAAAACGTTTAAATTGCTGTTTGGTCACTAAGTTTGTTGCTGTTGCCTCGATTGAAACATTTTACCACAGCCTCCATAAGCGTTAAATTGAAAATGGTTTCAAATTGTGTCTGTTCAAATTTGGTTTTTTTGGAAAGATGTAACAAAATTTAACAGTGGAATAAAAGGAGTAAAGTTTACACTTTGACACCACTATAGTTAAATACCATAAGCACTTTGAAAGCCCACATTAGAGAAAATCCAATTAAAATAAAACAATTTAATAAAACATAACGAAATTTCACAAAGTATAGTTTTAGGTTGTCGTATGACCCAATTTTTGGCCTACATTAACTTCACCACATTTCACCGATCAGCTTTACTTTTGCTGTCATGTTTCGCTAGCATGACTTACTTAATTTGATTTCTCCACCACAATAAGGGAAGTTTAAAGAAATCATTGTGTTTCTCCGATATTGCAAAATAAAAATTAGATCATCGAGAATATGTAAATGCTTTGGATACAGAATAATTTAAGAAGCTCTTAAGAATATATAATCCTGTCGATTGAATAAATAAAACTGTTAAAAGAATCTATCGTGGTGCTTTAAAGACGTCAGTAAGATCGCAACAGATAACGAATTATGAATCTAAGGATAGGAGTCTGAATAACAACAATAGTCTACAGTATGGGTCGTTCAACGAAAACGTAGATGCTCTTCCGATAATAATATTGCATGATAGTCAAGTGAATGTTTGTGATATTGAGGAACGCATTTATTATTACAAGAACACACAATTATTTCATGCCCAAATTCATACCGATTAATTTATAAAACTTTAAACAATAAACAATAAAGGACCCGAAGTTTAATCAAAATAAATTTTAAACCATTTGTTCGTAATACTTCAAAATACCGTAAGATCGTAACTGCTAAGAAATCATTGATGTTGTAGTTCGCACACAAACCACTCCAAACAAAGATCATTATACACCACGAACAAGCGAGCTCTCAAAGCATCAAATTGATGGATTTTTAAAAGTTTTTGAAATTTGAAGAAAACATTGATGCTCTGTCGAATCTGGTATTACGTGAACAATTTCACCGCCATATTACATCGCCTTGGATACCGAATAATATATTGTTACGTTTTAACCTTTTAAAAACGGGGTTTATTTCCTTTAAATAAACCGGATACTTTTGATTGCAACAACAACAACAACAACAACAGTTCAAATAGTCACTCAGTGTCTTTATAAACGTTTATCAATTCGCAGAAATGCACACTCTAACAGCGACAATGATCAACTCAACTCACGACTGCAGCCTCTGCCACTATTTATACACGCACTGCCATCTCTCGGGAATCTTCTACAATGCTCTTAACGGACAAAACTCGAATGTTCGAATTCCAGAGCCTTCGATGTCATTGCCAGCAGCCCAAACATTTAGTGTTGCCATACTTACAAACAATGTCAATGATGGACGTGCCTTCAAACATGATGAATGCTGCAGGCAGTCGTTACAGACCGTTGAATTCAAATCGCCATGCTTAAAGACTCAATCGTGGTGCTTTAAAAGTTAGTAAGAGCGTAACAGCTATTGAATGCATATGAACCCAACAAAATACAGTTGCCAACTCTATGAGTCGTTCAAAATTGGCAAATTCAAAGTATGTAGTCCGATCACGAACCATACCAAACAGATATCATATCCACCACGTTCAAGTGAGCTCTTAAAACATAAAATTTATTGGTCTTTCAGATTTTCGTAGAACAAAACATCGATGCTCTTCCAAAATCGTCATGTGAGTTATTGTAAAATTAAAAAACAACAATAAATACTGCTGTCGATCAGTCAAAAGTAAAACTCGATCGCGATGCTTCAAAAGACGTAACACCTAACATATGAGTCTGACAAAAAATATCAGTCTACCTTAATACTGTATCTAAACTGATATTGCAAAGATAATCATTTCGCGAAATTAAAGTATACATTTGATATTGAATACGAAGTTATTGATTAAACCTTTTTTATCGCATTGTATGATGCTTAATTATATAGTAGTGTTGAGTGTTGGTAAGAAATGTTAAAAAACTTCAATTTGGTTCATCAAGAGATATCATAATAAGGAGTGAAATCGTAAAATCCTAAGCACACGTTTTTCATTACAACTTTTAACCCAAGTATTATTTGATTCTTTTTTTTTTTTTTTTTTTTTTTGATCAAGTTATTTTTGTACTTAAAACATGTCAGTTATTATGTTTAATGTCAATTATGTTCATTTGTTTTTAATCTGATTAAAATAAGTGACCAAAAAAAAGTGAGTACTAAAATTATTAAATATTTTCAACAAAACCCAATTTGGTCCTACAAAAAGTTGGCCAAGCCTTCAAAAATCTGCCGTCAAACTGTTTCCAATGTTATTAAACAGTACCGGGAGAACTTGTCCGTTGATAAAAACCCTGGTTCAGGTAGAAGGAATGGTCCACATGATGTTTCTAAAACCAAAAAAATAGAAAGCATTTTCAAAAAAACTCCCAACACATCCGGTAGGAAAGCAGCTCAGATCTCGGACTATTTGGTACGAAAAGTTAAAGCTAATTCAGGTTTAAATACATACAAGGCTCAAAAAGTTTCTGACAGGAACACTTCTAAAAATTTAGAGGCCAAAAACAAAGCACGGAAATTGAAGTCAAGTTTTATAAAAAAAATATTCTTGCTGCATAATGGATGAGGAAACGTATGTTCTGGCAGATTTTTCGCAACTTCCTAGCAATATTCAGTTGCGGCAAAAGAAGCCAATAATTTGTTACAACGGGCTCTATAAATACCGAAATTTACATCAATGAATGTTTACAAAAAAGGCTGCTTCCATTCATAAGACTTCATAATGTGTCCCCTTATTTTTGGCCTGACTTGGCATTCTGTCACTATGGTAAACAATCCCTTGAGTGGTTCAAGAACAATAATGTGGTATTTCTACCAAGAGAGGCAAATCCTCCAAACTGCCCGGAGCTAAGGCCAGTGGAAAAATATTGGGCTCTTATTAAAAGAGAATTGAAGAGCACAAAAAAGGTGTCCAAAAGTGTTCGAGAAACGTGAAAGAAAGCATTATAAAAACGTTAATGGTAGGGTTTCCGGAAAAGGTTCAAAATTTCATCACTAGTGATTAAAACTGCAAGGCTCGTTAAAAGCCAGCAAATCCAAGGATTAAAAGTGATTTAAAATTCAGTTTCAATTAATGAAAATCTTTGCTATCACAAAATCCTTTTTTAAACAGTGAAAAATTTAAATAAAAAAAAAACTTTACTATAGAAAATCTATGCTATGGCATAATTTTCTATAGAAAATAGTTGCTATCGCATAATTTTTTTATAGAAAATAGTTACTTTTGCATAATTTTCTATAGAAAATAGTTGCTATCGCATAATTTTCTATAGAAAATTGTTGCTATCGCATAATTTTCTATAGAAAATTGTTGCTATCGCATAATTTTCTATAGAAAATTGTTGCTATCGCATAATTTTCTATAGAAAATTGTTGCTATCGCATAATTTTCTATAGAAAATTGTTGCTATCGCATAATTTTCTATAGAAAATTGTTGCTATCGCATTATTTTCTATATAAAATAGTTGCTATCGCATAATTTTCTATAGAAAATTGTTGCTATCGCATAATTTTCTATATAAAATAGTTGCTTCGCATAATTTTCTATAGAAAATAGTTGTTATCGCATAATTTCTTTAGAAAATAGTTGCTATTGCATAATTTTCTATAGAAAACAATTGTGATCGCATAATTTTCTATAGAAAATAGTTGCTATCCCATAATTTTCTATAGAAAATAGTTGCTATCGCATAATTTTCTATAGAAAAGTGTTGCTATCCCATAATTTTCTGTAGAAAACAATTGCGATCGCATAGTTTTGTATAGAAAACAATTGCTATCGCATTATTTTCTAAAGAAAACAGTTGCTATCGCATACTTTTCTATAAAAAATAGTGCCTATCGCATAATTTTCTATAAATAATAGTTGCTATCGCATACTTTTCTATAGAAAATAGTTGCTATCGCATAATTTCTATAGAAAATAGTTGCTATTGCATAATTTTCTATAGAAAATAGTTGCTATCGCATAATAAATAATTGCTATCGCTTGATTTTCTATAGAAAATAGTTGCTATCGCATAATTTTCTATAGAAAATAGATGCTACGCATAGTTTTCTAAAGAAAATTGTTGCTATCGCATAATTTTCTAAAGAAACCAATTGCTATCGCATAATTTTCTATAGAAAATAGTTGCTATTGCATAATTTTCTATAGATAATAGTTGCTATCGCATAATTTTCTATAGAAATTGTTGCTATCGCATAATTTTCTATGGAAAATAGTTGCTATCACATAATTTTCTATAGAAAATAGTTGCTATCGCTTAATTTTCTATAGAAAATAGTTTCTATCGCATAATTTTCTATAGAAAACAATTGCTATCGCATAACTTTCTATAGAAAAGTGTTGTTATTGCATCATTTTTTTATAGAAAAAAGTTGCTATCGCATAATTTTCTATAGTTTTTATAGATAAAACAATTTCTTTTGAAAATCTTTACTATCAAAAAATTTCCTTACAGTCATATAATACTCAAGGTTTTGCCTTTAAACTGCAACGAGTTCTTATTTTACATCTCACACACAACAAACAAAAAAACATCAACAGTCAACAAAAACATTTTTAGGATTAACCTAAATTTTGTTGCATGTTTTTAGCTCTTTACCACTGTCGATTTTGGAATTTTGCCTGGTAACTTATTGGCGCCTTCAATTTTTTTTTTTTTTTTTTGTTTTCTTCTTTTTTCATTTATTGGCCTTCAGTAGCATTATACTCAAATTGATGATGATGATATTTTTGTTTTGCTACACAATTTATAATCTCAATGCGTTAAAATAAAAAAAAAAAAATAATAATAATCTGTAAGTTACGGCACGAACAAGTCTTTTGACTTTTAATGGAATTGTAGATTCCATCTAATAAAAAATCAACGGAAAAACTATTTATTCAAAGAGATGTTTCTGTTTTTTTTTTTTTTGTAATTTTTGTTTGTAATAAATTTAATGAAAACTCCTTTTGTAGCTCTAATAATAAATGACATAATGCCATTAAGATGAATGATGCATCCAATGCATTCACGGAAAGTCAACCAGCAACGGCAACGAAGTCAAGATATAAACTGCAACCGGTACATGATGCAGCTTCAACTGCATTTTAAATTGTTGAAAGTAAAAGTGAATAAAACAACAACACAGTAAAATTGTTAAAAACTAGTGAATGAATGAATGAATGACTGACTGACATCTTCTACATTCAATTTGCCAGAAATATGTAGTATGAGAATTACCTAAGTAGACTTATGTAACTTGAATACATTGTTTCCATGGTTATATAAGTTTAGTAAGATATTTAATTTGGTTTAATTAAAATTTTTGTTTAATAATAAAGCTAAAACTAATAAATATTTATGAAGAATGTGAGGAATTTTTTAAGCTGTAATTAATTTTCCCAAGATGTTAATGAAAATTCTCTACTTTTTGGAGAATTAATGCTCAAAAACATTTTAGCAAAATTTATTAGTTTTATGAATTCATTTATTAAAGCGTAAGTTGCCATAGATTTTAAAATGTATTCTTTTAAAATTGATACTAAAACTAGTTAAATAGTTGTGCTGTTTGGTAAAAGAGATCCTTAAATAAACTTAAAATATCAAGTTTATAGTTTATTTGTTGCTGTTAATCATACTCATCATTTTTATCTGCGTCTTTAAGTTTAATTTACTCTTTATTACTTTAGATTTTAGCATAGAAACATAGTTTTTATGGTGTTTCTTGGCAAATTATATTTCTTTTTAGTATAAAATAAAATTTATCTTATAATCTAAATCTGTATTGCAAATATAAATTGAATTGTTTTTTTTTTTTTTTGTTTCGAAACTCATATAAACACACTTTTAAATAAACACATACAACATATACTGAAGACACACACATATAGTATAAAAATTTACCATAAAAACTTTTAAACTAAAGAAGTCGTTATTAGGGATATTCTTGGTTTATAGCAATTGTTAATGTCTATGACAAAAAATTATTAAGGCAAACCAGAAAGAGTGTTATATCTTGTGTTCCCACCATCAATATGTAGTTTTGGAATTCTATGGGAACTTGATTCAGTTATGGAACGAACTGTTAGAATGATTTGTTAGAATGATTACATTCATAAAACTTTAAATGAATTTCAATGAAATTTAGGTTTTCATCACGATATTAATTATTATAAGATAATTATGAATGTTCAAGTCATTTTCAGAGGTGACCTTGAATGGGGACTAGGGACAACTGTTGCCCGAAGTTTTTCTTTACTTCTTTAATTTGAGAAAAAAAGTGCAGCTGAAGCACACCGATTGCTCAGCAATGCTTGTGGTGCATGTTTTCTATCGGTTTCAACGTGTGAGAGATGATTTGTTCGATTCAGAAGTGGTAATTTTGACACGAGAGACGAAGATCGCACAGGCCAGTCAAAAACGTTTGAAGACCAGGAATTGGTGGCATTACTCCATGCAGATTGTTGTAAACCTCAATAAGAGCTTGCTAAATCATTGGGAGCTACTCTAACAGCAATTTCAAAACGTTTTCAAGCACCAGGATTAACCCAAAAGCAGGGAAATTGGGTACCATACGAATTGAAGCCGAGAGACCTTGAAAGACAATTTTACATGTTCGCAAATATGCTTGAACGCTATAAAAGAAAATCATTTCTACACCGAATCATTACTTGCGATAAAAAATGGAACCATTACGATAACCCGAAACGTAAGAGCTCGTATATGAAGCCCGGCCAACCAGCCGAATCGACACCAAAGCGTCCATGGCGCCAAGGTAGGAACAAAGGGTCCTATCTATTATAACTACTGAAATCTAGCCAGACCATCACAGAGAACCTATACGAAACGAAACTCATTCATTTGAAGCGAGTATTGGCCGAAAAATGCCTAGAATATGCAGCCAGACATAAAATATTCCATCATGAAAACGCTCGGTCACATGTTGCAATAGTGTTAAAAAGTATTTAGAATGAAGTAGTTGGGAAGATTTTTCTCCCCGCTTTATAGTCCAGACTTTGACCCCTCCTGACTACTACTAGTTTCGATCGATGCAGAATGCGCTCACTGAGATACGCTTCATTTCAAAACAGAGTATCCGAAATTGGCTTGATTCGTTTTTGTCCTCAAAAGATGACCAGTTCTTTTAACGCGGAATTAATATGTTGACAGAAAAAATGGAAAAAGAGTATAGATAACAGTGACCAATACTTTGAATAGATTTATATTGTAGAAATGTTTCAAAATAAAATCTAAAATTTTTAAAAATCCCGCATTTTTAAGTCATACAACCAATATGAAGACATATGTTTCATCTTTATTCATGTATGATCTTCCATTGTTGAAAATCTGCCTCAACTAACTTGAGCTCTCTTCGGTATTGACTTCGTGAGACATGTCGATAATGTTTGAAGAGCAAGGCATGACTTGAGAATGTTTGGTGAGACACTTGTTGCATAAAGTGTTTTCCAACAATAGGTGTTATTCACCCAGTATTTCGGTAGCTGTCACTTTTGAAGCTTAAATTCTTTGACATTTGACAAGTAGAAACTACGCCATTACTAAAATTGAATGAATGACGCTTCAACAACGCATTGAAATTATTAAAATTCACTACAAAAATTTTGAAAATCTTGCAGTCACAGTTCGCAAAACTAAAGCATCTTTGGGTCGTCGTGAACAGACCCAATACAGAAATTGGTAGAAAAATTCGAGCTGTTGGGACAAGTTAGTGATGTGATGAATAAAACCCGTGCACGTCGCTCAAGAACAACTGAGAATATTGCTGCTGTAGTCCAAAGTGTTGAAGAAAACCCAGGTTTGTCCATTCCTCGTCGTTCTTTGAAATTGGGCATTCCACAAATGTCATTACACCGTATCTTATGGTCGGAGTTGGATGATATTGATCTGAACAACGTTAACTTTCAACAAGATGGCGCTACGTGCCACACAAGCAACAAAACCATTGCTCTTTTACGGGAAAAGTTTCCGGACTGTGTTATCTCTCGAAGAGGTGATCACAATTGGCCACCGAGTTCTTGTGATTTAACACCTTGCGACTTCTTCCTTTGGGGCCACGTGAAAGATAAGGTCTTCGCCAACAGCCCAGCGTCGAGTCAAGACCTCTAAAATAGAATTCGTGAGGCTATCGAGGACATAGGGCAGGCACTTTGCGATTTGGTTATGGAAAATTTCATGAAAGAGATATGGTCCTGTAAGCGTGGTCGTGGTGGCAATTTGCTTGATGTTGTTTTTCATTATTAACGACATACCTTCCTCTTTATTATGAAATAAACATCCGATCATTATCTCAAAAAAAAGGCCATTTTTCTTTGAATACCAATATAAGACCTCTTGCTGGAAAACCCTATATTAAACAATTCTACGTATACAGTCCCTTAGTTTAAACATTATTTCAATAAAGAGGCAAATATTTGAACTTATGTTTAAGTAAACTGTTCCAAATAAACCTACTTATTATTTATGATTTTTTATTTCATTTCACAAATATTTGTCAAGACATTTTTCAAGAATGAGTTCAAGTTTCCTTAAATTGCTATAATATATTCCCACTGTTTCTTTTCAGCTGCTCAATAAAACGGTATTACCTAATCTAGTGAATACCCCTTAATATTTTATTTTAACCATAAATCTTCACTTTAGCTGGGTAATAAAATATAAATTTGCTACGTTCCAATTGTTTATTATTTATAAACATAAAATGCTTTCTCAAATATGAAAATTTGTTGTTGTTCTTGTTATTTTATACTGGAGCAAGCAAACTTTAACTAAAAGTCAGGGAAATCTACATACACAGAAGACAGAATTTATATAAAATACTAAAATGTATTAGTTAAAGCTTCAAGGGTAAAAATCTTAAAGGAAACATTAAAAAAACATTTTAACTTTAATACAAATACTTACATACACAAACATATAAGCATATAAAAAGATAGTGTTAAATAGTGTTGCAAACTTGTATTCCTCTTTATACTTATATTTTTATTCCATTATTTGTATGTATTTTGAAAGCAAACACAATTTAAGGCATTCAACTGGAAGACTGAACAGTAGAAACACAAATTTTATTTAACAAACAGCGCCAATAGTTAAAAGACATGAACAGAAACAGGGAAAAGCGAAAAAAAGGAACAAACTCCACAGCAGCAATTCCATTTTAGATACTTTATATAGTCAGCTTCATATATTAGATACTCCTTATACATCCATATCCCATAGAGAGTCAAAGTGGGCTAAATATTGAAGTTTGTTTATTTTTACACATCCTACTTTATTTACTCATACTTGTTTACAAATTAGTATCTGTGTTGTATGAGTGTATCTGCCTGCCTGTCTGTTTATGTATATGTTTTATATGTATGTTGTAACTTGTTACAAGTGTTAAGTTTTACAACATGGACAGCAGCAGTGTATTTAATTAGATGGCATATTAAATGATGTTGATGCCACACTGCTGTTTAACATGCAAAATTGTTGTTCGAGAGAAAATAAAATGATTTGCCAAGTTAATTTTTTTTTTTTTTGTTGCTTTGTAACACAAAAAGCTGGATAGTTTAATGGGATTTGGGAATTTTTTGTTTTGTTTAGTGGCAAGGGATATGTATGTATATGAATTTTGGGAAAAGTTATTTTGTTTTTTTTTTTTTCTTTTGTTAGAAAGAGAAATTAATACAAGAGTTGCAGCTTGTATCAAATTTGTACTAATTGAGTAACTGGGATCATGGGTTTTGGATAATTATGAAAGATTGTTGGTGTATATACTTTTCAAATAAAACTTGACAATTTCCAGTATTTGCAAAACTTTCATTTGAAATGTATGTAACTAAAAAAAGTAATACACAATATTTTCTATACGATTAACTGTTATATATAGTATTTTGCATAGAATAAACTGTTATGTACCACATTTACAGAAAAAACTGTTATACATAATAAAAATAACTATTATACACAAATTTTTCTATAAATATTTTGTATATCAAAAACTATACGTAATCTATATATATAAAAAAGAGTGACGTTAGTTACTACGCTTATAACTCTAGAACGCCTGGACCGATTTCGATGATTCGCACCAATTCGGACTGGTCTCCTGCCAAGAGGAATAGCGAAGAAAGGAATACATTCCAGCACATGTCCAGTACAGGCGCGGATCCAGAGGAGGTGAAATAGGAATTCCCCCCAATAAAAAATATGAAAAAAAAATAAATGTAGAACAAATTTTAAGCAACAACCCCCAATATGGATTACCTGGATCCACGCCTGGTCCGGTATATACCAAATTTTCATATCGTTCGATAAAACAAGTATGCGGCGGTTAAAGCAACATTGTACTATAAAATTTCTTTAATATTTTCAATCGATGATAAACAGTTTTGTTTACTCTTGCATGTTAAGTAGGTGCATGAATAAGAAATTTTCATGTGAAATCTATTTTAAAACAAGTAAGAGAGCTATATTCGGCTGTGCCGAATCTTATATACCCTTCACCAAATTATACTCTAAAACAAAATTAAAAAAAAAAATTTTTAAATTTGTTTAAAAAATTTAAAAAATTTTTTTTTTCAAATTTTTTTTCAAAAGTTTTTTCCAATTTTTAAAATTTTTTTTTTAATTTATTAGTGAAAAATATTTATGACAAAAGAATGTTTTTTGTGAAAAAAATTCGGGTTAAAAAAATAGTTTCCCGATTTTGACCCATTGTAGGTCCAACTTTGTATAGCCTTATATACATCGTTGCAATGGACTTTGAAATATCTATCATTAGATATCCATATTGTTATGACTTAGTAATCGAGATATAGATAAAAAAAATAGGCCAAAAATAGAGGTTGTCTCGGATTTTTGCTCATATCTCCGTTATTTATGGACGGATTTTGCTGATTTTAAATAGGAAACTTCTCGAAAGCATGTCTGACAGAATTATTGAGGATTTGGATCCCGAAGATATCTGGGGTCTTCAAGAAAACTGATTTCAACAGACAGACAGAATTATATTGTGGAAATTACAAACGGTATGACAAATTTATATATACCCTTCTCACGAAGGTGAAGAGTATAAAAATGTATTTTGAATAACTAGCCGCATTCCACGATTAATAAAAAATAAAAGTGAATTCATGACGGTTTTATTTATTTAGTCGCTGACTGCATTTGATTTGCTTTGCGTTAATTATAGTATTGTGTTGATCTGTTAAAAAGCTATAAGTTCAATTAAATTAGTAAGTAACAAGGGTTTTGGAATTTTTTGCAAGCATAAAATTGGTTTACATATTTGTTTGAGTGAAAACCACGACCGCGAATCACGTCTTCAGGAAAATCAGGAACGGGCATTTACGGTGCGGAAACCGTAATTCAACGTTAATCACGTCTTGAGGCATCGCGAAAGGGCATCAACGTCTAGAGCCACAAAAACGGAAAGCAAAGAATCACGGTTTCAATAAATGCGTCGCAGATTAGAAGCCAATCGCTCGCGAATGCCACCAGATGTATTAACATTGAAGGTTTTATCACCGATAATGCTTCTCCGCAACATAAACGCGTTAATTGAGGAAACAATCATCAGTAGCAGATTCGAAGGCGAAAACGTACTGATTCCATGCATACCGATGATTTCCAACGACATTGACCATTTGAATTCAAGCGTCTCCAGTTTCCGTTTCGTCTTGGTTTGCTATAACCATTAACAAAGCACATGGCCAATCGTTGACATACATGTGGAATATTCATGTTTTTCACACGGTCAATTGTATGCGGCTTGGTACAACAAATAATTTATATATTTTTACTCCAAATATATGTATATCCCCTGACCTTTAGATGAATTCATAAATATTATATCCCATTTGCCTTTTCCACCTCATCTGCCGTCATCTGGCTACAGATAATTAGTACTTGGGGTGCAAAGTCAGGTCGGCGGAGTCCTTGCTTTAGTTTTGTCCGACACTGTATATCAAAATTGAGATCGAGATGCAATACAAAACAGATGTTTTCTAAGGGCCAGCAACGCGGATCGGGTTCTGCTAGTAGACACTGTTTATTGTCAGATGTGCGAAGTTTAAGCATCTGATAATGGCACCATTGTCATTTAGGGTCATAACATTTCTGATCAACAAAGAATATTTGAGAAAAATTTCATTTCACTAAGTCTATTCCTGTAGGTCCTATCATGCTTTCAACAGGCAGTCACACGGGCGGATGAATATTTTTATGTATTACAAACGGAATGACAATATCAATATACCCCCCTGTTTTTGGTAGTGGGAATAAAAAACACAATCTTTTTCATAGTAGAAAAATAGAAGGTAGTTTCATTCTCTCTTTATTTTTTCAAATTCTATATCTGACATGCTTAAGGATTTTGAAGTTTTCGTAAAAATAGTAATGCCATATTAATTTTAAATTTTCCCTTACAATTTTTGGGAATACATAATTTTCATTAATTTGAATATGTATTAAAAATATTTACGGTCAAATTAAGATCAAGGGATCATTTTCAAATGATGAATGGTACATTCATTACCCAAAAAACGATAACAGTGGCTGGATACACGCAAAACTTGCGAAGAAGATTTGCCAAAAAAGCCAATGGTGTGATCCGACTATTTCCTTAAAAGTAATATTTCAGTAAAAATATAACGTGTGAGATTGGAGAGGATTGCAGTCCCAATGACCACAAGGTAACTTCGAAATACTACTTAATATGTAAACATGTTTTGGTGTATATATCTACGATTATAACGGATCATAATGCATTAACTATGCGCAGTAGAGCAGAATCGAAATTTTTTGGAAATAAATCTCGCATTTAAACAACTGTTTTGATCGAGATAAAATTTGACATAGGCATAGCCAAGCAGTATTCGCGTTTTTGATTTGAAAATGTGAGCATGTGCTTCAGTGGCGGCGCTAAGGGGACACAAAGTGGAGCACCTTCGACATGTAATTTTTTTAAACGCGTTTTCCATTCAATTTCAAAGACTTTTTATATTTTCTGAAAGTGCTCGGCTAGATCTTGAAAATACATTATAGCGTGTACTATTTACAATTAAACCGCCATTTTAAAGATATAAAATATTTGAATAGTAATAAAAAAAATTAAAAATATACATACTCTATTCCTATAAAACGTTAGGAATTGAATCAATAACTTCCAACACAACGTAATACTTATTTATTTAAATACTAAATTATAAATTACACATTTGTTGTAAAAAATGTCTCGAAAATCAAAATCATTTTTAGGAATGTGGCAACGCTTTTTATAATGCTCACAAAAAAAGGAAACTTCAAAAAATCTTATTTAAAAAAAAAAATTTTTGATTCGAACTACCTTCTATTTTTCTACTATGATCTTTTTTATATAAAAGTTTTTTTTAATATACTCTCAAAGCCCTTGATTATGATTATAGTGGCGTGTGCTATTTATCTCTTGCAGTTATTGGGTTAAACGTATTTGTTTCATAATATCGAGCACAATGTATGAACGATTGCATTAAAATTGTTCTTGCTAGTTAAACAGTAAATAAGAAAATCATATTGTTACGTTTTCAATTGTAACAACTCTTTATTGATTGACAACAATTTATAAGAGACCCTCAGTAACTCGTTGTTACTATTTATATACACAGCGCCATCTTCTAGCACAATCCTGTACTGTATATTTCTACAGTGATCACCCAGAGCTTTTAAACCTACCTCACAGTTAGTTGTCAGAATTATTTGGAGAATGACTTAAAAATACGGGATTTATTCAAATGTTTAGCTTTAATTTTTAAACATTTCAACAATATAAATCTATTCAAAGTATTGGCCATTGTTAGCTATGACCTTTTCCCAGCTTTCTGGCAACACATAGATTCCAAGCCAAAAGAACTGCTCATCTTTTGAGGCCAAGAACGAATCAAGTCAATATCGGATACTCTGTTCTAAAGTGAAGCGTATCCCACAGAGAGCGTTCTCCATCGAAATCTTTATCTCACAAACCATCCCTAGCACGTTGAAACCCATGGAAAACATTCACCAATCGGTGTGTTTCAGCGGCACTTTTTTCAAATTAAAGAAGTAAAGCTAAACTTCCCACATATGACGATTCGTTGGTACAAAATTCGACATTTCAGTTGCGTTCGATGCTGTGATTATCTGGCTAGATTTCAGCGGCATATAATAGATAAGACCCTTTTGGTCCCTTAAATACAGAGTACTACCTTAGCGCCATGGATATTTGGCTTTGGTGTCGATTTGACTGGTTAGCCGGGCTTCACATACGATCTCTTATGCTTCGGGTATTCGTAATGGATCAATTATCCATCGCAAGTAATGATTCGGTGCAAAAAATATTTTCTTTTATAGCGTTAAAGCATCATTTCGGGAATGCAAAATCATATTTCAAGGTTTGTAGGCTTCAATTGTTATGGTACCCAATTTCCTTGCTTTTGGGTGAATTCTGCTGATTAGCTTCCAATGATTTTAAAAGCAACTGTTGAGTTTTACAACAATCTTCACGGAGTTCTTGGTCTTTAAACTTTTTGGCTGGCCTGGGCGATCTTTGTAATCCGTGTTAAAATCACCACTTCTGAACTGCACAAACCATCTCTCACAAGTTGAATCCGATGCACGCAGAAAAAAATTATAGTTGTACATGTTTACTGTAACCATTTCAACATTTTTATAAGTTTTTTAACAATATTATAGTCGCAGTAACTATTTGTATGATTGTGATAAACATAATATGGTTAACTTACGATTCACATGATTGTATCAACTATATATATGGTTACAGTAAACAAGTATATGTTTGTGGCAACCATTTATATGATGAAGGACTTACCATATTATGTTGCTCTCGGCTTATGGATATTATAATCTGAGAACAACATATTATGATAAATTTATTCATCATAAAAATTGTTGTCACAAACATATACTTGTTTTCTGTTACCATATATATGGTTGATACAATCATGTGAATCATAAATTAACCATATTATTGTTACCACAATTATGTAATGAATTTTTACTATAAAAGATACCTTGTTATTATACCATTATAATAGTTTAATTTAATTACACTAGACTCCATTATATTAATGACAGCTTTAAAATAATAACCTCAATCATAAAAAAATATGTAATTTTTTTTCTCACCAAAAAAACTTTTCATTAAATTGACCTAAATACTTAAATACAAATCCAATTATCTTTCACAACTTACCTTAAATACAAGTATAAAACACTTAAAGCATCCTTTATCCCCCTAGTAAATAATATAAACAACAAAAACTAAAATATTACAATACAGTAGAAAATATTTTCAACAAATTTAACCTCCAGCTTAGCTGACATTCATCAGAAACTTCTAATTAAAAATTCCAAGTATTACACCAACTATCATGTTGTTTTGTTTTTAACAAAAAAACAACATTTCTTTTTCTAAGTGTATTTAAATTACTGCTATATAAATCATTTTAACATTAATTATAATATGCTGGCTTTTTTTCTCTCTTCTTTATGGCATATTTATTTTACATTTCAATTGAAAGTAAAAGTTAGAAAAAGAAGCAAAAACCAAACAAACATTAGAAGAAGAAAGAAAAAAGCAGAACAACATTTAACATTTAATGAGAGAAAAAAAAACTATATATGTAAAATATACTGCAAAAACACAACAATATTTTACATAAAATGTGAACAAAAAAATATATATGATGTAGATATGTTTGCTGTTGTGGAATAATATAAACGAGTATCTAGATATGAATGTGTGAAAGTTCATGTATTTTAGTGATATAATTTTAATTAAATACATTTATATGAAAAAAAAAGAAACTAAATACAAAAAAAGATGTGTTTATATGCATGAATATAAATAATAAAAATAATATATAATATAATAAAATACACAAATAGTAATATAAAGTAAGTTAAAATAACCGGAAATATGACAGCGGTAACAGAACTGAAAGCAGAGCCGCCAGCAATGACAACAGTACGCAGTGTTGAATGGCAAAAAAAAAAAAAAATCTGGCTAAACCGAAACAGAAACATTTAACATTTACAAACAGAAAACAAGTCATCATTAACGAAATAAATACGACCAAAAACAAAATAATAATAAAAAAAAAAAACAAGTAAGAGAGCTATATTCGACTGTGCCGAATCTTACATACCCTTCACCAATTTATATTTAAATTTTAAGTAAACAAAATTAAATTTTTTTTTTTCAAATTTTAAAATTTTCTTTAAAATTTATTAATGAAAAAAATTTTTTTAAAAGAAATTCTGGTTAACGAATATTTTTCCCGAATTTGACTTATTGTAGGTCTAAGTTATTATAGCCTTATATACATCGTTGCAATGGACTTTGAAATATCTATCATAAGATATCCATATTGTCCATATTTATGACTTAATAATCGAGATATAGATAAAAAATAGACCATAAATCGAGGTTGTCCTGGTTTTTTCCTTATATCTCAGCCATTTGTGGGCCGATTTTCTCGATTTTAAATAGAAACCAACCCGGAGCAATTCCTGATATATTGTAATAAGATGACAGCAGATCTCTAGGGGGAATGAAAAATTTCTCCTACCAAAATGAAAACATTCAGCACAAAAATTGAAAAGCTTTATCCTGGATCCGCTCCTGATCAAAGAAACATGATGTTTGGAACTGATTTTTATTTTGAAATACGCTGAACGACAAAACAATATTGTTTTTTTGGATTAATCACAAGAAACTTTAAACAAAATATTGACTCTCAATCACAAACAATAAACTTTAATAATCTTTAATGACTCAAAGACATTAGAATCTTTAAAATTCGGTTGAAAAATGTTCAAAAAATAAATTTTCCACAATATACAAATATGATATTATTTAAAGAAAAACTGATTGCTAAAGTTTAAATCTAAGAATTTTTTATAATGCTTTCTGTCTTTTATATAAAAAATTAGTTGAATAACAAAACAACAGTGATGCTTACTGTAAATTTACTTACAAAATCAATTCAAATTTCAATCAATTTAAATGAGTTGGAAATGAATGGCTAATTCTTTTTTCTAATTCATTTGAATTAATTCAAAATCAATTCAATTCAAATGAATTGTAAATGAATTGTAATTCATTTTTACCAAATTCATTTGAATTCACTCAAATTTGACTCAATTTATTTTGTTGTGTGAATTATTCCCGAATTAATTCAAGAATGAATGATTCATTTACAGCTCTGGTTGATACCCACAGATTTAATTACATTCCTCTGTTAGATCTATAAAAAGCGTGCCTGTGCGTGCTAATTTGGATCTTTTCTGCTAGTTAACCAATAAAAAATCAAAGCATTATTTTACTAGTACAAAATTAATAAATTTTAAAATTGAGAAAATTTAGAATTTTCGTAAATTTTTGTTCGAAAAAATGCATTGGAATTTTCTTACTTTTTGGGAATTGCAGGATTTGCTTTCCTAAATCGTATTTTATTTACGACTTTACATTTGGTACCAATAGGTGTACGTAAGAAATTTCATTGCGATACGAGATTTGTGTCGAAATGTCTAATTTAGCCTATTTGTTCTAAAATCCCAAAGAAGGGAATACCTCACCGAATACAGTATAAACATTTCTTTGCGATATGCTTAAGCAATCATCTTATTACATATAATACATATTTATAGTTTCTCCAAAAAAATAATTATAAGCTAACATTTTGGACCAACCTTTTTAGTTTTTTTTTTTCCAAGATGTGCCAACGAGTTTTGTCAGGCTTATATTTTAAAAATAGGTATATTTATTATTTAGGGTAATTCTTTAATGAAAATTGTTAAATAAAACATAAAATATTCATTTAACGTTTGAACGTCATTGCAGATCGATGATGAGTCATTGAAAGTCGAAACTAAAAAATTATTAAATAAAAATGTTTCCGACATCGGAATAGTTTAGAGTTGGGCATAATCGTTCTTTTTACTGATTGTTCATTTTTGTTCAGAACAAATGAATAATAAGTTTGTTCTTTTTGTTCAGTTGTTAATTTTTAGTCTGCGGTGTTTGGCTGAACTATGATATTGAATAATTTCTCAGTGAATGTATTTACAGATAGATGACAACTGCTTTCAGAAACAAATTTTTTTAATAATGATGAAAACATTTTTGACAACTGCTTTTGGACACAAATTTTTTTAATAATGATGAAAACATTTTTAATAATGCACTACAGAAATGTCAAACGAACAAAAAGAATAAAAGAACAATAAGACTCAACCCCTTCACATTGTTCAATTGACTGAATTGTTCAATTGAACTTGTTCGTTCATGAACAACCCAACTCTAGAATAGTTATTTCTCTCAAAAATATTTATTTTATATTTTATTCATTATCATCTAAAAATTATTAAGAAGTTGCCAAAATATTACAAGTTTTAAAAACTACATTTCATTACCTTTCCATTGATATATAAAACATTATATCTAATTCTTTATTATACTTTAAAATAATGCATGCAATTCATACACCTTGTAAAAAATTTTCTACTATTTTGTTCAAATCAAAGACTGCTTACTATGCACTTCTCATTTTTTCATGTACCCTGTAGTATATAAGTTTCTCTTTTGCTTATTGTTGATTGGTCAGTTGCTTGTGCGAATATTTAAAGTGAGCTTAAGTAAACTTGTATTAACCTAAGATTCACCTAATTTGCTAACCTTATGCGCGTTCATAAATTACAAATGTTAGGTTCATAGAATCCATCGCAGAGAATTTTCATTAAAAAAAAATAATTTTTCACAAAAATTTTTTTTTCAAAAATTTATTTTGTTACTAAAAAAATTTTTTTTTAATAAAAAAGAAAATTTTTGCTAAAAAGTAAATTTTTACTAAAAAAGTAAATTTTTACTAAAAAGTAAATTTTTACTAAAAAATTAATTTTTTTTAAAAAAGTAAATTTTTACTAAAAAAGTTATTTTTTACTAAAAAAGTTATTTTTTACTAAAAAAGTTATTTTTTACTAAAAAAGTTATTTTTTACTAAAAAAGTTATTTTTTACTAAAAAAGTAAATTTTTACTAAAAATGTAATTTTTTACTAAAAAGCAATTTTTTACTAAAAAGTAATTTTTTACTAAAAACTAATTTTTTACTAAAAAAGTTATTTTTTACTAAAAAAGTAAATTTTTACTAAAAATGTAATTTTTTACTAAAAAGTAATTTTTTACTAAAAAGTAATTTTTTACTAAAAACTAATTTTTTACTAAAAAATTGATTTTTTACTAGAAACTAAATTTTTTATTGAAAAAAAATTTTTTACTAGATTTTTCCAAAAAAAAATTGTTTGAATTTTCGTTTGAAAATTAATTTTTCACTATAAAATTAACATTTCTTATTTACTAGGGCATTCGATTAATCGGACAAATAATTAATCGGGGTTTAGATTTAATCGGTTAATCATTGTTTAAGTTTAAATTATTCGATTAACTAATTTCTATTTTAAATTTAAATTGAAAATCGATTTCTAATGAAAAAAAAAATTTTAGTTAAAAATTAATTTTTTAGTAAAAAATAAATTTTTTAGTTAAAAATTACTTTTTTGGTAAAAAATAACTTTTTACTAAAAATTTACTTTTTTAATAAAAATTTACATTTTTAGTAAAAATTTACATTTTTAGTAAAAATTTACATTTTTAGTAAAAATTTACATTTTTAGTAAAAATTTACTTTTTTAGTAAAAAATTAATTTTTTAGTAAAAATTTACTTTTTATTTTTATTTTTTATTAAAAAAAAATTTTTTAGTAAAAAAATAAATTTTTGTAAAAAAAAAAAAATTTTCTGAAAAATTATTTTTTTTTAATGAAAATTCTCTGTCATGGATTCTATGAACCTAACATTTGCAATTTAAGAACGCGCATAAGGTCAGGAAATTAGGTGAATCTTAGGTTAATACAAGTTTACTTAAGCTCACTTTAAATATTCGCACAAGCAACTGACCAATCAACAATAAGCAAAAGTGAAACATATAAAATGCAAGGTACATGAAAAAATGAGAAGTGCATAGTAAGCAGTCTTTGATTTGAACAAAATAGTAGAACATTTTTTACAAGGTGTGTGAATTGCATGCATTATTTTAAAGTATAATAAAGAATTAGATATAATGTTTTATATATCAATGGAAAGGTAATGAAATGTAGTTTTTAAAACTTGTAATATTTTGGCAACTTCTTAATAATTTTTAGATGCTAATGAATAAAATGTAAAATAAATATTTTTGAGAGAAATAACTATTCTAGAGTTGGGTTGTTCATGAACGAACAAGTTCAATTGTACAATTCAGTCAATTGAACAATGTGAAGAGGTTGAGTCTTATTGTTCTTTTATTGTTTTGGTTCGTTTGACATTTCTGTATTGCATTATTAAAAATGTGTTCATCATTATTAAAAAAATTTGTTTCTGAAAGCAGTTGTCATCTATCTGTAAAAACATTCACTGAGAAATTATTCAATAACTTTGTTCAGCCAAACACCGCAGACTAAAAATTAACAACTGAACAAAAAGAACAAACTTATTCATTTATTTGTTCTGAACAAAAATTAACAATCAGTAAAAAGAACGATTATGCCCAACTCTAAACTATTCCGATGTCGGAAACATTTTTATTTAATAATTTTTTTAGTTTCGACTTTTAAAGACTCCTCATCGATCTGCAATGACGTTCAAACGTTAAATGAATATTTTATGTTTAATTTAACAATTTTCATTAAAGAATTACCTTAAATAATACAAATTTTTGTAAATGTAACATTTTGCAGAAAATAACTATTTTTCAAACATAAGCCTGACAAAACTCGTTGGCACAGCTTGGAAAAAAAAACTAAAAAGGTTGGTCCAAAATGTTAGCTTATAATTATTTTTTCGGAGAAACTATAAACATGTATTATATGTAATAAGATGATTATGTTTGTAAGTTATTTGGGGGCTACGGAAAGTTGATTTCAACATACAGACGGACAGACAGACATGGCTATATCGACTTTGCTATCTATAACGATCCAGAATATATATACTTTATGGGGTCGCAAATGAAAAATGTAGAAATTACAAACGGAATGACAAACTTATATATACCCTTGCCACTTATGGTGAAGGGTATAATAATATCAACAGAAAATTAAACCACCAACAAAAAACAAAAGCAACGAAATTAAAACCAAAGCAAGCGGGTAATATTGCTAATGAGGTTGGGTACGACTAGAAAAAGACCTTACAGATGATTCTAAAGTCATGCTGAAAGTTCTACAATCATTCTCTGGACGTATTACAGTCCTGCTATAGGCTTAGTCTTGACCTGTTCCAAATACACTATAAATGAGCATTAGCTGAATTCTAGACATATGCTTAACTAACTCTAAGAGAACATCAGATGTACTCACAATAAGGGCAATGAGAAACACTCGACTTAGACCAGAGTCAACCAAGCAACCTTAATTGCGCCTGTATTATAGGCTGTTTCCAATTTACTGCAGAGAGAAGTCAATTGGTTACTTTAAGAAATGTAATCTAATGTGAAGATAATTGTCACTTAAGTGTCTCTAAGTAATCTAGAGTGTAGTCACTTTAAACGTTAATTTTGTTCTGCACTTTTTTGTGAGTAATTCAAACTGGTTTTATACAAATTGTGTTGATATAATTCATGTCCATTTTTTTCCATCTGCTTAAATATACTGATATCCCATGTAACTTACCAGCAGTTAAGTAAGTAGAGAATGCATCACTTATAGATAGTAATTGTCACTAATGTATGATCACTTGACTAACTCCAATTGATACTTTTTGGGTCATTTGATACGTATGTGCTCTTTGTAGTGCACAGAAAATCAATTGGTTACTTTATACATCCCAAGTAATCTAGCATGAAGTCATTTATCACCTAAGTGTCTCCAATTAATCTAGAGTGTAGGTACTCTAAATGTTTATTTCGTACTGCACTTTAGAAAGTAGTTATTTTAACCACCATAATCTAGTTTAGAGTTGTCTGAGGAAGGTTTTTTTACAAGTTATTCAGCCTATTAGATGTCTGACTATTTATGGTCAGTACATGTTAAAATAACTAGTTATCTAGCTGATCTAGTAACCAGCTAGGTGACTAGAAAGATAACTGACGGTACCGCAAGGCTCTGTCCTTTCTCCTACTCTATTTCTAATCTTTATAAACGACCTTCTATGTCCAACTTTCAACCCTATCTACTCTTTTGCAGATGACAGCAACATTTGCCATTCATATGCTTTTAATTATGGACCAAGCGTGTTGGAGATTGAGGCAATGAGGCAAAACATGAATGATACGCTTAACCAAGATCTTGTGACAATCTCTGAATAGGGTTGTGAGAATAGAGTCGATTTCAATGCACACATAAACGCAAGACAGATCATGTTGCAGCATCTGTTTCTATGGGTGGAGTAAATATTAAGGAATAAGAAGCTCTCGATGTTCTGGGCATGAGTATTCATTTCTAGTATCGAAAGAAGCATTCAAGTGCCTTGGTTTTCACTCCATCTGATCTCCTTACTATTTACACCACTTATAATCGACCGAAAATGGAGTGCAACTCTCACGTGTGAGCCGGTGCATCGAAGTCTATTTTGGAGTTCCTCGAGAAGGCGAAGGTGCTTATCGGTGACAGTAGGCTATCCAGCTCTATTGACTGATTGGAATATCGTCGCAATGTGGGTTGTGTTTCACTGTGCTACGGATACTACAATGGTATGTGTTTTGCTGAAATTAGGGAACTTGTTCCCGAAACCCGTAGTTTTTTACGCAACACATGTTCTTCGGCAAGGGCTCATCAATTCGTTGTCGACTGGACAGTGGATCGCACAACACATTACAGGGAAAATTCGTTCTTTAGCCGTACTGTCCGTATGTGGAATAAGCTTCCTACTAAGGTCTTTCCTGTTAATTTCAATATAGGAAAATTCAAATCAAATATCCACAAACACTACTCCCTCTATCCTCTCTCCCATGACATATTTTCCTAGTTTCCAGGTAGCTGGATGAAATTAGTCAGTTTGATCCAGCTATCAGACAGTCTCATTTTTATCCCAGGGAGCTGAGGACATGAATGTGTTAAAAGAACTAGTTACATAGCTAGTTATGTAAGTAGTTGTCATTCTAAATGATAGATAAAATCACTAGTTTACGACAGTCTTCTAGAACTCCTGGGAAGCTTCGCATTATTGAGAGCTTTACGATGAAATCTTTGTTTATTTTGAAATATTTGTTGATGGTTTTGATGGCGCATTGTGTGAGTGTGTAGCAATTCGATTAATGTACGTACCCAGGCTTGTGTTTGCTTCCCATTGACTTGGATAGAAACAAGAAATTAAAGCAAAATAGATTGAAATTTTGAATCAGAAAAAATTGTTTCCGAATAAGTATATCAAACTATTACAATATTTATTTCAGTTTATATGAAAAAATATTTATATAACCTCTAAGTATGTGCATTCGTAACTGTCTCTGTGACGACTAAACAAATGAGAATGAGAATATCCCAACAGTTAAGCAAGTAGTCAATGTATCTCTTACAAATAGTAATTGTCACAAATGTCTTATCACTTTGCTGACTCCAATTTATATATTTTGGTCATTTGACACATATGTGCTCTTTAAAGTGCAGAGAGAAGACAATTGGTTACTTTATACATCCCAGGTAATCTAGCGTGAATACAATTAAGTCACTTAAGTGTCTCTAAGTAATCTGGAGTGTTGTGACTTTAAACGTTTTGTGAATAATTCGTTCACACTGGTTTTATACAAATTATATTGATATTATTATCATACAGTTAATTTTTTATTTTTGCTTAAGTATAATGATATCCCATGTAACATAGCATGAAGTCAATAGTCACTTTAGTGTATCTTAGTAACCTATATGAAGTAACTTTAAACGTTTATTTTGTACTGCAATTTAGAAACTAATTATTTTACCCACCAGAAGCAATCCATTGGAGAGTTGTCAAAGAAAGGTTTGTTTACAAGCTATAGTTTATTGGACAGCCTATGATATATCTTTCTAGATGACTATTTAAAGTCAATTAGCACCGGTACATGTCAAAATACCTAGTTATGTAGCTGATCAAGTTACCAGTTAGGTAGCTAGTAAGGTAACAGAAGCTATTTAACCAGTATGTGAATCCAATGCGATGACTACTTTGGACCAGCTATTAGACAGTCTCATTGTAGTCAAAAAGGGTCAATTGACCCCCAGCTTAGGACATGCACGTGTTAAAATAACTAGTCACGTAGCTATTGAAGTAACTACTTCCCACCCTAAATGATGGGTAAAATTACTAGTTCGGGACTGTCTCCTAGAACTGCTGGAATGTGTGTGTGGATAGCTGGCGCAATTATACTATAAAAATTACATCATTCCTATAGACATACATATGCACTTTGATCGTACAATATTCATACTCAACTCCTACTCCAATTGTATATAAGAGCCACTAAGTAGGTTCAGTAGTGTTCAAAGTAAAATATTTAAGTACTTTTAAAATATTACTTAACCGAAGACCCGTAGTGTAAGTGAATGTTTTAATTTAACTACATACTTTAAAAATCACAATATGACCAGCACTTTACAGTCAACAAGAAAACAAAAGTCATCGATAACAAATAGCCTTAAAAAGCAAACTAAAGCTATCGATAAAAAATAATGTTTTAACACAATATTTTCTATAGAAAAGACTGTTATACACAATATTTTCTTAAGAAAAAAAACTGTTATACACAATATTAACTTTCAATAAATCTGTTAATCACAATCGTTTCTATAGTAGAGTTGTGTTTAAAAAAAGCTTTAGTTTAAACACAACTCAACTATAGAAACGATTGTGGTTAACAGATTTGTTGAAAGCTAATATTGTGTATAACAGTTTTTTTCTATAAAAAATACTATGATACACAACATTTTCTACAGAAAATACTGTTATACACAATATTTTTTTAAGAAACAAAACTGTTATACACAATATTAGTTTTTAATAAATTTGTTAATCACAATCGTTTCTATAGTTGAGTTGGTCACGTTAATTTTAAGTAAATACCAGCAGTAAATCGTCTTCGTCTTAAACTTTTAACTAACAAAAATTACTTTTAAAACAGTTTATCATGTCAGTTGGTGGTTGCTATAGTTATTGCTGTTGTTGTTGTTGTTGTTTTATTACTATAGTTGTTGCTGTTGCTGTAGTAGTATTTAACACATGGGTTTAAAGAGGTCTGAAATAATGAATGTAAAACGTGGTTGCTGCCGCTTGCAGTCACTTCAAGAGGAGATTAAATATTTTTTTTGTAAATTTTTTTATTTTTTTTAGTTTTTATTTGTGGTTTAAAATTCAGTAAACGACCTTGCAAAAGTTTGTTTAGCTTTTTATGGTTTTTGTTTTCTCACTTGCATTTTTATATAGATATAGAGAAGATTTATATTTTTTGAATTGGCTTACAGTAACGTTTTTGTTTCTGCTTACTTTACTTTACATTTCCACATAAACTTTTACGTTTAATTTGTTTTTTGTTTCTCTCTTTTTTTTGAGTTTTCAAATAAGCTAAACTTTCAGTTTGAAAAACGTTTGTCTCGTTGCTGGCCTGGTTGGTTGGCTGTAAAATCGTAGATGCCTCTGGGAATTTTTGTTATTTAAACAGTTTCAGTTTTTTTTTTTTTTTGTTCATATTTTCTTATGAATTATTTTTGGAGCAGGAAGATGTTTTAACAACACTTGTGAAATTGACTAGTTAATAGTTTGTTTCTATGTTGGGCAAAGAGGAACAAAAAAAAAAAAGACTTTATTAACACAACTATTACTTGTACACTTCCAAAAGAGGGTTATTTTTCAAAATTAATGATGTTTGAATATCATTTATTATTAAGTTTTCGAGCTTATTTTTATTATTACATTACTGCTTCATTTTGTTCAGTTGGTCTTCTGTTTTAAATGTCTTCTTTAATTATTTCATCAAGAAAATCAGTTTTTTTTTCTTTGTTTAATGCTTTCACTTTTTTAATGAATTTTGTCATAATATTTTTTTGTTTTGTTTCATAAATTCTGTTCATTACTCTTTGTTTCACTTGTTATATTGTATAATTTTTTTTTAAACTTTTATTTTCTTTAAGTTTTGTTTCTTTAATAAGTACATATTCTACTAAATTAACTTTGCTGTTTAACAACGAACGATTTCTCAATTATAATTAAGGCATATTAGTAAAGAGAAAGAAAAATTAATCATATTATGCGCTACTGGTTATGAGGAAAAGAGTCAGTGATAGATAATATGCTTCAAGTGGCTGCTTCTTAGATAATTATTTGAAATTTTCTTTTTAATTAAAAACCTCTGCAATCTAGAAGCCTATTGGCCTAAATTTGTCATGTTATCGATAAATGTGAAAATATTTTCAAGTTATCGATAATTTTAGAATTTTCTTTTGAAAAATTTTCAAGTTATCGATAACTTTAGAAATTTCTTTGGAGAATTTGTCATGTTATCGATAACTTAAGAAATTTCGTTAGACAATTTTTCAAGTTATCGATATCTTTAGAATTTTATTTTGAAAAATTTTCAAGTTATCGATAACTATAGAATTTTCTTTAAAGAATTTTCAGAATTTTCTTTAGTTATTTTTTAAAATTATCGATAACTTTTGTAT
The DNA here is from genome assembly GCA_942486065.2 of Calliphora vomitoria. Taxonomy (NCBI): domain Eukaryota; kingdom Metazoa; phylum Arthropoda; class Insecta; order Diptera; family Calliphoridae; genus Calliphora; species Calliphora vomitoria. The sequence continues at coordinate 110,005,222 of OW818030.2, read as the reverse complement.
TTTCTTTAGAAAACTTTCGATAACTTTAGTGTTTTTTTAGAAAACTTTTCAAGTTATCGATAACTTATGAATTTTCTAGAACTTGGAAATTTTCTTCGAAAATTTATCAAGATATCTATAAATGTGGGATTTTCTTTAGAAAATTTCTTCACTTATCTCTAAATTGCGAATTTTTTTAAAAACACTCTAATGTTATCGATAAATTGAGAATTTTCTTTAGAAATTTTTTCCAGTTATCGCCAATTTCGGAATTTTCTTTAAAAAATGTTTCCATTTATCGTTAACTTGGGAATTTTCTTTAGAAAATTTTTCCAGTTATCACTGACTGTTTTAATTAGTATTTAATTACCTTTAGACAATTTTTCAATGTATGAAAACTTTTGATTTGTCCGAGAAAATGTTAGAAGTCATCGTAAACATTGAATTTGCCTTATTATATATACCCTTCACCCCCGTGAGAAGGGTATGTATTTGGTCCAACCAAATACAGAGCATTACCTTAGCGTCATGGATATTTGGTTTTAGTGTCGATTCGGCTGGTTGGCCGGGCTTCACATACGATCTCTTACGCTTTGGGCTATCGTAATGGATCCATTTTTCATTGCAAGTAATGATTCGCAAGGCATTTCGTATTTAAAAGTCTCTCACCTTCAATTAGTGTGATACCCAATTCCCTGATTTTGGCTGAATGCTGCTACTTGAAAACATTTTGATTGAGCTCTTGTTGAATTTGACAACAATCTTCATGGAGTAATGCCTCCAATGTAAATCCAGCATTTTTAAGTCATACACCCAATATTTAACTGAAAATGTGGTTGCTTATAAACAAACAATTTTTTAACATCCCTGTAGTCAGCCTAGAACCATACGTCTCTATTTACTATAGGCATTTAACATGTACACAGAGAAAAAAGATTTATAGTGGCAACCGAATTTGTAGCCAATCGAATGATTCGGTTGCACACATAGAATTTTTCGGTTCTAGCAATAGTAAATCAGTTATTAGGAAAGAATTTCGGTTGAAGTAACCAAACTTTGGTTATCCCTTATACAATTTTGTAACCACAACTGCAGAATCATTCGATTGGCAACAAATTCGGTTGATACTACGAATTTGATTTCTCTGTGTACGTGTCACTGGAAGTTTACTACTAACGATAGTACTATTGATTAGGTACTTTTTTGGGAACCAGAGCCTCACTAGTACATTTTTGTAATTTTAGTCTACACTTTTGGTACTTTTGTGTAGATGTCGATAATGCAACTGCATATTTTGTTAACATTTAACGTTGTTTAAAAAAAACAAAAAGGTACGAATTCATAAACGTTGAAAGAGCCATCTTCAAATTCATATGTTTCTTTATTTTTTTTCCCCCATCAAAGACAAATATAAAAATGTAGACGCTTCTCTGACTATGTCGCCAAATAGTCCCAAAAATAACTTTTAATGATGAAATGATTACGTTGCACAGTGGTATAGTAAAAAATTTTGACCACATGTTTTGAATCCTGATCGCATGGCCCCACCAGGTGTCCCCAAGACACCTCGGATATGTTCAATTTTTAAAACGATCCAATTTCTTCGTGTTTTTAACGTGGCAAATTAATTACATTCATAAAAATGTTATTGGTAGGCAAACTAACTTTTTTAAGAATTTCTATGTTAGGTAAATTCTCTGCGAGGTGTTAAGTTTTCCCTAATTAATTTGCCACGTAAAAAAACAGAAAGTAAACATGTTATATATCAATAAATAGAAGATTTTGTCTATTTTTCAAAAATATATATCACTTTTGACAACTAAAAAATTCATGGAATACTTTATTGAAAAATGCTTTTTATTGGGGCTTTGCAGAGATTTAAATTTTTCAAATTGAAATTAAAATTTTTATTTATGAATATTTTTCTAACGAAATTTTACAGTTATATAGTTCTATTGAAAATGGAAAAATTAAAACAAATTTTGAATTGGCAAAAAAGTGTTGAAAAATCACAAAAATGAAATTTTTTAGTTTTTTTGGCTATTATATCCATACCAGAGGCGAGGTTATCATAACCCTTTACGAAATAATTAGGAACATCTTTAACCATCTAAAATGAGTTACTATATTTTGATATCGACTATGCGATTTGAGAGTTTTTGCCCTAGATTTGAAGTTTACATAAAAAATTTGTGTGTTTTGGATGAATCTGGTTCCCTTGGTATAAACAATTTCGAAATTTGCTTTCATTTAAAATATTTACTGTGATGTTAGCTTTTCAAAAAGTATAAATTCCTAATACATCTTCTTAGAACTTTTTTAAATAACTTAAAATGAAAAATAGTACTTTTTTCCTAAAAACTAGCGAAAAATCGCTATTTTAAATTCAAATGCATATAACTTTGGAGTCAGCAACAATTTTTAAAGAATTCTTCTTTTGTATGTCAACACATTTATTGTAAGTCCAACGACAATCGAAAAATATTTGGACCAGCTGTTATCAAAAAACTGGAGTAAAGTAGTTGAAAATGTAATTTTCAAATGGGAATATCTCCTAAGTTATAAGAGATAATTGCTAAATAGATAATTTTAATAGAAACACAGCCGAAGAAATAGGATTACTTTAAAAATTGAACATACCCGAGGTGGACCCATGCGGTCAAAACTTAAACTCGATAATACTGCTTCTTTGCGCATTTCAAATTTCATTCAAATCGATCTAAGTGTTTGGAAGTTACGGATTTATTTTCCTCTTTTTATACCCTACACCACCATAGTGGGGAGGGTATATTGGATTTGTGCAGATGTTTGTAACGCCCAAAAATATTAGTCTAACACCTTAAAGTATACCGATCGACTCAGAATCACTTTCTGAAATCGGTTCATTATTTCATCTAGCCCCCATACAATTGTGCTCCCCAAATTGGACTTTATCGGTCATAAATGTTTAATTTATATAGGTATCTACACAATTTTTTCTCCAAATAAGTTTTGTATATACAGAATTCATGTCACCAAATTCTATTATGATCGGTCCATAATTAGTCATAGCTCCCATATAAGACCTGCTTCCGATAATCACTTTAACGAGCATAAATCTCCTAAAAATGTTGGTATACACATAAAATTCAACATAAATAACTTCCATATAGACGTTAATCACATGACCGAATTTCATGGTGATCGGTCCATAATCTGTCATAGCTCCCATATAAGGTCTGCTTCCGATAATCACTTTAACGAGCATAAATCTCCTTAAAATGTTGGTATACACATAAAATGCGACACAAATATCTTTTATATAGACATTAATCACATGACCAAATTTCATGGTGATCGGTCCATAATTTTCAATAGCTCCCATATAAGGCCCACTTCCGAAAATCACTCACGAATATAAATTATTGAAATTTTAAAAGAAAAATGTTTTTGGTCATTTACTTAGTGTAGGGTATTATATGGTCGGGCTTGACCGACCATACTTTCTTACTTGTTTTCTATACCACTGTGCGTTCATAATATGATTTCGTAGAGTCATAATATGATTACTTCAGATGATATTATGATCATGTATGACAATGATATTACGACTTTATTTTATCATAATATGATATTTTATGATATTAATAATTAGCTTAATATGTTTGGACTACAATCATAAATCGTATCATTATATATTGCTATTAGATTATGCTTACCACAACCATGTTTTTTCTCTGCTTGTGTATAGCATGGTATAATTTATGTCTAATTCATAGTTTTAGTACTAATTGTACTTGAGTTAATATCGCATTGCTTTGTATGAAGTGCTTGTTATCAGTTATGGAATTAAAATAAAAACAGTTGTTTTAAAATTTTGTACAGCTTTTTTTTCTAAAGTAAATTGTTTGTTAAGGATCCTCAGTATTTTTTCGCTAGCGCTAGTTCTCAGTATAAAAATCACTTACTTTCTATTTGTTTATAGCCTTTAAATTAAAATCACGACTTTATTATATCCAACCACTTTTCTATGCATCAAGTAGCTAATTTGAACTAATTTTATTTTTATTATTATCATTTGCTTTATTTTTTCTTTATTTAAAGCACTTCAAACACTTCAATTAAGAGCTAACAAAATAAAAAAAAAAAAACTATAAAATTATAAAAAAAAAATCATAAGAGAAAGAAAATTAAAATGAAATTTGTATTTTCTCCATAATAAAAAATTTATTTCAATTTGTTGTTGCTTAGAGATACGCTTTTTTCAAATTAACCTCCCAAGACTTTTTTCAAATTTACACAATTTGTTCATGATTAAAAAGTGACAGTGAATGAATAGATGAATGAACGAATAAAGACAATGACATCTAGATTTGACCAGTTTTTTTTATTAATATAATAATAATAATATAACATTAATAAAACAGCAAATTATGTTTATAAAAAATATAAAAAGTTTAAAATGAGTGAATAATTATGGCTGGCAGCATAATTTATGCAATAATTGTTTAACACTTTATTTTAGGGGAGTATTTTTTTGTTGCTGTCTTACTTTTTGTGTGCTTGGAATTTGCTTTCATTATTTCAAACGAAAATCTCGATTTAAATAATGAATGGTTAAAAAGTAAAAGTTTTGGGCTTAGCAAAAAAACAAAACAAAAAAACTACTTGAAATAAAACACTAGAATCCAGTAAATGGTAATGAATTTCAAATGAAAAAGAAATTTACTTAAGCAACAAATATAATTTATAAATATGCAAGCAAAAAAATACTCATTATATTGGTTGTATGACTTAAAAATGCGGGATTTACAAAATATGGTGTATATTTTGAACGCGGTTTTTGTTTTTAATAACTTATATGCCATTTTGAAGGGTACATATCTGTCATTTATTCTCACTTAGTTATTGTACATTATAGTGTAAACAACATAGTTTGTTTCTGCTTCGAAAATGTCGAATTTTGTACCAACAAAGCGTCATATGCGGGAAGTTTCGCTTTACTTCTCCTGCACACCGATTGGTTTCAATGTGCGAAAGAACAGAAGACAAAGATAGCCTAGGCCAACAAAAAAAGTTTTAACACCAAGAATTGGAGGCATTACTCGATGAAGATTGTTGTCAAACTCAACAAGAGCTTGTAAAATCAGTGCGAGCTACTCAAGTATAAATTTCAAAACGTGTGCAACAAGCAGGATTCATCCAAAAGTAGGGAAATTGTGTACCATAAGAATAGACGCCGAGAGACCTAGAAGATCCACTACGATAACCCGAAGCGTAAGATATCGTATGTGAATCCCAGCCAACCAGCCGAATCGATACCAAAGCCAAACATCCATGACACTAAGTTAATGTTCTGTATTTGGTGGGAGCGAAAAGGGTCCTTGGCCTCATTAACTCAACAGTTATGTTAAGAACTCATACAAGTGTTATGCTTTAATGCCTAAAAAATTTAGTATAAAAGTAGTTTTTAGCTTTAAATAGTGGCTTAACACAATTTGCAAAAGTTTTTCCACAAAAACTTTTGTTGAACCTTTCAATTCTGTTACATTTTCCATGAAAACAAACACTTTGTTTTCACGAATTGCTGATATTTAATTAAGCATGAAATTTTCATGTTTCACTTAACTAAAATAATTATAATTATAACATTATTATCGTGATTATCGACAATAATTTTTGCTGCAAAACTTTTTTTGTTACAGTTTTTTCTATTACGATGTAATAGAGAAAAGTTTTTCCAATTGAATTTATTAAAATGTGCATATGAATGTAATTCAAATTAATGATTTAATTTGATTATATCCTCATCCAGAAAAATAAAAAACAAAAGAACAACAACAATGTTATTAATTGCAAAAGTAATTTTATTAATATAAACATAACCCAGCAATTAATTACAATAAAGGAAAATTAATAAAATATTAAAACTTAATATATAAAAAAAAGTAATGATAAATTTTTTAAAAATTATATTTTGCCAATACTTTTTTTTTTTGTTAATAAAACATGTGCTGGGTTATGTTTGACAACGATTAATTGCTTGTTTCCTTATTTAATTATTTTGTTTTTTTTTATATAAATTAATTAATAAACAGGTCAATTTTTCTATTACTCCCCTATACGCTTCTCTCTTTAAGAACTGTCACAAATTTACACATAACTTTTGAATTTTATGACAGCCTGACTTTTTAACACACAAGTTGTTGTTTCATCACTTCTCTGTGAATTCACTTGTCGTGTATTTGTATGTGATGAGACAAGGCATACACATATACTATAAATTTTGTGTTAAATTAATTATTCTTATTTTCAGTATCTATAACAGCAAAAATATCAATAGAACTGTAGCACAAACTACAAGTATGAATGATGTCATTTGTTTAAGTGTAAAAACAATTTAGTTATGATATTTATATGGCTCCATTAACCCCAAATAATTGCTGTTTAATTCATAGTTAGTTCTAGTTATAAATGCTTAAAAGTCAGAGCATCATCAACAGTTTATGTCTAAAACAAATTGCAAATGAATGTGTATGAAATAGCATTAAGAGATGCTTGTTTTAGATATTAAAATTAAATGTGTTTTAAAATCATATACTGAATATTTTTGTTTTTAATAACCTGAGAAATTTTCAAAAGAAAATTTCCATGTTAGCGATAACTGGAGAAATGTTTTAAAGAAAATTACAGATTTATCGGTACCATCATTAATTTTCTGAAGAAAATTAAAAAATTAACAATAAATTGAGAAATGTTTCTGTAGAACAATTATGTATAACTAGTTTTTCAGAGCAGATTGTGTATAACAGTTTTTGTATATTGTGTATAATGGTTTTTTCCATACAAAATATTGTGTATAACAGTTTTTTCTAAAGAAGAAAATGTGTATAACAGTTTTTTCTAAAGAAGAAATTGTGTATAACAGGTTCTTTCGTAGAAAATATTGTGTATAACAGTTTATTTACAGAATTTTTTTTATAAGTAGTACGTGTCAAAACGGAGTCCTTTCGACTCTACTTGATTGTTCGCGTGCAGTGAACTACCACGTAAACCAGTACGTATAACAGTTTTTTCCATTGAAAATAAATAACAGTTTTTGAATAACAGCGTATAACACTTTTTTTATAGAAAATTATGAATGAAATAAATAACAGTTTTTGTATAACAGTTTTTTATACAAAATATTGTGTATAATGGTTTTTTCTATACAACATATTGTGTATAACAGTTTTTTATATAGAAGACATGATGTATAACAGGGTTTTCCATAGAAAATATTGTGTATATCAGTTAATTTACAGCAAATATTGTTTACAAATAATACGTATAACAGTTTTACTATTGAAAAATAACAGTTTTTGTATAACAGTGTATAACCATTTCTTTCTTAGAAAAATTGTGTATAACAGTTTTTTTCATAGAAAAAGATAAATGAAAATGAAATAAAAAACTGTTTTTGTACAACAGTTTTTTCCATAAAAAATATTGTATGGAAAAAATGGTGTATAAATATTTTTTCTATCGAAAATATTGTGCATAGCAGCTTTTTATATACAATATATTGTGTTTAACAGTTTTATCTATAGAATATATTGTGTATAACAGATTTGTTATAGAAAAAGCTATGTATAACAGTTTTTCTATAGAAAATATAGCGTGTAAACGTTGGTTGTATTGTTTTTCTATTGAAAATATTGTGCATAGCAGCCTTTTATATAAAAAATATTGTGTATACCAGTTTTTTCTTTAGAATATATTGTCTATAACAGATTTTTTATAATAAATACTATGTAAAGCAGTATTTCTAAAGAAAATATTGCGCATAACTGTTTTTTTATTGAAATTATTGTGTATAACAGTTTTGCTATAGAACAGATATCCTATCTCTAACTCCGTTTTCTATAGAAAATATTCTGTATAACAGTGTATTCTATAGAAAATATTGTGTAATTAGTGTAGAATAAAAAAAATAAGATTGCGATAATTGGAGATTATTTTTCCAGATATATAGAACGAACTTAAGAAATCTTCTAACAACATTGAAATTTTGCCAAGAGTTTTATTATCGATAATTAAAACTTGTTCTTAGAATTTTTTTTTTTGTTATCGATACTAAGTGTTGAGGTAGAAAAAAATTTTTTCGACAAGCAATCGGACCTTAACCGTATCCAATTTTTAAAAAACTTCCTATTTACGTCCATGCAAATATAAAATTCTCAAAACTATTAAATTCGTTTTTGTACAAGGTGGCGCAAAAGTAAACTTTCGATGTTTTTTGGCTGTAATTAAAAAAAATTGAAAAACTTTGATTCTTCTTGTGGATTATTTTTATTTGGTCTTTTAATTTTTTTTACATCAAGTCGAGAATATGATGTCATGTAAATGGCCGTCGCCACAGTTGATTGTCATTTGAGCCCTTTTTATAGCATTTTCCATCACTTTGGCCAAAACTTCTTGCGATACGTCCTCAAATTCTTGACGGATATTGTCTTTAAGAGCTGCAAGAGTCTGAGGCTTGTTGACATAAACCCGCGATTTTAAAAAGCCCCACAAAAAGAAGTCTGGAGCGGTCAAATCAGGCGATCTTGCTGGCCAGTCCAAATCGCCAAAACGGGAGATTAGGCGCCCGGGAAATGCATCCTTCAGCATATCGGTTGTGGCACGTGCAGTGTGTGCCGTTGCACCGTCCTGTTGGAACCACATGTTTTCCAATCCCAATTCATCAAGTTGCGGCAAAAAGAACTCGTTGATCATTGGTCTGTAGTGCTCACCATTCACAGTAACCGTTTGGCCCGCGACGTCTTCGAAGAAAAAAGGTCGCAGTGTTTCACCTGTAGGCATTGGACGGCCAGGAAATCTGCGACGAAATTCACGTTGTGCCAAAGTCACCGACCGATTATTGGTCAAATAAATAGTCAGCAATATTCCGCGTTCTGGAGCAGTGTAGCGTAACATTGTTTATTAACGTGTATTTCGCATGTGTTTACTACACAAATGTCAAAACAGAACTTACATTAGGGGCCAATCGCAAAATTTATAGCGTTTTCTGATAGGAGGATTACTTTTGCGCCACCTTGTATTTCATTTATCGAAGTTCAAAGTTCAAATTTAATATAAGAATGATATAAAATCGCTCAATATTAGTCTCATATCAATGCTTATGTACTCTAGTTTCAATATATTTTCCTAAAAATACTATTCTTTTGTAGAATAACCATATGTTTTTATAAACTAAGGGCCGTTTTCACATTAGGTTTTCTTAATGTCTCATTTGCTTCTATTCTGTCGCAAAGCTAACCCGACCTCATGTGTCAATTGTTTATTTTCACTTGAAAGCAGGTCTTCCATCTATTTTGACAGTTTATCGGCCTAGAAAATTTATGTTTAGATTTATTAACTGGCAGTTTGTCGATACATTGAGAAAACGAACCTTAGTCTGATAGTAAGTAAGAGTGTGGATGTATCGAATCATATATACCCTTAATTAAATTATTCTTTAAGAAAAATATAAAAAAAAAAAATTGATAATAAAAAATTGGGTGAAAAATAGGTGAACAAAATCGAGGTAGTCGCGGTTTTTTGCTTATATCTCAGCCAATTGTGGGCCGATTTTCTGTGTTGGACTATAGCAGATATATTCAATGTATCAATCATTTATGTGAGTAATTTGAGGGCTTCTCAAAATTGGTTTCAACACACATATGGACTTGGCTATATCGATTCCGCTATATATAATGATCCAGTATATATGTATATACTTTACAAATGTAATGAAAAACTTCTATATACCCTTAGGACAGTCGCTGATCCAGGTCATCATTCTTACTCTTAGTTCTTTAATATTTTTAGTTCTCTTACTACTTTTATTATTTTTAATTTTAGAAATTTTAGTTTTAGTACTATTCGTACTTTTTGCACTTTTATAGACTTTAGCAATCTTAGTACATTAAATACTTATATTACTTTTAATATTTTTTTCCAGTTTTAGAAATATTAGTACTTTTTTCACTTTTATAAATTGTTGGTATTTTTCAAAAATTTTTGTTTTTGTACTACTTTATGAACTTTTAGTAATTTTGGTTTAATTTAGTACCTCTAGTAATTTTTATCCTTTTTTAGCCTTTTAGTACTTTGGTATTTTTAGCACTTTTAGTACCTTTGGTACATTTGGAACTTTTAGAAATGCTTCTCGTACTTTAAATACATTTATTATTAAGTGTATTAAATAATTTAACCATTAACTGCATTTTATATTTTAAGTACAATGTCCATTTCGTTTGAATTATTTTTAGTAGCAGAGAAATAGTTAAATAAAATTATTGAAAAACACTAAAAAATTATTTAAAAACTGAGTAATTTTCATACAAAAATTTGAAAATTGTTTTACTTTCATGTTTCTTAATTAGTCCCTAAGCTAGATCAAAATATTGTAATATATTTCGAATTTTTTGGTATATTGTTCCCAACAGTATAAACTAAGTTTAATGAAAAAGATTGGAGAAACGTTGTGCATAGAACTGAAGGGAGACTATGTTGAAAAATAAAATGATATTTCAATCCAAAAAAAAACAATTTTTCATTAAAAAAAATTTACGGACTTTTTGACCCATTCAAGAAGTTTTCTGATCTATAGCCCGTTTTTTTAAGGTACGGATTTCTAGAAAATATCTTAAAATTCTACGATTCATTACCTTTTATATGATAAAATCTGACAGACAGTTTTATTTTAGGCATTTTCCACAAATATGAACTTTGAACCTATATAAAAACCAAACTTAAGCGAATTTCGATATTATGGAGAACTTTTTATTTTCTATGGCAATAAAAAACATGTATTCAAAATATGATCTAATTCGGAAGAATAAATAAAGGTTAAAAAATTATTCTTTTTATCGAAATTTTTCGTTTACTTCCTACTTTAATTTCTTTTGAAACTATTTCTATGAGAAAATGTTTGTTATAAATAAAATCTAAACAAAACTTACTATGATTGTCAACGATATTATTAATTTTCTTTTTAATTTAATATAAAGATATTTACAACATTCTATTTAGTCCTAAAAATATCATCATTATATAAAGAGCTTATAATCTAAAGCAGCTTACCTTACAATTTATTTCCCTAAATATAAAATATTTATTAATTAACCTCGTTTTCTCTCATAACCTTGTAATTAATTGACTATTGAATCACATCAAAGTTTTACCTCTGGCATCCACTTCATTTCAATTTCCCCAGTAATGCTAATAAGTTCATGACTTAATATTATATAGTACCTTGTATACCTGATTGGCTCATCAATTTCAATAGTTCACATTTGGTTGTTGTAAGCTTACCTGAAAGACAAAATGAGAAATTAATAGAATATTTAGTCATTAAAATCACATTTTATGAGCATACATATGTACATTATATTATAGTTAGTTAAAATAAACAAGTAATAAAAAAAGTTGCTTTATTAAATTCTTAACAAAATTATAATTAGAATGTCAACAATCTATTCAATAACATGGCAAAAATAGAACTTTGTTCATATTAACACAGTTTGCAAACCAATAATAAACACTTGTCTCAACTTTTATATCTAATAATCATAGTAACTTGTAGTTATTGCCAATAGTTTTTTCCCCTCGCCCTTTCTAGTGTAATACTCATATTAAGTTCAATAGGTCAATGCACCTAAAGAGGCTTTTGAAACAGAAAACAAAAACTACTTAAAGCGAATTGGGTTTTTCAAATACAGAGACAACATTATTGAATTCTTTTCTCTGTATGTATTTATATTTTTAATCGAAAAACACAATCACACAATTTTGAATCAGATGGAAATGAGTGGGTGGAGAGGGGTAAAAACAAAGTTCATGACAGTGATAAAAACACAACAGCAGAGCACAATAACAAAAAGAATCACTTATGGGTACAGAAGTGGGATACACTGAAAGGAAAAAAGTAAACATTTTTTAATAGGAAGGGATTCTGGGAGAAAGAACCAAAAAATGTTAGTAAAGAAACTGAAAAAAACTAATAAAAAGACCTCTGTGTAGCCATTTTTTCTGTAGTATTTTTCTATTTTTTTTCTCAGTGTACAGGTGAATACTATTGAATACGATGAACGTATGCATGTATGTTAACTTATACATATGTAAATTTTTATGACAGTGATAGTTAAATGTAAAGAACGTACAAAATAATACTGCATGCAGCATATGTTACATACGACATTAACATACTCGTAGCAGTATATAGTACGAGTAATCGTCATACTACAACTCAATGTAGAATGAATGTATTTTACTTTAGTTACCCATGCAATAAAACCAATACTAAAATCGAAACACACACAGATAATTACATTAGGGTGGTACTTATTTTGAACTTTTTGGATTTTCGATGATCCAAGGTCTAAAATTGTGTTAGCCGCCATGTAAAAACCAAATGCTGAAAATTTAAGCAAAATCGATTTGGGAGAAAGTAGCTATATATTGAGTTCTATGGTCTCCAACAATATCCAATTTTAGTTTTGTTGGTACTCCACCAGTTCTGCAATATGTTTATTTATGTTAATTTATTTTTATTATAACCAAAAATAATGCATGTGAGCCGCAAAAAAGCGACGATTAAGCGATATGGCAATGACGTGCGTGCTCTTTCTCCACCCAGAACTGAGTTACAACTCACCCAAACGTTTTGAAATTGCTGCTGGAGTAGCTCTCAATGATTTTTCAAGCTCTTGTTGAGTTTGACAACAATCTTCATGGAGTAATGCCTCCAATTCTTTGCCTTCAAACTTTTTTTGTTGGCCAGGGCGATCTTTATCTTCCGCGTCAAAATGAAAGCGATGAAAAACATTCACCATAAGCTTCGGTTTACTCCAGCGGCACTTTTCTTCAAATTAAAGAAGATAAGGAAAACTTCCCGCATATGACCTTTTGTTGACACAAAATTCAACATTTTCGAAGCAAAAAAAACTTTGTTATTGCTAAGTAAGTATTAATGGCAGATATGTACCCTTCAAAACTACATAAAGTTATTAAAAACAAAAACCGCATCATACACTCCATACAGCCATTTGTATACCTCATCAAAATCGAAAACCATTTTATTATTATACCCTTCACCATGACTAGCAAGGGTAAGTTTGTCATTCCGTTTGTAATTTCAACATTTTTCATTTGCGACCCCACAAACTATATATATTCTGGATCGTTATAGATAGCGATGTCGATATAGCCATGTCCGTCTGTATGTTGAAATCATCTTTCCGTAGCTCCCAAATAACTTACAAACATAATTTATACATCAATATATCTGGAATTCTTCCGGCTCGGTCGCTATTAAAAATCGTGAAAATCAACCCACAAATGGCTGAGATTTTTGGCCTATTTTTGATCCATATCTGGATTACTAAGTCATTAATATAGACAAAATGGATATCTAATGATAGATATTTCAAAGTCCATTGCAACGATATTGTAGTTTGGACCTACAATGGGTCAAAATCGGGAAAATTTTTTTGAACCCGAATTTTTTTTGTTACCAAGAAATTTTTTTGTCATAAATTTTTTTTCAAAAAAAAATTAAAAAAAAAAATTTTTGAAAAACAATTTTGAAAAAAAAAAAAATTTAAAATTTTTTAAAAACTATTTTGAAAAAAAAAAATTAATTTTGTTTACCTAAAAATATTGAAAATTTTTATTTTAAAGTATAATTTAGCGAAGGGTATATAAGATCCGGCACAGCTGAATATAGCTCTCTGACTTGTTTTTTTATATCCATGAAAAATCCAACATAAGGACCACCCTAATATACATACAAACCATACCGTAATCATACATATAAACACATCAATGCATGTCAGTAAGAAAGTGAACAGGTTAAAAATTTACATAATAAAATGTTACCGTTACCTTTTTTTTTTTGTCTATTTGAATTTTACACCGACTTATAGGTGAACAATTCTAGTTTTCAATTTCTACAAATACACACACACACAAACAACACAACACCACCTACAACTGTGTAACAACACCACCACCCTAGAACAACACCAATAAAAATACATAATAACAACAACAGCAATTCATGAATAACAAAAACAAAAACAACATCAATAACAAAACAAAGCTGGTGGTAATGATGCGACAGTGATGTGATACTTGTAATATTAACAATAACAACAACAACATTGTATTTATTAAAAAACACAAACAACAACAACAAAATAACAATAACGTTTGTAATGGAAATGTAACAAAAGAATGATAAAAAGGGAGCGAGAGGCCGACAGAGATACAAATGGAAAGAGAAGAAAATCATAATAATAACAATAATGCTAGAGAAAATGCTGTAGAAAAAAGGTTAAAAATATTTCTACTGTTTTTTATTCTCTCCTAAAAGTCTCTTTTTATGGTGTGCTAAAACTGTTATAATGAGGGGAAGAGAGTGAGAGGCAGCCTTAATTACTCAATTGTAAAATCTTATTAAAGGTAATAGTAGGTATATTTTTCTATATGGTCATAATTTGCTAAAAAGGCTGCACATTTTTTACAACGAATACGTTTAAAGGAGGAAAGTAAGCGTCCTTGTCTGGCACAGCATAAAAAAAATCTATGATTTTTATTTCTTATGACTATTTGACCATTGCACAGTGGTTTAGAAACTTTTTTTTTTGGAAATAATTCGGTATCTCGGGAACTATTGGAGATATTATTACAAAATTTCACATGGTTAGAGCTGAGGTGTTTTTGAGTTGAATTACATTTGTTCAGCTTCCTAGGGGTAATACGGGCCAGTTTGTGCCCCCTCAAAGTTGGTCACCTCGGGTCTCAAAATTTTTAAAAAAATCCCCAAAAATTAATTTATGATCCGAATGAGCTGAAATTTAAAATATAAATAGTCCTTGAGAAGATCTACAAAAAATACGCTTACATATGTAGGTCATCTCCTTCAGTTGAAGAGATATTTAGGTTTATTATTTTTTTTTTTTAATTTTGCTCGATTTTTTTTTGTTTTTTAGATATGGCGGCCCTACGGAGGGTCGAATTTTTTTTTCAAAATATCAGCTATATTGGCAATAAAATTCTAAATAAAATAAAAAAACTTGGTAACAGTTATCTCGTCCGTGTAAAAAGTTACACGCATCCAAAGTTGGAACATGTAAAATGGGCCTAATTTTTTACGATTTTTCCTAAAAAAGTCCCTATATTTTTTCTTTTGTAGAAACAAATTTTCTTTGGGACTATATACAATTTTTATATGTTCCGGAAAGAAAACTTAATGCAAAAGCATGTAAAGTAAAATTGGGCTCACTTAAGTGGACACAGTATCCCCCAGACCTATCCAAACTTGGACAATTTTAAAAAAAATATTTAGGTTTCAGTAAAAAATTCTAAAAAGGCAAAGCACCGATCCTCGAAAAAGTTCCGTATTTGTATAACCCTATATGTTGTTTAAATACTTAGAAAGTTGTTTTACTATCACACGGTAAATAGCGTCACAGTAGGCACTTTTCTAAAAAAACTCAGTTTTTGGAACACATTTTCCCCGTTTTAGGAATTTCGGTATTTGAAAATAAAAAATGTCAAAAATTATAATGTCATTAATTTAAGGACGTTTGGATCTAAATTAGTTCCCAATTTTGTTATGATATCTTTAACCGTTAAAATTTTACATTAAATCAAATTTTATATTTTCCTTCATGGAAAATCACCATATTATAATTTTTTTAGTTTTTAAGGTAAATGACATTCAAAAAATTAATTAAATTCTTTAATTTTATTAAAATGTGAATCTACAAGTCCTAAGGTTTTTACCAATATCAAATACTTATATAAAAAGCATATATCTACTACTCAGAAGCTCCACAAACCTTGCCCCCTTTGAAAATTTTTTACGTTTTTTCATATATTGCATGCAAAATCTGTTACACCAAACATTATGTTAAGTCAGTGTATGTTTGAATTCAGAATTTACATTTGATATGTTAGTAACATTTTGCATGAAATATATGAAAAAATGTACAAATTTTCCGAAGGGAGTAAGGTTTGTGGAACTTCTGAGGAGTAAATAAAGGCTTTTTATATAAGTATTTGATACTGTTGAAAACCTTAGGACTTGAAGATTGATATTTTAGAAAAATTAAGTAATTTTATAAATTTTTGGAACCTCATTTACCCTAAAAACTAAAAAAATTATAATATGGTGATTTTCCATGAAGAAAAATATAAAATTTGATTTAATGTAAAATTTTAACGGTTAAAGATATCATAACAAAATTGGGAACTAATTTAGATCCAAACGTCCTTAAATTAATGACATTATAATTTTTGACATTTTTTATTTTCAAATACCGAAATTCCTAAAACGGGGAAAATGTGTTCCAAAAACTGAGTTTTTTTAGAAAAGTGCCTACTGTGATGCTATTTACCGTGTGATAGTAAAACAACTTTCTAAGTATTTAAACAACATATAGGGTTATACAAATACGGAACTTTTTCGAGGATCGGTGCTTTGCCTTTTTAGAATTTTTTACTGAAACCTAAATATTTTTTTTAAAATTGTCCAAGTTTGGATAGGTCTGGGGGATACTGTGTCCGCTTAAGTGAACCCAATTTTACTTTACATGCTTTTGCATTAAGTTTTCTTTCCGGAACATATAAAAATTGTATATAGTCCCAAAGAAAATTTGTTTCTACAAAAGAAAAAATATAGGGACTTTTTTAGGAAAAATCGTAAAAAATTAGGCCCATTTTACATGTTCCAACTTTGGATGCGTGTAACTTTTTACACGGACGAGATAACTGTTACCAAGTTTTTTTATTTTATTTAGAATTTTATTGCCAATATAGCTGATATTTTGAAAAAAAAATTCGACCCTCCGTAGGGCCGCCATATCTAAAAAACAAAAAAAAAATCGAGCAAAATTAAAAAAAAAAAAATAATAAACCTAAATATCTCTTCAACTGAAGGAGATAACCTACATATGTAAGCGTATTTTTTGTAGATCTTCTCAAGGACTATTTATATTTTAAATTTCAGCTCATTCGGATCATAAATGAATTTTTGGGGATTTTTTTAAAAATTTTGAGACCCGAGGTGACCAACTTTGAGGGGTCACAACCCCTAGGAAGCTGAACAAATGTAATTCAACTCAAAAACACCTCAGCTCTAACCATGTGAAATTTTGTAATAATATCTCCAATAGTTCCCGAGATACCGAATTATTTCCAAAAAAAAAAGTTTCTAAACCACTGTGCATTGCATCGAAGGTTTTAATTAAACATAAAGAAAATACTTGAGTTTTCAAATGCTTTGACAAAATTTCATAAAATATCTGGGCATTTCCAGCATGCCATCATCAGTATTCTTCTTTGTTATTTATTTATGGTCAGCTGTAAACATCATCTATTTAACTCGTCGTTATTGATTTCCTTAGAAAAGTGAATGGAAATATACTGAGGTGTTGCCTGATCAACCAAAGTCCCTAAGAATATTTTTTAAATCTAAACAAGTAACGCGATAAAAAGAGTCATATTTTAAGGTGTATAGAAATAATTTGATTTAAAAGAATAAAAATTCAACGAACGACTTAAGATTTGGTAGCGATTTCATCAAATGTTCTTCTAAACAACCCCCATGATTATATGTATCTGAAAATTAAAAATAAACAGACCACGTTGCAACGATGTGTTAGAGTTTAAACAGAAAGATTTCCAACAGCCCTCATATGTCCTCATATAGAAGTGTATGTCTATATATGTATAACATTTGAATTTGAATTACAAATCAAAATTCAAATCATACATAAATGTGGTAAAAATTGTTTAAAAAAAAGAGGCAGAAAAGTAATTTACAAAGTGAAAAAGAGTTTTATGTATCAAAACGACCAGAGAGTTAAGCATATTACTTCTTTAAGATAAAAACATTTAAAAGAGATTGAAAGAACCTTTCAAAAACTTTGTTAAGATGCTCTTAGTTTATTTGTTTCCTTTTAACAAGTATAAACTTACAAAATATTTCTATAAACGGAAATTTGTACAAATATTTATTTATAATTCACAAAATCCAATAAGCGTTAAAGGTAAAAATTCAAATATTTCAAAATATGGATGAAATTTAACTAGAAAGAATTCAAATACAAGAATCCATAATTAATTTCATCTGCAGATGCTTTTGACATACAGATCACCACTTTGACATGCTCATCGATCATTGCTCATTGATCATTGCTCAAAATTTAATAAAATCTCCTAATTTTATTAAATTTTTTCTAAACAATTTTTGTTGGGCTTGGTTCGTCTTAGAAATTTAACGAACGATTTAAGATTATGTAGCGATGTCATAAAATTATCTTCTTATTATCCCCTTTGATACTTAATATATGTTTGAAAAATAACGCTGAACAGCTCACGTTCCGACGATACTCTAGAGTATCAACACAAAAGCTAATAGTTTCTTCCCCTATAAGATTCACCGCCCTTATTTGAACTGGATCCAGCAGATGCAGGATACACCTACAGACCTGTTCCCATATGTTAGGGGAGAAGATGTCCGAAAATGTTGCAAGACACCGAGGCACTTAAATGTTGCTTTCGCAACATCATTACAACAAACGGCTCTCTGTATTATCGTATCTAGAATCAAAAGTGTACACAAAGAAAACAGATTCGTGATAGCAACCGAATTTGTTGCCAATCGAACGATTCGGCTCCACACATAGAATTTGTCGGTTCTATCAACAGAAATTCGGTTTGTTACCTCTTCTAAAATTTTGTAGCCACAACTGTAAAGTTCGGTTCATAAGGTAGAATCATTCGATTGGCAACAAATTCGGTTGCTATCACGAATCTGTTTTCTCTGTGTATTTGAGCCTTAATGTTCACATTTGCCGAGTGCTCCATATTCACTCATTAATGTAAAGAGAGCTTGACAAATATTCTTCTGCTAAAGAATAAATTGCATTTGAAGTGATTGTTAGTAATTCATTCAAGAAAATTAAAAGGAAAGGAGGAAATATAGAGCCCTGAGGAACTCCAGTCCTCATACTACGTTCATGAAAGAAACTTGAAATGGAACAAGAAAATTCTAACTCGACACCAAACGAAACCAATTTCGAAACCAGTGCATAATGTCACACCCAGTTAAATTCATTAAAAATATCCAGAAAAAAAATGTTCCGGATGAAAACACATTAGATGCCGGACCACTACGGAATAGATATTGGAGGAGTTCCATTGAGGAGTTCACTAGATTATAAATACTTGATATGGTGATAATTCAACATGCTCTCTTTAACTTACGAAAACGCAAAACAAATTTCGAGGTTTGGTTAGATCAAATTTTAAGTTGATTGTACGTTGGCAAACTTCCAACGATCAGGGAAAAAATCCAGATCGATATAAAAGGCAGAAACGATTTTTTTAATTTTAAATAAAACAATTAAAATATAATTGGAAGTCGGAAACATTATTGTGACCCCCAAAAATTTTAGCCGCAACTACTCTGTAGTTCGTCCTTCAGGAAGGTCCAATTTTCTAGCACTGCTACCGGTATCTTTGCTTCCAAGTATTAAATCCTTAGTGGCTTATCGGCGAAGTCTTTTCACTATACATAACGCTAAAGAAAAAATCCAGAGGTGTGATATCACACGATCTAGGTTGCCATTTGACAGGACCGGAACGCGAAATTAGCTGCTGGACTCGTAAGGCCGATGGTACAACCATATGTTGCTCGAAGTGCAGAAGTCACAGAACTTGGATTTTGGTAATACAGCTTAATAATTTGGAGACCTTCTTGCGGTGTGAATTGTCACACAATACTGAAATAAAATAAGATCAAAAAGAAAAAAAACTCCAAATGAATCACCCTTTTCTAGATACATTAGGTTTTATAGGCACTGATCGGTCTTCAAGAAAGAAATTTGATGAAAACATGTACGCCAAAAGTTTTGCTTTCTCCTTAGCTTCGTTGACTAAGAAGAACGCCGAAGAGTTGAAGCTCCGGTACTGTTCCGACTCCTCTTGACAAAAGACCAGAAACGTTTGCTGCTCTTCGAAATTCAAGTATTCTAGTACTAATGTATTAAATAATTAACGTACGAAAATATTTTGGATTTCATTTTTATTTCTATTTCTACTTCTATTTCTGTTTAAGTATTCAATATTTATTGACCACCAACTTACATTTCATTATTTTCCTTTACTGTTTTGCGGAACTTTTAGTTTATGCCTGTAGTTTTCTGCAGTAGCATTAATTCAATTGTGTATTCCAGACTTTTTTTCCTGTTCTGTTTTTCTATTACCACTTTTGGCCACTAGAGAGAATCCTCCATAGACCATTAGCTGCTGTAACTATAGATTTGTTTGGTTATTTTTCCCTGTATTTTTTCTGTCTCTCAAACACATTTCAACTTAAACATTATAAAATGCTTTTGTTTTTAACAGTTTTGTTTCCCTTTTGTAACACAAACTAACCATGTACCTGAGTACCATATTCGAAATTGAGAGCAGTTTATATACATAAATTTAAATTTTCTATCTTCTAATGTTATCGACTTATAAAGGTGTGTATGCTGTGGAGTTAAGGAATAAGGTAGGAACTTAAATTTTGAAAAAAGTAAGAAATAAACCATGAACTAAAAGATTGAAGGCGGTTCCTGTTTTAAATAACTTGTATGTCATTTTGAAGGGTACATATATGTCATTAATTCTCACTTAGTTATTGAACATTAAAGTGTAAATAACAATGCTTTTTTCTGCTGCGAATTTATTGAAGTTTGTACCACTTCTTTAATTTAAAAAAAAAGTACTGCTGAAGCACACCGATTGCTCACCAAAGCTTTTGGTGAATATGTTCCATCGGTTTTAATGTGAGAGAGATGGTTTGTGCGGTTGATTTTGACACTTAAGACATATATCGCCCAGGCAAGCCATGAAGATTGTTGTAAAACTCAACAAGAGCTTGTAAACTTTGGAGAAGCAGGAATCATTCAAAAGCTGAAACATTGGGTACCGCACGAGTTGAAGGTGAGAGACCTTAAAAGATGATTTTGGATGTCCGAAATGATGTTTGAAACGAAAATAATTTTTGCACCGAATCATTACTTACGATGAAAAATGGATCCATTACGATAACATGAAGCGTAAGAGATCTTATGTCAAGCCGGGCCAACTATCAGAATTGAAACCAAAGCCATATAACCAAGGCGCTAAGGTACTGCTCTGTATTTTTTGGCAGCAAAAGTATCCTATATATTATGAGCTGCTGAAATCTGGCCGGACCGTCACATGGAACCTGTAGCAAATGCAACTTTGAAGCGAGCATTTGCCGAAAAACGTCCAGAATATGCAGCCAAACATCATGATAACAATCGGCTACATGTTGCAATACCTGTTAAAAAGTATTCAGAATGAAGTGGTTGGGTTTTAGCGGATCCCAATACAAACAAGTTTCCTTGGCCGGATGGCCAAGGAGACAGTATTCTTCGACGCTAGCCCGTCCGTTAGCCTTTTCAGCATATTACACCGTGCCGGAGAATTTCCTATATGTTGGAAGATTGCTATTGCAACATGTTCTGCACTTTCCAAAGTTATGGAGAGTATGGTTAACCACCATCTTGTGAACTATCTAGAGTCGAACAAATTACTTATCAACCGGCAGTACGGCTTTCGTAGATGACGCTCTAAGGAAGACTTGATTGCCTTCCTATCGGAAAAATGGTGCAGTTCCATTCACCATTTTGGCGAAAGTAAAGTGGTGGCTCTAGATAGTGGATAGGGTGTGGCATGGTGCGCTCTTATCGAAACTTATTGCTTTCTCAGAGATCGCACTATACGAGTTGTTGTAGATGGGATCTCATCAAATGAGTTCAAGATTAATTCAGGGGTACCGCAAGGCACCTACTCTCTTTCTCCTACTCTATTCCTTATTTTTCTGAATGACCTTCTAAGTCAAACTTCCAACCCTATCTATTCTTTTGCAGATGACAGCAACATTTGCCATTCATATTCATTCAACTATAGGCCAAGCCTTTCGGAAATTGGGGCAATGAGGCAAAACATGAATGATACACTTAACCAAGATCTTGTGACAATCTCTGAATGGGGTTATGCGAACAGAGTCGATTTTAAAGCACGTAAGACTCAATGTTATATGTTAACACATAAACGCACGAGAGATCATGTTGCATCATCTGTTTCTATGGGTGGTGTAAATATTAAGGAATCAGAAGCTCTCGATGTTCTAGGCATGAGAATTCAGTGTGATGTTCGCTGGACAAAACACATTTTTCTAGTGTTGAAAGAAGCTTTCAAGTGCCTCGGTTTTCTAAGACGGTGTAAGAAATACTTCACTTCATCTGATCTCCTTACTATTTACACCACTTATATCCGACCCAAAATGGAATACAACACTCATGTATGGCCCGGTGCTTCGAAGTCTATTTTGGAGTTACTTGACCGCGTACAGGAGAGGGCAAAGGTGCTTATCGGTGACAGTAGGGTATCCAGCTCTTTTGATTCTCTGGAGCATCGTCGCAATGAGGGTTGTGTTTCACTGTTCTATCGATACTACAATGGAATGTGTTCTGATTAAATTAGGGAACTTGTTCCCGATACCAGTAGTTTCTTACGAAATACGCGTTCATCAGCGGGGGCTCATCCATTCGTTGTCGATTGGTCAGTTTTTAGCCGTACCGTCCGTATGTGGAATAAGCTTCCTGTCGAAGTATTTCTTTTCCCTTTCAATTTAGGAAAATTCAAATCAAATGTCCACAAACACTAGTTCCTCTATCCTTCTTCCTATTTTCATAGTTCCAACACAATTCATTGCATAAGTAGGGGTCATCCCCAAAAAAAAAGAGTATCCAAAATTGGCTTGAGCAGTTCTTTTGGAGCGCTATCCACATGTTGCCAGAAATATGGGAAAAGATCATGGATAACAGTGACCAATACTTTGAATAAATTTATATTGAACAAATGTTTCAAAATAAAAGCTAAAAGTTTAAAAAAATCCCACATTTTTAAGTCATACAGCAATATACTTAATACCCTTTGAGGACCCTTAAAGCTTCCCTTATGTTTATAATTGATATGTTGAATGTGTTTAAACATTCTTGAATGTGTTTAAACATTCTGAAAGCTTAACTTTGATTGAATACTATCTGAAGTTTTGTAGAAATTTAACCAATAGTATAGAATTCTAGATTTAATACCATTTTCCTATCAGCTCAAGTTTGTAATCATTTTGTCCCCCAAATTTAAACAATTTCTGAAACATACAATAAAAAACTATTAATTGTTGTAGATTCTTTTAAAAAAAATTCAAATACAACTTTTAAATCGCCCAATAACATTAATTCTAACCTGTTTAACTATACGAAAACATTAATAAACTGACTGTAACCCTATTCTAATCACGTTCAGGGTACGTAAGCTGCATTTTAAATAGCAGCTCTAGCAATGTCTATTGACTGCATTGAATGTTGTTTGTATTAGTTTTTTTTTTTCTATTTTCTGTTACAAAATTTGAATTAATTTTTAAAGTGGTTCTTTTTCAATTGCCATTCAAATACATACATACATTCCATTTTTTTTTTTTTTTTCTTCTTCAATCACCAGACAGACTACTTACATGTGAGTGCCCATAGCACACTCATAGCAAGCATGCAGTACATGCTGTAATACTTGTATGCAAGTACATATAAGTATATGTATGTAGTAAAAGTGCTGAGTAGAGTGCGGAGCTTTATATTGAATGAAAATTTTGTAAAACAATTTCTTTTCAGTCAGTCTTTTGTTAAACCAAAAACTTTAATTAAATCGAAACATATTTTTCTTTTGGTAGAACCAAAAAAAAAAACACAAAGTAGGAAAAATCTTTTATTTTTTGTGGGTAAATGTCATTCAACTTTGATTAAATAAAAGTCAAGCATTGGAAACTGGTATTGAAAATTGTTTCGGTGACTTTTGGTTTATTTTTTTCTTCTTTTTTATGTTTTTTTTTTATTTTGGTAACATGACATTTTCTTTTGTGTTTAAATAAAAAGCCAACTGGTTTTTTGTTTGAAATATTTTTTTGTTGGGACAATTTAAATTTGATTTTTAACGGGTTTAATATAAATTTTATTTAAATAAATATTTTCTTTTTTCCCTGTTATATTGATATATTTATGTAGTCATTTCATTTATAATTGATGGAATATTTTTTGTTTTAATTTTAGTTTATTTATTTTTTGTTACAAATTTATTAAATAAATATTTGATTATATAGTTTTTGTGCACAGAAGTGTTTATTTTTTTTTTTGTCATAGTACATAGTGTCATAGTATGTTCAGTGGCAAATGTCAAAATGTCAGTTTATTGGTAATACAATTTAGTACATGGCTTAGTTTTATTGTGCTGACTGGCTTAATAAACATTTTAATAAAATTAAACATATAAATAAATTGTTGTGTTGGCTGCAAGATCTTTTAGATGACAGACTTGTAATAGTAAATACATGCTTTTAAAGGTTAGAATTAGATAGTTAATAGTTAAATGTTGACAGTTAGTTAGAGTCACAAAAAAAATTCGAATTAATTAAGGTTAAGGTTCAACTAGTTTGTAAAAGGTAATTTTTAATCAACAAATTTTTTTTATTTCAAAGATCAATACATGGCATTAACATTTGAAAGTACTTTCGGGCATATGGCTGGACTTCAACGAATAACACGAACAATGTCCGAGGCATCAATTGTTGCTGGTTTATCAGCATAAACCAGTGAATTCACGTGGTCTCGCAGGAAATAACCGAGAGGTGCCAAATCGCATGAACTTGGAGGCTAATTGACACGTCCATTTCTCGAAATCAAGTCATCGCCAAATTTGAATTTCAATAAATTGATGATTGCGGTCGCCGCATGGCACGTCTAAGTCATTAATATAGACAAACAAAAAATCATTGATCATGGTGCTGTAATGATCTCCATTGGTAAATTTTTCTGGATGTAATGAAGTCTGAAGGCACTGTGTGGATTGGTCACACTCCATATGCGGCAATTTTCTTTATTAACAAACCCGTTAAACCAAAAATGAGCCTCATCGCTTAACACAATTTTGCGTCGTTTATAAGTTGTGCTAATCGATGACTGATTTATTTGGATAATTTTGTAGCATTGTTCATGCGTCTATCTATGCATAATGATTTGCCAGATTCCGATTATTATTGTCAAAAAGTGAAATGGCAGTTCGTTTGACAGTTAACCTTTTCGCAAGTACTATTGGGCTTTAAAAAAAAACACCCCTTATATGGAGGAAAAATTATTTGAAAATCTGGGAAATACCTTTTGTCGTCTCTTAATGTATTTTTTATACCCTTCACCATGAGTGGCAAGGGTATATATAAGTTTGTCATTCTATTTGTAGTTTTTATATTTTTCATTTGCGACCCCCACAAAGTACAAGTCTGAGGCTTGTTGACATAAACCCGCGACTTCAAAAAGCCCCACAAAAAGGCGGCTTGGCGATCTTGCTGGCCAGTGCAAATCGCCAAAACGGGAGATTAGGCGCCCGGGAAATGCATCCTTCAGCATATCGGTTGTGGCACGTGCAGTGTGTGCCGTTGCAGTCCTGTTGGAACCACATGTTTTCCAATCCCAATTCATCAAGTTGCGGCAAAAACAACTCGTTGATCATTGCTCTGTAGCGCTCACCATTCACAGTAACCGTTTGGCCCGCGACGTCTTCGAAGAAAAAGGTCCGATGACTCCTCCAGCGTAAACAGCACACCATACAGTTACTTTGAGCGGGTGTAATGGCTCTTCGTGGGTTACACGCGGATTTTCAGTGCCCCAGAAGCGTAAATTTTGCTTATTTAAGTACCCGCTAAGATGGAAATGGGTCTCATCACTCATGATTATTTTTTATGAAAAATCATCTTCCTCTTGGTGGTGATTAAGGATGGCTTGAGCGTATGTTAGACGCGATTGGCGGTCAGCAGCTAACAGCTGATGCACAGTCTGGACTTTGTACGGAAACATCTTCAAATCTTGTACAAAAATTCGCTGTAAAGACAGTCGACTGATACCCATTTGCGTGGCACGTCGTCTGGTCGATGTCGACGGCGCTTCCATGACATCCTCGGCTACAGCAGCAATATTCTCTGCAGAACGGCTACTCCGGGGTCTGCCACGCCTGGCAGCATCTCGTGTTGTGCCAGTCTCTTCGAGGCGAGCTGCTAAACGTCGCAGTGTTTCACCAGTAGGCGTTGAACGGCCTGGAAATCTGCGACGAAATTCACGTTGTGCCAAAGTCACCGACCGATTATTTTTCAAATAAATAGTCAGCAATATTCCGTGTTCTGGACCAGTGTATCATAACATTGTTTATTAACGTGTATTTCGCATGTGTTTACTACACAAATCTCAAAACGGAACTGACATTAGGGGCCAATCGCAAAATTTATAGCATTTTCTGATAGGAGGATTACTTTTGCGCCACCTTGTATATATATTCTGGATCGTTATAGATAGCGAAATCGATAAGCCATGCCCATCTGTATATTGAAATCAACTTCCCGTAGCCCCCAAATAACTTACAAACATGATACATACATCATTATATAGGGAATTCTTCCGGCTAGGTATGGCTGAGATATAAAGTAAAAACCAGGACAACCTCGATTTTTCACCTATCTGGATTACTAAGTCATTAATATAGACAATATGGATATCTAATGATAGATATTTCAAAGTCCATTGCAACGATGTATATAAGGCTATAGTAAGTTGGACCTACAATGGGTCAAATCGGGAAAAATATTTTTTAACCCGAATTTTTTTTCACAAAAAAAATTTTTTGTCATAAATAAATTAAACTTATAAATAAAATTTTTTTTTTTTTTTTTTGGAAATTTAAAAAAAAATTTAAAAAAAAATTTAAAAAAAAAAACAATTTTTAAAATTTTTTTTTTTAAATTTTATTTTAAAGTATAATTTGTTGAAGCGTATATAAGATTCGGCACAGCCGGTTTATCTTAATATGATTTCTTTCGAAAAGTACTTTTTATTTATTATTCTTTTAGAATTACTTTTTTAATAGCTGTTATTACTAAAGTAATGTACCCTTTCTGATTAGGTACCTTTTTGATTATGAAACCTTTCTAAGGAGTGAGATCGTAAAATTCTTAACACACGTTCTTCATTAAAACGTTAAACCCAAGTATTATTTTATTTGATTTTTTTGTTTTAGCCAGTTAAAGCCAGTTAAAGCCAATGCAGGTTTAAAAACATACAAATTGAAGTAAAATTTTATACAAAAAAATATTCCTGCTACGTATGGAAAATTTTTCCCAGCTGATGCTCGAGGAAATGTTTGGAAATGTTTAGTACCCAAAAGCAGAAAATTTTCCCAAAAAGTTCTTGGAAGCCAAACATTTGTTACAAAGGCCTATTTAAATACCGAAATTTACATCAAGGAATGTCGACAAAAGAGAATGCTTCCATTCATTCTTCTTAAAGTGTCCACTTATTTTTGGCCTGATTTGGCATCCTGTCACTATGGTAAGCAAGGTCTTGAGTGGTACAACAACAATAATGTGTTATTTGTACCAAGAGAAGCAAATACTCCAAACTGCCTGGAGCTAAGGCCAGTGGAGAGGAATTGGGCTCTTGTTAAAAGAGAAGTGAAGAGCACAAATAAGGTGTGCAAAAGTCTCGTAGATTTTAAACAGAATACACTACCTGTTCGAACAAAGTGACAGAAAGCTTAATAAAAACCTTAATGGAATGGTTTTCGGAAAAGGTTCATAAATTCATCACTATTGATTAGAACTATAAAAATAATGTTTTTTGTAAATTGCAACAATAATTTCAATCAAATAAAAAAAATCAAAACTGTAAATTTAGAGGTTTCATTTTTATTAACATACTTATATGTATGTTAAGAATTTTTCGATCTCAGTCCTTATTCGATGGCGAATTTATGGCAGTTATTCTCTACTCTAATGGTTCTTTTCAATTACTAAATAAAATTACAATTACATTTAACTTAATTAAGCTTGAACATTTACATATGTTGTCCTCTGCGCAATGTTTCCCCTCTGTGTTTCAAGAATATTCAAATTCATAAACAAATTATTTATCTTAAAGTATAAAAACAAAAATTCAACATTTTAAACATTTTTATTTGATTTTAAAATACGTAATCAAATTTAGTTTGCAAAGAATTTTATAAATATTTCCAGTTAATTTGTAAAATTAATTATCATTTGAGATTCTACGCAGTTCATTTCATTATGATTATTGTCATTGACGATTTATATTAAAAACAATATTATTTTTTGAAAATTTAATTAGTTTTAAATTTAGCTAATCATAAAAAATAAACACAAACAAATCGCATTAGGATTATTAAATAACATTTTATTTGCTGCTTTTGTTTATAATCTCTTTGTAAATTATGTTTTTATTGCAGATTTATTACATAAACAAAAGGCCAATACTGATACTCGCTGCAGAAAAACCAACATTTATTTATACTTTTTGAGAACACTGTGCAACAAATGCTGGTTACGTTATTTTGTCTGGAATATCCAGCCAGTCACAAGTTCAAGTTGTTAACATATACAGCTTGTCATTATTCATTTAAATTGACAGCTGTGACGTAGGATACACGCAACTTGAAAGAAGTTTTACTTTTCAAGATGCAAATCATTTCTCTATATGACGAAAGATTCATATTCCACAGAACTTCATGGCTTCAGAAAAACTCTATGAATCGTAGCACATCATTATGCTTATTTCTTTTATTCACAAACATATTTAATTTTCAAAAATGATTTTATATTGCGGCAGAATATTTAAAAAAGGAAAAATTGGTCAATTGTCCCTTTTCCATTACAATTCCGAAACATTCCTCCGACAACTCTCCAACAGGTTACTACTTTCTAAAGAGCAGTATAAAATGAAAGTTTAAAGTGACTACACTATTGGTTACTTAGAGACACTAAAGTGACAATTGACTTCAAGCTTGGTTAAACGAGATGTCAGTATACTTAAGCAAAAATCAAATAAACTGTATGAGAATTATATCAACACAATTTGTATAAAACCAGTTTGTACGAATTACTCACAAAAAAGTGGAGTACAAAAAAAAACGTTTAAAGTGACTACACTCTACATTACATGGATACACTTAAGCTACAATTGTATTCACGATAGATTACCTGGGATGTATAAAGTAATCAATTGACTTCTCTCTGCACTACAAAGTTAGCCAAGTGATCAGACATTACTGACAATTTCCGTCCAAGTATAAGGGATACATTGACTACTTCTTTAACTGCTGGGTTAAGGCAAACAGGGACTCGCTCCTCAAGGATCCATTATGATTTTGTAGAGAGAAAATTGAGTTAATCAAGATCATAAAAAAATCCTATTGTGAATTAATGAAAAAATATATTTGGTCAATTCACAAGGGGTCTTATCAGTCATATTGTCATAATGTCCTAATATATCACGACTCGGCGGCTCGAAGGCACTCGGCGACTCTTAGGCATTCGGCGTTGGTCTCTGCTGATTCGTTACGATAACACAATAAAGATAGCATATAAAGCAGTATTATTTTAGGAAATGTTTGGCTTGAAAAGCAATAAAAACCATTGTGAAATATTAAGACATTATGACAATATGACATGATAAAAGACCTTGTGAATTGACCAATTATGTGTAGCCTTTTAAATTCTTACTATTTTGTTCCATTAAAGGAACAATTTTCTTTTACTACTGCTGTTTCTATTGCTATAAAGTAAACCCTATAGAAGAAATTAAACTTATGTAACATGAAATCTTTTGATTTATATTAAATTACACCCAACAATTTTCCTTTGTATTTCAATAAGATTAAAAACAGTCTGTTTTACTTAAAAAAATAATAATGAATACAAACACATTTACTGTTTGAAAATGACTACATTACTAAATCATATTAAATATCTCAACAATATACTTAAACAAAAATAAATGTTTGTTATTTAACTTTGAGCTAACAGACATACTTTGTAATGACTACTACATACCATCAGCATTACTTGTACAAGTGGTGAAGACGTGTAAATAATTGAAAATGGTACCAGTTTTACTACGAGTATATTGTTTTTAAATATGTGGTATTCAAAAACACTGGACCAAAAGGTAAAGAAACTTTTGGTCCATGTTTTTCATATAAATTTATGTTTGTATAAGTATATATTTATATTTGTTTATTATTCTATTAATTATTTTCTGCATGCCTAACTATTATTAAACTAGAATACATTATAAAATATTTTACGAGTATAACACAAATTGAATTTGTTAACACATACAATATAAATATTTGGTCAATTCACAAGGTATCTTATCATGTCATATTTTAATAATGCCCTAATATTTCAAAATGGTTTTTTAAGCAAAAATGTCCTAAAATAATACTACTTTCTATGCTATGTTTATTGTGTTATCGTGACGAACCATCAGAGATCAACGCCGATTGTCTAAGAGTCGGTTAAGCCGAGTCGTGATATATTAGGACATTATGACAATATGACTAATAAGAGACCTTGTGAATTGACCAATTATATTGTTAGACGTTTATATTAAAATGTTTATACCAAAATCCAAAGGTACTCTAAACAAAATATTTACAATATCTAATAATAATACCAAGAGGCAAAAAGATGAAGTAAATACACTTACATAAAGGCCTTATTATCCTGCCGCATTGCAAAATCCTTTCAAATTTTCATTGGGAGCCTAGGTCAGGCATACTTGCTTCTGTTGAGCGCTGATAGAAGACCTACTCGAAATTCTTCCCTTGAAGTCCTATAAGGAGAACTACCGCGTAATACCCAATGTCTACATACGAACTTCTATTACACTGCGTTACAAATGAAAAAAAAATTTAGTACCTACTTTGAAATGTCAAGTTTTCTTTTTATTAAAAATACATACAAATTTTCTTTTCATCATGTCTCATTTTTCTTCCGTAAGAATATTCCAAATTATATTAAAACTTAAAAGGCCAAAATATTTGTTAAAGAAATCTAATAAAAAGAACACGAATTTTGTACATTAATCATGTTTAATTTTATCATTTAGGTATAAAAAACTCAAAAAAAAAATCATCTTATAAAATTTTAACACAAAATATAGTGAAACTTTAACTTCTTCTTTTGCGCTTTCAATGATCTTCTCGTTTAAAAAGCGCCAACAGTAATCACCTAGCATAGTTGTGTCCCAATGGCCTTGAAACCTTTTTTAAGCTTCTTTACATCCTGCTCATCGCTGACCGCACCCAGATTCCATGGAATAAAGTAAAATGAGAATGAAGAAAGGAAATTTTCAATGACATTCTTTTGACCCAACTTTTCGCAATCTTTAAACATGTCGTCAACTAGTTGTTCTACATTTTCGGCTGTGTTGTTCCCTAGAAAGCCTTTTATAACTGCTTTCAGTGATAAACAGGCATTAAATTCCTTGTTAGTAAGCTTTTCATCAATGTGCATATTTGTGGTCTCACAAATATTCCTTCTTTGAGTTTGTCATCAGTTCACTTGGAAAATACTGTCTTTAAATATAAAAAGCCATCTCTTTATTTATAGCCTTGACAAAAATTGTCATCAAACCAAGTTTTATTTAGGATCTATCAATATGTTTCACATTAGATTTTCCGCAAACAAACTCTGACTTAGTCCAGTATTCTTATTGGATTTCTACGAAACCTTGATCTGGTTTGGCTCTCTAATTTCAGTATATATTTACCACGGACTTTCTTACACTCAACCTTCACTAATGGTACTTCCAAGTCCCTGTGGATGTTTTCATTTCTTAATATTAGACTCTCTGCACGCAGAAAAAAATATAGTTGTACATTGTTACTGTAACCATTTCAACATTTGTGCATGGTTACTGTAACAATTTCAAAATTCTTAACAATATTATAGTCACAGTAACTATATGATTGTGGTAACAATAATATGGTTAATTTACGATTCACATGATTGTATCAACCATATATATGGTTTCAATAAACATGTATATATTTGTGACAACAATTTATATGGTGAATAATTTTATCATAATATGTTGTTCTCAGATTATGATATGAGAGCAACATAATATGGTAAGTCCTTCATCATATAAATGGTTGTCGCAATTAACCATATTATTGTTACCACAATCATATAGTTACTGTGACTATAACATTGTTAAGAATTTTGAAATTGTTACAGTAACCATGCACAAATGTTGAAATGGTTACAGTAACAATGTACAACTATATTTTTTTTCTGCGTGTGTATAATATCAGTATTGGAATTACTTTCCATTCCTCATAATTGGATTCCATATATCTAAATTGGTTTTAAAACGCTTTTATACAGAATGACTTTACAGTCAAGGGTTAATTTTGATTGGTCACAGATCAACCAGTGAAAGCTAGAGGCTTTAAAATTCATGTAAAGTCCCTTGGTTTCTATATGACAACGCCAAGTAAGACGTTTATCCAAGTGAATACCAAGGTATGTTACATAATATTAAGTGTAACAACTGGACAATTTCCACTCCTTAGCGCAAACGAAACATGTTTACTTTTAAACTCATTCCAGTATTAACTTTGCCTTTTTTTTTGACCATATCTTCATACATATGAGGTTGTCATTCAGTTGTCTAAGTAGGAGGTCAAATGACCCTTTTGGATTACAATGCGACTGTCTAATAGCTGGTCCAAGGTACATAGTGACAGTTACCTAACCGGATACTTGATTAGCTACATAACTAGTTATTTTAACATTTACAGTTGCTAATTGACATCAAATAGTCAGTTAAAAATACATAACAAAACAAGTAAGAGAGTATGGTCAGTCAAGCCCGACCATATAATACCCTACACTAAGTAAATGAGCAAAAACATTTTTCTTTCAAAATTTCAATAATTTATTTTCGTGAGCGATTTTCGGAAGTGGGCCTTATATCGGAGCTATGACCAATTATGGACCGATCACCATGAAACTAGGTGGTGTGATTAATGTCTTTATGAAAGTTATTTATGGTGCATTTTATGTGTATGCCAATATTTTTAGGAGATTTATGCTCTTTAAAGTGAATATCGGAAGCAGGTCTTATATGGGAGCTATGACTAATTATGGACCGATCACCATGAAATTTTGCAATGTGATTAATGTCTATATGAAAGTTATTTATGTTGCATTTAATGTGTATACCAACATTTTTAGGAGATTTATGCTCGTTAAAGTGATTATCGGAAGCAGGACTTATATGGGAGCTACGACTAATTATGGACCGATCATAACAAAATTTGGTGACATAAATTCGGTATATATAAAATTTATTTGGAGAAAAACTTGTGTAGATACCTATATAAATTAAACATTTATGACCGATAAAGTCCAATTTCGGGAGGACATTTGTATGGGGGCTAGGTGAAATAATGAACCGATTTCAGCCAGTTTCAATAGGCTTGGTCCTTGGGCAGAAAAAATGATATGTACTAAATTTTATCGAAATATCTTCAAGATTGCGACCTGTACTCTGCGCACAAGGTTTACATGGACAACCAGCCAGCCAGCCAGACGGACGGACGGACATCGTTTAATCGACTCAGAAAGTGATTCTGAGTCGAACGGTATACTATAAGGTGGGTGCTAGACTAATATTTTTGGGCGTTACAAACATCTGCACAAATCCAATATACCCTCCCCACTATGGTGATGTAGGGTATAAACAGTCCAATAACCGACTGCTGTAAGCGAACCTTCATCCAATATATTCATTCTGGAGTGTAAAATAACTACTTTCTACAGTCCTGTACAAAATAAACGTTTAAAATTACTACAATCTAGCATAATTAGAGACAATAAAGTGACAATTGACTTCAGGTTGGTTGCATGGGATGTCAGTATACTTAAGCAAACATAAAATAAACTATATGAGAATTATATCAACACAATTTGTGTAAAACCAGTTTGTACGAATTACTAACAAAAAGTGTGCATAACAAAATAAACGTTAAAAGCAACTACACTCTAGATTACTTAGAGACACTTAAGTGACTATTGTCTTCTTTTTAGATTGCCAGGGATGTATAAAGTAACCAATGGAGCACATACGTGTTAAATGACCAAAAATATATATATTGGAGTCAGCCAAGTGATCAGACATTAGTGACAATTACTGTCTATAAGGGATACATTGACTACTTGACTAGGTCGAGACACTTCCAAGTGGTACGCCTGCTTCAATCTTATATTTTCATGATTCCAGTAGTTTAGGGTACATGGTGGTAGCAAACATTTAATTTTAAATACCAGGCCTTTGTCGAAGGCTTGAGTGACATCCAAAAATATTGCTGAACAATATTTCTTTAATTTAGAGAATTTTCTTATCGCTCCTGTGATACGATTATGATTTTTTTTGGAATATTTTTTCGAATAGCTATGATATACAAGGAAGTAAGCTAATATGTAGGTCTATATGAGGAAGTTACGGTCATGTCTTTACCTGCCTTTTGTATCATTATTATCTGAGAAGTTTTTTAATTTGTGAGCAAAACTCCTAGTTTAAAGATCGCATTAAACATTGAAGATAGCACAATAATTGCCACATTCTGTAGGTTTTTAATCATAGTAGGTGTCACTAAAGCATTTCTTGAAGCTTTCTTCAATATTATATTCTCTGTGATAACTTTATTAATGTCATCTGGGCTTATAGATAGTAGGTAGATGATGGGACAGGGGAGGGGCAGGTGGCTTCTCAAGTTCAAAATCATTTGTTGTCGAATTTGGTTAAAAGGAAAACATTTTTGTGTTTGGTATTTGTCTAATTTTGAATGTAATTTCTATTTTTCTACGATCCTCTTCTAATTTAAGGGCTCATTTCAGCTTTTTACTAGCAGCATACAACCAGCGTTTTGAAGCAGGTGATCTATTTTGTTGCCACTCTCATTTAGGATTCTCTTTATGAATTGGAAATATGCGTATTAGGTTTAGGAAATATTTGAGTCTTAGAATGAGTTAGAGCCGAAATATTTTTAATATTTAAATACAGCATACAAATTAAATTCGCCTTGATTTTGACCTTCTTCTGGTTTCATGTAATGGTTTATAATAAAGAGAGCAAAATAAGTTTCATTATACTCGTAGGGCACTACTACACGTTCCATATATATTGTGATATTTGGATCGCGATCCATTTTAATGGATTGATGGATCATGCACATATGCTACATGTAGATCGCAATTAATCAATCACTAGATCGCGGTCAATATATATATTTAACGTATAGCAGTACCCGTAGATAGACAACATATAGAACTAATTACAAAACCAATCATGTTTGAATTTTAAATAAAGGTCAATTATACCTGTTTTGCAATGAAATTTTGAATGTGTATGAAGTATTTTAGAAGGAGAAGCAAATTTCATCTAGATCATGTTCTGAGAGAAGGAAAAATGGAATGAGTATCGGATCTTATAGAATGAGTAAAAATGTCTTTTAGAAGGCCTACAAAGTGAAGCCCTAGCAATTTTTCCTGCCGGATTATAATCTTTCAATACATGAGCAATTTATCAATTATTAACACTGTTTACAATAGACAAGTGCATACATGCATGAATGCATTCATGAATGAACGAATGAATGGGTAGATAGATGAATAACATTTGGAGTGGATACATAGGATGAAAGACAAACAGAATCACTTTCTGAGTCGATTTAACGATGTCCTTCCGTCTGTCTGTCTAGCTGGTTGTCCATGTAAATCTTGTGCGCAAAGTAAAGGTCGCAATTTTAAATATAGAACATATGAATGATAAGATAATTTTCATTTATAGTTTGGAAGTCACTTTGAGATAAATGTCTGATGAGTAAAAGTATAAGTGAAAGTATAAAATATTATTTTTAAAATTTTGTAATTCAGCAAAAGTACTTAATACTGCAGTACTTTTCTATGTTAAAAAGTACTAAAAAAGGTACACTAGTATTTAATTTTCTATTACTGATACAAAATTATAAATTTCATAAAAAGGGCAGTTTAAAATTGATTCCGAAAACTTGCAACAGTCTAATGTACACTAGGTTATTCAAATTTAATACATATTGGTAATATTTCCTTTGATTTACTTAGCA
The DNA here is from genome assembly GCA_942486065.2 of Calliphora vomitoria. NCBI lineage: Eukaryota > Metazoa > Arthropoda > Insecta > Diptera > Calliphoridae > Calliphora > Calliphora vomitoria. The sequence continues at coordinate 109,969,102 of OW818030.2, read as the reverse complement.
ACTAGCTGCTGGTCTGTAAATATGTACAACACGTTTGCAAAATTATCTCCAACTATTTGCCAAACAACTATTAAAGACACCCACCCAAATAAGAGGGTGTAGCATACAGTATTTGCTGCAACATCTATCGATAGCAACAATGTTGATGATGTTGATAATAAAGAAAACCAACAATAACAGCAACAATTTTTTTTTTTTAATTAATTGTACAATATTGTGTTTTTGTTTTGCCAGAAACATTAATTGAGTTTGTTTATTGCTACAAATGCGATTAAAAAGCATTTTGGCTAGTTTCAATAAATCAAAACGAAAAACCCAACATAGAGGGGGAAACAACAAACTTAACATAGAAACACATAAAATGCGTCCACATCGCCCCAAAAAAAAAACATAAGCTACAATATTTATTGTTAAAACTCGGTTTTAAGCCAAACAAAAATATATGAAATAATCTTGCACAGAGTAATTCAATGCAAAATTTATAGTTCCTGTTGAAGGAGAGCAGCAGCATTGGAAAACTGAAGCGTAAAATCTATAGAAAATGTGTGTGGGTGAGAGAGAGATTGAAGTGTTCGGTTGGGAAGGGGTGGGGTGTCAGCTACTGGCTCCGGTATTAAACGCTCATAACTCAAATACTAACAACAATAAAGGCAGCTATACCAAAATTTAACACAATAAAATCCATTTAACTATGAATGGTGATCTATAATGCATATCGTTACAATTTTTAACAGCAAAAAATACAAAAAAAACAAGTCAAAGTTCTATGTTCGGCTGTGTCGAATCTTATATACTCTCCACGAAAACCTACTTTAACATAAATATTAAAAACTTATTTTGATGAAAAAATGTTGGTGAGCAAATTGAGGTAGTCTCGGTTTTTACTTATACCTCAGCCTTTTGTGAGCCGATTTTCTCGATTTTAAGTAGAAAGGAATATATAACGGATAGGAATTATAACGGATATATTGATGTATCAATCATGTATGAAAGTTATTTCTGGTCTTTGGAAAGTTGATTTCAACAGACAGATGCACATGGCTATACCAACACGGCTACCTGTAACGATCCAGAATATATATACTTTATTGGTTCCCGAATGTAAAATGTAGAAATTACAAATGGAATGATAAACTTATATATACACTTGCCACTCATGGTGAAGTGTGTAAAACAAAACTAACATGTGGAGTTTCAAACGCCAAACTTTTAACAAAATGCAGATTTTTGCCAATTGTTCACAAAACAAAAGCAAATAATAAATGTGTTGGAAAACATGCTGGCAAAACTTTATTTTAAATTATGGTGAATAAATAAGTTGGAGTATTTTACAAATGATTATAAATGGAATTCAGAAAAGTATTAATACTCCGAAAAAATAAACTACAAAACTCTAAACAATATTGTATAAAAGATTTAATCTACATGTAAGTAATACTGGCAGTACATTGTAGTTATTACAAATAAAGAATGCTAATCGCTGAAATAACGTACTGTTTTGGTACTTTTTAAAAATATAATTTTTTCTCAACAAATAAGTGCAAATTTGTACTATTTGAACTTGACAATAACTCTCGCTGACTGTACTGAAAATCAGGGGAAGGTACTTTTTTTAAATGGTGCCAACAAAAGAAGCATGTAATATGAACTCTCAAAAAAGACAGTTAATAGTATCTGCTTATCTTTCATTAAGGAACCTGGAATCATGAAATTAGATACATATGTATATATATTAGATTAGAGTAAAAATGTATCAAAGGGAACTTAATTGTACATTTTTCTGTTTCTAAATTAATGAACTTTGAAACACAGTATGATTAATAATAATTCAAATGCTACTTTTAAAACACTAAAATGTTGCACGTTTGTAGCTGTATCGGGTCAGAATCGCGCAGAGGAAGTCTAGTGGAACTTTTTATATCTTATTTTGATTTTTCTAAATGAATAAATAGAGAAATATTATAAGACTCCTATGATTCTCAGAGTACGTTTTTCCATTCCTGCTTGTTTAATATTAAGCAGGAATGGAAAAGATTTTGAAATGGTACTGAACTCTAACTAAAATAGTACGGGAAATTAGAAGTATTTCTTCTAATGGTCTTTTTTATAACCTATACCTTCGTGAGAAGGGTATATATAAGTTTTTCATTCCGTTTGTTATTTCCACAATATAATTTTCCGACCCTATAAAGTATATATAATCTGGATCCTTATAAATAGCGGAGTCGATTAAGTCATGTCCATCTGTCTGTCTGCCTGTCTGTTGAAATCAGTTTTCTGAAGACCCCAGATATCTGCGGGATCCAAATCTTCAATAATTTTATCAGACATGCTTTCGAGAAGTTTCCTATTTAAAATCAGCAAAATCTGTCCATAAATAACGGCGATATGAGCCGAGACAACCTCTGAAAATTTCATAAAAATTTTATTGCATGCTTTGACAAAAAAGCAACAAAACGTATGTTTGGATGTGTGTTGGTTTCATTGCATTGCGTATTATGTTTTTTTTTTCGTGTTTGCAACGATGTATATAGTAAATTGGACCTACAATGGGTTAAAATCGGGAAAAATATTTTTTAACCCGAATAAATTAAAAAAAAATATTAAATTAAAGAAAATTTTTTTTAAAAAAGTTAAAAAAAAAAAAATTTTAAAAACTTAAAAAATAAAAAACAAAAAACAAAAAAATATTGTTTAAAAAAGTTAAAAAAAAATGTAAAAAATTTTTTTTTTTTAAATTTCATTTTAAATTATATTTTGGTGAAGGGTATATAAGATTCGGCACAGCCAAATATAGCTCTCTTACTATAAAATATTTAAAATTATTGAACCTAACACATAAAATTGTGCTTAGAATAAGTGAAACAGCGAATTAATATTGACTTTATCTTCTGTTTGTGCCAACAAGGGGATATTAAGTAATAGTTTTTGCTTCTGAGTGAAGTAAGAATCATTTAAAGTAGAGTTTCCAATTCGATTTTAACCGAAACCGAAACCGCGGTTTTTCAAGGCCTAAAACCGAAACCGACAATTATTCTTCGGTTTTCACTTTTAATCTATTTTCACTAGAAAAATTAAAAATTTAGAAATGAGAAACAAACTTTTTCAACCAATTATTCATCCAATATCTCTAAACACAGATCGGTAAAAATATCTTAAGATTTGTTTAATTTTTTTAAATTGTATTATTGTAATTTTGCTTCAGATGATGCAAAATTTTTGTAACAAAGTCTTAGTTATTTTCAAATATCCGATAAAGATATGGAGTACTAGCTGTACTATTAAGTCTCCCTTCGTAAATTAATACTAATTCAGGAAAACATATCTAGGCGATTTCATCGTTATAAAATATTCAAAAAGTACTACTAGTTCGAAAAAGTGCCTGCAATTTCCATTTTTATATTCTAACTCAGTCAGGATCATGTGTGTTTAATATCCTGCTTATAGGTTCATTATTATAGAAATTTCAATAATAGTTTCTGTTACCTCAATATCATTATGCCCTCTATCCTTGGTTATTTCTTTACTCAGAAGCATATCAGCCAACTATTATATATATACAATAAGTAAAATAATTTATTATAATAAAAAGTACTATTAGAAGAAAAAGTAAAAAAATTTTCCACACTTAAACCACTGTCAAGTTTGAAATTTTAAAGTAATTTCCTGATTCTAGGTTCAATATTATAGAAAAATCCATTTTGAGGAACGAAAAAGTACTCCTTAGTTTGGTTTAGTTGTCCATTTTTGGTATCATAATACAATTGAGCACCCTATTCTTGATTATTTCTTTAATGAGAAGCATATTAGCCAACTTTAACTAATTTAATATATTAAAAAGGCACCATTAAAAGAAAAAGTACCAATTTCCTTTATCCTCTTGAACACTCGTCAAGTTTGAACTTTAAATTTGTATAGCATTTCCTATATTATCAACTGATTCAATAGTTAATAAATTATCACAAAACCGATGGGTTTTCAATTTTTTAAAACCGAAACCGAGGTTTTGAAATTCTTCGGTTTTATGGAAACTCTAATTTTACTTTGCATACTTCTTTTGCTACCAATTTAAGTTATTATAAATTATTCTAATATTAATAAAAACAGCGTATTTATGTTACTTTTTTTTCTTCTGATTGTGCCAACAAAATGGTTTTGGTTCTAAGGAACGTAGAAATCATTACAAGGGGATTTAATGGTACGTTTAACACTCCTTCTGTTACCAACAAAGAATTACATAATAGTACTTTTTGGTTATTTTAATAGTAAGGAAAATAGCGTATAAATGCTACTTTTTTTCTTCTCATTGTGCCAACAAAAGGATAACTATTGGTACCTTATTGTACATTTCATTATTCTGTTGAAAAACCTTTGGATACTTTTTGGTTATTCTAAGGATTGTGCCTGGTTATGGTACTTAAGGTACTTTTTGCTTCTGAGCGAAATCAGAATCATATAACGGTGAAGTTAATGGTACTTTTAACAAAGAAGGGCATAGTGATAAATTTTTATTTTTCCAATTTATTCTACGAAAATTAAAAAAAGGAGGACATAATGGTACTTTTTAAATTACACTTAGAAAGGAAACTACTAAATGCTACTTTTTCTTCTGATTGGGCTAACTAAAATAAACTTTTTGATAGTTTTTTTCATACAAAAGAAGACTTAATGGCAGTTTTTGCTTCTGAGCGATGTAAGAATCATTTAACGGGGGGTTTAAAGGTACTATATTCATTAATCAAAGGAAAACATAGTGGTACTTTTTTAATATTCTAAACTATTCTAATAATAAGGTAAAAAGCGTACTTTGGTTCCATTTATCATCTGATAGTGCCAACATAACTAGACTTAGGGTACATTTTGCTTCTAAACAACGTATGAATCATGCTTCTACTGACAAAAGAAGACAAATGGTACATTTTGGTTATTCTAAATAATTCTAAGCATTAGGAAAATACTTTTATTATTTTTATTGTAATGTATTAATGGTATTTCTTTTCTTATGATTCAAAATTATTTACTTTACTTTTATACCCTTTACTTTTTATACCCTTCACCATGAGTGCCAAGGGTATATATAAGTTTGTCATTCCGTTTGTACTTTCTACATTTTTCATTTGCGACCCCATAAAGTATATATATTCTGGATCGTTATAGATAGCAAAGTCGATATAGCCATGTCCGTCTGTATGTTGAAATCAACTTTCCGTAGCCCTCAAATAACTTACAAACATAATTGATACATCAATATATCGGGAATTCTTCCGGCTCGGTCGCTATTCAAAATCGGGCCACAAATGGCTGGGATATAAGGGAAAAACCGGGACAACTTTGATTTATGGTCTATTTTTGATCTATATCTGGATTATTAAGTCATTAATATTGAGAATATGGATAACTAATGATAGATATTTTAAAGTCCATTGCAACGATGTATATAAGACTATAGTAAGTTGGACCTCCAATAGGTCAAAATCGGGAAAAATATTTGTTAACGCGAAAAAGGGTCATATCTATTATAAGATGCTGAAATCTGACCAGTTCATCATAAGGAACCAGTACCGAAAGCAACTGATTCGTTTGAAGCCAGCATTGGCCAGAAAAAACCAGACATGAAACCGTCATTTTCCACAACATCCACAACGCTCGGCAACATGTTGCAATACCTTTTAAAAACTATTCAAAATGAAGTGGTTAGGAAAATATGCCTTACCCGCCTTATAGTCCATACCTTGCTCCGTCCGAATACTATTTGTTTCCATCGATGAAGAACGCTTTCTCTGGAATATGCTTCACTTTGGAACAGAGTATCCGATATTGGCTTGATTTGTTCTTGGCCTCAAAAGATGAAAAGTTTTTTTGGCTTGGAATCCATATATTGCCAGAAAGATGTGAAAATGTCATAGCAAGCAATGGCCTATATTTTGAATAAATTTATATTGTACAAATGTTTCAAAATAAAAGCTAAATATTTGAAAATATTCCGCATTTTGAAGAAATTATTCTATGAATAATGAAACAGCAAAGTAATGCTACTTTTTTGTTCTGATTGTGCCAACCAAAAAATATGGTACTTTTTAGGATCATTAAAAAGAGTCTTCAGTAGCACTGTTTCCATCTAAAGTTGCCAACAAAAGAAGACTTTATAAAACTTTTCGCTTATTCAAAATTTATGATGTTATATTTCATCATTTTAATAATATGTTAAACACTCATTAATACATTAATACAAATATGTAAACATAACTAACCATTAACCAACAGTTTCTTAATAAATTAATGGTGTGTAAAAAAAAATAATTTTAAACCATCCACCAACATAAAACCACCAACTGACTGACATGTGGTAATTCATCTTTATTTTTCTCTTCAACCTCCATTTACCATTCATTCAATCCATCTTATGTCATACAATGTTTCCAAGGTGCCTTCTTCACAGGTGCATAATAAAATTCCATTAAGACAACAACAACAACAAAAAGGTGTAATAAAAATCAACTTGTTTTATTAAAAATGTTTGCTTTAAACGTATTTAAATGGTTAAAAATGATTTAACAGAAAATTCATACTAAATTTACTTAGTAGCATGAATTTTGTTTTCTTTTTCAAATACTGTATGAATGGATGGATGGTCTAATAATAAACACACTTTTAATAAACCAATTATTATGCATGAAGTTTTGCATAAGACTTGTTTGTTAAATGTTGTAACTAAGTAAAATAGCCATCAGTTAGACAGATAGTCTCTTCTTTGGTAGTTAGTAGTAGTTTATTACAACAATAGAGAGATATCAACCATTTAAGATACATAATTTTAGTTAGGAGAACTTTCATAGATACGCTTGGTTGGATACTGTGCATATATTACGTTTCTAAACACATCATTATTATCGTCATATGAATATGTAGTATCATAATAAGTAGTAGAGTACTTGTATGTACACTAGTTCATAGAAGTACTACTCTATATAATAAATACTTATATATACATACATAAATATAAGTAAGTACATATGTAGTATGTGTTTTCTACTCATACCTAGTTACATAAATTTGTGTATATTATGTTGTGTCAACACGTGTATATTATATATAATTTATGTACTTAGTACCTGTTCTCATATCTGTATAATTTATTGTCACATTAAAGTAACCCTCGTACTTAATTAAAGTACTTGTGGAGTGTAGCAACAACAACCACAACAACAAGTGTTGAAAGAGGGTGGGGTGAAATTTTGAAAGTTATTATTTGGAGTCGAGTAATATTTGTACATATATAGTATGTACTTTATGTACATCACAATGATTTTATTAATATACATAAGTATATATACCAATTTGAGGTACCAGTCCATTAAAAATTTAGCTTCTTTTCGAAGCACTTAAGAAAAAAAGACTTCCCTTCGAAAAAGGGCTCTTCTTAGAAGCTGGGAATTAACGATCAACTTTAACCCTCTATTGCTTAAGCATGCCTCAAGGCACTCATCGCAAAAATGACAATAAATGCAAATATAACTGATTTTTCATTTCAAAAACCCTTGAATCGTCTTAAAAGCTCTATTCTGTCTTATTTATTGCACTTTTTGCAAACTAAGTGCATTAACAACCAACAAAATATGGGAAGTCCATGTTGTGTTATCAAACGTTGATTAAAGTGTTTTAAAGTTTCCTGATTGTAATTATATATAAAAAGGAAATGGTCCATGTATGTAATGGCATCACGTGAGAACGGCTGGAGCGATTTGGCTGATTTTTTTTATTCGATTCGAAATTTTCATGTTTTGCCTCTTTTTCACTTCTCATTTTTCCTAATAAGAAACGTTTTTGCTAAACTTGAAGAACTAACAAGTAAACAGCTACCGAGCGAAGCCGGGGCGGTCAACTAGTATTTTATATATTGGAATCAAGATTTATGTAAAAAAAGATAAGCTACTCTTTAGAGAAGTGATTAATTGATAAGTGCCTTCAGGCACTTATCAGTCTTGCTGCATCAGTTTTTCCCTCATATAGTAAAATGTTGTTTAGTTTTCTTTGATTTGCAGTTTTTTACATACAATTTTAAGAAATGGCTGGTATCAAATTATCTGATTTGAGTTATGAACAATTTGAAAAGTTGTTTTCAATAAAAATTTACAAACTGTACCAACTAAAACCCGACTATGTCTCTAAACCCCCAAAGGTGCCTTAATGCACTCATTTCATTTTTCCCACCTAGCAGGTAAACCATTGATTATACAAACTTTTAAATTGTGTTTTTGAAATCAAATGCCAAATTTACCATAAAAAATTATTGCCAACGTTTTTAGCCATTTTGTTAGAAATTGGCATTAGGGGGTTAAGCTGAAGAAAAGCACTGGGAAAGCTGGAGAGCAAACGCAGCGTTCATTCTCTTTCGCATGCGAAATAAATCATTTATGAGTTTTCACTTGGAAAAAGGTTTATGTGTATTTCTTCTGTTTAAATAATTGTCTTAGTTTTCTTAACGATCAATTGTTAATTCCCTTACGCTATTGCATTTAATAGGAGCTTTTTCCGAAGTGTACAAAAAGCTTTTTTATTTGATCAGAAATATTGTAATTCTTACACTAAGTGAAAGGGAGCTATTACTTTAAAATGTCGTTGACATAGAAGGGGGTAAATTGACATCAATATGACAACCTATAACAGTTCATGGAACTAATCTGGTTACTTGCCACTATTCAATTAATTATTATACCCTTCACCTTCGTAAGAAGGGTATATATAAATTTGTCATTCCGTTTGTAATTTCCATAATATAATTTTCCGACCCTATAAAGTATATATATTCTGGATCCTTATAGATAGCGGAGTCGATTAAGCCATGTCCATCTGTCTGTTGAAATCAATTTTCTGAAGACCCCAGATATCTTCGGGATCCAAATCTTCAATAGTTCTGTCAGACATTCTTTCGAGAAGTTTCCTATTTAAAATCAGCAAAATCCGTCCATAAATAACAAAGATATGAGCAAAAATCCGAGACAACCTCTGAAAATTTCATCTAAAAATAAAACAATTTATTGCATGCTTTGACAAAAAAACAACAAAGCGTACATATGTTTGGATGTGTGTTGGCTTCATTGCTTTGCGTATTTTGTTATTGTTTTTTTTTTGGTGTTTCGTTTGGCGTTGTTGTTTTTACACTCTTCACCTTCGTGAGATGGGTATATATAAGGTTGTCATTTCGTTTGTAACTTCTACAATATAATCTGTTCGTCAGCAATTAATTGTAAAATTTTTAGAAGATTTCTTGATATAATTACGATGCTATACGCTCAAAATGGGCAATTAATGCATCCACAACAAAAATGACGTGTGTATAAGATTCGGCATAGCTGAATATACCACTCTTACTTGTTTTTTTTTAAATTTTGATTGGATTAAGATTTGAATTCATGATTGCTGCCATTGTAAACAACCCGACGAAAAACGGGTATTGTAGTGTGTCTACGTAACTAATTCGAGAATTCCCTCAGAAAAAGTCAACTATTCCGAGTACACCATTATACTATTTCTTTGTAGCTAGTATTTGGTTGAGTTGAGTACTAGGAGATGTTCTTTAGACTTGATATTATTAGAGTCAACTAACCAGAATTTATCTAGTAAGATAACTGAATTTACCTTGACTAATTTGAACCACATATCAGACAATATATTTGTAATCCATGTAGGGTTAATTGACAATTTGCACATGTTCAAATAGCAAGTCGCATACTAGCTAATTCTGTAATCTTTGGTGACCCTTAATGACAGAAATGACACGTGTACACTCGTCCAAGGACCACCACTGTTTTTAAGTAAAAGAACTAAACTAAATTTAGTTCTAAAAAAAGTATTACCCCTTATTTCCAAACTAAATTTTCTCTCCCAAAAATATTTAAGAATCCACAACATTAAGGACAAATCCCTAAGTCTAAACAAGTTCGTAAATATCAGATTATAGGTGTAGATCGAAATTAATTTAGCATTGACAAATACGTTGCCGGATGTTTTTCGGAATTTAAAAACAAGTAAAAAGGTATAGTCGGTCAAGCCCGACCGCACAATACCCTACACTAAGTATATGAGTAAATCATGGACCGATCGCCATGAAATTATGTCGCGTATTTTATTTCAATTTTATGTGTATATCAAAATTTTTAAGATATTTATGATCGTTAAAGTAATTTTTGGAAGTAGGCTTAATATGAGAGCTATGATCAATTATGTATTGATCCGCAATAAATATTTCAATGTGATTTATTTTTATATAAAACTTATTTGTGGAGGAATTTGTGTGGATACTAGGGTATTCAATCGATTAACCGTTAATAGGTTAACCGATTAATTTAGGTTGGTTAACTGTTCGAATAATTTAAAATTGCCGATTTTCAAATAACAAATAAGCCGATTAATTTGTGTCGATTAATCGAAATTTCTACTTTTTTGGCATTTTATATAGAAATATATTTTTAAGCATACAATTTTTAATTTTTAACTGATGCACATTAACTTTTAGAAATAGTTTTTTAGAAGTATAGCACAAAAATTAAAACTTAGGAATTTGGACATTAACTTTTTTCTAGAATGTACAATGATTAACTTTGTCCTAATGAGTCGGAGGACGACATGAAAATATATGAAACTAAAGACATAACTGAAACGAGTCATTTATCAGAATCTATTAAAAGTATTCACAATATAAAAAACTCCAAAAAGGACTCCAATGGTATGATTGAGGATTTTATATGAGAATTGGATATTGTTTATCATGCCTTACTTTTGATTTCTCCAACATTTCTGGTGGATATTAAAACTAATGAGAAAAATCATTTAAAAGGAAAACATTTCAATTAAATTCTTTTTTTTAAAAAAAAGCTTATTTCAGAAGATCTCTCTAAAATCCTAAAAAAAAACTCACATGTGTATAAAAAAAGGATCTCAGATACCATATTTTTGTTTGTTGAATTGTTATGTTGTATGTTTTTTATGATATGTTTATGTTCTTTTTAATAATAAAATGCTTAAATAAGTAAACAAAATTAGTGGTTTTATTTTCTGAAATTAAAGTAGAGATTATTCGGTTAACCGAATAATTTAAAGTTAACCGATTATTAACCGATTAAATATAAGCCCCGATTAATTATTTGCTCGATTAACCGATAAAACCTGAAACCCGATTTATTGAATACCCTAGTGGATACCTATATAAATCAATCAATTATGTCCAACTCCGATCAGGTCACTTGATTACTTTCGAAAGGAGTTTGTTCAGTAATTGTTGCAATTCCGTTTAAAGTTCCGGAGTAATCTAATGCACATGTCAGATTCCAGGCTATCTAATGGTATTTTTATTTGGAAATAAACCAGAGAGAACGTATTTAAGTCTACTACGTCCAATTATTTTTAACATATGAAAATAAAGATTATTTCGTTTGTCATGTTAGATTTATATAAACATTTTATTTTAATTAAAGCAGTCGTGCAACAGAAAATTCTGTTGGACACTTTTAAATAGTAATGAATAGTTTTTTTTTATAGGCATTACTATAAAATGTAAGGAAGAGTACTTTTTTTCATCAAAAGTTTTGTAATACAAATAATTTATGTTTAAGAACAATATACAAAAAACATAAGCGTTTAACCAAATTATGAAAAAAGTAAACAAAAGCGTTCACACTGCTATTGTTCCGTTTAAGTTAGACGTTTTCATCAGCAATACAAATACAAATCAATAAGAATGAAGATCAAGATATAAAATATCAAGATTAAAACTGTTTTTGTTGAAAAAAAATAAAAATTTTTTGAAAAAAAAAATTTGAGTGTCATTTTAACCCCAAGTGACATTAAGGTTTAATTTCCATTTTTGAGCTATTATAATAAATACTAGACTTCATGTCATATTTTCTTAAGTTTCATTAAAATCGGCCCAAAAATATATAACATTTCGCTATCCTTCCATAAGAAATTCCAAATATTGAAAAATTTGACCTATGACCTTCACGATTTAAGGTTTAACGTTTTCCCATTTTAGTAAAACTTTCAGAGAATATTTAGAATTATCTGGTCTATAATATTCTGAATAGAGTTTACTTAAAATTCATAACAGTAAGGAAATTGAGCTCATTCGCCAAACTATGGCCAAATAATTTGTTTTTCTCGAAAATCGCAAAATTTAAACCACAGGTACGGAAAAACTATGAGAGGTATTGTCATACTTTTTTCATATTTTTATTTCCTATTATATTATCAATAAATTCCAATGTGATGATAAAAATAATTGTAACATTTTTTTAACAAAATTTTTAAAAATTTTAAAATGGAGTTTTGAAACTGCCGTAAGAAAATTAAATTTTTTTGCTCATCCCTGCGAATAGGTTAACAGTATTCAAGTAAATATGGATAAATTTTACGTATAAATGTGTTTTTGTTTTAATATTTCTTAAAATATGTTAATTTTGTTCCTACATTTCTTGTTCTAGTGGCTTGAGATACGTTAATGGCCTGGAGAATTTTTAATAACTTTAACATTTTTTAACCAATTTTTGTCTTTTATATGTCATTAGCACGACAAAATCATACACATTTCTATTCTTTCAAATTAAATTGCAAAAGTAATTTTTTAAGGGCAAAATTTTTACAAAAACTGAAAAAATTGAATTTTTTTCTCCTTGTAAATGCATCTTAAAACTTTAGAGGGCTTGCGGCAAGTCGTAACCCCAATCGATTAACTAAAATTTGTGCATCAAACTGGGAGGTGAGACTGGAAAAAATCCAACGTTTGTTTATTAAGGGCCACCCTAATGTATAAATAAGATTCCTTTAAATATGAATGAGTTATTTAGAGATCTGTAAATTATTTTAATAAACATCGGTAAAAATGAGGGATACGTTAATGGAAAAATGCTCAGAATCGAAGTCTTAAGCCTCATCTGAATAAATTTGAAAAACAAGAAGTAAATTATGAAGCTCCACATTTTATAAAAATCAACAAATTAAAAGTCTTAGTTGAGTAAGTATTCGTTTTAGGATAAAAAATTTATATCAACAAAACTTTATTATAAGGCCTCTACTACAGAGTTTTTTATTCACTAAAGAAGAGTGTCTACCATTCGTTGCAACTGTTAATAAAATTCTCTCAATTTATTTCCTGAAATAAAATTTACTTTTGTACATTAATTACTACTCCGTGGTATTATTTGAAAGCACATGGTGTGACGTATAAAATATTTTTTGGTAATTCAGACATAAAACCAAATAGGAACAAAAAACACACATGCACATAAGGTTTAGTGTGCCTTTCACCCATTACAATCAAATAAGACAAAAATAAAATTTTGACATACCAAAAACCTACACCAAAAAAAATATATATAATTTTTTTCTATCTCTCATTTTGGCCAAACAACAACGGCAACAAAAAAACATGTGTATAATAATAAAATAAAACACTTGCATTAATTTAATTTTTTTTTGTCGTATTGTAAAATAAAAACAACATAAAAAAAATTAAAAATTGTTACTCTGTTGACCAAATACAAAGAGAGGCAGCAGCAACAAAAAGTAAAAACCGGCAATAAAAAGACCCAACATTAATGTGAATCTGAATGTTAAAAGTATGTATATGTTTGTATCTAAGAGTTTGAGTATGTGAATGTATATCTATTTAATGCATGTTTGCAGGTATGCATTCATTTATTTATTTATATTTTATATGCCGCGTTAATAAGAGGCACGACTTAGATACAAAAAACTGTGTAGAAATGAAAAAAAAATTAATCACGTTCCGTTTGCCGATGGTGAATGGCTTTTGTGGTGGTGCTGCTGTTGCTGCTGCATCACCTCTCATTGTACCAGTCTGCTGATGGGATTGTTGTTTGTCTATTATTATTATTATTTGTTAGACTGAACTGACAAAAACAAAAACCACACACACAAAAGACAAACAAAAAAACACACATCCATCCATATGTCTCTTGGACCGGCCCTCCTCTTACTAAAGCCATTTACAGTTAGTTACTACACAGTACGAGTTTATGCTGCACAGGAACAAATATTAATTTTGGTTTTAGCCAATAATGTTTTCGTTTGCACAAAAATAAAATTGGATTTCTTCTCACATTTGTTGCACATTCAATAATAAATAGCTAGACATTTGTTAGTACGAGGGCAGGCTGAACTGTTATACACAATATTTTCCATAAAAAAATCTGTTATACATAAATTTTCTATAGAAACAAATTGTTATACCAACAATTTTCTATACAAAAAACTGTTATACAAAAAAATGTTCGAAGAAAATACTGTTATACACAAACTTTTCTATGGAAAAACTGTTATACACGAAATGTTCGAAGAAAAAACTGTTATACACATCACTTTCTATAGAAAAAACTGTTAAATACAATACTTTCTATAGAAAAAACTCTTATACACAATATTTTATGTAGGAAAAACTGTTTTATAAAGCATTTTCTGTAGGAAAAACTGTTACATACACAATTTTTTGTAAGAAACTGTTATACACAAAATTTTCTATTGAATAAACTCTTACTGTTACACAAGTCTTTTTGTTATGCACAAAATTTTCTACAAAAAATACTGTTATACACAAACTTTTCTATGGAAAAACTGTTATACCCAAAATTTTCTGTAGAAAATATTTTTATAAACAAAATTGTCTAAAGAAAACTATTTTTTAAATAAAAAACTATTATACCCTACTTTTTCAATGAAAAAAACTGTTATACACATAATTTTCTATGGTAAAAACTGTTATACACAAAATTTTCTATAGAAAACACACTAAGACACAACTTTTTTTTTATTGAAAAAACTGTTATACACACAATTTTCTATTAAATTAACTCTTACTGTTACACGAGTCTTTTTGTTATATACAAAATTTTCTACAGAAAATACTGTTATACACAAACTTTTCTACAGAAAATACTGTTATACACAAACTTTTCTGTAGAAAATATTATTATAAACAAAATTGTCTAAAGAAAACTAATTTTTTTAATTAAAAATCTATTATACCCAACTTTTTTAATGAAAAAACTGTTATACACATAATTTTCTATTGAAAAAACTGTTATACACAACATTTTCTATAGAAAACACAGTAAGACACAACTTTTTTTTATTGAAAAAACTGTTATACACAAAATTTTCTATAGAACACTCGTTTACAAAACATTTTCTATAGAAAAAACTGTTATACACATAATTTTTATTTACAAAATTGTCTAAATAAAACACTTTTTTGTATAGAAAAGACTTTTATATACAAATATTTTAATGAAAGAACAATAATACACAACATTTTTTATTGAAAAAAACTATTATACACAAAATTTTCTATAGAAAAAACTGTTATACCCATAACATTTATTCACAAAACTTTTATTTATAAAATTGTCTAAATAAAACACACAACCTTTTTGTATAGAAAAACCTTTTTGTATAGAAAAAACATTTATACACAAAATCTGTTATTGAAAAAACTGTTATACACAACATTTTCTATATTAAAAACTGTTATACACAAACGTTTCTACATAAAATACTTTTATGAACACACTAGACAGTGGAACAGAAAAAGCTTATATGGCAAATTAAAAACATACTTGGGTATGCAAAGATCTCTAAAGGCAGTGTTGTCAGATATGGGGATTTTTTCATAAAGTTGGGGATGATTGGGGATATAGAGATTTGATGGGGATGTTAGCTACATTTCGGGGATTTTTAGGGGAATTTTAAAAATTAAATTTGTTCGTTTATTTTTTATTTTATTTTATAAATTAAAGCAATTAATATTAATAGAAATGAATTATAGTTTCATAAGTAAATCAGCGAATGTTTTTACTAAATTATAAAATGTGAAGTCAAAATACTGATATCAAAAATAGGTATTATTTAGATAAAGTCCCAAATTTGCTTAAGGTATGTTTAGATTTGTCAACTGACTTTCTTTATTTTATGAAATGGTTGAAGTCTCATTATCAGGGCAAGTTTAAAAATGCTAGTAATAATGCTAAAAAAAACTGGAAAATATGCAGACAAAATCAAAGATATGCATATTAGAATCAAAGTTAAAGTTTACGATTTATTTTGTTGTAATAACAAGGATCAGCAAAAAAATCACATATTAAATTTATAAAATATGCAAAAGCTTATTTTTCATGCTTGTAAAACTTGCCCTGCTTATTGCAATAGATATTTATTTCATTTCGTTCTTTTTATATTTATAGTGTAATTTCATATTTTTAATATTTTTTTACTGGGGATTTTTGGGGATAAGAAAAACTGTCTGGGAACCTTGTCTGAACCCTATTGAATATCGCACACATTTTTTGGAAAAATCTCTGTAATAATATCTTTAAGAAAATAATAAAAATGTTTGTACATTTGTAAACAGTTTTTTTCGTAGGCTAAGATTTGTTTTGTGGGTTATTAATTAAAATTTAAATGAAATCACCTATTTGTGGACTTGTGAAAAATGTTGATTTTAAATTTGTTTCATTTGATCGGAAAAAGCATTTTCTAAACATAGCGGTAAATTTTAATGTAAACCGGAGTAAAATTGTGTCCAATATTAAACAAAAATACTGCATATTTAGACAAAATGTGAAATTGAAGAACTCATTAATAAGAGGGAGGGTCAATAACTATACTAACTTTTTTGAATTTACCGGCTCTTAATTGAAAGCACAACACTGCTTCTGTCTACAGCCATCTGTCAGTTGCCTCCAGTCATAATTTGAACAAGCTGCGTCATTCAGTTTGTGTTTGACAGCCATTGTGATTTGAGTAGAAATTGGAAGTCTCTACACCCGAAAGAATTAAAAAAAAATCACAATATCATGTTGGCCGATCAGATATTGAAAGTGTGAGATATTGTGGAAGCCATAGGCATCTCACATGTCTCAGTGATTTCAATTTTGAATGATCACTTGGGTATGATGGCTGCCACGTTTGCTTACAATCGGCTAAACAAAAGTGTACACACATGTGCAGTTTCCATAGCAAATGTCCATGAGTTAGGCTAAGAAATGCTCCATCTTACGTCCTATTCTCCGGATTAAGGACCGAGTGCTATTTCTTGTTTACAAACCTAAGAAATATCTCGGCCGAAAGAGGTTTAAATCCATGAAATCATTTCACAAACAAATGCCTATTGTTACGATTTGGCATTAGCGATTTGAATTTAATGGTCTGTAACGACTGCCTGCAGCATTCATCATGTTTATAAACTCATCCATCAGTAGAAACTTCTACTTATCAACAATGTTGATAGCATGCGGTTATTAACATTGTTTATAAGTATGGCATCACTAAATGTTTAAGCTGCTAACATTGACATCGAAAGCTCTAGAATTCGAACATACTAGTTTGACCGTTAAGAGCATTGTAGAAGATTCACGAAAGCTGTCGTGTTTATAAATAGTGGCAGAGGTTGCAGTAGTGAGTTGAGTTTATCATAAGCGCTGTTAGAGTTAACATCAACTGTATTGTACATTATAAAGTGTGTGTGCATTTCTGCGAATTGATAAACCTGTATAAAGACACTGAGTGACTATTTGAACTGTTGTTGTTGTACATTTTAAATAAACAAAGAGTTGATACAATTTTAAACTACTAAACGGCTTTTTATTTGCAATCAAAAGTATCCGGTTTATTTTAAGGAAATAAACCAAAGTTTTAAAAAGGTTAAAACCTAGCACAAATCTCGACAAATCTTATTTTTTGAAAGAGATACACAAATTAGGGAAACGTTGGACAAATTGCATAGAGCTCAAAGGAGACTATGTTGAAAGATAAAATTATTTTTTATACAAAAATCTGTGTTTCATTCAAAAGATCACGGACTTTTGCCTGCTTTGGAATCCCCGCTTTGGGATTTTAGAACACTTAGGCTAAATTCAAAATTTCGTTAAAAGAATAGGTTAAATTTTGGAATGGCCTAGGGAAACATATTTTAGATGTTTTCTATTAATAGATATTCCTGTTGATAATCATTAAAAGAGGCCACACAAAGCTCGACTAAAGGTAAACTTTTCATTTGATTTTGTTCATGTTCTAATGTCGCGTTATTGTACCTAAATCATCGTTTGCTATCAATAATTCATGATCATTATTATTAAGTGGCTGAACATACATATAATAATTACACCAAATATTTATTTTTCTGAAGAGTCTAATGCCCTTTATAACTTAAATATATACCCCCATATCCCTTTAAATAAAACTGTATTATATCGTCGTCATTTCTTGTAATTAAATATGTATTAAAAATAATAAGAATAAAGTGAATATAACCTTGATTTACATTTATTTCTTTGATTTTGAAAATACTTTTCGGTAGTCCCTCCTAAGTAACATTCAATAGTAATGGCAATAATAATAATAATAATGATGAAGTACAAAATATGTCTATTGTTTTATTTAACACATGATCATTATCAACTTCATCATCATTATCATGATAATGTGTCATGTGGTGTACAATGTATTCGAAATAATCACTTTATAATGGCATCGATAAATAAGTACTCATGACTTCATATACACCAGCCAACGTAAGAGTAGCACCTTTCGTTTATTTTATATTGTTTACAGAAAAATTTAATTCGGTTTTTAGGATTTTTTTTATCTACAATTTAATTTTTTATAAACATTTCACTTTAGTGCGGTAAATGAGGCATTAAATAATTAAAGAAAATGATGGGGGAAAAAACATAGAGAATTAAAAATTTAAGCTGAGGATTTTAAAATATGAAACCTTGATAAGAGATTAAGATAAATCAATATCAATTGTTAAAATAGGAAATTTGGATCCACATCAAACCCTTAATACTCAAAAGGATAGCAATTACTTAGATTGACATCACTACAGATAAAGACTCCAATTTGTTTGGTCAATCATAAAAAACTATAATTATTTAGATTGTTAACAAAGTTACTTACTTATAAATACTTGGGTTCAAATTTCATATGTAAGTTCTTTTGAATATGTTATTCTTACCTAAAAATAAAATAAGAAAAAATTAATAATTAATATCACAAGTTTTGAAAAGAAACTTTCAGTTAAAATTAATTAAAATATAAAACTATAATTATTTTTTTATGCATTTGAAAAAAAATCAAAAATATTGACAATTTGTGTACATCTGAAAAGTCGATCGCGTTCGAACACTGCACAGTGGGGCAGAATCAAAATATTTTTGGAAATAAATCTGGCATTTCTAAACGGCTACTCCGATCAGGATAAAATTTTACATGGGCGTAGCCAAGGAGTATTCGAGTTTACGTTATGAAAATGAGCCCTACAAATGTTCCACGGGCGGCGCTATGGGGGTTAAATTTTTAAAAACGTGCTATTTTTTTGTTTCCCATCCGATTTCAAAGATTTTTACATTTTTGGAAAGCGCTCGACTAGGTCTTATTTCTTATAATTTCCGAGTTATAGGCATTTAAAAATTGAAATTTTTGCCATACCTTGATCCGCTTTTTTAAAAATACAGGACCTACTTTTGACCGAAAGAACTCTAATTTTTTTCATTATTTAGACAACTAAATTACCACTAATATACAAAAGATTTCAGACAAATATCAATTATGAAACCAAAAATAAACGATTTTCAATATAAAAATTCAAAAAATAAGTAGTAGATTTTTGCTGTTTTTTAGGCGGAAAGCTTAACTTAACCTTTTTGGGCGGAAGACTTAACTTTTTTTTAATAAAAAAAAAACTTTCTTTAAAAACATATAACAATTATATGTTTTCCTGTAAGGTATCTGTACGGAGAACGTTTTGGTATAAAACGCATGTCCCACCTTTCGAATAGGTCGCCCCTACGCCTTTTGGAATTTCACCTATTTTTTTATCAGAATTTCATCTTGGAGCCACATGTTCTAAAATCCCAAAGCTGGGATCAGAAAACGGAAAGCATTTCTGGAAACCTTGATGTGTTTCCTATTTATCCCCAAAGTATTTTCTCAGCCCTGCTGGAACTGTAGACCCTTTAAGTAAATTTGTAAAAATACCATTTTTGGTACTTTTGTTCCAATTTTTAGAAATTACGGGATTCCCTTTGACCTCTTGACAAGTTTGTTTTACACTTTGTTATTTTAATTGACAAATTTAAAAAACGTTAAGCATTTCATTGAGTTTTGTTAATAAATAAAGATTTTATTACATATTTATTGAGTTTCTAAAACTAAAATTCGTATCAAAATTTTAGTAGGATTGCAAATATTAGCAACAATTAAATCCACATTTATTTTTTTGGTTTAGATAAGTTAGTTTTTGGTCTTACAAAAAAAAAATTCAAGTCAATATCTCAATTAGATTCAAAAATATTCCACTTTAAAACTCCGTCTTTCAAAAATGTTGCTCTTTTTCATATTTCAATCTGACTAATTCAGAACCATTGACTTGTTGATGAATAATGTATTAAGAAAATTTATTCAAATTTTTTATTATGAAAAAGTGCAATATTTTTTAAGGTAATGCTCTCTCTGTATTTGGTGGGATGCTCTCTAAGCTGCTAAAATCTGGGCAGACCATCACGGGGAACCGAACACAACTGATTCGTTTGAAGTGAGCATTGGCCGAAAAACACCCAGAATATACGGCCAGACATGAAACTGTAATATTCCATCATGACAACACTCGGCCACATGTTGCTATACCTGTTAAAAATAAGAATAAGTGGTTGGAAAGTTTTTCCTCACCAGCCTCAAAATCCAGACCGTGCTACCCGTGGTGCGGTAGTTGACAAAGTATTTTTTGTTTCCCACGTAATTAATTAATAAAAATAATTTTGAAAACATTAGGGCTCCTCATTTACACTCTCGCAAATGAACTGTCAAAAATTTTATGGAAATTCGTTTTCACAACTCCGATAAGTTGCTCGACAATTTAGACTCGCAAACTTCAATTTATTGTGCATTTGACGAATCGGCTGTTTTTGTTTACTTTTATTTATAAGAAATAAAAATCAAATAAAATACAAATATTTTGAACATGTGAAAATTGTGTGACTTTGGAACAGAATGATTGGATTGAATGGAATTGTTATGGAAATATTAACCAACAGCTAGAACATGAGCAAAATCTTCCAAACTATGTTTACCATTGTTTGTTCAAAGATTTCACTTTCATTAGAAATTTTTAGAATTTAAATTTATACAATTTTTAAAACTTTTTCTTTAAGCATTTGTTGAATTTATTTTCGTTTGACATTTTTATCAAATAGACATTTTGTGTATAAAATTGCACAAAATATAAAATGAAACACGTCATGAAATACGTAGCGCAAATTTGCACAATTGCACAAATGGGAAACATAAGCGTTTAAATGAGTACCATTATAAATTTTAGTATAATTTTTGTGCAATGAATAAACTGAATTGAGCATACAGGTAATAATTATATGTCAGATCTATTCCAATAAATATATATATTTTCTATAGTTTGTGAAGAAATTTGAAAATCTCGATTTGAATTTGTTAATTTAATGATATACTTAAAAATCACTATATTCGACAATTGCCTGACGTTAATAACAATTTAAATCTTTATTATAAGTAATTTTTGAAACCAGTTCTTATTAATATTGCATTTTTTTTAAATCTTGGAGTGAAATCTAAAAAAAAAAGTTTAATTTTTGTCAAAATTTAAGAAATTTTCATAATCATTTCATAATTTTGAATTTGATTGTTGCACGACTAGGTGGATAGAGATTTTGGAAAAATATTTTTAAATATTAGTTTAGATTTTATTCGATACATATACTACATATAAATTAAAAGAACTTACAATTTTTGCAACAAATGACAAAATTTTTAATATTTTTGGGATTACACAAGCGTCTTTCAAAGATCTTTCACATAATACTAATATTTTAAATGTTTTCTTTCTTTTCTAATACACAGTTTCTTAGAATGTATTAAACTATTATTTTAGATGTGTAACCAACCACCCACTTTAGAGATCCACCCACAACCTCCCAGATGTACATACGAAAATTCACACTTCTCAAGTTGACTCTAAAACACCTCAACTCTAAAAATGCGAAATTTCATTAAGATACCTCATACGATTCGCAAGTTACAGAACTTACAAAAAAAAAAAAAATCTGTAACCACTATGCAATATTTAATAGATTTTACTGCTAACTGCATAAACTTCAAGATATTTTCGTACATCACTTTTGCACAAAAATTCCCATGCGCTTGGGTTTAAAGTTTTACTATAAATAGCTGATGCACACTCGTTAAATTTCTAGAAACAGATACACACACTTGCGTTCATTTTAAATAGTAGAATTTTAGTCATTACTGCGCATGCCTGAGCAAAAGAGAATTTTAATCAACAACCACAACTGGCTTGTGTGTGCTTAAGTAGTGCTGTTTCAACGAAAAACTCACCTCATTTTTGTACATGCGCAATGCACATTCATTTTCAAGGTTTAGTAAAAAATTCGTTTACAGTTTTAGTATAAATACAAGCTGTATACATGCAGCCACATTTATATTGATTTAGTGCACCAAACTGTCAACAGTAGAAATGGAATTTGCAAATTAAAAAAAATTTTTTTGTTGAAAAAAAAGGAAGTTTATTTACGAAATTGATTGAAAATTATTTCAATAACATGTATTAGATTTAATTAATAATATCATTTTGATGATTAAAGCAAATTCAAATAAATTTTTAATTGTTACAATCAATTTCGTTTATAAATAAACTTCCTTTTTTTAAAAAAAATTTTTTTTATTTTTTTTTAAATTTGCAAATTTCATTTGTACTGTTGACAGGTTGGTGCACTAAACCAATATAAATATCGCTGTATGCATACAGCTTGTATTTATACTAAAACTGTAAACGAATTTTTTACTAAACCTTGAAAATGAATGTGCATGTCTAAAAATTAGGTGAGTTTTTCGTTGACAAAGCAGTGCTTAAGCACATACAAGACAGTTGTTGTTGTTGATTAAAATTCTCTTTTGCTCAGGCATGCGCAGTAATGACTAAAATTCTATTATTTAAGAGGAACGCAAGTGTGTGTATCTGTTTGTAGAAATTTAACGTGTGTGCATCTGCTATTTATACTAAAACGTTAAACCGCAGCGCATGGGAATTTTTGTACAAAAGTGATGAACGAAGATATCTTGAAGTTTATGCAGTTAGCAGTAAAATCTATTAAATATTGCATAGTGGTTACAGAATTTTTTATTTTTGTAAGTTCTGTAACTTGCGAATCGTATGAGGTATCTTAATGAAATTTCGCATTTTTAGAGTTGAGGTGTTTTAGAGTTGACTTGAGCAATGTGAATTTTGGTAAGTACATGTGGGAGGTTGTGGGTGGATCTCTAAAGTGGGTGGTTGGTTACACATCTAAAATAATAGTTTAATACATTCTAAGAAACTGTGTCTTAGAAAAGAAAGAAAACATTTAAAATATTAGTATTATGTGAAAGATGATTGAAAGGCGCTTGTGTAACCCAAAAAATATTCAAATTTTGTAATTTATTCCAAAAATTTTAACTTCTTTTAATCTATATACATATGTATCGAATAAAATCTAAACTAATATTTAAAAACTTTTTTTCCAAAATCTCTATCCGCCTAGTCGTGCAAAATAATCAAATTCAAAATTATGAAATGATTATGAAAATTTCATAAATTTTAACAAAAATAAACTTTTTTTATATTTTACTCCAAGATTAAATAAAATTGTAATATTAGTAAGAACTGGTTTCAAAAATTTCTTATAATAATTTTTTAAATTGTTATAAACGTCAGGCAATTGACGAATGTAGTGATTTTTTAAAAATTTCACATCGAAGTTATCAAATTTCTTCACAAACTATAGAAAATATATATGTATATTTATTGGAATAGATCTGACATATAATTATTACTTTTACGCTCAAAAACGTGGACAATGGAGCAGATTTTGTTAAAATAGTAAAATTTTTAGCAGCAGTTTATTCAATTGCACAAAAATTATACTAAAATTAATGTTTTCAAAATTATTTTTATTAAATATGTTGGAAACAAAAATACTTTATCACCTACCGCACCACGGGTAGTATGGTCTGGATTTTAAGGCGGGTTAGGGTAAACTTTTCAACCACTTCATTTAAAATACTTTTTAACAGGTATTGCAACATGCGGCCGAGTGTTGTTATGATGGAATATTACAGTTTCATATCTGGCAGCATATTCTGGGTGTTTTTCGGCCAATGCTCACTTCAAACGAATCAGTTGTGTTCGGTACAGGTTCTCTATGATGATGTGGCCAGATTTCAGCAGCTTATAGAGCATCCCACTAAATGCAGAGCATTACCTTCAAAAATATTGCACTTTTTCATACTAAAAAAATTTCTTTTATTATTCAATAACAAGTCAATGGTTCTGACTTAGTCAGATTGAAATATGAAAAATGCAATATTTTTGAAAGACGGAGTTTTAAAGTGACATATTTTTAAATCAAATTGAGATATTGACTTGAAATTTTTTTTGTAAGACCAAAAATTAACTTATCTAAACCAAAAAATTGTTTTTGTAATAAATGTTGATTAAATTGTTGCTAATATTTCCAATCCTATTAAAATTTTGATACAAATTTTAGTTTTAGAAACTCAATAAATATGTAGTATGTAATAAATTCTTTATTTATTAACAAAACTCAATGAAATATTCAGCGTTTTTTAAATTTATCATTCTAAATAAAAAAGTGCAAAAAACCTTGTAGAAAGAACAAAGGGAATCTCGCAATTTCTAAAAATGTTAACGAAAATCCCAAAAATGGTATTTTTTACAATTTTACCCATATGGTCCACAGTTCCTTCAGGGCTGGGAAAATACTTTGTGAATAAATAGAGAACACATCAAGGTTTCCAGAGATGCTTTCCGTTTTCTGATTCCAGCTTTGGGATTTTAAAACATGTGGCTCCAAGTTGAAATTTTTATAAAAAAAATAGGTCAAATTCCAAAAGGCGTAGGGACGACATATTCGAAAACTATGACAAGTTTTTGTATACCAAAATATTATCCGTAAAGTTATCTTACAGAAAAACATAAAATTGTTATATGTTCTTAAAGAAAGTTTGTTTCTTTTTGAAGAAAAAAAGAGTTAAGTCACCTTTTCGCTCAAAAAACAGCAAAAATGTACTATTTTTTGAATTTTTAAATTGAAAATCGTTTATTTTTGCATCCGTAATAGATATTGCTCTGAAATCTTTTACATATTATTGGTAATTTAGTTGTCTAACTAATGAAAAAAATTCGATTCGGCCATTCGCTTCAAAAGTATGCCCTATATTTTTAAAAAAGCGGACCAAGATATGGCAAAATTTTAATCGGGATTCTGGTTTAATCGGTTAATCGAGCAAATAATTAATCGGGGTTTAGATTTAATCGGTTAATAATCGGTTAATTTTAAATTATTCGATTAACCGAATAATTTTTATTTTAATTTTAAATTGAAAATAAAACCATGAATTTTGTGTACTTATTTAAGCATTTCAATAAAAAAATAAATAATAGGAAAAATTATGATATTTGAAATCCTTTTTATTTACACATGTGAGTTTTTTTTATGATTTTAGTGAGATATTCTGAAGCAAACTTTTAAGAAAAGAATATAATTTAAAAGGTTTCCTTTTAAACGATTTTTCTTTAGTTTAAATAGAACTTGACTTGGAAAAAACTCTCTCACTGATTGTAGATGTTGGAGATATCGAAAGTAACGCATGAGAAAGACTATCCAATTTCAAAGGTCTTTGTTCAGGTTTTTTAAGCATATAAAATACTTCATCATACCATTGGAGTCCTTTTGATATTTTTTAGATTTTAAATACTTTTAATAGTTTCGTTAAGTTCTGATAAAAGACTCGTTTCTGTAATGTCTTCAGTTTCGTCTATTATCATGTCTTCCTCCTACTCATTAGGGCAAAGTTCATCATGAAACATTCTAGAAAAAATGTCATTTCCAAATTCTTTAGTTTCAGTTTTTGAGCTATACTTCAAAAAACTATTGCTAGAAGGGAATGTTCATGAGTTAAGAAATAAAATTTGTGTGTTTAAAATTATATTTTTATATATTAATTACAATAAAAAAGAAATTTCGGTTAATCGGTTAATCGAATCAAATTAATCGGTTTATTTGTTACTTGAAAATCGGCAATTTTTAATTATTCGAACAGTAAACCGACAAAATTAATCGGTTAACCGATTAACGGTTAATCGATTGAATACCCTAGTACGTACCCTAATTTGAGCCTCCATACCACCGCACCTGGAGCGTTTGTATGGTCCATTTTAATTACTTAAACTCATATACTCCTTGGCTACGCCCACGTAAATTTTATCATTAAGAAATGTCAGATTTATTTCCAAAAAAATTCTGATTCTGCCCCACTGTGCCCTGGCGCCAATGAATGCCGACCATTGTTGTAAAGTATCACGCTCAGGACAACACATTATAACTTCACACCCCCTTAAACTGTTTAAACTATATCCATATAATATTGAATTTAACTCCGTTGTAGACTTGGGTAGTTCATGAACGTACTAGTTCAATTGCATGATTCCATTATTTGAACTGAATGAACTAGTTCAAATCGTTTGCTCACTTAGTTCAGTATTGAACTATGAACTAAAATTGTTCATATGTAGGCTCTTAACTAAATGCGTGTTTTCATTATTTTTCCAGCTTCTTTTTATACGAATTCTGACATAATGCCAAAAAAGTAAGAGTCATAATAAATAGAATTAGTTCTCAGAATTATACGGCAACTGATAGCAAATTAAAAACTTAAGGATCATTTTAGCTCTAGTATCATATATGTTGTTTTAGTTCAGAACAGAGAGACAATTTTAATATATTATTATAAGAAATTTATCACTCATTTATTGTTATTTTATAAATAGATAGTTCAACAAAAAGAGCTACCTAGCTCATTTTTGAACTATAAACTACTCCGTTGTCTTGACTCAAAACTTAAGTTACTATTAATGTTTGAGGATTACTATCCAGGTATAAATATTTCTGTTATAATTCTTCAGCAAATTAATCAATATTTTGCACATATATTTTACATACATTTTCTTAATAACACACCCCTAAATAATATTTTTTTTTTATTGACATTGACAAAGCATTTGACCATTTATTTATGCAATTAACAAATAAATAATTATGAATTTATTTATGTGACAAATTTAATTACACATTATGCACCGCTAAATTTACCTATACATACTTGCAAATGAAATGTTATTAATAATAATTTACACATTATTTATCATTTTTATGCATGTGTGTTGTTAAATGCCAATTAATAAAATTTAAATATAAACGATACAAACAAAAACTGACAAAAAAAAAGAAACATACAATATAAATAAATAATCATAGAGATGGTCAACATATCATCATGGCCAATTATTCAAATTAGCTAGAAACTGCCACCACAAAGAAATACATGAAAATCTGTATGTTTAATTTAGTAGATAAAAATAAAAAATTATGTGCGATTATGGTTGACTAAAATGTTGGAGGTTTTATGTTTTAATTATACAAATAACTATACAAATAAGATATTATGAACTTATTACTCTACCGCCGAAGAAGAATGTTTATTTAGCTGTAAACAACACGAGTGTTAACGAAGTTTATTAAAGTTACCAAGCAGTGGCCGAAATATGTCCAAAATAAAAGCTATAAATTTGAAAAAATCTGGAATTTTTGAGCATTACTATTTTGACCCAAAACTCAAAACTTTGAAGATTTTTAGATGATGAATAACACTTTTAAAACATGGTAGTAAAATAGTGCATACCTACTTCTACTAAATTAATATTGCATAAATTATTACAAATTATTGTAATAATTAAAACAATATTACAAAAATCATA
Source organism: Calliphora vomitoria (assembly GCA_942486065.2). NCBI lineage: Eukaryota > Metazoa > Arthropoda > Insecta > Diptera > Calliphoridae > Calliphora > Calliphora vomitoria. The sequence goes on along the minus strand of OW818030.2, from coordinate 109,941,168 downwards.
CAAAACCACAAAATCTATGCGAATACAACTCAAACACTGTAAAATTTGAATTTTGGCAAACGAACACTAAACAATACAATTAGAAATATTTTCAAAATAAAATATGTATCTGAATATTGAATAACTAAATACAAACAAGCAACCATCAAAAAAACCGGCTAATTAACATCATTGAAACGTCCAAAGCGGATGATGCTGTTTCATACTCAAATACCTGCAAAAAATTATTAAAAATTTCAATTTTCAAAACTTTATATTGCATTTGTATTATATTATATTGTGTTGTATTGTGTTGTAGTTATTGGCAGCTGTATTTATGTGTGTTTAAATATAATTCAATAAACCAGTGTTTCGGGTATAATCAGTATAAATTTGAATAAAATACCTAAAAGTTATGCACAAATTTTAAACAGATAATGAAAGATTAAGGGTACTCATTTAAACGCTTAAGTTTCCCATTTGTGCAAATGTGCAAATTTGCGCGACGTGTTTCATGAACCCACCTTTTCAATTTTGTGCAAGTTTACACAGAAAGTTTATATTTGTTAAAAATGTCAAATAAAAATAAATTCAACAAAAGTTGTAAAAAATAAGTTTTTCAAATTGTATAAATTTAAATTCTAAAAATGTTGAATGAAAGTTAAATCTTTGGAACAAACAATGATATACATAGTTTGGAAGATTTTGTATATGTTCTAGCTCTTGGTGAATGTTTCCATACACATTGCCATTCAATCCAATCATTCTGTTCCAAAGTTACACAATTTTCACATGCACAAAATATCTATATTTTATTTGATTTTTATTTTTCATAAATAAAAGTAAACAAAAGCAGCTGATATTCAAATGCACAATAAATTTAAGTTTGCGAGTCTAAATTGTCGCGCAAACTTATCGGAGTTGTGCAAACGAATTTCCATACATTTTTTGACAGTTCATTTGCGAGAGTGTAAAAATGCACAGATTGCACAGTTTGCGAGGCATTTAAGCGTTTACATGAGAACCCTTATTATTTTGTTGGGCAAAATGTAAGTAAATAATTTAGTTGCTTTTTGACTATAAAAATTTTATGGTTTTATGCCGTTTGTTTATTTCATTATTTGTTATAAATTATAATGAGCTATGAGAGAAATTAGTTGCAATTTGTGTGAATCAACTAAAGGGAAGGTAGAACAATAATCACTTTGGCAACCGGAAATTCTATAATATATATAAAAGTTGTTTTTTGACAATAATGCTATTTAAAGTAAAAGTTCACATATTAAATAATAAAATATTCAAAATTAAATATTGATGGAAGCTATTTTAGAAGCATTAAAGTAAGCTGTCCACTTTTAAAGCAGTAATGCAATGTTTTTTATAAGAAATTTAGCACTAAATTTACCCTCAATTGTTTTACAATTTCCTCCTTATTTAAATAAATTCAACACCATTTTGAAATTCTCTTAAATAAATTCCTTTAATTTTATTAAAATTTCCTAACACATACAAGAGTTGCTCTGTTACGTGCTCACATCCCAACACTTCCTTAAAATACCTGTGTAGTATGTATTTTCACTACATTTTCTTACCACATTTTAATACACAAAAAAAAACAAAACCAAATCCCCTATGGAAATATAAAATTATAGTTTTATATCTTTACCATCTGCCTCCTATTCCCTGCTCTTAAGGTGAGCAGCCAGCCAAACAACCAACCAACCATCCAACCACCAACAATTTACTTTTCATTATATTTAATGCTATAAATTGATTATGAAAACAGGAAAAAAAACTGTGCATACTTTAAGGGATACTTTTATGATAAAATATGCTGCATAATTTAAGCAGCAACTTAAAGAAATAATGTATTCTTTGTGAAGCAGAAACATAAACATTGTTGGGGAAAAAAAAAAATAGCACAGCAAAAGAAATAAAAGTCAGAGTAAAAGTTTGTTGCTTGCAAAATAACCAGCACTACATTTAATAGATGCATCAGATGAACTTTAATGTTGTTGCAAGTATAAATTGTAGAAATAAACATGCAAGAGGGTGTGGGGCAGGGCCAAAGATAAATAAATTTGATGCTGTATTTAAATTTGGTTATTTTTCTTTTTTCAAAAAAGTTAAAAAAAGTGCAGGAGAGTGTGGCAACTATAAGCATAAGAAATCTTGCTTATTTATAGCTTAATTTATAAATATAATCAACAAAACATTGCTAACAGCTGACATCTAGGCATTTACCCAGTTCAGAACGCGACATTCGAACGCCTTAGAAAGCAGTCTTAGCAATGTTTTTTTTAATGTTTCCATTTTGCGAGAGTCTTTTAGTAGCAATAGGTAGGTTTTGTATTTTTAATATAATTGCAATAAACATAGAATCCAGAACGCGACAAAAAATAGGAAATATAACTCGTTTTCATAACTCGTTGCCTCTAGAAAAATATAAAAATCTGCAAATTGGAACATAATTTTTAAAAAACTGAAGAAATTTAAAATTTGTTTCAATTTTTCAATGGCATTTTAGTAGCACTACGTTTAATGCAAAAAGTTGTTTGATCCTTTTATTGTTTTTAGAACATTAGCTATAAACATAGAATCTAGAACGCGACAAAAAATATAACTTAAAAAATGGCGATCTCCAAATTGCCAGAATCGCTTTGGCGAAGTCGATTCTGGCAATTTTGAACGAAGTTCGATTCAAGGGAATGTCCACTCAACATAAGCAACATCTTGGGAATCCTCCACCTATGCGTTAAGCGCAAAGTATACAGAAGTGTCACGAGACAGAAGATAACCAAGTTTTATATGTCTCTCTTTCTCCCAGAACTGCCTTTTGTTTATATTTAGCGATTAACTTTTACACACACTAAATTAGGTACCAAAAATTGTTAATCTTTCTCATTCCACAAGAACCGCCATAGAAAACTAATTTTGGCTCTGTATACTCTGTGTTGTAAAGTGTGGATCACAGACGCTACTTGGTAAACTTATTGAAGATAGAAGATAACTTCAGGATGCCATAACAAGAGTTTTACCAGTTTAGATCGCCTGAAGAAACGAAGTTCATGAAAATATGACCACAGAAGCCCAGGCCGCTACTGATAAACATCGAAGTAGTGATTTTTACAAAATTGCAAAGTAGATATCAGGGAACGCCCGATTAACCACATATTCCCTTAAAGATCCGATAGGAGAAACTGCCTCGTCCATGGAGCAGCAACTGACAATATGGTTCGACTATTATGCCGGCATACTGTAAATTCCGTAATGTCAGTGTCACAGTACTTCACATCAAATCAAATCCAACATGAGTAAGAGTTACCCAGACGAAACCGAGATCGTCAATGCTATACATGCACTGAAGAATGGCAAGGCACCAAGGTGTAGACAATATCAATCCTGAACTGCTTTAGGCTGACCTTAGCGCTGAATTAATCAGACCTATTATCAGAGACTTTTGGACATCCCACACTCTTCCTGCTGAAGTGATAAATAAACAACCCAAGAAGGGAGACTTTACAGAATGCAAGAACTGGTAGGGTATGTCTCTCTTAACCATGAAGATGTTAGCCAGTCTAACATGGAATTTATTGCCTAACACCTTCATGGTTAAGAGAGTCATACCCTGCCAGTTATATCATTCAGTAAAGTCTCCCTTCATCATAAATTTCAGCAGATCTTCGAAATAAGCCACACCGACCTTGAAAAGATCATATAAATTGCCTACGTATCATAGTGGAGCAATCGGTGAAATAGCGATCTCCACAATATCTGATATTTATCAACTTCGCCAAAGCATTTGGTACTATCCACCATTAGGCAATTTGGCACGAACTTCGATTCAAGGGAATTCAACATGAGCTAATCGACCTTATCTGAGGTCTGTATGGCAACTCAACATTCCGAGTAATGAACGCATGTTAAGCAAACCGATTGGTGTAAGCACTGGTGTACGACTGAGATGTATCCTATCTGTATTGGACTCAATTACGCAGCAATCAACGCACATTAGAAGAGGCATTACATGGGATATGAACTGGTGTATCTTGACTACGATGATGATATTTGCCTGATCGCACAAAACTTTACCGACATATAAGCCGAATTGGATCAGATACATCAGCGGGCTTCTGGTGTTGGTCTTTATATTAACTTCGACCAAATTAAGGTTCTACGTATCAATACAACTCGAGAATGTGCAATCGTTTTGATATTTAGAAAGTATCATAACCACCACAGGCGGCTCACGTGATGATACTGCACATCACATTAAGTAGAAAAGCAAAACAGTCATTAGGAGCATTATTACAAAGAGTATGGAAGTCACCACAAATACGTTACTCCTCACCCTGCTATATAAAGGTGAGTCCTGGAACTCCTGCAAGTATTTATTAAGTGTTGCTTGCGAAAAATATTGCAAATATTTTGGCCGAACGCAGTTTCCAACATAGACCTATGGCAAATAACATGCAAAACACAAATCCGCATAGAAATTGCAAAAAGGAAATGAATCTGAGTTGACCATATTTTAAAAAGACCTCATAATGATATATCAAAGATGGCAATAGACTGGAACCCTCAAGGTACCAGAAGAAAAGGTGTACATCCGCTAACACCTACAGAAAGCAACTAGAATCCGAAACTAGCGAAACAGAAAAAACTCGGTCTGAGATAAGACTAATGGCACGGAACAGATCCCGATGGAAGATTTTCGTTACGGACCTTTTTCCTACTTAATCAATATATAAATTTGATTTATTTCCTTTAAATAAACCTGATACTTTTGATTGCAAATAAAATCCGTTTTGTAGTTCGTAACAACTCTTTATTTATTTAAAATGTACAACAACTACAGTTCAAATAGTCACTCTGTGTTTTTATACACGTTTATCAATTTGCAGAACTACAGACACACTTTATAATGTACAATACACTGGCAATGCAGTTGATGTCTTTACTTAACGATGCTTCAAATTAGACTCAGTCACTACTGCAACCTCTGCCACTATTTATACATACGCCATCTTTCGTGATTCTTCTACAATGATCTTAACGGACAAACTAGTACATTCGAACTCTATAGCTTTCGATGTTAATGTTAGCAGCTTAAAAATTTCGTGTTGCCACACTTACAAACAATGCTTATAACCACATGTTATCAACATTGTTGATAAGTAGAAGCTTCTACTGATGGACGTGTTTATAAACATGATGAATGTTGCAGGCAGTCGTTACAGACCGTTAAATTCTAATCGCTATTGCACATTCGTTACAATATATATCGGGGTTGTCATAGAATCCAATCGTTGTCGGAATTGGTTTTGAAAACTACAGAAAAGTCCATTGGTCTCGTGAAATCGAAAGTTATCGGTAGTATATTCCATCTATAATTAAATTCTTTATCGACTACACAAAAAATTACATTGGATTTCATAAGTCAAATTTACCTTTTTTTGTCGTTTTCAAAACCGATTCCGATAATGATTGGATTCTAATAACCCCGTATATTCTTACCACTCATAGTGAAGGGTATAATAATGTGGCTTTCTGTTGAAAGTTATACTTTTGAAATTTTATTTTTGCTCTTTTTTCAGCAGCTTGTTATTTGTTTAGTAAAAACTTTTGATTTTGATAAATGATACAGTAACGATAGCGAACGCGACATACTTTAAAAATCATAAGCAGTAACTTATTTGTTAGTTAAAACCACTAAATTTTCAAGTAAATTCAAATATTCAGCCTCTTGATTAGAACGATATGAGTGTACTGCTAACAAACGTTATTATATGTAGGTACAAGAACGTGACATTGGAATATGATCAATATCAAAACAACCAAAAAATACCGTTAATCAAGCTTTGTTGGGACTCTTTCCATTTTTTTATTTATTAATTTGTTGTTGATGGTAAAATTTCCTTCAGAAATATTAAATCATTATGAGAAACTGCCATTAAAAGTAACTAAGAGCTAGAAAACAAATATATTGACAGTTTTCAGGCCAATTTTCTTATGATAACAACTAAGCTTAGCTGCAAATACATTATATTACACAAAATTCAAACACTTTTTATATAATATTAGAAAAAATAATTTGTTTATTAACGCTATTATTTTTTAAAATTTTTATTATGATCTTTTGAACAGAAATTAGCCTTTTAATGCACTTTAGATCAAAGCAAGTCTTAGCAGTCTAATAACACTTTATTAACTTGTTCTCCAACTTGTTTAATCAATTTTATTATAATGTTTAAACTCTGACTAATGTCTCAGAATATTAAATTTAATATTTTATGCTGTAGAGGTAGGTACATTTTAAACTTTTTGGATTATTGCATATGCTCACAGCATATTTGCTGGCCTCTGTAAATGACGCATAACAACAATATGACCAATAGCGCCCCTATTTTGTTTTGGCTTTTAATTTTCAAAATTAATTAATTACAAAGTTATTTAAATTGTTATCAACACTTTGTTTTGCTTATTTTTTTCGTAACCATTATTTTTAAATGATAAATTATCTCTTTCACAGTGTTCCTCTCTCTCACTCTCTTTTACATTATGTATTTTGCATTATCATAACAAAAACCGTTATGGTCATAAGTAAGCAAAAACAAAAACAACAAAATTAAAATAATATTTGTTGGTAGTTTAAACATAAATAAACACAGTAGCAGCAAAATGTTAAAACAATGACAGCAAACTAAACAAATTTAGTTGGTGGTATCAGCCCACAATCTCATAACACCCTACAATAGGTTTGTTTAAAATAAAAAAAGTAATTTTATGAAGAAAAAAATGTTATTAATTGCAATTATTATCATTAATACAGAGTAAGTATCATTACAAAACAAATTATATTTTCAATCAAGTCATTGAGTGTCAGTGGTCGGCTCGCATAGCCAACAGGGATCGAAATGTTATTATAATTCCATATACCGACCACATTAAAAACTAACTTTCGTTTAAATTGTTTAACTTTAGGGAGTGATGTATGCCTGTGTCTGACAATGAAGATGCATGATTCGATGGCTGGATGGATGGTATGAGGCCAACAATAAAATAAATGAAGACCACTTGACGAATAATAATCATGTATTATGGTTTGACACTTTGTAAGTGTTTGAATGTGTGTGTGTGTGTGTTTTAGAAACATTCTGAAATTTCTTTTTAATTCATTATTATGCAGACAAGTGCCTACAATGTTTGTTAATGTTGTGACTTCGGTTTTTAGGACAATTATTGTTGGAAAGAACAAACTTACTAACATACTTAAGTATTTATGTAAATACATAAGCTAAAATTATTTAAAAATTGTTATGTTTAAAACGCTATATTCATTATAAGATAAAAGGTACTTATGTCGAGCTTTTTTTAAAATTTTGTGTTTTCTAGAGTTTTTTTTAAAAATAAAATCAGATTCCTCAGTGAGATCGAAAAAACCCTAACACACGTTTTTCCTTAAAACTTTTAACCCGATTTGATTTTTGATATTTTTTATTCAAATTACCTTTGAAAAGTATGGGCAGAATCGAAATTGTTTGGAAATAAATCTGGCATTTCTAAACGGCAGGTCCGATCGGTATAAACGTGGGCGTATCCAAGGAGTATTCGAGTTTAAAATATTAAAATGGATTCTACAAATGCTCCAGGGGCGGCGCTATGGGAGCTTAAAGTAGGGTACCTTCGACATGTAAAATTTTTAAACACGTGCCATTTTTTTGTTATCCATCCGATTTTAAAGATTTAAATATTTTTGGAAAGAGTTCTACTAGGACTTTAGAAAACACTATATTTATCTCTTATAATTTCCAAGTTATAGGCATTTCAAAATTTAACTTTTAAAATTTTGCCTTACCTTGGTCCGCTTTTTTAAAAATATAGGGCTTACTTTTGGATTGAATGGACTCGAATTTCCTTTGTTATTTAGACAGCTAAATTACCAATAATATACAAAAAATTGCATAGCAATATCAATTATGGGTCCAAAAATAAACGATTTTCAATTTAAAAATTCAAGAAATAGTAGACTCTTTTTTTTATTAAAAAAGAACTTTCTTTAAGAACATATGACAATTTTACATGTTTCTGTAAGGTACCCTTACGGAGAACATTTTCGTATAAACGACATGTCCTGTTTTTCGAATATGTCGGCCCTACGCCCTTCGGAATTTGACCTATTTTTTTATCAAAATTTCAATTTTGAGCACACATGTTCGAAAATCCCAAAACCGGGATCACAAAACAGAAAGCAGCTTTGGAAACCTTGATGTGTTCCCTATTTATCTACAAAGTATTTTCCCAGCCCCGAAGGAAATGTAGACCCTATGGGTAAAATTGTAAAAAATACCATTTTTGGGATTTTTAGAAATTGCCCGATGCCCTTTGACCTTTTGACATGTTTTTTTACACTTTGTTATTTAGAATGACAAATTTAAAAAACGTTGAAAATTTCATTGAGTTTTGTTAATAAATAAAGATTTTATTGCATATTATATATTTACTGAGTTTCTAAAACTAAAAATTGTATCAAAATTTTAATAGGATTGCAAATATTAAGAACAACTTGGTCCACATTTATTTAGACAAGTAAGTTTTTGGTCTTACAAAAAAAATTTCAAGTTAGTATCTCAAATAGATTCAAAAATATCCCACTTTAATGGTTTCCGTAAAGGTTTACAAATTCATCACTATTGATTAGAACTATAAGAATAATATTTTTTGTAAGTTGTAATAATTATATCAATCTAATAAAAAAAATCAAAACTGTAGGTTTAGTGGTTTATTTTTTATAAACATTTATGTATGTTAAGATTTTTTCGAGCTCACTCCTTATCACATTGAGGAAGATGTAACTAAAAATTATTTTGATTTTGTTAAAAATTAATTTTTAAAACGGAATGCAAATACAAGGTGGCGCAAAAGTAATCCTCTTATCAGAAAATGCTATAAATTTTGCGAGGCCCCTAATGTCAGTTCTGTTTGGACATTTGTATAAACACATGCGAAATACACTTTAATAAACAATGTTACGCTACACTGCTCCAGAACGCGGAATATTGATGACTATTTATTTGAACATGACAAATATCAATAGAACTCTATTATAGTATGTATTCTACTTTAGTTTTAAAATAAGTAATCGCTTGAAAAATGTTCTCAATTGTAGATTAAATAACAATTTTTTAGATTTAGTTGAAAGCAAGCTCTGTTATTTGTCGCGTTTGTGAATGTATATTTCTTACTAATAAATTGAATAATTCAATGCTATCAAAAAATGGAAACCAGAAAAAGTAAATTTTTAAGATTTCTTTATTTTTTCACTTCAAAGTCATACTAATGTCGCGTTCTTGACGGTGGGAATACACACATGCTTCTGAAAGAAAACTTAACATAGAGGTGTGCAAAACAAAATCTGACTTAGTAATTTAAAGAAACATAGATCACATCAGCTTTATTCAAACTTGTATGACTCTCCATATTATTTACATACACCAAATGTTATCACTAGGTAAATAACGGCCACTATGTTGCTACTACTAAATTAACAAACATAATTTGTACATTTCATTAAACATTTGTTTGCGACAAAAAGCTCCTTAAATCCACAAAACATTACAAATCTTGTTGTTATAACATATGAACATGTAACTATGTAATTAATGTTTTAAAAACCTAATTAATTAATTACATAATGAAGTTGTACATTTCACAAAGATCTGTGTAAAAATTCACATTTTTAAAATAATGGTAATAACATTAAGGGTATTCACATAGAGACCTAACAGTTCAGCTATAATAAATAACAAATATATAACTATAGTTAGAGGAAGGAATTTTGCATCTGGTTTTCTATACATCAATCCCGAAATATAGTATATACATTTGCGGGATTTTTAAAATGTTTAGCTTTTATTTTGAAACATTTGTACAACATAAATTTATTCAAAGTATAGGCCATTATTAGCTATGCCCTTTTCCCATCTTTCTGGCGACATATAGATTCCGAGCCAAAAGAACTATTCATCTTTTGAGGCCAAGAACGAATCAAGTCGAATACTCTTTTGTAAAGTAAAGCGTCTGCCAGAGAGAGCGTTCTGCATAAATCGAAACTTCTAAATAGTTTTTAACAGGTATTGCAACATGTGGACGACCATTGTCATGATGAAATAAAGGGTTTTCCAACAAGAGGTGTTATTTTGAATCACCCGGTATTTCGGTAGCTGTCACTTTTAAAGATTTTATTCTTTGAAATTTGACAAGTACTAAAAATGGAACGATACACGCTTCAACAACGCATTGAAATTATTAAAATTCACTACAAAAATGGTGAAAATCTAGCAGTCACAGTTCGCAAAACTAAAGCATTTTTGAGTCGTCGTGAAGCACCTTGTCGGACCGTAATACAGAAATTGGTGGTGAAAAATTCGAGCTGTTGAGACAAGTTAGTGATGCGAAGAATAAAACCCGTGCACGTCGCTCAAGAACAACTGAGAAAATTGCTGCTGTAGCCCAAAGTGTTGGAAAAATCCCAGGTTTGTGCATTTCTCGTCGTTCTTTGAAATTGGGTATTCCACAAATGTATTGATCTGGACAACGTTTATTTTCAACAAAACGGCGCTACGTGCCACACAAGCAACGAAACCATTGCTCTTTTACTGGAAAAGTTTCCGGACCGTGTTATCTCTCGAAGAGGTGATGACAATTGGCCACCGAAATCTTGTGATTTAACACCTTGCGACTTCTTCCTTTGGGGCCACGTGAAAGATAAGGACTACGCCAACAGCCCAGCCTCGATTCAAGACCCCAAAGATAGAATTCGTGAGGCTACATACACCGTATCTTATGGTCGGAGTTGGATGATATTGATCTGGACGACGTTTACTTTCAAAAAGACGGCGCTACGTGCCAACCAAGCATCGAAACCATTGCTCTTTTACGGGAAAAGTTTCCGGACCTTGTTATCTCTCGAAGAGGTGATCACAATTGGCCACCGAGATCTTCTGATTTAATACCTTGCGACTTCTTCCTTTGGGGCCACGTGAAAGATAAGGTCTACGCCAACAGCCCAGCGACGATTCAAGAACTCAAAGATAGAATTCGTGAGGCTATTGAGGGCAGCCTCTTTGCGATTTGGTTATGGAAAATTTCATGAAAAGGATATGGTACTGTAAGCGTGGTCGTTAACGTGGTTATTAACGGCATACCTTCCTCTTTATTATGAAATAAACATCCGATCATTTATCTCAAAAAATTAAATTTTTCTTTGAATACCAAAATGATACCTCTTGTTGGAAATCCCGGTATTACGGTTTCATGTCTGGCCGCTTATTCTGGGCTTCAAACGAATCTGTTGCCTTCGTCACAGGTTCCCTGTGATGGTCTGGTCAGATTTCAGCAGCTCATAATAGATATGATCCTTTTGCTCCCACCAAGTACAGAGAATTACCTTAGCCCATGGGCATTTGGCTTTGGTGTCGATTCTGGTTAGCCGGGCTTCACATCTGATCTCTTATGCTTCAGGTTATCGTAATGGATATATTTTTCATCGCAAGTAATGATTCATTGCCAAAATGATTTTCTTTTATAGCGTTCAAACATCATTTCGAATATGCAAAATCGTCTTTCAAAGTCTCTCCGCCTCATTTCGTAAGGTATTGAATTTCCCTGCTATTGGATGAATTCTGCAGCTCGCAAATGTTTTGAAATAAGTGCTTGAGTAGCTCCCAATGAGTTTGGTTGAGTTTGCAACAATCTTCATGAAGTAATGTCTCCAATTCTTAGTCTTGACACTTTTTTGGCTGGCCTGGGGGATCTTTGTCTTCCATGTCAAAATCACCACTTCTGAACCGCACAAATCATCTCTCGCACATTGAAACCGATGCAACACATTCCCAATAAGCTTTGGTGAGCAATTGGTGTGCTTCAGCGGCACATTTTTTAAATTAAAGAAGTAAAGCAAAACTTCCCGCATATGACGATTCTTTGATAGAAAATTTAACATTTTCGAAATAAAAAAAAAATATTTTGTTTACACTATAATGTTCAATAACTAAGTGAGAATAAATGACCGATAAGTAATTAAAAATAAAAACCGCGTTCAAAAGATACGCCATCTATTTTAAAACCCGCATTTTTAAGTCATACACCCAATGTATTAAATCAATGTTATTAATTATACTTAACATGTTGCCACCTTCAGTGGATACCTCTAATAAAATCAGTTCATTAAGCAAATGTACACTAACTGAAATCTATTTTAATTTTTTTTTTTTTTTTCAATTACAACTAGCTCGCTTGCTCACTCACTCACCTTTTCAGTGTTGGTTTGAAAATAATAAACCAAAACAAACATCCAGATAACGCTAACAAATACAATCAATTTGACGTTGCGACGCATGATGACGGCAATGATGATAATGGATGTTGCTATAGTTGTTGCTGCTGCAGATGTTGCTGATGTTGTTACTGTTGATTACAATGATTTTGTATTTTCGTTGCTGCTGCCGCTGAGTTTTAAGACTATATTGTGGAATAATGCAGTGATGATTTATTTTCGTTGGTTTCTTTTTTTTTTTTATTTTAGTGGGGAATATATATTTTTTGGCAGTTACTTTTTTTTTAATTTAATCTTTTTCATTAACACTTTATTTTAGATTTTCTAAGGAAATGGAAAAAAGAGAGAATAAAAAATATTTGGTTAAAATTTTTTTTAGAATTTTTTTATAAGTATTTATTTTGTTTTGGTTTCCTTTAATTATTTTAATTAAATATTTTAATTGGTTTGTGAGTTTGTGTTTGTGTCTTTGTATTTTCCATTTTTTTTTTTATTTTTTTTTTTATATTTGTCTGGGAAAATCCTCTTTTAGTTGAATTTACTTAAAATTAGATTAAAAAGTTGAAATAGAACTTTTCAACATAAACAGTTAAAGATAACAAGTGGGTGGTGTTGTAGTTGTAGTTATAGTTGTTTGTTTGCTATTTAATGACACTATGCTACAATAAAATAAATATAGTTTTCAGTAAAATGAAATTTGTTTCAAAGCAGTCTAGAAATATGTGAAAAATTGTGAAAAAAACTTTTAATACATTTCTAGCATGTCACTTTAAATCTTTTTTTGATCATATTAAGCAATTAAATCAAAATATTTTATCTACTGCATTTAAATATAATTTATTATTATCTTAGTTTATTTTTAACTTTTCACTTGTTATATTAATCATTGACAGTAGTTTTGTTATCAGCTAACTACTTGAAATGATTTCTCATACAAACTACATTTCATATTTTAAGTAAAAAGATTTATATTTTTATTCCCCCACTTAATGACGAAAGAAGCCTATCAAATATGTACTTGGAAATTTTATTTGAAAATAATAAACCAAATTAACTGACAAATTGTTTAGCTAAAGCAATTTGTTTTCTTTTACAAAAGCTAATTTTTTTGTTCACTACTTTTAGCAGCTGTAAATTATTACAAAGCATTGCCTACTTTTAGGCCTAAATAAAAAAATAAATAAGACATAAAGATTTTATTTGGGAAAAGAGAATAAAAGCACCACTAATGAGCAACTTAAGTGCTTTATAATTGAAAGTTAATTCAAAGGCTTTCTTAAAAACAATATAATAATAATACAATAATACTTTGTTTCTCAAATAGACTTTGAAATTTTAACTTAAATTTAAATATAAAATCAAATTTAAAAGCAAAACATTTCCTCCCGCCAACTTTTCTATAATTCGAGGCCGCTTAAATTTAAACTCCTGCTTTTTTAAGACAACCGAACAATTTCTCTAGAGAATTTGTAGAAAAAAATACTCAGTTAAAGTATAATTTTAAAAATATAGCATTAAACGAGAGGACAATGAGTTTTCATTATTAAACTACATTTCAAAAATAATAATTTCGAGCAATATCATCATCAAGTTCAAGAAGCACATTTCCACCTTAATGACTTGTTAATCGTCAAAATTGCCGCATTTAGGCAATTGAAGAAGATTTATCCGAATTGAATTGTTATATAGTTTTCGGTGAATTATTTACACTATAAACTAGTTATTTAGAAAGGGAAGGGCAATATAAAGGGTTTTTCAACAAGAGGTGTTTTTTTGGTATTCAATGAAAAATGGCATTTTTTAAGATAAATGATCGGATGTTTATTTCATAATAAAGAGGAAGGTATGCCGTTAATAATGAAAAACAACATCAGCCAAATGACCACCACGACCACGCTTACAGGACTGGCTGATGTTGTTTTTCATTAATAACGGAATACCTTCCTCTTTATTATGAAATAAACATCCGATCATTTATCTCAAAAAATGCCATTTTTCTTTGAATACCAAAATATCCTTTTCATGAAATTTTCCTTAACCAAATCACAAAGCGTTTGCCCTATGTCCTCGATAGCCTAACGAATTCTATCTTTGAGTTCTTGAATCGACGCTGGGCTGTTGGCGTAGACCTAATCTTTCACGTGGCCCCAAAGAAAGAAGTCGCAAGGTGTTAAATCACAAGATCTCGGTGGCCAATTGTGATCACCTCTTACCTAACACGGTCCGTAAACTTTTCCCGTAAAAGAGCAATGGAGCAATTCCAAAGAACGACGAGGAATGGACAAACGTGGGTATTCTTCAACATTTTGGGCTACAGCAGCAATATTCTCAGTTGTTCTTGAGCGACGTGCACGGGTTTTATTCTTCACATCACTAACTTGTCTCAACAACTCGAAGTTTTCCACCAATTTCTGTATTGCGGGCCGACAAGGTGCTTCTCGACGACCCAAAAATGCTTTAGTTTTGCGAACTGTGACTGCAAGATTTTCACCATTTTTTGTAGTGAATTTTAATAATTTCAATGAGTTGTTGAAGCGTGTATTGTTCCATTTTTAGTAATGGCGTTATTTCTACTTGTCAAATTTCAAAGAATAAAAGCTTCAAAAGTGACAACTACCGACATACAGGGTGATCCAAAATAACACCTCTTGTTGGAAAGCTCTTTATTTTTAATTCACTTTCATACCGCTTCAGTATAGTTTACCAACATCTTTAATGCTTTCATAACTAAAGATTAATTTATGACCTTTTATACCTCTTTCCTTAGTTCCAGTCAATAGAAATCTTCGTTTTATTTTAATACAAGCATATTGTCTTAATAAATACTCAGGAATACTAAAGAGTGATTTAAAAATTTGCCCTGATAACTCCAAACAAAATCTGTGGATATTTCGGAATATGGCTTCAAAATATCATCCAATTCCGCTCATTTTTATTGACAGAATTTCACATTTTACTTTAATACTGCAAGTGAAGTGTTATATTTACTTGAATGCCAATAAGGTATATTTTGGAAGTGGCTGTAAAGATTTCTTTGACTCTGTTTCGAAGATTTCCCATTTGCAGTCAATACGCTCATGTTTCAGAAGCTCTTTGTTTTATTGATTACTTACGAAGACTATAGAGAGAGACAAAAATGTTCAAGTTTTGACTTCTCCTATAATCTATATGTAACAAGATATTTGAAGATCGAGGATGCTTCTCAAATTGGTCTATCGAGCTCCAAAATGTCGGCAAAATCTTCTCATTTCTTTTAAAATCAATACTAACAATCCCTGAATGTCAAAATTTTGTATTTTAATTTAATTCTGCGAGTAAAGTGTAATCTGTGTTTTCTCTTTTATCAGTAAAATTTATTTGACGACAGTCTATATAACATTCCGTTTTCTCTGTATCAAAGATCAATAAATATCAGCCTTTAACTCAGGATAAGAACCTTGCCCATTAAACTTTAAAATCTACTGAAGGACAAGGAGAGACAAAAAAGTTCTAAAGTTGAGTGAGATTGTCAAAAAACCAATGATTCCCCAACATGTCACTATTTGGTAAGGATTTTAAGCTGGATGCATTATTGTACACTGACTTATTATATGGAAGTACACTAGGGTTAGTAATCAGGAAAATAATTTTTTTTGAAATGCCCGGAACACTTTTGTCGGAATATTTTTGGAATTTCTTTATAAGATTTTTTCTTAGAGTTGCAGATTCTGCAGAAATAAAACAGATACGTTGAGATTCATTGCTCACGTTAAAAGAAAAACTGACCTATATATCTCTTAAACTAAAAGACTACTATTAAAATATAAAATTACTTGACATTCAGATATTTTTGATAATTTTTCTTTAAATTTTGTAGGCCCGAGACGAATTCATGTAATTATTAATCAACTCGGAAACACCTCATCTCTGATTGTATAAAATTTCATTAAGATATCTCCAAACGCTCACGAGCTACCGAATTATTTCCAAAATAAAATGTTGCAGCCTGAAAGTATGCAATTACTGCTTGAAGCATTTCCTGATCGCTTGCTCTCTACCTTTGGTGATCATAATTGGCTTCCGATCGTTCAAGATCTACCGAATTATTTGCAAAATAAAATGTTTCTAAAACACTGTGAAATCCGTAAAACAATTAATTTACTTCACGAGACATTTCCTAAACGTATACTCTCTGGTTTGGGTGATAAGGATTGGACCAAGCAACTCAACAACATTGAATATTTTTATGGGGTTATTTGAAGTAGAAAGCCTATAACAACAAGCCCTTAAACAAACCCGCATTGAGGAAGGAAATTCGAAGCTGCAACAACTAATTACTGAAATGTTTCGCCAAAAGAGAGTGCATGCATCATCAAGGCCGTTGAGGCCATTTTCTCGATGTAATATACCATAAAAAACCATAATGTGTGTACTTTATGTTACAATAAAAATCCAAAAACAAACTGTATTTTCTATTTAATTCAAATCTTATCGAAAACTTTGGGACACCCTTGATATTTCTCTGTTTTTTTTCATAAATAAATCAAGAAAAAATCTCCTTTGTTTCTTAACACGTACATTTAATGTCTTTACTCAAGGATTTCTTTCAATTTTCTATACATAATAAAATCATTTTATGCTTTATTGAAATTTAAATTCATATTTATCTCTCAATTGTGTTGAAATTATAGCATACTCTTAGGAGTTTATACTGTTTATATAATATTGCATACTTTTTTTAAACCAGCAATGTTGAAAAGTGTTTAAAAGTTTCATTTTGTTTTGTTCTTTTCTTGCTACTGTATAGTGTTTATAGAAAATTTAATCAATCACTCATAAAAGTTACTTGCGAAGAAAATTATTTATGAAAAACTAAAATCTCTAGTGTATTAAAGACAAAGAGATTATTTAGAATTATGGAAAATATTTTTGGATATTATTGAAAAAAGTGAAAGGATGAAACTAGTATTTATAGATTTTTTATTTTTCATTCCTTATAATGTGTGATAATTTCCATTCCACTTAACTGTGTTTATTATACCCTACACCACCATAGTGGGGAGGGTATAATGGATTTGTGCAGATGTTTGTAACGCCCAAAAATATTAGTCTAACACCCACCTTAAAGTATACCGATCGACTCAGAATCACTTTCTGAGTCGATTAAACGATGTCCGTCCGTCCGTCCGTCCGTCCGTCCGTCTGGCTGGCTGGCTGGCTGGTTGGCTGGCTGTCCATGTAAAGCTTGTGCGCAGAGTACAGGTCGCAATTTTAAAGATATTTCGATAAAATTTGGAACATATCATAGGACGATCCCTATTGAAACTGGCTGAAATCGGTCCATTATTTGACCTAGCCCCCATACAAATGTCCTCCCGAAAGTGGATTTTATCCGTCACAAATATTTAATTTATATAGGTATCTACACAAGTTTTTGTCCAAATAAGTTTTATATATAGGGAATTCATGTCACCAAATTTTATCATGATCGATCCATAATTAGTCATAGCTCCCATATAAGGCCTGCTTCCGATAATCACTTTAACGAGCATAAATCTCCTACAAATGTTGGTATACACATAAAATTCAACATAAATAACTTTCATATAAACATTAATCACATGACCAAATTTCGTGGTGATCGGTCCATAATTTGTCATAGCTCCCATATAAGGCCCACTTCCGAAAATCGCTCACGAACATAAATTATTGAAATTTTGAAAGAAAAATGTTTTTGCTCATTTACTTAGTGTAGGGTATTATCTGGTCGGGCTTGACCGACCATACTTTCTTACTTGTTTTTGGTTTAATCTGTTTCATTTCTCAATTTCACACAACACAACATCCGCGAAATTCTTTTTCAGTTCTCTTAAAGTTTATATAAATATCATTGAGATATATTTTGTTTGAAAATAAACAAATGTTATTTTTAATACAATTGTTGAATAATTATTACTCTCGCACATGAACACATAGCACACCACTTGTAATTAAAATTGTTTTGGTTTCGAACATGTTTTTTTTTCTGTTTCGTATACAAGTGTACAACACAAACAAGCCAGCCAGCAACAACTACAAAAATCTTGAACATGATTTTGAAATTAAACATTTAGTTCAATATTTCATGTTATTTACACACATTATTTACCCGAAATTTAAAATAACAACAAAAAAAAAATAAAAATAAAAAATTTATTAACAAAAACAATTATTCTCTGGTAAACAATTTGATGCGCTTTCAAACAAAAGAAAAAAAAAACTTATAGATATACACATGTTAGTCTACGGAGTACTTAAATTTGTTTTGATAAGATTAGATAAAAGAAAAACGAAAAGAATTTAAGAAAATAAAATTTTTTAAGGTTTTATGATTATTAAATTTATTTTATATATGTAGTACAATAGTTTTAAAATTATTAAATGGGGTTGAACTATATAATAATAAGTAGTTGGTGCTTAAACGAAAGCTGTAAGAAATTAGAAACACTTAAAACAAAAAAAGCTTTAAAATCAGCTTTGTGAGTTTAAAGTAGACCCTTTAATATATAATTGAAGAGATCATATTAAAGGGTCTTCTAATAGGGACTTCCCAACTTTGACAGTTGATAGCGGTAGTATTGTTGAAGATACATCTGTCGAATTGGCTGTCGTTTGTTCAGTATGTTTTGCCAAATCATCATGGACTGATATAGAGTTCAACAAAATGTGCAAAACGTTCATTTTCGCCATAATCGTCCTACCGAAAGGATTATTCGCAGTGTACTAGTTAAATTTGAATCCACTTGTTCAGTAATCAATAAACCAACATTCGTACGATGCAACAAGAAGCTTTTAACCAGAAAACCTGGCCAAAAAGGCAAAAAATAATTTAAAGAAATTAAAAAAAAAATAAGTTTGCAGATCTATAGACAACAAAATTCTGCATCATATTGTGAATTTTCAAGACTTTAAGTTGAGATTTTTAGTTTTAATACGCAGTCTATATCAGGAAAGTAAAGAAAATTAAATGCGGCAATATCTGCCGAAAATAACCCCGCTGTCCGTGAGAGTTTGCAGGAGAAACCGAGGCAGTCAATTTCATATCGCTCACAAGAACTCGGCTTTTCGCAGACCACAACTTAGGGAATTTTGCGTCGTGACTTGGACCTACACACATACAAAATTCTACTAACCCAGTTGCTGATGGAAACAGAGCCTAATTTTCAGAAAAAAGTCTTATTCAGTTGAAGCTCATTTCTGTATGAATGGGTACGTCAACAACCAAAATTGTTGAATTTGGAACGATACCAACCACATGAGATCCAAGAGTGTCCAATGCATCCCGAAAAAGTCACTGTTTGATGTGGATTTTGGGCTGGCGACGTAATCGTGAAATCGATGAAAATTTCTTTGAGAATGACATTGGCCAGGCCATCACTGTCAACGGCGAGCGCTATAGGTCGATGATAACCAACATAGTTTGGCCTAATTTTGATGATATGAACACCAACGACATGTGCTTTCAACAGGACGACGCCACACAGCTCATACATGTTGTATGGTCACTCTGCACGAGCGATTTAAAGGCATGGTCATCTCACATGGAGGTGATGTGAACTGGTCACCAATATCGTGTGACTTGACCCCGTTAGACTTTTAATTGTAAGGTTTTTTTATTCGTAGCTCTATACGAGTAAGCCAGAAACCACAGCGACCCTCAAAGCCATGTCATTGGTCAAATTCAACCTGATTTATGCTCTAGAGTCATGGAAAATTTAATATTTCGGCTGCGTGCCGAAATGGTATATCAATGGTTTCTCACACACACTTTGTTTTATTTAAATTTAGGGATACGAAGCACTTAATGAAATTCACAAAAATGCTCAAATCAGGACGAAACTAAACATTTCACATTTTAAAACAAGTAAGAAAGTATGGTCGGTCAAGCCCGACCTTATAATACCCTACACTAAGTAAATGAGCAAAAACATATTTCTTTCAAAATTTCAATAATTTATATTCGTGAGTGATTTTCGGAAGTTGGCCTTATATGGGAGCCATGAAAAATTATGGACCGATCACCATGAAATTTGGTCATGTGATTAATGTCTATATGAAAGTTATTTATGTTGCATTTTATGTATATACCACCATTTTTAAGAGATTTATGCTCGTTAAAGCGATTATCGGAAGCAGACCTTATATGGGAGCTATGACTAATTATGGACCGATCATAATAAAATTTGGTGACATGAATTTGGTATATATAAAACTTATTTGGAGAAAAACTTGTGTAGATACCTATATAAATTAAACATTTATGACCGATAAAGTCCAATTTTGGGAGGACATTTGTATGGGGGCTAGGTGAAATAATGGACCGATTTCAGCCAGTTTCAATAGGCCTTGGGCAGAAAAAATGATATGTACTAAATTTTATCGAAATATCTTCAGAATTGCGACCTGTACTCTGCGCACAAGGTTTACATGGACAACCAGCCAGCCAGCCAGACGGACGGACGGACGGACGGACGGACATCGTTTAATCGACTCAGAAAGTGATTCTGAGTCGATCGGTATAATTTAAGGTGGGTGTTAGACTAATATTTTTGTGCGTTACAAACATCTGCACAAATCCAATATACCCTTCCCACTATGGTGGTGTAGGGTATAATAAACGTATCTTTACGGGCAGGAGCTACTACATCTCAGCAATATTTTGATATATTTATTCAATAGATTCCAAGAATTATACAAATTTATCAACATTATTGGGTGTATGACTTAAAAATGCGGGATTTTTTTTTTTTAATTTGTTAGCTTTTATTTTGAAACATTTATACAATACACAGAGAAAACAGATTCGTGATAGCAACCGAATTTGTTGCCAATCGAATGATTCTACCCTAGGGACCGAATTTTACAGTTGTAGCTACAAAATTTTGGTTGCTTCAACCGAAATTCTTCTTTATCAACTGATTTTCTGTTGATAGAACCAAAAAATTGTATTTGTGCAACCGAATCATTCGATTGGCAACAAATTCGGTTGCTATCACGAATCTGTTTTCTCTGTGTATAAATTTATTCAAATTATTGGCCATTGTTAGCTATTTTTTAATTATTCCCGCAACATATGGACTCCGAGGCCAAAAAGAATCAAGTCAATATCTAATACTCTGTTCCAAAATGAAGCGTATCCAGAGAGAGAGTTCAGCATCGATTGAAACAAATAGTAGTCGGAGAGAGCAAGGTCTGGACCATAAGGCGGATGAGGTAAAACTTCCCAACCATTTCAGTATAAATACTTTTAACACACAGAGAAAACAGATTCGTGATAGCAACCGAATTTGTTGCCAATCGAATGATTCTAGCTTAGTGATCTAATTTTACAGTTGTGGCTACAAAATTTTGGAAGATGTAAAAAAAGTTTGGTTGCTTCAACTGAAATTCTTTTTTATCAACTGACTTTCTGTTGATATAACCGAAAAATTCTATGCGTGCAACCGAATCATTCGATTGGCAACAAATTCGGTTGCTATCACGAATCTGTTTTCTCTGTGCAGGTATGTAGCCGAGCGTTGTTTCATTTCTGAGCATTTCTCGGCAAATCCTTACTTCAAACGAATCAGTTGCATTCGATACAGGTTCCATGTGATGATTTGGCCAGATTTTGGCAGCTCATAATAGACAGGACCATTTTGCTTCTACCAAATACAGAGCATTATCTTAGCGCTATGGGTATTTGGCTTTAGTGTCGATTCGGCTGGTTGGCCTTCTCGCAAACGTTTTCAGATTGTTGCTTTAGTAGCTTCCAATGATTTTTTAAGCTCCTCTTGTTCAGTTTGACAACACTCTTCTTGGAGTAATGCCTTCAATTCTTGGTCTTTTTTGGGTGGTCTGGGCGATCTTTACCTTTCGTGTCAAGTCACCACTTCTGAACCGAACAAACCATCTCTAGCACATTGAAACCGATGGAACACATTCACATTTAAGCTGACTTTTTTTTTCAAATTAAAGAAGTAAAGCAAAACTTCCCGCATATGATCCTTTGTTGGCACAAAATTCTACATTTTCGAAGCAAAAAAACAATTTAGTTGTTTACACTATAATGTTTAATAACTAAGTGAGAATAAATGACATATATGTACCCTTCAAAATGACACATAAGTTATTAAAAACAAAGATCACGTTCAAAAGACACTCCATCTATTGTAAATCTCTCATTTGTAAGTCATACACTCAATAGAAATTTCACAAAATTATTTATATTGCACTTCAGATCGATACTAATATTTAGTTGAATTTCAAAGCTGTATTTAAATTTTGAAAATTATTATTTCATAAACACAGTTTTACTTTTTCACTAAATAACATTATAATTTACTGAAAAATACAACTCTAAAAGTGTTGACGTTATTTTTGATACTGAGTATGTTGAAAAATAGACACTATTGAGCACTGAGTATCCAAATACTCAAGAATTTCACAATATTAACTCAGTGTTTAAAGATATTTCTGGATCCAAACTTAAGAAGTTCAATATTTTTATATTGTTCTTAAAACGAACATAAAAAGTCCTTATATACACGTATTTAATAGATTTATCACTTTCGTAGTTTCATATTTCTATAATTAGATGCGTTTTGATGCACTTTATTTCGGAAACCATAAATAAACAATTATAACTTCAGAACACATTTTATCAAATTTTTTTTTGTTGTTAAATCATTTTGAAAATAGTAGCTTCAAACACCTTTTTAATTTCGTCAAATAACATAACTTTTTAAATAGATTTTAGAATTATTTTCATGTTTCTACTAATTTTACCATTATACTGCAAATTTGATAGTAATTACTTCAATTAATCATTATATTTTAAACACAAGTATTTTTTCACTACATAATTTGTCTCAATTAAATTAAAATTCCATTTACCAATTTGTAACACTTATTTTTTTTTTCTGAACACCAAAAGTTAAATACCGCTTTAACGTTTTTTTTTATTTTATTTTATTTCGATTTTTTTTTTTTTCAATTAAATTTTTCCAAAATTTAAGCCAACACACACAACAGTTGCTTGGCCAATTACAGCAGCGACTGTTGCTAGAGAATTGTGTATTTTAATGCAAAATAATTTTGTTAATTTCACGCGCGCTTTAAATTCAAGAAGAGTCGATAGATGTACAAAATTTCTTTAGACGAAATTCGAATAATTCGAGCGACCGTTAAACCACCACCGTACACGACAAATACTAACGTACAAATAGCCAAAATTTTAAATTTTACATATGTTTTATCTGCTGCTTTTAACAGCAGCAGTGCTGCTAGACTTGAATATTTATCTACATACCAAACGGCAACAGCAACAATAACTACAACAACACCAATTGAAAAAGTATCTAATAAGTTTTATTGTATAAAAATAATATGAATGAATTGCTTGGTTTTGCTTTTTGGTCTGCTGCGCTTGTATAAGAGTTTGTCTTAATTAAAAATATTACTCCTCTCTTACTATCTCTCTGGCTTTCATACTAATTTGCTTCCAACATGTTGTGTTTTGTTTGATAGCACTTAAGTTAGAGTAGTAGTTTGTTATAAAGGGGGACTGCTTATTAACCTTTTTGTATTTGTTTATTTTATTATAGTTGTTGTTTGTGTTATTGACATTTCTCAGGTTTTGTTTACATTTTAATATTCCTTTTTAAACACGTGCTAAGTTGCAACAGTAATTTTGTTGTTGCTGTTGCTTGCCTAGCATCATACTGCTACTTGTATGCGTTAGTATGTAGCTGATGTAAATTTTGATTGGCTATTTTATCTGGTAGTTTGTTTGTTTGGTTTCTTTCGTGTGACCCCAGAGGCCATACAGTGTAATTTTGTTTAATCAAATATTTACTTTAGTGGACAATCAAGATCCTTATCTAAAATAAAAAAAATAACTATGTAAATGGTATTTCCTCCTATGGGTTAGTAAATTTTAACTCACAGATTTACACTAGCTGCTTGTTTAAGTCATGATTTGACTCAAAATAGTTATATATTCTGTAGGAACACAAAATATCGATTTTTTATGTGAAATAAATAGTGGTCCAAATTTTTATATGAAAATCAAGTAAAACATAAAAGTGGTTATAAGTCGGTAAATAGTGCTCCAAATGGAAAAAGGACTATCATCTGTTATCACTTATATTTTTCACCAAAAATCGATTTTTATATGAAAATCAAGTAAAACATAAAAGTGGCTATAAGTCGGTAAATAGTGGTCCAAATGGAAAAAGGATGATAATCTGTGATCACTTATATTTTCCAACAAAAATCGATTTTTATATGAAAATCAAGTAAAACATAAAAGTGGCTATAAGTCGGTAAATAGTGCTCCAAATGGAAAAAGGACCATCATCTGTGATCACTTATATTTTTCACCAAAAGTCGATTTTTATATGAAAATCAAGTAAAACATAAAAGAGGCTATAAGGTGGTAAATAGTGCTCCAAATGGAAAAAGGATGATAATCTGTGATCACTTATATTTTCCAACAAAAATCAATTTTAATATGAAAATCAAGTAAAACATAAAAGTGGCTATAAGTCGGTAAATAGTGGTCCAAATGGAAAAAAGACCATCATCGATTTTTATATGAAAATCAAGTAAAACATAAAAGTGGCTATAAGTCGGTAAATAGTGCTCCAAATGGATAAAGGATCTGTGATCACTTATATTTTCCACCAAAAATCGATTTTTATATGAAAATCAAGTAAAACATAAAAGTGGCTATAAGTCGGTAAATAGTGGTCGAAATGGAAAAAGGACCATCATCTGTGATCACTTATATTTTCCACCAACAATCGATTTTTATATGAAAATCAAGTAAAACATAAAAGCGGCTATAAGTCGGTAAATAGTGGTCCAAATGGATAAAGGATGATAATCTGTTATCACTTATATTTTCCACCAAAAATCGGTTTTTATATGAAAATCAAGTAGAACATAAAAGTGGCTATAACTTGGTAAATAGTGGTCCAAATGGATCTTATCACTTATATTTTCCACCAAAAATGGATTTTTATATGAAAATCAAGTAAAACATAAAAGTGGGTATAAGTCGGTAAATAGTGGTCCAAATGGAAAAAGGATGATAATCTGTGATCACTTATATTTTCCACCAAAAATCGATTTTTATATGAAAATCATGTAAAACATAAAAGTGGCTATAAGTCGGTAAATAGTGGTCCAAATGGATAAAGGATGATAATCTGTGATCACTTATATTTTCCACCAAAAACCGATTTTTATATGAAAATCAAGTAAAACATAAAAGTGGCTATAAGTCGGTAAATAGTGGTCCAAATGGAAAAAAGACCATCATCGATTTTTATATGAAAATCAAGTAAAACATAAAAGTGGCTATAAGTCGGTAAATAGTGCTCCAAATGGATAAAGGATCTGTGATCACTTATATTTTCCACCAAAAATCGATTTTTATATGAAAATCAAGTAAAACATAAAAGTGGTTATTAGTCGGTAAATATTGCTACAAATGGATAAAGGATGATAATCTGTGATCACTAATATTTTCCACCAAAAACCGATTTTTATATGAAAATCAAGTAAAACATAAAAGTGGCTATAAGTCGGTAAATATTGGTCCAAATGGATAAAGGATGATAATCTGTGATCACTTATATTTTCCACCAAAAACCGATTTTTATATGAAAATCAAGTAAAACATAAAAGTGGCTATACGTCGGTAAATAGTGGTCCAAAAGGACCATCATGTGTGATCACTTATATTTTCCACCAAAAATCGATTTTTATATGAAAATCATGTAAAACATAAAAGTGGCTATAAGTCGGTAAATAGTGGTCCAAATGGATAAAGGATGATAATCTGTGATCACTTATATTTTCCACCAAAAATCGATTTTTATATGAAAATCAAGTAAAACATAAAAGTGGCTATAAGTCGGTAAATAGTGGTCCAAATGAAAAAAAGACCATCATCGATTTTTATATGAAAATCAAGTAAAACATAAAAGTGGCTATAAGTCGGTAAATAGTGCTCCAAATGGATAAAAGATGATAATCTGTGATCACTTATATTTTCCACCAAAAATCGATTTTTATATGAAAATCAAGTAAAACATAAAAGTGGCTATAAGTCGGTAAATAGTGGTCGAAATGGAAAAAGGACCATCGTCTGTGATCACTTATATTTTCCACCAACAATCGATTTTTATATGAAAATCAAGTAAAATATAAAAGGGGCTATAAGTCGGTAAATAGTGGTCCAAATGGAAAAAGGATGATAATCTGTGATCACTTATATTTTCCACCAAAAATCGATTTTTATATGAAAATCATGTAAAACATAAAAGTGGCTATAAGTCGGTAAATAGTGGTCCAAATGGATAAAGGATGATAATCTGTGATCACTTATATTTTCCACCAAAAATCGATTTTTATATGAAAATCAAGTAAAACATAAAAGTGGCTATAAGTCGGTAAATAGTGGTCCAAATGGAAAAAAGACCATCATCGATTTTTATATGAAAATCAAGTAAAACATAAAAGTGGCTATAAGTCGGTAAATAGTGCTCCAAATGGATAAAGGATGATAATCTGTGATCACTTATATTTTCCACCAAAAATCGATTTTTATATGAAAATCAAGTAAAACATAAAAGTGGTTATTAGTCGGTAAATATTGCTCCAAATGGATAAAGAATGATAATCTGTGATCACTTATATTTTTCACCAAAAATCGATTTTTATATGAAAATGAAGTAAAACATAAAAGTGGTTATTAGTCGGTAAATATTGCTCCAAATGGATAAAGGATGATAATCTGTGATCACTTATATTTTCCACCAAAAATCGATTTTTATATGAAAATCAAGTAAAACATAAAAGTGGTTATTAGTCGGTAAATATTGCTCCAAATGGATAAAGGATGATAATCTGTGATCACTTATATTTTTCACCAAAAATCGATTTTTATATGAAAATCAAGTAAAACATAAAAGTGGCTATAAGTCGGTAAATAGTGGTCCAAATGGAAAAAGGATGATAATCTGTGATCACTTATATTTTCCAACAAAAATCGATTTTTATATGAAAATCAAGTAAAACATAAAAGTGGCTATAAGTCGGTAAATAGTGCTCCAAATGGAAAAAGGACCATCATCTGTGATCACTTATATTTTTCACCAAAAGTCGATTTTTATATGAAAATCAAGTAAAACATAAAAGAGGCTATAAGGTGGTAAATAGTGCTCCAAATGGAAAAAGGATGATAATCTGTGATCACTTATATTTTCCAACAAAAATCAATTTTAATATGAAAATCAAGTAAAACATAAAAGTGGCTATAAGTCGGTAAATAGTGGTCCAAATGGAAAAAAGACCATCATCGATTTTTATATGAAAATCAAGTAAAACATAAAAGTGGCTATAAGTCGGTAAATAGTGCTCCAAATGGATAAAGGATCTGTGATCACTTATATTTTCCACCAAAAATCGATTTTTATATGAAAATCAAGTAAAACATAAAAGTGGCTATAAGTCGGTAAATAGTGGTCGAAATGGAAAAAGGACCATCATCTGTGATCACTTATATTTTCCACCAACAATCGATTTTTATATGAAAATCAAGTAAAACATAAAAGCGGCTATAAGTCGGTAAATAGTGGTCCAAATGGATAAAGGATGATAATCTGTTATCACTTATATTTTCCACCAAAAATCGGTTTTTATATGAAAATCAAGTAGAACATAAAAGTGGCTATAACTTGGTAAATAGTGGTCCAAATGGATCTTATCACTTATATTTTCCACCAAAAATGGATTTTTATATGAAAATCAAGTAAAACATAAAAGTGGGTATAAGTCGGTAAATAGTGGTCCAAATGGAAAAAGGATGATAATCTGTGATCACTTATATTTTCCACCAAAAATCGATTTTTATATGAAAATCATGTAAAACATAAAAGTGGCTATAAGTCGGTAAATAGTGGTCCAAATGGATAAAGGATGATAATCTGTGATCACTTATATTTTCCACCAAAAACCGATTTTTATATGAAAATCATGTAAAACATAAAAGTGGCTATAAGTCGGTAAATAGTGGTCCAAATGGAAAAAAGACCATCATCGATTTTTATATGAAAATCAAGTAAAACATAAAAGTGGCTATAAGTCGGTAAATAGTGCTCCAAATGGATAAAGGATCTGTGATCACTTATATTTTCCACCAAAAATCGATTTTTATATGAAAATCAAGTAAAACATAAAAGTGGTTATTAGTCGGTAAATATTGCTACAAATGGATAAAGGATGATAATCTGTGATCACTTATATTTTCCACCAAAAACCGATTTTTATATGAAAATCAAGTAAAACATAAAAGTGGCTATAAGTCGGTAAATATTGGTCCAAATGGATAAAGGATGATAATCTGTGATCACTTATATTTTCCACCAAAAACCGATTTTTATATGAAAATCAAGTAAAACATAAAAGTGGCTATACGTCGGTAAATAGTGGTCCAAAAGGACCATCATGTGTGATCACTTATATTTTCCACCAAAAATCGATTTTTATATGAAAATCATGTAAAACATAAAAGTGGCTATAAGTCGGTAAATAGTGGTCCAAATGGATAAAGGATGATAATCTGTGATCACTTATATTTTCCACCAAAAATCGATTTTTATATGAAAATCAAGTAAAACATAAAAGTGGCTATAAGTCGGTAAATAGTGGTCCAAATGAAAAAAAGACCATCATCGATTTTTATATGAAAATCAAGTAAAACATAAAAGTGGCTATAAGTCGGTAAATAGTGCTCCAAATGGATAAAAGATGATAATCTGTGATCACTTATATTTTCCACCAAAAATCGATTTTTATATGAAAATCAAGTAAAACATAAAAGTGGCTATAAGTCGGTAAATAGTGGTCGAAATGGAAAAAGGACCATCGTCTGTGATCACTTATATTTTCCACCAACAATCGATTTTTATATGAAAATCAAGTAAAATATAAAAGGGGCTATAAGTCGGTAAATAGTGGTCCAATTGGAAAAAGGATGATAATCTGTGATCACTTATATTTTCCACCAAAAATCGATTTTTATATGAAAATCATGTAAAACATAAAAGTGGCTATAAGTCGGTAAATAGTGGTCCAAATGGATAAAGGATGATAATCTGTGATCACTTATATTTTCCACCAAAAATCGATTTTTATATGAAAATCATGTAAAACATAAAAGTGGCTATAAGTCGGTAAATAGTGCTCCAAATGGATAAAAGATGATAATCTGTGATCACTTATATTTTCCACCAAAAATCGATTTTTATATGAAAATCAAGTAAAACATAAAAGTGGCTATAAGTCGGTAAATAGTGGTCGAAATGGAAAAAGGACCATCGTCTGTGATCACTTATATTTTCCACCAAAAATCGATTTTTATATGAAAATCAAGTAAAATATAAAAGGGGCTATAAGTCGGTAAATAGTGGTCCAATTGGAAAAAGGATGATAATCTGTGATCACTTATATTTTCCACCAAAAATCGATTTTTATATGAAAATCAAGTAAAACATAAAAGTGGCTATAAGTCGGTAAATAGTGGTCCAAATGGATAAAGGATGATAATCTGTGATCACTTATATTTTTCACCAAAAATCGATTTTTATATGAAAATGAAGTAAAACATAAAAGTGGTTATTAGTCGGTAAATATTGCTCCAAATGGATAAAGGATGATAATCTGTGATCACTTATATTTTCCACCAAATATCGATTTTTATATGAAAATCTAGTAAAACATAAAAGTGGCTGTAAGTCGGTAAATAGTGGACCAAATGGATAAAAGATGATCTGTGATCACTTTTATTTATCGATTTTTAAAAAGGACCATCATCTGTGATCACTTATATTTTCCACCAAAAATTGATTTTTATATGAAAATCATGTAAAACATAAAAGTGGCTATAAGTCGGTAAATAGTGGTCCAAATGGATAAAGGATGATAATCTGTGATCACTTATATTTTCCACCAAAAATCGATTTTTATATGAAAATCAAGTAAAACATAAAAGTGGCTATAAGTCGGTAAATAGTGGTCCAAATGGATAAAGGATGATAATCTGTGATCACTTATATTTTCCACCAAAAACCGATTTTTATATGAAAATCAAGTAAAACATAAAAGTGGCTATACGTCGGTAAATAGTGGTCCAAAAGGACCATCATGTGTGATCACTTATATTTTCCACCAAAAATCGATTTTTATATGAAAATCATGTAAAACATAAAAGTGGCTATAAGTCGGTAAATAGTGCTCCAAATGGATAAAAGATGATAATCTGTGATCACTTACATTTTCCAACAAAAATCGATTTTTATACGAAAATCAAGTAAAACATAAAAGTGGCTATAAGTCGGTAAATAGTGGTCCAAATGGAAAAAGGACCATCATCTGTGATCACTTATATTTTTCACCAAAAATCGATTTTAATATGAAAATCAAGTAAAACATAAAAGTGGGTATAAGTCGGTAAATAGTGGTCCAAATGGATAAAGGATGATAATCTGTGATCACTTATATTTTCCACCAAAAATCGATTTTTATATGAAAATCAAGTAAAACATAAAAGTGGCTATAAGTCGGTAAATAGTGCTCCAAATGGATAAAGGATGATAATCTGTGATCACTTATATTTTCCAACAAAAATCGATTTTTATATGAAAATCAAGTAAAACATAAAAGTGGCTATAAGTCGGTAAATAGTGGTCCAAATGGATAAAGGATGATAATCTGTGATCACTTATATTTTCCACCAAATAGCGATTTTTATATGAAAATCAAGTAAAACATAAAAGTGGCTATAAGTCGGTAAATAGTGGTCCAAATGGATAAAGGATGATAATCTGTGATCACTTATATTTTCCACCAAAAACCGATTTTTATATGAAAATCAAGTAAAACATAAAAGTGGCTATACGTCGGTAAATAGTGGTCCAAATGGAAAAAGGACCATCATGTGTGATCACTTATATTTTCCACCAAAAATCGATTTTTATATGAAAATCATGTAAAACATAAAAGTGGCTATAAGTCGGTAAATAATGCTCCAAATGGATAAAGGATGATAATCTGTGATCACTTATATTTTCCAACAAAAATCGATTTTTATATGATAATCATGTAAAACATAAAAGTGGTAAAACATAAGTCGGTAAATATTGCTCCAAATGAATAAAGGATGATAATCTGTGATCACTTATATTTTTCACCAAATATCGATTTTTATATGAAAATCAAGTAAAACATAAAAGTGGCTATAAGTCGGTAAATAGTGGTCCAAATGGAAAAAGGACCATCATCTGTGATCACTTATATTTTCAACCAAAAATCGATTTTTATATGAAAATCATGTAAAACATAAGTCGGTAAATAATGCCCCAAATGGATAAAGGATTTTATATGAAAATCAAGTAAAACATAAAAGTGGCTATAAGTCGGTAAATAGTGGTCCAAATGGAAAAAGGATGATAATCTGTGATCACTTATATTTTCCACCAAAAATCGATTTTTATATGAAAATCAAGTAAAACATAAAAGTGGCTATACGTCGGTAAATAGTGGTCCAAAAGGACCATCATGTGTGATCACTTATATTTTCCACCAAAAATCGATTTTTATATGAAAATCATGTAAAACATAAAAGTGGCTATACGTCGGTAAATAGTGGTCCAAAAGGACCATCATGTGTGATCACTTATATTTTCCACCAAAAATCGATTTTTATATGAAAATCATGTAAAACATAAAAGTGGCTATAAGTCGGTAAATAGTGCTCCAAATGGATAAAGGATGATAATCTGTGATCACTTATATTTTCCAACAAAAATCGATTTTTATATGATAATCATGTAAAACATAAAAGTGGTAAAACATAAGTCGGTAAATAGTGGTCCAAATGGAAAAAGGACCATCATCTGTGATCACTTATATTTTCCACCAACAATCGATTTTTATATGAAAATCAAGTAAAACATAAAAGCGGCTATAAGTCGGTAAATAGTGGTCCAAATGGATAAAGGATGATAATCTGTTATCACTTATATTTTCCACCAAAAATCGGTTTTTATATGAAAATCAAGTAGAACATAAAAGTGGCTATAACTTGGTAAATAGTGGTCCAAATGGATCTTATCACTTATATTTTCCACCAAAAATGGATTTTTATATGAAAATCAAGTAAAACATAAAAGTGGGTATAAGTCGGTAAATAGTGGTCCAAATGGAAAAAGGATGATAATCTGTGATCACTTATATTTTCCACCAAAAATCGATTTTTATATGAAAATCATGTAAAACATAAAAGTGGCTATAAGTCGGTAAATAGTGGTCCAAATGGAAAAAGGATGATAATCTGTGATCACTTATATTTTCCACCAAAAATCGATTTTTATATGAAAATCAAGTAAAACATAAAAGTGGCTATAAGTCGGTAAATAGTGGTCGAAATGGAAAAAGGACCATCGTCTGTGATCACTTATATTTTCCACCAACAATCGATTTTTATATGAAAATCAAGTAAAACATAAAAGCGGCTATAAGTCGGTAAATAGTGGTCCAAATGGATAAAGGATGATAATCTGTTATCACTTATATTTTCCACCAAAAATCGGTTTTTATATGAAAATCAAGTAGAACATAAAAGTGGCTATAACTTGGTAAATAGTGGTCCAAATGGATCTTATCACTTATATTTTCCACCAAAAATGGATTTTTATATGAAAATCAAGTAAAACATAAAAGTGGGTATAAGTCGGTAAATAGTGGTCCAAATGGAAAAACGATGATAATCTGTGATCACTTATATTTTCCACCAAAAATCGATTTTTATATGAAAATCATGTAAAACATAAAAGTGGCTATAAGTCGGTAAATAGTGGTCCAAATGGAAAAAGGATGATAATCTGTGATCACTTATATTTTCCACCAAAAATCGATTTTTATATGAAAATCATGTAAAACATAAAAGTGGCTATAAGTCGGTAAATAGTGGTCCAAATGGAAAAAGGATGATAATCTGTGATCACTTATATTTTCCACCAAAAATCGATTTTTATATGAAAATCAAGTAAAACATAAAAGTGGCTATAAGTCGGTAAATAGTGGTCGAAATGGAAAAAGACCATCGTCTGTGATCACTTATATTTTCCACCAAAAATCGATTTTTATATGAAAATCAAGTAAAACATAAAAGTGGCTATAAGTCGGTAAATAGTGCTACAAATGGATAAAGGATGATAATCTGTGATCACTTATATTTTTCACCAAAAATCGATTTTTATATGAAAATCAAGTAAAACATAAAAGTGGTTATTAGTCGGTAAATATTGCTCCAAATGGATAAAGGATGATAATCTGTGATCACTTATATTTTTCACCAAAAATCGATTTTTATATGAAAATCAAGTAAAACATAAAAGTGGCTATAAGTCGGTAAATAGTAGTCCAAATGGATAAAAGATGATCTGTGAACACTTTTATTTATCGATTTTTAAAAAGGACCATCATTTGTGATCACTTATATTTTCCACCAAAAATCGATTTTTATATGAAAATCTAGTAAAACATAAAAGTGGCTGTAAGTCGGTAAATAGTAGTCCAAATGGATAAAAGATGATCTGTGATCACTTTTATTTATCGATTTTTAAAAAGGACCATCATTTGTGATCACTTATATTTTCCACCAAAAATCGATTTTTATATGAAAATCAAGTAAAACATAAAAGTTGCTATAAGTCGGTATACAGTGGTCCAAATGGAAAAAGGACCATCATCTGTGATCACTTATATTTTTCACCAAAAATCGATTTTTATATGAAAATCAAGTAAAACATAAAAGTTGCTATAAGTCGGTAAATAGTAGTCCAAATGGATAAAAGATGATCTGTGATTACTTTTATTTATCGATTTTTAAAAAGGACCATCATTTGTGATCACTTATATTTTCCACCAAAAATCGATTTTTATATGAAAATCTAGTAAAACATAAAAGTGGCTGTAAGTCGGTAAATAGTAGTCCAAATGGATAAAAGATGATTTGTGATCACTTTTATTTATCGATTTTTAAAAAGGACCATCATTTGTGATCACTTATATTTTCCACCAAAAATCGATTTTTATATGAAAATCAAGTAAAACATAAAAGTTGCTATAAGTCGGTATACAGTGGTCCAAATGGAAAAAGGACCATCATCTGTGATCACTTATATTTTTCACCAAAAATCGATTTTTATATGAAAATCAAGTAAAACATGAAAGTGGCTATAAGTCGGTAAATAGTGCTCCAAATGGATAAAGGATGATAATCTGTGATCACTTATATTTTCCAACAAAAATCGAATTTTATATGAAAATCAAGTAAAACATAAAAGTGGCTATAAGTCGGTAAATAGTGCTCCAAATGTATAAAGGATGATAATCTGTGATCACTTATATTTTTCACCAAATATCGATTTTTATATGAAAATCTAGTAAAACATAAAATTGGCTGTAAGTCGGTAAATATTGCTCCAAATGAATAAAGGATGATAATCTGTGATCACTTATATTTTTCACCAAATATCGATTTTTATATGAAAATCTAGTAAAACATAAAAGTGGCTATAAGTCGGTAAATAGTGCTCCAAATGGAAAAAGGACCATCATCTGTTATCACTTATATTTTCCACCAAAAATCGTTTTTTATATGAAAATCAAGTAAAACATAAAAGTCGCTATAAGTCGGTAAATAGTGGTCCAAATGGATAAAGGATGATAATCTGTGATCACTTATATTTTTCACCAAATATCGATTTTTATATGAAAATCAAGTAAAACATAAAAGTGGCTATAAGTCGGTAAATAGTGCTCCAAATGGAAAAAGGACCATCATCTGTGATCACTTATATTTTTCACCAAATATCGATTTTTATATGAAAATCTAGTAAAACATAAAAGTGGCTGTAAGTCGGTACATAGTGGTCCAAATGGATAAAAGATGATCTGTGATCACTTTTATTTATCGATTTTTAAAAAGGACCATCATCTGTGATAACTTATATTTTCCACCAAAAATCGATTTTTATATGAAAATCAAGTAAAACACAAAAGTTGCTATAAGTCGGTATACAGTGGTCCAAATGCAAAAAGGACCATCATCTGTGATCACTTATATTTCCCACCAAAAATCGATTTTTATATGAATATCAAGTAAAACATAAAAGTGCCTATAAGTCGGTAAATAGTGGTCCAAATGGAAAAAGGACCATCATCTGTGATCACTTATATTTTTCACCAAATATCGATTTTTATATGAAAATCAAGCAAAACTGAAAAGTGGCTATAAGTCGGTAAATAGTGCTCCAAATGGATAAAGGATGATAATCTGTGATCACTTATATTTAATACCAAAAATCGATTTTTATATCAAAATCAATTAAAACATAAAAGTGGCTATAAGTCGATAAATAGTGCTCCAAATTGAAAAAGGACCATAATCTGTTATCACTTATATTTTCCACCAAAAATCGTTTTTTATATGAAAATCAAGTAAAAACATAAAGTGGCTATAAGTCGGTAAATAGTGCTCCAAATTGAAAAAGGACCATCATCTGTTATCACTTATATTTTTCACCAAAAATCGAGTTTTATATGAAAATCAAGTAAAACATAAAAGTGGCTATAAGTCGGTAAATAGTGGTCCAAATGGATAAAGGATGATAATCTGTGATCACTCATATTTTTCACCAAAAATCGATTTTTATATGAAAATCAAGTAAAACATAAAAGTGGCTATAAGTCGGTAAATATTGCTCCAAATGGATAAAGGATGATAATCTGTGATCACTTATATTTTTCACCAAAAATGGATTTTTATATGAAAATCAAGTAAAACATAAAAGTGGCTATAAGTCGGTAAATATTGCTCCAAATGGATAAAGGATGATAATCTGTGATCACTTATATTTTTCACCAAAAATGGATTTTTATATGAAAATCAAGTAAAACATAAAAGTAGCTATAATTCAGTAAATAGTGCTCCAAATGGAAAAAAGACCATCATCTGTGATCACTTATCTTTTCCACCAAATATCGATTTTTTATGTGAAAATCAAATAAAACATAAAAGTGGCTATAAGTCGGTAAATAGTGATCCAAATGGAAAAAGGACCATCATCTGTTATCACTTATTTATTTCACCAAAAAATATGAAAATCAAGTAAAACATAAAAGTGGCTATAAGTCGGTAAATCGTGCTCCAAATGGAAAAAAGACAATCATCTGTTATCACTTATATTTTTCACCAAAAATCGATTTTTATATGAAAATCAAGTAAAACATAAAAGTGGCTATAAGTCCGTAAATAGTGGTCCAAATCAATAAAGGATGACAATCTGTGATCACTTGCATTTTTTACCAAACATCGATTTTTATATGAAAATCAAGTAACACATAAAACTGGCTATAAGTCGGTAAATATTGCTCCAAATGGATAAAGGATGATAATCTGTGATCACTTATATTGTCCACCAAAAATGGATTTTTATATGAAAATCAAGTAAAACATAAAAGTGGCTATAAGTTGGTAAATAGTGGTCCAAATGTAAAAAAGACCATCATCTGTGATTTTTCACCAAAAATCGACTTTTATATGAAAATTAAGTAAATCATAGGACCATTATCTGTGATCACTTATATTTTCCAATAAAAATCGATTTTTATATGAAAATCAAGTAAACCATAAAAGTGGCGATAAGTCGGTAAATAGTGGTCCAAATGAAAAAAGGATGATAATCTGTGATCACTTATATTTTCCACCAAAAATCGATTTTAATATGAAAATCAAGTAAAACATAAAAGTGGCTATAAGTCGGTAGATAGTGAAAAAAGGTTTTTATATGAAAATCAAGGGACCAGCGTATGTCAGAAGACTTTAGTTGGAGTAAAGTGAGTGAGACAAATTAAAATATTAATAAAAACACAATTTTCCAACATTCTTAATTAATATCTCAAACGTTCGACGCACTGGGTTTTCTTCAATACTTTTCCTGATATTATACCGCCTAAATGTTTCAAGTCATGTAAATACTAGTTTTATTGTAATTTCTTATTCAT
Source organism: Calliphora vomitoria (assembly GCA_942486065.2). NCBI lineage: Eukaryota > Metazoa > Arthropoda > Insecta > Diptera > Calliphoridae > Calliphora > Calliphora vomitoria. Next base: position 109,903,712 of record OW818030.2, on the reverse strand, counting down.
TTCTTTCAGTGTATGACTTTTTATTTAAAATATCAGAGAGTATTAATTACCGTTACCGAACACTTATACTAAAACTCTTCTACTTATACCAAAGGCAATAACAAACATTGCAACTACAACAATAACATTAACAGCAACACTAACAACAACAACATTCAAAATAAAACATAAACAAAAAAGAAAAACACATCCTCTTCCGTATAAGGGTTGATTGTTGTTAGCAATTGTAACTGTCAAAGTTTCTTTCGCTTATTTCATGTTTCTTTACATTTTTTCCTCTTTGTTATTTTTATCAATGACATTTAAGCCAGACAAACACTTTTTTTTATATATTTCTTTATTCTTTTCAGCAATATTTTTAGCAATTATTAAGAAAAGGTGAACAATTTTGTTAAAATTGTATTTTAAAGGCTTTTGTTATTAACAATTATTTTATAATAAGCATTTAGGTTTACTTTCGCAAAGGGTGGCGAACGAACACTTGTTAAAAAAGAAACAACAATTTCTTGATAATATTATTGATTTTTTTAATAAAATTTTATACTAACACTTAACATTTTAAACCATTAACACTGTAGGAAGGAGGCACCTTGACACTTTTTTTTAATATTTAATTACAAAAACTTATGTTGCCATTATTTACACTTAATTGCAATTAACTTAAACTATTATTATTATTATTTAATTGGTGTATGCTTTTTGTTATTGCTTTAAAGCATTTATTTTTGTTAAATCGTTTATAATTTTGTGTGTGTTTTTAACAAAAAAAAATATACGATTTTGTTGCACACTTCCGCGTGTTTATTTCGCACCGTCAAAAATTCAACTGTTTTTCTTTAATTCGCTATTTTATCTTGTCATCATGCATTTTTGTTCTGCTGCCTTTCTTTGCTTTTTAATGTCCTTTTGTTTAGATGTTTCGGTATATGCCACCCTTATAACGACAGACACAACAGCACTTGACACTTGAAATGTCAGTTTTAAGTCATGTTATAATAATAAAAACAAAAATTCATATAGAGGAAATTGTTAAGAGAGAGTTTAATGTGAGAGGATTCAATATGTGTTTTAGTAAAGCGCATGCTTGCGTAAAGTTAGGAAGTAAATAAAACACTGAAAGAAATCGAGGGTGGAAATGTGAGTAGTCGAACTACTTGTTTCATATAAGCGTCTTCAAACGAATAATTTTAAATGTTGGTTTTTTAAACTAATGAAGTTAAACAGCAGTGGTATTAATGTGCAGACAGTGGGACTAATAGTGGATAATTTAAAGGCTTTCAATAACAGTTTATAATACATATTTTCGGGTAATTTTTATTTTTTATTTCTTTTTTGATACAAATATAAAACAAATGGCTACTTTACTCATCCTAGGTAATGTAGCAAAGAGTAAATTGTCGCTCTAGTATCCCTAAGTAATGCAGAGAATAGTGAACATAAACTTTTTTAAATTTTAATTTAGGAACTACGTAGTTTTTTTTTTACTCACCAAAAGTAATGCCTTGTGGAATCAACTTAATAGTTAAAAACCGGCACCAAGAATTAAAATGTTAATAAATGAAATATTTTTTCTAACATTCTATTAAACAACATTTTAAAAATGTAATATAAATTTTTTTTCTTCAGAATTTATTGTTCATAATTTATGTCATTCCCAACATAACATATTAGTTAGCTAGTGAGGTAGTTCCTCTTGAGATATGCTCATGTTAAAATAACCAGCCACATATCTAACTAACGTTAAAATAACTAGGTTGGTGACAGTCATTAGAAACGCTTGATGCTCTCTAATTGCATTCCAATCCAAGGCTAAATTTGAAATAATTATGCGCACAGTGGTTTAGAAATCAGTACCAAGCTCGGTATTCGCGACTACCCATTATCGCAACGGCTTATTTTTTAACATAGCAGGTTCTATAATCGCGACAGTTTACGGAAAACAGGTTCTATTTTCGCGACTTTTATCTGTTTGTTTTAAACTTCATTACAAAGTCTATAACCAAAAATGAGAAATCCTCGTCTTTTGGTATATTAACCTTTTTGGTTGATTTTGATATTCAGTTTTGTCAGTTTATTCGTGTTATTTGTTGTGTAGATACATCTTTTAATATGGGAAAAGTAAAAACGAAAGATTTTAAAAAAATTTAAAAGTGGAGATTCAATAAATTCAATTTGCGTGAATTACATACAAGTTACATAAGTCTTCGGTTTACCGCATTATAAAGCAAGAAAATTCAATAAGAAAGTTCATACGTACAACAGAAAGTGGCCCTGGCAAACGTTGCACCTTAAAGAACGCTGTGTACCCAAGAATGGAAAAAATGCTTTATAGGTGGTTTCTAAAACAAAGAGAAAAACATGTTCCAATATCAGCAGCGATTTTACGAACATTTGTTTTCAAAAATTTATCAAACTAATTCAGGTTTTAATGCCAGTGAAGGATGGTTAAAGAAATTTAAACGTCGACATGGAATTAGATTCTTAAAAATTACAAGCGAAATTGTCAACTTGTTGATCCATTTGTGAAAGAGTTTAAGGATTATGTTGATGAGCCGACGAATCTGGTTTATATTATAGGATGCTTCCAATTCACACTCTTGTCACATGTAATGAGAAAACAGCGCCCGGAAGAAAAATATGTAAAGAACGAATAACTTGTTTGCCCTGTTCAAATGTGAATGGCACAGATAAACTGAAATTGTTGGTTGTTGGGAAATCGAAAAACCCACGCGCCTTTAAAGGCTTTTTCAATAATCCTGTAATATACAACTCCAGTAATAACGCCTGGATGACATCATTTATATTCAAGGACTGGTTCATCACAAATTTGTTATCCGCGTAAGTTAATTTTCACCAATTAGTAAAAGTAAGTTGTTCATAAGTAAATATTTTTTAGGTCCGAGAATTTTTGGCATTTAGATAACGCGACGTGTCACCCAGTGAGGAACTAAAAAGTGATGACGGTTTAATTATAGCAAAGAATCGACCCACCAATTGCACAGCGCTTATTCAACCGTTAGTTCAAAACGTTATCAACTTGGTCATATCAAATTATATACAAGTAAGAAAGTATGGTCGGTCAAGCCCGACCATATAATACCCTACACTAAGAAATGAGCAAAAACATTTTTCTTTCAAAATTTCAATAATTTATATTCGTGAGCGATTTTCGGAAGTGGGCCTTATATGGGAGCTATGACCAATTATGGACCGATCACCATGAAATTAAGTAGTGTGATTAATGTCTATATGAAAGTTATTTATGTTGCATTTTATGTGTATACCAACATTTTTAAGAGATTTATTATCGTTAAAGTGATTATCGGAAGCAGGCCTTATATGGGAGCTATGACTAATTAGCGACCGATCAACATAAAATTTGGTGACATGAATTCTGTATATATAAAACTTATTTAGAGAAAAACTTGTGTAGATACATATATAAGTTAAACATTTATGACCGATAAAGTCCAATTTTGGTAGGACATTTGTATGGGGGCTAGGTGAAATAATGATCCGATTTCAGCCAGTTTCAATAGGGTTCGTCCTTGGGCAGAAAAAATTATATGGACCGAATTTTATCGAAATATCTTCAAAAATGCGACCTGTACTCTGCGCACAAGGTTTACATGGACAACCAGCCAGCCAGACGGACGGACATCGTTTAATCGACTCAGAAAGTGATTCTGAGTCGATCGGTATACTTTAAGGTGGGTGTTAGACTAATATTTTTGGGCGTTACAAACATCTGCACAAATCCAATATGCCCTCCCCACTATAGTGGTGTAGGGTATAAAAACAACTGCTCATGCACTTGCTTGACCAGAAGGGAACAAAGATTCTAGCTATGTCCTGGGATAAAATATCAGTGTCAACTATCCGAAAATCCTGGAACGCCTTGCTCGAATTAGGTACTAAATGGAGTGAAGAGGATAACATGCTTTTAAATTTTTTACAAAATATAATTCCGGAAGAAAACGAAGATCTTTCTACTATTGGTACACTTGTAGCTCAAATTGATACGGAACATCTTTTCACGAATGCTGACATAAACAACTGGATTCAAGAAAAATTTCATGTGAAAAGTAATGAGGAGCAAATGGAATTATCAGATATGGAATCGGAGAATTTATACGATAGTGGTCATGAAGAAAACAAAATTAAAGTGGACGATTGCTTAACATCGATAAACATATGCATACAATGGGCTTTGGAAAATGATAAGCCGACAACAGCACTATATGAACTACGTGATTCAGCTGTTGTTTTAAAAAATAATTTGCCAAAAAAGCAACTCAAAATCTACAATTTCTTTATAAATGTTTAATATGTAATATGTATATCAAAAAAAAAGGGGTTTAATTTTAAAAATTACATACATTTTTTCAATAAAATGTTGAGTTCTGTTTTCGCGAAAATTCAGTCTTCGCGACAGGTCTGGTTTTTAATTATTCGCGAATACCGAGCTTGTACTGTATTTTAAAGACATCGTTTGGTATAATTTCGTATGTTTTTAAAGTGAGCAAGTTTCGATCAATCCTATTTTTAGTCAAAGTACTTAGAATGATAGAAAAGTAATTTATACAAAGTTAGAAAACTCCATAATGAATATTATCTTTTAATGGGAGGAACATCTCCCTTGTTCCGAACTAAGTTCAATTGTTGTTATTCTCAACTACGTTTGGTGATTGTCACTATTATAGTTCTCCAGATATTCTCATACTTTGTATGAGAGGGGCATGTCCCAAAGTTTGAAGAATTTCGCAATTTTAGTTATCCAGATATTCAGAATTGACCCACTGTTCCGGTCCAGATCATTTTTAGCTAAACTCCGTACAGTGATTAGAAATTGATTCATACATAGTCCGGTATTCGATATTAACGCCCACGAATCCAATTCCGACCGTTTTCAGCCAATCTATGTAAAATATAAGAGAAATATTCGGACAAAGTTTGAATAATCTTTCAATTATAATTCTCAAGATATTTAAAAATAACTATTTTCTATGTATGGTAGATGACTCATCCCCTGTTCCAATCCCTCCAATTTTTTGTTAAACCTCATGAAGTGATAAGAAATTGAATCGTGTAAAGTTAGAAAACTTTCATAATTATAGTTCTCCAAATATTCGAAACTATGTAAAAAGATAAGAGAGCTATTCAGACAAAGTTTGAAGAATCTCGCAATTATAGTGATCAAGATACTTAGAAATAACTGTTTACTTTGTATGGAAGGTAACTGATCCCTGTTTCAATCCTTCCCATTTTTGGTTAGACCGTGATAACAAATTGATTCATATAAAGTTTGAAGAATTTCACAATTATAGTACTCCAGATATTTGAAAATAAATGATAGGTGTCACGCCCACTAATCTAATCCCAACCATTTTCAGCCATACTATGTAAAAAGATAAAATAGCTATTCAAACAAAGTTTGAAGAATCTCGCAATTATAGTTACCAAGATATTTAGAAATAACTGTTTACTTTGTATGGAAAGTAACTCACCCCTGTCACGATCCTTCCCAATTTTGATAAAACTTCATGCCGTCATATGAAATTGATTCATATAAAGTTTGAAGAATTTCACAATAAAAATAAAAATAACTATTTACTTTAAATGATAGGTGCCACGCCCACTAATCTAATACCCACCATTTTCAGCCAAACTCCGTATAGTGATAAGAAATTGATTCAAGTTTAAATACTTTTACGATATTAACAAATTACAATGTGTGGGAGGTACCACGCCCACTACCACTTTATCGTCCGTTTTCACCCAAAATATGTACAATAATAAGGTAGATATTTTAAGACTTCCACAATAATAGTTCTCCAGATATTCGAAAATAACTATTTACTTTGTATGGGAAGTGAAACACCCCCTGTTTCGATCCGTCCCTATTTTATTTAAACTTCATGCACTGATAAGAAATTTGATCGTATAAAATTCAAAGACATTCGCAGTGATAATTCTATTCGAAAATAAGCATTTACTTTATATCTGTGGTGCCACGCCCATGTATCCAATATCGCCCATTTTCGGTCAAGTTCCGCCCAATGATACCAATGTAAATTCTGTGAAGTTTTGCGGCTTTTTACAGTTACAATTTATCAGATATTCCATAATAACTATTTACTTTGTAGGGGAAGTGCCACGCCCACTTGAAATTTCAAAACAGAATAAGGGAACATACAGTAAACATTTCAAGAAAATCGATCCCGTGGTTTAGGCTCCTATAAAACACAAATAAATAAATAAACAAACAAATAAATAAATAGGTATACTTTAATTTGTATACACTTATATACAAATATATTGGAAATAATTCGGTGTTTCGTGAATGTATATAGACATCTTAATGAAATTTTACACCGCCACAGTATAAACTGAAATATCCTAAATTTCTTTTACAAATTATAATAAGAATAATTATGTAAAATTTCGTTAAACAAATATTCAGTTAAAGACTCACAAGGAATTATGGCTTTAAAAAAAATTCTTAGAAATTTAAACTCAACAAATAACTAATGCTAATAATGATAAAGATATCATATACATATAAGTATGTATAACAATAACATTAGCTTTATGTTAAAAATAAAATTCATTGAAATTTTTAATGAATTACAAACATTTGCCTGACACACTGAAGTACTTTACACGAGTTGTATTACATTGCAAAAACAATGAACTTAAGTTACCCACATTAATTTCCAGCCAGCCACCCGGTTGCACCCATTAACTCAGTCACTCTACGCCATCATTTGCAGTCATATTTGAATTACAACATTCCAAATATATTTATTGTTGACTGAAGTGTGTATGTAAGAGTGAGTGAGTGAGTTGAGTGTATTTCCATTAGTATGAATATATCTGTTTGTCTGTCTGTATCTAATGTATGATTTTATTCATATCAATTGCGTTAAATAAATAAATACAATTTAATTATTAATTTATTTGACTCATTAAGTCATAAGGAAAATTATAACAATATTATAAACACATTCTTTGTTTTATTTAACTAAATTATACATACTCTCGTATACAAGTGGCAAGGAAAAACTTTTTCTTTTTATTGTTTCAATTAAACAGATGGATCTCAGTATTTGCTGTCATGTACAGTTATACTGAAATATGTAGGGATGACAGTTTTACCATCACTCTTTATGTTTATAACATATTTTTCAAATTTCATCAACAGTTAAAAATATTTTTAAAATTGGCTCTTGTTACTAACAAAGGAAATTAAAGATTCTTAAATTAAGCATGTATATTTCAATTTATACTAATAGTCAGGCTGCTAATACCGGGCGCCTCTAGATAAGACATTCAACAATATCACTAATATGGATGAGAGAACACAGGGATATTGAGAGCAATAATGTTGCTGATGCAAATGCGTTATCTGATATTAATCACTTGTGTGGTATTACACTCTCTGCTTATAAATCGCTCACTTGTCACGTATGCTATGACTTGGCTCAGGATAGATGGTCAAATGAGTCTGCATGCCAAGTGATTTACCACATTATCACCTTGATGGCTTTCCTAATCGTCAAAGTTGCGGTATTTGATATTGAGAGAACCTACATGTGGCGCATCCACAACTTGTCACTATTTGTTGCGGATATTGAACCATATTTCTTCGAGTTCTTTCTACCTAAAATGGATGATATTTATATGGGCAAATGTAGTTTCAACATTCAAATGGCGCCATCTGAACTGTGAAATAATTCAATTACAGCTTGAGACATTTCCTGATCATGTGCTTTCTCGTTTAGATGATCAGAATTGGCTCCCTTGATCGTGAATTTTTACCGCCAGAAGTGCTTGTCCTCTGTCCTTTATGATTCATTCTGTGAAACAAAATGCAAAAAGTCTATGGTTTTATCTTGTATACGAACAGGATATTCGGATCCATAGCGACAGTCAAGTAGCCTTGAAATATATCATGAATGATTATATAAAATCCAATCAGATCTGACAAGGTGCAGAGAAATTTTGTAGTGTTTTCAACCGTTTTTGTCTACTGTGGACAAGTACAAGTGATCGTATACGAAACGAGTGATCGTATACGAAAATATAAGAGTCAATTGGGGATGTACATATCACTCATATATGAGCAAAAACAAAGATAGTAAATTTATTTTAATTTTTAGTTTTTAATATAAATTTACATTTCCCATATTTCTGGACCAAGAACGAATCAAGCCAATTTCAGATACTCTGTTCTGAAGTGAAGCGTATACCAGAGTGTTCTGCATCGATCGAAACTAATAGTACTCAACTGGAGCAAGGTCTGGTCTAAAAGGCGGATGAAGCAAAATTTCCCAACCACTTCTTTCTAAATAGTTTTTAACAGTTATTACAACATATGCCTGAGCGATGCCATGGTAAAATATTACGGTTTCATGTCTGGCCGTTTTTCGACCAATGCACGCTACATACGAATCAGTTGCGATCTGTACGGGTCCCCTCTGATGGTCTGGCCAGGTTTCAGCAGCTAATAATAGATAGGACTCTTTTGCTTCCACCAAATACAGAGAATTACCTTAATGCCATGGATATTTGTCTTTGGTGTCGATTCGGCAGGTTGGCCGGGGTTCACGTGCGATCTCTTCGGTACAAAAATGATTTTCTTTTATAGCGTTGAAGCAGCTTTTCAGACATACAAAATCCTCTTTAAAGGTCTCTCAACTTCAATATGTATGGTACCCAATTTCCTTGCCTTTGGATGAATCCTGCTACTTGCAAATGTTATGAAACTGTTGATTGTGTAACTCCCAATGATTTTGCAAGTTGAGTTTGACAACAATCTTCATGGTGTAATGCCTGCAATTCTTGGTCTTCAAACTTTTTTGGCTGGCCTGGGCGATCTTTTTCTTCCATATCAAAATCACAACTTCTGAACCGCACAAAGCATCCCTCGCTCGTTGAAACCGAAACTATAATCTTCGGTGAGCTTCAGCGGTACACCCACCTTAAAGTAAACCAATCGACTCAGAATCAATTTCTGAGTCGATTAAACAATGTCCGTCCGTCCGTTTGGGTGGCTTTCCATGTAAACTTTGTGCGCAGAGTACAGGTCGCAATCTTGAAGATATTTCGATAAAATTTAGTACATATCATTTTTTCTGCTCAAAGACTAAGCCTATTGAAACTGGCTGAAATCGGTTCATTATTTCACCTAGCCCTCATACAAATGTCCTCCCGAAATTGGACTTTATCGATTATAAATGTTTAATTTATATAGGTATCTACACAAGTTTTTCTCCAAAAAAGTTTTATATATACGGAATTCATGTCACCAAATTTTATTATGATCGGTTCATAATTAGTCATAGCTCCCATATAAGGCCTGCTTCCGATAATCACTTCAACGAGCTTAAATCTCCTAAAAATGTTAGTATCCACATAAAATGGAACATAAATAACTTTCATATAGACATTAATCACACCACCTAATTTCATGGTGATCGGTCTATAATTGCTCATAGCTCCCATATAAATCACTGACGAATATAAATTACTAGCTTGACCCGGTGCGCTTCGCTACCCCTGTCGTAGTAAGAAAAATATGTAAGGATTTTATTAAAAAAAATCGGGTTTCTCCCTGTTTATCCCTTTCTGGTCAAAGTATTGAAAAAATGTATAGCCTATTGACGCTTTCAAGTAAGGATCTATCTACGTTCCAAATTTCAATAAAATCAGTTCAGCCGTTTAGGCGTGATGCTCAAACAAACAAACAAACAAACTTACAAAGACATTTATATATTTATATAGATTGAAATTCTGAAAGAAAAATGTTTTTGCTCATTTACTTAGTGTAGGGTATTATATGGTCGGGCTTGACCGACCATACTTTCTTACTTATTTTAATCTATATAAATATATAAATGTCTTTGTAAGTTTGTTTGTTTGTTTGTTTATTTGTTTGTTTGTTTGTTTGTTTGTTTGTTTGTTTGAGCATCACGCCTAAACGGCTGTACCGATTTTATTGAAATTTGGAACGTAGATAGATCCTTACTTGGAAGCGTCAATAGGCTATAAATTTTTTCAATACTTGGACCAGAAAGGGATAAAAACGGGGAAAAACGGGTAAAATTGGTACCTTTAGTTTTTAAACAATAATTACTAAACGGCTGAACCGATTTTTACATCGACAGGGGTAGCGAAGCGCACCGGGTCAATCTAGTTAAAGAAATAAAGCTAAACTTTCTGTATATGATGCTTTGTTGGTACAAAATTCGACAATTCCGAAGTAAGAAAAAACTTTGTTGTTTACACTATAATGCTTAATAACTAAGTTAAAATAAAAGATATTTATCCTTCAAAATGACATATTAGCTATTAAAAAAAAATAACGTATCAATTTACCAAAAATCATTGCTAAAAACACAACCTGAAGTGGTTCTGTTGCATAATATTTGAATCATAACCGACTAAGTAATATGACAAAAAACGTAAATCTACTTGATAAGCAATGGTTTGCTGGGAATAATTCAGTTTTCAAATCTAGATGTTTCACATTTATTTCTCATAAATGTTGCACATCTATTTTCCACAAAAAAAAATTGTTTCAAATGGAGACTTGTACCAGGACTATAAGGTGTGGATAGATCTTCTGAGATAAAAAATGTCACATGTTTCATACAACTTGTAGATATGAGATCCTAATGTGCAGCAAAATTCCAGTATGTCAATCTCTTGCTGAAGGCGATGATAAGTATATAAATATTCTCTGAGTCTTCTACCCCATCTGTGAAAATAGTCTGAGTAGTTTTGACTTGTTTATTCCATGACGCAGAAATAATCATATCCTGGCTAATTCGGATTTATTTATAAGCCCCGTCTAGAGTATTATGTTCCAGAATCCTAGTCTTCATATATAACGTGAAAAGACATCTCCCAAAAAACCAAGGATTACAGATACATTTGTCTATAGTTTGGTTTCTTATTCTTTAAATGTGCTAAATTGATAATCTCTATAGTAACTACTTATATATCGAAACACTACCTCTGCATTTATTTCTTAAACTTAAACAATTTATCTTTATGGTATTGTGAGTGTTGCTTGGTATCTATTAAATAAATTAATTTTCAAATTAGCACAATTTCCTTCACTACAAGTATAAAAACAATTGTGTTTATATTTACATTCAATTCATCACTCGTTCAAAATACTAAATTACAGTAAAGAGCAAAGTTTTTTAATTTATCTTAAAATGTTTAGATGTAATAATAACTAAAACAAGTAAATTAAATATTCCATATTGAATGCTATTACTTAAATAAACAACGGCTCTCATTTTCCGACACTGTTCACTGTTCAATATCGTTTAACAACAACATTAATCACACATCATGCTCCATTATTAATTAAACACTCTATAACTCTCACTAAAATGTAAATTATAACATTTTGGGATCATTCACTAAATTTTACTATACAATAAATTAATGAATTAGTTATTATAAACGTCCGTCCCCTAAACATTTATTTTCAAACTTTCAAAGTTTGAAATAAAATATAGTTCCTGTGTTCTTCTAAACAACTTTAGTGTTGGGGGAAAAAGAAACAGTATCGTAAATTAAAATTGCATACAGTTTTGTTTGAAGATATAAAGAAATGTTTTGCGGTTGTATGTTGTTCATTTTGCAATAATTAACTTGCTAAATGATTTATTATGATAAGTCACGTCTAGCTACTACTCTGACAACCCAACACACAGACATCAACATATATACATGCATATGTATAGCAATTTATGGACCCGAGTTTGTCTTACTGATACAACTGCTACTTTAAATATACGGTCCATCACATTACTTGGTCGTAAATAATGGGTTGGTTATTGCCCTTAAATGTTAAAATTATGTAAATACTAGTACAAATTTATACTATTTGTTATACTAACTAAATAGCAACAGCAAAAACAAAAATAATATTTATTTTATTTCTTTGTTATTTCTTATGTTTTATTTAGATTTATTATGCACATCTAATTATTAAATTGTTTTGAAGGGTGTTGAAAAAATATTAAAAAAAAAAATAAATGTGAATAGCATCTACAGTTTCCTCCTAACTTTATCAAGTTTCTTATAATGGAACCCAAGAGGTATTGATGGGTACCCACCTTTCAATTGGTCTTCCTCATACTGAAGGCGATGTTACAACTCCCTGACTCTTCTAATCCCATCTATCAGGAGAAGCTAAGTAGGTTTTACCTGTTTATTTCATTATAGTCATTATACGTATAAATACTTACGACCTGTGTAAAATGTTATTATGTTCCAGAATCTGGAATCATGAATGTAGTCTTTATTATCCGACTCTCAAAATGTCTATATGTAGTGGAAACTCTAATAATACGGGACTTCTCTATCCAGTTCGGGTAATATGCATTTATGCGTCATTGTATATTTAGGGAGCCTTCAGGAATATCCCAATTGGTTCGTTTACATCGTATCTAAAAGACTTGATATTAACTAATCTATTAATGCTTTCTTAAGGAAATTTCATACACAGTCTGTCTCCCTCACACTTAAAGCCATCTGTGAGAAGAGGCTGAGTAGTTTTGACTTGGTTATTCCATAGTAAAGTTCGAATTATGCCATGGATTACTGGGATATATACGCCCTTTCTGAATAAATTCACAAATGATTCGTTTACATCCACATGGTATTGGCCAATATATTAATGCTTTATTAGATAGATTTCAGAAACCTAGGATCATCCTATAGCTACCATCTCAATGTTGGTGTTTTGTCACACTTGCGGAAAAATTTTCCAAAACTGTTGCGTATGAGAATCTTTAAGATAACTGAATATTATTTCCTAATGAATTGGATCTGCACTACGAGCCCTCCGTACTTGAAGCCCTAGGAATGGGTTGACTTTATGTGTTTGTGAAAGGATCTTAACAAATTCGCCATCCTTCAGACATTTGATAGTATATTGTGGACTTCGGCACTGATGTTGTTGTTAAAACAGATAAGCCTGTAAAATATACTAATCGGGGCCAAGGAATTGTGCTACTTCTAGTGGTTTAGTCCATAAATTCAATGAACGATGTGATTAGTAGGGTTAGTTTTGCAGTTGAATTGTGCCGCTTCTACTGGTTTAGTCCATAAATCCATTGAACGAAGTGAAGTAGGGTTAGTTTTGCAGTTGAATGAGTGGAGGTTATCATAAGCATACATTGGTCACGGTCTGTGGGTAAGCGTTAAGCATATTTCTCTATCTCAACTCTTGTTTTCCGCGACAGGGTTTTCCCCGAGTCTACTATAGTCGGTGGCCGACCTCCACATACGACATTCATGCGGTATCCTGATGTCTCTATGAATGTCATTCAAAGCTTGATCTAATGGATCCTGGAAATAGCTCTGTCGGTTCTCCTAATGGGTCTTTGAGGGGTGTTTTATCTTAGTGATCTTTCACACCTTGGTGTTATGCTGCATAGGGAGATATGGGGCGATATCGGCGCCTTGGGCTACACGGAGCCTAAAACTGGAAAGAGTTTTTAAACTCTCAGTGGACCAGTGGTTGATCTGTAACTATGGGGAATCAGTCCCTTGTTAAATGCAAGATGGCTTTTCAGCAGAAACTGTATGAGACTGCAGAAAACAGGTGGACTAATGAACCTTCCTGTGGTACAGCGAGGTCAACTTGGCACGTATATGATGCCAGCAGAACGAATCTACTTATAAAATACCGTCATGAGCAATTAAGGCTAATTTATTACAGGACACTGTTTAATCGGGACACATGCTATAATGATTACTGTAGAAGCTACCATAATTAAGAAGAGGAAGAGACTGTGTATCACCTTTTCTGCCAATGCCCGGCTCTGACAAACCTGAGGGAACGCATCATCGGATTTCCATTCCTATCATGTTTGGAAGAACTATCAAGGATGAATCTGAGACGAATCTATTTCTTCATCCGGGAATCTGGTTGATTTAATTTGGAGTCAATACCCTGATGACTATCCCTTGAGTATCACAATGGGATCAGATTTGAATGGACCCAAGTGAGCTGCTTGAGGAGCGGCTGCCCATGGAACCTAGCCTAACCATGGGGAATCAGTGGTCCCAAAACTTGTCCTTACTGGTGTATTGTTTAGGTCTCTTCAAGAGTGGCTTAGGTGGCTGTGTTTAAAAACCACAGCGGGAAGAATATAGTTCTTTGTAGCTGATGTTTGTGTTAGTGGACAACCAAATATATCTACGAATATTCTGTTACCGAAAAAATACTTGATAATGGTTGTAAGGGCTTGGCTCAAGTGAAACCACACCTTGACATATATCGAATTGGACATTTCAGGTCGCCGATCACATACTAGACTTGTATACCAAACTGGACGCCACGCATTTCGATAATTGTACCAGTTTTTTCTGATTGACTACTTATGAATGGCATGAATTAAATAGCTCAAGCTCTTTAGCAAGGTGCTTCTACATTGATCCATGCAGTCATATACGAAGAATTGCCAATTTTGTGTTCCTTGCTAGTTCACACATTGTCTCTACCCAGTATTAAGAGCACTGTGAAATTACACCATCATGGCTGGTATTCACAATAATCGTAGACACATCTGTGTTTTATCCTCATATACTTAAAAGTCCTTCTCTCAACGTGGGTGACCACACATGACCAACGGATATATGGGGCAACCGATTCCTGTACAAGCCTTAAATTCGGCTCGAACCAATATAATACGGGGCAGCAGTGTAGTGAGGTGTTGCTGCGATGTAGAAAATTTTATAGTTATTGCTGGGTTTGACAGCCTTTGGCTGAATAACGCAGTTTATTCCGGTGCTTTGAACCGGCTATGGTGAAAATAACCGCACTGATGGACACAAGTATTGTATGAACCACACCATTCATAGCCATCTTTTTGTCTTTTGATCTTATGAACAAAGGTTTTGCTCTTAACGTTGCCATGAGACTCGATAATATATGTTTTTGTGACCGGAGGAACTTTAGTAATGCGACCAATGCGTTTAATTAGCTTTAATATGTCGATTACTATTGGACCAGCTTGAAGGGAATAATCTCTTATAGAGAATATTTTTGAGTTGTTCACTGAAGTGCTTTTATATTGCACGAATTGGGATGCATGTGTTTGTTTAAGATTATCTGACAGTATCTATACGAACTCCAATATAGTCCTAGAATACCGGACTGTTATGAACACCGGGATACCAAGATATTTGTGGAGGATGTTAAATTACGAACTCACCAACAAAGATCATCGCTCTCAAAGGTCTAGATCGGTGTAACATCTAATCGTGAAAATGTGAAGGAGAATCTCGTCGATTTTGTACAGACAAGAGGACGACAAGGGTCAAGTTGCCTATATATGAATGTGGTTGATCGATGGCTCTTACATATATTCCGTGTTGTCAAAGGCCATGTTTGGAGAACACACTAGCAGATCAAAGATTTCATATAATGATTAATGTGAAAGTTGTCATGAAAAGGAATATTTTGTGATTGAGGTCAAAAGTTTAAATGGCATCATATATTTAGTTGTTCATTTCTCATAACCCTGTCTTTTAATCATCTCATTGGTAGCGAAGGCAAAATATCCAAGTCTGCAGCTCAGTAGATGTCACAAAAGTTATCTTTGAAGTTTTACTAAGATAATTACACTTTAGATTAAAACACCCTTTACAAATCCTACTCACGTATCTATTTATAGATATAACACATCTATGTATACTTTCCTAGTATACATATTTAATGTACATTGTATATATTTGTAATTTCATTAAGTAATATTAATGATTTAATGTAATATTATTTTAGGTAATGAATGTAATTTTAATTAATACAAATGTATTTCATTTCTAAAGGTTTCTTCTAAAACACATACAAATTATTAAATTAAATTTACATTAATCAGAATAATGTTGATATGCAAAATTTAAAGCAGTTTTAAAGTATAAAATTGCTGCATTAAATTGAGGTTAGATTTAATTTGAGATGGAGAAAAAGAGGTACTTTTTGTTAGCACTATGAAATTACTCGTATACTTAAAGGTCCCTCTCTCAACGTAGGTGACCACACATGAGCAGCGGATATATGGGGCAACCGATTCCTGTACAAGGCTTAAATTCGGCTCGAACCAATATAATACGGGGCAGCAATGTAGTGATGTGTTGCTCCGATGTTGAACATTTTATAGAAGAGGTATTTTATGTTATTTTTTAAAATAATGGAATTCTCAGGCACCTTAATGGCTTTCTACGAGATGAAGAGAGCCTCCGTATCGCATATAAACATAACATATTGCTCTCTTGCTATGTTAAAGCTGTACAAATCACACTTCAATATGATGCTGTACTAAAAGAGTGTCGTAAAATGTGATCGTGTAAAGGCAGCTTTAATTTCAAATGTGGTCGTGTAAAGAGGCTTTTACTGACACACTTTTTGGACAATCGATTTTAAGTAACGCTCTCTTTATTTTTGGAAACATTTCAAAAAACTATTGTGACAATGAAAAGGGACAAACAGATAATATAAATATGGCTCATATAAACAATTAAAACAATCAAACCCTGATTTTGTTGACATTAACCAAATATTTAAAATCTCTTTTAAAATTATGTAAATATTTATTTACTTACATAAAACAATAAACTGACAGAAGTTATAAAAATAAATTTTCGATTTGAATAAATTTCCACTGAATTAATCATAATAAAATCAAATAATACACCTCCTAGTGTTATTTTTATATTAATATTCATTTCATAAATTAAATCTCAAACAGAAAAAGAAATACAAAAAAAATATATAATAAATTGCTGTTGAATTTGGAAAAAAAAAAGCAACGATTTAAATTAAATGCAACAAAAATAACAGTTTTTTCTTTAGGCAAAAAATAAATGAAAAAAATAATCAAAGCAAGCAAATTGTTTCAATGAATATGAATGAAGAAAAGGAGTGAATGAATGAAGTGGAAATATGTATGTACGAGTAGATTTTTGTGTCGTGAGTAGCACACCCGCTTTGAATAACAATCAATCAAAATAAAGCCAAAAACTGTACGCATTAGATGACCTTTTTCTTCAACACAATATTCAAGAGTGAGAATATGTGTTTTGTATATGGGGCTTTGAAAGATTTACAGAAACCAGCAAATAACCAACCAACAAACAAAAAAGAAAGGAATAGTTGCCAAAATTACAAAAAACCCATTTAAATTGGGCAGTTCACACCTTACACCATTACAATCGAGTATGTAAACAGCGAGGGAGAAAACAAAGTAAAATGTTCAGCAATAAAATTTATAGTATTCAAATCTTTATATTAGAGCACCTTTCCCAAGCTGATCATGTCCTAAACTTTACAATAGTAAGCCGCAGAAATTACGAAGTTTATAAAACATTTTCATTTATTTTAATTTAAGAATAACTATTTATTTAGGAAAGGCATAGTTAATTTCTTAATTTGTCGTAAATATAAAGTTATTAAAACAAAATATTGTTACGAAATTGCATGAATGATTTAACGGTCTGTAACGGCTGCTTGCCGTTACAGTAAGTAAAAGTTTCGATGAGAAGTTTTATAAACATGATGAATGTTGCAAGCAGCCATTACAGACCGTTCGGGCAACCGAAAATCAAATTGACCACATCGCCATCAGCAAAAAATGGCGTGGATCTCTACTGGATGTGCGTAACAGACGTGGTGCGGATATATCGAGTGATTACCATCTCTTAATCGCCACCATACGCCTTAAAGTGATAAAAAGGGTTTATAGAAGAAACTTAAAACCTACAGACTAGAAGACCCTGTCATTAGAAGCCGTTTTATCAATGCCGTCAGGGACTCCTATCAAGGGGATCAGGACACTGGGGGAGATAGATGGGCTTACATCAAGAATATCCTGATCAAGGCAGCAGAAGAACACATTGGCTACAAGACCTCGCTCAAGAAGCCATGGTTGACTGAAAGTACGTGAAATCTTATAAATCAGCGCGCAAAGGGAAACAACGGAGCAAACTTTGCCAAAACCAGAACTGCAAAACCTCTAGCCCAACAGGAATACGCAAGAGCGGATAAAAGGCTATGGAGCAAACAAATTGCAACAAAAGCGCAAGCAGCAGCAGATATCCATCGCAGCCGAGACCTCTTCCGATTAGTTCGTCAATTAACGAACTCCACATTCTCTACCACCAAACCTTTAATGGATAGCAATGGTGAAATAACTACGTCAAAAGAGATACAGATTAAGATATGGGAAGAATACTACACAAAGCTTCTCTCTGCTTCACCTCAAACACCGACAGCAAGCATTCAACACCATGAGGACAATCAATTTGATACTGCACACCCGAGTATCTCCGAAATATCATTCGCGATTTCATCTCTGAAGTCCAATAAAGAACCTGGTCCTGACAACATACCTCCAGAGTTATTAAAAGCAGACTGTATACAAAGCGCATGAAATCCTGCATCCACTCATATCGGACTTCTGGGATAGCGAAACACTGCCAACTGAACTCACGGAGGGGATTATAATTAAGCATTGTGAATAAAATAGTAGCGCACTAGTGAATAATAAGCGACTATCAGACCATGTGCCATCTAGTCTACGAGTCTAAAGAGTTGTTACAATTGTTAACTACTAAACTGCTTTTATTTGCAGAGAATACGTTTTATTTAAAATAAATAAACCACCGTCTTTAAAAGGTAAAAGCATAACAATTGGTGTCAGAAGTGGTAATGCAAAATAAGATGAATTGAACCACCGTTTTTAAAAGGTAAAATCGTAACAATTGGTGTCAGAAGTGGAAATGCAAAATAAGAAGCAGTCAAGATGTTTAGTAAGCTGAAAGTGTAACAGCTCAAGAAGGAATAGACTAAGTTTCAGCTACCGATAGCAGGTAACAAAGCAGAATTGCAAAAGATGGCGATAGATGAATTCAAGAGGCATGATATTGACATCGGAACCTTCGAATTCGAGTATAAAGAAGAATTGGAAGTCAGTACCCGTGCAACAACAAGCAGCATGAATTTATGTACAATCATGAGAATATTCAAAGAAACAAACGAGAAATTTCAAAAAACTTCTAGAATAAACAACGAGAAGCTGCAGTTCAAGAAACCTGAAGTTCAAGAATGTTTTAGAGTCAACAACGAGATGCTGTTAGCTGAAGTTCAAGAAACTTCTAGAGTCAACAACAAGAAATTATTCGAGAAAGTTTTAGAGCCAACAAGGAGAAACTATTGACTGAAGTTAAAGAAGTCAAGGAAGAATTTCACAAAATTTTTAGAGCCACAAATGAGAAACTATGGACTGAAATTAAAGAATTCAAGGAAGAATTTTAAGAGCCACAAATGAGAAACTTCAGGAAATTTCGGAAGTTATAAACAGCAGAGTGGATAGCCTTGAAATGCAAGTCAGCATATTTGATAAAAAGCTGTCAGATATAGAGAATTACGTAACCTGAAGTAAAAGAAGTCAAGGAAGAATTTCAAGAAATTTCTAGAGCCACAAATGAGAAACTTCAAGAAATTTCGGAAGTTGTAAACAGCAGAGTGGATAGCCTTGGAATGCAAGTCAGCAAATTTAATAAAAAGCTGTCAGATCTAGAGAATTACTTAACCAAAGATGTTAATCTGGAAATAAAACTTAATAATCTTCAATGTCAAGATGGACCGATGCGAATTATTCTGGAAGAAAGGCCTCTACTTTTGATGGCAGCACACCATTTGGTATTTTCAAGTTTCAGTTTGATACAGTTGTCAAGAAAAACAATAAAGAAAAGCTATAGAGCATTTATTATGTTATGATGACATAATAAATGCTCTACAACGTAAATATGGTGGAGAAACACATGAAAGAAATATACCGAATGGAATTGCGTGCTAGAGTACAGAAAGCCGATGAGACGCTACAAGACTTTGCGATGGAAATCGAACGTTTGACGTAGCTTCATATCCAGACGAGAACCAGCATTTGAGAATGACCTTCGAGACCCTTTGTGGAAACCGTTTCATTCGCGTTGGCTCAAGAAACTTCTTGGTGCGACAAAAACAACGTGATTTGTTAGCAATCAGTAGCCGATTGGGTAGCCAAGGGCCCAGTAAGAAGAAGTCGTGGACAACTTCAGGATGTAGCTGGTACTTTTCCTGATAGCGATGGCGGAAACCTTTACATTCTAATGGTTATGGATATTAATATTTAAATTGTTGTGTTAGTTTAAATAAATAAAGAGTTGTTACAAAAAGGGGTGCGATGATGGATGATGAGGAGATCGACCCCTTTTCTGGTATTTCTCTTGTTAAATGCAAGATGGCTGTAGAGCAGATACAATATGAGTCTCCACAAAGCAGGTGGACCAACAAGTCTTCCTCTGTTATATCAAGGTCTACTTGGCCCGTATATGATGCCAGCAGGACGAATCTACTAATGAAATTTCGTCGAGAGCAAATAAGGCTAATTGTTTCCTTCATTACAGGACACTATTCTGCCAATGCCCGGCTCTGATAAACTTGAGGAAACGCATTCTCGGAATTCCATTCCTATCATGCTTAGATGAGTTATCAAGGATAAGTCTTAGACGAATCTAGTCCATCAGGGAATCTGGCTGATTAAGCCTGGAAACAATGAACGTATGATAAATACCCAGTTTACCCCTTGGGTATCACAATGGGATCAGTTTTTGAATGGACCCAAGTGAGCTGCTTGAAGAGTGGCTGCCCATGGAACCTAACCTAACCTACAATTCTTAAACTACTGATCGCTTTTGTTTGCAATTAAAAGAATACGATTTATTTAAAGGAAATAAACCACCGTTTTTAAAAGGTAAAAACTTAACAATATTCTTAAAAATCCGTTTTAATTTCCCCAATTTTTGTCCCTTACTGTTGTTGAGTTGAGGACTTTAAATCATTTGATGGCCAAAGCAAAAACAATATAGGACAAAAAAAGGTTTAGTTGACAAAAACATAAAAGAGAGAAAAAGTAAAAAAAACGTTACCAAAAAGTTATTTTCTTTGAGGTTTTATTTATGTCCAAATGACAATAGAAATAAATCATTAATTTCTGTTAGACTCCGCAAACATTTTCAACAATTTGTTTAATAATCCATATAGTCTTACTAAGGCAAAAAGATTAAAGTATTTTTTTAAAGCACAGGCAATCTGCTGGACGTCCACAGAATATTAAATAAGTTACATGATTTTATTTAAGAATAGTTTTAGTATTTAAACAATATTACGCTGCATAATTAATCAAATAAATAGTCAATTGATAGGACTTATTTCAATTCTACTTTAAATTATGTTCTTTATATAAGCGATTATGTTCAGTGAGCAACCAGTTTTTAATTGTTTAAAATTTGCTCATTCCACTGCTAATTACTTAACAGGTTAAAAAGTTTATTCCATTGTGTAAATTTAATTTGAATTTTTCCATTTAATTAAGTAGTACACTACTTGTTTATTGTCTCTGTGTCATGGCTACCATTTCCCATAGTGACTTTTTAATTTATATAAATTTATTTGTTTTTTGTTAAAGCCATCTTATCAACGACATGGAAACATCCTGTTAAACGTGTATGAACTTTTTCTTTTCACATTTTAATAGAATTTATTTGCAAATCTTATTAAAGCTTTTAAATGAGATTAAAAAATTAAAGAATTCTATGAAAATGACAACAGAAAGGCAACATAAGTATAACACCTACATCCACACTCCTAATATACATACATGGCTTAAAACAGCTTCAATGAAATCTTTCTTATATACAACTTAAGTGACTACTTAAGGATATATACATGTATATCAACTTACACCCCTTGACTTTCAAATACACTTCAAATCAAAAGTCATATAAGAAGAAACAATTTATGAAATTTTCTAATTTTTAATGTATAACATAATTAAATTTTTGTAGAATTTTGCCATATATTTAAACAACAAGTCTTTCTGTCAATAACGTTTTTAAATAGAGATACAAAATATCAAGGTTAGTTAGCTGCCATCACCGCTAAGGGCAACTACCATTATCACTAGGCTACCTTTACCGGAATAACTTCAATTACCGTTACCGTTATAATCGTAAATACCGTTACCTCTAAATATCGTTACCGATATTCTATATCCATAGAAAAATTCTAGGGGGTTAATGGGCAGTAAATATTCGCAATTTCACTCGAATATCCACAAAGAACTTTTAATTTTAAATGTGTTTAGTTTTATGGCTTTTTTTAAATGTTATAAACATTGTTCATATGCCAACATGAAGGTGTTTGTGTTGCAATTATTTAAATATGTTTGTAAATGTATGTGAATATGTCTAAATGTATTTGTGTTGTGTCGCTTATTGTTGTTTTTGTATTTCATTCCAAATGTTAATTTCATATTTCTTGCTCTCATTTCCGTTTCCGCTAAAGCAAAAAACACCCATTCACACACATCTGCCATACAAACAAACAAACCAAAAAAATACAGCAAAATTATGCTCTTTGACAGTTAAAAGAATAAATAAGACAAACTATACAGGAGCAAAAGACATGGTTGTGGAGTCTAGTGGCAGGAAAAACAAACTTTTTCATTTCAAATTTTTTTTTGTTTTAATGTCGACACTTTCACTATGAATGTATGATTGCTGCAGTAAAACAAACCAAGTGAGAAGCAAAAAAAAAACCAAAAAGAAAATAAAATTTTCCGCATGCACGTTATTTGAACGTTATTTGTTTGTTTATGCTGTAAAAACATATGAACATTAGGAGGGATCAACAAAAATTGTCGATCACAAATAAAATGAAAGTTTAGCTTGTTGCATGATTAAGATTCCTGCACCAGAAAAGGAACAAATGACAATAATTTCCGCTTTGTCAGGTTTTTTCGACATTTTTTTCTTTTTCAATTTTTTCACATGAAAGAATTTTTGAAACTTTTATTTTCAATTTCGTTGTAACACAGCCACCATATTTCGAGACCCTTAAAATCGAGACATCCTAATGCTCCTATGTATTCGCATGTGTTTATCTGACACAGAAATATTTTCGTACAAAGACATCATCAGCACCCTAAACCATCCGCCCACTAAATATTTATGTTAGTTTTTGTATGTGTTTTACACAAACTCACACATACACATGACAACACAGTGTGGCAGCAAAGTGTTTTGAAAACCAAAACTTCAACTACTTCTCTACTCATACAAATGAGTGAGTATTGGTTGGTTGGTTTGTTATTTTCTTAGTTTTCAAGTCGTTTAAATGCCATAATACTGCTACTAACTGTAACAACAATAACAATAACTATCGCGGTGGCAGCAACAGTACTAACTCCAACATATGCAACTTTTTTTAGTTGAACGCAAATATCTGAAAAATAAGGAAAGTATGCGGCAGATACAGTCATAACGAATTGTTTGTGTGCTACGAGAAATTCAAAGAAGATACTATGACTAGACTATGACTAGACTATGACTAGACTATGACTAGACTATGACTAGACTATGACTAGACCATGACTAGACTATGACTAGACTATGACTAGACTATGACTAGACTATGACTAGACTATGACTAGACTATGACTAGACTATGACTAGACTATGACTAGACTATGACTAGACTATGACTAGACTATGACTAGACTATGACTAGACTATGACTAGACTATGACTAGACTATGACTAGACTATGACTAGACTATGACTAGACTATGACTAGACTATGACTAGACTATGACTAGACTATGACTAGACTATGACTAGACTATGACTAGACTATGACTAGACTATGACTAGACTATGACTAGACTATGACTAGACTATGACTAGACTATGACTAGACTATGACTAGACTATGACTAGACTATGACTAGACTATGACTAGACTATGACTAGACTATGACTAGACTATGACTAGACTATGACTAGACTATGACTAGACTATGACTAGACTATGACTAGACTATGACTAGACTATGACTAGACTATGACTAGACTATGACTAGACTATGACTAGACTATGACTAGACTATGACTAGACTATGACTAGACTATGACTAGACTATGACTAGACTATGACTAGACTATGACTAGACTATGACTAGACTATGACTAGACTATGACTAGACTATGACTAGACTATGACTAGACTATGACTAGACTATGACTAGACTATGACTAGACTATGACTAGACTATGACTAGACTATGACTAGACTATGACTAGACTATGACTAGACTATGACTAGACTATGACTAGACTATGACTAGACTATGACTAGACTATGACTAGACTATGACTAGACTATGACTAATTAGTTAAAGATATAAATAAATACTTGTCACCAACACCTCCTGAAGTATGCCAATGTAGCGTACAGTAGTTTGTACTATAATGATGGCAAAAACTATGTACTATGTATGAGTTTAACGTGTAATTTAGCAAACACACAAAAATCGAATACAAAAACACATGGCTTTTTTAGCGCTCTTAAACGGATGTACTTTAAAGCCATTTATATGCATGGATAGTTGAACAATTTAGCAATGGAAAATATGTTTTTTTAATTTTGGTTTTGACAAATTTTATACGTTTACTTTGTAAACTAAAATGATTAGAAAAGTGGTGTCATTCAGTTTAGATGTTTGTGTGATCCTATTACAGATTTGTAATGAATATAGTAATTAAAGATGAACATATTTCGACCTATATACTTTATTAAGTTTTATTCCCTCGCTCAATTGCTGGAAAATCTTTAGCAAATCCTTAATGGTAAACCTATAGAAATGCTAACTATTGTGAAAAATTCTGCAAAATTACGATAACATACATTTCTTATCCTAAACTCTACTTAAATGTTGAACTTCCTTATAAATCGTGTTACAAACTAATGATTTCTCTCGTTTATTTTCCAAATTGTACTTTAGAGTACGGAAATTCGATTTTTTTATTATTCCTTTTACTTACACAAAGTTTTTCTTATGTTTACAAGCAACTAAACACTTACAGACAAATTGTACATCGTTTAGAGTCATAAAGTGTATGAGTTTGTACTTTTTTTTTCCATTTTCGGTTAGTTTTTGTCAGTTTAGATAAAAATACTTCCGCATTTTGGGACTTTTGTTAAGTTAATTAGATTTGTTAAAGTAATTACTGCAACTAAATTTTATTGCTTAAATCAAATGGAAATGTTTAACTCAAGTTGGAAGAAGTAAAGGGAAAACGAGTCAGTTTTAATAAATAATGGGTAAATTTCCTATAGTTTATAGGACATGTTGGCAGTGGTTATAATGGAATACAGTGGGAGATTTTTGGGGATGTAAGTAGTAGTAATTTTTTGTTTATATATTAGCCATTTGTGGGCCGATTTTCTGATATATTGATTTATCAATCATGTTTATTAGTTGCTGGGGGTCTTCGAAAAGTTCGACTATCTATAGCAATCCATAATTTATTCAATTGATAGGGCCACAAATGAATGACAAACTTATATGTAATGTTCTTTAAATTTTTAAAAAATGACTTTACAAAAGATCCAAAAATTCTCAATTAATTTTAAACTCACCTTGTCTTTTTTTTGTGTTTCTATAAATACCCGAGGACATCTACATTTGTGGAATGGTTACCAGATTATATTTGAATATAAGTACTTATGTTTATTAGGGTTAAACAATTTGTTTGGAGCCAAAAACAAGATGCGTTTGGAACAAAATGAAAGCGTAGCTGGTTTAATGATTTAGTTCTTGGTGAGCTGGATCGAAGGAACAAATAAATTTCATTATTGAGACTTCTCTGACGTATTCATATTTATTCTAAAGGAATTACATTATATTAGCCCTTTTATTGCCTTTGAATTATACATCGAACATCATACAACATATGTATTTTCAAACAAGTTCAATCATGTCCAAACTTTTTTAATTTTTGGAAAAAATAAAATTTTGTTAAATTTTTATTTGATTTTATAAAGAGTTATTTGTTTAAATTCATACAGCATTAGCCAAATCAAATTATATTGCATTTGTTTTAACAGAAAATTTCAAAATCCAAAACTCACCTTGTGCGACATATAAAAAAATCAATTATTATCGCTTCCACTAGAAACAGTATTTTATCCCAATCGATACATATGGTCAATTCACAAGGTCTCTTATCAGTCATATTGTCATAATGTCCTAATATATCACGACTCGGTGGCTCGGCTTAACCGACTCTTAAGCATTCGGCGTTCGTTACGATAACACAATTAACATAGCATAGAAAGTAGTATTATTTTAGGAAAGTAGTATTTATTTTAGCCTGAAAAGCAATAAAAACCATTGCGAAATATTAGGACATTATGACAATATGACATGATAAGAGACCTTGTGAATTGACCATTAGTGATCTATTAGTACAACTATGAAAACACAAAAAGAAACACCCTTTTAAAATTTATCACAGCTATCACATGAACAATTTTTTCTCGGAAACAGTTAAAAAAATTTAACCCAGCATTTAACTATATTTGTACATTCTAATTTTCAAAAATTGTATGTGAATTTATATATGTCTTACTAGTTTAGATCAAGCGAGAATCAAAGTAACGATCTTGTTACACTTTGCTCCCGGCTATCAAAGTGTATACAGACGAGGCCAAAATGCTTACTTTGTAGAAATACAGTAGCCGAGAGAACCGAAGCATTTATCTCGTCGAATTGTATTTATTTTCTAATTTTATCCAATTAGTATAAGGTGGCGCAAAAGTAAAATTCCGATGTTTTTTGGCTGTAATTAAAAAAAAAAATGAAAAACTTTGATTCTTCTTGTGGATTATTTTTATTTGGTCTTTTAATTTTTTTTACATCAAGTCGAGAACATGATGTCATGTAAATGGCCGCCGCCTCAGTTGATTGTCATTTGAGCCCTTTGCATCCTTCAGCATATCGGTTGTGGCACGTGCAGTGGAACCACATGTTTTCCTGTTGGAACCACATGTTTTCCAATCCCAATTCATCAAGTTGCGGCAAAAAGAACTCGTTGATCATTGCTCTGTAGCGCTCACCATTCACAGTAACCGTTTGGCACGCGACGTCTTCGAAGAAAAAAGGTCCGATGACTCCTCCAGCGAAACAGCACACCATACAGTGACTTTGAGCGGTTGTAATGGCTCTTCGTGGGTTACACGTCGATTTTCAGTGCCCCAGAAGCGTAAATTTTGCTTATTTACGTACCCGCTAAGATGGAAATGGGCCTCATCACTCATGATTATTTTTGATGAAAAATCATCTTCCTCTTGGTGGTGATTAAGGATGGCTTGAGCGTATGTTAGACGCGATTGGCGGTCAGCAGCTAACAGCTGATGCACCATCTGGACTTTGTACGGAAACATCTTCAAATCTCGTACCAAAATTCGCTGTAAAGACCGTCGACTGATACCCATTTGCGTGGCACGTCGTCTGGTCGATGTCGACGGCGCTTCCATGACATCCTCGGCTACAGCAGCAATATTCTCTGCAGAACGGCTACTCCGGGGTCTGCCACGCCTGGCAGCATCTCGTGTTGTGCCAGTCTCTTCGAGGCGAGCGGCTAAACGTCGCAGTGTTTCACCAGTAGGCGTTGGACGGCCAGGAAATCTGCGACGAAATTCACGTTGTGCCAAAGTCACCGACCGATTATTGGTCAAATAAATAGTCAGAAATATTCCGCGTTCTGGAGCAGTGTAGCATAACATTGTTTAGTAACGTGTATTTCGCATGTGTTTACTACACAAATGTCAAAACAGAACTGACATTAGGGGCCAATCGCAAAATTTATAGCATTTTCTGATAGGAGGATTACTTTTGCGCCACCTTGTACGAGGGTGGGCCAATAAGTCCGTAACTTTTTGAATTTCCCGCCTCATAATTGAAAAAACAACACTGCTCCTGTCAACTTGACTCCAGTCAAAATTGACTCCAGTCAAGATTAGAACAAGCTGCGTCATTTAGTTTGTGTTTGACAACCATTGATAGCAGACTATCGCGTGAATTGAGGAGAAAATGGAAGAAAGTGAATTTCTTGTGCTCATTAAGCATTATTTTTTGCTGAAAAAAACCATCACTCAAACAAAGGATAAGCTTGACTAATACTTTGGGAACTCTGCACCATCAATTTCAATGGTAAAAAAGTCGTTCACTGAATTTCGATATGACCGTACAAGCACGGAAGATGCCCAACGTTCAGGACTCCCAGTTGGAGTATATACACCCGAAACAACTGAAAAATTCTCAATATGGTGTTGGACGATCAGAGATTGAAAGTCAGAGAGATTCTGGAAGGCATCTCACATTCCGCAAGATGGGTGTCACGCTTGCTCACAATCGACCACAATCGTAATCGTGTGACAACTTCGCAGGAGTTTTTGACGTTGTTCAACCGCAATATGGTCGAGTTTTTATGCCGGATCCACCACAACACACCAGAGATCAAACACCAGTCAAAATAGTGGGTTTCTCGGGTGAATCGGAGCCAAAGAAGACCAAGGCGATGTTTTCAGCCAATAAAGTCATGGCGATTTTTTTTTGGATTCACGCGGTATAATACTGTTACGTTTTAACCTTTTTAAAACGTTGGTTTATTTCCTTTAAATAAACCGGATACTTTTGATTGCAAATAAAAGCAGTTTTAGTAGTTTAAAAGTGTAACAACTCTTTATTTATTTAAAATGTACAACAACAACAGTTCAAATAGTCACTCAGTGTCTTTATACACGTTTATCAGTTCGCAGAAATGCACACACACTTTATAATTTACAAACTCAAATGTACACGTCAGTTGATGTTAACTCTAACAGCGCCAATGATGAACTCACTCACGACTGCAACCTCTGCCAATATTTATACACACGCCATCTATCGTGAATCTTCTACAGTGCTCTAGAGCTTTCGATATCAATGTTAGCAGCTTAAACATTTAGTGTTGCTATACTTATAAACAATGTTAAAAACCATATGCTATCAACATTGTTGATAAGTAGAAACTTCTACTGATGGACGATTATATTTATATTATCTTATCATAGCAGTTCGCTGATTGAGATCTTAAGAAGTCATCTCGTCGGATTGTCTAATCGTATATAATTTCAGTCTAAGACATGACAGTATTCGAAGCATTGCCTCATTGACGTCTTTACGACAAAAAAAACCCGAATCATATCCCCAAGACTCAAGGTAATTCCCTGGTAAAATACATTTAAAAGGAAGCAGACTTTTGATTAAATCTTAACATATGGTAACAAATTTAAAACTTTTTTTGGGGCCATTCTAATGTATGTATGTGTTTGAAAAGGAGAGAGTATTTATTTTTATTTGCTTCTAGTCATGAATGTTATACTCGTACCATAATTAACAGTTAAATTAAACCATAAGTTAAGGTTAAAAATAAGACATTTGCACAAGAATGTGGGTTAGAAAAACAAGATGAAAGCAAAACAGCAACAACAAAAAAAGAACAATGGAACTATGTATGAATATCTACGGCTTATGTTCGAAATTCATGTCATGCCATGAACATTTACAAATACATGTGTATGTACAAATTAATGTACATACATATGTTTGTATGTGTAAACGACTGTGTAGGAGCATGTAAACATTTCCAATTATATAACCAGATATCTTTAATATATATATATTTATTTTTACAAGTCTTTGGTAAACAAATGTTTAGTTAACACCTTTTGGAAACAACGTGACTTGTAATATCGCCAAACACTGAAAGGAATAAATATAAATAATGGTCAAATCATGAAGAAAAAAGAGAGGAAATTTAGATTGGGGATGAACTTATAGTAAACTTAAAGTCATTATGAAAATTTAAAAAAAACTGTCCCAATCTTTCTCAAAACATATAAAAGCTTCCTTAATTACTTAAAAATCTAACATTAACATAATATCCTTTAGAAGTCCCAAAAAAAGAAACTCACATTATGTGAAAATAGTCACATTATTTGAAAGTCGTTTAATCGATTATGCTTTTATCAATAAAAATGCTTATAACGAAACTCTTTTTAAATTCTTAACAAACTTATACATACATTTGTATACATGTTCTAAGTATGTATTTATGCTTGTGTATATGTATCCCCTTTATACATAATTTGCCACAGCATTAAGATGCCATTAGCAAAAAGATAATCAGCAAAAATTCTTTAAGTGTATAAAAATCATGCACACACTGACACAAGTAAGAAGATACTTCAAGGACGGACGGAGAGACCGACAGCCATACACTTTAACATACTTTTTTCTTAAAAGTAAAAAAGAAGCCAAAGAAGAAAAAGAAACTTACTTATTTTTTCCTTAATAAAACTTTTCCTTTGAGTTTAAACCCAGCAGGAAATTGAGTCCTTAAGATCAAATATCAGAAGTTATAATTTAGGTTTAAATGAGAATCCGTTTATCTCTCCTCTTGTGAAGATCATACAATATTCACTTTTCCGTGTGAATTATATGCAAGATATTTACAGTCTTCTGAAGGCATTACAATGCCTGACAAACTAGAATCTGTATCAATAGTTGCAAACATATTGTTACGAATTTGCAATAGCGATTTGAATTTAAAAGTCCGTAACGACTACCTGCAGCATTCATCATGTTTATAAACACGTATGGCAAACAAGTATGCCAACACTTAATGTTTAATCTGCTAACATTAACATCGAAAGCTCTAGAATTCTAATACTAGTTTGTCCGTTAAGATCATTGTAGAAGATTCACGAAAGATGTTGTGTGTATAAATAGTAGCAGAGGTGGCAGTCGTGAGTGAGTTCATCATTGGTGCTGTTAGAGTTAACATCAACTGTCGTGTACATTATAAAGTGTGTGTGCATTTCTGCAAATTGATAAACGTGTATAAAGACACTGAGTGACTAATTGAACTGCTGTTGCTGTGCATTTTAAATAAATAAAGAGTTGTTACAAATTTTAAACTACTAAACGGCTTTTATTTGCAATCAAACGTATCCGATTTATTTAAGGGAAATAAACCAACGTTTTAAAAAGGTTAAAACGTAACAATATTCTTTTGATCTCATGCTGATAATATGTCTCCTAGATAAGGAAATTCCTATGTATTGAAAGGTCTATAATGTAACCCCACTTCCAATATGACAATAACCCTGTCAAGATGATAATAATTCGCTCTAAATGGATCGTATTACAAGAGTTGTTCACTTTTTTCTATTATATTTTCTTCTACATTAACATTAAACTTACAAGCCATCTGTTAATTTCCATTAATTTAATATTCATTACATTAGATTCGGCCAATCTCTTTGATTGAGTCATGTAATTAGGTTCGACTTTGATGAAAATCAGGTTTCATTATCTTTATTTATGGGCAATCTAAATATTGGGGAATCTGAAGCTATTGCTGGACGTTATAATTCAGAATGATGTCCGTTGGAATAAATATATTTTTAAAAAGTGGAAAGATTAATGTGTCTTTCGGAATTTTAACCAGAACAAGAATTACTTCGCTCCATTAATTCATTTTACTATCTATATTTCCGAAAATCGGTTACAACAATATGTATGGGATGGTGTTTCAAAATCTATTTTGGTGTTTTTAGAACGCTTACAGGAGATAGTAAATGTACTAGTCGATGGCAGAAGGGTATCCAAATCTATTGATTCATTAGAACATTTTCAAAATGATCGTCGCTTCAGTCAGGTTCTACAAAGACGCTCTGAACTCTGCGACCCAATGTATCTTTTCTCGAGCCCTTTGGTTCACTATATAATTAACAAAAATCATACATAAGTCGGCGTTTCCCTGACCTATCGATACTACAATATAGATTAAGGATCCTCTGTATTTCGCGAATCGAAGGATCTTTTCACCAACCATTTAGTTCACTATAATCAATTGAGTTCACGAAAGTAGATCAACATCTTGTATGATCAGAGAATTAAAACCACAATTGATGCCAATATAGCCACCTGAAGAAACCTAGATCTCAACGGTTTCATGAAAGTTAATCAACATCTTGTATGACGAGATAATAAAAACTTCCCTTGAAGAAACCAAGGGGACAACGAGGGGAAGTATCGTCGTTCAACTTACAGAAGCTAGAGAGTCTCGTCGCTCCATTACCATTAGTGTACTAGTGTTATATAAAATCATATTGTCTAGTAAGCAAACTCTTAAATATGCTCCCCAAAGGCTAACAAACAACAAACAGAAACGTAGTATATCTACTACTATTTTTAAAAAAAAGTAGTATTTCTACTACAATTTTAAAAAAAATAATATTTCCACTACTATTTTAAAAAAAAGTAGTATTTCCACTACTATTTTTAAAAAAGGTAGTATTTCTACTACTATTTTAAAAAAGTAGTATTTCTACTACTATTTTTAAAAAAAAGTAGTTTTTCTACTACTATTTTTAAAAAAAGTAGTATTTCTACTACTATTTTTAAAAAAAGGAATGGCTTGACTTTATAAAGTCATTTTTTGTGAAATTTTGAAAAAAATTTTAATTTTCAAGGTGTCAATTTATACAATGAGAAAGATAGATGTTATAGATAGATTCATTTATGATGATAAGTATTTGATCTTATCTGTGGGAATTCTACAAGCATTTTCCAATTGGGTTATAACAAATAATTGTGTTTACATAAGATTGTTGGTTCGGAGACCGAAATTACCAAATGTTTTAACGTTTTATTTTTGTTAGTTATTGGCAGTATTTAAGTAGTACGTAGTATGAGAATTTTAATGTTTGTTATTGTTTGTGTATTGGTTTAAAATATATTCAAGTACACACCATGTTCTTTCTATATGTTGGTGTTAGTAAAAAGGTGTCTGCTTGTGTGTATTTGGGTTTGTTATATAGAAAAGAGCATCTGTTGAAATGTTGCTTCCGTTTCCGTTAAGTTTTTTTTTATCGTATTTTATTTTTTTGGTTGGAAAATTGTGACGGTAAAACATTAATGGCAGAAATACAGTGGTTTTATAAGATCTAGAAAGAAAGTTCAAAAGGGACCCAAACGAAATAATGACAAATAAACAAACTGAAGAACTAACAAGAGCAGAATGGTAGCCAAACAAGTCCCAACTAGTTAGAAGTTTTTAACATATTTCTGTATTCCACTCTGCTGTACCACTGTGATTTTATGTTTTATTTACAGTGATGTGTTGGAGTCTATTTACTTGTTTGCCAATTCGCTGTGTGTATGTGTTTTTTTTTTATATTAAAATGTATTTTAAACATTTTTATTTATTCCTGTTTTTATTTTTAAAGTAAGAACACAAAAGCTCGAAACACTTTGCAAAAATACCAACATACGCGCACAAATAAATAAGTCTCATTTATTTATATAACAGCTTTGTATAAATATTTAACAATTTATTTTAAACGAGTTCCCAGTAAACATTTGGGTGCCAAAGGCAAGAATATATTGCTTTCTGAGTATAAGAACATCACAACTTAAAATATAAAGTTTTGGAGTCGAGTGACTTAGGCTTACTCCAAATTACTTGTATGTAATAGTTGTGCCACAGTCGATCTGAAAAGAAACAACAATCCATTGAATTGTAGGCGAAAGACCATTTCGTTCAGGATGTTGGTTCATCATCATTGTAGCATTCATTCCCATTCATTATTATTGAATAAATATACATATATAAATTAGGGTGTCTTCGTTTGTATGGTGGAAAAATAAGGGGTCGATGTTCTTAACTAAAATAAAATTTTAGCTTGTTTGAAGATACCATTTTCCAAAATGTTTTCCACAATATACAAATATGATATTATTTAAACAAAAATGATTGCTAAAGTTTAAATCTAAGAATTGTTTGTCTTTGGACTATATTAAGAATAATGCTTGCTGTATTTTACTTAAAAAATTAGTTGAATAACAAAACAACAGTGATGCTTACTGTAGATTTATTTACAAACTCAATTTAAATTTCAATCAATTCAAATGATTTAGAAATGAACGGCTAATTCTTTTTGCTAATTCATTTGAATTAATTCAAGTCAAATTCAAGTAAATGAATTGCAATTCATTTTTATGAAATTCATTTGAATTGATTAAAATTTTATTCAAATCGTTTTTTTTTTTTTTTTTTTTGTGAATGATTCGCGAATTAATTCAAAAATGAATGATTCATTTACAGCTCTGGTATACAATAACGATTCGTGGGTAAAGGGTTAAAAAGTCGTACGTAAATTTAATATTTTCATAAACAGAATGGAGGGAAAGTACGTTCTTTTCAAAATTTCATAGATATTTAAATATGATTTTTTATATTACGAAAAGTTATTTGTGAAAAATTATATGGCAAATATATCGAAAATTGTATATTAAAAATATTCAATCAGTATCGTATCAATGGGCAATTTAAACCTTTATATTTTGGTAATAATAAGACATTAAATGAAAACTTTATTTAGGAGCTAAAATGCTCCTTGAGTTTTTAATTTGCTGTCAGTTGCCATATAATTCTGAGAACGGATTCTATGCTTTCTAGGCATTATGTCAGAATTCATATAAAAAGAAGCCGGAAAAACAACGAAAACACATATTAAGTTAAGAGCGTACATATGAACCATTTTAGTTCATAGTTCAATACAGAACTAAGTGAACAAACGATTTGAACTAGTTCATTTAGTTCAAATAATGGAATCATGCAATTGAACTAGTACGTTCTTGAACTACCCAAGTCTACAGCGGAGTTAAATTCAATATTATATGGATCTAGTTTAAACAATTTAAGAATGTGTGAGATTAGAATGTGTTGTCATGAGAGTGATATTTTACAACAATGATCGGCACTCATTGGCGTCAGGGCACAGTGGGGCAGAATAAAATTTTTTTTGGAAATAAATCTGACATTTCTAAACGACTGTTTCGATAGGGATAAAATTTGACGAGGGCGTAGCCAAGGAGTATTCGAGTTTAAGTTATTAAAATGGACCATACAAATGCTGCAGGTGCGGTGGTATGGAGACTGAAATTAGTGTACGTACCTTCGACATGTAAAATTTTTAAACAAAGATTTTTATATTTTTGGAAAGCGCTCGGCTAAGTCTTGAAAAAACATGCTTGCATGTGCTATTTATCTTTTATAATTTTCCTATTATAGGCATTTCAAACTTGAAATTTAAAAATTTTAACATACCTTGGGCCGCTTTTTAAAAACTATAGGGCGTTCTATTGAACCGAATGGACGAATCGAATTTGTTTCGTTAGTTAGACAACTAAATTACCAATAATATGCAAAAGATTTCAGAGCAATATCAATTATAAAACCAAAAATAATCGATTTTCAACTTAAAAATTCAAAAAATAGTAGATTTTTGCTGTTATTTGGGCGAAAAGGTGATTTAACAATTTTTTTTTTTTTTTTAAAAAAACTTTCTTTAAGAACATATAACAATTTTATATTTTTCTATAAGGTATCTTTACGGAGAACGTTTTGGTATAAAACACTTGTCCCACTTTTTGAAAACGTCGCCCCTAAGCCTTTCGGAATTTCACCTATTTTTTATACAAATTTCAACTTGTTCTAAAATCCCATCTATGGAAATCTTGATGTGTTTAATATTTATCCCCAAAGTATTTTCCCAATCCTGAAGGATCTGTAGACCCTAAGGGTAAAATTGTAACAAAAATACTATTTTTGGGATTTTCGTTCCAATTTTTAGAAATTACGGGACCTCTTGACAAGTTTTTTTACACTTTTTGTATTTAGAATGATAAATTAAAAAAACGTTGAAAAATTCATTGAGTTTTGTTAATAAATAAAGGTTTTATTACATATTTATTGAGTTTCTAAAACTAAAAATATATATCAAAATTTTAATAGGATTGGAAATGTTAGGATTATTTGAACCACATTTATTACGAACTAAAGTATTTGGTTTAGATAATTTAATTGTTGGTCTTTCAAAAAAATTTCAAATCAATATCTTAATTAGATTCGAAAAATATGCCACTTTAAAACTCCGTCTTTCAAAAATATTGTACCTTTTCATATTTTAGTATAAAGTGTCAGAACCAATGACTTGTTATTGAACAATATATTAAGAAAATTTATAAAAATTTTGTATTATGACAAAGTGCAATATTTTTTAAGGTAATACTCTGTATTTGGTGGGATGCACTGTAGCTGCTGAAATCTGGCCACACCATCACAGGGAACCTGTACCGAACACAACTGATTCGTTTGAAGTGAGCATTGGCCGAAAAACACCCAGAATACGCTACCAGACATGAAACTGTAATATTCCATCATGACAACACTCGGCCACATGTTGCAATACCTGATAAAAAGTATTTTAAATGAAGTGGTTGGAAAGATTTCCCTTACCCGCCTTAAAGTCTAGTCCGCGCTACCCGTGGTGCGGTAGTTGATAAAGTATTTTTGTTTGCAACATATTTAATAAAAATAATTTTGAAAACATTAATTTTAGTATAATTTTTGTGTAATTGAATAAACTGCTGCTAAAAATTTGACTATTTTAACAAAATCTGCTCCATTGTCCACGTTTTTGAGCGTACAGGTAATAATTATATATCAGATCTATTCCAATAAATAAATATATTTTCTATAGTTTGTGAAGAAGTTTGAAAACCTCGATGAGAAATTTTTAATTTAATGATACACTTAAAATGTTGGTTTAAAATAAATCACTATATTCGACAATTGCCTGACGTTTATAACAATTTAAAAATTTATTATAAGTCATTTTTGAAGCCAGTTCATATTAATATTACAATTTTTTTTTTAAATCTTGGAGTAAAATCTAAAAAAAAATTTAATTTGTGTCAAAATGTATGAAATTTTCATAATCATTTCATAAATTTGAATTTGATTATTTTTCACGACTAGGTGTATAGTTTTTAAATATTAATTTAGATTTTATTCGATACATTTAGTACTACATAGATTAAAAGAACTTACAATTTCTGCAACAAATGACATAATTTTGAATATTTTTGGGATTACACAAGCGTCTTTCAAACATCTTTCACATAATACTAATATTTTAAAGTTTTCTTTCTTTTCTAAGACATAGTTTCTTAAAATGTATTAAACTATCATTTTAGATGTGTAACCAACCACCCACTTTAGAGATCCACCCCCAACCACCCAGATGTACATACCAAAATTCACACTGCTCAAGTCAACTCTAAAACACCTCAACTCTAAAAATTCGAAATTTCATTAAGATACCTCATACAATTCTCAAGTTACAGAACTTACAAAAATAATAAATTCTGTAACCACTATGCAATATTTAATAGATTTTACTCCTAACTGAATAAACTTCAAGATATTTTCGTTCATCACTTTAGTACAAAAATTCATATGCGCTTCGGTTTAACATTTTAGTATAAATAGCTGATGCACACGCGTTAAATTTCTGCAAACAGATACACACACCTGCGTTCCTCTTAAATAATAGAATTTTAGTCATTACTGCGCATGCCTGAGCAAAAGAGAATTTTAATCAACAACAACCAACTAACCAAGGCGAATTTATACAAGGTGGAGTCAGTCAATCAGCTGATAACCTTTTTTTTCGCTTTTTGGTTCTAACAGTTGTTAAAGCTTTTGTTTATATTTAAATATATACATATTCTAAGGTAATTAACAAAATATTTATTTTTTACATAAATAAGTGAAGCCCTTACTATTTAATTATCTACACTATATAAAGTTTTAATACGTATTTGTTTAATTTTTAATTTTTGTTTTTTGACATTTGTTAAGACCAATTGTTGTTTTTGTAGAACTGCCACCACCTTGTATGAATTCGCCTTGCAACTAACTGTCTTGTATGTGCTTAAGTTCTGCTTTGTCAACGAGAAAGTCACCTAATTTTTTGACATGCGCAATGCACATTCATTTTCAAGGTTTAGTAAAAAATTTGTTTACAGTTTTAGTATAAATACAAGCTGTAT
This sequence comes from Calliphora vomitoria, assembly GCA_942486065.2. Lineage (NCBI taxonomy): Eukaryota > Metazoa > Arthropoda > Insecta > Diptera > Calliphoridae > Calliphora > Calliphora vomitoria. Next base: position 109,865,784 of record OW818030.2, on the reverse strand, counting down.
GCATCCAGCTATATTTATATTGGTTTAGTGCACCAAACTGTCAACAGTACAAATGAAATTTGCAAATTTAAAAATAAAAAAATTATTGAAAAAAGGAAGTTTATTATTGTTGGAGTTTTTGAATCTAATTGATATATTACCTTGAAATTTTTTTTGTAAGACCAAAAATTAACGTATCTAAACAAAACGAAATTAGTTCGTAATAAATGTGGATTAAATTGTTGCTAATATTGGCAATCTTATTAAAATTTAGATACAAATTTTTGGTTTAAGAAACTCAATGAAATTTTCAACGTTTTTTAAATTTATCATTCTAAATAAAATAGTTAAAGAAAGTTTTTTTCTTCAATAAAAAAGGAGTTAAATCACCTTTTCGCCCAAAAAACAGCACATATCTACTATTTTTGGAGTTTTTAAATAAAATCGTTTATTTTTGGATCCATAATTGATATTGATCTGAAATATTTTGCATATTATTGGTAATTGAGATGTCTAACTAACGAAAAAAATTCGAGTCCATTTGGTTCAAAAGTACGCCCTATTTTTTAAAAAAATCGGACCAAGGTATGGCAAAATTTTAAAATTTCAATTTTGAAATGCCTATAACTCGGAAATTATAAGAGATAAATAGCACACGCAAACAAGTTTTTTCCAAGACAACGCTTTCCAAAAATATAAAAATATTTGAAATCGGATGGGAAACAAAAAAAATAGCACGTCTTTAAAAATTGAGCCCCCATAGCGTCTACCGTGGATCATTTGTAGGGACCATTTTCATAACTTATACTCGAATACTCCTTGGCTACGCCCATGCCAAATTTTATCCCGATCGGTGTAGCCGTTTAGAAATGCCAGATTTATTTCCAAAAATATTTTGATTCTACCCCACTGTGCAGCGTTCGAACTCGATCGACTTTTCAGATGTACTCAAATTGTCTATAGTTTTGATTTTTTTCAAATGCATAAAAAAATAATTATAGTTTTATGTTTTAATTAATTTTAACTGAAAATTTCTCTTCAAAATTTGTGATATTAATTATTTCGTTTTTCTTATTTTATTTTTAGGTAAGAATAACATATTGGAAAGATCTTACATATGTAATTCGAACCCAAGTATTTATAAGTAAGTAAGTAAGTACCTTTGTTAACAATCTAAATAATTATAGTTTTTTACGATTTACCAAACGAATTGGGGACTTTATCTGTAGTGATGTCAATCTAATTATTTGCTTCCCTTTTTGTGGATCCAAATTTCCAATTTCAACAATTGATTTTGGTTTTATCTTAATCTCTTTCATGGTTTCATATTTTAACATTATCAGCTTAAATTTTTAATTCTCTACATTTTTTCCCCATAACTTTCTTGTCCGAAATTATGTTTGAAAACTATAAAAGAAAATCTTTTTTGCAACGAATAATTACTACCAATTTAAAATGGATCCATTACGATAACCCGAAGCGTAAAAAATCCTATCTGAAGCCCGGCCAACCAGCCGAATCAGTAAAATATCTATTGCGCTAAAGTAATTTTCTGTATTTTGTGGGAGAAAAAGGTTTCTAAATATAATGAGCTGCTAAAATCTGACCACACCATCACAGAGAATTTGTAGCGAACGCAAGAGATTCGTTTGAAGCGAGTATTGACCATCAGGACAATGCTTGGCCACATGTTGCAATACCTGTCAAAGAGTATTTAGAACGAAGTGGTTGGGAAGTTTTGCTTCACCCGCTTTATAGTCTCGATCTTTGCAGAACGCTCTCTCTGGCATACGCTTCACTTCAGAACAGAGTATACGAAATTGGCTTGATTCGTTCTTGGTCTCAAAAGATGAGCAGTTCTTTGGGTCGGAATCCATATGTTGCCAATAAGATGGGAAAATGTCATAGCTAACAATAGCCAATACTTTGAATACATTTATATTGTACAAATGTTTCAAAATAAAAGTTAAAAATTTATAAAAAAAAAAAATGCGTATTATTAAGTCATACGCCCAATATTTCGATAGAAAAGTTTATGTATAACAGTTTTTTCTATAGAAAATTTTGTGCCTAACCGTTTTTACCACAGAAAAAAAATGTGTATAACAGTTTTTTCCAATGAAAAAATTGTGTACAACAGTTTTTTCCATACAAATTTTGTTTATAAATGTTTTTTTTTATAAAAAAGCTGTGTATAACAGTGTTTTCTTTAGAAAATTTTGTTTATAACAGTATTTTCTATAGGCAATTTTGTGTATAACAGTGAAAATCTTGTGTATAACAGAAAGTCTTGTGTAACAGTATTTGCAATTAAAAATTTAGTGTATAACAGTTAATTGTAATTGTTTTGACAATTTTGTTGCTGAAAACAATTTTTATTTGAGAAAACAATATGGTTGAGAAAAAAATCAATTTAAACAAATTTTTTTTGGGGGAAAAAATTCTCGTTAAAAATATAGTTTACCGATTTTACCCATTGTTGGTCCGAATTACTATGGCGTATCATATCTATCATTAAATTAAATATCCATATTATCTATATTAATGACTTATTAATCCAGATATAGATCAAAAATAAGTCCATCGAGATAGTCGTGGTTTCTTGCGTAGCCATTTGTGTGCCGATTTTCTCGATTTTAAAAAGCAATCGAACTGGGACTTGAGCGAATATATTGATGTATGTACCATGTATGTAAGTTATTTGGGGGCTACGGCATGTTGATTTCAACATACAGTTGGACATGGTTATATTGACTCCGCTATCTACATGGATCCAGAATATATATACTTTATGAGGTCGCAATAAAAATTACATACGAAATGACAAACTTATATATACCCTTGCAACTCATTTTGAAGAGTATAATTAAATATGTATTGGGTTTTATTTTTAACACAATTATTTGTTTATATTATAAAAACACACGCACTCACATATTCACTTATAGTCCACTTCTACCCTGCAGTTTTGTATTGACTGCTAAGGAAGGTAATGTTTAACAGAAAGTACTTTCTCCAATTTATATAATTTAGGTCATTCTTTGTAATATTATGTTTGTAATGCAGAAACAAGTCAATTGGTTAGTTTACACATTCCAGGTAATCTAGCGTGAAGTCAATCGTCACTTTAGTGCCTCTAAGTAATCTAAAGTGTAGTCACTAAAAATTAGTTTGTACCGAACTTTAGAAAGTAGTTATTTTAACTACCCGAAATAGTATATTGGAGAGTCAAATGCCACTAAGGAGTGTCCTTTTGTAATAAGGAGTTTACTTTGTAATCTAAGGACACACACACACATGTTAAAATAACTAAATCTGTAACTAGTGGTGACCCTAATGATGGGTAAAATCACTAGTTATGCTGGGTACATTCTCGTGTACATTCATTGGCATTCATTTTGACTGTGATTTATGTTGTTGAACATAAATTTGGGTGACTTGTCGTAGTCCTTGTTCTCCTTGTAGTCTTCCTTGTTGTGTGTGTGTGTTTTTTTTACAAATATTTTCAATATGTTTCTCTCTTTTCGAAAACATGACGATGTTTTTGTTCTGTTGTTGTTCGTGCTGTTATTTGTTTATATCCTGATGTTTTTTTTTTTTTTTCTAAGAATCTAATTTTTCGTCTGATTCTATTGAATAGATGACAATGGCTCTGGTGTTGCTGTGTTGCTGCTACAACTGCCTGTACATATTTTTTGTAAACAAATGTAAATTATGTTTTTAAATGTGTGTTACCAGAAGAATTAAAGTAAAAAGGAATTTATTGATTCCTTTTTTACTTCTTTTAGGTTTTTTTTTACAGCAAATGTATTCTATTTAGTTTATGTAAAGTCTGGATAAGATGGTGTTAAATTCCTAGGAAGTGTGGTAGTTGGTATCTTTGTGTCGTTTTTAAATTGCCTTTATACTGAAACACAAGTGAGTGTACAAATTGTTGGTCGTTTAGAAGTAAGTTTAAGCAAATGTTGGCAAAAAAACACTCGAAAATCTAAGAGAGTAACATTTATGGGATTTAATAGGATTTGATAGAGGAAACTTTGGCAAGTCGCGTTCGCTATCGGTATCGTAACAAACTTTTATAATAACATAATTAAACGTGGTTTATTTCCTTTAAATAAACCGGATACTTTTGATTGCAAATAAAAGCCTTTTAGAAGTTTAAAACTTGTAACAACTCTTTATTTATTTAAAATGTACAACAACAACAACAGTTCAACAACTCAGTGTCTTTATACACGTTTATCAATTCGCAGAAATGCACATACACTTTATAATGTACAAACTTAAATGTACAAGACAGTTGATGCTAACTCTAACAGCGCTTATGATCAACTCACTACTGCAACCGCAGTCACCATTTATACACACTGCCGTCTTCATCCGATTAGCCAAGATTGTTATTAACGGTCAAAACTCGTATGTTCGAATTCTAGAGCTTTCGATGTCAATGTTAGCAGCTTAAACATTTTGCGTTCCCATACTTACAAACAATGCTAATTATATTATAAAATTTTCCAGATTTACAATTTTTACACAAAATTCCACCCCTTAGCAAGGTTATATATAATGTTACGAAATTGTATTTGAATTCAAATATAACGGTTTCTAACGGCTGGTTTCAAGTTGCATTATGTTTCTCAACATTTCTATTTCTGAAGACTTCAAATTGTTAACAATGTTGTTTACCAGCCGATTAAAAGCAGTTAACATTACTGTGGACATTATTAACATATCTGTGGATATTATTAACATTGAATAAAAGCTTTGAGTTGATCATTATAGAAATATAACTTTTAAGAAGCATCGATAGATGGAGCTGGAAACATCTGCATGGTAATACAGTGTGTATAAGGTATCCGTGAGAACATCAACCAGTCAGTCTAATTTGAAGCATCTTTAAATAAAGATAAATTAACAGCCTTTCAGTGTGATGTATAAGTGAAATATACATGTGTGTGTGTATTATAACATAGAGTGACTATTTAAACTGTTGTTGTGTACATTTGAACCACAGAAGGCCAATATGTTGAGAACACCCTCGACCTTTTTCTAACTTCACACCCTGAGAAGTACAAAGCATTTCCGCCTCCTTTTCGCTCTCTGAACTTCGTAACGTTTCACAACCAGCTACGAAACGTTCTACTTTTATTTACGAAAAGGCTCGTTGGGCTGAGCTCAACGACTTTTTTCTGCATTTTAATTGGAACCTCTGTTTCATGGACAATAATGTCAATGCCATTGCGAAAATGGTCGAAAACATAATTATGATGGGGATGAAAACCTTCATTCCAACAAAGCAAATTTCGATTAAATCTATGGAAAAGTCCTGGTTTAATCAGAAATGCAAAACTGCAATCAGATCCAGAGAGGAATCATTCAGAAACTGGCGTGGTAACAAAAATGCCGAAACTGAATCACTGTTTCGGCATTTTTGCTAAAGTGCTGAGACGTGATAAATCTCTACACGAGGGTTTTTGCGGGTCTCAATACAAACAAGTCTCCTGGGGCGGATAGTATACCAGCACTGGTCTTGAAGCATTGTTCATCGACGCTAGCCCGTCCGTTAGCAAATCTTTTCAGCATAGTATACCGTGCCGGAGAATTTGCGGAGAATATATGTGGGAAGTTTGCTAATGTAACGCCAATTCCAAAAAAGGGAGAGGCTGAAAACCCTGAAAATTTTCGCCCAATAGCAATTTGTTTTGCACTTTCCAAAGTTATGGAGAGTATGGTTAACCACCATCATGTGAAAGATCTAGATTAGCGATTTTACTTTTTATTTTACAATTTACTTAGCGACCGGCGGTACAGCTTTCATAGAGGACGCTCTACGGGGAACTTGCTTGCCGTTCACCGTTTTGGCAAAAGTAAAGTGGTGGTTCTAGATATTTCTAAGGCGTTCGATAGAGTATGACATGGTGCGCTCTTATCGAAACTTATTGCTTTTGGTGTCGGTAATGACTTCTCTCGATTTATATCAAGCTTTCTCTGAGATCGCACTATACGAGTTGTTGTACTTAGATGGGATCTCATCAAATGAGTTCAAGATTAATTCAGGGGTACCGCAATAGAAATCAACTTTCCGTAGCTCCCATACATCAATCTTTTTTTCACTAAATACATTTCCCAGTATACTTTGGTAAAGATAAAGAACATGTTTGATTTCAATTTAAAATTTTTATTTGAGTGTAAGTTTTTATGGTTTTTTCTGGTGAAATGTAAATCATGTTTTTTTGTCTTTAAATTAATTTTTATTTTTTTGTATTTAGCTATTTTATTGTTTTCTTTTTTCACTTAAGTTTTCTTATGCAAAATTTTAATTAAAACTTTTTTCTAAGTTATTGCTTTATTTGACTTTTTGTTGTTGTTTTGATATGTAACATATTGAAATCTTAGTGCTATTAGAATTCTAAGAAAGTACTCAAACTACAGCAATAAATAAGGGGACCAAATTTACACAATTTAAATTGTCTTTAAAACGATCAAAAACATACAGTGTATTGAGTAATTGAAGATTTGTAACATTTCAGTTTCTATCAAGAACTAGACCACTTTCATTATCTCACAAAAAATACATATTTTGATGACCTCGACAAATCTTATTTTTGGAAGAAATACAAAAATTGGTGAAACATTGGACAAAGTACATAGAGCTTAAAGGAGACTATATTGAAAAATAAAAAAAATGTTATCCAAAAACCTGTGTTTCATTCAAAATGACCCACCCTCGTACTTGTGAAAAACAAATTTTGTTCATAAGTTTAAAAAAAAAAAAAATGTACAAATTCTCCCTTTCTATTATATTTGAGAATTTAATACAACATTTCTCAAACCTACTGTAAAAGTTCTGTAATTTCTTTTTTTTGTACAACTTACCAAATTTAACTTTTAAATATTTTGCTGTGTCAAATAAACTATGTACATTATATCAAATTGTTTAGATTCATACCCAATATGTTTCAAGTTTCATTACAATCCAAAAAAAAAAAAAAAATAGAAACTAGAAAAACTCTACAATTGCAATAAAAAAACTTTAAAGTTTAGTTTTTCTTCTTTTTTTTTTTTTTTTGTTGGCTGTTGTACAACACAACTACATCTAACAATTACTTTATCCTTACAACAAGTAACAAGAACAACATTAAATGAATATGTAGAACATACATACGTTAGGATTTAAATAAACTTTTTGATTTCCACAATTAAGAGAAATGTTTGCAGTAGGCAAAACAACAACATGAAAAAAATTCTACCAGAGAAGCAAAAAGAGGATGAAAATATAAGACTGACAAAAAAAAAACATAAAAGACGGCTATATTCGGCTATACCGAATCTTATATACTCTTCACCTTAGTATAATTTTAGTAAAATTGTGGAACGTATGTCTGATCAAAGTATAATTTAAATAACCATGTTTTTGTTACCCGAGTTAAAAATTTTCAAACATAACAGAAAAGTTCGGTCATTAAAATCTCTACAAAATTTCGACTTAGATTAAAGTGAAATCTTAAGTTTTTAAAGGAATTATTAATTAAGCATTTTCCAGATTCAATTTAGTTGGACCTCGTTGAAATACCAATATTATTGGGTGTATGACTTAAATCTGCTGGATTTACAATAGATGGCGTATTTTTTGAAGGTGGTTTTAGTTTTTTATAACTTATATGTCATTTTGAAGGGTGCATATCTGTCATTTATACTCACTTAGTTATTGAACATTATAGTGTAAGCAACAACGATTTTATTGTGCCAACAAAGCATTATAAGGACTGAGATCGAAAAAACCTTAACACACGTTTCTCCTTAACCTTAACCGTACTGACAACATTTGCACACGTATACTCCTTACAAAGGTACCCGGGTACCCGTGTGTTTATTTGTCCGTTTTTTGTTCAAATTTATTGATTTCCATGGAAGAGATTTATGCTTTTATTGGAATTTTACTGGTCATGGTTATAAATGTTGGCAACGATGATCCTCCTTCAATTCTTCCTTTACACAAAGCATCGTCAAGTTGCGATAGATTTCAGCAGATACTACGCGTAATACGTTTCGACAATGCGTTTTCAAGATCATCACACTAACAAACAGATAAAACCGCACCTATCTCCGATATCTGGAATATGTTGATGCAGAATCTACGTTTAATTTTTTTTCAGATTGAAATATGACCGTAGACGTACAGTTATTTTCATTTAGAGGCAGAACCAGATTCACTCTATATATTCCCTCGAAGTCAGTTAAACAATGAACTAAAATATTTTGGTTGTGTAACACATCCAATAAATATCCTTTGAATGGAATCAGTTATACGGGCAAGCCACCTGATGGTCAGCGATAGGTAAATATAGGAGAAAACATCGTTCTAAATCTGGTCGATTTCTACGAAAAATCTGGAATAAATACAACAGACAATTTGTTTACTTTACTCCCTTTGGCCAATCTGCTACAAGTTAGAAGAATAAGTCTCGACAAAACAAAGACTATATTCCAAAAGAGCTACAGCCAAGCACAACGGATGATATAGGTAAACCTCGATATGGTTTTACCAAAATCGGAACACTTTTGTCTGTTGTGACCAAGAAGATAACGTGTGTTTTATTTCTGCCAACAATGTATTATACTCGAGGGGAGCCAGCTATTATTGAAAAAGAGAATATTAACGATTTCTACATCAAAAAGGCGGAGTAGGTGGTATGGACCAGCTGGTGTCTAAACATACCACCAAACGCGAAACAAATAGATGCCCATTGGCCGTATTTTCAACTCCTGCTTAGATCCAAGCGCAAAAAACGGAGTACTCGTCGAGGATGATATTCAAATAACACGATACGATTACGTCCGGACAGCTCTAGAGCTTATGATAAATAAAACCACCCCTAAAGAAGTTTGTCCAGGATTCTGCAGACCTATCGTATACAACTAATCGAGATAAAACTGGACGGTTGCAAATAGACGGTCGCTGCTACCTGTGTGACTACTGATCTAACGTCTAATCGAAAAACACGTCAAATATGCGACGGCTGTAAACGACCAATATTCAATACGCATACCAAAACTGTTGCTGCACTAGATGTTAATTGTTTTTATTTTTAATTTAATGCAACAATATTGGTATAAAGTTTGATGTAAAATATTTTTTAATTATAAATAACCAATAAACATAAAAATACTATAATTTTTACTTTTTTCATACAAAATGTAAAAAAGATATATAAGGGTACCCTCCTCCTTATCAGGAGGTAAAGGACTATTTGACTTTGGGTGGCTCCAGAGTCAAACCAAACGAATCAATAATACTTTAGATATGAAAATACTTTAGAAAATAGTTATCTGAAGGAACTTGCGGTACCTCAAATTTGTATTTTATTTTGTTTAAGAAAAATTGTACTTCAAAGTTCGTTTGGGTACCGGGGTACCCGTATCAGTACGGTTAGGGTTAAAACGTTTAACCCAAGTTTATTTGATTTTTTGTTGATCAAGTTACTTTTGAAAAGTTCATTTGTTATTAATCTGATTAAAATGAGTGACGAGAAAAAGTGCGTACTAAAATTATTAAATATTTTTAATAAAACCCTACATGATCCTACAAAAAGTTGGCCAAGCATTCAAAGGTCTGCCGTCAAACTGTTTCCAATGTTTTTAAACAGTACCGGGAGAACTTGTTCGTTGATAGAAACCTGGTTCAGGTAGAAGGAATGGTCCACATGATGTTTCTAAAGCCAAAAAAATAGAAAGCATTTTCAAAAGACCTCCCAACACATCCGGTAGGAAAGCAGCCCGGTTAGCTCAGTGCTCGGACTATTTGGTACGAAAAGTTATAGCTAATGCAGGTTTAAAAACATACAAGGCTGAAAAAGTTCCTGACAGGAACGATGCTAAAAATTTAGAGGCCAAAAACAGAGCACGAAAATTGAAGTCAAGTTTTTCAAACAAATATTCTTGCTGCATAACGGATGACGAAACGTATATTCTGGCCGATTTTTCGCAACATCCTGGTCAAAAATTTTATGTTGCTGATGCTCGAGGGAATGTTAAACAAAAGTTTAGAACCCAAAAGCAGGCAAAATTTCCCAAAAAGTTCTTGGTATGGCAAGCAATATGCAGTTGCGGCAAAAGATGCCAATCATTTGTTACAACGGGCTCTATAAATACCGAAATTTACATCAAGGAATGTTTACAAAAAAGGCTGCTTCCATTCATAAGACTTCATAATGTGTCCACTTATTTTTGGCATCCTTTCACTATGGTAAACAAGCCCTTGAATAGGACAAGAACAATAATGTGGTATTTGTACCAAGAGAGGCAAATCCTACAAACTGCCCGGAGCAAAGGCCAGTGGAGAGATATTGGGCTCTTGTTAAAAGAGAATTGAAGAGCACAAAAAAGGTGTCCAAAAGTGTGGTAGACTTTAAACGGAGGTGGACTACCTATTCGAGCAAAGTGACAGAAAGCACTATAAAAACATTAATTTCATCACTAGTGATTAAAACCATAAAAAAATTTTATATTAAAACTGTAAGTTTAGTGGTTGCGTTTTTATTAACATATATATATATTAAGAATTTTTCGATCTCACTCCTTATATACCGATATTTTAATGATATCTTTGAGAGCAAATCCACTATGCTGGGAGTACATTTGTATTGTGGCAAGGTTGAAAATGGCTCGATCAAAACCAATTGTATAAGGCTTGTGACAATATAATGACATGCCTCAATTATTATTAAATTAGCTTAAAAATTAGAAGCTGGTTTACATGGACATATACATAACAATTGGTGAGTGTACTCGGATGCTGCTAAACCCCATTGTGATACCCTTACGTATGATGTGAACTATAGATGGATATTAAAAATTGCTCAACTTTATCCTGACGAATTTGTAACACTTGTTGTTCCTTGAAGAACAATCGCTACAAATTTGATTAGATTTGTCAGCGAAACATCCTGTGCTAGACCATGCTTCTGTAGAGCGGTGCTGTTTGATAGAAAGTGTTGTACCGATTCCTCTTCTTTTTCATTTAGAAAACTTTTGCAATAGTTGTTATGTGAATAACCCAACTTTTCCACATATGTATGTTAAATTATACAGTGTCCAGTAATTATACTCGTTAGAAGTATAATCGAATTCCTAAGAATTGTTTCTTTAGAGTCTTGGTCAAGGGTAAATGAATAATGCCTTTTGATGCCACAGTTACATCCAAGCACTACCTGTTCGTTGGGTCAGTGAATAAATGTAATAAAGAAGAAAATTCGATGTTCTTGGAGTTGAGAGCTTTCATTGGTATAAGGCTGTTCAGGTAGTTATTAAATAAACGACGTTGGGGATTCTTCGCGCGTCAGTGGCAATGACATTTAGGTATCGGGTTGTCTGAGAGAAAGCAAAAGGATCCAGTGCTCCGTCTTTGAATTGTAAGTGTATATTGAGATCGTAGGAAAGAGTATGAGGCTTAGTCATCTCTTGCTTTCATTTTAATTCTAAATGACCTATTAAAGTTTGGTGTATACCACCTACAGTACGTTCGTTGCCCCAAGATAGACCTGCTTAATTTTTACATATGGTCATGCTTCAGTTCGCCTGATACCTTGACTCAGTACGGATGCATTGCTATTGATGTCAAGGGGAAGTATGTCTAGCATCTTCTTCACACTTACCTTAGGAATGGAACCCATTAATAGCAAGGCAGGCTAGTCTCTATATTTTGACAAGAATTGAGAGGTAGCTTTAATATCCACCCCTATCCACCACACAAGAGCAGCATATGTTATAATACTTAGGTTTAGTGTAATCAATATGAAAAAGAAACATTTACAATTTAACATTTTTAAACAAGCAAATATTTTGGTCAAATAAGCTTACATATCCGACAATTAAACATTCAACATAATTTATATGCAGTCAAATATGAAGATTAGAAGAGAGCATTCAACTAGTACTGTCAAATTCTACTAAATAATTTTGATTTCGTGATACTATTCAATACTTTTAATTTAGGATCTCAATACTACTTAGGATCTCAATACTACTTATAATGTTAAAATTAATTTACATCATGAAGGTTAGGTTAGGTTTCCAGGCAGCCGCGAAGTTGGAAAGTAGAAGAACAGCTCACGTGGGTCCAAGAAATGATCCCTTTGTGTTACCTGAAATTAGAAGTTAGAAAGAAAGAGGGGCAGATAGAAATGAAAAGAAAGAAGTGGAAGATTGAGTAGTTAAGAAGAAGGAAGAAAGAAGGAGATTTGCAATCAGTTACATATCAGTAAGATAGCGGTTATTGGGTTACACTCGAGAGCTTCCCATATCTGGTCCAATTAACCAGTTACTACTCCTTATAAAGGCGTTGATGCCCTCATATTCGAGAGCTCAGAAAGACTATTTATGGAACGGTGTCCCAGAAACCGTAAGCGTAGATCACCTAATGCCGGACAGTGACAAAGAAGATGAAAGATGGTTTCATCCTCCTCCTCGTTTTGACAACTTCTACAGAAGTCGTTGTAGGGCAAACCAAGTCTCCTCGCATGGTTGCCGAAAGTGCAGTGTCCGGTAATGACCGCCACTACGCCACGCAATTGTGAGCGTGACAAGCCAAGAAGATATGTTGTTCGCCCACGATTCAGTTGGGGCCATATCATTCTGGTTATAGTGCATGTAGGTTCACAACCCCATCTTGTCTGAGCGAGCTCATAGTACATCATGAAAGGATCTTACGATTTTAGAATAACAACATTTACTCAATTTACAACCTATTAAATTAAAAGGTACAACAGATAGACATACAACACATATAATTGGTCAATTCACAAGGTCCCCTATCATGTCATATTGTCATAATGTCCTAATATTTCACAACTCGGCAGTTCGGCTTATCCAACTCTTAGGCGTTCGGCGCAGGTCTCTGCTGGTTGGTTACTACAGCACAATAAACATAGCATACAGAGTAGTAATATTTTAGGATATTTTTTGCTTGAAAGGCAATAACAACATTTTTAAAATATTGTGAAATATTAGGACATTATGACAATATGACATGATAGGAGACCTTGTGAATTGACCAAATATGTTGTAAATTGAACTTTTGAATATTTTGCAAAATTAATGTGTGATTCAAACCAGTATTCCAAACAAGTAACTCCTTTATGATTTAGCAATCAGACAAGTACTTAGTTTAGGAGATAAATGTACTACCAAGGCAGGGAATGACAGAGAAGACCTCAGTAGGTCTTATTATTATGTGATCTACCGCAAATTGCAAGAAGATCGCAAAGAAATTCACAATTACATCACATTCCATTGCTAGAACAGTGCGATACAGCCACATTAGAACGATGATCCAATAAATTAATAAATGCACTGTTACCTTTCTTCGATCTGGCATAGACTTTAAAGCACCGAACTATTGAAAAGAACTCTGTTCCATTTACGGTTATGTTTGCTATAGCTTTTATAACCTTCATTTTCCATTCCACTTTCATGCTATTCATTTCCATCTCAACCAAGAAAATATTTAGTAATTTTTTTATATTTTTCCACCAACTTCCTTAGATTTATTTTACAATATACACTGTTAAATCCGCAGTTAAGATAGTTTAAATACCCCTTATTCTATTTACAAATTTTGAAATTAAATTAAAGTTTAAATCTCTTTTAAATGAGTTCATAATAAAATATACGGAAATGAGAATTTTTTGTTGTCAGCATAGAAATGCAGTGCGGATTTTATTTTTATTTTAAATCTGTGTGTAATTTTTTATACCAGTTCCCTTTTTTTAAACATGTAACTCTTAACTGTTTTTTTATGCATTACAAAGCATGTACTTACATAGTTTTTTTTTATATATATTTATTTTTATATTTTTGTTTTGTATATTATTTTTTGTTTTCGTTTTATATTTATTTTAATCCTTTTCGTGCTTAAAAGTGGCTTTATTTAAATATTTTATTGTTCATGTTGCATGGAAAATGGGGAAAAATGAATGTAAAATACATACATTCATAGTTGGTTATAATCACAGCGGGTAAAAATTCTAGGGCTTCACTTTATAGGCCTTCTAAAAAACATGTTTACACATTATAAAAAATGTGTAAAAAAAAACTTTATTTAAAATTCAAACATTATCACTTAATAAAAATTATGTTGGTCTCTTTATAATGAACTCTTTATAATAAACAGAAGAAGGTACAAAATCTTTTAAAAAATTTACTATTTTATAATTCCTGGATGAGTCAAGAAGTCCGCGACTTTTTTAATTATCCGGCTCCTAACTCAAAGGACAACACAGCTCCTGTTAACAGGCATCTGTCAATTGACTCAAAATTTGAACAAGCTGCGTCATATAGCTTGCATTTGACAGCCATTCATAGCAGACTACCTCTAGATTTAAGCAGAAATTGGAAAAAGGTGAATTTCGTCTGTTCATTAAGCACTATTTTTAGCGGAAAAAAAATCATCACTCAAATAAAGGCAAAGAGCTTGATAAATACTATGGGAACTCTGCACCATCAATTTCGTTGTGGTCGTAGAAGCACAGAAGATGCCGAACAACGTGTTGAACGCTTTACACCCGAAACAATTGAAAAAAATCACGATATGGTTTTGACCGATCGGATATTGAAAGTAATATCAAGGCAGGCTAGTCGGCTGTACTTTGACCAGAGTGGAGAGGTAGCTTTATTATTCACCGTTTAGTTTACAATTTAAGGTTTGAGACCCGATCATTTCTCAAAGGATTTCTTACATGCCTTTCGACTGTCAGTATTTTGTTATAGTGTAAATCAATATGAAGAAAAAACATTTACAATTTAACATAGTTAAAAAAGCCAATATTTTAGTCAAATAGGCGTTCATATTCGACAATAAGATATGCAACATAGAATGTCGTAGAAGCACAGAAAATGCCGAACAACATGTTGGATGCTCTACACCCGAAACAATTGAAAAAATCACTGTATGGTTTTGCCCGATCGGATATTGAAAGTGCTAGAGGTTGTGGAAGTCATACGCAGCTCAATAGTTTCAATTTTCAGAAAATTACACACATGTGCCGTTTACGTGGCAAAAATCCATGAATTAGGCTACGAAAAGGTCCCTATTCCGCTGTATTTAGATGCGAATGACTATTTCTTGTTCCCAAACCCAAAGAAATGTCTCGGCGGAAAGAGATTTTACTCCAACGTTGAAATCATCTCACAAAAAATACCTACTTTGATGACATCGACAAATCTTATTTTTTGAAAGGGATAACAAATTTAGTCTAAAAACCTGTGTTTAATTCCAAAAGTCACGGACTTTTTGTATTTTAGTTAGGGAAGATGTAAAGTAGTTTTTTATATATAAAACTACACACATGATCCTTTAAACTCCATTCTTTAGGATTTATACTAAATTAATTAAAAGTTTTTTCCATTTCTATGGAATATATATCAAATATATCTTCATAAATAGGCGTTCTACAAGCCCTCCAACAGAAGCGAACATGCAATGCCTTAGCTCCCAATGTCACGCCATGTAAAATTTGCAATGCAGCTGAGTATCCTTGTGTCTACAAAATAAAGCCTTTAGCAAGGCCTCTTTACTGCATCTTTTGCCCGCTGGGGTATGTTCGAAAAATTCGCTTGCTACAGATTCTGTTGTTGTTTGTTGTTGTTGTTGTTGTTGCTTATTGCTGTTGTTGTTTACTACTTACACTGATGGCAGCAGATCAGTCTTCCAGATGAATGCCTTTGATGATAATTTTCTCTACGGTTGTTTAATTTGTGGCACAAAAATGTCTTGAAGAGTCGGTTTGCTTAAAATGGTTTGTCTGCTGTTGCATCTCTCTTTTGTTTCCAATTTAAAAACGTATAATAATTTATAAATTCTGCAATCATTCACTGTTGTGGCTTTAATTCAAAAAAAAAAAAAAACAGTTTAAGTAATTGAACAATTTAATATTTGATGGCTAGAATCACTGACATCTTTGTTCATAACTGATATTTGCCAGAGGAATTGTTATAGAATTCCTATACTAATTTCAGACAGACACAATGTTTACTGTTTCTTAAGTAAAACAATTTTAGAATATTATGCCTGTAAATACTGTATATTTTCCACAAAATCGAAGCTCAAAAGCACAGATTACACACACGCAGAAAAAAATATAGTTGTGCATGTTTACTGTAACCATTTCAAAAATTTTAACAATATTATAGTCACAGTAACTATATATATGATTGTGGTAACAATAATATGGTTAATT
Organism: Calliphora vomitoria; assembly: GCA_942486065.2. Taxonomy (NCBI): domain Eukaryota; kingdom Metazoa; phylum Arthropoda; class Insecta; order Diptera; family Calliphoridae; genus Calliphora; species Calliphora vomitoria. The sequence goes on along the minus strand of OW818030.2, from coordinate 109,849,570 downwards.
TAGGATCACATGATTGTATTAACCATATATATGGTTACAGTAAACATGTATATGTTTGTGACGACCATTTAAATGATGAAGGACTTACCATATTATGTTGCTCTCGGGTTATGGATATCATAATCTGAGAACAACATATTATGATAAAATTATTCATCATATAAATGGTTGTCACAATCATATACATGTTTAATGTAACCATATATATGGTTAATACAATCATGTGATCCTAAATTAACCATATTATTTTTACCACAATCATATATATAGTTACTGTGACTATAATATTGTTAAAAATGTAGAAATGGTTACAGTAACAATGCACAACTATATTTTTGTCTGCGTGCAGATACGAATCAGCTGGTTCCAGTAATAAGACAATAGAAAACAAACAAAAGAAAATGTCAAAACGGTTGTGGTTTGGAAAGAGGGACAAATATATATCACAATCGTTGCCTTTTGAAAATTGTATTTTTTCTCTCGCTCTGCAAACCATAACCATTGAAAAGTGTTTGTATAACGTCAAAAAACCCAAACAGTTCGATATTACTTTTTTGAGAACTGTCATTTGTATCTTATCTGTAATAATCTGTGCTCAAAAGTAAAAGATTTGTATATTTGGAATTTACAGTTAAAAAATTTGGAAATGTATCCTCTAAAATTGAAAAATCAAAATAATCCTAAATAGGCCCCATCAATGGTAAACTGTTGCTGTAAAAATTTCCAAATTTTTAAACGAAAGACGTTATTAAAATATAATAATATTCCACAAACTTGTTATTCTCACAACAAAAGATTTGTCAAAGAAAAGTTTTGAAATTCTGAGTATACAAATTTGTGGATCGTGAGAATGTAAATGATCTATACATATACTTCGTATAGGAAATATGTATCATTTAGGACAAAGGGAACGTTCAAAGGACTCAAGTGTGCTGTACGAGACGAAGGTTTTGGACGGATGCCTTATTACCTAATTTGCCAGGTATACACATTTTAACATTTACTTGACATTATTGCTAGACCTCCCATTTCTGTACTAAATATTAATAGCTGCTATAGTTTCCCGATATAAAATTTTTCATATATATTTTGTAATGGAGGTTCCATTATTTTTCAGTAGCAAATTAAAAAAAAATTAAAAAATTAAAAATAAATTTAGAAAAAAATTTAAAAAAAAAACTAAGGACTGAGATCATAAAATTCTTAACACACGTTTTTCATTAAAACTTTTAACCCAAGTATTATTTGATTTTTTTTTTTTTTTTTTTGATCAAGTTACATTTGTAAAGCATGTCAGTTTTTATGTTTAATGTCAATTAAGTTCATTTGTTGTTAATCTATTAAAAATGAGTGACCAGAAAAAAGTGTGTACTAAAATTATTAAATATTTTCAACAAAACCCAACTTGGTCCTACAAAAAGTTGGCCAAACAATCAATGGTCTGCTATCAAACATTTTCCAATATTATTAAACAGTACCGGGAGAACTTGTCCGTTGATATAAAACCTGGTTCAGGTAGAAGGAATGGTCCACATGATGTTTCTAAAACCAAAAAATAGAAAGCATTTTCAAAAGAGCTCCCAACAGCTCCGGTAGGAAAGCAGCTCGGTTAGGTCAGTACTCTGACTATTTGGTACGAAAAGTTAAAGCCAATAAAGGCTCAAAAATTTCCTGACAGGAACTCTGCTAAAAATTTAGATGCCAAAGACAGAGCACGGAAATTGAAGTCAAATTTTATACAAAAAATATACCTGTTGCATAATGGATGACGAAATGTACGTATGAAAAATGTTTCGCAGCTTCCGGGTCAATTTTTTCATGATGCAGATACTCGTGGGAATGTTGAAGAAAAATTTAGGACCCAAAAGCAGACAAAATTTACCAAAAAGTTCTTGGTATGGCAAGCAATATGCAGTTGCGGCCAAAATGCCAAACATCTGTAACAAAGGGCTCTATAAATACCGAAATTTACATCAAGGAATGTTTACAAAAAAGGATGGTGTTTCCATTCCACTTATTTTTGGTCTGATTTGGGATCTGTCACTATGGTAAGAAAGGTCTTCAGTGGTACAAGAACAATAATGTGATATTTATACCAAGAGAGGCAAGTCCCCCAAACTGCCTGGAGCTCAGTCCAGTGAAGAGATATTGGGCTCTAGTTAAAAGAGAATTGAAGAGCACAAGAAAGGTGTCCAAAAGTGTGGTAGATTTTAAACGGAGATGGACAACCTGTTCGAACAAAGTGACATAAAGCACTATAAAAACCATAATGGATGGGTTTTCGAAAAAGGTTCAAAATTTCATCATTGGTGATTAGAACTTTAAAACATTTTTTTTTTTTTGTAAATTGTAACAATAATTTCAATTAAATAAAATAAGATTAAAAACTGTAAGTTTAGTGGTTTCATTTTTATTAACATATATGTATGTTAAACATTTTTGATCTCAGTCCTTATTTCAAAAAAAAAAAAAAATTAAATATATTTTGAAAAAAAATATTATTTTTTAAATTTTTAAAAAAAATTAATTTTGTTTACCTTAAAATATTTAAAATTTTTATTTTAAAGTATAATTTGGTGAAGGGTATATAAGATTCGGCACAGGCGAATATAGCTCTCTTACTTGTTATATAATTGCACTTGTTTTTCGTCTAAAGATTTATATGTAAAGCAAAATTACTTGAACGAAGTTTGAAGGCTCTAGATATCATAGTTTTCCACATATACCAAGTATGGTATTTACTTTGTATGGGAGATGTCACAGTACCACATACATTTGTATACACAGTGAAAACACATTCGTAGTAGCAACCGAATTAATTGCCAATCGCATGATTCTGCCTTAGTGACCGAGTTTTACAGTTATGGCTACAAAAGTTTAGAAGTGGTAACACAAGTTTGGTTGCTTCAACCGAAACGAAATTCTTCTTTATCCGCTGATTTTCTGTTGCTAGAATCGAACAATTCTATGTGTGCAACCGAACCATTCGATTGGCAACAAATTCGGTTGTTATTACGAATCAGTTTTCTCTATGTATTTATATATACTAGAATCGCCTGGTGGTCAAAATTCGACCACTTTTATTGAATTTTGAAAAAAAAGAATACAACCTTTTAAACCATATATGTTTCATCAATATTGATGAACAATAACATACTTAAAAGTGTACCACAAAAAAAACGTGTGGCCTATTTATATATAAGATTTTCCACGTGATTCCAACCTCTGTTGCAGTTTTTCTGTAACAAGAGTTATGTTACAAAATGTCAGATATTTTTATTTAAATTTAATTTATCTATAAAAGATTAAATGGTTTATTATATGCATTATTATAAAATCATTATAAACCATTTAAGCCTTAATGACCCAGGCAAAAAAAAAAAGAATTAAGTTCATTAAACTTTTCACATTAATTTATCTTAGCATCACTAATTAATTAATTTATAATCATTAGTTGCAGTTTACTAAATGAAGAAACTTCTTTGTTGCCTTAAACCAACAACAACAACAACATTAAAAAACCAGCAACAACAAGAACGAAGATGCAACGAAGTAAAAATAATTGCAACTTATTTGGTGCGTGAAAGAAATGCAATTTTAATGCACCATAATGGGTCTCTATGCACCACGAAAAAACATCGTTACCTGTATATGATGATAGTAAAGATGATGATGATGTTTATGGAGCTGGGTGGTAATAACGCTGATGATTATAATGTACAGGCAAATACAAAAAAAAAAAAAAAAAACACGAAAACAATGTTGTCCTATTTAAAACGTTTAAATTAAAAATAACATTATAATTTTTTGCTGTACATATATACAAAACAAATAAGTGTAAATTTAAATTTATATACGGCTATATTAAGAGTACATGTTAGTGTACGACCCAGTAAACTTTAATATTTATCACAACTAAATAAATACATATAATGTTAATATCCTCGCATTCCTGCGAAGTTCCGAACATACACGCAGAAAAAAATATAGTTGGACATTGTTACTGTAACCATTTCAACATTTGTGCATGGTTACTGTAACCATTTCAAAATTTTTAACAATATTATAGTCACAGTAACTATATATACATGTTTGTGGTAACAATAATATGGTTAATTTACGATTCACATGAATATTTCCATTTTGACAACCATTTTAGTTTTCCTTTAAAAAAAAATCATGTTCAGCAATGATGCCCATTTCTGGATGAATGAGTACACAATTTTCGAATTTAGGACGATACCAATCCACATAAGATCCAATAGCGTCCAATGCATCCCGAAAAAGCCGCCGTTTTGCTGTAGATCGTACCATATTTCTTTGAGAACGATGAATGTTTATTGGGATACTGCTCGTCTGTCTGCATGTGTTAGTATTACACTTATGACAGTGTTAGTGGTATGTTGATTTAACCAAGTGATGGTGTTAACGGGGCTTATGATAATTTGCTTTTCTTTTGTTCCCTTTTCATAATTTTTGTTTGTTTAATTTGAGGAACCGCAAAACTATGTTCATGGAACATGCAACAGTATGAGGAAAATTTTAGTAGATAAAGTTTGTTTCTCCTAGTTATGAAAAGAGGTGGCACAATGGGAAATGCTTAAAAAAAAAATACTTGAAAACTACACCATTTCCAATTGTATTTCAGAAATTTCCAATTTAATTTCAGAAATTTTCAATTGTATTTCAGAATTTTCTAATTGTATTTCAGAAATTTCTAATTATATTTCAGAAGTTTCCATTTATATTTCAGAACTTTCTAATTGTATTTCAGAATTCTCTAATTGTATTTCAGAATTTTCCAATTGTATATCAGAAATTTCCATTTCAATTTCAGAAATTTCCTATTGCATTTCAGAATTTTCCAATTGTATTTCAGAAATTTGCATTTGTATTTCAGAAAATTCTAATAGCAATATCAATGGAAATTTCTGAAATACAATTGAAAAATTCTGAAATACAATTAGAAAGTTCTGAAATATAAATGGAAATTTCTGAAATGTAATTGGAATATTCTGAAATATAATTAGAAACTTCTGAAATATAATTGGAAATTTCTGAAATTCAATTTTAAATTTCTGAAATTCAATTTTAAATTTCTGAAATATAAATGGAAACTTCTGAAATTCAATCTGAAATATAATTAGAAATTTCTGAAATTCAATTGAAAATTTCTGAAATACAATTAGAAACTTTTGAAATACAATTGGAAATGGTGTAGTTGTAAAATGGTTACCATAGAATAATATATCCATAGAAGCGCTACTGAGAGGGAGAACACCTAAGTCTGTTGTCAAAAACCTAAGTCGTGAGAATGTATTAGTACATAGCTTTGAGGTTGTATTGGTGCCTTTTTAATTTTCACCAGACACACAGAGTTCTATAAAAATGTTTAAATTTTAATTTATTTAAATTTTCTTCTATTTTCAATACCAAAAATTGAAACTCTGTTCTATAAATAAAATTCTACCACAGATAAATTTAAGTGTCAAAAATAAATAAAAAAATAAATTTGTTCATTTGAGCAAAATAAAAGTGATTCAGAAATAAAAGTGTCCTGCAAGTATTAAAAACATTTGGCAAAAATTGTGTAGAAGTGTAAAAAAGCGGTTCGGTCTATATTTAGTCGGGAAATCGAAGTTAAAATTTCAAGAATTCTGATGTGTTAAATTCTCTCGCAAGTATGTTGAATTCACATATCACAAGTGCGTGTGAAGAGAGTAATTATTGTTACTCTCAGCTTACTCTCAGTTGCGCCTCTAGTTGTACCCTATGCTCAAAACTATGTACTAATACATTCTCACGACTTAGGTTTTTGACAACAGACTTAGGTTTTCTCCCTCTCAGTAGCGCTTCTATGGATATATTATTCTATGGCTTTGAGGTTGTATTGGTGCCTTTTTAATTTTCACCAGACACACAGAGTTCTATAAAAATGTTTAAATTTTAATTTATTTAAATTTTCTTCTATTTTCAATACCAAAAATTGAAACTCTGTTCTATAAATAAAATTCTACCACAGATAAATTTAAGTGTCAAAAATAAATAAAAAAATAAATTTGTTCATTTGAGCAAAATAAAAGTGTTTCAGAAATAAAAGTGTCCTGCAAGTATTAAAAAAAATTGACAAAAATTGTGTGGAAGTGTAAAAAAGCGGTTCGGTCTATATTTAGTCGGGAAATCGATGTTAAAATTTCAAGAATTCTGATGTGTTAAATTCTCTCGCAAGTATGTTGAATTCACATATCACAAGTACGTGTGAAGAGAGTAATTATTGTTACTCTCAGCTTACTCTCAGTTGCGCCTCTAGTTGTACCCTATGCTCAAAGCTATGTACTAATACATTCTCACGACTTAGGTTTTTGACAACAGACTTAGGTGTTCTCCCTCTCAGTAGCGCTTCTATGGATATATTATTCTATGGTATACTTTATGAAAATGTTTTTAAAAATTTACTTTGTTAAATAATTTTAATAAATTCTTTAATTTTTAGTTTAATTAATTATAAGAATATGGTTACTTTTCAAAAATTTTAAAAAAATCCCAAAGAAACATTCAGAATTAAAATTTAAACTGGAATTTATAAAATTAGAGGCAATTTTTTAAAATCCACATTTTATTTCAAGTCATTAAATAATCTTAATAATTTCATCAATTCCAAAAAGAATTACGTTGTTATTTTTCTTAAGTAACGAAAATGGTTACTTATTTATAACTTTGAGAAAATCTTAGAGGAAAGTGCTGAATTGAAAATGGAATTTATTACATATTCCGCTAAAACGTTGGGAAAATATGTGATTACTTTTATAAATTCCAGCGGTTACTCGTGCAAAAATTTCTCATTGTTACATAATTTTTGATCAGTAACGTTAATACTGGAAAATAGTTACTCATCTATAATTTAAAAAAATCTTAGTCTAAAGCTTGAAATTAAGACTAGAATTTATAAAATTTTCTGCTGAAATATTGACTAAGTATGTGATTACTTTTATAAATTCCAGTGGTTACTTTAATATATTTCCTAAATGTACACCAAAATATATGATTTTTTATAAGTAACGATTAGATGGTAAATGATTACTTATCTGTAATTTTATGAAAGTTTAGAGGAAAGTCTAGAATCTAAACTAAAACTGGAATCGAACTAATGCTGAAATGTAGACTTTTGTAAATTCAAATAGTTACACGTAGTAGTACGATATGGATGTCAAATGGAAGAGGATTATCATGACAGACTAATTTGTTTTAATTTATCAAAATAAAAAAAGAAATATTAAAAATTTCCCTCAAAATCTTTATAACCATAACGACATACTGCGGCAAATAAAGATAATATAATACATTTTAAAGTCCTTTAAACAAAATAAACGATCACGATATGAAAAACTGAGTATGCGGTCCTATTATAAAGAGCCAGTATTTTGATATGTATGTATATGGTGCGGTTCATGTGTTAAAACTGCCGTTGTACGCTATAATCTGCTGTAATTTTTCCAACCATTAAAAATAAATAACAAGAAGTCAATTATTCATGTTTTTTTTTTCTTTTTATTTCTAATCTACTCCCTTCAATGTATTGAAGAATAAAAATGATTTTTAATAAATTCAGAACGACCGCGATCATCCGTTGTTTTTGAAGATTCCAATAAAGAAGGACGGCAGCAAGTATTTAATTTATTGTTATCATCTGCAAAGAAATCAAACAAATACAATTTTAATATTTTTAATTAAATGTCAAAGCTTATAAAGTATTCTCACCCAATGAAGAATCACTCCATTCGATGGCCATATTATGCAACAAAACTAAAGCTACAATAATATGGCGATTTGTTGAACACGAACCATACAATTCATTGTCCAATATAGCAAAACGTTGACGCCAAAGATTTAGACAGAACCTGGCTGGTTCATAAGTCAAACGTTGAGCATTGTTGAAAGCCTGTTCGGCCAATGTGATGGCACATGTTACGGGCGTATAGAGATATGAAGAACATTTCAATGAACCGTCTCCCAACAAAAGACGGCCACGAAATTCATTTTGTTCGAAACGTTCTTTGATACGAGTTTGAGCAAATATTTCGGCCGGTGTAAACATGCTACTGCCAACCAACGAAGTTTGAAAACGACAATCTATATCGCGTATTTTAAAATCAGCATCGGTTACGATTTGTATGTGTAGAATGTCATCGGGTTTTGGTTGCGTTTCATTGTCGCCATTAGACCGCTTACATTTTACCTTTGTATGGGTTAGAGCTCCGATGACCTGTGGCATATGGGCTAAATCGTAAAATGATTTGGTTACTTTCTCCTTTTCCAGTAATAGACAAGGCATACGTATGTAACGTGAGGCTTTAAAGGACAAAGCTTCAGCTACACGTTTACTGATCTTTAATAAAGTTCGAAATGAAACTCCATGAAAGCGTGCGGTAATTTCGGGGTGCTAGATGAAATATTAAAAAATATATATTAATACTTAGATCAATCAGAAATAAAACAAGTTTCATATAATTTTTTTTTTTTTTTAGAAAAAAGTTTTATACCAAAAAATGGTTTAAAAAAATTTAAAATTTTCTCAAAAAAAAAATAAAATTTACAAAAAACTATTTTTCACCAAAAGTAGATTTTTATCTAAAAACTGGTTTTTGTATAAAAATCCGTTATGAAAGTAATTTTTCACGCAAAAGTCAGTTTTTACACAAAAGTCAGTTTTAACAAAAATTAAAACTATATAAAATTATATATTACTGCTTTAAAAAAACATATTCATTCCTACCTCTGTCCCACCCCAATACCGTATTGCAGCCATTATTTGATTTTCTATCGGCACTTGATTTGTTCGTTCCTTCCTCTCACCATTCTGTTGCTCGATTTCCAAATCATCCTTTAACATTTCCAGCAAACGTTTCATGTTGTCTTTGCTAAATCTGTAGCTACGACGAAATTGTGATTCTGTCAAATCCACAAGCGGATTAAAACGTCTTCCTTTTATTTTCTTGGATACACACAAACTGTTAAATTGTCTGCTTGTTTCGATACGTTTTATTATGCTCTCCATGTTGAGGAATTCTTGAAATGTATTCAGTTCGTTTAGATCATGTTGAAAATGTTCATATAATTGCAATTCCATAGTGGTTGACTATTCTTAAGAAATTATAAAAAACTTAATAAATGCCAGTTTAATTGGGTCTTTTTTAATTTGTTCTCAACGACAAGTGTATTTTTTTTTTGCAAGTTTTAACTTCTGCCTATATGTTGTGGTGTATTGTTTACAAACAATCATTCACAATAATAAACCGGAAAACGAAGAATAGAGGTAACTTGTAAAAGAGGAAGGGTTGTACAAAAAGGTAGTATGAAACTTTTTAGCAGGGTTTAAAAAACCTGTATTTTAAATTTTATTTGCTGTTGCGATTATTTAATATACTGTACTATAAATTATTACACAAAATATGTTCCATAGAAAAACTGTTATACATAAATTATTCTATAGAAAACACTCTTAATGGCACCATACACTATCAAAATACTCATCAAGCACTGTTGTAGTATTAGTGAAAATGTGTTTGTATGTGTGACACCGACAACGCTTGATGGAAAATCAAAAACATTTTGATTTGATAGTGTATGGTGCCCTTTATATATATATAAGCAATGTCTATAGAAAAACTGTTATACACAATATTTTCTATAGAAAAAACTGTTATACACAATATTTTCTATATAGAAATCTGTTATGCGCAATATTTTCTATAGAAAAACCTGCTATACAAATAATTGTCTATAGAAAAAACTGTTATATACAAAATGTTGTATTGAAAATGCTGTTACGCACAAAATAAAAAAAAACAGCTATACACATAATTATCTATAGAAAAAACTGTTATACACAATCATTTTTATAGAAAAACTGTTATACATAATATTTTTATAGAAAAAACTGTTATACATAATATTTTCTATATGGTTAACTGTTATACGCAATATTTTCGATAGAAAAAACAGCAAAACACATAATTTACTATAGAAAAAACTGTTATACACAATATATTTTATAGAAAAATTGTTATACATAATATTTTATATAGAAAAAACTGTTAAACATAATATTTTCTATATAGAAAACTGTTATACGCAATATTTTCGATAGAAAAAACAGCTATACACATAATTTTTTATAGGAAAAACTGTTATACACAATATTTTTTATAGAAAAACTGTTATACATAAAATTTTTTTATAGAAAAAACTGTTACACACAATATTTTGTATAGCAAAACTGTTATACATAATATTTACTATAGAAACAACTGTTATACACAAAATGTTCAAAGGCCGAAAAGGTTTTTAACATTAGAAACGGATAAGAAATCAGAAAAAATCGAAAAGGCAGTTCAGAAAGAACGAGAGCATTATAAAACTACCATAAAGTATACAAAGGTGAAAACTTTTGTATACTTTATTGTGGAATGTCAAAGGAAACACAAAAAGTTATTGTGAACAGATTATATTCATTTATTAATACGCGATTACTGTCGGCAGTGGTTGTGGGTACAATTGTAATCATAATAACTAATTGTTATTTAATGTAAACAAACTACTAAAATAAGCAACTCTGTCGGCATTTAGCGTTCTTCTTCGATTCTTGATTTCCTTATTCGCCAAAGAAGAAACAAACGACGATACAAAAGAAAATCAACATTGTCGAAAATAAATGAAATTTTAAAAGTGTTGTATTAAATAATACATTTAATTAAAATTAAATGTCATATATTGAATAAAAAAATATTTAAGGTAATTCAATTAATTTGAATAGTGCAATATATATATAAAAGTACTAAAGTAATATGGCGCATTTATAAGTACAGCGTGCTTTTTATTGTTGTGGTTTCTAATCGAAAATGTGGTTAAAGCGCTCAGCTTTATAATAAAATTATGTTTAATTATTTACTTTTAGGCTCAATAAAGCAAATCCCGACGTTGAAAATACCTCGAAAATTTCGTAAAATAAATATTTTTATTTTGAAGAACAATGTCGGACGACCAAAATCGTGGACGTCGACGTCCCTCCAGAGAATATCACTCAACAGAACCTAGCAGCTCTTCGCGTCGTCCCCGTGAACCATCCTATGCGGAAGAGCCGGTAAGTTGGGAGTTCATTTTTCATTATAAAAATACTATAAGACTAAGCACAGATCGCCGTTATTTTGTTTGCTAAACTTGAGTATTTTCCTTACCCAACCACAAAAACTGATAAAACTTATTTATTTAGGTATTCTTAAAAAGGGTTTTTTATCACAATCTTTATATTTCTTTATAAACCCTGTATTAGTATTAAAAGAATATCGAAATATTGGAAAATAATTGACCTTGAGCTTAAAGTATTATTTTACTAAAAATACTTTATAAATATAATAGGTATTATAACAAAAATGTTTCGAAAAATTTGTTTTTAAAAATTTATCAAAGCCTTAAGTATGTATGTCTTTTAAAAAACGCCAACAAATTTTCCATTCAAAAAATGTTTATGCTAAAATTGTCAACATTATTAATTTATGGACATTCATGCTTATGTATGTATGTATTTGTTATTGTTGTTTTAATAATCTCATATTTAGAAATATGCTGAATGAACACTTTCCAGAAACCACAAAACCACTTGATAGCATGCAACTGTACTTGAGTGTGAAAACAAAATGCACAAAAATGAAGTTGTAGGTTAGAAATTTCTGTAACGGTAATTTGTACTCAGTGCAATACCTACTTGATAATATTATTTTTTCTATGTAACTGGTCAAAGGAGGTAATGCTAGAACTGAATAGACACACTAGCATGTGTTAAATAATTGTACAGTTCCGCTGTATGACAAAAAAAAAAAACAATACAATAACTTTATTTCTCAGATTTTTTTTAATATTTGCCGGAACAAATATTTTTTGTTTCATTCTTTATAAAATCTTTCTTTTAAGAAATTTACAATAAGTATTAAAATCTTAACCAAAACTAAAGATGTTATTGCCGCTGCAATGTCCAACATAAGTGCTCGTTAAAATGATTATCTGGCCAGATCCAGTGTTTCCAATCGCCTCAGTCGTCTAAGACCCTCAAATGATAGCAACTCCCTAGCAACTGGATTTGGGTGATCCAATAGTTTTGACTGGTAGTTTAAACTGGATAGTTTGACCTCCTCGCTTATTATGGGGACATTGAGATCCCTATGGATATTGATATTGCGAATGAACCATGGCGCAACTGTTATTGTCCTTAACAGAGCTAACTGCCTTTTTTTGCAATTTTTAACGTTATATGAGGAGGCTGCTCCCCCAAACTGAATGCCGTATAGCCGGTTTTATAACTGTGTACAAAAGCACTTTGTTCTCCAAGTCTAGAGCAGACAATTAGCCAATTAGCCTGTGCAATTGAACATACTTTAATTTTATTTGTGTACCATAACTACATATGTATACCTATACAATATCATCTTCAAAACTGCAATTGACCCTGAATATTCTTGGCAATGTTAAGAATTGGACAAGTTTTGGACAACTCTGTTTTATTGAAAGCACCGTTAATTCAGCTTAATACATAAATATACTTGAATAATATTTGATAATATGAGTTGAATATTTGATAATATTTGTTGAATTCGCCTTTTAACAAGATGATGATTGCACCAGTTTTTGAAAAATAAATGTTATAGATTTGCCGTAATCCGTTCAGAACCTTTTTCCGATTGTGTCCGTATGGTCAATTATGAAAATACGTCTCAAGAATGACTCGAAAAACAATTCCCGGTTTGAAGAAACAATACAAGAAATACGGAGCTCCATTACCCCTGACGAATGCAAAACAATAATTGAAGATATGAAAAATCGAATAAAAACTTTAACTCGAAAGGATTTACACAATATAAATTGAACTGGAATATGTCGTACGAATTAATTATTAAGTATTAGGCATGACATTTTTGAGGTATCTGAATTCATAAGGTAGCTAAATTATTCCACTGCGAATTGGTATTAGTTCAATTTGTTTAAAAACGGTTAAAAAATCGTAATGTACTTCAATCTAAGATATTTCGGAAATCACAAGAAACATCGGTAGACCTGGAAAAATTCTCGGAAATGCTAAAAAATATCAAGAGAACAAAATCTCCAAAACTGTTTCCATAAGATACAAAAAAGTTTACATCTTTGGAAGGCAGAATATATTGGGGCCATTAGACATAACATAGTGTGTCCATTGGCACCATAACCAACCCTCAAATTCAAAATGAAAATCATTTGTTTCCAAAAAAATATATAGCTACTCGTCTTAACTTCGCAAAAATGCACAGGAATATGTCAATTTATGCAGTGAGGAATCAAAATTTGACTGTTTGCCAGAGTTCAATCTCAGCTATATTAATAGTCAAGGTCGCCATCATCAGCACAAGCAGATCCTAGAGCAAAATATGATACCATTTGCCGAGGTAAAAATTGTCTGTTCAGTGGGTTTTTTGCCCCACAACTTAGTTCAATAGACAAGCTCTAAATAACCGAACAATTTAAGTGAATTAGAGAATGATATTCAAAGAGCTTGATATTCAATTTCTCCCTCTAGATGTCGAGCAATTGTAGAAAGTGTGCTACGAATATTATAAGGGGGAAAATATTACCAAACAAAATATTTAATAAATATGTGTGTTGTGGTTAATCTAACGTATTTAATAATAATGGGTTGATTAGTTGTCCGTTCATATATTCCATTTCGGATGTGTTAACTCCAAAACATGTGTTTTAAATGCATTTTACTTTTTGAGTTGTCGAAAAACCCGCAATTTTTGTTGTGGGGGAATACAAATAAGTCATTGGGTATTAAATGAAGTTTGTACGGCGAATGACTCAACAATCTGATATTTGGGGTTCTCAAAACATCATATTTCAAAGAAGACCTATGTGATATCCGCATGGTGTCGGAGTTTGAACAGCTGCTTTTGGAAGAATTGGCTTCAAATATGAAATTATTGCTCGAATTGTTTACCATTTACTTACATTTATATGTATACAAAAAGATGAAACTTTCCAATCTACCAAATTCATTTTCCAACTGCCAAATCTTAAATATTAAATATTACCAGAAATAAACACATTTTTTTTTTTAATTTCAGCGACCTAAAGTTTATAAAAGAGAACGAGATTCCACAGAAGATCGCTCTAGATTGTCTTCCGTTAAACGAGATTCGCCTGAAGATCGTTCACGATCGACTTCATCAAAACGCGATTGTGAGGAGAAACGAGAACCGAGCCGACGTGATGAACGACCCTCTACCTCGCAAGCTATTTCTAAGGAAGGTGAAACCGCAGCTTGCGGCGGCGATAGTCGTAGAGATCGCATTAATCGCTATGAAATTGCATTGGTGCACACCAAACCGAAAAATATCGACACCAAAATTGGTACTCAAGGCACTAAAATCGTACTGCAAACAAACTATTTCCGTTTGGACACCAAACCCACTTGGAGATTATATCAATATCATGTCAGTTTCTCGCCCACAATTGAGTTGAGACGTTTAAAGAGTGGCATTTTGTCGGAACATCGTGCCTTGTTGGGTGGTTATTTGTATGATGGCACAAAATTGTTCACCACCGTTAAACTGCGTGAAGAACAAACTATTTTACACACCACGTCCAGACAGGGAGATAATTATGTCATAACTATTAAATATGTGGGACTAATTTCAATGACTGAATGGCAATCGTTGCAAATATTGAATTTGATTTTAAGACGTTCAATGGAGGGCTTAAAATTGCAGTTGGTTGGACGTAATTTTTATGATCCCATAGCAAAGGTAAGTGGATACATTTTCTTAAAACAAATAGAATTTATTTTATGGTAGCTTAATTGTTGCTTTCTTAGATTGACATACGCGAGCATCATATGCAGTTATGGCCTGGCTATCAAACATCTATACGTCAACACGAAAAAGATATTTTGTTGTGTGCCGAAATTGCCCACAAGGTAATGCGCACTGAAACCGTTTATGATATTTTCAAACGTTGTTTCGATCGTAGTTCGGGAGATTTTCGTGAAGATTTCAAACGCCATGTCATTGGTTTAACGGTTTTAACCGATTACAATAATAAAACTTATCGCATTAATGACATCGATTTCCAAAAGACACCCAAAGAAACGTTTAGTATGAAAGGAGAAAGTGTTTCTTTCCTCGACTATTATTACAATCGCTACAATTTGCGTATTAAAGATCCCGATCAACCGTTACTGCTGTCCAAGTCCAAAGAACGCTCAGTACGGGGCGGTGAAAAGGAGGTGGTTATTCTGATACCAGAATTGTGTCGTGCCACCGGTTTAGACGACAGTATGCGCAATGATTTCCGGTAATATTGTATATTAACAATAAATATCTTTGAAGTCTGTTATAAATTGTATTTTTTTTTTCTAGACTCATGCGTGCTTTAGCCGATCACACCCGTATGAATCCGGATCGTCGTATTGATCGCCTCAAAATATTCAATAGACGTTTGCAACAAACCGAAGACAGTGTTAAAATCCTTAAGGAATGGAATATGAAATTGGACGATCGTTTGGTTGAAGTCCAAGGCCGCATATTAGATCAACAAAAGATCGTTTTCCGCGATCACAGAAAGTAAATTATTTTTTTTCATCATTTATTCATGAAAGTATCTATTTAAGAAATTATATTAAAACATAGCGTGCAATAGAAATATCCAAATGAGAAAAGTTGTGTATTTGAATATCCCGAAATGGGTTATGAATAAATGTAAAATTTCTTTACATTATTCAAATTTGATTCCTTATGAAAATAGATTAAAAAAATTGTTTTTAAGAAGTTTTAATTTGTTGGTCTCGGTGGAAATTACCATATCTAATGATAACGACGTAGATAACGTCATTGAATATTTTTAAACCCAAATTTTTAATTGTTTTTTTTTTAATTTTTTTAGAGAACCTTCTGGTGAACAAGCTGACTGGACCAGACATTGCCGCAATATGGGCATGTTTACTACACCCTCGCGCGGCTTAGATCGTTGGTGTGTTATTGCCACATCTCGCAATGCTCGTGAATTGCGTAATTTTGTTGAATCTCTAATAAGAGCCGCAAATGGCATGCACATGAGAATGGAAAGACCAAGAGAGTAAGTAATACATTATTGGCCCATATATCTCAATGATATTTTTATTATGACGAATAAATTCTTTTCACCAAATAAAATTTGAACTGTTTCAGCTAAAAATTTATTTTTCCTTCTCTTCAAAAATTTGTTTTAAATTGTAAGCTGTATTTCTTTTCAGAGTTATTATTTACGATGATCGTACTCACAGCTACATACAAGCCATGGAAGATTGCTGCCGTCAAGATCCCCAGTTGATCATGTGTCTGGTGCCAAATAACATGGCTGAAAGGTGTGATAAAAACCATCCCAAAATTAAAACCATTTTAATAAATAATTCTTCCTTCTAGATATGCTTCCATCAAGAAGAAAAGTTGCTTGGAACGCAGCGTTCCCACTCAGGTGATAACACAAAAATCTGCCAGTAATCCCAAAGGTCTAATGAGCATTGCCACCAAAGTGGCCATACAAATCAATTGTAAATTGGGCTACACACCGTGGATGATTGATATACCGCTCAAGGGTTTAATGACCATCGGCTATGATGTGGCCAAAAGTTCACGAGACCGTTCAAAGGCCTTTGGTGCCCTAGTAGCCACCATGGATTTGAAATCAAATGCTACCTTTTATAGTACAGTGGCCGAATGTAGTTCACACGATGTATTGGCTAATAGTTTGTGGCCCATGATGACAAAAGCGTTGCGTCAATACAAAAAGGAACATGATGCTTTGCCCAATCGTATACTCTTCTATCGTGATGGTGTCAGTGAGGGTTCGCTCAAACAATTGTACGAACATGAAGTGAAAGATATTGTGGAGAAATTGGAACAAGAGTACAAAAGAGCTAATGCCGAGAAACCGCCTATGTTTGCTTATGTCGTTGTAACCAAATCAATAAATACCCGCCTATTTGCCCGTGGCCATAATCCTCCGCCCGGTACAGTGGTTGATGATGTTGTTACCCTTCCAGAACGTTATGATTTCTACCTGGTATCGCAATCAGTGCGCCAGGGCACTGTCTCACCCACTAGTTATAATGTAGTTTACAGTACCATACGTTTGACACCCGATCAAATGCAATTGTTGACCTATAAAATGACCCATTTGTATTACAATTGGTCGGGTACCACTCGAGTGCCGGCTGTGTGTCAATATGCCAAAAAATTGGCCACTTTGGTGGGCTCCAGTCTGTTCCAACCGCCGCAAAATGCTTTGGAAAAGAAACTTTATTATTTGTAAGATTTTCTTTTAGTTTAAGTTACGTTTTCCATACACATACAATACGTATTTTTTATTTTTAATTTAACTGTATTTAAAACAGTTTTTCCTTTATTTAATGCTTTAATTAAAAACATACAACTTTTATAAATGTAATTAAGTTTTTTTACGAAGCAACTTCCTATAATTTCATATTTTTAGTTTAACATTCTCGTGGAATTACATTAATTTCTACAAGTTCTCATTACACATATTAATAATTTCACTAGCTAGTTTTTAGTTTTAATATCTGTATTATTTCATCATAAAAATGCTGTATTTTGAATTAAAAATTTTTACATGTATCTTAACTGTTTTTTGTCTTAATGAATTTATGAAATAAAAACAATATTTTTCTGTAAATCTTGCGGTTTTTTTTAACTAAAAGGGCCTGTGATGTTTTTGTTTTGTAGGATGGTGCTTTACTAGGCAACCTCCTAGTCGGAGACGATTAGGATCAATTGAACACATAAAAACCAGAAAACGAAATACATAGGTCAACATAAAAAGATAAATTTACAAGACCTTAAAAAACGATAATCATCAGACTACATCTGTCCATCCATAGCATTAGTTTGGAGCCTAGCATGTCCAATTTGAGCCATAGATCGAGGACAGTTGACCTTCCTCATAGTCGTAAATTCTTTTAAAACTTACCCTGACATCTATGTGTTTAAAATTTTCGCCTGAACAAATATTTTGTATTGACTCACGGCATTGGACCTAAAATTTCATGTAATTTCATAATCTTCTTAACTCGAGTGTTATTGCAATTTGTGTAATGATACAACTGTATTTTTTGGCGAAAGAGTAGAGAAAATGATGTAAGATTTTTACAGTGAGTAGATATGAATACTGTACGTCGATTTCATCCAAAAATTGAAAATTTTTGAGTTGACTCCCTTTAGAGGAACCAGTGCGATATATTTGTTGGAATTACGGGCATATGTCTACTAAGTATTGTAACCAACTAGGTTGACCCGGTGCGCTTCGCTACCCCTGTCGTAGTCTAGGGTGAATGCACCAGTAGTCGGCAGTTTAACTTTTTTCAGTTTTTAAGGTGGTACCATGAGTGCGAACATGGTATTGGGATGTTAATGGGTTATAGTTGTTTAGTATTTTGTATAGTTTTAGACCCAATTAACACTTTTCAAGCAGTTTTTATTAAATTTGAGCAATTTACGTCTTCTTGAAAAAACACGATTTGTGGCCGAAGTCGGCACCCTTATTCCTAATGTCGGCAATTTGTGACCCAATTGTCGGCATTGCATTTTTTATTAAGAAAATAATAAAATCTTAAAAGAATTCAAGCGGTCGTATATATGGAAAGATAACCATTGGTACCACGGTCTTGCCATTTGCTGAAAAGACCAATAGCACTGTAATTGTTTCTTTTTCATTCCCCTTTTGTATGAAATATACATTCCGATATCCTTTTGGAGCCAAAACTTTGCCAGTTTTAGGGCACATACTAAAACTTGTTTCATCACCATTAAATATTCGTGATGGATTAGCTTAAATATCCAAAGCGTTCTGATCATTGAGACATTTCTTTAATCCAACAAACCATTTTTTAATGGCTTCCTCTGTTACTACCGCTCGACCCTAACTAATTCCTTCTGCTTCTCTAATTGGTAGACTGGGATGACGTATCAAAAACCCTTGATACCATTTCCTTCTTGGTCGGCCGTTTAAAAACGGTGTGGTTCGCTGTTCTTCCTTCACGATGGTTTGAACCGTGTTTAGCAAATCCTCACTTCTTAATGGAAATCCACATTTTGCTAGATCTTGGCACCATCTTACTAAACGCTTTTCTTTCTTCATAATCAGACAACACGGTTTGTGGCCCCATTTTACTAGCACCTTCAGAAACACGTCCGTATAATCTGTCCATATTTTTTACTGGCACCTAATACCGAAATCTTCCTTTCTCTTATTTCACAAAGAGCATTTTTTAATGCTTCTTTAGGATATTGGTGCTTTTTCCTGGTGTGTCCATATTTGTAATTCTAAAATGTTAGGAAAATAATCCCTTCTAAATCTCAAACCGAGTAATATCGGTTTTGCGATCTCCAGACAAATAAAAGCTGCTGCCGACTTCAGGATTCTTTAAAAAATACCCATTTGCCTGAAGTCGGCATCACTATGCCGACTATTGAAAATCATTGAAATTTTTGTTCCTAATGTCGGCATTGATTAAAATAACCAAACAAATTAGTTTTTGTAAAATCTTTTACATTGGATGTAATATTTAAACAAACTTTTATCTGTTAAAACCGCTTTGATAACAAAATCACTTACTTCCCAGCAAAAAATAATGGAAGTGCATCTTTACATATGACATTTTAATCACATCTAAAGTTGCAAATGAATCTTTTCTACCTCTGAAGATGTGATTTTAAATATGGGTATTTGACACTGAATTATAAATATTTCGTTGTTTCCTAAATTTTTTGAATTTTATTAAAACCTGTAAAAATTGGTATACAAACAATTTTTACATTTTTTAATCATTAAAATTAATCAACCATTGTTTCATATATTTATGTTTTGTAATGTACATATTTTATTTACTTTTTATAAATTTAAAAAAACACAAAAGTTGAATTTGTTTACATTCAGACAGCTGATTAGTGTTGTTATTATTTATGATTTATATTATGGTTACTAATTAAAGTTGTTAACACAAGTACCCATACATTAAGTACTATTAATAACAATTTGTAATAATATGTAATTTAAACCCGTTTAGAATTGTTAATAATTAAACATATTTTTATTTTGCAAATAAAACAATTATTTTCCTAAACATGTAAGTCAATAAAATATTATTTTGTTCAATGGTTCGACTACTCGTTCTTGTACGAAACCGAGTAACCGCAACTATTAATTTGAATGCCTTCATCACTACAAAAACGACGCGCAAATTCACATAAAAAATTTAAACACAAAACTGAATAAGTCGTGAAAAAGTGAAAAAATAATAAAAAATTTATTTATTTGTATAAAAATCTCAGGTAAGTTTAATATGAGTTCAAAAAGATCTTTCAAAAGAAATATCCAGAGTGAAAAAACTCGCCTTAACAAAATTTTAAATGCTTCCATCACTCAAACTCCAATTGAAACTTCAATTAATGTCCCATAGTTGGAAATAAATGAGGAGTATAATTGTATACAGGAATCGCCACAAACCTTAAGGCAGATGCTCGCGGGTTGGTTTATACAATATAACCCATCAGTAGAATGTTGCAACAGCCTCCTTAAAATTCTAAAAGCCGAAAATATGGATGTAGCCATTAGTGTTGGTGGCCTCATAAAAGAAAAAAAACAATGTTTAGAAAGAACCGTCGCACCAGGAAAGTACATCCATATCGGCTTAGAAAATCAACTGTTAAAAGCAAAGGAGTTGTTGTTGCAACATTCCAATGATGAGATATTATTGGTTATTGGCATTGATGGCTTGCCACTGTACAAAAGCTCTGCGATAGGATTGTGGCCGATTCTAGCAAAAGTTGTTGATCAGCCCCAAATAGACGTCTTTTTGGTAGGAACGTATATTGGCAAAAGTAAGCCAATAAACGTCAATACCTTCCTTCACAGCTTCATAGCTTATAAATATTTTTTTCATTATATTATTCAGATTTCAACTATAAGAGCAATAGCCGGAAAAAGAGGACTAAAAAAAGGCCTTACAGACATTTTGTCTCACAAATTGTTGGTTGACTTTAATGTGGAAGGAAGTCATAAAAAACAGAGACTTCTAAATTACCCAAAATTTGTTAATATACTATTTCGTAAGTATTTAATTTTAATTTAATTTACAAAATTAATATTAAATTATTTCATTATTGTTTTTCAGAAGGAACTTATGATGAGAATAGTTCAGAAAAATCTTTTAAGAATACGTTAAGAGACGCTTTAAAGTTGGCCAAAAATAGATTTTTTAAAGAAAAAAAATCTATAGAAAAGGCAAAAAAATCAATAGACTCCGCCAAAGATGGGGATTCGGAAAAGGTCTTGCAACTCACAGACAATGAGTTGGTATTAAAATACCCCTCAATTTTTTAGTTCTCAACAATTATTTTTTTTATTAATTAAATATTGAATTTGCTTTATTTTGTACCTGTTTTTTTAGTTTTAAAAAATATTATATTAAATATAATTAAATTATTCATATTTCTTACTTATCAACAATTTGTTTTGTATATATTCAAATATTGAATTAAATTTATTTTATTTATCCTATTGAATATGTACCTCCAATTGAATATGTACCTGTTTTTTTTTATTGAATGAAAGTCTTTAATTTTAATAAATATTAAATTATTTATAATTAAATAATTCATATAATTGCAACTAATTAAACGAAAACTAAAATATGTTTTCTTTTAATTAAATTGTGATTATCACATTTTATTAATTTTAATGAATTTTAGGTTTTAAAATGCTAAATTTTATAACTACATTAAAATCAATTCATAAATGCTCAATTACATCACTTTTTTTCTATTATTTATATTTCCATCCAAGATGCAAAAAATATAGGTATCCACTACCTACATTAAAATAACACCTTAAAATCGAAATTTAATCGCATCGAAAGCATCGAATTTATTAAGTAAAAAGTTGTCAAAAATGAACAACATCCCTCCAATGACAAGCTAATGTAAAATTCATAGCTTTTTCACCAAAATTGGAAGTACATCAAGCATGCTATTTGTTGTGAAAATTCTGCATCTTCTTCCTCAAATATATTTATTAAGCTTTTAACTCAAAAATGCCGACTATAGGAGCACTTACCCTATGTTGGAAATTTCAATAAAATCGTTTCGGCCGTTTAGTATTTATTGTTTAAGAACTAAAGGTACCAATTTTACCGGTTTCCCCCTGTTTACCCCTTTCTGGTCCAAGTATTGAAAAAAGTTATAGCCTATTGACGCTTCCAAGTAAGGATCTATCTACGTTCCAAATTTCAATAAAATCGATTCAGCCGTTTAGGCGTGATGCTCAAACAAACAAACAAATAAACAAACTTACAAATACATTTATATACGCCCCTGTTCTGTAATTCGAGTGATTTCAAAAACGAGAGATTTTCAAAATCGAATAATTGGCATATTGATGTTCTGCAAATCGCACGATTTTGTACATTGAAACAGGTTTGTGTACTGGAAAGTAAAACGAGCAAATCGTGTGGATTCGATTTACAGAACATCAAATCATGTGAATTCGTTTTAAAATCGAAAATGTTACTCGGATTCGATTTACAGAACATGGGGGATAGATGAAGGAATACATTCCCAAGACAGGCCGTTCTACGCACCGAAATGTCCCGAGTTCAATCGGCCAATGGGTTTCAACTCAGCAACCTCTGCTGCTACAACAACAACAACCAATGAAGGTTTCAAATTGTATTTTTGTAGACATACGCCCCTGTTCTGTAATTCGAGTGATTTCAAAAACGAGAGATTTTCAAAATCGAATAATTGGCATATTGATGTTCTGCAAATCGCACGATTTTGTACATTGAAACAGGTTTGTGTACTGGAAAGTAAAACGAGCAAATCGTGTGGATTCGATTTACAGAACACCAAATCATGTAAATTCGTTTTAAAATCGAAAATGTTACTCGGATTCGATTTACAGAACATGGGGGATAATCCCGTATACGAAATTCTTCCGCTAAACGAGTGCACGACTTACGATAGTATGGGGGACATCAGAGAGGATGTTAAGTCGATTTTTGGGCTAATCCGAAACCGAATATTCGGTCGGATTCTACTGGATATAAGTATGTACATTGTTGAGGACTCCACTCTTATCTGGCTTGCTACGGTATTTCAAACAACAAGATCTGTAGAGCGTGTTAGGAACAGGAAGAAACGCTGGAACATTACCTGTGAGAATTCGAAGGGACGAAAACATTTATATGGACACCATGCCCAACTTGTAATATTTTAAGGATTCATATTGGAAATCGTTAAGAAACTAGGTTTTAAACCTAGCAGACTTGTTTTTTGTGTACCCCAAAAAATATTGCTAGATGATTTTAAGTACACTAATACCCCGGTTTGCGTCGCTAATTGGGCCTGGAGAAACGCGACGCAAAACGAAACACGATTTTCCATACATTTGTATTGATTTCTATTTAATTGCTTCCTAGATTCATAATTTTTGCTGAACAAATAGATTTTTCAATACAAACATTTTCATATTAACGACGCAAATCGAATTACTAACGATGCAACTTCGAAACCATGCGCACAAACTGAAACAAAATCGACGCAACTTCAAAATCACAGAAATTTAAAAAGACGCAACTTCGAAACGACCCAGAAGGAAGCGACGCAAACCGGGGTATTAGTGTAGCAGCAAACAATTTTGAACTTTTTTGGCCCCTAAATCTAATTAACATCTAATATAATTATAAGGTCAATTTTAATTTATCAACAACGAAGTACGTCGAAAACCACATTCGAATAAAAATATGTCTCATTATAGGCCGGAAAATTAATAAAGTTATGGCGTTTTTTAGAGAAATATATTTTTTATACCTACTGTGACCTATTACTTCTAAACTAAGCAACTACACGCAACCTAACATCAATTAACTACTGGAATTTTCAATTATACCCTTTTTACAAAAATAATGTTGGCTTAAAGATACGAACCTGTCTATTATTTTACAATTAATAGTGTTGTTTTTCAGATTCTAATAGTAATTGTGAACATTTTTAAATCTTATTGATATAGAGTTCCATTATTTTAAACAAACTTGGCTAATAAATGGTTCCATGCTAAATAAGTAATTGCAAAACAAGTCGTTTTTGTGAAATTCATTTTATTTTTTCGGAATTAGATTCACAGTGAAAATTAACACACAAAAAACTTATTTAAAATTCAATGCTCCTCCAGAAATAACGAGACAGTTGTAGTTATGAAGCGCCATTTCCATTTACATTTAAATTTGTTGTTTTTTAACTCTAAACATAGAAATCTTTATTTTTGGAAAAAATACAAACTAGAATACAACTTCAGTTTTATTTTATCTCCCCAAACACGCTGAATTAATAGAGATAGATGGTAATTGTTGGATTGAAATGATTTCGCTTAGACATCATAACCGACAATGTGACGTTTGCCAATACATTCACCAATGTAGAACCAGAAAATAACTTCCATGGTTACCAAGGTGTTGAGCCAAGCTTCGCGTACGGAAACATTCTTGTAGGCACCAGTGCGAGCTCCGGTCACCAAACGGCCAATGCCTTGACGAATAGCTGGAATGTCAGCGGGAGTTGGTGGGGTCAACTCAACCTTGGCGTATTTCAAGAAGGTGTCCAATTGGGGTCTAGCCTGGACCAAGAGTCCTGAAATGAAGAATAAAAAAATAAGTTACAAGAGAAAAATGTCAAGAAAAAAATTACATAATAAAAATGTAAGGTTAGTTTTAATTTTACAAATTGTTGATTTTTGTGTAGTACGATTTTAACTTACTGTTTATTAAACCAGAAGATTTGGTGGCGATGCTGGCCATTTTGTATTTTTTGGCAAATTATCTAAAAAGAATAAAATAATTATTTGATTAAATAAGGAGCCGAAAAAAATGCAGTAACTTTTCACATTACCTGTCGTCGAAATACACAATGAAACAATTCACAATAGTGATCCACAGTTGTTAGTTTGTGTAGGAATGTCGTAATTTGAATTAGTTGCCGTAGAGTTGTATTTCGTTAGGGAGTAGGAAAAAGTATAATAATATACACTGTAAGAAATTTATTATTTGAAATATGGAAGAAATGTTTGTTGAAGTAGCATTTATCGCAAAGATAATTGATAGTTACGACGAGGTTTTTTTTTGAAATCAGAATTAACTTTGTCTTCATTGGTAATTTATAAAAGTTTATTTTAACAAAATTTTTGGTTGATTTTTCGAACATTTAAAATGTTTTATATATTAACTTAGAAATTTTGAAAATTCCATTCTAAATTTGCCCTTTATTAAATTTATATTTTAAATATTATTATATTTTCAAAGAGTGTTACCTAATGGCCCATATATGCTATAAAAGATTAAAGTCATATTTTGCAAGTGTACCATACCTTTTTTTCAAGGAGTTCATTTCAAAAAAAATTTATAGAAACACTTTCCTAGTATTTTTCGTACAAATTTCGTTTTAAAAAATTTGGTCCTAATTGAATGCTTTCCGCTGTCAGCTGAAGTATTATATGTTATAAATTTTAAAGAAAGCTGTAAACGTAGACAATAATAAACATCACATACTTTTATTTTCATATAGCTATCGGTTAGTCGTTGTCAAAAATCGATTTCAGCATAAAAATCTGAGTGTACAATAAATCACCAAAAAATTATTTTTAGAAAATGATAATCGATTTTCGACCATAATCGTAATTAATTTAACAATCACTACTGTCGCCAAATGTCAGTATTGCTCCCACGTCAATCGGATCTTTCATCCGAAACGACCCGAGTCTCACTCGTCCAAAAATTGTCAACGCAACGAAATTTGTTTCCCAGGGAAGATAGCAGAGCTGTTACAACAAGAAGATTTAATGATAATCCATACAAAAATATAAACAAATATCAACTTTTTTTGTCCACAAAATATTTGCTTTGCCCCACTTCGACTAAAATGCAACTCTGTTACCTTGGTATTTCTACAACCTGGCAATTCCACTAACACACACGCCTTTTTCTTATTTGCGATGAAAAAGGCAAACGAAAATTCACATCTTAAAAGCGAACGTCGGCATATAAAATAAGTTTCTGTGTAAAATTTATTTTAATTAAATATAATTAAACAACAACTTTAAAATATATAAAAAATAAGTTATTGAAATACATGAAAATCAAATAAAGAAATGTTAATAAAATTAAGAAAGCCAAGTAATTAAAAAAGTAAAAACAAAAATTGGTAGTTCATTGAGGAAAAAATTATCATTTATAAGAAAAAAATATAAAATTCAACACCACCGCGGAGGCGGGGGCACATACAACAAGATGAGATCAAATCGATGAGAAGTACGAACAACGATGTAAAAGACACAGCAAGAAGGCAAGAGAAAAAAGCAAGAAGAAAAAATGAAATGTGAACAACATACAACAACACAAAGATAAAATTAAAAAAAAAAATACGTGCAAAGTTTTTGTTGTTGTCTTCTACTACTACTACTACTTAGTAATTCTCCACTAAATAAGAGTGTTGTTGTTGTAATTGTTATTTTTTATTAGTGCACAGCCCTGGGAGGAGTAAAAACAGAAGAAGAAAACGCAAAGAAGAAGTGAAAAAATGAAGTGAATTTGTGAATTTTTATTATTGTATTTTTTAAACAACAAAAAGTGAATAAAATAAAGCTACAAAGTCAAAAGCAGTGAATAAAATAAAATATTTCTTTAATTTTGCCAATTAATTGAAATATAAATAAATTAAAATATATACATACAAATTATCCAATAAAGATAAAGTGCATAAATTTATTGCTTTATGTGGTGTGGGCCAACGCGATTTTAATTTTTGCAATTTAATATCCCGTTAAGAAGAAAAAAAAAAAAAAATACAAAAATAGGATTCATTGTTTTCTTCTTCGTTTATGTGGTTTACTAGGGTGCTCTATCAAGCAGTCATTCAACCGAAAATTGATTTTTTTTGGCATTTGGAGTAAAAAGGTAAGTTTAACAATGATTCCTTCTTGTTTTCTATTGAATAAGGCGTTGTCCTCGTTATGACTTATAGCCTTGTAACATTATCCTGGCTTGTCTAATAAATCCTGCTGTGAAATGTATATAAAATAATACTTAAAACAATGTTTAAAAATTCGCCACACCCTGCAAATAAAAATTGGCGAAATAAAAATAATTTTTAAAAAACAACAACAACAAAATTAACTACATATTAACCTTCTTGTATAATGCTTTTTTTTTGTCTTAATTCCACACACAAAATTAAAAGCAAATATTTGTTGGTTTTTAATAAGATAAAAAATAAGTTTTTAACTTCGATTTTTGTTTTCTTTGCAAATGCAGACATTACACACACACACCCATATGTATGTTCACACACATTCATTTGCTTAACGTCATCAAGTTTAAATTATAGTTACTGCCAGCCAGCGCATATTGACAGATTATAACACTTCCCAGCGGCGAAAAGAAGTAGTAAGCAGGCCTTCTGGAAGGCCTTATTTATCAGACACAAGGCCTTATTGCCCCATTCCATACTCATACATTTTTTACACACGATGTCCTAGCCAGCCAAGGCCTTCTGCTTTACCTTCTTCAACAGGCCTGGTAGTAGGCCTTCTTTAACAGGCCTGTCAGTAGGCCTTCTTCATTATGCCTGGTTAGACGCCTTCTTTAGCAGGCCTGTTTAGAGACCTTCTTCGACAGGCCTGGTATCAGACCATCTTTGGTAAATTATTTGAATATCTGTCACAATTTTTTTTTAATAATTACCTTTAGGAATGCCAAAAAAATAGTAAAAAAAACATGAAATTGACAAAATATTTACTATTGAACACTTATTTTTAAAACGATTTTAAATTTGTTTATAATTTTCATTCGAATTTTTTCTTTTTCTATTTTTTTTAAACGTCTAAGTGATATTTTATTCAGAATTTAAGTAAAACTACTTTAAGTTTACTTCTTTTTTTCTTTTCACATTTTGCATTTTTATTAATAGTTTTTGTATTTGTTTTTTGTCTTTGGAATGTGATTTTGTAACGGAACATTAACGTAAGTATGTATACATACACATAATAAAAAAACCTAGAATGGAGTAGGTAGGCCTTCCATAAGGCCTTCCTAAGAAGGCAAGCGAGCATGAGTACTGGATCTAAAAAAAGGTCTAGGAAGGTCTTACAGAAGGCCTTATAGCTGAAGGCCTCAAAAATTTCGCCGCTGGGTTTAGTTGTCAGAAGAGCTTCGTTTGTATTTGTACTTGTTATTGACTTTTTATTTATTTATTTATTTATTTGTGTGCAAATATTATACAGTGTAAATGTATAGAATTGTGTTTTTATGGTTTTGAGGTTTATTATTATTTTTTGTTTAATAAGTTAATGCTTATTGGCCTTATAAATTTTGAAAAGAAGTTTAGTGGTTTAACATTCCAAATTAAACAGTTTTATTTAGAATAATTATTTAAAAGTGTAATTGTTTAAATTATAAAATTAATCTCATACTAGCTAGCATTTTTTAAAAATGATTCTCTTTTTGAAATCTTAAACAAAAGACTGTTTTATGTGACTCATAGGTCTCTGGGGAATGTATGACAAAATATTCACCAGTGTGAGCATAAAAAGTCTGATAATAGATATTTTTAACTCATTATGTGTAGAAATTATTAAGTTATGACAAATTTTAAGCCTGCCATATAATACTATTAGTTCATTATCATATATAAATAATTTTGAGTATTTTTATGTTATAAAGTAAACATTTTAATTTTGTTTGCTATATTATTTATTATAGTTAATGTAAATATCTTGAATAATATATTTGAGTACAGAAAATTGTGCAAAATATGACATAAGCTGCTCGTCATTCTCACCAAACAACAATTGATATCGTTAAAGTAAATTTAAAAAGCTCAAATTCAAATCAATACTTATTTATATTTAAAAACAGTATACATAGTTGGTTAAACTGTCGTTTAGTTGACTGTGTACACATGGGTCATGCTGGAGCAAAATAAAATTATTATGGCAACTTAATTTTTCAGTTTCTTCCCAATTTTTTTTATGAAATGTTATTAAATTTAGAAAAATTCTTTATTTACTGAAAAAATTTATACTCAGTTAGTAGAAATCTCTCTTTCGTTTTATAAATCGTAATTTTCGTCGTACAAAGTTTGAAGTAACGAAATTCGTTTATCTGTGGATAAAAAAATTAGTTTAAAAAATGTGTTACGAAAATTGTTGAGTAAAAATAATCTGTTGGTAAAAAATCGAGTTTTTTTTTTGTAGCTCCAAATTTCTATGACGTTATATACCTACGTCGATTGAAAGATCTTTGAAATGTCTATCATAAGATATCCATCTAGATCAATTTCTAGATCTAGATATACAGTCAGAGTCACAATTTAGTATACAACACGCATTTTCATCTATGAAGCTAAATATTTTAAATAGAGAAAGAAATATATAAGTTTGAATAAACATAAAATTAAATATAGAGTTTAATCTTTAATTATTTTAAAAAACTTTGAATATTAAAATTGATTTCGTGGAAAATGTATGTGAAAAAGGAAAAAAGTAACTCAAAACAACAGTCAAAAATTAGTATATAGTTGATGGGTAACGCTCTATTTTATATTACCAAAATCCGAAAACAAGAAGTTAATATTTTGTTGGTCCTTCATTCAACTTAATTACGGCCTCTAATCGCCTTTTCATGGAGTTTACAAGATGTCCAGTTTAATCTTTTGTGACTTCCCTACCCCTTTTCCCTTAAAGTGGGTTCGGAGTTCGTCTTAGATAAACTGCTTCGTCTTCTAATAATCCGGTCTAAAATTTCCCACAGGTGCTCTATTTAGTTAAGGTCTGGAGACTGCGGAGGTGAATTTAACTGCTTAGGCACGTTATACAAAAGCCACTCCTTAACAATTCTGACGGTGTGCTTTGGGTTATTGTCTTGCTAAAAGATACATGGAGTTACAAGACCAAAATTTTCAGCACTTACTCTTAAATTGTCCTTTAAAATGTTTAAGTAGTTTCGGCTGTTCACTGTACTTTCAATAAATACAAGATTGCTAGGTCCTACAGCTGACATACAGCCCCACACTATCATACAACACCACACCGGCATATTTTACGATAGCACTAATCTAATAATGATGTTTTATAATATAATATGTTGGAGTTTAAGTTTTGACTTTGTTCAATTTTATTAATTTATTTCATAATTACTTAATTTATTTGATATTAATATTTTTTAATGTAAAATATTTTTAAGTAGAAATGTATAACCGGTTATGGCTAATAGGCTAGGTTGTTGAAAAAAAAAAAAATACTGGTTCAAGTATTTTTACCTTCGACCCTCTTACAAATGTCTTCCCATAACTGCCTCTTAAATTGTATTTGGAATCATATGAAAAGAGAACAGTATTAGATTTCTGTCTCGACCTGTTCAAATGTTCTTTGGCAAATTGTACTACGTTTTCTTTTAGAAATATTACTATTGTATAGTGACGCACTATATGTTTATATTTTATAATTATAACTGAATCGAGATTAACTAAATATTCCAGAAGAAATTTTCACCTTAATTTAGTTATGTTTCAGGGCCTGCTCAAAACCACAAATGTAAAATGCTTGCTAAAAACATAAATAGATACAACTACAATTGTATGTTGTATGAATGAAAATAATTTTTCAATTTAATTTACATAAATCATTCCTATTCGTCACGTTTTTGGTGCGTCTGAGAGTGACTATCTGTTTGCACAGTGACAAAACATAGTATGTAACCCTTTTCTTATAACATTTACTTTGAAAAGAGAAAAAAAAAAAACTACCAACTCAATTGAGGCTTTCCGGTATCATACAACACAAACAAGATCAAGAATGATGACAAACAACAACAGCAATAATAGAACTGATTCTTACATATGACATGGATAATAATAAACAATGATAACTAGAGCAATTGAATTGAGGGAATTGGCTAAAGTAATAAAAACAAAAGATAATATCGCAAAAAAAAAAAATAAATATCTAAATAGAAAAATGAGAATTTACAATAGACCACCAACTTCCAGTAATATATAGAACAATATAAAATAAAATAGAATAAAAACAACATTTACCCACTATTATTCACTTAAGAGTTGTATTGTACACAAAATAAAAACTACTGTAGACATGAAAAAAGGTGAGCAAAATTGAATGGAAAGAAAAAAAGTTGTAGTTAGTTGATTGTAGGTAAAATTAGTGAAATATCAGTATTAGAGTAGATTTTGTGTTTGTTTTGTGTTATAATCAAACAAAGAATACATACATGTATTTCACACACTATATATTTTAACTTATTGCTAAAAAAAAAACTAAGCGAATAAATTAAGGGGGAGAGTTGGTTGCAAATATATAAAATTTTTAGATTCATTTGTAGATGCAGCGAAAATATCAAATAATAAAATGTTAAAAAACTTGATTATTGCACCGCTTAAAGAAAGACTGTGTACATTGCTGCAAATTTAGGATTCTAGAACCTTTTTAATCCATCTACAAGAACCAAAAAAAAAAAAACATTTAGCACCTAACTACACTTTTTAGCATTTACATACCCATCGCAGACCCAAAAAAAAAAAAAAATATATATATATATTCTGTGTCCTTATGAAATTCTAAGACAATCAAGCTATGTCTGTCTTTTGGAAACACTATAGAACCCAAACGAAAGGAGCTAGCTGCCTGAAATGTTCCAAATACTCTCTGTTGAAAATGTTTGTTTGGTATTGAAAATGTGCAATATCGGTCCATGATTTCGACCCCATAGAAATGTCTCCCGGAATACTGTTTGAGCAGCCATAGGAATATATATGAAACTAAGTCTATCTATCAATTTTTTGTGAAGATCGGTCTAAAATAGTCGTATGGGATGGAATATAACACTTATGTCAGAAAAATATTTTATTGTCAATAAATATTGAAATTAATGTATGCGTTTATTTGTTTGTGACTTATAGGAGCCTAAACCTTTAAATTTTGATTGTATGTTCCTCTATATCTGGAAGTAACAACATAATACTTTCTATTTAGATTTTTCGTGTGGGCTCTTTCCATTAAAAGTAAATAATTATTATGGAATATCTGGTCAAAGCCGCAAAACTTGGAATTGGAAAAATATTTTTTCGTCAATAAACTTTTTTTAAGCACATTTATAGTATTTTTAGCACTTTTTATAATTTGTAGTTAAAATCTTGCCTTTTCCCAATTAATTTTTTGGCATCACTGACTGTGTGTATTTATTTGTAAATTTAATAGGTCTTTTTCATGATAAATTTAAAAAATGTATTATGAATATGGTGGAATATGATTAAAAAGTTACATTCTTTTCAACATTCATTGAACTAAAATAAAATTACAATTAGTTACAGCCATTGTTTTAATGTAGTGCATTACAAATACCTCACTTTAGACTTTAGTATTTATTTATAAATTGAATGTGATTTACTTTAGACTGTTTTGTGGTCATGCGTATGTAACTTTTTTGTGGCTTTCTTTATTTTTAATTTAAGTAGTTTTTCTATTTCATTAATTGCATTACAATTATATATGTTTACTCTATTTTAGTTGTTATATGGAGCAGAATTGATTGATTTTATATATTAGAAAACGAGAAAACATCTGTATTTAATTAATGTAGTTTTTAATATTTTTGCAAATTAAATAAGGAATTTTAACAAAACAAGATTGTTATATATTAAAGTTAGTTTTTTCGATATACATAATAAATAAAACTTAGATAAATATAAAACTACTTATGCATTTGAAGAAGATACAAAATTTAACAATTAGTTTTCAACAGATACCGAAAATATTAACAAAAACTATTAACATTATTATATTGTCAAAATAGAAATTTAACTGGAAACTCTGGACCTTTTAGTGACTCACAATTTTATTGGATATCCTTTGATGCATTGAAACAATATAATGATCAAACGTTATATATTAAATTAAGCTTGTGAAAATATTGGCCAGATATTGCAATATCAGTTTCAACACAGCATCAATATTTTGAGTACTCAAACAGTAATTTTTTAATGCTTTTACTTTCGAAAACTATATTAAATGTAAGTTTACCAAAATCTTATTAATTTCTACCATTTGAAGTTTCCAAAATTTAGCACAGGAGTGGTAAAACGGTTATATATTTGGGATCAATAATTTAATTTGTAACTATTTTTACATATTCTGTTACTTCTCATTAAATACACCCAAATATATACTTGATATATGGGCAATTCCACGAGAATGACTACCACGACTGAAAACCCAAAAACCCTTGAAACTTTTTTTCAAGATGATTTGAATAGGAGAAATCACTAAAATATAGTTTAAACTGACTATATTTAATTTTTTAATTTAATTTTAGGCTAAAATTGCGGTCAAAACTAAGCTCCCAATTAGCATATAGTGTGAAATGAATTTGACTCTGATTGTTTATTTGCTATTATAAAATTGTTTATTGAAACCGAATGTATATTTTCTATTAATTTTTTTAGTTTTTGTATACATATATTTACAGAATATATATTGTTTTATTATAAGTGAAAAATCTGTCACGTACGGTATTTCACGTACGATATTAAATTTTATTTATTATAAAATCATCCAATGATTGTTTTTATTTAAATATGACGGATTGAAACGGAAAAATATTTTATTTAGTGTAAGAAATTAAAAGAAAACATAACGCAAAACTCTCACGATTTGCAAAATTTCGCATATTTCTACATGTACCTCAAAATTACTTCTGTTTTATGTCACGTACGATATACCCTTATTTCGCTCGATATTTTGGATAACTATGTTTCGAAAGAACTTATTATTTTTTTTAAATATAGCACTCTCTGAATGAAACATACAGACCAAATTATTTTTCAGTTACTCTTATTTTTGGAAAATCTATTCCACTCTATAGGCGTACAAATGTCACGTAGGATGACATGGAATAGCCCATATATTTTACCACTTGGTAGTAACACTTGGCTGTAACAGCTGTAACTTTCGGTTGATACAGCTGTCGCTGATAAGTTTGGTTACGGGAAGTAAAAATTTTCATAGAACTTGTTATACCCTTCACCTTCGTGAGAAGGGTATATATAAATTTGTCATTCCGTTTGTAATTTCCACAATATAATTTTCCGACCCTATAAAGTATATATATTCTGGATCCTTATAGATAGCGGAGTCGATTAAGCCATGTCCGTCTGTCTGTCTGTCCGTCCGTCTATCTGTCTGTTGAAATCAATTTTCTGAAGACCCCAGATATCTTCGGGATCCAAACCTTCAATAATTCTGTCAGACATGCTAATTCTATATATATAAAAAAAATGTTAACATCAAAAAAAAAAAAAATTTTTTAAATTTTAAAAAACTAAAAAAAATTTTACATAAAAATTTAAAAAAAAAAAACGGAAAATTGTTTTTTCCAAAAAATGAAAAAACAACTGGAAAAAAATAAATTTTGTTTACCTAAAAATATTTAAAATTTTTATTTTGAAGTATAGTTTGGTGAAGGGTATATAAGATTCGGCCCAGCCGAATATATCTCTCTTACTTGTTTTAAAATTAGTTTGTCCTGATCAATAAAAATGAAATTTGTTTTATTTCACAAGATCATCTTTAATTTGTTAATCTGCCCATATTGCTATAAAATAATGTGCTCATGCTATGGATTTGAAAACGTTATACTAATTGCGAGTATGCTTAATATAAAATTATGGCTGCTGATATTATTTTGTTGTTATTGTATCTTTTCTAAGTAGATCACTAATGAATTGTTTTTGACTTGAAGATTATATTAAGTTTAATCTATGAATGTTGTTTTTGGGTCGTCCATTATTTTGTTTTAATTGCTAGTTTAAGCGGTCAATATTTAGCTCTGCAATAAATCCAAAAGTACCAACTGCTGATGAAAAACTATTTGTTTAGGAAAACATACAAAAATAAATAATTCCAGCATCAAGAAAAACTTGAGATGATTGGAAATATATTATTTGAATAGATTTTTGGTTTTTATTTGATTTTTGGTAATTTTTCTGTTTTATTTTCTAAACAAACACAATTAGTTGCGATTTTCTTCTTGTTATTCATGAATTACTCACTGTTTTGATAATACTACGAAGTTTAAACTAGAATCCAAAAACATCAAAGTGGATTAACGTTAGATTATATTTATTTTTAGATTAGTTAATCTAATTATTAATTCGCATTTAGTCTTCAAGTAAAAAATTCGACCAAAACGTGTTCCGTATGCCAAAAAATGTGATGAAAATCGTTTGACTGTTGCTTTTTGCTTTTAAACGATCCACATGCACTAAGATGATGTTTACATACAAATAAATAAATAATGTCAATTCATCAATATAAAGTAATGCATATAGTGTGTAGCAGAGTTTCTAATTATATATTGAAGAAATTAGGTCCACCACGTACCATAATTATCAAAATATCACTACTATTTTCAAGCCCTACCGTATGACCTACTCCCTATAACGAATTCATCTGTTTGCCATAAAAATTCAAAAGAAAACTCTTAAAAAAACAAACAAAATAAACAAGACTTTTAAAGCAAAGATATAAAGAAACGGTAACATGGCATGGTAGACGCATATTTTTCAGAAATGAATGAATATTTTTTTTAAAATTTTTTTTGTTAAAGAAAAATCCATACCTTTAACAGACAAAAACACACATAAAAACCTAAAAAGAAAAAGTTTTTCATTTATTTTTTATTTGCAGTAGTTTTTCTTACCATTAATATGAAGTTAAATGTAACAAACGGCTATAGTAGTAGCAGTAGCAGTATGAGTAGCAGTGGCAGCAGCAAGTGCAATAGATTGAAACTTGCGCAATGTCTACTTGAATTTATTTTTTTTTGTTTATTCGCAATGTTTTTGGTTGCTTTTTTGAGGGAACGGGGGCATTTTAAGTTATGGGGAGAGAGATAGAAAAAAAGGTATGGTTATTTTAAAAGTGTAATGGCTATAAATATGATAACTACATACTACGTATAAAGATAGAAAGTACTTAGCTGTAGTAGTAGATGGTTGGTTGAGTGGTAGGTAGATAGATAGTCTTATGTTGTATATGTATCTTATATTAATACAAGTAGGTATGG
Source organism: Calliphora vomitoria (assembly GCA_942486065.2). Taxonomy (NCBI): domain Eukaryota; kingdom Metazoa; phylum Arthropoda; class Insecta; order Diptera; family Calliphoridae; genus Calliphora; species Calliphora vomitoria. The sequence goes on along the minus strand of OW818030.2, from coordinate 109,813,314 downwards.
AAGAAGAATGCCGCCACTTGGTGGGTTAGCGTGACGAATAAATAAAATTTGTAAAATTGAAATACTTACCAGCGTATAATGAAACATGATGTGTAATTTATAAGCAAATAAAAAGAAACAAATTAAAAATTAAAACATAAAAATTTAGTGAAAATTGCTTTTTATCTAAACACTTGAGGAAAGGTTTAATATTTATGCATATACGTACTTACGTAAATTTTGAGCATATTGTCTTTTAACCCTTAAATGGTAAATGGGATTAAATCGAATTAATTTATTTTGGCAAAATTTGAAAGTATGAATGGTAGGGATATATATGAGTTTGGGTTTAAACGAATCAGTTGCGCTCGGTACAGGTTCCCTGTGATGGTCTGTACAGATTTCAGCAGATCATAATAGATAGGATCCTTTTGCTACCACCAAATGCAGAGAATTACTATAGCCCCATGTATATTTGGCGTTGGTGTCTATTCGGCTGGTTGGCCTATCTCTTACTCTTCATGATATTGTAATGGATCCACCTTTCATTGCAAGTAATGATTCGGTGCAAAAATCATATTCTTTCATAGCGTTTAAGCATAATTTTGAACATTCAAAATCGTCTTACAAGGTCTCTTGGCTTCAATTCGTATGGAATCCAATTTTTCTTTTGGATGAATCCTGTTGCTCGCAAACGTTTTGAAATTGCTGCTTGAGTAGCTTCCAATGATTTTGCAAGTTCTTGTGGAGTTTGTCAACAATCTGCACAGAGTAATCCCTCCAATTCTTGGTTTTCAAAGTTTTTTTTTCGAGTGGCCGAGGGGTCGTTTTAAACGAATCAGTTGATGGTCAGATTTCAGCAGCTCATAATAGATAGGATCCTTTTGCTCCCACCAAATGCAGATAATTATTATAGCCCCATGGATAAATATCTATTGGGCTGGTTGGTCGATTTCTTATGCTTCGGGATATTGTAATGGATCTACTTTTCATTGCAAGTAATGATTCGGTGCAAAAATCATTTTCTTTCATAGCGATTAAGCATAATTTTGAACATTCAAAATCATCTTACAAGGTCTCTCGGCTTCAATTCGTACGGAACCCAATTTTCCTTTTGGATGAATCCTGCTGCTCGCAAACGTTTTGAAATTTGTGCTTGAGTAGCTCTCAAGCTCTTGTTGAGTTTGACAACAATCTTTATAGAGTAATCCCTCCAATTCTTCATCTTCATAGTTTTTTTGGCTGGCCTGGGCGATCTTTGTCTTCCGTGTCAAAATCACCAGTTCTGAAGCGTGGAAACCATCTCCCGCACATTGAAACCAATGGAACACATTCAACACAAGCTTGGTGAACAATCAGTGTGCTTCAGCGGCACTTTCTTTTCAAGTTAAAGAAGTAAAGCAAAACTTCCTGCATATGGTTGGTACAAAATTCGACATTTTCGAAGCAAAAAAAAAAAAAAAACGTTGTTGTTAAATAACTAAGTGAGAATAAATGACTGATATGTACCTTTCAAAGTTATTAAAAACAAAAACCGTATTCAAAAGATACGTTATCTTTTTTCCCCGAAATATAGATGTATCAATAATGTTTATAAGTTACTTGGAGACTTCTGAAAGTTTATTTCAACATAAAGGCGGACATCATTAAATCAATAGTTTCGATACATATTTGCTTCTATGCAATTTTATTTAATCAAAACATAGGACCTAGTAGAAAGTTTTGTAAACTGTAAATGCGATTTAATTAATTTTTAATGTGTTTGTTCACAGTCATACTACAAATTTATAAAAATATATATAGTCGTGTGATGAGGTCATAATATGAAATGACATGTAAAAATAATAATTTCTAAACAATACTTAATTACTGTTTGACCTCATCTCATGCTCAAGTATAATGAGATAATTATACAGGGTTTTACAATAATAGTTTCGTAATCAAAAAATCTTTAAAAGAGTTTGATATAGTTGACTTGTAGATCTTATCAATATTAAGGGAATTGACTACTTTTGCTAACGTAGTAAATCTAGCAAAAATGCTAGAGTTTACATATTACAGGATTTTACAAAAATATGTTTGTAATCATACAATCTTATAAAAGAATTTGAAATACATAGTTGACTTGTAGATCTCATTAATATTAAGGGAATTAACATCCATTGCAAAAGAAGTATATCTTGCAAAAATGCTACAGTTTACAAGACCATAATATCAAAAATATGAAACTGTGATTTACAACACAAAAATCGTATATGAAGCATGTAAATCTAAGAAAAAACAAAACATTTTGCAGTAGGACAGAAGTAGTCTCAATCGTATAATAATTAAATCTATGGGAAATATGTTACAATTTACAACACCATAACATCAAATATATGAAACTGTGATTTACCTCACAAAATCATATTTGAATCAAGTTAATCTGTGATAAGGCAAAAGAAATGTAATAATTTTTTAGTAGTACAGAAAAAGATTTTCATGGTTTGCAGTAAACAAAATTTCCTAAACTTGTAAATATAATACGTATAGTGTTTTGCGCCCATGTTAATAGAAGAAATGTAATCAATTTGGAATTGGATTAAAAAAGACTTTCAAGCTTGGTAGCAAATAATTCTAGCATATTTCCTACTCTTGTAAATATACTTCGTAGAGAATTTACGCTGTTGTAAATATAATAAACGTTATTATTCTTTTGTAGGACTAAAATGGTTTTTAGATTGGAAGCAACAAATTGTTGCATATTTCTTACTCTTGTAAATATACTACGAAGTATGATTTCAGATATTGTAAATTATGATAATGAATATTATTTACATATTTATAAATAAACTAAACTTTACAACATTGATGACAGATCTATGCTTTCAAATAACGGCTCCTGTTAAAACACCCTGCAATACAAACGGAAATCACTCCCTTGTGTCATCATTATTACAACATGCCAACAAGTCATCAGGTGTTTACACAAATTTAAACACCCCTGGCCCCAAATACACAACTTAGTTTAAATTTCACAAACAAATTTCATGCAAAAACAATTTTTTTTTTTTTTGTAAAAAAGAAAAATATATGAATGAATGGAAAGAAAGAGCTGGTAAACCAACCAACCATTAATATTTCATTTATTCATTCATTCAGTGTTACAGAAATATGATACCGAAATGTTTGGTGTAAATCACAAAACCTTATTGAGGTGTCTAACTAATTTAATGGAACCAAATATTCCACCCAATACACTTTCAGCACGAGTATACATTTCAACATGTTTGTATGTATTTATTTCTTTTATATTTATACGATTTTATTTAACCTAAATTTAATTTTTATTGTTTGTATGTTTGGTCAATATCTTTGCCTTTGCTTTTGTTTATAGAAAATACGATTAAAATGCTATCGTTTTTAGGGGAATTTCTCAATATGTATACAATACTTAAATACAACTTATCAGTTCATTAATATTTCTTACACTTATTTGTTTATAATAACCGCTAAGTTTTGATAACTTTATTGAATTTCTTTCCTCATTCCCACTCAATAAAATCGCAAAATTATTAATGAAATCAAATAAATTTTTATATTCTTTGTGGACACAATCAATCGTTGAATCATTTTTATAGTTTTTTAGAGAATTTTATTTATGGAATTCAAACACGAAGTTTATATAAACTCTACAAATTTAGCGATAAGTGTTTGCGGAAGGGTTTAAACCAACCAACCGGCATAAAATTTTAATATTTAATTCCATAATTTTCATTTTGTTATCAAAAACCACCACCATCTCCACCACCACCATATGGTTACAAAGTGGGTGCAGATAAAATGCCAAGAAGTATTTATTTTTTGTATTTTTTTTTATTGTCTACAAAACTTTTCTTTACTAGACTTTTATATCTTTATTTAGAATTTTTTCTTTTTTTCTGTTCTTTCCATTTGGGTGTGATTTTTGTATTTTTTTTTTTTTAGCCGCTGTTGCTTTTACGAGCATAAATATAAATAAATATTTGTTATTACATATTGTTATGGTTTCTATTTATGGTCACATACTGTGGTTTAATGTTATCAATGGTTTTGTGTTAATTTGTCTAATTCCATATGCATGTCAACAATATGGTGTGAAATGTATAAAATGTTTAAAAATATATACAGTTTGTCAAGAAAATGTTTTGACATAGTGAAAAAAGTTTTTGTTTTGAGTTTCATCATTAAAAAAAAACAAAATCTCTTAAGTTTTTACTATTTTTGTTTATTAATTAATTTTTAGCTATATATTAACTAACAAATAACGGCAAGGAGAAAAAACCAGAAACATAAGATTAAGATATAAGATCTAAAAACAAAAGAAACTCCAGAATTTTGTTGTCAAGAAAATGTTTTTACAATTTCTTTTTAATTGTGTTTTTTATATTTCCGCTAATTTTTACAGCTCAAAATATAATTTTTTTTAGTCAAGTAACCATTGATAATGATTTAACCAAAGTTTTGTTTTTTTTGTTACTAAAAATTATAAATTTTCGAGATTTTATAATGCCTGGGAAAAGAACATCCATGGATGTAATTCAGTAAGTTTATTATAACCACCAGATCGGAAAAACTCGGCAAGAATTATCTAAAACGTCTTCAGTAACAAGCCAAACAGTGTACACAATATTAAATAGCGCTGAATACGTAAATATGTTGTTTTTGAAGCTTCTAACTGGCAGCCCACGTATGCTTTCGGAGAGAACAGAGCGAGTTTTAAGAAGAAAGGTAGACGAAAACCCTTTGGTATCCATACAAACGCTTGCACATGAACTTAAAGAAGAATGTAGCGCGACAGTCTCTCACGAAACGGTAAGGAAAGTTTTGAAAAAGAACGACTATTCATCCAAAGTATCTCGAAAAAAAACACTGCTTACAATACAATTTACAAAAACTCGATTATCTTTTGCTGTAACGCATATTTCAAAACCTGACGGCTACTGAGTTGACGTTATATTTTGCGACGAAACCAAAATGATGCTTTTCTATAAGCATGGACCTAATAGAGTATGAAGAAAACCTTTAAACGCATTGGAAATCCGTAACATAATTCCGATTGTAAAATTTGGTAAACTTTCGGTAATGGTTTGGGGTACATATCTAGTAAGGGAGTTGGAGAAATTTGTTTTATTGAGAACACCATGGATGCGAAGTAATACCTGGATATATTAAAGCGTCATCTAGTTAACACAGCGAATAGATTTGGGTTTTATACTGATAAGAAGCCGAATTTCAAATTTTATCATGATAATGACCCCAAATATAAGTCTCTGTTGGTAAGGACGTGGCTTCTCTACAACTGCGGTAAGGTACTGGATATTCCTTCTAAGAGTCCAGATGTAAATCCGATTGATAATTTATAGACTTATCTGAAGAAAAATACTGCAAAATGGCGTCCCAAAAACCAGAGCTGTAATATTGGAGGAATGGAATAAAATAACAACGAATATGTGCAAAAATTAATCAATTCGATAAAACGGCGTCTGCAAGCCACTATTGATGCGAATGGTGGCCACACCTAATATTGATCATTCTTCAATTTAAGGTACACCCCATTTTCTCATATTATATTAGTATGTAAAAACATTTTCTTGACAACAAAATTCTGGAGTTTCTTTTGTTTTTTGATCATATTTCTTAATCTTAAGTTTTTGGTTTTTTCTCTTTGCTGTTATTTGTTAGTTAATATATAGCTTAAAATGAATTAATAAACAAAAATAGTAAAAATTAAATGGATTTCATTTTTTTAATGATGAAAGTCAAAACAGAAATTATTTTCACTATGTCAAAACATTTTCTTGACTAACTGTATATATGTACATACATATGTAGATTTTTTTGAATTGATTTGCTTAATGTTGTGACATTTCAATTATTTTTTAAATTATTTCCTGCTTAAGAAAAATTTTAGCAACATGTTGTTATTAAATTTAGTAAGAACTTTTAAAAGAATATACATACAGCGAGTTACAATACAATGGAACATTTTTTTAAAACTAAATTCCGTAATTTCAGTATTCAAAACTATGAATTTTTTTCCAAATAAAACTTTATATTTCTAAGTTAAATAAAAATTTATTAGATTATCCACTAAAATATAATAAATTTAAGCATTTTTAAATATTTAAGTCATAGGGTAACATAGAGACTAGACGTAAATGTCAAAAATCTAAGTCTGTTGTCAAAAGCCTAACTCTTGCAACAACAAAATACATATGGGCAATTCCACGAGAATGACTACCACGACTGAAAAAACAAAAACCCTTGAAACTTTTTTTAAGATGATTTGACTAGGAGAAAACACTAAAATGTTGCTATGTGAAAGCATTTAGAGCATATTACAACATTTTAAGTGCAAAAATAATAGTTTAAACTGATTATATTTAATTTTTTAATTTAATTGGTATGTTTTAGGCTAAAATTGCGGCGAAAACTAAGCTCCCAATTAGCATGTATTATGAAATGAATTTGACTCTGATTGGTTTTTTGCTATTATCAAATTGTTTATTGAAATCTAATATATATTTTCTAATTATTTTTTTAGTTTTTGTATACATATATATACAGAAAATATATTATTTTACTATGAGAGAAAAATCTGTCACGTACTGTATGTCACGTACGATATTAAATTTTATTTATTATAAAATCATCCAGATTATTTTTATTTACATATAACGGATTGTAAAGGAAAAATATTTAGTTTATTCTAAGAAATTAAAAGAAAACATAACGCCTCTCACGATTTGCAAATTATCGCATATTTCTACATGTACCTCAAAATTACTTCCGTTTTATGTCACGTACGATATACCCTTATTTCGCTCGATATTTTGGACAACAATATTTCGAAAGGACTTATTATTTTTTAATATGTTGTACCCTCTGAATGGAACTTAAAGACCAAATAATTTTTCAGATACTCTTATTTGTGCAAAATCTATTCCACTCTATAGGCGTACAAATGTCACATATATGTTAATCAATGTATTTTGTTGTTGTTTCAGACATATTATTTGTTGTTTTTTTAGTTGACAACACGGAGTGTCTCGTCTCTATGTATAATTCTCTATGATTTAAGTTTTAAAAAATATGTAAGCCCAGATTTTCGTTTATTTCGATAAATGGTCCGTTTATAAGGACTGAGATCAAAAAAACTTTAACACAAGTTTTTCATTAAAACTTTTAACCCAAGTATTATTTGATTTTTTTTTATCAAGTTACCTTTGTAAAGCATGTCAGTTATTATGTTTAATGTCAATTACGTTCATTTGTTGTTAATCTGATTGAAATAAGTGACGAGAAAAAAGTGCATACTAAAATTATTAAATATTTTCAACAAAACTTAACTTGGTCCTACATAAAGTTGGCCAAACAATCAAAGGTCTGCCGTCAAACTGATTCCTATGTTATTAAACAGTATCGGGAGAACATGTCCGTTGATAGAAACCCCGGTTCATGTTGAAGGAATGGTCTACATCATGTTTCTAAAGCCAACAAATAGAAACACATCCAGTAGGAAAGCAGTCCGGTTAGCTCAGTACTCGGTACGAAAAGTTAAATCCAATGCAGTTTTAAAAACATACAAGGTTAAAATAGTTCCTAACAGGAACTCTGCTAAAAGTTTAGAGGCCAAAGACAGAGCACGGAAATTGAAGTAAAATTTTATACAAAAAATATACAATGGATGACGAAGCGTACACGCAGAGAAAAAATATAGTTGTGCATGTTTACAGTAACCATTTCAAAATTTTCAAAAGTTTTTTAACAATATTATAGTCACAGTAACTATTTACATGATTGTGGTAACCATAATATGGTTAACTTACAATTCACATGATTGTTTCAATCATATATATAGGGTTACAGAAAACAAGTATATGTTTGTGACAACCATTGTTATGATGAATCTTTATATCATAAAATGTTGTTCTCAGATTATGATATCATAAGAGCAACATAAAATGTGGAAATGGTTTCTGTAAACATGCACAACGTATGGACAATTTTTCGCAGTTTCCGGGTAAATTTTTTATGTTGCTGATGCTCGGGGGGAAAGTTGTAGAAAAGTTTTGAAGCCAAAAGCAGGCAAAATTTCCCAAAAAGTTCTTGGCATGGCAAGCAATATACAGTTGCGGCAAAAGAAGACAAATATTTGTTGCAAAGGGATCTATAAATACCAACATTAAATCAAGGAATGTTTACAAAAGAGGATGCTTCATTCATAAGACTTCTTAATGTGTCCACTTATTTTTGGCCTGATTTGGCATCCTGGTGTTGAGTGGTACAAGAACAATAATGTATTATTTGTACAAAGAGATGCAAATCCTCCAAAATGCCTGGAGCTAAGGCCAGTGGAGAGATATTGGGATCTTGAAGAGCACAAAAAAGATGTCCAAAAGTTTGTTAGATTTTAAACGGAGATGGACTACCTGTTCGAACAAAGTGATAGAAAGCTCAATAAAAACCTTAATGGAAGGGTTTCCGGAAAAGGTTCATAAGTTCGTCACTATTGATTACTATAAAAATAATATTTTTTGTAAATCGTAATAGTAACCCAGCAAAAACTTTACTCACAAATAATCTGAAAAATAAGGGGAATTTGACGATAAGACTACTTATTTTTCTTCTGAAATAAGTACTTATTTCTGTTTGCGATGTCTCAAAAGTAATCCTTTATATTTTGGCCAGAAATAAGTTGTTTTGTTAGTAGAGTTATTTATAGAATTTTGTATTTAAAAACAAAAAATTAAGTTAGAAACTAAGTTATTAAAAAAGACATTACTTGTAGCTTTGTAAGCAAAGTTTTTGCTGTGAAAAATCAAATCTGTAGGTTTAGTGGTTTCATTTTTATTGACATACTAGTTGACCGCCGCGGCTTCGCTCGTTAGCTATTTACTAATGTTAGTTCTTCAAGTTTCTCCAAAAAATGTCTCTTATTAAGAAAAATGAGAAGTGAAAAATTTAAATTTCCGAATTTTTGAATTTTTTTTGTCTTTACAAACCATCTCCTGAAAATTTCGAATCGAAATCAACCAAATCGCTCCAGCCATTACATGGACCATTTCATTAAGATTGTGTTAAGATTTTTCGATCACAGTCCTTATATCATATTTAGCCAAAAAATCTCGACTTAAAAGACACGTGTTAGGGCCTTTCTATATTAAGGTAGCGATATATAGAATGTGGTTGTATGTGAAATATTGATTTAATAAATTATCAGTTTAAATAAACTCAACTTGTTAAAACTACTAAAAGGCAAGATAATTTAATACAAATAGAGTTAAAAATTTCGCAAAAATCACTCCCTATTTCCAAATAACCGTACTGCTCACAAATTTCCCAAAGAATATTTAAAATGGAATACTGTTCCCTTTTGGATGAATTCAGATACAATTTAAGAGGCAGTGATGGAAGAACCAAAAACCAGGGATATCCAACAAAATACTGAGTCACTGAAAGGGCCAGACATATTTTGTAAAAAGGAAACTTAAGTTTCCATTGATTTTTCACTACTATAATAATAAAAACTTTGGTTTCTATATTCAGAATTTAATTAAGTTCTTAATTTTTTTTGTTTACATATAAGAGGGCGGGTAAATAAGTCCGTGACTTTTTGATTGAAACACAGGTTTTTGGATAAAAAAAATCATTTTATTTTTCATCATGGTCTCGTTTGAGCTCTATACACTTTGTCCAACGTTTCCAGAAAATAAGATTTGTCGAGATCTCAAAATAGGTATTTGTTTGTAAGACGATTTCATCGTTGGAGTTAAATCTCTTTCCACCGAGCCATTTCTTCAGATTCGGAAACAAGAAATAGTCTCGTAGCTAAATCCGGAGAATGGGAGGAAGATGGATTACTTTATAGTGCTGCATCCAAAAACGGTCGCCATGACTTAATTGGCTGACAAACCCACCTTGGCCTACTTTGGCGCCGATTCACCCCTAGATACCCACTGTTTTGACTGCTGTTTGGTCTCCGATTGATCCACGTTTCGTCCACGATTATGAAACGGCGTCAAAACTCGTCAATATTGCGATTGAACAAACACTCCTGCGAAGTTGTCACACGATTGCGTTTGTGGTCGACTGTGATACCCAAGTGATCATTCAAAATTGGATCCACTGAGTCATTTTAAATGAGCCATGTGAGCATCCACAATCTCTTGCATTTTCAATCTCCGATTGGCCAATACCACATCGTTTTAATTTTTTTTTTAATTGTTTCAGATACCTCAACTGGCCGTCCAGTACATTCGGCATTTTCCGTTATTCTACGGCAGAAATTCAGTAAATCACTTTTTTACCATTAAAATTTGAGTGATGGTTTTTTTCCGAAATAGGGTCACACATGGCAAATATTTGACGAAAAAGACATAACCAAAATATATTTGAAGGAGTTTTTGAAATCAAAAATTCCTTTTACTTAGGACAATTCAAAACAAATATTTAGTTTTATTTAATTTAATGCTGTTTGATCTTACAAAACACTTGTAAGAGTAAAAAACGTCTAACAAATGTGTGCTAAATAAAGTGGTTACGTCTTTTTCGTCAAATATTTGTCATGTGAGATCCTACCTTTAGTCCCCATCCATACTGTGAAACATTTGATGCAAAACAATTGAGTTTGTCGATGAAAGGGGAAAGAAGAATGGAAAAGGGTACTCTGTTTCATGTACATGAAGTTTTTGTTGAGTATGTCATCCACATCTATCGTTCTGTACAGAAATGTCAAAAATTTCATTGTGTGGTCAGGAATTTAGTTTCAAAAGAGAATTTAAAAATGTTTCACAGCGTGGACCGAGACTTAATGAGCAATCGAAATTCACTTTTTTCCATTTTCTCCTCAAGTCACGCGGTAGTCTGCTATCAATGGCTGTCAAACACAAACTAAATGAAGCAGCCTGTTTAAATTTTAACAGGAGTCAACTGACAGGAGCAGTGTTACGCTTTCAGTTAAGAGGAGCGAGATTCAAAAAGTCACAGACTTATTGACACGACCTCGTATATACAAAATACTAAAACTACCTCGATAGTTTTAACCAATAACATGAAATATATATCAAATAAATTTCATAAAAAATAACTTTCACATCAAAATCGATTTTTTACCAGGAAACCAATTCTTCATTAAAAATCAATATTTCACATAGAAGCAGAATTTGTGTCCAAAAAATTTATTTATTACAGAAAATTGTTTTCACATAAAACATTAATTTTTTCAAAACAACATTTTTTCACAAAAAAAAAAAAGCTTTTTTTCTCAAAAACTTCACATACATACATCAGATTTTATATGATATTTCTTTATTAAAAAAATGGATTTTATAGCTGTACTTGTTTTTTTTATTTTAAGGTTTTTTATCGTAAAATATTTTATTAGTTCTATTATCTTTATATTATACACTCTCATCTCTTATTCAATTTCTCCAGCTATTGTGTCCACTTTCAATAACATTCAAAATTTTTTTTTATAAACAATAAAATACTTTTTCGTAATTTTCTAGCTACTGATTAATATTTGTTTCCAAAAGATAGCACAGTTGAAATAAATAAACACATAAATGACTAATGCTGGTGCTTAAGATATGTACATATCGCAAACTTGCTGCAACAATGTCATAATTCAAAAATCTCAAATTTCGAATTAATATCACCATTGAATAGGAAATAAGTTGTTTTAATAACTGACAAAGTCTTATGAGCATTTTGTCTTCACTTTATAACTTATTGTCTATTACTTGCAACAACGTAATATTTAAATGGACATTGCCGTTTGTGTGTCCAACACCGTTAAGTTATCTAGAAAAGTGACATTTGTATATTGTTAGGTGTTTGTTATTTGCCTTAAAAGATTAAAAAAAAAAACTAGAAATGCGCCTCCTGAAAAATTAAATTTTTTGAGTTATGACCATGTTGCAGCAAATGAGCTTTATGTTTATTATTGTTTGTTTAAAATACACTATATACTGCTAATAATACGTTAAATTATTTAATAAAAATCAATTTACTTAATAAAATCTTCTCTTTATTTATTTTGTTTTAGCTTTTAATGTTTAAACGCTGAGCAGAATATTCCCAAAACCATCAATATTGAGATTTCAACAACAAAATGCCACTGCCCAAACGTTCAATTGAGCCGGTGCATGTGGCCCGTTCTGTTTACCAGCAGGATGAATTACAATCGGTAGAATTAGAAACAGTCACAAATACAACGCTAACAAATATCATACGACAATTGTCATCGCTGTCAAAACATGCCGAAGATGTGTTTGGTGAGTTGGCACGTGATGTGGGCAATATTGGTGATCGTGCCAATTCACTGCAGGCACGCATCGATCGCTTAGCCATTAAGGTAACACAACTGGACAGTACCGTGGAGGAAGTGCCCCTAACGGACATAACACGAAAGAAAGCTTTTAAATCTGCCAAAAATTTCGATCAGCAAATATTTTCACGAGCCACTATGCCAGCGCCAATGCTGGAAACGTATGCACAATGTGATAAACCACCGCCACTGGATAAACTGAACGTTTATCGGGATGATGGGAAAGATGGTCTTAAATTCTATACAGATCCTAATTATTTCTTTGAATTGTGGCGTCAGGAGATGCTTAAGGATACGGAACGTGTTATGCACGATAAGGGCAAGAAAATGCATCGGCCACGACAGGATGGCGGCGCCAGTGGACGTGGTCATAAGAAACGGGTGCGTACACCCCACAATACACGTGAGAAACAACGACAAATTGCTATCGGTCATGGTGAAACTTTAATGCCAAATAATGTTATTTATCGAACACCAAATTCTGTGGTCAACGAGGAAGCCGGTTATGGCGGTAGTAAGTATTTTGTTTTTACATTTCTATTCATTATTATTATTATGATTATGATTATTTTAATTTGGAACAGGTGGTGGGTTGTAGAGATGATAATTATTATTAATCTTAACACTTGCATAATTTATTACTATGTAGTTTTTAATTTATTTTGAAGTTTATATGGTTTGAAAAACATAATATTTTAGAGCGGTTTTAATGCAGAGTTTATAAAACATGGATAAAGCGTTTATAGTTTTCTGAAAGAAGAGTAATTTAAATAATTGCCAGTTTTCTAAATCAATTTTTATGCTGCACACTTTTTATTTTGAAAATAATTCGGTAGGTCGTGAACGATTGATGATATCTTCATGAGACTCACTCCATCTAAGATTCCATGTAAATTCCATGTAATTCGAATCAAACACACCTCAAAACTAACAATATGAAATTTAATTAGGATATCTCTAATTGTTCACGAGCAATCTAATTATTTCCAAAATAACAGGTTTCTAAAACACTGTGCGCTAGCAAAGAAGTCATATTTGTAGTAATTAAATGAAGTGCACTACATGTGCTTATGGGTAATAGATTTTTTAATATTATTTTCTAAAATTCAAGTGAATACTCTCTCATGGATTAGGCCAGAAATCTGGTATATGTTGAACAAAAGTTCGCCATGTAATCAAAGTGGTGTACGGGTAAATTTAGTGAACAATTAATGGAGCATTAAACAAATTTTAACCACATCAAGGTTCGGTTTCGGTTGAACATTATAATTTTTCTTTCTTCACTAGAAAAACTGGAGAAATTGGAATAGAACAAAAGTCCGCTACCGGGCAAATGAAAAATAAAATTGAATTCGGAAATTGTTAGTATATTAAGCTGAATTAATTGGTCAATTCACAAGGTCTCTTATCAGTCATATTGTCATAATGTCCTAATATATCACGACTCGGTGGCTCGGCTTAACCGACTCTTAGGCACTCTGCGTTGGTCTCTGCTGGTTCGTTACGATAACACAATAAACATAGCATAGAAAGTAGTATTATTTTAGGAAATTTTTTTGCTTGAAAAGCAATAAAAACCATTGTGAAATATTAGGACATTATGACAATATGACATGATAAGAGACCTTGTGAATTGACCAAATATGTTTGGAAGTTAAAAAAAGTCTGGATTTTTAAATAAATTTTTAAAAATGTATAAGAACAAGTAAATATCTCAAAAAAACCTTTGGACACCACATAGTCAATTAGAATTAAGAAGTTTTTCTAAACATCGTTCGTTCCGTTAATTGTCTGTCATACGTCTTTGAGTTGTTTCTAACCAAATTAGGAAAACGTTTAAAATAATATTTAATATTGTTTTTACAAATGTTTCACTTTTAAGGAAATTGGAAAATAAGAAAAATACACTTAAAACTTTCCCTTTTTTTCATCATGTCCGTCCGTCTGTTTTGTTGTTTATTTCATATTTTCCTCTCCACTCCACTCCATTTTCATCAAGTACTAATTTCATACTTCAATTTACAAGAAAAAAAAAATTGCCAACCAACCAACCAATTATTGATTTTCAATATTTAGCGCAACTTGTTGAAATACACACTGTCACAGATAGTGAGAGTGGTACGACAACAACACAACAGCTACAACAACAACAATACCATCATCAGCAACAATATCAGCTAGTACAACAACATCAACAACAAGTACAACATTTAGGTGGTGGTGGTGGTGGTACACAATTAAGTCGTCGTCATAGACCCAATGTGATCAGCACAAACAACTTTGATGATTTAACATGTAGGTACGACAACGGCACGACAGAGTTTAAAGCGAAATCATAAACAAATTCAAAAATAATATTTAATAAAGCCAATTTTATAGCAAAATAAAAAAGCAATTTAATGCCAAATGCCAAGCGAATTCAAATACGCAAAAATTAGTGTTCTAGTTTATACTTACATTAATTAATATATGAAATTGTTTTTAAATGTTTTTCCATTTTTTTTTTTTTAGAAAACTCCATTAATAGAATAACACAGTTTTTTTATTTATTTTGTATTTTTTTTTTTAGTTTACTACAAAGCTAATTTTTTTGCTACGCCACTATATTATTTAACCATTCAATGAATCATTTATAAGCTTTTTAGCTAATTTTACTTACAGTGGGTTCTAAAAAGATTAAGAATTTTATTCAATTTTGATAAATCGTTTAGTTTGACTCTAGAAGTTTGCTTTTAGATCAGGGATTCTTCTTATTTATTTTAAAATATTTAGACAAATTCAAATACTAACGATGGTTCCAAATCAATATTGTAATTATATTGAATGAATTTCGCATGCAATTAAAACATGCTTTAATATAAATATATTGCAATTAATAATGTATGCAGATTTGACGGTAAAAAAAGTTTATGGGTTAAACAAAAATTAAGGTCAATCTCTCTTATAAAAAGATTGTAAGGTATTCATTGTTAAATGAATCTATTTGTTCACTATTTTTCTTTGGTTCCATTGAAACTGAAACTGACAACATACGTTGTTATGGCTTTTTCTGAACTCCTTTTGGCTTCAATAGTTAAGTATGACTATATAAAATACTCAACAACAGGATTTAACAAGCACTCGTGTAAGTCGTAAACATTTTTAACAAACTTTTATTATTTTGTACAGTAACTTTATATAACTTTCTATAAAAAATGAATTTTGAATGTAACTTCCCCTAGAATTCATTTTACTTAAAAAACAAATGTATAAGGTACATCAATATACCGTTTTCATAAAAAATCAGTTCTATGGGGATGTGGGAAGTGTTTCTGTAATGTTTAGGTTTTGACAGATAGATGATGGCATGACTAAGAGCTAGTTTTTTACTTGTCAGTTAAACGGAGCTTAACACGCTGTTATATTAAACCACAAATATATTTAGCCGGGATTTAACTTGTCAATTTTGTTAGCTTATTGCCATACTTTTCAGTCAAATAACATGTGCACATGTGCATTTCTCAAAATGTTTCATATAAATATGGCAATACTTTAAATTTTATAGGAAAAAGCAACCGCGTACATAACTTTTTTTGAAAATTTTAACTTTGTAAAAGAAAAAGTGACATTAAAGTTTGTAAAATGTATATTAAAAATTATATTGATTTATTTTATTTTTCAGATGTTTGTGCTTTGGCATTTTATACTTAGGTTTAACTCGCCAATGATGCTCAGTTAAAACTAGATTATATACTAAATAAACAATTAGTGAGAAACATAATTTTTAGTTTAATCTAGGTTTAAACGAAGAATGTAGATTATCTTTATCCCAGAAACTAGCTCTAATATATTGAAACGACATTTAGATCCTTTCGATATGCTAACATTTGATAGCGGCCGTATTGTATAAATGGCTGTCGTTTAATTAGTTTGTTTTGGCAAATTACCATGGACGGTTATAGCGTTGAACAACACGTGCTAATGATAGAATTGTTAAAAAAAATGGATGTTCTGTTCGGGCAACGAACCGCGTGAAACACCCATTTTACAGTGAGGCCCATTTCTGGATGAATGGGTACATCAATTGTTGAATTTGTGACGATAAAAAAACCACATGAGATCCAAGATCGTCCAATGCATCCCGAAAAAAATCACTGTTTGGTGGAATTTTGGCGGCCTCATCGGTACATATATCTTTGAAACGAAAACGACCAGGACATCACCGTCAACGGCGAGCGCAATAGGTCAAAGATTACCAACTTATTTTGGCTTGAATTGAATGATATGGACACCTACGACATGTGGTTTCAACAGTCGCAGGCAAATAAGCAACAAATCAAAGCGACCAACCATCGGTCAACCCATAATGGCATCGATTGCCTTTCAAACGCATGACAAATTTCGATTATATCTCACACATACTTTGTTTAATTTAAATTAAAAGATAGGAAGCGCTTATTGAAATACCCTTTATGTTTTTCTTAGAAATATTTTAAGAAAAATTATAGACAAGTATAAAAAGTTAAACATTTGTTCTATAAATTATAATACCTTGATTCTAATCTACGTATCACAAGAATACATACTAAGAACTCATGCATGGGTAAAGAACCTTTAAAATTAATGCATCAAAAGAACTAAACAGAGAAAATTTTGCAACAAAATTATTTACTTAGGGCCAGCAATGCAGACCGGTTTTCTAGGTTTTCATTTTTCAAAGACATCAGTGAACATCAAATGCTAGAATTCCATTGCAAGGGAATTATAATGATCAAGTAGTTTTATATATTAAAACTTTGTTGTGCAGTATTTGAACTCCTCGAGTATTGACTTTATCGAATGCTTGAGAGATTTCTATAAATAATGCAGATATATAATGCAATACTGTCGAAGATTACCAACTTATTTTGGCCTAAATTGAATGATATGAACACCAACGACATGTGGTTTCAACAGGATGGCGTTTCTTAAGTCGCAGACGAATAAGCAATAAACAAAAGCGGCACTTAAATCCAACATAACCATGCCAACCGATAATGGCATCGATGGCATTTCAAACGCATGATAAATTTCGATTATATCTCACACATACTTTGTTTAATTTAAATTAAAAAATAGGAAGCCCTTAATGAAATAGTAATAGGAAATGAGTACTGACTTTATCGAATGCTTGAGAGATTTCTATAAATAATGGAGATATGAAATACTGTTTGCTCTTGAATATTTTCAGTATAAAGAATGTTGTTCGATACACTGTGCCTCCTTCTAAGACCAAATGTATAGCAACAATGCAATTAAGATAAATATATGGCTTGGTTTTCAAGTATCACTTATTCAAACAATTTTGAGATTTTAAAAAGAACTGATCGATACGACTTCACTTGATTAACTACTTTCTATGGTGACTAGTCCAATCCAGGAAATATTGCTGCTTTGAGAACTAAACTGTTTTGTGGAAATTGAGTTCCATGTTTAAGATGAAGTGTAATAATAACTTTAGACTAACGGGGTCCTTTCGACTCTACTTGACTGTTTGTGCGCAGCGAACCAGGGCTCGGATATAGTGATTCATGTCATTGGAGCCTGTGTGTTGTTTAGTAGGTACATTCCATTTTCAGTGCGGTAGAATCAAAGTGTATTCGAAAAAAGCCGCTATTTCTAATTGACTGATCCGATATGGGCGTAGCAGAGGAGAATTCGAGTTTAGTTTTTTACGATGGACCCCTAAGACCCCTCATGATCGACGCTTTGTTTTCTCAAATTAGGACACCTCAGACATACAAAGTTTTTAAACGCTTGAACGATTTTTTTGGTAATTTGTCTAAAATCAAAGATTTTAGTATAATATTAAAGCCATTGATTTGGGCTACAAACACCAAAAATTTCGCCTAAAATAGGCTAATTAAATTAAATTTATTTTTTATGGACTTTTTTTAGTTTAGGCTATGTGTTCTAAAATACCAAAGCTGGTATTCCAAAAAGTGGAACAGTTTTGGATACTATGATGTATTCCAAATCGTTCATATTACTCTTAGGCCCGGACCAAATGTGGACTTTATGGGCGAAATTCCAAAAAAATCGAAAATTGTGATTTTTTGTTTGTTTTTTTGGGAATTGCGGGATTTATTTTTCTTAAATCGTATGTTTCTTTCCTACTGTTTAAAATATAGGAGACAATCTTATTACGAATTTGATTATTTGGTAGGCCCTGTGAAGGACACCTATTACACATTTTTGACTAATCCCTGTAGTAATGTCTTTAAGAAAATATTTAAAATATTATAAAAGTACTTATTTTTTTTTAAAGGACTAAGATTTATATGTGCATTTGACTAAAGATCTATGAAATTTAATATTTCTGCAGTATTCAACTTTACAGTCAGCTATTTGAAATTTGTGCGTATGATCGCAAATAGCATTTTCTAAACAAAAGAATTAGGAGTAAACTTTAATGGAAATTGAGTTCAAAATGAACCCAACTTCTTTGTTGGCAAACTATTATTGATTATTTTAGAAAATTTATTCAGAATGTTTTCATTAAAACAAGTTTCCGAAAGTAAGGATTCCACATATTTTAGCTATGATTTATAATGTTTACTTCACTTTTTACAGTATATCATAAAGAGAAACTTTTTTGTAAGAAATTTATGATAATTTTTTGTAGAAAAACTAAATGTCAAAGGGTCTGTTCTTAACTTCCAGTTATCAGAAAAAGTTAATAATTATCAAATTAAGAGCATGATTTTACAGTAAAACTAAAGATTTTAGTGGGAGTTACATTCAAACTTTATATTTGAAAGAGGTGTATATTCAGTATTCTTCAGAGCATGCCATAAAATGCATTCAATATGTACTTTGAATTACATTTCAAAATCAATTTTCTACCATTTAGAACCCACTGTACAAGCAATTACATACTACTACGACTACGTCAGTAGAAGAACATCACTGAACTATTTTTTCTATTATAAATCAACAATAAATAACATAAAATCCAAAGACTATATTAAAAACACATTAGTTTCATTTGCCAAATATGTTATACATATAGTCTTAAGTTAAAATCTTGTTTTGTTTGAATTCTATAAATTTGCATCAATCATTTTCTGTTACAAAATTGGGTTAATAATATAGATTTTTTGTTTTTTAAAGAATTTAGTTAAAATGTTTTATTTAAAAAAAATGTTAAGTTTCATTAACGTATCACAACATCATTATCGTCATTATCATTATTATGTGTCGTCTGTATATTTTCCAGGCAATGTTAAACCTTATAATATGCTTTCACATTTGGAAAATAACAGTAATCTGGCGAAGCAAACTGCTGTTGCCATTGCAGGTCAGAGAGCATTGTTACTTCTTCTAACCTTTAACAAATTAAAAAAAAAAACAAAAATAAAAATAAATAAACAAAAAAACTAAACAAAATTAAACTCATTTTTAAAATTTCATAAAAACGTTATAAATATTGTGAAAATGAACAATAATATAATCATATCATATCTTAAAACATTTATACTCTATATACATACATATAATTTTTATGTATTTAAATATATGTATATGTTTTATTATATACCTACTATACTTCTGTTACTACTAATACTACCTACCCTCCCCACCCATTTCTCTCTTACTATGTCTCTCTCTCTCTCTTTTTATATCTGTTTAATTTATCACTTTTCATAGCACCACAAAACACCACTTGTTGTTTACCCCTGTCTCTATTCCTTCCCCTCTTGCCATTCAAATTATATAATAGTCGTTTTTTTCTAATTTGTATACATTTTGTATTTGTTTTTTGTTTGTTATAATAATTGATGTGACTTTTAAAATTGTTTTTTGCTTTTTATTTGCAATTTCAATAATTTATTGTTTTTCTAGACATATAAACTTGACCTTGTATTTTACACTATATTTATACAATTGTACTTTAAAAAGTTTTCAAAGGTTATTGTTGATATACTATCCTTTGTTTTCAATATTCAAATTCTGTTTAGTGTATGATCGATTTTCCTTGATTTCGTGCAAAAATATTTAATATTTGCTAGTTATAGTGCTCTCATCAAATACAGTCTGTCAATGAATATTAATGGTCCCATTTGTTTCAACAAATTCCTAAGTTTCTCTTATAGCAAATTGTCTTTACTATCACAGTTTAAATTGAACTGCTTTTGATAAATCGTAAGTGACACACACTTACTCGTCTACACGAAACGTGTCAATTAATTACTTTTATTACAATAAATCATTTTTCTCAATTTCAAGCAAATACAAATATACTATAAAGAACAATTTGCTTTTACTTTTTTACAAATTGAGTCAAACTATCAAAGTTTAAGTAGTCATTGAAAAATCATTTTTCCAAAGTGTGTCATTAAATCATCGTCAGATTACATTGATGATTGTATCACTAGTTTATTTTCGAGAAAATTATTAATTTAAAGCATTTGTTTTAAATTCTTTACAATAACAAAAATGTTGCATGTTTTAATAGATTTAAAAAAAAAATATCAATTAAGAGTGTTATATTCGGCAGTGCCATTAATATGTGACTGTAAACAATTTTTCTGATATAGGGATTAATGGGGGTGGGGTAAATTATGGACCGATCCTCACAAAAGTTGGTAGAAAAATTTAGATCAATACAAAACTTATTTATGTCCAATCTCATCATGATATTGATTATCGTAAGAAAATTATGAATGTTAAGTCATTTTCTGATGGGGACCTTATATATGAACTAGGGACAAATGTTTACCGATTTTCGCCATTTGTCCGATTATAAGGACCTAGAATATATATGTATACTTTTTGACCCTACGACCAATATTTCGATATGTTACAAACGAAATGACAAAATATATCCCCATCTTTTTTGATAGAGGGTATAATAACGAGACAATTTCTAATAAAATTTTTCCTGGAGTTTTCGGTCAAATACCTACACCACTGTTATAAAATATTTAAAACTTTTTTTTTTTAAACACAGTCTATGAAAAATGCATGTTCGAAAAACTTTAATGATCTTTGGTTTAATTTAGTATTAAAAAATCCCTGGAATTTCAGAGAATTTCCCGAATTTATTTATTAAACATTAAAGATATTACTTGCGAATCGAATCCGACATCTCCAAATTATAGGGTTAGATTAGGAATGGTTTTGTGCAACAAGTGTAGGCATCCTCTCCGAGACCTTTAGAGCACATTGTGATTACCTTAAAAAGATACAAAGAAAACTATTTAACGCAAACTTTAAAAAGCTAAAAAAATAATAATTTGTTTAGGGTAATTATGACCCAATAAACTCAGAACAACAATCAGCAATTAATTTGCAATTTAAGTTTAGGAACCAGGTGCAAAAAGGTAAAGAGTGCCTCAGGGCATTGTTGTCGGTGTAGGTGTAAAAGAACAATAAGATGTAAACATTAATTATGATACGATTTTATTGAAAAACTAATGAAAAAAATACAAAAAGTAATCAAATATGTTTTATTTTCTACGATGATATTCTTTAAAAAAAAAATCACACACAAAATTTCACGTGCTAAAATTATGACATCACTCACAAAACAGCTGACAAAACAAAAACTAAAAGTCAGAATACATTTCGACATTCGAGAGAAATTAAAAAAAAAAATTATAATTACTTTTTGAGATAATTGGTGTTTTGTAATGCAGGTCTTGAGACACTCTTGCGGGTTAGAGGGCTAAGATATAAAAAATGTAAGGCTGTATCGTTGTAGCATAAAGCACTGCCAAATAATGTGTTCCATTGTCTCAATCTCATCGACTTCCTACAAAAATCAGGAGTGTTGTTATCCCATCTGCTAATTCTAGATCTTATTGTGCAGAGACCTGTAAACACCGTTACTAAAATCTTCAGTCTAAATCTATTTAAACCTAACAGCAATTTGGAAATATTGCTATTTAGAGCTTTCAATGCCGCTTAACTATCAAATTTTTCCCCTAGTGATGTTTGCTATTATTGCTTTTCTGGGAACGATGAAGTGGGTGTAATATCATAATCTAATGCAGGGATCATGTAATCCGTCATATCATGTCCAAGGCACCCAATTTCGTTTAATTAAATCAGATTCCTAGAGTCTTATTAAGTTTATTTTATATAGGACCACCGATGTAAAAATCCAGTTTGAAATATAAGATCACAAGTCCCAATTCTTCCCTATGGAATTTCTACAAACATAGCAGTCATTGATTCCCCTTTTGAGTCTCCTCTGAGTGTTACTTTTGAATTAAAACTTGCTCATTATTGTTACACTCTGTAACTTATACCTTCTAGTGAAGATGACTAACTCCGTTTTTGCCAGGTATCACTCTAATGCATTATCTATCTATGTATGTACTCGAAAAATACTTTTCTTGAAAAATATGTACATGTTTCTTTCTAAAAATATCAAAATGTTTGCAAAATGCTAATTTAAAGTTCTCCGCCAGTAAAAAAAACACCCTTTAGATAGTGAAGTTGATATAACGATTTTATTCTGTTGGTTAAAATCAACTTCCCGAAGGCCTCAGCTATCATCTGACAGATATTATATATCTTAATATAAAATTTACGTGCGACAATTTTGATATTGAAAATCTGAAAAATCAGTTCATAAATGGCTGAGATATGATAAAACTCACGAAACATTTTTTAAATCGTTTATTTTTTTTTTACCAAGGTCAAGGGTATATTTATCAAGAAATTTTGATTTATCAAACTTTGTTTTATTAAAATTATTCTATTACTAACAATTTCACTAAAAATTGCCAAATAGCATCACTCTTATTTGTTTAAGACACATACATAATAACACTTTTAAATTAAACGTTTTTCTAAATGTTGTTTTCTTGCTTTTAACATAGAATTACGAATTTTTTATTAAATAAAATAGAGCAAAAGGTCAAATAACTCACATTGACCTTTTGTCATCATCATCATCAGTGTGCTGTAAAAAGAGAGAAAGAAAAAAACTAAAATATGTGTAATAGAAGTGTAGTACAACAGATATACATACATAGATACTTATTATATGAATAAAACATTTAAAAATTTTATCAAATGCATACGAATATTTTTCAAAGCAAAGTAAAAATATTTAATATTTAGTTAAAAAAAAAAAAAAATCAATAAAATTTTTATATGTATAAGGATTTTAGAGTAATGTTATATATTAAATTGTAAATATGTTAAGATTTATATATCTACAATAATAAATTAGCACAAATTAAATAAATGTAAATTAAAAAAAAATTGCAATTTCTAACCCCCATTAACACGAATTGTGGTTATATGTATAACAATACAACTTTAGGTTTAAACATAACCATACATTGTGATAATGAGGGTTACTTAAATATCAATTTGCTTAATAAATATGTCTCTAACCGATATTTTCACAATGTCTACTTATTTTTTAACATGATGTTATACTGATAGTTATCATACAATCATAATTTTAACAGACAGTATAAATTTAGGTTAAAAAATATCTAGATATCGTGAAAATTAGCATACATTAATCATTTGTTTGGTTCATAGTTTAACTGAAACAAAGACACAACCATAATTGACTTTAAAAAGTCACCTTAATACCCTAAAGTTCAAAATAAACATTCATAAATATCACATTAATTTCCATAAACGTTTATTTTCATATTTTTTAAATTTAATAATTGTGTTTTCTTTTATTTATATTATAGTATTAATTATTTGGCTTGCTTTTAAAATCCCCTTTTTAGCTTTAGACGATTATTCAAATATCTATCTATATATCCTTTCTTAATAAAAACAACACCAACTCAACTTCTTACATAATCGTAACTGTCCATCACTTTTACTCACTTCCTCCTCTCGTAACTCTCGAAGTGCTCTGTACGTGGCTTTTGTTTTTCAAAAATATGTATACTGTTAAATCTTTTCCAAACTTCTCGTATAACTTCTTAGTAAAAGTTAAAATCTAAAAAAAAGTTGCATCTCTAGAAAGAAAATTGGCTTTTAAACAAATAACAAACATATTGCTGTCGTACAGTCCATGTGAAATTTAAATAATCTACATCAACGTGTTGTTAATGTCAATGTTTTTTTTATCCATACATATTGAACATTCATTAACTTTACAATTTATATATTGTTTTGTTAAATAATACAATTCTTTTTATTAACAAATTACATATTCTTCTTTTTGTTACCAATAATCATTAATTTATGTTTTTCAATGTGTTATGTATTCATTTCTTTTGTACTTTGTTCTTTTGTTGTAAAAATGTTTATTTTTTAATAAGGCCAAAGGCACACAAATTGATTTATATATGTATTTCTTATTTGTATTATTTCTTAAAGGTATGGGCATTTACGAGACACGACCAGCACGACCCAATTCCATCGAGTTGCGACGCAGTTATCAATCAGAACAAATTGATGGTGTTTATGGACCGTTATCGCCACAAACAGCTGCTAATATGATGACGAATGCCCAAGGTGGCAGTCAGTATGCTACGACAGCATATGCTGCCAATGGTATGCATCCGTCACAGCAAATGCAACAGCATCAGGGCATGGGTGGCATGCAGCATCATCAGCAACAACAGTCACATCTACAGCAACAACAGCAGCAGCAGCAACAAATGTACGACGATGCTCTCTATCATCAATCGCATGCATTGTATGGACAAACCGGTCAAGGTCCAATGTCGCCCGAGCCGATATACGCTCCCGGCACACCATCACGTACCAAACCTCGTCCCTCACAACCACCACCGGCACCACCATCGAATGGCAGTGGCGGTGGTACACCAACAGCTTCCAGCGCAAATACACCTACTCGGGGTCGCAGTATGTCTACAAGTCGTGATGCTCTGCCACCACCGCCTCCCATACCAGATGGTATGATCAATACAACTTCACCGTCACAAATGTTGGCCCAATTGAATGGTGGTGGCAGTGGTCATATTGCAGCGAAATTATTGGCACGTACCAATAGTACATCGAGAGCTGGCTCTCCACAATTGGCACCAAGCAACAGTGTCCAGGATGCGAATGCCTTGGTAATGGCACAATTGAATAACACAATTAATAGTTTCAACAGTATGACAATGGGTGTTGGTATGCAACAGCAAATGAATTCGTTGAATGATTTGCCACCACCACCGCCGGTGCCTGATCAGGTAAGAGGAATAGAATACATATATATTTTTATATTTAATGTAATGTTATGGAAACATTTCATTATCGTTAAATTAGTAGTAATTAGAGCAAATTTAAAATATGTATGTTGCACCAATTGCTTCATTCTTTATTTGTTTACCAGCACGAACCAAAGTTATCGCCACCAAATGCGGCGCCACCACCACCTCCTCCTCCACCACCACTGGACGAGAACGGTTCATCGCCAATTAATCAAGGACCACATCAAATTATGCCAAAATCATTGCCAAATGGTGATATACAATCCAACGGAATGATGGGTGGACCAAAACCACAGCCTAAGAAAATATTACCACCAATTTACGATACAAGATCCGATTTAATGAAGGCCATAAGAGATGGTAAGTTTCATAATTTTATTTAGTTTTTTGAGAAGTATAAAGTTTATGAATTAATTTAACAAATGTTCAAATTTAAACAATTTTTTTTTTTAAATTTGCCAAAATTTTATTTTATTTTGAAATCAAAATTTTGTCATAAAGTGAAATAATGTTTTTTAAATGTTTTTTTTTTTAATTTTTTAAATCTATTTTTAATTTATTTTTTTTAAATTCCAAAATTTTTTTAATATAGTTGAAATTCAATCAAATCCAAATAAAAACTCTAAAATTGAAATAATTTTTTTTACCAATTTTTTTAAATCATACAATATAAAATGGAAATTTTTCAGAAATATATCTAAAGTAATCAATTAATTTAACAAATTTTCAAATTTAAATAACAATAATTAAAATTTGCCAAAATTTTATTTTATTTTGAAATCGAAATTTTGTCATAAAGTGAAATATTTTTTTTAAATAGTTGAAATCTTAAAAATTAAACAAAATAAATTTTTTTAATTTCCAAAATTTTTCTTAAATTTTAATAATTTTTTTTTTACCAAACTTTTGATATCATTAATTATCAAATTCGAAATTAAGAAATATAACAATAATTAAAATTTGATACATTTTTTATAACAATTATCAAATAAAATCCATAAAATTATCAAATACATATTAACATATATTTTTCCAATTTTTTTTTTTAAATTTCTATATTTTTCGAAGATGATTAAAATATTCGAAAATTGTAAAAGTCTAAAATTTAAATAAATTTTTTAAATAAAATCAAATAAATATTTCAAAAATAATTAAATTTGATTTCGATTATTTTCAAATTTTTCACAAATTATAAAAATTCTTAAATTTAATTTTTTTTATTCTAAATTTTCTAAATAACAAACAAAATTAATTTATCAATTTCCAATTTTTAAAAACTTTTTGAATTTTCCAAATTTTACAAAATAATTAAAACATTTCGAAAATTATTAAATATCTTAAAATGTTCCTAATGTTAAACAAAATACATTCTTCAAAATTTTTTTTTTTTTATTTCCAATTTCTGTTTTTTTAAATTTCCAAAATATTGTTTATTTGAATGTATTTTGTTTAACATTAGGAACATTTTAAAATATTTAATAATTTTCGAAATTTTTTAATTATTTTGTAAAATTTGGGAAATTGAAATTTTTTTTTGAAATTGTTCATAAATTAAATTTTAATAATTTTTTCAAAATTTATTTAATTCAAATCTAATTAAATATTCGTAAATTAAATAAAGATTTTTTAAAAGAATTTTGATTTCCAATATTTATTTTAATTTCCAAAAATTTTATTTTCGAAATTGTTTTTTTTTATTTTAAAAATTTTTCGAAAATTATAAAAATTTTTAATTAGATTCTAAAATTTAAATCCATTTAATTTTCGAAATTATTATTATATTAAAGGTATTTACAGTTGACAATAATGTGTAATATGTAAAAAGTCTAAAATTAATAATTTGAGTAATTCTCAAATTTGAATTAAGTGTTTCGAAAAGTTGTTAAAATTTTTAAATTTCAACAAATTATTTGTAATTTATTAAAATAAGATATTAAAACATTCTTCTATTTTCTTAATTTGCAGGAATCACACTACGCAAAGTGGAAAAATCCGAACAAAAAGAAATTGAACGTAATACTGGCCTTCATGATGTGGCCTCTATTTTAGCTAGACGTGTTGCAATAGAACTTTCCGAATCCGAAGACTCGGACAGTGATGACGATAGTGAGGGTTGGATGGAACCAAATGAAACTTCTGCTTGATCCCTTATGTCTTCTTTAATACCTGAAAAAATCAAAAAGAAAAAGTAAATTTAATGGAAAAAAATACAATAGCATTTGTTTATGTTTCATGTATGTTAATGCTACATGTGAAAAGTGCATTTGAAAATAGCAACTAGTTAAAAAGAAATGAATGTCTTTAACAACCCAAAACCTTTAAATTCCTCTTTAACCAACAAAAAAAAAAAAAAAACCAGACACTCTTCCTCTCTTAACAAAAAGCAACACAAAATATTAATTAAATAAATAATAACAAAAAACCGAATGAATATTTAGAATCATGTCTTGAAAAGAAATGTTTTAGCAGTCATTAATCATATTAAAAACAAATATTATTATTTTTAAATTATTGCTGTAAAAGCAAAAAATTAAAAAGCAAATGAAACGAAAATAAAGTTGAAGTAATGAAAAGTAATTGATATAAACTTCTTTAAGAAAAATAACAATAATAGTAACAACAACAACAAAAAGTTAATCAAAACAAAAAATAACAACAAATTTAATATTCATATAGATATTTCTTTAAAAAAAGAGTAATATGTATTACAATAATATATTAATAATAATAATAATTACACAACTATATAAAATAGTAATATTAAATTAACTTTTGTATATATAAAAAAATAATAAATTTAAAATAAAAATCGTTAATTTTTTATATAAATATAATAATAAACAAAAACAAAAACACAGATATACATAAATTATTATTAATATATATTAAAAACATTTAAAAAAACTTAATAATAAACAAATTTTGCTCTAGTATTTATAAATTGTATTTATCCTACAATTTTCTTTTATATATTAAAATTTTTTTTTGTTTTTATATTTAACGATGTTTTTAGGGTTAAAAAAATGGGTGTATGTGTTAAAGTTTTTCGAATAGAATTTCAGTAATAATAATACATGTTTTAAACATTACCATGAATTCTAAGTTCACAATGTTGAATGAAATTTTTTGAAATTAATAATGGAGATAGCAGATTGAAATTCGTTTCTTATTCATGATGGAATTATAAAACAGAATTTTTTAGTCGTATAAAGAATCATCGCGCGTCCTCGTCATTATCTCTTAAGGACGGTCGGCCAATTTATGTTATTTGTCTTTTAAGATTTCTACGTCTCATCTCGTACGAAAGTATAAAACGAGTCAAGCTAACTTTGGGATATTCTGGAAAGAATTTTCATACAAAATTAGTGTTACAAACCTTTGATAAAATAAAAAGTTTGTTATTAAAGGGTGTAATACTATTAATTAATAAACATTATCATATTTTACTTGTGAATAAAATTTCGAAACATAGATGACAACTGGATATGTAACTGAGAGCCAAACACCCAATTCATGGGAATGTATTGCCCTTCCTTCCATCCTTCCTTTCTATATAAGCACAAAGAAAGCAAGGATAGAGAGATTCGATGTTTCGAAACTTCTAATTATGAATGTAATTCGCAAATCGATTTCCATTCCGATCGAAAGAGAGTCTTGCTTCATTGGTAAAAGTAAAAATTGTTCTTTACCAAAAATACAGTTTTGTTATGATATGCAACACTTGTTGAAAGAACAGAATGAATAAATTTTTTACAAATTTTTAAAACTGAAATAAATCTAAAGAAGCTAAAAAATGTATCAGAATTATAAATCGTTTGGACTGTAGAAATATGACCTAAAATTAAGAATTTTTACTGCTGGTATATCTACTCAATAACTAATTTTGGCACACTCTCAAAACTATGATCACCTAAATGAAATTCTACGTCCTGAAAATTATTTTTGCGCATTGTTTTTTGGCTCCATTTTTTCGAATCCACATGTCCTAGACGGGAAAATATTCTCGGAAATATTTTTTTTAACCAATTCATGGGATATTTCAGGAATTTCTTTATTAGTCACAGTATTATTTTTGCACATATAAAACATAGTCGTTGTAATTTGTTCTCCATCGAATTATTCGATTATAACCATAGATTTTTTCTAAATTCTGCTGACACAGAAGAATTGCGATTTAAATAAGCGAAATCTTGTCAAACCCAACTAATATTTTGCAGTCACAACATAAAAATTCGGTCACGATCACTGACAAAAACAGAAAAATGAGATTCTTAGCATTGAAATGAAACGAATTACGCATTTTTTTCAGATTAAACTTAGTCGGACCATTTAAATCTTTTATTAAAAGTATAAAAGAGTTTTGAGCGATTATTTAAACATTTTTATTGATTTTTGGTTTAACTTTATAAAAAAAAAAAAAAAAAATCCGGATAATTACGAGGATTTTTTTATTATTACCCAATTCATATCGTGCATATACCATTCACTTTTAATGTCTAACTATCCACATTTATGGATACATTTGTTATTAGTAGATTTTTGGACTCCAAATTTGGAAGACAATCATGATTAAAACGTCTGACAATCCGCATTTTCGAAGGAGTATTTATAAACCCCAAAGCTGACAATTTGGATGGAAAAGAAATGCGTTTAATATTTCTTTCAATGAACTTCCATCTTTGATCAGAAGACTTCAGGGAAATTTCAGTGATATATTCACACTCAAGGACTTTTCAGAACTCCAATTTGGATGATGAAAATGAGATACTTTTGTTTGAAAAGTCCATTTATTGTTGTTTCATGCTTTATTTAACAAAAGGGTTTCTTTGTTCGTTAGACTTTAGTAGAGTTTTTCTTAGCTCGTCCTCTCGATTCGAAATAAGTTATCAAAACGAATTGTTGCTGAAAGTTGGTTTACATTGCTGAAATAAAAGGTAGCCTCTAAACGTCAATATTTACTTTTGTTTGTTTTTATATACATATTTCATGTAATATCATATAAACATTTAATGACGCTTTAACGCTTTTTTCAAATATTGGATCAATTTTAATATTCGTATTAAGTTGACAATGTTGCTACGAGTGTGAATCGGTAGGGAACGATAATCTAATTATGTTGAGAACCTTTGGAACTAATTGCATACTATTCGATTGAACTCATTATTTGCAACGAGAACCAGAGTTATGAAATTCATCTCTTCATAGGGTACGATAACAGTTGTGATCATATTTATTTATTTTTTTGCTAACTTACAGAATAAAAAAATTTAAATATTGCTCAAAAATAAAATCGCATTATTCTTTATTTCATTTTCATATGTAAATACCCATTAAGTTAATATTTATAACTTTTCTGTCAAAAATTTAATTTTAATTCGGACATGTTGTGACACTTTCATCGATTGTAACTTGAATTCACAAGAGAGGTGTTCTGCGTGACTCGTGAGTGGAGGACATATAAAGGCCTGTCACACATTTTGTTCGGAATGGTTTCAATTTCGTTGTTTTTCTTCCGATCGATTTCTTTCTATGTTCTTCAGATTCCGTGTAATTATTAATTCGAAAAATATTTAATAATTCGGACAATTATTTCGATATCGAAATTCTAATAAAATGTACTAAATTTCTTGCTCAAGCAAATCGCACGATTGCAAATCGCCAAAGTTATTTCTGAAACTCACGCGTTTTGCTAGTGATTTGCTTCTCAGCATTTTTCAAATTTCTAATGTTTTTGTAGATTTTTTTAGGAAAAATAATCCGGTACTTTTTTTAAATTATTCACATAATTTTTTTATTTAAATCGCCAGTGCATAAAAAAACAATCTATAGACAAAATTAGCAAAACCAAAGACAATTTTTTATATTTCATATTTTTAATAAAAACTGTAAGAAAATGTTACTAGTTTTGATTCAAATTTTATAGTTTCTTTTAAGTTTTGTTTAGTCTAAATACTTCAGTATAATCTTGCAATTTGAACTCGTCAAGAGTCTTGCGATTGTGATTTACAGAACACCTCTCTTGCGAGTTCAAGTCAGAATCGCAAATAACTAATTTACGATCAATTTTACTCGATACCGAATGCGGTAATTCGGCCCCTGTATTTCTGATTTTAATTTGACACCTTTTTTTTATATTAAAACAAAAGTGAAGTTTTTGATTTAAAATTTTAGAAAAACAAAGAAATATCAATTTCACTTTGAAAACTGAAAATGGTTTCATTCCGAAATTCTCGTTTTACTTTTTCTGAAGAAGCGAAATACGGAATTAATTCCACTTTTGATCGGAATGGAATTCTGTTACAGGCCTGATAAGTCAGAAGGTTCAAACTTGTTTTTAATGCAAAAGTTTTAAGCTAATTTGATAATCTCTATATGCATATGAGTGTCTAAAGTTCCTTTCACAAAAGTTTAGCATTCGAAAACGCATATATGCCAGCCATCATTACTTTATGATAAAACACAAATCGTTTAAAATAGGTTTCAAACATAGTTATTTCTATGGAAAAACAGAAAACATTCAGTCAGAAACCTTATATTTGAAATTTAACCCTAAAACTCGTTAAAAATCTTTTTCTTTTATATCCTAAAAGCTTTCTCTATATAAGTATTTCTAAAGAACAAGAGAAAAAATATAAATAAAAACCATGTCTCCTATATAGAAAAAAACCGAATGTAATCTTTGTAGTTATAAAAATAAAAGTAAATTTTAAAAAACGAATTATAAAATTTTGATATTTGAAAATTATAGTTATAAAACAAACTAAAAAATAATATACCACATAAACGTTCTAATTACATGTATTACAAACGTAAAAAAATTTGCTTTAAAACTCGCAAAAAAAATTTAAATAAAAAAAAAAACACAAAAATTAAAGGATTTTTAAAAACGCACTCGTTAAGGGTTTTAACAGCAGCAGCACAGCATGATAGTAATGGCCAATGAAATTTAAAACTCTTGCAAAACTCAGAAGAGTAAGAGCATTATTTCAAAACTGTAATTGGCCAGGTCTGTTTAAATTGAAATATAAAAAAACCCTTGGACATTTCCAAAAATGAAAAAAAAAAAATCCAAAACAATTCCTATTTTTGTTTATATTTATGTATATTATTTTTAAATCACGTAATTATTATTATGGCGCTCCACAATAATGAATATACATTAATAAACAAAAAAAAAAAAACTTAACATTTATAAACAAACATTTAAATTAAAAGAAATGGTGTTTGATGAAATACATACGAAAATTTAGAAATTATTAACAATTACATAAACATAAATAAAACCGAAATGTATAACAAACAATAAAATAACAATATAAATGTAATACTCAAGCCTAGAAAAACTGCTGGTATTATGTTTAGTTTTCAGTCCTATTTTTTGCCCTCTACTTATAAAGTTCTTTAAATAATTAAACAAAAAGCAAAACAAATTTTCTGTTTTCTATTTCATGTTAAAATTTTGTAAAATTTATTTAATTTTTTAAACATAAACATTCAATATGTAAGACTAAATAAGTGCTAAATGTGAACATATAAATGTTATTTTGAAATTATATAATAAATGTCTCAAATTACATATTACTAGGTAACTCGATTCGAAAATGAAAATGTTCGAAATTGTATATAAATATCCATTGTAATTCGAAAGTATTTTATTTTTCTTAATCGAATTACAGAATAACTTCAATGTAAACTAAGAGGTTTAATTTTGGAATTCGTTTCTAAAGGGAGCGTTTTCAAAATACAATAAAACAAGCATACAAATCGAAATATTCTCTTTTTAAACGAATTACGAAATAAAATCCAAAATTTTTAAAAACCTTAATAAGAGCTTCGAATTAATTGAGCTTAATTCACTAAAATCTTAACCCATTCCCTATATCTAATTCAATAGCTTCATTCAAAAGGCTTTTATTTAAAGAGAATTCATTCATCGTCGAATTAATTTAATTCATAATCACTTTGAATGATTAAATTTATGTCAATTCAAATCTAATACAAATTGAATTAAACTATTTTTTCTTCATTCAGTTTTGTTTTAACAAAATGAATAGAAAAAAACAGTTTAAAGCCATTTTGTAGATGATTTTATTGGGTATTTTGAAACATTATAATATAAATTTATTCAAAGTATTGGCCATTTTTTAGCTATGACGTTTTCCCATCTACCTGTCAACATATGGATTCCGAGCTAAAAGAACTGCTCATCTTTTGAGGCCAAGAATGAATCAAACCAATTTCGGATACTCTGTGCCAAAGTGCGGGGTATCGCATAGAGAGCGTTCTGCATCGATCTAAACAAATAGTATTCGGACGGGGCAAGGTCTGGACTATAAAACGGGTAAGGTAAAACTTCCCAAGTTTTTAACAGGTATTTCAACATGTGGCCGAGCGTTGTCTTGATGGAATATTACGGTTTCATGTCTGGCCTCATATTCTGGGCGTTTTTTTGGCCAGTGCTTGCTGCAAACAAATCAGTTTCGTTCGGAACAGGTTGCTTGCGGCCAGATTTCAGCAGCTCATAATAGATAGGACCCTTTTGGTCCCACCAAATACAGAACATTACCTTAGCGCCATGGTGTCGATTCGGCTGGGCTTCACATACGATCTCTTACGATCCTAATGAATTAATTTTTCATCACATGTAATGATTCGGTGCAAAAATGATTTTCTTTTATATCTATGAAGCAGCATTTCAGGCATACATAATCGTCTTTCTAGGTCTCTCATCTTCAATTCGTATGGTACCCAATTTCCCTGCTTTTGTATGAATCATGCTGCTCGCAATCGTTTTGAAATTGTTGCTTGAGTAGCTCCCAATGTTTATGCAAGCTCTTGTTGAGTTAGACAACAATCTTCATGGAGCAATGACTCCAATACTTGGTCTTCAAACTTTTTTGGCTGAACCGCACAAACCATCTCTCCCACGTTGAAACCGATGGAACACATTCATGTTTCAGCGGCACTTTTTTTAAAATTAAAGAAGTAAAGCAACACTTCCCGCACAAAATGAATTAAGAGATAAAATTTAATTTGTTTTCGAAAATGGAATTAATTATTAATTCTTTCGAACCTTTGAACGAAATGTTTATTTGATTCAAAGCTTGGGAATTTCGGTTCGAAAGCCAAGTTTTAGCATTTTTTTTATATTTTTGGAAAATTAAAAATATTTGAATCATAGAGAAACATAGAGCGGAAACTAGAAAAAACTCAAACAAAAAAAAATTACTCAAAAATGTTAAACATACGAGTGTTGTTTTTGTTTTCACATAGTTTTGTTATTACTAATACATTCTCACCACTTAGGTTTTTGAGAACTGAGTTAGGTCTTTGACAGGAGAGTTTCCGATCTATGTGTATTTATCTATGATTTGAATTACTATGAATTATAGTTCGAATATTTTATTTTTTAAATCGAATTATACAGTTGACGTCTACGGAAAAAGAACCCAAGGATTTTCTTAAATTTATTTCGATTTCTTCCAGTATTAAAAGAACTGAACTTGTTACATAATTAGCACTTTTTGGTCAGCTCATTGATTGTTTTTCGCATAAATTTTATATTTGTTTAATAATTATAAACAAAAAAAAGGTAATAAATAAAATTATATAATTTTTTGTATATAAATATTTTATATTTTATTAAATTTAATATATAAAAACAATTTATTAAATTAAATAAACCACTATATATATAGTTTATAGCAGTAATATGTATGATGTATTTGTGTATTGTATTTATTAGTTATAATATTTTATTGTTTTTCTTTGTAATTTTTTATTTTAAATAACTTCAACTTTAAAAAAAAAAAAAAAACCTAAAGTTTTTATCACTCAAAATAGTATTTTCTTTTTTAATTTTTGGCAAATTTTCATAAGTGTTTAACTGTTTGTTTAGTTCTTTAATTATTTTTCTTTGTACATGTAAAAAAAAAACAATATTATTTAATTTTTACGACTAAATAAAATAAACAAACAAAAATTTATATTTATCAACGATTCGATTATTTTATTTTAATTTTCTACTGATTTTTTCTAAAGTCAAATAGAAAGAAACAAATCTCTAAGAAAAGTGAAGAAATATGCTTGTGTTGTATTTTTTCATTTTGTTCCTTGTTTTTATGCTAATTTAGCTAAAATAATTTTGTTTGCTATTTACAATAAATATTTAATAATAATAAATAAAAGAAGAAAAAAAAAAAAACAAAAAAAGAATTAATGGAAAAAAAGTAAATAATTTAAGAAGTTTACAATATTTAAAATGAAATCAAATTTAATAAAAAGAAATCATATTGATATATAATAAATTAATCCGTTTATCGTTAATTTTAATTGTGTATAAGGGAATTTTGTATTTTTTAAAAAAAATAATGCTAAAATCGTTACAATCCCTTTATAAACCTGTATTTATAATGGGATTTGATATAAAACCTACAATAATTCTTAAACGTTTTTCAAAATTAATTCAAATTTATGAATTTCAGTTTAAGTTCAATTTAATTTGAGACTTAATATTTAAAAAGTGATATTGGATGAGTTCGTTAATGCAGTAACTTTGTGCATCACTGATGCAGTGACGTGCAAACTTTTGCAATAGTAAATTAAATTTGTCGGATCACTGCCAGCAATATGGCAAATATGCTTCTTCGAACGCTAAACTTTAGCTATGCTGCAGTGATGCACTTTTACTGCATTATATAGTTTAACATTATTTTTATCAAATCATTCATTCTCGAACCTAAAATTAAAATTTGAGTTTAAAACAAGTAAGATATGTATTGGGCTGTGTCGAATCTTATCGATCGATTATGTATGGCAACCAAACTTCAGTTGCGTTGCCTAAGGGGAATCACAAATTTTAGGTTGCTAATTTGGCAACAGAAAAATATAGCTGAAAGTTGACATCTGTAATACCATTTTGGAAACTGACAACGTATGTATAGTTTAGTTGTCATCCATTATATACCCTTCTCTAGAGTATACTTTAAGATAGAAATTGAGAAAATTTGTTGATGAAAAAACATTTTAGGATGAACATTTTTTTGGGGTAAAAAAAATTATGTTCAAAAAAAATTTGGGTGAAAATATTTTTTTTGGGGAAAAAGTTGTTGATGCCAAAAAGTTTTTTTTGTTTGAATTAAAAAATATTTTTCTTGATTTCGATCCATTGTCAGATTTGTCCGAATTTAAATAGCAACCAAACTGCTGCGCTAGCGGATATATTGATGAACCAGCCACAATATATATACTTTATGGGACCGTCGTTAGTACTACCGTAAAACATTGCGGTGGGTCTTTGATGGAATGTCCGCTGCAGGACCTGGGAATCTTGTATTCGTTGAAAGTACAAAGAACAGCCGAAACTACTTCACTACTTTTTAGGTATTTGTTTCTTTGTTCCATTAATTTTCTACGAAGTCAATTTTAATTTTCAAAG
The DNA here is from genome assembly GCA_942486065.2 of Calliphora vomitoria. Taxonomy (NCBI): domain Eukaryota; kingdom Metazoa; phylum Arthropoda; class Insecta; order Diptera; family Calliphoridae; genus Calliphora; species Calliphora vomitoria. The sequence continues at coordinate 109,776,374 of OW818030.2, read as the reverse complement.
TTTTTTGAAATAAAAAAAGATTAAACTCTAATTTAATTTTAGGTTTATTTAAACTAATATATTTTTTTCTCTAATTAAAATATTTAGCTGACTGTATACGGTTACCATTCTTAGGGAAGGGTATAAAAAGATTTTCAGAAATTAGACTCAAATCATTGTTAAACCAATAGACTAGTCTGATTTTAACAACTTTACATAACATACAAAATTTAAAAGCAAAAATTACATTCTCTTTTGAAATTTAATATAATAAAATATAACCAATCGGTTACAACTCTAGAGCCCTAAAGTAGGGGCCTATTTTCGTCAACATATGGATATCGTTTAAAATTAATCTGTATCCAATTCCAGTCATTGTATATTTTATGATATTAATTGGTTCCATACCTTGCCATAAAGAACACACGGTAATATTACCACCGCTAAACTTTACTGCTTTATTTTGTGTACTTTGGGTGGTGTCACTTTCCCTTCGACCGACAAATGTTCTTAAATTGTGTTTGGATTCATCCGAAAAGAGAACAATATTACATTTCTGTCTCGACCAGTTTAAATGTTCTTTGGAAAATTTTATATAATATGAAATTTTGACCCCCTCTAACTCAGAGAGTTCTTGATCGATTTTGTTGAAAAATTGTGTCTAACATTGGTGCAAATTTCATCCCGATCGGAAGACATCGCTTTCAAAAGTTGGTTCACTTCACATGAAATCCCCCATATATATTTGTTAAAAGGTGATGTTTTGGAAAATTTAATTTACGAAATATAGTTTTCAAATAAAGTTTCCATTGTATTGTCACTCACTGTATATAAACAAATTTAAACCACTATGATTGTCATTATTTTCTCTAAATTTGAATAGCCTCATAGCCATAGAGCGGAAACTCTCCTGTCAAAGACCCAACTCAGTTGTAAAAAACATAAGTGGTGAGAATGTATTAGTAAAAAAACTATGTGAAAACAAAAACAACACTCGTATATGTAACTTTTTTGAGTAATTTTTTTGATTGAGTTTTTTTCTAGTTTCCGCCCTATGTATATTTGCTTTAAGAACTTAAACATGGCCTGATCATAACTAAAGTTATAGACTAAACTCCATATTCATAAACAGTTTTTACCTATATTTAATGTGCTGTTTTTCTAATCTAAACGAGCACTTTGAGTGGAAATTTTGCATGTATTTTGTTTTAAATTAAATTTCCACTCAAACTACTCGTTTGGATTAGAAAAACAGCACATTAAATATTGTTTATGAATATGGGGGTTATAGAGGAGGTCTAATCTTAAAATCACAAAATAATGATAATTTGAAGAAAAAAACAAGTAAGAGAGCTATATTCGATTGTGCCGAATCTTATATACCCTTCACCAAATTATACTTTGAAATAAAATTATAGTTTTTCGAAATTGTTTTTTAAAAGTTTCTTCCAATTTCTTTAATTTAAAAAATTATTTTTTTTTAATTTATTAGTGAAAAAAATTTATGACAAAAAAATTCGGTTTAAAAATTATTTTTCCCGATTTTGACCCATTGTAGGTCCAACATACTATAGTCTTATATACATCGTTGCAATAGACTTTGAAATATCTATCATTAGATATCCATATTTTCTATTTTTATGACTTAGTAATCGAGATATAGATCAAAAATAGGCCAAAAATAGAGTTTGTCTCGGATTTTGGTCATATCTCCGTTATTTATGGACGGATTTTGCTGATTTAAAATAGGAAACTTCTCGAAAGCATGTCTGACAGAATTATTGAAGATTTGGATCCCGAAGATATCTGGGGCCTTCAGAAAATTGATTTCAACAGACAGACAGACGGACATGGCTAAATCGACTCCGCTATCTATAAGGATCCAGAATATATATACTTTATAGGGTCGGAAAGTTATATTTTGGAAATTACAAACGGAATAACAAATTTATATATACCCTTCTCACGAAGGTGAAGGGAAGGGTATAAAAAAAGAAAATTATATAATACCATTTGATTATGTTATTTTTATTATTATTTATTCGTGTTGTGTACCATCAGGCCTATAATGATGACCATCTTCCTTATATTCCTTATTTACTTTCAGAGAGTGATTAATAGTGCTGCTACCACCGGGTATGCCGGGAAATCCTTGAGGTCCTTGTGTTGATTCGACTGGAACTTGTGGTGGACCTGGTTGTTGAACTGGTGGTGGAGGTTGATTGTAATAGCCACCATAAGGACCAGCTGGACCTGGTTGTTGAACTGCCGGTGGTGGAGGTTGGTTGTAATAGCCTCCATACGGTCCATAGCCTGGTTGCATAGGACCAGCTGGATGTGGTGATTGTGGTGGATAGCCATAATAGTAAGGCATTGGAGGAGGATAATAACCTCCATATGGTGTGGGAGGTCCTTGGGGCATATAAACTGGATGATTGTAATAATTTGGATGACCGTAAGGTTGAGGACCTGGTGGTGGTGGTGGTGCTGAATATTTATGTTTTTTATGATGGTTTTTACTACCACTTTCGTTACTTTCACTGCCACTGCCACTACCACTGTCACTATCGGCTTGTACGCCCATCAAACATATACAAGCCACCAACGCGAGGCCTGAAAGCCATTGAAAACGATTCATTTTTTTTTTTAATTATTTTAGCTGTTTTTATTAGGTCTTTTCTAATCAAGAATGTTTTTTCAACTGACCACAAAAGTTGGAATTTCTTTTCAAGTTTAGCTTTCATTTAGAAAACCAGAGAACGTCATTATCCATTCATTATTTATAGAAGATCATTTATTGTACACTATTAGATTTTGTGGCCATCGTTTTGGTATTGGTACGAATTTTAGAATGTGTTGAAACTTTTGTTAATGAAACTATATATACGAGTGTTTAGTATGCTGATAAGAAAATAAACTTTCTTAGAATATAATTAAAATATATTTAATTGATATGTTGGTTAGTCTGCGTCAATGTCATGTTCTCATTAGAAAAATCTCTAGTAATTTTGCTCGTACTATACAATACATGTATAAGTTTCATTAATGTATAAGTATAACAGTGGGACAAATTATAAATTTCCCTTTCTTTCTGTTATTTTAAAGCATAGCTCAATTTTAAATGGAAATTCTCATTTTCATTTTGATATTTCTCAATTTCATATTGAAATTCTCAAGTTCAATTTGAATTTTCCCGATTTCAAAAATTTTTAAAAAAAAATCTTCTCACTCAAAATAAGTGTTAAATAAGCATTTTATATGTAGTAAGAAAATCAGTATAAATTGTGTTAGGCTAACTTCAAATATAATTCTCAACTCTAGGATTAATCGAGTACCTATAATGCAAACACAGTTAGAAAAAAACAAAGCATACAGAACAAAACCTTAAAGTTTAATTGCGTAATTATAAAGAACTAGATCCTTAATAAATACATTGTGGGAGAATAACAAAATTCAGTTTAATGGTAAATTTGTATAGTTTGTTCCTTTTGTAAATAAACAAAATTAAAATGTATTATTCTGGCGACAACTGTATGTGTATAGACTTTTTTGTTTTTGCTAAAATTATCATTAAATTTGTTTTCGTAAATTGATAAGTATTTTAAACATTAAATAATAAACTTACTGATCTATTCTTGGAATTTCATAATATTTAAAAATACAGTATAAGAAGAACTAATAAGGACAATAAAAATGTGAATATTTTGAATAGTAATGTAGTAATATTTAAACATTGTGCTTACGAAACCATGAATTTACAGTTTAGATAAATAATTGGAATCGATATTACTACTTTTGCGAAATTGTACTCTAATTAGATAATGAAAATCCTTAACCAACATGGATTAGCTGATTTATACTAAAGTTCTTTTTAAGGTATTATGCGTCAAATATAATATCTTGATTGGCGTTTAACAGTTGTCAGTCTGTTCCAAACAAGTCATTTCATTGTTTCATTGAACTTAATTATCAACCTTTTTTGTATATTCAGTTTGATGTACCATATTTCTTATTGTTGGTTAAAACGAAAACTTTTTAAGTGCAGTTATTGAATACAACAGTAATAATAAAATGGAAACTTTTCCAAATATTTAATTAATAGGTTAAAATCCAAAAAAAAATCGTAAAAAAATTTTAAATTTTTTAGTATTTCGTTAATTATAATTATATTAGCAAAAAAATAAAACAAGTAAGAAAGTATGGTCGGTCAAGCCCAACCATATAATACCCTACACTAAATAAATGATAAAATTTTAAAATTTTGATAATTTATTTCGGAAGAGGGCCTATGATCTATGACTAATTATGGACTGATCGCCATGAAATTATGTTGTATGATTTATGTCTATATGAAAGTTATTTAATTTTTAAGAGATTTATGCTCATTAAAGTGATTTTCGGAAGCGGGCCTTATATGGGAGGTATCACTAATTATGGACCGATCATCATAAAATCAGGTGACATGAATTCCGTATATATAAAGCTTATTAGGAGCGAAATTTTGTGTAGATACCTATATAAATTAAACATTTATGACCGATAAAGTCCAATTTCGGGAGGACATTTGTATGAGAGCTAGGAGAAATAATGGACCGATTTCAGCCAGTTTCAATAGGCTTCGTCCTTGGGCTAATTTTTTTTGGAATTATCTTCAAAATTGCGACCTATGCTTTGCGCCCAAGGTTTACATAGACAGCCAGCCAGACGGACGAACGGACGGACATCGTTTAATCGACTCAGAAAGCGATGAAGTCGATCGGTATACTTTAAGGTGGGTGCTAGACTAATAATTTTTGGGGTTAGAAGCTTCAGCACAAACGCAAAATACCCTTCCCACTATGGTGGTGTATAACCTACACATAATTAATAAAATTCTGAAAATAAAAAACAAAATAAAAGACATTTTTTGGAAAACCAATTAAGCGAGGTTTTCCAAAAAATGTCAGTTTTTGATGCAATTATCCTAGGGAGGGAGTAATGGTTAAAACGTCCCTTAGTAAGACTTCTCATCTTAAAAATTGAAAAGCGTAAGGTATAGGGTTCCCACTATCCTTAGTAAGTCACTCCAAGTCGACTCGTAGATCAGCGTGCTGATCTCATTGCTTCTGCAGTGTCCTCCTCGTGGTGCTCCCTAGGGATCACCTCTTTTGAGGTGGAAGCGAATCGAGCCACAGTCTTTAGCATGTCCGAACAGCTATTTAAAGTTGGCATTCTCGGTAAGAGTGCGAATAACTATTCACCAAGCCAGGGTGGTGGCTTAGCTCGCAACCCCAGTACCAGCCTAGGGAAGCTATGGGTCAATCACATATTCTCTCCGAAGTGGGAGTTAACGGATTAAATATTTATCCGAGAAATCGTTCACCTGATACTCTGTTAATTGATTCACCATTACCAATCGTAATCAATTAAACGTAGCACTCTACAGTGGAATGAAATTATTATAAAAATAACAAATAAAATACATTAATTTATTAGAAACAATGTAATAATGATAACTTCAATATGAATCAAACAACAACACACTAAGTAAAATGATCTAAAATCCAATTAACTTCACATAACAATGTGAAAAGACCCTTAGAACAAAGAATAAGTACGATAAAACCTCCCACTTGGATTATCACTTAGAACCATATAAATATGCTTAATATCATGATTACGGGTTCATTACTTTTTTAAAATTTAAAAAGTACAATTAGACGCACAAAAAAAGTGCCATTAAGTTTCCTAGTTCGTTCTTCACTCAGAACTATATCAGCTAGTATAATTTAAAGCTAAAAAAAAATTCCCAATTCCCCACTTGAGCACCCATCAAGTTTGAAATTTCAAAATACTCCATTTTGCCGAATTTATTGAGACACAAATATATATCTAACGATTCAAGTCTGTGTTCATATGCTTACGGATTTAGCCCAAATCCCTGTATCGTGAGAGCTGATAATAAAATATTCATGTGTAACTATGTCAGTTTATAGAAAAACTGTATGATAAAAGTAACTAAAATAAATACAAACAAGTAAGAGAGCTATATTCTTATATACCCTTCACCAAATATTTTTAGGTAAACAAAATGAAAAATGTTTTTTTGTTTTTTAACATTGTTTTTCAAAATTTAAAAAAATTTTTTTTTTCAAAATTGTTTTCAAAAATTTTTTTTTCAAATTTGTTTTTTTAAATTTGCTTCGACATTTTTTTAATTTTTTCCAAATTTTTTTTAAAATATGGGTTAAAAAATATTTTTCCCGATTTTGACCCCAAATTACTGTAGCCTTATATACATCGTTGCAATGAACTTTAAAATATCTATCATTAGATACCCATATTGTCTATATTAATGACTTAGTAATCCTGATATAGATCAAAAATAGGTCAAAAATCGAGGTTGTCACGGTTTTTTCCTTATATCTCAGCCATTTGTTGAGCGATTTTCTCGATAGCGACCGAGCCGGAAGAATTCCCGATATATTGATGTGTCAATTATGTTTGAAAGTTATTTGGGGGCTACGGAAAGTCGATATCAACATACAAACGGACATGGCTATATTGACTTTCATCGTTGAAGTCATATCTCTTTCCGCCGAGTCATTTCTTTAGGTTTGAATCAAGTAATCATTCAAAATTTAAACCACTGAGCCATGTGAGATGCCTATTATGGCTTCCACAATCTCTCGCACTTTTCAACCTCCGATTGGCCAACACCATATCGTAAAATTGTTCAATTGTTTCGTGTGTAGAGATCTAAACTAAGCGTCCAGAATGTTCGGCAAATAGAGGCATTTAATTTGTGTGCATGTATATCCGAAACAACATCAAGCAACTGAATGAAATATTTGTATTGTTACGCTCTATTGTTTAGTTTCGTGTTGTGTACGTGTAAATTTACGAAAATCTTCGTAACCTGAACAATATGAACGCCTACCAACGAAATTGTGTAAACCACTTTTTTACCATTGAAATTGATGGTGCAGAGTTCCCATAGTATTTATCAATCTTATAATTTATTTGAGTGATTTTTTTTCCACGAATAGCAAACGAAATTCCCTTTTTTCCAATTTCTCTTCAAGTCACGAATTAGTCTAATATCAATGGCTGTCAAACACAAACTAAATGACGCAGGTTTTTCAAATTTTGACAGAAGTTAACTGACAGATGCCTGTTGACAGGAGCAGTGTTGCCCGGGAAATTAATAAAGTCTCGACTTATTGACCCACCCTCGTATGATTACACCTATTTCAACTAACATTTGGAACCTGAAAATAATCGATTTTTCGAATTGTTTTGGACCAACGACGGACTTATAATGTGAATCTGAGCCGTTTTATGCGTATGTAATTAATTAAGAATCTTTTTATGGCAATAAACCCTGTTAAAATTTCAACTATTCTAATATGTTTCCGTCCATTACAAAACTTGCATTATTTTTAATAAATGACCACATTTTGTAAATATGTGTTTGTTAATAATATTTAGAGTCGAATGTGAGTCTGCAACATGTTTTTAATAACATAGCAATAAGCAGACTTTTAAATTAATGTAACTTTTTAAACCCACCATCAAAAAAGATTGTTTTTGTCATTCCGTTTATAACACATCAAAATATTTGTAGCAGAATCACATTAGTATACATATGCTGGGTCTTCATAAGATTCTAAGGCGTTCTATGTCCGCCCGTCTGTTGAAATTACAATACGGCCCAAAAAGCTGAAATTTTCCACAAATACTCACTGTTGATAAGGTTTGTTTGGTATTGAAAATGGGCAATATAGTTCCATGATTTCACCTAGCCCCCATACAGTCATAAATATGTTGATTATACGGCAATCCTGATACAATTTTGCACAAATAAGTTCCAAATCAGTACTATGAAATTATACTGTAAAGTATGGCGAAAATCGGGCAACATTTGTCTGTAGTCCCCATACATGGTCCCCCTTAGAATATGAATTGAACATTCATGATTGTCTTATAATAATTAATATCGTGAAATTGGACATAAAGAAGTTGTATATGAATCTAAATCGTTCTACCAAGGTCCATAATTGACCCTAACCCCATATAACCCTTATATCAGAAAAAAATGTTATTGTCACATAATGATGATGGGTATAAGATTCGGCACTCTTACTTGTTAAATTTTAAAATTCGTTGAAATCGATTCGAATTAAGCAACTTAAAAATATCAGGTCATTGAAAATAGTAGCACTAATTCAAATATATGTTTTATGCTAAAGCAAAGTGGGACCAAAATACATGTAAATATTTACATTTTAAAACTAATAGTTTAATCATTTTTTTTATATTACTTAAAAGTCTTGAAGTAATATAAAGTTTTACAATATCAGAGTTCGGTATTAAGTGCGAATGGTCTAGCAACATTGCGAATGCAAAATTTTATAGCTTAAATTTTTGCATTTGCTTTTTTGCTAGACTATTTGTATATTTTTTACTAATAAAATGACTACATTCCTTTAAATAACTTTGATGTTTTTGCTATTTATTATTAGTCTTCTAGTTGCATCATACAAAATTTATTACAACTCATTGCTAGTTATACTCGTAGTTGGCCAATGAGTTAAAATCCATACAATTTTAGCCAAAAACAGAATTTAAGCCATAATTGTACATTGAACTTATGTTTCAAGCGTATACGTACGTACGTACGACACTCGTACAAGTTTGCGGCAAATGCGTCTTTGCAATGTTAAACTGATGTTACATCATGCATGTTCAAACTGATGCAATTGAAATAAAATGCGATGATGATGATGATGATGTATGAGGTTTTTTGCTCAAGAATTACTAAGATCCAACATTGGAAAAAAACCCATTCATGATAAACTGGTAAACGGGTAGTCAAGCCAGATTATTATTTTCATTTAATTTATAGAAAGTTCTTTCAACTTGAAATTAAAATTTATTTGATTACTACTTAATATCAATTGTTTTTTTTTGGTGTATAATAATAAAAAAAATTACAATCAATAAATTGTAATAAAGCATAAATTATACATATTTAGACTTTGAAAATGGTAGCTAAATCAGAGCAAGATTATATCAATTTAATTTGTTGAAAGTTCTTTCAACTTAAAATTAAATTTTTTGTATTTAAAATAACAGTTTATGGAGTATAATAAAATTTTACAGAAAATATATGAGTTAAAGAATAAATTTGAAAATTAATTTTTAAAATTAAATCTTTATTGAATTTTGGAATAGTCAATGTATTAATAGCCAATGATTTCATTTGCTTTTCTATGCTTATTAAATTTGTTTATTATGGGTATCAACCAAATTTAGCTTTTTAACTTGTTAAATTAAATATGTTTTTTCAAATGCGTAGAAAATAAAATTTATTTCGTATTTCAATTAATTTAATGTGACAATTTGAGTGAATTTCTATTACTATAACACGTTTTAAGAATATTAACAATTTATCTCCAGTAATCGTATCTTATTTAAATAAACGAGAAGTTTTAGCTTGTCAGCTATTTAAATTAAAATAAATAATATAATGTTTATTTTATTATCTTAAACAATTTCAAAAAAACAAGATAAAAATAATGTAAAGTTTATCATGTTTTATCTTTTAAACAGCAAACAGTTAAGATAATTGACTTGTAAATATAAGAAAATACTGCAAAAGGTCAGTTGGACATTTCTAGGTCGAATTTTATATGCCCTAATAAAAGATAGAAACAAAATCATGGACAAAACTTTAAAATTTAAAGAAATTAACAAACTAACTAAATGTTAAAATTTAAATATTTTTTTTTAATTTTAAAGAAGAAATTCAGCTAGCCTTCTTCTGTATAGAAAATCTTGAGCTAGCGATAGAGTTTTCTCTATAGAAAATCTTGAGCTAGCGATAGAGTTTTCTGTATAGAAAATCTTGAGCTAGCGATAGAGTTTTCTGTATAGAAAATCTTGAGCTAGCGATAGAGTTTTCTGTATAGAAAATCTTGAGCTAGCGATAGAGTTTTCTGTATAGAAAATCTTGAGCTAGCGATAGAGTTTTCTGTATAGAAAATCTTGAGCTAGCGATAGAGTTTTCTGTATAGAAAAGCTTGAGCTAGCGATAGAGTTTTCTGTATAGAAAAGCTTGAGCTAGCGATAGAGTTTTCTGTATAGAAAAGCTTGAGCTAGCGATAGATGTTTCTGTATAGAAAAGCTTGAGCTAGCGATAGATGTTTCTGTATAGAAAATCTTGAGCTAGCGATAGAGTTTTCTGTATAGAAAATCTTGAGCTAGCGATAGAGTTTTCTGTATAGAAAATCTTGAGCTAGCGATAGAGTTTTCTGTATAGAAAATCTTGAGCTAGCGATAGAGTTTTCTGTATAGAAAATCTTGAGCTAGCGATAGAGTTTTCTGTATAGAAAATCTTGAGCTAGCGATAGAGTTTTCTGTATAGAAAATCTTGAGCTAGCGATAGAGTTTTCTGTATAGAAAATCTTGAGCTAGCGATAGAGTTTTCTGTATAGAAAATCTTGAGCTAGCGATAGAGTTTTCTGTATAGAAAATCTTGAGCTAGCGATAGAGTTTTCTGTATAGAAAATCTTGAGCTAGCGATAGAGTTTTCTGTATAGAAAATCTTGAGCTAGCAATAGAGGGTTCTGTATAGAAAAGCTTGAGCTGGCGTTAGCGATAGAAAAAAAATAATTTTATGTTTATATTAAATTTCTGCTGTACAATTTATAGGACTACTAATAAATAGAAACGTTTGAGCTACAGCGACAAACCTCTTAACAATGTCATTAATACCCAACTCAGTTTAGTCAAAGGTATAAAGATCAAAATAAAACATTTATTCTCACTTCTCTTAATTAACGGAACAACAATCTTTTTATTTGTTAAATACTTTTTTTTTGGGGGGAATTTTTAAAATAAACAAAAACGAAATTTACAATAAAAAATTCTACAAATAGACTAAAAGATAATAAGATTCTTACGAATGCACACTGTATTCGTCTATGTATGTATTAATATTAATCTAATGAAACGAGTTTAAAATGTTCACTTCACTTAAATTAACATGTGTATAAAAGTTCATATAGTACTAACATGAAAATAAAAACAAAGACACAAATATAAATACAAATAATTCCCAAAAAATTAAAACAATGAAAACAACCTGTATTTGTATGTAGAAATAAACAAATACAAAAGTAACCTCTTCATGATAAACACGCGTAGTTATAGATACATGGAGAGATATGAAGAGCTAGCTCCGCGCCGTACGTGGTGTACAAGTTTGTTAGATCAACCGCAAAACAGTTAAAGCTACTTCTACTAGTTAGATACTCGGCTGTGCCAGCTGCAGTTGCTGAACGTGCAGTCATTACGTGAAAATAACGCTGCTATAGTTGCAGCTAACGGCTTAGGAGTGTTATTTAGTGGACCACTATAATATAGTAGAAAATTCCACTCCAATCTTTTCTATGCAATAGTAGAAAGAAAAAATAACTGCTACATAGAAAGAAAAAAAAAAAACTAAATATATTTTTACTCAATTGCATGCTAACCTTAGTTAAGTAAGTATTATTGATACTGGTTGACTTTGTAATATACTACATGTAAGATGTAAATAAGTATAACTAAACATATAACATGTAACATGCAAATGGACCTATAAAAATCATAAGACCCACGATCAAATAATAACCCTAGAAGAAAATGAACCGACTCATTACTGGACTCGTGATTTATATCCCGGGTTAAGGGCCGGTTCTAGTATTTTGTTTGAAATTTACACCTTTTAGACTCTCTTTGACAAGTCATGGAACTAACCGAAACAAACATGTCTGTTTTTAATATTGTAACACTGGATATAAATTTGAATAAGATTAATTGATAATATTGAACACATTTCCCAGCAGTTCTGTGTGATTGTCCAGAACTAGTGATTGATTTTACCTAGAGGTTTTAACCGAAACTGAAACCGCGGTTTTTCAAGGCCTTAATCCGAAATCGACAATTATTCTTCGGTCTTCACTTTTAATCTATAAAATTTCAATAATAGTTTCTGTTACCTCAATATCATTATTCCCTCTATCCTTGATTCTTTCTTTACTCAGAAGCATATCAGCCAACTATTATGTATATACAATAAGTAAAATAATTTATTATAATAAAAAGTACCATTAGAAGAAAAAGTAAAAATTTTCCACACTTAAACCACTGTCAAATTTGAAATTTCAAAGTAATTTCCTGATTTTTGGTTCAATATTATAGAAAATTCATTTTGAAGAACGAAAAAGTACTCCTTAGTTTGGTTTAGTTCTCCATTTTTGGTATCATAACACAATTGAGCATTCTATTCTTGATTATTTCTTTACTGAGAAGCATATTAGCCAACTTACCAAAAAGTACCAATTTTCCTTTATCCTCGTAAATACACAAATTTTTCAACTGATTTAATAGCTAATAAATTATCACAAAACCGAAACGAAACCGATCGGTTTTAAATTCTTTAAAATCGAAACCGCGGCTTTGAAATTCTTCGGTTTTTTGGAAATTCTAATTTTACCTATAATTTAGGGTCACTATCTATTAGGGATGCCAAACGGGACTGGGTTTTACAAATCCCGGGATTCGGGATTTTAGAAATGTAAATCCCGGGATCCCGGGATTTTTCGGGATCACGGGATTTCGGGATTTTTCGGGACTTCGGGATTTTAGTTTAATGTCGAAAAACATCAAATTCAACAATAAAAACTATTTATATCGTTAATATATTTAAGTAAAAGTATAACAAAGCAAAAACTAATGCATTGAATTAAATGAATAAATGCGACACAAAAGACATTTCATATTTATACCCGTATTCTGAACTTTATAACAGTGAGAAATCCATAACAAAACTGAAAATTGTATAATTTTTGTATTGAGCACATATGTGTCAAATCGTGTAAAAATTGGTAAGGCAGTTTAAAAGTTATTTAGAATTAAAACTACACAATTTTTGTCGAAAATGTTTGTTTCCTTCCTATATTAATATTGAAAATAAATTTATTTTATAACTCTCTGTCTGTTTAAAACGCGATAGGGCACAATCGAAAGGAGCCAGCTGGATAAAATTATCCACAAATACTTTCTGTTGATAAAGTTTGTTTGGTATTGAAAATGGTCCATGATTTCCCCTAGTCCCATACAATTGTCCCCCGGAATACTGTTTGAGCAGTCATAAGTATGTTGATTATGCTGCAATGCTTATAAAATTTTGCACAAAATAAGTTCTAAGTGCTCTGAAATTATACTGTAAAGTATTGCAGAAATCGGGCGACATTTGTCCCTAGTCCCCATACACACCCCCCTTCAGAAAATAACTGGAACATTCATAATTGTCTTAAAATAATTAATTTCGTTATAAAATTTTAATAAACAAGTTGTATATGAAAATAAATCCTTCTATTTGTTGTCAATGAATAATTTGTATATAATAATATTAACATAAATTTCGATATAAGAAGGCCAAAACTACATATAAGATTCGGGTGGATATACAAGATTCGGCATAGCTGAAAATATCACCCTTACTTGTTGAAAAACATCGTTTATAGTCAACGCGAATTTATTAATAAACTTGTGTATAAGTCTGTCAATTCAAAGGAGACCCCTGATTAAAATTTGCGTTTGGCATTTTGAAAGCTTCAAAAGTCTCGAAGTTTTCCGGGATTTGTTAATCTCGAAAAATCCCGGGATTTTTTTTCGCAAATCCCGGGATTCGGGAAATCCCGATCCCGAAAAATCCCGGGATTTTCGGGATCTATATATATAAAAATGAATGTATGTCTGTTTATTTGTGACTTATAGGATCCTAAACCACTGGACCGATCCTCTTGAAATGTTTATTGTGTTCCTTTATATCTGGAACAATAGGCAGCATTTTATTTGGAAATTTCAGTTATTATGGAATATCTGTTGAATATAATGAATTAACTTCGGTACCATTGTATGCATCTTCGGCGTGGCACCACCCATATCAAGTATTTATATAGTTATTTTCCAATATCTGGAGAACTATCAATGTGAAAGTCTTCAAACTTTATAAGAACCAATTTATTATCAGTGCATGAATTCTAACCAAAACTGGGACGGATCAGAACAGGGCAACATAATTGTGGAAGTATTGAAATTTTGCCCGAATATCACCCTTATTATTCTACATAGGCGGTATTGTAAATTGTTAATATTTTAGTGGGAATGACTCCTTTCATATAAAGAAAATAGTTATAATTGAATATCTGGAGAATTATAATAAAGTAAACCTTGAGTGAGTTATTTTGTTTCCATTGTACATAAAATATATAAAATGGGTGGAATTAGAACAGTGGAGTGAAATCTCCCATACCAAGTATATAGTTATTTTCGAATATCAAGTGAACTGTAATTGTAACAGTCGTTAAACGTTGTGTAAATTACGTTGATGCCAGTGTCCTTATATGCCAAAAATTAAGGGGATCGGAGGGACGTGTCCCTCTCATACAAAGTAAATATTTATTATCGAATATGTGGAGAACTATAATAGAACTGCACGTAGTTCGGAAAAAGGGATATGTTCCCTGCTATTCAAAGACAATATTCATTATCAACTACTACAGACAGAGTTATAATACTTCATTCAAATTGCTTCTGTGCTAGTATCCGTTGGTTGTAAGGGGGATCGAAACGGGTTGGGTAACCCGTCCCACATTCGATGTTATTAATAGATATCTGGAGACCTATAATAGTGTGATTCTCAATACATTTCATGCGGTATTTTGGTACCATTTTACTTATTGCAAATGGGTAGTATCAAAAATACAAAGTAAATAGGTATTTTCGAATATCTAAAGAGCTAGAGTCATAGAGAATTATACATAGAGACGAGACACTCCGATTTGTCAAACAAAAATACAATCATATGTCTGATATAACATCATATGTCTGATACAACATACATTGAATAGCATGTATTTTGTTGTTGGAAGAGTTAGGTTTTTGACAACAGACTTAGGTTTTTGACAATTACGTCTCGTGTCTATGTTACCTTATGGCTAGAGTCTTCTGACTTTTTATAAATTACTTTCTTATCATTGTAAGTAGTTTGACTAAAAATGGGCTGGATCGAAACTTACTCACTGTAAAAAAAAGGAAATTATAACGGATCGAAAGTCTAAAAAAAGTATAAAGATTTTTTAAAATCAGAGGATATTTTGTAAAATTCGGGTTAAGCTAGTTAGTTATATAAATAGCAACGTGACTAGTTATTTTACAATGTGCCAGTCCTAGGCAGAGGCTCAATTGATCTTACATAGATTACAAAGATACTGTCTGTTAGCTGGTCCAAAGTAGTCAACGCATGGGATTCATATACCGCTTACATATAGTCAATTACCTTAGTAGCTACCTAACTGGTTACTTGATAAGCTTGACATAACTAGTTATTTTTACATGTACTAGTTATTTTTACATTAACCTCAAATAGTCAGTTAAAAAGACATCTCAAAGACAGTCAATAACCGATTGCTTGTAAACAAACCATCATCCGATAACTCCCCAATATATTACTTATGGTGGGAAATATAACTACTTTCTAAATTGCAGTAAAAAATAAAACGTTTAAAGTGACTACACTTTAGGTTACTTAGAGACACTAAAGGGAGAATTGCCTTCACGATAGGTTACATGAAATTTCAGTATTCTTAAGCAAAAAGAAAATAAACTGTATGAGAATTATATCAACACAATTTGTATAAAACCAGTTTGTACGAATTACTCACTAAAAAGTGCAGTATAAAATAAACGTTTAAAGTGACTAAACTCTAGATTACTTAGATTACGTAGGATGTATAAAGTAACCAATTGACTTCTCTCTGCACTACAGAAGCACATAAGTACTTGTTAACAAGTTTACCTCAAACTAATGTTTAATGTCACAACAATTACCAGCAGCATCACTACCCATACCATGGGCAGCTGTAGGGTGTTAGTAAATAAACGTTAATGAACGGAAATGAGTTTTTGAGTAAAGATTTGAAAACAGAAAACAAACATTTCAGTATTTCTATAGACATAGAGTCAGACCATAGAAGAGTGTAACAACTACTGCCCAAATTGAGTTGAAACAGACTAGTACGAACATAAGCACAGATCATTTTTAAACTTTGGAGCGTTAAGTACGCGTGTGTTGTTAAGAATCGTTGTAGAAATAAAATCACTTATAATCACTGAATTCGATTAAGACAATATAACAAACAACGGTGTACGTGTTTAAAATTAAGAATATTGTTTTTTGTTTGGTTTCTTTATACACAATTTAACACTACAATATAGGAAAACAAAAATGTTTGTATAATTATTGCAAATTAAAGTGAATGTTTAAACGCTTAAACTCATATAAGTGATTGTATCTTTGTAGTTGTATATGTGTTATTATTTTCAAATATTTCGGAAAAATTAGGAAACGGTGTAATTATTTTATAATCAAATTTTTATAAAATTGAATACAACGGGTTTTGTTGTCTTAATTATGTCATATTGATGTAGTTTTGAACTAGTTCAAAATTGGTAGAAATAAGTAAGTTTGAAAACTTTTCGTTTATAACTTCATATTTTCCGGTTTCTTATGTGTGAAATATTCAATAAAGACAACTTCATAACGCAATTTAATTTAACCAATTTTTGATACGAAACAAAAATTAATTTTTTTTTAAATTTTAAGATAAAGAAATTGAAAATAACAACAATAACAAAAAATGGTATATAATTTTAAATTATTTATAATTCATACAAGTTGTTTTACATATTCCCGGTCTATGACATGCATTCAGCATGCGAGGTATGCTTGATAAGTAATGAGAACTACAAACAAATTCAAATAGGCATTGAAATAAAGTATTTGAAATGTTACGGAAAAAATACATTTCTTGAATTGTTTATGTTCTTAAAAATATGTAAATGTTTTTAAAATCACGATAAATTTTTGTAAAATTTATTAACTCACCCTCGTATAATTGTTTTCATAAATCCAAATACATATATGTTCATTATCTTTCCTTTCCCTTTACGTTATACATTTCCAATAATGAATAAAGTGCTGCCAGAAACATTTGTTAACAAAAGCCACTTTTTAATATCTGAAAGACCAAAATACCATACGTATTATGAACATTAAATATTTAGACATTTCGATAACACATTTGAACTTGAATATGCCTAAAGCCATAGTTTTCTACATGTATGATTAATTTGTATTTTACCTTTAGCACTGTCTGAATTTATATAGCATTTGAAGGCTTAAATTAAGAACCCCATCACAGTTAATATTTAATACGTTCTAATGATATGCCCTATTAGACTAGATGATATTATATTGGACTATAAGTCAGAGAGTAGCGGATTAGGTTCCCGCCAAAGACTCTGCGTATTTCTGCAGACAAGGTAAAAGGTTTTGCAGTTTGTGCAGCTAGTTTAACGGTCTTATGCCATCAAATTGACCTAACTGGCAGTGCTGTAAAATAATGATTAATTTTCGACAGAATCTTTGAATTATTTATGTAATAAATTGTAATTTTTTGAATGAATTCATTTTGCTAAAAACATCATGAATATAAAATTCTTAAATGCATTCGTTTTACCAAAACAATAAATGATTTCAACATGAATTACAAACTCTTGACTGCATTCAGTTTGCCCAAAATATGAATTGAATTGAAATTTGAATGGATTCATTCTGAATTCAATTTATGGAATACATTTGTTTCATCCAAAAAAAAAAAAGAATTGAATTAAAATTTGAATGAATTCATTTTGTTATTCACTTTCCTTGTAATTCACTTTTCAGTTCAGATAAAAATTACAAATAATAAACTGCGCTTTTTAAATAAAATTGTCCTTATCGCGATTCTAAGATATTCGTAAGCAATTGATTAAAAAAGACTTTTGGGCAACTTTTTAAAGCTTCCAAGTTTTTCGATAAAAAATCCTTATTCTGATTAAAAAATTTAATGAAAAATTATTACAAATCCATTCCTTATTAATTCAATTCTTTTTTTGGATGATTTTCAATAATTTTAAATCATGATGAATTAATTCAAATTTTATTTCAATTCATAGACAGCAAATGAATAGACAGCTTTGCTAGCTGGTCCATTCATTTGGTTTGAGATAACAGAAAACCATTTTAGACCTTGGAGAGCCATTTGTAAGTCCCCCCAGTATCCATACGTTCCAAGATTTGATCAATTATACAGAGTCTTGGTTCTAGCCCTACCTAAATTAGTACAGATTTTACATATATTATATAAGTGGAAATCATAAACCATCAAGTTCCGGAAACCATATTAACTTCTAGGCGAAGTCCAAGGTCAATTCGTTGGAAATTATAGTCTAGATTTCAGCGTATATATCAATTCAGCTCGTTGGAATTGAAAAGCCTAGTTAAGACAGATACTAGTCAATTAAAAAAACTTTTACTAAAAGATTTAAGAAGTTAATTGCGTAATTCGTTTCAAAAGATAACTTTTTCAAATCAGAATGTATATAAAGAAATGTAAACCAATTTTTTTACCAAACACAAACAGCGAAGCTATTTGTGTTCTCTGCGGAATCGAACCATTAACCCTTAGACTGATAGTGTGCACCATGTCATTTATGAATTAAAATTTAAATTTGTGTTAAGACAACATACTAGAAATTATAATTTTTCCTGTTTTCTGTCACACAGAGTAAATAAATAGTTATTGTTGTGACAATCAAATTATTCATTCATTCAAATGACCGAATTGTTCCCTTGTGACTGACAAATTTTAGTAGGGGTGACACAAATCCACTTAAACCATAATTCTTCTGTGTCAACGGGTTTTCTGTTGCTAGTATCGACAAAATCATCTCTTTTATAAAAGAGAAGTAAAACTCAGGTATTAATGCCTACACAGAGAAAACAGATTCGCAGTAGCAACCAAATTTGTTGTCAATCGAATGATTCAGTTGCAACATAGAATTTTTCGGTCCTATCAACAGAAAGTCAGTTGATAAAGAAGAATTTCGATTAAAGCGACCAAACTTTCATTACCACTTCTAAAAATTTGTAGTCACAACTGTAAAATTCGGTCACTAAGGTAGAATCATTCGATTGGCAACATATACAGTTGCTATCACGAATCTCTTTTCTCTGTGTGTATATATTAATTGTGTTACTTTCTTTGGAAAGCAATTGAGCGTTTTTTGGACTTTAAGATTAATTGGCAAGCTATATACCAGGACATTCCACGGTTAGTCTGTCCCGACTTATACCTTCGTATATGTTAATGAGTTTTGTATGGTCCTCCACCGGATTTTCCATAAAAAATGGGTTTTATCTGGTCCTCCACCAGAATTTTTTGAATTGAGTTTTAATGAATCATCTCCAATGAGTTTTGCATTATCAACTGTGTCTTCTCAAATTAAATTTATAACAAAAGCAACTCATGTGGATTAATAAACGACTCAAGCTGTGAAAACAGTTATACGACATATAAAATCATTACCAATGCGAGATGAGACGCATAACTCTCGAAAGCCAAAATCGGCCTGACCGTCTTTAAGAGATAATGACGATAACGCTCGAGTTGTTCTTAAACTCAGATTTGTTCTACGAATGGCAATTGCGTTATGTTTGATATATGTACAGAAGGAAAATTCTCGAACTCGTAATCTAAATAAATAACGAACGCTTATTAGCGTTCGAGTAAGCACAATCATTATAATTATCTATACATTTTATTCGATATCGTATAAGAGAATACCAAAAATAAATAAAAACACGAATCTTCGAATAAGTATTCGATCGTGTTCGACTGTGGTAATTAGCCCCCAGGTTGCAGACCTCAGGTGGTGAGTAGGCGCATTATTCAAATCTAGTTTTATGGCCATTGGCTTAAAAGCGCTATGATAAATACTAGTTATTAGTAAACTAATAATTATAATGAACTGATGTGGATGATTGGCAACGGCTTGGAAACGAAACCAGGTCGTAAATACCATATAATGCTTAATGATCAAATGCGCTAACCAATTCAGCCACAGCCCCCTCAAAGAAGAAAACTTTAAAGAAATTTTCAAATTATCACGGATTTTTCTAAAAAATATTCCAGTGGAATTTTATCCGATTAACATTCAAATTGTGCTGGGTATCTTGATTTATTACAATTTGAATTGTATTGATTTTACTTAGAAACTTTAAAGTTTTGTGAGAAATTTTGCAAATTTGTGCCGTATTAACCCCACCACTTTCCCTCAAAATAAAACTTTCAGATCTGGCAACTGTTTGCTTTGAAACGCAAACATTGGTTGCGCTGCATTTAAAAAATTACTGTGCCTGGTACGAAACGTGCGAGTTTTTGGTAAAGCTTATGAGAGTATATTACTCTAATGAATGGATGAATGGATGATGATGCTGTCGTTATTTGCTTGTATATTTTATATATATATATATATATATTTTTTTCATTATAAAGCAGTAATGTCTGACTGACTATCTGTCTGTCTGTGTATTTCTCTGCCTCACCAACTGCATTGCAGTTATTGTCATAGTTAACGCTGCTTGCTATTGAATGTAGTAAATATTGTGATTATATTATTATTTTTAAGTTTTTTTTTTTTTATTGTATTTTAAATAAGAAAGAAAGTGTCTATGGAATAAGACAGAATACCATGGCTCAACTGTGACGAATCGTATATACCTACCTAGCTTAGGAAAAATATGCATTTATAATTTAAAATATGCAGTTTTTTAGTAAACATATATGTACATATATAAATCATATTCTAAATTTGTATATAGCAATTCCATAATGAGTAGTTTAGCCATTGACTTATCAATATTTAGGCGTGCGAGCCAATTTTAAACTCTTGTAGCTATTATTAGTATAATTTTAAAAGCTAAATTTTATTTAGATTATTTTAAATAATTTACTATACAGGACCTACTACAGGTACCTCCGACCTTTGACATATGATAGTGGTCATATTGTTGAAGCTACATCTGTCGAATTGGCTGTCATTTATTCAGTTTGTTTTGCCAAATCACCATGGACTGATATAGAGTTGTACAAAACGTGTAAAACGGGCATTATCGCCCTAATCGTCCTAATCGATAAATCGTTAAATTTGAGTCCACTGGTTCAGTACAATGTAACACGAAACATTTAACCAGAAAACCTGGCTAAAAAGACAGAAATTAATTTGAAGAAATTAAAAAAAAACTAAGTATGCAACTCAATAGGCAACAAAATTCTGCATCATATTGTAAATTTTCAAAACTTTATGTTGCTATTTGTAGTTTTGAGGGGCTGTCAAAGCCAGGAAAGTGAAGAAAATTAAATGCGTTTTTATTGTCGTCGCCACGACGAAACGTAATATCTGCCGAAAATATCGCCGCTGTCTGTGAGAGTGTGTTGGAGAATCCGAGGGAGTCGATTTCGCATCGCTCACAAGAACACCGGCCTTTCCCACAAAATTCTACTAACCCAGTAGCTGATGGTAAACGACAATAGAAAACGACGTTAATTTTCATAAAAAATCATTTTTAGGACGGTATCAATCCACATGATATCCAAGAGCTTCCAATACATCCCGAAAATGTCACTATTTGGTGTGAATTTTGGCTTGGCGGCGTCATCCGTCCAATGAATTAAAAATATCGATGATATCTCACACACACTTTGTTTTATTTAAATTTAGAAATGAAATACCCACCACCAAAAATGATGAGGGGTACATTGATTTTGACATTCGATTTGTAACATATCGAAATATTGGTCGTAGAACCAAAAAGTTTACATATTATGAGATTCTAAGGCGATTTAGCTATGTCCGTACTCTCTGTTGATAAGGTTTGGTATTGAAAATGGGCATTATCGGTTCATGATTTCACCTACCCACCATTCAAATGTCCCCACAGAATACTGTTTCAATCCTCATAAAATTTTGCACAAATTAGTTCTAAGTACTCTGAAATTATACTATAAAGTACGCCGAAAATCGGCCAACATTTCTCTCTAGTCCCCATACAAGGTCCCCCTCAAAAAGGGCATAGAGCGAAAAATATGTTTGTTTTGGGGAATTGTTTTGAAAATTAAAAATCTTGAAATCTCAAATGCTATATTCAACTAAAAACTTATTAAGTTTTGAAAATATGTTATGGATATTTCCTTGTGTTACAAAAGGACCAACAAAATCAATAATTCCCTAAATATTTATGTGAAACCTATGATCACATCATTCGAGTAAATATTTTTATAAACAAGTGTAATATTTAACATAATTTTTCTGTCCGTCCACTGTCGTCATATTTTACATACACATCATCTCTACTTTGTACCATGCTCAGTCAGGCCACTGATTGTAAGAAAAAAGAGTCTCTGAGCGACCTCCATAAGCGACTGCGGCGCCATTGAGCATACAACTGGCTTATCATCTGAACTTCAGCCTTATTCGCAAATATTGTACAAAAAAAAAAAACAAACAAAAAAACAAAATTGTGTTCAAGCTTTTGAAGCTGTTATGGAATTATTTACGTTTTTATTTTTATATATTTTTTTATTATATTTATAATATTTGTTTTTTGTTTTCTTTCGTTGTTGTTTTTTGTATATTTACGAATAAAAAAAAAAAAATTATATTATTTTTTTTTTGCAAATTTCTACGAAACGCTGTTTAATAATATTTTATTGTTATTTTTATTTCATTTTCGTTTCATTTTGTATTCAAATTTGAACGGAGAAACAAGTTTATTTTCGATTCGTAATAAATCGACCAAAACGGAGAATAAACCGTTCGGTAGTGGTTGATTACTTTTTTCTTTGTTATTTATTGCAAATACCTACATAATTTGAATTTTGTTAAATTAAATTGCGTTGTTTTTGGCCAAACAAATTAGGAGAAATTAAAAAAAATATATCATTTAAAAACTAATTATAATAAAGTTTTAAACTAATTTTAACAAAATTTTTGACTTAGCAAGCGGCTAAAAGTACTCTCAACACCCCCTCGCCTAAGCAGTCAGCCTATTTAAAGCAAACAAACAATTAACATATAGTGCCGCTGGATTTGTGTATCTAAAACTCTCTATTCGTATTTGTTCATTGGATTGATTCAATAAATACAATAAATTGTTTGTTTGTTTAGTTTTTTTTTCGCGTGTGTTTGATTCAACGACTTTGATTTTATTACGGAGCAGCATTTGTGAAGCTGTGCGAGAACAATTATTATTTGTATCCATTTTCAAATTGTTGCTTTCATACACGGCTTATTGCGATTTGTTGTTGCTGTTGCTGTTTTTTTTTTTTTTTTTTTTTTTTGCTGCTGCTGCCACTGTTAGCTGTGACTGACCATGGCATTTTTTCGCAAATGGAAAACCCACTATAAACACAAAAGTAAGTAATTTTTTGTTTAAATATTGTTCATATTCGTTTTATTTGTATTTAATTTGTTTTTAACAACAAATTAAAAAAATACCTTTCATGTAAGCAAACAATTCGCTGAATTTAGATCGACTGATTGATACGGTATAAATGTTACAAATAGTATATGTAGTTGGAAATGTTGAAATATATTTGGAACAATTCCGCTATTTAAATTTATGTTATCAATTAAAGATAGTTTTTAAATATACACAGCAGACGCACATTGTTAAAACGTCAGAGATAACAATTGGAAAACCCAATTTCAGAACTGAGAGTATATGCGGCACAATAGGGAAATTTCGAAATAAAAAATTGAAATAAAACATTAATTTCTAAACGAATAGTTCACATTTAAAAAAAACTTCTCATGGCTAAAACAAAATGCTGAAATTTTAAATAAAATCAGGTAACGTTTAAAGGGTACACATTTTATTTGAAATTTCAAGATTTGGGTCAAAGTACCAATATTTTCCAAAATTTTAAAAATAAATTTTATAAAAAAATATTTATATTTAGATGACGGAAAATAATTTTAGACCTTGGGAGTAATGATAATCCAAAAAGTACAAAATACTTTAAAGATGTTGATTTTTTGGCTTTTTAAAACTTATCCTTTGCACTAGTCAAAATCAACAACCTACAGAAAATTTGCTGAACTGAACATGAACTTTAAATTTAATTTGATTTGCAAAAAACTTCTTTAAAAATACTTATTTTGAACCAATTTTATTATAAAGGGTATTTTTTAAGTCCGAAAGAACTTACAAAAGGGTTAGCAGTCAAACGAACTGTCACTTTTTGCTTACTTTTTGACATTTATGAATAGTATACTCTGGCAAATCACCATGAATAGATTAAAGCTTGAACAATGCTACCAAATTATCAAAATTTTCTTTGAAAATCTGTCATCGACTCGCGCAACTTAAAGACGACTGTTTTATCGCAAAATTGTGTTCAAAGAAAATGAGGCTTATTTTTGGGTTAACGGGTTTGTTAATAAACACAATTGCTGCATATGAAGTGAGACTAATCAACAACAGACCCTACAGACTCCATAACATGCTGAATAATGCACCGTTTGGTGCGGTTTACACGCTGGTGGCATAATCGGATCTTATTACACCCTTCACCATGAGTGGCAAGGGTATATATAAGTTTGTAATTTCTAAATTTTTCATATGCGACCCCGCAAAGTATATATATTCTGGATCCTTATATAGAGCGAAGTCGGTATAGCCATGTCCGTCTGTATATTGAAATCAACTTTCCGTAGCCCCCAAATAACTTACATACATGCTTCATATATCAATATATCGGGAATTCTTCCGGCTCTTAAAATCGGCTGAGATATAAGGAAAAAACCGGGACAACCTCGATTTTTGGTAAATTTTTGATCTATATCAGTATTACTAAGTCATAAATATAGACAATATGGATAAATAATGATAGATATTTCAAAGTCCATTGCAACAATGTATATAAGGCTATAGTAAGTTGGACCTTCAATAGTTCAAAATCGGAAAAAATATTTTTTAACCCGATTTTTTTTTATCAAAAATTTTTTTTGTCATAAATTCTTTTTTTTTAAAAAAAAAAAAAAAATTATAAAACATTTTCTTGAAAAAAAAAATTCGAAAAAAAATTTTTTGAAATTTTGTTTTCCTAAAAATTTTTTTTTTAAGTATAATTTGGTGAAGGTTATATAAGATTCGGCACAGCCGAATATAGCTCTCTTACTTTTTTTTTTTAAATGAAGCCTGAGGTCGCGTTACAGTCAATGGAGATCGTTACCGAACCATGATCAATGATTTTTTAGTTTGTTGAAATATGGTTTCAACAAAATGGCATTGAGTGCCATACGGCAACAGCAACCATCGATTTATTGAAATCAAAATTTGGCGATAACTTGATTTCGAGAAATGGACCTGTTGATTGGCCTCCAAGATAGTGCGATCGATTTGAGACATCTCGATTATTTCCTGCGTGAAGTCACTGGTTTATGCTGATAAACCAGCTACAATTGACGCCTTGGAGGCCAATACTTATATAACCTGTTAACATTTCACCAAATGTATGAACACGTCAGGTAATGTCCTTTGTTTTTTTATAGGAGCTCATGTGAAAAATGGAATGTAAAAATTCCTAATAAGGTCTTAATATAGTACACACATAGTAGGGTTTCTATTCAGTAATTAATAATTAAATTTTTGTCGGGACATTTCGGGAATTTCTTTACCAGTTTTCTTCTTAAGGTTATAGTATTAAATCTCCACAGATTAAACAGAATCACTGCGATACCATCGACTAAATCCATAGATTTTTCGATGCTCCAACAAAAATTTTTCTGACACAACAGAAAAATTCAATCATTAAGACTGAATCATTTGATTAGAAATAAATTCGGTTAGCACAACATATCACAATTTCCCTGTATTACAAACTTAATATAAATTTAGAGAATTATTAAGTTGCTTAACATTACAACTTCTAAGCATATTCATATTTAAAGAAAACAATGACAATAATAATGATTTGAAAAATGTTTCTTTTGAAACAAATTATGAATTAACTGAGTCCGATCTCTTAAACCTTTCAATAAAACTATAGACATTACTAAATTTTAGAAACCCTATTTTTTGCGAAATTAGGAACCCTAACACATAGTTTATAGACATTTGTTTTGCGATTTTTTTTTTAATTAAAATTTCCCACAATAAAATATTGAACTTAGTTTGGAAATCTAGTAAAAGTAAACAATAAAAATTTGAGTTTGACGTCTATTAATCGTCTTAATTGTACGTTTGAACAATAAAACTAATTAAAATAGAAATTATTTATAAATATATGCACGTAATGACACAACTAATTAACAAAACAAAATGAGTCTCTAAAAAACAACAACAACATGAGTTCAAATGATTCAAATATATTTGTTAAGTCTCTCTCTAGTGAGTTACAAACAGGTGAATCGTTGAGCGAAGAAATTGATTAAGTCATATTGTTAACATTTGTAAAAATGTTTACAAAGCTTCTGGTGCATAGTGATTTGCAAACATGTATATAAGGGTGGCCCATATTATGCATTTTTAAGGAGTTTCGGTGTTTCCAGGTTCTTCTAAAAATCTAATGCTGAAAATTTGAGCAAAATGTGATATCGTTTAAATTAAAATAATGTAATGAACAAAAAAATCTAATTAAAAATAGATTTCTGAATACACAATACATATAAACATTTTGTAACATAGAGACGAGACGTAATTGTCAAAAACCTAAGTCTGTTGTCAAAAACCTATCTCTTGCAACAACAAAATACATGCTATTCTATGTATTTTGTTGTTGTATGAGACATATGATTTGTTGTATTTTTGTTTGACAAATCGGAGCGTCTCGTCTCTATGTATAATTTTCTATGTTTTGTAATATAATTAGCCAATTATAGCTTGAGACCAAAAAAAATCATAAATTTACATGTATGTTGTTTATGTCCAATATAATCACGATATTAATTATATAAGTCATTTTCTGATGGGGACCTTGTATGGGGACTAGTGACAAATTTTGAAAAATGCGGTTTTTGGTATCGATTACAACAGAACACGAAACGCTAAAATTTTTGACTGCGAAATCATGGAGCGATATTGCCCATTTTCAATACCAAACAAACCTATTCAACAGACAGACAGAAGGACGGACATAGCTAGATCGTCTTAGAATCTTATCCAGACCCAGAATATATACTAATGTACGCAACAAATATTTTGATGTGTTACAAACGGAATGACAAAATCAATATACCCCCGCACCCTTGATAATATATTTTTATACCCATATATCATTAACCCATGATTACCATAAGTCAAAAGTACAGTAAAGCATTTTCCCATATTAATTATATCATTATTAACGTTAAACTACGAAATTTAGAACCAAAATAAATGTTAAAGTCGTAGAGAAATATACATAGAGCGAAAACTCTTCTGTCAAAGACCTAACTCAGTTGTCAAGAATGTCTTGGTAAAAAAACTATGTGAAAATTTTGAGAAATTTTTTTGTTTCAGTTTTTTTCGATATAAATTGTAATATGTATTACTAAAAAAATTTTTTTGGAATATAATTTGGTCATAATCACATAATTTATGAGTATTCGAAATGGCTTCATACAGTATCTTTGATTTCAGGTTAATATGGTTTAAAGATGTCAAAGTAATAAAGTTATTATTTGTGTACAAAAATTTATATTAGCAAACAAATTGCATCTATTTTATAGAGGACTATCTTTGCTGTATTGGACAATTATTAAAAGTGCTAATAATGTCCTAGAAATTTAAAATTGCGAACACATAAATCAAACAATCTAAAATTAAATATTAGAAAATAAGCTATAAAATGTAATTTTACGAAAGAATTGGTTAGAAATCCGCCAATTTCGAATGGCAATTATAGAATTTTGCGATTGCATTTAGCGTTAATTAGAATTGAAAACAATTTTTAAAATTTCGTTAAATTTCTTTTTGTAAAATTTGGCATTTGAGATATGCATGGAGTTTTATTCATAGTGAAAATATACATAGAGCGCAAACTCTCATGTCAAAGACCTAACTCATTTGTTAAAAACCTAAGTGGTGAGAATGTATTAGTACAAACAAGTAAGAGAGCTATATTCGGCTGTGCCGAATCTTTTATACCCTTCACCAAATTATACTTTAAAATAAAATTATAATTTTTTTTTTTGATTTTTTAAAATTTTTTTCGAAATTGTTTTTTCCAATTTTTTAAAAAAAATTGTTTTTTATTTATTAGTGAAAAAAATTTATAACACAAAAAAGTTTTTTATGAAAAAAAAAAATTCGGGTTAAAAAATATTTTTCCCGATTTTGACCCATTTTAGGTCCAACGTACTATAGCCTTATATACATTGTTGCAATGGACTTTGAAATATCTATCATTAGATATCCATATTGTCTATATTTATGACTTAGAAATCGAGATATAGATAAATAAATAGGCCAAAAATAGAGGTTGTCTCGGATTTTTGCTCATATCTCCGTTATTTATGGACGGATTTTAAATAGGAAACTTCTCGAAAGCATGTCTGACAGAATTATTGAAGATTTGGATCCCAAAGATATCTGGGGTCTTCAGAAAATTGTTTTCAACAGACAGACAGACGGACATGGCTAAATCGACTCCTCTATCTATAAGGATCCAGAATATATATACTTTATAGGGTCGGAAAATTATATTTTGGAAATTACAAACGGAATGACAAATTTATATATACCCCCCCACGAAGGGGAAGGGTATATAAACCATAGATGAATATACATAGATCGGAAACTCTCCTGTCAAAGACCTAACTCAGTTGTCAAAAACCTAAGTGGTGAGAATGTATTAGTACAAACAAGTAAGAGAGCTATATTCGGCTGTGCCGAATCTTATATACCTTCACTAAATTATACTTTAAAATAAAATTAAAAATTTTTTTTTTCGAAATAGTTTTTTAAAAGTTTTTTTTCAATTTTTTAAAAAAAATTGTTTTTTATTTATTAGTGAAAAAAATGTATAACAAAAAAATGTTTTTTGTGAAAAAAAAATTCGGTTTAAAAAATATTTTTCCCGATTTTGACCCATTGTAGGTCCAACTTACTATAGCTTTATATACATCGTTGCAATGGACTTTGAAATATCTATCATTAGATATCCATATTGTCTCTATTTATTTAGTCTATTTAGTAATCGAGATTTAGATCAAAAATAGGCCAAAAATATAGGTTGTCTCGGATTTTGCTGATTTTAAATAGGAAACTATTTAAAATCTAAAAAAAAACTCATACAAAAAAATTTCTAAAAATAATCACACATTTGTTTCACATAGTTTTACCAAAATAAGTGTACTGAATGAAGTCCGGAAGGATATTTTATGTTTTTTTAATTTAAATAATATCAAATGTCCGGTTCTACCACCATTTTAGGCCCATTTTTTAAGCCGTGTAGAAATAATTTTCGAAATGCATTTATTAAAAAAATAAATTTTAACAAAAAAATACAAAAAAAAGGATACTATTTTTCCCCCTTGAAAATTCGAATTTGAAAAAAGTACCAGAAGGATTTCTACTTATTATTATTCTGGTTCACATAAATTGAAAATTGTAATTCTATGTTTATTAATTTAGGAGATATAAAGGTTAACAGAGGGTTCTACTGGTACAATTTTTACCCGTCTTGACCACCTAGAATATCGAATTTCCAAAAACTAGCAGACACCTGTCGGGTCTTTTTTTATTAAAGGCAGAAACATTTAAAATTTTACTTCTAGGTTTATTTACAGGTACCCTTAGCGTTCGAATTTTCGAAAATCTGTTTTTAGAGGGTCACGAATTTCAAGTTTCTAGCTTTAGCGGTTTGTGCTGTGCGATGATGAATGAAACAGTCAATCACGTTACTCTTTTATATATATAGATTTGGTTATCGATGTCAGAAAATTATTATATTTTAAGATCTATGGGTAAATGATATACAAAAACTATTATTTTTTTAATATATATTTTTTTTTTCAACTTTAAAGTTTTTGGGAAAATATTGCTAATATTGCTCCAATACTCGAAACTTCAAATAAAATGTGTAACCTCTAAACGTTATCCGAGTTTGCTCAAATTTTCAGCATTTAGTTTTTAAATGATGGTCAGCAATTTTGCAACATTCGAAAATCGAAAAAGGGCAACCTAAGGGCCACCCTAATGTATATATTAGGATTGATATATCATTTATAAATTAGCATTAAATTTAGTTAAATATGATCTCATTTAATGAATTGCAACCAAGCTGTGTTATTTTACCAGATATGTAAATAAATGTTTGATAAAATAAAAAACTATTATAAAACATGGGGGCGTTTTTATAAAATTTCAAAATGTGTCAATAAAAATCACATAAAAAAAATTTTATCTCATCAACAACTAGCAATCCATATGAGCTTTAATTGATTACATTAAAAATTTGAAAAAAAAAAACGTGTACGAAAACAAAAATTAACAGTTTTTAAAGAAAAATTCTGCAAACAAAACTTTAACGCTCATGGTTTAAATGATCGTTTAGTTTCTGCTAAAAGATATTGTTAAAATTTCAATTTTCTAGTTTGTACTTTAATCTACATAAATACTTTGTGAATTTATTATGATTCATGAACTTTGAGCAATACTTCCTTAAAAAGTTATGTGCGTTCTACTACTACTGGATTTTTTTGGTGATAATGTTTTAAGTGGAATGTTAATCAAAGTTTCCGGTATATCCGATTGTGTTTGTGTAAAAATATTATATACGAAGGTCACTGAGAAAGTTCAATTAAGCAGTGTTGAGTTATTATATTTAGAATATAGAAGAGTTCTTTGTTTCTCTGAAGGCACACTGATTGGTACTATATTTAGAACTTTTAGAACTATTGATATTGTAAATCCCTGTTAGAAATTGTTATATTTATTCTAAAAATCTAGGGAAGTACTTTATCTGATCATTTTTTATAAACAATATGGAATTTTTACATTCGGAAGTTGTTATTATTTAATAGATTTTAAATACGTCGCAATTATTTTTTAAAATTACCTTCACAATCTTTTAATCTAGACTAACAAAATTTTCTTTGACCAGCCGACGACTCCCTTGATTGAGTTCATATTAGGGTTATCAATTTATTATAACGACTTTAAATATATGTATAAAAAAAACAAACTATTAAATTTAATGTTTATATTATATTTAATTTACAGAATTTACATCAGACGATGCGATAGACGGTGAAGATTGGGGCTTGGATGTAAAAACCCCCACCAAGGATGCCAAACAAGTTGATGATTTGAAATTGAACTTTGAGGGCAGTTTGGAGGCCGATGATGAGGAAGATATTAAGCCTATATTTCAATCGTATGACATCAAATACTTAGGTTGTACACCCATTGAGAATAAACGTTCCGAAAAAGTTACTTCGGAGGCTATAAAAACTGTGATTGCCAATGCCAAAGCGGGCGGTAGAAAAATTAAAACACAAAAACGCGTCAAAGCCAATATATCACAGGAGGGCATTGAAGTATTGGATCATGCCACCGATGATTCCCTCATGCGTTTCTCCATTTACAAAATCTCCTACTGTTCTGTAGATGCCTCCAACGATCATGCTTTTTCATTTGTCAGCTCCGAACCAGATCCCCTGTCCGATAAGGAGAAATTGTCTTGCCATGTATTTTTGTGTCCTAAGCGCAAGATAGCCCATGAAATAACTTTGTTGGTGGCACGTTGCTTTGAGAATGCCTATCAGAATTGGCGTGACACCGTAGTGCATCAGGGCAAACATCAGGCTAACAATAATAATAATTCAAATAACAACAACAATATTGAAAATAGTGCTAAGTTCGAAGCCAAAAATATCCTTAAAGAACAAAATGGTTTTGGTGTCATAGAATCCAAAGCTGATATACACTATAACTCAACTTCGGACACCGAACCGAAGAAAGTGGATAATCCTCTTATCGATTTAGCTGCCAACGATAATGATGTGCGAAAGTATTTACAGAATACTTGGGTATCATTCGAAGATGACCAGGAGCAGCAGGCTCATCGTATTGTGGCCTGTTGAAAATTGTCTACAGTTGGCAGAGGAGGGCACGATCAAAATACATAGATGTTTTGTAGTTATTTTAAGTGATATACTGTATACCTAAAAATTGTTTCGCTTTTAAATTTTAGTTTAATCTTTAAGCAAAATTTTAACATTTTGTGCAATACGTACGTACATACATACATATATTTTTGTATATAATTTATATAAATGAAAATTTTTAAATATAAACTAAAAATCAATTTTTTTAACTAAATAAATAAATACATTTATAATTTAAATAATATATTCAAAATTTTAAAGAAATATGAAATGTAAGTATTAAATTAAAATTGTCTCAACAAAATTGTAGAAGTTTCTGAATTTCATATAGATACATATCGAGGGCCTATAGTCAATATCATGTATCTTGTCAGTGCGCCTGTTTGTTGAAATCAAACCGAAGTCCCCAAATAACTTTTATAAACAAACGGTAGGTGATGGTGGGTATTAGGGTATTCAATTAATCGGGTTTCTGGTTTAATCGGTTAATCAAGCAAATAATTAATCGGGGTTTAGATTTAATCGGTTAATTTTAAATTATTCGATTAACCGATTAATTTCTATTTTAATTTTAAATTGAAAATAAAACCATTTTGTGTACTTATTTAAGAATTTCAACAAAAAAATAAATAATAGCAAAAAAATATGGTATGTGAGATACTTTTTATATACACAGAAAAAAAAAAATTCATAATTGGAATGAATTTTGTAATAAATATTATTAATCGAACATGATTTTTTTTTCCCAAACTTTTTTCATTCAGAATAAGAACATGTTCATAAATATTATAAAATTGTACATAACGCAAATTTTTGCTTGTTTTACGCTAATTTTATAATATTTTATAATAAATTGCATTATAATTGTATTATATAATGAATTAGTTTGCATAATAGCCATATATTGGCCAATATTTCAAGATAAATCAACAATATCTAAAAAATTTAAAAAATATCATTAAACATAATAAAACATACATAAACATAAAAACATCTTATCCTCTTAAAACAATTTAATCAATTTCGCGCATATTATCTCATTTTGTAGCTGAAAATCATAAAAAATTTAAAAATTTTCTAGGAAAATTTCAAACATTTTTGAGCAACATAAAAATATAAATTAAATTGTAATAATATTTTCCAAGCATTCTAGATTTTATTTGAAAACATAAAATATGAAAAAAAATCATACTATTTAAGAAATTATTTAGAAATGTTATGAATTAAAATCAATGAAATCAAATCATAATATTTATGTTGAAACTTTTTTCTGTGTACACATGTGAGTTTTTTTAGGATTTTAGTGAGATCTTCTGAAATAATTTTTTAAAAAAAGAATATACTTTAAAACGTTTCCTTTTAAACAATTTGTCGTTAGTATTTATAAAACTTGACTTGTTGATGTTGGAGAAATCAAAAGTAAGGCATGAGAAAGACTGTTCAATTTCTCAGTTCTTTTTTTAGTTTTTTTAAGCATATAAAATCCATCATTATACCAATGGAGTCCTATTGGGATTTTTAAAGTTTTAATACTTTTAATAGTTTCGTTAAGTTCTGATACAAGACTCGTTTCAGTAATGTCTTCCTCCGCCTCATTAGGACAAAGTTCATCATGGAACATTCTAAAAAAAGGTCATTTCCAAATGCCTTGTTTCAGTTTTTGAGCTATACTTCAAAAAACTATTGCCAGAAGGGAATGTTCATGAGTTAAGACATAAAATGTATGTGTTTAAAACTATATTTTTATATAAAGTACAGAAAAAAAAATTAAATTTCGGTTAATCGGTTAATCGAATCAAATTAATCGGTTTATTTCTTATTTGAAAATCGGCAATTTTAAATTATTCGAACAGCAATTTTAAATTATTCGAACAGTTAACCGACCAAAATTAATCGGTTAACAGTTAATCGATTGAATACCCTAGTGGGTATACAAATTAAGGACATTAATTTTAAGATATACTTCTTCAAAGGACCCTAATCATAATAATTATCCTCTTTCTGATACAAATATTTGTTTGAATACATTATAATAAAAAACTGTCAAGGATTAATAAGACAAAGTTTATCAATATTGGACAATTTGTTATAAAAATATACAAAAAAAATTAAATATATCTATAAATTTTAATAAACTCAAAAGCACTCCATCGCCTCATTCTGAATTTTATATGTAAATATACATATGTATTTAATCGTGGCTCATATTTAAGGAAAGTCTTTAGAAAATCGAAGTTGGGTTTTTTTAAATATACTTTGTTCAAGGACGAAGCGAATTCTGAAATTCTGGAGAACTTTAAATTTTGTATGGCCATAGATGTCAAATATTACCGAATTCAGAAGAGTAAAGGTTCCAAAATGAAGTTTTTGATCGACATCTTTCATTTGGTCTCAATAGAAGAAGAAATTTTCAAAAATAAATGTAAAATTTCCCTTGTTACAGGAATACTTAAATAGAAACATACTGTGACCTCTTCAAATGTTTTTATAACTTGTGTCAACATCTCGTTCATGTAATATTTAAGCTGCATGAATTAACTCATTAAAATTTTAATATATTCTTGATTTGCATTATTGTATATATAAACTTTCTTACATTATTGACATAATTGGGCCATCAAAATAAATGTTCAAAATTATTGGTATTGCATATTTAATGCTTATGGGAGTTTATTGAACCTTCAGAAGAATGTCAACGAATAAATGAACATTATTAAAGAGAAAATTAGGTATACAACGCATTTAATATGCCGTATTTATTAAAGTGCTACAAATTTAAAGTATAATAGAAAAATATAAGAATTTAGAAAATGTAATGAATGAATTTGCGATTAATGTCTGATCTGCAAAGTAGATAGAATAAATTCTTTAGCTTCATTCTACATTCAAAGGCTTTATATGATTAGAATTCATTCGTTGTTGAATTAATTCTTAATTAAATTAATTCATAATAAAATTCATTCACATTTCCTTTGAATGGTTAAATTTTAGTTAATTCAAATTGAATTAAATATTTCGTGTTTCCTAAATTTGTTTTGGTTTTAATTATCGGAAACTCTCCTGTCTAAGACCTAACTCAGTTGTCAAAAACCTAAGTGTTGAGAATGTATTAGTAAAAAAATCTATGTGAAAACAAAAACAACAATAATATGTATGTCTAATGATATTGGGTAATATTTTTGTTTGAGTTTTTTTTTATAGTTTCCGCTCTATGTGTATTTCTCTGTATCTATAACCTTTTGAAGAGATTTGAATTGAAGAAAAATTGAATCATTCATTATTAAGCTATTTTGTAGTGCTTTTAATTAAAGAAAACTTTAATAATTCAATAAACAATTAACTAATTCTTTAAATAATGAATTCTCAAAGGAAAAAAATTCAATATTTTGGAAGTACACACTAAGGAATTAAGCCTATGAATTATTTCGCAATGATGTCATTAACGGAATTGTTAAGAGATCACATTAAATTTGATTTTGAAAATTGAATTCAGAATTAAGGAATTAAGCCTATGAATTAATTCGTAATGATATCATTAACGGAACTGTTAAGAGATCACATTAAATATGATTTTGAAAAATGAATTCAGAATTAATTCAAAACCATTTTCGGCACTGCAATTTAAAAGACTAACGAAATTTCATGAATATATTGTAGGGTACATATTATTTGTAAAATAAATAATGAACTTATTATGTGTATGTACTTTTAAACTTTTACTAACCAAAATCCTGTATTAATACACTCTAAAAATATTAAAAAGGAAGTTTGAAAAGCATTTTATAGACATCAAAATTTGGGACGATTTTGCGGACTATCAATACCAAAATCCTCATGACATGTATCAGATATAGATAACATGGAAATAATATTACACCCAACATAGGTAATTTTAATGCTCTCAAGGAAAATTTAAGCAAAATTGGATGACGTTTAGAGCAAATAATTAAAAAAAAAAATAAATTTAAAACACAAAAAAAAAGCAATTAAAAACTGTTTTTGCATTTCATTAATCATAACTGTTTAAATATAAAATAGAAAATGTTCCTGACATCCATAACCAATTTTACTTAGATATCAAAACATCATAACATTTCAAGCATTTCAGTTCTATATATATCTATTATCATAACCGATTTGATATCTTCGAATTTCGAGGAAATTTAGTTTTAGATCACAAACTTGTTAAAATTATTTCTTAAACAAAAAACATTTTTTAGCTTATGAAATGCTTAATTGCGATGCTTAATTATGATTTTGTAATTTTAAATTTCTAAGACATTATAATGGAAACTTTTCCAAACAAATTCTCAAGAAATTTGTATTTCAAGAAATATGTACTTTTTTATTTAAAATGTTTAACATCAATTAATATATTTAAAAGAAATTGTGCATTTTTTGTGAAAAATAATGTATATCAGAGCATTTAAAAATAATTTGAATCAAATGCTATATAGTTATAAGATAAAGTATTTAAAATACTACTGAATAAATAAAAAATAAAAACAAAATACATTAGAAATTGAAATGTTTGTCAATAAATAGCTTTTCTACTTTTTTACTAGGCCAAGTACTCTACATTGTGAATACCGCTAATAATAATAATAAAATAAAAAAATATTTAATTAAAGGCACGATTCTAAAAAAAACGAAAAGAAAAAATTTTTGTAGCCCCCTGTTTTTATAATACAAGCGAGTATTTTGAGTGTAAATTTTACATGTGTTTTGTTATTGTAACAAAAACAAAGTACATGTAAAATTTCCACTCAAAATACTCGCTTGTATTATAAAAACAGCACATACATATATGTATGAAAAATACTGAGTTTTTAAATAATTTTTGAGTGTTTTTCAAACAAACATTTAAAAATTGTTTTCCTTTCGTGTTTCTGAATAAGGCCCTAAATTCTGAAAATAGAAAACAAACTAAACTGTTTTCATTATTATGCCATTAATTTTTACACAAATTGTATGGTTCTTTTACTTACTCAGTATTTTGTTGGACTCCCTTGTTTTTAATTACTGCTTTGAAATAATTTGCCATTCCCTTATAACCTCATCTGATGGTACTATTATTAGTCCGTACTGTGTGATCTATCATTAATTACCCATAAGTTTTTTATGGGATATATATCTGGCAATTGAACAGGCAACTTCAAAACACGTACCTCATTTGGTTACAATCCTAGAGGTGAGTTTAGAGTCATTATCATGCTGGAATCTCGTTTAAAATGGATTTGTATACGATTTCAGTCTTAGTATATTTTCTGATATGAATCGGAACCATAACATAGCATAATATTGCATCCGCCAAACTTGACTGTCTTATTTGTGTACTTGCTCTCTTTCTCTTTGGTAGTCTTACAAATGTTATCCCATCACTGCCTCTTAAATTTTATTTGGATTCATTCAAAAAGAGAACTGTATTCCATTTCTATCACGAGAAGTTGAAATGTTCTTTGGCAAATTGTATTTATGCCGAGCGATAGCAGCCAAGACCAGCCTAATTTGCCCAGCGGCTAACAATTCGAGAACTTATATGCGATTTTAGATTATTCATAACCTTCCAGGGAGTCATTTTTGGAAATTTCTTAAAATCTGTTGCTATAAAATTATTTGGTTTTGGAGTAGATTTATGGGTCTTTCTCCTAAATCTTGAGTTTCTACAGTAATTGTCTGACGAAATTTTTTATAATTTTTTATACAGCAGATTTATTAATTGAGTATTAAAATTAAATGCTTAAAAACGCTGAAAATTTCTATATTTTAAAAGAAAAATACATATTGTTACGTTTTTACCTTTAAAAAAAACGGTGGTTTTTAATAGGTGGAGTATTCTTTTGATAACCAAGAAAAGCAGAAAGGTTGAGAAATATGATGCAGCTTTAAACCAGCTGTTAAAACCGTTATATTTGAATTCAAATACAATTTCGTAACAATATACATTTGGTAAAGATCATGAAATAACGGAATATAGTTTTTTTAAAAAGTTTCAATTGTATTATCACTCATTTAATTGTAACCAAAAAAAGTAAATCATAAATTTTTTACGGACATATTGGATAATTTTTAAATTTATTATCATCTCGACTATTAATATTAAAAACTTTGCTTCAATGACTTTTTAGAGCAACTTTACTGACAATAGAGACTTTAAATCAAATAACAAATAAAACTATAAATATAAAGAATCAACTTGAAGAAAGTGCGCCATATCCACTATACAAAATAAGTAATAGAAAATCAGCTATGTCCCAAACAAGAACTTATACGTCGCGAACGCATTATTAATCATAACAAATAAGTAAAAAACTGCATTAACAGATTTCAAAAATATCTGAAAAAAACCGATTTTTGTGACTCCTGTAAATTGTGGAAAATAGACTTATGACGTAACTATGCAAACGATATAAAAAATTCATATACAAAATAAGTATGTAATACAAAATGAAATAAGTACCAAAAAAGGACTTATAAGTCACCAAAGCATTATAAATCATACCAAATAAGTAATAAAACTGCATTCTGTAAAATTGTGGTAAAGGGACGTTTTTACACTAAGCTAACGATGTTAAAAATACATATCGCTCATTTGCTGCAACAACGTCATAACTGAAAATTAGTGTTTTTTGATCTGGGTAATACTAAATAGTTTTATCAGTTTTCAAAAAGGTCAATTATTTTTTGTGTGAGAGTGTTTTTTTGTTGTAAACATCAAAATTTAAATTCATGTTTTCTCGTATATTTGACAAGTAAAAATTTAGGTTAAATACAGATTAGAAAGATATTAACACTTACTATTTAAATCAGGTTTTATTTCTGAAATCGCATGAGTTGTTCAACATTTATTTAAGAAATAGTAAAATGTCATAAAACATTCAATGCAGTTTTTCTCGAAACGATTTTTTTTTAATTATGACGTTGTTGCAGCAAATGAGCGATATGTATATTTATACTTCCTGTCTATATTTGAAACGATATCTGATATTATGGACGTTGCCCAAGCGACTACTCTATCTATAAGGAACAAGAAAAATGTAGTTTCGCTAATTCATACCTATATTGTAGAAATTACAAATCTGAATAATGGTATAAAAACGATATAAATCTTTGGAAATCTACAGCATAATATTAGGAAAATTAAAAACTATTTCATACTTTAATTTTTATATTTAACCCCAAAATAATCTTTCAGTGTATAAATAACGGTATAATTTGATAGAGGAGAATGGCGTACTGAACACAAAAAAAGTTTTAAAAAAATTGAGATTTACAATACAATTTGTATTGACATTTGTACACTTAACTAACAAATAATGGCTACATATTGTTAAATCGATTGTTATTGATGGTCGTTAAGGTTTGAGGGAGTAACCATAGAGCAGGGAGCAAAAGCACCGGCTAATAAAACTAAATGGCATTCCAATCAAAATACGTACATATAAATGTAAATAATAACAAAAAATAAAATACAAAATAACAAAAATTAAACACAAAAATTGTGTGGTATGTCAAAACGAATTGGTCTTTACAACAAGAATGTATTTTTAAAAATATTTATCAGTAAATATTATATGTAATAAATATATACAATAAAAAGGAAACAGATAATCCAAAAAAACCAACATTGAAAGGTCAAACAACTTTATTTAAGAGAACACAAAAAAAAAAGAAGAAATATTTTTTAAAGAATTTTGCGATAATGGTTCAAGTAACCCAAACCGAAGATGAAATTAAAATCATCATTGAGCTAAATCGTTTGATAACCCGTAAACCGGATATTGTGTTGTTGCCCACATATTTAAAATTTAATAATCCTCCCATATTCTTTGAACGTCATCTAACACAGGAAATCGATGAAATGGCCAGCTTTTGTCGCATATTTAAAAATGAAGCACGTATTATACTGATCAAAAAGGAAAAGGGCATCTGGCCAGAAATCTTTCAGAAATTAAACAAAGAAGAACTATTTCAAAAACGTTTGGAATATTCCGATCAAATTATCTCCAGAAATAAGGAACGTGATGAAAAGGCCTTGGAACGTTATGAACAGAAAAGACGCACAGAAATAACACGTGAGGTAAGCAGAGAGACAGCCTTGCGTGAGCGTGTTAAACAATTTGAAAAGGAAGCTTGTCGCGAGGCCATGATAGTACAACCCAAAGAAACCCATGTTAAAGCAACAAAACCAGCCCTTACTTCTTCACCGAGACCACCCTCTTTGGCAAGTGCTAGAGCCAGTTCTGCCAAGGGTTGTAATCGCTTGGGTACACCTATAGCCCGTCCTATGGCAGCCTTGCGTAGTAGTGGTAAAATTAATGTCAACTTTAGTAGTTTCCAACATGCTACACCAAAACGTGAATCTCAAGAAGGTTTGCCGCGTCCTTTTGTGGTAGAGAGTGTTCCAAAAAGGGATGGCAAAGCAGAATCGGAGAATCAGTGAAGTTTGTATGAAATTATTTGTTTTTGTTTATTAAATAAATGGTTTTTTATTATAAAATGTATGAGTTTTTTTCATAAATTCAGTGTTTGTCACTGTGTCGGGACTAATGTGCCTCAATATTTGTCTCAGTATCAGTAGTATTAGCCACTAGGGTATTCAATTAATCGGGTTTCTGATTTAATCGGTTAATCGAGCAAATAATTAATCGGAGTTTAGATTTAATCGGTTATTAATCGGTTAATTTTGAATTATTCGATTAACCTATTTAAGAATTTTATTAATAAAAAGAACAAAAGCATAAAAAACAAATAAAACATAACAAT
The DNA here is from genome assembly GCA_942486065.2 of Calliphora vomitoria. NCBI lineage: Eukaryota > Metazoa > Arthropoda > Insecta > Diptera > Calliphoridae > Calliphora > Calliphora vomitoria. The sequence continues at coordinate 109,735,556 of OW818030.2, read as the reverse complement.
TCAACAAACCAAATAAGTAATAGCAAAACAAAAATATGGTATCTGAGACCTTTTTCATGCACATGTGAGTTTTTTTAGGATTTAAGGGAGATCTTCTGAAATAAGCTTTTTAAAAAAGAATATAATTGAAATGTCTTCCTTTTAAACGATTTTTTTCATTAGTTTTAATAAAACTTGACTTGGAAAGAACTCTCTCACTGATTAGATGTTGGAGAAAACAAAAGTAAGGCATGATAAAGAATATCCAATTTCTCATATAAAATCCTCATATACCTATATATTTGGAGTCCTTTTTGTATTTTTTTAGATTATGAATACTTTTAATAGTTTCTGATAAACGACTTGTTTCAGTTATGTCTTTAGATTCATCTATTATCAAGTCGTCCTCCGACTCATTAGGACAAAGATAATCATGGTACATTCTAGAAAAAAGTTCATTTCCAAATTCCTTAGTTTCAATTTTTGTGCTATACTTCTAAAAAACTATTGCAATAAGTTAATGTTCACGAGTTAATACATAAAATTAGTGTGCTTAAAACTATATTTCTATATAGAGTGCAAAAAAAAAAAATCAATTTTGGTTAATCGGTTAATCGACACAAATTAATCGGTTTATTTATTTGAAAATCGTCAATTTTAAATTATTCGAACAGTTAACCGACCAAAATTAATCGGTTAACCGATTGGCGGTTAATCGATTGAATACCCCATTAGGCACCCAATAGCTCGTTATCAATACAGTTGATTGAAGGTTCATAGCGTAGTTGGGTATATCGGGTAATTTGGTCATGTACAATAGGGCCTAAATGAGAAAGAATAGTCCCAAAAACTTACTAGTAGATATGGCACTGATGATTGCTTGAATTTGTTTTTAATATCGAGACGAGTCCATAGATTATCGCTGAACGATATATTTGCAAACTGGTTAACATAATGGTAAAGGCCTATTGTATGTTTTCCCGGTATGTTATTCTGAAATTCCAAGTTTGGACTGTAAATTGAATCCAACAAATGTTGTATCAATAGTTTTGGCAGCGTATTACAAATAACACTATAAGCATGTTCTAAGGCACTGGCCGTGGGAGTTCTTTGTTGTGAAGGATCTTGTTTTTCCATTAGTTATTGTTGATTAGTTTGACTACAACAGATGAAAATCGTCTCAAATATGTTAACTGCTCAAGGCGACTCCTGGAGTCTTTAATTCTGACTGAAGATTGTCGAAATGCCACTGGATTCGAATACTGGACATATCTGTATTCGAGTACAATAGTGCCAAAACTAGAAAGAATATTCCCAAACAACTTACTAAGTAGTTAGTAGATACTGGCACTGATGATTGCTTGAACTGGTTTTTAATATTGAGACGAGTCCATAGATTCTCGCTGAACATAATGGTAAAGGCCTATTGTATGTTTTCCCGGTAGGTTATTCTGAAATTCCAAGTATGTAATTTGTAAATTGAATAGACCAAATGTTGTATAATTTTTGCAGCGTATCACTCAGAACACTATAAACATATTCAAAATCACTGTACTAAATGATCGCAGTGGTTGGAACTGTAATACATTTGTAATATTATAATTATTCTCTCCAGGATGATTTCTTAATACCGGCCGGAATTCTTGTAGACAACAGATGAAAATCGTTCTAAACATGTTAACTGCTCAAGGCGACTCCAGTAGTCTTTAATTCTGACTGAAGATTGTAGAAATACCACTGTATTCGAATACATATAGTTCTAATTTATCGTTTTCTTATGTTTTCCTCTAAAAATTGTTGAATAATAATGTTTAATTCCAAGCTTGGACTGTAAATTGAATAATCCAAAGATTGTATAGTTTTGGCAGCGTAACATTCAGAATACTATAAACTTGTCTTGGTTGTGAGGGATCTTGTTTTTCCGTACTAAATGATCGCAGTGATTGGAACAGTAATACATTCGTGATGTTAGAATTATTCTCTCCAGGATGATTTCTTAATACCGGAATTGTTGACAACAGATGAAAATCGTCCTAAACATGTTAACTTGTCCAGTAGTATTTAATTCTGACTCAAGACTGTCTAAATCTCACAGTATTCGAATACATATAGTTCTAATTTATCGTAATTTATGAAAATTTACGTTTTCCGCTAAAAATTTTTGAATATTTTCTCATATTTACAGAAATATGTAACAGCATTTTCTATAATAATGGGACCCAGAATTATGATGTTGAGTGGGAATACAAAATGTGGGTCTAAATGGTACTTTTTTATTATTATAATGCGTTTCGAATGACCTAGAAGCCACAATACAATGATTCAATAAAGTAGACCCATGTTATCCTGAATTAGTATAAATTTATAAAAGGGAGACTTATTAATAGTACTATTTCTTTCATCCAATTGGGGTGGCGAAGCGCACCGGGTTTAGTGCTAGTAATAAATAATCTAAAATTTTAAATTTATAAAACTATTAATAAAAAATACTTTTATCTTACATTTTTTTATTTTAATTTCAATTTAATTTTAAGACTGGTTCGAGGATGAGTACTGTTGTTCACATTAAAAACATTGGTACACCACAAACATTGGTATATTTGGACTTCCTTCCTAGAAATACATATTATATTTTGAGGATATGATGATGGAAATCTGAAAAAAACCATCATAATTATTAATTTTATGTTAATAAATTAAGAAAAAAAGAAAATGTGGTGGAAGTGTAATAATGATAATAATGATAATGAATTTTTATAAAAATTCCATACAAAATTCCTTTTTTATAAAAACCAATATTAACTTTAAAAATTTATTACGAAGCCTTTTTTAATTTTTATAAACTAATAGTTATTTATTATAACTTACCTTATTTATTATTAAAAACCTCATTAGGATTACAAAAAAAAAACCTGGTACATTTCTTCCTTCCCAGAAATAGTATTTTGATGATGGAAATCTGAAAAAAACCATCATAATTATTAATTTTATGTTAATAAATTAAAAAAAAAATATAAAAAATGGAGGAAATGAAACCAACAAATAATATATTTTACACCCTAATTCATTATAAAAATGGTTAAATTAAACAAAATTTCCTTTTTATAAATCAGTTAATTATTAACTAAAATTATTTATTTTAATTTTATGAATTTAAAAAAACCTCATTACGAGGATGATTACAAAAAAGATGTATTTACAAAAATATTTTATTTAAAAAATCACGTAAAATAATATTTTCACACCGACACATAAAAATAACACAACCAATTCCTTCAACGCACCTGTTGTTACAACTGATTTGTTTCTCAAAATTTCCAAATTCATTTATTTTTATTCCAGAAAAAATGGCGAAATGTGTTTTTGATTTCCAATTTCTGCGACAGAAAACCCCTTCAATCTGACACCTCACACAAACACATGTAATCCTTACCTGCATGACAGTTTGTCTTTACATTGCATATCATGGCATGTCAATCATCCATGTAAATTGGGTGGGGGTGTTGCATGATGAATGTCATTCAGGATTTCTTTTGCGCTGCCATTCCAATTCTTTCCAGTCGTGGAAACAAACACAAAATATAAATACAAAATACAACTCTGTGCTTTTAGACACAGTGTTGCCAGAATAGTGGGTTAGGGTTAGTGGCAACACCGTTATTGTGAATGATTCACAGTACGAAATAATGCACAAAATACATCCCTGTAAATGTCATTAATAAAAGATACATGAAAAAAGAAACAAATTAATTTTTTCGCAGCAGATACACAATTCATCAACGAGTCTCCCGTAGAATTTGTGCAAAATACCAATAAAATTTATAAAATAATTAATAAAATTAAGTGAATACTATAACATGCAAGAGGTTGAACTCGACCAGCAGCCGGATAATGAAAGAATGCTAGGAAATGAACGTGAAATGGCTGGAAATGCAATGATCGAAGAAATGGACGCCTCTGAGGCGTCTGCCAGGGAAGCCGCGATGTCATCGACTTCTTTGTCAGACACAATAACGCAGGTAATTGCAGCGTCGGTAGCATCACAGGGAACAAGTAGTGGTGTGACTGGTGCTACGGCAATGTCTATGGTAATGACAATGGCTGGTGGTGGAGGTGGTGGTGCAGCAGTGTCCTCAACGTCAGAAACTGCAGCTGGTACTGTAGATGCTGAGAGTGCCCATATGGACAAAGCAGAGGATAGTGATGTTGGCGAGGACGATGCTGATGATGAGGTAAATTAGATACATTTTTGAAATACAGTTTTCATTAAATATGTGTGTATGGTTTTTTTCTTAGACTAAAGAAAACTATGAAGGCTTTAATGGCACCGGACGCACTATCACTTTACAGACCCTTATGGCTGCCAATGTTTTACAGCCCGGCAAATCGGTTATGACCATTGAGTATTTAGGTCAAAAATTCGTGGGAGATTTATTGCCCGATGGCAAAATAAAATCACAGGAAACTGAGACAGTATTTCTAACGCCCAGTGCTTGGGCCATGAATTGCAAGCGCATTATTAATCCTGAAAAGAAAAGTGGTTGTGGCTGGGGTTCTGTTAAGTATAAGGGTAAAAAATTGGATTCTTATAAAAATAGTTGGCTGCGTAAATGTGCCATGCAAAAGGATTCCATTTCTGAAGATGTTGATGTGGGTAAGTTGATAAATTAGATTAGTTTAAAGAAATTGTAGAATAGTTATGGATATATGTAGTAAGTTTTCTAAATCATGCAAGCAATTTTTTAAACCCTTCTCCATGAGTGAGGGTAATATGAAATTTTGTTATTTCGTTTGTAATTTCTAAATTTATCATTTGCGACCATAAATTATACAAATATATTTTGGATCGTTATAGAAAGCGTAGTCGATACTGCCATGTACATACGATAAGCTGAGAAAAAGAAATTGTTCTGCTATTTTTTTTTTAACCTACAGTAGTGGTCAAAACATTTGCAACTGAGATCGCATTTTAACTTTTCATTGACCAATTTTCTCCAAATCACATTTCGATACAAACATTTATTTTTTTCATGTCATCATACATTATTTTTGTTAAAAATATAAAAAAAATCAAATTCCGTTAAAGTAAAACAACAAAAAATTAATTTTAAAAGATGTATTCAAAATGCAGCTATTTAAAACCATTTGCAACTCTTATTACTCTTACTCTTAACTAACAAATGCTGGGAAATAACGGTAATCGCATTTGTTTTATTAATTCGTGATTTCGATCTTTGCATTTTATTAAAAAACTCATCATAATTATTTTACTATAAGAGTTTTAATAAGATATTGGAAGCATTAACATCGTAAGAATTACTTTCGTGAAAAATGGCAGGAAACAAATACAATTCCGATTTCAAGGTCGAATTTTTAAATGACTTTAAAAGTGGAATTTCTTAAAAAGACATTTCCTTAAAATATTCCGTTCCAAAATCAACAATTTGTCGCATTGTTAATAGTGGTAACATCCATACAACGCACAAAGGAGGAAGACCCCGTATTACTACTGTAAGAGAAGACAGAAAAATTAAGAATTTTTTCACGAAATATCCTAAAGCAGTTTCTAGGGAAGTTAAAACCGAACTTTCCATAGATGCCAGTCTTTCCACAATTAAAAAAAGAGCCCGAGAATATGGTCTTAAATGTTTTAGATGCACTAAAAACCCGTTGTGTCGGAATAAATAGAAAATCTCGGCTTGAATTTGCCCGCAACCATTTAAATTGGACTCAACTGCAATGGAAAAACATACTATGGTACGATGAGTCCAAATTCAATCTCCAGGGTTCTGATGGAAGAGCCTACATTCGACGACCAGGAGGCGAAAAGTTTAATCCCAGATACACAACCGCCACAGTGAAATACGGAGGTGGAAACATTATGGTGTGGGGGTGTTTTTAGGGAAATGGGATTGGCCCAATTCTCCGGATTACTAATAAAATGGAGAATGGGAAATGACACTTTCATGGATATTCCAGCACGATAACGACCCTAAACATACGGCAGGTGTTGTAAAAGTATGGTTGGAGGAAAATAATATTAGTGTCATGTCGTGGCCGCCACAATCTCCCGATCTCAACCCGATTGAGAAAATGTGGATGATTGCAAAACGGAATATTAGTAATAAAGTATTCCGAAATCGTGATGAACTTTTTGCAGAGTTGGAAAAGCAGTGGAATGAAATTCCCGAAGATTATATTAAAAAGCTAATAGCCTCAATGCCTAAAAGATGTTCCGAGGTAATAATAAATAACGGATATGCTACAAAATACTGAATAATGAAACCGATTTTTGGATTTGTATAATATTTTCTTTAAGAGTTGCAAATGTTTTGAACACTTGTATGTAGACTAATTTTGTTAAACTTTATTTTTTTATTGTTGTAAATTTATGAAATTTTTTTTTGTTTTTGTAAAATAATATGCAATAACTGAATTTTATAAAAAGAAAATAAAAAAACTTATGCTGAAAGTCTTTGTTAAAAAAATAAAGAATTAGGCAAAATGTGATTTCAGTTGCAAATGTTTTGAACACCACTGTATATCTCGATAACTAAGTCATTAACATAGACAATATGGATATGTAATGCTAGACATTTCAAAGACCTTGTCAACGACGTAAAAGTTGGCCATAGATCAAGGAATATGTTTTACATTTTTAACCCGCAAATTTTACTTTGATCAATGGTGACACCGGGGTTTTCAACTGAAAATTTTTCGAAACGTTACTAATAGTTTATGTTTTTCTTTTAAATTAATTTTTGATCACTAAGTTTTTTCGACGTGAACTGATGGTGGGGAACGTGCAATGCGGCAGCTATTCGATATTGCAACAAAAAATAACGAAGCATAAAGTTATTCGAATTTTTTAACACACCCTGTTTCACAGACCTGTAGATCACCATTGGCGGGTTAAATAAGAGTTATTTATTATATTTTTTTTATTTCGATTTGAACTACTTCTAATCTTTTATTTTGCTTGGTATGTAAGATATATTTTTTGGAGTTTTGGCTAAAATGAGCTTAAGCAATAAATATCTTGTAAATAAGCAATCGAACAATAATAAATTACAAGATTGCTTGAATTAATGAAATAATGGTGGCTATAAATTTAGTTTTAATTTATTTTTTCAATTTCCTATCAACACTTTTTTTTGCAGATACTGACAAAAAATCATATTCACCATTGCCCGTTATAAAACGTACTGTATTTCAACACAACACCATTATTAATCGTAATGTTATGCAGTGAGTTGTTGAGATCTGACCCAATACCAATAATACAATTTATAAACTTTTTATCATTTTCTTTGAAATTTCCCTATCTCTCCCTCTTAGTGATGCTAATATGCTTATAGAGGCAGTACCCTTTACTTCGGTGGGTAAACTGCAACCATTCCTGTTGACCATGAACTCTTCAGCTTTGCTATTGGCCGATTTTCATTGTCATTTGACCATGCATGAGGTGTGTGGTTATTTGGGCGGTACCTGGGATATTAATTCGCACAGTAAGTATTTTTAATTTGTTAAAAAATGCCTCTCATTTAATATATATTTTTTTTTTTATTTAGCTTTGGCCATTACAAAAGCTTATCCCTGTCGTAATACCCGCTTTGATCGTTCCAAAGGCGGTGAGGTTGAACGTGAAATACAGAAGGCCATGATGAAGGATCAATTGCTTTTGGTGGGCTGGTATCATTCGCATCCTAAATTTCAAGCTGAACCCACTTTACGTGATTGTGACGCCCAGTTGGATTATCAAATTAAAATGCGGGGATCTTCAGATGCCACCTATACCCCGTGCGTAGCTTTGGTCATATGTAAGTGCTATTAAATTAAAAAATAATAATTATTCCGATTTTACATTAAATTGTTTTGTTTTTATTTGTAGCTCCCTATTTCGATGAAAATCCCACCTTGGAATCGGTGGTCAAATCAATTTGGGTTCTGCCACCCAATGAGAATAAACAGGCTTTGGAATATGGCCGCCCCATGCTTATGCAATACTCTGTCTTACCCGACAAAGAGATACCCGAAGAAGTACGCACTGAAATACAATCCTGTGTGGATTATTATTCCCAATTTCGCAATGAGGTGGTGCGCTTCTCGACCGTGTTCAGCGACGATGTTACTTATATAGAAAAACTGAAAAATACCCTTTATCCCAAGTTCCCCATGAAGCAAAATGACAAGGCCTTATGGAATTGGATATGTGCCGTTCTGGATTGTGAACAAGAAGATGATTTTATACCTCCCAAAACTATTAAGATCATAGACACTAAAGAAGAATTGCCTAAATTGCCTTTGGATACAAAATTGGAAATAAAACCAGAGGATGAGCTAAAGGGCGATGATTTGACTATAAAACATATAACATCAGCGGAGGAGGCTTTAAGAGCGGCTGAAGAACAGCAGCAGGCTGAACAAAAAGCCAGCGAGCTTAAAGTTTTATCGTTGCAGGAACAATTGTGTTTGCCCTCGGGTCTCAATATGAATCCTGTAAGAATGTTATCGCCCTTGGCCACACCAAATCCTACTGCTACTACCACAACGGCAAACACGAATGCTTCTAGTATTCCTGCCATTATACCGCCTCTAGTGCAACCACCCAGTGTTACTGCGGCTAGTTTGCTGCCACCCATGCCTCCTTCATTGCCATCATTGCCACAGTTGCCTATAGCAGCCCCCAACTTGCCCTCTGCCTCACCCAGAGACAGTCCCATCACCATACCCTCGAATTCGGCTTCTCCCGCCAAATTTGAAATGCCCGTAAGAGCCTCTCCTTCACCAGCCAAGTCTGACACCTCTTCACACACATCTAGGACACGCAATTCCCCTGCGCCCAGCCCTGGAAAGTTCAGTATTAGTGATATAGCACGCAACAGCCCTAGTATTACACCCACCAACAAATTTGATCCTACAACAGGAGCCTTAGTGCCGCCCACTGTATCATCGTCAACTGCCCATGGCATACCTTCGGCCAATGATTTGATGGCCGCTAGTTTGGCTCAATTGGCTGGCCAACTGCCGCCTAACTTTCTGCAAACCGATTTGGCTGCACTCTTCCAACAACGCAAAGATTATGGCAGCACTTCACTCAACCAATTGGCGGCTGCTGCCGCTAAAGTGGGAGGTCAGAATAAATCACAAAACGCTACTGCCACTTCTAGCTCGGCTGCCGTTCATTCAGGAGTACCCGATTTCTCCGATCCCAATGTGGCAGCCGCTGTAGCTGCTTATTCACAAAGCTTCAACATGCCTCGCCTACAAGACATGATGCCTCAAACATCAGCTCCTCCACCAACACAAAGTAAATCAAAAGAAAGATCCTCCAAATCTTCGTCATCATCCTCCTCTTCGTCTTCGTCCTCCACCTCGTCGAATTCATATAAAACTAAACTAATGAAAGAATTGGACGAATTGAAAAATGATCCTTTGAAAATGAGTGAACTAATACGATCGCCAGAATATGCCGCATTACTTTTACAACAAGCCGAGGCTTTAGGTGCCACTACTTTGGGCACGCTAGGATTTGGAGCAGATTTCAGTTATCTGACTGGAGCCACTGGACTACAGCCAACAACCTCCACGGCCACGTCTTCATCGGGCAGTAAAAGTAAAAATTCTTCGGCTGCTGCAGCAGCAGCCAATGCAGCCGCTGCTTCGGCGGCAGCTTTAACGGCAGACTATAATAATCTTATACAAGCCTCCAAGCTGTTGGGTTACGATTCGTATTTGCAGCAGCAAACTAAAAATAATGATTTAAATGCATTCATACAACAACAGATGGCGGCAGCAGCAGCGGCAGTACAGGTGCCCACAGCTCCGATGCCCAGCACTTCCAAGAAGCAGCAGCAGCAACAGGCTCAGGCCCAAGCACAGGCTCAAGCTCAGGCACAAGCACAAGCTCAGGCTCAAGCACAAGCCCAAGCTCAGGCGCAAGCTCAGGCACAAGCACAGGCTCAAGCACAGGCGCAAGCACAAGCTCAGGCGCAAGCACAGGCTCAGGTTCATAACGATTACAATCAACTGTTGCAGACCTACACCAAGTTTTTCGACCCCAACTTTGGGGCTTTAGTGGCGGCCAAAAATGCAGGCGCCACTTCGCATGAACTGTCTGCCCTGTTGTCTGCAGGCTCTGGCGGTCCCTCCACATCATCCTCTTCATCGAAACAAAAAGAAGCTCAACAGCAACTGTCCCAGCAAACAGACATGTTGAATCAGCTATTGCAATCGGAAAAACAACAATCCGATCTAAATGCTTTGCTCTATCATCAAAATAAAGCAGCTGCCGACCTGAATGCTCTCTTCGCCCAACCCACAGGCCAACCGCCCTCAGCCAACACCCCATCATCATCGTCCAAGTCTGGCGGTGGTGGCTCTGGACCCAACTCCACTGGAGCGCCTTCACCTCTAACCGATCCGGCTGCAGCCTACTACAATGCTTTGGCCCAGGAGAAAATCCAAGATTATGCGGCCTTCTTTCAACAGCAACAACAACAAGCTGGTAAATTTGGTATACCCGATCCTTTAGCTAAGTCAACATTAGCCGCTAACAATCTGTTCATGTCTCCTTCAGCTTTGTTGAAAATGCAGCAAGAATCGATAAATGCCATGATGATGAAACCACCCAAGTCGACTTCATCCTCCTCCCGAACCCGGGAATCGTCGGCCTCACCAGCCCTGGAACGTCTAACGCCCACAAAATCAGCCATGTCCGGCGGGGGCGGAGGTGGTGGCTCGAATGCCGGAGGTGGCGGCGGCGGTTCGGGAGGTGGTAAATATAATTTTAGTGCTGTAGATTTGGCCATTTCTAGTGTACCCTCCAATACTCCTTCACCAGCTCCTTCCGATGGCAGTAACTCTTCCTCACACCGACGTCCCTCGAATACGCCACCCGTGGACTTGACACGTCTCTATGGTGAGTTGGCACCGCCCGGTTCTCTGGCCGCCCTCAGCGTTGGTTTGGCTAATGCCGGCTTGGCCAATGCGGCCACCAAAAAACGCATGGAATTCTCCTCAATTGCGGACTTGGCTGCCCCACCACCAGCTAAGATACCCAAAACGGGCGATGATGTTTTGAATCTCTCAAATGAATGAATTAAACAAACCAACCAACAACTTCTTTAACACAGCATTATAAGAACGAACACCATTCAATCATAACTTAAGAAACATATAATTTTGCTTTTTAAATCACTAACCCCCATTAACACGATGTCAGGTTATATGTTAACTTAAAGTTATAAGTTTGGTAAAAAAATGTTTGGATAAAAACTGTCAGTATAACGTTAAGTTAACTTATAACCAGACATCATGATAAAATGGGGGTAAGAGTATTATTTTGAAAAGAACAATTTTCAATTGAATAACAATAGAAAACTGTTTAGAACACTCTTTAGCATAGATTTATAATAAAATTTAATACAATAAGAATGCTACATTTTGAATGCTACCACATATTTTGTAAAGAAAAAAGACAAAGCAAAACAGACTTAGGAACTTATTTAAGAATAGTATCACTTGTGCTTGGTTTGTTTTCTAAGCCCCATTTTAACGACGTCTGGTTATTTGTTAACCTAAAGTCATACTGTCTGTTAAAGTAATTTTTGTATAACTTTAGGTTAGATAATAACAAGACATTGTGAAAATGGGGGGTAAATAAATACCTAAATCAATTTTATATTCTGGGATGCGTATATTCTGGGATGCCTACAACATGTTGATGTTGGGGCTGACGACGTAGCTGTAGCATTAGATGTTCTTTTTATTAGTTTTATGTTTGATTTGTTTTCCCTAATTATTTAGCTTCTAAAGCTATTGTATTTTTATTGCATCCAATCCCAGCTTATTTTTAACACTACATTTTTAAGATTTACTTTTTTTATTTTATTTTTTTTTTATTATATTTTTTATTTTTAATAGCCTCTATTTTATCAGTATTGTTTTATATTTTCTCTTTCCTTTTGTTCTAAAGCTTATTCTTTTGTAATTTTTGCAAAATACTTTTTTTTAAGATGAAGAAAATAAGCTCAAAATATAAGAAAAATGTATCTGAAGGTTTTTTACTTTATACTCTCTCCTTTTTTTATATTAAATATAATTAAATGTTTAAGCACTCTCGTACAATACAAATTGTGTATTATCAGTTTTATTTTTTTGATTTTTTTTTTTTTTAATTTTTAATCATAAAGAGCAATAAACTTTAAATGTATTTTATTCTTAAACAGAAAAAGTTAATTGTTGTTATTTGCTAAAATACTTAATTTAAGGGTGTCTTATATTTAATTAAACATCTTAATGTTTATCAAATCACACTTTCATTCTGGAGATCTTCGTTTGATACTGTTGTTGGAGTTTGGGGCTATACTGCTCAAGAACGTGACTTAATAAAATTCTCAAAGAAGTCTGCAGCAGAATTCTGGAGAGATCATTCCGGTCACTGTGAATCGACAAAATGAAACCAAAAGCACAGCCGTACATTCGCCCATCCCAATTCAACAATTTATAGCAATAAAAACTTATCGATTATGCTGGTGTATGACTCCTCCCACGGCTTTTTAAAAAAAATAAAGGCTGATGATCTGACTTTGTGTGGATGTAATGCTATGGATTCTAGTTAATTGCAAATTTTATTTGTTTGGGTGTCCATTTAGAGAAACAAAACTGAGCTGTTGGAATTTGAATAGTTATATGTAGCATCTTCCGATATGGTGATATCTTTTAATATATTTTATTCGTGACCAACATTAAAAACAAGTAGTAGTGCTATATTCGGCTGTTCCGAATCTTATAAATAAACCCTTCATAATATATATATTAGGGTATCATTTTATAAAACTAAACCACAAGCGTTAAACAAATTTTCTATGGAAAATATTCAAGTTTGGAAACATTTTTCCCAATAGTCTTCATACAAATTGCTTATGTTTCCAAATGTTTCGTTTTATAAAATGAGGCCCTTAATGTTAATAATAATATTCGGGGTTGTCATAGAATCCATTCATTGTCGGAATCGGTTTTGAAAACGACAAAAAAAAGTACATTTCTAATGTAATTTTAAATTAAATCAATAAAGAATTTAATTCTAGATCGAATATCAAACCGATAACTTTTGATTTCATGAGACCAATGTACTTTTTCTGTCATTTTCAAAACCGATTTCGACAATTATTGGATTCTATGACAACCCCTATTATAATACCGAAACAATTTTTTTAATGTTTGGTGAAAAAAAAAAAAAAAAAAAAAATTGAAAAAAAATTCGGGTTGAAATTATTTTCCCCGATTTTGATCATTCATACATACATCATACATACTGGGAGAAATAAGGAAAATCGCTAAGTGTTGTTGTTTTTGGTGTAAACACCGATATAATGTTCGCAATTTGTTTGGGTGCTTTGAAAATTTGATTTCAACAGACAGAAGGACTCCGCTATCTATAACAATCCAAAATATACATATATACTTTATGCAAATGATAAATGTGGAAATTACAAATGGAATGACAAACTTAAAATAATTGTACGTATTCTCATCTTCAAAGGTCAAATATTTATCAAATTTTACTTCTTCGAACGTCGAAGGTCTGATGATAGTTCTGACATTCCCAAGGCAGCATTGTGTTGCCATAACTCTGGTTCTACCGATTTTGCCGATATTTGTAGAGTATTTCATCACCTAACATCCTTCCTATGTGCCATAGTTAGATCGTCTTCGAATTGTATAAGGACCCAGAATAACGTATGCGGAATGAAATTGCGACAAAACAGAAAACGCTATATTTGTTTCCAACATTAAAACAAATAATATATAAAACCTTCATGTACTTTTGTGGCTGTTATGAAGACATGTATATACAGCGGTTGGAAATACCGATGTTTGCACTTTTCTGAGCTCTTATTTGAGTTTAATGGTCTTATTTTTCTGGCATTTTATTTTAAATTATCTACAAAAACTCTTCTATTTAAAAAGGTCCAAAAACTCTCAAATTAGTCTTAATTTAAAAACATTGGGACATTTTTTCACTTTAGAAAGTTTGAAATTTGAAGGGTCTTGGAAAATACCATAATCACCTGGCCGTGACAGTTGGATGATGGAACAGTTAAGAACTTTCTTTTTAAAAAAATAATCTCTAATATTTCTTTTTATGAAATGATCAATTTTATGTACACATTTCATATCTGCCATAGTTAGATCCTTCCTATCTGCCATAGTTAGATCGTCTTAGAATTTTATAAGGACCCAGAATATATACTACATACATATATTTTTTGGTTCTTCGCACTAGTTTTTAGCATACTATTTATTGAATACCATATGTGAGATAACTGACGAACCACATAGTTGTATACCAAGAATATTTGCAGAGATTATTGATGACATGCTTTCTGTTGACATATTTCATAGCTCCTATTCCTCCAATTTCCTAACTCCTATTCATAGCTCCTATTCCAGTTAGATTCATACATCATAACTGCCATCTAAGACTTTGATATGCCATTCTGTATTCATCCGGCACATACTAAGAAATTGATCGTGGCCGACAGTCGTTTATCGGTTTAAGATATTTGAGATAAAAATCGATTTTTGTATAAAATATGAGCGATCACAAATTGAGTTTATTTTCCCTAAAATCGCCATATTTCCGAAGTGATTAAAGTATTTGAAATTATTTTCAACAAAACCCAACTTTGTCCTACAAAAAGTTGGACAAACAATCAAAGGTCTGTCGTTAAACTGATTTCAATGTAATTAAAAAGTATCGGGAGAACTTTTCCGTTGATATAAAACCTGGTTAATGTACAAGGTGGCGCAAAAGTAATCTTCCTATCAGAAAATGCTATAAATTTTGCGATTGGCCCCTAATGTCAGTCCTGTTTTGACATTTGTGTAGTAAACACATGCGAAATACACGTTAATAAACAATGTTACGCTACACTGCTCCAGAACGCGGAATATTGCTGACTATTTATTTGAGATGCTGCCAGGCGTGGCAGACCCCGGAGTAGCCGTTCTGCAGAGAATATTGCTGCTGTAGCCGAGGATGTCATGGAAGCGCAGTCGACATCGACCAGACGACGTGCCACGCAAATGGGTATCAGTCGACGGTCTTTACAGCGAATTTTGGTACAAGATTTGAAGATGTTTCCGTACAAAGTCCAGACGGTGCATCAGCTGTTAGCTGCTGACCGCCAATTGCGTCTAACATACGCTCAAGCCATCCTTAATCACCACCAAGAGGAAGATGATTTTTCATCAAAAATAATCATGAGTGATGAGGCCCATTTCCATCCAAGCGGGTACGTAAATAAGCAAAATTTACGCTTCTGGGGCACTGAAAATCCGCGTGTAACACACGAAGAGCCATTACACCCGCTCAAAGTCACTGTATGGTGTGCTGTTTTTGCTGGAGGAGTCATCGGACCTTTTTTCTTCGAAGACGTAGCGGGCCAAACGGTTACTGTGAATGCTGAGCGCTACAGAGCAATGATCAACGAGTTCTTTTTGCCGCAACTTGATGAATTGGGATTGGAAAACATGTGGTTCCAACAGGACGGTGCAACGGCACACACTGCACGTGCCACAACCGATATGCTGAAGGATGCATTTCCCGGGCGCCTAATCTCCCGTTTTGGCGATTTGCACTGGCCAGCAAGATCGACTGATTTGACCGCTCCAGACTTCTTTTTGTGGGGCTTTTTGAAAACAATATCCGTCAAGAATGAGAGGATCTATCGCCGGAAGTTTTGGCCAAAGTGATGGAAAATGCCATAAAAAGGGCGCAAATGACAATCAACTGTGGCGGCGGCAATTTACATGACAACATATTCTCGACTTGATGTAAAAAAAATTAAAAGACCAAATAAAAATAATCCACAAGAAGAATCAAAGTTCTTCATTTTTTTTTTTAATTACAGCCAAATAAAATGGACCACATGATATTTCTAAAGCCAATAAATAGAAAGCATTTTCAAAAGAGCTCCCAATACATCCGGTAGGAAAGCAGTCCGGTTAGCTCAGTACTCGGACTATTTGGTACGAAAAGTTAAAGCCAATGCAGGTTTTAATATAAACAAGGCTCAAAATGTTCCTGATGGGAACTGTTCCTGATGGGAACAAAAAATATTCCTGCTGCATAATGGATGACGTACTACGGTATTCAATTAATCGAGCAAATAATTAATCGGGGTTTAGATTTAATCGGTTAATAATCGGTTAAATATAAATTATTCGATTAATTTAGTTTTTAATTGAAAAGCATTTCAACAAAACAATATGATATTTGAGATTCTTTTTATATACACATGTGAGTTTTTTAGGACATTAGTGAAATTTTCTGAAATATATTTTAAGAGAAGAATATAATTTATGAAAATGTATTAACTTAAAGGCAAAGTATGTATCTTACTCCTAAATTATCAGAGTATTTGCAAAAATATTCAATTATATGAAAGAGTTGCTTACCTAAAACATTTTAAAATTTAGATTGTATTGAAGAAATAACAAAATATAAAAAATCCACAAAAAAATAAATAATATCAAAAAAATATGGTATTTTAGGACTTTAGTGAGATTTTCTGAAATATCTTTTAAGAAAATAATATAACTTAAAAGGTTTCCTTTTAAACGATTTTTCTTTAGTTTTATTAAAACTTGACTTAGAAAAAACTCCCTCATTGATTGTAGATGTTGGAGAAATCGAAAGTAAGGCATAAGAAAGACTATCCAATTTCTCAGTTCTTTATTCAGTTTTTTAAGCATATAAAATCCTCCATTATACCATTGGAGTCCTTTTGGGATTTTTAGATTTTTAATAGTTTCGCTAAGTTCTGATAAGAGACTCGTTTCAGTAATGTCTTCAGTTTCGTCTATTATCATGTCTTCCTCCGACTCATTAGGTTCATCATGAAATATTCTAGAAAGTTTCAGTTTCTGAGCTATACTTCAAAAACCTATTGCTGGCAGGGAATGTTCATGAGTTAAGAAATAAAATATGTGTGTTTGAAACCGTATTTCTATATAAAGTACAAAAAAAAAAAGAATTTTCGGTTAATCGGTTAATCGACACAAATTAATCGGTTTATTTGTTATTTGAAAATCGGCAATTTTAAATTATTCGAACAGTTATTCGAACATACCCTAATACGTACGTATGGAACATTTTTCGCAGCTTCCGGTTCAAAAAGTAGAAAATTTTCCCAAAAAGTTCTTGGCATGGCAAGCATATGCAGTTGCGGAAAATAAGCCAAACTTTTGTTACAAAGGGATCTATAAATACCGAAATTTACATCAAGAAATGTTTACAAAAGAGGATGCTTGCATTCATAAGACTTCTTAATGTGTCCACTTATTTTTCGCCTGGCACTATGGTAAGCGAGGTCTTGAGTGGTACAAGAACAATAATGTGTTATTTGTACCAAGATAGGCAAAACCTCCAAACAGCCCAATATCTACACCAAACAGTGACTTTTTCGGTATGCATTGGCCACATTTGGATCTTGGTATCGTCCAATATTCGACAATTTTGTTTGTTGACCTACACATTTACCCAGGGTTTAAAAATCCATAGGTCTCGTCGTTGAAGATGATTTTTTGGTTGAAAAATATTTTCAGTTTCCACATTCAGCGTACATGGACCCTGTACGGATGTAGGCCTAAGTCACGACGCAAAATTCGCCAAGTTGTGGTCTTCCGTCGTGGTAAGGGTCTTGGTTTATTGTTTAATGAACCTGTAGACTCAAATTTATCCACCACTCTGTGAATAGTTCTCTCGGTAGGACGATTATGGCGAACGCAAATTGGGCGAAGCTCGCGAAAAGTTGCCCGAACAGAACAGCCATTTTGATAAAACAATTTTCCCATTTGCAGGTGTTGTTGAACGCTATATCCGTTCATGGAGATTTGGCAAAACAAACTGAATAAATGACAGCCAATTCGACGGATATAGCTTCCATAACTGTTAAAGTGCGAAGTCCCTAGCGAAGAATCGCAGGAGCAGATCATATCAATCTTGCGGCTATTACTTAAATTTCTATCTTTATTGTCTCCTTTAAGTAAATCAGTGCCACCAGGTATTTCTAATAGCTTTTTTACCCAACCGCTATCTGTGTCACCCTAATACACACTTGAAACTGAAAATTAACGATCATGATTATTTGAAATACATATCGAAAAAAAATCTAAATATAAGTAAACAACAACATCAGGTGGTGTTTTTCATTAATCTGCATATAAATCCAGTTTACAAAATTAAAAACTATAAAAACCAGAAAAGAAATTGACCGGCATTTAGTTCTACTAGTATCAAAACTTGTTAATATGCAGTAAAAATTAATACTTCTATAAAATAAAAACAATAATAATAAAAAATATTTAAATTGAATGTTGAATATTTTGTTTGGATAAAACACAGGTTTTTATTTATTTATTTGTTGCTTAAGATATTCTAGATCAACAACAAACAAGTGAACCCAAAAAAAAAAAAAAAAACAAACAGCTACAAAAGACTGGTTTATCAATCTACAAAATACAAAATTGAATCCTAATGAAGCTGAAAAACTCAGAACCTAGATAAACAGCATTTTGGGTGGTGTGACTGCTGCTGCTGGGCTATATAAAGAGCATCACTTTACTTGTCACAAGGTTTTTTCTTAATTGTGACGTCTAAGCGGTAACAGTCGAAGTTAGAAAAGTTTAGCGGGCGAAATAAAACGGTTCAAAATGAGTGATTACAAGGTAATTGGATAAAAGTCCTAGAGTTTTTTTTTGTGAACAAAATTGAGAAAATGAGAATTTAAATTGTTAAATAAATACATGATTTCTTTAGTGACATAACTACAAATTGTTAACACGTGTTTAAACTAAAATTAATAAGAATAGTTTTTTAAAGAAAAAAAAAAAAAAATAAAGCGAAAAAAATTAAATTATAAAGAATATGTTAAAAAAAATGTATATAAATTGATTAAATATGAAAAACAACAACTTGATATAGATAAATGAAATTATGCTTTCTTTGTATACTGAAAATATATTTAAAGGAAAATTGAAAAAAAAAACATTTAATCATTTTAAAGCATCCATTTTACAACCTGTCTTATCAGTTGTAATGTTCTATTGTGGCAAATAGTTGTTAAATTATAAATGAATTTTAAACAACTTTGGTAAAAAATATAAATGGAATGATGTGAATTTGTCAACATTGAGTCAAAATATGGTAAACAATTGAAAGAACTTTTAGAAAACTTTATATTAGAACCGAAGGGTAGACTAACGTAGTACAGGGATATCAATACTTCGAAATATTGTTCGCGCTGATATGTCAAATATAAACAGGAGATTAGTCTCCCATTGTGCGGAAACTCTCCTGTCAAATACCTAACTCAGTTTTCAAAAACCTATTAGTAAAAAAAAACTATATGAAAACAAAAACAACACTCGTATGTGTGATTATTTTGAGTAAAATTTTTGATTGAGTTTTTTTTTGAATTTAATATTGGGAAAAAACAATTGAAATTGAGAAATCGGTATAATAAAATTCTAAACCATTTATAAGGATTGCTGCATAATCAACATATGACTGCTCAAACAGTATTCCGGGGGAACATTTCTATGGGGGATAGGTGAAATCATGGACCGATATTACCCATTTTCAATACCAAACAAACCTTATCAACAGAAAGTATTTGTGAAAATGTCAACCAGCCAGCCAGAAAGACTGACGGACTTGGCTAGATCGTCTTAGAATCTTATGAGGACCCAGACTATATATATTAATCTGGGTCTGTGACAAATATGTTGGTATGTTACAAAGGGAATGACAAAATCAATATACCCCCAAATTGAAATTAAGAAATCCAAATTAATATTGAGAAAATTCAAATTGAATGTGAGAATCTAAGATAACCCGAATTGTCAACGTGTGTCCATATGGACACGTACATAAGATGTTGATAAAAGTGCGCATTAAATGCAAACAAATGTCTTTAGAATAACGGTACATATGGATACATCATTTTATCCCTTACTTTGTATATCAAACTGTAAAAAAGTAGTTTTATACCCTTCATCATATATAAGTTTGTCATTCCGTTTGTAATTACTACATTTTTCACTTGCGACCCCACAAAGTATATATGTATATTCTGGATCGTTATATATAGCTGTGTCTGTTAGTCAGTCCGTCTGTATGTTGAAATCATACGTGTTTCATACATCAATATATCCGCTGTAGACCTGGTTCAGTTGCTATATAAAATCGAGAAAATCGGCCCTCAAATGGTTGAGATATAAGGAAAAACCAGGACAACCTCGAGTTTTTACCTATTTTTTTTTATCTATATCTATTTTTATACCCTTTACCTTCGTGAGAAGGGTATATATAAGTTTGTCATTCCATTTGTAATTTTCATAATATAATTTTCCGACCCTATAAAGTATATATATTCTGGATCCTTATAGATAGCGGAGTCGATTTAGCCATGTCCGTCTGTCTGTTGAAATCAATTTTCTGAAGACCCCATCTTTGGGATCCAAATCTTCAATAATTCTGTCAGACATGCTTTCGAGAAGCTTCCTATTTAAAATCAGCAAAATCCGTCCATAAATAACGAAGATATGGCAAAAAAACCTATATTTTTGGCCTATTTTTGATCTATATCTGGATTACTAAGTCATAAATATAGACAATATGGATATATAATGATAGATAGTCCATTGAAAGTCCATTGCAACGATGTATACAAGGCTAAGGTAAGTTGGACCTACAATGGGTCGAAATCGGGAATAATATTTTTTTACCCGAATTTTTTTTCGCAAAAAACATTTTTTACTAATAAATTAAACAATATAAATTTTAAAAAAATTTGGAAAAAACTTAAAAAAACAATTTCGAAAAAAAAAATAAATGTTTTTTTTAAATTTTATTTTAAAGTATAATTTGGTATAAGATTCGCCACAGCCGAATATAGCTCTCTTACTTGTTTATCTATATAACCTATTTTTGATCTATATACGTCATTGATATAGACAATATGATATCCAATGATAGATATTTCAAAGACCTTTGGAACGGCGCATATAAGTCCAAAGTAATGTGGTCAAAGGTAAAATGGGTCGAAATCGGGAATAATATTTTTTTACATCGAATTTTTTTAAAAAAAAAAAAAATAAGAAACCACTAATTGAAATTGAGAAATCAAATATTTATATTGAGAAATTAAAAATTTTATATGACATTTTTTAAATAAATTTTTCTTATAAAATACATAAAACGAAAATAAATTTTGTTTACTTTTAATCCTAATAGAAATTTATTATTTCTCAATATATCGCACTGGTTCCTCTAAAGAGAGTCAACTCAAAATTTTTCAATTTTCACTTTTTGCAAGAAATCGATATACAGTGGTCATATCTATCCACTGTAAAAATCTTACATCATTTTCTCTACTCTTTCGCCAAAAAATACAGTTATATCCATCTTCAACTTTCATTGAAATGTATTAAAAAAAAAATTGTTGTTTGTCACTACTGAACATTTTTAAATTTAAAGTTGACTCTCTTTAGAGGAACCAGTGCGATATATATAGGTATCAAGTTGTATTTCCTCAATTTTAATTTTCTGAATATTAATTTGGATTTCTCAATTTCAATTGGGGGTTTTTCAATATTAATTAGCTGTTCTGAATTACAATTTGTATTGTCTCAATATAAATTTAGTTTTTCTTAATTTTAGAAATGGTGTAGAATTTTATAAAAAAAAAATTATTTAAAAAATTTCATATTAATTTGTTAATATTAATTTTGATTTCTCAATTTAATTTGTAATTTTAAATTTTAATTAGTTTTCTTAAAATTCATTTAGATTTTTCTTCTTTAATTTGCATTTTCCCAATATTAATTTGAAATTCTCAATGCATAATTTGGATTTTGTCAAGTTCAACTAGAAATGGTGAAAACTGACACTATTTATACAAAATATTTAAATAAAACATTAAAAATCTATAAATTATAACTACATGAATTCAGGTCATTGATTTATTTATTTAATTATTTATACAATACAGATTATAATTAAAATTTGTAGAAACAAGTTTATTTTAATCTAATAATAGATGATTGAAAGTAATAAAATTTATAACAGCGGGATTAATTAACTGTGATAAAGAAAATTTCAATAATTTATATGTGTATAATAATTTAAATATTGTTAATTTTATCATGAAAAAAATTATAAAAATTATAGCTTTTTAATGAATATTTATTTAGAATTTATTTATTTCCACTGTCTTTGGGTACTTCTTAAAACATTAAAATTGTTGATTTCAATTCAGGGTATATATGTATTTCATAAATTTATGTTCCGTCTTAGAGAATTTTTTTGAATGCCGGTCAAGATAGCGTGATTCTACATCACTAAACAATATATTGTTAAGTTTTCACCTTTTAATAACGATGGTGTATTTATTTCCTTTAAATGGTTTATTTATTTCCTTTAAATAAACCTGATAGTTTTGATTGCAAACGAAATCAGTTTAGTAGTTTAAAATTGTAACAACTCTTTATTTATTTAAATGTACAACAACAACAGTTTAAATAGCCACTATGTGTTTTTAATACACACACACACGTTTATATTACACACTTTATAAACTCACTGGTAATGTACAAAAATCCACTGGTAATACAGTTGATGTTTATTCGAACAGCGACTATGAGAAACTCACTAACGACTGCAACCTCTGCCAGTATTTATACACACGCCATATTTCGTGAATCTTCTGCAATGATCTTAACGGACTAACTAGTATATTCGAATTCTAGAGCTTTCGATGCTATTGTTAACAGCTTAAACATTCAGTGTTGCCATACTTTCAAACAATGCTCAACTCTAAGCTGTTATTCAATGTTGTATGTTCCACTGCTATGTTAATAATCCCAACAGATATGTTAATTGCTGTTAACATAAATAGAAAGGTTGGGAAGTATTAGGCAACTTTATTTGAACTCAAATTTCGTGCCTTATCGGCTCTGAAATTTGAAAATACAATGATAAAATATTGATTTTTTCAGTTTTGCAACAACTTGTTATTAAATAATAATTTTCACACTTATGCCCAGTTTTTGACTTCGTATTTAAATACGTATTTAGTTAATTTTTACTTAAATTTAAATGGTATTTAAATACAGTTTGAGTTTTTCAGTGCTATATAATTTTTCTTATTTAAATAAGATAAAAGTGTGGTAGCACTACTAAATATCAAAAAATTATCGATAGTTTTGTATAACACAGCTGTTCAAGCAAAACAAAAATTGATACATTTTGCCAAATAAGAAAAAAAAAGGTTATTAAACAATAAAATATATGTAGGAAAATGCACAAAAGAAGCCCCAACTTCACCGCATCGGAAGTGT
The DNA here is from genome assembly GCA_942486065.2 of Calliphora vomitoria. Classification (NCBI taxonomy): domain Eukaryota; kingdom Metazoa; phylum Arthropoda; class Insecta; order Diptera; family Calliphoridae; genus Calliphora; species Calliphora vomitoria. Next base: position 109,712,165 of record OW818030.2, on the reverse strand, counting down.
AGTTTTTGTTAGATGCCGTAAAAAAATACAGCGCTACAATAGAGTGAAAAGAAAACAGACAACAAAAGACAGCTGTTAAAAACATATGGTAGTTTATGAAACTTAAATAGAATTTAAATGGCCAACGTTGGCCACTTAAGTATCACTTAAAAAAGCACTGAGAAACCCATTTTCGTATTTAAATAGAACTTAAATATAATTAATATTTAAATACGAAGTCAAAAACTGGCTCTTAGTAATAGTTAATCGATCGTAATCTATACAGAACTATTTTTCTAAAAATATATAAAAGTATAAACAAATATCAGCAAATCATTCCATAAAAACAATCAACATATAGAATTCATTAATTGTTGAGGTAATCCATAATAAAATTCATTCAATATTTCAAAGATTCCATATTTGTTAAAACAAATTTAATCCAAATTGAATTTGTTTTACTCATTCACAAAAAAAAAAAGAAAATAGATCTTCATTGAAATTTAATTTTTAACATTTTTTAGAGAAATAAATTGTTATACTCATGTAGATTGTGCCTTTACCTAAAACGTAATTTCCAATGGGAAGCCTGGCCCATCGTCCCCCAGTTTAAAAGTTACATATATGCAATTCATCCACTGTATAATGTTTTATCTATTGTCTAAACTTTAGACTTCAAAGCATACGCATCAAAGTATTTTAAATTAATAAAGTTTACAGAAGATTGATTTGTAAATGACTGTTTTAATTTTTTTTAGATGATTATGGTTACACAGTACACCACAATACGATTACAAATATTGGGTTGCATATTTGTTGAATCACCAAACAAAAAGTTAAAATTATTTGGAAATAAAATTGGTGTATTTTCAATACAAAATATTAAAAAAGTTAATGCTTTAAAATTTCTGAAAAAAACTATTGTAGTGGTTAGTTTATACTCCATAAACTGTTAGAAGTACAACCATACCCGTACACTACCCCTGATGAAACAGTCAAAAACTAGTTATGTGTTTCTCTTTGTATGCATTATTGTTTAGCTACTAACATCGAAAGTCTTAAAAGTGTATTAACGATTACTCTATGCTTTAACAAAAATATACAGGGGTTCTGAAATAGCATTTATGTTTTTTTGGAGTCCATAGAGTTCGGAAATTCATATATCTCTCATTTATTCTCAAATTGTTTTTGAACATTCTAGTGTAAACAACAAAGTTTTTTTGTTTCGAAAATGCTGAATTATTGTACTCAGTGTAGCCAGATGTGGGGATTTCTCCCCAATTTGGGGATTTGATGAATAATTTGGGGACAAAATTTCATGGGGAGGGATTTGGGGATTTCAACAAAATTTGGGGATATTACATGCATTTTATAAAATTTTTGGGGATTTTAAATGTTTAAGCAGTTTTAATTTTGACTTTATACTATTTATTCATATTTCGTGTAAACAAATTTTATTTTTTAAAAAATTGTTATCTGTGTTTAAAAATGTTCATCACATTGTTTCAAATTTCGTGAAAAGCACAAAAATGATTGACATGCATTTCGGGACTTTTTTGTTTCTAGGACACTTTCTAATTTAATATCAAAAAATTAATAAAAGTAAAATATAGAAGCAAAGGGTTTCACTAAAGTTAACAAATATTGGGCGTATGACTTAAAAATGCGGGATTTACTATAGATGAAGGGTACACATCTGTCATTCATTTTTATTTAGTTATTGAACATTGTAGTATAAACAACAAAACGTTATACGCGGGAAGTTTTGCTTTAATTTGAAAAAAAATGCCGTTGAAGCACACCGATTGCTCACCAAAGCTTATGGTGAGTGTGTTCCATCGGTTTCAACGTGCGAGAGATGGTTTGTGCGGTTCAGAAGTGGTGATTTTTTTTACACGGAAGACAAAGATCGCCCAAGCCACCCAAAAACGTTTGAAGACCGAGAATTGGAGGCATTACACCATGAAAATTGTTCTAAAACTCAACAAGAGCTTGCTAAATCATTGGGAGATACTTAAGCAGCAATTCAATCAAAACGTTTGCGAGCAGCAGGATTCATCAAAAAGCAAGGAAATTGGGTACAATAGGATTTGAAGCCGAGACCTTGAAAGATGATTTTGCATTTCCGAAATAATGCTTGAACGCTATAAAAGAAAATCATTTTTGCACGAAATCAATATTTGCGATGAAAAATGAATCCATTACCATAACCCGAAGTGTAAGAGATCGTATGTGAAGCCCGGCCAACCAACCGAATCGACTCCAAAGCCAAATACCCATGGCGCTAATTCTCTGATTTGGTGGGAATAAAAGGGTGTTATCTAATAAGAGGTGACCAAACCATCATAGGGAATCTGTACCGAACACAACTGATTCATTTGAAGCGTGCATTGGTCCAAAAATGCACAGAACATGCGGCCAGACATGAAAGCGTAATATTCCATCATGACAACGCTAGGCCACATGTTGCAATACCTGTTAAAAACTATTTAGAATGATTTGATTGGGAAGTTTTGTCTCACCCGCCTTATAGTCCGAAACGTGTCCCGTCCGACTAATATTTGATTCGAGCGATGCAGAACGCTCCCTCTGGGATACGATTCACTTTGGAACAGATTATCCAATTTTGGCTTGAATCGTTCTTGGCCTCAAAAGATGAGCACTTCTTTTGACTCGGAATACATATGTTGCCAGAAAGATGGGTAAAGGGCATAACCATCAATGGCCAATACTTTGAATAAATTTATATTGTACAAAAGTTTCAAAATAAAAGATAAACATTTATAAAAAATCCCGCATTCTTAAAACATCCAATATTAATTTGGTTTTCGGTACTTAATTTTAAATGTATGCCTATGAAGTTATTAGGACAGATGGATGTTATTAGGATAAAAAGAAAGGATCAATGGAAAGTACAAAAATATGGGACTGTAACTGCGTTATTTTTCCTTAGTTTTGCAATGACTTCTGTTAAAATGATCATGTAATTTTCTGCAACTTGACCTATTTATAGCAACGAAAACAATATTTTACAGAATACAGCATTGTTTTCATTAAATCAAGTTTTTAAGCCTTAAAAAAAACTTAAAAATTTTAAAAAATATACAGACTCAGGATTATATTTATTATCAAAAACATAGTTTTGGACAATAGAAATAATAAACCGGTTACAAATACGGCTTTAGCTGAAAAAAACGATTAATCGGTATTTCAGTTTTTTTTTTAGAAATTAGAAAAATTTGTTCTTTTATTATAATAACATTTTGGGGACAAAATTGGGGATTTCAATTACGAAATGGGGATTTTTTGGGGACATCTATTATCAGATTGGGGACATGAGGTAACATATTTCTGGCAACACTGATTGTACTCACAAAGGAAGTTTTCCTTTACTTCTTTAATTTGAAAAAAAAAAAAAAACGTTTCGCTGAAGCGCACCGGTTGTTCGCTATTCACTCAAATGAGCGAAGTGAATCGTTTATCGTACTGAGCGTTTTCATTTTTTTGACACTGAAGACAAAGATCGTACAGGCCAGCCAAACAAGTTTGAAAACCAAGAATTGGTTGGCATTTACTCCATGAAGATTGTTGCCAAACTCAACAAGAGCTGACAAAATCATTGGGAGCTACTCAAGCAGCAATTTCAAAATGTTTGCGAGCAGCAGGATTCATTCAAAAGCTGTGAAATTATGTCCCATTCAAACTGAAGACGAGAGACCTTGAAATGCTATTTTGCATGTACGAAATAAAGCCTCATTATCTCTAAATAAAGATATAAAAGTGTAAATGAGCCGACAGGTGTCTGGTACTTTTAGTAAATTCAATATGCCTCTATTAATCTTTATATATCCTAAATAAATAAATATAGGAATAAAATGTTTAATTCATGAACAATGACCCAGAACAATAATGAGTAGACATTTTTTTGGTACTTTTTTGAAATTCGAATTTTCAAGGGGAAAAAATAGTATCCGTTTTTGGTAATTGTTTATTGAAAGTTATTTTCTCATGAAATATTTGGTCAATTCACAGTCATATTGTCCTAATATATCACGACTCGGCTTAACCGCGTCTTAGGCAATCGGCGTTGGTCTCTGCTGTTTCGTTACGATAACACAATAAACGTAGCATATAAAGTAGTATTATTTTATGACATTTTTTGTTTGAAAAGCAATAAAAACCATTGTGAAATATTAAGATATTATGACAATATGACATAATAAGAGACCTTGTGAATTGACCAATTGTATTATTTTCTAATTGCACATTTTTACAGCTAATTAAATTTTCAAAATTATTTCTACACACAAAAAAAAAGTTACAAGATGCGATAGGAACCTTAAGTACTAAGGGGTAAAAAGAGGCAAACTTCACTATTTGGTACTTTTTTATACCCACTATCAAAAAAGATGGGGCAACATTTGTTCCTACACAGAAAAAAGAAATTCATAATTGGAATGAATTTTGTAATAGATATTATTAATCGAACATGACTTTTTTTTCCCAAACTTTTTTCATTCGGAATAACAACATGTTCATAAATATTATGAAAGTGTACATGATGAAATTTTTTGCTTTTTTTGCATAAATTTCTAGATATTTTATAATAAATTGCATTACAATTGCATTACCTAATGGCTTAGTTCAAATATGTTTGTAAAATAGCCCTATATTACCAATTATTCAAGATGAATCAAAAAAGTCTGAAATGTAAAAAAATATCATTAAACATCATTTAGCTTCCATTAATATTAAAGCATTTCATCTGCTTCATAAAATGCAGTCAATATCACGCATATTTGCTCATTTTGTAGCTGAAAATCATAAAAAACATAAAAATTTTCCAAGGAAAATTTCAAACATTTTCAAACAACATAAAAATATAAACAAGTTAGATAGATATATTCGGCTGGGCCGAATCTTATATACCCTTCACCAAACTATACTTCAAAATAAAAATTTTTAGGTAATTTTAGGTAAACAAATTTTTTTTCCAGTTGTTTTTTTTCATTTTTTGGAAAAAAAATATTTTTCGAATTTTTTTTTTTAAAGTTTTTATGTAAAATTTTTTTTAAATTTAAATTTTTTTTTTTTAAATTTAAATTTTTTTTTTTTTAATATTTAGCGAAAAAAACTTTTGGAAAAAAAAAATCTGGTTCAAAATTTTTCCCGATTTTGACCCATTGTAGGTCCAACTTACTATGGTCTTATATACGTCGTTGCAAAGGTCTTTGAAATATCTATCATTTGATATCCATATTGTCTATATTAATGACTTAGTAATCTAGATATAGGTCAAAAAATAGGTAAAAAATCGAGGTTGTCCTGGTTTTTTCCTTATATCTCAGCCATTTGTGGACCGATTTTGCTGATTTTAAATAGCAAACTTCTCGAAAGCATGTCTGACAGAATTATTGAAGAGTTGGATCCCGAAGATATCTGGGGTCTTCAGAAAATTGATTTCAACAGACAGACAGACAGACGGACAGACAGACAGACAGACAGACAGACAGACAGACAGACAGACAGACAGACAGACAGACAGACAGACAGACAGACAGACAGACAGACAGACAGACAGACAGACGGACATGGCTTAATCGACTCCGCTATCTATAAGGATCCAGAATATATATACTTTATAGGGTCGGAAAATTATATTGTGGAAATTACAAACGGAATGACAAATTTATATATACCCTTCTCACGAAGGTGAAGGGTATAATAAATGAAAATTGAAATATTTTTTTCAAGCCTCCTAGATTTTATTTAAAAACAAAAAATATGAAAAAAATCATACTATTTAAGAAATTATTTATAAATTTTATGAAACTTTTTTCTGTGTAGTTAATTTATAAAGAACATATTTACGATGTTTTGAAGTTTTAACTTTAAGATTTTCAATAAAACGAAGTGATCGAGAAAAACTATAAGTATTTCCATACTCTATGGACTCCAACAAAACAGAATTGCTGCATGAGAAACCCTTGCATATTTTATTCGTTCACTGTGTTATTATCATGTGATTTAATAAATACAAGAAAACTTATTAATAAAAAAACTGAAATTTTTATATTTTTTACCAGCATTATGTTAAAGTTTTCTTCCGAATGGATTTGTGTTATAAAAGAAAAAATAGCACATTCATTGTTGTAGACATATCATAGCGATTCAACAAGTCCTAGAACTTTGTTTTACTTGTTGAAACTAAGAAAAGTTGTTTAATATAAATATTTTATTTATAAGTTTCATCACTACTATCACAAGGTTGAAATCTAATTAGTTTATTTTTGTGCTTTTAAACAAGACTGGTAAGGCTCCTAGAGGAAAATTTCACCTATTTCCGGTCACTAGGACTGATATAAATATAGAAAAAAAAAAAAATATTGTTGAAGCAGCTAGTATTACCTCATCCCTTCTACTTTATATACTTATTACTTCAGGCCATTTTGCCCATTGTCTCGATATTCAGATATTTTCTATTAAAATGTTTATTATTTTCTTTTTCGCTTTATTAATTACATCTCTCTGGTGTCTGCGAAAATGTTCATATAAAAAATATCCAATAACCCAGCATGAATTAACATTTTATTTTGCTGCTTTTATAAAAATACTGCTACTTAAGATAAGTATATTCAATGCATGTGTTGTATGAATAGTAGAATGCTCCATGGTTTTATGGACAAAAAGACAATATCAAGCTGCTGGTTGTAAATCCCTCTACAATTGTTATTTGGAATGTAAAAACACTTTCTGCAAAATATTTTTATGATTGGATGAAGCTAAATTGAAAAAGGTGCAGTTTTTGACAATAATTTTTACCTTTATTCAATTCTAATGAAACAATTTCAGCGGGGCCTAGCAAAATCTTTGTAATAACTTGATATTACTGAATAACTTACTTTTCAACTTGGCAACTACATACCGTTTGCATTACATAGCAGTTGTCGTATAATGAATTTTTTGTAATCTTTTATATAACTGCTTACTTTCTAGCCATTTGCATAAGCATAATCTGTTTTTACTGATAACGGTTTTTGAGTGACCTAACTATCAATAAGTTATTAAAGTCATTACAACTATTGTAACTACATAGTTTTAATAACAATTTTTATATGTGTCTCCAATAAAATCAGTGTGTTAAAATAATGAGTTAAAATGCTATTGTGTAAGTAGTGAAATGTCAGAATTTAGCATTAAAACTCATTACTTGCTGGGGTGTTATGGTCAGAATTCATAAATACATTTTTATGTTGGAATCTAATAAGTACAAACATATTGAATGGCTCTGAAAACGTAAACAAACTATTCGTGTTTAAATCAAACATTTCATTCATAATAATCTTTTATCAAGAGAACGTGTGAAAACTCATAAAGTGTATGAAATATTTATGAAAACAAATATAAACGATTGAAAATAAATCAATGAATGATTTTATGAAAATGTTGGACAAAAAAGAAAAAAGAAAAAACAAATCTATCAATCTCAAACATATGATGTATAAATGAATGACGAAACTACTGCATATCAAGCATTAATTGGCTGTGTTGAATCCGATTACCCTTCTTCACCGTAGTATAAACACATATGGGCAATTCCACCAGAATGACTACCACGACTGAAAAAATAAAAACCCTTGAAACTTTTTTTAAGATGATTTGAATAGGAGAAAACACTAAAATGTTACTATGTGAAAGTATTTAGAGCATATTACAACATTTTAAGAGCAAAAATAATAGTTTGAACTGACTATATTTTTAATTTAATTGGTTTTAGGCTAAGATTGTGGCGAAAATTAAGCTATCAATTATCATGTAGTATGAAAGGAATTTGTTTATTAAAACCGAATATAAAATTTCTATTATTTTTTTTTAGTTTTTGTATACACATATTTACAGAATATACACACAGAAAACAGATTGGTTGGAAAACGGTTACAATTACATATTTTTAATAAGCTAAATCAATATTTTGTTATTGTTATTAAAAATCTACTAATTTGACCGATTTTCTGTGTTAAGAATTGTAAAACCATTATTATAATTGAATTAAGGTTCAGACTATTGTTATATCAGTTGATGTTACCAATTTATTACTTTTTAAATTAGTTTTTGTTAATTCGGTGATTACAACTAAATTGAATTCTGCTATTATGCGTTTAAATTCCAAATATTGGTGAATGTAATAGAAAAATTCGATTGTGATATTAATAAAAAAGTAGCATTCGATGTTCTCAACCAAAATAAATTTAAAATTTGGTAGATTGTTATCTGACTTTTTTGAAAAAAAAAAAAAATTATTAAACTAATATAATACAAAATAGAAAACAAGCAACTCATTTGTAATCTAAGGCTGGAAAACCAGATAGATATGGATTTTTCTACAATATTTTAAACAAAAACTGAAGAATATGTTGGAGTAAGTATACGTGTATAATACAAAATAAGCAAATTCTGAAAATGTCTTTCTTTTGGCAAATTCTAATAAGTGGGCATAAAAAACATAGAATATATTTCCAAAAATTTGATCTCTCGTGTGCTAAAACCTGCTAGGCCGACTTTATGGCCAATCTATGGTAACTAATATGTAAGTGGAGCGATCTTATAATGTACTTATGTATATACTTATTAAGTGAAAGGATTTTTTCTAAATTTATATAGGCAAACATACATGTGTATGTAGATATATTACAACGATTGTGTAATGTCTGGTGCCACTACTATTCGGATCAAATAAGTACATGGATAAAATCAAATTCCTGAAAAAATCGCAACCTCAAAACCAATTTATTTTTGCACGACTGTCTTTGCTCTACATTAAGTTGGATTTCATCTGAAATATGTACATATATAAACAGTCCCGTAATGTTCCGATGGAGCTAAATTTCTCCTAAAGTAAAATACTATTTTCGTGCATTACAAAAATCATTGATGTATTGGCTGAGTTTTGTTTTCTATTATTATTGTATTATGAGTTTTTCTTTGTTAATTTTGTATTTTCAATAAAAAAAATTAAAAAAAACGTCAAACCATTTTGAAACTAATTCACAATAGTAATAGATATTTTTCATTTAAAATGGTTACACGTACTCTATGAATTCGGTAGTTTCAATCGAATTAGGTGATAGTATTCATAACCGACAAAATTCGATTGGCGACAAATTCGGTTGCAACAACGAATCTGTTTTCTCTGTGTATGTATATTGTTTTACTATAGGAGAAAAATATGTCACGTACGGTATGTCACGTACGATATTAAATTTTATTTATTATAAAATCATCCAAATATTATTTTTATTTAAATATATTTTTATTTATATTAAAATATTTGGTTTAGTGTAAGAAATTAAAAGAAAACAAGAAACACCTTTAAAGATTCGCAAATTTTCGTATATTTCTCAAAATTACTTCCGTTTTATGTCACGTACGATATGCCTTTATTTTGCTCTATATTTTGGACAACAATTTTTCGAAAGAACTTATTATTTTTTTAAAATATAGTTCCCTCTGAATGGAACATAAAGACCAAATTATTTTTCAGATACTCTTATTTTTGGAAAATCTATTCCACTCTATAGGCTTACAAATGTCACGTACGATGATATGGAATTGTCCATATATTATTGGCTATATGTATCAGTAATCAAATATCAAAAGCTTAGTTTTGGTGAGACTGCGTAAAGTTTTTTTGTGAACTAATAATTAAGTTTTTTATAAATAAAGTATTTTATTGAATAATAGACTGTTTCACTAAATGCGAACGAACATTTCTTCTTTTTTATTTTATGTATTGAAAACAAGAAAAAACTTAAAGATAAATTAATAATAAAAAAGATTTTTGAACAGGGTTTTATTCAAATCATTTATTTTAAATTCGAATTTTCGAACCTATTTTATTTTTTATTCAAAATTTTTAAGTTCGAAATTGAAAAATTTAAGAAATTGGCAAAAATTAAAATTGTTTTTCAAGAATTTTCATTATTTCAAGGTCATTTTAACAGCTTTCAAAAAATTTCTAACATAAGTTCGAATTATCGAACATAATATTCCATTGTCATCAGGTTCAAGCATGATCTAGAGAAATGATCTCTAACATAACTTCGAATTTGATTTCGAATTTTCGAATATAAGAAGCATTAATGCCAATTTTTTTTCAAACTAACATTGCAAATTAACTTTTGTAAAAAAGATTCTTATGAAAAAAGCTTTTTGTAAATTTGTGCCTGGATTTTTTTTGGGAGAAATGTTGTTTTAAACATTCTTTTTATGAAAAATGTTTTTTGTGATAAAGGTTTTTGTTAGGATATAATAGATTTATGAGAAATTCTTTATAAAACAAGTTTTTTTGATTAAAGCTTTTTTGGCAATAGCGTTTTTGTGAGAAAAGCTTTCTAGAAAAAGATTTTTGAAAAAAATGTTTGTGAAAAAAACATTTTTAAGATAAAAGCTGTTTGTGAGAAAGCTTTTCTCACAAAAACGTTATTGCCAAAAAAAGTTTTAATCAAAAAACCTTTTTTTATAAAGAATGATAATAGTTTTTTGTGAGAAAATCTTTATAAAAACAGTTTTTGTCAGAACGTTTTGTTATCAAAATTTTTTTTTTGAAAAAAGTTCCTGGCAAAAATGTATTATGTGATTTTTTTGGTGTAAAAACTTGTTGTGAGAAAGCTTTTTTTGGGAAATAGTTTTGTTGTGAGAAAAGGTTTTTATGAAAGAAACTTAGTTTTTTTTTATGAAGAAGCTTTTTATCAAAAAATTTCTGGCGAAAATTTTTTTTTTTTGGTGAAAGCTTTATGGTAGAAATTTTTTTGGAAAAAGGCTGTGAAAAAGCTTTTTATGCAAAAAAATTAAAACAATTTTTTTATTTGGGGAAAAAGTATTAATGAAAAAGTAAGAGAGCTATGTATATTCGGCTGTGCCGAATCTTATGTACCCTTAAACTTTAAAATAAAATTTAAAAAAAAAAAATTTTTTTTAAATTATTTTATTTTTTTTTCGAAATTGTTTTTTAAAAGTTTTTTCCAATTTTAAAATAAAATTTTTTTATTTTTTTTTTAATTTGTGAAAAAAATTCGGGTTAAAATTTTTTTTTCCCGATTTTGACCCATTGTAGGTCCAACCTTATATACATCGTTGCAATGAACTTTGAAATATCTATCATTAGATATCCATATTGTCTATATTTATGATTTAGTAATCGAGATATAGATCTAAAATAGATGTTGACTCGGATTTTTGCTTATATCTGCGTTATTTATGGACGGATTTTGCTGATTTTAAATAAGAAACTTCACAATAGCATGTCTGACAGAATTATTGAAGATTTGGATGCCGAAAATATCTGGGGTCTTCAGAAAATTGATTTCAACAGACAGACAGACGGACATGGCTAAATCGACTTCGCTATCTATAAGGATCCAGAATATATATACTTTATAGCGTCGGATAATTATATTGTGGAAATTACAAACGGAATGACAAACTTATATATACCCTTCTCACGAAGGTGAAGGGTATAATAATAATTTGTTGGACTAAGGATAAATTTTGGCTGGAATAGTGTGTTTAAGTTTTTTCTGACTCACTCTTTATGGGAGCTTTGACTAATTATGGACCGGTAATCATAATCATGAATCCCGTATAACTTATTGGGAACGAAATTTTGTGTAGATACCTATATAAATGATTTAATCAAAATGTCTTCGAGATATAAAGGTGTAAATATTGGGAGACAATTTTATTAGATTAAAAAATAAGTTTTTTTAAAATGCGTTTTTTGGAGAAAATTTAATTTTTTTGTTGGAAAAAGCTTTTTTTTTGGGTGCAACTTTTTTTATGAAATATTTTTTTTTTTTAAGAAGAGCTTTTATTGAAAAACGTGAACAATGTTTTTTAAGACATATTTTTTGGTGAATAGCTTTATAACAAATTTTTTTGGTGAAAAAAGTTTTAATTTGGAAATATATTTTGGGTATAAAAAAAGTGTGTTTAAAAAAAAAAAAAAAAAAAAAAAAAAAAAATAGTTTTTGGGACTTTTTGTTAAAGCATTTTTTAGTAAAAAAATCTTTTTATTAGCTGTATTCTTTTATTATGTTAAACTGATAAACAATTTTATAGAAATATAAGAAAATCATAATACTTTTACAATGTATGGTGTACGATATGAAATCACCATGTGGGTGATTTATTTTATGAGGAAAAGAAAAAACACAAACATTAAAAAAATACTAAATACATGTTATCACACTTTCGTTTCATTATGATTTTCCAGTACATGAGTGGTTTTGGTTCTCACTTCTCATCCGAAGATCCCAGATGTCCAAACGCATTGCCCGAAGGACAAAATACACCACAAAAGTGTGCCTACGGTTTGTATGCTGAACAATTATCGGGTACAGCATTCACAGCGCCACGTCACGAAAATGCACGCACTTGGTTCTATCGCATCAATCCTAGTGCCAAACATCAGCCATTCCAGGCATATGAAACAGCTGGAAAACACTTGAGTCATAATTGGGATGAACAAAAACCAAATCCCAATCAGGTAAGAAAAAAATATTAAAACATTAACAGCTACTTCTACGGCTTAACTTTAGAATTTTTCAAACAAATTTCTTTCCTAATAAGTAAGTAGTAAAAAGAGTGCAAAGTGTATTGATGTTAAATTCATTTGCTCTTTTCTATTGACTAGAAAAAAATATTTTTCGACCAAAAACATAAACCACTGGTTTCTTTATATTTTCCTTTCAAAATGTTTTGCTATTATTGTGCATGTATGTTTTTGTTTTAGATGCGTTGGAAACCATTCGATATTCCTAGTGGAAATGAGAAAGTAAATTTTGTTCAAGGTCTACACACTGTCTGTGGTGCTGGAGATGCTCGTTCTCGTCATGGTCTGGCTGTTCATGTGTATCTCTGTAATACGTCTATGGAAAATACAGCTTTTTATAATAGTGATGGTGACTTCTTAATTGGTATGTTTTCTAATTCGGTTTTTGTTTCACCATTTTATTTTCTATACTTTTTGTATTTTTTTTTGCGTTAAGTTTTATTTTATGTTATTATCTAGTTGTTGGTATGACCATCTTAAATTATTATCTATTATTATGATGCATAAAGCTGGAAACATTTCTAATAAAGGATAAGAGAATTGTATAAGTTCTATGACTTTTATGCAGATTTAAACATTAATGTTTGAATATTGAATGGAAAATACTTATGTATTTTTTTTAAGATAGATAGATAAAAATGTTATTACGAATAAGTGTATTTCATGGACAACTTTTCTCTAGAAAAATAGTCCATTTCATGGACAACTTTTCTCTAGAAAAATAGTCCATTTCATGGACAACTTTTCTCTAGAAAAATAGTCCATTTCATGGACAACTTTTCTATAGAAAAATAGTCCATTTCATGGACAACTTTTCTATAGAAAAATAGTCCATTTCATGGACAACTTTTCTATAGAAAAATAGTCCATTTCATGGACAACTTTTCTATAGAAAAATAGTCCATTTCATGGACAACTTTTCTATAGAAAAATAGTCCATTTCATGGACAACTTTTCTATAGAAAAATAGTCCATTTCATGGACAACTTTTCTATAGAAAAATAGTCCATTTCATGGACAACTTTTCTATAGAAAAATAGTCCATTTCATGGACAACTTTTCTATAGAAAAATAGTCCATTTCATGGACAACTTTTCTATAGAAAAATAGTCCATTTCATGGACAACTTTTCTATAGAAAAATAGTCCATTTCATGGACAACTTTTCTATAGAAAAATAGTCCATTTCATGGACAACTTTTCTATAGAAAAATAGTCCATTTCATGGACAACTTTTCTATAGAAAAATAGTCCATTTCATGGACAACTTTTCTATAGAAAAATAGTCCATTTCATGGACAACTTTTCTATAGAAAAATAGTCCATTTCATGGACAACTTTTCTATAGAAAAATAGTCCATTTCATGGACAACTTTTCTATAGAAAAATAGTCCATTTCATGGACAACTTTTCTATAGAAAAATAGTCCATTTCATGGACAACTTTTCTGTAGAAAAATAGTCCATTTCATGGACAACTTTTCTATAGAAAAATAGTCCATTTCATGGACAACTTTTCTGTAGAAAAATAGTCCATTTCATGGACAACTTTTCTATAGAAAAATAGTCCATTTCATGGACAACTTTTCTATAGAAAAATAGTCCATTTCATGGACAACTTTTCTATAGAAAAATAGTCCATTTCATGGACAACTTTTCTATAGAAAAATAGTCCATTTCATGGACAACTTTTCTATAGAAAATTAGTCCATTTCATGGACAACTTTTCTATAGAAAAATAGTCCATTTCATGGACAACTTTTCTATAGAAAAATAGTCCATTTCATGGACAACTTTTCTCTAGAAATGTAGTCCATTTTCATGGACAACTTTTCTCTAGAAATGTAGTCCATTTTCATGGATAACTTTTCTCTAAAAATGTAGTCCATTTTCATGGATAACTTTTCTCTGGAAATGTAGTCCATTTTCATGGACAACTTTTCTATAGAAATGTAGTCCATTTTCATGGACAACTTTTCTATAGAAATGTAGTCCATTTTCATGGACAACTTTTCTATAGAAATGTAGTCCATTTTCATGGACAACTTTTCTATAGAAATGTAGTCCATTTTCATGGACAACTTTTCTATAGAAATGTAGTCCATTTTCATGGACAACTTTTCTATAGAAATGTAGTCCATTTTCATGGACAACTTTTCTATAGAAATGTAGTCCATTTTCATGGACAACTTTTCTATAGAAATGTAGTCCATTTTCATGGACAACTTTTCTATAGAAATGTAGTCCATTTTCATGGACAACTTTTCTATAGAAATGTAGTCCATTTTCATGGACAACTTTTCTATAGAAATGTAGTCCATTTTCATGGACAACTTTTCTATAGAAATGTAGTCCATTTTCATGGACAACTTTTCTATAGAAATGTAGTCCATTTTCATGGACAACTTTTCTATAGAAAAATAGTCCATTTCATGGACAACTTTTCTATAGAAAAATAGTCCATTTCATGGACAACTTTTCTATAGAAAAATAGTCCATTTCATGGACAACTTTTCTATAGAAAAATAGTCCATTTCATGGACAACTTTTCTATAGAAAAATAGTCCATTTCATGGACAACTTTTCTATAGAAAAATAGTCCATTTCATGGACAACTTTTCTATAGAAAAATAGTCCATTTCATGGACAACTTTTCTATAGAAAAATAGTCCATTTCATGGACAACTTTTCTATAGAAAAATAGTCCATTTCATGGACAACTTTTCTATAGAAAAATAGTCCATTTCATGGACAACTTTTCTATAGAAAAATAGTCCATTTCATGGACAACTTTTCTATAGAAAAATAGTCCATTTCATGGACAACTTTTCTATAGAAAAATAGTCCATTTCATGGACAACTTTTCTATAGAAAAATAGTCCATTTCATGGACAACTTTTCTATAGAAAAATAGTCCATTTCATGGACAACTTTTCTATAGAAAAATAGTCCATTTCATGGACAACTTTTCTATAGAAAAATAGTCCATTTCATGGACAACTTTTCTATAGAAAAATAGTCCATTTCATGGACAACTTTTCTATAGAAAAATAGTCCATTTCATGGACAACTTTTCTATAGAAAAATAGTCCATTTCATGGACAACTTTTCTATAGAAAAATAGTCCATTTCATGGACAACTTTTCTATAGAAAAATAGTCCATTTCATGGACAACTTTTCTATAGAAAAATAGTCCATTTCATGGACAACTTTTCTATAGAAAAATAGTCCATTTCATGGACAACTTTTCTATAGAAAAATAGTCCATTTCATGGACAACTTTTCTATAGAAAAATAGTCCATTTCATGGACAACTTTTCTATAGAAAAATAGTCCATTTCATGGACAACTTTTCTATAGAAAAATAGTCCATTTCATGGACAACTTTTCTATAGAAAAATAGTCCATTTCATGGACAACTTTTCTATAGAAAATTAGTCCATTTCATGGACAACTTTTCTATAGAAAAATAGTCCATTTCATGGACAACTTTTCTATAGAAAAATAGTCCATTTCATGGACAACTTTTCTCTAGAAATGTAGTCCATTTTCATGGACAACTTTTCTCTAGAAATGTAGTCC
Source organism: Calliphora vomitoria (assembly GCA_942486065.2). NCBI lineage: Eukaryota > Metazoa > Arthropoda > Insecta > Diptera > Calliphoridae > Calliphora > Calliphora vomitoria. Next base: position 109,695,995 of record OW818030.2, on the reverse strand, counting down.
ATTTTCATGGATAACTTTTCTCTAGAAATGTAGTCCATTTTCATGGATAACTTTTCTCTGGAAATGTAGTCCATTTTCATGGACAACTTTTCTATAGAAATGTAGTCCATTTTCATGGACAACTTTTCTATAGAAATGTAGTCCATTTTCATGGACAACTTTTCTATAGAAATGTAGTCCATTTTCATGGACAACTTTTCTATAGAAATGTAGTCCATTTTCATGGACAACTTTTCTATAGAAATGTAGTCCATTTTCATGGACAACTTTTCTATAGAAATGTAGTCCATTTTCATGGACAACTTTTCTATAGAAATGTAGTCCATTTTCATGGACAACTTTTCTATAGAAATGTAGTCCATTTTCATGGACAACTTTTCTATAGAAAAATAGTCCATTTTCATGGACAACTTTTCTATAGAAATGTAGTCCATTTTCATGGACAACTTTTCTATAGAAATGTAGTCCATTTTCATGGACAACTTTTCTATAGAAATGTAGTCCATTTTCATGGACAACTTTTCTATAGAAATGTAGTCCATTTTCATGGACAACTTTTCTATAGAAATGTAGTCCATTTTCATGGACAACTTTTCTATAGAAATGTAGTCCATTTTCATGGACAACTTTTCTATAGAAATGTAGTCCATTTTCATGGACAACTTTTCTATAGAAATGTAGTCCATTTTCATGGACAACTTTTCTATAGAAATGTAGTCCATTTTCATGGACAACTTTTCTATAGAAATGTAGTCCATTTTCATGGACAACTTTTCTATAGAAATGTAGTCCATTTTCATGGACAACTTTTCTATAGAAATGTAGTCCATTTTCATGGACAACTTTTCTATAGAAATGTAGTCCATTTTCATGGACAACTTTTCTATAGAAATGTAGTCCATTTTCATGGACAACTTTTCTATAGAAATGTAGTCCATTTTCATGGACAACTTTTCTATAGAAATGTAGTCCATTTTCATGGACAACTTTTCTATAGAAATGTAGTCCATTTTCATGGACAACTTTTCTATAGAAATGTAGTCCATTTTCATGGACAACTTTTCTATAGAAATGTAGTCCATTTTCATGGACAACTTTTCTATAGAAATGTAGTCCATTTTCATGGACAACTTTTCTATAGAAATGTAGTCCATTTTCATGGACAACTTTTCTATAGAAATGTAGTCCATTTTCATGGACAACTTTTCTATAGAAATGTAGTCCATTTCATGGCCAAATTTTCTATAGAAAAGTAGTCCATTTCATGGTCAAATTTTCTATAGAAAAGTGGTCCATTTCATGGTCAAATTTTCTATAGAAAAGTAGTCCATTTCATGGTCAAATTTTCTATAGAAATGTAGTCCATATTCATGGACAACTTTTCTATAGAAGAGTAGTCCATTTCATGGCCAAATTTTCTATAGAAAAGTAGTCCATTTCATGGCCAAATTTTCTATAGAAAAGTAGTCCATTTCATGGCCAAATTTTCTATAGAAAAGTAGTTCATTTCACGGGCAACTTCTCTATAGAAATGGAGTCCATTTCTGTGGAATAGTTTTGCAGTTTTTCTTTATTTAGTATTCCGTAGTACTGTTTTTGTTATTGAGCACATCTGTTAAGTATTATAAAATTCTTATAAAAAAATCTCTTCTTTTTCACAGTACCCCAAGTGGGAGTTTTGGATATTACCACTGAATTTGGTAAAATGAAGGTGTCGCCGAATGAAATTTGTGTTATACCTCAGGGTATACGCTTCTCAGTAAATGTTACAGGACCAACTAGGTAACAATAAATAAAAAACAAATAATAATATTTAATCCTATAATATATGCATATTAACTAAATATTTTAATATTCTCTTTATAGAGGTTACATATTGGAGGTTTATGATAATCATTTCAAATTGCCTGATTTGGGACCCATTGGCGCCAATGGTTTGGCAAATCCCAGAGATTTTGTAACACCCGTAGCCTGGTTTGAAGATCGTCAAATTGAAGGTTGCTGTGCAATGGGTTTTTTTTTTAAGACATTTAATTATAATTTGTATGTATTTTTCATTGTAGGTTTCCAGGTGGTTTCCAAATTCCAGGGCCACTTATTTGCAGCCAAACAAAATCACTCCTGTTTTGATGTGGTGGCCTGGCATGGCAACTATGTGCCCTACAAATACGATTTGTCGAAATTTAATGTTATCAATTCGGTTAGTTTTGATCATTGTGATCCCAGTATTTTCACAGTGCTAACCTGCCCTAGTGCAAAATATGGCACTGCCATAGCCGATTTTGTTATATTCCCTCCAAGGTGGTCGGTACAGGAGCATACATTCAGACCACCTTATTATCATCGTAAGTATTTTGTATTATTTATTATTTGATTTTGTTTTATTTATATAATTTGTTTTCTTTTTTAGGCAATTGCATGAGCGAATTCATGGGCTTGATTTTGGGCCGCTATGAAGCCAAAGAGGAGGGCTTCATGCCTGGTGGCGCCACCTTACACTCCATAATGACTCCTCATGGCCCTGATAACAAATGCTTTGAGGGCGCTTCTAACGCCAAATTGCAGCCCGAACGTGTGGCTGAGGGTACACAGGCATTTATGTTTGAATCTTCTTTGAGCATGGCTGTGACCAAGTGGGGTGAGGAAACTTGCCAGAAGTTGGATGCCAAATACTATGAATGTTGGCAGGCTTTGAAAAATAATTTTAAATTAAACAATTAAATGTAAAATACATAGATACATACATATGTACATATATTCTTGTTTTATATTGTAGAAAAAAACTAAATAAAACAAAAGTCGTTGTATAAAATTAAGAGATTTTTGGAAAAACTGTGATTTATTGCTAAACTAGCCATTTTTACAGATTCTCAGCTAAAACGTGATGATCTTCAATGGAAATGTAGTCCACTTCAAGGGAAAAATGTCCATAGGAATTTAGTAGTTTAATCTGTTATTATTACCACTTTAAAAGTTGAAAAATTCCCTAGCCTTGTTAATATTGTGTTTTTTTTTGAGAAAATTAAAAAATAGTTTATTAAATTTATTCATGTAAATTTTTAAAATAAAACACACTTCCTGTATTTAACAACTTAAATCAGTTTTTATTTATTTCCAGTTTCAATTAAACTATTATTTATTTTGTAAATTGTTTGTATACCGATGTAAATATTTGATATAATTGTTCTAAATATAATACAAATACAATAATTGGCAATATTTATAATTTGCTGAGCGGAACAAATGATCAAAAAATCTATTTATATTCAATATTTAAATAAAACATTGGTTTTTTTACTAGATTAAATTGAACATTAAATATCACAACCATTTATACTATAATATTTATTTAAATCGTTAAAAAAAAAACACGAAGACCATTTACATTTATTGAAATTCAACAAGACATTTACACAACACACTCTTATACTTAAGGAATAATTAGATTTAATAGTAAGTTTATAGTTGTAAATAAGTAGAATATGTAGATAACAGTTTTTAATAGTAATTACCAGGGCCAGAGATTTTAATGTAAATTCATATCTGTAGTCAGTAAACCAAAATCAATTTTGAACAGTTCCTTGTCAGAATCAATGATTTGCATGAAAAGGGCTGGATTTGATGCTGCATATTTGTGAATACTTTGATATAATTGCGAATTTTTGCTTATTTGACCTTTTTTTAAGATAGTGCTTGTTTTATTTGAAAATTTTGCATAAAAAATCTCAGCCCTAGCAATTACATACATATATTGTTGGGAGAATTTACACATTTGGCAAACAGCAAGAGAGCAATAGAGAGTACAATAAATTACCACTTATAAAACGAGTATGTAAATATATAGTTAAGTTATAAGAGAGTGAGAGTCCTTTTTCAGAACTACATAGTTTTATACGAGTAAGTGTAACTGTACAGGATATATGCATGTTTGTTTGATTCTTTGTTTCTTTGTTTACAAACAAAACTTCGTTGAATTTCTCTATAAACGAAATGTTATAACCGGTGCCGAACGTGGTCCTCGATGTGTTGACATAACACTCGAATTGAGCCGACACACACACAAATAACTATTGTTGCACACTGCATTCGTTTTATCCATTTGTTGTTTCCGATGTGGCAACGTATCAACCGTTACATTATCATCCGAACGACGATTGTATATACATTTGGTCTCACAGCTGCAATAGGCTGTCTTGATGTAACGTTGTCTCTGCTGGCTGGCAGTATTGGAGAAGCAAGAGCCTCCTCGTTGTAAGTGCTTAAGGTAGCAGTGATTCATAATGGGATGTAAGGCTGTCGAACTGGAGGTAAAACTTTCCGTATCCACATTACTAATCAGATCGGGTGCTGCATCGTTCATAACAACCAAAGAATTCTGTTGCAGTTGCTGTTCGGGAGTTTGACCGATTAGCCAATAGGTGCGCATATCGCCTTTGCCCTGGAAGAATGTAAATTTTTTTTGAAATGTTGATTTGTTATTAATGGTTAATTGAAATAAATATAGAACACATTACTTATTTTCAGGTATGAAAAATTAATATAATTTAAATTAAAAATATATCACTTAAAAAAACTGTTTTATGAAAGGAAATGACGGAAAATAAACTACAGAAACATATTCCACTTCCATGGGCAAATTTTCTATAGAAATATAGTCTATTTCATGCGTAAATTTTCTATAGAAATGTAGTCCATTTCATGGGCAATTTTTCCATAAAAATGTAGTTTTTGGGCAACTTTTCTATAGAAATGTAGATAATTTCATGGGCAACTTTTCTATAGAAATATAGTCCATTTCATGGCAACATTTCTATAGAAATATAGTCCATTTCATGAGCAACATTTCTATAGAAATTTAGTCCATTTCATGAACAACTTTGTCCATTTCATGGACAACTTTTCTATAGAAATGTAGTCCATTTCATGAACAACTTTTCTATAGAAATGTAGTCCATTTCATGAACAACTTTTCTATAGAAATGTAGTCCATTTCATGAACAACTTTTCTATAGAAATGTAGTCCATTTCATGAACAATTTTTCTATAGAAATGTAGTCCATTTCATGAACAACTTTTCTATAGAAATGTAGTCCATTTCATGAACAATTTTTCTATAGAAATGTAGTCCATTTCATGAACAACTTTTCTATAGAAATGTAGTCCATTTCATGAACAACTTTTCTATAGAAATGTAGTCCATTTCATGAACAACTTTTCTATAGAAATGTAGTCCATTTCATGAACAACTTTTCTATAGAAATGTAGTCCATTTCATGAACAACTTTTCTATAGAAATGTAGTCCATTTCATGAACAACTTTTCTATAGAAATGTAGTCCATTTCATGAACAACTTTTCTATAGAAATGTAGTCCATTTCATGAACAACTTTTCTATAGAAATGTAGTCCATTTCATGAACAACTTTTCTATAGAAATGTAGTCCATTTCATGAACAACTTTTCTATAGAAATGTAGTCCATTTCATGAACAACTTTTCTATAGAAATGTAGTCCATTTCATGAACAACTTTTCTATAGAAATGTAGTCCATTTCATGAACAACTTTTCTATAGAAATGTAGTCCATTTCATGAACAACTTTTCTATAGAAATGTAGTCCATTTCATGAACAACTTTTCTATTGAAATGTAGTCCATTTCATGAACAACTTTTCTATTGAAATGTAGTCCATTTCATGAACAACTTTTCTATAGAAATGTAGTCCATTTCATGAACAACTTTTCTATAGAAATGTAGTCCATTTCATGAACAACTTTTCTATAGAAATGTAGTCCATTTCATGAACAACTTTTCTATAGAAATGTAGTCCATTTCATGAACAACTTTTCTATAGAAATGTAGTCCATTTCATGAACAACTTTTCTATAGAAATGTAGTCCATTTCATGAACAACTTTTCTATAGAAATGTAGTCCATTTCATGAACAACTTTTCTATAGAAATGTAGTCCATTTCATGAACAACTTTTCTATAGAAATGTAGTCCATTTCATGAACAACTTTTCTATAGAAATGTAGTCCATTTCATGAACAACTTTTCTATAGAAATGTAGTCCATTTCATGAACAACTTTTCTATAGAAATGTAGTCCATTTCATGAACAACTTTTCTATAGAAATGTAGTCCATTTCATGAACAACTTTTCTATAGAAATGTAGTACATTTCATGAACAACTTTTCTATAGAAATGTAGTCCATTTCATGAACAACTTTTCTATAGAAATGTAGTCCATGTCATGGGCAATTTTTCTATAGAAATGTAGTCCATTTCTTTTAAAAATTAATGACTTAAAATTGCAGTTATTAATTGATTTTTCTTTAAGTGGTTTTAAAAGTTTTAATTTGTTTTTATATATAATGAATTTGAATTCTTATATTCATTTATTTTCAATATTTTACTTAGTTATTTGTTAAGCGCTTCAAAACTCACCTTTATATTAATCAGTCCTCTTTCAATGCAATGATAGCCTCCTAAACTCTCCAGTAATTGATACGTTTCTTCGGATATGTGAATTTTCATAGCATCGCTCGTACTCTCCATGCGTGAAGCTGTATTAACAGTATCACCAAAAAGACAGTAGCGAGGCATCTGAAAAAAAAAATTACAGAAATTTTAAATTGACATAGAAATATTTTACAGTTTGAAATGATGACATTAAAGTTTTGGGATGATTTTAAAAGATCAACAGTCATTTTAATAGGTAAAACAAAAACCTATAAAATTAAAAGTAAATTCAAAAATAATATGCAATAATTATTTTTATGTATATTATTGCATATTTTTACTAGCCAGTTTTAAATTAAATTATGCATATTATGCTACAAACATTCTAATGAATAATTGTAATAGCTAAAAAAACAACTAATTTACCATAAAAATTTACATAGAAAAAATGTGCATACATATTAATGCATACATACGCTTTTTTAGATACTACATACATTACCTTTAAGCCCACAACACCAGCTGCACAAGGTCCAGAATGAACACCAATGCGTAGTTGCAAAGTTTCTGTAGGTTTGTGGCGAATTTTTAAATTAGCCACATTTTGCAATAAGTGCAATGCTAACGAGGCAATTTCTCCAACATGACGTTTGCCATTTCTCAGTGGTAGTCCTGAAACGACCATATACGCATCACCAATTGTTTCAACCTAAACGTGGAGAAAGAATGAGTGAAAAAAAAAATTATAAGTAAAAGCAAACAAAAAATACTCAGACATCTTTATTAAACAGAGACGAATCTTAGTTAGCCCTTTAGTTTATTATACGTACGGACAACGAATTTCGTGCAATAAAATATTTGATGGTTCAATATATTTTTCCAATTTTTAGCAACATATAATTTTCATAAATAAAAATACTTGTTTGTCTCCAAACCTCTTAAAACATCTATGTTATTTGTGACAAATTTTCATCCCCCTAGTTTCTTTCATTCTTTCAAAACCTGATTGGTATTTCCACACACATACTGATAGATGAAAGGGCCAGAAAGTGGCCAGAGTTATCTATGATGGGTAAAATACACAACTATAATGGGAAGGGTATATTGCGTTTGTAACGCACAAAAATATTAGTAAAAATAATCTTTATATCTCCTTTGGGTCAAATTGACCCAAATGCAAACTTTTCAGTTTTTGTAAAAATTTTGCTACTAAATAATTATTTTTGCAAACGAACGCAAAAGAATCGAAATGTGCACGTAATTGCCGTTCTAATAAGACATAAAAGATAAAAATTGGTTAAAAGTAATAAAGTAAACGAGCAAAATCATTATTCTTTCAAAATTTCAATAATTTATATTAGTGAGTGATTTTCGGAAATGGGCCTTATATGGGAGCTATGACAAATTATGGACCGATCACCTTGAAATTTGGTCATCTGATTAATGTCTATATGAAAGTTATTTATGTTGCAGTTTATGTGTATACCAACATTTTAAGCAGATTTATGCTCGTTAAAGTGATTATCGGAAGCAGGTCTTATATGGGAGCTATGACTAATTATGAACCGATCATAACAAAATTTGGTGACATAAATTCGGTATATATACACTTTATTTGGAGAATAACTTGTGTAGATACCTATATAAATTAAAGATTTATGACCGATAAAGTCCAATTTCGGGAGGACATTTGTATGGGGGCTAGGTGAAATAATGAACCGATTTCAGCCAACTTCAATAGGCTTGGTCCTTGGGCAGAAAAAATGGTATGTACTAAATTTTATCGAAATATCTTCAAAATTGCGACCTGTACTCTGCGCACAAGGTTTATATGGACAACCAGCCAGACGGACGGACGGACGGACATCATTCAATCGACTCAGAAAGTGATTCATCTGCACAAATCCATTATACCCTTCCCACTATTATGTCAATACCTCTTATAGTTTTCCGTGCCTACGATTTAAATTTTGTTATTTTCGTGAAAAAGTTATATGGTCGGGTTTGACCGACTATACTATCTTACGTGTTATACCCTTCACCATCAGTTGCAAGGGTATATATAAGTTTGTCAGTCCATTTGTAATTTCTACATTTTTCATTTGCGACCCTACAAAGTATATATTCTGGATCGTTATAGATAGCGAAGTCGATATAGCCATGTCCGTCTGTATGTTGATATCAACTTTCCGTAGCCCCCAAATAACTTACATACTTAATTCTTACATCAATATATCGGGAATTCTTTCGGCTCGGTTGCTATTTAAAATTGAGAAAATCGGCCCACAAATGGATGAGTTATAAGGAAAAAAGCGGGACAACCTCGATTTTTGGCCTATTTTTGATCTATATCTAAGTCATAAATATAGACAATATGGATATCTAATGATAGATATTTCAAGGCCCATAGCAACGATTTTGACCCATTGGTCCTACAATGGGTCAAATCGGAAAACATATTTTTTAAACCGAATTTTCTTTCACCAAAAAAATTTTGTTGGCATAAATTATTTTTCACTAATAAATTAAAAAAAACTTTTTTAAAATTACAGAAAAATTGTTTCAAAAAATTTAAAAAATAATGTAAAAAGTGTTTTTTTTTTTTAAATTTTATTTTAAAGTATAATTTGGTGAAGGGTATATAAGATTCGGAACAGCCGAATATAGCTCTCCTATTTGTTTTTAACTGTGCTAGGTATCATCTGGATATTGTCAAGATTGAGAACCGCTGAAAATTGCTGGCCATTAGTCTTCATATAAGTAAATAAACGAATTTCTCATGTGGAATCCGTAAACATACAAATAATTTACAAAGAAAATGTTAACCATTTCAATTAGCTGTTAACAATTGTTTTATTTTCCTCTTACAACTTAATGTACAAATATTAACTTTTTCTGCCATTAAATGTTTCTCCAGTAATTTCAAAAGTTGGAAAACAGAAATAATATTACATATCCACTTAAATCATAAAAATAAAATTAAATCATTCTTTTAATTCAACAAAGTACAATGATATGTGAAAGCAAATACTAATATTTTACGAATACGTAAATAAACACGTTTTTATTAATGCACTGATTTACTTATTTTTTGGAAAGCATTTAAGTAAATCAATATTCTGGAAAAACGTTACATTTCATTTACATTACATTTCAACATTATGCTATTGCTCTAAATTAGCCTGAATTTAATGAACATATTGAATTGTGAACTTTTAAATGATCTTTGGACAAATAAAATTTTGTTAAGCCCTTTTATTTAGACTTCATTCATGTCGTAAGAATTAGAGCCATACAATATATACAAATGCCTGGAGAAGGTCTTTATTTTTTGTCTATGCATAAAATGTCTCTGGTAGGATATTGTAGGATTTAGTGTTTTGTTTAAACAAAAAGTATTGCATTCAACTGAAATAATGATAAATTTTACAATTTATGTATGTTACAAGGTGGGGAATTCATTCATAAGTTTCTCTCAATACATATATGGTCAATTCACAAGGCCTCTTATCATGTCATAATGTCCTAATATTTCACAAGTTTTTCTCAATACATAGTTTAAATATTTTTAAAGGGCACCATACGCTATCAAAATACTCATCAAGCACTGTGGTAGTATTAGTGAAAATATGTTTGTATGTGTGTCACCGACTACGCTTGATGGAAAATTAAAAACATTTTGATTTTTGGAACGCTTGATGTCACTTTTTGATAGTGTATGGTGTTTTCTCATCAATCACGAAGGCATTTATAAAATTATTTCAAGGCGTGAGGTTGATAAGTGTGTCGGTTGAAAACAATAATTTTTTTTATTACATATTTCTTTTATTATTTTTGTTTTTTCTTTTGTCTAAACATGCTGCCGTAATTGCAATTAAATTTTTATTCGATATTGACATTTTTAAATACACTTTTAGTGAAAATAAAAATGGATTATAATTCCCGCTATTGGTGTTAAGACCACAAAATCAAAAATAAAATGCTGATTGACAAGTCATCAATCAAGTGTACATCAAAGCATCAAATTACACGTACACGAAAGTGACATCAAATAGTGTATGGTGCCCTTAAGAGTATTTACTAGGGTGGCCCTTATTTTGCACTTTTTTGATTTTCGATACTCCCAAGCTTTAAAATTGTTCTTCTTCATCGAGTTATGGGTTAAATTTAGTTTGCTGACGAACAGATTATATTGTAGAAGTTACAAACGAAATGACCTTCTCACGAAGGTGAGGGTATAAAAACAACAACGCCAAACGAAACGAAACACAAAAAAAAATACGCAAAGCAAGTTGCTTTTTTGTCAAAGCATGCAATAAATTGTCTTTTTTGATGAAATTTTACGAGGTTGTCTCGGATTTTTGCACATATCTCCGTTATTTATGGACGGATTTAAATAGGAAACTTCTCGAAAGCATGGCTGACAGAATTATTGAAGGTTTCGATCCCGAAGATATCTGGGGTCTTAAGAAAATTGATTTCAACAGACAGACAGACGGACATGGCTTAATCGACTCCGCTATATATAAGGATCCAGAATGTATATACTTTATAGGGTCGGAAATTACAAACGGAATGACAAACTTATATATACCCTTCTCACGAAGGTGAAGGGTATAAAAAACCTAAAAATTTAAATGTCGAAGAAAAAATCGAATAATGAATAAAAAATATCATTCGAATAATTTATTATTTGAAATTTATTATTAAAAATGCGGGTTTTTTTTAAACATTTGTACAATATAAATTTATTCAAAGCATTTGCCATTGTTAGTTATGAGCTTTTTGCATCTTTTTGGCAGATTAACAACAAATGAACATAATTGACATTAAACATAATAACTGACATGCTTTACAAAGGTAACTTGAAAAAAAAAAAAAGAAACAAATAATACTTGGGTTAAAAGTTTTAATGAAAAACGTGTGTTAAGAATTTTACAATCTCAGTCCTTATAATTTGGTGAAAGGTATATAAGATTCGGCTCAGCCGAATATAGCTCACTTAATTGTTTTACTAATACATTCTCACCACTTACGTTTTTAATAATTGAGTTAGGTCTTCGACAGGAGAGTTTCTACTCTATGTATATTTCTCTATGGTTTGGACAATTTGAAAATTTTACAAAATTGTCAACTTTTGTTCCAATTTGTATTAGCAAAATGGTGGAATATAGCTATAAAATACTATGGCAATTGATAGATTTTAAAAATTATTTAAATAAATGCATGTAAGCGGAAACGAAACACTTTTATCGCAACACATTTTGCTGTGGCACATGCAGGATCCTTTATGAAAGTTATCAAAACTGAACTCAATAGTAAGCATTTATGTTTTCTAAACCGCGATAACGTTAACAGATAACATTTATAATATATAAGATTCTAAACGATATCCGATGTTGCTCAAATATTCAGGATTTGATTTTCAGATGACAGATTACAGTTTTAGAGCTAGGAAGCAATGAAAATCTAAAAAGTACAAAAGAATGTATACAACCTAATGTATATAAAACTTTCTCATATCGTTAAATATCTCAAATACTCAAACTATGTATATATATATCTGCTTTCAATGTACTTCCCACACAAATTTAATTGCTATGTATGTATTATGATATTTTATCTATTTTTTTTATGTTCTTTACAAGATATGTATATTATTTGACTTCATTATTTTACAGTTTAGTGATAAGGTTATTTGATTAAAAGAATATTGTTGAAACATCTAGTATTAGCTCAACCGTCCTACTTTATATATTACTTCAGGCCATTTTGCTCATTGTTTCGATATTCAGATATTCTCTATGTAAATATTTATTATTTTATTTTTCGTTTTATTAAATACTGCTCTCTGGTGTCTGCGAAAATTTTCATATAAATATCCAATAACTCTTAATGAATTAACATTTTATTTTGCAGCTTTAGTAAAAATACTGATACGTAAGATAAGTATATTCAATGCATGTGTTTTATGAATATTAGAATGCTCCATGGTTTTATAGACCAAAAAAAAAAAAAACAAGTAAGAAAGTATGGTCGGTCAAGCCCGACCATATAATACCCAACACTAAGTAAATGAACAAAAACATTTTTCTTTCAAAATATCAATAATTTAAATTCGTGAGTGATTATCGGAAGTGGGTCTTATATGGGAGCTATGCAAAATTACTGACCGATCACCAAGAAATGGTCATGTGATTAATGTCTATATGAAAGTTATTTATGTTGCATTTTATGTGTACACCAACATTTTTAGGAGATTTATGCTCGTTAAAGTGATTATCGGAAGTAGGCCTTATATGGGAGCTATAACTAATTATGGACCGATCATAATAAAACTTGGTGACATGAATTCAGTATATATAAAACTTATTTGGAGAAAAATTTATGTAGATACCTATATAAATTAAACATTTATGACCGATAAAGTCCAATTTCGGGAGGACATTTGTATGGGGGCTAGGTGAAATAATGAACCGATTTCAGCCAGTTTCAATAGGCTTCGTCCTTGGGTCAAACAAATAACACTTACCAAATTTTATCGGAATATCTCCAAAATTGCGACCTGTACTCTGCGCACAAGGTTTACATGGACAGCCAGCCAGACGGACGGACGGACAGACGGACATCGTTCAATCGACTCAGAAAGTGATTCTAAGTCTATCGGTATACTTTAAGGTGGGTGTTAGGCTAATATTTTTGGGCGTCACAAACATCTGCACAAATCCATTATACCCTCCACACTATGGTGGTGTAGGGTATAAAAACATTAAGCTACTGGTTGCAACTCCCTCTGCAATTGATATTTGGATTTTAAAAACACGTTCTGCAAAATATGTTTATGATTGGATAAATTTATGTTTATATAGGCGGTGAAAATGTTTTTAACGGTGAAAATGTTTTTGTAACATATAAATATTAATTAGTTATAAAAGTCGTTACAACTATTGTAACTAGTTTCAGTGATAATGTTTATAAGTACGAAAATTATAACATATATAAATTAAACATATATGACCGAGAAAGTTCAATTTCGTGAGGACATTTGTATGGGGGCTAGGTGAAATAATGGAACGATTAGAGTCAGTTTCAATAGGCTTGGACCTTGGACAAAAAAAAATATTTGTACCAAATTTTATTGAAATACTTTGAAAATTGCGACCTGTACTTTGCGCACAAGGTTTACATGGACAGCCAGCCAGACGGACGGATGGACAGATAGTGATTCTGAGTCGATCGGTATACTTTAAGGTGGGTGTTAGACTAATATCTTTAGGCGTTACAAACATCTGCCCAAATCCAAATCTCCACTATGGGGGTGTAGGGTATAAAAACACTATGGCAATTGTATTGAAATCAAACATTTCATTCATAATAATCTTTTATCAAGCGAACGTGTGAAAACTCATAACGTGTATGAAATATTTATGCAAACAAATATACACGATTGAAAATAACTTAATGAATGATTTTATGAAAATGTTGGACAAAAAAACAAATCTATCAAACTTAAACAAATGATGTGTATAAATGAATGAATGAATTAGGTAAAAGTGTCTAGTAAAATTGGTATTGTTGTTTGAGATATTTTTCTATTTTTTCTGTATAAACAATTGGTCAATTCACTAGGTCTCTTATCAGTCATATTGTCGTAATGTCCTAATATATCACGACTCGGCGGTTCGGCTTAACCGACTCTTAGGCTTTCGGCGTTGGTTTCGCTGGTTCGTTACGATAACACAATAAACATAGCATAGAAAGTAGTATTATTTTAGGACAATTTTTGCTTTAAAAGCAATAAAAACCATTGTGAAATATTAGGACATTAAGAGACCTTGTGAATTGACCAAATGTGTTACAATTTTAACTTTAAAGTAAATATATTCGAATACTAGAATAATCGACAATTGTTGATGGAATAATTGCTTATTATTAATTAGAAAATGTTATTAGTTCAAATAAAAAATATAATATTTCCTCGATTATTCGAATAATTTTTATTCGAATGAAAACCTTAATGATTAGATAATGATGTCAAACAATTTCTGTATGATGCAGGAAACGTCTAGCATCATTAGACCATCAAATTAATGACAATTGCAAGAAACATTTGCACTACAACTTCAGCTAAATATTGAACAAATCGATGATATTTCATATGGAAATATGTAAGTAATTGCTTTTCCAAAATTTGTTAAAGAACTCCTAAATAAATCATGCTAATATAATAGCCTTGTACATTTCCATCTACACCCACTAATTTTCCGTATATGTATGACATGCAATGTTAGCATACGTAATTGAGTTTTTGGAAATACCAATTTTAGGATTTAAAATGTCATACCTTATAAACGTCATAGTTGTTGATAATTGAGTCGCAACATGTATACAAATCGTTTAACATTTCAATCACTTCAAATGGTGTACTGGTGCTGCACAGCTCTGTGAATCCAACAATGTCGCTGAACAATATGGTGACACAGTCAAAGCATTCAGCCTCAACAGGTTCGCCACGTTTCAAAGATTCGGCCACAGATCTGCAAAAAAAATACACAAAATTGTAATTGCAGCTTTCCATGTGACACACAATAGGATGCAAAGATAGCAAGGGTGTGCTACTTTTCCATCCATTGCTGTTCAGTATGTAATAGCATTCATTTGCATTCAGTGTGTAATAGCAGTATAGGTTTTAATTTAAACGCAGTCAGTTACCTTGGCAACATTTGATTGAGCAACATGTCAGTTTTCTTTTTTTCCTCATAAAGTTGTGTGGTGCGTTCCTGCACAAGTCCCTCCAAATTGTATGCATATTTCTCCATAATGGAGAGCATGTTATCAAAAATATTAGGTTTCCTGTAAAGCAAAACACACGAAATGTTGGTTTTAAATTTGTATGGTTTGGTATATTTTAGTATTTAATTTTTTTAATTTTTTTGTTGGTGGGTAAAGAGTATTAAAAGTTAAAAAAAGTTTAGTATTGGTTATTTTGGTAAGGGTATACTATAATAACACTATGCTACACTCAAAATATGCAGGGGTTCTCATATAACAATTATGTTATACTTATAATTTTTCTCGATCGTAACAGCCATCTCACCATGGACGGATATAACGTTCAACAACTCGTGCAAATGATAAAATTGTTTTATAAAAAGGGGCCTGGAGTAAATAATGAGTTAAGAAAACACTTATTCATACTATTCCAGCCAAAACTTATTCTTGGTACAACAAAATATTATTAATTTAATGAAGTTAGCTTATAAAAATATGTCAGATATTATCTTTTCTAAATCATCAATTTTCAACTGTTATTTCGTTCAAAATGGTCACCGAAAAAAAGTACTTAAAAAAATATTCAAAATTTTCAAAAAAAAACCAAAATAGCAAAAAATCTGAAGGTTCATAGTCACACTGTTTCCAAATTCACAAAACAGTATAAGAAAGTCTTGAATTGAAAGGAAACCGGGATCAAGAAGAAATAGAGGTCTAACAGATATTGGCAAGGCAAAAGAAGTCGAACAACAAAGCAGCTCGTAATATTAAATTCTTTTGTATGCAGAGATAAAGTTAATGCTAGGATAAAGTCGAATAAAGTTCCAGATCGCTGTGCGGTAAAGAACTAAGAAGCAAAAGGACGAGCGAAAAGACAGAAATATAAATATATTACGATAGTGTCTACATTTCTTTAAACAGCACAGGGTGGCTTCATATTTCTGTCCCGATTTGGCATTATGTCACCACGGAAAAAAGCCCTTGAGTGGTATCCAAACAATAATGCCAATTTTGTATACACTCAAGTGTCCAGAACTTTGGCCTGTGAAAAGGTATTGGGCTCTTGCAAAAAAGAACACAGGAAAGGTATCCCAAGACATGTCCGATTTTAACCCTAGCTCTGGCACCAATAAGTTTCTACGAATCCTCTAACTATTTACATTTGTAAATACGTGCAATTTCTTATATAAGTACTCATATGTAGATTATTACTTGGGATACTTTTAAAATCGTTAAGGATACTGGCGAAGACGTCCATAACATCCCCACAAGAGGCCTAGGCTTCTTATTAAGCCAATTATTCTGTTTATTGAGAGATCAGATATCAAAGCTCTTCCGATGTACTTCACTCAGCACTACCCTGACAGGGCTGGGCATTCGCAGAGAAGGTGGAAAATCCTTTTCTCTTTTTCCCTATCCTCGCAGCTACGACAATAGTCGTTAAAGGGGAGTCCAAGGTAGAGTCCCTATAGAATTCTCTGGAACGGTGACAGAGTTTGGTTCCGGTCCTATAAGTGCTCATGATATGGTACTTATGACTAAGTAACAATCATAATGTCAACGAGTGCCTTTTAGAGATGTAATAGAGTAAATGACGAGACTTGAGACCTTATATCAGAAGAAGCTAAGTCCCCAGGTGTCATCTGGCTATCCAACATCACAATGATCCTCAAACTCCTCAGTCTCTCTCCCAAACACTAAACAGAAGAAAAGTTTAGGACCCAAAAGCAGGCAAAATTTCCCAAAAAGTTCTTGGTATGGCGAGCAATATGCTATTGCAACAAAAAAGCCAAAAATTTGTTACAAAGGGCTCTATAAATACCGAAATTTACATCAAGGAATGTTTACAAAAAGGATGTTTCCATTCATAAGACTTCTTAATGTGTGATATAAAGTGATATAAAGTGATATAAAGCACTATAAAAACTATACAAATATTGTTATGAATTTGCAATAGCGATTTGAATTAAACGGTCTGTAACGAATGCCAGCAACATTCATCATGTTTATAAGCAAGTGCATCAGCTTCTACTTATCAATAATGTTGATAGCATGCTATTATTAGCATTGTTTGTAAGTATGGCAAAACTAAATGATTAAGCTGCTAACATTAACATCGAAAGATCTGGAATTCGAACATACGAGTTTTGACCGTAAAGAACAATCTAGGTTAGTCAGATGAAGATGGCAGTGTGTATAAATAGTGATTGCGGTTGCAGTAGTCTGTGAGTTTATCATAGGCGCTGTTAGAGGTAACATCAACTGTCTTGTACATTTAAGTTTTTACATTATAAAATGTGTGTGAATTTCTACGAATATATAAACGTGTAAATAGACACTGAGTGACTATTTGAGCTGTTGTTGTTTTACATTTTAAATAAATAAAGAGTTGTTACAAATTTTAAACTACTAAACGGCTTTTATTTGCCATCATAAGTATCCGGTTTATTTAAAGGAAAGAAACCAACGTAATAAAGTTTACATATGTAAATAGTGGCAGATAATGAGGAAAAAGCAAAAAAATGGCTTGAAATAACGATGAATTTACTTTTGTGGGGATTTTTTTTATATACGCACGAATAACGTAAAAAATTAGTCACTGAGTCCAAACCATTTCCAATTCACACCGAAAATACTAAATTTTATCTATTTTAAAATTCAGATATTTTCATATGTAAATAGTGCCAGATCTAGGGTTAAGCGTAAGTGAACCACCTCGTTCTAAAAGGTAACGGAAGCATCTATAAAATCTTTAATTTGAAGATTTTCGGAAAAAGTAGAAAAATTTGTAAAAACCGCGGAATAAAAGGCCAATATTTTAATGTTTAATGAATTTGTACAATATTTGAATAAACTTATGTATTTTGGAGAATTTTTATATTGAACGGTTTAGGTTTTATTTAACTTAATATAACTTAAGTATAATTTTATTTTGGCTCACTCTTTAGTTGGAAACGGACTACCAAATTTTCATTAAAAATCATCTTCAGTTATAAGGCCCACTTCTGGATGAATTGGTACATCAACAAACATAATTGTCGAATTTGGGACGGTACCAATCCACATGAGATCCAAGAATGTCCAACGCATCCAGAAAAAGTCCCAGGTCAATATTTCTTTGAGGCGTAGGCCAGACCAGACGAGCACTATAGGTGGATGATATGGACACCAATGACATGTGGTGTCAATAGCGAAACACAGCTCATCCCACATAGGACATTCCGCATGAGCTATTTGAGGTGATATGAACTGGTTACCGAGATCGTGCGATTGGACCTCGTTAGACTTTTGCTTGTGGGTTTCTAAAGTAGCAGGTCTATGCAAATAAGCCACAAACCACATTTGGCATCAAAGCCTACATAACACATGCTTGAGCCAGACTCATGGAAAATGGAACATTTCGGATGCGCGCTACCCAGTAAAGCCGCGTCAGACATTTGCACGATGTTATATTTCATACATAATGTCATCGTTAGGTATTTGACATTAGTAAAATATGTCGATGATATCACTTTGTTTTATTTAAATTTAAAGCTAGGAAGTACTTAATAAAAAATCCTTTATTTAAACATCTAGGGGTAAATGAAATCCAAAAACTATTTTTAATTGGATTGATTATTCAATATTTGATTTCTTAAATATGTTTGAAAATTTTGCTAGTTTGACCTCTAAACGTTTTTAAACTTTGGGATCATCGAAAATGTAACATATCAAGTATGTACTTGTGGCTATCATGTTCAAGATGAAGGATTATATCATATTGTTACGAATGTGCAATAGCGATTTGAGTTTAACGGTCTGTAACGACTGCCTGCAACATTCATCATGTTTATGAGCACGTCCATTAGTAGGAGCTTTTACTTATCAACAATGTTGATAGCATGCGGTTATTAGAACTAAATGTTTAAGCTGCTTACATTGACATCGAAAACTCTAGAATTCGAACATACTATTTTGTCCGTTAAGAGCATTGTAGAAGATTCACGAAAGATGGCGTCTTTAAAAATAGTGGCAGAGGTTGTAGTAGTGAGTTGAGTTTATCATGTGCGCTGTTAGTGTTAATATCAACTGTCGTGTACATTTGAGCTAGTACATTATAAAGTGTGTGTGTGCATTTCTGCGAATTGATAAACGTGTATAAAGACACTGAGTGACTATTTAATTCTGTTGTTAGTGTACATAAATAAAGAGTTGTTACAAAATTTAAACTACTAAAACTGCTTTTATTTGGAATCAAAAGTATCGGGAAATAAACCCCGTTTTTAAAAGGTAAAAACGTAACAATATTGTGTTGCTCTAAAATTATGATTATCATACTCCAAGAGCAATATATTATGACGTAACTATTTATCATTGAAATTATAAGGTTACTGTAATATAATAAGTTTAAATAACTTGTAATCATGCTAAAGAAATTTATGCGATTACTTCATTTCCTTCTTCATGCATAATTATATCTTCTCTTATACTTACAATCCGGCCTGGAGTTCCTTTAGCTTCATACGCACTAAACGTATATCGGGACGCAATTCGGGATCTTCTTCCCAGCATGATCTTAAACACTGGCGCACATATTCGGGTATATCCAGTTGTGAGAGTGATGGACGGAAGACACCATGGTGCAGTAGTTCTGGTTGCTTAACGAATGTTATTATTTCTAATTCCAAAGAAATACATATAAAAGGAAAAATGCATAAAAATATAACAATTGTAATAAAATACTCTGTATGTGATTGAAATAACGATGTAATGGTGTATTTTTACGTTTTCATTTTAAATGAGTTACATATATAATGATGAGTAGTAGGTATGTTCAGAGTAAAGGAGACATTTTTAATTTTAGCAAAACTCTTTGAAGGCATCTCTTGATAGGTATATTGGGGCTCTCCCAGATGTTATAATTAAAAATTTTTACAAGTTTTTGTTTAACCGATCGTTAAATTAAACTCCAAATACCGTACTACTATCAAAAATATTCTTTACTTTCATAATTTCTGCAAAAATCTCTTATAACAAACATACAATAATGAATCAGTTTTACACTTACCATCATGAGTATACGTTGTCTCTCCCCATGGTCCCTTACGACCAATTATTTCATACAACACAATACCGAACGAGTAGACATCGCCTTTTTGGCTGCCACGTAGTGGTGGGGATGGATCCCTCAAAAGCTCTGGAGCTTTCCATAAAGCACGTTTCAATTCCATTTCTCGCCTTTGTAATAATAGACAACCAATAAAAGGAGAAATATAAAAAATTATGATTTAAGGAAAAACCAATTTACAAGGAAAACCACAAAAAAAAAACACAAGAAATAAAAGGGATATAAACGGAAAAAATAAGAAAAATAATTTCTGTTATTTGGAAAAAGCAACATAAAAATAGAAAATAATAATTGTAATTGTAATTGAAATGTGCATATATTCATGGCGAAATGTATTAAATTACAAAAATATAACAAACATTTTGTTCTACTTTATCAGTTAAGTAAATAATATAATAGACATTAGACTTTGTTTGTAAGTTTTAAGTTCAACTCACTTTTGCGGCTCTTCTTGGCCCGCTTTGAACTCATGCAGACCAAAATCTGCTATTTGACACACCCATCTTGAATCGATTAAACAATTGCTGGATCTCAAATTACCATGGGACATTATCTCTGAATCATGTAAATATATCATGCCCTTGAGTATATCGCTAACCAGTGAGGACACAAACATGTGATCCAAGTGTAGATCTTCATTGGCCAAAACATCCTCCAAACTACCACGGGCACAGTAAGTGGTGAAAATGACAACGGAGCCATGATCAATGGACACGCCTATAAAGTTGATGATGTTTTCGTGTCGTATCTGAAAATTTTATATTAAAAAAACATTAGGCTGTTTTAAAGTTATATGCACAGTAGAAAAGAATAGTAATATCAATAGATCGGAAATTAAGCTTTAGAATTTAAGCAAAGATAATAAATTTTAACTTCTGTGAGACAAAAGTTATGTAGCTAGGCTTTTTTGATGAAAAATCTTTTTTTAGCGACAAACATATTATTTTGAGAATTTATTAGAGAAAAAAAAAAAAATTGGTGAAAAAAACTGGTTATTTCCCGATTTTGATCTTTTTGGTCCGACTTACTATGGCTTTATATATATATATATATATATATATATTGTCTAAATATATGACTTAGTAATCCATATATAGATGAAAAATAAGTCAAAAATCATGGTTGTTTTTCTTAAATCTCAGCCACTTGTGGGCCGATTTTATCGATTTTAAATAGAAATTGAACCGGGTCTATAGCGAATATATCATGTGTGTAAATTGCTTGGAAAGTTGATTTCAACATACAGACGGACATGGCTATATCGACACTGCTGTCTAAAAAATGTTTAACTTTTGTTTATAAAACAAGTAACAGAGCTATGTTCGGCTGTGCCGAATCTTAAAAACATAATTAAAAAAAAATGTTTTTTTTCGAAATTGTTTTTTAAAAGTTTTTCCCAATTTTTAAAAATTTTTTTTTTTTAATTTAAAAATATTTTTTAAATTATTAGTGAACAAAATTTATGACAAAAAAATGTTTTTTGTGAAAAAAAAAAATCGGGTTAAAAAATATTTTGCCCGATATTGACCCATTGTAGGTCCAACTTACTATACTATAGCCTTATATACATTGTTGCAATGGACTTTGAAATATCTATCATTAGATATCCATATTGTCTATATTTATGACTTAGTAATCGAGATATAGATCAAAAAAAGGCCGAAAATAGAGGTTGTCTCGGATTTTTGCTCATATCTCTGTTATTTATGGATGGATTTTGCTGATTTTAAATAGGAAACTTCACAATAGCATGTCTGACAGAATTATTGAAGATTTGGATCCCGAAGATATCTGGGGTCTTTAGAAAATTGATTTCAACAGACAGACGGACATGGTTAAATCGACTCCTCTATAAGGATCCAGAATATATATACTTTATAGGGTCGGAAAATTATATTGTGGAAATTACAAACGGAAGGTGAAAGGCGTGTATCATAAAGCATTGCAATGAACGAAATTATGATATTACAGCAAAGCTGTCGAAAAAAGTATTTCTTTATATTAATGGGTTACCTGCACGCAGAAAAAAAATATAGTTGTGCATGTTTACTGCAACCATTTCAACATTTTTAACAATATTATAGTCACTGTGACTATTTATATGATTATGGTAACAATAATATAGGTAATTTACGATGTACATGATTGTATCAACCATATATATGGTTACAGTAAACATGTATATGTTTGTGACAACCATTTATATGATGAATTATTTTATCATAATATGTTGTTCTCAGATTATGATATCCATAAGCCGAGAGCAACATAATATGGTAAGTTCTTCATCATACAAATGGTTGTCACAAACATATACATGTTTACTGTAACCATATATATGGTTGATACAATCATGTGAATCGTAAATTAACTATATTATTGTTACCACAATCATATAAATAGTTACTGAAATGGTTACAGTAAACATGCACAACTATATTTTTTTTCTGCGTGTGAACATCGATCTTTCAATTAAAATGTAAATAGAACACCATAAGCATAGCGTAGAACTAGAGGCGCAACTGAGTGTAAAAATAATTACTCTCTCCCAAATTTTATGGCTGACACAACAACAAAATACATTTGATTTTAGTTTTGACATAGTTTTTTGACAACAGACTTAGGCTTTTCGTCTCTCAGTAACGCTTCTATGTATATTTTATTCTATGACATATTTTCAAATCAAATGTAAATCAAACATAACATATATACATACGTTTTTTTTCTCTTTTTAACTATGTTTACATATTTCAAACACTATGTTTACATTTGAACGTATGTTGGGTCAAATAGTTACTTTATAATTAAGTCATATAACGTATGATTATTATTAATTATATTAATATTAATCATACGCATCCTTACCATTTTTAAAATGAATCATTATGGCCAAATTAAAAACAAAATAGCTGTTTATACTTTAATATTAAATAATTAAACAATTATAATAATTTTCCTTTACACAAATAATATTACCCACCTCTCTCATCTGTTTCAACTCTTTGCGTATCGTACGCGTTATATCGACAGTCTTTTTGTAAACCTTTTTCATGGCCACTATGTTGCCACGATATAAACCTTAAACGAAAATATAAATTCAATCATTATAAGTATATAATTTAAGAATATTAAATAGATTTAGGCAAACGTTTTTAGAAATTAATTATTTTGTAATTTCCAAACAATTACGCTAAAAGTTTTCCCATAAATAAATTGAATAAAAGTTAAGCAGATGATTAAACTGTTTCGTTACAGACAAGTCTGCCAATCTCTCCTCCAACCACCCACCTATATTTGTAAAAGCCTTTTTATTTGTATCGCCTCCAGTCAATATACTTTGACGGCATATTTGATACTAAAGTTAGGGTGATAAAGAAATGGTAAGGAAATATGAAATGAAAAGAAAGGAAATGAAATAGACAAATATGTTTTAAAAGGAAGTTATTAAATGAGTGAATTAATGTTTAAGTGTGCCTCTAAGTGCTGGGTTATTTAGGTGTGAAATTGGAAAAATATTTAAAAGTTTGACTTAAGGCGTTCAATCTAAGTGAGGAAATAAAAGCCTTATATATTAATAGAAAACCAAGTAAAGTTAATACAAATTTAATAATTAATTAGAATGGAGTTTAAATATTGTATTAGAATTGTTCATCATTATATTTTCTTTTTAACTATCTATATATATAAAAGATTGACTGATTCTGCATCGTCCATATAGGGTTATGAAGTTTGCACTACAGGTTCCCCTCTCGCTATGTAGATCCACTAAGAAGGCATGTTTTGAAATTCGATGTTTTAAGGGGTAAAAAGGGTAAATTCGGTGACCATATATCTTCTACACTAATACACATACCAAAAACATTTGAGGTGTTGTACTTGTCTGGTACTTTTTTCAAACCCTATAGGGAAGAAAACGCTTAAAATCTATGTTTTATAACTGAAAAAAATACATTGGGACAAAACCAATGTATTTTCTAAATCAGTAATAAAATAATTATATTCAAAATTGTATTACTTACTTATTAAAAATACTAAATAAAAATTTGGTACTTTTTGGAAATTGGAACTCTTTGGGTAAAAATTATTAACTCAATTTTGATAAAATTTTAAACGTTTGTTCCTACAAACACATAATAATTAAGTAACATAATTTTATTTGGAACTCGAGTGGGAAATTGTAGATTGAGGCGAATCCGGGTAAACAGTTTGGTACTTTTTGAAAACATATTTTTTCTTGAGCACATTATTACGGATTTGAATCGTTTGAGACATATCCTTGTCACAATAATGTTTGCCAAAATGAAGCACTTTGAAATTTTTAACTTGAGGGAAAAGGATAATTGGTACTTTTTCTTCTAATGGTACTTTTTTATTATATTAAGTTATTTAATTTATAAACACAATAGTTGACTGATATGGATCTGAGTAAAGCAAGAATAGAGGATAGCAGACTTATTGTTATTATTGTACAAAAAAGGGACAACTAAAAGTACCTTTTCGGTTAATAATCCCACATTCTGAGATTCTGATCTCCTGTGTTTTTTATACATGTTTTCTTTAGTACATATCCAAAAAAGGTCATGAAAGAATGCGCGACCACTCATCTTGTCAAGATATTGGGACGGACGGGATATCATTCACTGTCTGCGCTGCTATTGAGACTAGGTTAGCTCCTTGTTTCGTAGGGGCTTTACCGATGAGTTGAACGTTATAAAAGTATCTTTAAGGCCAACGTGGTTGGTAGCAATTCCGAGTGACTGTATAACTAGTTAGTGCTTAAAGAAACTAACCGCTAACAGCTCCCCTCACTCTGTTGTTTGTTAGTTGCCTAGTCCGCGCATGCCTTCACTGCATGAGAGGTCCGTTAATACGAGCATATTCGTGGGAACAAGATTGAAAGTAAAAGTTTAATTGGAAAGGTTGTGGTAGGAGTAGATGGTTCGGAAGTGGGTATTGATGAAGGGGTAGCTGGGTTTGAAGCTACGGCTTTCAGGGACAATAGGTAATTCGTGGGGGATGATGGTAATTTAGATAAGATTTATGCCATGATAATAGTGCCTGAAGGGCAGTTTAGGGTTTTGGATGTGTACGGGTTTCTGGGATTGTCGAGAAACTCTCTTGGTGAATCTAGTACCACTCAAAGGTTCAAGGAGATGGCTCTGCTCTCTGACAAGGAGCTAGATATCACTGTGATATCTACTAACAGTCAGAAGGCAGTGGGATCGCTTACTACCGACGAGGAAAAGGGAATCCAAAAGAGTCGATCGAAGAAGGCCGCCTAGATAGCAGTAAGGTCAAGAGACTCTCTTGGTGAAAAAAGTATCATACAAAAGTTCGAGGAGATGACCCTACTCTCTGACGAGGAGCTAGATATCACTGTGATATCTACTAACAGTCAGAATGCAAAGGGATTACTTACTACTGACGAGGACAAGGAAATACGAAGGAGTCGATCGTTAGAAGGCCGCCTAGATAGCATTAAGGTCGCAAAGCTTGCTTGGCAGGCCACTGTGGAGGAGTTTCCATCCACGATATATTCTGAATACCAGTCGAACGAAGGAAGAGAAAGTTCGGAGTTGAACCCAGAAAGATCTAGCTTATCAGGCTGAGATGAAGAAGAGATATCCGGCTTCATTTCCCTCAAAGTAGAAGTATGTTCTCAAAAAGCAGGATTAAATTTGAAATAGTTTATATTCCTGTAACTGCAGTTTTGTGTCGGTCTTCTTCTGGGCAGCATCATGTAGATGCTGACATCAACTAGGCAAGCACTCGTAAGATTGTAGGGTCAGCGACTTCATCAGCATGTCGCTTAGGTGAAAATAATAATAGTGATGTTCCAACTTTTGAAGCGCTCAGGGCTTCGGCAAGAGCAGTGGATAGTAGAAGGACATCACTGTCATCATAACAGGTACCAAGGCTGAAGAGTACAGGGAAACTTCTAGCTGTTTCCTTAAGGTACTCCGTAAAGGAGACCTTTAAGGAAACAAAGCTGGCAGTGTTCGGCATTCCACAACAAAGGTACTAACTATTCCGGCATCGGTGAAGACTGGGGGTTTTACTCTTGCTAGCGCTTTTAAAGGCTCTCTAAAGGAGACTATTAAGAGAGCTACATCTGGCCATTATCAGCCGTCCTCATCAACTAAGAAGGTGAAGAAATCTTTGAGCTAGGATGGTAATTTTCAGTCAGCTGAATGATCCTAATGGGAATATCAGTACCGATCTATGGCAGTTGGTTGAAGGTAGGCTCTTAGACGAGATCGCCATTTACAGTAGCAATTCGGATGATGTATTCGTTAAAGGTGCTGATTGGGAATTCCTTCGAATACTTAAGAGCCTCAATTGGCAAACTTAGCGAACTTAGTCCAGACTCAAAACTGGAAGTGATACACGCCTCTGATTGCGACAATCATGTGAATTGTAACTTTATCATATTATGGTTACCACAACCATATAAATAATTACAGTGACCATAATATTGTTCAAAAACTTAAAAAAAAACATTTTTAATTGTTACAGTAAACATGTGCAACTATATTTTTCTCTGCATGCATGCTTTAAGCTGATTTAGGCAATATGCATGGTATCAATTTGAAATGTAACCGCCACAAATCTTAATGGATAATGTTTGATCCTAGTCAATGAACAGATATATTAAGGTGATTAGTTGTATGAAAATATACGGAATTATAGCGTACAGAATGAAGGACAACATCATTACAACGTACACGCAGAAAAAAAAATATAGTTGTACATTTTAACTGTAACCATTTCAATATATGTTTGTGACAACAAAAAAATGGTTGTCACAAACATATACATGCTTACTGTAACCATATATATGGTTGATACAATCATGTGAATCGTAAATTAACCATATTATTGTTACCACAATCATATATATAGTTACTGTGACTATAATATTGTTAAACATTTTGAAATGGTTACAGTAAACATCCACAACTATATTTTTTTTCTGCGTGTAGATGACAAACGCATATAATAGTAAATTCTTAAAAGGTATAACCAATTAGGGTAAAAGTCACGTTTTACACTTTAATATTGTCTCTTTCCTAGTTAACCGCAATCCTTATAGTGTAATTATTTTGAAACAAGTTAAACCAATTAGCTATTACTTTACCTCCTGTTTTCCTTATTAAAATTTAATTGTCAATTTGTCGAATTAGTTACTATAACTGAAAGCTTACTACTTATCATTTGACATTAATGGGGATTTAATATGTTAAAATAGTTAAATACCTTTATTGTTGACTTTTCTTTATCAATTAGATTGAACGCTCTAGCAGAGATGTAAATGTAAATAGTTGAATAACTTAAATTTAAAGAAGAAAACTTACAATATTTTTGTTTTTTAAATTATTGTAGTCACAATTATTGTCCACATTTATAATGGTTACATCTTTCATATCAATTTTCCACAATAGACCAGCTAATGTTTGTTCGTAACGATAATGCCTGCAAAACAAAAAAATTGGTTTTAATTTAAGCTTTAAATTTATAAATAATTAATTACACAAGGTTACAAAATAAATATTTTTTAATTGTAATTTTTTATTTGAAAAATATCTACTTTTTCACAAAACACGAAACTTCAAATAAAATGTTCTATATCTAAACGTTAACAGATTTTGGTGAAACTTTCAGCCATAGAGAATAGACATAGAGCGGAAACTCTTCTGTCAAAGACCTAACTCAGTTGTCAAAAAACCTAAGTGGTGAGATTGTGTTAGTAGAAAAAACTATGTGAAAACAAAAACAACACTCGTATGTGTGATTATTTTGAGTAATTTTTTGTTTTATTTTTTTCCTAGTTTCCGCTCTATGTTTCTATATGCTTTCAGCCATAGGGTAACATAGAGATGAGACGTAATTGTCAAAAAGCTAACTCTTGCAACAACAAAATACCTGCTAGTTGATGTATTTTGTTGTTGTATCAGACACATGATTTGTTGTATTTTTGTTTGACAAATTGGAGTGTCTCGTCTCTATGTATAATTCTCTATGCTTTCAGCATTAAAATACAATTTTAGGCCTGAAGAGTACGAAAACTGTCTAATGTATTGGACATCGTTATGTGCATAACAAATAGTAGTACAAATATATCATACAATTCCCATTTATTGCAGATTATAAAAATCATATAAAACTATCAAAAATAATAATGATTTTAATTCCAACGAAAAAAGTTAAAAATTTTTTTTGTTCATAATACTACCCACTATGTTAAAAGTATCTGTAACACTAATTCAGCTTTACTGTTATAACATTTATGTAGTGAGTTGGTATCCTTGAAATTGTAAACACATTTTTTAAAGCATTTTATATTTCAAAGGAACTGTTTAATTTCACACAATTTCATGCCTTTTCCCTAAGAGTGCTTTAAAGGTAATATTTTACATTACATCACATCTATGATGTGCTGTGTGGCAAATACATTATGTATTCATGGGATATGAGTAAAGTGGTATCTGTTTTTTTTGACATGAAACAATCTTAAACAACGTAGTTACAGAATTTTATTTCAACATTTGCTAATTTTTAAGAGGTTTTTTGTTTAATGTGCTTTTCACAGTCGCTTTTACTGAAGGCCATTGACCCGATTTTCTTTTTTCCTTTGGTTTCAATAGCAGCTTAATTTAAATTGTATGCAAAAAGACTTTATTATGTAATTATGTACTCAGTTTACTTTTCAATACAATTGAAGAAATTTTAATAAAGATAAAGTGCCTTTTAAGAGGTTGTCTCAAAATGTTTAGATTGTCTTATGTATTACTCATTCTACTGCACAGCACAGAAAAAATACACAAGTTTTTGATATTGGGTCTTCCGATGGTTACCATATTCGGTAAACACATACATACTCTTTCGAGACCTATGGAGCTATGACTAATTATGAACCGATCATCACAAGATTAGGTGCCATGATTTCCATGTATAAGGACTGAGATCGAAAAATTGTTAATAAAAACAAGTAAGAAAGTGTGGTTGGTCAAGCCCGACCATGTAATACCCTACACTAAGTAAATGAACAAAAACATTTTTCTTTCAAAATTTCAATAATTTATATTCGTGAGTGATTATCGGAAGTGGGCCTTATATGGGAGCTATGACAAATTATTAACCGATCACCATGAAATTTGGTCACGTGATTAATGTCTATATGAAAGTTATTTATGTTGCATTTTATGTGTATACCAACATTTTTAGGAGATATATGCTCGTTAAAGTGATTATCTTAAGTAGGCCTTATATGGGAGCTATGAATAATTATGGACCGATCATATTAAAATTTGGTGACATGAATTCAGTATATATAAAATTTATTTGGAGAAAAATTTATGTAGATACCTATATAAATTAAACATTTAAGACCGATAAAGTCCAATTTCGGGAGGACATTTGTATGGGGGCTAAGTGAAATAATGGACCGATTTCAGCCAGTTTCAATAGGCTTTGTCCTTGGGCCAAACAAATTATATGTACCAAATTTTATCGAAATATCTCCAAAATTGCGACCTGTACTCTGCGCACAACGTTTACATGGACAGCCAGCCAGCCAGACGGACGGACGGACATCGTTTAATCGACTCAAAAAGTGATTCTAAGTCGATCGGTATACTTTAGTTTTATAAACATACAGTTTTGATTTTTTTAATTTGATTGAAATTATTATTACAATTTACAAAAAAAAATTTATAGTTCTAATCACTAGTGATGAAATTTTGAACCTTTTTCGGAAACCCATTAATTATGGTTTTATAGTGATTTCTGTCACTTTGTTCATCTCCGTTTAAAATCTACCGCACTTCTGGACACCTTTTTTGAGCTCTTCAATTCTCTTTTAACAAGAGCCCAATATCTCTCCACTGGCCTTAGCTCCAGGCAGTTTGGAGAATTTGCCTCTCTTAGTACAAATACCACATTATTGTTCTTTTACCATTCAAGACCTTTCTTACCACAGTGACAGGGTGCCAAATCAGGCCAAAATAAGTGGATACACAAAGAAGTCTTATGAATGGAAGCATCCTGTTTTGTAAACATTCCTTGATGTAAATTTCGGTATTTATAGAACCCTTTGTAACAAATGTTTGGATTTTTTGCCTCAACTGCATATTGCTTGCCATAACAAGAACTTTTTGGGAAATTTTGTCTGCTTTTGTGTCTTAAACTTTTCTTCAAAATTCCCTCGAGCATCAGCAACATCAAAATTTTGACTCGAAAAATCTGCCAGAACATACGTTTCGTCATTCATTATGCAGCAGGAATATTTTTTTTTAATAAAATTTGACTTCAATTTCTGTGCTCTGTTTTTGGCCACTAAATTTTTAGCAGCGTTCTTGTCAGGAACTTTTTGAGCCTTGTATGTTTTTGAACCTGCATTGTCTTTAACTTTTCGTACCAGATAGTCCGAGCACTGACCTAACCGGACAGCTTTCCTACCGGATGTATTGGGAACTCTTTTGAAAATGCTTTCTATTTTTTTGGCCTAATAAACATCATGTGAACCATTCCTTCTACCTGAACCAGGTTTTAAATCAACTGGCAAGTTCTCCCGGTACTGCTGAATAATATTGGAAACAGTTTGACGGCAGACCTTTGATTGTTTGACCAACTTTTTGTAGGACCAAGTTTTGTTGAAAGTATTTAATAATTTTAGTACACACTTTTTTCTGGTCACTCAGTTTAATCAGATTAACACCAAATTAATATAATTGATATTAAACATAGTAACTGATATGTTTTACAAAGATAACTTGATAAAAAAAAAATCAAATAATACTTGGCTTAAAAGTTTTAATGAAACACGAGTGCTAAGAATTTTTCGATCTCAGTCCTTATTAAACTTATTAGGAGCGAAATTTGGCTAGGTGAGATAATGGTATATATGGACAGCCAGACCCGACTATATACAGGACGGACATCATTTAATCGACTACGAAAGTGATTCTGAGTCGATCGGTGTACTTTAAGTTGGATGTTAGACTAATATTTTATGACGTTACAAACATCAGCACAAACCATTTTATGGTGGTGTAGGGTATAAAAAAATTCCAAAAAATTTGGGCAATAACATGCAAGGATACACTGTGTTCTAGATATCCATCAATGGGCCTCTGAAAGTACTATTCCTTATATGATTATTACAAGTTTTCAAAGTACAAATTATCAATAATCTTATTTTAGAGATTTTTTTTAAACTTTAAAGTCGATTTTCGCAGTATTTTAATTATATGGCTTTCCGAGTTACTATCCCTTCATATATTGGATGTATGACTGAAAAATAACTGCTCATCTTTTGAGGCCAAGATACATCGATCAAGCCAATATCGGATACTCTGTTCCAAAGTGAATCGTGACCCAGAGAGAG
Organism: Calliphora vomitoria; assembly: GCA_942486065.2. Taxonomy (NCBI): domain Eukaryota; kingdom Metazoa; phylum Arthropoda; class Insecta; order Diptera; family Calliphoridae; genus Calliphora; species Calliphora vomitoria. The sequence continues at coordinate 109,664,268 of OW818030.2, read as the reverse complement.
CTTCTGCACAATCTGGACTATAAAGCGGGTGAAGCGAAATTTCCAAACCACTTAATTCTAAATAGTTTTTAACAGGTATTGTAACATGTGGCCTAGCGTTGCACAGTGGGGCAGAATCAAAAGTTTTTGGAAATATGGCATTTCTAAACAACTGGTCCGATCGGGATAAAATTTGACATGGGCGTAGCCAAGGAAAATATAAAATATATAAATCTTTGAAATCGGATGGGAAACAAAAAATGGCACGTGTTTAAAAATTTTACATGTCGAAGGTACCCTAATTTGAGCCCCTATAGCGCCGCTCCTGGAGCATTTGTAGGGTCCATTTTAATAACTTAAACTCTTAAATTCTCCTAGGCTACGTTTATGTCAAATTTTATCCCGATCGGACCAGCCGTTTAGAAATGCCAGATATATTTCCAAAAAATTTTGATTCTGCCCCACTGTGCGTTGTCATGATGGAATATTACGATTTCATGTCTGGCCGCATATTCTGGTCGTTTTTCGGCTAATGCTCGCTTGAAACGAACCAGTTGCTTTCGCTTCATATTCCCTGTCATGGTCTCGCAAGATTTCAGCAGCTCATCTATATATATAAAAGAGTAACGTTACTGACTGACTGACTGACTGACTGACTGACTGACTGATTCATCATCGCACAGCCCAAACGGTTGAAGCTAGAATCATGAAATTTTAACTGTGGGTTTCTCCCTCCCCAAAACGATCCGATAAGAAGGGATTTTTGGAAATTCGAACGTTTAGGGGGTAAAAAAGGGTAAAAACGGGTAAATTCGGTAACCTTATATCTTCGAAACTAATAAAGATACAAAAAAACTTAAAAATGCATGTTACTCCATTTGAAAAATAAGCTGACAGGTGTTTCGTACTTTTTCGAAATTCGAACCTTTTAGGGGAGAAAACGGGTAAAAACTGTATTTTGGTACTTTTTTGGCACCATATGTATCTTTTAAACTACTAAACATAGAAACAAATTTTAAATCGTATTCATTACATATCAAAAAATAAAAAATACAAGTTTGGTACTTTTTGGAAATTCGAACCTTTAAGGGATAAAAATTGTATTTATTTTTGGTACTTTTTTCATAAAGTATGTTTTTCTACAAATTGATATAGACATATAAATATTTTATTTTAAGCTCCCACCACGATACAGAAATTTATTTGATTAAAATTTTAACACCGCAATGGGGATAAAAATGGTACCAAAAAGGGGGTAAAAACGGAAAAATACATTTTATTTAACATTTTCAGCCAATTTTGATAAATTTTTAACATTGGTTCCTGGATTCATGCAAAAATTAACTAACAGAGTGCTATTTGGAACTCGACTGACAAGATGTATATTTGTCCAAATCCGGGAAAACAGTTTGGTACTTTTTTTAAAACTTATTTTTCTTGAGCACATTAACACAGATTTTAATCGTTTGAGGCATGTCTTTAAGCATAAACAATTTTGGCAAAATGGAATATTTTTAAATTTCAAACTTGAGGGGTGTTCAAGGAGGAAAAGGGCATTTGGTACTTTTTTCCTAATGGTACTTTTTTTAATATTTTCAATTATTTCACTTATCGACATTAAAGTTAGCTGATATGTATCTGAATGAAGTTAGAGTTAGGAGTAGGGGATAATATTTAGGTACCAAAATGTGAGAACTGAACTATAGGTACTTTTTTGTTCTTCTAATGGTACTTTTTGAATTTTCTTTAATAATGGGCATAGAAACATGAAATTAAGCATTAATGATAATAAGTGAGTGAGAAGTTTAGGAGGAAACTCTATCGCAGTTTTATTTATATTAGAGTGGTACTTATGGTACTTTTTCTTTAATCTAATGGTACTTTTTCAATTTTCTATAATAATGGACCTAGAAACATGAAATTTAGCATATATGGTAATAAGTGAGTGAGGGTAGACTTTTTGGTACTTTTTCTTTATTCGAATGGTACTTTTTGTAATTTCTTCACGAATGAACCTATAAACATGAAATAAAGGTTATATGGACCCGAATGAGTGGGAAACTGCAAGTGGGGGATTTTTGGTACTTTTTCAATATTCTAATGGTACTTTTTGATTTTTTTGTAATATGGACATAGAAATTCGAAATTAGGCGTATATGGTCCTAAGTGAGAAAAAATTCAATTGGATACTTCATGGTACTTTTTCTTTATGCTAATGGTACTTTTTTGAATTTTCTATAGCAATGGACATAGAAACATGAAATAAAGCATATATGGTCCTGAGTGAGAATTCTAGAGGGAGACTTTTTGGTACTTTTTCTTTATTCGGATGGTACTTTTTGTAATTTCTTCACCAATGAACCTAGAAACATGAAATAAAGCTTATATGGACCCGAGTGGGTGGGAATCCACAAGTGGCTGCCTTTTGGTACTTTTTCTTTATTCTAATAATACTTTTTTGAATTTTCTATAACAATGGACTTAGAAACATGAAATTAAGCATATATGGTCCTGAGTGAGAATTTTATGGGGAGACTTTTTGGTACTTTCTCTTTAATCGAATGGTACTTTTTGGAATTTCTTCAACAATGAACCTAGAATCATGAAATAAATCCTATATGGACCCGAGTGAATGGGAATCCACAAGTGGCTATCTTTTTGGTACTTTTTCTATATTCTAATGGTACTTTTTGATTTGTTTGTAATAATGGACATAGAAACACGAAATTAAGCGTATATGGTCCTAAGTGAGTGAAAATTCAAGCGGGCACTTCATGGTACTTTTTATTTATTCTAAAGGTACTTTTTGGAATTTTCTATATCAATGGACTTAGAAACATGAAATTAAGCATATATGGTCCTAAGTGAGTGAGAATTCTGGAGGCAGACTTTTTGGTACTTTTTCTTTATTCGAATGGTATTTTTTGTAATTTCTTCACCAATGAACCTAGAAACATGAAATAAAGCTTATATGGACCCGAATGAGTGGGAAACCACAAATAGGGGACTTATGGTACTTTTTCTATATTCTAATGGTACTTTTTGATTTTTTGTAATAATGGACATAGAAGTACGAAATTATGCGTATATGCTAATAAGTGAGTGAAAATTTATGCGGACACTTCATGGTACTTTTTCTTTATTCTAATGGTACTTTTTTGACTTTTCTATAGCAATGGACTTAGAAACATGGAATTAAGCATATATGGTCGTAGGTGAGTGAGAATTCTAGGGAGGGACTTTTTTGTACTTTTTCTTTATTCGAATGGTACTTTTCGTAATTTTTTCACCAATGAACCTAGAAACATGAAATAAAGCTTATATGGACCCGAGTGGGTGGGAATCCACAAGTGGCTGCCTTTTGGTACTTTTTCTGTTTTCTAATGGTACTTTTTGAATTTTCTGTAATAATGGACATATAAATATGAAATTAAGCGTATATGACACTAAGTAAGTGAAAAATCAAGGGGATACTTCGTGATACCTTTTCTTTATTATAATGGTACTTTTTTAAATTTCTTAAGTGAATGATAATTCTAAGGGGATACTTTTTGGTACTTTTTCGTTCTTTATTCGAATGGTACTTTTTGTATTTTCTTCACCAATGAACATGATATAACGCTTATATAGACCTAAGCGAAAGATAATCTACAAGTGGGAACAGTATGGTACTTTTTCTTTATTCTAATGGTACTTTTTAAATTTTCTATAATAATGGACCTAGAAACATAAAATTAAACATATATGGTCCTAAGTGAGTGAGAATTCTAGAGTGAGTTAGAATTTTAGGGGGAGACTTTTTGGTACTTTCTCTTTAATCGAATGGTACTTTTTGTAATTTCTTCAACAATGAACCTATAAACATGAAATAAAGGTTATATGGAGCCGAATGAGTGGGAAACCACAAGTGGGGGCTTTTTGGTACTTTTTCTATATTCTAATGGTACTTTTTGATTTTTTGTAATAATGGACATAGAAATTCGAAATTAGGCGTATATGGTCCTAAGTGAGAAAAAATTCAATTGGATACTTCATGGTACTTTTTCTTTATGCTAATGGTACTTTTTTGAATTTTCTATAGCAATGGACTTAGAAACATGAAATTAAGCATATATGGTCCTAAGTGTGTGAGAATTCTAGGGGGAGACTTTTTGGTACCCTTTCTTTAATCGAATGGTACTTTTTGTTATTTCTTCAACAATGAACCTATAAACATGAAATAAAGTTTATATGGAACCGAGTGTGTGGGAAACCACAAGTGGGGGCTTTTTGGTACTTTTTCTATATTCTAATGGTACTTTTTGATTTTTTGTAATAATGGACATAGAAGTACGAAATTATGCGTATATGGTAATAAGTGAGTGAAAATTTATGCGGACACTTCGTGGTACTTTTTCTTTATTCTAATGGTACTTTTTTGACTTTTCTATAGCAATGGACTTAGAAACATGGAATTAAGCATATATGGTCCTAGGTGAGTGAGAATTCTAGGGAGGGACTTTTTTGTACTTTTTCTTTATTCGAATGGTACTTTTCGTAATTTTTTCACCAATGAACCTAGAAACATGAAATAAAGCTTATATGGACCCGAGTGGGTGGGAATCCACAAGTGGCTGCCTTTTGGTACTTTTTCTGTTTTCTAATGGTACTTTTTGAATTTTCTGTAATAATGGACATATAAATATGAAATTAAGCGTATATGGCACTAAGTAAGTGAAAAATCAAGGGGATACTTCGTGATACCTTTTCTTTATTATAATGGTACTTTTTTAAATTTCTTAAGTGAATGATAATTCTAAGGGGATACTTTTTGGTACTTTTTCGGTCTTTATTCGAATGGTACTTTTTGTATTTTCTTCACCAATGAACATGATATAACGCTTATATAGACCTAAGCGAAAGAAAATCTACAAGTGGGAACAGTATGGTACTTTTTCTTTATTCTAATGGTACTTTTTAAATTTCTATAATAATGGACCTAGAAACATAAAATTAAACATATATGGTCATAAGGGAGTGAGAATTTAAGGGGGAGTCTTTATGGTACTTTTTCTATATTCGAATAGTACTTTTTGTATCTTCTTCACCAATGAATTTAGAATTGTGAAATTAAGCTTATATAATCCCGACCGATTGGGAATCCACAAGTGGGGGCTTTATGCTACTTTTTCTATATTATAAAGGTACTTTTTGAATTTTCTCTAATAATGGATTTAGAAATACCAAATTAACTGCATATTGTTTTAAGTGAGTGAAAACTCAAAGAGAATACTTAATACTTTTTCTTTATTCTAATGGTACTTTTTAAATTTTCTATAATAAATCTAGAAACATGAACATAATATTATATGGACTCGAGCGAGTAGGATTCTATAACTGGGAACATTATGGCGCTTTTTCATTATTCTAATAGTATATTTTGAATATTCTATAATAATGGACCTAGAAATATAAAATATATGCTCCTCAGTGAGTAACTAACTTTTTTAATATATTAAATTAGCTTAAATACAAAAATAATTTGTATTTTTTCGTTCTTCGAATGGTATATGATCCTGACCGAATAAGAATCTAAAAAAGGGACTCACAGTTACTTTTTTCCAACTAATAATATTTTTTGACTATTTTATAAAATTAAACCTACAAATTCAAAATTAGGCACACATGATTCGGAATGAGTTAGAATTCACAAAAGGTGACTTTAGTGGTACATTTCTTTAGCATTTTCTATAAAAATTATTATGTGTGGGCATATAAAATGTGGGTCTAAATGGTACTTTTTTATTATAATAATACGTTTCGAATGAGCTAGAAGCCACAATACAATGATTCAATAAACATGAATCTAGAGGCATGTTATCCTGAATTAGCTTTAATTCACAAAGGGAGACTTAATAGTACTATTTCTTTCATCCAATTGGGGTGGCGAAGCGCACCGGGTTTATTGCTAGTAATAGATAAAACCCGTTTGGTCCCTCCAAATACAGAGCATTACCTTAGCGCAATGGATATTATTTGGCTTTGGTGTCGATTCGGATGGTTAGCTGGGCTTCACGTATGATCTCTTATGCTTAAGATTATCAAAAATGATTTTCTTTCAGACATAAAAGATCATCCTTCAAGGTCTCTCGGCTTCAATTCATATGGTGCCCTATTTTGGATGAATCCAGCAAAAGTTTTGAAATTACTGAAATGACTTTGCAAGCTGTTGTTGAGTTTTACAGCAATATTCATGGAGTAATTAATGCCTCCAATTCTTGGTCTTCAAACTATTTAGCATGGCCTGGGCAATCTTCGTCATCCATGTCAAAATCAGCATATCTAAACCTCAATGAAACATCTCTCGCGCATTAAAACCATAAGCTTTGGCACAAAATTCGACTTTTACAAAGCAACAAAAATCGTTGTTGTTTACACTATATTATTCAATAACTAAGTAAGAATAAATGACAGATATGTACCCTTCAAAATGACATAAGTATAAGTTATTAAAAACCAAACCGATTTCAAAAGATACGCTTTATATTGTTAATCCCAGAGATAACAGATTCGTGATAGCAACCGAATTTGTTGCCAATCGAATGATTCAGTTGCACACATAGAATTTTTCCTTTCTATCAACAGAAATTCAGTTGACAAAGAATAATTTCGGTCAAAGCAACCAAACTTTTGTAACTTCTTTTAAAAATTTGAAGCCACAACTGTAAGATTCGATCACTAAGGTAGAATCATTCGATTGGCAACAAATTCGGTTGCTATCACGAATCTGTTTTCTCTGTATATTCATATAAAAACATTTGAGAAATTAAAAATATTGATATTAGTTAGTTGTCTAATGGTTAACAAACAAATTTATTTCTAATTTTATAAGGCACTCCTAACTAGTTTAAATAAATTCCTAACAAAATAAAAAGACCTTGCAGTTATTTCCTGACATATGCTCTAAAAACATTTTGCAACCTTTTAAATAAAAACATATCATGTATATATAAATAAAATATAAAAATATGTTCACTACTTAATAAGAAAAACGCCAGCAATTATCATGAATAAGCCAAAAAACGAGCCAGATGTTATGTAGCGCCAATCCAATTTTCTCAAACGACAGAGTTCACCATGAAAACCGCACAGTGGTTCAGCCAATGGTGGTCTACCTTTCTGCCATTGTATGGGGCGATCAGTTTTAATGTAACGAAATTCCTGGAATTGAAAATATAAAATTTCCAACATAACAACGTTTCGAAGTAAATTTAATTTATGCTTGTATTAAATAAATTGAATTTATCTGAAAAGAAAAAGGAAACTTTAACATACAGGTATGGTTGACTGTTTGTTGTAGACAAAGTATCCAACAGGCTGCATAGACATTTTGGCCAATGAATTGGCTGCGTTTACACTGTTCATGTCGTGCTGCAAAGTAATAACAGTATAGTTGCCCTCAGCATCTCCATTACTATCGATATGCACCTGTTGCGAGAGCAAAAGACAGAGAAATATAAAGGAATATATAAATAAATTAAGTAAATAAGTAAATAAATAATAAATATAAATGAGTCTAGATGTGTATAAACAAGACGAAAATTTATGTGAGCAAGATAAACATAAACTCTTTTAGTCAAATAGCAGAAAAAACATCTTAATAAAACAAGTAAGCAACAATAGTCAGTATAGCCCGACCATATAATACCCAACATTGACCATGAATTTAAGTTCTATAGGTTACTTATTTATGTTAAATTGTTTTTGGATACCATGTTTTAAGGAGTTTTAAGCTCGTTAAAGTAATTTTCGGAAGTGGTCCTTTGATTCTACTAAGGTAGATTCATTCGATTGGCAAAAAATTCGGTTGCTATCACGAATCTGTTTTCTCTGTGTATGAATTGATTCGCTCAAAAGTCAATTCCGAGTCGTTTGGTATACACTAAAGTGGCTGTTAGACTAATGGTGTAGTATAACAACCAATATGGTGGTGTAGGGTATAAACAATTTCTTTAATATTATTTATTAGATACACTAAGTTGATAATGAAAAAACAATAACACCCTGACCTTTTGAGTTTCCCGCCTTTTACCACAACAAACATCTTTCAGTTAACTCCTGTTAAAACTTGAACAGGCTGTGTCATTTTGTTTGTGTTTGACAGTCATTCTTGAGGAGAAAATGGAAAAAAACGAAAACATGTCTATAGACTTGATAAATACTATAAAAACTCTGCACCATTAATTTCAAAGGTAAATAAGTGGTTTACTGATTTTCGTTGTGTTTCTACACCTGAAACAATTGAACAAAATCACAATCTAGTGTTTCTAGTGTGAGAAATTGTGGAAGCTACAGGCATCTTACATGCCTTAGTGGTTTTAATTTTGAATGATCGCTTGGGTATGAGAAAACCTTCTGCAAGATATGTGCCGCGTTTGCTCACAACCGACCACAAACGCAATCGTGAGACAACTTCGCAGGAGCATTTGGTTTTGTTCAAACGCAATACCGTAAAGGAAACGTGCATCCACCGCAACACACCAGATACCTAAAAGCAGTCAAAACAGTGGGTTTTTCAGCATTGTCAGCCAATGAAGTCATGGGGACGAATAAAAAAAATTGATGTAATACTTCTTGAATGACATTTTCATCTCTGCAAAAGTGAAAGCAATTAGGTTTTGTGGATTCTTACTCATGTTAGAGAATAACTCATATGAAATCCAAACTTTTAAAACGGTTTTACGCCGTAATATAATCGCTAGTGTTTGTATGAATGGCTGTTGCAACCGTTTTTTAATTTCTGGCAAAAAAGTTGATTTTTGTTCATTTGTTATTGGGTGTAAGAGTTAAAAATTCGGGATTTTTTCAAATGTTTAAATTGAACAGAAACACATTCATTTATTTATTATATTAAAAAAAACTTAAATTAATTCATAAAACAATTAAAATAAACAAAAAATACAAGCGATACGTAATATCTATTCTATTCGACACACAGTTTAAGTCTGTCTTCAGTCCGAAAAAGTCGGTCTTATATACCCACTGTTCCCATTCCGTCCTGTCCCTATTCGTCTTGGCCCAACCCTCAACTGTAAACTACCGTCCCTGTCTCGCAAACCTCGGTGATCGTCACATCTCCCTTTCCCCAGTTCCTACATAAATTTATTTTAAATATTGGCCATTGTCAGCTATGACCTTTTCCCACCATTCTGGCAACATATGGATTTCATGTTTTGAGGCCAAGAACGAATCAAGACAATTTCGGTTACTCTGTTCCAAAGTGAAGCGTATCCCAGAGAGAGCGTTGCATCGATCGAAACAAGTAGAAGTCGGGCCATAAAGTGGGTGAGGCAAGATTCCCAACCACTTCGTTCTAAATACTTTTTAACAGGTACTGCAACATGTGGTCGAAAGTTGTCATGATGGAATATTAGGGTTTCATGTCTTGCCAGATGTCAACAGCTTATAATAGATAGAATCCTTTTCGACATTTTCGAAGACAAACAAATGTTGTTGTTTTCAGTAGAATGCTCAATGACTAAGTGAGAATAAATGACAGGCATGTAGCTTGTCATTTATTCATATAAGTTATTAAAAACCACGTTTAAAAGATACGACATCTGTTGTAAATTTCGCCATATGTCATACTGGATGAGTGTTTATAAATATTGTTACAAATGTGCCTGCAACATTCATCATGTTTATAAACACGTCCATCAGTAGAAGCTTCTACTTATCAACAATGTTGATAGCATGCGGTTATTAGCATTGTTTATAAGTATGGCAACACTAAATGTTTAAGCTGCTAACATTAACATCGAAAGATCGAACATACGAGTTTTGTCCATTAAGAACAATCCAGGTTACTCGGATGATGATGGCAGTGTGTATAAATAGTGGCTGTGGTTGCAGTAGTCAGTGAGTTTATCATAGGCGCTGTTAGAGTTAACATCAACTCATCCCAAATTGGACATTCTGCATGAGCTATTTGAGAGCATAGTCACCTCAAGTGGAGGTGATGTAAACTGGCTACCGAGATCGTGTTATTTGACCTCGTTAGACTTTTGCTTGTGGCGTTTCTTAAGTTGCAGGTCTATGCGAATTAACCACAAACCACATCGGCCCTTAAAGCCAACGTAACACATGCCATCGGTCAAATCCAGCCAGATTGTTGAGCCAGACTCATGGAAAATTGAACATTTTGGATGCGCGCTACCCAGTGAAGCCACGTCAGACTTTTTATATTTCATACATAATGTCATCAATAGACCTTTGTAATTAATAAAATATGTCGATGATATCACTTTGTTTTATTTAAATTTAAAGCTAGGAAGTGCTTAATAAAAAACCCTTTATTTAAACATCTATGAAATGAAATCCAAAAACTATTTTGAATTGGATTTTTTATTCAATATTTAATTTTTTAAATATGTTTGAAAATGTTTCTACTTTGACCTCTAAACGTTTTTAAATTTCCAAACTTTGGGATCATCGAAAATGTAACATATCAAGTATGTACTTGTGACTATCATGTTCAAGATGAAGGATTATATCATATTGTTACGAATGTGCAATAGCGATTTGAGTTTAATGGTCTGAAATGACTGCCTGCAATATCTTCTACTTATCAACAATGTTGATAGCATGCGGTTATTAGCATTGTTTGTGGGTATGGCAGCACTAAATGTTTAAGCTGCTAACATTAACATCGAAAGCTCTTGAATTGGAATGTACTAGTTTGTCCGTTAAGATCATTGTAGAAGATTCAACAAAGATGGCGTGTGTAAAAATAATGGCAGAGGTTGCAGTCGTCAGTGAATTGATCATAGGCGCTATTAGAGTTAACATTAACTGCCTTGTACATTTAAGTTTGTATAGTGTGTGTGCATTTCTGCGAATTGATAAACGTGTATAAAGACACTAAGTGACTATTTGAACTGTTGTTGTACATTTTAAATAAATAAAGAGTTGTTACAAACTTTAAACTACTAACACTGCTTTTAATTGCAATCAAAAGTATCCGGTTTATTTAAAGGAAAGAAACCATAAAGATTAAAACGTAACAATATTAAGTACTGGGTAATATTTTAAAAATTTAAATTTCTGAATTTTTAATTTTTTTCTTTACAAACCATCTCCTAAAAATTTCGAGTCCAATAAAAAATATCAGCCAAATCGCTGCAGCCGTTCTTACGTGATGCCATTACATACATGGATCATTTGCAAACAATTTTATTTGTTAGATATCCAACTCGAATAACACTAAGCGAACAAATAGGTCTTCAAGGAAAATATCTAAGCCTTTTTTTGAGAAAAAAAGGCCCCAAATCATATAAGTTTTTGATTTCGGAAAAAAATTTCAAAAATTTTTTATTTTTAATTTTTTTCCGTCAGATTGAATAATTAGCTATCTAGACTATTTAGGACACATTTTGCTAAGAACAATAGGTAATAAGTTACATGGCTGAGAAAAAATACCTGCTTGGCCAAAATGTCAAATGTTGAACCCCAATAACTCAGAAAGTTCTCGACTTATCTTGTTGAAAAATTGTGTCTGAATTACTATTTAATAGAACTAACTTTGGTGCAAATTTCATCCCGATCGGCAGACATTGATTTTAAAAGTTTGTTCACTTGACATGAAATCCCCCTATATAGATTATTTCTATAGAATTGAAAATATCACTGTGCGTATGATTAACATTTAATTATGTTGTCATAATAATTATACGTTACGTATTTTTCTTTGTACATACTGTTATTATAATACAACCGAGTATATACTTGAGTGGACATTTTACATGTACATATATTGTTTTTGTTGCAATATACAAATCTTGAAATTTTTGTTTTATATCAAAATCATAAAAATTTACAATTAGAACAATTTATTTCATTAATATATTTAAGTAAAAACTTACTTGTAACTAAAAAAAAAAACACTAATTCATTGAGTTAAAATAAATTCGACACAAAAGATATTTCATATTTAATATACAGGTGAACAGATAAAGAACAAAATGTTGGTGCAATGGTAACACCAACAATCTTTCTAAATTTGTTCCTACCTAAAGGTTTGCATCTACTTGTTATATTCAATATTGGATGTCATAAATAAATTCGTGTGCCAGTTTCGAAATCGTTTTTGTACATTTCTATAAATTAATTGATTTTAGCATTATATCCGCATCGCGAAAAAGTTGTCGCAATATTACATTTGTAGTGAATACAAAGTGATATACCTAGGATAGTCTTAGTCAGAAACAATTACTTTAAAATTAACATTAAGGCCATGAAGAAGCCGTGGGTTGTAAACATTGTGTGTAGTGAATATATAAGACAGTAAAAAAGCGGTTAAAGTAGAAATTTAAAGTTTGGAGTACGTATGCTTTTGATATAACCAAAAAACCAAATTGATGACTGCTATTTTTGTGTTACAAATCTACAAGAAATGTCTTTTTTAATAACTTATGCTAAAAACACAAAATAAACAAATAAAACAAATAAACGGTTACTTTTTCTCAATTTTCCCATTTTTTTATTGCATGTTTATTTTTAGAAAAACAGAAAAGAATATTGTATTACTGTGGGAAAACCATTATTTGACGCACAATAAAATAACTAAGCGGTGGTGTATTGAGTACAACAACAGACTAGCAAACGGATAGTTGTTGGTTCGTCTCGTGGCTGCGACTTATTTTTTTGTTATTTTTTATTATTTTTTGTTTGTAAATACAAAATTCTTTAAATAACTCTATTAACAAAACAATTTATTTCCGACCAAAATATAAAGGATTACTTTTGGGACATCGCGAACAAAATTAAGTACTTATTCCAGTCAAATTCCTCTTATTTTGCAGCTTGTTTGTAAGTTAAGGTTTTGCTGGGATGGTATGAATCAAAGAAAAATTACAATTGGAAAAGAAAATGTAATAAATCCGTCTTTTGTTTCCAGAGATAAGATCATTTTGCCTTTATTATACATCAAATTGCAAATTACGAAGCAATATGTGAAGGCATTAGATAAAGCTGGTCCATGTTTTGCCTTTCTTTCAAGAAAGTTTTCTGGTTTGAGTACAGAAAAACTAAAAGACTTTTATTGAAAGACAACAAATTCATGATTGAGAAGCAGTGGTTTGGAAACAAGTTTTTAGTTGGGGTTTATTGTCTTTAGGTTGGTTTAAGGAATGCTCTAGGAGATGAAAAATTATCATAGTAAATTCAATTGCCTCAAATGCCCTTTATAATTTCATTTTAAATGAGGCTTTCACCCGAGCAAATCAAACAAAATGGATTCTACAGCTGAATGTAAGTGTAATAATCAAAATTTTAATCTATATGTAAATTTGTAAATAGTAAATTGTTAGAAAGAAATATGTATATATCTTTTAAACAAAATTGATGTGTTTGAGTGAAATTTTTTTTATTTTGCTAGATCCAGCTCTTTAATCTATTCAAGGTAATAAGTTAAAGTATTATGTAACAAATAAAACATAATTCAGTTACAGGTAGCTGCTCGTTTCCCTACTTTCGGCAATAAAGACATTTTTTTTGTTTACTGCCTTGGAAAATACTTTATACTAGAGGGTGTATGATGCATATACAGTAAACTCTCGAAAATGTGAACTAAAAGTTCCAAAATTTTTCCATGTTTTCAATTGTGAAAATTGTAAAACAAAGGTAGAGCTACACAAATACGTATGCATGTATTTGTTGAATGCACTCTAACGTAAACATAAAATATGTTTGGGAAACTGGGATTTCCCAAATTAAAAAAAATAAAACGAAAAAACTTAGAAAATTTGTATCACATTTAAGAGCTATTAGACTTTATACACGTTTTGGAGTTTTAAATGTAAAAATAATAGTGTTCACGTATTCGAGTCTAACGTAAACATAAAATATGTTTGGGATACTGGGATTTCCCAAATTAAAAAAAATAAAACGAAAAAACTTAGAAAATTTGTATCACATTTAAGAGCTATTAGACTTTATACACGTTTTGGAGTTTTAAATGTAAAAATAATAGTGTTCACGTATTCGAGTCGTTCATGTTTTCGCGAATTCTAATACTGTGTACTAACAAATAAATTTCAGTACCATGCAGCAAACTCTCTTTTAAATCAGCATGTGGTTGAATTCAAAATTTAAATTTGATATGTAATACATGTTGCATATATGAAAAAACGTAAAAATTTTTCAAAGGGGGCAAGGTTTGTGGATCTTCTGAGGAGAAAATAAAGGTATTTTATATAAATATTTGATATTGATGAATATTTTAGGACTTGAAGATTGATATTTTAGTAAAACTAAATAATTTTATAAATTTTTGGGACGTCATTTACCTTACAAACTAAAAAAATTATAATATGGTGATTTTCCATTAAGAAACATATAAAATTTGAATTAATATAACATTTTAACGGTTACAGATATCATAACAAAATTTGGAACTAATGTAAATCTAAATAGCCTTAAATTAATGTCATTATAATTTTTGACATTTTTCATTTCAAATACCAAATTCCTAAAACGGGGAAAATGTGTTCCAAAAACTGAGTTTTTTTTTGAAAAATGCCTACTGTGACGTTATTTACTGTGTGATAGTAAAAAAACTTTGCAGGTATTTAAGTAGGGTTATATAAATATGGAGCATCTTTGATGGCAGCAATCATCAAAGATGCCTTTTTAGAATTTTTTATTCAAACCTAAAATTATTTTTTAAAACTGGCCAAGTTTGGATAGGCCTCGGGGGTGTTAAGTGAGCCAAATTTTATTTTACACGCTTTAGCATTCAGCTCTCTTTCCGCATCGTAAAAAATTGTGTACAGTCCCGAAGAAAATTTGTTTTCACAAAAGTAATAATATAGGGACTTTTTTGGAAAAAAAAAAACGTAAAAAATACGGGCCTTTTTATATGCTTTAATTTTGGATGCGTGTAACTTTTTATTTGAACAAGATGTTCACATTTTCTTTAGAATTTTCTCTGCAATATAGTTGATATTTTAAAAATAAATTTCGACCCTCCGTTGGCCCACCATACCTAAAAAACCATAAAAAGAACGAGCAAAATTAACAAAAATAAATCAATAAACCTAAATATCTCTTCAACTAATAGAGATAATCACAAGTGTTTATACCCTACACCACCATAGTGGGGAGGGTATAATGGATTTGTGCAGATGTTTGTAACGCCCAACAATATTAGTCTAACACCCACCTTAAAGTATAACGATCCGTCCGTCCGTCCGTTCGTCTGGCTGGCTGGCTGGTTGGCTGGCTGTCCATGTAAACCTTGTGCGCAGAGTACAGGTCGCATTTTTGAAGATATTTTAATAAAATTTGGTCTATATCATTTTTTCTGTCCAAGGACGAACTGGCTGAAATCGGTTCATTATTTCACCTAGCCCCCATACAAATGTCCTACCAAAATTGGACTTTATCGGTCATAAATGTTTAATTTATATATGTATCTACACAAGTTTTTCTCTAAATAAGTTTTATATATACAGAATTCATGTCACCAAATTTTATGATGATCGGTCCATAATTAGTCATAGCTCCCATATAAGGCCTGCTTCCGATAATCACTTTAACGATCATATATCTCCTAAAAATGTTGGTATACACATAAAATGCAACATAAATAACTTTCATATAGACATTAATCACACTACCTAATTTCATGGTGATCGGTCCATAATTGGTCATAGCTCCCATATAAGGCCCACTTCCGAAAATCGCTAACGAATATAAATTATTGAAATTTTGAAAAAATAATGATTTTGCTCATTTCTTAGTGTAGGGTATTATATGGTCGGGCTTGACCGACCATACTTTCTTACTTGTTTTAAATTGAAAATAAACCATGAATTTTGTGAACTTATTTAAGCATTTCAACAATAAAAAATATGATATTTGAATCCATTTTATGTACACATGTGAGTTTTTTTTTAGGACCTTAGTGAGATTTTCTCAAATATCTTTAAACGATTTTTTTTTTTAGTTTTATGAAAACTTGATTTGTTTGGCACATGATTATTTGTTTGGCACATGACAAATATTTGAAGAAAAAGACGTAACCACTAAATAAAATATATTTGAATTCTTTTATTAATTTCAAAATCTTATTTTGCTTAAAATGATTCAAAACAAACAAATTAGTTTTATTTTGTTTGATGCTGTTTGATCTTACAAATCATTTGTAAGAGAAAACACGTCAAACAATAATATGCTAAAAAAAGTGGTTGCGCTTTTTTGAGCAAATATTTGCCATGTGTGACCATACCTTAAGGATGCCAAACGGAAGTGGGTTTTACAAATCCTGGAATTTCGGTATTTTTGTTATATATCAAAAAATATCAAATTTAACTCATTAATATAATTAAGTAAAAATGTAACAATAATGTAAAACTAATTCATTGAATTGAAATAACATAGGTCAACAAATAAAGAAACAAAATTGGTGTCCTTGTTAGTGGTTTTGTATTGGGTGTTCATAGATATTACAAATATTGTGTTTAAAAATATTGTATTCCTAAGGGTAGCTTTTGATATACGTTCATTTTTCAATATTGGCTGTCCTAAGTAAATTCGTGTGCCAGTTTCGATAATAAATTGATTTTAATATTATGTCCTTATAGTGGTGAATAGTTTAGAAAACCTGTAACAGACTTAGTGAGCAACAAGTATTTCAATTACTTTAATTACCCTGAATAAGCCGTTGGTTCCAAACATTGTATGCAAAGTGTGTAGTGAATATTTATGACAGTGGGAAAGCAGTAAATGTATTCATTTAATGTTTGGTGTACTTATAATTTGAACAGAACCGAAAAACCACATTGTAGACTGCTATTTTTGTGTTGCTTAATTACATGATATGAATAAACGACTATCCTAACGGTTGGAAAAAAAGAGTTTAAAGAATCGGCTTTGGTTTCCCAAGATCATTATGCCTACATTTCACCTCAAATTGTGACTTATAAAGCAGTACGTGAAAGCATTAGATAAAGCTGGTCCATGTTTTTGTATTTCTTTCAATAAAATTTCCAGGTTTGAATACAGAAAAACAGAAAAGCTGGTATATTTGATACCCCCCCCCCAAAAAAAAAAAAAAAAAAAAATTAATGAATGACATCGATTATATGATTAAGAAGCAGCGGCTTGCGAATATGTTGTTGCCGCTGTGAAAAATATCTTACAAATTCAGAAAACACGAAAACATCAGAACACACTAATAGCAAAGAAGATGAATCAATTTGAATCATTCAAGACGGTATGATGTAGTAATTGTAGTTCTTTCTATTTTTTATGGTTGGATTTTAAGCAAATTTAAAATAATTTTCATAGATAAATTTTGTGCAGTATTTTCTATAGAAAATCTTGTGTAAAATACCACTGAACTATGGTAATATATAAATAGCAAACAATTTAAATTTTAGGTGAACAAATACTATTTGAATATTAGTTTCATATAAAACAAACATACATATTATTTATATGATTTTAAAGAACACACTGCGTATGATTTATATTTAACTAGCTAAAACCCGGTGTGCTTCGCTACCCGTATCGTAATGAAATAAAAAGTTTAGAGTTAAACAAATATATTTATTAAGTTATTAAAATCTACAGTTTTCCTTTTAAATTAATTCTTATTATATTATCTTATGATTTACAATATACTTATTTAGTTTATCTAAAATTAGTTTCTATTTTAATAAGTAGTACATTATTTGTTTCTTATTTATAACCTTAATATTAAATATAGAAGATTAAAGAAAAACATTTTTTATTTAATGTTTGATATATACATTATTTTTATTAATTATTTTTTATTCTAATGCCTTAGGATATACAATATTTTTGGTTTTTCCTTCTGGTGCATATACATATAAGTCTGTGGGTTTTCCCACTCGCGAACATGCAACATAAAGCTGTCCATGTGAAAAACATGGATTTTCTAGATTTAGTCCACAAACTTGCAAAGACTGACCTTGAGCTTTATTAATTGTCATTGCAAATGCTAGGCGAATAGGAAATCAAATGGCATTTCCGAAGTTATCATCGGAATACGTGGCAGCAATACATCTGATCCATTGTACTTTCCAGTTATAATGGTCGCCTCGATTAGATTGTTCATTAATTTCTTTACTATAAGTCGAGTGCCATTACAAAGTCGTGGTGGATCAATGTTTCTTAGTAAAATAATAGGAGCACCAATTTTCAACTGCAAGTCATGTGGTGGAAAGCCCGGTAAATCTAACGAATTTAAAAATTCGACTGGATAATTGACGACATCCTCAATATTTGTGTCGATTGATTTATAAATTTTTAGATTACCATCGATGGTATTCAGAATATTGCTGTTGATGGAGTTAACGTCTATATTTTTGGCTGCCAGTAACGCGTTCACATAACCATTGCTTGTTTTTAAAATTTTTTCCGATATTGGGGAAAACGCAATTTATTAACTCTTCTATAGATTGCGTCATCCTGCAGAAGTCATTGAATTGCTCACACAAAATGTAGAATCTACATATTTTCCTAAATAAGCAATAAATAATATTTACTTCGTACAGGAAATATGGTAATAAAAGATTCTACCTCATGTAATTTCGAAGATTAGTATTTATATATACTTTCACAGGTATACTAATTTTAACTTAACATTATTGATTGATCATGATTTTCCTCCACGTATAAAATACAAATAAGCACACAATCATACAAACAAACACACATTCACTTTTATATATAGATAAGGGTTTCAAATGTATACAAATTTTAACATTTACTTAATATTGTTGGTATTCAGCGCATTTCTGTCCTAAATATTAATATTGATAGACGATATAGCATTCCCTATTTATAATTTGTCATCATATGTATGGGAGGTGCCACGCCCACTATTGATAGTCCGCCCATTCTTGTCCTAAATATTAATATTGATGGTAGAATAACCGTACCATATATCTTATTGTTTCCCATATATACATTTTTTTTAATTATCATCATATGGGAGGTGCCACGCCCTCTGTGTCTACTACTCCCATTTTTTCTGCAAATATTTAAACAAACAGTGGAATTGCTCATGCAAAATTTGAGGACTATAGCAATTATAGTTTCCTAAATATTTGATTTTTAAAATTAACTTTGTATGGGAGGTACCACGCCCACTTAAAATTTCAAAACAAAAAGTAGCCTATAGCTCCTTCCAGACATACATAAATATACTGTAAAAATTTCAAGCAAATCGGTTCAGCCGTTTAGCCGTCTATAGAGCCCAAACTAATAATAATAAACATACATACATACATACAGACACACATTCACTTTTATATATATAGACTAGCTAAAACCCGGTGTGCTTCGCTACCCGTATCGTAATGAAATAAAAAGTTTAGAGTTAAACAATATTTATTAAGGGCCTGGCTCACTAAATGCGAACGAACATTTTCTTTCTTATTTTATATTGAAAACAACAAATAAATTTGAATTTTTGTTATTGTTTTCAATATAAAATAAGAAAGAAAATGTTTGTTCGCATTTTGTGAGCCAGGCCCTAAGTTATTAAAATCTACAGTTTAAATTAATTCTTATTATATTATCTTATGATTTACAATATACTTATGTAGTTTATCTAAAATTATTTTCTATTTTAATAAGTAGTACATTATTTGTTTCTTATTTATAACCTTAATGTTAAATATAGAAGTTTATAGAAAAACATTTTTTATTTAATCTATATAAATATATAAATGTCTTTGTAAGTTTGTTTGTTTATTTGTTTGTTTGTTTGTTTGTTTGTTTGTTTGTTTGTTTGTTTGTTTGTTTGTTTGTTTGTTTGTTTGTTTGTTTGTTTGTTTGAGCATCACGCCTAAACGGCTGAACCGATTTTATTGAAATTTGGAACGTAGATAGATCCTTACTTGGAAGCGTCAATAGGCTATAAATTTTTTCAATACTTGGACCAGAAAGAGATAAAAAAGGGAAAAAACGGGTAAAATTGGTACCTTTAGTTTTTAAACAATAATTACTAAACGGCTGAACCGATTTATACATCGACAGGGGTAGCGAAGCGCACCGGGTCAAGCTAGTGTTTGATATATATATTATTTTTATTAATTATTTTTTATTCTAATGCCTTAGGATATACAATATTTTTGGTGTTTCCTTCTGGTGCATATACATATAAGTCTGTGGGTTTTCCCACTCGCGAACATGTAACATAAAGCTGTCCATGTGAAAAACATGGATTTTCTAGATTTAGTCCACAAGACTGACCTTGAGCTTTATTAATTGTAATTGCAAATGCTAGGCGAATAGGAAACTGCAATCGCTTAAAATCAAATGGCATTTCCGAAGTTATCATCATCAGAAATACATCTGATCCATTGTACTTTCCAGTTATAATGGTCGCTTCGATTAGATTGTTCATTAATTTCTTTACTATAAGTCGAGTGCCATTACAAAGTCGTGGTGGATCAATGTTTCTTAGTAAAATAATAGGAGCACCAATTTTCAACTGCAAGTCATGTGGTGGAAAGCCCGGTAAATCTAACGAATTTAAAAATTCGACTGGATAATTGACGACATCCTCAATATTTGTAACAGTGTCGATTGATTTATAAAATTTTAGATTACCATCGATGGTATTCAGAATGTTGCTGTTGATGGAGTTAACGTCTATATTTTTGGCTGCCAGTAACGCGCGTTCACATAACCATTGCTTGTTTTTAAAATTTTGTCCGATATTGGGGAAAACACAATTTATTAACTCTTCTATAGATTGCGTCATGCTGCAGAAGTCAGATGGAAATGTTATACATTTCATACATACATACATACAAACACACATTCAATTTTATATATAGATAAGGGTTTCAAATGTATACAAATTTTAACATTTACTTAATATTGTTGGTAGTCATCGCATTTCTGTCCTAAATATTAATATTGATGGATGATATAGCTTTCCCTATTTATAATTTGTCATCATATGTATGGGAGGTGCCACGCCCACTATTGATAGTCCGCCCATTCTTGTCCTAAATATTAATATTGATGGTAGAATAACCGTACCATATATCTTATTGTGTCCCATATATACATTTTTTTTAATTATCATCATATGGGAGGTGCCACGCCCTCTGTGGCTACTACTCCCATTTTTTCTGCAAATATTTAAACAAACAGTGGAATTGCTCATGCAAAATTTGAGGACTATAGCTATTATAGTTTCCTAAATATTTAATTTTTAAAATTAACTTTGTATGGGAGGTACCACGCCCACCTAAAATTTCAAAACAAAAAGTAGCCTATAGCTCCTTCCAGACATACATAAATATACTGTAAAAATTTCAAGCAAATCGGTTCAGCCGTTTAGCCGTCTATAGAGCCCAAACTAATAATAATAAACATACATACATACAGACACACATTCACTTTTATATATATAGATAAGGGTTTCAAATGTATACAAATTTTAACATTTACTTAATATTGTTGGTAGTCAGCGCATTTCTGTCCTAAATATTAATATTGATAGATGATATATCTTTCCCTATTTATAATTTGTCATCATATGTATGGAAGGTGCCACGCCCACTATTGATAGTCCGCCCATTTTTGTCCTAAATATTAATATTGATGGTAGAATAACCGTACCATATATCTTATTGTTTCCCATATATACATTTTTTTTAATTATCATCATATGGGAGGTGCCACGCCCTCTGTGGCTACTACTCCCATTTTTGCCGCAAATATTTAAACAAACAGTGGAATTGCTCATGCAAAATTCGAGAACAATAGCTATTATAGTTTTCTAAATATTTGATTTTTAAAATTAACTTTGTATGGGAGGTACCACGCCCACTTAAAATTTCAAAACAAAAAGTAGCCTATAGCTCCTTCCAGGCATACATAAATATACTGTAAAAATTTCAAGCAAATCGGTTCAGCCGTTTAGCCGTCTATAAAGCCCAAACTAATAATAATAAACATACATACATACAGACACACATTCACTTTTATATATATAGATTATATATGTTGCTATAATAATTATACGTCACGTACATTTGTATGTTAGTACAAACAAAGCACAGTGGGGGAAATCAACAAAAAAAAGTGGAAATAAATCTGTAAATTCTAAACGAATGGCCTGATTTTAATAAAATTTCCTATGGCTATAGAGGAGGTGTCGATATGTTTAATATTTGAAATTGGGCTTATAACACCATGGGGGGACCAAGCCACAGTGCTCCAAAGTGGGGCACCTCGGGTATATTCAAAATTAAAAATGATGCCAAATGTTTGTTTGCTATCCGATTTGAATGATTTTAATATATATCTACTCGAAGAGATCTACCAAAAACATTGCTTTAGCCGTATATTATCTGTTATAGATTACGAGTTATTCGCATTTGAAAAGTAAAATTTGATTTTTTTTTACTTTTTTTTTCATTTCCCGCACTGTGCAAAGTTGTTTGGTTGCACAATGCATCCACATGAGCTGGAGAATAATATTTCACTACAAATGCGTAGAAATTGTATTTTATTTAAACAACTATAAATTAAATAATTAATGGCAGGTATCAAAAAAGATGTTGGGTATTGATATTGTCATTCCGTTTGTAACATATCGAAAAGTATATATAGTCTGGGTTCTCATAATATTTTAAGACGATCTAGATATGACCATCCGTCTGTTTGTCTGTTTGACGATCTAGATATGACCATCTGTCTGTTTGTCTGTTTGACGATCTAGATATGACCATCCGTCTGTTTGTCTGTTGAAAACACGATATCGCAAAACGAAAGGAGGTAGCTGGTTGCAATTATTCACAAATACTCTCTGTTGATAAGGTTTACTAAGTACTTTGAAATTATACTGTAAAGTATGGTGGAAATCAGACAACATTTGTCTCTAGTCCCCATACAAGGTCCCTTTATTAAAATTACTTGAACATTCATAATTCTTTTATGATAATAAAGATCCTGAATTTCAAATTTTGTAAAGATCAGTCCATAATTACACCCTCCCATATAAACCTTTTATTAGAAAAATATTTTATTGTCACATATCGATGTTTGGTACACAAAATTCGGCACAGCCGAATATAACACTCTTACTTGTTTGGAATTTAATTTTTCACATACTATATTTGAATATACTCAATACATAGTCATTAATTGTAAATATTGCTTTTTTAATGTTTATTTTTGATTTCAGAAATTAAATAACATGACTGCATATAAGGTAATACATATACTGGATAGGTGAGGTAACATTTAAATAATTGTATGCTTTTTTGATAAATCATTGAAGCTAGAAACATGTAATTTATTTAATCCAGCAAAAGAGGTCTTGGTATTTTTATTTAAATGTATTTTATCCTTTGCTGGCGTTGATTTTTATATAATGGTATTTTTTATTTTTATGGTACATTTTTCTTTTAATGGTACTTATATTAATTTTACTATCTGAATGTTGATATGAAATGAATTTTTTCCTACCATCAAATATATGTTTAAGAAATAAAAAATGTGTTTTTGTTGCAATTATGGTCAAAAAGGTACAATTAAATAGTAGAATAAGTACATAGACAATTAGTGAATTCACAAGGTCTCCTATCATGTCATATCGTCATAATGTCCTAATATTTCACAATGGTTTGATAATGTTATTATTGCCTTTCAAGCCAAAAATTACCTAAAATACTTAATACTACTCTGTATGCTATGTTTATTGTGTTATCGTAATCAACCAGCAGAGACCTGCTACGAATAACTAAGAGTCGGTTAAGACGAGCCGCCGAGTTGTGAAATATTAGGACGTTATGACAATATGACATGATAAGAGACCTTGTGAATTGACCAAATAAGTATATCAAATTTACATAAAACCTTTTTTTCATTTAAAAAATAATATTAGCTAAATATAGGACTTTTACTTCTTTTTGTCGAAAATTTTTAATGATTATATTTTCTTAAATTTTAACAAGTTTATAAAAAAGTGTTTTTTTTTGTTTATTGAATGAAACATATAGGGAACGTTTAAAATTTTAGTCGTAATTTTCAGAAAAATTTATTTTCAGAAAAGATGGGGGTATATTGATTTTGTCATTCCATTTATAACATACCGAGATATTAGTCATTGAATCAAAAATCTAGCTACCTCCGTTCATCTGTTCGTCTGCTGGAAACACGATAGGGCTGAAACGAAAGCTGGCTGAAAATGCTTTCTGTTGATTGCTCTATCATTGCACCAAGCCCCCATACAAATATATGGTTGAGCAGTAATAAATAAGTTTTTTCCCTAGTCCCCATACAAGGGCCCCCTCAGAAAATTACTATAGTTACCATATAATAATTAATATCGTGATGAAATTGGACATAAACTAATTTTAATGGAACCTAGATCTATCTATCAACTTTTGTGAAAATCGGTCAATAATAGAAGATTATTTTTTATATCTTTGAGGAAATTTAAAAAAACTCAAATTTTTAAATTTTGAATTTAATTCGTTTTCAGATTTGGTAAAAGAAGTTGTTACCTCTTAGATATGAAATGATGTTTTTAGAAAAATAGTTTGACACACAAAAAAAAGTCAAGTTAAAGTTCGGAAATTACAAAATTTTAACTTAAATAACTTTTAAAGTAAAGGGTTTTCCAAAAAGAGGTGTTATTTTGAATCACCCTGTATTTGGGTAGCTGTCACTTTTGAAGCTTTTATTCTTTAACATTTAATAAGTAGAAACTACGCCAATACTAAAAATGGAACGATACACGCTTCAACAACTCATGAAATTATTAAAACTCAGTACAAAAATGGTGAAAACCTTGCATTCACAGTTTCAAAAACTAAATAATTTTTGGGTCGTCGTGAAGAACCTTGTCGGACCGCAATATAGAAATTGGTAGAAAAATTCGAGCTGTTGGGACAAGTTAGTGATGTGAAGAATAAAACCCGTGCACGTCGCTCAAGAACAACTGAGATATTGCTGCTGTAGCCCAAAGTGTTGAAGAAAACCCAGGTTTGTGTTATTTCACGTCGTTCTTTGGAATTGGGCACCTCAAAGATAGAATTCGTGAGGCTATCGAGGACATAGGGCAGCCACATTGCGATTTGGTTATGGAAAATTTCATGAAAAGGATATTGTCCTGTAAGCGTGTTCGTGCTGGCCATTTGGCTGATGTTGGTTTTCATTATAAACGGCATACCTTCCTCTTTATTATGAAGTAAACATCCGATCATTTATCTCAAAAAATTCCATTTTTCTTTGAATACCAACATGATACCTCTTGTTGGAAAACCCTGTATACGATATAATTTAGTAAAATAACAGGATTTTTGCTTTATGACGAATACTCATTTAGCTTTGCAAAGTAAAGGTGGTCAACTTTGACTCCTTATAACTCACGATCAGAAATTCCATTTTCTGATAGCCTGTGTCCTGACTGTATGATTTGTTTGTCCACTATTTTGCAAATGGATCAGTAGTGTAGATTATACAGTGCCGGATTTTAATGGAATTATCAGGGTTTTTGGGACCAGCATATTTTAGGAGACCATAGTTGGAGTATCGTGAGGGAGTTAAAAGAAAATATTTATAAAAACAGCTTTAACACGTTAATTTTTAATTTTATTTGTTTTGATTTTAATGTTAGTTTTAGTATTTTCTTACTTAATAAATAACTCAAAAGTTTGACGTCCTGGATTCTTTTTTTGCAATATGTTTCCCGAAGTTTAACGACCTAAAATAATAAACCCATATAAGTTTCCCATCATGAACTAGTGTAATTAATTGAAATATTATGTTTAGCCTTTAAAAGAACTTTTTTGTTGGTTTTTAAAATTTTAATTTTACTTTTTAGTCTTCTACATTAATCAAACTCATGAGCATTTGTAAATCTTCATAGCTGAGTACAGAATTTGGCAAAATGTTAACACAATGATACCTTTTTACATATATTGCTGCTAAATTAATGATTTTGGATATAATTCTTGTTTATAAATGCTTATAAAATTGTGAAGTATAGCCAAAGTCAACCAAAAAGGAAATTTAATTGAACTTTATACAACTTCTATATTGTAAACATAGAATCATTAATTCCTTGATGTAATAAAACTCTAACAAAATTATAGTAAATGTTACTTTTTTCTCTTATAGTAGTTTTCCGTAATTTGTGGACTGTTGACAAATGCGAAATTTTTCTATGTATAATTGTTGATTGACCTTTTCTTCAATTCTCATAGATAGTTTATGTACACGCAGAAAAAAATAAAAAATGTTTACTGTAACCATTTCAACATTTTTATAAGTTTTTTAACAATATTATAGTCACAGTAACTATTTACATGATTGTGGTAACAATAATATGCTTAGTTTACGATTGACATGATTGTATCATCCATTTATATGGTTAGAGTAAACAAGTATATGTTTGTGTCAACCATTTATATGATGAAGGACTTACCATATTATGTTGCTCTTGGTTTATGGATATCATAATCTGAGAACAACATATTATGATAAAATTATTCATTATAAAAATAGTTGTCTCAAACATATACTTGTTTACCGTAACCATATATATGGTTATTGTTACCACAATCATATATATAGATACTGTGACTATAATATTGTTAAAAATGTTGAGATAGCGGAGTCTGTCTGTCTGTCTGTCTGTCTGTCTGTCTGTCTGTTGAAATCAATTTTCTGAATACAAATTTATGATCTTATAAGTAACAAGACCCTTCTTGAGGGTTTTCATGAATGCTTAGAATAGCAGTATCACCAGAAAATGTTGATGTATGAGTGCGATAGTTAGTTGGCATTATATCAAATATAAAATGGGTGCCAGGATACTGTGTCAGGGGACTCCAGCTTCAATGGGTTGCGGAGAACATAAAAAGTATCCTTCATTAATTTTAAATGTTCGACCAGATAAATAACTTTCCAATAGCTTATGTGTGTTTGCGTGTAAATTTTGACTCAATTGTATATTAAACCATTATGCCATACTTTTCCTCAAACGCTTTTCTTACAGCATTTACAAGTCTATGAGTTTGTTCGATAGTACTGTATTTACTTCTAAATCCAAATTTATGATTCAGAATACAATTATTTTCAGTTAACATCGGGTACAACTTGTTCATGAGTATCTTCTCAAATAGCTTTGAGTTTAAGTTTTCGCTTTTAATTTTTATTATTTATTTTGTACATACAAACTAATATTTTAAACCACATAAACATTTGTCATTGTTGGAAAATCGTTGACACTATGGTTTAGGTATGATACTTTAGGCTAACACTGGATGGCAGAAAATGCAATGCTCGATACTTTTATTTAGGTATGGCTGTTAATTTTATATTAATTATATGATGGTGTTTTTTTTATATTTTATAACAAACCTAAATCTCTAAAATATAATTATTTTATATTAGCAATACATTGTGAACTTACATCAAATCCTTGTATCGAGTGGTACGATCTATTAAATATGCGACTCATCACAAGGCGTCCATCATAAATGTCGCCACCCATTTGTAATACTTCGGTTAGAGCCTGGGCATAAATTGTCACACTGTCATATAAATGCAGACCATAAATGGGTACCTGTTAGAAATAAATAAAATACAAATATTAAATCTACCACTCAAAATGGCATGAAATCATGACTGCAATACTTATAAAAACACATGTGTAAAATGTAAAAGTACATATCGTCACGTAAAATGCATAAAGGTTGTAACATCAAAAATATAAACTTATTTTACTGTTTTATTCCTTAATTCACAAAACAATGTATAATAAACTAGATATTAATGGTTTGTTTCAAATTTTTAGCAACATTTTGCTCTACATCACATGGATTCCTTGTAACTGGCGTATGTGCCCCAACTTTCCAATCTTCTGAAATGGTAAATATTCGATAAACGAAAACATAACTTGATAATGTAACTAAATCTATTGTTTACTATCAATTGTAATATTTAATATTTAATATTTTTTGGCCATTGAAGGCTTTTCATTACACAATAAAATAAATTAAATTAAATTAAATTAAATTAAATCGATTACTCGGTTCTTAAGTTATTCGGTGTTGGCAAATGTGTCCCTATGGCGAATGATTACTGGTCTCCAATTTATTTCGGCTGGCTAGGGCAATCATTGTCTTCCGTGTCAAAATCTCCACTTCTGAACCGCACAAACCATCTCTTGCACGTTGAAACAATCGGTGTTAGATTTCGGTATTTTTGTTGTTACATTGTTTTGTATTTTAGCTGACGATATGAAATCATTGTAGACATAAATATTTATCAAATATACATACAAAGTAAATAAAGCTACACATGTATTTTGCAGAATTACCTAGATTTGGAAGTCCTTGAAAAAACATTTAAATTCATGGAATTTTAAATGATTCATTAAAAAGTATTTAATATTAAATAAAGATTGATGACATTTTTCATTGAGATTTATTTGAAATTCTTTAAACGGTTTTGTTTGAGTTCAAATTAATCAGATTATTGTATTTGGCGGTTCTAAGTAGCTGCATTAAATTTGAAGAAAAAAACTTTTGTTTATCTTTAAAGGCGACATATTTTATGCTTTTTCTTTATATGTATTTTGTAATAAAAATCGAAGGGTGGCATATTTTTCATAAGTTTTTGGAAGTTGGGCAATTTCAGTATGTCTTGTGGTTAAAATGTTGTAATTTTTAATGATGTACAAATATGCTACATGTCATATTGCAGACATTTAATTGATGCTTTAGTGACAATTGTCTGTCAGAAAATACAGCTGCATAATACATCAAACATACACAATATAGCGAGACGTGACAAAATTAGTTATTTAATACACGAATTGTTATTATAATAAAATAATTTAATTACTTGTGTAAAATATAGTTTAAAAACATTAGCGGTATTCACAATCTTGTGCATTTGTATTGTAAATTTATGCAATGATGTATTTCTATATATTTTGTCAGTGTAAAGTAAAAATGCAATATATTTACAATGATGCAAAACCATTTGCACAAGATTGTGAACTCCGCTATTGTTTTTAACAAATTTATTTAGGAAACAATTGGAGATATATTAATTAAGTTTTATACAGTCAGAGGTATCTACATTTTACGTATAATATACTAAATAAATTTTAAAGTTTCAAGATAAGTCAAAGTTACTGAGTCTCCTGAAGGGTACATACAAGCATTATTTACAAGTATTTGGTATTATTGCAAGCTGTAGAACTTAGGAATTAACATTTTAAAGAAATAAGGTTTCCCATCAATTTTCATAATAATATTTACCACAAATACTTGATTTGTGAAGAAAAATTTTAAAATTGAATTAGTGAAGAAATCTATCGAATTAAGATATCCAAATAATTTATATCAAATGATATTTTAATTAATGTATTGATAACTCTTTCCATTGTCTGTACATAAATACCAAAATTCCTAAAACGGGGAAAATATATTCCAAAACTTTAGTGTTTTTATAAAATAAGCAGTTTGTCCGATTCGAAACTGTTGATATATTGGGTGTATGACTTAAAAATGCGGGATTTACAATAGATTGCGTATCTTTTGAACTCACAACGATTGCACATCAAAGCTTATGGTGAATGTGTTCCATAGGTTTGTTCGGTTCAGAAGTGGTGATTTTGTCACGGAAGACAAAGATCGTCCAGGCCAGCCAAAACAGTTTGAAGACCAAGAACATTATTGTAAAACTCAACAAGAGCTTGAAAAATCATTGGGTACCATACGAATTGAAGACCTTGAATGACGACTATGCATGTCCGAAATGATGCTTGAACGATATATAAGAAAATAATTTTTGCACCGAATTATTACTTGCGATGAAAAATGGATCAATTACGATAACTCGAATCGTAAGAGATCGTAAGTACAGCCCGGCCAACCAGTCGAATCGACATTAAAGCCAAATATTCATAGCGCTAAGGCAATGTTCGGAATTTGATGGGACCAAAAGGGTCCTATCTATTATGAGCTGCTGAAATCTGGCCAGACCATCACAGGGTACCTGTGTCGAATGCAACTGATTCGTTTGAAGCGAATATTGGCCAAAAAACGCCTAGAATATACGTCCAGACATGACACCGTAATATTCCATCTTGACAACGCTTTGTCACATGTTGTAGTACCTTTTTTTTGGCTCACCCGCTTTATAGTCCAGACCTTCCACCGTCAGAACACCATTTGTTTCGATCGTTGCAGAATGCTTTCTCTGGGATACGCTTCACTTCAGAACAGAGTATCCCAAAATTGTTTGATTCATTCTTGGCATCAAAACATGAGCATATACTTTAAATAAATTTATATTGTACAATTGCTTCAAAGAAAAATCTAAAAACTTTAAAGAAATCCCATATTTTTATGTCATACACCCAATATTTATTTTTTATAAACGTGGCTTTGCCATTTTAGAAATTTTTAGATAAATCTGAAAAAATTATTCAAAACTGTCCAAGATTGGAAAGAGCAGATGGGAGTTTGTTCTCTTAACTGAGCCTACATTCATTTACGTGTTTTTTAGAAACATATACAAAATTAATATGAGCCCGAAAGCTGATACTTTCCAAAATAAAAGTTCGACATGTGGCCTAGTGTTGTTGTCCTGATGGAATATTATGGTTTCATGTCTGGCCAACGCTCTTCAAACGAATCAGTTGTGTTCGGTGCAGGTTCCATGTGATGGTCTGGCCAGATTTCAGAAGCTCATAATATAATAAATACTGAGCATTACCTTAGCTCCATGGATATTTGGGTTTGGTGTCGATTTGGCTGGTTGGCTTCACGTACGATCTCTTACGCTTCGGGTTATCGTTATGGATCCCGTTTTCATAACAAGCAAAAATGATTTTCGTTTTTAGCGTTCAAGCAGCATTTCAGACATAAAAATCATCTTTCAAAGTTTCCCGTGTTCAATTTGTGTGGTACCAAATTTCCCTGCATTTCCACGTATCCTAATGCTTGCAAACATTTTGAAATGGTTGCTTCAGTAACTGCCAATGATTTTGCAAGCTCTTGTTGAGTTTTACAAAATTCTTCATGGAGTTATGCCTGCAATTCTTGATCTTCAAACTTTTTTTGCTGGCTTGTGCGATCTTCCACTTCCGTGACAAAATCACCACTTATGAACCGCAAAAACCATATCTCGCACGTTTAAACCAATAGAACATATTCACTATAAGCTTTGGTGAGCAATCGGTGTGTTTCAGCGGAACTTTTTGTAAAATTAAAGAAGTAAAGCAAAACTTCCCGCATATGACAATTCGTTGGTACAAAATTCAACATTTTCGAAGCAAAAAAAAATTTTTTGTTGTTTACACTATCAATTTACCTTTGTAAAGCATGTCAGTTATTATGTTTAATGTCAATTATGTTCATTTGTTGTTAATCTGATTAAAATGAGTGACCAGAAAAAAGTGCGTACTAAAATTATTAACTACTAGCTTGACCCGGTGCGCTTCGCTACCCCTGTCGTAGTCTATGTTGGAAATTTCAATAAAATCGTTTCGGCCGTTTAGTATTTATTGTTTAAGAACTAAAGATACCAATTTTACCGGTTTTCTCCCTTTTTATCCCTTTCTGGTCCAAGTATTGAAAAAAGTTATAGCCTATTGACGCTTCCAAGTAAAGATCTATCTACGTTCCAAATTTCAATAAAATCGATTCAGCCGTTTAGGCGTGATGCTCAAACAAACAAACAAACAAACTTACAAAGATATATATATATTTATATAGATTTTCAACAAAACCCAGCTTGGTCCTACAAAAAGTTGGCCAAACAATCAAAGGTCTGCTGTCAAACTGTTTCCAATGTTATTCGACAGTACTGGGAGAACTTGTCCGTTGATAGAAAACCTGGTTCAGGTAGAATGAGTGGTTCACATGATGTTTATTAGGCCAAAAAAATAGAAAGCATTTTCAAAAGAGTTCCCTATACATCCGGTAGGAAAGCTGTCCGGTTAGGTCAGTGCTCGGACTATTTGGTACGAAAAGTTAAAGACAATGCAGGTTCAAAAACATACAAGGTTCAAAAAGTTCCTGACAGGAATGCTGCTAAAAATTTTGAGGCCAAGAAAAGGGCTCGGAAATTGAATTTAAATTTAAAAAAAAAAAATATTCCTGCTGCATAATGGATGACGAAACGTATGTTCTGGTAGATTTTTCGCAACTTCCTGGTCAAAATTTTGATGTTGCTGATGCTCGAGGGAATGTTGAAGAAAAGTTTAGGAACCAAAAGCAGACAAAATTTTCCAAAAAGTTCTTGGTATGGCAAGCAATATGCAGTTGCGGCAAAAAAGCCAAACATTTGTTACAACGGGCTCTATAAATACCGAAATTTATATCAAGGAATGTTTACAAAAAAGGATGCTTCCATTCTTAAGAGTTCTTAGTGTGTCCACTTATTTTTGGCCTGACTTGCCATCCTGTCACTATGGTAAACAAGCACTTGAGTGGTACAAGAACAATAATGTGGTATTTGTACCAAGAGAGACAAATTCTCCAAACTGCCCGGAGCTAAGTCCAGTGGAGAGATATTGGGCTCTTGTTAAAAGAGAATTGAAGAGCACAAAAGGGTGTCCAAAAGTGTGGTAGATTTTAAACGGAGATGGACAACCTGTTCTAACAAAGTGACATAAATCACTATAAAAACCATAATGGAAGGGTTTTCGAAAAATGTTCAAAATTTCATCATTAATGATTAGAACTATAAAAATATATATATATTTTTTTTGTAAATTGTAATTATAATTTCAATCAAATAAAATAAAATCAAAATTGTAGGTTAGTGGTTTAATTTTTCGATCTCACTCCTTAGATGTAAGTTATTTAATACAAAAACCGCGTTCAAAATAAATGCCATCTTTTGTAAATCCCGCATACACCCAATAGTATCAATAAAAGTACGATCAAATTGAAATTTTATTTATTTTAAATGGTAAGTATTTTTATTCAAAATTATTCGAAATTGAATAAATTTTTAGCTGTCCAGATACGCGATTTCAGTAAAATTTAATTTTTATACTAAAATTGAAATTTAAGCTTTTCTATTGTTGTTTTAAAAATAAATGTAATTTTGTCATTCAAGTAAATTTGGTTTTAGTACGAACTGAATTGTGGGCACTTCTCGCAAATGACAAAAGATATTAAAAATTTGTATGCGTATGAGTGTTATTACATGATTACATGTCAAGAAAAAAAAGATGACATATTTTGAGTTAATATGTGCATACAAATAACCTGCAGCACTTGGATTGAGTTATGGGTTGATACACAGCCTGGTTGGATGGACATTTTTAAAATACCCCCAAGATCACAAGTTAGTGCTTAAAAAAAAAGATCATAATTAATACGATATATAAATCTGTTTAACTAGCCATGTTGCTATACCAAAGCGGACAATTGTTGCACTTAAACCTGCAGGTTATTTCAGGGTATTTAAAATTATGTGTCTGTATATGTATATAAGTGTGTACATTTATATATACTTACATGCATGTATTCATATATCAGATTATGTGTGACATAAAAAAGTTACTTACCGAAATGTTGTCAAAAACACGTTCATGATATGGTACTAAAAACGGATGTTTACGGGCGTATTCTTTTATTTTACTACATCTTTCCCTGTAAATTGTTAACATTAAAGAAAAGAAGACAAAAAAACACATAAAAATGAGCATTAATAAGGCAATCATTTAAAAATCACCACCTTTTAGCAGGAGGTATTTTTGTTAGACATAAAATATAACATAAAATTTTGAAATATTCATCTTTAATTATTATATTTATTTCCTCTGGACACTAAAATTGTACTTGAAAGAAATCTAAACAGAAATTTAATGATAAATATATGATAAATTTAATGTATTTTTCTATACATGTGTTTTATATCTACACAAATCAGTACAGTGTGATGAATCGAAAAACGATAAAAAATACAGTTTTAAACATAATAAGGGTGGGCGAAAAAAAAGTTAACCCAACTGAACTGAAAATTATTTTTTTACCAAGCTGTAAAAAGCCGGCCCTATTGGTTTTTATGTACTGCGTCGTTATTTAATACTTGATCATTACATTCCACAAGCTTTGTGCGGATTGTGTGTGTAAATTGATAAGAAAAGATCACTTGAAGAAAATCCTTTCTTAAATGATAAGAGCAGTCCACATGAATGTAATTAGATTTATTCAATACATTTTACCCCATGTGTTGCAGGTAGATTAGTTAGTTATACGTTGTTTAATTTTAGTATGTAAGATTTTGTAAATAAAATCGAAATTAGTTCTAAGTCAGGTTCCATGTAGTCCAACAAAAACCATATGTATATATAAGGTCATAATTTATTTATATTATATTGATTTCTTTTATAGTTCCCAGAATAAGAAAACTGTATAATCTGTTTAATATTAGGAATATGTTTGGAAGAATATGTTTCAGCAGAGAATTGGAAACCTTATACAAATATGATTTTGTTTGTTTTTCATAGTAGAAATTTGAGAATCATTTCAACACTATTAGAAAAAAATGTCTTGCAGTTTTATCCACTGATTAACTAAAAGCACTTTCATGGATCAAAATCTTAAAGAAAAACAAGTAAGAGAGATATATTCGGCTGGGCCGAATCTTATATACCCTTCACCAAACTATACTTCAAAATAAAAATTTTAAATATTTTTAGGTAAACAAAATTAATTTTTTTTCCAGTTGTTTTTTTTTAATTTTTTGAAAAAAAAAATTTTTCGATATTTTTTTTTATTTTTTTTTAAATTTAACAAACTTTTTTTTTAAATTTTACAAATTTTTTTTTTTTTAATATTTAGCCAAAAAAACTTTTGGTGAAAAAAAATTCGGGTTAAAATTTTTTTCCCGATTTTGACCCATTGTAGGTCCAACTTACTATGGTCTTATATACGTCGTTGCAAAGGTCTTTGAAATATCTATCATTAGATATCCATATTGTCAATATTAATGACTTAGTAATCCAGATATAGGTAAAAAAATAGGTAAAAAATCGAGGTTGTCCTGGTTTTTTCCTTATATCTCAGCCATTTGTGGACCGATTTTGCTGATTTTAAATAGCAAACTTCTCGAAAGCATGTCTGACAGAATTATTCAAGATTTGGATCCCAAAGATATCTGGGGTCTTCAGAAAATTGATTTCAACAGACAGACAGACGGACATGGCTAAATCGACTCCGCTATCTATAAGGATCCAGAATATATATACTTTATAGGGTCGGAAAATTATATTGTGGAAATTACAAACGGAATGACAAATTTATATATACCCTTCTCACGAAGGTGAAGGGTATAACAAGTAAGAGAGCTATATGCGGCTGTGCCGAATCTTATATACTTTTCACCAAATTATACTTTAAAATAAACATTTTGAATATTTTTAGGTCAACAAAATTAATTTTTTTTTACAAATTTTTTTTTTTAATTTTTAATTTTTTTAAATTTACTAGTAAAAAAAATTTATGACAAAAAAAATTTTTAGGGGGAAAAAAATAAAATTCGGATTAAAAAATATTTTTCCCGATTTGGACCCATTGTAGGTCCAAATTACTATAGCCCTATATAGATCGTTGCAATTAGTAATTCAGATATAGATAAAAAATAGGCCAAAAATCGAGGTTGGCCCCGTTTTTTCCTTATATCTCAGCCATTTGTGGGCCGATTTTCTCGATTTTAAATAGTAACCGAACCGGAAGAATTCCCGATATATTGATGTATAAAGTTGTAAGTTATTTGGGGTCTTCAGAAAATTGATTTCAACAGACAGACAGAATACTTTATAGGGTCTAAAAATTATGTTGTCACGAAGGTGAATGGTACAACAAGTACGAAAGTATAGTCGGTCAATATTAAAATTTTAGTAAGTTTTTTCGTGAGTGATTTCTAATTATGGACCGATCGCCAATAAATTTGAAATTTAATTTTATGTGGAAGCCAACATTTTGAAGAGTTAATTATGAATTGATCTCCTGAACATTTTTAGGTATCCTTTATTTATATATAACACTTGTGGCATTTATGGCCGATAAAGTCCTATTTCGGGAGGACATTTGTATGGAGGCTATGTGAAGTAATGGACCGATTTTTACCAGTTTCAACAAACTTCCTCTATCGGTCAAAGATAATATATGTGTCAAACTTTATTGACAAATCTTTGAAATAACGACCTCTGCTTTGAGCACAAGTGAATTCCTAATTATTATTTTTATACCCTTCACCATGAGTGGCAATGGTATATATAAGTTTGTCATTCCGTTTGAAATATCTACATTTTTCATTTACGACCCCACAAAGTATATAAATTCTGGAGTTCGGCTCTCTGTCCGTCTGTATGCTGAAATCATGTATGTTTCCGTAGCCACCAAATAACTTACAAACATAATTGATACATCAATATATCGGGAATTCTTCTGGCTCGGTCGCTATTTAAAATCGACAAAATTGGCCTACAAATGACTGAGATATAAGAAAAAAAACCGGGACAACCTTGATTTGTGTCCTATTTTATTTATAGACAATATGGATATCTAATTATAGATATTTCAAAGTCCATTACAACGATGTATATAAGGCTTTAGTAATTTGGACATAAAATGGGTCAAAATCGGGAAAAAAATCGATATACCAGAAGTCAAATTTATAAATTGATGTCAGATTGATAAAATACTAACGGCCGAAATGTAGCTCTTGTCAAGTCATGAATGTCTGTCTGTCTGTTGAAATCAATTTTTTGAAGACTCCAGATTTCTTCGGGATCCAAATCTTCAATAATTCTGTCAGACATGCTTTCGAGAAGTTTTCTTTTTTAAAATCAGCAAAATCCGTCCATAAATAACGAAGATATGAACAAATATCCGAGACAACCTCTGAAAATTTCATCAAAATAAGACAATTTATTGCATGCTTCGACAAAAAAGCAATAACACGTATGTTTGGATTTGTGTTGGTTTCATTGCTTTGCGTATTTTGTTTTTGTATTTTTTTGTGTGTTTCGTTTCGTTTGGCGTTGTTGTTTTTATACCCTTCACCTTCGTGAGAAGGGTATATGGTCATTTCGTAAGATTGTCATTTCGTTTGTAACTTCTACAATATAATCTGTTTCGTCAGCAATTAAATGTAAAATTTTTGAAAGTTTTCTTAATATATTTAGAATGCTATACGCTGAAAGTGCGCAGTTAATGCAACCACAACGAAGGTGAAGGATATATAAGATTCGGCATAGCCGAATATAGCACTCTTACTTGTTTTTTTGGCGACGTAATATACAAAAAACCAAAAAGGCAGTAATTTGGGGCGTGACAAAGAAATAATTTTAACATTTCTGGAATCGTCATCAATGTGGCACAACTTTATTTTGTTTGTATGGAAACCGACATTCGATTTTTTGTTTTTTATGGAAGTTTAAAGCATAGAGAAGTACACATTGAACGGAAACTGAAAATTCATTTTCACATAGTTTTCATTACTAATACATTTCGACCACTTAGGTTTTTGACAACTGAGTTTCCGATCTGTATGTATTTATCTATGGTTTAAAGTTATAAGTTTCTTAGGGATGGTATAATGTTGCTATGGTTTCTGGAAGGTATCTTAATAAGGATAGCTTTAAAATACAAAATATTTAAAATAGGCTAGTAGGGGTTTCCCTAGGAAGATCTGTATTTAACATATTTTTTATCATAATTTTGAATTTAGTGTAAGTGTTTACATATCCCAATGCTGCGATTCTACAACAAATTAGTATGATCTATTCCAAATCATTCATATTATTCATTTACCAAGCCCGGACCAAATGTGAAATTTATGGGCGAACAAAAGAAACAATGTTAAATTAAATATTAAAAATAGGCTACAAGTATATTCGCCAATTAAAAATCCCTGATCAAGCTAACCTTTAATAATTGCAACAATTAAAATTTGAATTTTTATTACTCATGTAGCATTTACTAAAATCGAAAAAAGTTTCTTAAATTTTTTTGAAATTTCATTTTAAAAAATGTTCAATATTTAAAATTTGAGATTTGAGCTATATTCCGCTTTGTCTATACCAAGCTGTAATGGGTTTATGATTTAAAAAAATCGATGGCTAAATGAAATACAAAAACAATGTTTAATTGGATTTTGTTTTTAAAATTGCTAATTTGACTCTGAAATCGAAACTTCAAATACAATGTGCAACTACTAAATTTTATACAATTTTGCTTAAATTTTCAGCATTTGGTTTTTAGATGACGGAGAACAATTCAATACTTAATTTCCGATAATCGGTATAGGGGCCAACCTAATGTCCGTGTTAATAAGAACATTTGTAATTACTATGTCTACAATTTAAAAACTCGCTGTTCGAATTACAGCAATTGTTTCTATTTCACTTAGAATAAAACGATTTTGCTAATCACATTTTATTTCAAGTGTTTCCAATTAAATTAAATTACATTTCAATTTCAAGTTTGCCTAGTCTCAATAAATGTTTTTTTTTTTTATATATAAAAAAAATTTTGTTTGATTTCGTTAAACCAATTATCAATTTCTCTAAGTGCAGCTCGGTGTTTGAATAAATATAATGTGAAATATGTACCAAAAGTACACATTTGTCTCTTACATCATTTTCTGTTCACTTTACTTACCGTATATTTGGATTTTGTGGATAAGACATGCTGATTTTTATAACAGAACGGAATGAGTTTTTGTCCAATGATTTGCTTTTCTCCTTGCGTATGTACGGATCCAAATAGTCTATCAAGGATAAAGAGAAAATCACACAATATTACAATGACAAATAATGTTGAACAAAAAATATAAAATATAACATGAAATCAAAATCCATTTGTAATCATTAAACTTTGATTGAGAGCTGATAAAACAAAGTAGTAGTATGTATGTATATTTAAAAGAGGGTTGTGAGGGAAATTGAATTTAAAATATGATATTAGAAAAATGCTAATACATATAATCGAAATCAGGAGATTAAATTTTCAAAAATTATTTTTTTTTCATACCGACATTTTTCGTAGAGAATAACTATTCTAATTTCCTTTTAATATTTTGTAATTAATTTTGTTTAATATTTCCCTCATTTCACAACCCTCGCTTGAAATAACACTATATAAAACAACAGTAGCCCATCACTTACTTCTCTCCATTATATTTACACGTCTTTTGGAATCATAGATTTCATCATCAACCGATATGATAATATAGTCACCATCCTGCAACAGCTTACGATTTTGCATGCAACGTACAAAGTCCACCATGGCAATGTGTTCGCCAATAAAAACATAAACTGTAGATTTACATTTTCATACACCCATCGTTACAAACATGAAATCCATCCAATAATCATCCATTCGAATAGAAACAGCAAGTGGGTAGAGGAAGAAAAACAGGAAAGAAAGGATAAAGTATGTAAAATAAAGAAAAACAAGACCAATAAAAATATTTGTATTTCCAAAAAAAGAAAAGAAAAATGTTACAAAATCAACAAAGGTATACATAATAGTTGCTGTTGGTGTTTACATACATACACACGTATGAGAAAATTCAAAAATGTTCGAAAAAAAAACTATTTAAATTCCTGTATCTATTTTGTGTTTCGAAATAAGAAAAAGTGACATATTTACTTAGTTACACCAAACCTTTGTTATTAATCTTTCACTTCTTCAAGTTATTATTAGTTATAATTTAAAAGAAAATTTGCTATGAAAATTACAAGTTTTTTTTATTAATTTGATATCTGTACTCCAAAGTTTTAACTTACAGATTCCATGCAACATAAATTAGAATCACTTGACTTTGGACACTATTATAATATATATAAAATTTCTTATGAAAAAACAAAATTTTTTTATATTTGTCACTTCAAAAGCGTATAAATGTCGTGTTCGGGATCCATATAGAACTTTTCGCCAAAAAGTGTTAATATAATTTTAAACAGGGGATAAACAACGACACAAAGGATGGAAGATAGAAAAATCAGCTTCAACATATTGAAATATTTGCATTGGTTTTTTTTCACAAACTTTAGTATGATTTAGCACGCGACGTATATTTACTTCAAGTTTATAATAGGATTAGTTCAAGTAATTTCAATAAAAGCTCTGAAATTCATGGTGCACAGTGGGGCAGAATCAAAATATTTTAGAAACAAATCTGCTTACTAACTGGCTGAACCGATTGGCAAGAAATTTCACATTGACTAAAAATACTTGATATCGCCGCAAAGGTAATTTTGTATTAAGCATAGCATTGCATAAAAAATGCAACGCTCTGCTATGTGATTTTCAACAGCACTAATTTTGCTCAAAAAGATATCCAATTGTCCACATCTGTTGTTTTTGTATTCTTTTTGATCATATACAATAATTGTATGACATTTTGTCCAATATTTTTTACGTAAGGATAATTATAAAGTTTTTAGTAAAAACAGTGGTAAAATTGTGCCAACAAAAAAAAATTGCAACTCTAAGAAAATTTACTTCATTTTTAAAATTTTGAAAAAAAAAAAAATTAATTAAATTACTGAAAACTACAACAATGTTGCACATTCATCATTTACTATTAATTCAAAGAAATTTAAGGATATTAAAATTCAAAATGATAATCATTTTATCCAAAAAACGCATTGCTCCTATTTCGTTGTAAAAATTTAGATATAATTAAGAATTGTGTTATGATTAGAGTGCCGATGATGATGGCTAGTTTTGAAATAGATTTTATTGAAATAAAACTAAAATGTTAGACATTGGAGTAATAAAGGCTGTGTTATCTGATCCATGGAAGGGGACATCATATTAGAGTTTCCAATTCGGTTTTAACTGAAACCGAAACTGCGGTTTTTCAAGGCCTAATACCAAAACCGAAACCGACAACTATTCTTCGGTTTTCACTTTTAATCTATTTTCACTAGAAAAATTCAAAATTTAGAAATGAGAAACAAACTTTTTCATCCAATTATTCATCCAACTAACTAATTTAATATATTAAAAAGGTACCATTAAATGAAATAGTACCAATTTTCCTTTATCCTCGTAAATACTCGTCAAATTTGAACTTTAAATTTATTTAGCAGTTTCTATATTATCAACTGATTTAATAGTTAATAAATTATCACAAAACCGAACCGAAACCGATCGGTTTGCAATTTTTTAAAACCGAAACCGGGGGTTTTGAAATTCTTCGATTTTTTGGAAACTCTACATCATATAGTTGATGCTACCCAAACGAACACATGTGGAAATTTATGAGTAGTGCAACCTCCAAAACATAATTTAGTGATGCAAATATAATAAGGAGAAACCAATCCAATAAACCATATATTATTTACAAAAATAAATTAAGAGCGTATGATTTTCGAAGCATGTCATTTATGCTTAAAATAGTGCTGTCGTATGATGTGGAAGGTCAATTAACATAATTTTAATTTATTCGAGTCTTATAGTTTAGATCTGTTACTCAGGCTGTTTGATTGTGAAAATATTATTATACCCTACACCACCATAGTGGGGAGAGTATATTGGATTTGTGCAGATGTTTGTAACGCCCAAAAATATTAGTCTAGTACCCACCTTAAAGTATACCGATCGACTCAGAATCACTTTCTGAGTCGATTAAACGATGTCCGTCCGTCCGTCTGGCTGGCTGGTTGTCCATGTAAACCTTGTGCGCAGAGTACAGGTCACAATCTTGAAGATATTTCGATAAAATTTAGTACATATAATTTTTTTTGCCCAAGGACCAAGTCTATTGAAACTGGCTGAAATCGGTTCATTATTTCACCTAGCCCCCATACAAATGTCCTCCCGAAATTGGACTTTATCGGTCATAAATGTTTAATTTATATAGGTATCTACACAAGTTTTTCTCCAAATAAGTTTTATATATACGAAATTCATGTCGCCAAATTTTATTATGATCGGTCCATAATTAGTCATAGGTCTTATATAAGGCCTGCTTCCGATAATCTCTTTAACGAGCATAAATCTCTTAAAAATGTTGGTATACACATAAAATGCAACATAAAGAACTTTCATACAGATATTAATCACACCACTTAATTTCATGGTGATCAGTCCATAATTGGTCATAGCTCCCATATAAAGCCTGCTTCCGATAATCACTTTAACGAGCATAAATCTCTTAAAAATGTTGGTATACACATAAAATGCAACATAAATAACTTTCATGCATTAATCACACTACTTAATTTCATGGTGATCGGTCCATAATTTTTCATAGCTCCCATATAAGGCCCACTTCCGAAAATCGTTCACGAATATAAATTATTGAAATTTTGAAAGAAAAATGTTTTTGCTCATTTACTTAGTGTAGGGTATTATATGGTCTGGCTTGACCGACCATACTTTCTTACTTGTTTTAGCATTAAATTTCAGCACCCTTCTTACATTAACTAGTCATATCCTTTTTATCTTGTACTCAGTTTTAGGAACACCACCACAATTATTTGCTTTCCTTTTCATAGGGAATATCCGCAAGATTTTAAATTGGTAAAG
Organism: Calliphora vomitoria; assembly: GCA_942486065.2. Classification (NCBI taxonomy): domain Eukaryota; kingdom Metazoa; phylum Arthropoda; class Insecta; order Diptera; family Calliphoridae; genus Calliphora; species Calliphora vomitoria. The sequence goes on along the minus strand of OW818030.2, from coordinate 109,621,720 downwards.
ATATAAATAAAAATTCTTAAAATTGTCTTTGTTTTCGAACAATTCACCATATTGAACGGAAAATGCACCATTCGTTAATTCTGTTATCCTTTGAAGATTTCATATCCTTGAATCTATTAGTATTAACAGTAAGTTACCGTGTCATACAATAACTGACTATGACAACAAAGAATACAAAAATAGCAGATGGAGAGAATTGGATTCCGTTATAAGACAAATCATACCAGTTGAAGATCATACAGCATTGCGTTGCATTTTTTATGCTCGGTACTGTATATAGAAAGAAATTTTCTGCGAACGTAAATTACAGCCAGTTTTTATAAAATATACGAATTTCTAAACGAACTATCAGTCAACACACGAGTTTTGTTTTTACAAATCACAAAAATTTGTATACCCTACACCACCATAGTGGGGTGTCTAATAACCACCTTAAAGTATTCCGATCGAATCAAAATCAATATCTGAGTCGATTAAACGATGTCCGTCCGTCTGGCCGGCTGTTCATGTAAACCTTGTGCGCAAAGTACAGGTCGTCATTTTAAAGATATTTTAATAAAATTTGGTACTTATAATTTCTACGGCCCAGGAACGAAGCCTATTGAAACTGGCTATAATCGGTTCATTATTTCACCTATCCCCCATATAAATGTCCTCCTGAAATTGGACTTTATCGGTCATATATGTTTAATTTATATAGGTATCTACAGAAATTTCGCTTCGAATAAGTTATATATATACGCAATTCATGTAACCAAATTTTATTATGAACGGTCCATAATTAGTCATAGCTCCCATATAAACCCGCTTCCGAAAATCTTTTTAAAGCGTATAAATTTCCTAAAATTGTTGGTATACACAAAAAATTCAACATAAATAATTTTCATTTAGATATAAATCACACGACCTAATTTTATGGTGATCGAACCATAATTGGTCATAGCTCCCATATAAGGCCTTCTTCCGAAAATCACTCACGAATACAAAATTAATGAAATTTTAGAAGAAAAAAGTTTTTACTCATTTACTTGGTGTAGGGTATTCTATAAAGTTTATTCAAATGGATGAAACTTATTCAATTTAACTAAAATATGGCTTCTCTGTCGTTTTTCCAATGTTTTATAAAAACACATCACAAATTTTTAACATTTTCCTTACTTATGTTTATTTTTTTGTTTGTACAATAAATATTTTATTTATTTATTTATCTTCAATTTATATAACCAAGCCTTAGGAGCCATTTATGGCTAATAAAAGCTACTAAATCATTTAACATTTAATACATAACAAACTATTTGACTGTAATTAACAGTACTTGGATTACACCATCAATACAATCTTATTATTTATTTATTTATTATTATAAATAAATTCTAATTTCTCAATATTGAACTCTTGCATTCAGTTATTAACTCTTTTGTTATTAACGTACATAGAACACAACTCTAAATACAACGTATAATTGCAATTTATGTCGAATTACAATACAGATTGGTGCAAGTACATACAATAGTCAAAATTACATGTCAATCAAATTACTAACTGGTGGATTGAGGAGCATAAATATCAAATGCATTTGAATCATAATATGCTTACATATTAGGATTGCTACATATTAGGATATTCTAAAAACCAAATGCTGAAAGCTTGAAGGCATGACTGATTCAACATCGCTCAGCCCAACCGCCAAAAGATTGAGACATGCGATTTTGTCTATAGATTCTTCTCTCCTTACGTAGATTCATTATAAAATTAGAATGTTTAGGGGTAAAAACCGTTACATTTTTGGTATCTGTATCTGTATCATTACATTATATGTACATTAGGGTGACAGCCGAATTTTTTATTTTAGTTTTCAAAGAGTGCCGGGTGGAATATTGTGACACTAGGTCTAAAAGATAAGTACTGAAAATTTGAGCCAAATCGGACAACGATTTCGGGACGCGCATCGAGGTCAAAGGTCAGATATATACAAAATTTTACTATTTATATGAAATAAATTTGTAAAACTACTTAACTTTCTGCATTATATTACATAAATATGTAAATTTATTTATATGAATAAAAATTACAGTCAAAAAATATTTTTCAGATTAAACCTATATTTCCTTTAGGTCAAATTGACCCACAAACTGCAAATTTTTCAGTTTTTGTAATAATTTTGCTACTAAATAATTATTTTTGCAATCGAATGTATAAGAATTGAAATGTGTACGTAATTGTCGTTCTAATGAGATATAAAAGATAAAAATTGGTTAAAAAATTGTAAAGTTATTAAAAATTCCCCAGACCATTATCGTATCTCAGGCCACTTGAACAAGAAATGTAGGAACAAAATTAACATATTTTAAGAAATATTTAAATAAAAGCTAATTTTTACTTAAAATATATCCGTATTTACATTTGTATGAGTTTTTGTCTTTGTAGAATACCGATAGCCCATTCGAAGGGATGGCCAAAAAAAATTTATTTTTTTAACGGCAGTTTCAAATCTCCATTTTCAAATTTTTAAAAATTTTGTTAAACAAATTTCAGAATTTTTTGATCATCACATAGGGACTCATTGAGATCATAATAGAGAATAAAAATATGAAAAAATTATGTCAATACCTCTTACAGTTTTTTCGTACCTACGATTTAAATTTTGTGATTTTCGGGAAAAAATATTTTTGTTGGCCATAATTTGGCGAATGAGAGCAATTTCCTTACTGTTACGAATTTTAAGTAAAACCTATACAAAATCTTATAACTCAGATAATTTTAGATAAACTATGAAAGTTTACGATAGAGAGAGAGAGGAAGACAAATCAGTACCATTTTTAGGTATGACAATATATAATGACAACGGGAGAATAATTATCGATTGGTCGATCTGGTCGACTAATGAATTATAATTCAACACAACCTATGTAACAGGAAATCAATACAGTGACCAACTTAATTCGGGAAGTTATGAAACTTAGTGAGAGGGAATTTATAAGTAAGAATATGCGATCAATCAGGGAGATATTGAACAACAACAATTACCCAAAACATATAATCAACAATTTGATAATAAAAATCACAACTGAAATACACAAGAAAAAAATAACACATCTGGTAACCCCAAAATATATTAAAGCCTCTCTTATATTCCAGAACTAACGGAGAATAGGAAACTTCAAGAGATAATAGACAAGAAGGAAATAACAAACCAAACAAAACAATAAATTCATTAATTAGGCGGACAAAAACAAGAATTGATACATAACAAGATGTATTAACCAGGTGGCAGCGTAACTACAACAATTACAACAATACAAGAACAACAGTGTGTAAAACCTTCTAAACTGACAAAAAATAAATTCACAAAAACGCACTTTTTAAAACGAAATAGTTTCTTTTAGCACTTTCAAATATTTTACGAACATAAAGCGGTAACTAAAACTCACTTTTATAAATATAAAATAATCCTTTTACTCTTATAACAAATTTAAAAATCTTTGTAAACACGTTTTGACATTTCATAAGGCACAATATAAGTATAGCAAAAAATAGTCAGCTGGCGTTACGCTGCCACCTGGTTAAATATGCCTTGATACATAAGAACATAAGAAAACTATATGTAGGAACAACAAAACGCAGCTTACATACAAGAGTGACGGAACATGAAACAGATATAAGGAAACAAAAACAAACTACTGCTTTGGCGCAACACTGTATAGAGATGGGACACATAGCTGATTTTAAGAATGTTAAGATTCTGGATAAGGAGAGGAGAGAGAACAAAGGATATACCTTAGAGAGCTTACGAATACAACAGGGCATGACAAGTGCAATAAATACTGTGATATTTATATATGTTTTTGGATTTATTTTGTTTTTATATGACGTGGTGTAAAAACTTTGATTGTTTAAATGTAAAAATTGACTAAAGAAATATGTAACTAAAATCATAGAATTCTGGCTATTATCAATTTGTTGTAATTATTATTTTTTGTGTTGTTCACATATCGTTGCCAGATTTAATAAAAACTATCCCTGAAGATGCTGAAAAATAAATAGCGAAACGTCGAAACATGAAATTAAACAGTTATGGGTCTGAAGGGAAAAAGGGAATTGTGCTACTTCTTTATTGCAATGATACTTTTTGAATATTTTATAATAATGATCCTAGAATAACGAAATTAGGCAAATGTGATAATGTATGAAGTCAGAACTTTTATATTATAATGAATTTAGGAACATGAATTTAGAAACATGAATTTGTACACATGTGGTCCAGAAGTGCTATTTAAACTATGTTTATAAACCTAGACATGTGTAAGTTACTTTGTTAACACTATTCATTATTAAGGCTAAAATTTTATAGCACGGTTGGCTACCGATTCGAAACGGTTAATCTGTAACTTTTGGATTGCTATAATTATTTCGTTAAAGGTATTTTAATGATAATAATAAATATAAAATAAAATAATAAAATTAGTTGATATATTTAAACACCTATGAAAAATTTGGTTTTAGTTTGAATTTTTTATTAATTTCTTTTTTTTAATATTTCTACTTCGATCCAACACTCAAAACTTCAAATAAAATATGTAACTCTGCTTTTACACACATCAAGTTTCCTTGCCGCAAGTCTGAGTTTATAGGAGAGAGAGAGAGAGAGGAGAGAAGCAAGTGTGTACCCACTTGCTTGTACCGGCAAGTCTCTTCAAATATATTTTGTTATTAAATTCTCACTATGATGTCTATTAGGTTTCGATATATAAAATTGAACACAGGCTTGCTGTCTGTAAACAGACGAGAAATTTTAAAGGAGAATTGAAGACACTTGCTTCAAGTATAATTGCTGTGTGTAAAAGCATACTGACCTCTAACCTCTAAACGTTATAAGTTTTTGTTAAAATGTATATTTTAGACCTTTAGGGCCACACTAATATACAGTGTTGGAAAAAATAATAGAAACGATAGCATTTTTTTCCAATTTTGTAAGTATATGACTAACAATGTAAAGAGTCAATATTTTTGCTGGAAAAAATAATAGAAACGCGTAAACGGATTCTATTTTTAGAGGCACATCTTTTTATTTTTTGTTAAAAAATTGTTTTATTTTAATATTTAGAGGCACTAGCTTTGTTTTTCACAACTTCATTGCATCTGCGACACATGGAATCAACCAATTTTTTTGAAAAATTCCTTGTCAATGGAAAACCACTCTTCCTGTTTTTTTTCCCACAATTCGTCCTTATTTTTCCGACTGATGCCCTCCAGCTTCCTCTGGAGCACTCCCCAAAGGTGTTCTATTGGTTTAAGGTCCGATGGCTGGGAAGGCCATTGCATAAGATGTACTTTGTTGATAGCAAACGAATCCTTTGCCAATTTTGAAGAGTGGTTCGGATCACTGTCCAGCTGAAACTCCCATCTCAAGGACATCTCTTCCTCAGAAAATGGAAGGATTAAGCTTTGCAATATATTTACGTAGTCCGGGGCCCATATTTTGTTCTTTATCCAAAATATTGAACAGACACCAGAAGAAGAGAAACACGCCCATATCATGATTGATCCACCGTCGTCTTTTACGGTCTTCTTGAACTGTGGTCAGACGAAACATAGATAAATTTGTTTGGATCCCATGGGAAACATTATGTTAGGACCCACACAATAAGGCATATGATCCAAAATGCACCAAGAAGACCGTAAAAGACGACGGTGGATCAATCATGATATGGGCGTGTTTCTCTTCTTCTGGTGTCTGTTCAATATTTTAGATAAAGAACAAAATATGGGCCCCGGACTACGTAAATATATTGCAAAGCTTAATCCTTCCATTTTCTGAGGAAGAGATGTCCTTGAGATGGGAGTTTCAGCTGGACAGTGATCCAAACCACTCTTCAAAATTGGCAAAGGATTTGTTTGCTGTCAACAAAGGACATCTTATGCAATGGCCTTCTCAGCCATTGGATCTTAAACCAATAGAACACCTTTGGGGAGTGCTCAAGAGGAATCTGGAGGGCATCAGTCGGAAAAATAAGGACTAATTGTGGGAAAAAAACCAGGAAGAGTGGTTTTCTTTGACAAGGATTTTTTCGAAAAAAATTGGTTGATTCCATGACTCGCAGATGCAATGAAGTTATGAAAAACAAAGGTAGAGCCTCTAAATATTAAAATAAAAACAATTTTTTAACAAAAAATTAAAAGATATGCCTCTAAAAATTGAATCTTTTACGCGTTTCTATTATTTTTTCCAGCAAAAATATTGACTCTTTACATTGTTGGTCATATAGTGTATTAAAATGTTAATGAAAAGAGGATTGATTATGTTTTTTCTAATGCTGTATGTCTGATAAACAAAACTACATATTAATTTTTTTTAACAAAACTAAACTTGACAAATATACTTACAAAATTGGAAAAAAATGCTATCGTTTCTATTATTTTTTCCAACACTGTAAGTACCTTTAGTAACTATTTTAATGGACTTTTCAGCATTTCAAAGAAAAATTTAACAAAATTTTGCATTTTTCAGAAAATTCATTAAATATTAAAATTAGTTTATATTACTAAATACTTGTGTACATAAAATGTTTGATTAAATACTATGTATTTAAAAACTATATTTGTATTTATACACTTAAACAAATTTCTTAGGTAATATCAACAAAAAAATTAGAACCTTAACAAAACAAATTTTTAAATCAGCAAATTTTTTTCGGAAATTATATAATAATGCCATCTAGTTACGTTTGATGAATGCCAATAACAAATCCACTTTTAAGTAATATAGATCAATGCTCAAAACCTACCGATTAAAACAAAGACAGCAATGTCTATTGGAGATAGTTAGCTTTGGTTTGCTCTCACTATGATATTTTCAAATGATTTTTGGAAAATATCATTATGATATTTAACATTTATTATTTTAACACGTGCGTGTCCTAAGCAGAGGTTTAATATACCCTTATGGATAACTTAGAGATAAATGCACTACACAATTAACGTTTAAAATGACTACACTCTAGATTAGTTAGACAAACTTAAGTGACAATTGTCTTTACGATAGATTACATGGGTTGTATAAAGTAACCAATTGAATTCTTTCTGCACTAAAAGTAGCACATACGTGTAAAATTACCCAAAATATATACTTCCACGATCAAAATATTTATAATTTTAAAAGGTACTTAAGTTGCAAGATGGAAGATGTAAGAAAGATTATGGCCCATAATCATTGTCAAACAATAAAGTCGGTTCTTTTTAAAAACAACTTTAAAATAAAAACCCGCTTTTCATTATTTTCTAACTATAGTCAAAATTAAAGTATGTTTTAAATTGAACCGACTGGGTGTCACCTCTAATGTAGAAGATGTTTTCATACAATATACAACAAAATATAGACAAGTGGCAACGCTGAACAGTTGACTTAGAAAATTAAAAAAAAAAAAAAAACAAAAAGTGACAAACAATAAATGTAACCGGGAAGCTAAAGAAAAAAACAGTTTGTGGTGGAAAAATAGAAAAGGAAAGATTAATATCAAATGTATTCTATTTGGGTACTAATTTTATTGATTCAATATTCAATAATTGAAAATCTCTGCCAATATCTTGCAACTTAAACATTTTCGACTTTTTGTCGAACTTTTTTTCAATCACTTTCTGAGTCGATTAAACGATGTCCGTCCGTCCGTCCGTCCGTCCGTCTGGCTGGCTGGTTGGCTGGCTGTCCATGTAAACCTTGTGCGCAGAGTACAGGTCGTATTTTTGAAGATATTTCGATAAAATTCGGTCCATATCATTTTTTCAGCTCAAGGACGAACCCTATTGAAACTGGCTGAAATCGGTTCATTATTTCACCTAGCCCCCATACAAATGTCCTACCGAAATTGGACTTTATCGGTCATAAATGTTTAATTTATATATGTATCTATACAAGTTTTTCTCTAAATAAGTTTTATATATACAGAATTCATGCCACCAAATTTTATGATGATCGGTCCATAATTAGTCATAGCTCCCATATAAGGCCTTTAACGATGATAAATCTCCTAAAAATGTTGGTATACACATAAAATGCAACATAAATAACTTTCATATAGACATTATTTACACTACCTAATTTCATGGTGATCGGTCCATAATTGGGCATAGCTCCCATATAAGGCCCACTTCCGAAAAGAAGTGGAAAGAAAAATGTTTTTGCTCATTTCTTAGTGTAGGGTATTATATGGTCGGGCTTGACCGACCATACTTTCTTACTTGTTGACTATGATTATGGGCCTATGACTTTAAACAAGTATTTATACTAATTAACATATCGTTTTCTCAGAAGAACAATTATGATTATATTTAATTTAATTTCTGGTATAATTTAAAAAGTCCTAACTGCTGGGAACACTGTGCTATATTTTTGGGCATTTCGCGAGCCATAGTAAATTATTTTATGTTTCTGCACAAAAATATAGGTGTATATGTTTTAAATTTTTAGGTCATATTAACATTTTTTTGAAGCATATTTTTGTCAAGATAAAGTTGCCTGAGCAAAATCATTAAGAATTTTTTCACAACGATGCAATAATACTAATAAATGGAGACTATACCTGATAATTTTTTATCTTGACAACCTTTTTGATGTTTTTCATGACAAAAATGGGTAAACAGGTAAACATTTCTCTCTAAATATAATCAATATCGGTTCAACCTCAAACACAATATTTTAAAAATTTAACTCTTCGTCTATCATGTTTCAAGTATCAGAGGAATTTTGCTAGTAGTTTAGAAATTACATATATATTTATATTTATATAGCATACCTAAAATGTTTCTGAGGATGTATCACAGTTTGGCCTATAAATTATTATACCCTTCACCATGAGTGGCAAGGGTATATATAAGTCGTTTGTAATTTCTACATTTTTCATTTGCGATCCCCTGTCGGTTGAAATCAACTTTCTAAATCCCCTAAATATCTTACAAACATGATCCAATTCGATTGCTACATGAAATCGAGAAAATCGGCCCACAATTAGCTGAGTATAAGGAAAAACCCAGGACAATCTCGATTTTTGGTATATTTTTGATCTATATCTGGATTACTAAGTTATTAATATAGACAATATGGATATCTAATAAGAGATATTTCAAAGACCTTTGCAACGGCGTATATAAGAGATATTTCAAATTTTGTTGTACATTTTTTTCTCTTTTGTTTACCTAGAAAAATATTTGACTTTTTTTTAAAGTAAAGGGTTTTCCAACAAGAGGTGTTATTTTGAATCACACGGTATTTCGTTAGCTGTCACTTTTGAAGCTTTTATTCTTTGACATTTGGCAAGTAGAAACTACGCCATTACTAAAAATGGAACGATACACGCTTCAACAACGCATTGAAATTATTAAAATTCACTACACAAATGGTGAAAATCTTGCAGTCACAGTTCGCAAAACTAAAGCATTTTAGGGTCGTCGTCAAGCACCTTGTCGGACCGCAATACAAAAATTGGTGGAAAAATTCGAGCTGTTGGGACAAGTTAGTGATGTGAAGAATAAAACCTGTGCACGTCGCTCAAGAACAACTGAGAATATTGCTGCTGTAGCCCAAAGTGTTGAAGAAAACCCAGGTTTGTGCATTCCTCGTCGTTTTTTGAATTGGGTATTCCACAAACGTCACAAGCAACGAAACCATTGCTATTTTATGGGAAAAGTTTCCGGACCGTGTTATCTCTAGAAGAGGTGATCACAATTGGCCAAAGAGATCTTGTTATTTAACACCTTGCGACTTCTTCCTTTACGGGCACGTGGAAGATAAGGTCTACGTGGAAGATAAGGTCTACGTGAGGCTATCGAGGACACAGGGCAGCTACTTTACGATTTGGTTATGGAAAATATCATGAAAAGAATATGGTCCTGTCGTGGTGGCCATTTGACTGATGTTGTTTTGTATTATTAACGACATACCTTCCTCTTTATTATGAAATAAACATCGGATCATTTATCTCAAAAAAATTTCATTTCTCTTTGAATACCATAATAACATCTCTTGTTGGAAAATCCTGTATAATTTGGAGAAGGGTACATAAGATTCGGCACAGCCGAATATATCTCTGTTACTTGTTTTTTACTCATCCGGCAATAATAAATATTTATACCCTACACCACTATAGTGGGTATAACTGAGTCGATTAAATGATGTCCGTCCGTCCGTTCGTCTGGTCAGCTGGCTGCCCATGTAAACTTGTGCGCAAAGTACAGGTCGCAATTTTGAAGATATTTCGATCAAATTTGTTTTAGCCCAAGGACGAAGCCTATTGAAACTGGCTGAAATCGGTCCATTATTTCGCCTAGCCCCCATGCAAATGTCCTCCCGAAATTGGACTTTATCGGTCCTAACAGTTTAATTTATATAATAGGTATCTACACAAATTTCGCACCATATAAGTTTTATATATACGGAATTCATGTCACCTAATTTTATGATGACTGGTCCATAATTCGTCATATCTTCCATATAAAGCCCACTTACGAATATCACTTTAACTAGCATAAATCTCTTAACCCCCTAATGCCAAAAACAACATTTAAAAGTTTGTACAATCAATGGTTTACCTGGCAGGTGAGAAAAACTAAATGCGTGCCTTAAGACACCCTTGGGGCTTTAGAGATTGAAACATAGTCGGGTTTTAGTTAGTATAGTTTGTCAATTTTTTATTGAAAACTACTTTTCTAATTGTTCATCACTCAAATTAGATAAATTGAAACATTTGTTCACTCAACCAGCCATTTCTTAAAAAATGTTCAAGGCTTATTAAAATATTTAAGTATGTTTTTTAGAAACTGTTACAATAGTTTGTTGAATGAAAAATCAGTTATATTTGCATTTATTGGAATTTTTGCGATGAGTGCCTTGAGGCATGCTTAAGCGTTAGAGCGTTAAATGTGTTGGTATGCACATAAAATTCAACAGAATTAATTTGCTTATATGTATATATAAATCCCACGACCTTATTTCATGGCGATCGGTCCATAATTAGTCATAGTTCCCATATAACCTACTTCAAAAATCATTCACGAAAATAAAATATTGATATTTTAAAAGAAAATTTGTTTGCTCAATTACTCAGTGTAGGGTATTATATGGTCGGGCTTGAACTTTCTTTCTCGTTTTGTATAAATTAGTGACTTTTAAACGTGAGCGTGTTTTACACAGACAGACGGACGTAATATGAATTTTTATACACTCCATTTACACAATAATTTACTTCCATCTTCCGTTTCAGCGTAAGGAATTGTTTTAGCATATTTAAAATGTTGTTAGAATTATGAAATAGAGAATTTATTATTTTTGCTTTTGTAAAGGAATATTTTCATGTTTTTTAACTTTATACGTACATTTACATTCATGTGCATATGATTATCAAGCAGTATGGGAGTTTCATGTTGGCATTTTGATGTTAAAAATAAAATGTGTATGCAATAAAGAACATAATAAAAAAGCGATTAATACAGCGAACCAAAGTTTGTATTAAAAACATTTCAGGATTCGTAAATATATAACACGACTAGTGTATAATCCTATTGATGTTAATAATGTATTTTTGTTAAGATTTAGTTAACACACTTTTTGTACTTATAATTTGTAGAACCTTGTTTTATATTTGAGAACTGTTCTTAAATTAATATTCATTCGAAAATAAACTTTTACAATAAAAAGTTATGAGCCCAGGAAGCTCTTGAAAAATAATTAAAAAATATTTTTTTTCTGAAGTGAAAATTTTTCAAGTCAAATAAAAAAAAATTTCAAGATAGAAGAAAAATTTTTTTTTTTCAAAACAAGTAGGAAATACAAAACCGAATATGGATTTTAGCAAGAACATCAAGACTCTTAAAGGTGAAACTGAATGGCCAATGTGGAAAAGAAAGATTAGAGATCTTTTGGATTATCATGAAGGAACTTTGGATGTAATTGACAGAATATTACATAAGCCAACTCCTCTAGAACCAACAGCCACAGCAGAACAAAAGAAATTGTATCAAGAACAAAGCGGTTTGTACAGAAAAGCCAACAGTTATGCAAAATCGGTTTTGTGCAGTTCAATAAGTGATGATATTTACCAAAAAGTTATGGATAAAGAAAGCGCTGCAGATGTGTGGGATGCTCTTAAAAATCTTTTCGAAGCAACAGCAAAAGATCAATTGTTCAAGATATGTGCAGATTTTTTCTCGTTCGTTTGGGATGACAATCAAGATGTCACAATGCATATTGCCAAATTAAAAGGATTATGGTTAGAATTCAACAATGGACTAAAAGAAAAGAATTTAAACGAATTACCAGATCTATTGCTAGTGGGTAAGATTTTGCACATACTACCATCAAAATTCGACACATTCAAATCAAGTTGGATGATGTTAAGCAAAAATGAAGACAAAACATTTGAAGAGTTATGTATGCAAATAACTATGTATCAAAGGAACTTTGGAAAAGGCGACATTACCACCACTGAAGAAGCACTTGTTGCAAACTATAAATTTAATAAATTAGAAAACTCTAACAAAGTTAACAAGAAGAATAGTGATGTTTGCAACTATTGTAAGAAGAAAGGACATTGGGTACGTGATTGTCGTAAGTGGGCAGCTGATGGTAAGCCTAGTAAAGAAGCAAATGAAGCCAAAGCTGTGAGTCAAAAGTGTTTGCCTGTTTTTTGTGAAGAAGCAAATGTGGTGCAAGATGCCGATACCACATGTTGGTGGATTGACAATGGAGCAACACGCCATATAACTAATAGTCAAGACAATTTTAAAGATTTTGAGTCGTTTTCAAGTCCAAATTTTATAAGAGCAGCAGGTAAAGAAGTACTACAAGCCATTGGTAAAGGTACAATAGAAATTGAATCGAAAGTCAAAAACAAAACAGAGAGACTGTGTTTAACAGACGTTTGGTATGTACCTAACATCACAAGGAATTTATTCTCAGTGTTATCAGCTCAGGATAAACAACCAAATAGCAGATTTATATCGACAGCTACCAGCTGTAAACTATTTATTGATAATGAAATAGTTTTATGTGGTTCAAGATCAGTAGGTGGTTCACTTTATAAAGCCAATATAAAAGCGATAAAGCAGTATGGTATGGAACAAGTCAATGAAGTTCAAGATTCCGATTTACTTCAACTTTATCATGAAAGATGGGGTCACCAAGACAAACGACACATACAGAAGATGCTTAAATTAGAAATGGGTATTACTGTTAAAGATGATAAAACTGTATGTGAGCCGTGTATCTATGGAAAAGCTCATCGGTTACCGTTTGGTCATAGAAATAAAGCTACATGTCCCGGTGAACTCGTGACAGCTGATGTCTGTGGACCATTTAGTGAGTCATTTTCTAAAAAGAGGTACCTGGTGTTTTTTAAAGATGCATATACGAAGTATCGTTTTGGGTTTGTTGTAAAACAAAAGTCTGAAGTTAAAGACTGCTTAGAAGAAGTTTTAATGTTAGCAAATAATCGTGGTCATCATATAAAAGAATTGTTAAGCGACAATGGTGGTGAGTTTGACAACCATGAAGTAAAGTCAATTCTAAAGAAGAATGGTGTCATACAAAGACTAACAGCCCCTTATACGCCACAACAGAATTGTGCTAGTGAAAGAGAAAATCGTACAGTTGTAGAGATGGCTCGTACATTCAAATATTCCAATACAGAAGCAAAGTTTCCGGACGCCATATGGGCTGAATTAGTAAGAACAGCAATATATGTACTAAACAGAACTGGCAAATCATCAGTAGAAAATAAAAGTCCTTATGAATTATGGATGGGGAAGAAACCTAGAGTGCATCATTTAAGAATCATATCATGCGAATGTTATGTTCATATACCTAAGCAAAAGAGAAAGAAAATGGATGCTAAAGCTACAAAAGGCTTTCTTATTGGTTATGACGATGATGAGCGTTACCGAGTTTACATCAAAGAGAAACAAGAAGTTATACTTTCCAGAGATGTCAAATTTGTTGAAAAAATTAAATCATGCCTGTCTGATAATCAAAATGATGAAGAAGATGACAACAAAAACGTAAATGCTGAAGATGATAATGAAGTTAAGCTTAAGTTTGAAGATTACAGAAGTCAAAATACTAATAATAACGCCAATGAAGAACCTGAATTGATAGATGAAGAACAACAAAGCGAAGAACTGATAGAAGAAGATCAGCAAAGTGAAGAAGAACTTTTTGATGATGCTATAGAAGATAACTATTTAGATGAAATCGTCATATCAGATGAAGAAGTTATTACTGATGACAATTCTGATTTAATATTATCAAAACGATTAAGAGATCGTACTTTGATATCAAATCCTAGATATGATGACTTTGTTATGGAAATTCAAGATTTTATAAATAAAATTGAAACCCCTATGAGCTATAAAGAAGCTATAAATGCTAAAGAAAGTAAACAGTGGATAAAAGCTATGGATTCTGAAATTAATTCCCTAAAAGAAAACAAAACATGGGAATTGTCGGATCTTCCAAAAGGCGCAAAAGCTTTACCGTCAAGGTGGGTGTTCCGTGTAAAGATGAATCCAGATGGTACCATAGAGAAGTTTAAAGCCAGATTAGTTATAAAAGGATTTACACAGAGAGAAGGCATAGATTACACAGAAACCTTTAGCCCAGTAGCAAGATTAGCAACAATACGTGCAGTGTTGAGTATAGTAGCTAGCAATAATATGCACCTATTTCAATTTGATGTTGCAACAGCTTTTCTTTACGGCGAATTAGAAGAAGAAATATTTATGAAACAACCTGAGGGCTATAGCGATGGTACAAAAAGAGTGTGTAAATTAAAGAAAAATTGGATTTAACGTTTGTGAAGCTGATCCGTGTCTTTTCATAAGAATCAAAAATGGAAAGAAACTTATTTTGGTATTATATGTAGATGATTGATGACGAAACCACTACAAGCAACAAGGTTGAAATATTTAATAAGTAATTTGGGACTTTCAAATGTTAACAAATTATCTTAACAAGGGAAAGTATTGATGTTAATAATGTATTTTTGTTAAGATTTAGTTAACACCCTTTTTGTACTTATAATTTGTAGAACCTTGTTTTATATTTGAGAACTGTTCTTAAATTAATATTCATTCGAAAATAAACTTTTACAATAAAAAATCCGGCCCACGCCCATCTCTGATCAATATCAGAAAATCTAGCTCTGTTAGGATTTTATGATTTTTATGATTTTGTATGCCAACACTGTATTGATTTATTTTTTAACTGATGCTGACATTCCCAAGTAGACAACTATTATGAGTTCTTTAATATTTTTATATCTTTCCATATGTATGTATTTCCTGATAATTTTCTTATTTGTCTTTAATGCCATAATTGAAATTTAATTAATTAAAATATGTAAGTATGTTTGTTTATTTAAAATATTTCTTAATAAAATATTTATCCATTAATGTCAACCGTCATCAACTTACTGCGTGTCGTTGTATAGGTTTCATCAATAATCTTTTGCATTTTGATTAAAGTCTTTTCGGTGGGTATGTAGTCGGAAATTTCCTTGAAATGTGTTATAGTAAAATTTTCAGCCTCCGCTAATTCCTGTTAAAATAAAACAGTAAAAGAAAAACAGGTGAAAAATAAGAAAACAATTTATAACAATAATTAATGCGAAGCAAGCATATCGATTCAAAAGAAAAAATAAGTAACAGAAATAAAAATATTTTGTCAGACATATTTATCTGTAAAAATATACCTTTTGCCAGACAAGCAGCACTAATTAATTGCACTAGAATTTTAGGCAACATTTGTTGCCCCAAACGACAAATATTTTTAAGGTTGTTGTTTGTTTTTTTTTTTTTTTCTCATGTGCTGCTAAAAAAAAGTTGAGGTACTTTTGAAGTTAACTTTTTATTTATAGCCTTTTTAAATACATATTACTGGGACGAACGATTAAAACAGATGTTTTTGAATTATTAAACTTAGTAACGTTAAGTGAAATGAAAAATGTTTCCATATAATTTAAAGAGATTTCAGGATATTTATACCATTCCTGGAAATCTAATATTTTTTCTTCGAATTTAGGGGCACTTCTGGTTAGGTGTCTTAGACAGAGGTTAATTGAAGTGACTAAACCCTAGATTATTTAGAGATACCAAAGGAAAAATTCAATTCATGGTATTACAATGAGCACATATGAGTCAAATGAAGCAAAAAGAAGAAAAATTAAAAAAAAAATAATTTTAAAATTTTTTTTGCTCTGTCAGTAGTTAAATTCCAGTTTCATTTTAAGCTGGAAATCACTTAAAAGACTTTTGTCATTAATAAGTATTTTAAAATCTCCTAGAATTTTGAAGAAAATGGTAAATTTGTAAAATTGTTCATAGGTGCGTATGATTAATATTAATTTAAACTATTTTTATATAAATTAAATTTTGAATGCAAATCAGGTTAAATAGAGGAATATAATGTTCTACAAATATATTAAAAACAAATTAAGGAATATCATCAATGGATTTGTTTAACATTAACATAAAAATTTTAAAACTTTGTTAACCATGTTTAAAAAATATTTAGTGAAACCCAATAAATATGTCTGTGAAGCACTAAAGGGACCACTGACTCCAAGTTAGATTACCTGGTATGAATAAAGTATCCAGTGACTTATCTCTAAAGAAAAAAATTTCTATAAATTGTTTTGTTTAAAAAATTTTATAAACAAATAATTTTAGACTTTTTCTTACACTCCCAGCTCTGTCATTCGTTAAATTCCAGTTCTATTTTAAGCTAGAAATCTCTTAAACGAGTTTAGTCATTCTTGAATCTCTTTTAAAATTTTAAAATCCCCAACAGATTTAGAGAAAATTGGAAATTTGTAAAATGGTTCCTAGGTGCGTATGTTTGATATTAATTTGAACTAATTTTATAAAAACGTAATTTTCAACAGGAACCAAGTTATTTAGAGCAATAGAATGTTCTATAAATATGTTAAAAACAAGTTAAGGAATATCATTAGAAGATTTGCTTAAAGTTTACAAAACAAGATTTTTGAAAAATTATCAGTTAAACCTAATAAATATGTGTTAGAGATATTAAAGTGGCAATTGACTTCAAGCTAGAATACCTGGTACGTATAAATTAAGCAATTGACTTCTCTTTGCAATAAAAAGAGCACATTTGTGTCTAATGAGGCAAAAATATACATATATTCTGTTAAAAAATATCTATAAACAAAATAATTTAAAATTTTTTTCTTACACTCCCAGCTCTGGTAGTAATTAAACTTTAATTTTATTTTAAGTTGCAAATCATTTAAAAAACTTTAGTCATTATTATACCTTATCAAATATTTAAAAATTGCTAACAGTTTTAAAGAAAATTTAAAATTTGTAAAATTGGTCCTAGGTGCGTATGATTGATATTAATTCAAACTAATTGTATAAAAATTTAATTTTCACCTGAAACCAAGTTAAATAGAGTAATGGAATGTTCTACAAATATGTTAAAAACAAATTAAGGAATATTTTAAAGAGATTTGTTTAACAGTTACTACACAATTTTTAAAACTTATGAACGATTTTTTTTATAATTTTCAATTGAATTTAAAAAATATTTTCAAAATCAAAAATTTATATTTATAATTTCACTTTTCCGTAGTCAATTCGAAAGTTTAATTATATTTCTATTTGAGGACTAGTTTCTTTTACTCACTTCTGGTATTATCAAAGCAAGTCGTTTAAAAATGAGTTTAAAAATTATTATCTTTTTTACGTGAACTCGATGAAGTAAATTATAGCCCGTTTTAAGCTAAATAGTAGTAATCCATTTATGGGTCAATTAGCTTCTATCTAAGACACATTTTTAGTTTTGTTATATTATCTTTTATTCACTATATAAGAAAACTCTAAAGTTTTTATTAGGTTTTCATCAAAAGTATTTTTTTGATTGGAAAAACTAGTAAAGTAAATTGAGTAGTTCAAACTGAATATATTACATATATAAAAGATACATTGATTACTTGTATAACTGCTGGGGTAAGCACAATGTATTCGTTTACGTATATTTGTGTTTTGTGTTACTTACCTGTATGGCTCTTGCAACTTCTGAACCCCATACTGGCTTTGAGCTCACCACAATGGCAAATTTTTGCCAGTGAAATGCACTCAAAAGACTTATGACACTTTTTGAAACCTTAAGGGAGAAAGAAAAATTAACAAAGACTTATAGCATTTATATTTTCTTTTCATTTATAATCAGAAAAACTCAAGTCTCTTAAAGTAATGGCAAGAAAATACTTCAAAAATTTATTTTAAATTTTCTTTTTTTTTTCCACATAAATAAATATTTGTCTATGAGTTTTTCCATACTATTACAATTATTAAGAACTTACCTTAGAGGCTGGTGCCAACGTTCTGGCAAATGTATGAAATGTCTCCTTATTCGAAACAATTGAATCTGAGCATTTCTGTGAATTATATAAATAGAATTTGGTATTATTTGGGCAAATCTATTATTATCTATAAATCAAAGATATTTCTATATTATGATTGATAAAGTGTGAAAGTGTTTTTTTATTGTAATATATTTGACATTAATTTAATATTACTTAGTTATTTCCTAAAGGCACAAACAACCATAAAATGGTATATTTATAGACAAGTGTGTTTGAGTGTGTCTACTAGACAGAATAATATGTTTATGTTAGTGTATGGTCCATACCCAGTTGGTCATGTCTAGAAGACTTTCCTAGCGATAGATACATGACAATAGAAAATCCTTGTGTATAAAAACATGGTGGTCTTAAATAGTGACAATATCAACAATAACGTAATTGACTCATTAATAACGTAATTGTTGTCTATTTAGATGCCAATGATTCCAAAACCAGAAATGTTCTCGAAGTCGAGGTCAAGTAGAATTTGTTACACTACATAATTTTTTAATTTCTTAAATACTTATAATTCGACATGGTGTAATGTTAGTCAATAGTATGTCACTTATGTGATTTAATATCACTCACAATGTCTTAAAAATTGCCCTTTTTGACCACAACATTTCAAATATTTAACTCAATCAGCAACACGATAAGTCTTTGTCGCTAAATCGGCGAGATACTCTGGAAGTTGTGTTTTACAGAAGACAATATAAGGAATTTTTCAACAATCGGGACGCTATATAGTTTTTACTAGAGTTTCCAACCGAAGAATTTCAAAACCGCGGTTTCGGTTTTAAAAAATTGAAAACCGAAACCGCGGTTTCGGTTCGGTTTTGTAATAATTTATTAACTATAAAATCAGTTGATAATATAGGAACTGCTAAACAAATTTAAAGTTCTAATTTGACGAGTGTTTATAAGGATAAAGGAAATTTGGTACTTTTTCTTTTAATGGTACCTTTTTAATATATTAAATTAGTTAAAGTTGGCTAATAAGCTTCTCAGTAAAGAAATAATCAAGAATAGAGTGCTCAATTGTATTATGATACCAAAAAATGGAGAATTAAACCAAACTAAGGAGTACTTTTTCGTTCTTCAAAATTAATTTTCTATAATATTGAACCTAAAATCAGGAAATTAATTTGAAATTTTAAACTTGACAGTGGTTTAAGCGTGGAAAATGTTTACTTTTTCTTCTAATGGTACTTTTTATTATAATAAATTATTTTACTTATTGTATATACATAATAGTTGGCTGATATACTTCTGAGTAAAGAAAGAATCAAAGATAGAGGGCATAATGATATTGATGTAACAGAAACTATTATTGAAATTTCTATAATAATGACCTATAAGCAGGATATTAAATACACTTGATCCTGACTGAGTTAGAATATAAAAAAGGGAATATCAGGTACTTTTTCGAACTAGTAGTACTTTTTGAATATTTTATAACGATGAACCTAGAAACGCGAATTCAAAACGGATAATTAATGTTACTATTTCTTTATTGTAAAGGTACTTTTTGAATATTTTATAATAATAAACCTTAAAATTAGGCACAAATGATTCTGAATAAGTTAGAATTCACGAAAGGTAATTATAGTCTTACCTTTCTTTTGTATTTATGGTGCTGTTTTTATTCTAATAATACGTCTAGAATGAGCTACAATCCACATTACAATGAATCAATAAACATGAATCTAGAGACATGTTTTCCTAAATTAGTATTAATTTACAAAGGGAGACTTAATAGTACTATTTCTTTATTCCAATTGAGGTGGCGAAGCTCACCGATCAGCTAGTACTCCACATTTTTATCGGATATTTGAAAATAACTAAGACTTTATTACAAACATTTTGCATTATTTAGCCTGCGAGATGTAGCCCGCTACATAATCTGATGCAATTATTGTAATACAATTTATAAAATGTAAACAAATCTTAAGATATTTTTTCCGATCTTTGTTTAGAGATATTGGATGAAAAAATTGAATTTTGAATTTTTCTAGTGAAAATAGATTAAAAGTGAAAACTGAACAATAATTGTCGGTTTCGGTTTTAGGCCTTGAAAAACCGCGGTTTCGGTTTCGGTTAAAATCGAATTGGAAACTCTAGTTTTTACAAAACAATTTTATACCATGTTAAATTATTATAAGAACTTCGTAAATCAATATAAAAACTTTGTCACCAAAAGAGGTTAAGAGTTTAGACCATAGAAAAATTTACTTATATCGGAAACTCTGCTATCAAAGACTCTACATACGTTTTTGACAACTGAGTTAGGTCTTTGATAGCAGAGTTTCCGATATAAGTATATTTTTCTATGGTCTAAACTATTAATCTCTTTTGGTGACGAAGTTTATATCGCTCATTTGCTGCAACAACGTCATAATTCAAAAAAAGTCGTTTCGAAAAAAACGGCTTTGAATGTTTTATGACATTTGACTATTTCTTAAATAAATTTTCAACACACCATGAGATTTTAGAAATAAAACCTGATTTGAATAGTAGATGTTAATATGCTTCTAATCTGTATTAAACCGAAATTTTTTCTTGTCAAATATTCGAGAAAACATGAATTTTGGTTTTGACGTTTACAACAAAAAACACTCTCACGGAAAAAATTATTGACTTTTTTGAAAACTGATACAACTATATGAAATACTATAGAACGGCGCATATTTCGTATTACTCAGTTCAAACACACGGATTTTGAGTTATGTCGTTGTTGCAGCAAATGAGCGATTTATTGATTTACGAAGTTCTTATAAAAATTTCCGTATGATGACCG
The DNA here is from genome assembly GCA_942486065.2 of Calliphora vomitoria. Classification (NCBI taxonomy): domain Eukaryota; kingdom Metazoa; phylum Arthropoda; class Insecta; order Diptera; family Calliphoridae; genus Calliphora; species Calliphora vomitoria. Next base: position 109,600,513 of record OW818030.2, on the reverse strand, counting down.
TTTGATATCAAAAACAACACTTGTTCGAGTGACGATTTTAAGTCCGATCTATGTTTATTTATCTATAGTTTAGACATTCTACGTCGATTGGATTTGACAACTTTTAGTTCTATGTAGCTTTTATTGTTAAACTCAACTTAACATAATCAAGATTATGTCGTTGTATAATCCTGATTACTTTTGAAGCGACATTACCTTGAAAGTTGTCAATGATTTGGCCAAATGAGTTTGAAGTAAAGGTTGAGTTTCGTAATTTATATTGTTTTTAACAAAATATATATAAGAGAATCTTTAAGGGTTTAATAGCAGACATCTTTCAGGTCTTTGTTGCTCAAGTTGCAGTTAAAAAGGATTTCGTTTACATTTTCGTTAAAGAGACAACTTTAGCGATAGGGGAAAAATTCAAAACATCTTATAGATCATTAAATGTCTTCTAAGACATTTTTGACAACTGAGTTTGTATATAATTTTCTTGATTGGGTGTGCTGCAACATAATCTTGAAAGTTATCAATTTCGAGTGTTCATTCAACTAAATATCAAGACTACATCTACATTTCGTCTCCCATCTGCTTTATAAAGACTAAAGAAGTTTATAGAAGATTACATTTTAAACAGTATCATTAATAGAGTTTAAAAAAACACAACTTTTAGGACATTGTCACTCATCTAGTAATGAATACAGTTGATAGAGTCTATATCTAAGATCATCTGATCGCTAACAAGTTTTACACAACTCATCATAAAAAACTGTGTAACTCTACATAGACTCATAAGCAACATAGTCTGTCCCTTTAGTTTTGTCAATTGGATTTGATAGAACACAACTTTACACCTTTGTCACTCATTTTGTTTCTAGCGAAGAATTACTTATTTCTCATCGTAGATTAATTTAAATTCGAAATTACACCTAATACATTGTAGACTGTGTAATCTACGACAATTTGGTCAATTGGGTATGAATGTAAGATGATGAAAACAACTCTCAAGAGAATGTCGCTTAACTTCTCGTCGACAGAATTTAATAGTCGCTCTCATAAACTTGAATGCTGCCTCATTTCAACATTTGTTGATGATAAATTCTTAAATATTGTCTTCTGTTAAATGTTGTCGGCGACAAGATAAATGACATTAAAGACATTTTACAGAGTTTAAAAAAAATAAATAAAAAGTCAATATCTGGTTTGTACTAGTTTTAAAAATAGAAAAATATATATAGAGCGGAAACTCTCATGTCAAAGACCTAACTCAAAAACCAAAGTGGTGGGAATGTATTAAGGATTAAAAAAAACTATGTGAAGACAAAAACAACACTCGTATGTGTGATTATTTGGAGTAATTTTTTTGTTTGAGTTTTTGTCCTAGTTTCAGCCATAGAGAAAATATACTAGAGCGGAAACTAGAAAAAAACTCAAACATAAAAATTACTCAAAAAAGTTACACATACGAGTGTTGTTTTTGCTTTCACATAGTTTTTTTTTACTAAAACATTCTCACCACTTAGGTTTTTGACAACTGAGTTAGGTCGTTGACAGGAGAGTTTCCGATCTATGTGTATTTATCTATGGTTTCAGCTTTATGTTTCTCTATGGTTTTATACATTATGCTTCGTATATAGTACGAGTATATTTAGAACAGTATAAGAGGAATTTATTAATTAAATTATCTATTCTAGCTATGATGTTTTTAGTTTTTCAAATAATCCAATAAAAATTTGAGTATTTACAGTAAATCTTTTCTTATGCCCACGTAGAGAGAACAAATTCCATTTAAAAAATTTTATACATTTTATATTTTTATACCCTTCACTGAGTGGCAGGGGTATATATAAGTTTGTCATTCCGTTTGTAATTTCTACATTTTGCATTTACGACCCCACAAAGTATATATATTCTGAATCGTTATATATAGATAAGTCGATATAGCTATGTCTGTCTGTCCATCTGTATATTGAAATTAATATACAAATAACTTATATACGTAATTCATACATCAATATATCGCGACAATATGTCCACAGATGGCTGATATATTAGGAAAGAACCAGGACAACCTAGATTATTCTAGGGTTTTCCAACAAGTGGTGTTATTTTGGTAAACAAAGAAAAATTGAATTTTTTGAGATTAATGATCGGATGTTTATTTCATAATAAAGAGGAAGGTATGCCGTTAATAATGAAAAACAACATCAACCAAATGGCCACCACGACCACGATTACAGGATCACATCCTTTTCATGAAATTTTCCATAGCCAAATCGCAAAGTGGCTGCCCTATGTCCTCGATAGCATTACGAATTCTATCCTTGAGGTCTTGAATCAACGCTGGGCTGTTGACGTAGAGACCTTATCTTTCATGTGGCCCCAAAGAAAGAAGTCGTAAGGTATTAAATCACAAGATCTCGGTGGCCAATTGTTATCACCTCTTTGAGATATAATAACAAGGACCCAATCAGCAAGAACACGGCGTTGTTGATGATCGGCCAGCTTGAGTTCTGAACTTTAAAAGCCTTAAGACCCAAGTTTTTATACAAAATACGGTGTAATGACGTTTGTGGAATGCCTAATTTATTTCAAAGTGATTTGAAAATAGGAAAAAATATTTCTTTAATCCAAATTTTTTTCACCAAAAAATTTTTTTTTTTTGTCATAAATTATGTATTTAAATATAAAAAAAAAATTATAAACAAAATTTAAAAAACAATTTTTATTTTTTTAAATAAAAAGACATTTTGAAAAAAATTAAAAAAACAATTTTGAATTTTTTTTTTTTAATTTCAAATGAATGATTAAAGAATTCTGTCATAAATTAATTCAACGATGAATGAATTCTATTTAAATTAGAGCCTTTTAAATAAAGCTTACAAATAAGATGATGGAAATGAATTGACTCACATCTTTTTTATTCTAAATTAAGATTTAATGAGTTAAGTTCAAATTAAATTAATTAATTCGATGCTCTGATACAATCATAGTGCGAATGGTACTTATTATGGGTTTCTACTAAAGTTTCCAAAAAACCAAAGAATTTCAAAACCACGGTTTCGGTTTTAAAAAATTGAAAAACGATCGGTTTCGGTTCGGTTCAGTTTTTTTTCTATTGGTACTTTTTACTATATTAAAGTATTTTACTTATATGTATACATAATAGTTGGCTGATATGCTTCTGAGTAAAAAAATAATTAAGGATATAGGGCATAATGATATTGGGGTAACAAAAACTATTATTGAAATTTCTATAATAATGAACCTATAAGCAGGAAATTAAACACACATGATCCTGACTGAGTTAGAAAATAAAAAAAGGGACTTCAATAAAAGGACTTGAATATTTTATAACGATGGACCTTAAACACAAAATTAAGCATTCATGATTTAGTGAATGCGAATTCAAATGGGATAATTAATGTTACTACTTATATCTTTATTATAAAGGTACTTTTTGAATATTTTATAATAATAAACCTTAAAATTGTGAATTAGACACAGGTTTTTTTATTTTTACCGATCTATTTTTAGAGATATTGGATGAATAATTGGATGAAAAAGTTTGTTTCTCGCAGCTACTATTTATACACACTGCTATTTTCACCCGAGTAGCCTAGATTGTTCTTAACGCTCAAAACGCGTATGTTCGAATTCTAGAGTTTTCGATGTTAATGTTAGCTGCTTAAAAATTTAGTGGCATCAGAACATAAAGGATTTTCCAACAAGAGGTGTTATTTTGAATTAACCGGTATTTCGTTAGCTGTCAATTTTGAAGCTTTTATTCTTTGATATTTGATAAGTAGAAACTATGCTATTACTTCAACAATGCATTGAAATTATTAAAATGCACTACAAAAATGATGAAAATCTTGCAGTCACAGTTCGCAAAACTAAAGCATTTTTGACTCGTCGTGAAGCATCTTGTCGGACCGCAATACAGAAATTTGTGGAAAAATTCGAGCTGTTGGGACAAGTTAGTTAGTGATGTGAAGAATAAAATCCGTGCACGTCGCTCAAAAACAACTGAGAATATTGCTGCTGTAGCCCAAAGTGTTGAAGAAAAACTAGGTTTGTCCATTCCTCGTCGTTCTGTGGAATTGGGCATTCCACAAACGTCATAACACCGTATATTATGGTCGGAGTTGGATGGATAACGTTTAATTTCAACAAACGGCGCTATGTGCCACACAAGCAACAAAACTATTGCTGCTTTACGGGTAAAGTTTCCGGACCGTGCTACCTCTCGAAGAGGTGATCACAATTTGCCACCGAACTCTTGTGATTTACCACCTTGCGACTTCTTCCTTTGGGGCCACGTGAAAGATAAAGTCTACGCCAACAGCCCAGCGTTGATTCAAGATTCCAAAGATAGATTTCATGAGGCTATCGAGGACATGGGGCAGCCACTTTGCGTTCTGGTTATGGACAATTTCATGAAAATGATATGGTTCTGTAAGCGTGGACGTGGTGGACATTGATGTTGTTTTTCATTATTAACGGCTTTCTATCCTCTTTATTATGAAATAAACATCCTATCATTTATCTCAAAAAATTAAATTTTTCTTTGAATACTAAAATAACACCTCTTGTTGGAAAATTCGGTATAAGGTAAATAGTTATTTTCAAATATTTACTTTCTTGTCATTGTAAATAGGCTGGATAGAAACTTACCCACTGTAAAATCATACGAAATAATAGCGGACAGAACGACTTAAACAAAGTATCAAGATATTTTAATACAGCAGGTTTTTTTTATACTTTTAATGGCAAAAGCCATTATTAATATTCATTTAATTGTTTTATAAAATTCTTTCATATATATATTTTTTATTCTACTAAGTAGAGGAGGCAAATTACACCGGTTAAAGCTGCTTTTTGATAAAATCCTTTCACACTTTTTTTTTAATATTTAACTATAACTGATTAAGCTAGTTTAAGCTAATAGATTAAGCTAATGAGTTCTCTAAATTTCTATTTAAATATTACAAACCAGTACATGACGTTAGATAATAATTTTCCTTGAAATCTTTAAACATATTTTAATTTAATTATACCCTTATTCAGAATATTAAGTAATGAATTGAATTGTTTACAGTAATGGGATAGTATAACATGGATATAACTAAATAATTATAGTATACAAGAGTTCTTAATAATTTAAAAAGTGTTTCAAATAAATGCTGTAGTAAATTTAAAAAGTTTCTTTTCTATATTTCAAATAAATGGATACAAAGTTAATGTCTCGTAGTAAGTAATTTCCATAGTAACTATTGAAAAATAGCTGAACTGGAATTTATGATTATGCTTTATTACATTCTACTTTGTTTGCTACATAGTTCCTCAAAAGTGTTAATATAAAATTAAAATTATTATTTTTATTTAAAATTCTGAACATTTCTCATAGTAGGTATAATGCTTTATTAGAAACAAACCTTTGAGTTATTAATCATGCACACCTGTGCGTATGATTTATATTTTTAAATAAATCTTAATATTCATACGTCACCATGTATGTAAATTATGAATGTAAACCTTTTTTGTTTTAAATATTTCCTGTAAATAAAAGAATTGTGATATTTTGAAAAATTATAAAAAAAAAAAATATATCAAAGTCAGCTATCCAATATCTGTATAAGTTATGAAAATGTTAATAAAACCATATATTTTTGTTTCAACATAAATAATATGATACGATTTGATATCATTGAATTCAATTCAATTCATAACATTTATTAAACATTTCTCAAATAATATATTAGCGGTATTCACAATGTAGAGTACTTGTCCTAGTAAAAAAGCAGAAAAGCTTTTAATGACAAACATTTCAATTTCTAATGTATTTTGTTTTTAGTTGTTTGATATTGTGCTCTTTTACTACATTACCAGGCCAAGTACTCTACATTGTGAATACCGCTATTGTTTTCATAATTTTTTCTAGCAGGATTGTGTTTAGTTATATAAATTCCCTTTTAAAAATGTGTTTTTTCTGGGATTTTTTTTCATAAGTTATTTAGAACAGTTCTGAAACCAGTTCATTAATCAACGATTTTCGTTTGAAATTCTCTAATTTAAAAAAAATTGCCTAGAAGACTTATATATCTTTGAATTTATTCAGCAGCCATTGGATAAGATGCTAAACATACACAAAAGAATTCCAAAAGAGAATTCCAAAAGATTTTATCACGATACTAATTATTATGTCATTTTCTGATGGAAACCTTGTATGGTAACTATTGACAATTTTTGTTGGCATACTTTACAGTATAATTTTAGAGTACTTGGAACTAATTTGTGCAAAATTTGTGACCAAACAGTATTCTGGGCGACATTTGTATATATCTTACTACAACAATACCCTTGTCCATGAGTGGTAGGGGTATGTATAAGTTTGTAATTCCGTACATACATTGAACAAAAATTAACAAAAGCTGTCGGTATTGCATTAGCTTTAATACAAGAAAATTTTTTTTCACCAAAATTTTTGTTTCACAATTTTTTTTTTTTTTTTCATAGACTGTTTTCAAATGTGATTTTTGGGAAAACAAACTTTATGGAATTCCATGACAATTAATAAACACTGAAATAATATATTTCGAAGCATGTCATTCCATCTTATTATGTCCTGTATAGTCAAATCAATAAATTTTTTCCTGGTGTTTGCATTATGTTTATACTCTTCACTAAGAAATATGTAGATTTATTTATATTAATCAGTAAAAAAAATCTTCTTGAGATTAAACCTATATCTCCGTTGGGTCAAATTGACCCACAAACTGTATTATCGCTAAATTTCGTAAAAAAATGTAAATTTTTCAGTTTTCGTGAAAATTTAGCTACTTAATAATGATTTTTGCAATCAAATGCAAAAGAATCAAAATGTGTGCGTAGTTGTCGTTCTAATAAGATATAAAATATAAAAATTGTTAAAGTTATTAAAAATTCCCCAGACCAATAACGTGTCTCAGGCCACTTGGACAAGAAACGTAGGAACAAAATTAACATATTTTCAGAAATATTAAAATAAAAGTAAATTTTTACTTAAAATATATCCGTATTTACATTTGTATGAGTTTTTGTCTTTGTAGGATACCGTTAACCTAATCGCAGGGATGGCCAAAGAAATTTATTTTTTTTAACGGCAGTTTCAAATCTCCATTTACAAATTTTTAAAAATTTTGTTAAAAAAATTTCAGACGTTTTTTATCATCACATTGGGATTTATTGAGATCATAATAGGGAACAAAAACATGAAAAAATTATGTCAATACCTTTTACAGTTTTTCCGTACCTTCGATTTAAATTTTGTGATTTTCGGGAAAAAATATTTTTTTGGCCATATTTTGGCGAATGAGAGCAATTTCCTTACTGTTACGTAGTTTAAGTAAAACCTATACAGAATCTTATAGTTCAGATCATTTTTAATATACTACGAAAGTTTTACTAAAATCGGAAAACGTTAACTCTTAAACCGTGAAGGTCAAATGTAAAATTTTTCAATATTTGGAATTTCTAATGTAAATATACCGAAATGTTATAAATTTTTGGGCCGATTTTAATGAAACTTGAGAAAAATATAACATAAAATCCAGCATATACAATAATAGTAGAATAATGGAAATTAACCCTCAATAGAAATTTGGGGTCCAAATGACCCTCAACTTTTAAAATCACGAAAACCACAGTCAAATTGAGAGTCATTTTAACCCCAAGTACTCTTAAGGGTTAATTTCCATTTTTGCACTGTTATTGTAAATTTTAGACCTTAAGGTATATTTTTCGCATGTTTCATTAAAATTGTTAAAAAAATGTATAATATTTCGCTATCTTTCATTTAGAAATTCCAAATATTGAAAAATTGTACCTTTAACCTTCACCATTTAAGGGTTAAAGTTGTCCGCTTTTAGTAAAACTTTCACAGTATATTTAAAGTTATCTGAACAATAAGGTTCTGCATAGGTATTTCTTAAAGTTCAAAACAGTAAGGAAATTATTCTCATTCCCCAAAATATGGCCAAAAAAATATTTTTTCCCGAAAATCACAAAATTTAAATCAAAGGTACGGAAAAACTGTATGAGGTATTGACATAATTTGTTCATGGTTTTGTTCTCTATTATGATCTCAATAAATCCCAATGTGATGATCAAAAAATTCTGAAATTTTTTTAAAAAAATTTTAAAATGGAGATTAGAAACTGCCGTTAAAAAAATATTTTTTTTTTTTTGCCATCCCATCGAATAGGTTACCGGTATCCTACAAAGACAAAAACTCATACAAATGTAAATACGGATATATTTTAAGTAAAAATTAGCTTTTATTTTAATATTTCTTAAAACATGTAAATTTTGTTCCTACATTTCTTCTTCAAGTGGCCTGAGACACGTTAATGGTCTGGGGAATTTTTAATAACTTTAACATTTTTTAACCAATTTTTGTATTTTATAACTAACTAGAACGACAATTACGTGCACATTTCGATTATTTTGCATTCGGTTTTGCATTCGAAATTTGCCTTTTTTCCGAATTTTAGCGATAATACAGTTTGTGGGTCAATTTGACCCAAAGGAGATATAGGTTTAATCTCAAAAATATTTTGTTTACTGTAATTTACATTAATATAAATAAATCTACATATCTCTGTAACATATTGCAGAACTCTTTGAAATCTAAATAAAAATAAATCGGCTGTCACCCTAATACGTACATATATACGTTTGTCATTCCGTTTGTAATTTCCACATTTTTCATTTGCGACCCTACAAAGTATATATATTCTGGATCTATATAGATATCGATACAAATGGTTGTCACAAACATATACTTGTTTAATTTAACCAAATATATGATTGATAGAATCATGTGAATCGTAAATTAACCATATTATAGTTACCATAATCATATAAATAGTTACTGTAACTATACTATTTTTAAAGAACTTATAAAAATTTTGAAATGGTTGCAGTAAACATACACAACTATATTTTTTTCTTCGTGTAAACAAGCAATCAAATAGGTAAGATTCTAGTATTTTGTGTGTACTTAGAAGGCAGTAGGCATTTTATTGTGTGTATTAGACCTTTATGGCAAACTTTGACATACAGACAACATGTAGGCCATAGATGTCAACTAGATAGGTAACTGAGAGCCAAAAACCTAATTCTTGAAAATGTATTGCCAGTATTTTGTTATTGTATCACCCGTTTGTGTGAAAAGAGAGTTATTTTTCCGCTCTATGTATATTTCTCTATGATGTAGGCTTAGATTTAGTAATTTATGAAAATTCATTTAATGAATAATATTTTTAAGGTTTAATTTCCTAAAGGAATTTTATTTTAAAAGAAAACTTTTCTTAATAAATTATGTATGTAACTAATTCAACGTTAAATTTCCACGAAATCTAATTATGAATTATTTCAAAATGCCTGTGTAAATGTTTCTATAGTTATACAATCATATTAGTTTAAAGCAACTAACAAACAAGTACAGAAATATACACTAGTTTAAAAGATTTTTGATTATGATTAGAAATTTATAAGGAAACGTATTGATAAGAATCTAGGACCTCAATTTATCGATAGATTTTTTAAAAAAGAAAGTACTTACTAAAAATAACATTAAAATTGGAACCAGAAATAAGAATGCAAATATTTTCATATGTCTCATCATTAGAGTGCTCCAAAAAAAAAAATCGAATTTTGACTAAATTGACTAGAATTGTTTTATGTATTGTAGAAACACGTTGTGTAAAATATTAGGATGATAGGGTAACGTTAACTGGTGCCGCCACGACGCTGAAGTTTTCAGGTGCATTTACAAGGGGAAAAAATTTAATTTTTTCAGTTTTTGTAAAAATGTTGCCATTAAATAATTACTTATGCAATTTAATTTAAAAGAATCGAAATGTGTACGTAATTAGCATTCTAATAAGATGAAAAAGACCAAAATTGGTTAAAAAATGTTAAAGTTATTAAAAATTTGCTCAGGCCACTATAACAAGAAATGTAGGTATAAATCGTTAACTCTTAAATCGTGAAGGTTAAATGTAAATTTTTTCATTATTTGGAAATATAGCGAAATGTATATTATTCGGCCGATTTTGATGAAACTTAAGAAAAAAATTACACAAAGTCTAGTATTTACAATAAAAGCATAAAAATTAAAATTATCCCTTAATAAAACTTTTTTAAATTTAATAAATCAAAAGTACACTAAAGTGCTAAAATCGATATTATTATTGAAAAATCCTCAATAAAATATTAGTTACGTTATTAAAGCAAAAATTAGGTATAAATACAATATTTTGCCGTTTAAAAAATTTGTGGTCAAAATTGAACAAAATTGTGAACATTTTTCAAAATGGCTTAATAATACTGTTTTCTAATAAACAATAAAATATTTTAAAATTTGTTATGATGTTCTTAATAAATCCCAATGTAATGATCAAAAAATTCGGAAATTTATTTTACAAAATTTTTAAAAATTTCAAATTGGAGTTTTGCCGTTGAGAAAATTGAACTTGTTTGATCATCCCTGCAAATAGGTTAACGATATCATAGGAAGATAAAAACTCATATACAAGTAAATATGGATATATTTTAAGTAAAAATGTGATTTTAGTTTAATATTTTTCAAAATATGTTAATTTTGTTCCTACATTTCTTGTTCTAGTGGCTTGCACATTAATGGCCTGGCGAATTTTTAATAACTTTAACATTTTTTAACCATTTTTTGTCTGTTATATCTTATTAGAATGATAATTGCGTACACATTTCGATTTTTTTAAATTAAATTGCAAAAGTAATTATTTAATGGCAAAATTTATACAAAAATTTAAAAAATTTCATTTTTTTTCCTATGAAAATACACCTCAAAACTTCAGCGTCATTGCGACGTAATCCTATCATCCTAATATTTTACACAACGTGTTTCTACAATACATAGAACAATTCTAGAGAGGGGGGGGGGGGAAATTCCGTCCATACAATCTTGGAGCACTTAAATGTAAATATATCCAATATTGTGTTGGATAAATTTATTTTCATATTAGATTCGAGTAAAACAAACAAATCTTTGGGTTTTAAAATAAAGAAATAAAGCAATGACTTTAATATGCATTTCTAACACCAGCTTCTTTAGTAATGATTTCATGTACAGCCGTTATTAGGCCGGTCGCATGAATTTTCCACACTATGGTTATTCGAACACATAGCTACCTTAGTAAAGATTTCCTGGTATTTTGAACGGCTTTGCTTAGTAAAGACATTCAGTATTCACTTAGCATACAAACAGAAAATGTTTAATTTTTCTCGAATATTACAAAGAGAGTCATATTATCCCTTAAATTAAAACTTAATCTCGAATTTTAAATAAAGTAATCTAGATTATTATTGCATGTTCTTTTAAGATTGAGTTAACAATTTTTTTCCCGATATGGGAACATAGATTGACCATACTAATAAGTCATGTTATATATGGATATCTATTATTTAATATATGGGGCATTTCATGTCAAGTGAACCAACTTTTGAAATCGATGTCTTCCGATTGCACCATAGTTAGTTCTATTTAGATTAGTCGAGAACTTTCTGAGTTATAGGGTGTCATAATTAGACATTTTGGCCAAGCAGGTGTTTTTTCTCATTCATGTAACTTATTACCTATTTTTCTTAGCAAAATGTGTTCCAATAGTTTAGATAGCTATTTCTTCAAGCTTTCGAAAAAAAAAAAAAAATTTTTGAAATAAAAAAAAAATTTTTTTCTCAACTTAAAAACTTTTTTGACTTTTTTTTTTTTTCAAAATGGGCCCTTTTTTCCTCAAAAGAAAGCTTAGATATTTTTCTTGAAAACCTATTTGGTCGCTTAGTGGGATGCGAGTGGGATATCTATCAAAATAAATGTTTAGTAACTCAAAACATAAAATTTTTGACTTTTTTTGCAAAATCAAAAACTTTGTTGATTTTTTTTCAAAATGGGCCCTTTTTTATAATTTTTTTTTGCTTAAGAGAAATTTTAGGTCCATTTCTTTAAGAGGTTTTTGGTCGCTAGTGGGATATCTATCTTAGGCTTTTGACAACTGAGTTAGGCCTTTTTTTTAATTGTGTAGTATATTTGGGAATACAAAAATACTTAATATACCACCGTACAGAGCCTATCTCAAAAATATATGTTTCATTTAATGACCAAACATTTTGTAAACTTGTGTAATTAATAAATAACTTAAACTCATTAAAATTTTAGTAAATGTCAACAAAATTCCATAAATTTTTTCTAATTATTTTGTCATTTTATACATTTATTTGCAAGCAATTTTAACTACATATATCTTTACTTGAAAAACATTTTCATTATTTAAAAAGATTACAAACCTTAAAATATAACTACTAAGTAATAACACTTAAGTTTATGCATAAATATAATCTATGCATCCACCTATTGTCACTTTAAGATGTCTAAATTATGTGAATGTAAGTAGCACACAATAATAAAATTAATCAATATCATTAATAGTATTAATGTCGGAAATAAATCTATTAGTTAAATTGGAAAATAAAATACGTTTGCGTTGCCTTAAATGTTTGGCAACAACTCAATGAATGATACATTTTCATGATTGAATTATCATGGGCAATGTTACATTAAATCATTAACGATTTACATAGTTAGTTAGAATTGACAAACTATAATACATTTGCAAGGCTAATGTAGCCCTTTAGCTTATTTTCTTTTACAATTACATAGCATACTTATTACTGTGGTTAGTGGTTTAAAAACAATTTATTAAAAAAATTTCATAATTTAATTTACTTTTTCACTCAGTCGGTATTTACATGATGATACTGTAATAATAAAAATAACTGCAGGACAACTGCAGACGTATTAAGAAAATTCTTTAAAATACACAAAGATAAACAAACTAAGGAACTATGCAATACTGAAGACAATTAGGTCAGAGTAGATTTATTTCAAGAGTTGGGAAGACTTGAGAAAGTTGAAGAAAATTCTTAGTAAAAAAAAAACAGCAACTACAACTCCCACAAATATTGAGTTATAATGACAGATATGTACAGGAAAATGTTTATCGTTGACTTGACTGCAAAAAGATCTAAGTGCTTTTCAACAACTTTAAAGCTAAGAAAAAAACATTAAGATTTAAAAATTCGGCTGTGCCGAATCTAATATACCCTTCACCAAATTATACTTTTAAGTAAAAATTTTAAATATTTTTAAGTAAATAAAATAATTTTTTTATTTTTTCAAAAATTTTTTTTTTTAATTTTTTCAAAATTCTTTGTTTAATTTTTTAAATTTATAAGCAATATAAAAAGTTCAAATTACTATAGCTTTATATCCATCGTTGCAATGGACTTTGATATATCTATCATTAGATATTGTCTATATTAATAACTTAGTAATCCAGATATAGATAAAAACAAGTAAGAAAGTATGATCAGGGCTTGACCATATAATAGGTCGGGCTACACTAAGTAAATGAGCAAAAAGATTTTTCTTTAAAAATTTCAATACTTTATATTAGTGAGTGATTTTCGAAAGTGGGCCTTATATGGGAGCTATGATAAATTATGAACCGATCACCATGAAATTTGTCATATGATTAATGTGTTTGCGAAAGTGATTATCGGAAGCAGGCCTAATATGGGAGCTATGACTAATTATGGACCGATCATAATAAAATTTGGTGACATGAATTCTGGGAGGACATTTGTATGGGGGCTATGTGAAATAATCGACCGATTTCAGCCAGTTTCAATAGGCTTAATCCTTGGAAAAAATGATATGTACCAAATTTTATCGAAATATCTTAAAAATTGCGACCTGTTTAAATGTTCAGCCAGCCAGACTTAGAGGATCAACTCAGAAAGTGATTCTGAGTCGATCAGTACACTTTAAGGTGGCTGTTATTTATACCCTCCCCACTATGGAGGTTTAAGGTATAAATATGCCAAAAATCGAGGTTGTACCGGTTTTTTCCTTATATCTCAGCTCTTTGTGGGCCGATTTTCTCGATTTTAAATAGCGACCGAGCTGGAAGAATTCTCGATATATTGATGTATCAATTATGTTTCTAAGTTATGTGGGGGCTACGGAAAGTTGATTTCAACATACAGACGGACAGACAGACGGACATGGCTACATCGACTTCACTGTCTGTAACGATCCAGAATATATATACTTTGTAGGAATGACAAACTTATATACAGTATGTGGAAAAAATAAGTTTCCAAGCGAAAAAAGTATATTGAAACGATGATTTGGATAGTGTTTCTGTTTTTTTTTTTTTGGATTTTTTTTATTAAACTTATAGTATTTATTTCATTTAACATAAAGTATATAAAAAATATTAACAATAAAAATATTTCAATATTTTCTTATGAAATTGCTTAGAGAGTATATATAAAAATGTTGAAAAAATAAGTTTCCATTTTATTTAGTAACCGCAGTGACCACCGCCACGGAGTGACATTTTAGCAAGTCGATCTGGCATAGTGTCTATTAACTTTTGTCATTCTTCAGAAGTAATTTTTTTCCAGTTGGAAATGATGCACTCTTTGAGTTGGCTTAAGTTTTGTGGTGCTTGCTCGGAAATGCGAATTTTTAGCATAGCCCAAGCGTTTTCGATTGGAGAGAGGTCTGGACTTTGAGGTGGCCACTTTAAAATTGTAATATTTTTCTCAGTGAGATATTGTACAACTTTTTTGGCAGTATGAATAGGTGCATTGTCTTGTTGGAATACGAAATGTGTACCTATTAAGCGATTTCCTTCCGGTATTGCATATTCTTCTAAAATTTTTAAGTACACCGATGCATTTACTTTTCCTTCTAGTACTACTATTTCACCAGTACCTTTAGCGGAGATGCAGCCCCATATCATTAAACCTTTCTCAACTGCTTTTACAGTGGGTATAGTGCATTTGTAAGATAAAGCATCACCTGCTTTACGCCAAACGTGAACCATACCATGGGAATATTTTAGTCTTATCATTGATTCATCAGTCCATAAAATATTATACCAAAATTCTAGTGGTTTTAAAACATGTTCTTCGTAAAATTGCATTCTTTTCTTCATATTTAATTTGCTAACGTATGGAATTTTGCGTGCCACTCGACCGTGTTTGCCACTAGCTCTGAGCCTATTACGAATTGTGAATGTGGAGGGTGCTTCTTTGCCTTCGTTAAGCAACTGTGATCGAATCTTTGGTACAGAAGTTAGCGGATTTGCCTCAGAGATTTCAAGAATTCTTCTGTCAACTCTGTCGGTGGTTATTTTAGGCCGTCCTGGTCTCTTTTTAGGGCAAAGTCTGTGTTCATTCTCATAAGCAACAATGACTTTACGGACAGCTGTATGTGATTTGCCAAATTTTTGTCCAATATAACGCAAGTTATGGCCATCTTTATACAGATTAATTATTGCTTTGCGTTCTTCAGTTGTCAGTTGCTTGAATTTACCCATTACTTTTTCAAATTTTAATATTTTCTGTTAAAATTTAGAAATCAGTTCAAAAACTCGAAAAAAGTGAATTTTTTACACATTTGCAAATATAATTGCATTAATTTTTGTTAAACGTAAACAATTACAATGAAATTCAACGAAAATTTTATATAAAATGCCGTTAATGATCAACTACTGTGTAAATTAATATTCTGGAAACATATTTTTTCAATGCCACATTTCTTATTAAAAGAGAATTTGATGTACCGTTATTTTATTTAAAGAGAAAAATTTCTCATTTTTTTCACATATGATCACTGAAATAAATACATTTTAAAAATGCAAAAACATTTTTCAATATCTCAGTTTTCCAGTGCTCAAAACTTCCACAAATTTAAGTATGCTATTGGAAACTTATTTTTTCTACATACTGTACATATAACCTTGCCACTCATGGTGAAAGGTATAATAATGTGTGTTCCACCAAATCATGTCCATTTAGTACCGAAACAACGAATTACATTTGCCACGTCATTTCTTCAGTTTTATATTTACATAAAAAATAGTCTGTAAATAAAATAATTTATTTTAAATTTCTTCTTGTTTAAATCATTATGTGACTTGTAAGCTATAATAAGACATAGTCTCAAAATTTAATAAAATAAAATCTTTATTACTAAATTTCAGTTTAAATTGAATTATTATTCTTTTGAAAAATAAACTTTGTAGTAAAATCAAGAACACATTTACATTTTTAGTTTGACTCATAGAGAAATATACATAGAGCGGAAACTCTCCTGCCAAAGACCTAACTCAATTGTCAAAAACCTAAGTGGGAATGTATTAGTAGAAAATATGTGAAAATAAAAACAAAACTCGTACATGTGATTATTTTGAGATATTTTTTTGTTAAAGTTTTTTTATAAGTAGTTTCCGCTCTATGTATATTTCTCTGTGGTTTGACTCACAACATTGAGGTACATTTATGTAAACAAGGCAAAAAATGAAGGAAATAAACATCTAAATAAAAATCTTTAAAAGAAAAATTTTAAAGTTTTAATTTTTTTTATTAGAAAAGAAATGGTAATAAATATAGAATTGTCTTAAGTTTTTCTTAGTTAAATGGTACAAAACTCACCGCCAATCCAGCCAATGATACTTAAATGTAGAGTTCAAATATTATATACCTCCCACCAATATACTCTTAGGGGTCTACGACCAATATATCCATATTTTTGTAGGTTTTGGGCCATATACATAGATGTATAATTATAGAGTAACAAAATTTAGTAGTAAGATTTATATACATACTTGAAAAATACTATGTTAAATTATGTCATTGATTCTTTTTTTTTTTGCAAAATCAAAAACTTTGTTGGCTTTTTTTTCAAAATGGGGCCTTCCATTAATTTTTTTTTTGCTCAAAAGAAAGCTTAGGTCCGTTCCTTTAAGAGGTTTTTGGTCGCTTAGTGGGATGCGAGTGGGATATCTATCAAAATAAATATTTTGTAACTCAAGACATTTCCATGGAGAAATATGTAATATGGAGAAATATGCAACAGTTCACAAAATCCTTTATCATGGAGAAAATGTCATTAAGTATCATTTAGGACCACTTGGAGATCTATCAGAGGAAGCCCAAGAAAAAAAGATTAAGGATTACAGATTTGGTAGAAAAATATAATGAAATTCTACAAATGAGGATCTATTTAATATATTACTAGCAACGTTAGATCCGCTCATCTTGAAAAAGCAAAAGGACTGCTAGAGGACAGAAATAATATAAAACTAAATATGGAATATTTGCAGGATATTTTCCAACCGAATGAATAATTATTACAATTTTCTTTTATTTTTAATTAAAAAAAAAAAAAAAAATCAAATAAACTTTAAAAGACTTTGTTATATACAAAATAAAAATATTCATAGGAAAATAATCAATTTTGTAAAAGTAATTTTCAGGTTTCTTTAATTGCAACAGTATACTATAATTAAATATACACACTATAACAGAAATTAAATAATAGCCTGCATTTTTTCTAGTGTATGCAAAATTAAGTAAAATAATAAATAATTTTTTATAAAATAATGCTCTTTCTACACAAAATTCATCCAAAATGTTTCTATAAAAACTAAAAGTTATAATCGAATTGCTGTAACTTTTATAAAAGTTTTTAATAATAAACATATCAAGTCATCAATGTAAATTTCTTTACTATTTTATAATTTTAAATCTAAATATTAAAAACAAAAGTGATAATATAATTTATATATTTAATTCTTGTTACTAACCATTGAAATATGCGCATCGATAAATGTAGAAACCATGAATTTCTTACACCAAGATATGTTAAGAAATTTAAAGTATTCGAAAATAATAAAAAAGTTGGTTTCAATAAACTAAAGGGGTATCCCTTCTGAAATTTTGTAGCCACAACTGTAAAATTCGGTCAC
Organism: Calliphora vomitoria; assembly: GCA_942486065.2. Classification (NCBI taxonomy): domain Eukaryota; kingdom Metazoa; phylum Arthropoda; class Insecta; order Diptera; family Calliphoridae; genus Calliphora; species Calliphora vomitoria. Next base: position 109,582,628 of record OW818030.2, on the reverse strand, counting down.
TGAGATAGAATCATTCGATTAGCAACAAATTCGGTTGCCACTACGAATCTGTTTTCTCTGTGCATAAACTTTGAGTATTTTTAGTTATTTACGTCAAAACCCTAAGTCTGTTGTCAAAAACCTAATTCATGAGAATGTATTGCATGTATTTTGTTATTGTATCAAATATGTGTAAAAAGAGAGTAATTTTTTCCATTGATATTACTCTCTTCTTCCGTTCTATGCTTTTATTCTATGCTTAACGTTATCTACAAAATTTATTTGTGTATAAATCCTGAGTAAAAATCGACGTATTCGTGTGTTTTTGATTATATCTCCGCCACTTATGGGCCGATTATATCTGGTTATCGCAGATTATCTGCCCACTCGGAAATCTTATTTCAACTAAGACATGGGAACCAGCAATATCAATTTTCCGGGAAAGAAAAAGAAAATGTTTTTGGATCGATTTAAATTTGTTTGCATCGATTAACCGTAATTACCTCTATTATCCGGGACTATAATTTTTTTTCGATTATTTTTGAACAATCTAACACAATGTGATTAAAACGAAATGGGGAATTCCCTCGATCGATTTGTAAGGCCAACATTTTTTGATATTGTGCCATAGATTTTTCGATAGCTTTTGGCGTAAGGAGTGTCTAACACTCCTTATTCTGTTATTGGCTTTGGAAACCGAAATTTTTAAAAACTGCTGAAGAATCAAAAGTAGATTTTGCAGTTTATGAATAATTCCGGAAGGAAAATCTAAAATATTCCACACAAAATTTAAGAAAAAACGACATTGTGTTCACAAACTTAATGCTGCAGGAGAAAAATATTCAGCTGATTAGCTTCCACAATTTTTGTGGAAAAATTAAATGAATTCAAATCATTGAAAAAAAACTCACCAATAAGATAGTGGATAATGGAAAGTGTTCACTTGAGAGAAGTTTTGCTTGGCATAATGAAAATTTCATAGAATGACACAAGGTCTCAAAGAAGAGACTAACCTCATTAGTTTGCGTTTATGCTGCTGGTATACACAAGTGCAAAGCATTATTGGCATTATTGGAAAGAGCTTTAAAAAATGTCCATGAGAATGATTTAACAATAAATTAAATGTCATAATCGAAAAAATTTCATTATTAAAAAACTACTAAAAATTGGTACTCAATTAACCGGGAAAATTGATTATCCAGAATGCTCCCGGATGGTCCTGGCCATTACGAATAATCAAGGTCTCACTGTATATGTATTTGATACTTATTTTGATTAAATTTCGTCCCTATAGCGATATTTATACGAGTTTTATGGTTGTTGAAGTTATTATCGGAAGAGGATCTTGTATGTGAGCTATGGCCTATTATACACTGATCTGCAGAAAATCTTGTACAATGAGTATTGTATAAAAGCAACAGATCCGAACGTTGGTTCGATATCGATATTTATGTAGTTTAATGTGCTTTTCGGAATCTATGATTTATGGAAATGATCGAAATCTATATTCTTTTATGGGACCTATAACCAATTATGGACCAATCTTTATACAATTTGGTACGACGATTGTCATATATATTAGTATTATTTATGTAGAATTTTAATGACTATATTTATAACATATTAATGCATATTTAAGTGATTTTAGGAAGTGAAAGTTATATGGACGATATTACCAATTACACTGTGCAACAAATTAAGACTTTTGGAATAACACTCGATCACTACAATATAGGTTCGATTCTACTACCAAAGGGTAGTAAAACCCTAAACTCAGTTTGGAGATTTTGGTGACCAATTTCTTTTTATGGGCCTCCAAAGATTTTGAAAATCACTGGCCCTCAAAAAAGGTGTCATCAGGTTTTGGCCAACAGCTAATTCAGACTTGGTGATACCTCTTAACTTTATATGGCAATAATATAGCTAAGAGTCGGCCAAATAAATTTTGTTAACATTTTTTCCCAAAAAATAGCTATTTCGTGCACTTTTTTTTGAAAAAATAGGAAGAAACATTTTTTTTTTCACTTTTTTAGTATAATTTCCATGTAATCCTAATTTTTCACTAACAATATTTAGCAAAGGTGTAACTACGGTAAGGCTGAACAAGTTTTGTAAACATGTCAATGAAATCTGAACATATTTGATATTTAGAACATTTAAAAATTTTTTACTATTTTCTGAAGCTAAAGCAAATATTTTTTTGTTAAAATTTTACTCAAAATGATCGCACATACGAGTGTTGTTTTTGTTTTCACATAGTCTTTTTACTAATACATTCTCAGCACTTAGGTTTTTGACAACTAAGTTAGGACTTTGACAGGAGAGTTTCCGCTCTATGTATATTTCTCTAAAACGCTTTGTATTTTTATAAACAACAATATGAAGAGTTTTTGAGCATTGCACAATGGTTTAGAAAAGTTTTTTTTTGGAAATAATTCGGTATCTTGGGAACTATTTGAGATATTGTTAAGAAATTCCACATGGTTGGAGCTAAGGTATTTTGTTGATTTGCAGTTGTTCAGCTTCCTAGCGCTAATGGAGGCCAGTGCGTTGCCTCTCAAAGTTGGTCACTTTTTTTTTTTAAATTGGCAGAAAACTGTTTCTGATCGGAATGAGCTGAAATTTCAAATAAAAATACGGCGCACTCGCGGTAACGTGAACACCGTCTAACGTGAACAAGCTTTTGTTTACATTGACTACTCTGTAACGTGAACAAACTCAGAAAGCTCTATAACGTGAACAATTTGTTCACTGCATTTGTTTTCTAGGCATGTAGACAACACTGAAATACCTGCATTAAATTCGATTTTTAAAGTTTAGGGAATCCCCTTGTATTAAAAATGTGTTTGTATCCTCTAAATTAATATTTTTTGTATGGCAACGAATGAGTAATTTAACTAGCTATGTAATTTTATTTCAAAGTATAATTTCTCGTGATCTCGTTTTGTTTTGTAATGCATTTTAATCAATAATTTTTGTTATTTATTTTTTTTTAATAATGAAAATAATAATAAAAGAATTTCACGTTCCAGCGTGTAAAACAGGTTTATATTATAAAATTTTATATTTTTTCCATGAAATTCGAAAATCGCTAACGTGAACAAATTCACTAACATGAACTCCCGTGGTTTTAATTAGTTCACGTTACCGCGAGTGCACTGTAGTGCTTAAAAATCTACAAAAAATATGCTTACATGTGTAGGTTATCTCTATTTAGGTTTATTGATATATATTTTTTTTAATTTTGCTCGATCTTTTTATGGTTTTTTAGATGTGGGGATTCTACGGAGGGTCGAGTTTTTTTTCTAAGATATCACCTATATTGGTTATAAAGTTCTAGATAAAATAAAAAAACTTCCTAACTTCCTATCTTTTCCCTATAAAAAGTTAAACGCATCCAAAATTTTTCCCAAAAAGGCCCATATAATTTTTCTTTAGTAGAAAAAAATTTTCTTTGAGATTATATATACAATTGTTGTATGATCCGGAAAGAAAATTTAATGCAAAAGCGTGTAAAGTAAATTTTGGCTCACTTAAGCAAACACAACACCCACAAGATCTATCCAAACTTGGCCAATTTTTAACAAAAATGTCAGTTTTTGAGAAAAAAATTCTATAAAGGCAAAGCACCGATCCTCGAAAAAACTTCATATTTGTATAACCCTATATGCTTTTTTAAATATCTAAAAAGTTTTTTTACCATCACACAGTAAATAACGTCACAGTAGTCACTTTTCTAAAAAAACTCAGTTTTTGGAACACATTTTCCCCGGTTTAGGAATTTCGGTATTTGAAAATAAAAACAGTCAAAAATTGTAATGCAGTTGATTTAAGAATAATTGATTCTATACAAGTTCCAAATTTTGTTATGATATCTTTAACCGGTAAAATTTTACATTGATTAAAATTTTATATTTTTCTTCATGGAAAATCACCATATTATAAGTTTTTAAGGTAAATGACGTCCCAAAAATGTATAAAATTAAACCTAAATATCTCTTTAACTAAAAGAGATAGCCTATAGATATAAAAATATTTATGTAGTCCTTATCAAGAACTATCTATATTTTAAATTTCAAAATCATTTTGTGATGGATGCTGATTAGCGTTTCTAATATCCTGGACTTTATCCATTCCCAGGAATTTTTCAACCCAAAAACCCGTAACGTTTTTCAATTAATCGCTTAAAATTCTATAATAAGTATATTTTCATGAAGAAATTAAAAAAGGTCCTACTAAATCTGGGAAAATTGCGTAATTTGAGAACATTTTCAAATCAATAAACAAGTTTCAGCCATTATAATTATCATAATTGTCTTAGAAGTTTAAATGCAACGAGAAATGTTACATACATTTCCTGTTTTAAGTAAACATTTTACAGTTTTTGTCACACAGAGTAAACTGTTTTAGTTGTAATAAACAAATGTATTGATAATCAAATTAATTATAAATAATCAAATTATTTTGGGTGGAGTGTTCTGCGTCATCGGACTTTCTGTTGATATTTCAAAAAAATCTATGGATATAATCCAATCAATCGATTAACTACAAACCACAACGAATTCATCTTATATGTGCGGAAATACTACTGTAACTTTAAGAATAAAAAATACGAAGAAATTCAAGGAATTTCTCGCAAAATTTTCCCGAAAATTTCGAAAAAAATATTCCCGGCACAACTTTCCCGATTAGGGACTCTAACGCTGATAGTAGGCATTTATGTACCATCGGACCATAAATCAATGACCGATTCTTGCCATTTTCAACAGATATTGGCCTTTTATCTTAGGAACAACGTGTGTAAAATTTTATATGGGGTATATGACTTAAAAGGCCAACCGTCTTTGGTATTGTTTTGTATATTTTCTACCACTGTCCGGATTTCATGTTATAAAATATTAATTTTTGAAGATATTTTGGATGAGCTAGCTGGAGTTACAGGAACTAAGTAGACTCGTCTCATTAATATCTAGTTATGTAATAGTGGCTGTTTCTTTACCGATCAGCTTTTCAGTCCTCGTTTTCGATTCACAATAACCAAAATATGGCTCACAGCATTGATCTTAAACTCCAGCATTCTAATGGCTTAACACCTCCTGTATTGAAAGTCATTTAGCAACTGTCAGTAGTAGTTTTAAAGCTTAATATTAATTATTATTCATTATGAATACTGTTGCACTGTGCCTATATTGCTACAAGTTGTCTCAACTTATTGAAATTAGTTTAACTTTAAAGAGTACGAGTATAACATAAAGTTTTTTATAACAATTGCAATTGATGTTCATTATATTGTATATAAATAGTATCAAACATTTACTTGGTTAAAATATGTAAATCCCTAAGAATAAATAACCCAAAAGCCCTCATAAAAAACAAGTATTATTACAATAAAAATACACACAACATAGTTCATGCCCTCAAAGACCCTTATAAAATTTTCATATTTAAAATCAATTGACAATATTGACAACAATGAATTTTATTTTATGTTATACTTTAGTAAAAATAAAAAAACAATTTTAAGTAAAAAAGGACAAAGCCATGAGGAACAAAATACATCAAATAAAAACAGCAAAATATAAAAAGTAAATAAAATATACTAAACAAATAAAAAATAAAATTTTATCCTGAAATAAGAAAGTAGTAATGTATCCTATATATACTTACTATGTTGTGTGTATTTTTATACTTTATACCAGGGTATTATGCGTTTGTGCAGATGTTTGTAGTTCCCAAAAATATTATTTTAATCAAATAAAATTTCATAATGTTTTTTTTTATAATTCAAGTGATAGATTAATTTTTAAATCTTCCTCGACTATTCGAATACAAATTATTATTTAAATAATATAATCTAATAAATTTAAAACCAGCAAAATATAAAATTCATATTGTGATATATAGGTGTAGATAATAATAAATTAAGGTACGGTCACAGATGGCAATTATTTACTCAAAAAACTTAACTTTTGTGCCAACAAAGCGTCATATGCAGACATTTTTGCTGTACTTTTTTAACTTGTTAAAAAGTGCCGCTAAAGCACACCGATTGAATGTATTTCATCGGTCTCAACGAAAGAGAGATAGTTTGTGTTGTTTAGAGGTTGTGATTTTGACACGGAAGACAAAGATCGCCCAGGTCAGCCAAAAAAGGTTTGAAGACCATGAAGATTGTTGTCAAACTCAACAAGAGCCTGCAAAATCATTGGAAGCTACTCAAGCTGCAATTTCGAAACATTTGTGAGCAGCAGGATTCATACAAAAGCACACGCAGAGAACTTGGTTGTGGTAAACATAATCTAAGAGTAACATATTATTATAAGATTTATGTTTGTAATCCAAACATATTATGATCATTATAAGTACCATAAAATATCATAATATGTTCTGAAAGAAACATATTATGATACAAATCAATCATAATATGTTCTGAAATAATCATATTATGATGTAAATCAATCATAATATGACCCAAAGTAATCATATTTATGACAGTAGTTACGGAGTTATAATATTTAAGCAATAAATATAATTTTTACGTGAAAATATAATTTTTTTTTGTTTTAAAAAAATCATGAAAAATCGAAAACGACAGAAATTGTTCAGATTTATGGCTTTGTCGCAAAGCTACATGTAATAGAAACAAAATGAGATATTGATGATAAAAATCGAGGGATTTTTTTCGAATTTATTCACAATTAAGTGAATTCGCTCATTTTCACAAAATTTTAGTTTTTTATTTGCTATACATACAATTGAGTAGTTAATGTTCTTCTTTATATTGATTGAATTTTGAAAACATTTTTCCTATGCTATGTACAAATTTTCACATATATATTGCGTTTCAATCGGCTCAATAGTTTCGGAGTTATAATAACAAATTTAAGCAATAAATATAATTTTTACGTGAAAATATAAATTTTTTTGTTTAAAAAAAAAATCATGAAAAATCGAAAACGACAGAAATTGTTCAGATTTTTGACTTTATCGCAAAGCCACATGTAATAGGAATAAAATTAAATATCGATCGTATAAATCGAGGGATTCATTTCGAATTTATTCACAATTAAGTGAATTCGCTCATTTTCACAAAATTTTAAGAAAATATTATTATTTTTGTTCAAGACGGTAATTTTACCCAAACAACGGTAATTTTTTAGGGCTGTACGGAAATCGAAACAAAAAAGTTAACATCACTGTTTTAATGGATTTTAGTTTTAAGGTACTAACTAAATTCCCAATTAAAATATTATTGATAAATTCACTGAAATTTATTTTTATTGCCTTTAGGAATGTTAAAGATAATATTCCAATAAAACTATAGAGCGAATGGGAATTACAGAAACTTAAAATTTATAAAAACTACATAGCTTAGACAAACACCAACACTCATAAATGATGAGAAAAAAAAACTATTAAAAGTAAACATATTTTGTTTGCATCTTAAACATATTATAACTACACGTATAGAAACTTAACATTTAATGGTTGTACATAATAATTATATGTTTACCTATTTATCCTTATTGAGTTGTTCCAAAAATAATAATGAATCGGTGAACAATATTTATATTTATAATTGCGATGAAAAAATAAACGTTTACAGTAACTATATATGTTTGTTTACGACAAAGATATATTGTTACAAAGAACATAGTATAGTTGTCGTAACCATGTTTTTTCTCTGCATGCTGGGAAATTGATTACCATACAAATTGAAGCCGATTTGCATGTCCGAAATGAACGCTTGAACACTATAAAAGAAAATAATTGTTGCACCAAGTCATTAAATTACAATAACTTCATGCGTTAAATCTCGTATGTGAAGCCCGGTCAACCACTCGAATCGACACCATGGCGCTAATGTAATTATCTGTATTTTGTTAGAGCAAAACAGTCCTATCTATTATGAGCTGCTGAAATCTTAAGAGACCGTCACAGGGAACCTGTAGCGAACACAAGTGATTCATTTGAATCTATCATTGACTGAAAAAAACGCCCAAAATATGCGTCCTGGTATGAAATCGTAATATTCCATCATGACAACGCTGGGTCACATGTTTAAAAGTATTTAAAAGTATGTTAAAAAGTATTTAGAATGAAGTGGTTGTGAAGTTTTGCCTCACCCTCTTTATAATCCAGGTCGTGCGCTGTCCGACTACTATTTGTTTCGATAGATGCAGAAAGCTCACTCTGGGATACGCTTCACTTCAGAACAAAGTATCAGAAATTGGCTTGATTCGTTCTTAACCACTAAAGATGAGCAGTTTTATTGAAGATGGGAAAAGGTCATAGCTAACAATGGGCAATACTTTGAGTAAATTTCTATTGTACAAACTTTTCAAAACAAAAGCAATATAAATCAGTTGGTCATGTCATATTGTCCTAATATTTCACAATTGTTTTTATTGCTTTTCAAGCAAAAAATAATACTTCTTTCTATGCTATGTTTATTGTGTTATCGTAACCTACAGAGACCAACGCCGAATGCCTAAGAGTCGGTTAAGCCGAGCCGCCAAGTCGTGATATGACAATATGACTGATAAGAGACCTTGTGAATTGACCAATTATATAGATGTAAATATTAGTAAATTAGGGAATTTAAATTATATAAAGTATAGTTAAATATTTGTTGATTGAAAGATTTTAGATTCCAAATTATTTAAAATTTCATTCTTATAAGTAACTAGCTTGACCCGGTGCGCGCTACCCCTGTCGTAGTAAAAATCGGTTCTGCCGTTTAGTAAATATTGTTTAAGAACTAAAGGTACCAATGTGTCCAGTTTTTCCCACTGTTTATCCCTTTCTGGTAAAAGTATTGAAAAATGTTATAGCCTATTGACGCTTCCAAGTAAGGATCTATCTACATTCCAACCGATTCAGCGGTTTAGGCTTGATGCTCAAACAAACAAACAAACAAACAAACAAACAAACAAACAAACAAACAAACAAACAAACAAACAAACAAACAAACAAACAAACAAACAAACAAACAAACAAACAAACAAACAAACAAACAAACAAACAAACAAACAAACAAACAAACAAACAAACAAACAAACAAACAAACAAACAAACAAACAAACAAACAAACAAACAAACAAACAAACAAACAAACAAACAAACAAACAAACAAACAAACAAACAAACAAACAAACAAACAAACAAACAAACAAACAAACAAACAAACAAACAAACAAACAAACAAACAAACAAACAAACAAACAAACAAACAAACAAACAAACAAACAAACAAACAAACAAACAAACAAACAAACAAACAAACAAACAAACAAACAAACAAACAAATAAACTTACAAAGACATTTATATATTTATATAGATTTTTTAAGGCATTTAACTAAAATAGATTACAAATTATATAAAAATAGATTATAAATTTTCTAGGTCATTAATAGTCACAAGGTTTTCATTTGTTATGGTTTATTAGTTCTGCTATTGGCGTGTTAATCACAAAGCGATTGGATTCATTAATTTTCAATATAACTAATTAGGAATAAAATTATTAACTATTAGTCTTGTTTCATTGAGAAGGTTTTCTCTAAATTAATGCTTATGTAAACTTTTTTTAACAATCTTTTATTCTAAATTGAAAATTTTATTCATTCAAATATGAATATTTTTTCCTCGTTTATTCGACTAATTTTTATTCGAATGACAATTCTATTGAATACCCGCTCGAAATACATTCAATTTCTGAATCGATTTAACGATGTCCGCTCGTCTGTCCGCAACATTCTATTTTGATATGATATTCTTTTTTTAATTTTAAATGAAAACTGTTTTTGCTCATGTACTCAGTGTAGGATATTATATGGTCAGGCTTCACTGACTATAATTTCTTACTTGTTTCATTCTTACCTACATTTACAAACTTTCTTTCTTAAATTTTTCCATAAATATTTAAACATTTCTAAGCTTGTAAATATGTAAGTATGTTTTAACTTTTAGCTAAAATACAAGTTTGAATTTTGGGCATGAGTGCGAATTGCTGTATAAATAATGTCTATTAAAGTAAACATGAAAATTTCGTTAAACAACTCAATTTGTTTTATAAGGTTTCAGAAAAAGTCGCTTCCTTAAAAGGAATATTAACATAAAATGTGGAAAACAAGAAAAGCAACCAAAAAAAAAAAAAAAACAACTATACTTTAACAAGTATTCTTATGAAAATACAGTTACCAAGGTGAGAATATTTAAATGAACTTGAAAATGTCTAGTAAATTTACAAATATTCACCAAATTTTATAGATACATTTTATAAAGACAAACTTATAAAACAATTAGTAGCAAAACATATTTAATTTAAATACATATGTTGTAAAAACATATTTACACACATAAATTGTATGGAAAACTATTGCAATAACAAAAATTTAATATATATTGCAAATATTGTATTCCAGTTAAAAAAAATCTATAAACCCAACAGATTTTCAATTTATTTATGTAATACATAAGGACTGAGATCGTAAAATTCTTAACACACGTTTTTCATTAAAACTTTTAACCCAAGTTTTTTTTTTTAATTTTTTTTTTTGATCAAATTACCTTTGTAAAGCATGTCAGTTATAATGTTTAATGTCAATTATGTTCATTTGTTGTTAATCTGATTAAAATGAGTGACCAGAAAAAAGCGTGTACTAAAATTATTAAATATTTTCAACAAAACCCAACATGGTCCTACAAAAAGTTGGCCAAACAATCAAAGGTCTGCCGTCAAACTGTTTCCATTGTTATTCAACAGTACCGGGAGAACTTGTCCGTTGATATAAAACCTGGTTCAGGTAGAAGGAATGGTCCACATGATGTTTCCAAAGCCAAAAAAATAGAAAGCATTTTCAAAAGAGTACTCGGACTATTTGGTACGAAAAGTTAAAGCAAATTAAGGTTTAAAAGCACACAAAGCTCAAAAAGTTCCTAACAGGAACTCTGCTAAAAATTTAGAGGCCAAACCAGTGCGCGGAAATTGAAGTAAAAATTTTATAGAAAAAAATATACCTGCTGCATAATGGATGACGAAACGTACGTATGGACAATTTTTCGCAGCTTCTGGGTCAATTTTTGTATGTTGCAGATGCTCGAGGGAATGCTAAAGAAAAGTTTAGGACCCAAAATCAGACAAAATTTCCCAAAAAGTTCTTTGTCTGAAAACCAGTATGCAGTTACGGCAAAAAAGCCAAACATTTGTTACAAAGGGCTTTATACAAGGTGGCGCAAAAGTAATCCTCCTATCAGAAAATGCTATAAATTTTGCGATTGGCCCCTAATGTCAGTTCTGTTTTGACATTTGTGTAGTAAACACATGCGAAATACACATAAATAAACAATGTTACGCTACACTGCTCCAGAACGCGGAATATTGCTGACTATTTATTTGACCAATAATCGGTCGGTGACATTGGCACAACGTGAATTTCGTCACAGATTTTCTGGCCGTCCAACGCCTACTGGTGAAACAATCGCCTCGAAGAGACTGGCACAACACAAGATGCGGAGTAGCCGTTCTGCAGAGAATATTGCTGCTGTAGCCGAGGACGTCATGGAAGCGCCGTCGACATCGACCAGACGACGTGCCACGCAAATGGATATCAGTCGACGGTCTTTACAGCGAATTTTGGTACAAGATTTGAAGATGTTTCCGTACAAAGTCCAGACGGTGCATCAACTGTTAGCTGCTGACCCCCATTCGCGTCTAACATACGCTCAAGCCATCCTTAATCACCACCAAGAGGAAGATGATTTTTCATCAAAAATAATCATGAGTGATGAGGCCCATTTCCATCTTAGCGGGTACGTAAATAAGCTAAATTTACGCTTCTGGGGCACTGAAAATCCGCGTATAACCCACGAAGAGCCATTACACCCGCTCAAAGTCACTGTATGGTGTGCTGTTTTCGCTGGAGGAGTCATCGGACCTTTTTTCTTCGAAGACGTCGCGGGCCAAACGGTTACTGTGAATGGTGAGCGCTACAGAGCAATGATCAACGAGTTCTTTTTGCCGCAACTTGATGAATTGGGATTGGAAAACATGTGGTTCCAACAGGACGGTGCAACGGCACACACTGCACGTGCCACAACCGATATGCTGAAGGATGCATTTACCGGGCGCTTAATCTTCCGTTTTGGCGATTTGCACTGGCCAGCAAGATCGCCTGATTTGACCGCTCCAGACTTCTTTTTGTGGGGCTTTTTGAAGTCGCGGGTTTATGTCAACAAGCCTCAGACCCTTGCAGCTCTTAAAGAAGTTTTGGTCAAAGTGATGGAAAATGCCATAAAAGGGGCTCAAATGACAATCAACTGTGGCGGCGGCCATTTACATGACATCATATTCTCGACTTGATGTAAAAAAAAATTAAAAGACCAAATAAAAATAATCCACAAGAAGAATCAAAGTTTTTAATTTTTTTTTTTTTTAATTACAGCCAAAAAACATCGGAAGTTTACTGTTGCGCCACCTTGTAAATACCGAAATTTACATCAAGGAATGTTTGCAAAAAAGGGTGCTTTCATTCATAACACTTCTTATTGTGTCCACTTATTTTTGGCATGATTTGGCATCTGTCACTATGGTAAGAAAGGTCTTGAGTGGTACAAGAACAATAATGTGGTATTTGTACCAAGAGAGGCACTTCCTCCAAACTGCCTGAAGCTAAGGCCAGTGGAGGTATATTGGAATCTTGATAAAAGAGAATTGAAGAGCACAAAAATGGTGTCCAAAAGTGTGGTAGATTTTAAACGGAGATGGAAAAGCTGTTCGAACAAAGTGACATAAAGCAGTATAAAAACCATAATGGAAGGGTTTTCGAAAAAGGTTCAAAATTTCATCAATAGTGATGAAAAATAAAAATATATATATTTTTTTTTTTTATAAATTGTAACAATAATTTCAATCAAATAAAAAAAGTTTCAAAACTGTAAGTTTAGTGGTTTCGTTTTTATTAACATATATGTATGTTAAACATTTTTCGAACTCAGTCCTTAATTATGAAATACAAAACATAGATGCAATGTAGTTATGATTGCTACAATATTAAATTTAATTAACAAAACTAATTAATATTTTTCTTAAATTTGTTTTCTACAAGTGTAACACGTGTCGATACAAACATATACATATGTATATGTAACAATAAAAACACTACACACAAAAAAAAAATCGAGGCTATATTAACTAAGCTTAAATAGTTAATTTCGTTTCATATGAAAACTAAAAACTAAGTTTTATTATCTTTGCCAATAGGTAATTCAAACAATACACTTTACCTAAAAACTATGTTAATAGTTATAACTATTGGAATTAGTAACTTGATGTTTGGTAATTTCTTCAAAGTTTTTTTTTTTGTTTATTTTATTGTCAATTGAAAATATTTTTGGTGCAAAAGGGTATGTATGAAATTATCTAAAATTGTAGTTATATTAACTAAGAAACTTTGTAAATGCCATTGTACCCTTGCGCTTAGTTAAATTTATACAATATTTTTAGGAAATTTAACCTATGGATTTTGTTGTGCGTAGTAATATAAACCGCTTTGTTCTGTAAGTAATAATAGAAGATACAAAAATCACTAGCTGAGAGTAATAGGGGGGTCACACGGTACGTATTGCATGGGACAGTTTGGGACAGTTTTCCACATGTAAACATGTACATACCGTGTGATCCATATGATACTTTGTGTATGTGAAATACATGTGTATGCCTTATGACATTTTTGGCAATTAGAGCGTATTTTATTTTCGTGTGTTTAACAGTGTGTATTTTGAAATACAACACTGTGTTAGTGCAAAATAATTAAAAAAACAATATAAAAAAGAGTTGAGAAAAATCATAACAAAATATGTTTCATTGCATTAAATATATTGATTGTTTTTTAGAAATATTTTAAATAGATATATATATATATATATTTAAAAACAACAAACATATAAACTAATAGAGGTTATGTCACATGAAATTACATATGTACGTGTGAGTGTGGAAATTATAAATCGTAAGTATAACGTGAATTCCATATGTACCGAATACATATCCAAAACGTACAGATTTTGCGTTATAATTCTTATACAGTTTGTTTTCTTTCTACTTAAGTAGTTACAGTTTGATGTGTGTTGATATAACTCCCAAATAGTTTATTTTTATTTTTATATATGTAAGTAGTTAGAGTTTTATGATAAAAAGGAGAGCTGTTATTTCTTTCGTGTTGCACTTCCGCAGTACAAGCAGAATCTAACCCTGTACCAGCTCTTGTAGTTTGCCGATTGTAAGTACTCACGAATATTTCAAGAACTTTCAAATTCTTCCTGACTTCGTTGTAGTTAGCCGACAGTAAGAACTTCCGTATTTGTCTTGCATTCGTAATCAAATACAAGAACTCCCAAATTCTTCTTGACTTCGATGTAGTTAAGCCGATATTAGACTGCTAAGTAAACCGAAATATTTCTAATATTCCGGTTATAGGGTTGCTAGCACCCCAACACTTCACCAGTCAACTTGTGCACCGATTTCGCCGTTTCATCATCGTATAACCCTCTAACTGGCAAACCGTAAAAGTTATCCGATGAAGCCAATCATTTTTTTTCAAGTAGATGTAGTCAATAGTTTTAATTTTCAGACGAAAAAATCATTCTGAACTAACGCCAGGTAAAAAAATTGTGAAGGCCGCTTGTAGGCGTTCTTGCCAGTTTACGTGTAATATGACACCAAAGGTAAATTTTATATATAAACAAATTTTATTGAGATGAAGGAAAAAACAAAGTTAAAATACGCATTATTTTCGATGGTAGTACCCAGAAACAATTTTTCAAGAAATTGACCGCATAAAGACAAACGACTTGGGTGTCACATTTTTTGCAATGTTGTACCTTCTTTTGGCTTTTCTCTCCACCCAAACAAGAAAAAGATCGTCAGCATTGAACTGAACATCAGCTACTTGATGAGCAGCTCTTTTCCCAACACCTAATATGTCAGGCTGTAGTGATAAAGGCTCACCGAGATTTTGAACAGATGGTCATCCTACAGACGATATACTTTTGAAGCAAACAAGACCAGCAGCTATTTCCTCCCGCGAATCTGGACGATGAATGTTTGTATAAAAAGAATGCATTTGTAAAGACGATGTCCACAAAATAGTAGAATAACCTAATTATAATATTGCGAGTCTTAGCTCAAATATGGAATCGACCCAGTTGACCATCCATGAGATCTACTCCACGATCATTGTATTCTCGAATAATTTGATGGCAGTCGATTTCGATGAATTTTTTCTGCTTTCTATCATACCGAGGAACCTTTGATTGTTCTTCGCCAGAATTGGTTCTTCTGAATCGGGAAGACATATTTGTTATCCTTCCATAATACAGTATTCACAACGACGCAAAATTTGGTTCTTCTCTTGGTTCATTTCACAGTTTACACAAAAGCAAATCATGATCAACAAGAAATATAACAAAACAAAATTAGTACCTCTCATTGTGCCCAAACCATAAATTCCTCTGGCTCGTAAATAGACTAACAGCGGCTTCGATTTGTAAAACTTATAAAAATACAAGATGTGATGGATGAAATTAGGAATCTCCAAAAAGTTAAGGTAGATATTATCTTCGGACTCATTGTACATTTAAAATCGGTAGGCAAAACCATTTGAATCACAAAGCACGATTATTGGGCATGTATTTTCGAAAATGGCGTTTCGTCTTTGGAATATAAGTGGAATCAGCAATACTGTCATCGCTATCAATACTTTTATCTGTGCTGTCTACAGAACTCTACAGAATCAATGAACTCGAGAAATTGTTCATCAGACACTCCAAATTGATATTTTTCGTAAAATGACGTATAGTAATATCCATCTTTAACACAATAGTAAAATAAAAGGAAAAATAATAGAACCATACAATAGAGTTTTATGAACAAAAGGTGAAAACTACAATGTAAGAGAGGAGGAAATTTTTGTACACGCAAACCGGCAAGATCGCCTTGAGCAGGCCTTCGCTCTATCGTTTTTAAATCAAACTTTTAATTTTTTTCACTTCAAATACGTTTCAAAACTTAAATATAAAGTGTTATCTACTTACCGTAAAATTTTGATGTCGATCAAATAATTTTTGATGCTAATTTGATGACTTTTCGCACTTGATTGATCAAAGGTATAAAGAAAATGTAAAAAAGTGTTGTCTAAAGACTGTTTCCATTATTTTGAAGCGAAAAAATGTTTAATACAGCACTGGGGCCCAAAAATCGAAGACCGCCTTGAGGTGGTCTTACCGGTTAGAGGGATAAGTATACCGTTCCGCCGCTACTACGTATCATCGTTTCAACGAATTTGAATTGCTGAATAACTTCGTATATTTAAGTAGTTAATAAGTAGATTAAGGTTTCGTTAATTTTATATAGCACCTAAAAGGTAGACATACTGAGTCATACCTCAGCTGGAAAATTAAACTGCATTACAAAAGTAATATTGTTATAGATGGATGTGCCGAATCTTAAGTATATACCCACTATCAATATACTTACTTACTACGGAAACCGTATTACATTTATCTGGTTCACCCAATTTCGTATTTTTTGAATGTGGTTTTATATGAGAGCTATAACTATTAAGTGCGCTAATATATGTGTATGTATCTTATATAAGACGTACGGAAAATATGGAATGATCGTAACAAAATCTAATAATATATATATATAACAGTTTTATTTAGGTTAATGTGTTTTTCGGATGTGGTTCTTATATGGGACGTATGAATAATTAGGGGCCTATCTTCATCAAATTACGTGCGGCGATTCTTGTGTACATGAGGATTATTGATGTCGAATTAATATGAAAATGCCCAAAAATGCATGCAACACATTTTTGGAACCATGTCTTTTTAAAAAAATTTACATTTAGCTAAAAAAATGTCAGCTGGAAATTTCTGCATTAAGGGGCCCATAGACACATACTGCTCATGCAATAAGCATGTTTTGGTAAATTTTAAATTTTTGTTTATGTATGCGACACACAGAAAATGCAGTATGAAAAATCAAAATAGTTTTGATTTTGAAATGAACTAGTACTGCTGACAGTTGTTGAAATAAACAATAATATACATTTTTTAATTTTTATGAAATATAATTTTTTGATGTTTTGGTTACTGAAAAATAGAAAATAATAATTTTTTTTTGTTCTCAAAAGCATTTTTTTAAATGATGATTGATAGGTGTGTAGTAAAATATCAATCACACACGTATACGAAGGGTTCATCGGCAGTATGTGTCAGCAGTATGTGTCTATGGGCCCCTTTAGGTAATGGAATAATCAAAGAACTCGTTTTGAAAATATGACAAGTATAGAAATTTATATATTTTTTTTGTATTTGCCATGAATGTTGAGAAATATTGAAAAAATGGATAGTTGGAAAATATCGATTTGCCTGGATAAATATTATTCTTTTTTTAACAAATATATCTATCAAAAGAATTAAAAATAATGACGATATCTTACTTAGTTTTTGAGATACTGTATCTGACAGCGAACCAAATTACCTAAAAATGGCGTGTTTTTTTGAACATTAAAAATCAGTCAACTTTGGAACTGATCTTCATATTTGAAATCGTTGGAAAATTTTCTGTAAAATATTATTCATTATTTTGTAGGGGCATATGCAATTTTTGATTTTTGCTACATCACTTGTTCTACAGGCGCCACTGTGCGACGTTGGCCATTCCATCACCGTAAGTCGATGATAACCAACTTATTTTGGCCTTAGTTAGATGATATGGACATTAACGATATGTGGTTTCAACAAGAAAGCTGCACCCTCAAAGCTGCATACATAATGGCATATTTTAATCTATGTATTTTATTATTGTTAATTTGTTTGACCAAACGATGCATCTCGTCACTTTATATAATTCTCTATAGTTATAGTTACCATATACATTCGGTAAATTCAATCAACAGAATTCTTTTGGTTGCATATCCTATCTGTATTCGCTGTATAAAAATAAACAGAAAATACATGCTAATAATAAATGGTTTTTACGTTATGTTTAATAATTTATATGTACAAAATTTATAATTGTATAAACTTTGCCATTAAAAGTTTATGTAGGTTTATTTTTATCTTATAATTAATGTATTTCCTCAAGTACTTTAGTATGGACATTTAAAAAGTTACTTCATTAACATACATACATATTTGCGTTTCTTGTTAACATTTAATACTAAAATGTAAAAATTTGTATTTAATGTATTGTATAAGACATTGCCTTATTGACAATGTCTTTGACATATTTTCGAATTCTTTGCGATTGTTCGGTTCTTTATGTAATAATTCACAAAGTTCTAAGTATTAGCAAACATTTTTAAAAATTAAATGTTTAAAAAATGCCATATAAAAATAATATTTAAACATCATTTACTCATTGATGTTTAAATATAAAATAAAATCGCGAAAAAAACAGTTTTTTATTTAAATCTTCATAACTTTTGACATACTACTAAAATTGGGAGAGATTTGGAACTTGAATTTTTAATTTTTAATTTGTAAATATCTCGTAAACCATAAGAGATAAAATATTGTTATAGCAATGTTTTTATATCTCATTTCAATACTCAGGGAATACCTAAATATCTCATTTCAATACTCAGGGAATACCTAAATGTATGCATTGCATTGTGTTATTGTTAGGAAATAAAGTTATGAGAGGGAGGAAAGAGGGAGTAGTGTTTGTGGATGTTCGACTTAAATTTATAAATATTATATTACGCCGGGAATATTTTGGCAGGTAGTAAGTTCCACATTCGTACATATGGTTATGATAATGTGACATGTAGTCGATACTTAAATTTATAGCAAATGTGTGAGATCTATGTGATAGTCGTCTGCTGAACAAAACCCATAATAATATCTGTAAAACAAGGATAAGCATTCGGAAGGTGTTCTAGAAGATTCAATTCCATTCTTTGAACCCGTTCCAGCAGCTCTAGACTACACCTGGCTGCTCCGGCCGGTATGTATGATTTATGTTCCAATTTTGGACGAATGAAGGTAGTGTATATACCAAATAAGTCGGAAGTGGAAGAATATGTCTAGCAACGTCTCATGAAATCCATGCAGTTAAAAGTTAACTTCGCAACAGCAAATATATCACGATTCCAAAAGATGTCACACTGTATTCTCGTACCTGGAATCAAACTCCAACAGTTTCGAGACCCTTACCATGACACGATTATGGTGAACTCTCTATTCGTTTGTGTGTCAATAGGCAACATTGAGTTTTTAATGTGTTAAAATTAACTCACAATTTATCGAGTCATCTATATTCATTCTTGAGAGTTAAATCTCTCAAGAATGAACTTTCTCAACTAAAATTCATTGTACAAGAGTGTAGCGTTTCATGATTAAAATCTGCAAAATGTTGATATTTTGTCATTTGACAGCCAATATATTAATGTTGATGCGAACTACTTAATATTAACTACAAATAATAATGAGATTTTCAAGTTAATATTATATTTTTTTCATATAAAGTTGCAACCCTTAAATTATATTGGAATTATAAAAAAATAATTTTTGAGTTTCGGTCTGTTCAATAACAAACAATTCTTGCGAAATTATTACATTTTTTTGTTTTTCATACAAATTTCACATTTTTCTGTGAAAATTTGTAAAATTCATTATAGTTTTTTTGTTATTGAACAGACCATATGATTGTTTGTTTTAATAAAATTGTATAAATTTTTAACTGCACAGAAAAAGCTATACAAGGTGAATTCCATAGTGAATTATACATAGAGACGAGAAACTCCGATTTTTCAAACAAAAATACAACAAATCATATGTTTGATACAAAAGCAAAATACATGTATTTTGTTGTTGCAAGAGTTAGGTTTTTGACAACAGACTTAGGTTTTTGACAATTACGCCTCGTCTCTATGTTACCCTTTGCTGTATTTAATAAGGTGAAGTTACGAACTCAGCTGATTATTGTTTATTTATTTATGTTGTATTTGAAAATGTCAAAAAGTTGTTGGTTTATAGATCCACTGCAATTACCTAGCTTTAATTCCCGTTCGACATTTTTAATATTGAATCTTCCAAAAAAACAGTAACCTACATAAGGCTTTTATAGAGGGCAATACTGAGTATTAATATTCGTCAAAAACGTATGTATCATAATACAATTTCATTTACGGTCGGTATTTATAAATTTGTTAAAACAGTTCGAAAAGTTTTTATTTTCATATGTGTTGCGTATGTATTTATAAATATAAATAAAAAAAATTTGCAAAAAGACATCAACAATCAATGCAAAAACATTATTAATACTGCCGTGTTAACATGAAATGTATTTTTCAAAATGATTTCTTGACAAACTGGATGATTTTAATAATATTTTAAATTTGAAAAGTATTAATACTCAGTATTGCCGTCTATAAAAGCCTATACCAATAATTAATTTTTTATTGGTTTGCTTTTCACATTTTTCATATAAAAACACAAGAAATTTATAATTTTTTGTATTTTTTTTTTTTAATTTTTCATATGTCTCATCTGTTTTGACATTCTCAATCTCTTGATAACTAACAAATATTGAGTTACCTAACTCTAAACATGCGTGAGTAACAAAATTACACATGTGTTGGAACCTTTTAAATTTTCTACAGGCAGCAGAGTTTTATAAATATATTCTAAATTTTATCTTGTATGAATTTTCAATAACAAAAATTGTAACTGTCCTATAGTTTAAATTTTACATTGACAAAAAATAACAAGTCAGAAATTCCAAAAATATTTTTTCTTGATTTGTGCAAAATATAAACTTTTTAAAAATGAAAGTGTGCTAAAAGTGTTTAAACAAATATAGAATAATATGTGTTTAAGTAATAATGTGTAGAAAAACGTTATTTTATCAAAAATTAAAAGTTTAAATTTCAAGACATTTCTTTTGTTTACATTTCTCTGAGCTCACACGGTACCTGTATATGTGAGAGAGTAATTTTAAAAACTTGAGAGTCGAACTTGGTATACTTTGGGTTGAGCCATAGAAAAATAGACACTGTTTTAGTTTTTACATAGTTTTTCTTACTAATACATTCTCAGCACTTAGGTTTTTGACAACTGAGTTAGGTTTTTGACAGGACAGTTTCCGCTCTATGTATATTTCTCTAAACAAAAACAAATTATTGAAAATACACAAATACTTGATTCAATTTTAAAATAATTGAAACCAGTTTAATATGTGATAAATATTTGAATTGAAACTGTTTAGGAAATAGTTTTTTTCTGAGTGAGTTTATTATAACTGTTTTACACCATTTTCAATTGCATTTCAAAAATTTCTCATTGTATTTCAAAAAATTTCAAAAATTCCAATTGAATTTCCGAAATTTTCAATTGTATTTCATAGCAATACAAATTTCAGGGAAAAACATTAAAAATTCGAAATTTCTGAAATTTATAAAAAGTATATTTCCATTTTACTTACAAATGATATCATGGGTATATTCCATGCTGCTGCCAGTAGGGCTTCTGATATGCAACTTTCGTCTGGTCCTATAAATGCAGCCACGTTTTCACTTCTCATCTGTGTCATGAATCTGTAACAAAAGTTTATTAAAAATAATATAAAAACACATATTTTAGTATTTAAAATTTAAATGTTTTGTGAGTTGACTTAACATAAGTCTTTAATGCGATTATAGAACATTAAAAATGTGTAACAAAAATTATCCGAGCAAAAGCATTTTGAACTCAATTTTTATTATAATTGAGATTGACGTTAGTTTTAAATTTAGATTTAAAACCCAAATATCTAGTCACAAATTATATAGGTTTTCACTAATATGACAATAGAAAACAAACAAAAGAAAATCTCAAAATGGTTGTGATTTGGAGAGAGGGACAATATATATCACAAACTTTACCTATAGAAATTTAAATTATTCTCATGATCTGCCAACCACAACCATTGAAAAGTGATTGTGAAACGAGGTTGACATGCAACAAATGGCATATCTATAATAATCTGTTTATCTAGTCTTCTATTTTATGAGATGTCAAATGTTTTTAAGAGCATTTTTGAATTTAGATAAAATGTGTTGGTTAACTAATCGATTTAACTTTTTAAAGAAATTATAGAGAGATGATTTTTATACCGCACATTTTTTTTATTCAATATAATCTGAAAATTTGAAATTTGTGTAAAGACTGCGTTTCGTTTTGAAAACGATCATGAAGGATCATGGATGTGCCGCAGCAAAATGTGTTGACATACAACTATTAACTCTTCCACAGTGTTTTATATCTATATTAGAGTTTTTTCCTCTAATATTTGGAGAGCATCCTGAATTTATATTAGCGTAACTAAGATATTTTATAACAGATTCTTACAAATCGTTTTCTGTTTAAAAGGTAAAATCATATCTCTCTAACAAAATAAATTTTAAAATTAGTTGCAAAAGAAAATATTTATGATTCCTTGAAGTTATAACTTCAAGATTAAAGTTATTACACTAAAATAAAGTTATCGATTAGAACTCTTACAATTTCCGTACTGTATGGACTCCAACAAAACAGAATTGCTACATGAGAACACCTGCATAATTTTTGGCGACATTGCCATCGAAGCGTCTATATTTGTATATTTGCCTTTGATGAGAAAAAATATTTGTGAACAAAAATTCGTACTTTTTAGTAAGATTTAGTTTTCGTACCTTTTTGTATTTTAATTTGTTTAATAAAACGTCAAATGTTAAATTATAGACATCTACTTCAGAAAAATAACAAAAGTACCAATGTCTTCATAAGAAATACTTATTCAATAGTACTAATGTCAGTAATAGATATCCAACGCACAACACGCACATGTTAAATATCTATAGTAAATAACATTGTCTGGGGTATAATAACTATCTAGCACTGGCGATTTTTTTAAAAGTTTTGAGAGCCAAGGTGACCAACTTTGAGGGTCCACACACTGGCCCCCATTCGCGCTAGAACATGTGAAACTTCGTAACAATATTTTCAATAGTTCCCGAGATACCGAATTATTTCCAAAAAAAAAAAAATTCTAAACCACCGTGCACTGGTGTTTGTTGCACTATTGACATTTTCTGCGGCGTACTTTGTAAATAATGAAGTGTCTATTGAGATAGTCCTGTGAAACGATTAATAGTTAGTTCGATAATCAGACCCTAAATAATAAATCAAAATATTAAAAAATATTTTTCCCGATTTTGACCAATTGTAGTTCCGACTTACTTTGGCCGATGCAAAGGCCTTTGAAATATCTATTATTGGATATATATACTGTCTATATTAATGATCGATTTTATCCTGGATTTTTTCCTTATATCTCAGCCATTTGTGGGCCGAATTTCACGATTTTAAATAGCAACCGAGCCGGAAGAATTCGCGATATATTGATTTATGAATCATGTATGTGAGGTATTTGGGGGCTACGGAATGTTGATTTCAACATACAGACGGACATGGCTATATCGACTTCGCTATCTATAACGATTCAGAATATATATACTTTGTGGGGTCTCAAATGTAGAAATTACAAACGGAATGATAAACTTACAGTATCGGCCATAACTAAAGCACCCCCTCAGAGAATTTTTTTAATATTATATTTTTATAAAAACAAAGTTTTGGATTTCTATTATGTATTTTTTTCAATTGTTAATATATTTACTATTGATAAACAAATAATTTTAAAGTTAATCTTTCTATAAAAGGTAACTTTTAATCAAAAAATATTTAAAGCTAGAAAATAAAACGGACAAAACTAAAGCACCCCTTCATGGATATAATATAAACAATTTTGTAATTAATATTTTGTTGAATATACTTTGTTTTGGATGACACAAGTACTTTTCTTAGGCATAGAAGATATTAAGTTTTTATGTTGTCTGGCGATATTTCTTCCCAGGCTATAATAACGGCTTGAAATAAGATTCAAGTTCTTCATTGGCCTGCTCAGTCTTCCGATCTCAATCCTATTGAGAACTTGTGGGAGATTGATAATATGAAAATAAATCGTGAAAATTGCCGAAGTAACGATCGACAATTTTCACGATTTATTTTCAGGCCATTACATTGCCCCCTCCATTTATAATTGTTCGTTTGCAATACTTAGGATTCAGTCATTCTCCTTTTCACCTGCGTACACGACCTATTCCATCGGAACTTTTTAATTTGTATTTAAATTAGTCAGAGAACAGTACTGTCTTTCATTTTTGGATACTCCAGTTGATGTGGGCTTTGGCAAACTCTAGTCTAGCTTTCTTGTTCTAAGCTTATATATACGGTTTTTTTGCTGTTCGTCGGCTGAATAATCATGCTTCTGATGCTCTTTTACGGATTGCTCTTTCGCTAGCGCATAATCTTAAACTTGTTCTTACTTGACTAGCTGAAGCTGTAGGATCTTTTTGCATTGCTCCTTTGATCAAGGAATCATCATATCGTATGGTTTTACGCGGACTTCCTCCAGAATCCCATGGTGATATACGACCAGTCTGTAAAAATGTTGGAATCAGCCTGGAAATAACTGATCTGTTAATTGAATATTTGTTGCTCAATTCATGCCGTGATAAGCCCGAATTTCAGTCTTCAATAACTTAAATTTTTAATTCACTGGAGTACTTGTTCCTTGGCATCCATTGTTTTTTCAAAATAAAATGTATAAAACTTAAATTATATAGACTACGGTGAATTTTTAAATGCATCCGTTGTGAGTCCCGTTAACTGACATTGCAAATATGCAGAAAAAAAAATAGTAAAATTTTTAAACATCTTCTAAGGGGATGCTTTTGTTTTGTCCGTCGCGTTATGTGTTTTTATATGTTTTATCATTTCAAATTAATTGTTCATAAAATTATATTTTACTAAATGGTCAATATATGAACATTAACAATATAAGTTATCAAAATATATACCAAATACATCCCAAAAAAACATTTTTTATCAAACAAATTTTGATATGAAATAATACATTGAAGGGGTGCTTTAGTTATGGCCGATACTGTATATATGCCCTTGGCACTCATGATGAACCAGCAAGTCTAGCAGCCAAGACACATTAATCTATATCTATATAAATATATAAATGTCTTTGTAAGTTTGTTTGTTTGTTTGTTTGTTTATTTGTTTGTTTGTTTGTTTGTTTGTTTGTTTGAGCATCACGCCTAAACGGCTGAACCGATTTTATTGAAATTTGGAACGTAGATAGATCCTTATTTGGAAGCGTCAATAGGCTATAAATTTTTTCAATACTTGGACCAGAAAGGGATAAAAAGGGGGAAAAACTGGTAAAATTGGTACCTTTAGTTTTTAAACAATAATTACTAAACGGCTGAACCGATTTTTACATCGACAGGGGTAGCGAAGCGCACCGGGTCAAGCTAGTAAATATATAAATGTCTTTATAAGTTTGTTTGTTTGTTTGTTTGTTTGTTTGTTTGTTTGTTTATTTGTTTGTTTGTTTGTTTGTTTGAGCATCACGCCTAAACGGATAAATCGATTTTATTGAAATTTGGAACGTAGATAGATCCTTACTTGGAAGCGTCAATAGGCTATAACTTTTTTCAATACTTGGACCAGAAAGGGGTAAACAGGGGGAAAACCGGTAAAATTGGTACCTTTATTTCTTAAACAATAAATAGTAAACGGCCGAAACGATTTTATTGAAATTTCCAACATAGACTACGACAGGGGTAGCGAAGCGCACCGGGTCAAGCTAGTGAATAATAAATGAAAGAAGTATTATAGAAAGAACATATACATATGTTGGGAATATAAGTATTTTTAAGATTAACATTTGAAATTACCAATTAATGTTAACTATAATTAAATCTTCTTGTGGTATTTGATATTCCAAAGGAAGAACAGAAATTTGTAGGGAATTTTAAGTTACATTTCATTTAATTATAATTATTAGCTATAATTATTAAAGACTTGATATTATTTAAGTATATGGTAGAAAGTTTGTGTTGTTTATTTGCAAAGTTTGTGTTATTTGTAAATTGCATTTTGTTATTTTGATCATATTTCATAAAATAATCGAAACAGAAAATTGTGCACTCTGGCGTATGAATATTGTGCTAAAACAAAGTTATGGCATGATATTGGCATCACTTCCGCGAATTATACTTTAAATGCAAGTAAAAATTTGTACAAGTAAGAGTGTTATGGTCAAAACTGTACAGAATTTGATGGAGTGATTAATTTCTAAAAACGTTAAACGACTTGTTTTAAAATGTATGTTAATAACATTATATATGAGTTATTTAGGGTCAATTATGGAAAGATTTGGGTTCATATAAAACTTGTATATATCCAATTTCATTACAATTATTAAAATTATAATTTACATTTAATGTATGACTCATTGCCTATTCTTTCCACACGCAGAAAAAAATATAGTTGGGCATTGTTACTGTATGAGGAAACAACATTTCCACTACGACATATCAAAAAAATCATTTTCGAGGTGCCCAAATTGAAGAAAAGGTCAAAAATTTACTTTTTCTCTCTTATAACCTACGAAAAAAACCTTAAAAATAAAATAAATTTTGTTTGATAATCGTAGTGGAAATTTTGTTTCTATATGCCAAAAGCTATCGAAAAATCGATGGCAAAATATCAAGCAATTTTGTCCTTACAAATCGACCCACTCTTATGTTTATTAGGGTGGCCTCGTTTGTTCGGAGGAAAAATCAGGTGTCGATGTTCCAAACTAAAACTAAAGCATAGTTTGTTTGAGGAGACCATTACTCCAACTGTTTATCATGGCGTCAGTATTTGGTGAGCTGGTTTTTATGTTTCATTTTATAATATTGTATTTTTCAAATTACAGTCGAATTAGATTAAATTTCGAAAAATGTAAAAACTAGTTTTTAAAATTATAAATAACTTTCGAAAAAATTAAAAACATTTAAAAATGCGGAATTTAAAATAGTGTATCTTCTGAACGCGGTTTTTGTTTATAATAACTTATATGTCCATTTAAAGGGTTCATATCTGTAATTTTTGTGACTTAGTTATTGAACATAATAGTGAAAACAACAAAAATTTTAAAATGTTGAATTGTGATATGCGGCTTCATTAATTTGAAAAAATATGCAGCTGCATCACTCCGATAGCTCACCAAAGCTTATGGTGAATGTGTTTTATTGGTTTTAACGTGTAATAAATGGTTTGTTCGGTTCAGAAGTGGTGATTTTGACACGGAAGACAATGATCTTCCAGGCCGGCCAAAAAAGTTTGAAGACTCCGAACTAGAGGCATATTACTCCATAAAACTCAACAAAAGTTTATAAAACAGCTTAAGCAGTAATTTCAAAACGGGCAGCAGTATTAATCCAATATCAAACATTGAAGGACGACATTTCGTTCATGCAAATGTACGAAATGTTTATAATTATTACTTGCGATGCAAAGTGGATACATTACGATAACCCGAAGTGTAAGAGATCGTATGTGAAACCGAGACGTATCGACACCAAAGCCAAATATCCAGAGCCCTAAAATAATTCTCTGTATTTGGTAGTTGCAAAAGGGTTATGAGCAGCTGAAATCTGATCAGACCATCACAGGAAACCTGCACCGAACGCAACTGATTCGTTGGAAGCGAGCATTGGCCGCAAAACGCCCAGAATATGAAACCGTAATATTCCATCATGATGCAATACTTGTTAAAAAGTATTTAGAATGAAGTGGTTGGGAAGATTTGCTTCACCCGACTTATGGTCCAGGACGTACCCCGTCCTACTACTATTTGTTTCGATCGATGCAGAACTCTATCTGTGGGATACGCTTCACTTTGGATATTGATTTGATTCGTGCTTGGCCTCAAAAGGTGCCAGAAAGATGATTAAATTTGAAAATATTACGCGTTCTTAAGTATTACAACCAATATTTTTTTTTATATTTATTTGATTTCAACAATGGAGCAATTTCTACTTCAGAGTGTTAAAGAGAAAAAAAAAACTCAATAAAAACAATTACTCAAAATAATCATACATTCAAGTGTTGCTTTTGTTTTCCCATAGTATTTTTTTATTAATTCAGTCTCACCATTGATATTTTTGGGAACTGAGTAAGGTCTTTGACAGGAGAGTTTTCGAGAGTTCTCATGATTACATGAATCATAGATTTCACTAGATAGGTAACTGATATCCAAAAACCTAAGTTTTTGGATATCCATTTTATTCGTTTATTCTAGGTTAAAAATATTAAAACAAACAGATATGTATATTTTAGTAACAATATAAGCTTAATTTTTGTAATGTTTATGAGGACATACTGATGATTTTTTTTGAAAATAGATTTTACAGAGATGATGAGATAAAGGGCTGTACTGCAGACAGGAAGTAAATTTAGGGATGTTTGAGACAGAGTGTATCTTTTAAATATGAACAGGTTTTATTCATGGACAGATTCATTCATTCATTCATTCATTCATTCATTCATTCATTCATTCATTCATTCATTCATTCATTCATTCATTCATTCATTCATTCATTCATTCATTCATTCATTCATTCATTCATTCATTCATTCATTCATTCATTCATTCATTCATTCATTTATTCATTCATTCATTCATTCATTCATTCATTCATTCATTCATTCATTCATTCATTCATTCATTCATTCATTCATTCATTCATTCATTCATTCATTCATTCATTCATTCATTCATTCATTCATTCATTCATTCATTCATTCATTCATTCATTCATTCATTCATTCATTCATTCATTCATTCATTCATTCATTCATTCATTCATTCATTCATTCATTCATTCATTCATTCATTCATTCATTCATTCATTCATTCATTCATTCATTCATTCATTCATTCATTCATTCATTCATTCATTCATTCATTCATTCATTCATTCATTCATTCATTCATTCATTCATTCATTCATTCATTCATTCATTCATTCATTCATTCATTCATTCATTCATTCATTCATTCATTCATTCATTCATTCATTCATTCATTCATTCATTCATTCATTCATTCATTCATTCATTCATTCATTCATTCATTCATTCATTCATTCATTCATTCATTCATTCATTCATTCATTCATTCATTCATTCATTCATTCATTCATTCATTCATTCATTCATTCATTCATTCATTCATTCATTCATTCATTCATTCATTCATTCATTCATTCATTCATTCATTCATTCATTCATTCATTCATTCATTCATTCATTCATTCATTCATTCATTCATTCATTCATTCATTCATACATACATACATTCATTCATAATTTCTTTTGGGGAAACATATTGTAATCTCGTAATATAGGAATTAATATGTATTTCAGAAGTGTTAGACCGTCAATTCATTTTCGCAGATTGTTTGATTATGTGCCAGAAAATTTGAAATTAAAAAGTGACCTTTTTATCAGTTCACTAAATACATGCAGAAAAAAAATATAGTTGTGCATGTTTACTGTAATCATTTCAACATTTGTGCATGTTTACTGTAACAATTACAACATTTTTAACAATATTATAGTCACAGTAACTGTATATATGATTGTGGTAACAATAATATGATTAATTTACGATTCACATGATTGTATCAACCATATATATGGTTACAGTAAGTAAATATATGTTTGTGACAACATTTTATCTTGGAATGAATTAAACTATTTTAGTGGGTACATCCACATCCATTTTTTGGTGCAACCCTAATGTATTTACAAACAAATTGTGGTATGGTCCAAGTTATATGGAGCCAACAAATAGGATTTAATATTCCTAACAAAAATCAAAGTTTATTTTGTTTTATGATAACATTTCTTAAATTTTAATCAGAATAAAACAAACAGTAGATAATAGAATAGAAGTAAAGAAGCAGTAATTGTTTTAATTAGTTTTATTTTTGCTGAGCAAAACTAAATTTTACATTTTCTAATTTGTGTAGAAATATTCATGAAAATATTTACCCTAATACTGGATGAATTTTAAATTTCGTTAAAACAAAGAACTTTGAAAACTAAAAAAAAATAGTTTCGGTGCAATGATTCTTTCATATCATAAATAAAAATGATCGTTTGTTTTTCTCGGACATTTCGTTTATGCCATATAATTTTTCTTTCTCCAAAAATCCACAAAAATTCCATTTTGCTTTGGTTCATCTATACTTAATTATGCTAATGTCGTTCTTAAACAAACTTTACTTTTGCTTTTAGCAGAACATCGAAATCTCGCTTTGGTGCCCAACTAAATGGGGTCACATTAATAAGTATTTAGTAGAACTACTACCACACCTCACACCCACTTATACTTACAAAAGATGAGAAGTTAAAATACAAAACACTTTTACCTTATTGGTTGTACACGATAAAGTCCTGTCGTATGACCAATGTCGAATGCTTTAAATGACAAACGTTTACCAGGCAGCAGCAAAGGATTCTTATTTATGTCCTCCACAGCCAATGGCAGACCACCAAGTGTCACCTGAAATTTATGAAAATATTAATCAAGTGGAGTAATTATTTTAATCATGATATTTCGATTTGGAAAATTAACATTCATATAAGAAGATATTTTCCAGCAATTGCTAGCAAAAGTTGTTTTATGCAATGAATTGGTACTCATCTCAAGTTGATATTAACCCAAATAGTGTTTAATGTAAAAATAAGGAAATGAAGAAAATATTGATTAAAAAATGTATGTATGTGTGTTAAACATGAATATAAGCAAATCATGAATTAGTATTAAGGTTTTCTTTTGATGGAAAAAATATATTTTTTATTCGAATGAATACAATTTTTCAATTTAGAATAAAAATTTATTCGATCAATAATAAACATAACTAAATACTCAAGTTAATTTATTTTTTAACTAAACTTAAAAAATACAATTAAGAAAGTAAAACCCACCAAACTACACTTGGAAAATAAGTAAGAACTTTTTCATCTTAAAATTTCAATAATTTACAATATTTTCGTGAGTGATGTTCGAAAATTAAGGACCGATGGCCATGAAATTTGTTAATTTATTTCTATATGAAACATCATTTTGTTAAATTTTATTTTGATATCAACATTTTTTGTTTTTGCAAAGATAGAAATTTTTCAAATTGAAATTGATGTTTTATTTATGAATATTTTTTAATAAAATTTTACAGTAATATAGATTTATCTATTGCAAATGGAAAACTAAAAACAACTTTTGAAATTTGTTATCATAAATCCCACAATTCCCAAAAAAGTGTTGAAAAATCCCAAAAATGGAACATATTTGCAACATACTTGGTCATATAAAATGGGTTACTATATTGTGATATCAATTATGCGATTTGCGAATTTTGGCCCTAAAGTTGAATTTTACATATAAAATAGGCCTTATTTGGATGGACCTGGTCCCCTCGGTATCAACAATTTTCAAATTTGTTTTCATGTAGGGTATTTAATATAAAGTTAGCTTTTAAAAAAGTGTAAATTTCTAATACATCTTTTTACAAATTTTTTAAATAACTTAAAGAGAATATAAGTACTTTTTCCCAGAAACTGGCAAAAAATCGATTTTTTTTAAATTTTTAAATTCAAATGTATATATCTTTGAAACCAGTCACGATTTTTAAAATATTCTTTTTTTGTTTGACATATACATTTATTTTTAGTTCAACAAAAGATGAATGAAGAAGATTGAGAAATATTTGAACCCGCTGTTATCAAAAAACTGGAGTTGGGTGGGTAAAAATTATGAAAATTGAATTTTCAAGTGCGAATATCTCCTATGTTATAAGAGTTAATTGATAGCTAGGGGATTCTCGTCAAGGGGATTATATGTATGTTACATTTTTGAAATCGGTACACAGACGAATAGGATCGTTTTAAAAATTGAACATACCCGAGGTGTCCTATTTTGAAGAGCCCTGGCCGCACCCCAGGTGAGCCAACAGGGTTTAAAAGTTACAGGTTTTTTCCCTATTTTTTTATTTCTATACCACTGTGTATAGCTCGCTATAATATTTATTATGACATTAGCTGCTCAAGTGTTCAGACATGTCGTCAGTGATGGGGCCTAAACGTAATTTTTTTAAAAAAAAGGTAAAATTTTCTCAGGCTCACATCTTGCAAACCGTTCGGAATTTTAATTTATTCTCTGAGGCAAAATTTTAGCTCTTGTCAAATAGTACAAAAGTTGTGAATATATAAAATCAAAAAACTTCATCTTCAAGATCAAAATTCCCTGTTCAGGTCCATTGGTAGCAAACCGTTCAAAATTCAAGGAAACAATCAACTACAAAAAATTTACCTATGATCGCAATAAACAACTTACGCGATCATGCACCGACCGCAGCAGCACAGGCAAAGCAGTAAGCTCAGTACACGTATCAAGGGATGCAGCACACAACATAATAGCGACACGACGCTCTCGTCGAGGCATTACACAGCGTAACGTCAATGACAGCTCAGCGGTGAAAGTTGTAGAGAAAGTGCTACAGCATTAGTAGAACATTGGCAACTGACAATTTCAATACGCAGTGTGTAAAAATTTATTAATTTTGCTACGTTTGCGGTCTTCAAATCAGGAAAACAAATGTTCTACAAGATTTTAAAAGAAAATAATGTTTTAATCAGTGAATTCCATAGGACAGATAAGTTGTTTCGATAAAATAGACTTGACCGATGAAAATTACACACCTAATACAGTGTGTCGCCAATGTTATAACAATCTCATGGCATAGTTGAGTGGAAGCAAAGATAGTATGAAGTTTTGTAGGCCGGTAAATTGGATTAATCACCCAGGTGATCATTGCACTGGGTAATACCCTCCCCACTATTAAGTATTGAAGAAAATATCCCAAAGAAACAAACCGAATAATTCATAATATTAAACAAAGATGTTGATCTTTGAAAATTTTTTTAGAAACGAAATTTCAACATTTATTTTTCAATAGATATTAGATTAAACCCTATGATAACTGAACTAAAATATAAAATCCTTGTGGTGATACTAAAGGCGTAGGAAAGAATAATCACATGAACTCGATTATGATGATGATGCCATGATAATCACTCTACGTCTTAAATGGGTTCACATAACTTTTGACTCCATTTGTTTGACATTTTGAAACACATATTGCACTGGTTCATCTAAAGAGAGTCAACTGAAAATTTTTAAATTTTCAGTTTTTGCAAGAAATCGTTATATCAGTCTTCAACTTGCACTGTAATGTATAAAAAAAACAGTTTTTGCCTCTACTGAAAATGTTTAAATTTTGAATTGACTCTCTTTACTCTCTCTAGACTCTCATTACTTGAAAATTGAAAAATTGTCATAGCCGGTACAAGATTAAAATGTTGGTAATATTGCTGAAAATGTCTGCAAAATTTGCTAGTTTCATAAATTAAATCTACTTATATATATAAAAAGAAGAGGACACTTTGATGTCACCACTAACTGCGAAAACGGCTGGACAGATTTAATCCAAAATTTCAGGGTATATTGGGGATGGCACTGTGCAGAGACACCTCAACAGCATATCGAAAAACTAGAAGCCAATCGCTCCCAAATGTCTTTACCAAGAGAAAGAATCGATTTAAAGTTGCCGGCATTTTCTTACAATAAGTATGATTATACACACAGAAAACAGATTGGTCGTAAATCGATGTTCAGTATAAAAATTTAATAGAGTAAAACGATATTTTATTGTAGTTATTAAAAAACTATGCTCTGAATCGATTTTCTATGTTCAGAATTGAAAATCCATAAATGTATAAGAATTGAGGTTCTAACAACTGTAAAATATGAGTATTTATCCGGTTTGTGTCTTTACTAATGTCTATTCAGTTAATTCGGAAACGATAATCGAATTCAATCAAGGAGTTTGTGTTTCAGTTCCAAATATTGATTCTTATAATCGAAAAATTCGATTAATATATAAGAAAATCAAATTCGGTGTTCTCAACTGATACAAAATATAAAATGGTAAAATGTTTTGACATTTACTCAAAATATATATTAAAATAAATTGAAACATAATAGTATTTACGAAAAATAAAATTGAAAACAAATAACTAAAAGAAATAATTGCATTTAATTTAGAAATGTTAGCCGGTTAAAACAAACGGGTAAGATGATTTTACGTTCAAAATATGCTGTGTTCATAAATATACACATCGCTAAGTATATTCTAAAAATATGTTTCTTATATTTTAACTAAAATCATTATAATATTGGTTCAGATTTAAAGGTATAAATTACACTCGAATTCTGCAAGAACACAAGTCTTAATCATCCGGAACATGGTCCTTACCCTGCATGAGAAATAACTTATCAATTACGCAACAATATTTAGCTTATTCTATTGTTCTGTCCATCATATATATGTGGAAGCCTGCAACGTGCCTTAATGTTATTAGTTATTAGCGTACAAAATGCATATTTTAACTCATATTTTATGTATTTTCATATTTTAAAGATAATAAATTTTAAAAAATCGAATTATTTGAATATTAATTTAACTATAGTAACTACTGAATTGTCGGTCTGTTTCACCGAATTCATTTTGAAAACAGTTACGGGTACCATATATATTCAGTAATTGCGATCGAATTAGGTGTTAGTACTTGCAACCGACAACATTCGATTGGCGCCAAATTCGGTTGTGAACACGAATCTGTTTTCTCTGTATACCAGGAATCACAAGAAAGTACTGATTGGCGCAATGAACAGACATTGCTTACATTGCTGTGTTTGAAGTACCCTAAGGAATCCCCGAGAATGTGCTGTTCGAACGGTAAAATTATTCTGACACCAGTTATTGAACCGCCTGAGCTGCTTCTAACTAAGTTAAATTTGCGTGTGCATTTGCTGCAATACCCTTCTGCCGAAACATTCTCAAAACAATTGTTGGACATCGGAAATGGAAAAATTCCAATTGATCCCGCCACAAATTAGATTTCGTTCCCGAACTTCTGCCAAATGCAAATGAATATTCTAGCCGTTGTCGACAAGGTATTCCCAAGTCTTATAACCAACTACAATTGCAATAATAAATTATAATGTTAACAAGCTTAAAAGGCAAATACAATTGAAACTGCCTGGCGAAACAATAAAATACTAATCGATTAACACAGTGATGAACGAAGAACAAGCCGTCGAGTTTGCTACTGAATTTTTGAATTCATTGGAACCAGCCGGACTGCTACCACATGTATTAACATTAAAGGTTGTATCATCGACTATGTCCGACACTGTGTATTAAAATCGAGATCGAGATGCAATATAAAACAGATGTTTTCTGAGGACCAGTAACGCGGAATGGGTTCAGCTAGTAATTTTATAAATTTGTTGGACATTTTGATTTTTGTTTTTTATGTAGTTGGTATTTTATTATACCACAACAAACATGTTTTAGAATTTATTACTAAACGTAATTATTAGGGATTCTCGAAGTTAAATAGAGATTTAAACTTAAAATTTAAACTCATTTTAAAGTTTTAAATGTTGCCACGGTTTTGTACTACAAATACAGCATGTGTGTGATTTTTTTTTTCATCAAAGTTTTACTAACTTTTAGTCAGCCGATCTATACGAAATATATTTTTTTTAAAAGGTAATATATTATACTTTCAGTCAATGAATTTGAAAATGTTAAACAAATAACAAAAAGTGTGTTGAAAACGCAAAAACTAAGGGGTGCCTCAGGGCACTGTTGCGGGTTGTTTATTGTATAGTTTTTTACTTGTTTCTACAGTTTTTTTTTAGCTTTTTAAAGTTTGCAAGTTAAATAAATATCTAAAAATTTTGAAGTTCTGGATTTTTTCAATATTTTTCCCATAGTTTGAATTATGATCAAACTAGTGTTATTAAATAGAAACTAATTAATTTCAAAAATCACACTCTTATATGTTAATTATTCAAAAATCAATTCTTTGTTAATGCCTGATATTAGACCTTCATAATAAATTCAAGACTTAAATATTCAATTTATGCAAAAATTATTTTAAAAAAAATTGTCTGCTTATGCCTCTTCAAGCAAAACAATAAGAAAACTGCTCTTGGCAACATTTCATGTTTAAAGTGTCCTTGAAAAGTGGCGTCAAGTTCTCACTTTGTATGGCAAGTCATGGCAATTTGCTGGTAAAGTACCCAAACAGATGACTAAGCAAGACAACGTAATTTTTGTTTGCTTATTTATTTTTTTTAACCAAATGTTTACTACACTAAAGAATCCCTACATTAAATGGTCAAACAAATGGCAAATGTAAAAATCTATAGACCATTTAAGCAAAAATTTTGCTAAGGACTTTGGCTTAATGAAAACTTTAATAAACAGAAAGAATATTAATGAAATTCTTTGGAATTAAACAAAATTTATTATGTATT
This sequence comes from Calliphora vomitoria, assembly GCA_942486065.2. Lineage (NCBI taxonomy): Eukaryota > Metazoa > Arthropoda > Insecta > Diptera > Calliphoridae > Calliphora > Calliphora vomitoria. The sequence goes on along the minus strand of OW818030.2, from coordinate 109,546,253 downwards.
TTACAAAGCAAATATAAATTTTATTAATGTATAATAAATGAATAAATTTTTTTAATAAAAAGATATGTTTTTCTTAAATTTATTTTGAAGAATGTGGATGTTTTTTGTATAAATTGTTAAAGAAATTAAATATTTTTTTATATATTCCACAATGTTCTATAAATTTGTATGTGCTAAAGTCATTATTTTATTTTCTATTTTGATTAATTTGCAGTAACCCTTAATTGTACACAGTTTTTGAAATATTATATTTGACTGAATAAAATATTTTATTGAACAGTATTTACAAATATATGCAAACTCGCTGAAATTTATGCCCATTTAGTCAAAAAATCAAACAGATAAACATATACAGTTTACATATACAGAAAACAATTTTTTCTATGAATTTCTACATAAACTGTTGAATGTTCTAATTTATTCTTAAAACTTTTTGATTTAGATTATGTTCATTTAAATTGAACACAGTGCTATTTTCCTTTTTTTATGTTTGCTTTAAAATTTGCCTGCATACGAGGGGAGCAATAAATTTAAAGAGCGATATTTTTGTACATGGAATTGAAATGAATTGCCTTGAATGATTTGAATTCATAATAAATTCATACACTTCATGAATTTCTTCCTAAATTTATAATATTAAACAAAACCGAATGCTTGATAAAAATAGTTTATATTTTTTTATTTTATTGTTTTGTTTTTTTGAAAAACAATTGAAATTTTCTGTAAAAAAAATAATTTTTTTTATTATGAATATTATGATACAATGAAAAAATACTGTTATTATTTCCAGATGTAACATAAGCATGCAATTACGTATGGAATAAATAAAACATTTTTATTAAATGTAATAATAGAAATGAGTTAAAATCAGTGAAAAGCAATTCATTACATTACTGTACAAAATGTTTTCTGTGTATTCTTTAGTTATGTATATCAAAAAATAAATTCACTTAAATGCTTAAGCAATTACGATAATTTCTAAACATTGAATTTGTGAATTAATATCAATACAAACAAGCAGTACACTGTGCTACCAAAATATTGAATTTACTTTTTCCAAGAGAATTAATAAAGTCTGTAGGGATGATCCGTGTCAAAACGGAGAGCAGTGGGATTTGTCATTTCCGATTTTAAAAAATAGCATATATCATGACTAAATTCAAAATGTTTTATGTCAAACTATAACTGGTTTAACTCTTAATATTTACATACGAATAGAAATGAAATTTTCTTAAATAATTTTTATTTAAAAAAAGTAAGAAAGTATAGTCGGTCAAGCCCGACCATATGATACCCTACAACAATCTAATTATGGACCAATCGCCATAAAATTAGGTGGCATGACTACTGTATATATGAAACCTATTTGTGTTGTATTTTATTTGAATACCAACATTTTTAAGAAATCTATACTAATTAAAATAATTTTCGGAAGTGGGCATTATATGGGAGCTATAGCTAATTGTGGACCGATCGTTATAATATTTAGTTACAGGACTTTTGTATATATATAAATTATTTGTATTGAATTTTATTGGAATACCAATATTTTTAAGAGATTATGCTAGTTAAAGTGATTTTCGGAAGTGAGCTGACTAATTATATACAGATCATCACAAAATTTTATGAGGCGAGTTCGTTTTATATAAAACTTATTTTTATTGAATTTGGTTTGGATATATATATAATTAAGATATTTATGAGAGCTTAACTATATTCAGATGGGGTAATCGTATGGGGGCTAGAAGAAATAATGGACCGATTCCAACCAAATTCAATAGGCTTTGTTATTAAAGCTATAGAAGAGCTTGTACCTAATTTTGTCGAATTATCTTTGATATTGCGATTTGTAGTATGATTACAAGATTTACATGGACGGACATCGCTTAATCGACTCAGAATTTGATCCTGAACAGACCGGTTTACTTTAAGGTGGGTATTGTGACAATATTTTTGCACTTTATAAACATCAGCACTAACCCAATATAACCTCTGCACTATCGTGGTGAAATTATAAGAATTTGTGATAACTAAATATTAAGGAAGTACGAAAGTATAGCCATCGTTGGGCTCAAACAAATTTATATAACAAATCTGATAAATATAAAGGGTTTTCCAACAAGAGGTGTTATTTTGAATCACATGGTATTTTGGTAGCTGTCAGTTTTGAAGCTTTTATTCTTTGACATTTGGCAAGTATAAACTACGCCATTACTAAAAATAGAAAGATACACACTTCAACAAAGCATTGAAATTATTAAAATTCACTACAAAAATAGTGAAAATATTGCAGTCACAGTTGGCAAAACTAAAGCATTTTTGCGTCGTTGAAACATTTTGTCGGACCGCAATACAGAAATTGGTGGAAAAATTCGAGCTGTTGGGACAAGTTAGTGATGTAAAGAATTAAACCCGTGCACGTCTGAAAGTTTTTATTTTGGAAATAATTCTTTAGCTGGTTAACGATTGCAGGTATCTTAATGAAATTTCACACAGTCAGTGCTGAGGTGTTTTTTAGTTGACTAGTATATACATGAGGTTGTAGTTGGAATATAGTTCCTCAAAATTGCTCAACTCGGCCCTACAATGTTTTGAAAAAATCACCAAAAATCTTTTGTTATGATTTTTGGTTCAAGAGATATTTGTGTTAAATTTTTTTTAAACTTTTTTCCTGGCAATTTTTTTTTTAATAGTTGTTGTATTTTAGATCAAATTTCAAATCAAATATTATCAAGCTTTGTGTAGTTATCTAAAATCTGAACATCTAAAATAAAGTACAGTTTTTAAATTTTTTCTCATAAAGGTCATTCATATAGTTTCTCTTACAGAAAACATATTTATTCAGAATCGTTTTTATTTTGTATACGTTTCTTAAAGTAAATTTAATAAATTAGTTCATTCCTATTCAAACTTTGTCAATTTTAAAGAAAAATTCACGAGCTTATAAATTATTTCCAAAATAAAATGTTTATAAACCACAGTGCGTATGTGTAATAAGTCAACGTATAAACAATTAATATTAAACATACGCTACGTTGCAAATCAATGAATTGTTTGTTAATGGATTATACTTAAACATTTGTTAATTTAATGGAAGTTTGTATATAAATATGCTTAATAGGTGGTTAATTAATGCAAATTATTTTGTTTTAATTGTAAAGCTTCAAATACTGAACCCTATTGCCTTTTTTGATTTTTTGCATTAAGCTCGAAACTAAATTTACTAGAAATCCGTCAATTTCTAATCGGTAAACACGTTAATCCAAAATAGGTACTACCGTAAAAATTTGGATTTTTAATCCCTACTTAGCGTATAAAAATTAAATTTTTGTAAATTTCATTTAAACATTTTTTGAAAATGTAAAACTTAGAATTTAAAATTTGGTAACTTCTAAATATGGGCAAAGTATATATTTTGATCCAAAACTTTTTAATCATTTCAATCTATTGTGACGACATGTCTTGTGAGACAAACTTTGGCCCACCCTGTTAAGTACGGGAAAACACAACACCATACTATTTATTAGTTGTTTGTATGATTACTTATGTTGTGGACTGTCAATTCTAAAAATATATGTCAACTGAGTAACACATACAAATTATATAATGGTCAAAATCTTTTGTACTGCACTGTACCTAACGGGCATGAATTTAAGTTGAAGTAAACAACCAACAACAACACACAGAGTCACGATAAAAATAAACAAATAAGCAACTAGTAAAGCAATGATCACTTAAATTGTAAACAACTAGCAACAAAACACATTGGAAGATGTATTTAATCTTACAGAAAAACAAAATAAGCGATAGTTGTTGGTGGGGATCATGATTATAATTTTTGTATATAAAGAGCAACAGAACAAGTACTAGTAATGCCCGTAATTTTAACAAATAAGAACTGAGATCATAAAATTCTTAACACACGTTTTTCATTAAAACTTTGAACCCAAGTATTATTTAGTTTTTTTTTTTTTTATTAAATTACCTTTTTTAAGCATGTCAGTTATTATGTTTAATGTCAATTATGTTCATTTGTAGTTAATATGATTAAAATGAGTGACCAAAAAAAGTACGTATGTACTAAAATTATTAAATATTTTCAGCAAAACCCAACTTGGTCCTACAAAAAGTTGGCCAAACCATCAAAGGTCTGCATCAAGCTGTTTCCAATATTATTAAACAGTACCGGGAGAACTTGTCCGTGATAGAAAACCTGGCACAGGAAGAAGGAATGGTCCAATTGATGTTTCTAAAGCCAAAAAAATAGAAAGCATTTTCAAAAGAGCTCCCAACACCTTTGGTAAGAAAGCAGCCCGGTTAAGTCAGTACTCGGACTATTTGGTACGAAAAGTTAAAGTCAATGAAGGCTTTAAAGCATACAAGGCTCAAAAAGTTCCTGACAGGCCAAAGACAGAGCACGGAAATTGAAGCAAAATTTTATACAAAAAATATACCTGCTGCATAATAGATGACGAAATGTACGTATGGAAAATTCTTCGCATATTCTGGGTCAATTTTTTATGTTGCTGATGCTCGAGGGAATGTTGAAAAAAAGTTTAGGATCCAAAAGCAGACAAAATTTCCCAAAAAGTTCTTGGTATGGCAAGCAATATGCAGTTGCGGCAAAAATAGCCAAACATTTGTTACAAAGGGCTCTATAAGTACCTAAATTTACATCAAGGAATGTTTACAAAAAAGGATGTTTCCGCTCATAAGACTTTTTAATGTGTCCACTTAGTTTTGGCCTGATTTCTTATCTGTCACTATGGTAAGAAAGGTCTTGAGTAGTAAAATAACAATAATGTGGTATTTGTACCAAGGAAGGTAATTTCTTCAAACTGCCTGGAGCTGAGTCCAGTGGATATATATTGGGTTCTTGTTAAAAGAGAATTTATGAGCAAAAAAAGGTGTCCTAAACGGAGATGAACAACCTAATCGAACAAACTGACATAAAGCACAATAATAATCATAATGGAAGGGTTTTCGAAATATAAAAATAATTTTTTTTGTAAATCAAATAAAAAACATTCTAAACTATATGTTAAAAAATTGTCTATCTCAGTCCTTAGATATCTACTCTAATAATATTCCTGCCCTTAATATCTAGTCCTTACAATAAGTAATTAAATCCTATAACTAAACAATTATTGTTCTCTCAGTGGAGAATCATATTTTGTATATTAGATAAGTGGTAAATCAGCACTACGCAGCCTTGATCTGCCTTGAGTTACTGTAAGTAGTCTTGCGAGCGGGTTCGGATGGTGATGTAATTTTAACAAATAAGCTTCACAAGTTTTTCTAAATTCGTCCTTGACCAATAGCACATCTAAGTCTCTGTGGATGTTCTCATATCTTATGTACCATGGAGCTCCCGTCATGGTTCTAAGAATTTTGGGTTGTGCCCTCTGTATGAGATCTATACTGGTATTGCTTGCTGTTCCCCATAGTTGGATTCCATATGTTCCGTACTTTGCAGTTAAGGCTTAATTTCGATTGATGGTGGATTAGCCAGTGTAAGTTAGAAGTTTTTAGTTTCATGTGGAGCCGCTTGGCTTCTATGTGCCGACGACAAGTAAGACGTCTATCTAAATGAATGCCAAGGTATGTAACGTGATCAGACTGTGGGATGTTCACACAGTTCAGGGTCACTGGTGGACAACTTCCTCACCTAAGTGAAAACGTTATGTGCTTGCTTTTGATTTCATTTACTTGTATTCTCCAATTTCTTAACCACGTCTCTACTTGCCTGAGATAATTATCTAGCTGCTACATTTAAGTCCACATGAGAACTATGAATTGCAGTGTCGTCTGGAAATATGGAAATGGTTAATTCTTCGGACTCGGGCAAATCGGAGGTGTATAATAGGTACAGAGTTGGTCCTAGAATACTTCCCTGCGGCACACCAGCATTGATCGCATAGTCGCTTGTCACATAATCGCCGCATTTTATCCTAAACAAGCGATCCGATAGATAAGACTCTAGTATTTTGTGTGTACTAAAAGGCAGTAGGCGTTTAATCTTGTGTATTAGACCTTTATGCCAAACCTTGTCAAAAGCATGGGCAACATCTAGAAATATTGCCGAACAGTACTTTTTTAGTTCGAAAGATTTTCGCATCTCTCATAAGTAATATTTTCTATAGAAAATCTTGCGTTTCACAATATTTTCTATAGAAATATTTTCTATAAATTCGGTTTAATAAAGGATTTTAAATGTGTAGGTTTTCTATAAAAAAAAAACTATTTTTTGCATAGTTCATAATTAGGTTAAGGTAATAAATATAGCACTTTAAATATAAATTTGTTTCTATTTATTTAAAAAAAATATACAACTAATTTATTTTGCTTTTCCTTTTTTATTCCACGTAATTCGTATTCAATTTAATAACGAATACATTGAAATATACAATAATTCAACTTGATATATTTGTTAATGCTTATTAAATTGCTAATTTATAAATTCCCAGGAAATTTCAATTTGAAATTAATTTTAAATTCTTCTAAATTTCACCACTGCAATTTATGTAATTCCCAGGCAATTCCTGCTTCTTTTGTATATTTTTTTTTATAAACATTTTCTGATTTACACACAATTAAAATAATTTGTTGTTTCCCTTAGTTGTTAAAAAAATTCCTTTCTAATGGTCGAGATTATGTACAAGTTAACACAGCTAAATATAGTTAAAATGTATTAAATGAAATTCAAATGAAATCCCTTGCTACTACTTAGCTGCAGGAGAATAAATATTATTTGTATGTGGCTGCTGGCAAAACTATTTAATTGCCAATGATAAATTACAATTTAAATTGGGTCATTAAAACCAATAAAAATCCAGAATAAACTTTACAGTTTCCCAGCAAAAAAAAAGCGTGCTAAATTTGAAAGTCTGTCCATCCATGTAAACCTTGTAATCAAACTACAGGTCGAAATTTCAAAGATAATTCGACAAAAATTGGTACAAGCTTTTCTAGTGCCCCTTGGATGAAGCCTATTAAATTATTTTGTAATTGCATTGTTATTTCTAGTAGGACCTATACGATTGCCCTATTTTTATAGTTCTAATCACTAATAATTAAATTTTGAACCTTTTTCGAAAACCCTTCCATTATGATTTTTATAGTGCTTTATCTCACTTTGTTCGAACAGGTTGTCCATCTCCGTTTAAAATCTACTACACTTTTGGACACCTTTTTTGTGTTCTTCAATTCTCTTTTAACAAGAGCCCAATATCTCTCCACTGGACTCAGCTCCAGACAGCTTGGAGGAATTACCTCTCTTGGTACAAATACCACAGTATTGGTCTTTTACCACTCAATATCTTTCTTACCATAGTGACAGATGCCAAATCAGGCCAAAAATAAGTGGACACATTAAGAAGTCATATGAATGGAAGCATCCTTTTTTGTAAACATTCCTTGATGTAAATTTCGTTATTTATAGAGCCCTTTGTAACAAATGTTTGGTTTTTTTGTCACAACTGCATATGGCTTGCCATACCAAGAACTTTTTGGGAAATTTTTTCTGCTTTTGGGTCCTAAACTTTTCTTCAACATTCCTCGATCATCAGCAACACACAATTTTTGACCAGGAAGTTGCGAAAAATCTTCCAGAACATACGTTTCGTCATCCATTATGCAGCAAGAATATTTTTTTATAAAACTTGACTTCAATTTCCGTGCTCTGTCTTTGGCCTCTAAATTTGTAGGAGAGTTCCTGTTAGGAACTTTTGAGCCTTGTAAGCTTTTAAACCTGCATAGGCTTTAACTTTTCGTACGAAATAGTCCGAGTACTGACCTAACCGGGTTGCTTTCCTACCGGATGTGTTGGGAACTCTTTTGAAAATGCTTTCTATTTTTTTAGCTTTTGAAACATCATGTGCACCATTCTTTCTACCTGAACCAGGTTTTATATCAACGGACAAGTTCTACCGGTACTGTTTAATAACATTGGAATCAGTTTGACGGCAGACCTTTGATTGTTTGGCCAACTTTTTGTAGGAAAATATTTAATAATTTTAGTACGCACTTTTTTCTGATCACTCATTTTAATCAGATTAACAACAAATGAACATAATTGACATTAAACATAATAACTGGCATGCTTTACAAAGGTAACTTGACAGAAAAAAAAATTAAATAATACTTGGGTTAGAAGTTTTAAAGAAAAACGTATGGTAAGAATTTTACGATCTTAGTCCTTATATGAGATATTGTCATAATTTCTTCATATTTTTTTTTCACTATTATATTCTCAATAAATCCCAATGTGATAATAAAAAAAATTCTGAAAATTGTTGAACAAAATTTTTAAAAATTTAAAAATGGAGTTTTAAAACTGGCGTGAAAAAATTTAACTTTTTTGGTCATCCCTACGAATGGTATCCTACGAAGACAAAAACTCATATACCAGTAAATATGGATATACTAGCTTGACCCGGTGCGCTTCGCTACCCCTGTCGTAGTCTATGTTGGAAATTTCAATAAAATCTTTTCGGCCGTTTAGAATTTATTGTTTAAGAACTAAAGGTACCAATTTTACCGGTTTTCCCCCTGTTTACCCCTTTCTGGTCCAAGTATTGAAAAAAGTTATAACCTATTGACGCTTCCAAGTAAGGAGCTATCTACGTTCCAAGTTTCAATAAAATCGATTTATCCGTTTAGGCGTGATGCTCAAACAAACAAACAAACTTACAAATACATTTATATATTTACTAGCTTGACCCGGTGCGCTTCGCTACCCCTGTCGATGTAAAAATGGGCTCAGCCGTTTAGTAATTATTGTTTAAAAACTAAAGGTACCAATTTTACCCGTTTTTCCCCCTTTTTATCCCTTTCTGGTCCAAGTATTGAAAAAATGTATAGCCTATTGACGCTTCCAAGTAAGGATCTATCTACGTTCCAAATTTCAATAAAATCGGTTCAGCCATTTAGGCGTGATGCTCAAACAAACAAACAAACAAACAAACAAACAAACAAACAAACAAACAAACAAACAAACAAACAAACAAACAAACAAACAAACAAACAAACAAACAAACAAACAAACAAACAAACAAACAAACAAACTAACTAACTTACAAAGACATTTATATATTTATATAGATTATATAGATTTTAAGTAAAAATATGTCTTTATTTAAATATTTCTTAAAATATGTTTGTTTTGTTCCTACATTTCTTGTTCAAGTGGCCTGAGACCTACAATTAAAAATTGTTTAAACAATTTCTGTGTTTTATATCTCATTAGAACGACAATTACGTACACATTTCTATTTTATCAAATTAAAAGGAAAAATTTTTACAAAAACTGAAAAGATTGCATTTATTCCCCTTAAAACTTCAAAAGCCTTGCCGCACCTCTTAACCCCAACTGATTTATCTAAACTTTTTTAAACTAATTTTTTTACCAATGTTTAACAAACTGTTGGGTTAGACTGGCAAAAATCCAATTTTTGTTTGTTTTGGACCACCCTAAGTTCTATATAATTTTTCATATTATAATGTTGTTTTTATCATTATTTACTAAACTATCAAAGAAATAAAAATATCATGAAAATATTTATTTTAAAAAGTTTATATTATAGAGAAATACACATCAATGGAAAAAATTACTACACGGATGATATAATAACAAAAAGCATGGCAATACATTCTCATGAATTAGGTTTTGGCTCTCAGTTATCTATTTAGCTGTCATCTATGGTTCATATATTGGCTAACAGAGAAAATTAGCTTTTTGTTTTATGCTAAGAATTCGCTTGAGTGAAATGACTGTTAAGCAAAAGGATACGAGTTAGGGGCTTTGTATATTAAGGTAACGATGTACAGAAATTTAAAATAATACGATGCTTTTAATGGATACTTTCTTGTACTAATTTATATATCTTTACATTGTGGTCTAATTATACCCTACACCACCATAGTGGGGAGGGTATATTGGATTTGTACAGATGTTTGTAACGCCCAAAAATATTAGTCTAAAGTATACTCAGAATCACTTTCTGAGTCGATTAAACGATGTCCGTCCGTCCGTCCGTCTGGCTGGAAGTTGTCCATGTAAACCTTGTGCGCAGAGTACAGGTGGCAATTTTGAAGATATTTCGATAAAATTTTATACATATCATTTTTTCAGCTTATGGACCAAGCCTATTGAAACTGGCTGAAATCGGCCCATTATTTCACCTAGCCCCCATACAAATGTGCTCTCGAAATTGGACTTTATCGGTCATAAATGTTATTTTATATAGGTATCTACACAAGTTTTTCTCCAAATAAGTTTTATATATACGGAATTCATGTCACCAAATTCTATTATGATCGGTCCATAACTAGTCATAGCTCCCATATAAGAAATGCTTCCGATAATCACTTCAACGAGCATAAATCTCTTAAAAATATTGTTATACACATAAAATTCAACATAAATAGCTTCCATATAGACATTAATCACATGACGAAATGTCATGGTGATCGGTTCATAATCTGTCATAGCTCCCATATAAGGTCCACTTCTGAAAATCACTCACGAATATAAATTATTGAAATTTTGAAAGAAAAATGTTTTTGCTTATTTACTTAGTGTAGAGTATTATATGGTCGGGCTTGATCGACCATACTTTCTTACTTGTTTAAAATGATAATGTACACAAGTTATTGATATATATTTTATAATATCCTTTCATATAGAATATTGTTTACATTTAATAACAACCTAAACACATTAAATTTTGTATTTTTTTATATTTAACATCAACAAATTTTCGTCATTTAAAAAACAAAATATTTACAAAATAAATAAAAAAGTTTGTTTGTTTTTTCTCAATGGTCTTTATAGTTTATTTATTAAATATATATAATATAGTAACAAGTAAGAGTGTTATATTCAGCTGTGGCGAATATTGTATATTGTATACCCACCATCAATATGTAGTTTTGGCCTTCTATGAGTTCTTGAATCCATTATGGTCCGAACTGTACAGAATTTGATAGAGTGATTATTTTCTTATAACTTTAAATGACTTATGTCGCAATTTATGTTAATATCATTCATTATTTACTGACAATAAAAGTTGTAAGAAAGATTTAGGTTCATTTAAAACCTCAATTAAATCACGATATTAATTATGACAATAAAATTATTAATATTCAAGTCATTTTCTGAAGGGTTCCTTGTATTAGGAACAATGGACAAATATTGGCCGATTTTGTGAAAAATTTTATCAGGATTGCCGCATATTCAACATAATTATGACTGTTCAAACAGAAATACATTTCAATGGTGGGCTAGATGAAATCATAGACCGATATTGGCGATTCCCAATACCAAACAAACCAACAGTATTTGTATAAATTATTTAAAATTAAATTTAATTGTTTTAATTTTTATAGCATTTTGCTCAGTTTTAAAAAAAAGCTTTCTGTTACTTTACTATAGATTTTGCCCGTAAATACATAAAAAGCTGTAAAAATGCTAATAAATTTTCTTCAAAATAAATCTAAACTACTTAACTATTTTTGTTTTGCAAAATACTTGACAAAAGTTATTAAAATACTTACTCTTATTAGTTCAGTTTTGCCACTGTCTTTGCAGGTCTTTAACTGTTTTCAAGGAATTCAAATAAGTAATTTCCTTGAAAATTTTCTACTTTAAAAGATTTTTTAGAATTTCGAAGGCAACAAGTCGTTTACACTCATAATTCTAAATTTACAGTGAATGGCCTTTTGTCAGCAAACATTTTATATTTTATAACTTGAATATTTAATTTTTAAACCACAATCTATTACATACATCTTACATACATATAAACTTAAAAGGCTATTTACCATTGTTAAGTTGACTGACAAGATTTGGCAAAACATTTTTATGTTTAAAAATCCATTCATATTTAAATTAGATTTGGTTTGCTGTTGGTTGAAGTTCAAAGTTCATATTATTTTGATAAACTTTCTGTTTGAACCACAAAGTGTTGTACTATTTATATTTTTCAGTACTTTTGGCAAATTTTTGCTTAAGTTCTGATGAAATTTGTACAAAGGTCTGAGCAAGCCAACAGGTGTTGCAGGAATATATTGTACATAAATATATTTTGTATAGGGTTTCAGATGATAATGTGAAACGACTAACAAATGGCCTTGTTAATTTTCTCACAAAATCAATTTTAATTAGGGTGACCTTTATATTAAAGTTTTGCGATTATCGGCGCTCCTAAGGTATTCTTAAAAAAAATTTAGCATAATCGAATGACCTTCAGTTGTTAAATATTAAAAAAAATTCAATTAAAATTTTGAATTTTATTTTTCCACTCGATTCGCTACTCAACACAGTAAAACAATTAAAGGATTTCAAATTGTTTTACTTATTAATAAGGATTTTATTTTTAACGCTATACCATATGAGCTTTTATCATCGAAAGTATAATCGTATTTGCCTGCGAATAGCTAACAACAAATAATCTATAAATACCCATTTTTCTGATCTTCCTTCTTTTACTTTAATCATGAAATCATATATCATGTTTCTAGATCCACTATTATAAAAAATTCTAAAAATACCATTAGAAGATCTAATGGTAGATCTTTCTATGTATGATTCTCACTTCAAGCTTGTAAGGAACCTTCAGTTACTCCGGGTTTAAAACTGGGGTAGCGCTCAGTCTAGTCCATGGTCCTTAACATAAAATTTAAAACACTTTACCTGGGTTCTTTTCACTTTCACAGTTTATTTTCACTTGCACAATACAAAAGAGATCCATATCATTTCTCCCGACTATGCTCTTCTGATGCACTCTGTTGACTCCTCTCTGCTTACACTCTGTGGAGCTTATATAAGAATCTTATATACACTTCACCAAATTATACTTTAAAATAAAAACTTTTAATATTTTTATGTAAACAAAATTAGTTTTTATTTTTCAAAACTGTTTTTCAAAATTTAAAAAGTAATAATTTTTTTTCAAAATTGTTTTCAAAAAATTTTTTTTTTTCGAAATAGTTTTTTTTAATTTTTTTCAAAAATTTAAAAAAAATTTTTTTAATTTGCTAGTGAAAAAAATATGTACGACAAACAAATTTTTTTGGTAAAAAAAAATTCGGGTTAAAAAATATTTTTCCCGATTTTGACCCATTGTAGGTCCAAATTACTATAGCCTTATATAGATCGTTGGAATGGAGTTTGAAAGATCTATTATTAGATAGCCATATTGTCTATATTAATGACATAGTAATCCAGCTACATATCCTTATATCTCAGCCATTTGTGGGCCGATTTTACCGATTTTAAATAGCGACCGAGCCGGAAGAAATCTCGATATATTGATGTATCAATTATGTTTGTTAGTTATTTGGGGGCTACGAAAAGTTCATTTCAATATACAGACGGACAGAAGGACATGGCTATATTGACTTCGCTATCTGTAACGATCCAGAATATATATACCTTACAGAGTTGCAAATGAAAAATTATTTTTCTAAAAATTCAGCATTTGCTGTTTAGTTGACAAAGAAAAATGAAAGCACAAAAGTGCAAAATTAGGACATCCCTGATAAACATACATATGTACATTAGGGTGGCCCCGTTTGTATGGAGAAAAAATAAGGTATCGATGTTCCCGCCTAAAATGAAAATTTGATTCATTCTAAGACTACGTTTTGAAATTTTTTCGTCCTGGGGTCAATATTTGGCAAGCTGGATCAAAGGATAAAAAGGTCCTTTTTTGACGTTTTTTACATTTTTTTATATTTCTTCCGAAGGAAGTATATGTAAATTTGATATCATATAAAAGGTCTTGAAGAGACGCATTCAATGGGTTATTAGAAACTTAAAAAAAAATTAAAATTCAAAAATTTTAAAAATTTTCGACAAAATTTTAGTTTTTTTTTTAATTTTTTCATAGAATTTATTCAAATAAATATATGACATTTCTTGATCATAAACATCATCTAATTTCACAGAAATGGTGAAAGCTTATAAAATTTGAGTTATTTTGATGCCCATTACATATACTATGAATTGAGTATACAGAGATTGTCAGATAGGGATGAAATTAGGTTTAAACAAATTTGAATAAACACTGAACTGGACTGAATTTTAAAAAACGAGAAAAACCTTTTCGGTGAAATTACATGATGTTTATGATCAAGAAATTTAATCTATGTATTTGAATAAATTCTATGAACAAATTAAAAAAAACTAAAATTTTATCGAAAATGTTTAAATTAAAAATTTTTTTTTTTAAATTTCTAATAACCAATTGAATGCGTCTCTCAAAGACCTTTCACATGATACCAAATTTACATATACTTCCTTTGGAAGAAATATGGAATAAATGTAAAAAACCTCAAAAAAGAACCTTTTTATCCTTCGATCCAGCTCGCCAAATATTGACCCCAGGACGAAAAAATTTCAAAACGTAGTCTTAGAATGAATCAAATTTTCATTTTAGTCGGGAACATCTGCAACTTTAATTTTGGGGCCACCCTAATGTACATACATATGTTATAAGTTCATCTTAATTTGACATTTGCCAAAGATCAAATTCAAGTTTGTATATTTAATAGAATTGTTTGTTTACCTGAATAGCAACTCGATTTCGTAGTTCAATGTCATAACTTGGATGTGCTCTTATGGTAATTTAAACAAATGTTCTTGAAATTTGTAATATTCCCAGCAAACACGTTACTTACAAATAAACCGAAAAATAAGGGGAATTTAATGCTTAGACTACTTAATTTTCTACTGGAATAAGTAGTTATTTTTGTTCGCGATGTCCCAAAAGTAAACCTTTATATATTGGCCGGAAATAAGTTGTTTTGTTAGAGGAGAGTTATTTATAGAATTTACAAAAAAAAAAAAAAAATAAGTCGCTGCCACAAGTCGAAACAACAACTATCGGATTGCTAGTCAGTTGTTGTGCTTAGTTATTTTATTGTCCGTCAAATAATGGTTTTCACACAATAATATGTTTTTCTAAAAATAATCATGCAATAAAAAAATGGGCAAATTGAAAAGAAGTAAACATTTTTTTGTTTTGTTTGCTTATTTTGTATTTTTAGACTTTACTACTTAAAAAGAAAGTTATTAAAAAAGACATTACTTGCAGCTTTGTAAGCAAAGTTTTTGCTGGGTTGTTTACAACAGTGAAATTTAAATTTGGAAAAAAGCCTTAAAAAACAAAATATTTAATATGTTTGTAGGTCCTTAAATTATTTTAACACACACAAGATTATGGTATTAAAGCTTTTAGTTAAAACCAATTTTGATGGTATTCATACAGCGCGGCAGATGTCTGATATTAAGGTGTTTGGAGATAAATGCTGCTATTGCGGATATAAATTAAACAAGTTATAAAGTAAAGTTGGTCAAGTCCTACTACTAATTATGAACCGATCAACATGAAATTGATTCGCAAGATTTATTTCTATATGAATCTTATTTGTGTTGAATTTTATGTGAATACAGAAGTATTTAAGAGATTTAAGCTCGTTAAATTATTTTTTGTTAGTGGCCCATATATGGCAGCTATGACTTATTAGGTAACGCTCGTCTTAAAATTAGCTGACATAACTTCTGTATATATGAAATATATTTCTGTTTTTTAAATACTTATGCTATTTAAAGTAACTTTCGGAAGAGTACCTTGTATAGGAGCTGTGACCATTTATATACCAATTGCCATGAAACTAAGGAGTGAGATCATAAAATTCTTAACACACGTTTCTCACTTTTAACCCAAGTATTATTTAATTTTTTTTTTTTTTTGATCTAGTTACCTTTGTAAAACATGTCACTTATTATGTTTGATGTCAATTATATTCATTTATTGTTAGTCTGATTAAAATGAATGAGGAGAAAAAAGTGCGTACTAAAATTATTAAACATTTTCAACAAAACCCAGCTTGGTCCTACAAAAAGTTGGCCAAACAATCAAAGGTCTGCTGTCAAACTGTATCCAATGTTATTCGACAATACCGGGAGAACTTGTCCGTTGATAGAAAACCTGGTTCAGGTAGAATGAGTGGTTCACATGATGTTTATTAGGCCAAAAAAATAGAAAGCATTTTCAAAAGAGTTCCCTATACATCCGGTAGGAAAGCAGTCCGGTTAGCTCAGTGTTCGGACTAATTGGTACGAAAAGTTAAAGCTAATGCAGTTTTAAAAACATACAAGGTTCAAAAAGTTTCTGACAGGAACCCTGCTAAAAATTTAGGGGCCAAAAACAGAGCACGGAAATTGAAGTCAAGTTTTATAAAAAAATATTCTTGCTGCTTAATGGATAACGAAACGTATGTTCTGGCAGATTTTTCGCAACTTCCTGGTCAAAAATTTTGATGTTGCTGATCCTCGATGGAATGTTGAAGAAAAGTTTAGGACCCAAAAGCAGATAAAATTTCCCAAAAAGTTCTTGGTATGGCAAGCAATATGCAGTTGCGGCAAAAGAAGTCAAACATTTGTTACAAAGGGCTCTATAAATACCGAAATTTATACCAAGGAATGTTTACAAAAAAGGCTGCTTCCATTCATAAGACTTCTTATTGTGTCCACTTATGTTTGGCCTGACTTCGCATCCTGCCACTATGGTTAACAAGCCCTTGAGTGGTACAAGAACAATAATGTGGTATTTGTACCAAGAGAGGCAAATCCTCCAAACTGCCCGGAGCTAAGGCCAGTGGAAAGATATTGGGCTCTTGTTAAAAGATAATTGAAGAGCACAAAAAAGGTGTCCAAAAGTGTGGTAGATTTTAAGCGGAGATGGACTACCTGTTCGAGCAAAGTGACTGAAAGCACTATAAAAACGTTAATGGAAGGGTTTCCGAAAAAGGTTAAACATTTGTTCACTAGTGATTAAAACTACAAAAATATTTTATTTTGTAAATTGAAATAATAATTTCAATCAAAGAAAAAAATTAAAAAACACATATATGAATATTAAGAATTTTTCGATCTCACTCCTTAAATAAATTTTAGATATGATTTTCTTTCAGACATTTATGACTAAAAAATTGTATCCAAATTGAATGAAACTAGTTTTTCTTCATTTGTTGTTGTTTTGATTTTAAACATTTACAAAACGATTTGAAAAGAGATGTTAAAAGCGTATTTGTAATAGATTGTATTAAGCTATAATAAATAAATTCTTAAACGTATGAAGAATACCCTACAAAATAAGATGAAATACAATTATTGGAATAATATAGAAAAATGGGCTACAGTTTTATGCCCTTCACCATGAGTGGCAAGGGTGTACATCATATTGTTTATAATTGTAACATTATACAATTGCGACCCCATAAAGTATATATATTCTGGATCATTCGTGTGTATGTTAAATTTAATTTTCCGCTACAGTTAAAAAACTGCGACTAACTCGATTTTTTCACCCATATTTTCTTCTAACAAACATTTTTTTGTCACCAAATTGTTTTCAATATTAACATCAATATATACGCTATAGTTTAACGCTCATTTTTTTTTCACCAAACTTTTTTTCTCCACAAAAGTAAGGTTAGTTTGTTATTCGTATTGAAAATGGGCACTATCGGTCCATACATTCACCTAGCACCCATACAAATGTCTCTCCGGAATACTGTTTGAACAGTCATAAATAAGTTAATTAAGTTCGAGGTACTCTGAAATTATACTGTAAAGTATGGCGAAAATCGGGCAACATTTGTACCTAGCCCCCATACAAGGTACCTCTTAGAAAATTACTTGAACACTCAACTCCGATTTTAACCTGGGGAGCATTAAAAATCGAAAAAATGTAAAATAAGGTTCACCCAGATAAACATATTTGGACAATTCATAAGTTCTAGGGTATTCGATTAAACGTTAATCGGTTAACCGATTAATTTTGGTCGGTTAACTGGTTGAATAATTTAAAATTGGCGATTTTCAAATAACAAATAAGCCGATTAACCTAAGTTTCTTTTTTTTTTTTGGACTTTATATTTCTTATTTTATGAACATTCCCTTCTAGCAATAATTTTTTAAATATATGTAGATGAAAAACTGAAATTAAGGAATTTGGAAATTACCTTTTTTCTAGAATGTTCCATGATAAAATTTGTCCTAATGAGTTGGAGGACATGATAATAGACAAAACTGAAGACATTACTGAAACGAGTCTTTTATCAGAACTTAAGGAAATTTTCCAATGGTATATTGGAGGATTTTATATACTTAAAAAAACTGAACAATGAAAATTGGATAGTATTTCTCATGCCTTACTTTCGATTTCTCAAACATACACAATCAGTAAGAGAATTTTGTTCAAGTTAAGTTTTATTAAAACCAAAGAAAAATCTATTAAAAGGAAGCCTTTCCTATTCTTTTTTTAAAAGATTATTTCAGAATATCACACTGAAATCTAAAAAAACTCACATTTATAAATAAAAAGGATCTAAAATAACATATTTAGTCCCTATTATTTATTTTTTTGTTGAAATGCTAAATAAGTCGTCAAAATTCGTGGTTTTATCTTCAATTTAAAATTAAAATAAAAATTATTCGGTTAATCGAATAATTTAAAATTAACTGGTTAAATCTAAGCCCCGATTAATTATTTGCTCGATTAACCGATTAAACTAGAAACCCGATTAATTAAATAACCTAATAAGTTCTCTTATCAGGCATATTGTTATAATTTTCTAATATATCACGAACCGGCGGCTCGGTTTAACCGACTCTTAGGCATTCGCCGTTGGTTACGATAACACAATAAACATATCATAGAAAGTAGTATTATTTAGAACATTTTTTGCTTGAAAGGCAATAACAACATTATCAAACCATTGTGAAATATTAGGACATTATGACAATATGACATGATAAGAGACTTTGTGAATTGACCAATTATGTTTCAACTTAATAGTTAAATTTCATTAATTTGCAAATTGTTTGTAGATTTTAACTAGATTACATATTAAATAATGAACATCTTAACAAGAAAATTAATTTAGAGATGTTAATTCACAATAAATGTAATGAAATTAATGTAAGTAAGATAAATTATCTTAACAGCATCCTCACTCTTATTTAAATACTGCAATTGAAAGTGTGCAACTACTACTGACTTCAAAGACATTAATTTTCGGAGAATTTTTCACAATTAAGATTATTAAGATAATGAAAAGATGTGACTAAGTCAATTCTGTACATCACAAAGTTTTACAATATATTATCACAGACAAAAAATAAAATGTTGACATTTAATGTTTCAACTATGACACCTAGTATTTTGTTTCACTTTGTCTTGTTGACTGCTTTACAAAAAGTTTAAATTCAGTTACATAATCCTCGAGGTAGTCAGCCAACTTTGGCACATAGTATCCAGAGCTTTTAATCAATTACAAAAATTAAATTTTAGCTCAATTTGCTAATTTAGAATTAAAAACTGTCATCAATATTTTCCATAAAACCATTACCATGAAATAAATGTTAAGCTTTTTTGAAAGTTTTTTATTTTATTTTATTTTATTTTATTGATTCAAAATAGAATTAATGCATTATATTGGAATTTTTTCAAATATTTAGATTTTATTTTGAAACATTTATACAATATACATTTATTCAAAGTATTTGCCATTGTTAGCTATGACCTACCTTATCCCATCTTTCTGGCAACTTATGGATTTCGAGTCAAAAGAACTGCTTATCTTTTGAGGCCAAGATCGTATCAATCCAATAGCAGATACTCTGCTGCAAAATGAAGCTTATTGAGGATGCTCCTGCTTCGATCAAGACACATAATAGTCGAACGGAGCAAGGTCAATATTTTTAAAGGACGGAGATTTAAAGTGGCATAGTTTTGAATATAGAGATATCGACTTGAAATTTTTTTGTAAGATCAAAAATTAACTTATCTGAACAAAAAAAAATTAGTTCGAAAAAAATGTGGACCAAATTGTTCCCAATATTTGCAATCATATACAAATTTTAGTTTTAGAAACTAAACAAATATGTAATATGTAATAAAATCTTTATTTATTAACAAAACTAAATGAAATTTTCAAGGTTTTTTATATTTCTCTTTATAAATAATAAAATGTAAAAAGGTTTGTTAAAAGGAATCCCGCAATTCCTAAAAATTGGAGCGAAAATCCCCTAAATGGTATTTTACAATTTTGCCCACAGGTTCTTCATTTCCTTCGGGGCTAGGAAAATACTTTGGAAATAAATAGGAATCACATCGAGGTTTCCATAGTTGCTTTCTGTTTCCTGATCACAGCTTTTGGGATCATTTTGACCTATTTTTGATAAAAAATAGGTCAAAGTCCGAAGGGCGTAGGGTCGACATATTCGAAAAATATGACATGTTTTTTATACCAAAATGTTCTCCGTAAAGATATCTTACAGAACAACATAAAACTGTTATATGTTCTTAAAGAAAGTTTTATTTTAATCAAAAAAAAAAGTTAAGTCACTTTTGCCCAAAAAAACAGTAAAAATCTACTTTTTTTTTAATTTTTAAATTTAAAATCGCTTATCTGCGGATCCGTAATCGATGTTGCTCTGAAATTTTTATCATATTATTGGTAATTTAGTTATCTTACTAGTAACAGAAATTCGAGTCCATTGGGTTCAAAAGTACGCCCTATTTTTTAAAAAAGCAGACCAAGGTATGGCAAAATTTTAAAATTTTAATTTTGAAATGCCTATAAATCTTCAACCGGAAACAAAAAAATGGCACGCGTTTAAAAATGTTACATGTCGAAGGTACCCTACTTTGAGCCCCCATAGCGCCGCGCCTGGAGCATTTGTAGGGTCAATTTTAATAGCTTAAACTCGAATGGTCCTTGGATACGCCCACGTCAGACCGATCGGGTAATGCGTTTAGAAATGCCAGATTTATTTCCAAAAAAATTTGATTCTGCCCCACTGTGGTATGATACCTAATGGTTTTACAAGCTCTTGTTGAGTTTAACAACAATCTTTATGGAGTAATGCCTCTAATTCTTGGTCTTCAAACTTCTTTGGCTGACCTGGATGATCTTTGCCTTCTGTGTCGTGATCACCACTTCTGAACCGAACAATCCATCTCTCGCACATTGAAACAGATGAAACAGATGGAAAATGTGCTTCAGCGGTACTTTTTTCAAATAAAGGAAGTACAGCAAAACTTCCCGCATATGTCGCTTTGTTGGTACAAAATTCGACATTTTCGAAGCAAATGTTTACACTATAACAAGAATAAATGACAGATATGTGCCCTTCAAAATGACATATAAGTTATTAAATACAAAAACAGCGTTCAAAAGATATTATAAATCCCGAATTTTGGTCACACATTTTTAAATATTATATTTTTGAAAAACATGTCTTTGACTATTTTAACTTTAATTATCTCAAGGAAAAAATAAACAACAAAAACGAAATGACTTTTTAGTAAGTTTCAGATTTAATGTGCTAAATTTCAAATTCACTGAAATTTATTGTTGGGGGAGAAGATAGATCCTATTTGCATTTCACTGGTTGCTTAGGTCATATCATCTGAAAAGCTTTTACCAAAGATATTGTTACGAAATTACATTATCAATTTTAATTTAGCAGTCTCTAACGAGTGCATGTTTATAAACATTTCCATCAGTAGAAACTCGCTGTCATTAATATTGTTTATAATAGAGTTAGGCATTTCCAATGCACGCGTGCTTTTCGGCCATTACTGAATTTACAACAACGTACTCACACCTATTAAAAACTCATTCAGTCTCGTTTGAGCGTTCATTGAAGAAGATTGTGTTGTCGCATGTTTCTTGCTTTTGTACATGAAGATATACTAATGCAGGGATGGAAAACTATTTTTTAACATCAACGTATGGTGTACGTTTTTAGATTTATAAACTTCCAAAAAGAAACTAATTGTAATCTAAAATACTTTCTTAAATCGATATAAGTAAAGAAGTCTAACAGAAATTTTAAATTTAAAAATATTTTTTTAATTAAAATACCACCATTTCAAAATTAAAATTTCAATGCCTGTGTTGTAGTGAATATGAGAGTACAAATTTTTTTCTTTTCTTATTTTTCGCTGTTGCAACTAATGACAATCGCATGTGTTGCATGTATGTATGGTACATTAACTGCTTAATCTGCAAACATTAACATAAAAGCTCTTGGAGATCATGAAACTTCTAGAAGATGGTAATGTATATATAAATATTAACAGGGAGTTGCAGAAAGGTTAGTGTGTAGTAGGCGTTGTTATAGTTAACATCAACTGTATTACCAGTGTGTTTTTAAAGTGTGTAATATAACTGTGTATATAATGAGTTGTTTAAAATGTTTGAACTACTGCTCGCTTTTATTTGAAATTAAAAGAATACAGTTTATTTAAAGGAAATTAACCAACAATTTTAAAAGGTAAAAACGTAACAATATTATATAAATATAACTATAGAACGAATAAAAATTACTAAAACTCAAGCTTTATTTTTTTAAAAATATCTAAGCATAGACAACACCAACAACATACTTGGTCAATCTCTTATCAGTCATATTGTCATAAAGTCCTAATATAACACGACTCGCCGGCTCGGCTTAACCGACTCTTAGGCATTCGGCGCTGGTCTCTGCTGGTTTGTTACGATAATACAATAAACATA
The DNA here is from genome assembly GCA_942486065.2 of Calliphora vomitoria. NCBI lineage: Eukaryota > Metazoa > Arthropoda > Insecta > Diptera > Calliphoridae > Calliphora > Calliphora vomitoria. Next base: position 109,523,654 of record OW818030.2, on the reverse strand, counting down.
GCATAGAAAGTAGTATTATTTGAGGACACATTATGCTTGAAAAGCAATAATAACCATTGTGAAATATTAGGACATTTTGACAATATGACATGATAAAAGACCTTGTGAATTGACCAACTGTGATTTGTATTTAATTGTACTTTATTTTGTAATTAAATATTGAGTATTTTAAATACATACCAATTTGGTTAAACACACTAATTTAATAATAGTAATTTGCTTATTTAAAACAAAGTAAGTTAAAAAGCATTAAAAAAAAGGTTTACTATTCTAGGATAAATTCCTGCAATTTTTCACATACATACATTTGTATGTCGTTTTTCAAATATTTATATAAAATATTCCATTTTAACCATACATAATATCAATGTTTCCAGCACGAGTTTTCTGTTTTTTGTTTTTAAAACATCAACAGAAATAAATAATTATAACAGCTGTCGGCAGAGCAATGTTTGTAAAGTATTTAACACAACAGAATTTTAATTGAAATAATAATGTTGAAAGGTGTGTGCGTGTACATGTAATAATATTTTGTTATTAATGCCACAGTTGAAAAGTCTTTAGGGCAATGACAGCAAAATGCTGAAGTTAAACAGCAAATTACTCATATTAAAAATAGTTTTGAAAAATACCTGTCAATTGAGTAGATCATAAATGTTATTTTGCCATTGCAAACTGTTGCTATGAATGAACAATTTACTGGGTGTATGACTTAAAAATGCGGGAGTTACAATTAATGGCGTATCTTTTGCACACGGCTTTGTTTTTAATAAATTATATGTAATTTAGAAGTGTATATATCGTTCATTTATTCTTACTTAGTTGTTGAACATTATAGTGTAAACAAGAAAGTTTATTTTTGCTTCGAAAATGTCGAATTTTATGCCAACAAAACGTCATATGCGGGAAGTTTTGCTTTAATTCTTTAATTTAAAAAAAAGAAGTTCCGCTGAACGCACCGTTAGCTCATCAGAGCTTATGGAGAATGTGTTTTCAGCGTGCGATATATGAGTTTTTCGGTTCAGAAGTGGTAATTTTGACACGGAAGACAAATGTTGCCCAGACCAGCCAAAAAAGTTTGAAGACCAAGAATTGGAGGCATTACTCATTAGGAGCTACGTAAGCAAGAATTTCAAAACGATCCAAACAAAAGCAGGGGAAATTGGGTACCATACGAATGTCCGAAATTATGGCGAATCATTACATGCGATGAAAAAATTATCCATACCGATAACCCAAATCATAAGAGATTGTACGTGAAGCCCGGACTACCAGCCGAATCGATTCAAAGGCCAAATATTCAAGCTCTAAGGCAATTCTTTGCATTTGGTGAGCTAAAAAGGTTCATATATATTATGAGCTACAGAAATCCGATCAGATCATCACAGGGAAGCTATACCGAAAGCAATTTTTTCGTTTGGCCAAAAAACATCAAAAATATCCATCATGACAACACTAGGCCACATATTAAAATACCTGTTAAAAACAATTTAGAAATAAATGGTTGGGAAGTTTTGCCTCACCCGCTTTATATTCCAGACCTTTTCCCGTCCTAATACTAAGTATTTGTTTCGATTCATACAGAACGCTCCCACAAAAGATGAACAGTTCTTTTTTCTCGGAATCCATATGTTGCCAGAAAGATGGAAATAGGTCATAGCTAACGATGGCCAATACTTTGAATAAATTTATATTGTACAAATATTTCAAAATAAAAGCTAAACATTTAAAAAATCTCGCATTTTTAAGTCATACATCTAATATTAAAAGTGTTATTTCCTACACTTTAATGCATACTTTTAAATAAAATTTTGGAAAATATTTGCTGTCGCAGTGAAGGTATTTCTGGTTATTAATTACTTACGTTTTATTAAGTCCAATTGACAACCTTATTGGGCAAAATGTTCCATGGTGCAGGCACAAACAGTCATATCTAACCGCACTTCATGATGTTGGTAATAATTTCAGTATGTGTGCTGAACAGTGCCTGTGACTTTTCAAGCGTGCTCTTTAAATTACCAACACACTGTGGAGTCGAGAGCAAATAAATTGCTATAGATTTGTAACTTCTAAACTACTAGTCTGATTGTATAATGATGTACGAAGGAATCGTAAAGGTTGATATAAACTTTCAGAGAATGATATTTATCACCACCCAGTTAGAAAACAAGGTGAGCTATAGGGTGTCAAAGTCGACCATTACTGGTTTGAAAAACCTTTTCAAATATGAACAGATTTCAATGAATTTTAATTTGTTTTAAAGCAAATATAAAAATAAAGGAAACCCTGGTTCCATAATTCTATTTTAATTTATTGTTAAATTTCGGAAGGCAATTTTTTACTAAAGATTTTGCCCGTTTTTAAAGCCTAACATTTCTAACCAACAAATAATGTTTGCGGAAAAATATCATCACCCTAAGCTCGTCCCTCTAGCTCTGTCGTGCTTAGATGGTCTTAGAATTTTATAAGGACCCAGTTTATAAATAAAGGGTCTCCCATTAGTGACTTTCGACTTTGACAGTTGATAGCCGCCATATTGTTGAAGGTACATCTGTCGAATTGACAGTCATTCAGTTTGGTTTTGCCAAATCACCATGAACGTTAAACAGCTCGTGCAAATGATAACATTATTTTAGCAAAATGTGTGTTCTGTTAGGGCAACGTTTAGAGAACTTTGCACATTTTACACTTCTGGATGAATGGGTACGTCAACAAACAAAATTGTCGAATTTAAAACAATATCATTCCACATGAGATCCCATGGTGTGGATTTTGGGATAGCGGCGTATTTGGTTCATATTTCTTTTAGAACGACATTGGCCAGTCCATCATCATCAACGGTGAGCACTATAGGACGATGATTACCAACTTTTTCAAGCCTGATATGTGGTTTCAACAGGACGGCGCTAGGAGCGATATTAGATATTTAGGTTTTGGGCATTTCACGTGTTGACGTGAGATTTGACACCGTACAACTTTTTCTTGTAGGGTTTTCTTAAGTTGCAGGTCTATGCGAATAAGCCACAAACCACAGTGACCCTCAAAGCCAACATAACACATGTATGTCATCGGTCAAATTCAGCCTGATTTATGCGCCAGTGTCATGGAAAATTTTACATTTCTGATTCGCATCACCTAGCAAGGCAGCGGCGAACATTTGCACGATGTTATATTCCATACACGAATAAAAACATTTGGTGATATCTCACACACACTTTGTTTAATTTAAATATAGGAATTGCCTAATGAATGACCCTATACAATTGTAGGGCTACGATTCTTATCTTTGGTTGAGATTAATGTATTTTCCAGATGTTGGTAAGATTATTCACATCCCAATAGTACCAGCAACAGACGCATGGTTATATATCAAGATCGTCTTAGAAGTTTATAAATGCTCAGGGTATATATAATTTTTGGTTCTTAGACCAATATTTCGCTACGTTACAAACGGAATGAAAAACACAAAATACCTCCCATCTTTTTGGTGGTGGGTGTATGAATGCCTAAGTTTTCAATAGCATTTGACAAATAAGGACTGAGATTGAAAAATTCTTAACACACGTTTTTTCATTATTTGTTTTTTTTTTTTTTTGATTAAGTTACCTTTGTAAAGCATGTCAGTTATTAGGTTTAATGTCAATTATGTTCATTTGTTGTTAATCTGATTAAAATGCGTGACCAGAAAAAAGTGCATAATAAAATTATTAAATATTTTCAACAAAACCCAACTTGGTCCTAAAAAAATTTGGCCAAACAATCAAAGGTCTGCCGTCAAAATGCTTCCAATGTTTTTCAACAGTACCGGGAGAACTTGCATGTTGATAGAAAACCTGGTTCACATGATGTTTATTAAGCCAAAAAAATAGACAGCATTTTCAAAAGAGCTCCCAACATATCCGGTAGGAAAGCAGCCCGGTTAGCTCAGTGCTTGGACTATTTGGTACAAAAAATTAAAGTCAATGCAGGTTCAAAAACATACAAGGCTCAAAAAGTTTCTGACATGAACGCTGCTAAAAATTTAGAGGCCAAAAACAGAGCATGGAAATTGAAGTCAAATTTTATAAAAGGATGCTTCCATTCATAAGACTTCTTAGTTTGTCCACTTATTTTTGACCTGAATTGGCACCCTGCCACCATGGTAAGAAAGGTCTTGAGTGGTAAAAGAACAATAATGTACGAAGAGAAGCAAATTCTCCAAACTGCCTGCAGCTAAGGCCTGTAGAGAGATATTGGGCTATTGTTAAAAGAGAATTGAAGAGCACTAAAAAGGTGTCCATAAGTGTGGTAGATTTTAAACGGAGATGAACAATCTGTTCGAACAAAGTGACATAAGGCAGAAGGGTTTCCGAAAAAGGTTCAAAATTTCATCGTTAGTGATTAGAACTATAAAAATATTTATTTTTTATAAATTGTAATAATAATTTCAATCAAATAAAAAAAAAAATCAAAACTGTAAGTATGTTACGAATTTTTCGATCTCAGTCCTTATTAGAATAATATTTTTTTTTTTTCAAAATGAATTTTTCCATTATTCATTAAAAGAAAATATATAATTTTCTGAAAGCTTATGTGGTTCTGTACGATTCGTTCGTAAATAATTTTTAATCGCAGAAGATTCATTACCATTTTTGTTTCCGATCGACTCCACTGTGCAACAGGTCATATATAAAGCTTCACCGAAAGTGCTGGCAAAGAGCACACTCAATATTTTTGTGCTATTTTATACAAATAGCCCATCATTTTTGTTATACACAAGCAGCTACATTGTGAGTTTAATCGAGCAAAGAATTTGCAAATGATGTTTTTAGGCCAAATGACTTTTATAGTAACTAGACCTATATGGTCGCTTAGTGGGATGCGAGTGGGATATCTATCAAAAAAAATATTTTGTAACTCAAGATATGAAATTTTTGACTTTTTTTGCAAAATCAAAAACTTTGTTGACTTTTTTTAAAAAAATGGACCCATTTTTTAATTTTTTTTTTGCTCAGAAGAAAGCTTATGTGTTTTCCTTTAAAACCTTTTTGGTCGCTTAGTGGGATGCGAGTGGGATATCTATCAAAATAAATATTTTGTAACTCAAGACAAAGGTTTTTAAATTTTTAGGATATGCACTATTTTGATTTTTTTCATATTTGTGTGTAAACCTTAAAAATTAAACTTACGCTGAGAAACTAGACACATTAGCCATTCCGATGGTATGTAACAACCTAACTAAAATTTCATAGCCTCGATACTGTAATACCCATAATATGTTAACCTCAGGAATAAAAATCACTTTTATACCCTACACCACCATAGTGGCGAGGGTATGTTAAATTTTTGCAGATGTTTGTAATACCCAAAAATATTAGTCTAGCCCACCTTAAAGTATACCGATCGGCTCAGAATCGATTTTTGAGTCGACTAAACGATGTCCGTCCGTCCGTCTGGCTGGCTGGTTGTCCATGTAAACCTTGTGCGCCGAGTACAGGTCGCAATTTTGAAGATATTTCGATAAAATTTGGTACATATAATTTGTTCGGCCCAAGGACCAAGCCTATTGAAACTGGCTGAAATCGGTCCATTATTTCACCTAGCCCCCATACAAATGTACTCCTGAAAGTGGATTTTATCGGTCACAAATGTTTAATTTGTATAGGTATCTACACAAGTTTTTCTCCAAATAAGTTTTATATATACGGAATTCATGTCACCAAATTTTATTATGATCCGTCCATAATTAGTCATAGCTCCCATATAAGACCTGCTTCCGATAATCACTTTAACGAGCATAAATCTCCTAAAAATGTTGGTATACACATAAAATGCAACATAAATAACTTTCATATAGACATTAATAACACCACCTAATTTCATGATGATCGGTCCATAATTTGACATAGCTCCCATATAAGGTCCACTTCCAAAAATCGCTCACGAATATAAATTATTGCGCTGAAAACTACCTATAGGATTGAATAAAAAAGCCGCAAGATGCAAAACTCAGAAAAATTTTGGGGGCGGAAAATTAATAGCGGTCGGCCTCACATTGCACCCCTCCAGTGGCTATTATCGGTCAGTTGTAGTGGTTTTTTTAAGGTTTGAAATATGAAAATATGAAAAAAATCAATTTAAAAACCTTTGTCTTGAGTTACAAAACATTTATTTTTATAGTTATCCCACTCGCATCCCACTAAGCGACCATAAAGGTTTTAAAGGAAAAGACCTAAGCTTTCTTTTGAGAAAAAAAATAAAGAAATAAAAAAGGGTCCATTTTGGAAAAAAAGTCAAAAAAGTTTTTGATTTTGCAAAAAAAAAAAATTAAAAAATGTTATGTCTTGAGTTACAAAACATTTTTTTGATAGATATCCCACTCGCATCCCACTAAGCGACAAAAAAGGTGTTAAAGAAAAACACATAAGCTTTCTTCTGAGCAAAAAAAAAAAAAATTAAAAAATGGGTCAATTTTTTTAAAAAAAGTAAACAAAGTTTTTGACTTTGCAAAAAAAGTCAAAAAATTTCATATCTTGAGTTACAAAATATTTTTTTTGATAGATATCCCACTCGCATCCCACTAAGCGACCATATAGGTCGCTTAGGAAAAGACCTAAGCTTTCTTAAAAAAAATAAAAAAAAAAAATAAAAAGGGCCCATTTTGAAAAAAAAGTCAAAAATGTTTTTGATTTTTTAAAAAAAAAGTCAAAAATATTTTATTTAATTTTTTTAATTTTTTTTCCAAAGATTGCATAAATAGCTATCTAAACTATTTGGGACACATTTTGATAAGAACAATAGGTAATAAGTTATATGGATAAGAAAAAACACCTGTTTGGCCAAAATGTCAAATTTTGACCTCCTATAACTCAGAGAGTTCTTGACCGATCTTGTTGAAAAATTGTGTCTGAATTACTATCCAATAGAACTAATATTGGTGCAAATTTCATCCCGATCGGAAGACATCGATTTCAAAAGTTGGTTCACTTGACGTGAAATGCCCCACATTTATCTATGTTTGTAACATTAAAGTTTGCCACACTTTGTAGTTTTCTTAATAATCATTTGCGACACTAGATCCGGATTCATTCACTGAAATACATTTTGATTTTTTTTTTGTAACTTTATTAAATTCATTCTCTTACAACATTGTGTTGCAGTGAAAATACGTGTGAAAAAATGTTGTTTATGAAAAGAGTAACATTATGCAACACAGCGTTCTTTTATTTTGTATTTAACTATAAAACAAAGTATTACAGCGTAAAACATTTTAATATACAGATTTACTCAAATTTTAATCTGAATTAAGGATTTAAAATAAATTTGCCTGGAAATGTTGTTTTATATAGTGAATCTTTGATAAGTACCACCCAGAAAGCTTTAATGTTTTAAAAACCGGTTTATCGGTTAACTCGTTTTTTCCGACATTGAAATAAATTAATTTTAAGGTTTAAACAATACATTTTTATATATAGAAAACATAATAAGTATATCCAATAATGTTTACATAACTTTAGAATTAGTAGCTTTTAGTAATGAGGGCTAGTTAATATTTAATAACTATAAATATGCAAACATGCTAAGTCCATTTTATTGTGTAAAAATTTCAAAATTATTATGTTACTAAATATATAATAATTGTTATAGTTATTAGTTTATTCATTAAATGTCAACCAAAAAATTTAAATCATAATTTTTTTTTTAAATGTTTGATCATCACCTCGACTTTCTTATATGAAACAGAACACGCAGAAAAGAAATATAGTTGTGCATGTTTACTGTAACCATTTCAAAATGTTTACAGGTTTTTTAACAATTTTATGGTCACAGTAACTATTTATATGATTGTGGTAACTATAATATGGTTATTTTACGATTCACATGATTGTATCAACCATATATATGGTTACAGTAAACAAGTATCTGTTTGTGATAACCATTTATATGATGCACAACTGACCATATTATGTTGTTTTCGGGTTATGTATATCATAATCTGAGAACAACATATTATGATAAAATTATTCAACATAAAAATGGTTGTCACAAATATGATACAATCATGTGAATTGTAAATTAACCATATTACAGTTACCACAGAGTTATAGTTACCACAATCATATAAATAGTTACTGTGACTTTAATATTGTTAAACAAATTTGTAAACATTTTGAAATGGTTACAGTTAACATCCACAACTATATTTTTTTTCTGAGTGTACTTAACTGAAATTATTTGTCATTATAAATCATTCCAAATAAGTAACAAAACTGCGTTGACAGATTTTAAAATCAAGGATTTTTTAACGTTTTTTGTCTCTCTTGTAATATTTCTGAAAAATAACTTAGCACATTTGTATACAAAGCTAATGAAATGATTAATAAGAACAAAACACACTATCAAAGTCATATTTATTAAAAGAAGGTACATATGTACATCAAATTCAATTCAATGTTTGGTAAAATCGTCATTAATTTTTTAATGAATCATTAGTAAGATTTATCCCAAACTTCTAGAATTATGCGGAATTGAATTTTAATTTGTAATAGTTTCATTATGTGCAATTGATTATAAACATTTTTAAGTAATCTCATCGTCCTCTACTATATAGAATCATTGATATTCTTTAAATTTTTTAAAGAAATAAGTTTATATTGTATATCAGCAGTTCAGATTTCAAATCAGACCAAATGTTTGATATAATGTATATACAATGAATATGAAAAACTCACCAAAACACGAGATTTATTCATTTTAGTCCTAAATTTTAAAAACCGGTTAACCGAAAATCAATATTTTAATTTAACCTATTTAAAATCAGCAAAATCCGTCCATAAATAACGGAGATATGAGAAAAATCCGAGACAACCTCTATTTTTGGCCTATTTCTTATCCATATCTCGATTACTAAGTCATAAATATAGACAATATGGATATCTAATGATAGACATTTCAAAGGTTATAGTAAGTTGGACCTACAATGGGTCAAAATCGTGAAAAATATTTTTTTTTACAAAAGAAATTTTTTTGTCATACATTTTTTTCTCTACTAAATTAAAACAATAAATCTTTAAATTAAAAAAAAAAAAAATTTAAAAAACAATTTGGAAAAAAAAATGTAAACAAATTTTTTATCTTTAACATTTTTTTATATGTTTCGGCACAACCGAATATAGCTCTCTTACTTGTTTTGTTTTATGGATGTTTATCAGAAGAAGCTCTTGAAGCTAGCCAAACAAAATCTCAAGAAAAACTTTAATCAGGAATTAACCCGCCAAAGCTGACGCAAATTTGACTTTGATCATTGGTGACGCCGGTCTCACGCACTAATAGTTCATTTTTATTTTAAATATATGGTCTTTGATAATTAAATAAATATACTTAATCAATTTAATATATTTTACTTTAATATTAAAATTCAAACAATTTCTTAAAAACAATAACGGAGAATAAAGTTATTCGATGTTTTTAACACACCCGGTCTCACAGAAATAAAGGTCACCAAGAATAGAAATGCAAGAGCCTGTAAATATATCGCAAAATATGTTCATTGTTTTGATTCTGAAATTTCCAGATTTTAAAATGTTAGGAGTATAACTGTAAATTTTGTTTAAAATTATATGTTCAGGATATATGAGAGGTACACGAGTCCTTGTACGGATTTTTTCAAAATTATATTTTTTCTTAATCTTACCAAAAGGCAATAAACTACTTATTTGTATTCGTCTGCGATAACTTCTACTAGTTTTGTCCATTGCTTAAATGAAAACAAAGTACTGTATGCCCCTCTCGAAATAAAGAATTAAATTATGAACTAAATGTGCCTAGTTTTATGAAAATATTTTTTAATGTTGTCAGTTCGAAATTGGGGATATTCTTAACAAACAATTACCGAAATAACAACAAATATCGTTAGGTACCTATTTTAGTAATAACCTAAAATAATAATAATAATACCGTTACCATTTAACCATTTCGAATCGATAGCCAAGATAAGCAAAACATTTTAATACATGTTATATGCTTCACTAATAAAGTAAGTTCAGGTGCGTATGATTAATATTTAATTTAACTCAATTTGTACAACACTTATTCGTACGTTGATCCATCACTATGACACAATAGAGAGCGAGAGAGTGTGTTTTATTTAGATTAAGTACCCAGCAACAAATTGGAAGTTGTTCAATGTGTATGATTAAATGTGAATTTAATTCAAACTAGATGAATATCTTCAACTTATTCTATTAAACTGAGTAACAAAACATAGAATATAATATAAAAATATGGAAACCTTTAGAAATACGGGGTTTTGTAATTTATTACAGAAACTGATAAAGTAGACTCCAGCCTTTTCTTCTAAACTCCTCAAATAAGATTGCTTTGCAAAAACTTTATTTTACATTAAAAAAATTTCTTGCTCCAAAAAAGTGTTTAATCTTTATCTTAAAGTTTACTTTGGTATACTCTTCCTTGCTGGTTTTTTATATCAAATGTAAAATTAGAATCTTTGCTACCCCTTTTTATGATTTAATTTGTCGGTATATTTTATTTTGTTTAACAATTTAAATACTTAATTCTAAATTGAGTATAACAATCAACTTAAATTATATTGTTCTTAAATTTCCTAGAAATAAAATGTATGTATATAATTGGCTTAAGGAAATAAATAAATTTATTCAACACAAAAACAAATAATTATGTTTTGTCTGTGTTTGTGTGGTAAAAAGATTAAATCTTACAAGAAATATGATATATACTATATAAATCAGTGGCAGGCACAAATAGAACTTGATACTTGCTATTGTGTTTTTTAGGTGCAATCTTTAATTTCTTTACATTCTTATTGTGTGCATCTGAATAGACGAAGGCATTCGGCCCCTGGTGGCTATGAGTGCCCACCACTTTTTTAACTGTGTGTAAAAAGATACATTGATATATTGAATTAGTTGTTTTGTCAAAATAAGCACAAGTGGCAAACCAGTTAAAAGACATTTATTAAGCAATTTTATGAGACTAAATAATTTGTGTTTCTTTTTTAGGGTCTTCTTTTGTTGTGCATAATACATTGTTTCGAGCTACTATGGTGACTTGTTGCTATTAACAGGTCAACTAGGAAAGCAACAATTTGCTTTAGCAACGAATTTATTTCTTTAAGAATGTTTGAAAATAAAAGAAAATTTATTTTTTCATAAAGAACAATAGATCTAACAAAAAATGAAAATGTATAAATAATTCAAGCAACCACATTTTTAAATTTAAGTTAATTGTTTTGTATTTTTAGATAGATTTTGATAATTTGATGTCAATTTAGCTGGGTATATGGAAATTTGAGCATTCTGAATATGAACATTTCCATAGAGTTAGAAATGTTAATAAGTAAATGATTTTGTCCAAATTTATATTAAAAAACTGTATAAATTTGTATAATCTAATTGGTGAATTCACAAGGTCTGTTATCAGTCATGTTGTCATAAGGTCCTAAGATATCACGACTCGGCGGCTCGGCTTAACTGACACTTAGGCATTCGGCATTGGTCTCTGCTGGTTCGTTACGATAACACAATAAACATGGCATAGAAAGTAGTATTATTTAAGGACATTTTTGCTTGAAAAGAAATAAAAACCATTGTGAAATATAAAACCTTGTGAATTGACCAATTATGAATTTTGAGGTATTCTTAGTCATTATAATGAAATAATTCAACTGAAAATGTATTTTTTCTTGGTCCTCGCTACTTTTAATGATATTTTATAATTAGTATTTAATATCTACATATTTATATCATGATTGCACTCATCTAATTAAATTTTTCTATTAACAACAAATTTTTAAAATAAAAAAATAAAAAAAAACTTTAAAAAAGCTAAACAAAGTAGGGAAATTGGGTACCAAACGAAATGAAGCCGAAAGACCTTGAAAGACGTTTGAGCATGTTCAAAATTAAGCTTGAACGCTATAAAAGAAAATCATTTTTGCACCGAATTATTACTTACTATGAAAAATGGATCCACTACGATAACCCGAAGCTTAAGAAATCAAGCCGAAAAACCAAAGCCAAATATCCATGGTGCTAAGGTAAGGGTCCTGTCTATAATGAGCTACTGAAATCTTGCCAGACCATCACAATGAACCTGTAGCGAATGCAATATAGGTAATTTCATCAATTTTTATTTTTCAATATTCAATCCTCTTTTTCTATCATGTTGCCACATTTGTGCTTTAAATTTCATTCTAACTTCAAGTTTGTTATTAAAACACAACAGAAATTCTTAAACAAAAACAAAAAGTTAAAAAAAATATAAGACTTCAATAAAGCCATTGAGGTTGTTATATAATGAAATCATAAAAATAATTAAAGCCATAGAGAACTACACATAGAACGGAAACCAGATAGAAACTCAAACAAATATAATATCACACATGCGAGTGTGCTTATCACACAGTTGGTTTTATTAATTCTTTCTCACCACTTAGGTTTTGAAAACTAGGTAAGGTCTTTGACAGGAGAGTTTCCGATCTATGTGTATTTATCTATGATTAAAGCCTTCAAACAATTTTTGTTATGTTTTAATTGTAAGAAGATTTCTAAACAATTCTTAACAAATTGACTATAATTGTATCAAGGCTAGAAAATGTGTATATGCAATTGAAAACAACTAGGTAGATGTGGTGTCATAAACAGAAAAACTAAAATATATGTTTTAAATTATGTACATACAGTATCGGACATAACTAAAGCACCCCCTCAGTGAATTTTTTTCATATTATATTTTTTGTACAAAAACAAAGTTTTAAATTTGTATTATGTATTATTTTTAATTGTTAATATATTTATTATTAATAAACAAATACTTTTAAAGTTAATCTTTCAATAAGAGGTAACATTAAATCAAAAGATATTTAAAGCTGGAAAATAAAACGGACAAAACTAAAGCACCCCTTCATGGATAAAATATAAAAAAAATTTTAATTTATATTTTGTTGCAAGTCCTTTGTTTTGGATGACACAAGCACATCTCTTAGGCATAGAAGATATTAAGATTTGTATGGTCTCTTGCGATATTCCTTCCCAGGCTATAATAACGCCTTGAAATTAATCGTGAAAATTGCGGATCCTTATTTCTGCAATTTTGACGATTTATTTTCATATTATCAATCTCCCACAAGTTCTTAATATGATTGAGATCGGGAGATTTAGCAGGCCAACGAAGAACTTCAATCTTATTGCTCTATTGCCAAGTCTTAAAAACTTTGGAGGCGTGCTTAGGATCGTTATCCTGTTGGAACCTCCCTATAAGTGGAATCACTTCACTGGCATTAGGCAACATTACACCTTTCAATATATCACGGTACATGATCCGATCCATAATCCCATTATCTTTATGAATTGGCCCAATTCCTTGACCAGAAAAGCAACCCCAGACCATTATATTGCCCCCTCCATGTTTAATTGTTCCTTTGCAATACTTGTGACTCAGTCTTTCTACTTTTCGTCTGTTTACATGCCTTATTCCATCGGAACATTTTAATTTGTATTTGGATTCGTCAGAGAACAGTACTGTCTTCCATTTTTGGACACTCCAGTCTATGTCGGCTTTGGCAAACACCAGTTTAGCTTTCTTGTTCTTAGCTGATATAAACGGTTTTTTTGCTGGTCGTCGGCTGAATAATCGTGCTTCTACTGTTCTTCTACGGATTGTTCTTTCGCTAACGCATAATCTTAAACTTGTTCTTAATTGACTAGCTGATGCTGTAGGATCGTTTTGCATTGCTCCTTTGATCAAGGAATCATCATATCGTGTGGTTTTACGCGGAAGTCCTCCAGAATGCCCCGGTGATATACGACCATTCTGCAAAAACTTTGGAATCAGCTGGGAAATAACTGATCTGTTAATTGAATATTGTTTACTCAATTCATGCCGTGATAAGCCCGGCTTCCAGTCTTCAATAATTTTAATTTTAAATTCACTGGAGTACTTGTTCCTTGCCATCCATTGTTTTTTCACAATAAACTGTATAGAACTTAAATTATACAGGCTACGCCTTAATTTATTTTTATCTTCTGGTATTTTAAAATGCATCCGTTGTGAGTCCCGGTAACTGACATTGCAAATATGCAGTAGCATAGTCAAATTTTTAAACATCTTATAAACATATTTTAAACATCTTTTGTCCGTCGCATTTTGTGTTTTGGTATGTTTCATCACTTTTATTTAATTGTTCATGAAATTATCCTTTCTTAAATGAACACAATATGAACATTAACAATATAAGTTAATAAAATATACACAAAATACATCCCAAAAAACCCGCTTTTATCCAAAAAATTATGATATGATAAAATCCATTGAGGTGGTGCTTTAGTTATGGCCAATACTGTATATTTTCTGACTAAATTTTGTAAAAAAAAAAATTAACAAAAATATATCTTTTTCAGGATATCCAAGGTAAAATAAGTAAGAAATTACTTTTTTATTATTAGAAACACATTCTCTTAAACAACTTCAAATCGAAATATTTTTACTGATTGTGTGTTGGGTGCAGGGAATTTAAGATAAATAATCAACTGAAAATGTTTTTATATAAATTTCTGTCAACAGACAAATGAATTGTGTCTGCAAATATCAACAAACAATGTGCTCAGCTTTGTGGAATTTCAACTGCATAATGGAAATTAATATTTACTCATCACAACTACAAAACAAGCTAATGTTTTTGACACTTCTTTATTATATTTAATTATACCCTCCACCACCATAAGTGGTGAATGAGGGTAGATCATGAATTCTACTAAAGAACATAAGTAGAAAAAAACACAGTTTTTTTAACATTTAATCACATCCGCTTTGAAATGCTTTGGACAGTTCCATTTCCGTTCTTTTAAACTTAAATTTTTATTCATTTTGGTTTTGCTAGTTTAGCTGCTGTTCGTCTTTTATAGCCTTACTAGCTTGACCCGTTGTGCTTCGCTACCCCTGTCGTAGTCTATGTTGGAAATTTCAATAAAATCGTTTCGGCCGTTTAGTATTTATTATTTAAGAACTAAAGGTACCAATTTTACCGGTTTCCCCCTGTTTACCCCTTTCTGGTCCAAGTATTGGAAAAAGTTATAGCCTATTGACGCTTTCAAGTAAGGATCTATCTACGTTCCAAATTTCAATAAAATCGATTCAGCAGTTTAGGCGTGATGCTCAAACAAACAAACAAACAAATAAACAAACAAACTTACAAAGACATTTATATATTTATATAGATGTACAATTGTAGACATAATCTGGCAGAAAAAAGTGTAAAACACACTAACCCGAAAACAAAACTACAAAAATATCGAACAATTTTCGTTTTCCGACAGCATAAAGTATATATATTCTGGATCCTTATAGATAGCGGAGTTGATTAAGCCATGTCCGCCTGTCTGTTGAAATCAATTTTCTGAAGACCCCAAAAAACTTACAAACTTGATTCATACATCAATATATCGGGAATTCTTCCGGCTTTCTTGGTATTTAAAATTGAGAAAATCGGCCCACAAATGGTTGAGATATAAGGAAAAAACCGGGCTAACCTCGATTACTGGCCTATTTTTGATCTAAGTCATTAATATAGACAATATGAATATATAATGAGATATATTTTAAAGTACAATCTATATAAGGTTGTAGTAATTTGGACTTACAATTGGTCAAAATCGGGAAAAATATTTTTTAACCCCATATTTTTTTGTCATAAATTATTTTTCAGTAGTAAATGGAAAAAAAAATTATTTTGAAAAACAATTTTGAAAAAAAAAAATAAGTAGAAGATTTGAAAAAATTTAAAAAAATTATATTTCGAAAAAAAAAATTTTTTTGAAAACAATTTTTTAAAAAAAAAATTATTATTTTTAAAATTTTGAAAAAAAAAATTTTTTTAAAATTTTGTAAAACAATTTTGAAAAAAAAATAATAATTTTGTTTACCTAAAAATATTTAAAATTTCTATTTTTAAGTATAATTCGGTGAAGGGTTTATAAGATTCGGCACAGCCGAATAAAGCTCTCTTACTTGTTTCTCCTAGTTTATGTCCACAATTGTGCCGAACATAAGAAAACGAAGTTCCGATTGTTTTTGGAAAAATCTAGTTTTAATAATAATATACATGAGGCCATAAAACCCAAACAGTGTGTTATATGGGAGCAATGAGCAATTATGGACCGATCGCCATGAAATAAGTCTATATGAAACTTATTTCTGCTGAATATTATGTCGATACAAACATTTTTAAGCGATTTATGGTCGTTAAAGTGATTTTCGGCAGTGGTGCTTATATGGGAGCTATGACTAATTATGGACCAATCATCCTGAAATTAGGAAACATTACTTCCGTATATATAAAACTTATTCAGAGCGAAATTTGTGTAGATACCTATATAAACTTAACATTTATGAGCGATAAAGTCTTATTTCGTGAGGACATTTATATGGGGGCTAGGTGAAATAATGGACCCATTTCAGAAAGTTTTAAATGGCTTTGTTCTTGGTTTGAAGAAAGTGTATGTGCCAAATTCTATCCAAATATCTTTAAAACTGCGACCTGTACTTTGCGCACAATGACAGTCAGGCGGACATCATGTAATACTCTACACACAATGGTGGTGCAGGGTATAGTAATAGTAATATTCAAATATATTTAAACGATTTAAACTATGGCTTTTAGCCTATTGATAATCAGCTCAATTGTGATAAAAAAAGAATACCTTTTCATTTTTATCCTATTCAAATTCAATGTTAAAAATAAGAAAAGGGAAGAAACTCCCGGAGAACTTTTTTTTCATATTTAGGTTGAATATATATTAATTGTAACTAAATGCAGATATCTTGTATTTATTGTGTGTTTCGATAAGAATCTGTGACACATTTCGGTAGAACATTCTAAATTAAATTTTGACAACAGTATTTATAAGTAATTTTCAAAAGTTAAATATGTATCTGTATCAGTTTCATAACCTGAAACGTTTTAATATACAAAAGGAAAAATGTAAAATAAATTTTTATTTATTAACCCCCCTCAAAACGGTTGACCAGGATCCGGGTATGAAAGATCACAATGATATCAAATCTCCAAAGAATGGTTGTAAATTTTTCGTAAATGTATGTTTTTTTTATCATGAATTATAATTTTTGTATGATTGTATTGTACTTACTTACGGATGACATTTTTATAACTTAAATATTTGTTCATGAAATAAAAATAATTTATTTCCGAGTATTTCAATAAATACACAACTTCACAAAATAAATATTTTGTATGTTCATTGAATGAAATGGTTTAAGTTAAAGAATACTTAAACCGTTCAATATAAAATTTCACAAAAATACATAAATTTAATTACTGAGATCGAAAAATTCTTAACAAACATATATGTCAATAAAAAATAAACCACTAAACTTATAGTTTTAATTTTTTTTTTTTTTTATATGATTGAAATTATTATTACAATTTACAAAAAATATAATTTTTGTAGTTATATAGTGATAAATTTATGAACCTTATCCGGAAACCCTTCCATTAAGGTTTTTATTGAGATTTCTGTCACTTTGTTCGAACAGGTAGTCTATCTCCGTTTGAAATCTACCACACTTTTGGATACCATTTTTGTGCTTTTCAACTCTCTTTTAACAAGAGCCCAATATCTTTTCCAATATCTCTCCTTAGCTCCAAGAAGTTTGGAGGATTGGCCTCTCTTGGCACAAATACCATATTATTGTTCTTGTACCACTCAACACCTTGCTTACCATAGTGACAGGATCAGACTAAAAATAAGTGTACACATTAAGAAGTCTTATGAATGGAAGCATCCTTTTTGTAAACATTCCTTGATGTAAATTTCGGTATTTATAGAGCCCTTTGTAACAAATGTTTGACTTCTTCTATCGCAACTGCATATTGCTTGCATTCCAAGAACTTTTTGTGAAAATGTTCTGCTTTTCTACAACATTCCTTCTAGCATCAACAGCATAAACATTTTGACCCGGAAGCTGCGAAAAATTTCAGATACATACGTTTCGTTATCCATTATATAGCAGGTATATTTTTTAAAAAAAATTTACTTCAATATCCGTGCATTCTCTTTGGCCTTTAAATTTTTAGCAGAGTTCCTGTCGGGAACTTTTTGAGCCTTGTATGCTTTTAAACCTGCATTGGCTTTAACTTTTCGTACCAAATAGTCCGAGTACTGAGCTAATCGTACTGCTTTCCTACCAGATGTGTTGGGAGCTCTTTTGAAAATGCTTTATATTTAGTGGCTTTAGAAATATCATATGGACCATTCATTCTACATGAACTAGCTTTTCCATCAACGGACAAGTACTCCTGATACTGTTTAGTAACATTAGAATCAGTTTGACGGCATACCTTTGATAGTTTGGCCTACTTTTTGTAGGACCTAGTTGGGTTTTGTTGAAAATATTTAATAATTTTAGTATGCACTTTTTTCTGGTTAATCATTTTAATCAAATTAGCAACAAATTAATATAATTGCCAGTTATGTCATGCTTTACAATGGTAGATTGATAAAAAAAATCAAATAATACTAATGAAAAACGAGTGTTAAGGATCTCAGTCCTTATTTAAATATTGTATAAATTCATTAAACATTATAATATTGGCAAATTACTAGGTATTTAAAAATTTTACCACTTTTTCCGGAAATCCTCCCATCGGTCATGTCCTAGGATTCCTATTCTGAGTTTTTTAATTTTTTTTTACAAAATACCAATACCTTTCTACAGTGTGTAGTTCTGAACATTTGGGTGGATTTGCCTCCCGTGTTACAATATTATCATTATTGTTTGAATACCACACAAGGGCCTTTTATCCATAGCAGCATGATTCCAAATTTAAAAGCCGTTTTTGTAGACACTCCGTACTATATACTTCTGTGTTTATCAAGCCTCATGTCACAAATGATTGGCTTCTTTGCCACAACTGCAAATAGCTGCCACAACTGCAAATAGTTTGCCATACATGAGATTTATTTTCCTCGTCCATCAGCCACATACAAATCTTGTACCGGAAGTTGTAAAAAGTCTGCCACTGAAACTTATGTAGTTTCATCTTTCATCACTTTTTTTATTAAATTTTATCTCAATTTTTTCTCTCGTTCTTTTGCTTCCAAGTTCTTTACCGAATTGTGATCTGGAACATTCTGAACTTTATACGACTTCATCCCAGCATTAGCTTTGGCTTCGCGCTCAAAAAAATTTCTGTATTTAACTTTACGAGTTTCCTATCTGATAGAAGTGTTCGATGCTGTTCGACATATTTTACATTCCCAATATCAGTTATACGTTTTATTCTTCCTGATCCGGCTTTCTTTCAATGATCAATTCTTCTTTATACTGTTTAATGGCTTTGGAAACAGTGTGACGATGAACCTTCAGATTCTTTGCTATTTTTTTTTTTTTTAAATTCCATAAGTTTTAATTATTTTTTTAGATACTTTTGTTTCGCTGTCCGAAACCTAAATAAAGCTTGAGTATTTTTAGTAATTTTCTTAAAGTCTATGTCCTCCTCTTCGATTCGTTCATACATTATTTTGCAATCGCAAAAAAAAAAAATTTCCAAATTTATTTTTATTTCCTCATATAAGTATTGTTAGCAGATGTGGTGTCGGTTCTGCTCGAGTTTACTTTCTTAATCATAGTTATGATCTAAATCATGTTTACTTTCTTTATGAGTTCTCAATTAAAATGTTCATATTGTCCAGGTTACGAAGATTTTCGTCAATTTACACGTACACAACCCGAATGTAAACAATAAACAAATATTTCATTCAGTTGCTTGATGTTGTTGCGGATATTTTATTTTTTCCCTTTACATGCTCACAAATTAAATACCTCTATTTGCGTATCACTACTATAAATAATTTAATTCATAAATTTAATAAAAAAAATCTTGTTTTTTAATTAAACTGTTTTTAACGCAATTTCAGTTTAATTTATTGTAAAAACACAAACAAAAAAAAAATATTTGTTTTCTTTTCAGTATCTACAAAAAATGGAAAACTCTCATAATAATGAAATAAATATTTATTTAAATCGATTAAATACTAAATTGCTTGGTAAATTGTTATTAAACTTTTTAATTATTTTTTTTAATAATTGAGTGATAGTTATTTTAAATATAAAATAGTTTCATTGTTTATCAAACCTCAGGCAATATCATCAACTAAATACATGCAAATTTAATGTATTTTTTCATAAATATTCTACAAATTGTTTTGGCAATTTTATACAAGTTTGTCATTTACATATTTTGCTTGCTTGCTTGTGTAAATCTCGCTTTTGTTTATTTTAAAAAAATATAACAGTATATAATATTTTATGTAATATTTAATAACAATAAAAATCAAGTAAGAGTAAGAGTACTATCACGTGCCGAATCTTAAATACCCTCCACCTAAATTCGATGATATAACAATTGTTAGAGAGACTAGTTTACTCAGAAAATATTTTATTTCAAATGTAAACAAATTTTATCTAATTAGCAATGTATAATTGAAATAAATGCAGATTCTTACCATTTGTCATTTATTCCTATTATAACGTATGCAATTTAACAATTTATACTTAATAATTGATTAACTTTACAAGTTTCAAAATTTTCTATATAAGGGCTGAGATCAAAAAAAAAATTATTTCATTATGGTTTTTATAGTGCTTTATGTCACTTTGTTCGAACAGGTTGTCCATCTCCGTTTAAAAACTACCACACTTTTGGACACCTTTTCTGTTCTCTTCAATTCTCTTTGAACAAGAGCCCAATATCTATCCACTGGACACAGCTCCAGGCAGTTTGGAGGAATTGCCACTCTTGGTACAAATACCACATTATTGGTTCTGTACCACTCAAGACCTTTCCTACCATAGTGACAGATGCCAAATAAGGCCAAAAATAAGTGGACACATTAAGAAGTCTTATGAATTTCGGTATTTATAGAGCCCTTTCTAACAAATGTTTGGCTTTTTTGCCGCAACTGCATACTGCTTGCCATACCAAGATCTTTCTGGGAAATTTTGTCTGCTTTTATGGTCCTAATCTTCTGCATCTGCAAAATAAAAAAATCTACCCAGAAGCTGCGAAAAATTTTCCATACGTACATTTCGTCATCCATTATGCAGGAGGTATAGTTTTTGTATAAAATTTGACTTCAATTTCCGTGCTCTGTCTATGGCCTCAAAATTTTTAGCAGAGTTCCTGTCAGGAACTTTTTGAGCCTTGTATGCTTTTAAACCTGCATAAACCGGCTTTAACTTTTCTTACCAATTAGTCCAAGTACTGATCTAACCGGGCTGCTTTCCTACCGGAGGTGTTGGGAGCTCTTTCGAAAATGCTTTCTACTTCTTTGGCTTTAGAAACATCATGTGGACCATTCCTTCTACCTGAACCTGGTTTTATATCAACGGACAAGTTCTCCTCGTACTGTTAAATAACATTGGACACAGTTTGATAGCAGACCTTTGATTGTTTGGCCAATTTTTTGTAGGACCAAGTCGGGTTTTGTTGAAAATAGTTAATAATTTTAGTACGCACTATTTTCTGGTCACTCATTTTAATCAGATTAACACAAATGATCATAATTGACATTAAACATAACAACTGACATGCTTTACAAAGGTAACTTGATCAAAAAAAAAAAAAAAAAATCACATAATACTTGGGTTAAAAGTTTTAACGAAAAACATGTGTTAAGAATTTTACGATCTCAGTCCTTACTACAACTATTAAATATTTTCAACAAAACCTAACTTGGTCCTACAAAAAATTGGTTAAACAATCAAAGGTCTGCCGTCAAACTGATTCCAATGTTATTAAGCAGTATCGGGAGAACTTGTTCGTTGATAGAAATGCTAGTTCATGTAGAAGGAATGATGCACATGATGTTTCTAAAGCCAATAAATAAAAAGCATTTTCAAAAGAGCTTCCAGCATATCCGGCAGGAAAGCAGTCCGGTTAGCTCATTACTCGGACTACTTGGTACGATAAGTTAAAGCCAATGCAGGTTTAAAAACATACAAGGCTCAAAAAGTTCCTGATTTGAGCTCTGCTAAAAATGTAGATGCCAAAGACAGTGCACAGCAGCTGAAGTAAAATTTTATAAAAAAGTAGAAGTCAAAAAAGAAGTCAAACATTTGTTACAAAGGGCTCTATAAATACCGAAATATACATCAAGGAATGTTTATAAAAGACAATGCTTCGATTCATAAGACTCCATAATGTGTCCACTTATCTTTGGCCTGATTTGGCATCTGTCACTATGGTAAGAAAGGTATTGAGTGGTACAAGAACAATAATGTTGTATTTGTACCAAGAGAGCCCAATCCTCCAAACTGATTGGAGCTAAGGAGAGATATTGGGAAAGATATTGGGATGTTGTTAAAAAAGAATTGAAGAGCATAAAAAAGGTGCCCAAAAGTTATTAAAATATATGTATGTTAAGATTTTTTCTGTCGCAGTCCTTAGTAATGAGTTATATCTAGAGATGCTAATCGGGACTGATTTTTGAAAATCCCGGGGTTTGGGATTTTCGGGAAATCTAATTCCCGAAAATTATAAGAAAGAAACGTATATATAATATATACAGTATCGGCCATAAATAAAGCACACCCTCAGAGAATTTTTTTCATACTATATTTTTTTATATAAAAACAGAGTTTTAAATTTCTATTATGTATTATTTTAATTTTTTAATATATTAACTACTGATAAACAAATACTTTTAAAGTTAATCCTTCTATAAGAGGTAACATTAAATCAAAAAATATTTAAAGCAAGAAAATAAAACGGACAAAACTAAAGCACCCCTTTCTCCCCAGGCTATAATAACGGTTTGAAATTATCTTTTTTTATGATCTTTTGCAATACTTAGGATTATGTATTTCTACTTTTCGTCTGCGCACACGCCTTATTATATCGGAACTTTTTAATTTGTATTTGGATTCGTCAGAGAACAGTACTGTCTTCCATTTTTGAACACTGCAGTTAATGTGGGCTTTGGCAAACTCCAGTCTAGCTTTCTTGTTCTTAGCTGATATAAACGGTTTTTTTTGTGGTCATCGTTTGGTTCTACTGCGGATTGTTCTTTCGCTAACGCATAAACTTAAACTTATTCTTAAGGAATCTTCATATTGTACCATTCTGCAAAAGCTTTGGAATCAGCCTGGAAATAACTGATCTGTTAATTGAATATTTGTTGCTCAATTCATGCCGTGATAAGCCCGCCTTCCAGTCTTCAATAACTTTAATTTTAGATTCACTGGAGTACTTGTTCCTTGCCACCCATAGTTTTTCACAATAAACTGTATAAAACTTAAATTAAGCAGGAATTTTTAAATGCATTCGTTCTGAAACCCGTTAACAGATATTGCAAATATGCAGAAAAATAGTAAAATTTTTCAAAATCTTATAAGGAGGTGCTTTTGTTTTGTCCGTCGTGTTTTGTATTTTTATATGTTTTATCATTTTAAATCAATTGTTCATAAAATGATCCTGTACTAATAAACATTATACATTAACAATATAAGTTATTAAAATATATACAAAATATATCCCAAGAAACCTTTTTGTATCACACAAATTATGATATGAAAAAATCCATTGAGGGAGTGCTTTAGTTATGGCCGATACTGTATGTGCCAATAAAACAGTTTTTGGATATAGCGGTTGTGTGGGAGGTAGAGTAAATTATGGACCGACTAGGGACAAATGTTGCCCATTTTCGCCATACTTTACAGTATAATTTCGAATATTCAGAACTAAGTTGTGCAAAATTTTATCACGATTGCACCATAATCAACATAGTTATAACTGCACAAACATTATTCCGGGGGGACATTTTTCGATACCAAAAAAACATCATCAGAGAGTATTTGTGGGAAATTTCAGCCACTAAACTCCTTTGGTTTAGGCCTATCATGTTTTCTACATACAGATGGATGGATACAGCTAGATCGTCTCAAAATCTTATGAGGACCATGATTTTTGGTTTTTTTTTTTTTTTTTGGTTTCACGGCCAATATTTCGATATGTTACAAATGGAATAACAAAATCAATATACTCTCACATCTGTTTTGATGATAGGTATAAAACACACATACATATCAGGTTTATTCTGCTAAAATAATATTATACTTAATTGTTGTAAATAAAAGAAAATACAAATTTCGTAAAAACACAAAATTAAAAGTGTTGCAATTTTAAATGGTGTGCCAAAATTCAGGAAGGATTTATATTTGTTGTAATTTGTTCAGGAATGTATAGCCATCGAACAAAAAACAGCTTATGTGAAACATAACTATCATCATTACTTGTAAATAATTTCAGTGATATTAAAGTATTGACTTATTTACAAGTAAGTACTTGTCTGCAATGATACCACAGTGTTGAAATAATGAGTTAGAATGCTATTGTAGTAAAGCGATGGAATTTAGAATTTTATCTTCAAAACTTGACAATTTAAGTTTTTGCTAGGAAGATGGACATTTTTTGATAAGCTTTAAAATAAATATTTACGCATGAGGGTAGATGAATAATAGAAACCAAAATTTGTTTGGGGAAACAAAAAAATGCTTAAACAACTACGTTACAAAACCCTTACCAAAATATATGTTTCATTCAATGAACAAAATAAGTATTAGTTTTTTGTAAACTTGTGTAATTTATAACAATTTTATTCAGAATTTGACCTTTTAGTCTCAAAAAACCCATTAAAGGCTTTTATAGACGGCAATACTGAGTATTAATATACACAGAAAAAATAAATTCATAATGGGAATGAATTTTGTAATAAATATTATTAATCGAACATGACTTTTTTTTCCCAAACTTTTTTCATTCAGAATAGGAACATGTTCATAAATATTATAAAATTGTACATGACGGAATTTTTTGCTTTTTTTGCATAAATTTGTTGATATTTTATAATAAATTTGCTTTACAATTGCATTACATGATGGCTTAGTTCAAATATGTTTGTAAAATATCCCTATATTGACCAATTATTCAAGATAAGACAACCAAATCTGAAACGTAAAAATATCATTAAACATAATTTAACATCCATTATCATTAAAGCATTTCATCTGCTCTAACAAATGGTGTCAATTTCGCGCATATTTTCTCATTATGTAGCTGAAAATCATAAAAAAAACATAAATTTTCAATGGAAAATTTCAATA
The DNA here is from genome assembly GCA_942486065.2 of Calliphora vomitoria. Lineage (NCBI taxonomy): Eukaryota > Metazoa > Arthropoda > Insecta > Diptera > Calliphoridae > Calliphora > Calliphora vomitoria. The sequence goes on along the minus strand of OW818030.2, from coordinate 109,498,457 downwards.
ATTTTTAAACAACATAAAAATATAAATGAAAATTTAAATATTTTTTTTCAAGCCTTCTAGGTTTTATTTGAAAACAAAAAAATATGAACAAAATCATACTATTTAAGAAATTATTTATAAATGTTATGAATTGAAATCAATGAAATCAAATCATACTATTTATGTTGAAACTTTTTTCTGTGTATGTCAAAAATTTAGGTATCATAATACAATTTCATTATCTATTTTTCGATTTTCAAATAATACAAATAATTTTTTTGATTTACGGTCGGTATTTATAAATTTGTTAAAACCGTTCAAAAAGTTTTTATTTCCATATGTGTTGCGTATGTATTTATAAATACAAATAAGACAAACAATTAACGTGAAGAAAATACAAAAATATTTTTAATACTGCCGTGTAAACATGAAATGTATTTTTCAAAATGATTTCTTGACAATCTTGATGATTTTAATAATATTTTAAATTTGAAAAGTATTGCCGTCTATAAATTTTTGAAAAGTATTGCCTTAAATGGTAAATTTTTTAAATTATGTTTAAATAAAATATTTAAAATGTAAAATTTGGGATTTGTTATGTATATGCTTGAAATTCTAGATTTAATTTGGTATCAAATTTTGACATATTAAACATCTATCGTTGGCTTAGTCGGCAAATATGCTATGTCCACTTTTTGCTGCTCTCCGTGACAGTAAAAGCTTTATATAATTATTTAAAATATTAAAGGATAATTCCAGTTTCTCAACTCCTACTCTTTTAAAGGATGGCCAACGTTTGGCTCAATTATTTGCAAATAATTCCAACTTAAAGGAAAGCAATCAACCACTACGAGTATCAGTAACTATGCCGAATATATTCTTTCGCGCTTGAGCATTTAAAAAGGTTTTTGCAGATCTCAATATAAACAAGTCTCCTGGGCAGAATGGTATACCAGCACTTGTCTTACAGCAGTGCAAATCTTTTCAGCTTATTATAGTGTGTCGATGAATCTCCTATATGTTGGAAGGCTGCTAATGTAACGACAATTCTATCAACCCTGAATATTATCACCCAAATAGCAATTTGTTCTGCACTTTCCAAAGTTATGAAGAGTATGATTAATAACCATCTTCTGAAATATTTAGAGTCAAACAATTTACTTAGCGACCGGCAGTATGGCTTTCGCAGAAGATGCTCTACAGGGGACTTACTTGCTTGCCATTCTATCGGAAAAATGGTCTCGTTTCATTCACCGTTTTGGCAAAAGTAAATTGGTGGCTCTTGATATTTCTAAAGCGTTCGATAGGATATGGCATGGTGCGCTCTTATGGAAACTTTTTGCTTTTGGTGTCGGTAATGACTTCTCCAGATTTATATCGAGCTTTCTCAGAGATCGCACTATACGAGTTGCTGTAGATGGGATTTAATCAAACGATTTCAAGATTAGTTCAGGAGTACCGCAAGGCTCCGTTTTTTCTCCTACTCTATTCCTTATTTTTCCTAATGACCTTTTAAGTCAAACTTAAAAGCCTATCTATTCTTTTTGCTATTCATATTCATTCATCTGTAGGTCAAACTTTTTGGAGATTGGGGCATTGAGGCAAAACATGAAATATACACTTAACCAAGATGTTGTGATAAACTCTGAATCGAGTTGTGCGAACAGAGTCGATCCTAATTCCCATAACACTCAATGCTGTAGGTTAACATACAAATGCTCAACATATCATATTGCTTCGTTTGATTCTATGGGTGGTGTAAATATTTAGGAATCAGAAGCTCTCGTTATTTTAGGCATGAGAAGTCAGTGTGATGTTCGCTGGACAAAACACATTTTTCAAGTGTCGAAAGAAGCATTCATCACTTCATCTGATCTCCTTATTATTTACACCATTTACTTTGTATATCCGACCCAAAACGGAATACAACTCTCATATATGGGCCGGTGCTACGAAGTCTATTTTGGAGTTACTCGAACGCGTACGGAGAAACGCGATGGTGCTTATCGGTGACAGTCGGGTATCCAGCTCTATCGATTCTCTCGATACTACAATCGTATTTGTTCTGACGAAATTATGGAACTTGTTCCCGATACCCATAGTTTCTTACGAAATACGCGTTCATCAGCGGGGACTCATCCATTCGTGTTCGATTGGTCAGTGGCATAAGCTTCCTGTCGAAATATTTCCTGTCCCTTTCAATGTAGAAAAATTCAAAATATATTGTCATAAACACAACTCCTTCTATTCTCCATCCCATAACCGATTTTCCTAGTTCCAATACAATGCATAGCATGAGTAGGAGTCACCCTTGAGTGCTGGTCCAAGCGAAAAAAAAAACACTCTGTCTCTATTGACAATTGCACTAGTTAAAATGTGGACAACTTTTCTCTAAGCGTCAGCAGAGCTACGTTATAGATAATAGTTCTAGTGTCAATAGTTTGGTTATTTTTTATTATGCTGTGCAGTCAATAGGTATGGAAAATAACTACCTAGTTAGTAGTGCTACAGACTACTGGTGAATTTTCAATGACAAGCTAATGTTAAATGTCAATAGAAGATTACATTGGCTGGGGCACAAATGGTACTGTCAATGTCACTAGTCTTCCAACGGTGTTCCAACACAAAAATATTGAATAACGAAAAAAAGAATGGGTTCCATGGTCTCCACCAAAATTCAACTTGAATTTTGTTTGGTACTCCACCAGTGTCAAATGATTCAATCTAAATTAGCTTATTTTCTGTTGCAACTGAACAATTTCAGTTAGGTTGACAAAAATTCGGTTATTTATTCTCTTGAGACATCTAATTTTCTGTAGCTAATAAAGTATCTAAAGATATATTCGAACAAATTGATTGGCAACAAATCACAAAGAAACTTTGTTTTAAGAAGAAATCATGCTCCTGAATGGAATATGTATTTCCTTTGAACTTTTTATAGTGAATTATACCGTTTGTATTGTGTTTATAAAAAAAAGTCAATTAATGTTCTTGCCCCTGTGTTGTGCTAGGTGTTCAATGATATAAACGCAACAAGCAACAGACTAAAAAACAACTTTCATTATTAAAAAAAAAAAAACACAGATGATTTTTCATTTTTTTCTCTCCTTCTAAAGCCACCGGTAGTTATAAAAAGAAATCAATTAATTTCAACATTTTGCTTTGTCACGTTTGAAACTACATTATTTAAACCACAAACATCCTACACCTTCTTTAATATTTTCATTCTCATATGTTAATTAAAACTCTAAATTAATTAATTTCTAAACTATTTTTACTTATGCGCTTTAGCACCATTGACAGTTTATTTTCAATATTTTGTTTGATATTTTAGTTTAAGATCCAGCAACTAATATCGTTTAAACTTAGCATTTGACCATTAGCAAATGTTGCTCTGCTCTTTTAAGAAGGAATATTTGAAAAACAACATAATCCTCTAACACTTTGACTTATTGTTGCCTGACATAAACTTCAGTGTTTTGCAGTCTCCTTTGAAAAGCCACTTAAAGCTAAACATGGTACAAGTATATTGTAAACATAAACAATAATAGTTATCTGTGGAGTATTTATTAGGATGGCTTTTCTTTTTCACCTTTACCCACATGCTAAAAATAAATATGGTTCAACATGGTTACTACAACTATTATATGTTCTTTGTAACAAGATATTGTTGTCGTACACAAATAATTGTCATTTTCATTTAATTTCAACAATATCTTAGTTACTGTAAACATTTGTAATGTAAACTTTTGTAAAACTTTTAACTCAAGTATTTTTTGATTTTTTTTATCGTTACCTTTGTAAAGCATGTCAGTTATTAGGTTTAATGTCAATTATGTTCATTTGTTGTTAATCTGATTAAAATGAGTGACCAGAAAAAAGTGCATACTAAAATTATTAAATATTTTCAACAAAACCCAACTTTGTCCTACAAAAAGTTGGCATTGCATTCAAAGGTCTGCAGTCAAACTGTTTCCAATGCTTTTCAGCAGTATCGGGAGAACTTGTCCGTTAATAGAAAACCTGGTTCAGGCAGTAGGAATGGTTCACATGATGTTTATTAAGCGAAAGAAATAGAAAGCATTTTCAAAAGAGCTCCCAACACATCCGGTAGGAAAGCAGCCCGGTTAACTCAGTGCTCGGACTATTTGTAACGAAAACTTAAAGCCAATGCAGGTTTAAGAACACACAAGGCTTAAAAAGTTCCTGACAGGAACGCTGCTAAAAATTTAGATGCCAAAAACAGAGCACGGAAATTGAAGTCAAGTTTTATAAAAAAATATTCCTGCTGCATAATGGATGACGAAACGTATGTTCTGGCAGATTTTTCGCAGCTTCCGGATCAAAATTTTGATGTTGCTGATGCTCGAGGGAATGTTGAAGAAAAGTTTAGGACCCAAAAGCAGAAACAATTTCCCAAAAAGTTCTTGGTATGGCAAACAATATGTAATTGCGGCAAAAAAGCCAAACATTTGTTACAAAGGGCTCTATAAATACCAAAATATACATCAAGGAATGATAACAAAAAAGACTGCTTCCATTCATAAGACCTCTTAGTATGTCCACTTATTTTTGGCCAGATTTGGCACCCTGTCACTATGGTAAGAAAGGTCTTGAGTGGTAAAAGAACAATTATGTGGTATTTGTACCAAGAAAGGCAAATTCTCCAAACTGCCTGGAGCTAAGGCCTGTGGAGTGATATTAGGATCTTGTTAAAAGAGAATTGAAGAGCACAAAAAGGGTGTCCAAAAGTGTGGTAGATTTTAAACAGAGATGGACAACCTGTTCGAACAAAGTGACAGAAATCACTATTAAAACCATAATGGAAGTGTTCCAAAAAAGGTTCAAAATTTCATCACTAGTGATTAGAATTAAACATTTTTTTTGGGAAAATTGTGACAATAATTTCAATCAAATAAAAAAAAATTTAAATTGTAGGTTTAGTGGTTTCATTTTTATTAACATATATGTATGTTAAGAATTTTTGAATCTCAGTCCTTATGTATATTGTTACGTTTTAACCTTTATAAAACGTTGGTTTATTTCCTTTAAATAAACCGGATACTTTTGATTGTAAATAAAAACAGTTTTAGTAGTTTAAAATTGTAACAACTCTTTTTTTATTAAAATGTATAACAACAACAGTCTAAAATAGTAACCAAGTGTTTTTAGTACACACGTTTATAACGCACAAACTTAAATGTACAAGACAGTTGACGTTAACTCTAACAGCGCCTATGATCAACTCATTCACGACTGCAACCTCTGCCACTATTTATACACACGCCATCTTTCGTGAATCTTCTACAATGCTCTTAACGGTCAAAACTCGTATGTACGAATTCTAGAGCTTTCGATATTAATGTCACAAATTTCTACTTATTTCTAAATTTAACAATTTCGTCTAACTTTTAATAAAAATATGTTGAGTTTGACACAGTATTGTTGAACGACTGCGATATTGAATTTGGATTCGCATGTTCTAATTACCAATAATAGTAAGTTAAATACATGATATTTACAAAAGACATTAACGATAAACGACGACCTTGGCAGGGTAGAAAATGCATTACAATTTTCCAATTTTCTTAGATTTTAATTAAAATAAATGAACTTAAGCCAAAATTAATAATTTACTTTCAAATTTTTTTACTAAATCCGATTTGGCTAAAATTTGTAGTATTAGGTTTTTAGCAACGGAAAACAATTTTAGACCTTGGGGACATTGATAATTCAAAAAGCGCTAAATAAGTACCACCCTAATAAACTATATTACACTGCTATAATTTCATAAACGTAATTTGTTCCTTTGAACTCAATTCAAAAAATACGAAACATTAATTGGGCACTGTTAAAGAAAAATATTTACTTGAAATTGGATGCAGAAAGTAATGCAAAATATATGTATGCCTTTAAATTTGTCACATTTAAGCATCTCATAACACTATGCTACAAAACAAACTAAATTTGAAGGATAAGAATAAACAAACATTTTACAGAATTTGAAGAATTTATGTAAAACTTTATGTATGCATTACTTTGTAACTTTAATAGCTACCCCTGCCTTACTATATACTATAGATTCTATAAAAACTTTCTGGCGATTCGCACAGAATAAATGTGACTTTTAGAATTGATTATTTATTCTAAAAATAGGCATTTCTAACATAATTAGAAAAGGAAATTATTTCAAATTTAAACATTTTTTAAAATTCCTGGGGATTTTCTTTATTGGTAGAATTTTCACTGTAGCACAGTGTTGAAAGGAATGAATGTTAAGAAAATATGTGTTGTGAGAGAGAAAATATCAACATAACAAATATTTTGCACTGAATATCTGTTATTGAGTTGTTGTTAAGTTTCTTTGTAAAACAATTTGTATACGGAAATAAATTAAACAGTTATTTTTAACTCCAAAACAAAAACAGATTTTGTCCTTTTTACTATTATTATTTATACGGAATATTCGAAATGGACTTTTATTATAATAAAGAGCATTTAAAAACAACGTTGGCAATCGTTATTTTTAAATTTTAACAAAGATAGATCCTTACTTGTTAACGTCAATAGGCTATTTTCAGAACTTGTATCAGAACGTAATAAATAGTGGTAAAAACAAGTAAAATTAATAGCTTTTGTTTTTAAACAATGATAATTCTTTATATTAAAGCGATAAAATTGTTATTTTACATTTACTAGAAAAGTACCTTTTCGAAAGTCTATCTTCGGCGGCGTAAAAATAATGGGTTTATCTTTAATAAATGATCTACAGAACTTTTAATACTGATTTGTTAAAACACACCGAAACTCATTAACAACATACATTTGGAAAATTCACGCAAAAGGGGTGAAATAGGGAAAAGATTTGTGTTTTTGGTACTTTTTTGGTACCTTTTGTAACTGTTGTTATAAGACTACCAAATTTGTTTTGTAGCTTTATTGCAATAAATTGCAATATAAGATTAAATAAAAATGTGTATTTGCTAAATCTAAAACTAATGGGCAAAAACGGAATGGTACTTTTGTTGGTACCTTTTTAATACTTTGTTCTAAATCACAAGCATGTGTATTTAAAAAGTTCTTTAAGCACACTCGTTTACAAAATATAATTTCTCTTTGGGAAATACAAAATTTGAAGGTAAAAGGTGTAAACATTTATAGTTTTGGAATTTCCACATTTTTTTTATTTTAACCTATGACGTTTTTTGGCTGATATGTTTTCTAAATATGTACAAAAAAAATATTTAAAGAAGACATTAATAAAAGGAGTGAGATCGAAAAATTCTTAACATACGTATATGTTAATATAAAAAAAACCACTAAACTTACAGATTTATTACCCCCATATGCATAAACATTTTATAAATTTATCAAAGGTTTATTAAACAAAAATTTTTTTTTATTTGATTGAAATTATTGTCACAATTTACAAAAAAAAATTATTTGTATAGTTTTAATCATTAGTGATGAAATTTTGAAACTTTTTCGGAAACCCTTCCATTAACGTTTTTATAGTGCTTTCTGTCACTTTGCTCCATCTCCGTTTAAAATCTACCACACTTTTGGACACCTTTTGTATGCTCTTCAATTCTCTTTTAATAAGAGCCCAATATCATTCCACTGGCCTTAGCTTCACATTATTGTTCTTGTACCACTCAAGGGCTTGTTTACCATAGTGACAGGATGCCAAGTCAGGCCAAAAATAAGTAGACACATTATGAAATCTTATGAATGGAAGCAGAATTTTTTGTAAACTTTCCTTGATGTAAATTTTGGTATTAGAGCCCGTTGTAACATATGATTGGCTTCTTTTGCCTCCGCTACATATTACTTGCCATACCAAAAACTTTTTGGGAAATTTTGTCTGCTTTGGGTCCTAAACTTTTCTTCAACATTCCGTAGAGCATAAGCAACATAACATTTTTGACCAGGAAGTATGTTCTCCCAGAACATACGTTTCATCATCCATTATGCAATTTCTTCAATTTCCGAGCTCTGTTTTTGGCAGCGTTCCTGTCAGGAACTTTTTGAGCCTTGTATGTTTTTAGACCTGCATTAGCTTTAACTTTTGGCACCAAATAGTCCGTGCACTGAGCTAACCAGGTTGCTTTCCTACCGGATGTGTTGGGAGCTCTTTTGAAAATGATTTCTATTTTTTTGGCTTTAGATACATCATGTGGACCATTCCTTCTACATGAACCAGATTTTCTATCAACGGACAAGTTCTCCCGGTACTGTTGAATTTCATTGGAAACAGTTTGACGGCAGACCTTTGATTGTTTGGCCAACTTTTTGTAGGACCAAGTTGGGTTTTGTTGAAAATATTTAATAATTTTAGAACGCACTTTTCTCTGGTCGCTTATTTTGATCAGATTAACAACAAATGAATATAATTGGGTTAAAAGTTTTAATGAAAAACGTGTGTTAAGAATTTTACGATCTCACTCCTAGAAATTCCACTCGAATCTACGTATTGATGAACTGAACACGAGAATAATTTAAGAAAAAAAAGCTATTGTAAAGAAAGATTTCAGTTCCCTACTACTGGTGGAAAAACTCAATTAGAGTCTTAAGAACATTTTTTTCTAAATTAATCTCAGACATTTCGTTTCAAGTTTCTATATTTTTCAACTTACTGGAACAAAATATTTAGCACTTATTATAACTTTCACCATAAGTGGCATTTTTCATTTGCGACCAATATATTCTGGATCGTAGCTATGTCCGTCTGTATGTTGAAATCTACTTTCCGTAGCCCCAAATAACTTACATACTTACATGATTCATACATAAAATCGAGCCACAAATGGCTAAGATATAAGGAAAATACCAGGACCACTTCGATTTTTGGCCTATTTTCTATATATCTATATATAGATTACTTAGTCATTAATATAGACAATATGGATTTCTAATGATAGATATTGTAAAGTCATTTCCAACGACGTTTTTAAGGCCATTGTAAGTTGGATCTACAATGGGCACTCTTACTTGTTTTGTTATTTTTATTCTGAAGAATGTCCTTTTATTGACCAAAATTTGTTCGAAATTAAATTTATAAATATTTTTTCCTTAAGTTGAATATAAGTTTATTTAAATTAACTTAGACTTACAAAAGTTTAATAAATAACCAATTAGTGATATTTTTATTAAACTAATGATCACGCTAATCAGAAATTTTATTTATAAATGTACTTACATTAGAGTTCATTAGGACTAAATTTTTAGGAATATCAATAATTACTGAATGTTTAAAAATTCAGAATCAAAATTTTATTCGGACATAAATACCAGAGAGTCTATTTTTATGTTTTTAGCTTTATAAGGGGACATTTTTGATCAATGAAGAGTAAACATTTGATATTTCTTTTCAAGTAAGGCTGAAATGATTTGGAATTTAGAACCATAGAGAAAATATACATAGAGCGGAAACTCTCCTGTCAAAGACCTAACTCAGTTATCAAAAACCTGTGTGGTGAGAATGTATTAGTAAATAAAACTATGTGAAAACAAAAACAACACTCGTCCCAGCAGTTCTAGGAGACAGTCCAGAAGTTGTGATTTCACCCATAATTTAGGGTGGGAACTAGTTACTTCAATAGGTACAAGAATAGTTATTTTAACCCGTGTATGTCCTAAGCTGGGGTCCAATTGACCCTTTTTGACTACAACGAGTCAAAAAAGTAGTCAACGCATTGGATTCAGCTAAATAACTAGTTATTATACCCTACACCACCATAGTGGGGAGGGTATATTGGATTTGTGCAGATGTTTGTAACGCTCAAAATATTAGTCTAACACCCACCTTAAAGTATACCGATTGACTCAGAATCACTTTCGGAGTCGATTAAACGATGTCCGTCCGTCCATCCGTCCGTCTGGCTGGCTGGTTGTCCATGTAAACCTTGTGCGCAGAGTACAGGTCGTAATCTTGAAGATATTTCGATAAAATTTGGTACATATCATTTTTTTTGCCCAAGGACGATCCCTATTGAAACTGGCTGAAATCGGTCCATTATTTGACCTAGCCCCCATACAAATGTCCTCCCGAAAGTGGATTTTATCCGTCAAAAATGTTTAATTTATATAGGTATCTACACAAGTTTTTGTCCAAATAAGTTTTATATATAGGGAATTCATGTCACCAAATTTTATTATGATCGGTCCATAATTAGTCATAGCTCCCATATAAGGCCTGCTTCCGATAATCACTTTAACGAGCATAAATCTCCTACAATTGTTGGTATACACATAAAATTCAACATAAAAAACTTTCATATAAACATTTATCACGTGACCAAATTTCGTGGTGATCGGTCCATAATTTGTCATAGCTCCCATATAAGGCCCACTTCCGAAAATCGCTCACGAACATAAATTATTGAAATTTTGAAAGAAAAATGTTTTTGCTCATTTACTTAGTGTAGGGTATTATCTGGTCGGGCTTGACCGACCATACTTTCTTACTTGTTTTTATATGCGTTAATGTATTTTTGGGTTGGAATATGGAAGCTATGACCTATTATGAGTCAATCGTCATTAAATATTTTAACGTGACTTCTGTGTATTTTAATTGAATTTCATCTTTACAAGAGTTTTATGGGTATTATAGTTATTATCAAAAGTGGAACTTATATGGGAGCTATGGTCAGATATGGTTCGATATTCAAAAAATCCAGTAGTATAATTACTGGATACAAATGGCTGATCTGTATATAATTGTTTTGATATCGATATATTTTAGATATTTATGCAGGTTAATGTATTTTTCGGAAGTGGTCATTATATGGGAGCTAGGACCAATTATAGGCCAATCATAAATCATAAAATTCGGCGCTGCGACTTTTGTATATATGGGGATTATTTGTGTCGAATTTCAACTCAATAGCGATATTTATAAGATATTTATGAGCGTTAAAGTGGTTTTCGGAAGTGAACTTTGTATGGGGGCTATGGTCAAATATGGGCCGATCCACGAAAAATTTTGCCTTGTGATTTTAGCACGAAACAATTTTTTTCTGAATTTTGTATGGATACTGCAATTCTGTAGGCATTTATAGATTATAGTACCATATTTCGGGAAGAAATTTGTATGGAGGCTAGGAGAAATCTTGGACCGTAAAAATAACGAATGTAAAATTTTATGGTATTATCTGCAATATATTTACAGAAATAACAAAAGATATATGAAAATTATAATTTTTTTTTTTAGGTAGTCTCACATTTTGATTCATAACTTTGGGCCTACTGTACCGATTTTGGTGATTTTCAATACCAAACAGCTTAGGACAATAATAAGCATTTTTTTGGGGAGTTTACTAAGTGTGTTTGTATATTTTGGACGTGAGCGTGTTTTACACAGACGGACAGACACACGGACATAGCTCAATCGACTTAAAATTTCATAAGGATCAATAATATATATACTTTGTTGGGCCTCAGATGAATATTTCTGAATGTTACACACTGCATGACAAACTTATATATACCCTCATTCACCACTTATGGTGGTGGGGGGTATAAAATAATTTAAAAAAAAAATTTTAAAAACAAAATTGTGTTTACCTAAAAATTTGTATTTTATAGTATAATTTGGTAAAGGGTATATAAGATTCGGCACAACCGGATATAGCTCTCTTACTTGTTTTGTTAGTAATTTTGGTCCATACATCCCTCTTCGTTATTTTTAGTCTGCAGAATGTCCTTTTATAAATCGAAATTTGTTCGAAATGAAATTAACAAATATTTGTTCCTCAACGGAGATCTATTTCAAATCGGGACACTCTAATATTTATGATAAGTTGAATATAATTTCTTAATTGCGCAAAAACAAATTAAAACAAAACAATTGTATTTGATTTTACATTAAATACATTTAATAAATAACCAATTAATGTTAGTTTTACTAAATTAGAGTACATTTACAAAATTTAGTCCTAAATTTTTAGGAATTTCAATCATTACTGATTGTTTGAAAATTCAGAAACAAAATTTTATTCGTATTTTTCTTGTATTTTTCTTTATAAGGGAACATTTTTACATCAATGAAAACTAAACATTTGATATTTCTTATCATGTAGGGCTGAAATGATTTGTAATTTAGAACCATAGAGAAAATATATATAGAGCGTACACTCTCCTGTTAGTGGTGAGAATGTATTAGTAAATAAAACTATGGGAAAACAAAAACAACACTCGTATGCGTAACTTTTTTGAGTAATTTTTTTGTTTGTGTTTTTTTTCTAGTTTCCGCTTAATGTTTATTTTCTCTATATTTAGAACTATAAGAAAAAAAAATAAAATTTGTTCTCCTAGAGAATGAACTGCTAGAGCATAATTTTCATTCGCTGGTATTAAAATTAAATCCCTATGCAACCATCAATATTCAACGCAACTAATATACCTGCAACTAATATACACATACATATGAAAAAAGAATATAACTTATTTAAGTTAAGCTATAAAATCAAATTCTTATTATACTTTAATAAAATTAAATGCAAAATACTCACCCGTTCAGAATAAAACAAGTACGAAAGTATGGTCGGTCAAGCCCGACCATATAATACCCTACACAAAGTAAATGAACAAAAACATTTTTCTTTCAAAATTTCAATAATTTATATTCGTGAGTGATTATCGGAAGTGGGCCTTATATGGGAGCTATGACAAATTATGGACCGATCACCATGAAATTTGGTCATGTGATTAATGTCTATATGAAAGTTATTTATGTTGCATTTTATGTGTATAGCAACATTTTAAGGAGATTTATGCTCGTTAAAGTGATTATCGGAAGCAGGTCTTATATGGGAGCTATGACTAATTATGGACCGATCATAATAAAATTTAGAGACATGAATTCAGTATATATAATAATTATTTGGAGAGAAATTTGTGTAGATACCTATATAAATTAAACATTTATGACCGATAAAGTCCAATTTCGGGAGGACATTTGTATGGGGGCTAAGTGAAATAATGGACCGATTTCAGCCAGTTTCAATAGGCTTCGTCCTTGGGCCAAACAAATTATATGTACCAAATTTTATCGAAATATCTCCAAAATTTCAACCTGTACTCTGCGCACAAGGTTTACATGGACAGCCAGCCAGCCATCCAGCCAGACGGACGGACATCGTTTAATCGACTCAGAAAGTGATTCTAAGTCGATCGGTATACTTTAAGGTGGGTGTTAGACTAATATTTTTGGGCGTTACAAACATCTGCACAAATCCATTATACCCTCCCCACTATGGTGGTGTAGGGTATAAAAATTAAACCCAGTACAGCACCAGGTACATAAAACACTAGTATTTAAACTATCAGCCCATGTAAAGTTGATTGATTTTCAAACAAATTTAAATCGTGAATAAAATCGCCAGTTTTTTTTAATTTAAAAGAATCAAATTTGAAATGGCCAAATGGAATTTTTTTAACAAATATGGTAAAAATCTAAAGACTTTGGGTTAAAAAATTGTGCTATTTCTTTGAGCTTTGTTGGAATTCATAATATATTAAATAAGTTTTAAAAATTTCAATTCGTATCATATATACAAATTGCATTTTAGTGATGATGACACAATTTGTTTAACTTTACATATATAAAAAGCTGTAATGTCTTTGAATTCCTGTGAAATTTACTTATAACATAAGTATATTTAACTCACTTTAATGTTACCCATAATTTGTGAAAAGAAGGTACAGTTTCCTTCCAGCTTATAGTATTTTTTAGCATATCAAACAAATGCATGCAAATCTTGTTAACGAAACTTAAGTTAACAACAGCAAACTAAATAAAGAAACTTTAATGAACATATCGCTCAGTTGCTGCAACGTTGTCATAACTCAAAAAATTAACTTTCTCAGGAGGCAGATTTTTAGTGTAATTTTTGGAAAATAGTTCACAAGACTTTGCAGGTTATTAAAACAACCAATTTACTATGCAATTGTGTTATTGACTCGAAATTTGGGTTTTTTGAATTATGACGTTGTTGCAGCAAATGAGCGATATGTACTTATTGCCTTGTACTCGTATAAAAACTTATTAACCGAACAACTTTCAATAAATATTGGAAACATATCATTTGCCAATTTATGAAAAAACTTTCTAGGTCAAACCGTTCATTCCCTTTTTCTTATGTGTATAGGGTCTTGTAACCAACACAGGCTATATTTTTTATGTTTTCTTTTATCTGGTCATTTATTTTCAGTACTTTTTCTTATATTCATTAAGATAGTTTTTTTTATACAAATTTCTTAATAAAGAAAACAATACATATTGAAATTCCTTGATGTTCACATATTGCCAAAAGATGCTGACAAGAAAATTAACCCTTTTTCATGTTAAAGTCTGGCAGCAAGACAATATCTTTTTTTTAGTGTTTCAAATTTATTGCATGTTGTTTCTTTATATTATGTAATATTTACTATTAATAAAGTTTCTCGTTAAATAAAAATCTCAATAATGTGAATTTTCTTAAGATGTTTATTTTTATTGTCATGCTGGTTATAAGATTAACTATTTGCTTAGATTAAGTAGTTTAATAATGGCCAAAATGTCTTGAAACACATGAAACAATGCCAATATTTGTGCTTTCAAGTTGTTGTTTATAAATATTGAGTTTTTTGTCTATAAAATGGTATGGGCAGACCCACCTTAAAGTATACCAATATGCTCAGGATCACTCTCTGAGTCGATTAAGCGATGTCCGTCAGTTACTTAATTTTTACACGTTACAAACATCCGCACTAACCTAATATACTGTCCCCACTATGCTGGTGTGGTGGTAAAAATAAAACTAGGATTAAAAAATTGGTCAAAAATCAAAGTAGTCATGGTTTTTGGTTTATATCTCAGTCATTGTCTCGATTTTAAATAGTAACCGAACCGGAAGAATTCCCGATATATTGATGAATGAATCACGTATGCAAGTTATATGGGGGCTACGGAAAGTTGATTTCAACATACAGACGGACAGATGGACATGTCTATATCGACTCCGCTATCTATAACGATCCAGAATATATATGAAACATGTATAAATTACAAACGGAATGACAAACTTATGTACATATACCCTTGCCGCTCATGGTGAACGGTATAAAAAAAAAACAGAGTATCAAAAATTCATTCATTTGTCACTCATGGTCATGAAAAAAATTGTTGATTTTGTTTGTGTTTTATTCTATTCGTGTATGAAAAAAACAAAAAATTGTTTGCTTTATTCATTCATGTATGATAGGATTTGTATTGTTTTTTATTGTTATACAAAATTAAGAAAATAAGAGCGATTTTTATACCCTACACCACCATAGTGGGGAGCGTATAATGGATTTGTGCAGATGTTTGTAACGCCCAAAAATATTAGTCCCACCTTAAAGTATACCGATCGACTCAGAATAACTTTCTGAGTCGATTAAATGATTTCCGTCCGTCTGGCTGGTTGTCCATGTAAATTTTGTGCGCAGAGTACAGGTAGCAATCTTGAAGATATTTCAATAAAATTTAGTACATATCATTTTTTCTGTCCAAGAACCAAGCCTATTGAAACTGGTTGAAATCGGTTCATTATTTCACCTAGCCCCCATACAAATGACCTCCCGAAATTGGACTTTATCGGTCATAAATGTTTAATTTATATATGTATCTACATAAGTTTTTCTCTAAATAAGTTTTGTATATACAGAATTCATGTCACCAAATTTTATTATGATCGGTTCATAATTAGTCATAGCTCACATATAAGGCCTACTTCCAATAATCACTTTAACGAGCATAAATCTCTTAACAATGTTGGTATACACATAAAATGCAACATAAATAACTTTCATATAGAAATTAATCACACCACTTAATTTCATGGTGATCGGTCCATAATTTGTCATAGCTCCCATATAAGACCCACTTCCGAAAATCGCTCACAAATATAAATTATTGAAATTTTAAAAGAAAAATGTTTTTGCTCATTTACTTAATGTAGGGTATTATTGTTTTTCATACACTTGTTCATTTTTGAGAAGTAACATTTTTATAAATTTTTCACAATTGAAGAGCATCAAGTTTTATTCACACGGTTGGAGGAGCTGAGGGGTTTTTGAGTTGATTTTCAGTTTTAAAGGGGTAATGGGGTTCAGTGCGTGGCCCCTAAAAGTTGGTCACCTCGGGTCTCAAATTTTAAATAAAAAATCGCCAAAAATACATTTATGATCCGAATGAGCTGAAATTTAAAATGTAAATAGCCCTTGAGCACTTTTAGTTGAAGAGATATTTGAATTTATTTATTTTTAAATTTTGCTCGAACTTTTTAGATATGGCGGGCTTATAAAGGGTCGAAATTTTTTTTTTAAATATCAGCTATATTGCCAACAAAATGCTAAATAAAAAGTTACACGCATGCAAAGTTAGAACATTAAAAAGGCCCGTATTTTTATTTTCTTCTATTTTTATTGCCTTCTATGGGGAAACAAACAAATAAAACAAACTCATACATGAATATAAAGAAGTCCGACCATACCCAGCTAGCATTTTTAATCATGGAATAGTCTACTGGGAATCTCTTGAAGGGCGTTTTTGATCGTCGACGAGCGCATTTTTTAATCACAGAAGATCCCTTGCATGGGAGTTAATGTTCCATGAGCTGATTCTTCTGTGAGATTCTTCCACAACACAGCGAAAGACGCTAATATTATTCGTAGAGAGAATCGTTTGTGATTTGTGTAGAGAATCGTATGAGACTCATCTGGAGTTTATCTTATAACTCGTGAAATGGTGTGCTGTATACTTCTTATATGATTCATACAGACCTTAAGTTCACTTTTTAATTATTACTGAACACTTTAAATTCAAAACTTAAATAATTGGTTTATGAAAAACGAAGAATAAGCTATGACACGCTGTTTGTTTCTGTTTATCTATAACAGTAAATTGTATATTTGTTAATCAATAATAAACATTTTACATATATATGGTTACAGAAGCAACATTTAGTGTTGCCATTCTTATAAACAATGCTAATAACCGCATGCTATCAACATTATTGATAAGTAGAAACTTCTACTGATGGACGTGTTTATAAACATGATGAATGTTGCAGGCAGTCGTTACAGACCGTTAAATTCAAATCGCCACATTCGTGACAGTATTCTATATATCTATGTAGTTGTAATAAGGCTTGTATTTCATTTCATTAATTAGAGGAAGGACTCTTGTAGCTTTCGTATATCCTTATTAATAGAAACACCTTAAAACATTTTAAAATAATTATATTTTATAATTTAAAATAATTATAATAAATGTAATGACTAAAAAAAAAAAAAAAAATAGAAATTTTCATATAAAAACTTTTGAGGGCGGTTCTTCATTAAAAACTTATTTTACTGTACACCATATGATGGTGCGGGCGGGTATTACGCATTTGTGCTAATGTTTGTAACTCTCAAAAATATTTGTCCAACACCCAATCAATTCAAAAAAACAAGTAAGAGTGTTACATTCTACTATGACGAGTCCTATACCCACCATCTTGAAACTTGAAACAGTTATTGTCCGAACTGTACAGAATTTGATAGAGTGACTTATAGCTGATTTGTGCAACATTTTATCAGGCTTGCCGCATGATCAACATATTTATGACTGCTCAAGCAGTATTCCGGAGGGACAATTGTATGGGGTTTAGGTGAAATCATGGAGCGATATTGCCCATTTTAAACACTAATCAAACCTTATCAATAGAGGGTATTTGTGAAAAATTGCAGTCAGCAATCTCTCTCCGTTGGGGCCCCATTCAGACAGAGAGATGGACGGACATAGATCGCCTTAGAATCTTATGAGGACCAAGTATATATATACTTTTTGGTTCTACGGAATGACAATATCAATATAACCCCCACTATTTTTTGATGCTGTGTATAAAAATATGAAATTCAGTTGTAATTGCGTAATAACTTATTTTAACATTTTTCAAAAATGCACAATTTTAGCTTAAAGTAAATTCATTTATTCCATCTTGAATTACATTTCACTTAATATCTACTTAAAAGGGAATTTAAAAATTTACATTTTGTTTGCCACTTTTCACGCTTTTGTTATTGTTTAATTTTTTCTTTTTGCAACCACAACCGCATTGTTGAAAGTATACAATTTGTTTAATTCTTCTTTTTGGTTCAGAAAGTTTACAACTCTTTACTAAGTCGTCATTTTGTTTTTTCATGCGTGATTCAAGTATGTTGTATGAGAAATTGAGTTAAAGCAATTGTTTTTTATTTATTTATTTTATATATTTTGCTCATAAAAGAAATTTTGTAAGAAATTTTTCAGCGTAAATAATTTGGTTACAAATGTTCATGAAATTCGCATGAAAAGCTAAAATGTTACCATTATTTCAAAGGAGTCTTAAATCTATTATAATTCCGTAAAATTAATATTATATAAGGGAACTTGACATTATATTGTTAATTGACTTTTTATAAACAGCATATTTTTATAATTATAATATTAAAAAGGCTGAAATAAAAGCCTTTACATATTATATATTTCATATTATGTACATATTTCGTTTATAAATGTTTATGTATAAGAAATTACGGATTAATTAATACGATTATTTGCGCTTAAAACTATATTAATATAAACAATCACATAAATATATATTTAATCGTATCCTTATATATACATTATAAGTACGTATTTCCCACAATAATTCTAGATAATTTAATAATGCACACACAAAAAATGCTCATCATGGCGTATGATTTTTTTTTTCTTTCAGTAATTTATATTAATCATACGTGATGGTGTTAATAATTTCAACTCAACAAGTACGAGATTTTTATATAACTTCATTTCCAATTTTTTAATAAATACGTGTGGGATATTACACAGAAAAAATAAATGAATAATTCGACTGAATTTTTTAATAAATATTATTAACTCAATATTGCTTTTTTCCAATATTTTGTTGATTCACTTTCAGAATATATTCATTGAGTTATTCGTCATTTAAAATAAAGTGCTGAACATTTGTACAAAAAAATGATAATGTTTAGAGATTGCAAAGTAATAATGTTATAAAAAAATTATTAGATTAAATGTTCATTAAAAAATCTTCCAGAGATGTTTACATTTAAAATAAGAACACGCGTTTTTCCCAAGTATTATTTGATTTTTTTTATCAAGTTACCTTTGTAAAATATGTCCGTTATTATGTTTAATGTCAATTATGTTCATTTGTTGTTAATCTGATTAAAATGAGTGACCAGAAAAAAGTGCGAACTAAAATTATTAACGGTCTAATTCATAATGACTTAAAACAGCTATATAAGCCGTTAATAAGAAAAAAATCAAAAAACTGTATTCATAAACGTTTAATAGTCTTATAAGTCTGTTATAAACCATTCATAAATTTGAAATATTTATTGTAGCTTCAACACTACTATAAACCAACTTTAAGGTATTCTTTTTACATTTTATCTGGAAAAAAGGGAATTTTAAAGATAATTTTTTTATACATTTGCAATAATAGACGATACTATTGCAATTGACAAACGTAATTTTAACTTCGCTGGGGAATACGTTCCAATATAATAATATATGATTTTGTTTCAAATTCCTCCGGCAGTGATCTATATGAGGTTCGCAAGTGAGTTTGATTGCCATTTTTGTCATTTTCTTTTAACCTGTAACTCCATGTAGTAATAAAACGTGATAACATTGTGGAAGGAGGTCCACACAATCTAATATATCCATTCCGGAATTAAAATTATGTGTTTCCTTGTAGAAATTTATTAAATTTGGTTAAAAATTAACAAAATGACAATAAAAATAAATTAATAAAACAAATTATAAAACAGTGATGTTTATTTTATCACAGAATATTCGTCATTCGAATACCTTTAATAATAATTGAAATAAAATATATAAAAACGTTTGTATATTAATACATTTTAGCTTAATGTAAATTTACTAGAATCATATATACATTTTTTATCTAAAAATTAGTTTTTATCTTCAAAAAAGGTATTAATAATAAAAACAAACAATAAAAAAAAGAGAATTAACGAATATTTTATCCTAATTGCAAGCAACACTAACAACGAAAAAGGGGAAATAACTGAGAAGCATTGCCAGATTAGACAAAAAACAGTACATTACTTATTGTGGCTTTAACAAACGTTTATGAATAAAATACCTTTATTAAAGGTTTATAAAGCTAAAGTGCTTGTTAACAAATTTGTGTTTTAAATCTACAATAAGGTTTTATTATGAATTAGACCGTAAATATTTTCAACAAAACCCAACTTAGTCCTACAAAAAGTTGGTAAAGCATTCAAAGGTCTGCCATCAAACTTTTTCCAATGTTATTAAACAGTAGCGGGATAACTTGTCCGTTGACATAAAACCTGATACAGGTAGAATGAATGGTCCACATGATGTTCATTAAGCCAAAAAATAGAAAGCATTTTCAAAAGAGCTCCCAACACCTCCGTTAGGAATGCAGCACGGTTAGGTCAGTACTCGGGCTATTTGGTACGAAAAGTTAATGCCAATGCAGTTTTAAAAACATACAAAAAGTTCCTGACAGGAACTCTGCTAAAAATTTAGAGGCCAAAAACAGAGCACGGAAATTGTATACAAAAAATATATCTGCTGCATAATGGATGATGAAATGTACGTATGGGAAATTTTTCGCAGCTTCTGGTTAAATTTTTTTATGTTGCAGATGCTCGTGGGAATGTTTAGGACTCAATAGCAGACAAAATTTCCCAAAAAGTTCTTGGTTTGGCAAGCAATATGCAGTTGCGGCAAAAAAGCCAAACATTTGTTACAAAGGGCTCTATAAATACCGAAATTTATATCAAGGAATGTTTACAAAAATGGATGTTTCCATTCATAAGACTTCTTTATGTGTCCACTTATTTTTGGCCTAATTTGGCACCCTGTCACTATGGTAAGAAAGGTCTTGAGTGGTAAAATAACAATAATGTGGTATTTGTACCAAGGAAGGCAAATTCACCAAACTGCCTGGAGCTAAGGCCAGAGCACAAAAGAGGTGTCCAAAAGTGTGGTAGAGATGGACAACCTGTTCGAACAAAGTGACATAAAGCACTATTAAAACCATAATGGAAGGGTTTCCGAAAAAGGTTCAAAATTTCATCATTAGTGATAAGAACTATAAAAATATTTTTTTTGTAAATTGGAACAATAATTTCAATCAAATAAAAGAAGATTCAAAACTTTAAGTTTAGTGGTTTCATTTTTATTAACATATATGTATGTTAAAAATTTTTCAATCTCAGTCCTTAGTACCTGACAATATTTTGATGCAATTTTTTGATTACCTTAGTTTCAATGTGTTTACTATTGAATGGCATTAAATCGGAGTTAACAAAAAGTTGGACTTTTGGTCGATGAAATCGAGATCTGAACCACAGTGCCTCGCAACTTCTAAACCATGAGACACAAACTGAAACAAAATCGACGCAACTTTGAAATCACTGATATTTTAAGAAGACGCAGCTTCGAAACGTTGCAAATCGAAGCGACGTAAACCGGGTTATTGCTGTATGAAAAAACAAGAGTTTTCAGTTTTTATATACCCTTCACCAAATATACTTTAAGAATATATTAAAACCAATTTTTGTTAAAAAAATTTTAGTAGCGAATGTAAGTAAAGATAAAATCACTGTTTATTGTTGGTGTTTTTGTGTAAACTTTAATGTTTTTACAAATAAAACTTTAGTCTTTATAATTCTAATTCACTTTATAGTTTGATTTGTATAATATTATTACGAAATTTCACTATTAATTTGAATTTAGCGATTTTAACACGGGTTTTCAAATCCAACAGCTTTTCTATACATTATCATAAGTGTATACTTGGCAGCACAGTGCTGCCAACATTAATTCTCAAAGCTGCTAACATAAACATTAAGGCTGCCGAATACTCTAGAAATGGACTCTAGCTTTGTCCGTTAGATAAATCATTAAGCTTCTAAAATATAGCACTGTGTATATAAATAGATACAGCAAGTTGCAGTGACTTTAGTTTATGATAGACGGCACAGATATATATACAAATTCGTCAAAACTGACGTATACAAAAGTGGGGTATCAGCTTTTTTTCATTTAACCCCATCGAAGAAAAAGGATACCCATACATTTTTCATACAAATTTGCTATTCCTTTCTGACGTTAGGGT
This sequence comes from Calliphora vomitoria, assembly GCA_942486065.2. Lineage (NCBI taxonomy): Eukaryota > Metazoa > Arthropoda > Insecta > Diptera > Calliphoridae > Calliphora > Calliphora vomitoria. Next base: position 109,476,279 of record OW818030.2, on the reverse strand, counting down.
TAAATGTGTGATGCCACTTTGATATATTTTAACACCGTGACGTATCTGCTCATCATCTGTGATAGACGGTGTTGAAATAACAAACTCTTATATGTACCCACACAATTCATGGACTGCGTTACACGATTTAGGTACCCTCTTAGCTATTACCAGGAGTGAATAATGAGTTATAGACTAAATGTTCCAAACATATGTGGTATCCATCACGTATTGTTTTCGAGGTACATGTCAATTATTATTTTTACTACTCTCATTTAGTAGTTATTGATGATCGGCCGGCATGAGTTCTTGTGTTAACTGAACTTTATAAGTCTTTATGCAAAATACGGTGTAATGACGATTGTGGAATGCCCAATTCCAAAGAACGACGAGGAATGGACAAACCTGGGTTTTCTTCAACACATTGGGCTACAGCAGTAATATTAACAGTTGTTCTTGAGCGATGTGCACGGGTTTTATTCTTCACATCACTTACTTGTCCTAACAACTCGAATTTGTCCACCAATTTCTATATTGCGGTCCAACAAGGTGTTTCATGACGACCCAAAAATGCTTTAGTTTTGTGAACTGTGACCGCAAGATTTTCACCTTTTTTGTAGTGAATTTTAATAAATTCAATGCGTTGTTGAAGCGTGTATCGTTCTATTTTTAGTGATGGCGTAGTTTCTACTTGTCAAACGTCAAAGAATAAAAGCTTCAAAAGTGATAGCTACCGAAATACTGGGTGATTCAAAATAATACCTCTTGTTGGAAAATCCTTCATTATAAAATTTTACGTTATGAACAATTTCAGTTTTATAGTTAAATTTTTCAATATTTTATATTAAATTACATTGCATGGTCTTTATCTAATATATAGATATAAAATTGTTTGCATAATATCCATATATTGGTCAATTTTTCCAGATAAAACAACATTATCTGAAACGTAGAAATTATCAGCAAACATAGTTAAACATTCATTAATTTTAAAGCCATTCATTATCTTCAAAAAATGCATTAAATTTCCATCACATTTTGTAGCTAAATATTATGAAAAAATTCCCAGAAAAAAAAATTTTATGGAAAGTGAAATAATTTCACACAATCCTGTTTGAAAAAATATAAAAGCAATCATATTATTATGAATTGAATTCAATGAAATGAAATCATATCATATTATTTATATTGAATTTTTTTTCTATGTAACAAAAATGTATGGTTTTATTAACATTCTCATGACTTATGTAGATATTCGATAGCTGACTTGGATCTTTTGTTTTTTTTTTTTCATAATTTCTTAAAATATCTTGCCACAATTCTTTTATTTACAGGAAATATTTAAAACAAAAAAGTTTAAATCCATAATATACATACATGGTGACGTATGAATATTAGGATTTATTTAAAAATATAAATCATACGCACAGGTGTGCAAGATTAATAACTCAAACATTTGTTTCTTATAAAGCATTACAATGTGAGAACTTTAGAGAATTTTAAATAAAATAATAATTTTAATTTTAAACTAACACTTTTGAGAAACTAGTAAAATGTAATAAAGTATAATGATAAATTTCAGTTCAGCTATTCTTCAATAGTTACTATGCAAATTCCTTACTACGAGACATTAATTTTGTGTCTATTTATTTGATATATAGAAAATAAACTTTATAAATTTAATACAGCAATTCTTTGAAACACTTTTTAAATTAATTAAATTAAGATCTCTTGTATACTATAATCATTTAATTATATCTCATTGTTATAATATCCAATTACTGTAAACAATTAAAGTAATTACTTAATATTCATTTGAAATTTATCTTTGTTGTTGAATAAGGTTATTAGGAAATTAAAATATGTTCAAAGATTTCAAGGAATTTTATTTTCTAATATCATGTAATGGATTGTAATAATAGTTAGTACTACAAATTTAGAGAACTCATTAGCAGCTAGCTTAATCAGTTATAGTTTCATAGTTAAATAATAAAAAAAATGTGAAAGGCTTTTATCAAAAAGTAGCTTATTCTAGTGTGCTTCACTACCTCTATCTTAGTAGAATAATGAATATAAGTATATGTAAAAAGTATTTTATAAAAAATTAAATGAATATAATTAATAATGGCCTTTGTCAATAAATGTATAAAAAAATACTGCCATATTAAATTACCTTAATACTTTGTTTAAGAGTTTCGGTCGGCTATAATTTCGTATGTTTTTATAGTGGTAAAGTTTCGATCCAGCCTATTTACAATGACAAAAAAGCAAATATTCGAAAATAGCTATTTACCTTGTATATTCTGATGCGATCACTTATTCTCAGCTACGTACAATGGTAACAAAATACCTCAAGCAAAGTTTTGACAATCTCATTATTATGGTTCTCCAGATACTCAATAACAAATATTTACTTTGAGATCTTACTCACGTCCTGCAGTGTTAAGAAATTGCATCATGTGAATTTTGAAGAACTTCACAATTATAGTTCTCTAGATACTCTAAATTACTATTTACTTTATGTGGAAGGTGCCACGCCCACTAACACAATCCCGCCAATTTTCAGTTAAACTCCGTACAGTTATAAGAAATTGATTAGTAAAAACCTTTAAATACTTTTACAATTATTATTCTCCAGATATTCGCCCATTAATGTGATTCCGAAAATTGTCAGCGAAACTTTATACAATGCACAGTGTCAGATTTCATTGTTTTAGCGGGATTTAATTAAAAAAAACCGTTTTTTTTTTAAATTTTGAATATAATAAACAACAACCCTGGTATTTACAAAAATAAGTTTAAAAAAAAATATGTAAACAACAAAAATATAACGTTATCAAAGAGTGAGATGTTTAATTGACATAAAATTTTTTTAATAGTTCTTGCTAAAAGTAATCAATGTTTGGATGCGTTGAATTTTTTTGTTTTTTGATATTTTTTTTTAAATTCTTTTTGAATAGTAAAATACAATATTTAAACTAAATAAGAGTTTCATTACATTTCAAAATAAGGCCTGCCAAATTTGTTTATGAGTGATAATCAACACATCCATTTTAGGTAAGATTTTTTCTTAATTTTAAAATTGCCAAAAGTGCAGTGACCGGTAATGACCGCCACCATACCGCTCAATTGTGAACGTGTCAAGCCAAGAAGATATGTTGTTCGTACACGATTCAGTCGGGGCCATATCATTCTGGTAATTGTACATGTGGGTTCATAACCCCATCTTTCCTGAGCAAGCTCATAGTAGAAGTTACTAATGTGAAACTTGCATTTGGATAACGGAATCCCACATAGCCAGTCTATGTGTCCGTCAGGCAGCATGGGGCCCTTTTTCGCCAATTCATCAGCAACACAGTTGCCTATAGTATCTCCGTGTCCGCGTACCCACTGTACGACTGTTGAATACCTCGCCATCCTGTTTAAGGATGCCCGGCATACCTGGATCAAATTAGATGTTGTATATACACCTTTCAGAGATTTTATTGCGACCTGACTGTCAGTATATATACGAATATCCCTGCCTGATATCTTGTTATAAATAAGCCAGTTAACCGCCCTTTTGATGGCTAATACTTCAGCCTGAATTATGCTACATTCATTTGGAAGTCTAAAAGATAACCTAATGTCGAATTCCCCAATGTAGACACCTGCGCCAATTTGATCTCCTTTAATAGAACCGTCTGTATAGACTGAGAGACCCACTAACTAGCGACTAGTCTTTTTTAACCACTAACTAGCCATTCAGAAGAGAGACAGAAGAAACAGTTTTGGTCCGCGGTGATCACAGGTTGTCATCCTTTATTGATTTGGACCACTATTTACGGACTTATATCCACTTTTATGTTTTACTTGATTTTCATATAAAAATCGATTTCTGTTGGAAAATATAAGTGATCACAGATTATCATCCTTTATTGATTAGGACCACTATTCACCGACTTATAGCCACTCTAATATTTTACTTGATTTTCATATAAAAATCGATTTTTGGTGAAAAATATAAGTGACCACAGATTGTCATCCTTTATTGATTTGGACAACTATTTACGGACTTATAGCCACTTTTATGTGTTACTTGTTTTTCATAAAAAAAATATAAGTGATCACAGATTGTCATCATTTATTGATTTGGACCACTATTTACGGACTTATAGCCACTTTTATGTTTTACTTAATTTTCATATAAAAATCGGTTTTTTGTGAAAAATATAAGTGAACATAGATGATGGTCCTTTTTCTATTTGGACCACTATTAACCGACTTATAGCCACTTTTATGTTTTACTTGATTTTCATATCAAAATCGATTTTTTGTGAAAAATATAAGTGATCACAGATTGTCATCCTTTGTTGATTTGGACCACTATTTACCGACTTATAGCCACTTTTATGTTTCACTTGATTTTCATATTAAATTCAATTTTTGGTGGAAAATATAAGTGATCGCAGATTGTCATCCTTTATTGATTAGGTCCACTATTCACCGACTTATAGCCACTTTTATGTTTTACTTGATTTTCATATTAAAATCGATTTTTGGTGAAAATATAAATGTCTATGTTTCCGTCAGGTAACATGGCGCCTTTTTTCGCAAATCATCAGCAATGCAGTTGCCTGTATTATCTCCGTGTCCCTGTACCCATACGAGTACGACTGTTGAATGTCTCGCCATCCTGTTTAAGGATGCCCGACATTCCTGTACCAAATTAGATGTTGTGTATACACCTGTTAGAGATTTAATTGCGGCCTGACTGTCAGTATATATACGAATATCCCTGCCTGATATCTTGTTATAACTGAGCCATTTTTTAATGGCTGATATTTCAGCGTGAATTATGCTGCATTCATTTGGAAGTCTAAAAGATAACCTAGTTTCGAATTCCTGAATGTAGACACCAACGCCAACTCGATCTCCCCTCCTAGAGCCGTCCGTATAGACTGAGAGACCTGTTGTGTCGTGTAGAGGTCCGTCCATTGCTTCCGTGTTATGCGGAATTGAGAAACCAAAATTTCTCACTATGAAGGGCCTAGAAGTGCAGTAATAGATATTTTCCTACCTATTATACTGGCGTGACCATATGGAGCATATCTCCACGCCCCAATTACGTTTAGCATGAATGCCGTTTTTCTGGCCATTAGATCTACAGGGATCCAGTTTAATAAAGCAAAGAGCGACTTCGTTGCTGTCGTTCTTAGAGGTCCTGTTATCATGATTGCCATTCTTCTCAAAACCGTCTCGAATAGCATACAAATTGAGCCTTTGTCCAGACGGAGACTCCATAGAAAAGTGTCGGCTTAATGACCGCATCACATAGCCAGTTGACAAACTGGGGTTTAATACCCCATTGGGTACTTATAGCCTTCTTACAGACATATATAGCCGTTAAGGCTTTTGACGTCCTGAAAGGGTATTGGGTTTCCAGGATAGTTTGCTATCCAGAATTACTCCCAAGTATTTAGTATCGTCCGATAGTTTTAGTTCAACACCATTTAATCGGGGAAGCGAGAAAAGAGGAATATTGTACTTCCTTGTGAACAGTACAATTAAAAGGTTGATATTCGTGCAAAATTTTAAGACTTCCTCAATTATAGTTCTCAAGAAATTTTCCCCATGAAACTATAGGTCTAAAATCTAATCCTATCTTGTGCATTTCGTCGTTTTTCCAATAACATTTCAGTATAGAATTTGATTGTAGAACTATGGTTTCTTAAGAAAACTTTCTTAGAATTTTCCGTAGATTGTGGTTCTTTACTAATTTTTACATTTTGATCGTCCATACAATTTGACCCAGCCTAATAGATATAAATACAAAATTTCCCTTGTTACCCATATTTATCCTTTAAGGATAACCTTATGAAAAATTGTCATTGTCTTAGAACAACAGTTACAAAAGGTACCAAAAAAGTACCAAACAAAGGTACTTTTCTAAAATCTTTCATCTTAGGCTAGATTGCGAAACAATCAAACAAACTTACATTGCTCATTTGCTGCAATAACGTCATAATTTAAAAAATTTTATTTTTTAAGAAAAATAATCACAACAAAATATGTTAATTTTCTAGATAACTAACTTGGGGTGTTGCAGTGTATAATTAAATTTGTTGTACTAGAAATTTAAATATAACTACAATTTTATAACACTAATTTCCTAATTGTACTTTACAACATTTGTTTACAATTTTATCCTTACATCTCTCATTTCTTGTATTTTTCGTTTTTTTTTTTTTGACATTTATCATTTACTTAATTTAAATGAGATTTTTTTATAATTATAAAAAAATCTCATTTAAAAGACAGTATTAAAAATATAAATGGTTAAGCAACAGGGTACTTAAAGCTCTAATTTAAACACAAGTGTATGTATATTCTTATATAATAATCTGTAATTTAAACTGAATTTCTTGAATAAAATTTGCAGATTTTAGCTGTTGGATATCATCTGAAAAGTACGTTTTATTGAACAATACCCGACGTCTTAACATTGGGGGTTACACGATCAAGTTTTGCCTATCAAGTTTTAATACACTCACACTTTTTAACTAATACACTCATACTTCAAGTTGGTGTTTCAATTTTCAATCAAGAAAAGAGCTGATTACATTTTTGTTTAATAATTTGTAGTAGCGTGCAGCCTACGTCACACCTTCAATTCAAGAAAAACTTGATTGTGTGGCTCCAGGGGAAAATAATACGTTATTGCAAGTAATAGACAATAGGTTATGAAATTAGGACAAAATGCTTATATGGCGATCCTGCGTGTAATTGTAGAAGCAAGTTATTTAACTTATTTAACTCGATATTTCAATTTTTTAATTATGACGTTTTTGCAGCAAATGAGCAATATATGGGCTTAAATTTTTAAAATAATTTTCTGATTTTGGTTGAGTGGTTTGTTTGAAAAAATTAACGAAGTAAAAAATAATAATTAGAAATAATTTACATATTTTTCTAAGCAATAAAATAAAAATTAAATATTTGCAATTTAAAATTAGATTTAATTACATAGAACATATAATAGTTACGGTCTGTGATTAAAACATTTGTTAAATTTATGGGTGTTAACTTATGTTTTTGGGCGTTACAATTATCAAAATCATATTTTTCACTTTGAAGAATGCAGTTTTTGTTATTGGTATTTGATAAAGAGAAAGTTTTATTTTTATAAAAAATTAACGGTGACTGCTTAGTAAGTGGTCAAATTCATTATGTCATTGTTTGTGAGCAAAGTGCAATTTGATGGAATTTTTAAGTTTAGTTAAATAGTTAAAAAGCAAACATAAATTTTCATACTTCTGACATAACCATTAATTTTATAATTTTTTCAGAAAAATTAATTTTGGATAAGCTTTTAAAAACTTGGCCAAATTTAGCCGGGTTAAGACAATCAGTAACGTGTTAAATGAAGAATTTTGTGTTCAATTTGTCTATTTCATGTTGCACTTTTTGACATTTTCTGAGAAATATCATGAATATTCGTGGCAGCCTCCGCTTGTAAAATTCCGAACTTGCGTAAGAAAGAGGAGAAGAATGCTGCTGCTTATTATTTTATTGTGGGTATCGGAGGAATCGGGTTATGTGAAAGAAAAAGTGCGAATTTTTTTTAAGAATATCTCAGTTAGATGGGAGAGTTCCCGCCATATTGAATCTGAAAAATTTTATCTCGGATTTAAAATCAACAATCTTGAATACACACGTATACCAATTTCCATGTAAATCAGAAGACATTTTAAAATTTACGCCACCATATTGGGTCCGCCATTTCGAATTTGAAAGATTTTACTTCAGATTCAAAACCAGCAATCTTGAATACCTTCGCATACCGATTTTCATGTAAATCAAAAGACATTTTTAAATATACGCCGCTATATTGGATCCGCCATTTTGAATCTGCAAAATTTTACTTCAGATTCAAAATCAACAATCCTGAATACCCCCATATTGGATCCGCCATTTTGAATCTGAAAAATTTTACTTCAGATTCAAAATCAACAATCCTGGATACCCCCGTAATTTATGCCGCCATATTGGATACGCCATTTTGAATCTGAAAAATTTTACTTTAGATTCGAAATCAGCAACATTGAAAACCATCGTTGATCAGTGATTCCTAATAGTTTTGGCCACAAACATGGGTGAAATCACCGATTGGTGGTGTAGCGCATTATTCGCCCTTCGTCAAGGCAAATCAACTTCAGCGATGAAATTTGTGAGCTAATAAATTCAAAATGTTGGATCTTTCCTTGAATTTGTTGTGATTTATTTAAAAACAAGTTCTATGCCTCTAAAAAAACTCCCCTTACAAATTTAATTAAAAATTGTTTTCTTTATTTCAATTAATTTTCTTCATACAAAATAATTTGACTTAATCCTTTGTGTAATAGATTTGAATTGAATCATTCAATAACACTGGTCGACAAAAAAACACTTTTTGAATGTAACAAGAATAATTTTGTCCAGTTATGCTTAGAACAAGGATAAGGATAACCGAAATTAAACTAGAATGTTTTAAATACGAATAGTTTTTTCGTAATTTGATTTTATTATATTTTAGAAAAATCTCAGTTTTATCAACAAAATTACGTAATTTTGTATAATACGTGAATGTATCCTTATGATTTTCGTCTGTATTTTGCTTCAGGAATGTCTCTTTGTAATGTCCAACAGTAGTCCGCCAGCATTCGTGGACCCCACTTGCCCTGATATCGGTTTTCTATTGTAGAAATGTCTTGATGGAATCTTTCACTGTGTTCATCGCTTTAGGCTCCCAAATTATTAGGAAAGAAGTCTAAGTGTGAATTTAAGAAATGTATTTTCAACGACATATTACATCCTAAATCCTTATAAGTGGATAACAGCTCCGCGACAATTCTTTTATAGTCGCTTGATCGGTGATTTTCCAGAAAATTTAAAGTCACTTTTATTAAGGATTCCCAGGCTGATGTTTCTAAAAGTTTTTCTGCCTCATTTGAGGACCAACAAATATGCCTACTTTAATTTTTGCATCACTCATTTTAGGAAATTTTTCTTTCAAATATAAAAAGCCATCACCACTCCTATCCATAGCTTTCACGAAGTTTTTCATGAGCCCAAGCTTTATGTGTAAAGGTGGTAAAAATACATTATCAGGCAGCACTAATGAAGTATTTTTAACATTTGCTTGGCCACAAAGAAAACAACAGTATTTTGTATATCCTAGTTGTAACCCTAAAATTAGGGCAATAACCTTCAAATCTCCACAAACTTTCCTGTTGTGTTCGTTGTATTGAATATTATCCAAGATAAATTTAATATTTCATAAGACTTTCATGTTAGAAACTTCACCTAATGGTATAGAGGGAAGTTCATTACCGATATGTAAAAGAACAGCCTTTAAACTTACGTTGAAACCATCGATAAACAATCGCCACTCTTCTGCCTTATATTCTATACCCAAGGCAGTCATTACGCCATAAACATTATTACAAAATACTAACTGAGCATCTTGTGAAAAAAAACCTTTTAGCTCTTCACCTCGATTGCGATAATAGCATATTCTTTCTGCCTGTTGTTTGGAAAAATTTAAGTCGCGTACCTAATCATTGAGATCTTTTTGAAATAGTAGATGTGACTCATTAGATGAGAAATTTTCTTGAAAGTCAGTATCTAATGAATCGTTTTCAATTGCTTCTGGCATAGCGAACCGATCCGAATTTAAATACTCTGAATTATTGAATAGTGAAAGGCCACATTTTCTATTTGGTATTTCAAAACTTAAGAAACAAAGTAAAACTAGATTAAATATATATATTAAAGTATAATTTGTTACAGTACAACATGAATGCGAAAATAAATCATAAAAACGGTAATCCTAAAATTTGATGCATAGAAGAAGTTACATAGTTTTTTGCTCTTATTCCTTTTTTCGGTTTGTACATGTGGGAGAATTTAAAATCTTCACATATGGCAGCACTGGCTGTAGACCAGATCAAATCAAATCAAAATAAATATAGTGTTTAAATGCTTATAGGTAGGTTATTCAAAATTAGTGTGTATATCTCTTGTTACAAAATGTTGTTGACCAGTGTAATTTTAATGTATTTGAATTCAAGAAGTTGTAATGATTCAATAAGGAATTAATTCTATAATGAATGAATTCTCAAAGGAATGAATTCGATACATTTTAAATACAAAGAAATAAAGCCTATGAACTAATCCATAATAAATTCATTAACAGCTTGGTTAAGAAATAACTTTTAATTTGATTTCAAACGGAATTAAGAATTAAATCTTTCTACACACAGAGAAAATATATAGTTGTGCATGTTTACAGCAACCGTTTCAAAAATTTTAAAAGTTTTTTTTAACAATATTATAGTCTTAGTAACTATTTATGTGGTAACCATAATATGGTTATTTTACTATTTACATGATTATATCAATCATATATATGGTTACAGTAAATAAGTATATGTTAGTGAAAACCATTTTTATGATTAAAGTTTTACCATATTATGTTGTTCTCAGCTAATTGATATCATCATAACAATAGTTGTCACAGACATATACTTGTTTATTGTTACCATATGTGATCATGTGAATCGTAATTTAACCATATTATGGTTACCACAATCATATAATCACGGACATGGCTATATCGACTCCGCTATCTATAACGATCCAGAATGTGTATACTTTGTGGGGTCGCAAATGACAGAAATAGAAATTACAAACGAAATGACAAACTTAAATATGTACAGTGCCGGTCAAAATAATAGCACCACAGAACCTTAATTTCCATGGTAAGTAATTTTAATTAAATATAATATAAAATCGTTAATTAATCTATATTTCTTCTGAAATTTGCATCTCATTTTCAAAAATTATTTTTAATGTTTGAAAGTTTATTGAATTAAGTATAAATTTATACAAGAACAACCCAAATCAATTTAACAGTTTTTACGTAATATTATTATATAACAATATGAATGTCGTGCTGCTATTAATTTGACCGCAACTGTATACTTTTGCCACTCATGGTGAAGTAAAGTTTTCTTTTAGAAATATTCACCTTTCAATCTATATGGTATTTTTGAAAAATGCCCAGATTTTGTGCAGTCAAAATAATAGCACCATCAAAAGAAATTGTCGAAAAAATAGCCATCAAATTATAATTTGAATATATTCATATCGAATTGAGTAAAATTAAAAAAAAAAAAAAAATTCTGAAAATAAAATTAGCTGAATTCAAAATACAAATATTTATAGATATTTAGAAATGGTATTAAAAAACATTGCGTTCAAATGAAAATAAATATTTTAGGTTGCAAAACCGCTTATCGATTTTAATCATAACACTCTTGGCCAACCGTTTCGAAAATCAGGCCTCTATGTTCTCTGCGGTGGTCTAAAGTGACAACTAGTGTTGCAGTTATTCGCTGGCCATTACGAGAACAAAATTTAAATTATTTAACTCCTGGAAAAGTTTTACCAATAACAATATAATATCCTCTATTAAATGTAAAATTTCCAAAGCCGCATTACCATTTTTCAACATTCAAGTACTAAAACACTTTTTGGTCAAACAATTTTAACCAAAATGTAAGTTAAGATGAATAAAACCCACAGATTTTTAAATTATGGTTCGATCGTGATTTTCCTAATATAATATTCGAATATTCCTAATATAATATTATATGATCAAATGCTTTATAAAATCATACTCAGATATAAATCAAAGAAATTTTGACCTTAGTAATGATCGCTGGAATGATAAATTTATATAAAATTGGGTTTCAAGCTAAAAGGTTAATGTCGTGGAACAGGATGCTATCCCAAAACAGAATTTTATTAAAAATAGATGACCAAGAGTCACAAAAAGGGTAAAAGGAAATCAAAAACATTTAAGAATGTATTTTGGGGAAAGAAGAAAAATATATTTGGCATACAAGTTTTATACAAAAATTACAAATCTTGTTCCGGTTAATTTTTGCTTATTTTAATCCATCTCTATCTTGGTGCTATTTTTTTGACTGATGAATTTCTTAGCTATTTATACAAGGTGGCGCAAAGGTAAACTTTCGATGTTTTTTGACTGTAATTAAAAAAAAAAAATGAAAAACTTTGATTCTTCTTGTGGATTATTTTTATTTGGTCTTTTAATTTTTTTTACATCAAGTCGAGAATATGATGTCATGTAAATGGCCGCCGTCACAGTTAATTGTCATTTGAGCCCTTTTTATGGCATTTTCCATCATTTTGGCCAAAACTTCTGGCGATAGGTCCTCACATTCTTGACGGATATTGTCTTTAAGAGCTGCAAGAGTCTGAGGCTTGTTGACATAAACCCGAGACTTCAAAAAGCCCCACAAAAAGAAGTCTGGAGCGGTCAAATCAGGCGATCTTGCTGGCCAGTGCAAATCGCCAAAACGGGAGACTAGACGCCCGGGAAATGCATCCTTCAGCATATCGGTTGTGGTACGTGCAGTGTGTGCCGTTGCACTATCCACATGTTTTCCAATCCCAATTCATCAAGTTGCGGCAAAAAGAACTCGTTAATCATTGCTCTGTAGCGCTCACCATTCACAGTAACCGTTGGGCCGCGACGTCTTCGAAGAAAAAAGGTCCGATGACTCCTCCAGCGAAAACAGCACATCATACAGTGACTTTGAGCGGGTGTAATGGCTCTTCGTGGGTTACACGCGGATTTTCAGTGCCCCAGAAGCGTAAATTTTGCTTATTTACGTACCCGCTAAGATGAAAAATCATCTTCCTCTTGGTGGTGATTAAGGATGGCTTGAGCGTATGTTAGACGCGATTGGCGGTCAGCAGCTAACAGCTGATGCACCATCTTGACTTTGTACGGAAACATCTTCAAATCTTGTACCAAAATTCGCTGTAAAGACCGTCAACTGATACCCATTTGCGTGGCACGTCGTCTGGTCGATGTCGACGGCGCTTCAATGACATCCTCGGCTACAGCAGCAATATTCTCCGCAGAACGGCTACTCCGGTGTCTGCCACGCCTGGCAGCATCTCTTGTTGTGCCAGTCTCTTCGAGGCGAGCGGCTAAACGTCGCCGTGTTTCACCAGTAGGCGTTGGACGGCCAGGAAAACTGCGACGAAATTCACGTTGTGCTCAAGTCACCGACCGATTATTGGTCAAATAAATAGTCAGCAATATTCCGCGTTCTGGAGCAGTGTTAACGTGTATTTCGCATGTGTTTACTACACAAATGTCAAAACAGAACTGACAATCGCAAAATTTATAGCATTTTCTGATAGGAGGATTACTTTTGCTCCACCTTGTATTTATGTAGCTTTTCTTTAAAATTTGCATCTCATTTTCAAAAATTATTTTTAATGTTTGAAAGTTTATTGAATTAAGTATAAATTTATACAAGAACAACCCAAATCAATTTAACAGTTTTTATGTAATATTACAATATGAATATAACAATATGAATGTCGTGCTGCTATTATTTTGACTGCAACTGTATACTCTTGCCACTCATGGTGAAGGGTATACATAACAATTATAAAATTGTCATGATGGAGTTTTAATTTAATTAAGATGGTTTAAAAAACTTATTGTAACATAACTCTAAAATTTAGGGGAGCTATACGAAATTCCAAAAAGGAACCTTTGATGTAATTTCACACTCCTTCCCAAACATTACTTGTTCACTTGGTGATTGTAATTATTTTCATATTTTTTAGCGCACTTTTATAACTTTTCAATTATTTCCTGGAATACCAATATTACACCACACTTGCACTTGAACATTTGTTTATTAAAAATAAAAATTTAAAACTTTGGAAATAGTTTTGCCTCAAGAATATATTTCCTAAGCTTAAACATGTTAATTAAAATTCACTTTATTCAACAAAAAGTTTATTATTTAAATACACAGAAAAAAGAAATTCATAGTTGGAATGAATTTTTTAATAAATATTATTAATCGTACATGACTTTTTTTTCCCAAACTTTTTTCATTCAGAGTAAGAATATATTTATAAGTATTATAAAATTGCACATGACAACATAAATTTGTTGCTTACAATTGCATTGTGTAATGATTTAATTAAGTAAGAAAAAAAGAAAAGGAATTAAGTATTTGGGCCATAGGGAATTATACATAGAGAAGAGACACTTCGATTTGTCAAACAAAAATACAACAAATAATATGTCTGATACAACAACAAAATACATTGATTGTATTCTGTTGAGTTATGGTTTGAGCCAAAGTATTCCGACTCATTGTCAACAGTACCTAACTCTACACATGTGTTAGTAAAAAAGTACCAAAGTCTAAACTTAGTAACAAAAATGTATATATGTTGGTGATTTTTTTATTTTCACCAGACACACAGAGTCATAGTGAAATATACATAGAGCGGAAACTCTCCTGTCAAAGACATAACTCAGTTGTCAAAAACCTAAATGCTGTGAATGTATTAGTAAAAAAACTATGTGAAAACAAAAACAACACTCGTATGTGTAACTTTTTTGAGTAATTCTTTTGTTTGAGTTTTTTTCTAGTTTTCGCTCTATGCCAAAAATTTAAACTCTGTTCTATAGTTTAATTTATACCACAAACAAAATAAAATGTAACAAATAATTAAAAGAATATATTTCAGTTTATGAAAAATGGACGTGATTCGGAACTGAAAAAGTGTCAAATGCGTTAAAAAAAAATAAGATCTGTGTTGTGATCTATATTTCATCTACCATTTTCTATTAAAATTTCGAGACTTTTGATTGGTTTGCACAAGGGTGTTGAATTTACATGGTACCCGTATATGTGAGAGAGTAATATTGAAAAATAAAGAGTCGGACTAATTGGTATACTTTGATTTGGGCCATGACACAAGATACACTTATTAGAAAATAAATTTCAATTTTTATAAAATAAAGCATACTTTTAGGCAGCTTTAAAAAATATATTTTGAAATTGTTTTTTTCCGATTTTGATCTTGAGGATGATGTTTTTTAGATTTTATATGTTCACAATTTTTGTTCTTTATAACAACAGCTACAACTTTGTCTCATAGAGTAAATAAAAATTCCGAAGTGTTTGCAATATATGAGCCTGAGAAAATGATCACCTTTTTGCAAAAATGACACCGTATATGGTTATTTCTTTTTTGTGTTACACTGTGTAATTAAACATGCATTTACATTAAAGCATTTTATCTGCTTAAAAAAAAACGCAGTCAATTTCGTGCATATTTACATTTGGTAGCTGAAAATCATAACAAATAAAACAAGTAAGAGAGCTATATTCGGCTGTGCCGAATCTTAATACCCTTCACTAAATTATACAAGGTGGCGTAAAAGTAAACTTCCGATGTTTTTTGGCTGTAATTAAAAAAAAAATAAAAAACTTTGATTCTTCTTGTGGATTACTTTTATTTGGTCTTTTAATTTTTTTACATCAAGTCGAGAATATGATGTCGTATAAATAGCCGCCGCCACAGTTAGTTGTCATTTGAGCCCATTTTATGGCATTTTCCATCACTTTGGCCAAAACTTTCGGCGATAGGTCCTCACATTCTTGACGGATATTGTCTTCTTCCAGAAGTCTGGAGCGGTCAAATCAGGCGATCTTGCTGGCCAGTGCAAATCGCCAAAATGGGAGATTAGGCGCCCGGGAAATGCATCCTTCAGCATATCGGTTGTGGCACGTGCAGTGTGTGCCGTTGCACCGTCCTGTTGGAACCAAATGTTTTCCAATCCCAATTCATCAAGTTGCGGCAAAAAGAACTCGTTGATCATTGCTCTGTAGCGCTCACCATTCACAGTAACCGTTTGGCCCGCGACGTCTTCGAAGAAAAAAGGTCCGATGATTCCTCCAGCGAAAACAGCACATCATACAGTGACTTTGAGCGGGTGTAATGGCTCTTCGTGGGTTACACGCGGATTTTCAGTGCCCCAGAAGCGTAAATTTTGCTTATTTACGTACCCGCTAAGATGGAAATGGGCCTCATCACTCATGATTATTTTCGATGAAAAATCATCTTCCTCTTGGTGGTAATTAAGGATGGCTTAAGCGTATGTTAGATTCGAATGGCGTCAGCAGCTAACAGCTGATGCACCGTCTGGACTTTGTACGGAAACATCTTCAAATCTTGTACCAAAATTCGCTGTAAAGACCGTCGACTGATACCCATTTGCGTGGCACGTCGTCTGGTCCATGACATCCTCGGCTACAGCAGCAATATTCTCTGCAGAACGGCTACTCCGGGGTCTGCCACGCCTGGCAGCATCTCGTGTTGTGCCAGTCTCTTCGAGGTGAGCGGCTAAACGTCGCAGTGTTTCACCAGTAGGCGTTGGACGGCCAGGAAATCTGCGACGAAATTCACGTTGTGCCAAAGTCACCGACCGATTATTGGTCAAATAAATAGTCAGCAATATTCCGCGTTCTGGAGCAGTGTAGCTTAACATTGTTTATTAACGTGTATTTCGGATGTGTTTACTACACAAATGTCAAAACAAAACTGACATTCGGGTCCAATCGCAAAATTTATAGCATTTTCTGATAGGAGGATTACTTTTGCCCCACTTTGTACTTTAAAATAAAAATGTTAAATATTTTTGGGTAAACAAATTAAAATTTTTTTTTTTTCAAAATTGTTTTTCAAATTTAAAAAAAAAAAGTTTTTTCTTCAAATTGTTTTTCAAAATTAAAAAAAAAAAAATTTCAAAATTGTTTTCAATATTTTTTTTCGAAATTTTTTTTTTTAAGTTTTTTCGAAATTTTTCCAAAAAAATTTTTTTTTTTTTTTAGTGAAAAAAAAAATTATAAATCAAATTTTTGTGGTAAAAAAAATACATTTTCGGGTTAAAAAATAATTTTCCCTATTTTGACCCATTGTTGGTCAAAATTACTATAGTCTTATATAAATTGTTGCAATGGACTTTGAAATATCTATCATTAGATATCCATATTGTCTATATTAATGACATAGTAATCCAGGTATAGATAAAAAATAAGCCAAAAATCGAGGTTATCCCGGTTTTTTTCCTTATATCTCAGTCATTTGCTAGCCGAGCCGGAAGAATTCCCGATATATTGATGTATCAATTATGTTTGTAAGTAATTTCCAATGAAAATTTCAAACACTTTTAAACAACATAAAAAAATAAATGAAAATTTAATTTTTTTTTATTTGAAAATAAAAAATATCAACAAATATTGAATTGAAAATCCATGAAAACAAATCATTCTATTAATGTTGAAACTTTTTTTCTGTGTATATATTAAACTGCAATCTTTACATAGTAAATATATATGTTATAAAGATCAAATTTTATAAACAACATCCTGGTTTAATCCCTTGAAAACAAACATTTTGTTGAGAAATAAAAATAAACAAGAGTAATAATAAATGCTTTAAAGAGCAAACAACTAAAGAGAAAAGAAGAACTTACCCGCATCTGTGAATATTCTGCTAGAAATCCTATAACAATATTATCCTTATCCCTATTGTTGTTGTTATTGGTATTATGATTAAAATTGAAGTTAACATTGTTGTTGTTGTTATTATTATTAATGTTGTTGTTGTTATTATTAGCATTAGAATTTGAATTAGAATTCTTTTTATTTTTCATATTATAACCGAGAGAAATTGAGGCAGCCGCCACCACAACTTCTTGAGAATTATTGTTTAAAATTCGTGGTGTTAGGGGCAGCGCGGTTAATGACAATGAAGCATTTGCATTGTAACGTTGTTTGGCATTTAATTGACAAATATTGATTAGGATTAAGTAAATTAATAGAAAATGTAACAGTTGAGTTGAATTTAGACATATCATGTTGATAATGTTGATGTGGGTGCATAAGTATTTTGTTTTATTTTTAATTTATACTTAGATGACTTTTCAAAGAAGGAAATTTTAATTAAGCACTTTCTATATGTGTATTTTTTTTGTTTTTATCATGATTAAATTTCATAGACATTTTTATTCAAATAAATTTAACTTTTTAATTAAATTATTTGTTTAATTTTGTTGTAGAATTTTTAATATTTGTAGACATTTTTATTTAAAGTAATTGAACTTTTTGGCTGTAATTTATCTGTAATTAAATTGAATTTTAAAAACTTTTTGACTTTCGACTTTGACATGTATTAAATTTCAGGTGAAATGAGGCATATTTTGTTATTTTTTTTTGCTGATATTTCTGTAAACAATTTCCAACAAACATCCGTTTACTTTGTGTTTTTATTTGGTAAATACGCACAAATTCATTCACACAATAACTCATTCACTTTCACACTAATACTTCAACAGAAGCCAATACATTATACATTAGGGAGACCGTTTTTGTTGCAATTTTTGTATTTTCGATGCTCCCAAGATCTATAATTGAGCTCCGTCATCTAAAAATCAAATGCTGGAAATTTTAACAAAATCGGATAATAGTTACATTCACATTTTATTTGAAGTTGCGATGTTTATATACATCATGAGTCTATAAGAACCATTTCTGATGCCGAAAGACCAGCTCCCGTGAACACTGCTCAGCATAAACACAGCGTAGTCTCACGACATCAACAAGGAGGCGTTCGACACAACTTGGGCTGTCACGGCGATTGGATCAGAGAAATTATGAGTTCATTATACTTGTTCCCATACAAAGTTCAACTGGTGCAAGAACTGAAAACAACAGACTATCAGCAACGGCTTGACTATGCCATTCGTTTCCATGAAAAAGTAGAGGAAAATTCAAACTTTATTCACAATTTGATAAAGAGCGATCCTATTAAATGGATGTCAACAAGCAAAACTTCAGGACTTAATTGTACTGTTTGGTGCGCTGTATGGTCCAAAAGGATAATTGGCTCATATTAATGGGTTTTTCAATCTCTGTCAACGGTGATGTGTATCGAACGATACGATACCACTTGTTGAAACTTGTGGTTTTTAGATAATGAACACAGAATCATGGGATTAGAGACATAACATTTTTTTCAACACATTTAGCACTTTTTCATTTCCGAAACACGTCCATTTCGCACAAATTTATATTTTATTTTGTTCGTGGTTTAATTTAAACTATAGAACAGAGTTTAAATTTTTGGTATTGAAAATAGAAGAAAATTTAAATAAATTTAAATTTGAAAATTTACTTAAATTTTTAGATTTAGGTACTATTTCACTAACACATGTTTTGAGTAAGTAACTTTCAGCATTTGTTTTATGCTAAAGGAGAACAATTTCCGACATTGGGAATATTGAAAATAAAAAAAAATAAATGAAAAAAATCAAAATAAGGGACGCCTTAATGTACATATTTATGTGTATTGTAAGTATATGTAGCAAATACATCACTTGTTGACTGCTTTTGTACACTTCACTTTCTCTGTCCCTCTATCCACAGTTCAACACTTTAGTTGTATGTTTTTTTTTTTTGTTTTTCTTTATTCTTTTACATTAAATTACTTAAATTTCCGTTTCCCTTTCGCTTTATTTATATAACTGAACTTGACTTTTTGTTTTCCGTGCGTTAACGTTGGTATCCTGCGTCGGACTGTTGAAAATCTAACAATGTTGGCTGCTTTTGTTTCAAAATTTGTGACTTTACGAAGTCTAGTCGTTGAAAGCTATCGTTTGTTGTTTCGTATTTTTATCTTCGCATCGTGTCGTTTGTTTTTGTTGCTTCATTTCTAACATTTGTTGTGGTTAACTTTGTTTTGTTGTTGTTGGTGTGTTTGTGTGTGCTGCGCATTTTTTTAAATCTTCTGTTTTATGAATGAATTTTTTCATTATGTTTTGTGTCCTTTCATACTTTAGCAACCAACATGTTCATGCATGTACGAGTGAGTTCATTTAAACCAAGTGCATGCCTTAATACAGGCATTCATTGACATCTGCCAGTATATACTTATGTATATGAGAACGTGTGTATTTATTTTTGATCTGTGCGTTTATTATGTTTTCAGACATTTGCTGTACATTTGCATTGACACATGTTCAAGGTTTAAAATTTCTCATAGTTAATATTGTGGATGCTGTATGGTTTCCCAAGTAAATACCCTATTTATATTGTTGTGGTAATTTGAGTCTGTTACAAAATATATACATTGTAGATTTAATGAATTTATAAGTTGTCAAGCTTGTTAGTTAACCTGAAAATCTTTACTTTAAAGTATATTTTTGGTAGATTTTCGAGTTCTGTTTTTAATGTCACAAAACCGAAAACTGACAATTATTTTGCGGTTATGGATTTTTTTCTTAATGAAATATTTTTAGCAAAAAAATTCAAAACTTTGAATTGGAAAACAAACTATTTAGATAATATTGGGAAAAGTCCATATGATATTGAGAATTTCAATTTTAAATTGAGAAAATTTCAAATAAAATTGAGAATTCCAAATTGTTATTGAGAAAATCCAATTGAGATTGAGAATATCAATGTAAAATTAAGAAAAATCCAAATGAAATTGAGAATTTCAATATCCAGTTGAGTAAAAAATCAAATGAAATTGAGAATTTCAGTAAATGAAATTAGAATTTTGTAGTTTGAATCATAGATAAATACACATAGATCAGAAACTCTCCTGTCAATGACCTAACTCAGTTGTCAAAAACCTAAGTGGTGAGAATTTATTAGTAAAAAAAAACTATGTGAAACAAAAACAAAACTCGTATGTGTAACATTTTTGAGTAATTTTTTTGTTTGAGTTTTTTTCTAGTTTCCGCTCTATGTATATTTTCTCTATGGTTTGAATCATAGAGGAATATACATACAGCGAAAACTCTTCTGTCAAAGACCTAACTCAGTTATCAAAATTCTAAGTGCTAAGAATGTATTAGTAAAACAAACTATATGAAAACAAAAACAACACCCGTATGTGTGATTATTTTGAGTAAAAATTTTGTTTGAGTTTTTTTCTAGTTTCCGCTCTTGTTGTTGCTCTATGGTTTCAATAATTTGTATTTTGTGCTGCATAAATGATTTGGTCACCAGAGTATTTCATAAATTGTATACCTAATTGGATTAAGAAAACAATTAAAACAATAAACAACAAGTGGGAGTGTTAAATTCGGCTGTGCCGAATTTTGTATACCCACCATCAATATGTAGTTATGGCCTGCTATGGGGAGTTGAATCAGTTATGGTTCGAATTTTTTAAAATTTAAATGACTTTTGTCGAAATTGATGTTAATATTGTCTATAAATATATAAAAATTAATGTATTAATTTGTATGTTTGTCTGTGACTTACCTTTTTTTTTATTTTACAATTTAAAGTGGGCGTGGCACTTCCAATAAAAAGTAAATAGTTATTATGGAATATCTGGTGAACTATAATTGTAAAAGTCTTCAAACTTTATATGAATCGATTTCGTATCACTGCATGAAGTTTATCCAAGAAATAGAAGGGATTGATACATATCACATCAATATGATATGTAAAGTAAATGTTTAAATTTGTATACATTTCATCATGAAATTAACAATTATAAGACAATTATAAATGCTCAAGTCATTTTCTGAAGTATTAGGACTTTATACTTTACAGTATAAATTCAGTACTTAGAACTAATGTGTGCCACATTTTATCAGGAGTGCCACATAATAAACATATTTATGTCTGCTGGAACAGTATTAGAGGGGGGGGGGGGGCATTTGAGTCGAGGCTATCTGAAATCAAAGACCGATATTGCCCATTTTCAATATCAAAAAACCTTAACAACAAAGAGTATTTGTGGAAAATGAAGCCAACTTGCTTCTTTCGTTTGGGCCCTATCGTGTGATCATTTTATGATGAGTTACAAACGAAATAACAGAATCAATCCATCTGTTTTAAAAAGAACAAAAAAATTATCCCCCAACAATAAATTTCAGTGAATTTATCAATAATTAATTGGGAAATTTAGCACAATTCTTACTAATTGTTTTCAAATCTATACACAAAAAATGTTGCAAGCAAAAACAGAATACTAACTTGAATGAAAATATCTGTATAAATTTCACAGTAAGTTTTTTTTGATAACACTCGGCTACAAAATAAAACTTTTTGTCAGAACTTAAAAAGCTACCTGAAATCAACTTTCCGTAGCCCCCAAATAACTTACATACATCTTTAATATATCGGGAATTCTTCCGGCTCGGTTGCTATTTAAAATCGAAAAAATCGGCTAAGATGTAAAGAAAAAACCAGGACAACCTCGATTTTTTACCTATTTGTTATATATATCTGGATTACTAAGTCATTAATATTGATAATATGGATATCCATTAATAGATATTTCAATGACCTCTGCAATGGCCAAAGTCGGACCTACAATTGATCAAAATCGGGAAAAATATTTTTTACCCCGAATTTTTTTTCACCAAAAAATTGTTTTTAAATAAAAAAAAAAAGTTTTTCCCCTAAATTTAAAAAAAAAAATTAATTATTCAGCACAGCCGAATATAGCTCTGTTACTTGTTTTTATTCTTATGCGCTGGGGGGAGAAAATATATAAAAACCGTTAATGAAAATTTCAATAACTTTTACAATTTTCATCCTATTTGAAAACTTTAAAACCGTGTTTTGTTAAGAACTAAACTTTCTTTATATATTGGTATACATTTTTATAATCTTTTATATCAAAATAAGCAATGAAAAGCTACTAAAACCAAAAAGTTTATGAATTTTTGCAGAAAAAGTTGAATAAAAAAATGTCTACAACAATAGAGTCCGAAATTTTCAGATCTACCTAAAAATCAATTCAAAGCAGTTTTGGTCATTAATATGTTAAACAAATAATTTACAGCTCCCCCGAGACCCTACTTTTCAAAATGACCATCTCCTGGCCGGTAGTCTACAACAGGGATGTCAAATGGGGTTTAAAAATTTTGTACCATCCTCCAAAAAAAATTGTACTTTTTGGACCTTAACGGTATCATTTTTTCAAATTTATTAAAACATAAAAAAATTACATAAATTTTAAATTCTACACAAAAAATCAAAGTCCAAGCCGAATTAATACACGGTGGCAGTCATATAGCTGATTACTTTTTTTCGATTGTTTGCCCTGCAAGAAATGACTGATGAAAACTAACACACTAGCAATTTATTTACCAACACTTGCATAACACGGAAGCGTTGCATGCATGATGTTCACAAGTTGGAAAGAGAACACAAGTCACACGTACACGAATGTTTACATCAGTTTTTTTACAATGCCCTTAATAAAATGATGGGAGCTACTGATGTATAAACCCATCAGTACTACCCATCAGATGATGCATCAAATGACTGTCACAGTTATTGTAGGGTGGTTCTAGCCGCTGTCAAGGCTTGTTTTTATATTTCAATATCTACATATTCTTAGCTTATTAACAAAATATTTATTTTTTTATATAAGCAAAGCCCGCACTATTCAATTATCTACACTATATGTATTAAGTTTTAATAAATATTTGATTAATTTGAATTTGCCACCACCTTGCCTTGCTTGTGTAAATATTAGGGCATACTTAACCCTTTGTCGACCGACGGTACTTATAGGTACCATAACAATTATAAGCTTACAAAATTAAAACAAAGAATATTTTCACCCTTATTGCCAAAAAGTACTTTAAAGTACACTATCATCCTTGGAATAATATATTTTTTTTTGCCTACTGGCAACCTCGCTTACCCAGAATAACGATGAAGTATCTCATGTTCACATTGTGCTGTTTATTAATGTTGTAATGATAAAAAATACTGTTTCGTAAAATACCGTGGAATAGACTTGAAATAGAAAATGTTATAAAAGTTACAAATCTAATCAATATATTAATAAAATTTAAACAAAAATCTATGAGTTTTTTTATCTTTTGGCTGATGACGATTCCTTGAAGGTCCCTTTCTGTTCCTTGCAGGTCCCCCACAAATTTAAAATTTTGTAAATAACTTCCTGAAGTCCTTATTTTCAATATTTCATAAAAAAAAATAAAACTCTTTCAACGATTTAAAGCCTTGGTCCACAAAGGGTTAAGGTGGTGTCTATAGCACAGCTGAAAATTTTTTCTTCACGTGCTTTGTGGCAAAAACTGTCGAATTTACTGTTGTTTTTTCTTGTTAATTATAAGGTATTTATGGTAATTAAAACGCCTAATACTGGTCGCATATTTAAGAGTCCATTATATTAAACGATTTGTTGTACATCATAAATGGAATGAAATGGACACAATAATTTGTTTGCTATACTAAAAATTCAAAGAGAGGAAAACATTTAGAAATTGTACCAAATGAGTCGCGGTAGTTCCACGGTACTTTAGAAGGTCTAAATGTACCCAAAAAAAGTACAATTGTACCAACTTTAACATCCCTGGTCTACAAATGTAGACACCATATAATATGTATGGAAATTCACATCACTCTTTTACTCAACTCAAATTTTTATTGAATGCAGCATGTCGAACATCTCATTTAGTATTTTCTTTTTTTACTCTTGGCTTTCTTGTGCACGCGATACTTAAAGAAGATGATATTCTAGCCAATGAACAGATAGAAGGCGTATTGTTCGAAGCTAAGTATGAGGAAGATTTGGATTTCGAGAAGGAGGTGGAGGAAGCAGTTTCAGAAAA
The DNA here is from genome assembly GCA_942486065.2 of Calliphora vomitoria. Lineage (NCBI taxonomy): Eukaryota > Metazoa > Arthropoda > Insecta > Diptera > Calliphoridae > Calliphora > Calliphora vomitoria. The sequence goes on along the minus strand of OW818030.2, from coordinate 109,451,747 downwards.
GCGTCTTGGCACTTGATTTCAAAAGACAATACTACCTGGCTTTTCAATCTGCCTAATCAAACAATTCGAACGGGTGCTGAGCCAGCCATGTTTGATTCGATTTTCACCCCATCGATGCTCGAACAAGTTCTGATTGATACTAACGCAAATGCCGAGAAAACGTTTCAAGTCGAATGAACAAAACCCCACCACAAAGGAGAGGGTGTGGAATAAGGTGATAAATATTGAATTGAGAGCATTCATTGAGCTTTTATTTTTGGCAGGCTTATATAAATAAAACGATGAAGATACAGATGTATTGTGAAGTACGGAAGCAGTTTGTTATTACCGTGCCGCAAAATCTCAGTTCAAAGAAATGTTGCTATTCATTCGGTTTGATAGCGGCGTACTAGAGCTGCTTGACTGGTTAACGATAAGGCTGCTCCAATTTCTGCATTGTGGGCTCTAATGAACAAGAACCTTCGCTGGTACTATCAACCATCGGAAGAAATATCAGTTGACGAACAATTATTTTCACATTGAGGAAGAACTAAATTTACGCAGTACATCCCATCCAAACCTCCAAAGTATGTCATAAAAGTCTGGTTCCCATGCGATGTAAAGCCATTCAATCATCTCAACAGCGAGATTTATACAGGAAAGAGCTCAAATGCAAGTCGTGCAACCAATGTAGGAGCGAGTGGAAAAACACCGGAAGGACCATAATCTGTGAAAATTGTTTCACATCATTGATTCTGCGTAGGCATTTGATGTCCAAAAATCTCGCTCTTCTTGGTACTGTTCTTCAAAACAAAACATTTGTGCCAAATGAAATGAAAGCTTGCAAAACAGCTCTTCATACCAGCAATTGAACAGCGCTCTGAAAATCCAAGGCCTTGCTCTAACAAGCCTGGCTATTGAAATGACAATCGGTAGTTATCCTATTTCTGTGGGTAAATGCTGTACCATTAATGAAATTTAAACATTTTCACCTTAACTTTGTATCTAAAAATCATTTACATATTTCTTAATAAATATGCTTTCAAGTATAACACTGCGTATTAGTGTTTTTAGCATATTTGTCCATACAAATACATATTTGCTATAAATGTAGACTTCACCGCCAAAAACTTAAAGACTCTTTTATATCCCCCTAATATGTGCTAATATATCCTGTATAGAGAATTTTTGCGCCCCTTTTGGTATGGCAAATAGGGCCAAAAATATAAAAAAAAAAATTTTTGGAATTTTTGAGCTGTCTTATATTTTCCACTACACCATTTCCAATTGTATTTCAGAAGTTTCTAATTGTATTTCAGAAAATTCCAATTCAATTTCAGAAATTTCCAATTATATTTCAGAATTTTCTAATTCAATTTCAGAAATTTCCAATTATATATCAGAAGTTTCCATTTATATTTCAGAATATTCCAATTATATTTCAGAAGTTTCCATTTATATTTCAGAACTTTCTAATTGTATTTCAGAATTTTCCAATTGTATTTCAGAAATTTCCATTTGTATTTCAGATGTTTTAATTTATACTTAAAATGTTTCTAATTGTATTTCAGAAATTTCCAATTGTATTTCAGAATTTTCCAATTGTATTTCAGAAATGTCCATTTGCATTTCAGAAAATTCTAATAGCAATTCCAATGGAAATTTCTGAAATACAAATAGAAAATTCTGAAATACAAATAGGAATTTCTGAAATACAATTGGAAATTTCTGAAATACAATTAGAAACTTTTTAAGTATAAATTAAAACTTCTGAAATACAAATGGAAATTTCTGAAATACAATTGGAAAATTCTAAAATACAATTAGAAAATTCTGAAATACTAAAGTTCTGAAATATAAATGGAAACTTCTGAAATATAATTGGAAATTTCTGAAATTCAATTGGAAACTTCTGAAATATAAATGGAAACTTCTGAAATTCAATTGGTATTTTCTGAAATACAATTGGAAACTTCTGAAATACAATTGGAAATGGTGTAGTCAAGTGAATGGATTCAAATGGTACCTCTTTTATAGACATGGGAATTCCATTAAAATCGAACTAACCATTTGGAAATTACAGATTTATTTACACTTTTTTCGAAATCCAAATTTAATATGACTATTTTTGCAGGATTCTTGTGGAAAATATATTCTTTTGTGAATATTAATAGCAGAATCTGCTGTGATAGCTGACTTTAGTTTTAAAAGTTCGACATTATATATTATTTTGGGTCAAGTTAATTTATTTGCAGTACTTAATTCAAAGAATACATTAAAGGAACTCGTGTAAACACTTAAATGTCTCACCAATTGTGCAATATGTGCATTTTTCCTATCTTATAAATTAACTGTCAAGAATTCTGTGGAAATTCATTAGCATAGACTCGCCAACTTAAACTGCGTTATTGTGCATTTGATAAATCGTTTGTTTTTTGTTTACTTTTATTTATAAGAAATAAAATTCATTAAAAATTTGCTTAAGTAAATGTATGTACAAGGTGGCGCAAAAGTAATCCTCCTATCAGAAAATGCTATAAATTTTGCGATTGGTCTAATGACAGTTCTGTTTTGACATATGTGTAGTAAACACATGCGAAATACACGTTAATAAACAATGTTACGCTACACTGCTCCAGAACGCGGAATAGTGCTGACTATTTATTTGACCAATAATCGGCAAAATTTATAGCATTTTCTGAAAGGAGGATTACTTTTGCGCCACCTTGTATTTGTGAAAACACCAAAAAAAAAACAATATTTGAATTAATTCAAATGAATTAAAAAAAAGAATTAGCAATTCAAATGAATGAAATCAAAAATGTTACAATCAATCAAATTCAAGAGCAGATCTCTAGGAGGAATGAAACATTTTTCCTACCAAAATGAAAATATTCAGTACAAAAATTGAAAAGCCTTGTCCTGGCTCAGCGCCTGATCGAAGAAACATGATGTTTGGAGTTTGTTTCTTCAAGAAGAACTGATTTTTATTTTGAAATACGCTGAACGACAAAACAATATTGTTTTTTTGATCAATCACAAGAAACTTTAAATAAAATATTGACTCTATTTCAAAAACAATAAACTTTAATCAAAGCCATCTTTGACGACTCAAAGACATTAGAATCTTTAAAATTCGATTGAAAATTTTTCCCAAAATTAATTTTCCACAATATACAAATATGATATTATTTAAACAAAAAATGATTGCTAAAGTTTAAATCTAAGAATTTTTTGTCTTTGGACTATATTAGGTGATATACAAAACAAGAGTAATGGTTGCTTTTTATACCCTACACCACCATAGTGGGAAGGGTATAATGGATTTGTGCAGATGTTTGTAACGCCCAAAAATATTAGTCTAACAGCCACCTTAAAGTATACCGATCGACTCAGAATCACTTTCTGAGTCGATTAGATGTCCGTCCGTCCGTCTGGCTGGCTGGTTGACTGGCTGTCCATGTAAACCTTGTGCGCAGAATACAGGTCGCATTTTTTAAGATATTTCGATAAAATTTTGTCCATATAATTTTTTCTGCTTAAGGACGAACCCTATTGAAACTGGCTGAAATCGGTTCATTATTTCACCTAGCCCCCATACAAATGTCCTACCAAAATTGGACTTTATCGGTCATAAATGTTTAATTTATATATGTATCTACACAAGTTTTTCTCTAAATTAGTTTTATATATACAGAATTCATGTCACCAAATTTTATGATGATCGGTCCATAATTAGTCATAGCTCCCATATAAGGCCCACTTCCGAAAATCGCTCACGAATATAAATTATTGGAATTTTGAAAGAAAAATGTTTTTGCTCATTTCTTAGTGTAGGGTATTATATGGTCGGCTTGACCGACCATACTTTCTTACTGGTTTTTACATAAAAAATTAGTTAAATAACAAAACAACAGTGATGCTTACTGTAGATTTACTTTACTACAAAATCAATTCAAATTTTAATCAATTCAATCAAATGAGTTGGATGAATGGCTAATTCTTTTTTCTAATTCATTTGAATTAATTCAAAATCAATTCAATTCAAATGAATTGTAAATGAATTGCAATTAATTTTTACCAAATTCATTTGAATTGACTCAAATTTCATTCAATTCATTGTTTTGTGTGAATGATTCGCGAGTTAATTCAAAAATGAATGATTCATTTAAAGCTCTGACGAGTAGATACGGTCAAATTTTAATAAACTAATTTCCATAAAATTATAAATTTCACAAATTATTAGAGATATTAACAGTACACAGTGTGGCTGAATCAAAATTGTTTGTCCTTCAAAATAAATTTTTTTTAAGTTTTCTTAATATTTTATTCAGCACCAAGTCAATGCTTCTGACATTTCATACTAAAATATGATAAAGTGCAATATTTTTGAAGGACTGAGTTTAAAAGTGGCATCATTTTGAATCTAATTAACTTATCTAAACAATAGAAAAATAGTTCGGAATAAATGTAGATCAAATTCCTAATATTTGCAATCCTATTAAAATTTTGATACAAATTTTAATTTTAGAAACTCAAGAAATATGTAATATGTAATAAAATCTTTATTTATTTTTTATTCTAAATAACAAACTGTAAAAAAGCTTGTTAAAAGGTTCAAGGGAAACCTGCAATTCCTAAAAATCGGAGCGAAAATCCCAAACATTTAATTTTTTAAAATGTTACCATAGGGTCCACATTTTCTTTGGAACTGGGAAAATACTTTGGGTATATATAGAGAAAAAATCAAAGATTTCAAAGCTGCTTCCTGTTTTCTGATCCCAGCTTTGAGATTTTAGAACATGTGGCTCAAAGTTGAAATTTCTATAAAAAATTGGAAAAATTCGGAAGGACATGTTTTTTATACTGAAATGTTCTCGTAAAGATATCTTACAGAAAAATATAAAATTGTTATATGTTCTTAAAGAAAGTTTTTTTTTAATAAAAAAAAGAGTTAAGTCACTCCCAAAAAACAGCAAAAATCTACTATTTTTTCAATTTTTAAATTGATTATTTTTGGATCCACAATTGATATTGCTCTAAAATCTTTTGTATATTATTGGTAATTTAGTTGTCTAACGCTTTCCAAAAATATAAAAATCTATGAAATCTGATGGGGAACAAAAAAGATTTAATACATGTTGAGCCCCCAAAGCGCCTACCCTGGAGCATTTAACCCAATCGGATCAGCCGTTTAGAAAAGCCGGATTTATTTCCAAAAAATTTTGATTCTGCCTCACTGTGCAGTGTAGTCAGAATATAAGAAAAATCTTTGAAAAATGAATGGATGACATTTTGAGATATCCTTTGATCAAGGATGATTTTGTATGCAATATTTTTTATATTTTTAATAAGAACCTATTTTGTAGAAGAAAAAACTTAAAAATCTACGATTCATTAGCTTTAATATAACACCAAAAATGATATAATCTGGCTAACAGTTCTAATGTTATTACCAGTTTTATTTTAGTTACTTATATGAACTTTGAATCTATAAAAAAACAAAACCAAACTAAAGCAATTTTCGAAATTCAGAAGAATAAAAGTTCAGAAAATAAACTTTTTATCGAAATTTTTAGTTTCATGCCAAATTGCATAAATATAAAATTTAGGAGAAAAAATAATGCGTATGTTTTGAAAATCCCGGAATTTTTCATCTAGTTTGAAAATTGTTCCAAATAAAACTGTCAATACTAATACACATGTATGTATAAGGTATAACATTGAGTTTTTCTGGAAGTATTTATATTCACAATTTTAATTTTATTAAACTATAAAATTAAATTCTTCGAAAAGTCATGCATTTTAATTTGCTACTAACGGCTTTTCTCCATAAGTAACTGTGCTATATTTAAATAATTAAAATACAAATTGTAAATTAAATATCATGGGAAACGTTGTACATTTAATTATACGATTTTTATTATTTTTTAAATGATGTTAGGGAAATTAAAGGAATTTATTCATTTAAAATTAATATACTCTGAAACGATGTCAATTTATCTCAAATGTTTAGCAATTTTTCTATATGTTTTGCTTAATTTGAAAATTGGGATTTAACAAATATTCGAAATTGAATAGGATGTTTTCATATATTTAAATAACTGAACTTAATGTAAACAAAACTAGTATGCAGCAATTTATACGCACATTTTGTTAAACAAACTATAAAAAAAGCAAACAACAATTTGAAGGTCTATATTCGACTATATACGAATCGATTATACTCTTTATCTTAAAAAAAAAATCTCACAATTTCCAAAAAAAAATTTGTTGCTTCCAAAATATCGAATTGGATGCCAACAAAGCGTCATTGCTTTACTTTTTTAATTTGAAAAATAATTTCCCGGTGAAGCACACCGATTACTCACTGATGCTTATGGTGAATGTGCTTATCGGCTTCAACGTGCGAGAGATGGGTTGGTCGGTTCGGAAGGGATGATTTTGTCACGGATAACAAAGATCGCCCAGGCCTGTCAAAAAAGTTTGACCAAGAATTCGAGGCATTACTTCATGAAGATTGTTGTACAACTCAACAAGAGTTTGCAAAATCATTGGCAGCTACTCAAGCGAGCATAAGGAAAATTGGGTACCATACGAATTGAAGCCGAGAGATCCTGAAACCCGATTTTGCATGTCCGAAATGATGCTTGAAATAAGAAAATAATTTCTTAAACCTGCAATAAAAAACGGGTCCATTACTATAACCCGAAGGGAAAATATCGTATGTCAAGCCCATCCAACCAGCTGAATCGACACCAACGCCAAATATCCATGGCGCTAAGACAATTGTCTGTATTTGGTGGGAGCAAAAGGGTCCAATTTATTATGAGCTGCTAAAATCTGACCAGACCATTACAAGGAACCTGTACCGAATGCAACTAATTCGTCTGAATTGAGCATTGACCGAAAAACTTCCATAATATGCGGCCAGTCATCAAACCCTAGTATTAAACCAAAACAACGCTCGGCCACATGTTGACATACCTTAAAAACTATTTAAAATGAAGTGGTGGGGAAGTTTTGCTCACCAGCTTTATAGTCCAGACCGTGCCCCGTGAGCAGTTCTTTTGGGTCCGAATCCATATGTTGCCAGAAAGATGGGAAAAAGTCATAGCTAACAATGCACAGTGGTTTTGGAAATAATTCGGTATCTCGGGAACTGTTGGAGATATTGTTACGAAATTTCACATGGTTGAAGCTGAGATATTTTCGAGCTGATTTGCAGTTGTTCAGCTTCCTAGCGCTAATGGGGGCCAGTACGTTTCCCCTCAAAGTTGTTAAGCAATATATGAAAAAAACGTATAAATTTGTCAAAGAGGGCAAGGTTTGTGGAACTTCTGAGGACTAAATTAAGTCTTTTTATATAATTATTTTCCATTTTCGATAACCTTGGAACATAGGGCTTGATATTCTAGTAAAATTAAATAATTTTATATATTTTTGGGACGTCATTTACTTTAAAAACTTAACAAATTATATTATATTGATTTTCATTGAAGAAAAATATAGAATTTGAATTAATGTAAAATTTTACCGGTTAAAGATATACCCTCAATTATTCTTAAATCAACGACATTATAATTTTTGGCATTTTTTATTTTCAAATGCCGAAATTCCTAAATCGGTGAAAATGTGTTCGAAAAACTTAGTTTCTTTTAGAAAAGTGCCTACTGTGACGTTATTTACCTTGTGATAGTAAGAACACTTTGTAGATATTTAAGAAGCATATAGGATTATACAAATATGAAGCCCTTTCGTAGATCGGTGCTTTGCCATTTTAGAATTTTTTACTCAAATCAATATTTTTTAAAAAAAAGGCCAGTTTTGGATAGGTCTGGGAGGTGTTGTGTCTGCTTAAGTGAGCCAAAATTTACTTTACACGCTTTTGCATTAAATTTTCTTTTCGGATTTTATAAAAATTGTATACAGTTCCGAAGAAAATTTTTTTCTACAAAAGAAAAAATATATGGACCTTTTTGGGACAAAACTTAGAAAATACGGCACTTTTTACATATTCCAACTTTGGATACGTTTAACTTTTTATAGGACCAAGATAACTGTTAGCAAGCTTTTTTTATTTTATTTAGAATTTTATCACAAATATAGTGGGTGATTCAGCCCTCCGTGGGGCCGTCACATCTAAAAAATCATAAAAAGATCGAGCTTAATTAAAAGAATAAACAAATAAATCTTAATGTCTCATCGACTTATAGAGATGTAAGCATATTTTTGTAGATCTTTTTAAGCACTATTTATATTTTAAATTTTATCTCATTCGGATCGTAAACGGATTTTTAGCGATTTTTCAAAAAAAAATTGAGACCCGCGGTGACCAACTTTGAGGGGCAATGCACTGGTACCCATTAGCACTAGGAAGCTGAAAAACTGTAAATCTTTCGTAACAATATCTCAAATAGTTCCCGAGATACCGAATTATTTCCAAAAAAAAAAAAAACGTTTTTAAACCATTGTGCAATGGCCAATACTTTGAATAAGTTTATATTGTACAAATGTTTCAAAATAAAGAAAAATAGTAAAATTTTACTTTTGTTGTTTAGTCAAGATTATTTGAAAAAAAAATAATATTTAAAGTGGATAACATTTCCCAAATTGCGTCTGAAAATTCCGATGCATTAATCCATTTTTTGAAAATAAAAATTTTGTTTAATTATGTAGGTCAAATACATCTGAAAACAATCAAATCTGACATTAGATTTATAAGATACCAATATTAAAAGATAAACAATAAAAATTGCGAGTTTTTCGAAATTGGAAAAAAACGAAATATGCACTAAAGTACAAGTAGTTATATAGAATTTCAGAGAACTTAGAGCTAATTTGTGCAAAATTTTATCAGGATAATGAATATAATTATGACTGCTCAAACAGTATTCCGGGGCTAGGTATGAGGGCTAGGTGAAATCATGAACGTTTTTGCTCATTTACAATAACATACAAACCTAATCAACAGAGAGTATTATGATTTCAGCCAGCTAGCTGACAAACCTGAGGGAACGCATCCTCGGATTTCCATTCCTATCTTGCTTGGACGAGCTATCATGGATGAATCTTAGACGAATCCGCTCCTACGTCAGAAAATTTGGTTGGTTTAACTTGAAGACAACGGAAGTATTGTAAATACCCTGCTGTCTACCCCTTGGGTGAGGACTGAGATTGTAAAATTCATAACACACGTGTTTCATTCAAACTTTTAACCTAAGTATTATTTGATTTTTTTATCAAGTTACCTTTGTAAAGCATGTAATCTATTATGTTTAATGTCAATTATGTTCATTTGTTGTTAATTATTATATATTTTCAACAAAACCCAACTTGGTCCTACAAAAAGTTGTCCACACAATCAAAGGTCTGCTATCAAACTTTTTCCAATGTTAAACGGTACCGGGAGAACTTGTCCGTTGATATAAAACCTGGTTCAGGTAGAAGGAATGGTTCACATTCCGTTTCTAAAGCCAAAACAATAGAAAGCATTTTCAAAAGAGCTCCCAACACCTCCGGTAGGAAAGCAGCCCGGTTAGGTCAGTACTCGGACTATTTGGTATGAAAAGTTAAAGCCAATGAAGGTTTAAAAGCATACAAGGCTCAAAAAGTTCCTGACAGGAACTCTGCTAAAAATTTTTTTTTTTTTTTTTTTTTATTAACATATTTTATTTATTGTATCTTCACAAAATAATGTGAACTATCAATAATTTGTTCAAATCTTAAATCTAAATATTATTTTTTTATTTACGTCCCACCACAGTTGGACGAAAAATTTTGTTTAATTTATAGATCCTATCATTAGCGCAGGTCTGTTGGATACCTTCTTCTTAGTCGGATGTAGCCATTACTTCCCATTAATGTTCGTGCAAGTGGGTTTGGGTGAACTTCTTCTAACTTTTTAAAATATGACTCCGCTTGTTTTTTTATTTCATTTTTCACCAGGGAGACACCTAGGTCCTTATGAATGGTAATATTTCTCACATACCAAGGCGCTGCTGTTATCATTCGTAATATTTTATTTTGGAATCTTTGAATTTTTTCAATATTAGAAGCTGAGGCCGTGCCCCATAATTGAATTCCATAGCACCATATGGGATTTATTATTGAGCTGTACAGCAGAAGTTTGCAATCTAAACTCAATCTCGAGTTTTTACCAATTAGCCAGTAAATTTGTAGTAATTTTAACTTCATTTGAGTCAATTTCGTATCTATATGCTTTTTCCAGGTAAGACGTCGGTCTAGATGCATACCTAGATATTTAACTTCAGTTTGTTGAGGTATTATATGATTATTTATTAGGATTGGAGGGCACGATTCTCTACGCAATGTGAATGTAAGATGTATACATTTTTGCTCGTTTACTTTTATTCTCCATTGTTTTAACCACCTTTCTATGTCGAGTATATGGTCTTGTAACAGTACAGATGCTTCTTGGGGGTTTTCATGAATGGCTAGTATAGCTGTGTCATCAGCAAAAGTAGATATGTGGGTTCGACTGTTTGTAGGCATATCACAAGTATATAGCAAATATAGGAAGGGACCCAGTATACTTCCTTGGGGTACGCCTGCTTCAATAGGCTGTGGTGAACTTATGAAGTCTCCCTCTTTAAATGTTGAGGCCAAAGACAGAGCACGGAAATTGAAGTCAAATTTTATACAAAAAATATACGCAGCTTCTGAGTAAATTTTTTTATGTTGCAGATTCTCGAGGGAATGTTGAAGAAAAGTTTAGGACCCAAAAGCAGACACAATTTCCCAAAAAGTTCTTGGTATGGCAAGCAATATGCAGTTGCGGCAAAAAAGCCAAACATTTGTTACAAAGGGCTCTATAAATACCGAAATTTACGTCAAGGAATGTTTACAAAAAAGGATGTTTCCATTCATAGGTGTCCACTTATTTTTGGTCTGATTTGCCATCTGTCACTATGGTAAGATACAAGAACAATAATGTGGTATTTGTACCAAGAGAGGCAATTATTCCAAACTGCCTGGAGCTGAGTCCAGTGGAGAGATATTGGGCTCTTGTTAAAAGAGAATTGAAGAGCACCAAAAAGGTGTCCAAAAGTGTGGTAGATTTTAAACGGAGATGGACTACCTGTTCGAGCAAAGTGAAAGAAAGCTCAATAAAAATCTTAATAGATGGGTTTCTTGAAAAGCTTCATAAATTCATCACTATTGATTAGAACTTTAAAAATATTTTTGTTATAAAAAAAAAATATTCAAAACTGTTAGGACCAACATTGTATTACAAACAAAATGATATATTTATATATAGCCACCATAGTGAAGGGTATACAAATTTATGCAATTTCTCGATGCATAAAACAAATTTATTTTATTTTAGAATTTGACACAGACACTTTTGCGCGTTATTTTTATTTAGATTTTGTGCTAGCACACGTTTTTTCAGTCACCCAACCCTCTATTAACCACAATAGTATTATAGTGTATGGTTTAAAATATCTACTTGCAGTAACATTTGTTCAGTTGTAAATATAAATAACAACTTAGAATGTTATATACGGCTAAGTCGAATTTAATATACCCAACATCTAAACATATTGCTCCAGAAATGTTTTCTCTTCTACCTTTTTTGCTAATTTTTGGCATATAAAACTTCCACTATCATATGTTAATGATCAACAGAGAACTTTGCAACTTTCGTTTCGGACGGACTGGACTGACAGACATCTAGAATGCATTAGAATATTTATATGTACATATAATAGCACTATACATATTACATAAGAATATATATATGATACAAACGGAATGAAAAATTCAATATACACATTCCATGTTGTGAATACAACAAATTCTACTATTTGTTAATAATGATGAATAATGGCGTAACAATGTAACAAGTTACATGTGCTGTGCGTAATTTAACACATTTTGAATGCAATGAAAAACTATCCATGTCACAATGGACATATTTTTAGTGGAACAGTTGAATACGTAAAATTTTTTAATTTAGAAAATGTAATGAATGATTTTTCGTTTTATCAGCCATCAATTCCACAAAGTAGTGTATGAAACATTTTTAATGACTTTTTTTAACAAATTTCCAAAAACAAAAGAAAATCGATATAGAAAATGTTATGAAATTTTGTTATTCCAGTCAAAAACAACACAAGGAGTCCTACAACATACAAGTGGGTTCCATCACAAAAAAAGTGTTAAAATGATGTAGAAATGAATCGTAGAGGAGAACATAGGATTTAAGAAAATTAAATCTGTGAGCATATTGTTAGAACGCAAAGTAAGATGCAGGATATCAAAGTCGACCAACTCTGGTTAGGAAATCTTGTTCAAATGTGGACAGATTTCAATGAATGAAACTTTGTAATAAAGCAAGTGGAAATTTTTGGAAAATTTTTTTTTTTTGTGAAATTTCAGATTTTGTCTTCTTTTTGAGAATTATACAAATTCTATGAACGAAAAAGTCTACTTATTCAACTTATGCTGTATTGGTTTCAAAAATAGTTGAGATTGCATCAACAAATAGTACTTAAGCTAAAAATATCACGAATCATGGTTACAAACAACAAAGCATCACTTGGAAATTTACATATATCCCGTGATAAAATGAGAAGTGCATAGTAAGCACTGTGCAAAAAGTAAAGCTAACATTTTTAATAGGCTAGATTTAACAGCAAATATTTTAAAGTAAACTAAAGCGAAATATAAAGTATTATATATCAATGAATAGATAATTACGTCTAGTTTTTTGAAATAGAATACGTTTTTTAACATTTTTAGGTTTATAACAGTATATAGCCTATCAAAAAGTTTGTTTATTTTGAAATTTTATTATACGTAGGGTTGCCAGATAATAAATGTCAAATAATACACTTTCAGACTATATTTAGAATTGTCTCAACTATAAGATTCTGGATAGGTTTACTTAAAATTCATAACTGTATGGAAATTGGGCTCATTCACCAAAATATTTCCAAAAAAATTAGTTTTTCTCGAAAATCAAAATTTAAATCGCAGATACGCAAAAACTATAAGAGATATTGATATAATTTTTTCATATTTTTATTTCGTATTATATTTTCAATAAATCCCAATGTGATGATTAAAAAAAGTCTGATAATTGTTTAACAAAATTTTTAAAAATTTTAAAATGGAGTTTTAAAACGGCCGTTAAAAAAATTAAATTTGTTTGGTGATACCAGCGAATAGGCTAACGGTATCCTACGAAGACAAAAACTCATATAAAAGTAAATATGGATTTATTTTAAGTAAAAACTAGCTTTTATTTTAATATTTCACAAAATATGTTATTTTATTTCATACATTACTATTCAAGTGTCCCGAAAAAATTGTAAATACACTACAAACTTCAGCGTCATTACGCCACCATTTAACGTTATGTTACCATCCGAATATTCTTCACAACATGTTTCTACAATACATAGAACAATTGGGCGCGACCTGTACCTAGAAATTTTTTTTTTGTCCATACAATCTTGGAGGTGAAACCGATTTTGCACATTTTCAATACCAGAAAGTATTTGTGGAAAATTTCAGCAAGCTAGCTCATTGCGTTTGGGCCCTATCATGTTTTTAACAGACAGACGGGCGGACATAGCTAGATTGTCTTATAATTTTATGTGGAGTCAAAATATATCGCTCATTTCCTGCAACAACGTCATAACACAAAATCCGTGTTATTTAAACTGAGTGTTAAAAAATATGCGCAGTTCTATAGTCTTTCATATAATTTTATCAGTTTTCAAAAAAGTCGGATATTTTTTTGTGTGAGAGTGTTTTTTTTTTTTTATTGTAAACATCAAAATTAAAATTCATGTTTTCTAGTATAGTTTTCAAGAAAAATGTTGGTTAAATACAGATTAGAAAGATGTTAACATCTACTTTTTAAATCTGGTTTTATTTCTGAAATCGCTATTACTATTTAAGGAATAGTAAAATGTCACAGCCGTTTTTCTCGAAACGACTTTTTTTGAATTATGACGTTCTTGCAGCAAATGAGCGATATATACTTTTGTTAAACTGCGATGAATATTTAAATTTACTACAAACGGAATGACAAAATCAATATACATCCCATATTTTTTGATAGTGGGTATAAAAATATTAATAGCTTAAAAATGAAAACATTTGTTAAAATATATATTTTTTTGATTTTTATAAAAATCTGGCTCATGTTTTTATACCCAACAAAAAGATGGTGGGTATATTGAGTTTGTTATTCCATTTGTAACATATCGTAAAATTAGTCGTAGAACCAAATGTATATAAGCATACTCGTAGTATGGGTCCTTTCAAAGCTATAAGACGATCTAGCTTTGTTCGTCCGTCTATGCGGAAGGACATTGGAAGATGAAATTTTCCCAATTTTTCCCTGGTGATTAGAACCAGAGTTATGGGCAGAAATGTGGGACAACCTCCAACAAATATTTTTGATAATTTTTTAGAGATTTTTTGGTAATTATTTAAACTTTTTATTTTATATATATAATTTTTAAGTAAATTTTAATTTTTAATATTTTTCAAAATGCTTTGCTATTTTCTTAAAATATATTGCAAATAAAACTATGAACATTTGCACAAACTCTGTTCAAAATGGTAAAAATCGGTCAACGATTTCTTCCAGGCCACATAAAAAATTCTTCCGGCTCTATGCTACATAAATGCCTGTAGGATATTAGTATCCAAAATCAGCAATAATATGTTTCATGTAAAAAGAAATTACAAAACGATATTTTGTTTGGATCGGTCCATATTTCATTATTACCCACATATAAAGTAGAGTTTCCAAAAAACCAAAGAATTTCAAAACAGCGGTTTCGGTTTTAAAAAATTTAAAACCGATCCGTTTTGGTTCGGTTTTGTGATAATTTATTAAATATTAAGGGTTATAGAAACAAAATCAGTTGACAATACAGGAAATGCTATACAAATTTAAAGTTCAAACTTAACGGGTGTTCAAGAAGATAAAGGAAAATTGGTACTTTTTCTTTTAATGATACTTTTTTAATATATTCTCAGTAAAGAAATAATCAAGAATAGGGTGCATTATGATACCAAAAATGGAGAACTAAACCAAACTAAGAAGTATTTTTTCTTTCTCCAAATAGTACTTTTAGAATTTTCTAATATAATATTGAACTTAGAATAAGAAAATTACTTTGATTTAAAACCTAACGGTGGTTCAAGTGTGGAAAATTGGAACTTTTTTATCTAATGGTACTTTTTATTATATAAAATTATTTTACTGATATTACTTTGAGTAAATAAAGAAAGTCATTAAGCCATCTATATGACATTGAGAATACAAAAATTATTAGTATTTTTTCGTTCTTCGAATGGTATATGATCCTGTGCGAGTAAGAATCTAAAAAAGAGACTCACAGGTACTTTTTTCCAACTAATAATACTTTTTGACTATTTTATAATAATAAACCTAATAAATCAATATTAGGTACACATGATTCTGAATGAGAATTCACTTTAGTGGTACATTTCTATAGCATTTTCTATAATAATGGACCTATAATCATGATGTTGAGTGGGAATACAAAATGTGGGTCTAAATAGTACTTTTTATAATAATACGTTTCGAATGAGCTAGAAGCTCATGAAACTAGAGACATGTTATGCTGAATTAGTATTAATTCACAAAAGGAGACTTAATAGTACCATTTCATTCATCCAATTGGGGTGGCGAAGCGCACCCCTAGTTCTTCATAGTTTTTTCGGATAGTTTTGTTACAAAAATATTGCATTATTTTTTTTTTTAATTAAGGAAATATATTGTCATTTGAAGTTTGTCAGGAAATACTCGTAGATCAATATTTTTAACCGTCAAACACAGCGGTAGATCCATCATGATATGGGGGTGTTTCCCTTCTTCTGGTGTCTGTTCAATATTTTGGATAAAGAACAAAATATGCACCCCGGACTACGTAAATATATTGTAAAGCATAAACCTTCCATTAGCTGAGGCAGAGATGCCCTTGAGATGGGAGTTTCAGCAGCACAATGATCCCAACCACTCTTCAAAATTGGCAAAGGATTGGTTTGCTGTCAAGAAAGTACCTCTTATGGGATGGCCTTCACAGTCACCGGAACTTAAACCAATAGAACACCTTTGGGGAGTGCTCAAGAGGAAGCTGGAGGGCATCAGTCGGAAAAATAAGGACGAATTGTGCGAAAAAAACCAGGAAGAGTGGTTTTCCATTGACAAGGACTTTTTCAAACAAATTTGTTGATTCCATGAGTCGCAGACACATTGAAGTTGTGAAAAACAAAGTTAGAGCCTCTAAATATTAAAATAAAACAATTTTTTAACTAAAAATTAAAAGATATGCCTCTAAAAATTGAATCCTTTTACGCGTTTCTATTATTTTTTCCAGCAAAAATATTGACTCTTTACATTATTAGTCATATAGTGAATTAAAATATTAATGAAAAGAGGAATGATTATGTTTTTTCTTATGTTGTATGTCTGATAGACAAAACTGCATATAAATTTTTTTAACAAAACTAAACTTGACTAATATACTTACAAAATTGAAAATAAAGTGCTTTCGTTTCTATTATTTTTTCCAAAACTGTATTCCATGGAAATTTTATCAAGAATCGTTTAAAAAAAATCAAAGCGATCCGACCAATAGTTTAGTTTCTATTGAGATTTAAATGTGTTTAGTACGGGAACGTGTGAAAAGGTCCGCTGGGACCTTCTACTAAAATTTTAAGAAATCGTTAAAAAATGCAGTGTTTTTTGGCTTGTTTTATTATTTGAACACATCACAAACGTGTTCCTTAAATTTTTTTTCTAACATTCATTATACATGTGTAATAAGTAAATAATAATAAATCAAAACAAAAAAATTTAAAAAAAATGCGTTTTCATATAAAATTCCATACAAATAGAAATAGGTCCCTGTGGACCTTGTACTTCGTATTAGGGCAACGGATGACTCAACCGTCGGAGGGTTAAATGAGTTTGTGTCATTATTTATTAACAGGTTTCCTTGCCTAGCCTGCCAAATGTAGCCTGCTACATCATCTGAAGCAATTATTGTAATACAAATTAAAACATTTAAAGACATTTCGGACCATAATTGGTCATATAAGGGTTACTTCCAAAAAAAACATTAACCTAATAAAAATTTTATAAATATCGAACCAAAATTTTACAAAGATCAATTGTATTCAAAAATCATACAATTGGTTATTGTCACGATCAGTCCATAATTTGCTCCCATATAAGACACATAGATATCAACGCTCAAAACTGTGTAACAAACGCCCTTTAATAGGCTATAGTTCTCATATAAGGACAACATCCGAAAAATCCTATAACGCGCATTAATATCGTTATTGATAAAAAATTTAATACAAATTTGTTTCAAATATGCCTATATCTTACTACTGAGTTTTGTGACTATGGATCCATAATTATACATAGCTGTTCTTAAATTCCACATCTGGAAATTCCATTATTCTTCACCAAAAATATATGAGGTATATTCATTTTGTCATTCCATTTGTAAAACATCGAATTATTTATCACAGACCCACAAAATATATCTATATATATTGGAACCTTATAACATTCTAAGACGACCTAGATATATTGCTCTGTCTGTTGAAGGCACGATAGGGCCTAAAATGACGCAAGTTGGGGGGCAAAATTTGTGGTTGGTTTAAAAATGTATCAAATTTGTAGCCAATCAAATTATTCAATTATATTTACCGAATTTTTCGTACGTTAATTGAGAAAGAAGAATTATGATTGAAATAACCGAATTTTTGTCACCATAACTTTAATTTGTCATCAACAACCGAAAAATTCGATTGTTAAGACTAAATGATTCGATTAGCTACAAATTCGGTTATCACAGCCAAAACAGCTTTCTTTATGTAGATGTCAGGGGACCCCGTTTGCCACCATAAGGGCAAATATAAAACTCGGGTAATCTCATCTGACATTGGTTTCGGACTTTAGATTCTTAAGGAAATAACACGAGAGCTAATAGTGTCGTTAAGATAGTAATGCATTATGTTGCAATAATGGATTTTGCAAACATATTTCACATAAAATCGTGACATTTATAAACGAAATAATTAAACTTAATTGAAAACATCTACTACTTTTGTTTTAAAAAGAGCACCCAAATATACATATGGGCAATTCCACGAGAATTACTACCACGACTGAAAAAACAAAAACCCCTGAAACTTTTTTTCAAGGTGATTTGAATAGGAGAAAACACTAAAATGTTACTATGTGAAAGTATTTAGAGCTTATTACAACATTTTAGGGGAAACATAATATTTTAAACTGACTATATTTAATTTTTTAATTTAATTGGCATGTTTTAGGCTAACATTGCGGCGAAAACTAAGCAATCAATTATCATGTAGTATGAAATGAATTTGACTCTAATTGTTTATTTGCTATCATCAAATTGTTTATTGAAACCGATTATATATCCCATTTATTTGTTTAGTATTTGTAAACATATATTTACAGAATACATATATATTATTTTACTATAAGAGAAAAATCTGTCACGTACGGTATGTCACGTACGATATTATATTTTATTCAATATAAAATCATCCAAAGATTATTTTTATTTACATATGACGGATTGTAAAGGAAAAATTTTTGGTTTAGTGAAAAAAATTAAAATAAAGCACAACGCCTCTCACGATTCGCAATTTTTCGCATATTTCTACATGTACCTCAAAATTACTTCCGTTTTATGTTACGTACGATATACCCTTATTTCGCTCGATATTTTGGACAACAATATTTCAAAGGGACTTACTTTTTTTTTTTTTTAAATTTAGTACCCTCTGAATGGAACATAAAGACCAAATAATTTTTCAGATACTCTTATTTGTGCAAAATCTATTCCACTCTATGGGCTTACAAATGTCACGTACGATGACATGGAATTGCCCATATGTCATGGTTCGTAAAACATTTTCATCATTTTTATAATTTGCAATTTTCACATTATTATTTACACAAGTACTTCTAATTATTTTATAAAATATTCTAATTTATAAAGTATACAAATACATTTCATATAAATATATAATTAGATTTTATATACTTACATATGTGGAAATATACTTATTTGTAATTAATATGCAATTATTAATAATAACCTTTAACATTACGACTGTAAAAATGCTGACGTATATCGGCAATTTGTACGTACATTAAAATATCCTTTTCAATTCATCAATTTCAGCACATTCAACTTTTATTATAAAAGTTTCACATAACATATACAAAATATTCCTATGAATTTGTAAAGCAATTGGATATTGCAATAAATACAATAATTTATTAGATTCTTTGTAATTATTTTTGGCATTTTGATGGTTTATACATACTTATGTATAAGTTCTAAAAAAGTTTATTTTATTATAATTCCAGGTACCTTTAGGGTTTATTTAAAATATGCATACATATATACATAACCCAGCAGTTAAGCAAGTAGTCATTGTATCCCTTATATACAGTAATTGTCAACTAAGATTACTTTGCTGACTTCAATTTGTATAATTTGGGTTATTTGACTCATATGTGCACTTTTTAGTGTAGAGAGAAGTCAATTGGTTACTTTATACATCCCAGGTAATCTATCCTGAAGTCAACTGTCACTTAAGTATCTCTAAGAAATCTAGAATGTAGTCACTTTTAAAGTTTTGTGAGTAATTTGTACAAATTTGTTTTATAAAAATTGTGGTGATATAATTATCATACAGTTTATTTTCGTTTTTGCTTATGTATACTAGAGTGACAATCAGTTGTATGGAAAAAAATTTGAGTTTGATTTTTGAAGAGTGCCGGGTGGAATATTGTGACACTAGGTCTAAAAGATAAGTACTGAAAATTTGAGCCAAATCGGACAACGATTTCGGGACGCGCATCGAGGTCAAAGGTCAGATATATGTAAAATTTTGCTATTTATATGAAATAAATTTGTAAAACTCCTTAACTTTCTGCATTATGTTACATAAATATGTAGATTTATTTATATTAATGAAAATTACAGTAAAAAAAATATTTTTTAGATTAAACCTATATGTCCTTTGGGTCAAATTGACCCACAAACTGTATTATCGTTGAAATTCGGAAAAAATGCAAATTTTTCAGTTTTTGTAAAAATTTTGCTACTAAATAATTATTTTTGCTATCGAATGCATAAGAATCGAAATGTGTACGTAATTGTCGTTCTAATGAGATATAAAAGATAAAAATTGGTTTACAAATTTTAAAGTTATTAAAAATTCCCCAGACCATTAACGTGTCTCAGGCCACTTGAACAAGAAATATAGGAACAAAATTAACATATTTTAAGAAATATTAAAACAAAAGCTAATTTTTACTTAAAATATATCCGTGTTAACATTCTTATGAGTTTTTGTCTTTGTAGAATATCGCTAACCTATTCACAGGGATGGCCAAAAAAATTAATTTTTTTAACGGCAGTTTCAAACCCTCATTTTCAAATTTTTAAAAATTTTCTTAAACAAATTTCAGAATTTTTTGATCATCACATTGGGTCAGTATACATTGTATACTGACATTCCATGTAGCTAGCATGAAGTCAATTGTCATTTAAGTGTATCTATATATCCAATAGTGTAGTCACTTTAAACGTTTATTTTGTACTGCACTTTAGAAGTCAGTTATTTTACCCACCAGCAGTAATGTATTGGTGAGGTGTCGGTGGAAGGTTTGTTTACAAGCACTCGATTATGGGACTATCTATGAGAGGTTTGTTTTTAACTAACTATTTGACTAATGGTCCACATTACTTTTCTAAAGCCAAAACAATAGAAAGCATTTTCAAAAGGGCTCCCAACACATCCGGTAGGAAAGCAGCCCAGTTAGCTCAATACTCTGATTATTTGGTATGAAAAGTTAAAGCCAATGAAGGTTTAAAAGCATACAAGGCTCAAACAGTTCCTGACAGAAACTCTGCTAAAAATTTAGAGGCCAAAGACAGAGCACGGAAATTGAAGTCAAATTTTATACAAAAAATATTCCTCCTGCATAATGGATGACGAAATGTATATATAGACAATTTTTCGCAGCTTCTGGGTAGATTTTTTTATGTTGCAGATGCTCGTGGGAATGTTGAAGAAAAGTTTTGGTCCCAAAAGCAGACAAAATTTCCCAAAAAATTGTTGGTATGGCAAACAATATGCAGTTGCGACAAAAGAAGCCAAACATTTGTTACAAAGGGCTCTATAAATACCGAAATTTACATCAAGGAATTTCTTCATTCACAAGACTTCTTCTTGTGTCCACTAATTTATGGCCTGATTTCGTATCTGCCACTATTTTACCCAAGGTCTTGAGTGGTACAAAAACAATAATGTGGTATTTGTACCAAGAGAGTCAATTCCTCCAAACTGCCTGGAGCAGAGTCCAGTGGAGAGATATTGGTCTCTTGTTAAAAGAGAATTAATGAGCACAAAAAAGGTGTCCAAAAGTTTGGTAGATTTTAAACGGAGATGGACAAAGCACAGAGGTTTAGAAACGTGTTTTTGGAAAAAATTCTGTATCTCGGGAACTATTGGAGATATTATTGCAAAATTTCACATGGTTGGACCTGAGGTGTTTTTGAGTTCATTTGCATTTGTTCAGGTTCCTACCGCTAATGAGGGGCTCCTCAAAAATAGTCACCTCCGGTTTCAAAATTTAAAAAAAATCGCCAAAAATCCATTTATAATCCAAATGAGCTGAAATTTAAAATGTAAATAGTCCCTAAGAAGTTCTACAAAAGATATGCTTACATATGTAGGTAATCTCTATTAGTTGAAGAGATATTTAGGTTCATTGATTTATTTTTTTTTTAATTTTGCTCGATCTTTTTATGGTTTTTTAGAGATGACGGGCCAACGGATTGTCGAAATTTATTTTTAAAATATCAACTATATTGGTGATAAAATTGTAAGTAAAATATAAAAAACTTGCTAACAGTTATCTTGTCCCTATAAAAAGTAACACGCATCCAAAAAAAGTCTCTATATTTTTTCTTTCGTAGAAAAAATTTTTCTTCGGGACTATACACAATTTCTATATGATGCAGAAAGAGAAGTTAATGCTAAGGCGTGTAAAGTAAAATTTGGCTCACTAAAGCGGACACAACACCCCCCAGGCCTATCCCAACTTGGCCAATTTAAAAAAAAAAAATTGAGTTTGAGAAAAAAATTCTAAAAAGGCAAAGCACCGATCCTCAAAAATGTTCCATATTTGTATAAAACCGTTGTTACTTAAACACTTACTATCATACGGTAAATATCGTCTTAGTAGGCACTTTTCTAAAAAAACTTATTTTTTGGAACACATTTTTCCCGGTTTATGAATTTCGGTATTTTAAAACAAAAATTTTCAAATATTATTATACCGTTGAATTAAGGACATTTGTATCTACATTAGTTCAACATTTGTTTATGTTATCTTTAACCGTTAAAATTTTACATTAATTCAAATTTTATATTTTTCTTCATGGAATATCACTATATTATAATTTTTTAAGTTTTTAAAGTAAATGATGTCTCAAAAATATATAAAATTATTATATTTTCTAAAATATAAATTTTTAATGTTGCTACTTTGAACGAATTCTCGAAATTTTAAATAAAACTTAAATTTTTAGCATTTGGTTTTTTGAAGATGGAGAACCATTTTATTTCTCGGGAGCGCCAAAAATCGAAAAAGTCCAATGTAAGCGGTACGCTAATGTACATGTGTAAATAGTCATATATTTAAATATCTATTAATAATCACTTGATGTTTTCATTGCAATGATGACAAAGAACAAATTCATATTAAGTATAATCCTAAATAAACTTATGTCACACATAAAACTGTTGCACTCATTAATACTATGTATGAAATACATAAAATAATTGTTAAATTAAGTACTTATACACACTTCTCAATAGCCTTAAAACCTCATTTAGTATTTAATCCTTTATAAATAGTTTAAATGAAATGGTAAATACAATAATATATATCTATGTATATATTATATAAATATATTTTAATCGAGAACTTATCTAATAATGCCATACATGTATTTAGTTACATTTTATGAATGCAATTGACTATTCAATACGTTAATATAAAATTCGCTTTAATTAATATAAAGTAAGGCTGAAAAACTACCGATTGTTATTTATTACAAAAAACTAAAAATGTTAAGATTGCAGCCTTTGCCTCTATGCCCCTCATATATAATTAGTATATGGACCTGGCCGAAAATAGTTTTCTCAGAATATGTAACTGCAAAAGGTTAAGGATGTTTCGTAAATGTTTAACACTAATTATTGATGTACTTTTTTTCAAATTTATTTAAACTACACTAAATTATTATTCAAATGTATTTTCACTGTAATACATTAGTGGTTTTCACAATCTTGTGCATTTGTATTATAAATTTATGCAATTGTGTATTTCTGTATATTTTGTTATTGTAAAGCAAAAATGCAATGCATATGCCATTATGCAAGACCATTTCCACAAGATTGTGAACTCCGCTATTGTCATTTGTATGTGTAGGTAAAACAATTTGCATTATACTCATAAATACCCAGCGGGAAAAAGACGCAGTAAAGAGGCCTTCCGAAATGCCTTATTTTGCAGACCCAAGGACACTCAGCATATAAGAAGGTCTTCCATTAAAGGCCTGTAAGGAGACCTGCCGCGTAATGCCTCACAGAATGTCTACATATTAACATCTATTAAAAACCCTTAAAATTAAAAGTCTGCTGAAGCAATAAAATATTATAAATGAATTCAGAATAAAACCTAAAGAATGGACTTTTAAATATCACGTGTTTAGTTTTATATATAAAAACTTCACAACTTCAAATGTTCATATAACAGTTTATAATAAAGAGAGCCAAATAAATAGTATTATAGAGAGACACTCATTTCAAAACCAATCATGTTTGAAAATTAAATAAAGGTTTGTTAGACATTATTTTGCAATACAATTTTGATTGTGTACGACAGGAGAAACATAAACCTTCTATAACCTTTTCTGCGAGAAGGCTGAATAGAATGAATATCGCATCTTTTAGAATGTGTAACAAGTCTTTTAGAAGGCCTACAAAATGAAGACCTAGAATTTTTTCCCGCTGGGTATGTATAATATAGTTTACTGTTAATGATTACACAGAATTGGAAATCAATATTAATAAATAAGTAATAATAATTAATTTAAATATAAATATAAATATGTTATAGATAAACAATTTTAGCAAGTGTTAAATTATAATTATTTGTTGATTTGAGCAATAGACTAATAATTAGCAACCATAAACACATATTGTGGAAATAAATTAATAAATACATGTTCACAAATTAAATTATAAAACACTTTAATGTAATTATTTTTATATTAGTAGCTATGTTATTTGTTTTAATGGCCTACAACTTAGGTAATTAAACAGTTTATGGTTTTAAAAATCGCTATCCAGAATCATTTCTTGGGTAGTTCATTTAACGACACATTTGTTAATGAGTCCAATATATACTACATAGCCCTTATATTGTAAATTTTCAGTATAATATTATTATCTGCCATCTAAAGACCAAATTTTCACCCAAGAACCACTTTAAAAAAAAGTTGCAAACATTTTGTAAAACTTCAAAATTATGATTATTTGAAGATGTAACTTTAAGAATATCACAATTACACTACATTTCCTAATAAATGAGTACTAAATGAAGTAATCGAGAAAAACTATAAGTATGTATTTCCGAAATGCCGTAAGAGCTAAAATACTGTTTAATCGTTTCGAATCGGTAGACTGACAACCTTGATACAAAATAAATATTTTTGTAGAAAAAAACCCAAAAATTTTATGTAGAATTTAGTAGTGTCCTTATTCACACAAAGCTAAAAAAATAGTTGTAAATATTTACTGTAACCATTTTTACATGTTTTTTAACAATATTATGGTTACTGTAATTATTTGTATGATTGCGGTAACCATAACATGTTAAAGTAATGATTTACATGATTGTAGCAATCATATATATGTACAAGGTGGCGCAAAATTAATCCTCCTATCAGAAAATGCTATAAATTTTGCGATTGGCCCCTAATGTCAGTTCTGTTTTGACATTTGTGTAGTAAACTCATGCGAAATACACGTTAATAAACAATGTTACGCTACACTGCTCCAGAACGCGGAATATTTCTGACTATTTATTTGACCAATAATCGGTCGGTGACTCTGGCACAACGTGAATTTCGTCACAACGCCTACTGGTAAAACACTGCGACGTTTAGCCGCTCGCCTCGAAGAGACTGGCACAACACGAGATGCTGCCAGGCGTGGCAGACCCCGGAGTAGCCGTTCTGCAGAGAATATTGCTGCTGTAGCCGAGGATGTCATGGAAGCACCGTCGACATCGACCAGACGACGTGTCACGCAAATGGGTATCAGTCGACGGTCTTTACAGCGAATTTTGGTACAAGATTTGAAGATGTTTCCGTACAAAGTCCTGACGGTGCATCAGCTGTTAGCTGCTGACCGCCAATCGCGTCTAACATACGCTCAAGCCATCCTTAATCACCACCAAGAGGAAGATGATTTTCATCAAAAATAATCATGAGTGATGAGGCCCATTTCCATCTTAGCGGGTACGTAAATATGCAAAATTTACTCTTCTGGGGCACTGAAAATCCGCGTGTAACCCACGAAGAGCCATTACACCCGCTCAAAGACACTGTATGGTGTGCTGTTTTCGCTGGAGGAGTCATCGGACCTTTTTTCTTCGAAGACGTCGCGGGCCAAACGGTTATTGTGAATGGTGAGCGCTACAGAGCAATGATCAACGAGTTCTTTTTGCCGCAACTTGATGAATTGGGATTGGATCCCGTTTTGGCGATTTGCACTGGCCAGCAAGATCGCCTGATTTGACCGCTGCAGACTTCTTTTTGTGGGGCTTTTTGAAGTCGCGGGTTTATGTCAACAAGCCTTAGACTCTTGCAGCTCTTAAAGACAATATCCGTCAATAATGTGAGGACCTATCGCCGGAAGTTTTGGCCAAAGTGATGGAAAATACCATAAAAAGGGCTCAAATGACAATCAACTGTAGCGGCGGCCATTTACATGACATCATATTCTCGACTTGATGTAAAAAAATTAAAAGACAAAATATAAATAATCCACAAGAAGAATCAAAGTTTTTCATTTTTTTTTTTAATTACAGCCAAAAAACATCGGAAGTTTACTTTTGCGCCACCTTGCATATGATTTTAGTAAATTAGTACATGTTTGTGACAACCATTTTTATGGTTATCATAATCTGAGAACAACATATTATGATACAATATTTATCATGAACATGATTGCCCTAAACATATATTTCCTTACTACAATTATGTATATATATGATTGCTTTTATCATGTGGATTGTTAATAACCATATTATGGTTACCACAATCTTTGTGTTTGTCAACATTTGCAATCGATAGAAGTTTGTAAGTATAAACAATGTTGATAACATTGTTCGTAGATATGACAACATTAACTGTGAAGTAGCTTGAAATTCATAAATACTTTTATTAAAGTTACAAGTTCAAAACATCATAAATATTTTCTGTTGAAAATATGTTAGTTTTGTCTTTTAAAGATATAAGTTTTGTCTTTTAAAAAGAGAAATATTTGTAAAAATCAGGAGGAAAATGGTTATGTTAGTTTAAAGTCAGAATGCATCCAACTAAACAAAATACTGTCAACTATGATATCAAACAAGTAAGAAAGTATTTGCTCATTTACACTAAGTAAATGAGCAAAAAAATTTTTCTTTCAAAATTTCAGTAATTTATATTCGTGAGCGATTTTCGGAAGTGGTCCTTATATGGGAGCTATGACCAATTATGGACCGATCACCATGTAATTAGGTGGTGTGATTAATGTCTATATACCACCATTTTTAGGAGATTTATGCTCATTAAAGTGATTATCGGAAGCAGACCTTATATGGGAGCTATGAATAATTATAAACCGATCACAATAAAATTTGGTGACATGAATTCCGTATATATAAAACTTATTTGGAGAAAAACTTGTTAATCGACTCAGAAAGTGATTCTGAGTCGATCGGTATACTTTAAGGTGGGTGTTAGACTAATATTTTTGGGCGTTACAAACCTCTGCACAAATCCAATATACCCTCCCCACTATGGTGGTGAGGGTATAAAAACAAGAACACTAAAAAAGTCGAAATACATGTTATCATAAACATTAGCATAACTTATTAATTTTTTAATTGATTTTTATTTACTTACGAGTTTTGGAAAGACACTTTAGTAAGCTTTTTCACTATAATAAGAAAAAACAAGTAAGAAAGTATAGTCGGTCAAGCCCGACCATATAATACCCTACACCAATTGCCATAAAATTAGGTGGCATGACTTCTGTATATACGAAATATATTTGTGTTTAATTTTATTTGAATACCAACATTTTTATGAAATCTATACTCATTAAAATGATTTCGGAATGCTAAATATGATTAATTATGGACCGATCATTACAAAATTTGGTGAGGCGAGTTCGACTTATATAAAACTTTTTTTTGATGAATTTGGTTTGGATATCTATATAAAACCATGTTTATGAGAGCTTAATTATTTTCAGATAGGGCAATCTTATGGGGCCTAGGAGAAATAATGAACTGATTCTAGCCAAATTCAGTAGGCTTCGTCCCTGAGGCAATAGTATGATTACAAGGTTTACATGGACGGACGGACATCGCTTAATCGACTCAGAATGTTATCCTGAGCAGATTGGTATACTTTAAGGTGGGCGTTGCACAATGGTCCAAATGCTCAATCTAGACGGAAAAAAGTCATAGCTCGCTTTTAAAAACCGTACCGACATGAAACTTTAAAATAAAATTTTTTTTCGAAATTGTCCTTTAAGAGATTTTTCCAATTATTTAAAAGAAATTTTTTTAATTCAAAAAATAATTTTTTTTAATTTATTAGTGAAAAAAATTTATGACAAAAAAAAGTTTTTTGTGACAAAAAAATTCGGGCTAAAAAATATTTCTCCCGATTTTGACCAACTTATAGCCTTATATACATCGTTCAAATGGAATTTAAAATATCTATCATTAGGTGCCGCTGAAGACCACCTATTGCTTACCAAAGCTTATGGTGAATGTGTTCCACCGGTTTCAATGTGGGAGAGATGAATTGTTCGGTTCAGAAGCCAAACAAGTTTGGAGACCCAGAATTAGTGGCATTAACCCATGACGATTGTTGCCAAACTCAACAAGACTTTCAAAATCATTGGGAGGATTCATCCAAAAGCTGAAAACCTTGAAAGACGATTTTGCGAAATGGTGCTTGAACGCTATTAAAAATATAATTTATGCAACAAATCATTACTTGCGATGAAAAATGGATCCATTACGATATCGCGAAGCGTTAGAGATCGTATGTGAAGCCCGGCCAATCAGCCAAAGCGACACCAAAGCCAATTATCCATGGTGCTAAGGTAATACTCTGAATTGGTGGGACCAAAAGGGTCCATTCTATTATAAGCTGATTAAATCTGGCCAGACCATGAAAGAGAACCTGTACCTGTTCGTTTGAAGCGAGCATTGGCTAAAAAAAGACAGACTATGTGGCCAGACATGAAATCGTAATCTTTCATCATAACAGTACTCGACCACATGTAACAATATATGTTAAAAAGTAATTAGAAGTTTTGGCTCACCCGCCTTATAGTGCAGACTATTAGTTTCGATCGATGCAGAATGTTCTCTCTGGAAACGTATCACTTTGGATATTGGCTTGGTTCTTTCTTGGCCTCAAATGATGACCAGTTCTTTTGACTCGGTATCCATATGTTTCCAGAAAGATGTAAAAAAGGTCATAGCTAACAGGACAATACTTTGAATTAATTTATATTGTACAAAATAAAAGCTAAACATTTAAAAAAATACCGGATTTGTAGTCATACACCCAATACATATTAACTACATTTGCTAATAAAAAATGTTGTTAAGTGATCGAGAAAAACTTCAGATATTTTCAAATTCCATTGACTTCAATACTACAGAACTGCTATATGAGATTGGATTTAATCTATGTATGTTAGAAATTATTAATAGTTACAGATTTCAAATTAATGAAAAAACTTCTGTAAGTTTCAAAGCATATTTTTAAACTTCCAAATGACCATATGTTTAAGTGGTCAAACATTAGCAACCTTAGATTTCGGTTTTTTTCCATGGTCTACTGATATGTGTCACTGATTTTTTTTTTTTCATTTCGAAAAACCAAAAGAAATTCAAGCCATCTGAATTTTGTTTCAAAAATTTTGGTCTGAAATTACGGTATAGAGTTTTCAAAAAAAAGTTTCCACTGTACTGTCACTAACTGTGTTTGTTGAGTGGAAATTAACAAATTGTTCTGCACTTATTTTTATTTGTTTTCGATTAAATGATAGCACATTTTTTTGTTTCAATGTTTTTATTTACATATTTTAATATGTATGTATGTACTTTTTTATTTATCACTGAATAATAAACTGTGTTTTTTTATAATAAATGCAAAAAATGTAAAAAAAAAAAATAATAATTTCGAAGTAAACAAAAATCTAGTGATAAGTAATTTCTTAAACAAATCAAATGAATGGACGTATGAATGAATGAATGTGAATTAAACTGATGTAATTTGTTTAATTAAATGGTAAAGAAAACATTATCGTGGACGTCATCAAGCTGGTTGCTGGTTGTTTTTTTTTTTTTTTTGTAGCTTTATGACCCCCCACTGAGAGACCTTCTTCGATTTCTACTGATAATTAGACAAAACATCACGATTTATTACACCCGGGTATGTGGTGTAAGTTTTTGATTTGCCAGTTAAGGCAATAAATTGCTCAGCTACCTCAACGGCTACACGTACTTGGGCCTCGCCGGTGCTGGCACCCAAATGGGGCGTGGCCACAATTTTGGGATGGTTAATTAGTTTTTTGGTTACTTCGGACTTGGGTGGTTCTTCGGCGTAGACATCAAAGGCGGCGCCACCACATTGACCCGATTCGAGGGCATCGAGGACGGCTTGTTCGTCTATGATGCCGCCGCGAGCTACATTAACAACTTTAACGCCTTTTTTGCATTTCGATAAGGTTTCGGTGGAGATGAGATCTAGATGGAAGGAAAATTAGAATTTAGTTTAAAAACTTTGAAATTAGGTGTTTATATTGTAAAGCGAAACGTTTTAAAACAATTACCAAACAGAGCAATTTTGTATGGAAAATAACAACGTTTCTTAACGTTTCGCTTTAAAATTTACCCAATACCACTGATTTTAAAATAACACTACTTACTTCTTGTTGCCGGTATGAGGGGAGTATGTACTGTAATGTAATCAGCCAAAGGCCAAATTTCATCTAATTCCATTTTCTCAATACCCACAGCCTTAGCTTCTTCCGCTGTAGTAATGGGATCATAACCAATAATCTACACAAACAAACCAAAACAATTACAAAATTAATTTCCAACAAAAAAGAAACCGAAAATAATTTTATTCCATAATCATCGCCTCATTAAAGGTGTACAATAACCAACAAATAAATAAATACTTACACGCATACCCCAGGTTTTCATGCGTACAGCCACCTCACGACCGATGCGGCCCAAACCCAAAACAGCCAATGTCTTGCCATACAATTCACTGCCACTGTACAGTTTTCTATCCCAACGTCCCTCCTTCATACTCTGGACGGCCGGTACAACGGGACGTGCCAAAGTGCCAATTAGTATGCATGTCAATTCACAAGCCGAAATTGAATTGCCTCCTGGGGTGCTGCAGGAGAAAAAAAAGAATACAAATAAATAAAGCGAATAAATATTGAGTCTGGAAAAGGTAAAGTTAGTGAAAATATAACACATACATACATCTATTTATTTAAAAATATTTATAGGCTTTCTAGTAAGTGGAGGGAGGATAATGTAGGCTGAATGTGTAAGTTCAATATAATAGCAGTAGTAGTTAATGGTGGTTTAAATTGTTTATTTTGACTAGACACAAATTTATGCAAATTTTTGTTTATGTTAATTATACATTGACTTTATGCAGATACACTACCCAAAAACAATAAACGCATTTCATATTAACAGCAAAGGTTCAATAAGAAATTTACACCAAATGTTCAAAAAAAAGTTATTAAATCCTTTTTTCATAATTGTCTTTATGAGGTCATAGAATTAGGGATTAGGATTGGGTTATGCATATCGATGGTCATCGCATTTTGACCACTCATAATTGTCAATCAATATTTACAATATGAAATAATTACGGCAAAGTTCATATTGAAAAAGCTGTAGTTGTTGTATATATTCGCCTTGAATAGCATCATATTTTTCCAACAGGGCAGCTCATTTGTTTGGAACTATGGAATATTTTTGTTTGTAATAGTGTAGGAGTATTCAATCTCTTGTAAATGTGATTCATATTCAAATATTTCAATATTATTGTAGAGAGTTAATTGACCCTGAAAATATTTTGCCAGAATCTTAAGTAGATTAAAGTGCGCCAATATTTTAATTACATGTGAATTGATCTAACAATATTTTGTGTGGGAGTGTTTATATTAAGTGAAATTGGAATATTTTTAAGAGTTAATTGACCTAGAAATTGTTAAAGGATATGTGAACTTGAGAAATTGTAGCTTTCATAAATAGCTAAATAATCAGGATCAAACCTACTTCGAGATATGCTATATTGTTTGCTGAGATATTTCTAAATTTTACATATTTACTATTTACTTTATAATTACTTACTTTAATACAATGACTTTATTATCTGTGGCAGCGGGAACATCAATATTATCTACACCGGCGCCTGCACGTCCAACAACTTTCAAACTACCAGCTCCAGCTTGCAGCACTTGTTTGGTGATCTTTGTATCAGAACGTACAATAGCTGCATCATAGTTCTGAAACAGAAAAAAATTAATTGCAAATTAAAAAAACAAGTAAGAGAGCTATATTCGGCTGTGTCGAACCTTACATACCCTTCACCAAATTATACTTTAAAATAAATATTTAACACAAAATTAAATTTTTTTTTTTAAGAAAAAAAATATTTTCGAAATTCTTTTTTTAAAAATTTTTTTACAATTTTTTTTTTAAATTTTTTTTCAAATATTTTTTTACTTTTTTAATTTTTTTTTTTTTTAAATTTATTAATGAATAAATTTATGACAAACAATTTTTTTTGGTAAAAAAAAAATTTTGTTTAAAAAATATTTTTCCCGATTTTGACCCATTCTAGGTCCAAATTACTATAGCCTTATATACATCGTTGCAATGGACTTCGAAATATCTATCATTAGATATCCATATTGTCTATATTAATGACTTAGTAATCCAGATATAGATAAAAAAAATAGGGGTTGTCCCGGTGTTTTCCCTATATCTCAGCCATTTGTGGGCCGAGCCGATTTTCTCGATTTTAAATAGAAGTCGAGCCGGAAGAATTCCCGATATATTGATGTATCAATCATGTATGTAAGTTATTTGGGAGCTACGGAAAGTTGATTTCAACATATAGACGGACATGGCTATATCGACTTCGTTATCTATAACAATACAGAATATACTTTGTGGGGTCGCAAATCAAAAATGTAGAAATTACAAACGGAATGACAAATTTATATATACCCACTTAATTTATATATAGCCACTCATGGTGAAGGGTATAACAAATAAGAAAGTATAGTCGGTCAACCATATAATACCCTACACTGATTATATAATTATTATTCTATTCAAATTTCAATAATTTTTATTTTTCGTAGGTGATTTTCGGAAGTGGGTCTTATATAGGAGCTATGCCAAATTATGGACCCAACGTCTTGAAATTAGGTCTCGTGATTTCTTTGTAATACAAAACATGATTTTGTTAAATTTTATTTGGATTTCAATATATTTATGAGATCTTTGGTCGGGAGCTATGGGAACTATGACCAATTATGGATCGATCGTCATCATATTAGGTAGCGTGATTTATTTCTATATGAATCTTATATATATTGAATTTTATGTGAATACCAACGTTTTTAAGAGATTTATTCTCGTTCAAGCGATTTTTTAAAGTGGTCCTTATATGGGAGCTATGAACAATTACTGACCGATGTACAAACAATTTGTAGGTGATTTCTTTAGATGTAAAACTTTTTTGTAGAGGAATTTGTGTGAATACCTATATAAATCAGACATTTATGACATACATATAGTATTTCGGGAGGATATTTGTATGGGGACTAGGTGTAATAATGGTCCGATTTCAACCAAATTCAATAGAATTCGTCCTTAGGCCGGAATTTTATCGAAATATCTTCAAAATTGCGACCAGTACTTTGCTTACAAAGTTTACTTCTACTCAGAAAGTGATTCCGAGTCGATCAGAATACTTTAAGATGGGTATTATACTATATTTTTAGGCGTTACAAATATCAGCCTGTACCGAATATTTTACGAAAAAGATTGAAAACAATTTTTGGTGAAAAAGAAGTTTGTTGTTAAACAAATTTTTGAAGCCCTTCATTTGATATCCATATTTTCTATATACATCTAAGTAATCCAGATATAGATCAAAAATCGAGGTAGTCGTGGTTTTTCGCTTATGCCTCAGACATTTCTGAGTATAAATGTGATAAATTTCAACCTTAATTGATTCATGTATTCAAATATTATCTGGAACGAACTTGTTCACAATATATTTGTTGCATAGATTATCAATTAACCCATCTACATTAAGGTAAATTGACTTACGCCACTTGAAAAAGTAACATTTCTAACAATTTCTTAACTAATGTGTGACTTTAGCCATAAATAGTTTTATTTGCTGACAAATTGTTAATAAAAAAAGTAATCACTTTTTTATTAACAATTGAATAATCTTAACGATCTTTTTAAAAACCCGAAAATAACTAATCTAGGTGGTTTATATAATTGAAGGGCTTGCAGCGATAACTCTATAACAGACAGCCCAATTGGAAAACTGTTATTACTATATTCGTTGTCCACCCAACATATTTTCATATTTTAATTTCCAACATTTGAAATTAGTTGTTTCTAATATATATATAATTGGTCAATTCACAAGGTCTCTTATCAGTCATATTGTCATAATATCCTAATATATCACGACTCGGCGGGTCGTCGGCTCGGCTTAACCGAAACTTAGGCATTCGGCGTTGGTCTCTGCTGGTTCGTTACGATAACACAATAAACATAGCATAGAAAGTAGTATTATTTTAGGACATTTTTTGCTTGAAAAGCAATTAAAACCATTGTGAAATATTAGGATATTATGGCAATATGACATGATAAGAGACCTTGTGAATTGACCAATTAAGTTTTGTTTTGCATTTAATTATTTACAAAATGAATTAAGAAAAATTGTCCTAATTCAATAAATATTATTAAGATATTTTGTAATGGATTTGAATTAAAAACTTGAGTGATTCAATAAGCAATTAATTATATAAAGAATGAATTCTTAAAGGAGTACTAAGGAACTAAGACAACGAATTAATTCGTACTGAATGCTTTAATGGAATTGTTAAGAGAATATTTATATTCAGTATGATTCAGTATTAATTCTTTATTCTTTCGAGTCTTTGTATAATAATATAATGGGTTAATGATGTCAGAAATATTTAATGGTTTAACATCTATGTATCCAATGATATATAAAAACTATTTTGAATTGGAATTTGTATACAATATTAAATATTTAATATTTTTTTAAAAAATACTTTATATACATATACATATAAACCTTTAACCTTTATCGGATTTGGTTCAAATTTTCAGCATTTGGTTTAACTGAAAATCGAAAAAGTGCAGTATAAAAGACACTCTTTATCAGAATGGAGAGTGTATCTAATATTTGATCCTCTTGGTTCAAATACAACATTTTTGAATATTTGTGATTTTTCATAAAAATTCAGTGAAATTATGTTGGTATTTATTAGCTGATTTTAAAACTTTTTTTCTCAAATGTAGACAGAAATCTTGGATTAACAAATTGGTTTTTCGATTTTGACACATTATCAGTCGAAATTACTATTGCGTTATATAAGTCGTTGAAGAGGTCTTTAATATGTCTATCTATATTATCTATATATTCATATATATATATATATATATATATACAATTGATCAATTCACAATGGGTCTTATCATGTCGTATTGTCTAATGTCCTAAGATTTCACAATGGTTTTTATTGCATTTCAAGCAAAAAATGTCCTAAAATAATACTACTTTCTATGCTGTGTTTATTGTGTTATCGTAACCAACCAGCAGAGACCAACGTCTAATCACCGAGTCGTGATATATTAGGAAATTATGACAATATGACTGATAAGAGACCTTGTGAATTGACCACATATGTATTAGTAATCGATATATAGATCAACAATCAAGGTTTTGTACGCCGATTTTCCCGAATTTAAATAGCAAATTTCAAAACTTTTTTTTTAATTTTAGAAACAATTTTTTTTAATTTATTTTTTAAAATTTTTTTTTATTATTTTTTTTTTAATTTTTAAAGAAAAAATTGTTTAAATTTATTTGAGAAAAAATTTTATAAAAAAAAAAAAAAAATTTGGTGAAAAATAAATTCGGGGAAAAAAAATATTTTTCCCGATTTTGACTAATTGTAGGTCCGTCGTTGCAAGGGTCTTTTAAATATATTTTATTGTCTATACATATTAATGACCTAGTAATCCAGATATAGATCAAATATAGGTAAAAAATCGAGGTTGTCCTGGTTTTTTCCTTATATCTGAGCCATTTGTGGGCCGATTGTGTCGATTTTAAATAGCATTGATGTATGAATTATATATGGACAATTCCATTATGTCGCACGAGACCGTCGTACACATTTAAAGTGAAAAAAGTCAAAATTAATCGGAATTTTATTTAACAAAAAGGTTAATTTATACAGAGTTTAAAATTACTACTATATTAGTCAAAAAATTGCAAAATATTTCATAATTTTAAATGAAAACTGCAAAAAATATTTAACAAAATAATATATCCTCACATACATACTAAAAATATAAATACTATTTACGAATTCCATATATGCACAAGCTTCATGGTAGAAATATTTGTCGCAGTTTTTCCAAAAATATTTTGCCTTACAAAATATTTTACGTTGCAGCTAGAAGACAAAATGAAAATTTTTCATTTCTAAAACATTTGCTGCCCAAATATATTTATATTTTTGGTTAGCAAAAACAAATATATTGCTTGTGTATAATATACAAAAAATTTACTACAAAAACATCAAACATGCAAACAAATTGCAGCGTGAAAACCATAAACTGCAAACGATATGCGCAGTAAAAAATTCAAACAATGGAAATATGGAAGATGCTAAATGTAGACTGCCAAACCATACGAAGTTGAAAAATGTAAAATACGAAATTGTGCGAAGTTAAAAATGTTTAAAACGAAAATGTGCATTTATAAAATATTTCAGCCACATATATGGAAATATTTAGCCGCATATAGTCACTGAGTAGAAAAATGTGAAAAAAAACTATGAACAACAAGTGTGCGTTGATTTGGGTGTACAAAATAAAAATTTATATTGAATCGTGTGTTTAAGAATTTAAGTGCAATAAAATAGAATCTTTATTTTTTGAGGTATGTAATTGTAATTGTATTATGAAAGATAGGAATGCTGTGAAAATATATTAAATAAGATTATGGGCAATGGATATTATTTTATTGAATTTTTTGATTAAATGATTTTTGTAATACGAATTCAAATGTATTCCTGCTGCTTGTAATAGGAGTCCAGAAAAATTAGTAACATAAAATTTTGTATGTAAAGTGGCTAAAAAAGGATAGATAATGCAACAACAAAATGTAACAACAGACAAGCAAAACAGCCAATGAATACAATGTAATAAAAAATAACAGGATCTACAAAAAAAAATAGTATGTTGCATAAAAATGCAAATAGATGGATTACTTTTTCTGAATGAAATCTATCAAATTAAGTGTTTGTACACTCAAATGTATCCTTTCGTAAAATTTGTAACAGGAGAACAAACAAATAAATAAGCAGCATAGAAAATAATTGTGCAAGAACAATTTGATGTGTAAGATATAAATGCAAAAAGGCACAGGCATGAGTATAACAGGAGCAAAAGGAAATTAACTGTATACAAATGCTGTATGTGTGTACATGTGTTCTGTAACTGCATAATGCAACAACAATTTACGGAAAAACCATAAACAAACACATAAATAGGTTCAATGATGATCGTGAGTGTAGCAGGAGAAAAAAAGGATAAAGAGGAATGATAGAAATTTAAGTAAGGTCCAGAATATATAATTATGCAATGAAGAAAATTTTACTATATGTACATACATAATTATGTATGACTTGTATTCTGAAAGATCGACTTTGTGTTTTTAAATGCACATTCATATGTATCCATTCGTAATATTTGTAACAGGAGAACAAAAAAACAAATAAGCAACAGAGAACAAATTATGCAACGAAGGCACAAAAATTTTTTACATAGCCATGAGTGCAGCAGGAGAAAAGGGAAATACAAGAACAACTACTTATACACTCAAGTAATTGTGATATACAACTGTTGTATGTGTGTCCTCTAGCTGCAAAAAGCAAAAACAACTCGTGCAAAAAAAGAAACAAATGCATAGTAAAGGAATTTCTATACATATGGAGGAGTAGAGTAGGAACCGTTGCAATTACTTGCATTTTGTTGTTTTTTTTACTGTGTATGTAGAAAATCAACAACAACTTGTGCAATCTCAAATGCAAATGAGTATGATTGGCTGAGCGTTTGTAACAGGAGTAAAATAATAAAGTACAGAATGCTGAAAAAAATAAAATTATACAATGAAGAAATTGTGGTATGTACCTACTTATATTGTGAACGATAGGAATGCAGTAAAAGTACATTAAAGAAGGTTATGGGCAAAGGATAGCGGATGATATTATTATTGCATTGTTTGTGTAGAACTGATTTTTGTTGAGTACCGTTACAGATAATTTTTTATTACGCATTTTGGTTAATTTTTAGCTCGAGGAATTTCTGTCATGTGCACTGAATTGTTGTTTTTTGTAAAGGATTTTTGTGCGTATTTGTTTTTATGGTTTTGCGTAAATTGTTGTTGCATTATGCAGTTACAGAACACAAGTTTTATACAGTTGATTTCCTTTTGATCCTGTTGTACTCATGCCTGTGCCTTTTTGCATTTATATCTTACACATCAAATTGTTCTTGCACAATTATTTTCTATGCTGCTTATTTATTTGTTTGTTCTCCTGTTACAAATTTTACGAAAGGATACATTTGAGTGTACAAACACTTAATTTGATAGATTTCATTCAGAAAAAGTAATCCATCTATTTGCATTTTTATGCAACATACTATTTTTTTTTGTAGATCCTGTTATTTTTTATTACATTGTATTCATTGGCTGTTTTGCTTGTCTGTTGTTACATTTTGTTGTTGCATTATCTATCCTTTTTTAGCCACTTTACATACAAAATTTTATGTTACTAATTTTTCTGGACTCCTATTACAAGCAGCAGGAATACATTTGAATTCGTATTACAAAAATCATTTAATCAAAAAATTCAATAAAATAATATCCATTGCCCATAATCTTATTTAATATATTTTCACAGCATTCCTATCTTTCATAATACAATTACAATTACATACCTCAAAAAATAAAGATTCTATTTTATTGCACTTAAATTCTTAAACACACGATTCAATATAAATTTTTATTTTGTACACCCAAATCAACGCACACTTGTTGTTCATAGTTTTTTTTCACATTTTTCTACTCAGTGACCAAGGCGAATTTATACAAGGTGGAGTCAGTCAATCAGCTGATAACTTTTTTTTTCGCTTTTTGGTTCTAACAGTTGTCAAAGCTTTTGTTTATATTTAAATATCTACATATTCTAAGCTTATTAACAAAATATTTATTTTTTACATAAATAAGTAAAGCCCTCACTATTCAATTATCTACACTATATTAAGTTTTAATACATATTTGTTTTATTTTTAATTTTTGTTTTTTGACATTTGTTAAGACCAATTGTTGTTTTTGTAGAACTGCCACCACCTTGTATGAATTCGCCTTGTCAGTGACTATATGCGGCTAAATATTTCCATATATGTGGCTGAAATATTTTATAAATGCACATTTTCGTTTTAAACATTTTTAACTTCGCACAATTTCGTATTTTACATTTTTCAACTTCGTATGGTTTGGCAGTCTACATTTAGCATCTTCCATATTTCCATTGTTTGAATTTTTTACTGCGCATATCGTTCGCAGTTTATGGTTTTCACGCTGCAATTTGTTTGCATGTTTGATGTTTTTGTAGTAAATTTTTTGTATATTATACACAAGCAATATATTTGTTTTTGCTAACCAAAAATATAAATATATTTGGGCAGCAAATGTTTTAGAAATGAAAAATTTTCATTTTGTCTTCTAGCTGCAACGTAAAATATTTTGTAAGGCAAAATATTTTTGGAAAAACTGCGACAAATATTTCTACCATGAAGCTTGTGCATATATGGCATTGGTTTATAGTTTGTATATTTTCAGTATATGTGGACATTAATATGAAAACGATTCATATTTATTGCGTAGTCGGTAGTCAAATGTAAAAAACGTTTAACTAAATATTAAACCCTGAATTTATAGCTCTAAATTAGCCCTTTAATTGGTGCTTAGTTTGATTTTGGGCAAGTTTTCATTTTCAGGATAACTGTAAAAAAGCGAGGCATTCGCACGGGATAAATACAGAAGTCATTTTTGCGGCCAACAATTCAAACGCAAATTTTAGCGAAATCTGAGGCAATATTTCAATGTGACTAATTTTAAAATATGGTGGATTGATGTCTCTTAAAGATGGTTTTGATTTTACGCAAAAATTAATTATATATTTTTTTAAAATTAATTTTAATAACTGTCGCACGGGACATTTTTTTTTTATCAATATATTTATGTAGTTTCTGTTGCTTTTCTACGAAATAATATATGAACAAGCTTAGTATAAATGTTTTTAAATTAAAAGAAGTATGTACATATTTATTTCTTTATAATATCAACAAACTAAAAACTTAACAAAAATATTTAGTATGAATAAGGAAGCCTCTGTCTATACTTGACAAATATTTATCATTATTTTCAAGACAAAGATGTCTAAGCAAAAACACTAACACTTTTGTTATAAAGAAGCCATAATACTAATAAATGGGGACTATACCTGATAACATTTTGACGTTAATAATGACAAAAATTCATCAAGAATAAACATAGGGTAAAGTATTGTGTACTAGTAAATACAATAAAAAATAAATTTAAATGAAAATGAAAATAGTATCAGGAATAAGTATAAAACGCAGTTTTTTTTCAAGAATACGCAGTTCTATCTGCTTTTACTTCTTGACCATTGCAACAAAAGTAGTCCAACTGGGCTATACCTGGAATGCTTTTCACTTCTTTCCATTTTTTGTCTAAATTGTATAGCAAGGAATGCTGTTCAACCTGATCAGACGGCACACAGTGGTTTAGAAACTTTTTTTTTTGGAAATAATTCGGTATCTCGGGAACTATTGGAGATATTATTACAAAATTTCACATGGTTAGAGCTGAGGTGTTTTTGAGTTGAATTACATTTGTTCAGCTTCCTAGGGGTAATACGGGCAAGTTTGTGCCCCCTCAAAGTTGGTCACCTCGGGTCTCAAAATTTTTAAAAAAATACCCAAAAATTCATTTATGATCCGAATGAGCTGAAATTTAAAATATAGGTTATCTCCTTCAGTTGAAGAGATATTTAGGTTTATTTATTTTTTTTTTTTTAATTTTGCTCGATTTTTGTTTGTTTTTTAGATATGGCGGCCCTACGGAGGGTCGAATTTGTTTTTCAAAATATCAGCTATATTGGCAATAAAATTCTAAACAAAATAAAAAAAACTTGTAACAGTTATCTCGAACATGTAAAATGGGACTAATTTTTTACGATTTTTCCTAAAAAAGTCCCTATATTTTTTCTTTTGTAGAAACAAATTTTCTTTGGGACTATATACAATTTTTATATGTTCCGGAAAGAAAACTTAATGCAAAAGCATGTAAAGTAAAATTAGGCTCACTTAAGCGGACACAGTATCCCCCTGACCTATCCAAACTTGGACAATTTTAAAAAAAATATTTAGGTTTCAGTAAAAAATTCTAAAAAGGCAAAGCACCGATCCTCGAAAAAGTTCCGTATTTGTATAACCCTATATGTTGTTTAAATACTTAGAAAGTTGTTTTACTATCACACGGTAAATAGCGTCACAGTAGGCACTTTTCTAAAAAAACTCAGTTTTTGGAACACATTTTCCCCGTTTTAGGAATTTCGGTATTTGAAAATAAAAAATGTCAAAAATTATAATGTCATTAATTTAAAGACATTTGGATCTAAATTAGTTCCCAATTTTGTTATGATATCTTTAACCGTTAAAATTTTACATTAAATCAAATTTTATTTTTTTCTTCATGGAAAATCACCATATTATAATTTTTTTAGTTTTTAAGGTAAATGACGTTCAAAAAATTAATTAAATTCTTTAATTTTATTAAAATATGAATCTACAAGTCCTAAGGTTTTTACCAATATCAAAAACTTATATAAAAAGCATATATCTACTACTCAGAAGCTCCACAAACCTTACCCCCTTCGGAAAATTTGTACATTTTTTCATATATTTCATGCAAAATGTTACTAACATATCAAATGTTAGTTCTGAATTCCAACACACACTGACTTAACAGAAAGTTTTGTGTAACACATTTTGCACGCTATATATGAAAAAACGTACAAATTTTTCGAAAGGGGCAAGGTTTGTGGAACTTCTGAAGAGTAAATAAAGACTTTTTATATAAGTATTTGATATTGTTGAAAATCTTAGGACTTGAGGATTGATATTTTAGTAAAATTAAATAATTTTATACATTCTTGGGACTCAATTTACCTTAAAAACTAAAAAAATTATAATATGGTGATTTTCCATAAAGAAAAATATAAAATTTGATTTAATGTAAAATTTTAACGGTTTAAGATATCATAACAAAATTAGGAACTAATTTAGATCCAAATGTCCTTAAATTAATGACATTATAATTTTTGACATTTTTTATTTTCAAATACCAAAATTCCTAAAACGGGGAAAATGTGTTCCAAAAACTGAGTTTTTTTAGAAAAGTGCCTACTGTGACGCTATTTACCGTGTGATAGTAAAACAACTTTCTAAGTATTTAAACAACAGATAGGGTTATACAAATACGGAACTTTTTCGAGGATCGGTGCTTTGCCTTTTTAGAATTTTTTACTGAAACCTAAATATTTTTTTTAAAATTGTCCAAGTTTGGATAGGTCAGGGGGATACTGTGTCCGCTTAAGTGAGCCCAATTTTACTTTACATGCTTTTGCATTAAGTTTTCTTTCCGGAACATATAAAAATTGTATATAGTCCCAAAGAAAATTTGTTTCTACAAAAGAAAAAATATAGGGACTTTTTTAGGAAAAATCGTAAAAAATTAGGCCCATTTTACATGTTCCAACTTTGGATGCGTGTAACTTTTTACACGGACGAGATAACTGTTACAAGTTTTTTTTATTTTGTTTAGAATTTAATTGCCAATATAGCTGATATTTTGAAAAAAAAAATCGACCCTCCGTAGGCCCGCCATATCTAAAAAACAAAAAAAATCGAGCAAAATTAAAAAAAAAAAATAAATAAACCTAAATATCTCTTCAACTGAAGGAGATAACCTACACATGTAAGCGTATTTTTTATAGATCTTCTCAAGGACTATTTATATTTAAAATTTCAGCTCATTCGGATCATAAATGAATTTTTGGGGATTTTTTTAAAAATTTTTAGACCCGAGGTGACCAACTTTGAGGGGGCACAAACTTGCCCGTATTACCC
Organism: Calliphora vomitoria; assembly: GCA_942486065.2. Classification (NCBI taxonomy): domain Eukaryota; kingdom Metazoa; phylum Arthropoda; class Insecta; order Diptera; family Calliphoridae; genus Calliphora; species Calliphora vomitoria. The sequence continues at coordinate 109,408,699 of OW818030.2, read as the reverse complement.
CTAGGAAGCTGAACAAATGTAATTCAACTCAAAAACACCTCAGCTCTAACCATGTGAAATTTTGTAATAATATCTCCAATAGTTCCCAAGATACCGAATTATTTCCAAAAAAAAAGTTTCTAAACCACTGTGCGGCATAAGACTTATTTTTACCACATTTATGTGGAATTGTACATATTTACATGATTTATGTTTTTATGTAAGAAAAAATAATTTTTAAATTTCACACTAACGATGTAGCACGAGACAAACTTTGTATAAGTACCAAGATCATTAATCTTCTTATTTTTTATTAAGGTTTTATATATTTTAATTGTATTGTTTACACTCAATATTTGGTATGCTTTCTGCATGTACTCTCGACGCAATGATAACAAATGTTGTTTTTCAATGTCGCACGAAATATGTGATAATGCAAAGCAAAAACTTACAGTTATTTGCAATCGCATCGCATATGCATTATTTTTTTGACTCTTTGTACCCTCAGAAAGATTTTTGATATTAAACGTTTATGCATAATGTCTTTCTTTAAGAACTTGTATAAAAACGAAACGTGTATTATAAATATTCAAATGAGAAAAGTTGCCCTTGCATTCGAATATCTCGAAATGGGTTATAAATAAATGTAAAATGTCTTTACATTATTTAAATTTTACTGTTTCTATATTATAAAACAAAGTGTTTTCAAAAACTTTTAGGGCCTGGCACACTAAATGCGAACGAACATTTTCTTTCGTATTTTATATTGAAAACAATAAAAAAATTCAAATTTATTTGTTGTTTTCAATATAAAATAAGAAAGAAAATGTTCGTTCGCATTTAGTGAGCCAGGCCCTTAATTTTCTGGTCTCGGTGGAAATGCCCATATGTAAGTTATTTGGGGGCTACGGAAATTTGATTTCAACATACAGACGGACATGGCTATATCGACTTCGCTATCTATAACGATCCAGAATATATATAGTTTGTAGGGCGTGAATGAAAAATGTAGAAATTACAAAAGAATGACAAACTTATATATACCCTTGTCACTCATGGTGAAGGGCATAACAAATTCACACATTTTATGGCAATAAAATGCTACCATAGATTGAAAATCTCGATATGAAAACAATTAGTCAAATAGAGAATAAATTGTTTTAATTTTTTCCCCGATTTTTTTCCATAACGGACATTTTCCTTGCCCACATGGGTTTCCTACGCAATCTTCCTAAAAATGTTGTTCCTCGTATGTTTTTCAAATACATCTTTCACTTGTACTTACTTTAACTTCCTTGCATAGTTCCTCCACGGGCAATTTCAATTTATATGTCACCTAAAACGGCACAAAATAAAACAAATATTAAGAATTACACATAACAAAAATAACTAAATCGTTTGCATAATTAATAAAAGTGAGAAGAAAAAAACAAGAAATAAATTTAAATTAAAACACAAAAATAGAATTACATTGATGCCATTTTGCTTTAAAAGATCCACACAGGCACTATCAACTGCATCGCAAACCAACACGTTTTTAATATCAACCTGCATTTTTTATTACAAACTTTTTTTCTTTATGTTTTTGTATTAAAAAAAATAAAATACTTTAGCGAATTTCAGACTATGGCAACCTGTGCTCACGGTTTACAAAATTCAACTGATTTCAAGTTCCAGTGTGCGATTAATTTGGAATGCAGTTGACAGCCAAACAAAAAAAAAAATTATTATCAATAGCAGACCACGATCCCACTCAATATGTGTATATATTTCTGAGAGAGAGTGCATCATTTTATAAGTTTGTACGAGTTAATTTTAGCTACAGTGAGAATAATTCATAAAGAACCGGCTTTAAAATTTAAGTAAAATCATGCTCTCTTTTTTAAACAGCCTATTTGGTCTTATGTAGACGCACAGACCTTCAGTCAAACTCATGTCCAGTATTTATTAATATTTTGTTATTGTTTATTTGTATTTTTTTTTAAGCACTTGCTATTGTTTTTGCATGCATGAGACGGATGTACTCTACAGAGGGCTAAGGTGTTCTTTAGATTGTAGTGTATTTATGTCCGAAAATAAATATAATTAGTAAAAGATAACAACAATGGTTTATTGTTGAAATCCCCTTATAAGAAATTTAAGAACTAATGGGTTTCTGGGAAAACACAACAACAAATTTCCATTTTGTTAATATTCTACAAAATATTTATTTTATGGATCCTTAAAGATGGAGGAGTCAATTTGAGAATGTCCGTCTGATCGGGAGTTCTTTAAAATAGTACGTTTTTTGTAGCCTTAGAAATATATCTTTTTTGAGATATCCTTTGTTTAAATAAAATAAAACTTTAAATTCTATGATTCATTAGCTTTAATACCTATGAGATCAGAAGTGATAAAATCTAACAAACAGTTCTTAAGTTATTAATAGTTTTATTTAGGTTTTTAAAGCGAATTTGGAAATTAGGATGTTTGTGATTTAATTTTAGAATTGTTTCCCCATTGGCACCAAATTTGGTCCGATGCTGGTAAAAGAACGAACAAATAGACTCAATCCGAAATATCGACGTAAAATGGGTTATAAATTGTATTTTTTAAGCCTGACAGAACTTGAAATTTAAAAAAATAACACAAAAAGTAGATTTTATTCAAAAAGGTTTTTTTTATTCAAAAGATCAATGCACTAATACCCCGGTTTGCGTCGCTAATTGGGACCGGAGAAACGGGACGCAAACCGAAGCAAGATTTTCCATACATTAGTATTGATTTTTATTTAATTGGTTCCAAGATTTCTAATTTTTTAAACTTGATTTTTCAATAAACAAGTAAGAGAGCTATATTTGTCTGTGCCAAATCTTATATACCCTTAACCAAATTATACTTTAAAATAAAATTAAAAAAAAATTTTTTTTTTTCGAAATTGATCTTTAAAAGTTTTTTCCAATTTTTTTTTTTTTAAATTTTTTTTTAATTTAAAAAATAATTTTTTTTAATTTATTAGTGAAAAAAATTTATGACAAAAAAATATTTTTTGTGAAAAAAAAATTCGGGTTAAAAAATATTTTTCCCGATTGTAGGTCCAACTTACTATAGCCTTATATACATCGTTGCAATGGACTTTGAAATATCTATCATTAGATATCCATATTGTCTATATGTATGACTTAGTAATCGAGATATACAGTGCCGGTCAAAATAATAGCACCACAGAACCTTAAAGCAATTAACATGGGAAATATTTTTATTTTCATATTAATTTTAATTAAATACAATATTAAATCGTTAATTAATCTCTCTTTCTTCTATGAGTAAAGTTTTCTTTAACAAATATTCACCATTCAATCACTTTTGAAAAATACTCAGATTTTGTGCAGTCAATATAATAGCACCATCGTAAGAAATTGTCAAAAAAATATAGAAAATTTATGTTTTCGTGTTAAAAAATCGTCATAAAATTATAATTTGAATCTATTTATATCGAATTGAATAAAATTAAAAAAGAAAAAATTTTTCTATTTTTTTTTAGTAACAAAAAAGTTATGTATGTTAGCTCTTGTTTAAAAAATTATGATTTCTGAACATAAAAATTAGCTGAATTCAGAATAAAAATATTTAGAAATGGTATTAAAAAACATTACATTCAAATAAAAGTAAAATTTTTAGGTTGCGAAACCGATTATCGCTTTTAATCATAACACTCTTGGCCCACCGTTTCGAAAATCAGGTCTTTATGTTCTCTACGGTGGTCAAAAGTGACGACTAGTGTTGCAGTTATTCGCTGGCCATTATGAGAACAAAATTTAAATTATTTAAATCCTGGAAAAGTTTCACCAATAACAATATAGCATCCTCTATTAAGGGTAAAATTTCCAAAGCCGCATTACCATTCTTCAACATTCAAGTACCAAAACACTTTTTGGTCAAATAATTAAACAAATTATATTGTTTTATATCAGACTTCCATAGAATGTCCTCTGAATCCAATTTCAACCAAAATGTAAGATAAGATGAATAAAACACACAGATTTTAAAATTATAGTTCGATCGTGGTTTTCCTATTATAACATTCGAAGAATATATTGAATATGTGGAATAAATAATTCAATCTTATATGATCAAATGCTTGATAAAATCATACTCAGATATAAATCAAAGAAATTATGACCTTAAGAATGATCTCTGGAATGATATATTGATATAAATTTGGGGTTTCAAGCTAAAATGTCAATGTCTAGGCACAGGATGCGATATCCCAAAACAGAATTTTATTAAAAATAGTTGGCCAAGAGTCACAAAAAGGGTAAAAGGAAACCAAAAACGTTTAAGAATGCATTTTGGAGAAAGAAAAAATATATTTGGCATACAAGTTCGGTACAAAAATTCCAAAATTTTAGAATCTTTATGGGTAAGCGGTCATTTTACTTTTAATAATAACATGTTAAGAACATTACAAACCATAATAATTATTGCTACATTCAATTTTGTCCCGGTTAATTTTTGCTTATTTTAATCGATTTCTATATTGGTGCTATTATTTTGACTGATGAATTTCTTAGCTATTTATATATTATGTAGTTTTTCTTTAAAATTTGCATCTCATTTTCGAAATCATTTTTAATGTTTGAAAGTTTATTGAATACAGTATACATTTATACAAAAACAACACAAATCAATTGAACAGTTTTTACGTAATATTATTATATAACAATATGAATGCCGTGGTGGTATTATTTTGACCGCAGCTGTAGATCAAAAATAGGCCAAAAATAGAGATTGTCTCGGATTTTTTCTCATATCTCCATTATTTATGGAAGGATTTTGCTGATTTTAAATAGGAAACTTCTCGAAAGCATGTCTGACAGAATTATTGAAGATTTGGATTCCGAAGATATCTGGGGTCTTCAGAAATTTGATTTCAACAGACAGACAGACCGACATGGCTACACAAATCGAAACACTAACGACGCAACTTCGAAGCCATGCGACGCAAACTGAAACAAAAACGATGCAAATGGAAGCACTAGCGACGCAACTTCGAAACAAAAACAACGCAACTTCGAAATCACAGAAATTTTAAAAAGACGTAACTTCGAAACGACGCAAAGCGGGGTATTTGGTAGGAAACCTAAACATTTTATTGCAAATCAGACCATTCAGTATCAACAGACAGATTATTTTGTAAAAAATTTTGAATCATTTTAAAACCCTCTTTTAAATTTTGTATGGAATTAAGAGAAACTATGTTTATTATTTATTTGTATGTAAATTTAAAGGAATTTGTTCTTCTACAACTTAGAGGTATACCAAGGAATTTTATTCTACCAAAAGACTAGGTAAAAATAAAACCTAAATTAAATTTCTAAATTTAAAGCCCAATTTCGCTCGGTAGCTATTTACTAATGTTAGTTTTTCAAGTTTCTGCAAAAATTTCTCTTATTACGAAAAATGAGAAGAATGAGAAAAGGAGGTAATAAATTAAAAATTAAAATTTCCGAATTTTTGAAATTTTTTTCATTACAAACCTCCTGAAAATTTCGAATCGAATAAAAAAAATCAGTCAAATCGCTCCAGCCGTTCTCACGTGATGCCATTATATACATGGACCATTTCATTTGTATATCCCTCCGGTGGGTGAGAAGGTCCTTTTTCATTTTCAAACTGAAATTACTCCTTGATGGTCCATGGGAAGTATTCCAAGGAAATTTTATGTAGAATCGTTTAAAAAAAATCAAAGCGATCCGACCAATAGTTTAGTTTCTATTGAGATTTAAATGTGTTTAGTACGGGAACGTGTGAAAAGTTCCGCTGCGACCTTGTACTGAAATTTCAAGAAATCGTTAATAAATGCACTGTCTTTTGGCTTGTTTGAACACATCACAAACGTGTTCCTTAAATTTTTTTAAAACATTCATTATACATGTATAATTAGTAAATAATAATAAATCAAAAAAATAGAAATAGTCCCTGTGGATCTTGTACTTCGTATAAGGGCAACGGATGACTCAACCGTCGGAGGGACATATATATCGCTACCTTAATATATAAAGGCCCTAACTCGTGCTTTTTTTTAAGTCGAGATGTTTTTGCTAAATATAATATATGAGCGGACCATTTATCGAAATAAACGAAAATCTGGGCTTACGAAAAAAAAAAACACGAGTTAGGCCCTTTCTATATTAGGGTAACGATATATAGATTTCCGTTATACAACTAACAAAAGTCAAATCCAATAATCCTTGAACAATATTTTAGACTTGATTATTGTAAGCAATCATAACCTGTTGCTCTGTTACCTATGTATATTTCTTCAATTTCTTCAATTTGTCCTATTAATGCATTATTCCCCTATACAGCTCCCAAAAGTCGTCTATGAAACCATTATCAATTTTTCCGACTTGTTTTTGTATTTTGTAAATAATCAAGTCATATTTTTATGTCTGCTGCTCAGAATTATTTCTACAATTTGTTCGATTAATTGCCATAGTAACTGATATCGTCTCTGCTCTTTTCATAAATAGTTGTTGTAGTTGATTCGATCACCTTAGCTACTCTCTCACAGAATACGATTAATAAAGTGTTGCTATCGTCTGATCATTTTATTGCCGGGCCAGACACAGTATTTTGTAGTAGTTGCCCGTAGAGCATTATTAATAAATACATATTAATTTATCATTTTGTAATATTCCATTTTCATGGAATAAGAAAATCTCTTATCAGTTCTTTTTTTATTTGTTTACCAAAATATGGCACATTTGAAAACCGGAAAAATCTAGCTGCGAGCATTGTTCAAAATTTAAGATTAAAAGGTTTTTAACATGTTTTTTTGGAGGGTTCAACATACGGTTAATTTGATTAAATTTATAAGCGAGAGTGTATAGTAAGTAGGGTGGCCCTTATATTGGACTTTTTCGATGCCCCCAAGTTTTAAAATTTGTTATCCCTCATTAAAAATTCAAATGCTGAAAATTCAAGAAAAAAGTCGGAAGTTGGTAGAAAGATTTAGGTTCATATAGAACTCGTTTATAGTTCAGACCGTGCCCCACCCGACTACTATTTGTTTCAATCGATGCAGAACCCTCTTTCTGGAATACGCTACCCTTTGGAACATAGTATCCGATATTTGCTTGATTCGTTCTTGGACTCAAAAGATGAGCAGTTAATTTGGCTCGGAATCCATATGCTGCCAGAAAGATTGGAAAAGGTCATAGTTAACAATGGACAATACTTTGAATATATTTACGTATATTGTACAAATGTTACAAAATAATTTAATTTTCTTAATTAAAATTTTTAGTTTCTCAATATTAATGTTGATTTGTTATCATAATCAGCTTTTTCTCAATATTAATTTGTTTTTCTGAATTAGAATTTCTATTTTCCCGATTTAAAATTCGAGTTCTCATCTTCAGTTTGTATTTTCCCAATATTAATTTGTATTTCTCAATTTCAATTTGTTATTTCTCAATATAAATTTGGATTTTTGCAATTTCAACTTGAATGCCAATTAAAATGGCTAGAGGATTATCATCGCATCAATTCTGTTTATTACCATAGCCATTTAACCAAAATTGTTCTTCATCACCTCCAGGTTGAGAAATGTACGCGCTTGCCGCGGCGTCCTCATACCCATAATCATATTGAACCATTAATGCAATAAAATTATCTAATTAATAAAGCCAATTGGATGGATATTAGAAACGTTTTCTCTGTTTTATTTCCACTTAAACTTCTCTGACTCCAAAAATACCCCTTATTTACTTTAAAACACTTTGAATCCACAATTAATTTATACTTTCTACTTATTTATCATTTATTTTCAAATTTAACTGGTTTGCTCTTCTTTATATATTTAAATACTTTCCAACACTGCATTTACCTAAAAATACAACTCTAAATACCGCTGTACTGTAATAACGACCACAACAGCTGTTTGTCGTTATTACACTCAGCATTTACGCCCAGAAATTACAACTCTGCCGTATAAACCAAAACTACAACAACAACAAAGAGCGCCTTATTTTAAAATAACTGTTCAGTTGTTTTGTTGTTCATAAATAAAGCAGAATAGGAATTTTATTTCATATATATGACAGCTGAAATAAATTAAATGTCCTAAAACTTTTTGTGTAAAACACTTGTATTGTCAAAAAAATCATTTATGTGTCTCACAAACAAAATATAACAAAAGTTAAGTGCAAAAAACAAGAAGAATAAAAGACAAATGTCTGGAAAAAATTCCATACAAGTGGCCATCAAAGTGCGGCCACTTTTTAGAAAAGAAAAGGATCAACAGTTTTCCTGGCGAGTAGTGGATAATTCCATACAATTGGTAGATTCTCAATCGGAACCGTATTACTTTGGTAAGGAGACATGTGCTAATGGAAAAAAAAAATTGGAAATATTTGTCAACTTTCCTATGTTTTATAGTAGAGTTTGTGTGTGTGTGCTTTTATGTTTTCTTTCTTTTTTGTAAAACTGGCTATTTTTAACATGCAGTGTCATGTCTTGTGTATATTTTTGTGGTTTGTATAACGGTTTCCTCTAATAAAAACCAACAACAACAAATAGTATGCAAATGCATCATATAAGACAAGAGAAATGATTGTCTGTCCAAACGCATGGATGGATAAAATTTGGATGCAATTTATAAATAAAGTTTATGTTGGTTGCTTGTGCTTGCACTTTTTTTAGTATCTTATGCTTATAAATAGCCATTCAACCTAATTTTTATGTTGTTTTATGATTAAGGGGCCGTGCCGGGCCATCTTTTATTGTTGATGCATTTCTAGTAGTGATTAATGATTTTTATTTTTAGATCATATTTTCGATCAGGATGCCACCAACCAAGTTATCTTTGATAAAATGGCCAAACAAATTGTCCACTCGGCCATACAGGGATTCAATGGCACCATATTCGCCTATGGTCAAACCTCTTCGGGTAATATTGAACAGCTAAACTTTATAGCGGACTAAAATATGGGTAATATTAATGTTGTTTTTATTTTTAGGAAAAACCTATACCATGATGGGTGATGATGACAATCCCGGAGTTATGGTTTTGGCTGCCAAGGAAATTTTTAAAGAAATTGAAAGAACTCAAGATAGACAATTTCTTCTAAGGTTTGTATTTTTCAGATGAATTGTAATACAATTATTGTATTTAAATAATTTGGAGTAGATAGGTATTTGTTTAAGTTGTTTAAGTTTAATTATACATTAATTTAAATTTGCATACCAAAGAGTTTCTCATACTAATACTTTTTGGCATCCTTATTCTAAGTTTTAGTTTAAACATTAGTTACGATATAGTAAAATATCTAATCCAAGATTCAGTATGTCACTAAACTAAATAAGAAATATTAAGTAATGTTTAAATTATTTAATGAACAGTAACATGAATACAAGAGGTAGGAACCAAAGAAACCAAAGTATATTCCATACCTATATATCGTTACCCTAATATAGGAAGGCCCTAGCTCGTGTTTTTTATAAGATAATTTAAAATTTACTAGACTTATAGTTTAATTTTTCATCTATTTGTTACAAAAAAAATCTTTAAAAATCTTTACAGAGTTGGCTACATTGAAATTTACAATGAAAAAATCTATGATTTGTTAAATAAAAAAAATCAAGATTTAAAAATTCATGAAACGTCTACAGGCATAGTCAGTGTGAATTGTGAGGAGTGTATTATACGATCCGAAGACGATCTACTAAATCATCTAAATAAAGGCAGCAAAGAGCGTACTGTGGGTGAAACCAATATGAATGAACGTTCTAGTCGTTCTCATGCCATATTTCGTATAGTAAGTTATTCATGTGAAGGATAAAAAAAATTTAAACTAAATCTTAAAATTATCTTTTCTGATTCATATTTACATATAGATCATTGAGTCACGTAAAATAGATCGCACTGAAGATGATGCCGTTATACAGAGTGTTATAAATCTAGTGGATTTAGCAGGTTCCGAGAGGGCAGATCAAACTGGAGCTCGTGGTACACGTTTGAAGGAGGGTGGCCACATTAATAAAAGTCTATTGTTTCTAAGTAATGTTATAAAACGTTTATCGGAAAATGAGGACGATAAGTATATAAGTTTTCGAGACTCGAAACTAACACGCATACTGCAGGCGTCTTTGGGAGGCAATGCTCTAACTGCCATTATTTGTACCATAAAACCAAATGCTGTAGAAGAAACACAGTCCACACTGAAGTAAGTTTATTTTAAAAAATATAAAACAAATAATTTGTATATGTCAATATTTTCCTCAGTTTTGCTTTGCGTGCCAAGGCCATTAAGAATAAACCTCAAGTCAATGAAATTGTCTCTGATGCTACCATGATGAAACGTTTGGAGCATGAAATTAAAGTTCTCAAAAATCGTCTCGAAGAAGAGCAACGTAAAAACGAAAGTCAAATTAAAGTACGCCAATTGGAACAGCGTATTAAAGACGAAGATTTAAAGATAATTTCTTGTAATTCGTTGCATTCCATACGTAATCGGGAGAAACGTCGTCGTACTTGGTGTCCCTCGTCTACGAATTTGGATGCCAGTGCGCTCAGTCAACAGCCCTCGGCATTACCGGTACCATCTATAGGGTCTCACTTTGCGTCGGCACTGGCTCATACCTCACGTTTGCAGGCACCGAAAGCATCCTACTACAACACACCCTTGATAACAATGAGACCTGCCATAGAACCTCCATCCGCACCAAAATTTACTGTAGGTTTACCCATACCACCCGATAATTTACCCGAAATCGACGAAGAATTTGCGCCTGCAGAAATGGTAAACTTTGAAATGTTATCACCCCTACATACGCCGCGCAATCATCAGTTACAGCGTAATTTTAGTATAACACCTAAACTTACTGCTTGCGCCCGTTCAACGTAAGTCTAATGAACTGCAAATATTATTTATATATTATTCTACTGCTGTTTTTTTTCTAACTTTTCTTAATTTTTTTCTTTGGGACCTCTTAATTATGCACCTTTTATCTAACCCTTCATTCATTATTTAACATTTTACAATTTTATTTTTCATTTATAATTGTTTTGTTGCATTTGTTCATTCATTTTGCACCTAATTTTTTTTGTTAACACTCGTTTATGTGCTCGCTAATGTGCTCTTTAGGCTGGAAAAAGTTGAACACGACTTATTGGAACTGCAAAGTTTTACCAACTTGGAAAATAAAGCCGATGTTCAGCATGAGCCCGATTTGGCTTTGAAACAAAAAGTTGAAACTTTAAGTCAACGCAATACCGTGCTGGAAAATGAAAGACTGGAATATTTACAATTAAAAGATGAGATTGTAATTACTACAGAAAATTTAACTGAAACTCAAAAAACGTAAGTACCAATTGTTGCATTGCTTTAATAACTACTGCTTTTTTCATTGTAGTTTTTGATCTTTTTTTTTTTTTTTTAATTTTTAATGCACGTTGTTTATGGTCCCAAAAATATTTTAATAATTAAGTTTTTTACTCTGTTTTTTTATTTGCTCTTTCATTATTTGTGGTGCTGGTTTGTAAATAATTGTTTTAAGAAGAAAATATTGACCTGTTTATTGATTTTATTGAATCTTAACAATCTAAAAATGTTTTTGTTCAGGGGTAATTTAAAAAAAAAAAATGGAAACCTCAATCTATTTCGCAACGAAAATACTTTTACTGGATCATTATCTTTTCGAATAGATTGTTTTGATTTACGTAACCATAGACTAACCAATTAAATTTGATGGGTATTAAATAAATAATCTGTAGAACAGAGATCAGCAATGAGTAGTAAAAAAGTAAGTAGAGTTAATTCATGACTCAAAATTTCTTGTACTTATCCGTATTCATATTTATTACAATGTTGTCGAGACTCATATCCACTTGTAAAGTTTGAGGTAATCATTGTACTCATACTTAACAACATTTATGACGTTGTTGATTTCGACTCTACCATACTCAATTTGTATAGACGATGCAAAATAAGTATGATTCGAATACGAACATTAAAATACTCATTATGTGGTTGTGGGTTGCATGAGTCGAATGAGTTGAATCAATAGTAATTAGTATTTTCCTAAAATTATAAGTCAGGCTGAGGTTATTTATGAATTAAACAGATTTGAGTTTGTATGAGTATGATTTCGACGTCGGATTCATATTTAATGATGCGCATATTTATAAATCAATGTGATTGTGAGTATGAGTACGTCAGAGTAGTTTAATTTCCATGATGGCTACTCACTTATACTTATAATTTCATAAGTGCGTATGAATAGCAAAAAAGTGATTCATTGCTGATCTCTGCTGTAGAAGTTAAGGATACAAAAATAATGTAAAAACTTTTAGTGAAGACTTAACTGTTAATGAGTGTTATAATATGTAGTCCTTACAATAATTGGTATGTACAAACTTGTAAAGCTTCTTATCTTAGGTCTTATAAAAAAGTTAAAAGCTTCCGATAAGGCGGATAATATTATTTGACTATCAAACATAGATTAGAAAGAGATACTCAATATTGGAAATCACATATCAAGACCGAAGTTGTTGTAAAGTGTATAAGCAAATCATAAGAAGAATATTCTTTTTAAGATAAAGCAACAAGATGAAATTGAGCAACAATTTGTCAAATAAGTATCAATGTTACAACATTGAACTTCGCAAATGATTTTAAGTTTGAAAATAACACTAGAAACTTATTATTTAGGTTTTTATTTGAAAAGAATTCGTTCGTTTTGAATTAAATTATAATGGAAGTACATTCAACGGTTGAATTGTTTGTAAATTCAAATCTAACCCAAAGTGAATATACATTTATTTTCAATTGAATTTGTAAATATTTTGTTTTGGGTTTTAATATCTTATAAAATTAACGAAAAACTATTTTCTAAATCTAATTTGTAGCATCCTAATGTTGCTAGTCTATTTTTGGACCGAAACCAAATCTGAAATAAATCAAAACATTTTCAACGAACTACCAATTAATGCACCCCTTTATATGGAGAATTTTTTCTGATTTTTTTTTATCTTGAACAAAAAGTGTTTTTTAGAAGAACAGTTTTCCTAGATGGTTTTTGTACCCTTCATCACATAAAATGCTAAACAGCGTAACAAAAATACCATAATCGAATGTTTAGTTCGGAAATGTGTTTGCCATTCGGTATCTCCTTTTTATCACGATCATTAGTATAAACAGAATTCGGATATGATTTCACTGTTAATAAGTTCCTAGGCGGCCTTTGGCCGGACGCACAAAATAATAGCAATTTTTCTCCACTTAAAAATTCTATCTAAGTAACAGAATTGGAAACGTGGATTAGATGTAGTAAAAAGTTGTCAAAAATTAACAATATTGTTTCAATGACACATAGCTTTTTCACCAGAATTTGAAGCACTTCGGGTTTGCCAGCTGTAGTTATTTAAAAACTCATTTTGCAAAACATTTTTAACCGCGCTATTTTTATACACTTTACCACCAGTAGTGGTAAGTGAATATATAAGTTTGTCATTCCGTTTGTAATTTTTACATTTTCCATTTGCGACAGATTAAAGTATATATTGGATGGTTATAGATATATAGATATATCTTTTGATCTAGGCTTAAAACTGCATCCAATTAATATGTTATTTTGGTTGTAATTTTCTACAATTACGTTAAATCTTACATAAGTTAATATCCAAACTAGCCACTCAAATTTTTATTTTTTTGTTTAATTTATGAAAAAGGAGTTTATTCTGTGCGAGCAAAAAAAATGCAACTTCATCAAATTCAATATATTTATTAAAATTGAAATAGTATTTATTATTAAATTTTGCATAAAACTCATATTTCGTGACAAAGCTATTGTTTGCTATTACCGCATTTAATAAACTAGAGATATAATAGTATTGAGAGCTATTTTTATACCCTTCACCTTCGTTAGAAGGTATATAATTTTGCGACCCTATAAAGTATATATATTCTGGATCCTTATAGATAGCGGAGTCTATAGTAAGTTGGGTCAAAATCGGGAAAAATATTTTTTAACCCGAATTTTTTACAAAATGTTTTTTGTGAAAAAAGCTTGTCACAAAAAACATTTTTTTTGTCATAAATTTTTTTTTACTAATAAATTAAAAAAAAAAAAAAATTAAAAAAATTGGAAAAAAATTAAAAATCAATTGCAAAAAAAAAAAAATTTTAAAATTAAAAACATTTTTTTAATTTTATTTTAAAGTATAATTTGGTGAAGGGTATATAAGATTCGGCACATCCGAATATAGCTCTCTTCCTTGTTTCCTATTCTGTTTTTAATATTTTTTCTAATTTTTTAAATTTGAGGGCTTTTTGTGATGCAATTCAGCACACCGTGGATTTGCTAATATGGAATTGGAGCCCAATTTCACCCATGTCTTTACCATCTTCTAGAGCTTGCTATTAAATCTATAATTTACAAAGTTTAAAATAAATCCTTATTTAAATAACCACTCACTTTTATTATAGATTCATTACGTTGCATTTTTTTATTTTTTTTTGTTCGCCCAAATTATTCATTTTTTTCACTGAATTTATAAATCTAGACCTTTCTTAAAAGAAAATTAAACGTAATGCTAAAAGTAAATTTAGATTACAAATAATAAAAATGCAAAAGAAGAGATAAATTGGATACCGCTATTAGATTTAAGTCACATCCAGAGGTCATAAGGCACAGCGTTCCTTTTTTTTTTGCTCGTAACTGTATGTACATAATTGATACATCAACATATCCGCTATATCGGATGCTATTTAAATTCGGGAAAATTGGACCACAAGTGGCTGAGATATAAGCAAAACACCATGACTACCGGGATGTTTGATATATTTTGTATCTATATCTCGATTATAAGTCATAATCATAGACAATATGGATATCTAATGATAGACATTTCAAAGACCTCTCCAACGACGTATATAACGCAATAAAAATTAATATATTTTTAACACAATTTTTTTTTTTCACCAAAAATTTTTCCATCTTTAAAATATTCAAAAAATATAAATTCCTTATAAATCTTCATAGAATTATTTTAGGGAAATATTTGAACCCGCTGTTGTTAATAGGGTGGGTAAAAATGTTGAAAAATTAGTTTTCAAATCGGAATATCTCCTAAGTTATAAGAGATAATTGGAACGCTAACTAAGAAATAGGATCGTTTTAAAAATGTAACATACCCGAGGTTTTTTACTTTGGGGATCCCTGGCTGCGCCCCTTGTGGTCACATGAGGTCCAAATTCAAAACTCGACAACACTTTTTATTTGCGCATGTAAAATTTCATTCCAATCGGACTAACCATTAGAAGTTACAGATTTATTTCCCTCTTTATTTTTCTATACCACTGTGTGTTGATAAAATTTAATATTAGAATTAAAAAAATCATACAGGACATAATAAGGACAAGTTCATATGAAACAATAAAAAACACTAGTGAGTGGGGTTGATTACAAAGTAAACAGAAAATATTATGCGTCTTTTAAACTACTGGTTCAATTAAAATGCAGTATGTGTAAATATTATTGATGATGATTCAGTCATTCAATCATTCAGTCGCAGCGTATAATTGCATTAAAAGCTTCTAACATCTATAGATGGTGAACCATTTGTCTTATCTTGAACATTTTGAATACTAATCAATAGAACAAAGAAAACTTCTGCTTGCAGTGTTAGTTATCTTTCTTAATTTAAATGATGTTTAAACTAAAATTGTTCTCTTAAATTGTAATAGACAAATTGGTGCCTTAAATAGTATTTACTCTAAATGTTATATACTTCAAGTAGGTATACTCAAATCGGATTTTTTTTTGTTTGAAGCTTCATAACGTTTTTTGTATTTGAAACACCGTGAACATTTTTATTTAAAAATTATGGATACAAAGCAAATTTTCTGAAAGCTTGGATTACACTCAAAAATGTTCACATTCACCTCGCACTCAACTGTTTTCCTTTAAATATTATTTTGTTGAAATAAGAGCTTTTTTGTACAAACCAGAAATTTTATTTTTCCCAGTGTGCTGAGATGAGAGCACATAAACAAAATCTAATTCTCGCCACCTCAATTTTATTTTCAACAGCAACAACAAACATTGCTCTCCTGCATTCTGCATAGCTTTCTTTAAATTTCACATGATGTTCCTTCCTCCAATGCCAAACAAATATTAATGCACACACAACGAAAACAAACCAAAAAAAGTGATAAAAAAAAAAAACGAACAAGAAAATAGTAATGAAAACAAAAACCGACAAAAACGGCAATGTAAACAACACCACACCATCTACAGCAGAAATACTCATTTGTATTGTGGGCTTTTGTTTGCCAGTTGCCAGTATGTTACTCAACTGACTGTTGGTAGTCAGTCCACAAAACAGTTTAAATGATTTTGGTCGGGTTGTCGGTTCATTATTGTTTTTAAAAGACTTTTCGTCGTGGAAGTTACTGCTAATTCTTAATAAGTTATTTTGTTGTTATAAAACCATTAACATTTAACGATTTGATCAACATACACATATACAAAGCTGCTGTTATCAATTATTAGCCATTTAATTTAAAAAAAATAGTTAACTAATTCTTATCATTAAGAAAAAAAATCTTGCGAATATTCGATATTTGTTTGTAGGGAAAAAAGAAAAAAAAATGTGTGCAAAATTTTCCTTCATGCTATTTTAACCATACATACAAATGTAAATTGAGTGAACGACGAACTGTTCAAAGATTAGGAAGTAAATTTAAGTGAAATGGACTGGTATGTACTTTATGAATATTTCATTTATTTTTTTTGTATTTTAAATAAAATGTGATAAAAAAAATCAAACCTCTCTAAAACCTAAATTACGTCAACAGTATTGTTGTTGTAACCGATTGTGTTAAGTGAGGGAGGGGAGGACCCAACAACAATAACAACCATTCAAGCATTGTTGGTGGAGAAGAGGAAATAAGGTGGCGAAGGCAAAACATACACAACACACAACTAAAATCAAATAGTATTTTAAAGTTTATATTGTCTGATGACTGACAGACTGACTACCTGTATGTAACGTACATTCACATTATTAATGAAGAAAGGTAGTACGTATGTGTGTACATATCGACTACATAGTTGTGAACGCAGCACAACCAACCGAGCCGACCCTCTTCCCCCCTATAAGTCGCTGTCATTTCTGCTTGAGTTAACAGTTCAAATTTTTTACATTTCAAATATCCGCTTCTCATACTCAAATTACCAATGTTCATGGGTATAAATTGTTTTAAAAACTTTATTTAATTTTTTTAAAAATATGATTTTTTATCTAATTAACATAAACCTTAATAAATTATAAATATAAAATACCAAAACCCATAAACTTATTACGTTTTTAAGAAAAATAAAAAAGCGCTATATATGTGAAATGAAGTGAAGAAGTGTAGAAAATAATAATCCAATAATTGTATTTATTATATTTATTCCCATGTGTATTTTTATTGTATGTATATAATTAAACACACATACAAAATAATATTTATTTTAAATAAGAGAGTTTAAATGTGCAAAAAATATACCGTGGAACAGCAGCAACAAACAATAATGGAAATGATACACAAATTAAAAAAAAATATAAAATGCGATAAACTATTTGTTTAAATAAATATTTGTTGAGGTTGGCAACTGGTTATACAAATTTTTATGCGTTAATTTATTTTAATCTAAAGAGATCTTAAAATTGATTTGGTTGTATAAATCCATTTTTTAAGTGAATTATGTTAATTGATTAACTCAAGTCTTACCCAGCTATAATTTGTTTAAGCTGTATAAATCAAATCATATTTTTCAAATGTAAACTGGACAAAAACAGCAGGTTGTCTTTAGTATGAGGGTGGGTCAATAAGTCCAAGACTTTTTGAATTTCCCTTTTCTTAACTGAAACGGCAACACTGCTCCTGTCAACAGGCATCTGTCAGTTGACTACTGTTTGAGCTTGACAGCCATTGGTAGCAGACTACCTCGTGACTTGAGGAGAAATTGGAAAAAAGTGAATATCGTTTTTTTTTTTTGCAGACAAAAACCATTACTCAAACCAAGGCTACACTTGAACTCTGCACCATCAATTTCAATGGTAAAATAGTGGTTTACTGAATTTCGTTGTGGTCTTACAAGAACGGAAGATGCCAAACGTTCTGGACGCCCAGTTGAGGTCTCTACACCCTAAACAATTGAAAAAATCACGATAATATCGTGATTGGACGATCGGAGATTGAAAGTGCGAGAGATTGTGGAAGCCATAGGCATCTCACGTAGCTCAGTGATTTCAATTTTGAATGATCACTTGGGTATGAAAAAGCTTTCTGCAAGATGGCTGCCCCGTTGCTCGCAATCGGGTACAAACATGTGCAGTTTCCGTGGCAAAAATCCATGAATTAGACTGCTCCCTCTTCCGCAATATTTAGCCCCGAGTGACTTTTTGTTCCAAACCTGAAGAAACGTCTCGGAGGAAAAAAATTTGACTCCAACGATGATATCTCACAAAAACTTCCCATTTTGATGACCTCGACAAATCTTATTTTTTGGAAGTGTTTAAAAAAATTGGAGAAATGTTGGACAAAATGCTATGCATTAATTCCATTATGAATTGATTCAACGACGAAGAATTCTATTAAAATAAAAGCGTATGAATGAAGCTAAATAATTAGTTTTTTGGGAGTGGATTTATAGAATGAATTGCTGAAATTTTTTAGTGAATTATATTCAAAATTTATTTAATTAATTTGAAGCTCTGCCCTGTTCAAAAATTCAATAAAAAGTTGGAATTAGAACTTGCCAAAATTGGTAGTTGAAATTTGTATAAAATGGAATAAGGGCATATATCCACCCTGCAATTCATTGTACTAGTTCCGCCACGTCGAATTAGTCCCCCTCCTGAGAACTACTACTAGTGAATTTTTAACCAACGCGCAATGTTTATCACTGGTGAATTTAACATGGAGATGTCATTGCTGGTGGCCGATTGGCACACTGTACATAACACTTCACAATTAAATTCAATAATACTAATTCTACTGCATTTGAGAAAATAAGAAAATAATAATTTATCAGAGTGCGGGGTTGAACTCATAAATTTTCGTTTACTAATAAAATGCTCTAACTACAGCCACAGAGCTCTTATTTGTACTGCTCTCTATTTGTTATTAAGAATTGCATAAGAGTGTACTATAAATTTTTGCATTTTCTGCATCATCAGTGAAAACGAAAACACGAACGGTCATATTCTCAGCATTACATGTGGTCATCGAAGTGGTATGTTTAGAGGATTTTGTTTTTCACGAATTTATTTTCAAAAACTTGAGCCGAATATCTGAATATGATAGTGAAATATATTGCAAATGATAACAATTTAACTACCGCTTTAGCAGCAACAGCAAATTATTTTGTTGTACAAATAGTAATATAGCTAGTGTAAGGTTTCCAATTGGCTGTTTTTAAATTTATGTGGAATATAAATAGAAATAAATATTTTTTCTTATACATATTTAAATTTAGATAATACTTGGATAGTCTCAACGTAAGAGACTATTATTGGTAAAAGTTTCAAGCACATCCTTTATTATCCTTTAAAATTATTTAAGGACGAAATATAAAAAATATATTATTTCGGATTTGTGTACCTAATGCGAAGTTTATTTACACCAACCTAACTCTCAAACATCTTTCAATTTACATATTTGTTAAACTATCCCACTGTAACGAAAACATCTATGATATGAACGCAAAAAAACTCATGCAAAACAAAATCTGTTTTTATTGTGCCCAATATTATCAAGCTCATCATCATTAAACAAGGGGCAGGGACAGACAGGCCGAGCCGAAGAGAGCAACACAAAGTGCAATATCTAATTATAGTGCAAAGATTTGTTTTGGAAAACATAGTTTTTTTTTTATTTTCCCCTAAAGTGCATTAGTTTATGCCGCAAAAACAGAAATAAAAATAAGTAAAACAAAATAACACTAACAACACTTTAATGTTACATTTCTTTAAGTATTTTTCGAACTGGAATAGTGGATGGATACAACAGTGGATAATAAATTTTGTGCCATAAATCTATTTTGTCTTTTATATACGAGTATGTATGAATGTTTGTATGTACTTGTACAAACATATTTACATTCATACAAATGTCTGGACAAGTGTTGCAGTTGTTGTAATACAGACAGTAACAAATTTTCTTATTTAATTTTCCATTTTTCCACATTTTATATACTACATACATATTTGTTTTGTATACTTTCTGTGTGGGTCTTTTGCTTTAATTATTTATTTTTCTTTCTAACATTTTGTCTAATGTGTTTTTCTGTGGGAATATTGTTTATAAATGTTCTCGGTTCTGTGGCACATAAATGTTGTCTACTTAATGTCTTTATTGTTTTTCCTTTTTAACATACGATAAACTCCCGACAATTGTGAACTATAAAATAAAATGTGTAGTACTACTAGTAAGTATGTACTTTCATGATAATTATCTGTAAACCCAAATAAACTAGGGAAAAAATTAAAACTTTTAATAAAATTATTATCAGAAAGTTTCATCTTAAGTATTTGTAACGTTTAAATAAGTTTGTAATTAATGTTGTTATTGTTATATTGTAATAAGCTTTTACGTGTGTAGGCTTTTGTTTGTTTTGTAACTGTTATCTTAGGTGCTGATAACTATAAGTGGGTAAACGCTTCTTTCTCATGCAATATAGTAAATATGGTCATGTTTATTTAAATATATTGCATTTACATATAAAAACCTGTAAACGCTGCATTATATACAACAAAATTTTAAAATTTGTGCATCTCTAGATAATTCTACGAATACTACTCACTTTAAAGATTTACATTTAAAAATATTAGCTAAATAAATTCTTTAAAAAGCAATGTTACAATATTAGTCATTTCTAGAGAATCTTTATTTGAATATTGATACAAATGTTTTATACTCTTTATAATGTAGCTACTAATAAACAGAGAAAACAAATTATTGCGATTTAAAGACTGAGATCAGTTAAACTTGAGAAGGAAAAAGATAGATAGATTTGAAGGGTTGTGTACTATAAGAAGTACACTTCCACTCGGAGACTCACAGGATCCATTGTGATAACCTTCAGAAATAGAACTAGGAGTGAACTAGATGTTAAAAGAATAAAGTGAAAACCCAGTCAATAAAAAAAGGACAGGAAATAAGTATTGACTGGGATTTTCAGAGTCCTGTTACCTAAAATAGCCAGCCTATTCCCCCGATTCATGAAGCTTTCCCCTAGCTATTTTTAAAAATTACAGTCCTAGAACATTTATTACATTTTGCAACAAATTGTCTGATATCAAAAACGAAATACACATTTTGAAAATGAATACTTTGTTTTAGCTTTTATAAGGTCCATAGAAAGAAGGGAACCTGCATATGCTATCATATAATCTATAATATAGAAAATACTAAAAGTCTGAGGTCTTAAAAACCTTAACACACATTTTTCATTAAAACTTTTAACCCAAGTATTATTTGATTTGATTAAGTTACCTTTGTAAAGCATGTCAGTTATAATCTTTAATGTCAATTATGTTCATTTGTTGTTAATTTGATTAAAATGAGTGACCAGAAAAAAGGGCGTACTAAAATTATTAAATATTTTCAACAAAACCCAACTTGGTCCTACAAAAAGTTGGCCAAACAATCAAAGGTCTGCCGTCAAACTGATTCCAATGTTATTAAATGTCATCGGCAGAACTTGTCCGAAGGAAGAAGGAATGGTCCACATTATGTTTCTAAATCCAATAAATAGAAAGCATTTTCAAAAGAGCTCCCAACACATTCGGTAGGAAAGCAGTCCGGTTAGCTAATTACTCGGACTATTTGGTACGAAAAGTTATAGCCAATGCAGGTTTAAAAACATACAAGGCTCTAAAAGTTCCTCAAAGCAACTCTGCTAAAAATTTAGAGGCCAAAGACAGAGCACGGATTTTGAAGTCAAAAATGAATGACGAAACGTATGTATGGAACATTTTTCGCAGCTTCCGGGTCGATATTTTTATGTTGCTGATGCTCGAGGGAATGTTGTAGAAAAGTTTAGGACCCATAAGCTGAAAATAATCCCAAAAAGTTCTTGGCATGGCAAGCAATATGCAGTTGCGGCAAAAGAAGCCAAACATTTGTTACAAAGGGCTCTATAAACCGAAATTTACATCAAGGAATGTTTACAAAAGAGGATGCTTCCATTCATAAGACTTCTTAATGTGTCCACTTATTTTTAGTCTGATTTTGCATTCTGTCACTAGTGGTACAAGAACAATATGTGTTATTTGTACCAAGATCTCAATCCTTACTACTAATGAACAATGTCAATGCTATCTTCTGTTGAATAATAACATAAACATCGTGTAATTGGTTAAAGGTTCTTCTCCATGTAAGAACTTTCCACGGCAGCAGACCTTTTAAAAAAGTAACAAATTAAGACCTGTAGTAATCAAATCATTTTTAATTATAATAATGTCTCTTCATATTTTCATTCAGAATAAACATTTCGAATCTATTGCAATTAATTAAGCTTTTATTCGTTAGAGGGTTAATCTCTAATCATCTACTTTAAAACCACAAGTTATTAATTTTGTTTCCTCTCTCACAATTTTATTGCAGATGCGATGAACTTCAAATACAATTAAGTAAACTGACTAATTCAAATAAAAAAGCCAACGAGAAAATCGCCAAATATGAAGCGGATTTGGCTGAACTAAAGAAAACCAACGAAAAGTTGGAAATGGAAAATCGTGAAGCCGTTAATTTAGAATTTGAATTTGAACGCCATAAAAATAAATCAAAACTAAGAGAAACCGAACTATTGGAAGCCCTAAACGATAAAGAAAAAGAAATTACCAAACTAGAGAAATCCCTTAATAACCTGAGTGCAGAACGTTTACAAAACTCCAAAGAGGAACTGTTGCAAAAATCATTGAACGAAGGTGGCGAAGCCGATGTAGATGGTAAAGTTTGTATTAAATGTGAAGATCTACAAAGACTGCTGGAGGAGAACAAAAAAGTTACTTTGGAATTTGAGAAGTTAACTTTGGAATACGAGAAACTCAAACTAAGTTACGTGGAAATAGAAAAAGAAAACGATACAAATAAATTGAAAATTGTACAGTTGGAAGAACTGCAGGAGAAAGAAAAGGCTGAATGCGAGAAACTACTGTTGGACGTGCAACACTTGAGAGAGAAATTGCACAACGTACAAAAAGATTATGAACAACTGAGTAGTGAAAACTCTTCAAAGCATGAAGAATGCATGGCCTTGAATAGACAGGTGGAAGTGGCTAGAGAAGAAATGGTGGTGCTGGAAGAAAAATTCACAAAACTCGAATTGTCTTGGCAAGAACAACAACAAACTATTAATGATATCGAGAAGCAATATGCTACCATACAAACTAAATATGAACAGTTGCAAACTCAATACGAACAGCTAGAGACCAACAGGGGACAATCCCTAACCGATTGCCAACGTTTGGAAAAGGATAATGTAGAATTACAAACGGAAATAGAGGACTTGAAAAAGAAAGTACAAGATGCCCAACAAAGACTGCTGGAAAGCAATGAAAAATACGAGGAGACGGCTAAAGAAAGTAAGACTGCAAATGAAGAGTACACGGCTGAAACATCTAAAATACAACAAGACAATGAACAGCTTAAAAAACAACTTCTGGAAATACAAACACAATTTGAAGATTTACAAAAAGAATACGATGATTTATCCAATCAATTAATGGATAATTTACAAGACAGCGAATCTCTCAAGGATGAGAACACCAAGTTGCAAGAAAAACTTAAGGAATATGAAGAAAAGAATGAAGAAGTATGTAGAGCCGAAGCCGAAATTCAAGAATTAAAATCACAATTGGAAAAGGTGTTATCTTGCGAAAGAAACAAACTACTTAAAACTCCCTCGCCCAGTCGAAATTCCTCAATGCGCAGCTCGGGTGTGTGCGTGGAAGAGGAAGACGATTTTGATGACTATCCCAAATCTCAAGATTTACTAAGGAAATTCTGTGAACTTTCCGAATCATTGACCGAAATTGAGCTGGAACACACAAAGGGAAAAACGAAAGTCTTTAGATCTGCCTCTAAAAACTCCACCCCCAACAACTACAAAATGTATTTGAAAAACATTATGGGAGTGCGTAAAACCCAAAAAGAATTCGATATGGAAATCGAAAATATACACTTACAAGGTTCCTTTAAACATCATTCCTTCCATATTGTAGAATTGAATGGCGAAGAAGAAATGGAATGTGATACTAGCAATACAAATGGTTGTGAAAATATGTCCGAGTACATAGAAAAACTGAAACAAGAAATCCTACAACTAAAAACCAACAACGAGCAGGAGCGTTTAAACAATAAATCGTTATTGGAAAGTACGGAGCGAGCCTTCAGTGAAATGAGAGAGCAGATAACACAATTGTCGGCCGAACTGATGGAAAAATCTATATTTGTGGAGAATTGTGCGTGCAAAACGTATCAACAGCAGATAGAAACTCTGGAAAAAGAAAAGGCCGATATCACAATTGTATGTGAAGAGCTACAAGAAAAGGTCAATTGTACTCTAAATGGTTCCTTCAATATGCTAATGAATACTTCGGCTCCTGGCATTGACGTAAAAGTCATAGCCGATGATAAACTAAAAGAGTTGCAGCAATTAAAGTTAAGAGAACAAGAGCTATTGGAATCTTTTGATTCTCAAACAAAAACTCTTGAAGAATTGACCCAACGTTACCTAGATATGGAGGGCGATCTTGAAACGGCCCGAGAACAGCTGGAAACCCAAGAAAAGGAATATAAAGAAAAATACAATCATTTGCAGTTGGAAATTTTGCAAAAGCTAGAACTAAGTTCCAGTGAATATCGGGATAATATGAAAAAGTACAACAAAGAATGGGAGGAAAGAAGAGATGAATATGAACAAACCATTAAAGACTTGCAACAACAAATAGAACAACTTAAGCAACAATCAGCCAGCTCTTCCGAAGACTTGAAGACAGAAATTAAACAGGAAAGTATTTGTGATCAGCAAGAAGGCGAACAAGTTGAAGAAAATTTAAAAACTGAAGGTGATAAAGCAGATTTAGATGCTCTGCAAGAAGATGTAGAAATTCCAGAAGATATAGAAACCATAAAACAAGATAAATGTAAACTGGAAGAAGACAAACAAAACTTGCAGCAACAACTCAACACAGCGGAAGAGCAACTGGAGAATCTTAAAGAAGAAAATCGTACTCAATACGAAGAAATTACTCTTTTAGACGCAAAAATTGTATCGCTGGAAGAACTCTTGAGCGACGCTAAACGTTTGCATACAACTGTGGCTAAAGAAAATTATTCATTGGAAACTCAAATAAAAGATCTTGAGGAAGACCTCAATTGCATACCTCAATTACATGACAGAAACCAACAGTTGTCCGACGAAATCGAGAAACTTAATCTGGAATACTCACAATTACAACAGAAACTCCAGAAGGCCGAATTGGAAATACAAGAATTTGGCAAAGAAAATGCCAAACATGAAGAACTAATACAAACATTACAAGCTAAACTCCATCAATTGACAGCTATAGAGGAAGAGAAAATCAGCCTTGAAAGTGAGTTGGAAAATCTTAAACAGCAGTACACACAAGTACAAGAAAAACTCAAGAAGGCTGAAGAACAAATACAGGAGTTCTGTAGCGAAGATACAAATAGAGAAGAGCTTATACAAGCATTACAAATTAAACTCTCTAACATGGCAGCAGTAGAGGAAGAAAAGAAAACTGTTGAAAATGACTGCACAAAGTTAAAAGAAACCTTGAAGGACCTGCAAGACAAAGAAGTTGAAACTTCTAAAGAAATTAACGCCCTCCAACAACAAGTTACTACATGCAATGAAAACTTGTCTGAATTGATCAACTCCCAAACACAATGGCAATTGGAAAAATGTGCCTTGGAGGAGAAGTTACAACAAATTACGGCTGAATATAGTTTACTTAAAACTGATCAAGTGTTACTGGAAACCCAGCTAAGTGAACTAACTGAAGAAAGAAAATCTCTAAACGAACAATGTTCGGTGCTGCAAGAAGAGAAAATCACCCTGGAGGAACAGCTAAAATGTCTCAAAGAAAAAGAAAAGGCAGAAGAACTGTTAGAACAAATGATTAAAGAGAAAGCCGAACTGGTGCAAAATCTTCGTTTGACCACAGAAAAGCTGGAAAGTGCACAAAATCAGCTAGAAGAAAAAGACAAGGAAATGTCAAAAGCTAAATTGGAAAAAACACAGATACAACAAGAACTTCAGTCGCTCCAAGAGTCTCTTTCAAAAGAAATCGAAGAAAAACATCAACAATTAGAAGAAAAAGAAAAGGAAATGTCAAATGCAAAATTGGAAAAAACACAGATACAACAAGATCTCCGGTCGCTCAAAGAGTCTCTTTCAAAAGAAATCGAAGAAAAACGTCAACAATTAGAAGAGACTGAGCGAGAAAAGGAAAAAACTAAACAAGTTAATGTCAATCTTTATCAAGATCTGCATGCTCTCAAGGAAAGTTTTACCAAAGCTAACGAAGAGAAACAGGAGCAACAACAGAAAATTGAAGAATACCAACAAGAGAATTTCCATCTTAAAGAAGATTTAGCAAATCTGAAAGAACAATTTGCTAAGTTGGACCAAGAAAAACAGCAAGACCAGCTCGAACACAATAATCTACAACAAGATCTTAAGACGTTTAAGGAATCGCTCTCAAAGGCCATGGAAGAAAAGCAACAACAGTTCGATAACCTAGAAAATAATTATCAAACAGCTCAGCAACAAAACCAGGAATTGCAACAACAACTACAAGGTCTAAAGAACGCTCTAAAGAATTCCAATCAAGACCAGCAACACCAATTAAAAGAAAATACCCAGCTGCAACATGAACTTCAGGCAACAAAAGAATCCTTAACAAACCTTCAAGAAGAGCAACAAAAGCTACAAGAAAGACTTCTAAACTATCAAAAACTGCAAGAAGATAAGAACCAATTAGAAGCCACCCTTAACATTATAAAATCAGCTCAATCCGGTGCTCTTAAAACCCTACAAGAAGAAAGAGATCAACTGCGACAAACTCTCCAGCAATACGAACAACAGAATAAACAATATAAAGAAAAAGAGGAGACTTTAAAACAAAAAATCGAATCAATGTCTCAACAACTACACGAAGTACGCGGCAAAGCGCAGTCTTACGAAAAACTCCTGCAGGAACATGAAGAAGTGGAAAATGCGCTCACCACCGCAACAGCCACAACTCAAAAACTTCAACAGCAAATCACACAACTTACTTCTCAACAAGAAAACTACAACTCTACGATCGAGAATCTGTCGAGTGAAATTGAAAAACTCAATTTACAACTCGATAAGCAACTCAACGAAAAAGAAATGTTGCAAACGAAATTATCGCACTTGAAAGATGCACTTCAAGGCGAACAATCTTCCCTGCAACGTGACAATCATGAGCTTAAGAGTTCTTTAGAGGAACTTAAGTTGAAGTGTGATTCCTTGCAAACCACAAATACTCAATTAGAAAATCTCAATCAACAACTGCAGCAGCAACTTAAGGGGGCATTGGAAAAATTAAAAGATTTCCAGGCCGTGCAAGAAGATCTCAATACGCTTAAAGTTCAGCATAGTGAATTGCAGCATAATATGAAGGCAACTGTAGAGGAGGCTGGCCGTTGTAGTCTGGCTTTGCGCGAAGATGTTGAGCATCATAAACAGTTGTTGCAAAAACAAGTGGAAAACTTTAATACACTGAAAGTTGAAATGGTGAGTTTTTGAGATATTTTTAAACTATTGTTTCGTAAATTATATTTTTGAGTTAGGTATTTTGACGGCAGTTTTCACGAAGCACTTTCATTTTAGGGTGTTTAATAGTAAATTGATTTTAATTCTGGGTTTCAACAATCGAGAAAACTGTGTAGATCCTTTAATAAAATTTAGCTCTTTTTTCATTATAAAATTAACTAACAGTAATTATTTCATATCTTAAATCTAGACATTTTGTTAATTTTGATTCTGCATTCTTCCTTCAAGACTTCGCTTATGTCTACGGTGCCCAGCTGTAAATGCAAATGATTGTATTTTTCTTTATATTCCTTTTCTTGATTTTTCGTCTGTTCTCGGGCCGTTTCCAGGTCGCCCTCCATGTCTATATAAGGTTGCGTTACTTTTTCCAGAATTATTTTTTTGTGAATCAAACTATTCCAATAGTTTTTGTTCTCTTAACTATTGTTGACTGCCCTGAAAACCTGGGATAGTAATATTCGACAATGTTATACTTCTCATGATCTTCTCCATAGGTTTTGCAGAAATAATTTGATTCAATGTGCATTAGGAATGCTCAGACATGTCGAGGCTCAAACTAATGAACTTTTATTGAGTATAGGCCTGGTTTTTCTCAGTCCTCTGTCAAAATTTGTATACTAACTAAAATGTCGAATGAGGACGACCTTCATTAGGTGATTAGGACAAGTTTCAATTCGAATTGCAACACATGGGACCTGTTCGATCCGAAAATTTTCGCATTTACCCTTCAGAAGTTTCACATTATTCGAAAATTAAAATATTCGAATTTGTATTTCTTCATCTTTGATATGTTTAA
Organism: Calliphora vomitoria; assembly: GCA_942486065.2. NCBI lineage: Eukaryota > Metazoa > Arthropoda > Insecta > Diptera > Calliphoridae > Calliphora > Calliphora vomitoria. Next base: position 109,380,051 of record OW818030.2, on the reverse strand, counting down.
ATATGTTTGTTTTTCAAACGAGATTAAAATTATCGAGTTCCACATTATTCGAAAATTAAAATATTCGAATTTGTATTACTTCAGCTTTGATATGTTTAAATATGTTTGTTTTTCAAACGAGATCAAAATTATCTAGTATAACAAGAATATGTTTTTGAAATTTGCCAAACACCTCCAAAATCTTAAATTACCTTTATGCACTTATAAGCCAGTAACTTAGTTGACTATAAATAGATTTTAAGTTTCTCAGCGGATTTAGAAAGAAGAAACTGAGGCAAAAATATATATTATTTTTATTTCAATAAAAAAAACCAAATTCAGAAAATGGTGAAAAAATTATATTTTTGCTGGAGAAATACACACATATTTCTCACGAATACTTAAATATCACATATACCATTCGAAAGGCCCCAGATTTTTCATCCTAAATACGCTGAGAAACTTTAAATCAGGGTATCTGATCTGTCTGATATTCGAAAATACCATATTAACAGTTCCTCCAGGGGACCTGTTGAATTCGAAAGTTATTGCTTGCCCCTACTATTGTTCTGGTGAACTATAAAGGTTTCAAATTTGTATTAACTGTAAATTGTAAGTCGAAAATATTTGGATCCAAATCTAATAACGTGGTAAAATACCAGGGAATTTGCTTCGCCACTGGTTATCTGCTGCTTTATCTTCAGGTCTAGTCAAATTCATAAACACACACTTCACGATGCTGAGTATCTAATTAACATACTAAGTATCACTAGCTTATTTCACAAGTATTATAAACACTTTACTAAACTTTCTTCCTTCTTCCAGGAAACCAAACAACAAGCATTAACCGACGAAATTGTTAAACTATCCAACGACATTGAAACGCTGCAAAGCGAAAAACACTCGTTGGAAGAGAAAATGAGAGAAATAACGGTACGAAATTTCGAACAAGATTTGCAACGTCAAGCAATTGATGCAACAGCAAATACATCGATGGATTCGAACACATCGTACTCGCCCAAAGGACGCAGGAGTCTTGAACGTATGGGTGTTGGCGCTGACTTCAAAGCCAATATTAGTATAGAGGAAAAATTAAGTACCATGCAGCAAAAGAACTCAACAACAGTGGAGAGAAAGAACCGTCGCTTAAGCACGCATGACGAGAGAAGACGGCAATCGTATTGGGGAGTGGCGCATGATAAGGAAACCATGACAGATCCAGTGGGTTAGTTAAGAATTGATGGTTTTAAAATATAAATTTCCTTTTAATAAGCTTTTATTATTATACAAATTTCAGATAACAGCTGCAATTGCATTGAGCTAGATCGCAAACTTAAAGAGTGCGAACGTACTCTTTTCATTAAAAACAGTCAAGTGACAGCTTTAAGTATGGAATTGAAAAATCATCCCTTGAAAGATGAAAACGCCTCCTTAATGAAACGTTTACAAGAGCAACAGGATAAATATAGTATCGAAATTAAACGTTATAAAAATAAACTGTACGAGCAAACTGCTAAAGCTGAGAAAGCTATAGCGACGGCCGCTCATGCTACCGCCAAGTCTCAACATGTTGCTGCCAATGCAGCATTAGCTGCGGAACAACACAACACCACTCCGGTCTTGCCGAAAATAGTGGCCGATGTTGAAATACAAACAGATGATGATCTGAATGCTTGTATACAAAAGCTACAAGGCAAATATAATGATTTGAAAAATATCTGTCGCTATCGTTACAATGTCATCAAAGAGTTGGAGGAAAAGGTGGCACAAAAAGAAAATTCTGATGGTAATTCTTTGTCAGCTCTAGAAGCTGCCCAATTCAAGGTGTTAAATGTAAGTATTTAGAAAAAAACGAAAACATTAAATTTAAATAAAATTTTCTTTTAATTACAGAATCAATGCGAGTCATTGAAGAAGGAACTAAAGACCGTTAAGGAAAAATATGAAAATGCTAAAAAAGTATTACATTCACGTCGTGAAGAGATTATGAAATTGCGTGCTCAATTAGAACAAACTCAATAAATATGATGTAGCCAGTTTGCTCTTTCTCTCTAACTCACTTTATTTGCCATTTTCCTAGTATGTACTTAAATTATCTTCTATATATTGAAGAAGAAAAACCTTACATTTCATTTAAGAAATGTTGGCATTTTCTTTTGTTTTTTTTTTTTTTAAATATTATGTATTATGTTTATTTATTTAGTTTAGTTTTAAAAAATATTTAGTTTTTAGTTTCCTTAAAACTAAGTTCTTGTGCTTTTTTTCTTATATAAACAAAAAAAAAAATAGATTGCAAAAATAGTTGTAAAAAATTCTTAATTTATTGTAATTTTATGTTGATCCTTTACTGTATTCATATTTTGCACTTACCTACTTAAAAAAGCAGATGTTTGTTTTGTGTTTTATTTTTGTTTTATAATTGTATTATATTTAGAAATTGCATTTATAATTTACGTTAATATATCACCTCCATCCAATCTAGTGTTATTTTGTACACTTTTCATGTCAAGAATTGAATTAATTTGTATTTTTTCCCTTTATCCCCCCGTTTGAGTGTAATTTATGTTGTTAGAATAACTGTTATTTTAAAAAAATACAATTTAATTTATCTATATTTTATAATATTAAAATAAAAAAGAAAAATTTATTTATAAAAAATCTAAGTTAGTTTTTCTGTAAATTTATAATATCATAAAGTGGCATTTATTGAGTGATTCGAAAGAGAAATTTTTCGAATTTAAACAAACTTTAGTTAGACGTTTGCTTCAACCATTTTTCTCTAATTTTAAGAGAAAAAAATAGAGGTTTAGACTAAATATGAGTATCGTTTGTTTCCAAATATCATAAATGTATCTTAAATCGTCAATAATTTTATAACAAGGGCTACAAATTTGCCTCAGTAAATCAAAATTCCGAACTGTTTGCAAGATATGAGCCTGAGATAAAGATCACTTTTTTGCAAAAATGATACCAATGTCCCAAATCTTTGGGGGCCCATAAACAAAAGTGCATAACTTTGGGCAAAACTGAAAGACACGTGTCTTTTTTTTTTTTGGTCTTTTATCACGTAGTGCTGTCCGTATATGGTTATTTTTCAATTTTCAATCGATGATAAACAATTTTGTTTACTCTTGCATATTAGGTGCTTGAATAAGAAATTTTTATACGAAATCTATTAAAAAAAATAATATTTTGAATAACTTTCCGCATTCTACTTTTAATAAAAAAATAACATTCAAATTTGTTTTCGAAAGGGCATCTACGTCTAGGGCAACAGAAGAGAACGAGAATCACGGCTTCAGCAAATGCGTCGCAGTGCATCTTCATCGAGTGCTGCTTCTAAGTTACATTTCGGCGCCAATCCTATTTCCAAGAACTTCTTTCAAAATATTCAAAAGTGCAACTCATGCTTTCAAATGACGTCGGCTTTATGTCCACCTTTAAAGTTCAATGCCAAATTTACCACAGATTTGGATCATTAAAAGCCACAATGATGATGCGAAGTTCCTTCATATTTATTTCACTGGAAATTAAGCTAGAGAAGCCGAACGCTATCAACCAACATGCGTGTGCATTTGCTACAATAACCTTCTGCCAAAACATTCTCAAAATATTTGTTGGACATCGGAAATGGATAAATTCCAATTGATCCCGCCACAAACTAGATTTCGTTCTCGAACTTCTGCCAAATGCAAATGAATATTCAAGCTGATGCCAACAAGGTATTCCCAAGTCTACAAAAATTCGAATTGGCTGTGGGAACATGCAATTTTGGCACCAACAAATTATGATTTTAACAAGCTCAATAAGCAAATACAATTGAAACTGCCTGGCGAAACAATAAATTGACACAGTAATGAACGAATAACAAGCCGTCGATTGCCACCACATGTATTAACATTGATGGATGGATCAACGACTTTGTCCGACACTGTATATTAAAGTCGAGATCGAAATGCAATATAAAACACATGTTTTCTAAGGGCCAGCAACGCGGACCGGGTTTAGCTAGTTTATTGTATGTTTTAGTGTGCTTGTTGCTAGTGATTAAATTTTAATGTTAAATGAAGTTCTATTTTTCGATAATTCCTTGGCGGTTACTGCATAACTCAATCCGAAAACGAATATTTTCGAAAATGTGTGCTAAATACATTCTAATTCGAAAAGATTTTCTTTCCTCGGTACCGTCAACAGGGTCAAAAATCTAAGAAATACCATTTCTGAGATTTTTTTAAAAGTTTTTTGGGAACTGGGATTCTCAATAATAATTCTCAAATTTCTTTTTCACTTTTGCATATTGATCAAAAAATCTATATTAGTGTTAAATTTCAATAAAAACGAGTCATAAAGAAAACTTTTTTTACCTCATCTTGCTTAAAATTAATTTTAGGGTTTTTAAGGTTTGGTGCACAATATGACTTCCATATACATAATACCTTTTCACTATTTCTTTAATCGAAATTAAGATATTAATATAATTCTATATAGCCAGTAACATTAATATTATTACTCTATAATACACAAAACTTAAGTAAAATTTGTGAATTTAGACCTATTTTAAAATTATTTATTTTTAAGTTGTGGCAAAAAGTTGTCACTAATATTTTCACGGCCCTGTTAACAACACTATATACTAAAAAAAAAACAAAATAAACAAATTTCCGATTTTATAAGTTTTTTTTATTCCAACAAACTTTTGTAGTTTTTGAATTAAAAAAAAATGTTTTTTTTTTTTTTTTTTTTGAGCGATAAAAATAATTTTAGTCGAAATCAGTAGTGCGATCACTAACTTTTATAACGATAATCGCATCGTTAAAATAAATGTAACGAAAATTTATCGAATTTGGTATTCAGTAACATTTTTAACGATATTCGCTGTCGGTTGAAGTCAGCTGTTACTTTAAGCAGTTTTTTTCCGTTATTTTATCGACAATAATTTAAGTTGTGTTTATTTAATCAATAAAGTATTTTTTGCAATTTTTTTTTCATTATCTTCAACTTTTGTAGCTGCAACTATCGTAAAAATAATGAAAACACAAAAATATGAAAAATAAGCCGAATAATAAGGGAAATTTGACGATAGACTATTTATTATTCTACTGGAAGATGTCCCAAAAGTAATCCTTTATATTTTGGGCGGAAATAAGTTGTTTTGTTAGTAGATATTTATAGAATTATGTATTTACAAACAAAAAACAAATAATAAAAAAAAAGTAAGTCGCGGCCACGAGTCGAACCGACAATCATCCGATTGCTAGTCAACGTTGTACTCACTACACCACTGCTTAGTTATTTTATTTATTGTCAAATAATAGTTTTCACACAGTAATACAGAAAACAGAAAAATACAGCTGTAAACAATCGTTAAAAATAAATTACTGAATCACACTATCGTTACTGCAAGCGATTATTTATGTCGACAAACATTACGATTGTCGGATCGTTAAAAGTTAGTGAATCGCACTACAGGTTGCACTAAGTAAGGTGAAATCAACAACACAGCTGATTTTTATTTATCTATTTTGAAAGTTGGATAAAGCACTATTAAACCGTTGTTATTTTTCAAATATAATTTAAATTTAACGGCTGTTTTTTAGTTAATATGCCAAAATAAAATTTGTTTATTTTTTATTTGACAAATTCAATTTTGACAAAACCTATGCTCTTGTCAGCAAGAAATAATGTGTTTGTTGTGTTTGTTGTCGAAACGCTCTCACCTTACTTATTACATCATGGTCGAAATGTTTTACTACTGCCAAATTTTGAAGCAATTCAATTTACTTGAATCAATTCAATTATTTTTTTATTCATTAATTTTTTCTTAAATTTGACTGAATTAAGCGACGTCTTCTGAAGTCTAGGAGAGTCAAATAAAACCAATTCCTAAAAATTTATTTGAATTGTGTTGTTAGCTATCGATCAATACAAGGTGTATTAATAAGGTGAAGTTACGAGCACAGCTGATTTTTGTTTGTTTGTTTATGTTGAGTTTGAGTTTGTCAAATTTTTCTTTATATTTTTTGTTGTATTGAAAAAAAATATTGTAAATAGAAAATATTAAAAAATATTAAATCTTTGGAAATTGTGTTTCAAACAAATAAGTACGTAAAAAAAGTGCAAGAAAATACATAAAGCATCAAATTCGGGTGAGTAGCAGTGAGATTGAATACTCAAAAGTCCAATGGATGACCAAAATAACTTAAATTTTTGTTTGTTTGTTTTTCATGTGCCACAACATATTTTGACATTGCCAGTCTTTTGATAATTAAAAAATATTGTCTTTGTTGTCGAGAAGCTCTCACCTGATTAATACGCCTTGGATCAATATATATATTTTGTCATATTTTGATACTAAAACAAGGAAAAGAGTTATATTCAGCAATTAACGTGTCTCAGGCCACTAGAACAAGAAATGTAGAAACAAAATTAACATATTTTGAGAAATATTAAAATAAAAGCTCATTTTTACTTAAAATATATGCATATTTACTTGTATATGAGTTTTTGTCTTCGTGCGATACCGTTAACCTATTCGCAGGTATGACCAAAAAAATTTTTAGCGACATTTTCAAAACTCCATTTTTAATTTTTAAAAATTTTGTTAAAAAAATTTCAGAATTTTTTGATCATCTCATTGGAATTTATTGAGAATATAATAGCGAATAAAAATATGAAAAAATTATGAAAATATCTTTTATAGTTTTTTCGTACCTGCGATTTAAATTTTGAAAATTTCGAGAAAACAAATTATTTGGCAACATTTTGGCGAATGAGCTCAATTTCCTTACTGTTATGAATTTTACATAAAACCTATTCAGAATATTATAGTCAAAATAATTCTAAATATACTGTGAAAGTTTAAAAGTTAATTCTTTATATTTGATCAGATATAAATGAGCATAGCTAAACTATTATCGATAATGGACTGAAATTTTTTTCCAAATTGGTTGGATTGTAGTCTTTGAAAACGGTATACATGGCCTGTTATGGTGTTATAAAATATTTTTTAAAGTACTATATTTACGTAAAATTTTAATTTTAAAAGAACGTAACTTTTAAGGATCAAAAAATACATCGCTCAGATAAAGTTGAAAGTGTTCTCTTTAATCCTATATATAATTTTATAATCGCCCGGACAACATTTTTTAATATTAGCAATTTTTATTCAAATAACGCTAATTTTCTCTATATTATTTATTTAAATTAAAAAATCATTTTTAAATCTTTGCAGTCGTTTTTATTTTACCTGCTTATATTTATGAGTCTAATATACGCGAAACCTTAACTATGGGAGTTCAAGGTGTTATCAGCACATTTAAAAAATATTAAAATATCTCAATCGTTTCAAAAGTTACAGAGTTTTGGCCGATGAAAAACAATTCTGAGCAACTGTGCATCCCAGGCAAGAATACAACATGTATTTTGAATGCGTCCTTGATGTAAATAATAAAATACTCGAGCAAAAATTGAATGATATAATTTGAGAACTAGAGCAAGTTTGAAGAATATGTGGAAGGTGCCATCAGTTTGTAAGTGCTTAAATTGTTTACTGGTTCAACATTTTTAGTTAAATTTTCAACAGCAAAAATTTCAGATCATTAGTGTAAATATTAGAGTATTCAATCGATTAACCGCCAATCGGTTAACCGATTAATTTCGATCGGTTAACTGTTCGAATAATTTAAAATTGACGATTTTCAAATAACAAATAAACCGATTAATTTGTGTCGATTAACCGATTAACCGAAATTTCTTTTTTTTGCACTTTATATAGAAATATAGTTTTAAGCACACTAATTTTATGTATTAACTCATGAACATTAACTTCTAGCAATAGTTTTTTAGAAGTATAGCACAAAAATTTAAACTAAGGAATTTGGAAATGAACTTTTTTCTAGAATGTACTATGATTATCTTTGTCCTAATGAGTCGGAGGACGACTTGATAATAGATAAATCTAAATACATAACTGAAACGAGTCTTTTATCAGAAACTATTTAAAGTATTCATAAACTAAAAAAATACAAAAAGGACTCCAAATATATATATGAGGATTTTATATGAGAAATTGGATATTCTTTATCATACCTTACTTTTGATTTCTCCAACATCTAATCAGTGAAAAAGTTCTTTCCAAGTCAAGTTTTATTAAAACTAATGAAAAAAATCGTTTAAAAGGAAAACATTTCAATTATATTCTTTTTTAAAAAGCTTATTTCAGAAGATCTCCCTAAAATCCTAAAAAAAACTCACATGTGCATAAAAAAGGTCTCAGATACCATATTTTTGTTTTGCTATTAATTATTTGGTTTTGTTGAATTTTTATGTTTTATTTGTTTTTTATGTTTTTGTTCTTTTTGTTAATAAAATTCTTAAATAGGTACACAAAATTCGTTGTTTTATTCTCAATTTAAAATTAAAATAGAAATTACTCGGTTAATCGAATAATTCAAAATTAACCGATTAATAATCTATTAAATCTAAACCCCGATTAATTATTTGCTCGATTAACCGATTAAATCAGAAACCCGAAAAAATGACTAAAGGCTAAATTGTTTTTTTAGTGGCTAAACAAGATTGAAAAGGGCTAAATTTACCCAGAAAAGGGCTAAATTGGCAACACTGGCTCGACTGATCACGTCTCATGATGAATTCAATGGTAAGACCTGAATTATTGCCCGCTGCTGAAGTATAGACCGGGAAAACTCTGTTCAAACCAAGATCCATGGCATTTAGTTGGGTAAGTTTTTGCTTTTATTTCTTTAATACTCACTGTGTTTTTAACCTTAGTTAATATTAATAAAAAGGAACTTCCAAATCATATAAAATTAAAGTAAAAACCAAGTATATTTTTTGTTTTATAAAATATTTCAACTAAAATTTATTTAAAAATTATGTTTAAGTATTAAGTGTTGTAGTTGTTTGTTTTAGGTTACTTCTCTATTTTATACAAAAATTATAAAATAAACTTAAATTTATAATAATATTTATAGAAAAATCAATACAGTAAAAACTTACAAAGAAATATCGCAAAAATTAAAATTGAGGTAGAACTTAAAGCAAATAAAAATTAATTAATATTAAGATAAAAATAGTAAGATATTAACTCTTAAAGAGTTAATTAAAAAAAGAGTTGTTATATAAAAATAATAAAAATAAAAAGTTAAGTTAAATTATTGTATTTTATTTAATAAGTAAAGCTTAAGGAAATTAAGTAATAATTCATAAATTTTTTAAATTGTGTCATTTGTGTTTAATAAAATTCAGAAAAAACTATATATATATAAATTGAGTTTGTTTAAAATTAAATGCTGAGTATAATTGAGGTAATAAGTAATTTCCAAGTTAAGAGAAATAAATTAATGTTTTGTTTTAATTTAATTTATTAAATGCATATTTTATTTAGGTTTTTTAGTTGTTTTCAATATTTGTTTTAACATAAGTACTACTTGATTAATTTAGTTATGTTGTTTTTTCTTTTTTGTTTTACGATTAAGCAAGAGGTGGTGTTTTATGTAGTTTAGTGTTTTATTAAGTGCATTAAGTGTTGGGTTTAAATACTTATTATTAATTTTGTTTTTTATATAAATTGGCAAGATTTATTTTTATTTTTATATTTAATTATATTATATATTTTATGTTTGTGTTTTTCTGTTTTAAGTTTAATTTTATAATAAATTATTGCATTTTTGTGTTGGTTGTAGAGTAGAGTTTTCTTAAGTTTAGTTTTTTTTTGTTATTATAAATATTTACATGAGTTATTATTTTGTTTTATATTTATTAAGTTTTTCTTATATATTCTTGAGGTAAACAAATTTATATTTCACTGACTTGTTGTTGTTTAAACAAAGTTATTTAAAAAAAAAAAAAAAATTATAAAAAATTGAGGTAGTTTTAAGGTTTTTTTGTTTGTTTGTTTAATATAAATTGTATTTTATTTGCTCTTTTAAAAAGGAATGTCTTTTATTTTTCTTTTTTAGTTTCCTGAGTTTATTTATTTAATAAAAAATAAAAAATATTAGTTTTTTTTATTTGTTAAGAAAGTCAGTTTTAAGGAAGCTGTAGGTGTATTGAGGTGGTTCTGTTTTAGGTTTAAATCCCTGGTTCTATTAAATGGCACATTTGAATTACTTTTGTTTTGAGTTATTTTATTTCCTTGAGTTAAGTTTTAATGAAAAAATTAAAATATTTAAGTGATGTTTTGAGTTGGTTTCTTAAAGCCAGTGTTTTTTTTAATAATTTAAAAAAAAATATTTGAAATTATTTTTGAATTTTTTTTTTTCAAAATTTTGAAATAAATTTGTTATAAAAACTTAAAAATTTTTAATATTTAATTAAAGCAGAGTTTTAATAGTTTCAAATCACTAATCATATATAATTCAAATAAATTTCAATTTAAATATATTTCAAAAAAAAGGCACTTGAAATTAAATTTTTTTATAAAAAAATTAATAAATTATATCAATTTAATAAAAAATATTTTAACTAATTCTTTGTAAATTAATTTAAATCCAATATATGTTTAATATTGTAATTTGAAAAAAAAAAATATTTAAAAACTTTTTAAATTACTCTGCTACAATTTTTTTTTTTAATTTTAAACATTTAATATAAATATTTACAAAATTTCTAATATACTAATATTAAAATAAAAAGAAATTACAGTTAAACTCTACTATTAAATATCTAAATCTAAAAATTGCTTTAAATTGGTTTTACAGTTGCAGTAAATAGAGGTATATTTATATATTTTGCCATCTTTTTTTTATTTCTTACAATATTGCATTTCTTTCTTTTTCATTTCAATATATACAATATTTAATATTCATTAATTATATATTTTTTTTTAAAAAACAAAATATTCTTGCAGATTTTCTTTAAGGTAAATCGTATACTAGCAGCGATTTTCCTACTTTAAATTCCTCAAAAAATTTAATTTTGTTATAAACTGGTATACATATTTAAGGCTTCTTTAGTTTCATTCAATATTTTTTTTTGTTAAATTTTTTTTTTTCTTAAAATTACTTTAATAAATCAATTCAATACCCATTTTTTTTATACGTTCGCATTTCTAAGTTTTATACCTTACTACATATGTATGTATGTCTAATCATTAAACTATATTTTTCTTTATATTCATCAAGAATTTTCTTCAAAAATATTTCACTAAAATTTTAAAAATCTCTTCTTTTTTTTGTTGCAATTTATGTATTATGCACTCCCTCATCTTCTGAGTAGTTGTCCTCATTATCGGATCCCCGATTGTCATGATGAGAACCCGACTGATTGTTGCCATCTAAACCCAAATCCATGGGTTCTGAGGGATCTCTTCGCATATCGTTATTGTGTGTGGCAGGTGTATTATTGCTGGTGGCATTATTGTTCTCATGATTGGGTGTGCTCGCCTGTTCACGTCTCATGATGGGTTCAATAGTAAGACCCGAATTATTACCCGCTGCTGAGGTGAATGCTGAACCGGCGGTGCCGGCCAATTTACTCAAATCGAATTGGGGTGGCAATAGACCGGGAGGGATTTTGTCTAAACCATGACCCATGGCATTTAGTTGGGCCATTTTGGCGGCATGTAATGCGGCGGCGGCAGCGTGTTCTTGGGACATGCCCATGCCTAAAAGGAAAGAAGATAAATTAGTAAAATTTTAAAAATTTTTTAAAAAGAGATAGAGAAAATTAAACAAAATGTTAAGCGTTTTAAGACAATGTTGGGTTTTTATTGTATAGTTTACATTTTATAGGAATTTTTCTATTTAGTCGGCCATTTGTGGTTTTATTTATGGGTGTATGACTTATAAATGCAGGATTTTTTCAAATTTTTAACTTTTATTTTAAAACATTTGTACAATATAAATTTATTCAAAGTATTGCCCATTGTTAGCTATGATATTTTACCATATTTCTGGCAACATATGAATTCCGAGGCGGCTGAGGCAAAACCTCCCAACTACTTTATTCTAAACAGTTTTTAATAGGTATTACAATATGTGACTGGGCGTTGTCATGATGGAATATTCCGGTTTCATGTCTGGCCGCATATTCTGCTCTCTTCAAACGGATATGTTGCGTTCGGTACAGGTTCCCTGTGATGGTCTGGTTAAATTTTATTTAGATTTCAATTTTATTAAATTTTATTTAGATTTCAATTTTATTTCTCAAATGAGTTCAATAGAAATCTAATTTATTTATTCTTATAATGTTATACAAATTCTTTAATTGTGTCCCTTGTCGTTTTAACTCACAAATTCAGTTTTCAAACTAATTTGTTTTAGCTTTTTCCTAATAACTCATAATATATATTGCCGTTTTAACCTTTTTAAAACGTTGGTTTATTTCCTTTAAATAAACCAGATACTTTTGATTGCAAATAAAAGCCGTTTAGTAGTTTAAAATTGTAACAACTCTTTATTTATTTAAAATGTTGAACAATAACAGTTCAAATAGTTACTCCGTGTCTTTATATACGTTTATCAATTCGCAGAAATGCACAGACACATTATAATGTACAAACTTAAATGTACAAGGCAGTTGATGCTAACTCTAACAGCGCCTATGATAAACTCAACTCATGACTGCAACCTCATCCACTATTTATACACACGCAATCTTTCGGGAAGCTTCTACAATGATCTTAACGGACAAACTAGTATGTTCGAATTCTAGAGCTTTCGATCTCAATGTTAGCAGTTTAAACATTTAGTGTTGCCATACTTACAAAAAATGCTAAAAACCGCATGCTATCAACATTGTTAATAAGTAGAAGTTTCGACTGATGGACGGGTTTATAAACATGATGAATGCTGCAGGCAGTCGTTACAGACCGTTAAATTCAAATCGCTATTGCAAAATCGTAACAATATTATGTTTGTAACATTTTTGTAATTTGCTTCAATTTTGTCTCTTTGACGCCTTCATTCTGTTTTCGTTTCTCTTAAGCTTTATTGAATTTTCCACTTACCAAATGTATTCTCCGTTATAAACTGCAAATATGTATCCAACAACGACTGACCAGCCGCTGTACTAGTCGGTATTTGGCCACCCACTAAATCCTTTTGCTGACCCAAAGCCGCAGCAGCCGCCGCAGCGGCAGCCTCATTACGTATACGCGATATCGTGGTATTAGCATGACCAAAGTTACTCAATAAACTCTCGTGATAACGGCTCAAATCATTACCACCCATATTGCTGCCAAAACCAGTGCCGGTAGTCAAATCCTCGGGATCATCATCGGAATCGTCCATTTCATCTTTCAAGCCCACACCCATATTCAGATCAACTTTTTGGCCATTACCACCGCCAGTACTGTTGGTAGGTGAGGCGCGTGCCCTCAATTCGGCCGGTGAAATCTTTACGCCAGCCTTGGCCAGTAGGCGAGAAGCTAATTCGGGATCAAAAGCACTGGGCATGGGTAGAACGGGTAAATCTTTGGTGGAGATACCACGATGTTGACGCGACATATGAGAGTGTAGGGAATTGCGTGACTTGGCAACAGTGCCGCACAAGACACAACGATAGCCCGGACAGACAGTGTGTTTGTCTTCCAAATGAGTACGCAATGTATGGGCCGAACGATAGATTTTACCACACTTGGGACAGGGGCGAGGATCAGTAGCACGAACACGCATTTCCAAAGAGCGGCGAGTAACTAAAGAGAGGAAATAGACAAGTGATTGTATTATTAGTTAAATGTTTAAATTGTTTATGTGTGTGTTTGTGTGTTTTTTTTAAATAAAATTCCTTTTTTTTTATTTATTTTTTTTTAATTTTTTATTTCTCCGTTCTTTTCTTTCTTTAGTTTTTAATTTTTATTTGAAAATATATTGTATATATTTGCCTTTTTTGTCTTAGTTGTTGTTGTTTTTAGTTTAGTTTTTTTTTAATAATACTTAAGGTTTTTTGGGGGGTTTTACTAAAAACTAAATAGTAAATTATATAATTTTTAACTAAATAAGAATTTGGTTTTTTTTGAAGGAATTTTCTTTGTGTTTGTAGGTACTTCCTAAAATTGTTTAAATTATAATTTTTAACTTTATTTTTTTAGTTTTTGTTGAAATTATATTTTTTTTTATTTTTTTGTAAAAAAAATTCTTTCAAAAATTTTATTTTTTTATATAATTTTTTTGTTTAAATTTCATTTTTAATAATTTGTTTTGATTAATTTAATAGGAACCTGTTTTTTACGTATTAAACATTGTTTTTTTGGTTGTTATATTTACTTTTTGGGTTGTTTTACTTAGGGTTGTTGTGAATTTGTTTAAAAAAATTATAGTTAAAATAACAATATTAGTTAAAATAATAAACAACAAGGTGTTTGCACTGAAAAGTGTTTTGAAATTTTTATAGTACAATCTTGTTTAGAATTTCTTAGCTAGACTTTCAAAACTATTGTTAGCAAAAGTTTAGAATTGGGATCTTTTTGATCACTGCAGCTAGCGAGAGAGCTTTCTTTGAAATCTAGTGTTTCTAAATAACACTTGATCAAGCGAGAGAGCTTTTTAACAGCTTTATATATGTTAAAAGAACATTTCAACTAGCTTTATATTCTATTTAAATTTTTATTTTCTTTTCATCAGTTTTAAATTTTTTAATACATATTTTGTTTAATTCTTTGAACATTTTGAAATTCTTTACTAAATTTCTGAAGAGATTTCTTTTATATCACTTTAATTATTTAGATATTTGTTAAATAACAGTTAAGCTAGCGAGAGATTTTTTTAAGCGAGATTTCTCTGAAACTAAAGTGTTTGTAAATCACACTTTAGTTATGCGAGAGAGAGTTTTTGAAATTAAATTTCTTAAATAAAATATAAGACAGCTTTTGAAGCTTATATACTTAAATAACTTTTCAGTTATTGAAAGTTTTGTTAAACGAAACTTGTATACAGAAAACAGATTCTCAGTAGCAACCGAATTTGTTGTCAATCGAATGATTCTGCCTTAATTACCGAATTTTACAGCTGTGGCTACAAAATTTTAGATAGACTATCAAAAGTTTGGTTGCTTCAACTGAAGTTTTTCTTTATCAACAGATTCGTAGTAGCAACCGAATTTATTGTCAATCGAATGATTCTGCCTTAATGACCGAATTTTACAGCTGTGGCTACAAAATTTTAGATAGACTATCAAAAGTTTGGTTGCTTCAACTGAAGTTGTTCTTTTTCAACTAATTTTCTGTTGAAAGAACCGAAACATTCTATGTGTGGAACCGATACATTCTATTGCCAACAAATTCGGTTGCTACTACGAATCTGTTTTCTTTGTGTACGAAGGATTTGTTTTAACAATTTCTTTGGAATTTTGAAATTTTTTTTATCAAATTTCTTTAAATTGTTTATTTTTTGTTACTTTCCAGCGCAATTGAACTTAGATTAAGTGTAAAGGATTTAATTAAACATAAATTGTTATTAAAATAAGTAATAGTTTTAATGAAATTTGAGCTCTGTTTTATTATAGTTTTTTTTATCTTGTTTGTTTTATGAATAGTAGCAATATTGTTTTATTTATTTTTTAATTATTTACTAAGTTTATTTACTAAACTATACATTTGTTTTTATATTTATTTATTTAGTTTGTTTTATATTATTTATATTTTTGTTTCTTAATATTTTATAGATTATTTAGGTTTTTTTTTGTGTAATTTTTCTTAATTTTGTTTTTTTTTTTGGCTAAAAATATATTTACGCAGGCACATTCTATTTTGTTTCAGTATAATTATAATACTTTTATTTTTTTAAATTTTATTTATTTATTAGTTTTTTTTTTTTTTTTGTTTAAATTAAAATAATTTACAAAAATGAAAAGGTTAGGAGTTTGAAACTTGTTTGAAAGCTGATGTTAGTTTCTATCACACAAATATATTCATAAATGATACTTGCTCTCTCTCTGTGACCATCACTGGTCTAAAGTATGGTACTGATCAGTGGTCGGCACAAAGGGAACACAAATTACCTAAGAATGTATTAGTATTTATCACTTGAATATTTAGATAGCCTGTAGAATATTTAGATGGGCATTGTTGTGTAAATTGCCGACGATGTTTTGATCCAGCTGGCTACCAATCGTTTTACTCCTTTTTTGTTTTTTTTTTCAGATAACGAATTGATCTAGAAGAGCTGGGTTTTTGTATTTCACCCATCTTTCACAATATATAGGATTTCTCTAAACTTTTTTAATTTTTGCAAATTATTTTTATTTAAAATTTCTGTTTTTCTTCTTGATTTTTTTATCTACAATTTTTTTTTCTTTATTATAATACTGTTTATATTTGTTTTTAATTTACTATTTATATGCGTTTTATTTAATATCTTTTTTTCTTGTTTACTTACTAACTATAGGATTTTTTAAATAGTTTTTTTTTTTATAATTATTTTCTTTACTAAATTACAAATTTTTGTTTTAATATTTTTTTTTTTTATATATTTGCATAATACATTATTGTATAGGAACGTATAATTTTGTGTATATATTTCATTTCATTTTTTTATATATATATATATTTATATATAAATATTAGTTATGTATAGATTTCAAAAGTTTTTGTCTATTTAATAGACAGTAAATGAATTAATTGTTATTTATAATATTTGTTATAGGAATAAATTACAAAATTTATTTATTTAGTGTAGTTTTTTTTTATCGTTTTCTTTTTGGTTTTCTGGGAAAGATTTTAAATAGTTAAGAAAAGTTATAGAATAGTTTTAAAGATATCTGAATAGGTAGATATTTTTTCAAGAGCATACAACAATAATATGCCAAAGTTATTGAAATATTTCTTTAAAGAAAACTGTAGACAATAAGATATTTCTTTAAGAATTATAAACCTTCTAAAGATGTCTTTAAAAATGCACGACCTAAAGAAAGATTTCCTTACGCTCACAAAAGCTAGCGAGTGAGTTCTTTATAAAATCTTTTAATAACACAAGAATTATTTAAGAACACTGCAGCAAGATAGAGAATTCTTAAAATTTTCTAAGTTAGCTAAACTAATAAGAGATTTCTTTAAGATTGCTTTGAAAACACCTAAGCTAGCTTTAAAAATACCTTACAACCACGCATGAGAGTTATTTCTTAAATAATAGTCTAGTAAGAGGCATATAAGTCTCAAAGAACTCTTGAGATGGCGAGAGAGGTATTACAAAATATTTAAGCCAGCGAGAGAGTTCTTAAAAAAGAATTGTGCTAGCAAGCAAAGTAAATTAATAAAGTAGCGACAGTACTACAACAAATACAACATTTACAATGTTTGTTTTTGGTTTAAGGTTTGGGCTGTCAAAATCATATGATTTTTGTTAAAAGTTAAGTGAACTGTCAGAGTTGTCTGTTGTAGTTTTTGCTTTTGGGTTTGTTGCATTTTACGCCACAACAAACACAAGTGAATTGACAGTTCACTGAGGTCACCTTCTATAAATTCGCCTTGGTTGAAGTTGTCAAAAATTGCAACGTAAACAATTTTGACAGATCAGACCTCATAGTGAGTTTTAAAAAAAATAGACAGCTGTTCTACTGAGTCTACTTTATTAATTTACTTTGCTAGCAAGAAAGCATTTTACAGAACTCTTTATTTAGTGTTATTTAAATTACTGGAATTTTTGAAATGTTCTACTATATTCCTACAAAAAATCTTTAATATAATAATAAGTCCTTAATAAATACTTGGACTGACAAGTGAGTTCTTTAATATCACTTAAGTAAGCGAGAGAGTTCTTTCCAAACACTGCAGCTAGCAAAAGAGTTCATAGAGAACGCTCTAGTTCACTAACATCACTAACAACACACATATTCTTATTCGCTTTTGTTTGGTAGTCACTGAGACAGCGACGAATGCACACGCTAAGCTATTTTTATTGCTATTTTTTTTTATTTTTTTAAATTTATTTTTCATGATCACTGAAAGAAATATTTGGATTGTTTAATATATTTTGAACTTTAACAAATCATTTATGAGTTGTCTGGTTTTTTCCCACAATTTACTTTTGTGAAAAAATTTTTTCATATTTGAAATGATTTTAATCAAGACAGCGTAATTTAATAAGCAACAAAATGGTTTACATATTTTAAATTTGTCGAAAATTATTAATATTGAACTCTCAATTAAAGAGCTATGGTAATATGTCGCAGACAATTTGATTAAGATTGTTGACTTGATTATTTCTAACAAATAAAGCCTTAAAAATCTTTTATTTATTTCACTAAAATTTTCTTTCAGTGGAGCTCTCTTTCGCTTACCAACACAAATACAGTTTTAGCTTTGGACATCCCTGCTTTAGTTAGTGAAATAGTTCTTAAGAAACACTCCATTTAATGAGAGAGTCTTAAATAAACACTCAGCTTAGCGAGATAGCTTATGTGTGGCTTTCTTTCTTTTTTGGCAAATACTTACACAGAATTTATAACTCTGGAATTCTTGGAAGAAATTTTAAAAATTTCTAAAAAATTTCTCTAAACTTTCTTTAATATATTGTAAATAGCCTATAGTTTAAATTAAATAAAACCATAAAGGCAATATTTCTATTTTATTTTTGCTTAACACTTCATGGGTGTTTCCATTATTTTTTTTAATATTTTACCTTAAGGAAGCATTTTGATTATTTGTTTTTCTTTAACGGAATTCTTGTTAATCAAGCCTTTTTTTCTGTTGGTCTCTATGTAAAACTAAACGATAAACGTATACATACTTTCTTTGGTTTTAACTATTTTTCTCTGTTTTTTTTTCTTTTGTTATTTATGTGGAATGTTTTCTTACGCTTACGCTTTCAAACTAATCACCCTCACAGTTTCATTTAAAATCCGGCCCACCCGCAAATGGTCCGCCCGATGAACGCATTGCTTTCATTTTCGCCCACTGTAAAGTATGCTTAATGCGCATATGATTACGCACCGAATTGGGATGGGCAAAACGACGACCACATTCGATGACCGGACAGACGGGACTATCACGCGGATAATGTCTATCGAGATGTTGGCGAAATACTCTCTGCTCCAGGGGAGTTTCGCACAGAGGACAAGGTAACATGTAGTTGCTACTAGAGGCAGCAGCGGCAGCCGCATTAGCTGAAGCAGCGGAGGCTGTGGCTGCAGCGGCCGCTGCTGCTGCTACGGCAGCGGGATTTTGAAAGAGTTCGGGAAAGTCTCGGGAACGACTAAAGGCTATTGTACGGGCCATTAAGAGATTGGCGGTTAATTGTTGTTGGTGTGTCACTGCCGTTTGTTGTAATTCATCTAGATATTGTTGTTGTTGTTGTTGCTGCTGCTGATGTTGTTGTTGATGTTTATGCTGCTGATGCTCCTGTTGTTGTTGCTGCTGCTGCTGCTGATGGGAATGCTGATGTGGCTGGCCATGATCAGTTCGATGTCTTGGATGTGTAGGCATTTGTTGATCAGCATCTGTTATCATATGTTGCTGCTGTTGTTGTTGTTGTTGATGCTGCTGCTGTTTCTTCAGCAATGCCTGATACAAAGTGGACTCACTGTTATGCCTTGAGGTTTTCATGGTCAACGATATGGCCGATGATATTGAGGAGGCCCCATCATCATCTATAAAATTCTCATCATCACTATCATGCCACGAACGTATAGAACGTGCCGGTGATGAATTGGCCGAACGATGTTTAACTATGTTATTGTTTAAATGTGAAACCAACAGATGATTTTGTTCAGGACTCAAATGAGCTGCCGAGGGTCTGTGGGGAGAGTTATTTTCCCGTAATTCCCTCTTATCGGCCAATGTTGCGGGTTCACTTAAAGAGTCTTTATGTGTAGAATCTAATTCTTTGAGGTCTTCATCCTCTTTAAGTTCCTCTTTTATCTGTGTGGTACTTAAAAATTTGCCCAAATTTTGCTGTACATCTGCAGCTGCAGGAAGATCAAAGTAAATTTTTGGTTTGTTTTTTGTTTTTTTTTAGGAATAATAATGGAAAATTATTATTGGTAAGTTGTTGTTTGTACTTTGAGAAATAAATATGCAAAATGCTTTTTTATATTTTGTAATTAAATAAGACGAGCAAGTCTAAATGTATAGGGTTTAGACCTAGATCTTTGTTTTCTTTAGAGTAATAAAATTTTGTTATAGATTTTTGATTTCGTTCAGCAGCAACAGCAACAACAGCAGAACTGAATAAGTACTTACTTCAATTTGTTTTTAAAGCCAATTAGTTTTTAAATTTATAATTTTTGTTTTCTTTTTTTGGGATATTTGCCAATTATTTTATATTATTTTGGGGGTTTTGGGTTTGTTTTTTAAAAAAAGGGAATTTAACATTCAGTTCTAAGGTTTAAAATTGCTGGTTTTTTTTCTCGGGATTCTTAGCCAATTTTAGAAAAACTTAAAATTAATATTGCCAATTTTCAAAAAAAGTAATAAATTAAAGATCAGGGTCTTTATAATGAAGTGCTTATTTATGGTGTAAAATAAACCAAAAAAAAAAACATTCATATTATATACATGTTTAAATAAAGGTTTATACAAAATTAAAATAAATACATCAAAAATGCATAAAAATAAAAAATTGTACATTATATTAAATGAAAAATACTTAAATTTATTAGATTTAAAAAGATTTCCAGCTAGAAATATTTTTTTTTAAGAATTTTATTTATCACACCTAAAAGTATGCTTTATTTTTACAATAATTTTGTTAAAATTGTTTTTTTAATAAAAATTATTAGGAAATCTTTTTAATTTGTTTATAACTAATGAATAAAAAAGGTGAAAATCTTGCTTTAAGGTAAAGTGCTTATTCTTTATAACATCTAAAAGTATGTTAATTTTTAATAAATATTTTACATAGAGAAAACTACTGCTTTAAATGACATAGCTATCTAGAATTAGTTTAAAATGCCTAAAAGTATGCAATGATTTCCTCAAAACAGGAGTTTTGCTAAATATATTGCTGACTTTTAGGAGTTTTTGGAAACAACTACCAAAGAAATTTTAAATTTATTGTAAATGTATGCTATTAGTTTTAGAATTTGTTTAAAATGCCTAAAAGTATGCAATGATTTCCTCAAAACAGGAGTTTTGCTAAATCTATTGCCGACTTTTAGGAGTTTGTGGAAACAACTACCAAAGAAATTTTCAATTTATTGTAAATGCCTGCTATTAGCTCCTAAAAGTATGTTAATTGTATATTCCATTATAAAAAGGATAATTTTATATAAAAAAACGTGAATACACGTTAAAAACAGGATCAAATTTGAAAATTTAAATGTGAATGATAAAAATGTGTTGCCTACTTTGAGGATGAAAAGCGATTAGCTTCAAAATTCATTATAAAGAAGACTTGTTTTGAATAAAAATACCATAAATAAGAAATAAAACATGTTCTTCAATACTATGGACAAACTGCTGTCATTTTGTTAATTGTGAGTAAGAAAAAATCAGCAATAGGTGACAAAATGTAGTGATTTAACCAAATTTATGAGAAATTATGGAATTTCTTCAAAATTTTCGATTCAAAATTTTGTATAATGCGCTGCAATTATTATGTAGCTGGGCAAATAAATAATGAAACATTTTTCTCCTGGGTCTTTATCAAATTCTTTAGACAATCTTCTAAAACAATATAAACAAATTTCCATTTCCAACTTAATACAAGCTGTCAATATGAAACTGAACCTTGAATGGTATACCTTGCATTCAAAATCCCCTTCTAATTAATAAAATACAAAGCGTACCACTTTCCCTCTATTACAAATGTATTTAAATTAGTTTGTCTATATATTTACACACCTTTTTAGACTTCATGAAACTCCCAGATATCCAATAAATGATTGCATATGTTACATTTTTTGTCTGTCTGTCTATCCAACTATCTATCCATCTAATTTTATTTGCAACTATCAGTATAATTTTTAACCTCATCAAATTGTTATTTATACGTATTTGAAAGGATAATTTAAATTTATATGTTTTTATTATGAATTTCGTTTCTTATTTAATACATATTATCCATGGGGTTGCGTTTAGTTTTCAATAATCATAATAACAACATTTAGTTTTTTTTGTTGTTTGTTTCGCTAAACTCAATCTAATAAATAGTTATCGATGTGAAAACGTAAAACAAAAAACAAAAAAAAGAAAATATCAAAAACGAAATGAATATGAAGAATTAGTTTAATGCATTTAATGCACGCGATATTTATGTGTGTGTAAATTGCTGCATATCCAATAACAACAAATAATTTACACATAATATTTTTTTATTATTGTAAATAGATATTTGTTATAGCAAAAATGTTGATTATTATTACTTGAATATTAGAGTTAGAGTTGTGTATAAAAACCATAAACAAATTGGCACCCTAGAATTTGGTAAAACTTATTACACCCAGTTTTGTAAGACTTGCTAAGAAATAAATAAATAATGGAGTTTAGATTGTTAATATATGTGTAACACACCTAAAGTTATATAATCCATAAAAGTAATTTAGTTTTTTTTTTTTACAAATTTTAATGGTTTTTTAAGGATTTGTTGAAATTATTTATAAATATCCTCCTAAAAGTATGCAATATAAGTTATTGTTAAAGATTTTAATAAAATCTTGATTTATGTTATTTAATTATAAAATTAACATACTTTTAGGGGCTACCAGCATTAAACCCTTAAAAGTAGGCAACACATTTATATCACACAATTTTAAGATTTTTTCTGATTTACCCTCAAATCAAGTCTTTTTAATAATGAACTATACAATTAAAGTCGGTACTCGTAAAATAAGCTGTTTTATAAAAACTCAAGGGAACAAATTATTCACAATCGTAAAATGTTCAATTAGAAGTACTTTTTTAAGTTTCATGTATTTCCAATCTATTTTAACTACAAGTTCTTAAAAGAGTAGTACCTGGATATTTGTGTAACAGATTCTTTAGCCTTGCTTTGAAAACGCTTTAGTTCGAAATTTCAAAAAAATTATAGAATTTCTCATATGATTTTTTAAATGCAAATATCTCCAGTTTTGGCACAATATCGAATAATTTAATATTTGTAAAGTCAATACTTTAGTAGCAATCTGAAAGTGATATCTATGCATTATACAAAATACTGAAAACTTAATATAAATAACTGACATTATATGAAACGATTTTGTATGATTTCTTTCTTAACATTCAAAATATAAAGCATATCTTAAGGCTGTTTTATCAAAAAAATATATTTATTTATAATCCTTCATTACATGCTGAAGTAAAACAATTGAAATTCAAATTACATCTTTAGTTTTTTGCTAATCAAATTAAATTTATTATAAATTTGAAAATATTTTCTAATCAAATAAATATTTTATTTATTATATTTCTTATTATTTTTTTCCTAAGGTTTCTTCTTATAAAAAGTGTATGTATGTATGTATGTATGTTTATAATGAAACTATAAAAACCCTTAGCAACTGTACTAAATATTATTATTTAGTTTTTGACAAGCTTAAAAAATATTGAGTTTAGAATTTTTTATATATGTTTTATATGAATA
Organism: Calliphora vomitoria; assembly: GCA_942486065.2. Taxonomy (NCBI): domain Eukaryota; kingdom Metazoa; phylum Arthropoda; class Insecta; order Diptera; family Calliphoridae; genus Calliphora; species Calliphora vomitoria. The sequence continues at coordinate 109,356,595 of OW818030.2, read as the reverse complement.
ATTTTTTTTTTTAGAATATTTTTTTTTTGTTGTGGCATATAACAATAGTTTTTTGTGTTTAGGAGTTTGTGTATATGTGTAAAAACTAATTTAATTTTTACACTTCAATTAACATAGTTTTTTTTTTGTTGTTGTTGTTGTGTAGTAGTTGTTGTTGCACATACATATTATAATAAATAAAATGCATTTTAAATTAAAAAAGAACTCATGCTACATACATATGTACATATGTATAATATTCATATATGTATATATTTGATTATATATGTAGATGTATGTATATATTTATATATGTATACATATACTACTGTGTATAAGGATGTCCTTTCTTTTGATTGATAGACGCATAAAATGCATTTGATAAATATTTTATGAGCTCTTTTTTCCTATACCTACACAAACAAATAGAAATACATATACATATATATATATATATATTAATACCTACATACTTGAGTATATGTATGTAGTATGGTTATACATAGCCACAAGATAAAATCAAATACTTTTATATATTATATATGTTTACATATATAAATATACAAGTGTTTGTGTGTTCAGTTATTTAAAGTCTAAAATACAAACAAAAAAAAAAAAATAATACTCTAGTTTTTTTTCTTCATATAAAATAGATACCTGTCATGTTATGGTTTGATACATTCAAGTGTTTTTTTGCCATTTAAAGAAGAAAAAAAGGAAATTTAGCAAAATTTAAATATTAAGATTTATATCTCAGCATACTCTCGGGCGCATAGCGTAGAAGGGATGTTTACTGAACATGCAGCAGCATGATGAATTTTATATTTAATTAATTATGCACATTTACACTTTTATAGAATTTTTTTTTCTTCTTCTGTTTCTAATTTCTTTCTTTTACATATATATATTTTCTGCATATTTGCACAAATCTAAACTACGCATACTAGCCCCTTTCCACTAACTAAACTGAACAGCTTTTTATCTTTCTCTGTCTATCATTATCAGTATCAAACATATCCTGTTATAGGATACTGCTGCTACACTAAATACTAACGAGAAGTTATAGTATAACTTGCTGAACACTTTGCTTGTTACCCAAAGCAAATCATTTGGAAGATGTTTTGTTCTAAAAGCATGTGATAAATATTTTCTTTATTCCTTTTTCGAGAACAAAAGAACCAATTGAAAATGATGCATTTTACATACATACATATAATATTTATACTTAGATATACTATATAAGTATATATGGTATATGGTATTTATTTAAGCAGAAGATACAATATTAGAAAACCAATAATTACGCATATATGAACAATTTTCTTTATATTCACATCTAAAGCTATAATGAACGAATGAATCAAGTGTTCATATGAATTAGCAAATGAGGAGCAAAAAAAAAATCAGAAAATAAATTTTGCAAAAAAAAAAAAAAAGGAAACAAAGGATTTTCAAGTTGTTTACATAAATTTATATAAAAATATTGAAATTTTAAATCAATTTTATATAAATTTAAAGACATTTAATACAGAGATCTTAAAAAAGGATATTTTCATGTATTCAAGTCTTATGCAAAGCAAGTGTCATCTAAGAAAATTTAGTTTTTCATTCAAAAAGTACTTAAATTCATAAAATGTATCCTGGTTAATATTGAATTTATTAAAAGATAAAGAAAATGTTTTAACTAGATAATTTTTTCTTTTAATTTCAACCAATTTAAGCAATTTTCCTTTTAATATACATTTTATTGAAGCAAGTACCAAAGTATCCTTGGAAAAGCACCAATAATAAATAGAAATTTCTATAAAATAATTATTTTCTAATTATTTAAACTATTAGTTCCTTGATAATTTTTTTAGAAAATTTGAAAATTGTTTAAGAAAACACGATTTTTCGTTAAAATTGTATTGCCTCAGTTTGCGTTCGTCAAAGAGGAACAGGCATTTAATTCATAAAAGGTGAAGATGGTAATAATTTACACAAATATTTAATTTAATTTCATTAAAAAAAGTAATTTGAAGCAGAAAAAAAGTATCATTAGAATGTCTTACTAATAAAAATAAAGAAAATCATAAAAAAACTTAAAAATTAAATATTTTCTTAAATGTCCTTTTTGTTGCATTAAGTACCAAAGCACTTTTTAAACAAAAGTTACAAAATACCCATATGAATAAGAAAATAATATTTAATAACTCATTATTCAAAATTCTTAAAAAAATTAAACATTTTACAAAACTTTCCCTTTTTTTAAAAAGGTACTTTTTTAAGTACCTAAGTACTTTCTTGAAAAAAGTACCAAATTAAATTTTTGAAAAAAGAGTTAAAGTTCTTTTTTAAAAAGGAAAATTACTAAATTTCTTGTCTGAAAAAAGTACCAAATTAATTTTTGAAAGGATTATCAAAGCTATTTTTTTTTTTTTTGAAAATGGAAGCAAAAGTATGAAAAATTAAGTACCAAAGTACTTTTTGAAAAAAGTTACAAAATACCCATAATGAATAAGAAAATTATTATTATAGAAAAAGTACTTTTTTAAATAGCTACCAAAAAGATTTTTGCAAAAAGTACAAAAAAAAAATGTTTGGAAAAAGTATCAAAATTTTGTTTTTTCGATTTAAATTTTTGAAAAAAGTCTTAAAACAATTTTTGGGAAGAAAATACCAACATAATTTAATGAAAAACTTATTTTATAACTATTTCTAAAATGGTACTGAAATAACAATTTGCAAAAGTACTTTTTTGAACAAAGTACCAAATTTTAAAGAAGGAAAAACTAAAGTTCTTGTTTGAAAAAATGTATTTTTTTTTTTTGAAAATGGAAGCAAAAGTATGAAAAATCGTATTAGACAAATGTACTTAAGTAATATTATAACAAAGTTCAAAAGTACTTTTTGTAAAAAGTACCAAAGTACTGGAAAAAATCTTGAATTATTTAAAATGAAACAAAACAAGTAAAAAAATATAAAAATAGTTAGTTACGAATCATAACCATTGAAAAGAGGACACTGATTCAAATCCATTATGAAATATACTATTGAAGAATTTTAATATAAGTATTGATTAAGGATTTCTTGCAACAATAACTGAAAATGAACCAGATAATTAGGCTTATATCAGAGACATGTTAACTTTTTGCGGTTGGGTGGTTAGTTTACTAACCATATTTTCTATAGTCTTTAAAACATAGTTTATTGGCATATATTGCCATTTTGCTAAAGAATTATATTTTTTGAAGTCATGGTTTATGATTTTTTTTTGCAAAACTTTGCTCTCGTTAGATAAATATATTAGTTTGAAAATATTGTAAAAATCAGTTTTTTTAAGAGACTTTCACGCATTCAAAAAAAAAAAAAAAGCACAGAGTGTTTATTGTTCCTCGAATTCAGTGTTACTTTGATATTTCGGTTGTCAAAAATATTCGATTTCCAAAAACATTTATACGAAACAAAAATTTTTATCACGGTGGTTAGTAAACTAACCACTTCATTGCACAAAAAATCTTGGAATGGGGTGGTTTTTTCATGTTTTGATTTATTTTTTTCTTATTTTTTATAATAAACTAATCTTGATTAAAGTAAAAATGCAATTGTTTTGATTTTAAACTTATAAACAAAAAAGCATGGTTGAAAGAGTTAATTGGCTCTACCAATGAAAAAGCTTTGTTAAAGTGACAAGTCCTCTTCACAACAAATAACAGAACCGGTTTCTAACACCCAGAAAGCAGTCAGGTAATAGCTACCTTCATTCTAGAGAAATTTAAGCAATGATTAATTATTAAAACTTGTAAATAACTGTTATTTTTAAAACATTTTTTATTAAAAAAACTTTCGTAACTACTACTTTGCAGCCTTTGGTTTCCCACTCCCTAACTTTCCTTAAGGGTGTCTATTCCCCCACCCCAATAAAACACACAACGGCACCAATTTGTTAAATATCTCTATGGTCTATTGTCTAAATCATCTTCATAGTAGCCTTAATTTTATGACTTTATTATTTTGTTTGATTTCTAGATATTTTCTGATTGAAATTATTTTTATTATTTTGCATTCTTAAAATCCTTAACAAAGTCCCATTCACTTTTAATTTTATGATCACTTACTATAACCCATAGAAAAAAAAAACTGCTTAACTTGACCATTTTGTGACAATAAAATTTATGCGATTTTAATTGGATTCTTTTTTGTTTTGTCAAACATCAAATACAAAAAAAAAAAAAAAAATTAATTCATTAAGGTTTTTATGACTCAAATAGTGGTCAAAGATAATAAAATATGTTTAGTTAGTTGTATAAAAGATTAATGCAAAAATAAGAAAACAAAAAAAAAAAAAAAAAAAAAAAACTAAAATTGACCCTGATTTATACAGATAACAATGATCGTAAAATGAAATTAAATCAAATGCTAAATTTGAACATTAAATTAAGGGGTGATTGGTGAAGTAGTAATTAAAAGAAGATGGTACTCTTTTTTGTAAAAAAAGAGATACTAAAAGTACTTTATACGTTATAAATGTATTAAAGAATTTGGGTGTTTAAACTATTTCTCATTATTTTGTTTAAATATTTCTCTAATATTAAGCTTACAGTACAAAATTACCCTGGTACTTCTTTTTATACTATTTGAAAAACTTAAATACCCTTTCCTCGCCCTTTTAAAGTCAAAAATTACCCTGGTACTTGTTTTTCTACTATCTGAAAAACTTAAGTACCCTTTCCTCCCCCTTTCACCAACACTGTGCCTTTTCTTAAACAATGTTTCAATACAGTTTTATGTGTAACTTTGATTTTGCGGCAAATATGAAGCTCTTAAAATAAAATGTATGACATATTTTTTATGACTTAATATTTTATTTGACTAAAGTGTATTTATTGTTCATGCATACTTGATAATAAAAATTAATAAAAACACTTTATAAAACAAATATATAAAAACAAGTTATAACTTCTTTTTATGGTCCTCTTTTGTGGAGGCAAATGGAGAACTATAAAATGAATATGTAATTTCTGCAAACACTTTACAGAAACAAGAAATATAATACAATATAAAAATCAAACTATCATAATTTTAATGATTTCAAGTAAAAAAAATTTTTATTTACTACAATTTTTATAGACTTTTAAGGAAATTAAGAGAGAGAAATAGAAAAGTTTTTAAGGAAGAAATTGCAATTTGCTAAGGGGTAGTGGGGAGGGTGGGGTGAAGAAATTGAAGCGTTATGTAATAAAATAGAATAAATAAAATTTAAACTATAAAATGATTCATAAAAAGCAAGTATTTTAACTGAAAAGTAATAAAATTAAGGACATTTCAGGATTTTATAAAAAAATAGTACAGCCTAAAAGTAGGCTTCATTTAATGGCAGTTTATTAGGCACACGATTAAAGGTTTGAGTCTATGGTAGAAAGAAAGTAAAAATAAGATCAGATATTTGAGAGAGCAAATATTGATGGAGTCTTTATTCTATATTCCGGGTAATAGAAGATTTATATTTTAAAAATATATAAAGTCAGTTTCAAGTCATATAAATTTCTGTATCTTGATATAAGTTGTCTATGTAATTACATCAATATTTTCCTTAAATCATTGTATTTTGGTTATAATTTTATATCTCTATTATTCTTTTATATATAATCCTTCTTTATCGATAACAAACACTCCCAAAATTTGATTAAATTTCTAATATTTTCTTAACATCTACTGGCTAAAGTTTTTTTATACTTCTATTTGTGTTTTAATCTTTTAAATAAAAACCAAATAAAACTATTTTATTACTAATAACAACAACCCTTTTTCAAATTAAACAAAACATTAAAAGACAACTCACCCCTTTCAAAAAACAAGACACCAAGTTTTAGACAAAAAGAAATCTAAGTATTTTCAAACACGTATCCTTAACTACCTACAAAGGGGTCAGTTGGCAAAAATACTTATATATAAATGATTTATTAAGGCATAGCAAAAGAAGTAACTATAATTATTACTTCAGCCCAATAATTTTTTTTTTGTTCTTTAAAAGAAAGCGTTAAATATGCTAATAATAATAACAAAACACCTTTTTTCTACCAACATATTTTGTTTCTACTATCTGTTTTTTTTCTTCTTTTCTTTTTAGAAGACATCCTTTAAAAGAATTTTGTTTTGAAACGAAACAGTTAACAGTTTTATGACATGCAATCTTAAAATGAGTAACAATAGTTGCCACAAAATAATATTTTTATACGCCTTCTTATTGAAATCTCTATATAATATTTCTTAATCTGTATTATATTATTTCTTTTTTTTTGTTTTCTAACAATAATTGAAAAGGTGTTATAAATATCCATGAAAACTGGGTGGAGAAATTGCTTTTTTGTATTAATTTCTTTGGTAGGTGTTGCATTATGTTGTTTTATGGTGTTTCCTAAAAGGGTTTTTCCTTTTCCTTTTTGTTTTTAAATTGAATTTTCAAAATTCTTTTTTTTTTCTTTTAGTTGTTTATTAGTTTTTTCTGTGGTCAAGCCTAAAAATATGAAGCCATAAAATATTTATTATTTATTACCTTTGATTAGTTAAATTAACTAACAGTTAATATATGAAATGCATAATATTTTTTTTAAGGTTTTTTTTGGTATAAATTTCAAGGAGAGAATGACTTAAGGCCATTAAAATAACCCAAAATATTATTATTGAATTAATAGAGAACTACTTAGATAATTATAATTTATAGTTATAAAAAATACTAAACTTTTAAGTATTTTGAAAGAGTCAGAAAGAATGGGGTATTTTTCTAAACGTTTTATGTTATATTCTTTGATTTCAAAACCTTTCATGTCAATTTTTTTGAAATGCGGAGAATATCTATATATAAGGGTCCATGTTGGCTTTGAATATCCTCAAGAAGTCAAGGAGTTTAAAAACATAAAATTAAATGAAAGAAAAATAGTAAAATTTGCAGTAAAATAACCCTCTAATGCTTAAGCATGCCTCAAGGCACTCATCGCAAAAATGCAAATATAACTGATTTTTCATTTCAAAAAATCTTGTAACAGTTTCTAAAAAACGTACTTAAATATTTAAATAAGTCTTAAAACGTCTAACAAGCTCTCTTCTTTCTTATTTACTGAACTTTTTACAAACTAAGTGCATTAACAACCAACAAAATATGGGAAGTCCATGTAATGTTATCAAACGTTGATTAAAGATTTTTCAAGTTTCCCGATTGCAATCATATTTCTTTTTTTCTTAAAAAGTACACTTGTATTTTGTATATTGAAGTCAAGATTTATGTAAAAACAAGGTAAGATACTCTTCAGAGACATGATTAATTGATAAATGCCTTCAGGCACTCTTTGGCATTGCAGACTAGTTTTGCTCTCTCAGTTTTCCCCTTATATAGCAAAATGTTGTTTGGTTTTCTTTGCTTTGATTTGCAATTTTTTATATAAAATTTTAAGAAATGGCTGGTCTAGTGAACAAACCTTTCAAAATATCTAATTTGAGTGATGAATAATTGGAAAAGTTGTATACTAACTAAAACCCGACTATGTTTCAATCTCTAAAGCCCCAAGGGTGCCTCAAGGCACTCATTCAGTTTTTCCCACCTGCTAGGTAAACCATTGATTGTACAAACTTTTAAATTTTGATTTTGAAATCAGGGGGGTTACTCCCTAATTCGATTCGAAAGGAAATCGTTTCGAATTGCAATGTATTTAGCACACATTTTCGAATATTTCCGTTTTCGGATTGAGTTACGCGGTAACCCCCCAGAAATAATATTAAAAAATATACAAGTCCTACAATAAATACGACTTCTTAAATCATACCGAATACAGAGCGATTTCCAGTCTTAACCTAAATTTGTTGCTAGTTCATTAAAAATTAAATAAGAAGAAATATAAACGACTTCATAAAGCAGGCAACTTTTCCACAATCCAATAAATCTATCGAAATTATAGATTTTTGGTTTTTATAACAAAAATTTCGGTTAAGTTTACGAAGTCAAGAAGATTTATATAAAATTTAACAAAATAGGTATAAAATAAATAATTAATAAAAAGAAAACAAGTAAAAGTACTAGATTCGGCTGTGTCGCAACTTATATACCCTTCCCCAAGGTAAACTTGAAGATAAATATTAAAAAGAATTTTTGCTGAAAAAAATTTTGGGAAAAAAAAAAAAAAAATTGTATGAAAAAACAAATATTGTATGAAGACAAATATTAAAAACAATTTGGAGTGAAAGCAACATTTTTGTAAAAAAAAAATTTGGTGAAAAAAATCGAGGTAGTCGTCGTTTTTTGCTTATATCTCAGCCATTTGTGGTACAATTTTCTCGATATTAAATAACGACCAAAGCGGGACTATACAGGATATATTGATATATCAATCATGTATTGGAGTTATTTGGGGGCTGCGGAAATGGATATATAGACTCCGCAATCTAGAATATACATATATACTTTATAGAATCGTAAATTACCATTCTTTTTAAAGGGTATAAACATAAACATCCTACAATAAGACATCAAAAAACATATTTTGAAAATATAACATCCAGAAATCTAACACCCAAATATGTTACTACTTAATCAAAACATATAATTGAAGCTATCGAATTTTTCGATACTGAAAAAAGGAATTCGGTTAAAGTCACCATTTTTGTGTGTCCTCAATAAAAAATTAGTTTTTTTAACTATACATTTTGTAACTGCCCATATTCATATATAATTTTTGTAATTTATAAAGGGTTTACAAAACAACATTGCCATAAAATAATTGAAAAATGTTTTATGAGTACATATGTGGGACACTCTTCAACTAAAGAACAATTCATAAAGAAATATCTCCCTGTTTTAAACTGTTTCATAATTCCAGGAAAAAAAAACTTTTAATATTTGAAAACATACACTTTAAAATTCTTTAAACTTTAAATAATAACAACAAACGAATTCAAAACTTTTCCAATTTACCACAAAATATTATCTAATAACAAGTTTAGACAAACAAATGTCATATAGTCAGCCAAAAAGATTGAAAGAAAAAAATAGAAAAATCATAATACAAATGAGATAGCATACAAAAAAAAAAAAAAAAATGCTGTACATATAAAGATTGCACTTTAACCTCCCGCAATAGCAGCAGCCCATAATTCATACACATGTCCTTTCATCACATTAGGGTATTTACACGTTCTTTTTTTTTGTTTTCTTTCTTGTTGTGCACTTGTAAACTTGTAGATACTGTTCATGCATTTAAGAAGAATTTATTTTTTTTTTTTGCAAATGCGTTATATAAACTGGCGTCAAAGTTTTAAGAAACCAGTCTAAGTATAAAAGACGCCTACCTTAACAACTACAATAACAGCAGCATTATCATACACTAAAATGGCCTAATGGTCTTAAGCCAAGAAGGTTTTTTTTTCTATTCGTGCCTTTTATACTTTTAACATACTCAAAAGTTCATATATCACCTAAAAGTATACTACGATAAAAGCCAACACTTTTGGTCGCATATGTTTTTTGATGATTATGTGTGTGTGTGTCTGTATTTTGCTGTGTATGACTGCATGAGTGTTAGTTAGTAGTTTTAGTGGTGTGTAAAATAAAACTTCTTTTTGTAAAAAGAAAAAATTCGCTTTCAATTTTAAATAAACCTTAAGACATGTGAAAAGATGTTACCAAACGATTGTTTGTTTGTAGTTTCGTTGTGTATGTCTAGGCATGCTTATGCATGCATGTGTGTATGTTTGGAAAATAAAAAACGATTATTGGAAAAAAGTTTGTTTACAAAACTTAAAATAAGAAATATTTTTCTTATTTTTTTTTTTTTTCATTTTTTTTGGGGAAAAAATTGTAACAAAAGTCTCTAGCGTTTTTGTTGTTGTTATTGTAACTTTGACATACAAGCAGAAATGTAAAAGTTTTGTTGTTGCTTTGCCTGTATTCCAAACGGAGACAGAAGGAAAAGAATTTTCAAAATTTTATAACACAAAATCGAGTTTAAAAACTCTTAAAAAGAGACTAAATAAATATACTCCCCCATCTTGGATAGAATAGAGAACAGAACTATTAAGACATAAAATGTTCTTAACTAAATGAGAATTATATTGATTCCTTGTAATAGATTTAAGTATTATTAATTCGAATCATGAATTACGTTCGATTCGAATCATGGACAGAATATAGAACAGAACGTACTTCTTAAGAATAAAGTGTTCTTAACTAAATGAGAATTCTATTGATTCTATGTTATATCACGTTGCAATTTTTCATATCAGTGGGTTAAGGATCGAGTATATTCATGCTTTAAAGCCAACCATTACTAGGTTTTATCTGAAAACTTAAAAACTGCCATTTTAAATACCAAGATTTCTTTAAAACTTTTCGGATTACCGACGTTCCTATGAAAATAGTGTCTTTTAACTTAACAGCAACAACATTTGGTTGGTAAATGCCTCAGTGTTAAGAAAAGGAAGCACAAAAGAAACAAATTGCAAAAAAAAAAAACTTTTCTCGTTTGGGGTCAGTTAGACTGCCTGTTTAATGTTTTTAAGATTATTCTTTATGCACACAAATACACAGACATGTTAAAAATACACAAACACTCATACATTATCATATAGGATATTTGTTAAAAAAAAAAAAAGCCGGATTTTTTTTTTTCATTTTAAACACATATTGGTGGGAGACATAGTAATGTTTTCTGAGACTTTTTTTGCAAACGTGAATTTTTACATTATTCCGTTTGGCAGCTTTGTTGTTTGTTTATTTTTTTTTTTTTGTAAAGAAACAAAGATAGATTGCGCCCTCGTATATAAGTTGACATGTGCCGAATTGTTTTAACTTTAACCTTTCATATATTATATTTTACAACGAAAATGAAAAAGGAAATAGAAGGCAAAAAAAAAAAAAACCTAAACAGATGACATAGAATCTTAAGATTTTGGGAAACACCTCCTTTTATAAAAACAACTGACACCCTCTAAAAGCCATTTACAAAAGAAAAGAAAGAAATTATATGCAAACAAAATCAGAAATTTGTTTATTTAATGACAATATATGTATAACTTTAGATGACCAAAATTTCAAATGAGTAACATGAAAATTGTGTACACAAATCAAACATATTTTGATTTATTCTATTAGAAATTTTCGAATTTTTTCCAATACATTTTCAATTTGAGATTTAAGAGTTTGCTTTTTAAAGAAATTCAGAAGTTGTTAATCAATTTGCAGTATTAATAGTGAAAGAGTTAAGCTATTGGGAATTTATGTTTAAAAACGTTAAAATGTAAAGCAAGGGCACCAATACGTGGACCCAAGTCGAAGTAGAGCAAAACTCTTTGGACGCTATATTTTAAATGAGCAGAAAATTAAGCTAAACATGCTTAAGTATTGGAGAATATCTCAAGTTGTTAAGCTAATTTTAAATTAAAAGATTGTGAAAACAAAGTTTTTGTGGTTATTCTGAAATTTGATCTGAAAACTGAAAATATATTTTTTCTAGCTCTAAGGCATTTTTAATAACATTTTTCTCTTCAATCTTCCTATCAACAACAAATTATTAGAAAAAATAAAAAAAGAAGCCGAAAAAAGCCTGATTAATGGTGATTTTGTTAATATTAAGATGTCGCGTTCCGGTATCATCGTTTGTTATTAGTTTTCCGCGATCCGTCACTTCCTACCAAGAACAGATTATTAGAAATAAATTTAAAGAGGCAGAACAAAGCCTGATTAACGGTAATTTTTTTCCTTTGATTTTGTTAATGTTTCGATGTCGCGTTTGGGTATCATCGCGATCCGTCATTTCCTATCAACAACAAATTGGAAATAAATTAAAGAGGCAGAACAAAGCCTGATTCACGGTAATTTTGCTCCTTTGATTTTGTTAATGTTCCGATGTCGCGTTCCTGTATCATAGTTTGTAGTCAGTACTCCCCGATCGATCTAAATAAATACAAATTTAGAGGGTTTAACTAAAAAATGAGTTACTGTATTTAATAAACACACTAAACATTTTATTTTAATAATAAAATTGTGTATCGTTCGCGATCGCAAGTGTATTGTTTTTGTTTTCCATATAAAACTATCACTTGTCGCCGGGATTTAGATAATTAGTGAAAAATATGTTTATATATATATTAAAAACTAAGTTTTTTATAGTTTAAAATTTTGAATTAAATTCGGTATTACAAACATGACGCAAAAATATGTCACGTGACAAATCATACTAAAATGTGTAAAAGAAAAACCAAAGCAAACATTTCAACAAGACAACTCTCAATTGAAAGCTACATTATTCTATTTAAATTTAAAAAATATTAATTATGTTCCAATCGCTGATTTTTGCATTTTTCTAGAAGCAGTCGAAAGCGAGTTATATGTTTTGTCTCATTTGGAATACCATATTTAATGTTTATAAAACAACCAGCATTTTGCACAAACAAGCTATCGAAAAATGTAAATAAGAAAAAAAATTTCAGATTTCTTAATATGTTTTACTTCAAAGGCATACGAATGTCGCGTTCGGGACATTGGCTATGAAATAAATAATTGTAATTACTTGATTATAAGGACTATTAGTGGTATGTATGGAATTATATGGAAAATATGGTACACAATGTAGAAATTGGCAGCAAGGCGAGAATCAAGGATTCAGTCACAACCAAATTAGTTTTTAATCCAATAAAAATAATAGCATCGGGAAAGCAGGCCGATTTACAGTGACATCTAAATTTGTACAAAATCCATCAAAATTAAATAAAAAGAATACAAATTACACGTCCTATAATAAATGGAGGTTTTTTAAATGATATTAGCAACATAGTAACAAAAAAGGAGTCAGCTTTTCCGTAACACCTAAACTTGTTGATAGTTAATGCAATAAATCTATCCAAACAATAGATTTTTTTGATAAGGCCACAAAGTCAAGAAGTTTTAAATAAAATTGAAAATAAATATCAAATAAATGGGTAGCTTGGTAATAAGACAAGAATAAACAAGTCGTCAAGGAGTTTTAAATAAAATTTAAAAGAAATAAAAATAAAAAAATTTGCTGCCGGAAAGCAGGCAGTTGTAATTACTCGTTTATAAGGACTAAAAGTGGTATGTAAGGAATTTTTCCTTCCAATTGAGGAGTCCAATTCCATATTATTGAAAAAAAAAACTCAATTGATTTTATTATTTCCAATTAATTTCTTAATTGCTTATTTTCTTTCTTGAATTTTTTTTTTATACAATACAATACAATACTTTACTTCATTGAATTTGTATTTAACTGTTAAATTTCAAAATTTTTAATGACCAGAAATGAAAACCTCCCTTAACGCCCACTTTCTAAAACACATACACACTTACAACATACAAACAACTTACATTTAATCAGCAGTACATAAACACAAAAACATGTTTCCTATTATTAATGTTAAAAAGTATCCTGTAGTATAGATATAAATCTTGCTCTTCTTCAAAATAGCAACAACAACAAAAAAAAAAAAAAAGAACTAGCCAAAAACACCATACCGTCTTTAAATTATTCTGCCACATGTGCTGCACAAACCAACTCCAAATCCCACTACCTCCCCCACCCCCCTTTTGCCACAAACTCAAACTTCCTTTCTCTCAAACTTATTTTCTGAGAACAGATAAAATAGTTGAGTTGAAATAAAAATGAAATAAAACAATACAAGATAAAAACAAAAAACAGCAACAACAACAACATCAACAAAATAATATTAACTTGTACTAAAATATAAAGTTAAAAAAAGGATAAATCGTTCATATAGGGACCCACACTCAAACTGATTCAAAGTAGACATAAACTAACCAAGAAAACTTATAAAATACCAATACTCTTTTACTTATTGTTGTACACATACAAATGCAAAACGTGTAATCAAGTAAAAATGTGTGTGTGTGTGTGCATGTGTAATAGTATAAGTATGCGTGTGTTGAGTACACATGCACAAGAAACAATTGTATAATATTTAACATGTTTCAATGATGTATGTCTTATACGTTTTATATTAATATAAGTATCTATGTATATGTATATAAGTGTATGTATATGTGTGTTTGTGAGTGTAACGGTTAAGGACATTCTTTATTATATAACTCATAGAAAACTTACAATATCATTAAATGTAAAAGTATTTACGAGGCTTTACCGGAAAATCTTTTAAAAACCTAAGAAGTAATATTGATGCTGCTCTTACAAGTGAACTAGTGTTAAGTTTTTATATTTATTTAAAGCTTGCATTAATTTCTAGAAGCTCTAAAAGTAAGCCACTTTTGTAATTTTAAAGGAAATACAAATTTCATTCAAAATTTTAAGTGTAAATAAGTTTGGATTTGCTAGCTGGTTCTATAAACAGTATCTCCATTTGCAATGGTAAACCACAAGAAATAATTCGATGGAAAAATAATCGCCTTAACCATGAGTATCTGAAAAAGAGCTTATTTAGAAGGGCTCAATTAATCATGATATAAAGAACAAATTATTAAAAAAAAAAAGTATTTCACGGGGATTCTTTTAAAAATCACTTACACGACTGCCTACATTGTAACAGAAAAAACAAAAAAGGATAAAAAACCTCGTACACGTTTCATCAAACAACAACAACAACAGCAAAAACAAAAAAGTAACAAGAATAAGATACACACAAGGAACAAATGAGAAAAGAAAACCCCAAAGATGAAGTATAAATGTGAGTGTACATGAACGTGTAATAGAATGTATGTCTATGTGTGTTTATTAGGTGGAACCCATTTGTATAGTTTAGTTTGTTTGAGTATACCATTTCTCAAAATGTTTGCTGAGCCGGATCAAAGTATAAAACGGCCTCTTTTCAATATTTTTATGATTTTTTTTTCATATTCTTGAAATGAAAACATATAAAATATTGTTATTTTATGAAAGGTCTTTGAAATACGCTTTCAACGCTTTATCTGAGTTCTAGTGTAAGTTCAAAAAAATGTAAAGTTTTTTGATATTCGGCAAACACTTTAAGTTTTTTTAAACTTTAACATGAATTTATTTAAAGTAATTAGTTAGTTTGAGGTTTATAATGTATTAATTTGAAGTAATAACTTTAAATAATTCTATGTCAAAGTTAAAATTGTTTGAAAATTTTCGGACCTACACGACAATTTTAGATACGGCATTGGAAGCGCCTTTCAAAAACCTTTCTCAAGTTACCAATATCTTGTATGCTAACTTTGATGGAAATCTAAAAAAATCTAAAATCGACCTTTTAACCTTTAACCTTTGACCCAGACCACCAAATACTTCCGCCAAAACAAATATTTTGAGAAAACTAATTAAACTTTTAAGTTGGAAACATCCACCATTTTTTTTTTGGAGCCACCCTAGTGTGTATGTATAAATAAATAAGTAAGAAAGTTTTGTCGAAAAGATGTTATAAAAAGGATAACTTTTTGCAATTGATGTATTACACTATACTCAAACACACACAGATATTATATGGGCAACAAAAAAAGAGGAGAGTTTCAACAATTTCTATCATAAAAACAATAACAACAACTATTCAAATACTTACTACTTGCAACCGAACACAAATGTGGACAACAACAAACTTCACAAGAGTTTATTTTGAAGGAAAAGGATGTAGAAGATATTTACAAACTTTAAGACACACACATACATACGTATTTGCCTGTACGTAAGGATTGTTAATGTGTGTCTGCTTTTGGTTAAACTAAAGCTTCAGGGCCAGTGTGTAGCAAACGAAAGAAAAAAAAAAAAAAAACAAAAAACAAATAAATGTGGAAAAAGATTTTAATGTTTTAACCGGCAAACAGAAAATATGTAGCTAGGTAGGGTAGGTATATAAATGACAACAATAAGAACAAATATAAGTTTAACCCATTTAAGGCTGTCAGATCTAAGAGGTTTCCAATGAAATATTAAATATCTAGAGATAAGCCTAGTTTTGTGGAACAATTTATAGTGTTAATTTAACATCAATTTTGAATTTATCTTGAATCGTATATCGTTTGATAGTGGGAATCTAACTTAAAACGTGGATCTTCTTATAGTTGAAATCTAACATAATTCGTGAATATTTTTTTAGTGCAAATCTTACATCAGTAGTGGCTCTATTTATTGGGCAACTGCAACATAAATCGTAGAGATTTTTATCGTTTAAATCCATATTTTAATAGTGATGGGTATTCTCTTCATGGTACAAATCTGACTTCAATCGTGTATCTTTTCATGGTATAAATCAGACTTCAATAGTGGATCTCTTCATGGTACAAATCTAACTTCAATCGTGGACCTATTCATGGTATAAATCAGACTTCAATAGTGGATCTCTTCATGGTACAAATCTAATTGCAATCGTGGATCTCTTCATGGTACAAATCTAATTACAATCGTGGATCTCTTCATGGTACATACAAGTCTGACTTCAATCGTGGGTCTCTTCATGGTACAAATCTAACTTCAATCGTGGATCTCTTCATGGCACACATCTAACATCAATCGTGGATCTCTTCATGGTACATACAAGTCTGACTTCAATCGTGGGTCTCTTCATGGTGCAAATCTAATTTCAATCGTGGATCTCTTCATGGTACAAATCTAATTTTAAATCGAAGAACATATTTAACATCGATCCTACATCTCTTATAGTATAAATTGTATACCGATCCTAAATTTCATCATAGTGTAAATTTGATATCAATCCTAGATATCTTTATAGAGTAAATTTTGTGTTATGCAAATTTTTGTATGCAAATTTGATATTGTTTTTAAATCATAGTGCAAATTAAGCCATAAACCTGAATCTCTTTTTAATGCAACCTTAAACTTTACCTCAAACTTAAATCTTTTTATAGTGCAACTTTAACGTCAATCCCGAATGTTAAAATATTGTAAATCAATCGTAAATCTTTCATAGTGCTATTCTAACATCAAACCTAAATATCTTCACAGTTCAAATTTAACATAAGTCACGATTCTCTTCTTAAAGCAAAATGTGAATATTATTCTGTACTTAGTCCACAACGCGTTAAGAATCCCTCCACTATGCCATCATTAAAATCTTTCCAACACCCAACTAAATAGATATAAAAAGAGAAAAAACCAACATTCAAACAGACAAACATTTAATATAATACAAAAACCAAACGGACAAACAGTTGTGCTAGACAGACAAACAAACTGATAGACAGATATTTTCACAAACACACATAGAAATACATCATTAAAAGGAAAAAAAAAAATTACACAAGTACACACATATAGATATACATCATCATACAGAAACACATGAGTTATTTTCTTATAACTTTCTTGCCTTTTTCTTATGGCATTTATATACATACATACATCACTGAATGTGTGTGTAAGTACTTGTGCCTGTAAGTTTATACTTTTTGTTGTTTCATATGATATGATACCCTTTTTCTTGTTTTATATGCCAACCTTCTACTCAACCTTTTACTCCCCCTCTTGATGGTAAGTATTTTTAAGAAATCTTCCTTAAATATGGCCCGGTTTACTCCTACTTATTATGTGTGTGTGTGAAATGAAAACAAAAAGTAAACGACCATAACTCATCTATCAATTCTCACTTTTCATATAACTTACATACACACACACACACACACTCACACTTGTACAAGCTTGTAGCAAGGACTACAACAACATTTATATGATGTGGCGTCTTAGCGCCAAAAAGAAACCCCTTTCCTTTGGCCTTAACTACAAGACAATAACAACACCAAAAAAGAAGGACTTGCTTGTTTTACTTCTTACGAGTACAATGAGTACTTGGGTTTTTTGCTTTTGCTTTTAGTATTATTGCATGTGTGTAAGTAAATGTCTAGCCCATATACACACACTCTTATATGTGTATTTATTTGTGCTTTAAATATATTTATATAGCTTTTTCTGCTCTCTGTTTCTTCTCTCTTCGGCTAGAACTCTTACCCAAGTGTTGTCACACACTCAGTGTCAGTTGTAATGGTCATTACGTCTGTCACTTCCGTTTCCTTATACAGTTTGTCTGTTTGTTTGCATGTGTAGCTCTTCTCTTCCCTGATGTTGCAACATCATCATTTACAACAACATCTATAGCATTATTATAGTCATTGTTATTATTATAATCATTATTATGATCATCTTCATTATTACTGTATTGAAACATGAGTAACATTAAGCAGCAGCAGTTTCTTAGTTTTTTAAAGATAGTAAATGATGCCAGATAAAGAGAGATTGAAGGGGTATAGAAATTTGGAAAATTGTTAAAATATTTGGAATGCTTGCTGAATTATTTTTTTAAGCAAATTTGAGTTCAAGAGTGGTGATAATCTCGTTCCCAATGTGATTTTTTCAGCACTAAAACATAAACTAGTTGCTGTGGACTACATTTGGACAATATTTTTGTTGAAGAAGCGATTTGTAACTTAAATATGTTTTAAATGCTTCCTGTAATTTATTTTTTTCAATGAATTTGAGTTAAAAATTGTAGGGAAGCTGTTAAGTTTCTGATAGTCTGCTGATAGTTATTTGAATAATAGAATTTAATAAAGTGACATTTGTTTTATTCAGTAACTTACAGAATGTTGACCAGATGATGATGATTTCTAATTTATATAAGTGATGTTACTAAAGTTGGCGTTAGACAATACGTTATTTAAAAGATTTAAATTATTCGAATAATTCCATTAATTTTAAATGTGTAATCGAATTACATATTTGATCAAGTAAAAATGTCTTATTCGAATAATTCGTTATATTCGAATACATAATACAAAAATCGTAAGTTTTCCCATTTTATTTAAAGTTTTAATTACATTCCTAAACAATCTGGCAGCACTCTCAATTCAAATCCCCATACGGCACAAGACATTGAGGATATGTGTGTAGTACTCGTAAGTAAAACTACAACATACTTCGTTAACTTCCGTTTTCTAGAGAGTATAATAATTTTTCATCTTATAAACACACACACCCACACACACTAGAACAAATCAAAATAAAATAATAATAAAAAACCTAAAGGAATTTCTCAGTACATACATATTTCTTAAAACTCAGCTCAATTTATACAACTTGTAGTATTCGTTTCATTATTTTTCTTCATTTGTTTTTGTCTTAACAGACAACAGCAACAACATCAACAATAATAATAATAACAATAACAACTAGCAAAACATTTTGCACCCCATAAAAAATAAACAACTTTCACACATACTTACACACATACAAACTCACAAACAAATCGTAACATACGAGTATCAAAAAACGAAATTATACGAATCATATGGATACCAAAACGACGAGTACTTGTGTAATAAACTTTTGTTGTTGTTGTTGTGTGTGTAGTTGTTTATGCTTGTTATTGTAATAAGGCCAGTTTTTTTCTTTGTTTTGTTTTTTATTTTTGAAGAGAGATGAATTACCCAACAATGTAGTGTTGGTGGGTGGGAGTATGTGTGTGGTGTTGGGAGAAGGGGGAGAGGCTGTATAGTAGTGGTAGTATGTGGAGCTTAATATTAGTTGAGGCTTGACGCTGAAGATAATGTTTATAGACATTTCTAACCCATATCAAACTGTCGCTAAGTTTTAACTATATAATTTATTATAGTTTTTTTGGTACTTTTTTTTTTTTTTTACTTTGTTGATATTTTGATATAGAGCAAATAAAGGAAGAACAAAAAAATTAAAAGAGACACAATCAAAACGGCATTTATTATTTGTAGCGTAATAAACATTTGTTGGTATAAATGAGTGTGTACGATTTTTTGTTAGATTTATATATGAATGAGGGCAAACAGAAAAGGTCTTTTAAATTCAAAGTTAGCAGATTCTTGCTACAAACATAAATATGTATTACAAAATTACTAATTCTATAACTTTAAAATTTTGTATAAATTTGTTTTAAAAAAATCTTTTCATCCTAACCTTATAACTAACTGCTTTTTTATGGTCAACAACAGCAATACAATAAAACATCATTATTAGGTATGAAATGAACGTCATTATGAAAATAATGATAGTTTTTGGTTAAAGCATCATCAGACTCTAATGTGTGTGTAAATGTTTATGTAGAAATGTGAGTTAATGTGCAGATGTATGTGTGCACAAATGTTTTACGGTTATTTTGTATAATACATCATCGACAAACATGTTGGTCTAGAAAATAAAATATATATTTTTTTTCAACTGTTAGTTATAGACGTAGCATATTATTTTTGTATAAAGCCTTTTTTATACACCACTAACTCTCTCTTTTCCCTTTTGCTGTGATGCTAAGCACATGTACTTCCCCTTTTGGACCCCAAAAACACCCACATACAACTAAAACTAAACAATTGCAAGGACATCCCAGTAGTTTTACAAGTAGTCAATGTATCCCTTATGGGCTGTAATGTCTGATCACTTAGCTGACTTATATTTATATATTTTGGGTCATTTCGCACTTATGTGCTCTTTGTAGTACAGAGAGGAGTTAATTGGTTACATTATACATCTTAGGTAATATAGCGTAAGGTCAATTTAATGGCTCCAAGTAATATAGAATGTAGTTAGGTTAGGTTCCATGGGCAGCCACTCCTTAAACAGCTCACTTGGGTCCATTCAAATCTGATCCCATTGTGATACCCAAGGGATAAACAGCAGGGTATTTACAATACTTCCGTTGTCTCTAAGTTAAATCAACCCGATTCTTTGATGAAGGCAGATTCGTCTAAAATTCATCCTTGATAGCTCGACCAAGCATGATAGGAATGGAAATCCGAGGATGCGTTCCCTCAGGTTTGTCAGATAAGGTGGTACACAGTCTCTTCCTCATTACGACAGCTTCTACAGTAATCTTTGTACCGTAGGCCAATGTAGAAAGTAGTCGCTTTGGACTCTCACATGTAAAAATAACTAGTAACGTAGCTATTTATGTAACAAGTGGTCACTCCAAATAATAGGTATAATCACTAGTTCGGTATAGCCACCCAGAACTGCAAGGATGTTAAATGTTCAATGAATCTAACTGGGCTTGTTTATGTGTATTTGTATTTACCATCATGATGATGATTTGAGAGGAGATGTGTAAGAGAGTAAGGTAGAGTAAGGGCAAAAGAGAGTGTAGTATGTGTAGTATATTGAATATAATCGTAATGGTGCTAGTAATGTTTATGCTTATGATGTGTCTGATTGTTGTAAGTTTTAACATTAATTTGTTTTTGCTTTTGTTGTTGCTTTGTTATGGTTTTTCTGTTGTTGGTGTGTTCGCATCACATGGTCTAAATGAAGACAAAGCAGGACAACATTGCTGTGGGTTAAACAGGGTTGGGGGGAGGAAAATGTTATGGGAATGTTTTGGGAGTTGGGGGACAACATTTTGTTTAGATTTTAAAGGTTTTAGTTTTATTTATACTATTTATCACAAAAAAGGGGTAAAAAAAAACTTCCCATACTTTTGGCACAAAACAAAAATAAGTAAAATTTTAAAATAAATAGGGATTATATTTTAAAGGGACTTTAATACACACACTCAAATGAATGTATAGCAACAAACAGGGCCAGAAGGTTGGTTTTGTTTAGAAATAGTGTTATGGAATTGCTGTTGTTGTAGTTGTTTTGGAACAAAAATATATTTAGTTGGCGTAAATTGTACAGTGATATCTATAAACTAAATACATACAAATATATATGATATATCAAATACAAACACAACACATTCACTATATTTAAGAGAACACATACATACATATAAACAAGTATTTGTAAGTATGCATTCATGTGTGTGTGCGTGTATGTGTCTATTCATAAACAATATTAGAATTGCGTAATTCATTAGTTTAGGCGGTATGCGGTAGTGGGCTTCTTTTGCTGTACACACATAGCCAGGAATGATGAATGATGTGTAATGTGGTTAGTTTTATATTTCCAGTATAAAATTGTATATTTATTTATATACAATACACATACCAGGGATTTTTTTGCCATTTTAAATATAGCTAGCAACTATCCAGCAACTACAACAGCCATAAAAAGGGATGCTTTTTTTTGTGTAACATTTAAACAGGATGTTTTAGTTTTTCATTTGGAAATGTACTGGTAGTATTAGTATATACATACGCACAATTTACATTTTGGGGACTCAAGGGGATATTGTGTGTGTTTGTGTGTTTTTGTTTAGAAAAAAATTTTATAAATTAAACTATAAAATTATCAATAGATTGTATAATTTCAAATATACATACATATATGTAAATAAAAACTAAATTATTATTTTTATACATATGTAAGGTTTTAGAATTGATTAAAGGGGAAAAAACCTGAATAATTTAGAATTTTTTTTTTTTTAAATATTAAAGTAAACAAATTATTAGAACATTAATGAAAATAATGGATAATGTCAACAAAACACAAGGTAAATATTTAATTAAAAAAATATATAAGAAGGGTTATAATTAAATTTATCTAAAAACAAACAAAAAAATTAAAAATATTAAATAATTAAGCCAAATATTAATTGTAGACATATCCTTGTTTTAATGTTAAGTAACTAAATAATAGATATTTTTATAAAAAAGAAGATTTTTAGAGAAAAATTTAATTTTTTACATAATAATTAAAGGAATTTGTGTATTTTAGGAGAAATATTATTAATTTTTAAAAATTTATTAGTTTTATTACATTGTTGACATAATGTAAATTATTTTAATTAAATTAAAATTGGAATTTTTCAATACATTCTGTATTTTACATTGTTGACATTATGTAAACCGTGCCAAATTCATTTATTTTAAGCAAAATTATAATTAATATCAATAGTTTTTTATTTAAAAGTAAAAAACATAAAAATTTACATTGTTGACATAATGTAAATTATTAAAATTACTGTAAATAAATATGATTTTGTAAAAAATTTCATAAAATTTTGTATATAACATTTATAATTTATATTCTTTACATTATGTAAACAATGTAAATTTTTTTATTTTATGTAAAAATAAATTTTTGGTCAACATTTTTTTATATTTTAATACAAAAATATTGAATTTTACATTGTTGACATTATGTAAATAAGATATTTTTCTATTTTACTTTGAAATTGAGGAGTTTTATTAAGACTTAAAAAAATTGCGTGCAAAACCAAGTTTATTTTACATTGTTGACATAATGTAAACAATAGGATTTATTCAATTTAAAGTTCGAAATTTAAAGTTTTAACAAATTTTTTTTATTTTAAATAAAAATGAAAACATTTTACATTGTGGCTGTAATGTAAAAAATGAATGTGTGTATAGTTTTCCCAGTAAAATAAAACATTTTTTTATTTTTTGAAAATTTTGATATTTAATTACTTTTAAGCATACAAATTTCCCAACATTTATATCTGATAACGCCATTTTGTTCTCTCTCCCTCTCTCCACTTTGTTTTTCTGACAAACATCATTTGTTTATTACTTTTATCCTAACATCTTTCCTTGTAAATAAAGCCTGCCATAGAACTTTATATTAAACACACAATAACTATGTGAATTAAGATCTTAACATATCATTTATCTATTAATTTTTGACACATGTTACTCATTTATTAAAGCTATGTATATATGTATATAGAAACATGTAAAAGCAAGACATTTTCATGTTTTAGGTTTTTTCTCTTGTTCCAAATAAATCTTCTAATTAATCTTAACAATTAGCATCCTTTAAATCCTTATCCTTAATATTACAACATTAGAAAAATGTTACAACAGAAAACCGGAATAACGACCAACAAAAAATAAAAAAAAAAAACTCAATTTTCTGATGTATCTTGTAGCACACATACATACATAAATTACATGTTGTCCTACAGTCAACATCGAATA
The DNA here is from genome assembly GCA_942486065.2 of Calliphora vomitoria. Lineage (NCBI taxonomy): Eukaryota > Metazoa > Arthropoda > Insecta > Diptera > Calliphoridae > Calliphora > Calliphora vomitoria. The sequence goes on along the minus strand of OW818030.2, from coordinate 109,332,795 downwards.
AGTATAAAGTTCAAGACAAAAAACTTGTACAAGAAGAACGTGATAAAGTAAAAATTTTGTGTGTTTTTGTTTTCACATTATTTTAACAAAAGTAGTTAAATTACTTTATACACATACTGGCTGTTGACTTTCTTCACCCAAAAAAAACATAATGGAAAAAAGGGGTATGAAATTGTGAAATAAAGGAAAAATCTATATTAAAATTATAAAAGTAAAATCAAAGCTTTTTAAAGGACTTTGTCATGTTGTAATGGAGAGTGTGTGTGTGTTTTTTACTAACGCTAATGATGTTGTTGCTTTTGTTTTTTGTTAACCTTTTTTTCTATTCTAAGATGTTTAGAAACTAAGGGTATAATTGTCCTTTCAAGCGTATGCTTAAACTCATATACACACACTCACTCCACAGGATCATATACATATATGTAGTAAGTAAGTATGTGGTATAATTTCAAGCATGTAAAATACAATTGACGGACGTTTGTAAACGAAGCTAAATGTAGATAATTTTCATTAAAGGGGGGAAGAAAGGGATGTTAAAGATAGTGTGTGTTTATATGAGTGCATGTGTGTGTGTTTGTTTTGGTCCTTTTGAGAGGTAAACACTCAAAACAAAATGTTAGTAGCTTTCGTTTTTCGACAATAAAACGAAATCTTCCTTAGTTTACTCAAAAATCCTTACTTTACTAACCTTACTTGTGTGAGTGTAAATAGATTTATTACTTTTATAAGCATAAAACTACTACAATCCATCTTTTTACACGCCATTCTCTACGTTTCAATACATTTTTCGCATAGTTTACGAGCAAACGATTATATGTATATAGAGATATTTAAGTTAAAGTACTTTTCAGGGTAAAACTACTAGTGGCAGCAGCAAAAGTTCCTAAGGAAAATCTCAAGATTAAGAAGAAAATGTGCTGTTTTTTCTTGCTTGCTGCTTGCTGGCTGGAATCAATGAAGAAGGAGTGAGACATTTGTTGGCATGCAGACAATATATATACATACATACATTATGAATGTTTGAGTTTGTAGCTCAAAAATGGTTATTTGTAGTTAAAATAAAGTGAAATGAAGTTTTAGTTGTGGTTTTTGCTATGAACATCTAGTTGTAGTAGTAGTTTTTGCCGTCTGTGTATGGGAGGCATATGGTTGACTGAATTTTGCAGGGATTAAAGTGGGTTCTTTGGTTTATTTTTTTTTTTTTGGCTGTCTTTCCGTTTGATATGAAGGACGTTCTTGGTATAAATGTGTGTGTGTGTGTGTTTGTGTTTTTTACTTTAATGTGGGTCGTTGCTGTTGTTTTGTAATTGTAATGCATGATTTTTGTCCAAAAAAAAATTATACATGTATGTTTAAGGGTTTTAAAATACAGCAGTATAGTAATAATACAGATAGTTTTCGTGGTAATATTTGAAAGCAAACTTTTACTAATACATAACTGGAAATACAAATACATTAAGAGCCACATATGGATAGCTAGAAAACCCTTTTTAGAAGTATTTCTGAAAGGGTTAAGGGAATAGAAAAGCTTTTCGAACAAACATTAAAAGAATTTCAAGAAATTTGGTAAAAAAGTCTACCTAATGTAAACAATGTTAATTTTTAAGGAAATTATTAATTTCTTATATAAAAATACAAAATTTTACATGGACCTGAGGTCAAGGTAAATGATTTATAAATTTACAAGAAGTTTGTAAAAAAGTTTCTTATTTTACATTGTGTAAACAATGTTGTTTAGAGAGATAATGTTAAAAAGAAGCATTTTTTATTATAAATCATGTAATTTTATACAATAATAAAAAATTTTACATTGTTGACATCGGGTAAATAATTTTAATTTTAGAAAAAAAATATTATTTTGGTATAAAATTACAAAAAGTTTGCAAAAAATTGTTCTATTTTACATTGTTGACATTATGTAAACAATGCTATTTTGACATGTAAATAAAGGATTCTTATTATATAATTAATAATTTATATAAAAAAATACAAATTATTTTTTTTTATTTTTATTTTATAATTTGATAATAAATAAATTCATAAAATTCATTTTTTATAATTTTATATAAAAATACAGAATTTTACATTCTTGACCTCAAGTAAATAATGTAAATTATATTAATTGTGATAAAAAAGATGATTTTGTTATATCATTAAATAAACTCTCAAAAAAATTTGTTATTTTACATTGTTGACATTATGTAAACAATGTTTTTTTGTTATGTAAAACAAGGAAAACATACATTTTCAACAAATTTCTTATAAATTGATAAAAAAATATAAAATTTACATTGTTGACATTATGTAAATACGGTAAATTATATTAATTTTTGTTAAAAATATGATTTTGGTATAAATTATATTGTTGACATTATGTAAACAATGTTGTTTTGTCAGGTAATGTAAAACAAAACAATTTTTGAACACATATCATGTAATTTTATAAGAAAATAAAAATATGCCTTGTTGACATGATATAATGCATTTTAAACAAATTTGAAAGAAAATTTACTTTTTTACCTTATTGAAATTATGTAAACAATATTATTTTGTTATGTAAAATAAGGAAAACATAAATTTTCTATTTTTAGATAATTTTAATACATATTTGAGCCGAAAATCTAAGTTATACATTGTTGACACCATGTAAATAATGTAATTTTTACTTAAAATATAAAATCTGCAATATTTGTATGCATATTTTGTTACTTTTCCATATAATAGTGAAATTTTACATTGTTGACATTGTGTAAACAAAGTAAATTATGATTATTTTAATAAATTTGATATATTTTTGATAAATCTGAAACCTATGTGAGCCAACAGTCGTTATGTTATATTGTTGACATTGTGTAAATAATGTAATTTTTACATTAAATTCAACAAATTTAATACTTTTCAACAATAATTTTTTACTTTTGCAGATAATAAACAAAATTTACATTGTTGACATTAAGTAAACAATGTTATTTACCTATATATTTTTCTAAATTTTTGAATAAATTTTATCAAGTTTTGGTTAAAAATCGTTATTTTACAATGTTGGCACCATAAAATAAAAAAAAATAATTTCATAACATGTAAAATTAATTACTTTTTACGAATACTTATTTATTGTTGTATCAAATAAATGCCTTTTCATCGTTTACATTGGATATTTAAAGTAAATTATCTATATTTATTGCAAATTTAATTAAAAATCATTATTTTACATGGCTGACAATGTGAAAATTAGTTGATACAAAACACAATTGTTTCATTATTTTCTTCTGTCATTTGCTCCTCATAAACTTTGAACTTTACTAGCCTTAAAAAATTTATTAAAATTTTCTTAAAGCTTAAACCCCATTGATCTCCCAAAGGATTAAGAATCACAAAAACCCTCTATTAGTTAAGGGCTATAACAGCTACAACAACCAAACAACGGAGATCTTTACAATGACTGCCACTACCTAGGAAAAAAAAAACAGGCAAAGTATGATGGCAATCATGATGAAGAGGAAGCATGTAGAATGCTGCAAATAAAATGTACGGGTGGTCGTTCATCGTTGTCTATAAGTATGAATAGATATCGTTATACATATATATATATTTTAACGTTTTGCCAGTTAAACATTTAGTTTAGTTACGCGCGGCTAAAGCGGGGATTTAACATTTTGCCAAAATACTGATAGTTTTCATGTTGTTGTTTTTATTGTTGCTACTACTTGTCGTTATTATTGTTGCTGTTTATTTATTTGGTTAAATGTCTAGGCTGCATACATTTAGGGTGTAAGTACGTACTAAATATATGAGTGTGCGAGTAAGTGAGTAAGTGTGTGTGTGTGTGTGTGTTGGTTGGTTGAGTATAAACCATGAAGAGTGTTAGCGGGAGCTCGGCTGCAAGTGAGAGTGACAGCATTGCGGTTGTGGTATTTGGGAGTATTTTGTTGTTGTTGTTGTTGCTGTAATTGTTATTATTATTATTATTATTGTTCTTGTAGTTGTTGTGTATTAGATATGTTTGTAACGCTATGCACAAAAAAAAAAAAAAGATTTTATAACATCATTGCATACATATTGAAACTATTCTCTATTAGTTTTTTGTTTTTGTTTAAGGCCATATAGACAGTAGTTTGTCGTTGTTGTTGATTGTATGAATGTGTCTAGGGTATTTGTGTGTGTGTATGAGTGTAGTTGTAAAAAGAACGGCAAGAAATAGTAGCAAACCATATCATACCACAATAGCATATTTTGCAATTTGGGCAATGTGTTGTTAGTATTTGTACAATGTGCCAAAAACTTTGAATTGTATTGAAATTGTATATAAGTATGTATGTATATTTTTTGTTGTTATGAAATAGTTTTGTAATTTAACAGAGAAGTAAGCAGAAAAACTAAAATAAATGAGAGAGATGCTATAGCAAAATTTTTAGATTTAACGATGATTTTCAAGCAAATTTGTTTGTTAAAGGGTTGGCCACTATAATGGGAAATAAGAACGTTTAAATAATTTGAAGTTAGTTTAACAGAATTTCTTCTTTAAAACTACTGTAAATCATTGAATTGCTTACTTTTGGGATAATATGCCAAAATATGCTTTTTAAGAAAAATATGCTTTTTGAAAATTAAAGACATTTTTAACAAAATTTCTTCATTTGCTTTTATATCTAATAAAAATTACAAAAAAACTAAACATTTACTTAAACCAAACTTCAACCAAAACGTTTTAAACTTAAGCTATAAAATCTACAGCATACTTTTAGCAGCGATTTATAGGGCTCTCTAATATTCGCTAAGCTTCAATATTTAAAATATTTTACAAATAAATATTGTTTAGAATATTGTTGCTCTTTTTTTTCCACATTCCCCCGCTTTAAGCTCGCTTTCTCTTTTGCTCTTTATGGTTTCACAAACTCTTTAACTCTCTTCCCTGAATCCCTTAAAAAAACTAAAGGTTTATTTATTTGTTGTTGTATTTCTAACATTAATATTTAAAGTTTTTTTTTTTTTTTGTTTGTTTTACTATTATTATTATTTTTATTGTATAGAGTAAAAATAGAGAAACTAGTCGAACAACAACAGCATGATTTAGTTGTGTTCATCAACATCATAATGATGATGCTCAATGATGGTGATGACGTTGATATTTATTTAAAATCTTTTTTTTTTTTCAAGTTTTATATTATTTTGGCTGGCCAGATATATTTTTACTATAGTTATATATGTATGTATATAAAAACACATACAACATGTTGTAGTTTAATAGGTTAGTTTGTAAAATTGTACAACGTACATACAACAGTGTTCAATAGATTTATTTTTTGTTTGGTGTGGAGGGGTGGGGGGAGAGGAATTGAAATCATATAGAATTTATTTTAGAAAAAGAGTTGGCCTGGGTAGTTTAGTTGGTTAACAAACATTACCAAAAATAGTATTAAAATGTGGAAAAAGGGTTAGAAAGGGAACAAAATCTAAAATTTCACATTAACAACATTTGTTTATATAAATGTGTCTGTGTGTGTGTGTGTGTAAGTGTATGCATCTAACAAAATACCCTGCCATATAAATACATATACATATTTAGATGTATGTCTGTATAGTTTAGAATTTGTATATGTGGGTGAGTTATTTGTTGGCTAACAAACAAACTAAAAAACTATATGCGGTTATTTACGAAATATTTAAGTGTTAGTGTGATGTCCTGTATAATAGGGTTTATTCGTTTGTGTATAATAACGAGAGGCTGTTTATGTGAGTGTATCAAATTTATACATATTTTGTTGTATTTGTATATTGTGCAGAACTATACAAGTGTGTGTGTGTATGTGTATAAATAAATAAAGTAAAGGCTATTATTTTTGCTTATTTTATAGCACAAAATTTTTAAATTGTAAAGAGGGTGTAAAAATAATACTTATTTCAAAGTTTTTTTTTGTGTTTGGTTTTGTTTTGATGTAAAAAGATATTACACATACATGTTTGGTAGTGCGGCATAAGTATGAGTATGTGTGCGTGTTACATACATTTACTTAAATACAAATTTTTGTATGTTAGATTATATGATTTTGTTGTTTTATTAAAAATATATATATCATAAATATAATAAATCAATACTTGCTTATTGTAAAATGCTTTAAATTTAAATGGTTTCTAGCTGGAAATTACTTCAAGTGTAAAATTCCCCAAAGATTATTAAAAAAAAACTACAAAAATAATAAAATGTTAGAAATAATTTTCTTAAAGTTTATCTAGATGTAATGATTTTTTGCCAGTAATTACGTTATTACATGAAATTTTTGTTAAAAAGTACTAAAGATTTGTGTAATTTTAGCTAAATTGCTAATTTTCAATGTTTGTATGAAATATGTAAAAATAAGCTTTTTAAGCTAAAATAAGCTTTTTGAAAATTAATGTCTTTTACGAAAAATCTTTTTTTACTTTATGTAATTATTTTAAAAGGTTTGTTCAAAAATATCAAATCTTTGTGTAATTTTAGCTAAATTAGTTTATTTTCAATGTTTTGTTCAAATATGCAAAAATAAGCTTTTTAAGCAAAATAAGCTTTTTGAAAATTTCTATCATTTTATGGTAAATCGCTTTGATTTGCAATATTTTGTATACTAAATTTATTATGTAGCCATATTTTCAATGTTTTGACCAAATATGTAAAAATAAGCTTTTTAAGCAAAATATGCTTTTTGAAAATGTATGTCATTTTACGGAAAATCCCTTTGATTTGCAATGTTTTATATATTAATTTTAATATGGAGCCATCAGACGATCCTATATATGGCTAAATTTAAAATAATTTTTAAAATATGAGCTTTCTACTTATGTATTAAACTAATTTCGATATATTTTTTTTTAAACTAAGGCTTGGAAGTGCAAATATTTCGTTCTCAAAATTGATAATGTCTTAAACAAATGTTTGATGAAACCATAAAAATAATATAAATAGCAGAAGAAATGTCCATCAAATAACAGGATCTGACTCAAAAATATTTAAATATTGCCTAAAAAATTAAACATTTTTTAGACAGTTTTAATAATTTTTTAATTTTTCACCAAATTTCTTAAGTGTTCGTAAAAATGTCCATCATATATATTTAAGGCCTATATTTTAAGGCCAACTTTTGTAACATATGTTAACAACTTCACATTAAACAAAAATTTAAAACGTCATAATTTTGAGAAAAATAAAATTCGAAAATTTTAATTTTGAAAATTCAAAATTTTGTTTACTTTTTGTAAATATCAGAAATGTTTGTCTAGTAAAATGTATTAAAAACATGAAAACCTTAAAGTTTTAGCTAAATATGCTTTAAAAGCAAAATAAGCTAAAATATGCTTTTTATATTTAGAGCCTTTTTAATGAAAATGTCTTAATTTGCCTTGATATGTAGTTTATATTGAACATAATCTAAGGGAAACAACATATATTTATTAAGTTATATACAAAAGATATATATTATTTAAAATAAATTTTAAAATCTTGAACATTTTTTGAGAATTTCTTTAAAAAATTTTAGCAAAATAAGCATTTTTATGTATGCCAAAATATGCTTTTTAAATATAGTTGTAATTTTTGAAATTTTGTTTAATTTATGAAATCAAGCCTTTCAAAATGATGTCAGAGTAAAAAAATAAAATTGAAAAATATGCATTTTTCAGAAAAATATGCTTTTAAATTTTTATTTTTGCAAAAATCGTGAATTTCTCTTTAAATTTAACTTTAGTACAATTTTAGCTAAATAAGCATTTAAATTGAAATATGTATGCCCAAATATGTTCTTTAAATTAGTTGTAATTTTTGAAAATTGTTTTAAAAAAATAAAATTGAAGTTTGGTTTCTTTTTGAAAATAATTGTTAATTTAGCAAAAAGTCTATTTAATATGATTTAAGCTAACACAAGTATAAGTTTATTCAGTTTGATACATAATAAAAAATATTGGTTATAAAATTTAAACAAAATTAGTTAGAAAGATTAATATTTCCTATCATTTTCTCCAATTTTGTTCTGAACTATTCAAAGTTTTATCTCCTCCTACCCTTAAATGTTTATTTTGTTTCCATTTTCCAAAAAAAAAAAAAAACGATTTTCAAACATAATTAGTTAATTAATTATAAACATATATGTATTTATATATAGCCTCCACATTATGCTATATTTTTGTTGGACTTTCTAAACTGTGTACAACAACAACAAGCAAAAAAAAAATCTAATTATTATTATTTTCCATCAATATAGCACTATCTACATAAACAAATCTATAACGTATACGAAAAAAAAAAACGCAATAAATAATCAAACTTTATATTTGAATATGAAATAAATGATGAAGGCACACACCTCAAATTTTGCATACTCGTATAAATAAAGGACTCTCCCCTTTTGTATACCACTGCGGTGGATCTTGTTGTTGTTGCCATTATTTTGTGTTAAATACAATACATATAGAGCAAATTAAAACAAAGCAATAATATCCTGTATTATAATAAAATAACCCTCTTTTTTTTTTGCCGGCCCAACTAGAAAAACAATAATATTATCTATGAAATATACATACTTACATATTTATACACACATATATGCGATAGTAAATGTATGAAGTATATGTTTGTGTGTATTTCTAATGATATATCAAAATAAAATATTGAAGCAAAAATACAATTTTGTATGTGTATGCGCTAAATATTTATAATAATTGAAGGATATTTCATCAATAAAAACAAAAGCCTAAAAGCACACACTGCAAAACACTTGTAGTATGTAAATGCTACACTCAGTTAGTTAATGTAAAGGAGTGAGAGAGAGTAAAGTGTTGTTAAGGGGGCCAAGAGAAAAAGAGAGTGCAATAGAGAAATACAATGAAATAAAATATATAATTCAGTGCTATAGAGTAATGGTTACATATTGTTATACAATTGATAAAGTAATAAAAAAGGCTGGGTTCAATATTTCTAAAAATATGTATAAACACACATACACATATTTTTGCAGAATATAATATAAAAAGAAGAAGAAGAATTGGTATTAGGTGTAGCAGAGTAGGGAGGTGGAATTTGTTAGAAGTATTGTTTGTCTGTTTTAAGAGGTTAATATGAAAAGTATTTTGGAAATGTCAGTCTTTTTGTAAAGTAACATCAAGGAACAGTATTCACAATTTTTAGAAACATTACTAAAATCACGATTTTTGGATACTTTCTAAACCCCAATATTCCTTAGTTTTAGACTTTTATTGTGAAAACTTAGAAAATATTTTCCAGTTTTAGGTATTTATTTAGAAACCTGGAGAAAGGAATTTCAGTTTTAGCTCAATTAATGAGGTTGGTAAGTCAAACGAAATTTTTTACAAGTTCGTTTCTAAATATTGAAAAATGGTTCTAAAGAATGAGTTGAGATCATCTTTAAAAGCAAAGGACCTTTCTCATGATTTGGAAGTATGTACTTAGAAATTAATTTTAAATGTTCCTTTTCCGACTGCCCTCGTTATATAAGAGCTATGTTTAGCTTTACGTTTATTTATTATATGTTCAATACTTATTCACGCACATTTCGCATATAATTTAGGCAATGACAGCTTTCTAGTGCTTATACTTATACACACAAACAAACCAACACACATACATATACAATATGTATATTTATTGTGTGAATATGTGAATATACAATGACATTAAGGTTAAAAGGGGTGTTCGTGAATAATGGTGGGGAGCTGGGTATTGGTAGTGTATGTGAATAAATAGCAGTATGATTATGATGATGGGTCATGTCATGATGGTCCTTTTCAACGTTCATCTACAAACACACATTAGAGATAGATAGATAGACATACATACATCTATTATATGTATTGTTTAGACACATACATTATACTCATCATCATGTACATTTAGACATACATACATTCACGTAAATTCCACACATCTATTTATTTCTAATGTTACACACACACACACACACATGTTCCTATAATAAGTTTTGGTTTTAGATATTGTGTTTGTGAGCGAATGTGTAATGTACGCGTCGTCCTGCCAACACCCGTCTAAATTCTCTACCAAAAACACAAACTTAACTAAATTTATTGCAAATATTTCCTCAACAATGAACAACTACAACAACTGCGGCAGCAACAACAACAACAACAGCAATAACAAATTATTGTTAAAACGCGTAAAGAACCAATTTTTCATTGTAAAGGTCTTTATAAACACATCTACACTTGATCAATACACATTCACCATGGACGAGTTGTGTGTTTATATGATATATGTTTGCAATTGTATGTGTTAAAACACTCACTAACACATACATTAACAAAACCCTAGTGCGGGTGTTTAATGGAACTATTGCGGCAGTTGGTCGTTTGTTGGTTCATACTCATATGTGGACCATCCCAAGCAAAAGACAGAAAAACAAAAAATACACATACAAAATAAATCTAAACGAAACGTAAAATAAATTGATAATTGTACAATTTTATAATATTGATTAATTGTCATATTTAACAGTTTGCTTTAACACTGTAAGGAGCGCTTTATAAGATATAGTAAATGATTATAATCAGGTATTTTTTTAATAATAATAAGAAAATAACATTTTTAGTACTTTTTTGAAAAAATAAAAAAGTATTTTTAAAGCACCAAAGTACTTTTTTCAGCTTTGAATTGTACAAAAAATTTTTCATTATTAAAAGCTTTTTATTAACGCTTAAAAATTTAAACCGTTAAGCTAAAAATTAAACCTTTCAATATGAAATTTGATAAATACAATACAATAAAGCAACATATGTTTTAATAGGTACAAAAAAAGTACCAAAATTTAACTTTTGGAAAAAACTAACTTGATATTAAATAAAATATATGGAAAGAGTAGATAATTTGTTAGAATTTTACTTCGGAGGATTTCTTCATGACTCTCAAAAGTTTGGAATTTCAATTGCATCAAAATCTTTATACACGTACTGATAAAAAGTATTATTTTACTCCAAAAAAGTACTATTTTATACATTTCATAACAAAGTGTAACTCTTGTTTAGATATTTATAAATTCTAATAAGTTTGGTACATTTTTATTGTACAAAAAAGTACCAAGATTGAAATTTTTTGCTAAAAACTAATAGAAAACAAGTAAGAGAGCTATATTCGGCTGTGCCTAATCTTATATACCCTTCACCAAGTTATACCTTAAAATAAATAAAATTTTTTTTTTTTTTAATTTTTTTTCAAAATAGTTTTTTAAAAGTTTTTTCCAATTTTTTAAAAAAAATTTTTTTTAATTAATTAGTAAAAAAAATTTATGAAAAAAAAAAGTTTTTTGTTATAAAAAATTCGGGTTAAAAAATATTTTTCCCGATTTTGACCCATTGTAGGTCCAACTTTGTATAGCCTTATTTATATACATCGTTGCAATGGACTTTGAAATATCTATCATTAGATATCCAAATTGTCTATATTTATGACTTAGTAACCGAGATATAGATAAAAAATAGGCCAAAAATACAGGTTGTCTCGGATTTTTGCTCATATTTCCGTTATTTATGGACTGATTTTAAATAGGAAACTTTTCGAAAGCATGTCTGACAGAATTATTGAGGATTTGGATCCCGAAGATATCTGGGGTCTTCAGAAAATTGATTTCAACAGACAGACAGACAGACATGGCTAAATCGACTCCGCTATCTATAAGGATTCAGATTATATATACTTTATAGGGTCGGAAAATTATATTGTGGAAATTACAAACGGAATGACAAATTTATATATACCCTTCTCACGAAGGTGAAGGGTATAACTAAATAAATTCAATTAATAGAATATTAAGTTCTAAAAAGTACAAACTTAGGAATATCTAACAAAAATACTTTTTAAAGTTCTTATAAATTTATTAAAGTTCTTTGGAATTTTTTGGCAGTAAATTGTACCAAAAGTAAAACAATATTGTTAAAAAATTAGTAAACGTAAGAAATTAAATTTTGGGCCTTTTTCACAAAAGTACATTTTAAAGTAAATTGGTACTTTTTCACAAATTGTTGAAAATTCTACAAAAAATAAGAAATTTATACTAACAGAGTACAAAATTTTAAGAAATACCTACCAAATTGTACTTTTAAAAGTAACAAATTGTACTTTTAAAAGTACTTTGGTACTTTTTGTTGGTAAATAGTACCAAATGTAAGAAATTTAAAGAAATATTGTTAAACAAGTTTTTTATTTGAAAAAAAAACAATTTTGGGATTTTTCCATAAAAGTACTTTTTTGGTACTTTCTGCAAATTGTTGATTATTGCTCAAAAATTAAGATATTTTAGTAACTTTTATTAATAAAGTAATAAATTTAAAAAAAACTTGTTTACTTTGGTATTTTAGACATTAATGTTTAAAAAGTCATAAATATGATAAATACTAATTTTGGTTTTGTTTAAAAAGTACTTAATTAAGTAATTTGGTACTTTTATGCAAATTGTTTAAAATTGCATAAAATAGAATTGAAAAATACTTAATTGGGATATCTACAAAAGAACTTATTTTGAAAGAAATCTTTTCTGAGTGAAGCCAGATTTTGATACATCCCAGAGGAGAAAACATTAGGGAACTTATTATGGTACTTTTTGGTTACAAATTATACCAAAAATATTATTGTGTATCTCTAAACTGGTGAATTACATTGATTATGTTTACAGAAATGAAGAATACTAAGGACGGGGTTGTAGAGGGCTCCGAAAATTCATTCTATTATGTTTGAACATAATTAACTTTTTCTGTATTTTTTAATTAGCTGAATAATTGAAATTTCAGCAATGGCCTAAATTTTAAGGGTACAATATCACCTTTTGATCTTTAGAAAAAGTTTTGTATAAAAACTAGTTGCTGGAGTAGATTGACTGGAAATAAAAGTTGTAAAACTTTTGCTTAAACGATCAGCTAATTTTAAGTTCCTTAATAAATAGGAAAAAAATTGTCTCTAAATTTTAAATTTTTTTAGTTTAAATTTTTCGTTAAACAACTGTACTAAAAATTTCTTATAATAAATCAATCAATATTTATTTATTTATTTGAGAACAAATTTATATTTTTAAAATTCAAATGTAAAATAACCAACGCCCAAATCTACTGCTGTATTTATTTATTCTTCATTACTTTAAATCTTTTTATTTAAATCTTAAAAACTCTAACCCCCGTTATCAGCAGTTTGATGCCCCCCTTCCCATACAACACTTTACAAACATTTGATGGCCAACATACACACATATGAATTGTGATAAGTGTAACACTTAGAGACTGGGCAGAAAATGGAAATATATATATGAAAATAAAATAAGAAAAACTACGCATATTTCAAACATAAACACTTTGAGTATTGAGCAAATGAAATGCAAACAACAATCGATTTGAACGCACAAATAAAACAAAATATGTATTAAAAAAAATAAAGGAAAACTCACACGCACTCATGTACACACATATACAAATACATGCAGAAGAAAAGGATAAAGAAAATAAGTAAGAAATAAAATAAATTTTAACACTACGCACCTACTTACATTACTTACGAATGTTGGGCAATAACTCATCCATTAAAAGGGATATTACAAATGCCACACACACACACACATACATATACTCACACACACTCATGCAAAGAGAGACAAACAAATTCATGTAGAATTATATGTATGTACTTACACTCGGTATGATTGTAGGTTTGGAAAAATAAAGGAGTTGGGGTTGGGCTGGCACATGTGTGTAAGACAGGGTCAAGTAAAATTTCAAAATAAAAAATAAAACTAGTAGAAGGTTTTCTTATTTTACTTAAATGTATGTACATATGTATTTGTATTTTTACATATATACATATACACTTATAGTTAAAGCATATCAATGCAAAAATAAAGGTTGAAGTATTACATTTTTCAAAGTAGTGTGTAGTTTTTATGTGCTTTGCTGTTCTGTTCTGTCTGTGTAGTTTTTACTTTACTTAGAATTTCAAATGGGTGGTGGTTGGTTAAAAAAAATGTAAGACGTATATGAGTACGTTAGTATTAGAAGATGAAGGAAGCAAGGCACCCAGCACAAGACGAAGGTTTCAAGTGATAAGGAACAACAGCACAAACAAAAAACGCACAGAATAAAATAAAATAATAATAATAATGGAGAGAATAGTTATGCTTATACTGGTACACATACATTTACACATTTGCACTTGTATAAAAATATTTGTAGGAAAATGCGAGGGCTGTGAACAACAGATTTGTGGGAAAACTTCTTAAAGAAGAACTGAAGTTAAACTCATTTAAAATTTAGCTTTTTTAAAAGTAGGTTAAAGTGTAAAAAAAAAAAATTAATTTTAAAAATAAATTTAGATTTTTAAAATATTGACTTTTTGAACTTTCGATTTTTTTAATTTTGAATAGTCGACTTTTCAACTTTTTATTGTACTTTAATTTACAAATATATGATTGCTAAATTTATTGAAGGAAAAAACAGAATTTTTTGAATTTTATCAACAACAAAGCAAAAACTTATCTTACTTAGTAAGCCAGCAAGTAATATTGGAGCAAACTGAAACCTACTTATTATTTGACTGAACAACTATTAATTTTTGTTCGAGATTTAAGAAAATGCATGGATTCTACTTATAAATGTACTTACATTCAGCTCAGTTATAAGTAGTTACATTCACAACAAGAATATGTAGTTAAAAAAAAAACAGACAAATATTGCCTCGTGTGAGATAGTCATGCTGCTAACTCACTGCTCCATGTGAGAGTTATTTTATTGTAAGTTTACAATGGTTTTAACATTAACAAAAAAATAATGTAATCTGAACAAAAAAATTAATGTCTTCAACTGGTGTAGAACCGCTAACGTCTCGTTTTTCAGTCAAAGTTCATTACCAACCAGTACAAAAATAAGTACCTATTCTAGTAAATAAAATAATGTGCTACGTAACCACCACTAACTACAAAATAATGTATGTGGTAACTAGTGTCCATTACAAAAATTCACAAAAATTCAACTTTTCCGACTTTATCGACTTTTTTTATCTAAATTTAAGAAATAAAGCCGAATATCTTCTTCAACCCAAAGGATCTTGAACCGAACCGAGTTCTCTAAGCAACAGCAATAAGTTTTATAAGATAAATAATAGGTTTATAAGATAATAAGGAATGAAGCAGAATTTCCTCTTTAACCTGAACGAACTTGAGCTGAACCAAGTGTTCAGACCAACAACAACAAGATTTTTATCATGTCATTCTCAAAAAAGTCACCTTGAATTCCTGGGGAAAAAGTTGTTACAAAATTCAGGAGTTGAAGCAAATTTCCTTTCAATAATAAAAGAGCTTGAACTGAACTAAATTTCAGACGTTAAAAGAGAGTTTGTTTTGTGATAAGAATTATCACTCAACTCATAGGCAGCTGTCAATAGTTGGGTAAAGCATAGAGAAATACACATAAAGCCGAAACTAGAAAAAAACCCAAACAAAAAATTACCCAAAAAAGTCATAAATACGAATGTTGTTTTTGTTTAAACATAGGTTGTTTACTAATATATTCTCAACACTTAGGTTTATGACAATTGTGTTAGGTCTTTCACAGGAGAGTTTCCTATCTATGTGTATTTATAGGTGTGTAAAGCATCTCTCTCTTGTCCGCTCCTAAACTTTGAGCCGAATTTTGGAAGAGTATAAATCAATGAATTTTTGTAAAATGCAAACTGCCTTCAATTCCCAGGGAAAAAAGGTAAAAATATGCTTTCAAATTTAAGGAATTGATGCAAGTTGCTTTTCCAAGATTAAACAGCTGGAACTAAAAGGAGTTTTTAGACTAAACCCGGTACCATGCGGTAAATAAACCTCTTTTATTTAAAAATACTTTGTTTTTTATAGAAATATCACTCAATTGGCAGCTCTCAAAATTTGAGCCGAATTGAGTGAGAGTTTATATTGTAAACAGTCTTGCATTCTATGGAAAAAATTTAAAATAAATTGTTTAAATTTTAAGGAGTTGAAGGAAAAGATCTTCAACTGAATGTAGTTTTTAGACCAAACTTAGTTACAGGCAGTAAATAAACCTATTTTATATGAAAATACTTTGTTTTTAATATGAAAAATCTCTCATTAGTCAGCTGTCAAAATTTGAGCCGGATTGAGTGTGAGTCTTAGATCGGAAACTCTCCTCTCAAAGACCTAACTCAGTTGTCAAAAACCTAAGTGGTGAGAATGTATTAGTAAAAAAAAACTATGTGACAACAAAAACAACACTCGTATGTGTAACATTTTTGAGTAATTTTTTTGTTTCAGTTTTTTTCTAGTTTCCGCTCTATGTTTCTCTATGGTTGATATTTAGACAATAGTTGAAGCGAACTGAGGAAAAGTTTAAATCATAGAGAAAATATACATAGAGCGGAGACTAGAAAAAAACTCAAACAAAAAAATTGCTCAAAAAAATTATTTTTGTTTTCACATTCTCAACATTTAGGTTTTTGACAACTGAGTTAGGTCTTTGACAGGAGAGTTTCCGCTCTATGTATATTTTCTATATTGTATCAAAAATACGATTTCAAATTTAAGGAATTGATGCAAATTTCCTTTCCAAAATGCTATAAATTGAATTGAACGTGAGAGTTTATAGCATCTTTCTGTTGTCAGCTCCCAAACTTTAAGCAGAATTAAGGAAGAGTTTAGATTTTGACAATGTTTTGAAGCAATTAATTTTTGTTTTGCATTCCTAAGGAAAAAAATAAAAGGAATGGTTCTATATTTAAGGAAAGTGATCAATTTGGACTGATGATAGTGTTTCTTTTAAAAGTACAAATTCTACTTTGTAACTATAACAAATTTTGTTGTGAATCTTCAGTTTTTTTCTGTAATAGTTATTGCTTTTGAATTATACCTATAATTATCACACCCACCTTTTATTTATATTAAAACACTAAACGAAAATATGTATTTTATTTCTCAACTTTATCCCCCTCACCTCCTCAGACAAATATGGTAATAAGATGTATTTTTCCTTACAAAATAATATACAAACTCAAACATACTTACATACATTTCAATAAAATACACATACATCTCGAACTACTACAAACTAAAAAAATACATACATCATCAAACCTATACAAAATTCTATGAGAATGAGTTATTTGAAAAGAACTGGGTGGTTGGTTGTTGGTCAGTTTGTCTAAAGGACCCCGGTTTATACATAAATTGAGGGAGTTAAGCAAACATTATTTGTAAAAAAGTGAGTGAGTGAGTAAGTAAGTAGTTTGGCGACGAGTCCATTTCAAATACTTACTGTACCATACACAACTGCTGCTTATTGTCTTATAAATACATATATTTTTTTTTTATTCGGCTGGATATTTCAAAATAATATAAGTAAAACTGATGGGTTTTTTGTTGTTGTTGATGTTGTTGTGTTTTCGTAAGTTGTATGAGAGAGTATGCTGCCGATATAAATAAATGTACATTGCATATGGATTTATGTAAATCTATGCCAACCATCTTTACAATAACCTATTCTACTCTACTCAAAACCCCATGTTTTCTCCCTGTCCCTTACACCAAAAAAAAAAAAAAAATATAAAAAAAATAGAAATAAAATATCAAATCATTCTTTAAACAAATATCCTTTTTCTACTTACACACTTAATATATGTATGCATGCTCACATCCATACATACATACATACTTACACCCACATATTAACTTGCTAGAAGCAAACACATGGAGCAAAGTATCAGCAGCATTTAGGAAAAAGGTCCTTTTTCTTAAACTAAAAAACTGGTTTGTCTTAATGTATGTATGTCCTATATGGTTGAATGTGTAAGTTTTAGTTTCTGTGTGTGTGTGTGTGTAGGAGCATATATAGATGTAGAAGTGTTTAAATGTTTGCATAGTAGTTTTTTTTTTCTTTTACCACTACTCTAAGGCTGCTCTCTCTCAATTTTACTTTGACTTTTATAATATTTTAAAGCAAATATACTTTATAATATAACGAGGTTTAAATGAAAAGTTTTTTTTTAAACATTTCCATTGATATTGTCAATTTCCTAGTCAAAACAAGAGAACTTTGGATGAAAAAAGTTTCTTATTGCTTTGAGATTTATTTAAAATTCTTCAAAATAAAACAGCTGCATTAGAATCGAGTTCCCCGCGAGATTCTGCAATAAGCCAGTCTCATGTAAAAGCAGTTTGTCAATTTTTAAGTCATATTAAGTTATATGGTTGTCACAAACATATACTTGTTTACTGTAACCATATATATGGTTGATACAATCATGTGAATCATAAATTTACTATATTATTGTTACCACAATCATATAAATAGTTACTGTGACTATAATATTGTTAAAAATGTTGAAATGGTTACAGTAAACATGCACAACTATATTTCTTTTCTGCGTGTACTTTGACAATCTTTGAAAGCCATGTACTTTTGCATTGTTTATATAGACTGGAAGCCACAACGAAAGAAGTGGAAAGCGGCTTGACATTTAAGGAATGAAGCAGAATTCCCTCTTACCTAAAAGATCACTCAACAGTCGGCTCCCAAACTTTGAGCCGAATTGAGGAGGAGTTTAAGTTTTGACAATGATTTAAGCAATTAATTTTTGTAATATTCAAACAGCCCTGAATTCCTGGGGAAAATAGGCAAGAATATCGTTTCAAATTTAAGGAATTGAAGCAAGTTTTCTTTCTAAAATAAGAGATGTGAATTTTTAAACAAACACATGATTTATCTAAAAAGAGTTTGTGGTTTTTCACTCAATAGTCAGCTGTTAAACTTTGAGACAAATTGTTTTAATAATGATTTAAAGTAGTATTTTGCACATACTGTTGATTATAAGTATCGTTATTATACTTAATGCTGCTTACTTTTAATTTCCTGATTATATGTTTGATGTATGATCTCCAATTTATTTTTCAGTTGATAATTCTAACAAGTGTCAGTCACGTTTATGTTGTAAACGTCTAAATATTCGATCGTCTTCGGTCCCTGGTGGCTATGATTGCCGACTACTGTCTTAAAACAATAAACTTTTGTTATTTCCAGACAGTCTGGAAACCATAGGAAAAAAAGAGAATTTTTGAGAGATCTGTGCTAGTTAAAGAGATTTTTGAAAGTGTGCCTTATATGAAAGCTACGACTAATGCCGGAACGATCGCCACAAAACTTGTTACTGCGAGTTCGGCTTATATAAAACTTATTTGTGTTGAGTTTTGTTTAGATGTCTATATTACTAAGATATTTATGAGAGCTTAACTATTTTCAGATAGGACTATTGTATAAGGGCTAGGAGAAATAATGCACCCATTCTAACCAATAGTTTTTCCAAATTTTGTCAAATTATCTTAAAAATTGCGACCTGTAGTTTAATTACAAGATTTATATGGACGGATGGACATCGCTTAATCGACTCTGAAAGTGATCTTCAGCACTTTGGTATAATTTAACAAGGTCTCTTATCAGTCATAATGTCCTAATATATCACGATTCGGCGGGTCGGCTTAACCGACTCTTAGGCATTCGGCGTTGGTCTCTGAATTGATCAAATATTTTTGCACGTTACAAACATCAGCACTAATCCCACTATGGAGGTGAATGGTATAAATATGTGTATTTGAAAGACAATTTTCTCAGTAAAAAGAAAACAAAGGAAGTCTAAAAGTAACTTTTCATTCGAACCTCGTTTTTAGTACAACTACTGCAACAACATAAACTTCGACAATATAAAATTTATACAATTTGAAATGGATTTCAAAAATGAATTGAAATCCTATACGAATGAACAATTCAAATTATATTTTATTTTCTCTGGTAACAAATACAAACACACACACATACAAACACGTACACTTAAACACATAGATTATATTTCTAAAAAAGGACACATAGTTACTTATACAGTTATACAATCAAACACACGCATAGACACAAACAAATACTTACATAAACACATACTTACAACACTTGTGAATAATTTCAAAATTTTATCCCTTTTTTTTACAAAAAATAAAATATGTGTAATAGAAGTTTCGTAAGTGTATATGTATATAAATGTAAGAGTGTGTGCAAAAAAACACAAACTACATTTTAACCAATATAGAAATAAAATACAAAAAAAAAAACAAAAAAGTTTTTTTTTTGTTTAGAAAATTTTCTAAATTTTCTACCTTAAGTACTTTGGGTCTGTGTCCATTTCTGGTACATTGGAAAATACAACAATATTTTTATATACATACATATGGTAATTGCAAATGTATATGTATGTATGTAAATGTTGGTAAGAGTGTAGGCTAGAATTTTCTTAACTTTTTTTTTTATAATATTTGTATAAGCACGTCCATTTTTATGTTATATTCATTCATATTCGTAAAGAAAAACTAATACCGTGTGTGTTTGTGTACAGCTGTATATATGTAGATGTATGAGTAAAGGACATTCAACATAAGTCCATCTTAGTTACACACACACACACATACATTTATATAAATTTTTGCTCTAACAACTATATTTTGATCCTTGTACATAAATATATGTATGTTCTGTGGAGTTCTTTTTTATTGTTGTTTTTCAAATACAAACAAATCAAGTAAATGTGCGTGTGTATGTGTTTTAGTTTAAATTTAATGTATTTTCTATATTTTATAATCAAGCCTAGGCATGTGTGTGTGTGTAAGTGTATAAGTTTTAGTTATACTTTTACATTAAAATTCAAATTATCCTTTCTTTTTTCCCTTAGCATTTTTTTTTATTTTCATTTCACAATCAAAATATAATTTTATTTGAAGTTTAAGTAGAAAATTAGAATTTCAAGTATTATATTGTAAAAGGAATATTTTTTTCTAACTTTAACTTGTTCTTTGTATCTAGAATTTCTGTAAAATTTTAATATAAAGTTTTTCTTTCATATAATAATTGTATAATTTAGAAATGTTAAAAGAATAAAAGTAGTTGTTAATACTTTTTAACAAAAAAAGTTATTTTTTAAAAGAAATTATTTTTAAAACACAACTCAATAATATGACAATTGCGAAGAAGTGTTTAAAGAGTTTTAAGATCTATTTAATTCTATAAATTACTTTTCTTATCATCAATATATTTTATAGATTTAGCTATCTGCAAAAATTTAATTCTTCTTTTTCTAATAGTAAATGTAAAATTTTTAAACAAAAAAATCCCATTAAAAAAGGTACCTTGTAACAAAAAAAGTACTATTTAACAAAAAGATACCTTTTTACAAAAAAAAAAAAAAAAAAATCGTTTGAACAAAAAAGTTTGTTTTAAAAAAAAAGTTCTTTTTAGCAAAAAGGTACCTTTTTACAAAAAAGTTATTTTTAAGAAAATCGAAAAAAGTATATTTAAACCATAAAGTACCTTTAAACAAAAAATGTACCTTTTAACAAAAAAGTACCTTTTAACAAAAAAGTATTTTTTAACAAAAAATTTCGTTTTAACAAAAAAGTACCTTTTAACAAAAAAGTATCTTTTTACAAAAAAGTTCGTTTTTAAAAAAGTAACTTTTAACAAAAAAGTACCCTTTAACAAAAAAGTTACTTTTAACAAAACAGTATCTTTTAACAAAAAAGTACCTTTTAAAAAAGTATCTTTTAACAAAAGAGTACCTTATAACAAAAAAGTATCTTTTAACAAAAAAGTAACTTTTAACAAAAAAGTGCCTTTTAACAAAAAAGTAACTTTAAAAAAAATTATCTTTTAACAAAAAAGTACCTTTTAACATAAAAGTACCTTTTAACAAAATACTACCTTTTAACAAAATATTACCTTTTAACAAAAAAGTGCTCTTAACAAAAAGGTACCTTTTTACAAAAAAGTTCGTTTTAACAAAAAAGTAACTTTTCACAAAAAAAGTACACTTTAACAAAAAAGTTACTTTTAAAAAAAGTATTTTTTAACAAAAAAGTACCTATTAAATAAGTAACTTTTAACAAACAATTATTTTTTAACAAGTAAGAGAGCTATATTCGGCTGTGCCGAATCTTATATACGCTTCAACAATTTTTTTTTTTTCGAAATTGTTTTTTAAAAGTTTTTTCCCATTTTTTTAAAACAAAATTTTTTAATTTAAAATTTTTTTTGTGAAAAATAGTTTGGGTTAAAAAATATTTTTCCCGATTTTGACCCATTGTAGGTCCAACTTAGTATAGCCTTATATTTATGACTTAGTAATCGAGATATAGATCAAAAATAGGCCAAAAATAGAGGTTGTCTCGGGTTTTTGCTCATATCTCCGTTATATATGGACGGATTTTGCTGATTATAAATAGGAATCTTCTCGAAAGCATGTCTGACAGAATTATTGAAGATTTGGATCCTGAAGATATCTGGGGTCTTCAGAAAATTGATTTCAACAGACATACAGACGGACAGCCAGACAGACGGACATGGCTTAATAGACTCCGCTATCTATAAGGATCCAGAATATATATACTTTATAGGGTCGGAAAATTATATTGTGGAAATTACAAACGGAATGCAAACTTATATATACCCTTCTCACGAAGGTGAAGGGTATAACAAGAAGTTTTTAAACAAAAATTACTTTTTATGAAAAACGTACCTTTAACGAAAAAAAAATCCAGGAAAAATTAACAATTTTCAAAAAAATCTGGAAATTCTAAACAATTGTATTGCCTATATGTAGGCGCTCCATTTGAATTCTAACCTTAAATAAACGCCTTAAAATACAAACTACTTTTTTTAGCAATACAAAATGAATTTGTCATGTGCACAGGCTTTTTCATTTTTTTAAAAAAAAAGTTATTTATCTTTGTCTTACTGCTTAGCCGCTTTCTAAAACATTTGATTTAAATACACACAAAAAAAATTGATAAAACGAAAAACAAATGGTATTAGCATTTAAGTGTTTTCTTTATAAAAACAGAAAAAAAAAATAAAATAAATTTTATTATTTATACGCTTGATGTACATATAAAGTAGTTTCGCCTGCTGTCAATGTCCATTTATATGTGTAGCACCCATCATTTGATCGTTTATAAACACACACCCATATGATTTCTCACACACACACACACAAGCACACATGCTTATTCCTTTAGACTTACACATTCAAACATATTAAAAGAAGTTTTTCTTAATGTAGGCATTTTACACACATACATACACACAAAATCCATCTAAGATTACTATGCCTGCCCCATGCGTGTTAAAGGATAATGTATATTCATCAAATGTTTGTACTTATAAGAAACGTATGTATGTATGCATGTGTGTGTGTTTGAAGGAGTAAGTAGTAGTAGTAGAAAAATAAAACAGAAAATAAATAAACCTAAACGATCGAAAGATATTAATATGAAATACCTAGAAAAATGTTACCAAACTCAAAAAAAATGTAAAAGCATACATAAGTATATTGAGTGAACTAAAGCTAAAAGGTATACACGAGTAGAAATCTAAACTATAGCGAGAAATATAGAGGTTGCATTGTAAATGATTTGGAGTAATGTTAAAATAAATATATAACATTTTTCTATATTAGACAAATGTCAATAAATTTATACAAATCAATAAATTCACTAAGTGCATCGTTTTTTATTTTTCCATAATTTAGTAATTTATGAACCGATTTGTTTAATTTTCTTTAGCATTATATTTAGCACTATGAAGCATATATTTGTTCAAAAAAAGATATTAAAATTATTACATGATAAAGAAAATTTGATTTAAACAAACATGCAAATTAAAATATTTGACATTCCCATAGCATTTTAAGGAATATATAACAATTACCTTTAATTAACTTTATATACAAATTTGTTTAAAATTTTTCAAAACTTTATATTGGAAAAATTTCCAAATCAGTTAAATTATACAAAATTTTTAGATTAAAATGTTATTTATAGTATTTTTATTTAATTTTTTATTCACTCTCGTTACTATTTATGCCATTTTATTTATATTTTCTTGGCAAAGTATCGATGAAGAAGTGTACATTGAAGAAAAAAAAGTAAAAGTGCGTGCATTAGCAATTATTCTACTTACATATTTTGTTGTACATATATATAAAGTTATTGTTGTTTAATAGTACTTTCAACATGTAAGTATCTAACCATATACATATGTATGTGTGCCATTTTCTATATAATACTTATATTATTTGACTAAAACTTTGAGTTTCATACCCATTACCCCAGACTTGGCGTTATTGAGATGATATACGTGAGCTGAAGTTTCAAATGTCAATGTGTACGAAATGGAAAAAAAGTTGTGTACGGTGAGTAATGTATAGGTAGGTGTAATTTATACTTACTACATATGTAATTTTTAAACAGAGTTTTATACAACAACAACAAAAATTTGGTTTTATGGGTAAATGAAATAAATCAATATTTTAGAATTTATTATGATGTCTGGAAAGATGCTATTCAAGCAAGATTGTAAGGAAACCAAAAGTAGGCAATAGCTAATGTTAAGGTAAGAGTAATCAGCAGAAATTATGACAGCCTAAGAAATCAGAAGAAATATTAAAATTAACCTAAAAGTAGGCAATAGTAGCAGATTTATTAAAAAGCCTGAAAGTAAGCTATATTAAAGGAAATTATTTAAATGATTAGCACAAATTATAACAGCTTAAAAAGAGGTAATTGAATTTAAAAAAGCCTAAAAGTAGGCTATAGTTACTCAAGAATATATTGAAAATACAAGAATGAAGCAAAAAGGTAAGGAATTGTTATAGTAAATGAATTTTAAATGACCTAACTAAAGGATATAGTATATAAAACTTGTATTTGTATTGAAAAGTATGTTGAAATTGCGATTTCTTGGTCATTAGTTATATTTTTAAACTTTCTTGGGTCGAAATGACATGCCAAAAATTCTAAACAATTGTAAAGAATATCATAAACCAAAAAGAGCTTGCCAAAGACTTTTATTAATATTTTACTCATCGTGTGTAGTAGTAATGATGAAAATTTTGAGGCCTATATTATTTAAGTTAATTAAATTAACCTAAAAGTAGGCAATACTTAATGAAAAATATACTAATTTAGTGAAATTAATAATTACCTAGAACTAGGCAATTGAAATTCAAGAAACAAAATGAACATGATTCAAATTTCACAAAAAAAAGAAAAAAAATAAATAAAATATGAAAATTGCAACAATTTAAAAAAAAGTTGGAGAAAAAAGCAATTAGTATTGAAATTATTTGAAATCCTATGAGCAGCCAATTGAAACTGAGAGGAAATGGTTAAAATTGCCTAAATGTAGTTAATATAGTGAAGAAAATTAAAAATATAGACAATTTAAAAAATCTGTAAAAAATCCTAAAAGTAGGCAATTAAAATTGATAAAATAGCTTAAAATTAGGCAACAATAATTGCAAATTATATTATTCTTTAGAAAATAAAAGAAAATCCTAAAAATAGGCAACTGAATTTGAAAACATTTTAAATAAACCAGAAAGTTTTCACAAATGTTTCACAACTTTAGAATTTAGAAAAATATTGGCATTACTTAAAAGTAGACAAAATAGTCAATGAAAGTAACATTAAAATTTAATAACATTTTAAAACCACTAAGAACAATAAAAGCTTCATGTTAGAAATTTTAGTGAAACGAAAATATTATAATTTATTTTGCAATTGATGAAATACCTCCATGAAAAAAATCGTTATTAAAAAAAAAAAAAAAAAAAGAAATAAAGGGGGAAGTATTGACTAATCAATCGTACATTGAAGATTTTTCCAGCTTTTAACCCTTTGACGACCACGGGGATACCGGTGTCCCAACACAAAAATATTGAATAACGAAAAAAAATAATGGATTCCATTTTAATTTAAATAAGATCGTAAACGTCTCTCTTATTAATGTGTTTAGATTAAAACAAATTCGGTTGCAGCTTTTATTTTTTTTGCTGTCTTTGATAATTGAAAGTTTTATTGGAACTGTGTTCAAGAATTGTTCAAAAATTAGTCTTATGGTCATGAAAGGGTTAATAATCTTCTTTGTTATATATATAATTCTTCTGTACGTGTATTAGTAACTGAACTCCTCCTTAACGGGTTGGCTGATTTCGATGAAATTGTTTGTGTGAGTTTGAGTGGGTCCCTGAACGGGATAGATTCACAATTGACCTATATAGGTACAATGGGCGTGGCACCTCCCATACGAAGTAAACATTTATTATTGCATATCTGGAGTACTATTATAGTGGGAGTCTTCAAACTTTGTGTGAGCTATAGCAGAACAACGTTTGCCGAGACAGCTAGTATTTTTGTAAGGATATTTTACAAATTGCAAAACTGACAAAAGTTGATCAACATAATATAGGTTCCTAAACATTTTCTCACAAACATGTGAAATTTGATTCATAACTTTTTCACGCCTTCTTTAACAGGGCAAAGTTATGAAATATATCCATATTCAAGGTTTTCTGACACAAAACAAGCTTTACTTGAATAAATAAACTTAGAATTTTAAAAAATTGTAATAATAGAGGCAAATTTAAAACAACTTAAATAAAAATCTCAAAAGTAGGCAATGGTTAATTGGATAATTAAAATTTTTTTCAAGAAAACCTTAAACTAGGCAATATAATTTGTAGAAAAATTTTGATTTCAAATTGTAATTAATATTTCATTGGTCTTTAATTAATAAACTATAAACAGTTTTAAGCTGAAATTGCTAAACACTAATAAAATGCCTTTTGCTACATTACTTTGATACTTAAGTGGCAGTTCATGTCATGTTGCTGCTGCTGCTGTTGTCTGGCAAAATAAAAAAGTTTTACTTGACTACTACAATTTTGTTTTTTTTCTTTTCTTTTGAAAGGAATGAAAACAGCGAGAAGAATATCAAGCCGTGGCATATGTTCAGGCAAACCAATAGAAAGTTTATTTACTACAATTTAATGGGTGCGTTTACTTTAACTATTACTAGTTATTTATATATGTATGTATGTATAAAAAATAAAAAAGAAAGAATATATCTATATAGTTTCTTAGCCAAACAATCAAAGTATGTAAGAACAACTACAAATGTGTTATTAACATTACATTAAGTATAAACGTTTAACAAAAAGTTTTTCATTATTTTTATATATTTTCACGTACAGTTTTTTTTTCTTATACTTTTTTGTGTGTAGATATGTGTGTGTAAGCATAAGTGTATGTGTGTGTTTTTTTTTTGCTTATGTGTCTGTATTTAATATATTAAATTCAAACACGACACGCACTTACAATTTCATGTTGTTATTGCGATTATTTTTATTGTTTTCTTATACATACGTATAGTCTACTTTTAGGTGTAGTTTTTTTGTTTTTTTTGCTATTGCTATTTTTAACGTTCAAAACAGTTAAATTAAACGTACATATGTGTATTTGTGTTATTGTTGTTACTGGTAAAATGTTTAAGTAATGCGCGCGAATATAATGTTTCCGCCTGTTTCCGGTTTTCCGGTGTTTTACGTTGATTTTTCTTTGTCTCTCTTACACGTATTTAATTTCTGTGATTACGCTAAAGCTACACAAACTATGTGTGTTAAGTTTTGTAAGGCAAATTAAATATTTTATGAAAATACAAAAAAAAAAACTATAAATAAAATGTCTAACAAATCAAATCAAAATTTTTATGGCAATTTAATTGCCGGTGTACAAGTAATAATGATAAAATTTTTAAGCCTAAAAGTAGGTTACATAGAAAACCAAGATGGATTACTTAATACTAAATGTAATTAAACAATTTACTAAAGGAATTCAAGAAATCTAAAAACAATAAAGCTAAGAAATTTGGAATTTCATTTAATTTTTATTGTACAAAAGAAAAAGTTCCTAAAATTTAAAAAAAAATCTTATTTTTTTAACCTTTTTTCTTTTACTTTACCAAGAAATTAACATTTTATTACTTTCTTTTTTTCAATCGAAAGCCAAGCAAAAGTAAATATTGTATAATATTTCTATATTATAGCCAAAACGAAATGTAATAATGCACATATGTGTTAAAGGACATTTTAGATATATTTTTCTTTCGTTACAAAGAAAAAAGCTAATATTTTCTTTTGCATTTTAATATGTTTTCGAACTTAACTTAAGAAGATGAAGCACAACTCT
Source organism: Calliphora vomitoria (assembly GCA_942486065.2). Lineage (NCBI taxonomy): Eukaryota > Metazoa > Arthropoda > Insecta > Diptera > Calliphoridae > Calliphora > Calliphora vomitoria. The sequence goes on along the minus strand of OW818030.2, from coordinate 109,304,713 downwards.
AAGAATAAAAGATAAAACTTACATTATTATTATTATTGTTGTTGTTGTGTCACACACAAACAAAAAGGACCACATAAGTCATGAACATTTTTAAAATTAAAATAAATTGTTAAACGAGCAAAAAAAAAAAAAAGAAACAAGAAAAACTAAACAAACACATGATAAAACTTTAAACTAAAGGTTGAGATTTGCTTTATTTTGCTGGCCACAAATAACAAAAAAAAAATATATATAAAAAAAAACAGATTGACAGTATATAAATAAGAGACGTAAAATGAAATAAAAAGAAAAAATAAATATGCTGAGGAAAAATAATGAAAGCAAGTAGAAAACGAATTGGAGAAGAGCTATAGCATGATTTTGTATAAAAAACTTCAAATAAATTCAATAACAAACAGGCTTAAAGGTTTTTTTGCTAAGAAAGGTTTCAAATGTCTGTTTTGAAACAAAATTTGCAACCATGCCCTTTTAAAGGGGGCGTTAATTGTTTAAATAGAGCTTAAGTGAAAGCAAATTAATTCAAAAAAACTTCAATTTAAGAGTTTTAATAAAAGGAATACATCCCTTTTAAATAATGCGTTATTTTTTTCTTGAAGGCGAATAAATTAATGATAAATGTTTCATTAAAACTTTTTTAAGTTTCTAAAAATGAATAATAATTTCTTTAATGGAAGAAAACGTTGGAACCGCGCCCATTTTAGAAGCAAACATTTTTGAAATTTTTTAACTCTTTTAAGTCTTCATTTCAATTCTTTTAAAACTTAAAAAAATTTTCAATATTTTGTTTTTGAATTTTTCAAATTTTTCTTTGATCAATAGTTTGTCATTGTCATTTTCCATCTGTAACAAACTTTTTAATGATTTTTGACGGCTGTCTTCCATTTAGTAATTCTCTTTTTTATAAAAACAAAACCATTTAAAAGGCCAGTACAGACAAAAATAAACAAAACTTCTTTTACTTTTTACAATAAGACAAATATCATTTCTATTTATTTATTTCTTTTTTTTTTTTACTTTTTGGCAAACACCACATGTACATATGTACTACACTCTTCAATTCCTCAAAAAACCCCAAAAAATGAAAATCTAGAGGTATGCAGCCTAAATGTATGCTACATATTTACTATATTATTTTATTTCTTTACAAAATAATACCACATTACCAAAGCCCGTATATTTAATATGTTTTTCTTACATTCTTATTTATTTTTTTTGTTGCTTTCTCTAATATATAATTTGAAAGTAAAAAAAAAGAAATAAAGAAAACATCACTGAGACAACCACAACAAAGAGAGAGAGAGGAAAAACAACAAAACTGTGGACCTTCTTCTTAAGTAAAGAAAAACATTTAAAATTGTAAAGTTTATTTATAAAGGCCAGTTAGTCTTTTACTCATTCACTCACTCTCTGCTTGTCTTTTTTTCACAGCATAGACTTTATTTTCTAAACGCCCTTATATCCTGTTTCCTTTTAATTTTATAAACTACACTAAACACTGACCACTGTTTTCATTATAATGGTTTATTTTTCAAATAACAAAGTTTTCAATTTCATATGTTAAAAGTTTTTGTTGTTGCTACTGTAATTCTTGGTTTTTGATTTTAACAAATAAAAATACAACCACCCTAAATATATGCTACAGTTTTTTTTTGAAATAAGTTTATTGAAATTTCTTTGTATGCTAAAGAAACTTACACATGATGCTTAAGCAACTTACTAGTGGTAGATATTATTAGGTTTATTAGCAGTTCTTTATGTTACTAAAAATCTAAAGTGCGTGCTAATCGTTTTCCATTACAACTAAATCTAATAAAATATAGATTTAGCCCATTATTTTTTACATATACATGCATAATTCTAATTAAACCTAACTCCCATCTTCGTTCTTTTTTTTTAAACTCATGTTAGTCTACAATATTCTTAATGGTTTTTTACTGGGAAATAATCATCTTTATAAATACATATGTATGTTTGTTTTAATATTAGAATTACCTTAAACCTCACACTCTTAGTTTTCCTTACCACATTTCTTTATTTTAATTCCTTCTAACATCTTTTTCTATTGTAATAACCCCACTGCTTTTTTCCTAAACTAAATATTACATGTTGAATTTGTTTTCTTTCTAAAAAATTTCCTTGTTTTTCTCAGAAGCAAACTGATGTATTTTCAATACAATTAAACACGCAATGTTTTAAATACAATATTACTTACACGAATGAATGAATTAATTGTGGATTTAACTTGAAAAAAAGGTTTATCTCTGTATATATTTATGATTATATAAATTTACACATTGAAAACATATTGACATGCTTAGTATATTACCAGCAAATATTGATTAGTTGCTTAATATAATTGCTATAAATATAGCAATTGTTTGTTTTTTTGGTTTAATTGAGGAAGAAAAAGGCTTTAAGACTAATATCTATTAAACGCAACCACAAAGCATTATTAAGGGTGAAATTCTTAAAAGTATTTAAATCATTTAATAAAATATAACAATTAGTAAAGAATTTGTTGGCAGTCTAAAAGGCTTTAAACAATCTTTTAAAAAAATTAGTGAACTTTTAGGCGTTTATACAAAATTCTTAAAAATTAGTAAAGTTTTTAGAAAAATCTGATTTTATCAGAAACAATAATATTTCTACGAAAAATGATCACATTTAATACTTTAGAAGAAGTAGTATATTTCTACTACTATTTTTAACATGGAAATTTTAAGATGTTTTTGGATTTAGATTTTTGAGCTTAATATATTCCATTAAATAAAACACATAATTTACTACTTTTTGTTTAAAAATAGTAGTAAATTTAATACTTTTCAAAAAATTCTCTTGAAAAAATATAAAGTATTAATGATTACTTTATAAACAATATTATTTCTACAAAAATTTAACACATTTAATACTTTTTAAAAAAGTACTATTTCTACTACTATTTTTAAAATGGAAATTTGATGATGTTTTTGGATTTGAATTCTGAAACTTTATATATTCTATTCTATAACAAACATAATTTACTACTTTTTGTTAAAAAATAGTAGCAAATTTAATAATTGTTTAAAAAGTGCAATGAAAAACTATGTAATTTTAAAACTTATTTTATGCTGAAATATATTCTAAGTAAAAATTAGGAAATTTATTACTTTTTAGAAAAAGTAGTGTTTCTTCTACTATTTTGAAAATTAAAAAATAAAGCTATTTCGTACTTTTTGTTAAAAAATAAAAGGAAATTTAATACTTGTATAAAAAGTGTCATGAAATATTATGTGATTTAGCTTTTTATACTATTTAGAAAAAGTAGTATTTCTACTACTATTTTTAAAATGAAAATTTTTACTTGTTTGTAGATTTATATTTTTAAGCTTAATATATACTATTAAATAAGTTACAAAATTTACTACTCTTTGTTAAAAAATAGTAGCAAATTTAATACTTTTCAAAGAAATCCCTAGAAAAACTATGTAGTATTTATGGTTTTTTATTGAAAAATAATATTTCAACAAAAAATATCACATTTAATACTTTTTAAAATAGTAGTATTTTTTACTAATATTTTAGTAAATTAAAATTTTAAGATGTTTTTGGATTTATATTTTCAAGCTATTAAATAAAGAATATAATTTACTACTTTTTGTTAAAAAAAAAATTGTAGTTTTTATAGTAAGATTATAAGAAGAGGGTATTTTGTTTAATCTTTGAAATATTTAGCATCAGCTACTACTATTTCGACCTTTATTCTCTCCATATTAGAAACAAGTAAAAAGCAACCTAATGTACAAATTAACTACTTTTCCTATTGGCGAAAATTTTTTAACCTGATTTAATTTTTAGCTTTTTAAGCTGATTTCATAATTTTCTAACGAAATGAATCCTACATTAAGCATCCTGAATTCTTAATCTTTCCCTTTAAGTCCACAAAAAAGAACAATACCTAGTTTTACATTCTACAAAAGCAAAAAATCATGTTTTTACTGTTTGTGAATTACAAATAATGTCCCATTGTTTTCTTGAGGTTCTTTTTATTTGTAGTTGTAGATGTTTTTTAGTAGATGTCATAAGAATAACATAACACCAGGACTATTTACATTAAGTATTGAACGTTTGAATGTATAATAATCTACATATACATACATTATAAATATCCTTAAATAAAAAAAAGAGAATAATAATAATAATACAAACACACATGTTAATGGTCGTTAACAGGACATAAGAATAGATATTGAATGTTTATAGATTATTATAATCATAATAAACAAAAAAAATATAAAAATACATACTCATTCATGGCTTAAAGGAATAAACAACATCCTTAAATGAAAACAAAATATAAAATAAAAACCAAGTCATTGCTTGGCAACCCTTAACTACATACATACTTCCTACTAAACACCCTGCACCCTTCCTTTTCCTTTGAACACACCCTGTACACACAAGCTCTACAGTTACGCTCATCTTATTACACACACATAAAACGTATGGTCAGTTTAAATAGATGTGTATTGAATATTAAAAAACTAAAGCAGAAGAACTAAGCGCCGGTACATATGCAATATTATATTGTATGTATTATAAATATTGTTAATATTGGACAAATGTTAAAAATAATAATATTTTATATGTATTTGTATGTGCATAAAGATAATTTAATGGTAAATATGAACATTTAGACAATCCTCTAAAGATGGGTCATCAAATATTTTGAGGGTATAAAACACATTGACTAAATGTCTTTGATTATTATTATGAAAATTATTTCCAATATGTATATAAGAGTGAGTAAAACAAGGGGAGGGTGGGGATTTCTATCTATATCTATAATCATAAAAATAATTTTTAGTTATTGTTTTCAAGTATTTTTCGATGACACTAAATGTGCAAATAAAATCGCTTTAGATTTGCTTTGTATTTATATATATTAAAAGATATTAAGTGTTAAATTGAAACACGTTTTGGCCATAATCCTGGTAATTGTACTTAAAATGTGGGTATTAGCTTAAGAATTATTGTAGAGAAAAAAACAATTCCTGTATAAACTTCATTTCTAGCAAGATTTTACACCTTTTTTGAATTAAACATATTAAATAATACAAAAAAATTATAATAAATGTTTTATATAAATATTAATAAATACATGATATAAATAAGGCAAGCAATATTAATTTTAATGACATTTAAATCAAGTTTAAAATCGTTTTTAAAATGGAACCCAGCTCCATTCAGCATCAACTTAAGAAATGAGCATTTGCTCTTTCAAATTAATTTGGGTATCAGTTTAATTTATTTTTTTTTTTCATAATTTAAAGTTTAATTAAAGCTTTTTGCAAAAGCTTTTGTGTGTTATTTAAACTTAGTTTAACGAAATACTTTAAAATTTCATAGATTTCACACAAATTGCTATTTTTTATGACAAAAACTTCAATCAGAGCTTTTAAAAGAGCTTTTGTTTGGTTAAACTAGAATTAACGAAATTATAGCAGCAAATGTAATATTTTCTTTTCAGCTGAGGATTAGTTAAAATTGGTTTAAAGAAATACTTTAAAATTACATTAAAAGACTTAAAGCTTTATTATAATATGAATCAATCAGCAAAAAAGTAGTTTTATAATCTATAAGTAAAGCTTGCGATCAATTAAACTCAGTTTAACTAAATAATCTTAAAATTATAGTAAATCGCAGTCAATGCGAAAAACTTTTATAAATATTTTGTCCAGTTAAACCTAATTAAATAATCACAATATATGTGATACTTTTTCCTTGAGATTCATAAATTAAAGAGTACTTAATAGGTTAAATTGAAGATTTGTTCTATAAGAACTTTATTTACAGTCTTTCGAAAGGCTATTTTCTATAAATCACTGTTTTATTGAAGCAGTTATTTAGATTCATATTGTAGTTTAACAACAAGTTAAACCATGTTATCTACATAAACCAAAGTTTAACCCAATAACATGTTTTCTTTAAACTTAAAGCTTTGAAGTCTTTTAAAATGAGCTTTCATTCATTTTGTGCTAAATATATTTTGATAGGTTAAACTGAGTTTAGTGAAGCCAAGTTAAACTCAACATCATATTTTTTTTTAATAATTTTCCGATTTTTTTAAATTTTTTTGAGTGCCTGAAAGGCATCTCCAACTAAACATTAACTTTATAGAATTTTAAATAAATGTACAACTTCAAACACTTTCCAAAAACTTCAGGTTAAGCCTTAGTTAAAAAGCATTTCATGAATTTAAAACATGTTTTAAAAGGCAGTTGACAGCTTAAACCCAGTTTAGTTAAACAATTAATCATGTTAAGCCAAGTTTAACTCAACAAATTTTTTAAGCAATTTGAAGAATAATAAATTATTGGTGTAATCTTTCAATATGTTAATCGTAGTTTAAAAAAATTATGAAAAATTCTGATTCTGATTGTTAAATCTAGTTTAACTAAACTTTAGCTTTATAAAAATCTGCATTTCCAATTACAAACATGTTCTAAACAAATAAAGTCAAAATGTTAATTCTTATTTTAAGAGCTTTAAACTAGAGGATTGGTTAGAAAGCTTTCGATTTATTAAACCCAGTTTAGCTCAGTAGCATTTATTTGGCAATAGTTTAAATTATTTTAAAACTATTGCTAAAATCTTTGGATTTATTAATCTCAGTTTAACAAAAGGTTGTTGTAAAGTTTAATTAAACCTAGATTAATTAAACCTAGTTTAATTAAAAATCTGGAATCAGAAGCAAAAAAGACCAAACAAAAACTAGAACTTAAATAGAGTTTACATATAGTTAGTAAACATTAATGACAAAATGGAGCTGGGTATTTATATATATATATGTTTAACAACCTTTACATTAAACATAATGGCAAATGTAATATAATTTTTAATTTTCATTATAATTTTGCAATTTTCACACTTACTTAACTAATTTATCATAAGCCAATTGTTCCAATTGTTTTTTTTTTTTTTTGTTAACTTAAAAACTTTTGTATAACAATTTTCCCTGGTTTTTCGATTTGCCATTATTTAAATTACTTTTCAAATAATGATTACTACATGCTTATTGATTTTATTTATCATATAAAACAGAATAAAAAAATGCAAAATAAAAGTTAATTAGATCCAATTGGTTTTTAATTTTTGAATTTTCTTTTGAGTTTATGATTTTTAAATACTTTTTTTTTTGTAATTCAAATCGAGATGAGCAAATTTTGTCAACATAACAACAAGAGGCAAATATATATGTATTCAATATATGTATTATTAATTAAGTAAATAGAATTTTAAATGTTTGTTATTACAGGATAATATAAACGTTTGGACTTACCGAAATCATTAGCAGCCATACCGGAAGGACCTGGCAAAAGGCCGGGTATACCTTGTAAACCTAAAAAGGCATTGGGGAAGGAATGAGTACGTTGATTGTCCATAGAGTCCATAGTGCCATCATGTTGGCCATCACCGCGATCAGAGGGTTCAGTGTCGGAGCTGTTTGAGTCCTCGCCAGCACTTTGTGCATGTAGGGAAGCCATATCGGGATGTTGCTTCTAAAGAAAAAGAAAATAAATAAAAGAAATAGAAGATAAAATCTCATTAAACATATGTAAATTATTAGTTTTTTTTAAGTCTATCGTTTTGCTTTTAATTTATAAGTTATGTCTGTTTTTATTTTAAAATCTCTTTAAAATACTTACCTGTAAACCATTTGTATTTTCCAAAGCCTGACCCAACAACGATTCGCGCATTTCACGATCTCTATCGTGTGAGGTCTCACGACTGCGATCACGATTACGTGTTAGTGGATGTTGACCAGCTACGGGGAATTCACGATCGATTAACAAACGTTCAGGACTAATGCCATGTTGGGCACGAAACAAATCGGCACTCTTTATTCTTTTCTGGGGAGGAGGCGTCAAATGATTATTACGATTACTATCCGAATCCGATAAATCCCAATGATTAGCCTAAATATCCAGAAAAATAAAAGAAAATAGAAAAAATATTATAGCAAACCCTTTCATAATTTCGCGACAAATCTGTTTTCCGGAAGTGTCTACATTACTTTATTGCTATTGTTTGGTTTTCTTACGGGAGACGCTGACGAGGCCTTCAATTCCTGTATGGCAGGGGTATTTCCATTATTTGTATTGTTGTTACTCTTATTATTGTTGTTGTTGCTGCTGCTGTTATTGTTATTATTGTTGTTGTTGTGATTATTATTGCTGCTGTTGTTATTGTTAATGTTGCTGCTGCTGGTATTATTTAATAGATTATTTAAAGGTGTTGTCGACCCCAAAGAAGGTGTTGTGAATGGTGAGTTGGAGGAATTGCTTAGAGCCTGGGTGGCAGCTGTCAGAAAATTCAATTTGTTCGTACTGCCCGATAGTTGACTGTTCAGCGAACTGCTGAGTTTGTTGGAGGGCGTGGAGGAAGCGAGTGCGGGTGTGAATGAGGCCGAAGAGCCATTGTTGACATCGGCTAAACCACGTATCTGTAGTAAATGGGCGGTTTTTAGGAATTCCGGCAAATGTTCATGACCCACATTGACTTCGCCGTTGTACATAAAGCTGTAAAGTTTGGGGGGGATTAAGGGAAATTAAATTTAATTTTTTCAAAACAAAAGCTATTTTTTATCAGAAAAAATATTATTTTTTTTAATTTTTCTACACAAACATTTTCAATAAACAAATATTTTTCACAAAATAACATAAAAACATTTTTCACTGAAGAACGTTTTAAAAAGCTTTTTAGCTGAAAAAAACTTTTTTTCACAAAAACTTTTTTTTTTAATAAAAAACGCTTTTTATTGAAAAGCGTTTTTCAATAAAAAAATTTTTTCAATAAAAAACTTTTGTCGTTGAAAAAACTTTTTTTAATAAAAAACTTTTTTCATTGAAAAAGCTTTTTTCACTTAACAATGTTTTCATTGAAAAAGCTTTCATACAATTTTTTTTTTTCACTAAAAATATTTTTTTATTGAAAAAGCTTTTTTCACTAAAAATCATGTTTTACTAAAATACCTTTATGTCATTAAAAAAGCTTTTTTCACTCAAACAAACGTTTTTCATTGAAAAAGTTTTAAAACAAAGCTTTTTTCATTAAACATTTTTTTGTTGAAAAAAGCTATTTTTTTTTTCTCACACTCACCTTAATAAATTCTCCACATCGTCGGCCGGCACATCTCTTAATATAACAATGGGATGCTCGCAAGGATTCGCCTTCAACAGCTTACGAAAATAGGGACTACAAGCACTCAGCACGACCTTGTGAGCGGTAAAGGATCTTTCATCACAGGCCAATGTGACATCGACAAAATCTTCCTCATCTCTTAAATGACGAAATGAACTCAACATGGAGGTTTGATAATCGTTCCATTTTAAAGCATATTGTTGTTGTTGCTGTTGCAGCTGTTGTTGCTGTTGCTGTAATGTTGCACTGATTATAGCAGCCGTTTGCTGTTGTTGTGTCTGTTGTTCCATGGCGGATGAAGGTGCTGGCGAAGTGGCCAAATTTGTGTTGGCTGTGGAGGCTGTGGTGGCAGGCGGTAAAGGTTCCATTTTAACAACCCCTGCGTTATTATTCTCTGCTGTTTGTAATTGTGTTGATTCAGTCATTTGCGTCGTAGTGTTTGGTTGGGGGGAGGAAATCAAAATTTGTTTTTTTTCTTTTTTGTTTGTTTCTTTTTGTTGTTTTGTAATAAGAAGTCAATTTATGTTAAGAGATTTTGTTTGTAGTTGTCTAGTTTAAAGGGTTTTTTTTATAGAAAAAACCTTTTAGTTTGTTTTTATGTTTACTTTTGTTTGAGAGTATTGTTTAAATTATTAATAGTTTTGTTTTTAATATGCAAACTAGGCCATTAAGGATTTTTTGTTGTTTTTTTTTTTTGGGGGGAATTTGTTGTCTTTATAAAATTTTGTTGGGAGGATTTTTTGTTAATAAAGTATGTTCAGCTAAAGTTCCATTGTTTCTTTTTTTGTGTGTGTGTTTTGTTGTTTGCAAAATTGATGTTTTGTTTTGTAGATTTTTAACGAAATGACCCAAACATTTGTTTTGTTTTGTTGAGTATTGTATTGTTTAGCTATTAAATTTCAATAAGTGGACGGAATTCTGTAAGTAAATAAAGGAAAAATTTTAGAATTAGTATTGTAAATATGTAAAATAATAAATAAATATTTATTTGTTAAAAAAAAACACTTGAATTGTGATAAAAAGAAACTATTTCAAATGAAAAGGGTGTGTTAAGATTTTGAATACCAAACATTAACTGTGTTGTTTTCTATTTAAATGCCTTAAAAGCATATTTTTGCTTTCAAAGGCTGCTGAAAGCTATTTATAGATTTGAAAAATTTTCTTTTTTTTTAATTCTACTTTCTATTTAAAAGAGGAATTTAAAATCAACCAAATTTAGTGTAATCAATTTGGGTATTTAAGACACTTCCCCATTATAAAACAACTTCCCCAGATGGGTGATATTTTTATTAAATTTGGGAATACAAATAATAATTTAAATTAATAAAATGTGGAGATTTCTTTTAAATTTTAAACTTTTAAGACACTTCCCCAGACAAAACTCAACTTCCCCAGACAGGTGATTTTTTAATTTAATTTGGGAATTGGATAATATAATTAAATTAATAAAATATTAAGATTTGTATTCAATTTGCAACTTTTAAGATACTTCCCCAGACAATAATGAACTTCCCCAGACAGGTGATTTTTTAATTAAATTTGGGAATATAAAAAATAATTTAAATTAATAAAATGTGGAGATTTCTTTAAAATTTTAAACTTTTAAGACACTTCCCCTAGCAAAAATCAACTTCCCCAGACAGGTGATTTTTTAATTTAATTTGGGAATTTTATAATTCAGTTAAATTAATAAAATTTTAAGATGTGTATTCAATTTGGAACTTTTAAGACACAACCCCTAGCAAAAATGAACTTCCCCAGACAGGTGATTTTTTAATTAAATTTGGGAATATAAAAAATAATTGAAATTAATAAAATGTGGAGATTTCTTTAACATTTTAAACTTTTAAGACACTTCCCCAGACAAAAATCATCTTCCCCAGACAGGTGATTTTTTAATTGAATTTGAGAATTTGATGAGTTTTCTTTTTTATATTTAAAATTAATTCCTAAATATAGTGTAATAGTTAATGATGGCTTAAGTTTGATTTTAAATTTTAGAAGACTTTTCTAAGCTTATTTCTTTCAATTAATGTTTTTTAAGTCTTACGTTTTATTTAGATTCAAGCTTAAATATCTATGAACCTACTGTACTACTTTGTTTTTATTAAATTTAAGTTTCTGACACAATTAAATTTGTTTTACTATTTTTAGAATATTATTTTTTATTATTCTTTAATAAATTTTAATGAAACCCATAAAATATCGACACAATATTAACAATATTAAACTTAATTTCTTTAACAAAGACTTTTGAAATTACCATATGACCGGTATTGACCTTTTTTTTTGCTATGCTTTAACTGTTAAACAAAAGAACTTTAAAATAGTTTTAACCAACGTATAATGTTGATAAAATGTAAATTAAGATGAACAAGATTTCTTGCTTAACTCTCATTAAACTTATGAAAGAATAAATAAAAAATCACCATTAACAGTGACACCACAAGAAAAAAAAAAGAAGCAACTAAATTGTCATCATTAAGGGGCGTAACTTGCGTAGATTTAATCACTTTTAATACATATTATTACCGCTCTATACTTTACACTCACTCACCTCTCCAAACACAAACACTCAACGAAGTAATCAAATGTATTGAAACTACATACAACTACAACACAACTAAAATGTAAAGAAAACTGAAAAAAAAAACAAAACAATCAAACTCACACAACAACTACACACTAAAATAATAAACCTACAACAATGAAGAAAAAAATAAATAAACTATACATTAAAAACAAATACACAATGAACAAGAAAAAAAATGTACAAACAAAAAATAAAAATAATACATACATACATACATATAATAAAAACAACAACACAATAATTTTAACCAATGAAAACTACACGCACATTAAATACCAACAACAAAAATAAATACATAAATGTACATGTTGGCCAATAAGAGAGATTAAAATAATAAAACAAAAAAAAAACTCATACAACAACAGCAACAACAAACTAAAAATTATTTTTATTTTGTAGTTGTAGTACGTACTAATAATAACAACAACAACATGTTAGTGTGTGGTAAGAGATCTCTATTTATTGTCGTTGTATTAAATACTCTCACCCATACATTTAGTTTTTACAAAAAAAAAAAACTATTTTTTTATTACATAAAGCAGGTTACAATGTATAATTTATTTTTTCAAACTGTTTTCTATACAATTTCAATAATTTAAAGATGGAGCTAAGTTAGAAAAAAAAACCTCTTTGATTGTTTTTTATTATTATTATTTCTTTAAAGAAGATGGCAGATGATGGAAAAAACCTTAAAATAGTTAAAGTAAAAGCAATAAAACAAATATACAAATGACGTCAATACAACTTACAAAATGTGGATTATTTAAAAAAAAACCAACGCATTTTAAAATTTAAATACACACACACATTAATTTGCTAACATAGTTAAAATTTCAAATGCTTTTAAATTGTTGTAACGGTTTCTATTTTTAAATACAAAAAATTAAATAAATTAGAAATTGTAATAAAGACACAAAAATGTCTTCAAAAGATATTGTAAATGGATAATAATTAACAATTGGTCAATTCACAAGGTCTCTTATCAGTCATATTGTCATAATGTCCTAATATATCATGACTAGGCGGCTCGGCTTAACCGACTCTTAGGCATTCAGACAGATGATTTCATAATAAAATTTGGGAATTTTATAAAATAGTTTAATTTATTAAAATAACTTCCCCAGACAGGTGATTTTATACTTAAATTTGGGAATTTGATAAAATAGTTACATTTATTAAATACGCATATTTCTATTAAATTTTAAACATTTAAGACAATTCCTATGGCAAAAATCAACTTCCCCAGACAGGTGATTTTATAACTAAATTTGGGAATTTGATAAAATTGTTACATTTATAATATACACAGATTTCTATTTAAATTGGATTTTTAAAGACACTAACTGCGACAAAAATCAACTTCCCCAGACAGGTGATTTTATACTTAAATTTGGGAATTTGATAAAATAATAAAATATATTAAATACTCATATTTCTATTAAATTTTAAACATTTCAGACAATTCTTATTGCAAAAATCAACTTCCCCAGACAGGTGATTTTATACTTAAATTTAGGAATTTGATAAAATAGTTAAATTTTTTAAATACGCATATTTCTATTAAATTTTAAACATTTCAGACAATTATTATTGCAAAAATCAACTTCCCCAGACAGGTGATTTTATACTTAAAATTGGGAATTTGATAAAATAGTTAAATTTATTAAATGCGCATATTTCTATTAAATTTTAAACTTTTAAGACAATTCCTATGGCAAAAATCAACTTCCCCAGACAAGTGATTTTATACATAAATTTGGGAATTTGATAAAATAGTTATATTTATAAAATACACAGATTTCTATTAAATTTTAAACATTTAAGACAATTCCTATGGCAAAAATCAAATTCCCCAGACAAGTGATTTTATACTCTAATTTGGGAATTTGATAAAACCGTTTAATCTATTAAATGTACATATTTCTATTAAAATTGGAACTTTTAAGACAGTAACTGCGACAAAAATCAACTTCCCCAGACAGGTGATTTTATACATAAATTTAGGAATTATATCAAATAGTTATATTTATAAAATACACAGATTTCTATTCCAATTACAACTTTTATGATACAAACTGCGACAAAAATCAACATCCCCAGACAGGTAATTTTTGACTTAAATTTGGGAATTTGATAAAATTGTTAAATTTATAATACTCACAGATTTCTATTTAAATTAGATTTTTTAAGACACTAACTGCGACAAAAATCAACTTCCCCAGACAGGTGATTTTATACTTAAATTTGGGAATTTGATAAAATTGTTAAATTTATTAAATTTATAAAATATACATATTTCTATTAAATTTAAAACATTTAAGACAATTGCTATGGCAAAATTCAACTTCTCCGATAGGTAATTTTTTTATTAAATTTTTTTAAAATAGTACTTTTTGGAAAAAAGTACCAAATGAGTTTAATAATTGCAATATTTTTATTTGCACATTTAATTAAATTATTTAAATATATACCATATAAAAATCTGGATTTTTTTTTAAAAAGTACCAATGAAATGGAGCGAAATAAAAAAAAGTACTTTTTTTAAAAGTACCAACAATTATTTTCATTAATAAATCTTCAATTTACATATCTAAGTATTTAATAAAAAAATTAATGTTAAGTAGTTATTTAAAAAAGTACTTTTCTGAAAAAGTACCAAACATGTTTTAAAACTATAAAATTAAAATTTATAGATATAGTAATACATGCTAAACTAAAAATTCATATAAAAACAGCAATTTTTTTTTAAAAAGTACCAACAAATTTTGAATTAGAGCCAAATAAACAAAAAGTACTTTCTGAAAAAAAGTACCAAAACTTATTTTCAAAAATAAAAATTAAATTGAAATATGCAAATAATCAAACAAATAAGTTTCTCAGTAGTACTAACTAAAAAAGTACCAAAAAAAATTTGAAAAAGAACCAAATATACAAAAAGACATTTCTACTTAAGCCAATGAATGTAATATAAGTTTAAAATAAAAATGTATTTAGTTATTATATTGATTTGTTATTAATTACACAATTAGTGAATAAAATGTCCCAAATACCTCAAATCATAACGGGTTTTTTTGTTCTCTATTAAAAACCAATTCTGAAGATTACCGTCTTCATTATTCATTGATTGCGTGCAATGACATGTTTTTTATTTTCTTTCAATAAAATAAAATTTCTTAAATATTTAATGCTGGCTTTCTCCTTTTAGTAGTTGTTTTTAAATTTTTGTTTCTTGTATTATAAAGATATTGTTTGAATACTTATTAATTGTCGCTGCTAAAGCAAGAGTTAAGTTAACAAAATTTCTTCATTTTTTTTTCTTTTACCCTTCTCTATTATTATTATTATTATTTTATTGTAAATGATGCTGGTTTTTAATTTCTTTATATCTCAAATATCTATGTGTGGGTATTTTAAGAAAAAAAAAATCTATTTTATTATTGTATTATTTTTCGTTGTTGTTGTAGTGGTATTAGATTAAATACAACAACCTCATATGTATGTTTCTAAATCTGTACATATAAAAAAAAACCTCTACTTTTTTTTTAAGTATTTTTACCTAATTTAATTTATGGCTGATTTATGTAAATTTAAATTCGTTTCTTCTTAGTTTTAGTTGTTTTCTTCGTTTTTTCTTTTCTTCATTAAATACTTTATTTTATATATATATTTTTTTTTTTTTGGTATTTTATGTACCACCAATCGATGATGATGTTGTTTGGTTGATGACAATAAATTCATGTATTTTTGTAGCTATTTAGGATTTTAACGTGTGTAGTTTTTGGTTTGCTTTGGTTTTAATTTAGAATATTTGTTTCTTTTTCTTTCTGGATAACAATTTTATTTTTTTTTTTATTTAATGTCTTTTGTCTCAAAGTTCATTGACATTATTGTACCAATAAACTAATATAATATGAGTTTAATACTCTAGTAGTAAGAGGTGCTGTTTTAAGATTTCGTTTAAAGAAAGTTTAAAATCAATTGGAGTTAGAGAACGTGTTTCTTTTTTTGTTAAATAAAAAGCCATATTATTCAATAACTAATTAATTTTATTTCACAAAATATTAATTTTAATGATTTTTTGCTTTAATTTGATGTTAATTTGTTTAAAGTTTTAGATTTTTTTTATGATTTATAATAACTTTAATAAAGATTTTAAGTTACGTTTTTATAAGCTTTAATACTACTATTTTTTCATGTGGTACTTTTTTTAAGAATATATTATTGTATTTCACAATATTTTAATTGTTTGTTTAAAACTTTTAAATCAAAAGACATTTTTGTTACTTTTTTCAAAAAGAACAATCAACAATATTGATACTTTTTCCAAAAAAGAAAAAAAAAAAACATTTTTAATTTTTTTATGTTAAAACTTTATGTTAGAGAAAAACCTTTTAAATCATCCAAAAATTTTTAAAAATAGTACTAGAAAACAGAAAAGTACTTTTTAAAAAATTAGCCAAAATGTATTCTTGATTATAAAACTCTGTTTTAAATACCCAACAAAAGAAATATTTTAAAAGACTCCTATTTTATAAAAAAGTACTTTTTTTAAAACAAAAAAAAATTAATTTGTAAAATTTAGTTTATTTAAAGAAAAATTTTTAAATCGGAAAAATATGGAAAAAGTACTCTTTGAAAACTGTACCAACATTTATTTTCAATCATAAAACTTAAGTTTAAATATCAAATAAAAATATACATATTTTAAAAAGTACTATTTTATAAAAAAAAGTACTAAAAAAGATATTTTTAAATGTAAATTGAGTTTTTTATGTTAAAACTTTATACAGCAACATTAAAAAAGTACTTAATATACAAAAAGTATCAAACATTATTTTGTATAGGAAATTGATATAATCTGAAAATTAATAAAAGGGATAAATAAACAAATTTTGTCCAGAATTTATGCGAAAAGTCTTTAAATTAAAAAAAAAAAAACAAATTTTAACACTTTTTTAAAAAAGTATTTTTTTTTTGGAAATTGTAAAAAGTGAAAAATTTTGATATTTTTTTCAAGATTTTTTATTGTTTTATATGCAACTAAAGTTTTATGGTTGAAATAAAATTTTGGTACCTTTTCAAAAAAGTACTTTTTTATTATTTAGTACTTTTTCAACATTTTGATTGTTACTGACTTTTAAATTAACTTTCTTTTAAAATCAGTATATATAACAATGAAAATGTTAAAAAAGTACTAAATAACAAAAAAGTACTTTTTTTAAAAAAGTACCAAAATTTAATTTCAACCTTAAAAATATTGTTGAATACAAAACAATAAAAAATATCAAAAGTTTTCACGTTTTATAATTTACAACAAAAAAGTACTTTTTTAAAAAAAGTGTCAAAATTTTTATTTTTAAATTTAAGCTTTATATTAAATTCATATAATACAATAATAACAAAAAAGTATGTAATATACAAAAAGTACCAAACATTATTTGTATAATTTGAAAATTAATATAAGGGATAAATAAATAAATTGGCAGAATTTATGTGCTGGATTACATAGCTTAGTTTTTATGTGAAAAGTCTTTAAATAAAAAAGAAGTAAAAAAGTACTTTTTTTGTAAAATTGTAAAAAGTGAAAATTTTTGATATTTTTTCGAGATTTTTTATTGTTTTTATTCAACTAAAGTTAAAAGGTCGAAATTTAATTTTGGTACTTTTTTTAAAAAAAGTACTTCTCTATTATTTAGTACTTAAGCAATATTTTGGTTGTTACATATACTGACTTTTTAATTAATTTTCTTTTAAAATCATGAAATAGTATTGTTGAAAAGGTACTAAATAACAAAGAAGTACTTTTTTACAAAAGTACCAAAATTTAATTTTATCCTTAAAACTTTTGTTGAAAATAAAACAATTAAAATATCAAAAGTTTTTAGTTTTTATAATTTTCCAAAAAAAGTACTTTTTCAAAAAAGTACCAACATTTTTAATTTAATATAAAATAAGCTTTTAAGGACATTTTTTAAAAACTATGTAATTTGTTTATTTATCCCTTAAAACAAACCCTTTAGTCACTCAAAATTTGTTTTTATTTCTTTTTAAGCCTTAAAAGAAAGACCTATCAACAATTTTCTTTGAATTTCATTGAAATGACTCATATTTTTCTTTAAAATAACAAACATTTCAATCACTTCCTCCCCCTTACTCTAAAAAAATCTGCACATTTTTCGTTGTTTTTTTTTTTTTTTTTTTTTGTTCTTTTAAAAAGTGTCTGTGTTGGCTTGTGTATACAACTTTGGTTTTTCTACATAAAAACAATTGAGCAATTTGTTATTTTTTGCGTTCATTTCTTTAGTTTAACATAATAAACATTTACCACACATTTATTTTACGATTATTTCAACGCGTATTTATTTTTATTATGTCGCTAAGATATTAAGACATAAACAACTACATAAAATATCAAAAAATAAGAAGAACAAAAAAAAAAAAAAAACAAATGTTTATAAATATATTACAAATAAACAAGGCTACAAAAAGTAGCAGAGGAACTTAACATAAACACATCAAGAAAAATATGAATTTTTTATAAAGACAACAGGCGAAAAAGTACCTACTATATGGTATTATGTGTATAAAAGCAAACATACTCCTAAAGAGGCAAAGGAATGACAAGAAGGAAACAAAAATCCGCAAGTTTGCTTAAATACGAGTAAGTGGATACAGGGGTTGTACAACTAAAGCAAAAGAAAAGAAATATTTAAAAAAAAATTTCCTTTAATTGTGAAAAATTGTATTAAATAACTTATAAAATAAAAAAGTTAAAAAAGTACTTTTTCATAAAATAGTACTAAAAATCTTAAAAGTACTTTTTTGAAAAAAGTACCCAAATTTATTATTAATTTAAATTAATTTTCTGTTAATGTTATATACTCTAATAAAATTTGAAAAAGTACCAAAAACAAAAAAGTACTTTTTGGAAAAAGTGCTAAAATTTATAATTTAAAAATTTGTTATTATAAGTAATAGAAACAAACATATTTAACATTTTTATGAAAAAAATAATAAATTTTCCTAATTTTTGTTAGTGTCTCCTGTAATTTAGCCTCCTCCTGTCTCATACATAAAGTATTTATTGTTCATAAGTAGCGTAAAGAAAACCCCCTAAACAATTTTGCTCATAAACTTTCAAATAAGATGAGAAATAATATGTATAAAAAAAGGGGTGGCTTGTGACTCTGCTGCCAGTGTATTAAGTTAAATATCAATTTACAAAATACATAGAACTCGTTATTGAAATGAAAAGTAAGCGTATCATCAAAATATATACGTACTTATGGTACTAATAGCAATAAATATGCCATAAACCATATGTAAATAAAATTGTATATAAAAAAACTAGAAATATATACTATGATTGTGATACTGAAATAATACCTAAGATTGTAAATAAATATGTAATGCAAATAGAAAAACAATGCTTAAAAAAGGGCCAGACAGTAGTTGGTCATTCCCTTAATATTAGAAAACGTTTTTCGGTTTAGACAAAAAAAAAAAAAAAAAATTCAAATTAAAATGTCAATATCTAACGAATTTAATGTAATAATTAATTAGATTTTATATGGATGACCATTACCAGCAGTGGTGGATATAAAACCCAAATCTACAACTACGTGAGAGACAGGCAGCTTTGTTACATACATATAACTAAATTTGCTCACTTTTTTGCACAATTTTAGAAATTTAATTAAATTTTATAAATATTTTTATAGAAAAATCCTTCAAAATACACCATCATTCCATAAATTTGTTTAACATTTTAAGCACTAAAAACTCATTTTGAATAAACTCTACTCGATCTCCTTTTTGATTTGCTAGCTAATTTATTTATTGCTCCAACAAAATTTCATTTACACATACTAAATATATAATACAATCGTTTGTTTCTTCTATCTGGCTGTTCAAATGTACTTGCAAATTATTGTAATAGATTTCCTACAAATATAAATTGAATAATTTGAAGTAATTAGTACACAGCTAATTGTATTAATGATTTATGTAAATGTTCTCTTGTTCCATACACACAATTGAACTTTTAAGTTACAACAACATAAGTAAACTGACACAAAAGTAAAATGTCATAAGAAGTAATAACAAACATCAAAGACAATTAAATAGAAACATCACAAAGTCAATTAAACAAACGTATATACTACATACATACAACATTTAGTTACCACTTAAGAATTTTACACTTAAAATTTGAATATTTATTAGTAGAACAATATTAAAAGAGTACCTAAAAGCCAAAAAAGTACTTTTTCGGAAAAGTATCAAACATAAACTTAATTCTAAATAAAAAAACAAAGAAATAAAAAAAGTACTAAAATTATAAAAAGTACTTTTTTGAAAAAGCATTAAAAACTTATTTCCATAGGTTAAAAATTCAATTTTTTGGGAGAAATTTTTAATCAACAAAAAAATATTGTAAAAGTACCAAATAACCAAAAAGTACTTTTTGCGAAAAAGTACCAAATATAATTTTTAAGCATAGAACTGTACTTTAAATAAGAAACAAAGAAATTAAAATGTAACAAAATTATAAAAAGTACTTTTTTTTGAAAAGGTACCAATTTAATTTTTAAGCTTTAATCTCAATTTTTAAAAAGTACCAAATATCAGAACAAAACGTAATACAATTTATCAGCATAGAATTCTACTTTAAATGAAAAACCGAACAAAGAAATTAAAATGATAAAAAGTACTTTTTCTTTAAGGTACCAATTAACATTTTTAAGCTTTAACTTAAACTTGATACATACATTTTTAGAAAACCTCTAAAAAGTATCGAAAAACCACAAAGAAATGGCAAAAGTGATAAAATTATAAAAAGTACTTTTTTGAAAACTTGTTTTCACAGGTTAAAAATTTTATTTTTTGGAAGAAATTTAAAAATTAACAAAAAAATATAGAAAAAGTACCAAATAACAAAAGAGTACTTTTTGCGAAAAAGTACAAAATATAATTTTAAAGCATAGAAATCAACTCTAAATTAAAAACTATGAAAATTATAAAAAGTACTTTTTTTTAAAAAAAGTACCAATTAAAATTTTTAAGTTTTAACCTCAATTTCACACATTAAATTGAAGAAAACCCCTAAAAAAGTACCAAATATCAAGAGATGTCCTTTTTGGAACAAAACTTAATTTTAAATAAAAAACAACAAAGAAATGGAAAAAGTAATAAAATGATAAAAAGTACTTTATTCAAAACTTGTTTTCCTAGGTTAAAAATTTAATTTTTTTTTGAAGAAATTTTAAAATCAACAAAAAAATTTTGAAAAAGTAACAAATAACTAAATTTAATTTTTAAGGATAGGACTCTACTTCAAATGAAAAACCGATTAAAGAAATTAAAATATAACAAAATTATAAAAAGTACTTTTCTATGAAAAAGTACCAATTATAATTTTGAAGCTTTAACCTTAATTTGACACATTAAATTGAAGAAAACCCATACAAAAGTATCGAAATGGAGCTTGTAAGAAATTTTTAAAAAGTACCAATATCAAAAAAGTTCCTTTCCTGGAAAAACGTAATAAAATTATAAAAAGTACTTTTTTGAAAACTTGTTTTCAAAGGTTAAAAATTTAATTTTTTGGAAGAAATTTTAAAATAAAAAAAAAAAAAAAATTTAAAAAGTACCAAATAAAAAATAAGTACTTTTTGCGAAAAAGTACCAAATGTCATTTTTAAGCATAGAACTCTACTTTAAATGAAAAACCGAACAAAGACAATAAAATGTAACAAAATTATATAAAGTACTTTTTTTTGAAAAAGTACCAATTAAAATTTTTAAGTTTTAACCTCAATTTCACACATTAAATCGAAGAAAACCCCTAAAAAAGTACCGAAATGGAACTTGTAAGAAATTTTTCAATAGTACGAATCATCAAACAAGTATCTATTATAGTTTAAAGTATTAAAATTGTACCTCAAATATAAAAGGAAGAAAAAACTTACAAACAAAAGTATTTTCTTAAAAATGTATTAAAATTTAGTTTTTACGTTATAAATTCACTATTATGTGAAAGAAATTTTAAGAAATCTTTTTAATTTAGCAAATAACAAATGAAAAAGTATCTCGAAAGAGGATTTAAAAAAATCAAATATGATTTATAATTTTAAAACTAACTTAACTTTTTAAAAGAAAGTACTTTTAAAAAGTACTTTCTTTTAAAAAGTACTTTTCTTTAAATATTTTTAAAGTAAAACTACATATAATATAGGACATCAAGATATGCTACAAATTTAATAGTACAAATGAAAAAAATTATTTTTCTAAAAAGGTACTTAGTACCAAAGTACCAAAAATTTTGAGTTTTAACTTAAAATTATGCTTTTACTATGAGTTTAGTCCAAGTAAACAGTATCCGATTAAAAACCAACAAAAAATACCAGGAAAAGTACAAAATATTTAAAAGGCACTTCAAAAGTACCATATATTACAAAAAGTACTTTTCAAAAAAAGTACCAAAAATTATTTCTTGACATGCAATTTTATTTAAAATATACAACAAAAAAATATTGGACATATGGCCATATATTAAAAAGTAGTTTTCCCAAAAAAGTACCAAAAATACGAGTTTTATTTCAAAATTAAATTTTTCAAATAAATTTAGTTTGTTTAATTGTATGATGCAATTTGTATCTAATAAATATATTAGATAAATTAAAAAAAAAAAACAAACAAATAGTAAAAAAGTACATTTTCCCAAAAAGTGTGAAAATTGAGATTTTAATCTTAAAACCTTACTTTTTTGTTAAAAATTATGGGAAACAAAATATTTTATTGATTTAATGTTGGTTTAAACAAATTTTAAAAACTTTTAACTAATGACTTATCTTAACAGATGTTCAATAAATATTATTATTATTACAAATTACCCCTGACCTTGCCTTAAACAGTAGTAAGTTTCAATACTTCTTCCTTTTTTTTTTTTTTTTGTGTGTTGGTAATGACCCAAAAACATTGAATTGTAAAAAAAAATTGTTTAAAAAAAATTATTAAAAATTATTTATGCCTAAGAAAATCTAACAAAATTTTATTGTAATATTACAAACAACAACGTTGGTGGCTAACATTCACAGCAAGATACGCCAAAAACCACACAAGTATGTAGTTTAACATTACTTCCCTAATAAAATCATTAATTATAACTACAAAAACATACATACATACAGGGGATCTATAGATGAATGTTTTTACCAAAAACTATGTTTGGGAATCCCTCAAAGGCCAAACACTTGATGTAAGTAGCTAAAACTACTAGGGGTAATGCTTACATACTCCGCCAATCAATTATACAAATCATGCTTGAAAAACAAAAACCAAAAATTCAAACTTAAATTAACAAATTAAACTATTATTCATTTAATAAAAACAAAAACTTATAAAATATCAGTTTTACTTATTTATATATATGTACAGTTGTAGTCACCTTCATTATCAGGAACGCGATCATGATCATCATTACATGATGATGAACAGTGTAGATTTTTTTTTCAACAAAATGTTTGATAAAAACCATGAGTTAATATTTTTTTTTTTTTTTTGTGTTTCTACCTATTTTACTGTCATTATTGATGTGTGTTAATTTATCAAATCTTTACAAACAGCAGCCCTTTTTTTCTGCTGGAATCTTAATAATAATGATGATGATGATGATCTATCTCTCTAAAATCTCAAACAAGTGCTTTGTATGATAGATTTGCTGTTTGTTGTAACCACAAGCAGAAGTATCAAAATATTTATAAACTCATTCATCTTTTAAACACATTTTGTCATAAATGTCTAACCATACAAAATCAAAACTAACTTCGGCCGTCTGCCATAAGAAGGAAAAGTGGGCAGTTTAAAACTAACACGCATTCTTGATGTTTTTCTAAACGTTGTAATTAGATTTGTTTTATTACAAAGTTTCTTTATGTTGCATGTTTGTGTGTCATGTTTGAAAACAAACGAAGAGTACCTGCAATTGGCGCCTATCTTCAGTACATACAACAGATTTCATCTATGAATTCTATATGACGATGTACTTGTTTGAATTGTTCTTCTTTAAATTTCTGGCTTCTTTGATCTTTTAGAAAACAGACGACCTCACGCAATTGACTTTTTATATATTATTTTCTTTCGAGATAATGATTAATTGTCTGTTGAAGCAGTTTAATTAAAAAAATTCAAATATAAAAAAAAACTTTTTAGGTTGCTTTTAATTATTTGGAAGACTACAAGAAACTTTTAAAATAAAAGCTTTTAAAAGAGATTATGGTTTTAGAACGGATAAAAGGGCTATAAAAATAGTTTAGAATTTATTGGTTTCAGTTTTATGTTATATCACGTCAAAAAGTACATAATATAGGGAAAAGTACTTTTTCCAAAAAGTACCAAATTGTAATTTTTTCAAAAGTACCAAAATTGTTTTTAAACTCGAATTTTTGAAAAATTATCAAAATTTATTTTCTTAAACTAAAAACGTTGGTTTCTTTATAAAACAAATAAAATATATAAAAAAGAGAAATAATCCCAAAAAGTACTTTTAATTTTAGTGTCCTACATTTCGTATTTTGTCCTAAAAATACTTTTGAAAATAGAAAAAAAAATTCTAATACCTAAAATGCTACTTTACATATTAAGCAAAAATAAATTTTCAAAAAGTACCAAATGTCAAAAAGTACCTTTTTCAAAAAAGTACCAAAATTTTATACTTTATTTAAAAAAGTATCAACATTTATTTTTTTAAACTAAAAACTTTAGTTTCTTCATAAAACAAATAAAATATTAAAAAAACAATCCCAGAAAAGTACTTTTGATTTAGTGTACCAAATTTCGTATTTTGTCCTAAAAAAATACTTTTAAAAATATAAAAACATATTTCTAATACTTAAACTGTTACTTTACATATTAAATGAAAATAAATTTTCAAAAAGTACCAAATGTCAAAAAGTACCTTTTTCAAAAAAGTACCAAAATTTCATACTTTTTTAAAAAAGTATCAAAATTTATTTTTTTTAAACTAAAACCTTTAGATTCTTTATGAAACAAATAAAATATTAAAAAAAACCATCCCAGAAAAGTACTTTTGATTTTAGTGTCCCAAATTTCGTATTTTGTCCTAAAAAAATACTTTTAAAAAAATAAAAACATATTTCTAATACCTAAAATGTTAAACAAAAATAAATTTTAAAAAAGTACCAAACATCAAAAAGTACCTCTTTCAAAAAAGTACCAAATATTAGGTTTCTAAACTCGAAAATTGTCTTACAATATAAAATACATAAAATATTTAAAAAAATCACAAATTTCAGAAAAGTTTTTCTTGAAATAAGTTGGCAAAAGTTCTTATTTTATTCCAAAACATTATTTTGAATATACAAATGTGAAAAAGTACCCAAATCAAAAAATTACCTTTTTGTAAAACCAATTTCATTTTATCAAAAACTGAATTGTAACCAATAATAAATGAACAAATTTCGAAAAAAAAACTACGTTTTGTTACGGAAAAGTATCAAAAATCCCTTTATTTTATTATTTTGTTTTCAAAAGCTCACGATTTAAATCAATTTATGGTCAATTTCTCTCTAAAAATTTAACAAATTTATAAATAAATATTTGTGTTTGTAGTGTTTAGTTTTATTAAATTCAATTAGTTCAATTATCATACCAGTACTATACGAACAATTGTTACAAATATTTGTTTATTACTTAAAACACTAAAAACCCCCAAAAAATGTATGTATGTTCAAAGAAGCCGAAGCAAATAGCTTTAACAACAACATAAAGAAAACAAATCAGACAAAAAGTGTTAAATAAGAAAATTAAAAAAATAAATAAATAAAACCAAAACAAATACAAAATCAATTAAATAAATAAAATTAAATCTCTATATACAATACAAGAAATTACAAAATTCGTTTTTTTTATGTTTTGGTGGGTGTTTAAGCTCAATTTAGTTTAATTTAAAAGCTTAATTTTATAAGATCTTTTTTATAAGCAATTAAATTTGTCTTAATGTTTGTAACATTTGAATTAACACTTTCAAAGACATACGATCTCCCGCTAAATATTTTTCGCAAAGGGTATTTTGAATTCGCCTTTATCCCTCACTGTAAAACTTTTACTTTTTTCTCTCTTTGTTTATAGTGTAACATAATCTGGCTTTTAAATCTTTAGCTTTAACTGCGTTATTTTTTTTTTGTTAAACAAAATAAATTTAAAACTTATTTTTATTGCCAGTTTTATTTAGTGTAGTGTAGACGAGTTACATATGAAAACAAACAAAAAAATGATTGTACAACAAATACCTCATTAAAAACAAGTTAAAATAAACAAAGATAAATTGTATGTACTTGTTAGTAGATTTATGTAAAAAGATATATTGAACATAAAGTAATCCCCCATACTTGAAGACACAAAAAGAGAGAGAAAAAAAAACAAAAACTATTAAAAATACCTGAATTATCAAAAAATAACAATCAAACATTTGCAGTAAAACAAATATGTATGTAAATACTTATAAATAATTGTGAAAAGGAGAACAAAAAATAAAAAATAAATAATGACATATTTTAGATGAGGTACATATATAAATTCTACATGGGGAACAAAATTCGCATTAGTTAGGAGAATTCTCTTACTACTTATTTAATGTTAAATACTTTCAATTTAGGGGCGATTCTTAGAAACTGTTAATATTTATATTGTATAAAAGCTCAATTTGTCTTTAATTTTCTTTTAAAATCAGTTAAATTTTATTTATTTGATTTTGGTACTTTTTATGAAAAGTACTTTTTTCGATTTTGAGTACAAATTGAATAGTAACTACTTATTAATAGGCTTTTTATATCAATTAAACCACTTTTGCTTGGTTTTGGTACTATTGTGGAAAACTACCTTTTTCTGAATTTTGGTACTTTTGGAGAAAACTTGCTATTTTGAAATTTGCTTCAATTTAAAAAGTACCAACTTATTAAATTTATGTTTACATCAAGTAAACACAATTTTGTTAAATTTGGTACTTTTGTAATTATTTATGATTCTGATATCAATTGAATTACATTTTCTAGAATTGGCTACTTTTGATTTTTGGTACAATTTTTTTTTTTAGTACTAAGTTATTAATATGATTTTTATGTCTACTAATTAATAATTATCTCAATTTCGTAACTTTGATGATATAAACTTTTTTGATACTTAAAAAAAATATTTTGTATTTTGAATTTTGGTTTCCTTTCCCTAATTTTGTAAATTTGTTTAATTTTGATACTTTTTCAAGAATTTTGAAATTTATTTTAGAAACTGTCTTAAATTTTGGTTTAAAGTTATTTTTGCAAAACTTTAAAGTAAAATTACCTAAAGGAAAGTATTATTTTCGAAGAGCACCAAATTTCGTTCAAAAAGTACTTTTCGAAAAAGTTACAAATTAGTACTTTACTTTTTAGAAAAGTACTTTTTCAAAATGTATTAATTATTTTAGTAATTGACTTTAATTTCAATATTTAAGTTATTTTAGAAAATCTTTAAATCAGAACTACCTAAAGGGAATTTTTGATATCCTCTTAAAAAAGTACTTTTTGACAAAAATTTGGTACTCTTTAAAAATAATATTTTTTTTTTTGATCAACATTGAATATTTATTTGTTTTTTTTCTGATTAAGGCAAAACTTAAAAGTAAAATTACCTAATGGAAAATATTGGAACATTTTTAGAAAAATACTTTTTGGTACTTTTTCAAAATGTATACATTATTTTAGTAATTGACTTTAATTTCAATACTTATGTTTGTTTTGGAAATATTTAAATCGGAAATACCTAAAGAAACTATTTTGTTACTTTTTTGAACAAAATTTGGTACTATTCGAAAATATTTTTTTTGTTAAAAATTTAATTTTTGTTTGTTTTTTCTGATTATTTTGTTACTTTTTCAAAAAGTTATTTATTTATTGGCTTTTATTTTAATATTAAAGTTATTTTTGCAGAATCTTAAAGTCAAAAGTACTTAATTGGATTTTTTGGTACCTTTTTCGAAAAGTAGTTTTTGAACAAAATCTTGTGCTTTTCAAAAATAATATTTTTTAAAATTTTAAGTTTTTTTGTTTTATTTTGTTTTTTTTTTCTGATTATTTTGTTACTTTTTCAAAAAATTATTTAGTTATTGGCTATTATTGTAGTGTTAAAGTTATTTTTGCAGTATCTTAAAGTCAAAAGTACTTAATGGGAATTTTTTGTACCTTTTTAGAAAAGTACTTTTTAAATGTTTGTTTTCAAACATTGAATTGTTATTTGTTATGCACTAATTTTAATTTGTACATATTTCTATTATTTTAATAATTGGTTTAAATTGTTAAACTTGAGAAGCTTTACTACCTATGGGTACTTTTTGGAAAGTTAAAAAAAAAATGTTTTTTCTTTAAACATTGAATTTTTCCTTGCCTTTCACTCATTGAGGTAAGTTTTTTGAAAAAGTACTTTTTTTAATTTTGGTACTTTTTCAAAAAGATTATATTTTTTAGAAGTTTTCTTTAATTTTAGTATTGAAGTCAGTTTTGCAAATTAATTGTTAAAAAGTACCTAATTTTTTGGTACCTTCTTACAAAAGTACTTTTTTTAATTTGTTGGTACTATTTAAAAATTGCTGTTATTTTCTTTAAATATAGAATTTTTGTTTGCTTTTCACTCATTTATATATTATTTAAAAAGTACTTTTTAATATTGGTACTTTTTAAAAAAATTTAAAAATTGGCTTAAATTTTAGTATTTAAAATATTTTTACAAACTTAAAAGTTAAAAAATACATTTTTGGTACCTTTTTCAGTAAAGTACTCTTTTAAAAATGTTTGGAACTATTCAAACATAACTGTTATTTTTATTTATACTTTTTAAAAATAAAACGTTTTTTTCATTAAGATACTTTTTTTGAAAAAAGTACTTTTTTAATTTTGGTACTTTTTCAAAAAGTTTGTATATTTAGTATACATTTTTTTAAAAAATACTTTTTTTAATTTTGGTACTTTTTCAAAAAGTTTATAAATAATTGTAGAAATTGGCTTTCATTATAGTATTTAAGTTATTTTTGAAGAATCTTAAAGTTAAAAGTACTTAAAGGGAATTTTCGATACCTTTATTGAAAAGTACTTTTTTAAATGTTTTGGTACTCTTTAAGAATTATTCAAAAAACGTTATTTTCTTTAAACATTGAATTTTTTATGTTTTTTTTTTTTTTTTTTTTTTTGAGGTACGTTTTTGAAAAGTACTTTATTAATTTTGGTACTTTATCAAAAAGTTTACATATTTGCTAAAATTAAAAAATGTGAGTTTTTTCTATTTATTTAAAAGTTTATTGTTTTAAAATTTACAAATACGATTATAGGGCTCAGTTTACAAACCGAAATATTTTGATATAAAGAATACTGGCAAAAGTTTTGAAATATTTGAATTTTTTTTTTTTTATAATTTTTTTTTTTCAAAAGTAGTTTCTTTTTATAAATTAAGGCTTTATTTATTAGAAAAATTCTCAAGATTAAAAATTTCAACTGTTATTTATACAACAGATGACATCATTTAACTGCAAAAGATTGATTTCTAACTAATTTTCCCATAAACATAAATACATTTTTTTTATAACTAAACATTGGGTAATTATTAGTAATTATTTTAATCCCTTTAACTCTTATTATCATGAACCTTTTTCAAACTTGTGTTCCTAAACATTTTTGGTTGTTATGTTCCCTAGGTTACTTAAACCTTTAACAAAAAGGTGTACTTCACCCAATTTAATTGTAGTCAATGAAGCATATAACAATTTTATGCATAAAGACATCATCACCAAACCATCCTCATACATACAACAATTCAAATACTCGATACTTCTTCCCCCACTGCTCTTCACAACAAATTATTGATAGAAGACATAAAAAAAAGTATATATATATTAAACGAATATTGTTTTCTCAGGTCACTTAAATGGAATTAAATTCACATGAAATTATTCAATGAATAAATAATTATGTCATAATATTTATTTCCACGAATAGAAAAAAAAGTATCTCTCATACACAAGACAGCAGCAGCAGCAGCAGCAACAATACAAATAATAATAATTTACCAAAAATATACATTGTCATACATTTAGAAAATGATACAGTGGGTTTTTTTCTATTGCTGGCTGCTTGCTCTTGTTGTTGTTGCTGAGTAGACCTTCATGCTTGGGTTAATTTGAGCGTTTTTGTTTTTTTTTTGCTTTACTTCTTTTTCCATCAGTTAGAAGAGTTCAAAAGGGATAACTAAGCCAAATGACCAGTGAGTGTATGTACTTATTTTTAAAAATCGAGCAAACGAAAAATCCATATTTGATGTAATATTCATTCATATGTATGTCAAACCATGTAGTATGTTACATACATATGTGTATTACGAACGAGTACCATATGAGTAAATGTTGAAATATTTTTGTAAAAATATCAAAGACTATTTTTGTAAATGACCAGTTGAAAGCATGTACGTATAGACGACGACTACTTGCTGCTAATCACGGATTAGAAAAAGTAAATTTATTAGATATTCTATGACAATGTTTACCAAACACAATTAACCCTTAGAAGGTAATAGCTATTGAACTCAAATTTATAAAAATAAATCTCAACAAAACAAAGATTTTCTTTAAAAAAAATTAGAAATCTGTAATAAAATTTTAGGAAAATTCTAATTTTGCTTTAAAAAAAAAAAACTTTAATTCTAGCTTCAGTGCCTGCTAGGGTTAAATGTATAGAAGAGCATCTGAGACTCCTGTTATTAAATTGAAAACCTTTAACATTCTCTTCAACATTTTCCTCTTTATGAACTAAGCAATGTATGGTTTTTCTTTGCAGGCGGTAAATATTGGAAACATGTAAATGTGAAGGTGTCTGTGAATGAGTGTATGTGTAGGGAAATATGGAACATACAGTGTACCAGTCCATGTAAGTATGTGTAATAATTTTCATTTACAAAAAAAAAAAAAAAAACACACACAAAACATGTGGTTTATTCTTAATTATTGTTGTTGTTTCTATTGTTCTTTCTAGTGTTTATGGTCGATTAGCTTAGCTTGTTGTTGTTGTGGTTTTTGTTTTTGTTGTACCAACAACATTAACGAAATTTTTACTAAAAATATTATTATTATCTATTGATGTGATTTTAAAAATTTCTCTTAATACGTCTTGTTTTGTTAGGTGTAGGGGGTGTAGAGGTTGTTTCATTGCTTTTCAATATATTTTTTAATGTGCTTTAATGTTGTTTTTTATAAAGTGCGCAATATTCAATTAAAGACTTCATTATATCTAGAGTTTATTACTTAAAGAATATAAATACGAAATAAGTAAGTTCATCATTTTCATTTAATTTTAATATTGTTCATATAGTAGACACCAGACAAGTACATATTTGAAGAATAAGGCAGAAGCGTGGGCAAAAAAAAAAAAGACAACATGAGGGGTTTTTCCAAAAAAAAACTTTAATTTATATCGAGAAATTTGAAAAGTCAATTTAAAAGGTTTTTGTTAGGAAAGCTTTCTAAACGATTTTCAGCTAATGTCTTAATTTCTATAAAATTTTATTTATTAAAGATCATTTGGTATTTTTTATAGTTTAAACAAAATGTGGAAGCTTTTAATTTTGTATAAAAAATCATAAAATTAATTTTTTCAAAAAAGCTTTATAAAAGCTGTAAGAAATTCTAAAGCTTCATAAAAACTTTGTTAATTTTCTAATATCTATCAAAAAAATTGTAAAATTGTTATAAATTTGTAATTTTTCAATACAAATTTATAAAAGCTCTATAAAAGATCGGCTTAACCCTCTAACCCGCAAGAGTGCCTCAAGGCATGCATTACAAAACATCAATTATCTCAAAAAGTAATTAAATTTTTATTTAAATTTAACTTGACTTTAGTTACAGATTTTTTAACATTTCTCTCGAAGGTCGAAATGCATTCTGACTTTTAGTTTTTGTTCAGTCAGCAGTTTTGTGAGTGATGTCATAATTTTAGCACGTGAAATTTTTTTTGCGGGTTAGAGGGTTTATATTTCCTAAACATCTAAAATTATTAATTCTTTGTATATATTTCTTAAAACCAGTAAATTCTACAAACTGTTTTGGGAAGAATATTAGCTTTTAATAAAAAAGCTTTTAAAAATTCATAAGCTTTTTAAGATATTTGTTATTTTATTTTAATAAAGCAAGAACATTTATGTATTTTAATATAGTTTTTAAAAAGCTTTATTTGTTTCTTCTATAACATCTGAAATATATGTTTATATACAATTAAGAAAAAAGCTTTTCAAAATTTAAAAGATTTAAAGAAATTCATTATTTTTTTCATATTATAACAAAATTTGTGAATCTTAATTAAATATTTATAGAATTTCTTAAAAGCTTTTTTAATATTTATAGAAAATCTTGAAAAAAGCTTTTCAAAATTTAAAAGATTTTAGAGAAATTCGTTATTTTTTTATAAAATAACAAACAGTATGTATCGTAATTAAATATTTACAGAATTTCTTAAAAGCTTTTTTAATGTTTATAGAAAATATTAAAAAAAGCTTTTCAAAATTTGAAAGAATTTAGAGAAATTCGTTATTTTTTTATAAAATAACAAACTGTATGTATCGTAATTAAATATTTACAGAATTTTTTAAAAGCTTTTTTAATATTTATAGAAAATCTTTAAAAAAGCTTTTCAAAATGTAAAAGTTTTTAGAGAAATTCATTATTTTTTCATATAATAACAAAATGTATGCATCTTAATTAAATATTCATAGAATTTTTTAAAAGCTTTTTTAATATTTATAGAAAATATTATAAAAAGCTTTTCAAAATTTAAAAGCTTTTTGAGAAATTCATTATTTTTTTCATATAATAACAGAATGTATGTAACTCAACTAAATATATAACGAATTTTTAAAAATATTTTTTAATCTTTATAGAAAATCTTTTAAAAAGCTTTTCAAAATTTAAAAGTTTTTAGAGAAATTCATTATTTTTGCATAAAATAACAAAATGTATGCATCTTTATTAAATATTTATAAAATTTTTTAAAAGCTTTTTTAATATTAATAGAAAATCTTTAAGAAAGCTTTTCAAAATTTAAAAGTTTTTTGAGAAATTCATTATTTTTTTCATATAATAACAAAATGTATGTAACTCAACTAAATATTTATGGAATTTTTGAAAAGCTTTTTTAATAGTTATAGAAAATCTTTAAAAAAGCTTTTCAAAATTTATAAGCTTTTAGAGAAATTCGTTATTTTTTCATATAATAACAAAATGTATGCATCTTAATTAAATATTAATATAATTTTTAAAAAGCTTTTTTAATATTTATAGAAAACATTAAAAAAAGCATTTCAAAATTTAAAAGCTTTTTGAAAACTTCATTATTTTTTTCATATAACAAAAAAATTTATGTATCTCAACTAAATATATATAGAATTTTTAAAAAGCTTTTTTAATATTTATAGAAAATCTTTAATATGTTTTTACACAAGCAACTACTGGTAATTTATACAATATTTGTATGAATAATATCAGAATATCAGGTTTTTATAAAAAAGCTTTTCAAAGATAACCCTTATAAAAGCTTTTATTAATATTGCCAGAGCATTTTAAATCCATTACATTTTAAACAGATTTTTAATACTGGTAATACAAACACAAAGATTTTTTTAAGTTTTGTTTTTGTAAAAAGCTTTTTAATAAATTTTATAAAAGCTTTGTTTAATGTTTGCAGAATATTTTAAATTTATTATATTTAAACGAAAAGCTTTTTAAAATAATCTTTAAAAATGTTGTCTTAAGCTAAAAATTTGCCAAAGTTTTATTAATACTGAAAAGCCCAGTTAATGCGAAAAGCTTAACTAAAACCAGAAACTTTGTAAACGCTTGCTTTTAACAAAAAGCTTTATAACATTATTTGTAAAAGTATTCTTTCTAAAACATGGTAAACGCTTGCTTTTAACAAAAAGCATTATAACTTTATTTGTAAAAGTATTTTTTCTAAAAATGTGTAAAAGCTTTGCTTTGAATAAAAATATTTTGAAACACATAGCTAAGTTGAAGCTTCTTAAAAAACATAGATTTCAGTTAGTTTTAGATATATTGTACAATAAAAGAGCTTTCATGAAATAAAGTAATATTTAAAAGTTTTGTAAAAGCTTTTCTATAAGCTTCTAAATTTATGCGGAAATAAAGTATTTAAAAACTAATTTTATAGGATGTCTGCAAATAATTGCTACGCCCTTATTTTCTAGCACATTTGCTTTGAAATATTTGTGTGTTTGTTTTCCTCATTTATTCGTCAAGCCATACGAAAAATAAAATAATACAACAACAAAATAAGCAAAATAAAATAAAATAAAAAACTACATACTCGTACATACAATACACATTTTTATTATTGATTATTATTAGTATTATTGAATATTGATCAAGTAGTTGGAATTGCTAATTGATATTTGAATTGAATTTCGTTTATAGCTACACACATACTACATTTTGCAGCCTAAGACAAAAATATAATTTTCCACAATAATCATTTAAGAAATATTGTATAAAAAAAATAAAATAATAAGGAGAAAAATAAAATTAAAACCGGAAAAATTAATAAATGTTCAATTGTCTATTAAAGGCAAAACAGCGAAAAAAAAAACATCATAATTTATTATGCAAAAAACACACACAAACACAACGTAGTATTTAAAAAGCTTCTAATGAAGTACGTTACGTTTTGGCTAAATTAGCAACTAAAACACATGGGTTACTTGCTACTTACTGGCTTAATTGAAGGACGCAGTATTTACTAGAGTACAAACATAGTTTGTAGATATTTTTTAATTTTTGTTATTTGCTTCATACTTAAGTTTGTAAGTGGGTGGGCATTATTTGTCTGATGAAGAGTCATGATGTTTTATAATTAAAATAAGAAACAGAAGAAAAAAACAACAAATAATTAGCTTTAAACTCAGCCACTCTGCTGCTACTGCTACTAAAAATTTTGTCATAATAATATATTTAGTTTTAATTTTTCCAGTCTGTACTGCATTTGACCCCATATTGAGATTATCCCATTAAAATGTAAATATTTCATGTGTTCCCTAATAAAATTTATAGTTATGACTTTCTAAGTTCATAAACTCTTCAAAAAAAATAAAAACCCCAAACAATGTACATCAACTCATACTCTGGCTTTCTACTGAATGAAACCCATCCATACACCACATAAAGCATCATTATTTTTATTATTACTTATTGTTGCTGTAGTAGTTCTGAAGGCTGGTTGGTTGGTGGTGGTACACTCGACAATATTCTCCAAAAAAAATAAGCGCCACTGCCTCAGCATCAAAAACTATTATTTGAGATTTCTTTCCCAAAACAAAAAAATTGAATTATTGAAACGTATATATATATTTTTTTTGTTCATGAATTAAAAACTCAAGTACACGCATGATGCAAACAATTGAATTAAAGTTCTTTTATATGAAAAAACCAACAACCAAAAAAAGAAATCAGTTTTATTTATTTTTTTCATATACATAGAACAATTCAAACAAGTACCCCTTTGATATTTTTTCGGCAGCCTGGCGCATGCTTCTTTTTTGTTGTTGCTATATATTTTGATAATTTAAGTGGGGTCCGGCAGCATTATTTCTTTTTTATTGAGATTTTTTGCAAAGTTAATCAAATGTCTGTTATTTTTTTATGTGTACTTGTGTTATATATTTTTTTATGATATTTTGTTGGTTAATTGATTTTGTTTTCGTTGTTTGTTATTGAATTGTAGACTTTTGAACGAAATTATATGTTTAATAGCAAGACTTTATTAAAGGAAATTTTCAATTATTATTTAGATGGAAAGATAGGCGAATAAAAATACAAAGAATCTGAAACGACTCGATTTGATGGGAACGAAATGTAATTGATTTCAAGCACAATTGCGGGAAGCTGCAGAAATGTGTAAATAAAATGTTTAATAGAGCAGCTGTAGGAACGAAAGACTTTTAAAAGCTTCTTAAAACATAAACCTTTTTAACCAACACTAATCTAAAATGTTTTCTATAAACCAAAATTTTCTTCGAAAACACAAAAGCTTTTTCAAAACAAGCTTTCTAAAAACAAGAAGATTTTCAAACAGCTTTAAAAAACAACCTCTTCAAACAAAAAATAGAGCCTTTAATGCAAATAAAGCTTTTACCAGTTCTAAGACGCTTTTTGTTTAATTAAAAGCTTTTACAGTGGTGTTTCTTATAAAGCTTTAAATTGTTCTAAAGCTTTTTAAATAAAAAAGTAACAAAGCTTTTTATATTAAAAAACTTGACAAAAGCTTTATTTAAAATAAAAGTTCTTTTAAACGAAAATCTTAGCAAAATCTTTATTTAAACAAAAAGCTAAGTAAAAACTTTGTTTAAGAAAAATGCTTGGCAAAAGTTTTATTTGAATTAAAAGCTTTATTTAAATTGTAAGCTTTTTAAAAGCAAAGTTTAAACCAAATTTTAAGGCTAAATCTTTATTTAAGCAAAAAGCTAAAGAAAAGATTAGTTTAAGAAAAAAGCTTGGTAAAAGTTTTATTCAAATGAAAAGCTTCGTAAATTAAACAAACTATTCTGCAAAAGCTTTTTTATACTTTAGCTTTATTTGAACAAAACTGTGAAATCGAAAATATTTGCCAACCTTTTCTTTAAACAAAAAGCTTTGTCTTTAAACTGAAATTTTGACAAAAGCTTTCCTAAGCCTAATACAAAGAATTTGTTCCTCTTTATATAATTTCGTTTCTATTTTCACTATAGATTTTGTTTAATAAATATATAAAAATTTACTTACTTGCCAAAAAAATATATAATTTTCTTTGTTGTTGTTTTTATATTTGCTGTCAATTTCTTCTGCTTGTAGATGTTTCTTGTATTTATTTCTATTCTCAAAAACTTTATAATACGAAAGCCAAAAATATTAACATAAATCTGTAAAAGAGACATACGAAAAGAAATGGGAAAGAAAGAAAGTTTTAAGATTAATTATTTTTGATAATAAAAATATAATTAATGTTAAATTGAAATAAAAAAATCACAAGTAAAATATATGTATTAAAATAGCAATTATACAGAAAATAGGACAGCAATAGGAGATAAAGAACTTTTAAATCTAAGATTCTAGAGAATTTTATTTTTTTTTACAAAATCATCATGAAGTTTTAGAATAATATTTTCTACCAAAAGCTTTTTTAAACGTTTTCTTTAAGCTTATACATATGAAAGACCTTACTTAAGCGAATACACAAGTTCTATTCGAAGCTTCAGTAATAAATTTTGTAAATTTTATTCAAGCTCAAAGTCAGTTTTATATTAAAGCTTTATTTCAGCTTTTATTTAAAATGATTTATTTAATCTTTTATATAAAAAGGTTTATTTAAGCTTTTATATAAAAAGATTTATTTAAGCTTTTATAAAAAAGCTTTAATTAAGCTTTTATATAAAAACCTTTGTTTAAGCTTTTATATAAAATGCTTTATTTAAGCTTTTATATAGAAACCTTTGTATAAGCTTTTATATAAAATGCTTTATTTAAGCTTTTATATTAAAAGCTGTATTTAAGCTTTTAAGCTTTATTATTAAGTTTTATTTAAGTGTTTATATAAAAAGCTTCACGTAAGCTTTCATATAACATTTTAAGCCTTTGTGCAAACATTTCTATATAGAAATCCTTTTAATTTATATATAATGAAAGCTTATAATAAAAAGCTTTATTTAAGCTTTTATATAAAAAGCTTTATTTAAGCTTTTATATAAAAAGCTTTATTTAAGCTTTTATATAAAAAGCTTTATTTAAGCTTTTATATAAAAAGCTTTATTTAAGCTTTTATATAAAAAGCTTTATTTAAGCTTTTATATAAAAAGCTTTATTTAAGCTTTTATATAAAAAAACTTAATAATAAAGCTTTCACTTTAAGCTTTATTATTAAGTTTTTTATAAAAAGTTTTATTTAAGCTCTTATTTAAAAAGCTTTATTTAAAAAGCTTCTTTAAGCTTTTATATATAAAGCTTTATTTAAGCTTTTATATACAATGCTTTATTTAAGCTTTTATATAAAGAGCTTCACGTAAGCTTTGATATAAAAACTGTTTAAGCCTCTGTTTAAACATTTTTATATAGAAATCTTTTTAATTTATAATATAATAATGAAAGCTTAATTAGGCTTTTAAATGTAAACAAATTTATTAAAGCTTTTTAATATGAAAGGATTTCTAAAAGCTTTTTGCTGTAAAAAGCTGACAAAAAACATTTAAATACAAAAAGTTTTTTTTAATATAAGAAGATTTATATATTTAAGTTAATTAAAATATAAAGCTTTTTAATAAAACAATTTTGTAATATAAAAAGCTACTTATTTACAAAGTACTAATAACTTCTCAGTATGCTGCACTTTTGTTATAAAAAAACTGATTAGCCATCAAATGAAAAGCTCAATATTATCCACTAAAGCCCTTATTCCCATACAAATAATTAAGCCATTTTTTCAATTTCAAAGTTAATGTCCCCATTATGCGCCTTAAAGCATTTCTCCATTTCTCAAATGAAAATATAATAATAATTAAATCTTTAACTGTCAAATGTAATTAATTTATTCTTAACAAAAAAAAGTAGCTAGCAGAAAGAAAAAAAAAACACACACACAATAAATAAGTATTGCTGTATTTCTCCTCATTTCATATTCAGTTTTAAACATTTTATTTATATTTCTTTTTATAGATTTTAACTAAACACAAAAAAAAACATTAGTTAACATAATTGCTGGTATGTATTAATAAATGCTATCACACAAGTTAAATGTCTAACTATGGTTTTCTAAAATTTTTGGTAAAAATACAGCATCTTTGGCAACAATTTAAGCTTAAAAGTTAAGCTGATATTGTTCTTTTTTTTAACTGTTTTTATTTATACGTATGTATGTATGTATAAATGTATTTGTTGGTAACAAATACTATATTAACATTTTTTTATATCTTATTTTAAACAATTTCTTGCTGTTTTTAGAAACAAAATTCATTGACCTCTTTGAGAAAGTTCATTTGCTTCTGGTTGATTATTAAGAAATTATTTATGTATTAAAGAGTGGAGTGTGTCTTTTAGTTTTTATTATTAATATTTATTTTTTATTTTTTTTTGGGGGGTTTTTTGTTCAAATATGTTAGGAGTATTTATTGGTAAATATACAATAAATGTAGATGAGGAATTTTGTTTTAAATAGTTAAGAAATTTGAATTGTTTTCAAATTTTGCAAAGAAAAAATCAGCCATCAAATTGCAAAGTATTTTTGGGAGAAAATCTGTTTTGCTTAGTAAAAGAGAGTTATTATAATCCATGCAGTCATGGTAAACAAATAATCAGCTGTTGTTGTATTGCTGTTTGCAGTTGCCAAAGTCAAGTAGTCACAAATAAATTTTAAACCATTAACCTATATACTTTACTTGCTTATGACTAAAGATTTATATTAATAAATTTTAACAAATTTATAATTAGAATTATTAGATTTTCAAATTAATTCAATTTTAAAGCTTAATAATTACCCCAATTACTTGCATATATTTCATGTAATCTATTTTTAACAAACAATTTATTTTTTAAAATTTTAATTAAAACCATAACATGTAATTTTTTTGTTATTCATAAGTAAGTACCTATTACAATTCCTTTCAAATGTGTTGATTTGATAATTATCGCGGTATTTAAAATATGAGACTTTATGAATGAATGATTGACAGTTTACCTAGACTTCATTCCGTTATAATTATGACATGACATGCGTATGTCAAAACTTATGGTAAAATATCTTAGACCTTTTTTTTTTTTTTTTGTCTAAGCACTCTACCATAAAACATTCATTCATAGAAATTTTCTTTTTGGAAAATGAAAACACTTGAACATTTTACAAGAGAGCTAAAGAAAAAAGACACCCTCTCGTTTACAAAAATTAAGTGAGTATGTTATGATCTATATTTAGAAAACCGCGATCATAAAATTTTCAATTTTATGTGACATTTTTGTTGAGTTTCTGTGTACTAAGACTTTTAGTTGAAATACTTAGTATAGTGTGAAGGAATTTGTTTGCTACAAATTATGTTTAATATTGCAGTTGTTTGTAGTTTTACAATTATTTAGGGGTAATTAAACGAGGTTTTTATTATTATCTCCCAGCAGTTTGTAATAAATTTTCTAGACTGGACAAACGTGAGAAATTGAAATTAAAGCGAGTAACTAAATTATAAGAAAGAAACCAAAACATGTTTAAGACAATGAAGCAGAAATCATATAAAACTACGCCTACAATACAAAAGCCAAAGAAAAAACTACACAATTTTTTTTTTTTAGAGAAAAACCTGAACTTACCCAGAGATAGTGTAATAAAAAAGATTTATGGTTTTATGACTATTTTCAAATGTCTACGCAATTTTTACCGCCTTTAAAAATCAGACAGACAATGTTAGGTTTAAGCATAAAGCAATCTCTTATAGTCATACATTTGTTCCCAAAATATTACGTAAAAATCAAGGTTATTCTTCAATTGAACTACTGTACAGTAATACTTTAACAAAACTACCTGCCCTTAAGGAAATTTTCGTGTGTGTGTCTGCTACTTGTACTGCTGCTCTGCACTTTACTGCTCGGTGTGTTAATTTTACTTTATAGAAAAACTGTGTGAGAAATTGAGAATTTTTTTGTTTCTTTCCCCAAAACACCAAATTTTAACTCCAGCTGTGTGTGTGTTCAAAAATCCATCTGTGCCAGTTTGTATTCAAACACTAATATTGTTTAATCTTTTTTAACTACTTGTATTTTAAAATTTTTTCTTTCCTACTTTTAGATATAATATATTTACCTATAATCGCTTGGGTATGTATTATTAAACTTTAATTTTTCTAAATTAAAAACGCTTTCTCCTTGGGTTGGAATTATTGTTTGAAAAAAAAAACCACTTGTATTTGAAATTTTATATTATTATTAATAATATTTATTAGTTTTTTTGTTTGTTTCACACATATGTACATATGTACCTGGTTTATTAATTATTTTTATGCTTTAATTGTAATAATTAATAACTTTTGGTAAAGAAAACAAAAAATAAGGTTACCCAGAAACAAATGAAATTTTATATTATAAAAATTAATCGCACTGTCTTCAGAATAACTGGCAATGTCTTTCGTATAACTCGCTCTGTCTGAATCATAACTTTTACTGTCTTTGTTATAACTAACTGTCTTCAGTATAAGACTCTTAAAGTCTTTAGTATAACATTCATAGAGTATTTGTTAGAATACACATAGAGTCTTTAATATAGGACTCTTAGAGTCTTTAATATAAGACATAAAGAATAAGATACTAAAGAATAAGGCTCATAGAGTCTTTTGTATAAGACTCATGGCGACTTATAGAGTATTTAGTATAAGACTCATAGAGTCCTTAGTATAAGACTCTTAGAGTCCTTAGTATAAGACTCATATAGTCCTTAGTATAAGACTCATATAGTCCTTAGTATAAGACTCATAGAGAATTTAGTATAAGACTCATAGAGTCTTTAGTATAAGACTGATAGAGTTTATAGTATAAGACTCATGGAGTCTATAGTATAAGACTCTTGGAGTCTTTAGTATAAGACTCTAAGAGTCTTTAGTATAAGACTCTAAGAGTATTTAGTACAAAATACTCTATGAGACTCTAAGAGTCTTTAGTATAAGACTCTTGGAGTCTCTAGTATAAGACTTTTGGAGTCTTGAGAGTAAGACCCATAGAGTCTTTAGAATAAGACTCTTAGAATCTTTCGTATAAGACTCATAGAGTCTTTAGTAAAAGACTCACAGAGGCTTTAGTATAAGACTTATAGAGTATTTAGTATAAGACTCTTAAAGCCTTTAGTATAAGACTCTTAGAGTCTTTAGTATAAGACTCTTAGAATCTTAAGTATAAGACTCTTAGAGTCTTTAGTATAAGACTCTTAGAGTCTTTAGTATAAGACTCTTAGAGTCTTTAGTATAAGACTCTTAGAGTCTTTAGTATAAGACTCTTAGAATCTTTAGTATAAGACTCTTAGAGTATTTAGTATAAGACTCTTAGAGTATTTAGTATAAGACTCTTAGAGTCTTTAGTATAAGACTCTTAGAGTCTTTAGTATAAGACTCTTAGAGTCTTTAGTATAAGACTCTTAGAGTCTTTAGTATAAGACTCTTAAAGCCTTTAGTATAAGACTCTTAGATTCATTAGTATAAGACTCTTAGAGTCTTTAGTATAAAACTCTTAGAGTCTTTAGTATAAGACTCTTAGAGTATTTAGTATAAGACTCTTAGGGTCTTTAGTAAAAGACTCTTAGAGTCGTTAGTATAAGACTAATATAGTATAAGACTTAAATGTGTTTTAGTATAAAACATATAGTGTCTTTATTATAGGAGACTAGTGTTTAAAACAGTATTATTAGTATAAGACTTTATATATTAAAATTTTCTTATTTTAAATATATTATTACTTGTACTTACCTTAAGGTTTTTTAATAAACAAAAGTTATTCTAAAATTGTTCAAACGTTTTTAAAATAAAACAACCTTGAGTTTTAAACAAAATCGACAATTATTTTTATTTTTTTTTTCTAATATTACTCACAACACAATTGTAATATCCAAAAAAAAGACTATGTGCCACCTTAAAGACTTCACAATAAAATAAAATTTTAAATTGAAATGAAACAGCATAAAGGTGCTAATTTTTTTTTTTTTTTGAAATTACCACGAAAAAATAAACTCCAAAAGTTACTCAATAGCGTCTAAATAAATTTCCCAAAAAAGCGGCAATTGCTTTAATAAAACCGAATGTAAAAAAAAACTAAACGCATGAGTTTTAGTTAAAATGGTTTATTAGACCCTTTTTACTATAAACATTTTCTATAAAAGGTTTAAAAGGTAATCAATACCTTACAAATACCCAAAAGCGATAAAACT
This sequence comes from Calliphora vomitoria, assembly GCA_942486065.2. NCBI lineage: Eukaryota > Metazoa > Arthropoda > Insecta > Diptera > Calliphoridae > Calliphora > Calliphora vomitoria. The sequence continues at coordinate 109,261,924 of OW818030.2, read as the reverse complement.
GTCGATTTTTATAAAATTTATTGCCAATTGAAATTAATACAAACATCTGATCTTCTTTTCAAATTGCTACAGTTGTTAAACGAAATCTTTCTCTTTTTTTTTCGTTTAAAAACAAAAGTGACAAAAGTCAAAAAATTTTTTGATAAAACAGAAATTACCTGCTGTTATTGGGATCTGTATAAAACAGGTAACAACTAGAGAATAGTACTAAATAGTGTTTGGTAAATGTTGCCGCCCTGTTTTCTTTGTTGGCCATAGGACAATTGCTTTTTTTTTGGACGAGCTGTGTGTGAGCGAGCACCTTTTAGTGATCAATAAATTATTCCGTATCTAAATTAAGCCCATGATCTTGCGTGTATTATTTTAGAAAAAATCTTTTGTTTAATCTTAATATAATCTATTTACTTTACTTGTTGTTTTTAATGAAAATCCTTACTTGCAGTTAGTTATTTTCAGTTGTTATCATCATGCTTAATAAAATATGTATGTTAAAAGAAAAGAATGAATTGAAAAAAATAAAAAGAAAGGATATTTAGTGAGACTATCTTTTAGTATAGACTAGACCTATTGTCTTGTTGTTCTGTTAAGTGCATGACTTTTAACAAATTTTTATTTATGGCAACACAAAGATTTCACTTTTTTTCTAGGGGTTTTAAAACAAGTTAATGTGTTTTGAAAGGATTTTCTTTAAAAGTAAGGTTTAAGATAAATAAATAATTCAATATTCTTAGAATAAAAATGAAAGTTCTTAAGGTATTCTAATGATTTTTAAGTCTTTAAGTAAATAAAAATTTTGAATTTTGAAAAAAAAAAGATTTTGGCGATTTTACACAAAGATCATTGTCATGCTGCAACCCTCTTAATTTCCATATTCCCCTTTAACTTAATTTTCCTGTTTTTATTACCCAAAATTACTACTTATATTATGAACTAATTACGAGCAAAATTCATATTTAACTTGCGCTAATTACATATTAAATAAAATCTTAAATATGAAACCATTAATAAGTACACAGGTCAAAGCTAAAAAAAAAAACAGTAATAATAATATTATTATTTTAACCTCCTCTTAAAACCAAAACAACAATAACAAAGAAAAGGTAATTTTCATTTTCTAAGTAAAGGACTAAATAAAAAGTGAGAATTTGCATGCAGACTAACTATGATTACGATTAATTTCATTATGAATTCATTCATATTCATATATATATATATATAAAACGAAAACGCCCACCGCTGTTTTCTAAACACAACTTAACCTGCTGTAAACTATACTAATTCATTGTTTGGAATATGTATATTTAGTATGTATTAAAAAAAAGGATAATTAAAGGGTTCATGTTTATAGAGTTCAAAACTTTTACAAAATATTACAGTATTATTCATAATTCTGCTCGTACATATTGTTTGAATGTTGTATAAACATGTGTTAATGTCAGTTATAAAAATATGTAAAAAAAAAAATTGGAATATTTAATAGTGAAATGATATGGAATTCTTGGCCTTTAATGTAATTTATATGTTTGTATTATCCTTTACACCCTCTCGAGAAACGAGGATGATTTGAAAAGTGTTTTGAACTTTTCTTCCAAAACTTTCTATTTATCTTTCAATGAATTCAGTATAACACTCCCTCATAAAGTCTTTAGTATAAGACTCATAGAGTCTTTAGTATAAGACTCATAGAGTCTTTAGTAAAAGACTCATAGAGTCTTTAGTATAAGACTCATAGAATCTTTAGTATAAGACTCATAGAGTCTTTAATATAAGACTTATAGAGTCTTAAGTATAAGACTTATAGAGTCTTAAGTATAAGACCTATAGAGTCTTAAGTATAAGGCTTATAGAGTCTTTAGTATAAGACTTATAGAGTCTTAAGTATAAGACTTATAGAGTCTTAAGTATAAGACTTATAGAGTCTTTAGTATAAGACTCATAGAGTCTTAAATATAAGACTTATAGAGTCTTAAGTATAAGACTTATAGAGTCTTTAGTATAAGACTTATAGAGTCTTTAGTATAAGACTCATAGAGTCTTTAGTATAAGACTCATAGAGTCTTTAGTATAAGACTCATAGAGTCTTAAATATAAGGCTTATAGAGTCTTAAGTATAAGACTTATAGAGTCTTAAGTATAAGACTCATAGAGTCTTTAGTATAAGACTCATAGAGTCTTTAGTATAAGACTCATAGAGTCTTTAGTATAAGACTCGTAGTCTCTTTAGTATAAGACTCAAAGAGTCCTTAGTATAAGACTCATAGAGTGTTTAATGTAAGACTCAAAGATTGTTTAGAATGTGACGCACAGACTGCTACATAAATATACTTAAAAGAAGAGCGAAAGAAGATAGACAACCTAATTTTAACAAGTCCAGATGGTATAGACTCTTCATAATACTCAAAATTGAGGTTTTCAGCTGTAGAAACGACGCTAAACAGAATTAGAAATATATTTTTGTTACATGTGAAATCAGCTATGCCTATTCGGCAACTCCCGTCGAAACACAAATCCTTTAAAACATATCACGCATAAAGATCGGCTAGAAACAGTGGTTTCCTCCAGAGGGATCATGTCCACAAGATATTAAGGAGAGTGTTTTAGAGACTACCTAGATTTTAGAACAACTAGAAAAGTTCACTTTGGATATAAGTACATCTTACTATTTGAAAGGGCCAAAATCGGTTGAGAAAACTAAAAGCATAAAGTGTATTTAGCAAGGACTTTTCAAGCTAACCCTCGTTCGTTCTATAACACTAAAACTATCCTTTTGTAATAACAATAAAAATAATACAGCAACAAAAAAAACGAAAGAAATAATAGTTATCATGTACTAATATGTTAATTTCTGTATTTAAAAATTAAATACAAAACACAAAGACCAATAGTTAAGACACATACACAAACAAACACATATACACACACTCAAACAAACCTAGCTACACAGACAAGTGACAATAAGTGATAAAAGGTGCCAGGGTTACAAGTCAACGCTTTTCTTTATTTTTTTTTTTTGTTTCCTTCTCTCCAGTAACCTTTTTTTCAGGTTAGTGTTATTGTTGTTGAAAGATTATTAAAATTTTGTTGTAGTAGTTATTGTTGTTGTTGTGTGTTAGTGTTAGTTATTAAACGAGTGAATGGGGGAGGTGGGGGGTAAGTTTGCTTGGTTAGCTGACTGGCTGGCTGGCTGGTTGTTTGGTTAATTTTCATTAGATGTTTATTACCGTAAAAATTATGTTTATGTTAATTGTTGTATTGTAGTAGTTGTAGAGGTCGTTTCTCGTACTCTTTGCCCGTTAATATGAGTCAAATTGTTTGTGTTTATTGTATGTAAATATTAGAATAATACATTCACATACTGGGTTTTTAATATAGCTTTTGTTATTATAATTGATATAACTAGTTGTCATGCAAACATCAAGTAACAAGTTTAACTAACCCTAATAATAAACAATATAATTTTCTATACATTCATGCTTTACTACTACTGTACGTAACGAATGTATATATATATGTGAACAGTGGTCGTCACATGAAAGAAAATGAAGAAATTTATTAAAAATTTTGGAAATTTTAAGGGAAATTTTTAAATTTTATTATTAAATATAAGAAAAATAAAATTGTTTGTAAAAACGAGATAAAATTTCTCATATAAATAGGTTCTAGGCCTCACCCGCTTTATAGTCCATATATAGACTACTATTTGTGTCGATCAATGCAGAACGCTCTCTCTGGGATACGCTTTACTTTGGAACAGAGTATTCGATATTGGTTTGATTCATTTTTGGTCTAAAAATATGAGGAGTTCTTTTGGCTCGGAATCCATATGTTGCCAGATAGATGGGAAATGGTCATAGCTAACAATGGCCAATACTTTGTATTGAAATAAAATTGTTATGGGTTGCCTCCTGGGGCAACACAAACATCGACAGCTATCATTCCTACTTAGAAGTTTGTATTTTGAAAGGTTTCGAACTGTAAGGCTTCACTTAAATACTCTTAGATTAATGTTGTTTATATGCTAAACCCCATAATGAGGACCAACGCCCACGGAGTTACAAAAGCCTCAATTTTAGTATGCATTTAAAGCCTCCAAGAGCTATATTATTGAGCTGGATCTCATCATGAGGGCCAATCCCCCTGGGGTTACAAAAGCCGACCATTAGAATAAATAATATTAAAATACTATATTAAAAGATCTCACAATTTTAGCCTTCATTTAAACATTCATAGATTTTTGTTGTTTAATTTGAAAGCCCATCTTGAGGGCTAAACCCCTGGGGATACAAAGCCACTAAACTCAGTTATATTTGAAACTATTTCAATCTCTGTCCTTTTCATTAAAAAAACATTATGAGGGCCAAGCACCTCGGGGATACAAACACCAACCCCCTACACACAGAAATATTTTGTAATTGTTTCAAAAATATTAAAATTTTGTTTGTGGAACCTCCCATATGTATAAATTTTCATAATATTTTTTTCTAATTTCCATTTAATTTAAGCGCTCAATTGAGTTTGTTTTTTGTTCTGCATTTCTTTGTGTGCTTATTTTTTTTTTTTTTACCTTTAACTACTTGTTCATTTTTTTCTAATTTGAATTAATTGTTTGGGGGTTTTCTAATTCAACTACTAACTCTTAGTTTATAACATAATACTGCCGGGTTTTTTTTATAAGAATTTTTATGTTTCACCATGTAATAATTTGTTGTATGTGTTTTATTACTATATTTAGAGGAATAATTCACCAAATATGAAGAAAAAAACAAAAAAAATTTAAACACTACGTGTAATTATTATTGTACGTTAAATAAATTTCCTAAGAAACTCATAAATATTTTCAGTTTCAGTTAAATGTAAATTTTTTTTTTCTGTTTTAATTTTAAAAACTGCTGTAGTTAAATACAAATTTTTTGTATATTTTGTTTTATATGGAAGAAAAATTATCCTTTTTTTTTTGTTGGATTATTTACATATTTGTTTATATTGTTTGTATTTTAATAGCGGAAAACTGAAAACATTTAACCCCTTTTTCCAGCTCTAGCACAATTACTGTTTTAGATAAGAGGGTTTAAAGTTTGAGGGTTTTTGAGAGCAGTGACTAAATTACACTCGAGAAAATTTGTAAAGGGAGTTTAAAAACACATTAGGAGTTTTGTTAGGCATAGAAATGTATTGTATTATTATTAATTTTTCATGTTTATTTAAATAATTTGTTTTAATTGTGGTAATAAAATTATGGAAATTAAAAAAATTTTCAAATTTATTTCAAGCAGCTGTTATTTACTATTAAAATTTAAATTTTATTTCAGCTAATTTACCAAAAAAAAATTAACTCTTAAAGCAATGACTGTCAGAACGAAGATATAAGGATCCTTTCCTAAGATACTCTTCACATCAGTTTACTCTTTATATTTTGATCATGACGAAAAGCTTTAATGGATAACATTTATGATATTTTCAAGATCGCTTTATACTGATATCCTAAAGTTTTGCTCCTGAAAAGTTATTTTAAATTTGTTTAAGAAAAGTTTTTCCTTCTTTTTTCTTTGAGTGTTTTCATAAATGTCCTGTTTTTTTCTTTTGCCACTTGCCTGCTTGTTAAATGCATATTTCTACTGTTTTATTGTATTTTATGACCATTTACCATATTCGCTTAAATATTTTTATTATGCAAACGTGATTTTATCTAAGTAAAAGGAAACAAATGCAAAAATGCGAATAATAAAATTTCTGTTATGACAATCTTAGAAATGTTCACCTGTTTCTATGACCAAAAAAAGAAACAAAAATTAAACTAAACAAATTTTCCAAATAATTTCATAAAAAAATAAAAATTAAATAAACGAACAGCATAAGCTTAAATTGTAATCAATTTAACAATTACAAATCTCCCTCAATTATTTTGAAATTTTATTAAAATTTTTCTGAGATTTTTATGAAATTTTTCTGATTTTTTAAAATTTTAATTATTTTCTACTTACTTTTAACTTATTTCAATTAAAGTCATACGTATTAAAATGTTTACCTGCAAAGAGAAAAAATAAAACAATAATTAGTTAAAAATCTCTAAAATAAAATGTAAACATCCCCAGGGGGACAAAGACCGGCTCTTAAAAAACATATACTTAATAGCATTGTTGCTTTGAAATAAATGCACTGTTTGGAAAATTGTGTATATAAAACTATAGAAAAGGACCTACAAAATTAACATAAAAACATACATTTTCTTAGACAAACATACCCAGGGGACCAAAGACCGGTTCTTAGTTGTACTAGCATTGCAACTTTTAAATAAATGCACCGATTGGGAAATTCTATATATCAAAACTAGAGCCAAGGACTTAAGCTTTCACAAAATTAACTTAAAATCATAAATTTTCTTAAACAAATCAAAGTTGAAACAAAAAACTTAAAATATTTTTTTTTAAGAAATTTCACATTTGTCAAGTTTATTCAAAGAACTTCTAATTATGTTTAAATTTATCACCCATTTCTTCCAACCCGTTTTTAATTTGTTAAAAATCTGGGAAGATTTTTCTTAGCCATTAATATAAAATACATTTCATTGTATCCCAGAGAGAGCGTTCTGGTTCGATCAATGCAAATAGTAGTCGGACTATAAAGTGGGTGAGGCAAAACTTCCCAACCACTTCAATATAAATACTTTTTAACAGGTATTGCAACATGTGTCCGAAAGTTGTAATGATGCAATATTACAGTTTCACGTGTGGAAGCATATTCTGGGCGTTTTTCTGTCAATGTTCGATTCATTTGTGTTCGGTGCTGGTTCCCTGTATCTTAATAAAATTGTCTGCGACATATTACCATAGCCCATTTCGACAAATTTAAAAATATTTAAACCATTTTTTTGTTTAATTACGCTGTCATGATTAAAATCATTTCAAATATGAAAAAAATTTTGCACAAAATTAAATTGAGGGAAAAAAACCAGACAACACTTCAATGATTTTATAAAGTTCGAAATATATTAAACAATACAAATATTTATTTCAGTTATCATGAAAAATAAATTTAAGAAAATGAAAAAATAGCAATATATCCGCTTAGCGTGTGCATTCGTCGATGTCTCAGTGACTACTAAACAAAAGAGAATAAGAATATGTGTGTTGTTAGTCAGCACGAAAGCACAATGAAATGGACACCATTGCCTTAAAGCCATGGATATTTGGCGATGGAACAAGCCTTGTTGGGAAATTGGTGTGCTTCAGCGTCACTTTTTTCAAATTAAAGAAGTAAAGTAAAACTTCCCGCACATGACGCTATGTTGGTACAAAATTTGACTTTGTTTTTTACACTATAATGTAACTAAGTATGTATAAATGACAGATATGTACCCTTTGAAAATTACATATAATTTATTAAAAACAAAAACCCGATTTCAAAAGATACGCCATCTATTGTAAGTCCTTCTTTTTTAAGACATACACCCAATATATTCTCTGATTTACTTAACTAATGGTTCAAATTCATCTTTACAGATAAGAAAAATCATCGTTTTCTACAAGCATCAGCTCTGATATTGTGTAGATCACCCTGTATTAAAACCAAGTTGTTACAGGTTTAACTTTATAATTTGATATAAAAAAGTTCCCCATTTAATGACGTGCTTAAAATAAGTAAACAAAATTTTAATGGGGAATCACAAACGCTGACCACTATTTACATGGTATTTAAAGGTATCTTAAAAGGTCACCAACCTATTGAGTTAATTTTAAGAGTCTGTGGTTTGATTTTATTCCCTATGAGGGACTACCCCTTGGGTATAAAGAAGCCGACCACTAGTTTCAATAATGTAAAAGGTTCTCCTTTTTAGCAGCCATTCAAAGACTCTGAGACTTTTGTTGTTGTCAATAGTGAGGAGAGGAGTCTCAGTGATATTTAAAAGTTTGAGATTTGTGTTGTTTCTGTGTAAAACCCCATCATTAAGGCCAATCCCCTGGGGGACTCAAAAGTCGACTACTAGTTTCAATATAATTTAAACGTAGTTTCAGATGTCTCTCAATTTAAGCCTGCATTTATGTTTTTTATATGTAGAACTACATCAAGAATACTGAACACCTGGGGGATACAATAGCTGATCTCTACTCTCAATGTTATTTAATGTTTTTCCTATATTAAAATTCATTTAAAGTCGCTGTAAAAAGGGGAAGAAGAACATCGACCCCTGCTCACGAAGCTAATTGGTGAGTACACTAAATTCATTCCTTAATTTAAAGTGTGTAAAAGCTTTAAGTAGGAAGTAAGTAACCCCTGGGGAACATGAACACCGATCATTGTTCTCAAGGCCAATTAAAGTATATTTCAACAAATCCCTAATTTTTTAAATAATTTTAAGTATTTCATGCCCGATATGGGACACAAACCCCTGGGGGACATAAACGCTGAACACTCTTCTGAATAGTAGTTATGAGGTTCTAATAAAATTACTTCATTTAAAGTTTCTGAGATTTGTGTTATATAAAAGAAAATCCTTTAGAAGGGCTGGATCCCCTAGGGTATATAAAAATCGAACTTTGTTCTCAAGGCCACGTAAGAGGTGCTTTAAAAAGTCTCCAATTTATAGTTTTAATTTAAAGTGTCTTAGATATGTGTTGTATATACCGAAAAGGCTTTAGTAAGAGACAAACACCTGGGGTACACAAAACCCCCTTTACGGTTCTTCAAGCTGTTTGGGGAATACTTTACTCTTAATATTAATATTTTGAGTCAGGATGTTCTAAAGCTGTTTCAAAGCAAACCATAAATATATATTGTGTTTACCTCTCTCTTTTTTGCAGCACTTTTCAACTTTTTCAAAAAATGCAATTTGTTTTAAAATTTGTAGGATAATTTTTTTATAAATTACATGATGTTTTTCTTTAGTTGTTTTATTTTCTTTTTTGCATCATAATCATTAAATATTAAAAGCTAAAATAAATCTGTACACAATGTTAAGATATAAATTTACCATTTATTAAATAAAACACCAAAAACTAAAAAGGGGGCAGAGAAGGACGGCGGGGATAAAACACCACAGGATTAACACGCAAAAATATAAAGTAAAGTAAAACAAAGAATTTATTCTTATTATTTAAAAGGGACAGACGGACAGACAGACAGACAAACCTGTACAAATAATAAAACATTTCGGCGACACGTTACAGCGCACAGTACGATGAATTGAAGTCACTTAAGGTGACACACACTATGTTTGTATGAACAAACGCAAAAAGACAGACAAACATTACCGAAATGAATAAAATAAAAAAAAAAAAAAAAAAAAAGAAAATGAATCCAGCCAGCTTGTTAATCAAAGGCCATTAACCATTAACAACAGCACTGGGCGAAATAATCAACAAAAAAAATATATATATATAAAATAAAAGAATAAATGTTGTATTGCAAACTCAAGTTAAGTAAGAAGGAAGTATTGAACTTTTACATACATTTATACTTACACACACACATTCATACACGGATACTACTTACTCATACATGTATATGTAATAAATTCAATTCTGGTTAAGAATAACAATAATAATGCGAGTAATAAAAAAAAATTAAGTTAAAGTAAAAGGTGTGTCAATGCAATACTTGGTCGCGCTGCTGCTGTTGCTGCTCCTGATTCCACTACACATTTTCATCATCATCACCATACAACTCATCTTCATGTACTTAGTAACCCAATAGGAAATTCTCGATTGTTATACTCAAATCTTGCTGACATTTCACCAGATGAGCACAAATCTGGTGAAATGTCAGCAGGACAGGTCGTCAATACCTCTATTTCAAAGGAGTTCTGACAATCTCCAAATTTTGTCCTGCTGACATTTGACCACATATGTGACGAGGTCAATAGTATTGAAAACTGACTACGAAGTTTCCATAGTATCAACCATTGTTAGCAGGTTATAATTTCACTAAATATATGAAGGTTTCTGGGTTTTTATACATACGCTTCGAAAAAGGTCAACAAATTTGTACAAGTTAAACCTTATATATTTATAATACAAAGATGACACTGAACAAAGTGCTGTCAAAGTCATTAAGCTGCCTTGCGGAAATATCTCAAGTCATATGACTTTAGTTCCCAATTTTCCTTTGGGTCTCATGTCCATGTAAGTATGTATATATATATAGTAAAGTATGTACATAAAAAGTGCTAAAGGACTTATAAATAAAAATTAACCATAACCAGCAGTAATAACAACTACAAACAGGCCAATGTACATACTTATGTATGAATGTAAGTAGACTGAGGAAGAAGGAACAAACGAAACGAAATGTAATCGTCATCATATTGTTAAAGGTGATTTTATGGGTATACAACAGCAACAACAACAACAATAAACATACATTGTTATTATTGCTGTTGTTGTTGTAATTAATGGCAAACAATTACACACAAAATCAACTGCACAATAACAACACTATCAGAACATGAACAGAGCGAACAACAACAACAAAAAAAATAAAATCATCATACATTTATATAAAAAGTGGAAAAATAAACTTAAGTAAAGTTAAAATTGATATTGAAGTTGAAATTAAAAGACAATTGTTAAATACACTTAACGAAATATTATGAAAGAGTAATTAAAAATTAAAAAAAAATAAATAAAAAAGAAACAGAATTATGCCAACTTTGCCACTTTGTAGCTCATTTTCTATGACGACCCAGTGGTTATTAGTTACATTTTTCGAAAACTTATGTTGTCCTCTATAATATTAGTGTACAGTTCTTTTCCTTCAGTTTAGTAGTTTAGAAGATATTTAAACTTGCCACTAATGACAGAATTGTCACTAGGAAAAAAAATTAAAATTTAATAGATTTTTTTCTCTTAAATTTAAAGTTTTGAATAACAATAAAAGTGTTAGAATAAGCATTTTACAGATATTTTTTTTAGTTTTAGCCAAATTGTTTAATAAGTAGAAGTTTTAAGTTTGACAATACTTTTCCCTAAACGAAGTGAAACACTTTAACATCATGTACCTTAGCTTGTATGCAAGCTGCTACCTTAGAACTGTAATTTTCTGAGAGCCTATAGTGTTATATATAACTTTCATATACAACATTTTACAATCAGTCTTGTAGTTATGAAGCTGCATAAACTTGTCACTGATGACAAAATTGTCATTAAAAAAAATTTTATTTTTTGTAGATTTTTTGCCCTTTAGTGATTAAAATATTTTATTTAATGGGATTATAAATTACAAAATAAGCTTTCTAAAGAAATTTGGATCATATTTAAACGTTTTAAATTTTAAAATATTTTTTTTTTTACACTCAAGTTGGTTCACTTTGACATCGTGTAGCTTGACTTGTGTACAAGCTGGCAGCTAGAAAGTAAAATTTTCTGAAAGCTTAAATTATTGTGTATAACTCTGGCATACAGATTTTTCCAATCAGTCTAGCAGTTTAGATGTTACTTAAACTTGTCACTGATGACAAAATTGTCATCAGATAAACTTTATTTTATTTTTTTTAATTTTTTTTTCTTTAAAGAATAAAATTATGTTTTTAATGGTGTGCAAATTATGAATTCTTTAGAAGTTTGTTTAATTTAATCCAAATCAAAACGTATTTAAAATTTCGAAAAATTTTTCAAAATCGACTTAGTCCTCTTTAACACAAATAAGGAAAATTAAAGTTTAATTGCCTGAAAGCCTAAGTCCTGCTCAATAATTTCTTTGTGCAGTGTTGGAATGGATATTTGGTTGTTTAACAGATATTGTACGTTAACGTGATATTAATTGATATTTTATACAACAATGACAAAATAGTCACTCAACAATTTTTCAGATTTTTTAAATTTTTTGTTTCAAAAAAAATTTGAATTTTATAAATTTTTTTAATACTGATGACAAAATTGTTACTAAATAGAAATTAGTTTTTTTACAAGATTTTTCTATAAATTTGATTTGTAATTGAATAAAAATTATTTTAAGTCTGGATTAAGCAAATAATGACAGCATTGTTATTGATAACAAAGTTGTCACTATTCTATTTTATTGAATTTTTAAATTATTTGATAAAATTTGCATTAATAGTCACTAAAAGGTAAAATATTATTTAATTATAAACGTTAGTGACAAAATTTTCTCAATGACAATAAAATTTTCGCTAGTAAAACCTTTTTATTTTACACATTCCGAATTGTTTCTAGAGCTCTGAATTTTTCACTTTTCCATTTTCTCTGAATTTTTTCGAAAATTTAGCTAAATTTGCTAAATAATTAAATAAAATGCATTTCACTAATGACAAAATTGCCACTGAAAAAATTTTTTTTTTTTTATTAAATCTACATTAATGACAAAACATTTTCTAATGACATATTTGTATGTTTTTCCACTTTATTAAACCAAATTTGCCTTAATAATAAAAGGTTAACATTTCTTATGTTTCAAAATTCAGGTTCGTTCTATGACACAATTTTTATTAATGACAAAAATGTAGGTAATATTTTATACATTTTAATAGTTTTTTACACTTCAAATAATTATGAAATAAATAGAAAATTTGTTTGACTTATGTTACAATTATAAACATTTTTCTTTGGCTTTCATGCATTTTTAAATTATTTTCTTTAAACCAAATTATACAATTGATTAATTGAGCAGCTAAACTAAATTTATAACAAAGCCTTACTTTAGGTTTTCCAAAGAAACGTTAAAAACTGCCTTTAAAACTGTAAAAAACTGTCCCCATATAAAATTTATTGATTACAGTCTAACATACCCCACCAACAAAGATCTTCTAACCAATGTTTTGGTGACTGTCACTGTTGGCTTTAGGAAACGTTGCACACAGCAAAAATTATATAAACCTGACACTGGTTAAGAAGTTAAATTTACGCGAAAATTCCAGCTGACGCGTTTTAATTAATTACACTCATGTATGCGTAAAGAAAGAAATATTTCCAATCATTAAACAAAATACATATACACATGCAGCAAACGCACTTGTTTTATTTTATCCGTTTATTTAGCGAAGATGAAAACACGACAGTAGGAAAAAACCAAAAAAAAAATAAACACACGAAGACAACGACACGAACTCAACCACTCTTGTTAAAAAGGAATGTGAGACTGAAATGAATACAAGAGTTGAGGAAAAAAAAAAAGTACAAGTCATGGTAATGTGGCAGGCATGCAAGTATGTGTGTGAGAGTGTGTGTGTTTGATGGTGGACTCCTTAAGATTTGTCAGTTGTTGTTGTTGCTGTTGGTGCTGTTTAACCACTTGGGAGGAATTAATACCTACTTAAAGATCATTGTGGTTGTTCAAAACTGTTTTTACCAATTCTTTTCTGATTTTTATTGTTGTTGTTGTTGTAGTTCATTTAAGTTGGCCTTACGTTTACCTTAATGTGTTTGTTGTTATTTTGATTTGTTTCTTGTACAAAATGATGCTGAATGATGATTTTTTTTGTTTTGTTATTCTACTAAATACCTCTTCTCTTTGCTTTCCTGCTCACTTCTTTTTGTTTTTTTTTTAATTCAGTTTAATGAGTAAGTGTTCTTGTAATTGAACGTGATTCACCAAAAATAAAAGAAATTATTGTTGTTTTTGTGCAATTTTTTCTTCGTATTTGTGATGCTTAACTGTTAAGTATGTGTGTTAATGAAAGAGTGTGCAATGTAATTTTTGCATTTTATTTATATTGGTGTTTTAATTTTTTTCATTTCATTTTAATTTAATTTAATTTTTTTGTACTTTTTTATTATTTTAACAGAGATTATTTTAAAATTTCTTTTAATTGTTATTCTTGAAATTGTGTATTATTAATTGTAGGTTGTATAAAAAATTCAAATAACAAAAAAGTTAAATGAAATTACAGCGAAAAATGGTAAATTATCGTTTCTTAAGGAAGAATTAAACAAAAATGAATAGAAAATCTTATCTTTTATCCCATCCTATTGGTAGTTTAGAAGTTATATTAACTTGTTACTGATGCATTAATTGTTACTATATAAAATGTAAGAAATTTACTTATTTTTTCGTTTTAAAATAAACAATTTAATTTTAAATATTAAGTACTACAAACAAATATTAAAGAATTTTAGTTTAACTTTAAGCAAATTGGTTTATTATTATAAGCAAATTGGTTTATTATCTAAAAACTACCCAAATTGAGGTGGTTTACTTTGAGGCGATGTATCCAGCTTAGTGTACAGTTTTTGTAGTTATAAGTTTAATTTGGTGAAAGCTTAAGTCCTGCTCTATAACTTCTCAGTACAGTTTTATCTCGTGTTATTAGTAGTTTAGAAGATACACAAACTTGTCACTGATGACAAAATTGTCATGAAATATATTTTATGATTTTTTAAAAATATTTTTCGGGGTTTAAAGGTGAATTTTTTTCATATTTGTCACTAATGACTAAAATGTCATTCAACTAATTTCCTAAATGTTACCTCTTTTTTCGCTTTAAGGGCATTTAAAATATATTGTAAGTAATGTTTATGGAATTTTGTTTATATCTGTCACTAATGACAAAATTGTCATACAATAAAAATTTTAATTGTTACAAGATTAAGGTATGTTGTCCTTATTTGTCACTGATGACAAAATAGTCACTAAATAAAATTTAAGGTTTTCCTCAATGTTTTCAATATTATCGCTAAATTTTGCTTATAATTAAATAAAAAGCATTATAAATAAAAGCAGAATCGAAACTAATGACAAAATTGTCACTCTAGAAATTTTGGAATTTTTAAATGTACCTTTGCAATAGATTAAAAGTTTACTTTAGATGAAGAAGTTTTAATTTTATAGAATTTTGTCAATATTTGTCACTAAATATTAAAAATTAAAAATGTTAATTAAGTCGGAGAAATTTTCCAATTTTTAAAAAAGTTTACTATAAGTAAAGAAATTTAAAGTTTATGTTATTTGTCCATATTTGTCACTGATGACAAAATTATCACTAAATAAAATAAATTTTTATTCAGATTTTAACAATATTTTTTTGCTAAATTTAGCTCATTTTGAAATCAAATGTAATGCCAATATTAACAGAATTTAAAAAAATAATATGTATTTTGAATTTATTTAAAAATTCTTTAAAATTTATTTTTTATTTAATTTCGTTTTTTTAATATTTTCTTTTTCCCCCAAAAAATGTTTCTAAAAACCCTAAATTTGTATTTATTTTCTGTTTAATTAATTAAAATAGCTTAAAACCATTATTTTACTAACAAATATGGCTAAAAACACCCACCTACAGCTTTACACACACACACTCACGTTTTTAAATATCCGGTTCCGGTTAACTTAACCTCTAAATAAATTGATGAATCTGAAACAAATCAAACTACTAATAAAACAAAATCAAAACAAACGAGTAAAAACACAAACAAAGCAAACCTCGCGCTCACTCACTCACTCTCTCACCCATACCATACCAAAACAAAATAACAAAATCAAACAAACTCAAATTAAATGATTAAACGCAACTTGCATGAGAGCATGGTATGTTAAACAACATGTTCGCGTAAAACATGTTGCAAATGGCGTATAATAATGATAATAATGAAGCAGTTGTTTGTTAATAATGAGGAAAAATGTGAAAAATCAAAAGCAAGAGACAAAAACAACAAACAGGAAAAAAAAACTGATTAGAATTGTTGAAAAAAAAGAAAAATAACAGCAACAAATTAAATATATGAAATCAAAGGCAAACAAATAAAAACTAATGGAAACACTAGTGCTTTGGTGTTAGTAAGCTTTAGGGGTATGAGTTGGTTTAGACTTAGAAATTATTTTATTGTTGTTGTTATTTTGCAAGTGTTTTTTTTTTTGCATTATGTGTGATTTAATATGGCATGTGCAAAAAAATCTATAACAATTAATTTGAAATAATTGAATTAAATGGCAAAGAAACTAAAATTTTTAGCAGCAGTAAAAAATACCTGTGCAATATTGATTTAAAAATAAACAGAAATTTAGCAAAACTTGAACATTTTTTTTTAAATAAAATTAAAAAACTAAGTTTTATTAAAAATTTCGGTTTTATTTACAAAATTTAGTTTTTGCTTTTTTTAAATTAATTTTTTATTAAAAAAGGGTTTTCCCCATTAATCATGTCTGGTGAAATACTCTCATATTTTTAAGAAAAAAGACATCTAAAAAAACACACAATTACAGTTAAACAACAATAACAATAACAAACATTGACTGAATGACTGACTCAGTTTGTCTACTACAACAAACATCACAACTGCAAACAACAACTACTATATAAGTTTAACTGTATTACACTCTATTACAAACAAGTACAATTTACTTACTATAGTATTTACTTTGTAGTTGTTGCCGAGATTGCCTTTACTGATTTGTTGTTGTTTACAATAAGACAACAACAAAACACACACACACAAAAAAAAACAAATACATATCTATTAAACTCAAAGAAAAGTATCGAAAAGAAAACTTAGCAGCAACAAACAAAAATGACGACACGTTTATTTCAACCAAAAAAAAAAAAAAAATTAAAAACAGAAACGCAGAAATGTTGAGCAAATTTGTTAACAGCACAAAAACAAAAATCGCGTTTGCTGTTGTGACACGTGCTTTTTTCAGCTGTTTTGATAAAAAAAAAAACAACACACAGATCCACACACACATACACACGCATACAACCAGCTAAAAAAATAAACCAAAATAAATAAACATTAAAAAATGGTTTTCATACCATATAACAATAACAACAACAACAACAAAAAAGCTGCAAAAACTGAAAGAAAATTAAACACAGCAAAAAATATAACGGTAAAAAACTCACTTTGTTTGCTGTCGAACAACAACAACACCAGCAGAGAGTGGAAAATTGTAATCAAAACAAAAAACGCAATTGGTTTTTTGTTGCATTGGCAAACAACAACAGCAACACAAAAAATTAACCGTTACAAACATGTACAAAAAGTAACGATGAGTGTGTACGTAGCATGTATTTGCAAGCACAGAGAGCCAAGAGTGAGTAAGCCAGAGAGCTTAAGAGTCTATCTACTATATTTTGGGGAGTAAAAGTGCATAACAATGCAGTAGGTTGTTATGGTGAACAAATACAAACAGACAGACAAGTGCAAAAAAGAAAAAAAAAAAAAAAAACGAAGAAGAAAAGCATTGGGAAAATTGTATAAGGAGTTGGCCCCAAAGGGTTTAGGGTAAATAATAATAATAATTAGTAAGGCTAATACAGCGATTTTTTGGGTGTCGATAAAAATAGGAAAGGCAATGGAATGAAAATTTAAGTTTAAAAATAAAAGAAAATGTACAAATAGTATAGTTTAACCACCATATTCATAAAAAAAATTTAAATTTAAACAATGTTTTAAAGCAAAATTTCCATACAAAATTTCATTTTAAAACGTTGTTTAAATTTAAAATTTTTTTATGAATATAGCCTTAAAAGTTGTATAGAGTCTTTTTTAAGTGATTTTTTGTAATGAATTCAAAGTTTATCGGTTTTTGTCAGACAGTCAAACTAAATTTTAAATTTTTTAAGAAAATTTAACATGATTTTTTAAATTCTGAAATATTTTTCAGCCAAATTTTCAAAACTTTTCTAAATTTTTTGGAAATTTTGTCTGTAATCTTTTTCAATAGATAAATTTGTTTAAAACTGATAATCTCAAAAAGCCTGATATGCTATTTAATCTTCAAATATCGACTGTAATCGATCGATGGTTTATTTAAATAGAATAATCATCATTTTGTAGATGAATCTTGCAAACAGAAACCTCCAATTGTTGAATATTTATTTGGACATACGTCACGAGCTTGTTATACCTAGTCGATATTCTAATTGTTGAAGTGGATTTAAGATGACGATAAATTACAAGAATTTCCTCAAGAAAGTTTTCTCAATTAATTCAAATTTTGATTAAAGGATTCGTTTTATATTTGATTTTTGAAAGTATGTATGTATTATTAATTTCGCTCTAAGAAATTTCTATTTCACGAAAGTCATCTTAGACAGAATGATGACCACGATTGAATTCGGGAAACCAGAGAATCTCAAAGGTCTGGGATAGTGCTTAATCGGCAAATATCCAATTCAGCTCGTAAATCTAAAAGAATTAGTCCAATTTCAATATTTATTAAAAATAAATGTTTAAAAAACATTGATGATTCTTTTTAAAGCGAATTCTCGACCAAGACTCGAGAATCTAAAATAATTTCACGATTAATTTTATTTTTGAACCGCATTAAATGTTCAGGTTCGGGTAAAAACATGGGCGACTTTTTGTTTTTTAAAACAAATTTAAATTTCTTATTAAGAATTTTGTTATTTGTAGCTTTTTAAATTTTGGTGATTTTTTCTTATTTGCCAAGGCTTCAAGTTAACACTAAAGGGTAGTGTTGTAGTTTAATGTTACCCTTAAGCTTACAAAAGTTTATTGTGTTCTGCTGTTTTTATTTTTTCAACTTTTTTTTTTGGCAAATTGCAATATTATACGAATGACTGCAATGCAATAATAATAATCATCATAATAATGATAACTAACAATATGAAGCTCATTATCACAAAACAAAATCTTCATCAATGTAATCTTCATTACAATAATAAACATCATATAACCTAGACATCATCATGATTATTATAATAATAACAACAACAAAAAAAAAGCAAGAAAAACCGCGCAAAATTTATATTAAAATTCAGCCCCTTGCCAGCAAGCAAATGCATGCATTATTAAATCATACAGACTTACATACATACATACACCCACAATTGAATGAAATACAAATGACCCCTACCCAGGGTTGTCAGATTTTTTTTTACCTCCATCGCCAAAAGCTAAACGCAAAATCGCCAAAATTCGCCAAAATAAAATATTATTAATTTTTTCCAAAATAAAAATCGCCAAAAGTCACCAAAAGTTTCCAAAATCATTTATATTTATTTATTTCATGAATTTTATAATTTATAGTCAATATAAATCTAATAAAAGCTATAATAAAACATTTGAGATTTTACTTTACATTTGTACTTTTAGTGATAAAAGATTTTTTGTACAAAAATTAATTACATAAATCTATAATATCATATACCTCATTCTCTGCAGATTCATTTTCACTGCTTTGTATATCATACATTGTATTAGAATTAAACTTGTTTAACATATTATCTGTGGGCTGAAATGAATTGCAACAATATTTATTAACATTCATATGACTTATTATTCTTATCAATGAATCTAAAAGTTCATATTGAATTTTATTACGTAATCGAGTTTTAGTGTAATTCATAATAGAAAATACCCTTTCTACGCAAGCATTGCTGGTTGGTAAAATTAACATATTAAGAACGGCCAATGCTAAGTCTTTAAAGTGAAATGTTCCAGCTGCATCGCAATAATTGTAAACTTGTGGCCAAAAGTCTAATAAATTCGTTGGAATTTCGCCTTTAAAGATCTCAGTCCAATTGATATATGCTAATTTTGACCATTGCAATTCATATTCCCCTACAGATATTTTTGGATTTAAAAATAAAGTTAATGAATTTTGAACTACTGAAAATTTTACTTGTGTTAAAGGGTTTCCACATTTTAATATTGAAAATTCATTATATATTTTAAAAATATTAATATTTTCAGGTAACCGTTTTAACATTTCTTTTAATAGCTTTTTTAAGTACAAAAAACAATTTTCTTTTAAAATTTTTACATCATATTCATTAATTTTTATACTTTTTAGTTCCATTTCAAATTCTGTGCCAAAATCTATAGATTCCAATGGCAGAAAAGAATCCTCTGAATCAAGAGCCAAATTTAATGAGCATATTAAGTTATCAACATTTTCTTTATTATTTAAAAATGACGGCTTAAAAATTTTAGAAGAAAAAATTAATATTGTTGAAACTATTTCATCATGCATGCTACCAGCATCCATATGATCAGATTGAAATTCTAAATTTAAATGATTCATTTTATTAACTATTGGGTTAATGAATATCAAAAAAAGTCTATTTTTTTCGTCAGATAGTTCTTTAAAAATATGTTGAGCAGTCTTGTCGTTTTCAGCAGTTGAGATTAATGAAAAGTGGTATTTTAACTCCACCCACTGCTCCAAAACTCTTCTGATGGCGGCCCCATAAGACAGCCAACGAGTCCCCGATATTTGTACAAGTTTTCTAAATTTATTTGAATCAACTCCAATGTTAACCAAATCAAAAGCTCGTTTGTACAGTAAAGTACGAAGTGGACTATGGCTAAAATAGTTGTAAATTTCCTTAAGTAAAAAGTCAGCATTTTTGGGAATTTCACATGAAGCTTTGGAGCAGCATAAATGGAGGGAGTGGCAGGTACATTTTAAAAGTAATAATTGTGGATTTTCTTGTTTTAAAAGGGTAAATAAAGATTTATTTTTACCACATAGATTACTCGCCCCGTCAGTTCCTAGAGCTAATAACTTTTTTATGTTTAAACCCACTTTGTTTAAAAACAGTTTCATACCTTCAAAAAGATGTGTTGCAGTAGCTTCTTCGACCAGGAAAATGCCCAAAAAATGGGTAACAATTTTAAGTTTTTTATTATCAAAAAATCTTACGCAAATGCTCATCCATTTAGTTTGGGATATATCGGTAGATTCATCTACCACCAAACTGTAGAAATTATCGCCAATATCTTTCACCAGATCCTCTAAAATTGACGGAGAAACGACATTTTTGATAATAGCAGTACACTTTGTTTTGTGCAGCCTTAGTTTTTCAAATGCACTTTCTTTTGTTGAGCAGTTTCGTAGCAAGGTTGTAAGGTGGTCAACAGAAGCTATTGAGCTATGCTTTGCAATAAAAACGGCTAGTTTAATGTCAATCATTTTAGATTCATTTGATTGCGGCTGTATTGCTAAAAGTATAAAAAATACATTAACATTTATTGTTTATATTTATTTAAAATGATCCTACCAAAATTTTCAATTTTGTTTTGCTTAAATAGCACCGCCATATTAGAAATGTGTTTTTTACTTTCTGAATGCTTTTTTAGATCGATCTTATGGGATCTTAGACCTATTTTGCATCCAAAACACCACGATGTGTATTGGTCATTAGATGTTGATTGGTACGACAAAGGGGCATCTGCAATAGATTTTAGCCAACCTACAAATTTTAAGTCATTAAAAGGTTTAAAATATTACATTTGTGTACTTACCTTTGGCCCAACTTTCATTTTCCCACTCCTTTCGATGTCGACGATCTACTTTTATTTTTTTTGAAGAAGATGCCATTATAACATTTAAGTTTTTTTAATATAATGCTTTAATAATATTTTTCAATTGTTTGCTTTTCTTAAATGTTTTCTTTTCTTTTGAAGTCTTAATTTTTCTATTTACCGTTAACTATTTTGACACTTGTTTGGCATCAATACTGCACATTTAACGTGGTGTCTCCCATCACATTTTTCTATATCAATTTTGACAGAAAAAGTAAACTTTACAACAACAATCAGCTTGTTGTTTTTGTATAATTTTACAAGTGTACGAAATGATAAAGACATTGACATAACCCATAAATATGAACTGTTTTACTTGTTGACATTAATTGTGTCATTCACTATGTAATAATAACATAATATATGAGAGATACCAGAGATGTATAATGTAAGAACATTATGTTATTAAATTAAAATATTAAACAAAATTATTTCAAGAAAAAAATTATTTGTTAAAAAATAGCCAAATAAATCGCCAACTAGTCTGTAAATCGCCAAAAAAATCGCCATGTCGCCAATTGGAAATTTTGGTCGCCAAAGGCAATGAAAAATCGCCACGTTTGGCGAGAAATCGCCATATCTGACAGCCCTGCCCCTACCTACGACCCCTAAAAATAAAACAAGTTTTATTTCTTTTGTTTTTGTAAAAAATGTTTATTTGTTTGTTTGTTGGTTTCTTTCTGTGTTTGTAAATCATAACCCCTCATTTAATGCATGAAAATGGCAAAACGAAATGAGAAGAAATCATGATGATGATGATGAAAGAGAGTGAGTGAGTGAGTGTATTTTGTTATTTAGGAGAGCCAAAAGCGCGAGGGAGGTTAGTTAGTTGGTTTAGTTGTTATTGTTTTATAACTGTGATAAATGTTCCTACTTAAACAGCCCAACAACTAAATAAAACAAAACCTCTTGCTCATTTTCTTTAAATCTTATTTGGGTTTTGTGCAAATATATGCTGTAGACTGCTCTCCGGTTTGGGGGTTAACAGTTTTACTGCCCCCCCCAACTCACACAAGCACCCTTTTATTGCAGCCCATAGTTATGTGGGGGAATATTTGTTGGTGTTTGGCAAAAATGCATTATTAAATATTTTGTAGTTGTTGTTTTATTTAGTTTCTTTTTTTTTTTTTTGTTGGTTCATGGGTGTTGGTGTTTATTTAAAAATTAATAGAATTTTCTACTCTTTCCTACAATTACTCTTACACTTATACACTCATATAATACTCATACTTTGGCAATTATTGAATTGAACATTTGTTTTTTTTTTTTTTTCTATTGCTGCATTTAAGTCTAACTGTATGTCTGTCCCTACGTCTGTTAGTCTGACTGTCATTTTGTCAGTTTTTTTTGTTGGTTTTGTTTCCACTGCTGATATTTTTGTTAATTTGAATTTTATTAGTTTTTAGGCAGTTGTTGTTACTAAGTTTTTTTGTTATTTGTTGTTTTTATTACATTTTATATAATAATTCTAGTCTACATGTTTGTTATTAGTAATGTGCATCCAACAACAACAACAGCAACAAACAAATTTATTAAACGAATTTATAAAATTCTAAACTAAAAGTGCGACTGCGTTAGATTTTCTGTTATTTTTTTTTTTTTGTGTTGTTCAGTTCTATTTAGTTTTTTTCTAATTTAGCAAAACTGGAAAAAAATATGAAATTTTCTAATAATGTGTTTTGTGTGCATTATGTTATGTTTGTTGCTGTAGTTGTTTTTGATTTGCAACAACAAATACATTAGAAAAATTTAAAAATTTATATGTAGGTTTAATTTGTTTGAAATTAATGATAGATAAAATTTAAAAAAAGAAGGTATATATGTATATTAAAACAGTGACATGTAGAGTAATCAAAAAAGGGGATAAAAAGCAGTAGCTATAAACTGGTATAAGTACAAAAGTACATAAAAGAAAAACTACAAAAAGTAGAGGGATAAGTACCAAAAGTTGTGGTTAAAAGTACCAGCCAAAAATATTCAAAATATGACGCTAAACGTTTAAATTTTTACTTTTTAGTTCTTCTTTAAGGTTTCATTACAATATTGACCTTCTTTGTTTTTAAAAATTTACGCCTCGTGTTACAAGTTCAATACCTTTTTCCTAAAAAACAAATATTGAACTAAAAACTATTATTTATTTTTTTTTGTGTTTAACATTAACAACTATTTCCAAAAATGAAAAAAACAATTAACACTTTTTTGTTTTACTAATTACAGTGAATGTTTGAGCAAATTCCTCAAACAATCAGGCGGACGTGCATACATACATACATACATACTTGTTTAGCAGACTAAGTATAAGGAAAAAATTAATCAGCAATGTAAGAAGAAAAATATAGCTAAAATACAATTATCATGGACCATCACTTTTTCGAACTAAGAAACAACTACACAGTGAATGTAACAACTAAACAGAACAGCTCTTTTGGGGATAGTTTAAGTAATGAACGTACTTCGCGGAATCTTATATATTTTAAGAAAATATTTTGTTTGTATTGTTGATTTAATGCGGAAACCAGGCAGTCCATTTCTTAGTGAAAAATCGGTAAAATATGTGCGGAAATTGAGCACATGCAGAGTCGTACTAAAATTAAAATCTTGGCTATACACTAACATTATCTAGCTGTTTACTAATATTTTTTAGTAGATTTTTTTTGAAGATTTTGTTCAAAAAATCGGGTTACTCAAATATTTTTCCCGAAATTGATCCATTGACGATCCAAGTTTCTATGATGGTTTATACTTCAATGGGAAAATATTGTGTATTTCAGGGTTTTGTATTAAACCTTATGTCTTAATCTTAATAAGTTTTCTGTAGAAAATCTGGTTTATAACAGTTTTTTTTTTTTTTGTAGAAAATATTATGTTTTGTGTATAACAGTTTGTTCTAAAATAAAACTGTGTATAACAGTATTTCCTATAAAAATATTTTGTATAACAAATCTTTATATAGAAAATTTAGAGTATAACAGTTTTTTCTATAGAAAATCATGTGTATAACAGTTTCTTCCATGGAAAACATAAAATAAAACAGTTGTTTTATAGAAAATCTGGTGTATAACAGTTTTTTCTGTAGAAAATATTGTTTATAAACGTTTTTTAGAAGAAAGTATTGTGTATAACAGTTTGTTCTAAAATATATATTGTGTATAAGTTTGTTCTTCAAAAAAAAATATTGTGTATAACAGTATTTCCTATAAAAATATTGTTTATAACAAATCTTTCTACAAAAAATTTAGAGTATAACAGCTTTTTCTATAGAAAATCTTCTATATAACAATTTCTGCTATGGAAAACATAAAATATAACAGGTTTTTCTGTAGAAAATCTGGTGTATAACAGTTTGTTCTAAAAAAAATATTGTGTATAAATGTTTTTTAGAAGAAAGTATTGAGTATAATGGTTCGTTAAAGAAAAATATTGTGTATAACAGTTTGTTCTTAAAAAAATATTGTGTATAACAGTATTTCCTGTAAAAATATTGTGTATAACAAATCTTTATACAGAAAATTTAGAGTATAACAGTTTTTTCTATAGAAAATCTTCTATATAACAATTTCTGCTATGGAAAACATAAAATATAACGGTTGTTTTATAGAAAATCTGGTGTATAACAGTTTTTTCTGCAGAAAATATTATGTATAAACGTTTCTTAGAAGAAAGTATTGTATACAGATTGTACAGTTTGTTCCAAAAATAAATATTGTGTATAACAAATCTTTCTACAGAAAATTTAGAGTATAGCAATTTTTTCTATAGAAAATCTTGTGTATAACAGTTTATTCTATGGAAAACATAACATATAACAGTTGTTTTATAGAAAATCTGGTGTATAACAGTTTTTTCTATAGAAAATATATAACAGATAGTTCTGCAAAAAATATTTTGTATATCAGTTTTCCCTATAAAAATATTGTGTATAACAATTCTTTCTACAGAAAATTTAGAGTATAATATTTTGTTCCAACGAAAATCGTGAATACTTATAACAATATTTTCTACTTTGTACAACAGATTTTTCTGTAGAATATATTGTGTACAACAGTTTTTCCTGCAGATTATATACTGTATAACAGTTACAGACAAATCTGTTGTACACAATATTTTGTATTGAAAATATTGTTATATACAATGTTTAATACAGAAACTATTATATACAACAGATTTATCTGTATACAGATACATTTTTCTATAGAATATATTGTGTGTAATAGCTTTTCCGGCAGATTATATTGTGTATAACAGTTTTTTTTTTACAGAAACTCGTTTTGTAATTTAATTCTAACTAATTATTTGAACACTGTTATGTCATTGGAGGCAAGTACTTATATTTAAATATGTCATAACTTTAGTATCACTATAACTAGTTACCAGTAATGACTTAAATAACTCATTGATAGTTAGGTCCAATAGAAGCCATTAAAAACAGAATTTAATTAAGAAAATATAACAGATAATAAATAACCCTCTAATGCTTAAGCATGCCTCAAGGCATTCATCGCAAAAATGCCAATAAATGGAAATATAACTGATATTTTAATTTAAAAAACTTTGAAAACTTTTTAAAATAATTTAATTACGTTTTTTAGCAAATGTTACATGAGTTTTTGAAATGAAAAATCAGTTATATTTGCATTTATTGGCATTTTTGCGATGAGTGCCTTGAGGCATGCTTATACGTCTGCTTCTATGTACTGCATACTGTACGTAGTAGTCATTGAAGAGTATGTTATTGAGTGATTGCATGTTATTACCAAGTTATTGCTGGGTAGATCTAAAGTGCTGATTATTTATATATGACTTAAAAATTAGAGATTTTTTCAAATTTTTAGTTTTTTTTAAAACCAATATAATTTTTATTTAAATGGCCAATAATAATTTTTATTTAAATTATTGGCCATTGTTAGCCATGACATTTTCCCATCTTTCTGCCAACATATGGATGGATTCCAAGCAAAAAGAACTGCTCATCCTTTGAGACCAAGAACGAATCAAGCCAATATTGGATACTATTGTCCACAGTGAAGCGTATTACAGAGAGAGCGTTCTGCATAGATCAGATGGGCAAGGTCTGGCGGATGAGGCAAAACTTCCCAACCATTTCATTCTAAATAGTTTTTAAGAGGTATTGCTTAATGTGGCCGATTGTTGCCATGATGGAATATTACGGTTTCATGTGTGGCAGAATATACTGGGTATTTTTCGGCAAATTCTAGCTTCAAACGAATCAGTTGCATTCGGTATATGTTCCCTGTGATTGTCTGGTTAGATTTCAGCAGCTCAAAATAGATAGGACCCTCTTGGTCCTACCAAATACAGAGCATTACCTTAGCGCCATGGATATTTAGCTTTGGTGTCGATTCGACTGTTTGACCAGACTTCACATACGATCTGTTGCGCTTCGGGTTATTGCAATGATTCTGTGCAATACTGATTTTTTTTATATCATTCACGCATAATTTCGGACATGAAAAATCGTCTTTAAAGGTCTTTCATCTTCAATTCGTATGGTACCCAATTTGCCTGCTTTTGAATATATTCTGCTGATTGAAAACGTTTTGAAATTGCTGATTGGGTAAATTCCAATGATTGTGCAAGTTCTTGTTGAGTTTGACAACAATCTTCATGGAGTAATGCCTCTAATACTTTGTCTTCAAACTTATTTGGCTGGCCTGGACAATCTTTGTCTTCCGTATCAAAATCACCACTTATGAACCGTACAAAACATCTCTCGCACGTTGAAACCGATGGAATACATTCACCTTAAGCTTTGGTGTTATTTTCATATTAAAGAATTAAAGCAAAACTTCCCGCATATAACACTTTGTTGGCACAAAATTCGACATTTTTGAAGCAGAAAAAAACGTTGTTGTTTATCTGTCAGATATGTACCCTTCAAAATGAGATATAAGTTATTAGAAACAAAAACCGCATTCAGTATATTGTAAATCCTTCATTTTTGAAGCAAAATAATTCAAACGTTTATAATACTAAAGACAATCCATAACCATAGCATACCAAATATAGAGTGCCAAATAAATTAATAATTTACATAAATACGGTCATTGAACGATTATTGTTATTATTTGTTCCCCCTAAACATCATAAAACATGTATAAAAAATTTAACAAATTGCTTTAAGTAAAACTAAAATAATAATACCCAACAAATCCCAAGATTTTAGCATAATTTATAGACAATATTTTAGTTAATAATAATTAACTAAAGACAAAAAATAAAAAATAATTAAAACAAAACAAGGAAAAATACCTAAAAACAAAAGCCCCTTTAAACATTTAAAACTAATATTCATAAGAAAATACATAATACAAAAAAAATGTAAACTAATTACACACATCGGTTGTCTATACCTTTAAAGCTATAGCCAAAATATAGCCTTACCGTGGAGAATAAAGTCTAAAAATTGTTAGTAGCAGAAATAATTTTCAACGCCATTTCAAGTACAGTTGAAAAATATTATGATTTTTTTACATTTTATGATTTTTTTTACATATTCTTTCTGCTTTTTGCCATTATTCTTTTTTGGGTTTAAATTTTTTTTTTAATTTTTTTAGCCAATAACTTGGTTTATGATTGTTCGTTTTTTTTGCTTTTTGGCCAGGCTAATTATATTTTTAAGTTTTGTTTGTTGGAGTAGATGATTGTAAGACATTGAGGGAATGAAAGAAAGAATGAACAAAAATAAAATATACTAAATATGAAGCTGGTGTAATTAGCAGCACAAAAAAGCATAAAATCACCAACAAATGCTGCAAGTCTGTTAAGTTGAAATAACTGGCTAAATTATATTCTGTTTCTTAAAGGGTTTTTTTTGTTTGTTAGTTAAATTTTAAATGTTTTCCAAATATTGATTTTGTCATTTGTATTAGAGACTACATTTATCATTAAAATTTTTAAGATTTACACAATTTAAGGAAATAATTCTTGGTTTTGTTTTGAAAATTAGTTAGGTTAAACTTTTATAGCAATGATTTACTTTTTTTCTTTCGTTTTGTTAGCTTAACATTAGCTTTTTGTCTAAACATAATCTATTATATTACAAATTGTTTTGTTGCGCCATTTTTCTAAGGCTACTAAATTATGAAAACCCCTTTTTTTAAGTTATATTTCTCTCATCGCCTCTCATCATTTGGTTATTATTGTTGTATCCCCCCCTTTAATGTGCAGTGATTTTTTGTTGTTGCTGTGTAATTCATAAAAATTGTTAAAAATTCAAACAAAAAACTAAAATGAAATAAAATAGACTAACGGCCGTCCAAATGTCGCCGTTCTAGATAAATAAGCATTCTTAATTATCCTTTTTTTTTTTTGCTCAACCATTTTTTTGTTTCTCTATTGTTTTGAATAATAATTTATATATAAATAATATATATAAGTTTTTTCTACTTTTAAGTAAATAATGGTAAAAAAAAATAAAATAAAAATAATAACAAACCACGTTTTTATTATTAAGTACTTAAATGTTTGAACCAAACCAAAAGCAAAAAAAAAAAATTTAAAAAAAAGCTAAAACAAAGTGGCAAAACAATGGTTAAAAAATGATGCTGTAATAGAAAAAAAAGGGGTCTTAAACAAGTGGCATTGAAAAATAAATGACGTACAAATAAATAAATAAATGAATAAAGGACATACGAAGAGGCAACAACAATCATTTTGTGGCACATTAAAAATTATTTTCAAACAAACATAAATAAACAACTACCGACGGGATTGTTTTCGTTTCGTTTAGGTTTTTTTTTGTTTGCATCATTTTTTGCACAATTTATCTAATATTAAAAATATGTGAGTAATTTGTATAATTTATAGGTCTAGTTTTGAATAAAACATTTATCCAAACTTCTTAAATTAAATAGAATGTTTAATATTTGAAAAAAAGTACTTTTTTTCTTAAAATTTTCTTAGGAAACTGAAGCTTTCGAGCTTTTGTTGAAAGATCAGAAATGAAAAATTTTTTCTTTTTCAAACTTTAGGATATGTAATTAAAAGTATGTCATGAAAATGGTAATTTTTACAACTAATTTGTATAAACAAATTACCAATTCTTATATATATGTTACCTTCACTCCTCGAGGGAGCATATGGCCATAACAATGTGGTTCTAATAATCTCCATGCTTAACTTTGTTCAACTTCATCCGCAATCTTTAAATTTTTGTTGTTAGTTGTCACTTCCAAGTATGAGCTGGACTCCCAACTCGTCTGCTTCCCTGTGGGTTCCAGTCTATGCATTTCTTGGCAATGTCATCGTCTGGTTTTCGGAGGGTGTGAAATATCCCACTCCATTTCCACTTAGTTATTGCGGTTTTAATAGTTGGTTGTTGGATATTATTACCGGCCAGAAAATCCTTAAGATCTTGCGGAGGCGTTGTGTGTCACGTGATGCCATGTTCCCGATCTCGCATCCATACAATAGATTAGATTTGATGTTGGAATTAAATAATTTGATTTTGGTTTGTCTCGCAACATAAGATGATTTTCAAACCGGATTAAACTGGGCAAATGCACTCAGTGCCTTATTAAACGACTGTATCAACTGTGCTTCCCAGGTAGCAGAAGAACTTTATGTCGATATCTTGAAGAATGCGAAGAAAGTCATTACTTGTAGGGTCATTACTTGTAACTGCTTCAAGTGGTATGTAAGTAATGGCTTATTTATAAGTAAAGAGTTTTCCAACAAGAGGTGTTATTTTGAATCACCCGGTATTTCGGTAGCTGTCACTTTTGAAGCTTTTATTCTTTGACATTTGACAAGTAGAAACTACGCCATTACTAAAAACGGAACGATACACGCTTCAACAACACATTGAAATTATTAAATTCACTACAAAAATTGTGAAAATCTTGCAGTTACAGTTCGCAAAACTAAAGCATTTTTGGGTCGTCGTGAAGCCCGTGCACGTCGCTCAAGAACAACTGAGAATATTGCTGCTGTAGCCCAAAGTGTTGAAGAAAATCCAGGTTTGTCCTCGTCGTTCTTTGGAATTGAGCATTCCACAAACGTCATTACACCGTATTTTGTTCGGGGTTGGATGATATTGATCTGGACAACGTTTACTTTCAACAAGCAACGAAACCATTACTCTTTTACGGGAAAAGTTTACGGACCGTGTTATCTCTCGAAGAGGTGATCATAATTGGCCACCGAGATTTTGTGATTTAACACCTTGCGAATTCTTTCTTTTCAGCCACGTGAAAGATAAGGTCTTCGCCAACAGCCCAGCATCGATTCAAGACCTCAAGTATAGAATTCGTGAGGCTATCGAGGACATAAAGCAGTCACTTTGCGATTTGCTTATGGAAAATTTCATGAAAATGATATGGTCCTGCAAGGGTGGTCGTGGTGGTCATTTGGCTGATGTTATTTTTCATTATTAACGGCATACCTTCCTCTTTATTATGAAATAAACATCCGATCATTTATCTAAAAAAATGCAATTTTTCTTTGAATACCAAAATAACACCTCTTGTTGTACTTGCTTCCAATGACATCACCCTGTTAAACTTATTAGTTCAGATGGTGTTGTGTATGTATTGGGCGTATGACTTAAAATTGCGGGATTTTTAAAATATTTGCCTTTTATTTTAAAACATTTGTGCAACATAAATTTATTTAAAGTATTGGTAGCTATGACCTTTTCCCATCTTTCTGGCAACACTTGGATTCCGAGCCAAAAGAACTGCTCATCCTTTGAGGCCAAGAACGAATCAATCCAATATCGGATACTCTGTTCTGATATGAAGAGTATCCCAGCGAGCGTTCTGGATCGATCGAAACAAAATGCACTATAAGGCTTGTGAGTGAAAACTTCCCAACCAGTTCATTCTAAATAGTTTTCAACAGGTGTTGCAATATGTGGCCTAGCGTTGTCATGATGGAATATTACGATTTTATGTGTGGCCGCATATTCTGGGCGTTTTTCGACTAATGCTCGCTTCAAACGAATCAGTTGCGTTCGGTGCTAGTTGCCTGTGGTGATCTGGCTAGATTTCAGCAGCTCATAACATATAGGACCCCAAATTCAGAGCATTACCTTATCCCAATGGATATTTGGCTTTGATGTCGATTCGACTGGTTGTCCTGGCTTCACTTACGATCTCTTACGCTTCGGATTATTGTAATGGCCCCATTTTCCATCACAAATAATGATTCGGTGTAAAAATGTTTCTCTTTTATAGCGTTCAAGTATAATTTCGGGCATGTAGAATTGTCTTTCAAGGTATCTAGGCTTCAATTCATATTGTACCCAATTTCCTACTTTTGGATAAATCCTACTGCTCGCAAACGTTTTCAAATTGCTGTTTGAGTAGGAGCCAATAATTTTTCAAGCTCTTGTTGCGTTTTATAACAATCTTCATGGAGTAATGCCTCCAATACTTGATCTTCAAACTTTTCTGACTGGCCTGGACGATCTTTGTCTTTCGTGTCAAAATCACCACTTCTGAACCGCACAAACCATCTCTCGCAATTTGAAACCGAAGAAACGCATTCACCATAAGCTTCGGTGAGCAATCGGTGTGCTTCAGCGCCACTGTGTCTTTTTCAAATTAAAGAAATAACGCAAAACTTCCCGCATATGACGCTTTGTTGGTACTAAATTCGACATTTTCGAAGCACATAAAACTTTGTTGCTTACACTATAATGTTTAATAACTAAGTGAGATTAAATGACAGATATGTTACCTTCAAAATGCTATATAAGTTATTAAAAACGAAAATCTTGTTAAAAAATGTGCCATCTATTGTAAATCCCTCCATCTATTGCAATTCATACACCAATAGTTTTCTAGCTAAAGAAGTTTTTGTGGTAAAAACTAAGAAAATTTTTAGAAATCTGACAAATTGTTTTATAGTTTGAAGACATTGTTAATGATTTTGTTATTTATGTTAACAGGTCTTAATTTCCTTGCAAATGATATACTTTTAATTTATAGCTGTTGTATAATTCTAAAAATATGTTTAATCAATAATTAAGAAAATATTTTTATTATTAAACAATTTTTGTAATCATTAAATATATCTGAGAGTTTTAAAATGTTTAGCTAATAAGCTTTTAAATGATATATAACATATTGTTACGATTTTGCAATAGCGATTTGAATTTAACAATCTGTAACGACTGCCTGCAACATTCATCATGTTTATAAACGCGTCCATTAGTGGAGGCTTCTACTTATCAACAATGTTGATAGCATGCGGTTATTAGCATTGTTTATAAGTATGGCAACACTAAATGTTTAAACTGCTAACATTGACATCGAAAGCTCTAGAATTCGAACATACTAGTATGTCCGTTAAGAGCATTGTAAAAGATTCCGGAAATATGGCGTGTGTATAAATAGTGGCAGAGCTGGCAGTCGTGAGTTGAGTTGATCATTGGTGTCTTGTACATTTATGTTTGTACATTGTAAAGTGTGTGTGCATTTCTGCGAATTGATAAATGTGTATAAAGACACTAAGTGATTATTTGAATTGTTGTTGTTGTACATTTGAATAAATAGAGTTGTTACAAATTTTAAACTACTGAAACTGCTTTTATTTGCAATCAAAAGTATCCGGTTTATTTAAAGGAAATAAACCAACGTTTTAAAAAGGTTAAAAATGTTGCTGTGGCTATAGTGGGTTGTGTGGTTTTGACCAAACTCTTTTAAATTTTTTTAATTTGTTTGTAGTTTATACCTTAAATAAAAGCTTATTGTGCAACCTTGCCATTGATATTTAATTTAAAATATCATTGGTTTCCTTGCAGCTCGACTGTAAGCAAGACTAAGACTAATTTTTTTTTTCTTTATTTTCTTTAAATTGTTTTATATTGAATTTTAAGCTTACCTTTTAAAAATTTTGTAATTTTATTATGTACTTTGATGATTTTTTTTTAAAGTTGAGTTTGTTGTTGTTACACTGTTTCTTTTTTTTTAGTTTATTCAGTTATAATTCTCGTTTGCTAGTTTTTTGTAAACTTGTTTTATTTTAGTTAAATAATTGTTTAAATGGTAATTTAATGTATTTGTTTCAGTTTTATTTAAGTTTTTATTTAAATTTTCTTTATTTTTTAGTTTTAGTTTTTTTTTTTAATTTGAGTAAAAAATTTTCAATATTTTGTTCAAGTTGTTTTAATCATTTAATTAAATGTTTGCATATAATTAAGGTACGTTCTTTTTTTATTTCAATAAATTTCACTTCAATCTAAGAAAAAATACAAACAATTTATTAATAAATTTATATAAAAAGGTGTTAGTTAGTTAGTTAAATTTAGCTTAAAACAAACAGATGTTGTTTAAGAAAAATATATCATAATATTTAATTAATTAATTTGTTATTTTTTGTGTGTTTGGTGGGTTAAAAATATAACGGTCAATAACTTGCACACAAAACAAAAAAAAAAGAAAAAAAAAAAACGCAATTTTTAAACCTGTCTTATGGTTTATTATGGTTTGTTGCTGTTTATTTATTTTTTTGTTTTAAATATTTTTTTATAAATCAATACAAGGTTTTGAATTCCTAAATAAAGTCTCACAGATGCACACTTTTGCTTAAAACATGACAGCAGAAAAAAATCACCACAAATTCAATATTAAAAACGTCACTTATATGCATTGTTGTTGTTTTTGCTGTGATGATGATGATTGTTATTATTATTATTATTTTCGTTGTTGTTGTTGCTGGTTGTCACAGCTTGATTAATAAAATGCACAACTTCCGTTTATTAATAATATTTTTTTTAGGTTTTTTTCTTTTTGCGTTTCTGAGTTCACTTGCAGTTTAAATCTTTGATTTTGTTTTGATTTCTGTGTTTAAATTTTTGTTTCTGTTACATATTTGCAATCTCTCCTCTCTCATACTCTCATTTCGATTTCTATCTCTGGGTTTTTTTTTGTGCATAAAGCCGTTGCTGGATTTTTTTTATTTGTTTCTGTCTCCTGTCTCAGTATTAGTAGTAGTATTTTTGCAAAAAAAAGGAAAAAAATAAAGCATACAATAAGGAAAAAAATTGTGAATGAGTTTTTTTTTCTTAGCGAAATGTGACACGACAATTTTAGTAGGTTTTTGTTTGAGAGAATGTTTGTATGTACTTGTTTGTATGTAGGTTGGTGTTGTTGATTACGTTAACAATTTTTTTTTTTCGTACGTTTGTAGTTTGTGTATTTGTTTGTTACGTTTTAATATGAGTCAAGTGCCGGCATGTGCTTTTTTTTTGCTGCTGCTGGCTGGCTGGCTGCACTTTTTTGCATCTATGAAAATTATTTTTTTTTTTTTTAATGCAAAAAAAGAGATTTTCATAATGCAGTTGCTGTTTTTTTTTTTTTTGTTTGTTGTGGTTGTTTTTATAGTTACAATTTGTTATTAAAGCGGAAAATTGATAATAATTCTTGATTTGTAAAGATACAATAGAATAGAAATGGAAATTTATGAAATTTTTTTAGAAATTTAGTTAGAAATTTATCAAAATTGAAAAAATCTATCATCAAATTGCTAATAATTCATGATTTTTAAAGATAAATAGATATGAGAAGACACTTTTAATGAAATCTTGTGATTTTAAGTAGAAATTAAGCAAAAGTTTTAAAACAATTATAAGTTTACAGACAAAGAAGATTCGTAGCAGCAACCGAATTTGTTGCCAATCGAATGATTCTATCTTAGTGACCGAATTTCACAGTTGTGGCTCTAGAATTTTAGAAGGGATAACAAAAGTTTGGTTGCCTTAACCGAAATTCTTCTTTATTAACTGACCTTCTGTTGATAGAACCGAAAAATTCTATTTGTGCAACCGAATCATTTGATTGGCAACAATTTCGGTTGCTACATTGTTGTTTAAAAGTAATATTTTAAGGAACTTTAAAGTGCTTTTGCAAAAAATTATTAAAAAGTTTAAATTTTTAACATGTTTTCCTAGTAAAATAAAAAATATTTAAGAAAAATGTATAAAAGACTTAAAATTTTTTTAGATTTTAAAAAAATAATGAAAATATGATTTAAAATTTGCTAAAGTTTTTGGTTATTTTACTTAAAAGACTTATAAACATTCATCATTATAATAAAGAGGAGTTATAAACTTTCAAATAAAACCTTATTTGTTAAAATCTAAGTTCATTTTACCAAGTTACGGTATTTTCAACATTATATTAAACATTTTTAAAAATCCCTTAAAGGTCCATGTTCAGAGCTCTATAAGATGTAAAGTGTCATTCATATTGAAGTAATCTTAAAGTCTTATAAAAGTCCTACACAAGTACTTTGTGCCTAACTAATTTCATTAAATTAGAAAGTATATTTCGTTTTCAAATTGTCATTAAAATATTGCAAGTTTTGCACAAATAAAACATTTTAAAAATCTCTTTCTGGCTCAAACGTTTACAAAATAATAGAAGATACCAGCAAATCAACCATTCAGTAAGACAAATAATAAAATCTCATAATTTTCTCTGCGAATAATACAAATTTTGACTCAGAAGTGTTGAATCCCAGAAAAAAAAAAAAAATTTCCTAAAATAATACTATTTTCTATGCTATGTTTATAGTGTTATCGTAACGAACCAGCAGAGACCAATGCCGAATGCCTAAGAGTCGGTTAAGCCGAGCCGCCGTGATATTACATTATGACAATATGACCGATAAGAGACCTTGTGAGTTGACCAAATATTTAAAAATTTGTTTCTATAATATCTTTTAAACCTTCTAAAGGAGAAATTGTTAGTAAATATAGAAGAAATTCAAAATTTAGGGCAATTTTAACTTTTAACTCTCTAATACTTTTATAAATACTTTTAAAGAGGTAAATTTTATTTTTTTTTTGTCAATTTTATAATTTTCTATAGTATTTTAGTAGAAGAGATTAAAACCTTTCAAACGACGTTTTTCATATTGAAATCTGATTTGCTGTTTTAAAGTTATGATAATTCAAAACTGAAACACTTTTCTCAAAAGTGATCAAAGGCGACTATTTTCGAATGCTAGACAAATTTAATAATATGACCCTACATCACCGACTTTTGTAAAAGTTTTATATATAAGACTTGTTTAATTATTTTTTTAGACAAATTTTGAAAACTGAAAAAAATTTTGAAAAAAAAATTATTTTTTTTATTAAGTAATTTTACAACTTTGTTTATAACTTTGTTAATTTTAAAGAAATTTATTTGATATTTTATAACTTGAAGCTAAATAGTCCAATTTTTGTTATAATAAAAAAAAGAAATTAAAAATTTTGCTTAAAAACTCAGAAAACT
The DNA here is from genome assembly GCA_942486065.2 of Calliphora vomitoria. NCBI lineage: Eukaryota > Metazoa > Arthropoda > Insecta > Diptera > Calliphoridae > Calliphora > Calliphora vomitoria. Next base: position 109,225,458 of record OW818030.2, on the reverse strand, counting down.
AAAGCCGTTTTCAAAAAATAATTTATAAAATATTGAAAGTTTAATTTTTAAGCTGTAGTTTTGGTATTTTCTTTAGAACTTTGTTAATTTTTAAACAAATGTAATGAGTTTTTCTGGAAAAAAAACTTAAGAGTCTAATTAATATTATAATTAAAGAACAAATTAAAAATTTTGTTTCAGAACTGAGAGACAGATTATAGAATTCAAAATAAATTTTGGAAATATGTAAAATTTTTTTTTGTATTCTTTTAAGAATACAAGAATACAAAATTATGCTAATTTTAGATGAATTTATTGTATATTTTTATAACATTAGAGTATAGCATCTAAATAATGTTATAATTAAAGAAAAGTAATAAAAGTTTGCTTAAAAATTGAGAAAATTAACAATTAAGTTAATTTTTTAAACTCTAATTTTAGATTTATCTTCACATGTTTGTTATTTTTCAAACGAAAATTTAACAACAAGATAGCTTAGAATATCAAAAATATTATAAGAAAAAATAAATTATAAAAAATAGTTTTAAAACTCAAAAAAATTTTAATCGAAATTTTGAAAAATAAACAAAATTAAAATTCAGTTTTCCAAGTTTCTTTAGAACTTAATTATTTTTGATAAAATTTATGTAATTATTTTGTAACATTAAACTAAAGAGTCTGATTTATAAAAAAGAAATTGAAAATTTTGGTTAAAAACTGAGAAAATTAAGGACAATTTCCAAAAAAGTTGCAACAAATATTAAGTTAAATTTTTAAGCAGCGGTTTTAGTATTATCTTGATAACTTTGTTATTTGTTAACTTATTTAACAGAGTTTTAATAACAAGTACGAATATTGGTATAACTGAAAAATAAATTAAAAATTCAATTCGAAAACTTAAAAATATTTGAAAATCATAGAAATTTGCGGTCGATTCAGTAAAAATCTTTAGAAATTTTCCAAAAAAATTTTTTTTGGATATTTGCTAATATCTCTCATATTATCAATGATTTTTGAAAACCGAGATATAGTTCTTATAATCACATCATTATAATGTAGGAATTAATTAGAAGTGTGTGAAAAGAGCTGAGAAATTTTTCGTGTAAATTCAAAAGTATTAAAAATTTAACTTTTTAAATGATTATTTTAGATTGTGGCAATTAGATGTTATAATCTGAAAATGTATACAAAATCAAGTATGTAGTGGATGGAAATCAATTTCGAAAAATATAAAATTTTTGTTAATTGTTTAAAATTTTATTTTGACACTTTTAAATTAATTTGTATCACATTTCATGCCTAAATTCTTTTAAATTATTAGCTATTTGTCATCTGGACTTTATTTTGATAGGAAATAATAAGCAATTGATTAAAAATGTATTCTTGAAATCGTTCAAAATTCCTCACACCTTTTGAAATCGATCGTTTTGATTTCGATCGATTTTCATAACATAACGGCATGTCTTGAAATTAGCACTAAAAGATGCCAATAGGAAATATTTGGCCAATTCACAAGGTCTCTTAACATATCATGTTGTCATGTCCTAATATTTAATAAGTCGAGCCGCCGAGTCGTGATATATTACGACATTATGAAAATATGAAGAAATATGTAAAATTGCTTTTTAAGGAACATTTATTTAATTAACTAGACTTTAGAAAAATACACAGTATAAAGCTAATTTAATGTCTGATATAATTTGCTTTTACAAAAGTCAGGTAAGATCAACTGAACATTTGAAATTCGAGAATGCATCTGATCTGATTGTTAAAAAACTACATATTTAAATGTAAACTAATTTAGGTTTTTGGCATTTTCTTTAAAGTTTTGCTAATGTAAATCTAACTGAATGTAAACCTTTACAACCTTTGGTGTTCAGGTTGTTTCTAAATTTATTTCTATAAATTTGATCTCATATAGAGAAAAAATTTTTTATGTGATCAGTGAATTGGGTGTTAATCGAATCATGCAGTCCTAATGAGCGAACTTTTTGATTATGACTGCAAATTAATAAAAATGAAGTTCTTAAGACTGTAATTCATGGATGGAATCATTCGATTTGACAAAAAGAATCAATTTTGTCTATGAATTAATTTAATTTTATCTTAACAGAGCAAAATATCAGCTAAACTCAAAAAAGAGCTCTGTATATGTATCTCTGGAGTGTATCTTAAGTTGAGATCCTAGTCGCGATCTAGCTTAACCCTTTCGGTACGGCTTACAAGCTGTATCGTAATTTTTTATGGATTAATACGGCTATCAAAATATGTGTATGTTAATGAAATATATGTGAGGACTTAGCAACGGCTGGAAACCAAATAAATTACAACTTGTAAGTACCATTAAAATATGATGGTATCACTCGAGTTATGGAAACCACCAAATAAAACAATTGCTTAATACACATTTTATATCTAAAGAATTGTAACAACAAAATTAAATAAATAAATTCAACCAAACAATAATAAAACACCAATAAAACATAATTGCTAAGTACACATTTTTATTTCTAAGGAATTGTAACAATAATTTAAATAAATGCAAGTGAGCAATAATGAAAAACAAATACCCAAATAAAACATAATTGTTAAACACACATTTTTATTTCTAAGGAATTGTAAACGACAAACACAATAAATAAATTAAACTAAGAAATAATTAAAATTAATTCTTAAGAAATTGAAATTTGTAAATTAGTTTTTAAATTTTCATTTTTAATACTTGAAGAAAAATAAATCAGTTTTAATTCAGCAACGAAACAATCAACTTGTTTGAACTCTGTTAATAAAATAATATAACTCTCGCGCCGAAAGGGTTAACACTAAGGGCCTGATTCAGAAACACGAAAGGAAAACAATTTTAAAATGTTCGTATGAAAAGCACTCAAAAATTATTTAAAAACTGAGTGATTTTCATACAAAATTTTAAAATTGTTTTCCTTTCGTGTTTCTGAATCAGGTCCAAAGAGTTAACTGAACTTAAAAAGAAACAAATTCTTTACAAAATATGTTTATAATTGTAAATTATTGTCGTATTTAATTTTATTATTATTTTTTGGGGGCGTGTTTTAACCCTTCGGAAGCAAAAATAAATGTAAACGATTAAAAACACTATTCTAAATTAAAATTTGATTACTAACTAGTAATTTTATGACATTAGATAGCAATTTGTTTTTCAATTGATCAAAAAGTGTTTCTACACAGATCAGAAAAATTAATAAATACCAAAAACCGTTGTAGGGTTAAAAATTCTGTTTAAATGGAAAGGAATGTGGAAAATAGACTTCGTAGCAAATAATTTAGTTTTTCTTCAAATATGAGTTACTAAAATAAGCCAACGATTTGTAAAGTACAGATTTCTGCTGTTAGTCGGCCTTCTTTATGGAGGCGTGGCTTAATAAAAGAGTTAAAAGTTAAATAGCTGTCCATTTAACTTATTTAGTTCATGAATGAAGTTTGTCTTGATTTTATGCCTTAGAAAAGGTTTTACTAAGTTCAAATGCTTACTTGTTTTTAAAATTGTACGATTTTCCTTTTTCAGAATTTTAGTTAAATTAGATTATTTTTATACACTACACTATGAACTCTACAAACGGCCTTAGGCAACTTTAAGATATTTGGTAGCACTTTATCAAATTTATTTAAGGTTTATTATATTTTTTGAAAGTTTTTAAGGAAAATTTATAATTTTTTTTAAATTTTTGTTTATAACAATTTAGTAATTTAAGAAATTTTCTTAAGTTTTTTAACTTGTTCACTATTTTAATTTAATTTGTTAAAATTTCTTTCGATTTTTTTTTTTTAAATTTGAAGAATTTGCTTAAAAGCTCAAGCAAAATATACCAAGTTTTATGATTTTGTTTAAAAAGTATTTTTTCTAAACTATACAATAATTATTATTTTAAAACAACAGATTGTCTTCAAAAAAATTTAAGAATTTTGAATAAAAATATTTTTTTTTTAATTAAATTTTTTTTTTATATTAAAAATTTATGTTTCCCTTAATGGTTTAAAAAAAATTCAAACAGAAACAAATTAAAAAAAATGATTCAAAATTTAAAAAAAAAACATTTTTTTCTTAAAATAAATTAAAATTTTGTTATAAATTTCAAAAGTTTTTAAAAAGAATTCTTAAATATTTATTTGTTTTATTTTTTATTTACAATAAATCAAGAAATATTATCTTTTTTTAATGAAATTTTCTTTTCTATTTTTTTTTTTTTGTATCTACGATTTTAATTAAATTTAATAATTATTATTAATTATTGCAATTATTATCAATTATCCGCATTAATGTTAGTTGGTTTCTTTCTTAGTGTGTGTTTCTTTCAGTGGTGCATTTGTGCTGTGCGATTGTGTGTTGGTTTTTGCGTTATGAATGGCTTTAATTAAGTTCAGTTTTATTAAATTAATTAACATTCTTTGATTTGCACAAACTGTTGTTGTAATATTAATAATTTTTAATTGTAATTACTTTTTTTTTTATTTTGCTTTAATTTCACCGCAATTGTTTGTAATTTCACCCAAAAAAAAAACAATTTTTTTTGTTTTAAATATTTTTGTTGTTGTTTTTATTTATTTTCTTTCTTTTGGTGTAAGTGTGTGTTTTTTTGTTGTTCAGTTTTTCTTTTTAGTTGAGAAAAATTCGCGTTTATTCAATGACAATCAAGTAAAAATTGTACTTGTTACCCGCCTGATTGCTAAAAGCGTACTGATTTTGATTATTTGTTATTACGGCGTAACAAGCGCAAGCAAGACCCGTAGTTGTAGTAGTAGTAAAACGAACAACAACAATATAAAAGACACACAGAAGACAAACCAAAAAACAAACAACAACAAAAAAACACTGAAAATGAAAAGAAACACACTGAAACAAACACACAATATAATAAAAATTATTCAGTTGAAGTGTTGTTGTAAATTGTTGTACTCGCACTCGCAACAACAACAACCATAATAACAGCAGCAACTAAACTGACACATAAGTAAAAACCAAACCAAACAGCTACTCACACTCATACTCATACCCCACACTATACAACAACAACGAACAAAAACAAAACACACACACTCACACAAAAATACAAAGTTACCCAAAACACACAACAAAACCAAAAGCAAAAGAATAAAATTAAAAACAAACCAAAGAAAAAAAAACCAAACACAAACTAAATAAAAAGAAAATAAAATCATTATAACTACTCAAACATACTCGCACATGAACCAGAAGAGAAAAGAACAAATACTCGTAATGATCATTAACATTCATAATAAACATTAACAGCATAATAATGATGATGAGTAGTACACTCAACACACACTTGCACACGAACTTTTGCCTTTATTTAACAGTAAGTGAAGTGAGCAAAATAACAAAAACAACAACAAGAACAACATACACGTAATGGAGAAATGATACGTAACATAACAACACTTGGCTTTGGACTTGTGTTGCAAGTACATACTAGAACTTTCGGGGATGGCTGATACACGTTAACTAAACTACAAAACTAAATGGCCAAATAAATGGGGGGGTCGAACAAAAAACTACTCACTCATGCAATGTGTAAGAGTATTGGTTGTATGTGACAACAACTACAACAACACCAGCTAAGAGAAAAAAAAATATCCTTTTCATACTTGCAACCATTTTAGAAAGAGTTTAGAAAAATGCTAAACAACAAATGTTTTTCCGGCCGAACCAACAAGCCTGTTTGTTGTATTTTAGACAGATAATAAAACACACACATGGTGCTTAGTTTTGCTTTTGCGTTTACATATCAGGATTGCGAAAAGTTCAATTACAAATTGTACCAATGAAATTGTTAAAAGGTACTTTTTCTGTTTAACAACCAATGACCATTAAAGGTGGTAATTTGTAAATAGTATTCGAGATTTTGGATGAAATTGTTTAAGTTTTCATATCATAAGAGAACTTATGGCAATTTTCAAACTAATGTGATATGAGTTTGGTATTTTCGAAGGATTTTGGACTCATAGTACCTATTTCTTTGAGAGATCTTCGATTAAAAAATAGCTCCCAGACGAATTGAGGAATATGTCGACTTTTATATGGATAGTTTTCAAGCAATAAATGACTTTAGTCGCGTTATGTAGTGAAGTATAGATATGTATATTAGGGTGGACCTTAATAAACGAAAATTTGATTTTTACCAGTCTCACCGCCCAGTTTGGTGAACATCGATTGGGGTTAAGACGTTTTGACGAGAAGTGGAGTTTTGAGATGCATTTATAAGGGGAAAAATCCAATTTTTTCAGTTTTTTGTAAAAATTTTGCCATTAAAAAATTAGTTTTGCAATTTAATTTAAAATAATAGAAATGCGGTCGTTCTAATGAGACATAAAAAACAGAAATTGGTCAAAAAATGTTAAAGTTATTACAAATTTCTCAGGCCATTAACGTGTCTCAGACCACTAGAACCAGAAATGTAGAAACAAAATTAGCATATATTAAAATAAAAGCTCATTTTTACTTAAAATATATCCATATTTACTTGTATATTAGTTTTTGTCTTCGTAGGATACCGTTAACCCATTCGCAGATATGACCAAAAAAATAAAATTTTTTTGATGGCAGTTTCAAAACTCCATTTTTAAATTTTTAAGAAATTTGTTATACAAATTTCAGAATTTTTTTTCATCTCATTGGCATTTATTGAGAATGTAATAGGGAATTAAATTATAAAAAATTTATGAAAATATCTCTTATAGTTTTTCCGTACCTGCGATTTAAATTTTGAAATGTTCGAGAAAAACTAATTATTTGGCCATATTTTGGCGAATGAGCTCAATTTCCTTACTGTTATCAATTTTATATAAAACCTATTCAGAATATTATAATCCAGATAATTGTAAATACACTCTGAAAGTTTTACTACAATTGGAAAACGTTAAACCTTAAATCGTGAAGGTCAAAAGTCAATTTTTTAAAATTTGGAATTCCTAACATAAGGATTGCGAAATGTTATTTAATTTTGAGCCAATTTTGATGAAACTTAAGAAAAATATAACACGAAGTCTAGTATTTATAATAACAGCACAAAAATGGAAATTAACTCTTAATGGCACTTGGGGTTAAAATGACCCCAAACTTTTAAAATCACAAAAAACTTTGTAAATTTCAATAGTGCTGATTAAAATTTGATTTTTAAAGGAAGCAAACTTAAAAATATTGTATTGTGTACTAGAAAGTAGTAAAATAGTTCACATGATCTTAAAAAAAAATCAAAAAAATCACTGGTGTTTACTCACTTTTGAAGCTGTGTGTATATTAAGAATGTGCATTTCGCGATCACATGTCGAAACACCGCGATCACTTGTCGAAACAGGACAATGTATTTAGAAGTTGGTATTTCCAATGAAAGCCACAAAAATTTTTTGGATGAGGAGGAGCCAGTACAACATCTTCTCTGCGAATACGAGACAGTACTGGTAAGCAGAAGTAATAATCCCCATGTGGCGGAATTAATCAGGTGGTTCCGAGGACCTATGAAGTCTAGTACTTCACGTGGATAAAGTCTGCGTTGACTTAGAGTAACCCGATTTTTGGTATGCAATCCATAACCTAAAGTCATTTCGGTTCAAAAGCAAGTTCTCAGAAAAATCTATGATTTTATCCTGAATGTTTCTGAAAATGACGAATATTTCTCCTTAATTTAACCTATCTTGCACATAAATAAATAATGCCTTACTTGCTGGAGTATTTGTTTCCATTAATCTAAGGCAGTCACTAGTTTAACTATTTTCGCATTTCATAAGCTGATAATTCTCGAAGTCACAAGGGTGCAGATAGAAATAAATTGTTCGCACTTCGTTTCTCCTTCGTTCGTTTTTTGTTTCTTCTCAAATTTCTCCAAAAAGAGCATTTACATATGATCTTTGCCATGATCATTATTAATTTTCGCAAATACCTGTTGAATGGGTCAGACGGTATGGTATTTGTTTCGTGTTGTGGCAGCCTTATAAACTTCCAGAATTCGATTTTAACCCGCCAATGGTGACGCAAATTTACTGTGATAAATGGTGACGTCGGTATCACACACTAATAGTTCACTTTTTTTAAAACTTATGCTCTTTGACAATAAAACTAAGATATTTAACCAATTTAAGCTCTTTTACTTCAATATTAAAATTCACACAATTGTTTAAAAACAATAACGGAGAATAAATTAATTCGATTTTTTAACACACCCGGTCACACAGACACATAGGGCACCATTGGCGGGTTAAATATAATTTTCCAGGATTTGTCGTATAGCGAATATGTGGTCGATTGTTCGTTTGTATGGCACACTGAAAAGGTCTTGACAGTTCAATAAGTTTGTGTTATTCAGACTGTAGTTTGTTGTAAGATACTTCCTTCTCTGGTTGTTGCTCCGTACATGTCTAGTTAGAGAGCACTTAAGTTCGATCTCATTATAATCGCTCGATTAAGCAATATCAAAATACTCAATTAGGCAACTTATAGAATTTCTTATAAAATTTCTGTTGTTGGAGGTGCCTTAGTGGAAAGTGAATTTATTGATGGAAGTTTTGCGAATTCATAGTAGAGAAATGTATAGTTTTTCTATGAGAAACTTTGAACTATTAATGCGTTAACAACTTTTATGATACTTTGTTCATATTGAAACAATATTCATATTTCGTTGCCTGTATTTTTATATCATTCACTTTCGTGAGAAGGGTATATATAAGTTTGTCATTCCGTTTGTAACTTCCACAATATAATTTTCATACCTTATAAAGTATATATATTCAGGATCCTTATAGATAGCGGAGTCGATTAAGCCATGTTCGTCTGTCTGTCTGTCTGTTGAAATCAATTTTCTGAAGACCCCAAATAACTTACAAACTGATTCATACATCAATAAATCGGGAATTCTTCCGGCTCGGTTGCTATTTAAAATCGAGAAAATCGGCCCACAAATGGCTGAGATATAAGGAAAAAAAGGACCAACCTCGATTTTTGGCCTATTTTTTTATCTATATCTGGATTAGTAAGTCATTAATATATACAATATGGATATCTAATGATAGATATTTCAAAGTCCATTGCAATGATCTATATAAGGCTACAGTAATTTGAACCTAGTAATGGGTCAAAATCGTGAAAAAAATTTTTAACCCGAATTTTTTTTTACCAAAAAAATTTTTTTGTCATACACTTTTTTTTCACTAGTACAAAAAAAAAAAAAAATTTAAAACTATATCGAAAAAAAAAAAAATTAAAACAATTTTGAAAAAAAAATTTTTTTTTTAAATTTTGAAAAAAAAAAAATTTTAATATTTGAAAAAAAATTTTGAAAAAAAAGTAATTTTGTTTACCTAAAAATATTTAAAATTTTTATTTTAAAGTATAATTTGGTGAAGGGTAATTAGATTCGCACAGCCGAATATAGCTCTCTTACTTGTTATTTTAGATGTCTTTCGGACAAACTGACATCAGACTTTTGTGAGCTAATGTCACATGAAGCATAATCAAATGATACATTATATGAATAAGAGTAGAACTAATGTCAAAGGTGGTGTCATTTAATACACAAAGATCATTGGAATATCAGTTCCTGTTACATCAGATGTCCTCAAATGTTAAGTATATATGTAAGTATTTCTCTTTAATAATTCAAGTCGGAAAGAAAATTTTGTCAACTTTTAATTTTTCTGTCACGGTGGACTTTTCTGTGAAATATATTAATATTGTGATGTAAGTGATATCTCAAATAAATTGACAACATATATGTTTAATATACAGCAAGAGCGCTTTTTTAGCAATTGCCTAAATGGTAGTTGTTCCCTTCTGTACCATAAAATGTACATTTGTAACTTCTTTACAATCTCTTGTCATCCACACACATGTTACTTAGTTTTGCTCTTGCGCTCATATACTACATCATCATGACCAACACCACCAGCAAACAATACAACATAATAATAATATTCAAAAAAACATACATACATGTCATTTTGTTAACTTATAAAATTGTACTCTTCTTTTTTAATGCCACATTTAAATAAAAACCATTTTTATATTAAAAACTCATACAAAAATCCTTGTTGTCTATCAAACGAAGGACCATACAACCCAACACAATAATAAATACAACCTGCTTGCTTAGTTAACTAACACTCGTCTGCAGTCACACACGACCACGACCACTTACACTACAACTCATACTCAGTGATATTCGTACAATTACTTGCCGAGACGACTCTGACTCGTTTAATAGTTTTACTATTTATTTCTTGTTGTGTCTGATGGTATTGATGATGATGTTATTTATTGTTGGTTTGTCATTGTTGGCTATCATCATACACATGCATTGTTCATTATTATTAAAGTAATTACCATTGCTTGCTTGTTTAATGCTCATTATGATGTATTTCATTGGTCGTGTGTTGTTGTTTGTTTTGTCTCTACACACTTCTTGTTAGTCTATTTGGTTCGTTTATATATTTTGGAGTAAACGTTATGTTTTGTGAGCGAACATCTTTAGGGTTTAGTTGTGTGTGTGTGTGTGTGTGTTCTAAAGAGGTTCGAAACGAACTGGTGTGTATTTTGGGGATACAAATTATGAATTTTTGTAACTTTTTTTGGTAGTTAGATTTATGGAAAGGTTTAGACAATTTTAGAGAGATTAATATAGAGTAAAAACTTTGTAATGACTTGCAATGATTACTTCATAGCGTCTGCATTATTTAGAAGTAGTTTAGTAATGGCTGCCAAATACTTGTTATGAGCTGATTTACGTAATTCAGAATTCATTCATAATAAAATACTTTACATTAATAATTAAATTTTTGCTGATTCAAATCTAATACAAATTAATATACAGCGATTGTCCGTGATTCGATTAACCGGCAACATCAATTATCCGGGAAAGAAAAAGAAAATGTTTTTCGATCGATTTAAATTTGTTTGCATCGATTAACCGTAATTATCTCTATTATCCGGAATTATAATTTTTTTCGATAATTTTTTTGAACAATCAAACACAATGTGAATAAAACGAAAAAGGGGAATTCCATCGATCGATTTGTAAGGCCAACATTTTTTGATATTGTGCCATAAATTTTTCGATAGCTTTTGGCGTAAGGAGTGTTAGACATTATAACAAAAAGTGATTCTGTTATTGGCTTTGAAAACCTTAAAAACTGCTGAAGAACCAAAAGTAGATTTTGCAGTTTATGAATGGTTCCGAAAGAAACTCCAATTTCTGGATTAACAGCGAAAGAAATTCCAAAATATTCCACTTAAAATTTAAGAAAAATATTCTGCTGATTAGCTGCCACAATTTTTTTGGAAAAATTAAATGAATTCAAATCAATGAAAAATCTCACCAATGAGATAATGGCATAATGAAAATTTCAGACTAACCTTATTAATTTGCGTTAATGCTGTTGGTACACACACGTGCAAAGCATTAGTTATTGGAAAAAGCTTTAAATAATGTCCATGAAAATGGTTTAACAATAACTACTACAAATTGGTACTCAATTAACCGGGAAAATTGATTATCCAGAATGCTCCCGGTCCCGACCATTACGGATAATCGAGGTCTCACTGAAATAACTTACTTATGTTCCTATTTTGAAGCGAAAGTGGTAATAACTTATTCCAAGCTCTATTTGTAAGTGAAGGTAATATGTTCATGCCTCCAATGATATGACACTGTGAAGTGGCAATGAATAAGCAGTGAATTTGCAATATAAGTTTTTGCTGGATAAAACAATGACACCAAATATTTCTGTATTTATGCGTCGCAAATTGTATCTCTAGACTAGATTACAGAAAATATATCATTCTGTGTTTAAACAGGATTATCATAAACCTCCAAATTAAACATAGAATGATCCAGAGGACTTCAAAGTGGACCACCTCATAAGTAAAATAGCTTTTGAAGATCGCAATTTTTAAAAATGTAAAATCATTTCATTAAAAAATTCATAGTTTACTATTTAATGTTTCTTTTAAAAAAAATCATATTGTACTTTAATCTAATTTTTGTTTAAAAAAATTTATAATTTTATTAACTTTACTCGCTTCTTTATTATTTCAAGTTCCCATAATTAATACAACCATTAAAATTTGTATGTATGTATGAATTTCAAATAAATATATTTATTCAAGGTTACAATAAAAAAAAATCACAAATACATATTTTTATTTTGCTTTAATATTCACACCCGGTTGACATCATTATAATTTTGTGTTTTTTTTTTCTGCTTCTTCATATAAAAATTGAAATATAAAATTGAAAAAAAAAAAAAAAAAAATATTTAATACATTTGTTTTTCTATTTATTAAATTAATTTATATGCACACGTACAATTTTGTTTTAACAAAAATAAAAAACAATATACAATAAAATAACAATAATTTAATGTTTATGAATTAAGAGACGCCAAATACAACAAATACAATACAAGAAATTGTATTAAAATAAATAAAAATACTTAAAAATAAACGCAAGACGCCCACGAAATATTTTAATTTCATTTAATAATTTTTTTTTTTTTCGAAATTCGAAGTATTTTTTTTTTATTCTTTTGAAAGACTAAATAATTTGGGTACAATGAAAACAAGCGAAAACAGTCTTTTTTTTATCTAATTAGTATTATTTTTTGGGGAAAATAGGCAATAATTATAAGCAGGGGAAGAATTGCGATGTTTTAAATAGAAAAATGGTGGTTGTGTTTTTATTTTCAAATTAAATTAGTATGTATTTGAAAACATTTTATTTATAGTTTTTTAAATTGATAAAATTGAAAATTTAGAGGTTTAAAATATGGCATTCCAATAAAAATTTATTATTGATTTAGAAATTCGTTTGAAATCTTAGTAAAAATTCTGAAAATTTAGGAAAAATATTTCTCCAGAATTTCAGGTTTCTTATTTTAGAAATTTAAGGTATATATAAGTGTGTCATTCCGTTTGTGATTTCTACATTTTTCATTTGCGACCCCACAAAGTATATATATTCTGGATCGTGATATATAGCGAAGTCGATATAGCCATGTCCGTCTGTATATTGAAATCAACTTTCCGTAGCCCCAAAATAACCTATAAATATAATTGATACATTTATATATCGGGAATTCTTCCGGCTCGGTCAAGAAAATCGGTCACAAATCGCTGAGACATAAGGAAAAAACCGGGACAACCTCGATTTTTGGCCTATAATTATATAGACAATATGGATATCTAATGATAGATATTTCAAAGTCCATTGCAACGACTTATATAAGGCTATAGTAATTTGTACCTACAATGGGTCAAAATCGGGAAAAATATTTTTTAAACCGAATTTTTTTTTTTTACTAAAAAAATTTTTTGTCATAAATTTTTTTCAGTAGTAAATTTAAAAAAAATTGGAAAAAGTTAAAAAAAAAATTTAAAACAATTTTGAAAAATATTTTTTATTAATTTTGAAAAACAATTTGAAAAAAAGATTTTTTTTTTTTTTTTCAATTTTGAAAAAATAATTTAATTTTGTTTACCTAAAAATATTTAAAATTTTTGCTTGTTTTATAGTAAAATGTTAAAATTTTTAAAAATTGGAAAAAATTAAAAAAAAACAATTTTGAAAAAAAAAAATTGAAAACTATTTTGAAAAAAATTGTTTTTTTTTTTAATTTTGGAAAACAATTTGAAAAAAAGAAAATTTTTTTTCAATTTTGAAAAAAAAGTTTAATTTTGTTTATCTAAAAATATTTAAAATTTTTACTTGTTTTATAGTAAAATGTTAAAATTTTTAAATTTTAATTTAAATTTAGAATAATTGCAATGTTTGAATTTAATTAGGAATAAGTTTATATGCCGTTTAATGCGACTTTTAAAGAGCTTTTATATCGTATCTAAATTTGATAATGTTCCTTTGGTAAACACAAATTAGAAACTCATAAAGTACACCGGAAAGTGTTATATAGTATGTATGAAATAGCACATTGGACAAATGGCCTCAACGGCCTTGTTGGTACTTACGTACACTCTTGTTGAAATTTTCCATGCACACGCAGAAAAAAATGCATGTTTACTGTAACCATTTAAACACTTTTACTTTTTAAAAGTTTTATAACAACATTATAGTCCCAGTAACTATTTACATGATTGTAAATCATATTATCATATATACGGTTAAAGTAAACAGGTATATGTTTGTTACAACCATTGTCATGATGAATCTTTATATCATAATATGTTGTTCTCAGATTATGATATCAATTAGCCAAGAGCAACATAATATGATAAAACCTTAATCATAAAAATGGTTGTCACAAACACATACTTGTTTACTGTAATTTGGTACATTAATACTAAACAATTTCGAAATTTTATAATTCAAAATTTTCATCCAAAAACTTTTAAAAATTTATGAAAAATTTTGTGCTTTGCTCATAATTTTCTTTTAATTCAAAATAATAACATGTTTTTTCATCATCTCCAACAACAATAGCCTGTAAATAATAGAACAACGAGAAAAGAAATTGTTTTTTAATATAAAAATAAAAAAATGTCGTCGCGCCATAATCTATAACTAAGTATATGAAACATACACACAATTTATAATACAAACACTCAGATACAAAACAAAACAAAAAAAAAAAACATATATTAATGATTTCTTTTTAAAATAGTATTGGTGTATTTTATTGAACAATTTCAGTGTGTGTTTAGTGTTATAAATTAAAAACAAATACAATTTTTATTAAAACGAAAAATTAAAAAAAAAATAATATTAAAAATTTTATGAGTACGACTGACGAGTATGTTGGGTACCAAAATATAGTTTGTAGGTATAACTTATTTTTTTAGTATTGTTATTGATGTTGTTTCTTTATTTTTGTGATATTTTAAATGTTAATTAGTACAACACGAATGTATTTGGAAAAATTATTTTTTTTTGTCTTGTGTATGTGCTTTTGTGCTGTGGAATCAATAACACGCAGAGGAATTATTAAAATAAATTCGTGAATGTTTGTATTCATGAGAAATTAAGTACAATGCTATTTTTGGGCTCATATTCATATTAATCTTAAAGCGTATTACTTGATTCAGAATTTTTTTTAAATCTTTGACAAAAAATAAAGAAATTGGTCTCTTTTCGATACAAATTTCTAAGTTGTTATCCGAGTGTGACGTGATAATACCTTTGTAGCTTTTGTATTTATTAGCGGATATTTGCTAAAATTTCGGAGAATTATGCCGTAAGTTTAAATTTTTAACTTTAAAATACACAGTGCAACACATAAAATGCAAACTCCTTTCTCGAAGTACTTACCGAAATTAACAAAACCCCATTTGGGTTTTGCTATTTTTAGCTGCTGTTCGGATTTAACTTGATTTTTTCGAAGAACATGCAATTTTGCTCACTTTTATATCTCGGAAACCAATTTGAATTTAGTAATGCTGTTTTTGGCACAATTGTAGCTACAGACTAGGAGAAAAAAGTGTATTTAGTGCCTCAAAATTGCTAAAATGTCGAAAATTTTTTATATCTTTTTTCACCATTTTTGGCACATAGCTGCCAAACCTTAACCCTCTAACCCGCAAGGGTGCCTCAAGGCATGCATTACAAAACACCGATTACCTCAAAAAGTAATTATAACTTTTTTTTTAAATTTAATGGTGACTTTAGTTACAGATTTGCTAGCATTTCCCTCAAAGGTCAAAATGCATTCTGACTATTAGTTTTTGTTATGTCAGCTGTTTTGTGAGTGATGTAATAATTTTAGCATATGAAATATTGTATGGGATTTTTTTTTTAAGTCAAAGTTTTACTAACTTTCAGTGGCCCGATCTATTCGGGGCCCGAAATATTCACCTTCGTGAGAAGGGTATATATAAGTTTGTCGTTCAGTTTGTAATTTCCATAATATAATTTTCCGACACTATAAAGTATATATATTCTGGATCCTTTTACAAGGTGGCGCAAAAGTAAACTTCCGATGTTTTTTGGCTGTAATTAAAAAAAAAAAAAATGAAAAACTTTGATTCTTCTTGTGGATTATTTTTGATTGGTCTTTTAATTTTTTTTACATAAAGCCGCCACAGTTGATTGTCATTTGAGTCCTTTTTATGGCATTTTCCATCACTTTGGCCAAAACTTCCGGCGATAGGTTCTCACATTTTTGACGGATATTGTCTTTAAGAGCTGCAAGAGTCTGAGGCTTGTTGACATAAACCCGCGACTTCAAAAAGCTCCACAAAAAGAAGTCTGGAGCGGTCAAATCAGGCGATCTTGCTGGCCAGTGCAAATTGCCAAAATGGGAGATTAGGAGCCCGGGAAATGAATTCTTTGGCATATCGGTTGTGGCACGTGCAGTGTGTGTCGTTGCACCGTGCTGTTGGAACCACAAGTTTTCCAATCCCAATTCATCAAGTTGCGGCAAAAAGAACTCGTTGATCATTGCTCTGTAGCGCTCACCATTCACAATAACCGTTTGGTCCGCGACGTATTCGAAGAAAAAAGGTCCGATGACTCCTCCAGCGAAAACAGCACACCATACAGTGACTTTGAGCGGGTGTAATGGCTCTTCGTGGGTTACACGCGGATTTTCAGTGCCCCAGAAGCGTAAATTTTGCTTATTTACGTACCCGCTAATATGGAAATGGGCCTCATCACTCATGATTATTTTTGATGAAAAATCATCTTCCTCTTGGTGGTGATTAAGGATGACTTGAGCGTATGTTAGACGCGATTGACGGTCAGCAGCTAACAGCTGATGCACCGTCTGGACTTTGTACGGAAACATCTTCAAATCTTGTACCAAAATTCGCTGTAAAGACCGTCGACTGATACCCATTTGCGTGGCACGTCGTCTGATCGATGTCGACGGCGCTTCCATGACGTCCTCGGATACAGCAGCAATATTCTCTGCAGAACGGCTACTCCAGGGTCTGCCACGCCTGACAGCATTTCGTGTTGTGCCAGTCTCTTCGAGGCGAGCGGCTAAACGGCAGTGTTTCACCAGTAGGCGTTGGACGGCCAGGAAATCTGCGACGAAATTCACGTTGTGCCAAAGTCACCGACCGATTATTGGTCAAATAAATAGTCAGCAATATTCCGCGTTTTGGAGCAGTGTAGCGTAACATTGTTTATTAACGTGTATTTCGCATGTGTTTACTACACAAATGTCAAAACAGAACTGACATTATGGCCAATCGCGAAATTTATAGCATTTTCTGATAGGAGGATTACTTTTGCTCCACCTTGTATAAAGCGGAGTCGATTAAGCCATGTCCATCTGTCTGTCTGTCCGTCTGTTGAAATCAATTTTCTGAAGACCCCAGATATCTTCGGGATCCAAATCTTCAATAATTCTGTCAGACATGCTTTCGAGAAGCTTTCTATTTAAAATCAGCAAAGTCCGTCCATAAATAACGGAGATATGAGCAAAAATCAGAGACAACCTCTGAAAATTTCATTCAATAAAATACAATTTATGTTTGGATGTGTGTTGGTTTTATTGCTTTGTGTATTTTGTTTTTATGCACTTCACTATGAGTGGCAAATGTGTATATAAAGAGAGAGTCTATCATACGTAAACACACACCCAACAACAAGATTCTACAATGTGGAATGAGATGAAATGAATAAGAATTATAAATCAAACATACGCATGTGTAATTTGTATGTATTTGAGTGCTTTTCGTTTATTTTCATTTTTGTTGTTGTTTGTTGTTATTTTTTCAACATACAATTGTGCAAAATAATTGTTGTGTTTATTTGGTTAGTTATCAGTGAGCACTCAACGTGTGAATATGATTATCGGATGATTTGCAATTGCATCTGATATGATATGATTTGTTCTTGTTGTTGTTGCTATATGAAGAGTTTTGCATGGGTAAAGGCAATGTACGTAAATATGTATACTTTGGTGATGGGTATGTGAGATTTGGCACAGCCGAATTTAGCTCTGTTACTTGGTTTTTTTAAATGTAATATATTCTTCTTTCAGTCTATGAATTTGTAAATGTTAAAAAATTAGCAAAACGTGTGTTGAGAGCGCAAAAACTAAGGGGTGTCTCAGGGCACTCTTGCGGGTTGCGGCTAAATTTATAGGTGTGTTATATTGTATAGTTTTTTACTTTTTTGTTATATTATATGATAGAGACCGCAGACGGTTTAAATTATCCGCCTTGACTCATGATCAGTTGGTACTCCACAAGAAGATCCACAGCCAGGAAAAAGCAAAACATAAAGTCCGAATACGGACGTCAGGTTAGACAAAAAAGTCGGAAACACAGTGTGTTTGCTCAAAATGTGACCTTCATTTATGCTTCTAAAATCCCAAAAATTGTTTTTATGAGTATCATCTTAGAAAGTTAAATATATGTTCATACTTTTTGTGTCTTTTTCATTAGTTTTCAATAAAATCGTATCATAATTAATGTTTACATATTATTGTTTATTACACCTAAACCGGCAACAATGCCCTCAGGCACTCTTCACCTTTTTGCAATGTTTGAAATGTTTCTTTTCCCGATTTTGGAAAAGTCTTCAGCTTCTGTTTCATATGGATTTCTTAATATTATTTTGAATTTGTTTTAATAAAACAGAGCAACAGTATAAAATACTGGCATATGACAAAATGATTGCCAAAAATATTATTTTTTTCCGAAATTATTAAAATTCAAATCGCAGTAACTGCAAAATTAAGAGGAGTCTTGACCTTGCTTTCGGCTTTTATTCTCATATACATATATCTTTAATAAAATAGCAAAGCAGTTATCCAATATCGAAAAATTTGTTCAACAAAATTTTAAAAAGTTTTTGGTAATTGAAAAAAAATTTAATTTTTTCCCGAAATCTCAATTACTGCAAAGTTATGAGAGTTATTGACCTAATTCTGATTTTTATTCTTGTACATATTCGTAATGAAATTATAAAGAAAATTTCTTAAATTTTTAAAATTTATTTGAAAAAAATCTGAAGAACTATTATGATATTGCAGTTTTGAAAATGGTGTACAAAAAATGTTTAATTTTAGTTGGCAGTTGCATTATCGAATTCGATATTTATGATCGATATTTCATTTTGTTGATATTACATGTGGCTTTGCGATAATGCCATAAATCTGAACAATTTCTGTCGTTTTCGATTTTTCATGATTTTTTTAAAGCAAAAAAAAAAAAAAAAAATTATTTTCTCGTAAAAAAATGTATTTTTTCCTTCAATTTCTTATAATTCCGAAACTACTGAGCCGATTCAAACGCAATATATATGTTAAAAATTTATACATAGCATGAAGAAAATGTTTTCAAAATTCAATCAACCGAAAGAAGAACCTTAACTACTCAATTTGATGTATATTAAACAAAAAGCTAAAATATTGTGAAAATGAGCGAATTCACTTAATTGTAAATAAATTCGAAAAAAATCAATCGATATTTATGATCGGTATCTCATTTTCTTGCTTTTATATGTGGCTTTGCGGTAAAGCTATAAATTTGAACATTTTCTGCCGTTTTCGATTTTTCATGATTTTTTAAAGCAAAAAAAAATTTTATTTTCACGTAAAAAATATCTTTTTTGCTTCAATTTGTTATTATGACTACAAAACTACTTAGCCGATTGAAACGCAATATATAAATGGATTAAAGGCTATGTAAATCTAAACTTTTCTGCGTTTATTTTAATAAAATGGGACTAACCCTTTTTGAGATATCATTAATTATGTGGAGAAACATATAACAAAATTCACAATTTTACTTAAAAATTTAAAAAAAAACCTCACCATATAATTTAAAATTTGGACCATATTTGTACTATTGGAGCCACAATACATCAAAATTGTGTAGTGGTTTAAAAAGCCTCTAACATTTTTTCGATTTAGTTGTCCTGTGTTATATACCTATTTCAACTAACTCACAGACAGCACTGAATTGAATCCGCTAACCAATAAGAATTTAGGAATATTTGTTTATTTGTCTTTCCAAGACAGTTTTCTATAGGAAAACGGTCTTTCCAAGACAGTTTTCTATAGGAAAACAGTCTTTCCAAGACAGTTTTCTATAGGAAAACAGTCTTTCCAAGACAGTTTTCTATAGGAAAACAGTCTTTCCAAGACAGTTTTCTATAAGAAAACAGTCTTTCCAAGACAGTTTTCTATAAGAAAACAGTCTTTCCAAGACAGTTTTCTAAAGGAAAACAGTATTTCCAAAACAGTTTTCTATAAGAAAACAGTCTTTCCAAGACAGTTTTCTATAAGAAAACAGTCTTTCCAAGACAGTTTTCTATAGGAAAACAGTCTTTCCAAGACAGTTTTCTATAGGAAAACAGTCTTTCCAAGACAGTTTTCTATAGGAAAACAGTCTTTCCAAGACAGTTTTCTATAGGAAAACAGTCTTTCCAAGACAGTTTTCTATAGGAAAACAGTCTTTCCAAGACAGTTTTCTATAGGAAAACAGTCTTTCCAAGACAGTTTTCTATAGGAAAACAGTCTTTCCAAGACAGTTTTCTATAGGAAAACAGTCTTTCCAAGACAGTTTTCTATAGGAAAACAGTCTTTCCAAGACAGTTTTCTATAGGAAAACAGTCTTTCTAAGACAGTTTTCTATAGGAAAACAGTCTTTCCAAGACAGTTTTCTATAGGAAAACAGTCTTTCCAAGACAGTTTTCTATAGGAAAACAGTCTTTCCAAGACAGTTTTCTATAGGAAAACAGTCTTTCCAAGACAGTTTTCTGTTTTCTATAGGAAAACAGTCTTTCCAAGTCAGTTTTCTATAGGAAAACAGTCTTTCCAAGACAATTTTCTGTTTTCTATAGGAAAACAGTCTTTCCAAGACAGTTTTCTGTTTTCTATAGGAAAACAGTCTTTCCAAGACAGTTCTCTATAGGAAAACAGTCTTTCCAAGACAGTTCTCTATAGGAAAACAGTCTTTCCAAGACAGTTTTCTATAGGAAAACAGTCTTTCCAAGACAGTTCTCTATAGGAAAACAGTCTTTCCAAGACAGTTCTCTATAGGAAAACAGTCTTTCCAAGACAGTTTTCTATAGGAAAACAGTCTTTCCAAGACAATTTTGTACACCTAAGAAATGATTTCTTTCTAAAAAATTTTATAAATATTAATACTTTTAGAACATAAATAAAAACTTAATGATTAATTTTAAGATTCACAACCCAACCCCTCTTAACAAATGGCCGCCTAAAATCTTTCACATATTCATGTGTTTAGTAATTATTTTAGAAAAATTCCTAAAATTTTATACTCGTACATAGAAAAACAATGAAATAATTTATGAAAAATAATATATTTGGAACAACTGTATTTGAAATAAACACCCAAATACACACACAAACTGTCGACGACAATTATGTACACACGAGGTAGAAATTTTCAATAAAACAAGACAAAAAGCTAAAAATATCAATTTTATTACTTTGAATTAAAATGTTTTTTTTTTTTTTTCAAAAGTGTCCCTCTACAATATTGAAATAAACACACACACACATTGCCTCCCTCTTTAAACACCTAGAAACAATTCTAAAGTGTGTCTGAATGTTTATGAAGATGTCTGTCCGTTCGTCCGCCTGTATGTGCGTAAAAAGCATCTACTAAATTTATTGAAAATACTTAATAAATATATTGTACATTAATACTTAAAAACAAGAAATGATCTCCAAAAGTTTTTTTTTCCACCGAAAACTAAGAAAAAAGAATAATATACAAACAAAATAAAAAAAAAAAATTAAAATACCTTTCGAAAACTTTTGTTTTCTTGGATTCTAGTTGGAAAAACATGATGAAAATGAAGATGAAGAAAAGCAATGGCAGAAGAGACAACCGGAAAAAGTAATGACACAAAAATAAGATAATCATTAGGGGGACATTTGTCAAATGCACTCACTTAGACATTTACACAGACAAACATTTAGAGAGCTACACGCATACATACACACTTGCAGACACCTTCAGATGTATGTTGGCTGTTGGACTTAGTATTTTCTGTTGTTTTTAAGAAGATTCTGATAGAGATGCAGTTACATTAATGTGAACACATAAAAAACATCACAGCATCAACCCAGCCAACCCAGCCATTCAATCAGTCAGTTAGTTCGGTTGTTCTTTCTTTGGTGATGTTGGTGACAAAGAAGAAAATGTTTTCATCTTTACATGTTTATATGTTCATCTTAATAAAATTATCTTTTAAACTTCGATTTGTATTTTTCATGTTTTTAGTTTTTTGATTTAGAAATAAAAGGTAAAGAAATAATAGATATTTTATTAAGGTACAGTGGGGTATTTTGGTGATCTTAGAACTTTTATAAATTCAAATCATGGTGAAAGATTTCGAATTAGTTATACAAGATAAATGAATAAAACTGTTTGCCAAAGTTGTCTATAAGGGTGGTTTTTTATCGTTTTCCAAATTTCGAGGTCGCATTAGTATGATATTTGGTATAAAATTGCAACGTTTAAATAGTATAATGTTAACCTTTGAGGTATTGACTGTAAAGCAGTGGTCGGCACTTATAGCCTGTATGTACCCGAAAACAACACAAATGTCAATTCAACAGAGAAATAATGTTCTCTTTATGCCGACTACCGGAGTTCGAAAATTCGTATTCGTAGAAAATCAAATAAAATTTTACAGGAAAACGATGAACAATTTTTAATTGTTTTGGCAAGACGAGCATAAAAGCTCTGATTTGAATTTTTGTCTAACTATGATAACGTTCAGCCATTCTAATCTACGTCCAGAATATTTTTTTATTCTAAAAATTTAAGATTTTTTTCTTCATGATTTTGTTGCAGATACATATATGAATAAACGCCAACCAATTTTGAGGTTTTCGGGAAATCGCAATTTTGTTAATAATTTGTAAAATGAGCCACTATTTTCTACTGTTGCGCAGTTTTAAGAAAATAAATGAAGAATCTTATTGGGCGTTTGACTTAAAAATGCGGGATTTTTTTAAATGTTTATTTGGAAACATTTGAAAAATATAAATTGTTGCCATTGTTAGCTATGACCTTTTCCCATCTTTCTGAGAACATATGGATTCCGAGCCAAAAGAACTGCTCATCTTTTGAGGCCATGAGCGAATCATATCAATATCGGATACTCTGTTCCAAAGTGAAGCGTATCCCAGAGAGAGAGAGCGTTTTGCATTGATCCAAACAAATAGTAGGTCCGACGGGGTAGGTCTGAACTATAAAGCGAGCGAGGCTAAACTGCTTAGCCACTTCTATCTAAATAGTTTTTAACAGGTATTGCAACATGTGGCCGAGCGTTGTCATGATGGAATATTACGGTTTCATGTTTGGCCTCATACTCTAGGCGTTTTTCGGCCAATGCTGGCTTCAAATGAATCAGTTGTGTTTGGTACAGGTTCCCTGTGATGGTCCCACCAATTACCTAGAATTCCTTATCGCCATGGATAATTGGCTTTGGTGTCGATTCGGCTGATTGGCCTGGCTTCTCATACGATCTCTTTCGCTTCGGGTTATTGTAATGGATAAAGTGTTCATAGCAAGTAATGATTCGGTGCAAAAATAATTTTCTCTTATAGCGTCTAAGCATCATTTCGGACATGCAATATCCTCCTTCAAGGTCTCTCGGCTTCAATTCGTATGGTAGCCGATTTTCCTGCTGCTTGCGTTTTGAAATTGATGATTGAGTTAACTTACAATGATTTTGCAAGCTCTTGTTGACAACAATCTTCTTACAGTAAAGCCTCCAATTCTTTGTTTTCAAACATTTTTGGCTGGTCTGAGCGATCTTTGTCTGCCTTATCAAAATCACCATATCTGAACAGCACAAACCAATCTCATACGTTGAAACCGATTCAACACATTCACCATAAGTTTCGGTGTGCTTCTACTACACATTTTTTATACCCTTAACCTTCGTGAGAAGGGTATATATAAATTTGTCATTCCGTTTGTAATTTCCTCAATATAATTTCCGACCCTATAAAGTATATATATTCTGTATCCTTATAGATAGCGCAGTCGATTTAGCCATGTCCGTCTGTCTGTCTGTCCGTCTGTCTGTTGAAATCAATTTTCTGAAGACCGCAGCTATCATCGGGATCCAAATCTTCAATAATTCTCTCAGACATGCTTTCGAGAAGTTTCCTATTTAAAATCAGGAAAATTCGTCCATAAATAACGGAGATATGAGCAAAAATCCGAGACAACCTCTATTTTTTTTGTCTATTTTTGATTATATCTCGATTACTAAGTCATAAATACAGAAAATAAGGATATCTAATGATAGATATTTCAAATTCCATTGCAACGATGTATATAAGGCTATAGCAAGTTGGACCTACAATGGGTCAAAATCAGGAAAAATATTTTTGAACCCGAATTTTTTTCACAAAAAACTCTTTTTTCACTAATAAATTAAAAATTGGAAAAAACTTAAAAAAAAATTTCGAAATCTTTAAAAAAAAAAAAAAAAAGAATTTTTTAAATGTTGTTTTAAAGTATAATTTGGTGAAGGGTATATAAGATTCGGCACAGCTGAATATAGCTCTCTTACTTGTTCAAGTTAACGATGTAAAGCAAAACTGCCCGCATATAACGATTTGTTGCCATCTTTTGAGATGTTATATATTTTTTGGTGGCTTTTGATTAAACTAAGAAAAGTATTTAACTTTATTTAGAAATGATATTGGAAGCAACAAATATGGAAATTAAACATTATTTGAACTTAAAACCAAAATGACCCGACAAAAAATGTTGCTAATTTTGTCACCAGTTGAATAAAATGGTTAATTTTGGTGAAACGCTATCCTAATTAGACAACAATTCACTCATATCAGAGCTTTTATGAATTTTGTAAATATGAAAATGGTTTTAGACTTTAAAATTTCCCAAAAAGAGTAAACATTTTCCAGAATTTTACTTTACATGTGAGCTGCTACACCGAATGGTTGGGTGAATTTTTAATAAAACTCGAAAAATGTTTAAACGATTTTGGAAATTTAATATCTACGAGGGAGGATGACTTTTTGAATGAAGCACAGTTTTTTTTTTATAAAAAATTTTTTGATTTTTCAACATAGTCTCCTAATAGAGCTGCTGACGTTCTCCAATTTTTGTATCTGTTCCAAAAAATAAGATTTGTCGAGGTTATCAAAATATGCATTTTTGTTGAAATGATTTCATTGTTGCATTGAAATCTCTTTCCGTCCAGCCATTTCTTCAGGTTTTGAATCAAGAAATAGTCACTCGGGGCTAAATTCGGTGAATAGGATGGAAGAGGAAGCATTTCGAAGCCAAATTCATGGATTTTTGCTATCAAAACTCAACATGTCTGCGCCCGATTGTGGGGAAATGTAGCAGCCATCATGCGGAAAGCTCGCTCATACCAAAGTGATCATTCAAAATTGAAGCCATTGAGCCATGTGAGATGCATATCTCGCACTTTCAATCTCCGTGAATTTTTTCAATCCTTTCGGATGTAGAGACTTCAACTAGGCGTCTAGACCGTTGGGCATCTTTCGTGCATGTACGGCCACAACGAAATTCAGTAAATAACTTTTTCACCATTGAAATTGATAGTGCAGAGTTCCCATAGTATTTATCAAGCTTAGCCTTGGTTTGAGTGATGTTTTTTTTTTTTGCAAAAAATAATGCGTAATGAGCAGAAATTCAATTTCCTCCAGTAGAAATTCGATTTCCTTCATTTTATCCTCAAGTCCCGCGTTAGTCTGCTATCGATGGATGTCGAACAGAAAATAAACGGCGCAGTTTGTTTTAGTTTTGACAGGATTTAACTCTCAGATTCCTGTTGACAGGAACAGAGTTTGTTTTTGCAGTTAAGAGGCTATGAATTCAAAATGTCGCGGAAATTTGTTGCTGAAAAACTAAAAACTAAATTTTTCTCCTTATCGAAACTTCATAGCGACACGGGGTAGGTAACTCATAGTTGGACTATTACTTATATTAAGTGCCAAAACAATTCGTATCGCACTCTTCGAAATTCTCCAAAACAATTGTTAATATAATTGCTTAAATATCATTTTTGGTTTCAAGTTAACATGGGTATACTGGGTCCTTTTAACATTCTAAGACGTTCTACACAGAGAAAACAGATTCGTGATAGCAACCGAATTTCTTGCCAATCCAATGATTCGGTTGCAAACATATAATTTTTCGGTTCTATAAACAGAAAGTCAGTTGATAAAGAAGAATTTTGTTACCCTTTCTCAAATTTTTTTGCCACAAATGTAAAATTCGGTCTCCAAGGTAGAAACATTCGATTGGCAACAAATTCTGTTGCTATCACGAATCTGTTTTCTCTGTGTAGTGATGTCATTGTGTTGTAGTTACGACATGGCCTAGAACAAAAAATCTGTTGATCAGAAATGTTTGGTGTTAAAAAGAAACAAATTTAGAACTAAATGACCATCTGTCCAACAATTAAAACAAAATAGGTCCTAAACGAGCAGACCTGAAATTTTCCACAAATAGTTATTGTTAATAGCTAGTACATAGTTTATAATAATAAAAATATAAAATTAACCAAACTGATTAAAAATAAAGGTTTTTGAACAAAATACTCAAATTCGGTTCCTACATTATATTGTTGGTGGGAACATTCGGCACATTCGAATACAACATTCATATGTGTTAATTCTTGAGAACTTCGAAGTGTTTTAAGCTTTTTTTAAGTGCATTTTTCCTGTTAAAACTGTAAGTATATTTTTGATTTTTTTCACACCACTGTGCCAGAAATTTATCACCTACATACATAAACAACAAAATGTCAGCGATGACTTATTTAAACTTTTTAGTTCCGTTCAAGAAAACATCGCAGCAAAATGACACATGAAATGATCAGTTTACAAACACGTGTAGCAACAAAATTAAGTTCCGGACACTCGACATCTAACATACCGATATAAAGTATCTGTCCACAGACCAATCAACGAATATCCAACCATCAGAATAAACAAAATAATAGTAAAATAATGATTTTCGAAAAAAAAAAATCTAAGCTAAAAATTAAGTAAAATTTTGTGTTTTCAATGATAACAACACGCACGTAAGATTAAATAGTTACAATAAAAACAACAACAAAATAATGAGATTCATTTAGACCATAGAACAACAACAATAACAGTACTGACATATTTGTTGTTTATAATTATACCCTCCACCACCACAAGTGGTGAAAGAGGGTATATATACGTTTGTCATTCCGTGTGTAACATTGAGAAATATTCTTCTGAGACCCAACAAAGTATATATATTATTGATCCTTATGAAATTCTAAGTCGATTGAGCAATGTCCGTCTGTCTGTCCGTCTGTCCGTCTGTCTGTCTGTCTGTGTAAAACACTCTCACGCCCAAAATACTTAAGCAAAATTAATGAAATATATACCAAAATGTTTATAATTTTTCTAAGCAGTTTGGTATTGAAAATCAGCTAAATCGAATTGGTGGAACCAGGGTTATGGAATTACATGTAAGACAACCTCCAAAAATTTTGATAATTTTCACATGTTTTTTTCTGATTTTTGGTAAATCCATTCCAGAGAATACCATGAAATTTTGCACACATTATTTATATGATAAAAGGACATATTCTGTTGAAAATGGAAAGAATCGGTCCATAATTTCTTGTAGCCCCCATACAAATTTCTTCCCGAAATAAGGTGCTATGGTATATAAATGCCCATAGAATTGCAGTATCCATACAAAATTCAGCACAACTAAGTTTCGTGCAAACAGAAATCGTGAGACCAATTTTTTTTGGATCGGGCACTATTTCACCATAGCTCCCATATAAAGTTTACTTCCGAAAATGTTTTAAATACACTTAAATATCTTATATATATCGGTATCAGGTTGAAATTCGACTTACATAATCCCCTTGCACATGAAAATCGGTGTAGGGAATTTCATGAAGATCGGCCCATAATTGGTTATAGCTCCCATATAAGGACCACTTCTAAAAACCACATTAATTTTCATAAATATCTGAAAAATATAGTTATCGAATTAAAATTTTACACAGATCGGTAGTATTAATTCACAAATGATACTACTTGATTGTGTGAATATCGGTTCATATTTGACCATAGCTCCCATATAAGGTCCATTTTCGAAAAATACTTAAATACTAATAACTCTTTTATAAAAGCTTCTATCTAGTTTAAATTTCAAACAAATATTTCCATTATATACGAAAATCGATGTGTTGAATTTTATGAAGATCGGCCGATAATTGGTCATAGCTCCCATATAAGGACCACTTCCGAAAAACTCATTAACCTCTGTAAATATTTTAAATATATGGATATCGAACTAAAATTGTATACCGATCAATATATTGTATCCAAAAATTATACTACTGGGTTTTGTGAATATCGGTCCATATTTGACCATAGCACCCATATTAGCTCGATGTCTGATAATCACAATAATACCCATAAAATTCTTATAAATAATGTTATGGACAAAACTATCAAGCAAAATAGGCCTCAAATTCATAGAAATCGCTTTAAAATATTTATTTATTATATCTTCCAAATAAGTCGCACATCCGAAAAATACATTAACGCATATATACACTCATATCGGTAAAAATGTAACAGATATAAGTTTCAAGTTGATTTGGTGACTATGGGTTCTTGATTATATATAGAAGGCTCACATCCGGAAAATTCATTAGGACAGAACAAAAATATACTTTTGAAGTTTTACTAAATATATTTGTTTACCCTTTTTTATACTCTTTTAATTCACTTGTGGTGAATAATAAAAATGTTAAGCCAATCGGTAATGTTAACCAATTATTAAGTATATAAATTGTTAAATAGTACATTTGTTTCCTATTATAAAAGTATAGACTCTGTTGGAAATGGTAGGAATATGTAGTTATTTCAATTATAAATTGCTGAAGTAGATAACATTTTTATACATTTGAAATAAAATATCTTCTGCGTAAACTAGTTTTTCTAACAATATAGAAAATACTACTATACTACTATATTTTAAATAAATTTTTATTTTGTTTAAAAAAAAGTGTTTTTATTGAAGAAAGTACATAATTTGTATATAGTCCAAAATGTGTATTATATCATGATTCATATATAATCCATAAAGTGGCTTAAAAAGAAATTCGGTTATAGTCCTAATTCGCTCATAGTCCACAAAAATTGTGCAACTGTATTTGTAGACTATAAGCGAAAACTACTGTATTACATTACCATTCTACCATTCTTCATAATCGGAGCTAAGTCCCAATAACAAACACTGAATATGGATATTAGAGTAATGTAATTTCTATAATTTTCATCTAATTTAGGTGGAGGGTATTTAAGATTCGGCATAGCCGAATATAGCACTCTAACTTGTTTTTTGTCTATAAAGTTTATAGTATAAACTAATAGAAACAAGTGGGTGGTGCTTACGATTACTCGGTGAAATTAGATTGTACAATACAATGATTCTTGTAGTCGCCACAACACAACAACAATGGGGAAAAACAATCATGAAAAATAATGTAAAATAAATATCAGCTACAAGTAGCAGCACATACATTTATTTATACACTGCCTTTATTTTCCTACACTTGTTCTTTTATACTGTTTGTTGCTCTGTACAATTTAAGCTCTTTTTGTTGGTATTATTTTGTTTCAGAAGAGTATGGTTGGAACAAATATCACAATTGTCGACAGTGACGCACATGTACACGTTCTTGGTGATCGAGTACGCCGCGTATTGAACACGTTGGGTTGTGTGGAATGACGAAGATTTTCGTATGTGTTTTAAAGCGCGTGCTCTTATGAAAAATGGCAGTAGGAGAAAGAGTGTGTTCATTACGGATTATAAAAATAAATCTATTAACAAAGGCACTAGCTCGTCTGACATCATCATAGCTAGAGCTGGTCTGCTTAACAGCTTACTTTGCGAGGAGTAATTTCTCCGAAATTATGCCACTTATCCATAATCATCAGCATCTCTGAAAGCCGAACTTACATTAACCAGACCGGCATGACATCAGAAAATATAAAAACCATGTCTTCAATGATCTTCATTAAACAGACTGGCATGACATCAGAAAATATAAAAACCATGTCTTCAATGATCTCCAGAAAAAGGAAGTTCAGCGAAACATCGCTTCATCGCAGCCAATCGATTAGATACGGAAAAGTTGAAGAACTTGAGTACAGAAGTGACTGTTTGTGCTGTACAGTACAGTATCTTATCAATCGAACCCAAGTCTGTTGGTGAATAAATGTGAACTTCAACTTGAGTAAAGATGTGACAACTTGTGCTCTACAGTTCAATCTTTTACCAATTCAAACCCAAGTCTGTTGGTTAATAAATGTGGAAAAGCAGAAAAATTGGTTAAGTATGTAGAAGAAATCCAACTTGAGTACAGAATTTGGCAAGTTGTAGTCTACAGTTCGATCTCTCTCCAATCCAATTCAGTAGGTTCTTAAATGTGGAAAAGCGTAAGAATTGGTTGGACAATTTTTAAGAACTCCACCATGTTTACGTGAGTTGCAATGATGTTGTTTGAGTTCGTTATAGAAACAACCCAAAATGAGCTGGATGGTGAATGAGAAAAAGCGAAAGAATACGTTCATTATCTCACGAAGAACTCCAAGTTCAGTACTGGTACTTGGTGTAATTTAGAGACAAATGCTTAAATACTACTTTTCTATACTCCCTGCACCTCCACAAGGAGTGTAAGTTATATCATGTGCGGAAGATTGTCTCATTATGGTTATCTCAGCGAAATACAATATTTCTTCACTGCAGGTAATCTGAAACTAACATCAGTGAAGTCAGTAGCAACACTCTTCACCCCATGATAAATTTCAATCTTGATTTCAGAATCCGACTATGAATAATCCGAAAATTTTGGATGTAATGTCAGGCACAAATTGCGAAGTAGAAACAAAGTTCACGAAGCGTTAGTAGCCAGTACTTAAAGTATGTATATTGAAACTTTGTTGGCTTCCTACATGACGATTGGTCGGTCAATTAAATTGTTCCAGTGTGATAACCTTTGTTGAGTGATATCCAGTGGATAAATATTCAAAGCTACCAAAACGCAACCTAAAGGATTATCACATAATTTTTGGTCTTACAAACAAAATTTCAAGTCAATATCTTAATTAGATTTAAAAATATGCCACTTTAAAAATCCGTCCTTCAAGATTAGTATAAAATGTCAAAACCATTGACTTGTTGTTCAATAAAATACTAAGAAAATTTATATAAATTTTTTATTATGAAAAAGTGCAATATTTTTGAAGGTAATGCACTGTATTTTGTGGGATGCTCTGTAGCTGCTGAAATCTGGCCAGACCATCACAGGGAACCTGTACCGAATACAGCTGATTCGTATAAAACAACCAGAATATGCTGCCAGACATGAAACTGTATTTTACAATACCTATTAAAAAGTATTTAGAATGGAGTGGTTGGAAAGTTTTCCCTCACCCGCCTTAAAATCCAAACCGTGCTATATTTATATTATTACCAGTGGTGCGGTAGTTGATAAAGTATTTTTGTTTTTAGTATAATTTTTGTGCAATTGAATGAACTCCTACTAAAAATTTGACTATTTTAACAAAATCTGCTCCATTGTCCACGTTTTTGAGCATACAGGTAATAATTATATATCAGATCTACTCCAATAAATATATAAATTGTCTATACTTTGTGAAGAAATTTAAATATTTTGATGTGAAATTTTTAATTTAATGATATACTTAAAAATCACTATATTCGACAATTGCCTGACGTTTATAACAATTTAAAAATTTATTATGAGTCATTTTTGAAGCCAGTTCTTATTAATATTACATTTGTTTTTAAATCTTGGAGTAAAATCTAAAAGAAAGTTTAATTTTTGTCAAAATTTATGAAATTTTAATAATCATTTAATAATTTTGAATTTGATTATTTTTCACGACTAGGTGGATAGAGATTTTGGAAAAAAAGTTTTTAAATATTAGTTCAGATTTTATTCGACACATATGTATATATGTATGTAGATTAAAAGAACTTTCGATTTTTGCAACATATTACAAATTTTTGAATGTTTTTGGGATTATACAAGCGTCTTTCAGAGATCTTTCACATAATACTAATCTTTTAAATGTTTTCTTTCTTTTCTGAGACACAGTTTCTTAGAATGTATTAAACTATTATTTTAGATGTGTTACCACATACTTTAGAGATCCGCCTACAACCTCCCAGATGTACCAAAGTTCATACTGCTCAAGTCGACTCTAAAACACCTCAACTCTAAAATTGCGAAATTTCATTAAGATACCTCATACAATTCCCAAGTTACAGAACTTACAAACATAAAAAAATCTGTAACCACTATGCAATATTTAATAGAATAAACTTCAAGATATTTTCATTCATCACTTTAGTACATAAATTCCCATGCGCTTCGGTTTAAAGTTTTAGTATAAATAGCTGATGCACACGCGTTAAATTTCTGCAAACAGATACACACACTTGCGTTCCTTTTAAATAGTATAATGTTAGTCATTACTGCGCATGCCTGAGCAAAAGAGAATTTTAATCAACAACAACAACTGTCTTGTATGTGCTTAAGTAGTGCTTTGTCTACGAAAAACTCACCTAAGTTTTGGACATGCGCAATGCACATTCATTTTCAAATTTTAGTAAAAAATTTGTTTACAGTTTTAGTATAAATACAAGCTGTCTGCATACAGAGATATTTATATTGGTTTAGTGCACCAAACTGTCAACAAAGTAAAAATGAAAATTGCAAGAAGTTAATTTATTTACGAAATTGATTATACCAATTAAAAATTTATTTGAATTTCCTTCAATCATCAAAATAATATTATTAATTAAATTAAATCTAATACAATTTAAAATTTTATTTAAACAAGTACATAATTGTAAGTTTCAACAAATTCAATATCAAACAAAATATTAATCAAATCAATCACTTTTATGATTGAAGTCCATCAAAAATATACAAAATTTTAAATATTTTTGGGATTACACAAGCGTCTTTCAAAGATCTTTCACATAATAAAACTATTTTAAATGTTTTCTTTCTTTACTAAGACACAGTTTCTATTATTTTAGATGTACGAAAATTCACACTGCTCAAGTCGACTCTAAAACACCTCAACTCTAAAAATGCGAAATTTCATTAAGATACAGCATACAATTCCCAAGTTACAGAAATTACAAACATAAAAAAATCTGTAACCACTATGCAATATTTAATAGATTTTACTCAAGCTATTTTCGTTCATCACTTTAATACAAAAATTCACATGCGCTTCGGTTTAACGTTTTAGTATAAATAGCTGATGCACACGCGTTCAATATCTCCAAACAGATACACACACTGGCATCAGCGTTGCCAATTTAGCGCTTTTCGCGCTAGATTTAGCGCTTTTTGATAACCCAAAAGTCGCATTTTTTCCTCTTAGCGCTTTTTTTGCAAAAGGCGCTAAACCAGCGCGTTTTTTCCTTATTTTGTTTTTGATTTGAAAAAATAGAAAAACATCTTAAAAGTTTAAAATTATGCCAGTGAAACAATAAAGAAAGACGGAATCATTTTGGATAGATAAACTCTTCATAAAATTTCATTAAAAAAATTCCTTTCAGCATTTGTTTTGCTTTCCATATTTTATAGCAAATGACGATAATGTGATGAGTTATTCCAAAACAAAATTAAGAAATGCTAATATACTTAAAATATCAACTTAAAATTAAAGATTCATGTTATGTCACTTCCAAAATTACTTCAGATCATCAGAAATGTTGGACAGTCAACATTTCTTTTTCATAAAATGTTGCTTTTTGACAAAATCGATCATTTTATTGTAAAGGGCACGATTCCTTGGCCTATTCAATCAGTAATTTTCAGGGAATTTTTAAAAATTTCTTGCAGCAACCCTAAACTTTATTTAAAATTTCAAAAATGTAACTGAAATATTTGACTGTAAAATCAACTATTTGTTATAGAATTAAAACACCAAATAGTTGAATTTAATATTATTTTTAGTGATTTTGTATGTAAATGTAATGTTTAGCGCTTTTTAGCGCGTTTTGACAGTATGAACGGCGCATTTTGGTTAAAAATTGTTGACAACGCTGACTGGCATTCCTTTTAAATAGAGAATTTTAGTCATTACTGCGCATGCCTGAGCAAAAGAGAATTTTAATAAACAACAACAACTGTCTTGTATGTGCTTAAGTAGTGCTTTGTCTACGAAAAACTCACCTCATTTTTGAACATACGCAATGCACATTCATTTTCAAGTTTTAGTAAAAGATTTGTTTACAGTTTTAGTATAAATACAAGCTGTATGCAAACAGCGATATTTATATTGGTTTAGTGCACCAAACTGTCAACAGTAAAAATGGAATTTGCAAATTTAAAAAAAAAAAAAATTTTTTTTTTTTAAAAAGAAGTTAATTTATTTACGAATTTGATTATATCAATTAAAAATTTATTTGAATTTCCTTCAATCATCAAAATTATATTATAAATTAAATTATATCTAATACATGTTATTGAAATAATTTTCAATTTAAAATTTTATTAAAACAAGTACATAATTGTAAGTTTCAACAAATTCAATATCAAACAAAATTTAAATCAAATCAGTCACTTTTATGATTGAAATCTATATCCCATCAAAAACTTTACTTACAAATAAGGGGAATTTGACGATTAAACGACTGAAGAAGTATTTATTTTTGTTCGCTATGTCCCAAAAGTAATCTTTTATAAGTGTTTTTTTTTTAGTAGAGTTATCTATATAATTATGTATTTATAAACAAAAAATTAAAAAAAAATCGCAGCCACGAGTCAAACCAACAACTAGACTTTACTACTTAGAAAGTAAGTTATTAAAAAAGACATTACTTGTAGCTTTGTAGGCGAAGTTTTTGATGGGAGATAGATTTCAATCATAAAAGTGATTGATTTTATTAAAATTTTGTTTTGTTTATTTTTAAATAGATTTTACATGGAAATATCTTATTAATGCACATAATATGCAAGAGTGAACTAAATTGTTTATTATCGTATATCAGAGAACTTTTATAGTAAAATGTGGAACCTTATTAAATATATATTTTTTTATCAAAATTTTTTTGTTTGACAATTACTGACCTTGAAAGCATGTATATAGGAAACTATATAAACTATTTATAGGAATTGAAGAAATCAACAATTATACATATAATCTCTTTTACTTTACCCCTCCGCCCACAGACAGAAAATCAAAAATCTGACTTTACAGTGTTACCCGCTAGGCTATTCTGAAGATTCACTGAAATTTTCATCCAAATCGGTCCAGCCGTAGATTGATTTGAATCATAAAAGTGATTGATTTGATTAAAAGTTTGTTTGAAATTGAATTTGTTGAAACTTACAATTATGTACTTGTTTAAATAAAATTTTAAATTGAAAATTATTTCAATAAAATGTGTTAGATTTAAATTAATAATATAATTTTGATGATTGAAGCAAATTTAAATAAATTTTTTATTTATATAATCAATTTCGTAAATAAATAAACTTCTTTTTAAAAATTTTTTTTTTTTCTTTTTTAAATTTTCAAATTCCATTTTTACTGATGTTGACAGTTTGGTGCACTAAATCATTATAAATATCGCTGTATGCATACAGCTTGTATTTATACTAAAACTGTAAACGAATTTTTTACTAAAATTTGAAAATGAATGTGCATTGCGCTTGTCCAAAAATGAGGTGAGTTTTTCGTAGACAAAGCACTACTTAAGCACATACAAGACAGTTAGTTGGTTGTTGTTGATTAAAATTCTCTTTTGCTCAGGCATGCGTAGGAACGCAAGTGTGTGTATCTGTTTGCAGAAGTTAAACGCGTGTGCATCAGCTATTTATACTAAAACGTTAAACCGAAGCGCATGTGAATTTTTGTACTAAAGTGAGGAACGAAAATATCTTGACGTTTATTCAGTTAGGAGTAAAATCTATTAAATATTGTATAGTGGTTACAGAAATTTATATTTTTGTAATTCTGTAACTTGCGAATAGTATGCTGTATCTTAATGAAATTTCGCATTTTTAGAGTTGAGGAGTTTTAGAGTTGATTTGAGTAGTCTGAATTTTGGTACATCTAAAATAATAAAAACTGTGCTAAGAAAAGAAAGAAAACATTAAAATATTTGTATTATGTGAAAGATCTTTGAAAGACGCTTATCTAATCCCAAAAATATAAAAATGTTTGTATATTTTTGATCGATTTCAATCATAAAAGTGATTGATTTGATTGAAATTGTGTTTGGTATTAAATTTGTTGAAACTTACAATTACTCGTTTAAATAAAATTTTAAATTAAAAATTATTTCAGTAAAATGTATTAGATTTAATTCAATTAATAATAGCAAATTCAAATAAATTTTTTATTGATATAATCAATTTCGTAAATAAATAAACTTCCTTTTAAAATTTTTTTTTTTTCTTTTTTAAATTTTCAAATTCCATTTTTACTGATGTTGACAGTTTGGTACACTAAACCAATATAAATATCGCTGTATGCATACAGCTTGTATTTATACTAAAACTGTAAACAAATTATTTACTAAAATTTGAAAATGAATGTGCATTGCGCATGTCCAAAACTAAGGTGAGTTTTTCGTTAACAAAGCACTACTTAAGCACATACAAGACAGTAAGTTGGTTGTTGTTTATTAAAATTCTCTTTTGCTCAGGCATGCGCAGTGATGACTAAAATTCTAATATTTAAATGGAACGCAAGTGTGTGTATCTGAGTGCTGAAATTTAACGCGTATGCTTCAGCTATTTATACTAAAACTTTAAACCGAAGCGCATGTGAATTTTTGTACTAAAGTGATGAACTAAAATATTTTGAAGTTAATTCAGTTAGGATGAATATTGCATAGTGGTTACAGATTTTTTTATGTTTGTAAGTTCTGTAACTTGGGAATTGTATGAGGTATCTTAATGAAATTTCGCATTGTGTTTTAGAGTCGACTTGAGTAGTGTAAATTTTGGTATGTACATCTGGGAGGTTGTGGGTGGATCTCTAAAGTGGGTGGTTGGTTACACATCTAAAATAATAGTTTAAAACATTCTAAGAAACTGTGTCTTAGAAAAGAAAGAAAACATTTAAAATACTAGTATTATGTGAAAGATATTTGAAAGTCGTTTGTTTAATCCCAAAAATATTCAAAATTTTGTAAGTTGTTGCAAAAAATTTCATGAAAATTTCATAAATTATGAAAATTTCATAAATTTTGAAAAAACTTAAACTTTTTTTTCCAAGATTTTAAAAAAAGATTTTAATATTAATAAGAACTGGCTTCAAAAATGACTTATAAAAATTTTTTAAATTGTTATAAACGTAGTGATAAGTATATAATAAGTATATCATTAAATTACAAATTTCACAGCGAAGTTTTCAAATTTCTTCACAAACTATAGAATATATATATATTTATTGGAATAGATCTGACATATAATTATTACCTGTATGCTCAAAAACATGGACAATGGAGCAGATTTTGTTAAAATAGTCAAATTTGTAGTAGCAGTTGTTTCTTCAATTGCACAAAAATTATACTTAAATTAATGTTTTCAATATTAAGGGTCCTCATGTAAATGCTTAAAAGCCTCGCAAACTGTGCAATCTGTGCATTATTACACCCTCGCAAATGAACTGTCAAAAAATGTATGGAAATTCGTTTGCACAACTCCGATAAGTTTGCGCTACAATTTAGACTCGCAAACTTGAATTTATTGTGCATTTGATGAATCAGCTCTTTTGTTTACTTTTATATATGAAAAATAAAAATCAAATAAAATATAAATAGTTTGTGCATGTGAAAATTGTGTAACTTTGGAACAGAATTATTGAATTGAATGGCAATGTGTATGGAAACATTAACCATCAGCTAGAACATAAACAAAATCTTCAAACTATGTATATCATCGTTTGTTCCAAAAATTTAATTTTCATTCAACATTTTTAGAATTTAAATTTATACAATTTGAAAAACATTTTTTTACAGCTTTTGTTGAATTTATTTTTATTTGACATTTTTAACAAATATAAATTTTCTGTGTAAACTTGCACAAAATTGAAAAGGTGGGTTCATGAAACACGTCTCGCAAATTTGCACATTTACACAAATGGGAAACTTAAGCGTTTAAATGAGTACCCTTATTATTTTTATTAAATATGTGGGAAATAAAAAATACTTAATCAACTAGCATCACGGTCTGGATTTTAAGGCGGGTGAGGGAAAACTTTCCAACCACTTCATTCTATATACTTTTTAATAGGTATTGCAACATGCGGCCGAGTGTTGTCATGATGGAATATTACAATTTCATGTCTGGCAGCATATTCTGGGTGTTTTTCGGCCAATGATCACTTTAAATGAATCAGTTGTGTTCGGTACAGGTTCCCTGTGATGGTCTGGCCAGATTTCAGTAGCTACTGAGCATCCCACCAATTTGTAGAAATTTTCTTAGTATTTTATTCAACATCAAGTCAACTATTGCACTAAAATATAAAAAGTGCAATAGTCTTGAAGGACAGAGTTTTGAAGTGGCATATTTTTAAATCAAATCGAGATATTGACTTGAATTTTTTTTGTTAGACCAAAAAAAAAAGCTTTAGAAACTCAATAAATATGTAATAAAATCTTTATTTATTGACAAAACTCAATGAAATTTTTAACGTTTTTTTTAGAAAATGTAAGAAAGAAATAGCACATGCAAGCATGTGTTTTCAAGACCTATCCGATCGATATAAAAATCTTTGAAATCGAATGGGAAACAAACAAATGGCTCGTGTTTAATAATTTTATATGTCGAAGGTATTACTTAAAGTCGATTACTCCTTGGCTACTCCCACGTTATTCCGATCGCACCAGCCGTTTAGAAATGCCATATTTATTTCCAAAAAATGTTGATTCTGTTCCACTGTGCAATATCAAGAGAAGCCACAAATTGCCTGGTGGAAGGATAACATTTTCATATCCTATTTAGAAGCCTACTGTGAAAAATATTGGTAGTTCTGACACAATATAACGTGCCCAAATTATGGCCAGATTGTGACCGAATTCCTCATGATATTCCAAATACATATTAATCTCTCTTATCAAACACATTTCACCGGGTTCCCGAACTCAGTGTAATGTTGATAAAGCACTAGCACCTAAAGCATACAAAGTATATTAAAGAACAGACATTATTAATGACAGTTTTGAATGCCATTCATAGAGATGCCATCAATAATGCGGTGGCTTGATATCATATAGATTTCGAAGTTAAGGGTTTAAAACTGAGATCGAGATGTAGCAACAGACTAGTACCTACAACAGCATAGACCGTACTGTTCCCTTTGTCTTTAAATTTATCAACTGCTCATCCAATCTAACTTCAGTTTGTAAGTTTATTCCGGAGGTGTTATCGAGTCTTGTTTTTTCGAGGATTGCCTTTAATAATAAGTTCACTGTGAGCGATACAGTACAATTATCAAAGATGAGCTGGATGATATTCAGTTTTGTTGATTTTAAGTATCCTGTAATACCGTCCGTTTTTACCAATCCAGTATTCTTTCTGTTGGATATTTGAAGAGGATAATGGGACTATGTGAACTAGTGACTTACTATGAAGTTTCTGTAAAAGAGTGCGATATCTTATTGCCTGAAGTTCTAACCAGAACGTTTGAAAAAGCGATAAAAAGATCCCAAATGATCATTATGGACCGATCCTTACAAAAGTTGGTAGAAAGATTTAGGTTCATGTAGAACTTGTTTATGTTCAATTTCATCGCGATTATAAGTTAATTAAAAACTAATTTGTGCAAATGAATGCTCAAACAGTATTCCGGGGGAACATTTTTATGAGGGCTATGTGAAATCATGCACTCATATTTCCCATTTTCAATACCAAACAAATCTTATCAATAGAAACTATTTGTGTCTATTCATTTGGGCTCTAACGTGTTTTCAACAAACAGACGGACAGACTGACGGACATAGCTAGATCTTCTTAGAATCTTATGAGGATCCAGAGATCGAAAAATTCTTAACTTTAATTTCCATGCTATGATTTTGGACTCTAAATTTTTAGCAGCGTTCCTGTCAGGAACTTTTTTGAGCCTTGTATGCTTTTAAGCCTGCATTAGCTTTAACTTTTCGTACCAAATAGTCCGAGCACTGTGCTAACCGGGCTGCTTTCCTACCGGATGTGTTGGGAGCTCTTTTAAAAATGCTTTCTATTTTTTTTGACCTGAACCAGGTTTTCTATCAACGGACAAGTTCTCCCGGTACTGTTGAATAACATTGGAAACAGTTTGACGGCAGACCTTTGAATGCTTGGCCAACTTTTTGTAGGACCAAGTTGGGTTTTTTTGAAAATATTTACTTTTTTCTGGTCACTTATTTTAATCAGATTAACAACAAATGAAT
Organism: Calliphora vomitoria; assembly: GCA_942486065.2. Taxonomy (NCBI): domain Eukaryota; kingdom Metazoa; phylum Arthropoda; class Insecta; order Diptera; family Calliphoridae; genus Calliphora; species Calliphora vomitoria. The sequence goes on along the minus strand of OW818030.2, from coordinate 109,185,035 downwards.
ATAATTGACATTAAACATAATCACTGACATGCTTTACAAAGGTAACTTGATCAAAAAAATAAAATAAATAATACTTGGGTTAAAAGTTTTAATGATAAACGTGTGTTAAGAATTTTACGATCTCACTCCTTACTTTTGTGCGATGAATATTTCGTTGTGTTATAAATGGAATGACAAAACCAATATCTTTTAAAAGTTATTCTTAGACAATTACTTGAAAACCTTAAAGCATTCTTTCTACGAGAGTATTCCTTTAAAGCTCTTAGTATTTCACAACAAAAATGAAACAACTAACTAGAAAAATATATGTTCATATGAGAGTATTTGTTTTATTTTACAACTCACTGGTAGATCGATTTTGTTTTCTCTATTTAAAACAAACTCACAGAATCTATTAAATACAAAAAGACAATACCTACAACAAAAATTGAATTTTTTTTGTACAAAATAAATTTCTTTGTTATTTACAACCAATTAAAATTTGCCTGATCATGATCATGCTGTAGTCGATGTTATTGGGTATGATTATAATAAAGCCAATGATCATTATCATTATAATACACATTTGTAGTTGTTTTTATCATTATTTAAGACAATATTTAAAGATCATTTGTATTTGTTATTTTATGTGTGTGTTTTTTTTTTTTTTTGTTGTTTGTCTGTTTTCGAGATCACCTCTTCTACACATTGCGTGTTCTGATATTCGCATTTTACACTAAAGCCAACTAAATTATTTATAGTTATTTGTGTTTAAATCTTTCAGATACTGGTTTTTATTTTTACGTATTTATCGTTTTATGTCATTTTCTGCTTTTTTTGGTTATTCCAAAACTTATTTACTTATTTACTACTTGTACATATATTCATAAATACATACAACTTGCCGTGTCTTAATTTTATAATTGTCTTTAGCTTTCAGTTAATTATAAAATAATTTTATCATATCTTTTTTTATTTGTTTATATACATACATATATATTTTATTACTTATTATTCATTTATTTAGTTTTGATTGGTTATTGAATGTGTTGTAGAGCAGAGTAGTATTCCGTATTAAGATCAATACCCGTGTATAATGATTTTTATGTATTTGGTTATTTTGTATTTTAATAATTTTGGCTATTTAACAATACAATAGTTAGTTTTTTTTTTATATTTTATTTATAACCGGTTGAACTTGTGATCATTTTAGTAGTTGTACATTATAAAATAAAAAATAGTTTATGTATGAACAAATATACGAAAAAAAAAAACAAACAAACAAATGACAATTAAAAGTTTTGTTTTTTTTAATCAGCTTTGACACGAGGTTAGTAAATAAAATCAAATTTTAAATATACTTACCTATAAATACGACAAAAGTAGCAATAATAAAGTTATAGTTTTATGAATTTCAAAACTATTTTTCTGTGGAAAAAATTTATATTTATCCACATTTTCAAAAATACAATTTCTCAGATGTCTGTAGACACCTGCAAAGAAAACATCTCGAATTTCCACGAAAATTTCTAAAAACATTTTTCAAAATTTTTCTTTGCCTGCAGTTTTTTTAAAAGAAAATCATGCAAATTAAAGTAGTCCATTAAAAACTCTCCAAATAATGACTCAGTTAACATACTTTTTTACCCACATTTGCTTTTTTTCCTTTAATGTGTACATAAGTTTTATTATTATTATTAACAACATTTACTTCATCATCTTTTTCGTCTGGTTCCACAAAATTCAAAATATGTGTACAAAAAGCTAACTAATATGCAGAATGATTGATTGGTTATTTTTATGATGAGGTGCAAAAACACATTATTGTTTTGGCATTTCCAAAAAATTATATTTGAAAATAACAGCAAAAAAAAAAACAAAAAAAAAGTAAGAAATGAAGTACAATAATTACCACATTTATTACCAACACATTACCCATCATACTTGCTTAAATTATGGTACAGAAAACCTAAACAAAAACAGCGTAAAATATTGGCTAAAACGGAGGTTCCCAAACAAACTTTACTTAGGATAGTTTTCAATTAGAGACTTTGGAATATGTTCTATTTTATTTTGAACATAATTAAAAGCTTAATACAAATACAAAATCATAGAGAATTCAAAAATTTACTCACGGTTTGATTAAATAGGAATTACTTTTTTTACAATCATAAAGTATACAAGATATGTTTATGTATGGAATATCACATCGGAATAGCCTACACGGCCTTGCTAGCACATACACACTCGCTTGTCAACATTTTTCATTACCATGACCATAAGTAGGGTCCATCCCTAACAGAGATAAGTAATGAGTGGTGAAAAAGTGAGTAGAGTTGAATCATGACTCAAAATTTCTTGTACTAGTACGTATTCATATTTATTACAATGTTGTCGAGACTCATATCCACTCGTAAAGTTTTAGGTAAACACCATACTCATACTTAACAATATTGATGACGTTGTTGATTTCAGCTCTACTTAACTCAATTTGTATAGACGATGCACAGTAAGTATGATTTGAATACAAACAGTAAAATGCTCATTATGAGACTGTGTGGTTCAGTATTGCCGAATTCTGCATAATTACACAACTAAAAAAACAACATGCATGTATCGAATGAGTTGAATCAATAGTAAGTACCATGAATATATTCTAAAATTTTAAGTCTTGAGTTCGTATGGGTGTCGTATGTGGATGTCGGATTCAACGAAGCGTCTACATTTATTTATTAGTTTTTGATGAGCAAAAAAGATGAAAAACTTGAATTTAAAGACCACTCTTCCAAATGTTATGAATTTGTACCTTTTGTTTTTTAATTATTTTAAATACAACGTGAAATGTTTCGTTATCGCCATCTACTTCAGAAAAGTACCTAAATTGTAGACTAGAACTATTAAAATGTACTAGTGAGTATCTGGTTCCAATGTCTACATATGCTCCCAAAAGAAGTACCTAGTCAATAGTACTATCATTAGTAGTAAACTTCTAATGACACGCACATGTAAAATGACTATAGTTAAATAGCATTGTCTGGGGTATAATAAGTTGTCTGGTGACTGTGTCAATAGTACGTCAGTACAGTTTCACTGTTGACATTTCCTGCAGGGAAGTCAGAGTAGTTTAATGTCAATGATGGCTACTCACTTATACATATTGTTACGTTTTTACCTTTTAAAAACGTGGGTTTATTTCCTTTAAATAAACCGGATACTTTTAATTGCAAATAAAAGCAGTTTTAGTAGTTTAAAATTGTAACAACTCTTTATTTACTTAGAATGTACAACAACAACAGTTCAAATATTCACTCAGTGTCTTTCGCAGAAATGCACACAAACTTTATAATGTACAAACACACATGTACACGACAGTTGATGTTAACTCTAACAGCGACAATGATAAACTCCACTCACGACTGCCACTATTTATACACGCGCCATCTATCGGGAATCTTCCAGAATGCTCTTAACGGACATTAATCAATTCTTTCTTCAATCACTGTTCGTTACGACGACCAATTCTGTCTTTATGTTTATGTTTACTAATTCTTGGTTCAATTGTAGTTGTATATGTTAACCTTTTATAGCTTCAATAGCACATCTTAACTTTGTCCAATTCTATTTTCAATCGCAGTTGTTTTGTTGACCAATTTCATCTTCAATCGTAGGTTTTTATATTGACCAATTCTTGCATTAAACGTGGTTTATTTATAGACCAATTCTTGCTTCAATTGTAGTAATTTTATCGACCAATTCTATCCTCAATCATTGTTCGTTATGTCGACCAGTTCTTGCATAAATCGAAGTTATTTGTGACCCAAATTTTTGCTTGTTTTACGCAAATTTTATAATACTTTATTTTATAATAAATTGCATTATAATTGTATTATATAATGAATTAATTTGCATAATCAATATATCTAAATATCTAAAAAATTAAAAAAATATCATTAAACATAATAAAACATGCAAAAATATAAAAACATCTTATCCTCTTAAAACAATTTAATCAATTTCGCACATATTAGGTATGTTCATTTACTTTCCCAGTAAATACTTGCAACGAGAGAATAAAATCAAAATATACAAAATTACTCTCTTAAATTCTCAAAAATAGTAAAAAGTAAATGAACGCTTTTCCAGTAACAAAAAATTTATACACACAATTTTCATATTTTTTCCTTTTAAAATGTATAAATATTTACATTTTCTTCAATTTTATTTTTTTCACCACAAAAATAAAATTCTAAATAAATAAACAATAACACAAAACATATGAAATGTAAGCTGCTAACTATTACGAGTTCAAAATAGAACTTGTAATAGTTTGCAACGAGAGAACACTCTCTAAAATTTATACGCTCTTGATTTTTTCTCTACTTGCTAGTTTTTTGAGTTAATGAACGCTTTTCCAGTAACAATTGTTACTAACTAGTAACAACTTTTAGTTATTGAACAGAGCTATTATCTCATTTTGTAGCTGAAAATCACAAAAAATTTAAAAATTTTTCAAGGGAAATTTCAAACATTCTTGAGCAACATAAAAATATAAATTAAATTGTAATAATATTTTCCAAGCATTCTAGATTTTATTTGAAAACATAAAATATGAAAAAAATCATACAATATAAGAAATCTATATAAATATATAAATGTCTTTGTAAGTTTGTTTGTTTGTTTATTTGTTTGTTTGTTTGTTTGTTTGTTTGTTTGTTTGTTTGTTTGAGCATCACGCCTAAACGGCTGAATCGATTTTATTGAAATTTGGAACGTAGATAGATCCTTACTGAGAAGCGTCAATAGGCTATAACTTTTTTCAATACTTGGACCAGAAAGGGGTAAACAGGGGGAAAACCGGTAAAATTGGTACCTTTAGTTCTTAAACAATAAATACTAAACGGCCGAAACGATTTTATTGAAATTTCCAACATAGACTACGACAGGGGTAGCGAAGCGCACCGGGTCAAGCTAGTTATTTATAAATGTTATGAATTGAAATCAATGAAATCAAATCATAATATTTACGTTGAAACTTTTTTCTGTGTAATGAAATAATTTTTTTTACACTAAAATTTTTAGTTAAAAAAATATTCCTGCACTATTTTTTTTCAACAAAGAAATGTTTTACTCTATTCATAGTTTAAGTTAATATATTTTAGGAAAAAACGTAAAAGCGGTATATAAATACACAAATTACAATAAAAAGAGATATAAGCAATACATAACACAGAAAATAATTAGCGACTATTAGCTTTAAGTAAACAAGTTTTTCGAAATTCGAATCACTTAATTTATTTCTCCGAGGAGAATCCACCATTCCACTAAAAGAAAATAAACTATATTAAAGAAATGATAGAAGAGAATGGAATTTGTCCCATCGATTTTTCTTTTTTCTTCAACACTTTCAGCAGATTCATTCAGATCAATCTGACTTTCTCTAGAAATATGAAAAAATCAACAAAAAATACTTGCGATGATGGTGATACAACTTTTTTTCTTTTCATAAGTAATGACATTTCCCTTTCTTTTTAAAGCATGGGATGTAGTTGGTGTATCTTCCAATGCATATGTAGGGTTCATTATACTGCCATCGCTATCAAAGTCTATATTTTCCATTTTTAATATATCTTTTAAGAAATTAAATCTTGTAATGTCCTATAATTCCTTCAAGTCATTATTTTTATTTAGTTTTTTTGTTTAAGTTTTTTTAATATTCTAGTTTAAACTGGAATAACTTCATGATCACTAATTTCGAATATATTAGTGCAAAGAAAATGATTGAAGCTTTTTTTTAGTTTTTGTTAAATTTTTTAACTATTTGAGTTTAGTGCTTATTTCTACACTACCACTCAATTGATTTATAGTTAAAAAAATATCACTATCACTAAAAAATATTAGTGATCAAAATAAAAGCTGATGAAAATTAGTTAAAAATATATTTTTTAAAATAATATTTAGTGCTAGTGAAATGTTGATTGCACTCAACATTTAGTGCACTACCCCCAACTCTGATTATTTGTCGACCAATATCGTTCTCACTCATAGCTCTTTATGTCGACCAGTTCAAGCTTTAATCACAGTTCTTTTGTTCTTAAGTCGCCCAATTCGAAATTCCATCGTCGTTCTTTATATCGGTAATTTTTATAGTCAATCGCACTTCTTTTGTCGACAAGTTTTTTCATTTCCATCCTCATTCGAAGTTTGTTATGTCAATCAATTCTTGCTTCAATCGTCCCACCAATTCCAGTTTCACTCGTAATACTTTATGTTGGAAAGTTCTAGCTTCAATTGCAGTTCTTCAATCGTAGTTATATATATATTTTTTTTATGTCGATTGCATTGATATCCTCGAGACCAATTCCATCCTGAATCGTAGTTTTTTATGTCTACCAATTCTATCCTCGTCCACCACAAGTGGTGAATGAGGGTATATATAAGTTTGTCATTCCGTGTGTAACATTGAGAAATATTCATCTGAGATCCAACAAAGTATATATACTATTGATCCTTATGAAATTCTAAGTCGATTGAGCAATGTCCGTCTGTCTGTCTGTGTAAAACACTCTCACGTCCAAAATACATAAGCAATATTAATGAAATGTATACCAAAATGTTTATAATTTTTTTAAGGGTTATGGATCAAAATGTAAGACAACCTCTAAAAATTTTGCTAATTTTCACATGATTTTTGTGACTTTGGGTAAATTTTTTGCAGAGAATACCACGAAATTTTGCACTCATTATTTATATGATAAAAGGACAAATTCTGTTGAATATGGAAAGAATCGGTCCATAATTTCTCGTAGCCCCCATACAAATTTCTTCCCGAAATGTGGTGCTATGGTGCTATGCAGTATTCATACAAAATTCGGCACAACAAACAGAAATCGCGAGACCAATTTTTGTTTGGATCGGGCACTATTTGACCATAGCCCCCATATAAAATTTACTTCCGAAAATCACTTAAATACACTTAAATATCTTATGTATATAGGTATCAGGTTGAAATTCGATTTGCATAATCCCCATGCACATGAAATTCGCTGTAGGGAATTTCATGAAGATCGGCCCATAATTGGTCATAGCTCCCATATTAGGACCACTTCCAAAAAACACATTAATTTTCATAAATATCTGAAAAATATCGTTATCGAATTAAAATTTTACAGAGATCGGTAGTATTAATTCACAAATGATACTACTAGATTGTGTGAATATCGGTTCATATCTGACCATAGCTTCCATATAAGGTCCATTTCCAAAAATTACTCAAATACTAATAAATCTCTTATAAAAGATTCTATCTGGTTAAAATTTCAAATAAATATTTCCCATATATACGAAAATCGATGTGTTGAATTTTATGAAGATCGGCCGATAATTGGTCATAGCTCCCATATAAGGACCACTTCCGGAAAACACATTAACCTCTATAAATATTTTAAATATATCGATATCGAACTAAAATTGTATACAGATCAATATATTGTATCCAAAAATTATGCTACTGGGTATTCACAAAACCCAGTAGCATAATTTTTGGTCCATATTTGACCATAGCACCCATATTAGCTCCATTTCCGATAATCACAATAATACCCAAAAAACTCTTGTAAATAATATTATGGAGAAAAATATCAAGCAAAATAGGCCTCAAATACGTTAAAATATTTAATTATATCTCCCAAATAAGTCGCACATCCGAAAAATACATTAACGCATATATACACTCGTATCGGTAAAAAATGTAACAGAAATTAGTTTCAAATAGATTTGGTGACTATGGGTTCATAATTATATATATAAGGCTCAGATCCGGAAAAGTCATTAGAACAGAACAAAAGTATGCTTTTGAAGTTTGACTAAATATGTTTGTTTACCCTTTTGTATACTCTTTTACTTCACTTGTGGTGAATAAGGAAAATGTTGAGCCAATCGGTAATGTTAACCAATTATCAAGTATATATATTGTTAAATAGTACATTTTATTCCTATTATAAAATTATAGACTCTGTTGGAAATGGTAGGAATATGTAGTTATTTCAATTATAAATTGCTGAATTAGATAACATTTTTATACATTTGAAATAAAATATCTTCTGCGTTAACTAGTTTTTCTAACAATATATAAAATATTACTATATTTTAAATATACTTTTAAATGTGTATTATATCAGGATTCATCTATAATCTATAAAATGGCTTAAAAAGAAATTCGGTTATAGTCCACAAAAATTGTGCAACTGTATTTGTAGACTATAAACGAAAACTATTATATTACATTAACATTCTACCAATCTTCATAAACGGAGTGTTTATACCAATGTAATTTCTATAATTTTCATCTAATTTAGGTGGAGGGTATTTAAGATTCGGCGAATATAGCACTCTTACTTGTTTTCTTTATTGTAGTTCGATATAAATTCTTAGGTATGTCTACTAATTCTTGCTTCAATTGTAGATTTTTATGTCGACCAATTATAGTTTCAATCGCAGTTTTTTTTAAGTTGGTTTCTATAGTAGATACTTTTGAAGTTCCATTCTAGTTGCAATAATGGCTATTTTTTAAGTCCTGTTTTATCCTAAATCGTTGTTCATTATGCCGACCAATTTTAATTCGCAATTTTATTTAAAGTTAATTTAAAATGGAAGTAGTTACCTTTAATCGAAGATTTTTCAAGTATATATTTTTTTTTTTTAATTTCCATATTCTAGAAAAGCTTTTCCAGGTTCTGGGGTAGTTTTCATTATAGAGAAATTGAGATTGATTTCATATTTTTGTATATCTATCAGCATCAGCTCAATGAATTCTATATAACACTCGGTATATTTTCTTCATACATATGATGGTATTTCATTGTGTTTTCATTTGTATGAATCCTACTTTGTGAATATGACATTGTGTTCCTTAAACGTGAGAGGCTGCCTGTCTTCGTACAAATTATGTTACAAAGTAATTTTCATGTTGCCTGTGACGAATTTGCAAGGCTGCATCTTGGAAGCTTTGAATATTACCACTGGGCATCACTGAACGAAAGTGACTACCGCAATTGACCACTGACCGGTCAATCTTATTGTTGTTACTTAACAGGTATCTTTATTCAAGTACTGCCATTTACTACTTGTAGAATATTGTGCTTGATTAAATTTTCTGAAATTATCAGATGATTTACAGCCGGTGCGGTGAAAAAGTTGCTGTGATAGTTGTTTATTTTGCTAAGATAATCATCCACCCGACTAATTCTGTCATCAAGGTTGTAACGGTACAGTTGTCTGAATTTGGTATCATTTCCACTCTGTGTAGGGTTTGAGGCAGTTAAGAGAGTAAGTAGTTAAGCATCTCTAAACTGTAACAACGATTGGAGGTCACTCAGTTAATTCATCATTCATCTCTTTATTGGAGGACTGGAGGAGCATGTCTTGCAAAAGTAGCTGACAGTGTCAAAGGTTTTCTATAGACTCAGAGTTAAGAATGCCGCCATTTCACAAGACTTCTGTTGATTCAAGCCAAGTGAGATCTCAGTAACTATGGAATGCATGCTGTTGTCAAGATGCTAGGGGTAGAGGAGGACCTCAAGAATCTTCGTGATAGTTGATAATATAGATATCAGCCTATATTATTGTATCTCAGCCACCTATTTCCCAGGCATTTTAAGTCAAAATGACTCTACCCTACTTACAGGCTAGTGGAAAACCATTCATTGCTCAAATGCCGCTCGCCAAGGTGTTTCAACATCATCATGGATATCCTGTCGCAGCCAAATGCATTGAATGATTTGTTTGCTATGATGTCTTCTATAAATTTAGTTGATGAGTAAAATTGTGGTATATCACATTTTGAGAATCCCTGCCTTAGTTCATTCAACTCTAAACTTATTAATACCCAGTTTGTTTGCTGTTTTTAATTTATAATAGTGGTCAGTAAACAGTTTATGTTTTTTTTTTTTTTTCTTTAACAATTCATCTATCCATATGTTTTGTTTAGCATGCAATTCGTTAAAATTAAACCCTGTAATTTCAATGTTTAAATGTTCGAGCATTTCATTACTCTTCAAATCTCCATACACTTCATACATAGATTTCGTTTCTCGTTTTTTTTTTTTTTTTTTTGGTGAAATGAAGCATGTAGTTATTTGAAAAATAATTAATAATTATCCATAGACAACAACAGCATCATCATCATCATTGTTTTACAGTTTTTAATTTTTTATATTTATTATTATTTAGATTTTTTTTGTTGTTGTTGTTTAGTTTTGCCAAATTTAGATAAATTATTGAAGAGGTGGTCTTCAGTTTCATTTATTTCTATAATAAAAGTTTGTTTTAGTTATTGCTGGTTTTATTTTATTAATTATTTTCTATGGTCTTTGGCCAATAAATAAAATTATGAATTATTGCTGATAAATGTGGTTTTCGTTTTTGGTGTTTTCTCCCCGTCCCACATTTAATAAAAATAATCGCACTTCACCATGGTGATCTTGTATTACATTCATTAAAAATGCTGATGCATTAAAATTGGAAATTTTGTAATTATTTATTATTATTATTTTATGTATGATTTTTTTTTTTTTTTTTGGAGTTTTTGTGGAAACTAATTCATGTATATATTAATAAATGGGGTTTTTTTTTTGGGTAATAATTTTTATTGAAATTAATTTAAAATTGAAATATTAGATGTTGTTTACAACTACAGCACCTGTATCTAATGTTGATGTGATAAATTGATTCAAAAGTATGTATTTTGTGTAAGGAAATAATACACAATTATGCATGAATACAATAATGCTATGCTGAAAAAATATTCCAGAATCTAGAAATTTTCTTTATACAGAAAAGTATCCGAGTATTTCATTAAAAAATAAGTAAGAGTGCTATATTTGGCTGATTCTTATATAACCTTCATCAAAGTATACTTTAAGGGTCTGATTCAGAAACACGAAAGGAAAACAATTTTAAAATTTTTGTATGAAAAATACCCAAAAAATATTTAAAAACTGAGTGATTTTCATACAAAATTTTAAAATTGTTTTCCTTTGGTGTTTCTGAATCAGGCTTTAAAATACAAATTTTAAATATTTTTAGGTAAACAAAATAATTTTTTTTTTTCAAAATTGTTCAAAATTTTTTTTCGAAATTGTTTTTTTTTTAATTTTTTCCAATTTTTTTTTTTAAGTTTTTAAAAAAATATTTTTTTTTTTGTAAAAAAAATTCGGATTAAAAAATATTCCCGACTTTGACCCATTGTAGGTCCAAATTACTATAGCCTTATAAACATCGTTGCAATGGGCTTTAAAATATCTATCCATATTGTCTATATTAATGACTTACTAAGTAATCCAGATGTAGATCAAAACTAGCCCAAAAGTCGAGGTTGTCCCGGTTTTTCCTTATATCTCAGCTATTTGTGGACCGATTTTCACGATTTAAATAGCAACCGAGCCGGAAGAATTCCCAATATATTGATGTATCAATAATGTTTGTAAGTTATTTGGGGGCTACGGAAAGTTGATTTCAACATACATATGGACTGAGGGACATGGCTGATCGACTTCGCTCTTTATAATGATCCAGAATATATATACTTTGTCGGGTCGCGAATGAAAAATTGTAGAAATTAAAAACGGTGTTTAATATTTATCTTAAAGTATACTTTGGGGAAGGATATCGAAGATTCGGCACAGTCGAATATAGCACTCTTACTTGGTTTTCTTAAAGTTGTTTTGGTAAAAATTGTTGGAGAAAAAGTTTCATAATATAAAAAAGATTTACACAGATGTGTGATATTTTGTCTATATAAGTAGATACAATTTTCAAACAAATCCCCGTAGGGTATTAAAAATTCGTTTCCGTATTTGTTTTATTTTACATCTTATTAACTGTCCTATTTACCCAGTTTCTTCAATTCTGTTTTGTATTATTACTTAAGATAGAATCAAATAATAATAATAATTGCTTGGTTAACACTTTTTGTAATAAATAACACAGACCTCATTGCAAGTTGTTTTTCAATATCTTTATTTAGTTTTGTTTCATTCGTCAATAGCTTCAGCAGCTCTTTTTAACAAACTCACTATGAAATCGTTTGCCTTACTTATCGTAGTTCTATCTTTAACTATATCGAGTGTTTTAGCTGTGATAACCCATGACAAATATCTTGAAAAGGCATATGCTGCAGCGATTGGTGGTGGTTTTCCTGTTGATTCTATAGATTTTCCACTTTGCCGGGATAAATGTTTATTTCATTGCTGTCCTGATAAGAATAAAGGACCTTGTCTTTCAGCTGAATCCGGTGGTTATGGACATGTTGCTGATTCTTCACATAATTATGCCGTTTATGCTGTCCCGTTGGTTTGGAATCATTATTAGTGTTGTTATAAGTGTTAAATTGAATTTAGTAAAAAAATTAATAAAAAAAAAAATTGTTTAATGTTTTGAAAGAATCATAAAGATTTGCTATGTGATGAAACTAGTGTAGGAATAAAATTCTTAAGTGCATTTTAAAATCATGTATATCCTTCTTCAGCTCTTATAATAAATATTAATATAAAACTACATGTATTTATTCCTGACCTGATCCTTTCTAAGTTGATCTAGCTATATTTGGATGTGCTCTCCCTCAGAATATAAAAACCAAGCAAACAAGTTATACCCAGAATGTTTGTTCATTGTCTTAAGAAATTTGAGAATAAAATTTAGCAAATTATATTTCGTAGAAAGAAAGTAATGAAACAAAATGTGGCAGTTGCTCGAACAATTTACAAGTTTCTTCCTTGAGCAGGGTGTAGTTTGTCATGCTGTTAGCAATTCTAGACTCTTATAGATAGAGAATTCGCATTGCATCCCCCAGTCCGTACGATGCACTGTGGTATAGAAAAAAAGGAGGGAAATAAATCTGTTACTTCTAAACCCTTAGTCCGATTTCAATGAATTTTGACGTGCGCAAAGAAGAAGTATTGTCGAATTTGGACCGCATGGGCCTACCTGGGTTGCGGCCAGGGGTCCCCAAAGTAGGATATATCGGTTATGTTCAATAAAACCCAACTTGGTCCTACAAAAAGTTGGCCAAGCATTCAAAGGTCTACCATCAAACTGTTTCCAATGTTATTAAACAGTACCGGGTAGAAGGAATGGTCCACATGATGCTTCTAAAGCCAAAAAAATAGAGAGCATTTTCAAAAGAGCTCCCAACACATCCGGTAGGAAAGCAGCCCGGTTAGCTCAGTGCTCGGACTATTTGGTACGAAAAGTTAAAGCGAATGCAGGTTTAAAAAACATACAAGGCTCAAAAAGTTTCTGACAGGAACGCTGCTAAAAATTTAGAGGCCAAAAACAGAGCACGGAAATTAAAGTCAAGTTTTATAAAAAAATATTCTTAATGCATAATGGATGACGAAACGTATGTTCTGGCAGATTTTTCGCAACTTCCTGGTCAAAAATTTTATGTTGCTGATGCTCGAATGAATGTCGAAGAAAAGTTTAGGACCCAAAATCAGCCAAAATTTCCCAAAAAGTTCTTGGTATGGTTCAGTTGCGGCAAAAGAAGCCAATCATTTGTTAAAACGATCTCTATAAATACCGAATATTTACAAAAAAGGCTGATTCCATTCATAAGACTTCATTATGTGTCCACTTATTTTTGGCCTGACTTGGCATTCTGTCACTATGGTAAACAAGCCCTTGAGTGGTAAAAGAACAATAATGTGGTATTTGTACCAAGAGAGGCAAATAATCCAGCACTATAAAAACATTAATGGAAGGGTTTCCGAAAAAGGTTCAAAATTTCATCACCAGTGATTAAAACTATAAAAAAGGTTTTTTTTTTTTTGGTGTAAATTGTAATAATAATTTCAATTAAATAAAAAAATGAAAACTGTAAGTTTAGTGGTTTCGTTTTTATTAACAAATATGTATGTTAAGAATTTTTCGATCTCACTCTTTATCAAACAAAAGAATAACTGTTTAAAAATTGTGGCGATTTTTCGCTAGTTTTTGGTAAAAAGGTACTCTTTTTCTTTTTTAGTTATCTAAAAAATTTCTAAGGAAATGTTTTAGGAATTTATACTTATTGAAAAGCTAACTTCATAGTAAATATTTCAAATGAAAACAAATTTGAAAATTGTTGCTACCGAGGGAAGCAGGTCCATCCAAAAAACGCCAATTTTTTATGTAAAATTCCAAAATTCTCAAATTACATAGGCGATATCAAAATATAGTTACCCATATTTTAGATGTCCAAATATGTTCCCAATTACTTTGTAAATGGTTCCGATAACCCCGCCCCTGGTATGGATATAATCGCCAAACAAAACTAAAAAATCCCATTTTTGTGATTTTTAAACACTTTCTTGGGAATTGTGGAATTTCTGATTACAAATTTCAATAGAAATTTCTAGTCATATAGACAAGAAAATTCATAAATAAAAATTTTATTTCAATTTGAAAAATTTGTATTTTTGCAAAAACTCAATAAAAGCATTTTTTTTGTAATATTTTTCAAAAAAGTATTCCATGAATTTTTTAATTGTGAAAAGTTATATACATTTTAGAAAAAAATCCTCTTTCTACCTTATGTTTTTTACGTTGCAAATTAACTAGGGAAAACTTTACAACTCGCATATTTGCATAGACTTATTTGAGCGCTTTAAGAATATGTTAATTATTCTTTGATTTTGAAGAAATCACAAAAAAATTTAAAGAGTTTTGAAATTCAACTCTGAGGTGCCTACTGTCAGAGCTCACAGCGCTTCTCCCGCAGGGTTCTGTGGGGTCCTTCATCAAAACTTAAACTTAAATACTTATATGCCAATCGGATCAGCCAGTTAGAAGTGTCAAATTTATTTCCAAAATATTTTGATTCTGCCCCACCATGCATCGTTATTAAACGAACTTAGTACATTTTCTTATACAATTTTTGATTATCTTTATAATTTCACTTTATCGATTATTATTCTATTTAAAATCTCTATATGAAGCAATTTAATTGATATCTGCACTAGATATGGAATCGTGTTAATAAATTTAAAAATTATTAAATATTTGCTTCAAATGTTAATGATCCCATATACCCAGTTGTAGAATGACATTGCGACCAAAGAAAATTGTCGCCTTCGGAAAATGTTGTACGGGTATTGGTGTCGTAGAACTTCGGTGGAACAGCTCCATGACCTGTTCTCAAGTCAATGATTTTTGCTTGAAAATTTCACGTGTTGTTAAATAACAAATACTCGATCTTTACAACGGTTCCGGAACTAATTATTTCTCCAATGTTTTTTTCTAATTTGTCATACCTGAAACTTGTTTCGAGAGGCAATTTGGAACTTTAGTAGCTAGTAGAATAGTATTCAGAAAAAGATTCTATGTAAATTTGTATCGGTGAAAAATATATTTTTTTCGATTAATCGATTTCAAATTATAATATGTTGAAAACTCTTAACTGAAATTTGTTTCAAACATGACATATTGATTGCAAACAACATCAGAGTGATGAAGAAATTGTTTGCCATTCATTCTGATCGTTTGCTTAATAGTTGTATTATTTTCCAATTTGTTGTTTACTTTTGGTATTAAAACTTTCCAAAGCTAACGAACGAAGCTATTAATTTCCTTTAAATCACATTACACATTAACATTTTGTTTTATATATAAATAATTTATTTATAAAGTTTTATTTTTTCAATTTAATTGCTTGTTATCATTTTGTTAAAATTCAGTTATCAAAAATATCCCTTATTTAAACTTTAAACTAATATGTCTGGTAACCATTGACGTATTGAGGTACTTGCAAAGCGTAGACTGGATAATTTTCCGAATAGGCACCAGCACCACCATAACCACCGGCAGCAGGTTGAGAGCAGGGAGCTGGCTGTAGACTAGGTTGACAGCTGAACAAATAGTTCTTAGGGCAGGGTGGAGCAGGGATGGAAGCACCACCACCATAACCACCACTAGGAGCTGGAGCAGCAGGAGCTGCACCACCGTAAGCAGATCCAACTTTCATATCATCAGAACGGACGACAGCAGCGGCCAAACAAAGGAGTACAGCAACAATGGCAAAAGATTTCATGTTGTTTGGTTTTTGGTGGTTGATTATTGAACGTTTAATTCGTACGGTGACAATTGAAAACTGAATGATGTGGTGTGGCGGGTTTAGCGATTATATAGTAAAGAAAAAAGTGTTGATTTAAGCAGAATTGTATGTGGTGTTTTGGGAAAATAAGTTTTTTTTTTTGCATTTGCAGTTTTTGCTAAAATGTTTAATAAACAAAATTTTGTCATTGCTGTGAAATTAAGTAATATTTTTTTTTATTTGGAATTGTGGGGTTAAATAGTTTGTTTTTATATTTATTATTTTGTTTATTATAAATATTTTATTTTGTAATGATCTAAATAAGTATGGTACACTTGGAAAAAATACAATAAATTAGTAGCAGTATTGAAAATCCTTCAACAACTGGTTTTAGTATTAAATGTTGTTAAACCAACTACAAGATGAAAGGTTTTCAGACAATATTCTGAATATTTAAATTCTCTGTTTATATTTTGAATGGTACAGTGTTACTACTACAGGTTTTATATCCAACTAATAGTAATAATTAAGGACTGATATCGTAAAATTCTTAACACACGTTTTTCATTAAAACTCTTAACCCAAGTATTATTTGATTTTTTTTTGTTCATGTTACCTTTGTAAAGTATGTCAGTGATTATGTTTAATGTCAATTATGTTCATTTGTTGTTAATCTGATTAAAATGAGTGACCAGAAAAAAGTGAGTACTAAAATTATGAAATATTTTCAACAAAATCCAACCTGGTCCTACAAAAAATTGGCCAAACAATCAAAGGTCTGCCGTCAAACTGTTTCAAATGTTATTAAACAGTACCGGGTGAACTTGTTCGCTGATATAAAACCTGGTTCATTTAGAAGGAATGGTCCACATGATGTTTCTAAAGCCAAAATAATAGAAATCATTTTCAAAAGAGTTCCCAATACATCCGGTAGGAAAGCAGCCCGGTTAGATCAGTGCTCGGATGATTTGGTACGAAAAGTTAAAGCCAATGCAGGTTTAAAAGCATACAAGGCTCAAAAAGTTCCTAACAGGAACTCTGCTAAAAATTTAGAGGCCAAAGACAGAGCTCGGAAATTGAAGTCAAATTTTATACAAAAAATATACCTGCTGCATAATGGATGACGAAATGTAGGTATGAACAATTTTTCGCAGCTTCTGGGTCAATTTTTGTATGTTGCAGATGCTCGAGGGAATGTTGAAGATAAGTTTAGGACCCAAAAGCATACAAAATTTTCCAAAAAGTCCTTGGTATGGCAAGCAATATACAGTTGCGGCTAAAAAACCAAACATTTGTTATAAAGGGCTATATAAATACCGAAATTTACATCAAGGAATGTTTACAAAAAAGGATGTTTCCATTCATAAGACTTCTTAATGTGTTCACTTATTTTTGGCCTGATTTGGCATCTGTCACTATGGTAAGAAAGATCTTGAGTGGTACAAGACCAATAATGTGGTATTGGTACCAAGAGAGGCAATTCCTCCAAACTGCCTGGAGCTGAGTCCAGTGTAGGGATATTGGGCTCTTGGTAAAAGAGAATTGCAGAGCACAAAAAGGTGTCCAAAAGTGTGGTAGATTTTAAACGGAGATGGACAACAAGATAAAAACCATAACTGAAGTGTTTTCGAAAAAGGTTCAAAATTTCATCATTACTGATTAGAACTATAAAAGTCTTTATACCCTTCACCACCATAGTGGGGAGGGTATATTGGATTTGTGCAGATGTTTGTAACCTCAAAAATATTAGAATCACTTTCTGAGTCGATTAAACGATGTCCGTCCGTCCGTCTGGCTGGCTGGCTGGTTGTCCATGTAAACCTTGTGCGCAGAGTACAGGTCGCAATATTGAAGATATTTCGATAAAATTTGGTACATATAATTTGTTCGCCCCAGAACCAAGCCTATTGAAACTGGCTGAAATCGGTTCATTATTTCACCTAGCCCCCATACAAATGTCCTCCCGAAATTGAACTTTATCGGTCATAAATGTTTAATTTATATATGTATCCACACAAGTTTTTCTTCAAATAAGTTTTATATACACAGAATTCATGTCACCAAATTTTATCATGATCGGTTCGTAATTAGTCATAGCTCCCATATAAGGCCTGCTTCCGATAATCACTTTAATGAGCATAAATCTCCTAAAAATGTTGATATACACATAAAATGCAACATAAATAACTTTCATATAGACATTAGTCACACCACTTAATTTCATGGTGATCGGTCCATAATTGGACACAGCTCCCATATAAGACCCACTTCCGAAAATCGCTCACGAATATAAATGATTGAAAATTTGAAGAAAAAAATGTATTTGCTCATTTACTTAGTGTAGGGTATTATATGGTCGGACTTGACCGACCATACTTTCTTACTTGTTTTTTTTTTGTAAATTGAAATGATAACAAATAGCTGAAACAAAAACTCCTTATCTTAAAGCCAAGGTTTGTATAGATCCAATTAATAGTTGTGAATTTTGCAACTATTTTAAATCATATTGTTTTTCACATAAAATTCTTACAGTGTATTTACACCCTACACCATTATTTGATGGGTGGGAGGTTGTTATGTGCTTGTGCTAAAGTTTGTAACTCTCAAACAAAGTTCCCCAATCACCATACATTTCCAATGTGACACTTAGCGCCATCCTGTTGAAACCACATCTCGTTTGTGTTTATATCATCCAATTTATGCCAAAATAAAATTGAAATCATCCACCTGTCGCGCTCGCCGTTGAGGGGGTTGACCTTCCCAACGTCGTTCTCAAGCGAATACTTATTTTTTTTTGATGCATTGGACTTGGATCTCATATGGTTCCAAATTCGACAATTTTGTTTGTTGACATGCCCATTTATGCAGAAATGGTCCTAACTATACAACGGGTGAAGGCGCGGAATAGAATACTCATTTCGATAAAGCAATTATATCATATGCAACGTCATGTTGAACGAAATTTCAGCCCTTGGAGATTTGACAAAACAAATTGAATAAATCACAGCCAATTCGACAGAATTAGCTTCAACAACATGGCAGCTATCAACTGTCAATGTTTGGAAGTTCTCATTGAAAGACCCTTTATATTGTTATGTTTTAACCTTTTTAAAAAGTTGGTTTATTTCCTTTAAATAAACCGGATACTTTTGGTTGAAAATAAAAAGCAGTTTCAGTAGTTTAAAATTTGTAACAACTCTTTATTTATTCAAATGGACAACAACAGTCTAAATCAGAGGTGCCCAAAAGTTCCTTATGGAAGAGCAAACACCAATACATTTAAAGAAAAACTAATTTTTATGCAATTTTTTTTGTTGTAAAAACCAAAACATACAAAGAATAAAGAAAAAATACACACTTTTTGAAACAATACCATACGATAAACAAAAACAAAATCTACGTTGATGATCGCTGTCGTCAATGTTTACCAGCAAAGCATACGAAAGTGTTGTTGCTTTTGCACTTGCGTGTAAACAGTGAAGATCGACAAAAAAACAAACAAGACAAAGTTGTTTGTGTATTTCATATTGCTAGTGCAGCCCATACCTAAGAGCATTTACAAAAACAAATGAGCACCAAGAGTATAGGGCATGGGCACCATTGGTTTATATCATCCAATTCAGGCCAAAATAAAATTGTAATCATCCACTTATCGCGCTCACCGTTGAGGGGGATGGCCTTCCCAACGTCGTTCCAAACGAATAATTTTTTTGGATGCATTGGACGCTCTTGGATCTCATGTGGATTGGTATGGTTCCAAATTCGACAATTTTGTTTGTTGACATGCCCATTCATTCAGAAGTGGGTTTAACAAGTGAAGCGCAAGGTATAGAATACTCATTTCGATAAAACTGTTTTATCATTTGTAGGTCTTGTTGAACGAAAATTCAGCCCGTGGAGATTTGGCAAAACAAATTGAATAAATCACAGACAATTCGGCAGAATTAGCTTCAACAACATGGCCGCTATCTATTGTCAATTTTTGGAAGTCTTCATTGGAAGACCCTTTATATTGTTATGTTTTAACCTTTTTAAAACGTTGGTTTATTTCCTTTAAATAAACCGGATACTTTTGATTGAAAATAAAAAGCAGTTTCAGTAGTTTAAAATTTGTAACAACTCTTTATTTATTCAAATGTACAACAACAACAATTCAAACAGTCACTTAGTGTCTTTATACACGTTTATCAATTCGCAAAAATGCACACACACTTGGTAATGTACAAGACAGTTGATGTTAACTCTAACAGCGCTTATGATAAACTCAAGTCACGACTGCAACCTCTGCCACTATTTATACGCACGTCATCTTTCGGGAATCTTCTACAATGCTCTTAACGTATTCTAGAGCTTTCGATGGAAATGTTAGCAGCTTAAACATTTAGTGTTGCCATACTTACAAACAGTGCTAATAACCGCATACTATCAACATTGTTAATAAGTAGAAGCTTCTACTGATGGAAGTGTTTATAAACATAATGATTGCTGCAGGCAGTCGTTACAAACCGTTAAATTCAAATCGCTATACCAAATTCGTAACAATATACTCAAATCATGTCAATAAATTTAATGATTATCAGTCCATAATTAGTCAAAGCTCTGATATAAGTTTTGTGTTAAGGTGTTTCACTGATAATTCGATACAATATGGCACATGTTTATGTGTAGGCTATTACTAAGGTCGGTCATGTCCAGTTTTATGTTTTCCTACTTACTTGTTTTGCATTAATTTAAGTCTTTCATTATTTCTAGTTCAAAATTTCGTAATCTTTTGCTGAATCGACAATATATTTCTCAATTTTTTTTTTTTGTAAATTTTATTGTTAAAACTTATTTGACTTGTTGTTCTTGTTTTTTTCTGCCACCAATCGCTAATCAATTATTTTGGTTATAAAGCGTTTTTATTTTGTTTAGCAAAATTTCTTTAGTTTTTGTTGCAGTCTCTTCTGCTCTTTGCACTCAATAACCAAATTGTCGCATTTTCACAATTTGAATGCAGAATTTTGGCTTTTGTCTTTTACAACCGCATTAAAAATGTGGTATGTATGTATGTATCTCTAACTAAATATCTATTCATATAATCATAATCATTCTGTACAAGTTACAGCAGCAGCAACAGTAACAGCATCATTAGCAGCTGCTAAAAATTTGTCTCTAAATAAAAATCCTTTTGTTAGAAAGTGTTTCAAATGTCGATACCCTGCGGTATTTGCATAAATTTGTATGTGTGTAGAAGAGTTTTTTTCTCTCTCATTCATTTAGTGATTTAGTAGAGGTTCTCTGTATTCTATTGTTTTAGGGTTTAAGGGTTTTGTAGATGCTGTAGTTTTTGTTTGGAGTCAAGAGTTTATTTCTTTATTATTTATGTGTGTGTATGCAGATATGATAAGATTATAAGTTTTAGATATATTTTTTTTAAGTCAAATTCTTTAGGAGGATGTATGAAGTGACAAACGAGTGTTTGGTCTTTTACTTGTAAAGATTTATATTTATAGATTTTGGGAAAATAAGTGATATAGAATAGTTAGTTAACAATTTGGAAACATTATGAAATATGTATCTAGAAATGTTGACTCATATGATCATAACCAATAGATTTATAAATAAAACCGGGAAATTTTCATGTACCTGCAATCCAAGCCACGTTAAAATTCTGGACATATTATTTTCTTTATAGAAGTCAAAAAAGGGAAGAGATATCACTTTTTATTATCTATGTGTCCTTCGAGCAAGTACATCATGTCAATGTGTTGAAATATACACCGATCACAATAACCATACTGAATTAGTGAATGGACCAACGAATATTTTCTATATGTTAAAAAATACCAACACAACACACTCAAATAGTGGTTCCCAACATGTTGTGCAGACCTCACCGGGTGCAAATTTTAATATACATGGGGGCAATATCAAACTTCAAGTATAAATATCTTAACAAAAATTGACAACCGTTTTTCCCCATAACTATCCATAAAATTACCAAAGAAACAATAGTCTGTCATTAACTGAATTCCATTTTTTTTGGATGTATGACTTAAAAATGCGGGATTTTTAAAATGTTTAACTTTTATTTTGAAACAATATAAATTTATTTAAAGTATTGGCAATTTACCATCTTTCTGGCAACATAGGGATTCCAAGCCAAAAGAACTGCTCATTTTTTGAGGCCAATAGTTTTGTTGAGCAATCGGTTTGCTTCAGCGGAACTTTTTTTTCAAACTGAACTTCTCAAATATGACGCTTTGTTGGAACATTTTGTAAGCAAAAAAAACTTTGTAGAATAACTAAGTGAGAATAAAGTACTGACAAAAATGACATATAAGTTTTTATAAACAAAAACCGCTTTCAAAATATACGCCACCTATTGTAAATACCTCATTTTTAAGTCATACTCCTAATATGTGGAGTTTCTGGATATCCATCACGAAAGAGAAAGATGGAACAGGCCAGCCAAAGAATTTTGAAGACCAAGAATTGGAGGCATGACTGCATGAAGAGCCTGCAAAATCATTGGGAGCTACTCAATCAGCAATTTCAGAACGTTGCAAGCATCATGAATTATTCAAAAGCAGGCCAATTTGGTACCATTCGAATTGAAGGTGAGAGAAATTGAAAGACGATATAAAAAAAATATATTACTATAACCCGAAGTGTAAGCGATCGTATGTGAAGCCAGGCCACCGAGCCGAATCGACACCAAAGCCAAATGTCCATTGCGCTAAGGTAATGCTCTGCATTTGGTGGGACCAAATGGGCCCTATCAATTATGCGCTGTTGAAATCTGGCAAGACCATCAAAGGGAATACTATCTAGAAAGAATTGGTTGGGAAGTTTTGCATCGCCCGCTATATGATCCAGACATTGACCCCTCCGACTACTATTTGTTTCGATCGATGCAGAACGTTCTTTCTGGGATACGCTTCACTTTACAACAGAGTATCCGAAATTGGCTTGATTCGTTCTTGGCCTCAAAAGATGAGCAGTTCTTTTGGCGCAGAATCCATATGTTGCCAGAAAGGCTAACAATGGCCAACACTTTGAATAAATTTGTATTGGACAAATGTTGCAAAATAAAAGCTAAAAAATAAAAAAATCCTGCATTTTTAGGTCATACACCCTATCATTTTAGGAAATAAGTACTTTTTTGAAAGTTGAAAAAGTACCGATTTTATAACACTGTAACAAGTGAAATTTGTTCAACTATTATTAAAAAATATAAATATGGGAAAATCTCTGTAAAGTTGAAAAAACATGATTTAAGGAAAAGCATTTCGCACTGGTTCCTCTAAAGGGGGGTCAACTCAAAATTTTTAAATTTTTGCAAGAAATCGATGTACAGTGATCAATCTACCCACTCTAAAAATCTTACATCATTTTCTCTACTCTTTCGCCAATAAATACAGTTGTACCCGTCTTGAACTTTCATTGTAATGTATTAAAATATCAGTATTTTGCTTCTAATGAAAATTTTTAAATTTTGAGTTGACTCTCTTTTTATACACTTCACCTTCGTATATATAAATTTGGCATTCCGTTTGTAATTTCCACAATATTATTTTCCAACCCTATAAAGTATATATATTCTGGATCCTTATAGATAGCGGAGTCAATTTAGCCATGTCTGTCTGTAAGTCCGTCTGTCTGTTGAAATCAATTTTCTGAAGACCCCAAATATCTTCGGGATCCAAATCTTCAATAATTCTGTCAGACATGCTTTCGAGAAGTTTCCTATTTAAAATCAGCAAAATCCGTCCATAAATAACGGAGATATGAGCAAAAATCCGAGACAACCTCTATTTTTGGCCTATTTTTGATCTATATCTGGATTACTAAGTCATAAATATAGACAATATGGATATCTAATGATAGATATTTCAAAGTCCATTGCAACGATGTATATAAGGCTATAGTAAGTTGGACCTCCAATGGGTCAAACTCGGGAAAAATATTCTTTAACCCGAATTTTTTTTCACAAAAAACATTTTATTTTTGTTTAAGAATTTATTAATAAACCAGTTTTTAAAAATGTAGTTTTTTAATACTTCATTTATTAAAATGCAACATATGCCATTCATATTCATTCAACTATAGGCCAAGCCTTTCGGAGATTGGGGCAATGAGGCAAAACATGAATGGTACACTTAACCAAGATCTTGTGACAATTTCTGAATGGAGTTATGCGAACAGAGTCGATTTTAATGCACGTAAGAATGTTGTATGTTAACACATAAACGCACGACAGATCATGTTGCTTCATCTGTTTCTATGAGTGGTGTAAATATTAAGGAATCAGAAGCTCTCGAATGTTCTAGGCATGAGAATTCAGTGTGATGTTCGCTTGTCGAAAGAAGCATCAAGTGGCGAAATAAGCATTTAAGTGCCTCGGATTTCTAAGACGGTATAAGAAATACTTCACCTCATCTGATGTTCTTACTATTTACACCACTTATATCCGACCCAAAATGGAATACAACTCTCATGTATGGGCCGGTGCTTCGAAGTCTATTTTGAAGTTACTTGACCACGTACAGGAAAGGGCGAAGGTGCTTATTGGTGACAGTAGGGTACCCAGCTCTATTGATTCTCTGGAGCATCGTAGCAA
The DNA here is from genome assembly GCA_942486065.2 of Calliphora vomitoria. NCBI lineage: Eukaryota > Metazoa > Arthropoda > Insecta > Diptera > Calliphoridae > Calliphora > Calliphora vomitoria. The sequence continues at coordinate 109,160,385 of OW818030.2, read as the reverse complement.
TGTGGGTTGTATTTCACTGTTCTATCGTTACTACAATGGAATGTGTTCTGATGTAATTAGGGAACTTGTTCCTGATACCCGTAGTTTCTTACTAAATACGCGTTCATCAGCGGGGGCTCATCCATTCGTGGTCGATTGGTCAGTGGATCGCACAAGACACTACAGAGAAAATTCGATTTTTAGCCGTACCGTCCGTATGTGGAATAAGCTTCCTGTCGAAGTATTTCCTGTCTCTTTCAATGAAGGAAAATTCAAATCAATAGACCACAAACACTACTCCCTCTGTCCTCCTTCCCATAACCTATTTTCCAAATTCCAACACAATCCATTTCATGAGTAGGGGTCATCCCCTGAGTGCTGGTCCAAGCAAAAAATAAAATAGCTATTAAAGTATTACTATTATATGGTAGAATGTCCTAAAATATGTAGAATATCAACTGTCTATTAATAAGGTTGTATTTTATACCTTTTTTTTATTAAAAAGGTAGTAAATAGCTTTTAAAGCATTTTTGATTACTATTGTAAGGTAGAATATCTTAAAATATGAAGAATATCAACTGTTTATTAATAAGGTTGTATTTTACTACTTTTTTTTTTAAAAAAAGTAGTATCTTCAGCATTTTAAGATATTGGGTTGGATTTTTTATTCCAAATTGACTATTTGTTCAAAAAAATAATTTATATGCTTGATTTTAAAAGGGTCTTATGAAACTTCTACACGGCCTAAATACTACAAAATTTAATACAAATGTAAATGATGTGTCCTATGTTGGTGAAGGTCTTCCAAATAAATATGTATTCTAAAAGCTTTGCGATTCTTTAGTAAGAATAACTCCTTTATTTTGTATTACCTTTTAAATTTCCATTAATTTATAAATTCAGCCACGTGCATAGTGAAACCAATATAAATATTGACTGAATATCAAAAATTAAATATTACACAAATATGACCTGTAAACCTATTTTACATGTTTACATTGAAACACCAAAACATAGCAAAAACAAAACAGAAAAAAAAAGAAAAACTACTCAATTGAAAAAGTCTAAAAAGAATTCCGAGTAGCAAAAAAGTGGACTTATTGTTTGTTTGTATGTATGTCAGTGGAGTCTAGTAATGTTGTGATTGCATAAAGACGGCAAAAAAACTAGAAAAAAATGGAGACATATAGAAGAAAAAAAAAATGAAAAAGTATGAAAAGACTTTGACACAATTTATTACATTACAAAGAAATGAAAACAACACCAGAAGTGAAAGAAAAATCAGCAACAACGCAAAGTTATGCTTTAAAGTTTGGCCCAAAGCAACAAAAACAAGTGAAACAAATGAGTCAAGAAACATTGGGTGTAAAGAATTCTTTATTGCTGCTGCTTCTTATTATTTTTTTTTTTTTGCTTACATCATAGTAATATTTGAAAAGAGAAGAAAAAACAATGGTTAACAACAATTACAAACCCAACAAAAAGTAGGTACAATTATGTGCATCATGGCAAAAGAAACTGAACGATAACAAGCCAGCAGTTTGTCAGTGGGTTGTTTGTTAGTAAATTTTTTCATAAAATCTCACCATCCCCACAACATTAACCCCACTTACTTGATGAAATTTGTGCAGAAAAAAAAGAAGAAAAATTCCCTGTATTTTTCTTTTAAAATTTTCTCTGATCAATGACGTGCAATGATTTCGTGTTGTTTTTATTTTTTGCATGAAAAAGTAACATGATGATGTACTCGTGTGGTGTTGTTGTTGCACTACTATGTGGATACGAGGTTAGGCGGAAAGGGTTTTTTAAAATGAGATAAAAATATACATAAATTTCCATTAAATCTACATAGTATAGCGGATTACTGAAAATATTAAAAAAAAATACATATAAAAGCGTCTTATCAAAATGAAGGTTTTTCCTAAAGGGTTTTCCGACAAGAGGTGTTATTTTGAATCACCCGGTATTTCGGTAGCTGTCACTTTTGAAGCTTTTATTCTTTAACATTTGACAAGTAAAAACTACGCCATCACTAAAAATGACGGATTGAAATTATTAAAATTCACTACAAAAATGGTGAAAATCTTGCAGTCACAGTTCGCAAAACTAAAGCATTTTCGGGTCGTCGTGAAGCACCTTGTCGGACCGCAATACAGAAATTGGTGGAAAACTTCGAGCTGTTGGGACAAGTTAGTGATATGTAGAATAAAACGTGCACGTCGCTCAATAACAACTTTGAATATTGTTGCTATAGCCCAAAGTGTTGAAGAAAACCCAGGTTTGTCCATTCCTCGTCGTTCTATGGAATTGTGGATTCCACAAACGTCATTACACCGTATTTTACATGACATTTATCTGGTCAACGTTTACTTTCAACAAGACGAAACCATTGCTTTTTTACGGGAAAAGTTTCCAGATCATGTTATATCTCGAAGAAGTGATCACAATTGGCTACCGAGATCTTGTGATTTAACACCTTGCGACTTCTTCCTTTGGGGCTATCGAGGACACAGGGCTACCAATTTGCCATTTGGTTATGGAAAATTTCATGAAAAGTATATGGTCCTGTAAGCGTGGTCGTGGTGGCCATTTGGCTGATGTTGCTCTAGAATATCTTTCCATGTTTCATAACGTAGTATTTTACTACTTTTTGCATTTTAAGATCATGGATTGTATTTGCGTTTTTAAATTTTTAGAAATACGCCATGACTTTATAGGCTGACAAACCCACCTTGGTCTTTATTTGGCGCTGTTTCAACTCAATAAACCCAATGTTTTGACTGCTGTTTGATCTCTGGTGTGTTGTGGTGGTCCACGGTTACGAAGCGGCGTAAAAACTCCTCCATATTGCGGTTGAACAACGCATACACTTCTTTGAAGTCGTCACACGGTTGTGTTTGTGGTCGATTGTAAGCAAATGCAGCAGCCATCTTGCGGAAAGCTTTTTCATACCCAAGTGATCATTCAAAACTTAAACCACTGAGCCATATGAGAAGCATATGGCTTCCACAATCTTTCGCAGTTTCAATGCTCACCAAAATTTATTGAGATTGTGTTCTATCATTTCAACGTGCGAGAGAAGGGTTGTTCTGTACAGAAGTGTAATTTGGACATGAAAGCCAAAGATCGCCCAGGCCAGCTAAAGATTGTTGTTAAACTCAACAAGTGCTTTCAAAATCATTCGCAGCTACTCAAGCAGCAACTTCAAAATGATTGCGTGTGAAGGATTCATCCAAAAGCAGGAAAATTGGGTACCGTACGAGTTGAAGCAGAGAGACATTGAAGACGATTTTCCATGTCCCATTAGGGTGCCCTGATAGACTACACGATAGTGTGCTGGACTATCAATCTGGGAGTTGCGGGTTCGATTCCGCCAGAGACTCTGGGTGTATCTGCAGACAAAAAGAAAATGCTTTGCAGTTTGTGTTTGTTTAAAAAAAAATGCTTGAACGCTATAAAAGAAAATCAATTTTACACCTAATCATATGCGATGGAAAATGGATCCATTACGATAACCCGAAGCGTAAGAAACCGTATGTGAAGCTCAGCCAACCAGCCGAGTCGACACTAAATCCAAATATCTACACACTAAGGTAATGCTCTGCATTTGGGGGGACCAAAATTGTCCTATCTCTTATGAGCTGCTAAAATCTGACCAGACTAACACATGGAACCAACACATGGAACCTATACAAAACGAATGTTTTCGTTTGAAGCGAGCATTTTGCCGAAAAATTACCAGAATATACGGCCAGATATAAAACCGTAATTTTCTATCATAAAACACTCGGCAACATGTTGCAATATCTGTTAAAAAGTATTCAGAATGAAATGATTGGGATGTTTTACCTTACCCGTCTTATAGTTCAGACCCTGTCCCCTCCGAAAACTATTGTTTCGATCGATGCAGATAAGCTTCACCTTGAAACAAAGTATCCGATATTGGCCTGATTCGTTCTTGACCTCAAAGGATAAGCAGTTGTTTTGGCTCGGAATCCATATTTTTGAAAAAATCCGACATTTTTAAGTCATGCAAAATACTTTTGATTACTCTGGTTCTTAAAATATAGTGTTTTTTTTTTGAAAAATTTAGTATTTTTGCCATTTTAAGATTTCTTGATTACTTTTGTTCTAGACTGTCTTCAAATATAAACAAAATGGACTTCATAAAGTTTTTTAGAAATGTATCGACAAATTTTTAACATACATATATGTTAATAAAAATGAAACCACTAAACTTTTAATCTTTTTTTATTTTATTGAAATTATTATTACAATTTACAAGAAGAAATGGTTTTATAGTTTTAATCACTTATGATGAAATTTTGAACCTTTTTCGAAAACCCTTCCATTATAGTTTTTATAGTGCTTTATTTCACTTTGTTTGAACAGGTTGTCCATCTCCGTTTAAAATCTACCACACTTTTGGACACCATTTTGTGCTCTTCAATTCTCTTTTAACAAGAGCCCAATATCTCTACACTGGCCTTAGCTCCAGGCAGTTTGGAGGAATTGCCTCTCTTGGTACAAATACTACATTATTGATCTTTTACCACTCAAGACCTTTCTTACCATAGTGACAGATGCCAAATCAGGCCAAAAATAAGTGGACACACTAAGAAGTCTTATGAATGGAAACATCCTTTTTTGTAAACATTCCTTGATGTAAATTTCGGTATACTGCTTTTTTGCCGCAACTGCATATTGCTTGCCCTACCAAGAACTTTTTGGGAAATTTTGTCTGCTTTTGGATCCTAAACTTTTCTTCAACATTTCCCCGAGCATCTGCAACATAAAAAATTGACCCAGAAGCTGCGAAAAATTTTCCATACGTACATTTCGTCATCCATTATACAGCAGCTATATTTTATGTATAAAATTTGACTTCAATTTCCGTACTCTGTCTTTGGCCTCTAAATTTTTAGCAGAGTTCCTGTCAGGAACTTTTTGAGCCTTATATGCTTTTAAACCTTCATTGGCTTTAACTTTTAGGACGTAATAGTCCGAGAACTGACCTAACCGGTCTGGTTTCCTACCAGCCAGAGGTGTTGGATGCCCTTTTGAAAATGCTTTCCATTTTTTTGGCTTTAGAAACATCATGTGGATCATTCCTTCTACCTGAACCAGGTTTTATATCAACGGACAAGTTCTCCCGGTACTGTTTAATAGCATTGGTAAAAGTGTGATAGCAGACCTTTGATTGTTTGGCCAACTTTTTGTAAGACCAAGTTGGGTTTTGTTGAAAATATTTAATAATTTTAGTACGCACTTTTTTCTGGTCACTCATTTTAATCAGATTAACAACAAATGAACATAATTGACATAAAACATAATAACTGACATGCCAACTTGATCAAAAAAAATCAAATAATACTTGGGTTAAAAGTTTTAATGAAAAACGTGTGTTTACGATCTCAGTCCTTACTACTTTAAAAAATGTAGTATTTTTGGCATATAAAGATTTTGGGTTGGATTGTCATTTCCAATATGTAATTTTTTTTTATAAATATTTGTCAAAATCTGCATTTGTTTCTTTCCAAAAAATTCTTTTCGGCTTACTCTCGTTAAACATACAAAAGGGACATACAAGTAAGACCGCACAGCCAGCCACAAACATGTAGTTAAAATCTTATGCATGTGAGCACGTTTTTATTTCTATTCATTGCACCTACTACATCCATGTGTATGTGAGTGTGAAAATCTTTGTGTATTAGTATTTGCCTCCAGCTCTCGTTGTCCTGCACGCACCAAGTAACGTTTAGTGTTAAAACAAAAAAAAAAAAAAAACTCTTTCACACAAATATCCACACACATACATAGACACTTCGTTGCCTGCTGCTCACAGTATTTGATTTGCTTACGAAGAAAAACCAAGAATCATTGAATGCAAGCAATTGAATAAAACAACACACAACAACTCACTTCCACGGAGACTAACTACGACGTCAACATGCCGCTATTTAGTATCAATTTTTTTCTTTCGTCTTTTGTGTGTGTTGTTTTTTTTTTTTTGTTCTTGGTAGGCTTCAGCTGTTTGTGGGGTGGGTTATGGTTGTTTTTGGCGTTGTGTGGATGGTGCGCAGAATCACCATTTGTTTTGGAAGTTTTCATTTGAACAAAATTAACCGCATTAAATAGAGCTTTCCCTTTAGGTATTGGGATAGGTCGTTGAGTTGAGTTTAGAGTGTGGTAAGGTGTTAGTGGTGTTGAGGGAAAGCTTTTTATAATATATTTATGTTGAAAGGCGTGTGCTATATGACCGTTATATATTCGATTTAAATTTATATATTTAAGAGATAAATAATAAAAATGATCTTGATATCTACATTTAGGAAAATGTTAAAGCGATTTTTGGGGGAACTATCCAATTTTGGATTGATGTTTATGAAGTATGATTGTCATTAATAATAAACAATAGCACGTTTCCTTAAAATTGTGAATTTTACTTTGAATACAAAATCGTTGAAACTACTCTGTACATAATGAATTGTGCATTAAAGATAATGTCAATGGACGTTATGTGAAGCCTATATTTATACCCAAAGTAAGACAAATACATCAATCATGCCACTACAGATCAATCAACTGTCTTTCAGGCGTTTAAGGGATAGAGAGAAATTGAATTACAAAAAAGCAACATATTGTTTTCATTTAAAATACTAAGTATAATTGTTCAGTAGTAATTGATGGAGCTATTCTCTCTGCAAGGAACTTCTGGAAGGCCTAACATGCTTTGCTGATGGGGAGGTAAATAATCTTGCATGGCGTTGTTGGTTTAATATACATATATGCAAAGTGTGAGACTATCCTTCTTTAGATCACTGCTTCCACTATATAGATGTTGCTAACAAACCGAACACTTTTTAAAAACACTTCTGCTAAGTCGGTCCTAAAACCTAGATAGTGTACTGAAACTTTACTGTATTGTTCTCGACACCTTTCTACAGAATGTACAAATCATAGATTGAACTAAAGCAAGACAATTTTGACCATGACATCATCCTGCTGATTGTAGTTAGGCCAATCTTGGAACAGAAAGAAAGATTGTGTAATACCAACTAATAATCAGATATAAACAGTTTAAGAAGAATTCACCAAACAATTTTCTCCAGGATTATGCAATACTTGTAATCACTGATGGTTCTAAGATAGAGTTTGGCACCATTTCGGTTTGTTTTTTGAAAATCTTCTTATATATCACAGGTTACCAAATACCTATTTAACTGCAAAGCCAATTAAAGAACTTCATCACGTGAAATTACATATTGTCACGTAAACAGTCTTGCTGCAATCAAGGCTATTAATACCAACACAAGGTCTCATATCAGTCATATTGTCATAATGTCCTAATATATCACGACTCGGCAGCTCGGCTTATCCAACTCTTAGGCATTCAACATTGGACTCTGCTGGTTCGTTACAATAACACAATAAATATAGCATAGAAAGTAATGTTATTTTAGAACATTTTTTGCTTGAAAATCAATAAAAACCATTGTGAAATATTAGGACATTATGACAATATGACATAATAAGAGACCTTGTGAATTGACCAAATAATTATATAAAGGGTGGTGAAAATACAAGCATCTTTTTAGATTTTTTCTATTCCAAATATCGACTATCAGTCAATATCATACCTTCGCGGACCAAAATGAGTCGCTTTATGCTTGAACAACATTGGAAAATATTTAAAATACATATTTTCAAAGTGAGTGCTGTATTGTCCAAACTGTGCATTTGAGTGGTGTACGCAAGCTTGTGCAGAAAGTTCGTGAGACTGGTTTGCCCGTTATCGGACGGTGCATACCGATGAGAATGTGACTGCTGTGGCCGAAAGTGTGAAACTTAATTTAATCTAAAATGGATGATATGAATTTGGATAATCTTTGGTTTCAGAAGGATGGCGCCCCGTATCACATACGAACCATTCCTGAGATTGAACCAGAATTCGTTAAATAGTCCTAGGAAATTGAATTGACATGATAAACTATTGCGAAGCCAGCCACGGCAACCACATGAATGAAATGGTGTTCCATAAATAATAGGAGTATTTGATTTATCCCAGGACATAGAAGCAATGAAATTGTTTTTGAATGTTCTTGAATACTTGAATAAAATTGTGGCTACCTTGGTTGAAGTATCGAATATGATTAATGAATGGGCATTCAAAGAGACGGAACACTATTGGTCTACGATTAAGGACTGAGATCGTAAAATTCTTAACACACGTTTTTCATTAAATCTTTTAACCCAAGTATTATTTGATTTTTTTGATCAAGTTACGTTTGTAAAACATGTCAGTTATTATGTTTAATGTCAATTATGTTCATTTGTTATTAATCTGATTAAAATGAGTGACCAGAAAAAAGTGCGTACTAAAATTATTAAATATTATCAACAAAACCCAACTTGGTCTTACAAAAAGTTGGCCAAACAATTCTGCTATCAAACTTTTTCCAATGTAATTAAACAGAACCGGGAGAACTTGTCCGTTGATATAAAACCTGGTTAAGGGAGAAGAAATGATGTTTCTAAAGCCAAAAGAATAGAAAGCATTTTCAAAACAGCTCCCAACACAAACGGTAGGAAAACAGCCCGGTTAGGTCAGTACTCGGACTATTTGGTACGAAAAGTTAAAGTCAATGAAGGTTTAAAATCATACACGGCTCAAAAAGTTCCTGACATGAACTCTGTTTAGAGGCCAAAGACAGAGCACGGATATTGAAGTAAAATTTTATACAATTTTTCGCAGCTTCCGGGTCAATTTTTTTATGTTGCAGATTCCTAAGGGAATGTTGAAGAAAAGTTTAGGACCCAATAACAGACAAAATTTCCCAAAAAGTTCTTGGTGTGGCCAGCAATATGCAGTTGCGGCAAAAATGCCAAACATTTGTTACAAAGGGCTCTGTAAATACCGAAATTTACATCAAGTGATGTTTACAAAAAATGATGCTTCCATTCATAAGACTTCTTAGTGTGTCCACTTATTTTTGGCCTGATTTGGCATCTGTCACTATGGTAAGAAAGGTCTTGACTGGTACAAGAACAATAATGTGGTATTTCTACCAAGAGAGGCAATTCCTCCAAACTGCCTGGAGCTGAGTCCAGTGGAAAGATATTTGGCTCTTGTTAAAAGAGTATTGAAGAGCACAAAAAAGGTGTCCAAAAGTGTGCTAGATTTTAAACGGAGATGGACTACCTTTTCGAGCAAAGTGAAAGAAAGCACTATAAAAACATTAATGAAAGGGTTTCCGAAAAAGGTTCAAAATTTCATCATTAGTGATTAGAACTATAAAAAAATATTTTTTTGTAAATTGTTACAATAATTTCAATCAACTAAAAAAAGATTCAAAACTGAAAGTTTAGTGGTATTATTTTTATTAACATATATGTATGTTAAACATTTTTCGATCTCAGTCCTTACAACCTGTAGAATACTCCAAGATACACTTCGCTAGTAAAAAAGTTTTTTTTTGTGATGGAGAACTTAAAATTGATAATAAGCGAACTATTTCTGATTTACTGCGACGGTTGCAAAGAAATTAAACCTTCAAATTACTTCAGTTTTTTTTTCTATCAAATGCGAACGATATCATTTGTTTAATATCGAAAATCAGAACGTTTGATATTTTAGATGTGATAGATCTAGTAAAATTAGTTAAAACTACCGAAAGTTTTCACGAGAGCCACTAATTGGAAATTCGTCCAGATTTTACTGATCTTTATATCTTTAAGTAGAACTTACATAAGATATACGAGAATCTAAGGATACTTCAATGAACCTTAGGGTCACCGACTGTAATCGCCAATGTTTACTACTGAGGTTTTCTTTATGTTATCTTAATATTAAAAGCACAGTTGTCGTCTAACGATTAAAAATGGCTGTAAATCAACGGTAAATTTAATTTGAATTTAGCGGTAACAGTATCTGCTGTTTTTGTAACGGTATTCTAATGATAACGGAAATTTTATTCTGTATTAAATTATTAACAAAATTTACAAAAATTTAAAATAAGTTGACAAAGATGGTATTTTATTTAATACCTCTTGCTTTCAATAAACTCAATACTGGAAAAATTTTATATTTTCATAACATGAAATTATTTATTGAATAACGGTAATGGTTTATAGCGGTAATGGTTTAGGATTAACTGTTACTAAGCGGGTAATAGTAGCCAAGCTTGATTAAAAATGTTTGTTAAATTAAACTTTCGGCTTAAAACTGTAATATGTATAACTACAGCCAGATAAAAATATAGTTGTACAATGTATATGTTTACTGTAACCATTATATGTTTACAAGATTTTCAACATTATTATAGCCACAGTTATTATTTATATGATTGTGCCAACTCCTCACGTGATTTTCATATATATGATTGCAGTAAAGAAATACATATTTATGACAATCATGTTCCTGATGAATCATTATATCATGACAAGTTAGTGACGTGAAGAATAAAACCCGTGGATGTCGCTCAAGAACAACTGATAATATTGTTGCTGTAGCCCAAAGTGTTGAAGAAAACCCAGGTTTGTACATTCCTCGTCATTCTTTGGAATTGGGCATTCCAAAAACGTCATTACACCGTATCTTATGGTCGGAGTTGGATGATATTGATGTGGAAAATGTTTACTTTCAACAAGATGGCGCTACGTGCCACACAAGCAACGAAACCATTGCTCTTTTACGGGAAAAGTTTCCGGACCGTGTTATCTCTCGAAGAGGTGATCACAATTGGCCATCGAGATCTTGTGATTTAACAACTTGCGACTTCTTCCTTTGGGACCACGTGAAAGATAAGGTCTACGGCAACAGGCCAGCGTCGATTCAAGACCTCAAAGATAGAATTTGTGAGGCTATCGAGGACATAGGGCAGCCACTTTGCGATTTGGTTATGGACAATTTCATGAAAAGTATATGGTCCTGTAAGCGTGGTCGTGGTGGCCATTTGGCTTATGTTGTTTTTTATTATTAACGGCATGCCTTCCTCTTTGTTATGAAATAAACATCCGATCAAAATAACACCTCTTATTGGAAACCCCGTATAAACCGAGAATAACATAATATGGTATGTTAAAAATGGTTGTCACAAACATATACTTATTTAATGCCATCATATATATGATTGCTAAAATCATGTTAATTGTAACTTTACCATATTATGTTTAACGCAGTCATATATATATTTACGGTGACCATAATATTGTTCAAAAACTTGTAAAAATGTTGAAATAGTTACAGTAAACATGTACATTATACAACTATATTTTTTCACTGCGCGTATAAACTGTGATAACGGAAACAGTGTAAGTTTCTTAACATAGCTACATGTTAACTTTTAACGATTGTATAAGAACCATTTAAAAGGTTGTTGTATGAACTAACTACATTCCTTAAAGCTTTCTCCAAAAGCTTTAAAGGCACCCTAACAATATGGTAAAGTTCTGAGCCACAACATTGCAGCTGTATTATACACTTGAAATAATTTGACTGGAAACTAATGCACACAGATGATATTTGGGTGGCCCACCCCACACGATTTGTTGCTCGTTTTTTTTATGAGTTTCTTTGCTTTCTACTTAATGGTTGAAAAGCTAAAAGGAAACACCAAAAGGCAAAATAGAGAAAATGAAACCTCAACTAGAAATGACAATGACGAACATAAAACTCATAAGTCAGTTGTTAGTTTAACGCGTCTATAAACGCAACACGGAAGAAACAAAAAGCGAAAAACGGTAAACGTTTTTATTTTTAAGTGAGTTTTAAACTACAGAAAATGAAAAAAAATGCATAAAAAAATATAAATTACAAAAAAAAGAAAATATATATGTAATAGTGTCAATATTAATAAACGTAAAAATTAGCACACACACAATTACACATGTAAAGCAAAGAAATAAATAAGAAAAGAGTGCTTTTTTATAAAGGAAGAAAAAAAGAAAGAAAAATAAATTATACAAGTTGTTCAAAAAAAGAAGAAAAAAAAGGTTTAAAGCCAGGAGCAAAGGCTGAAGAAGAAGTTTAAATTAAAAAAAAAATATTGAAATAAAATATTATTGTACAATACCTTTTTCTAGTACATACGCACCAATAACAACACGAGAACACATAGAAATTATAAGAAAAAATAAAAGAAAACTACAACAACAACAACAAGAACAACAATTTAAAAAGAAGAAAAGGTTTTCGAGCTAGAAAAGCTTACATATATATTTTGTAAGTGTTTGTACAAGCAAGGAAGAGCGGAACAGTGAAGAGAAGAGAAAAGAGAAAGTGTGTTATTTTTTTTTTAACTCATTGTGCCTGATTGTTTTTTTGTATGTGTGTGTGTTTGTGTAAAGCACTGGCGTAAGTGTTTGCATTTGTATGTATGAATTTATGAGTATGTGAAATAAAAGTTTAATTCAGCTGGTATTTACGGGTAATAATAAAGTATAAAATACTAGAATAATAAAACAAATAAAAGAAAATATTGTAAATAAAAAATTTTTAAAATTATAAAGAGCAAAAAATAGAAAACAAATGAAATAGAAAACAAATGAAAAGCTAGAAAAATAACAACTTTTAAAGACACACACAAACACTCACACACTGAAAACAAATTGTAGGAAAACAGAAATTGTTATTAACCTGGTTAAATGGTGTCATTTCCTTTATAGTATATTTGTGTAAATGTGTGAGTGAGTTCGAGTAACACGAGCGAAAGAGAGAGCGAACGAGCGAGCGAGCGAGCGAGTAAGCAGAGCAAGTGTGTGAATTTAAAGGAAATATTACCATATAGAAACAACAATAAATATCATAAGAGTAGAAAAAAGTAAGTAAATGTTAGATATAAATAGTGTTTTTATGATCTAAAACAAAATATTTGAGAAAAATAAAATAAAAACATAATAAAAATTACAATAACGCCTTTGTCAAAGCCCTTAAGCATAATGGCCTGCATTATTAGCAACATCAATGGTAAATATTTAGAAAAATATGGAAAATTATATTTTTAAAGTAACTTGGAAAAAAGTGTTTAAACCCAGGTTTAAATTTAAGGATTTTTTCAAAATATGGGTATTTCCACGGCCCAGAACGATACATTCTACGCAAAAAACAATTTTAATAATTTTGTTTCTTGTTTTAATAGTAATGGGATCCAGAAAGCAACAAAAAAAAGAACACGTTTTTCACTGCAGCTAGAAAAATAGCTAACAGGATAGATTTTGAACATCAGAATAAAATGATTAGGATTACACAAGTTTACAAAAAAAATTTTCTTTGTTCATTGAATGAAACATACATTTTTAAGAAAGCCTAGGAATGGTAGTTGATTAAGTATTTTTAATTTCCCAACTAACGTCGAAAATTTAAGAAAAATAGTTTTTAAAAATTCATTTAATTTTCAGCATGCGTACATATTTTGTTTGGAATGAAAACTTATTTGTTATGTTTCTTATGAATACTAAATAAATAATTTTGAAAAAAATAAATAAAACGTATTCAATTGTTTGAGTTAAATAAATCTATTTAACTCAAACGTTCGATCTACATTACTTCATGGATACGAAACGTGGAATGCTGCCCCTCGTGATATGAATGCCCTGCAAGAATCCTTCGAGTTTTTTTGGCCACAGACTATGTCAAACAGCAGATTATGGCATCTAACGAACCAGTTACCTATAACCGTTGAAATACAAAATCGAAAATGGAACTGGATAGGTCACACCATACGAAAGCCAAGCTCAGATATTGCTAGTACAGCTATTGAATGGAACCCGCAAGGCAGCCACAGAAGAAGACGTCCATCTCATACGTGGCGTTGACAAATTGAGATTGAAGCTGCAAACATGCATACTAGCTGGAATGAAATAAAAGACATCGCTATGAACAGATCCAGATGGAAGGACTTTGTTAAGGCCCTATGCTCCTTGTAGAAACGACCGGAATATATATATATTAAGTAATTTGTGGTTTGTTAGGTATAAAATAAAGTTTAAAGGATATTTGCGAAAAACAAAATAAAGTCAAGGTAAAAATCGAAAATTAAAAATTAAATATCTTTTAAATTAGAAACAAAATTTAGAGAAAAGAAAGAAGTTTTTTTACTATTGGCTTTATAATTAAAATTTAATATCTGTTGATATTTGTACAAGTTACGACACCCTGTATCTCATCATGCATTCTATTAGGGGAGTCACAAATTTCATTTTCTGAATGTCTATATTATCCTGTACGATTTGTCTGTATATCATTTTGCAATTGAACCAGCATTATTGTCACTTTTTATCGATTGACTCCACTGTGCACCGTCAATTAACAATATATTTCCAAAAATTTCTACTTATTCTGAGTGTTATGTGGAAATTTCTATGGCTTTCTAATAAAAAATAACATATGTTTGGCTCTTATTATTATAATACACTAAGAATTTTTGGCAAGAAAAACCACGATATGTAAACCAGTTTTCATTTCAGTATCTATGCTATTCTTCATCAGAAGCAAGATGTTTTGTAGTTTACACAGGCGCACAGTGGGGTCAAATGCTCTTTTTTCATGGATTTATTAATATCTCATCAACAACAATAGCGAGGCTCGTAAAATTTGACGTGGGTAGCTCTCAGACTACTCCGCATATTTTGGCAAAATGTTAGGGATATAGGAAGGGGAAGTCAGATACCCCCGATATTAAATAATTATTAGTTGTGCTATATCTATAAAACTACAGTAGTTAAACACAATAAATTTCGTAGCCTTTTTACACTAGATCACATGTAACATCTACCATCAATTTGTAAAGATGTTAACATCTCCCCATAATAATTACACAGGGCTGAGTGCTCAACATCTTTACAGGATGTTCCTATCTCATGTTGTTCCACCTAACATCTTTCGATTATTTTAATGTCATCTCTATAATTTTAGTGTCACCACTAATAAAATGTCAATGAAATTAAAAAAAAAATGTAAACAAACATTTTTATGAAAATGAGGGCAACATTTTATTTGTTTGAAATACAAATTTTTGTTTATTAAATAATTTTAATTTTATAGTAATAAATAAAACCAGTTTAAGTTTACCGCTTATTATTGAAAACGTTATGGTTTTTAATATTTTGGCAATTTAGATGATGTTACAAGTGTGAACAAGTGTTTCATGTTTTCAACAACTTCCATACGTTTCCCCAAAATGTACGCAAGTGTAAAAATCCTATAACTCTAAAAACTAACTACACGTTCCACCAAAGTCGGGAGGGTATACGAGGGGGAGTCAGGTACCCCTTTTACAAATGAGTTATTAATTTTTCTATATCTATAGAACTACATCAATGCGACAATTTATGCATGTTATTGGTAAAAAAGCTACCATATTGTATTACGATGACATCATTATATTAACTAGTGATGATAGGGTGACCAAAAAGAGATCTTTCCCAACACCTGCCACTAAAAGAATTCGGATACAAATTATTTAAGAACTTATTTTCAATCTTTTTTTTAATTCATTTAGATAAGTACATTGAAAGTACAGATGTGCACGTGAGTGATATTTGGCTTATTTCTCGCGATCAAGCTTGCTAACATCATTTTTTTTATTAATCCAAATTGCCTGCTATGGAATGACTTCGGATTAACCGCAAGAAAAAACTTCGAATTAACTTTGCGTGAGAATTAAATTGTTAAATTCATCTACGATTAGAAATTCAACGGATGGAAAATTAAACTTAACTGAAACAAAGAAAAGCAATTGGTAATAGTTTATTATTTTTTATCTCATTATAATACATGAATATAGACACGTCCAGGCCTAACTCTCACGTGACTCTCGTAAAATTAATCACGACATTTGCACATCTCTTATAAAATAAAAAACTGTAACAACAACAATGACAGCGATAAAACTTGTAGCAGAATCGCAAAGAGCTTTTTGTTGGTAGACTTAGCGCGTGAAGCTGTTACAAATTTTCATATAACTTATGGTGCGCATCGATGCGCAACCTAATTTTTTCTAAAACTACACTTAACTGTCAGGGTTTTAAATTATATTGAATTCTCTGCCCAACTTAGCCCAAGTAATATCATTTTATACATTTGAACTGATAAAATCCATTTTTTTTGCACTTCCAATAAAAAAGGTAAAAACAAAACCACTTCCGCAAATAATTGAAATTAAAATTTAACCAAAACATATCAATAAATACCGGAACTTGATGGATGTGTAATTCGTTTTATTAATTTTTGAAATTACTTATAAAAAGCATTTATTTGCAAAATTTTTTGGTTTTTTTTTTAAACCCTTTTTATCTTTTTTTCTCACAATATGTAATTTCAACACGTGACTATAAAAATACCGATTCATATTTGACATTAAGCGGCCAATTTCAATTTTCACGATACCTGAAATTTATTTTTTCAATTAATCCGCAAAATGAGTACTTTGGTTGAGAGAGAGGTTAGAGGTTTCTGGATTCTGATATGCAAGGAAGTTAATTTAACTATGTTAGTTCGTTTGTCTGTGTGTTTATAATTAGGGTTTCTAAATTCTATGTATAACTTGTGGCCACATATCAGATACATTCATAACATTTTTTTTATTGACCTGAATCAGCAAAATTGGCCAGAAAAAGACAGATTTATAAGATAAAACCTTGGTATATCTCGATTTATTGATCCTACTGGTGTTTTGTTCAAATACTTTACCAAATGCTTTATAACGAAAATTCATTTAACAGCTATACGTATTTGTTCAAGTTAGTTTTATTAGTAGCCGTAACTTTTCTTCAATTAACGTCAATATAGTAAGATTTGAATTAATCACTTCAGTCACTTGATTACAACGATCGCGGAGTACTGATAACAAATGATGATTTACTCACCGATCGACTCAGAATCACTTTCTATGTCGATGAAACGATGTCCGTCCATCCATCAGGTTGGCTGGGTGGATGTCTATGTATGTCCACTGAAGAAGCTTATTGAAACTTGCTGAAATTGGACCATTATTTCAGTTAGGTCATTAATGTTTAATTTATGTAGGTATCTACCCAAATGTTGCTATAAATAAAGTCAATTTTATGGCCATCGGTTCATGGTTAGTCATATCTCCCATATAAAACCAACTTCCGAAAATCATTTACGAAAACTGAAATTAAAAATATTATAATTACAGTAACCATAACATTGTTCAAAAATTTTAAAATGGTTACAGTAAACATGTGTATGTGTAGTGTTCACTGTCAATCATTTAAAATTGTAAATTTTTAGCTCAATTGTATCAATCAATATTATTTGTATTGTAAACAAAATTAAAAAAAAAATGTAATTTATTAGCGAAAAAAATGTTACGGAAATATTTTTTTTTACCATTTTTTTAAATTTATTTTTGAAAAAAATTTTATAGCAAAACAATTTTTTTGGTGGAAAAAAAATTCGGGGTAGAAAATGCTTTTCCCGATTTTGACCAATTGTAGTTCCGGCTTACTTTGGCCTTGTATACGCTGTTGCAAAGGACATTCAAATGTATATTATTGGATATCCATATTTTCTATATTAGTGACTTAGTAATTCAGATATAGATCAGACATAGGTAAAAAATCGAGGTTGTCTTGGTTTTTTCCTTATATCTCAGCCATTTGTGGGCCTATTCTGTTGAGTTAAGTTATTTGGGGGCTACGGAAAGTTGATTTCAACATACAGATGGACATGGCTGTATCGACTTCGCTATTTATAATGATCCAGAATATATATACTTTGTGGGGTCGGAAATGAAAAATGTGGAAATTACAAACGGAATGACAATCTTATATACATACACCCTTGCCACTCATGGTGAAGGTTATAATAAATGACCTCATTATTTTGACACTCACCTTATTATAAGATTAGCTGATAATATATTATATTACAAAAATTGTTTAATATAATATTAAAAATAAAATCATTTGATTAGCAACATTTTCATTTTCGGTTCCGGTGTATTTGTCTGTGGAAAGGCCCATATGTCAAATCTAACTGTTGTCCGCTTCCAGATGTGTCCTTACTAATTTAACCACTAGGGTTTTTATCCCGTGAACAATTTTCCCGGCAGTTTTTACAATTTTTCACGTCCCGATTCCCGAAAAAAATCCCGGGAATTAAAAATAGCCAAAAAAAATGCAACTCTATACATTTTTACACAAACTAATACAACTAACAGGAATACAAAACAAACAGCTGATTAAAAACAACTAAAATGGGAAAGTATCAACAAATATTAAAAACTATAAACATAAAACTATGAAGTGCCAGGTTTATATTTGCTCATTTATTTGACTTTAACAGAACAAGAAACAATTTTGATGATAAAAAAGTGATTATTTTCTAAGTTAATTGATGTTTGCTATTAAAGCGTAGGAAATGAAGCGAGCTTTCGTGTGGAAACACTTTACAAAAAACCAAAAATTTAATGCCCAATGCAGTTTATGTCCGAAGTTCCTTGCTTATAAAGGTTCTTCAACAAGTGACTTACTGAAGCACCTTTCCAACGTACATAATTTATCGCCAGAAACCACAATTGACAAATCTAATGGTGATAATAATAAACCTCTAATGAAAATACAAAAATATAATTAAAGAATTCAACCACAAAAAGGATTTAGGTGAAACCTTGGCCAAACTTGCCGCTTGTGATTGAATTTCTGTAAGAGCTATTACTCGAAGTTCATTTATTCGACAATTTATTATTAACAAATGGGTTTAACACCCACCTTATAGTAAACCGATCGACTTAGAATCACTTTCTGATTCGATTAAACGATGTCCGTCCGTCCGTCTAGCTGGCTGGTTGTCCATGTAAACGTTGTGCGCAGAGTACAGGTCGCAATCTTGAAGATATTTCGACAAAATTTGGTACATATCATTTTTTCTGCCCAAGGACCAAGCCCATTGAAACTGGCTGAAATCGGTCCATTATTTCACATAGCCCCAATACAAATTACCTCACGAAATTGGACTTTTTCGGTCATAAATGTTTAATTTATATATGTATCTACACAAGTTTTTCTCCAAATAAGTTTTATATAAACAGAATTCATGTCACCAAATTTTATTACGATCGGTCCATAATTAGTCATAGCTCCCTTAGAAGGCCTGCTTCCGATAATCACTTTAACGAGCATAAATCTCTTAAAAATGTTGGTATACACATAAAATTCAACATAAATAACTTTCATGTAGACATTAATCACACCACTTAATTGCATGGTGATCAGTCCATAATTGGTCATAGCTCCCATATAAGGCCCACTTCCGAAAATCGCTCACGAATATAAATTATTGAAATTTTGAAAGAAAAATGGTTTTGTTCATTTACTTAGTGTAGGGTATTATATGGTTGGGCTTGACCGACCATACTTTCTTACTTGTTTTAATTAAAATTGCATTTTTCCCGAAATATCGGGAATTCCCGGGATTCCTAAAAAATACCGATTCCCGGTAGTTAAAAAAGGTCGGGAAATTAAAAACCCTAATAACCAAATGTAAACTTATTTGAAAATTTTGTAAATTTTATTACTTAATATTTTAAGATATTGACGTTATCATTAAAATATCATTACTGAAAACATATCGTTACCGAAATTATCCAAATTAGCGTTACCCGCGTTACCTTTTAACTGTTTCGAATCGATAGTAAACCTTGATATAAATCGCTTAATATATACGTATACGTATTTTTCTTTACATATTGCATCACTCATACGTCACCTACACCTATTGCTTGATATTGATGGAATCGTTTTCCATATTAATATGTATGTATGTGTGTGTGCACATTCTCAGTGAATATTTTTTGATTGAAATAAACATGTTTCATAGTGTGCTCGTCGCACCTGAACTTAAAACAGACAAATAATTGGAACATTCTATTTAATTTATTATATACATTTTTTTCATCTTATTTGATGATGGGTATAAGGTTTTTGTCATTCCGTTTGTAACATACATATGTCCCACTAGCTACTGTTTGAGCAGTCATAAATATGTTGATTATGCGGGAATCCTGATAAAATTTTGATCAAACTAATTTTAAGTACTCTGACATTATAATGTAAAGTATGGCGAAAATTGGGCAACATTTGTCACTAGTCCCCTCAGATCATTCATAATTGTCTTATTAATATCGTTATGAAATTGGACATTTATATACACCTAAATCTCTCTGCGAACTTCTGTGAGGAGTGGTCCTACCCCTACCTCCTATATAACCCCTATCAACAAATAAGTTTTGGTCGTATATAATGATATTAACATAAATTTTAAATTTTAAGAAATGAATCAAGTCCTCAAAGAACGCCAAAACCATATATTCATAGTGGGTATAAAAGATTCGGCACAGTCGCATATAACACTCTTAGTTGTTTTATTTATAAATTTTTTTATACTTGATAAAAATTCCGTAAAAGTCATATACATATTTATGTGATTTTCTATTTATAACAAAAAACAGATTGGTTAAATCTTTTAATTGAACTTTATAAAGTAATTTCAAAATATTGATAAATAGTGATAAAGGGAAATATTTATTTAACAATTATTTCGTTAATTAAAGTTTGGATTCAATAATCTACAAAATAAAAGTGTCAGAAAAGTATATGTACATTATTTTTTTTTAACAATTAATCAATATCTTTTGTAACACTTATCTCTCACTCAAGAGTATACCCACTAAAAGCTAAAAGAACAGATATTATAGTTAATAAATTTGGCGAACAATCCATCCTATTGTTTCTGGCAAATATTTTAAACATTTCAGGAATCGTTTTACATAGTGATTACCTAAATTATTTACAACAGATTTCAGCCTTAAAACAAACTACTTTATGTTTTAAATGTTACCAGCAGCATATCAAGGAAAATGAGAACAAACTTACAATTTAACATTTCAAAAAAAAGAGCAGAAAGAAATCTAACCAGCAACCATTAACCAACCACTCAATGTCTGTAGTCTGTCTGGTTCAATTTACTAATTAAGTACATAAAGAAATTTCTCAGTTGGCAACAAATGTAGGAGTATTTTCACTTGACGTAACTTAAATTTGCTGCACGTAAAGTATGTGTGTGTTTGTGTGTATTTGCATTAATATCCTTTATTGTTTATGTAATTAAATTAACAGTTAATTAAGGAGGAACTAGGAAGTAAACTAACACAAAAACAAAATTAAAATAATCCACCATTAATTTGCATTTAAGGCAGCGTTTAAGTCTAATTACATAAGGCATTAAGATGGCTTAAGTAGATTTTTGTGTGTGAATGGTGTTTTCAGGGAAAATTTTAATTAGTTATTATTAATTATAATTAGAAGTTTTCAATGAAATACTTTCTTGAGTTAGCTTAAGTCTAAACGGAGAAGATAAGGCGTGGGGGGAAGGGAAAATGTTGATATCAATTCTCAAAGATTTTTTAAGTATAAGACCACAAAACGAATTGTAGCATAAAGTTAAGGGCATGAATGTTAAAAGGCTGATATCAGTTAAACTACAACCTCATGATGATTCAGGAGGTGCTCTTAAGCTACGATATAAAGTTTTAAATTCACATATTTCGGGCTTGTATAAAATACTAATTGGAATTTTATTCCTGTGATCGAAGTAAGATTGTTCTCGATATTAAACATAAGTATACTACATATATAGAGAAAAATTGTGAAATGGGAGAACATATAAATAAGTATTAGTCAGCCTTCACCATGAGTGGCAAGGATATATAAAAGTGTTTTCCAATAAGAACTTCCTATCTTTAAAAATTATAGCAGCCATATTGTTAAGTCTACATCAGTCGAATTGGCTGTCATTTAATCAGTTTATTTTGTAAAATCATCATTGACGGTTATAGCGTTCAACAGTACGAACAAATGGTGTTTTATCAAAATGGCTGTTCTGTTCAATCTACCCTCCTTGTGCTTCTCGCATTTCACGGTGATTCTCATTTCTGGATGAATGGGTGCATCCACAAACTAAATTGTCAAATTGGGGATGATTCCAATGCACAAGAGATCAAAGAGCTTCCAATTCATCCCGAAAAATTCACTGCTGACGGCATCGATTCATATTTCTTTAACGGCGAGCGCTATAGCTCGATGATTACCTATTTATTTTGGCCTGCATTGGATGTTGTGGACACCAACAACATGTGGTTTCTACTGGAAGTAAATTCGTTTGTAATTTCCACATTTTTCATTTGCGACCCCATAAAGTATATATATATTGTGGACAGGGGATTCGATATAGCCATGTCCGTCTGTCCCTCCATATGTTGAAATCAACTTTCCGAAGACATCAAATAACTTACGTACATGATTGATACATCAATTGTTCAACTTATATTGCTATTTAGAATCGAGAAAATAGGCCCATCTGGATTTTTTTTCACTATGTTATTCATTAATGAGAAATTTTGAAAAAAAAAAAACGAAACAATTTATTGGAAATATTTGAAATTTTAATTTTCAAATGCCTATAATTTCCTGACTATAAGAGTATGCTTAATAGTGGCCTTATCAAGGGCCTTATGTATAGATAAAGTTCTTTGATTTTGTTGTTGCATGTTCGGACATGTCCTATACATATTGAGAGACTATCTTGAAGGGTTTGTGGATTCCATCTCAATAAGCTATACTTGTTCTGCTAGGCATAACGTATGGGGAAAACATTGTAGCAAAAATTTTGACGCTGGCCAAAGCAAAACTACATGAGCTATTAGTGTTTTAGGAATTATATTGAATTACGTTATATTTTACCTTGATACTTTAAACCTCCATTTGAAAATCTGGCTTTTAGTTACTTCAAAATGTTAACAAAATAAGAATTTTTTGCAAATATTTGCAAGTTTTTTCATATTTTATCTATTTTCATCGGGAACAATTTGATATATTTTACATCAATTGGCAGTAAAAGGCACAGAAGTGGACTTTTTTGGAAGTAAATAAACCTATTATTGATAAGATGTGCAAAGCAGAACATAATCTTTTTTCTAAAAAAATATATATGGATCATAATCAATCAGATGTAAATTCCAACTTTTGACTTCTTAGGAATTTTATTTGACCAACAATATATTATGAAATGTACACAAAATTAATCATTTCATAAGACGAAACATCAGAGGTTATTTTTTTAAAAAGAAAGTTCTTCTTAACTGTGCCATCATCTAACTGTCACGCCCAGATTATTATGGTCTTTTCCAACACCCTTCAAATTCCAGACTTTTTAAAGTGTAAAAATGTCCCATAGGACCATGAAACTCAAATAAGAGATCAGAAAAATGCAAACATTGGTATTTCCAACACCTGTATATAAATTTCTTCATAACTGACACAAAAGTACATGAATATAATAAACTATTTGCTCACATTAAATCAAGACAATATAAAGGTCTTATATATTATTTGTTTTAATGTTGGAAGCAAATATAGCGTTTTTTATTTTGTTGCAATTTCATTCCGCATACGTTTTATGAATATGATAATACAATGGGCTATTTTATATAGGTTTCATATATTATTTGGTTTAACGTTGGAAACAAATATAGTGTCCTCTGTTTTGTTGCAATTTTTTTGCGTCAATTGGATAAGCCCCTTTGAAATGGCAGATTTATTTCCAAAAAACGTTTATTTCCAATGTACGTTTTATATCCTTCACCATGAGTGGCAAGGGTATATATAAGTTTGTCATTCCGTTTGTAATTTTACGTTTTTCATTTGCGACCCTACAATGTATATATATTTTGGATCGTTATAGATAGCGAAGTCGATGTAATCATGTCCGCCTGTCCGTCTGTCCGTCTGTCCATCTGTATGTTGAAATCAACTTTCCGTAGCCCCCAAATAACTTACATACATGCATGATTCATACATCAATATATTGGGAATTCTTCCGGCTCGGTTAATATTTAAAAATATTTAAAATTTTTTGTTTAAAGTATAATTTGGTGAAGGGTATATAAGATTCGTCACAGCCGAAAAATACTCTGTTACTTGTTTTTTTTTATTTTTTTTAAATTTCTTTTTATTATTTATATTAATTGAAAAACATTTTAAATTATTTCAATGTACTCGTATGTGCTGGAAGAAGCTTTGGAAAGAGATTTGTGCATATTTAAGAAATTTTAGGGAGTTGGCTTTATATGGTGGCTATGTTCAAGTATGGATCGGCTATTCCATAAGCATTTATGTACCATAGATTCATATTCGGGGAATAAATTTGTATGGGGGCTGGGGGCTCATAAAAAATGTGTGCAAACTATCATGTTATTACTTGCAATACATTTCAAGAAAATTACAAAAAATTGCATTTTTAATAGCAATCATTTCTGATCAACAAAGAATATTTGGGGGAAATTTTCACCTACGGCCTTTCTTCGAGGTCATATCGTGCCAAAAACAGACGGACGGACATAGCTAGATTGCATTCGAATGTCTGCAAAAGTGGTGTAACCCCAAACTAATTATTTAATGGTATATTCAACTTACACCACTTTTATGCTCTTTGCAAAAACGATTTTTTCAACTCCATCTTCTTTTGTACTTTTGTATTGATATTGGTAATGTAAGGACTGTATGTAGTACCAGAACAGCAACCAAAAAAATGTTGGGTTACACCACTTTTGCGCTGATGGCCTCATATATACTTTATGGTTCTACGACTAATTTTTCTATATATTAATAAGGGAATAACAGACACAATGTACCGTCAACCTTTTTGGTGGTGGGTGTACAAAAATGTTGGAACGTATTTTCAACTTTTGGTTGATAAATTTTTATTAACACCAAACAATTGTAGATACACTTATATCTAGGCTTCACGAAACTCAGAAAGTCTATAGAATTACAAAATTCCTTATAGGCTATGAAAAAAAAACTTATTATAGTTTTACAAAAAATAAAAAATTTAAATACTTTATGTACTATTATAATTTTTCATATTGTACAAAAGAAAACTTTTAAAACTCTCTTTTGAAGAATTAAATTCCACTGATAAGAAGGTAAATTGTTGAAATATGTTAAAGATGGAGTTTTATATAGAATACATTGTGATGACGAAGATTTCTAGATGGCACATTAAGATAAGTTTTGTCAAGAAGATCAGGGGAATCAATATTGTTGTTAACTAAGTCAAAAATAAATAACATAGAATGAATTTTACGTCGAAGTTCAAGCGTATCAAGTCCAATAAGTGATTCATATGATGGGAAAGGCCGAGTAAATTTTAGATGTTTCAAAGCAAAATTTGTAAAAAAATACGTTCTATGTGATTTCTAGCATAAGGACTCCAAACAATTGCACCATATTCTAATTTTGATCTGACGAAAGATGTATATAAAATAGGGATCATAAAAATCGAAGCTGCTTCTTTTGATGAAAGCCAGAGTAGAGTATGCTTTGGGAATAATTGATTCTAAATGCGGAATAAAACTTAACTTTGAGTCAAGTATTATACCTAAATCATAAATTTCATGAGCAGAGGTTTGAAAATAAATGCCAATATTGAAAGATACTTGAAGAGGATTGCGAGAATGTGAAAATGACATATGAACACATTTGTTTAAATTTAATTTTAAATTATTAATAAAGCACCATGAAGACAATCGATTTAAATCAGATTGTAAAGATATTTTGAATGAATGAAAACTGAAGATACATCATTTATAAAAATATTAAGAAATAAAAGACCTAAAATACTACCCTGTGGGATGCCCGAAGTCAATTCATAGGGAACAGATTCATATCCTTCAATATTTACATTAAAAATTCTATTCCATATATATGAGGATATCCAAGAAAGTAAATTTTAATGAATACCAATTCTAGACAATTTTCTTAGAAGTATATTATGTGACACTTTATCAAAATCTTTCATAAAGTCTGTGTAAATTGACTCAACTTGAGATCCACATTCAAGAAATGAAAAGCAGTTATCAGTGAATATGTTGTAAATCCCTTCTCATTACTTTGCGAAATATTTCGTATAAGTTGATTTAGCTATTAAAAACTGTTTGTGAAAATATTTTCTTTTTCAAATTGTCTACTTTTTTAATTTTGTATTCAAAATGTGTACAGCAGATAAATTTGCTTTGAAATAGCAAATTTTGCCAAGCGGATTGATTAAAAGTTGTAAAATTATATAAAAATAAAATTTTATTTTATTTGTTTACACAAATTTTGAAACTTAAGAGGCGACATGTTTTGGGGTCTGCCCACTAGCCCCTATTCCAACAACGAACTCATGTAAACAAAAACTAACAAAGAATCATCTTAGCTCTAACCGTAGAAAATTTCATTAATATAACTCTAATAGTTCACGAGCTATCGCATTTATTTCCAAAATAAAATATTTCTAAGCCTTTTTAATAACAGCACAGTGCGTATGAGTGATATAAAATAATTTTGTTATTTCTTATACGCCTTAGTGTTTTGCAGAACATACAAAACTTACAAATCTATAAAAATATTTAATTTGAATTATTTGAAATGTACAAAAGTATATTTAATGTTAAATATTAATTAAATTTCATAAATAAAATAAACTCATAGCCCAGTTTAATTACGTAAAAATGAAGTACCAACTAAGTATACTACGATTGTTTTCAATCTACTTATTTCTACTTGTTTTAACAAATTCCATACAGCCTATAAAATCTGCTTTATTAAAGTGTGTTTGCAAGTAGTAAGTATTTACTCGTTTTAATTCCAACTCAATATGGCTATGACCTAGAAATTTATTGAGTTATATAATAAATTAAGTATTAATATTTCATATTATGATTTAACAAATGGACTTAACTCTACTACATCTTTAAGCAGTACATTTCTTAACATTTCCTTCCGCTCTTTTTAATGTGTATGCAAAACTATGGATATTTTAAACATCAACTGTTTAAAATGAAAAAACATTTACAATATATACATACATTTCAGTAAAGTTTACCAGTTTCATACTCATTAATTTCAGCTGTTGTCTTCACTCAATTGTGAATAATGAACATGTTTAAATGTTTAATTTTAATAAATCGGTTGTGTAAATCGTACGAGTATAAGTAAGTAGTATTGCATTGTACAATTGCTTACAGCTATATATATATATATATATATATATATATGTATATTAGGCTGGTCCCAAAAGAACGTCAGCTTAATTAAAAGTTGACTTTAGTTTAAGAAATAATTTATCAACATGTTTGCATAGTTAAAACCTGCTTACATATTTAACACAATTTAGATTGCAAAATGTATCTTTACTTATAGGATGTACCTAATACTGTGTCAGTTCTCTTTTGCAAACTTACTTGCCCAGAATATTTAAGGACACACGTGTGTATGCTGATGGTGCCACAATTATTGTATCACGTTACAAAACTCAGCAAACATTGGGTCTGCTAGACAGCCAAACCAACCAGCCTACCCACTGACCAACTAGTCAACCCAAATAAATGTGTACTAAAAGTAGCCACATTGTCAGTTGGCCAAAAATTTATAGAAATATAAAAAAAAACTACAATAACTAAAAAATCAACAATAAGAAACAATAAATAAATATTATATGTGGGTACATAAAATACAATACAAAAAAAAAAAAATAAAAAAATCTATAATCACTTAAAATATATATCGATGAATGTAGGAACAATAGGGTGGACCTTATTTTGCACTTTTTCGATTTTCGCTGCTCCCAAGGTCTAGAATTCCTTTGCGTTCTCTAAAAAGAAAATGCTGAAATTTTGAGCAACATTGGATAACGTGCATTTACCCATAAATGTTTATATAACAAATTGTTTATATAAAAAATCATAGAATTTCAATATATTTTCAAATATTTTTAAATTGAAATTCAAATACAATTAAAAAATTTGTTCTCAATTACAATAAACACTAAATGAGGATGAAAAATAAAAGTCTGCTTAAAGCGGTTCTGGTTTTTCATAACTTATATGTCATTTAGAAAGGTACATATCTGTCCTTTATTATCACTTAGTTATTGAATATTATAGTGGAAACGAAAATGTTTTTTTTGCTTCGAAAATGTCCAATTTTGTGCCAACAAAGTTTTGCTTTACTTCTTTAATTTGAAAAAAGTGCCGCTGAAGCACACAGAAAGCTTATGGTGAATGCGTTTCATCGATGTCAACTTGCGAGAGATGGTTTGTTAGGTTAAGAAGATGATGATTTTCACACGGAAGACAAAGATCGCCCAGATAATCAAAAAAAAAAAAAAAAAATTGAAGACCAAGAATTGGAGGCATCATTACATGAAGGTTAGGTTTGGTTTCCAGGCAGCCGCGAAATTGAAGTATAGAAGAACAGCTCACGTGGGTCCAAGCAATGGTCCCTTTGTGTTACCTGAAAGTAGAAAGTTCGAAAGAAAGAGGGGCAGATAGAAATGAAAAGAGAGAAGTGGAAGATTGAATAGTCAAGAAGATGTTCAAGAAAGAGAGAGGGAAATTTACAAAAATTGCGTATCAATAAAATAGCGGTTATTAGGTTACTCTAGAGAGATTCACACGTCTGGTCCTTTTAACCAATTACTCTCCTTATAAAGGCCCTCAAGCCTCATATTCGAGAGCTCAGAAAGACTGTTTATGGAACGGTGTCCCTGAAATCGTAAGCGTAGATTTCCTAATGCTGGACAGTGACAAAGAAGATGAAAAATGGTCTATATCCTCCTCCTCGTTTTGAAAATTTCTGCAGAAGTCGTTGTAGGGCAAGCCAAGTCTCCTGGCATGGTTGCCAAAAGTCCAGTGTCCGGTAATGAACGCCACTACGCCACGCAATTGTGAGCGTGACAAGCCAAGAAGATATGTTGTTCGCCCACGATTCAGTCGGGGCCATATCATTCTGGTTATATGTCTGTGAGTTTACAACCCCATCTTGTCTGACCGAGCTAATTTGTAGCTAGCATTTTGGATAGCGGAATTCCACATAGGAAATCTATGTTTCCGTCAGGTAACATGGCGCCTTTTTTCCCCAAATCATCAGCAACGCAATTGCCTGTTGTATATGCGTGTCCCGTACCCACTTGAGTATGACTGTTTAATGTCTCGCCATCCTGTTTAAGGATACCCGGCATTTCTTGACCAAATTAGATGTTGTGTATACACCTGTTAGAGATTTTATTGCGGCCTGACTGTCAGTATATATACAAATAACCCTGCCTGATGTCTTGTTATACCTGAGCCAGTTAGCCGTCCTTTTGATGGCTGATATTTCAGCCTGAATTATGCTACATTCATTTGGAAGTCTAAAAGATAACCTGATGTCGAATTCCCGAATGTAGACACCTACGCCAACTCTATCTCCCTTCATAGAACCACCCGTGTAGACTGAGAGACCCGTTGTGTCAAGTAAAGGTCCGTCCATTGCTTTCGTATTATACGGAATTGAGAAACCGAAATTTCTCGCCACGAAGGGTCCAGAAATGCAATAATCGATATTATCCGGAAGGGTCTAAATACTACCTATTATGCTGGCGTGACCGTATGGAGCATGTTTCCACACCCCAATCGTGTTCAACCTAAAGCAGAGGTAAATTTCATTTTTCTTGCCATTAGATCCACTGGGATCCTGTTCTATATAGTAAAGAGCGACTTTGTTGCGGTCGTTCTTAGAGCTCCTGTTATCAGGATTGCCATTCTTCTCATAACCCTCTCGAATAGCATGTAAATTGAGTCATTGTCTAATACCTTC
This sequence comes from Calliphora vomitoria, assembly GCA_942486065.2. Taxonomy (NCBI): domain Eukaryota; kingdom Metazoa; phylum Arthropoda; class Insecta; order Diptera; family Calliphoridae; genus Calliphora; species Calliphora vomitoria. The sequence continues at coordinate 109,130,703 of OW818030.2, read as the reverse complement.
CACCAGACAGAAACTCCATAGAATAGTGTCGGCTTAATGACCGTATCACATATCCAGTTAACGAACTCTTATACCCCACTGCGTACCTATCGCCTTCTTACAGACATACATAGCCGTCAAGAGTTTTGACGTCCTTGAAAGTGTATTGGGTTTCCAGGATAGTTTACTGTACAGAATAACTCCTAAGTATTTGCATTATCCGATAGTGTGAAGAGAGAAATGAGGAATCGTTTTGCTTGGGTTAACACTCAATCCACTGTCTGTAATCCACCGACTTAGTACACTGAGTGCATATTCCAGACGTTGTGATATCATGCCCAAGTGGATCCCAGAGACTGCTACTGCGACGTCATCCGCGTAGGCGATAGCTTTATAACCCATGATATCCAATTTTCTGAGCAGAAAATTTATGTCCACAGGAGTGGTGTCAAGACGCCTATTTGAGGCGTACCCCTAGTGGCCATTTTCGTGGTCACTGCCGTTCCCTTTTCGGAGCGAATTATCCTATATCGTAGAAGGTTCAAGATGAACCCTACAGTTGATTGGTCCAGACCAAGGTCTTGTAGAGCTGAAACTATAGTTGCAGATTATACATTAATGAAGGATCCTTCTATATCCTGAAAGGCCACTAATGAGAAATTACAAAATTCAAGGGATTTCTCAATATATCCCACTAAGGAGAGAAGTGCTGTCTCAACAGATTTGCCATTGATGTAGGCATGTTGAGAGGGAGATAATGATCCTTGTTTCAAAAACGCTCGTATGTGGATGTCAATGATCTGAAATATTTTGCTTTTGTGTGTGACGCTTTCCATCCTTTCGGAATGAATGTCAATGTACATTCGGTCCACCGTTTTGGTATGTGTCATTACATAAAGATTGTTGTCAAACTCAACAAGAGCTTGCAAAATTATTTGAAGCTACTCAGGCAGCAATTTCAAAGCGTTTGCGAGCAGCAAAATTCATGCAAAAGCAGGGAAATTGCGTACCATACGAATTTAAGCCGAGAAACCTTGAAACACGATTTTGCATGTTCGAAATGATGCTTGAATGGTATAAAATAATAATTTTTGTACCGAGTCATTACCTGCAATGAAAAATGGATCCATTACGATAACACGAAGCATAAGAGTTCGTACATGAAGCCCGGACAACCGAATCGACACCAAAGCCAAATATCCATAACGCTAAGGTAATGCTCTGTATTGGGAAGTTTTGTCTCACCCGCTTTATAGTCCATAACTTGCTCCATGTGACTACTATTTGTTTCGATCGATGCAGAACGCTCTCTCTGGGATACGCTTTACTTTGGAACATATTTAAACATCTATAGGTAAATTATATACAATACAAAAAATATTTTTACTTTAATTTCTTTTTTTCTACATTTGACCAAACATTTTTTGTCAAATATAATATAAAATGTATAACTTCTAAACGTTATCGGATTGTGCTCGAATTTTTAGCATTTTGTTTTTAGATGACAGAAAGCAATTCTAGTCCTTGGGATCAGCGAATTTCCAAAAAGTGCAAAATAATTGTTTAAGTGCCACCCTAATATGTAAGTAAGCATTTGTGTAAGAGAGAGTATGTTCTACAAACAAAATAAACATTTCAACACTTACAAATGCATACATACACACATCCATAAGTATATTTACACACACACATTTTATAATTGGTCAGTATAAGTACTTACACATACATCCATTTATATATAACTACTCATACTCATGCACTGCGCGTAAATTCGATGTTGTCATTTGAAAAATATTCGTGGTCAATTTGAATTTCGATTTGAACCAATAAATTGATTTTTGCTTTTTGTTGCTGTTGTTGGCTTGGTTTGGTTTGGTTTATTTGCTTTAATTTCTTTATATTCCATTTCCCTTTTGTGTGTACCAGCAAAATACATGCAATTCTTTTTTGTTGTTCTTTCGTTTAACGTTTACTTTTCCTTTTTTATTTATTTTGTTTTGCTAAATGAGTTTTTTCATTATTTTATTTGTGCTTGGTTGGTTTTTTCAGCTGTCATTGAACGTCATCGATTAACCTTTTAGGGTTGGATATTGTTTTTTTTTATGAAAAGCGCGTAATTAGGTTTTCGTAGAGTAGAGTGTGATAAATTGTGGCAATTGTTAAGGGAAATTGTTTCAGTTCAAACAATATTAATAAGATTTGATATTTAATAGAAAACACAGTTTTTATCTTTAGATTGTTATTTATTTAATTGAGTCAGAAAGTACATATACCTTGGGTAAATAGCCTTGGCGGCATTAGTGGTATACACGCAGTCTATCTTTTAAATATCAATGCACGGGTGATTTTGGACTAGTTGTCATAGTCATTCTGAATGTAAATAACCTCATAAAATTAAATCCATTGGTGTTAAATCACACAATATAAGGTGCCAATTTTGATCAACGCAACAATAGAGTACATGGCCAGGAAATGTCTAATTTTTCCTTTAATTGAATTGTTAGAGAACGAGTTGAAACATTGCGTCTAATTTACACACAAAAAAATCCATAGGTTATATTTCCTAAAAATATAGTATAAATTTAACTAAGCGCAAGGGTAGAATGGCATTTACAAAGTTTCTTAGTTAATATAACTAAAATTTTAGATAATTTCATACATACCCTTTTGCACCAAAAATATTTTCAATTGACAATAAAATAAACAAAAAATATACCAAATATCAAATTACTAATTCCAATAGTTATATTAACATAGTTTTTAGGTAAAGTGTATTGTTTGAATTACCTATTGGCATAGATAATAAAACTTAGTTTTTAGTTTTTATATAAAAAGAAATTAACTATTTAAGCTTAGTTAATATAGCCTCGATTATTTTTTTGTGTGTAGTCAGAAAGAACTGTGTTATCATGTTGCTATATCGATCGCTGTTAATAGCCAGTGCTTAAGAAGCCTTATTTTCAAAGAATCAGTCACGTCGAGGTTTAATTGATCTTATTTTTTAATGATGATTTTACTCTAAAATACTTTCATTATTTGTTCGTTTTACATTAGTTTTAGAGCTAAAGAATAAGAAGAATACAATATTTTACATTTTATTTTCACTCATAGAAAATCTTTAGAAGGTAGTCATGTGTACTAATCGTCTTCAAGCTAAAGAAAAATTACTATGGATGGTAAATTTGTCCTCCTCAGTATTCCTTTTATATCTTCGATATACATGGTGGCGCAAAAGTAAACTTCCGATGTTTTTGGCTGTAAGTAAAAAAAAAAAATAATGAAAAACTTTAGAATATGATGTCATGTAAATGGCCGCCGCCACACAGTGGGAGATCTGAAAAAAAAAGTGGAAATAAATCTGTAACTTCTAAACGAACAGCTCGATTTTAATAAAATTTCCCATGACTATAGAGGAGGTGTTGATAAGTTTAAGTTTTGAATTTGGGCTTAAACAACCAAGGGGGGGCCGAGCCACAATGCCCCAAAGTGGGGCACCTCGGGTATATCAAAAATTAAAAATGATGCCAAATTTTTGTTTGCGATCCGATTTGAAAGATTTTTATATAAATGGAATGTTCTAGACGAGATCTACAAAAAACATTGCTTTAGCCACATATTATCTCTTATAGTTTACGAGTTATTCGCATTTGAAAAGTAAAATTTTATTTTTTTGCCTACCTTGGTCTGCTATTTTGCTAATAACGGATCCAATTCTTTCCCGATTTTCTTGAAGAGTCTTTTTTTGAATTAACAACAAATTTTTTAATAATCTTAAGAAAGAAATGTTAAAAAATATCTACTGAGTCAAAAGTTATGTGCATTCAAACATAAAAAAAATAAAAAAGTAGTTTTTCCGCCATTTTTTTTTGGAAAAAAGTAACTACATTAATTTTAAATTATACGGAAAATGAGAAAAAGATATATAATTTGTTTATATTTTTCTGAAAGGTAACATTTCAGGAAATATTATAGAAGCAAAATAATATCAAAATTTGTATTATTGCGTGGTCCAGAGTCTTCCGAATTAGACCTATTTTTTATGAAAATTTCAACTTTAGACAACATATTCTAAAATCGCATAGCTGCTTTCAAAAAATTAAGACCTGTTTTGTATGTCCCAATATGTTCTTCAATATTGTGCAAAGGGATTTCATAGCCCCGAGCTTGGTGCGTTCAATAGATTCAAAAATCAAAAAAATCACAATTTTGGGATTTTTTAAAAGTTTTTTGGGAATTGTGGGATTCTCAAAAACAATTTACTAATTTCTTTTTCACTTTTGTATTTCGATCAAAAGTTTCTATATAAATCTAAAGTTTCATTAAAAACGATTCATAAACAAAATTTTTATTGCATTTTAAATATTGAAATTTTCCAGAAAAATCAGCTACCATTTTTTATTCCCATATTTTTGAAAAAAGTCTTCTATAATTTTTTAAAATCTTAAAAATTTTGTATATTTTTGAAAAGAGGACATAATTTCCTACACGTTGATATATAATATGTATATCTGTTCTTTTCCACTAGTTAAATTTATGGATTCAAAATCAACAACATACAGAAAATTATAAAATCTTGCCGTTTTGTAATATATTTTTTGCACTGCCTTGCCGACTTTTGCATAATCAAACACCGCACAGTGGTCTAGAAACTTTTTTTTTTGGAAATAATTCGGTATCTCGGGAACTATTGGAGATATTATTACAAAATATCACATGGTTAGAGCTGAGGTGTTTTTGAGTTGAATTACATTTGTTCAGCTTCCTAGGAGTAATACGGGCCAGTTTGTGCCCCCTCAAAGTTGGTCACCTCAGGTCTCAAAATTTTTAAAAAAATCCCCAAAAATTCATTTATGATCCGAATGAGCTGAAATTTAAAATATAAATAGTCCTTGAGAAGATCTACAAAAAATACGCTTACATGTGTAGGTTATCTCCTTCAGTTGAAGAGATATTTAGGCTTATTTATTTATTTTTTTTTAATTTTGCTCGATTTTTTTTTGTTTTTTAGATATGGCGGCCCTACGGAGGGTCAATTTTTTTTTTCAAAATATCAGCTATATTGGCAATAAAATTCTAAATAAAATAAAAAAAACTTGGTAACAGTTATCTCGTCCGTGTAAAAAGTTACACGCATCCAAAGTTGGAACATGTAAAATGGGCCTAATTTTTTAAGATTTTTCCTAAAAAAGTCCCTATATTTTTTCTTTTGTAGAAACAAATTTTCTTTGGGACTATATACAATTTTTATATGTTCCGGAAAGAAAACTTAATGCAAAAGCATGTAAAGTAAAATTGGGCTCACGTAAGCGGACACAGTATCCCCCAGACCTATCCAAACTTGGACAATTTTAAAAAAAATATTTAGGTTTCAGTAAAAAATTCTAAAAAGGCAAAGCACCGATCCTCGAAAAAGTTCCGTATTTGTATAACCCTATATGTTGTTTAAATACTTAGAAAGTTGTTTTACTATCACACGGTAAATAGCGTCACAGTAGGCACTTTTCTAAAAAAACTCAGTTTTTGGAACACATTTTCCCCGTTTTAGGAATTTCGGTATTTGAAAATAAAAAATGTCAAAAATTATAATGTCATTAATTTAAGGACATTTGGATCTAAATTAGTTCCCAATTTTGTTATGATATCTTTAACCGTTAAAATTTTACATTAAATCAAATTTTATATTTTTCTTTATGGAAAATCACCATATTATAATTTTTTAAGTTTTTATGGTAAATGACGTCCCAAGAATGTATAAAATTATTTAATTTTACTAAAATATCAATCCTCAAGTCCTAAGATTTTCAACAATATCAAATACTTATAAAAAAAGAAGTTCCACAAACCTTGCCCCTTTCGAAAAATTTGTACATTTTTTCATATATTTCATGCAAAATGTTACTAACATATCAAATGTTAATTCTGAATTCCAACACACACTGACTTAACAGAAAGTTTGGTGTAACACATTTTGCACGCTATATATGAAAAAACGTACAAATTTTTCGAAAGGGGCAAGGTTTGTGGAACTTCTGAAGAGTAAATAAAGACTTTTTATATAAGTATTTGATATTGTTGAAAATCTTAGGACTTGAGGATTGATATTTTAGTAAAATTAAATAATTTTATACATTCTTGGGACGTCATTTACCATTAAAACTTAAAAAATTATAATATGGTGATTTTCCATAAAGAAAAATATAAAATTTGATTTAATGTAAAATTTTAACGGTTAAAGATATCATAACAAAATTGGGAACTAATTTAGATCCAAATGTCCTTAAATTAATGACATTATCATTTTTGACATTTTTTATTTTCAAATACCGAAATTCCTAAAACGGGGAAAATGTGTTCCAAAAACTGAGTTTTTTTAGAAAAGTGCCTACTGTGACGCTATTTACCGTGTGATAGTAAAACAACTTTCTAAGTATTTAAACAACATATAGGGTTATACAAATACGGAACTTTTTCGAGGATCGGTGCTTTGCCTTTTTAGAATTTTTTACTGAAACCTAAATATTTTTTTTAAAATTGTCCAAGTTTGGATAGGTCTGGGGGATACTGTGTCCGCTTACGTGAGCCCAATTTTACTTTACATGCTTTTGCATTAAGTTTTCTTTCCGGAACATATAAAAATTGTATATAGTCCCAAAGAAAATTTGTTTCTACAAAAGAAAAAATATAGGGACTTTTTTTAGGAAAAATCGTAAAAAATTAGGCCCATTTTACATGTTCCAACTTTGGATGCGTGTAACTTTTTACACGGACGAGATAACTGTTACCAAGTTTTTTTTGTTTTATTTAGAATTTTATTGCCAATATAGCTGATATTTTGAAAAAAAAAATTGACCCTCCGTAGGGCCGCCATATCTAAAAAACAAAAAAAAAAATCCAGCAAAATTAAAAAAAAAAATAAATAAACCTAAATATCTCTTCAACTGAAGGAGATAACCTACACATGTATGCGTATTTTTTGTAGACCTTCTCAAGGACTATTTATATTTTAAATTTCAGCTCATTCGGATCATAAATGAATTTTTGGGGATTTTTTTAAAAATTTTGAGACCCGAGGTGACCAACTTTGAGGGAGCACAAACTGGCCCGTATTACCCCTAGGAAGCTGAACAAATGTAATTCAATTCAAAAACACCTCAGCTCTAACCATGTGAAATTTTGTAATAATATCTCCAATAGTTCCCGAGATACCGAATTATTTCCAAAAAAAAAAAGTTTCTAAACCACTGTGCACCGGAGAACACTATAAGATGAAGCTAATTACTGTGAGTTATGGGTTTTGAAGCCATTAATGAGACTAGTGGAAAAGAAAAGATATACGTATTATATATCAACGTGTAGGAAATTATGTCCTATTTTCAAAAATATAAAAAATTTTTAAAAATTACAAAAATGATAGAAGACTTTTTTCAAAAATATGGGAATAAAAAATGGTAGCTGATTTTTCTGGAAAATATCAATATTTAAAATGCAATAAAAATTTTGTTTATGAATCGTTTTTAATGAAACTTTAGATTTATATAGAAACTTTTGATCGAAATACAAAAGTGAAAAAGAAATTAGTAAATTGTTTTTGAGAATCCCACAATTCCCAAAAAACTTTTAAAAAATCCCAAAATTTTGATTTTTTTGATTTTTGAATCTGTTGAACGCACCAAGCTCGGGGCTATGAAATCCCTTTGCACAATATTGAAGAACATATTGGGACTTAAAAAACAGGTCTTAATTTTTTGAAAGCAGCTATGCGATTTTAGAATATGTTGTCTAAAGTTGAAATTTTCATAAAAAATAGGTCTACTTCGGAAGGCTCTGGACCATGCAATAATACAAATTTTGATATTATTTTGCTTCTATAATATTTCCTGATATGTTACCTTTCAGAAAAATATAAACAAATTATATATCTTTTTCTCATTTTCCGTATAATTTAAAATTAATGTAGTTACTTTTTTCCAAAAAAAATGGCGGAAAAACGACTTTTTTTATTTTTTTTATGTTTGAATGCACATAACTTTTGACTCAGTAGATATTTTTTAACATTTCTTTCTTAAGATTATTAAAAAATTTGTTGTTAATTCAAAAAAAGACTCTTCAAGAAAATCGGGAAAGAATTGGATCCGTTATTAGCAAAATAGCAGACCAAGGTAGGCAAAAAAAATAAAATTTTACTTTTCAAATGCGAATAACTCGTAAACTATAAGAGATAATATGTGGCTAAAGCAATGTTTTTTGTAGATCTCGTCTAGTACATTCCATATATATAAAAATCTTTCAAATCGGATCGCAAACAAAAATTTGGCATCATTTTTAATTTTTGATATACCCGAGGTGCCCCACTTTGGGGCATTGTGGCTCGGCCCTCCCCCTTGGTTGTTTAAGCCCAAATTCAAAACTTAAACTTATCAACACCCCCTCTAGAGCCATGGGAAATTTTATTAAAATCGAGCTGTTCGTTTAGAAGTTACAGATTTATTTCCACTTTTTTTTTCAAATCCCCCACTGTGCGCCACAGTTGATTGTGATTTGAGCCCTTTTTATGGCATTTTCCATCACTTTGGCCAAAACTTCCGGCGATAGGTCCTCACATTCTTGAAGAATATTGTCTTTAAGAGCTGCAAGAATCTGAGTCTTGTTGACATAAACCCGCGACTTCAAAAAGCCCCACAAAAAGAAGTCTGGAGCGGTCAAATCAGGCGATCTTGCTGGCCAGTGCAAATCGCCAAAACGGGAGATTAGGCGCCCGGGAAATGCATCCTTCAGCATATCGGTTGTGGCACGTGCAGTGTGTGACGTTGCACCATCCTGTTGGAACCACATGTTTTCCAATCCCAATTCATCAAGTTGCGGCAAAAAGAACTCGTTGATCATTGCTCTCTAGCGCTCACCATTCACAGTAACCGAAGAAAAAAGGTCCGATGACTTCTCCAGCGAAAACAGCACACCATACAGTGACTTTGAGTGGGTGTAATGGCTCTTGGTGGGTTACACGCGGATTTTCAGTGCCCCAGAAGCGTAAATTTTGCTTATTTACGTACGCGCTAAGATTGAAAATGATCCTGATCACTCATGATTATTTTTGTTGAAAAATCATCTTCCTCTTGGTGGTGAATAAGGATGGCTTGAGCGTATGTTAGACGCGATTGGCGGTCAGCAGCTAACAGCTGATGCACCGTCTGGACTTTGTACGGAAACATCTTCAAATCTTGTACCAAAATTCGCTGTAAAGACCGTCGACTGATACCCATTTGCGTGGCACGTCGTCTCGTCGATGTCGACGGCGCTTCCATGACATCCTCGGCTACAGCAGCAATATTCTCTGCAGAACGGCTACTCCGGGGTCTGCCACGCCTGGCAGCATCTAGTGTTGTGCCAGTCTCTTCGAGGCGAGCGGCTAAACGTCGCAGCGCTTCACCAGTAGGCGTTGGACGGCCAGGAAATCTGCGACGAAATTCACGTTGTGTCAAAGTCACCGACCGATTATTGGTCAAATAAATAGTCAGAAATATTCCGCGTTCTGGAACAGTGTAGCATAACATTGTTTATTAACGTGTATTTCGCATGTGTTTTCTACACAAGTGTCAAAACAGAACTGACATTAAGGGCCAATCGCAAAATTTATAGCATTTTCTGATAGGAGGATTACTTTTGCGCCACCTTGTATGTATTTCCTTAAAGTCAAATTGTGTAATTAATTTTATTTCTCTTATGACAAAACATTGGGTGTATAACTTGAAATATGGGATTCTCTAATAATTTATATTTCATTTTGAATTGTACTTACACAGAAAAAAATAAAAATGAGTTTCAATTACGAAATTGATTATATTAATTAAAAAAATATTTGATTTTGCTCCAATCATCAAAATGATACTATTAATTAAATTAAAATTAACAATTTTAATTGAATTCCTTAACAAATTTCAATTAAATTTGTAATTTAATGAATTAAGTTTGTAATTGAAATTTTGCATTAAATCTACTAAAATATTAATTAGCACAATTCTGCAATTAATTGCAATTTCTAAATTTTATTTTAGTATTATATTTATTTTACATATAACAAAACATATACATATATTTAAAAAAATAAATTAAATTTACATTACATACATTATATATATTACATACATTACATACAATTTTAACTTTAGTGTTCTTCCTAACAGCAGAAGACTCGACGTCGTTAGTTGCAGTTTGACCATCAGCTGCACTAGTTGAAAAGCTGCTCGACTTTTGTTGCATTTTTCTGAATCTCGCTCCTTATGGACCAAAAGTATCTTGATATTCATCCGAACTGCCATGTTTACGTTTGCTGAACTTTATTTTTAATGGTGGTACTTTGCCAAAGTGTCTCCCTCTATTCCGCGACCTCTACATCTACGATTGACACTTCAGTCTTTGTGCTCCTCTTATTCTTCGTATCAGGCTTCGTATCAGGCTGCAAAAAATAATTGTAAACTTGTTTTTAAGTACGTAGTATATTGCCATTTACAATTACCTTTTCCTTCTCGATGATCTGGCTTCTTCAGCTTTCTCACTCTTGGCTTGTTATGTAAATTTGATTGGGCTTCTGGTGTTTTGGCATTCTCCTTTTGTAAAATGGGTCGAACATGTTGACAGAAAGATTTGTGTGTGGTTAGAATTTGTAAATCTTTTTTGGGTTATTCAATTTCTACATCAAACATTACTTACCTCAAAGAAAGACACTTGCCTCTCATAGTAGAATCTACACCAGATGGAATGTTCATATTCTGAGTCTTAATATAAATTTATGAAAAAAAAAAAAATATTGAGGAAAAAATATTTATTATTTTATTTTTCTTTTTCAACTGACATAATATTGATTTACTTTGAAGTGTTTTTTACAAAATAATCCTATTTAAATAAAACATATAATTAATAGAATTAAATATATGATTAAAAACAAAATCATAACCAATACAAATTTTAACTAAAAAATATTTTACAATATTTTTTTCTGTGTATCTGTTATTTATTCTCACTTAGATATTGAAAATTAAAGTGTAAACTTAAAGGTTTTTTTTTCTTCGAAAATTACGAATTTTGTGGCCACAAAGAGTCATATGAAGGAAGTTTTGCTTTACTTCTTTAATTTGAAAAAAAGTGCATACCGATTGTTCACCAAAGCTTATAGTGAATGTGCTCAATCGGTTTCAACGAGCAAAAGATGGTTTGTTCGGTCTAGAAGTGGTGAATTTGACAAGGAAGACAAATATCGCCCAGGCCAGCCATGAAGATTGTTGTAAAACTCAACAAGAGCTTGCAAAATCATTGGGGGCAACTCAACCAGCAATTTCGAAACCTCTGCCAGCAGCAGGATTCATCCAAGAGGAAGGGAAATTGAGTAACATACGAATTGATGCCGAGAGACCCTGAAAGAGGATTTTGCATGTCCGAAATGATGCTTGAACTCTTTAAAAGAAAATCGTTTTTGTGATAACCCGATGCGTAAGAGATCGTATGTGAAGCCCGGCCAACCAGCATAATCGACACCGTGACTAAAAAGGTTCTATATGGGCAGACCATCACAGGGAACCTGTACCGTATGCAACTGATTCGTTTGAAGTGAGCATTGACCGTATCCCGCCCAGAATATGCGGCCAGACATGAAAACGTAATATTTCATCATGACAATGCTTGGCCACTTGTTGCAATATATGTTAAAAGCTATTTAGAAATAAGGAGGTGGGGGGAAGTTTTGCCTCACCCGCCTTAAAGTCTGTGGTCCTTCAGAATACTATTTGTATAGATCGATGAACGCTCTCTCTCTGAGAGACGCTTCCTTTCATAACAGAGTATCCGAAATTCAGATATTCTAGCTATATTTAGCTAGATGAACAGTTTCTATTTAAAGCCTGCTTTACAATATTGAATGAAAGATTTCGTTAGCACTGAGTCGTTCACATAAATATGAAGTTAGACATTGTGAAACAGGCGATAAGACTTATTCATACAATTCATTTAAAGTTTTTATGGAAACTTTCCTTCAATTATTCATGCATTCAGACATTTGTCATTTTGTACATTTTCATTAAAACATTATTACATTTTTATACACATACTTAGTTACTTCCACTCTAAGTACCCAGCAGTTAAGCAAGTATATCAATGTATCCCTAATAGGGAGTGATTTTCGCTAATGTTTATTCACTTGGCTGACTCCAATTCGTATATTTTGGGTCATTTGATACGTATGTGCAGAGAGAGAAGACAATTTGTTACTTTATAAATGGCATCCCATGTAATCTAGCTGAAGTCAATTGTCACTTTAGTGTCTCTAAGTAACCTATAGTGTAGTCACTTTAAATGTGTATTTTGTACTGAAATTTTAAAGTAATTTTTTTACCCACCAAAAGTAATCTATTGGAGAGTTGTCGAATAATGGTTTGTTTACAAGCAATCGGTTATTGAACTGTCTATGAGATGTCATTTTAAATAACAATTCGAGGTCAATTAGTTATATAGCTGTTTGGGTTAGCTAGCCAGATAGGTAGCTAGTAAGTTAGCTGACTCTATGTAACCGGTATGTGAATCCTATTAGTTGACTACTTTCGATCAGCTATCACACAGTCTCATTGTTATCAAAAAGGGTCAATTGTTCCTTGCTTAGGACATGTGCGTTTTAAAATAACTAGTCTCGTAACTAGTTGCCACCCTAAGTTATGGTCTCCTAGAACTGCTGGGTATATATAAAATATTTACATATGTTTTCTATATATTAAAAATACTTACACATGTGAGAGTATGTATGTCAGAGCTTTTCTAGTTTTTCTTTGTGGTTTTTTTTCTATTTTAATTCGAAACAAAATTACAACATTGTAAACGTAAAGTACGATTTGTTTTTGTTATTTCCTTTTTGATATGAACAAAAAAAAATAAATAAAATACAAACTAGAGAAGCCCATCAATTTAACAAAATTATAATACTAGTGTTGTTTGTATTAGTTTTCTTATTTCCCTAATTTAATAATGTATTCATTAGTTACTCTGTATATTTAGTACAAGGCAGGATGCCAGGGAGTGGGGTGAAATGCATGTGTGTGCTGGTGGGAGTATTATTTGTAACCAAAATGTTACATCATCTAGCAAACCAACCAAAAACAAACAAGCAAACAGAAAAAAAATGTGTAAAAATCCTTCAAATGTGGCCACAATATTGTGGTTTAATTGTTAACAGGCCAAATGAAAACTGTAAATGACCATACTATGAATGTATGGCAGAGAGGGAGAGGTAGAGGGAAAAAGAGCATTGAAAGTTAATTAAAGGAAAATAATACATTATTATTATTATTATTATTATTATGTACTTATTATATGTAGCAGTTGTTGACAGTGTCGGTTTATATAATCTCCATATGTTATTTGCAGAAATGTGATTTAATTATTTTGAATGGCCTTCGGAATTATTTATTTATTTTGTGTTACAATTGCAATAAAGTTAAAGTTTATTCTAAACTAATTTACCAAGCAGGGTATCATACATAATAAGTTCGATGTAGAGCCATATATCAGAGGCTCTGATTCGAATCGAACTCGCAGCCTTCAGTCTGATAGGCCATCTAGCACCAAGATCAACTAGTCTACCGGGTCGTCCTTTACAGAATTGTAGTGAAACAGCAAATGATTTACATAATAAAATCTTGAACTTAACATCCCACAGTGGGGTAGAACTATAACATTTTCAACATAAATCTGTCATTTCTACAACAGGCTAATCCGATTGATGAAATTTCACATAGGTGTAACAGAGAAATATTCGAATTTTAATTTTGACGACTGAGCGAGCCCACATTTTTATATATTTTTGAAGGCATTTCAACAATTATAGCTTTAAAATATAAAACGCGTATAATTTGCTAATAAGGTTTAAAGTAGGTTCTTCAGTATTAATACATTTTATATCAAAATTTTTAATTCAGGCTAAGTGTTCTAAAATCACAACATTCCAATACAGAAAACAGTTTCAAATACTTTGATATATTTCAAATTATTCATATAATTTTTATACCAGTTCCGTGCCTTATATGGACTTTATGTGCAAAATTCCAAAAAATATGAAAATTGTAATTTTTCATTGTTTTTAGATTTTCTTTAATGGTATATTTGGTTTCACCTTTACATTAGCGTTCAAATACTGTACCAACGTAACAAATTTCATTAGGGGTATTCACAATATGTGCATTTGTATTGTAAATTCATGCAATGGTTTATTTATGTATATTTTGTTAGTGTAAAGTAAAAATGCAACATTTGCACAAGATTGTGAGTTGGGCAATTGTGTTATGTTAACGAATGCACCTTTTCTTAAATACTAGTTGACCACCCGGCTTTGCTCGTCAGCTATTTACAAATGTTAGTTCTTCAAGAATTTTTTAACTTTTTTTCTTTACATACCATCTCCTGAAAATTTCGAATAGAATAAAAAAAAAAAACAGTTAAATCGTGAAATATTAGAAAATTATGAAAATATGACTGATAAGAGACCTTGTGAATTGACGATATGGATTTATTTTTTGTGTAAATATGCAGTATTTTTAAAATATCAGATACAATTTTACAACGACTTCCACTAAAATTAACGATTTTGTTGAGAAAAAAGTATTTTCGATTATTCGAACTAAATTTCAGAACTATATTTTCTACTAGTCCAGACATTTTGAGTTTGTTCCATTTTTAATGAAAAAAATGTTTTTATTTATTTCAAAAATATATTATTACAGAGTTTATTATTACATTAAAAGTGCATAATTTTTAATAGGGATCCTTCACAGTTCTTTACAAATTTAACTCATTTGTTATCGAATTTTAGGATTTGCATTCCCAAAGCTGGGAATATCCAACGGAATACAGTTTTCTATAACTTTTGTCAGCCCTGGACCGAACTTTTTTTTATTATTTCTTAAGAATTATGAGATTATTTTTCTTCGATTTATTTTGATTTTTATTAATTAAGTACAGTGAGGCCTTGATTATCCGTTATTCGATTAACCGGCAACATCAATTATCCGGGAAAGAAAAAGAAATTGTTTTTGGATCGATCTAAATTTGTTTGCATCGATTAACCATAATTACCTCCATTATCCGGGATTAAAATTTGTTCAATAATTTTTGAACATCTAACACAATGTGAATAAACGAAAATGGGGAATTCCCTCGATCGATTTGTAAAGCCAACATTTTATGATATTGTTCCATCGATTTTTCAATAGCTCTTGGCATGAGACATTACAAAAAAAAAACAAAGTCGTTCTTTGGAAACCGAAAATCCTTAAAAAACTCATAAAAACCAAAGGAAGATTTTACAATTCATGAATAATTCCGGAAGGAACGATTTAAAGGAACTCCAATTTCTGGATTAACAGTGAAGGAAAATCTAAAATATTCCACTCAAAATTTAAGAAAAAAACTACATTGTATTCACAAACTTAATGCTGCAGGAGAACAATATTCAGCTGATTAGCTGCCACAATGGAAAAATTAAATGAATTCAAATCAATGAAAAAAACTCACCAATGAGATAATGGAGAATGGAAAGTGTTTACTTGATAGAAGTTTGGCTTGCCATAATGAAAATTTCATAGAATGACACTCAAAGAAGAGACTTACCTCATTAGTTTGCGTTAATGCTGCTGGTACACACAAGTGCAAAGCATTAGTTATTGGAAAGAGCTTTAAAAAATATCCATGAGGAAGGTTTAACAATAACTTAGTACCAGAAGTGAGAGAGAATTTTAAGAAAATCAGTCAAAAGATGATAGTAGAATCATTCTGCCATTGGACAACATGCAGACGTGCAGGATTTCAATGCTGAAAACGTTATTGTGAAATTTTTTCCACCAAATTGGACGACTTTAATCCAACTGATGGATCTGTGTGAAATATGGAGCTTTAAATGTCATTATCGACAAACTGTCATCATTAAAAAACTTCTAAAACTTGGTACTCAATTGACCGGGAAAATTGATTATCCAGAATGCTCCCGGTCCCGACTGTACTTAGAATTACATAGTCTACCTATGTAGAAAATTTCATTGCGACATGTTAATTAACAGACATTTCAAATTTTTACCAAAAATAGCAACTTTTGGACCAAACAAACTACTCCCATTCCCTATTCTGTATTCAGTAATTCGCTTCTTCAGAAAACGTAAAACTAAAATTTCATTCGGAAAGAAACCACTTTCAGTTTTCAAAGTGAGATTAATATTGTAATTTTGTAATTATATATTTCTTATCAATTTCTGTACCAAAAACTTCACATTTGTTTTAATATTGGGTGTATTTTATTTGGAACTTTTGTACAATATAAATTTATTCAAAGTATAGCCCATTGTTAGCTATGACCTTTTCCCATCTTGCTGGCAACATATGGATTCCGAGCCAAATGTACTTCTCATCTTTTAAGACCAAAAACGAATAAAGCCAATATCACATACTCTGTTTAAAAGTGAAGCGTATCCCAGAGAGAGCGTTCTGCTTCAATCAAAACAAATAGTAGTCGCACGGGGACGGTCTGGACTATAAAGCGGGTGAGGCAAGACTTCCTAACCACTTAATTCTAAATACATTTATCCAGGTATTGCAACATTTGGCCTTGTGTTGTCATGATGGAATATTACGGTTTCATGTCTGGTCGTATATTATGAGCGTTTTTGGGCCAATGCTCGCTTC
Source organism: Calliphora vomitoria (assembly GCA_942486065.2). Classification (NCBI taxonomy): domain Eukaryota; kingdom Metazoa; phylum Arthropoda; class Insecta; order Diptera; family Calliphoridae; genus Calliphora; species Calliphora vomitoria. Next base: position 109,114,017 of record OW818030.2, on the reverse strand, counting down.
AAACGAAAATATGCGTTCGGTACATGTTCCCTGTGATGCTCTGGCCAGATTCATAATAAATGGAAACTCATAATAAATGGAAACCTTTTGGCCCAACCAAATACAGCGCATTTTACGTTAGCGCCCTGGAACATGGCTTTCGACTGGTTGGCTGGGCTTGACGTACGATCTCTTATGCTTCGGGTTATCGCAATGGATGCATTTTTCATCGCAAGTCGTGATTCGGTGTAAAAGTTTAACCTTCGCTTTTATAGTATCTACCGAGGTAGATATTTTGATATTCAGTTGTTAATAACATACACAGTTTTTATCAACTTTAAAATTGATTTCAGCTCAGTTATCAAAATTTGGCCACTTTTTAGAAAATAAAAAATAAACAATTTTAAAATAAGATTATGTTAGTTTTTTTTTATATTTTTTGTGTATACGGCTTTATAAATATATACCGTGGAAAATTAATTTGATGTATTCTTGGCGAGTAGCTCTCTTTCTTTTATACTCTCTGTAGCAACCACCCTTTTGCTGTAGTGTATACTGTAAACATCATTTCGGACATTCAATATCGTCTTTCAAGTTCTCTCGGCTTCAATTCATATGGTACCTAATTTTCCTGCTTTTGGATGAATCCGGCTACTCAAAAATATTTTGAAATTGCTGCTTGAGTAGCTCCTAATGATTTTGCAAGCTCTTATTGAAGTTGACAACAATCTTCATGGAGTAATGCTTCCAATTCTAGGTCTTCAACCTTTTTTAGCTGGCCTGGGCGATCTTTGTTTTTCGTGTCGAAATCATCACTTTTGAACCGCATGAACCATCTTTCGCACGTTGAAACTAATGGAACACATCCACCATTAGCTTTGGTATGCAATCGGTGTGTTTCAGCGGAAGTTTTTTTCAAATTGAAGAAGTAAAGCAAAACTTCCCTCATATGACAATTCGTTAGTACAAAATTGGATATTTTGCTGTTCAGTAATTAAGTGAGAATATATGACAGATATGTACCCTTCAAAATGACATATAAGTTATTAAAAACAAAAATCGCATTCTAAAGATATCCATTGTATATCCCCCATTATTAAGTCATACAACCAATATAAAAAACACTGTCAAATTAAAATCTGAGATACAGAATTATAAAACACGAAATCTGAATAACCAAAAACGAAATCGATCAGAATTAAAACTGCGGATTTGAAAACGTGTGACATATTCAATTACCTTTCCTGCGCACAGTGGCGCCTGTGCGTCGAAAAGGTAATTGAACAGCTGATGTTGCAAAAATCAAAAATTTCGTGTCCACCTACAAAATAATGAACAAGAGGAAATTGTCCAACGATTTTAAATATTTTACTCTTATAATCAGATTTTTGGTTCAGACGATATAGCTCTTCAAAGTTGACTGATTTTCAGTGTTCAAAAAAACAGATTATTACCAGTGCGTCCCCTGCTTGAACTACAGAAGACATCACTAAACCCCTACTATGAAAAGTTTATCGAATTTTTTTTTTTTTTTCAAATCCATAAAAAATGTTAAACATTTTGTAATTTTCCAACTGTTTTTTATAATTTCATTAAATAAATTAAATTTTATTTATCAAATATCTAACCTTAAATAACAAAAATTTCTGTTAATAAATTTGCCAAACAAATAAGGAAAAATATAATACATATTCAACTTAATGATGAAAAGCTAAAGAAAAATAATTATTAAGATACAATACAAGATACGAATATATTTAAGAGCAACGTTACAAGGTACACTCTTGTATCTATTGGCGTAGGTCAAGTGGACGGGTAATAAGCACTTGTAGCTTGACATTGTAATTCAACGACTCAATTGTTTGCATGCATCAGCGATTAAATATCACCATCATCATCACCACCTTCGTTATAAGCACCATTATTAACAACAGCAGCATCATAAAATATTTGCAATAGAAAAAAACGAAAACAAATTTTAATGTCAATTAAATAGTGACAACGTGTTCAAAGCTCTATATCAGTGGTCGGCATGAAGACAAGGATTGCCTTCTCTTTCTTAAACTGCTGTAATCTGACCAGATTTTATGATGTTGGTTTATTTTTTATAACATTCGTATGGTTTACAGCTAAATAACCAATCCACTTCGGTGCTTGGGTGCTATGAGTACCGTCTATTGTTTTCATATACGTCATTTTATATATTTAGAACTCTGGTCGCCAATTTCTTTATCTGTTGTAATCTGTGCAGCAATTGTGATTTCTGTTTGTTATTTGATAATTTCTAAGAATTTCATTGACATTCATGTTGTTTACAGGTAAATAACCCCTAATATTCGGACTCTAATGTCTTCGAGAGCCGACCACTGATTTAGAGGTATTTGTAAAAAATAGTGTGCTCAATTCAAATGATTATTAAGAATTTATAAAAACTAAAGATGCTGAAAACTAAAGTTTTTCAGATTTTAACATATACTTAAAAATTAGTTTTCTTGAAAGTTTAAGAAAAAAATGCCTGCTTAAAGTCATTATTAATTCATGTAGCGGATGCATTTAAATTACAATTTATTAGGCTGAGTATGTGTTTGTAAATATGTGCTCATGTGTGTGTGTGTGTGTATTTTAATAGACTCTAGTGTTAATTTATAGAGCATTTTCCTCAATGTATACATAGAGTAGTTAAATAAGGAAGACAGCATCTACTTTTCTGATTATGTACTTAGAACACTATAAAACAGTGGGCATGGAAAATGGAAAAAAAGAAATAATTCAAAATAAATTTCATAGAAGAACATAAAAACATAAAAAAAATGTCGCATAATTGAATAGAAGTAACCACTTAGGTATTGATAGCGATAAAAAATTCACATCAAGGCATATTACCTTACATAGTTTAGCTATGATTGGTTAAATTGTCTCATATATTTGCAATTCACCAAACGTTGTCTTGGAGATATGAAAGAAATTTGTGTCATTTTCTAAGCTTCATCTCCCACTGTCTTGTTGTGTGCGTAAGTTAGAGATGATTTTTTCGTTTGAATTGAATGCAGATAGTATGTAGCTTGTGTTCTAGTTTTATGTTAAAGACACATCCATGCATTTTATAAAACATAATAAATATATACACACACATATTTACTTACTTATGCACATACAAGAGTAATACTTAGTATGTGTATATAAATTATATATAAGCCATCACAGTCTGTCTCTACAACGTCTATGTATTTTCATTTACATACATACACGAGGATGTTACATTGTACACATTTTCTTGCTCTTGTTTCAGCTTTCAAAATGGGATATAGAATTTTTTCAAATTCTTCCTTCTTACAATAAACAGTCTACTTGAAGTATTTTAAAAGAGTCCTTACGGGGGGAAGGAACCCTCATTGGTGTAAACAAAATTTATGTTTCTATAGATAATGATAATGCAACATGAAACATTTTCTATACACAAATTTATGATTCGTGGAATGTGAACACAGTATCGAAATATTGATGTTTACAGAATATCTTGCTTAACTGAATATGTTAACGATAATTGTTTATAGAAAATTTTTCATGTTATCAATAACTGAGGAATTTTTTTCTTTAGAAAATGTTCCATATAAAAATTTTTTTAGACAATTTTCCATCTTCTATATATTGTTACGAATTTGCAATAGCGATTTGAATTTAACAGTCTATAACAACTGCCTGCATCATTCATCATGTTTATAAACACGTCCATCAGTAGAAGCTTCTACTTATCAACAATGTTGAAAGCATGGTTATTAACATCGTTTATAAGTATGGCAACACTGCATGTTTAAGCTGCTAACATTGACATCGAAAGCTTTGAAATTAGAACATACTAGTTTGTCCATTAAGAGCATTGTAGAAGATTCACAAAAGATGGTGCGTCTATAAATATCATCATTGTCGCTGTTAGAGTTAACATCAACTGTAGTGTCCATTTCTGCGAATTGATAAATGTGTAAATAGACACTAAGTGATTATTTAGACTGCTGTTGTTGTACATTGGAATAAATAAAGAGTTGTTACTGTTTTTTTTTTTTTGCAATCAAAAGTATCCAGTTTATTTAAAGGAAATAAACCCCGTTTTTAAAAGGTAAAAACGTAACATTATATACAAATGAATATGTGTATGTATGAATGGCTTAGAGGCTGCCACTCTAAAGTCTGATTTTTGATTTGCGGTCTGTGTGGGCGGAGGGGCGTGGCAAAATCAAATTCAATAAAATACCATCACGCCATCGACGAACATGCTTGTGCATTTGCTGCAAGACCCTTCTGCCGAAACATTCTCAAAACAACTTTTGGTCATCGGAAATGGAAAAATTCCAATTAATCCCGTCACAAATGAGATTTCGATCCCGCCGAACTGCTACCAAAGGCAACTGTATATTTCAAGTCGACAAGGTATTCTCAAGTCTTACAACCAACTACAAAAATTTGAATTGGCTGTGGGAACGTTCAATTTTGGAACCAAAAAATTTTGGAACCAAAAAATTATAATGTCAACAAGCTCAATAAGCAAATTCAATTGAAACTGCCTGGCGAAACAATGAAATACAAATCGATTGACACAGTAATGAAATAATGGCGGAAGAATTAAATACACATCGATTGACACAGTATTGAAGGAGGCACAAGCCGTCAATTATCTTAAAGAATGCCAGCACATGTGTTAACATTGAAGATTGGATCACCGATAATGCTTCTCCGCAATTTAAAGATTAATCATTAAAAAAAGGCCACCAAATTTAATTGAAGCAACAATCATCGGTGGCAGTTTCAAAGGCGAAGACGTACTGATTCTACGCCTACCGATGATTTCCAACGACTTACCATTTGAATTCAAGCAAGACAAAGCACAAGGCCAATCGTTTACTATTGCTGGCTGACATATGGAAAATTCATGTTTTTCAAGATGTATTCATAAATATAATATCCCATTTGCCTTACATTTTTATTCCTTTATTCCATTTGGGAACATAGGGCTTCTACATTCAAATTTCAACTAATTCTATCATTATAGATTAATTTAATTGCATCAAAAGATTTGTTAACTTTTTTAAGTTCATTTAAAATTTTTCTACGCCATGTATTTTTTGGACGACCGGAGCGCCGACTTCCTTGGGGATTCCATTCTAAGGCGGCCAATAAGTTTGCGGATAGTATGTCCTATACATCTCCATTTTCTTCTTGTTATTTGACAAACTATTGGTTCTTCCTTTGTTAGCCTCCAGAGCTCTGTGTTTGTGATTTTATTTGGCCAAAATATCCGACATATTATTCGTAGACACTTGTTTGTAAATACTTGGAGTCTCTTGCTCCAAGACCGACGCTCGCTTTCAATGAAATCATTGACTGTAACCGCTGAACAGAACGCCGTTTTCGGGACTACCAATGCGCCGTCTGCTTTCCATAAGTAACCTCACCTGTTGAATCAACCCTTGGCTATGGAACTAAGAAACCAGCTGCCATTCCTTTGGCTAGATTTTGGTCACCCCCGGGTATTTTATTTCCCCAGTCTAGCGAACCCCACACATACATTCTTTTATTTTTTTTAAGGGCATAGCATGGCACTGTACTTATAGATATCTGCTACAATACAGATAGTAAGTGTTTCGGGTGCGAAGTCAGGTCGGGGGAGCTTTTGTTTTGTTCGACAGTGTTTATTAAAATCGAGATCGAGATGCAATATAAAACAAATGTTTTCTAAGGGCCAGCAACGCAGACCGGGTTCTGCTAGTTATCTATAACTGAAAAATTTCAATATAACTTTAAATTTTATTGATAATTGTACAATTTCATATAAATCGATTACATGGAAAATTTTCCAAGAAAATTCTTCAGATATCGATAGCATGGACAATTTGAATAAAAAAATGATCTATATCAATAACGTGGAGATATATAATATTGTGAGTTGTTGCTGTTCTATAGGAAATTGTTCAGTTATCGATAGCATGGCAAATTTCCAGTTTAAAATTGTACAGTTATCGATAACATGATACGTTATTTAAAGTAAATGATGCAGTTATCTGTAACATGGACAAGTTTTTATTGAAAATTGTGCAGTTATCGATGAGATTTTTGTATAATTAAAATTAGAAGTTAATTTATTCTTAAAAAGCATAAGTTTGAACTGCCAAACGTCACGATAATTTTGATCCACTCAAACCAAGCGGTAGATATGTAAGTAAATGTAAGTAGTTGGTAATATATAGCAGGAATTGGCAGGTGGGTGGAGTAATTTTCAACACTAGCCTGTTCGCTGGCATTAGCGCGACAAGACAATATATTCACACTTTAACTTACTGATGTTGTTGGATGATTCATAAAATGTGTCTCTGTTGAAAAAGAAAAGAAAAATTTAAGAAATAAAGATGTGTTAAAGGTACTTGAAGCATCTGTAGGATACTTATTTAATACAATGTGTCGCACATAGAGTGTGTATTAAATAGGGAGTGTATGTGTTTATGTTATTAGCATTAAATACACATATACATTCTCATTTATGCCACAGTATATAATTATAGATTATGTATTTACAGTACTAGTATTTAGATTCCCTAAAGGAAACAGGGGCAAGTCACCAGTTTTGTCAACTATTTTGGCGACATTGTCAACGAAGCGTCTAAATTTTTTTATATTTTTTTTGATGAGAAAAAAAAAAATGAATTTGAAGACGACTTTTCCAACTGTTATGAATTTGCAACTTTTTGTTTGTTAATTTGTTTAATACAACGTCATATGTAAACCAAATAAACAGTTTCATTATCGACATCAGAAAAGTACCAAAAGTGTAGACTAGAATTACTAAAATGTACTAGCGAGACTCTGGTTCCAATGTATTCATTTGGTCCCAATAGAAGTATCTAGTCAATAGTACTATGGTTAGTAGTAGACTTCCAATGATAAGCACATGTTAAATGTCTATAGCAAGTAGCATTGTCTGGGGTATAATAAGTCACTAGTACTGGTGGCTGTGTCAGTAGTAAGTCAGTACAGTTTCACTATTGATATTTCCTGCAGGGATATATAGATTGTATCTGCACCTAAAATAAATGTTGCCTTGAAAAGGTCTAATATAATTCTTTAGTATTGAAGAAAATGCTTGTAAATTATCTATTTCAAACTAAAATTAAAATATTTTATAAAATTTTTCAACTTTTAATGGATATTATTGTGTGTTTCCATTATTCGACTAAACCAAATTTTGAAATTTCTGGAATCTTGGCATAAAATTGCTCTGTACAATTAAGGGCACGTTTAATATAGTAAATACGTATTAAGAATAAATATGACAAAGACAGTTTTTGTATTTTTGAATTTCTTTCCTTCTTTATTTTTGATATAGACATTAAGTTTGAGTTGCTTATAAATGCAGTTGATACAAGTTAGTACATTGATTTTTCTTTAGCTGTTTCTGTTTTAATATTATAAATGTTATTTAAATTCCATGCATTTCTATGTAGTATGTCTCCGCTAATTTCTATTGTATATTCACATATATGTTTATGTACATGGCGTATCAGTGTTTGAGTTTAAGAGCTTCTAACCACCAAAAGTTTGACATGAAAAATGTAATGTAGATATAATCCTGCTCAGACTTGTTGTATTTCACATTAACAATGGGTGACTATGAGACAAATGGATCACATTTAAAGGATAGCTAAGAAATGTATCTGAACGCATTTAAGTTTCTCGAAACATCCTGTATTCTTATAACTATTCTACATATTTTAATAACTAGTACGTTTGATTATGATACTCATTCATACATGTGTGTTTAATATAATTATTTATTATATGAATGCAAGTGACTTTGTGTGTGTGTCTGTGTATAATCAAGTGAGTGTCTTTTGTTCTTCAGCCAGCTACTTGTGTATTTAAGGATGTGTTCATATATTTTACACTTTATTTTATGCTTGTTTTTGCATTTAAATGACACAGTGAGTGTTTGTCTCATGCTTATGATAACATACATGGACACACATACATGAATAAATAATATCTATGTTGGAAAGTTTGTATATTCTATTGTTTGCCTTTTATTAACAAATATTTCCATTTAAAGCTAATAAGTTGGGTGATGATAATTTTTCATACAATGCAAATAAAATGAATTTAATTTTATGAAACAATATTTCATTCATTGTTGTTAAGATTACCGGTGAATAATGGAGAAATGACGAGTGCCGTGAAAGCCTGTAGTGGGTAAAACTAACTTAAAAATGCGTGAATTTTAATAGATGCTGTATGTTTTGAACGCGGTTTCTGTTTTTAATAAATTATATGTAATTTTGAAGGGTACATATATTTGTCATTTATTTTCGCTTAGTTATTGAATATTATAATGAAAAAACAAAGTTTTTTTGCTTTGAAAATGACAAATTTTGTTCCCACAAAGAGTCACATGCGGGAAGTTTTGCTTTACTTCTCCAATTTGAAAAAAAGTGCCGCTGAAGCACACCGATTGCTCACCAAAGCTAATGGTGAATCTGTTCCATCGGCTTCAAAGTGAGAGACATGGTTTGTGCGGTTCAGAAGTGGTGATTTTGACACGGAAGACAAAGATCGCCCAGAACAGCCAAAAAAGTTGGAAGACCAAGAATTGGTAGCATTACTCCTTGAAGATTGTTGTCAAACTCAACAAGAAGTTGCAAAATCATTGGGAGCTACTCAAGCAACAAGTTCAAAATGTTCGCTAGCAGCAGGATATTGATGTTAATAATGTATTTTTGTTAAGATTTAGTTAACACCCTTTTTGTACTTATAATTTGTAGAACCTTGTTTTATATTTGAGAACTGTTTTTAAATTAATATTCATTCGAAAATAAACTTTTACAATAAAAGGTTATGAGCCCAGGAAGCTCTTGAAAAATAATTAAAAATATTTTCTGAAGTGAAAATTTTTTCAAGTCAAAATAAAAAAAAAATTTTTCAAGATAGAAGAAAAATTTGTTCAAGACAAGAAGAAAATACAAAACCGAATATGGATTTTAGCAAGAACATCAAGACTCTTAAAGGTGAAACTGAATGGCCAATGTGGAAAAGAAAGATTAGAGATCTTTTGGATTATCATGAAGGAACTTTGGATGTAATTGATAGAATATTACATAAGCCAACTCCTCTAGAACCAACAGCCACAGCAGAACAAAAGAAATTGTATCAAGAACAAAGCGGTTTGTACAGAAAAGCCAACAGTTATGCAAAATCGGTTTTGTGCAGTTCAATAAGTGATGATATTTACCAAAAAGTTATGGATAAAGAAAGTGCTGCAGATGTGTGGGATGCTCTTAAAAATCTTTTCGAAGCAACAGCAAAAGATCAATTGTTCAAGATATGTGCAGATTTTTTCTCGTTCGTTTGGGATGACAATCAAGATGTCACAATGCATATTGCCAAATTAAAAGGATTATGGTTCGAATTCAACAATGGACTAAAAGAAAAGAATTTAAACGAATTACCAGATCTATTGCTAGTGGGTAAGATTTTGCACATACTACCATCAAAATTCGACACATTCAAATCAAGTTGGATGATGTTAAGCAAAAATGAAGACAAAACATTTGAAGAGTTATGTATGCAAATAACTATGTATCAAAGGAACTTTGGAAAAGGCGACATTACCACCACTGAAGAAGCACTTGTTGCAAACTATAAATTTAATAAATTAGAAAACTCTAACAAAGTTAACAAGAAGAATAGTGATGTTTGCAACTATTGTAAGAAGAAAGGACATTGGGTACGTGATTGTCGTAAGTGGGCAGCAGATGGTAAGCCTAGTAAAGAAGCAAATGAAGCCAAAGCTGTGAGTCAAAAGTGTTTGCCTGTTTTTTGTGAGAAAGCAAATGTGGTGCAAGATGCCGATACCACATGTTGGTGGATTGACAATGGAGCAACACGTCATATAACTAATAGTCAAGACAATTTTAAAGATTTTGAGTCGTTTTCAAGTCCAAATTTTATAAGAGCAGCAGGTAAAGAAGTACTACAAGCCATTGGTAAAGGTACAATAGAAATTGAATCGAAAGTCAAAAACAAAACAGAGAGACTGTGTTTAACAGACGTTTGGTATGTACCTAACATCACAAGGAATTTATTCTCAGTGTTATCAGCTCAGGATAAACAACCAAATAGCAGATTTATATCGACAGCTACCAGCTGTAAACTATTTATTGATAATGAAATAGTTTTATGTGGTTCAAGATCAGTAGGTGGTTCACTTTATAAAGCCAATATAAAAGCGATAAAGCAGTATGGTATGGAACAAGTCAATGAAGTTCAAGATTCCGATTTACTTCAACTTTATCATGAAAGATGGGGTCACCAAGACAAACGACACATACAGAAGATGCTTAAATTAGAAATGGGTATTACTGTTAAAGATGATAAAACTGTATGTGAGCCGTGTATCTATGGAAAAGCTCATCGGTTACCGTTTGGTCATAGAAATAAAGCTACATGTCCCGGTGAACTCGTGACAGCTGATGTCTGTGGACCATTTAGTGAGTCATTTTCTAAAAAGAGGTACCTGGTGATTTTTAAAGATGCATATACGAAGTATCGTTTTGGGTTTGTTGTAAAACAAAAGTCTGAAGTTAAAGACTGCTTAGAAGAAGTATTAATGCTAGCAAATAATCGTGGTCATCATATAAAAGAATTGTTAAGCGACAATGGTGGTGAGTTTGACAACCATGAAGTAAAGTCAATTCTAAAGAAGAATGGTGTCATACAAAGACTAACAGCCCCTTATACGCCACAACAGAATTGTGCTAGTGAAAGAGAAAATCGTACAGTTGTAGAGATGGCTCGTACATTCAAATATTCCAATACAGAAGCAAAGTTTCCGGACGCCATATGGGCTGAATTAGTAAGAACAGCAATATATGTACTAAACAGAACTGGCAAATCATCAGTAGAAAATAAAAGTCCTTATGAATTATGGATGGGGAAGAAACCTAGAGTGCATCATTTAAGAATCATATCATGCGAATGTTATGTTCATATTCCTAAGCAAAAGAGAAAGAAGATGGATGCTAAAGCTACAAAAGGCTTTCTTATTGGTTATGACGATGATGAGCGTTACCGAGTTTACATCAAAGAGAAACAAGAAGTTATACTTTCCAGAGATGTCAAATTTGTTGAAAAAGTTAAATCATGCCTGTCTGATAATCAAAATGATGAAGAAGACGACAACAAAAATGTAAATGCTGAAGATGATAATGAAGTTAAGCTTAAGTTTGAAGATTACAGAAGTCAAAATACTAATAATAACGCCAATGAAGAACCTGAATTGATAGATGAAGAACAACAAAACGAAGAACTGATAGAAGAAGAACAGCAAAGTGAAGAAGAACTTTTTGATGATGCTATAGAAGATGACTATTTAGATGAAATCGTCATATCAGATGATGATGTTCAAGAAGTTATTACTGATGACAATTCTAATTTAATATTATCAAAACGATTAAGAAATCGTACTTTGATATCAAATCCTAGATATGATGACTTTGTTATGGAAATTCAAGATTTTATAAATAAAATTGAAACCCCTATGAGCTATAAAGAAGCTATAAATGCTAAAGAAAGTAAACAGTGGATAAAAGCTATGGATTCTGAAATTAATTCCCTAAAAGAAAACAAAACATGGGAATTATCAGATCTTCCAAAAGGCGCAAAAGCTTTACCGTCAAGGTGGGTGTTCCGTGTAAAGATGAATCCAGATGGTTCCATAGAGAAGTTTAAAGCCAGATTAGTTATAAAAGGATTCACACAGAGAGAAGGCATAGATTACACAGAAACCTTTAGCCCAGTAGCAAGATTAGCAACAATACGTGCAGTGTTGAGTATAGTAGCTAGCAATAATATGCACCTATTTCAATTTGATGTTGCAACAGCTTTTCTTTACGGCGAATTAGAAGAAGAAATATTTATGAAACAACCTGAGGGCTATAGCGATGGTACAAAAAGAGTGTGTAAATTAAAGAAAAGTTTGTATGGTTTAAAACAAGCTCCTCGTTGCTGGAATAAAAGATTAGTAAAATATTTATTAAAGATTGGATTTAACGTTTGTGAAGCTGATCCGTGTCTTTTCATAAGAATCAAAAATGGAAAGAAACTTATTTTGGTACTATATGTAGATGACGGTTTGGTTGCAGGAACAGACGAAATTGAAGTTCAAAATTTATTAAAAGAGTTACGAGCTGAATTTAAAATTACATCTAAAGAAGCGAATTATTTTTTGGGTTTGGAGATAAAGAAAGAAAATGGTGTAATACGAATATCTCAAACAGCGTATGTTAAGAAAATACTTGAGAGGTTCAATTTTGATGAATGCAGACCAGTATCAACTCCAATGACCAAAATAGTAGAAGATTCCGAAACAGGGAAAGCTGAGGACTTATCTAAATTTCCCTATCGACAAGCAGTGGGAGGAATTATGTATTTAATGCTTGGTACTAGACCAGATCTTGCATACAGTGTTGGATACTTGTCTAGAACTTTAGATAATCCCTCAAAAGAAGATATCGTCAGAGTAAAAAGAGTATTTAGATATATTGCTGGTACAAAAGAATATGGAATTACTTATACTGCTGACAATAACTTAAAGTTCGAATGCTACAGTGATGCTGACTTTGGAGGATGCTTAAAGACTGGTAGATCGACATCAGGAATTATAATAAAATACGCTGGTGCTGTAATTTCATGGATGAGTCAAAGACAGCCGATAGTAGCAACTTCTACAACAGAAGCTGAAATTGTTGCTGCTACTGAAGCTACCAAAGAAATTATATGGTTAAAAAGGCTATATTCCGAGTTAATTTGATACAAGGATGTTCCTGTATTGCAAGTGGACAATAATGCTGCAATAAGATTAGCTCAGAATCCAGAGTTTCATCGTCGTACTAAACACATTGCGTTGAAACATTTCTTCATTCGTGAAAAGGTATCTGAAAATGAAATTTGTGTTACACGAATATCAACTGAAGACCAACTAGCTGATTTGATGACGAAACCACTACAAGCAACAAGGTTGAAATATTTAATAAGTAATTTGGGACTTTCAAATGTTAACAAATTATCTTAACAAGGGAAAGTATTGATGTTAATAATAAGGGTACTCATTTAAACGCTTAAGTTTCCCATATGTGTAAATGTTCAAATTTGCGCGACGTGTTTCATGAACACACCTTTTCAATTTTGTGCAAGTTTACACAGAAAATTTATATTTGTTAAAAATGTCAAATAAAAATAAATTCAACAAAAGCTGTAAAAAAAAGTTTTTCAAATTGTATGAATTTAAATTCTAAAAATGTTGAATGAAAATTAAATCTTTGGAACAAACGATGATATACATAGTTTGGAAGATTTTGTTTATGTTCTAGCTGTTGGTTAATGTTTCCATACACATTGCCATTCAATCCAATCATTCTGTTCCAAAGTTACACAATTTTCACATGCACAAAATATTTATATTTTATTTGATTTTTATTTTCATAAATAAAAGTAAACAAAAGCAGCTGATTAATCAAATGCACAATAAATTCAAGTTTGCGAGTCTAAATTGTCGCGCAAACTTATCGGAGTTGTGCAAACGAATTTCCATACATTTTTTGACAGTTCATTTGCGAGAGTGTAAAAATGCACAGATTGCACAGTTTGCGAGGCTTTTAAGCGTTTACATGAGGACCCTTAATGTATTTTTGTTAAGATTTAGTTAACACCCTTTTTGTACTTATAATTTGTAGAACCTTGTTTTATATTTGAGAACTGTTTTTAAATTAATATTCATTCGAAAATAAACTTTTACAATAAAACAGGATTCATCCAAAAGCAGACAAATTGGGTACCGTACAAATTGAAGCCGAGAGACATTGAAAGATGATTTTGCATGTCTGAAAGGATTCTTGAAAGCTATAAAAGAAAATCATTTTTGAAACGAATCATTACTTGCGATGATAAATGGATCCATTGCGATAACCCGAAGCATAAGAGATCGTATGTGAAGCCGGCCCAACCAGCCGAATCCACATCAAAGCCAAATATCCAGAGCGCTAAGGTAATTCTCTGTATTTGGTGGGAGCAAAAGAGTCTTATCTATTATAAGCTGCTGAAATCTGACCAGACCATTACAGGGAACTTGTACCGAATGCAACTGACTCATTTGAAGCTAGCATTGGCCGAAAAGCGTCCATATTATACGGCTAGACATGAAACCGTAATATTGTATCATGACAACGATCGGCCACATGTTGCAATACCTGTTAATAAGTATTTAGAATGAAGTGGTTGGGAAGTTTTGCTTTATAGTCCAGACCGTGTCCCGTCCTACTTCTATTTGCTTCAATCAATGCAGAACGCTCTCTCTGGGATACGCTTCGCTTTGGAATATAGTATCTGATTTTGGCTTGATTCGTTCTTTAACTCAAAAGATAATTAGATCTTTTGTTTCGGAAGCCATATGTTGTTAAAAAGATGGGAAAAGTTGATAGCTAATAATGGGCAATACTTAGAAAAATCTTATATTGTAAAAATGTTTCAAAATAAAAGCAGAACATTTGAAAAAATACCGCTTTTTCTATAGAAAAATATACAGTGTCGAACTTAAGTATTGGCAGAGGATGCTGATTGTACTTTAACTTCGATTTAAAGGCCGTATTGTAGAGATGTTTAATAAAAATACTAGAAAGATTGATGAATTTACTACAAAATATAACACAACCAATTAATAATAAAACAACATAAAAAATTCTTCATTTTAATGAACAAAATTATTGGCACACTTCATTAAATGCTAAAAAAACGTTTGATTTAGGAAGCAATATTGCTAAATTTAATATTTAGTTGCAAATGATTTTGGTTTAATAACTGCCTCGAGTCGCTTAAGCATGAATCCACTACCTTCTTTGTGATATCTGATCCAATACTTTGCCATTCTTCAACTAATGCCTGCTTCAACTCGTTCTCTTTTGTTATAGCACGCTTTTTCATTCGCTTATCTAGCTCTTCCAATAGATGCTCTATTGGGTTGAGATCGGGAGATTGTGGTGGGTGTGGTAGATCACATAAGTATGCCGAATGTTTGGGTCATTGTCATGTTAAAAAGTGAAAGAAATTGGTTTGGTTTAGTAAATGATTTTATAGTTTTCCTTCTGAAGCACTCTTCTGACTGTTGCTGCGTGAACATCTTACCCAAACTCGTCTTTAATGTGTGTTGAAGATATTTTTGGACATAACTTGACCTTTTTTATTATAAGCTATTCACGCTTACTTAAGAAACTAGGACGACCTGTATGTTTAGCACTTTCAGTTACTGATGCTCCCATTAAAACGTTGCACGATACTCCGAATTGTAAAACGGCTCCTATCCATAATCTCTCCAATCTCAGCATATGATTTGCCTTGATTGTGCAAGTGAAGGATGATTTTACGCTCAGATTCTGTTGTTTCCTTTTTTTTGTTACCCATTTTCAGCAAAATTGATAATTATTGTAAAAATTTGATACAAATTGACATTAACAGTTTTAGAAACGAAAACTTTTAAATAAAAGAAGAAGAAAAAAAAAAAGATTTTCAATATAATTTGAAGAATCTGGTTAAGTGTGCACATAGTTTTGTTTGAAGGAATTGGGTAATTTTTTGTTCTTTTTATTATTAGTAAATAATATTACAAAATTGTTGAAATGAATTAGATTGTATTTTGTAGGAAATTCATTAATCTATCTGATAAATATATTTTTTTTATTAAAAATGTCCACAATACGGCCTTTAAATCGACCTTAAAGTAAAATGAGCATCCTGTGTCAATAATTAAGTTCGGCACTGTATTACTTGATTGCTGTGAAAACAAACCTTAATGTTTGATATTTTTAAGAGATACTGGACAAATAAGGACTGCCGAGGAAGCATGTAGCCGGTTAAAACATCCGCAATTTCTTAAAGAAAATTCCCAAATTATCAATAACATTTGAAATTAAAAAAAATAATTTTTAAAGAAATTTCTTATCGATATCTTTAAAATTTTTCAGTTCACAATATTGTTATCGTGATACCATGAATAATTTTCTAAAAACATGAGAAATTCAGTAAAGGAAATTCTCTAGTTATCAGAAACATGAGAAATTTTCCAAAGAAAAACCTCCAGTTATCGATAGCATTAGAAAGTTTCTAAAGAAATTATTTCAGTTGTACAATTTTCTAATCAAAATTCGTTGGTTATCGATGACATGGAAATTTAAAAGAATTTTTTAATTTCCATGCTCTTAACTGAAAGGAAAACACTGCTTCTGTCAGCAGGTATCTGTCAGTTGAGTCCTGTAAAAATTTGAACAAACTGCGTCATTTATTTTGTGTTTGACAACCAATGATAGCAGACTTCTGTAATACTTGAGGCACAAAGTATACAGAGGTGTCAAATTTGACGTTTCAAAAACTCAAAATCAGATGAAAGGGCAGTTCTCTTAAAAAAGGATAGCAAATATTTTGTACTACAATATCAGTGATGTGTTAAAGCAAAACGCTATATACAACGCGAATATGGTAGACAAAGTAATGTAATCAAAACAAACAAATAACCAAAACAGAACAATGAAAAGGGCAGTTTATAAAGAAAGATACGAATAGAAAACGAGATTATTTTCTGTCTCGTGACGCCTCTGTATACTCTGTGCTTGAGGAGAAGAAGGTTGAAATTGAATTTCGTGTGATCGTTAAGCATAATTTCACACAAATAAAGGCTAAGCTTCAGAAATACTATGGGAACTCTGCACCATCAATTTCAATGGCAAAAAAGTTGTTTACTGAATTTCGTTGTGGCCGTACAAGCACAAAAGGTGCCGAACGTTCTGGACATCCAGTTGAGATCTATACACTTGAAACAATTGAAAAAAAATCACGATATGCTGTTGATCGATCGGAGATTGAAAGTGCGAGGGATTGTGGAAGCCATAGGCATTTCACATGACTCAATGGTTTCAATTTTGAATGATCACTTGGTTATGAGAAAGCTTTCCGAAAAATGGCTGTCGCGTTTGCTCACAATCGGTTGCCCCAAAGGCTACACACAAGAGCAGTTTGCATGGAAAAAATCCATGAATTAGGCTACGAAATGCTTCCCCTTCTGCCCTATTCTCCGGATTTAGCACCGAGTGACAATTTTTTGTTTTAAATTTTGAAGAAATGTCTCGGCGAAAAGAGATGTGACTCCAACGATAAAATCTTCTCACAAAAAAATAGCTATTTTGATATTGGACAAAGTGCTTAAAACTCAGAAGAGACTAAGTTGAAAGATAAAATCATTGTTTATATAAAAACCTATATTTCATTCAAGAAAACTCGAATCGACAGCATGAACAATTTTCTAAAGAAAATTCTTTGGATATCCATAATATGAAACATTTTCTAAAGTAATTTCTTTATTTTTCGATAAATTGTAAAATATTCTAAAGAAAATTCTCTAGTTATCAATAGCATTAGAAATTTTCTAAACAAAATTCTTCAGTTATCGACAACATGAGATATTGTCTAAAGAAATTTTTTCAGATATCGATAAAATGAGAAATTTTCTAATGAAAATTCTTCAGTTATCGATATTGTGAACCATTATTCATGGTATTTTTATACCCCTCACCATCGTGAGAAGGGTATATATAAATTTGTCATTCCGTTTGTAATTTCCACAATATAATTTTCCGACCCTATAAAGTATATATATTCTGGATCCTTATAGATAGTGGAGTCGAGTAAGCCATGTCCGTCTGTCTGTCTGTTCAAATCAATTTTCTGAAGACCCCAGTTATCTTCGGGATCCAAATTTTCAATAATTCTGTCAGACATGCTTTGAGAAGTTTCCTATTTAAAATCAGCAAAATCCGTCCATAAATAACGGAAATATGAGCAAAAATCCGAGACAACCTCTATTTTTGGCCTATTTTTGATCTATATCTCGATATTTATGGATATTTAAATAAAAAGAAAAAAAATTAAAAAAAAATTGGAAAAAACTTTTAAAAAATAATTTCGAAAAAAAAAAATTGTTTAAAAAAATTAAAAAAAAAAAATAAATTTAATTTTATTTTAAAGTATTATTTGGTGAAGGGTATATAAGATTCGGCACAGCCGAATATAGCTCTCTAACTTGTTTTTTACTTATTTATTTATCGATAGAATAATAAATGTTCCAAGAACATTTCTGCAATAAATGTTCTATGAAAATGCCTTGGCTTAATTTGTGCAGTTATGTAGTATGTATGTTTTTAAAAGTATTTACTTACCACATCATTCATTGTAAATTCTCTAATTACACATGGTGGATTGTAAATGAATTGTCGCCTTAGTGCCATAATTAATTAGTCTGTGTAATGCACAGTAAATGTTATAAATACGAGCAAACATCAACCTTGACATACGTACTTATTCAAATGGCATAAAATAACCAAACTGTTCTAATTCTTATTTATTCTACATTATTTTACTTTATTTTCTTATTTTATTTTTCTAATTCATAGTGAATTCATTAGCCAAATTATTTTTTGTGTTATTTTGTTTGTTTATGCATGTAATGAATGTACAAAAAATGACAACAACAACAAAACCTCCAAAAGAAAAGAAAAAACATTTTCATTATACATCATCACTATAAGTCCATATTTACCCAAAAGGAAAACAAAAAAAAAAAAAAAAATTTAAAATGACAAACCAAAAAAAGGAAAAGAAAAATGATGGTTAAAATAAATAGACATAGACGCACCCTAGAAAGACGCACCACAGCACTTTTGAATAAAATTCGAGCTAAAAAAAACCTGTAAACGAGCCAAATAGGTCAAGTTGTTTTTTTTCTCTCTCTCTCCGCATTTTTCTCAAAACAATACCCTTGACAAATGTTTTGTTTTTTTATATTATTTTATTCTTTGTTAAATACTTTTTTATACTTTTCTTTTTCGTATTTATTTTTTTTATTATACTCGTAGTATCATTTCAGTTATTTTTTAGCCATTACTTTTTCCCTTTTCTCTTGATTAATGTGGTGTTTTGTTATTTGTGCACGATTTATTTACAGGGAATTGACTATGAAAATGATGAAAAATAAATATGAAAATGTAAATTAAATGGAAAACTAAATATGTAAGTGTAGATATAAGTGCAATTATGAACTTTGACTGAGTTTAACTTGTCAGTTTTTTAGGTAAACAAAAATATAATAAAGTTGTTGAAAAAAATACTACGAATATTACTGTCAAAATAATCGCCTGAAAATGCTCATTATTCACAGTGGTCGGCTCAAACATAACGTACCTTTTTGAATAAAAAACAAGTAACAGAACTATATTCGGCTAAAATATATTCTAAAATAAAAATTTTAAATTTAAATTTTTTTTTGTTTTTTTTTCAAAATTGTTTTTTAAAATTTTATAAATAAAAATTTTTTTTCAAAATAGTTTTCAAAAAAATTTTTTTTTTTTATTGAAACAGTTTTTTTTTTAATTTATTCAAACTTATTTTTTTATTTTTTAGTTAAGTTTTTTGCTTATATCTCAGCCGATTTTCTCGATTTTAAATAGCAACCGAGCCGGAAGAATTCTCGATTTATTGATGTAGGAATCAAGTTTGTAAGTTATTTGGGGTCTTCAGAAAATTGATTTCAACAGACAGATAGACGGACATGGCTTAATCGACTCCGCTATCTATAAGGATCCAGAATATATATACTTTATAGGGTCGGAAAATTATATTGTGGAAATTACAAACGGAATGACAAACTTATATATACCCTTCTCACAAAGGTGAAGGGTATAACAAGTAACAGAGCTAAATTATACTTTTAAAAATTTTAAATAAACAGACGGACGGCTATATCGACTTCGATTCTATAAGGATCCAGAATATATATGAAAAATATAGAAATGACAAACTTATATGGTGAAGGCTATATCATTATGATTTGTACTGTTTAAAGGGAAATAGACGTTTAAGCTTGGCCCTTGGTGGCTATAAGTGCCGATCACTGATTTATTTTCTTTTAGCGTCCATGGCAATTACCAGCAATCAATCAAGTCAACATAAAAGTTAACAAAGGATACATAAAAATAGTTTTTCTTAAAAAAGCTTTTACACTATAAAAAATTTTAATAAATTTTTCATAGCAAATACTTTCTTCTTAACGACACGCTTTTCTTCCTTGAAAAAAACGAATTTTAAAGAAGAGCTCTACTCATAAGAAAACATTTTTGTTAAAGAAAGTATTTGTTAATAGTAAATATTGTATTAAAATGGAAAGATCATTTTGAAAAATAACAATTCAAACATGAACCAAACCGCGATTTTAAACATAACAGCCATAAACATACATCCGTCGAGTTTGGATGAGATCATGAATGTAATCACCTCACTGAATAGAAATCACCAGGCTGGACAAAGCGAAAGATTCCCAAATTAGTGGTTAAAAGGTACAATCGTTAAACTTTCTAAAAAAACACTCCTAAACTCAGTCGCTGGAAACGTGTTGAGCAAGGTTTACGTGTAGAACAAGCTAGCTTCCGGCCCCATCCAAGTTGCATCTACCAGGCATTCATAGATTCCCAAAAAGCTTTCGATATAATTAAACGTAATGCGATATGGACAGTAGAGTGACAATCAGTTGTATGGAAAAAAATTTGAGTTCGATTTTTGAAGAGTGCCGGGTGGAATATTGTGACACTAGGACTAAAAGATAAGTACTGAAAATTTGTAAAGATGCCCAAATGATGTATATTATTGGGTTGATTTTAATGAAACTTGAGAAAAATATAACATAAAGTCTATAATATACAATAACAGTGCAAAAATGGAAATTAACCCTTAAAAGCACTTGGGGTCAAAATCACTCTATATTTGACTGTGGTTTTCGCGATTTTAAAAGTTTGGACCCCAAATTATATTAAGGGTTAATTTCCATTTTTGCACATTATAGACTTTATGTTATATTTTTCTCAAGTTTCATTAAAATCAACCCAATAATATACATCATTTGGGCATCTTTACATTTGAAATTCCAAATATTGAAAAATTTTACCTTTGACCTTCACGGTATAAGGGTTAAAGTTGTCCGATTTTAGTAAAACTTTCAGAGTATATTAAAAATGATCTAAACTATAAGATTCTGTATAGGTTTTACTTAAAATTCGTAACAGTAAGTAAATTGCTCTTATTCGCCAAAATATGGCCAAAAAAATATTTTTTTCCGAAAATCACAAAATTTAAATCGTAGGTACGGAAAAACTGTAAGAGGTATTGACATAATTTTTCCATATTTTTATTCTCTATTATGATCTCAATAAATCCCAATGTGATGATCAAAAAATTCTGAAATTTGTTTAAGAAAGTTTTTAAAAATTTGAAAATGGAGATTTTAAACTGCCGTTAAAAAAAATTAATTTTTTTGGCCATCCCTGCGAATAGGTTAACGGTATTCTACAAAGACAAAAACTCATACGAATGTAAATACGGATATATTTTAAGTAAAAATTAGCTTTTATTTTAATATTTCTTAAAAAAATGTTAATTTTGTTCCTACATTTCTTGTTCAAGTGGCCTGAGACACGTTAATGGTCTGGGGAATTTTTAATAACTTTAAAATTTTTTAACCAATTTTTGTCTTTTATATCTCATTAGAACGACAATTACGTACACATTTTGATTCTTATTCATTCGATTGCAAAAATAATTATTTAGTAGCAAAATTTTTACAAAAACTGAAAAATTTGCATTTTTTCCGAATTTTAACGATAATACAGTTTGTGGGTCAATTTGACCCAAAGGAGATATAGGTTTAATCTGAAAAATATTTTTTTGACTGTAATTTTCATTAATATAAATAAATCTACATATTTCTGTAACATAATGCAGAAAGTTAAGAGGTTTAACAAATTTATTTCATATAAATAGTAAAATATCTGTATATCTATATATCTGACCTTTGACCTCGATGCGCGTCCCGAAATCGTTGTCCGATTTGGCTCAAATTTTCAGTACTTTTCTTTTAGACCTAGTGTCACAATATTCCACCAGGCACTCTTTGAAATCTTAAAAAAAAAAATCGGCTGTCACCCTAATGGACAGCCTTAAGAAATAAAGGTGTACCCATGAAAGTGATTAACATAATTAAATATATGTACACAGAGAAAACAGATTCGAGATAGCAATCGAATTTGTTGCCAATTGAATGATTCGGTTGCACACTTAGAATTTTTCGGTTCTATCAAAAGGTGTGACAAACTTTAGTTAATACAACTAAAGTTTGTCACCCCTTTTAAAATGTTGTAGCCACAAGTGTAAAATTCGGTCACTTATGTAGAATCATTCGATTTGCAACAAATTCGGTTGCTTTATGAATCTGGTTTCTCAGTGTATGACAGTGCTATAATCCAAGTCAGACACAATGGAAACAATAGTGAAACATTCGCCACAAATGCAGATGTGAAACAAAGATGCCCTTTATCGCCTTTACTATTTGCGGTTACCTTGGATAATGCAATGGTTGAGATTAGCAAATAAAGAAGAGGAATAGTTTGGAATCTGCACTATCATTTAGAGGATCTCGATTTCGGGTACAACATATATCCCAAAAACTCGGCGATATGCAAAGCAAATTGAATGATCTTACAGTTCTCTCCAAAGCAGTAGGACTAGAAGTGATCATAAGGTACACCAAAGCAATATGCATTACTTAATAATAACAATGTCGATCATTTTATAATAAACAACCAGAAATTTGAGTTTGTGAACACCTTTTATTATTTTGGATGTATGATGGCCATATCCGAAGGCATAGATGAAGATGTTCGTTCCAAATTAGGCAAAGATAGATCATCGTTAGGCGCTCACAGCAACTATTTCTCCATACCAAGTTGCGCATGTTCAATGCATGTGTAAAATCTCCGCTGCTTTATGGAAGTGAGACTTGGCTGATAACAAGAAAAAGTTTTCTTAAAGAAGATCCTTTTTCCTAGAAAAAACATTTATCATAAAGAGCTTTTTTCATAGAAACAGCTTTTTTCACAACAAAAGGATTCATAGAAAACTTTTTTTTATAATAAAGTTTAAAAAAGCTTTTTTCACACAAACAAAATTACATAAAATTCATAAATATCAATAAAAACTATTTTTTTCAAAAGTTATTTTTTCAAAAAAAAGAAGCTTTTTTTATATTGATAAAAACCTTTTTTTTTATGAAATCACTGTCTTTAGTGATTTGTATAATCCCTTTTCCTAACTTAAAGAAAATGTTTTCTTAACCAAACTTTTATATTTACGAGTTTGAATTGATGAAAATATTTTTTTGTTCTGTTTTAGTTCAGTGGTTTTTCTATTTAAGTACTTTTCACATTTTCTGTATAAGTATTTCGCTGTTGTTCATGACGTGATTTAAATGCACTTTTTTACAGGGTAAAAATAAATGAAAATTATAAGCCAACAGCCACAAAATGCCTATAGTTATTGTTTTTCTGCGTTGTTTATTTGCTGTCATTACTGTTGACTTTTCTGTTCTGCTGGTTGTAGTTGTAAATTGTTGCAAAATAAATTTAAATAATAATAGTAGTTGTACAACATGTATAAAATAACTGAAAAATAAAAACAAGAGCAAAGAACATGAAAAATATACACTGCAATAAGAATAAAATCCAAAAAGAGTGAAACTTAAAAAAAAATAAATAAATGTGAAAATAGGGTTAATAAATACTCGAATAAAAATACTCGAAAATATTATGTTAGAATGTGGAATATTTTATTTAAGAACTCAAAATTCCTAAACTTTACAGTTTTATGTAAATGTTCATAAGTAAGTTTTTCTTCAGTCTTCAAATATTCGACTTCTTGTGTGTTCGTTTTAATCGCTTGACAAATATTCTTTTGTGTAAATTATTTGTTTTACCCATAGAAAATGTGCCTGCCATCCAAGTGTAAAAGGAAAAATATTTGTATCCAAAACACCAGCAACACACACACAAACATACATCTTGCAACGTTATTATTATGATTATTTAGTACTTTTTTCTTCTGTTCTGTTCAAGGAATAAATGCAGCCAACAGCTACAAGGCAAAGTAGTTTAGTTTATGGCAGGGCTTCCTTGCCATTACAATTATACCACCACCAACCACCACATCACCATACCAATGATGGTTGATGGGTGATGTTGTCGTCTACTCAAAAACACTTAGTTTGCCCCGCAAATTGCATGTAGTTTTGCCAAGTAGACGAGACCTGTTAACAAGTGCAATTATTAGGAGGGGGAGGAGGAGGTTGGAGGAGAATGCTGTTACTTGCTACAATCCAGTTGCATGAACATTGTACACATCTTTATTAACCCTTATTTCTAACAATCCATGCAATGTGATGGAAACTTATTATTATTATTTTGTTATGACTTAGTGGAGGAGCAGAAGGCTGAGACTACAACCCACCTGCTTGTTACTGTTGTTGTCTTTTGTTGAAAGTGTTACTAAATACAGCTAAAAGTGTTGCATTACAAAAAAAAAAAAAAATGTAGAAGAAAAATGTTAAGAAAAGCAAACAGGAAAACAATGTGT
The DNA here is from genome assembly GCA_942486065.2 of Calliphora vomitoria. NCBI lineage: Eukaryota > Metazoa > Arthropoda > Insecta > Diptera > Calliphoridae > Calliphora > Calliphora vomitoria. Next base: position 109,089,453 of record OW818030.2, on the reverse strand, counting down.
AGAACATTGATTTACAAGCAAGAACATGAGAATTTTAAACAAGAAATTTTTGGCGTAAACTATTATAAATTGTGACACTCTACACACAGTGCACTGTGGGTAAAAACCTTTCAAAATTTGGTCAAAAATGGAAAACTGAATGTATGCAAAGAAAGCCGAGTTTGGTTGAGACAATTGAATTTGTTGTCAATCGAACAAATCCAGCATTAATAATTAAAATGAAGAACGGTTGACAAAAATATCATTTTATCAAATAGATCTAACAACCTTTCCCCCGAATCGATTTTGTTGCTTTTCAAACCTAAACGGACTAGAACAGTGATAAACATTCTAAATAAATCTCATTAATTTTGATTTCATATTTTGGACATGAGCGTGATTTACACTGACAGACATTTTTGGTGTAATTTTTTATAAATTTTGTCACTCTACGCTCAGTACACTCTGGGTAGGATTCTTTAAATGGGCCCACAATTATACAAGAAAAACCAGTTTAGTTGATTAAAGTAAATTTGTTTCAAACCTAAAGATTCTGCATTAGTGACTAAATTTTATATGGGATGACAAAAATGTCACTGTTTCAATTGTAAATCATCTACATGGCGGATCCAAGAAAAACTCAAAATCTACTAATTTTTTATCGTAATTAAATTACTCTATTCAGAGTATTGCCCATTGTTAACTATGGCCTTTTCACATCTTTCTGGTAATATATGAATTCTGAGCTAAAGGAACTGCTCATCGTTTGAGGCCAAGAACAAATCAAACTGATAATGGCTTAATTCTTTGTTCCAAAGTAAAGCGTATCCCAGGGAGACCGTTGCGCATCTGTACGCAGCAAGGTCTGGACAAATGAGGCGAAACTTCCCAACTACTTCATTATAAACAGCTTTTAACAGGTCTTACAACATGTGGCCGAGTTATATTACGGTTTCATGTCTGACTGCATATTCTGGGCGTTTTCGGCAAATAGTCGCTTCAAATGAATCAGTTGCTTCCAGCTCAGTTTTCATGTGATGGTCTGGCCAGATTTCAGCAGCTCATAATACATAGGATCCCACCAAATACAGAGCATTACCTAAGCGCCATGGATATTTGGCTTTGGTGTCGATTCGTCTGGTTGCCCGGGCTTCACATAAGATCTCTTATACTTCGAGTTGTCGTAATGGATTTTTTATCGCTAGTAATGATTTTATTTTATAGCGTTCAAATATCATTTCGGATATGCAAAATAGCCTTTTAAGGTCTCTCGGCTTCAATTCGTTTGGTAACCAATTTCTCTGCTTTTGGATGAACCCTACTGCTCGCAAACATTTTGAAATTGCTGATTGAGTAGCTCCCAATGGTTTTACAAGCTCTCGTTGAGTTTGACAACTATCTGCATGGCGAAAATCCTCCAATTCTTGGTCCTCAAACTTATTATCCTGGGCGAACTTTTCCTTCGGTATCAAAATCTCCACTTCTGATTCTTCTTTAGTAAACAAACAAGTTTTGTTTGCTTCAAAAATTTTGAATTTTGTGCCAATAAAGCGCCATATGCGGAAAGTTTTGCTTTACTTGATTTGTTCCATTTCTCGCACATTAAAACTGATGAAACACTTTCTCCACAATCTTTGCTTTACTTCTTTAATTTTTCCAATTGAAAGAGTAAAGCAAAACTTCCCGCATATGAAAAAAACTTTGTTGTTTACTATAGGAGAATAAATGACAGATATGTACCATTCAAAATGACAAACAAGTTATTAAAAAAAACGCGTTCAAAAGATATGCCATCTATTGAAAATCCCCCATTTTTAAGTCACACACCCTATATATGAGGCGACAAAAATGTGACTGTTTCAATTGTAGTACATTCATATGGCGGATTCAACGAAAACTCCAATTCTACTAATTTTCTACTGAATTGATTTGGTTGATTTTCAAACTGAAACTACCTAGGACTTTGATAAACAGTTTTAAATAAATTTCATTAATTTTGATGTACTATTTTGAACATGAGCATGATTTAAACAAACAGTTGCTTATAGAGGTTTATAAAGATGCCTCAAAAACTTACTGCTATATTTTCGACTACAGCTGAATAACTAATATTATTTCTCATATTCTTTTGGAGTTTATTAATGCAAATACACAACCTGAATCACGATATGTTTACGAAATATAAAAAAATTGAAAATAAAATACACATGTATATTACACATATGCAAATGTATGTTTACATACACAATCTACTACATACAGAAAACAAGGAATTTGCATGCATATTTAATTCGCACACATAGAAAAAAATACAAAGGAGCTCAAGTCATAATAGCAACACTTTATACCATCAGGAAAATGGGCTTCTTCATTACTGATGTGTGTTTTACATAAAAACTCTCCTACCCCCAGTAAACCAAACACACTCTCTTTTACAATTATTTAAAGTCTTCATTTAACTCTACTTCCAAAGAAGTTAAAAGAACTTTGAAATTGTTCATAAAAAATAAGGAAAAAACTACTTTTGGATCTAAGTACATACATTTTAGTCCAATTAATTCAAGGTCTAAAATATTTAATGGTAAAATCTTTGCCACTCTATGGTACCTTTAATTATCAAATGGTACCAAAAATGTTGGTACTTTTTACATCTTTGTTACTCAATTGTACTTTAAATCATCAAATATGGATGTAGTACTAAGAATTTTTATATTTTTTACAATTTGTTAGGTCCTTTTTACAATTTATTGTTCTGTCAACTAAACAAATTCGGTTTTTTCATTCTATTTAATGGTTAGTGTCGATCATTTTTTCCCAATACCACAGTGACTTCGGACCCAAATAATACCCAAATCTCCAAATATTCAGAAATTTATGTTCACCTTATATTCCATAACATTATGCAATAGAAACTCGTATGTCCATGAAAATATGATCATTAAGTCCTCTCTAAAGGATACGAAAAGGTTAACTGTCAAACGAACTGTCATAATAAGCCGACCTTTTTACATTTATGACCAGTATACTCTTACAAATCATTATGTATAGATGGACGCTACCAAATTATCCAAATTTGTTTTGAAAATCAGCCATCAATTTGCTCAACTTATAAACGACTATTTTATCGCAAAATTGTGTTCAGCGATGAGGCCCATTTTTTCTCTTAACTGGTTTGTTAATAAAAGAAATTGCGGCATATGAAGTGAGACCAATCCACAACAGACTCTACGTTTGGTGGGGTTTACACGCTGGAGGCAACATCGGACCTTCTTTCTTCAAAAATAAAGCCGATGCTCGCGTTACGGTTAATGGAGATCGTTACCGCGCCATGATCAATGCTTGTACCCTACTCTTCCATAGTTGGGAGGGTATATTGGGTTAGTGCTAATGTTTTAAACGTGCAAAAATAATGTCCTAATATCCATCCACCCGCACCCAACTATAGCAGTCTGAGTTGACTATACGATGTCCGTCCGTCTGTCATGTAAACCTTGTAATCAAACTACAGGTCGCAATTTTAAAACTAATTCGACAAAATTTCGCACAAACTTGTATATTTCATCAAGGACTATGCTTATTGAATTTGGTTAGTATCGTCCCATTATTTCTTCTAGCCCCCATACAACTGACCTATCTGAAAATAGTTAAGTTCTCATAAATATCTTAATTATAAACATATCCAAACCAAATTCAGCACAAATAAGTTTTATATAAGCTGAACTCATACTACCAAATTTAGTAACGATCGGTCTACAATATTTCATAGCAACATTCTCGAAAATTTCATTATTGTGCACGCAGAGAAAAAATATAGTTGTGCATGTTTACAGTAATCATTTCAAAAATTTTAAAAGTTTTTTAACAATATTATAGCCACAGTAACTATTTTTATGATTGTGGTAACCATAATATGGTTAACTTACGATTTACATAAACAAGTATATGTTTGTGACAATCATTTTTATGATTAAGGTTTAACCATATTATGTTGCTCTCGGCTAACTGTTATATACTCGGTGTAGGGTATCATATGGTCGGGCTTGCCCGACTATACTTTCTTACTAGTTTTTTGTTTGAAAATATGGATGACATTGATCCGGGCGAGATGTGGTTTCAACAGGTGCCATACAGCGACCGCAACCATCGATTTATTGCAATCAAAATTTGGCGATAACTTGATTTCTTGACAATTCTCCTCCAAGGTCGTGCTGTTTATTATATCATGTGGGGCGACGTGAAGTCATTGCTGCAATAGTTGCATGTCAACATTGTTCGTGTTATTCTAGACATACGGCCAGCAATGCTTGAAAAAATGGACCAAAATTGGACGTCCAGAATGCGCATCGTAAAGAAATCATTTTCAAATATTAATGCGATTGATCTTTCGAATAAAAATAGTTTTTTATTAAAATTTACTTTTTTGTATAAAAACACCCTTTATGAATGGTATAATCTCAGAATAAATGATCGTATTGTGATCAGAACGACAATGGTACTTGCATATTTAATGGCTCAAATCCAAAAATGTAAATCGTTGTTTATTGAAATACTTGTAGGTGGAGCTAATAACGAGGTGCAATAGCCTTCGTATAGATTTTGTTGGCGAGTAAAAACTGAATTTAAATCTAAAATATGTTGGCATTTTCAAGTCACATCTTGGTAATGCTTAGCGATTACTGTACGATTACATTTACATTATTTTGGATTTGACGAATAATGACTTATTTTTTATCTGATATACAAGGTGGCGCAAAAGTAATCCTCCTATCAGAAAATGCTATAAATTTTGCGATTGGCCCCTAATGTCAGTTCTGTTTTGACATTTGTGTAGTAAACACATGCGAAATACACGTTAATAAACAATGTTACGCTACACTGCTCCAGAACGCGGAATATTGCTGACTATTTATTTGACCAATAATCGGTCGGTGACTTTGGCACAACGTGAATTTCGCCAATCGCGTCTAACATACGCTCAAGCCATCCTTAATCACCACCAAGAGGAAGATGATTTTTCATCAAAAATAATCATGAGTGATGAGGCCCATTTCCATCTTAACGGGTACGTAAATAAGCAAAATTTACTCTTCTGGGGCACTGAAAATCCGCGTGTAACCCACGAAGAGCCATTACACCTGCTCAAAGTCACTGTATGGTGTGCTGTTTTCGCTGGAGGAGTCATCGGACCTTTTTTCTTCGAAGACTTTGCGGGCCAAACGGTTACTGTGAATGGAGAGCGCTACAGAGCAATGATCAACGAGTTGTTTTTGCCGCAACTTGATGAATTGGGATTGGAAAACATGTGGTTCCAACAGGACGGTGCAACGGCACACACTGCACGTGCCACAACCGATATGCTGAAGGATGCATTTCCCGGGCGCCTAATCTCCCGTTTTGGCGATTTGCACTGGCCAGCAAGATCGCCTGATTTGACCGCTCCAGACTTCTTTTTGTGGGGCTTTTTGAAGTCGCGGTTTTATGTCAACAAGCCTCAGACTCTTGCAGCTCTTAAAGACAATATCCGTCAAGAATGTGAGGACCTATCGCCGGAAGTTTTGGCCAAAGTGATGGAAAATGCGATAAAAAGGGCTCAAATGACAATCAACTGCGGCGGCCATTTACATGACATCATATTCTCGACTTGATGTAAAAAAAATTAAAATACCCAATAAAAATAATCCACAAGAAAAATTAAAGTTTTTCATTTTTTTTTTTTTTGTAATTACTGCCAAAAAACATCGGAAGTTTACTTTTGCGCCACCTTGTATAAGTACTTATTCATAAGATATGTATTTGCATGACCATATTCTGTGTTTACTGATAGTAGCTAACGTGAGTTTGTACGATCAATGAGTTATTATAGTCGTTACTTATAACTAGTTTCAGTACTTCAATTCATTACTTGGATGGTTTTGCTGGAATTGTACTCTTAACTTAAGAAGTATACCAAAAAAGTACATTTAAACCAAGAAAAATTCATCTCTATGGCTCATTCCCATAAAGAGTATGTAGTTAGTGGTGCATCATGCTTGCATAAATATAGACGGCTTGATGATCATATGTATGTAAAATATAATAAAAAGTACCTTTGTGGTTTTCCACTCATTTTCGTTGTGGACTTGGGCACGGAACACATATGTGTGTATATCTAGGATCTGGTTATATGCGAGTATGTTTAGTGGTTGTTGTTTTTTTTTTAGTTAACTACAAGTGTAAAATACAAGTACAATACAGCATATGAAGCTGTATATTAGTCCACTTTTTCTTTGGCCCTTTTTAAAACACTACTTTTCTGCTGTTGTACTCGCATGAAAATTTTACGTATAAAGAACAATTTTAATATGTTTCACATTTGTTACTGGAAAACCACAAAATATGTGTCACACGCTTATAGTTTTCGGATTGTATAAGAAGAACATTGGGAGGGTTATAGGAGAAGTCATTTAATGATCAAACCGATTAAAGAAATAACTAGTTAAACATGTACAGGGTAGGCCAACTGTAACAGACTGATTGGAATGGCTACAGACTGATTGGAATGGCTTAGTTTTACAGTTTTACTTGTAAAAGTAGTTTAATTTTGCTTGCGAGAGAAAATTACAACTTTTTGAACAATCTCATTATAAGGGGTTAAGCACATTTGCATTTAAATGGATATAGAACTGCAGAATTTGGGGTACCCAAAATCTGAGACAATTACACCCTCTCAGATGCACGGTTTGGTGTGCAATTATGGTTGATAGAGTTACCGATGTACATTTTTTCGAAAATTATGCTGGGGAACCAGAAACCGTCTCTGGGGCGGTATATCGGACCATGTTGGAAAATTGTTTAGGTACTTCTGAATAGTTCTGACATAAGTATCTATTAAAAAAAATAAAATAAAAACTGTAAAAATAAAAACAAATTTTAAGCATTTCAAATCAGTCAGTCGAAGTCGGCACATACTTTTTATTGCTAGAAGGTAACTTCATTGTTCTGCTAGTATATTTAGACCATAATATATAGATTTTCGTAGATTTATAAATATTCATCGCAAAAGTATATATTCTGGGTCCTCATAAGATTTTAAGACGATCTAGCTACACGCAGAAAAAAATATAGTTGCATTGTTACTGTAACCATTTCAACATTTTTAACAATATTATAGTCACAGTAACTATATATATAATTGTGGTAACAATAATATGGTTAATTTACGATTCACATGATTGTATCAAATATAAATATGGTTACAGTAAACATGTATATGTTTATGACAACCATTTATATGATGAAGGACTTACCATATTATGTTGCTCTTATATCATAATCTGAGAACAACATATTATGATAAAATTATTCATATATAAATGGTTGCCACAAATATATACATGTTTACTGTAACCATATATATGGTTGATACAATCATGTGAACCATGCACAAATGTTTAAATGTTTACAGTAACAATGCACAATTATATTTTTTTTCTGCGTGTACATCCGTCTGTCTGTCTCTCTGTGGAAACCCCGATAAGGCCCAAACGAAAAGAGCTAGCAGGCTGACATTTTCCACAAATACTCTCTGTTTGGTATTGAAAATGAGCAATATCGGTACATGATTTCATCTAGCCCCCTTACAAATATCCCCCAGAATACTGTTCGAGCAGTCATAAATATGTAGACAATGCGGCAATTTTTATACAAATTAGGTGGATATACAAGATTTGGCATAGCCGAATATAACACTCCTAGATGTTAATTTTTAAATATTCACGGATTTTTTCACGACTTTTGTTTTATAAAAAGAATTTTACTATTTTTTGCCAAATTATTGTTTTTTTAACAACTTTTCTGACTGCTCTCTTTAAATAAAATGCAAAAACGGCAGCCAAACTAGAAAATGTACAATATTTGTTATTGTACTTTATTTTGGGGTTTGTTTTTTTGCACTCCTGGGACCAAAAGCTCATAAAAAACCATCAACAAGCTTATTTTTTTTTTGTTTTTTGTTAGATTAAACTCTTTATGGGTTCATCTACCCATGGGGTATTAAAAGGAATATAGAAATTTGTTTGCAACAGCAAACACACACATACATACTTATATACTTACAAACACTCCTTAAAACATGTTCAAGGAAGCGTATAAACAACAACAAATTGTTTAATTGTTCGAGCTTTATTTCATGTACCATGAAAATATATAAGCAATTTATACACATCTATATAAGTATTATATTTAAAAAATTAAATAAGGAGTTTAAAATTTAGTTTGAGAATTAAAGCTGTCAAGTGTCATATTAAAAATTTACATCGTATTGCAGCTTATGGATTTGAAATAATTAGACATCTTTAAATATGACTTGACTGGTATTCTTTTGTCTGCTGAGATTTGAAGTATCAGCTGTGTCAGCGTTGTTTAAGTATAAGATATCAAACTCAATGATCACTAGCATGGATTATAAGCCACCGCGGCTATTTGCCGTGTATTGGCTCTGAAGTTTGAATTTTTGTCCTACTAGGTTAATAATGTTTTTAACTATTGCCATGTGGGGTCACCACTAGAGGTATATTTATGTGTATTTGCGGTCCCATAGCGGAATGTGAAATATGCCAAAGTCTACTTTACAAGCAAAACGCTTGAAGAACTTGCCCTGGTCATAACTCTTTGTATAAAATTATCTTGGAGTAAAACAAATTGTTACTGTTGGAGTGCATGTGCATACACTGATCTTCTGACTTGGTTTAAAAAACTCCATATCAGCACCGTTATGGTCTGTTAAACTTTCATCTACATCTTCATCTTTGTATTTTACTCCCATTCATAATCAGCGTTTGAGGACGTATATCGTATTCATGTTCTATGCTGCAAATGTTGGCATTTTTATTATTAGTACTTAGTATAGTGTCATGGGAATCAATATTGCTTGAATTCATTTTCAAATTCATCATCAGCGAAGACTTCTAAATCGGTAACGATCGTTGCTATTATCAACAATATCAGATTCTATGGTATGATTGTTAGTTTGATCAGTTACTTTATACATGTTTGCATCGGCTTCTTTATAGCAATCTCGTCATTATATTGGACAGCAGCCCACTTGAGATGTGTCGCACTGGAGGAATCAATTGTTATTTTGTAACGTGTATCCAAAGAGGAAACTGGCTATTTTAATTCTGCTCCAGCTACATCAATTTTTTTATAGTGAGAATTTGTCGGGAAAATTTTAGCTGCAGCTTTATCAGTAGGACTGCAATTTCCTTGCAAATGTATGCCAGTCACTAACCCAAAATCTATGTTGAATGGCATCGATTTGATATTGCATATTTGTGCATGTTTTGCTTTTATGTGCATATAATTTGCGTATTTCAAGATTATTATTGCATATTTTAAAACTTTTTAATTTAAATAAAAACTGTTTGCGTCTTAGTATTAATTTTGAAAGAAGGTCTTCCACTGTATTATCAGTTATTGTGTATATTGTTATCACCTGTAATAATATTGCTACGAAGATGCAGCGACGATTTCAATTTTACGATCTGTAACGGCTGCTTGCAACATTCAGCATGTTTATTTTTGAAGCTTATTTTATTTTTTTGAAGCTTATTTTTTTATTTTATTCATTTCATCTACAGATAATTCTTACAGATTACTTACATTTAATTAATTAATTGTACAACATAAATAAGTTTAATTTAAATCTATTCAGACTGACATTAAAATTTAATATAGGAGAAATACTATTACATAGTTTCAGACATCTTGTAATTGGCTCATTTAAAGCATAATTTGTCCTATGCAAAGTGTCCTCAAAAATGCGGTTTCTCCTCATATCTCTCGGCGGATTAAATAATGTAAAATGTTCACAAATTTCGGTACATAATATTTGACCAGACAAAACTTTATAAACAAACATTACACAACAACAAGATCTGCGATCATCCAATGTTTGAAGACCAAACAATTTCCTCTTAGATGCATAAGAAGGATCATTAGGCCAACATAATAATGTAAAAGCAAAGTTTACAAATTTTTTTTGGATCCGTTCAATACGGTTAGATTCCTTTTTATAAAATGGACTCCAAATAATTGAGCAATATTCCAATAAGCTACGAACAAGCGAAATATATAAGGATTTAAGAGTATAAGGATCCTTAAACTCCCTTGAATTTCTTCTTAGAAACCCTAACATACTATATGCTCTAGATGTTATGTAATCAATATGATTCACAAATGACATTTTAACATCAAAAATAACTCCCAAGTCTTTAAATTCAACATCACGTTTGAGTTCAATTTTATTTATTATGTAATTAAACATAATAGGGTTTAAACTACGCGTATAAGAAATTATACAACATTTTGAAACATTAATTTTAATAAAATTTTTAGAACACCACTCTGATAAGCGATTTAAATCGGATTGTTTATCGATTAAATCGATTGTTTATAAACATTTCCAGTGCTCGAATCTTCTACTTATCAACAATGTTGATAATACGCTGTTATTAACGTTGTTTGTAAGTATAACTGTTAAAGCTGTTAACATTAACATAGCTGCTAAGAGCTGTAGAAATAGAACATTCTAGTTTTGTCCGTTAGATAGATAATTCATGAAACTATTAGAAGATGGCACCGTGTATATAAATAGTAACCGAAAATTGAAGGCAGTCAGCTTTTCATAGGCGATGTTATAATTAACATCAACTGCATTACCAGTGTATTCATGTACATTATAAGTGTATGTATTGAAATAAAGAGACTATTTAAATTGTGGCGCAGATTTGAAAAAATAAAGAGTTGTTACAATTTTAAACTACTAAACTGCTTTTATTTGCAATCAAAAGTACTCAGTTTAGACCACCGTTTTTAAAAGGTAAAAACGTAACAATATTATTGTTTAGTTTTATTATTTCAGCTCCAGTGATTTTAATTTGTCATTTATTATGTGGAACACATGTTTTGCTTTCGATGCTATAGACTCATAGTTGTCTATAATGTCAATGCCTCGTTTCATTTGATATTTCAACGTACCATTAAGTTGCCTGAATTTATTCTCATATTAAAGACACACACATTTTTCACCATAAGCCGTAACAACATACAAATAACTCGAAACATATTATCTGTATGTGTTGATTATCATGAAGCTCTTTCTATTCCTCACGGATTAGAAGAAGCTTCATGAAAACTAGAAGATTCCTCCGTTCCGGGAAAAACTCAATTCTTGACAATAATGTGGTGAAAAGCTTTATAAGTAATTGTACCTTTTTTTAAAACAAGTAATAGATCTATATTCGGCTGTGCCGAATCTTATATACCCTTCACCAAATTATACTTTAAAATAAACTTTTTTAATATTTTTAGGTATACAAAATTAATTTTTTTTTCAAAATTTGAAAAAAAATTTTTTTTTCAAAATTTAAAAAATTATAATTTTTTTTTTTTTAAATTTTTTTCACAATTTTTTATTTTTTTAAATTTACTAGTGAAAAAAAATGTATGACAAAAAATTTGTTTGGTAAAAAAAAAATTCGGGTTAAAAAATATTTTTCGCGATTTTGACCCATTGTAGGTTCAAATTACTATAGCCTTATATAGATCGTTGCAATGGCCTTTGAAATATCTATCCATAATGACTCAGTAATCCAGATATAGATAAAAACAAGTTAGAAAGTATGGTCGGTCAAGCCCGACCATTTAATACCCTACACTAAGTAAATGAACAAAAACATTTTTCTTTCAAAATTTCAATAATTTATATTCGTGAACGATTTTCGGAAGTGTGCCGAGCTATGAAAAATTGTGGACCGATCACCACGAAATGTGGTCATGTGATTAATGTCTATATGAAAGTTATTTGTGTAGCATTTTATGTGTATACCAGCATTTTTAAGAGATTTATTCTCGCTAAAGTGATTATCGGAAGCAGGCCTTATATGGGAGCTATGACTAATTATAGACCGATCATAATAAATGGTGACATGAATTCTGTATATATAAAATTTATTGGGAGAAAAACTTGTGTGGATACATATATAAATTAAATATTTATGACCGATAAAGTCAAATTTCGGATGGACATTTGTATGGGGGCTAGGTGAAATAATGGACCGATTTCAGCCAGCTTCAATAGGCTTGGTACTTGGCCAGAAAAAATGGTATGTACCAAATTATATTGAAATATCTTCAACATTGCGACCTGTACTCTGCGCACAAGGTTTACATGGACAGCCAGCCTCGATCTCTGCACGTCTGCACAAATCCAATATTCCCTCCACACTAAGGTGGTGTAGGGTATAAATAGGCCAAAAATCGAGGTTGGCCCGTTTTTTTCCTTATGTCTTAGCCATTTGTGGGCCGATTTTCTCGATTTTAAATAGCAACCGAGCCGGAAGAATTCCCGATATATTGATCATAGATGGGCACTTTGCAGTACCAGTAAAATTTCAGTAAAAATAGATTTTTACTGATTACTGAACAAATTTTCAGTATTCAGTAAAGTTTTACTGATTACTGAAAAAAAAAATCAGTAATCAGTAAATTTTTACTGATTACTGAAAAAACAAACAGTATTCAGTAAATTTTTACTGAATACTGAAAAAAAAATCAGTAATCAGTAAAATTTTACTGAATACTGAAAAAAATCAGTATCAGTAAATTGAAATCCATTATTAAAATTTTATTAATTATATGTTAATAGAATCTTTACGGAAAAAATTGTCAACACTTAATAGATATGTTAGTAGTAGAAATATTTACATAAAGCCGTAGCCCATTGGATTTGATCCAAGGGCCTCGACATAAAAAATAATAGGTATACTTGTGGTTTGTACCATAGGGTGCAACTAGAGGCGCAACTGAGAGTAAGCTGAGAGTAATAATAATTACTCTCTTCACACGTACTTGTGATATGTTAATTCACCATACTTGTGAGTGAATTAAACACATCAAAATACTTGAATTTTTAACTCTGATTTTCCGACTAAATACAGACCGATCCACTTTATTACACTTCTACACAATTTTTGGAAAATTTTTTGAATACTTAGCAGGTTACTTTTATTTCCGAAAAACATTAATTTTGCTTAAATGAAAAAAAAAATGTTTAATTAATGTTTGACACTTAATTTTATCCGTGGTATAATTTTTTTTGATAGAACACAGTTTCAATTTTTGGTATTGAAAATATAAGTAAATTTAAATAAATGAAAATTTAAACATTTCTATAGAACTCTGTGTGTCTGGTGAAAATTAAAAAGGCACCAATACAACCTCAAAACTATGTACTAATACATTCTCACGACTTAGGTTTTTGACAACAGACTTAGGTTTTTTCCCTCTCAGTAACGCTTCTATGGATATATTATTTTATGGTTTGTATTTTTAAAAAAGAGAAGAAAATTTGTAAATTGGTTTAAACGAAGCTTGTTATTTTTTTAAGTTGCAACTTTAAGAAAATCCCCTTATTACTAAATTGTCATGACTGATTGTAGGGTAGTAAGTGAAGTTTTTGTTGAGAATATAAAATATTTTAAATTTAAAATTGTTTTTTAAAAATAAAAAATAAATATAAAAAATAATTAACAGGTCTAGGATTCGAACCAGCGATGTCAATCTTGTAGGCCACTGTTCTACCCACAACACTACTGATTCTATGTAAATTATTTTTAAATATAAATAACAGTTTCCTTTCCATTTTAAACAAAATATTTAAAAATAAATTCGGCCAATTGACAAAAAACAACAATTACTTACATTTTTTGTTTATCAACACTTTCACGTATGCGGTCACTGGTGCTCCAAGATTTTCATTAAATTATTCTCAATATAGAGCGAAATATTGAATTTACAGATACAATAAATGGTTATTTTCAAATAAAACGAATTTATTTTTAAGAATTTCATAGCACTGCCTGCCAAAAAGCTAATATCTTGCGAAAACACTTTTTCCATTTTTCATCAAAAATTATTAATATATGTACGTCGAAATAAAGCGTGTAGTGAACTCATAGCTATAAAAATTCCAGCGGTTTAATTTTGTGCAAGTATGTCATTACAAAGTAAAAAAATGTTTTTAAATCACATGCAAAAGTCTATTTGAAGTGTTAAATTCCAAGTGTAAAATAACAAATGAGTGATTTATCAGATATTGATAGTGATGATTCTCAAAATCCTAACACGTAATTCATAAAATTTTACCGGTAATGCATAACAGACTTCAATTTAATGATACTGATTTTTTTCAATATTCAGTAAAAATTTACTGAATTTTTTTTCAGTAATCAGTAAAATTTTACTGAATACTGATTTGTTTTTCAGTAATCAGTAAAGCTTTACTGAATACTGAATTTTTTTTCAGTAATCAGTAAAATTTTACTGGTAATGCAATCTAAATTTCATTACCAGTAAAAGTTTACTGAATACTGCAATGCTTAATGCATTAGAAATATAATGCAGTGTGCCCATGTATGATTTCAACAGACAAAAGGACATGGCTTAATCGACTCCGCTATATATAAGGATCCAGAATATATATACTTTATAGGGTCGGAAAGTTTTATTGTGGAAACTACAAACGGAATGACAAATTTATATATACCCTTGCAAGAGGATCAAACTTCACATATTCAACTAACCAGTTAAAAGTCCAGCAAATAGGTTGGTGGGTGACTACACAGAGAAAACAGATTCGTAGTAGCAACCGAATTTCTTGTAAATCGAATGATTCGGCTGTACACATAGAATTTTTCAACAGAAAGTCGGTACATAGGGAAGAATTTCGATTTGAGCAACCAAACTTTTGTTACCCCTTTTAAAATTTTGTAGCCGCAACTGTAAAATTCGGTTACTAAGGTACAATCATTCGATTTGCAACAAATTCGGTTGCTATCACGAACCTATTTTCTTTGTGTAGTGATGGTTTCTAGAGAATAAAAAATGCATCAACGCAGAACTAGTTCAATGGACTGCAGGTTTAAATTAAAAATAAACTCGATTGCCTTGGTATTAAACACAATCACCCAGCGGGAAAAAGATGCAGTAAAGAGGCCTTCCTAAATGTCTCATTTTGTAGACACATGGACACCCAGCCTCATTGAGAGCCAAGGCCTTGCATACTAGCTGCTGTTAGAGGACTGAGAGAAGGCGTACTTAAGAAGGCATATTAGAAGGTGTCCCGTTAAAGGCCTGTAAGGAGACCTGCCGCGTAATGCCTCACAGAATGTCTACATTTTAACATCTATTAAAAACCCTGAAAATTAAAGCCTAATTGAAAGACTGCTGAAGCAAGAAAATAATCTAAATTAATTCAACATAAAACCTAAAGAATGGTCTTTAAAATAGCACGTGTGTAGTTTTTTATATAAAAAACTCCTTCACGCGAACTTCACAACTTCAAATTTTATAAAAGACTAAATTATTTAGAAGATTTTCCACCTTCTTCTAGCTTCATGTAACAGTTTTTAATAAAGAGAGCAAAATATATAGTATTATAGAGAGACAATAATTGCAAAACCAATCATGTTTGAATATTAAATAAAGGTTTGTTAGACCTTATTTTGCAATGCAATTTTGATTGTGTATGACATTTTTTAGAAGGAGAAGTATAGCCCTTCTAGACGAGCAAGCAGAAGAAAATGAGTATCGCATCTTTTAGAATGTGTAAACAGGTTTTTTAAAAGGCATATAAAGTGAAGACCTAGAATTTTTTCCCGCTGGGCAGATACTATTAGATATAACAAAGGCTTTATAATAGAAACGTAGGGTATTTTAAATTGAGTAAGAGATTTCAAACTATATATCACTCATTTAAAACTTATATACTTGTAATAATATATACATACTTAAATTTCTTATTTTCTCTATCTTCTCTTTCCAGTTATTTATAATCCACTTAACTACTTTAACTAGTGTTCAACACTATTAGGAAATCTATATATAAAAAAATCAATTTAAATTAAATTCTAAAAAAAAAATTATACTACAAAATATAAAACACAACGAAATTTATTAATTTAAATAAGTAAATTTTAATGCTTTAAAATTGGGATGAATCCCAATCAAATACAAGAAACATCCTTAACAGATTTGGATGGAATAAATACAGCTGCTCCAGGTGATTTTACATTTATACGTTTACAAGCACAGGTAAGTGGTTGAAATTTCATGTTTATTTTATTATTATTTTTATTCTTTTTTTAAAACAAAAAGCCATAAAATATTTAACAAGTTAAATGTTAAATAAAATGCTATAATTTGCCAACAATAAATTCAGCATAAAAGTAAAAAAAACCTAAAACAAAATGTAGAGTAGAGCACTAAAAAAACTACACGTGCTGTAAGATTTGTTTGAAAAAACTTGTATCTTCTTTTTTAAACCTCTCTCTCTCTCTCTCTCTCTCTCTCTCAATGAAATCATTATACTAATTAGCATTATTTATGTAGCTATTTGAAAAAAAAAAATCAAACTATTTTATCTTATTATAAATAAAATGACAGCAAAAATGTGTGATTAATATAAAAAGTCTAAATAAATTTATCTACTTCATACACATGAATGAATCGTTAAAGTTTAAAGAGTATGAAAAGAAGTGATACTAATACAATAATTTTCAGTACAATGAATTTTGATATCAACATCAGTTTGTATGCTAATTATTTATATAAAAAGAGTTAATCAATGTTTGAGAAAAAACAAAGCCAAATGGAAATATTAAAAAAATATGCTTAATAAAAGCAGCAATAGTCAGAGATTATACAAATTATTGCTGAGATAAAAAGAGTTGCTAAATACAAGAGATAAAGATTCATTAATTCACACTGGTACGATATAATATAGACATTAACTAATATAATACTATTGGGGAACATGTAGTAATATACAATATGAATATCGTTGTTTATGGAGACTTATATGCGTAGTAGTTTTTTATTTTGTAAGCCAAGTTAAAAAATCATAGTTAAATCTGTATCTTTGAAGTGTATTACAGTATGTTTAACAAAACTGTGATTTTATTACAGTTGTATATAATCATTTTTAAATAATAAATAAATCCATAAACTTCCCCTACGTAAAAATATACTTAACCCCTTAACACCTTTGTCTGTGTTTCCTACACTATAAGCCATTGTCATAATAATGGCTAATAAAACCAGCTTAATTTAATTAACATCCCATTTTGCAATATTTATTGTAATTTCCTGTTGGTTAATTATACTTCACAACGTAATAAGGAAATGTGAAGAATTTTTTCCAAAACTTATTTTGGTCAAATAAAATGAACACAACTTATAAAAGGTACTCATTGTTTATAGTGTTAAATGATCAACACTATTGAAACATTTAAGGAGTGAGATCGTAAAATTCTTAACATAGGTTTTTCATTAAAACTTTTAACCCAAGTATTATTTGATTTTTTTTATCAAGTTACCTTTGTAACACATGTCAGTTACTATGTTTAATGTCAATTATATTAATTTGTTGTTAATCTGATTAAAATGAGTGACCAGGAAAAAGTGGGTACTAAAATTATTAAACATTTTCTACAAAAACCAACTTGGTCCTACAAAAAATTGGCCAAATACTCAAAGGTCTGCCGTCAAACTGTTTCCAATGTAATTAAACAGTACCGGAAGAACTTGTCCGTTGATAGAAAACCTGGTTCAGACAGAAGGAATGGTTCACATAATGTTTCTAAAGCCAAAAAAATAGAAAGCATTTTCAAAAGAGCTCTCAACACATACGGTAGTAAAGCAGCCCGGTTAGCTCAGCGCTTGGACTATTTGGTACGAAAAGTTAAAGCTAACGCAGGTTTAAAAACATACAAGGCTCAAAAAGTTAATGACAGGAATGCTGCTAAAAATTAAGAGGCCAAAAACAGAGCATGGAAATTGAAGTCAAGTTTTATAAAAAAATATTCTTGCTGCATAATGGATGACGAAACATATGTTCTGGCAGATTTTTCGCAATTTCCTGGTCAAAAATTGTATGGGAATGTTGAAGAAAAGCTTAGGACCCAAAAGCAGACAAAATTTCCCAAAATGTTTTTGGTATGGCAATGAATATGCAGTTGTGGCAAAAGAAGACAATCATTTGCTACAACGGGCTCTATAAATACCGAAATTTGCATCAAGGAATGTTTACAAAAAAGGCTGCTTCCATTTATAAGACTTCATAATGTGTCCACTTATTTTTGGCCTGATTTGGCACCCTGTCACTATGGTAAGAAAGGTCTTCAGTGGTAAAAGAACAATAATGTGGAATTTGTACCAAGAGAGGCAAATCCTCCAAACTCCCCGGAGCTAAGGCCAGTGGAGAGATATTGGGCTCTTGTTAAAAGAGAATTGAAGAGCACAAAAAAGGTGTCCAAATGTGTGGTAGATTTTAAACGGAGATGGACTACCTGTTCGAGCAAAATGACAGAAAACACTATAAAAACGTTAATGGAAGGGTTTCGGAAAAAGGTTCAAAATTTCATCACTAGTGATTAAAACTATAAAAATATATATTTTTTTGTAAATTGTAATACAAATTTCAATCAAATAAATAAAACTAAAACTTTTAGTTTAGTGGTTTCGTTTTTATTAACATGTGTATATGTATGTTAAGATTTTTCGATCTCACTCTTTAGTACAATTACCCAGCAGTTAAGCAAGTAGTCAATGTATCCCTTATAGACAGTAATTGTCATTAATGTCCTTTCACTTAGCTGACTCCAATTTATATATTTTAGGTCATTTGACACGTATGTGCGCTTTGTAGTGCAGAGAAGACAATTTTTTACATTACATATCCCAGGTAATCTAGCGTGAAGACAATTGTCACTTAACTGTCTCCAAGTAAGAGTGTAGTCACTTTAAACTGTTTGTGATTAATTCGTACAAACTGGTTTTGTAAAAATTGTGTTGATGTAATTCTCATACAGTTTATTTTTATTTTTGCTTAAGTATACTGATATCCCATGTAATATAGCGTGAAGTCAATAGTCACTTTATTGTCTCATAGTAACCTATAGTGAAGTCATTTTAAACGTTTATTTTGTACTGTACTTTAGAAAGTAGTTATTTTACCCAGCAGAAGCAACCTATTGGGGAGTTGTCGGAGGTGGGATTGTTTACAAGCAATTGTTTATTGGACTGTCTATGATATGTCTTTTTAGCTGAATGTTCGAGGTCAATTAGCTCCCGTACATGTTAAAATAAATGGTTATGTATCTGATCAAATATCCTGGTAACAGGCGCTATGTAACCAGTATTTGAATCCAATGCGTTGACTTCAGACCGTCTCATGGTAATCAAAAATGTTCAATTTACTCCCTGCTTAGGACATGCACGTATTAAAATAATTAGTCACGTAGTTAGTTATGTAACTAGTTGTCACCCTAAATGATGTTTAAAATCCCAAGTTCAGGATTGTCTCCTAGAACTGCTGGTTACTCAAAACTTCAGAAGTTCTTGATGTTTTCCTAATGTAGTAATGGAAAAATTGGGTTGCTTTCAATGGATTTGTCAATTATTCGAGATTTATTTTAATTGGAATAAGAGTCGATCGATTATTTTTGCATTTATTTTGAAACTATTTAAATAAATCGTTATTTTTTGTTTGAAGAAAAATTTTAATGTTGAATGTAAATAAATAAAGGGTTATTCAACAAGAGAAGAGGATTCAAATGTTGGTTGTATTGCAAACAGAAAAGTTCGGCAATTGTGATACCTGGCAAATGTCCACCACGGCCATGCTTACAGATGTCGATGCTTTCATAATTTTTTGGCAAAATGGAGGGTCTATTTCGTTAATCACATCACGGACACGTTGAGCATGCAAAAGCATCGCTCTATGATTTTCAGAAGATTTTTTCAGGAGATTTTTTTAAAGATAAGCAACTAATGCCTATATATTGATTATGTTACTTTCTTTGACAAGGGGATAGATTGGAGAAGGTAAGGTGGTGATAAGAAGAGAATATTTTTTTGTTTGTTTGAAAACTTTGTAATTTCGTGTTATTTTTGTTATTAGTCCGCCTCACAGTGGTTTAGAAACGTTTTTTTTTTTTTGGAAATAATTCGGTATTTTGGGAATTATTGGATTTATTATTTCGAAATTTCACATGGTTGGAGCTGAGTGTTTTCTAGGTGTATGGGGGTCATTGCAAGTTAGTCACCTCGAGTCTCACATTTTTAAAAAAAATCCCCAAAAATCAGTTTTTTATCCGAATGACCTGAAATTAAAAATATAAATAGCCCTTGAGAAGATATACAAGAACTATGCTTACATATGTAGGTATCTTTTTTAGTTGAAGAGATATTTAGGTTTGTTTATTTATATTTTTAATTTTGGTCGATCTTTTTTTGGTTTTTTAGATATTGCGGGCCTGCGGAAGGTCGATATTTAAAAAAAATTAAGTATATTAACGATAAAATTCTAAATAAAACAAAGGCAACTTGCTAACAGTTATCTTGTCCCTATAAAAAGTTGCATGCATCCAAACTTGGAACACGTAAAAGGGCCGTATTTTTTATTTTTTTTTTTCTCAAAAATATCCCTATATTTTCTCTATTGTAGAAAAAAATTTCATCGGTAGTATATAGAATTTTCATATGATTCGAAAAGAGAATTTAATGCAAAAGCGTGTAAAGTCAAATTTGGCTCACTTAAGAGGCCTTAGCCCGCCCACAGATCCATCCAAACTTGGCCAACTAAAAACAAAATTTTAGCTTTGAGTAAAAAATGCTAAAAATGCAAAGCACCGATGCTCGAAAGAGTTCCATATTTCTATAACCTTATATCTTATCTAAGCACGTATAAAGTTTTCTTTTTATCGCATAACGTCATAGTAGGCGCTTTTCTAAAAAACTCAGTTTTTGGAACACATTTTCCCCGTTTTATGAATTTTGGTATTTGAAAATAAAATATTTCAAAAATTATAATACCTTTGATTTAAGGATATTTGGCTCTATATTATTTCCAAATTTTGTTATAATAACTTTAACCGTTAAAATTTTACATTAATTTAAATTATATATTTTTTTTCATGGAAATCACCATATTATAATTTCTTTAGTTTTTAAGGTAAGTGTCGTCCGAAAAATTCCTTAAATTATTTTATTTCATTTAAATATCAATCTATAAGTCCTAAGGTTTTCACTAGTACCAAATACTTATATAAAGATCTTATAATTACTCTTCAGAAGCTCCACAAACCTTGCCCCCTTTCAAAAGTTTTAACGTTTTTTTATATATTGCATGTAAATGTTCAAGTCATTTTCTGAGAGGGACCTTGTATGGGTACTAGAAACAAATTTTGACCGATTTACGGTATACTTTCATAATACTTAAAACTAGTTTGTGCAAAATTTTATCAGGAATGCCGCATTATCAACATATTTATTACTACTCAAACAGTATTCCAGGGGAACATTTGTATGGGGCCTAAGTGAAATCATGGACCGATATTGCTCATTTTCAATACCAAACTATATAAAGTATTTGTGGAAAATTTCAGCCAGTTACTCCTTTCGTTTGGGCCTTAAAGTGTTTTCAACAAACAGAAGGACAGACTGACGGACATAGATAGATCGTCATAGAATTTCACAAAGACCCCGCATATAAGTATTTACATTTGTGGGTCTGCGATGAATATTTCGATGTGTTATAAACGGAATGTCAAAATCAATAACCCCCATCTTTTTTGATGGTGTGTATAAAAATAAAGTGGAACTAAATTCTTGTCACAAAAATTTTGACAATTTAATTCATATGTTACGAATATTTAAAGATACACAATACCTGAGATTTTTTTAATTTTACCAAAAAACAAGTAAAAAGCCTATATTCGGCTGTGCCGAATCTTATATACATACCCTTCACCAAATTATACTTTAAACTAAAAATTTTAAATATTTTTAGGTAAACAAAATTAAATTTTTTTTCAAAATTTTTTTCAATTTTTTTTTTAAAATTTAAAAAATTTTTATTTTGTTTTTCTAAATTGTTTTCAAATTTTTTTTTTTAAATTTTTTCCCAATTTTTTTTTAAATTTTTTAAAAAAAAAATTTTTGGTAAAAAAAAAATTCGCGTTAAAAAATATTTTTCCCAATTTTGACCCATTGTAAGTCCAAATTACTATAGTCTTATATAAATCGTTGCAATGGACTTTGAAATATCTATCATTAGATATCCATATTGTCTATATTAATGACTTAGTAATCCAGATACAGATCAAAAATAAGACAAAAATCGAGGTTGTCCCGGTTTTTTCCTTATATCTCAGCCATTGTGGGCCTTATATCTGTGCCATTGTGAATGGCATCTTATAGTAATCTGCTGAATCCTATAATAATCTGGGAATGAAATTAATGAAATCTGGGCGTTCGAAAAAGTGTCAAAAGAAAAATTCAAGTTCTTCAGTTTTTTAAAAACTGATATCCGACAAAAGATTGTATAAAATACTCATTTATAGACTAGTGCTTCAAATTCCGTTTATGAGCTTCTTCTTCGCGTACAGGACTTTAAAAAACGACGTAATATAAACAGGAAAGGGGGAGTTGTTTTGTAGCATGGGAAATATACATTCTTGAGTTATATTCAACTAATATCTACTCCTAGAGGGTGACTGTGGAAGTATTACTTTCAAATGTTGGGTCTACGAGAGCTTTTTTGTCTCTAAAACGTGTCATTGGGTAAATTGCAAATGAAGAGCAGGAATGAGTTAAGGCGTTCTGAACATCTGATTTGTTTGCAGTAAAAATAACATTTTCTGATGGAGTTACATTTAATATTTCAGCAAAATAGTTCTGCAATATGCAATTTGTTAAGCAAAATTGTAAGCAGT
Organism: Calliphora vomitoria; assembly: GCA_942486065.2. Classification (NCBI taxonomy): domain Eukaryota; kingdom Metazoa; phylum Arthropoda; class Insecta; order Diptera; family Calliphoridae; genus Calliphora; species Calliphora vomitoria. The sequence goes on along the minus strand of OW818030.2, from coordinate 109,066,660 downwards.
TTTAGTTATCTACACATCGATTGAACACTGGAACAGGAACGGCCTTGTTCAGCATATTACGATACCTGGCTCAGATTTAGTTTCTAATTTCAGCGACTTTACAGGATATGTTCTTAATAATTATGTTTAACGAAGTTTCCTACAAAATAAGATAAGAAAGTTACACTACCTATATATAGAGTTCCTAATGGGGAAACATTTACTGGGAATTCCTGGGAATATTTATTTTGAACTTTTCGGAAATTTCAAGCCCTGGTGAATACAGATGTTGACCTGTTGTTTGTAATATAATAATGGTTAAAGTATTGAATTAAAGTTCTTTTTTCAGTATTACTCACTTTTATACTACTCACTTGTATACCTCTATTAAACACGTTGATCCAAACGCATGTTATTATTTTGAATATTAAATGAGAATTGTTATTAACATACAAATTTGGCTATTATTCTTGAAATACCATTTCTTGTCTTAAATAATACTAATGTTTATGTATGTATGTATGTATTTCACATTATCCATAAGTTTTTGTTTATTATCTTTTTCAAAAACATTTGTTTTGCTAAATTTTAAATTTATTTAAAAAATTCAAGTAGGTTTTCGTTTTTTTTTCATTAAAAGTTGTACTAAAGTCGTATATAATTTAATGTATGTATTTAAAGTTGACTAAATATTAATAATACGAGTAATTTGATGTTGATGATGTTGCTGTGTTATTGCATGAATTAATGAATTTATTAAATAGTTTTTAAAATTATTGAATTTGCAAATGATATCATACTTATATTTTGAAATTTTAATGCCAGTTATAAGAATAGTTGAATTTTGAATACATTTTGTTGAGTACATACGGTTGAGGTTACTTATGAAGGAGTAACTGAATGAACTAGTTTGTAAATTTTAACAAAATATTTGCTTTGCTCAGTTATGGAATATTCCTACTGAAGTTGTTATTATATTTTACATTTAGTTCTAAGCGTTTTGTATGCATATCTATGGAACGTTTTTAACTTTAACTATTTTTCAAATGACTTGTTACAGCTCTTTAAAATCCCCATTGAATTCCCATGTATTTTGTTCTTATATTTCACTAACTACTTTAGTTTAGCCTCGATTTTAATGCAAATTTCATTTCATGAAACTTCAATTAGCTTCCTTTATTTCATTTCTCAAAAATTTAACACAACACTATAATTTTTCAAATGCATTTCATAGCTAATTTATGAATACTTTTTATTTCGGTTTAAACTTGAAATCATTCACAAATAAATTATTAAAACGTGAGAAATTCTGTATAAATTTGCAATATTTACTCTATGATTAAAACCGCAAATTAATATAATTCTAGTTAAATTGTAGTTTAAACACAAAATTTTATTTGCAAATTAAGAATCAACATTAATTATTAAATACAATTATTCTGGCCATGACTTGTTAACAATGTTGTTTTTTTAACACAACAAAAAATTGTAAAAAAAACATTAAAACAATGGAAACCGAAACAAGACCACCTACAAAATACACAATCACAAGAAAAAAAAGTAAATAAATAATAAACTGAATTGTATTAATTTAACATTAATCGGTGTAAACAATGAAAGAGTTAAATATACATATCATAAGACAGTGCGGCACATAAATGTGTGGGTACTAGAAAAATAGTTTTTTTTTTCCACAAATTTTTATAAGTTGTTTGAAAATCGACCAGACTATTGTAGAACTACAATAGAACTACTATAGAATAAGACATAGGTTTTAGTATATGACGTAGTCATTGGTATAAGACTTGGTCTTTAGTATAAGACGTAGTTTTGGGTAAAAGACGTAGTCTTTAGTATAAGACGTGGTCTTTGGTGTAAGACGTAGTCTTTATTATAATATGTAGTCTTTATTATAAGACGTAGTCTTTGGTATAAGACGTAGCCTTTGGTATAAGACGTAGTCTTTGGTATATGACGTAGTCTTTGGTATAAGACGTAGTCTTTAGTATAAGACGTAGTCTTTAGTACAAGACGTAGTCTTTAGTACAAGACGTAGTGTTTGTTATAAGACGTTGTCTTTGGTATAAGACGTAGTGTTTGGTATATGAAGTAGTCTTTGTTATAAGACGTAGTCTTTGTTATAAGACGTAGTCTTTGTTATAAGACGTGGTCCTTATTATAAGATGTAGTCTTTACTGTAAGACGTTGTCTTTGGTATAAGACGTAGTCTTTAGTATAAGACGTAGTCTTTAGTACAAGACGTAGTCTTTAGTACAAGACCTAGTCTTTAGTACAAGACCTAGTCTTTAGTACAAGCCGTAGTCTTTAGTAAAACCCGTAGTCTTTAGTAAAACCCGTAGTCTTTAGTATTGCTTCACTTGTTGTTTAATTTGAAAAAAAGTCCCGCTGAAGTACACGGATTGCTCTACAAAGCTTATGGTGAATATATTCCATCGGTTTTAACGTCCGATAGATGGTTTCTACGGTTCAAATGTGATGATTTTAACACAAAGACAAATATCGAATTGGAGGCATTACTCCATGAACATTGTTTTAAAACTCAACAAGACCTTTCAAAATAATTGGGAGCTACTCAAGCAGCAACGTTTGCTAGCAGCAGGATTCACCCAAAAGCTGGAAAATTGGGTACAATACGAATTGAAGCCTAGAGACCTTGAAAGACGATTTTGCATGTCCGAAATGAAGCACCGAATCATTACTTAAGGATTAAAAATGGAACCATTACAATGATCCAGAGCGTAAGAGATCGTATGTGAAGCCCGGCCAACCAGCCGAATCGACACCAAAGCCAAATATCCATGGCTTAAAGGTAATGCTCTGTATTGGGTGGGACCAAAAGGGTCCTATCTATTATGAGCTGCTGAAATCTGGCCAGTCCATCACAACACAACTGATTCGTTTACAACGAACATTGGCCGATAAACGCCCAGAATATGCGGCCAGACATAAACCTGTAATATTCAATCATGACAACACTCGGCCACATGTTGCAATACCTGGTAAAATCTATTTAGAAAGAAGTTGTTGGGAAGTTTTGCTTCACCCGGATTTTAGTCCAGACCTTGCCCTGTCCGACTAATATTTGTTTTGATCGATGCAGAATGCTCTCCCTGGGAAACTCTTCACTTCAGAACAGAGTATCCGAAATTGGCTTGATTCGTGTTAGGCCTCAAAAGAGGAGCAGTTCCTTGGGCGCGGAATTCATATGTTGCCATAGAAATGGGATAAGGTCATAGCTAACAATGGCCAATACTTTGAATAAATTTACATTGTAGAAATGTTTCAAAATAAAAGCTAAAACTTTGGAAAAATTCCGAATTTTTAAGAAATACACCCCATACACCCCATGTTAGACTTAATCATTAGTATTTCAACTACTACTTACGTCTTAGAGTTAGTATAAGTAAGACATAAACTTTAGGCTTTATAATATAAGTAGTCTACTATGAAGTTATATTATTATCGCCCTTAACTTAATCTCCCACACTATTTATATGCTATTTAATCTACAAAATCTAAATACAACTAAATTCACTTTTAACTCTACATACGGATGGATAAGCAAAAAAATAAAAAAAAACTAAACTGATTTATAATTAAATCCGAAAACAACTCATATTATTTAATTGCAATTTCTCAGAACAAAAAAGCAATAACAACAAAATCAAAAAAATAAAAAAGGTTAAAATTAAAAGTGATGAGATGGAGAGAGATTCAGCAAAAACCAAATTAAAATATTCAGTTAAAAACAACAACAACAACAAAACGCACATTTTTTAACACTATTTCATAAACAAATTGCTAAAACAATTGATGAAGCAATTTTGAACACACCAACAGCAGAGAAGCAACAGCAGCAGCTTCAATCAGTAAAAAAAAACAACAACAAATAAAGGGAATTTATCAAATCACTATTAAGGCTGCTACGGGCATGGTTTGCTGCTGCAGCCGTAACAACAATGAATTGAATTAACTTGAATGAGTGAGACACTGTGGGATCGAATGGAGAATAAGTGATAGTATTGATAAATAGAGAAGTTCTGGCGTGATCAAAATAAAACGATATTCTGCTGTCGGAAAAAGAGCAAAGCTAAATTTTGTGGTTCTCATAGGATTGTGAATTTGTTTATTTAGAGAGTGATAAGTCATAGAGTATCTAATTTCATAAGGAAAGCTGTCTCTTTCTTACCAAATTTATTCCAAATTTCCACTGTGCAACGTAAAAAACCACTTTTAATGTTTTACAACTAAATGTGGCTAAATTTATAAAAGTATAAAAAATGCATAACACACACAATAACATCAATTGCTGCTGCTGTTATTGGCAACTTAATGTTGCTGACTGGCTGGCATATTGGTCCGGTTATTTAGTTGGATGATTTGTTTCTGTTGTTGTCATGTTTTATAGTGGTTGTAGGAACAACACTAGCATTATATATATATATTTTTTTTTGCGTTTATTGCTGTTGTCTGGTGATGATGCGTCGACAAAGAACGTTGTCGGCTTTTATTGTTTTTATTTTATTGTTGTTGCTGGGCTTGTTGTATCCTAAAGAATTCAAGTGAATCATGGCGTTTTAATATATTTTAGCTACTTTAGTCAATATATATTTTTTTTTCATTAAATTCAAAGAAATAAAACAAATACATTTTTGGTTTTGGTTGTTGGGGTTTGATTTTACTTTTTGTTAAAATTTTGTAGTTCTCACAGGACTCTGAGTTAACCATTAAACTAGCTATTTTTAAGTGATTTTGGGAGTGACAAGAGTGTATCTACCTACATGTAATACAAATCCTAATTAACTTAATCCTATTGGTTATAGAAAGCTGCTTCATTCTTACCTACTGATTCCTTAGTAGTTCCAGTGATCAACAGATTAGAGTTACTGTAAGACATTTAACCTTTCCATGGAAATTTTGTTCCATCAGTGATTTAACCCTTTTATGACTGAATTAATTTAGCTGTATTTAAGTCCATAGTGTAGTTGTTATAGACATAAGCATTAAATGGTTGAATATATCACCTATCTTCCCTGGTTCATTGTAATTTATATAAAAATATCAGCATCGGTCACATAAGGGTTAAAAAGAAACTGTCTGTGTTAAAGGGTTAAAGAAAATCAATTTTATGAATGCATTCAATCGATTTTATATTAAATATAATGAAATTATAACTGAATCCTTATATAGAGAGCATGAGCCATACACATTCTTTGAATTTAACATACATGTAAAATAGGGTGGCCCCAATTTTGCACTTTTTAGATTTTCGATTCTCCTAAGGTCTTAAATTGTTCTTCGTCATCTAAGAATCGAATGCTAAAAATGTGAACAAAATCGCATAACAAGTTTTAGGTAAAAGCAGATATATTTTTTTAAGGTAAACAAAAAAAAAAATTTAGGCCAATATTTTTGAATTTATTTTTAAAAATTTTTTTTTTTTTTATTATAAAAAAAAATAAATTTTAAATTTATTTGTGAAAAAAATTGTACAACAAAAATTTTTATTTTTTTTTGATGAAAAAAAAAATGAGACTTACTTACTTTGGCCTTATATACTCCGCACAGTGTTGCTAATTTTGAAATAGCGGCCAAAAGTCTTTTTTTTTTTTTTTTTGCCGCCAATTTTTAATTTTAAATACTCATATCAAAGCTAACACCTGAGAACCTCAGAAGCCAAAAACTCTGGTCTCTATGTAAACATTTTCCCTATAAAAAGCGTGATTCAATATGCACCTTTTTATTATCTGACTAAAAAGTAGGATTTTGTAATAAATTTTGAAAATTCAATCGCTTCTAACTTTTTATTTTCGAAACGGATTTTTATGAAATAAACGGTCTTCGTTAAAATGGTTTCATAGCTTTAATTTCAATGTAGATATATGTTTCCACCACTTTTGAAATCGTTTTCATATTATTTTTAAAAATTTATAAAATTTTACATAAATCTAAAGTTTGATGGAATAGAACCTTAATGAATTCCTAATATTTCGTACAAAACCTAGTACAATTTTAAAGTACGTACTCTCTCCTTTATTTACATAACCATTTCGTTTTGCGCTTTTTTGCTCCTTTTGAGCTTGATAAATTTTTCTGACTCAAGTCGGATGTTTATACTCTATACCACCATAAATATTCTATAGTATAAATGTATTCTTGTAAACAAAGTACATGTCGCAATTTTGAAGATATTTCGATAAAATTTTTTGGGCCAAGGACGTAGCCTATTGAAACAGGTTGAAATTGGTCAATTATTTCACCTAGCCCTCAAACAAATATCTTCCCGAAATTTGACTATATCCATTATCAATGTTTAATAAGTATAGGTATCTACACAAAATTCCTTTTTATGTATACAAAAGTCATGTCACCTAATTTTATGGCGATCGGTCCATAATTATTCATAGCTCCAATTAAGGCCCGCTTCTGAAAATCACTTTAACGAGCATAAATCTCTTAAAAATGTTGGTAGGTAAACCAAATTCAACACAAATAACTTTTGTATAGGCATAAATCAGACGACCTAATTTCATGGTGATCATAATTAGTCATAGCTCCCATATAAGGTCCTCTTCCGAAATTAATTCACGAAAATAAATTACTGAAATTTTAAAGAAAAATCAATTTGCTGGGTATTATACGGTAGGGCTTTACCGACCATACTTTCCTAGTTGTTATTATTATAACTTTTTACTACTATTCTTACTATTGTTATCATTATTTATTAAATTTTATTGGAAAATAAAATATTTCTAATAATAAACTTTTCTAAAAAAATTCAACATTTTATTTAATTATTCGACAAAAAGATGGCCTTGGAAAGACTTTTATGTTATACAATACTATAAATACTCAATTTTTTGTTATAAATTTCATATGCAAATTAAAAAAAATCTTACTTAAATTATGGCTAATTATTCTTAAGAAAATAGCTATCAATTTTCTAAACATCATAACTATATTCCGCCACAACCTAATATAACAAAATAAGGATAAAAAAGTCACCTATCAAACAAAAAACTCCATCTGTGTCAAAAGTTATAGACTTTTGGCCGCTATTTTTAAATTTGCTAAACTGTGTGCCGTTGCAAAGGTCTTGGTTTATATTAATGACTTAGTAATACAGATATAGATCAAAAATAGATAAAAAATCGAGGTTGTCAAGGTGAGCCGATTGTGACGATTTTAAATAGCAACCGAGCCTGAAGAATTCCCGATATATTGATGTATGAATCATGTATGTAAGTTATTTGGGGGCAACGAAAAGTTGATTTCAACATACAGACGGACAAGGCTATATCGAGTTCGCTATCAAAAACGATTCAGGATATATAGACTTTGAAGGATCACAAATGAAAAATGTAGAAATTACAAACGGAATGACTAACTTTTATATAACCTTGTCACTCATGGTGAAGGGTATAACAAGTAAGAGTGCCAGAGCTGTAAAATAATTATTAATTTTTGAATGAACCTTTGAATGAATTACCAAAACAATGAATTGATTTAAAATATGAATGAATTCATCATGAAGTGAAAATTTTTTAACGCAATATGACTTGAATTAAAATTTGCAATTTTTTTGCAAGAATTTTTAATTCATAATGAACAAAATGAATGCATTTAAATATTTTTAATTCATGGTATATTAAAAATCAAATATGAATCATACATTTACAGCTCTGAAGGGTGATATATTCGGCTGTGCTGAATTTTTGTTAATGAAATTAATATTATGTAGTATGGAAACAAATCTGGTAAAAAAAGTTGTTGGTGAAACAAATTTTATGAAAAAACAAATTGAATAATTATTAGGTTTTTTATCTCGGCCATTTGTTGACCGATTTTCTAAATTATAAATAGCAACTGAACCTGGACTATACCCATCAATCATGATTATAAGTTATTTAGAGGCTTCGAAAAGTTGATTTCAGCACAAAGACGATATGACTATATTGACTTTATGGAATAGATAATGAAAAATGTGGGAATTACAAAAGGAATGACTTACTTATAAAGGATCTTTCATTGAGCGCTATGTTTAATTTTCGCTTTACCAATACCCACCCGGGCGATTTTTCGGTTTTATTTCTTTAATAATTTTTTTAATTTTGTTTCAGTTTCCATGAAATTTAGACTCACTGAACAAATTTAAGAGTTCTGCAGAATTTAATAAAAACATGATAAAATGTTGAATTTTTGTAAGGTTTTTTTTTGAATTTATTAAAATTTTTTGCGTCGCATATAAAAATTTGTATAGAAGTGCATTACCACCCGGGTGGGTATTGTTAAACCATGTACATAAAAAACCTTTGGTAAAGCGAAGGTTAAACTTATATAAGACATAGTTTGTGTGAGATATCATCGATATATTGTATTCATTTTAAAGGCCTATGGATGCCTTAACGTATGGAATACAGCATCGTGCATCGTGTCTCACATACGAAATGTCAAATTTTCAATTACTTTGGCGGCATGTGTTAGATACGACTTAAGAAAACCCCATAAGAAAAAGTCGAACGAAGTGATGTGAAATGGCCACGATATCTGTGGCCATTTCATATAATTTCCACGTGAGATGACTATGCCCTCAAATCACAAAATATCCAATGTGAGCTGTGTGGCACGTAGCGCCGTCCTGTTGAAACCACATGTCGTTTGTATACATATCATCCAATTTAGGACAAAATAAGTTGGTAATCATTTATCTATAGCTCTCTTCGTTCTCAAAGAAATTTGAACAGATGACACCGCCAGCCTAGAATCCACACCAAACAGGGTTTTTTATGTATACATTGTACGTTCTTGGATATTTTGTGGATTGGTATCGTCCCAAATTCGACAATTTTGTTTCATACAAAAATAGGCTTCATCGCAGAATAAGCGAAGCGCGTTATCCAATTTTGCTCAAATTTTAAGCATTTCGTTTTTAGATAACGAAAAACGATTGTAGATCTTGGAAGCATAACAAATTTAAAAAAGTGCCAAATAAGGGCCATCCTAATATACAATTCAGCATGTGTGGAACAAAAGTGGAAAAAAAGGAAGAAATGAATTGAGTAAGTACTACTACCAACCAGTTGAAAAGAATTTTTCTCACAGAATATTCTTTTTGTATGAAACTAAAATGTTGTAAAACAACAAGCAGCAGCAGCATATTTAACGGAAACTATTAAAATTCCTTTTCATGAAAATCTCAAATACATCTTTTTTATTTTCTGTTGAACTAAAGTTTATTGGCAAAACACAAAGTTGCACTGGAAAGAAAAAAAGAAACGAAATGAAAGAAAAACTCTTAACAAGTTCTTGTATGCAATTTATAGAAAGAAAGAAAAGAAAAATCGTTTCTATATAACGAACTTTTTGTGTTGTTGTGTTTTACAAAAAAAAAAAAAAAAAAACAACTGCAACAACAACCTACTGTTATGACCTAATTTAGTTTTCATAAAAGGACCAACAAAAACATAAACTTCAATGAATTTATATCCTTGTTGTTTCTGCTTCATGTTTTCATGCTGTATGTACATTTGTTTCTGTATATTTTATCTCTTCCTCATTTTGTTGCAAATTGCAAACAACATATTTTTGCTGGATAATAATTATTTAGTTAAAGCCATAAAACAGAAGAGCAAAATCACATGATTCATAAATAGTGACAATAAATGCAAATAACTTGATACAAGTCTATTAAAAATTAAAAATTATATAGAGAGCTGCTAAAAAGAATAGAGAAATAAAAAATATAATAATAAAACAAGAAAATTGATGTCAAAAAGCCACTTTTATTGCTGCTACTACATATTGCCGTACCCTGCTACTACTCTCTGTGTATTGTTAACAAAGCGTTAACAATTACGCTATTGTCAGCTAAATTCCTTTATAGTTGTATGTTAACGTTTCCTCTTTTCGCTTTTCTCGCAAATACTCGTACCCAATTTTTAAACTGTTAGATTCATAGATAAACGTACTTCAGATTTCATTCATCTGTTATGATGACGTTGAATGTTGCTAATGGTAATGACGATGGCAGCGTTGATGTTGATGGACAGTGGGTTTGATGGGTGTTTCATCTTATTTGTTTCATAAACATCATAGAATTTATAGCTGACTAAAACTGGGTTTTGTGTGCAAAAAATTATGTACATTTTTCTTTATTATTAATATTTATAACCTTGATTATCAGTTAATTAATTTATTAAAATTGTAGCTAGGTATCTAAAGATAAAATATCTTTGAGACATTTAATCAAAGTGGCATCAAATATTTTACAAAAGTACTAAAAATTAGTGAGTGGCAAGGATATATATAACTTTGTCATTTCGTTTGTAATTTCTACAGTTTTCATTTGCGATCCCTCAAAGTATATATATTCTGGATCGTTATACGTAGTGCAGTCGATATAAACATGTCCTTCAGTCCATCTGTATGTTGAAATCAACTTCCCGTAGCCCCAAAATAACTAACATACATGATTCATATATCAATATATCAGGAATTCACCCGGCTAGATATTTAAAATCGATACAACCGGTCCTAATCTGGTTATGATAGATCGACTTCAAACGAAAGACTTAAAGTAAAGTCAAAGCTAAAACTTGTTCCAAACATTTATTCTTAATAAACTCACTGTTTCTTTGATGTTGCACACATCCATAAACATCCACACTCTTGAAATAAATTCTGTTCTTAGCATTAGTTTCATATCCGCACAAACATCCATCCAACCACATATGGGTAGTTAAACTATTTTGAACAAGTACCTACTAAATACTTAGTATGAGTAACAACGAGTGTTATGAGTTCTTGGTACTCCTGTTTAGTAAATGCAATCAGTCTGTTTATTTTTGGTGTCATTAAAAGAACAGAAATACAGCAACTTGTTTTAGTATGTATTATAAATAAGTATATCTAAATGAATGTGTGTTTATGTGTGAATACAAAAAAAAAAAAAAAAAGACGTGTGTTTATTTGTTAAACGAGCTGGTATATTAAAATATTTATTCCAGTTGTTAAATATTTTTTAGAGCAATTACTTCCGCAAATTAAATGTTTACCGGTTTTTGCTTTCCTGTACTGTGTTAGGAGGAGAATCACAACGTTTGTGATGTGGACTTAATGTTAAGTGCAAAATTATAGCAGAAAATTAAGTGTGATTAGATTTTATAACTGGAAAATTATGGCTGATTATAATAATATTTAATTGGAGAGAGAGTCTGTAAAGGATTTAGTAGCAGAAAATGGTTAGTTAGTTTAAAGAAGCATTAAACATCATTACAATGACAAACAGTTACTTAACAATTTAATAAATTACAGAAATAAGAGTGCTATATTCGGCTGTGCCGAATCTTGAATGTTCTTCACCAAGTACATATTATAATATTGTTACGATTTTACCTTTAAAAAAACGGGGGTTTATTTCCTTTAAATAAACCGGATACTTTTGATTGCAAATAAAAAGCAGTTTTAGTAGTTTAAAATTTTAACAATGTACAACAACAACAACAGAATTTAATAGTCACTCAGTGTCTTTATACACGTATATCAATTCGCAGAAACACACACACTTTATACACGTACAAGACAGTTGATGTTAACTCTAACACCGCCAATGATCAACTCCACTGACGACTGCCAGCTTTGCCACTATTTATACACAAGCCACCTATCGGGAATCTTCTACAATGCTCTTAACGGACATACTAGTACATTCGAATTCTAGAGCTTTCGATGTCATTGCCAGCAGCCCAAACATTTAGTGTTGCCATACTTGCAAACAATGCCAATAACCACATACTACTGATGGACGTGCCTTCAAACATGATGAATGCTGCAGGCAGTCGTTACAGACCGTTGAATTCAAATCGTCATTGCACATTCGTAACAATATTGTAAATATTAAAAACAATTTTCGGTGAAAAAAAAAAATTTTTTGTTAAAACATTTTAGATGAAAAAATTTATGCATGTCTCTCGAACATTGCTGGCCGTATGTCACGAATAACACGAACAATGTTGGCCTCCAAGGCGTCAATTGTTACTGGTTTATCAGCATATATCAGTGACTTCACGTGGCCCTACAGGAGATAATTGACAGGTGTCAAATCATACGACCTTGGAGGCCAATTGACTGGTCCATTTCATGAAATCAAGTTATCGTCAAATTTTGATTTCAATAAATCGTTGGTTGCGATCGCCGAATGAACAGTGGAGCAGAATCAAATTTTCTTGGAAATAAATCTGGCATTTCTAAACGGCTGGACCGATCGGGATAAAATTTGAGGTGGGGTGGAGTATTCGAGTTTAAGTATTTAAATGGGCCTTACAAATGTTCCAGGGGCGGCGCTATGGCGGCTCAAAGTAGGGTACTTTCGACATGTAAAATTTTTAAACACGTGCCATTTTTTTGTTTCCCATCCGATTTCAAAGATTTGTATATGTTCTAAAACCCCAAAGCTGGGATCAGAAAACAGAAAGCACTTTTAGAAATCTTGATGTGATCTTGATGTGATATTAATTTCCAAAGTATTTTCCCAGCCTCAAGGAAAGTGTGGACCCTATGGGCAAAATAGTAAAAAATATCATTTTTGGGATTTTGGCTCCAATTTTTAGGAATTGCGAATTTTCACTTTGTTATTCAGAATGAAATATTGAAAAAACGTTGAAAATTTCATTGAGTTTGGTTAATAAATATACATTTTATTACATATTACATATTTATTGAGCTTCTAAAACTAAAATTTGTATCAAAATTTTGATAGGATTTCAAATATTAGGAACAATTTGATCCACATTTTTCCGAACTATTTTTTTTTTTTGTTTAGATACGTTAATTTTTGGTGTTATAAAAAAATGTTCAAGTCAATATCTAAATTAGATTCACAAATATGCCACTTTAAAACTCCGTCCTTCAAAAATATTGCACTTTTTCATATTTTAATGTGAATTAAGTCTGGCCATTTAGGGTCATCAAAAAGTTGATTTCAACAGGCATACGGACATTTCGGGTCGCAAATGAAAAATGTGGAAACTATACCATTGCCAGTCATGGTGAAGGATATAATTATATTATATTTAAGGAATTTACTTGATTTTGCTATTTAGTGGATTAATTGTTTCAATTGTCAAATTGATTAACTCATAATTAACTTTTTTCAACTTGTATAAAAACAATTTAAAATCTATGACTTCTTTTCACTTGAACTCCGGAAATACCAGACATTTTTAATAGAGTCTTCAATTTTGTATTTGTCGCTCTTTAACTGACCTTATAAAAGTATAGTTAGACAAAAGACAATATCTGAACATAAAATCAAACAAGATTAATTGCTTGTTAACCAAAAACAAAAAAATTCAATAATTTTTTGAATTCTTAGAAAAGTGATAGTTAAGTGTATAAACAAACTGCCTCTAATATTGGTGATTTTAAGGGAAAAAAATTAAATTACAGAAAGAAATGACACACAAATAAAATAGTATAAGAAAATAAAATTACAAATAATACAAAAGATATCCAACAAATGTTAAATATCAGATGCGTAAAGTAAAATAAATTGCCTTAAATATATTTATTACACAAGTATCTATGTCTCTTGTAGATAAAAAGATTTTATATATGTATACAAGTACGAGTACAACAAAATGTAAGGAGTTGCCAGTGTAAAAATTTAATTTAGTTTTACAATATTGATTAAGTTCAAACAAACGATCTCATTTGAAAGCATTCGGAGGCGCTGCTAATACAAATAACTTGAAAAAATCAGATGAGATATATTATCGCAGCAAAAACTTTTTGAATTTTGGTAATGGCAACTACTTATCACATACATTATTTTGTAATGAGTGGTAGTTACCCAGCACATTATTTTATTTAATCGAGTAGGTACTTATTTTTATACAGGTTGGTAATGAACTTTTGCATTTAGCATAGCTAAATTGACTAAAAAACAAGGCATTAGTGGTTCAACACCAGTAGAAGCCATTAACTTGTTTGTTCGTATTATATATAATTTATATGTTTATGTTAAAACCATTGTTAACTTACGATAAAATAACTTGTACGTGGAGCAGTTAGTAAAAAGCTAGACATTCAAACACAGAAAAACAATCATGTGTGTAGGTTCGATTCCCTCACAATCCAATTTTTTTTCTCAGTTTTTTAAGTTAAATATTCCTGACGTAAATGTAAATACATTTTTCAAATCGCAAACGTAAATGTAAATACATTTTTCAAATCGCAAACAAAATAAACAAGTGTTTCAGTCAAATAATTAGAAGTTATCACTTAGCTCTAATATTACCTACTGGCTTATTAGGTAAGTAGAGTTTTTTCCGGGATTTAGCTCACAATCGGCAAACTCAAAATCGGGTTAGCTTCTGAGATCAATTGTATGATTCTCGATCGACTTATAATCAGGTTGTAATCCGATGAGATAAAATCTTCTAACAATCGACTTGTAATTACCTCTTAGCTAAGCCTATCCGACGAGATAAATGCTTCGCCTCTTGGTCAGCTAACGACTAATTACACAAGTTTACAAAAAAATACATTTTTATTTTAGTATTTTTAGTTAACAAGTTGATTCGTAAGGATTTCAGATCATAGGATCATGCGTAGGATCAGAAATACCGTCAGTCATTTTTGGAAGGATTATTGATGTATCGATCAGGAAAATAGATATGGTTAGGTTAGGTTTCCAGGCAGACGCGAAGTGAAGAAGAAAAGCCGCTCACGAGGGTCTAGGCAATAGGGGCCTTTGTGTTACCTGAAAGTATAGAGGCAATAAGAGAAGGACAGAGTATATATGAAAAACGAGAAGAGGACAGTCAAGATTTGGTTTAGATTGAAGAGTGAGAGAAGAGAGAAAGATGTTTTATTATTAAATCTATCTTGATAATGTGGAAATGTCGGAATTCTATATCTCTAATAAAGATGAAAAATTAATTAAAACATGTTTTTTTCTTCGTTGTGCTGTATAAATAGGAGTACACGATTGTATAAATAGGACTCATCCCCTGTGTGCTGGTACAAAAGAAAAAATTAATGAAAAATTAATTAAAAATGTTTTTTTTCTTCTTGCACCAGCACACAGAGGATGACTCCTATTTATACAATCGTTGTGCTGCAACTGATAAAATAGGTTATGGTGGGTAGGAAAGATGGATTAGTGTTTGTGGACATTCAAACTTTTCTATAAAGACTTCAGCAGGTAATTTGTTTCACATACGGACTCTATGGCTAAAGGACGAGTTTTCCCTGTAGTGTGTTGTGCGGTCCACTAGCCAATCGAGCACATAAATATGAGTTATTGATGAAAAACGTGTATTACCTACAAATATGCAGGTATCAGGAACAAGTTCCCTAATTTCAGCAGATCACATTACGTTACTACGACGGTGCTCCAGCAAATCAAAAGAGTTGATTACTCTACTGTCACCAATGTGCACCTCTCCTATGCGACCGAGTAGCTCTAAAATAGACTTTCTAACACCGGCCCATTCATGAGACATGATCTGTCGTGTGTCAACAAGCAACATGGAGTCTTACGAGGGTTAAAAGTTACTCTATATACACGACCCCATTCAAGATCCCGATTAAGCAAATCAGTCATGTTTTGCCTCAGTGCTCTAATCTCCGATAGGCTTGGTCTATAACTGAATTACAAATGATGCTGTCATCTGCAAAAGAATAGCTAGGGTTGGAAGTTGAAGTACACAGAGAAAACAGATTCGTGACACCAACCGAATTTGTTGCCAGTCGAATGACACCATAGTGACCGAATTTTACATGTTGTTTTACAACATTTTAGAAGCGGTAACAAATGTTTGTAAACTGACCGAAAAATTATATGTGTGCAACCGAATCATTCGATTGTCAACAAATTCGGTTGCTATTACGAATCTGTTTTCTCTATGTAGTAGATCGTTTAGAAAAATAAGAAATAGAGTAGGAGAAATAAGGAAACCTTGTGGTACCACTGAATTGATCTTGAAATCGTTTTATGCTATCCTATCTACAACAACTCGTATAGCGGGATCTCTGAGAAAAATCGAATAAGTTATTGCCGACACTATAACGTGTAACGATTCCAGATCATAAGGTTAACCAGCCATTTGCGAGTAGATTTAATAGAAAACGATTCAGAAATTAGGAAATCTATTTTGTACTTCTTTCCAAAAAGAAATCTGGCATCTTTATTTACTATCTATTATTTACTTGGAGACAGTACTCTTTTCTAGATGTTTGTGCGTTATTTTGTTTATAAGTATTGCTGTAAATCGAAACTTTTGTTGTTGCTTCGTTGTATTGTTTTTATTGGTGTATAAGAGTATTGTCTTAAATCTCTAACGTTGTCAAGTTTTAGTGGTATGTTTTATCTGGTGAAGTGTATGTGTGTGCTAAATAATCTAAGGGTATTCACAGCAGAATATTTATTTAAGTTTTGTCCTTAAGGTTAGTCCTTGATCCAATAGGTTGTCACTTAACAAATTTTAGTACAATAATTTTAAAATTGCAACCTATAGTTTGATTACACAGATGTTAGTTTTATCGTTTTAGAAACCGTTTTCTTTTTACCCCCTAAATATTGGAGTATGACTTAATAATGTGGGATTTTTTCAAATGTTTGGCTATTGTTAGCAATAACTATTTGGCTATTGTTAGAAATTACTATTTCCCATATTTCTGCTAATATATGCATTCCGAGCCAAAAGAACTAATCATCTTTTGATACCAAGAACGAATCAAGACAATATCGGATACCCAGTTCCAAAGTGGGGCGTATCCCAGAGATAGTCTTCTGCTTCAATCAAAACAAATAGTAGTCGCACGGGGCATGGTCTGAACGGATGAAGCAAAACTACCTAACCTCTTCATTCTAAATATTTATGTCATGATGGAATATTACAGTTTCATGTCTGGCAGCATATTCTGGGTGTTTTTCGGCCAATGCTCTCTTCAAACGAATCACTTGTGTTCGGTACAGGCTCCCTGTGTTGGTCTGGCTAGATTTCAGCAGCTACAGAGCATCCCACCTAATACAGAGCATTACCTTCAAAAATATTGCACTTTTCCGTAATAAAAAATTTATATAAATTTTCTTAGTATTTTATTCAACATCAAGTCAATGGTTCTCACATTATACACTAAAAAATTAAAAAGTGCAATATTTTTGAAGGACGGAGTTTTAAAGTGGCATATTTTTTAATCTAATTGAGATACTGACTTGAAAGTTTTTTTTTGTAAAACCAAAAATTAACTTAACTAAAAAAAAAATTAGTTCGGAATAAATGTGTATCAAATTGGTCCTAATATTTGCAATCCTATTAAAATTTTGATACAAATTTTAGTTTTAGAAACTCAATAAATATGTAATAAAATCTTTATTTATTGACCAAACTCAATGAAATTTTCAACCTTTTTTAAATTTGTCATTCTAAATAACAAAGTGTAAAAAACTTGTCAAAAGGTCAAAGGGAAAAATAAGAAGTCTAATCGTCAAATTCCCCTTATTTGTAAGTAAAGTTTTTGCTGGGAGATAGATTTGATTAAAATTTTGTTTGATATTGAATTTGTTTAAACTTAAAATTACTTGTTTAAATAAAATTTTAAATTTAAATTGAAAATTATTTCAATACAATGTATTAGATTTAATTTAATTAATAATATCATTTTGATGATTGAAGCAAATTCAAATAAATTTTTTATTGATATAATCAATTTCGTAATTAAATAAACTTTTTTTTTCAACAAATATTTTTTTTTTTTTAAATTTGCAAATTCCATTTTTACTGTTGACAGTTTGGTGCACTAAACCAATATAAATATCGCAGTATGCATACAGTTTGTATTTATACTAAAACTGTAAACGATTTTTTACTAAAACTTGAAAATGAATGTGCATTGCGCAAGTCCAAAACTTAGGTGAGTTTTTCGTAGACAAAGCACTACTTAAGCACATACAAGACAGTTGTTGTTGTTTATTAAAATTCTCTTTTGCTCAGGCATTCTATTATTTAAAAGGAACGCAAGTGTGTGTATCTGTTTATAGAAATTTAACGCGTGTGCATCAGCTATTTATACTAAAATTTTAAACCGAAGCGCATGTGAATTTTTGTACTAAAGTGATGTACGAAAATAGCTTGAGTAAAATCTATTAAATATTGCATAGTGGTTACAGATTCTTTTTATATTTGTAAGTTCTGTAACTTGGGAATTGTATGAGGTATCTTAATGAAATTTCGCATTTTTAGAGTTGAGGTGTTTTAGAGTTGATTTGAGTAGTGTGAATTTTGGTACATCTGGGAGGATCTCTAAAGTGGGTGGTTACACATCTAAAATAATAGTTTAATACATTCTAAGAAACTGTGTCTTAGAAAAGAAAGAAAACATTAAAAATATTAGTATTATGTGAAAGATCTTTGAAAGACGCTCGTGTAATACCAAAAATATTAAAAATTTTGTAATTTGTTGCAAAAATTGTAAGTTCTTTTAATCTACATATATATGTATCGCATAAAATTCTAAACTAATATTACTAATAATACTAATAGTCGTGAAAAATAGTCAAATTCATAATTATGAAATGATTATGAAAATTTCATAAATTTTGACAAAAATTAAACTTTTTTTAGATTTTACTTCTAGGTATAAAAAAAAAAAATTAATATTAATAAGAACTGGCTTCAAAAATGACTTATACTTAATACATTTTTAAATTATTATAAACGTCAGACAATTGTCGAATATAATGATTTCTAAGTATATCATATAATTAAAAATTTCACATCGAAGTTTTCAAATTTCTTCACAAACTATAGAAAATATAAATATTTATTGGAATAGATTTGACATATAATTATTACCTGTGCGCTCAATAACGTAGACAATGGTGCAGATTTTGGTAAAATAGTCAAAGTTTTAGCAGCAGTTTATTCAACTTCACAAAAATTATACTAAAATTAATGTTTTCAAAATTATTTTTATTAAATATGTGTGACACAAAAATACTTTATCAACTATCGCACCACGGGTAGCACCGTCTGGATTTTAAGACTGCACAGTGGGGCATCATCAAAATTTTTTGGAAATTAATCTGGCATTTCTAAACGGATGGCCCGATCGGGATAAAATTTGATGTGGGCGTATCCAAGGAGTATTCAAGTTTAAGTTATTAAAATGGACCCTACAAATGCACCAGGCGCGGCGCTATTAGGGCTCAAAGTAGGGTACCTTTTGTTTCCTATTCGATTTCAAAGATTTTTAAATTTTTGGGAAGCGCTCGGTTAGGTCTTCAAAAAACATGCTTGTATGTGCTATTTATCTCTTCTAATTTCCGAGTTATAGGCATTTCAAAATTAAAATGTTCCAATTTTGCCATACCTTGGTTCGCTTTTTTAAAAATATGGGGCGTACTTTTGATCCGAATGGCCTCGAATTTTTTTATTAGTTAGACTACTAAATTACCAATAATATGCAAAAAAATTTCAGAGCAATATCGATTACGCATCCGAAAATAAACGATTTTAAATTTAAAAATTAAAAAAATAGTAGATTTTTTCTATTTTTTGGGCAGCTCTTTTTTTTATTAAAATAAAACTTTCTTTAAGAACATAAAAAAGTTTTACATTTTTCTGCAAGATATCTCTACGGAGAATATTTTGGTATATAAAATATGTCATATTTTTCGAATATGTCGCCCCTACGCCCTTTGAAATTTGACCTATTTATTATCAAAATTTTGACCACATGTTCTAAAATCCCAAAGCTGGGATCAGAAAACGGAAAGCAGCATTGGAAACCGTGATGTGATTTTTATCTATTCCCAAAGTATTTTCTCAGCTTCGACGGATATGTAGAACCTGTGGGCAAAATTGTAAAAAATACAATTTTTGGAATTTTCGCCCCAATTTTTAGAAATTGCGGGATTCCCTATGACCTGTTGACAATTTTTTTACACTTTTTTATTTAAAATAAGGAATTTAAAAAACTTTGAAAATTTCGTTTATTTTTGTTAATAAATAAAGATTTTATTACATATTACATATTTATTGAGTTTCTAAAACTAAAATTTGTATCAAAATTTTGATATGATTGCAAATATTAGCAACAATTTGGTACATTTTTTTTCCGAACTAATATTTTATGTTTACATAAGTTAATTGTTGGTCTTACAATTTCATGTCAATATCTCAATTATATTCAAAAATATGTCACTTTAAATATCCGTCCTTTAAAAATATTTCACTTCAAACGAATCAGTTACGTTCGGTGCAGGTTCCCTGTGGTGGTCTGGTTAGATTTCAACATTTGGTTCCACCAAATACGGAGCATTACCCTAGCGCCATAGAAATTCGGCTTTGGTGTCGATTCGGCTGGTTCGCCGGGCTTCCCCTACGAAATCTTACGCTTTGGCTAATCGTAAGGGATCCATTTTTCATCGCAGGTAATGATTCGGTGTAAAAATGATTTTCTTTTATAGCGTTCAAACATCATGTCGGACATGCAAAATCGTGTTTCAATGTCTTTCGGCTTCAATTCGTTTGGTACCCAAACTTTTTTCTCTAGCCTGGGCGATCTATGTCGTTCATGTCAAAATTACCACTTCTGAATCGAACTACGTATCTCTTGCACGTTGAAACTGGTGGAACACATTCACCATAAGCTTTATTAAGCAATCGGCCGTTTTTTCAAATTAACCCTTTGACGACCACAGGGACACCGGTTTCCCAACACAAAAATATTGAATAACTAAATAACGAAAAATTGAATGGGTGCAATTTTAATTAGTTCGCAAACGTGTCTCTTATTAATGTGTTTAGATTAAAACAAGTTCGGTTATAGCATTTACTTTTTATTGTCTTTGAAAATTGACAGTTTTATTTTGGTACTGTGTTCAAGAATTGTGCCAAAGTATTTTTAAGTGAAAACTTATTTTTTAAATTTTATATTGGGATGTATATTAGGCCTGGTAAGTGTATCATGTTCCGTTCATTGATACATAGTCCATAAACATGAGTATGTGGAACGAACATCTGCTCTTTACGACCAAAATTCCATTAAATCCGATAAATGTTTGTTTATTTTAATTTCAAAATATGTTTTCTTGGCGCTAACTGATTCACATTAAATAGAAAAAATTACTACTTTTATCCAAATAGTCTTATGGTCCTGAAATGGTTAAAGAAGTAAAGCTAAACTTCCCGCATATGACGCTTTGATGGCATATAAGTTATTAAAAACGATTACCGCGCTAAAAAGATACGCCATCTATTGAAAATCCCGTCGTACACTTAATATATGAATTTCAATAAATACAACCTCAATGAATACCCTTACTGTATCTGGTATGTGTTTCTAAGCTGTTGGCAAAGTTAAATAAGTTACTTATACCCCTTAGATACCATTTACCACTTACCACTTCCTAAGATATGTATAATAACATACAATACTGTGATTATAACCAAAAATTGTACATGACTGTCTGTCTGTCTGTACGTCCGTCCGTCCGTTTGTGTGCTATTGTTATCTCTCGTTTGTATTACAACTTAAATTCATGGTAAAATACACATGAATGGTAAGTATTTTAAATCAATAATACAATATTTCAATATTTTTGTTGTTGCTGTTTAAATCTGTTCATCTATTATGTACTTTTTGGAATTAAATATGAACGAAAGAAATAACGAACAAACCTACTTATTTGAATAAATTAAATTTTGTATATTTTTATCTTAGTACGTACACATAAATAAATAAATATATAAATAACAACAATAAGCAAAGATTTTATTATTAAGATTTTGTTGATTTTTTTTTCATTTTATTAGAGCATATTATGTTATGTTTCTTTTTTGCTCTCTAAATTAGATACTAGTTAGGGGAATAATAATAAAACTAATACTTGTAATAATCAAATACCTTCTTTTTTTTTTTTTGCTTTTGGTGCCAAGTTGTTCCTAAATGTACAGTTGTGTGTTAATATTTTTGTATACAAGCAAAGAATTTAATGTCTTTAAATTTGCATATTTTTGTAAAAGTTTTTGGAAGAATATATTTTTAAATTGTAATTAAAATCAATATTTACATAGTTTTTACATATAAACAGAGTTATGTAAGAAAATATATTAAAAGATGACTACTTGTGTATGCAAATACATTTTTTTTTGTCTTTGTCGTTGAAGTATTATGTGTTAGATAATTTAAAGATTTGCGTAAATTTATAGAACTCTTGATATTATACATTTGTATAAGTATTTATTTAGGTTGGCAGTGTTAAGATACGTATGTAATTTAATTTATATAATACATATTAATCTTCTGTAAAGTCTCAGAGGATGTTTTTGGGGAAGGTAAATATGAATAAATAAGTAGGGAGTAAATTTTAAAGAAAGCTATTTACTTGTCACAAGCTGAGAAAACTGATTATATTTTTTAAATGAAAAACGTATAATTTTGTTGTAGATATGAATTTGAAAAATTCCAAAAAGAACCAATGTATATGAAATGTACATATATATAGGTCTCTACGCCAGAAAAAATTGAACAAATTTCAGTTATGATCGGAGATTAAAAGTGCGAGAGATTTTGGAAGCCATATTCATCTCACATTTTATTTTTATTATAACGTTTATTTATTTATCAAATCTGCCTTACTTAGGCCTAACAATAAGTATTAAAATCTTATAACTAAAATTAAAAATAAATGGACCACATCTTAGCGGCTCTACGAAGCCTTGATCGTGTTTGGGTCTGTGCGAGAAGTCTTGCCAGCGGGTTCGGGTGATTCCGTAATTTCATGATCTATTTCTCACGGACATTCTTGAACTTAACCAACTTGAACTCTTAACCAACGGTACTTGTAGGTCTCTATGGATGTTCTCAATTCTTATGTACTGTCATGGTGCAAATAATTTTTGATTGGACCCTCTGTATAAGATCAATACTGGAATTAATTGACATTCTCCACAATTGGATTCCTTATGTCCAGATTGGTTTTAAAACACATTTATACAGGATGACTTTATAGTCAAGGATTATTTTTGATTTGTCATTGATTAACTAGAGAAGGCTAGAGGCTCTTAACTTCATGTGAAGTCTCTAGACATCTATATGACGACGCCAAGTAAGTCGTCTATCCAAGTGAATAGAACAAGTTGTCCATTTCCGTTTAAAATCTACCACACTTTTGGACACCTTTTTTGTGGTCTTCAATTCTCTTTTAACAAGAGCCCAATATCTCTCCACTGGACTCAGCTCCAGGCAGTTTGGAGAATTTGCCTCTCTTGGTACAAATACCACATTATTGTTCTTTCTTACCATAGTGACAGATGACAAATCAGGCCAAAAATATGTGGATACATTAAGAAGTCTTATGAATGTAAACATTATTTTTTGTAAACATTTCTTGATGTAAATTTCGGTATTTATAGAGCCCGTTGTAACAAATGATTGGCTTCTTTTGCCGCAACTGCAAATTGCTTGCCATACCAAGAACTTTTTGGGAAATTTTGTCTGCTTTTGGGTCCTAAACTTTTCTTCAAAAGTCTCTCTAGGATATGCAACATAAAAAAATTGACCCAGAACCTGCGAAAAATCTGCCAGAACATACGTTTCGTCATCCATTATGCAGCAGGAATATTTTTTTTATAAAATTTGACTTCAATTCCCGTGCTCTGTTTTTGGCCTCTAAATTTTTAGCTGCGTTCCTGTCAGGAACCTTTTGAGCCTTGTATGTTTTTGAACCTGCATTGGCTTTATCTTTTCGTATCAAATAGTCCGAGCACTGAGCTAACCGGGCTACTTTCCTACCGGAGGTGTTGGGAGTTCTTTTGAAAATGCTTTCTATTTTTTTGGCTTTAGAAACATCATGTGGACTATTCGTTTTACATAAACCAGGATTGATATCAACGGAAAAGTTCTCCCGGTACTGTTCAATAACATTGGAAACAGTTTGACGGCAAACCTTTGATTGTTTGGCCAACTTTTTGTAGGACCAAGTTGCGTTTTGTTGAAAATATTTATTAATTTTAATACGCACTTTTTTCTGGTCACTCATTTTAATCAGATTAACAACAAATGAACATAATTGACATTAAACATAATAACTAACATGCTTTACAAAGGTAACTTGATAAAAAAAATAATACTAGGGTTAAAAGTTTTAATGAAAAACGTGTGTTAAGAATTTTACGATCTCAGTCCTTAAGTTGTCTAGCCATGTGAATACCATGTTATGTAACAGTATCTGTCTGCGGAATGTTTATGTTATTTAGGCCCGTTTTCTCAATGTATCGACAAACTGTCTGTTACTAAATGTCGACATAAATTTATTAGGCCGATAAACTGTCCGTTAACAATTTTGGCTTTCTCAATATACCGACAAAAAACATTATTTTCTGTTGGCAATACCTCTCAAAGTAGACGTGAAAGGTGGGAACCCTGCCTTCAAGTGACAACATGTTTACATAAATCAGCTGTTTAATGTGGCCATCGACAGCCGGAATCTTTTGAAAAAGGCATTATCCTCCATGTCTGCCAAGTAGTTAGGGCTGGCATGATAAACTCTTTCTGCATTCACTTGGAACTCATGTTATTTGAGTTCGTCCTCCATCAAATTAATGTTATTAAACTTTTTTTTTATAAAATCTATTTAATTTCGTTTACAAAAACACAAACACATAAAAACTATGAACAGCAGTCAGCTGTTATTTATTTATCTGTACGATAAATAATTGGCAGATGAGGTCGGGTTAGCTTTGCGATAGAATAGAAGCAAATGAGACATTGAGAAAACCAAATTTCTTTAATCTGCAGTTTTTCGTTGGGAAAAAAGATAATCACCTAATGAGAAAACGGCCCTTAGTGTGTTATGTGGACAGTCACCCCTTCTGAGAGTAAATGTGATGTGCTTACTTTTGAGTTCATTTACTCGTATTCTCCAGTTATTCAACCATATCTCCACGAGTCTGAGATAATTGACCAATTCCGTAGAAGCTACCTGTGGATCTGCATGTGAGCTAAGTATTGCAGCTTCATCAGTGAATGTCGATATGGTAAGTCTATCATACACAGGCAAATCAGAAGTATATATCAAATAATGTGTTGGTCCGAGAACACTTGCCTGTGGAACACCAGCCTTAATTTCATAATTTCCTGTTACATAATAGCAATATTTCACTCTAAAAACTCTGATATCTGATATGTATGACTCCAGCAATCTGTGCGTACTTGGTGGTAGTAGACACTTAGTTTTGTGAATTAACCCCTTATGCCATATCTTGTCGACGGCCTGGGCGATATCCAAAAAGATAACACAACATTATTTTTATACCCTTCACCTTCCTGAGAAGGGTATATATAAGTTTGTCATATCGTTTGTAATTTCCATAATATAATTTTCCGACCCTATATAGAATATACATTCTAGATCCTTATAGATAGCGGAGCCATGTCTGTCTGTCTGTATGTCAGACATGCTTTCGAGAAAAAATACAATTTATTGCATGCTTTTACAAAAAAAGCAACAAAACGTATGTTTGGATGTGTGTTGGTTTCATGCTTTGCGTATTTTGTTTTTTTGGTGTTTCGTTTGGTTTGGGGTTGTTGTTTTTATACCCTTCACCTTCGTGAGAAGGGTATATATAAGATTGTCATTTCGTTTGTAACTTCTACAATATAATCTGTTCGTCAGCATTTAAATGTAAAATTTTTAAAACTTTACTTGATATATTTAGGATGCTATACGCTGAAAGTGGGCAATTAATGCATTCACAAGAAAAGTGAAGGGTATATAAGATTCGGCAATGCCGAATATAGCACTGTTACTTATTTATTTTCAAAAGATTTTATTATCGTCCAGTCAATCGTTTAACTTGTTCATTAGTTCCATGTTGTTCACGAGAACCAAATTGATGAACTGGGATTATATTTTGGTTATTTAAGTATGGCATAATTTTACATTGCAATATTTTCTCAAATAACTTCGATATGCAGGGCAGTAGACTTTTAGGTCTGTATGAAGACGGCATTGTTAAATCTTTTCCTGGCTTAGGTATCATTATGATCTGAGCAATTTTCCAATTAGTTGGGAAAACGCCTAGTCTAATGATCGCAGAATGGATGGCGTAATTTTGTCATATCCTGCAGATTTTTTCGTATTTGTGTTATTTTTGATAACTTTTCGAACGTTCTCGAGACTTACTCTGTTACGATCATCCACTGTCTCATGAACAGGAGGATTTTCCAGTACAAAATTATTATTGGGTGGATTTGGCTTAAATACATTACGTAGGTGCTTGGCAAAAATTAATGCTTTGTCCTTAGCATTTCTTGCTCAATAACCATCAGCTTTTCTCAGCGGAGTCTTTCCCTCTACCGGTGGTTTGATGTTACGTGTGGCTTTCCAAAGAGTAAAGTTCGTATGTTTAGAGACCGATGTTTAGGAAACGATCTCCTAGAGTTTCAAAGAAATCTTCAAACTTGTCCGTAGTCATCGGAAATCGTGGGGGACAATATATTGAACTCACTGTCAAATCTCCAAATGGCTCAGTGGTTTCAATTTTGAATGATAACTTGAGTATGAGAAGCTTTCCGCAAGATGGGTGCCGCGTTTGCTCACAGTCGATCACTGTAATCGTCAACTGGATATAATCTAGATAATTGTCATTGAAAAGCGGCTATAATCGAAAATTTACAAAGTATCTAGCATAGGATACAACTAGAGGCGCTATTGAGAGTAAGGTGAGAGTAACAATAATTACTCTCTTCACACGTACTTATGATATGTGAATTTAACATACTTGTGAGAGAATTAAACACATCAAAATACTTGAAATTTTAACTTTGATTTTCCGACTAAATATTGACCGAACCACTTCATTACACTTTTACACAATTTTTGGCAATTTTTTTAATACTTTGCAGGACACTTTTATTGCCAAAACTCGTTAATTGTGTTCAAATGAAAAAAAATTATTTTTTATTAATTTTTGACACTTAATTTTATCTGTGGTAGAATTTTATTTATAGAACAGAGTTTCAATTTTTGGTATTGAAAATATAAGGAAATTTAAATAAATTAAAATTTAAACATTTTTATAGAACTCTGTGTGTCTTGTGAAAATTAAAAAGCCACCAATACAACCTCAAAACTATGTACTAATACATTCTCACGACTTAGGTTTTCGACAACCGACTTAGGTTTTTTCCCTCTCAGTAACGCTTCTATGGATGTATTATTCTATGGTATCTAGTTTAAACAAGTAAAAATATTTTTGGTGAAATTTTTTTGGGGGAAAAAATATTTTGCTAGATTTTGACCAACTGTCCAACTTAGTTTGGCCTTATATACGCCGTTGCAAAGGTCTTTCAAATATCTATTATTGGATATCCATATTGTCTATTTTAATGACTTAGTAATCCAAATATAGATACAAAAATAAGTAAAAAATCGAGGTTGTCATGGTTTTTTCTTTATATCTCAGTGATTTCTGGGCCGATTGTGTCATTTCTGAGCCGCAAGAATTTCTGATATATTGATGTATGAATCATGTATGTAAGTTATTTAGGGGCTACGGAAAGTTGATTTCAACATACAGATGGACACGACTATACTTTGTAGGGTCGCAAATGTAAAATGTTGAAATTACAAACTGAATGACAAACATATATATGGTGAAGGGCACAAAAAAAAACAATCAAATTCGAAATGACATGGCTCGAAATATGTTATTTCAATACTTCATGAAATCCATAAATTTGTGTCTCTGAAATAATATTCAAAACTTTACTACTTATAAAAACATTACGATATTTTTGCATTAACTAAATTATTTGTAAATCTAAAGAGTATATTTGTACAAGAGCTTCATTATAAATTATTATTTTCTTTCGTTTGTTGTTTTTTTCTTTTTTTTTTTGGCAAATTATCTCCCCACGATACAAAAGATTAATGAAATACTGTCATATTTTGATTTTTAACTCTTCTATCCCCTGTCATTTGAGTTTTGTTGGCGGTTATAAACAAAAATCCAAATCACTTTTAAAATCTTCCTTCACCGACAAGATTGATTCCGAATAATTTTGAAACAACGACAACAACAACAAATTCAGAAATTACTTTGTACTTAAAACTGAACTAAACATGAAATGAACATGCATGATGTTCGATGATAAAAGATTCACAAGAAAATAAGTAAGAGAGTTATATTCGGCTGTGTCGAATCTTATATACCTTTCATTAAAGTATACTTTAAGATAAACATTGGTTTTATGGTAAACATTTTTTTTATGAAAAACAAATCGGGTTAAAAAATATTTTTCCCGATTTTGATCCATTGTAGGACCGAACCACTATGGCGGTTTATACGTCGTTGGAAAGGTCTTTGAAATATCTATTAGTAGATATCCATATTGTCTATAATAATGACAGTAATCCAGATATAGATCAAAAATAGGTAAAAATTCGAGGTAGTTGGGTTTTTTCTTCATATCTCAGCCATTTGTGGGGCGATTTTTCCGAAATTCAATAGCAAACGAACCGGGACTACAACGGATATATTGATGTGCAAATAAAGTATGTAAGTTATTTAGGGATTTCGGAACGATAATTTCAACATACTGACGGACTCCGCTATATATACTTTATGGGGTCGCAATTGAAAAATATGAAAATTACAAAGGGAATGACAAATTTATATTAACCCTTAACACTCATGGTGTAGTGTAAAAAAAAAACAATAAAGCTTAAATAAAATCAACACACTCATACAATGTTGCCAAAAACAATCACAAGCACACCTTGACACTGACGTTTAAATGGTCACTGAGGTGTGTGTGTTTTCTTAAATTATGAATTCGTTCTTTCTTTAAAGTTAAAACTCTTCAAGAGCTACAAAACAAATGGATGAAATTAACAGACCGGTCAGTTAACTAAGCGAAAAAAGAAGAATCAAAGCTTTTTTTTACAAAAAAACTGACTGCAATTCCTAAGAAGGATTATTATTATTATTACGACAGAAGAGTGTATAATAATTTTGTATCTTTGTTGTTATTGTTGTTGCCGTTTTTTTTTTTTTTTTTGTTGGTCTTGTCTGTAGCCATGCAACAAAGTAATTAAATTGTATATGAATGATCTTTAAAGTTGTTTCCGAATTCCAAGTACTTACGAGTAGTGGGAGCATTATTGACTGCTTTATTTTTATTTATTTTTTGGTTGTAAAGCATTTTTATTATAAATTTAAAATCAAGCGGTCTCTTTAGCCAGATTTTTTGAGTACTTTTTTATATTTTTAAATACTTTTGACAGTTAGTTTTATTTTTACCAGGGAAAAAATGAGCTAATGGAAATCTTTGAGAAAATCGACTTTTGTTTTAAGTATCTTAAGTATTACCAACTGAAACTACATAGTTCGTTTTCTGACTAAGAGCTTTGAATTAGTTAATTTAATTTTTTTTTTGCTTCGACCACCACTATGACCCCTACTCATGCAATGTATTTTGTTGGAATTAGGAAAATAGGTTATGGGAAGGAGGATAGAGGTGTTTGTGGACATTTGATTTGAATTTTCCTACATTGAAAGGGATGGGAAATATTTCGACAGGAAGCTTATTCCACATACGGACGGATGGGCTAAAAAACTAATTTTCTCTGTAGTGTGTTGTGCGATCCACTGACCCATCGACCACTAATGGATGAGCCCCCGCTGATGAACGCGTATTTCGTAAGAAACTACGGGTATCTCGAACAAGTTCCCTAATTTCATCAGAACATATTCCATTGTAGTATCGATAGAACAGTGAAACACAACCCACATTACGACGATGCTCCAGAGAATCAATAGAGCTGGATACTTTACTGTACGCGGTCAGGTAACTCCAAAATAGACTTCGAAGCACCGGCCCATACATGAGAGTTGTATTCCATTTTGGGTCGGCTATAAGTGGTGTAAATAGTAAGGAGATCAGATGAAATGAATTATTTCTTACACCGTCTTAGAAAACCGAAGTACTTGAATGCTTCTTTCCACACTGGAAAAATGTGTTTTGTCCAGCGAATATCACACTGAATTCTCATGCCTAGAACATCGAGAGCTTCTGATTTCTTAATATTTACACCACCCATAGAAACAAATGAAGCAACATGATCTGTCGTGCGTTTATGTGTCAACATGCAACATTGATTCTTACGTGCATTAACCCCATTCAGAGATTGTCACCAGATCTTGGTTAAGTGTATCATTCATGTTTTTCCTCATTGCCCCAATCTCCATAAGGCTTGGCCTATAGTTGAATGAATATGAATGGCAAATGTTGCTGTCATCTGCAAAAGAGTAGATAAGGTTGGAAGTTTGACTTAGAAGGTCATTTAGAAAAATAAGGAATAAAGTAGGAGAAAGAACGGAGCCTTGCGGTACCCCTGAATTAATCTTGAACTCATTTGATGAGATCCCATCTACAACAAGTCGTATAGTGCGATCTCTGAGAAAGCTCGATATAAATCGAGAGAAGTCATTACCGACACCAAAAGCAAGAAGTTTCGATAAGAGCGCACCATGCCACACCTTATCGAACGCCTTAGAAATATCTAGAGCCACCAATATCTTTCGCCAAAGCGGTGAATGGAACGACATCATTTTTCCGATAGGAAGACAAGCAAGTCTTCTGTGGAGCGTCCTCTACAAATGCCGTACTCTCACTTTTTTGGAATTGCTGTTACATTAGCAACCTTCCAATATAAAGGCAATTTTTAATATGCTGAAAAGGTTTGCTAACGGACGAGCTAGCGTCCGTTAAGACCGTTCAAGACCAGTGATGGTATACCATCAGGCCCAGGAGACTTGTTTGTATAGAGATCCGCTGAAATCCTTTTAACTGCGTGAGCGCGAAAGAATATATTCGGCATAGTTACTGATACTCTTTCAAACTCGGGAAGTGGTTGATTGCTTTCCTGTAAATTCGAATTATTTGCAAATAATTCAGCCAAAAGATTAGCTTTATCAACCGGGTCAGTGAATGATTGGTCATCTTTTAAAAGAGTAGGAATTGAGGAACTAGCATTAACCTTTATTCTTTTAACGAATGACCAAAAGCTTTTGCTGCCACGGGGAGCAGCAAGAACTTTCGCTCGGAGGTGTTGTTCGTGTATAGATTCTTCACGAATCAGAACTTTGGCACACGAAAATCTCGCCCTTTTGCGCAGTGATTCAGTTTCGGCATTTTTGTTACCACGCCAGATTCTGAATGCTCCTCTCTGGATCTGATTGCAGTTTTGCACTTCTGATTAAACCAGAACTCTCCATAGATTTTTCCATAGATTTAAACGGTTAATCCGATCGGTATAAAATTTGATGAGAACGTAGCCAAAGAGTATTCGAGATTAAGTTATTAATTTGTGGGCAAAATTGTAAAAAATACCATTTTTGGGATTTCCGCTCCAATTTTTAGAAATTTCCTTTGACCTTTTGACGAGTTTTTTTACACTTTGTTGTTTAGAATGAGAATAGGCTGGGAAAATAGGTTTCCAAAGCTGCTTTCCGTTTTCTGTACCCAGTTTTGGGATTTTAGAACATATGGAACAAAGTTGAAATTTTGATAAAAAAAAATAGGTAAAATTCCGAAGGGCGTAGGGGCGACATATTGGAAAAAAGGACATGTTTTTTATACCAAAGTGTTTTTCAGAAAGATATCTTACAGAAAAACATAAAATTGTTATATGTCCTTAAAGAAAGTTTTTTTTTTTTAATGAAAAAGAGTTAAGTCTCCTTATCACACAAAAAACAGCAAAAATCTACTATTTTCTGAATTTTTAAATTAAAAGTCATTTATTTTTTGAATCTGTAATCGTAACGTAATTTAGTTTCTAACTAATAAACAAAATGCAAGTCCATTCGGTTCAAAATTACGCCCTATATTTAAAAAAAAGCGGACTAAGGTTTGGCAAAATTTTAAAATTTCAATTTTGAAATGCCTATAACTCGGAAATTATAAGAGATAAATAGCACAAGCAAGCATATTTGTTCAAGGTCTAGCAGAGCGCTATCCAAAAATATACAAATCTTTAAAATCGAAAGGGAAACAGAAAAATGGCACGTGTTTAAAAAATTTACATGTCGAAAGTACCCTACTTTGAGTCCCCATAGCGCCGCGCCTGGATCATTTGTGGGATCCATTTTAATAACTTAAACTCGAACGCTTCTTGGCTACAGTCACGTCAAATTATATCCTGATCAAGCCATCCGTTTAGAACTGACAGATTTATTTCAAAATATTTTTATTCTGCCCCACTGTGCGTCATTCGAGACGCTTTTAAAGCTATTTTGCGACGAATTTAAATTCAAGCAAATTTGAATGATTCAACATTAAATCTATGAATAATGAATTCTCAAGGAATGAATTCAATACATTTGAAGTACGAGGGCGTAACTTTTTAAATTTCCCGCCACTTAACTGGAAGTACAATACTGCTCCTTTCAACAGGCATCTGTCAGTTGACTCCTGTCAAAGTTTTAACAAGCTGTGTCAATTAGATTGTGTTTGAGAGCCATTGATAGCAAGCTACCTCGTGACTTGAGTAAAAATTGGAAAAAATTTCGTCTGCTCATTGTAAACACTAAGCTTGATAAATACTATGTGAACTGTGCATCATCGCTTTCAATGGTAAAAAAGTAGTTTACTGAATTTCTTTGTGGCCGTACAAGCACGGAAGATGCCGAACGTTCTGGATGTCCAGTTGAGTTGTCTACACCCAAAACAATTGAAAAAATTCACAATATGGTGTTGACCGATCGCAGATTGAATGTGCGAGAAATTGTTAAGCTCAGTGGTTTCAATTTTGAATGATCACTTGGATAAAAGAAAGCTTTCCGCAATATGGGTGCCGCGTACCATAAATTAGGTACGAATTGCTTCCTCATCCGTCCTATTCTCCGGATTTAGAACCGAGTGACTATTTCTTGTTTCCAAACCTAAAGAAATGCCTCGACGGCAAGAGATTTGTCTGCAACGATGAAATCATCTCACAAAAAATACATATTTTGATGAACTCGACAAATCTTATATTTTGGAAGGGTTACAAAAATGGGAGAAACGTTGGACAATGTGTATAGATCTCAAAGACTATTACAGAATTTACACGATGATCTTTTTTGTGATTTTAAAAGCAAATTCAAAAGATAATTGGTAAAATTGCATGACTGATATGTCATCATTTGAATCCCGTATATGTTGAATAATAAAATGATTTTTTATAAAAACCCGTGTTTCATTCAAAAAGTCACAGACTTATTGATCCGCCCCTTACAAAGGATTTAGGCCTATGAATTAATTGATGATGAATTCCTTAACGGAATGGTTATAACATAAAATTTAGTTTGATTTCGAAAATGAAATTAAGAATTAATTCTTTCGAATCTTTGCTCTGGCTGCTAACAGTTAAATTCATATAAATAAATTTAATTCTAAAAACTCTCATAATTTGAATATAAATACATTAATATCAAAATTCAGTTTTACCCAGTTAATTGCTTTTATAGCCAACATATTGTTTTGCATTTGTTTTTGTTAATACCCTCGTAATTGTTTTAAAACCAACAATTAATTTCATATTTCTTTGTTTCATCATACCCCCAAAAAAACTTCAATCATTATTGAAATGCTATGCGTTTTATATTCATTCCCATTGTATGTATTTAAACAAAAAAAAAAAATACCGCCACAGTCTGTCAGTTACGAGCAAATTCTGTTTAAATCATCAATTTATGGCAAAGTCGTAAACGTAACAGCAAAAAAAAAAAAAAAGCGCAATATATAGCATTTTACTAAAGTTTATATACAATATCTGTTTATTTAAATTCATTTGTTGTACTAAATACAAGTAAACTTGGCAATTTGCAACTTGAGCATGAATTTTGTTAGTAGTTGGTGGTCATTATTTTCACCAGTATTCATTATTCTTTGAATAATTATAATTTGTAGTCATCATTTGCATTTAAGTGGAATTGAAACTACTAATTATTATTTTGTTTTTTTCATACAAATTTTGCCAAAGAATAATTTATTACAAAAAAAATGATGTGCTATAACATTAATTAGCTCAATTCTTGAAATGTATTTATGTCATTTTA
The DNA here is from genome assembly GCA_942486065.2 of Calliphora vomitoria. Classification (NCBI taxonomy): domain Eukaryota; kingdom Metazoa; phylum Arthropoda; class Insecta; order Diptera; family Calliphoridae; genus Calliphora; species Calliphora vomitoria. Next base: position 109,032,542 of record OW818030.2, on the reverse strand, counting down.
TGAAAATAAACTCACAATGTTCTAAGTAGTATTAGAAAAAGCAATAGAAAACATAAATAAATGTAAAATGTTCTATACAAAAAAATATTCTCTGTCTTGCAATCTTTTGCACGTGATAAACTGGGCTCTAAAGTGGGGCAGAATTAATTGACATGCAACTTAACATAGGCGTAGCAGAATAGTATTCCAAAGATCATCCGCCCTATATGGCACCTCAGCCATAAACAGATTTTAATACATTCTGAAAGCCCTCGATTAGGCCTATAAAAACATGCGCGTCCCAGCTGTTCTTACACGCAGAAAAATATATAGTATTGTATGTTTACTGTAACCATTTCAACATTTGTGCATGGTTGCTGTAACCATTTCAAAATTTTTAACAATATTATAGTCACAGTAACTATTTATATGATTTTGGTAACAATAATATGGCTAATTTACGATTCACATGATTGGATCAGCCATATATATGATTACAGTAAACAAATATATGTTTGTGACAACCATTTATATGATGAAGAACTTACTATATTATGTTGCTCTCGGTTTATGGATATCATAATCTAAGAACAACATATTATGATAAAATTATTCATCATAAACATGGTTGTCACAAACATATACTTACTAGCTACATACTTGATTATTGTCATAACGATATGCTTCGCCATAAAATTTCTATGAGTGATTTATTTCTATATGAAACTTATTTGTGATGAATTTTATGTGGATATCAACATTTTTAAAAGATTTTTGTTCGTTAAACTGATTTTCGGCAGTGAGCTGATTTTCAAGGCCCGATCGCTATGAAATTCTCAGCAGTTAAGCAAGTAGTCAATGTATCCCTTATAGACAGTAATTGTCACTAATGTTCTATCACTTGACTTACTCAAATTTCTATATTTTGGGTCATTTTGCACGTATGTGCGCTTTGTAGTGCAGAGAGAAGACAATTGGTTACTTTATACATCCCAGGTAATCTAGCTTGAAGACAATTGTTACTTAAGTGTCTGCAAGTAATCTAGAGTGTAGTAACTTTAAACGTTTTGTGAGTAATTCGTTTAAACTGGTTTTTTACAAATTGTGTTGATATAATTTCCATACAGTTTATTTTTGCTTAAGTATACTGATATCCCAAGTAACATAGCGTGAAGTCAATAGTCACTTTAGTGTCTCTTAGTACCTTATAGTGAAGTCACTTTAAACGTTTATTTTGTACTGCATTTTAGAAGGAAGTTATTTTACCCACCAGAAGCAATCTATTGGTGAGTTGTCGAAGAAAGGTTTGTTTACAAGTAATAGTTTATTGGAGTGTCTATGATATGTCTTTTTAGCTGACTATTTGAGGTCAGTTGGCACCAGTACATGTTAAAATAACTAGTAATGTAGCTGATGAAGTTATCAGTTAGGTAGCAAGTAAGGTAACTGACGCTATGTAAATCCAATGCGTTGACTACTTTGGACTTGCTATTGGACAGTCTCATTGTAATCAAAAAAGATCAATTGACCCCCTTCTAAGGACATGTACGTGTTAAACTAACTAGTCACGTAGCTAGTTATGTAATAGTTGTCACCTTAAAAGATGGGTAAAATCACTAGTTCGGGACTGTCGCTGGGTTAAGTCACGATATTTATATTTATACTAGCTGAACCCGGCCCTTAGAAAACATCTGTTTTGTATTGCATCTCGATCTCGATTTTACTATACAGTGTCGGACAAAGTCGATGATCCAACCTGCAATGTTAATACATGTGGTGGCAGTCCGGCTGGTTCCAATGAATTCAAAAATTCTGTAGGATAATCGACGGCTTGTTCTTCGTTCATTACTCTGTCAATCGATTTGTATTTTACTGTTTCGCTAGGCAGTTTCAATTGTATTTGCTTATTGAGCTTGTTAACATCATAATTTGTTGATGCCAAAATTGCATGTTCTCACAGCCAATCCGAATTTTTGTAGTTGGTAAAACTTGGGAATACCTTGTCGGCAAAGGGTTGAATACTCATTTGCATTTGGCAGAAGTTCGGGAACAAAATCTAATTTGTGGCGGGATCAATTGGTATTTTTCCATTTCCGATGTCCAACAATTTTTTTGAGAAGATTTCGGCAGAAGGGTATTGCAGCAAATGCAGGCACATGTTTGTTCATAGCGTTCGGCTTCTGTAGCTTCAGTTCCAGTGAAATAAATTATAAGGAACTTCGCATCATCATTGGGAAGCGGGAGCAATGATCCAATTATGTGGTACTTTTGGCCTTGAACTTTAAATGTGGGCATAAATACGACGTCGTTTGAAAGCATGAGTTGCACTTTTGGGAATTTTGAAAAAAGTGCTTGGAAACAGGATTGGATCCGGAAATGGAGCTTACCGTTCGAACAGCACATTCCCTTCCTTAGGGAACTTTAAAACACTGCAATGTTTGTTCATTGCTCCAATTAGTACGTCCTTGTGATTCCTGGTGTCATCATGCTTATTGTAATAAAATGCCTGCATCTTTAAATCGATTATTTCTCTTGATCCATCCATTTGAAGATTCCTTTTTTCGCTTACACCAAATCATTCACTTCAGAGTACACCACTTTGAATTAAAATTTTTTTAAAAAAGGGCCCCTTTTGAAAAAAATTTAGATTTTGCAAAAAAAAAGTGAAGAATTGTATGTCTTGAGTTACAAAACATTTATTTTGATAGATATCCCACTAAGCGACCAAAAAGCTCTTAAAGGAATGGACCTAAGCTTTCTTTTGAGCAAAAAATAAAATTGTAAAAAGGGGCCCTTTTTGAAAAAAAAAAAAAAATCAACAAAAGTTTTTGATTTCGCAAAAAAAGTCAAAAATGTTATGTTTTTTATTTTTAATTTTTTTTCCGAAAGATTGTAGAAATAGCTATCTAACAATAGGTAATAAGTTACATGGATGAGAAAAAGCACCTGCTTGGCCAAAATGTAAAATTTTGTGTCTGAATTACTATCCAATAGAGCTAACTATGGTGAAAATTTCATCCCAATCGAAAGACATCGATTTCAAAAGTTGGTTCACTTGACATGAAATGCCCCATATAGATAAAACATATTTGTATTGAATTTTATTTGTATACTGAAATTTTCAAGATATTTATGATCTTTAAATTGATTTTCGGAAATGGGCTATATATGGGATCTACGGTCAATTATAATATAAAACAATGGTTATAAAATCTGGTAGTGTGATTTCTTTATACATATTTGAGTTGAAATTTATATTCATATTAATATTATGATTCGTGTTTAAATGATGTTTGGGAGTGAACCTCATATTGGTGCTATTCCAAACAAATCAAATCTTTAAAAATCGATATAAATTTCAATATGCAGATTATTCACGATAAAAAAGTCCGGCTGATTTTTTATAAACTTATGGCGAAAAAAAAATAGTAACGTTCACCTTTGATCTCTTTACCAACTGAAAATATTTGTTTAGAAAATTTCCATTAACAAACTTAATATTTTTATATGCTTTAGTATGGCAGGCATGAACACCTGTTTCTAGAACAAAAATTGGCATAGGAAAATTCAAAATGACTAGCTGACTGACTGATGGTGGCAGCAAATAACTCAACTGTAACCATCTAGTAGCAGTTTTTGTTGTTGTTGATAAACTGCTGACAGGCACTGAGACGCTGACAGCATTAAGTGCCCACTTTAACAAACAATACTCGTAGAAGGATATTTTGTTTTTATTATGCTAGTATACAAAAGAAATCTCCGCCAACGTTAACTTTCTCTTCCGTAGTCCTGTATTCTTTTATATTCAAACAATATGTGGACTAGATACATAAATGTATAGATTTATAAACATACAAGTGTGTGTGTGCTTGTGTATGAATAGTATATGGGTAAACATCCTGTATGGTCATTGAACATTAATGTTTGCACTAGCGAGGACAGGTCCTTTTACAAGGCTTCATTTTCATTTCATTTTGCATTTTTATACCCTACACCATCAATAGTGTGGAGGATATTATGCGTTTGTGTTGATGTTTGTAACGCTCAAAAATATTAATGTAAAACCCACCTTTCTGAATCACTTTCTGACACGATTTAACGATGTCCGTTCATCCGTGTGCCCGTCTGGCTGGCTCTCCATGTAAACTTGTGCGCAAAGTACTGGTCGCAATTTATTTATCTTCTGGCCTAACACAAAGTCTATTGAACTGCTAAAAATGGATACATAATTTCATCTAGCCCCCATACAAATGTCCTTCCGAAATATGACATTATCTACATTAAATGCTTAATTTATATAGTTTATCCACAAATAAAGCAGACCTTCAAATTTTGAGCGAAAGTGATTTTCAGGAGCATAAAACTGTTAAAAACTTTGGTATTTAACACAAGTGTAATATAGAAAGATATCACGCGATCAAACTTCATGGCGATCGGTTCATAATTGGTCATAGCTCTTATATCATTTAGCGATCATAAAACTCTTAAAAATAAGATTTAGCAGAAAGAGGTTTCATATAGAAATAAATTACACAACCGAAATTGATACAATCGGTACAAAACTGGTCATAGCTCCCATATAAGAAGGTCCTCTTCTGAAAATCACTCACGAAAATAAACTATTAAAATTTCAAGAAAAAAAAGTTTTTGGCTCATTTACTCAATATAAGTCGAGTTTGACCGACTATACTTTCTTACTTGTTTAATATTTGCTCTGTTCTATTTCTATATATAGCAAGAAAAACGTTATAAAATACACAACAATATAACTAATATTTTGTTTAGAGAAATTGTTCTAAGGTAAACTACACAAATAGATGGAGAGGGAGAGAGAGTGAGAGCAAGAATGGAAAAGGAAAGTATAAAAACTAAACCAAACCAAACAAAACAAAACCAAACAGCAGAATCCTTAAGTGGAAAAGGAATCACATGAAATCAAGTATGCAATTTTAGTCATCCAATACAAGTTGACTTTTAGCCTCTTTATAAATATCTGTGTATAAACCTGTATACAGCTTTATAGACATACAAATATTTAATTTAATTTCACTTTTGTTTGGTAGTTGAGTTTATTCTCTTCTTCACGTATTCTGTTCTAAACCAAACTGTTCTATTTTAGTTCATGTTGTTCTGTTGAACCTTTTCGCCATTTCCTTGTTTGCATAGTGGAAATTGAATATTATTTGCTGTAGATTTGTGTTGTACTTAGTTCTCTCCTTTACAGGTATATGGTTGTTTTGGCTTTTATTTGTAGGCTGGTATGTCCTTTAAACAGTCAGAGTCATGAGAATTGTAAATATAATTTCACTTTTAAATAATTAAAATACTAAATAGGTTATTTTTATTTAAGAAAGGTGTTGAATTTATAATGAGAAAAGAAGATTTGTTTAGTAAATTTATTGATTTACTTAAAGTTTGACTATATTGGGACACAATTAAGCAAAAAGACCCCTTAAGCTTTGGCTTGATATAGAAATCTAAAATCTACTAATCTTACGATATTCGACAATTTCTTTAGAAATATTTTTCAATATTAAGAAATTTCCATAAAGAAGTAAGAAAGTATGGTCGGTCATGCCCGACACTGAGTAAATGAGCAGAACTCGTTCTATTTTCGCGACATTTATCCGTTTTTTTTAAATTGATTACAATGTCTATAAACAAAAGAAGCCCCGTCTTTTAGTATATTAACCTTTTTGGATGTTTTTGATCTTCAATTTAATCAGTTTATTCGTGTCATTTGTTGTGTACATCTCTTAATATAGGAAAAGTTCAACATATTTTAAAGCCAACGATTTCTTAAAAATTAAAGATTTAAAAAAAATATATAGTGAAGATTCCATTAATTAAATGTATGTGAATTTCAAGTTGGAAGAATGGAAAAAATGTTTTATAAGTGGTTTGTAAAACAAAGGGAAAAAAATGTCCAATATCAGCAGCTATTTTATGATCAAAAGCCAGTCATGTTTATTCCAAAATTTATCAAATCAATTCAGGTTTCAATGCCAGTGAAGGATGGTTGAAAAATTTTAAGCGTCGACATAGAATTTTATTTTTAAAAATTACGGATCTAATTGATCCATTTGTGAAAGAGTTTAAGGATTACGTTGATGAGCATGGATTGACTCTTCACCAAATCTACAATGCCGAAGAAACCGGTTTATATTATAGGATGCTTCTAAATCACACCTCTTGGCAAATGTAATGAGAAAACGGCTTCCGGAAGAAAAATATGTAAAGAACGAATAGTTTTTATGCCCTGTTCAAATTCGAATGGCACAGACAATCTGAAATTGTTGGTTGTTGGAAAAAACTATTTAAAAACTGAGTGATTTTCATACAAAAATTTTAAAAATGTTTTCCTTTCGTGTTTCTGAATTAGGCCCTAAGTGGTGAACAGTATTTGTAGAAGCATTTTAACTCATTACTTTGTAAACGACATTAAAGTGTTTCAAAAAATCTGTTACGATATTAAAAAATTACTATATAATTACGAAAAGCAAATCCTGTTATTTTCAAAAATCTATAAAAATAATCCCAATTTTAATAATATTTTTAAATTTTGCCCAACTTATTTTAACTAACAGGAAAAGTTTGAATTAAATTAGTCATAAATTGTTTCCGATATGTAAAATAACCCAAATGCTTATATGTCGCTAACTATAAGAGATAAATAGCATACGCATATTCTTCATATACCTAATCGACGGCTTTTAAATATATTAAAATCTTTAATTTTGCACTTACCACAATAAATTCTCACTCATAGGGGGGTTGTTATCAAAACTCTAAAATGGGAGTAATAGCACTATGGTTAGGCAGCGATCATCACATATTTTTTCGTTTCATTTGAGATAGTTCATTTATGAGGGACCTTGGAGTCACTGCACATTCTACAATAGTCCAGATTAAATAAGCAATGTTATTATGATAAGTTAGAGACCGATCATCGCATAATTTCGAGCCATAACCGCCAAAAAGACGTAAGCGCCAAAAACCAAATTTTACAGGGGAAGGTTTTTTTTAAATATCTTTTGTCTAAGTCTAAGTGTTACCTTAAAATTGAGTATGTATGCACTGTTACTTCTTAGCTATACATTGCATTTAGTTTATTTCACATATTTCCAAGATAACGGGTATTTATGTCGCTTACGTCTTTTTCGCTGTCATGATGTCTAGCTAATATTTTATGTTAAGGCGGTTACGTCCTTATGATTTCATTAAAAAACAACTTTATGTTATAATTTTTTATATTTTGTTGACATTCTTTTCGTGTACAAAAATTAAATTTAACGTTTTTAACATTAAATTCATTGGTTAAATTTATATAAGTAGTAGAAAATTAATGCTAATTAATTCTAAATTACATAAATATTAATAATGTTTATCTTGTAATGGTTCAATGGTTTTAAAAAGAATTAACTTTAAAGTAAATACTAAATGTCTTCTTGATCTGTTTCAGGTAGTGAATCTTTAATAGATTTGTCGTATTTTAAATTTAAAAATTCGTTGTGAAATCTTGCAGGTATAATGTTTTTATCACAAAGTGTTTTTAAATCTTTGTATTTGTTTAAGGAAATGTTTAATAAACTATCGTATAAACGCAGAGGTCCATTGCATATTAAAGCAGTATTACGTCTTGTACGTCCAATTGAGTTGAGATCATATTCTTTAATTTCGGAATCATCAGAATATCCATACTTAAGTTTTATGATAGAATTATTTTTGTCTAAAGTAGCAGAACGTAATGTTGGAAATGATATTTTAATTGAATTTGGAAACATAGCTTGAGCAAATGTTTTCCAATCTTTGAAATCAGAATTTTTCATTATAACGCATTTATAATTTTCGGGATTGGTTCTTGCGTTTGAAATCATAGTATACCATTCACTAGGAGCCCAAATAGTTTTATCTCGAGTAAATGACTCAATAGTGCTATGAATAGAGTCAACAGGCATCATAGTATGTCCAGGCAATAAATAGGTTATTTTTATGTTGTTTATAAAATTTGAAATTGTAAGAAAATATACTAATGTGGCAAGCATAGCTTTGTTGCGATTTTGACCAGCACAACTGTCGCAGTAAAGACTTATTGAAGAGTGAATTCTCCTTTCATCCACTAGTTTTAAATACTCAAACACCACAGTTGAAATTTCATTACATCCTCTTTTCCCGTCAGTTTCTCCCCACAAAAAACAATAACCATTTTTGGTACCATTTTCATATACGCTTTCATTATAGTATGCATACTTACGAGAATAAAATAATGTTACACTTTTTCCATGGGGAGTATTTAAAACCTTTTGGAGATCAAAGCTAGCACATAACAACGACGATTTGGCTTTGCTTTGTTTTTGATCCTCTAAAAAGAATTCTTTACACTTATCTTTGTCTCTTATGTGTTTCTGGTAATCTTCCGTTTGCTTTAAGATATTTTGTGCTTCGCTGTCCAAGTTTTTGTAATTTTCACAAGTTACGCATTTGTCTTTTTTAGGCAAGTGAAAGCCGATATGAAAACTATTATTAAAAATATTTCGAAAGACTCTTAAGGATAACAGTGATGAATTCTGCTTAATATTTTGTAAATGTTTAGTATAGCAATCATATAATCCTTTTATATTGCGAAATTCTTGAGGAAGGTACAGCTTGTTACTTTTATTGCGACAATAATGCGAGGGAACTGCTGGCAATTGTTCAATAAATGATTTTAAAAGTGCAACCTTGGACTTGTCAGACTTATTATGAGGCGAACATTTTTTCTTATTTGCACTAAAAATTTTCAAACCACTTGCATTATTTCTAGTCAATCTTAATTTTTTTTGTGATATGTGAAGCGTTTTCAGCAAAAACTGTTGACACACTTTAATATTATTATCATTATAATGAATAATATAATCATAGGTATATTGCCTTTTGTTACTACCACCTCTTCGTCTTTGGACGGACTTTCGTATGATACACGAAAGCAACCAGTCTTTTTGTCTTATTTTGTTGCCAATACCCCAAAAATGTTCATTTATTGCTAACCGATCGAATGCGGTGAACTTATCGCCACAATGATTTTGACATTTTTTAGTTGCACACGGATTCGGCTGAACACTAGTATCATGTTGTTTCTTATTTTGTAATCTCTTTGGTAACTTTCTTGGCTTTTTGTAACCCCTTTTACCCACACATGTCTCTTCTTCAATCTCATTCTCAGATTCTGTAGGTACTGAATCTGAAGATTCCGAAGCAAAACATGTTTGTGAAAATTTTTTTTGCTCAGAAGAATGATTAGAATCAGTATCGCTATATGGAACAAGAACATTTTTGGTTGAAAACTGAAAAAAAGTTTTACAACGCCAAAAAATAATAATTTATCGATATATACATATGTATACATATATATTAATATCAAACAATGCACTTACCACTTGTTGCCACAACTCCATATTGCACAAACACTGGTAAAAATACAAATTTTAATTCATTTGTTGAAACGAATAAAAATACAAATTTTAATTAGTTTTTAATTTTAAGACGTAAGCGCCACTTCGTTGTCACAAAATATGTATACAAACAATAAATTGTACATACGTCTAAATTGTTTTTGCTGTAAAATCGTAACGGTACATTATACAGCGATGGTTTTTTGTGAGATGATGCGAATGATCGAGTACTATCGATCTTTATCAAAAAACGAAAATCGATAATCATGGCGCTTACGTCTTTTTGGCGGTTATGGCTCGATTTGTTCTTTACGGTAATAATAAAGAAGCAAAATAAGTCATTACATCGACCAAATCATTTTATTTCGTATATAAACTTTATCATATACGTACAAACATATATACATACAGTATCGGTCATAACTAAAGCCCCCCTCAATAGATTTTTTCATATCATAATTTTTTTGATAAAAAAAGGTTTTTTTGGGATGTATTTTGTATATATTTTATTAACTTATATTGTTAATGTTCATATAATGTTCATATAGTGCAGGATAATTTTATGAACAATTGATTTAAAATGATAAAGCAAATAAAAATACAAAACGCGACGGACAAAACAAAAGCCCCCTTTATAAGATGTTTAAACATTTGACTATTTTTCTGCATATTTGCAGAATGGTCGTATTTCACCGGTGTATTCTGGACACAAAAAAATCCTACAGCATCAGCTAGTCAAGTAAGAACAAGTTTAAGATTATGTTTAACAATCCGTAGAAGAGTAGTAGAAGCAGGATTATTCAGCCGACGACCAGAAAAAAACCGTTTATATCAGCTAAGAACGAGAAAGCTAAACTGGAGTTTGCCAAAGCCCACATTAACTGGAGTGTCCAAAAATGGAAGACAGTACTGTTCTTTGACGAATCCAAATATAAATTAAAAAGTTCCGATGAAATAAGGCGTGTACGCAGACAAAAATCCTAAGTATTGCAAAAAAACAATTAAACATGTAATGGCCTGGGGTTGCTTTTCTGATCAAGGAATTGTGCCAATTCATAAAGTTAATGGGATTATGGATCGGTTCACATACCGTGATATACTGAAAGATGTAATGTTATCTTATGCCAGTGAAGAGATGCCACTTGGATACAGAGCAATAAGATTCAAGTTCTTAATTGGCCTGCTCAATCTCCCGATATCAATCCTATTGCGAACTTGTGGTAGATTGTTAATATGAAAATAAATCGTGAAAATTGCCGAAATAAGGATCGGAAATTTTCACGATTTATTTCAAGCCGTTATTACAGCCTGGGAAAGAATATCGCAAGACACCATAAAAAACTTAATATCGTAGTTTTTATTGAAATGTTTAATTCTAATTATTTAGGATTCATATTAAAATTTTAAAAGTACATTTTATAATAGTTTTTAAATTCAAAATGGCTTTAAAAATTGTTCATCATTTATTTTAAATTTAGATTTAGATTTGATGCAACAAAAATTAATTTATTTGAAGGTCAGCTTATAAAAACTTTTTTGTATATCAAATTTTATGTAAGCAATTATAAAACTAATTCCTAGTAATGTAGATGATATGTGGTAGTCATTGAAAAGTAAGTTGTACTGTAAATGCAAATCATTACCAAGGTTTTGCTGCTTCAATTCGCTGAAAAACAGAGTTTTACAATAAAAAAAAATGGGTGATGTCATTCCGTTTGTAACACATAAAAATATTTATCGCAGACTCACATTAGTATATATATTCTGTGTCCTCATAAGATTCTAAGACAATATAGCTAAGTCCGTCCGTCTGTCTCTGTCAAATACTCTCTATTGATAGGGTTTGTTTGGTATTGTAATATTGCCCATGATTTCTCCACGCCCCTCCGGAATACTGTTTGAGCAGTCATAAATATATTGGTTATGCGGCAATCTTGATAAAATTTTGTTCAAATTAGTTCTAAGTACTCTGAAATTATACTGTTATAAGTATGGCGAAAATCGGGTAACATTTGGCCCTAGTCCCAATACAAGGTCCCCCCTCAGAAAATGACTTGAACATTCATAATTGTCTTATAATTATTAATATCTTGATGAAATTAGACATAAACAAGTTTTAATATGAATCTCAATCTTCTACAAACGTTTGTGTGGATCGGTTGAAAACTGACCCTACCCCCCATATAACCCTTATATCAGAAAAATAAGTCTGTATGTATGTATTCCCACATATTGATGTTGGGTATAGAATATAACACTCTTATTTTCTTATATTATGAAGTATTTATCATCGTTTCGTTTTTCAGTTAAAGTGAATCCTTAATTTGTGTTTTTAAAAATTATTAGCTCCACAATAATCCACCTGTCTAATGGCAATTCCAGTTACTCTCGCATCTATCAAACACAATTCAATGATTATGAAGCAGCAGGTGAAAATTACACAGTAACTACCGTAGACAACATTTCATGTTTTTCTTTTTTTGGATTTAAAAAAAGTCGCTTGTGAAATGTATATAAATGCTGTGTGTGTTGGTGCATTAGATGTTTGCGTGTGGTACTGTGTAGACAATGAAAATGTCAAGCAATATTAAACGTATCAAAAAACATAAATAATATAATGACAACAACAAAATACTACTTAAAACCAACAACAACAACAACTACGAAATGTTAAAGCAAAGTCAAAATAAATGAAATAAAATAAAATCGAATTTGGCAGGTATGAAAATGAATGGTAAAAAAAAAAACATGCACACAAAATTAAACAAATAGTTAGAAGAACAGTCTTAGAGATGGACAAACAGACAGACAGTCACTGGGACAAATAGTTATGTACAATACAATAACAAATAAATAACCAAAACCCTTATACAAAAAAGAAATTTCAAAAACAAATGAAATCATCGATATAAAAGGACATTTACACGTCGTTTCCTTTTGCTGCTTCGTCTTTTACACATTTTGTTGTTGGCTTTAGTCTTCTGTTTCTCTCGTACCCTCATCGGTATGTACGTAGAACACACGAATGAACCTTTAGTTCTAATATGACTTTTTTTTACTGACCGACTAAAAATCAACAAACCAACAAGAATTAGTAGGCCTTTTGTTTGTGTTTAGGTCATGAGAAAAAATACAAGTGAATTACGCACAAACACTTACACTCACTTGCACTTATACAAAAAGCCCTCAAACACATACACACAAAGCTAGACATAGTTGTTGTTGTGGGTATTTACAGTATAGGTTAAAAGATATTGGACAAAATTCGCGTTATAATTTTATTTTCAATTCCAAAGTAAATATTTTAGTATTTATTATGTTATTCTTAAAAAAAATTAACAAAAAGTAAAAAAAAGGAAAAAAGATGTAGGAGTATACCAGAGCTGTAAAATAATGATGATCTTTGAATCATTCATGGAATGAATTGTAATTTTTTTAATGCATTCAGTTTGCTCAAAATATGAATTGAATTCAAATTATAAGGAATTAATCATGAATGAAAAATTCTTGAATTTATTCCAAAATAAAGTTCCTAATCGGGAAAAATTTTTTGGAAAGTTCCATATTTTTTTCAGAGTTTGTTGATATATGTAAACATTAAAGTTGTTTTGAAGCTATTTTAAAAAGAAATGCAAATAAAATTGCTGTGATTACTCGCCAATGTAAATAGCTTCTTAAAATTACTTTGGGCAGCTTTTTGAATCTTCCAAGAGTTTTTCGATAAAAAAAGTAGGGGCTTTTTTCGTATTTATTCTAACTAACTGGCCTACCTAAATAAAAGCGTAAGGCGGAACGTTTCTTTACGCTTAGCTTTAACGCTGAAATGTCATACCTAAATAAAAGCGCCAACGCTACGTCAAACAATAAAAACAAGGTTATCAAAAAAATTAATATAGCAACCCGGATTATTTAAACAATAAAGTACCTTGCAGTATTGGTGTTTCTGATTTTTGTTTCGTGATTTGTAAACTAAAATTTTATCAAAGAAACTAAATATTAAAGTTTAAAAATGTGTTTCTTTCATATTTGTTTCTCCTTTTGTATGTATGTGTACATTTGTTGTGTTTTGCAACTAACTTCACTATTAAACGCGCTGTCAAAATCGGATTTTCCAATTGCAAAGCGTTGCCGTCGCGTTATTTCGGTATGCTGCATACAAATTGTATGGGCATGAGAATTTGTGACAAGTAAAAAACGCCTTACGCTCCAATTTAGGTATGCGTGTAAAAAGTATAATTTAGTGTTGGTTCACACATGTCAAGTTTACTTACACAAGCAGTGTTGCCAGAAAAATTTTACCTCTTGTCCCCAATCTGATAATAGATGTACCCAAAACATCCATATTTCATAACTAAAATCCCCAAAATTTTATTATTATAATTACAAACAAAATTATTTAACTTTTTGTATTTGTAAAAATATATTTGCAATTAAATTTTTTCTAGTAAAAATAAAAAAAAAAAATGCATATAATGAAAAACCGATTAACCATTTTTTCAGCTAAAACAACATTCGTAAAGGTGCCCTGAGATGGTCTGGTCTGGTCAGATTTCACTACCTCTTATTAGATAAGACAATTTTCCTCCCACCAAATACAGAAAATTAGCGCCATGAATATATGGCTTTGATGTCGGCTGGTTGGTCGGGCTGCACATACGATCATCGCATGTAGTGATTCATTGCATCATTGGTGACATGAATCGTCTTTTAAGGTCTTTCAGCTTCAAATTCGATGGTATCTTGTTGAGTTTTACAACAGTCTTCATGGAGTAATGCCTCCAATTCTTGGTATTCAAACTTTTTTGGATGGACTTGGTGATATTTGTCTTCCGTGTCAAAATCACCACTTCTGAACCGCACAAACCATCTCTCGCACGATGAAACCGATGGAACACATTCACGATGTATTTTTAAATTAATGAAGTAAAGCAAACTTCCCGCATATGACGCTTTGTTGCCAGAAAATTCGACATTTTCGAATGTTCAATAACTACAGATATGTACCGCGTTTAAAAGATACATACTTTTGTTTATTAATTTTTTTTTAAATTAAATTAGAAAGTGCCCTTGAAACAAAAAAGTCACGAAATACATGTAAAACATTTTTGTGTTTTTCACGAAACTTACAATTTTTTAAAAAATAAATTTTGTTTACACGAAATATGAATAAAGTCAAAACTAAAACTGTTTAAACATTTAAAATCCCCAAAGACATAATAAAATGCATGTAATATCCCCAAAATTTGTTAAAATCCATAAATCCCTCCCCACGAACTTTTGTCCCCAAATTATTCATGAAATCCTTAATTTGGGGAGAAATCCCCACATCTGGCTACACTGTACACAAGTGATGAGTTTGTAGATGAGAGAGGTGATTGGAAAGAATTTTCTCTTTTTCTTCCTCTCTCTTCTATACACTCATGAGTTACTCAATTAAACTTGACATGTGTAAACCAGCACTTATAATTTCCTTCCTTGAATCGTCGGTGAATTCATTAAAATTTTATTTAAATTTTTTTTTTTGGATGATACGAAAGCATAATTTTAATTCATTAAAAATTTTAGTTCAATTCATATTTTGGAGAAAATTAATACATTTAGATATTTTTAACTCATGGCGAATTAAAAATCAAATATAAATCATTCATTTACAGATTTGACACGTACTACTATAACCGCATTTATTTAAAACTGCTGAACATCTCTTAGGTATAGAACTCTTATTGCCATTGGAATAGATGACCATGCCGCATTTATAGCTTGATACAATTTGTTTACCTTTCTATTTACTAGTTCCCATACATTTTCTATAGAGTTAACTTCGGGTGACTGTATCACTGGAATCAGGAATTTTATCACAGGCATGATACAGCATCTACTTCGGCAATATATTTGCATAAACTTATTTCTCCATAACACCGTAAATTTTGTGTACACGCAGAAAAAAATATAGTTATGAATGTTTACTGTAACAACTTTAACATTTTTACAAGTTTTTTAACATTATAATATTCACAGTAACTATTTATATGACTGTGGTAACTATAATATGGTTAATTTCCGATTCATATGAATGTATCAACTATAGATATGGTTATAGTAAACAAGTATATGTTTGTGACAACCATTTTTATGATGAATAATTTTATCATAATATGTTGTTCTCAGATTATGATATCCATAAGCCGAGAGCAACATAATATGGAAAGTCCTCCATCATATAAATGGCTGTCACAAACATATACTTGTTTACTATAACCATATACCGATATATTGTGATTCAATCATGAGAATTGTAAATTTACCATATAATAGATACCACAATCATATAAATAGTTACTGTGACTATAACATCCACAACTATATTTTATTTCTGCGTGTAACGGTGCTTAACTTTCAGTAACTGTTCCAGTACAGTATTTGAAATTTAGTCTGTTATTGACGACCTGTCGAACTCTACTCATACCATCAGAATACACAAAGTTAATATTATTTTTATAGAGTTTGGCATACAAAATTTGTCGCAAATATTTTTTTGGCCAAATTCTTACTTAATACTGTTTTAAGAAGCCAGTCAATAAGCGCTTCCTATCTCTGAATTTAAATAAATCACACACTTTGTTAGAGATATCATTAACATTTTTTATTCATTTGTAAGGCCTATCGATGCTGTTATGTATGACATCCGAAATTTCCAATTTTCCATGACTCTGGGACATTAATCAGGCTGAATTTGACCGATGGCATGGTTTATGATAGCTTCTAGGCCCCCTGTGATTTGTGGCTTATCCGCATATCCACTTGCGATTTAGATCGCACGATCTGAGAGATGACCATGCCCTTCAATCGCTCGTGCACGTAGTGCCGTCCTGTTGAAACCAAAAGTCGTTGGTGTCCATATAATTCAATTCAGGCTAAAATCATCGACCTCACCCTTGAAGGAGATGGCTAGGTCAACATCGTTCTCAAGCAAATATGAATCTCATTTATACCAAAATCGACAAATGGAGATTTGGCAAAACAAATTGTATAGCTTTAATAAAATTTAGTTTTAATAATATGGAAGTTAACAACTGTCAAAGTTCAGTCTCAATTTGGAAGACCTTTTATTGTAGTATTTTAACACTAACGTAATATTTTCTTCCAGCCATTTCAATTATATTGGTCTAAAATTATTTTTTTAACCCTTCACAATGAGTGGCAAGGGTATATATAAGTTTCTAGATTGTTATAGATAGCGGAGTCGATATAGCCATGTCCGTATGTCCTCCGTCTGTCGTTTGAAATTAACTTTCCAAATTTTCTAAATAACTTATGCACATGATTGATACATCAATATATCGGGAATTCTTACAATACGGTTACTATTTAAAATCGAGAAAATCGGCCCACAAATGCTGAGATATATAGACAATATGATATCCAATGATAGATATTTCAAAGTACAATGGGTCGAAATCGGGAAAAATATTTTTTAACCCGATTTTTTTTTTAACAAAAAAATTTTTTTATCATAAATTTTTTTTTCACTAATAAATTTAAAAAAGAAAATTTTGAAAAAAAAAATATTTTTAAAGATTTTGAAAAAAAAGTTTTTTTTTTAATTTGAAAAATAATTTAGAAATTTTTTTTAATTTAGCTTACCTAAAATATTTAAAATTTGTATTTTAAAGTATAATTTTGTGAAGGGTATATAAGATTCGGCAACGGTAATCCTTTATTTTCTTTCCCATACATAGCCAGTTTTGTCCAATATGTTTTGTCTCATTGGTGTGCTTATTTTCAAGATACTTATTGTTTTATTAATATTATTAATTTTTAAGTTTTTTATTTTAGTCAGTATTGACACTTTTCTTATCATATATTTTATGTTTTAAAAAACAAGCATATTAATTTTCCCTATATAAATAATGTGGAAACAATTTTTGTCCAATGTGTTTTGAGCGACAGTGTTATTAGAACGCACAGTGGGTCTGATAAATGTTAGTTAATTAAGAACTATTGATTGTAAAAGCATGTTGCAAATGTAAGAACACGGGAAATGTTTCACATAAAACATTTGCCTAATGTTAGGTCTATTATCTATTTTCTCCGCAGTAATTTAAAAGCTTAACTCTTATTCTAACACTTTTCCAACTATTTCGTTGATTAGACCTATAATTATGAATTTCTCTACGAAAGTTTTTCTATGTTTACTCCAATTTTTATATCGATTGAGCCACTGTGTTATGTTACACAGAAAATATTGAATATTACTCGTATTTGAGCTAAACTAAAACAAATGAACAATGTCAGGTCATAAATTTTTATGTGACTTTTTCTTATGAATGTATGTTCTGTTTAGTTTGAGTCTTTTGTATGTTTTTGTAGGCATGTGTGAATGTGTTACAATTGTTATAATTTTATTTTTGTGGGGCAAACAGAAAAAAAAAACAATTGAATTTTTATTGATTTTAAAAGTAAAATTTGTTTAGATAGCAAAATTGTATTGAATATTGACTTTATGGCTTTGCGACATAAAAAAGAAAAAATTAAATAAATGAAAGAAAAATTTAATTTTTCCTAAATTTATAGAAATTGTAGCAAGTGCTTGAAAAGATGCAAGGAATTTTGATTGATAACTAGCAAAAACTTGGTAATGACTTGGAAGTATTTAATAACATACTTTTCAATGATGACTAAATACCATCTGCATTACTTAGAAGTAGTCGTGTTATAACTTATTTATTATCTATTATTAACAGCTTATTTTATAGTCTGTATTTACTGCTAACGATTTTTGTGAGTCCTAACTATTAATAAGTTATTGAAGTCATTACTCGTAACTAGTTTTAGTAATATTAAAGTAATGAAATATTTATAAGCTGTTGTGGTAAATACTTGCATCCAAAGACATCACAGTATTAAAATAATAATGTTAAAATTCTATTGTGTTAGCAGTGAAATGCCAGAATATAAAATTTTAACTCATTACTTGATAATGCAATTTTTTTACTAGGTAGCAAGTGAAAAACCTCTTCAGCACTTCAAAATTTTCCTTTTTTTTTTGGCCAAAAGACCAATATTACATTTTTCCTAGAAGTTTTTTATTGTTGTTAATATTTTTTGAAAGGCATCTCAACAAGAATAGTTATAAATAGAAAACGTATACAATATGCTTCTAAAACATCAAAAATATGTTCTCTAGATGATTCCAAGTTTAATTAATTTTTTTAAAAAATTTTGAATTTAAATTGAAAACCAAATTTTAAGCCACCATATCGGACCAACCAAATTAAACCCATAGTATGATATTGTGTTTAAAAATTAATCGGTTAATGAAGACTGAAAGCATGTTAATATAGTTTACTTAAATTTCACAAGACTTTTTACTATCAAAATTTAGTAATACTTAGATGAAAAATACATAAACAACCACCAAATACCTGGCATGTACTAATAAACATTAAAATATTATTTATGTTGCTTAAATTTGTTTCTTCAAAAAAATAGAAACTTACTTACGAAATAATGCCCCAATTCACTTTTTTCCTCTACTAATTTACTTTACAATTATTTGAAAATTATGTAAATTAGCTTAAAAAAAAACTCTACATTAAAAATAATAAAAGCTAAAAACAATGTAATCCAAGAAATAAAAAAGTTAATAATCAGCATAATATAGTTTTTTCTTACTTGCTACACACATTAAATCATTTTAATAATAAAAAAAAAGAAAATTATCAAATAAATATTTCTTTTATAAACCATTGTTTTGTTTTAAACAAACAATTGCTGTTAATTTACTAAAAAAATAAAGTAACTTAAATATATTCAAATTTTCTTTATATTTTTAACATTTGGTAGTTAGTTAGTGTTTTTTTCGTTAATTAATTTTTTTACAATTTCTTTCAACCCCAGATGATCTATTACAAATTTCTTGCTCATAATAGAAAATATCTCGTAAATAAGCAACAACACAAAGAAATAAAACACATAAAATGTTAGAAAGAAATTAGCATATTTTATTAAATATAATATAATCACTTACTTTTTGGAGGAAAATGAAAAAGAAAACAATTAGCAGGTATGAATTGTAATGGAGTGGGCAGACACTGATCTAAAGAGTGTGCTACACTTGCTCTTGTGCAGATCAACTTTCTTAGAAAAACTTGTTCTTGTTAGATCAGTTTTTCTAGAAAGCTCTTCCATAAAAACTTGCTCTTATACAGAGCAACTTTTCCATAAAAACTTGCTCTTATACAGAGCAACTTTTCTATAAAAACTTGATCTTATACAGAGCAACTTTTTCCATAAAAACTTGCTCTTATACAGAGCAGCTTTTCCTATGAAAACTTGCTCTTATATAGAGCAACTTTTTCTATAAAAACTTGCTCTTATACAGAGCAACTTTTTCTATAAAAACTTGCTCTTATACAGAGCAAGTTTTTCTATAAAAACTTGCTCTTATACAGAACAACTTTTTCTATAAAAACTTGCTCTTATACAGAGCAACTTTTTCTATAAAAACTTGTTTTTATACAGAGCAACTTTTCCTATAAAAACTTGCTCTTATATAAAGCAACTTTTTCCATAAAAACTTGCTCTTATACAGAGCAGCTTTTCCTATAAAAACTTGCTCTTTTATAGAGCAACTTTTTCTGTAAAAACTTGCTCTTTTATAGAGCAACTTTTTCTATAAAAACTTGCTCTTATTTAGAGCAACTTTTTCTATGAAAACTTGCTCTTATTTAGAGCTACTTTTTCTATGAAAACTTGCTCTTATTTAGAGCAACTTTTTCTATGAAAACTTGCTCTTATATAGAGTAACTTTTTCTATGAAAACTTGCTCTTGTACAGAGCAACTTTTTCTATAAAAACTTGCTCTTGTACAGAGCAACTTTTTCTATAAAAACTTGCTCTTGTACAGAGCAACTTTTTCTATAAAAACTTGCTCTTGTAAAGAGCAACTTTTTCTATAAAAACTTGCTCTTGTACAGAGCAACTTTTTCTATAAAAACTTGCTCTTGTACAGAGCAACTTTTTCTATAAAAACTTGCTCTTGTACAGAGCAACTTTTCCTATAAAAACTTGCTCTTATACAGAGCAACTTTTTCTATAAAAACTTGCTCTTATACAGAGCAACTTTTTCTATAAAAACTTGTTCTTATATGGAGCATCTTTTTTTGCAAAAACTTGCTCTTATATAGAGCAACTTTTTCTATAAAAACTTGTTCTTTTATAGAGCAACTTTTTCTATAAAAACTTGCTTTTTTATAGAGCAACTTTTTCTATAAAACCTTGCTCTTATATAGAGCAACTGTTTCTATAAAAACTTGCTCTTATATAGAGCAACTTTTTCAATAAAAACTTTCACTTATATATAGCAACTTTTTCTATAAAAACTTGCTCTTTTATAGAGCAACTTTTTCTATAAAAACTTCCTCTTTTATAGAGCAACTTTTTCTATAAAAACTTGCTCTTTTATAGAGCAACTTTTTCTATAAAAACTTGCTCTTTTATAGAGCAACTTTTTCTATAAAAACTTGCTCTTTTATACAGCAAGTTTTTCTATAAAAACTTGCTCTTTTATAGAGCAACTTTTTCTATAAAAACTTGCTCTTTTATAGAGCAACTTTTTCTATAAAAACTTGCTCTTTTATAGAGCAACTTTTTCTATAAAAACTTGCTCTTTTATAGAGCAACTTTTTCTATAAAAACTTGCTCTTTTATAGAGCAACTTTTTCTATAAAAACTTGCTCTTTTATAGAGCAACTTTTTCTATAAAAACTTGCTCTTTTATAGAGCAACTTTTTCTATAAAAACTTGCTCTTTTATAGAGCAACTTTTTCTATAAAAACTTGCTCTTTTATAGAGCAACAGTTTCTGTAAAAACTAGATCTCGTGCAGAACAACTTTTTTACAAACTAAGGCACAAATAAGGCTATTCATGACTCTATTTTGCCACTGTAGGGTACTTCCAACATTGAAACACAAAAACTTCTCTAAATGGGAGTAATAATATTTATACATAAACAGGTAAAGATGTGTAAATCATGATAAGCGTTTTTATTATGAGAGAATTCACCCACCAAATGGTCAGTAAGCCAACCAAACAACCAGCCAACTTACTTCACTTGAAAACATACATTCATACTCTAACCATTCACACACTTCCCTAGTATGGTAACTGACCATGTCATATTTTGGGTCTTCATATTTTCTGGCTAAAATTCAGTATAAACGCACACACACAACAATGATACCCACCATCCGAAAAAAGACAGTACCTTAAGACACCATCTGCATCCAAGCGTAGAAATGACCGAAACCACCTTCCTACTCAACTCACACACTCCCTACCTCACTCACACATCTTCCTAAATGTACTTAATTTGTATGTGTATTTAAGTTTTATTTAATTTTTATTTCTTTTATATTTTTTGTCGGCCAGTCGATAAAGTGCGCATTTAGTAGCCCTGTATTTATTTTAAGTGAATGTGATGACCGAGATGAGGGTGAAAATTTCACTTTTCACTTTGTTGATTTTTGACTGACAAGTGTTTTCATCGTATTTTGTAAATATTTTTGAATGTATGTCTCAGCTTGAATGTTAGGGAAAATGTTGCTCTTTAACAGCTTAAAGTGAAAATACTTATTTAAATAAAAATTTGCATTTCTTTGAAAGGTTATTTTTAACGTTTGAGGGAAAATGTATATTAATTAGTTTTCTATAGTTTTTGGATGGTTTTAAATGATGTTGGGAAAAGTTGTTAGTTTTAAATTATTTTCCAAATTATAACAAATTATTTAAGAGGGCAACTATAAATATCACAAGTTATGTTAGTATCTTTGTAAATAATTTTTAGATTTTTATAGCAAACTGTTATCTTCATTACAATTCATGATAATCTGGTGGTATTTTCCAAATGGTAATATGAAAAAATTGTCTGATTGTAGATTCTTATATGTATATAACTTTGACAGAAATCACCAAAGAAATGTAGTTGAATAATTACTGTATTTCTCATATATTTTTATCAAATAAACTTAATATAATTAGTGGAATTTGAACCAGTTATTTTCAACATACAAAGCCCAAAACTCCGAGCACAATCGTTAGGCATGTCTGTCTTCGTTTTTAGAGTAACATATTTGAATACAAAATCTTATTATTTAAAAAACTTCTACAATATCAGTAGCATAAATGACAACTAAGTATGTTGTCAAAAACCTAATTCATGATAATGTTTTGCCAGGTATTTTGTTATTGAAAAACATTTATATGTAAAAACAGAGACATTTTGTTTAAATTTGTTCATTGAAATTTCTCTGTATTTCTATGTATTGTATGTATTTTTTTCTACGGGTATGATGAAATATGACTTGAGTAAAATATTTTATTTTTATCCTATTACTACAAGTATGTTGATGATTAAATTGTGGTTAACTGTGTAGACTGATTGTTTTTAACTTTTGGATTCTACATTGTTTTCAAAACTTTTACATCATCTAGTAATCCATTTCAAATATCCATGTAATTTTTTAATCTTTGAAAAAACACGTTATTTTATTTTGAAAACAAGCATTTATTTAAGAATGTTACAAAATATACAGAGAATGTCATCTATAGTACTCTTCGCAGTTGGAAGTACTGTGTAATGAAGTGTAATAACATTGGAATATTGTAAACATTTGAAATGAATGGTGGTTCATTACTTTCCTGTAACGATATAAAATATAATCTTCACGATGTTGATACTTTTCGGAAATTTTTGGGTAAATGGCATTCATTATAAAACCAGTTAATTGTTATGTAGATATCTACAAGTTTTGGATTGAATGGGAATGAATGTCAATGAATGTCTACTTTGAAAGTCGAACCTTGTTGAAGCCTTGAAATCCGATTTCCTAACAAAGAGAAATTGTAGAGCAGTTTATAATTAGGCAGTTTATCATTAGGATTATTTTGGTTTATTATATTATTAAGAAGACTGTGCATTTTTTTACGAGTTCCACCAGATTTAGGGTATATAACACTGCACTCTCATGAACATTGACTATGAAATGGGACTAAGGAGTGAGATCGAAAAATACATGTTAATAAATACGAAACCACTAAACTAACAGTTTTATTTTTTTTATTTGATTGAAATTATTATTACAATTTACAAAAAAAAAATATTTTTATAGTTATGAAATGTTGAACCTTTTTCGGAAACCCTTCCATTAACGTTTTTATAGTGCTTTCTGTCACTTTGCTCGAACAGGTAGTCCATCTCCGTTTAAAATCTACCACACTTTTGGACACTTATTTTGTGCTCTTCAATTCCTTTTTAACAAGATTCCAATATCTCTCCACTATCCTTAGCTCCGGGCAGTTTGGAGGATTTGCCTCTCTTTGTTACAAATACCACATTATTGTTATTGTACCACTCAAGGGCTTGTTTACCATAGTGACAGGATGCCAAATCAGGCCAAAAATATGTGGACACATTATGAAGTCTTATGAATGGAAGTAGGTTTTTTTGTAAACATTCCTTGATGTAAATTTCGTTATTTATAGAGTCCGTTGTAACAAATGATTGGCTTCTTTTGCCGCAACTGCATATTGCTTGCCATATCAAGAACTTTTTGGGAAATTTAGTCTGTTTTTGGGTCCTAAACTTTTCTTCAACATTCCCTCGAGCGAAAAATCTGACAGAACATACGTTTCGTCATCCACTATGCAGCAAGAATAATTTTTTTTATAAAACTTGACTTCAATTTCCGTGCTCTGTTTTTGGCCTTTAAATTTTTAGCAGCATGTATGTTTTAAAACCTGTATTAGCTTTCACTTTTCGTACCAAATAGTCCAAGCACTGAGCTAACCGGGCTGCTTTCCTAGGGGATGTGTTGGGAGCTCTTTTGAAAATGCTTTCTATTTTTTTGGCTTTAGAAACATCATGTGGACCATTCCTTCTACCTGAACCAGGCTTTCTATTAACGGACAAGTTCTTCCGGTACTATTTAATAACATTGGAAACAGTTTGACTGCAGGCATTTGATTGTGTGGCCAACTTTTTGTAGAACCAAGTTGGGTTTTGTTGAAAATATTTAATAATTTTAGTACGCACTTTTTTCTGGTCACTCATTTTAATCAGATTAACAACAAATGAATATAATTGACATTAAACATAATAACTGACATGTTTTACAAAGGTAACTTGATAAAAAAAATCAAATAATACTTGGGTTTAAAGTTTTACTGAAAAACGTGTGTTAAGAATTTTACGATCTCACTCCATAGATGCAGTCGCAATTGATGATATGAGCAAGGACTGCGTGTAAAATACTACGATTTCTATCGAAATTGCGGATATATGAATGAGGAAACACTTCTGGAAAACACGGCTACCACATATTAGAGAGGAAACGAATTATCTTCATGGAATCGATTGGCTTTGCTGAACTGTTTCACAAGTCGGACATTGAATTGGATAATGTTATGAGCTTAACGAATTATATCGATATTAAGGATATTGGAAAGAAGGAAGACACCTCATATGTCACTGCCCCATATTAGTGAGTAAACAGATGATCTTCATAGCATAGATTGTCTTCGATGGACTGTTACACATGTCGGACATTGAATTTGAGGATGAAATGAGCTTTATAATGAACTTGGGTTAGTAGATTCAATTTATTTAACCAGTATAGATTAGAAGGTTTAAGTTTTCTTTGTTAGTCCACCATATTCAACTCCCCACCATACCATCACAGAAGCACTCTAGGAACTACTTCTGATGTTCATTTTGTTTGCTGAAAGACTCCTTCCTTAACTATGAACATTTTCTAATTTGTAAATGAAATTCTCCCATTTGCGTTATTTGCGTATTGTTGAAGCATTGCTTTTGGTTTTTTCTTACGTTTCTGTTTCAGTGCAGCCCAAGTAGATGTCTTGTATGTTTTTTGTAAGCCCAAAGTGCCAAGTCATATTTGATGTAATACCTTTGACATTATTTGCTTTCGAACTCGCTTCTCCACAGCTTTATTAGGTCTGGGAGTTTGCAAGCTGTGCAGACGACCATATCTAGGAAGGTCAACCACTCCAAGAGAATCCTTAAACAATTTAACAGCACTATACACGAAATTATTTGTAACTCTGGAAGCAGCAAAGTTCGAAAAATATCGCCTGTTGCCATGCCACATTTATATAGACCATAAATCACAATATGGTTTTGAATATCTAATGAAAACGGTAAAAATGACACGTGTATGATCGTTGCATTTCTTAAATTAAAGGCAATAATATTTATACTTATTAGGTATAATTTCCTTTCCTAACTTCAAATGAAACATATTAAATTTTGAGTTTATTCGTTGTTTTTGAACACATCTCCACACATCTGATATATTTGTCTAGTCTTTAGTGTGTGCCTCACCAAAAAGAGACATAATGTACTCGAGCACTGGTCACAAGTCCAATGGTTTGCAAGACAAAGTCCATATGATAAGACAGTATTTGAATTACACCAGCGTACAAGACTCTTGTGTTCGGCCGAAGCCTTACAATATAGCAGACTTTTTAAAAAATGCCAAGTTACTGCCCATTTCAAAAAAATCCATCCCACCGAAGGGTGTCTACTTAAAATATCATAATATACTCTTAACTAAAATATATTTATAAAAAGAGGTAAATAATATTTCTTTAGTTCTAAAGGCTTTCATATCTCCTATTTGATGTTCGCAAGAACTAATTTTGTTGTCTGCAATATTAGATCATTCAAAAATAATACATGTTTCCTTTGGAATACTTTTTCTGAGAGTTGTTATGAGCAAGATAGTAAGCTAGGGATGGTACTGTTACAGTATCGGCCATAATTAAGCACCCATAAAAACAAAGTTTTAAATTTCCATTATGTATTATTTTCAATTGTTAATATATTTACAATTGATAAACAAATACTTTTTAAGTTAATCTTTCTATATGAGGTAACTTTAAATCAAAAAATATTTAAAGCTAGAAAATAAAACGGACAAAACTAAAGCACCCCTTCATCAATATAATATAAAATTTTTTTTAATTTATATGTTGATGCAAATCCATTGTTTTGGATGACACAAGCATATCTCTTAGGCATAGAATATATTGAGTTTTTTATGGTGTCCTACGATATTCCTTCACAGGCTATAATAACGGCTTGAAATAAATCGTGAAAATTGCTGATCCTAATTTCGGCCATCTTCACGATTTATTTTCATATTAACAATCTCCCACAAGTTCGCAATAGGATTGAAATCGGGAGATTGAGCAGGCCAATGAAGAACTTGAATCTTATTGCTCTGTATCCAAGTCTTACAAACTTTGGAGGTGTGCTTAGGATCATTATTCAGTTGGAACCTCCCTATAAGTGGAATCTCTTGGCATAAGACAACATTACATCTTTCAATATATCACGGTACATGAACCGATCTATAATCTCATTAACCTTATGAATTGTCCCAATTCCTTGACCAGAAAAGCAACCCCATGCCATTACATTGCCCCCTCCATGTTTAACTGTTCCTTTGCAATACTTAGGATTCAGTCTTTCTACTTTTCGTCTGCGTACACGCCTTATTCCATCGGAACTTTTTAATTTGTATTTGGATTCGTCAGAGAACAGTACTGTCTTCCATTTTAGGAAACTCCAGTTAATGTGGGCTTTGGCAAACTCCAGTCTAGCTTTCTTGTTCTTAGCTGATATAAACGGTTTTTTTGCTGGTCGTTGGCTGAATAATCATGCTTCTAACGCATAATCTTAAACTTGTTCTTACTTGACTAGCTGATGCTGTAGGATCTTTTTGTATTGCTCCTTTGATCAAGCAATCATCATATCTTGTGGCTTTACTTGGGCGTATTCCAGAATGCCCCGGTGAAATACGACCATACTGCAAAAACTTTGGAATCAGCCAGGAAATAACTGATCTGTTAATTGAATATTTTTTACTCAATTCATGCCGTGATAAGCCTGCCTTCCAGGCTTCAATAACTTTAATTTTAAATTCACTGGAGTACTTGTTCCTTGCCATCCATAGTATTTTCACAATAAACTCCATTTTGGAATATTTAAATGCATCCGTTGTGAATCCCGTTAACTGACATTGGAAATATGCAGAAAAATAATGAAATTTTTAAACATTTTATAAGGGGGTGCATTTGTTTTGTCCGTCGCGTTTTGTATTTTTATTTGTTTTATCATTTTAAATTAATTGTTCATAAAATTATGCTGTACTAAATGAACATTATATGAACATTAACAATATAATTTAATAAAATATATACGAAATATATCCCAAAAAGCCTTTTTTTTATCTAAAAAATTATATCCTTTCCTGGCTTTGGCATCTTTATATTCTGGGCAATTTTCCAATACTCCATAATTTCGAAGGGAGCTTGATGTGTATTTTAGACGCTTTGTAATAAAGAATAATCGTTAGTACAAGTAAGACATACCAATTTTTTACATTCTTTCAGGCCTTTGTTCCTTTCTGGTGCAAGTTTCCACTACAAATAGTTTATAAATATGGGAAGCATTTGTGGAATTGAATAGCAAACCGTTGCTTTTAAAAAGTAAAAAAATATACTTCAATTTAAGTCATCTAAAATGTTAACATCAATTCGAAACACACAAACAAAAATATTGTCATCTTAAACCAAATAGTAATCAAAGTTCAATGACCACTATACTATTAATTTAGATAAAAGATTTTCGAAATACCAAACAACAATTAAATTTATTCTTCCCTTCACCCAACTATAAAGAAAACAAATCGAAAGAATAAATAAAACACAATAAAAGAATAGAATGTGGTGGTACGAGTATATAACTTTGTTAACTTCGTTGATCGAGAACAACACATCTATTAAACAAACACTATAATTAATTACAAAATTGGGACACAGATACAACAACAACAATATCAAAAAAAAAAAAAAACAGTCAAAATCTATAAAATTGTAATTAACATGGCCCAAAACAGCTTTAGAAACATAATCTATAAACAACGACAGCAATAGAAGCCAGCAGTAAGAAAAAAAAGAAAATAAATAAAAACAAGTGTACGTACGTTTACCAAAAATCTAAGTCTAAAAATTACAATAATTAAATATGTAAACCTTTGATATAAACAAACCCAATCTTTGGGATCAAGTCAATGGATCAAAAATCGTTAAGAATCGTTTTAAATGTAGACAGAAACAGACAAACAACCAACCAGCCAGCCAAAATAACTAACGGCTGGTGTTTTTCAAACACATGACGACGGTGATGATGATGATGATGTATTTTTGATTGACTACAGATTTCAGTAGATATTTTTTATACACTTGTTGTTCATTGTTGTTGTTAGTCGTTTTAGTAAAAGATACATTCGGTAACTATGGACCCTTTAGCATGTGCTATTTTGAGTTTTTTTTTTTTTAAAGCGTGTGTTTATCTGTGTGTTTTTTTGGGAAAACAACAACAGCTAACAATTTACCAACAAAAAAAAATCATTTCTGTACAATCGTCAGTCTAATGATAATGATGATGTTTATAAAAGAACCAAATGAAAAACTGTCAGCTAAACAAAATTTAGGCTGACAGATCATTCTACTGCTCGCTTAAAGTTAAATACACACTCTTTCATTTAAGAAACAGAACAACACAAACAATAACATGAAGAACAAAAATTAAATAATGACGAATGACTTTGGTTAGTATGTCACTTGTTATTATCATTTCTATTTCATTCATGTACACATGCTCGTTTTTACAAATATATTTTCATGCAGATACCCTTTTCGTGTTACGCTATAGGGTATACTTAGTTCATCTTATCATTTGTAATAAGGAAACAGGAATAAATGTTTGTTTAGTGTATGTCTCCACAATTATCCTAGCTGGGACATTGATATAAAGAGTTTCAACAGTATTAACAAAAGGAAGTCCAGGTATATTCGCTTAAGATCAATGTCCGAAAAGTCGGATTATTCATCGAAGACAGCCGATCTCATGAATATCATATATTTCCTTGTTAAATGTCATCATTATTGTTCTCTTATCCGCAGGTCTAACATAAATTATTGTTTTCAACACAGTAGCTACTGATGCGGGCAATGAAACAGTGTCCGCTCTATATTAAGATGGTAACTAAAGGAAGACCGAGTCTGATAGGTCTGACAATTCATCATCGACTTTCGATACCACTGAGATGCAGTTTTTGTTTCCATCCGGGGTATGCTTAGTCTGTGCAGGTTCTTCAAAGGTCTGCTTCATTTGAAATCTTTACCACAAAACTGTCTTGGATCTTTGGAATATCTTTGTTAATGGGCGAAGCTTCTAATAGAGGATTCGACGAGATAAATGCTTCGGTATTAGTACGAAGTAAGAATTTAGGCCTTGTCTAATTATGCTTTGTTACCCGGGCGCAAAGTATAAGTAGATCGGGACTTCGATTTTAGCATCCCTTTTCATGTTTTCTTAGATGTCTTATATTAGAATTCACAAAAACTGTTTGGGAATTATTAACAACAGTATACTAATATGTATTGTATTAGTATTAAGTTTGTTATGTTAGTGGATTGACTTTTGTAACTGCACGTTACACCAACATATTGTCGTGTCCAGATTCAACGTATAGTCGCTGAGAATGCGTCCAATGAAATTGCGTCTGATTGGCTAGATAATTCATCGAAGACTGATCCAATGAATGTCATTTGTTTCTTAGCTAACACGGTTTAGTGGCTTATGAAGTATTCAATGTTGTGTTCCTCGTTCTTACCGCCACAGTTTCAACATAAAAAATTATTTGCATTTTAATACGCTACACATGTACCCAATGAGACCAGTTCTCACAAACACCAGCTCAGAGGCTTCGAAAATAATGAGGTAGTACGCCTTATATTCGGATGTCGCCGAAGTCAAACCATTCCTCATTCACAATCATCCATTTAATATTCGGTAACTTCTCAATCTTAACTCAAGATAGCATGGTATACCTACAAATCCAGTGGAGCCTGTTAATTAGTACCCAGTCTAACAATCTTGATACTCACCAGTATGAAATCCGCCAGAACTATGATTTTAGCGCAATAACTGCTAGTCGACTGTCAGAATAGAAATTCAAGGTAGTTATGGAGACAACAATCGATTGTGGTTGCTCTTCTCATCCACATACTGACACGACACCTTTCAATGGCTCATCACCAGCACGGCTTCAGAAAAATTCACAGCCGCACATCAGAATTAACTGCCATAACCATTCAATTTTCACAAGATTTGATCCAGCATAAACCGTCTGAAAAAGCGGTCCTGATGAAACTTGATGCATCGAAATCCCTCATTATCGTAATTGGAGCCACCCTATTCGAAGACATGTTTCAATCTTCTCTGCCGAACAATCCAAAAAGATGGATCGTGAACTACTTGACAAGGGTTCCCTCAGTGGCTTTTGTGTCGTTTTACTTTTTCCAGGCTTCCATTAGAAGTTGAACAAAGTACCTTTATGGTATATCTATCGAAATCCTTCGATACCGTCAGTGATACCATCCTCTTCAAGGATATGTTTAAGTACTTCTTACCAAACACCATGAAGAGATGGATTGTGACTACTTGAGTGCCCTTTGGTAGCTCGTTGATTGAAACACTGTAGAATTATTTAATTTCTTATTAATTTCTACCGCATCAAACTACCTGAATCTAATTCATGGCGTGAGAGTGATTAAGGAACTACGTTATGGTCACCACCGCTGTTGGATACAATTGTGCCATAATTCCGCCCGCAGGACCTTAATGGACGGAATAAAGATGTCTCCGAAACATCATTTTCATAAAGAAACGTATTCCTTGCCGGCTTAGGCCTTTTGGGATGTCATCGGAGGAACCATTCCAACTACCACATAATGGAATTGGAGTCTCCCCGACGCATGTAAGAAAAGATCTTGGCCTGTTCAAAAATGACATATACGGGATCAATTAAACGCAGCTACATGTAGAAATTCAACAAACACTGTCACATGAAATAATGGTAGTTCTGGCACAACATAGAGTATGAAGGCTCAATGCTTATTAATCCAACATATGTATATGATATAAGGTGCTCATGATACCCTTTATCTGCTTGACAGTTCGGCCAATGCTATATAACTCCGTCCTGAAAATATATAGACAAATCTAGTCGATGTGGTGTTTCATCTAGGCCTTGATCTCAAATATGCAGATTGTATTCGATATCAACAATTCGAAACTTCCCCAAAATTGCTGCTTGAAAAACATTGCACTGGTGTGGGAGACCTTTTAATAAATGGATATTGATATCTCTGGACTATATCATATAACCAACACGATCAAGAAAATTAGATGTTGGAAGTTAACTTCAGGAATTCAATTTAGCAAAACAACCCAGAATGATATCGTCTTACAGACACATTCGTTAATTTCTGCAGGATATGATCTACTTTCAATAAACTTTCAGTCTACATCGAAGATTAATTTTCAGATTTCATCGCCATTTCAGATTTTCACCAACCAGATCTAGTGAATGTTAGCGTAGGAGTATATCTAGATTTGCAGTTTACTGGTAACACATATCTAGATTATATGTACCTTTGATAGCATTACTATATTTTCTTCACAGCAAACTTCCAAATGATGAGTCCAACAGTTCTTCCTCAGATCAACTAGAGTAGAAGAATATAAGTTAATGCGAAGAGTGTTCAGTTATACATAGACAAGAGGGTTCAACAACCAATAATAGTACACCCGAGACAATTATTTTAACATTTAAGCGCTCCCTCCTTTTCTTCTGAGCAGGCCGCCAACCCCATCCAATATATCCAGCTATTCTTTGTACTGACTACATAGAGTGGACATATAAAGACAAAAGCATTCGCTAACCAATAGTAGTACATTATAAAGTCTTCTAATACCTGTCATATTTTACAACCTTTCCCACATTCGTGTGAGTTTTTGTTGATGATGCATCATTTTTTATATTTACAAAAAACCACACTATTTCGTTTTGTTGATGTACATATGTGCCCGAGGTTGCGGTATTGTGACATTTTTGTTATTTCTATTTTTTTTTTCTAAACATAAAGAAGCCCAATGAAAATAGGAAAATACCAACAAAAGCAATGTATGTAAAAACCTAGGAATATTGCCAACAAACAACTTTTAGACAGTCACTCATAAATACTACATAAGCATATAATATGTTTGACGAAACAGAGGCATATGACTGACTGGCAGCAATCACAACAATCGACAAGCGTGTTTATTGTGTTTGATTTAGTATATTTTCTGACTATTGTAATAGTGTCTCTACTCTACTCTATTGTATGTTGGTGTTTTGTTCCCTACTTTGGTATGCACTTGACATGAAGCATTTAACACTTGACATTTGAGAACTCGTGTTAAGCGCCATTAAGATACTTTTCTGTTTAAAGAGTTTTACACATGCGCATTAAGTGAGTGGGTCTAAGTGGATTATTGGTAATTATTAAATCGATATCGTTATTATTGGATAAGTAGATGAGGATAAGTTAAAGAGGAATATTTGAGGACAGTTGTACTTACTTGTTTAATATTATTAAACTAAAACTAAACAAACATTTTAATAAGATAAAGAACTTCATCCAGGATCATATTTGCCCATTTTTATTAATTTAGAAAACTAAATGAACCATTAGAGGAAAAAAGTATTACTTTGTCTACGTACCAATTCTCACACAAGTCTAGTTTCATGCGTCTGGACTTCCACAATTTACAAAAGTAATAAAGTTCTGTTAGCAGAAAGAAATATTTAAAATAGATTCTTGATAAACCAACTTATATTCTCCAACTCTTTAGTTTTACGCTGTAGTAAGCAAGAGAGTAGAAATATAGCCACGCATACCAAATGTGATCAGTCAGCCTAGTTCATCTTTCCTGTTGTTTGCCTGTATGTCCCTGTACCACGGGACTCAAATGATCCCTTGCTAAACTGCTCAGTCATCTTGTTGAGAAATGAGCGTCAAATGTTGTCTTCATAACCAATATATAAGACCCTTAAAGGCGTTTTAAAACTCATTGTAGGCGTTCACGATATTTGTGGAAACAAGCATAATATTCCACCTGTTCTGAAACTTCCTTAAAGTCAGCATATTTACATAACATAAATTTACGAATGCTGTGCAGGTATTTGCCAACCGATGCTTGCGAAGAATTCTTCGAATATTCTGGCCGGCAACAATATCAAACGCAAATCAACAGCCAATCCAGATTGAAATACTCATTCGAAAATTATGAAGGTTTGGCCATAGTTTGCCCAAAGGAGCCATAGTAAAAACCGCCATTGTCTAGACACCCCAGACGCGAAGAAGAGGTCGTCCATTGCACACGTGGAGATGTCAACTTGAATGCGAGATAACGCAAAGCGGTCTTAGCTGGAAGGAAATCAAGAATCAAGCTTAAATCATCTAACAGAACTGAATGGAATCAATTTGTGGTGACCCTTTGTTCCTTGTAGGTATTTACACTTCATGTGTGATGTACATTGTAGATAATCCAACATTTATTCTAAATCTTCAGTGACTGGAATCTTACAATTATCGCAGGTATTTTCAATATATTTGTGAAGTAAATGATAGAGGATTTGGGATCTCCGCTTATTTCTCTACCAAATCGAATAGCAGTAGGTTTTCAAGTAGTACAAAAATATATGGAGAACATTCCTGAGTAGACTAAATGGTCGAGCAATTTCAGTGCAGATCCAGTGAGCCAGATTTTATATCCAGTCTATCTCCTATCCATGGTCCTTGAGAAGAAAAAATGACAGCAACCTTCTTCATCATTCAGTTGGAAGTTTCAAATTACTCTCCAGAATAATACAAAGTTATTTAGTTCTGTCGGTAAGATTAATCTCGATGTTGTCCTAAACGAATGATCAGAAGTCTGGTAGTTTAAGCTTACTCACAGAGACCGTGTTTCGTTGACACTGAACTGGTTGTGTGAATGGTTCTTCAGGGGTAGATACCAGTTAAAGTTATAACACTTTATATGAAAGGGATCTGTCACTTTTCATGGCGTTAGCTGTTCTAGCTTTCAGGGACTCTTTGACGAGTCAAGGAACCAACCTAAAAACATTTGTTTTGTTTTTGATATTATAATCATGGATAAATTGTCAACTTTTCATCACAATTGGACATGTGAAATTATATGGCCTTTTTGAACTTGTCAAGGGACTAGTGTGTTTAAAACAATTGACACAAAAAGAACGTCTGTAGACGGTCTTGCCAGTTTGCATGTAATATAACACCACAGGTAAATTTTATATATAAACAGATTTTATTGAGAGAAGCGAACAAACAAAGTTAAAATACACCATATTTTTGATGGTGGTAGTCCCAGAAATAAATTTTTTCAAATTGACCGGATTAAAGCAAGTCGCATTGGGAACAAACGACTTGGGTGTCGCATTTTTTGCAATGTTTGCACCTTTTATGGCTTTTCTCTCCACCCAAATAAGAAAATTGACAGCATCGAACCGAACATCAGCAACTTGATGAGCAGCTCTTTTCCCAACACTTGATATGCCAGACTGTAGTGATAAATGCTCAACGAGATTTGAAACAGATGGAAAAAAAAACAAGTCCAGCTGCTATTTTCCTAAATCTAGAAGCTGTTCTTTATCGAACACATTATTGGAAGCATTGGCCTCATCGGCTTGCAGAAAAAAAAATGTATGCATTTATAGAGACCATGTCCACAAAATGGTAAAACTATCTAATCATAATATTGCGAGTGTTAGCTAAATATGGTATCGACTCTGGAGACCATCCATGAGATCTACTTCACCCATGCGATCATTGTATTCTAGAATAATTTGAGGTCAGTTGATTTCGATGAATTTCTTCTGCTTTCTATCATACCGAGGAACCTTTGATTGTTGTTCATCAGGATTGGTTCTTCTGAAACGTTCAATAACTACAT
The DNA here is from genome assembly GCA_942486065.2 of Calliphora vomitoria. Classification (NCBI taxonomy): domain Eukaryota; kingdom Metazoa; phylum Arthropoda; class Insecta; order Diptera; family Calliphoridae; genus Calliphora; species Calliphora vomitoria. Next base: position 108,997,177 of record OW818030.2, on the reverse strand, counting down.
ATCGCACGGGTTCCTCTCAACTCAAAATTCCAAAAAAGTTGAAGACAGATACAACTGAATGATGTAAGATTTTTACAGTGAGTAGATATGACCACTGTACATCGATTCCTTCAGATAAGTGAAAATTGAAAAATGTTGAGTTGACTCTCTTGTGCGATATGTCGATATGTAGATGACGGGTGGACACATTTGTTATCCTTCCATAATTCGGTATTCACATCGACTCCATGGATTTAGGTCAAGTATTCTACTCAAAATCATATCTGCTCTTTACTCATTTCACTGTCGGTCTGCAGCTTGCACAAAAGCAAATCATGATCAACAAGAAATATGACAAAAAAAAATTGTAAAAATAATAACAGCGGCTTCGATGGGTACAAGTTATCAAAAATACAGGATGTGATGCACGAAATTCTGAATCTCCATTTAAGGTAGCTCTAATGACCGGTGTAACAGGTAAAATGATATTATCTTCGGACCCATTGTCGATTATAAAACGTAAGGCAAAACCGTTTGAATCACAAAGCACGAATAATTTGATCCCTCTTTTATGCGGCTTATTGGGTATGTATTTTCGGAGACACTATTTCGTTTTTAAATCAAACTTTTAATTGTTGTTCACTTCAAATACATTACAAAACACAAATATAAAATATTATCAACTTAACGTAAAATTATGAAGTCGATAATTTTATTATAAATGTTTTTATACCCTTCACCTTCGTGGGAAGGGTATATATAAGTTTGTCATTGCGTTTGTAATTTCCACAATATAATTTTCCGACCCTAAATATAAATATTCTGGATCCTTATAGATAGCGGAGTCGATTTAGCCATGTCCGTCTGTCTGTCTGTCTGTTGAAATCAATTTTCAATAATTCTGTCAGACATGCTCTCGAAAAGTTTCCTATTTAAAATCAGCAAAATCCATCCATAAATAACGGAGATATGAGCAAAAATCCGAGACAACCTCTATTTTTGGTCGATTTTTGATCTATATCTAGATTACTAAGTCATAAATATAGACAATATGGATATCTAATGATAGATATTTCAAAGTCCATTGCAACGATGTATACAAGGTAATAGTAAGTTGGACCCGATTTTTTTTTTCACAAAAAACATCTTTTTGTCATAAATTTTTCATTAATAAATTATAAAAAATTTGAAAAAACTTTTTAAAAACAATTTCGAAAAAAATGTTAAAAAAATTTTTTAAAAAAAAAGATTAATTTTATTTAGTATAATTTGGTGAAGGGTATATAAGATTTGTTATATTTGAATTGCTTGAGGATGTAGCTTTACAATAAGGTTTAACTTAAGTAGCTAGCATAATTAGTGCCCGATATAAATGCAGGTATATGGGACATTTTTCGAAAACTGACCCGAAATTACCACATTTTGTAACGACTACATATAAATCGTAATTTCAAACGCCCCTAAAGAGCTAGGAAGCTAGTTATATAATTACATCATAAATACAGCACTGGAGCCCAAAAACCGGTTAGAGGGTTAACTTAGCACTATGAAGTTGTAGATTTCCAAGAAAAAAAAATATCCTGATAAAGATCATTTCGAACAGCATAATTTGACAACTCATATACCTCAAAAATGACAACAATACAATTAATTAAAAGAGTATATTAAACTATTGTTGTGTTCTTGCAACAAAACTAACGATCAAAATAGATAATTAAGATGTTGCTCATGTTGCTCATTTTCATGTGTTTTAGGTTTAAACAACTCTTGTGCAATTTGTATGACCTCTTTAACATACAGTCAATTTATTTATGGTAGTTTAACTCCCATAGATACAAAATACTGACATTAAAAAAGGGTTTTTATGATATATTTTTCACTTGTTCGGTGCTCAATGTCATTTTATTACACCATATTCATTGTTATCTTAAATTTTTGTTTATTTTAGTTTAATTTTAAGTAGTTTTTAAACCTCATTACTTAAGAGCTGTTACTATTTAATATAATGGATAAATGGATGATTGGTTGACTGGAGACATGTCGCCTGTTGTCTACCCACAATTAGTTGTTAAAATATGGTTCATTGGAAGTTGTAGTTGCAAGTAGTTAAACTAAAAACAAATAAATACACAAATGCTGTAAAAAGCTATAAAAAATTCGTTTCTTTTTTTTGTTATTGTCATAAAATCTAATTATTTTTTTTTCATTTGTTAGTTTTTGTTGTTTTTCTAAATTTTAGTGCTGTGTGTTGTATTTTATTTTTGAGTGTTTAAGAACTAATTGAATTCACACTTTCTTTTCAAATTGTTTTAGTTTTATTTTTTTTTATTTTTGCGTCTTGTTTTAGTTTCTGTCTTTAAATACATGTTTTATTTTCTTCTTACATTTTAGTTTTGGAGTTTGTAAAATAATGTATTTTTCTATTGTGTTTTTTGTTAGAAATTTTACGATCGATTCATGTTGGCGATATGGTTTTATGGTTTTAATATTGTGTTTATTTATGGTCTTATTTTTCACTAAATTGTGTTACTAAGTTTTTATTCTAGGTTTTAAACAATCACCTCTTATCTGGTGTTTATACCACATTTTGGCTACATGTTATTCTTAATTTAAGATAGTTTAAGAAGTTGTAGAGTTTGTTGTTTTTGTTAAAAAAAAGTATAAGAATAAGTGACTAAGTCTTTTAGGAATTTAAATAGTTAAATTTACATTGTAATTGGAAATTGTCTATATTTCTGTGAGTCACTTTAAACATGTATTTATATCATACAAATATGTAGCAAGACTTTTATTTATATTTCGAATTAAAGTTCATAAAGTGATGGGGTTCTATATTAGTTTTAACTCTTTATATGAAAGGAGCCTCTCACTTTAACATGGGGATGTTCTAGGTGTGGATAAGTTGACGGTCTTTGAGTGGTCACAGAACTGTAATGGTCATACAATTAATATGTTATATTATTAACCAGATTTGTTTAAAATGCCTACATAAATTCTCAGGGTTTTTCCCCAACTTATTCAATATGTCATACTTTAAAATGTCGCAATTAAAAAATGTATTAAAATTTCACACAAAGCTTATTTAATTTGGTCTTGGAAGGGTTAAGCTCATAATCATAGATAAATACACATAGATCGGAAACTCTTCTGTCAAAGTCCTAACTCAGTTGTCAAAAACCTAAGTGGTGAGAATGTGTTAGTAATAAAAACTATATGAAAACAGAAACAACACTCGTATGTGTAAGATTTTTAAGTAATTTTTTTGTTTGAGTTTTTTTCTAGTTTCCGCTCTATGTTGCTCTATGCTCATATTCATAGAGAAACAACAAGAGCGAAAACTAGAAAAAAACTCAAACAAAAATTTTACTCAAAATAATCACACATACGAGTGTTGTTTTTGTTTTCACATATGTTTTTTTACTAATTCATTCTCAGCACTTAGGTTTTTGACAACTGAGTTAGGTCTTTGACATGAGAGTTTCCGCTCTACGTATATTTCTCTATGCTCATAATCATTGGGTAACATTAAGACGAGACGTAATTGTCAAAAACATAAGTCTGTTCTCAAAAACCTAACTCTTACAACAACAAAATACATGCTAGTCATTTTTTATATTGCTCCGATATCTATTATTACAGCTCAAGGGAAAAACTTTAATCTTTAGTCGTTATCTTCAAAGAGTTGAAACTGCACCAAATTTGATAAGTTTAAGATCGGAAGAAAAACGTATAGCGAATAAAACGAGAGACGCTTTGTGCACATCATTGCATGATATAAAAAAATTACAAGATAGTTTCATTTATAATTTTTTAACAAGAAAGGGGATTTATTGTATTTGTAAATATTCAGAGAAGCGTTGCCAGATTTAGAGAAAGGTTACAATACTCCGAGAAATTTTCAATGAAATATGTGTAGTATGTAACAATTCACAATACTGCGTAATTTATCTTTAAAATAAATAAAAAGCGGATTAATCTAAAGCTACGTACACACGGTTGTCAGATTTTACAATATTGTCAGAAAATGTCTAATAACAGTGTGAACTTACAATTTTAGTCTTACAACGTTGTCTTAAAAAGTATTATCAGTACATTGTAAGACAATATTATTGTCTGACATCTAACAATCGTGTAAACACCTTACGTTGCCATTGCCAGATTATTGTAAGATCATTGTAAGAAACTTTTTATTGTCATATGTGCGAAGTTTATGCATCTGACAATGGCATCATTTTCAGATAAATTATTTCTATTGGCAACACTGTGGATATGTATTTAAAATAAACAAAAGTGAAGCAACCGTGTGAACTGACAATTTTTGTTAGCAGATAAATTTATTGTTTTACAATTGTCTGGCAATGAAATTGTAAGGTTTTCTTACAATCGTCTAAACTGACAAATTACCTTTTGCTAATAATATTTCATTGGCAGTACATTGCGAGCACATTGCCAGCATTGTAAAATCTGACAACCGTGTGTACGTAGCTTAAGACGTTTGGCTTTATATCACATAGGTCATGAAAATGAAGAACTTTAAAAAATGGATGGTTTTAAATTTATCCTAGAAATAATCGTTGTAACGTTGCTCCAATTGTTGTATCAAAAGGATTTTGTGATCGACTTTTATAAAACTAGTCTGTGCTACAAACACTTTATGTGTTGGCTAGAGATTTGCGAGAAGACTTTTATCCCTATTTCCAACGTGTCCTGGATAGATTAATGTGTTTGCTCAAAGCCCACGATGCTGACCAATATGTGGACTTTTAGTGTGTTTGGTTAATCTATATAAAGCTTTTAGGCTTTATTTGAAACCCAATATAGGCATCGTCTTCAATTGTATACTACCCTTGCTGGACGAGAGACGATATGAAGAACATGTTAACAATTTTGCCGTTGAACGTTTTTCATTTATTGCTCGGGATCTGCGTGACTATGGCAAATTCCTGGAGTTTATATTGGAAACTATAGAGCGTGATCAAGTTGATAGTGTGCGGCGTAAAAGACGATTCCATTTCCGTATACATTTGCAGTTTATTTTCGAATCTTTGGTGGAGGATAAGAAGATAAAACCACAACAGAGCCAGCTGTTGAAGAATATAGTGAAATATTGTAAAATATTCCACTATATCATTCATCATACCAAGTTTCTGAAATGTGTCCCAATGAAGTTGTGTCTCATGTTACAACCACTCTCTCAAATCTTATGAGGAGATTAGACAAACCCGAGTTGTAAATTCGTCAAATTATTCTTTTATTCGTGCATGTGCAAGAGGTTTGTTTGCCGATATAACCAGAATCAAGCATAAACAAAATCATTCTGCTAACGATATTCAGCAATTGAAAACCTTGGCCAGAATTGTGTTGATGCTCAATGCCTTATATAAACGCACAATAATATTTTGAATAAAATATGTTTTTATTTATGTTTTCAATAAAGGTAGCTTTATTTTACACATAAACTTCAAATCTCCTTTATTGGCAAATACTTGATAAGGTTATCATAAAGAGAAAATGAAACTACCTTGTACTTTGCGGGATTTTCCAAAGTGAAGCATATTCCAGAGAGACCGTTTAACATCGATCGTAACAAATAGTAATCGGCCGGGACAAGGTCTGGACTGTAAAGCGGGTTAGGCAGAACTTCCCAACCACTTCTTTCTTTATTCGCATATTCTTGGCGTTTTTCGCTTTAAACGAATCAGCTCATAATAGATAGGGCTCTTTTGCTCCCACCAAATACTGATTTTTGGCTACAGTTTCGATTTGGCTGGTGGGCCAGGCTTCACATACGATCTCTTACGCTTCGGGTTATCGTAATGGACCCATTTTTCATCACAAATAATGCTTCGGTGCAAAAATTTATTGATTAGCTCTCAATTGATTGATAAGCTCCAATTCTTTGTCTTCCGTGTCAAAATCAGCACTTCTGAGCCGCAAAAACCATCGCTTCCATGTTGAATCCGGTGAAAACTTCCCGCATATGACGCTCGCTTTGTTGGCACAAAATTTTATATTTTCGAAGCAAATGTTGTTTACACTATAATGTTCAATAACTAAGTGAGAATAAATGACAGATATGTACCCTACAAAATTACATTTAACTTATTAAAAACTGCGTTCAAAAATAAGCAATATATTGGAAATCCCTCATTTTGTAGTTATACAACCAATATATGAGTCCTAGCGGCTCATGTAAATAAATTCCCTTTCAACGACTAGTGTTGCTGCACACGGGACCTTGGTAAAAGGAGATCATTATGTTACAAGACAAAGGTCCAGTATTGACAATTGAAAAAATATGCTAAATTTTGTAAAATATTAAGCCACATATAAAATCAATATTATACAGAAAACAAGTTACAATGTTATATTTGGCTGCACCGAATGGACAAACAAAAATTGTGTGAATATACTTATCACAAGTTCAGATTTAAGGAAATAGATAATGTATGTTAATCCTTAACTTTAAAATAATGTAATATATGGGCGCACGTATATCCTTGCGATAAATTTTAAAAACATCGTATTTAACAAAATGACCCAGGAACCAATTAATTTTTTATACGAAATTCATAGAAATTTTTACATAATCCTTTGTGTTCGGTGGAGATATTTGAGAATATTTTGGTGTGGAATAATAGCGAAAATGGATCTCGGTAAAAAATTTTCTAAAAATACTAATTCAACAATACTGTATTAACTCAAAATTTTAAAAATTTCCCTTTTTGCAAGAAATCAACTAACAACATCTATATCTATCTACTTTAAAAATGTCAACGTATTCCGATTACTCTTTCATATCGAAAACCACATTTGAAACCTTTTTCGTGATAGTGTAGTGACCTTTATATCAACAAAAAAAATATTAATACAAATGTTTAAATAGAAATACATCGTATATTTTCATAAAAAATGTATTATTTTGATGAGAGCCCTTATTCAAGTTAAAAATAATTGAATTATTTTATTTAAATTTGGTTGTATTTTCAGTTGAACATTGATATGTATACCGAAGTATTTAACTTCCGATTGTTGAGTTATTGCTTGGTTACTGGTATGAATAGGAGGCACGATTCTCTACGTAATACAAGTATTACATGTGTACATTTCTGTTCTTTAACCGTTATGCACATATGTGATCTTGTAAGCAAAGAGACTGTTCTTGAGGGCTTTCATGCAAATGATGATGTATTAGTGTGATTGTTAGTTGGCATATCAGAAGTATAAATCAAGTATAAAAACGGTCCTAGGATGCTGCTTTGGAGGGCACAGCCTTCAATGGGTTTCGATTAACTTAAAAAGTCTCCTTCTTTAAGCTTTAATATCTTTCGAATAGCTTATGTGTGTTTATGGGTACATTTTGACTCAATTTGTATATTAAACCCATGGTACAATCAGTTACCAGGTACAATTATTAGAGAGAGTTTCCAATGTTCAGCCCTAAAACGTCAAACTAAGTATTTAATCACTCATTTTTTTTTAATTTGTTACCGCGATATTTTATAATTTGTTACATTTTAACTGAAATTATACACACTTATTTAAAAAATATAGTTTTCCTTCAATTGTTAGTAAATTGATGTTTGAAATTGAATATTTTTTGTAACAAAAATTTAAATTCAATACATTTTTTTAGACATTTTCTTTTTGTATTTTTCATTTTCTTTTGTTTGACGTTATAGGGAATGTATAATTGAGAACATACTTTATAATAATTGTACCTTGCTAGTTCAGCCATGTATTAAACTAACATAACAAAGCGAATTTCTTATAAGGCGCTGTCGATAGCACAGGTGATTATTATACTCTTCACCATGAGTGGAAAGCTTGTCATTCCGTTTGTAATTGCTACATTTTTCATTTGCGACCCTATATAGATACGGAAGTCGATATAGCCATGTCCGTCTGTCCGTCTGTATATTGAAATCAACTTTCCGTAGCCCCAAATAACTTACATACATGATTCATACATCAATATATCGGGAATTCTTCCGGCAAGGCTGCTGTTTAAAACCGAGATAATCGGCCCAAATGGCTGAAATACAACAACAATCTCAACCTCGATTTTTTACCTATTTTTGATTTATATATATGTCATTAATAAAGACAATATGGATAACCAATAATAGATATTTCAAATACATTTGCAATGCCGAATATAAGGCCAATTAGTACAATTGGTCAAAATCGTGAAAAATATTTTTTACACCGATTTTTTTTTTCACTAAAAAAACGTTTTTGTTATAAAAGTTGTCGAGAAATGTCGATGAGTTTTTCTTACAATACTTAGTCTAAATCTAAATTATTGGTTCGGATTACAACTGTTTTCAATATTTTTTAACAAACACAAACTGCGAAGATCTTTGCTTGTCTGCAGAGTCTCTGGCGGTAATCGAACCCGCAACCCTCATATTGATATTCCAGCACACTATCGGGGCACCCAATTGGTTACAAATTGTTCATTGGAAGCTTCTCAAATAGCTTTCCTATCTTAGAAAATAGGTTGATAGTATGATCCTACTTTTGTGTGATCTTAGGTATCATGGTAACAAGTGAAACCTTTCAATCTGGATTATAATTTTCAAGGCGTAATGTAGCCTTAAAAATATTGTATTGCTTTCCAGGGTAGCTCCATAAGCATCTTATTACTGAATTCAAACATTTTTTTTCCCCAACAAAATTTTCGGAATTTTTTAAACAAAAAATTCAAATTCTTTTTTAAACAAAATTTTTTTTTTTTTTTAATTTTGGAATTTTTTTATCAAAAATTTTAAAAAAAATATTTCACTAACAAATTTTTGAAAATGTTCAATAAATATTAAGAAATACATATATTATTTCCAAAACCTTTTAATATTATCAGCTTCTTTCCATTTCAATTCAATGAACTACAAATAATTCTTTGTTTTTAATTCAATAAATTTTGCTTACTCATGCCAACACCTAAAACACTCATTTATGAATAAACCTACAACAAATGTATGTATGTTTTTTTGGGTACATATTTCAATCCATTTTTAAAACATGTGTTGTTTCATTCATTCATCCGATAGATCACTTTGTTATATGATTAGTTAAAGCTGTCAGTTTTTGACAAGTGTTGTCATCTAAATTTCAAAATCTTTTATACACAAACACATATTTAGTATTTTTTGTTGTTTTCCATTTGTTTGTTTAAAAATATTTAAGCATTATTTGATAAATTAGTTTTTGTGTTTAAATTAATTGGTTTAAACAATTGGTTGACTAAATAGCAAAAATATAAAAAAATTGCAATAAATGGGGATTAAATATTTTTAAAAATTAGGAATAAAAAAGAGATTTGTCCTAAAGAAAGAAATATTAAGTAAATTTTACAATACATAATGCAAGAGAGTGGGAGTTGTATAAATAAAGAAAATTTATCTTTAAAAACTAAAACATTCGATATTATCAAAACTTTTAAAGAAAATTTCCATGGGAAAGACACAATTATTTAGGCACAATAAACATTATGTTAAAATCTTTTTATAATATTGTAAAACTCCAATAATTTTGAAGACATATTTAATTATAGAGTTTTAATATACCTTTTTTTATTATAAATCTAATTCTTTTGTTATTTGCGATAATATAAAATACCATAATATATGTAAAATAAATCAAATATTTTAAAATAATACCAATAAATTCTGTTAAAGTTCATTAAACTCCACTTACTTCAATTAAAATAAAACAACCTGTAGTCTCCATTTTACAAAAAGTATACGTACACATTTCTTTAACCACTTAAAAACCTCTCACATATGTATCTGTATCCAAAAAGTATTACTTACTTAAAAGGTTTAAATTTCATACAACTGACAGTTATTAACTACACATTTCTTCTATAATTAGTTATTAGTTCTAAGAATATATTTCTCTCTCTCTCTATATAAGTAACAAAATTAACATATTTTTATAAAATAAAAAAAACACAACAAAGAAATATATAATCAAAGACATTTGGTCTTATTCATCCATGCCGTCTATCGTCAACTCTTTTTTCGGCTTTTACCTTGAATTTTTATTCATTGAAAATTATTAAAGAAAATAAGAAAAATTACATAGAAAACGATACATTTGTCCTCTTGTAATCAACATAATTTTTTTTTCACATTTTCTCCCCATCAATTTATCTGGCTCAAACATCTTACACACATTCCCTTATTTAGCGTTTAATAGACAAGCGAATAGACAGAAGACACACAAATGGGCAAATAGATATATAGATAGATACTTACAAATGGTCCATTATTATATAATACTTAGTTGTATAAGTTAAAACACGAAATTAGAAACAACAATGCAAGATAAAGGTATTGAACTAATGAAAACTGAAAAGGGTGTCTAAACTAACTGAATGCAGCGACTAAAAATGGAGAAAATAAATTAATACCAAAGTAGTAATAATCGTGTACGTGTAAGTAAAAATGAGAATCTCGCGCTTGTAGGTGAATTTATCAATACAATGGCAGAGGCAAGACAACTGCACAGCTATTAAAGTGTGGGAAAGAACTCTTCGTTCAGATGTAGGTTTTTAAAAATATTGGTAAAGTAGAAAGGAGTTCAATGGCTCCATTTGTATTGTCTCATGATTACTTTGGATATGAATTTTTTTGTGTTGAGTTTCATTTCTATGTCAATAATTGCAAGAGATTTATCCTGGTTAAAGTGTTTTTCCAAAGTGGGAGCTATGAATCATTATAGACCGATCATTATAAAATTTAATGTCATGATTTTGATATAAAGTTTCGTGTATATTGTTACTTTTTATCATTATAATAACTTAAAACAAGTAAGAAAGTATGGTCGGTCAAGCCCGACCATACACTGCCGCTCACTTGAATAGGTTCACTTTTCTCTTCACTTTCAAATTATTTTTTTGCAGAAATAATGGATTAAATAGTAACATTAAAATTTTAAATAGTAAAGTGATGTCTTATATAACACTAGAATAATAAAAATTAGCGCAATACATAATAGCCGATTTTTAAGAATTTTTTTTCTAAAATACTACGTTTTTGAACCACATTTTTTTGGTTCACTTGATTAGGTTCATTCTGAATAAAATCAGTTTATTCTTGGCATAGGATTAAATTCTTTAAAATTTTTGTGTCTGTGAATATAGACAATATTTTTTTATAAAATTAACTCACGGTAAGCCATTAACTGAAGAAGAAAATGGCAAAATTAAAGCATTTTTGGAAATTGTCCAAAATCACTGGAATTTTGCAAAAAAATTTAACGAATTCGCAATTTTTTTTAGAAATTTTGTAAGAAAACAGTCTGAATATGAAATACACATAAGAAGACGTACACATAAAGTCATAACAAAAGCGATCAGATGAGCTGTCGTAAGATTTGCATCCAACTCGACAGATTCTTGCAGCAAAAATTTAAGAAAAATAGGTGTTCCATCAATCCTAACTACAGTAAAACGTTTTGTAAGAAGTGCCAAGCATTTGGAAAGATTAAAAATTAAAAAAAAATCACTCTGAATGCCCCACTTTATGAAAAACGCCTTCAGTTTGTCCATAAACACATGGGTTATAAAAAGGTATGGAAACATATTTCGTTTTCGGATGAAAAAGTTTAATTTGGGAGGTCAGATGGATATACATAATTATTATTCCAATGATTTACGAAAGGAAGAAAGTTACCTGAGTCGTCTGCATAGTTATGGCGGAAGTGTGATGGTGCGCTGGACAATTTCATGTTATGAAACATTTATAGTCATATAGTATGAATTCTAATGATTGTAAAGCCATACTTGAAACCACTTTTCCACAGTTTTCTAACATATTTGGTCCAATGCCGTGGACATTTGAACATGATAATACCCTAATCCATATCGTAGTACCCTGATAGTTCCGTAAAAGGATGGACTCGAAGTCAAAACGTAAATATTTTGGAGTGGCCCATATGCTCTTCTGACCTATTTATTGTTGCAAATGTTTGGGATATTCTTTCCCGTTAAGTGTATATGTCGGGAGGAGATTATTACTCAAAAGAAGACTAAATTGGAGGGATTAGAAAAGCTTGGTCCGAAATTTCCTTGCCATTAATTCAAAATCTTTATAACTTTTTATTAACTCGAATTTTCGAAGCTGTATCGAATATCGCGGATATACTCATTACTAAATCTTTTGTAAAATCTTATAAAATGTCCATAAACATAAAAAAAAGTTCTTGAAAATGAGCCAAAAATATATGGTTCAAAAACGTAGTATTTTAGAAAAAAAATTCTAAAAAATCGGCTATTAGGTATTGCGCTAATTTTTGTCTTTCTAGTGTTATATAAGACATCATTTTACTATTTAAAATTTCAATGTACCTAATTAATCCATTATTTTTTGTAAAAAATTAATTTGAATTTAAAGAAAACAGTGAACCTATTCAAGTGAGCGGCAGTGTATAATACCATACACTAAGTAATTGAACAAAACATTTTTCTTTTCAAATTTCAATAATTTATATTCGTGAGTGATTTTAGAAAGTGGGCCTTATATGGGAGCTATGACCAATTATGGACCGATCACTATGAAATTAGTACATGTAAGTTATGTCTATATGAAAGTTATTTATGTTGAATTTTATGTATATACCAACATTTTTAGGAGACTTATGTCCGTTAAAGTAATTTTCGGAAGCGGGTTAGGGACAAAATTGTTCACAAAACACCAATATTAAATATAAATAACTTTCTTTTTCTTCTTCACTGTTTTTATTGAAATTTTTTAAATTGATTTTAATCTTTACATTATGTTTTAATAAAAAAAAAGATAAAACTTACAAAAAATATTAAATTCACTTTTTAAATTTAAAAAGGTTTCACATGTGAGCAGTGAACAATTATGACCCATTGTTACGGACCGGTTGGCCTGGCGAAAATCCTTACGTTTTTGGCTATTAATATTTCGTTTAACAGCTTTTATTCGTTTTGGCATACTATTTAAAAGATTTATTAGCACCTGTGGGTTAATATTTACCCACGCCTCGATAGAACGCTTCCAATGTTCATTAATGGTTTTCGCTGGGTCTTTTTTAGCCAATATTTTCCTTTTGAATATTGACCAAAGGTGTTCAATCGGATTTAAATCCGGAGACTGGGGAGCCAATCTAAAAGTTTAATCCCATTTTCTTCTAACTACTTTTTAGTAATTCCGACAGTGTACTTCGGGTCGATGTCTTGCATGAAGATGTCATCCTGACCCGGCTCTAAACCAAATATATCCAAACTTGGCATGCATGAGTCTTCAAGGATTGTAATGTAATCTTTGGCATACATTCTGCCAGTTATTCGGCGTAGTACACCCAAATGGTTTCCACGAAAACAGCCCCAAGCCATCAAAGATCCACCTCCAAATTTCATTGTGCTTGCAGTATTTCGCTCTTGGACTCCAATTATTTTATCAACCCATCCCCATTGGCGCCCGTCTGACCCAATACGGTTGATTTTTGTCTCATCTGACCAAGTTACCTTCATCCAGTCGTCTGTCGTAAAATGCTCGTACTTTTTTGCAAAAGCCAACCGCTTTTTTCGATTTTGTTCGCTTAAATAAGGTTTTTTTAAGTTTTGTTCTTGTCGCTAGGCCGTTGGATTTAAAACATCTTCGAACGGTTTTGGAACTTATGTTTAAACTGTACTCTTGGTTGAGTATTTGTGTGACCTCAACAGCTGTATTAGCCTCACCAGACACAATCAATCGACGAGCTTCTCGAGCATCGGCAAACGAAAGTTTTTTTGGACGACCATATTTATTTCCCGTGGAGTTTAAACTATTCTGATTCTTTGTTTTATTCACTAACCCTATTGATAAATAATATTTTTAGTGATTTCGCGATATGGGACACCTTCCATTATGTCTTTTGCCACATGTTGTTGCAATAGGGGAGTCTTAGCTTTTCCCAAAGGCTAAATAAATTATTAAATAATATTATAAACGGTAGTATTTTATTTAAATAACTTTAAATAATGTCCTTTACTTACGTTATTAAAAAAATTTTGTTTTTTTTGATTTTATATATTTTAAAAATTGAGAAAAAGATCTGAGGGTCAAAAATGTTCACACACGTAGATATAGTTGTTTAATTTCTTTTTAGTAAAAAAGTAACGGTACTCCAAAAAATGTTGCCATACAATAAACAACATTGTGCCAGACAACATAACACAAAATGGGTTGCCAGACCTAATTTTGTAAAAAAAATTTTGTAGATATATCTTTAATCATACTTTTAGTGAACAATTTTGTCCCTTACTGTATATGGGAGCTTTGACTAATTATGGTCCGATTATAAAACAATTTGGTGACATATAAAACTTATTTGGATTAAAATTTGTGTCGATACCTATATAAATTAAACATATATGATCGAAAAAGTCCAATTTCGGGAAGACATTTGTATGAGGGTTAAGTGAAATAATGGACCGATTTCAGCCAGTTTCAATAGGCTTTGTTCTTGGACTGAAGAAATTATTTTTATCAAATTTTATCTAAATATATTCAAAATTGCGACCTGTTCTTTGCGCACAAAGTTTACATGGACAGCCAGACGGACGGAGGGACATCGTTTAATCGACTCACAAAGTGTTTGTGAGGCGATCTGTATACTTTAAGGTTGGTGTTAGACTAATATTTTTGGGCGTTACAAACATCTGCACAAATCCAATATACCATCTCCACTATGGTGGTGTAGGGTATACCAATATACCGAACCAGTTTCGAATAGAAGGTCAATTGACAATTATCTGAGAAATTGCGACATGTAATTTATTATTTGGATGATCAGACAGATGACCTATATAAGACTCTGGAAGAAAGACCAATTGGAAGAAGATCTAAAACTACCTGCATAATTGAAATCATATAATCGAAGCAAATGAATAACGTATCTTTAAATAAGTAAGTGTAATTCTGTTTTTGGTCAGAGTTATTGGTGTCCTTATGACTTAAAAATGCGGGATTTTTTGTGTTTGAGTGTTCAGCATCGATTGAAACAAATCCTATTCGGACGGGGTAAGTTCTAGACTATAAGCCGGGGGAGGCAAAACATCCCATCCATTTTTCATCGCAAGTAATGATTCGGTGCAAAAATTATTTTCTTTTATAGCGTTCAAATATCAATTCGTATGGTATCCAATTTCCCAGCTATTGGATGAATCCAATTCTTGGTCTTTAAACTTTTTTTGGATGGCCTAAGAGACCTTAGTTTTCCGTGCCAATATCTCTCATTCTGAACCGATCAAACCATCTCTCGCACTTTGTAACCGATGGAACATATTCGCCATAGGGTTTGGTGCTTTTTTGGCACAAAATTCGACATTTTCGAAACAAAAAAAAAATACTGTTTTTTACACAATAATGATCAATAGCTAAGTGAGAATAAAACCAGATATTTACCCTTAAAAATGCCATTATATAATCACTTTTGCAATTGAGTTTTAAAGAATCGAAATGTGTACATAATTTTCGTTCTAATGAGACATAAAAAACAAAAATTGTTAAAAAAAACGTAAAAGTTATTAAAAATTCCCCAGGCCATTAACGTGTCTCAGGCCACTAGAACATAAAATGTAGGAACAAAATTAACATATTTTTATAAATATTAAAATAAAAGCTCATTTTTACTTAAAATGTATCCATATTTACTTGTATATGAATTTTTGTCTTTGGTATGACCAAAAAAAATAAACATTTTTTAACAGCAATTTCAAAACTCCATTTTTAAATTTTTAAAAATTTTATTAAACAAATTTCAGAATTTTTTGATCATCTTTTTGGGATTTATTGAGAATATAATAGGGAGTAAAAATATGAAAAAATTATCAAAATATCTTTTATAGTTTTTCCGTACCTGCGATTTAAATTTGAAATTTTCAAGAAAAACAAATATTTGGCCATTTTTCCTTACTGTTGTGAATTTTAAGTAAAACCTATTCAGAATATTGTAGTCCAGATAATTTTAAATATACTCTGAAAGTTTTACTAAAATTGGAGAACGTTAAATCTTAAATCGTGAAGGTCAAATTTTTCAATATTTGAAATTTCTAATTTAAAGATAGCGAAATGTTATTTATTTTTGGGGCAATTTTGATGAAACTTAATATAACATGTAGTCTAGTATTTATAACAACAGTATAAAAATGGAAATTAACCCTTAATGGCACTGCTAAAATCTGAAAAATCACGAGTGAGGCACAATAGTTCAGGCTGATATCTCTCCTGTCACCTATAGCAAAAAAAAAGACTTCTTGTTTTGCCCAAGATGACCTATTAACTACCAACAGCTCGTTACCAGAATGTATTCTGCAACATTATCTGCGATAGTCACTGGAATCTCACAGGGCATGAACAATTATTAGGCTCTGTGAACGGACTATCCTTGTGAAACTTGATCTACTGAAGAGCTTATGTAACTCTATCAATTACGCCACTGTCTTCCATGATATCTTGCAATCCATAATGCTCAGACATACAAAGATATATATAGTGAATTAGCTGCTCAAAACCCTGTAAAGTTAAATAAGGAGCCTTTAATCTCCCTGCGCCACATAAGGTATTCAGGGAGTTCTATGCGGACGATTGCACCATTATAACCACAGGCCACACCGCTGATAGCTTTGCGGTATTGTAAATCAAAATCCAAAATATCTTTACTATATCGTTACCTTAATATAGAAAGGCCCTAACTCATTTTTTTTTACCAAAATAGAGCTTTTTGCATATTTCGATAGACAATCCCCTAATGTACCATTCACAAATAAAATGCCTCAACATTAAATTGGCTGAAGACCTTCAAAAAAATCTGTGTTAAAAAAAATCGCAACCACAAAAGTTTTAGTTTTATTAAGTTGTTTTCCTCTCCTGTAGAGTATGTAAAATGTTAGTTAGGGCCTTTCTATATTGAGGTAGCGATAGTTAAGGTAGTTATCAACAACGAACTTATCGACAATACTTTGATGAAGAAGGTAAAACTAAATTTACGTATCATTGTAGACGGAGCACAGATTCAGACATAAAACCACCCGAAAATGTTGGCGCTCTCGCGCAAATTGCGAAATAGGAGCAAGGTACTCCAAGAGCTAGCCGGTAGTACCGATAAGAAAAACTTGCTACAACATGTTTTTGTTCAGAGCTCAACTACTAGCTCCAGTTTCGTCACCTACGATAATTAAAAATTCTGCATTAAGGACATTCACAGGCTGTCTTTAAATAACTTCCAAGCACCTTCTTCATAAGGAGACTAAAGTTCTCCAAGTCAAAAAACACACCGTCATGTTGTGATGTCATCGGTGCAATTGAAGATTTTATGAGGCATGTCAGACAGAACTTTTGTATATTGGGATTCATTCGCATCTCATATGGGCAATTCCACGAGAATGACTACCACGACTGAAAACCCAAAAACCCTTGAAACTTTTTTTCAAGATGATTTGAATAGGAGAAAACACTAAAATATTACTTTGTGTCAGTATTTAAAACTTATTATAACATTTTATTGGCAAAAATAATAGCTTAAACTGACTATATTTAATTTTTTAATTTAATTGTCGTGTTTTAGGCTAAAATTGCGGTCAAAACTAAGCTCCCAATAAGAATGCAGTATGAAATGAATTTGACACTGATTGTTTATTTGCTATTATAAAATTGTTTATTGAAACTGAATGTGTATTTTCTATTCATTTTTTTAGTTTTTGTATACATATATTTACAAAATATATATATATTTACTATAAGAGAAAAATCTGTCACGTACGGTATGTTACGTACGATATTAAATTTCATTTATTATAAAATCATCCAATGATTGATTTTATTTAAATATGACGGATTGTAAAGGAAAAATATTTCGTTTAGTGTAAGAAATTAAAAGAAAACATAACGCTTCTCACGATTCCCAAATTTTCGCATATTTCTACATGTACCTCAAAATTACTTCCGTTTTATGTCACGTACGATATACCCTTATTTCGCTCGATATTTTGGATAACAATGTTTCGAAATGTAGCACCCTCTGAATGAAACATACAGACCAAACTATTTTTTAGATACTCTTATTTTTGGAAAATCTATTCCACTCTATAGGCGTACAAATGTCACGTACGATGACATGGAATTGCCCATATGTCATAACTTCGAACGACAACAAATGAAGTGATGAATCCCCAGTTTAAATATAGTACATAATCTGGTTGGGCAGGAGATATTTATATTTGATAATTGAACTACTGTCTAACTAAATAGAGTTAAACTTGTGTGATGTGTTCACACATGGAAAATAATATTTGGTATACTTCTCCCAGATAAAAATTAACACAAAAATAATTTCACATTTTACTTTTACATGAAATTGTATAAAAGTATAGTGGTTTGCTTGTACTAAAGAGACAATACGACATTGAAGAAGATTTTTGTTTAAAATGTTACAATGCATTGAAAATTTGATGCTGTTTTTGTAATTTTTATGACTTTTTTTTTTACCCACCCAAGATTTATTGGATTTAGATACACACAAACATACTGCCATGTACACAAGTATTTTTCTACATTTTCGTATTTTGGATTATTTTTAGTTTTTAATTTCAAATACATTTGTTTGTATGTCTGTCTATATGTCTTTTATTAGTTGCTTCGTTTACCTTTTACTATGTGGAGATAGATGTACTCAGTACAAAAAGACTTTGAATGTATTTTATTGAAAATTGATACAATGTTGGGTATTTATGAGAGGGAATTAATATAAAATAAAAACACATATAGGCAAATTACATAGTTACTTATATACAAAATCTGTTTATATATATACCCTGCAGTTCATTGAACTACATTACGTCGAATTAGTTAGCCACTGAGAACTAGTACAAGTGCGTTTTCAACCAACGAGAAACGTTACTGACTGGTGAATTTAACCAAGTTATGTCATACAAGGTGGCCGATTGACACACTCAGCATAACAATACTCCAGCATTTGGGGTATAGACAGTATATAATATAATGTAATTATTATAAGGTTTCCAATTGTCACTTTTCAAACTGCTGGGTACGTTGAGATGAACATATGTATGTATAGATGTACATATTTTAAAACTTACAATTTATTTCGATTAGTTATAGTACCTCAAATTTAATTTATTGTACTAAAGTTTTAGAAACGAAAAATCTTTAAAAGTTTTTTTTTTCCATTCTCTCATTTCAAGTTTTTTTTTAATCATTACAATGAGCAAAGAAAAAAGTTTTCTGTTTTTGTTTTAGTGTACACGAGTAGCTGAAACTTTACGACATTAATTAATGTTAAATGTAGTAAATTTTTACCATGACATGTCATAGAAATAAATTGTATGACTTATGTATGGAATAAGACAAACAAGCAAAACATGAACAACTGCATTTTGTAAATAGTTTTGTATTTATTTATTTAGTTGTAATTCTCTTTTATTTTTAGAATATGTCTTTTTCATGCTTTTGTTGAGAAAATCCTTTTTTGAAAATGTCATAAGATTATATTTAAGTATGTCATCATTACATAGAATTTAAACAAATAAATTTCTATTTGTTGTGGTAAATCGGTAAGAAGTATTTGTTTGCTGTTACAAAGGGCGTTTAATTTTACGGATTATGTTTTATTTTTTTACTAAATGAAGAACTAAAGAGAAGTTTATTTTTACAGATTTAAAAAAATACTATTATTAAAATAAAATTCCTAAAGCTGAACTTACTTATTGAAAAATATATTAATACTTAAATTAGTTTAGTTTTAGATTTTAATAATCAATATTATTATAACCGAGTAAATAAGGAATATTATTGGGAGTCTGACTTAAAAATGCGGGACTTACAAAAGATTTCGTATCTTTTGAAAGCGGTTTTTATCTTTAATAACTTATATTTCATTATGAAGAGTACATATCTGTTATTTATTATTGAACATTATAGTGAAAACAACAAAGTTTTTTTACTTCGAAAATTTTTTAAAAGCGAATCATCATATGCGGGAAGTTTAGCTTTATTTATTTAATTTGAAAAAAAGTGCCGTTGAAACATAATGATTGCTCAATCTGTTTCAACGTGCGAGAAATGGTTTGTGCGGTTCAGGAGAGGTGATTTTGATACGGAAGACAAAGATCGCCCAGGCCAGCCAAAAAAGTTTGAAGACCAAGAATTGGAGACATTACTCAATGAACATTGTTGTAAAACTCAACAAGATCTTGCAAAATCAGTGGGAGCTACTCAATCAGCAATTTAAGAACATTTCTAAGTGCAGTACCCTTCATTTTCTTGATACATTTTTAGAGAATGTCATGATTACATGTACGTCATTCTCTCGATTAAAGATAAACAATTACATTAAATTCTACTTAAAATCGAATATCTCTCATATAAAATCAATACCATTGAGAAATTACATAGAAACTGTCCTGTCGAAGACCTAACTCAGTTGTCAAAAACCTAAGTGCTGAGAATGTATTAGTAAAAAAACTATGTGAAAACAAAAACAACACTCGTATGTTTGATTATTTTGAGTTAAATTTTTTTTTTTTTTTTCTAGTTTCCGCTCTTGTTGTTTCTCTATGATCAAGACGATAATGTCAAGAAAGGTAATTTTTATACAGACAATACAGTAGTATGTGAGTAATGTCGGAGATCAATAGGTACTCCCATTAGATTCTATATCAGGGATGTCCAAAGCTAAAACTGTATTTTTGTTGGTGAGCGAAAGAGAGCTCCACTGAAAGAAAATTTTAGTGAAATAAATAAAAGATTTTTAAGCCTTTATTTGTTAACAATAATCAAATCAACAATATTACCATAGCTCATTAATTGAGAGTCCGCCCATTTATTTATTTTTTTTAGCTTATTTAATTGCGCTGTCTTGATTAAAATCATTTCAAATATGAAAACACTTATTCACAAAAGTAAATTGGAGGAAAAAACCAGAAAACACTTCAATAATTTTTTAAAGTTCGAAATATATTAAACAATACAAATATTTCTTTCAAAATTAATTTAAAAAAAATTAAAAAATAATGTGCATTCGTCGCTGTCTCAGTGACTACTAAACAAAATAGAATAAGAATATGTGTGTTGTTAGTCAGAGCGAAAGCACAATGAAATGGACACCATTGTTCTATATGCACCTCCTTAGAGTCACGAGCCCTAGACTGAATTATGCAGCAACGAAAGCAAAGGATATACCGATTTTTTTATGATTTCCATAGCTGATGAACCCAAATGTGCATATGACTGTTAATGAAGTGTATAAAGGTTTAAGTTATATACAGTACATAATCTGGAAAGAGAAATAAGTTTCTATGAGTAGAAAGTCGGCAATGAAAGTAAACATTCAGACACATACCTGGGGTAAATAAAAATCATAGATATCAATAGTACACTTCAACAAAAGAAAACAGGAATAATAATAACAAATTTATTCTTGAGAATATTTTGAGGTTTGAAAAACATATTATAACGAAAAAGAAAATCCGCTATAACTCGTAAGCGGTACCGTGAAACAATTC
Source organism: Calliphora vomitoria (assembly GCA_942486065.2). Taxonomy (NCBI): domain Eukaryota; kingdom Metazoa; phylum Arthropoda; class Insecta; order Diptera; family Calliphoridae; genus Calliphora; species Calliphora vomitoria. The sequence continues at coordinate 108,975,660 of OW818030.2, read as the reverse complement.
GCAAATGAAATAATTTCCAAGTAAAAATAAATTAATTCCCAAACTTTAAAATTAAATAACTACCAAAGATAAATAATTAACCTTCTAATGCTTAAGCATGCCTCAAGGCACTCATCGCAAAAATCACTTGCTAAAAACGTCTTTAAACATTTTAAAAAGATTTCAAAGTTTTTGAAATGAAAAATCTGTTATATTTGCGTTTATTGGCATTTTCACGATGAGTGCCTTGAGGCATGATTAAGCATTAGAGGGTTAAGAGATTAGTCCCAAAAAATGTGGAATAACGCCCTACAAAAGTGAAATAATTGCCAATTCTGGAGTGTATAAATTCCATAAAATACAGTAAAGTGTTTTTGCAAAGGTTTTCTCCTCAGGAGTGTATCATAAACCGTCTTCGCATAGTAAATATTTCTTTTACTGCAGATATGTTTCGAAATACTTCGGTTTTTGATAAACTACAGAGTATAGCTCCCAAATGAAATAACTCCCCACGAAAAAATGAAATAACACCCAACAAATTTTTCATACAACTTGGGACTTATTTCATTATGAAACAACTCCTAACGCGTAGGGTGTTATTTCATAATTTTTTGTTGGGAGTTATTTCATTTTACCCTTTGGTAGTTATTTCATTTTTCAAGTCTGGAAGTTATTTCATTTTTGATGGGATTTAATTCATTGGAAGTTATTTCATTGGGAGTTATTTCATTTGGGAGTTGTTTCACGGTACCGCCATTCCTTCTACCTGAACCAGGTTTTCTTTCAACGGGCAAGTTCTCCCGATACTCTTTAATAACATTGGAAATAGTTTGACGGCAGACCTTTGAATGCTTGGCCAACTTTTTGTAGAACTAAGTTCGGTTTTGTTGAAATATTTAATTTGTTGAAAATATTTAATCATTTTAATCAGATTAACAACAAATGAATATAATTGACATTAAACATAATAACTGACATGTTTTACAAACGTAACTTGATAAAAAAAATAATACTTGGTTTAAAAGTATTAATGAAAAACGTGTGTTAAGAATTTTACGATCTCACTTCTTATATGCAAACCAGTTTTTGTGACCTTTGACCTCCAATATCTCGATAAACAATCACGTCCATTATAATGAGTTTTAGGCACTTATTTAGATCTTATAGATGCAGTTGTCCTCGAATTATTAAATCACAAACTTGCATTCCTTAATTTAGTAATTATTGTGTCTAATTTCACGGGACAATAAATTCAATTTAAGAATTCAGGCTATACCAACTACTTTCTGTACAAAATATTTACAAAATCATAAACATTTTCTACATTTTTCCTCCGCGTATACTTGGATATGAAACTGCAAATGTTCGATCCAAACTATTTATACTCTTCGCTTTCTATAGCCCTCACAATGATATTTCCATTTAAGTTCTTTTTGTCTTCAATTAGTGTTCAAATTGTATCTTAAGTGTGAAATCACGTATTGACATTAGTGGGTGTAGCAAAGAATGCATTGAAACATAACTGTCAGTTCAGTTCATGCACATACTCATACACATGTATTTTGCGTGACTGTGAAATGTAATGTACTCATCACACATGCACTGAAATGTTGCATGTGCAGCACATTTTCCAAATGCAATCCCTTTGTTTTGAAATGTACGCATTTGCTGCACAGTGTCTGGTTTTTATATGTGCAAAACTCACGTGCTGATATAGATCTTCTTTTTTGTTTGTTTTGTTCGGTATTTCTGCCAACGGATTAAATGTGAGTTTTTCCAATTTTAAGACCAGACCAGTGTGGTTGCACTTGTTTTGTCACTGTAACACAGATAAGAGTAAATTCCAGAAAAAAGTATTTATGTGTGTATTTACTTATTTGAAAGAAATTTAGAACAATTAAATGTAGTTTAATTGAAATTGCAGGTAATTGTTTTAAACATATAATGGAACACGTACAAATAATATATTTTTTGGGTTAAATAAAGATTTGGCAATTGATTACAATTTAAGATTTCTGGGAATACAACAAAAATAAAATACTAAATTTAATTTGAAATTTTCTTAAAACTTCCTGCCGTTTATTTTATAGCAATAAATATAAAACTATAAATAAACTTTTTATTAAAAAAAAAAATCCAAATATTTAATATCCATACATTGTTGAATAATGTAAAATGCTATAAAATGCAATAATGATTAAAAGAGATGAACAGCATCGGAATTCTCTATGAAATTTTATTACCAATATAAAAATTTAAAAGAAACAAAAAAAATTGGTAACCTAAAATGTATGATGCCCTAATTAAACCCCAAACCTAAAAACAGAGACAACAAGAGAATATTCATTCAATTTACCATTGATTTCGTAGCCAGCCCATTAAAGTTCACACACACACATTTAAAACCCTCGACTATTTTTTTATTTTATTTTTTAAAAGACTTTCAGTTAAAATACAATTAAAAATTTAAGAGATTTCATTAAATGCGGCCAAAACGGCTGACTGGTATAACAAAATTTGGTTGTTTAAATGGTAAAGACAGCTGGACAGACAGACGGACACACGAATGGAGTGGACTGACAAACAATTGACTACAGCTCTTAAATATTTCTCATGCACACTCAGTCTAACTTACTGTGTGTGCACTGTGAGAGTTTAGACTTTAATGACTGTATAAATGTCCGTCTATTCGTCCGTCCATCAGTTTGTCTGTTTTTTTTTTGTTTTGTATCAAACATGAAATGGGCTAAAAAAAAAGGTGTATTGATGCATTAAAGCGTGTTTGTATCGAAATTGATCGAATTTTGGGGACATACATGAGTACACACTCTCTCACTCATACTCTGGCGTACCGCATCACATTTTAGTTTATTGTATAATACAATATTATTGATAGCCTCTGCATATTTCAGTCAGTGTGTTAAGGAATTTGTTCGTTTGGAAATTTTTAAACATAGATCATCATCTAAAGTTCAATTCGGTTCAAAAAAATTGGTTATCATTGCATTGTAAAGATAACGATGTGCCTCAAATTCATATAGAGAGCTGCAGATTAACCAAGGAAATACTCTCTCTTCTATGAGAACCAAGCATCTGTGTAGAGATCATAATCTCTGATCATAAAGAAGAATAGCTTCTTTCTTAAGATCCTTGACAAACAAAATAAGCACCGAAATTGAGGCAAAGGTTAAAAACGAAACTCCGAACAACAGCCAGCCTATGCCAAATAAGGAGTGGGAGTCTGAGATTACTCCGTCTCAAGAAGGATCACTATCAGCTCACTGCTGGTACTGCAGATCAACATCTATCGGAGTAAAAAGATAACATTATCTCTGATGGAACAAATAACAAAAGAGAACATACATGTTTTTCTTGTTCAGAAACCCTGGACGGGACTGAATGACTACAATTTCCAACTTTTTTATACCATTATCATGAGTTTCAGGACAAAATTTTCTTTTCTCCATCCAACATTTAGCTGGCTTCGGTGTAGCAGTCTTTGGACAACCCGACACCACCACCTATGTTGGATTAAAGCGGTATAGTTTTATCTCCCGGGAATATATGTAGGAATATTTAAATAGGCTGCGGTGTTAAATTGGACCAGGGCAGCAGGAGTCGTCTTCAATCAACTAATATGTTCTATCTATATTTATTGATACATAGGTAGACGGAGCTTGCAATAATGTTCTGATTTATTTGATCTTAACTAAGACATAATCTTCTGGATTTCGAGGCAAACGACACAAAAATAAGAGACAGAGTATGGACACGAATTTATCTCCACTACTATGGATAACTACTGTACATAGTCTACTAAGGATTTTATCTGATAAAGGTTTCAAACACTTCGCGATATAGATAAGAGCAAAAGATCTAAACTTTGTATGTGAAAGAAAGCTCTCAAAATATCTTATAACTGGGCCAAAGAGAGAGAGCGACTCAATGTTAACACGGATAATTGGAGACTATCCTGGAAAGACAACATTGATAGAAAATTGGAATAAGCACACAGAATATTGTCTTTCCGTAGAAGACCGATATGCTCTAAAGGAAGTACCAAGCTACCGATATATATATAGAAGGTATAAAAGTTTGTTACCGAACGGAAAGGGGTTACTTTTTTGCGGATACTCAAGCAGTTATCAAAACCCTAAAAACCAACCACCATTCGTAGAATTCTTTTGCATTTGTTGGTGTTTGTTTAAGCAATGCTAGTTTTAAAAGTAAATTTTAAGTATCTGTAATTCTCAGTTGCTTTATAGTTTTATCTGTGAATGTATCAATAGTTAGGTTAGGTTTCATGGGCACCCACTCTTCAAGCAGCTCACTTGGGTCCATTCAGAACCGATTCCATTGTGATACCCAAGGGTTAAACAGCAGGGTATTTCTAATACGTCCGTTGTCTCCAAGTTAAACCAACCAGATTCTCTGATGAAAGATTCATCCTTGATAACTCATCCTAGTATGATAGGAATAGGATTCCGAGGATGCGTTCCCTCAGGCTTAGCTTCTTCTTAATTATGACAGCTCCTACAGTAGTCGTTGTACCGTAGGTCCAGTCTTCTAGTACGTGTCCCAATTATACAGTGACCTATAATAAAGGAAACAATTAGCTTTATTTGCACACGAAGAAATTTCATAAGTAGATTCGTCCTGCTGGCATCATATATGGGCCAAGTAGACCTTGTTGTAACACCGGAACGTTTGGTGTACCTGTTTTGTGCAGTCTCATATAGTTTCTGCTATACAGCCATCTTGCATTTAAAAAGGGAAGTACCAGAAAAAGGGTCGATCGCCTCATCATCCATCATCGCACCCCTTTTGGCCAATTCATCTGCTATACAATTACCCTGATTTCCATCGTGTCAAGGGACCCATATAAGCGTTATCCTACAATGTCTCGATATCTCATTAAGGCATACCCGGCATTCCTAGGTTAACGTAGATGTCGTAAAGACAACCGCTATACCATTAACGGTAGCCTTGATGTCAGTAAGTATACATATAACAACATATATTTGATAATACCTCTTGCCAATTGGATTCACGTTTAATGGGAGTAAATTCTGCCTGAAGAGCCGTGCAAAAGTTAGGTAGCCTAAAGTTGGATTGTATCCCACAGTTATCAATAAAGAAACCTCCACCTATTGCCCCTTTTAGAGCCCTAAGTATATACCCGGGAGAGAGGTTGAAGAGCCCTCTCTACCATAAATCCCTATTCGGGATTATAATATGGAAATGCCTATCGAAAAAAGGTTTTGCGATGCAGTAATTAGCATGTATGTGCCCATAGTAATTCTGTATCCCAGAGTGCCCGTGGTCTTTACCAGACCACAAACAGCCAGCATTCAGTCTCACTGCAGAGTTAAGAACCATTTGTATCACCATCAAATCAACTGGTAACCAGTTTCAAATAGTAAAAAGTGCCTTAGAGGAGGTAGACCTTATTGTGCCCGTAATCTGTATCGCGATAGTCCTTACAACTCGTTACACGGCCTTCTGAAGAGTAGCATTATCCAAGGCGTGCCACCACTCCAATACTCCATAGTACAAGATAGGTTTAACAACTGCTTTGAAGATCCAGTTGATACACTTCGGTATAAGACCCCAGTTAGTACCAATTACCTTTTCACAGGAGTAGATGGCAACATAGGCCTTATTAATCCTGTTATGAATGTTTAGATTCCAGGATAATCTTTTGTAAAGAATGATGCCAAGGTACTTTGCATTATCCCTGATCTCAAGGCTGATTCCATTCAGTCTAGGTGGTTTAAAGTCGATCGATCTTGTACCGCCTAATGAAGAGAACCAATTCTGTTTTTTGGGGATTCACATTAAATCCACTCGAAATAATCAACTCGCTTAGTGTACTTAATGCCGATTCCATACAACTACAGTATCTAGTTATATGGAATCTACCAGATATTAATACCGCAGCATCGTCAGCATACGCAACTATTTTGATCCTTCTGCTGTTCATCTTGATCAACAGGGTATTCATAGCCATATTCCACAGAAGTAGTGATAGTACACCTCCCTGTGGGGTTCCATGATTGACCACTAATGTCACCTAAGGTAGCACATATGACTCTATAATCGAGTATCTTCCCGACATATCGACGAACATGTAGATCAATCCTAAGTTCGTCTATCGCAGATAGGATGGCCTGATATTGTTAAAAGCTCCTTCAATATCGAGGAAGGCAACAAGTGAATACTCCTTATGTGATAGTGACTCTTCAATGGAGCCAACTACGAATGTAGAGCTGTTTCCACAGATATGCATGTTGGGATTTAGAGATGAGTTCCCTCGGATTGGTCATTCTCAGGTATTCGTCAACCACCGTTTCCAAGGTTTTCAGCAGAAAGGATGCATTACTGCAATCCTTTGGTTGAGTATGAGTCGCCTTACCTAGTTTTGGAATGAAGACTACTCTACACCTCATGCACCATGTATAGGTCCATCAGATACACGCTTTGTATAAATTAGTGAGCCATGGCACAACTATTTCTTAATTCTTTTGAAGATCAGCAGAAATGATGCCATACGGCTCAGGGGGTATAAACGGGTCGAAGCTTTTGTATCAATAATATTCAATGAATTTATCGAGAATATTTTAATTGGGAATTTATTTATGATATGTATGACAATTATATTACATTAATTTCAATTTGAAATCTTATTTTCAGTGAAATTTTCTACTTCGTACAAGCTAGATACGAAATAAGTTATTTATATTAGAATAGCATTATAGAACACAAAAGCAAGTGGATTTTTATGGTTCACCAAAAAATAAAAATCGTGGCCCACAGTTGACAGCCTCTCATTGAGTTCATTAATTTTGTCTAAATATGAAAGCATTCTTTAACATATCTGCTTTAGACAAATGTCGTTGTTGTTATTATTTTATACATATAGTTTGTTTTCAACAAAGTTGTTTTAGATTTTATTATTTGTAGATTTATTTCGTTTTCTTTTTGTTTGTAACAAAAAGAAAATATTTTCTTAAAGGGTGATGATGCTGGTTAGTTTGTTATAAATATAAGTCTTTCAAATACATATGGAAGCAGAGTACACGACAACTTTTCGAACAACTAAAATCACCACATACCAAATGTGTATTAGATTCCTATAGATGTGGCAGGTAAAAAATTGAAATTAAAATTCTCTTTCAACAAACAAAAAAATGAATATTGAATATTGACTATAAAAAGCATTTGCTTAGATTTAAACAGCGTTACGGTGTCTCTTATTATTCCTCCTCCCCGGCCTCAATGGTTTTGGTGGCGTACTATTTTTTTTTATTTTATTCAAGTTGCCGCTAAAAGCAGGTACAATTTTATGGAGTTTTATTCTTTACTCGTTGTTGTTAGTTTGTATTTCTGTTGTATAAATATTTTTGATATTTCAACTTTAATTAAAGCTGAATTAATAAATTGAAAGTAAAAAAAGTAATAAAATGAAATGAGACAAACAAAAATATTGAATATTTATATTGAAATTGTTTTGTATTATTTAGTTGGATGAATTTTATGGTTTGTTGATTTTTATTGTCGCAGTGATAATAATTTTTTTAGGTTAGACTTCATACTGTGATGGAAAAATTTATAAAAAAATTTGCTATAGAGTGTAACAAATTGTTACAAGTGATGAGAATTTGAGTTTTCACAAACCTCACAATATTTCATATTTTAACAAGGAATTCCGTATAGAAGCATTAATTCAGGACTGATTCTATATTGTTAGCACTACAAAGCCATCATAAGTTTTCCTGATACTATTGACAAACTAATGACTAGGGGCAGACATTCATGCATTTATTATTTTAAAATAGGCTTCAACAAAATCATAATATGACCTAGAAATTAATAAAATATGCATAGAAATATAGAAATATTGGGTGTATGAATTACAAATGTGGGATTTTCAATAGATGGCAGTAGTGCTTTAAATAACTTATATGCAACTTTGGAGGGTACATATCCGTTATTTATTCTCACTTAGTTATTGGACATTATAGTGTAAACAATAATATTTTTTTTTGCTTGAAAAATCTCGAATTTTGTGCCAAATAATCTTCATATGCGTGAAGTTTTGCTTTACTTCTTTAATTTGAAAAAAAGTGCAACTGAAACACACCAAATGCTCACCAGTGAATGTGTTCCATCGTTTTCAATGTGCGAGAGATGGATCACCCAGGCCAGCCTAAAAAGTTTGAAGACTAAGAATTGGAAGCATTACTTCATGAAGATTGTTGTCAAACTCAACTAGAGCTTTCAAATCATTGGGAGCTACTCAAGCAGTAATTTCACAACGTTTGCGAGTAGCAGGATTCATCCAAAAACAACGAAATTGGGTACCATACGAATTGAAGAAAATAATTTTTGCACCGAATCATTACTTGCGATGAAATTTGTGAAGCCCGGCCAACCAGCTGAATCGACACCAAAGCCAAATATCCATCGATGCAGAACGCTCTTTGGGAGACACTTCAGAGCTGAGTATCCGATATTAGCTTGATTCGTTCTTGGCATCAAAAGGTGATAGCTCTTTTGGCTCGGAATCCTTATGTTTCCAGAACGATGGGAAAATATCATAGCTAACAATGGCCAATACTTTAAATAAATTTATGTTGAAAAAATCCCGCATTTTTAAATCATACAACCAGTATAAGAGATAACTTAGTAAACTAACAGTATTTTTGTATTATCCTATTTATTTTATAACAATTCATTTAATAGCTGTCCGTATTTGTATTTTCCGAAATGTGCTCCTGTACGATTCGTTTGAACATAATTTTGTAATCGGAACACACAGTGGGGCAGAAGCAAACTTTTTTGGAAATAAATCTGGCATTTCTAAACGTGGGAATAGCCAAGGAGTATTTGAGTTTAAGTTATTAAAATATGCCCAGCAAATGCTCCAGGGTCGGCGCAATGGGGTCTAGAAGTAGAGTACCTTCGACATGTAAAATTTTTAAATAAGGACGAGATCGAAAAATTTGTAACATGCATATGTGTTAATAAAAACGAAACCACTAAACTTACAGTTTTTAATCTTTTTTTATTTGATTAAAATTATTGTTACAATATACAAAAAAAAAAAAATATTTTTATAATTTTAATCACTAATGATGAAATTTAGAACCTTTTTCGAAAACCCTTCCATTATGGTTTTTATAGTGATTTATGTCACTTTGTTCGAACAGGTTGTCCATCTCCGTTTAAAATCTACCACACTTTTGGACACCTTTTTTGTGCTCTTCTATTCTCTTTTATTAAGAGCCCAATATCTCTCCACTGGCCTTACCTCCGGGCAGTATGGAGGATCTGCCTCTCTTGGTACAAATACCACATTATTGTTCTTGTACCACTCAAGGGCTTGTTTACCATAGTGATAGGATATCAAGTCAGGCTAAAAATAAGTGGACACATTAAGAAGTCTTATGAATGCAAACATCCCTTTTTGTAAACATTCCTTGATGTAAATTCCGGTATTTATAGAGCCATTCGTAACAAATGATTGTCTTCTTTTGCCGCAACATATTGCTTGCCATACCAAGAACTTCTTGGGAAATTTTGTCTGCTTTTGGGTCCTAAACTTTTCTTCAACATTCCCTCGAGCATCAGAAATATAAAATTTTTTACCAGGAAGTTGCGAAAAATTTTCCAGAACATACGTTTCGTCATCCATAATGCAGCAAAAATATTTTTTTTATAAAACTTGACTTCATTTCCGTGCTCTGTTTTTGACCTCTAAATTTTTTGCAGCGTTCCTGTCAGGAACTTTTTGAGCCTTGTCTGTTTTTAAACCTGCATTAGCTTTAACTTTTCGTACGAAATAATCCGAGCACTGAGCTTTTTTAAAAATGCTTTCTATTTTTTGGCTTTAGAAACATCATGTGGACCATTTCTTCTACCTAAACCAGGTTTTCTATCAACAGACAAGTTTTCCCGGTACTGTTTAATAACATTGGAAACAGTTTGACGGCAGAAACAGTTTGCTTGGCCAACATTTTGTAGGACCAAGTTGGGTTTTGTTGAAAATATTTAATAGTTTTAGTACGCACTTTTTTCTGGTCACTCATTTTAATCAGATTAACAAACAAATGAATATAATTACATTAAACATAAAAACTGACATGTTTTACAAAGGTATCTTGATCCAAACAAAAAAAAAAAAAAATCAAGTAATACTTGGGTTAAAAGTTTTAATGAAAAACGTGTGTTAAGAATTTTACGATCTCAGTCCTTAAATAGCCAATAATATACAAAATATTTCAGAGCAATATAGATAACGGATTTAAAAATAAATGATTTTCAATTTCAAAATTCAAAACATAGTAAATTTTTGCTGTTTTTTGGACGAAAAGTTGACTTAACTTTATTAAAAAAAAATTTTTTTTAAGAACACACATCAATTTTATGTTTTTCTGTAAGGTATCTTTATGGAGAACATTTTGGTATAAAAAACATGTCCTATTTGTCGAATATGTCGCCCTTCGGAAATTGACCTATTTTTTTTTTATCAAAATTTAAATTTTGGTCCACATGTTCTAAAATCCCAAAGATGGGATCAGAAAACGGAAGGCAGTTTTGCAAACCTTGATTTATTCCCTATTTATCCCCAGGGTTTTTTCGAGCCGCAGAGGAAATGTGGACCCTATGGGTGAAATTGTAAAAATACCATTTTTGGTATTTTCGCTCCAATTTTTAGAAATTGCGGGATTCCCTTTGACCTTTTGACATGTGTTTTAACAATTTATTATTTAGAATGATAAATTCAAAAAACGTTGAAAATTTGATTGAGTTTTGTCAATAAATAAAGATTTTATTAGATATTACATTTTTACTGAGTTTCTAAAATTTGTATCAACATTTTAATAGGAATGTAAAAAATAGAAACAATTTGACCCACATTTTTCCAAACTAATTTGTATACCCTACACCACCATAGTGCGGAGGGTATATTGGATTTGTGCAGATGTTTGTAACGCCCAAAAATATTAGTCTTACACCCACCTTAATGTATACTCATTGACTTAGAGCCAGTTTTTGACTTCGTATTTAAATATTAATTATATTTAAGTTCTATTTAAATAGGAAAATGAGTTTCTCAGTGCTTTTTTAAATGATACTTAAATGGCCAACGTTGGCCATTTAAATTCTATTTAAGTTTCATAAACTACCATATGTTTTCAACAGCTGTCTTTTGTTGTCTGTTTTTTTTTTCACTCTATTGTAGCGCTGTATTTTTTTACGGCATCTAACAAAAACTACACTTCCGATGCGGTGAAATTGGGGCATCTTTTGTGCATTTTCCTACAAATATTTTATTGTTTAATATCCTTCTTTTTTTATTATTTGGCAAAAAGTATCAATTTTTGTTTTGCTTGAACAGCTGTTTTATACAAAACTATCGATAATTTTTGGATATTTAGTAGTGCTACCACACTTTTATCTTATTTAAATAAGAAATATTATATAGCACTGAAAAACTCAAACTGTATTTAAATACCATTTAAATTTAAGTAAAAATTTACTAAATACGTATTTAAATACGAAGTCAAAAACTGGGCATTAGAATCACTTTCTGAGTCGATTAAACGATGTCCGTCCGTCCGTCTGGCTGCCTGGTTGTCCGTGTAAAACTTGTGCGCAAAGTACAGGTCGCAATTTTGAAGATATTTAGATAAAATTTAGCCCAATGACGAAGCCTGTTGAAACTAGCTGAAATCGGTTCATTATTTGACGTAGCCCCCATATAAATGTCCACGCGAAATTTTACTTTATCAGTCATAACTGTTCAATTTCGCTCGAAATAAGTCATAATTAGTCATAGCCCACTTCCGAAAATCACTTTAACGAGCATAATACTCTCAAAAATTTCGGTATCCACCTAAAATTCAACAGAAATAATTTTCATACAGAGATAAATCACACGAACTAATTTCATGACGATCGGTCCATTATTAGTCATAGCTGCTCCCTTGAAATTAAAAAAAAATGTTTTGCTCATTTGCTCAGTGTAGGTACTTTTTCCTTGTTAATTTTTGGTCTTAGAATATATGCCACTTTAAAACTCCATCCTTCATAAAAATTGCACTTTTTCATAATAAAAAGTTTTTTTAAATATTCTCAAAATTTTTAATTCAAAAACAAGTCAATGGTTCTGACATTTTATACTAAAATATGAAAAAGTGCAATATTTTTCATAAATATCTCAAATATTTGATTTTTTTCAACTTTTTTCCCGCATATGTTTTATTTCATTAACAAAAACCTTGTAAAATGGTGTAATTAGTCAACATTATATTTGAAAGTACGAGAAAAAACATGAATTTGCATATAAATCCAACCACTAGTCATGACTTCGTCTTTAATCTTTCCAAGAAAATAATTGTAAGGACCGACTATATTTTATTTGTTTTTATCAAGCTTCACTTAAATAATAAATTCATTTGTTTTGGTCCATTAGATGAACTTCTATTTTAGTCAGAATTATTTGTCAAACATTTTTTATCATTATTATTACAAAATTCAATAATAAAATTTATTTTCATTTCCTTTTCAGGGATCATCACCCACACTAACTCTAATATCTTCAAAAGTAAGTTGTAATCTTAATAAATATATACAATATCTAATATCATATTATAAGTATTAGCAAATATATTCATTTAGATGCAAAACAATTTCTTAGATTTCAAACATTTTAAAATACAACTTTGCACGTGTATTTTTCTTTATTTATTTTATATGATTTTAACAAAATATTTAACTAGAAATTAGAGCACAGCAGCTTTTTTCTATCATACAATAAATTTATATGGTCATAAAATAGAATAATATTAATTTAGTAACTTTAATATTTACAAATATTTTAAAAAACATATATTGTATTGTGTTGTGTTTACTGGTAATGCGTTAAATATGTATTTATATGTAGAGCCGACATACAAGCATATAAAATTAATGAAATATATTATTAATGTCATGCTCATGCTTTTTAACAGCCTTAAGTTATGATATCAATAAGGATGTTCAACAAAATGCCACTTGATGCTTAATGAAGAGAAAGTAAATGTATTAGGTCAAGTCCCTAGCAGAGATTTAAATCAATATAATTTGTGTAAAATGAAGATTCAGAAATTTTTGCAAAATTGTTTTCTACTTATTGTACTGAGATTTTTAATCAATGAAACATTTTACACGTTTCCAAAAAACGCCGTTCCTTAAGACACTCTAGTGTTCAGAATGTGACACCTTTCAAATTGTTTAGAAAAAAACATTTGGGAGATAATACTAGATACAACATAAATTCTAAGGTATAACTTTATAATTATTAGCAAGTTTTTTAAATAACTTTCTTTCAACGCAACTATTGTTAAGTTCATCATATATTTTGATCATAACATTGCAGATTGTATAATTAGATATTTGATTGGTCACCTTTGAAAGAAGTTATATAAACACTTTTTAAGTATGTAAACTGTATGTTATTGTAGGTTTATAATATTGTGGCAACATTTCGCTCTAAGTTAGCGATATATGAATATTATATGCCTGTGAGTGCTAAAGTCTTTAACATTGTCAAGTCATGCCGGGTTTTTTTTTAAACAGGCTAAACATCACATTCGGAGCAATCGCAATTAAACAAAATTATAGCCTGTTTTCATAGTTCATTAGGCCTATGGAAACGACAGTTGCGACATATATTATGCAAGACGATTTCATGTCATTTGTATTGTCTATTTGATGTATACAATAATACGATATAGATTATATGTCTGCCAGTGTTAAATTCTTTAACTCGATCTTAAATTTTACAGCAAACATTGTCAAGTCTTGCCATGTTCTTTAAACATGCCGATCACAGCTTAATAAATAGCAAGTTTTTCACTATCGTACAAGAACGAAAAAAAAAACAAATTTTCATAGTTCAAGCGACACGTGTGATAGATGTTCTGTAAGACTATTTCATATCATTTGTATTGTTTAATGAATGCATAATTCTTTATCTCAATCACAAATGTCAGACCAAACATTGCCAAGTCATGGCAAATACTTCACACGGCCTTGGAAATATTCGATTGCCAAGTTATATTACTTATAACAGGTGGCGCAAAAGTAATCCTCCTATCAGACAATGCTATAAATTTTGCGATTGGCCCCTAATGGCAGTTCTGTTTTGACATTTGTGTAGTAAACACATGCGAAATACACGTTAATAAACAATGTTACGCTACACTGCTCCAGAACGCGGAATATTGCTGACTATTTATTTGACAATAATCGGCAAAATTGATAGCATTTTCTGATAGGAGGATTACTTTTGCGCCACCTGCTATATGTATGTCAAATAATAAGCTAAAAAGTACACAAAATGTTTAACATTATATTATGAAGAAAATATTTTAATAATTATTATATAAGTACTTGATTCATAATTTTGGGTCTGCTCTATAATGGAAAGCCTTTACGAATCATTGCTAATATAAATTTTTTATAAAACAAAGTTTTTATAAAAATTGTTTAAATTCAATTCCAATCATATTCTGATTCTGATATGTTTAAATTAATAACCTTACGTTGATGTCATAAATCTGAGTTCCTGAAGTCACGCCTTATTGTATTGACTCACGTATCTATTCACCTCCCCCATAAAGCCTATGACACTTCGTTTTTTCTTAAATACTGGACATTAGATGTAAACAGTTGTTTTTATACCCTCCACCAAAATAGATGCAGGATATATTGATTTGGTCATTCCATTTGTAACACATCAAAATATTTGCCACATAAGTATATAATAATTCTTCGTTCTCATAAGAATCTAAGACGATCTAACTATGTCGGTCCGTCTGTATGTCTGTTAAAAGGAGTTAGCTGGCTGAAATTTTTACAAAATGGGCAATATATATTCTGGGTCCTCATAAGATTCTAAGATGATATAGCTATATCCGTCTGTCCAAAACACCATAAGGGCCAAACAAATACCCTCTATTGATAACGTTTGTTTGGCGTGGAAAATGGGCAATATCGGTCAATGACTTAACCTAGCCCCACTCTTAGTTGTTTAAGATTATATGGAGCCCTAAAAATTTCACTGGATTTTCACTAGTATTTTCCGTAACACAGCACGACACATTAGTAGCATTGTAATGACTTACCATGACAATGTTTTTGTGTTAGCACAACATTATACAACATAAAAAAGTATTGAATAGTTTTGTATAAAAATATTGTACAGAAATTATTGTAGAATACTTTCAATATTTCCTTTAATCACCTACATATAACGTAATGGAATAAAAATATTAATAAATACTCAAGTTACAATAAATTATAATACATACATAAGTCAGTTTAGTTTAAGTTATATTTGCAGCTGCCTGGAGCATCATCCTATGTTTCTTGACCACAGTTACTCTCCGAGTGATGCATTATATGAGCACAAACTTCAAATAAAAAATCTCCCAATTTCTCCATCAAAACTTAATAAATCAAAATTAGACTGATATATGAAGAGTTATATTTTACTAGCTTGACCCGGTGCACTTCTCTACCCCTGTCGTAGTCTATGTTGGAAATTTCAATAAAATCGTTTCCGCCGTATAGTATTGTTTAAGAACTAAAGGTACCAATTTTACCGGTTTTCCCCCTTTCTGGTCCAAGTTTTGAAAAAAGTTATAGCCTATTGACGCTTCCAAATAAGGATCTATCTACATTCCAAATTTCAATAAAATCGATTCAGCCGTTTAGACGTGATGCTCAAACAAACAAACAAATAAATAAACAAACAAACTTACAAAGACATTTATATATTTATACTAGCTTGACCCGGTGCGCTTCGCTACCCCTGTCGATGTAAAAATCGGTTCAGCCGTTTAGTAATTATTGTTTAAAAACTAAAGGTACCAATTTTACCCGTTTTTCCCGTTTTTATACCTTTCGGGTCCAAGTATTGAAAAAATTTATAGCCTATTGACGCTTCCAAGTAAGCATCTATCTACGTTCCAAATTTCAATAAAATCGGTTCATCCGTTTAGGCGTGATGCTCAAACAAACAAACAAACAAACAAATAAACAAACAAACTTACAAAGACATTTATATATTTATATAGATAGAAGATAATCACAACTTGCTCAAATATGCGCCTTTAAGATTTTTTTCGAAAATGAGTTCAAGCCTTTGTGTAAGCTGGTGATTTAATGAATGTGTGGATTCTATCCAAGTCACCCTTAGTTAGACAAGACTTATTAATAAATATTTGTTAACTAAACATTCTATGTCTTAAATCTCCAATGACAGAGAAGATGCTTCTGCAAAACTCGATATAAAGTAGTCGCTGCCTTTGAGGATTTTAACGCAAGTTGTGTCCTCGGTATATCTAATCACCATACAGGTGTAAGAAGTTTATGTTACTCAGCCCTCGTAGTAGGAATACTAATATCACAACTGATACAAATGTAACTTCTAAGAAGTTGTTTGGTAAGTGAAATATAAAATTAATTGGAGTTGGAACTTTGTCAAACTTTGTCTTATATTTGCGTAAGTTTATTATGTTTCTGATTAAATACCTTGCCATGATCGATTAATTTTATGAAGCAAGGAGAATTCATTCCAATGCGGACAGAAATCAGCATTTCTCATTTCAAAAGTGCACATTACTTTTAAACCATACAATGTACAATATTAAATTTGATTTGAAAGATAAATATATGCCTTTAAAATTTTATTAATAAATCACATTTCTTTCAAAAGTTCAACTCTTATGTTATGAAATTTAAAGTCCTATATCTCAAAAACCACGGTTTAAAGTTTGTTGACTAAACCCTATTTATACAAATTTTCTTAACTGGAGAGTCTTTTAGTTTAGAAGTTATGCCCAAAAATAAAGCATTTTGGTTCATAACTTCTAAAGTACACCTATCCCTCGATTTACACGATACTTTTTTTACACGATTTCACTTTTACACGATTTTTTTGGTTTTACTTTTAATCGAGGGATGTGGAAATTACCCCAATTTACACGATTTTTTTTTTAATATTTTAGTAAAAATTAATTTTTTTCAGTAAATATATCCTGCACAATTCTCAAAAATAGTTATCTATAAAAAATGAAAACATAATAGGGAAAAGTGTAGCAGCTGGAACCAAAATGAGCCTGAGTACAACTTCATGCGTTCGGGACATTACAATTGAAAATATGGAAAAGCCACTAATGATCTGGGTAGAAACTTAAACTCAAAAGCGAATCCCAATTGATTGCATTGCTATTACAAAAAAAACTTAATGATCAGTTACCTTCAAGTCATGGTTGGTTTGAAATATTTAAGCAAAGACATTCCTTACATAATCTATAATTAAAAGTTAAACAAGCTTCTGCTGATATAGATGTGTCTAAAGAATATCCCGAAAAATGTACTGAAATTATTGCTGCCAATTAATACATTCCTGACAAAGTCTTCAATACAGACGAATCGGGACTGTTTTGGAAAATAATGCCACAGCGGACTTTTCTATCAAAAGCTAATACAATTTTCATACCGGGATCTATAGTGTATAATATGATAGTAGTAACAGTTTAACTATCTTCAAGAGTTCTTTACTGGCGAGTTCATACTGGTTGATACAGTTGTAGCTTTAATTGACAATCTTTGTCCAAGTGTGATCCAGGTCGTTTCGGAGTAAAAATCCAATTGTCGTTGAACGATATATTGAATATTCAATACTTAAACATTGTAACTATTGTAGATATTATTTAACTACAAAATAAAAGCAATAACTCATGTTAAATATTGTAAAATATAATCGTTTGAACACCCCTAATACTCTTAATACACCACCATTTAACAGTTCACCAGAATTATGATATTTATATGTATATGTATGTATGTAGTTATACTCAAATGTATAAGTATGACTTTATAATTCCACTGCAAAATCGACATGTTTTTACGTGTTTATGGCGGATTTCATTCATTCGTTGGTTGGTTGGTAGGTTTGCCTCATCTTCTGCTAACGCACAGAGTGTATGTGTCTCCAAACAATTGTATAGGGACCATGATTACAGCATTACAACATGCCAGGATATATAATGAAATCCTACACTTACATATACACAGCCACATACATTCTGTTCGTGAAAGAACAAAAGAAAAATAAACATGCAGTACCAGAGACCCAAGAAACACGCAAATGCTGAGCTGATGACTCAACACAATAATCATCATCGTTTTCTTCTTATTGAACAGGAAATTTTTGTAATTCTTTTTCTTTTCGTTCTTGGCTGCTTAGTAAGTGTAAGCGTGTTAGTAAAGTTGTAAGTGTATGTACCCAGCAGTTCTAGGAGATTTTCCCCATCATTTAGAGTGAAAACTAGGTACTTTAATAGCTGCGTAACTAGTTTTTTTTAACACATGCATATCCTAAGCAGGGAGTCAATTGACCCTTTCTGACTACAAGTAGAGTGTCTAATAGCTGGTTCAAAGTAGGCAACCGATTGGATTCATATACTGGTTAAATAGCGTCAGTTACCTAACTGGCAACTTGATCAGCTATATAGCTAGTTATTTTAACATGTACGGGTGCTAATTGACCTCATATAGTCAGCCAAAGAGACATATAATAGACGACTGCTTGTAAACAAACCTTCATTCGACAGCTCTCCAATGAATTGCTTCTGGTGGGTAAAACAACTTCTGTCTAAAGTACAGTACAAAATAAACGAGTAAAGTAATTTCACTATAGGTTACTAAGAGACACTAAAGTGACTATTGACTTCTTGCTGTGTTACTTAGGATATATATTATACTTAAGCAAAAATAAAAATTAACTGTATGAGAATTATATCATCATAAATTGTAAAACACCAGTTTGAACGAATTACTCACAAAAAGTTTAAAGTAACTACACTCCAGATTACTTAGAGACACTTAAGTGACAATTGTCTTCAAGCTAGATTACCTGGGATGTATAAAGTAACCAATTGACTTCTTTCTGCACTACAAAGACCACATACATGTCAAATGACCCAAATACATAAATTGGAGTCAGCCAAGTGATAAGACATTTGTGACGATTACTATCTATAAGGGATACATTGACTACTTGCTTAACTGCTGGGAGTAGTTCTAGCTGAGTGTCCCTATCTAATGATATTACGCCCAGTGTTGGGGTCACACCCACACAACGGATACTAAGTGGCAATAGACTTTATTTAAAGTGACTACGCTCTAGATTACATAGAAAAACTAAAGTAAGGTGTGACTTCACGCTAGATTACATGTGGTGTATAAAGTAACCAATTTACTTTATATGTATATAAAAGGAATGCATTGACTTCTTTTGTACTGCAGAACTGCTGGGGTATGAACGTACATTATTCGTATTTTTGGCATAACAACACAGTAACTTATTTACACATACACTGTCACTCACACACTTTGCCAGATTTTATTATTTCTTTAAAGAATTATGTAGTACTTTCAAACTTTATTTCAAACCATCATATAAAATTCTTAATGTTCTTGTACGTTTTTCTTCTTCCATTCATTCATTCAATAATAATGATGATGATTTTGTTTTACATTTTCAACATGCAGTTTTTCAGTTTGAATTTCTTCGTATTTTTTTTTTTATTTTTATTTTTTTTTCACCAAAGAAAACAAATAATGACATGTTGTAAAAAATATTATTTTATGTGTGGGGGGATTTTGGTATAATGCCAACCGAAATAAATAAAATACAAACGAAATAAAAGCAAAGAAAAACTACTTATAAAAATCCATACAAACATCAATTGGATGCATGCTGCACATGTATATATAGAGAGAGAGACATACTTCTTTAGTATAGTATTTACATCATGCAATGTACTTTATCAGCAAATTATTTTTGTATCAAAATAAATATAAAAAAGAAATATTCCATAGGAAGTGAAAAAAAAAAAATGTCAAGAGCAACTACATGTTATGATTTATTTAATTTAATATGGAACGCAGTTCAGTTTAGTGAATGGAGGGTTTGTGGCTGAGCTAAACAGGATATGAAAAGGATGATTACATTAAAGAGTTAATATCTCCATTGATATTGGATAAATACTTAATAATGAGGTATATTTTATAGAAAAATTAATTTTTAAAGAAAATTTTTAAAATTTGTTTTATGGAAAATTAAAGTTATCGAATGTTCTTCTGTTTATAATTGTAGTTATTGAACATTTATTTAAAGGAAATTGCTGCTAGCGACAAATGTTTTAAAGGAAATTTCAGTTATTGAAACAAGTTTTTTAGAAAATCTAACATATATAGAAAATTTCTAAAGAAAATTAAAGTCATTGGATAATTTCTAAATAAAATCAAAGTTATTGCAAAATTTCCTTTATAAAATTTAAATAACTGAAAAAAAATTTTATAGAAAATTCAAATTATCGAAAAGTATTGGGTGTATTGACTTAAAAATGAGGGTTTTTTTAAATTTTTAGCTTTTATTTTGAAACATTTGCACAATATACAGCGGTTCAAAGCCGAACACGTACATCTAACATTTTATTTTTTAATATTAAAACGCAGCTTATTTAAAAATGATAAATGAAAACAATGTATGGAGGGTTTATTGGGTAAATTGTCCTCTATCGGATGGGTATTTAAACACACGAATTATGTTAGAAGGTAAGAAGTTATGGGGGGTTTAATTAAATATCTTATTAGAAAACATAAAAGCCAAACTCGTACAGCGAATCTTAGTTAAGAAAACAATATCTTTGCTTTGTGCCTTTGGATGTAAAGTGATCCAAAATTGAAAATCATCAAATATTTTTATTAAATTATAAAGTTTTATCCAAAGATATCCAATTGAAAGACAAAACGGACAAACAACCGAAGAAACCCGAAAGCTTGTTGTAAAGCTTTCAGGGGATGGAAAATCTCTTCATGAAATTCCCAAAATTCTGGGAAGGAGTCATTCTACTATCCAATACATACTAAAACGATACAGGACTTCAAAACAAATAAAAAATAAAACCAAAAAAGCGCACAATCAAATATTCAGAGAAGCTTAAGAGCGAAATATTGTCAGAGCGTGTAAAAAAGATCTTTTTGCATGCTCTTTCAAACTTACGTCCATTGCGGAAGCCACTATGGGAAATAAAGCTTACGGCCAAACCATCCGGAATATACTCCTAGAGCGAATTTGAATGGTAGAATGGCTAGAAAAATGGCTTTGCTTAGCAAGAGAAATAAAAAAGACCGCTTAAACTTCGCCAAACTACACAAATCAAAGGATTTTTCTTTTTGGAAAGATGTGTTGTTCACATACGAGAGAAAATTTAACATATTCGGCTCTAATGGAAATCCATATTCGAAAGGCTAATGAGGAGCTCTTACCACAATATGTTAAATCTACTGTAAAGCATGGTGGTGGATCGGTGATGGCTTAAGGGTATTTCTTGGCAGCTGGTCCAGTTTCTCTTCATTTCATCGAAGGCATAATAAATGTATTTAGACATTTTTAAACTGGAATTGCCATTATCACAGCAAAAACGGAGTCTGTCAAACAATTACTACTTCAACCAGGATAACGACCATGAACATAAAGCTTATAATGTCAGGTCGTGGTTGTTGTACAATTGTCCTCATGTAATGGAGAAACCTGCCCAGAGCTTTGACATCAACCCCATCGAGAATCCTTTGAGCTAACTCGATAATAATGTGAGACAACACCACATTTCCTCTAAATAGGAATTGAAAAGAGTTATTACTGAGGAATAGGAAAATAGTGATCCCACCGTTTGCCACAAACTGGTAAAAAGTCCACCTAAGAGACCATAAATGCTTATTCAAGGAAAAGGATTCCATACAAACTATTGATTTTTGTGGTATTGTTACTTTTTCAGCATACCATGTTCAATGTACGAGTTTGGCTTTTAAAGGATGTTTTATTAATTCTTATTTACAGTGTTATTTAAATGGTTTTTCGTTTATTGAACATTTGAATTGAATAAAGAATTATATAAGCTACAAGCCTTCCAAAGACACTTTTTATATAACTCTAACATATAAGCCGAAACTAAAAGATATATAAAAAATTTCCTAGTGTACGAGTTTGGCTTTGAACCACTGTAAATGTACTCAAAGTATTGGCCAAGGTTAGCAATGACCTTTTCCCATCTTTCTGGCAACATATGGATTCCGAGCCAAAAGAACTGCTCATCTATTGACGCCAAGAACGAATCAACCTACAATTGCTACTCTGTTCCAAAGTGAAGCATATTCCAGAGACAGCGTTCTGCATTGATGGAAACAATAGAAACAAATATGTACTGGTTTTATGCGGGTGAGGCAAAACTTCTCAACCACTGCATTCTAAATAGTTTTTAAGAGGTATTGCAATATGTATCCTATCGTTATAATAGAATATTACAGTTTCATATCTGGCCGCATATTCCGCCAATGCTCGCTCGAAACGAACCACTTGCGTTCAGGAAAAATTTCCTTGTGTGTCCTATCGTTGTTATAATACTCATATCTGGCCGCATGTTCTGGGCATTTTTCGGCCAATGCTTGCTCGAAATGACAGGTACAGGTTCCTAGTGATGGTCTGGTCAGATTTCAGCAGCTCATAATAGATAGGATTTTTTGCTCCCACCAAATACAGAGAATTAACTTAGCGCCTTGGATATTTGATCAAATATATCGAAAAATATTATATAAAATATTAAATTGATCGTATTTCTGTTCTATAAAATATCAGATTTATAGAAATTGTTCTATAGAATATCAAAGTTATCGAAACATTTTCAATACAAAACCAAAGTTATCAAAAAAGTTTCTATAGAGAATTCCAGTAATCAAAAAATATTCATGTTCTTATTTAATTTCGTACAACAATTAAAATATTTTTTTTGCTTAAATCCATGTCTCACATTTTTATGTTACTTTTATGATTATTTTTTCCAACTATTGCCTTTTGGAACTTTTAAAAACTGCATTTCTATTTTTAACATTCTAAATCGCTGACCTTGAAAATGTTCTTAAGAAAAGTAAACATCACCATTGCACAGTGGGGCAGAATCAACATTTTTTGGAATTAAATCTGGCATTTCTAAACGGATGCCCCGATCGGAACAAGATTTGACGTGGAAATAGCCCAGGAGTATTTGAGTTTAAGTTATCAAAATGGGCGTATCAAATGCTCCAGGGGCGACACTATGAGGGCTCAAATTAGAGTTCCTTCAACATGCGAAATTTTTAAACAATTGCCATTTTTTTGTTTCCCATCCGATTTCAAAGATTTCTATATTTTTGGAAACATGTATGCATGTGCTATCTATATCTTATAATCTACAAATAATAGGCATTTCGCTTTTTCAAAAATATAGTTCGTACTATTGAACCGAATGGACTCAATTTTTTTCTTAGTTAGTCAAGTAAATTATCAATAATATTCAAGAGATCTCAGAGCAATATAAATTATGAATCCAACACTAAACGATTTTCAATTTAAAAATTCGAAAATATTAGATTTTTGCTGTTTTTTGGGCGAAAAGGTGACTTAATCCTCTTTTTATAAAAAAAAACTTTATTTAAGAACATATAACAATTTTACGTTTTTCTGTATAGTATCTTTACGGAAAACAGTTAGATATAAAAAACATGTCCTGTTTTTCGAATATGCGCCCTTCGGAATTTGACCTTTATTTATCAAAATTTCAAATTGGGGCCACACGTTCTAAAATCCCAAAGCAGGGATCATAATAAGGAAAACAGCTTTGCAATCCCTGGTGTGTTCCCTATTTATCCCCAAAGTATTTTCCCAGCCCTGAAAGAACTTTGAGTAAAAATGCAAAAAATAGCATTTTTGAATTTTAGAAATTACGGGATTCCCTTTGAACTTTTGACAAGTTTTTTTTATTTAGAATAATAAATTTCAAAAACGTTGAAAATTTCATTGAGATTTGTCAATAAATAAAGATTTTATTACATATTTCTTGAGTTTCTAAAATTTGTATCAAAATTTTAATAGGATTGCAAATATTAGGAACAATTTGATCCACATTTATTTCGAACTAATTTTGTTTAGATAAGTTAATTTTTGGTCTTCAAAAAAAAATTAAAGTCAATATCTCAATTAGATTCAAAAATATGCCACTTTAAAACTCCGTCCTTCAAGAATATTGCACTTTTCCTTATTTTAGTATAAAATGTCAGAACCATTGACTTGTTGTTGAATAAAATACTAAGAAATTTTATACACGTTTATTATGAAAAAGTACAATAGCTGCTGAAATCTGGCCAGAACATCACAGGGAACCTGTACCAAACACAACTGATTTGTTTGAAGTGACAATTGGCCAAAAAACACCCAGAATATGCTGACATGAAACTGTAAAATTCCATCATGACAACACTCGGCCGCATGTTGCAACAATACCTGTTAAAAAGTATTTAGAATGAAGTGGTTGGAAAGTTTTCCCTCACCCGCCTTAAAATCCAGACCGTGCTACCCGTGTTGCGGTAGTTGATAAAGTATTTCTGTTTCCCACATATTTAATAAAAATAATTGTGAAAACATTAATTTTAGTATAATTTTTTGCAATTGATTAAACTGCTACTAAAAATTTTACAATTTTAACAAAATCTGCTTCAATGTCCACGTTTCTGAGCGTTCAGGTAATAATTATATGTCATTCTATTTCAATAAATGTACGTATATATTTTCTATAGTTTGTGAAGAAATTTGAAAACTTCGATGTGAAATTTTATTTTATGATATGCTTAAAAATCACTATATTCGACAAATGCCTAAGGTTTATAACGATATAAAATTTATTATAACTCATTTTTGAAGCCAATTCTTATTAATATTAAATCTTGTAGTAAAATCGAAAAAAAAAAAATAATGTTTGTAAAAATTTATGAAATTTTGATAATCGTTTCATAATTTTCAATTTTATTATTTTTCGTGACTAGGTGGATAGAGATTTAAAAAAAAATAAAAAAATTTTAATACTAGTGCAGATTTTATTCCATACATATATGTATATGTAGATTAAAAGAACTTAAAATTTTTGCAACAAATTACAAAATTTTTAATATATTTGGGATTATACAAGCGTCTTTCACATATCTTTCACATAATACTAATATTTTAAATGTTTTTTTTTTTCTTTTCTAAAACACAGTTTCTTAGAATGTATTAAACTATTATTATAGATGAGTAACCACCCACTTTAACGCTCCACCCACAA
This sequence comes from Calliphora vomitoria, assembly GCA_942486065.2. Lineage (NCBI taxonomy): Eukaryota > Metazoa > Arthropoda > Insecta > Diptera > Calliphoridae > Calliphora > Calliphora vomitoria. The sequence goes on along the minus strand of OW818030.2, from coordinate 108,950,422 downwards.
CCTCCCAGATGTACCAAAATTCACACTAATCAAGTCGACTCTAAAACACCTCAACTCTAAAAATCCGAATTTTCATTAAGATACCTCATACGATTCGCAAGTTACAGAACTTACAAAAATAAAAAATTCTGTAACCACAATATATTTTCATTCATCACTTTAGTAGATAAATTCCCATGCGCTTCGGTTTAAAGTTTTAGTATAAATAGCTGATGCACACGCGTTAAATTTCTGCAAACAGATACACACACTTGCGTTCCTTTTAAATAGTAGAATTTTAGTCATTACTGCGCATGCCTGAGCAAAAGAGAATTTTAGTCAACAACAACCAACTAACTGTCTTGTATGTGCTTAAGTAGTGCTTTGTCAACGAAAAACTCACCTCATTTATGGACATGCGCAATGCACATTCATTTTCAAGTTTTAGTAAAAAATTTGTTTACAGTTTTAGTATAAATACAAGCTGTATACATACAGCGATATTTATATTGGTTTAGTGAACCAAACTGTCAACAACAATACGAATAAAATTTGAAAATTTAAAAAAAAAAAAAAAATTTTTTTTGAAAAAAAGGAAGTTTATTTAATTACGAAATTGATTATATCAATAAAAAATTTATTTAAATTTGCTTCAATCATTAAAATTATATTATTAATTAAATCTAATACATTTTATTTAAACAATTATAAGTTTCAAGAAATTCAGTTTCAAACAAACTTTTAATCAAATCATTCACTTTTATGATTGAAATCTATCTATAATATAAAAATGGATGTGTGTATGTATGTTCCGTATGGACTCAAAAACGGCTGGACTGATTAAGGTGACATTTTCAGAGAATCTTCCTGTCTGTGGGCGGAGGGGCGTTACAAAATCAAACGATATAAACAAACATTTTGTTAAAAAAAAGAGATTATATGTATAATTGTTGTTCGACCTTTTCTTCAATTCTTATAGATAGTTTATATAGTTTCCTATATACATACTTTCAAGGTCAGTGATTGTTGTCAAACAAAAAAATTTGGTAATAAAAAGATGTATCTAATAAGAGTTCTTTTATATTATCACTAGATGAAAAAAAATTTTGTAAATACATATTTCTATAAATAACTCTACTAACAAAACATAGAATTATTTTTGGGACATCGCACAAAAAAAAAAAACTTCTTCAGTCGAAAAATAAATTGTCTAATCGTCAAATTCCCCTTATTTGCAAGTAAAGTTTTTGCTGGGAGATAGATTGAAATTTTGTTTGTTATTGAATTTGTTGAAACTTACAATTATGTACTTGTTTAAATAAAATTTTAAATTATTTCAATAAATTCATTAGATTTAATTAATAATACCATTTTGATGATTGAAGCAAATTTAAATAAATTTTGATATAATCAATTTTGTAATTAAATAAACTTCCTTTTTAAAAAAAATTTTTTTTTTTTTTTTTTAAATTTGCAAATTCCATTTGTAATGTTGTTGATAGTTTGTTGCACTAAACCAATATAAATATCGCTGTATGTATTCAGCTTGAATTTATACTAAAACTGTAAACAAATTTTTTACTAAAACGTGAAAATGAATGTGCATTGCGCATGTTCAAAAATGAGGTGAGTTTTTCGTTGACAAAGCACTACTTAAGCACATACAAGACAGTTGTTGTTGTTGATTAAAATTCTCTTCTGCTCAGGCATGCGCAGTAATGACTAAAATTCTCTATTTAAAAGAAACGCAAGTGTGTGTATCTGTTTGCAGATATTTAACGCGTGTGCATCAGCTATTTATACTAAAACGTTAAGCCGAAGCGCATGTGAATTTTTGTACTAAAGTGATGAACAAAAATAGCTTGAGTAAAATCTATTAAATATTGCATAGTGGTTACAGATTTTGGTATGTTTGTAAGTTCTGTAACTTGGGAATTGTATGAGGTATCTTAATGAAATTTCGCATTTTTAGAGTTGAGGTGTTTTAGAGTTGATTTGAGTAGTGTAAATTTTGGTACATCTGGGAATTTTGGTACATCTAAAATAATAGAAAGTGTGTCTTAGAAACGAAAGAAAACATTTAAAATATTTGTATTATGTGAAAGATCTTTGAAAGACGCTTTTGTAATCCCAAAAATATAAAAAATTTTGTGTATTTTTGATCGATTTCAATCATAAAAGTGATTGATTTGATTAAAATTAAGTTTGATATTAAATTTGTTGAAACTTACAATAACTTGTTTAAATAAAATTTTAAATTGAAAATTATTTCAATAAAATGTATTAGATTTAATTAAATTAATAATATCATTTTGATGATTGAAGTAAATTCAAATATATTTTTAATTGATGTAATCAATTTCGTAATTAAATAAACTTCCTTTTTTAACAAAATTTTTTTTTTTTTTTTAATTTGCAAATTCTATTTGTATTGTTGTTGACAGTTTGGTGCACTAAACCAATATAAATATAACTGTTTGCATACAGCTTGTATTTATACTAAAACAGTAAACAAATTTTTTACTAAAACTTGAAAATGAATGTGCATTGTGCATGTTCATAAATGAGGTGAGTTTTTCGTTGACAAAGCACATACAAGACAGTTGTTGTTGTTGATTAAAATTCTCTTTTGCTCAGGCATGCGCAGTAAAGATTAAAATTCTATTATTTAAAAGGAACGCAAGTGTGTGTATCTGTTTGCAGAAATTTAACGCGTGTGCATCAGCTATTTATACTAAAACGTTAAACCGAAGCGCATGCGAATTTTTGAACTAAAGTGATGAAAGAAAATATCTTGAAGGTTTAGTTAGTGATTGTAAAATCTATTAAATATTGCATAGTGGTTACATAGTTTTTATTTTTGTAAGTTCTGTAACTTGCGAATCGTATGAGGTATCTTAATGAAATTTCGAATTTTTAGAGTTGAGGTGTTTTAGAGTCGACTAGAGCAGTGTAAATTTTGGTACATCTGTTAGGTTGTGGGTGGATCTCTAAAGTGGGTGGTTACTTATCTAAAATAATAGTTTAATACATTCTAAGAAACTGTGTCTTAGAAAAGAAAGAAAACATTTGAAATATTAGTATTGTGTGAAAGATCTTTGAAAGATGCTTGTGTAATCCTAAAATTATTCAAAATTTTGTAATTTGTTGCAAAATTTTAAGTTTTTTAATCTATATAACAGGTGGCGCAAAAGTAATCCTCCTATCAGAAAATGCTATAAATTTTGCGTTTGGCCCCTAATTTCAGTTCTGTTTGGACATTTGTGTAGTAAACACATGCGAAATACACGTTAATAAATAATGTTACGCTACACTGCTCCAGAACGCGGAATATTGGTGACTATTTATTTGACCAATAATCGGCAAAATTTATAGCATTTTCTGATAGGAGGATTACTTTTGCGCCACCTTGTATGTATTGCATAAAACTAATATTAAAAAACTTTTTTTAAATTCAAAATTATGAAATGATTATGAAAATTTCATAAATTTTTACAAATATTAAACTTTTTTTAGATTTTACTCCAAGATTTATAATAAATGTAATATTAATAAGAACTGGCTTCAAAAATGACATAATAAATTTCTAAATTGTTATAAACGTCCGTCATTGTCGAATACAGTGATTATATTAAAAATTTCTCATCGAAGTTTTCAAGTTTCTTCAGAAACTATAGAAAAAATATATGTATATTTATTGGAATAGATCTGACATATAATTATTACCTGTACGCTCAAAAACGTGGACAATGGAGCAGATTTTATTAAATTAATCAAATTTTTAGTAGCAGTTTATTCAATGGCACAAAAATTATACTAAAATTAATGTTTTCAAATTAATTTTTTTTAAATATGTGGAAGACAGAAGTGCTTATTCAACTACCACACCGCGGGTAACACGGTGTGGATTTTAAGGCGGGTGAGGGAAAACTTTCCAACCACTTCATTCTAAATACTTTTTAACAGGTATTGCAACATGCGGCCGATTGTTGTCATGATGGAATATTACAGTTTCATGTCTGGCAGCATATTCTGGGTGTTTTTCAGCCAATGCTCACTTCAAACGAATCAGTTGTGTTCGGCATAGGTTCCCTGTGATGTTCTGGCCAGATTTCAGCAGCTACAGAGCATCCTACCAAATACAGAGCATTACCTTCGTAAATAAATATTGCACTTTTTCATAATAAAAAATTTGTATAAATTTTCTTAGTATTTCATTAAAAAAATGGTTTTGACATTTTATACTAAAATATGAAAACGTGCAATATTCTTAAAGGACGGAGTTTTAAAGTGGCATATTTTTGAATCTAATTGAGATAGTGACTTGGAACTTTTATATAAGACCAAAAATTAACTTATCTAAGCAAATAAAATAAGTTCGGAATAAATGTGGATCAAATTGTTTCTAATATTTGCAATCCTATTAAAATTTTGATACAAATTTAAGTTGTAGAAACACAATAAATATAAAATATGTAATAAAATCTTAACTTATTGACAAAACTCAATGAAATTTTCAAGGTTTTTTAAATTTGCCATTCTAAAAAACAAAGTGTAAAAAAACTTATCAAAAGGTCAAAGGGAATCCCGTAACTTCTAAAAATTGGAGCTTAAATCCCAAAAATGGTATTTTTTACAAATTTATCCATAGGGTCCACAGTTCTTTCAGGACTGGGAAAATACTTTGGGGATAAATATTGAACACATCAGGGTTTGTAAAGCTGCTTCCGTTTTCTGATCCCTGCCTTGGAATTTTCGGAACATGTGGCATCCAGTTGTAGTTTTAATCAAAAAATAGGTAAAATTCCGAAGGGCGTAGGGGCGACATATTCGAAAAATAGGACATGTTTTTTATACCAAAATGTTCTCCGTAAAGATACCTTACAGAAAAACGTAACATTATTATATGTTCCTAAAGGAAGTTTTTTTTTTTTTTAATAAAGAAGAGTGATGTCTCCTTTTCGCCCAAAAAAACAGCAAAAATCTACTATTTTTGAATTTTTTAATTGAAAATCGTTTATTTTTGGATGCATAATTGATATTGCTATGAAATCTTTAGTATATTAATGGTAATTTACTTGTCTAATTTTTCTCTAATAGTACGATCTACATTTAAAAAAAACGGACCAAGGTATTGTAAAATTGTAAAATTTCAAATTTGGAAATGTTTATAACTCAGAAATTGTAAGAGAGAAATAGCACACGCATGAATGTGTTTACAAGAGCGCTTTCCAAAGATATAAAAATCTTTGAAATCGGATGGGGAAAAAAATGGCTCGTGCTTAAACATTCTCTATGTCGAAGGTACACAAATTTGAGCCCCCATAGCGCCGCCCCTGGAGCATTTGTAGGGTCCGTTTTAATAGCTTAAACTCGAATACTACTTGGCTACGCCGACGTCAAATCCAATCACACCAGCCGTTTAGAAATGCCAGATCTATTTCCAAAAAATTTTGATTCTGCCCCACTGTGCATTGTCATCAATGAGTTTTTTTGAATAAAACTTTTGATTTCATTCCCTGCAACAGTCTTACATTCATGATCTACTCTAATAAAATAATCAAAATCTAGAATTTAATGTTTATTTTGTTAACTGATTTCTCTGCTTTTATAGTGATTTGTAAACATAGTTTCGTTTTATTTTCTTTATATAACCATTCTTGAGATTCATATTCATACTTGTAGGCATTCATAGAAATATTTTTTTGTAGTCGTGTGGCTAGAGGTATGGATATAATATGTTGAAGCATCTTTTCAATTAAGACTTGCAAAGCACTCAACTTAATTTTGCAGATTGCGATTGTGTTAAGAATAAGAATAAATATCGGTTTCTGTGCCATTAGAGCAAACAAATTGCAACAGAAAGGAGAATCGATTTTAGTAATATTTGTAATTTTGAATGTGTAAAACTGAACTTTATAAAATTTTTTATATCAATAAAGAAGAGCTTAAGTTTTCAAAATATTGTTGGTAGAAATGCCAAGTACTAAGCGAAATATATAATTTCTTAAATTATTCTTAATACATTTCCTATACAAGTTAATAAATTAAAAAAAATATACTCAAACTCATATTTGCCAACCAGATGATCATTACGAAAATGTCTTTTAATTCAATTATTTATGTTTCCACGAAAAAATTAATGTAAACTCAACTGGTTTACATTGGGTGAATGAAAACTAAATCTTCTGCCATCTTTACTACCTTACAGCATGTGACACAGCATAAGTATGCCTGTGTAAACTTATTGCAAACACACATAAATATGAGTAAAAATCTTACAATAAGCAGCAAAAACTAAAAAAATAAAAAGGATCAACTGAAATAATTGTGTTGAGCCAACATCATAAAAAAAGGGGCAAAAAAAGTTTAAGAACAAAAAAAAAAAGTAAGAAAAAGAGATGTGTAATAATAAAAAATCATTAAAATAAAAATGTTTATGGACACATAAAGTTCAACGACAAAGGTGCTGGAAACAACAAAATTTTGTTGGCTAAAGTGGCTGGGTAATGAGACAAATGTTGTCATTATTTGTACGAGGATGGTATGAGGTTTGACTTTATAAAATTAAACAATTGAATCATATTTTGTCGAAAAATTTTTTGTAGATTAACAAAGTAATGGATAAATTTTCCAAACAAATCAAAGTTATTCAACAAATTTCCAAAGATATTTCATGTTGTGGAATATTTTCAATAGAAAATAAAAGTTATTGATAAATTTCAATAAAAAAAATCGAAGTTATCGAGAGATTTTCTAAACAAAATCAATAGAAAATCAAAGTCATCGAAACACTTTTTTTTATAGAAAATAAAAGTTATTGATAAATTTTCTATAGAAAATCAAAGCTATCGCTAAACTTTCATCAGAAATTCTCTATGGAAAATAAAAGTAATCGATTAATTTTTCATAGGAAATAAAGTTATCGAAAATTTGTATATAAAAAATCAAAATAATCGAAGTTGTCTATAAATTGTGTATAGAAAATCGAAATAATCGATAAATTTTCTATAGAACATATCAATAAATTTTCTAAAGAAAATCAAACGTACAATTTTTTATTGGAAAAAGGTATCGATAATTTCTTTATTATATGAAATCGAATTAAAAAAATTTCCATAAGAAATTAAAGATGTCGTTAAATTTTCTAAAGAAAACCGACGTAATCAATTAATTTTCTATAGAAAATGAAAGTTATCGATCAATTTTATATAGATAATAAATGTTACCGATTTTTTTTTTTTTTTGAAAATCAAACATTTCGCTAAATTATTGTGTGTAGGACTTAAAAATACGGAATTTTTAACATTTTTAGCTTTTATTTGGAAACATTTGTACAATATAAATTTACTCAAAGTATTGGCCATTGTAAGCTATGATCTTTTCCCATCTTTCTGGCAACATATGGATTCCGTGCCAAAAGAATTGCTGATCTTTTGGGACCAAGACTGAATCAAGCCAATTTCGGATACTCTATTCTGATGTGAAGCGTATCCCAGAGAGAGCGTTCTGCATCGATCGAACAAATAGTCGGACTGGGCAAGGTCTGGACTATAAAGCAGATGAGACAAAGCTTACCAACCACTTTATCTTCTTCTATGTATATAAAAATGGATGTTAGTATGTATGTATGTATATTTCGAATGAACTCAAAAACACTGTAAAGTCAGATTTTTGATTTTCGGTATGTGAGCGGAGGGGCGTGGCAAAATAAAATGTTTACATTATTCCGATAATGCTATCTATATATACAAAAAACGGCTGCACCGATTTTGATGAAATTTTTAGGGAATCTTCAGATTCGGTCTGTGGGCTGAGGGGTACGTAAAAATCGAATTTTTACATTATACCACTAATGCAGAGCTAGGCATTTCCTATGCACGCGTGCTTTTTTAAATATACAACAACGTACTCACACGTATTAAAAGCTCATTCAGTCTCGTTTGAGCGTTCATTGAAGAAGGTTGTGTTGTCGCATTTTTCTTGCTTTTGTACTTGATGATTACTAATGCAGGGATGGAAAACTTAATATTTTTTAACATCAACGTATGGTGTACGTTTTTAGAATTATAAACTTCCCAAAAGAAACTAATTTTAATCTAAAATGCTTTCTTAAATCGATATAAGTAAAGAAGTTTAACAGAAATTTTAGATTTAAAAATATTATTTTTAATTAAAATACCACCATTTCAAAATTAAAATTTCCATGCCTGTGTTGTAGAGAATATGAGTGTATAAATTTTTCTCTTTTCTTATTTTTCGCTCTTACAACAACTGACCAATCGCATGTCTTGCCGGGCTCTGCACTAATGTCATATCTATATAAATGTCTTTGTAAGTTTGTTTATTTGTTTGTTTGAGCATCACGCCTAAACGGCTGAACTGATTTTATTGAAATTTGGAAGCGTCAATAGGCTATAACTTTTTTTCCAGAAAGGGATAAACAGGGGGACAGGGGTAGCGAAGGGGTAGCGAAGCACACCGGGTCAAGCTAGTATCCATATAAATATATAAATGTCTTTGTAAGTTTGTATGCTTGTTTGAGCATCACGCCTAAACGGCTAAATCGATTTTATTGAAATTTGGAACGTATATAGATCCTTACTTGGAAGCGTCAATAGTTTATAATTTTTTTCAATATTTTTACCAGAAAGAGATAAACAGGAGGGAAAACTGGTAAAATTGGTACCTTTAGTTCTTAAACAATAATTACTAAACGGCTGAAACGATTTTTACTACGACAGGGATAGCGAAGCGCACCGGGTCAAGCTAGTATGTATATAAAAACAGATGTGTATGTATGATCCGTATGGAATCAAAAACCGCTAGACCGATTTTGATAAAATGTTCACGGAATCTTTAGAAAAGACTAGCGGCTTCAAATTTTTGCAAAAAAATTTGACTACCAAAAATTTTTTTTCAATTGGAGAAAAAAAATACTTTTTTTATTCCCAGCGTTCAAAGAATGACAATTATCATTTCGTTGCTTAACATCATTCTAAAAATTTTAATTTACAGTGGTGTACTCTGAAGTGAATGATTTGGTGTAAGCGAAGAAAGCAATACATTCCAATACATGTCCTCTACTATTAAAGTTCTTTTATATTATCAATCGATGATAAACAATTTTTGTTTACTCTTGCATATTAGGAGCATGAAAAAGAAATTTTCATACGAAATCTATTAAAAAAAATATATTTTGAATAACTCTCCGCATTCCACTTTTAATAAAACAATATAGGTTTTATTCAAATAAAATTTGTTTTCAAAAGGGCCGCAGAAACGGGAAGTGAACGAAAATCACGGCTTCAGCAAATGCGTCGCAGTGCATCTTCATTAAGTGCTGCAAAGACACCTCAACAGCATATCGAAAGACTAGAAGACAATCACTCCCGAATGGTTCGCTCAAGAGAAAGAATCGATTTAAAGTTGCTGGCATTTTATTACAACAAGTATGATGACTCCAGGAATCACAAGGACGTACTGCATTTTGAAGTTCTCTAGGAGTACCCGGGAATGTGCTGTTCGAACGGTAAAGTTATTGAGCCGCCTGAGCTGCTTCTAAGTTACATTTCCGGCGCCAATCCTATTTCCAAGCACTTTATTTATTTATTTATCAGTATTTCCATACAACAAGACATACATCTTTTAATTATAGTGTGGAACTAGGAGAAGTTGTAAAAATATTATTTAATACAATTTAATTTAAAAAGAAGTGTGAAAAATTTGAAAATGTTACAATCAAAATAATTTAAAATCAACAAACAAAATATAACAAAAGTTAACAAAAGTGAAAATTAAATACAAATTATCAAAAATACTTATCGTAAATACAATATTTTTTGTTTAAAGGATGAAGTTACGTTACATAATTGTTCAAATGTTTTGTTATTTCGGTTTTAAAAGTGTTTACGTTGCTGTTGGTTTGTGCTTTATTCAGAAGTCTGTTCCAGAGATGAATTGCGTTATAATAAAATTGCCATTCCGTTCTTTCATAATATCCAAAAGTGCAACTCATGCATTCAAATGACGTCGGCTTCATGCCCACCTTTAAAGTTCAATGCCAAATGTACCACAGAATTGGATCACTACTCCCGCTTCCCAAAGATGACGCGCAGTTCCTTCAAATTTATTTCACTGGAAATGAAGCTACAGAAGCCGAACGCTATCAACGAACATGAGTGTGCAAAAAATTCTTGAACATCGGAAATGGAAAAATTCCAATTGATCCCACCACAAATTAGATTTCGTTCCCGAACTTCTGCCAAATCCAAATTAATATTCAAACCGTTATCGACAAGATCTTACAACCAACTACAAAAATTCGGATTGCCTGTGGGAATATGTGGGAACAATTTTGGCACCAACAAATTATGATGTTAACAAGCTCAATTGAATACAATTGATACTGCCTGGCGAAACAACAAAATACAAATCGCTTGACACAGTAACGAACGAAGAACATGCCGTCGATTATCCCACAGAATTTGTTCTATATAGTTTTTAATAGGTATTGCAATGTGGCCGAATGTTGTAATGATGGAATATTGCAGTTTCATGTATGACCGCATATTCTGGGAGCATTTCGGCCAATGCTTAATTCAAACGAATCAGTTTTGTCCGCACAGGTTTGCAGGAATGGTCTTGCCAGATTTCAGCAGCTCATATGATTAAGGAATCTTTTGGACCATTGGCGCAGTGAATATTTGGCTTTGGTGTCGATTAGGCTGGTTGGCCGGGGTTCCCGACAATCTCTTACGCTTCGGGTTATCGTAAGGGATCCATTTTTCATCGAAAGTAATAATTCGGTGAAAAATTTTTTCTTTTATAGCGTTCAAACATCATTTCGGAAATGGAAAATCGTCTTTCAAGGTCTCTCGGTTTCAATCTTCATGGAGTATTGCTTCCAATTCATGGTCTTCAAACCTTTTTGGCTGTCCTGGGGGATCTTTGTCTACCGTCTGCAAATCACCGCTTCTGAAAAGTGCATCAGCGGCACTACGTTGGTATAAAACTCTTCGAAGTAAAACAAACTTTTTTGTTTACACTATAATGTTCAACAACTAATTGAGAATAAATGACAGGCCCTTCAATATGCCATATAAGTTATTAAAAACGAAAACCGCGTTCAAAAAATGCGTCATTTATTGTAAATCCCGCATTTTTAAGCCATACACCCAATATTATCGAAAAATTGTCTATTGAAAACTTTTTAAAACTTATTTAATTAACAAAATATTGGAAGACATTTAGTTTAAAGTACAGCCCTCGTATTTCTGTATATAATCATTTCATAAAACGAGGTTAAATGAATAACCATCCGAGTTGAAGGAAAAGAATCGAAAAAGAAACAGTCACAGTCACAGCAAATGCTCAAATAAAATGAGATGCAAAGTGACTACGAAAAACATCACATTTATTTTCATTTTGTAACTAATTTAGATACAAATGTATAGATATGGAAAAAAGTTTTATTCTTGCAATTTGTGAACACATTACATTGTATACTGAACAGTGTTACAAATGGCAAATTTACTGAAATGATTTTATTTTGAAATCCAAAGGTTTTTCTTAAAATATAATTTTGAATCCAACTTATATTCTTTAAGAGGAAGTTTTCTCTGTCTGTCCTGTAAAGCCAACTGAAGTCCGTTACAACATTCCTTTATTCCCACAAGTCTTCAGCCATTTCTTAAGCGATCTGATTTACTATACCTCTTTTATATGCTGGAATTTCCTGTTTTATTAAACTTAAACAAATTCTGAAAAAGGATACTCCATTGCTTTTTTACATTGACATCCGGAATTTAAAAGAAAACCTTGAAACATTAACATTCCAAACAAATTTTATACCACTGTTTGAAAATCAAAACAAAAACATTAACAAGTTGTGAAATAAACTTAAAACAAACATTTTGAAACAATGCTTAAATACTTACAGAGACAGTGGCGCAGGCGCATACAGCCTCCAATAATAATTTTGCAATTTCTTGGAAATTTTTATGTTGAACTGAAGTCATAAGAATAAAAGCAACGTACCTTAAAAGTTCTCAAGAATCTTTATCTCTCTCTCGTTTCATGTTTGCACATTTGACCATGCAACTCCAAGGTTTCTTTCATGAGCAACTTCTCCGTTTTTTTCTTGCTTATAAAGATTTCTATGATTTGCAGGACCATTTGATGATGGTGGGACCATATTTATGCCCCTGTTCATACACAGACGGTAGTAAGTAGTACATGTATGAGTGCGAGTTGTTAATGAAAATTAAATAAAGAAAAGAAACAATTAAGAGTCGTACAAAAACAGTGAAATAAAAACAAATCTGTTAATATTCGTTTGTTGGTCAAATCTTTTAAATGCCATTGTTGCTGGCGGACGCTGTTGGTGTTAGAGTTGTTGGGGAGTAGCTTGTATGTATTTATTCAGCAAGTTGTTTGGATACTTATGCTTGAATTACTTTGTGAATTCAATTTGTGTGCATGACTGTATGGATATCACGGGTTGGGTGGATGATGATGATGCTACTGCCTGCTGATGTAGTTTTTTTCTACAACCTTTGGTTAAAAAAGGGGTTTGAGAGTACTGTGGCTGTCGTTATCTTGTCATGTCAAAATAAACTTACGAAATATTGTTATGCATTGTGGTTGTCGTTGCCACTTTTAATGTGTGTGAACTAGGGTGGCCCTTATATTGCAAGACTTTCAATGCTCCCAAGGTCTAGAATTGTTCTCTGTCATATAAAACATATAATCTGAAAACTGTAGCAAACATTTTAGTTGATATTTCGAGTTGTGGGTCAAAGTAGACATATTTTTTTCAAAAAAAAATAAAAAAATACACTTAGAAATAGTTTTTATATTTAATTTAACCATAGATGTTTTAATATAAAAAAATGTCTGCCAATCATAACCCATTACAACTTGATAACAAAAAATATCATAAAATTTCATGCATTTCTTAAATACCCAAAATGTTTTTTAAACTAAATTTTAAAAAATCTTCGTTTCTGAAGCTATCTGGCAATAAAAAGTTGTTAGCAAAAGGTAAATTTAAGTATGAAAACCTTACAATTTCATTGCCAGACAATTGTCATACAATAAATTTATCTGGCAACAAAAATTATCAGTTCACTCGGTTGTCAGATTGTTGTATGGCAAAAATTGCCACATCCGTGTCAGAACTTTCAAATCTTTTGAAACAAGAATTTGAAATTCTTCATCAGTGCCTTGCGCTGACTATTTTTTTTTCGAGTTTTTCCAAATTGCAATTGAAAGAGGTGCGGAGATTTGCCCACTTTCCTTTGCAATCGTTTAAACTTACGTGGATGGCATCTGCGAACTCTTGCCATAAAATATCTTTTGGAAGCTTATACTCAGCGTAACCAGTATCCCATTAATTTTGCCATGCCTCAAATTCCTCGACAAGTTTGATCATATTTTCGCGTGACCACTCGGATTCCACTTTTTAGCGGTAGGATTTTAGTTTGAGCCATGATTTTTACCGCCTTCAGAGCCTGTTGGCGACTGGATAAAAAAAGTCAAGTCATTTGGCTCAATGCTGCAATCTATGATGCAGGTTTAATTAATTGAAATGTCGCTATGCATTTTTTATTTAATTTGTTTTTTAATATTGTTTCAATTTTAATTTTTAATACTATTGTTATGTTTTTACCTTTTAAAAACGGGGTTTATTTCCTTTAAATAAACCGGATACTTTTGATTGCAAATAAAAGCAGTTTTAGTAGTTTAAAATTGTAACAACTCTTTATTTATTTAAAAATCTACAACAACAACAGTTCAAATAGTCACTCAGTGTCTTTATACACGTTTATCAATTCGCAGAAATGCACACACACTTTATAATGTACAAACTTAAATATACAAGCCAGTTGATGTTAACTCTAACAGCGCCTATGATAAACTCTACTCACTACTGCAAACTCTGCCACTATTTATACACACGCCATTAATCTTGTACGATGATCTTAACGGACAACTATAACATTCGAATTCTAGAGCTTTCGAAGTTAATTTTAGCAGTTTAAACATTTAGTGTTGCCATACTTATAAACAATGCTAGTAACTGCATGCTATCAACATTGTTGATGAGTAGTAGTTTCTACTAATGGACGTATTTATAAATATGATGAATGTTGCAGGCAGTCGTTACAGACCGTTAAATTCAAATCGCTATTCCACATTCGTAACACTATAAATACGAACTTCTGTTTTTTTAAATGATCTGCTAATGATGCCATTGTCAGATGCATACATTTTGCACATCTGAAAATAAAAGTGTCTGGCAATTATCTTACAATAATCTGACAGTGGCGACGTAATGTGTTCACAAGATTGTCAAATGTTTGACCATATTATTGTCTTGCAATGTACAGACAATGCGTTTTCTGACAACGTTGCAAGGCGAAAATTGTAAGTTCACATGACTGTTAGACATTTTCTGCCTATAGTTAAATGATGATTAAAACTGCAAATTTTAAAGATGGTAACATTTAAGGGTTAGCTTGGGGACCGATTTGAAATTAACACATTTCGAGGTAATTTAGTTTTTTAACAAATTTGTTAAATTATATCTTAAAAATTTAGAACTTGGGAGCATAGAAAATAGCAAATGTGCAAAATAAGGGCCACCCTAGTATGTAAAATCCAAGTGCAAATGAGAAATACAAATATTTTTTGATTTTATTATTACTTACTGTAGACTGTTTGTTGAGTTCTTTTTTTGTATGGTTCCATTAAATTGTTACAAAGTATGTACGAACAATGTAGTACTTCTGATGTCCTTGTCATTTTATCACATCTTGATAAATTGCAAAAATGGTTGATAACTCGATGGTCTACAGACAATATTTCGATACCTTCAACTTTATTTTTGTATACAAAATGTTAAAATTACTTTGAGTTTCTATAGGAAACTTATTGATAACTTGAATTTTCTTTATTATTTATTATCGATAACTTTATTATTCTGTAGAAAATTTATCTAAATTTGAACTTTCTATAGAACATTTTTCAATAATTTGAAATTTCTATAGAAAATATTTCGATGACTTGAAAATTCTATGAACATTTTTCAATAATAATAATAAATTTATCGATAGCTTTATTATTCTGTAGAAAATTTATGGAAATTTGAATTTTTTATAGACAAATTTTCAATAATTTTAAATTTTTAGATAAATTGAATTTTCTATAGAAAAGATTTCATACATTTCATCAAAAACACTACTGCTTTTTCTTTGTATCAGATTTAGTTTATTTTGTAGAAAAAAATAATTTTTTAAATACATATACATTTATTTCTACATTGTGTATCCAGGAATTCTGTAAATTGCGAATTTGAATAACAAAGTAAGCTAAATACAATCGGAAAATAGTGTCTGTAATTGATTTTCGCTGAGCTTTTAACATGTAGTTGCCACAAATGTAACAAAACACATTAGGATTATAAATACAGCATGTCATCTTACTGACTTCATGAAATAATATAATAAGAGAAATTATATTTATAAAAAAAGAAGGAAATTAAAGCAAAGTTTTATTTTTAAGGCGTTCACCTTTCAGAAATATTGATTGTTTAAATAGTTTTTTCTTATAATTTAAAAATAAATTTGGAGATATTTTACGATCACTCTAATCTACAAAAATAAATCTTTAATTTAAGTATAATCATGCAAGTTATTAGAAATATTACAAAACCTTTAAATTTTTTTTATAATTAGATTTTTGATATGTTTTTATTGGAGATCGTAAAAGCCTTTTACCAAAGGTCAATCATAAAAAAATTAAACTGAAAAGAGTTAACTTTCAGCATTCTTGCGATTTCACCAATATATCCTGGAATATAGATCAATAAAATTGATGTCAAAGAACAGATCATTTTGTGTAGAATACAAAAATGTTTTTTAATTTTAGTCTCCATTTAGGCAATATTCAACCAATAAAACAAATAAACAAGTAATAGAGCTATATTCAGCTATGCCGAATCTTATATACCCCTCACCAAATTATACTTTAAAATAAAAATTTTAAATATTTTTAGGTAAACTAATTTTTTTTTTTCAAAATTTTTTTTTTTTCAAATTTGTCATGGATTTTTCCTTATATCTCAGCCATTTGTGGGCCGATTGCGTATATTTTAAACAGCAAACGAGCCGGAATATATTGATGTATGAATCATGTACATAAGGGCTACAGAAAGTTGATTTCAACATACAGACGGATAGATAGTTTTGAAAATTAAATACAAAGACTCTAAGTCCATTTTTATAAATTTTACAGGAGAGACAAAAAACAATCATACTTTTTTTTTTCGTAAACATTTTTGAAATCAGTAAATACATTATTTTTTAATTTTTCTTTGTTTTCTATGTGCGTAAAAGCAAAATGAAAAAGTAAGTATTTGCCGAGATAAAAGCTTTTTTGGACTTAGAGCTTTTTCTATTGCTTAATTTGTATTTTTTCAGGGACTTAGGTCTTTTTCGTAGAACTTGTTTTTTATTATAATTCTAATTTACATCAATAAAAGTAATTTACTTGTTTTGCTTTTTTATTGTTTTTATTCAAAAAGCTAATAATGTGTAAAAAAGCTAATAATGTGTAAAAAAGTAAAAAGAGAAACATAGTTAATTCAGAAATATGAATAACAATACACTCTACAACAAATTAAGACTTTTTGATTGGAACAGAATAGCAACCCTATAATTCTAACAGGGCATGTTGAGCAGATAATTTTTGTAGAAAAAACTTATAGTACAGCTGGTCTGAGTTTTTTTTTACAGTGGGTCAAAGTTTTAATTTTTTGGTCGAATCGAGCATTATACTAATTGCAAAAAAGTAAGAAAGTATAGTCAGTGAAGCCCGGCCATATGATAACATACACCGAGAAGATGATTATAAACAGTTTTCTGTTAAAATTTATATGGACCAAACGCCATAAAATTAGGTGGCATGTCTTCTGAAACTAATTTGTGTTGGATTTTATTTGAATACAAACATTTTTAAGAAATCTATACTCGTTAAAATGATTTTCGGAAGTGGGCCATATATGGGAGCTATGACTAATTATGGACCGATCACACCAAATTTTGGGGGTGCGAGTTAGGCTTATATAAAACTTATTTGTGCTGAATTTGGTTTGAATATCTATATAACTAAGATATTTCATTCTTAAGAAATAATGAACCACCCCACTACGGTGGTGTAGGGTATAAAAAGGTGTAAGTTAATGTGTGAGAGATTTCTTTTTATCACAGTTACGTTGTGGAATTTTATGAGGATCATTTTTGTGGAAGAACTTAACCCTCTACCTCCTCTCTTTAGGGGCCAATTTGACATCTTGTCGACAAAATCAAAAAAGTCCTTTCAAAAAGGACATTTAAGAATTAAAACATTCTACGAAAATTTTTGCCGGAAAATATTAGTGGTAGATATCTTTCATTCTGTAACAAGTAAATTTTTTTGTTCATAGAAAATTTATCTATAACTTTGGTTACTTATAGCCAATAACTTTGATTTGAATTTTTTTTCTATAGAAAAGTTATTGATACCTCTTTTTTCTGCAGATTATTAATCGATAACTTTTTTTTTCTGTAGAGGAGTTAACGATTACTTTAGTTTTTTTTTAGAAAAGATATAAATAACATTTGTGTTTTTCTTTTGATTTTTCTTTTGTTCGAATAAAACAAATAATTTAAATAAGAGATTTTAACTTGTTGAAATAAAATAACAAAACGAATAAAACTATTCAAATACAGTAAAAACTTGATAATCCGAATAATTGATTCGGACCCTAATCCGGATTATCAAATAATCCGGACTACCGAATAATAATTTAAAAACATTGTTATGCATTTAAAACACATATCTAATAATACATTATATTTAAGAGTCATTTAAATAAATGATTATATTTTGTTTTGCAGAAGTTGTTTGCAGCAAATAAAGAAAAAAAGTTGAAGTAATAACTAATACAGTTTGTATTTGCAATCCGGCTTAAAAAGTTATAAAGATTCAATTAATCTGGATTATAGAGGACACAATGTATTGAAATCTGATGTGGGGATTACTGAATAATCCGAACTAACGACGTGCGGATTATCAAGGTTTTACTGTAATTCAAATTTATCAAATAAAGTAAGTTAAGTTTTTTTCTTCGATAAGTTGTACGTAAAGTCATATCTTTTGAAGTCAACGTTAACAACATCACTTAAATAAATTTGGAGACCATGTACTTCGTCTATTTCAATGTAATCATCATCAATATCATAAGCGGACCCTGCAATTCCATGACCTTCAAAAACCATTTCAAAACCTCTCAGTTATTTTATACCCTACACCACCATAGTGGGGAGGGTATTATGCATTTGTGCTGATGTTTGCAACGTTCAAAAATATTTGTCTTACACCCTCTTAAAAGTATACAGATCAGCTCACATCCTGAGTCTATTATACGGTGTCCGTCCGTCTGGCTGGTTGGCTGGCTGGCTGGCTGGCTGGCTTTGCTCCAAATATACGGAATTCATGTCACCTAATTTTATGATGATCGATCCAAAATTAGTCATTGCTCCCATATAAGGCCTGCTTCCGAAAATCGCTTTAACGAGCGATTTGTTAATCACATAAAATTCAACAAAAATAACTTTCATATAGACATAAATCACACGACCTAATTTCATGGCGATCGCTCCATAATTAGTCATAGCTCCAATATAAGGCCCTCATCCAAAAATCATTCATGAAAATAAATTTTTGAAATTTTAAAAGAAAAATATTTTTGCTCATTTACTTAGTGTATTATACGGTCGGGCTTGACCGATCATACTTTCTTATTTGTTATTAAATAAATAATTTTTTTTAGAATTATAATTTCGTTCGATTAAGGATACCTGAATGGATATCCTAATAACTATAGTTGTCTATAGAAAAGTTATCGATAACTTTATTTTTCTATACAAACAGTTTCGATAAATACATTTTTTTAAAGAAATTTTCCATAACTTTATTTTTCATTATCAAAATTTTGCATAAACTAATTTTTCGATAATCCAAATTCCGAACCTCTTTTCCTCAATAACTACTAAAAAAAAATACCTCAAAGTGCTTAATCTGCCACCTTCAACAACTGTACACACTACATATATAAATTGCTGAAACTCTTATTCATTAAAGCTTTGTTCTTTTTCATTTTTTTTGCAAGCAATAAAATGTTGATGAGGTTGTATCGAGGATTCATTTGTCGAAAATTTGCCACAAATGCTTTTAAGCAACATTCAGTTAAGAATAAAAATGTATTTATTTTTCAGTTTTTGTGTCTTTTTTTGTTATTTGTATGTTCTTCAGTTTAATTTTATTATTGCTTGAATCATTGTTGTACGAGTATTGTATGCTTCAATGCATTTACTTTTTCTTAATGTGGTCGGTTGGTGGGTTCTGTGATTCTTAATAATTTGTTGTCGTTGTGGCGACTTAAGCCGTAAGTCTGTCTCTAGCACAGCGTATGTACCCCCATCCAGGGTATGATGATCATCATCATCAGCATCATCGTAATGATGCTGCTGCTGTTTCAGCTCGTGAGGAAGAGGAGGACGCTGATGCTGATGCTCATGATGATGATGACGATGACACAACATGAAAAGTTAAAACACGCTGAAAAATATTAAATACACTCCATTGCAGACTTTTGACAGCAAACGTAAATTTGTTGTGTGCTCGTTTTTTTTTTTTTATTCATTACCCTCACTAACACTAATGCATAAACACATACCATCATATCCACATTATCACATATTCACACTCCTTTTTTTTCATGAACAAAAAAAAAAAAACGCTGTTTTTTTTTCTTCCACCTTTTTTTCAACAAAATTATTTAAGACAATTCTTCTGTTGTTGCTTTTCAACTTGTTATTCGTTTAATTGCACTTTGTGTCCGAGATTTTTTTTCTGCGTTGCGTTGCTTTGGCAATTAAAATAGGGTACAAAGCGCAAAAAAAGCAGAAAAACGTTAAGACTCATAAAGTACATTTTTATGTGTTTCTGTACTCATCCTACCACATTTTGTCTGAGCATAATGTGATCCTTTTCTTGAAAATGAACTGAAATGAGACCTCAGTGTTTTTTTGCTTTTGCGTGCTGTATGTAGATTGTTTTGATGTGCCGTTTATCGCCAGGTTTCCATATATCATCAAATATTATGGCCTATTACAAAATTCTTTGTAACTTTGTTTACAACCTAAATGGGCACCCAGCATTAAGTAGATTGCATGTGTTAAAAACCATAAGTTCGGTGGCTTAAAAGCTCATGGAAATATAGTGCATTGTAGGTGAGATTCAAGGACAACAGAATACATACGTACATACATACATTTGCATTTATAGTGTTTCGTCTTTATATGTATGTGATGTCCTTAGAAGTTATTTAGAGAATTGTTCAGTGTGAATACTGATTATAAGTTTGCTCAACCAAATTATTATAGATATAGGAAACTAGCTCAAAAATTATATTTGTCATTAAGCTTTAGTAAAGCGATCGTATTATTAAAATTAGTTTTCGTCAGTAATCGCTTTAATCCAATTATCTGAGCTGAGCTCTATGTTTGCCATTAATTAGTGTTTATTTTGCAGTCTCCGATAGGATATGACTTCAAAATACTCTGAACTACGCAAATACATACTTGCATTTAATCAAGTTCTTTTTCGTTTTTAACCGCGATAACATTTGGGACATTATTCGTGCCAAAGGATTTTGCCATTAGTGAAAAAAATTTACTCAAATTTCAACACAGTTGTGGTTTTGCCCATATATAATTGATGGGGTCGCAAAAGAAAATTTGCAATAACAAACTTATCTATTTACCACTCATGGTTAGGGGGATAAAAAAAAATTGAAACTACTATTGAAAGTTGACTTAGCGAAAGAATCATTAAAAACACTTTTAGCACACCCTTCTCAAAGGCTATGAAATTTACCTGGTTTAGTATTGTCGCTCACATTTTTGTTTTGTTTTATTTTTAAGCTTTCCACTACATGTACAAGTATATAGTTATCTAATATTTGAACGCCATTTTTGTGATATATTTAAAATTGTTATTCCTCATTGCAAGAATACTGTTTGTTTTAGGTATTAACCACAAACCAAAAGAAAAAACTAAAACCCAATGAGAAAAAACTACAAATATTTTCGCTGTTACTTACTTACGAGTAGATTCAAATGGTCTAACATTTAGAATAATAATATTATTTTTTTCTGTCAAAATATTTTATCTGTATTTCTGTGTCAGAACTGGTACATATGGAATTGTTTGTATAGTTTTTTTTTTTTTGCTCAGCTTAAAGTACATGCGAATGCGAAATTGTGCTTCATCTCATCATTTGTCTGTGGTGGATGGTGGTTTTTCGTACAGACTGTTTAGAGCAAACATTTTTGGGTTAGTTTATTATGTGTGTGTTGTGTTTGGCTCTACCGCAATTCTTAGAAATGTAGGTTTTTTTTATGATTACTTTTAGAAAAAAGCACATTTTACTCATAAGGGTTTAATTTGTATTACCTGCAAATGTTGTTGTTTAGCAGCAATAATACTACGCCATTTTTTTAATTGTATATTTTTTACTTTATTTATGAGAACGTTTTGAAATAGTTGAGATCTTTTTATGGCAGTATTAGAATTGTTTGTGGAAGGGGGATCATGCGCCGCCAACTTCTTTTTGGATTAAAACAAGTAAGGAAGCTATATTCGACTGTGCCGAATTTTATATACCTTTCATCAAATTATAGTTTAAAATAAAAATTTTAAACATTTTTAGGTAAAAAAGATTTTTTTCTAAATTGCTTTTCAAAATTAAAAAAAAATTTTTTTTTTCAAAATAGTTTTCAATTTTTTTTTTAATTTTTTTCCAAATTTTTTTTAACAATTTTTTTTTAATTTTTTTAATTTATTATTGAAAAAAAATTTTATTGTTAAAAAAAAATTCGGATTAACAAATATTTTACCCGATTTTGACCCATTGTAGTTCCAAATTACTATAGCATTATATACATCGTTGCAATGAACTTTGAAATATCTATCATTAGATATCCATATTGTCTACATTAATGACTTAGTAGTCTAGATATAGATCAAAAATAGGCCAAAAATCGAGGTGGTCCGATTTTCTCGTTTTTAAATGGCGACAGATCCGGAAGAATTCCCGATATATTGATGTATCAATTATGTTTGTAAGTTTTTTGGGTGCTACGAAAAGTTGATTTAAACATACAGACGGACATGGCTATATAGACTTCGCTATCTACAACGATCCAGAATATATATGGGGCATTTCATGTCAAGTGAACCAACTTTTGAAATCGATGTCATCCATATAACTTATTACCTATTGTTCTTAGCAAAATGTGTCCAAAATAGCTTAGATAGCTATTTCTTTCGGAAAAACATTTTTTATTTTTAATTTTTTTCCAAAATCAAAAACATTTTTGACTTTTTCTTCAAAATGGGCCCATTTTATTTTTTTTTTCAAAAGAAAGCTTAGGTATTTTCCTTGAAGACCCGTTTGGTCGCTTAGTGGCATGCGAATGGGATATTATCAAAATAAGTGTTGAAAAATTGTGTCTGAATTACTTGTTGCAAATTTCATCCTAATCGGAAGACATCGATTTCAAAAGTTGGTTCACTTGTCATGAAATACCCCATATACATTGTGGGGTCGCAAATGACAAATGTAGAAATTACAAACGGAATGACAAACTTATATATACCCTTGCCATACATTTTTTTCGAAATGGGAAACTCGACATGTTATTCTTATTTTTTATTAATTTATTAATTGTTTCAACGAAATGGGAACATTTTTATGAAAAATTTTCGATAAAATAATTTTTTTTTTTAGAAAAAATTTCGATATTTAATTATTTTTTCTACAAAAAATTTATCGAAAATTTTTTTTAATAGAAAAATTATCTTTCTTTTCTAAATTTTACAATAGAAAAATTATCGATTACTCAAGTTTTTCCATACAAATTTCGATAACTTAGATTTATTATGAATTTTGCAAACAAATTATAGATATCTTTTTTTCTATAGACACATTTTCGATATCTTATTTTCTCAATAGAAAAATGATCGACTCGGTATTCGCGACTAATTAAAAACCAAACCTGTCGCGAAAACTAAATTTTCGCGAAAACAGAACCCAAAATTCTATTGTAGAAATGTATGTAATTTTTAAAAATAGAATCCTTTTTATTGATATTAAACATTTTTAAAAAATTGGAGATTTTGAGTTGCTTTTATGGCAAATTATTTGTTAAAACAGCAACTGAATTACGTGCTGTTGTCGGCTTATCATTTTCCAAAGCCAATTATATGCATATTTTTATCGATGTTAAACAATCGTCCACTTTAATTTTGTTATCTTCATTTCCACTATCATATAAATACTCCGACTCATATCTGATAATTCCATTTGCTCCTCATTACTTTCCACATGAAATTCTTCTTGAATTCAATTGTTTATGTCAGCATTCGTGAAAAGATGTTTCGTACCAATTTGAGGTAAAAGTGTACCAATAGTTGAAAGATCTTCGTTTTCTTCCTGAATTATATTTTGTAGAATATTTGAGGTTATGTTATCCTCTTCACTCCATCCAGTACCGAATTCGAGCAAGGCCTTCAAGGATTTTGATATTTTATCCCAGGACGTAGCTAGAATCTGAACTCAAGCAAGTTGTGTTTTTATAATTTGAAGTTGATAACGTTTTGATCTAACGGTTGAATATGTGCAGTGCTTCTTGAAGATAGCTTTGTGTATATCAATAGTAACAGCAAGTTGTGAGTGAGTTAGTATACCGTATACGGTGTTAGAATTAACAGCAACCGTACTACCAGTATATGTATTAAAAGAGAGTGACTTTTTAATTTGTTGTGTTAATTTAAATATATAAATAAAAAGTTGTTACAATTTGTAAACTCCTGATAACGTTTATTTGCATTTAAAAGAATACGATTTAGCTAAAGGAAATAAACTAGCGTTTTTAAAAGGTAAAAAGGCAGTGGGTGGTAGATTCATTGCTATAATTAAACCGTCATCCCTATTCAGTTCCTCAACTGGGTGACACGTCGCGTTATCCAAAAATTTTCGGACCCAAAAAATGTTTACTTATGAACAACTTACTTTTACTAATTGGTAAAAATTAACTTACGTGCACGCAGAAAAAAAAATATAGTTGTGCATGTTTACTCTAACCATTTCAACATTTTTAACAATATAATAGACACAGTAACTATTTATATGATTGTGGTAACAATAATATGGTTAATTTACGATTCACATGATTGTATCAACCATATATATTGTTACAGTAAACAAGTATATGTTTGTGACAACCATTTTTATGATGAATCATTTTATCATAATATGTCGTTCTCAGATTATGATATCCATAAGCCGAGAGCAATATAATATGGTAAGTCCTTCACCATATCAATGGTTGTCGCAAACACAAACATATATATGGTTACAGTAAACAAGTATTACTGTATCATATATATGGTTGATACAATCTTGTGAATCGTAAATTAACCTTATTATTGTTACCACAATCATATAAATGGTTACTGTGACTATAACATTGTTATCAAACTTATAAAAATGTTGAAATGCTTACAGTAAACATGCACAACTATATTTTTTTTCTGTGTGTGGGGAACAAATTCGTGTTGGAACAAGCCCTTGTTACAGGATTATTGAGAAAGCATTTAAAGGCTTGTGAGTTTTTCGATTTTTCAACAATTTCAGTTTGTCTGTGCTCTTTACATATTTTTCTTCCGGGAGTCGTTTTCTCATTACACGTGCCAAGAGTGTGATTTGAATGCATCCTATAATATAAACCAGATTCGTCGGCATTGTCGGCTCATCAACATAATCCATAAACACTTTCACAAATGAATCAATAAGATGAGGTTTCGAAGACAATTTATCGCCCGTAATTTTTAAAAATCTTATTCCATGTCGACGCTTAAATTTCTTCAACCATCCTCCACTGGCATTGAAATCTGAATTGGTTTGATAAATTTTGGAATACAAATGACTGGCTTTTGATCATAAAATCGTTGCTGTTATTGGATAATTGGTTTTCCTTCACAGAGAAAACAGATTCGTGATTGCAACCAAATCTGTTGCCAATCGAATGATTCTTCCTTAGTGACCGAATTTTACAGTTGTGACTACAAAATTTTGAAAGGGGTAACAAAAGTTTGGTTTCTTCAACAGAAATTCTTCTTTATCAACTGACTTTCTGTTGACAGAACCGAAAAATTCTATGTGTGCAACCGAATCATTCGATTGGCAACAAATTTGGTTGCTATCAGGAATCTGTTTTCTCTGTGTTTGTTTTACAAACCACTTATAGCATTTTTTCCATTCTTGGGTACTCAGCTTTATTTAAGGTGCCACGTTTGCCAGGGCCACTTTCTGTTTTAAGTTCGAACTTTGTTAATGAATTTTCTTGCTTTATAATGCGGTGCAACTTGTAATTCACGGAAATGGAATTTATGGAATCCTCACTTTAACATTTTTTTAAAAATCTCTAATTTTAGAGATATCGTTGGTTTTAAGATATGTTGAACTATTCCCATACTAGATTGACCCGGTGCGCTTTGCTACCCCTGTCGATGTAAAAATCGGTTCAGCCGTTTAGTAATTATTGTTTAAAACTAAAGGTACCAATTTTACCCGTTTTTCCCCCTTTTTATCCCTTTCTGGTCCAAGTATTGAAAAAATTTATAGCCTATTGACGCTTCCAAGTAAGGATCTATCTACGTTCCAAATTTCAATAAAATCGGTTCAGCCGTTTAGGCGTGATGCTCAAACAAACAAACAAACAAACAAATAAACAAACAAACAAACAAACAAACAAACAAACAAACAAACAAACAAACAAACTTACAAAGACATTTATATATTTATATAGATAAAGAGATGTATTTACACAACAAATGACACAAATAAACTTATAAAATTGATTATCAAAATCATCCAAGTAGGTTAATAAACCAAAAGACGGGGATTTCCTTTTTTTGGTTACAGACAATGTAATCAAATTTAAAAAAAAAAACGGATAAAACTCGCGAAAATAGAACCCGTTTTTCGTAAACTCTCGCGATTATAGAACCTTCAATATTAAAAATTAAGCCGTCGCAATAATGGCTAGTCGCGAATATTTATCTTGCACTGTATTTATTTTTCTATACAAAATTAAGCATAACTTTATTCTTCTATAATAAAAGTTATTGATAGTTTAATTTTTCTATAGAAAAACCTCGATTGTTAAAATTTTTATTTTTTTTTATTTTTTATCATTGTTTGTTTTGAGCTCTACTTTTTCCAACGTTTCTCCAATTTGTTTATTCTTCCAAAAAATAAGAAATAGTCACTTGGGGCTAAATCTGGTGAATGGGGCGGAAGAGGGAGTATTTCGTAACCCTAATTAAAGGATCATCATGCGGTAAGCTTTCTTATACCCAAATGATCATTCAAAATTGAAACCACAGAGCTATGTGAAATGCCTATGGCTTCCACAATCTCTCGCACTTTCAATCACCGATCGGCCAATACCATAACGTGATCTCAACTGGGCATCCACAACGTTCGGAATCTATCATGCTTGTACGGCCACAATGAAATTCATTAAACCACTTTTTACCACTGAAATTAATACAGAGTTACCGTTGTACTACTCAAGCGTAGCCATTATTTGAGTGATGTTTTTTTCCATAAAGCATACGAAATTCAATTTTTTCCAATTTCTCCTAAAGTCACTAGGTAGTCTGCTATCAATGGTAGTAAAACACAAACTAAGTGACGCAGCTTGTTAAAATTATGACAGGAGTCAACTGACAGATGCTTTTTAACAGGAGTAGTGTTGCCTTTATTTAAATTAGCTCTTTAGTGAATGTCTTGAAATATAAAAATCTCCGAGTTTTAACAATAATTTCGATGTTCGAAAAACTAAAATTTTCCAAAGAATCTAAATATATAAATTTTAGTGTAAAAACTAATTCACAAGAATTGTTTTACTACAAAAATTTATTAATATTTGGCAAAAACTAAAATTTCTGTCGAAGTTTTCAAAGTTCGAAAACGCAAATAAATTTCAAAATTTCGAACATTGTTTAAAAAGTTTATCATTTCAATTAATGTTCTAAAATATTAAAATATTTGAGTTGTAACAATATTAATTCTTTCTAAAAACATACAAAATTCAATGTTCGAAAACACGAACTGAATTTCGAAATTTCGAACAGTCTTCCAAAAAAATCATAATTTTGAGAGGATATTAACTAAATATTATAAATATAAAAACTGTAAGCCTTAATATCAATGTTCGAAAATCCGCTTTTCTAACAAAATTTTACAACTCCATATTGTTTCACTTTTTCCTAAACCTTCTACCGCTTGTTATTCCTACGCGTATACTCCTATAAATATTTGCCTTAGATGTTGTGTGTTTATGAGTGAATAATGGCGGTTTAAAACTGCAAATGGTCTAACATTTAATTTAACTTTGTACTTAAAATATCTTTGTTATTTTTTCCCCTGTAGTTTTTGTTTTACGTTTTTTTTTATATTCACTGTCCTACTCTACTAGTCCTGTCTTGCAATGACCATAAAACACAAACACAAGTCGTGCTTATATCTACGGGCATGAAGAAGATGTGTGTAGATGAATGTATAATTCCCAGTCTCTAATGGTAAGTATGGTTGTGACCATAAGGACGGACACATTTGTGGCCTTCATTGCTTTTAATGTTTAGTTTTTTTTTTTCACTCATATTAAAGGCACATAACGCCGAGTTAAAGGCAAAAGGAATGATATACAAATAATAAAAAAAATTAAATAAAAAGAATACAACTTAGAAGATAAAAACAAAAAAAATAATACCAAACAACAACCATCATCATCAGGCAGGCAAACATTATGGTCGTCACACATTTTGAGAGTGGAGTAGAACAGGAAAATAAAACTAAGTCAAAGTAGAGGTTAGAAGGCAGAGTTTTAAAATAATAAAGACATCACTTATAAAAATATCAAAATTTAAGGAAAGCTTTTGGAAAAAAGATTTTATAGTAAAAGCTTCTTTATGAAAAATTGTTATGAATTCTATTATTTGGAAAAAACTCCTTTATCGAAAAATCTTTTACTAGTTAAAGTTTAATTTAATAAACAGGTTCTTCATGTTTTTGGATAAAGCTTTTTGTGTAAAAATCTTTTTCCGAAATAAATTTATCCAAAAAAATATTGTTTTTTGTATTTTTTTTTTTTTTTTGATAAAAAAGAATTCCTTTAAAAAAAAAGCTTAATTATTAAAAAGTTTTTATTTATAAAATATTCGTTCCTTTTAAAAAGTTTTTTGAAAAAGCTTCTTGTGGGAAACATTTTTTTGAAAAAGTTTCATTATTAAAAAAGTTTCATAATTAAAAAAGCTTTTATGTAGAAAATAAAGCTTTTTTGTATATACACTTTTTTTCCTTTAAAAACGTTTTTTGGAAAAGCTCCTTTATGGGAAAACATTTTTTGAAAATCATAATTAAAGAAGCTTTTATGTAGAAAATAAAGTTTTTTTGTATATTTTATAAAGCTCTTTGTAGAAAGAGTTTTTTTTTTTTTTTGTAAATAATGATTTTTGTGGAAGTTCTCTATTTACAATTATCATTATGAAAAAAGCTTTTATTTGAAGAAGATTCTTTATGAAAAAGCGTCTTGTGTATTTTGATAAAGCTTTCTATAGTAAAAGTTTTTTTTTAAATAATGCTTTTAATGGAAGATCTTTGTTAAAAAAAAAGATTTTTTCAAATTTGTAAAAAAGCTTTTTTTTTTGCTTGTTATTTTAAAAAAATAACTTTTTTAAAGCCTTTTCCTTAAAAATTATATTATGACAGCTAAAATATCATCTCTAGTTTTATTTTAGTTGTTTTTTTCAGTTTAGACCAGAAGTTCCACATTCTTTATATAAATATTTTTAATGAATTCATTCCTTAAAAGCTCTTTGTAAATAGTTGTGCCAACGCGAAATGAGTAAATGTGAAAAGTATCGTATTTTGTTATGGTACAGGGCAGGGTATGTTTTTGTTTGTTATGATATCGTATCGTATCATTTTCGCGACTACTTTGCCGTCATCCTCCGTATGTTCTGTTTTCACTTTTTATTATAAATTCACGATGATGTTTTTTTTTGCAGAAGTTTTTTTTCTGTTATGTATTTTAAGGCTTTGTAACCAAATGGAGTTAGAAGTGCGGAAATTGTGAAATAGTATTTATTGTTGCTGTTGATGTTGTTGCCTTTCATATCTTTAAAGGTTTGTTGTTGCAAAGTGTGTTGTTATGTTTTTATTTATTTTTTTTTAATTTAAAGAAAAAAAAACCTAAAACTGTGCCAAACCAGCTTTTAGAATATTGGTCAAACTTCAGTTGTAGCAGAAGCTGTGGCATGAGAGTTTGTAGTGCGTTTGTTTTCCTTTTTTTTTTTTTTTTTGTTCTTTGCCTCGTTTTAATACATTCAACACAGCAAAAATATTTCAAGGGAGGTAAGAAAGCCAGTGCAGAAAGAAAAAAACAGTGGAATAAAAAAAACCATATGACGAAATTTAGCTTTTAGGTCGGCAGGTCTTTGGTTTTTACTAGATAATAATAAAAACAAAAACAAAAACAGCTGTATGTAAGACTGAGAATCGGACACACATATTATCAAATGTATCATCAACATACTTTTATTTAAATACAAGAGTATTTGATATAGTGAGCCTGTAGGAAATTTCCTAAAGATATCTTACATGAATACTTTAACATGATATCAACATCCCTTACACTTTCTCATATACTTTATAAAGTGTCAAAAGAATAAAGTCAACAGGTATCCAATACCTAGTATTGATACTTAAGTACTATAGACAACTCACTGCTTTTGTCCTTCTGACATTTCTTTGATACAATATATCTCTAATACATTTGTTACTTATTACATTTTCTGAAAGCCTGTGTTTTCCTGTACGATTTGCCTTTGTATAATTTTTCCATCGGACCAGTACTTTAGAATATAAACATTTATGACCTCTTTTCTTCCGATCGTCCCCACTGTGTTAGATTTAAAGGGAATTATCAAGACTTTTGGAACCAGCATATGCTACAAAACTTTTGTGAGAGAGACAAATGAAAATATTTCTAATAGTTTTTTGTTCCAATTTTAATGTTATTTTAAGTATTTTCTTTCTTAATAAATACCACAAAAGTTTGACGGCTTGGATTTTTTTAATATTTTTCCCAAAGATAGACGGCCTAAGATAATAAACCCATATATGTTTCACATTATGAACGCGCAATTATAAACTTTTATACAGATTGTTAGCATACTCTACAATATTTTGATTTTAAATTCTGTCTAAATTTCCTAGTGGGCAACTGCTGTCCTTGAGTATTTTAAAATGGAGCAAACATAGACACACATACACACACCAGCATACTAAATCTTCCACAAACACACTTTTAATTTTAATCAAGAATTCTGGTGTTTTACTCCAAGACCTCATTCAATCCATTCATCTACTGCTTTTGCTTTTGATTACGAGTTTACACTAACACTAGTTTACATTTGACAGTATTTAGTAGATAAAACATGTCAATTTAGTTTCTTTTTTATCACTATTTTGAGAATTTTAAGTTTTAAGAGCCACCAATGGCAAATTATTTTCTAAGTGATGAACATGTTTAAGAAATTTTAATGAATATCGTTATTCGGATAAAATTTCAACTGTATGTTTGACTTAAACACACATCAAATAACACTCCATGCATTTTATTGAGTGCAATAGAGACAAATATCATTTATATGTTGCATGTAAATATACTGTTTTGCTTTATATATAATTTCCCTCCTCCACGATGTCATCTAGGACACATGTCAATATGGAGTACCTGCTCTATGATTTTCGTTTGAAATTGTCACATTCGGTGTTAAAGAGCCAGTATGCCGTCCTGGTTCATGGTTATGTAACCGGTTCTATAATCAATGATTTTTCCCTGAAATTTAAACCTACAAAACTAGTTCAAGGGAATCATTTAATAACAAACACACTTCCTTAAGAACTTTTCCAGAACTAGTTCTTCCATCAGTATTTATTATTCGAAATGGTTATACAGGGTTTTTCAACAAGAGGTGTTATTTTGGAATTCAAAGAAAAGTTACATTTTTTGAGATAAATGATCGGCTGTATATTTCATAATAAAGAGGAAGATATGCCGTTAATAATGAAAAACAACATCAACCAAATGGCCACCACGACCACGCTTATAGGACCATATCCATTTTATGAAATTTTCCATAACCAAATCGCAAAGTGGCTGCCCTATGTCCTCAATAGCCTCACGAATTCTATCTTTGAGTTCTTGAATCGTCGCGACGCTGTGCTGTTGGCGTAGACCGTATCATTCACGTGGCCCCAAAGGAAGAAGACGCAAGGTATTAAATCGGTGGCCAATTGTGATCGCCTCTTCGAGAGATAATAATAAGAACCCAATCAGCAAAGACACGACGTTGTTGATGATCGGCCGGCTTGAGTTCTTGTGTTAACTGAACTTTATAAGTCTGAAGACCCAAATCATTATTCAAAATACGGTGTACTGACGTTTGTGGAATGCCCAATTCAAAAGAACAACGAGGAATAGACACTTTCGGCTACAGCAGCAATATTCTCAGTTGTTCTTGAGCGACTTGCAAGGGTTTTATTCTTCACATCACTAACTAGTCCCATCAGCTCGAATTTTTTCACCAATTTCTGTATTGCGGTCCGACAAGGTGCTTCACGACGACCCAAAAATGCTTTAGTTTTTGCGAACTGTGACTGCAAGATTTTCACCATTTTTGTAGTGAATTTTAATAATTTCAATGCGTTGTTGAAGCGTGTATCGTTCCATTTTTATACCCTTCACCTTCGTGAGAAGGGTCTGTATAAATTTGTCATTCCATTTGTAATTTCCACAATATAATTTTCCGACCCTATAAGGTGTATATATTCTGGATCCTTATAGATAGCGGAGTCGATTAAGCCATGTCCGTTTATCTGTTGAAATCAATTTTCTTCGAGATCCAAATCTTCAATAATTCTGTAAGACATGCTTTCAAGAAGTTTCCTATTTAAAATCATCAAAATCCGTCCATAAATAAAGGAGATATGAGCAAAAATCCGAGACAACCTCTGAAAATTTCATCTAAAAAAGACAATTTATTGCATGCTTTGACAAAAAAGCAACAAAACGTACATATGTTTGGATGTGTGTTGGCTTCATTGCTTTGCGTATTTTGCTTTTGTTTTTTTGGTGGTTCGTTTGGCGTCGTTGTTTTTATACTCTTCACCTTCGTGAGAAGGGTATATATAAGATTGTTATTTCGTTTGTAACTTCTACAATATAATCTGTTCGTCAGCAATTAAATGTATAATTTTTAAAAGTTTTCTTGATATATTTAGGTTGCTATACGCTGAAAGTGGTCAATTAATGCATATACAACAAGGGTGAATGGTATATAAGATTCGGCATAGCCGAATATAGCACTCTTACTTGTTAGTAATGGCGTAGTTTCTACTTGTCAAATGTCAAAGAATAAAAGCTTCAAAAGTGACAGCTACCGAAATACCAGGTGATTTAAAACAACACCTCTCGTTGGTAACCCCTTTACTAGAAACTAGTTACGAGATTATGTAAAGTATTTTTTATTGTTTATTTCATTATGAAGTGTGTGCCAAAAAAACGTTCAATATAAAAATCCTCAAAAATACGTAAATTTATGCAAATATTGTACAAATTCATTCAGCATTAAAATATTGGCATAGTTCTGGGTATTAATAAGTTTATCCACTTTTTCCAGAAATCCTCCCATTAAAGATTTTAAAGTTGCTTTCGTTACCTTTTTGGACGAGGTGGTCTAGTTGCGCTTAAAATCGGACAAACCTTTCCTGTGTTCTTTAATTATTTTCTACAAGAGCCCAATACCTTTCGACAGGCCGAAGTTCTGGACTGTTGGGTGGATTTGTCTCCAGTAGTACAAAATTTACATTATTGTTTGAATATCACTCAAGGGCCTTTTTTCCATAGTGGCATGATGCCAAATCGGGCCAGAAATATGAAGGCACTCTTTTCTGTCTTAAGAAAGGTAAAAGCCGTTTTGTACACACTCCGTAATATATTGTTACGAAAGTGCAATAGCGATTTGAATTTAACGGTCTGTTACGACTGCCTACAACATTAATCATGTTTATAAACAAGTCCATTAGTAGAAGCTCCTACTCATTAACAATGTAGATAGCATGCGGTTACTGGCATTGTTTATATGTGTGGCAACACTAAATGTTTAAGCTGATAACATTAACATCGAAAGCTCTAGAATTCGAATGTTCTAGTCGTCCGTTAAGATCATTGTAGAAGAATAACGAAATATGGCGTGTGTATAAATAGTGGCAGAGGTTGGAGTCGTGAGTTGAGTTTATCATAGGCGCTGTTAGAGTTAACATCAACTGTCTTGTACATTTAAGTTTGTACATTATAAAGTGTGTGTGCATATCTGCGAACTGATAAACCTGTATAAAGACACTGAGTGACTATTTAGACTGTTGTTGTTGTACATTTTAAATAAAGAGTTGTTACAAAATTATAACTACTAAAACTGCATTTATTTGCAATCAAAAGTATACGGTTTAGCCACACAAAAAACTTTTTGAGGAAATTTTTTCGTTTTTTTGTCTGTTATTATTATTGAACCTCAGCCACATAAAAATCTTGACTCGGAAGTTGTGAAAATTCTGCCAGTACATAAGTTTCATCATCAATCACACAACAGGGGTATTTTTTTATAAAATTTTACCTAAATTTTTTCACTATTTCTTTAGCGCATTGCGATCTGGAACTTTCTACCACTTCAACCGAGCATTAGTTTTAGCACTGCTCACAAATGAATCTGAGCATTTAACTTCACGAGCTGCCTTTCTCATAGAAGTCTTCGGTGCTCTTCGAAGGAGCTGTTGGACTTCTTTTGACCTGAAAATGTCTGTTAGACCTTTTTTCTTCCTCATCCAGGTTTTCTTTCAATGTTCATATCTTCCTTCTACTGTTTAATGGCTTTTGAAACAGTGTGACGATGAACCTTCAAATTTTTTTTGAATGTCTATAGTGGATTTTGTTAAAAATTTATTATTATTTTTTCACGTACTTTTTTTCGGTGACCATTTTGATCGAAATAACTTTTGCAAATTAATGATTTAGAAACGACAATATCTGACATATTATTAAAAACTAACGAGATTAAAAAAAAAAAATAAAATCGTTTTGGCTGAAAAAGTTCCAAAGTTCAAAAAAGACTAAGCCTAAATGATCTTTCAATATAAACATATCAAAATTAGATCCAAACACACAAACAAAATAAGTACATACCTACACAGCCTATTTTAAGTTCTTAAGTAACTACTGACTTAAAATAATTAAACAGAAAACCCATGATATGCATATGAACTGTACAAAAACGTCCTTGATTTTTTGATGTTTTAAAGAATAATAATAATAAAAACACATTTCATTTGAACACATTGATTAATAACCATCATCATTTAAAACCTTTTTAAACCATTTAGTATAGGACTATTTAAGAAAACACAAAAAGCTGAAAACGTAATATAAAAGGATTTAATTTATGATACAAACAAATAACAAGATTCAGATCCAAACACTACACTGCATATGCCACACTACACTACACCACACCATATTTACCATGCCACAGCACACATTAAACAGACTCAAACGACGTATGTCTGTTCGACTAGTACGCACTCCAAGTACAACTATTAAACATTTCTACATACAACTTCTTAATTTTAACTCGTCAATCATTTACGACAAGCTCTCCTTCAACTCATCAGGAGGAGTAGAGTAGAGACAAAAACGCAGCGATACATACTAGGATGTTAAAATGTAACAACTACGTACGTTCAGTCACTGTATGACTGCATGACTGAATGACGGACTACATGAGTTTCCTTTAGCATTTAAAGACAAAGTTTATTTATTTTATTTTGTGTCAGTTTTATTAAGAAAGGAGAGCGAGCGAGCGTTAATACAATTTGCTGGAATCATTCATTTTATTCATTCATTTATAGCTGGTCATACATACATACATACATATGTGTACGTCCAGCTAGTCGACGGGTATGTACTTCCAGAGTACAGCATAAATGAAATAATTACTTTTTGCATACAGTTTTATATGACCGGTGTATTTGTTGGTACTGGCTGTTTTTGGTTAGTTGCTTGGTTGGTTGGATGGTTGGTCATATGACTAAACTGACTGATTGACCATCCAAACGAATGACTTACGAATGATGATTTGTATTTACAATTATAAAACATGATATAGTTTTTTTATTATTTAGTTGCATTCTCTTGCTGTTTTATTATGTTTTAAGCACAGTGGTCTGAAGTGAATTTTTATATAAAATGTTAAAATTTGTTTAAAACATATTCTAATTGGACATTTTTACTCACTGCTAATTTATTCAACTTTAGATAGTAGTTGTGTTCGAGTACTCAATAATATTCCAGCAGTTAAGCAAGTAGTCAATGTATCCCTTAACAGACAGTAATCGTCACAAATGTCTTATCACTTGGCTGACTCCAATTTGTATATTTTTGTCATTTGACACGTATGAGCTCTTTGTAGTGCAGAGTGAAGACAATTGGTTACTTTATACATCCCAGGTAATCTACCGTGAAGACAACTGTTACTTAAGTGTCTCTAAGTAATCTGGAGTGTAGTCACTTTAAACGTGTTGTATGATAATTCGTTCAAACTCGTTTTATACAAATTGTGTTGATATAATTCTCATACAGTTCATTTATATTTTTGCATAAGTATACTGATATCCCATGTAACATAGCGTGAAGTCAATAGTCACTTTAGTGTCTCTTAGTAACCTATAGTGAAGTCACTTTAAACTTTTATTTTGTACTGCATTTTAGAAAGTAGTTATTGTACCCACCAAAAGCAATCCATTGGAGAGTTGTCAAAGGAATTTCGTTTACAAGCTATCGTTTATTGGACTGTCTATGATATGTCTTTTAGCTGACTATTTGAGGTCAATTAGCACAAGTACATGTTAAAATATTTAGTTATGTAGCTGATTATGTTACCAGTTAGGTGCTAGTAAGGTAACTGACGCTATTTTACCAGATTGTGAATCCAATGCGTTGACTACTTTGGACCAGCTATTAGACAGTCCCATTGTAATCAAAAAGGGTCAATTGACCCCCTGCTTAGGACATACACGTGTTAAAATAACTTGTCACGTAGCTATTGAAGTAACTAGTTCCCACCCTAAATGATGGGTAAATCACTAATTCGGGACTATCTCCTAGAACTGCTGGGATGTAATAATTTGTACAAATTATCACTGGAAGTTACGGAATTCCGTTCGTTTACTTTTGAATACTTGTAACAAGAGAGTAAGAGAGTGTTAAAAAATATATATCAACATAATAAAAATGTTTTAAACATATGGTTGCAAATGTAAACAAAACTAAAAAGTTGAAAATTAATACAATCTACAAGTTTTGCAAAGAAGAGAATGATTTATAATAAAATACAACTTATTTTTCAGATTGAGAGTAATTTATTTTTACTCTCTAAAATAAAGTTACTGTATATTTTTTTCCGGAAAGTACGGAAACACGCCTAGTTTCTAACTTTCCCATACACTTAAATAAATCAATTGATGGTCAATGGTTAACATTTCCTCTCAACTTCCTGCATTTTTCCTAGATTTCAACGTTGACACATGTTATAGCTCATTTAGTTTAACGGTTCTAAGCTTTCTATCAGCCATCAGGCCATAACTTATTACAAAATTTTTGGGAGACCGAGAGAATTGACTTTGACATTATTTCAAATGGAGAAAAGATAAACCATACTACTTAATATCAATCAATATATTATCGTTCTTATTGGAAATAAAACAATTTTGGTCCATACAGCCTTATACAGCGCTTTCCAAAAAGTGGTGTTATTTTGGTATTCAAAGAAAAATTGAATTTTTTGAGATAAATGATCGAATGTTTTTTTCATTATAAAGAGGAAGGTATGCCGTTAATAATGGAAAACAACATCAGCCAAATGGCCACCACGACCACGCTTACAGGACCATATCCTTTTCATGAAATTTTCCATAACCAAATCGTAAAGTGGCTGGCCTATGTTCTCGATAGCCTCACGAATTCTATCTTTGAGGTCTTGAATCGACGCTGGGCTGTTGGCGTAGACCTTATCCTTCACGTGGCCTCAAAGGAAGAAGTCGCAGGGTGTTAAATCGCAAGATCTCGGTGGCCAATTGTGATCACCTCTTTGAGAGATAACTCGGTCCGGAAACTTTTCCCGTAATAGAGCAATGGTTTCGTTGCTTGTGTGGCACGTAGCGCCGTCTTGTTGATAGTGAACGTTGTCCAGATCAATATTATCCAACTCCGACTAAAATACGGTGTAATGACGTTTGTGGAATGCCCAATTCCAAAGAACGACGAGGAATGGACAAACCTGAGTTTTCTTCAATACTTTGGGCTACAGCAGCAATATTCTCAGTTATTCTTGAGCGACGTGCACGGGTTTTATTCTTCACATCACTAACTTGTCCTAACAGCTCGAATTTTTCCACCAATTTCGGTATTGCTGTCCGACAAGGTGGTTCACGACGACCCAAAAATGCTTTAGTTTTGCGAACTGTGACTGCAAGATTTTCACCATTTTTGTAGAGAATTTTAATAATTTCAATGCGTTGTTGCAACGTGTATCGTTCCATTTTTAGTAATGGAGTAGTTTCTACTTATCAAATGTCAAAGAATAAAAGCTTCAAAAGTGACAGCTACCGAAATACCGGGTGATTCTTGTTGGAAACCCCTATAGAATGTTGTCATTACCATTTGAATACGAGACTTAGGAATAACAAACTGAACGGAAAATAAGCTGAAGGCAACCAGAAGGAGACAATTCATTAAATTTGAAGCTGGAGGCACATCGCAAGCAGGAGTTATATCTTCACTTTGGTGGAGCATTGTCATGAAAAAAAAGGCCTTATTCTGTACAAGATACTAAAACTAGTTTTTGCTAAGTCAGATTTAATACTCAAAGGGAGATGATGTCGGAAGCATGACCATGCTTCCATCCTACAAAATCTATACTG
Source organism: Calliphora vomitoria (assembly GCA_942486065.2). NCBI lineage: Eukaryota > Metazoa > Arthropoda > Insecta > Diptera > Calliphoridae > Calliphora > Calliphora vomitoria. The sequence continues at coordinate 108,912,165 of OW818030.2, read as the reverse complement.
GGCAATATTGGGACAGCTGATGGTTTATTTGATAGAATTTGTAAAATCAGAATACTGACACGAGAAGATGGCTGCTCTGCAAGCTATGTTCTCTGAGGTTACGCTATCTGAGTCTTCAGAAACAGTTCAAAACCATAAACGGGCACTTAGGAATTTTGTCTGTTAAATTTGGGCTCTTAGTTTTTTAGAGATTGCTTTTTCAAACGCAAATTTAAGCCATCGACATAGTCGCGGGGAGAATCCTAGAATTGACCTAAGACGAAGCTGTGATATTCATGTCCCCTTGGTTGCGATATTTAATATGATTGAGGAATGGACGATAAGATAATGGATCAGGACTCTCTTGGCTTTTGGAAGAAACTCGAATAGACTTCTTATAGTTACACTTTCTGGGCACGAAAGTTCTACTCTGAGGATTCAGCTGTCGCAGAGTTGACAATATTTGGCCCAGTGACACTCGAGTAGTTGCGGCACAAAGATCCAAATGTCGTTGGAATGAAATATTTTTCAAATTAATCATAAGTATCGATTAATTTTATTTAAAAATTGTTAAGTGTATCACCATGGGTATAAGGACCTCCTAGTGTAATCCCTAATAACGAGTTACCGATATAACCAAAACCTAACTGATAAATTTCAATTAACCTTATTTTATTACATTCAACTAATCCCATTTACCATTTAGCAATTCAAAATCCCCCCATATTACAGTGCAATTTGAAGTTAATGTACTTTGTAGACAGTTTTTTGATAATAATAAAATGAAAATGAAGTGCATGTACTCAGTTTCTGTTTAAATTCCAGCCGTGAGCAATAAGTTTGTATTTTTTATACACATAAATAAATATTTTTTATTTTTTTCGTAATATTGTTGCTGTTAAGCTTTTGTTACTTAAAGCTTAAGTATATTGCCCATAATGAATAAAAATACAAAAAAATACAAAATATAAAATACTGATTGCATACAGACACTTAAACTGAAACTTACTTATACATACGTTTACATTTCAAGTTTAAGTAGGTACAAATGAATATCCTTAGTCATTTACAATAATGCAATGCAATTCAAGTCATCATCGTCATCATCCTCAGTCTGATTCTCATCAGTTTGAATAGCAGCAGCAGCAGCAGCCGAATCACCACGAACATACACTGTATGACCAAAGCCATTTAGGTAACCATCAACTTTGTCGTGGCCATCCAGACGCATCGCGTCGTCAGCATCACTGTTCAGATCTGCACCATTATCACATGATGTACAATGAGCAGTAAACATTGAAATGATATGAAACTTCTCTGCTCCTAACAATCATGCCACATTTGTTAGTACATATGATGTTTGCATGTTTCTTTCTACCAAGCCTGTCTTGACCACCAATTCCTTCAGATTCATACACTATTCCTCTGTCATCTTCTTCATACTTTCTTACGCACTTTGGGTTGGCATATGGACGAACGGACGATGGCTGGTAATAAAATCTCATTTCGAGTGAATAATAAAAAATGAAATGCCATTTATTAAAGCATTAATAAGTGCGACGTTCATTTATGTGCACTTGCACTTGATGCCCAATTCTTTACTCTTTATACCTCCCTAAAAGTGTTTTTTTTTTTTTTTGTTTTTTGCAAACAGTAACCAAATGGAATAATAAGTGATGATTGAGGGGTTTGTGTAGCGAAAGGGAAGGGGTGTATATAATTTTCAACCTTCATCGTTACTACTGACATCTTACCAAATTGTTCGTATGCATATTTCAGCACACAGTCAAAAATAAATTTGACTGAGAACTCAAATGCACATGTGTGTAGTACTTGCACATTCGTACCCAGCGGGAAAAATATACAGAAAATTGTCTTTCCTAAAGGCCTTATTTGAAGACACAAAGATAACCAGACGCATTGAAAAATTGTTTAATTTTTACACGGAGTTTCATTGGGTGCCGAGGTATTTGTTGACATTTCTTGTCAACCTCCTGCCTTTCTTCTAGATTTCAACTTTGACACATGTTATAGCTCATTATAATTTAGTTAAACGCTTCTGAGCTTTCTAGCAGTCATCATGCCATATCTTATTATGGAATTTTTGTGTGACCTAGAGAATTGACATTCCCTGAGAAGGCCTCTGCCCATTATATTGGTATTTATTCCCAAAGGAGAAAAGATACTAAATATCAATCAATCTTTTATAGTTTTTATTGGAAATAAAACAATTTTGGTCAATACAGCTTTGTATAACGTTGTCGGTACTATGAGAATGAGTGACTTAGGAATAACGAACTGAACGGGGAATAGGCTGAAGGAAACCTGAAGGTGACCATTAATTCTAATTTAGTCATGGGTAGAACAGGGAAACTTGAAGCTAGAGGCACAACGCAAGGAGGAGTTGTACCTTCACTTTGGTGGAGCATTGTCTTGAAAAAAGCATATGTTTATTGAAACTTTTATTATGGACAGACAACATATGGGAATAATTGCAAAACCCAGAACTTATTTTATAATGCAATTCTGAATGTGTACGAAATTTTTTAGAAGCAAAGTCCTTCTAGAACATCTTCTGCTAGAAGGTAGATTGCAAGGAGTAACGCAGCTTCTAGAATATGTAAACAAGTTAGTTTTAGAAGGCCTACAAAGTGAAGACCTAGCATTTTTTCCTGCTGGTTATATATGTTGGGTAAATGTATTAACAGAGTGGCAAGAGTTTAAAGAAACAATCTTTCTTATACATATCTTGAAGGAATCAATAAAATCAATTCCTGAAGAATGAATGGCATACAAATGAAGTTTCGTTAGATGGTTTAAATCTAATGCTCCAAGAACATTTTAACATAAAACAATTGTATGCAATAGATGATTAAAGCGTACATAATGTAGCTTCAATTAAAATACTTTTACAATTCACGTCTGTTCAGTTGATTTCAGTTTTGATTGTTTATTTATAGATGTTCGGAGTTGGCATTCATTAGTTTTCGGAATTTGTATTTCCTTATCTTTAATGAATAATTTTTGTTCAAACTAACAGTTAAATCAACGACTTTTCAGTTAACGGTGTTTGGACTAACGCACTGATCAGCGGGTTTCGCATTAAAAATTGTCTTATATGTCTTGGAAATTACTATTATCGTCCTTACTTCTATTTCATAGCTTTTCATACATTTGGGCTACTAAGTTCGTTGTTCATCTTGGTGATCTTTCCACACCTTGATGTTGTGCTTAGTAGCTAGATATGGAGCGAAACCGGATGTCCAGGGTGCACGAACGCTATTTCTGAAAAGAGTTAATTGGTTTAGACTGACAGCTGTCCAGAGTCTTCATCTGGATTAGCGGGAGTCAGTAGGCCTAGGGCTTGTCCTGACTTGTTGTTGGTGAGGTCACTTCGGTGAACACACAATGGCTGTGGTTAAAATCCAAAGCAGGAAGAAGATCGTTGGTTAAATGCCTGATGTTTGTGCTAGTGTAAAACTTCGGACAATCAAATGCATCTTACTAAGTGCTGTTTCTGACTCAACAAAGCTATTAATAATAGCGAAATGCACCTTAGCACCTGAAGATAGCCAATTGTGTGTTCCTTGCACAAAATGGCAGTGATAGACACATTTTCTCTATCCAGTGTGAGACCTCAATGGAGTAAGGCTATCACAGCAGGTATTCATATAAATCTTAATCACATCCTCTTAACGGTCTTTCAGATGTACTGTTTACTTGAGCTTTGGTCTATATTCTTTGCTGGATTACGACTTACTGATCACACATCGATCTTTGATCTGGAGGTTACTGTTCATTAAGATATCTTCGGATTCATTGTATATATTTAATCCAAAAAAAGCATTTTTGTTGTTTTCCATTTCTGAACTTAAGTTAGTTTCAAGAAATGGAGCCTAGAAATGTTATATTTTTCGAGTCATTTATATAAGTTTCTAGGATTCTTATGTATTAAATTGAACTCCGATCAATTTATGTGTGTCAAAAATTGATGCAAGATTTGAATAAAACTCAGTAACGTATCTTAAGATTTTTATTTTTTGTTGAATCATTAAGTAAATAGTATAGGGCTATTTATAAAAAAGCACATCGGGCAAATGGACCACACGTCATTGTGTGCAAATATATAATCTTTTGCTGCAATTTTCTATGACCACTTTACATAAATGTGGCTGATGGAGCATTGAATTTCCTGCTTCAATGCAGGGATGGTTGTGTAGTTAATGTTATAGACCTTTAATTTCAAATAAAGCCATTAATAGAATCCAATGATGTTAAATCATTAGATAACGATCCAGAGTACCAATTCTGATCAACGAAACGAGACAGTACAAGACCAGGAAATAAATGTATAATGTATTAATGGAATAAATAAATACAAATCTTCAAATTTAGGCATAAAAAACTTTGTTATCATGTCGCGATATCGGGAAACAATAACTGCTTAAGCAGCCTCTTTTTCGAAGAAGTATGGTTCAATGATGATAGTGAAACATTGGGAATGAATTTGTTTTTCAACAAACACATGGTGAATCCAAACTGTCTGAAACCCAAATGAAGCAATTTTGACGATTAAGAAAGCCCTCACATGCTTTATTGCTTAAAATGATTTCTTTTTAACTGGAGCCGTCAAACTTTCATTATATTTAAATTATTGTTTAACAAACAGCATGTAACTTATCTAAGACCTACATTCGACAATTTTGAATATTAACAAAATCACCAAGGTAAAAATATGCTTCATCGCTTAGGATGATTTAGCTCGAACTATGGGCGCCATACTTTCATTGTTTAGAATTATTGTTCAACAGTGCTCCATTTTTAGTAACGAGAAACTGTGAAACCCTTTATAACTTATAAATCTATAATTATTTTAGCCTTCTGATACCTTTTTAATTTTAAACCTTATAGATTCTTTTAATACTTGTCACCCTGTATATTCCACATGTTAATAGTGATGTTGCTAGTGATGGTGGTGGTGTTACTGATGATGATTATTGCTGCTGCTGCTGCAGCAGTGGGTGCCTTTGACAACAATAATAACAAAAACAACAAAAGAGCAACCATGAAAAACATACTCATATTGTAGTTGTTTTATTGTTGTTATTATTATTGCTGTTGTTGCCATACTTATTGCTACTGCCAGTAAAGATTTACATTAAACATACATCGACGACTGCAATTCGTACAACATATTTTCGTTGATGTTGTATTTGGCAAATAAGAAAAATTCATTATCATGCAAACGAAAGATGAACAAAAAAAACCAGGAGGTAAACAACAACAGCAACAAACAAAAAATGCAATAAAGTATATGAGAAATAATATGTACTGTTTATGCGGCACACTGTGTACATACAACGTTTGTGGCATACACTTCAGGTAAAAATCTAAATGCTAAAGATGGAAAGAACAGTGTTGTTTTTAGAGGGGGCCATTTTTTAGAAATTTTCAAAATTTTATATTGTATTTTTGTGGAAAATATTACTTTTTAAATAAGTAATATTGTTGTAACCATCTATGACGAATTTTATATAGCTTTCACAATAGTACATGCAGTGTCGGTCAAAACTAATTGGACAAAAATTACTATTCTATAGGGAAACAAATTTTATTGTTTTTTAAAACAAAACCAGTTTATGTATAAAATAGAAAATAAAAAATTAACGTTACAATTTTTCTATGAAAATTTCAATTCAACATCATACTTAACTTCACGTTAAACTTATATCTACAATAATTGCAGTAATTATCTTTTAATAAGAGTATTTTAAAAAAAAAATATAGAGGTAAATTTGAGCTTATGTACTTTCTCCAGCTTTTCTCCAATTTGTTTATCCCTTCCAAAAAATATCATTTGTCGAGGTCTTCAAAATATGTATTATTGTGAGATGATTTCATCGTTAGATTCAAATCTCTGTCTGCCGAGAGATTTCCCCAGGTTTTCAAACAAGAAATAGTCACTCGGAAGAGGGAGTATTTCGTAGATTAATTCATGGATTTTTCCATGGAAACTGCTCATGTGTGTACCCTTTCGCGCACCTTATTGTGAGTAAACGCGGCGGCCATCTTGCGGAAAGCTTTCCCTTACCCAAGAGATCATTCAAAATTGAAACCACTGAGCCATGTGAGATGGACATGGCTTCTACAAACTCGTTCACTTTCAATATTCGATCGGCTAACACCACATCGTGATTTTTTTCAATTGTTTCCGATGTAAGGATCTCAACTGGGCGTCCAGAACATTCGGCATCTTCTACAACGAAGTTCAATAAACCACTTTTTTCATTGAAATTGATGGAGCAGAGTTCCCATAGTATTTATCACGCTTAGCCTTTATTTGGGTCTCCTCAAGTCGCGAGGTAGTCTGCTATCAATGGCAGAAGCTAAATGACGCAGCTTGTTAGAATTTTGACAGAAGTCAACTGACAGATACCTGTTGATATGAGCAATGTTACCCTTTCAGTTTAGAGCCGGGAAATTCAAAGGTAGCGGACCTTTTTACCCACCCTCTTATAAGAATAAAAAAAGTAAGAGAATTAAGATTTGGCACACCCGAACATAATACTGACACCGATTTTTGTACATTTTGTATGTATCATAGAGCTATATTGCGGGAAGATATTTGTATGGATGCTAGGAAAAATCATGGACCGATTCTTACAATTGTTTACTAAAATTGTTGCATTATAACAGAAATAACTTGTGTAATAAAATATCTGCAATATATTTAAAGAAAATTGCAAACAATTTTTTTAAAATATCTATTTTTTGGATGTTGTCTTATATTTTGGTCCATATATCTGAGTTTGCTTGACTGATTTTGCCTATTTTCAATGCCAAACATTTCTGATCAACAAAGAATAGTTTAAAAAAATTTCATGCCCACAAATCCTTTAATGTGGGCCCTATCGTAACTTCAACAGACGGGCATACGCACGGTCATAACTAGGTTGTCTTAGAATTTTATAAAGACCCAGAATTTCCAAATCGTTGTAATATAAACGATGTGGTGGAGGGTATAAAAACAAAAACTGTGGAAACTATTCACAGGGAGATCGACCAAAATGCACAACAGTTCAGGATGATGCACAGATTGTGGGAGAGTTCATGAAAGATATATATACTCTAGCTTCTAGAGAAATAGATTTTCTCAATTTAGAGTTAAGTGTACGGACCATAGAATAAAATATACATAGAAGCGTTACTGAAAGGCAATTAAGTCTGTTGTAAAAAACCAAAGTAAAAAAAAAAAACAGTTCATGTAAATCAATGTATTTATACCCTACAGCACCATAGTGGGGAGAGTATTATGCGTTTGTGCATATGTTTGTAACGCCCAAAAATATTAGTCTAACACACACCTTAAAGTATACCAATCGACTCAGAATCACTTCCTGAGTCGATTAAACGATATCCGTCCGTCCGTCCGTCTGGCTGGCTGGCTGGCTGGCTGGCTGGCTGTCCATGTAAACCTTGTGCGCAGAGTACAGATCGCAATTTTGAAGATTTTTCGATAAAATTTGGTACATATCATTTTTTCTGCACAAGGACCAAGCCTATTGAAACTGGCTGAAATCGGTCCATTATTTCACCTAGCCCCCATACAAATGTCCTCCCGAAATTGGCCTTTTTCGGTCATTAATGTTTAATTTATATAGGTACCTACACAAATTTTTCTCCAAATAAGTTTTATATATACTGAATTCAAGTCACCAAATTTTATTATGATCGGTCCATAATTAGTTATAGCTCCCATATAAGGCCTACTTCCGAAAATCACTTTAACGAGCATAAATTTCCTACAAATGTTGGTATACACATAAAATGCAACATAAATAACTTTCATATAGACGTTAATCACATGACCAAATTTCATGGTGATCGGTCAGTAATTTACCATATAAGGCCCACTTCCGATAATCACTATATAAATTATTAAATTTTGAAAGAAAAATGTTTTTGTTCATTTGCTTAGTGTAGGGTAGTTTCTTACTTGTTTTTTGTTGTTGTTTATATCGCAGAAAAATCGTAAAGATCGCCTTTAACTGGACTGTTGCACAATGAAATAACGATGCATCTAAATACAAATATTGTGGATTCTGATGGAATGAGAAGAATTCTACAGATCGTTAATAACAGACTAAATTCCAAATACTGTACTCGAATAGGTAGGCATGGAGGCGGGGATGTTATGGTGTGCGGTTGCTGTTCTGGTGAAAACTAGGGACCTTTACACAAAATTTACGGTAATATGGACAAATAAGTTTATAGAAATATATTGCAGGAGAAGATGCTGCCTCATGTCCATGATAATGGATATTGCAAAATGACAATGAACTTAAACCCACAAACTTAAGTAATGTACTTATGATTCATTATTGATGAATCTCTGTGTAGAGAAAACAGATTCGTAGTGGCAACCGAATATGTTACCAATCGAATGATTCGGCTGCACTCATATAATTTTTCGGTTCTAGCAACATAAAATCAGTTAATAAGGAAGAATTTCCGTTGAAGCAACCAAACTTTCGTTACCCCTTCTAAAATTTTGTAGTCACAACTGTAAAATTCGGTCACAAAGCCAGAAAAATTCGATTGGCAACAAATTCGGTTGCCACTACGAATCTGTTTTATCTGTGTATTACTTTGATTTCTATTCACTAAATTGGAAGTTGTTTGTATTGAATATAATAATTTCCTCGTTATAAATGTTTTTGTAAATATTTGTAAAATAAATTTGTCATTTGATAGAAAACTATGAATTTTGGCCCACCATCACATCATTCGTTTGGTCCTTCCTTACCTTATCAAAAGAATTCAATAAAAGAATAATTTTTTTCTCTTCATCTTTCTTTATATTAATTCTTTTTTATATTTCTTCTTACATTTTCACACACCAAAAACTACAAACAACATTTTACAATTTTGTTTCTTATTTTTTATTTACGTTTTTTTTTTTGTGTAAACAAAACAAAAATAAAACCTTTTTGCACTTTTATTTCAAAGAACAGCACTTTATGATCAAGTTCTCTTCAGTTGCAAGTAGTACGAGTACAAAACTGTAATGGATTTTGCATTTTTAGTCATTTCATATACTATATACGCAGTCATTTAGTCAGTCATCATGGCAGACAAGTCAGTCCAGTTTAGTCCAAAAAATCGCCCAAGAAACAGCCTGCCAGACAGCCAGCCACACAGCCAACAAGCAGATTTCAGTTTAAATAAATGTTGTACTTAATGACTGCAATGAAATATACTTTATAAACCGATAAAAAAATCCAACTTAAAGTATCTTTCCATACGTATTTTTTGGTTTTTAATTTTTTATTTATTCAGTCACATTAACTACCAAATGAAACATACAAACAAACTTCCACAGATTCATAACAATAATCTTTAGTCTGTGTGTAGAGTTCGAGATACATTTTTAGTGTTTTGTTGCCAATTTCTATCTGTGGCTGTGGCTGTGGCTGTAGCTGTGTCTGTATCTGTTTTAAGTATCCTGTACATTTATTTAGTTCTCCACGTAAAACTTCACTTTTGACCGTTAATGAGTTGCGTTCATTTTCATTATTTGTGAGTTGCATAAAATTTTAATTCATTTATTGTTTCTTTTATTTCTTTACGATTTTATTGTCTGTTCTGTTTTTTTTTATACATTCTGAGTCATTGTTGTTTTCGCTGTGTTCTTTTGTGGTCTAAAAAGGATACTTTTGTTAAGTACAGGTTCTTTAAATTTATTTTGCAATGCGCAATAAAACAAAAATTATTGGTGTGACTTCAATATTTTTGAGATAAACTTTTTTTGTAAAGATAAATTCAATCAATTTAATCGATGCCATTAAGGTTAGGTATAGAGTTGTCTTCAGAGGTGTGTGACAATACTCCTTGGAGTTGAAAATTTTAATGTACAAAATATAATTTATATTGTGCGATTATCTTAAGGGTATTGTGTATCCTGCATGGTTTCCAAATCCATTATTCTATACACTTTAGTTACTACAGAGATAATAAAATGATTTCATTGTGGCAATCAGATTCGAGGTCACTAGAAAGATACTTGAAGTTGTTGGTTATAGCAATAGACATATTGTGGTGACAAACGAGATGCAATTGTTTAACTATAGGATACGTAATTAGTTTCTGAAATTCATATTATACTTAATAAATTATGAAAATTTCATTAAACAGTAATTATTTTGAAATAATCCGAAACGTTTTAATGATTTTGGAATTTTTAAATTTGTGCTGAGGAATTATATTGCAGTACATCTTCCCGAAGCACATTTTGGTTCATTTTAAACAAGTTTAGAGTATAGAGTCAAGTACTGGAACCCAAACAACAAGCTAGAGGCTGAAAAGCATGTCAAGCGCAAAGCACATTCTATGAGGTCTCACCATTCATCTCTCAAAATTCGTATAGTTTGGTTCAACATTACCCAAAATATATTCGAATTATCTAAGACCATAATATCCACTACAACAGCATGTTCTGGAACCGCTATCTGTGTCTGAGTTCTGACACAACCAATTCTTTTCCTGGTGTACCTGCCTGAGATTCCAAATAAGGGTTCTATTCCTGTAACAAACACCAATGTTAGCTAAACACACATGCTCTATCGTTCCATGAACGACCTTCATTATCAGTTACTTATATATCCTTCACCAAGTAAGGACAAAACAAATTTGGCTGTTTGTAATTTCTACATTGTTCATATGGGACCCCATAAAGAATTTAAAATATATACTTATATACTGAATCGCTATAGATAGTGGAGACGATGTACCCATGTCTGTTTGTTGAAATCAACTTTCCGAAGCCTCCAGATAACTTGCATACATCAATATAACCACCATAGTCCAACTTAGGTTGCTATTTAAAATCGGCCTACAAATAGCTGATAAGCAAAAAACCGTGACTATATAGATTTTTGCACAAATTTTGTTTCCACTAAAATTTTTGTTCAGCAATTTTTTTGATCTTGAAAATATTTATTTGCTTAGTTTTTATTTCAATAATTTTCAAGTCTATAAATCTGTCTATTTCAATATTGTGTATTATGTATCTTTTCTTTTTAAATGTTTCGGTACTGGTAGCGGCTCAATGCTTTGCCCGAGTACTGGACGAACTATTTGGTAGAATAAATCGAATAATCGAAGAAAAAGATTTTATTATAATAAATGAAACATTATTTCCAAGGTTCTTCATTATATGGCTATTACTACCGGGGTCGGTTTGAGCCTGAAGCAAAATAGAACGCCAGCTATCCCTGTCTTCTGCATGCTGGCGCCAATTGAAAATACAAAGTGTTTTCAGATCTTGTTGTACCTGGTCATTCCAACGGAGATTGTATCGCCCTTTTCTGCGTTGCCCATCGGTGGGATCTTCCTTGTATGCCTTTAGAGCTGGAGCGTCATTTTCAATTCGCCAAACGTACCCGAGTCAGCGTATTCGTTGGACTTTAATGCGCTTGACTACATCTACGTCAGCATATAGCTCGTACAGCTCATGGTTCATTATAATTCGGAATCAATCATCAACGCGTATAGAGCCGTAAATCTTACGGTGAATTTTCCTCTCAAACACTGCCAACAATGACTCGTCTGATATTTTCATAGCTCATGTTTCATGTACAGTATTATCTTCGTTCTTCGAGAGAGGACTTTACTTCAATTGCCTACTAAACCCAAAGTAACATCTATTGGCAAGAGTTATTCTCCGCTTGATTTCTAGGCTGACTTCGTTGTTTTTAATAACACTAGCACCTAAATAAACGAAGTCTTTAACAACCTCAAAGTTGTAGTCTCCGAAAGTTTTGCGCTGTTCGATACGCTGCTAAGTTTTTCTACTCGAAATAAAGTAGTTTCGTTCGTTTTAGTTTCGTTCACTTTTAGACCCATATTATTTAACTGCTTTTCGGAGTTCTGCAAAGGCTTTGCTTACTGCGCGTGTGTGGCGACCAATGATGACGATATTGTCAGCATATGAAAGCAGCATGATACTTTTGTTGTACATAATATCGTGGTTTAATTTTTGTTTCTTGCAATTTCTTCATCATTAGCGAACTGAAGAAATCAATCGATATTATTGTTATTATTAGTGAGGCTTTACGCATACATTTTTTTTCTCATCCTAACAGATTTAGGCTTCGTATAAGCCAAGTATTCTATTTGGTGAGAGATCAATTATGTCCCCCGGGGCCATTAAGGCCCTTTCGAGCCATTAAGGCCTATGTTCAGCGGTTTCGGCATGAAGTCCACAAAACCTGCACTGTTCATTCTCAACGTTACCTAACATAAATTGGTGATATCTCAAACCACAGTGTCCGGTGAATAATCCAGTTAGTATCCTCAAGTCACCCTTTCCGAGCGAAAGCAACGACTCGGATCTACGTCTGGATAGGGTGATGAATCGTTTGGACTGTCTTAGTCCTGGTAAATTATCCCAAAATTGGGCAAATTTCGATTCAACCCAAGAACGAATACGTTCCATCGTGTATCCACGTGGGATGCCAAAGAACGGTTCAGGGCCTATAAAAGAGCGTCGAGCGCCCCTGTTGCCAAGACAATCAGCGCGTTCATTGCCAGCGTGCCCTTCATGACCAGATACCCAGCACAATGTAAGTTCATTGTGTGCTCCGAGTTCATTCAAGGATGTCCAGCCGTCCATAACAACTCCAGACCTCACTTCATATGATGATAATGCTCTAAGAGCAGCCTGACTGTCAGACATAACAAATATCCTATTATTCCTTAATCTCCTTCTCAAGCATTCATTGGAGCATATAAGGATGGCGTAAATCTTCGCCTGAAATATTGATGGGAACGTACCCATTGGGATACCCCTTTGAAAATTGGGACCATAGATACCAGCCCCAGTGTCGCCATTTGCCTGTTTGGAAACATCAGTAAACCATACTTGATCGGCATTATTTTGCCACCATGTCTGACTTAACCACTCGTCCCTTTCAGGTATAAGGACACTAAACATCCTATTTAACACCAGAGTTGGTGACATATAGTCCGATATTGCGATACTAGGATCATTTTCAAAGATGCCTAGAATGCGCATGTGCCCAACCAGATCTCCCGGCATTACACAGTAATTCCCGGTAGTCTGGTTGCACTCCTATAGGCCTCCTCCATTACCAATAAGTGTAAGGGTGGGATGTGTAGAATTGCACCCAGAGCATGAGTGGGACAGGTCCTCATGGACCCAGTAATGGAGACACAGATGAGCAGATATACCTTGTCAAGTAATGCTCTCGCGGTCACCTGTTCTACCTTCTTCCACCATGCCAATGCAGCATATGTAATTATTGGCCTAATTACCTTAATAAAAGACCAGTAAATCATCTTCGGTTTTAACCCCCACGTTCTACCAAAAAGACGCTGGCAGGCATATATTGCCCTAGTGGCAAGTGAGAGTCCTATCAAGTGTAACCCCAAGATATATTACCTCCTTAGAAAACCCTATAGATGAGCCATTCAATGTAGGCTATATGAGTCTAATAACTCTCCGTTTTGTAAATGGTACTAGAATTATCTTAGCTGGGTTAATGGTCAGCCCCCTTTCCAAGCACTACTTGGTGGTTATATTCAGAGCAGTCTGCATCCTTTCCGATATGGTTACGTCATCCCACCCAGTAACAGAGATTACTAAGTCGTCGGCGTAACCATATGTGCGGAAACCTAAGTTGTTAAGTTTTTCGAGAAGTTCAGCGATGACAAGAGTCCACAATAGAGGCTATAGTACGCCTCTATATAAGGCATCGCCTTGCCAAAAACCTCTTATTTTTTTAAAGAGAGCGGTTTCGGAGAGGTTTCTGACGGCGCTTTGGTTATTTTTCAGCGTCATTATTAAAAGCCTTTGCAGGAATACCAAGCTCAGCCATAGCGATATAAAACTTTTCTCTTATCGGGCTATCGAACCCAGCTTTATAGACGACGAATAGAATAGAGATGGTGGGTGTCGATATGTTTGTCTTTGGTCATTTCCAGGGTTTGGCGTAGTGTAACAAGCCATCAGCTCCAACAACTTTATTATTCTTCAACCGGACTATAGCCGTTTGTACCTCAATATAGTCTGGTGGCAGTATGTTGATGTCGTCGTTAACGTTTCAGGTGCGGAATTTTCATTTGCGGTATTGTTGACTTTATTGCCTGCCTGAAGTTTGTAAAAATTCTCCTTCTACAGCCTCAGTATACCTTGTACATCCGTTACTAGATTCCCATTGGCATCTCTACAGAAAGACGCTCCGCATTTAAATCCTTCATTCTTACGCCTTATTTTTTAAAAGAATTTCCAGGTTTAATTCCTGTTGTAGTGCATCTCAAGTTCTCCACACACTTGTTTCTTCCGTCTGAATAGGCGACGCTCATCCGTTCTCTTCTCCCTATACAACTGTCCCCCCGGAATACTGTTTGAACAGTAATAAATATGTTGATTATACGCCAATCGTGACAAAATTTGTTCTAAGTACTCTGAATTTATACTGTAAAGTATGGCGAAAATCGGGCAACATTTGTCCCTGGTCCCCGTCAGAAAATGACTTGAACATTCATAAATATCTTATAATAATTAATATCGTAATGAAATTGAGCATAAACCAGTTGTATATGAACCTAAATCTTTCTACCAACTTTTGTGAGTTATTTGTATAGTATACTATACTATACAAATAACTTCAAAGCCAAACCTTTATGTCAATCTCCCATCATCGTTGTGAAAACCTAATAAAAATAAACATATTTCCAAGAAAGACTATTTGGCGGCTTTAAATTTCCTTTACATTTCAAAACACAAATGACACTTACAACATTTTTATCAAACAAAAAATTGTAAACAATCAATTTAAATAGCGCTATAACAACACTAAACTTTTTTCTTAACAAAGTCCTAGTCAGATAATAAATGTACATAGAAGAGCTGTTCGAAGGAAAAACCCTAAAACATAATTTCCACAATATCAAAATCTGTGTAAATCACTGTATTTTGTTGTTGAAACAGCTATAAATATGTTTA
Organism: Calliphora vomitoria; assembly: GCA_942486065.2. Lineage (NCBI taxonomy): Eukaryota > Metazoa > Arthropoda > Insecta > Diptera > Calliphoridae > Calliphora > Calliphora vomitoria. Next base: position 108,897,158 of record OW818030.2, on the reverse strand, counting down.
TTATTTTTTCACCCACCTTCGCCTCTATGTAGTTGTATCCTATACTCTAAACCTTGTTAAACATTAAAAAGCTCACAATTAAACAAATATGGTCGGTATCTTTAAAACGCAATCAAATTATACAATAATATATTCAATATTTCACTTTCAATTTCCTGTCATTTCAAATCGACAACAGCAACAACTACCACTTCCTTTGCCCCAACAAAATACAAGCTAGAAACCATAAATTGCAAGAAATAAACCGAAAAAAAAACTAAAGAATTAAATTGAATTTAAATTGAAAAAAAATCATACATACATACATATTGGGTACGTTATACAAACAACTAAAATCATAAATATTCCTAATAAACTTCACATGTCATACACGTTCTTACACTCAAACAATTGCAGTACGCAGCAACAATGGTTAAACAAATTGTTAAACATCAATCGAACAAAGGAACCCAGTACTCAAATGGGTAGCGAGATACTATACTCTTAAACAAGCCATGAACACTGAACATTTAAGTGATTAGTGGCAACAGCAACCAACATTTTTTGTTTATAAATTGTATAATGAAATTCATATTTTATGGACATTAAAGACGCGCTAAAAGTCATGAGTACATGTTCTGGCAATTTTTTTTTTTTTTTTTGTTTTTCTTTTTTGGTCTATTGATGATATCAAGTTTTATAGCAACAGAAAACATCAGTAGCAGGTTATTGTTGGAAGTGAAGAAAATATGTATGACGATGACATATTTAAATGACAAACATCAAATGTACGAAAAAAAAAAAACACACTAGTAACTCTAACCAAGTACAGAAATAAATAAATTTATTTTTACTTGTACAACAATTGACAATATAGTGGCGCATTGAGGTCCCTGACATTATTTTTGCGCATCCGCACTTTATTGTAACGTTTGTGACATTGAAAATATGATAACAATAATAATGAAATTTTTATTTTTTAAATACATACAGAGCATATCTACATTATTAACATTTTGCTAATAAAATCTTTCAACAATTCATTAAAATTACAATATAGGAACCCAGGAACATTTTTAGAACTTGTTCTAACTTATTCTAAAACAAGTGTAATCAGAACCACTCCAGATTATTTAATGGCAGCCTAGAAACTAGTGATGTCGCAATTACTTATGGAACGATTTCTGTGAAATACTATTTTGATTATCTAGAGTTTTAAAGGAACCAGTTCTTAGGCACTATTTATGCATTTGTTCTACACTAGTTATATAGAAATCATAGACAAATTAATTTTAATTATTCATAATCAATATTTATACCTTTCACCATGAGTGTTAAGAGGTGGTGCGGATCCAGAAAATTCCTCCCCCAAAACCGAAGAGGTTTGATATAAAAAAGAAAAAAAATGTAAAATAAATTTTACTTTAGTCTCCCCCCAAATGGATGACCTGGATCCGTGCCTGCATAGAGAAAACAGATTCGTAGTAGCAACCGAATTTGTTGCCAATCGAATGATTCTGCCTTAGTGAGCGAATTTTACAGTTGTGGCTACAGAATTTTAATAGGGATAACAAAAGTTTGGTCGCTTCAGCCGAAATTCTTCTTTATCAACTAGGGTATTCAATTAATCGGGTTTCTGATTTAATCGGTTAATCGAGCAAATAATTAATCGGGGTTTAGATTTAATTGGTTAATTTTGAATTATTCGATTAACCGAGCAATTTCTATTTTAATTTTAAATTGAGAATAAAACAACGAATTTTGTGTACCTATTTAAGAATTTTATTAATAACAAGTAACAGAGCTAAATTCGGCTGTGCCGAATCTTTTATACCCTTCACCTAAGTATACATATTTACGTACATTGCCTTTACCCATGCAAAACTCTTCATATAGCAACAACAACAAGAAAAAATCATAATATTATATCAGATGCAATTGCAAAAGATCCGATAATCATATTCACGCGTGGAGTGCTCACTGATAACTAACCAAATAAACACAACAATTATTTTGCACAATTGTATGTGGAAAAAATAACAACAACAAAAATTAAAATAAACGAAATTATGCATGTGTTGATTTATAATTCTTATTCATTTCATCTCAAGGAGAATTTATTTATATTTTTATTCATCCTCATTCCACATTGTAGAACAGAGGTGCGCAAAAGTAAATTCTCTCACCAACACATTCAATTCTTTATTTTGTTCAGTGCACCTACAAACAAACAAATTCAAAAACTTTTTTCAAGTCATACACCTATGCTCATGCGCTTCTTTACTTGTCTCGTTGAGTGGACAACGGCTACTAAATTGTAAGAGCATAAGAATACGTGTCATTTGATTTTGCACAATTGTGCTATGGTCTGCGCCAAGGCGAATTCATACAAGGTGGTGGCAGTTCTACAAAAACAACAATTGGTCTTAATAAATGTCAAAAAATTAAAAATTAAACAAATATGTATTAAAACTTAATATAGTGTAGATAATTGAATAGTGAGGGCTTTACTTATTTATGTAAAAAATAAATATTTTGTTAATAAGCTTAGAATATGTAGATATTTAAATATAAACAAAAGCTTTGACAACTGTTAGAACCAAAAAGCGAAAAAAAAGTTATCAGCTGATTGACTGACTCCACCTTGTATAAATTCGCCTTGGTCTGCGCACCATTGTTGTAGAATGTTGTTGTTGGGTGTGTGTGGTGTTTACGTATAATAGAGATTCTCATATGAAAACTCATTATAAACAACTCTCTCTTTTTATATACCCTTGCATCTCATGGTGAAGGGTATAAAAACAAAATACGCAAAAAAATAACAAACACACATCCACACAAACGCTTTGTTGTTTTTTTGTCAAAGCATGCAATAAATTGTCTTTTTTTTATGAAATTTTCAGAGGTTGTCTCGGATTTTTGCTCATATCTCCGTTATTTATGGACGGATTTTGCTGATTTTAAATAGCAAAATTCTCGAAAGCATGTCTGATAGAATTATTGAAGATTTGGATCCCGAAGATAACTGGGGTCTTCAGAAAATTGATTTCAACAGACAGACGGACAGACAGACAGACAGACAGACAGAGAGATCTTCTGAAATAAGCTTTTTTGTTCACGATTTTTGTTCATTAGTTTTAATAAAACTTGACTTGGAAAGAATTCTCTCACTGATTAGATGTTAGAGAAATCAAAAGTAAGGCATGATAAAAAAAAAATTAGTTTGCTTAAAACTATATTTCTATATAAAGTGAAAAAAAATAAATTTCGGTTAATCGGTTAATCGACACAAATTAATCGGTTTATTTGTTATTTGAAATCGCCAATTTTAAATTATTCGAACAGTTAACCGATCAAAATTAATCGGTTAACCGATTGGCGGTTAATTTGGACATTTTGGACATTTAATGATAGATGTTTCAAACGATGTATATAAAGACCAACAAGGTGTCAAAATCGGGAAAATTATTTACCCGATTTTCGAACATTGTTTCTTAGTTTGGCTTAAAATATATTTTTCTTTTTTTCTTTAAAAATTTGTAATGAAATTATACAAATTCTTTGTTTCCAACAAATTTTCAATGTTCGAAATTTCAAAATTATTTAATTTTTTTTTTTCGAATTTCGATATTTCTGGAAATTACTGGAACTTAATTAAATTTACTTGAGTTTTTAGCTAATGTTCGAAATTTTGAATAGTTTCACTTTGAATGGAATTTTTTATAACTTCTTACGGAGAAGGTGCAGTAGATTAATATATTTGTGATAATTTTCAAGCTACTGGAAAATTTGTAATGAGCGTAACATGCGTTACAAAATGTTCTTGGCTTTTTATACAAATGGGAAATTTTTATTCATGCCAATAAGTTATAAAAGAATTCTCTTGCATTCATCTTTCTTTTAGGAATAAGATTTTGTGTGTTTTATTATTCAAAATTCGTTAAAATTACGAAAAAAAACGTCACAAAATTTTGCGATCAATTATTTCGCAAAAAATTGCAAGTAAAAGGTAATACCTTATGCTATTTGGAATTGTTGGAGGTGTCTTATTTGAAAAACCAAAAAATTTTCATATTTAAATATGTGTACGAACGAAACGTTCATCACTGAGGGTTTGCCCAAATGGGATTATCAATGTCAGAAAATTTGTATATTTTATTTTTAAACATCTATGCTAATGTTCCAAAATTTAAACTTAATTTCGAAATTTTCGAATACGAAATTTTTGATTTCAATTGTCGAAACTCGAAAATTATTTTATTTTTTTCGCAATTACTAAATTTTCAATAAAAATTAGTGAAATTATTAATTTTTTTTTTTTTATATTTTTGATAAAAAAAAAAATTTTCACTTTGTTGATGATATTTGAAAATTCAAACAAAATTTGGTACATTATTTTTTAGTTTGGTAAAAATATATTATCCGATTTTATTCTCTTTGAAAATTTGTAAAAAAATTATATAAATTCTTTGTTTCCAACAAATTTGCAATACAGTGCACTCGCGGTTACGTGAACACCGTCTAACGTGAACACCGCTTAACGTGAACAAGCTTTTACTTACATTGACTACTCTGTAACGTGAACAAACTCAGAAAGCTCTATAACGTGAACATTATATAGTGGGGAGGGTATATTGGATTTGTGCAGATGTTTGTAACGCCCAAAAATATTAGTCTAACACCCACCTTAAAGTATACCGATCGACTCAGAATCACTTTCTGAGTCGATTAAACGATGTCCGTCCGTCCGTCTGGCTGGCTGGTTGTCCATGTAGAGCTTGTGCGCAGAGTACAGGTCGCAATCTTGAAGATATTTCGATAAAATTTGGTACATATCATTTTTTCTGCCCAAGGACCAAGCCTATTGAAACTGACTGAAATCGGTTCATTATTTCGCCTAGCCCCCATACAAATGTCCTCCCGAAATTGGACTTTATCGGTCATAAATGTTCAATTTATATAGGTACCTATACAAGTTTTTCTCCAAATAAGTTTTATATATACGAAATTCATGTCACCAAATTTTATGATGATCGGTCCATAATTAGTCATAGCTCCCATATAAGGCCTGCTTCCGATAATCACTTTAACGAGCATAAATCTCTTAAAAATGTGGGTATAGACATAAAATGCAACATAAATAACTTTCATACAGACATTAATTGCACCACTTAATTTCATGGTGATCGGTCCATAATTGGTCATAGCTCCCATATAAGGCCTGCTTCCGATAATCACTTTAACGAGCATAAATCTCTTAAAAATGTTGGTATAGACATAAAATGCAACATAAATAACTTTCATACAGACATTAATCACACTACTTAATTTCATGGTGATCGGTCCATAATTGGTCATAGCTCCCATATAAGGCCCACTTCCGAAAATCGTTCACGAATATAAATTATTGAAATTTTGAAAGAAAATGGTTTTTGCATATTTACTTAGTGTAGGGTATTATATGGTCGGGCTTGACCGACCATACTTTCTTACTTGTTTTTCACTGCATTTGTTTTCTTATCATGTAGACAACACTTAAATACACACATTAAATTCAATTTTTGAGAATCCCCTTGTAAAAAAATATGTTTGTATCCTCTAAATTAATTTTTTTAGTGGCAACGAATGAGTATTTTTTTTTTGCTATGAAATTTTATTTCAATTTATAGTTTCTCGTGATCTCGTTTTGTTTTGTAATGCATTTTAATCAATAATTTTGTTTTATTTCACGTTCAAGCGTGTGAAACACAGGTTTATATTATAAAATTTTATATTTTTTCCATGAAATTCGACAATCGCTAACGTGAACAATTTCACTAACATGAACTCCCTAGGTTTTAATTAGTTCACGTTACCGCGAGTGCACTGTATTCAAAATTATTTAAATTTTTTTCCGAATTTAGAAATTTTTCAGAAAAATCACTGGAAAATACTTAATTTATTTATATTTAAAATTAAATAAATTTTCTTTAGGTTTTTTTCAGCTAATGTTCTAAAATTCGAACTAATTTTCGGAGATTAGTTTTTGGAATTTATAAATTCCAACAATATTTTAATGTTCGAATTTCCATTTTTTTTTTTTTGAATTTTTAAAATTCGTAAGAAAAATCTGTAAGATCTATTTAATTTCTTTGTTATGTTGTACTTGACATTCATATTTTATACCAATTAGGAAAGATACTATAATTTATTTCAAATGCTAACAAAATATTATTTAAATAGGTAGTAGAATTTTTAACGAAACTAAAAATAGTTAAATTTTTTAACTAATTTTCGTAATTATCATTGGACTCAAACTTAGCATCAGTTATTTTTAGCTTTCTTTATTATGTATCCTCGTCCCAGAGTTGAGAGTTATTTTGATATTTGTTTTAATATAAAGTCAACTGCCAGTTGCAGATTAACATGCACTGGTGATGTCGTGAACTGTGCTACTCCTGGTATCAGAATTGGAATATTATTTTTATTCCAATCATCCAAAATGATTTGTAACACATCCAAATATTTATCGCAGACCCACATTAGTATATATAAATTTTCCACAAATTCTCTCTGTTGATAAGGTTTGCTTGGTATTGAAAATTGGCAATATCGGTTCATGATTTCAACTAGCCCCCATACAAATGGAAAGTATGGCTAAAACCTCATATGTATATATATTCTGACGAACGGTCCATAATTGACCCATAATTGTCAAAAAATAAAAAAAGAACAAGTAAGAGAGCTAAATTCGGCTGTGCCAAATCTTATATACCCTTCACCAAATTATACTTTAAAATAAAATTAAAAAAAAAAAATTTTTTAATTTTTTTTTTTTTCAAAATTGTATTTAAAAGTTTTTTCCAAATTTAAAAAAAAAAAATTTATGACAAAAGAATGTTTTTTGTGATAAAAAATTCGGGTTAAAAAATATTTTACCCGATTTTGTCCCATTGTAGGTTCAATTTACTATAGCCTTATATACATCGTTACAAAGGACTTTAAAATATCTATCATTAGATATCCATATTGTCTATATTTATGACTTAGTAATCGAGATATAGATCAAAAATAGAGGCTGTCTCGGATTTTTGCTCATATCTCCGTTATTTATGGACGGATTTTGCTGATTTTAAATAGGAAACTTCTCGAAAGCATGTCTGACAGAATTATTGAGGATTTGGATCCCGAAGATATCTGGGGTCTTCAGAAAATTGATTTCAACAGACAAACAGACAGACAGACGGACATGACTAAATCGACTCCGCTATCTATAAGGATTCAGAATATATATACTTTATAGGGTCGGAAAATGATATTGTGGAAATTACAAACGGAATGACAAATTTATATATACCTTTCTCACGAAGGTGAAGAGTATAAAAATACCAATATATTAATGGTAGGCATACAAGATTCGGCACAGCAGGATAAAACAATCTTACTTGTTTTGTGCTGCATTTGATCAAGTTATTATAACTTTACGACAACTAATATCGTGACAGCAATTTAAGCAATCTTTAGATTAACGCCAAGACGACAACACTGATTATAATTGGTAGCAACGCACCTCTTACCAGTATTATAATTGTGGTGAAACTAGCATTTTACTTTATTTAATATACCTAGTCACATATCGCCAAAGTAGCGCACCATTAAACATTAATACATATAATTTATTATTTAATAATCACGATGTACTTATACCTCCATATTTGCGAATATGGTATGATCGAAAGTAAAAAAAATAAAAAATAACAGCAAATATGAAATTCATAAGTTGTCCAACACACTCATCATACAATTTATGGACACACATCATAAATACTTTTAACAAGTCATGAAATTACAATTTAATGCATCACCGTAAAAATTAACGTGTTCGACATATAAAAATTGTGTGCAGACATATGCTCACACACAAACTGAAACTGAAATATTTATTTAATAATAATTTTTCTAACGAATTCTTTAAATAATAATTTCAACAATTCAAATTAAATGGAAAAGAATTATTTTTGAATTTTATTTTTTTTTTCACTTTGTGCAAAATCAAAAGTAACGAAAATTCAATTGTGCAGACAAGACTTAAAAGAACAGAAGAAGCAACGTGTGTATGTATGACAAGCAGTTTGAGCGTTGTATACATACAACGCTAGCACAACCACCTGCTTAATATTCCAATTAACCAATGGCGGTCTAATTATTTATTACTTTCATTGACAATTATTGACATTTAATTTGTGACGATGTGCAATGAATTCATAACTGCCCATTTTATTTTAATTCTGTTTTTATTTTCGTTTGTTTCAGTTGTGAGCCAACAAAAAGAATCGTTTAAATTTAATAACAGTCAGTACAATCAACAAGTTGGAAATTATTTTTATTGGCTTAAAGTATGGTGTATGGATGGTGTAAATGAAAGGAATGTTGAATGAATTCATGAATGAATTAATATTGCAATGAAATTGTAATTTTTTTTTAACAGCCCAGTCAGAATTGTAGAACTATTTGTAATACTTTTCCCTGTAAATATTTGTACTCTAATAGTTTTCTTAGTACACGATTTTTCATACATTTGTAAAAATTGATTTTCTCAAAAAAAAAAAAACAAAAAAAACAAAACGACGCAAATCGAAGCACTAACGACGCAAATCGGAGCCATGCAACGAAAACTGAAACAAAAACGACGCAAATCGAAGCAATGCGAACCAAACTGAAACAAAAACGATGCAAATCGAAGCACTAACGACGCAACTTCGAAGCCACGCGACACAAACTGAAACGGAACTTCGAAATCACAGAAATTTAAAAAAGATGCATCTTCGAAATGACGCATACTGGGGTATTGGTGTAATTATTTTTGTAATTATCTTTTTAATTTTTTTTCGATTTTGGTTTAACTAAATCCACTTAAACAATCCCTTGGGTACTTTTTTCCAAAGGGGTCAGCTTAGTACCTAGTACCGAAATATTAAACATTTCCCTTTATTTCCTTCACATACATATATAATTTACAGATCAATGATTTAAAACAATTTTTAATTTTTGTTATTTTCATAACAGCCGAATTATTTCGTGTGTACATTTTAGGGACTCTTATTGGGCTGAACCCAAATATAAAAAAAGAATTGAAACTGAAACATGCAAAAACAACTGAAATTTTAAGTTGTTTTGCCACATTTAATCGTCGTCTGATAAATGTCTACATTGCCAACAACAATGTGACAAATAATATGAATTTTCGTTTAAATTTACGGGTATGATTGCAAATGTTTATTGTACCAAAAAATAAATAATACACTAAAACGCGAATTTTACACATACACTTCAAGTGTTTTGAAGAAGGGAACATATAGTAATAGTCTTAGTTCTGAACTAAGTCTTTGCAAGAAAGAAGTCTTCATATAGAAAGCTCATAGCCTTTACCATGAGTGGCAAGTTTATAAAGGGTTTTATTTTGGTATTTAAAGAAAAAATGGCATTTTTTGAGATAAATGATCGAATGTTAATTTCATAATAAAGAAGACGGTATGCCGTTAATAATGAAAAACATCATCAGCCAAATGGCCACCACGACCACGCTTACAGGGCCATATCCTTTACATGATATTTTCCATAACCAAATCGCAAAGTGATTGCCCTCGATAGCCTCACAAAATCTATCTTTGAGGTCTTGAATCGACACTGGGCTGTTGGCGTAGACCTTATCTTTCACGTGGCTCCAAAGGAAGAAGTCGCAAGCTGTTAAATCACAAGATCTCGGTGGCCAATTGTTATCACCTCTTCGATAGATAACACGGTCCCAAAACTTTTCTCGTAAAACAGCAATGGTTTCGTTGCTTGTGTAGCACGTAGCGCCGTATTGTTGAAAGTAAACGTTGTCCAGATCAATATCATCCAAAATACGATGTAATGACGTTTGTGGAATCCCCAATTCCAAAGAACGACGAGGAATGGACAAACCTGGGTTTTCTTCAACACTTTGGGCTACAGCAGCAATATTCTCAATTGTTCTTGAGCGACGTGCACGGGTTTTATTCTTCACATCACTAACTTGTCCCAACAGCTCGAATTTTCCCACCAATTTTTGTATTGCGGTCCGACAAGGTGCTTCACGACGACTCAAAAATGCTTTAGTTTTGCGAACTGTGACTGCAAGATTTTCACCATTTTTGTAGTGAATTTTAATAATTTCAATGCATTGTTGAAGTGTGTATCGTTCCATTTTTAGTAATGGCGTAGTTTCTACTTCTCAAAGAATAAAAGCTTCAAAAGTGACAGCTACCGAAATACCGGGTGATTCAAAATAACACTCCTTTTTGGAAACCCCTTTATATAAGTATATCACTCCGATTGTAATATACACATTTTTCATTTGCGACCCCATAAAGTACTATATAATATATATTCAGGATCGTTATGTATAGTGGAGTCATGTCCGTATGTATGTGGAAATCAACTTCCCGACGACCTCAAAAAATTTATATGATTGAAACATCAATGTGTCCCTTATAGTTGCGGTCTATCGGCTGATATATAAGCATAATACCGAGGCTATCTCGATTTTTTTCATAACATTTTTTTCCACTAACATTTTTTTCACCAAATTTTTAAAAACAAATTGATTCATCAACTATTCTACCAAAAATAGTTTTTAATGTTTATCTTGACCACCTCTTCTGGAGTTTTAAAAAAGATTTTAGTGACATCTATTGGCATTTTGCTAAACTATTAAATTTGTTTAAGTCATCGTTTAAGTTTTTTGGCAAAACTTTGACGTCAGGTTGCTCCTCTTAGATTAATATATTAATTTGAAAATGTTGTAAACCGCACTTTTTCCAAAAGGGGTTTCCCGCATTCAATACACAATTCAAAGATCAGTGTGTTTATTGTTCCTCAAATTCAGTGTTACTTTGTTATTTTGTGCTCGTTTGGTTGGCTTGTGCTAACAAAGAAATACTCTTTTTGCTATACTCTTTGATAAATAACGTAAGTAATATAGTGGTTAGATTACTAACCACTCTGACTGAAATAGGTTTTATATAATGTGTTTCTCTACATAATACTATGTTATTTTGTAAGGATGCCGCGTGTACACAATGAATATTAACTTGAAGATATTTTGTTCGAAGTTATACCTTCGGATGAGAATGTGTATGCAGTCTTCAACCCGACGAAGAAGAGAATTATTAGGAACAAGTCGAATTGATAAAGGTGCTCGGTGACATACCTTCGGGGTTTCAGTTAAAATATGATATTAAAACATGATAAAATTTGGCTACTACCTCTGTTAGTGATTAATTTACCCAAACTGCTGTGGTGGAACAACAATGGTGAACCAATAGTCGATTGGAAGAGCCGGTTGATTACACAGAAGGTGGGGGTATACCAAATGATATAAAGGAATTGAAGAATGTCTCACCGACACAGCTATTTCGTTTGTTTTGTTCAGAAAATTTTGTCAAAATTATAAGCTTTCAAACATATTTGTACGCTGCGAAAATTTTTATCACAATTATTTTTAATACCAACCGCCATGGTGGTTAATAAGCTAACCACCTTATTCCATAAATACCTTTGACTGTATTTTCATTGCTTCTTATTTTTCATAATATATGAACTCTAATTAATATAAAAATGCAATTGTTTTGATTATAAACTTATACACATAAAACTTTGGCTGAGGGAGTTAAATTATACTTTTGTGGAGGGTACATAAGATTCATCACAGCCGATTATAGAACCCTTACTGCTGCTAAAAATCTAATTTGTCAGACAGTAAAGGACTAATCCCATTAAGCTCATTCGTTACAGAAGAAGACTCTTCTTCGTTTTCCAAATATTCGGTTCTATACCGAAAGCTTAGTCTCCAAGAGACTTGCTGTGTGTATTCTTAGTCTGTCAAGCTGGTTCGTGTTGATGTTAGTTATCCTGTATAACGATTATATATAAGGAGTTAGTCATTAGATGTTTCATTCTAAGGAACGAATATTTTAGTTGGTTCGACCGTCAGAATAGATATTTATTAGTTTTGGAGATAATATGTAGGTGACTTTCATGTACCAGGAGTAATATTTTGCCAATTATCAAAAGACGATATGAAATTTTCAGTGCTCGTTATAAAGCCCGTATTCCACCATATTTCAATATTCAATTGTAGATAGCTGATTCCATGAAGTCCTTTCGAAAAATAAGAATCGTTCTACTTATTACCACAACCTATTGTGATCATATATTAAAGGGATCATCCAATTTGATAAGAGATGAGTGGCAGTCATGGTTGACATTCCGGGAGGCATTTTTTTATAGACAGATTATGATATCTGGATCTCATACAATAGTGCAACTCAGAGCCTCTTAAAGTTAACAATTCTGTTTCTACCAGGAATAACATTTCGCCAAGTCTCCCAAGACTGTATCAGCGTCACAGGCAATGAATAGCTCACAATCATTCTGAACCTGGTATCATGAAATAGCGGACAAGTACAATATAGTGAAGTTTCCTTTCCTACCATGTTTTATTTGAGTAGTATAAAATTTTCATTGAGTAGTATAAAATACTCTGCAACTTTTTCATAATTTCTAGATAGGTATTTTTTTTTTTCTAAGACAACCTTATCCGAAGAGTCGATTAGGAAATTGCTGTGTTGACACAATGAACGATATTTGGGAATAATAAAAGTACTTTTCACATTCTGAGACATGGATTTTTAAAAGCTTCACATGGATACACTAGGTTTCGTAAGAAATCTTTAAATTTTTAATTTAAAAAGTTTCACAAAATCCAAGATTTTATTGTTCACTATTGAACAATATTTTGAGGCCCCAGTTTGAAAATTTTGTACAACTGTGTGAAAAATTCAGGGACAATGGATCAAGTGATGATAATAAACACACCGGTCGTCCAAAACTAAGCTGTTAAAATGTCAATATCAAATCAGCGTGTGAGAGTGTTGGTGAAAGTTCAGGAATACCAACTCGTCGTTGGAACAAGGGTGCCAAAGCAGAAGCTTTATAACCACAAACAGAACAGAAGGCTAATAAGCATGATAATTATTGAAAATCAACAAGTGGATGCAAAATCTTTATAAGCGATGTATATCATTATCAAAGTGAACATGGCTTTGTTTATCATTAAAATTGTTATCATGAGAACATACTTCTTCCAAAATGAGGCTGGTCAAGCAGTTACTGTTACTGGTGCTCGATTTCGCAAAGCAATAGCGGTAATTATTCTGACTAAACTGGATTCAGTATAAATTGGAACAATTCAGTTACTGCATAAGATATATCCTGGTCGTATACTCTCTCGTTGCCACCAGAATTGGCACCATAGATCGTGTGATTTTATAAGGTTAATTTGATGTCAAAATTATATTCAAAGGAAATAACCTTTCGTGTCATGGAACATTTTGATAAAGAGAAAGTCCTATGATTTTCCAATAAGGAGATGGATGTTCAAAAGGCGACCGTTTTTTATTATTCAGTCACTGATGCCAAATCATCATGGCTAGTTACACAACAATTAAACATTAATATTCGTTATTGCAATCGTTGCATCATATTTAGCGGGAAAGCAAAATTTTGGATGAATGGGTATGATCCTCAAGGTCAACATTACCCAGCCCAACACTCAAATTCAGGTGGATGTATATTGCAGATTTCACTACAAGCTACGCCGGACATTTGCACGATGTCAACATTTTTTAAATACCTCAAACACTGCAACCTTAATGGAAGGGCATAAAGTCCTTTAACACTCATTTTCATTTTTTCCCGAATGTTGCCTTATTCAATTGCCTGCCATTGTAAATGAGCATCCAGTATGTTCATGTCCTGTTCCAGACTTGCAACATATGACGTCCATTTGTATTTAGTCTCGTGTGTTTAAGTTTTTTCTTTGCATTTATTCCAGCATTTGCACTTTGAGGGAACTTTAAGGTTTGAGTACTTGTACTTAAACAAATATATTTTTTTGGGCTATCGTTATTTTAAAAAGCATGAGATAAATTTAAAAATTTGTTTATATACACTGACAGAAATAAGACATAAATATACTAAAAATGTGTGCTAGAGAACATAATGGAAGACTCGTATGTAATAAAGAATATGGTGGCCAATTTTCGAACGCAATCGGTCAAAATCATGAGTTACAATTAAAAAGCTTCAAAAAAGCAGTATCATGTCGAATTTGTATCAAAAACCAATACATATGGACATTTCTTTAACCATAGAATACTATACCTCGTCTGCGAAGCACAACTACTTTCGTTTTTGCGTGATATTTGATTAACGCTTGTGCCAACTCAGTCGAATGCTGTATGATCATGCTTACAAACGTACATATCATGATCTTTTTTCACTGTCGAAAACGAATTATATTTTTTGTCATGTTCTTGATCGCATGCGTATTTCTAATTTATTGGAAATGAGAAATCTAAATTTTTTACTAAACAAAGTTCAACTAAAATGCTATCGAAAATCGGATACAAGAAAAACGTGGTTCATAAGAATGTCGCGTTCTTGACAGTAACTATATGTGGTATATTTCTTCTGTGGTGTAAAAAATCTTGCTAATTTCGGAATGTTAAGAGTATATGTCCTCCTATACCTCACTTCTCCAGAAGACTTTTCTCGTCCTTAATATGAGGTCAATTGACTCTTTCCATCTCCTACAGTTCCGGGAACTATCACATGAAAAACAGTTCTAGTAGGCATATTTTTCTCCATGTACTAACATTCAATTGCCTGTGTGCGAAGCGTTTTTGTTATTATTTGGTTGCTTGCAAAAATATGTTTCTTATTTTAAAATTCAAACACCATTCCCTACTTCCTATGCTTCAAGCGATTCTACGTACATAAACAAATACGTATGTACTCCCATACACACAGCTATATACATGTTGCTGGCGGATTGTTTTTTCTGCAAAAAAAAAAAAGCTAAAAATACAAATAAAAGACAACAGCAAGACTTTAGAAGGAAAAAAATATATATAAATTTACAAAAAATAAACAAACGATACGTTTTAAACTTAACCTTGACTTTGAAAATTGTTTTGAACAACACAACTACGCTACAACCGAGAAATATCATTCATATACACAAACCACAAACACATTGACAGCGTTAGCAACATGGACACTGCACTAACATTATCGTCAGTCATATTAACGGACTCGCAATTTTTATTATTAAAGGAACATTACGCGAAATTGCCAAACAACTGAAAACCGAAGAAACACTGAACGCACACTCGCATTTTTAATTTTAATGGAAAGATGAAGGCATTAAAATACTCGTGTATAAACATTTCAAATATAAAAAAAATAACAAACATTTTTGTTGTTGTGGTTGTTGTTACTTTTTGAAGTTGAACTAATTAATGAGGTATAAATAAATGAATGATTTAAATTTTGTGTATTTTTGTTTTTTGAAATTGCTCTCTCACTTCTTCATCGTTCGTACATAGATTAAATATTTGTATTTTATGATAAATATTTGGTTGAGATGTTTCATGAGAAACTTTGTTGCGTTTTAGTGAGATCATTTTGAAATTGCATACATATTATTTATAGACACTTTCAATTTGAAATCTAGAAAGTTGTGAGGTTATTTTTTATACCCTTCACCTTCGTGAGAAAGGTATATATAAGTTTGTCATTCCTTTTGTAATTTCCACAATATAATTTTTCGACTCTATAAAGTATATATATTCTGGATCCTTATAGATAGCGGAGTTGATTTAGCCATGTCCATCTGTCTGTTGAAGTCAATTTTATGAAGACCCCAGTCAGACATGCTTTCGATAAGTTTCCTATTTAAAATCAGCAAAATCCGTCCATAAATATGAGCAAAAATCCGAGACAACCCGAATTTTTTTTTTTTCACAAAAAACATATTTTTGTCTTAAATTTTTTTTCACTAATAAATTAAAAAAAAAAAATTTTAATTAAAAAAAATTTGAAATTAAAAATTGGAAAAAAAAACTTTAAAAACCAATTTCGAAAAAAATATTTTTTTTTTTTAATTTTATTTTAAAGTATAATTTGGTGAAGATTTGGATATAAGATTCGGCACAGCCGAATATAGCTCTCTTAATTGTTATACCCTACACCACGATAGTGTGGAGGGTATATATATTTTTTATTTTCTATTGTCATTCGATTAAAAATAAAAATATTCAATTGAGAATAAAAAAATTATTATTATTAAAATTTATAATCAAATGAAAATAAAAATTATTAAATTATTTCGAAGAAAAAAATAATTTTTATTCGAATGTAAGCATTTTTCAATTCAGAATAAAAAGTGATTCGATCAATAATTGTTTAATTGTTGAATAAATTTATTATCAAATAAAAATTCTTCGAATAATCGAGGAATAATAATAATTTTTATTCGAATCAGTAAAATTTTTCAATAATATTTTTCCAATTTAGAATAAAAAATTATTTCATTAAAAATAGTCAATTACTCAAATAAATTTATTATATTCGATCAATAATTATCGAATAACTTAATTCTCGAATAAGATTATTATCGAATAGAAATTATTCGAATAACCAAAAAAAAATTTTTATTCGAATGAATAAAATTTTTAAATTTCGAAAAAAAAAAAAATGATTTTATCAATAATTGTCGAATAAATAGAAAAAAAAAAAATAATTTTTAATCGAATGAATTAAATTTTTCAATTTAGAATAACAAATTATTTCATCATAATTGTCGAATAAAAATTCTTCAAATAACATAGGAAAAATAATAATTTTTATCCGATTCAGTAAAATTTTTCAATAAAGATTTTGAATTTAAAATTAAAAATTATACTATTAATAATTATTCGAAAAAACAATAAAAAATTATTCTCTAATAATCGAAAAAAAAAAAATTATTTTTATGCGAATATTTTTTAAGTATTCGATAATTGTTGAATAAATTTATTATCGAATAAAAATATGTAATTCGAATAAACTAAAAATTTTTTTCGAAACAAAGAGAAAAATTTCCAATTAAAATAAAAAATTATTTGTTAATAATTTTCGAATACTCGAATAAATTTATTATGGAATATAAATTCCTCGAATAATCAAGGAAAAATAAAAATTTTTATTTGAATCAGTAACATTTTTCAATGATCTTTTTTCAATAAAAAATAAAAAAAAATATTCAATTAATAATTGTCGGCTACTCGAAAAAATTTATTATAATAAAGTAAATAAAATTTTAAAAATTAGAAAAAAAAGAAAAATAAAAATTATTCGAATAAAATATAAAAAAAATTTTATGCGAAGGAATAACATTTTACAAATTAAGGGAAACAATTTATTTCATCACAATTGTCGAATAATCGTATACATTTTTTATCGATTATATATTTTTCAAATAATCGAGCCAAATAATAATTTTTATTCGAATCAGTAACATTTTTCAATAATTGAAGGAAAAAACAAGTAAGAAAGTATGGTCGGTCAAGCCCGACCATATAATACCCTACACTAAGTAAATGAGCAAAAACATTTTTCTTTCAAAATTTCAATAATTTATATTCGTGAACGATTTTCGGAAGTGGGCCTTATATGGGAGCTATGACCAATTATGGACCGATTACCATGAAATTAAGTAGTGTAATTAATGTATGTATGAAAGTTATTTATGTTACATTTTATGTGTATACCAACATTTTTAAGAGATTTATGCCCGTTAAAGTGATTATCGGAAGCAGGCTTTATATGGGAGCTATGACCAATTATGAACCGATCACCATGAAATTAAGTGGTGTGTTTAATATCTATATGAAAGTTGTTTATGTTGCATTTTATGTGTATACCAAAATTTTTAAGAGATTAATGCTCGTTAAAGTGATTATCGGAAGCAGGCCTTATATGGGAGCTATGACTAATTATGGACCGATCATAATAAAATTTGGTGACATGAATTTTGTATATATAAAACTTATTTGGAGAAAAACTTGTGTAGATACCTATACAAATTAAACATTTATGACCGATAAAGTCCAATTTCGGGAGGACATTTGTATGGGGGCTAGGTGAAATAATTAACCGATTTCAGCCAGTTTCAATAGGCTTGGTCCTTGGGCCGAACAAATTATATGTACCAAATTTTATCGAAATATCTTCAAGATTGCGACCTGTACTCTGCGCACAAGGTTTACATGGACAACCAGCCAGCCAGCCAGACGGACGGACGGACATCGTTTAATCGACTAGCCCCCATACATTTGTATGGGGGCTAGGTGAAATAATTAACCGATTTCAGCCAGTTTCAATAGGCTTGGTCCTTGGGCCGAACAAATTATATGTACCAAATTTTATCGAAATATCTTCAAGATTGCGACCTGTACTCTGCGCACAAGGTTTACATGGACAACCAGCCAGCCAGCCAGACGGACGGACGGACATCGTTTAATCGACTCAGAAAATGATTCTGAGTCGATCGGTATACTTTAAGGTGGGTGTTAGACTAATATTTTTGAACGTTACAAACATCTGTACAAATCCATTATACCCTCCCCACTATGGTGGTGTAGGGTATAATTATTCAGAAGTTGCCAAAATATTACAAGTTTTAAAAACTACATTTCATTACCTTTCCATTGATATATAAAACATTATATCTAATTCTTTATTATACTTTAAAATAATGAATGCAATTCACACACCTTGTAAAAAATTCTCTACTATTTTGTTCAAATCACAGACTGCTTACTATGCACTTCTCATTTTTTCATGTACCCTTTATTGTATATGTTTCACTTCTGCTTATTGTTGATTGGTCAGTTGCATGTGCGAGTATTTAAAGTGAGCTTAAGTAAACTTGTATTAACCTAAGATTCACCTAATTTGATGACCTTATGCGCGTTCATAAATTGCAAATGTTAGGTTCATAGAATCAATGGCAGAGAATTTTCATTAAAAAAAAATAATTTTTCACAAAAAATTTTTTTTTACAAAAATTTATTTTGTTACCAAAAAATTTTTTTTTAATAAAAAAGAAAATTTTTACTAAAAAAATAAATTTTTACTAAAAAAGTAAATTTTTAATAAAAAAGAAAATTTTTACTAAAAAAATAAATTTTTACTAAAAAAATAAATTTTTACTAAAAAAGTTATTTTACTAAAAAAGTTATTTCTTACTAAAAAAATTATTTTTTACTAAAAAAAGTTATTTTTTACTAAAAAAGTAAATTTTTACTAAAAAAGTAAATTTTTACTAAAAAAGTTATTTATTACTAAAAAAGTAAATTTTTACTAAAAAAGTAAATTTTTACTAAAAAGTTATTTTTTACTAAAAAAGTAATTTTTAACTAAAAAATTTATTTTTTACTAAAAAAGTAATTTTTAACTTTTTAAGAAATCGATTTTAAATTTAATATAGAAATTAGTTAATCGAATAATTTAAACTTAAACAATGATTAACCGATTAATTCTAACCCCCGATTAGTTATTTGCCTGATTAATTGAACACCCTAGTAAATAAGAAATGTTAATTTTATAGTGAAAAATTAATTTTCAAACTATTTTTTTTTGGTAAAATCTAGTAAAAAATCTTTTTTTCAATAAAAAATTATTTTTTAGTAAAAATTTACTTTTTTTGTAAAAATTTACTTTTTTTGTAAAAAATTACTTTTTTAGTAAAAAAAATAAAATTTTTTATAAAAAAAATTTTTGTGAAAAATTATTTTTTTTAATGAAAATTCTCTGCCATGGATTCTATGAACATAACATTTGCAAATTTATGAACGCGCATAAGGTCAGCAAATTAGGTGAATCTTAGGTTAATACAAGTTTACTTAAGCTCACTTTAAATATTCGCACATGCAACTGACCAATCAGCAATAAGCAAAAGTGAAACATATATAATACAGGGTACATGAAAAAATGAGAAGTGCATAGTAAGCAGTCTGTGATTTGAACAAAATAGTAGAGAATTTTTTACAAGGTGTGTGAATTGCATTCATTATTTTAAAGTATAATAAAGAATTAGATATAATGTTTTATATATCAATGGAAAGGTAATGAAATGCAGTTTTTAAAACTTGTAATATTTTGGCAACTTCTGAATAATTTTTAGATGCTAATGAATAAAATGTAAAATAAATATTGTTGAGAGAAATAACTATTGTAGAGTTGGGTTGTTCATGAACGAACAAGTTCAATTGAACAACTCAGTCAATTGAACAATGTGAAAGGGTTTCAGTCTTATTGTTCTTTTAATTTTTTGTTAGTTTGAAATTTCTGTATTCCATTATTAAAAATGTTTTCATCATTATTAAAAAAATTTGTTTCCAAAAGCAGTTGTCATCTAGCTGTAAATACATTCACTGAGAAATTATTATGATGTTGCAAGTAATGGATTTTTAACGACATATGTACACCAATTGTTTCGAATGCTTTCAACATGTTTTTAACAGATTGCTCATAGTTTTGTGAGCGTTGTTTTCCCAAGAAGTCGGCTAATACTTCTTTTATTGAACTCCAGGCAATATTTTCCGCGTCGAGTAAAATGTTATCGAATCGATGATCTTTCATTAATTTACTAAAATGGTCCGGCATTAAGCAAGCCTGAAAAAAATCATTGAATACAAATCTATATAAATATATAAATGTCTTTGTAAGTTTGTTTGTTTGTTTGAGCATCACGCCTAAACGGCTGAATTGATTTTATTGAAATTTGGAACGTAGATATATCCTTACTTGGAAGCGTCAATAGGCTATAACTTTTTTCAATACTTGGACCAGAAAGGGGTAAACAGGGGGAAAACCGGTAAAGTTGGTACCTTTAGTTCTTAAACCATAAATACTAAACTACCGAAACGATTTTATTGAAATTTCCAACATAGACTACGACAGGGGTAGCGAAGAGCACCCGGTCAAGCAAGTAGTCTATATATTTACGAACATCTTCATTGAAATGTTAAAATATTAACCTTCTTTCAACTTGTCAAAAGTGATTTTTTCTTTAAAGATTTGTTCTCGCAAAAAGTTAAAAACTGCAACCGCATGTTCAGGATCGTCCTTATTACGTACGATAGCTTTTATAAAATTTTTAACAATTCCGAGTTTGATGTGAAGAAACGGCTCAATTTGCGCTAGTGCTTTTTGCACAACATTCATTTTTCCCAACTTGGAATCTCCTCTATTTTCCCATGTATGATCCTGGTACTGGTTTCCTTTATATCGGGAATTCCAATTGCATAGGAAGCACATATATCTTGTGTGCTCCATATTTTCATAAGTTTCCTTTGTATCGGTGCTGTAGACTATTGGAACGCAAGGTTTTTTATTTGTTCGATGTAAAAGCAAAGCTTTTAGACTCTGCTTTGAACTGTCTATAAACAATCGCCAACCATCGGGATCATATGCATTTTTCATTTGTTCCATAAGCATTTTTGTGTCCTTACAGAATGCAAACGTTTTGGTGTCGTTAATAGTGAAACATCTTTGGAGATCTGATTGACCTTAATATATTAAATATTAAAAAAATTATAGTCTATCTAGTTAAAAACGAAAATATATAAGGGACAAAGTGATTTTAATACGCTATTTAAAGTACCTAGACACGTTCAGTTTGCATTGATATGTTCACAAGAGTTGTTCAGATTTACCGTAGCTACAACTTTCCTAAATATTGTTAGTGAAAACTTAAGAGTCCCTGGAAGTTATTCTGAAAAAAGTAAACAAAAAATTTTCCTTCCTATATTTTTTCAACAAAAGTGCACGAAAAAGCAGTTTTTTGGGAAAAAATTTTAACAAAATTTATTTGGCGGACTCTTAGCTATATTATTGCCATATAAAGTTAAGTCGTATCACAAAGTCTGAATTAGCTGTTAGCCAAAAACTGATGACATCTTTTTTAGAGGCCCCACTGATTTTCAGAAACTTTGGGGGCCCATAAAAAAAAAAATTTATCACCAAAATGGACAAACTGAGTATAGGGTTTTACTACCCTTTGGTAGTAAAGTCGAACCTATACTGTCATGATCTTGTGTTTTTCCAAAAGTCTTCATTTGTTGCATAGTGTAATTGTCGAAAACTCGAATAAATTTATTGTTAAATAAAAATTATTAGAATTATCGAAAAAAAAGATTTTTTTTTAGTTGAATGAATGATATTTTTCAATTTAGATCAATAAATTATTCGATAAATTTTTATCGAATACATTTATTATCGAATAAATATTATTCGAATAATCGAGGAAAAAAAATGTTTTATTCTAATGAGTAAAATTTTTCACTTTACAATAAAAAATTATTCGTTCAATAATTGTTGAAGAAATAAATTATCGAATAAAAATTATTCCCATAATTGAGGAAAAA
Organism: Calliphora vomitoria; assembly: GCA_942486065.2. Classification (NCBI taxonomy): domain Eukaryota; kingdom Metazoa; phylum Arthropoda; class Insecta; order Diptera; family Calliphoridae; genus Calliphora; species Calliphora vomitoria. Next base: position 108,874,860 of record OW818030.2, on the reverse strand, counting down.
AAATATATTTTTATTCTAATGAATAAAATTGTTCTATTTAAAATAACAAATTATTCGATGATAACTGTCGAATACTGGAATAAAAATTATTCGAATAATCGAGGAAATAAGTAATTTTTATTTGAATAAATAAAACTTTTCAATCTAAAATAAAAGGTTTTTCGATCAACAATTGTCGAATACTCGAATAAATTTATTATCAAATAAAAATTATTCGAATAATGGAATACTCGATAGTGAAAAAAAGAATTTTTATTCGAATGAATTAAACATTTAAATTTATTATAAAATATTATTCGATCAAAAATTTTCAAATACTCGAATAAATTTATTATAAAATGTTTCATTTTGGAATAAAATATTGATTATTCGATCAATAATTGTCGAATATTCGAAAACAATTATTTTCAAGCTAAATATTAAAGAAAACAAGTAAGAGAGCTATATTCGGCTTCACCAAATTATACTTTAAAATATTTTTTTTTTTTCGAATTTGTTTTTTAAAAGTTTTTTCCAATTTTCTTAAAAAAAATTTTTTAATTTAAAAATTTATTTTTTTAATAGTGAAAAAAATTTATGACAAAAATATGTTTTTTGTGAAAAATAATTCGGGTTAAAAAATATTTTTCCCGATTTTGACCCATTCTAGGTGCAACTTACTATAGCCTTACATACATCGTTGCAATGGACTTTGAAATATCTATCATTAGATATCCATATTGTCTATATTTATGACTTAGTAATCGAGATATAGATCAAAAATAGGCCAAAAATAGAGGTTGTCTCGGATTTTTGCTCATATCTCCGTTATTTATGGACGGATTTTGCTGATTTTAAATAGGTGACTTCTCGAAAGCATGTCTGACAGAATTATTGATGATTTGGATCCCGAAGATATCCGGGGTTTTCAGAAAATTGATTTCAACAGACGGACAGACAGACAGACGGACATGGCTAAATCGACTCCGCTATCTATAAGGATCCAGAATATATATACATTCTTTAGATCTATTATAAATCGATCAGCAAGGGAACTATATATTAAGAAATTTTGAGAAATCTTTTGTAACTAAAGATTGTTTTAAGTGATGTCAAACAAGATTCCTATGATGAAGGAATCGTATGCCATGATATTATCCATATTGGAAAATAATCTTAGAAAGAACTGCACATATTTAAAATCATACCTTTTTAAAAAATACTTTTGAACTTTGTAAGACATGACTTTTGACCTATTGAAAGTGTCAGACACAAAAAAAGAAAATATATTAAGTCAGTACTATAAATATATCAGCAAAGAATCTAAGTATTAAGACATTTTGCCAAATTATGATATTTATAGTCGTAGGGTTGACAGCTCGTAACTAAAAATGGTTTCCAATGATGTCGAACAAGATTCTTTTGATGGAGTAATCAGTCGGCATTATATTTGGTCAATTCACAAGGTATCCATCATGTCATATTATCATAATGTTCTAATATTTCACGATTCGGCTGCTCAGCTTAACCGACTCTTAGGCGTTCTGCTCAGATCTTTGCTGGTTGGATACGATAACTAAATAAACATAGCATACAGAGTAGTTTTATTTTAGTACATTTTTTGCTTGAAAGGCAATAACAACATTTTTAATCCATTGAGAAATATTAGAACATTATGATAAGAGACCTTGTGATTTTACCAATTATATAATTGGGTATTTTAGGAAAACTGCACATATTTGACTTCATACCTTTTTAAAAATACTTTTGAGGTTTTTTTCTAAATATTGTATAAGGAAATTCATATTTTTTTATATAAAAAAATAGATTCAAAATTTAAAAAAAACTTTTTTTTACATACAACTATTTATAATAATCTGAAATATCTTTAGTAAAATATCACCCATTTCAGTAGAAATTATATGTAACCATCTTATCATGCGATGCTAAATAATTGAAACCATATAAAGCTTTTATTTACCATTAGTATTTTTATAAATTTATAAAATATTTAAAACAAACTAGAAGCCTGTTAAAGTAAAAGGTTTTCTCTTAACAAATACCTTAATTTTTGTCGATTTTTTTTAAACTACTACTTGTTTTATAATTTTAGCTTAGACAACAACCTTTATTTTAATATAAAGCCATAAAAGCATGTCAAACAATAGTTAATTTAGTTATTTCATTTCATTTATTTGTTTGTTTGTTTTGTTTCAATAATTTCACTTTAAAAATAAACTTTTTGTTATTTAATATAATTTTATTATTATTGTTATTATTATTTTGTTTATTTGCAGATCAATAAAATGAGGACAACTTTTAGATTAAATTAAATGAATCAGAGAAAGAAAGCATTAAATGTATAAACAAATACACACAAATAATTTACATAATAAAAGAAGGTGATATTATTAGGAACGTAAACGAAAAATAATAACAAAAAAAAAAAAAAAAATTAATCATAATAATAATAATAAAATAATTATAACAAACGATAAATATACAATAATATACACTCAGAGAAACTTTGCAGAACCAACAGGTATTCATTCAACTTATTATTTTTTTAAACTTTTTAGCATTATAATAAATTAAAACTTTTATATTACAATAATTGGTTCAAAGTTCTGGCTTTAATTCAAACGAAATTCCAAATAATTGTTTTTAATAAATAAACCTCAGTTTAAAATTCAATTTATATCAAATATACCTACATAGTTATATACGATTTCAAATTATATATTATAAACCTAACAACAGCAACTTTAAGTTTTTCTGTTTCAAATTTTTGGCAATTTTTATTGTCTACAATAAAGCAAAAAAAAAGAAATTAGACATTTGTTATTTAATTTATTCTGTTTATATCGTGTGTGCAATAAACGAACAAACGAATCCTTGAAGGATGTTAAATGTAAGAGTGAGTTATTCTTGTTTTCGTGTTCGTTTTTGTTTAACCTTAAGCTAAATTGAGCTGAAATACACTGGAAAACAATTTTGTTTGTTGTTTTTGCTATGAGCCAAAGTGCTTTTTTGCTTTGGGTTTGTTTTAAGTATTTTTTATTATTTTTTTGGTTGGCAGATATAACACTGCACAGTGGGTGATTATGATGCTGAAATTAAGGAAACGTATTTAATGCAGGGCATATTTTTAGAAATGAAATGTTTATTTATTACTTTCTTAAGGTAAATGCATAATGTATATCAGTTGTTGGTAGTCGTTGCCACCAGGGGCAAACACGATCGGGTTTTAACAATAAAAAATACGAATGTAAACGAAGTTTCTACAAATTATTAAAAATAATTTAAAATCTCAATAACTCGCTGGTCAGATTACAAGAGAGAATTAAAATATAGTTAAAATCCATGTTCTCGTTATGCCGAGAACTAATTTACATCCATAGGATATTTCCAAGCATGAAATATTGTCTTCAATATTTCTGTGTATTCGAAAAAGTTATATTAACACCCAAAACTATATACTATATATCTAGTATTATGCGAAATTAAGGGTGTTTTCTTAGAGAAGGAGAACTTTAAATTGGCAGTACTGTTCTCGGTTGTTTTGGAAATTTATTGGGTGTATGACTTAAAAATGCGGGAATTTTTCAAATATTTAGCTTATATTTTGAAATATTTGTACAATGTTAGTTTATTCAAAGTATTGTTAGCTTTTGACCTTTTCCCATCTTTCGGGCAGCATGTGACGAGCCAAAAGAACTATTCATCTTTTGAGGCCAAGAACGAATCAAGTCAATTTCGGATACTCTTTTCAGAAGTGAAGGGTATCCCAGGGAGAGCATTCTGCATTGATCGAAACAATAGTCTCTTACGCTCCATTTCTCATCGGAAGTAATGACTCGGTGCAAAAATCGTTTTCTTTTATAACGTTCAAGCATCATTTCGGACATCTTGAATGAATTCCGCTGCTCGCAAACGTTTCGAAATTGCTGCATGAGTAGCTCCCAATGATTTAGCAAGCTGTTGTTGAGTTTGACAGCAGTGTAATGCATGGAGTAATGCCTCCAATTCTTGGTCTTCAAACTTTTTTGGCTGACCTGGCCGATCTTTGTCTTCCGTGTCAAAATCACTTCCACCATAGGTTTTTGTGACCAATCGCTGTGCTTTAGCGGCACTTTTTTAAATTAAAGAAGTAAAGCAAAACTTCCTTCATATGAGCTTAGTTGGTACAAACAAAAACCGCGTCCAAAAGATATGCCAATATCATGAATAGACTCACTCCAGAGCAACGTTTGCAAATTGTTAAATTTGACAAACTCATCATCGTCCATCAGAGCGATTACTTCGAGAAATATTAATCGTTTTCACAACACGTTTCCTCTTAGCGCTAATACGCATCCGGTAAGACGCCGTACAGTGAGCACATAACAAGCATGTGCAGCGTATTGTTAATGATGATCCAAATGTGTCAATTAGTCATCGTGGACAATAATTAAGCTTCTGTCCATCCACTTTAATTTTCCGTATGGATCTTGGTTTGCGTGTTAACTAGATTCAACTAGTACATGAATTGAAGCCTCATGATCATTGTTCGCGCCTTAAGCAACATTGCTATTTACCCACAATTTAATTTGAAAATTTTGTCCATTGTCGAAACACCATTACATCCAGAAAAACTCACTGTTTTGTGTATTTTATGGACCGGAGGAATCATCAGAACGTTACAATCAAAGGTGAGTGGTATAAAGACATGATTACTGACTTTTTCCTGCCTCACATTTGGTTTCAGCAGAATGCTGCCACATGTTACACAGCGAGTAATACAATCAATTTACTTAGAGAAACATTTGCCGAATGAATAATTTCAAGAAATGGGCCTGTTAATCGTTCAGATGATTTGACGTAATTTCATTATTTTCTCTGGGGATAAGGAGTTTTTGTTTTGTTTTAAAAACAAACACAAACTGCGAAGCGCTTTTACACCCAGAGTCTCTGGCGGGAATCGAACCCGCAACCCCCATATTGATAGTCCAGCACACTATCGTGTAGTCTATCGGGGCTCCATCAGTCCCAAGTCTATGCAGGATTAGCAATCAAAGCAGCGCTGATAAGAGCCGTAAGAACGAAAGGGATATTATCCAGACCTGATGATTTGTGAGGTTTCATTTTGCATAATTTTGCTTTTACTTTAATTCGAGTGGATGAACTATTAAAATTTCCCTTCTGTGGACATTAACAAAAGTGATATTTAATTTAGCAGTGGGGACTGTGATATTTGGTAGAGATGAGCGTTATTCTCTGCATTTTTCAAAATGTTGGAAGCCTCATTCCTTTGGCATTCTGATTTTCCGCAATACGGAGCTATACGGATGGTAATTAGATTAAGCCGCTATAAATCCATTAAAAGTTCACTGTTGAATTTCGCAGTGTTGAGACGTTCAGATATTGGTTTATACTGTATTAATGCAGCTTTTGCCATCGGACAGAAAGAGATATTCCAACTCTGTAATTCATTATTTCCCTTTGATAAATTCTGGAAGCTGTTACCAATTGTAATTCTAAATTTCATCGGTTTTCTGAATTCTCTCAATAAAGACATATCTGGATTCTGTAACGCACAGTTTCGATTTGATCCAATCGTAAAGCGTTTGTAAAGACAAATGCCATCACCAAGGCTAAATTAAAAGTTTATGTAATTTGCAAAATTGTGGATGCTTCCCTCATAGACGCTATTGCACTCCAGTTCCATCATTCCTATGGGATTCTAAATTTCCGCAATACTGAAAGAAATGTCCGGATGGTAGTTGGATTACCTCATTAAGTCCTAATATTCTGATTCCCAATGATTCCTAGCATTCCAGTTACCAATCGTAAACTGTCTCATGAAACAAAAAGTCGTCATCAAAGGATGATCTTCTCTTGAATCAATAAAGGTTTCTGCTAGTTTATTCTATTTAAAATTGGGAATTAGCCCACAGAATCCAATATTATACGGAGGAGTATAAGAAGTTGAGCTTTAGTGACTAAGACGTTGTTATCATAGCACTCTGCTTGCTCTTGCATAACTGTCAGCCTCATCATGTTTGCTGCCGATAAACAGGTATTATAACAGCGGATACTTTATATAAGTCAACTCACTGGAAGAGAGAGTAGCTTAGAAAATTAGTCAGAATAATCTCTTTTGGCAATTTCAAGAAAAATAATCAGTTTCTGATCCACATGTAAGAATGTTCCTATTCCGTGTCAGTTGGTCCAAACTAATGTTGAAAAAAATATCGTTACTTCTTAATAACCATTGATCTGTGCATACGAACTTGTACCTAAACAACAGTCTACTTTCAAGAAGCTCTTTAGGGTAAATGATCTGAGATTCACAATCTGTAATCTCAAAAAGACTACATCTGTTTAATGGGTCAACTGTCGTACACTCTTAATAAAGCACTGACTTACATTTACATTTCCTATTACTGCACAGCTTTTTAAAATTAATGCAGAAATAATTGTTATTTTCAAAACACTATTCTAAAGTTATCATTTCGGAGCGTAGAAATTGATTCTAGTACATTCCAAAATAGTTTCATGAACTCTCTTAGCAATTTGGTAGCTGTCTGTGAAGATTATAACAGGAACGATGAGGCAATTTCCTCAACCTAGGTTTGAAATATCATATTAAGTTCCCAAAGCTAAATATATTTGCCATGAACTTCGGAAAAATCAGACGCATTCTAATTGAATTAGAATACGTCGCTTTACTGAGTCCACAGTACAAGGTTTCAGTTTCCTGAAGACACAGAGGGGAAAAAAATCAAAGTTAGAGTACGGTCATTACACTTTCTACGAAATTCTATTGTTCTTCTTAAAGTGAGCTTTCCACAAAAATTCAACTCTTCCAAAATATATTTAAATTCCTACCCACTGTGCTATTGTGGCATATTATTTTTCAAATGGTTTATAGTTGCAACTTTGTGTTGAAGCATTACGGTATGATCAGCATAACAAGGGTGTGTGCTGTTCTACGCTTATTGAGGGTTGTTAAAATTTAGTCTGGCGATCATTCATGGTCGCGTCGTGCCAGGCAGGTGGTGGCGTATTTATGGATGTTTATACTAAAACTTAAAGTCAAATAATAAAACCTAAGCTTAATTCAAAAAAAAAAAAACATAAAATTTTTAACTAAAAATACTTAGTTTAATCTAAAAAAAAGCTAAATATTTTAACGATCATATGGCATGATTATTTGATACAAGAAAAAAATAATAATTTTCAAATCACACAACAATTGTGACAACTAAAGTGCAGCTAAATTTTTATAAATTTATTCTAAAATTGTATGTATTATATCGAGGTTGAAGTTTTTTTTGTTAGTGGGCTTTTGCTTTCTAAAAAACTTCCTCAATAAACCACCTGTTTCTTTTTTCAAAATCACCGAAAAATTTACCGCTAACAGGCACAATAAGGATAATAATGTGTACGCTTCATACGTTCTAACATATGAGTAATATACTGTGAATTCATCTTGTTTTCAAACCATTGTTTTGGCACATGCTAAACTTAAGGCTAAACAGGATGTTTTCTTTTTTTTTTTTTGTTCCCTTAGTTTTGTTTTTATTATAAGCGTAAAAAGGCTTTATCAGCCAGACACCGACAGCTGACTTTGCTGGAGCACGCGTTATTGAGGATAACTAATCGTTTGCTAAACTTAAGCAGGCAATTCAAGTTCAAATTAATTAAAATATTGGCTAAACTTCGGGTATGTTTGTAAAACAGAATTTTGTAAGAGAAGAATTTAATAGTTACAAATAAAATCAGTGGGCAACATGCAATCAAATTACAATGTAAAATTAGCTTTAACAAGTATTTTTAAGAGCATAAAAGTTAATTTGAGATTTGTTCGACAAGCCATTTGGTTTCAGGGAACCAAATTATGTTTTAATAATTCATAGATTTAGTAAATTGTTACTTAATTGGGCAGTTATTTTAGCTTCCTTTCATACCATGTTATCACTTACCTTTAATCAAATGGAAAGTGACGATATAGTTCAGAATACAATTATTATCTAAGACTTTTTAAATTCTATAAGTCTTCTGTAGACATCAATAGATAACTTGTATGGAAAGTTTTGGAAGTTCTTATTGTATAAGCAGCGCATTGTGTTGATTTCAGGAAATAAAGTTATGAGAGTGCTGAAAGAGTGTTTGTGGACCTTTGACTTGAATTGACAAATATTATATTCCGTTGGCAGGTAGTAGGTATGTGTGGTTTAACCACACTTTACCCATTATGTGTCGTGCGGTTGATACTCAAATTTATAGCAAATGGGAACGATATGCGTGATAGTCGTAGTAGATGTAAGACTACTTTTATCTGTTAAACAAGCATCATGATACAATTTTTTAAAAAAGGGTAATCAGCCCACATTCCGACGATGTTCTTAAGTATCAATAAACCGGTTAACATATTCATCCCGTAAGAGATCCACCATCCTTCTTTGTACCAGGTCTAGCTGATCTAGACTAGATCTTGCAGCTCCAGCACATATGTGGGAATTATATTTAATATTTGGACGAATGTAGGTAGTGTATATACGAAGTAGGTCAGAAGGGGAGAAATATATCCTACAACGTTTCAAGAAACCAAAGCATCTAAAAGTTTCCTTAGCAACATTAAATGTTTGACGATTCCAATGGACGTCACACTGTATTCTCATACCTGGAATCAAAAGGTTATCTGAAACTCCAACCGTTTCGATACCCATACAGAGACATGGTTGTGGTGAAATTTCTGGTCTTTTATGTGTCAATCAACACTGAATTTTAAGTACGTTAAAATTAAGTCCGTTCGATTCACCCCATCTTGAGATTGTTGTAAGGTCACGATTTATCGAGTCATCCATATTTGTTTTTGTGAGTGTAAACTCCGAAAGAGTTGGTCTATGGTCAAGTGAATATGAATATTATTGTCATTCACGAAAGAGTAAATTGGATTTGAAGTGATTTTCAGTTTATCATTCATGAAATTTTAAAAAAGGGAAAGAGAAAGAACATATCCCTGGGGGATAACGTGTCTAAGATTTACGTGGGTACCTGCCGCATGGTATTAAACCGCACGGTGGTCTTAACACCGGATAGAGACAATGCGTCTATCAACGCCATTGAGTGACTTGCAAGGAACACTCAATTGGCAACTTCTTGAACATTGATTGCACAGATCAATGCAAAAACCCCTTGCTCGAGAACTCGGGCTATATAATCCCTGCCATGCACAGCTAGCTAGTCAACTGACCAGCCCAGGACAATTGTCAAAGCTGCAACATCCGGCCAGGTAATCCAGTCCAATGTGAGTTCTCTGACTTCAAAAGTTCCCAGCCGATAAAAGTCAAAGTTATTGTACTTTATCACACACTTTCGACCTCGACAGAGAACCAAGTCCAACGACCAATACATGACGAAAGCTACTACCTCAATACGTTTCCTGAGCACAAACGTCAGTTGGTATCTGCTACTTTTAATGGCTCTGTTAAGTCAGCACCTAGTAAGATACATTTGGTAGTCCCAAATATCAGTTCTTTAACCAACGATCTTCTACCCGCTTTGGGTTTTAAACCACAGCCACCTCGTACTCACCGAAGTGTTCTCACCAATGATCCTACAGGACCGAAGTCCTGGGGTCGAAGGATTCCCGTGGTACTAGATAAGACTCTAGTCAACTGCGAATTTAATAAATTAAATTCTTACCCAGGAATGAGGCCCGTGCACCTCGGATCCCCAGTTTCGCTCCATATTTCCCCTTTAGGCATAATATCAAGGTGTGGAGCTCACCAAGATGTTTATCAATGCCCGAAGGGGGGTCCCTGGGGGACAGTAGAGCTCAATGTAAAATACTCGAAACATCTATATCCTAAAGTACGTCCAAAACTTGAATTAAAACAAAAAAATTCTGCCCCGACATCGCATGATATCAATTTCGAAACTAATCCACATTCGGTCAAATGTTTTCGAAAAGACGAGTGCGACTACCTTACTCTCCCCCATGCGGTATATTGTGTGAAAGAAATGCCATTATGTCTCCAGCTGAACGACTACTGCGGTTTTCGATTCTTAATAATTTACAAGGTGCTTCCCATAAACTTCGAGAGCTCCGAACAGATTGTGATTGGGCTATAATTATCCGGGTTGATGGGGTCGCCTTTTCTATAGATTGGCAGATTGCCAACGCCCAGTTTGCAACTTTTCAACATTGGGAAAATCCTAGATTGATATGAAATGTAGAAAAGGTTTCTAAATTGACGAGTCACCAATGAGGAAAATTTGTTTAGAACAAGTGCTAAAATGTTACCTCGATTAGGAGTTTTGCTGACATTAAGTCTGATTAGAACTTTCTTCACTGCCCGAGTTCTGAAGAATATTTTGGGCATAGTACAAGAGACATTAGATATTACATGTACCAATTGATTGCAGTAGAGAAGAGAAGAATTTGATGAGAAAAATGTCCTCAAAATTTTTGATTTTTGCTTAGCTTCGTTGATCAAAAATTCGCCTTTGAGAAGTGCAATAATTAAAGTACCGATACTGTTCCGAATCCTCTTGACAAAGAACCAGAAACTCTTGCTGTTTTTTGGGGCATCCCTTTTTATACCATCAAGGATTTCTACAGATGCTCACTAAATCCCTTTACATTTTCCAACTCAAAAAACAATCCCTTGCTTGTGCATAAATTTTCATAAACGTAAAGGATTTCTTCACATTTTACCAATTCTCCATTTTTAGATAAACTAAGCATGCAATTAGTATAATATTAAGCATGATGTGTATGATATTAGCAGCCAATGTAAAAAACTAAACCGACACTAAACGTACACACAGTATATTTTTCGTGCGCACTCCTCATATTTTATATTCAAAATATCAATAGTAAGAATTTTATGGAATTTATTAAAATTTATTACATGTAAGTTTATACATCATATATACAGTTAGAGATAAAAGTACCAAAACAAAATTATATTTAAGAATTTTTTTTAATAAACATTTGATTGCGTTAAGAACAGTTGAAGTTAGAGATATCATATCATTTATAATTAGGAAATATGTGTAAAAGTACAATAAGGATGTGGTTCAATTCCTTATAATTGTGCTTCCTTGTAATCTCTTCTGCAAATAACACTCCAACATTTTCTCGGTCAAAGTACAAGTCGCAGTTTTAATATTCTTTCAAGTTTTTAAATTCGTTTGCTTTGTGGATAGAAAAAAAGTCAATTACACAAACAGTATTCAAACAGTTATACATCATACGAACTGAACTTTCAAACACTTTCATACTGAACTTTCATATATGGAGGTACATGTGACCAGTAAATATGTTTCTAACTCGGTGGATTTCAGTTTCTTTCCCTGTCAATGTTTATAGAAGAGAATGCATGTTTTCAGAATGAAAAATTATATGATTTATTATATGATTATATGATCATTCTACAGTACTCATAATTTGACCACCTGGAATGTTAAATAGATCTCGATCGATTAAATGGAATCAGGAGGACACAAAATGACAATAGATCAATAAACGGTTTTCACAAAATATATTGTCATACTTTTTTTTCTCAAAGGTGCCAATATTTTTATTTATTTGCAAACAAATTTTCAAAATCTTGTGTTCAATGAGAAATTTTAAGATTTGATATACTATGATGTTTTATTTACAAATATTAGCAATAACTGCAATGGCTTTTAACTTTTCAAAGCGTCTCTAAACTTTTCTCATTTACTGTAACACACATTCATAAATTTCCACATCTATGTTAGTGTATTATGTGCAAAACATTTACGACTAGTCTCTACTTAACATTTCCCCAAACACCTAAAACTAAAAAGACATGCAAAAAAACTATATGTATTTGTAATATTTTGTAGGTCACGATTATGTAGTTTAATTGGTCGATTGTGCTTTTATAGCATCACTGTTAGACATCTTCTATGCGAATAAATTTTGTGTGTGAGTGTTTGATTGTAAATAGCAGCCGTATAAAAGGCGGAGAAAATCATTGAAGCTCATTACAAATGAGGAAACATAAAGAGAATAATTTCCTGTCATAAACTCACACAGGATTAAATACAAACAAGGATTTTAGCAATGGGAAGGTATGCTAATAGTGCGTTTCGATTACAAATTAAACATGTTATCTATAGAGAATCTCGTTCATCCCAAAAACTTTCGTTCAACTTAGAAAGTGTTGAAAATAGGGAAACCAAAGTTTATATGAAGACCCAATAAAACTTAGAACCAAATAAAATAGAAAGTCTCATCTATATATAGTCTTGCCTGTCGATAAATAGACTCGTCTACATATTGTTTCGTCGATATATACACTCGTATATATATAGTCTCGTCTATCTATACTATGGTATATCTATAGTCTTGTATATCTATAGTATCTTCGATAAATAAACTTATCTATATATAGTCTCGTCAATATGGCATCGTCCATCTATAATCTCGTGTATCTGTAGTTTCGTGTGTCAGAGTCTCGTCTATCTATAGTCTGGTCTGGCTGTAGTCTCGTCTATCTATTGTCTCGTCGATATATAGAATCGACTATTTATAGTCTCGTCTATATATAGTCTCGTAAATTTATAACCTTATCTACAAATAGTCTTGTCGATATATCGTCTCGTCGATATATTATCTCGTCTATATATAGTCTCGTCTATCCATATACTGGTCTATCTATAGTCTCTCCTATGTATAGTATCGTCTATCTATAGTCTCGTCTGTCTATAGTTTAGTCTACCTATAGTCTCGTCGATATATAGAATCGTTTGTGTCTAGTCCTGTCTATCTATAGACTGGTCTATCTATAGTCTCGTCTATGAATAGTCTCGTCTATTTATAGTCTCGTCTGTCTATAGTCTCGTCTATCTATAGTCTCGTCGATATATAGACTCGTCGATATATAGAATCGTTTATATATAGTTCTGTCTATCTATAGACTGGACTATCTATAGTCTCGTCTGTCTATAGTTTAGTCTACCTATAGTCTCGTCGATTTATAGAATCGTTTATATATAGTCCTGTCTATCTATAGGCTAGTCTGTGAATAGTCTCGTCTATTTATAGTCTCGTCTGTCTATAGTCTCGTCTGTCTATAGTCTCGTATATCTATAGTCTCGCCTGTCTATAGTATCGTCGATATATAGAATCGCTTATATATAGTCCTGTCTATCTATAGTCTCGTCTATGAATAGTCTCGTCTGTCTATAGTCTCGTTGATATAAAGAATCTTTTATATATAGTCCTGTCTATGAATAGTCTCGTCTATCTTTAGTCTCGTCTGTCTATAGTCTCGTCGATATATAGAATCGTTTATATATAGTCCTGTCTATCTATACACTGGTCTATCTATAGTCTCGTCTGTCTATAGTCTCGTCTATCTATAGTCTCGACGATATATAGTCTCGTCGATATATAGAATCGTTTATATATAGTTCTGTCTATCTATAGGCTGGTCTATCTATAGTCTCGTCTGTCTATAGTTTGGTCTGCCTATAGTCTCGTCGATATATAGAATCGTTTATATATAGTCCTGTCTAGTCTATGAATAGTCTCGTCTATTTATAGTCTCGCCTGTCTATAGTCTCGTCAGTCTATAGTCTTGTCGATATATAGAATCGTTTAAATATAGTCCTTTCTATCTATAGTCTAGTCTATGAATAGTCTCGTCTATTTATAGTCTCGTCTGTCTATAGTCTCGTCTATCTATAGTCTCGACGATATATAGTCTCGTCGATATATAGAATCGTTTATATATAGTCCTGTCTATCTATACACTGGTCTACCTATAGTCTCGTCTATGAATAGTCTCGTCTATTTATAGTCTCTTCTGTCTATAGTCTCGTCTATCTATAGTCTCGACGATATATAGTCTCGTCTATCTATAGTCTCGACGATATATAGTCTCGTCGATATATAGAATCGTTTATATATAGTCCTCTCTATCTATAGACTGGTCTATCTATAGTCTCGTCTATGAATAGTCTCGTCTGTTTATAGTCTCGTCTGTCTATAGCAGCGAAACGCAGTGAGCTCTCAAATGAGCTCTCTTGTTTTTGTTTTCACATGTACGCAAGCACACACATTGTATAAAAACAATCAAAACCAGTCAGTCTCACATGAGTATTGATGGAAGCAGGTTGTTTTACGCTTTTCGCTTTTATGCTTGTTTATTTCAGTTATTGTTTTTGTTTTTTTCTCAACTTTTTACTCAACTCATACAACTACAATATCGAAAAACTGTAGTGGAGTGAGTATGCCTTTCGCTGGTCTATAGTCTCGTCTGTGTATAGTCTTGTCTATCTATAGTCTCGTCTAAAAATAGTCTCGTCTATTTATAGTCTATCTATAGTCTCGTCTGTCTATAGTTTCGTCGATATAAAGAATCGTTTATATATAGTTCTGTCTATGAATAGTTTCGTCTGCCTATAGTCTTGTCCATCTATAGTCTTGTCTATATATATAATCATCTATATATACAGTCTCGTCTATTTATGGTCTCTTCTATCTATTCTTGTATTGTAATCTCATCTAGCTATACTCTGGTCTATCTATAGTCTCGTATATCTATAATATCCTCGATATATAGAGTTATCTATATATAGTCTCGTTGATATATACACCCGTCTACATGTAGTATCGTCCATCTATAGTCTCGTCTATCTATAGTCTTTTCTCTCTATAGCCTGGTCTGTCTATAGTCTCGTCTATCTATTGTCTCGTCAATATATAGAATCGACTATCGATATATAGAATCGACTAGTTTCATGTATTATAGTCTCATCTATCTATAGTCTAGTTATAGTCTAGTTATAGTCTCGTCTGTCTATAATCTCGTCTAGTCATAGTCGCGTCATGTATCTTTAGTCAAGTCTGTTTATAGTCTCTTCTATCTATAGGGAGTAGGGTTTCAGAATATGATGATACATTCATTTCATTGGACAGTTCTTTTACTTTGTTAAAATATTAATCCTTTTTTTTATTGGCTGACCTTTTCAATAAGAAAGTATTTCACTTTCGCATTTTTTGGCATACCTTCTCCTAGAATAAAAACAAAATAAATAAAATTAAATAAATATAATTTTAAATAATAAAATAAAGATTACCAAAAATTATATAAGAAAAAACTCGTCTACTTCAATTTGATTATAATTTGTATGTACAGAAGAAAAAAACGTATATCGCAACAAACTACCGATTGATTACTAGTGTTGCAACTATAACGATGATGACGATACAACATCAAAATACAAACATGTCTTGTATGATGCTATACCGCAAACTACTTACTCTGATTTTATAACTTCAGGTCATGTCTGAGGCATATAGCATGTACCGTTATATATAGAATGTTCACCATACACAAAAAAAAAAAAAAAACTATATATATTAAAAAGCAATATTGATCTAAATTTTTAGTTTAATTCAAAGAAAATAGCAACAACATCACCATCGTCAGCATGAGCAAATGGCCAAAAAGGGTAATTTTCTAAAGTAGAATTGAATGTGTTTGAAAATTTCTGTGTGTGCTTGATGGCAGTAGAGCAAAAAGTAAAAAAAAAAATTTTAACATTTTGATGTGAAACCCATTATTAAATTGAGACACACCATCGCATGTATATAATTATATTTTGATTTGATTTACTTATACACTCTATGGCCAAACATACATAGTATGGTTGTATTTACGTTTGAATGGATGTATGTACGGTTACTCTATCTATTGCATTAGAATTTCAAAATATTTTTTGGGGAATTTTATATTACTCTTTGATTTCAGATTTCGTTTAACCAACCTTAAATCAAATGGTTTTCTAAAAACCAAATATTAAGGATGTTCACTGGGTTAAGATATAATTCATATATGTTTATATAATTGAATATGTTTATATAATATTCATGCAAAGCATTGTGTAGGAACTAGAAAAGTAGGTTATGGGAGTTCTGTTTTTGGACATTTGATTTGAATTTTCCTATATTGAAAGTGACAGCAAAGGCTTCTGAAGGAAGCTTATTCCATATACGGACAGTACGTCTAAAGAACAAGTTTTCCCTGTAATGTGTTGTGCGCTCCACTGTCTAGTGCACAACGAATTGATGAGCCCTTGCCGAAGAACGTGTGTTGCGTAAAAAACTACGAGTTTCGGGAACAAGTTCCCTAATTTCAGCAGAGCACGTACTATTATAGTATCGGTAGAACAGTGAAACACAACCCACATTGCAACGATGTTCCAGTGAGTCAATAGAGCTGTATACCCTACTGTCATCGATAAGCACCTTCGCCCTCTCCCGTACGCGGTCGATTAACTCCAAAATAGACTGCGAAGCACCGGCCCACACATGAGAGTTGTATTCCATTTACGGTCGTTTATAAGTGGTGTAAATAGTAAGGAGATCAGATGGAGTGAAATATGTCTTACACCGTTTTAGAAAACCAAGGCACTTAAATGCTTCTTTCGACACTCGAAAAATGTATTTTGTCCAGCGGACATCGCACTAAATACTCATGTCTAGAACA
Source organism: Calliphora vomitoria (assembly GCA_942486065.2). Taxonomy (NCBI): domain Eukaryota; kingdom Metazoa; phylum Arthropoda; class Insecta; order Diptera; family Calliphoridae; genus Calliphora; species Calliphora vomitoria. The sequence continues at coordinate 108,858,358 of OW818030.2, read as the reverse complement.
TCAAGAGCTTCTGATTCCTCAATATTTACACCACCCATAAAAACAGATTAAGCAACTTGATCTGTTGTGCGTTTGTGGGTTAACATACAACATTGAGTCTTCCGTGCATTGAAATCGACTCTATTCGCACAATCCCATTCAGAGATTGTCATAAAATCTTGATTAAGCGTATCATTTATGTTTTGCCTCAATCTCCGGCAGGCTTGGCTATAGTTGAATGTTGCTGTCATCTGCAAAAGAGTAGATAGGGTTGGAAGTTTGACATATAAGGTCGTTTATAAAGATAAGAAATAGAGTAGGAGAAAGGACGGAGCCTTGCGGTACCACTGAATTAATCTTGAACTCGTGCGATCTCTGAGAAAACTCGAATGAAATCGAGAGAAGTTATTACCCACACCAAAAGCAATAAGTTTTGCTAAATGCGCACCATGCCATAGTCTATTAAACGCTTTAGAAATATCTAGAGCCACCACTTAACTCTCGCCAAAAGGGTGTATGAAACGATACCATTTTTCTGATAGGAAGGCTAGCAAGTCTCCCGTAGAGTGCCCTCTATAAAAGTCATACTGCCGGTCGCTGAGTAAATTGTTGGACTCCAAATGTTTCACAAGATGGTAGTTAACCATACTTTCCATAACTTTGGAAAGTGCAGAACAAATTGCTATTGGGCGATAATGAGCCTCTCTCTTTTTAGGAATTGGCGTTATATTAGCAATCTTCCAGCATACAGGAAGTTTGTCGGAAAAAGTAAGCTAATGGATGAGCCACCGTCGAAGAACACTGCTTCAGGACCAGTGCTGGTATACCATCAGGCCCAGGAGACTTATTTATATTGAGATCCGCTAACACCCTTTTAACTACGCGAGCACTGATACTCTTTCGAGCTCGGGTAGTGGATTATTGCTTTCTGGTAAGTTAGAATTGGAAAATAATTCAGCCAAAAGGTTAGCTTTATCAACTGGGTCAGTGAATGATTGACCATCCCTCAAAAGAGTAGGAATTGATGAACTAGCATTATCCTTACTTCTTTTAACGAATGACCAAAAGCTTTTACTGCCCCTGGGAGCAGTATGAACTTTGGCTTGGAGACGCTGCTAGTGTAGATATTTTTCACACCTCAGCACTTTGGTACACGAAGATCTCGCCCTTTTGCGTAGCGAATGAGTTACGGTATTTTTGTCATAAAATATTGACTGCTCACCAGGCTACAGTGGTCCAAATTTAACCTCCTCTAATGTGAAAAATATTTCGTGGAGTATGTTTCAAAAATGCCTCCACCCTAAAATCAACAACAATTTCATATGAGTTCTCTAAACACCAAATCCGGAAATTTTTATGATTATCAAGGCTATTAGGGTTCATTGTTTAGTTCATTTACGCCCCGTTTTGTCAAGCCATCAATTTGTCCATTTGTCCGTACATAAATTTGTCTCATGTGGACAACTCTTATCGTTCATATGTTCTTGTTCAAACATCGTTGTCAGAATATTTGTTCGCACAACTATGTCTGCCATCAAATGCAGTTTTCATACAATAATACCTCCATTTTAAACAAGTAAGAGAGTTATATTTGGCTGCGCCGAATCTTATATACCCTTCACCAAATTATACTTCAAAATAAAAATATTAAATATGTTTAAGTAAACAAAGTTTTTTTAATTTGTTGGAAATTTTTTTTCGAATTGTTTTTTTTTTCAATTTTTTTGTTTTAAATTTTAAAATTTTTTTTTTTTTTTTTAATTTTTTTTAATATTTAGCGAAAAACAAAGGTCTTTCAAATATCTATCATTAGATATCCATATTGTCTATATTAATGACTTAGTAATCCAGATATAGGTTAAAAATAGTTCAAAAATCTAAATTGTCCTGATTTTTTCCTTATATCTCAGCCATTTGTGGACCGATTTTCTCGAAATAGCAACCGAGCCGGAAGAATTCCGGAGATATTGATGTATGAGTCGTGTATGTAAGTTGTTTGGGGGCTTCGGAAAGTTGATTTCAACAGACAGACAGACAGACAGACGGACATGGCTTAATCTACTCCGCTATCTCTAAGGCTCCAGAAGATATATACTTTATTGGGTCAGAAAATTATATTGTGGAAATTACAAACGGAATATGTACCCTTCTCACGAAGGCAAAGGGTAAATTTACGATGAAAACTATGCATTTGAACATCGATAAATTTTCCCCACACATAAGAACATAAACAAGTCAAGGTCACAAACACCTATTTTAGCATATTCTTCTGAATACCCCTAATATTTATACATAAACAATCTACCATTCTGTCCAACAACACACAGCGATATGCACACATCCAAACATTTGATTTATTTTCAAGGCTTTATTATTAAAAACAGTTAAAATTACTTTAAAAACTGTTTGATGTGTATGAATGAATAAAAGCATAATTTCAAACTGATTGTATACATATTTAAATTCAAAACAAAAATCCCCCTTAAATAAAGGATTTGCATGTTTTCTTCTTCTCTTGTACTCCATTAAAACACATACATACAATTTTATAGAATTTCTTTTAAAACATAATTTGATTATTTATAAATAATTTGCTTCCTGTTTCTTCTACTCCCATGTCAAGTTAAATAATGTCTAGAAAAAAGGGTGGTCTCGTTGTTGGTCATTCAGCATTTTGACTGACCATTTCATTTCATGTTGATTTTATTATTACCAGTATATTTATTTTCGGTTGCAAATTGTCTTTTATATTGTGTGTATGTCATTCTGGTCATATGTATATAGTTTCTGTTATATTTTATTTTTTTTTGTTTGAGTTAATGGTCAAGTAAATTAAGCAAATTGAGTTATGACCGACAAATGGTTTTTTGAGTGTATCACAGAATAACAAAAAATAATATTTGCATTTCAGTCATTTGTCACAAAAATTCGTTTTAGGTTTTTTTCCCCATTATGCTTTTTTTATGATTTTATTATTAAATTGGTTTCATATTTTGTTTCTTTTTTGAGTTTGACCTTTGCAATTTGTTTTAGAAATTAATTGATTACTAATAAAATTTCAAGTACCTTTTTCAAGAATCATAAAAGTTCAATAAGAAATTTTTATTTTTGAAACACATTTAGGAAACTAAAATTATTAACAGTAGAAGAAAAGCTATAATATGAAACTTAATTGAATTCCTGAATTTTCGCTATGGATTTAATATACATATTTTCAAAATAAAACAGCAATACTGAGATGTTCATATTAAATTAATAATTGATTGTGCAATTTATTAAAATTACAATTATTTTTAATGCAAATAATTCCAAAATATTTGCTTATGATAAAAAACGTTACAGATAAATTAGGAAACTTATTCCATCAATCTGTCCATGTAGCAATTTACCTTTAAAATATTAAAATATAATATTCTTCAAATGATGAACTTCATTATAAATATATTTATTTAAATCTTAAAAAAAATCTTATTAAATTATGAGTTTTAAGGATGTGTTAAGGAATGTTGCATTCTCTAATATAAATCAAACAATCATGTATAAATTTTACACAATTTATTCAATATTAAAAAAATAACGTTTCTTTTGTTTGGCAACTCCAAAATATATGAACATGCGCCACCTGGTGGTAAGTAGTTTATGTTGATTAGTCAATACACCAACCATTTTCTGCTATGTTTAGAAAAAATACGCCAGGGGTAATAAATATTATACGGAGAAGAGACAATCAGTGTTGCCAGAAATCTCGCGTTACCATCGGATAAATTCCCAAAAATATTTCTATATTTTTCTCGGTAAAATGTACTTGTTTTAGTATATAATAGGGTATTCAATTAATCGGGTTTCTGATTTAATCGGTTAATCGAGCAAATAATTAATCGGGGCTTAGATTTAATCGGTTATTAATCGGTTAATTTTGAATTTTAAATTGAGAATAAAACAACAAATTTTGTGTACCTAGTTAGGAATTTTATTAATAAAAAGAACAAAAACATAAAAAACAAATAAAACATAACAATTCAACAAAACCAAATAAGTAATAGCAAAAAAATGGTACCTGAGACCTATTTTATGCACATGTGAGTTTTTTTTAGGATTTTAGGTAGATCTTCTGAAATAAGCTTTTTAAAAAAGAATATAATTGAAATGTTTTCCTTTTAAACGATTTTTTTCATTAGTTTTAATAAAACTTGACTTGGAAAGATGTTGGAGAAATCAAAAGTAAGGCATGATAAAGAATGTCCAATTTCTCATATAAAATCCTCATATATATATTTGGAGTCCTTTTTGTATTTTTTTAGATTATGAATGCTTTTAATAGTTTCTGATAAAAGACTCGTTTCAGCTATGACTTTAGATTCATCTATTATCAAGTCGTCCTCCGACTCATTAGGACAAAAATAATCATAGTACATTCTAGAAAAATGTTCATTTCCAAATTCCTTAGTTTCAATTTTTGTGCTATACTTCTAAAAAACTATTGCTAGAAGATAATGTTCATGAGTTAATACATAAAATTAGTGTGCTTAAAACTATATTTCTATATAAAGTCGAAAAAAAAGAAATTTTAGTTAATCGGTTAATCAACACAAATTAATCGGTTTATTTGTTATATGAAAATCGCCAATTTTAAATTATTCGAACAGTTAACCGACCAAAATTAATCGGTTAACCGATTGGCGGATAATCGAATGAATATCCTAGTATATAACCAGCAAAACACAACATATCTAGGAAGCCAGCAAGTAATATTGAAGCTAAGTGATTACAACTTATTATTTGATTGAAACACAATTTATTTTTGTTCGCGATTTGACAAAATTCACCCCAAGATTATGTAAGTATTACTCACTGCATCATGTATGAGTTATTTTATCGTAAGTTAAAATGGTTTTAAAATAAACATATAAACTAATATAATATGAACAAACAAATGAATGGCTTTGTCTGGTGCTAAATCACTAACGTCTCGTTTTTCAATCTAACATACTAAATGCAAAAGTTCATTACCAACCTGTATACAAATAAATACCAACTCTTTTAAATAAAATAATGTGCTAGGTAACTATCGCTCATTACAAAATAATGTATGTATGAACTTATGAACAAATAAGCCCTTTTTTGCTTTAGTAAGTTCTACCAAAGTCGATAATTTAAAATTTTGTTAGAAAAATAATAGTTTAATCATATGAGCAACTCCATTATGTGGAACGTGACCTCGAACACATTTAAAGTGACAAAAAAAAATTAACAAATTTTTATTTTAAAACAAGTAAGAAAGTATGGTGGGTCAAGCTCGACCATATAATACCCTACACTAAGTAAATGAGCAAAAACATTTTTCTTTCAAAATTTCAATAAATTATATTCGTGAACGATTTTCGGAAGTGGGCCTTATATGGGAGCTATGACAAATTATGGACCGCTCACCATGAAATAAGGTAGTGTGATTAATGTCTGCATGAAAGTTATTTATGTTGCATTTTATGTGTATACCAACATTTTTAAGAGATTTATGCTCGTTAAAGTGATTATAGGAAGCAGGCCTTATATGGGACCTATGACTAATTATGGACTGATCATAATAGAATATATATAAAACTTATTTGGAGAAAAAATTGTGTAGATACCTATATAAATTAAACATTTATGACGGATAAAGTCCAATTTCGGGAGGAAATTTGTATGGGGGCTAGATGAAATAATGGCCCGATTTCAGCCAGTTTCAATAGGTTTGGTCCCTAGGCCGAAAAAATGATATGTACTAAATTTTATCGAAATATCTTCAAGATTGCGACCTGTACTCTGCGCACAAGGTTTACATGGACAACCAGCCAGTGTATATCTACTAAGAAGGGATTTTTGGAAATTCAAATTGTAAGGGCGTAAAAATGTTTAAAAACGGGTAAAACCGGTACTCTATATCTCCGGAACTGATAAAACTAGCACCAAGAATTCAACTTAATCTAAATTTATGCAAAAAGTAGTGGACAGGTGTGTGGTACTTTTTGATTTTTGTACTTTTAGGAGGATAAAAAGTGCTAAAACCGAGATTAAAGACTTTTTAGTATCTCATATCCCAGAAATTAAATTTAAAAGAAATTGTAGTCCTTTTAAATAATTTAAAATGGATTTTCGCAGTTTTCTGAAATTTGATCGTATAAGGGTCAAATTTATCCCTAATTTTGGTACTATAAAAAAAAAACAAAAATATCTAGTACGATTAAAGTATTGTAAATGGTTTTTATTATCCAAATTTACTTTGAAAATCAGTCACCGATTTGCGCAACTTACAGACGACGGTTTTATCGCAAAATTGTGTTCATGGTTTAACGGGTTTGTTAATAATAAACAATCTAGCCACACATGGAGTTAGAGCAATTCACAACAGACTCTACATACTCCATTACATCCCGAAATATGGATGAGATTGATCCGGCAAAATCAGGTTTCAACATGATGGCGATACGCCATACGACGACCAAAACCAACGGTTTATTGACATCAAAATTTGGCGATAACTTAATTTCGATAAATGGATCTATCAATTGTCCTCCAAGGTCGTGCGAATTGACACCTCTCGAATATTCCATGTAAGTCACTGGTTGATGCCTTAGAGGCCAACATTGTTCATTTCTTCGTGTAATACCACCATCAATGCTCGAAAAAAGTAGCCCGAAATTGGACGTCCAGAATGCGCTTTGTCATGTACAGCCACGGTGGCCATATGGCCGAAATCATTTTCAAATGCTAATGCGATCTAATTGTTTTATTAAAATTTACTTATTATTTTTTAAAATTTCAAGTTCTATCGGGCTTAAAAAAACCCTTTAGTAAATGTAGGGTTAACAAACACAGTTTTTTTCAGAATAGGCCGCCCTAGCTGTATTGCAGCAAAATTAGTCAAACTGAGCTATACTTGGAATGCTTCTTTTAATTTTTCGTCTGTATTATATGACAAGGATTACTTTTCAATTCGATTTATGTTGTGTACCTCGATAAATTGCAAATGCATTATAACATATTCACATAAATAAATGATTAAAAAAAAAAAATAATCAGGGCTATTCCGGTTCTCACTTTCACCATACACCATATTTTTGGAAGCATAATTACAACAATATTATGTAATTTCTCCGGCATTTCTAATTATAAATGTTTACACGTGATTTTTTAACCTTAACTATATAATTTTAGAAACTTAATTTAATTAGATGTCGCACGTGACTTTATATAAGTTCCAAGATCACAAATCTTCTTATTTTTCAGCTAGGTTTTTTATTTAATTGTACAGAAGATATCTGTATGTGCATACTTTTGATGCACAGATGAAAAATGTTGTTTTTCAATGTCGCACGATAATGCAAAGCAGAAACTTTTCTTAGAAAGATTTTTGCGAGCATAAGTCAATGGATAATGTCTGTCTATTACTGATAAATTTTTTGTAATGATAACTGTCAAAATTGTTGTCAAGATAAAAAATTGTCAGGTGTAGTCTCCATATATTAGTATTATTGCTTCGTTATGACAAAATTGTTAGTGCTTTTGCTCAGACAACATTGTCTTGACAACAAACGTAATTAATTGTTATGATAAGTATTTGTCAAGTATGGACAGTGAGTTAAGGACTTTTATCAACACAAAAAGTTATAGAACAAAAGATAGACAATAGAAATATCCAAATGGAAAAAGTTCGGTTGTGCGACTTTGCATTCAAATATAATGAGATATGAATACATAAATGTAAAATTTGTTTACATTAGACATTTGATTGTTTCCATATGTAAATATGACAGAATATAATGTTTTCAAGAACTATGTTTTGCAAAAACATTTTTCTATACGTCTATATGGAAGATATTTTTATTGAATTGTATGTATATACCAACATTTTTAAGAGATTTATTCTCGTTAAAGTGGTTTTCGGAGGCGGGCCTTATTTGAGAGCCATGACCTGACACAGAGTACCAAATTATCCTTTCCATGTCATAAAGAAACAATCACTGGTCATGCTTTGTGTCGGTTTTATTTTTTCTATAATAAAATTTCAAGAGAAGAGTTAAATTTATCACATCACATTTAAAACATATTAAGTTCTCAACAACTTATAAAATCATAAATAGAAATTTACATTTTAAAGTTTCAAAATAAGAAAAAAATATATGTGTCAAAATATATGTATTTGAAGCTAAAGCCTTTCTTTGGTGACTTTAATATGCTAAGCAAACATCATTACATTCTGCATAATAATTTAACTGTTGCCATTTCTAGTACAAATTGACATATATAAATCTCCGTATGTCAAATCAAATCTATAGTAAATACAAAAAAATACCAGACTAATATTAACATATATTAGCACTTTGTACTATTGCTTACAAACAATTTCGCCCAATGAAAATTTTAAAACCAAAAAGGCAAATGACCTAATTTTGTAAACAAAACTGATGACGACCATTTTCTACCACAAAATAAGTCAATGACTGTTTTTCTTAAAAAATAAAAACATTACTACGTACCAACAGTAACAATACCTCTAACAAAATGCTGAGATATACAAAATAATCAACAGCAGAAAAAAAAAACTGAATAACTTTCCTACGCAAACACTATTGCTAAAATATGAAAAATCATATAAAAACTCCGTAACAAATACAAAACATTATCAGTTCATTTCAACTCGTTTTGTATTGTACTATACCACACACAAAAACCGCAACAAATCATCATGAATACCATCGCTACTCTTTTGATTGTATCGGCTGCTTTGGCTGTTGTATCCGGTGCTGGTTATGGTGGTGCTAGTGCTGGCGGTTCCGGTGGTTATGGTGCTGCTTCTATTCCAGCTCCTCCCTGCCCCAAGAATTATCTGTTCAGCTGTCAACCCAATTTGGCTCCAGCTCCTTGTGCTCCTCCAGCAGCTGGTTATGGTTCGGCTGGTGCCTACTCCGAAAATGTACCCACTATTCTCAATGCTCCTTATGGCTATCAAGGATTACCACAACAATTGAATCAATTCCCCAACTATTATGGACAAGTTGTTGGTGGCAATTAAATGAAATTAGGAAAACAACTTGATTGATTATTGAATATGTATGATTTGTTTAAGTTTTAAGAAAAATAATGTTTTTATTTTATTTTGTTTTGATGCTAAATGTGATTGATGTGAATAAATTAAATATGTAAATTAAATATGAATGTGTTTTTAAGATGTTATTAATTTTGACCAGATTTAATTGAAAGATATATTTCCATTTTTCGAAATTGATGTACTACTCGTCTCTGAAATACACTTTACCCTAAAGAACTGTTTCAGAATTAACGGATACTACACTTATGACACAAAACATCCAAGTGGTAGAGCATGTGGCGGAACAGCTATAGTAGTGAGAAAAGATATTAGGCATTTCTCAATGCCAGAATATAAAACGGACCACATCCAGGCCACATCTATAAATATACCTGATGGTAGAGTTACAATATCTTTAATATATTGTCCTCCTAGGCATAATGTTAATCGAGAGCAGTTTCTCGAATATTTTAGGACTCTAGGTCCAAGATTTATAGCAGCTGGTGATTACAATGCAAAACATACATTTTGGGGCTCTCGCCTTATTACTCCTAGAGGAAGGCAACTGTTAGAAGCAATATCGTCTAACAGACTAGATGCCATATCTAGTGGCCAACCTACTTATTGGCCCACGGACCTCAATAAGATTCCCGATCTAATTGACTTCGCTGTAATCAAAAATATAAAACGAGAATTTATTTCAGTGATCCCTTCGCTGGACCTCTCGTCAGACCACTCCCCTACAGTTTTAACGTTATTAGAAGTTCCAAGTAAATTGGAAAACTATTACTCTTGTTGCCCTAACAAGAAAACGAACTGGTTAAAGTATAAAATGTATTGAAAAATGAATATGAAATACAATCCGCTGTCGATATATTTACAGATATTTTAACAAACGCTGTTAAAGTGTCTACGCCCCCAGTTGCCTTGGGGAATTACAGACATTCAAAATGCCCTAGATACATTGAGTCTCTTATCAAAGAAAACAGAGCACTCAGACGTCAATGGCAACAATCGCGATCTCCGAGCGTAAAGGCTAAACTAAGTCAGTGCCAAAGAAGACTTCACGTCGCCTTAAAGACTAATAAGGAATCTAATCTGAGAAATTATCTTAAAAACTTAGACCCTATTAAGAAAACAGAATATAGTCTCTTGAAAGCTGTGAAAAATATGCAATGCCCTATTGTATATGAGTCGCCTATACGCCTTCAGAACGGAGAATGGACAAAAAATACTTCAGAGAAAATCGAAGCACTTGGAGAATGTATTTACCCCAAATGATACAAATTCATCCATTAGTGATAATGTCATAAACAATGTGGTGCCAACCCCACTAAAATTCGGTTTCTCTACCGTGAAGACGACAATCAAAGGTCTTAAGGCTGGAAAATCACCTGGTATGGATAAAATTACTACCACGATTATTTATCAAGTAATCTTACTTATCAAGTAATCTGCCCAAATCTGACCAACTAAGAAATATTTTGTTCATATTTAAATCAATATTACATATTGGATATTTCCCATCCTCATGGAAAATATCTGAGATAGTTATGACATCATACCGTCCCATTAGCCTTTTGTCAATATTCTCAAAACTTTTTGAAAAGTTGTTATTTGAGAGACTTATAGTGCACCTTGACGAAAATTCCATTATTCCTGACCATCAATTTGGTTTCAGAAGGCAACATATTATAACTACACTTATTCGGAAAACATTCGAGAGCAAGCAGTATTGCTCTGCATTATTTATTGTCTGGCACGATGGACTAATACACAAAATTACTAGATTACTACCTGTGAATGTACATAAACTGCTTAAAAATTACATACAAGAAAGATCTTTCCAAATCAGATCAAAAGATGTAATCTCGTCACGTCGAAAAATATCCGCTGGTGTACCACAGTGAAATATTCTAGGGCCGTTCCTATATATTTTACTAGCTGACCGCGCAGGCTTCCCCCGTTATCTATTTACTGATGTTAGTTTTCAAGTTTCTCCAAAAAATTTTTTTTATTATGAAAAATGAGAAGTGAAAAGGAGGCAATATATTAAAAATTTTAATTTCCGATTTTTTTCTTTACAAACCATCTTCTGAACATTTCAAATCGAATAAAAAAAAATCATCCAAATCGCTCCAGCCGTTCTCACTAACTCACACATCTACATTTGCGGACGATACCGCTTTTTTAAGTACACATGAACCCCGCAATAGCTTCTGCTCAACTCCACTCTCACATTGGCGATTTGGAAAAATGGCTGGATAAAAGTCAATGCAACAAAATGTACTCACGTTACATTTACTCTAAGACGAGAAAATTGTCCTTCCATACAGATAAATAATATCATCATTCCAGAACAGAGCCATGTGAGATATCTCGGTATCCATCTTGATCACCGTTTAACATGGACCCACCATATTGAAGCCAAGGTTACACAAATAAAATTAAAGTCAGTTCAATTGCACTGGCTAATTGGCCCACGGTCTGCTCTAGACTTGGAATACAAACTGCTTTTGTACAAAACAGTTATAAAAACAATATGGCTATACGGCATTCAGCTATGGGGAACAGCCTCCTCATCTAACGTTGAACAATTGCAAAGTAAGCAGTCAGCACTGTTAAGGAAAATAACAGGTGCCCCATGGTACATTCGCAATAGTAATATCCATAAGGCTATCGACTAAGGCGATTGGAAACACTGGATCTGGCCAGATAATCATTTTAACGAGCACTCATGTTGGACATTGCAACGGCAATAACAACTTTAGTTTTAGTTAAGGTTAAGATTTTAATACTTATTGTCAATTTCTAAAAAGAAAGATTCAATAAAGAAAATAGATAAAAAAAAAAAATATTTCCATTTTATGGAAAACCATTTTAATGGAATTTTGTTAAATTAATTTATTTGTTAAATTGAGAAAATTGTTCAGTTTTTGTCAGAACATTTTAACTACAAAGTCGATTAGAAAATATTCTGTATAGAAAAATAAATCATTTGAAATCAATTAAAGACATTTCTAATACAGCGTCTTATTAAAGACACTTATTGTCTCCTGTGAAGCCAATTATCATAAAGAAAATGTGTCTTATGTGAAGACAAGTGTCCTATTTAAACTGTGACTTCTCGGAACTCAATTTTCTTATAGAAACGGTGTCTTCTGTGAAGCCAATTTTCCTATGATGCATAAGTCTTTTATGAACCCAATTTTCCAATGAAGAATATGTCTTCTGTGAAGCCAATTTTATTATAAAGAACAATTTTTGTATAGAGCCAATGTTCCTATCGAGAATATGTTTTCTGTGAAGTTTTCCTATAGAGAATAAATAGTCTTCTGTGAAACCAATTTTCTTATGGAAAATGTATCTTCTATGAAACCAATTTTCCTATGAAAAATATGTCATCTGTGTGGCCAATTCTCCTAAGAGGAATAAGTCTTCTGTGAAGGCAATTTTGTAATGAAGAAGATGTCTTCTGTGAAGCTAGTTTTCTTATGGAAAATGTGTCTTCTGTGAAGACAATTTTCCTGTAAAGAATAATTCTTCAATGAAGCCTAGTTTCCTATGAAGAACGTGTTTTCTGTGAAGCCAATTTTCCTATGAAGAATAAGTTCTGTGAAGCCAATTGTCCTATGGAAACTGTGTCTTCTGCGAATCAAATTTTCCTTTAGAAACGATGTCTTCTGAGAAGCTATGGAAAATGTTTCTTCATTGAAGCCAACTTTCCTATGGAAAATGTGTCTTCAATGAAGACAACTTTCCTGTGGAAAATGCGTCTTTTGTGAAGGCAATCTTTCTATGGAAAATGTATCTTCTGTGAAGTCAATTTTCCTATAGAAATGGTTTCTTCTGTGAAGCTAATTTTTTTATGAAAAAAATGTCTTCTGTGAAGCCAAATGTCAAATGCTTCCTCTGTAAAGTAAATTTTCCTATTCAAAATGTTTCTCCCTTAAAGTCAATTTTCATATTGAAAATTTAGACTTCCGTGAAGCCAAAAACGGTAAATTTTACCACAAAAAAGTCAATGACTGCTTTTCTTAAAAATTTAATATATTACTACTTACTAACAGTAACAATACCTACAACAAATTGCTGAAACATACAAAATAATTAACAGCAAAAAGAAAAAAAACTGAATAACTTTCCTACGCAAACACTATTGCTAAAATATGAAAAATCATATAAAAACTCCGTAACAAATACAAAACATTATCAGTTCACTTCAATTCGTTTTGCATTGTACTCATACCACTCACACAAACCGCAACAAATCGTCATGAATACCATCGCTACTCTTTTAGTTGTATCGGCAGCTTTGGCTGTTGTATCTGGTTCCGGTTATGGTGGTGCTAGTGCTGGCGGTTCCGGTGGTTATGGTGCTGCTTCTATTCCAGCTCCTCCCTGCCCCAAGAATTATCTGTTCAGCTGTCAACCCAATTTGGCTCCAGCTCCTTGTGCTCCTCCAGCAGCTGGTTATGGTTCGGCTGGTGCCTACTCCGAAAATGTACCCACTATTCTCAATGCTCCTTATGGCTATCAAGGATTACCACAACAATTGAATCAATTCCCCAACTATTATGGACAAGTTGTTGGTGGCAATTAAATGAAATTAGGAAAACAACTTGATTGATTATTGAATATGTATGATTTGTTTAAGCTTTAAGAAATTAATGTTTTTTTTTTTGTTTTTATGCTATATGTGATTGACGTGAATAAATTAAATTATGTAAATTAAATATGTATGTGTTTTAAAGTTGTTAATAATTTTAACCAGAAACAGATTTAACTGCAGGGAACATTTCCATTTTATAGAAAACCATTTTAATGGAATTTTTCAATACTTAATTTTTTAAAATTTTCTCAAAATGAAAAGTTTTTTTCAGAATATTTTAACTAAAAATTGATTTGAAAATATTCTGTATAGAAAAGTGAATCATTTGAAATCATTTAAAAAAAATTCTAACACAGCGTCTTATTAAATCCAATTGTCCTACAGAAAATATGACTTTTGAGAAGCCAACTTTCCTAAAGAAAATGTGTCTTCACAGAAGACACATTTTCTATAGGAAAATTGTCTTCACAGACAATTTTCCTATAGAAAATGTGTCTTCTGTGAAGACAATTTTCCTATAGAAAATGTGTCTTCTGTGAAGACAATTTTCCTATAGAAAATGTGTCTTCTGTGAAGACAATTTTCCTATAGAAAATGTGTCTTCTGTGAAGACAATTTTCCTATAGAAAATGTGTCTTCTGTGAAGACAATTTTCCTATAGAAAATGTGTGATCTGTGAAGACAATTTTCCTATAGAAAATGTGTCTTCTGTGAAGACAATTTTCCTATAGAAAATGTGTCTTCTGTGAAGACAATTTTCCTATAGAAAATGTGTCTTCTGTGAAGACAATTTTCCTATAGAAAATGTGTCATCTGTGAAGACAATTTTCTTATAGAAAATGTGTCTTCTGTGAAGACAATTTTCCTATAGAAAATGTGTCTTCTGTGAAGACAATTTTCCTATAGAAAATGTGTCTTCTGTGAAGACAATTTTCCTATAGAAAATGTGTCTTCTGTGAAGACAATTTTCCTATAGAAAATGTGTGATCTGTGAAGACAATTTTCCTATAGAAAATGTGTGATCTGTGAAGACAATTTTCCTATAGAAAATGTGTCTTCTGTGAAGACAATTTTCCTATAGAAAATGTGTGATCTGTGAAGACAATTTTCCTATAGAAAATGTGTCTTCTGTGAAGACAATTTTCCTATAGAAAATGTGTCTTCTGTGAAGACAATTTTCCTATAGAAAATGTGTCTTCTGTGAAGACAATTTTCCTATAGAAAATGTGTCTTCTGTGAAGACAATTTTCCTATAGAAAATGTGTCTTCTGTGAAGACAATTTTCCTATAGAAAATGTGTCTTCTGTGAAGACAATTTTCCTATAGAAAATGTGTCTTCTGTGAAGACAATTTTCCTATAGAAAATGTGTCTTCTGTGAAGACAATTTTCCTATAGAAAATGTGTCTTCTGTGAAGACAATTTTCCTATAGAAAATGTGTCTTCTGTGAAGACAATTTTCCTATAGAAAATGTGTCTTCTGTGAAGACAATTTTCCTATAGAAAATGTGTCTTCTGTGAAGACAATTTTCCTATAGAAAATGTGTCTTCTGTGAAGACAATTTTCCTATAGAAAATGTGTCTTCTGTGAAGACAATTTTCCTATAGAAAATGTGTCTTCTGTGAAGACAATTTTCCTATAGAAAATGTGTCTTCTGTGAAGACAATTTTCCTATAGAAAATGTGTCTTCTGTGAAGACAATTTTCCTATAGAAAATGTGTCTTCTGTGAAGACAATTTTCCTATAGAAAATGTGTCTTCTGTGAAGACAATTTTCCTATAGAAAATGTGTCTTCTGTGAAGACAATTTTCCTATAGAAAATGTGTCTTCTGTGAAGACAATTTTCCTATAGAAAATGTGTCTTCTGTGAAGACAATTTTCCTATAGAAAATATGTCTTCTGTGAAGACAATTTTCCTATAGAAAATGTGTCTTCTGTGAAGACAATTTTCCTATAGAAAATGTGTCTTCTGTGAAGACAATTTTCCTATAGAAAATGTGTCTTCTGTGAAGACAATTTTCCTATAGAAAATGTGTCTTCTGTGAAGACAATTTTCCTACAGAAAATGTGTCTTCTGTGAAGACAATTTTCCTATAGAAAATGTTTCTTCGTACGGAAAATGTGTCTTCTTTGAGACCAATTTTCTGTGAAGACAATTTTCCTATGGAGAATAACTCTTCGATGAGGCCAATTTTCCTATAGAAGTTGTGTCTTTTGTGAAGCTACTTTTCCTATTGAAATTGTGATTTCTGCGAAGACAATTTTCCTTTGGAAAATGTGTCTTTTGTGAAGGGAATTTTCCTTTGGAAAATTTGTCTTCTGCGAAGACAATTATCCTCTGGAAAATGTGTCTTCTATGAAGGAAATTTTCCTTTGAAAAATCTGTCTTCTATGAAGCCAATTTTCCTGTGGAAAATGTGTCTTCTATGAGGGTAATTTTCCTATTGAAAATAAGGAAGCCTATCCTAATTTTTTTGGATATAGATTGAAATTAGCACACATTTTTAAAACTATTTCTTTTAAGAATTTAAAAATATTTTATTAAAATTAAAATCAATGGCCAAATAACAAAAGAAATCTTAATCCTAAATTAAAGTTTTAATGATTTCCATAGTAGCTGGGAATTTGGAGTAAATTTTGAGGCAATCCTTGGTAACCATAGGGAGCGTTTACAATGGTTGGAATATTTTCTGAATAAGCACCAGCAGAGCCATAACCAGCTGCTGGAGGAGCACAAGGAGCTGGAGCCAAATTGGGTTGACAGCTGAACAAGTAGTTCTTTGGACAAGGAGGTGCAGGAATGGAAGCAGCAGGGCTAGCACCACCGTAACCGCCAGCAGAAGCAACAGCCAAAGTTGCAATGACAGCTAAGACAGTAGCGAAGAGTTTCATGATGATAGTTGTGGTGGGTGTTGAAATGTTTGAGTTCAATATACAATGAATTGAATGAAACTGATAATGAATTTGATGACCACAGAAGTTTTTATATGATTTTGAATATTAGGTGGTGTAGGACAGATCATCACTTTTTTTATTTTGTAATTTAATCTTGTATGCACTATTTTTTTGTATTAAGTAAGCAATTTGTTGCTAATGATTAGTGTTACTATGTGGATTTTTTAATTTGTAAGTTTTGATTTCATTTATAGTATATTGGGACAATTTTAATATTGATTTTGTTGGTGTTTGTTAGTCTTTGGGAAGTAAACTAACATGATGATTTCCAAAACTTCCTATAGTCCCACGACTATATTTCAAAGATCACAAAGGGAGCAATAACATTCTGTTCATACCCGTAACCAAAACAAATGCTTAATACTTCAAAATTTTCTTAGAAAATCCCCCAAAACAATTAACAGACAACAACGTCATCAGTACACAACAGCAGAAAAAAAAACAACTCAAATGTAAAATAGCTTGAAGAAATAACAACAAAACATTTTACGATTTGAATACTTACGTATTTGAAAACAAATAAAATGAAACACAAAAAAAAAAAAATGAAAAATGAAAAATCTTCTTCACGAATAATGTTGTTTTTGTTGTTGCTGTAGTCTCGCTGCTGATCTTGTTGCGAATTGAAATTTGAAAACAAAAAAAAAAAAAAAAAAAAAAAATAAGAAAAATTAACAACACAATTTTTGTCTCTGTCGCATCGTTTTGACTGAAAATATCAAATCAGTTGAATTTTTTATCTTATGGATTTCGGATGTGCGCGTTTTAAGGGGGGTTTAAGAGAATAATAAAATAAATTTTCAAATATTAATGAAATAAAAAGTTTTTGTGTGATAAATTCATTTTATAAGAAGAATCATCTTAAGACAAATTAAGAAAAAAATCGAATAAGTTTTTGATAAATCTAAAAAAAAAAAATTACTAGATAAACGAGTCTCATGTCTTACAAGATTCTTATATATAAAAAATATAGTTTAAAAGTTTTCAAAAACCGCAAATTTAGCTATTAAAATTAATATAAATACAAAATAAATTTGTATATATTGTGCATAGTTTAATGATAAATAAAAAATCTTAAACAAAAGTTTGTCATATTGCATAATTTTAATAATAATTTATTAAAAAGAAAATACAAAGTTCAGATTATTAAAGCCCAAAAAATTTTGTCATCATGAAGAAACTTCATTTGGGTGGTGCCAAACACAAGGGCAAAGCCTATAAACGTTTTAAAAATAAAAATCGTCGGGTAAGACCTAGAATTTAATTAAGTTTCAATTTATAAATTCTATATTTATTTTCTGTGAAATAACTAAATACATATTTGTAGCTAGTAATACTTAAAAGAATTTATTTCACTAATTCATTTCTAGCATCGTTCAGTAAATCATTTCTGTTGTCTGCTCACATACAATTGTTCGTTCTATTTCCTCCTCTTAAACATTTGCATTTGTTTGCCCCTAGTCCACTAAAGACACGATTTGTCAGGTCCAAAAGAAAAGATATTTTTAACCACTAAATACATGATGTTTGTTCTTTTTAGTTTAAAATTCTTTTATTTTTTGTTTATTTTGTATCTTTCAGTTGGTTGTTTTTTTTTTTTTTTCTATTTATTTTTCTCAATGGCCTTTTTATCACACACTCACTTGTGGCTGTCTCAAGTTTATTAGAACAATAAATGAAAAAAAAAGACTAAATTTTTTCTATTAGTATTTATTGTTTTCAAATGATGAATTTTTATAAACAAAAAAAGTTTTCCTTTTTTTTTTTTTTTTGTTAAACAAAAAAATATTAACTTTGTTTCGAATATTAGAGATAAACAAAAATGTGTTTGTTTTAAGGCAATCATATTTATAATTTTGATTGATGTACATTTTGCTAATTGGATGCCTCATTTTGCAAATCGATTAACCCCACTTTCTGACTGAATTTTTATTTAATTTAGTTTGCATTTCTCTATAGTTTATTTTATAAAACTCTCTTATTAATTGTTATATTGAACAAAAATTAAATTTTGTTTTAGCAATTAGTAACAAAATTAGTTTATTTCAACACTTTAATGCTTTGTTTTTTTTTTTTTTTTTTTTTTTGAAGTTAATTCATTTTTCAAATAAGTCATCCATTTATTTAAACAAAATTTAATAGTATATAATAACGAGAATAATCACAATTGTTTGCAAAATTAAAATATTATTTGGGACTTCATGTAAACAATGTTTTTATTACGTTGAGTTAATATTAGTTTATTGGACACATTTGTCTTTAACCCTTTCAGTACGACTTTCGAACTACAATGCTGCTTCCTAATTTGTATACCCATCAACAAAAAGATGGTGTGTACATTGAGTTTGTAATTCCGTTTGTATCATATCGAAATATTGGTTGTAGAACCAAAAAGTATATATAATTTGGGTCCTTATAAAATTCTAAGACGATCTAGCTATGTCTGTCTGGACGTACGGTGATACAATTTTCCGCAAGTATTTTTTGTTGATCAGAAGTAATATGTTTTGAAAATGAGCAAAATCGTTCAAATACAATAAGAAGCGTCCAAAAAAGTAGATATTTTTCAAAAATGTTTTGCTATTTGCTTTAAATATATTGCAGATAATATCATAACATTTTGCACACATTGTTCTTATGATAAAACGACAAGCTCTGTTGCAAGAATCCGTTCATGATTTCTCCAGGGCCCCATAGCTCCCATATAAGACCGATTCCGAATATCACATTAGCTTACATAAATATCCTGCAACTATCGATTTCTAACCAAGATTTTACTCTGATAAGTAATATGTATACAAAAATCTAACTGATGTATTTGTGTAAATCGATCCTTATTTGCTCATAGCCTCTATATTAGGACCACTTCTGAAAATCATTTAAATATGCACAAATCTCTTATAAAAATCATAATAAGTTTTAAATTCGACATCAATAATCCTCATGTTCTCAAAAATTTTTACATCTAATTCGATTTGAAGATCGGCCAATAATTGGACGCAGAAAAAAATGTTTATAAGTTTTTTAACAATATTATAGTCACAGTAACTATTTATATGATTGTGGTAACAATAATATGGTTAATTTGCGATTCACATGATTTGTTCAACCATATGTATTGTTACAGTAAACAAGTATATGTTTGTGACAACAATTTATATGATGAAGGACTTACCATATTATGTTGCTCTCGAATTATGGATATCATAATCTGAGAACAACATATTATGATGAAATTATTCATCATAAATATGGTTGTCACAAACATATACTTGTTTACTGTGACCATATATATGGTTGATACAATCAAATGAATCGTAATTTAAACATATTATTGCTACCACAATCATGTAAATAGTTACTGTGACTATAATAATGTTAAAAATTTTGAAATGGTTACAGTAAACATTCACAAATGTTGAAATGGATACACTAAACATGCACAAATGTTGAAATGGTTACAGTAAACATGAACATATAAGGACCTCTTTCGAAAAACACATGAACCTAAGTAATAATCTTATTAGTATCGCTATCGAGCCAACATTTCACACGGATCAGTTGTATTCAAAATCATACTATTGGTTTTTGTGACGATCAGTTCATATTTTGCAATAGCTCACCTATAAGATACATAGATTTGTGACAATGGTTTCTTAATGCATCAGTTATATATCCCATATAAGGCCCACATTCGCACATAAATATCGATATTAATATAAACAAGTAAGAGAGCTATATTCGGATGTAACGAATCTTAAACATTTTTTTTTTTTTTTTTTAAATTTAAAAAATAATTTTTTTTTTCAAAATTGTTTTTTTAAATTTTTTTTCCAATTTTTTTTTTTAATTTTATTTTATTTTTTTTTTTAAATTTACTACACCATTTTCAACAGTAATTCGGAAAAGAACAATTGATAATGAGAATTTTTATTTATAATTCAGAAAATATCAATTGGAATTGAGATGTTTCATTTGATATTCAAAAAATCCCGATTGATAATTTTCATTTGAAATTCCGAAAACACCAATTGATAATGAGAATTTTCATTTATAATTCGGAAAAGAAAAATTGGAAAAGAAAATTTTCATTCAAAGTTCGGAAAAGAATAATTGAAATTGAGAGTTTTAACTTTAAATTCTGAAAAGCTTTATTTAAACGCGACTGTTGCAAATGAGTATGTAAATGATGTTTTCAATAATGGGAGGAATTGGGCAACAACGTTTTAGTAGTAGTTTGTGACAATGCTCCATGTCACAGCAAACTGGAGAGATTATTCAAAAACTCAAAAGCAACTTTGCTAATTTTCAATTACTAATTTCCTAATTTCAAATAAAAAATTCTAATTTTCAACTGAGCTTTTCTGAATTTTAATTGAAAATTCTCATTTTCAATTGGGATTTTCTGAATTATAAATGAAAAATCGCAATTCCAATTGTTCTTTTCCAAATTTTAAACGAAAATTCTCATTATCAATTGATATTTTCCGAATTATAAATGAAATTTCACATTATCAATTGGGTTTTCTGAATATCAAATAAAAAATCTCAAATTCAATTGATATTTTCTGAATTGAAAAGTTCTCATTTTCAATTGAAAAATGTGTAGTAACAAAAAATTTTTGGCAAAGAAATTTTTTTGATAAAAAAAAAAAATCCGGTTAAAAATATTTTTCCCGATTTTCACCCAAAATAAGGCTATAGATCGTTGCAATGGAATTTAAAATATCTATCATTAGATATCCATATTGTCTATATTAATGACTGAGTAATCCAGATATAGATCAAAAATAGGCCAAAAGTCGAGGTTGGCCCGGTTTTTTCCTTATATCTCAACCATTTGTGGGCCGATTTTCTCGATTTTAAATAGCAACCGAGCCGGAAGAATTTCCGATATATTGATGTAAATTATCCCTGACCAGTATGCATAAAAGTGGCTTTGAATTACGTCTTCAATCCTGGGTGGCTGTCGACTGGTTGGCATAAGCCTTTGCCTTCAAATAACTGCATACCAATTCTTTACCCCATTTCTATAACTTATAAAAAGTTTTCGAATCGAAAAAATGTTTAAAAATTCTAAAAACCACAGGATGATTTTGATAATGTTCAAACTGAATACATTGAAAGTGCAGACACATTAAACGATTTACTCTAACTCGGTCTGTGTTTTTCAAGAGCTTTATAAATATTTCGAATGGAAAGTTTCTCATATACAATAAAGAAACGAGCTACTGATCAATGAAAAGAGAGAGTACCAGAAATGTCTGATGAAGTGATTTAATTTTTCACGGGCATGAGGTAACGTCTTATCGAAAGCATTTGGCGCCCACATAAAAATCATGCAATTTTTACAGTCACTATAAAAAGGTTTTTGACATAAATTTATTGCATTAATGGCGGCAAATACAAATATTGCGTAAAATTTTAAACAATCTTTATAATAAGACTCTACATATACTTTCGAAAATTCCGTTAGTAACAAGTCGTAAACCAGAAAACTATATATGTATATGTCCGTCCTTCTGTCTTTCACTAGTTGTCATAATTGGGCCTAGATGGAAGAACCAAATATTAGTTGTTGTTCATATGTAAGTTCCTCTTATTGAAAATGAACAAAGAACCAGAGTTATGGACCAAAATGTGAGACAACCTCCAAAATGTTGATAATTTTCAGAATATGTTTGCTTACGTAAGGTTCAGTTATGAGAATAGCTATAACCCACAGATGAAATAGATGAGATGAAATTCAACCAAAAGTATGCCTTAAATGCATAGAAATCGCTGTAAAATACTTTTTGACGATTACCATACAATAGGTCACAACAATACCTAGAGGGAAGGACTCACGGGGATGAAACATAGCCTATACAATCTTTGTTGATCAGAAATGTTAGAACTAGAATTAACAGTAGAAACTATCGTGCGTGAGAAGACCTAGTAACGCTACATTTTGTATGGAAGTAAAAATTAGGTGAGGATGTTCCCAACTAAAAGAAAAGTTTAGTGTAGTTATGTCCTGGTGTCAATATTTGGTTTGGAGCTATGTATAAAAAAATAATTGTTTATTTTTATTAGTTTTTTCATATTTTTCGCAAAGAAAATACTAGAAATATTGGAATCATGAAAAGCGCTTTCAATTTTTAGAAACGGTATCTTATAACCTGTTTTGGGGCCACCTTAAAGTCCATCGATCATATCATATGCCAATATGATAAAAATTATTTCAGCTCCAAATGTCGTGGCGGTATATGACATTCGAATACGAATTCGTAATAATTGTGTGTCCAGTTTTATTATGTACGAATCGTTTTTTCACAATTTGTCCATTTTAATTACATTTCACTGTAATCACTTAACATTATTTATTTCGCTGACTTCACATAAACATATTTTTTTATACAAATATGTATTCGCAACGTAAATACATACATACTATTATTTATATTAGAGTGGCTCTTGTTTTGCATTTTTACAATTTTGGATGCTCCCAAATGCTGAAAATTAAAACTAAAATGTTGCAAAAAAATCAATTACAAATAGTTTTTGTATTTTATTTAGCTGTTTAAATTTAGATGTTTAAATGTCAACTAGAAAAATTTTATGACTTCGTTAACGCATTATAATTTGATAAAAAAAAAATAGAAAAAACATTATAGTTGAAAAAATTGTTGGTTAAAAAGGGTGTTCGCAAAAAAAAAAATAAAAAATTGAGAAGTAACTATTTTTTTAAAGAAAAATTTGATAAAAATACTTAAAAAATCAAGGTAGTCGCAGGTTTCTTTTTGGGTTATATCTCAGCCATTTGTAGGCCGATTATCTCGATTTTAAATAGTAATCTAAGTTGTTTTTTTTTCTCCATTAACCCGCTTAGGAGCATATGGCATCCACAAAGCATCTCCATCTTACACGGTTTGTAGCAGTTGTTTTCGCGTCTTCCCACGAAAGATTGCACTGTCCTAGATCTTGGAGTATCGTGCGTCTCCATGTGTTCTTTGGTCGACAACGGCTTGTTGAACCTTGAGGGTTCCACTCTAGCCCCATCCTTGTTATACTGTCAGGATTCTTTCTGATAGTATGACCGATCCACCTCCATTTCCTACGTTTTATTTGCGTTAGTATGGGTTCCTCGTTGGTGAGGTTCCAGAGATCTGTATTGCTAATGTTGTCAGGCCAAAATATTCTTCATATGATTCTGAGGCACTTGTTAATGAATACCTGTAGTTTTTGGTGTTCGATACTAACCAAGTTTCACTTTCGTACAACAGAGTTGACTTTACACGTGCGAACATTAGAATATTCACTAAGCTTGGTTCGTCTGGATATTTGTACTGGTAGTAGTCTTCCTAATGCCGCTCTCGCTTTATTGAGCCTGTTATTTATGTCTGTTTTAGCGCCGCCATTTGTTGATACTGTACTGCCTAGATAGCAGTAGCTTCCTACGTATTCAACTGGTTGGCCTTGTAGCATAATGTTATCGGTTCTAACGTTGTTGATTCTCATAGCTTTGGTTTTCTTGATATTTATCTCAAGTCCAACATTGCGTGCTAGTCTTTCCAGATCATCTATCTTTGCTTGCATGTTGGAGATCTTATGCGAGAGTAGACAAATATCATCCGCATAATCCAAATTCTCGAGTTGGCGAGAGAGGCTCCATGTTATTCCTCTTCTCTCTGTACAGACTTCGCTCATGATGTCATCCAGCACTATAGTGAATATCACCTATCACCTCTGTTCCTGCAGAGGGGATAGGGGACATCCTTGTTTTACTCCAGCGTTTGTGTGTAATGGTTGACTTATATTGCCGTTGTGAAGAACTGATAGTTCTGCATCCTCGTACATAGCTCTGATGTTTCGCGTTATTTTCTGGGGTACTTCTTTCCTTCTCAATGCTTTCCATATGGCAGTCTTTCTGATGGTGTCAAATGCGTTCTTGAAATCTACGAACAGTAGGTACAGGGGAGTACGCCATTCTAGAGATTGTTCTATTATAATGCGTAGAGTGTTGGCAGCTCCTGTTTGGCCGGAAACCTGCCTGTTCATTTGGTAGAATGTTTTCCATTTTAATTTGAAGCGTTCCCTGTATTATGACTGCTAGTATCTTGTATATTGTGTTAAGCAGAGTAATTCCTCTCCAGTTGTTGCAATCTTTCAAGTCGCCACTTTTTGGTAACTTTGCAATGATGCCATTCTTCCAAGTTGGAGGTAGGATTTCATCCTCCCAGACTGATGTGATGTGTGGTCATAGAAGTTCAGCTGTGGTTTCGATGTCAATCCGACCAATTTTGAGCTGGTATTCCATCTTCGCCTGCTGCCTTGTTATTTCTTAACTTCCCGATGGCCTCCTTAGTCTCACTTATACTGGGAGGGCGGATTGATATTCTTAGGATATTTTCTGCAGGGCTGTTGTTTCAATTTCGTTGTCATTAGTAGTTGCATTTGAGGTGATGTTACTAATTTCTTCGTAATGTTCTCTCCATCTTTGTGTCTGTGCATCATTGTTTGTTAATAGCTCACCAGTGCGATCAGCGTTTGGTTGGTTCCTGTTACACTTTCGATTGGTGAGACAGTTTGTCGTCTGGTGTAGTTTTCTCATATAGTTCTGGCTAGCCGCTTCTTCTGCCGACATTGCGAGCCGTTCTGGGAACTTTATTTTGTCTCTTCTTGGAGCTTTCTAAGTTGTTCTATACCGGAAATATTTATATATCAAGCATGTATGAATGTTATTTGGTGGCTTCGGAAAGTTGATTTCAACATACACCCAGAAAAACAGACATGGCTATATTAACTCCACTATCTATACCGATCCAGAATATAGACAAAGCTAGGTATAATGAATACCGATATAATAAAAATAAAATAAAACGAATAATCAAATATTTGCTTTAGCAACCTTATATAATGCATAAACAACGTATTTTACTTTCGATATAATGTAATGTAATAGTAAGGAAAATTCGTATTTCCTTCAACATCTTTATAGATTAACCAATTCAATATTTTATAATTGAAGTGCTTTAGAATATACAGCTCAATTACGAATAACAATTCCCCGGGAGTTTTATTTTTAACATGGATTTTGAATAGGAAAAATGGGAAAAAACCGGGGAATTTTTATTCATAACTAGCTTGACCCGGTGCGCTTCGCTACCC
Source organism: Calliphora vomitoria (assembly GCA_942486065.2). NCBI lineage: Eukaryota > Metazoa > Arthropoda > Insecta > Diptera > Calliphoridae > Calliphora > Calliphora vomitoria. Next base: position 108,832,593 of record OW818030.2, on the reverse strand, counting down.
CTGTCGTAGTCTATGTTGGAAATTTCAATAAAATCGTTTCGGCCGTTTAGTATTTATTGTTTAAGAACTAAAGGTACCAATTTTACCGGTTTTCCCCCTGTTTACCCCTTTGTGGTCGCTGTTTTTTGCGTATATATCAGCCATTTGTGGGACGATTGTGTTTTATTTTAACGGATGTATTGATATATCAGTCATGTATGACAGTTATTTGGGGGCTTCGAAAAGTTAGTTTCAACAAACAGACGGACATGTCTATATCTGATCCAGAATATATACATATACAGTAGTGGTCAAAACATTTGCAACTGAGATCGCATTTTAACTTTTCATTGACCAATTTTCTCCAAATCACATTTCGATACAAACATTTATTTTTTTCATGTCATCATACATTGTTTTTGTTAAAAATATAAAAAAAAACAAATTCCGTTAAAGTAAAACAACAAAAAATTAATTTTAAAAGATGTATTCAAAATGCAGCTGTTCAAAACATTTGCAACTCTTATTACTCTTACTCTTAACTATGCTATTAACACTAACAAATGCAAATAACGGTAATCGCATTTGTTTTATTAATTCGTGATTTCGATCTTTGCATTTTATTAAAAAACTCATCATAATTATTTTACTACAAGAGTTTTAATAAGATATTGGAAGCATTAACATCGTAAGAATTACTTTTGTGAAAAATGGCAGGAAACAAACACAATTCCGATTTGAAGGTCGAATTTTTAAATGACTTTAAAAGTGGACTTTCTCAAAAAGACATTTCCTTAAAATATTCCGTTCCAAAATCAACAATTTGTCGCATTGTTAATAGTGGTAACATCCATACAACTCACAAAAGACCCCGTATTACTACTGTAAGAGAAGACAGAAAAATTAAGAATTTTTTCACGAAATATCCTAAAGCAGTTCCTAGAGAAGTTAAAACCGAACTTTCCATAGATGCCAGTCTTTCCACAATTAAAAGAAGAGCCCGAGAATATGGTCTTAAAAGTTTTAGATGCACTAAAAACCCGTTGTGTCGGAAAAAATAAAAAATCTCGGCTTGAATTTGCGCGCAACCATTTAAATTGGACTCAACTGCAACGGAAAAACATACTATGATCCGATGAGTCCAAATTCAATCTCCGGGGTTCAGATGGAAGAGCCTACATTCAACGACCAGGAGGCGAAAAGTTTAATCCCAGATACACAACCGCCACAGTGAAATACGGAGGTGGAAACATTATGGTGTGGGGGTGTTTTTAGGGAAATGGGATTGGCCCAGTTATCCGGATTACTAATACAATGACGGCCACAATACATAGAGACCTTCTAAGCTCAGTTATGCTTCCATATGGAGAATGGGAAATGGCACTTTCATGGACATTCCAGCACAATAACGACCCTAAACATACGCCAGGTGTTGTAAAAGTATGGTTGGAGGAAAATAATATTAGTGTCATGTCGTGGCCGCCACAATCTCCCGATCTCAACCCGATTGAGAACATGTGGATGATTGGAAAACGAAATATTGGTAATAAAGTATTCCGAAATCGTGATGAACTTTTTGCAGAGTTGGAAAAGCAGTGGAATGAAATTCCCGAAGATTATAATAAAAAGCTAATAGCCTCAATGCCTAAAAGATGTTCCGAGGTAATAATAAATAACGGCTATGCTACAAAATACTGAATAATGAAATCGATTTTTGGATTTGTATAATATTTTCTTTAAGAGTTGCAAATGTTTTGAACACTTGTATTTAGACTAATTTTGTTAAAAATTTTTTTTTTTATTGTTTTAAATTTATGAAGTTTTTTTTTTTTTGTTTTTGTAAAATAATATGCAATAACTGAATTTTATAAAAAAGTAAATAAGAAAACTTATGCTGAAAGTCTTTGTTAAAAAAATAAAGAATTAGGCAAAATGTGATTTCAGTTGCAGATGTTTTGAACACCACTGTATATTTTATAAGGTCGCAAATGAAAAATGTGGAAATTACAAACGAAATGAGAAACTTTATCTACACCCTTGCCACTCATGTTGACGAGTATAAAAATCAATAAAATTTCATTCATATTTATCTCAAATTCCAAATTTTGCATTTTCAAAAATATTTTTAAACGAAATTTAATAGAATGTTAAAAATTGTTTTCGATTCTAATAAATACTCAAAGAGGTGTACCTATTATGGGGCATCTATTTGAAATTGGTGGATTACGAGGTAATAATTCGTAGCCTATTTTCTAATATTTAATTTCAGATTGTTTTTTTGGGTTGTTTACTAACGATTTTTTGATAAGAAATTTCTATGACATAATTGACTCAAAACACAAACCTTCAAATAAAATGTGCAACCTCTAAAAGTTATCCGATTTTGCTCAAATTTTCAAGAATTGGTGCTTAGAACTATTTTAGGCCTAAGAAGCATAGAAAACCCAAAAAGTACAAACTAAGGGCCAGCCTAATGTAAAAACGTTTAGCTGGGTGTATAGAGACATAAAAACGCAACAACGTGGACAAAAGAACTGCCACAACAATAAACACGAGAAAAATTATTGAAACTATAAACAAACAAAAAAATAAAAAAATATGCAACTTAATGTGAAAAGCGTGCCACTATACTCTAAAATATATGAACATACACACAAACATAGAATTCCAAATATATATACAGATATACATATAAAAATACTATAAAAATACTAGTAGAATATTGAACTCATTTCAAAGTGAGAGGCATTCAAAACAACAACAAAAAAAAAAAAACATTACTCTGCAAAAACATTGAAAAGCAACACATACAAATTTATTATGATTATGTGGTTGTTGTTGCTGATATCAATAAACAAACAAATTTAAACACTAGAAATGTTTAATGTTTGCTAAGCATACAAAAACAGTGGAACAACGATTATGCGGTGAAATGAAGTTGTTGCAGTAGTTTTTATTTAGAAAATGATTTAAAAGTTAAAGGTCGTAAGATTAAACAAAATATAACCCCTTTTATAACCAAATAAATTATGTTGCAATTCCACATTTTCTATACATATCATATTAATTTATGGGAATTTTCTATTATTTGAAAAATTTTCTTTAATTTCAATTGTTATAAATTACGTTTAAGGTGATAATGAACTTAAACGTATTTTATATCAATTTTATGCCTTTTTCACGTGTTTATTCAAATTAAATCTTAAGTTGGTACTTTTTTCAATATTTTTTGATGATTCCTTAAATGTTAGGGTGGGTCAATGTTCTACAAAAAATTCTAAGAAAATTTCCCCAAGTAACAGGTAGAACTCTAAGATAATTATAAAGAGAAAGTATGGATCTTAAAATTTAAACCTTGTTCCCGCCAACAGACATCAAAATTAACATTTAAGGAATTTTTAAACCTTAAATTAAAATTTTGTATGTCTCTCGGCGGGAGCTAGGTTTTAATTTTAGATCCATACATACACATTTTTAAATAGCTTCCAATAGCTCAATATCAATGACTATTAAATCAAAGAAGTCGACATGATCTTCAATCTCAATACAAAATTAGCACAAGAGTAAAATATTTAAATACTCTTAAAGGGGGGTCACACGGTATGTATTCCATATGTATTGGGACATGTATTCGATACATATGGAATTCTATGTGTTTTTGGCAAAATTCATAAGATTCTTAATTTCTCCGTTCACGCGAAACCAATCTAGCCGGAAAGAAGTCATTTTTTTAAATGTTTCAAAAGCAAATTTTTTGTATGGTAATATAATAACGGCATTTTTTTTATTTAAATAGCTACACTAGTATTGATACATTGCTTCAAAAACAAGTAATTGCTTCTTTGTTAAAAAATTAATATCTCAAGTGACATTTAACAGTTAAATGTCCAAATTCTATTAGAATTTCAAATGGTAATTTAACAGAGTTAAGCTTTAGTTTTTATGTTGTCGTCATCTGTATATACAGTATTGGACATAACTAAAGCACCCCCTCAATGGATTTTTTCATATCTTAATTTTTTTGGTAAAAAATGTGTTTTTGGGATGTATTTTGTATATATTTTATTAACTTATATTGTTAATGTTCACATTATGTTTATTTAGGAAAGGTTAATTTTATGAACAACTAATTTAAAATGATAAAAGATACAAAAACACAAAACGCGACGAACAAAACTAAAGCACCCCCTTATAAGATGTTTAAAAAGTTGACTATTTTTCTGCATATTTGCAATGTCAGTTAACTCACAACGGATGCATTTGAAAATTCCAGATGATAAAAATAAAGGAAAGCGTAGTCTGTATAATTTAAGTTCTATTCAATTTATTGTGAAAAAAACAATAGATGGCAAGGAAGAAGTACTCCAGTGAATTTAAATTAAATTTATTAAGACTGGAAGCCGGGCTTATTACCGAATGAATTGAATAAACAACATTCAATTAACAGATCAGTTATTTCCCGGCTGATTCCAAAGTTTTTGCAGACTGGTCGTATATCACCGGGGCATTCTGGAGGACGTCCTCGAAAAACCACACGAAATGATGATTCCTTTATCAAAGGAGCAATGCAAAAAGATCCTACAGCATCTGCTAGTCAAGTAAGAACAAGTTTATGATTATGCGTTAGCGAAAGAACAATCCGTAGAAGAGCAGTAGAAGCACGATTATTCAGCCGATGACCAGCAAAAGAACCGTTTATATCAGCTAAGAACAAGAAAGCTAGACTGGAGTTTGCCAAAGCCCACATCAACTGGAGTGTTCAAAAATAGAAGATAATACTGTTCTCTGACGAATCCAAATACAAATTAAAAAGTTCCGATGGAATAAGGCGTGTACGCAGACGAAAAGTGGAAAGACTGAATCCTTAGTATTGCAAAGGAACAATTAAACATGGAGGGGGCAATGTATTGGTCTGGGGTTGCTTTTCTGGTCAAGGAATTGGGCCAATTCATAAAGCTAATGGGATTATGGATCGGTTCATGTACCGTGATATATGGAAAGATGTAATGTTGCCTTATGCCAGTGCAGAGATTTCACTTATAGGGAGGTTCCAACAGGATAACGATCCTAAGCACACCTCCAAAGTATGTAAGACTTAGATACAGAGCAATAAGATTCAAGTTCTTCATTGGCCTGCTCAATCTCCAGATTTCAATCCTATTGCGAACTTGTGGGAATTCGTTAATATGAAAATAAATCGTGAAATATGCCGAAATAATGATCAGCAATTTTCACGATTTATATCAAGCCGTTATTATAGCCTGGGAAGGAATATCGCAAGACACCATAAAAAACTTAATATATTCTATGCCTAAGAGATGTGCTTGTGTCATCCAAAACAAAGGATTTGCAACAAAATATAAATTTAAAACAATTTTATATTATATCCATAAAGGGGTGCTTTAGTTTTGTCCGTTTTATTTTCCAACTTTAAATATTTTTTGATTTAATGTTACCTCTTATAGAAAGATTAACTTTAAAAGTATTTGTTTATCAATAGTAAATATATTAACAATTGGAAATAATAAAAAAAATATAATATGAAAAAAATTCACTATTTTTTTTACTGTATGTGGCTTTCTAAAAAAAATTAGCTGCCACTTTTTGCCTCAACGATTTTTATTTCATTTAGAGTTTAACATGTCCATTACAAGGAAGGAGCTGTATTTTTATATTTAAGGTCGGCGTGGCATTTCGCCCATTAAAGGCGAAATGAATTAAAGGTAGCTTACTAAATCTATAAACGTACCAAGTTTCATGTCGGTACTGCTTTTCAAAAGCGAGTTATGACTTTTTTTCGGCTATATTGAGCATTTGGACCACTGTGCACTGAGTAAATGAGCAAAAACATTTTTTTTTTTTTAAATTTCAATAATTTATTTTCGAGAATGTTTTTCGGAAGAGGGCCTTATATGGGAGCTATGAGCAATTATGAACCGATCGCCATGAAATGAGGCTGTGTGATTTTTTTCAATATGAAATTTTTTCTTTGTTAAATTTTAATTAAATACCAAAATTTTTATAAGATTCTGCTTGTTAAAGTGATATTCGGAAGTGTGTCTTGTATAGGAGCTATGACTTATTATGTATTAATCGCCATGAAATTAGGTATTATGAATCTTTGGAGCAAAATTTGTGGATTTACCTATATAAATTAAACATTTATGACCGATTAAGTACTATTACGGAGTAAATTTGCATGGAAGCTAGGTGAAATAATGCACAGATTTCAGCCAGTTTATATCTTCAAAATTACGGAGATAGACAGCCAGCCAGACGGATAGACAGAATTTTTCTAATCGACTCAGAAAATGATTCAACAATGAATGAATTCCATTCAAATAAAAGACTCTGAATGAAGCTTAAGAATCAGATTTGTTGGGAATGAATTCTCGACATTTTTTTATTCTGATTCAAGATTTTTGTGAATAAAGCTCAAATAGAACAAATTGTTTTGTGTAGGACTTAAAAATGCAGAATTTGTTAAAATGTTTAGCTTTTATTTTGAAACATTTGTACAATATAAATTTATTCAAATTATTGTTCATTGTTAGCTATGACCTTTTCCCATCTTTCTGGCAACATATGGATTACGCGCCAAAAGAATTTAATCCTGCTGCTTGCAAACGTTTTGAAATTGTTAATTGAGTAGCGTCCAATGATTTTACAAGCTCTTCTTAAGTTTGACAATAATTTTCATGGAGTAATGCCTCCAATTCTGGATCTTCAAACTTTTTTGGCTGGCCTAAGCGATTTTTGTCTTCTGTCACCACTTCTGAACCGCACAGACCATCTCTCGCACGTTGAAACCGATAAAATACATTCACCATTAGCTGTGGTGGGCAGTCGGTGTTCTTCAGCGTCACTTTTCTATATCAAATGAAAGAAGTAACGCAAAACTTCCCGCATATGACGCTTTATTGGCACAAAATTCGACATTTTCGAAGCAAAATAAAACGTTGTTGTTTACACCATAGTGTGGAAATAAAATTATAGATATTTACCCTTCAAAATGACATAAATGTTATTAAAAATCAAAAACGCGTTCAAAAGATAAGCCATCTATTGTAAATCCTGCATTTTTAAGTCATACACCTATTGTTTCAGTGAACCATACACAAATTTATAATTGCAATGAACATAAAAATGTTTACAGTATCTGAAATATTGTTGAGATTAAAATAATAATTATTTTGTGTACGACAACAATATATTGTTACAAAGAAAAAAGTGTAGTTGTCGTAACCATTCCGAACCATGTTTATTCTCTGCATATAGAACGAATTCTTATAGCCAGTACTTGATCTAGTTTGGCGTTGACCTTCTTAGGAACCGTTTGAGAACCAGTTCTTTCACCAGTGATATTGATTTGAAATTGTCACGCATTTAACTAGTTGCATAAAGCAGTTTGGAAAAGTTTATTGTTTCGTTGGTTCAATTAAAGAATGAACATAAGAAGATTTATATTTAGAGATAAAAATACTTTATAATCAATGTTTGTATTAATTAAGCGTCGGCAATATTGAATTTTAATCGTACATTATTCTTTAGTCAAGTATAATTGACTATAGATCAACAATAGTACTTAAACTAATTAATGTTTAACCATTTATTTAAAAAAAAAAAAAAACAGAAAGCGGAAATCAAAATAAATACTGAAGGTATCATCAAATTCTTCTTGAATTTAATAAATCATAACATTTTGCGTAAACAAAAATCTGTGATTTCCACCTGTTCCCCCAATTAGTCAGCAAATGCAAAACTCATAAAAACACATGGCCGAAATAATTAAGGAATTTATTTATTTTTCCTAACAAGAAGAAATAAGAAGAATAAATAGCAAAAGAAAACATACATGAAAGGAATGAAAGAGTAAAAATATTATAGAAGATAATAAAGAAACATTCAAGTTCATTACGAGTTGTACGAACATTTTGTGGAAAAACACAATAAACAAAAAAAAAAAAAAGAAATGAAAAATATGACAGCTCCGAGAAAGCATCTCATAAATAGAGAGTAATTGCGCCTAAAAACAACTCTGTTTTTGTGCTTGACAGCCAAAGAAAATCGTTGTTTGTGACAGCCACAAGCAAATAATTGCAAGGGAATCCAATATAAAGCAAGTAAAAGAAACAAACTGTAACATATTGACAAGTTCAAAAGAAATTAAACAAATTTTGTTGGCGCCTGCGCTAAAACAATTAACATTATTTTTTTCTTCTTTCTGTTTCATTTGTAGACATGCTTTTCTTCTATGAATGGGAATTTTTTTTTTCGTAGATTGTTGTAGTAAAAATAGACCAAATTTTTTGTTTTTTATTTTTATTCTTTTTTTAAAAAGTTGTTATTAGTTGTTTTTGAATTTAAAAATAAATCCATTTTCGTCATATTCATTCATGAAATTTAAACAAACAATCAGGAATGTTTTTCTAAATGAATTTCTACTTTATTATCTAAATTAAAATTAAAAAACAGCATTTAACATTCCTTTACATTTGTTTACATTTTGAAAGGCGCGAGTGTAGATTGGAATGAAAACAAAAAAAAAAAAAGTGTTTCTCCATTGACACAACATTGTTAATTCTACTCTCTTGTGTTAATACAAATGAAACGATGACGAATTTATTGAGGTGGCCAGATTTAAACATTAACAGATTTGGGAAAATGAATTGTAACTAATTTAATATGTTTATAAATAACATAGGACCAAAGTTGAGGATCAGATATGAACTGCTATAGGTTTAGACTTATTATGAAAAATGGTTTTTCTATGAAAATGTTTTTAAATGTTGCCATACTGAGTATTAATGAATTTATGAGTATGTTGGCAATAGAGGTGGAGTAAAAGCAAATTCAAAATGGAATTTCTAAAATTGCATGGCTGAATCAAGGCGCATTTATATACAAAGTGGTGTCGGTGGCGAATTCAGGAAAATACGAGCGAATTCATTAATTTTTTATATATGGAGTTTTCCATTCGAAACAATGAAAGAGTTGTTTTGAATGTCAAACTCCATATATATAAACAATTAATTAATGAATTCGCTCGTATTTTCCTGAATTCGCCACCGACACCACCTTGTATATAATTTTGCCTTGGACTGAATCTAGTATTACTTGTTTTTATGTATCGGGCTCTTATTTATAATAAATAACAAGTAAGAGTGTTATATTTGGTTGTAACAAATCTTGAATACACACCATCAATACACAATACAACATTAAATATTTTTCTGGTATAGGGTATATATGGAGGGTAGGATAAATTATGGACTGATCCTCACAAAAGTTGTTAAAAAGATTTAGTTGGATTTATATAAAACTTGTTTATGTCCAATTTCTTTACGATATTAATTATTATATTGGGTGTATGACTTAACAATTCGGGGTTTTTTCTATTTTGTTGCTTTTAATTTGGAAACATTTGTACAATAAAAATTTATTCAAATTATTGGCCATTACTAGCTATGAGCTTTTCCCATCTTTCTGGCAACATATGGATTCGGAGTCAAAGGAGAAAGGCAAAATTTCTCAACCACTTCATTCTAAATACTTTTTAACATGTATTTCAACATGTGGCCGAGTGTTGTCATGACGGAATTTTACGGTTTCATGTCTGGCCGCATAGTTTGGGCATTTTTCGGCAAATGCTCGCTTCATACGAAACAGTTGTAGAGGTTACATCGGTAGAGGTTACATATGATAGTCTGGCCAGATTTCAGCAGCTCATAATAGATAGGAGCATTTTGCTCCCATCAAATACATATCATTATCTTACCGCAATGGATATTTGACTTTGGTGTTGATTCGGCTGGTTGGTCGGGCTCCACGGATCCATTTCTCATCGCAGGTATTGATACGGTGCAAAAAACATTTTCTTTTATAGCGCTCAAGCATAATTATGGACATGTACACGCAGAAAAAAATATAGTTGTACATTGTTACTGTAACCATTACAAATTTGTGGATGGTTACTGTAACAATTTCAAAATTTTTAACAATATTATAGTCACAGTAACTATATATATGACTGTGGTAACAATATATATGGTTACAGTAACCATGTATATGTTTGTGACAACCATTTATATGATGAAGGACTTACCATATTATGATGCTCTCATATCATAATCTGATATATGAATGGTTGTCACAACCATATACATGGTTACTGTAACCATATATATGGTTGAAATATTCATGTGAATCGTAAATTAACCATATTATTGTTACCACAATCATCTATATAGTTACTGTGACTATAATATTGTTAAAAATTTTGAAATTGTTACAGTAACCATGCACAAATTTGAAATGGTTACAGTAACAATGTACAACTATATTTTTTTTCTCCGTGTAGAATCGTCTTTCAAGGTCTCTCGGCTTCAATTCGTATGGTACCCAATTTCCCTGCTCTTGTATGAATCCTGCTGTTTGCAAACGTTTTAAAATTGCTGCTTTAGTAGCTCCCAATGTTTTTGCAAGCTCTTGTTGAGTTTTATAACAATCTTCATGCAATAATGCCTCGAAATCTTGGTCTTCAAACTTTTTTGACTGGCCTGGTCGATATTTAACTTTCGTGTCAAAATCACCACTTCTGAACCGAACAAACCATATCTCGCACATTGAAGCCGATGGAGCACATTCACTATCAACATATTTATGAATGTTCCTACAGTATTCCTGGGAATATTTGTATGGGTACTAGGTGAAATCATGAACCGATATTGACCATTTACAATACCAAGTAAACTTTATCAGTCAAACCTTAACAGAGAGTATTTCAGCTCTTTTCGTTTGGGCCCTATCATGATTTCAACAGATAGACAGGCAGACGGACATTCATCCAGAACATTCATATATACTTATGTGGGTCTGCGATAAGTATGCTGATGTGTTACAATCGGAGTGACAAAATCAATATACCCCTCCATCTTTTTTGTTCGCATTTTCAATAGCCAACAAATGTGATGTATATTTGTCCCTTTTGTATATCCTTCACCATGAGTGGTGAATATAAGTTTGTCAATCCGTTTGTAATTTCTAATTTTTTTCAAAACCTTACCATTTTTTTTACCTTGAGTCTTCAGACTTTATTCAAATTTGGCACACATATGGAGCCGTTTTCTTAATTTTTCTAATTTTGAAAAACAGATGATTTAATTCTCGGTTTTTGAAAAGTCATAAAATTCGACAAAGCATGCAAGTTTATTTACTCATATTTTGTAAAGCTGTTGTCCGATTTGGCTGATTGTCAAATCGAATGGATATTATGTCTTCTTCAAATTATATGAATACACAGGAATATTTTAATATAAAAGTTCATTCATAATGCAAATGCAATTTTCTGATGCAGTTTTGAAAAACTAAAATGTGAAATATATAGAAAATTAAAAAAAAAACAATTATTTTAATTATTTTTTTAAGGATACTAAGCTGAAAAGTATATATGATTGGTTATATAATTAAAAACAATAATATCAATTCGTATAACGTTTGTTCGAATATTTGGACAATTTCTTACGAATAATCTAAAAAATTACCATTTCAAATAACAAAAATTGACAGTAGAAGGCTACACTATGAAATTATATTGAAAATTGTTATTTTGAATGAAACTATTTTATTGTTTCTGAAATTAAGGATAGCATTGGTGGTAATTACGTTGATATAGACCAAGAGCATGACATGACTTTAAGTTCTCATTATTATTGATTCAAAAATTTCAATTATTCGAATAATTCGATTAATTTCAAATATATTCTAATTATTCCTTTTATTCGAGCAAAAGAAAAATTACATATTAAATCTTACTATATAAATAGCTAATAAACACCTATGGATAAAGACATTTTCTGCTTATATTATACGAAACCAAGATATACAACAATCTAAAACCCTGGTCGTGATTTATATTTGTTTTATAAATGCTATCACTTATATTAAAGCTAATAAAAATTGGAGCAATAAAAGAAAAATGTTTACCTAAACATGTGAAAACTTTGGTTAATTTGGCACCTATCCTTTTATAGGTACTGTTTGTACTAAATTTTATTTCTCACCCCAATGAAAATCAACTAAATGATTTCTGGAAGTAGTCATTGTAAAACAAGTAAGAAAGTATAGTTGCTCAAGCCCAACCATATAATACCTACACTGAATAAAATCATTTTTTTTTTTTTTAATTTCAATAATTTAGTTTCGTGAGAGATTTCCGGAAGTTGGCTTTATATGGGAGTTATTATCAATTATGAACTCTCATAATTAAGGAGTGAGATCGAAGAAATCTTAACACACATAAATGCTAATAAAAAAGAAACCACTAAACCTACAGTTTTGATTTTTTTATTTGATTGAAATGTTTATTACAACATACAAAAAATATTATCTTTTAGATCTAATCAATAGTGATGAATTTATGAGCATTTTCCGGAAACCCTTCCACTAAGGTTTTTAAAGTGCTCCGTTTAAAATGTACCACACTTTTGACACCTTTTTTGTGCTCTTCAATTCTCTTTTAACTAGAGCCCAATATCTCTCTACTGGCCTTAGCTCCAGGCAGTTTGGAGGATTTGCCTTTCTAGGTACAAATACCACATTATTGTTCTTGTACCACTCAAGACCTTTCTTACCATAGTGACATGATGCCAAATCAGGCCAAAAATAAGTGGACACATTATGAAGTCTTATGAATGGAAGCAGCATTTTTTGTAAACATTCCTTGATGTAAATTTCGGTATTTATAGATCCCGTTGTAACAAATGATTGGATTCTTTTGCCGCAACTGCATATTGCTTGCCATACCAAGAATTTTTTGGGAAATTTTGTTTGCTTTTGGGTCCTTATCTTTTCTACAACATTCCCTCGAGCATCACAACATAAAAATATTGACCCGGAAGCTGCTGAAGCTGTGCTCTGTATTTCACCTCTAAATTTTTAGTTCCGGAGTTCCTGTCAAGAACTTTTTGAGCCTTGTATGTTTTTAAGCCTGCATTGGCTTTAACTTTTCGCACCAAACAATTCGAGTACTGAGCTAACCGTTCTGCTTTCTTACGGAATGTGTTGGTAGCTCTTTTGAAAATGCTTTCTATTTATTGTCTTTAACATAATGTGGACCATTCATTCTACCTGAACCAGGATTTCTATCAACGGACAAGTTCTCCCGATACTGTTTAATAACATTGGAATCAGTTTGATGGATGACCTTTGATTGTTTGGCCAAGTTTTTGTAGGACCAAGTTAGGTTTAATAATGTTTAATAATTTTAGTACGCACTTTTTTCTGGTCACTCATTTTAATCAGATTAACAACAAATGAACATAATTGACATTAAACATAATAACTGACATACTTTTCAAATGCAATATGATCACAAAAAAAAAAAAAAAATCAAAAAGTACTTAGGTTAAAAGTTTTAAGGAAAAACGTGTGTTATGGTTTTGTCGATCTCACTTCTTTTAAGGTTTAATTAGACGTGCCATAACCGTAACCATATAAAACAGCTGTTCGAACCAAGCTTATGGGCAACAATGTATTTGATTATTGGTGACATACCATAACGCCATAGCCATAACTATGGCGATATGGTAAGTCACGACTAATTGAACCTTTAGGTCGTGTGATTTATTTCTATATGAAACTTGAATTTTATCTGTATACAAAAATTTTTAAGAGTTTTATGTTCGCTAAAGTCATTTTCGAAAGTGGACCTTGTATGGCACCTATGTTCAATTTTGGACCGATCGCCATTAAATTAGGTCGAGCACTTTCTTTCTATGCGAATCTTTTATCTGTTAAATTTTATTTGTCATATATGGGAGCAATTGACAATTCTGAATCGAACCCTTACACAATTTTTAGGAGCGATTTATTTGTATCGCTCCTAAAAATTCTGTAAAAATGTGAATATTTTTAAAAATCAAGCAATTATGGCCGATAAAGTCCTATTTGTGGAGGACATTTGTATGGGGACCAGGTGAAATAATGGATCGATTTTTCGTCCTTGGGTGAAAAATAAAACATGTGCCAAATTTCAGGAAAAAAAAAAAAATAATAATTAACCCTTTGGATCATTTAAAATTTCAGTTTTAGCCATATTCTTATTGAAACATATGTCAAAATTATTTTTTTTTAATGAATATAAATTATACTAATTTTTTTTTATTTTTAAAATTATATAGCGCATTATTAAAATTGATTTTTTTAACTTTGGGGTCATATTGGACCCAAGTGCTCTAAAGGGTTAATTTGGTTTTTTTTGTTGTTATTTTAAAATACTATAAATTCCTGTAATTTTAGTAAATATGGTCTACAAATAAATAATTTTGCCATATGTTTCAATAAGAATATGACTAAAACTGAAATTTTACATGATCCAAAGGGTTAATTATTATTTTTTTTTCTGAATATAAATTATATTCATTTTTTTATTTTTAAATTTATTAAAATTGATTTTATTAACTTTGGGGTCATATTTGACCCAAATGCTTTAAAGGGTTAATTTTATTTTTTTTTATGTTATTCTAAATATCGGACCATATACCATAAAATCCTGTAATTTTAGTAAATATGGTCGACAAATAAAGATTATTTCCATATGTTTCAATGTGAATTTCCAAATATTGCGAAATTTGACCTTTGACCTCCAAAGTTTACGCCTTAGGATTTCCCGATTTATATATAACTTCAGGGACATATTTTTTAATATCTGAGAAATAATATTCTGTAAATATTTTGGTTATAATGTGTAACAATAAAAAATTATGACATATTTTCTAAAATATTCCAAAAAAATTAGTTTTTCGCGAAATCCGCAGAATTCAAACCGCAGGTACACCTGAACTATAAGAGGTATTGACCTAATTTTTTCACTGTTTTGTTCCCTAATCTATTGACCATAAACCCCCGGTGATATTTAAAAAATTTAAAAATTTGTTTAACAAAGTTTAAAAAAAACTGAAAATGGTGTTTTGAAACTGTCATCTAAAAAAAAAATTTTTTTTGACCATAGCTGAGAACAGATTCACGTTATATTTTAAGGAAAAAAACTTATATTTGAGCAAACATAGATATATTTTATGTAATAAAATAGTTTTATTCGTATAGTTTGCAAAATAAGTTAAATTTTTTTCCACATATCATAATCAAGTGCTCCGAGACACGTTAATGGCCTGGGGAATTTTTAATAACTTTTACATTTTTCAACCAATTTTTGTGTTTTATATCTTTTTGAAATACTAAATCTATGTACATTATGATTCAATAACAATAAAATGTAAAAATATGTACTTACTAGCAACATTTTTCACATAATATCAAAATATACGAACTATGCTCCTACCGCGACTAGGTCACGTTTTTGGAGACAAAAGCTGTTGTAACTCTGTTTGGCTTAAAGTAACAAGAATAATGTATATAAAATAAATTTTGAAGAACAATATTAGCTTTGTTTTGAGATATTAATCGTGTTTCTATTATTTACCGTTCTGGAGTTATAGCTTCTTATGTTAGCTTTTTGGCCAAAAATGTTGATTTTTTCAAACTTTGAGCGACGAGCGGCACGGGTTAACGTCGTTTAATCGAGCTCAAATTTCGGCTATCTCAATATCTGGAAAGGGGAATCATTTTGTGGGGTTAAGACCAACAAGATTCCGACATTTTTTTTCCCCCATACAAATAGTGGACAGTCTAATATACATAGTTTGGAAGATTTTGTTTATCTTCTAGCTGTTGGTGAATGTTTCCATACACATTGCCATTCAATCCAATCTTTCTGTTCCAAAGTTACACAATTTATATTTTATTTGATTTTTATTTTTCATAAATAAAAGTAAACAAGAGCATCAAATGCACAATAAATTCAAGTTTGCGAGTCTAAATTGTCGCGCAAACTTATCGGAGTTGTGCAAACGAATTTCCATACATTTTTTGACAGTTCATTTACGAGAGTGTTAATTTATATGAACAACTGTAAACACTAAATAAAATATTTTACTATGTTAAAAACTATGCCCAACCGGCATTCCAGTGTGTTCTGTTATCATATTGAAATTTATTTACAACACTCTTACATCAAACAGCTGGTAACTCCAACGCCATTGAACACAACATCTGTTTTTACGCACTGGAAAACCATGACACACTCACATGCACAGACGGACAGACAGACAGCCAGACATACACAAACATTCCCGTTAAACTCTACACAGAAATATACGAACCTGTCAAAACTTTGTTAGAAAAAAGGGTGGCACATAGAAAACACAGGGTGGGAGGCACACTGAGAGATGATGAGATGATAACGGAACAACGGAGAGAAATAGCGAGAGTGGAGAAGAAGAAAACAACATATTTTAATACATTTTCCAAATACAGAAAAGAATGAAAAGTTTTTTTTTTTTTGTATTAGTTAGAGTGCAGAGACAAGTAAGAAAAGTTGAAATTGAATGGAAAAAGTGTATAAATTTTATTAAAAATATAAAATAAATTAATTTTTGTATAATAAAATATAAATTAAAAAAAGAAGTGCATTAGTACAAAAGGTTTTGTGATGTTGAATAAATAAATGAATAGTTTAAAATAAAAGGGTTTTTAGTTTGAAGACCATAAGATGAAAAACGAAAAGAATTTAGGAGTAAGAAACATATTTTGTTGGAAATTTTGCACAAAAAAAAGATGTGAACAAATTTTGTTAATGGCAACCTTGTATATGCCTATACTAGGATTCCAAATAGTTTGGTTTGGGGGAAAACAAAGAATTCTGGCACAAGAAATGTATACGTTTCTCCAAAAAAAAAAAAAATATATGAAAAAAAAAATTTACAATGAACTGACATAAATTGCTATTTTTAAATTAAGGCAAATTAACTGCAATTTTTTTTTATGTAAATTAAAAAAATTTAAAGGGAAATATTTTTTTTAAATAAATTTTTTTTAATATAAATTTAAATTGTATTTTTTCTTGTTTGTCTTTGCTCTTTTCCTTGCCCTTTAGTCTTACATCCTTTTTGGTGTTCTTCTTCCGTATTTTTATTCCTTGTCTTCCTTTTATATGTTTTTTATGTTACTTTTTTTGAGGTTAAGTTGGTCGTGTGTAAAACAGCCATTAAAACATGTTTCAACATAAACTCTACTATTTCTTTTCTTTTTTCGATTTTTTGGTCTCAAATGCAAACCCCTTGCAAGTGAAGTGTAATAAACAGCTTAAAATAGCAAAGTTGTAGAAATAAATGCATATTATTTATGTCGTTTTTAGTTCAAGTGTTCCGTTTTAAAAGTTCCATGCTAACAAAAAAACACATACACAACAAAAATAACAACTAATGAGATAGAGTTTATAAAAGTAGTTACACAAAATAGTTGAAACCTAGTTTTTAAATTCCTGCTGCTGCTATTGGCATAAAGGACCTTTAGTGAAAAAAAGTTTAAGAAAAAAAAATCAGCAATAAAAACCTTAAAAAATCTAATAAATCCTCGACCAATCGTAATAAAACCACTTGCATTTTATAAAAAAAAACGAGACAAATTTCTACAGATAACAAATCCTATACAAAGAAGAAAAAAATATACAAAAATTAGCAAAATATTTTACGCACTTCCATTTAAGAAAAAAAAACAAAAGAAAATAAATAAAACGAAAAACGGCTGCCATTAAAACGCCAACCTGCTGTTTGTGTTTTAAGTAAAGAAAATTAAATAAAATAAAATACAACAAATAAAAAACATAACATAACTGTCATAGTGCGTTTGTGTATATTACATTAGAGTCCTGTGTGTCTATTTCTTTGTTTTTAGTTCTTATTTCTCTGCTTTTCTCTCTCTCTCATTCTTTAACAATATTGCCCCCTCGAGTAATTTAGTGTCATACTTACCTAAATTTAAAAAAAAAAAACACACACACACAAACACTTACTCACTCATTTGCTCCACTCAACTAAAGTTAACATTACAACAAAACAAAAAGTAACAAAGACAACACTAGAGTAAAATATACTCCACAAATAACAAGAAATTGCCTAAATTCTTAGCAATTGGCGCTTTATTGTCGCCAATTGTAACCGTAGAAAAAAAAATTAAATAAAAAAAAAAAAATAAGCGTCATAGCATCGTAATCTTTGCCGATACCCACCACACAACCACAAAGTGTTTGTTAAATTTCTTTTAAAACTGTTTGCGTTAATACCATCAAAATATCTTCATTCGAAGAAGATTATCGGGCTGATCGGCCCATGGTGCAACGTGCATCATCTTCAGATGTTCCCTCGGTATCGGGAGGCCATCGAGAGTCTCGATTTGGCCTCGGTTATTCATCATATCAAAGTGGATACAATAAATTATTTACACAGGTTGGTTGCATTTTTAATTTTTTTTTTTTGTTTAGAAAATTTTTACAATACTGATTCTTATGTATTCATCACTCAAACATTATTACCTTGACTAAAATTAAAAGATGTATTTCTTTTTTTGAAAATTTTTATCCTTAACTGAATTATTTTAATGTGTAAAATTAAAAAAAGCCTTAACTTCTATAGATTTTAATATTCACATAGTACTTTAGATCACAATTGGAAGAGTATATCGTGGTCTAGCGTGCACCGAGATTGAATGAATAAAATAATTTAAAATTATTTAGTATAGTCGGTCCAGCCCGACCATATAATACCGAGTATATGATCAAAACCCGTTTTCCTTTAAAATTTTGAACTTATGCCATTATTTCAGAAATAATGAAGACTTATAACGTAGACAGACGACAGCTTTAATATGCATTAGTGGTCTTAATTCAAATTAACTTGTGAATTATCCCCATCCTAATGCGCATTAATTTTGATGTAAATGCTCAAAATCAAACTGAATTTATACTGAATTTAGCTATTTCAATATGGCAATACCGATGACAATCAATCAACTTTTGGCAAATTGTTTATTATTGTGGTATAGAAAAAAAAAAAATAGGGAAATTAATCTGTAACTTCTAAACGGTCAGCCCGGTTTGAATGAAATTCCACATGCTTAATGAGGAAGTGTTGTCAAATTTAAGTTTTGTATTTCGACCACATGGGCCCACCAGGTGCGCAGCCAGTAGTCCCCAAAGTAGGACTCCTCCGGTATGTTAAATTTTTAAAACGGTAGTATTTCTTCGTTTGTGTCCCGATTTCAAACAACTTACATATATAGAATCTCAACGAGCACTACAAAAAACCTTGTCGTAGCTATCAATTATCTCTTACAGCTTATGAGATATTCACATTTAAAAATTAAATTTTTAACCTTTTTACCCACCCTACTCCAGTTTTTTTATAACAGCGGTCCAAATGTTTCCCGATTTTCTCCTTTTTTTCCTTTATTAGACTGAAAACAAGTGTATGTATCAAATAAAAATAATAATTGTTGAAAAATCATGACTGACCCCAAAGTTATTGCATTTGAATTTAAAAAATTTGAAAAAGGCAATTTTTCGCAATTTTTTTTGGGAATAAAGTACTTTTTTTATTTTTAAGTTATCTAAAAAATTTCTACAAAGATGTATAAGGAATTTATACTTTTTCGAAAGCTAACTTTACAAAAAAAATTCTAAATGAAACCCGATTTTAAAATTGTTGATACCGAACGGACCAGTTCCATCTGAAAAAATGCCAATTTTTTATGTAAAATTTAACTTTTGGGCAAAAATTCTTAAATCGCATAGTCGATATCAAAATGTAGTAACTTATTTTAGATGACCCAATATGTTTTTAATTATTTTGTAAAAGGTTCCGATAACACCGCCCCTGGTATGGATATTATAGCCAAAAAACCCAAAAATCTTATTTTTGGGATTTTTCGAAACTTTTTTGGGAATTGCGGGATTACTGATGCCAAATTTCAAAATTTTTTTTAAATTTTGTATTTTCAATAGAAAAATCTATATAACTGTGAAATTTCATTAAAAAATAATTATAAATAAAAATTTGATTTCAATTCGCAAAATTAGTATCTTCGCAAAAACTCAATAAAAAGATATTTTCGTCATATTTTTCAAAAAAGTATTCAATGAATTTTTTAATTGTCAAATGCTATATATATTTTTGAAAAATAGACAAAATTTCCTATCCATTGATATAAAACATTTTTACCTTATGTTGGCAATTAATTAGGGAAAACTTAACATCTAGCAGAGAATTTACCGATTTGCAAAAATTTTTTTCACAATTAAGCAGTAAACAGCTAAAACTGTCGTTTGTCAGGGTTAAATTTTAGTTCACATTAGTGTGCTGTTAATGCTAATAACCTCTGTCGTCTGTCTACGGTATAAGACTGGATTACTGACATTAAAGATTTCTAGTCTGTTATCGATCACAGTTCTTAAGGTACGATCACACACGGCAAATATTTACTCAAAAAAGTGTAACCACTTTTTTTAGTACAAATTTGTTTGACGTTGTTTACTCTTACAAGTGTTTTGTAAGATCAAACAGCATCAAATAAAATAAAACTGAATATTTGCTTTGAATTGTCCTAAGTAAAAGGAATTTTTGACAATAAATATAAGAATTTAAATATATTTTATTTAGTGGTTACGTCTTTTTCGTCAAATATTTGCCATGTGTGACCCTACCTTTAGCAATGATTTATATGTATAAAATACATATATTTGGAAGTGTGCTGGAAGCTTTGACCAATTATTGTTATTGAAATAAAATTTATTCAAATAATCGAGGAAAAATTTGTTTTTTATTTGAGAGAATAAAATTTTTCAATTTAGAATAAAAAATTATCCCGTCATTAATTATCGAATAATCGAATAAATTTATTTTTGAGCTAATATTTGGAAGCAAATTATATAAACTTAAATATTGAAGAAATAAATTCCAATGGAACAAAACGATTAATTCGTTAAATTAAAAAGGAATGCCTACATTTATTATACCCTTCACCTTCGTGAGAAGGGTATATATAAGTTTGTCATTCCGTTTGTAATTTCCACAATATAATTTTCCGACTCTATAAAGTATATATATTCTGGATACTTATAGATAGCGGAGTCGATTAAACCATATCCGTCCGTCTGTCTGTCTGTTGAAATCAATTTTCTGAAGGCCCCAGATATCTTCGGGATCAAAATCTTCAATAATTCTGTCAGACATGCTTTCGAGAAGTTTCCTATTAAAAATCAGCAAAATGCGTCCACAAATAACGGAGATATGAACAAAAATCCGAGACAACCTCTGAAAATTTCATCAAAAATAGACAATTTATAGCATGCTTTGACAAAAAAGCAACAAAACGTATGTTTGGATGTGTGTTGGCTTCATTGCTTTGCGTATTTTTTATTTTTTTTGTGTTTCGTTTCGTTTGGCGTTATTGTTTTTAAACCCTTCATATAAGATTGTCATTTCGTTTGTAACTTCTACAATATAGTCTGTTCGTCAGCAATTAAATGTAAAATTTTTAAAAGTTTTCTTGATATATTTAGGATGCTATACGCTGAAAGTGGGCAATTAATGCATCCATAACAAAGGTGAAGATTATATAAGATTCGGCATAGCCAAATATAACACTCTTACTTCTTTTTCAATAAATTTTGGATTAAACCCTAAGATCAAACTTATCTAAAATATTAAAAACTAGTGACTATTAAATACCAGAGTTTCGACTTAATTAATTCAATTTGAGTTTAATTCACTTAAATCTTATTTCATAATTAAAAAAATGTCAGCCATTCATTCCATAAAACCATTCCCAAAATCTCATTCCTTAGCTTCATTCAAATATTTTTATTTAAATAGAATTCATTCATAGTTGACTTAATTCATAACAAAATTCATTCAAACTTTAAATGTTTAAATTTCTGTTAATTAATATCTAATACAAATTTAATTAGAAAATGTTTCCTTCATTCAATTCTATAAAGAATGAATTTATAAAGGAATAAATTCAATAAAATTGGAGTACTAAGGAATTAAAGTAACGAATTAATTCGTGCTGAATGGTTTAATGGAATTGTTAAGAGCATATGTGTGCGCAAAGTACCGGTCGCAATTTTGAAGATATTTCAATTAAATTTGGCAGCTTCACTGAAATCGTTCCATTATTTAAAATATCTCCCATACAAATATCCTTCCGAAACAGGACTTTATCGGGCACAAATGTTTAATTTATATAGGTATCTACACAAATTGAAACATGTACAAAATTTTGTGTCTGAACTAGAAATGTTAAGATATTTATTCGATTTAAGTGTTTTTTGGAAAGCTCTTTATATGGGAGCTATGAGTAATTATAGACCGATCGGTATAAAATTTGTGCGTATATGTGAAACTTATTATTATTGAATTTTGTCTGGAAATTAACATATTTCAAAGGTTCCTTGTGATTTGTTGCCAATTGATGATTCGATTGATTGCTAGAAACATTTTCGATTCTAGCAACAGAAAATAAATTGAGAAAAAAGAATTACGAACTAAAACTTCTCAGCAACAACAGTAAATGTCCGTTTTTAAAACTGAAAAATAAGTAATCCATATGGTTATCACAATCAAAACTATATTCTCTGTGTGACTATATATAACAATACAAGTGATCTGTCTTTTTTATGCCTGAAATATGTTAAAAATTTTATTTAATTTCCAATTCCAAATTCAATGGGTGTGTTACCCAAAATCCTAAAGACAGTTCATAAAATTAACTATTCACTGAATGTATTCACTTCGTGGTGTTGTCATTTAGCTCAGGTCTATTAGATAAATTAATATTATTAACAAATTATTACTTTATTTCGAAAAACAACAAAAATTATAAACTAATTTGGTTAGTTTGGCTTTGTGGAAGCTGGCTGCATACAAGCCTACCTCCCTTATCGCCAATGTCTTAGCCTGGAAGTACAATTAAACATCGTAATTTAAAAATTTCCAAGCTTGTCTCATGTACGATTCCATTTTGATAACAACACATCACTCAATGGGTTCGGTGAAAACTTTCGCATTCAGGTATTCATTAAGATCCCACAGTCTGGTACCCGATGTCTCAGATAGATCAAAAATCTATATTTATTTGAGCAAATGACAGGCGGGCATTAACAGAGTAGGTGCAAGACTGTACCAAGCGATATTGCGACAGATACCACATATGTCTGCCATAGTAGAAGTTGTTTCAATGTACTAAATCGATCGATTTGTACATCTTCAATATGTAAATTAAATGTATTTAAATATCATCCATTTTTGAAATCACACGATTTACAGAACAGTTTGTGGTATACGTTTACTTTGTAATAATAGCTTACTGAATTTTAGTTTAGGCTTTAGATGTCCCTCCTCTGTAAATTGTAACGGAATTTTCAATTATTTTGAAAGGTATTTTTGAAATTTCCCATATAAATGTCCCCAATATCCAAAGGCATAGGAATTTAATGTTCATAGTTCTCAAAAATAATTTCATGTTAACAGGTATCACACTTTTTTCTGATATAATCCTTATAGGGTCAATTATGGATCGATCTTCACAAAAGTTGGCAGAAAGATTTAGGTTCATATAAGACTTGTTTATGTCCAATTTCATCACGATATTAATTATGAGTGTTCTAGACATTTTCAGATGGGGCCTTGTATTGGAACTGGGGACGAATGTTTCCCTATTTTTGCTATACTTTACAGTGTAATTTAAGAGTAACTAGAACTTATTTGTGCAAAATTTTATGAGGATTTCCATATAATCTACATATTTATGACTGCTCTAACTGTACTTCGGGGGGACATTTGTATGGGGGCTAGGTGAAATCAATACCAAACAAACAATATCAACAGAGAGTATTTGTAAAAACTGTCAGCTCCTTTCGTCTGGTGCCCCTGATTTGTTTTACTTGAATATTTCAGTTGTTTTCCTTCTAAGACCAAATAATTAATCTGAAGGATATTATTACTAATGGGCTGTACTTATGAAATTAAATTTTGTTTAAAAATGTTCCGCTTTTCACTCAATATATAAGCCCACAATAAATCTTTTTCATCAAAAGGAGACAAGCAGTCAAAAATATATCTGATAAAGTCACTAGGCCGTTGTTTGATTATTTGAATATTTAGCTTTTATTTCTGCTTATCATTGTTTCTTTTAAAGTTTGGGAACATTTTGCATATCATGAGAATAACAAAAAAGAAAATATGTTATATATAATAGTTCAAAGTTTAGAGCCAATACGACTTCCATAATTTTAATATTTTATACAAAAAGAATTCTTATTAAAAACTTTAATGTTATTTTCAAAAGGCTTATTTCTATTTGCTGTGTATATTTCCATAATTTAGATGATGATGTCAAATGTAAAACCATTTGTGGCCATAATCGAGTCTAGTTTATTTTGTCACACAAATCACTCAATTATGACAGCCATCTAAATATAAAACATTTTTATAATTTAAAAGGACTTTTATTAACACTAAATCAACAAGTTTTTCTTTTTTTTTTTCCTTTTCATAATAAAAAACAAAAAGTGTTAAATACACTACTCCTCATATACATAGTTAAATAAATGTAAATGTATGTTTGGAATAATAAAGGGGGTTTAGAAAGTACTTGTCTCTTATGATGTTTTCGAAATCTATTGTTTTAACAGGATATAGGTATTTAATAAAACGAAACAACCCTTTTTTTTATTGAACTACAATTTACAATTCATCTAAAAGTAAAGAGTTTAATAATAGATGCCAGTGTTGGTGATGTAAATATGTACATATGAATGGATGTATGCACTCGTATGCAGATATAAGTATTATATACATAAGGTGAGTGTCAAAATAATAAGGTTACTTACTTTTTGTTTATGCAAAAATATGAATAGTATTGATTGGTACTATTAGGTAAAATATTTGTTGCTCAAACGTTGTTTGAATAAGAATTATTTCCTCTCATTTGTTTAATGTTGGTTCTCTGTTAATGCCCGCCTGTCAAATTATAAGGCCAGTTCATATTATTTCAATTAATCAACGTAACTAGATTCTTTTCTCAATTAAAACATTGAGTAATTTTATTTATTTTTTTATAAATGCGATTAGACATTGAATTTATGAAATTTCTTAGTGTTCTTAGCCTTACATGCCTTTAATCAATGAAAGTTGCATTTTTCAGCTCTTTAATCAAATTAGACTAATGGTTTTCCACATGTTCTTCATAGCATTAAGAACTGGTATACGTGCCGGCGTTATACAAATTGGGTTTTAGTTGATCTAGAAACTTGGATTGTGTGCTTGTATTGTTGATAACAATCAATTGTATATGTGATGTTATTCCAAAATGATTTCAGAGCATTCTTCGAACACTAAACATTCATTTATTCTAGTTGAGAGAAAGTATATCTTTATGGTTCCACTTAAGTTAAACCCAGCCCAACCCATTAGGGAATCGGCAACGAACATTCACTACGAATAATACAGGCGTTAATTTTTCAAATCTTACCAGAAGTTTCTAAAACCATCCGGACCATTAAAGTTTAATATTTAAAAAAAAAATAACTGAAATTGATACCTTATGTCAGTTAGTTGTCATATACTTTTCCTCTCAAATTCCAAGCATTTGGTCCTGTAAATCGCATTTACGCTGATTTAATTCAATAAATGTAGTTTATACAGTGTGCTTTAACGGCTCTCAAAACTGTAATTTTGTTGAATTCAAACCCAATTCCATCTTAATCATATTAGCGCTTCGTACATGGCTTGAAGTCATTGCGAGTTTCAACCACAAAAGGGACTATATTCCACCAGAGTTTTTAATAATTCTGCATCACACAACAAATCATCGACCTAATTTTGTGAAATATTTTACATGTCCAATTGATGTTTGAAAAATCCTCCAGTCTAACCCATTTCAGGTTCAGGCAAATCTTTTCACTGTCACATTGTCTCTCCAATTTGAACCAAATAAATTAGAACAATTAAAGTTTCACAAAACAATAACTATCAAGCATCGTTTGCAGATTTACAAGCACTGACCTTATAATTTTGTCGCACTTTAAAATTACCATTTTTATACCCACCATCAAAAAAGATGGGGGGTATATTGATTTTGTCATTCCGTCTTTATTACATTAAAATATATGTCGCAGACGCACACTAGTATACATATTCTGGGTTCCCATAAGATTCTAAGAAGATCTAGTTACATCCGTCCGTCTGTTGAAAACACGATAGGAGCTAGCTGGCTGAAATTTTCCACAAAACTCTCTGTTGATAAGGTTCGTTGGGTATTGAAAATGGGATATGATTTCACCTAGCACCATAGATATGTCCCCTGGAAAAAGTTTGAGCAATAATAAATATGTTGATTATTCGGCAAGCCTTATACAATTTTGCACAAATTAGTTCTAAGTACTCTGAAATTATACTGTAAAGTATGGCGAAAATCGGGCAGCATTCACTCCTAATTCATACAAGGTCCCCCTCAGAAGATAATTTGAAGATTCATAATTGTGCTTTAATAAATAATATCGTAATGAAATCGGTCATAAACTAGTTTTAGATGAACCTAAATCTTTCTACCAACTTTTGCAAGGATCGGTCAATAATTGACCCTAACACCCCAATAAACCCCTATATAAGAAAAATATTTTATCGTCACATATTGACGGTTGGTTTACAAGATTCAGCACATTCGAATATTTATAACACTCTTACTTGTTGATATTTCGATTTATAAATGATTCTTATCTGAACAGCGTTTGAACAATAAGTATTTTATTCAATGGTATCAATCAATACTATTTATATTTTTGGATAAGCAGAACGAAAAGTAGGTTAGGTTCCATGGGCAGACACTCCTCAAGCAGCTTACTTGGGTCCATTCAAATCTGATCCCATTGTGATACCCAAGAGGCAGTCAGCAGGGTATTTACAATACTTCCGTTGACTCCAAATTAAACCAATCACATTTCCGGATGAAGAAATATATTCGTCTCACATTCATCCTTGATAGCTCGTCCAAACATGATAGGAATGGAAATCCTAGGATGCGTTCCCTCAGATTTGTCAGAGCCGGGCAGAAATGGTGATACACAGTCTCTTCTTCTTAATCATTATGGCGGCTTCTACAGTAATCATTGTACCGTAGGCCCATTCTTCTAGCATGTGTCCCGATTAAAGTCGACCTCGCTGTAGCACAGGAAGGCTCACTAGTCCAATTGTCTTGTGCAGTCTCATATAGTTTCTGCTGAAGAGACATCTTGCGTTTAACAAGGGAAATACCAGAAAAGGGGTCGATCGCCTCCTCACTCATCATCGTACCCCTTTTGGTCAAATCATCTGCTATACAATTACCCTGATTTCCATTGTGTCCAGGGACTCATATAAGCGTTATCCTAGAATGTCTCGCTATCTCATTTAGGGATACCCGGCATTCCTCGGTTAACCCAGATGTTGTGAAGACACCCGCTATTCCGCTATCGGCAGCCTTGCTGTCAGTAAATATACATATATCAACAGATATTCGATAATACCTCAGCCAGTTGGATGCACGTTTAATAGCAGTAATTTCCGCCTGAAGAGCAGTACAGAAGTTAGGTAGCCTAAAGTAGGATTTTATTCCAAATTTTTCAATAAAGAAACCTCCACAGACCCCATTTCTCCTGTTACAGCCATCAGTGTATGACATCATCAGGGGAGAAGAGTCCGCGTTGTCATAAATCCCTATTCGGGATCATAATATGGATATGCCTATCGAAAAAAGGTTTTGCAATGCAGTAATCGACATTACCATGTATGTGGCCATAGTAATTCAGTATCCTAGAGTGTCCAAGGTCCTAACAAGACCACGAACAATCAGTTTTTAGTCTCACAGCAGAGTTGAGAGCCATTTGTATCATCATCAAATCCACTGGTAACCTGTTTAGAATAGTAAAAAGTGCCTTAGAGGAAGTATATAGCGCCTGTAATCAGTATCACGATAGTCCTTAGAACTCGTTCAACGGCCTTCCGGCGAGTAGCATTATCCAAAGCTTGTCACCACACCAATACTCCATAGAACAATATGAGTTTAACGACTGCTTTGAAGATCTAATTGATACCTTTCGGCATAATACCCCTGTTAGTACCAATTGCCTTTTTGCAGGAGTAGATGGCCACATAGGTCTTATTAATCCTGTTCTGAATGTTCATATTCCAGGACAATCTCTTATCTAGAATGATGCCAAGATACTTTGCATTATCTCAAGACTGATTCTATTTAGCCTAGATGGTTTAAAGTCATCGATCTTATACCACTTAGTGAAGAGAACCAATTCCGTTTTTTGAGGGTTCACACTAAGTTCACTCGATATACTCCACTCACTCAGTGTACTTAATGCCGATTCCATACAACTAGATATTGTATCCAGAAATTTACCGGATATAAATACTGCAACATCGTCAGCATACGCGACTGTTTTAATCCATTTGTTGTTCATCCTGACCAACAGGGTATTCATAGCCATATTCCACAGAAGTGGAGATAGTACACCCGCATGTGGGGTTCCACGAACGAAAAGTATGTGACCTTATAATTTTGAAACTCACCTTATATGTATGTACATATCCTTATAGATACATTTGTACATATTAGCAAATTCATATATACATATAAATACAAACATGTAAAACCTTTTACAATACATCATGTGCATTGAATGTTATTAACAGTTAAGGGAGAAAAAGTAGCACATTGGCTGTCATTTAAGTAATTAAAAATTAAGGTGGGCATTCTGTTCGAAGTAGTGAAAAAATGTTTAGAAACAATAATTTTAACTTTTTGAGCAACATGACAATATAAAGATAACAGAAAAAAAAACCAAAACAAGAAAAATATTTTTCTTTTAAAATTTCTAATTGTTAAATTTGCAAATTTAACAAATTTAAATTGTTTGAACAAAGTTGTGTGAAAACTATGTTGTTAGCAACATTTCACGACGAAAAACAGAGTACACTTATGCCTCGATTTACACGATTTCGGTTAATGACGACTTTGTGTTATTTGAGGGATATGAAACTACATTGATTTGCACGATTTTTTATTACTTGCAATTTTGGAAACACTTTAGCTATATAAATGAATATAATAACTATAATAAAATCAACGTTTAAGGGATGCTGGAAAAAATTGTATCCAGTAGTAGTATGGAAAACAAATCGTGTCAACCAGAAATATTCTCAAATATTTAAATTAGAAGGTTAATGTTTTGATTACTTTTCCGATGTTGACATTTTTGACAAATAATTGGATGATGATTTAGTTACTCACTCTAATAATAACGACTCAAAATTAATAAATGGCTTGAATTAGGATGAAAATTGGGAAATCTTTTTGACTATCCACTCTGCTCATATCTTTAAAGAGCTCTCAAGTTAAAGTTATATAGTATTCAATCGCCCGCATAATATTAAGAATTATTTAAAGCATTACAAAATAATTCAACACAAGTCCTTCTTACAAAATACATTTCCAAATGTTCATGGACTAAAGTTGCATCTAACACCAAACCAAAAAATGTTGAAATACTAATGACTGATAAAACAATTAGACGATCAGTATATGTTCTAAGGAGTGAGATCGTAAAAGCCTTAACACACGTTTTTCATAAACACTATTAACCCAAGTATTATTTGAATTTTTTTTTTTTTTTGATCAAGTTACCTTTGTAAAACATGTCAGTTATTATGTTTAATGTCAATTATATTCATTTGTTGTTAATCTGATTAAAATAAGAGACCAGAAAAAAGTGCGTACTAAAATTATTAAATATTTTTAATAAAACCCAACTTGGTGCTACAAAAAATTTACCAAATAATCAAAGGTCTCCCGTCAAACTGTTTCCAATGTTATTAAACAGTACTGGGAGAACTTGTCCGCTGATAGTAAACCTGGTTTAGGTAAAAGGAATGGTCCACATGATGTTTCTAAAGCCAAAAAAATAGAAAGCATTTTCAAAAGAGCTCCCAACACATCCGGTAGGAAATCAGCCCGGTTAGGTCAGTATTCGGACTATTTGGTACGAAAGGTTAAAGCTAATGCAGGTTTAAAAACATACAAGTCTCAAAAAGTTCCTGGCAGGAACGCTGCTAAAAATCTAGAGGCCAAAAACAGAGCATGGATTTTGAAGTTAAGAATTTTTCGATCTCACTCCTTAATAGTGATTTTATTTCTACATTTTTCATTTGCTGCTCCATTAAGTATATATATTATGAATCGGTATATATAACGTAGTCGATATAACTATATCCGCCTGTATGTTAAAATCAACTTTACATAGCTCCCAAATAACTTAAATACTTGATTCATACAGCAATATATCCACCATAGTCCCGGTTCGGTTGGTATTTAAAATCCAGGAAATTGATCCAAAAATGGATGAGATATAAGCAAAAACCCACGACTATTTCGATTTTTTATCTATATATGAATTACCATGTCATTAATATAGACAATACGAATACTTAACGATAGATATTTCAAGCACATTTCCAACGATAGTAGTTCGGCCACACACTGGCTCAATATCGGGAAAAAAATGTTTTAATCCGATTTTTTTTTTGTAAAAAAAAAAATAGTAAGATTTTCTTATGCTAAATTTTACGTTAACATTTTTTTCAACCATATTTTTTTCAATTATAAAATTGTTCTCCCAAAAATATTTAAAATTTTGTCTTTTATTCAAAAGCTGAAATAACTGAAATTGTGTTTTTCGATTAACACGAATTTTCATACAAATTTTTTCGAATTGTTTAGAACATATCTATCGTGTAAATGAACTTACTTGAATGAAAATATTTGAATAAATTTCATAGAAATTTTATAGTTTTTTATATAGATCTTGACATATCTTTTCACGTTAAATCGAACAGAGTACTTAGCTTTATTTGAAAAATGAAGAATAATGATATATTTAGTATAATTAGTTAGGATTATACATTGATATAAAATAATCATATGATTGTAAATGTTAATTGATGCTTAGTTCGAAACGAATTTTTTTTGTATTTATGGTAGATATCTAAAATTTTAAAGAAAATTCTCTTGTGTAGATTTATTTGAAAACCATTAATTTTATTATGTATAGTTTTGAATGTTTAATGTTTGTGTTTATTTCAGCTAGAAAGTATTGATTTGTTTATATTATTTTAATTTCATTAAAAAAAAACCAATCAACCTTGAAATTAATGTGTTGTATTTTTTGGAGGTACATACTGATTGATATAAAAATTTGTTGCAATTTTTGTTAGTTCTTAAGCTATTTAATGAAAATAATTAAAACCATTCAAATACAAAATTTGGTTGAACAAAAGTCTTGCAATAAATTTAAAGTGATTTTGACCGATCTTTTTGAGTAAATAGAATACTCCGGTGAAGTTTGTGAACTTATTTAGCGTGCTTAGTTTTGTTTAGTTATTCTACACCATTTCCAATTGTATTTCAGAAGTTTCCAATTGTATTTCAGAAAATTCCAATTGAATTTCAGAAATTTCTAATTATATTTCAGAATTTTCTAATTATATTTCAGAATATTCCAATTATATTTCAGAAGTTTCCATTTATATTTCAGAACTTTCTAATTGTATTTCAGAATTTTCTAATTGTATTTCAGAATTTTCCAATTGTATTTCAGAAATTTCCATTTGTATTTCAGAAGTTTTAATTTATACTTAAAAAATTTCTAATTGTATTTCAGAAATTTCCAATTGTATTTCAGAAATTCCTATTTGTATTTCAGAATTTTCTATTTGTATTTCAGAAATTTCCATTGGAATTGCTATTAGAATTTTCTGAAATACAAATGGACATTTCTGAAATACAATTGGAAAATTCTGAAATACAATTGGAAATTTCTGAAATACAATTAGAAACATTTTAAGTATAAATTAAAACTTCTGAAATACAAATGGAAATTTCTGAAGTACAATTGGAAAATTTTGAAATACAATTAGAAAATTCTGAAATACAATTAGAAAGTTCTGAAATTGAATTGGAAATTTCTGGAATATAATTGGAATATTCTGAAATATAAATGGAAACTTCTGAAATATAATTAGAAATTTCTGAAATTGAATTAGAAAATTCTGAAATATAATTGGAAATTTCTGAAATTGAATTGGAATTTTCTGAAATATAATTAGAAATTTCTGAAATTCAATTCGAAATTTCTGAAATACAATTAGAAACTTCTGAAATACAATTGGAAATGGTGTAGATATCTTTCTTGCGGTCTTTGCTTTTCAATATCAAACTGCCTATGTAACAAAAATGATAGACATTGTCAATGTGTAGCCCCATATGCTGGAATCAAGCAGTGTTTATTCCTATTAACAGTTTATTCCTATGGATTTCGACTCTTTATTCCTATTGATGTTTACTTGTAATCTAGCTTTATCGCACGTTCGTCGGAAAGTTGTATCTTTGCTTGCATATTTGAAAAGTGATGGGAGAGAAGAAAAAAATTTTCTCCATAGTCAAGGTCGTCGAGGTTATCATAAAGACTGCATGTATTTGGTCATACAAGGACTAGTAACAACAATGGAATATACAATAGAATACAGTCTTGGCGTATTCCAAAGTTTTAATAGACTTAATTGTTGCACCATCCCATGATATATGTTAGTAAGCGTGTCTTAATGAGTCTTAAAATTATTTCTGGAACTCTCTTCTACCTTGGATTATATTGGATTTACTCAGAATTAGTTTGGTCTAATCTAACACACTCTCGTCTAAATTGGGGTTTCAGGCTATTCCCCTTACTCTTGCAAATTACCCTTTATTTTGGATCTTATTATCTTGTATTTTCAGAAATTTGTTAATTTTGCCAGATTGTTTATAGGTGGACATTCGATTTCTGGTGGTATTCCATCAGGTTCTACTGAATTGTAATATTTAATACGGTTATCTGTTTTCAGTTTGGACTGATATCGGCCTGGCGTTAAGAGTGTGATGCATTGGACAGGTAATTCATATATTTGCAAATTCGCTTTCCAAGTTCTTTAAAAGCAGGATGCTTGTTTGGATTGCAATAGCTTTTCAAATATTTCAAGACTTTCTGCATTTTTTATAAGAAAGCTTGTTTTGGAAATACTTGAATTTAATTAGTGAATTGCTGATCATTCTTAGTTGGGAGTAGATATGTATTTGACCTATACATACGATATTAAAATCTGATCTCATTGTGATACCCAAGGTGTAGTCATCAGGGTATTTACAGTACTTCCGTTGACTCCAAATTAAACCAAACAGATTCCCGGATGAAGGTATAGACCTTCATCCGGGAATCTGTTTGGTTTAATTCTAAGATTCATCCTTGATGCTCGTCCAAACATAATAGGAATGGAAATCCGAGGATGCGTTCAATCAGGTTTGTCAGTGCCGGACATTGGCAAAAAAGGTGATACACAGTGTCTTTCTCTTCCTCATTATGGCAGTTTCTAATCATTGTACCGTAGGCCCATTCTTCTAGCATGTGTTCCAATTAAACAGTGTCCTATAATAAAGGCGACAATTAGTCTTATTTGCTCACGACGGTATTCTATAAGTAGATTCGTCCTGCTGTCGTTATATACGGGCCAAGTCGACCTCGCTGTAGCACAGTAAGGTTTATTAGTCCACCAGTTTTCTGCAGTCTCATATAGTTTCTGCTGAACTGCCATCTTGCATTCAACAAGAGAAATACTAGAAAACGGGTCGATCGCCTCCTCACTCATCATCGCAAACCTTTTGACCAGATTATCTGCTATACAATATCCTGATTTCCATTGTGTCCAGGGACGCATATAAGCGTTATCCTAGAATGTCTCGCTATCTCATTAAGGGATACCCGGCATTCCTGGGTAAACCCAGATGTCGTGAAGACACCCACTATTCCGTTAACTTCAGCCTTGCTGTCAGTAAATATAAATATCCAACCTCAGCCAATTGGATGCACGTTTAATGAAAAGCAGTACAGAAGTTAGGTAGTCTAAATTAGGATTTTATCCCAATGTTTTCAATATGGAAACCTTCATCGACCCTATTACCCCTGTTAGAGCCATCAGCAGGGGGGAAGGGTCCGCGTTGCCATAAATCCCTATTCGGGATCAAAATATGAAAATGCCTATCGAAAAAAGGTTTTGCGCTGCAGTAATCGACATTACCATGTATGTGCCCATAGTAATTCAGTATCCTAGAGTGTCCAAGGTCCTTACCAGACCACGAACAACCAGCATTTAGTCTGACAGCAGAGTTGAAAGTCATTTGCATCACCATCAACTTCACTGGTAACCTGTTTAGAATAGTAAAAAGTGCCTTAGAGGAAATAGACCTTATAGCGCTTGTAATAAGTATCGCGATACTCCTTAGAACTCGTTCAACGGCCTTCCGGTGAGTAGCATTATCCAAAGCTTGCCACTGCACCAATACTCCATAGAACAAGGTGGGTTTAACGACTGCTTTGAAAATCCAATTTATACCTTTCGGCATAACACCTCAGTTAGTACCAATTGCCTTTTTGCAGGAGTAGATGGCCACATAGGCCTTAGTAATCCTTTTCTGAATGTTCATATCCCAGGAGAATCTCTTATGTAGAATGATGCCAAGATACTTTGCATTATCAGTTTGTTACAATCGATCTTTTGTAATCTAATTTTGGTAATTGGATACATATTATCAGATTTGACTCCATGTGGCTTCTTCTGTTGGATGCTGTGAGGATAGTGCAAAATTTATTTGGATAATTAAAGGGAAATTGTCAAAGGCCAATAAACCATTAGATATTTCAATAAAGGCATCCAATCTCAGGAATATTATTAATTTCCTCACCAACCCGGAACAACAAACGTTCTTATTCTATTTGTTTCTAGCAGTTCTTTCTGAAAACATGGCTTTCAAAATTCAGTCACTGAGTAACTATGCTACCCAATATTTAGTTATCATACAGCGTTATACCATCTATTATTCGAAAGTGAATATATATGCACAGTTGCCAGGCTATGGAGAAACCACTGCACATAGTCTGTTCGACTGTCAGAACTGAAATTAGTTTAGGTGACAACCTTCTTGGTAGCTGTAATCTCCAGCTGAAAAACAATATAGCAATTTGGGAACCTTCTTGATACATGCTTGACTAAAATCAATACGATCGAACAGCAAGAAGCTCAAATTGAGTGGTAGTGAGTTTAAATTTGCAATGTAGAATCAGTGAAGTATCCTTAGTGCCAACTCTACCAATTGCTTTTAGAATGACAGATGTGTCTAAGATTTACGTGGGTACCGGCCACAAATGCTTAAACTGCAGGGTGGTCTTAACACCGGATAGAAACAATGCGTCTATCACCGTTATTTAGTGACTTGCAAGTAACACTCAATTGACAAATTCTTGTACATTAACTGCAGAAATCAAATCACAAACACCTTGCTAGAGAGCTTGGGCTATCAAATCCCTGCCATCCGTAGCTAGTTAGTCAACTAACAAACCCAGGACAATTATCAAAGCTGCAACAGCCGGTCTGGTAATCCTGTCCCATATATGGTCTCTGACTTCAAAAGTTCCCAGCCGATAAAAGTCGAATTGAGTGCACTTTAACATACACTTTTGACCTCGACCGAGAACCAAGTCCAACGACCAGTACATCACGAATGATACTACCTCAATAAGCACAAACGCCAGTTGCTATCTGCTGCTTTCAATGGCTCTGTTGAGTCAGCATATATGGTGGATATATATGGTGGCCCGAAATTTGTCACTAGCCCAAATATAAGTCCTTTAACCAACGATATTCTACCCGCTTTGGTTTTTAAACCACAGCCACCACGTGCTTACCGAAGTGACCTCACCAATGATCCTACAGGATCGAAGTGCTGGGGCCATAGGATCCCCGTGGCACTAGATAAGACTAGTCAGCTGCGAATTTATTAAATTAAACTCTCGCAGCCCCGGTTTCGCAACATATTTCCCCTTGAGGCATAACACCATAGTGTGGAGTTTCACCAAGATGCTTATCCATGACTTAGGGGGGGGGGGGGGGTTTTAGAGTGACAGTGGTTTTAGAGCCAACTCTTCCAATTCCAATCGTTGGAGCCAACTCTTCCAGTTGCTCTATTATAGATGTAAACAGTAACTGAAGCCTTTTTTATTCATTCTATGACATTCAATTTAAGATCAACTCACTGTCCAAAGTGAAACTATTATGTTTGGTAATTTGACCGTTCGAGGCTTTTGAACAAATAGTCCAGATATTACTGTATCGAAAGGTTTGGATAGAACTGTCGCAACTTGCTTAATCGCCGTAATCTTCACATGAAACACTATAACGATCTGGGAGCCATCTTCATATATGAAGATTGAGATCAATAAGGTCGCTAAACTTGAAACCATTTGCATAAAATTAATGCATCCCTGAACTGAATGGTATCAATGTTCTCAAATGTTTAAAAATTTTCTGATTCCTCATCGCCACTTCCTTTCCTAGCAAAGCCAATGGCACGGGATTTAAATTTTCAGTGTAGAATCAATGAAAGCTTCTTGGAGCCAACTCTTTATTCATTCTATGACATTAAGTTTAACAGATGGAAACAGCACAGCCATGTCAATACAAAGATGTTGGAAATTAATTTTGATCTCTTTGGAAAAATCTGGTAATACTGAAGTATTTTTAAATTTACTTCGCTGTTAATAACCAAACTCGATTATAATAGCTATTTTAATGTATCTTTAGAAAATGTGTTTATTCAATTTATTCACTATTAAATTAGTTTTTGCCTTTGAATGTCTGTTCTAATCGATTTTTCGTCAAAATTGCTATCAAGAAGTAATTTTTGTATGATGTAAAATAATGAAAGTTATAGTATTGAAGCAAATGCTACTAACTAATATTTAACAAACTACTAAACAACAAATCTACCATTGCAATTAGAGTGGAAGTAATTGTATCACTTAAGAGATTGAAGACATCGATGGTAATCTCCCAGTTATTATACCCCCACTGCTAACATTCTCTTCACAACTGCACTGTATTTCTCATAGCGTTTGAAGTGAAAAATAAAAAAAAACAAAAAATGTAAAAATAATAATGAATTCATTCAAGTGGATGCGCTTTAACACTGAGTTTGTTAGTAAAATATACTAGAAATTCAAGAAGAACAGAAAATAAGGCTGAAATAAAATAAAGGATTGGTTCATTCATACATTCATACAAATATACACGAACTACATCCATCTATCCTTATGTTTGTGTGTATGTATGTCTTATATAAATACATAAATGATTATGTATGTGTGAATGTGTATATAGGGATTAAAAGCAAAAATAAAGGGGTCATTTAAAATGTATGTAGTTTTATGTATTACTATATGTATGTATGTATGTATATAGTAAACGTGTATGTATGTAACTATGTACACAGTAAATAGGATGAATTATGACTTGAATAACACTTTATACTGCAAAAACTATAAATATATAGACAATCTGAAAAGTATGTTCAAAATGCAAGAGTTCCTGAATTTCGCTATAAAACGTTTCTTTAGCTGCAATATTTTGATTACTATTATTTTGTCTAAAAATTTCGTTCAATTAAAAAGGCAAGTTATGATTAAATTTGTTAGAATAGAAATTAAATAAAACTGAAGAGAAACTAAATCAGTTAAGTTCCTTCAGCTCCTCTGTTTGTCAACTCATTTTCATTTTCTAGAGGCTATTGACGAGCTTTAGTGCGAAATATAAAGGGTTTTCCAACAAGAGGAGTTATTTTGAATCACCCGGTATTTCGGTAGCTGTCACTTTTAAAGCTTTTATTCTTTCACATTTGAGAAGTAGATACTACGCCATTACTAAAAATGGAACGATACACTATTCAACAACGCATTGAGATTATTAAAATTCACTACAAAAATGGTGAAAATCTTGCAGCCACAGTTCGCAAAACTAAAGGATTTTTTGGTCTTCGTGAAAATCCTTGTCAGACCGCAATACAGAAATTGGTGGAAAAATTCGAGCTGTTGGGAAAAGTTGTGATGTGAAGAATAAAACCCGTGCACGTCGCTCAAGAACAACTGATAATATTGCTGCTGTCCCAAAGTGTTGAAGAAAACCCAGGTTTGTCCATTCCTAGTCGTTCTTTGGAATTGGGCATTCCTCAAACGTTATTACACCGTATTTTGGACGATATTGATCTGGACAACGTTTTCTTTCAACAAGACGACGCTACGTGCCACACTAGCAACGAAACCATTGCTCCTTTACGGGAAAAGTTTCCTGATCGTGTTATTTCTCGATGAGTTGATAACAATTAGCCACCGAGATCTTGTGATTGAACAGCTTGCGACTTCTTCCTTTGGGGTCACGTGAAAGATAATGTCTACGCCAACAGCCCAGCGACGATTCATGACCCCAAAGATGGAATTCGTGAGGCTATCGGGAACATAGGGCAGCCACTTTGCGATATGGTTATGGAAAATTTCATGAAAAGGATATGGTCCGTGGTCGTGGTGGCCATTTGGCTGATGTTGCTTTTTAACGGCATACCTTCCTCTTTATTATGAAATAAACATCCGATCATTTATCTCAAAAAATGCCATTGATATCGGATCATTATTATCTGTGTTATAAGCATTTGCTTTCAATACATATGCAAAAAAAACACACATGTAGCGCGAAAAAGAAAAACAAAAAAAAAAAAGAAATACATATGAGAACAACAACACAGAACAAGTGAAGTTAGTTCAGCAATATGAGTTACTTATCTGAAGGTGTTTTGTTTTTGAATGTCACCGTTGTTTTTTTCATTGGCGTAAATTTTACAAACATTTTTAATGCATTTTTGTTATAACAAACTACATTTTCAATATAATAAAATACATGTATAGTCGAGCTTTCCAACAATATGATAAATAGGCATGAATGCGTGATTTTTTCAAATTTGTAGCATTTATTTTGAAACATTTGCACAATATAAATTTATAAATGACCTTTTCCAATCTTTCTGGCAACATATGGATTCCGAGCCAAAAGACTGCTCATCTTTTAAGGCCAAGAACGAATCAACTAATAACGGTTACTCTGTTCCAAAGTGAAGCGTATCCCAGAGAGTGCGTTCTGCATTGATCGAAGCAAATAGTAGTGGGACGGGTCACAGTCTGGACTATAAAGCGGGTGAGGCAAAACCTCCCAACCACTTCATTCTATATAGTTTTTAAGAGTTATTGCAGCATATGGCCTATCGTTGTCATAATAGAATATTACTGTTTCATGTCTAGCCACATATTCTGTGCGATTTACGCCCAATGCTTGCTTCAAACGAACCAGTTGCATTCGGTACCGGTTCCTTGTAATGGTCTGGTCAGATTTCAGCAGCTCAGAATAGATTAAATCCTTTTGCTCCTACCAATTATAGAGAATTAACTTAGCTTAGATGTCGATTCGGCTGGTTGTCAGGCTTCACATACAATCCCTTACGCTTCGTGTTATTGTAATAGATAAGTTTTTCATTGCAAGTAATGATTTGGTGCAAAAATTATTTTCTTTTATAGCTATCAAGCAACATGCTAAATTGTTTTTCAATGTTTCTCGCCTTCAATTCGTATGGTGCCCAATTTCCTTGCTTTTGGATGAATCCTTCTGCTCTGAAACGTTTTGAAATTGATATTTGAGTAGCTCCAAATGATTTTGCAAGGTATTTTTGAATTGGATAACAATCTTCATGTATTAATGCCTCCAATTCTTGGAGGGATCTTCGTTTTTCGTATCAAAATCACCACTTATGAACCGCACAAACTACCTCTTGCACATTGATACCAATGAAACACATTCACCGTAATCTTCGGTAAGCAATCGGCACTTTTTTTAAATTAAAGAAGAAAGCATTTCTTGATGGGAATGTCTCTCGGCTTCAATTCGTATGGTGCCCAATTTCCTTGCTTTTGGATGAATCCTTCTGCTCTGAAACATTTTGAAATTGATAGTTGAGTAGCTCCAAATGATTTTGCAAGCTATTTTTGAATTTGATAACAATCTTCATGTATTAATGTCTCCAATTCTTGGAGGGATCTTTGTTTTTCGTATAAAAATCACCACTTATCACAAACTACCTCTCGCACATTGATACCAATGAAGCACATTCACCGTAATCTTCGGTAAGCAATCGGCACTTTTTTTAAATTAAAGAAGAAAAGCATTTCTTGATGGGAATTTCTTATCAATACCTACATATCAGCACACAATTCGCTTTAGAGATTCATTTTATTAATATTAATGACGTTGTCGGGATGGTTTCATATGTGATCGGTATCGCATTTGGTAGTGTGAGTTTTGCTAACATAAACATTTTATTTATATTGTTACGTTTACACTTTTTGAAAACGTTGGTTTATTTCCTTTAAATAAACCGGATACTTTTGATTGCAAATAAAAGCAGTATTAGTAATTTAAAATTGTAATAACTCTTTATTTATTCAAATTTAAAGCAACAACAGTATAAATCATAGTTCCTCGCTAGCATTGTTCAGAATACCAAGGCTATTTACATGTACACAAGAACGTAAAAATACAAATAGTTCATTCAGTTGTTAGACAACATTTAACAAAGCAGGTCTATGCCGCATGTTTGTACTTTTTTCAATTTTTTTTTGTTTTTATTTCTCAGTACAAGAGCGTAGAAAAATAAAAAA
Source organism: Calliphora vomitoria (assembly GCA_942486065.2). Classification (NCBI taxonomy): domain Eukaryota; kingdom Metazoa; phylum Arthropoda; class Insecta; order Diptera; family Calliphoridae; genus Calliphora; species Calliphora vomitoria. Next base: position 108,791,999 of record OW818030.2, on the reverse strand, counting down.
TATTTCATTTCTGTTGTTGTTTTCAGTACACTGAGAAGCAGCGATCACATGAATGATGAATTTATACAAAATAACAAACGAACTTTTAATTGAGGTTTATTTAAATATTACATGTTATTTCTTTCTGTGTAGTGTTACCAATACATATGCAATTACCAAATCCTTTCATTCTGCTGGACTATGGTCTAAAATTTAAACTCTAAATAGTCACTATATGTTTTTAATACACACACATTTATAATGTACCATCTTAAATGTACACGACAGTTGATGTTAACTCTAACAGCGCCTATAATAAACTCTCTGACTACTGCAACTGCAGTCATTATTTAAGTATACACTCTGCCATCTTCATCCGAGTAGTCTAGAATGTTCTTAACGGTCAAAACTCGTATGTACGAATTCTAGAGCTTTCGATGTTAATGTTAGCAGCTTAAACATTTAGTGTTGCCATACTTACAAACAATGCTAATAACCACATGCTATCAACATTGTTGATAAGTAGAAGCTTCTACTGATGGACGTGTTTATAAACATGATGAATGTTTGAGTTTTGTGTGGATAACTACATATGTATATGTTTGTATGTGGGGACTGTTACGAAATAGTGATTTTGGGTGACAACTCTTTTATGTCCTTGACCCTTTTTTCTTACAATGAGACTGTCCGACAGCTGGTCCAAATCAGACACAGCATTAAGTTCACATACCGGTTACATAGAATCAGTTACCTTACTAGCTACCTAACTGGTTACTTGACCTCAAATAGTCAGTTAAAAATACATCTCATAGACAGTTCAATAATCGGTTGCTTGTAAACAAACCTTCCTTTGATAACTCTCCAATAAGTTACTTCTGGTGGGTAAAATAAGTACTTTCTAATGTGCAGTACAAAATAAACGTTTAAACTAACTACACTCTAGATAAGATACACTCTGACAATTGTATTCACTTTAGATTACATGTTATGCCAGATTACTTAAACAAAAAGAAAATAACCTTTATGAGAATTCTAACAACACAGTTTTTATATAACCAGTATGTAGGAATTACTCACAAACAAATTCTGTACAAAATTCAAGTAAAACTGACAACACTCAAGATTACTTAGAGACACATAAGTGACAATTGATTTCAGGCTAGTTACATTAGCGCCAGTTACATTACTAGCTACATAACTGATGATTTGATCAGCTACATAACTAGATATTTTAACATGTACGGGTGCTAATTGACCTCATATAGTCAGCTAGAACGACATATCATTGGCAGTCCAATAAACTATATATTGTAAACAAACCTTTCTTCGACAACTCTCCAATGGAAGTGTACTACAAAATAAACGTTTAAAGTAAGAGACATTAAAGTGACTATTTACTTCATGCTATATTACATGAAATATCAATATACTTAAGGAAACATTAAAATTAAGTGTATGAGAATTATACCAACACAATTCGCATCAAACCAGTTTGAACGAATTACTCACAAAACGTGTAAAGAGATTACACACCAGATTACTCAGAGACATTTAAGTGACAATTGTCTTCACTCTAGATTACCTGGGCTGTATAAAGTAACCAATTGTCTTCTCTCTGGACTACTAATAGCACATACGTGTCAAATGACCCAAAATATATAAATTGGAGTCAGCCAAGTGATAAGACATTTGTGACAATTACTGTCTATAAGGGATACATTGCTTAACTGTTGGGTAGTTAGAGAGAGAGAGCAAATGTATGTGGGTTAGTTTAATAACCCCAGACTTAAATAACTTCATCGTTTGTTAACCTCTATGAGGTAATTAAACGTGAATTGTTTAATGTTTTTCCCGGAGAATTACCCAAAAGTCTTGATAATTTGGTGAGGTAATTAAACATGGTCATGTCTTGTAAGATTAATAAATAAAAGACAGTAGAGAAAAATGTTCGAAACATGGTAATTCAAATATGATTTCCAAAAAATTCCTCAATAAAGTTTTTAGTAGAATTTCGTTCAAAACAACAATAATCTAAATAACTTTTCAGCCGGCTCTCGTTTACATTCTTCACATTTTTACAAGTTTACACATGTGTGTGTTTATATTTATTTAATTTTAAAGTACTTCATATTACAAGTACAACCTTTTTTTCTATTAATTCTCCTTTTTATTTAAATTGTTTAAAAATTTTTTACAAAAATATTTTGTTTAATAATTGTGTTTACTTATAACAACAATAAAATTCTAAACACCTTTAACTTAATTTAATAAACAACATTCCTTTGAAAAGTTCATTCTTTAAAAAAACTGATTTCTAAACTTTTATTGAAATTGGCTATTTGCCAGATGTTAATTTAATTTGAAAATAATTATTGTTTATAATAAACATAAAATTATTTTTGATTTTTTTATGGCATTTACAAAAAAAAAAAAAAAAAAAATTTCGTTTTGTTAGAAAATCATGATAAATATTTTCGTTAGCAAATGTTGTACTGAGTGGTGAGATTTTTCATAGTTTTTATTTGAGTAAGTGAAAATATAGAGATATAAGTTCCAACATTAGATAGCCATGTGAGAGATTCTAGTTCTACTTATTTGTCAATTCACACCAGATATACTTTGCAAGATTTCATATCAAAAACATTTAAGTCAAGTACGTGATATTCACTGTTATCAGCAATCGTGATCCGTAACTTTATGTAGGTCTTCCATTTTCACAAGTTACGAAAAAAGAAAAGTTTAACTCCAATAACAGCCCAGCAAAAACTTACATTACAAAGTAATGAGTTAAAATGGTCATGTAATTACTCTCCACAACTTATACATTGGTATTTTAAACTCATTATTTTAACACACAGGCAGAAAAAAATAGAAAAAAGTACATTTACCATAACCACTTCAAAAGTTTTTTAACAATATTATAGTCACTGTAATTATATATATGATTAAAGTAACCATAATATGTTTAAGTTACCATTCACATCATTATAGCACTCATACATTTGATTGTAAACTTTGACAGTAGCGACCATAATATTAAAGCTTCTTCTATCGAATTGGCTGACATTTATTCAGTTTGTTTTCTATTTAAGCCGATAAGAATACACATGAGATCTAAGAGAGTCCAATGCACCCCGAATAAGTCACTGTTTTTTGTAACTTATAAAAAGCCTTTGCTTACTCCTCAGAAGTTCCACAAACTTTGCCCCCTTTGGAAAATTTGTAATTTTTTTCATATATTGCATGCAAAATCTGTTACACTAAAACTTCTGTTTAGTCAGTATGTGTTTGAATACAAAATTTACATTTGATATGGTAGTAACATTTTGCATGAAATACTTATATGATAAAATGTACAAAGGGAGCAAGGTTTTTGGAACTTCTGAGGAGTAAGTAAAGGCTTTTTGTACGAGTATTTGATATTGTTAAAAACCATTGGAATTGATGGTTGATATTTTAGTAAAATTAAATAAATTTATAAATTTTTGGGAAGTCATTTACTTTAAAAACTTATACAAATTATAATATGGTGATTTTCCATGAAGAAAAATATAAAATTTTAACGGTTAAAGAGATAACAACAAATTTGGAACAAATATAGACTCAGTTATCCCTAAATGAACGACATTACAATTTTTGACAGTTTTTATTTTCGAATACCGAAATTCATAAAATGTGTTCCAAAAACTGAGTTTTTTTAGACGTTATTTACCGTGTGATAGTAAAAAAACTTTGTAGATTCTTAAGAAGCATATAGGTTATACAAATATGAAGCTTTTGCATGGATCGTTGCTTTGCCTTTTTAGAATTTTTTACTCAAATCTGAAATTTTTGTTTAAAATTGGTCGAGTTTGGATAGGTCTGCGGGGTATTGTGTCCGCTTAAGTGAGCCAAAATTTACTTTTCCATTAAATTCTCTTTCCGGATCATGTAAAAATTTTATATAGTCCTGAAGAAATTTTTTTTTCAACAAAAGAAAAAATATAATGGCTTTTCCAACATGTTCCAACTTTGGATGTGTTTAACTTTTTATAGGGACAAGATAACTGTTAGCAAAAAAATTTGTTTCCAATCCACTGTGCGATCCTCAGAAAAGTTAGCAAAAAGATTTAGGTTCATATAAAACTTATTTATATCCAATTTCATTACGATGTTAATTATTATAAGACAACTATGAATGATGTCAAATTTTGTCCGCTTTTCGAGGTACTTTACAGTTTAATTTCAGAGTACTTAGAACTAATTTGTGCAAAATTTAATCAGGATTGCCGCATCAACATATTTATGACTGCTCAAAAAGTATTTAGGGGAGACACTATTAACAGGGAGTAATTGAATAATTTCAGTCGGCTAGCTCCTTTCTTTTGGGCCATATCGTGTGTTCAATATACAGACAGACGGACGGACATAGCTAGGACGTCTTAGAATCTTATGAGGACCCAAAATATATATGCTGATGTGGGTCTGTGACAAATATTTTAAAGTGTTATAAACGTAATGACAAAACCAATATACCCCCATCTATTTTGATGGTAGGTATAGATATTTATTACCATTTTATTCATCATATTTTTCATAAAATTTATCTGACAGCTGAACTGACGACTCATTCAGGATCATAATTTGATCCCCCATACATCTTCTTTAACTCTTCTTTATTCAAGGTTAGAGCATGTATTAGTAGAAAAAACTATGTGAAAACAAAAACAACACTCGTATGTGTGATTATTTTGAGTAATTTTTTTGTTTAAGTTTTTTTTCTAGTTTCCGCTCTATGCTTCTCTATGGGGAATGTTTTTTTTGGCCAGCTTGGTTTGAAGCTTATAATTCTTTTATGAAATTATGTACAATTATATCATTTGCATGATGGTCTTATGGTCAGCAGTACATTTTCATTCAAGATCAAAACTAAACTACGACTGTAAAACTAAAAAATCATTTCATCTAAATACTGATAATGATAGTGACCAAAAATTATCGAGACATAGAATCGATTAAATGTCGATTTAAAAATGTCTGTTCGTTTTCTCTGTATTTAAACTTTAAAAAAAATTTCGAAGACATTATTCATACGAACTCCTTTTAGCCATAGGGAATTCATGGTCTCACAATAATTTTACCTAACAAATTTTTTAAGAAATGTTAATAATTGGAAATAGTTAACATATACGTTTCATTTCCTAAAACTATTTTACTATAATAATATCCATATTTCAAGACAATCATATCTCCCAAGACATAAACTAAAGTCATTTTTGGCAGTAAAAAATTTAACAATTCAGAAAAATAAATAAAATTCGAGTGAAAAGTTATCTTTGTTACAAACAACTATTTAATTATAAAAATTATTATATAATTTACCTAAAATGGGAATTTATTTTGTAAACGAAATGCAAAACTTACCAAAGAGTTTGTTAATTTTCAAATTAAATTAAAATCCATATTATTAATTAGCGTTTTGACCGCGAATTTAACACCAACTCACCTCACTTTTTTATACACATCTATTTTTAATTAACTCTTTTCCATGAATAAATAAAATTGTTTATATTATTTTCAATAAACAAATTTGTGTAGAAGCAACAGTAACAAATTTATGTATTGTATTATAAATTTTGTTTTTCGGAACACAAACATTATGTGAACTTTGACCTTATGATTTACATGTAAATGTGGGCATACAAAATTTCCAATTGTACCCAGTTAAAGGAGTTCATTGACATTTGAAATTACAAGGTACACAAATTGGATTAAAATAGCAAAAGAAGTAAATATTTATTTAACAATTTATGAAATAATCTTATACAAACTTTTAATGTAGAAGGTTTTGAATTAAATTACACCATTTGAAGTTGAAATTAAGAATATCAGAATTTTAAAATTTTGAATATTAGTTTAGATTTATCAAATTGAATTGGTTTTGAAAAATATTGTATGTATGACTTAAAAATGAGGGATTTTTTAACAAGTTAAGCTCTTATTTTTAAACATATGTACAATTTAAATTGATTCAAAGTAATGGCCACTATTAGCTATGACCTTTACCCATCTTTCTGGCAACATATGGATTCCTAGTCAAAAGATCTGCTCATTACTTGATGCCAAGAACAAATCAGGCCAATTTCGGATACTCTGTTCCAAAGTGAAACGTTTCCCTGAGAGAAGGTTCTGCATTGACCGAAACAAATGGACTATAAAGCGGGTGAAGCTAAATTTCCCACCACTTTATTCTAAATAATTATTAACAGGTATTGCAACATTTGACTAAGCGTGGAATATTAAGGTTTTATGTCTGGCCGCATAATCTGGGCGTTTTTCGGCCAATGCTGGCTTCAAACGAATCAGTTGCGTTTGTTACAGATTTTTACAGGTTCATGGTCATTTTAGATTTCAGCAGCGCATAATAGATGCTTCCAACAAATACTTAGAATTACGAAAGCGCCATGGATATTTGGCTTTAATGTCGATTCGTCTGGTTGGCGGGGCTTCACATACGATTTCCTGAGCTTCGTAATTTATTCATTTTCCATTTTTTCTTTTATAGCGTTCAAGCAGCATTCCGTACTTTCAGGTTTCCTGTATGGTCTGGTCAGATTTCTGCAGCTCATGATAGATAGGACCCTTTTGCTCCCACCAAATACAGAGAATAACCTTAGTTCCTTGAGTATTTTGCTTTGGTGTCGATTCGGCAGGTTGGCCGGGCTTAACATACGATAGCATTTCAAGTAATGCTTTTCTTTTATAGCATTCAGGCAGCATCTCGTATTTTCAAAATCGTCTTTTAAAGTCTATCGACATCAATTCGTATGATACCCATTTTCCCTGCTTTTGGATGAATTCAGCTGCAAGCAAACTTTTTGGAATGCTGCTTGAGTAGGTCCCAATAATTTGGTAATCTCTTGTTGAGTTTGACAACAATCTTCATGCCTACAATTCATGGTCTTCAAACTTTATCTTCAGAACGACACAAATCATCTCTCGCTCATTGGAACCAGTGAAACACATTCACTGTAAGCTTTCGTGAGCAATCGGTGTGCAGCAGCGACACTACTTCTCAAATTAAAGAAGTAAAGCAAAACTTCCCTCATGTGACGCTTTGTTGGTACAAAATTCGACATTTTCGAATAAAAAAACTTTGTTGTTTACGCTAAAATGTTCAATAAGTAAGTGAGAATAAATGACAGATATGTACTCTTCACAATATCATTTTAAATTGACTGCATAGAGAAATATACATATAGCGGAAAGAGAGAGAAATATCACACATACGGGTGATACTACTACAAAATACATGCAATACATTCTCGTGAATTAGGTTTTTGACAACATCTTACAAGCATACCTAAATTACCCAGCGGGAAAAAAATCTAGGTCTTCACTTTGTAGGCCTTCTAAAAGACCAGATGTGATACTCATTCTACTCTGCCTGCTCGCAAAATACGTTCTAGAAAGGCTATGCTTCTCCGTCTAAAAAATGTCATACACAATCCAAATTGCATTGCAAAATAAGGTCTAACAAACCTTTATTTAATACTAGCTTGACCCGGTGCCCTTCGCTACCCCTGTTGTAGTAAAAAACAAACAAACAAACAAACAAACAAACAAACAAACAAACAAACAAACAAACAAACAAACAAACAAACAAACAAACAAACTTACAAAGACATTTATATATTTATATATTTATATAGATATATATTCAAACATGATTGGTTTTGCAATTATTGTCTCTCTATAATCCTATATATTTTGCTCTCTTTATTATAAACTGTTACATGAAACCAGATGAAAATCTTCTAAATAATTTAGTCTTTTATAACATTTGAAGTTGTGTAGTTCCCGTGAAGCAGTTTTTTATATAAAAAACTACACACGTGATATTTTAAAGTCCATTATTTAGGTTTTATGTTGAATTCATTTGGAATATATTCTTGCAGCAGTCTTTCAATTAGGCTTTAATTTTCAGGGTTTTTAATAGCTGCTAATAAGTAGACATTCTGTGAGGCATTACGCGGCAGGTCTCCTTGTAGGCCTTTAATGGAACACCTTCTAATATGCCTTCTGAATTAGGCCTTCTCTCAGCCCTATAACAGCAGCGAGTATGCAAGGACTTGGCTCGCAATGACACGCCGTGTAAAATTTAAACGATTTTGCAATAAGGCTTGTGTCTGCAATATAAGGCATTTAGGAAAGCCTTTTTACTGCATATTTTTCCCGCTGAATAGAGCCGAAAGCGTTTTTCAGATGTATTTTTTTTTGATAACCTTGTTTTTATTGTTTGACGTAGCGTTGCCGCTCTTATTTAGGTATGACATTTTATCGTTAAAGCAAAGCGGAAAAAAAAGTTCCGCTATTATTTAGGTAGGCCTATTATGTTTTTGGCTCTCAGTTTAGTTGTCATCTGTGATTGACAGTTTCTGTTTGAAAACATGTCAAATACAAATAAATTCAACAAAAGCTATAAAAACGTTTTTTCTAAATTGTATAAATCTGAATGCTAAAAATCTTTGGAGCAAACGATGGTAAACATACGAGTAGTTTGTAAAATTTTACTTATGCTCTTGCTGTTGGATAATATTTTGATACATAATGCCATTTATTCATTGTTCTGTTGCAAAGTCATACATTTATACAACATTTATATTTAATTGATTTTAATTTCTGATAAATAAAATAAACCAAAAACAGCTGATTCAAATACGCAATAAAACAGTTCAAGTTTGTCAGTCTAAATTGTCCTTATCTTAAAATATACATTGATAAAGGGTATACAAGATTCTCTTACTTGTTTTTAATGGAAATTTGTTATTCTAAGTATATTTAAATTAATGTAGCTGTAAGCTTTTTTAATACGTATTTATTAAACTTGTACTTTCCTATAATTAATTCCAATTTCATTTCTATTGTTTGTATTTTAGGGTTCTGCCGACTCCAATTATTCACAACCGTCATCCGATCTGTCGCTAGACGAGGAAAAGGAATCGCTTCGGCGAGATAAGGAACGTCAGGCCTTAAGCCAGTTGGATAAAGCGAGAGTAAGTATTTGAGAACAACAATATAATACTTGAAAAAAACTGAAATATTTCTTTAAAACAGACTAAACCAGTTGCGTTCGCTGTGCGAACAAATGTTGCTTACGATGGCACCATCGATGATGATTCACCCGTGCAGGGTAATGCCGTGTCCTTCGATGTTAGGGAATTTCTACACATTAAAGAGAAATACGATCATAACTGGTGGATCGGTAGATTGGTTAAAGAAGGCTGTGATGTGGGATTCATACCCAGCCCCGTTAAGCTAGAACACATACGAGTGCAGGTGAGTTATTAAATTAACGGAAATGAATGGAATATTAAAATTTTATTAATTAATTTTTAAAGAATCAAAACCGACCCTCAAGACTGTATGGTACAAAAGGCTCATCCAGTGGGAATTTAGGCGGCGGCGGTCAAGCAGGTGCGGAGCCATCACGAGGTAGCACACCCCCTACACCTGGTATGACACACATGTTCATGTTACTCTTATGATTTCTTAGTTTTTATTTTTTTTCTTATCTTTTTTTTGGTTTTCGGTTTACAATAATTTAAGTTTTTTCTAATTTGATGTTGTGTTTTCTTTTTTTTTTGTTATGGAAAAAGGAAATCTACCAAGAAAATATTTGCTTAAACTTAATATTTTCTTTCTTTTTAAATCGTGTTTAAATGGGGTGTACTTTTTTGGAGTATATTATCTATTGTATATTGTAAAATGAACTAAATTCTCTTTATTATATTTGTTTTTGATTTCTTCTTTTTTGCCTAAACAAAACAAACAAATGTTTTCCTTAAATATTGTAAGTGTGTACAGAAAAGGTGTTTTACTTATTGTTTTTTTATATTTATTTTGTAAATGAAAAAATTATTATTTTTAATTTTTGAAAAAAGATATTTAGAAGAAGGGAAAATGAATTAGTAGCTTCAGGAAGATTTAATTGAACATAAGGGAATCAAGTCCCCTTAACCCTAATTGAAATGCATTACAATAATTATACCTTTCACCGCGTTAAGTAAGGCCTCTAAAATTTTGTCATTTGCGAACCCATAAGGAAGATATATTAGGGATCCTTATGGATAGCACAGTCGATTAAGCAATGTGCGTCTGTCATTGTGTTGGCCAGTTATGATATAGTTATGAGAATTTTGCTTTTGAAAATAATGAAAATCCGCACTTAAAAGGCTTATATATAAGAAAAACCCCACGACTACTTTGGGAAGAACCCAAATGACATATAGAACTAAACGCACTTAAATCTCTCAGAAAAACTTTCTGAATTTTTTGAAAAAATCATCCAAATCTGTCAATTACTGGCCAAGATTTGGATCTCAATTTGATCTCATTTATATATATGCAAAAACTCATGACTATCTCGATGTTTTTTTTATTAAACACAATAAAATCTGTAATAATTATTTTCTAAATGGTCTGTGTTAAAAGAATCGGTCTATAAGCGAAAGTCAGTTTTAAAAATAATATTTATCGGAGACGCCTACTTTCGAGTGGGTGTGATTTTACATCTCGAATTCTATATATAGACATTATTTATATCAAATGAAAGGAATTTCAAAGGACTTCCAAGAACAATGGTACACTTTTTGGAAAATATTTATGTGACTTTTAACAAAACAAATTAAGTGTAATTTTAAACATTTTCAGGAGTGCGCAAAACTGTTGAAATGATCCATAATTATTTTATTGTTTGAGCTTTAAGCATTTCGAGAGCTATGTATAATTCTTTGAGGCAAATCATAAAGTTCTTCAAGGATAAATAATAAAATAATTATCGATTAATTCAACAGTTTTTTCGCACTCCTCAAAATGTTTAAAAGTACACTTAATTTGTTTTGCCAAAAGCCCACGGATTTGTACTCGACTTTATGAAAAAAAATCTTAAAAAATTATTATGTGAATTAACATTTAAATAAAGAATGCATATTGTTACGTTTTTACCTTTTAAAAACGTGGGTTTATTTCCTTTAAATAAATCGTATACTTTTGATTGCAAATAAAAAGCAGTTTTAGTAGTTTTAAATTTGTAACAACTCTTTTTTTAAAATGTACAACCACAACAGAATTAAATAGTCACTCAGTGTCTTTATACACGTTTATCAATTCGCAGAAATGCACACACACACTTTATAATGACAAGCTCATTTGTACCCGACAGTTGATGTTAACTCTAACAGCGACAATGATCAACTCAACTCACGACTGCAACATCTGCCACTATTTGTACACGTCCATCTATCGGGAATCTTCTACAATGCTCTTAACGGATATACTAGTACATTTGAATTCCAGAGCCTTCGATGTCATTGTCAGCAGCCCGAACACTTGGTGTTGCCATACTTACAAACAATGCCAACAACCGCATGCTACTCATGGACGTGCCCTCAAATATGATGAATGCTACAGGCAGTCGTTACAGACCATTAAACTCAAATCGTCATTGCACATTCGTAAAAATATGCTTAATATTATTGGGGGTATGACTTAAAAATTCGGGTTTTTTTCAAATTTTTAGCTTTTACTTTGAAATATTTGTGCAATATAAATTTATTTAAGGTATTGGTCACTGCTAGCTACAATCTTTTCCCATCTTTCTGGCAACATATAAATTCCGAACCAAAAGAGCTGATCATCTATTGAGGTCAAGAACGAATCAAGCCAATATCGAATACTCTGTTTTAAAGTGAAGCGTATCTCAGAGAGAGCGTTCTACATCGATCGAAATAAATATTTGAAATTTTGATTTTGGGATATGGTCTTGTCTATAAAGCGGATGAGGCAAAATTTCCCAAGCGCTTCATTTTAACAGGTATTGCAACATGTGGCCGAGCGTTGTCATGATGGAATATTGCAGTTTTTCGTCTATCTGCATATTCTGGGCGTTTTTCGTCAATGCTGGTTTCAAACAGTTGCTTTCGGTACAGGTTACCTGTGATGGTATGCTCAGATTTCAGCAGTTCATAATAGATAAAACTCTTTTCCACCCACCAAATACAGATTACAGTGGTAGATCGCAAATCTTACTGGACAAAATTAATAAATCGCTTTGGGTTAACTTTTCACTTACGAATTAAACAAAAAATAAGTTCAAATATATAAAGGGTTATAAAAAGTCAAGTTTTCTTTTGCGATGTATTTAGGGAGTTTTTACACATTCTTCAAAAATTTTCTTTTGGTAAAGAGAGGAGGTCGTGACGAAAAAGTGAAAAAAAATTATGACGGTCGTAAAAATGCACAAGATGTTTTTGATTTACCTTAAAGTGAACACTTGAAAGATTAAACTAAATATGGTTTTTCACCAGAACTATCCGCAATAAATAGTTTTAGCTCTACTTGAAAAGGGAAATCTTTCAATTTTAGCACTTTCTTTCTTTTTGGAGGTCATACTAGAAAAGTGAAAACAAATGTATGGCGGTCGCAAAAATGCGCAAAATATTTTGATTTACCTTAAAGTGAACACTTGAAAGATTAACCCGAATATAGTTTTACAGCGGAACTATTCGGAATAATCAGCTTTAACTGTACTCATAAAAGGGAAATATTTTATTTCTTTCACTTCCTGAACTTCTCACAAAAAACATATTTTTTTAATACTTAAAACGGAAATAATTAAATGAAAATTGTAATATATTTCTTTGAGATAAAGCTGAATAATAATATATCAAAGTCACACACAAAATACACTTCTCTTTGAAATCTAAATGTACTTGTTGACAATAACTGACCTCAAGGTTTACTTTTTCCTAATCAGAGCTAAAAACAAAAAAACAAATCATGAATTACAGTTACCTAATGTATTGAGAAGCTCATTAAACGATCAGAAGGAATTTTGCTCGACATTTCTTTTTAATTTTGTCCAGCTAGATTTGTGGTTTACCACTGTGTGCATGGTGTTGGCTTTGGTGACCATTCGGCTGGTTGGCCGGGCTTCACATACATTCAAAAGATACGCCACTGTAAATCCCGCATTTTTAAGTCATACACCCCAGAAGATATAGTTTAACGCGTAACACAGTTCTAAAAGTGCTGAAATTAAAGGTTCAATTAGTCGTGCCTTACCATATCGCCATAGCCGTAACCATAGCCATATCATAAGCATTTTACTGTTATGGCTATGGCGTTATGACATGTCACCAATAATCAAATACATTGTTGCCCATAAGCTTGGTTCGAACAGCTGCTTTATATGGCTGCAGTTATGGCACGTCTAATTAACTCTTTAGAAGGTTTGATCCGACTTTTGATCAAAAAAACCGAGATAAGTTTGTGTTAAAGTGAAGGCATAAAAGAATCGGCATAACCGAATATAGTACTTTGACTTAAACCTTTTAAAAATGTAAGAATAGTACTCCATTAATTTTAAGAGATTCTTCTAAGTCGGTGTATAAGTGGCCAAGATATAAGTGAAAAAAAATCCATTATTTCAGTTCTAGTGACATTTTTCGCCAGATTTTAGAACATAGAATAAAAATTTGTCATGCCTACTCCTATAGTTCTTAAGATATGAACCGATTTTTCACAATATACCGATTTTTTTTCTTGGACCAGCACTCAGGGGATGACCCCTATTCATGCAAAGCATTGTGTTGGAACTAGGAAAATAGGTTATGCGAGGGAGGATAAAGGGAGTAGTGTTTGTGGACATTTGATTTGAATTTTCCTACAATGAAAGTGACAGGAAAAACTTCAGAAGGAAGCTTATTCCACATACGGACAGTACGCCTAACAAACGAATTTTCCCTGTAATGTGTTGTGCGATTCACTGTCCAGTCGACAACGAATTGATGAACCCTTGCTGAAAAACGTGTGTTGCGTAAAAAACTACGAGTTTCGGGATCTAGTTCCCTAATTTCAGCAGAGCACATACCATTGTAGTATCGGTAGAACAGTGAAACACAACCCACATTGTGACGATGTTCCATAGAGTCAATAGAGCTGGATACCCTACTGTCAGGGATAAGCACCTTCGTCCTCTCCTGTACGTGGTCGAGTAACTCCAAAATATGCACCGAAGCAGTTGGAGTTGTATTCCATTTTCGGTCGGATATAAGTGGTGTAAATAGTAAGTAGTTCAGATGGATTGAAGTATGTCTTACACCGTTTTAGAAAACCAAGGCACTTGAATACTTCTTTCGACACTCGAAAAATTTGCCTAGAACATCAAGAGCTTCTGATTTCTTAATATTTACACCACCCATAAAAACAGATGGAGCTACATGATCTGTTGTGCGTTTGTGTGTTAACATACAAAATTGAGTCTTGCGTACATTGAAATCGACTCTATTCGCACAACCCAACCATTGTCACAAGATCTTGGTTAAGCGTATCATTCATGTTTTGACTCATTGACCCAATCTCCAACAGGCTTGGTATGTAATTGAATGCATATGAATGGCATATCTTGCTGTTATCTGCAAAAAAGTAGATAGGGTTGAAAGTCTGATATAGAAGGTCGTTTATAAAGATAAGAATTGGAGCAGTAGAAAGGCCTTGTCAGGGATTGATATAAAATTGGGGTTAAAAACGAATTCACTCAAAACTATTTTTTTGCAACAAGGTGAATAATATGTAAGTTTCGGCATAGCCGAATATAAATCTCAGACTTGTTCGTTTTAATATAGTTAGAATAGTTTTATTTATATTTCTTCTTATTTGTGGATTTTTCTTTGTAAATACATAGATTTAGTTAAATAAAACTTTGTGTTTAGTTAGGAATTTACAGGTTTATGTTTTATTTATTTTTATTATCCTTATTTTAATTTCAATCATCAGCCATCAAAATTAATACAAAAAACTCCCCCTTTAAAAAAAAATATATATATATTTAAAAATATATACCAACAACAATTGTGTTTCGTTTCTTTAGAAAACTATATGTTAATTTGCATGATTATTATTTGAGCTTTATTTAGAACAACAAAAAGAAACTAAAAACTATTATAGCTTGTTTTCTTAGAAGTTTTTCGTTAGAAACAAATCCTTAAATAAAACTTTTTTTTAGCAAAAAACAAAAGACAATTCTAATCATTATGCACTTTAATTAAATCTCTTTGTATAAACAAAACCAAAACTCAACTTAAAATATAAAACCAAAAAAACTATACTAACATTTTGCACACAACTGTTAAACCTCTTGAAAAACTGAACTACTTATATAAAAACCAAAACAAATCAAACTAAATCAACAACAACCACACAATTGTACCACAAGATCCTTATAGTACAACACCTCGAAAGAAAAAAACAGGTTTGTCTTTGTCTACATTTCTAAGTAGTTTTCTATCTGTCTAAATTTTGTTATCAAAAAAAAAAAAAAAAAAGGAAATCAAATATTGGTTTTACAAACAGGATTAGATTGGCTAGTGAGTCTTGCAAGCTAAAATACACTTAAAAACAAACAAACAAAAAAAAATCAAATCAAACACTTTTAATTATTTAGCAAATCAATATTTTTTTATTAGAAAATCTTAGATTTTTTTTCAAACTTTAAATTCACCCTTCGCGTTTTACATTAAACATTGTCTGTTTCACTAAGTCTCGCCGTTCGTTCGCCTTAAAAACTTGTCAACTAGTTACTGCTTAGATATATTTCAATTCACCCTGCCTGTTGTTAATTTCTTTAGTTTTATACATTTATGCGATATATTTTTAAGTTTCGATTCAGCTTTGTTAAGTTTTTTTATTATTTATATTCACTAGTTACACGAATTTGTAGGCAACATCATTTAAACAGAAAACACTCACCTCTTTTAAAGAAGTTTTCTTTTATTCCAAGGATTCTTTGTTTTATTTGGTTTAAAAATTAATAAAGTTTGGGAAACTAAATATAAAATAAATAAATAAAACTTGAATCCTTGTTATAATTTTTGTTATTATAGAGATTTAAACTTTTCAAGACAAACATCATTTAACCAAATGTACAACATTTTTTTTTTCGAGATTTATATCTAAGCTTGCATTGCCAAAAATGTGTTACTCATTACACAGTGCAACAGTGAAAAAAACACAAGATCATGACAGTATAGGTTCGACTCTACTACCCAAGGGTAGTAAAACCCTATACTCAGTTTGTCCATTTTGGTGACCAATTTTTTTTTATGGGACCCCAAAGTTTCTGAAAATCAGTGGGGCCTCTAAAAAATCTGTCATCAGTTTTTGGCTAACAGTTAATTCAGACTTTGTGATACGGCTTAACTTTATATGGCAATAATATAGCTAAGAGTCCGCCAAATAAATTTTGTTAAAATTTTTTCCCTAAAAATAGCTTTTTCGTGCACTTTTGTTGAAAAAATATAGGAAGAAATTTTTTTTTTTTACTTTTTTCAGAATAACTTCCAGGGACTCCTAAGTTTTCACTAACAATATTTAGCAAAGTTGTAGCTACGGTAAATTTGAACAACTCTTGTAAACATATCAATGCAATCTGAACGTGTCTAGGTAATCTAAATAGCGCATCAAAATCACTTTGTCCCTTAAATATTTTACTATTTTTTACGCTAAAGCAAAGGTTTTTGTTAAAATAACACTTTTCTATTGTGCTGGTTTATTTACTCGGCATATTTAGAATATCTTTAAGACTAATTTTCATTAGAAAAATCACTACACATATTATCATAATCATCTTCTGAATCCTCGTAATCCTCTTATTCTCTGCCATCTACTTCCATCTGCTTTTTCCTATTTTCTAAATCTGAGTCTTCAAATATGTTTTTTGCGCGCCAGAAAATTTCTGCCATTATGGCATCTGGAGTACTCTCTCCTCTATATCTGCAGACAAACATATTAGAAATTGTAAAACTTTGTATATACATACATAAGTATATATAGAAATATTTATAAACAGTCTTTATTACCTTAACTCAAACGGTAATGCTGTTTGCTGGAACCGTTCACCTTGTTCATCCGATTCCGTTGAAAGTTGACGGCTAAAATTAGAGTTGGGTTGTTCATGAACGAACAAGTTCAATTGAACAATTCAGTCAAATGAACGGTGTGAAGTTGTTCAGTCTTCTTGTTCTTTATTGTTGTTTTTATTCACTTTATTCCTTTTGTTCGTTTGATATTATTGAATACATATCGTTCATTTGCTGCAACAACGTCATAATTCAAAAAAAAAGTCGTTTCGGGAAAAACGGCTTTGAATGTTTTATGAAATTTTACAATTTCTTAAATAAATTTTCAACAAATGAAGAGATTTCATAAATAAAACCTGATTGTAATAGTAGATGTTAATATCCTTCTAATCTGTATTTAAGCCAAATTTTTTCTAGTCAAATATACGAGAAAACATGAATTTTGATTTTGAAAAACACTTTCACGCAAAAAATAATTGACTTTTTTGAAAACTGCTAAAACTATATGAAAGACTATAGAATGTTGCATATTTTGTATTACTCATTTCCAATAACACGGATTTTGAGTTATGACGTTGTTGCAGCAAATAAGCGATATGTTTGAAAACGCTTTTAAATAGCATTTAGGTAGAAATATATTGCCTCGTTTTCACTTCTTATTTGAATTTTGAATTAATTCATTTTACAACAAAAATGAATTGAATGAAATTTGAATCGATTCAAACGAATTAGGCAGAAATGAATTTTAATTCATTTCCAATTCAAATTAATTAGTAAAAATGAGTTGCATTTGAATTGAATTGATTTCGAATTAATTCAAATGAATTTGGTAAAAATGAATTGCAATTCATTTACAATTCATTTGAATTGAATTGATTTTGAATTAATTCAAATTAGAAAAAAGAATTAGCAATTCTAATGAATGAAATAAAAAATGAGTTGCAATCAATCAAATTTAAGAGCAGATCTCTAGGGGGAATGAAAAATTTTAAATTTAGAAATGTAGAATTTTTGTTCGAAAAACTGCATTGGCTTTTCCTAAATCGTATTTTTATTTACGACTTTACATGTGGTACCAAAATGTGTATGTAAGAAAATTCATTGCGATACGACATTTGTGTCGAAATTAATTATTTAGCCTATTTGTTCTAAAACCCCAAAGGGATTACCCCACCGAATACAGTATAGACAAGCTGTGCCAACGAGTTTTATCAGGCTTATGTATGTTTGCAAAAAAGTTAATTTCTGCAAAGTGTTACATTTACAAAAATTTTTTTATTATTTAAGGTAATTCTTTAATGAGAATTGTTAAATTAAATATAAAATATTCATATAACGATGAGTCATTGAAAGTCGAAACTAAAAACTTATGAAATGAAAATGTTTCCGACATCGGAATAGTTTAGAGTTGGACATAATCGTTATTTTTACTGATTGCTCATTTTTGTTCAAAAGAAATAAATGCATAAGTTTGTTCTTTTTGTTCTTTGAATTAAGTTATTGAATAATTTCTCAGTGAATGTATTTACAGATAGATGACAACTGCTTTTGGAAGCACATTTTTTTAATAATGATGAAAACATTTTTACTAATGCAATACAGAATTGTCAAACGAACAAAAATAATAAAAGAACATTGTTCAATTGACTGAATTGTTCAATTGTACTTGTTCGTTCATGAATAACCCAACTCTAGAATAGTAATTTCTCTCAAAAATATTTATTTTACATTTTATTCATTAGCATCTAAAAATTATTAAGAAGTTGCCAAAATATTACAAGTTTTAAAAACTACATTTCATTACCTTTCCATTGATATATAAAACATTATATCTAACTCTTTATTATACTTTAAAATAATGTATGCAATTCACACACCTTGTTAAAAATTCTCTACTATTTTGTTCAAATTAAAGACTGCTTACTATGCACTTCTCATATTTTCATGTACCCTGTATTACATATGTTCCACTTTTGCTTATTGTTGATTGGTCAGTTGCATGTGCGAATATTTAAAGTGAGCTTAAGTAAACTTGTATTAACCTAACATTCACCTAATTGGATAACGATATGCGGGTTCATTATATGTAAAATTGTTAGGTTCATAGACTCAATGGCAGAAAAAAAATAATTTTCACAAAAAATTTTTTTTACTAAAAAATTATTTTTTTAGTAAAAAAAATTTTTTTACTAAAAAAATAATTTTGTTACTAAAAAAATAAATTTTTACTAAAAAATAAATTTTTACTAAAAATTTAATTTTGTACTAAAAATGTAATTTTTTACTCAAAAGTAATTTTTTAATAAAAAAGTAATTTTTTTACTAAAAAAGTTATTTTTTACTAAAAATGTAATTTTTTAATACAAAAGATATTTTTTACTAAAAAAAAAGTAATTTTCTACTAAAAAGTAATTTTTTACTAAAAAAGTAATTTTTTACTAAAAAAGTAATTTTTTACTAAAAAAGTAAAAAAATTACTTTTTTAGTAAAATATTTCTTTTTTAGTAAAACATTACTTTTTAGTAAAAAATTATTTTTTAGTAAAAAATTACTTTTTTAGTAAAAAATTACTTTTTTAGTAAAAAATTACATTTTGTTAAAAAAAAATGTTTGTTAAAAAAAATTTTTGTGAAAAATTATTTTTTTTTTAATGAAAATTCCATGCCATTGATTCTATGAACCTAGCATTTGCAATTTATGAACGCGCATAAGGTCAGATAATTAGGTGAATCTTAGGTTAATACAAGTTTACTTAAGCTCACTTTAAATATTCGCACATGCAACTGACCAATCAACAATAAGCAAAAGCGAAACATATATAATACAGGGTACATGAAAAAATGAGAAGTGCATAGTAAGCAGTCTTTAATTTGAACAAAATAGTAGAGAATTTTTAACAAGGTGTGTGAATTGCATGCATTATTTTAAAGTATAATAAAGAATTATATATAACGTTTTATATATCAATGGAAAGGTAATGAAATGTAGTTTTTAAAACTTGTAATACTTTAGCAACTTCTTAATAATTTTTAGATGCTAACGAATAAACTGTAAAATAAATATTTTTAAGAGAAATAACTATTCTAGAGTTGGGTTGTTCATGAACGAACAAGTTCAATTGAACAATTCAGTCAATTGAACAATGTGAAGGGGTTCAGTCTTATTGGTCTTTTAATTTTTTGTTCGTTTGAAATTTCTGTATTGCATAATTAAAAATGTTTTCATCATTATAAAAAAAAATTTGTTTCCAAAAGCAGTTGTCATCTAACTGTAAATACATTCACTGAGAAATTATTCAATAACTTAGTTAAGTCAAACACCGCAGACTAAAAATTTACAACTGAACAAAAAGAACAAACTTATTCATTTATTTGTTGTGAACAAAAATGTACAATCAGTAAAAAGAACGATTATGCCCAACTCTAGCTAAAATATTCTAAATGATGGTGCAAGTAATGGATTTTTAACGACATATGTACACCAATTGTTTCAAATGCTGTCAACATGTTTTTTATAGATTGCTCATAGTTTTGTGAGCGTTGTTTTCCCAAGAAGCCGGCTATCTTTTATTGAACTCCAGGCAATCTTTTCCGCGTCGAGTACAATGTTATCGAACCGTTCATCTTTCATTAATTTGCGAATATCCGGACCACGCCTGTAAAAATCATTGAATACAAATAGTCTATATATTTACGAACATCTTCAGTGAAATGTTAAAATATTAAACTTCTTTCAACTTGTCAAAAGTGAATTTTTCTTTAAAGATTTGTTCTCGCAAAAAGTTAAAAACTGCAACCTCATGTTCAGGATCGTCCTTATTACGTACGATAGATTTTATAAAATTTTAAACAATTCCGAGTTTGATGTGAAGAAACGGCATTAAAACGCGCTCAATTGGCGCTAGTGCTTTTTGCACAACATTCATTTCTCCCAACTTGAAATCTCATCTATTTTCCCATGCATGATTCTGGTACTGGTTTCCTTTATATCGGGAATTCCAATTGCATAGGAAGTATATATATCTTGTGTATCCACCCTGTAGTCCGCATAACATTGCCACTACGTTAAGATCGCAACAAATACGCCACTTATGGTCGTCGTATTTTATTACTTTCAAAATGTGCTCCATTTTTTCATATGTTTCCTGTAGGCTACTGGAACACAAGGTTTTTTATTAGTTCGATGTAAAAGCACAGCTTTAAGAATTGTTCAGATTTACCGTAGCTACTTAACATGCACGCTTTTAAATAAATTCCCTGCGGGAAGTATGTGTTAATGGTTCTAAACGTAGTAGTAGACTTGTAATTCGGTATCTCTGGAACTATTAGAGATATTGTTACAAAATTTCAAACAGTTGAAGCTGAGGTAATTTTGAGTTGATTTGCATATGTTATGCTTCCTAGCGCTTATGGAGGTCAGTGCGTGCCCCTCAAAGTTAGTCACCTCGGGTCTCCAAATTTAAAAAAAAAAAATCACCAAAAATCTATTTATGATCCAAATGAGCTGAAATTTAAAATATAAATAATCCTTAAGAAGGTCTATAAAAAAATACACTAACATGTGTAGGTTATCTTTATTAGTTGAAGAGATATTTAGGTTTTTTTTATTATTTTATTTTAATTTTGCTCAATCTTTTCATGGCTTTTAGATATGACGGGCCAACGGATTGGTGATAAAATTGTAAATAAAATAAGAATAACTTGCTAACAGTTATCTTGTCGCTATAAAAAGTTACAGGCCTCCAAAGTTGGAACATGTAAAAGCGGCCGTATTTTTTACCTTTTTTCCCAAAAAAGTCCCTATATTTTTTCTTTTGAAGAAACAATTTTTCTTTGGGACTATACACAATTTGTATTTGATTCAGAAAGAAAACTTAATGCTAAAGCGTGTAAAGTAAAATTTGGCTCATTAAAGCGGACACAACACCCCCCAGGCCTATCCAAACTTGGCCAATTTTAAAAAATAATTTTAGGCTTGAGTAAAAAATTCTAAAAAGACAAAGCACCGATCCTCGAAGATGTTCCATATTTGTATAACCCTATATGTTACTTAAAGACTTTTAAAGTTGTTTTAGTATCACACGGTAAATAACATCACAGTAGACACTTTAAAAAAAAAAACTCAGTTTTTGGAACACATTTTGCCCGGTTTAGGAATTTCGGTATTTTAAAATAAAAAATGTCAAAACTTATAATACCGTTGATTTAAGGACGTTGATTTTGGATCTACGTTAGTTTCAAATTTTGTTATGTTATCTCTAACCATTAAAATTTTACATTAATTCAAATTTTATATTTTTCTGCATGGAAAATCACCATGTTATAATTTTTTAGTTTTTAAGGTAAATGAGGTCCCAAAAATTTATAAATTTATTTAATTTTACTAAAATATCAATATTCAAGTCCTAAGGTTTTCATTAATATCAAATACTTATATAAAAAGCTTTTATTTGCTCCTCAGAAGTTCCACAAACTTCAGCTCCAACCATGTGGAATTTCGTAACAATATCTCCAATAGTTCCCACTGTGTTGTGGTAAGAACTTTATCATTTATTGGTGAACTTTAAACACATTTATTTGAGGAGTTGTCGTAGAATACCTAATAGGTGTACTTTTACCCCTTTCTAGGACATGTAAAACTGATAGGTGCTTTTCATGCAAAGTATTAAAACCAGAATCAGACACTATAACTTTGGAACTAGTCACATGACAACTATTGTGTTAGTTTCCTTCCTCTATGTTAACTACCACACCGCAGTGTCGCCCCACCCTACTTTGAGACCCCATAGCGCCCCTGGAGCATATGTAGGGTTGCTTCTAATAACTTAAACTTGAATACTCCTTGGCCATGCCGATGTCAAATTTTATTCTGCTCGCACCAGACGTTTAGAAATGCCAGATTTATAATAATAATAATCAAGGGAAAATATTTATTTGGAAAATCGTATTTTTAGCCTGTCAGTCTAGAGGATGCAGGTATGAATCTCGCCAGAGACTTAGGTTTGTTTTTACACAATGTGCTTACGGTCCTTGTTGTTGTTGTAACAGTCAAAACTACATAATTTTTTTTTATCAGAAAGTTCTGTATCAGGCTCAAGGCCAAGGAATTATGCTAATTCTATCGGGTTAATCCCTTAATCCATTGATCAAAGTGAAATAGGTTTGGTTGGGCAATTAAACATGTAGGACCCTGATCAAAACCTGTATATAAATTGGGGATGCATTGTCTATGCGGGTCCAATAGGCACTAAGCATGTTGCTCCATCCCAATCTTGTTTGAGAGGTAACTGCTCCTGTTCAAGGTTGTTTCTGTGTCGAGTAAGGTTGACCTAGAAGTACGATATTTAAGCGGTGTACTGCGAAGGCGTAACTGATGGCGTTTCTGTGAATGTCGTTTAAAGCCTACGATTCAGTGAACATACCTTACCTCTGTATGTTATCATCGTACATACGAAGAACCTTCTTGACATGCCTTGGAGGAGACTTCCGATGACATATCAGGAGAAAGACACTGTCAATACGCTATTATGTTCCATGATGGCGTTCCAATGAATTTTGCATGCAGACAGCATTTTGGCAACTTTCAAAATGTCTCCACTGCTTATCATTCAATGATGGCTGGCTTTCACTTTGAGAACCTGAACGATTGTTGTCGGGGACTTCGTTGGCACTAGCCCCCAAAACTCTATACAATTTCCCCGCGGTGAGGGTATGTTCTTCTTTTTACATTTCAAAGCTAAGCAATACACCATCTATTCATAAGTTTCTCATCTGCATTTAAATTAAAATAGAATTAGATTATCGTGTAACCTCCATTATCGCGATGTCTGGTTATATGTTAACATATAGATATACTATCTGTTAAAATAATTTTTGTATGAAAGCTGCTGGCATAACTTCAGGCTAAAACATTACTTTACATTGTGAACATGCGGATTAATAGTAATGTTAATAGACTTCAACAATTGTAATTTATTAATATGATAAACATTTAAGACATCTATCAATAAGGCGCTTTATCCTTCATTTTTGGAGTTCAGAATAGAAATGGAGTTTGTTTCAAATCACTTGTTTCTATTCATAAACATCACTTGATTTCAGATTGGAAAAAAGTTCTATTTTCACAAATCAATCCTAAATTATGTTTATATTTCAGAAACCTTTGAAAATTACTTGTGATGTCAAACAAAAATTTTAAATTTTTTCAAAAATTTTAATAAAATTCAAATATTTTTTTAGGTTTGAGAATCGTTTGAGAATAACAAATGATATCAAATGTGGAACAGTCATATTTTATTTAAAAAAATCCACAAATTTAATTCAAATATAAAATTATGTTTGGGAAACCACTTTATTACTTCTCTTTAAAAATAAATCTCTATAATAACGATAACATTCTTACACACACTTTTGTATTATACACCCATCAATTCAAATTCACTCTTATCTATTGTACATACATTTAAACATTTTGCATACACCCAGAAAACAAAATATTGAAAATCAACAATAATTTAGCCCACAAAAAAAAAAAAAAAAAAAAACCCATTCACGTTAGAAATCAATTAAACAATATCAAAATTGCAACTAAAACAGCAACAACAAAACCAGCAAAACTACAAACTAAACAATAAAAAAAAAAATAAAAATAAAATCAAAAATAAACATTTTCATGTAGATGCCATAAACTCGCTCATTCGAATCTCCATACCTTTTTTCGTTTCGTTTTTTTTTTTCTCTTGCTTGTTTTTCGATGATACTAACTAATCAGGTGACGAATCAGATTCCATGGGACCAGGACGTGGCAAAGCAACACTCGCCACACCGCCCAACAAGGAGAAACGCAAACCGTTCTTCAAGAAACAAGAGACCGCCTCCCCATACGATGTTGTGCCATCGATGCGTCCCGTTGTCTTAGTGGGTCCAAGTTTAAAAGGTTACGAAGTAACTGATATGATGCAAAAGGCTTTATTCGACTTCCTGAAACACCGTTTCGAAGGTCGTATCATAATAACACGAGTCATGGCCGATATCTCGCTGGCGAAACGTTCCATCATGAATAATCCCTCGAAGCGTGCCATCATGGAGCGATCGAGCAGTCGTTCCGATTGCCTAAGCAAAGTGCAGGAGGAGATCGAGCGAATATTCGAATTGGCCAGAACGTTACAATTAGTAGTACTCGATTGTGATACAATCAATCATCCGTCACAACTAGCAAAAACTTCACTAGCACCAACAATAGTTTATCTTAAAATTAGTAGTAGTAAGGTGGGTTAATATTTACCTTAATGTAACAATTAATTTAATGACTGATTTGCTGTTTGTTGCTTGCAGGTTTTACAGCGTTTAATCAAATCACGTGGTAAATCACAGGCAAAAAATCTTTCCGTACAAATGGTAGCCGCTGAAAAATTGGCTCAATGTCCACCGGAAATGTTTGATGTTATCCTAGATGAAAATCAATTAGAAGATGCCTGTGAACACATTGCTGAATATTTAGAGGTAACTAACTAACTAACTACTTACTTAAGTATTAAGATAACGTTTATGTTTACAAACAATTTGCTGACTTCCAGACCTATTGGAGAGCCACTCATCCAGATATTAATACGGCTGCCTCTATACCTAGACCATTACCTCAGGAAGCTTCACCTACCGCAGATCAAGCCCGCATGGGTCCTACACCACCCGGTAAGTTTGTTAGGTTTTTTCCAACTTGCATCATGATTTTGTTTATTAATTTCATTGATGACAAGATTAGACAAATATCGAATATCGAAAATCATTATCATTTATTTGGAGGTCAATTAGAAAATGTTTGAAAAATACATACAATACATATTTACCAGGAAATTGCATTTACAATTAATTCAAATTCTATTTAGGATCAAAGTTTTATAAAGAAAAGTGTTGAAAATTTTACACCACATACAAATTTCATTTCTTGCTGTATAATTTCTCTATTTTTCTATTTTAATTTTTCCTTTTAATTTCAAAAACAATCTTAAACAAAACACCTTTTTAACAAATTTTTGTAAATTATGTTTATTCTACTTTTTTCACTTGTTTTTATTGATATTGAAAAAAATCTAAAAAAAAATAAAATAAATACAAACAATGACAATCAATCAATCAATAAATCAATCGAATCGCAACTTTCTCGTTCTCTGAAAATATTTTGAAAAAAAATGTCTTGTTGCTCTTGCTGGGCTGGCATTCCCATTCGTTTAGTGGATGGGGGAGAAGATCAAAGGGATTATAGAATGAGCTCAATAGAGCGTGAGGGTAGTCGTGAGAGAGATATTTCGCGTGAGCGTGAACCAAGCCGAGATGCTGACTATGAGCGTGAGTTTTGGGATAATGAGTTCTCGAAGGGTCGTCGTACGCCACGTGAACGTCAACGTGACTTGGAATGGGAACGCGAGCGAGCAAGAGAATGGGAAAGAGAACGAGAAAGAGATTGGGATAGAGAATTCGATTGGGACCAAGGTAAACAAAACTACAACATAATATGTTTTTCTTTTTATTTCAGTTTATTATTACTTATTACTGTTTTATTTTGAAATTTAAATGTAAATTTTTTTTCAACCATGTTTTATATTTAAATACTACTTACTACAAAACTACAAAATATTACCAGAGCTTTTAAAACTTGATGAAGCAACAAAATTTTTTTTTTATTTTTTTTAATTGGCCTTTAATTATATTTAAAGTTTACTACATACATATTATAAGTATTATTAATTAAATATCCCTAGCAAAGCTTTTTGTTACTTAAAATATAAAAACTACTCGTATATACTCCTTTTGATCAGGATGTTAGAATTACAACTGGAAACAATTTCAAACTATTTTTTTTCTGATTTAATGTGTAAAGAGTTATATTTAGCTGTTTATTATAATACTACTTACATACTAAGCTTTTTTTATAATTATAGTTTATTTCCAATTTTTATTTAAACTCATTTTATAATTTTCTTGTGTTTTTTTTTTTTAAATTTATTTTAGCTTATACATCATTTGGTACCTTTACGTTTTAAGTTTCCCTAGTTTACCAAACTCGTTTCCTAGAAATAATCTCTTTAAACAATATAGCTTTAATTTAATTTTTATCAAAACTACATCACTATTGTCTTAGCAGCAGTTCCAAAATACCCTTGAGTTTTTTTTCTATATCATCCATATGAGTACGATATTAAAATCTTTTATTTTCTGTTTTGAGTTTTATTTATGTTCTTTATTAATAATTTTATGTTTTTTTTTTCTACTAATACTTTATAAGTTTCTGAGTTTTATGCTTTGGTACTAAAAATTAACTAAAAACTATCATATTCATTAAGCAATTCATTTGGTCCTATGCTGCAAAAACAGAATTGTAGTATCTAAGGTTTCACATTCTAAGTAGCTCCCAAATAATTATATAAATCATAACTGCTTCCTCCCATCTATTACCATCAGCTGCGATATTTTCTATTGAAAGGAAGTATAACTATATTTGCAAGCTTAATCCAATGGCCGGCTAATAATGTTATTGGGGATGATCCATCCCAAAGCGGACAGCAGTCGGATTTGTCATTTCCTATTTTAATAAAGTTTACCACAGTTATTATTTATTGCAAGTATTTATCAAAACATGGACTTTTTGTCTCAAAAGTCATGCAAATTAAAAGAATTATAAAGCAGTGGTTTTAAAGACATTTGCCTTTATTTTATATGGTTACTAAATGACTGCCCCGGCTTCGCTCGGAAGCTATTTACTATTGTTAGTTCTTCAAGTTTTTACAAAAAATGTCTATTATTAAGAAAATTGAGAAGTGAAAAGGAGGCAATATATTAAAAATTTAAATTTCCGATTTTTTTTTCTTAGCAAACCATATCCTGAAAATTTCGAAAAGAATAAACATTTCTCTTATTAAGAAAAATGAGAAGTGAAAAGGATTAAAAATTTAAATTTCCGGATTTTTTAATTTTTTTTTTTGCAAACCATCCATAGTGTTGTGGATCGCAAATCTAACTGGACAAAATTAATAAATCGCTTTAGGTTCACTTCTCACTTATGAATTAAATAAAAAATGAGTTCAAATATATAAAGTATTATAAAAACTTAACTTTTTTGTTTGCGATATATTTTGTGGGTTTTTACCCAAACTTCAAAAATTTTCTTTCGGTAAAGAGTGGAGGTCATACTGGAAAAATTAAAAAAAAAAAATGTATGGCGGTCGTAAAAATGCGCAAGTACTTCTAGAACCCATTATGTTGAACATTATTATTATTGTAGTGTATTCTATAGAGTTTTCTAGATCACTTCTTAGTTCCGAAAAAACTTCATAGAACCGATTTAAAAACTTAAACCACTTTAAAGTTTTACTCGTTCAAGTTATTGTATTGTATTCTATAAGTCTATAAGTAAGTTTTCTCAAGCAAATTCTTCAACTGCTTTTAGGTTCTAAAAGTTCCAACTGGATTCAAGAGTGACAATTAAAAAAAAATTACAGTTGAAAGAACTAGATTCTAGAACGGTTCTTAAGAAGATATGTTTGCTCTCTATATATTTTGTAGAACTAGTTTCGAAGCTAACAACTTCGAATATATTCATAAAACGTTTAAAAATTGTACAGAGAAAATTACAAAATACAAAAAAAATATTTTGGGTCGTCCTGAAGCACCTTGTCGGACCGCAATACTGAAAATGGTGGAAAAATTCCAGCTGTTGGGACAAGTTAGTGAAGAACTACTGAGAATATTGCTGCTGTAGCCCAAAGTGATGAAGAAAACCAAGGTTTGTCCATTTCTCGTCGTTCTTTGGAATTGGGCATTCCACAAATGTCATTACACCGTATCTTATGGTCCGAGGTGGATGATATTGATCTGGACAACGTTTACTTTCAACAAGACGGCGCTAACACACAAGCAAAGAAACCATTGCTCTTTTACTGGAAAAGTTTCCGGTCCGTGTTTTCTCTCGAAGAGGTGATCACAATTGGCCACCGAGATCTTGTGATTTAACGCTTTGCAAGTTATTCCTTTGGGGCCACGCGAAGATAGAATTCGTGAGGCTATCGAGGACATAGGGCAGTCACCATGCGATTTGGTTATGGAAGATTTAATGAAAAGAATATGGTCCTGTAAGCGTGGTGACCATTTGGCTGATGTTGTTTTTCATTATTAGTGGCATACCTTCCTCTTTATTATGAAACAAACATTCGATCACTTATCGCAAAAAACTTCATTTTTCTTTGAATACCTTGAATACCTTGGAAATCCCTCTATAACTCCTAAATTAACATATACATATATTTTTTTAAACAATTTTATAATGTCGGTTTATAGAAGCCATAGAATTTTAATCTCAAAAATTTATCTTTGAACTTTTGAAAGAAATGTGATTTATTCATACCATTTCAAAGTACATTTCTTTATTTTTCAAATAAAATCAAATTTAATGTTGTATGATCTGAAACTTATGTTCTTTTATTTTTTAAATTTTAAGACATCATGTTTTTAGACGAGTTTTTGATTTGATAAACACCTACAATCTATATAAATATATAAATGCCTTTGTAAGTTTGTTTGTTTGAGCATCACGCCTAAACGGCTGAATCGATTTTATTGAAATTTGGAACGTAGATAGATCCTTACTTGGAAGCGTTAATAGGGTATAACTTTTTTCAATACTTGGACCAGAAAGGGGTAAACAGGGGCAAAACCGGTAAAATTGGTACCTTTAGTTCTTAAACAATAAATACTAAACGGCCGAAACGATTTTATTGAAATTTCCAACATAGACTACGACAGGGGTAGCGAAGCGCACCGGGTCAAGCTAGTACATAATAATTGTGGTAAATGTCGTTAAAATCGGAGGCGATAAATCCGAAAAGTGCTATGTTGGCCTTGAAACATTTTTCAGTTCTCTATTCAAGGGTTGTATAGTGGATTATTTCTTGTAATTGAGCAATATTCAGCCATCAGAAGATACAGCCTCTAAATTGTCCCAAGCGGTTTTAAATAATAATGTATTTAAAAAATATATATCGCGGAATTCACTTCTTCCTTAGCCTCCATTAACAATTATAAGAAAGTAGTGTACGATAAGAGTGTCAGAAGTACCGCCTGACATGCTTCTCTGAACGCTAATATATCTGCCTTCGGAAATATGTAATGATGACATTTTCTCAAGTTTTTTGTCTACATCATTTTATTATCAGTGTATATAATGTAGAATGAATTAAAACTTTGAGTAACGAGTCAAAGTTCGTAAAAGGCTGTCAGTACTCAGAACGGGGCTAGGATCATAAGAACTTATTTTCAAAGCGGTGCATTTGTCAAGAAAATCATTTGAAATGCTTTCAATAACTTGAATACTTTGTAGCCCAAATGTATTATACTAGAATATAAACGGGGAGCAGAACATATGAGATTTGCCTGTTTGATGGGTTCCTCATATTGGTTGAGAAGTTGTTTTCTTCTCTTGATTATCTTAAATTATTACGTTGAAATGTCGTCCTGTGGATGACAATTCAACGTTTCATTTTTTTGGAGGAAGTTTCCAATGAAAGATCGTTAAACGTCACCTGACAGGAGGTGAGAAGGTTGTCCTTGGATGATCACTCAATTTGTTATAAGCGGCTCGTGTGCTGATACTGGAAGACAACTTCCAGCAACTAGTTCTCCATTCAGAATCTCCGCACTGCTGCCAACCACCTTAAGCTTGCAGGTTAGAGAAAAGGAGAAATGGATTTAAGTTATTAGGAGCTCTGCCAATTTGGAAGTGAAGCTATCTTTTTCGTCTTGTAGATGACGAAGTAGCTGGTCTGGATGTTGTCTTCTGGAGAACCTATCTTCATTTCAGCTGCCTCTATCTCAGAGTGGTTTTTTTGAGCTAACACTATCTAGAGTTGCTGCATGAGATATGCTGGGTGCTAGTATTTAAGGTACTTGTATATCTTAAGGTACGGTCACACACGGCAAATATTTACTCAAAAAAGCGTAGCCACTTTTTTTAGTACAAATTTGTTTGACGTTGTTTACTCTTTCAAGTGTTTTGTAAGATCTAATAGCATTAAATAAAATAAAACTTAATATTTGATTTGAATTGTCCTAAGTAAAAGGAGTTTTTGACAATAAATATAAGAATTTAAATATATATTATTTAGTGGTTACGTCTTTTTCGTCAAATATTTGCCGTGTGTGACCCTACCTTTACACTCATATTTGGCACGATGTTCTGTATCGCTTTTATGAGGCACTACTTTCGAGGCATTCTTGACAAGATTGTCATTTGACTATCATTAGTGTCCCAAAATTTAGACAGGATTTAAATTTAATACAAAACACAGTTTTTTTTCTTCAGAACATTATTGTTTTTATTAATTCATAAAGTACACAAGATAATCTATGGAATAGCAAATCAGACAAATGACTTCCACGATCATTTACATGATAATTTTTAAGAAAATTTTACCAAAATGTGTCTGAATTTTGTTGATGCATCGTTTTCTGCAGCCAATTCTGATCACCGATCACACAGAGGAAACAAATTCGTGATGGCAACCGAATTTGTTGCCAATCGAATGATTCTATCTTAGTAATCGAATTTTACAGTTGTGGCTACAAGATTTTAGAAGGGGTAACAAAAGTTTGGTTGATACAACCGAAATGCTTCTTTATAAACTGACTTTCTGTTGATAGAACCGACAAATTGTATGTGAGCAACCGATTCATTCGATTGGTAATAAATTCGGTTGCTACTACGAATCTGTTTTCTCTGTGCACCGAAATATCTCATATGTCATTATGTCCACATCAATATCATCCAACTTGTGCTAAAATAACTCTGTTATCTTGACATATCGATATCAGTTACTGCTTGACCAGTCTCATTTTCGAAGAAGTGTTGTTCAATGATTTCTCCAGAAATTCATAACAAACAGTGGTACGTTGTGGATTGATTTGTTTTCCAACAATCACATGTGGATTATTTGAACCCAAAGTCTTCATTATTTCTGAAATATGTTTCAACACTGAAATCTCTTTATTCTCTCGTGTAATGGTCCATTTTTAATAAACTTAAACTGCTAGCTTTCAAATTTCTTTTTGTTGGCAAAATTTTACTGCACAAATAACGGAAAATTAAAAACTTTTATGAATTACTTCTTGGAAGCAACATTAAGGTATGTTTTGAATCTCTAACCACAAGCGATTTTGAGCTTCATACGTGAACTCAACCTATTATGGAGACCAGTAGGGCTACACAAAAAATCGAAGTATGTACAAATTAAAGACTTGGGTAAAAATTGACATGTCAGCAGCCGCTTTAACTAATTCATACGTTTTATCATTATTGAAATTTCAATACTCGTTGCTGGTTGAGAACCCAAAGCTTTTATCATATTTCATTTAATATTTATGGTATCAAGTGCATTTATATTATTATATAGACAAAAAGTTCAAATTGGAAAATGTTTTATTCAATCTAAAATTATCTGAATAATATTTATCTTTTCTCAATAAATAACATACCATGTTCTATTTGAGATCTATGTATCTGTGAAAACCTCAATTCCTTCATTATTCCATATATGGACTCCCATTCTTTTCTTCGAAAAATTATCATGGTTATCTTCTTGTCTCAGGAGATGTTAGATTTCACAAAATCAATTCTAATATTCTCATGATGTAATAAAAGTCAACATGAGCATTAGCTTAAAAATTCCTATTGTGAAGAAGATCTATAATGGCTTATGATATCTAATAAGATCTAATGATTGATAGCTTGAATGATATCTAATGTTTATTACAGTGTTCTGACAAAGAAGATTTTATATATATAACAGGAATTCAAAGAATAGCTATCACATTTACATTTTCTTTAATTTGTTATTTCACATTTTAACACAATTTTTATTTAATTTTATTTTATTTGTTTTCTTTAATATTTTTTTTTTCTCATTTTTAGTTACACCCGGAACGTGTGTAGTACGTGTTTAAAAATATCTGTCGTTTTTTTTTTAGTTTCATATGTTTAACATAATTTTCAAATACTTATAGAGTTTCACACAACAATAAATGTGTTCGTTACATTTTAAATACTTCAACTTCTACTTAGTTTATGTAAACTACATATTTACTTCAAACTCCATCATCTCCCTGTGATATTTATACGTATTCTGTTTTATGTTTTCAACGTCATTAAATGTTTTCAACAGTCAATAGTTTTATTAGATATTCTTATCGTTTTTTAAATGTTAATTAGTGAGTAAAATAATGTTGAATTTGTGTTTTACCCTACCCCTCCCAAAGTTAATGGTTAATGTGGTTAATTTTTGATTTGTTATAGTTTTTTGTTTGTTATCCCCTTATCCAAAAATTCCTTTGGAATGTTGTGCCTTTAACTGTGTGATACTGTTAATCTCAGTTTTATATACATAAAAATATTGATTTTAATAGTTATGGAAGTTTTTATTAAAGAATTCTTTTTTTTTAATTTCAGTGTTATGTGTTTTTATTAAT
The DNA here is from genome assembly GCA_942486065.2 of Calliphora vomitoria. Lineage (NCBI taxonomy): Eukaryota > Metazoa > Arthropoda > Insecta > Diptera > Calliphoridae > Calliphora > Calliphora vomitoria. The sequence goes on along the minus strand of OW818030.2, from coordinate 108,758,614 downwards.
TTAATCATCATTTGATATTAAGACAAAATAATAATAAAAATACTTAATTTGCTAGTTTTAAGTAAAACTTAGAGCAAGTGCAATATTCGTAAGGTATACTTTATGATAATTATTAACAATTATGAAAAAAAAAATAAATACGAAAATTAGGTGAACAAATCGAGGTAGCACAGCTGATTAATGTCAAATTCACTAGTGTTTTTTGTGGCGAAATCTACAACAAACGTGAAAGAAACAAGAACAACAGGCAAACTTTACAGCTCAAACAACATAAACAAAAACAAATTGCAAGTGGTTTTTGTAAATGTTGTACTTGTTGTAGAATCGACACCATCTGGTATATAAATTCGCCTAGCTTATACCGCAGACATTTGTGGCCGTTTTTCTCGATTTTAAATAACAACCTCAGTTGGACTATAGCGGATATATTAATGTATGAAGGTTATTTGGGGCTTTGGAAAGTTGATTTCGGTAGACAGACGGACATAACTATATCGGCTCCGCTATCTATAATGATCCAGAATATATATACTTTATGAAGAATACTTCACAGAACTACTCTACCTGGTTAGTTCTGCTGTATGTTTTTATGTCTATACCATATATGCAAAGTCCATCCACTGATTTTATAGGTCCATTGAAATCTACTTTACCACAGAGCTGACCTGTGTTTTTCTTATACGATTTGTTTAGCGATATGTTATTGGGACTATGCTTCATATACAGTTATTTGGTTGTGGATCTAGAACAATGGTGTCCATTTCATTGTGCTTTCGCGCTGACTAACAACACACATATTATAATTCTCTTTTATTTAGTAGTCATTGAGACAGCGACGAATGCACACGCTAAGCGGATGTATTGCTATTTTTTTAATTTTTTTACATTTATTTTTCATGATCACTGAAAAAATTGGGGATAACACTGGATGCAATCCCGAGAGATTAAATCTTCCGCTTTTGTTCGCCTAAATATTTAATAGGTAATGAATACAATTCGACAAGATAAATGCTTTGGCTAATTATTACATAGTTTTGAAGGTTGCAACTATGGATGTAATCTGATAAGATAAATAATCTGCTAATACGATTTGACTTAATAACTGCACGTTAAAATTTGAGACCATAATTAAACGTAACACAGAATCTGTGTGTTGAGACAGTCCCACTGTATAAGTTCACAGATTGTAGTAAAGTAGGATGTACAATTTTGTGGTGTCATGATATTGAAAGTTTTAAAATTCTGATTAACATTTTAATCCATGCAGACAAAAGTTTTCCTTAACAGTTTACTTATTTTCTAATTGCTAAAGTTATATGTATTTCAAATATTCAAAAGTAGTAAGACTAGTAAGAAAGTATGGTCGGTCAAGCCCTACACTGAGTAAATCTTTTAAAATTTCAACATTTTATATTCGTGAGTGATTTTCGGAAGTGGGTCTTGTATGGGAGCTATAACCAATTTTGGACCGATCGCCACGAGATTCGACCATGTGATTTATATATAAAACTCATGCCTGTTGAATTCTATATGGATACCAACATTTTTAAGAGATTTTTGGGAGCTATGACTTGTTATGGACCGATCATCATAAAATTAGTTGACATGACTTCCGTATATATAAAATATATTTGGAGCAAAATTTGTGTATAACGTATGCGGAATGAAATTGCTATATTTATTTCCAACGTTAAAACAAATAATATATAAAACCTTTATAAAATAGCGCATTGTATTGATTTAATGTAAGCAAAAAATTTATTATATTCATGTACTTTTGTGGCAGTTATGAAGAAATTTATATACAGGTGTTGAAAATTCGGATGTTTGCAATTTTCTGATCTTCTATTTGAGTTTCATGGTCTTATTTTTCTCGATTTTTATTTCAAATAATCTACAAAAACTCTTCTATTAAAAAGCTCCAAAAATTCTCAAATTATTTTTAATTTAAAAAAATTGGGACATTTTTTCACATTAGAAAGTCTGGAATTTGAAGGGTGTTGGAAAACACCATAATCATCAGGGTGTGACAGTTGGGTGATGAAACAGTTATGAAGAACTTTCTTTTTTAAAAAAATAATCTTTTAAGTTTTGCACATCTCACATCAGTGTCAAATTTTTGTTGCAATTTCATTCCGCATACGTTATACCTATTTAAACTAAACATTTATGACCGATAAAGTCCTATTTCGGGAGGACATTTGTATGGGGCCAGTTCAATAGGTTTCGTTCTTGGGCCGGTAGATGAGCATGTGCCAAATTTGATCGAAATATCTTAAAATTGCGGAAGAAAGGACGGACATCGTTTAATCAAATTAGAAAGTCATTCTGAGTCTATCGGTATACTTTATGGGCGTTAGACTAATATTTTTGGGACTCACAAACCAGCAGCACAAGCTTCCCTACGATGGTGGTGTAGGGTATAAAAATGAGCAAGGAGAAAAATTTACAAGGAATCGAAAATTATGACAAGGATTTTTGAAAATGAACGATGAATGAAAATGAAAGGAAGTAATCTTTAATAGACTTTTTATTACTTTTTTTTTGATATTGTAAATCAGATTGTGTAATGTCCCTTCTGTCCAGAGTAGTGCGTAAAAAGCTCATGTTTTGCGCGGCATAATGTTCATCATCATGGGTGGGTTCTCAATAGCTAACAAAACGATCATTTAAAAGTGAAGTGAAGTGAAGTAAAGATATTAATCGACTTCATTTGAGAGATTATTTGGAAGTGTTATGAGAATTCGGATCATATGAAGTTATCAACGGCACATTCTATAAGGAATCTGAAGATTCCTCCATTACCTAGGGATACAATTAACTCCTTTTTTCTCATAGAGATCGTAAGTCTAGTAGAAGTATTTTTTTTAATAATCTAAAAACTTGAACACCTTTATGCATATCAAACTTTTATTTTATTAAAAGTTTATAAAACAGATATTGTAAGAGGTGGGTATATGGAAGACAGCTTACAGAATATTTATTGCTTGTTATATTCATATTGAAAAATGAGAAGGAGGAATAACGCTAATCATAACAGATATCAGCAGGAAAGAATGTAGAGAGTTTGAGCAAACTAATAGATAATCGTATTGACATTAAATTTATCACTTCCATATTTCTGATTCAAAAGTTTTTGTTATATTGTATGTATATAATTTCGACTGTTAGTATTCATTCATTATACAAGGTATTAGAAAACAAGTAAGAGAGCTATATTCGGATGTTCCGAATCTTATATACCCTTCACCAAATTATACTTTAAAATTTAAAATATTTTTAGGTAAACAAAATTAAAAAAAAAAAATTTGTTCCATTTTTTTTTTTAATTTATTAGCGAAAAAAAATTTATGGGATAACTTTTGTTTTTCATTTTTTTTTTTTAATTTATTTGGAAAAAAATTATATAAAAAAAAATTGTTTTGCTGAAAAAAAAATTCGGGGTAAAAAATATTTATAGGTCCAACTTACTTTTGCCTTATATACGCCGCTGCAAAGGTATTTGAAATATATATTATTGGATATCCATATTGTCTATATTAGTGACTCAGTAATCCAGATATAGTTCAAAAATAGGTAAAAAATCGAGGTTGTCCTGGTGTTTTCCTTATCATACATGTAAGTTATTGGGGGGCTATGTAATAAAGCCCTTAAGGCTGCTGTCGGTATATAAAAAGAATTTGTGATTTTTGTTTTATATTTACAATTTTTATGAAATTCGTGCTGCTTCGAGATTATTAACCGATCATGTTCTACCCTTGTATTCCCACATAAACAATTATGGCCTTATGTTCCTTTTAGGAGTGAGAGTAATACACTAAATAATACTAAGAGGATTTTAAAGTCTAGGCGTATTAAGTAGAAGTATTATGACTTTTGAGTGATTTAGAATATAAAAACCAGAATTTATTAACATAACATACAAATTTATTTCTCTCTTTAGTTCTGGCGCCTTCACCAAAAAAAAAAAGAAAACAAACATTATTTCCCTTCCATCCTTGTTACTCCTACAAATCAACATTATTTTAGAACACACATACACAAAAAACAGTACAACTTGGTTGATAAAAACAACAAGAAAGGATCATATAAAAATCGTCATAAGCGAACATCACTAAAAGCTATTATTAGACCAATAGATTGTTCAGCCAAGTTTTACACTAATTTTCACATTATTTTACCTCATTTCATAATGCTTTATAGTTTTACTAATATAAAATGTTATTTTATTTTGTTATCCCCTGCCCAAAAGCAATATATTGCTGTCCAAATATAAAAACTAGTTACTACAAGTTAAAAGAAATACTTAAACGCTCATAACTTAGAAGTTTTGTTAAATGATTTGTTTTTAATAATATAACAATGTTTTTTGTTGAATTTCTTTACCTTATTAATGTTTTAGTTCTTTTGTTATGTTTTCTTTTTCTTGAATAAACCTAAAAAATATATATAAAAATGTTTTAAATAATTCAAAATTTATTTGGATGCTTGAATTTTTATATATAAAACAAACCAACAAAGCAATAAATAACCCAAAAATTTACGTTCTTCTTTTGAATTAAAAACTTGTAACACAAAAAGTATTAATTTTATAAATGTTGTGTAATTTACAGGAGGTGCTTCCTATCCACATAATCGTCGTCCAGCCTCTGGTCGTCATCACGAACGTGGTGGTGTCGGCTATGAACGTGATCGTATGGAAAGAGAACGTGAACGAGATCGTTATGAACGTGAACGTGAGAGAGAACGTTTGCATGCCCGCGACCGTGATTTGATGCATTACGATCTGAATAGTGAGGAATTGTTAGATGAACGTAACTATGCTGCCGACTATCCACCACATCGAGCGGTAGGGGCAGTAGGGGGCGGTGTTGTGGTTGGTGGCCCCCATGGCCATTTATCTCGAGGCAGCCGTTTGGTAATGGATGAGGCTGAACTCTTGCATGAACGTGAAGATCTGAGGGGAGGGCGTTATTCGGCTGGGGCAACGGCTCGTATTATAGATCCACGAGATTTACCGCCTTCGGCGCCGACAACAAGACGCGGTGCACCGGTGGTTGATCGCGATGAATACAGTCCGCACCGAGGTGGTGGGAGTAGTAGGAGAATGCTGAATGCCATGTAGGAATCGTGGATATAGGGGTGGGATCAGATCGATAATAAAGGCATGGCGTTTCTGGCTGATGCGGCAGCCTCAACGTCAAGGGTTAGAGAGCACAAGGAAATTCCAAGTAGTTCTAGTAATATCGATCGCCAATATCATCATCAAGACCATCAACATCTAGCCACACAGACAAACAAACAACAGTCGCAACAATCCTCGAAATCATCACGATTATTGTCCTCCTCAATATCTATCTCCGTCGAACCGCCACCAATACCACATCAGCAGGCCAGTAGTAGTGGTATGAGTATGAGTAGTAGTAGTATGAGTATGAATAGACGTAATAAATTATCACAACAACAACAACACACACGTTTCACGTCTCATATCAATCCCATGTCACCACCTACTGCATCATCTGTATCAGATGTCGTTGCATCCAATACATCCGTCATGCCACCACCATTGCCAATGCAAGATAAAACGGATATATTTCATCTTCACCATATCGATCAAGCACATTCCTCCAACTCCTCTGCCATTAGTCCATCTGTCAATACCACAACCACAGCCACCACCAATACACAGCACATGAAATTACAACTACAAGGCCACTCGCAACAACAACAACAACAGCAACACTATCAAATGTTGAGAGGTCGCCACAAAGACGATGTGATCGTAGCTGATAAACTTGAGTATGCAACATCCTCATTTACAAATGTCGATGACTTAACCAATGCCATACGTAATAAGGTCATTGTCGAAGAGGACGAAGAAGATATTTTGAGCAGTGATAATACCTATTTGTATTAAAGAGATTTCATGTGATTTATTTTACGTTTTTCTTTTTTTTTTACTTTCATCTCAATTTAAAGTGTTTTTTTCTCCATATTTATTTTAAGGAAACGTTAACTTAGACTCAAGGTAGGGAAACACTGTTTAATGAAAGAGGGAGAAAGAGAAAGAGAGGAGGTTATATTGTGTTATCTTCGACATCACTTTTGGTTTAGTGTAGACTTTGTTTGGTGAGATTCATTGTTGATCCCAGTTTTAGGAGAACTTATTAAATTTTGCAATGAATTTCCGCATCCTCTTAGCTTGATGAACTTTTACTAGACTAGCTCAATAGACTCTAAGACTCTAAGGGTCATAGAGAATTATATATCAAAAAAACAAAAAACAACTCATATGTCTGATACAACAACACATTACATTGATTAACATATATTTTGTTGTTGCTAGAGTTAGGTTTTTGACAATTACTTACGTCTCGTCTCTAATTTACCCTATGCTAAGGGTTTTCCAATTAGGTCGGTTTCAATTTTCAAATGGAGTAAAATGAAAAATTAATTAATAGGCTAGTACAAGATGGCGCAAAATTAAACTTCCGATGTTTTTTGGCTGTAATTAAAAAAAAAAATTAAAAACTTTGATTCTTCTTGTGGATTATTTTTATTTGGTCTTTTAATTTTTTTTTACATCAAGTCGAGAATATGATGTCATGTAAATGGCCGCCGCCACAGTTGATTGTCATTTGAGCCCTTTTTATGGCATTTTCCATCACTTTGGCCAAAACTTCCGGGGATAGGTCCTCACATTCTTGACGGATATTGTCTTTAAGAGCTGCAAGAGTCTGAGGCTTGTTGACATAAACCCGCGACTTCAAGAAGCCCCACAAAAAGAAGTCTGGAGCGGTCAAATCAGGCGATCTTGCTGGCCAGTGCAAATCGCCAAAACGGGAGATTAGGCGTCCTTCAGCATATCGGTTGTGGCACGTGCATTGTGTGCCGTTGCACCGTCCTGTCGGAACCACATGTTTTCCAATCCCAATTCATCAAGTTGCGGCAAAAAGAACTCGTTGATCATTGCTCTGTAGCGCTCACCATTCACAGTAACCGTTTGGCCCAGCGAAAACAGCACACCATACAGTGACTTTGAGCGGCTGTAATGAATCTTCGTGGGTTACACGCGGATTTGCAGTGCCCCAGAAGCGTAAATTTTGCTTATTTACGTACTCGCTAAGATGGAAATGGGCCTCATCACTCATGATTATTTTTGATGAAAAATCATCTTCCTCGTGGTGGTGATTAAGGATGGGTTGAGCGTATGTTAGACGCGATTGGCGGTCAGCAGCTAACAGTTGATGCACCGTCTGGACTTTGTACGGAAACATCTTCAAATCTTGTACCAAAATTCGCTGTAAAGACCGTCGACTGATACCCATTTGCGTGGCACGTCGTCTGGTCGATGTCGTCGGCGCTTCCATAACATCCTCGGCTACAGCAGCAATATTCTCTGCAGAACGGCTACTCCGGGGTCTGCCACGTCTGTCAGCATCTCGTGTTGTGCCAGTCTCTTCGAGGCGAGCGGCTAAACGTCGCAGTGTTTCACCAGTAGGCGTTGGACGGCCAGGAAATCTGCGACGAAATTTACGTTGTGCCAAAGTCACCGACCGATTATTGGTCAAATAAATAGTCAGCAATATTCCGCGTTCTGGAGCAGTGTAGCGTAACATTGTTTATTAACGTGTATTTCGCATGTGTTTACTACACAAATGTCAAAACAGAACTGACATTAGGGGCCAATCGCAAAATTTATAACATTTTCTGATAGGAAGATTACTTTTGCGGCACCTTGTATATGCCAAATATTGTGTTGAAACTCCTTACCTTGGCAATAATTCTGCCACATAGTTCCAGTTTAATTGGAGTGAAGACCAGAGCTATGTTGGTGTTGAGGGCATCAGTCGATTCATTTTTAAATTGCACGATATTGATAGCCAATTCACGTAATCAAGGATACATATAATCTTACCTTTGAATCGCTTATAAGGAAAACATATGTCGCCTTCATCAACATCGTTCTGTTGGAAGCAAAATATGTTGGTTATCCTTGATGTGAGCAGCATCACAAGATCGTTTCCAAAGAAGTAAACATCGTTAGCACTAACGAACAATAATTTTGATAATAATGTTTTAACATTTAGACGTGCTATTCAATCATATAGTTTGCTATGGTGATATATTGTAAGTGTCCGCATAATAAGAAACAGATTTGACACACGCAACCAAAACATCATGTTGGATAGAGACCGTCAACATCGACTTTATCTTGTTGGTTTATGTTAAGAAATCTAAAGGAATCCTTAACAATCGTCAATGGAAGACTAAAAACGTTTATTATTGATTAATCTTTTAACACCGGTTGCATTTTCATAGTTAAGGAATTGAACATAATCTTAAGTTCACCGATAGATTGTCTGTTAAAACAACTCGAACTTCAATTCATGTACTTTGGAGATCATAACATCAGCAGAATCAGCTGATTTGGTCCAGCTATATCTACAATTTGGGGGATTTTTGGGGATGTTCAAATTTGTTTTATTTAAAGTTTTCAGTGTGTCCATATTAATTTCCTAGATCACTGAGATGTTTGTCTTAGCTGATAATATCGCCTCCATTAAACTCAGTCAAGTCAGCTAGCTCGTCCATTAGCTAACCTTTTCAGCACTTTTTACCGTGCCGGTAAATTTCCTGTATGTTGGAAGGTTGCTAATGTAACGCCAATTTTTAAAATGGGAGAAGCTAACAACCCTGAAAATTATCGCCCAATAGCAATTTGTTCTGCACTTTCCAAAGTTATGGAGAGTATGGTTAACTACTATCTTGTGAAATATTTAGAGTCCAACAATTTACTTAGCGACCGGCAGTATGGCTTTCGTAGAAGAAGCTCTACAGGAGACTTGCTAGCCTTCTTATTGGAAAAATGGTAACGTTCCATACACCGTTTTGGCGAAAGTAAAGTGGTGGCTCTAGATATTTCTAAAACGTTTGATAGAGTATGGAATGGTGCGCTTTTAGCAAAACTTATTGCTTTTGGTGTAGGTAATAACTTCTCTCGATTTATATCGAGCTTTCTAACAGATCGCACTATACGAGTTGTTATAGATGGAATCTCATCAAACGAGTTCAAGATCAATTCATGGGTAACACAAGGCTCCGTTCTTTCTCCTACTCTATTTCTTATCTTTATAAACGACCTTCTACGTCGAACTTCCAACCCTATCTACTCTTTTGCAGATGACAGCAACATTTGCCATTCATATGCATTCAATTATAGACCAAGCCTCTTGGAGATTGGGGTAATGAGGCAAAACATGAATGATAGGCTTAACCAAGATCTTGTGACAATCTCTGAATGGGGTTGTGCGAATAGAGTCGATTTCAATGCACGCAAGACTCAATGTTGTATGCTAACGCACAACAGATCATGTTGCTCCATCTGTTTTTATGGGTGGTGTAAATATTAAGGAATCAGAAGCTCTTGATGTTCTAGACATGAGTATGTCTAAAACGGTGTAAGACATATTTCACTCCATCTGATCTCCTTACTATTTACACCACTTATATCCGACCGAAAATGGAATACAACTCTCATGTATGAGCCGTTGCCTCAAAGTCTATTTTGGAATTACTCGACCGAGTACAGGAGAGGGCGAATGTGCTTATCGGTGACAGTAGGGTAACCAGCTCTATTGGCTCACTGGAACATCGTCGCAATGTGGGTTGTGTTTCACTGTTCTACCGATACTACAATGGTATGTGCTCTGCTGAAATTAGGAAACTTGTTCCCGAAACTCGTAGTTTTTTACGTAACTCACGTTCTTCGGCAAAGACTCTAAATTCATTGTCGACTGTACAGTGGATCGCACAACACATTACAGAGAAAATTCGTTCTTTTGCCGAACTGTCCGTATGTGGAATAAGCTTCCTCCTGAAGTCTTTCCTGCCACTTTCAATATAGGAAAATTCAAATCAAATAAACACTACTCCCTCTATCCTCACTCCCATAACCTATTTTCCTATTTCCAACACAATGCTTTGCATGAGTAGGGGTCATCCCCTGAGTGCTGGTCCAATTAAAAAAAAGAAACTCAGGTTTGTATTTCGTAGTTTAAAGAAATGCCTAGGCTTCTTCAGGTTATATTTTAGATCGGCTTTAGTTTCTGCTAGAAGAGATGCTACAGAATTAAAGTACGTATGAACAATTTGTTTTATTTTTAAGAACCTTTTACTTAAAATAGCAGTTTAATTTTTCATCATTCCTCACTAAAATGAGCTTGAAGTGTCTAAATGCTCCTAAAAAATAAAGTACTTAATATTTCAAAAATGTATTGCAGTCCCCATCCATACTGTGAAACATTTGCTGCAAAACATTTGATTTTGTCGATGAAAGGGGAAAGAGAAAACTTCACTGTGTGGCAGCGATAGGCATTTTAATACTACCAAACTTTGTAAATTTGTCATTGTGTGAGTTATTTATTGCGCTCTGCTACTCTCTATGCACTGAGCGAAATGGATGTAAAAGTTTGAAGTGGTATTTGTTGAATAAATCAAATCATATCCATTTCTTTCACTGTAGCCGAGAGAAAAACAAAAACAATAGCTGAAAAAACAAGCAAAAACCCGCAACACAACCTACCTGTATCAAAGCTCATACGAGACTGACTAGTTTGATTTGTATTTTACAAAATAAAAACAACAACAATTGCTGAAAAAAACAAGCATAAAAGCGTACACGACCAACCTGCATCAAAGCTCATACTAGACTGATTGGTTTTAACTTTTTATACAATGTGTGTGCTTGCGTACGTGTGAAAACAAAGAGAAGAGAGCTCATTTGAGAGCTCAATGCCTTTCGCGGCTGTGTGGACACGAATGCAGTTTCAAAAAAGAATTTATACATTTTTTGCAGCAAATGTTTCGCTGTGTGGATCGGGACTAAGAGGTACTGAAATGTAGAACAGTACATAACATTACCTTCTTTGTAGGAAATACCGAATAGTCTTGTAAATGTCTTCTCTCCATAAGTTGCGGGATTGTTTTATGTGCTCACCACTTTCTTCTCTTCCTCTCTCCCCCTCTCTCTCTCTTTTAAAAACCATGTGTTTCATTTCTCTCTTACACTGAAAAGATTTGTTCGTATTAACATGTGAAAACAATCATTAAAACATAACTAAAGTAAATAATTAAAAAATATACATACATACAAATTTAACAATTATTATTTTCAAAAACAAAACGCATTTTTAAAGTGCCAAAAAAAAAATCAGCATTATTAAATAAATTCATTTACATCATTTTGGGAAATTAATGTAAAAACTGACAGCATTAAATCTTAAATTAAATTTTCGGTTTCTTTACCATAAAAAACCAAACAAAACAAAATAAAAATTTAAAAATTTAATAGGAATATTTAATAAAAAAAAACACTCAAATCATAACGTTATAAATCAAGTTAAATATGAAACGCCCCTTTCATTAAAATTATGAAAATTTCAACGCTGCAAAATTTTTTTTGTTTTTGTTTATTCTTAAAAGAAAAGATAATTTAATTACAATATAAAAAAAGATAATGCTAACAAGCCTAATGTGTCTTAAATTTTAGCTAAATACATATATTAAAAAAAAACTAAATAAAAAATTATTAAAAAAGGAAAATACTTTAATTGTAAACAAATGTAATACAAAACAAAAACATAATTATAACAAAAATCCTTAAACTTATTTTTAAATTTCTTTTTTTTTTATAAAAATTTAACCAATTTTTTCCGGTTAAAATTTGGTTAAGATTTTTGTAAAATTTTTGCATAAATTAAAAAAAAAAAACCAAAACTTACAATGCAAATAAAGGCAAAAATGTAAACAAATTGTGTACTGGATAAGTGTCAGCTTTAATATTTTAATAATAGTTAAATATTATTATTATTAGAAAATAAATAAATATAAAAATTTAATATAATAAAATCCATATAAAGTTTAAGAATATTTTCCATATTCTTTAGCCTAAAAAAACAATTGTAATTTTTAAGCCTGTACTTCTTACATACTTACTACAACTAGAACTTAAATTAACTTACTAACTTTGAAATTCTAACAAAAATCTTGTTGTACATACATTTCTCTTAAAGCTATTCTATTCCTATATATTTATTTTTTTTCTAAATTTACTTAATTTAAAAAACAACTACAACAATATTGCACAATTTATTTTATTTATTTTCAAATAAATCAATAAATATTTATCAAACAATTTCATGAAATCTCTTTAATAAGTTTTTTTTTGTTTGTTTGTTTTAAGTTAAAATAAATTTGTATTTCTAGTTTTTAGCTTAAACTTTGATTAAGTTTCAATATTTTTCTATGACATAGTAATTTTTGATATTTTATAAATATTTTCTTAAGGTGCTTCAAAGGGTGACCAGTTCCATATTACTGTGTATACTTAGCAGAGTAAACGATTATTTTATATTTTAACAAATGGGTTGGAAATAAATTTTATGTAAATTTTGAAAATTTTTAATTATTTTTAACATATTTAGACTTACAAACTTTTTTTTGCAATCCAGAAACTGTTTTAAAATGTTTCATTCTTTGATTCAATTTTGAAAATCAATATTGTCTTTTTAGATACAGTGCACTCCCGATAATATGAACTAATTAAAACCAGGCCAGTTCACTTTTGCAAGATTGTTCATATTTTCGAATGGCATCTAATTCCCATCTACAGTTACGGAAGGATAAAATACTTTAAAAATAAGCTGCTCACAATTAAAAAGCTTTTGCACTAAGTTCACATTTTAGAGTAGCCAATGGAAGCAAAGTAATTATATTATCGCGAGCGCACTGTATTACATATGTATGTACACTAAAAGCCTGATATAACGCATCTCCTTTAACGATAAATCCGCACAGAAAAATGTTTAACATTAAAACTGCCTTATATAAGGAACGTTTACAAAATGTTAGGCTTGATATAACAAATTTGAGACAAATACCATCAAACAGACGATCAAATCTTTACCATTATATCAAGCAATAAAGAATGAAACAAACATTTTCTATCTCTAAAGAACGATGAGTATAAAGATGAGCGATATTTCCATACCTGTGATTAAATCACTGGTTACAACTGTTACAGAATATTACAAATAACAGTTACCTTTAAGTCGTTCTTTCATATTTTTCAACATTCACTGGTAACGTTTTTGAAAAATCACTACAGTTGTACCTGTAGTAAGTAAGAGGTAGTTTTAATGTCGTTCTTTCACATTTTCCAAAATACTGTTAATTGTCGTTCTTTTATATTTTTCAACATTCACTGTTAACAACTGGAGAGAGAGTAACAGATATTTTTAATGTTGTTCTTTCACATTTTTTAACATACCCAGTAGTTTCGGGATCCGGAACTATAGTAATTTTGCCTATCACTTAGACTGGGAACTTGTTACTTCAGGAGCTACGTGACTAGTTATTTCAACATGTGCATGTCCTAAGCAATTTACCCTTTTGGGTTACAATGAGACTGTGTGATAGCTGGCCCAAAGTAGTCAACGCATTGGATTCACATACCGTTTACATAAGTAGTATAATCAGTTACCTTATTAGTTACTAGTTACTTGATAAGCTACATTTCATAGACAGTTCATTGCTTGTAAACAAACAATTATCTGACAACTCTCCAATAGATTTTATGTTATGTTAGGTTTCCAGGCAGCCGCGAAGTGAAAACAGGAAAGAGAGCAGCTCACGTGGGTCCCGGCAATATGTCCTTTTCCGTTACCTGAAAGTAAAAAGATAGCAAAAGAGGGACAGATAAAAATTAAAAAGAAATGTGGACAGTCATATGAGCTGAAAAGATTGAAATAAGTGAAGAGAGTCCGAAAAAAGAGAGGAGAGGAGATAAATTAAATGCGTACCAGTGAATTGGCGGTTATTAGGTCACTCTATGGAGATCTTTATAAAGGCATTAATGCACTCTAGCCTCATATTCGAGAGCTCAGAAAGACTAATTAAGGAACGATGTCCCAGATCTCCTGTCGTAGATCTCCTGATGATGGACAGTGACAAAGGAGTTGAAAAATGGTCTGTTCCTCCTCCTCATTTTGACAAATTTTGACTACAGAAGTGGATGTAGGGCAAGCCAAGCCAAGCCTCCTCGCATGGTTGCCAAAAGTGCAGTGTCCGGTAATGACCGCCACTACACCACTCAATTGTGAGCGTGTCTAGCCAAGAAGATATTTTGTGCGTCCACGATTCAGTCGGGGCCATATCATTCAGGTTATAGTATATGTGGGTTCACAACCCCATCTTGTCTAGGCGAGCTCATAGTAGATGTTACTAATATGAAGCTTACATTTGCATAACGGAATCCCACATAGGAAGTCTATGTTTCCGTCAGGCAGCATGTCACCCACACTATCTCCGTGTCCATGTACCCACTTAAGAACGACTGTTGAATGTCTCGCCATCCTGTTTAAGGATGCTCGGCATTCCCGGACCAAATTAGATGTTGTGTATACATCTATTAGAGATTTTATTGCAGTCTTACTTTTTTTAAGCCTTTTGGGAAAAGGTTTCCTGATGATCTGGCCAAAGCAACCAGTGAAATGCGCATAGGAACTAGCTTATTCCTTCCCAGGCTATAATAACGGCTTGAAATAAATCGTGAAAACTGCTGATCATTATTTCGGCAATTTTAACGATTTGTTTTCATATTAACAATCTCCCACAAGTTCGCAATAGGATTGAAATCGAGAGATTGAGCAGGCCAATGAAGAACTTGAATCTTATTGCTCTGCAGCCAAGTATTACAAACTTTGGAGGTGTGCTTAGGATCGTTATCCTTGGAACCTCCCTATAAGTGGAATCTCTTCACTGGCATAAGGCAACAATACATCTTTCCATATATCACGGTACATGAACCGATACATAATCCCATTAACTTTATGATTTGGCTCAATTTCTTGACCATAAAAGCAAACCCAGACCATTACATTCCCCCTCCATGTTTAATTGTTCTTTTGCTATACTTAGGCTTAAGTCTTTCTCCTTTTCGTCTGCGTACACGCGTTATTCCATCGGAACTTTTTAATTTGTATTTGGATTCGTCAGAGAACAGAATTGTCTTCCATTTTTGGACACTTCAGTTAAGGTGGGCTTTGGCAAACTCCAGTCTAGGTTTCTTGTTCTTAGCTGATATAAACGGCTTTTTTGCTGGTCGTCGGCTGAATAATCCTACTTCTACTGCTCTTCTACGGATTGTTCTTTCGCTAACGCATAATCTTAAACTTGTTCTTACTTGACTAGCTGATGCTGTAGGATCTTTTTGTATGGCTCATTTGATCAAGGAATCATTATATCGTGTGGTTTTACGCGGGCGGCCTCCAGAATGTCCCGGTGAAATACGACCATTCTGCAAAAACTTTGGAATCAGCCTGGAAATAACTGATCTGTTAATTGAATATTTTTTACTCAATTCATGCCGTGCCAGTCTTCAATAACTTTAATTTTAAATTCACTGGAGTACTTGTTTCTTGCCATCCATAGTTTTTTCACAATAAACTGTATAAAACTTAAATTATACAGACTACGCCTTCCTTTATTTTTATCTTCTGGAATTTTTAAATGCATCCGTTGTGAATCCCGTTAACTGACATTGCAAATATGCAGAAAAATAGTAAAATGTTTAAACATCTTATAAGGGGGTGCTTTTGTTTTGACCGTCCCGTACTGTTCCTAAAATTATCCTGTACTAAACGAACATTATACGAATATTAACAATATAAGTTAATAAAATATGTACAAAACCTTTTTTTATCAAAAAAAATATGATATAAAAAAATTAATGGAGGGAGTGCTTTAGTTATGACCTATACTGTGTATTACGAGCTGAATTAGCTGAATTTCAATGCGGAAGCAATTGGAAAATGCTACCATATAAAACGTTTGTTCACGCTAGAGAAACTACATACTGCTCCAGGAAGAAAGTTATCGAATGTAGAGTAAACTTTGCGCTAAAGCATCTGGAAAAAAGAAATTTAAGGCTCCTTTTATTGGAAAGGCAAAGAAACCTCACTCGTTGCATAAGAAATTGTTGTCTGTACATAATCATCATTCAAGTAAAGCATGGATATTTTTGAATGATAGAATAATTTTTATAACCGAAATTCCTCTTCAAATAACCCTCCAATTAGCTTACAAGTTATTTAAAAATGAAATCTCAATAAAGTATTGATTTAATTTTTGTGTAAAAATACAAGGGCGGGTCAATAACTTTTTTTAATCAACTTTTTTAATGAAACACAGGTTTTTGGCTAAAAAATCATTTTATTTTTCAACATAGTCTCCTTTCAAAAAATAAGATTTTTTGAGGTCATCAAAATAGTATTTGTTTGTGATATGATTTTATCGTTGAAGACAAATCTCTTTCCGTCGAACCATTTCATCAGTTTGGGAAACAATAAATAGTCACTCGCAGCTAAATCCGGAGAACAGGGTGAATGAGGGAAAAACTCGTAGCCTAATTCATGATTTTCTGCCATTGGAACTGCATATGTGTGCACCCTTGTATTGTTCTGGTGTAAAATAATGCCCAATCGACCCAATAATTTGTCGTAATATTCGCAATTGATTGTTCTACCCATTTGAAGATTCAATGTGCATTATACCGCGTGTATCTAAAAAAACGGTCCCCATGACTTTATTGGCTGACAAACCCAGCTTGGCCTTCTTCGGCGCCGACTCACCCCGCTAATCTCACGGCGTTGACTGCTGTTTGGTACCTGGTGTATGGCGGTGGATCGACGCCTACGAAACAGCGCAAAAACTTGTACATTATGCGGTTGAAAAACGCCAAACACTCCTTGCGAAGTTGTTACACGATTGCATTTGTGGTCGATTGTAAGCGAACACGGCATCCATCTTGCGGAAAGCTTTATCATACCCAAGTGATCATTCAAATGTGAGATATCTGTGGCTTGTACAATCTCCGATTGGGCAACACAATATCGTGAATTTTTCAATTGTTTCGGGTGTAGAGACCTCAACTGGGCATCCAGAATGTTCCGCATCTTCCGTGCAAGTACGGCCACATCGAAATTCAGTAAACCATGTTTTTACCATTGAAATTGATTATGCATAGTTCCCAAAGTACTTATCAAGTTTAGCCTTGGTTTGAGTGAAGGCATTTTGCCGCAAAAAAATAATGCTTAATAAAAACACGAAATTCACTTTTTTCCATATTCTCCTTAAGTCACACGGAACTTTGCTATCAAACTAAATGACGCAGCTAGTTCACATTTTGACAGAAGTCAACTGACAGATATCTGTTGGCAGGAGCTTTCAGTCAAGAGGCGGTAGATTCAAAAGATCACGGATTTAATGACTCTACTCATGGATTTATTGTCTCTATTCAGTTCAACAATTTATTTTTTCAACAATTATTTCAAGTTATGAGTTCCAAGCTATTCTAGCAATTAGAGTTGGTCACCCTTGAATTTTATATAAGATTTTTCAACATTTTTGTTTGCCAATTATTGTCTAAATACAGCTTCGCAACACATTTGATAAAAACTTTTATAGAGTCATATAGAGATGGTTAAAAGTGACTTTAAAATTTTAACTCACAATTCATTTTAAAATTGAGATAAGCATGTCAAAGCATGACAGCAATATATTAATCTAATTTAATCATTCGGCTGCAGGTTGTCAATGTATGGATGTATGAATATTTTTAATTATTTTGTTTACAAATATGTAAAATTTATATTTTGGTTTTTATAAAGTATTGTGTTCCATATCTTCAGCTTAACGGAAATTACCAAAATTTAATTCAAAATGCTAGAATAAAAAACACAAGAAATTCTGAATTATTTCATTTTATTCAATACTTATTCATACAACTCACTCACTTTAAACCTTTAAACATTATTTCACAGCATTTTACATAACATTTCAACTGTGCTTATCACGTTTACATTTACAATATTTATAAACTTTTTGTATGGCAAAAAGTTAAAGTCTTTTATATCAAACCGATCTGATTCTATCCTGGCAAGCAGTCTTTTACAATTCCAACCGCTAAAAGAATTCAACACGTTTCAGCAGACAGCCATCTATCTAATAAATATTTTTCAATAACGTGTGCTGTATTCAAAGCGATCAAACATGGCAAATTGAAATTATTATGTTTTTTTTTTTATTGATTTTATCCATATTTTTAGCTACTGCTTTAAAGTTTTTAATTTAGTTAATATTTTCTAACTCCAAATCTACGTATAATGTAATATTATGTAAAATATGATGATAACAAAAAAAAAAAAATAATTGATTTAAGAAAATCTTTTTAAAAAAAGTTATGTAAAAATTATATGGAAAATAAACCTAAAACTTGTTTGAAGAAATCTAAAATACATCTCCTTGCTCGATATTTTTTTTGAAAAATTTCAATTGTATTAAAACAGATTTAAAGGTTTTAGTTAGATTTAGCAAAAACTATAAAGCATATTTTAACAGGAAACGATTTTCATTGGATCATAAAATTTGTTTATCTGTGTAACAGCGGATTAGAGCTACTAATATGTACAGGGTCCTTCATTACGCACTTTTTCTTTATCTTTAAATTTAAATAAAACAAAGAGTGTGTGAGACATCACCGACATTTTTTATTCATTTGAAAAGCCTATCAATGTCATTATGTATGGAATATAACAGCGTGGAAATGTCAGCCATGGGTTTGCTGGGTGGCGCGCCATTATCCGACTCTGGCGCATAAATCAGGCTGAAATTTACCGATGACATGTGTTATGTTGGCTTATTCGCACAGGCATGCTTATAGAGCAGGGAAAGGCAACCTATACTATTACATTCTACGATTGTATTAGTTATACTCTCTATCCGCTCTCACCAAGAATCTGTGTTGCCAGTAAACATTCGACTCTTTTCCCTAATTAGAAATGTAAAATCTCATATTGTTCATAATACATCTTAAACAGTTGGGAAAATTTGTTTTTTCTCTGGCAACGCTGATTCTTAAATTGTGCGATAAACAACCTGCTTGTTTAAATGCTCAAGCTAGACTGATTAAAGTTGTTTATTTCTCTACAATGCGTGTACACACGTACGTAAGAGAAGAGTAAAGGAAAAATGCGGCGCCCATCATTTGCCTTTCCCTGTTATAGAGACCCACAAAAAAAGTCTGATGGGATTAAATCACACGATCTCGTTGGCCAGTTCACGTCACCTCCACGTAAGATGACCATCAAACCAAATGATCAAATCGCTTATGCAGAATGTCATGAGCTATGTGGCACTTAGCGCCGTCTTGTTTAAAGCACATGTCATTGGTGTCAATATCATCCAATTGAAGCCAAAATAAAATGTCCTAAATTGGATAGCGCCCCCCTTGAAGGTGATGTACTGGCCAACGTCGTTCTCAAAGAAAGACCGATGACGAAGGCAGCCCATAATCCACACTAAACAGAGACTTTTTCGGGATGCATTGGACGCTCTTGCATCCTATGTGAATTTTTATAGACAATTTTGTCGATTTTGGGACTAAGCCTCACCTTACGAAGCGAGCGGAACGGTGCCCGAACAGAACACTCATTAATAATTAGTAATTACTTCTCTTGATTTATATCGAGCTTTCTTAGAGATCGCACTATACGTTTTATATGGGATCTCATCAAACAAGTTCAAGATAAATTCAGGGGTACTGCAAGGCTCCGTTCTTTCTCCTACTCCTTTCCTTTTTTTCTAAACAACCTTCTATGTCAAACTTTCCCATAATCGGAACCTTGTGACAATCTCTGAATGATATCACGCAAATAGGGTCGCTTACAACACTCGCAAGACTCAGTGTTGCTAAACGAACGACAGACCTTGTCGTCTCATCTTTATTTAAGGGTGGTGTAAATATTGTTGAATCAGACGTACTTTACTATCTGGGCTTGATAATACAATGTGATGTCCGCTGGTCTGAACTCATGTCTCAAGTGTCGAAAGAAGCATTTAAGTGTCTCGGTTTTCTGAAACATTGTAGGAATTACTTCGCTCCATATGTTCTCTCCTCACTATTTACATCACCTATATCCGACCGAAAATGGAATACAACACCCATGTATGAACTGGTGCTTCAAAGTCTATTTCGGTGCTTCTCCACTGCGTACAGAAGAGGTCGAAGGTGATTATTAGTGACAGTAGGGTAGGCGCGGATCCAGGTCAACCATTTGGGGGGGAAATCAAAATTTGTTCTACATTTTTCTTTTTTTCTTAATTTTTGTATGAAAACTTTTCGGTTTTGGTGGGGAGGATTCCTATTTCACCCCCTCTGAATCCACGCCTGCTATTGGGTATCCAACTCTGTTGATTCGCTGGAGCTCCAACGCAATGTGGTCTGCGTTTCACTGTTCTATCGGTTCTACAATCGAATGAGTTCTGATGAAATAAGGGAACTTGTTCCTGATACCCGCAGATGTTCACGTTTTTCATCTAGAACACAATAAAGCCAAAATCCGTTCTTTAGCGGTACTGTGCGTATGTGGAACAAACTTACCGCCGACGGCTTTCCTGTCATTTTCAATATAGGAAAGTTAAAATCGAATATCCGAAGAAACACTACTTCCTCTTTCCGCCTTCCCATAACCAATTTTCCTGAGTTTTGAGTTTCAAAAAGAAAAAAATAGAAAATTTCGATAGTCCCTATAGGAAGACCCTTTATTATTATACATTTTAGGAATTTGGGTTAAGTTTAAAGTCAAGAGTTAGTTTTGTATATTTAAATCCTTTATATTGTTTGTATTACCTTCAAATCCAGCGAAATCCTGATTCAAAAACAGAAAGTAATTTGTCCACTGATCCTTGTTATACAGTAAAAATTAATAAATAACTCAAACAATTTTAGTTTACAAGGCAAATTCTTGATTGATTTTTAAAAAGCTCCTTAAGCTGCCAAACATTTAAACACAATCTTTCATGACGTTTCGGGGCATAAATGAAACTAGGTAGGTAACTGAGAGCCAAAAACCTAAGTCTGTTGAAAAAAACCTAATTCATGAGAATGTATTTCATGTATTTTGCATGTGTGAAAAGAGAGTAATTTTTTCAATTTTGCTCTCTCCTTCCGTTTTATGCGTTTATTCTATCTTTCGGGGTTTCTTTACTAAACAAGTTTTAAAGTTTTTTTCCAATGCTCATGCAATTATTTTTTAACTAAATCTTTGAATGAGTATTATTAATAAATATTTTTTTATAAGAAGCTTAAACAAAAAAATTTAACAAAGATTTTTTATAAAAATTCATATATGTAGCTAAAACAAACAATCCCAAATTAATAATAATAAAAGAAACTATATTAAATGCTATAAATAACAAAATTTAATATTTATATAAGAAACCAATAAAAAAGGTCGCCCCCAAATTGAACAACAACAACAAAAAAAATTCCTTTAAAATTAAAAACCAACAAAAATAAAAACATTAGTCAACAAATTTTTGCAACAAATAAGATTTAATATAATTAAATAAGTAAATAAATAAAACATGAAAAATAAAAGCTGGATTAAATGCAAAAACTTTAACAAAACAAATTGAACTTATTAAAAATATATTAAAAACAAAATGTCCTCAAAAAAATTATAAATAAATAAATTAAAAAAACCATAGCATAGCATTATTATAAAACTAAAAAAAAATTAACAAAAAAAAACTGATCTTTTTTTCAAAACAAAAAAACAAAAAAAAAAAAACATTTTTTGATAGTAAAAATACTTTAAGTATTTTTTCAAATTTTAATTAAATAAAAAATTTAAACAAAATTAGTCAAAAGATAAAAAAAACCAAACAAAAAGATAACAACTAAATTATAATAAATAATAAAATCCTTTTTTCAGCTATTTTCATAATTGCAATTATTTTTTTAGCATTGCAAATATTTCGAATACAAAAAAACCAAAAAATTATTTGAAATATAAACAAATAATTAAATAAAACAAAATAAAATAAAAACTCGTAAACAAATTATTAATACACAAAACTAGGCACGAAATAAATAAAATTATTAAGTAACAAATAAATTTAATAAAAATTATTGAAAATTTTTTCTTTGTTTTCTGTTGAGTTCTCCAAATATAGTTTAAAAACAAACAAATTGTGTAAAATACATTTTATTTTAGTTAAACTAATATTTTTTGTTTAATAAATAAAAATATATAATTAAAAAAAACCCTTTTAAAATAATTTTCTTTTTTTTGTATTTAAATTTAATTTTCTTTCAAAAGCTTGAAAACCAAAACAAGAAAAAAACCAATATATTTATTCCAAACCAAAAAAAAAAAAATATGTTAAAATAATCTTTTTTCAATAAATTGAATTAAAAAAATCTTGTAAAAATGTTGTAGTTTTATTTCATTAAGTTTGGGGTTACACGTTCAGGTTTTAATACACTGACACTTTTAAAATTGAACTGAACATCCCAGCAGTTAAACAAGTAGTCAATGTATCCCATATAGACAGTAAATGTCACTAATGTCTAATCACTTGTCAGACTCCAATTTATATTTTTTGAGTGATTTGCCACGTACCTATGTGCTGTTTGCAGAGAGAAGTCAATTGGTTACTTTATACATCCCATCAAACTTAGCGTGAAGTCGATTGTCACTTTAGTGTCTCTAAGTAACCTATAGTGTATTCACTTTAAACATTTATTTTGTACTGTACTTTAGAAAGTACTTATTTTACCCACCATCAGTAATATATTGGAGAGTTATCTGAGGAAGATTTCTTTATAAGCAATCGGTTATTGGACTCTCTATGATATGACTTTCTAACTAACAACTAACTAGTTATGTAGCTGATCAAGTAACCAGTTAGGTAGCTGGTAAAGTAACTGTCTGTATGTTACCAGTATGTGAATCTAATGCGTTGACAACTTTGGTCCATCTATCTCATTGTAATCAAAAAGGGTCAAAATAACTAGTTACGTAGCTATTCACTAGTTCGGGACAGTCCCCTAGTACTGCTGGGATGTTTGAAATATTCTCTTTCAAGTTGGTATTTTAATTTCAATCAAGAACACAACTGATTATAATTTTTTGGGGAATTTGTAGTTTTTCCATTTGTAAATATTCTGCGCAATATAAAACCATTTATATATGGTGGTGTAGGGACAATATACAAAAATATTGTCCCACGCTCATCTAGAATTACTTTCTGAGTCGATTAAGCGATGTCCGCCCGTCTGTAATCAAACTACAGGCGCAATTTCAAAGATAATTCGACAAAGTTTTATTGAATTTGGTTAGAATCGGTCCATTATTTCTCCTAGCCCCCATACGAAAAACATAGTGAAAACAGTTAAGCTTACATAAATGTCTTAGCTATATAAGTATAAGTCGAACTCGCACCACCAAATTTTGTGACGATCGGTCAATAATTAGTCATAGCTCCCATATAAGGCCCATTTCCGAAAATAATTTTAATGAGTATAGATTTCTTAAAAATGTCGGTATTCAAATAAAATTCAACAATAAATTTCCTACATCAATACACTGTTGATTGTAGACCTTGGTATAGACCAATGACTTCAAATAATCTCGTAAAAATATTCTAAACAGACGAAGTGTTAAATCACACTATCTATGGGGTAAATTCTGATCACCGAATCAAGAGAGTCATTTCAAAATTGAAATTTAAAAATTTTGCCATACTTTGGTCCGCTTTTTTAAAATATTGGGCGTACGTTTGTTAGTTACACAACTAAAGTACCAATAATACACAAAAGATTTCAGAACAATAGCAATTATGAATCGAAAAATAAACGATTTTCAGTTTAAAAATTCAAAAAATAGATTTTTTCTGTTTTTTGAACGAAAAGGAGACTTAACTCTATTTTTATTAAAAAAAACTTTCTTTAAGAACGTATAACAATGTTATGTTTTTCTGTAAGGTATGTTTATGGAGAACATTTTGTTACAAAAAACATGTCCTATTTTTTGAACATGTCGCCCTACCCCCTTAGGAATTTTACCAATTTTGTTATAAAAATTTAAAATTTGGGCCACAGAAAACGGAAAACAGCTTTGCAAACCCTGATGTATTCCCTGTGTATCCCCAAAGTATTTTCCTACCCCCCAAGGAAATGTGGACACTATGGGTTAAATTGTAAAAATACCATTTTTGGTATTTTCGCTCCGATTTTTAGGAATTACGGGATTCCCTTTGACCTTTTGACAAGTTTTTTTTACACTTTGTTATAAGGAATGAAAAATTTAAAAAACGTTGAAAATTTCATTGAGTTTTTCATAAGGATTTTATTACATATTTATTGAGTTTCTAAAACTAAAATTTGTATTAAAATTTTAATAGGATTTAGATAATTTAATTTTTTATATTATACAACAAAATCTTATGGAGTCAGCCGAGAAAATGGAATTAGAATCGTTTGTCTTTCAACAGGATAATGATCCTAAGCAAACGTCGCACATTGCCAAATAATTTTTTTATAATAATGGGATCCAAAAGTTGGATTGGCCGGTTCAACAGGACTAACATCGCAAACTTTAGGACAGAGATGCAAAATCAATGGGCAATGATTTTTCCCGAGACGTTGGCGAATTCGGTCCATAGCATACCAAACCGACTTTGTGCTGTCATTCAAAATAAAGGAGGGAACATAGATTATTAGTTAGAAGTTAGAATTCTATATCAGGGTTGATTTAGTTTCAAGTTTTTGCTTTTTTTCTTTCAATTGTCGTATGTGAAATACATTTAATTTACATAAATACTTTAAAATTTTGATTTGTTCTTTGTTTTATGTTTCAAAGCTAGTTTATATTTTTTTTTTTATTTCATTACTAGTTTACATATTATTATAATATTTTGAAGCTATTTCACAAGTGTTGTTATTTTTTGGAGCATATCGCTGGTATTTACTCATTTCTACTTTCAATTTCACTCTCACTGCTCAAGTCGACTCTAAAACACCTCAACTCTAAAAATGCGAAATTTCATTGAGATACCTTATACGATTCGTAAGTTACAGAACTTACAAAAATGTAAAATTCTGTAACCACTATGCAATATTTAACAAATTTTTAAATCACTAATTGAATAACCTTCAAGATATTTTCTTTCGTCACTTTAGTACAAAAACTCGCATGCGCTTTGGTTTAAAGTTTTACTATAAATAGCTGATGCAAACGCGTTAAATTTCTGCAAACAGATACACACACTTGCGTTCCATTTAAATAGTAGAGTTTTAGTTATTAGTGCGCATGCCTGAGCAAAAGAGAATTTTACTCAGCAACAACAACTGTCTTGTATGTATGTGCTTAAGCAGCGTTGTCAACTATTTTTAACCAAAACGCGCTAAAAAGCGCTAAAAATTACATTTACATACAAAATCACGAAAAACAATATTAAAATCAACTACAAATAGTAGATTTTACATTGAAATATTATTTTTAAGTTAAATATTTCAGTAACATTTTTGATTGAATAAAATACTTCTTAAGTTTTTTTGGATGTAGGTAAACATTCAGAAAATATATCTCTACATTTTTTCATAGCAAAATTTGTTGGAAATTTAGTACAAATACCATTTTTAATTTTTTTTTATGAAACAGATATTGAAAATAATACTTTCAAACAAAATTCGATAATTCAGATTAATACAAATATAAGGTTTTATGTTTGTTTTTCTTATACATATGACTTTTTCCCACCAACGATTGAAAATCATGATCTAAAAAATTTGTTCAAGAGATTTTCCCAAAATAAATTCGGATTTGAACCCGTCATTCCGAAAATTTCAAATGCCATGTAATATAATCTTTGAGGACGAACTGAAATGGGCCAAGGAATCGTGCCGTTCATAATAAAATTATCGATTTTGCCAAAAAACAACATTTTATGAAATCACAGAAATGTTGACTGTCCACCTTTTCTGATGATCTGAAGTAATTTTGGAAGTGATATTACATAGTATTCATAACATGAATCTTTCATATTAAGTTCATATTTTATATAAACTAATTAAATTAGCATTTCTTAATTTTGTTTTGAAATAACTCATCACATTATCGTATTTTGCTTTAAAATGTGGAAAGCATAACAAATTAATAACAAATACTGAAAGTTTAATAAAAGGAATTTTATTTAATGATATTTTATTCAGAGTTCTTCTATCCAAAATGATTCCGTCTTTCTTTATTGCTTCATTGGCATAATTGTAAATTTTTAATTTTTCAAAAAAAGCGCTATGAGGAAAAAATGCGACTTTTGTGTTATCAAAAAGCGCTAAGTCTAGCGCGAAAAGCGCTAAATTGGCAACGCTGTGCTTAAGTACTGCTTTGTCAACGAAAAACTCACCTAATATTTGGACATGCGCAATGTACATTCATTTTCAAGTTTTAGTAAAAAATTTGTTTACAGTTTTAGTATAAATACAAGCTGCATGCATACAGCGATATTTATATTGGTTTAGTGCACCAAGTTGTCAACAGTACAAGTGGAATTTGCGAATTTCAAAAAAAAAAGAAAGGGAATTTATTTAATTACGAAATTTATTATATCAATTAAAAATTTATTTGAATTTGCTTCAATCATCAAAATGATTTTATTAATTAAATTAAATCTAATACATATTATTGAAATAATTTTAAATTTAGAGTCCACATTTTCTTCGGTGCTGGGAAAATACTTTGGAAATAAATAGGGATCACATCAGGGTTTCCAAAACGGCTTTTCATTTTCATTCATTAGGTCAAATTCCAAAAGGCGTACGGACGACATATTCTAAAACTACATATGACATGTTTTTTTTATACCAAATTGTTCTTCGTAAAGATATCTTACAGAAAACATAAAGTTGTTATATGTCCATAAGGAAAGTTTTTATTAAATAAAAAAAGAGTTGTCACATTTTCGCCCAAAAAACAGCACAAATCTACTATTTTTTTAATTTTTAAATTGAAAATCGTTTATTTTTGAATCCGTAATCGACATTGCTCTGAACTCTTTTGCATATTATTGGTAACTTAGTTGTCTAACTAACGAAAAAAATTTAAGTTCATTCGGTTCAAAAGTTGGTCGTATATTTTAAAAAAAGCAGCTCAAGGTATGACAAAATTTTAAAACTTAAATTTTGAAATGCCTATAACTCGGAAATTAGGGTACCTTTACATCTCAAAGGTACCCTAATTTGAGCCCCCATAGCGCCGCGCCTGGAGCATTTGTAGCATCCATTTTAATAGCTTACACTCGAATACTCCTTGGCTACGCCAATGTCAAATATTATCCCGATTGGACCAGCCGTTTAGAAATGCCAGATTTATTTCCAAAAACTTTTGATTCTGCCTCACTGTGCACTGTAAAGTCAGATTTTGATATTTTGTTTAAATACAATTTTAATAAAATGTATTAGATTTAATAAATAATGTAATTTTGAAGCAAATTCAAATAAATTTTTAATTGATATATTCAATTTCCAAATTAAATAAACTGACTTTTTAAAAAAAAAAAAAAAATATTTTTTTTTTTAAATTTGCAAATTCCATTTGTATTGTTGACAGTTTGGTGCACTAAACCAATATAAATATCGCTGTATGCACACAGCTTGTATTTATACTAAAACTGTAAACGAATTTTTTACTAAAACTTGAAAATGAATGTGCATTCCGCATGTCCAAAAATTAGGTGAGTTTTTTGTTAACAAAGCACTACTTAAGCACATACAGGACAGTTGTTGTTGTTTATTAAAATTCTCTTTTGCTCAGGCATGCGCAGTAATGACTAAAATTCTATTATTTAAAAGGAACGCAAGTGTGTGTATCTGTTATTAAAAATTTAACGCGAGTGCATCAGCTATTTATGCTAAAATGTTAAACCGAAGCGCATTGGAATTTTTGTACTAAAGTGATGAACGAAAATATCTTGAAGGTTATTCAGTTAGTGATTGTAAAATCTATTAAATATTGCATAGTGGTTACAGACTTTTTTTATTTTTGTAAGTTCTGTAACTTGCGAATCGTATGAGGTGTCTTAATGAAATTTCGCATTTTTAGAGTTGAGGTGTTTTAGAGTTGACTTGAATAGTGTGAATTTTGGTACATCTGGGAGGTTGTGGGTGGATATCTAAAGTGGGTGGTTACATATATAAAATAATAGTTTAATACATTCTAAGAAACTGTGTCTTAGAAAAGAAAGAAAACATTTAAAATATTAGTATTATGTAAAAGATCTTTGAGAGACGCTAGTGTTATCCCAAAAATGTTCAAAATTTTGTAATTTGTTGCAAAAATTGTAAGTTCTTTTAATCTACAAATATACATATGTATCGAATAAAATCTAAACTAATATTTAAAAACTTTTTTCCAAAATCTCTGTCCACCTAGTCGTGAAAAATAATTATGAAATGATTATGAAAATTTCATAAATTTTGACAAGAATTTAACTTTTTTTTAAATTTAACTCCAAGATTTAAAATATATTGTAATTGTAATATTAATAAGAACTGGCTTCAAAAATGACTTATAATAAGTTTTTAAATTGTTAAAAACGGCCAGCAATTGTCGAATATAGTGATTTTTAAGTATATCAATAAATTTAAAATTTCACATCGATGTTTTCAAATTTCTTCACAAACTATAGAAAATAGATCTGACATATAATTATTACCTGTACGCTCAAAAACGTGGACAACGGAGCAGATTTTGTTAAAATATTCAATTTTTAGTAGCAGTTGTTTATTCAATTACACAAAAATTATATTAATATTAGGTCTGTTCATTTACTTTCCCAGTAAATACTTGCAACGAGAGAATAAAATCAAAATATACAAAATTACTCTCTCAAATTCTCAAAAATAGTAAAAAGTAAATGAACGCTTTTCCAGTAACAAAAAATTTATACACACAATTTTCATATTTTTTCCTTTTAAAATGTATAAATATTCACATTTTCTTCAATTTTATTTTTTTCACCACAAAAATAAAATTGTAAATAAATAAACAATAACACAAAACATATGAAATATAAGCTGCTAACTATTACAAGTTCAAAATAGAACTTGTAATAGTTTGCAACGAGAGAACACTCTCTAAAATTTATACGCTCTTGATTTTTTCTCTACTTGCTAGTTTTTTGAGTTAACGAACGCTTTTCCAGTAACAATTGTTACTAACTAGTAACAACTTTTAGTTATTGAACAGAGCTATTATGTTTTCAAAATAATTTTTGTTAAATATGTGGGAAACAAAAATACATTATCAACTACCGCACCACGGGTAGCACGGTAAGGCGGGTAAGGGACTTTCTTTCCAACCACTTCATTCTAAATACTTCTTAACAGGTATTGCAACATACGGCCAAGTGTTGTCATGATGTAATATTACAGTTTCATGTTTGCCAGCATATTCTGGGTGTTTTTCGGCCAATGCTCACTTCAAACGAATCTGTTGTGTTCGGTACAAGTTCCCTGTGATGGTCTGGCCAGATTTCAGCCGCTACAGAACATCCCACCAAATACAGAGCATTACCTTCAAAAGTATTGCACTTTTTCATAATAAAAAATTTGTATAAATTTTCTTAGTATTTTATTTAACAACAAGTCAATGGTTTAAAAAGTGCAATATTCTTGAAGTACGGCGTTTTAAAGTGGCATATATTTGAATTTAATTGAGATATTGGCTTGAAATTTGTTTTGTAAAACCAAAAATTAACTTATCTAAATAAGGGTCCACAGTTCTTTCAGGGCTATGAAAATACTTTGGGGATAAATAGAGAACAAATTAGGATTTCTGCTTTCCATTTTTTGATCCCTGCTTTGGGATTTTAGAACATTTGACCCCATCTTGAAATTTATATAAAAAAATAGGTCAAATTCCGAAGGGCGTAGGGCAACATATTCGAAAAATAGGACCTTACAGAAAAACATAAAATTGTTATATGTTCTTAAAGAAATGTATTTTTTTTATGAAAAAAGAATACAAAGTAAATTAAAGAGAACATTAGATATAATAAATTACAGCTTTGAATGTCGTTCCTAGGAATGACATCGATAACGCGGTGGCAGGATATCAAATAGATTTCGAAGTTAAAGGTTCAAAACTGAGATCGAGATGTAGTAACAGACTAGTACCTAATACATTGTTGTTATTGCTGGGTTGACAGCCCTTGGCCGAAGGTCTTCGGAACAATCCGGTACGTAGTACCGACTATCGTGGGAATGTGAATTCGATCGCAGCTCGTATATGACTGCTTTGAACGACATTCATAGAGAAGCCATCAATTCCGCTGTTGCAGGAAACCGTTTGAATGTCGTACTTGGAGGTCGCCCACCACCGATAGCAGACGCCGAGAAGATTCTGCCACATACTACAAGAGTCGTTCTGGCACAACTAAGATCGGGATGGAACAACAGGCTTAATGCCTTCTGGTCCCGCATACACCCTCCACATATTCAACTGTCGAGCCAACCCTACTTCACTACGTCCAGTGGATTTATGGACATACCCAGTAGAAGTAGCACAATTCCTTGGACCCCCTGATTAAATATTATAATAACAACAATAACCTACTACATCATAGACTTTACTGTTCTGTTTATTTTTAAATTTATCAACTGCCTATCCAATATAACTTCACTTCGTCAGTTGATTCCGGAGGTGTCATCCAGTTATATTTTTTCGATGACATTTTTGCTAATATGTTCACTGTGAGTGACACTGAAAAATTATCAATGATGAATTGGTTCTGGATGACATGTGATTCGAGGTCACCTAATATTCAGTTTTGTTGATTTGAAGTGTCCAGCAATACCGTCCGTTTTGACCAATCCAGTCTTCTTTGTGTAAACGAGTGACTGACTCTGAAACTTCTTTAAAAGAACATTCCAAGAGTGCGATATTTTATTGCCGAAGTTCTCACCAGAACGTTTGAAAAGGCCATAAAAAGAGCCAAATGGTCATCATTGACCATAACCTCCATGATCAATTATGGACCGACCGATCCTCACAAAAGTTGGTAGAAAGATTAAGGTTCATGTAGAACTTGTTCATGTTCAATTTCATCATTTTAAGTTACTTATGTAAGTCCAAATCATTTTCTCATATTTTACAAAACCTAGCCGAACACTTTCCAAAAATTTAAAAATCTTTGAAATTCGATGGGAAATATAGAAATGCCACGTGTTTAAAAATTTTACATGTCGAAAGTACTCCACTTTGAGCCAACATAGCGGAGCATTTGCAGGATTTTAATAACTTAAACTCGAATACTCCTTGTCCACGTAAAATTTTATCCCGATCTTAGAAATGTCAGATTTTTTTTCGAAAAAATGTTGATTCTGCCCCACTGTGTGATGGTATTGACTATATCTCTTATAGTATACTATATTTTAGATATTTTTAATTAACATCATATGGGAGGGACCACGCACTCTGTGGCTACTACTCCCATTTTGGGTCAAATATTTATACAAACGGTGGAATTGCTCATGTAAAATTTGAGGAAGATATTTGATCTGTAAAATAAATTTGTATGGTAGGTACCACACTCACATTAAATGTATAAAAGTAGCCTATAGTTTATTCCAGACATTCAGAAACATACAGTAAAAAGTTCAACCAACTTTAAACATACACACATTCACTTTTATATATATAGATAAGCTTTTTTTGCCTGCATATTTTTATTTAATTGTGATGGATGACTCATATTTCTGGCCTAAAATCAGTTTTAATATTAAGCAAGACTAGAATTTTTGTATGAAAATCTCTGAAAATGTAATCAAGAAAAGTAGATTGATATGTGATTATTCATGTTTTTGAGCAAAAACCTTTTTTTTATATAAAAAACTTCAAAATTGTAAATATGTGCTTAATCGAGAAAAATACATTGATTTTTGATTAATCCTATTTCTGACTTAAAATCAGGCTTAATAAAAAATTAAAAAAATAATCGAAAATTTTAGTTGAGAAAAGGAGCTCGATCTGTGATCTCTTATATTTCAAGTAAAGTATTGATTATTTAAGTATATGAAAATTAATAAGATCTTAAAACGCCAAAAAGTTTGTAAATAATCACTCATATATTAATGATTATAAATAAACGATTATTTTTCTGATATTAAAAGTGTCAATCGTTTATGTTTCTGATTTGGCAGCTCTTTTTACCAATTCAATTTTAATTATAACTAAACTAGCTAAAATATATTTTGAAATATGTATAAACCACTTCAATCAGTGGATTGGTACCATATGGAGACCTATAAAACCACACCACAATCAACAACACAGGAAATGCTTCAAATGGGCAGAGCAATCAAGCAAAATTGTAATATTGTTAGCAAAAAACAATTTAACTTTCAATCGTAAGTCTTTTCATTTAATATAAATAAAATCTGTATTTACATTACAAATAATACAGCTTCAACGTTGAAGTCAGGAAAATCGAGCATCCCAAAGAAATACCTTTAACCACATGCTACAAACGGGATTATGCGGCACCTTATGACTACATTTGTGTGTCACAGCCATTTAAGGATACTACGCCCAATCACTTTTGGAACCGCAAACCTTTAAATGATTTTGCTTTGGAACGAGTGACTTCTTCAGAATTTAAGTTTATGGATGATCATTTGATTAATGTAACGCCTGAGCGACGAAAAATTAACTTTTTTAGACAGTTGCGGTGGGTGAGGATTGGCTTTTTAGTTTATTTGTTTTATTTTATTTTACTTTAATTGATTTTTATTTTTAGCAATCATCATTATCCACTAGTTTGAGTAGCTGTGTGATTGTGGAGATTTTAAGAGTTTTTATAAAACGATTTTTCATTAATATGATTTCAATAAAATAATATTTTTAAACTTTGTAAATAAGCTAGTAATCGTAATATTAAATCACCAATAACTTTGTTAATAAGCGATCGATCAAACAAGCTAACGGGGTTAACAAAACCTATGCTATCGGTCAAATTCTGATTGATTTATGCGCTATAGTCATGGAAAATTAGACATTTTGGATGAGCGACAATAGGTGAAGCCGCGGCGGACATTTGCACGATGTTAAATTCCATACATAATTGTATCGATAGGACTTGCAAACAAATGAAAAATGTCACATTTTGTTTTATTTGAATATAGGGTACTATTTTTAAATTCCGGAAAATAAAATATCAAAAGTTTGTTTTTGCTTTCTTGAAAATTCGATTATTTTTAAAAGGAAAAGCATCTCATAATAATTTTGGACATAGGGTAGAACCATGGTACAATCAGTTACCAGGTACAATTATTAGAGAGAGTTTCCAATGTTCACCCCTAAAACGTCAAACTATGTATTTAACTTAACTTTTCTTAATTTGTTACTGCGATATTTAATAAATTTATAACGTTTAAACTGAACTTAGACACATTTATTTAACAAAAATATTGGTTTTCTTTAATTGTTGTTTGAAATTGAATTTTTTTGTAACAAAAATTTGAATTCAATTATTTTTTTTAGACATTTCCTTTTCATATTTTTTCATTTTCTTTTGTTTGACTTTATAGGGAATGTATAATTGAGAACGTACTTTCTAATAATTGTACCTTGCTAGTTCTGCCATGCTCTTCACAATATCATTTTAAAAAATTGACTGCATAGCACTGTTGCCAGGGGAAGCTTGGAAAAAGTTACAAATTTTCTCATTAAAAGTTACATTTTTTCAGAAAAAGTTACATATACGAATTCTTCCCAAATAAATACTATAAACATATTATTAGGTTTAATAACATATAACTAAGAATAATAATTTTGTCCGTATTCAACCAGATACTGTAATCAGAGTACGATATCTAGCACGAAATATAGTAAATTTTATTATAATTTCGATATAATACGGTAACTCGACCCGAGTTTTTTTAAGTTTTAAATATTTTCTACACAACATTCTTTAGATTGTAAACTTAATCCCGGTATTTGTCAGCACCTAAATCAGGGACTCATGATAACTATTATTCAAATTAGGAAATTGACTTAATAAATCATTAAATCTTTCTGATTAGGTTTTTTTTCTAAATTGTGGTCAATCTCCTAGATAAATTTTTTCCAACGGTAACAAGTAATATTGATTTGAAAATTAAATTTCAAAATCAAACGTTGTTTTTTTATCAATAAATTCTAAATATTTACTTGCGATTGTTATTATAAATTGCTTAACTCTGCAAAATAAGTAGCAACTGCTTTTATTTTTCTGTTCAAATAGTTTAAAAATTTCTATAGTGTATGAAAAGAAATCCAAAAATATTTTTGTTATGCCGATTTTTAAACTATCAATTCTCCGGGACTTTAGTAGGGGTTTTAAACATTTTAAAGCGAAAATAATCCTATAAAGGTGTGTGTAGCTCTAAAGTTGCGTTTACACTTGATTTAAATTAAAGCTATCTTGTTACTGCTGGTTTTAACATTTTATGGTTGTCTAATGAAAAGAAATTTTGGTATTTTGTAATTTATATAACCTTTTGGAGTTTCAACAAAAATATACCGCGATATTCTCATCATGTCCACAATTGAATTATTCTATCTTCTAGCATGATTTTAATACCACTACGTGTATGAAAGGACAGTTACATTATTTTCAACAGACTTCTTTAAGTGTCTAATAACAGAGTTATCTGATCCAACCATAACATTTGTATTATCTAACGAAATCTTCCAAATGCACAAAATTGGTACATTACTAAGATCTTTCGCATTTCCAGAGTCTGTCTCAAAATGATCTAGACCTAGGTGGTAATAAATTACAAATAAGTCACACTATTGTTTAATAGAAACATCCGTGCCATAATATGAATTTAAAGTACTAAAAATGTATACTACTTTTTCATATTTTAATTTATTTAGAGGCTGGGCTGAAAAGTTATGAAAATAAGGTCCAAAACAATAAAATTATACATGTTACGTACAGGGTTCAAAAGTTACGAAAAATGTAACAAATGTAACCAAACGGCATCACTGCTGCATAGAGAAATATACATAGAGCGGAAGGAGAGAGAAATATTAATGGAAAACATTACTCTCTTTTCACACATATGGGTGATACAATGACAAAATACATGCAATACATTCTCATGAATTAGGTTTTTGACAACATCTTACAAGCATACCTAAATTAGAGCGGAAAGCGTTTTTCAGTAGTAAATTTTTTTGATAACCTTGTTTTTATTGTTTGACGTAGCGTTGCAAATTGGTTGAGGTTCATAGAACGAGCGGTTAAATATAGAAGAAGTTGTCGAAGGAAAATGAAACTTGGCATATAGGCATTTTTTTGAATTAAGAAAAGAAAAATCAAAATGATCTGCCCACTTTTACGCCCAGCTGCCATTGGTTTTTGGCACATAGCATTTTTAAATTTGTGTGAAATTTGAAAAATATCCGCCCACTTTTATACCCACTTCCCATACAACTTGTATTGAAAAAGTGGCATAACATAAATATTATAATTGTATAATGGGTTCCTGAAAATATATACCTGATCCGTGCACTTTTACGCCTATCTCCCATAGAAAAAACATGAATAAGTAATTTAAGCATAGTATTTTAATAATTATTTAACAAAATTATCGTTTATAAATGGGTCTGAAGACAATAAAAGGTTATGCATTACGTCTTCATTAGTGGCCACACGTCCAATTCTTCGCGAAGGATGTAATCTATAGGCTCTATAGTCTTTATTCCTCGCTCCTGAGCTTCCTCGGACAGCACCTGATACAAATAATCAATTAATATGTAAAAAATAAAAATGAAATCATTGAATAAGGGCCTTTAGATAGAGACATACTATTGGAAGAATAGATTTTTGACTAGTATGTATATTACATTATGAAAAAATTTTAAACAGTAAAGATGGCAACAACACCATGCATGAACGATAATTCATGTTTTGTTACTTTATAGGTTTTACTGTTTTTTTTGGAAAGGAGCAGGTGGAGCAGTTGAATTTTTTTTTAGCTTTTAATTGAGACTTCAATCTGTAATTTGACATCTTTCGTTAAACAGCGCTCCACAGCGCTCTACAGCGCTAAAAAATGCAGTCCACTGAAGCTGATGAACATTGAAATTTCGATGTAGTTTATATTTTGTTCTACGAAATTTGTTATATGACACTTTTTCCAACTTTTTTTAATGCAAATCTCATCTATGACAATTATCATTTACGAAAGTATACAACAAAGTTAAATGATAAGTTTACTCTGATTGTAGCACAATATTGAATATACAGTAAATTTGCATGCCATTTTAAGCAAGCGAACATATATCAACTTCGAGCGTGTCTGTCCAAACAAATAATAAATATATCAGCCTAATATTACGGAATCATAATATTCAGATATCTGACAACAAAATACCAAAAAATCATCCAAATCGGCGAACATGAAAAAAATTAATTTCGGCCACTCTTCAACCAATGTGCGTTCCCGCTCTTATTTAGGTATGAGATTTCAGCGTTAAAGCAATGCGAAAAAAACGTTCCGCCTTCCGCTTTTATTTAGGTAGGCCTGTTAGGTTTTTGGCTCTCAGTTACCTATTTAGTTGTCATCTGTGATTGACAGTTTCTATTTGATAACATGTCAAATAAATTCAATAAAAGCTATAAAAACGTTTTTTTTTTATTTTTTAAATTTTATAAATCTGAATGCTAAAAATCTTTGGAACAAACGATGGTAATATTTCGCTGTTGGATAATATTTCGATACATAATGCCATTTATTCATTGTTCAGTTGCAAAGTCATACATTTATACAACATTTATATTTAATTGATTTTAATTTCTGATAATAAAAGTTAACAGCTGATTCGAATGCATAATAAATCAGTTCAAGTTTGTCAGTCCAAATTCTCTTTATCTTAAAGTATACTTTGGTAAAGGGTATACAAGATTCTCTTACTTATTTTGAATACAAATTTGTTATTCAATATAGTTAAATGAATGCCCCTTTAAACTTTTTTAATACGTATTTATTAAATATGTACTTTCCTATAATTAATTTCAATTTCATTTCTCTTGTTTGTATTTTAGGGTTCTGCCGACTCCAATTATTCACAACCGTCATCCGATCTGTCGCTAGACGAGGAAAAGGAATCGCTTCGGCGAGATAAGGAACGTCAGGCCTTAAGCCAGTTGGATAAAGCGAGAGTAAGTATTTGAGAACAACAATATAATACTTGAAAAAAACTGAAATATTTCTTTAAAACAGACTAAACCAGTTGCGTTCGCTGTGCGAACAAATGTTGCTTACGATGGCACCATCGATGATGATTCACCCGTGCAGGGTAATGCCGTGTCCTTCGATGTTAGGGAATTTCTACACATTAAAGAGAAATACGATCATAACTGGTGGATCGGTAGATTGGTTAAAGAAGGCTGTGATGTGGGATTCATACCCAGCCCCGTTAAGCTAGAACACATACGAGTGCAGGTGAGTTATATTAATCAGCGGAAAGGTATAGAATATTGAAATAAAATAAATTTATTTTTAAAGAATCAAAACCGACCCTCAAGACTGTATGGTACAAAAGGCTCATCCAGTGGGAATTTAGGCGGCGGCGGTCAAGCAGGTGCGGAGCCATCACGAGGTAGCACACCCCCTACACCTGGTATGACACACATGTTCATGTTACTCTTATGATTTCTTAGTTTTTATTTTATTTCTTAATTTTATTTTTTTTTTTTTTTTTGGTTTTCGGTTTACAATAACTTAAGTTTTTTTCTAATTTGATGTTGTGTTTTCTTTTTTTTTTGTTATGGAAAAAGGAAATCTACCAAGAAAATATTTGCTTAAACTTAATATTTTCTTTCTTTTTAAATCGTGTTTAAATGGGGTGTACTTTTTTGGAGTATATTATCTATTGTATATTGTAAAATGAACTAAATTCTCTTTATTATATTTGTTTTTGATTTCTTCTTTTTTGCCTAAACAAAACAAACAAATGTTTTCCTTAAATATTGTAAGTGTGTACAGAAAAGGTGTTTTACTTATTTTTTTTTTTTAATTTATTTTGTAAATGAAAAAACTATTTTTTTTATTTTTGAAATTTAAAAATAGATATTAAGAGGAAGGGAAAAGGAATCAGTAGCTTCAGGAAGAAGAGATTTAATTGAACATAAGGGAAGCAAGTCCCCTTAACCCTAATTGAAATGCATTACAATAATTATACCTTTCACAGCGTTAAGTAAGGCCTCTACAATTTTGTCATTTGCGAACCCATAAGGAAGATATATTCGGGATCCTTATGGATAGCACAGTCGATTAAGCAATGTGCGTCTGTCATTGTGTTGGCCAGTTATGATAAAGTTATGAGAATTTTGCTTTTGAAAATAATGAAAATCCGCACTTAAAAGGCTTATATATAAGAAAAAGCCCACGACTACTTTGGGAAGAACCCAAATGACATATAGAACTAAACGCACTTAAATCTCTCAGAAAAACTTTCTGAATTTTTTGAAAAAATCATCCAAATCTGTCAATTACTGGCCAAGATTTGGATCCCAATTTGATCTTATTCATATATATGCAAAAACTCATGACTATCTCGATGTTTTTTTTTATTAAACACAATAAAATCTGTAAGAATTATTTTCTAAATGGTCTGTGTTAAAAGAATCGGTCTATAAGCGAAAGTCAGTTTTAAAAATAATATTTATCGGTGATGCCTACTTTCGAGTGGGCGTGGTTTTACATCTCGAATTCTATATATAGACATTATTTATATCAAATGAAAGGAATTTCAAAGGACTTCCAAGAACAATGGTACACTTTTTGGAAAATATTTATGTGACTTTTAACAAAACAAATTAAGTGTAATTTTAAACATTTTCAGGTTACCTGTGATGGTATGCTCAGATTTCAGCAGTTCATAATAGATAAAACTCTTTTCCACCCACCAAATACAGATTACAGTGGTAGATCGCAAATCTTACTGGACAAAATTAATAAATCGCTTTGGGTTAACTTTTCACTTACGAATTAAACAAAAAATAAGTTCAAATATATAAAGGGTTATAAAAAGTCAAGTTTTCTTTTGCGATGTATTTAGGAAGTTTTTACACATTCTTCAAAATTTTCTTTCGGTAAAGAGTGGAGGTCGTAACGAAAAAGTGAAAAAAAATTATGACGGTCGTAAAAATGCGCAAGATGGTTTACCTTAAAGTGAACACTTGAAAGACTAAATCAAATATGGTTTTTCACCAGAACTATCCGCAATAAATAGTTTTAGCTCTACTTGAAAAAGGAAATCTTTCAATTTTAGCACTTTCTTTCTTTTTGGAGGTCATACTAGAAAAGTGAAAACAAATGTATG
Organism: Calliphora vomitoria; assembly: GCA_942486065.2. Taxonomy (NCBI): domain Eukaryota; kingdom Metazoa; phylum Arthropoda; class Insecta; order Diptera; family Calliphoridae; genus Calliphora; species Calliphora vomitoria. Next base: position 108,719,327 of record OW818030.2, on the reverse strand, counting down.
GCGGTCGCAAAAATGCGCAAAATGTTTTTGATTTACCTTAAAGTGAACACTTGAAAGAGTAACCCGAATATAGTTTTACAGCGGAACTATTCGGAATAATCAGCTTTAACTTTACTCAAAAAAAGGAAATATTTGATTTTTTTCACTTCCTGAGCTTCTTACAAAAAACATATTTTTTTAATACTTACAACGGTAATGCTTTAATGAGCTTCTTACAAAAAACATATTTTTTTAATACTTACAACGGTAATGCTTTAATGAAAGTTATAATATATTTTCTTGAGATAAAGCTTAATAATAATAAAAAAAAGACAGTAAAATCACCAAATATATCAAAGTCACACAAAAAATACACTTCTCTTTGAAATCTAAATGTACTTGTTGATAATAACTGACTTCAAAGTTTACTTTTTCCTAATCAGAGCTAAAAACAACAAAAAAACAAGACATGAATTACAGTTACCTAATGTATTGAGAAGTTCATTAAACGATCAGAAGGAATCTTGGCCGGAATTTTTTTTTAAATTTTGTCCAGCTAGATTTGTGATGCACCACAGTGTGCATGGTGTTGGCTTTGGTGACGATTCGGCTGGTTGGCAGGGCTTCACATACGTTCAAAATATACGCCATTGTCAGTATTTTTAAGTCATACACTCAAGAAGATATAGTTTAACACATAACACAGTTCTAAAAGTGCTGAAATTAAAGGTTCAATTAGTCGTGCCTTACCATATCGCCATAGCCGTAACCATAGCCATATCATAAGCATTTTACTGTTATGGCTATGGCGTTATGACATGTCACCAATAATCAAATACATTGTTGCCCATAAGCTTGGTTCGAACAGCTGCTTTATATGGTTGCGGTTATGGCACGTCTAATTAAACCTTAAGAAGGTTTGATCCGACTTTTGCCCAAAAATAACCGAGATAAATTAGTTTGTGTTAAGGTGAAGGTATAAAAGAGTCGACATAACCGAATATAGTACTTTGACATAAACCTTTTAAAAATGTAAGAATAGTACTCCATTAATTTAAAGAGATTCTTCTAAAAAAAGAGAGATTCTTCTAAAAAAATCCATTATTTCAGTTCTAGTGAAATTTTTTCGTAAGATTCTAGAACATAGAATAAAAATTTGCCATGCCTACTCCTAAGATTCTTAAGAGATGAACCGATTTTTCACAATATACCGATTTTTTTTCTTGGACCAGCACTCAGGGGATGATCCCTACTCATGCAAAGCATTGTGTTGGAATTAGGAAAATAGGTTATGGGAAGGGGGATAGAGGGAGTAGTGTTTGTTGGCATTTCATTTAAATTTTCCTATATTGAAAGTGACAGGAAAGTCTTCAGAAGGAAGTTTATTCCACATACGGACAGTTCGCTTAAAGAACGAATTTTCCCTGTAATGTGTTGTGCGATCCACTGTCCAGTCGACAACGAATTGATGAGCCCTTGCCGAAGAACGTGTGTTGCGTAAACAACTACGAGTTTCGGGATCTAGTTCCCTAATTTCAGCAGAGCACATACCATTGTAGTATCGGTAGAACAGTGAAACACAACCCACATTGTGACGATATTCCAGTGAGTCAATAGAGCTGGATACCCTACTGTCACGGATCAGCATCTTTCCCTTCTCGTTTACGCGGTCGAGTAACTCCAAAATAGACTTCGAAGCACCGGCCCATACATGAGAGTTGTATTCCATTTTAGGTCGGATATAACTGGTGTAAATAGTACGGAGATCAGATGAAGTGAAGTATGTGTTACACTGTTTTAGAAAACCGAGGCACTTGAGTGCCATGGAGTAGAAAATTTTTTTTAATACTGTTACGAATTTGCCGAAGCGATTTGAATTTAATGGTCTGTAACGACTGCCTGCAACATTCATCATGTTTATAAACACGTCCATTCATCAATAATGTTGATAGCATGCGGTTACTAGCATTGTTTATAAGTGTGGCAACACTAAGTGTTTAAGCTGATAACATTAACATCGAAAGGTCTAGAATTCGAATGTTCTAGTCGTCCGTTAAGATCATTGTAGAAGAATAACGAAAGATGGCGTGTGTATAAATAGTGGCAGAGGTTGCAGTCGTGGGTTGAGTTGATCATTGGCGCTGTTAGAGTTAACATCAACTGTCGTGTACACTTGAGTTTGTACATTATAAAGTGTGTGTGCATTTCTGCGAATTGATACACGCCTTTAAAGACACTGGCTGACTATTTAGACTGTTGTTGTTGTAGATTTTAAATAAATAAAGAGTTGTTACAATTTTAAACTACTAAAACCATAGTAGAAAAATAAAAGGTAGTTTCATTCTCTCTTTACTTTTTTCAAATTCTATATCTGACATGCTTATGGATTTTGAAGTTTTCATAAAAATAGTAATGCCATATTAATTTTAAATTTTCCCTTACATTCTTTGGGAATATATAATTTTCATTAATTTGAATATGTAATACAAAATATTTATTTTCAAATTGGGATCAAAGGATTATTTTCTAATGATGATTAATACATTACCCAACAAACCACAACAGTGGCTGAATATACGTAAAACCATTTCCTTAAAAGTAATATTTCAGTTAAAACAAAACGTGTGAGATTGGATAGGATTGCTATCCTAATGACCACAAGGTAACTTCAAAATACTACTTAATATATAAAGATGTTTTGGGGTATATATATATATATACATATATGTACGATTATTACGGATCATAATGCATTAACTATGCACAGTAGAGCTGGTCTGCTTCGATCGGGATGACATGGGCATAGCCAACCAGCATTTGAGTTTTAGATTTGAAAATAGACCCCACATGTGCTTCAGTGGCGGCGCTAAGGGGACATAAAGTAGGGCCATCCGATTGTTTTCCATTCGATTTCAAAGACTTTTTATATTTTCTGAAAGTTCTCGGCTAGATCTTAAAAATACATTCTTGCGTGAACTATTTATAATTAAACCGCCATTTAAAAGTTATAATATATTTGTATAGTAATAAAAAAAATTAAAAAAACCTACAAAATAGTCAACGAGTTTCAATTATAAGTAAGCGAACGTTATGAATTGAATCAATAACTTCCAACACAATATAATACATATTTTGTTAAATATTAAATTATAAATTACACATTTTTTGTAAAAAATGTCTCGAAAATCAAAATCATTTTTTAGGAATGTGACAACGCTTCTTATAATGCTCACAAAAAAAGGAAACTTCAAAAACCCTTATAAAAAAAACTACCTTCTATATTTTTATCATGCTTTTATTTGCATTCAAAAGTATCCGGTAAAAACGTAACAATACTTTGCAGGACACTTTTATTTCCGAAACACGTTTATTTAGCTCAAATGAAAAAAAAAAAAAAATTATTAATTTTTGACACTTAATTTTATCTGTGGTAGAATTTTATTGATTGCACAGACTTTAAATTTTTGGTATTGAAAATAGAAGAAAATTTAAATAAATTAAAATTTAAACATTTTTATAGACCTTTGCGTGTCTGGTGAAAATTAACAAGGCACCAATACAACCTCAAAACTATGTACTAATATATTCTCACGACTTAGGGTTTTGACAACAGACTTAGGTTTTTTTCCTCTCAGTAACTCTTCTATGGATATATTATTCTATGTTACAAGACTTAGATTTTTGACAACAGACTTAGGTTTTTTTGTCTCTCAGTAACGCTTCTATGTATATTTTACTCTATGATTTTGGCGTTGTTTTCATTTTTTATTTGTATTAAAAAAAAAACAAAAATATTTTTTTAAATTTTTTAAAATTTTGATTTTGTGTTCCATATCAATTGACGACGGGTTTTAGAAAATATGACCCTTTATATGAGTTATTTCATTTTATTTTAGTTTGCCACTACTGTACAAAAAGTGCTGCCAAATCAATGTTTCTACGGAAATATAGTGTTTGAGTCTTCACTAAATCCAAACTGTCATAAATTCTAAAATGCTTATGGGCTAATAACAGCAGAGGGCGCTTTTGTAAAAAATGTTTTTGACAACACCAAATAAAATTTATTTTTAATTAAATAAAAAAAATAAATTGTCTATATTAAATTGAATTAATCTTTTTGATGTACTTTTTTTACTGCAAACAAATTAGAAAATCCCGAAAGAACCGTACAAAATGAATTTAAATGCAGATTGGTTTTATACCCATCCCTCATTACCAACGCCCATATCAGTGACCCATGAAGACCTGCAAAGGGGTCGACAAGTAACCAACAGTTTTAAAAAATTGGGACATAAGCAAGTAAATTTTAATGTGTACAATTCCAAAGAGTGAGTTTTCAATGGCCTTGCCTTAAACACTTAATATTATTTTAAAAAAATGCATCGTAGTTCTAGCTTGGAAAATAATATTAATCGTGAAAATCACCAAGAATCGTTAAATTCAACTACTTATCGTTGTGATTTTTATGCACCCTATGCTCCCTTGTGTCCACCAAAACCCCTATTAGATGATAAAGTAGATCCACTATTTAATCGTCGTCCCGTAAATGTTTTTCAAATGCTTCCATGGGCTCCCGGCAAATTTATGGATGATCATTTCTCTCAACCGAATGAAGCGAGAAAACGCATTAATTTCTTTCGACAAATCCGGTAACTATAATAATGGTTTTGCAATGATAGTATGCAAATGTATTGCTTTTATTTTATTTTTGCAGGCAAATGTCTTTTTTTGATAATATAGCAAACATAGATAGCTCACTTTAAAGACAAATACGTATGCGGAAATATTAGCAAATTTTGGTTATTTATGCATGTAACTGCAAAGGCGAATTAAGGCAAATTGAAGCGAATTCATGGAGTTGACTGAGAATATGTGGGGTTAATGCAATGATCCTTAACAAGGAAAATTTGAATGTATTGGTGTTTTTGCACTCAGCGAAATGTCAGGATTTATTATTTTGTGTTGATCCTATTTATTTATATGGATAACATCAACATTTGTTCTCGTTGAATATTGAGAGTGTACTTCATTTCATAAATGTGCCCTCTTCTATTTTTCAAACAATAAGGCATCAACCAGCTCTTGTCTACAATTTGTCTTAATTCGCCATTGTACTCACTTGTATAAATTCGCCTTGTAAATATACATTCAATTGCCAGCATTACAAAATCAGCACTTTTAAAAAAAACTATGTAAAACATCATACAACATTGTAGTTCAATCGACAACCTGATTAAGGATGTAATTCTCTAAAATCCAAATAAATCTATGGAGTTGATTATTCAAATTAATCTCTCCCCTAATCAAATACAGCTAAGTATAACTTTGCTACTTGCTATGAGATTTACCCGAATTACAGTTTTTAGTTTTGCTGTAAAATTTACCTGCTGCTCCTACCAATTGTCAATAACGCTATGTTCTGTCATCGGTTGACCTCAAATTGTGACGAATACTTGTCAATTTTAATACCAACTACAAGTGTTTCAAACAACAACAGCAGCAGAAAAAAACTGCACAAAAAACCAATTGCAAAAGAATCAAAACACACTATTTGAATTGAGGTGGTATGCCACGATTACAAAACTACAACAAATAATCACATGAGCTCTTTATTGTTGTTGTACGTAGAAATGTATGTAGTGTAGTTGTTGTTAGTCTTCAATGAGACCACAAAAAGTGTTTGAATTGGTAACACAAACACAAATGACCGGAAATGAGTATTAAAAGCATCATTCAATACTGACACCACCTTAAAACGGAAGCATGTGTTCGTGTTCATGTCCTTATTTGCGTATGCAGCTGATCGGGGGCAGGAGGCGGCGGGTAGTAAGGCAACAGTGATGATGGTTCTGTTTTTGATTGTGGCATTTAAGTATTTATGAAGTCAGTTCATGGAAATTTGTTTGCAACAAATATTCGCACTTTGTATAATTTTGTTGATATATTTCTTCTTAAATCTTAAATGAGATTTTAATTGGTAACTGTGTAACTGAATTAATTTTTAAACAATTTTAATGTGATGTTTATTACTGTGTTACAATGGGGGATAAGTAAATATTTTACTAGTATTGAAGTTTTAATTACTTGGCCTATATAAGAATAGGGAGGGTTTTGTATAATAAGTATCCTCAAACTGATCTAGAAATTCCTCTCAGATGTCAAGTCTTGGCAAATAAATTGTATCGATTTTGGATACACAGTAATTTCTGTGTTTACATGATAAGGCTTGCTATAGCTTCTAATTGGCGAGGGAATTCTGATACAACCCAAGAACTAATACCCCGCAAGCATTTTGTTAATTTTTGTAATGGCAACTAGTTTCCACATACGTTATTTTGTAACGAGTGATGGTAAAACAGCACATTATTTTATTTACTAGAATAGGTACTTATTTTTGTACTGGCTGGTAATGAACATTTGCATTTAGCACAGCTATCTAGTGTGTTTGACTGAAAAACGAGACGTTAGCGGTTCCATACCAATTGATGCCATTCATTTTTTCTTCAGATTATATTAATTTATATGTTAATGTTAAACCATTGTTAACTTGCAATAATATAACTCGTACATGGAGCAGTGAGTTAGCAGTTTGACTATCAAACTCAAGCAAATAATGTGTGGGTTTGATTCCCAGACGAGCCAATATTTATCTGTTTTTTTTTTTAGCTACATATTCTTGTTCGTGAGTGTTGGTTGACCCACTAATACAAATTAAGATATATAAGTGGATTCAAGCTGAACAAACAATATCGCACTAGTTCAACAATACTCATTTGTTGTTAATCTGATTAAAATGATTGACCAGAAAAAATGTGTCGAGGATCGGTCCTTAAGCGACGATGGCAACGCCTTAATCGACCTCGACTGAGCAGCATCGGCCTTTTATTCAGCAGCGGTGTAAGCACGCCTCAAGCCGTACTTACGCGGCTACAAAAAAGGCAGTCTTCGACTAAAACCGATTGCGAGCGGCCATTAAATTTATAATTTAATTTAAAAAAAAATTAAATATTTATTAAAAAAAAACAAAAAAAAATAAATTAAACATAAATATCTACATATAAAAAAAACACATATATAAAACGAAATCACAAAACATTTCAAGTTATTAAACACTTACACAAAACATTATTAAACACTTACACAAAACATTATTAAACACTTACACAAAACAGTGAATAATTTATTAAACAAACAAACAAACAAACACATTGAATTACAACAAATAATAAACAACATTGAAATACAAAACGAATAACAAAACACTACTCCTTTACTTTTTTGGTTTCCACAACAAAAGTAAGTATATTTCAGGTTCCTTGAAATCATTAAAAATAAAATCGAAATAAATCTGTTAATTTTGTTTGAGTTATCCAAACAAAAACAACAAAGCCCCAATTGTTCCAATTGGGAATTTGTTTATGGTCCTTTTGAAACCGTCAAAGAATCGGCAAAATAAATATTAAGATAAATTTTCAATTTATTCTTTTTTTTGCAAATAATTTATTACAACAAAGATTTATTTCGATATAACATTATTTTGTTCTTAAAATATTGTGTACATTTGGTGGTGGTTTTTGTCTTTATTCTTTTATTTACTAGCTTTATTCTCCTTAAAGTTCTCTTAATAATTTACATACGCTAGCTCTCAGCTATATCAAGAAGAATAAAGCATAAAAGAAAATAAGAGAAAATTATTTATCAGTAGTGTAATTGTTGTTACAGTTAATTGTGTACCCTACACTATACAGGCTAATAATATTAGTGCAACGCTAAGTTTGTTTTTTATTTTTGCAATTTATAAAGAAATTTATATATTTCGGTGTTGATTTTAAATTTTCTTATTAATACACCCTACTAATTTTCGAATAGGCATTTTTAATTCAAGGTTCGTTTTGAAAAATATTGAAATTTTCGATTTCATTGAAATTCTTCAATTAATATTAGACTACATAGTGTCGCCAGTCAGTTACTTTGGAAATATTTTACTAAAGGTACCCTACAAATAGTGCTTAATAACTTCGGTGCATAGTACTATTTGTACTTTTCTTACTTTATATAGTAATTTTCATTATATTTTATTTTGTTTCACTTAAAATCACATTCCTTTGTACATTGTAAAAGAAAATCAGTGCTATGGGTTCCCAGATATGTACTAGATTCATTCACGAATCAGAAAATTTAATGAGTGTTTGCAATAAATTTTCAAGTCTAGGTTGTGATGACTTGACTGAATCTCTTTTAGAAGCAAAACTGCAAACATTAGAAGAGGACTGGCAGTCGCTACGCCGTGCTTATGAAGGCGTATATATGGCTAATGACGAAATCGTTAGCCCAAATTATAAAGAAAATGCTAAATCCACTTATGAGGAATGTAGGGATAGGTATCAAGAGACCAAGGCTGAGATGACAGATTTTATTAAAATGTCCAAGGTTGAAAATAATCAAAGGGAAAATGGACCTTCTCATTCCTCAGCATTTGATCCATCGAGTTACTATCCACCGAACATGACTTATGAAGCGCCAGATATGGGTGTCAACGTTCCACCATGCGATGCACCTGATTTTCATGGCTCCTATGAAGAGTGGCCTTCATTTAGAGACATGTTCAGTGCTGTTTACATCAGCAAAATAAGAATGCCAAACGTACAAAAGTTATTGTACTTAAGAAGAAAGGCAAAAGGTGAAGCAAGTTCCATTGTCAATAAATATCCATTAACCAATGAGAGTTTTTCGTTAGCATGGGGTGCTTTACGAGCACGCTACGAAAACAAAAGGGTTCTTGTAGATATACAATTGAAAGCTCTATTTAATATTCCACCTGCCAAAACTGAATCCGCTGAAGCGATTAATAAAATACAGACAACAATAACTGATTGTCTGGCAATGTTGACCTCTCATGGTGTACAGGTAGAAAACTGGGATCCAATTCTCGTTTACCTTTGTTCGACAAAATTGCCTAGTGAGACCCTCGCTCTTTGGGAACAATCTCTAATGACGAACTCAATATTGCCATCATGGTCTCAAATGGAACAATTTCTGATAAAAAGACACAGAGTAGTAGAAAGAGTAGTAGGAATACTTAACGAAGGAAATCAAACGAATTATAATTCTAATAATTTCAATAGGCAGAAAAGTAACAAAGCCCTTCGGGTGCCTCATTGTAAGTTATGTGATAAAAATCATTACTTAAGATTTTGTCAAAAATTTTCAAGCTTCTCTCAGAAGCAACGAAATGATTTTGTCACACAGAATCAAATGTGTATAAATTGTTTGTCACTAGGCCATAAAGTTTCTGAATGTACTAGTATCAACAGATGTGATCAGTGTGGTAATAAACATCACAGCATGCTTCATATTAGTAAAACTGATAATCCGAATTCTCAAAAAAAGAATACAAAGAAAAATTCTATAGTAAACGCTTTCCATGCTGATCCGATAAATATTGAGAATGAGGAAAACGAAGAAAGTACTGATCTCTCAGAAAATCCATGCTGTTCCAAATCAACTACGCATGCAACTAATACTCAGACCCTTTTAACTGTCAATCAGGATGATATCTTACTTCCAACAGCTCTTGTTCAAATTTTGCACTGTGGTGAGCCATTTACAGTTAGAGCATTGATAGATTCTGGTTCAAAAAGATCATTTCTGACTAGTAGAATTTCAAAAAGGTTAAACCTGATTACGAAAAATGCAAATTTTGAAATTTGTGGATTAGGTGGTACAGTAGTAGCTAATGCTAATAAAGTAAGTTCTATTACTTTATACAATCAAAGGCATGAATTCAAGTTGTCAACAAATGTTATAATTGTTTCAAATTTGACAAATTTCATGCCTAGCTGTTCAATTGAAATTTCTGATCTCTCAGACGTCAGAGATTTATGCTTAGCTGATCCCAATTTCTTAATATCTGCTCAAATAGATATGCTTCTAGGAAGTGATATAATTCCTCACATCATACTTGATGGTCTGAAGAAAAACGTTTTAGGTAATTTAATTGCTCAAAATTCTATTTATGGTTGGTACATTTATGGTCCAATGAAATTGCACACAATTTCACTTACAGCTATAGACAACTTACAGAGCGAAAATGAAACTGAAAATATTAGCTCAATATTAAGAAAATTCTGGGAAATAGAGGAAATTCCGCAAATGGCAAATCAATCAGAAGCAGATCTCTTTTGCGAAAATCTATATAAAGAAACCACTTATCGTCAGTCCGATGGTAGATATGTAGTTAAACTTCCGTTTAAAAGTGAATTCCCAGAAACAGAATTTTTACAATCGTCTCGATATTTGGCAAAAAAGCAATATTTACACATTGAACAAAAACTTGAAAAAAATAACATTCTTACGCAAGTTTATAATGATATCTTGAATGAATATATTTCTCTCGGTCACATGAAGAAATCAAATTCACAAGAAATTTGTAATAATGGAAAGTTCTTTTCATATTATTTGCCACATCATGCCGTTTTTAGACCTGAAAGCGCATCGACAAAAGTTCGCATCGTTTTCAACGGATCACGAAAAACAAAAAGTTCAAGATCATTGAATGACGTACTCCACGTTGGACCTACCTTACAGGCTGACTTAATGACAATAATTCTAAATTGGCGTTTATACAAGTATGTTTTTAATGGAGACATTGAAAAAATGTATCGCCAGATATTAGTTCATGAATCTGATCGTTCGTATCAAAAAATTTTATTTCGGAAAAATACTTCAAGTCCAATTGAAGATTTTGAGTTAACAACAGTAACTTTCGGTATAGCATGTGCTCCTTATTTAGCAATTAGGACTCTGCTACAATTAGCATCAGATTCTGAAAAAGATAGTCCTTTATCTACAAGAATTTTGAGAAATGAGACATATGTTGACGACATATTGTCAGGAGGCCATTCATTGTCATCGGCAATGGAAGCTCAAAAACAGCTGATTAGTACATTAAAATCAGCTGGATTCCCACTAAGAAAAATAACGGCAAATCATCCAGATTTGTTATCTCAGATATCATCTGAAGATTTATTGAACGCAGATTTTTTAAAACTCTATGATTCAAGTTCAACAAAAACATTGGGAATTTGTTGGAATGCTATAAGTGATTCCTTCACTTATAAAGTACAACAATTAAATCCAAAATCCTCAGCAACAAAAAGGCAGATTCTCTCTGCTGTTGCCAAACTTTTCGATCCCGCAGGATGGCTTACGCCTATAATTATTCAAGCCAAGATTCTCTTACAAGAATTATGGCAAGACGGGGTAGGCTGGGATGACGAGGTCAAACCACAATTTCTTGATAAATGGAAAATATTTACTGACAGTTTCCCTACTATCGAATCCATTAAAATCCCAAGATGGATCCACTACCACCCACAATATAACATCCAAATACATGGATTCTGCGACGCTTCTGAGCAGGCTTATTGCGCTACTTTATACGTGGTATCCGAAAAATGTGGTATTCGGTATTCACACCTGCTTTCTGCAAAAAGTAAAGTTGCGCCCTTGCAACGGATAAGTTTACCTCGACTTGAGTTATGCGGAGCTCTTCTGCTTTCCAAGCTCGTAAAGCAAGTACTTGCGAACCTACCATTCCAAAGCCCAAAGCTGTACTTATGGTCAGATTCAACCATTGTTTTAGCTTGGCTACAAAAGCCTCCATCGGTCTGGAAAACGTATGTAGCTAACAGAACAACTCAGATTATAGAGAATGTTGGTAATGCCATTTGGAATCACGTTCCAACGGATCATAACCCAGCTGATCTTGGCACTCGCGGTTGTAAATCACAAGATCTTGTTAACAACCCATTATGGTGGTATGGACCAATGTGGCTCTTGGATTCCCAAGCGAATTGGCCCAAATCGAATTCTCCACCTGAAGTTCTTCTCGAAAAAAGGAGGATCGCAGTTTGTTTTTCAACACCTGCTGACAATAGCCTAATAGATAGGTTCTCCTCTTATCCTCGAGCTCTTGCTGTTACAGCTTATGTGCTCAGGTTCATCAACGCTACCAGAAAGACAAGTTTAAAGGTTCAGTATCCTAGCTTGACGCTAAGTCATGCAGAGCTTAGAGAATCAAAAATTATGCTGCTCAAACTGACCCAACGAATTTATTATCCGCAGGAATATAGTCAACTTTCTGAAGCAAAATTAATTTCAAAGAAAAGTTCTATTCTTACATTGAACCCATTTCTGGATTCAAATGGAACTATGAGGGTTAACGGTAGATTAGCCAACTCATCCCTAACCTATGATGAAAGGTACCCTCTCATTATCCCAAACTCCTCTAATTTCTGCAAAATGTTTATTGATTTTACTCACAAAACTCTGTTGCATGCTGACATTTCCCTAATGATGAATGCAATTCAAAGCCAATTTTATATACCAGGACTCAAAAGAACTGTTAAAAAATGTGTTCACCATTGTCTAGTATGCGTTCGTTATAAGCAAAAGTTAAAGTCTCAGATTATGGCTGCCCTGCCCCCTGAAAGATGTTCCTTTTCTTTACCATTCACTTACGCTGGTGTTGATTTCGCTGGGCCATTTCAGATTAAATCGGGTAACTTGCGAAACTCTCCTTATATGAAAGGATACGCTTGTATATTTGTTTGTTTTTCAACAAAAGCTATACATCTAGAAGCGTGTTCCAGCTTATCCTCAGACGCCTTTTTGGCAGCTTTCGCACGGTTTATTGGTAGAAGAGGATTACCTAAACGCCTTATGTCCGATAATGGTACAAATTTTCTAGGCGCTAGTCGATCGTTGCGAAGAGAATGTCTCCTATTTTTACAAAAATCTGCAGAAGATATAACTAAAAAATATGCAGTCCATGGTTTTGAATGGAAGTTCATTCCACCTAGTGCTCCGCATATGGGAGGTCTTTGGGAGGCTGGTGTAAAAAGTTTTAAAGTTCACTTTCAAAAAATAGCCTGCAATCAACGGTTTAACTTTGAAGAGTTTTCGACTCTATTAACCCGAATTGAAAGTGTCCTAAATTCCCGGCCCATTTCCCCAATGTCTGAGGATCCGGAAGATTTACAAGCTCTAACTCCTGGACATTTTTTAAGAGGATCTCCATTGATGTTCGCCCCTGAACTGCCTTCAGAAAATTTGTCAATAATAAACCGATGGGAGCGGCTCAAGGCCTTTCATCATCGACTTAGTCAACGCTGGAAAACTGAATATCTTCATGAACTCCACAAGCGTTACAAATGGAAAAACCCACAACGGGATTTGCAGAAAGACGACTTTGTAGTCATAAAGGATGAACTTCTACCTCCAAATGAGTGGAAAATGGGACGAATTGAATTAGTCCATACTGGAAAAGATAGACGCGTTCGCGTAGCTGACGTCCGAACAGCTTCTGGGATTGTTACCAGACCAATAGTCAAACTTTGCATGCTTCCGATTTGTGAAAAGTCAGTAGATTGACTAGTATTGTATGTCCTGTATGTTCTGTTCAAATTGTTCAAATTCATGTTACCGAATCCATTACTGCTGCTTTGTTTTTCTCCCTATTTTCCTTTGCAGATGGATCAGTTCCCAGAGTCAGAAATGTGCCTGGTCTGCTTCCGCTACCACCCGCTTCGTTTCTGCAAGCAGTTCAAAAGGATGACCATAAAGCAGAGACTATACGTCGTTCGGGTTCATCGGTACTGCTCTAACTGCTTCGCCCGCACACATCATGTTGGAGGATGTACGTCAATGGAGGCCTGCCAGGAGTGTGGAGATTTGCATCATACCATGTTGCATCCTAGGCAGTCCCCACAACGTCGTCAACAACCACAGCAACGACGTCTACAACAACCACAGCAACGACATCAACAACAACAACCAACACAAAGTCGCCGACAACAAATCGCCAGACGTCGCCAACAACTACAACGTCGTCGTCGACCACAACAACAACTTCCTCAACGTCGTCGTTCAAATAATTTACAAAGAAGCCGTCGACAACCGTTACGTCGCCGTCAACGTGACTTACATGAAGAAACCGATGCTGCTGTCACTCCAGATGCCCAGGAACTGGTGCAAAGAATCGTCTCCGCCGTAGGTCAGCTGTCTGGGGTCTTGAATCTTGCACCAGTGCAAGGGGGGCGCCATGTCGAGGATCGGTCCTTAAGCGACGATGGCAACGCCTTAATCGACCTCGACTGAGCAGCATCGGCCTTTTATTCAGCAGCGGTGTAAGCACGCCTCAAGCCGTACTTACGCGGCTACAAAAAAGGCAGTCTTCGACTAAAACCGATTGCGAGCGGCCATTAAATTTATAATTTAATTTAAAAAAAAATTAAATATTTATTAAAAAAAAACAAAAAAAAATAAATTAAACATAAATATCTACATATAAAAAAAACACATATATAAAACGAAATCACAAAACATTTCAAGTTATTAAACACTTACACAAAACATTATTAAACACTTACACAAAACATTATTAAACACTTACACAAAACAGTGAATAATTTATTAAACAAACAAACAAACAAACACATTGAATTACAACAAATAATAAACAACATTGAAATACAAAACGAATAACAAAACACTACTCCTTTACTTTTTTGGTTTCCACAACAAAAGTAAGTATATTTCAGGTTCCTTGAAATCATTAAAAATAAAATCGAAATAAATCTGTTAATTTTGTTTGAGTTATCCAAACAAAAACAACAAAGCCCCAATTGTTCCAATTGGGAATTTGTTTAAAATGATTAAATAATTTCAACAAAACCCAACTAAAAAAGTTGGCGAAACAATCAAAGATCTGCCGTCAAACTATCTCCAATGTTATTCAACAGCACCGGCAGAACGGATGGTTCGCAAGATGTTTATTAAGCCAAAAAAAAAAAAAAAAATAGAAAGCATTTTCAAAAGAGCTCCCAACACATCCGGTAGGAAAGCAGCCCGGTTAGGTCAGTGCTCAGACTATTTGATACGAAAAGTTAAAGCCATTGCAGGTTCAAAAACATACAAGGCTCAAAAAGTTCCTGACAGGAACTCTGCTAAAAATTTAGCGGCCAAAAACAGAGCACGTCAAATTTTATAAAAAACATTCCTGCTGCATAATGGATGACCAAACGTATGATCTGGCAGATTTTTCGCAGCTTCCGGGTCAAAATTTTGATGTTGCTGATGCTCGAGGGAATGTTGAAGAAAATTTTAGGACCCAAAAGCAGACAAAATTTCCCAAAAAGTTCTTGGTCTGGCAAGCAATATGCAGTTGCGGCAAAAAAGCCAAACATGTGTTACAAAGGGTTCTATAAATACCGAAATTTACATCAAGGAATGTTTACAAAAAAGGATGCTTCGATTCATAAGACTTCTTAATGTGTCCACTTATTTGTGGCCTTATTTGGCACCCTGTCACTATGGTAAGAAAGGTCTTGAGTGGTAAAAGAACAATAATGTGGTATTTGTACCAAGAGAGACAAATCCTCCAAACTGCCGGAGCTAAGTCCAGTGGAGAGATATTGGGCTCTTGTTAAAAGAGAGTTTAAGAGCACAAAAAAGTGTCCAAAAGTGTGGTAGATTTTAAACGGAGATGGACAACCTGTTCGAACAAAGTTACAGAAATCACTATAAAAACCATAATGGAAGGGTTTCCGAAAAAGGTTCAAAATTTCATTACTGCTGATTAGAACTATAATTTTTTTTTCTTTGTAAATTGTAATAATAATTTCAATCAATCAATGATAGAACTCTTTTGCTCCCAACAAATACAGATAATTACTTTAGCTCCATGGGTATTTCGATTTGGTGTCGATTCGGTTGGTTGGCCAGGTTTCACGTACGATCTCTTACGCTTCGGGTTATCGTAATGGAACCATTTTTCATTGCCAGTAATGATTTGGTGCAAAAATTATTTTCTTCTATAGCGTTCAAACATCATTTCAGACATATAAAATCGTTTTTAAGGTCCCTCGGCTTCAGTTCGTATACTCCCTGCTTTTAGATGAATCTTGCTGCTCGAAAACGTTTTGAAATTGCTGGAAGTCGATGAAACACGTTCACCATAAGCTTTAGTGAGCAATCAGTGTGCTTCAGCGGCATTTTTTTTTTCAAATTAAAGAAGTAAAGCAAAACTTCCCGCTTATGATGATTTGTTAGCACAAAACTCGACATTTTCGATACAAAAAAAACTTTGTTGTTTACACTATAATATTCAATAATTAAGGGAGAATAAATAACAGAGATGTACCCTTTAAAATGACATATAAGTTATTAAAAACAAAAACAGCGTTCCATTTTTATATATTCTGGTACCTTTTAAAATTCTAAGACGATCCAGCTTTGTACGTCATTCTGTCTGTTGAAAACACGAAAGGAGCTAGTTGGCTGAAATTTTCCACAAATAATCTCTGTTGACAAGGTTCATTTGGTATTGAAAATGGGCAATATCGGTTCATGATTTTACCCAGCCCTCATACAAAATTCCCCCAGAAAATCTATTTGAGCAGTCATAAAATCAAATATGCGGCAATCCTGAGAAATTTTTTGCACAATTTTTTCTAAGTATTTTGAAATTATATTGGATAGATCCGTAATTGGCTCTCTCCGTTAAATAGCCCCTATATCAGTGAAATACTGATGGTGGGATATACTTGTGTGATATATATGTACATTAGGGTGGCCCCGTTTGTATGGAGAAAAAATAAGGTATCGATGTTCCCGACTAAAATGAAAATTTGATTCATTCTAAGACTACGTTTTGAAATTTTTTCGTCCTGGGGTCAATATTTGGCGAGCTGGATCAAAGGATAAAAAGGTCCTTTTTTGAGGTTTTTAGATTTTTTCCATATTTCTTCCAAAGGAAGTATATGTAAATTTGATATCATATAAAAGGTCTTTAAGAGACGCATTCAATAGGTTATTAGAAACTTTAAAAAAAATATAAAATTCAAAAATTTTAAAAATTTTCGACAAAATTTTAGTTTTTTTTAAATTTTTTCATAGAATATATTCAAATAAATATATGAAATTTCTTGATCATAAACATCATGTAATTTCTCCGAAATGGTGAAAGCATATAAAATTTTAGTTATTTTGATGCCCATTACATATACTATGAATTGAGTATACAGAGATTGTCAGATAGGGATGAAATTAGGTTTTAACAAATTTGAATAAACATTGAACTGGACTGAATTTAAAAAAACGATAAAAACCGTTTCGGTGAAATTACATGATGTTTATGATCAAGAAATTTCATCTATGTATTTGAATAAATTCTATGAAAAAATTTAAAAAAAACTAAAATTTTGTCGAAAATTTTTAAAATTTTTAAATTAAATTTTTTTTTTTTTAATTTCTAATAACAAATTGAATGCGTCTCTCAAAGACCTTTCACATGATACCAAATTTACATATACTTCCTTTGGAAGAAATATGGAAAAAATGTAAAAAACCTCAAAAAAGGACCTTTTTATCCTTTGCTCCAGCTCGCCAAATATTGACCCCAGGACGAAAAAATTTCAAAACGTAGTCTTAGAATGAATCAAATTTTCATTTTAGTCGGGAACATCCGCAACTTTAATTTTGGGGCCACCCTAATGTACATATGTGGATTAGTAAGTCATTAACATAGATAATATGGTTATATAATGATATTTTAAAGATCATTTCAATGATGTAAATGATGCCAAAAAAATTCGGATCGACAATGGGTCAAAAACGGGTAAATTTTTTTTAACCCGAATTTTTTTTAATTTAAAAATTTTTTTTCATAAAAAAATGTTTTCAACAAAAATTGTTGCCAGGTTTTGTCTTAAAGTATACTTTTGTTAAGGCTTTATATGATTTGACACAGACAAATATAGCTCTCTAACCCCCAGTAACACAAAGCCTGGTTATGTGTTAACTATTAGTTATACTGACTTGTTTTATTTGTTTTTTTTATTAAAGGTGTTTAATTTACTTAGCAAATGCTATATTATAGCTCTCAAATAGTTAAATTTATTCGTGATTTGCATCTTTCAAAGTCTAGTTAGAAAATACATGTAAATCTTTGTACCCAAAAATAAAATCGATTCAGTAAATAGTCACTAGAATTTTAATAACAATTCTTTTGTTACTTTTTTGGTTTTTCCTCATTGCAGTTATCAACTGTAAATTGAACCTTTAACTATAAAATCGTAAAATACATTTAAGACACCCACGCTATAAACAACAACTCACACACATACACACTTGGACACATTGAAAAATGACTACCGGAAATGAAGACCATAGAGAAATAACCGCGTATACAGGCTGCCTGGGGTATTAGAGAATTGTGGCTGGATACCATAACGAGCACGCGTAAATGGTTACACATAACTAGTAAAGCAATTGCAGCTACAACTAGTAGTAGAAGTAGTAATAATACACCATTTACAATGTTATTTATAAAATTTTAATACAGATTTAAAGTATTTTTTTGGGGATCACATTTTTTATATAGAAAAAGAGACTTAAAATCACAGCCTATTAGAGATATGCAACAAATGGCAGTTCTAAAAAAAGCAATATCGAACCGTATGGTTATTTTGACGTTATACAACCACTTTCAATAGTTGTGGTTTACAGAGCAGAGAAAACATTCAAATTTCAATAGGCAGCAAGTATTATATATATCTGTACCTCATTCGAAACCGTTTTCTATTGCCATATCACTGAAACCAGCTGATTCATATCTGTATAATTTGTGCTTAAAATATTCAATTTGTAATGTAATGATAACCCACGAATGATAGTCTTACTGTTAAACTAACTTATCGGAAATGGTGTAGAATAACTACACAGCCATTATTGCAACGAATATTATATTGATGTGCTGCTCACAAATAAAAACCTACAAAACAAAGTGTGTGTTCGGTCGTAAACAAAATTTGGTCAACGGGAATCCATGGGTGCACATGAATGTTTGTAAATGGTTTTGGTTGTCGGTGTATGTATCTGTTATACTGTCTGTCCTTTTAACTGTTCTGTATGTCTGTCTGTATGTCTTTGTGTTTGTAGTAAATAAAAATTAACGTTTGCTAGCAGGATTGTGCCTGTGTGTTGGTGTTTCTATGTGAGAAAATTTAAACGCGTAACAATTTCAAATATTGGCGCCATAGTTGTAAACCAAATACAACAAGAGGAGAAAAAAAAAATAAACAAAACTAGAAATAGAAAAACAACATGACACTACTAGATACGGTGATAGTATTTGTATGTACAAGTATGTGTCATTACCAAACTGTGACTACTACAACAACAATAACCATCAACAACAACCACTACCACATACTCGCACATTTGGTTGCCAATTTTCGTTGCCGTTTGCTGATGTTGCTGCTGCCTTTGCTATTTCTATTGCTGTTGTTCGTATTTAGAATATCGCCATGTACAATTTGATACATACAATCACCGCAAAAACCAATGACTTTAAATTACAAGCACTCTCTGTATATGGATTTTTTTTAGCCGATGTTGTGTTGTTTATTTTTTATTTATATTTGTTGTGTTTTTTCCGAATATTTTCAAAAATTACAAAGTGGCCAGTATGGAGAAACCACTTGTACTGTTTAGTTTTGTGATTGCATATATATATTTTTTTTTATAAAATTGATTTTTTTTCAAACTTTTATGATGTTGTGTTTTGCAGTGCTAATAGAGAGGGTGATATTATTTTAATGTCTAAAGAAATTTGGTATTTATGATAAGTTTAAATTAGTTTAAACATACTTAGTAGTTTTTTTCTTATTTGGGAACATACAATTTGTATACATGTGAAAAACCGAGCTCCTCCAATTGCTCTTCCAAAGGGAGTGCCAAAATAAAAGCAAGATCTTCTTAAAAAAGAAAATATAATTTTTATACCGACCATTAAAAAAGGTGGTTTTTGGTGGTGATTGTGTTACTCCGTTTGTAACATATTGTTAAGTTTTTAACTTTTAAAAAACGGGGTTTATTTCCTTTAAATAAATCGGATTCTTTTGATTGCAAATAAAAAGCAGTTTCAGTAGTTTAAAATTGTAACAACTCTATATTTAAAATGTACAACAACAGCAGTTCAAATAGTCACTCAGTGCCTTTATAATGTAAAAACTTAAATGTACAAGACAATTGATGTTAACTCTTACAGCACCTATGATAAACTCACTGACGACTGCAACCTCTGCCACTATTTATACATGCGCCATCTTTCGTGAATCTTCTTCAATGCTCTTAACGGACAAACTAGTCTGTTCGAATTCTAGAGCTTTCGATGTTAATGTTGGCAGCTTAAACATGCAGTGTTGCCATACTTACAAACAATGCTAATAACCGCATGCTATCAACATTGTTAACAAGTAGAAGCTTCTACTGACGGGCGTGTTTATAAACATGATGAATGCTGCAGACAGTCGTTGCGGACCGTTAAATTCAAATCGCTATTGTACATTCGTAACAATATTGTAGAACCAAAAAGACGATGTAGATATGTCCGTTCGTCTGTCTGTTGAAAACACGAAAGCACCTAGCTAGGTGAAATTCCACAAATACTCTCTGTTAATAAGGTTTGTTTGGTATTGACAATGGACAATGTCGAGACATGATTTTACCTAGCCCCCATACAAATGTCCCCCTTACAGGTACTTTTTCCAACTAATAGTACTTTTAGAATATTTTATAACGATGGACCTAGAAACGCGAATTCAAAAAGGATAACTAATGTTACTATTTCTTTATTTTAAAGGTACTTTTTGAATATTTTATAATAACAAACCTTGAAATGAGGCACAAATAATTCTGAATGAGTTAGAATTCACAAAAGGTGATTACAGTGGTACCTTTCTTTTGTATCTATATATATAAAAATGGATGTTTGTATGTATGTGGGTATGTATGTATGTATGTATGTATGTATGTATGTTCCGAATGAACTCAAAAACGGCTGAACCGATTTTGATGAAATTTTCAGGGAATTTTCAGAATAGACTAGCGGGTAACACTGTAAAGTCAGATTTTTGATTTTCGATCTGTGGGCGGAGGGGCGTGGCAAAATTAAATTTTTACATTTTACAGCTAATGCCATCTATATATATAAAAAACGGCTGCACCGATTTTGATGAAATTTTCAGGGAATCTTCAGAATAGCCCAGCGGGTAACACTGTAAAGTCAGATTTTTGATATTCGGTCTGTGGGCGGAGGGGTGTGTAAAAATCAAATTTTTACATTATACCGTTAATGCCATATACATAAATATAAAAACAGATTTGTGTATGTATATTCCTCATGGACTCAAAAACGGCTGGACCGATTTTGATAAAATTTTTATGGATTCTTCAGAAAAGCTTACCGGGACACACTGTTAAATCAGATTTTTGATTTTCGGTCTATGGACTGAATTTCGTGGCAGAATCAAATTTTTATACTATACCGCTAATGACATAAAAAAAAGATTATTGTATAATTGTTGATCGACCTTTTCTTCAATTCTTGCAGATAGTTTATTTAGTTTCCTATACACATGCTTACAAAGTCAGTGATTGTTGTAAAAAAAAATTTGCCAAAAAAAATTTTTTCAAAAAAAATTATTTTTGTTGGAAAAAAAAATTTTTTTCAATTGGAGAAATACATAAATACTTTTTTTATTCCCAACGTTCAAACAATGACAATTTTCATTTCGTTTCTTAACAACATTCTAAAAATTTTAATTCAAAGTGGTGTACTCTGAAGCGAATTATTTGGTGCAAGCGAAGAAGGAATACATTTCAACACATATCCGGTACTATAAAAGTTCTTTTGTATTATCAATCGATGATAAACAATTTTGTTTACTCTTGCATATTAGGTGCATGAATAAGAAATTTCCATATAAAATCTATGAAATAAAATAATATTTTGAATAACTCTCCGCATTCCACTTTTAATAAAAAATAACGGTTTTATTCAAATAAAATTTATTTTAGAAAGGGCATCTACGTCTAGAACCGCAGAAATGGAAAGAGAACGAGAATCACGGCTTCAGCAAATGCGTCGCATTGCATCTTCATCGAGTGCTGCAGAGACACCTCAACAGCATATCGAAAGACTAGAAGCCAATCGATCCTGAATGGCTCGATCAAGAGAAAGAATCGATTTAAAGTTGCCGGCATTTTATTACAATAAGTATGATGACTACAGGAATCACAAGGACGTACAGATTGCCGCAATGGACAAACATTGCTTACATTGCCGCGTTTTGAAGTTCCCTAAGGAATCCTCGGGAATTTGCTGTTCGAACGGTAAAGTTATTCTGCCACCAGTTATTGAGCCGCCTAAGCTGCTTCTAAGTTACATTTCCGGCGCCAATCCTATTTCCAAGCACTTCCTTCAAAATATCAAAAAGTGCAACTCATGATTTCAAATAACGTCGGCTTCATGCCCACCTTTAAAGTTCAAGGCCAAATGTACCACAGAATTGGATCATTGCTCCCGCTTCCCAATGATGATGCGAAGTTCCTTCAAATTTATTTCACTGGAAATGAAGCTACAGAAGCCGAACGCTATCAACGAACATGCGTGTGCATTTGCTGCAATACCCTTCTGCCGAAACATTCTCAAAGCAATTGTTGGACATCAGAAATGGAAAAATTTCAATTGATCTCGCCACAAATGAGATTTCGTTGTTGACAAGATATTCCCAATTCTTACAACCAACTACAAAAATTCGAATTGTCTGTGGGAACATGAAATTTTGGCACCAACAAATTATGATGTTAACAAGCTCAATAAACAAATACAATTGAAACTGCCTGGCAAAACAATAAAATGCAAATCGGTTGATACAGTAATGAACGAAGAACAAGCCGTCGATTATCCTACTGAGTTTTTGAATTCATTGGAACCAGCCGGACTGCCACCACATGTATTAAAATTGAACGTTGGATCACCGACTTTGTCCGACACTGTATATTAAAATCTATACCGAGATGCAATATAAAATAAATGTTTTCTAAGGGCCAGCAACGCGGACCGGGTTCAGCTAGTTTTCTATAATAATGGAGACATAAATATGAAATTAGACATTCATGATGCTGAGTAGGAATACAAAATGTGGGTCTTTGGGGTACACGGTTTCTTCTAATAATACGTTTAGAATGAGTTAGAATCCACATTAAAGACTGAGATCGAAAAATTCTTAACATTAATAAAAATGAAACCACTAAACTTACAGTTTTGATTTTTTTTTCATTTGATTGAAATTATTATTACAATTTCCAAAAAATAAAATATTTTTATAGTTCTAATCACTAATGATGAAATTTTGAACCTATTTCGGAAACCCTTCCATTATGGTTTTTATAGTGATTTCTGCCATTTTTTTCGAACAGGTTGTCCATCTCCGTTTAAAATCTACAACACTTTTGGACACCTTTTTTGTGCTCTTCAATTCTCTTTTAACAAGAGCCCAATATCTCTCCACTGGCCTTAGCTCCAGCCAGTTTAGAGAATTTGCTTCTCTTGGTACAAATACCACATTATTGTTCTTTTACCACTCAAGACCTTTCTTACCATAGTGATAGGGTGCTTGATCAGGCCAAAAATAAGTGGACACACTAAGAAGTCTTATGAATGGAAGCAGCCTTTTTTGTAAACACTCCTTGATGTAAATTTCGGTATTTATAGAGCCCGTTGTAACAAATTATTGACTTCTTTTGCCGCAACTGCATATTGCTTGCCATACCAGGAACATTTTGGGAAATTTTGTCTGCTTTTGGGTCCTAAACTTTTCTTCAACATTCCCTCGAGCATCAGCAACATCACAATTTTGACCCGGAAGCTGCGAAAAATTTTCCATATGTACATTTCGTCATCAATTCTGCAGCAGGAATATTTTTTTTATAAAATTTGACTTCAATTTCCGTGCTCTGTTTTTGGCCTCTAAATTTTTAGCAGCGTTCCTGTGAGGAACTTTTTGAGCCTTGTATTTTTTTGAACATGCATTGGCTTTAACTTTTCGTACCAAATAGTGCGAGCACTAAGCTAACCGGGCTGCTCTCCTACCGAATGTGTTATGAGCTCTTTTGAAAATGCTTTCTATTTTTTTGGCTTAATAGACATTATGTGAACCATTGCTTCTACCTGAAACATATTTTCTATCAACGGACAAGTTCTCCCGGTACTGGAAACAGTTTGACGGCAGACCTTTGATTGTTTGGTCAACTTTTTGTAGGACCAAGTTGGGTTTTGTTGAAAATATTTAATAATTTTAGTACGCACTTTTTTTCTGGTTACTTATTTAAATCAGATTAACAACAAATGAACATAACAAAGGTAACTTGATAAAAAAAAAATAATCAAATAAGAATTTTTCGATCTCAGTCCTTACAATGAATCAATAAGCATGAAGCTACACGCAGAAAAAAAATATAGTTGTGCATGTTTACTGTAACCATTTCAACATTTTTAACAATAATATAGTCACAGTAACTATGTATATGATTGTGGTAACAATAATATGGTTGATTTACGATTCACATGATTGTATCAACCATATATATGGTTACAGTAAACATGTATATGTTTGTGACAACCATTTTTATGATGAATAATTTTATCATAACATGTTGTTCTCAGATTATGATATTCATAAGCCGAGACCAACATAATATGGTAAGTCCTTCATCATATAAATGGTTGTCACAAACATATACTTGTTTTTTTCTGCGTGTAGAGACATGTTTTCCTGAATTGGTATTAATTCACAAAGAGAGACTTAATAATACTATTTCCTTCTTCCAATTGGGGTGGCGAAGCGCGCCGGTTCAGCTATTACTCTATACTTTTATCGGATATTTGAAAATAACTAAGACTTTGTTAAAAAAATTTTGCATTACTTAGCCTGCGAGAGGTAGTCTGCTTCCACATCATCTAAAGCAACTATTGTAATACAATTTAAAAAATTTAAACAAATCTTGGAAGAAAAAGTTTGTTTCTCATTTTAAGTTTTAAATTTTTCTACTGAAAAAAAAAATATATATTAAAAGTAAAAACCGAAGAATAATTGTCGGTTTCGGTTTTAGGCCCTGAAAAACCACGGTTTCGGTTAAACTGGAAACTCTAGTCCATAGCACTCATACAAGGTCCCGCTCAGAAAATTACTTGAACGTTCATAATTGTTTTATAGTAATTAATATCGTGATGAAATTTGACATAAACAAGTCTTATATCAAGCTAAATATTTCTAACAACTTTTAAAAATCGGTCCATAATTGACCCAACGCCCCTTATAACCCCCAGAAAAATATTTTTTTGCAGCATATTGATGATGGGTATACAATATTCGGTACAGTGGAATATAAAATTCTTACTTGTTGTAATTGTTTTTACATATCAAGACAAATTACATGTACAAGAAAACTGTTGTTTTGCATAGCTCTAGTAATAGAAGTAGCGCTACTGTCTTTGTAGGAATTATAAGAAAAATATTAAGTATTTTTTTCTTATAATTCCTACAAAGACTGAAGGAGAAGATTAAGAAACAGCATATGCTGGATATGTGAAAATATCAGAAGCAGAAGATGTGGAAGCGTCAGATGCAAAAAATGTCCTAACTGGTGAAAAGAATATTAATTAGCCTAATGATGAGGTTGATGACGATAAAACTAGCCATAACTTGGAAAGATGTAACAGTGATTGAAATAAACGCCTTCATTGACATATATTCATGCAAATCATTCATGTAATGATAATGCAAAAGATTGATGGGCCATTGTTATACTCTAAGAAAAAAACACTTACAGAAAAAGTTCCACCAATCTGTGATATATGGAGAATGTACAATACAAATCTGTTAGGATATTACAAACCATCCCTTACCGCGGCAGAAATAAGTTTACTGAATACATTTCCTCAAAGCCAGCAAAATATGAACTCGAATGACAACTGTATTACGGGAAACTTGCAACAGATCGTAAGATTCGACAGGGAGAAAGGATGGTTAAAGATCTAACAGGGTATTCCATGGTATTGGATGCAATATCAATATGTACCAAGAGGAGTATCCCCAGGCCTTCCGAATTTAACCTATTTTTGTATCTTAATTTGAAATTAGCCTAAGTACATGATTTTCCAACAAGAGGTGTTATTTTGGTATTCAGTTTTTGAGATAAATGATCGGATTTTCTAATAAAGAGGAGGGTATGGCTACCACTGGTCCGTAAGCGTGATGTTAAATCACAAGATCTCGGTGGCCAATTGTGATCACCTCTTCGAGAGATAATAACAAAGACTCAATCAGCAAAGACATGACATTGTTGAAGATCGGCCGTCATGAGTTCTTGTGTTAACTGGACTTTATAAGCCTTAAGCTCCAAGTCTTTATGCAAAATACGGTGTAATGACGTTTGTGGAATTCCCAATTCCAAAGAACGACGAGAAGTGTACAAACCTAGATTTTTTTCAACACTTTGGACTACAGCAGCAATTCTGTTGTTCTTGAGCGACATGTACGGGTTTTATTCTTCACATCACTAACTTGTCCGAACAGCTCGAATTTTTGCACCAATTTCTGTATTTCGGGCCGATAAGGTGCTTCACGACGACCCAAAAATGCTTTAGTTTTGCGAACTGTGACTGCAAGATTTTCACCATTTTTGTAATGAATTTTAATAACTTCATTGCGTTGTTTAAGCGTCTATCGTTCCATTTTTAGTAATGGCGTAGTTTCTACTTGTCAAATGTCAAAGAATAAAAGCTTCAAAAGTGACAGCTACCAAAATACCGGGTGATTCAAAATAACACCTCTTGTTGGAAAACCCTTTACTCCAAAATCCCAAAGTTGGCATTCAAAAACGTGCAAATTTTTTTAATAATTATTTGTAGAACATAAAATGTTTACATACATACAAGGTGGCGCGATTGGCCCCTAATGTCAGTTCTGTTTTGACATTTGTGTAGTAAACACATGCGAAATACACGTTAATAAACAATGTTACGCTACACTGCGTAACAGAACGCGGAATATTGCTGACTATTTATTTTACCAATAATCGGTCGGTGACTTTGGCACAACGTGAATTTCGTCGCAGATTTCCTGGCCGTCCAACGCATACTGGAGAAACACTGCGACGTTTAGCCGCTCGCTTCGAAGAGACTGGCACAACACGAGATGCTGCCAGGCGTGGCAGACCCCGGAGTAGCCGTTCTGCAGAGAATATTGCTGCTGTAGCCGAGGATGTCATGGAAGCGCCGTCGACATCGACCAGATGACGTGCCACGCAAATGGGTATCAGTCGACGGCCTTTACAGCGAATTTTGGTACGAGATTTGAAGATGTTTCCGTACAAAGCCCAGACGGTCCATCAGCTGTTAGCTGCTGACCGCCAATCGCGTCTAACATACGCTCAAGCCATCCTTAATCGCCACCAAGAGGAAGATGATTTTTCATCAAAAATAATCATGAGTGATGAGGCCCATTTCCATCTTAGCGGGTACGTAAATAAGCAAATTTTACGCTTTTGGGGCACTGAAAATCCGCGTATAAGCCACGAAGAGCCATTACACCCGCTCAAAGTCACTGCATGGTGTGCTGTTTTCGCTGGAGTAGTCATCGGACCTTTTTTCTTCGAAGACGTCGCGGACCAAACGGTTACTGTTAATGGTGAGCGCTACAGAGCAATGATCAACGAGTTCTTTTTGCCGCAACTTGATGAATTGTGATTGGAAAACATGTGGTTCCAACAGGACGGTGCAACGGCACACACTGCACGTGCCACAACCGATATGCTGAAGAATACATTTCCCGGGCGCCTAATCTCCCGTTTTTGCGATTTGCACTGGCCAGCAAGATCGCCTGATTTGACCGCTCCAGACTTCTTTTTGTGGGGCTTTTTGAAGTCGCGGGTTTATGTTAACAAGCCTCAGACTCTTGCAGCTCTTAAAGACAATATCCGTCAAGTATGTGAGGACCTATCGCCGGAAGTTTTGGCCAAAGTGATGAAAAATGCCATCAAAAGGGCTTAAATGACAATCAACTGTGACGGCGGCCATTTACATGACATCATATTCTAGACTTGATGTAAAAAAAATTAGAAGACCAAATAAAAATAATCCACAAGAAGAATCAAAGTTTTTAATTTTTTTTTTTTAATTACAGCCAAAAAACATCGGAAGTTTACTTTTGCGCCACCTTGTACATATGTCCAATATTTATTTTCTTGATATTTTACACATGTTTATTATTTTAACATAAAAAATTTTCAAATTTTTAATTGGGGTTCATCACAGTTTCTTAAAATTTTATCCCATTTGATGTCGAAATTTCGGATTTAGCATATTTGATTTTAAGTCCTAAAGCAGGGAATCCCCAGCCAAATACTTTTTTTATATCCTATTATATTTTAAATATGCCTTTGGACCAAATTTGGTCCCAACGGGAAACAAATGATAACTCCATGCCGAAATCAACTCCAAACTGTGACTCTTTGTGGATGGATATGTGTTTTAACCATAAACAAATCTAAAATTCCAAAAAAAATAGGCTCCCTGTATTTATTTCAAAGAGTAAAAAATGTGAAACAAATTAGAACAACAAACTTGCATTCGTTATAAAAACATTGCAAATACAATTTTTTTCCCCAACAAGTTTTCCACAATTTAATCATCTTAAAAGCCAACAACAATTAAAAATTGGTGCATCAGTTTTTTTTTGGTAACATTTTCTACACCAACTCTTTTGTAACTACAAAAATTAAAAATGAAATAAAACTCAATAGATTTGCTAGGTGGCAGTAGAAAAATTTTAAAACCAATATTATTTCAACAATTTAACTCATACATATGTAATCCGAATAACAATAAAAAAATGAAAACCAACTCACACACACACCAACAAACAATAACTTTAATCAATTAAAATAAAACTACATGAAAAGTTTAATTTTAACTGTGTTTACAGAACACTCTTGTAGTCGAAAAATTTACAAGATTACAAATGCAAAACTCGGAAACAAACAGATACTGGACTACACATATCCAGACATTCGTACAACTATGTATATGTAATGTTATATGTGTATGGGTAGGTGTATTTGTATGCCAGCAACATTGTTAAGAGTGGGCTTATGATGGTGTTGTTGTGCATGTGTATGTGTTTAAATAGGTGTGAATAAAGAAGCTTAAAAGGATCTTAACAAAAATACAAATGCCTCCACATACAATACATACATACATGCACGCAGAAAAAAAATATAGTTGTATATTGTTACTGTAACCATTTCAAATTTGTGCATGGTTACTGTAACAATTTCAAAATTTTTAACAATATTATAGTCACAGTAACTATATATATGATTGTGGTAACAATAATATGGTTAATTTACGATTCACATGAATATTTCAACCATATATATGGTTACAGTAACCATGTATATGTTTGTGACAACCATTTATATGATGAAGGCTTACCACATTATGATGCTCTCATATCATAATCTGAGAACAACATATTATGATAAAATTATTCATCATATAAATGGTTGTCACAAACATATACATGGTTACTGTAACCATATATATGGTTGAAATATTCATGTGAATCGTAAATTAACCATATTATTGTTACCACAATCATATATATAGTTACTGTGACTATAATATTGTTAAAAATTTTGAAATTGTTACAGTAACCATGCACAAATTTGAAATGGTTACAGTAACAATATACAACTATATTTTTTTTCTGCGTGTGCATGCATATTGTGCAGGAAAAGAAAAAAAAAGTGAACGGAAGTTATAGTGTTTTAAGTTGTTGCGCTGCTTTTGGGGTTATAGGTTGTTGTAATTTCTCTTGTTTTAAAGGAAGGCCAATTGATAAGTTATTTAGGTTTTATAATTAAAGAGAGATAATGCAATTGCTGTTATATGCTTTTGTTATTCTGATTACTATTTGTGCATTATTTGTTTTACTAATCTGAAATAGTGTGCTTTAATATTTATTAGTTTAGTATAGCTAATACTGAAATCCATATAAATACTTATATAAACGTCTTTGTAAGTTTGTTTATTTATTCCGGAATCCCACTTAAACACCGATATTATTGAAATTTGGAAGGCAGATAGATCTTTACTTGGAAGCGTCAATAGCTCTATCTTTTTTCAATACTTGGACCAGAAACGTATACATAGGAGAGAAACCGGTAAAATTGGTACCTTTAGTTCTTAAACAATAAAGACTAAACTGCTGAAATTTATAATTTAGATAGATCCTCACTCGGAAGCATTAATATCTATATATAGCTATATCTTTTTTCATAATTTGGACCATAAAGGGGTAAATGGGGAAAAAACGGGAAAAATTGGTACCTTTAGTTTTTAAAAACGAAAACATTTTTAATTTAGCTCACTATAGTCACAAAATTATGTATTTAGAAAGTACTTTTTCAAAAGTCTATCTTCAAGGGGGAAAAACGTGTCAAATTAGGAATTTTGTGTTTATCCATATTTATGTATGTTTATGCTAAACTACTGGACCCAACCTCTTGAAATTTTTACTGTATAATCCTCTATATTTGGAAGGAACAATAAGCTGATTTTTATTTTGAAATTCAAAGTGGGCGTGGCACCTCCCATACAAATTAAATAGTTATAATGGAATATCTGGTGAACTATCATTGTGAAAGCAGCAATACTTCTTGGGATTTATTTCGGTATCATTTTGCGCTGCTTGCCTGAAATTGAAGAAATGCGTGGCGCCACACTATAATTGCGACAGTCTTCAAGTTTTAATTTCTTATCGCTATACGGAGTTTGGCTGAAAATTGGGAGGGATTGTATTAATAGGCGTGGCGCCTATAAAAGTAAATAGTTATTTTAAAATATTTTGAGATCCATAGTTACGAGATTCTTCAAACATTGTTTTTTTATATGGTCTGTCTGAAAATGGGCAGTGGATTAGTAGGCTGGGTACATTCCATATTAAGTAAATAGTCAATTTACCATATCTGTAGAACTATAATTGTAAAAATTGTTAACTTTTTTACGAATCAATTTTTTATTACTGTACGGTAGTTGGCTAAAGATATGCAGAATTGGATTAGTGGGCGTGGCACCTCCCGTACAAAGTAAAAATTAATTTCGTATACCTGGAGAACTATATTTATGAAAGTCTTAAAACTTTACAAGATTCAGTTTCTTATCAGTACATGAGGTTTAACCAAAAATGTGAGGGATGTAAACGGGGGGTGAGTCACCTACCAAACAAAGTAAGTAGTCATTTCAAAACATCTTGGGAACAATTGCCGCAAGAGTCTTCAAACTTTGTCTGAAAATGGTCGGTATTAGATTAGTGGGCGTGGCACCACACGCTTATTTCGGTGCCATGGTATGCAGTTGGCTGAAAATGTGCTGGATTGTATTAGTTATTATCGAATATTTGTAGAAAAATAATTGTGAAAGTTTTTAAGATTAAAACGGATGTATTCCTTACCACTTTGTGAAGTTTAACTAAAAATGGCCGAGATCGGAACAGTGGGTGCAAGGCCTCCATTACAAAGAAAATTGTAATTTCGAGAGTTTTCTGAGCCTTGTCTGAATCACTTTTATATACTTTTAGGATGTTTTGGTGAAATTGGGCTAGTTCTCAATTATTTTGTTACCAATGAATATAAAAGATATAAAATAGGGTGAGATCAAAACAGTGTAGTGGTCTCTTTCGTACCAAGTATATAGTTATTGTTACGAATTTGGAATAGCGATTTGAATTTAACGGTCTGTAACGACTGTTTGCAGCATTCATCATGTTTATAAACAGGTCCATCAGTAGAAGCTTCTATTTATCAATAATGCTGATAGCATGCGGTTATTAGCATTGTTTATAAGTATGCCAACACTAAATGTTTAAGCTACTAACATTGGCATCGAAAACTCTAGAATTCGAACATACTAGTTTGTCTGTTAAGAGCATTGTAGAAGATTCACGAAAGATGGCGTGTGTATAAATAGTGGCAGAAGTTGGGCCCTGTTAGAGTTAACAAAACTGCCTTGTACATTTAAGTTTACACATTATAAAGTCTGTGTACATTTCAGCGAATTGATAAACGTGTATAAATTCACTGAGTGACTATTTGAACTGTTGTACATTTTAAATAAAGAGTTGTCACAATTTTAAACTACTAAACGGCTTTTTATTTGCAAAATCAAAAGTATCCGGTTTATTAAAAGGAAATAAACAAACGTTTTCAAAAGGTGAAAACGTAACATTATTTACGAATATCAAGTGAATGTAATTGTGAGAGTGTGTGAGACCAGAAAGTGCGTTCTAAAATTATTCAATATTTTCAACAAACCCCAACTTGGTCCTACAAAAAGTTGGCCTAGCATTCAAAGGTGTGCCGTCAAACTGTTTCCAATGTCATTAAACAGTACCGGGAGAACTTGTCCGTTGATAGAAAACCTGGTTTAGGTAGAAGGAATGGTCCACATGATGTTTCTAAAGCCATAAATATAGAAAGCATTTTCAAAAGAGCTCCCAAAACATCCTGTAGGAAAGCAGCCCGGTTAGCTCAGTGCTTCGGTACGAAAAGTTAAAGCTAATGCTATTTTAAAAATATACAAGGCTCAAAAAGTTCCTGGCAGGAACACTGCTAAAAATTTAAAGGTCAAAAACAGACCAGAAAAAATTGTCGTGGAATACTTTAATGCTTTAATATTCTTTTTGAAACGACTTTTTGATTTTCTCGACATAAGGGTCAAATTGACCCCTAAAGAGAGGAGATAGAGGGCTAAGATCTTCCACAAAAATGATTCCCATAAAATTCGATAATATAACTCTGATAATAAGAATTCTCTCAGACGTTAACTTACATTTTTTCAGTTAGTATAATGCTACCTTCGATCAAAAAATTACAACTTTGACCCACTGTAAAAAAAGTTCAGATCAGCTGGACTATAAGTTTATTCTACAACAATAATCTACTCAACATGCCCTTTCAGAATCTTCTGTTCCAGTCAAATAATCTCAGTTTGTTGGACAGTGTAATCATGAATTAAGTACTCACATAGTGTTAGATGCGTGTTCAAAAAGCTCCAATTATATAAAGTTCCATTGAAATAAAGGATCAACATTTTAAACTGCATACAACTGATTTTTGTTAGTTTTTATTTTCTTTCGTGGGATACAAGTTTTTGTCATCATCTTCTCCTACAACCGACCAACTGTGGTTATTTGTTTGACTTCTTTTGTTGAGTTTGTTTTTTTTTTTAATTTAAATTTTTGCAAAATTTATTATTTTTGTGTTGGTCTTTCGGAACATTTTTCCACTAATGTGCACTCAGATGTATTTTGTTTAGCTCTATTGTTATTTTATACTTATGTATGAATGCATGTACTAAACTAGTCCTGCTTTTAAATAATTGTAGAGTTTTGTTTTACTTATTTTTCGTTTGGTTTGTTAGTTGTTATATTTTGTGTTGGTCCTAGTCATTTACATTATTATCATTATTTTAGTTATGTTGGGAATTTTTTTTCACTGTAGTTTAGTTTAGTTTTCATTAAAGCTAAACATAGTTTAAGATAATAAGATAAATGTCCTCTTAGGATTTCACGACAGCAACACAAGGATATGCCACATTATTTGTATGTGCAGTCGCATAAGTTGTGTTGTGTTTGGTTGCTTGCTAGGTTTTTGTTTTTAATAATAAATATTTTTGTTTTATGTGCACATGATGACGATGATTTCGGACTTTTATTTAAATAGTTTGAAGTGCGTGGTGTGTTGTAGAAGTTTCTTCTCACGTTTTGTTTCAGTTTGCAATATTGAAATATGATTGCAGCTAAAATTAAAACAAGAAAATATATACAATTAATGCTAAAATTAAAATATTAAAAGATCTGTGATTCAATTGAAAGCTAAATTATAAAAAGATCTCCTATTGAAGCTAAATCTAAAGTATATACGATTGAAGCTAAAGCAAAATTATGCAAATAATTACAATTGAAGCTAAATTTAAAGTGCTTTCATTAAGCGCTTCCTATATCGAAATTTAAATAAAACAAGCTGTGTGTGTGAAATGTCGGCGGATCTTCCCTGGATGGTGCGCATCCGAAATGTCCCATTTTCCATGACACTGGTTCATAAATCGGGCAGAATTTGACCGATAGAATGAGTTATGTTGGCTTTGCCTCGAGTTCTCCTGCACACTGTCACGGACATCTTTCGTCGTTGTACATTGTTTTCTGAACCAGTGCTATCAAATTAATCCACCACCCTCGAGAGTAAAATGCCCGAACTGAACACTTGTTTTGATACAACACTTTTATCATTTTCACTTGTTGTTGAACGCTGTATTCGTCCATGTTGATTTTGCAAAACAAACTGAAGGAATAAGAGTCAATTCGTTAGATGTGGCCATTATTAGCTATGACCTTTTCCCTATGACCTTTCTGGCAACATATGTATTCCGCTCCAAAAGAACTGGTCATCTTTTGAGGCCAAGAACGAATCAACCCAATATCGGATAGTCTATTCCAAAGTGAATCATATTCAAGAGAGAGCGTTCTGCATAGAGGCAAGGTCTGTACTATAAGGCGGGTGAGGCAAAAGTTCCCAACCACTTTTTTCTAAATAGTTTTTAACAGGTATTTCAACATGTGGCCGAGCGTTGTCGTGATGGAATATTACGGTTTGATGTCTGCCGGGATTCAGCAGCTCATAATATATAGGACCCTTGTGCTCCTTCCTGATAGAGAGCATTCCCTTGTGGCTTTGGTGTCGATTCGTCTGGTTGGCCGAGCTTCACATACGATTTCTTAAGCTTGGTGTTATCGTAATGAATCCATTTTTCATCGCAGGTAATGATTGGGTTCTAAAATGTTTTTCTTTTATAGCGTTCAAGCAGCATATCGGACATGCAAAATTGTCTTCAAGGTCTATCGGCTTCAATTCGTATGGTATTCAATTTCCCTGCTTTTCGATGAATGCTGCTGCTCGCAAGCGTTTTAAAATTGCTGCTTTAGTTGATCCCAATGATCTTGCAAACTCTTGTAGAGTTTTACAAAAATCTTCATGGTGTAATACCTCCAATTCTTGGTCTTCAAACTGTTTTGGATGATCTGGGCGATTAATGTTTTCCGTGTCAAAATCATCACTTCTGTACCGCACGTTCCATCTCTTGCACGTTGAAACCGATGGAGCACGATTACCATAACCTTCGGTGAGCAATCGTTGAGTTTCAGCGCCACTTTTTTACAAATAAACGAAGTAAAGCTAAACTTTCCGCTTTGCTGGCACAAAATTCGACATTTTCGAAGCAAAAAAACTTTGTAAATTAATTAATCAATAACTAAGTGAGAATAAATGACAGATATGTACCCTTCAAAATGACTTATAACTTATTAAAGACAAAAACCGTGTTTAAAAGATACAAAATATTTTGTGAATCCCTCATTTTTAAGGTACATACCCTATATTTGGAATATAACGATACAATATTTGTCAATCCTTGATTGGAAATCGCATATTTCCTATAAAAAGTAATATATATTCAAAAGATTTTGTTAAAAATACACAACATTTTTTAACACGGTGCAACAACTATAAATGTTTATTGTAAGAAGAATACACCAACAGAGTTAGTTAAGGCTAGCTATCCAAAAGCAATCATTCAAGCACTTTTTCCTTACAAAATTTCCATTGTAAACCGTTGACAGCTTTTAGTAAAATAAAGTGCTGAAATATCATACGAAAAATATCGAAACCAATCTATCTTCCTTATTTAATAAATTTCTCTAAATATTTTCTTCATCTTAATCATCCAGAAATTTTCATTTTAACGTTGCTGTCGCTAACTTGAGGATCAATTTTAACACAGTCCCTAAATGTCAAGTTCCTGCTGGGAATTTACAGCAGTTGTTTTTAAAATGTTCTATATTCTACGTCAATTAAGCATGAATACTCATTACAATTTACAACATTTTGTTATGCCACCAATAATAATAAAATGCAGGCATCTGTAAAATATTTCCAAATATTGAATGTACTACTACTTATTTAATTTCATCTGGCCAACCTACGAAAAATATAAATTAAAATTATGTATGAAACATTTTTCAATGTCGTTGTGTACATGTATATATGTATGTACATTAGGGTGCCTTTAATGTGCTTTTTAGGGATTTTTGCATTCTGCCGATGTCTAAAATTGTAAATATTTCCCAAAAAATTTCAAAAAAATTATTGTTGAAAAAAGATTTCAATTTAAAATACATTTTGTATTTAATTTAAATATAAATTATAAAGATTTATTGATATCAATAACCTATTAAACGGGTTTTTTTTGCGCAAATTTGGTCCGTAGATGACGTATAATAATTTTAGACTAAGGGCCACCCTAATGTATATATTTATGTATGTATTCATTTTCCCATATTGTATGTTAGAAAAACATTACCACTATTTTTCCCATTTTATTCTACTTCTATCAGTGGTTTGATGCTCGGGAGTAAATGTGAGTTTTGTTCGCTTACAGTAGCGTATAGTACAACAAAGAATAAATGGAACTATTCAGACTATTCATATAAGTTAAAACTTTCTTTCTTCTTATAAATTATGGAATTTCTAACATGTATGTGGAAAACAGGCTTGCATTAAAAGTTAGATAGAGAAATAAACGTTTATATACCATGATGATTGATTTTCTTTTATGTAATGAAAATCAGCAAAATCGGTTCTATAGGAAAAAAGTTGTATATCAAAATGTGAGACAAACTCGGTATTTGGTATAAGCAAAGTGCAAAGATAGGTTAGGTTAGGTTCCATGGGCAGCCGCTCCTCAAGTAGCTCACTTGGGTCCATTCAAATCTGATCCCATTGTGATACCCAAGGGGTAGTCATCAGGGTATTTACAGTACTTCTGTTGACTCCAAATTAAACCAATCCCAGATTTCCGGATGAAGGAATAAATTCGTCTCAGATTCATCCTCGTCCAAACATGATAGGAATGGAAATCCGAGGATGCGTTTCCTCAGATTTGTCAGAGCCGGACATTGGCTGAATTGACAGTCTCTTCCTCTTCTTCATTATGACAGCATCTACAGTAATCATTGTACAGTAGGCCCATTGTTCGAGCCTGTGCCCCGATTATACAGTGTCCTATAATAAAGGAGACAATTAGCCTTATTTGCTCACGACGGTAATATATAAGTAGATTCGTCCTGCTGGCATCATATACGGGCCAAGTCGACCTCGCTGTACTACAGGAGGGTTCATTAGTCCACCTGTTTTGTGCAGTTTCATATAGTTTCTGCTGAACAGCCATCTTGCGTTTAACAAGGGAAATACCAGAAAAGGGGTCGATCACCTCCTCACTCATCATCGCACCCCTTTTGGCAAAATCATCTGCAATACAATTACCCTGATTTCCATAGTATTCAGGGACCCATATAAGCGTTATCCCAGAATGTCTCGCTATCTCATTTAGGGATATCTGGCATTCCTCGGTTAACCTAGATGTCGTAAAGACACCCGCTATTCCGTTAGCGGCAGCCTTGCTGTCAGTAAATATACATATATCTCCAGATATACGATAATACCTCAGCCAGTTGGATGCACGTTTAATGGCAGTAATTTCCGCCTGAAGAGCAGTACAGAAGTTAGGTAACCTAAAGTAGGATTTTATTAAAGCCATCAGTGTATGATATCAGCAGGGGAGAAGAGTCCGCGTTGCCATAAATCCCTATTCGGGAAAAAAAGTTTTGCGGTGCAGTAATCGACATTACCATGTATGTGCCCATAGTAATTCAGTATCCTAGAGTGTCCAAGGTCTTTACCAGACCACGAACCACCAGCATTTAGTCTCACAGCAGAGTTGAGAGCAATTTGTATCACCATAAAATCCACTATTAACGAGTTTAGAGTGGTAAAAATTGTGTTAGAGGATGTAGACCTTATAGCGCCTGTAATCAGTATCGCGATTGTTCTGAGAACTCGTTCAACGGCCTTCCGGTGAGTAGCATTATCCAAAGCCTGCCACCACGCCAATACTCCATAGAATAAGATGGGTTTAACGACTGCTTTGAAGATCCGATTGATACCTTTCGGCATAATACCCAAGTTAGTACCAATTGCCTTTTTGCAAGAGTAGATGTCCACATAGGGCCATTCTGAATGTTCAAATTCCAGGACAATCTCTTATCTAGAATGATGCCAAGATACTTTGCATTATCCCTGGTCTCAAGACTGATTTCATTCAGTCTAGGTGATCTAAAGTCAAGATATATTCCACAACACAAGGATATATTCCACAACATTTTTGGTCCTAACTCACCCATTTTTGGACCGATTTTACGCACCAATTCTCGTCCATATACTGAAGTTCATAATTTATTTTGGGCCTTCGAAAAGTTCATAGCAAATTCAATCAAGATTATACATTCATATTGTTTTAGTTAAACCCTTACTGTTTCACATATTCTGTAACACCCTGTAATCATAATTATTGCTCTGTTACCAAACATGTTGATGTTTCTGCTGATGCTGATTCTGTTGTTGTGGTTCATGTTGTAACCCACCAGTCGTCATTTTATTCCAAGTAAAAACAAATGATAATGGCTGTCCTTGTGTACTACATACATACATACATCTAGTGAAACAGAGAATGATGGTGAATTAAACAAAAATTTCTCTCCAAAAAATAAAATACTATAGCATTATTTACAAATATATTTACATACAACTCGAATTATAAAGAAATTAGATACAGCATATTTTAATTAAAATACTCTAGTATAATTTTTGCGATATACAAGTGACCCCTTCTGCAAGAACATGTTGCTGCTTGGGGTCTTGGCAAAAACTGACAGTGCAGAATAAACTATTTAATGATGTAAATTTTCGCAAAATTTTTCAAATGATTATGTTCATTTGAATATGTAATGCAACAGTTCTATTTTGATTTAAACTTACTTACTTATTTGAATAGCTGCTCTTTCACTTCGGTTTGGCAGGAGTTAAAGTGAAAGACAGTGAAATGACAAGAATAGGAAAATTAATGTAAAATGTTTCGCTTACAAATGAATGGTGTTTGTAAGTGCAGTTGTTATTTGACATTTGGTTGTTGCATAAAACGAAATTTAATGTTTAAAATATATAAAGAACTGTATTTGGTGATTATGTAATGTTCTTGATATACTGCACTTGGGGGCTTTTTAGTATTAAAAGACAAAGCTCTTGCTAATATTATCTTCCACAGATAATGGTCCCTTTCAAATTTTTTATGTTTCTGAAAATTGATCACAGATGATGATCCTATTTCCATTTGGACCACTATTTACCGACTTATTGCCACTTTTATGATTAGATTATTTTTAAATGAAAAATCGAATTTTGTTAGAAAATACAAGTGATCACAGATGATCCTCCTATTTTCATTATATTTTACATTATTTTCATATGCAAAATCGATTTTTGGTTGAAAATATAAGTGTTCATAAATGATCCTCCATTTTTATTTGGACCACTATTTACGGACTTATATTTTCTTTTATATTTTAAATAATTTTTCATATGAAAAATAGATTTTTGGAAGAAAATACAAGTAACCACAAACATTTATTCAAAGTATTGGACTCTATTCAAAAGTGAAGCGTATCACAGAGACAGCGTTCTGCATCGATCGGAACAAAAATTTTATTCGGACGGGCTTCACGTGCGATCTCTTACGCTTCGGCTTATCGCAATGGATGCATTTTTCACCGCAAGTAATGATTCGGTTCAAAAATGATTTTATTTCATATCGTTCAAGCATAATTTCGAACATGCAAAATCGTCTTTCAAGGTCTCTCCGGTGCAATTCGTATTGTATCCAATTTCACTGCTTTTGGATGAATCGTGCTGCATTTTGAAATTGCTGGTTGAGTAGCTCTCCATGTTTTTGCAGTTTAACTACAAGCTTCATGGATTAACGCCTCCAATTCTTGGTCTTCGAACTTTTTTGGCTGGCGTGGTCCAACCAAAGAAACCATCTCTCGCACATTGAGACTGATGGATCATATTCACCGTAACTTTGGTATGCTTTATCATCACTTTTTTCAAATTAAAGTAGTAAAACAAAACTTCCCGCTTATGACGCTTTATTGGTACAAAATTCAACATTTTCGAGGCAAAAAGAACTTTGTTGTTTACCCTATAATGTTCAACAACTAAGTGAGAATAAATGCCAGATATTATAAACCAAAACCGCGTTCAAAATGTACGCCACACAGTGGCTCTGGATCGTTTTTTATCGGCCAAAATTCTGTAACTTTTGAACCGATAGAGACTATAGATTTTTTTTGTGGAAAGATATTTTCTTGAATTTTTCTGCAGTTTTAACGTCAAAAAAATTTTAAGCTAAAGTAGAACTTTTAACTTTTTTTATATCATTTAGTATGAATGCGGATTTTTGTTAGTTACAAGCAGATAAAAACAAGTAAGAAAGTATGGTCGGTCATGCCCAACCATATAATATCCAACGCTATAATTTATTTACGTGACTGATTTTCAGAAGAGGGTCTTTGATAAAAATGTCAAACAAAAATAAATTCAACAAACGCGTAAAAAAAATTAAAAATTGTATAAATTTAAATTCTAAAAATTTCTAATGAAAGCGAAATCTTTGGATCAAAAAAATGGCAAACATACTTTGAACGATTTTGTTTAAGTTCTATCTGTTGGTTAATACAAGGTGGCGCAAAAGTAATCCTCCTATCAGAAAATGCTATAAATTTTGCGATTGGCCCCTAATGTCAGTTCTGTTTTGATATTTGTGTAGTAAACACATGCGAAATACACGTTAATAAACAATGTTACGCTACACTGCTCCAGAACGCGGAATATTGCTGACTATTTATTTGACCAATAATCGGTCGGTGACTTTGGCACAACGTGAATTTCGTCGCAGATTTCCTGGCCGTCCAACGCCTACTGGTGAAACACTGCGACGTTTAGCCGCTCGCCTCGAAGAGACTGGCACAATACGAGATGCTGCCAGGCGTGGCAGACCCCGGAGTAGCCGTTCTGCGGAGAATATTGCTGCTGTAGCCGAGGATGTCATGGAAGCGCCGTCGACAGCGACCAGACGACGTGCCACGCAAATGGGTATCAGTCGACGGTCTTTACAGCGGATTTTGGTACAAGATTTGAAGATGTTTCCGTACAAAGTCCAGACAGTGCATCAGCTGTTAGCTGCTGACCGCCAATCGCGTATAACATACGCTCAAGCCATCCTTAATCACCACCAAGAGGAAGATGATTTTTCATCAAAAATAATCATGAGTGATGAGGCCCATTACCATCTTAGCGGGTACGTAAATAAGGAAAATTTACGCTTCTGGGGCACTGAAAATTAGCGTGTAACCCACGAAGAGCCATTACACCCGCTCAAAGTCACTGTATGGTGTGCTGTTTTCTAAGACGTCGCGGGCCAAACGGTTACTGTGAATGGTGAGCGCTACAGAGCAACGATCAGCGAGTTCTTTTTGCCACAACTTGATGAATTGGGATTGGAAAACATGTGGTTTCAACAGGACGGTGCTACGGCACACACAGCAAGTGCAACAACCGATATGCTGAAGGATGCATTTCCCGGGCGCCTAATCTCCCGTTTTGGCGATTTGCACTGGCCAGCAAGATCGCCTGATTTGACCGCTCCAGACTTCTTTTTGTGGGGATTTTTGAAGTCTCGGGTTTATGTCAACAAGCCTCAGACTCTTGCAGCTCTTAAAGACAATATCCGTCAAGAATGTGAGGACCTATCGCCGGAAGTTTTGGCCAAAGTGATGGAAAATGCCATAGAAAGGGCTCAAATGACAATCAACTGTGGCAGCGGCCATTTACGTGACATCATATTCTCGACTTGATGTAAAAAAATTAAAAGACCAAATAAAAATAATCCACAAGAAGAAGTTTACTTTTGCGCCACCTTTTATTTCCCCACACAATGCCTTTCAATCCAATCATTGTGTTCCAAAGTCACACAATTTTCACATGTACAAAATATTTGTATATTATTTCTTTTAAATAAAAGTAAACAAAAGCAGCTGATTCATCAAATGCACAATAAATTCATGTTTGCGAGCCTACATTGTCGCGCAAACTTATCGGAGTTGTGCAAACGATTTTCCATACAATTTTTGACAGTTCATTTATGAGAGTGTAAAAATGCTCAGATTGCACAGTTTGCGAGGCATTTAAGAGTTTACATAAGGACCCTTATTTTATAAAAAAAAAAACATATTGTTTTGGAGTTATAGACCGTCCCTAATAAGGGACACTGCGTAGTAGGTACACTAGGCGTATGATAACTTTTAAAGCATTCTTTGGGGTGAAGCCCTTTTTCAGATTTGTTGCAAATAAGGTTAGTTTTTTCCGCAATATCTACATCGTTTATCAGATTTTGAATATTCAGTAAGGAGATTTCTGTCATTATATCGTGTATCTGTCATCACTTTGTACATACAAATGTCCTACCGAAATTGGACTTTATCGGTCATAAATGTTTAATTTATATATGTATCTACACAAGTTTTTCTCTAAATAAGTTTTATATATACAGAATTCATGTCACCAAATTTTATTATGATCGGTCCATAATTAGTCATAGCTCCCATATAAGGCCTGCTTCCGATAATCACTTTAACGATCATAAATCTCCTAAAAAAGTTGGTATGCACATAAAATGCAACATAAATAACTTTCATATAGACATTAATCACACTACCTAATTTCATGGTGATCGGTCCATAATTGGTCATAGCTCCCATATAAGGCCCTCTTCTGAAAATTGCTCACGAATATAAATTATTGAAATTTTGAAAAAATAATGATTTTGCTCATTTCTTAGTGTAGGGTGTTATATGGTCGGGCTTGACCGACCATACTTTCTTACTTGTTAAGTTATACATCCAGTAGAAGTGATCACAGATGATCGTTGTTTTTTCATTTGGACCACTATTTACTATCTTATAGCTATTTTTATGTTTCAGCTCATTTTCATATAAGGAACCGTTATTAGTTTGAAAATATTTGACTATTATTTACCGGTTTATAGTCAGGTTTATGTTTCCCTTCATATTTATAAAAACAAATTTTAATTTCTACAAATGATCCAGTAATAATTGTATCGTCTATGTTTCAAATAATTTTCAATGGAAAAATAAATAATTGCTTTGAAATAAAAGAGATTTCTGGTATTAGTCCTTTTTTATTTGGATCAATTTGGACCATTATTTACCGACTTATAGACATTTTTATGTTTCAGATAATTTTCATGGGAAAAATCGATTTTGGGAAGAAAATATAAGTGTTCTTAGATTATCGGCCTTTTCACTTTTATGTTTCTGATAATTTTAGTATGCAAAATCGATTTTTGGTTGAAAGTATAAGTATTAGCCAATGATCGTCCTTTTTTCGTTTGGACCTATTTAGCGATATGTAGCCGAGTTTATGTTTCATGTAAATTTCTTATGAAGAACCAGTTTTTGATTGAAATATTAGCGATTACATATTGAACTCCTATGTTATTATTTGGACTACTATTTACCGGCTGTTTAAATTAATTTTTATAATCCAATAATATATAAATAATCTGCTAAAATAAATATGTAAGTAATCATTAGGACAGTTGAAAATTTGTTCTTTTTCACAAGAACTTAAAACATTTTTATGTCTCCTAAACTTATCACTTTCAAGTTTCCAAACAAAATTAGCCAAATTTAAAGCTGACACTTAACAACACTTATTCGTGTAGTTTTTAACAGCTTTTCAAAAACAGCAAGAAAATATAAAAATTTAAATTTCTTGCACTTTCATTATGTTGCGAAATGTGTGCAGTTGAGAAGTATAGGTGGCCATCATTAAGAAAACTTTAGACTTTAGGTTGGTATTAATGTCATTACTGTTGTGTCACACTTGCAAACTTACATTATTTTCAGTTGCTGTAGTTATTGCTTTTCCAAATAATGTCTCAGTTATTGTTGGTGGATTATTTGGCTTAAGTTAAGCACAAGCAATGGAAGATGTAGATACTTACGAAGTAGCATGTGTATTTAAGTATCACCTTTTGTTATCATGGTTGTTACTCTAACTGCTATCTGCAAAAATGAATTTGTGATTTGCCTCAACACCTACCTACAATCTGACAACATGGTATGGTTTAAGTATTTTAACAACACACCTACTAACTGGTATTTGACTGCCTTTAATATCCTGTCATTTCATAAAATGAGAATGAACCAAGAAAGGAGGAAAAAAAAAATAAAAATAATCATAAAATGAACGAAAAGAAGTCATCGAATTGAGTTGAGTTGAGTCGAGTGAGTGACAATGAACGACGCCAACATTTACCGAATGTTACACATTTAAGTTTAACTTTAAGGATGCTTCATGTTGAAAATCAATTTCGTGCATTATTGTTTGCCTTGTGAAGTGCTCTGGAAAATTTAGTTGTGATGTGATTCGTATCTTATTTTACTGCCACTACCATCTTTACTACTCCACACTCCACAGTTTGAAGCCACAATTACAATGACAACGAACGACAGTCATCCTGTAAAACTTTTTTTTTTCTTTTTTTTTGGCATTGATGCTGGTGTGTTGGCATTATTTTAGAGAGATGAGCTCTGGGTGTCGGTGCTGCAGCTGACGAGGATAATAATTATGAAAATTTTAAATTTATGTTGTGTTAAAAGTGCCATCTTTCGCTTGAATTATTTTTTTTCAAGTGCTAAATTTTGATTTTAGAAACATTTTCAATTTTTAGTTAAATTGGAAAAATTTATATTCAAGTACATACATACATATTTTTGATTGCGTTTTTTGTTTGCTTTTCATATTTATTTTTATGTTTTTTTTCGG
Organism: Calliphora vomitoria; assembly: GCA_942486065.2. Taxonomy (NCBI): domain Eukaryota; kingdom Metazoa; phylum Arthropoda; class Insecta; order Diptera; family Calliphoridae; genus Calliphora; species Calliphora vomitoria. The sequence goes on along the minus strand of OW818030.2, from coordinate 108,674,522 downwards.
CTAGAAATGTTATTTAAGAATAATGTTGAATTTATTTTAATGGTGTTTACTTAGTGCCAAATGACCATCAAGAGCCATTGTTTAAAGTTTGTTCTATTCATAAATGTGGCTAGACAAAGTTTGTTTAAATGGTAGATTGTTTAAGCTTGATGCAAATAGAAATTTAAATTGCAAATTTTGAACAAGAAATAGGAGATGAAATTTTCAAAAGTGTTTTTTTTTAAATAGGAGTTTTGTATTTAACAATTTGATTGGTATAAATAAATGTTTCGAATTCTTTTTAGATAGGTTTAAGGGTTTTTTATTCGAGTTTTATTTTAATCAAATAAAAGTTAATACTTTTTTCTTATTCGAGTGATCTATTAATTTTTAAAATTTCTTTGAATATTTGAACAAATAACAAATAAAAAATATTATTCGAATAATTTTTTTTAAAAAATATCCAGAATAATTTATTTGTTGACCGAAAGCCGAAGTATTTATACCGTCGGATTGTACTTATAGCTAGTCTTAGCCGATAAGTTGTAGTTAGCCGACCGAAAACAGAGGAATTTGTCTCCTCGGATTGCATTTATAACACAAGGCAACAAAATCGAAAAAAATTTAAAGGTGTTTTAAACCACTACACAATTTTGATATATAGTGGTTCCAGTAGTACAAATATGGTTCAAATTAGGCTTGTTTTTTTAATGTTTAAGTTAAATTATAAATTTTTTTATACCTTTCTGCACATAATCACTGATAACTCAAAAAAAAAAAAGTCCGATTTTATTAAAATAAACGCAAATTTTATATATTGCGTTTCAATTGGCTCAGTAGTTTAAGAGTTATAATAACAAATTGAAGCAAAAATATATTTTTTACGTGAAAATTTAAAATTTGTTGTGATTTAAAAAAATAATGAAAAATCGAAAGCGGCAGAAATTGTTAAGATTTATTGCTTTATTGCAAAGTCACATGCAATAGGAACAAAATCAGATATCGATCATAAAAATCGATAGATTCCTTTCGAATTTATTCACAATTAAGTGAATTCGCTCATTTTCACAAAATTTTTGTTTTTTGTTTGATATACATAAAATTGAGCAGTTAATGTTCTTCTTTCGATTGATTGAAATTTAAAAACGTTTTTCTCATGCTATGCACAAAATTTAATATATATATATCGCGTTTTAATCGGCTCAGTAGTTTCGGAGTTATAGTACCAAATTGAAGCAAAAATATATTTTTTACGTGAAAATAGCAATTTTTTTTGTTTCAAAAAATCATGAAAAATAAAGAACATCAGAAATTGTCCAGACTAATTACTTTATCACAAAGTCACATGTAATAGAAACTAAATAGGTTATCGATCATAAAAATCGATGGATTCTTTTCGAATTTATTCACAATTAAGTGAATTCGCTCGTTATCACAAAATTTTAGTTTTTCGTTTAATATACATAAAATTGAGTAGTTAATGTTCTTCTTTCGATTGATTGAATTTTGAAAACATTTTCCCCATCTTGCGTATACATTTTTGTATTTGTATTGCCTTCCAAGCGGCTCAGTAGTTTCGGAGTTAAAGTAACAAATTGAAGCTAAAATATATTTTTTACGTAAAAAATCATAAAAAATCTAAAGCGTCAGAAATTGTTCAGATTTATTGCTTTATCGCAAAGTCATCGGATCGTAAAAATCGGTGGATCTTTTTCGAATTTATTCACAATTAAGTGAATTCGCCCATTTTCACAAAATTTTAGTTTTTTGTTTGATATGCATAAAATTGAGTAGTTAATGATTATGTTCCATAATAAAGCGATGCATTTATTTCGTCAAAGCTTCGTCCATTAACAATGCTATCCCAAACATACATTATAGCTCTGTGATAAGGAAGATTTCAAAGGAAGCATACATTTGGACATACTAGGCATACCCCGGATGGAAATAAAACTGCATCACACAATAAAAAAAAAAAAAAAATAACACAGGTCAACTAATAAAGAAATAAATTTTGGTGTCGAGCTACCGTTAATGGTTTTATATTATGTGGGTATTTGCAAAACCAATAAGGTCTTTAAATATTTTTTCCTACGTGAAGCTTTGGATCTACCTTTCTATTTCAATATTAGCTGTCATAAGTAAATTCGTGTGCCCGCAATGACCAAAATGTGTTTTGTTACATTGCTGGAGAAAAGTTTAGAAATCCTATAACAGACTCAGTGAGAAATACGTATTTTAATTATTTTAGATATTAGTAATAATCATACAGATTTGGCTATTGCTTATTACACATAATTAAAGGAGGAGTATCAACAATTATATCATGTTTTAAAAAAAACTCGGATAACCAATGGGTTTTATGCGTCGATTTAAAAATGGTTAATTCCTTGAAAGGTCAAAAAAATGGGTACACTTAACATCCATGGTTCATCTGTTTATAGGAAAGCAGAGCAAAACATGACAATTGAAAGAGGAACGATTGGTATTTGAGAGAAAATATGACAGTTGAAAAACAAAATGTTATATGTTTTGCTATCATTGCACTGTGTGTAATTTTTTGTCTTATTTTTTGAAAAAAGAGAAAAAAAAGACGGGCGTCTCCTAATTTTGCCCAAAATCATGCACTTTTTTGTATGGGCCGCCAAAGATTTGGGGCCTCGGTGTCATTTATGCAAAAATGTGATCATTGTCTCAGGCCCATATCTTGTAAATATTTCGGAACTTTGATTTACTCTCTGATGCAAGGTTGTAGCCCTTGTCATAAGGAGCAAAAATTCTGAACATTTAAAATCAAAAAAACTTCATCTTCAATATCAAAATCGCAAAAAACTAAAAACTGGGAGACATGGGTATTTTTTTTTGGTCTTTTATCACGTAGTAGTGTCCGTATATGGTTATTTTTTTTGTGTTGCACTGTGTTACATCAAATTGGGACTTTTGTTTTGCCTTTATTTAAAGAAAGTTTCCAGAAATACTAAGAGCTGGTAGTACGTATTTCAATTAGGTACTTTAATGTAGAATTCAGGACCTGAATAAGCAGCCGTGGGTTTACATTGTATGTAAAGTGTGAGTTTGTTACACCTATTATTTGGACAGAACCGAAAAACCATATTGATGACTATTATCTGTTGTTAATTTACATGGTATGAATAAAAGTATAATGATATATGATGACATTACCCGTCTGCTAAAAGGCCACTACTTAACTTAGACGACGTACCAACTCTTATGGTTTAAAGAGAAAACATCATTTTGGCTCCATTACATATCATATTGTTACTTATGAAGCAGTATGTGAAGTAATTAAGATAAAACTGGTCCATGTTTTTTTATGTTGAGCATAAAAGTACACTATCTGCACTTTCAATTAGACAAGTTAGCTGAAAATCTTAGATTGAATAGCACAGAACCAGAAAAACATTTCCATTAGGATGTAAAAGTGATAAGATTTTGAGAAATCGTTATTTTCTGATTTTGCGACGTCTTCAAAACTACACCTAGCAGATGAAATAAGTATAAAGTTAGAATCAGGGTAGCGCATATACTTAAATTGAGTTTTAGTTTTGGCGGCACCAAAATTATTGTAGACCTGTGTACATAGAGTCTAGTTAAATATTTTATGAAGTAATTGTTGATTAAAAGACTTTCACTATTTTTAAATTCTAAATTGTTAAGGCGTTTGACTAAAATATATTATAAATGATCTCTATGTATATTGTTAATAATACTATGCTAGTTGAAAAAACTGAAAGGGGGGCACCCGGTTGGATAATCTTAACATATTTTTAGTCTTAGGAGTCATTTTAGAAATATAGAATTTTTGGGAGAAAAAAATTAATTTTTTAGCGAAATTTCGAAATTTTTGTTTGAAAAATTGGGTAATGAAGCTACGATGTTAATTTTTTCTGAGCGCATAGAAAACAAAGTTGCAAACAAAACAAGCTCTAAATGATTAAAATCTGTCCACAATTGATCTTATAAACAAAAGATAAAGCAAATATCCCCTAATAAGTAACATTTTAAAATATACATATTATATATGTATAATTTCCTACGTGTAGGAAATTATGTTCTCTTTTCAAAAATGTACAAAATTTTTAAGAATTGGAAAAATGATAGAAGACTTTTTAGAAAAATATGGGAATAAAATATGGTGGCTGATTTTTTTGAAAAATTTTAATTTTAAGAATGCAATAAAAGTTTTATTTATAAATCGTTTTTAATGAAATTTGATCGAAATACAAAAGTAAACAAGAAATTAGTGAATTGTTTTTTTTTTTATTTTTCATTTTTTTTAAGATTTAAGGCATATAACTTTTGAGCATAGATACCAAAAATGGAGAACTAAACCAAACTAAGGACAACTTTTTCGTTCTTCAAATAGTACTTTTAGAATTTTTTATATTTTTCTAAATTTTGATTTTTTCTACTGAAAATAAATTAAAAGTAAAAACCGAAGAATAATTTTCGGTCTAATCTAGGTTCAACTGATGAGGAAATTGTTCCTGAACTAATTACAGTCGTTCTTGTTTTTCTGCAAATGGCACTTTTATGGAACAACAAATTCGCAATAATTAACTAATGTCGTGACATTTTGTAATACGTCCATGAAGAGGTAGAAAGGGTAAACAGTTGGGTACTTTTTAAAACATAATTTTACCAGCGCAAATTAATGTAGCTTTAAATTGTTTGAATTATACACGTGTGATGTAAATGTTCACCAAATTTATGTATTCTGGGAATTAAAGTGAAATAAAATATTTATAGAATAAAAATATAGACTTTGTTATTATAATAGTATTTATTATTTCAACTCTTAGTTCTTTAGGCACTTTTTTTCTTATTTCTATTGATACATTTATATTTATACTGGATGAGGTATGATTTTTTAGATTCATTAATCTGTCTCCAGCCTAGTCATATAAACATATTATTATATCGAACCCTAGATATAATGATCCATATATATACATTTGCCTATAACTAATAGCACATTGATACAAATGTAATTGAAAATAATATGCAGGAGTTTCCATGTAGAAATTCTGTTCTGTAGATTACGGAAATACTTTTAAATTTTCTTGATTATTTCGTTAAGTGTTTTTTTAGTAGTATAACAGTATTCTTACGTAGCCTAATTAATAGGACCGTAAATGAACATCTATAGAAATTGCAAGTCCTTACTACCCATTGTGTAGGGTACTACGTAAAATACACCCACTTACATGTAAATTAAAAACTGAAATATTTATTTTTTTTCCTCTAATATTAACTAAACTTCTCTTTTGTTATTTCATGCCAACAAACCACACTTCTTTAAAGACGTTAGAAACTTTGGCAAATGACCAATAAATGTGTGTGGTTTCCAAAAACCACCATATAAAAAATCCATTTACAATAAACAATGTCATAAATCTTTTTAAACAAAATATATTTATTGAAAAGTAAAAATCATTAAACTGATTAAATTTATATTTTTTATTTAGTTTTTTTTTTTGTGTAAAGTGTAGTTGTAGCTGTCATGTTGCAAATACATTTAAATCTCATGTTACTTATGAGCGGATATTACATTTTAGGTTATTTATATGAATTTTACAAAAATTCGACACATATGTAAGTATATAAATAATGAAAAAATATAAAAATAATAAATGTTTTTATGTACTTAGTATAAAAATTATATTATTTTTCATTTGCTATACATACTTGTACATGTGCATAAATAAGTATTTATGTATGTAGGTATCTGTACTAGGGTGACGCTTATATGGCACTTTAAAATTATTGATGCTCCCCAGGTGTAAAATTATTCTTTTTCATCTAAAAACCAAGTGCTGAAAACTTTTAGAGTTAATTTTAGTTTCATGTTTTGGACAGAAGCAGTATTTTCAAATAAAATTTTAAATAAACAAGTAAGGATGTGTGGTCGCTCAAGCCCGACCTTTTAATACCCTGCACCGAGTAAATGTGCAAAAACATGTTTCTTTAAAAATTTAAATAATGTATTTTCGTGAGTGCTTTTCGGAAGTGGGCCTTATATGGGAGCTAAGCGTAATTACGCACCGAACGCCATCAAACTAGGTTGGGTGTATGACTTAAAAATAAGGTATTTTTCAAATGTTTAGCTTTTATTTTAAAACATTTGTACAATAAAAATTTATTCGAAGTATTGGCCATTGTTAGCTATGACCTTTTACCATCTTTCTGGCAACATATGTATTCCAAGTCAAAAGAATTGCTCATCTTCAGAGGACAAGAACGAATCAAACTAATTTTTTGATACTATGTTCTGAAGTGAACCGTATCCCAGAGGGAGCGTTCTACATTCATCAAAACAAGTAGTAGTCGGGCGTGGCAAAGTATGCTCTATAAGGTGGATGACATTATGAACTGATCTCGCCTGTTTTCAATACCAAACAAGCTTTGTCAACAGGGGGTATTTGAGGAAATTTTCTGCCAGCTAGCTCCTTTTGTTTGGGCCCTATCGTGTTTTCAAGAGATAGACAGACGCACAGTGGTATAGAAAAAAGATGGAAATAAATCTGTAACTTCTAAACGGTTAATCCGATTGGAATGAAATTTGTCTTGCGAAACGAGGAATTGCTGTCGAGTTTAAGGGCTAAAATTCTCAAATCACATAATCGATATCAAAATAAAGTAACGCGTTTTAAATAGCTCAATATGTTCTTCACTATTTTGTAGACGGTTCCGATGACCTCACTCCTGGTATGGATATTATACCCGAAAAAAATAAAAAATCACATTTTCCAAAACTTTCTTGGGAATTGCGGGATTCCTGATAACAAGTTTCAAAGTTGGTTTTCCTTTTTGCATTTTCAATAGAAAAATCTATATAAGTGTGAAATTTTATTAAAAAATATTTATAAACTAAAAATTTAATTTAATATGAAAAATTTGTATCTCCACAAAAATTCAATAAAAAGAATTGTTTTTTATATTTATCAAAGGGTAAACCGAACATCTCACAGAAAATTTACCTATCCCTGTTATGCATATTTCAAATTCAAAATGGAGAAAATCGGGAAATATTTGGTGCCGCTGTTATCAAAAAAACTTGAGTAGGGTGGGTAAGAATGTTGAAAATTTATTTTTGAAATGCGAATATGTCCTAAGGTATAGGAGATAATTGATGTAGTACTCGACAAGGAGATGCTATATATGTAATTCAACTATTGAACTATTTAGTATAAAATGATCGACTTCAAAATTTTACGGTAAGTAGATAATATTTTCATTTAAGTTTTAAAATGTATTTGAATTGAAAAAAAATAAAAAGTTTGATTTAGAAACGAATCAGTGAAGGCCTCCTCAAGGCGGTCTTTCCGGTTTGTGTGTGTTCAAATATGTCCTTCTCTCTTACATTATTGTTTTCACCATTTTTTCATAAAGCTCTATTGTTTGCTTATTGTTCTACTTATTATGTACATCCTTTTATTATACTATTGTGTTAAAGATGGATATTACTAAATGTCATTATACAAAAAAAAATTCAATTTGAAGCAAATGTCTGATGAACAATTTCTCGAGTTCATCGATTCTGTAGAGTTCTGTAGACAACACAGTTGAAAATACTGATAACGATGACAGTGTTGCTGATTCCACTTGTGTTTCAAATACGAAAATACATGCCAAATAAGCGGCAAAAAAGGGGTATCAGGGTCTTAGTGATTCAAACGTATTTGCCTACCGTTTTTAAATCTACAATGAGTTCGAAGATAATATCATTTAACCTGTTATACCGGACATTGGAGCTACCTTAAATGTTTGGAGATTCCTAAGTTCATGCATCTGTATTATGATAACTTTTACAAATCGAAGCCCCTGTTAGTCTATTTACGAGCCTGAGGAATTTATAGTTTGGGCACAATGAGAGGTACTAATTTTTGTTGTAATACTTCTTGTTGATCATGATTTGCTTTTGTGTAAGCTGCGAAATGAACCAAGAGCAGAGATGATTTTGCGTAGAATACATGACCTCAATACATGTATTCGATGTGAATACTGTTTTATGGAAGGATAACAAATATGTCCTCCTATATAGGTATTGCACGATTCAGAAGAACCAATTCTGGCGAACAATAATCAGAGGTTCCTCGCTATGATAGAAAGCAGAAGAAATTCATCGAAATCAACTGCACTCAAATTATTCGAGAATACAATAATCGCATGGGTGGAGTAGATCTCATGGATGGTATCCAGGGTCGATACCATATTTGTGCTAAGACTCGCAATGTTATGATTAGGTTGTTCTACCATTTTGTGGACATGGTCTTTACAAATGCATTCATTATATACAAGTGTCTGCAGGCCGATGAGGACAATGCTTTCAATAATGCGTTCGAATAAAGAACTGCTTTTACAGCTTCCAGATTTGTGTGAGGAAATAGCTGCTGGACTTGTTTCCTTCAAAAATATACGGTCTGTAGGACGACCATCTGTTCCAAATCTCGATGCGCCTTTATCGCTACAGCCTGGTATATCAGGTGTTGAGAAAAGAGCTGCTGATTAAGTTGCTGATGTTTGGGTCTAGAGAAAAGCCAAAAAATGGTGCAAACATTGCAAAAAATGTGACACCCAAGTCGTTTGTTTCAAATGAGACCTGGTTTTATGCAGTCAATTTGATAGCTACATCAATTGAAAATAATGCGTATTTTAACTTTGTTTGTTCCTTTTTCTTAATAAAATTTTTTTATATATAAAATTTACCTTTAATGTTATATTACATGTAAACCGGCAAGACCGCCTACAGGCGGCCTTCACAATTTTTTACCTGGCGTTCGTTCAGCAGTTTTTTTCTTCTGAAAACTAAAACTTACGGTTCTATTGACTACATCTACTTGAAAAACAATTATTGGCTTCATCGGATAATTTTTACGGTCTTGCCAGTTAGAGGGTTAAATGTTAAACATATATTACTTTGGGAAACTCTGGCGCATTAGGTCCATATTCAAAACTTAAACTCGACACTTTCCTTTTGCACATGTCAAATTCCATTCAAATCAGGCTAACCGTTTAGAAATTACAGATTTATTTCCCTCCTTTTTTACTATACCACTGTGAGATGGTCAGACGAACGGACATAGGTAGATCATGTTTGAATCTGATGAGGACCCAGAATATATACAATTTGGTGGGTGTGCGTTGATAAAATCTATATACCCCCATCTTTTTCAGGATGAATACAAAAATTTGTTTTAATTAGAATTTGGCTCATCATTAAATTACACTGCTCAACAAAAAACCCTTTTTGCATGTAACAACAAAACTGTAGTCTAGCTATGCTTAGAACAAGGATAGTGATAACAGAAATACAATTAAAATATTTTAAATACGAAGAGTTCTTTCGTAATTTGATTTTGTTAAATGTTAGAAAATCTGAGTTTTTATCAACAAAATGACGTTATTTTGTGTAATACGTGCATTATGATTTTCTACTGTATTTTGCTTCAGGAATGTCTATTTGTAATGTCCAACAGAAATCCGCCAGCATTCGTAGACCCCACTTGCACTGATATCGTATATCTCTCATAGAAATTTATTGGTGGAATCTTTTTTAGAAAATAAATCTAAATGCGCATGTAGGAAATGTATATATTTTAAACGAAAAATCCTTATAAATAGTTAATCGCTCAGGCACAATACTTTTATAGTAGCTTAATCGGACTGATTTTTCTAAATCACTAAGTTTTTCTTTAAATATTTCACCTTTCATCAACTGCCTGATTTGATGACCAACAAATATGCCGTCATAGAGAAATATACATAGAGCGGAAGGAGAGAGCAATAACAATAGAAAAAATTACTCTCTTTTCACACATACGGGTGATACAATAACAAAATACATGCAATACATTCTCATGAATTAGGTTTTTGACAACAGACTTAGGTTTTTGGCGCTCACTTACCTAACTCGTTGTCATCTATGTACGCCGTCTTTAATTTTTGCATCACTCAGTTTAGGATTTTTTTTCTTTTAAATATAAAAAGCCATCACCACTCCTATCCATAGCTTTCACGAAGTTTTTCATGACCCGTTGATTTATGTTTATATATTATCAGGCTGCACTAATGAAGTATTTTCAATAAGGAGTGAGATCGAAAAATACACATATATTAATAAAAACAAAACCAATAAACTTTTTAATTTTTCTTTATTTGATTGAATTATTATTACAATTTACAAAAAAATAAAAAATTATTTTTACAGTTTTAATCACTGATGGTGAAATTTTTAAACTTTTTCGTACACCCTTCCATTAACGTTTTTATAGTGCCTTCTGCCACTTTGAGATTTTAAATCTCCGTTTAAAATCTACCACACTTTTAAACACCTTTTTTGTGTTCTTCAATTCTCTTTTAATAAGAGCCCAATATCTCTTAGCTCCGGACAGTTTGGAGGATTTGCTTCTCTTGGTACAAATACCACATTATTGTTCTTGTACCATTCAAGGGCTTGTTTACCATAGTGACAGGATGCCAAGTCAGGTCAAAAATAAGTGGACACATTATGAAGTCTTATGAATGGAAACATATTTTTTTGTAAACATTCCTTGATGTAAATTTCGGTATTCATAGAGCCCGTTGTAACAAGTGATTGGCTTCTTTTGCCGCAACTGCATATTGCTTACCATACCAAGAACTTTTAGGGAAATTTTGTCTGCTTTGGGTCCTAAACTTTTCTTCAACATTCCCTCGAGAATAAGCAACTAACAATTTTTGGCAAGGAAGTTGCGAAAAATCAGCCAGAACATACGTTTCGTCATCCATTATGCAGCAGGAATAAAAATTGATTTCAATTTCCGTGCTCTGTTTTTGGCCTCTAAATTTTTAGCAGCGTTCCTGTCAGGAACTTTTTGTGCCTTGTATGTTTTTAAACCTGCATTAGCTTTAACTTTTCGTACCAAATGGTCCGAGCACTGAGCTAACCGGGCTGCTTTCCTACCGGATGTGTTGGGAACTCTTTGGAAAACGTTTTCTATTTTTTTGGCTTTAGGGTTTCTATCAACGGACAAGTTCTCCCGGTACTGTTGAATAACATTGGAAACAGTTTTACGGCAAACCTTTGAATGCTAGGCCAACTTTTTGTTGGACCAAATTGGGTTTTCTTGGAAATATTTAATTATTTTAGTACGCACTTTTTTCTGGTCACTCATTTTAATCAGATTAACTACAAATAAATATAATTGACATTAAACATAATAACTGACATGTTGTACAAAGGTAACTTGATCAAAAAAAGAAAAAATCTAATAATACTTGGGTTAAAAGTTTTAATGAAAAACGTGTGTTAAGAAATTTACGATCTCACTTCTTATTTGCTTGTCCTGGAGTAAAGGATTTCCTTTTGGCCAGTCTTTCTGTACATAATAATTTTTTCCACTCACACACAGAACAACAGTATTTTGTATATCCTAGATAGAACCCTAAAATTAGGGCAATAATCTACAAATCTCAACAAAATTCTCAGTTGTGTTCGTTGAATTGAATTTTTATCCAAGATAAATTTAATATTTTCATAAGACTTTTTGATGTTAGAAGCTTCACCTAATGGCATAGAGAGAAGTTCTTTGGCGATATGTAAAAGAACATCGTTTAAACTTACTTTCGAATCATCGGTAAACAAATGCCACTCTTCTGCTTTATATTTTACAGCCAAGACAGTCATTATGACATAAACATTTTGTCAATTCACAAGGATTCCTATCATGTCATATTGCCAGAATGTCCTAATATTTCACGAATCGGCGGCTCGGCTTAACCGATTCTTAGACGTTCGGCGCAGATCTCTGCTGGTTGGTTACGATAACAAAATAAACATAGCATAGAGAGTAGTATTATTTTAGGACATTTTTAGCTTGAAAGGCAATAACAAAATTTTGAAAGCATTGTGAAATATTAGGACATTATGACAACATGACAAGATAAGAGACCTTGTGAATTGACCAATTATTTATTACAAAATACTAACTGATTATCTTGTGAGAAAAACCTTTTAGCTCTTAATATCGATTGCGATAGTAACATATTCTTGTTTCGGTGTGAAATAAATTTAAATTCTTCACACATGACAGCAATGCTTGAAACACAAAAACTAGACCAGATCAAATCAAAAGAAATATGGTGTTCAAATGATGGTAGGTAAGTAATTCAAAATTAGTGAGTACATCGCTTGTTACAAAATTTTGTTGACTAGTGTTATTTTAGTTTGTTTTTAAATATTTCCAGTTGGAACCAAAACTCGAAACTTCAAATAAAATGTGCAACACATTATCCGACTTTGCTACAAATTTCATCACTATTATCGTTATTAGATAACTGAGACTTTGAGAGACCATGGAAGCATCGGAAATCTATAGAGTGCAAAATTAGGTCCACCCTAGTATATATATATTCCATGTATGTATATTAGAGTGTGCCATAGAATAGGTTTTTTTGGGGAATCTGTTGTAGGAAACCCATTAAAACAATGTGTATTAATATGCTGCACAATTTGTGAATTATTAAGAGGCATTATGAAAAAATGTCCGAAAATTTTTGTGGACATATTATACCGATAGTAAGATTTTAAATTTCTGGGATCTGAACTCCCAATTTAAATCGTTTTATTTTTTAGCACCAAAATAGTTATTGTACGAGTAGTCTTCTTGCTAAATTATGTTGAGCGGGACACTCTAATCTATATGTCTGTATGAATGAATTTAATGTGGCACACATATGCTGTTACATTTTCCTGAACATGAATTTGTTACAAATAATAATGCAAAACTAAAGATGAGAAGTTATTTAATGCATGTCATAAGCTAAGGTCTGCTCTAGGATCAAGTGTTAACTATAAATTATAAAAATATACTATATTTATAGTTAGTAGTAAATGCTAACATACACATGTGTATGTGTTTATCAGTACTTTTTGAATAGATGTATTCCCCCAAGATTGTGGCATTTGCTATTATGGGTGCATGTCTTTATAGTTGTGGCTCTTTTATCTCTTCTGTTCTTATGGAAATTTTGGTTTACTTTTGCTTTTTTTTTTTTTTTTTTTTGATTATCATATAGGGTCTTCTATACCCTACAAAATAGTGCTCAAAAAAGTGTACAGCTGGTTTTGTGACAGTTGTCATTAATTAAAAATATTTTCAAGAATGGAAAGGAGTTTTATATTTTAGACATTAAACAAAATAATTAGAATATTATTAATATCAGCAGCATTTCGTAAAATAAATACAGAAACAATATTATAAGATAAGAAACCAATTTTAAATCAAGGTTGCTGCTCAAAGTGAACAGCTGCTCCCTGTATGGATGTAAGAAACTGTTTAATTCATGATATTAGTAAACCACTTTAATTTAGCACAATTGGTGATCGACTTTGCCTTGTACGTAAATCTGATCTTCTTATATCTTGTTTATAATTTTTTTAATAAATATTCCTCAATTTTATTTTTTATTATTTTTTTTTTCTAAAATTTTGGTTTTACGTTTCATATTCCTCTTAGGGGTTTTTTATTCATGCTGTATCGTTGCTTGTGGCTTATAGACATTAGAAAATTTAGATAAATGAATATGTATACTCAAGTGTATATGAAGTGCTTGAATTATACATAAATATATATAAAAACATATACCTATGTAGATATGTATTCATATATGTATACAATACGTATATACATATATAACAAATGTAGTTGCGGTCATTTAAATAGCTTACTATGCTAGGTTTAATAATGATAATAGTCTATATTCTGAATATTCAGAGTGTTGTTATTATTCCCAGCAGTTAAGCAAGTAGTCAATGTATCCCTTATAGACAGTAAGTGTCCCTAATGTCCTATCACTTGGATGACTTTGATTTATATATTTTGGGTCATTTGGCATGTATGTGCTCTTTGAAGTGCAGAGAGAAGACAATTGGTTACTTTATACATCCCAGGTAATGTATCGTGAAGACAATTGTCACTTAATCTAGAGTGAACGTTTTGTGTATAATTCATACAAACTGGTTTTATACAAATTGTGTTGATATAATTCTCATACAGTTTATTTTTGTTTTTGCATAAGTATACTGTTAGCCCATGTAACATAGCGTGAAGTTAATAGTCACTTTAGTGTATCTTAGTACCCAATAGTGAAGTCGCTTTAAACGTTTATTTTATAATGCACTTTAGAAAGTAGTTATTTTACCTACCAGAAGCAATCTATTCCAGGGTTGTCGAAGGAAGATTTATTTACAAGCAATTGTTTTAAAAGCTGACTGAGGTCAATTACCACCCATACATGTTAAAATAACTAGTTATGTAGCTGATCAAGTTAACAGTTAATGTAGCTAGTAAGGTAAATGACGCTATTTAACCAGTATGTGAAACCAATGCGTTGACTACTTTGGACAAGCTATTAGACAGTCTCATTATAATCAAAAAGGGTCAATTGACCCTCTGATTAGTACAAGCATGCGTTAAAGTAACTAGTTTTGCAACTAGTTGTCATCCTAAATTATGGGTAAATTCACTAGTTTGGGACTGTCTCCTAGAACTGCTGGGTTATTACAGCTTGTAACTGTAACTTTTCATTTGAGTAATATTTTATTCATTACCCGGTGAATAAACTTGCTAGTAAGCAAAACATTAAGTAAATGGCTTAATCTGATATCGTATGAAGAATATGTTCTGTGAATCGCCGCTATTCTTATATTCCTATATTCTTCCTTCCGTCTTTTTGTCCTTTTTATATTTTTTTTATATGAATTAACTCTAATAAATCGAACTGAAAGCGTTTCCTGATTCCTTCCATACAAAGGCTCTCACTTTCTGCAGCAATAGTAAGTTGATTTCTAGTCACACTAAATCTAGGTTAATAGAAGTAATGTGTTTGTGCGTAATTGATAAACTCAAGAACTACTGCACAAATTTAGAGAAATATTTATGAATAAACTCTATGTAATAAGTATATCAGGAATTAAAAATATATACTTTTTATTTGATTGAAAATAAAGGGTGTTCCATTAAGCGCTTCCTATTTCTAAACTTAAATAGAACAAAGTGTGTGCAAAATATCATTAATATTTTTTTATTAATTTGAAAGGCCTCTCGATGACATTATGTATAGAATATAACATCGTGCAAATTTCCGCCATGGCTTTGCTGGTTGTTCAATTTTCCATGACCCTGCACATAAATCAGATTGAATTTGACCGATGCCAAGTGTTATGCCTTTGAGGGCCGCTGTTGTGTATGGCTTATTCGCATAGGCCTGCGACTTAAGAAAAACCGCATGAGCTGTGTGACAGTTAGCGCTGTTCACGGTGATGGCCTGTCCACCGTCGTTCTCAAAGAATATGAACCGAAATCCACACCAAACAGTGGCTTTTTGATCTCATGTGGATTGCACAGTGGGGCAGTATCAACTTTTTTTGGAAATAAATCTGGCATTTCTAAACGGCATTTTTTTGTTTCCATTCCGATTTCAAAGATTTTTTGAAAAAAATCTTGCATTTCTAAACGACTGGTTTTATCGGGTTAAAATTTGACGTGGACGTAGCCAAGGAATATTCGAGTTTAAGTTATTAAAACGAATCCTACAAATTCTCCAGGCGCGGCGCTATGGGGGCTCAAAGTAGGATACTTTCGACATGTAAATATTTTAAACACGTGCCATTTTTTGTTTCCATTCCAATTTCAAAGATTTGTATATCTTTGGAAAGCGCTTGGCTGCTTGCTTGGGCTACTTATCTCTTTAAATTTCCGAGTTATAGGCATTTTAAATTGAAATTTTAAAATTTTGCGATACCTTAGTCCGCTTTTTTAAAAATATAGGGCGTACTTTTGAACCGTATGGACTCGAATTTTCATTAGTTAGATAACTAAATTAACAATAGTATACAAAAAATTTCAAAGCAATATCGATTACGGATCCAAAAATTAACGATTTTTAATTTAAAAATTTAAAAAATAGTATATTTTTGCTGTTTTTTGAGGGAAAAGGTGACATATAACAAGTTTATGTTTTTCTGTAAGATAGCTTTACGAAAATCATTATGGAATAAACTTTGGGACACATGTTCTAAAATCCCAATACTGGGATCAGAAAACGAAAAGCACCTTTCGAAACCTTGATGTGATCCCTATTTATTCCTAAAGTATTTTCCCAACCCCAAAAAAAATGAAGACCATGTGGGCAAAATTTTTGTGAATTTCGCTCCAATTTTTAGGAATTGCGGGATTCCCTTTCACCTTTTGAAAATTTTTTAAAACGCTGTTTTTAAAATGTGAAATTTAAAAAATGTTGAAAATTTCATTTGAGTTTTGTTAATAAATAAAGATTTTATTACATTTTACATATTTATATTTATTGAGTTTCTAAAACTAAAATTTGTATACAAATTTTGATATGATTGCAAATGTTCGAAACAATTTTTTCCACATTTTTCCGAGTTAATTTTTTTTGCTTAGATATGTTAATTTTTGGTCAAGACAATATCTCAATCAGATTCAAAAATATGCCACTTTAAATCTACGTTCTTTAAAAATATTGCAATTTTTGATACTGAAAAATTTGAATAAATTTTCTTAATATTTCATTCAACAACAAGTCAATAGTTCTGAATTAGGGCCAATTTTTGACTTCGTAGTTAAATATCAATTATTTTTAAGTGCTATTTAAATATGAAAATGCGTTTCTCAGTGCTTTTTTAAATGATACTTAAATGCCCAACGTTGGTCATTTAAATTCGATTTAACTTTCATAAACCATATGCTTTTGGCAGCTGACTTTCGTTGTCTTTTTGTGTTTTTTTCCACTCTATTGTAGCTCTGTATTTTTTTACAGCATCTAGCTAACACTACACTTCCGATACGGGGAAATTGGGTATTCTTATGTGCATTTTCCTATCAATAATTTTATTGTTTAGTAACCTTTTTTTTCTTATTGTGCAAAATTTACAATTTTTATGCAAAACTATCGTTAATTTTTTTTTTGTTTTGATATTTATTAGTGCTTTTATGTTATTTAAATTAGAAAAATTTTATAGCACTGAAAATTAACTAAATGTGTATTTAAATACGAAGTTAGTCACATTAAAATATGAAAAATAACACTATGCCGTTATGGGCATCGAATTAAATAGTAGGTATTGGCTACTTCCGTGCAAATATTTGCTGTAATCTTTTAGACAAAATAGTGAAAAAGATTTTTCAATAACATAAAATGTCATTATATGAAATAATGGGGATAACTGAAAAATTTTATTTTGTCAACATCTGCTTAATAAAGCCTATTACGTGAAATATTTGAACAATATCTAAATGTACTTTAATATTTGTTAAAAATATTAGAGTCGGTCAAGCTCATCCTTATGAACCCAACACAAAGTACATGAGCAAAAACATTTTTCTTGTAAAATTTGAATAATTAATTTTAGGGACTGATTTCCGGAAGTGGACCTTATATGGAAGCTGTGACTTATTTTGTACTGACCGCCATCAAACTAGATCGTGTGATTTATTTCTATATGAAACTTATTTCTGTTTATTTTTTTTATTTGCAAACCAACATTTTTATGAGTTTTATGTTCGTTAAAGTCATTTACTGAAGTGAACATTATAACGGAGCTATATTCAATTATGTACCGCTCGCAATGAAATTAGGTTTTGCTATTTACTTATATATGAAACTGCTTTTAGGTACACTGTATTTGGATACCAACATTTTTAAGAGTTTTTTACTCGTTAAAGTGATTTTAGGAAGCAGGCCTTATATGGGAGCTATGATTATTTAGGGACCAATCGCCATGAAATCAAGCCGTGTGATCTATTTTAATATGAAACTTATGCCTGTTGAATTCTATGTGGATACCAAAATGTTTAAGAGTTCTATGCTCGTTAAAGTAATTTAGGGAATTGGGCCTTATATAGGAGCTATCTGGTGATTTATTTCTATATCAAAGTTCTGTCTGTTAAATTTTATTTGGATATCAACACTTTTTAGTAATTTTCGGAAATGTGCCTTAAACGTGTGCTATGATCTATTATAAATTGATCTGTATACATTTTTTAGGTGTGATTTATTTGTACATAAAACTTATTTGTGGAAAACTTGTGTAGTTATCTGTAGATTTTTACCAGTTTCAAAAGTGTTTAAGCTTGAGCCGAAAATAATACATGTGCAAAATTTTATCGATATATCTTTGAAGTTGCGACCTGTACTTTACGCACAAGTTTAAACGGACAGACAGATGGAAGGACGGACGGACATTGTTAACTTGAATCAGATTCTGATTCGATTGGTATACTTTAAGGTGGGTGTAAGAATAATATATTAAGGTGTTACAAACATCAGCACAAATGCATAATACCCTCCTTATTATGGTGTTGTAGGGTACGAGTATAAAAAAAATTAATTAAAATTTCACTACCTGTGAATGTTTAAATTCCTTCTAAAGAAAAAATTATCAGAAGATAAAAACCAATAAATGCAATATGACTTTATGAAATGTGTAGTTTCGAACACTAGAGGTGTTATTTTGGTATTCAAAGAAAAATTGTATTTTTTTAGATAAATGATCGGATGTTTATTTCATAATAAAGAGAAAGCTATGCAGTTAATAACGAAAAACAACATCAGGCAAATGGCCACCACGACCACGCTTACCATAACCTTTTCATGAAATTTTCCATAACCAAATCGCAAAGTAGCTGCACTATGTTCTCGATAGCCTCAGGAATTCTATCTTTGAGGTCTTGAATCGACGTGGTCCCAAATCACAAGATCTCGGTGGCCAATTGTTATCACCTCTTCGATAGATAACACGGTCCGGAAACTTTTCCCGTAAAAGAGCAATGCTTTCGCTACTGCAGCAATATTCTCAGTTGTTCTTGAGCGACGTGCATGGGTTTTATTCTTCACATGACTAACTTGTCCCAAAAGCTCGAATTTTCCACCAATTTCTATATTGCGGTCCGACAAGGTGCTTCATGACGACCCAAACATTTTTTAGTTTTGAATGGTGAAGGCCAAAGTAAAATTTTGAAATATTTGGAATTTCTAAAATATAGATAGCGAAATGTTATACATTTTTAAACAAATTTTAACGAAACTTACGAAAAATATACCTTAAGGTCTTAAATATACAATAACAGTGCAAACATGGAAATTAACCCTTAAAAGCACTTGGGGTCAAAATCACTCTATATTTGACTGTGGTTTTCGTAATTTAGAAGTTTGAACCCCAAATTATATTAAGGGTTAATTTCCATTTTTGCACTGTTATTGTATATTATAGACTTTATGTTATATTTTTCTCAAGTTTCATTAAAATCGGCCCAATAATATATATCAGTTCGGCATCTTTACATTAGAAATTCCAAATATTGAAAAATTTTACCTTTGACCTTCACGGTTTAAGGGTTAACGTTTTCCGATTTTAATAAAACTTTCATAGAATATCTAAAATTATCTGAGTTATAAGATTCTGTATAGGTTTTAATTAAAATTCGTAACTGTAAGGAAATTGCTCTCATTCGCCAAAATATAGCCAAAAAAATATTTTTTTCCGAAAATCACAAAATTTAAATCGTAGGTACGGAAAAACTGTAAGAGGCATTGACATAATTTTTTCATATTTTTATTTTCTATTATGATCTCAATAAATCCCAATGTGCTGGTCAAAAAATTCTGAAATTTATTTAAGAAAATTTTTAAAAATTTGAAAATGGAGATTTGAAACTGCCGTTAAAAAAATTTATTTTTTTGGCCATCCCTGCGAATAGGTTTACGGTATTCTACAAAGACAAAAACTCATACGAATGTAAATACGGATATATTTTAAGTAAAAATTAGCTTTTATTTTAGTATTTCTTAAAATATGTTAATTTTGTTCCTAGATTTCTTGTTCAAGTGGCCTGAGACACGTTAATGGTCTGGGGAATTTTTAATAACTTTAAAATTTTCTAACCAATTTTTATCTTTTATATCTCATTAGAACGATAATTACGTACACATTCACATCTTATTCATTCGATTGGAAAAATAATTATTTAGTAGCAACATTTTTACAAAAACTGAAAAATTTGCATTTTTTCCGAATTTTAACGATAATACAGTTTGTGGGTCAATTTGACCCAAAGGAGATATAGGTTTAATCTGAAAAATATTTTTGTGACTGTAATTTTCATTAATATAAATGAATATACATATTTCTGTTACATAATGTAGAAAGTTAAGGAGTTTTATAATTTATTTCATATAAATAGTAAAAATTTACATATATCTGACCTTTGACCTCGATGCGCGTCCCGAAATCGTTGTCCGATTTGGCTCAAATTTTCAGTACTTATCTTTTAGACCTAGTGTCACAATATTCCACCCTGCACTCTTCAAAAATCGATCTCAAATTTTTTTCCATACAACTGATTTTCACTCTAATGACCACTGTATTTCGATTTCTTGGAAAAAATTAAAATTGAATAATTTTGAGTTGACTCTCGTTAGAGGAACCAGTGCAATATGATATGGTTTTTCTCATTAAAATATCTAATTTAAATTTATTGATATTGAGTAGGTAATGGTAACAGTATTGCCTTTTGAATAAGTTTATAATAATGATGAATTAGCTATTATCACAAATTTCGGAGTAATTTTAATTAAATATTCTAAGATTAAGTTTAGCTTCTGAATTTTAATTAAATATTACGAACATAAGTTGTTCACTGCTATTTTTCTTTCCTTACCTTTTAGATAGTCTGCCCCTCGTGTTGGGTAATAAAGTATTAAAATAGTCTTGTACCCATGGCCCAGCCTCTGCTGCAAGAAGTACTCACATTCATGTTGAAAGTAAGCAAGAGAATGCATATTTCTTATTAAGAAGATTGTATTCTCAAGGGCAAAAGAGAACACCTATAGAGATTACGAAGACAAGGACGGACAGTACTCAATTCGCAATGTAAACACACTATGATGCAAAAGCAATTGTTGTGTTCATACTATATTTATTACTAGGAAATCTGTAAGAGCTGTTCACAGTACATATGAACATACATAAGTATGTAGTATGTACCTACATGCAGCAGGGGTAAATATTTGCATTTTTGCCATGAATTCTATGACAAGACACAATATTTTCTTTTTCATCTCTTTTTTCTCTTCTCAGTTTTCTTTATATGGCCATAACTATTATGAAAACATACATACATACGTATATCCTTTGGTGTCCTGCTATGTCCAGTATGTGAATATTTGTGAAACCGAAAAGAAGCTGTATGTCATGGTATGTGAGTGAGTAAGTTGTGTTAGTTTCATATTTTCTTTTAAATTACCACCTCATTTATTGCAAGTACTTCAGTTATTTTCCTTTTTATGGAGGCAACCATGTGCAAGTGAGTGTAGAGTATGTGTATACTGTTTACACTTGTGTGTTTGTGCTAAAATGTTTCCTTTCTGTATGTAGAATATTTATGAATTCGAATGTCTTTTGTGGTTCATTTACAAATTTAATGTATGCTTATGAGTGATAACGTTACTTCTTGTACACCATCGGTTTACATGTATGCTCGTGCACTCCTGGGCACATGGCCATTCATTTTAAATACAAATTACTTTCATAAAATGCCTTTAATGCAAAAATGTTCTTAATAGTTTTTACACAATATTTAATATAGTTAATGTAAAAATGAATACACATTGTTTATTTAAGATGCCAAACGATTTTAGAGAAATATTCGGTAGTACGAAATTATTCAGAAGAATTTTATTAGAATTATAAGGAATAATTTCCAAAGATATCTTTATTAATTTTTTGGAAATTTTCGGAATGTATGGACAAGTCTTATTTTCCTGTTGTAAGATTATTTATAGAACAAAATTATTAAACTAAGCAGAAATATTTTTCATATTTTTTAGGTTTAAATACAGCTCAGTTAATGAAAGATTTTATAATGAGTCCATCTTAACCCTCTTATGGGTGTGAAGGTCTTTTTTTATTTCCAAACCTTTTTTATTTCCAAACTGAAATTACTCCTTGATGGTCCATGTGTTCCAAGGAAATTTTATCTAGAATCGTTTAAAAAAAAGCGATTCGACTAATAGTTTAGTTTCTATTGAGATTTAAATCGAAAGTTTCATAATATTGAAATTCTAACTTTTGGAAAATTTGACCATTCTCTATTTTGTAGTTGTAAAGAGTGTTTTGTATAAAGACGGGGTACTTTACATCCATTTGACTTTAAATATGATTTGCAAGAGATCTGGGACCTTAGATATTGCCAGAGAAAATAATCTAATGGTGTCAGATCACATGAGCGAGGAGGCCAGTTAACAGCTCAATTTCTTGATATTATTCGTTCGCCAAATGCTTTAAAGTGAGCTTAAGTAAACTTGTATTAACCTAAGATTCACCAAATTTGCTGACCTTATGCGGGTTCATAAATTGCAAATGTTAGGTTCATAGAATCCATGGCATAGAATTTTCATTCAAAAAAAAAAAAAAAAAATAATTTTTCACAAAAATTTATTTTGTTACTAAAAAAAATTTTTTTTACTGAAAAAGTAATTTTTTACAAAAAAATTAAATTTTTACTAAAAAAGTAATTTTTTACCAAAAAATTACAAAAAATTATTTTTTTACTAAAAAAGTAATTTTTACAAAAAAAGTAATTTTTTACTAAAAAAGTAATTTTTTACTAAAAAGTTATTTTTTACTAAAAAAGTTATTTCTTACTAAAAAATTTATTTTTCATTAGAAATCGATTTTCAATTAATCTTAAAATAGAAATTATTTATCGAAATTATATGAAATTATATTACCAAAAAATTACTAAAAAAGTATTTTTTTTACTAAAAAGTAATTTTTACAAAAAAAGTAATTTTTTACTAAAAAAGTAATTTTTTACTAAAAAGTAATTTTTTACTAAAAAGTAATTTTTTACTAAAAAGTAATTTTTTACTAAAAAGTAATTTTTTACTAAAAAAGTAATTTCTTACTAAAAAAGTTATTTTTTACTAAAAAAATTTATTTTATTAAAATAGAAATTAAAATAGAAATAGAAATTATATAGAAATTAAAATAGAAATTATTTATCGAAATTATATGATTAATAATTTGCCCTATTAAACGCATAAAAGCCCGATTAATTGAATACCCTAGTAAATAAGAAATGTTAATTTTATAGTGAAAAATAAATTTTCAAAGAAAATTCAAGCTGTGAAAAATATTTTTTTTTTTTTGGATAAATCTATTTTTTAGTAAAAAATCTATTTTCTAGTAAAAAATTACTTTTATAGTAAAAAATAACTTTTCAGTAAAAAATTACTTTTTTAGTAAAAAATTACTTTTTTAGTAAAAAATTACTTTTTTAGTAACAAAATTACTTTTTTAGTAAAAAATTACTTTTTCAGTAAAAAAAATTTTTTTTAGTAACAAAATAAATTTTTGTTAAAAAAAATTTTTTGTGAAAAATTATTTTTTTTTTTGAATGAAAATTCTATGCCATGGATTCTATGAACCTAACATTTGCAATTAATGAACGCGCATAAGGTCAGCAAATTAGGTGAATGTTAGGTTAATACAAGTTTACTTAAGCTCACTTTAAATATTCGCACAAGCAATTGACCAATCAACAATAAGCAAAAGTGAAGCATATAAAATACAGGGTACATGAAAAAATGAGAAGTGCATAGTAAGCAGTCTTTAATTTGAACAAAATAGTAGATAATTTTTTACAAGGTGTGTGAATTGCATGCATTATTTTAAAGTATAATAAAGAACTAGATATAATGTTTTATATATCAATGGAAAGGTAATGAAATGTAGTTTTTAAAACTTGTAATATTTTGGCAACTTCTTAATAATTTTTAGATGATAATGAACAAAATGTAAAATAATTATTTTTGAGAGAAATAACTATTCTAGAGTTGGGTTTTTCATGAACGAACAAATTCAATTGAACAATTCAGTCAATTGAACAATGTGAAGGGGTTGAGTCTTATTGTTCTTTTATTCTTTTTGTTCGTTTGACATTTCTGTATTGCATTATTAAAAATGTTTTCATTTTTTATAAAATTTATTTTTCAAAAGCAGTTGTCATCTATCTGTAAATACATTTACTGGGAAATTATTCAAAAACTTAGTTCATAACTGAATAAAAAGAACAAATGTATTCATTTATTTGTTCTGAACAAAAATGAACAATCAATAAAAAGAACGATTATACCCATCTCTTAACTATTCCGATGTCAGAAACATTTTCATTTTATAATTTTTTAGTTTCGACTTTCAATGCCTAAAATGAATATTTTATGTTTAACTTAACAATTTTCATTAAAGAATTACCTCAAAATATAATAAAAACTTTTGTAAATGTAACATTTTGCCGAAAATAACTATTTTTCAAACATAAGCCTGACAAAACTCATTGGCACAGCTTGGAAACAAATATCTAAAAAAGTTGGTACAAAATGTTAGCTTATAATTATTTTTTTTGGGAAACTATAAATATAAATTATATGTAATAACATGATTGCTTTAGCATATCGTAAAGAAATGTCTATACTTTCTTCGGTGGGGTATTCCCTTCTTTGCAATTTTAGAACAAATAGGCTAAATAAGAAATTTCGACACAAATGTCGTATCGCTATGAAATTTCTTACGTACACCTTTTGGTACCAAATGTAAAGTCGTAAATAAAAATATGATTTAGGTAAAGAAAATCCTGCAATTCCCAAAAAGTAAAAAAAATTCCAGTGCAGTTTTTCGAATAAAAATTTAGGAAAATTCTACATTTTCTCAATTTTAAAATTGATTAATTTTGTACTAGTAAAATAATACTTTGATATTTTATTGCTTAACTAGCACAAAAAATTCAAATTAACACGCACAGGCATGCTTTTTCTAGATCTAACAGAGGAATGTAATAAAATCTGTGGGTATCAACCAGAGCTGTAAATGAATCATTCATTCTTGAATTAATTCGCGAATCATTCTCACAAAAAAATAAATTGAATTAAATTTGAGTCAATTCAAATGAATTTGGTAAAAATTAATTGCAATTCATTTCCAATTCATTTGAATTGAATAGATTCTTAATTAACTAAAATGAATTAGAAAAAAGAATTAGCCATTCATTTCCAACTCATTTGAATTGATTGAGATTTGATTTGATTTTGTAAGTAAATCTACAGTTGTTTTGTTATTCAACTAAGTTTTTATGTAAAACACAGCAAGCATTACAACAAATTCTTAGATTTATACTTTAGCAATCATTTTTTGTTTAAATAATATCATATTTGTAAATTGTGGAAAATTTCTTTTTTGAAAATTTTTCAATCGAATTTTAAAGATTCTAATGTCTTTGAGTCGTCAAAGATGGCTTTGATTAAGGTTTAATGTTTGTGATTGAGAGCAAGTGATTTCTCAAATGATGATGAGTCGTGGGTCACAAAATTTCAAAAATTATTAATTGCTTCTTGAATATTAAATGTGTTTTGTCGTTTAGCGTATTTCAAAATCAGTTCTTCTTGAAGAAACAAACTCCTAACATCATGTTTCTGTGATCAGGCGCGGATCTAGGACAAGACTTTTAAATTTTTGTACGGAGTATTTTCATTTTGGTAGGAGAAATTTTTCATTCCCCCTAGAGATCTGCTCTTGAATTTGATTGATTGTAACTCATTTTTGATTTCATTCTTTTGAATTGCTAATTTTTTTTTTCTAATTCAATTGAATTAATTCAAAATCAATTGAATTGAAAACGAATTGCAACTCATTTTTACAAATCCATTTGAATAGGAAATGAATTAAGTTCATTTCTGCATAATTCGTTTGAATCGATTCAAATTTCATTCAATTCATTTTTGTTGTAAAATTAATTCAAAATTTAGCTAATTCACAGTGAATTAAAATCAAAAAACAATGATTCATTTACAGCTCTGTGACTTAGTATTACTGAACAAATTATTTGAAGTTCGATTCTTACTTTATCTATTCCAAAATAAGATTTTTGAAACCGCTCTCCTAGAATTTTCTAGAATTATTCTAAAATTGCTCTATTTTTTGGGTATTTCCCTACCCATTCGGCGTTAATGGGTTAATCAGTAATTGAGAAACTGTTGAGAGATATAAAATTAATGAAAAATCTCTTGGAAGTTCAAGGCATATTATGAAATATTACAATAAATTATAAATAATTATAACTTTAAGAGATGAAGGATTAGCAACCTAAGCTTTCGTTCTCACTGGTTTTTTTCCTATGGTCTACTGATATGTGTTACTGAATTTTTTCATTTTGAAGCCCTTAAGATCTACAAATCAGATGCTTGTTTTTGTTACCATAAATAATGTTATTTACCCAAATCTACAAATCCGTAATTCGTCAATACTTTCGGTTTTATACAAAACTATTTCGATTTTTCATTGACATTCATGTTTTTACAAAACTATTAACAAGCAACGGTTTTTATGTTTTAAATAATCTAGTTTCGGTTTAAGCAAATTTCTATATTTAACAATAGATAATATAAATTTGGTTGTATTCGGGATTATAAACAGTTGTCCCTTTATGAATTGCAGAAAATTATCTTGAAAATTACTTTTTTGGAGTTTTTTTTGCACTAATATTTGATCAACAATTTTTGTTTTATTTATTGTTGGAAAACAATTTCATAGCTTTTGTTATCCAAGGAGTGTCTGTAATTTGTCTTTAAATCAGAATTTATATACCTACACTTAGCATCAAAAGTAATCTCACATATTGTTAGCTTAGGGTGCAAACGCTCTAAGTTATTTGCAGTTAATGCAGTTTTACTACATATTTGTTATGATTTGCAATGATATATAATCACGATTTTGAAAGAGTGAATGGGCGACTTATAAGTAACTTTTTTTGGGAGCTAGCCTATTTTCTTTTACTTAAATACAAAATAAGTTAGTGGACTTAGCACATTTGCTTTAAGTGTTTTTTTCTTTATTTTATCGTATAACAGAGTGATTATTTGATTGAAAGACTCTATTGTCACTAAAGGTACTCTTAAAAGGTAGTGCAGCATCATAGTCAAAATAATCTTATAATCCCTTAAACAATTTACGTTTTTTTGGTAACAATTTTCATAAGTTTTGCGCTATTAAATACTTAATAATGCAGATACTCAACTCCACTTGACTGAAATAATAATTTTGCAATTTTGACAAAAGAAAATGGACTTAACATGTTTTCATACCATACATTGGATTAAGCAATTTAGCATTTGAAAGACATAATAATTGTAAACAGTTTTTAAGCAAACATTGCAGACCCAGACTTTAGGTCTTTATAGGATTCTGAGATGATCTAGCTATGTCTGTCCCTCTGCCTGTTAAAAAACTATAGAGGTCTAAAGACAGGAGCTAGCTAGTAGAAATTGTCCACAACTACTATCTCTTGGTTAGGTTTGTTTAGTATTGAATATGGGAAATATTGGTCCATGATTTTTCCTAGACCCCATACAAAAATGTCACCTTTAAATACTGTTTGAGCAGTCATAAATTTTTAATCAGATCAGTAGATACAATCACATATTTCACATATCCACTTGTTAGAAACTACCACATAATTTTAATTATAAAGACTTAAGCACTCAAAATAACTGTTATGAAGTATTCTGTAGGGTTTCCTTAAATAAGAGCAAGATCTTAGTAAAATATAAATCATAGTTTTTTATACCCTCCACCACCACAAGTGGTGAAAGAGGGTATATATATGTTTATCATTCCGTGTGTAACATTGAGAAATATTCATATGAGATCCAACAAGATTATTGATCTTTATGAAATTCTAAGTCGATTGAGCAATGTATGTATGTCTGTCTGTCCGTCTGTCTGTCTGTGTAAAACACTCTCACTTCCAAAATACATAAGCAAAATTATTGAAATGTATACCAAAATGTTTATAATTTTTGTAAGCAGTTTGGTATTGAAAATCGGCAAAATAAAATTGTAAATGTAAATTGTATATGTAAGACAACCTACAAAAACTTTGATAATTTTCACATGATTTTTGTTACTTTGGGTAAATTCATTCCAGAGAATACCATGAAATTTTGCACTCATTATTTATATAATAAAAGGACAAATTCTGTTGAAAATGGAAAGCATCAGTCCATAATTTCTCGTGGCCCCATACAAATTTCTTTCCGAAATATGGTGCTAGGGTATAAAAGCCCACAGAATTGCAGTATCCATACAAAATTCAGCACAACTAAATTTCGTGCAAACAGAAATCGCGAGACCAATTTTTTTTTTTGGATCGGGCACTATTTGACCATAGCCCCCATATAAAGTTTTCTTCCTAAATTCATTTAAATATCTTATATATATCGGTATCAGGTTGAAATTCGACTTGCATAATCCCCTTGCACATGAAAATCGCTGTAGGGAATTTAATGAAGATCGGCCTATAATTGGTTATAGCTCTCATATAAGGACCACTTCCGAAAAACATATTAATTTTCATAAATATATGAAAAATATCGTTATCGAATTAAAATTTTACAGAGATCGGTAGTATTAATTCACAAATGATACTACTAGATTTTGTGAATATCGGTTCAAATTTGACCATAGCTCCCATTATAAGGTCCATTTCCGAAAATTACTTAAATACTAATAAATCTCTTATAAAAGCTTCTATCTGGTTAAAATTTTATATAAATATTTCCCATATATACGAAAATCGCTGTATGAATTTTATGAAGATCAGCCGATAATTGGTCATAGCTTCCACTTCCGAAAAACACTTTATCCTCTATAAATATTTTAAATATATCGATATCGAATTCAAATTGTATACAGATCAATATATTGTATCCAAACATTATACTACTGGGTTTTGTGAATATCGGTCCATATTTGACCATAGCACCCATATTAGCTGCATTTCCGATAATCACAATAATACCCATAAAAATCTTGTAAATAATGTTATTGAAAAAAATATCAAGCAAAATAGAAAATACATTAGCGCATATATACACCAGAGATGTACGTGAGTTGAGTCGCTGTTTTTCTATATGAATGAAATCACTGCATTTGTTGTGTTTTCAATCATCAACATGTGCTAATTATATTGCTTGCAGTGCTTGCGGTCTCTCAATTGATTGCGATTTTCTCAATCATTTTTTAAATGTCGTTTGCAATAACAACTCAAAAAATATTACTGTGTTTTGATTTGTATGCAAAGTATTCAAATGATTCACAAAAGCTCGATGATAATTTGCATGTATAGTGCAAAATCAGTGCATTAATTTGTTTTAAAAAACTTTTCAAGAACTAAATTTCGTCTTATTTTGATACAATAAACTCCAAAATTGTTGTCCGAAATTGTATTATATTAAAAATAGAAATATGCAAGAAAAATCCTTCTAAATAAAGTCTTAATTTAATTCAAACATACTCATATAGGAAAGTGTAACTCAAAAAGCTCTTCCTATGTTCATAACACTCATATTGATTCGCTGCTTTTATGAATGTTAAGAGTTTACAGAATATGCAAGCAATTACATGCATTTTATAACAAAACACTTGCTGTGGTGAATCATGCAATGACAGTTTTAGTTTAGTTTATGTATAGTGATAACTCAGTATTAATTTTTGCAAAATAAAAAATATGTCATTTGAATGTCATCTCTGATATACACTCATATCGGTAAAAAATGAAACAGAAATAAGTTTCAAGTAGATTTGGTAACTATGGGTTCATAATTATATATATATAAGGCTCACATAAGGAAAATGTTGAGCCAATCGGTAATGTTAACCAATTATTAAGTATATAAATTGTTAAATATTACATTTTATTCCTATTATAAAATTATAGATTCTGTTGGAAATGGTAAGAATATGTAGTTATTTCAATTATTATTTGCTAAATAAGATAACATTTTTATACATTTGAAATAAAATATCTTCTGCGTAAACTAGTTTTTCTAACAATATATAAAATACTACTATACTACTATATTTTAAATAAACTTTTATTTTGTTTAAAAAAAAAATGGGTTTATTGAAGAAAGTACATAATTTGTATAAAGTCCAAAAAGTGTATTACATCAGGATCAATCTATAATCCATTAAGTGGCTTAAAAAGCAATTCGGTTATAGTTCGCTTATAGTCCACAAAAATTGTGCAACTGTATTTGTAGACTATGAGCGAAAACTACTGTATTACAGTAATCTTACATCAATCTTCATAATCGGAAGTACCAATAACAAACATTGAATATGATTATTAGAGTGTTTATACCAATGTAATTTCTATAATTTTCATCTAATTTAGGTGGAGGGTATTTAAGATTCGCCATAGCCGAATATAGCACTCTAACTTGTTTTTCATTTAATCATTATTTTTCATTGAATCATAAAGAACACAGAATAGAATTCTGCATAAATATGGCTGAATTTCATTGATGAAGCATTGAACTTGCTCCTTTTATGCACAGGTTGTTGTTAGCTTATAAGCTTAAACCTTTGACTTCAAATAGCTTCGTACAAATAAATTCAATGGTGATAAATCTCGCAATCTATCTGATCACCAAATGAAAGAGTACATGACCGGGAAATGACCCAAGCAGTAATTCAATTGTTTTACTGGCATGCTGTAACGTCTCGTTGAAACCATCATATCATCATCAGTATAATCCAATATTACGTTGTGATATTGAGCACCAGTAACGGTTACTGCTTGACCAGCCTCCTTTTGGAAGAAGTGTGATCCAATGATCCAAAATCCGGAATTTGTTTCTCTACAATCACATGGGGTGCCCTGATCCTCAAATTCGTAATTTTTTTTGACAATCAACAAAGCCATTAATTAGGAAATGTGCTTTATCGAATTATGGACGCCAAATCAAATATGTTAAACTGTTTTGGTTGGCAATACTTTACTGAACAAATGGCGACAAATTCACATTTTTTATTTTTTTTGTTTACTGCTGTTTCTCCTAATAGTTTTTCACAATTATTTACTAAACAAAAGTTAATTATAAATGAAGGCTAATAATCTTCTAAAAATAAGTTTTGCGTCTTCTGCTTTTTATAAAGCTACAAATTTGATATATTGTGATATAAAACAGTGTCACCTTTGGCGTATGTCTGCTTTTATTCCACACTGTTTAATAGTGTTTGCAAACACATTAGTTTATTTTTTTCTTGTAAAACAAATATTTTATTTTTTTTTATTTTTTCACCCATAGAACTAAGAATTCATACAAAATCTTCCCTATATACGCACATTTACATATACTTATATGGAAATAAATTTAAGAAAAGCTTAAAGTCGTTTATCTATTCTTAAGTAAGATTTATTTGTGTAACATTTGTTGGCACAAGCAGTTTTATTTTTGGGAGATAAATGTGTGTTAACTTATTACAACTACTAGCATGTATTTATGCTAAAACAACAACAACTACAATAACTATTGCACATGCTACAATGTAGTGTGACAATAGTACGTTGCTTGCAGCAGAAAGTAATATAACTCATAAAATATTTGTTGTTAGAAATGTTCTATAGGAAGCATTTTCTTTTTGTTCTGCATAATGTACAAATAATAAACAAAAATATTTTGTCACATGGTGTTTTTTTTTTTGTTGTTTAAATTTGAAACACTAAATTAATTAGTGTGCAAATATTTTAGGATTATTTTTTCGTTTTAAAAACTATGTAGGTAATATTTTTTAACTTTTATTAACAGCTTTACAATGGAGGCAAAAGTATCAAAAATTTAATTTTATTTATATACTTTAGGTATATTATAATTTATCAAGACTCTTTGCATTCAGATAACTTAAACGTATTGGTGTTACTTTAATTAATAATACTCATACGCAGAATTTCATTGAAATTGCATTCACTTGTACAAACAGGAAGACAAAAACATTATAAACTGCCTCCAATAATAAATTAAATTTCATCACTAGTAGTTAATATTTATTGAACAAAATCAATTGATCGATCATCTCGTCCTTTTTCCATTTGAAGCACTATTTACCTAGTTATAGGCACTTTTATGTTTTAAACAAATTTAATATGAACAAGTAAGAGAACTATATTCGGTTGTGCCGAATTATACTTTAAAATTAAAATGTTAAATATTTTTAAGTAAACAAAATTAATTTTTTTTTTTTCAAAATTTAAAATAACATAATTTTTTTTTCTAAATTGTTTTTCAAAATTTAAAAAAAAAAATTTTTTTTTCAAAATTGTTTTTTTTTTAAATTAAAGAATTTTTTTTTTTAAATTTGTTAGTGAACAAAAAATGAAGAAAAACATTTAAAAAAAAATCAGGTTAAAAAATATTTTTCTCGATTTTGACCCATTGTAGGTCCAAATTACTATAGCCTTATATACACCGTTGCAATGGACATTTTTTTCAAAAATAGGCCAAAAATCGAGGTTGTCCCTGTTTTTTTCCTTATATCTCAGCCATTTGTGGACCGACTTTCTTGATTTTAAATAGCGGAAGAATTCCCGAAATATTGATGTATTAATAATGTTTGTAAGTTATTTGGGGGCTACAGAAAGTTGATTTCAACATACAGACGGACATGGCTATATCGACTTCGCTATCTATAACGATCCAGAATATATATACTTTGTGGGGTCGCAAATAAAAAATGTGGAAATTACAAACGGAATGCCGCTCATGGTGAAGAGTGTAGCGTAACATTGTTTATTAACGTGTATTTCGCATGTGTTTACTACGCAAATGTCAAAATAGAACTGACATTAGGGGCCAATTGCAAAATTATATTTTTTTCTGATAGGAGGATTACTTTTGCGCCACCTTGTATAAGTAATCACATATGATCAATTTTTGGTGGAAATTATGAATGATGAGAGATGATCGTCTTTTTTCCATTTGGATTACTATTAGCCAACTTATAGCTTCTTTTATGTTTTAGATTTTTGGTTGAAATTTCGAGTGATCACAGATGATCGTCTTTTTTCAATTTGAACAACTATTTACCGACTTACAGCCACTTTCATGTTTTAGAGAATTTTCGTATGTAAGATCGATTTTTGGTTGAAAATTTAAATGATCACAGATGATCATCCTTTTTCCATTTAAACCACTATTTACCGACTTATAACCACTTTTATGTTTTAGATAATTTATATGTGAAAAATCGGTTTTTGGTTAAAAATTCAAGTGATCACAGATGACATGAAAATAGGTTTTCGTTTGTAAATATAAGTTATCACAGAGGATCGTCCTTTTTCCATTTGGATCACTATTTTCCGAATTATTGTCACTTTTATGTTTTATAAAATTTTCATATAAAAAATCGATTTTTAGTTGAAAATTTCTGTGAACACTGATGATCGTCCTTTTTCCTTCAGACCACTATTTACCGAATTATAGCCACTTTTATATTTTAAAAAATTTCATATGAAAAATCGATTTTTGGTTGAAAATTAGAGTGAACACAGATAATCATCCTTTTTCGATTAGGACCACTACTATTTGTGAAAATACAAGTGATCACAGATAATAATTCTTTTTCCATTTGGAAAACTGTTTACCTGCTTATAGCCACTTTTATGTTTTAGATAATGTTCATATGAAAAATCGATTTTTGGTTGAAAGTTCATGTGATCAAAGACGATCGGCGTTTTTTCAGTCGGACGACTATTTACCGACCTTTTATGTTTTAGTTCATTTTTGAAATATCTATAATTGATTGAAAATATATGTAATCACAGATGATCATCCTTTTTCCATTTGAACCAATATTTACCTTGTTTTCATTTTCATATGAAATTTTTGGTTGAAAATACATTTGACCCTCTATTTACCTACTTATATCCACTTTTATGTTTCAGTTTATTTTCATTTGAAAAATCGATTTTTAGTATTAATTATTGGTGATCACAGATGATCGTCCTTTTTTCATTTGGACCACAATTTACCGATTTACAGCCTCTTTTATGTTTTAGTTTATTTTCATAAGAAAAATCAATTTTTGGTATTAAATATAAGTGATCACTGATGGTCGCCCTTTTTCCATTTGGACCACTATTTATCGACTTTTAGTCAATTTTATGTTTCTCATAGTTTTAATCAAAAAATTGTTTTTCTAATCTAACCTACATTTGGGTAATCATAATCAGAAACTGATATATTGTAATTCATAATCATAAATCATAGGAAAATAGAGATAAGTATATGATCGTCCGTCCGCATGTAGGGCACTTTTACCTTTTTTTTGAACCTTGTTTTTCTTAAATAAGATTATTTTTGCTTATAGTTATTTTACGTTTTAATTCATATTTAGTATTTAGAGAAGTCGGTGATTTCACAGATATTTCTTTCAAAATTGTTAGAGTTTTTATTTTATTAATCACCTAAATGTGTACAGAAAAACTCTTTAGATTTGTGAAACTCATTTAATCTCACTTTTAACCCTTACCGCCTGCCTTGTAGTTGTAACCATAAAATATTTTAATATTTATTTCATTTTTATGTGAACTTTCTTTTTTCATTTGCCTTCTTCATGAGAATTAATTTTATATGTAAATTTTATTTGCCCTGACCGCAAAATGGACAACTACTCATACATATTCATATAGTGTTGTAGGGAAGGCAGACTGGTAGACTTAAAAAAAAAGAAACGAGAAAAGTTAAAACCACTGCCATTGCTTGATGTGGAAAAACTATAACATTTTTACAACCTAATCAAATTTAGGTTCTTTTTTCTTGAGTTATGAATTTTAATAAAATGTAAGCAGAAAGGGAAACCAAAAAGTGGTTGGTTTTAACAATTTAATAAGCATTTAATTTTAAAGTTTAAAAAGAGATTGATGATATTTTAAAGTTATTAGTTAATTTAAATGAGTTAGTGGTCAAACAATTTCTTTTTGGAATTAAACAATAAATAGTTACTAAAGAAAGTGAGACTTAAAGACTTGAAAATTATAAAAGATCTTTTGAAAATGCCATTTAATGAAGGAAAAGGCCATATGTAATCCAACATTTTAAAACATTAATTTCATAACATGCCTTTTAAATATACAGATCTCTCTGTAAATCAAGAACATACATAAATCATGCCATTAAACTATTTTTATTGAAACCCATCTGATAAACTCAATGTATTCTCTCCTCTTTTCCCCAAAAAAATCTATAAAAAGCTACATAATAGCACGTTCAAACTATTTTATGTTTGTATTAAAAAATGTAAACTTTTAGGGAAAAATATTGTGGCCGTTACTAAAACAGCATGTATGTATTTTTAGAACCAAAAATTTTTCCTAGAAATTTTTTGTTTAGATAAATAGTTTGCCGCTGTAAAACTACCCAAAATTATGACATTTAAAAAACATTGAAAAAATATCATTTTTTTTTTTTGTATGTTTTTACACTTGTTATTTGTTAAGGACTTTATTTTAGTTTTTATTTGTTTGGTGGTGAAAAACATATTTTGGTTAGAATTTATTGCAACGGGGGGATAATAATATGAAATTGTAACTAACCTCAGTATGAATATTGCAGAAAAAATGGAAAAACATATAATATATTCAGCAGCATTGAAATATACAAAAAAATTTATTTGAAAGTGTTTATTTTTTTTGGTGGAAAATAATTTTTTTTTTATCAAATGGCCTTTTTCAAATTCGTTAAACAATTTCTGATAATATTAGACATAATTTGCGAAGCTTTTTAGAAAAAATTTAAGTGAATACCGATTATTGATGATGTACACTTCTTGAATGTAATCCCTCACCCGGTATGATAAGCAAAGTCCTGTTAATCTGCCTAAACGCTATTAAAGTTTCTGAAAACCTACAGCAGCCACAAAGTCTAAACAACTACAATTTTCATAAATAAAGCCTTTATACTGTTCAACGAATTATAACTCATTTTATTTAAACTACTCGTAATTGCTGCAGGTAAGCGCAAACTGCATTTTAACACCCAACGTTTTTTTTTCTCACAAAGGGTGTTTTTTTAAGCCCAATAGAACTTGTAAAATAAAATTGTAAAAAAAGTAAATTTTAAATAAAAACAGTTTTTTGTTAGAAATATCAATACAACAGTTGAAAATGACTTCGGGCATATGGTCCTTGCGGCTGTTCAACAATGTTGGTCTCCAAGGCGTCAATTGTTGGCACCACAGAAAATAATCTAAAGGTGTCAAATCGTACGATCTTGAATGCCAATTGACAGCCCCATTTCATGAAATCAAGTTATCACCATTTGGCACATAGCGCCGTCCTGTTGAAACCACATCTCGTCCAGAGCAATGTCGTCCACATTTTCAAACAAAAAATCATTGAACATGGTGTGGTAGCGATTGACCATAACGCAAGGTATAGCAACATTTTTAAAGAAATATCCCAGCTAGCATTGGCAGTTTGTTAGACGATTGTGTTTAATATACAAAATCTTCTGATGATGATATGACGAGTAACAATAACAAAAACATATACTTTTTTTACATTCTTACAGATTTTCAGACACGCTCGGCTTTTAATCTAGGAGTGTTTAACATGCAGATCTTGAAATATTTAATGGACGATGATTTAAAATGTTTGTTATTGTTATACCCTACACCACCAGATGTGCAGATGTTTGTAACGCCCAAAAATATTAGTCTAACACCCACCTTAAAGTATACCGATCGACTCAGTATTACTTTCTGAGTCGATTACAGGTCGCAATTTTGATGATATTTCGATAAAATTTTGTACATAAAATTTTTTCTGCCCAAGGACCAAGCCTATTGAAATTGGCTGAAATCGGTCCATTATTTCACATATCCCCCATACAAATGTTCTCCCGAAATTGGACTTTATTGGTCATAAATGTTTAATTTATATTTACACAAGCTTTTATCCAAATATGTTTTATATATACAGAATTCAAGTCACCAATTTTTATTATGATCGGTTCATAATTAGTCATAGCTCCCATATAAGACCTGCTTCCGATAATCACTTTAGCATAAATGTCCTTAAAATGTTGGTATACACATAAAATGCAACACAAATAACTTTCATATAGACATTAATCACACCGCCTAATTTCATGGTGATCGGTCCATAATTGGTCAAAGCTCCCATATAAGGCCCACTTCCGAAAATCACTCACGAATATAAATTATTGAAATTTTGAAAGAATAATGATTTTGCTCATTTACTTAGTGTAGGGTAAGGTCGGGCTTGACCGACCATACTTTCTTACTTGTTTTATTTACAAATATGAAATTTACTGTTATAGATAAACAGAAACAAACAGCGTGTCATAGCTTATTCTTAGTTTTTCATAAACCTTTTACTTAAGTTTTGAATATAAAGCGATCAGTGTGTAATTTGTTAAAATTGCATACAAAAATAATAAATAACAAGTAAGAAAGTATGGTCGGTCAAGGCCGACCTTATAATACCTTATTAGATCCCAAGGGATCTACTGTAATTAAAAAATGCGCTCGTCGACGATCAAAAACACCCTTCATGAGATTCTCAGTAGACTCTTCCACGATTAAAAATGCTAGCTGGGATGGACCGATCATGCCAGCAGTGTGTAGGTTGATCTCACTCCATATGTGACTATTTTGTTCATAGGTGACAACTAGATAGGTTACTGACAGCCAAAAACCTTAGTCTGTTGTCAAAAACCTAATTCATGAGCATGTATTTTGTTATCGTATCACCCGTATGTTCTATGCGTTTATTCTATGACTTTGTTTATTAGCAAAAATTAACCTCATGATTTTCAAAGTGAATTTAGATAATTTGGTAGCGTTGTTCATGCATCAATCTATTCATGATGATTTGCCAGAGTATACTGTCGCTCAATACTTATTGTTGGTAAGACAGTTACACTAATTTTGATTTTAGTTGAACTCTAATTCTAACTATATACTTCTTTTTTCAATACTAAGTGTAGTTTTCGAGAAATCTCAGGGGTAGAAAAACGATTTTACAACATATTATTAAAATATTTTACAGGCTAGCAGCTTATTTTTGTAGATGTTCCTTGATGGAGGTCCTTAGTATACTTCCATGTGATACTCCAAGAGTAATCTGCCATCTGCTACCTTAGTATCTATCTTCCTTTTAAATCTTAATGAAAATGTTCACCTTTTTCCTCGATATATTATCCAATTTTCAGGAAACGTGTCTAAAGGACTGTGCAGATAGTGTACTTTTATGCTTATATTACATCCCAGATTTTCTAAAGCTATTTAAATATATATATATAATTCCTCAGAACATGGACCACTTTTATCTTATGCCTTAAGTTCCAATTTGATGTGTAAAGGAGACACAATGATCTTATATCTGAAAAGCAAAGACGGATTTTTAACATTTTGTATTCCAACCGTTATATATTCTCTCGGAGGCCAGGATATGTAATCAATGTGATTTTTCAGTTCTATCCAAATCATAGGTTTCTCATTACTAGAGATGCCAAACGGGGAATCCCGTTCCAGAAAATCCCGGGATTTTCATAAATCCCAAAGCGCGGGATGTTTTAATTTTCAATCCCAGGGATTTTCTAAATCCCGTTTTTCATAAATAAATAGGGGAAATTGTAATTTTTGTGTGCCTTTTTCATACATTTTGTCATTCTACATGCCCGAATATCTCAAAGTGATTAAAGTTGTTAATCTCAACGCCTGCTACAACATAGTTAATAAAAGCATGCGGTAATTTTGGAAAATAAATTTTTCATATTTTTTTTTTTTCATAAGTTATCTAACAGAACTCAGATCAGGATCTCGAACAAAACAAAAATATTTCGATTGCTCAAAGGCTAAGAGATATTATTAATAAATTTAAAAGCCCCCAAATAACAATAACGATGTTTTTCGCCAGCAGCATATGTCGGAAACAAAATTGGTTTCAGAATGACTATAGATGCAATAGTATTCATAAGAAGCTATTTAAAATAAACACAAATTTTTTACTAAGTTACTGTTTCTTACCAGTATGTACAATAGGGCTATATTTTGCAAATATCAAAATGGTCCTAGCATAGTCGAATAGACCATTGAAAGTTATTTAGAAAAATGGTATTACTACAAAACGCGGTAAAGTTTGGAGATAATTTTTTTCTATAAATTTATATATACGTTTCTTTCTTACAAATTTCGGGATTTAGAAATTCAAAATCCCGAACCGCGGGGTTTTCAAAAATCAGTCCCGATTGGCATCTCTAATCACTACATAATTGTTAAAATTTAAGATAAACTTTTTGTTTACTAATGTGGAAATGTGGAAGAAAAAATCAAAGAAACACAATAAAGCGAAAGCAGAAAAAAATGTTTATTCGGTTCAGAAATGGTGATTTTGAAATGAAAGACAAAGATTGCCCAGGCCAGCCATAAAAGTTTGATGACCAAGAATTGGAGGCATTACTTTACTGAAGATTGTTGTCAAACTCAACAGGAGCTTGCAAAATCATTGGGAGCTACTCAAGCAGCAATTTAAAAACATTTGCGAGCAGCAGCATTCAGCCAAAAGCAGGGAAATTGCTTACCATACGAATTGAAGCCGAGAGACCTTGAAAAACGATTATGCATAAAATGATGTTTGAACGCCATAAAAGAAAATCATTTTTGAACCGAATCATTACTTGCGAAGAAAAATGGATCTATAACGATAAGCCGAAGCGTAAGAGCCGTATCAACACCAAATCGAAATATCCATGGCGATAATGTAATGCTCTGTATTTGGTGGGAGCAAAGGGTACTGTATTAGTTGCTGAAATCTGGCCATGGAACCTGCCCCGAATGCATCTGATTCGCTTGAAGAGAGTATTTGCTGAAAAATGCAAAGAATATGACATGAAACTGTAATATTCCATGATGACAATGCTCGGCCACATTATACAATACCTGTTAAAAACTAATTAGAGTGAAAGTTTTTGAAAGTTTTGCCTTACCGGCTTTATAGTCCAGATATTGTACCGTCCCAATACTATTTGTTTCTATCGATGCAGAACTCTCTGTCTGGGATATGCTGCGTCTTAGAACAGAGTATTCGATATTGGCTTGGTTCGTTCTTGGCCTCAAAAGATGAAAAGTTCCTTTGGCTCGGAATCCATATGTTGTCGGAAAGATGGGAGAAGGTCATAGCTAACTATGGTCAATACTTTGAATAAATTTATTTTGTACAAATGTTTAAAAATGAAAGCTACAAATTTAAAACAAAATCAAAAACACATCTCACCACTCTATAATATAAAATTTTATTTTGCAAAACATTTTAAACAAGATTTTCAAAATGTGTATCCCTATATTGCTTTATGTTAATTCAACTTAATTGCAATGTATTGCTTTCTTTTTTTTAATAAAATTATGCAATTTTATAAAAAACTTTATTAATTTTTAAGTTTTTTGTTATTTCAGGGAAAAAATGTCCCGGGAAACCCCAAACCCTAGACATAATTTAAAAATTTACATAGATTTTTGATAACAAAATAACAGCGTCCTAGTTAACAGCAATCATTCAAGTTAAATTTAAGCTTCCTTGTTGACTGTGCAGTAACCATAAACTTTTATAATGCCACTAAAAAAACCCCTTCCGAACAATAGATGTTAAATAATATTTATACGCATAAAAATCTACATAATATTGTTATAATAAATACAAAAACACAAACAAAGCCTAAATATATGTATTCGTATAAGTTTTATTGTAAATAAATTTTGTTTATATGCAAATAGTATGATGACTGTATGTAGAGAATGTATGAAACAGAAATATAATATGATGTATCTAATTTACATGAATTTATTATTGTGATTACATTGTATTTGCTGTCCTTTAACAACTAACTTTTAAAATATTAAAATACGTAGCTTTACTTTTTGGTATCTCGATTTTATATCAAAAGTTTTGGTAAAACTTTGGTTATTTATGTAGGCAATAAAATGATAATTGGACATTTTTGAGAAGGGAAGGAAGTTAATGTATTTTTTTCTTGAAGTCATAAAAAACTGTTTTTAACTGTAGCGAGAGAGTTGAATGAAAATGAAAGAATTTAAAATACATTAACATGTTATGTGATTCGTCAAAGGAAATTTGTTTATTATAGACCTATCTCTCGATTTACACAATAGATGCGTTCCTGAAAAAATCGTGTAAATCGAAATGAAAAATGTTTGTATGAGAAATCGTGTAAATACGTAATCTGTGATCACTTATATTTTCAACCAAAAATCAATATTTTAGTCTAAAACATTAAAGTGACTTTAAGTCGGTAAATATGGTCCAAATGGAAAATGGACGATCATTTGTCATCACTTATATTTTCTACAAAAATCGAATTTTCATATGAAAATTATCTAAAACATAAAAGTGGATATAAGTTTTTAAATAGCGGAAATGGAAAAAGGAGGATCATCTGTGATTATTTGTTTTTTCAACCAAAAATCGATTTTTCATGCGAAGATAATTATAAAAAATAAAAGTGGCTTTAAGTCGGTAAATAGGCCCAAATGGAAAAGGGAGATCACTTGTCTTTTCAACTAAAAACCGATTTTTCATGTGAAAATGAACCGAAACATAAAAGTGCCTATAAGTCGTTATATAGTGGTCCAAACGGAAAAAGAACGATCATTTGTGATCACTTATATTTACAACCAAAAATCTATTTTTCATGTCATATGTGATCACTTGAATTTTTAACCAAAAACCGATTTTTCATATGAAAATTATCTAAAACATATAGGATGGTATATGTCAGTAAATAGTGGTCCAAATCGTAATGGACGATAATCTGTAATCTTTTAGAAAAAATAAAATTCAAATGTAAATTTTAGTCGCAGTTTTTATACCCTACACCACCATAGTGGGGAGGGTATATTGGATTTGTGCAGATGTTTGTAACGCCCAAAAATCTTAGTCTAACACCCACTGGCTGGTTGTCCATGTAAACCTTGTGCGCAGAGTACAGGTCACAATCTTGCAGATATTTCGATACAATTTGGTACATATCATTTTCTCTACCCAAAGACCAAGCCTGTTGAAACTGACTGAAATCGGTTCCTTATTTTACCTAGCCCCCATACAAATGTCCTCCTGAAATTGGACTTTATCGGTCATAAATGTATAATTTATATATGTATCTACACCAGTTTTTCTCCAAATAAGTTTTATATATACAGAATTCATATCACCAAATTTTATTATGATCGGTCCATAATTAGTCATAGCTCCCATATAAGGCCCACTTCCGAAAATCGCTCACGAATATAAATTATTGAAATTTTGAAAGAAAAATGTTTTTGTTCATTTACTTAGTGTAGGGTATTATATGATCGGGCTTGACCGACCATACTTTCTTACTTGTTTTCAATTGAGGTTAGTCGCAATGAATCAAATTGATATTAATAAAGAAAAAGCCGTTTTTGAAAATAATCTCTTCACTTTTTATTTTGTAAACATAAAAACAATATTAAATTCAAACGGTCTAATTCATAATAAAACCTTATTGTAGATTTAAAACACAAATTTGTTAACAAATACTTTTGCTTTATAAACCTTTAATAAAGGTATTTTATTCATAAACGTTTGTTAAAGCCACAATAAGTAATGTACTGTTTTTTGTCTAATCTGGCAATGCTTCTCAGTTATTTCCCCTTTTTTGTTGTTAGTGTTGCTTGCAATTAGGATAAAATATTCGTTAGTTCTCTTTTTTTAATTGTTTGTTTTTAGTATTAATACA
This sequence comes from Calliphora vomitoria, assembly GCA_942486065.2. NCBI lineage: Eukaryota > Metazoa > Arthropoda > Insecta > Diptera > Calliphoridae > Calliphora > Calliphora vomitoria. The sequence continues at coordinate 108,631,826 of OW818030.2, read as the reverse complement.
TTTTTGAAGATAAAAACTAATTTTTATATAAAAAATGTATATCTGATTCTAGTAAATATATATTAAGCTAAAATGTATTAATATACAAACGTTTTTATATATTTTATTTCAATTATTATTAAAAGTATTCGAATGACGAATATTCTGTGATAAAATAAACATCACTGTTTTATAATTTGTTTTATTAATTTATTTTTATTGTCATTTTGTTAATTTTTAACAAAATTTAATGAATTTATATAAGGAAATAGATAATTTTAATTCCGGAATGGGTATATTAGATTGTGTGTACCTCCTTCCACAATGTTTTCACATTTTATTACTACATGTCGTTACAGGTTAAAAGAAAATGACAAAAAAGGCAATCAAACTCACTTGCGAACCTCATATAGCTCACTGCCGGAGGAATTTGAATCAAAATCATATATTATTATACTGGCACATATTCCCCAGCGGAGTTAAAATTACGTTTGTCATCATATTATCGCATATTTATAAAAAATTATCTTTAAAATTCCCTTTTTTCCAGATAAAATGTAAAAAAGAATACCTTAAAGTTGGTTTATAGTAGTGTTGAAGCTACAATAAATATTTCAAATATATGAATGGTTTATAACAGACTTATAAGACTATTAAACGTTTATGAATACAGTTTTTTGATTTCTTTCTTATTAACGACTTATAAAGCTGTTTTAAGTTATTATGAATTAGACCGATAGTATTTAAAAGAGTAATAAAAATAAAATTGCTTAAAATTTAGGGATTTTTAAAAAAATAAAAAAATGTTTGCTTGTATCAACCAGATCAGTTGCGACTAACGGAGGGTTAAATGACGAATAGTGGTATAAAAGTATTAAGTATTCAGTATTAAGTATTTCAGAGTTGCACCTTCAGTACAATAAGGAAAAAAGGTAAATTGTCAGTGAAAAATTGCAAGAATTTTGTAATGCTAGATTCAGCTTTTAAAAATACCGAGTCGTATTGAGTACCCAAAAAAAATAATAATTGAGTTAGTATTGAGTACTCACAAGTACCAAAATTTCACAACTCCCATGAATCAATTCCAATTTACTATTCCGCTATTATTATTCACACAACTATTTATTAATATGCTAATTCCAATGTTGTATTACCAATAACTTCGATTGCATCATAATTTCGATTGCAATAATATTTTAGCCAACCAGCAAATATTGTAAATCTTATATACAAATTTTATTAGCCTTGGCAAACAATATATTTGCCTTTTCTTTCATCTTATTTTTATTTCTTTTTTTTTTCGAATCCAATACTACAAGAAAATTATCCAAACATTTGTGTTGTGAGTTGTATGGGTGAAAAAAATGTATCCTCGTTTATACTAATTTTATATACAGCACGTAGAATAGATTTTAATGAAATTTTTGCTGAGCTTTGTTAGTTATTATTACCAAACAACCGACAAAATAATAATAGAAAAAAAAAACAACAAATTTGGAGATATAAGTATGAAAAGTACAAACCCAAAAAATATACGTATATAAAAAATTACCTCAAAAACCAAAATATTTTTATGAATTGTTATGGCATATAAAAATATATTCTAGTTGCTGTATTTGTTAGATTCTGTTTCTATTTCTGTTTGAAGTTGTAGATTTTGTTAGTGTTGCTTGTTCATTGGTTTACCATATAAAAATATAATGAATTTATAAGGAGAAGGGGAATTGTACGCTTGTACAGTTCTTTTTATTGTGTGCATGTTTTTATTTAGTTTTAAAAATGTATTCCTTCAGATAAACTGTAAAAGAATTGATGGAAAATAAGCTTGGCTGTGATGAATTTTAAAATGAAGTTTTGAAACGTTTGAGATATTTCAGATATTGGACTGGAAACCAGTTAGCCTACATTTTATGATTTATAAAATGATCTCGTACAAATGAACTTTTAATGGTTTTGTTTATAATTCGCAGAAATGATAGTTTAAATTTACTTTATTACTTATAAACGAATCCACCCATAATAATTTATTTAAGGATTGTTTTTGTTATGTTAAATTCAAGGTAAAGACTCTGATGAAATATGTTACACAAGCATCTTTTTGCAACAAATTGTATTAAACTTTGTTAGAAAACAATGATAACTCTAAAATTACGATCAAATAATTATGATATGTAGCAAACTTTTAGATGTGCCCGAAGAAATTAGTTATACTTACTGAAATATACAATATAAGGACTGAGATCGAAAAAACCTTAACAGACGATTTTCATTAAAACTTTTAACCCAAGTATTATTTGATTTCCAACAAAACCCAACTTGGACCTACAAAAAGTTGACCAAACAATCAAAGGTCTGTAGTCAAACTATCTCCAATGTTATTAAACAGTATCTGGAGTACCTGACCGTTGATAGAAAACCAGTTTCATGTAGAAGGAATGGTCCACATGATGTCCACATGAAGCCGATAAATAGAAAGTATTTTTAAAGAGCCCCAACATATTCGGTAGGAAAGCAGTCCGGTTAGCTCAGTTCTTGGACTATTTGGTACGAAAAGTTTAAACCAATGCAGGTTTAAAAACATAAAAGGCTCAAAAAGTTCCTGATATGAACTCTGCTAAAAATTTAGAGGCCAAAGACAGAGTACGAAATTTTAAGTCAAATTTTATACAAAAACAAGTAACATAGCTATATTTGGCTGTGCCGAATCTTATATACCCTCCATGCAAAACTCTTCATATAGCAACAACAACAAGAAAAAATCATAATATCATATCAGATGCAATCGCAAAACATCCGATAATCATATTCACACGTTGAGTGCTCACTGATAACTAACCAAATAAACACAACACTTATTTTGCACTATTGTATGTTGAAAACAAGTAAGAAAGTATGGTCGGTCAAGCCCGACCGTATAATACCCTACACTAAGAAATGAGCAAAAACATTTTTCTTTCAAAATTTCAATAATTTATATTCGTGAGCGATTTTCGGAAGTGGGCCTTATATGGGAGCTATGACCAATTATGGACCGATCACCATGAAATTAGGTAGTGTGATTAATGTCTATATGAAAGTTTTTTATGTTGCATTTTATGTGCATACAAACATTTTTAGGAGATTTATGATCGTTAAAGTGATTATCGGAAGCAGGCCTTATATGGGAGCTATGACTAATTATGGACCGATCATCATACAATTTGGTGACATGAATTCTGTATATATAAAACTTAATTAGAGAAAAACTTGTGTAGATACAGATATAAATTAAACATTTATGACCAATAAAGTCCAATTTTGGTAGGACATTTGTATGAGGGCTAGGTGAAATAATGAACCGATTTCAGCCAGTTTCAATAGGGTTCGTCCTTGGACAGAAAAAATGATATGGACAAATTTTATCGAAATATCTTCAAAAATGCGACCTGTACTCTGCGCATAAGGTTTACATGGACAGCCAGCCAACCAGCCAGCCAGCCAGCCAGCCAGACGGACGGACGGACGGACGGACATCGTTTAATCGACTCAGAAAGTGATTCTGAGTCGATCGGTATATTTCAAGTTGGGTGTTAGACTAGTATTTTTGGGCGTTACAAACATCTGCACAAATCCATTATACCCTCCCCACTATGGTGGTGTAGGGTATAAAAATAACAACAAACAATACAAAAATAAAAATAAACGAAATGCACTCAAATACATACAAATTACGCATGCGTGTGTTTGATTTATAATTCTTATTCATTTTATCTCATTCCTTATTGTAGAATGTTGTTGTTGGGTGTGTGTGATGAGAATTCATTATAAACAACTTTCTCTTTGTATATATCCTTGCCACTTATGGTGAAGGGTATAAAAACAAAATACGCAAAGCATTGAAACCAACACGCATCCAAACATACGTTTTGTTGCTTTTTTTGTCAAAGCATGCAATACATTGTATTTTTTTGATTAAATTTTCAGAGGTTGTTTCGGATTTTCGCTCATATCTCCGTTATTTATGGACGCATTTTGGTGATTTTAAATAGGAAACTTCTCGAAAGCATGTCTGACAGAATCATTGCAGATTTGGATCCCGAAGATATTTGGGGTCTTCAGAAAATTTATTTTAACAGACAGACAGACGGACATGGCTTAGTCGACTCCACTATCTATAAGGATCCAGAATATATATACTTTATAGTGTCGGAAAAGTATATTATGGAAATTACAAAAGGAATCCGTGGTCTTCAAAAAATTAAAAAAAAAAATTTAAATTTTAACAGACAGCCGGACATGGATAATCGACTTCGCTATCTATAAGGATCCAGAATATATATACTTTATATGGTCGAAAATTATATTATGGAAATTACAAACAAACTTGTATATACCCTTCTCACGATGGTGAAGGTTATAAATATACCTGCTGGATAATGGTTGACGAAATGTACGTAACGAAAATTTTTCCCAGCTTCCGGTTCAATATTTGTATGTTGTTGATGCTCAAGCGAATGTTGTAAACAAGTTTAGAACCCAAAAGCAGAAAATTTTTCGAAAAAGTTCTTGGTATGGCAAGCAATATATAGTTGTGGCAAAAGAAGGCAAAAACATTTGTTACAAAGGGCTACATAAATAACGAAAATCAATTCAATACTTCTTAATGTGTCCACTTGTTTTGGCTTGATTTGGTATTCTGTCGCTATGGTAAGCAAGGTCTTGAGCGATACAACAACAATAATGTGTTATTTTTACCAAGAGAGGCAAATCCTCCAAACTGCTTGGAGCTAAGGCCAGTGGAGAGTTATTGGGATCTTGTTAAAAGACAATTGAAGAGCACAAAAAAGGTGTCGAAAAGTGTGGAAGATTTTAAACGGAGATTGACTACCTATTCGAACAAAGTGACATAAAGCTCAATAAAAACCTTATTGGAAGTGATTCCGGAAAAGGTTCATAAATTCGTCAATATTGATTAGAACTATAAAAATAATATTTTTTGTAAATTGCAATCAATTAAAAAAATCAAAACTATAAGTTTAGTGGTTTAACTTTTTTGCATGTTAAGATTTTTTCGATCTCAGTCTCAGATGCGATCATCTGCTAATTAAGTTATGACATACAAATTCTGAAGATTCATTGTTAAAGCCAAACTTTGTATATCACAATGTAAAAATAGAGCAAAAATAAAAGTGATATTTTTCTACCACTATAAATTGGTCACAATAATTATTTCTCACACTGTATGTACAGGGTTTTCCAACAAGAGGTGTTGTTTTGGTATTCAAAGAAAAATTGCATTTTTTGAGATAAATGATCGGTTGTTTATTTCATAATAAAGAGGAAAGTATGCCGTTAATAATGAAAAACAACAACAGCCAAATGGTCCCGTAAGCACGACCACGCTTACGTGGTCATGAAATTTTCCATAACCAAATCAAAAAGTGGCTGCCCTATGTTCTCGATAGCCTTACGAATTCTATCTTTGAGGTCTTGAGTCGACGCTGGGATGTTGGCGTAGACCTTATCTTTCACGTGGCCCCAAAGGAAGAAGTCGCTAGGAGATAACTCGGTCCGGAAACTTTTCCCGTAAAAGAGCAATGGTTTCGTTGCTTGTGTAGCATGTAGCGCCGTCTTGTTGAAAGTAAAAATTGTACAGATCAATATCATCCAACTCCAACCATAAGAAATCATTAAGCATCTCTCGATAGCGCATAGGACGAGGAATGGACAAACCTGGGTTTTCTTCAACACTTTGGGCTACAGCAGCAATATTCTCAGCTGTTCTTGAGCAACGTGCACGTGTTTTATTTTTCACATCACTAACTAGTCCCAACAGTTCGAATTTTTCTGTATTGCGGTCCGACAAGGTGCTTCACGACTACCCAAAAATACTTTAGTAGACTGCAAGATTTTCACCATTTTTGTGGTGAATTTTAATAATTTCAATGCGTTGTTCAAGCGTCTTTCGTTCCATTTTTATTAATGGCGTAGTTTCTACTTGTCAAAAGTCAAAGAATAAAAGCTTCAAAGGTTACAGCTACCGAAATACCAGGTGATTCAAAATAACACCTCTTGTTAAAAAGCCCTTTATTTGGTTGAATGGACATATATTTGCTTCTATGTGTGCAAAATTTCAATGTATTGGCTGTATTCTATTATAATAAGGAACAACTTGATGATGCACTATTATACTAAAAACAAAAACGAAATACAACGTAACTATCATACGAGTTAAGATGTTTGAATTAGTTAAATCGTAAAGGTTGTATCTGATGAGGACGATATTCAAAACATATTGTCATCACATTTCGAAGTATAATGACTGCATCTTGAGAGAATTCATGATATAAGTATTTAAGGCAAATATTTCTGTGATCTTTACCATTCTCAACCCAAATGATTATTTTATAATCGAAATAACGTGTGCAAAATTTCTGGTTACGCATTAGATCAGCATGACATATTACAATACAGCCAAGAGAAATAAAATTTGTTACTTAAAAGAATAGAAAAAATCATTCAATTCCTTTAAACACTGCCGACATAAATATGCCTGTGTGTGAGTACAACTTTTATTGGTAGTAGTAAATGTAGAGTAGTATTTCGGTACTAAACATAGAGTAAATGCTACGTGCCCCGAGTAGCGATTTTCGGCTGAGCTGGTAAATTCATTTAAAAACATTCATTCGCACCAAACTCGTACAAACTATAACTATATATATGACTAGATGTTTAAAAGCTTGCTGGCAACACATCAGTACTTGGATGTGTTTGTTCATATGTTTGGAAATGCATAGGTTTGTATGTTTGTATTGGCAAAGCTAGAGCTGAAAATTGGCATGAATTCAATCAATAATTTCAGCTTCAATTGAATCGAATGCGATTTCATTGAGCTGACTTGACTACCTTATCATCTGTATTGTGCTAGCAAAATACACAACTACCCTTTTTTAATGCATGTATGTATATTAGGGTGGCTTCAAAAAAAAAGTTGTGGATGTTCTAAACTAAAATATTCCTATTCTAAGACATCGTTTAATAAAATTGTTGTCCTGTATTCAGTATTTGGTGAGCTGGATGAAAAGCTTGTTCCTTGAGATTTTAATGATTTTTTTTCTCATTTCTCGCCAAAGAGCTATATGAAATATTGTCATTATTTGAGAGGTCGCTGAAAAGAGCATTTAATGCCACGTGCATTAAGCTCAATAATATTCCAACTTTTGTAGTTTTTTGCAAAAATTTTAAGTTTTTTGAATTTTTATATATCGTTGACATTTTTTTTATTTTTATTCAAGATTTTTGTGAATAAAGCTCAAAAGGAACCAACTATTGGGTTTATGACTTAAAAATGCGGGATTTTTTTAACTTTTAGCTTTTTTTTGAAACATTTGTACAATATAAATCTATGTTGTCTATGACCCTTTCCCATCAGTCGAGCCAAAAGAACTGCTCATCGTTTGAGGCCAAGAACGAACCAAGCCAATATCGGATACTCTGTTCCAAAGCTAAGTCTATCCCAGAGGGAGTATTCCCCATCAATCGAAACAAATAATAAACGGACGGAGCAAAGTCTGGCATATAAGGCGCGTGAGCGAAACTTCTTAGCCACTTCATTCTAAATAGATTTTAACAGGCATTTTAATATTAAGCCGAGTGTTGTCATGATAGAATATTAGGATTTCATGTCCAGCCCCATATTTTTGGAATTTTTCGGCCAATGCTCATTTCAAATGAATCAGTTGCTTTCGACACAAGTCTCCTGTGATGGTGTTGTCAGATTTCAGGAGCTCATAATAGATAGGACCCTTTTGTTCCCAAAAATCGGCTTTCAAAGTCTCTCGGCTTCAATTCGTACACAGAGAAAATAGATTCGTGATAGCATTCGAATTTGTTGCCAATCGAATGATTCTACCTTAGTAACCGAATTTTACAGTTGTGGCTACAAAATTTTAGAATAAGTAACAAAAATATGGTTGCTGCAACCGAAGTTCTTCTTTCGCAACTGATTTTCTTTTGATAAAACCGAAAAATTCTATGTTCGGATTCGGTTGCTATCACGAATCTGTTTTCTCTGTATATTTATCCCAATTTCCCTGCTTTTGGATAAATCCAGCTGGTTGCCAACGTTTTGAAATTGCTGATTGAGTAGGTCCCAATAATTATCCAAACCTTTGTTGTTCACACAAACATATATTAAGAACATAAACCGCGTTCAACAGATACGTCGTCTATTGTAAATCCCGCATTTTGAATTATAATTTGTTTAAATTAATACATTGTTAATCTCATATAATTTTCCTGAAACGGGTTTTACCGTTTTTTTGAAATTCAATCATTTTAAAACATGGTACGCTGCACAGTGGTTTAGAAAAGTTTTTTTTTTTGGAAATAATTCGGTATGTCGGGAACTATTCGAGATATTATTACGAAATTTCACAATGTTGGAGCTGAGGTATTTTTTAGTTGATTTGCAGTTTTTCGGCTTCCTAGCGCTAATGAGGGCCAGTGCGTTGCCTCTCAAAGTTGGTCACCTCGGGTCTCAATTTAAAAAAAAAAAAATCGCCAAAAATCTATTTATGATCGGAATGAGCTGAAATTTATAATATAAATATTGCTTAAGAGATCTACAAAACAGATGGTTATCTGTCTTAGTTGAAGATATATTTAGTTTTATTTATTTTTTTTAATTTCGCTCGATCTTTTTATGGTTTTCTATATGGGTGATAAAATTCTAAATTAAACAAAAAAAAAACTTGCCAACAGTTATCTTGTCCCTATAAAAAGTTAAACGCATCCAAAGTTGAAACAGGTAAAAAGTGCCGTATATTTTAAGTTTTTTTCCCAAAAAGGCCTATATATTTTATCTTTTGTAGAAAAAAAATTTCTGCGGGACTATATACAATTTTTATATGATTCGAAAGAGAATGTAATGCAAAAGTGTGTAAAGTAAATTTTGGGTCACTTAAGTGGACACAACACCCCCCACACCTATCCAAACTTGGTCAATTTAAAAAAAAAAATTTAAGATTTGAATAAAAAATTTTAAAAAGGCAAAGCACCGATCCTCAAAAAAAGCTTCACATTTTTATTACCCCATATGTTTCTTAAATATTTACAAAGTTTGTTTACTATTTCACGGTAAATAATGTCACAGGAGACACTTTTCTAAAAAAACTCAGTTTTTGGAACACATTTTTCCCGGCTTAAACATTTCGGTATTTCAAAATAAAAACTGTCAAAAATTCTAATGTCGTTAATTTAAGGATAATTGAGTCTATATTAGTTGCAAGCTTTGTTATGATATCTTTAATCGTTAAAATTTTACAGTAATTCAAATTTTATATTTTTTTCTACATGGAAAATCACCATATTATAATTTTTTAAGTTTTTAAATTAAATGACGTCCCAAAATATGTATAAATTTATTTAATTTTACTAAAATATCAATCCTCAAGTCCTATGGTTTTCAATAAGATTAAATACTTATATAAAAAGCCTTTATTTACTCCTTAGATGTTCCACTAACCTTGCCCGCTTTGGAAAATTTGTAAATTTTTTCATATATTGCATGCAAAATCTGTTACACCAAACATTCTGTTAATTCAGTACGTGTTTGAATTCAGAATTTACATTTGATATGTTGCAACATTATAGTATCATTATCGTTATAGTCATACAAAATTTGAAGTTGATATTTCCTTAAAAAATAACTTTTTTATGCTTAGATTCAGCTCTTCTAATACTTATGCCATTACAATCATTTTAAGATGTTTGTAATGGCACAAACTAAAATTTCCTTTTATTTGGGAACATCGATATCTAATTTTACTCCATAAAAACGGCACCATCCTAATGTATGTATGTATGTGTGTGTATAGGAGAGTATGTGTCAGAAACAATTTTGATTTTTTCAATATTCATATTGTGTGTGTGTCTATGTGAGTTTCTGTGGACATGTTTTGTATTTTTGTGGAAAATATTTCTTCCTTAGGAATATTGGTAAAGAGAAAGTACTAGTTAATGGAAAAAAATTGTTGTGTTGTTGGACGTGAGTACATTTTAATGAAACGCCTTTATCAGAATTTTTGTTTTGTCTTCTATGGCAAAAAATTATAAACATGTTAAAAGTTCTGGCTGTAACATTTATCCACTGATGCCGATAATGATGCAGCTGCCAATTCATGTATTCATCCGGTGGCAATTGCAATTTTTGCTCTTAGAAATTATAGTAATTTTACATATTACTTTTGTATGTGTAATATTCTTGAATGAGCATGTAAATTGGTATCGTCATTGTGGATTAGAATGGTGGTAGAATTATTAATGATTACATTCATTGAAATTATTTCTTTGTGACTTATTTTCATATACTTAGTTATCTAAATTAAAAAGCTTTTTGTTTTTGTTTCTTTACTATAAATCTGATATTTGTGGTATATTTTACGCAATAGTTTCAAATTTATAATGGTTTTATTAATACTATTCGTATGAAGTTTCATTACGTTTTATAAAAGGTTCAAGCCTTCTGGAGATTAAAAACAATTAACAACAAAATATTTAAATTGCCTTATTTTACCCTTCACCACCACAATTGGTGACTGAGGGTATATATAAGTTTCTCATTCCGTGTGTAACATCCAGAAATATTTATCTAAGACGCAACAAAGTATATAAAGAGTGAGTAAAAAAAAGTTCCAGCCATAACTTATCCTTGGTCCAATCAAGTTAGCTTTTAAAAAAAAGCCAGATATTATATTTTCTAAATCATTCCTTTTCAACTGTTATTTCTGTCAAAAAGTTCATCGAAACAAGGTACCTGAAAAAAGATTTAAAAATTTTCAAAAAATCCAATATGAGCTTTCAAAAAAATACCAAATGATCTGAAGGTTCATCATCGCACTGTTTCAAAAGCCACTAAACAGTATAAGGAAGACTTGAACATTGAAAGGAAACTGGATCAGGAACAAAATTGCTAATATATATTGGTAAGGCAAAAGTAGTCGTAGAGCACCGAACACTTCTCGTAAATTTAAATATAGTCACAGTTACTATTTACATGATTATGGCAACCGTAATATGGTTAGATTACAATTCACATTATTGTATCAATCATATATATGGTTACAGTACACAATTATATGTTTGTGACAACCATTGTTAAGATGAATCTTTATATCATAATATGTTGTTCTCAGCTTATGATATCAATTAGCCGAGAGCAACATAATATGGTAAAGCCTTATATATATAGTTGATACAATCATGTGAATCGAATGTTAACCAAATTATGGCTACCACAATCATGCAAATAGTTACTGTGACTATAACATTGTTAAAAAACTTGTTGAAATGGGTACTGAAACATTCACAACCATTTGCAGTTGTGTCAAAAGAAGGCAATCAGTTGTGGCATAAGGCATGATAAACACAGAAATGTATAAATGTATAAATTACGGGACCTTATTTCATGGCGATCGGTCCGTAATTGGCCATAGCTCCCATATTACGCCAACTTCCGAAAATAATTTACGAAAATAAATTATTGGAATTTAACAAAAAATGTTTCTCAGTGTAGCGTATTATATGGTCATGCTGGACCGACCATACTTTCTTCTTTGTTTTCTTTTTCTTATTTCCTAACAAAAAAATATATCAAATGGAAATTTAAATAACGTAACGTCACGTCAGAAACTAAGGCTAACAATTAAAACGAGGAAAGACTATATTATTCCAAATCCTACTACAAAAGGTATTATACAAACAGTCTTGCCCAATTCGCAGAGATATGCAATTTTGTAATGCAAATCAAACTGCACTTATGTTTTGTTAACGTCACGCGATCGCATATTTTTCCTAACTTCTTCAACTCCCTAAGGTCAATTGTTGCAATATTTTTTCTTAACAAAATGGTACTTCATTACTTTGCAAATATAAAAAAACTTTTTAAAAATTTGACTTTCTCATTATTTTTGACTTTCTCATTATTTTGTCGTACAAATGTCGCCTCACGCCATAATGGAAATGCCTATATATAGAAATTGCTAAACCGAATTTTATGAAGATTGAGCCATAAATGGTCATAGCTCTCATTTAAGGACCACTTCCGAAAAGATGCAAAGTGTTTCACAAAGCATTAAATAATCTCTGCATTTCTGTCTTATCACTTTTCAATTTGCATTGTTAAACATAACTTATTAAAATGAGCCCCAAAATAAAAAAGGAAAAAAAAACTTGCAGTGTTACATGTGATTAAAAAAAACAATAAAGTAAGTATTTTTTTATAAAATTATTTTAATATTTAGAACATATATTAAATTATGTTTGATTAGGAGAAAAATTTTAAAAAAGGCCGAAACCGGCTTTTTTATAAAACACTGTTTTCGGTTAAACCGGAAACCGGTTTTTTGGACGCTCTAGTCGCGGCGCGTCTCACTGTGGGAAATATGTTCAATCTAGATACGTTAATTATGAAAATACAGGACTGTAAATGTATGCTATAAATAAGTAGAACGTTTATGTGCGATTTTGGTTTGACATTTCACCCAATGTATTACGAAAAGTTTAATTACGCCATTGAACCTTAATTTTATTTTGTGATAAGTCCTAAAGATTACGAAAATATGATTTATTGTAATGAATATGATTTTTATAGTACCCCTGGCAAATAAGTACATAAAAGTATATTTTTGAGAAAATGTATTAATGTGTAAAGGTATTAAAAAAAAGTACTGCTAATTTTTGAATTTGAAACTAGACCTATTGAAGTAAGCCTGGAGAAAAGATTGGATGCCACAAAGCGCCACAAAGTGGAATTTTAACCCTAACTCTGGCACCAATATTTTTCTACGAATCCTGCCACTATTTAAATTTGTAAATAGTGGATTTATACCCCTGGTACAACAAGCCATCAAGCGTCCATAAAATTTTAATACATGGAACTGATATTATAAAATGGAATCCAGAAATAAAGATTTCCCTAAAGTGTCGCGAGAGAAAACTATGCAAGATTTACTTAATACATTGCTTTATTGATCGGACCCTTATATATATATATATATATATCACCACTGTCAAAAAAATATTCCATCAAATACCAAGCCTTGGAGCCTCTTTCACACGAAGTTCTAAATCTGCTCTGTGACATGATGATTCCCGAACAATGCGAAGAAGGCCAGGATTCAGGCCCTGAAAGCGATTAATGTCTAATCATTTCTCAATTTGGTTTTATGCAATATTTTCCTTTCTTATTTTTTTTTTTGTTACGAATAAATTAATTAAATAAAATGGTTCATTTTCTTTAAATAGTTTAACTCATTTTCATATGAGATGATAGTAATCATAGAGAATATACATAGAGCGGAAATTCCCCTGTCAAAGACCTAACTCAGTTGTCAGAAAACTAAGTGGTGATAATGTATTTGTAGAAAAAACTATATGAAAAGCAAAAACACTTGTATGTGTGATTATTTAGAGTAATTTTTTTGTTTGAGTTTAGTTATAGTTTCCGCTCTATGTTTCTCTATGAAAGTAATTGCTCAAAAAGCAATTGCTATTATTTAAGGAACATATAAAAAGATTTTTTTTGTGTTTTGTTTAACACAAAATTGTGATTTATATTGTTTAACATTAATATCAAGCTCCTCGGAGCTACATCTTATTTGAAAATTTACTACCTATAAATGTAAATGATTAAACCTAACAAATTATATAAACGCAACATAGGACAATACTTTCAGAAAATTTCCATACAAATTTTAAAGAGCTACTAAATTTCGGTGAAAAATTGTAATTTCCACTAAAGCCTTCCTTTTGGTGCACCCTGCAATGAAACAGGGTGTCTAGAAATACAATATATTTGAAGATCACTGAATAAGCTACAATCGCTTCATACATTTCTTACTCCTCAGATCAATAGTTTAAAAGCTACGATTTTTTTATAAGCTAGATTGGTGATTTTTCCCACTGTGAGTTGGCTCAAAAAACATTGAGCCATTTCAGAACCAATGTAAGCAGAGTAGCAGTTGATTTTTAGTCAACAAAGCATCAATGCACTGTGTATTATGCTCTAGTTTTATTTAAATTGAAATTAACTTGGATTTGATTTAAACGAAAGCACTCTTTAAGACTAAAGTTTTTTAGTCCCAAAAAATTAAGTTATAACAATAACCGCGTCTTCACTAACGTCTAACAAAGACTCACGTCTTAATATTTTGAAAGCTTCACTAGTTATAACAATATGAATTTGTTAAGCGATCGTTTAAATTGCAACTACTTTTAAAATTACACTTATCATTTAAACTTATCACTTATAATTTTTACAGTTATGAGCAACATAAAGTTTTGCAAAATTTACGAAAAATTTGATAAGTGCAAAGTATACATTCGAAAAATTCATTAACTCATGTGTTTTAATGAATTTTTCGATAAAAAATTTAACAGATATTTATTTCAAGAGGGCAGAAATTAAACTGCTTGATTTTATGAATATGTGTCCATATCTATACATAGCTCTTATATAAAGTCAGAATAAAAACGTATTGTATTTTTGAAGTTTGTTTAAATATATTTGTATACCCTTTTTATACTCTTTTTCTTCAATTGTGGTAAATAAAGTAAAATGTTGAACCAATCATATAATGTAAACGAATTATGAAGTAAGTATATTAATTGTTAAACAGTACACGTTATTTCTAATATAAAAGGACAAACTCTATTAAAAATGCTAAGAACATGTGGTTATTTCAATTATAAATTGCTGAATCAGATAACGTTTTTAAATATTCGAAATAAATATCTTCTGCGTAAACTAGTCTTTGTAACATAAATTAAAAAAAAAGCAGAATACACATAATCCTCGCTAAGCTCAATACCTAACACTGAATATGGCTATTAAAGAGTTTATACCAATGCAGTTTATATAATTCCAATTATATTTAGCTAAAGGGCATTTAAGATTCGGCACAGCCGTATATAGTACTCTAAATTGTTTTTAAAATTCATTTGATATCTTTAAATAAACAAAAGATTACAAGTAAACAAATCCCTGTAAAGAAAAATCTAATAGATTTCTTTAAATTAATTATTTACAAATACCCTTGTTAGGAAAAACATTTCCCTAAAGCAGTATTAAAGGCAAATGTTTACTTTTTATCTTAAACTGCAAATTATTACTTTTAATCCTCTTAGAAATGAAAATAACCACAAAAATTTCAAATAAATTCATCTTTTTCAACTTTTCACAAATAAAGCAACACACACTTACACCAACATTCGTACACGCACAGTTTTATTTATTATCCTTTAATACATAAAGGATTTATGGTACGAGTTTTTTTTTTCTTAGTATAAATGTTTCTTTAAATATTAGTGTTAGTAAGTGTGTGTATGTGTATGTTTATTTATTAGTATTTGTGTGCGTCAGTTCAGGCTTGCCTTAATGTTTCCCCTTCCTTCAAAGGAAAACAAGAAAAAAAAAAAAAAACAGAAAGTTTTCCAACTATAATTTTTCTATTTCTTTAAATAATTTATCCATAAATCATGCCTAAACAAAAATTTTTGTAGCTGTGCGTTCTACGTTTTTTGCTGTTGTTGTTTTTGTTTCTGTTCTATTCTTCAAGTGATGTCCTCAACTTTGCACATTAACGAAGATACATTGCACTTCTAGTGGTATAAGTATTCAAGAATTTTATTTTTGTTTGTTGTTGCTGATGTTGCTGTCATTGTTGTAGTAGTTGTTGTTGGTTAAAGCCATCTATCTGTCATGTTGTGGTTGCATGCTTGGTTTTTGGATCTGTAATTGTGTGTGTATGTGCATGTAAGATTGTCTGTGAGGACTGAAATGGCTGAAACTGAAGCACTAGTTTTCAGTTAAAGGTTTTTGTAAGAAAATTGGTTTCCAAAAATTTAAAAAAAATTCTAACTGAATGGCATTTTGAAATAATATACAGGGTTTTGGTATTCAAAGAAAAATGGAATTTTTAAAGAAGAATTATCGGATGTTTATTTCATAATAAAGAGGAAGGTATGCCGTTAATAATGAAATACAACAGCCAAACTCTTATGTGCCCGGCCACCAAGCCGAATCGACACCAAAGCCAATTATCGATGGCGCTAATTTTATGTATTTGATGGGAGCAAAATGGTCTTATCTGATAAGAGCTGCTGAAATCTGACCAGAACATTACAGGGAACCTGTACCGAACGCAATTAATGAGTTTGAAGCGTGAATTGGCCGAAAAACGCAAAGAATATGCAGCCAGACCTGAAACCGTAACATTCCGTCATGACAACGCTAGATCACATATTGCTATACCTGCATTTAGAATGAAGTGGTTGGGATGTTCTCCCTAACCCGCTGTATAGTCCAGAAGACCATGCCCCGTCGGACTAATATTTGATTCGAACGATGCAGAACGCTCTCTCTGGGATGCGATTCACTTTGGTGCAGAGTATCCGATATTGGCTAAATTCGTTCTTGGCTTAAAAAGACGAGCAGTTCTTTTGGCTCTGAATCCTAAAAATCACAATACTTTAACAAAATTGGGGATTTCAATTATGAAATGGAGATTTTTAGGGGACTAATAGATTGAAGACATAAGGTAAAACTTTTCTGGCAACACTGACCTCAACTGAGTGCCCAGAACGTTCGGTATCTTTCGTGATTGTACATCCACAATGAAATTGAAATTTATGGTGCAGAGTTCCCTTAGTATTTATGAAGCTTAGCCTCTATTTTAGTGATGGATTTTTCCGCAAAAAATAATGATTAATGAGCAGACGAAATTCACTTTTCTCTAATTTCTAATCAAGTCACCAGGTAATCTGCTATTAATGTATGTCAAACACAAACTAAATGAGGCAGCTTGTTTAAACTGAGTAAACTAATGAGTGTTGACTGCCTTTTCAGTTAAGAGCAGAGAAAAGTAGTAAAACATTTTTGAAAAATTTTTACATTTTGGGGGTTTCCTCACATTTTGGAGGAACTATTTTCAATACCAAACCTTTGTGATCAGCAGAGAATATTTGAAAGAAGTTTCATCCCCCTACGTTCTTCCCTGTAAGTCCTATCGTGTTTTCAATATACATAGAGACGGATAGATGGGCAGACGGTTAGACGGACATAGCTAGCGTGTATTAAAATTGTATGTGGATCAGCGATGAATATTTCTATGTACTATAAACGAAATGACAAAATCGATATAATCCCATATTTTTGGTGGTGGTTACAAAAATCATTAAATTATTTATATAAGACTAATTTTGTAAAAATTGGCAATTATTTCTACATATATATGCAAATACATATTTTCAAATATATCCCTATATTTCAATTATATTGAGAATCCCCCATGGTTTTTATACATCTATGGCTTAATATAAAAAGGTCGTATCTCGCTTTTTTTAAAAATCAGTTTTTTCACATATTCTGGTAGACAAAACTCAAATACACCTCTCCTAAAAAATTCAGTTTCCTATGTTGACGAATAACAGATTAACAGTAATTAAAAAAACCCTAACTCATTGCAATAATAGTTTGAAAGAAACAGCGCTAACTCATTTAATGTTGAATCCATATTCTTTGGTTTATATTAAAACAAACAACTTTTCTAAAGGAATATTTTGATATATTAAACATTTTTAGTTGTTTATTTTTCACTTTCACTTTCATATTTTATTCAGTTTTTTCCTTCTCCTATAAAGTAACTAAAAGTTGAGATACGACCTTTCTATATTAAGCCATCGATATCTTGTGTACCATGCATTAGCTCATATTTTGGTTATACTTTGACTAAATACGGTTTCTAGAAAATAAACTTAAGAATCTAGGCTTTATTAGCTATTAAAGCTATTAATGAAATCAATACCAATCAATTCTGACTAACAGTTCTAAAGTTATTATAGTTTTATTTTAGGTATTTTGCATGCATCTATTAACAATTTTCGGTTAAGTGGTCACTTTTCTAACCACCTTTTCTAGAGTCTTTATGCAATTTTTAGTGACATCATTGTTTAAGCTTTTTGGTAAAACTTTACCTTCTGGTTGCTCTGATTAAATTAATACATTAATTTGAAAATTGCAGTTTTTCTAACGGGTTTTCCCGCATTCAATAACGTATGCGGAATCAAATTGCAACAAAACAGAAAACGCTATATTTGTTTCCAACGTTAAAACAAATAACATATAAAACCTTCATAAAATATCCCATTGTATTGATTTAATGTGAACAAACAATTTATTATATTCATGTACTTTTGTGGCAGTTACGAATAAATTTATATACAGTGGTAGAAAATACCGATGTTTGCACTTTTCTGAGCTCCTATTTGAGATTCATGGTCTTATTTTTCTCGATTTTTATTTTAAATAATTTACAAAAACTCTACTATTTAAAAAGGTCCAAAAACTCTCAAATTATTTTTAGTTTAAAAAAATTGGAAAATTTTTTTACTTTAGAAAGTCTGAAATTTGAAGGGTGTTGACAGTTGGATGATGGAACAGTTAAGAAGAACTTTATTTTTAAAAAAATAATTTCTGATGAAATGGAAAGATTAATTTTGTGTACAGATTTCATAATACAAGGTGGCGCAAAAGTAATCCTCCTATCAGAAAATGCTATCAATTTTGCCGATTATTGGTCAAATAAATAGTCAGCAATATTCCGCGTTCTGGAGCAGTGTAGCGTAACATTGTTTATTAACGTGTATTTCGCATGTGTTTACTACACAAATGTCAAAACAGAACTGATATTAGGGGCCAATCGCAAAATTTATAGCATTTTCTGATAGGAGGATTACTTTTGCGCCACCTTGTATATTAATTTTTAAAAAAGTAAAAATTTTCAATTTACAACTGAATGATTAAGATCCATGTATATTTTTTAAGAAAAAAAATTATGTTCTACTTTGCAAATCTTATCAATAATAGGTTGATTTACTTCCAAAAAAGTCCACTGTTCTGCCTTTCTCTGCCACTTGATATAAAATATCATAAATTGTTCCCGATGAAAATTGATAAATTTGTTAACATTTTGAAATAACTAAAATCCAGATTTTCAAATGGGGTTTTAAAGTATTAAGGCAAATCATAACGTAATTCAAATTAAGTCCTAAAACACTAATAGCTCATGTACTTTATCTTTGGACAGTGTAACATTTTTGTTGCAATTTCAATCCACATACGTTAAAAAAGTTCCGCAGATTTAGTGTTACTTTGTTATTTAGTGTTTGTTTGGTTGGCTTGTACTAACAAAGTATTATTTTATACTATACTTTTTGATAAATAACGTAAGTAATAGAGTGGTTAGATTACTAACCACTGTTACTGAAATAGGGTTTATACTCTACATAATATTATGTAATTTTGTAAGGATGCCGTGTGTACTCAATGAATATTAAATTGAAGATATTTTGTTCGAAGTTATACCTTCGGATGGGAATGTGTCTGCACTCTTGAACGAAGAAGAGAATTATTAAGAGCAAGTCGATATGATGATGGTGCTCGGTGACATACCTTCGGGGCTCCAGTTAAAATATGATGTTAAAATATGATACAATTTTGCTAATACTTCTGTTAGTGACTTATCCTTACCCAAACTGCTGTGGTGGACCCAAATTGGTGAAAAAATTGTTGATTGGAAGAACTGGTTGATTACACAGAAGGTTGGGGTATACCAAATGATATAAAAGAATTAGTGAATATCTCACCTACACAGCTATTTCGTTTGCTTTGTTCAGAATATTTTGTCAGCATGACAAGCATTCAAACAAACTTATATGCTACGAAAATTTTCGTCATAATTATTTTCAATTCTAACCGCCATGATGGTTAATAAACTAACCACCTTATTTCATAAAAACCTTTAACTGTATTTTTATGTTTTCTTATTTTTCATAATATTTGAAACCTAATTAAGGTATGTGGGCACGTCTTCCCCAATTTATATTTGGCTTTTCAAGTTTTACTGATCTTAGTCCTCACTTTCATGTGTGCATTCCCTTAAACGTGCCTCGACTGGTTAAAGTAAAAAAGTCTGTTTGAGTCTGTTTTTTTTTTTTTTGTTTTCTCTCTCTTAAAACTATTTGTATTTTTGGGTGTGACAGTTCTATTCGTTATTTGTTATTTTCATTGTCGTTGCTGTTTGTGGAGGAATCCAGCATGTTGTCGTAGAGTGTGTAAAGTATTTGTCTGAGTCTGACTTTTTGACAATATTTATTGAGCTTAAGCCTCTTATGCCTAATGAGATATGAATGTGCGTTTTTCGTACACATTCGCACACATTCTCAAATATATACTTTTTTTTTTTGTGTTTGTGTGTGTGCATGTGTATGTGGTGGTGCCAGCGGTAGTGAAGAATGAATGTTTTTCATGTTTTGTTACATACTTTTATTTGCCATTTGGCTTAGTTTCATTTCATTTATTAGTTTTATTTTTGGCTAAAAATTTTATAGTTTTTTTGTTTTGGTTTTAAGTGCGCTACAAAATAATTTCAATATAAAATAAATATATATTCGTTGTTATACGATCGAGGGTCCTCATCTAAATAGTGAAAAGCAGAGACAACACATAGTATCTATATTGGATTTGAATTGTTGTTTGTATAATTCTAGTTCTCTACAGGTATTAGAATGTATCAATAAATGTTTTATTTTGTACTTATTATTTCAATAAAATAATATATATTCCCCATTTGTAGCATGCATAAGTTATCATTCGCATTTATGTTTCATTACGAGATATTGTTTTCTTATTTGGCTAAAAAAATTGTTTACTGAAAGGATTACATTTGTAAAAGTGACAAATATTTTTGTTTTACAAAAATGAAATGTAATTTATACACATTTGTTTTCAATATTTATTTATTACAGTAAGGAAAAAGTTATTTCCATTAAAACGAAATGTATTTTAAGAAATGAAATGGATTTATAAAACAAGAAACAAATTATAAACATTCAGGCTCTAATTTGGAAGAATTAGGAATTACAATTATGCATATATTTTACCTCGCAAGAAGAGGTAAAAAATCTGAATCTTTTAAACTACAGCTCCGATTGCAAAATTATCGTAGAAAAGGACATAGTTTTTAAGAAAATTAAATTTGTTACTACCCTCTTACAAATCAAATACAAGTCAAATTAGACAATATTCAATTAATGAGATTTTAGCAAGCAGGTAGGTAAAGAAACTTCGGTTTAATTTATCGATTATAGTAGGTATATAAAGGTATTTAAATTTAAATACACTCTTATACGTTCTTTTCACCATTTTTTATACCCTTTACCTTCGTGAGAAGGGTATATATAAGTTATCTTTCCGTTTGTAGTTTCCACAATATAATTTTCCGACCCTATAAATTATATATTCTGGATCCTTATAGATAGCGGATAGCCATGTCCGTCCATAAATAACGGAAATGTGAGCAAAAATTCGAGACAACCTCCGAAAATTTCATAAAAAAAGACAATTTATTTATTGCTTGTATTGGTATCATTGCCTTACGTATTTTGTTTTTTTTTTTTTTTTTGGTGTATAATATTGTCATTTTGTTTGTAACTTCTGCAAAATAATCTGTTCGTCAGCAATTAAATGTAAAACTTTTAAAAGTTTTCTTGATATATTTAGGATGCTATACGCTGAAAGTGGGCAATTAATGCATCCACAATAATGGTTAAGGGTTTATAATATTCGGCATAGCACTCTTACTTGTTTTTTTTTTTTTTAATTCATAACTCTAATTTATTGAGCCCCAGTGCAAATTGACTGCTTCTTTATTGAGATTAATTTACTGCTGTTTCATGAACTATCGGGTGACATGTGGCAGTGCCTTACCACTCCTGCCCACTAGTTACTACTCCTATGTTGGGTGCATGACTTAAAAATGCAAAAACTTTTCAAAGCAATTCTGGCAACATATGGATTCCGAGCCAAAAGAACTGCTCATCTTTGGAAGCCAAGAACGAATCAAGTCAATATCGTATACTCTGTTCCAAAGTGAAGCGTATCTGAAAGAGATCAACCGAAGCAAATAGTATTCGGACAGTAGTTTTTAACAGGTACTGTAATATATGGCCTAGAGAATATGCAAAATATGTTTCAACAATTGATGCAGAATCAAAGCATGCTCAAGGAGATCCTGCTAAATAAAAAATTAACTCTCTAAGAATTTTTTTGAAATTCTAACGGGCTTAGCCAACATAAGAATGAAGTACAAAAATTTATGTACTAAAGAACTGTTTTAGATTTAACGGATACTACACTTATGGTACAAAATATTCATGTGGTAGAGCCAGAATATAAAACGGACAGCATCCAGGCCACATCTATAAATATACCTGATGGTTGAGTTACAATATCTTTAATTTATTGTCCTCCTATGTATAATGTTAATCGAGAGCAGTTTTTTTCGAATATTTAAAAACTCCAAGTCCAGGATTAATAGCAGCTGGTGATTAGAATGCAAAACATAAATTTTTAATATTACTAGAGGTGGGCAACTGTTAGAAGTAATATCGTCTAACAGACTGGATGCCTCAATAAGATTCCCGATTTAATTGACTTCGCTGTAGTCAAAAATATAAAACGAGGCAAGTAGTCTGATGAACCTCTCATCAGACCACTCGCCTACAGTTTTAACGTTATTAGAAGTTCCAAGCAAACTATTGGAAAACTATTGCCTTGTTTCCCTGACAGGAAGACAAACTGGTTAAAGTATAAAATCTATGTTAGCTCATACTTGCATCAGAACATCTCATTGAAAAATTAATATGAAATACAATCCGCTGTCGGTATATTTACAGATATTTTAACAAACGCTGTTAAAGTGTCTACGACCCCAGGCACCTTGGGGAATTACAGACATTCAAAATGTCTTAGAAACATTGAGTATAGAAAATTATAGAAAATTGTTGCCATTGATGTCTGAGTATTCTCTGAGTGTTAAAGTGAGGTCAATTGCATTGGCTAATTGGCCCCAGGTCTGATCGAGACTTTGAGTACAAAGTTTTCTTCTACAAAAAAAGTTATAAAACGGCATTTAATGTTGAAAAATTTTAAAGAAAGCTGACAGCACTGTTAAGGACAATAACAGGTGCCCCATGGTACATTCGCAATATTAATATCCATAGAGATCTCAATGTCCTTATAATACGCTGGAATATCAAACTCTCCAGTTTAAACTACCTGTCAAAAATATTTGATCACCCAAATCCCCATGCTCTCATTTTAGGGTCATAGATGACTGAGGCGATTGGAAACACTGGATCTGGCCAGATAATCATTTTAACGAGCACTTATGTTGGACATTGCAGCGGCAATAAAAACTTTAGTTTTAGTGTAGGTTAAGATTTGAAAACTTATTGTAAATTTCTTAAAAGAAAGGTTCAATAAAGAATAAAGATTAAAAAAAATATCGAGAATTACATTATCGCCATGAATATTTGGCTTTGGTGTCGATTCAGCTGGTTGGCCGGGGTTCATATATGATTTACTAAGCTTTGAGTTATCGTAATGTATCCATTTTTCATCGCATAGTGTTCAAACAGCATTTAAAGGTCAGTCAGCATCAATTCGCATGGTATCCAATTTATCTGCTTTTGGATAAATCCTGCTGCTTGCAATCATTTTAAAATTACTGCTTGAGTAGATCCCAATGATTTTGGAAGCTTTTGTTGAGTTTGACAACAATCTAAATGGAATAATGCATCCAGTTCTTGGTCTTCAACTTTTTTCGGCTGAACCGAACGAACCCACATTGAAACCGATGGATCGCATTCATCGTAAGGTTTGTTGACCAATCGGCTCTTTTTTCTAATTAAAAAGTAAAGCAAAACTTCCCGCATATGACGCTTTGTTGGCATTATAATGTTCAATAGCTAAGTGAGAATAAATGACATATATGTATCCTTCCAAATGACACATAAGGTATCAAAAGCAGAAAGCGCGTTTAAAATATACGCCATCTATTGAAAATCCCGCATTTTTGAGTCATACACCAATACCAAAATTTATTTACTTTTAGTTATTAGTTTTGTTATTTATTAAAAGCATAAAAATCTATTTAATTCTCGAAGGTACAACCAGATCTGTGCAGACTTTTTGCATATGAAAGTGTGTATTACTTTGTTGTTTTTCGTGTTAGATACAAATCTTTTCATGACTTATTTTGGTTTAAACACCATAACCAGGTCTATGCAAACCTGTGAATAATTTGGACCGAAACTAGTTGCTAAAAACGAAATATATGCGTTTTATGGAAGTCTGTCCATACAAGATCCGCACGACTACTATAAAGTAAATCGGCCGCCATCGACGACGTTTGGAATATGCTCATGAACTACTTGGAACGTCGATATGTTCCGGCTGGCCAGATAACAGTTGATGAGCAACTGTTTCAGTACCGAGGTCGCACGCGATTCACCTAATATATTCCATAAAAACCAACCAAATACGGCATTAGAGATCTGTTGGGTAAGCGACTCCAACTCCAATTACCACCCACTGAAAAGAATAATTTATATTGGAAAAAAAGCAAACGAAGCACGTGCGGCAAACATAGGCGAGAATGTTGTTCTGAAATTGGTGGAAAAGTCTTGTGGTTCTGGACGAACAATATATGCTGATCATTTTTTTGGTCATATGACTTGGCCACAAATTTTATGAAAAAACGATTGAGTTATGTAGGAACCATGCGAAGAAACAAAGCATTTATGTTGGATTCTAAAAAAAAAGGATTGAGCAATTTTTTCATTTACCACAACAATCATGTTGCACTATGCTCTTACGTGCCAAAAAAAGAAAAAAAAGTAGTGCTTTTCATTTCGACAGAGCATTATAATTCCGACGTATACTCATTTGAACCAGCGCAAAAGCCATTTCAAATATTGGACAAAAATCAGCACAAATCCGGAGCGGAAATCATGGATGGTTGGTGGTTACACTTGCAAACGAGCAACAAACCGATGGCCGTTATCCTTGTTGTTGAACGTTGCAGGATTCGCTGCAATTGTCATTCATGACAGAATAACTGGTGATCTCTCACATGGAACAAAGAGCAACGATCAAACTATTCGATGCATGAAACACGTCAAACAATCAATGGCGTTATTCGGTGTAGAGGTAAGAATTTCATTTATTTATTCAATAAATTAAAATTCTAAATAAATTGTTCAACTTTTTTGGCAGGTAGCTGCAGGCCCGCCGATGTATCCTCTTCAAGTAGACTATCGTCCTCACTTTGTTATAAATTGGACAAAAAGAAGCGAAAACAAGTCAGAAAGTATGGTCGGTCAAGTCCTACCATATAATACCCTACACTAAGTAAATGAGCAAAATATTTTTCTTTAAAAATTTCAATAATTTATATTCGTGAGTGATTTTCGGAAGTGGGCCTTATATGGGAGCTTTACATGGACAGCCAGTTAGCCAGACGGACGGACATCGTCTAGTCGACTCAGAAAGTGATTCTGAGTCTGTCCATATTTGCACATATTAAAAGCTATACAAAGTTTTTCAACCGAGGTGGATAACTTTAACACTCATTATTTCATCTTCCATTCTAACAGGATGATCATTAATATTTTTAATAACGAAAACCCAAGTTAACGCCTGCTATATATTTAATATCAAAGTGCTTAAAACACATCTCATTAATGTTAGTTAAACTCACTTTTAAAAAAATTAAATTTATGCAAAATCGTCATCCTGTCGCTGCCATTTTATTACAATATTCAATATTGTTTAATGTTAATAACTTTTTAATTTTTATTACACTCCCATGCGATAAAACTTATAATGATTTAATAACATTTAATAGGCTCATTTACTGAAATTTTATGCATCCAATGTAATATTTTTCGTAAAATAATGAACGAATATAGGTAAATGTGATTAACGAAAATGCAACAATTACGAAAAGACATTAAAGATAAAATATATAAATAAATGAAATGCAAAAATATCAGGTAAAAATAATAAATAAAGTGTTTGCCAATAACAAAAAAAAAAAAATAAAATATCGATGGAATTAAAAAACATGCCACATACAGTTGTATGCAACCACGTAGATTAATACACAACATAGATACATACGTACGTAATATGCATTTGTGTGTGAGTGGAAAAACTGCAAGACTTTGTAACACAATCATGGGATAATGACACAGATGACATATAAAAAAATTTGAAATAAATATTATTGATCATGTGCATATAAACAGTGGTAAGGTAAACTTTTGTTGCAATTAAATTTATTTAAGTATTTTTTTTTTATTTTCATAAGAGAATAGTGTATAAATATGTACTAACCTGGATTGAAAAGTTTGTGTCCTCACATAAGAAGTGTTTATACGTATCTTTTCTATTTGAATGCGCAGAAAAGAAGATAAAATTATAAAACTACTACTTGTATGTGTTGCGTTAAGTCTAATAGACAGTTTACCAAACATACCCTATGATTTTTATTCAATATACAAAATAGGTATTTCTTTTAATCAGCATAACATCCAGAAAAGCCATAAACAACTGAAGCGTATGCTTTTGTATGATTCCAAAGCTTAATTTTGTCAATTTTTAGCATTTTATGAAAATGCAAAAACTCACGTTTTTTTCCCCAATAGTTACAGGATGGAACATAATTAAGTTTACAAAATTTTCTTAAGAAAGGCGCCTCCCATTATTGATTTATAAGTTAAGCTTCCTTTACACAGTGGCTAAAATTCCGATTTTGTATGAAATTTTGTTTGCGGAATTTCGAGGAGTGCGCATTGTACTGATGTGGCACTTGATATAAAAGTGCAACTCTGAAATTTTTAGAAAAACTGAATAATTAACACAAGAGTAATTGGCTCTGAAGTTTGAAAATAGTGATAAGCGGAAAGTTAATTTCTTTCGGTTTTTGCTAAGAAAATGTTATCTAATACTGTAACTGAATCGTACACAGACAAAAAAGACTCGTAGTAGCAACCGAATTTGTTGTCAATCGATAGAATTTTTTGGTTCTATCAACAGAAAAACTTTTGATAAAGAAGAATTTTAGTTGAAGCAACCAAAAGTTTGTTACCCCTTCTAAAATTTTGTAGCCACAATTGTAAAAATCGGTCACTAAGCTAGAATCATTCGATTGGCAACAAATTCGGTTGCTATCAAGAATCTGTATTCTCTGTGTAGTCTTTCTATAAAGATTTAGCAAACAGTTTGAAAATTCTACTAAAGATATTAGAAAATATTTTACTAGTTTTGGGGTATTTTATAAAGTAAAACTAATTTACCTTTCCCAGATTCATAAAAGCTCTGATATGAATTTTTATCTATTTAAGTATATCCTATTTGCACTTACCATTTGGTGTATAAAATTTAAACATTTTATTTATTAAATTTTAAACATTTAAGTATTAGTTTTTAATATCTGAGTACAAATATAATTAGTCCATTAGCACCCATTACGTTGTCATACCTGCATTTGAAACTATAAGAATTGGAAATAATTTGTAAATCTTTGCCATTATTATATAGTCTAACTCAGTTTCAATAAAAAAATTAGGAATATTATGACTTCACTCAATATATCCTAAAGATATCACCAAATTCAGAATACGTTAATCCTTTCAACAACCTTGATTTTAGGACAGTTGGGATTTTCCTTGAAGAATTGGATTTCAAAAAAAAACTTCCGACACCTTGTCAACATGCCTTTTCAAACAATAACGTTTGTAAAATCGAAAAACACTGCATTCAATATATTTATATTCTGTGGCAATTTTGTACTAAATTTCATATGATGTTGTTTATTACTCATACGTTCGGTGAACTCATATGTTTCTAACAAAAACCAAAAAAGTATACTACAGTTAATTGTCAAAGGTTACGTATTATGAGCTCTTTTATATGCATCATCAAAAAAATGGGGATATATTGATATTTTCATTCCATTCACATATCGAAATATTGGTCGTAGTACCAAAAAGTATATATATATATATCCTCTGTCCTCATATGATTATATTTAATGGAAAAAATCAGTCTTTATATTTAGTAATAAAAATTATAACTTAGTACATTGAAATATCAAATAATAGTTGCTCACAATCATTTCATTTTGCATTTGTGAAATTATTCGCTGTGAC
Source organism: Calliphora vomitoria (assembly GCA_942486065.2). Classification (NCBI taxonomy): domain Eukaryota; kingdom Metazoa; phylum Arthropoda; class Insecta; order Diptera; family Calliphoridae; genus Calliphora; species Calliphora vomitoria. Next base: position 108,603,752 of record OW818030.2, on the reverse strand, counting down.
TGGCTGCGCAAGCAGTAACATCTCACTAAGCTAATAAGTATTTTTATATTTTTTAACTTTTGCTGTTTGCCTATGCTTGTTTATTTCCCCGTAGTTGTAGTTAAATAAATAAGTAAAAGTGAAACACAGTGAAGCACAGTGAAGCAAAAACAAACTCTGGGTTATTAACTATCTTTTACAATTAAACACACATTATTTCTGGTTGGCTATATATCACTATGATCACACCTTAGTATTTCTAACGTTTCTGGTTCGATGTTGTATACTACTTCCACACGTGAAGATTAAAAATATAAGAACTTGTGAATGTCCCCATCTCTAGATTACTTAGGACCGTCTTGTAATATGTGGGAATGTTTAAGAAACGACTGTCTCTACTCTGCATTACAACGAGTACATTCGGGACGAATTACCCTATACATACAAGTTAGAGTCAACCACTATCACGTTACCATGTAGCATGGTTTTAACTATAGTCAAAGAAAAGTTGAATAGTCTTATTAGTGGTGCAGAAATTCCCCATAACCCCATATATATTCTATGTGATGTTTCTTAAACTTTTTATTCATTAATAAAAATATGGTTCTATATTATGGAGACCAATATTTACATTTTTGTCAACGGTCAAGATACAACTTAATATCTTATAAATTTACTCAATCTTAGACTTACCAGTAATATCGTTAGTTATTTGAATTATACTATAAATAATATTTTCTAAAAGTATCAACCTTTTCTGATGGGCAATATCCATCTACCTAAGGTTTTCGTTATTATTTTCCTCATCTATTTATAATTGTTAGTCAACAGCTGTTAAAACTTTAAGATATAGAAGAATTTTCGCAAAATTTTAGAACTGTGTCAATATTTACTGACTTATTATTGAATTTATTATACTCTTCAAAAAAAAAAAAAAAAAAAAAAACGGTGAAGTCATTATGTAGATCTATTGATAGTGAACTTAACATAACTAACAAATTTTTTAATACGGGAAAATTATTCAGCAATACAGAAAAATAAATTTCTCTAATCGTTGGGCTGATCATACAAATATCTTTTATAAAAAAATGCAGTAGTTGTTCCTATCGTATCAGTTTCATGCATTACTGTATTTCCTTTTCAATGTAGAGTACTTGGCCTGGTAATTTAGTAAAAGAGCATAATATCAAAAAACTAAAAACAAAATACATTAGAAATTGAAATGTTTGTCAATAAATAGCTTTTTTGCTTTTTTACTTGGCCAAGTACTCTACATTGTGAATACCGCTATTATATATTAAATTGAAACAATTGACTTAAAAGTAAACTTTTAAAACTATCAAAAGTTTTGAGTTAAAATTAACAAATTTGAATAATTATCCCTTATTTATAATATATCTTATTATATTTGTTTATTTTGAAGATAAATTTTCTATATTACTAAAAACTATATACTTGATATGGATCCCACAATCCTTACTGCTATAATCTGTTCGAAGAAATGTTGGAAAATTAATGGTCACTGCGAAAGCCAAATGTTTTGCTAACACGACTTGTTTATATTACACAACTTATTGCTTTTTTGGATTAAATTCTTTATTTGAGGCCATATTGATTGGGTGCCTGACTTCGAAATGCGTGATTTACAACAGACGGCGTATCTTTTGAACGCGGTTTTTAATAACTTAAGAAGTGAGATCGAAAAATTCTTAGCATACATATATGTTAATAAAAACGAAACCACCAAACTTACAGTTTTAATTTTTTTTTATTTTATTGAAATTATTATCACAATTTACAAAAAAAAAAAAATATTTTTATTGTTTTAATCACTAGTGATGAAATTTTGAAACTTTTTCGGAAACCCTTCCATTAACGTTTTTATAGTGCTTTCTGTCACTTTGCTCGAACAGGTAGTCCATCTCCGTTTAAAATCTACTACAATTTTGGACACTTTTTTGTGCTCTTCAATTCTCTCTTAATAAGAGCCCAATATCTCTTCACTGGCCTTAGCTGCGGGCAATTTGGAGGATTTGCCTCATATACCACATTATTGTTTTGTACCACTCAAGGGCTTGTTTACTATAGCGACAGGATGCCAAGTCATGCCAAAAATAAGTGGACACATTATGGAAGCAACCTTTTTGGTAAACATTCATTAATGTAAATTTTGGTATTTATAGAGCCCGTTGTAACAAGTGTTTGGTTTCTTTTGCCACAACTGCATATTGCTTGCAGCAAGAATGTTTTTTTATAAAACATGACTTCAATTTCCGTGCTCTGTTTTTGGCCTCTAAATTTTTAGCAGCGTTCATGTCAGGATCTTTTTGAACCTTGTATGTTTTTAAACCTGCATTAGCTTTAACTTTTCGTACCAAATAGTCCGAGCACTGAGATAACTGAACTGCTTTCCTACTGCATGTGTTGGGAGCTCTTTTAAAAATGCTTTCTATTTTTTTGGCTTTAGAAACATCATGTGGACCATTCCTTCTACCTGAACTAGGTTTTCTATCAACGAACAAGTTCTACCGATACTTTCTAATAGCATTGGAAACAGTTTGCGGCAGATATTTGATGGTTTTGCCATTTTTTGTAGGACCAAGTTGGGTTTTGTTGAAAATATTTAATAATTTTAGTAAGCTCTTTTTTCTCGTAACTCATTTTAATCAGATTAACAACAAACGAATATAATTGAAACTAAACAGTTATTAATTACATGTCTTTCAAAAAAAAAAAAAAAATAAAAAAATAATAATACTTGGGTTAAAAGTTTTATGAAAAACGTTTGTTAAAAATTTTACAATCTCACTCCTTATGTGTCATTTTAAAGGATATATATCTGGAATTTATTCTCAAAAAAACTTGCTTCGATATTTTCGAAGCAAGTTTTTTTCCGCTTCGAAAGTATCGAATTGTGTACCAACGAAGCATCATATGCGGGAAGTTTTGCTCTACTCCTTTAATTTTAAAAGAAGTACCGCCGAAGCACACCAATTGCTCATCAGCTTATGGTTAGTTTGCTTCATCAGTTTCAAAGTGCGAGAGATGATTTTTGCTGTTCAGAAGAGGTGATTTTGCCACGGAAGACAATGATCGCTCAGGCCAGCCAAAAAAGTTTGTAAGAATTGGAGGCATTACTTCATGAGGACTGTTGTCAAACTCAATAAGAGCTTTCAAAATCATTGAGTGCTACTCAAGCATCAATGTCAAGATGTTTGCGAGCAGCTGGATGCATCCAGAAGCACGAAAGTTGGGTACCATACGAATTGAAGCCGAGTGACCGATTTTTTTGAACACTATAAAAGAAAATCATTTTTGCACCGAAACATTACTTGTGATGAAAAAGTGATCCACTACGATAACCCGAAGCATAAGATATCATGTTTGAAGCCCGGCAAACCAGCCGAATCGATACCAATGCCAGATATCCATGGCGCTAAGGTAAGTCTTTGTATTTGGTGCTATCAAAAGGGTCCTATATTATAGAGTACTGAAATCTGAACAGATCATCACAGGAAATCTGTACCAAGCGCAACTGATTCGCTTGAAGTGAGAATTGTTCAAAATATGCGGCCAGACATTAAAACGAAATATTTCATCATGTTACCACTCGGCTCCAACTGAATCGTGGGCGAACAACATATCTTCTTGGTTTGTCACGCTCACAATTGCGTGGCGTAGTTGCGGTCATTACCGGACACTGCACTTTTGGCAACCATGCGAGGATACTTGGCTTGCCCTACAATGACTTCAGCAGAAGTTGTCAAAACGAGGAGGAGGATGAAACCATCTTTTATCTTCTTTGTCACTGTCCGGCATTAGGTGATCTACGCTTACGGTTTCTGGGACACCGTTCCATAAATAGTCTTTCTGAGCTCTCGAATATGAGGCTTGAGGGCATCAACGCCTTTATAAGGAGTAGTAACTGGTTAATAGGACCAGACATGGGAAGCTCTCGAGCGTAACCTAATAACCGCTATCTTATTGATATGCAACTGTTTGCAAATCTCCTTCTCTCTTCCTTCTTCTTAACTACTCAATCTTCCACTTCTTTCTTTTCATTTCTATCTGCCCCTCTTTCTTTCTAACTTCTAATTTCAGGTAACGCAAAGGGATCATTTTGCGGCTGCCTGGAAACCTAACCTAACCTAACTCGGCCGCATGTTGCAATAGCTGTTAAAAAGTAATTAGAAAGAAGTGGTTGGGAAGTTTTGCCCCACCCGCTGTTGCGATTTCTTTTGTTGTAAGAATAATTTTGTTTAAGAAATTTAACATTTGTATTTTACACTACATAATTACATTATATTTTTGTTTTACACATATTTGTATTCATTTAGTTTTGAATTAGGTTGATAAGGGTTCTTCATCAATTTCTAGCATGCTTGAAAATAGTTTTCTCTGCCAGCTCATTTGCATTCACAAAGATTAATATACATATATATGTATAATTGTGTGTTTACTCGGTTGCACTCTCAACTCAAGACAAATTTTATGACCATATATGGTAATAATTTTGGTGTTTGCATTTTTTTTTATGATCTTCAATGCAATTATTTCTGTCTTCTTTTTACTACAGGTCAATTATTGATAATGTATTACTTTTTTTTTTTACTCTCAATGAGAATCAAAACCTGATTAAATTACGCATTTTGTAATACGCACCACCAAATACAAATTTTAATCAGATCAAAGTTATTAGCATTTTGAAAGTTGTCATGAAAACAAGTGTACACTTCTAACAAAGAATAATAAATTTAAAATAAAGAAAAAGCTCTAAGTAAAAAGTGCAAAGTGCAAAGAAAAATTCAACAATTATAAAATAATTGATATTTTTTATATCAAATAAAATTTAACATTTATGTGTAAAATTTAAGACGCATTAAGTTTATTCTGCATTCTATATCATAAATTGATAATTTTAACCAAAGGTAAGGTTTTTGTGATTCACGTGTATTTCAAGCCTTTTACACATGGCGTTATTTTCTTTCAAGGAAAGTGTCCCATTTGGTGTATTAATTCTTTAACACCGCATTCCAAAAGAGTCCAATCGGGACTTTCTGAGTTTTAAGCACACGTGGCAAGAAAATCCACGTGTGGAACCAACATCCTACCCTGAATTGAAAGAGATGGTTTAATAGCATGGAAAACATGACATCATAAAACATATTTTTTTAATTAAAATGCTTAATTAAAATTCTTAAAAATGTCAAGTTATTTAAACTAAAACTATAAATATGACATTATATAACACTTTATTTAATTATACACTATTTACTTTAATTTCTTAAATTACTACTTAAACCATATATATAAAATTGTCTAATACCTACTTGAATTATATTAGTTATATAATTAATATTCCTAGATATTTACTTACAATTAAAATTTGCTATATGACTTAAAATATAATCTAAACCTTAAAAATCTGTTAGTACTTATTATATAAATTTATTGAAATATTATTTTGTTTGAACTGAAACTATAATATGTAAAACTTAATATAAAATATACTTATATGCCTTTGTTTATAAATTATATACTTATTATAAATCAATTTATTCTAAAACAAACAAAAATGTAAAATTATTCATTATCTAGTTTATATGTACAAATGATTCTAATTTATACTTAAACATTTCTTAAAATAACATTTGAAAATATAACAATGAATTTATATTATTATTATAACTAAATTAGAATCAAAAATCAATAATAACTAAATTAAAATCATTTGTACGAATTATTCTCGATGAGACTTTAAAATTTAACCCAAAATATCTTTTATTATTTTTTTATATTTTATTATTCTAAAAATAACTACGTATGTATATTTAAAATTACAAAAACAGTGAGAATTTCTTTTAAAGCCAACAACAACAAAATCATCATTGTCATCTCGTTTTGCTGGGCCCTTCAATCGAGACAGCTTTAAAATGGAACACCAACAATTGTGTTGTGAGTAATAAAATACTGATCTCTATTTTTTTTGTAATTATATATTTTTAATATTACATACTCTTTTGTCCGTCTGTCCGTTTTCTAATTTGCTCTTCTTATTTTTATTCATAATTATTGCTTAACTTCATTAATTAGTATGATTTAAACACTCTTTGTGTAATGATCATTAATTAGGTTTATGTTTATATTTTGTTTATTTTATTATGTTTCTTTTTTTTTTATACATTCAATAAATTCATTTGTTTGCTTTATTAAAATGTACCTATAAATTTCTTTTAAATGGGAAGGATAGCTAAGGAAAATTGTATCAATATGTAATTTAGTAAGACAGTCTATAATAGGGACAGATTTTAAAATTATTTAGGGTAAGTTGTCTGTCAAGGTGTTTTATTGTTCATCAATTGGGTGGGAATTTAATTACCCTACATGGCACTATACCTCGCCATGGTTTGGTTTTATATTTTCAGTGTTATTTTTCTGTAATTTGATACTCTTTGGTATTTATAGGCATTAAGAGTATTTATATGTTTATGCGCTTTAATACGGGTTAAGAACCAGTCTACCAATATAAGCTAGTCGGAAAATCTTTTTATATGCCTCTTAAACTCGGTATTTTAAATTTAACAAATGCATTTAAAACTTAATGGAATTTTTGTTATTCATATTATTACCCAGCGCGTAACATATATGGCGCCCAACGATAAAGGCCAACGAAAAGGCCATGTTTAGCTTCAAAATAGCCAATGCATTTGCAACAATGTTGCAAACCCTGATGCATATGCCACCGTAACATATATGGCACTACGTAAAGGGCAGTGAGGAAAAACAATGGTCGATACAAGAATTAAAAATAATTATTGAAAATATTAATTTAAAATATTTATCTAATATGGTTAAAATTTACATGTCAAATTCCTTTGTATAAAAAAAGTAATAACACCAATTGCATTTGTTAAGATTGTATAAGTCCTAGTCATTTAGAATATTTAAATTTTGAATCTAGTAGCGATACTCTCAAACAATGCAGTTTATCATGTAACATATTTTAATTAAATTTTGTCTCAGGAAGTCCAAATTCTGAATTTAAATTTCGGTTTCTTGTAGCATCTGAGTATTCATTTAATTTTATTTTGTTTTACTATTCGAGTCCTTTTGCTAAATTTAAATCATAAATTTTGATAAGAAGCAGTTTAGAAAGCAAATGACAAAAATATTTTTACAAGGGCCAATCAAGTACAAGATTTTTTTTTGTAGACTGACTGATTTATTTGTTACTTTTCTTTATGTTTATCCTTCCCTTAGAACATTGAATTTACTGATCACTTAATAATTTACGTATTTACTTATATAAATATATATTTTTTATTATTTTTTTTTTCCTATATTTATTATTTTCTTTAGTTAAATAAATTTTATTATTGATGAAATTTAAATAATTTGTTCTTTAAAATACATACTCGATTAATTTGGATATTTGCATTTATACGTTATGAACACGCGTTCTCAGGGAAATAATAATTCGAGAGGTCGTGGTAGAAGCACTTCTGCTTCCAGTAACAATATTTCAATTGAGTTGCAAGATCACCCAACCACTTCTAAACCTCGTGTCGTACACTCACCCGCTGTGAAAAGTACACAGAAAACATTTCAAAAAGTACCACGTACACAAAGTTGCAATAATTTGCCTACGAACGTAGACTTTCAAAATATTTCCATAATGAGTAACCCCCAATCATTACCTACAACATTTGCTCCATTAGAAGGACAAGACCCTAATGTATTTTCTAATGTAGATGTCATTACTCAGCCTAGGCTAAGTACAAGTGCTTCTAATTCCAATCCAGCTACACCTTTTGATACTTTAATAACATTAATGGAACAAACCATGCATAATACAAGAGAGGAGTTTCGGAAAGAGCTTTCATCTATTCGAGACAGCATATCACAAATAGGTAATACGAGTAGCACAGGTTCTCAGGGACGACCTACTAATCAACCAAATACCACTTATGCAAATGCTCCAAATTACAATTTTAATAGATCTTCTAATGTTAACGCGACCTTTAGCGATTCAGTTATAAAATTAGAGAAGTGGAAAATTTCCTATGATGGAATAGGTTCGGTGTCCGATTTTTTGTTCAAAGTAGAGACACTTAGCACTCGCACACGATGTTCTGATGAACATCTTTTGTCTAACTTTCATGTGCTTTTGGAAGGAAAAGCTGAGCAATGGTATTGGCTCTTCATGAAACAAAACCGAGATGTTACTTACCCAATTTTACGATATGCGCTAACTAAAGAATTCGGCTATTTAGAATCGGAACATGATATTTTGCTAAAAATTTCGTTGCGTAAGCAACAAAACAAAGAATCATACGATGATTTCCACACAGCGCTCATTTCAATGAACTCCAGATTGCAAAGTCCTTTACCAGATTCAACATTAGTTGACATCATAAAACGGAATTTGCAACCTAATTTGCGATTCTTATTATTTAGTTCCGAATCTAAAACCCTTAACGATTTTAGAGACATTGCTCGAAAAGCTGAAAAGGTCCTTAAGGATAATAAAGCTTTTGCGCCAAATGTAGGCCCACTTCGCAATATAAGTGAACTTGATTCTCCTGATATTGATTTGGAAAATTGTGAAATATTCGATCCACAGATTGAAGCACTGCAAATTTCTAAAAGGAATAGCAAATATGACTATTCCAACATAAAGTGCTGGAATTGTTTGTCTCTCGGACATTCCTACATATATTGTGACAAAGTTATTACCGATCGTTTTTGTTTCAAGTGTGGACAAAAAGGAGTATTAACACCTACATGTCCAAATAGACACGTGTTTCAGGGAAACAAGACAGCGGGCGAAATGGCTACCGGGGACTTTCGTCCATCCCACAAAACCCCGAGTTCAAATTAGAACCTAAATTAGAAGAGTCCAATGAATTCTTAAATTTCAATAACAATTCAACAAACAAACATAATTTTCGACAACCTAAACCCATTTCAACCTTTAAAGACATTTCAACACAGACTGAAGCCTTTCTAAATTTTAACAGTGAAATAGTGTATAGGAATACAATTTGTAAGAAACTTTACTCTTTTCAAAATCCATCTTTTAAAATAATGAAGTGTAGACAACGTTTCAAGAAACGTAAATACTATCGGAAATTGTTAGAATCAACTATTTTACATGGTTCAGATGATCGTCCTTTCGTCAAAGTAAAAGTTTTAAATGATAGTATCACAGGTTTACTCGACTCAGGGGCAAATGTTTCTGTTTTGGGAACAAATTGTCTAGAGTTTTTGAAAAGAAATAATATTTCTTATAAACCAATTAGATCAGCATTGTCAATCGCAAATGGTGCGAAACAAAATATATTAGGATTCTGTACATTACCTATTCATTATAAAGACGTCACCAAAGATATTTTGTTCTATTTGGTTCCATCACTTAGCCAAGAGGCTTATTTTGGAACAAATTTTTGGCGCGAGTTTGCACTTGCACCCGATATAATTCCCACTGTTTCTTCTTTTCAACTTGGTTCTTCAGTATCCAGCAAAAGTGAAACAAAATTTCACGATCTCACATCTGAACAAAAGCTGATATTGGAGAATACAATTTTAGAGTTTCCCTCATATGAGAAAGTAGGATTAGGGTGTACAGATCTATTAGAACACGATATTAATACAGGAGACGCTGTTCCGATCAAATGTAGGCATTATCCCTTGTCACCACCTCGCCAGGAGGAAGCCTATAAAGAAATAGATCGCCTTTTAAGCATGGGAATAATCGAGGAATCAATTTCACCCTGGTGTTCACCAGTGGTTTTAGTGAGAAAACCCGGCAAAGTTCGTCTTTGCATTGATTCTCGTAAACTTAATGCAGTGACGAAGAAAGACTCATATCCCTTACCCCATATTAATGGTTTATTGAGTAGGTTAAAGGACACTTTTTATATTACAGGGATAGATTTAAAAGATGCATTTCTTCAAATTCGTTTGACACAGAGTTCTAAGGAAAAGACAGCATTTGTCGTATCGGGAAAGCCCTTATTTCATTTCAAGTATATGCCATTTGGATTATGCAATGGTCCCCAAACCATGAGCAGGCTGATGGATAAGGTGATACCCTCACGGTTACGGGAAAATGTTTTCATCTATTTAGATGACTTGCTAATATGCAGTTCTGATTTCGAATCTCACATGACTCTGCTAAAAGAAGTAGCTAACTGTTTGAAAGTAGCTAAACTTACAATCAATATAGGAAAAAGTAAATTCTGCCAGAGGGAGATACGCTACTTAGGATATATTGTAGGAAATGGCACCTTAAAAGTTGATCCCGAAAAAGTAGAATCTATAGTAAACTTTAGTGTACCTAAAACGCCTAAACAAGTTCGCCGTTTTATTGGTATGGCCAATTGGTACAGGGCCTTTATAAATAACTTTGCAGATCTAGCTGGTCCTCTCACAGACTGCCTTAAAAAGTCACCTAAACCATTCGCTTTGACCGAAAATGCCAAATTGTCTTTCGAAAAGTTGAAAATTGCATTATCTTCAGCCCCAGTTTTGGCACAACCAAAATTTGATCGTGAATTCATAATTCAGTGCGATGCTTCAAGGGTTGGTGTTGGTGGTGTTCTCTTCCAATACGATGATAATGGCAATGAACATCCGATTGCGTTTGTTTCTCAGAAACTTAACAAGTCTCAGAGAAACTATACAGTTACTGAGCTTGAATGCATGGCCGCAATAGTTTGTGTAAACCGTTTCAGACCCTACATTGAAGGACTGCCATTTAGAATTATAACCGACCACTCTTCCTTAAAATGGCTAATGTCCCAAAAGGATTTAAGTGGGCGACTGGCGCGGTGGAGCTTAAAGTTACAGCGATATGACTTTCAAATCGAGCATAGAAAAGGCTCCTTAAACATAGTTCCAGATTGTCTATCGCGAATGGATGTAGAAGAAATATCCTTGCCTGACATGCCCTTAGAAATTGACCTTAAATCACCCGATTTTGACAATGATGAATATGAAAATCTTAGGAATTTTGTTACAAACAATAGAGAAAAATTGCCTGATTTAGTTATCTCTGACAATTTGGTTTACAAACGAGTAAAATTCAGAGATGGTTGTGAGGACGAAGAAACTGATCTATGGCGTTTATGGGTTCCGAAATCTCTATCTGAAGGTATCATTAAAGCTGCCCATGATTCTGTTATATCTTGCCATGGTGGTTTTATTAAAACATTAGCCAGAATACGACAAAAATACTATTGGCCAACAATGGCAAATGATATAAAATCATATGTTAGCAAATGCGAAAAATGTAAGTCAATGAAGTCAACCAATCAGATATCGAGGCCACTTATGGGCAAACAAATTCTCACAAACAGACCTTTCGAAAGACTTTATTGTGATTTCTTAGGCCCATATCCATTTACAAAAGTTAGAAACTCTGTCATTTTCATATGTTTAGATCATCTAACAAAATTCATATTTTTAAAGCCTCTTAGAGCAGCAACATCTGCTAATGTAATTTTGTATTTTCAATCTGAGATTTTTCCTACTTTCGGCGTACCCAGGTTTTTACATAGTGATAATGCAAAACAATTCGTTTCTAACGAAATGAAGGAATTTCTAAATTTATACGAAATTGTTCATGTAAAAACGGGATTTTACGCTCCTCAGTCTAACGCATCTGAACGCGCAAATAGGGAAATAATAACAAAGATTCGATGCTTTTTAGAAGACCATAAAGACCATAGCGATTGGGACAAATATATACCGCAGATTTTGTCAATTCTCAGAAGTGATTATCACTCATCAATTAGATGTTCTCCATACTATGCCGCATTTGGCCAAAATATGGTACAGCATGGCTCGGCCTACAAAATTTTAGATAAATTAGAATGTTTAAATGGTGAGGATTTTCAAATTTTGCCAAATGTTGATAAGTTGCAGAAAGTAAGAAGTAAGATTCGAGACAATTTGAACATCGCTCATGAAAAAGCAACAAAAGCATACAATTTACGATCTCGCCCAATTCATTTTCAAAAAGGTCAAATTGTTTTCAGAAAGAATCACATTTTAAGTAATATGTCGAAGCGAGTTAACAGAAAGTTTATGCCGAAGTACATAAAATGTAGAATACGCGAAAAGATTGGAAGCAACTTGTACGACATAGAGGATCTAAAAGGACTTTACATTGGCAGGTTTCAAACCTCAGACCTCAAGTCATAGTATGGCGAAACGAATTTTGTTAATATTTTTCTCCAATTTTGTATTCGAATATTACCCGGCTTTCGTGGGTCGTGCCACACTTTATTTCTGTAGATGAATAACAAAAATTCGCTAACTATCTTGAAAGTTAAATTTACAGAGACAAATTTCTTAAAACGTAATGAAATCTGTTTTCTGTTCGTCTTCCTATTTTGAGAAAATGTAAGATCGAAGCAGATTTGTTGCGATTTCTTTTGTTGTAAGAATAATTTTGTTTAAGAAATTTAACATTTGTATTTTACACTACATAATTACATTATATTTTTGTTTTACACATATTTGTATTCATTTAGTTTTGAATTAGGTTGATAAGGGTTCTTCATCAATTTCTAGCATGCTTGAAAATAGTTTTCTCTGCCAGCTCATTTGCATTCACAAAGATTAATATACATATATATGTATAATTGTGTGTTTACTCGGTTGCACTCTCAACTCAAGACAAATTTTATGACCATATATGGTAATAATTTTGGTGTTTGCATTTTTTTTTATGATCTTCAATGCAATTATTTCTGTCTTCTTTTTACTACAGGTCAATTATTGATAATGTATTACTTTTTTTTTTTACTCTCAATGAGAATCAAAACCTGATTAAATTACGCATTTTGTAATACGCACCACCAAATACAAATTTTAATCAGATCAAAGTTATTAGCATTTTGAAAGTTGTCATGAAAACAAGTGTACACTTCTAACAAAGAATAATAAATTTAAAATAAAGAAAAAGCTCTAAGTAAAAAGTGCAAAGTGCAAAGAAAAATTCAACAATTATAAAATAATTGATATTTTTTATATCAAATAAAATTTAACATTTATGTGTAAAATTTAAGACGCATTAAGTTTATTCTGCATTCTATATCATAAATTGATAATTTTAACCAAAGGTAAGGTTTTTGTGATTCACGTGTATTTCAAGCCTTTTACACATGGCGTTATTTTCTTTCAAGGAAAGTGTCCCATTTGGTGTATTAATTCTTTAACACCGCATTCCAAAAGAGTCCAATCGGGACTTTCTGAGTTTTAAGCACACGTGGCAAGAAAATCCACGTGTGGAACCAACATCCTACCCTGAATTGAAAGAGATGGTTTAATAGCATGGAAAACATGACATCATAAAACATATTTTTTTAATTAAAATGCTTAATTAAAATTCTTAAAAATATCAAGTTATTTAAACTAAAACTATAAATATGACATTATATAACACTTTATTTAATTATACACTATTTACTTTAATTTCTTAAATTACTACTTAAACCATATATATAAAATTGTCTAATACCTACTTGAATTATATTAGTTATATAATTAATATTCCTAGATATTTACTTACAATTAAAATTTGCTATATGACTTAAAATATAATCTAAACCTTAAAAATCTGTTAGTACTTATTATATAAATTTATTGAAATATTATTTTGTTTGAACTGAAACTATAATATGTAAAACTTAATATAAAATATACTTATATGCCTTTGTTTATAAATTATATACTTATTATAAATCAATTTATTCTAAAACAAACAAAAATGTAAAATTATTCATTATCTAGTTTATATGTACAAATGATTCTAATTTATACTTAAACATTTCTTAAAATAACATTTGAAAATATAACAATGAATTTATATTATTATTATAACTAAATTAGAATCAAAAATCAATAATAACTAAATTAAAATCATTTGTACGAATTATTCTCGATGAGACTTTAAAATTTAACCCAAAATATCTTTTATTATTTTTTTATATTTTATTATTCTAAAAATAACTACGTATGTATATTTAAAATTACAAAAACAGTGAGAATTTCTTTTAAAGCCAACAACAACAAAATCATCATTGTCATCTCGTTTTGCTGGGCCCTTCAATCGAGACAGCTTTAAAATGGAACACCAACAATTGTGTTGTGAGTAATAAAATACTGATCTCTATTTTTTTTGTAATTATATATTTTTAATATTACATACTCTTTTGTCCGTCTGTCCGTTTTCTAATTTGCTCTTCTTATTTTTATTCATAATTATTGCTTAACTTCATTAATTAGTATGATTTAAACACTCTTTGTGTAATGATCATTAATTAGGTTTATGTTTATATTTTGTTTATTTTATTATGTTTCTTTTTTTTTTATACATTCAATAAATTCATTTGTTTGCTTTATTAAAATGTACCTATAAATTTCTTTTAAATGGGAAGGATAGCTAAGGAAAATTGTATCAATATGTAATTTAGTAAGACAGTCTATAATAGGGACAGATTTTAAAATTATTTAGGGTAAGTTGTCTGTCAAGGTGTTTTATTGTTCATCAATTGGGTGGGAATTTAATTACCCTACATGGCACTATACCTCGCCATGGTTTGGTTTTATATTTTCAGTGTTATTTTTCTGTAATTTGATACTCTTTGGTATTTATAGGCATTAAGAGTATTTATATGTTTATGCGCTTTAATACGGGTTAAGAACCAGTCTACCAATATAAGCTAGTCGGAAAATCTTTTTATATGCCTCTTAAACTCGGTATTTTAAATTTAACAAATGCATTTAAAACTTAATGGAATTTTTGTTATTCATATTATTACCCAGCGCGTAACACCGCTTTATAGTCCAGACAGTGCTCCGTCCGACTACTAGAATGATCTCTCAGGGATATGCTTCGCTTTGGAATAGAGTATCCGTTATTGGCTTGATTCGCAGTTCTTTTGGCTCAGATTCCATATGTTGCCAGAAAAATGGAAAAATGTCAGAGATAACAATGGCCAATATTTTGAATAAATTTATATTGTACAAATGTTTTTAAATAAAAGCAACAAATTTTATAAAAACCGCATTTTGAAGTTATACACCCAATAAGTTTAGCTAATATGGGTCAGTTTTTATGAATTTTTTTGTGAAATTTTGTTTGCTTTGAGCCATATTTCCGGGTGCCATAATTCGCAGCACTATATAGCACATATGAATTTAATTCATTTACAGTTCAGAGACTTTTTAGTACATGTACCATGATTGATTTCATTATGGAAGAAAAGTTAAAAGCAACCAAAATACACTAAACAAAATATGTCTGCGTAATTTATTAATGAGGAAGTTATTCTCTAAAAAAGCTGTTTGTAGATTTTATTAGATTACTTACAATTTATAAAAGAATATTGCAATGATTCATATTTTTAGCTTTTGGGCATATAAGCCCAAGTATTTAAACACTAATCTTTAACACAAATTATTAATATATAATTTTGCATTGCAAATTAAGTTGTTGATAAAAAATTTTCTTTTAAATGCTCATTTTAGATATCAATTACATTTCATTCTGTAGCATTATTTCTTCATGTGTTGCATTACTTACTCGTACTTTCTGTTGCATTTGTACAACATACCGCTTAATGATAATAATGAAAATAATTTAACTTATTGGATTTTAATGAGATTACATCTGTGTTACATGTCATACAATTATAATGGTTGAAAGTAAATGTGAAGAGCGCTTTTTAGGAGCATTTAAATATTCATGTAAAGAAACATGTAGTTAAATTAAAATGATTGCAGAATTAAAGGATCAAATGAAGTTTCTTGGGTATTAAACACTTTTAATAGCTGTTGCGGAGCGTACACTTATTGCATAGAGATTAAGAAATTAATATAAAGTATACGTCATTTAATAAATTAAAAGCATATGGATGTATATAACGGGTGAATTAAAATATTGTATGAGTTGAAAGTCGTTTGATTTTACAATAATTGTTTTTCAATTTCAAAATTTGGTAAAACAATTTTACATTTATTTATCGATTTGAATTTCGTACAATAGGCTAGGAACTGAACAATTAAATTTGTTATAATCAACACAAAAAATCAACTTATATTAAAGATTGCTTCATTTTATGAAACCACTTCAGAAATTTGGAGTTATAGTCATGTACTCTCGATGTATGATAAATGTTTGTATCTTCATCCAAAAAAAAATCAATATTTTTATACTCCTTTTCTTTCTAATAAAACATCAATTTACAAAAATTTTAGTTTTTCTTATTAGGTTTTATTGTACAATGTACATCTAAGATTACTTGATTATTTGCTCAATTTTCATCCACAAAATTGACAAAAATTCTTTTGATGGAAAACATGTTGAAAAAAAAATTCAACAAATAAAACTAAAGGAAACAAAATAAAAAGCAAACCTTTGCTCTTTGGCCCTAATCACGTTTTCAATGTTGTTGTTAATACATACATATATATAGAAAATAATATAAAAATAAATAAAAGAAAAAAATGTCCTTTTTTTCTATTATTTCCGGACGGCTGTTGTTGCCGTCGTCGTCATCTCATCATCATCGACAACAATATGATGAGAAAATTTTAGCAGGTTCTTTTTTTCCATCTTGTTTATATTTTATTTCGTTTTTTTGTACATTTAAACGAATTACTACAAAAAAAAAAAAAAAAAAAGAAAACAAATAATAAAATATACTAGGTAAGAATTTATATATTTTACTATCCCCGAGGACTGCAGTTATAGTGCCAATGGCAAATGCCCAATATGGCTCAAAATGAATAAATAAAAAAACAAATCATAGAAAAACAAAATCATAATAAAATATTTCATATTGCTTGGATAACAAATAAAACTTAAGGAAATGAAAAATATTAAAACATAAAAAAGTGAAATAAAAATGGTTTTAAAAATGTTTGTTAGTAAAAATGTCTTCAGCAACTAAACATATTACTGAATATAAAGTTATATTTGGTATTATCAATTTGTAAATAATACAAATTTGAGCGCTTTTTAAAGAGTTACAGCCATTTCTTATATAGAAATATCTACTTTTGCTGGAAAATGGAAAACTTTATGTTGTCAACAGAGTTACTTCTGATATACTTATTGCCCGAAATTATTGTTTTAAGCAGAGTTCGAAAATAAACCGTACCTTATTCGTACTGTACATTTAAAGAACACATTCCCTTCATCTGTTTTTAGTGTTTGTGAACATGTACACATACAATATACCGTACACTACGTGTGTGAAATAATGTTCCGCACACTACGAATAAGGTACGGAACATTGTACACATTCACTACCTCGTAGAGTTATGTACTTTTCAAAATGTTCGCTACGTTTAGTGTTCTTTTTAGCGAACATGTAGTGAACTTTTTAGGGAAGATTTTAGCGAACACGTAGGTTACTTTTTAGCGTACATGTGCGCAAAGATTTTAGAGTACATATAACGGTTTGGTATTTTATATGTAAAGGCTGCTAGAAATAAATACTTGAGGTAATTTAATAAATTATATTTCCTTTTTAAAGTAAATAATTAATATAATTTATATATTCGATGAAAATGTTTTTAATTTTAAATTAATAAGAAAAATTGTATAGGCAAAACATAATAAAAACAAATAATTTTATTTCCTTTAAATTTTGAGAAAAAATTTAATTTCTTGTGCAGCTGTGATATCATAAAAAACATAAAATATTTCTAATAATTACCCAATTTTCTAGAAGAGTTAGGTAAGTAATTACTGTTTTTATTACTCTTTTGAATTTTTGGGAAATTCAACCTTTTTTATTTAGAAATGTTTTACTTTTGGTAGTAAGAAACTAATTCAGTAAATTCATTCAAAGAGGTAAACAAACTATCCCATTTCCAAGAAACATCGAAAAACCCCATTTAAGGTTACAACAGTTAAATTTCTTGTGAAAATTTGCATACTTTTTTGTCAGTACACAACAATATTTGCTTGCTGCATTTTGGGATTTTTTATTTTGTGTTCAATTAAATGTATAGTAAAGGTTATATAAAAAATATCTTCTTAGTAGTAAATTTTACACTCACCATTTATGTTTGAAATAAAGTATAAATTTCTTAAACAAATCCGAAATGTCCTTGTTTTTTAGAAATTTATTAAGAAGCAATTAAACTTGAATAATGAAGTATGAAACTAGACGCAATGAAATATTTAAAAAAACATCATAATATTCTAAAAACGTTAAAATATCTATCTATCTATATAAATATATAAATGTCTTTGTAAGTTTGTTTGTTTATTTGTTGTTGTGAATCGATTTTATTGAAATTTGGAACGTAGATAGATCCTTACTTGGAAGCGTCAATAGGCTATAACTTTTTTCAATACTTGGACCAGAAAGGGTTAAACAGGGGAAAACCGGTAAAATTGGTACCTTTAGTTCTTAAACAATAAATACTAAACGACCGAAACGATTTTATTGAAATTTCCAACATAGACTACGACAGGGGTAGCAAAGCGCACCGGGTCAAGCTAGTATATAATAATCTTATTCGCAAATAATGTCGTTAATCAGGAATTGTTTTCGTGAGTTAGCTCTTCGCAAATAAATATTAATTCACTGTTTATGCGGCAATTTTTTATTTGCGAATAACCCGTACGTATAAACGTAGTAACTGATAATTAATTAAATAATTTTGATTATTCAAAGCCAAGAATAATTGATAAGTTGAATATTTAAAAAAACTCGAATTTTGTATAACTTTTATTGTTTTTTAATTGTTAATTTTTTTCTTAATATTTCTGAATAAAAATATTCACTTTTGAAAACTCAAAAATTTAAATTAATTGATTAATTATAGTTTTACTTAATCAGTAAATTATATGTAAAAAATTATGTAATTACACCTCTTCATATAGTTAAAAAAATCACATCATAAGTTAAAGGTTAATATTAAAAGACTTTATTAACATATTAGTACATATCAAATAAACAAATTAAGATTCGATTTCAATTTAAGTATTTTATTTTCCATAATTAAACACACCATTTACTTTTACCATCAATATATGTTCTACATTAAATGCTGTTAACCTATTACGCTGGTCGGATAAAATATACTTTAATGCAGAAAAAAGGCGTTCAACACTGACTTGCGTAGATGGTACTGCCAATATTATTTCAGCTAAAGCTGATAATGCGTTATTTTTACTGTACCAATATTCAAGAATACTGGAATTTAGGGGTAATCTTGATTCCCGTTCATACATCATAAAACCAGCTTCTAAATCAGATAGTAGTGAAAAATTAGATTCAGGTGTACCTTGATCTAGATTTTGTAAAAACTCTGACAAAGATTTAGCTCTACCACTGGTTGATGGACCATCTAAGCTTTCATCAGCAACAGAACTATTTGCGACTTCCGGAATAGTTTCTAAAAGAATATAAATGAAATAGGATCATATGACTTAGAAAATATTTATATAATTTGTTTCTTATTATATTTCTAAAAAAAATGTTTTAACATATAATGTGAAGAATTACTTGTAATTATTTACCTTTGATTGAATTTATCCGTTTATATAAACCAGTTATACATTTCTTCGCTCTCTCTTTTTGTTCTGAATTTATACAGATTTTTATTCGGGGATCCAAAAATATTGCGGCGTTAAATATTTCCACATCAAATAGAATACATTTACGTTTGTTTATTGATCTTAAGAGCAGTTTCGTCATTGTACTCGATGGTAAATGTTCCACTTGGAATAATATGTCCATTATAATTATATACAAGTCACTAAAACAAAGCTGCTCAGACTGTAATCTTAATGTAGCTTTATAAATAGGTTTAAAGACTTCTGTAAATTCTTGCACAAATTTCCATTTATCGGGACTCAGGTGAAAGCTCGGGTTCTCATTGCTTAATGGGTCTATGATATCTTTTATTTCTAATAAGCGTGTAAGCATATCAAAAGTGGAATTCCATCTCGTAATGCAGTCTATTATTGGCTTTTTGTAGTTGCTAGTTTTTAAAATGTTTAGGTAGGTTTGACTTCTCAGTTTTTTTATTACTGATCTGCAATTTTCCAGTAAGCTTTTAATTTCTGGTGTTTTTATTACATCATATACACAAAGTTGTAGTGTATGTGCACCGCAGCGTACACCAGTTATGCTGCACGACGAAAAGTTTGATCGGATTGATTCCATTTGTTCCTCTAATAAACTATGATCAACATCTTCTTCTTCCAAAATATTAAGGCTTTCTTCATCCAGTGTATTTTGCAAATCTGTGTTTAGAAGTTTCACAGTTTTCAGCATGTTCGCTCCATTATCAGTAGTGATTGTAAGAATTTGATTTATGTCAATCGCGTATTCTTTTAGGACATCTAATATAACCGATTTCAAATAATCACCAGTATGACTAGATTTAAGTTCTTTTACAGCCAGAGTCTTAATTTGTATACTCTTATTTTTTATATACTGAACATTTATACCGAGAACACATAAATCTTGTCTAGTGGCTGCATCAACTTTGAGTGATAATAATTTTCCTTTTAAATCGACGATAATTTCCTGTTTTATTTTTTGTGAAAATGCAATAATTCTTTCAATAACATTATGTTCATTTACACTTATACACAAGGCATCAAACACAGGTTGTACTAATACTTTAAATGCGCGATCATCCACCATATGGAGTGGGCGTCCATTTTTTGTAAACAGTTCAACAATCGCTAGTTCAATATTTGCTCGATTTAACTCGTTTGGAATTATTTTTGATTTTACACTTTTTAATTTGATTTTGTTAGCACATTTTTTTTCCACATAATCTGTATATAAATCAGGATGAAATTGTTTTAAATGTCTTTCGAGATTTCCAGTATGCGGGTACAAAATTTTATTTTTGCAAGATCCTTTGTTACACACTATTTCACTACTGGTGTTTTTATCGAACAAATCGTGCAAAAAACTATTTCTTGGTCGCGGCATTTTATATCTTATTCAATCTGATGTCAAATGTATACTAAAAAATAGAATCCTTGCGCTGTATCAAAAAAATGTAGGCAAATATTTGATTACCTAATATTTTATTTCTGTGGAAAACTGTTATTTTTAAACCAATTTTAAAGTGTTATAAAAATTCCCAGTGCACAAAAATATGCATCCTTGATTTGACACTTGCCTTTTTAACAATTCCGTTAGAATTATTTTTCAAAATACTTTATAACATTTTATGATACTCACAGCTGTACAAAAGATTTTTTACCTGTAATATTATCTGGTAAAACCCTAATTTTAATAATTGATTTATTGTCTTTGTATATTCATTTCTGGTAAATACAAAATTTTAATGAATAGGAAATTTAAAAAATATAGAATAATTTAACAAATAATATTAATACTATAATATACCCTCCAATATCATTATGTATCCAAAAGTTATATGAAACTACTAAAGTGTTTTTTGCGATCTAACTATAAAATTTATGAAAAAATTAATAACAATTTTAAATAAATTCATCATGAATTCATAAAATTTTAATTCAATTCATATTTTAGGCAAAATAATTGCATGAATAATTCGAAGATTCATTTAAAAATACATCATTATTTTACAGCTTTGTTACCTAGCCTTTATTTTGTAATAACACATGTTTTTCAATTAAAAAATATTTATACATAAATACATATTTATCTAAATAATTCCCTTGCAATTTCTTCGTTGTCTGTCATAATTTTTGTATATTTAATACAAAATAACAATTATAATATTACGTGTATCAAGAATAAACACGATCATCGAAATCTTCGCTAAAAAATACACTAAACTTAGTGAATGTGTACAATGTTCCGTACATTATTCGTAGTGTACGGAACATTATCTCACAATCGTAGTGTACGGAATATTGTATATGTACAAGTTCACAAACACTAAAATTTGTTTAGTGTATTTCGTACATTTTGTAGCGAATGTGTATGTGTACTGTACATGAAGATGTACCGTACAGTACACTAACATACGGAATGTTAGTGTTTTTTTTCGAACTCTGGTTTTAAGAGATCATTATTACTTGTTCTGCGATGATAAGCTCATCAAACTCATTAATAATGGTTTTATTATAGGCGACGACGCACAGTGGCGCCTGTAGAACAAGCGAGCTTAAAAAAAATAAAAAATTCATGAGCCCCTCAAAAATATTGATTAAATCTATTTTACAGGAAATTTTCCAACGATTTCAAATATGCTAGTTTTATTACAATCATAGTTTTGGTTCAGAAGAGATATCCCTTCAAAATTGACTGATTTTCAGTGTTCAAAAGAACAGAAAATATACCGCTTTCAGATACATTATCTCAAAAATGAGGTAAATGATCGTCATTGTTTTTGAATCTATTGATAGATTTATTTACTAGGAAAAGAACAAAAACAAAATACTGTACATAGTGCTTTGTGTTTTTCCAGGTAAATCGGTATTTAGCAACTATCCATTTTTTCAATACATCTCAACTTTGTTGGAAAATTAAAAAAAGCTATTAATTTCAATATTTGTATATTTTCAAAATAAGTTATTCGATTAACTATTCATTTATCAAATGCAACAATTTTCAGCTGCCAATCCTTGCCACATTTTTTGCTATAGGTAAAACTTTAAAAATATACATGGTTTCAAAAATGGGTTGCATGCATTTTTGGGCAATTTAACCCATTAAGTATACTTTCTTACGGCCTCTGAGCTATAATTTACAATAAATTGAAAAATAAATTTAAATTTCTTTTTGATGCTTTCTGGAATATTTTACAAAAATTAAAAAAAAAAAAAAAAATTAAATAGAATAATTTTAAATCATAAAAGCCATAGAGAATTATACATAGAGACGAGACACTTCGTATTATCAAACAAAAATATTTTGTTATTGCAAGAGTTAGGTTTTTGACAACGGACTTAGGTTTTTATTTTACTTCGCATAAAATAGACTTTTCCACAAATTTCAACTTTTCTAGCCCATAAGTAGGCACCTAAAAGGCATAGAACCCTTTTCAAACACTCATTTCATACGCTGATCAATTACACAGGGGAACAAAATTGACATTTTGGTTTAGTGCACCAAAAAATATTTTTGATAAAACATGTAAAGGACATTTCATAGTCTAATCTGTCTTTAGTTTATTTGGCCAGCTCTTGTTTTTAAAATATCGCGGTTTTAATTTTTTTGGTTATTCTGTATTTTTTTCTATTTTTGTTTGATTATTTTATAAATGGAGGCAAAAATTAAAAAAACATGTTTGTACTGTATGCTACACAAAATCAGCTATTTTTTGATATCAATTTGGTTTATCTAAGTTAAAGGATATATATATTGGTGATATTGAAGGATATTGAAAATTAACTTTTTTAAGTTTTACCCTTATAAGATTGATCTATGGGTAAAAGGGATCAATATTTTTTCACAATATACAATAAAAACACATTAATAAACTAATTTGGATAAAAATATTGAAAATTCGCTGAAAATATACTAAGCTACTTATTTGCAAATAACTCGGAGTTTTACAATATTTTTCATATGATTTTCGTATTAAACAAATTATTCAAATGATCGTAACTTGAATGTCTAACACCTACATAATACTTAAAGTAAAGATATATTTTTGTAGATTAGCGTGATCATAATACACTCATGGCTAGTAAGATGAGATGCTGCAATAAAGGTCCTAATATGTTTTGTTAAATTTGTGGCAAATATATGTTAAAAGCTAAGCGAAAATCAATTATGCGTGATTATCCAAGACAGCTTCAATCAAGAAAATCATTTAAAACACAATTTTATGTTAAAATTAATTTTATAAAATAAAAAAAATAATAGTGTTTTTGATAAAAATTTTAATATATTTTCAGCAAAAACGCTGAATATAACGTAAAAATAAAATTCACGATATTTTAAAAACTTCAAATGAAGTATTTCTATTGCTGTATTTAAATTTAAATATGTATTAAGAAATATGAATAATGACTACCTAAAAATTTATTTATAAAAAAAATATTTTTTTAGGATATAAAAGTTCGCAGTATTATCTATATATTTCATTATATTTTGAACTAATTTTTCATTTTAATTAAAAGCTATGTTGGCTGTAATGCCTTGAATGTGCAGTATTAAATTTTTATTTGGAATTTTCAAAATGCACAATTTTATTGCAGATTTAACCCTTTTGCAGTCAAATTTAAACATTCCTGAAAGATCAGACAAGTATGCCAAAACAGCCACCAGAAAAAAAACATGTATACCTTTTAAGTATTTGGATTATCTCATTTGGTTCAAAGTTCTGATTTTTGCAACGAAAAAAACTCAAATGGAGCCACTGTGTGACGGAAAGTTGATGTTAATGGATCAGGAATAGCCTAATAAGTGGCGGCGGCTTTTTGATAGAACTCAATGTTCTCTGTTACAGCGGCAGTGTGCCACTCAACCTAGAGCGAAAAGGACTGCTTTTTTTTTTCTCTAAAAAAATGGAAAGGTTTCAAGTATAAATGAAATCCCAGCTGAATTGCTAAAACTGACAGCGCCAGTATGAACCAGATGCTATATACCTTATTCCACGACATATGGTATACAGAAATTATTCCCTTAGAATGGAAGGAATGTGTTATAGTTAAAATAACAAAAATGGAAGACCTCCCTAATTGCAACAATTTAAGAGGGATTGCACTTGCTTAAGTAAGGCCCATTTAACCAACTTTTAAGAAAATGACGGGCCGGCTTTACCATGCGAATTATGAGTGTATAACTTAAAAATGCGGGATTTACAATATACTGAGTATCTTTTGCACGCGGTATTTGTTTTTAATAACTTATATGTCATTTTGAAGGGTAGATATCTGTCATTTATTCTTACTTAGTTATTGAATATTATGGTGTAAAAATCAAAGTTTTTTTTACTTCGAAAATGTGGTTTACTTCGAAATTCGGCAATTTTTGCTTTACTTCTGTAATTTGAAAAAAGTACAGCTAAAGCACATCGATTGCTCACCAAGGCTTATGGTGAATGTGTTTCATCGAACTCAATGTGCGAGCAATGGTTTGTTCGGTCCGGAAGTAGTGATTTTGGTATGGAAAACAAAGATAGCCCAGGCCAGCCAAAAATGTTTGAAGACCAAGAATTGGAGGCATTGGAGGCAAGCAGTAGGATTCACCCAAAAGGAAATTGGGTACCATAAGAATTGAAGCCGAGAGACCTTGAAATACGATTTTGCATGTCCGAAATGATGCTCGAATGTTATAAAAGAAATGTCATAAGAAAAATGTTTGCACAGAATCAATACTTGCGATGATAACTGGTTTCATTGCGATAACCCGAAGCGTAAGATATCGTGTGTGAAGCATGGCGCTAAGGTAATTTTATCTATTTGGTGGGAGCAAAAGAGTCTAATCTATTATGAGCTAGTGTAATCTGACCAGACCATTACAGGAAACGTATACCGAATGCAAGTGATTCGATTGAAACGAGCATTTGGCCGAAAAAACGCCCAGGATATGTGGCCTGATATAAAACCGTAATATTCCGTCATGGCAATCTGAATTTTAAAAAGTATTTAGAATGAAGCGGTTGGTTTATAGGCCAGACCATGCTCCGTCCGTCTACTATTTGTTTCGATCTATGTAGAATGCTCACTTTGGAACAGAGTGTCCGATATTGGCTTGATTCGTTCTTCGCCTCAAAAGATGAGCAGTTCTTTTGGCTCAGAATGTTGCCAGAAATATGGGAAAAGTTCATACCTTACAATGGCCAATAATTTGAACAAATATATATTGTACAAATGTTTTAAAATAAAAGCTAAAAATGTTTGCCAAGTGTTCGCGCGGTGCCAATTTTATAATGGGCTCCTGGGGCAAAGTGCCTTCCACTAAAGCAGGAATATAGGACGTATTGAAACCCAAACAATCAAGGCCATTTTCAATGCCAGCCTTTCGCATACAATCCCTAACGGAGTCTGCCAAAAATTTTGCCTGCATCGGCTTGCTTAGCAATAATTGGGCGGCTTCAAGATGGCGTTCAGGGCAAGCGGGAGCTGTAAATTCAAATATAGCGGGAGCGGTTATAAAAACTGATAGACCATGTGGTATAATTGCATTTCTATCGCCATAGCCTTCGGGACGGAAAGTACGAACATTTCCTGATATGGGATACGACAGGCCATGGTGTAAATGAACACCAGCATTGCCAAAACTTACACCAGCCATGGTGGAGGCTAAATGCTTTTGAGAACGAGCCTTTAAGTTGTCCGGTTGATATATGGCCGATAAAAAGTTGTCCTTAATAGTGGTTAAAGCATAACGGGCCCAAACATCTAAAATGGGATTACGAACCTGATAGGGTGGTCTCAGACTAGATTCTGTAGGAGCTAAACCACGTTGTCTATAATCAACGGCGGTAAAACTTTCCAAGACATGACAAAACACTTCAAGCCACTATAGGCGGTAACATTTTTAAGTCATACACCTAATAATTTTCGTAATTTTTGTGTAAATAACATGAGAAATTTGAATGAAAGCTGTTATAAATTGTGTCCGGTACGGTAAAAAGCCTGTGACAGTGTGTGGTGAAATTTTTGGCTCAAGTTTTTTTTATTAAATAGAGCACGTATGCTTGTAATTTATAGGACTAATCAAGTTCTTTAAGAATATATTAAAACCTTTGAAAAAATAAACTTTAAACATTTTGTACTGAGATGCGATACTTTGAGACTTTTCAGCGCAGCTTCTGAAGTGTCTGTGGAATTCGTCGTTAAAACTTGAACTTGCTAATCCGATGAAATGAAACCTTTTCCTGTTCTTTTTTTCCTTACACATAGGAATATGCGTCATCATAAGCCATAAACACTGGAAGAATGTAAAAAACCTCTTAATCAAAATTGTTATATGAGAAAGCAAGTTCACTTTTTTTTACCGATTTTGATCTTTGTAGATAATTCCAGATAAAATTAAGTATTCCATTTCACAAAGCTACATATTACTTGTATTTTTCTGTTGGTAAAGAAAATTTCATTTGGAACACTATTTAAAATGTTATTGGCAGTTTAAAGTTCTCATACTATAAATACATTTTCAATGGAGACCACTTCCTGGCCACTAAACCATTTCTTTTTTTTGTGTAATAGTTTTATTACCTGCCTTAACAAATCCCATAAATAAACGTATTTAAGTTTAACAAAAAACTTTCTTTTAAACCTTGTTAATGAAATCTATAGCAAAAAATGTATTTCGTTTTGCAGCAAATCCAATAAAAAGAAACTTTTTAAAACTATTCAGTTGCTGTATGTGTGTGGTGGAATAAAACTCAATAAAAAATTTTTTTTTTTTTTCTTAACTGCACTTTTTAAGCAATCAAATAAATTCATTTTTTAATGATGAGAATAAAGATACTGATAAAAGAAAGAGCAGAAAAGTATAGACCGATGAGTTAAGTTGTAAGAACATAAACATAAACCGATATTTATAAAAACCTTTACTCTTCATTTAAGGGCAAATCTATTTTAGTTCACAATTACATAACAGTTTTTTTTAGCATAAGATATCTTAGCATGTCCTAACTGATTTAAATATTTAGTTTAAGTCTGCTTTTAATGTAGGGTGCCTACCAAATTTCCTTTGAGTTAACTGGCTACAAAAAAACAGAATACAAATGAACGCAAAACAAAATCTAAAACTATTTCACTAATTTTTAATTTGATTTAGTTTTATTCGTTTAAACTCGCAATAAGTATTTGCTCAAGATGTTTTGTATAGATTTTTTAAAGGAAACTTATTTTTTCCGAAAAGTATGCTGCAAAAAAAAACATGTATTTATTTTTCTTTTATTACATTTCCAATTTTCGTGGAACAACAATATTGTCAACATGCAGTGGATGGCGATATTCGTGAAATTGGTCAGAAGAGGAAAAAGAAACTTAACAAGAAAACGAAAGAAAATAATAAAGGCGGATGGCAATGATGTTGGCGGTGCTGTTGTTCATGATGATGATGATGTTGACAATAATGATGAGGACACTGTTGATGAAGCAACCGGATGTACGTGAGCTGTTCTTTTCTTTTCTATATACATTTGTACATATGTATGTATGTGTTTAAGTGAGTGTATGTGTATTGTTGTGGTAGTTGTCGTGTCGTTGTTTGTGGTGTCGTCGCATTAAACTAAGCTTCAATTGATGCAATCAGTAGAATGTCATGTCGTAGTTGTGCTGTTCTGTTTTTTTTTTTTTTATTATTTCGTTGTTCTATAAGTATTTTTTTCCACGTTGTCATTGTAGTGAATTGCAGTAAATATTACTTGTTGTGTTACATGGGTTTCATTTCAATCAGGAAGAAACTTTGCTGGAAATAAAAAAACAAAACAAGTAACATCGATAAAGAAACAAATTCCCATTGGTATGATTTACAAATGTATCTCTATAGTTTATGTTGTACAATGTACATGTACTTCATTTGCAGTATTTGTATGGATTTCTGATATTATTTCCTATTTACTGTATTATTTTATAAGCTTTGGCGTAGCATGGTAGTAAATAAGGAATGTATGTATGTTGTTATAAAGTTTATGGGAAAATTTAAACTTTAAATTTTTAATTGGAACCTGTTATACTTAAGAGATATAGAGATCATCTTGAGTCTTTAGTCAAACTGAAAAAAGAGTTTTATTATGATAATCTGTCGATTAATTCAGTTTCCGCCATCGAGGTTTTCAAATGTAGTTAATAAACAAACTGATTAAAATCCCTATATTCATTAAGATAGTCATATATTTAAGGACTTTCGGAACTCTCTTCCGCAGGTGGGAGCAAATGGAAATAGGGTTGGTGGCCGCATCTTTGCTGAGGAGTTCGGAGGAGTTTTAGACTCAATGATGATCAGAAAGGCGGTAAATTAGCTAAGGTATCTGGCAGAGATATACACTAAGGGAAAAACTGGAACTTAAAAACAAGAACGTGTTATATTAATTCAATAATGTTCATTATAATAGTAAAACCATGTAAAAACCATATAGAAATACGATAAATCAATAATTTTCAATATTAATATTTCAAGTTAATATTTTTCCATGTCGAAATAAAATTTTTCAACATTACTAAACTTTCGTTAATGTTTTTTATTGATTTTAAATTGTTTTTTCTCTGGGTGTTCGTACTGATTTTAAATACCTGAGTAACTTTTGTGGCAGTCTAAAGATGGACGAATGAGTCAACAGATGGGCTTGATTGAGCTCGCTGCGAACTGCATATCTCCTGCGGCTTCAACCCAAACAGCTTTGTAACATAATATAATGATTACTCCAGAGTTAATTTCAATGTTCTGGTCCTGAGGTGGAGGGCAAGGGAGTATAATCTTTCTGACCTCTCTGCAATGGGTTTCATTGATTGAGCGCATTTATACGATTGTCTTGATGGCTCTGATCGGGCTCAGATCTGTGACCATTGCTGATTCTTCAAGGAAAATCACCATATCGCTCATTTGCTGCAACAACGACATAACACACAGTTTTGAAAAAAGTCAATTATTTTATGTTGTTTTTATTTAAATTAAAATTCATGTTTTCTCGTATATTTGACAAGTAAAAAATTTGGGTTAAATACTGATCAGAAAGATATTAACATCTACTATTTAAATCAGGTTTTCTTTCTGAAATCGCATGATTTGTTGAAAATTTATTTAAGAAATAGCAAAATGTCAAAAAACGTTCAAAGCCATTTTTCTCGAAACGACTGTTTTTGAATCACGACGTTGTTGCAGCAAATGAGCGATATTATAATTTTTTAAGTTTTTAAGCCTGGACCGATTGCGATGATTCGCACCAATTTGGACTGGTATGCGGCCAAACAAGAAGAATAACCAAGAAAATTCGCGAAATATCCCCGAAAAAGATTATGAAAAAAATTTATTTTCCCCTGCAAAGCTTTCAGGGTCAGTGATTTTAAACATTCTGTTCACAGTGGTGTACTCTGAGGCGAATGGTTTGGTGTAAGCGATGAAAGGAATACATTCCAGCACATGTCCACTATATACCAAGTTTTCATATCATTCGATAAAACAAGTAGTCAACATTGTACTATAAAAGTTCTTTAATATTTTCAATCGATGATAAACACTGTTGTTTACTCTTGCCTATTAGGTGAATGAATAAGAAATTTACATGTGAAATCTATTTACAAATTCTTTTTTTAATGAAAATTTACAAAAAAACGCGATTGCGAACAACGTCTTCAGGAAAATTACGAAAGGGCATCAACGTCTAGAGCCGCAGAAACGGAAAAAGAATGCGAATTACGGCTTCAGCAAATGCGTCGCAGTGCATCTTCATCGAGAGCTGCAGAGACACCCCGAAAGCATATCGGAAGACTAGGTGCCAAACGCTCGCGAATGGCACGATCAAGAGAAAGAATTGATTCAAAGTTGTCTGCATTTCATTACAATAAGGATGATGACTACAGTAATCACAGAGTCGTTCTGATTGGCACAATGAACAAACTTTTCCAAGCTCTTTCAATTGCTCCCGTCAACAAGCTGAATGAGTAAATTCAATTGAACGAAAAACAAGTCATCAATTGTTCTACTGAATTTTTGAATTAATTGGAACCAGCCGGAATGCCACCAGGTGTATTAACATTGAAGGTTGGATCACCGATAATCCTTCTCCGCAACATAAATGCGTTAATTGAGGAAATTAACACGTTTCGAAGGCGAAGACGTACTAGTTCCACGCATACCGATGATTCCCATTGACTTTGCTATAACCACTAACAAAGCACAAGGCCAATCGTTGACTATTGCTAGCATACATTTGGAAAATTCATATTTATCACACGGTCAATTGTATGTAGCTTTCTGCCGAGTTGGTACAACAAACAATATATATATTTTTACTCCAAATAAAAAAACGAAAAAGATTGTTAATCCCCTGGGCAAAAGATATTATAGATATCTGCTACATCTTTGTCATATGACCAACTCATTCGCCGTCATCTGGCTACAGATAATAAGTGTTTGGGGTACAAAGTCTGGTCAGTAGGTGCATTAGTTTTCTCCGACACTGTATATTAGAACCGAGATCTAGATGCAATATAAAACAGATGCTTTCTAAGCACCAGCAACGCGGACCGGGTTCAGCTAGTTTATATTATTATTTAATTTTACTAAAATATCAATCTTCAAGTCCAATGGTTTTCAACTATACTAAATACTTATATAAAAAGCTTTTATTTACTTCTCAGAAGTTCCACAAACCTTGCCCCCTTTGGAAAATTTTTACATTTTTTCATATATATCACGCAATATATATTTTATTAAAATTAAATCATTTTATAAATTTTAGCATATAAGGTTATACAAATAGGAAGCTTTTTCGAAGATGGGTGCTTTGTCATTTTAGAATTTATTACTCAAATCTAAATTTTTTTATAAAAATTGGCCAAGTTTGGATAGGTCTGGGGGTGTTGTGTTCACGTAAGTGAGCCAAAATTTACTTTACATGCTTTTGCATTAAATTCTCTTTCCGGATCATATAAAAATTTTAGATATGGGCCTTTTTGGGAAAAAACTTGAAAAATACGGCACTGTTTACCTGTTACACCTTTGGATGCATTTAACTTTTTATAAGAACAAGACTTTTTATAAGAAGAAGACAACTTTATTTAGAGTTTTATCACCAATATAGGTGATATTTTAGAAAAAAATAATTCGACCTTCCGTAGGCCCGTCACATCTAAAAATCCATAAAAGATCAAGCAAAATTAAAAAAAAAAAATAAATATCTCTTCAACTAATAGAGATAACTTACACATGTAAGCATATATTTTGTAGATCTTCTTAAGCGCTATTTTTATTTTAAATTTCAGCTCATTCGAATTATAAATGAATTTTTGGCGATTTAAAAAAAAAATTTGAGACCCGAGGGGAAGCAAGGAAGCTGATCAACTAGAAAATACCTCAGCTCCAAACATGTGAAATTTCGTAACAATTTTTCCAATAGTTCCCGTGATACCGAATTATTTCCAAAAAAACCTTTCTAAACCACTGTGTTATGTTTGTTTATAATATTCTTTTTTTTAACAAACACAAACTGCGAAGCGTCTTGGTTGTCTGCAGATACACCCAGAGTCTCTGGTGGGAATCGAACCCGCAACCCCCAGATTGATAGTCCTCACACTATCGTGTAGTCTACAGGGACACCCTAAATTCTAATTCGCTGTTCACGTTTCTCCTGATGAAGGCACGATCGGGCCTAGAGTCAATCATGTTCTCCATTGCATTATTTTCTGGTGAACGTTTAGGCGGTTCCATAACGTACAATCCAGGTTGCACAAATCAGGTCTTAGTTTATCTGGAGACATGGATTGTACGATTAGCAATGTTCTTTGAAAATTATTTGTAAACACTCCTAAAACTTCAAATTAATCATGCTAGTTGAAGGAAACCATACTTTTGTGGATCCACTTGAGCTAAACGTATTCCATAACATTGATTACTTAGAGGTTTATCCCACATTTTGAGAAAACAGTTTTGATTTTGATAACCATATGTGTAGCAAATAAATTCATTTATCTAGTTCCAGTTTTAAATTTGATAACCACAAGGAATTTGGTTTCTCTGTGTTTTTATTGGTAGTCCATTTCGTTAAAATTTCCAGAGTAAATTCCATTTATCTGAAATGATGGAATGTTAGTAAATAAATTATCTTTTGTAAATGAATTATCGTTTTGTTAAGATTGTTTAAATAATTTTGGATTATTTTTTACATAAAGTTTAATAAATAAATTTTTGTTGTTAAATTTTATGCACTTTATTATTTTATATCGTATATATTTTCATTAATGTATGTTAATGTAATATTTTTCAACGCACAACATAAAATAATTTATTGCAATGATGAAAAATGCGCAATAATAATATTATATTACTGCGAGTACTGAAGGTAGAAATGAATGTCAGTATATATTTGATCGTATATAAGTATGATGCGAAGTAAGTAGCACTATGCCTCGTTTAAAATTTATTGAAAATCAGAAATTAAAAAACTACTAATTTAAGAACAGCAATTCTTGTAAAAGCTTTTAGTGTTAAATTTAAAAAACTGTTTACGAATATGAGGGTAATTGCATATTAGAATTTGAAATAATGGGTTTATTTATTTTAGAGATTAAAATTTCGCTATTAAATTTTAAATCAAAATTTATAGATTTATAAAAAATAAGCAGTAGTAAGAAGATGTTTTTAAACATAAATTGTTATGTTAAACGATGTTTCAGTGTAATGTATAACAATTATATTTTTTATGCATGCAAAAATATTGGGTGTATGAGATAAAAATGAGAATTTTTTTCAAATTTTTAGCTTTTACTTGAAAAAATTTGTACATTATTAGCTTTTTGAATATTTCTGGCAACATATGGATTCCGAGCCAAAAGAACTACTCATCATCTTGAGGCCAAGAATGAATTAAGCCAATACTAGATACTCTGTGCCAAAGTGAAGCGTATCCCAGAGGGATCTTCCGCATCTATCGAAAGATGTAGTAGTCGGACATACACGATCTGGACTATAAAGCAGCTGAGGCAAAACTTCCCAACCACTTCATTCTAAATACTTTTTAACAGGTATTGCAACATGTGTCTTAGTGTTGTCATAATAAGGGTTTCATGCCTGAGCGTTTTTCGACCAATGCTCGCTTCAACCGAATCAGTTGTGTTCGGTGCTGGTTCTCAGTAATATCCTGGTCAAACTTTAGCAGCTCATAATAGATAGGATGCTTTTTCTCCCACCAAATACAGAGAACTGCCTTTGCGCCATGTCCATTTGTCTTTGGTGTCTATTCGGCTGGATGTCGGGCTTCACATACGATCTCTTTTTTTTGTATAGGGACCAAGCATCATGTCGGGCATCATATAGTACCAAATTTTCCTGCTTTTGAATGAGTTCTGTTCCACGAAAACGTTTTAAACTACTGCTTGAGTTGCTGCCAATGATTTGGCAAGATCTAGTGAAGTTTTACGACAAACCTTCATGGAGTAATGGCTCCAAGTCTTGGTCTTTAAACATTTTTGGCAGGCCTTTTTTTCAAATTAAAGAAGTAAGGCAAAATATCCCGCATTACGACGATTCGTTAGTAGAAAATTCGACATTTTCAAAGCAAAAAATCTTTATTGTTTACACTTTAATATTCAATAGATAAGTGATAATAAATGACAGTTATTAAAAACAAAAGCCGCGTTCAAAAGATACGCCATCTATTATAAATCTCGCATTTTTAAGTCATATACCCAATATATAAACACTTATGTATAATAAAATGTACATCCTACATATATATTTGTAAAAACGTAATTGGAGATAAACAACAGCAGCAGCAATAACATTTAATATCATGCAACATGAATTTGTTATACATACATAGACAGATCTACGAATGTAGTTGTTGCTTTATTCCTATTATAAAATAAGGTAACATGGTACTGGCAATGAAAGTTAATATATTAAATAATCTAGGTGGAAAATTCATGTCCTTGATTAATTTTCCATATAAAAACGGAAAGCACATCTTGGTTTTTCACACATTTTTTTAAAGTCTGCTAGATACGTCAAAATGTTGTTAATAATACTATAATATAATACAAAAATATAAGAAGGTTTCTAAAGCTACCGATAACCCCCTTATCATTATTTCCTTTCGACGATGACCAATTGTATGAGAAATGGTCGGTGCCATCTAGATTTTATAAAGCTGCAAATATAAACTCGACTAGAATGTTGCATTTTTCTTCGAAGCAATTCATGATCTTCTATTAGCGATTGCATAACATTAGAGCTTTTTTTTTCTAAATCTCCTAATTCACAGCTACTTTCGTGTTACCCTTTCAATTGAATTCTCAGCGATTATACGCAGAACATTCGTTAAAATATCATGTAATTACACATAAACAAAATTAAAATTAATTTTTCTCCTTACTGCACCATACAAAAATTAAATGTTGAGAGCCTTTCAAATAACACGTTTCCAGTAAAGTAATGGAAAACGACATAACAGATCGAGCAGATGCAAGCGGACAAATGAACGTGAAATTACTACAAAACTTGATGTTTTTAAGTTTTTTTTTTCTGTTGTTATTATTAAATACATTTATGTATATACAAATACAGTGAAGAGCAAAAGCTAAACATGATATTTTAGCACTAATCCAACCTACTGCCTAACTAGTGGTTGGCACTTTAATCCTTGACGGCTTATTTCTGCTAGATTCTTTTTAAGAGTGTGATCGATATGTTTCCACTTTGTTTCCTTAATAATTCTAGAATGGGATAATTTTTCTGTACAATACATCATTGTTATGAAGTTTGAATACCACATTAAAAATTTGTTTTGTTTTTTTATGGTTTTTATCGCCTTTGATTTTGTGGATCAATATTTTCCGTGTGGAGAACAAAGTGCTTAAGTATTGATTGAATATCCAAATCTTTAATGGAAAGAAAAGTTGTCATGACTATAAAATAATAACTCGAGATGGCTTGTTAAAGTCCATTGAATATCACGTATTCTTATGAGGCTGACTAGCTTTAGTAGAATACCAGTATCCTTTTTACGTTTTATGGAATGAACTCTCGCTTTTATTATATGTTCCTTGATAGAATTTCTACTAATAAAAGATAAAGAAAAAGTCCACCTCAGTCACTGCCGATATCGCTTTATTCTCTACCTGAGGAAATAAGTATATCAGCTGTGTATATTATGCCTGCATAAATCGCGAATGATTTCGTGCATATGGCCAACGCGGCTGTTATTGACGAAGTGCATTCTGGAGATCCAATTTTGTGCCACTTTTTCAAGTACTGCTAGCCGTATTAAACGAAACATTTTGGCTGGTTTATCAACATAAAGCAGTGACTTCACGTGGCCCTACAAGAAATAATCGAGAGGTGTCAAATCGCACACCTTGGAGGCCAATTGACAGGTACATTCTTCGAAATCAAGTTATTGCCAAAGTTTATTTTCAATAAATCGATAGTTGAGGTAGCCGTATGGCACGTAGCGCCATCTCGCCATCTTATTACAACCACAACTCGCCGGATCAATGTGATCTATATTTTCCAACAATGGATCATTAATAGTATGGAATAACACGAACAATGTTGGCCTCCAAGACATCAATTGCTGCTGGTTTATCAGCATGAACTAGTGACTTCACGTGGCCTCATAGGAAATAATCGAGAGGTGTTAAATTGCACGAGCTTGAAGGCCAATTGACAGGTACATTTTTCGAAATCAAGTTATTGCCAAAGTTTATTTTCAATAAATCGATAGTTGAGGTAGTCGTATGGCACGTAGCGCTATCCTGTTGTCACCACATCTCGTCCGAACCAATGTCATCTATAGTTTCCAACAAAAGATTATTGATCATGGTGTGGTAATGATCTTTATTGATCATAGCATGACCTTCGTCTTCATTTTTGAATAAATAATACGGTGCATTTTTCTGAATTTAGTGCATTCAGTAGAGTCTGTTGTGGTGGCCTCACTCCACGTGCGGCAATTTTGTTATAAACAAACCTGTTAAACCAGAAATTAACCTCATCGCTCAACACAATTTTGCGATAAAACAGTAGTATAAGTTGCTCGGAACGATGACTGATTCTCAAAGTAAATTTGGATATTTTTTATCGATTGATTAATGAGGATTTGTCAGAGTATGCTGATCATAAATGTCAAAAAGCGAGAACGGTATGATAGTTCGTTTCACAGTTAACCATTTCGTAAGTTCTATGGGGCTGAAAAAAGCAAGTTTATTACATTAGTGTATATATAATAAAAATAGTAGCATTACTTTCGTTCAAGTTCGAGAACTTCAAACTTTTATTTAGCGTTGCCAGTAATTTATATTTTTGTTTGCTACAGAACAATTTTTTTACTTTTAGTCATTATTAAATTTCATTAAATAGTTAGTTATTTTGTGATATTTGTTCTTACTTTTTAAGGTAATTTTATTTGAGTATATACATATAGTTAGTCAATACCTAGGAGTCAATCAAGTGCTTTGACATTAAACTGAAAGCGATGACAATGGATCAAACTAAAAAATGAAAGCGAGTTTAA
The DNA here is from genome assembly GCA_942486065.2 of Calliphora vomitoria. Lineage (NCBI taxonomy): Eukaryota > Metazoa > Arthropoda > Insecta > Diptera > Calliphoridae > Calliphora > Calliphora vomitoria. Next base: position 108,566,645 of record OW818030.2, on the reverse strand, counting down.
AAAGAAAAGAAAATGGATTTTATTATTTTGCCAAATGAGTCCTTCAAAAATGTGTCAGCCTTACATTATAATTTACACTGCACTGTAAGTTTACTTAAACAAAAGTTGTTGAGTTGAATAACAAATAAAAAAGTATTATCTATATACAACAAAAAAAAAAAAAAAAAAATTAGGCCATCAGCAACATATGTGCTAGTAACTATGAGTAGTAAAGAAAAAAATATTTTAAATAATACAGAAATTGCACACATTAATACAGAATAAGGTCCTAACAGACAATTTTTTTTAATTTAATTTTATATAAAACATAGCAACTTATACGCATTCACACAGAATATGTATAAGCTTTCACGCACAAACTTACGTATGTACATTAGACCTGTGCTCAAAAATGTAATTTCCTTGAGATGGATGATTTAAGGCGAATTGGTTAACGAGAACCCATGCCAAAAATCTATTGATAGTCATCGGTTAAATAATAGTATGTAATAGTATTTTCTCATAAAGTTTGATATTTAAAGTTTTGAAATCTAGAGAAATTTTTCTAACAAGAGATAAAACATTAATTTCGAAATTACATAGACCCTAGATCAGATTTTAAGGCCTTATGAGAAAAACCATTTTTTCTGAAAGCTACGATTTTTTTCAAAATTTTTTAGGAAATTTAAAAAAAGTATCATTGTTTTTCATATTTAACAACTTTAACAACTTTCAGACTTCCGGCACTAGAACAAAATAAGACTCAGCCAAAGAAAATCTTATTTTTAGGGGCTTGTCTAATGTACATGTGTATGTAGCCATATACAATTATTTTGCAATGTAATTTACCACATTATTGCATAAAGACTAAAATCGTACATTATGCAAATTTAATAACACACATTTATGTATGAGTATATGTATGTATGTGTAATAAAAATATATATTTTCATACAAATAGTATGTAGTACATACGTATGTACATAAGGGTGGCCATTATTTTGTACTTTTTCTATTTTCGATGCTTCTATGTATAAAATTGTACTCTGTTATCTAAAAACCAAATTCTAAAAATTTGGAAAAAATCGGACAACGTTTAGAAAATGTACATTTTAATTGAAGTTTTGAAGCAAAAAGTAAAAGTGGTTTTTGTACTTCAGTCTTTTAAATATAAACATCTACTGACTTCGACAAACCATTATTACTTGATTCCAAAAAAATTATGAATATCTCTAATCAGTAATTTTAAATTTTTAAACATTTATATGGGGGTTATAAGTTCATATAAAACTTGTTAATGTCCAATTTCATTACGGTATTAATAATTATAAGACAATAATGAATGTTCAAGTAATTTTCTGAGGATGTATAGGGACTAGGGACACATGTTGGCTGATTTTCACCATACCTCACAGTATAATTCCGGAGTATTTAGAATAATTTGGTGCTAAATTTTATCAGGATTACCGCATAACCAACTTCGCAAACAGTATTCCGGGAGGACTCTCAACAGAGAGTATTTGTAGAACATTTCAGCCAGCTAGCTCCTTTCGTTTGCGCCCTATAAAGATGCAGACGGACGGACATATCTAGATCGTCTCAGAATCTTATGAGGACCCAGGATGCTTTGGTTCTACGACCAATATTTCGATATGTTACAAACGTAAAGACAAAAGGTAAAAAATTTTAAGTTGTAACAGTCGCACAATGGTATAGAAAAACAAGTAAAAAAGTATGGTAGGTCAAACCCAACATTTTTCTTTCAAAATTTCGGAAGTGGGCCTTATATGGGAGCTATGACCAATTATGGACGGATCACCATGAAATTAGATGGTGTGATTAACGTCTATATGAACGTTTATCACATCGCATTTTATGTGTATACCAACATTTTTAGGAGCTAAAGTGATTATCGGAACCAGGCCTTATATGGGAATATAAATAATTATGGATATAATAAGGAGGGAAATATACATATATGTTACATCTAAACGCTTAGTCCGGTTTGAATGAAATTTTACATGCGCAGAAAGAAAGTGTTCCTTAGATAAATTTTTGAATTTGGAGCTCATGTGACCATCAGGGGCATGACCATTGAATCTTCTACAATTATCTCTTATAGCTTACTTAGGAGATATTCGCATTTGAAAATTAAATTTTCAACATTTTTGTATTTTAAAACCGGGCCCAAATATTCCCGATTTCTTTAGTTCTTCCTTTATTGGACTAAAGACGATTGTATATGTCAAATAAAAAATGACCATTAAAACCATTACTGTCTCTAAAGTTATATGCATTTCAATTTTAAAAATACGATTTTTTGCTTTTTTTTGGATAAAAGTACTTTTTTTCTTTTTAAGTTATCTAAAAAATTTCTATAGAGATCTAATAGGTTCTTATGATTTTTGAAAAGCCAACTTTATATTAAATATGCTAAAAGAAAAAAAGTTGAAAATGTTTGATACCGAGTGGACCAGTTTCATATAAAGAACGCCTCTTTTGTATGTAAAATTCTATTTTAGAAAAAAAATTCTCAAATCGCATAGTCGGTATCTAAATATAATAACCTATTTCAGATGGCCGAATATGTTCTTAATTATTTTGTAAAGGGTTCCGATGGATATTATAGCCAAAAAACTAAAAATCCCACTTTTGAGATTTTTCAAAACTTTTTTGGGAATTGCGGGATTCCTTATAACAATTTTAAAAATTTGCTTTTACTTTTCCATTTTTAATTTAAAAATCTATATAAATGTAAAACTTTTTTAAAATATATTTATAAATAAAAATTTTATTTCAATTTGAGAAATGGCTATCTTTGCAAAAACTCAATAAAAAGCGTTTCTTCTCATATTTTTCAAAAAAGTATTCCATGAATTTTTTATTTGTCAAAAGTTTTACATATTTTTGAAAAATAGCCGATATCCCACATCCACTGATATATAAAATGTCTATTTTATTTTTTTTGATGTGACAAATTAATTGGGGAAAATTTAACTACCTGTTGTTATCAAAAAACTGAAAATTTTGAAAATTTAATTTTCAAATGTATCTCCTAAATAAGAGATAATTGATAGCTAAGATTTTTTGTAGAGCTCAGAACACAGAGGAAGAAATAGAATCGTTTTAAAAATTTAGTATGTCCTAATTTGGGCACCCCTGACAAGACCGGTCAAAATTGACAACTTAAACTCGACAATACTTTTTCTTTGTGCTTGTCAAATTTCATTCAAATCGAATTAAGGATTTAGAAAATACAGTTTTATTTCCCTCTTATTATACCCTTCACCTTCGTGAGAAGGGTACATATTAGTTTGTCATTCCGTTTATAATTATATATTCTGGATCCTTATAGATAGCGCAGTAGATTAAGCTATGTCCGTCTATCTGTCTATTGAAATCAATTCAAAATCAGATACCTTCGGGATACAAACCTTCAATAGTTCTGTCAGACATGCTTTCGAGAAGTTTCCTATTTAAAATTAGCTGAATCCGTCTATAAATAACGGAGACATGAGCAAAAATCCGAGACAACCTCTGAATATTTCATCAAAAAAAGACAATTTATTGCATGATTTGACCAAAAAGTAACAAAACGTATGTTTGGATGTGTGTTGGTTTCATTGCTTTGCGTATTTTGCTTTTGTTTTTTTTTTTTGGAGTTGTTGTTTTTATACCCTTCGCCTTCGTGAAAAGGTTATATATTAGAATCTGTTCGTTAGCAATTAAAGCCTAGTACTCTGTTCATATTTGCGAAAAATTATCTTTTTTTCATGCGAAAAATTGTATATGCAAAAAATTATCAGATGTTGGTTTTAATTTCGTGCGAAAGAAATGCTGCTTATGTTATTTAGTGTGGAAAAATAAAGTTGCCAGATATATTTCACATGTTTTCTACAATAAGAACAGGGTACTGTTTTTGCGAAATTATTTCGCATTAATTTCTATACAAATATTTTATATGTAGTTTGACAGCATTTTGCACAAAATTTTGAACAGAGCACAAAGCATAAATGTAAAATTTTTAAAAGTTTTCTTGATATATTTTGGATGCTATACGCCGAAAGTGGGCAATTAATGCATCCACAACAAAGGTGAAGGGTATATAAGATTTGACATAGCCTAATATAGCACTTTTACTTGTTTTTCTATATCACTGTGAGTCGTAGCTATTTTGGGTTATTTTGTGGACTAATTTGAAATTAGAGAATTTCGAGGAAACAATATTCCATGTTGAAAATCTGTGCAGTAAAGTTTGTAAAAATATTTATAAATTCTAACACGTATTACAAAATTTTTTTTTTGGAATTTAATTTGATCGTAAAAACTAAATTTTTATGAATTATAGTCCAATATATATGTATTCGAAATTATTTTGAACTGTATTTTTGACTTTGTGTTAATATGTTTTAAATATGTCCAAGTAAGAAAGTAAAAATTATTTCTGGGAGTTTTAGCACATTTAAATTTACTAAACAATTAAGAAAGTATAGGCGCTTAAGTCCGACCATGCAATACCCTACATTGAGTAAATGAGCAAAAATATTTCTCTTTAAAAATTTCTATTATTTTGTGATTGATTTTTGGAAATGGTCCTTATATGGAAGCTGTGACTAAATATGTACCGATCGTCTTGTGTGATTTTTTTCTCTATGAAACTTATTTCTGTTGAATTTTATTTGGATGCCAAACTATTTTAGAGGTTTTAATAAAATACACAACCTTCATTTAGCTAAAATTCTCGCTTATAATTTTTAGATGACAGAACAAATTTAGATCTTGCAAGCTTTGAAAATAAGAGCCGCCTTAATATACATATGTGTATGTGCATAATATTCTCTTATGGCCATTAAAAGTCCCTTTACTTCATTATGCGTAAAATTATATTAAATGTTTTTATGTTTCTCTGAATGCAAGTAAGTACTTATGTGAGTTTTGTATTGTGAACATACAACAAGTTTTAGCAGAATAAGGAATGAGAACAGTCGATTTACATAGCGATCGAGTATAAATAATCTTTGTAATATCAATTTTAATAAAGGCAAGATAAAGGTAGGATTTATAGCTAAAACTTCATAGATCGTACATGAGAATATAGATAAATAGCATATTTTTCAAACAAAATATAAATTCCATTATTATACATTTAAATTTGTTAAAATATTTGAAAATTTCTAAAATGTTCCACTTACTATTTAGTTAGACTCCTTCTTTTTGTTTTACACATACGCATAAATAAGTATGTCTGCTTTTGCTCCTGGTTATATTTCACAATTTGTAACATACATACATACAACTGTATGTTAGCATGAAGTATAGTTTTCATGTGTGGGGTCATAACTGCATGTGTCTGCGTGTAATTTTGCATCAAAAGTAATATACCATAAATAATATTTTTAAACTGAAATTATTATGCCCCATTAATTCAAATAATTATTAACATAAATGTTGTTCTTTAATCATGATTTCACAGGCAGACGTACATACTATTGCTGTAGTCTTCATTTGTCGGTCTGTATGATTTCTGTGTATGTGTGCATTTGTCTTACACTATCTTTACTTTCCATCTTGCATATTGAAAAATTAAAGGAACTTAATTTATAATGACTTTTTTATGGCATGTAAAACTACTTGAGTTTTTTTTTTTTTTTTGGAAAATTGTACACAAGGAAACAAAAGTTATTTTTGTAATACTACTTACACAGATTTTTTATTATAATTTTCAAATAAATTAAAATGAAATTAGTATGAGACATATCCTTGCTTTTGAATAGATGAATAAACCATAAGAATTCATCCTAGAAATTGCGTTTCAACTATTGAATCTCATTCCATCTCAAATCATGCAAAAGTAGTTTAGAAATCTCTCTGTTTTAAAGACACAGGTAAAAGACCTGTTTTTACACTTCTGAATTTGAAACGTACCAAATTGCCAACAAATTTAAATATTGTTACGAAGTTGAATTATCAGTTTGAATTTAACAGTCTGTAATGGCTATTTGCAACATTCATTATATCTACAAACACTTCCGTCAGTAGAAACTTCTGCTTGATAACACGATGTTATTAACAATATTTCTAAGTATGACATTAACTGTTAAGCAGCCTTAAAACATCTAAGTGCTCACTATGGAAATAGAACATTAGAGTTTTTTTCCTTTACAATATTCCTGAGACTTCTAGAAGATGGCGAAAGTCTGTTTATTATAATAGTAACTCTCTTATAATAAACACACTTTTGTCATTTTCTAGAAGTCTCAGGACTTGTACATTTTAATAAATAGAGTGGTGGAAAAAACAACAAATTATGCTTTTAAAAAAAATTTTTAATATTTTTAAGTAAAAATATAAAAAAAAAATTAAATTTTTTTTTTTCAAAATTTAAAAAAAAAAATTTTTTTTTTCAAATTGTTTTTCAAAATTTAAAAATTTTTTTTTTTTCAAAATTGTTTTAAATTTTTTTTTTCAAAATTTTTTTAAAAATTTTTTTGTTAAATTTATTGAGAAAAAAAATTAAAAAAAAAGATTGTGGTAAAAAACATATTCGGGTTAAAAAATTACTATAGCCTTATTGCAATGGACTTTGAAATATCTATCATTAGATATCCATATTGTCTTTATTAATGACTTAGTAATCCAGATATAGATCAAAATAGGCCAAAAATCGAGGTTGTCCCGGTTTTTTCCCATTTGTGGGCCGATTTCAAATAGCGACCGAGCCGGAAGAATTCCCTATAGATATATCAATTATGTTTGTAAGTTATTTGGGGGCTATGTAAAGTTGATTTCAACATACAGAGAGACAGACGGACATAGCTATATCGACTTCGCTATGTACAACGATCCAGAATATATATACTTTAAGGGGTCGCGAATTAAAAATGTAGAAATAACAAATGGAATGACCCTGCCACTCATGGTGAAGGGTATAAAAATAATTTATTTATTATTTTTAATAATTTTTTATTTTTCAAATTTAATGAACTCATTTAAAAATTCATAAAAAAGTGATTTTCTTTTATATATCAAAAGTAATTTTTTTAATATTTTTGAGTTTTATAACAAATATTTTAACAATTATTCGGAGTTAGAGTTTTCGGAAGTAAGGTTTGGTAACTCATTCCCATTTAGAAGAAGTTTGTGAATTATGAACTAAAAGCACAGTATCCAAGTATAGAGTATTGATAATCCTTACTCGTGCAAATGTTTCTATCACTCTTAAACTTTCTCACTTTCTCACTTAAACCAAATTCAGATTGTTCTTTAATCTTGGAGTTGCCCCACAAATTCCGAAAGCCAGTGATGATGACTCCACTATGGTATTAAGTATTTTTCCGTCGATCATCGTCAAATGTAATTCATATTTGAATTTGTGTAATTCATATTTGAATTTTCATATTTGAATTTGTGTAATTCATATTTGAATTTTCAACCTTAGCCCGAACAAAGTCTGGTGATTCTTTTTAAAAAATTGTTTTAATAGGTCTGCAAAACCTAGTTGAGGAAGGCTGATTATTTTCATTGTTGGATTCATTGTTTATTTGCAAAGTTACAATACATACCGCAAATAAATGTTCATCAATTGCTCCAGTTTCGGGTACACTTAAGCATGGTAGGTAAGTAAAGTAACCACTGCTATCACCACACCCACAATTTCACCATATTGGATCAATTTATATGAACTTTTTGTGTAGCCTCCATCAACATATAAAGCCAAAACTTCCTCAGGTTTTAAGGTATAGATATTTTTGGCTAAAAGTCTACAGTTTTAAGCATTTTTGAAGAATTGTAAAAAATTTCTTTTTCCACCCTTGTGAATTGTAAGGACTAACGCGAGGTGCTACCACTAACTCTTAGTTCGGGTTTTTATCAACGATAGATGCATTTTTTGTTTTTCTCTCTGAAAAGAGTTTTTGTTTACGTCGACCAATGCACTATATGTAATTTATTTACTTATTTTTTTTCTTCATGGACCAGCACTCAGGGGATGACCCCTACTTATGCAAAACATTGCGTTGGAAGTAGAAAAATAGGGTATGGGAGGGAGGAAAGAGGGAGTAGTGTTTGTGGACATTCAATTTGAACTTTCCTACATTGAAAATGACAGGAAACACTTCAGCTGAAAGTTTGTTCCACATACGTACAGTACGGCTAAAAAACGGATTTTGCGTGTAGTGTGTTGTGCGGTACACTGGCCAATCGACCACAAAGGGATGTGTTCTTGATTAAAAGGGAACTTGTTCCTGCAGGTATCAGGAACTTGTTCCTGTGGGTGTCAGGAAGAAGTTCCCTAATTTGATCAGAACTCATTCCATTGTAATATCGATGGAACAGTGACACGCAGCCTACATTACTACGGTGCTTTAGCGAATCAATAGAGTTGGATACCCTACTGTCACCGATGATCACCTTCGCTCTTTCCTGTACGCGATCGAGAAGCTCCAAAATAGACTTTGAAGCACCGGTCCATACATGGGAGTTGTATTCCATTTTCGGTCGGTTGGAGTGAAGTAATTCTTACACCGTTTCAGAAATCCGAGACACTTGAATGCTTCTTTCGACACTTGAAAAATGTGTTTAGACCAGCGGACATCACATTGTATTCTCGTGCCCAAAACATCAAGAGTGTCCGATGCCACTATATTTACACCATCCATAAATAGAGATGAAGCGACATGGTCTGTCGTTCGTTTGTGTGTCAACATGCAACATTGAGTCTTCCGAGCGTTGAAAGCGACTCTATTCGCTCGACCTCATTCAGAGATTGTCAGAAGGTCCCGATTAAAGGAATAATTCATATTTTGCCTCATTGCCCCAATCTCCGACAGGCTTGGTCTGTAACTGAATGAATATGAATTGCAAATGTTGCTGTCATCTGCAAACGAATAGATAGGGTTGGAAGTTTGACGCAGAAGGTCATTTAGAAATATAAGAAATAGAGCAGGAGAAAGAACGGAGCCTTGCTGTACCCCTGAATTTTTCTTGAACTCTTTTGATGAGATCTCATCTATAACAACTCGTATAATGCGATCTCTGAGAAAGCTCGATATAAATCGAGAGAAGTTGATACCGACACCAAAAGCAATAAGTTTTGCAAAAAGCGCACCATGCTATACTCTATCAAACGCTTTAGAAATATCTAGGGTCACCACTTTACTTTCGTCTTGCTTGACTTTCCGATAGGAAGTCTAACAAGTCTCTCGTAGAGCATCTTTTACGAAAGCCATACTGCCGGACGCTGAGTAAATTGTTGGACTCTAAATATTTCCAAAAATGGTAGTTAACCATACTCTCCATAACTTTGGAAAGTGCAGAACAAATTGCTATTGGGCGATAATTTTCAGGGTAGTTAGCCTCTCTCTTTTTAGCAAATTGGCGTTACATTAGCAACCTTCCAACATACTGGTAATACGGCGGTACGGTATGAAGTGCTGAAAAGGTTAGCTAATGGACGAGCTAACTTTGAAGAGCGCTGTTTCAAGACCATAGAGACTTATTTGTGTTGAGATCCGATAAAAGCATTTTAACTGCACGAGCTCGAAAGAATACATTTGTCATAGTTACTAATACTCTTTCGAGTTCCGGCAGTGATTGATCGATTTCCGGCATGTGAGAATTACTTGCGAATAATTCAGCTAAAAGGTTAGCTTTACCCACCGGGTCAGTGAATGTTTGGTCATCCTTTAAAAGAGTCGGAATTGAAAAACTAGCATTATCCTGTACTATTTTAACGAATGACCAAAAGATTTTACTACCACTGGGAGCAGTAAGAACTTTAGTACGAAGGCGTTGCTCGTATAAAGCTTTTTCGCGTCTTAATTGAAGATGTATAAACAGTGCAATTAGGTAGAATTTTTAAGTATATTTAAATAGTTGAAAAACAAACATATGCTTAATAGTTTAAAAAAAAAGATTTTGTAAAAAAAATTAGTTTTTGATAAAAAAACTCAGAATTAAAATTAGAAAGTTGGCCCAATTTGGCCGGGTTTAAACTACCAGAAGCGTGTTAAATGAAGAATTTTGAGTTTAATTTTTCAATTTCATGTTGCAATTTTTTGCGATTTTTGAGAAATATCATTTTTCGTAGGCAGCCTCCGCTTGCAAAATAGCGAACTTGCGGAAGTTGGTTGGATGAGCAAAAGAATATCTTGGATGAATGAGAGAGTTCCCGCCATTTTGAATCTGAAAAATTTTACCTCAGATTCGAAATCAACAATCTTGAATTCCCCCATATACCGATATTCATGCAAATCGGAAGACATTTAAAATTTATGCCGCTTTATTGGATCCGCCATTTTGAATCTGAAAAGGTTTAACTCCGATTCGAAATCAGAAACCTTGAATACCCCTATATACTGACTTTCATTTAAATCAGATGACATTTTAAAATTTATGCCACCATATTAGATTCGCCATTTTGAATTTGAAATATTTTACCTCAGATTCGAAATCAGCAGCCTTGAAAACCCCCGTATACCGATTTTCATTCTTGGTCAGTGATTCCTTATGATTTTGACCACAAAAAAAAGTGAAATTACCTATAGTGCAATGGCTAGTTCAGGAACAATCTCCATCTAACCATTCCTTAATTCGCCGTAAACATGACGCTATGATCCTAGGACAAGTTGTCCACTTTAACCGAAGTTTACAAACAAAATATCTTTTTTTGTTTCCGAATTTATTGCAATTGAAAAATGCACGATTTGTCACCGCCAAAAACTTGTTTGTTAGTGGAGGTTCACTGTGCCATATTATAAAAAGGGTGCAATTCGAATCTGACAAACATTGCAGCGAATCCTGTCGAATACACCCAATTTTTGTTCCACAGAGACGCCGTCAAATTGGTTATTTTTCTTAGTGTACTGGTCGATTTTATTTGCAATAAAAAAAATCCGGTTTATTTAAAGAGTATATACTAGGGTATTCAATCGATTAACCGTTAATCGGTTAACCGATTAATTTTGGTCGGTTAACTGTTCGAATAATTTAAAATTACCGATTTTCAAATAACAAATAAACCGATTAATTTGTGTCGATTAACCGATTAACCGAAATTTATATTTTTTTGCACTATATATAGAAATATAGTTTTAAGCACACACATTTCATTTCTTAACTCACACAGACCATATCTGTAATAATATAAAACAAAAGACAGTTCTCAAAAAAGTAATATCGAACCTTTGAAAAGTGGTTTTCAGAGTGAAAGAAAAAATACAATTTTCAATAGGCAACAAGAGTGATATATATTTGTCCCTCTTTTTAAACCACAACCATTTTGACATTTTCTTTTGTTGGTTTTCTATTGCCATATTACTGGAACTGTGTAATTTGTGGTTTTCTAGAAGTATAGCACAAAAATTAAAAGTAAGGAATTTGCAAATGAACCTTTTTCTAGAATGTACTATGATTAACTTTGTCCTAATGAGTCGGAGGACGACATGATAATAGATGAAACTAAAGACATAACTGAAACGAGTCTTTTATCAGAAACTAATTAAAGTATTCCCAATTGAAAAACTCCAAAAAGGACTCCAATGCACAGTGGATAATATAAGGTGTATGCATCTCATAATTGATTTTGGCAAATTTTTGAAAAAATGTTGGACTGTTTTTAATTTATTCGAACTTTTTTCGAAAAAGTTTAATAACTTTTGCAAATATAAACCTATTTTAACAAGTAATGTCTCGTTTTTTCGCTATAAACTTGTCTTTAAAACAATGTTCACAAAAAGTATGTTTTCATAGAAAAAAATTAAAATAAGTATTGTTGAATTTGAAAAATTACAAAAAAAAAATAAAAAAATAAAGAAAATGCTAAACTTTTTATAAAAACTTAAATAATTTCTTTATGAAAGATTAATTCCTTGCCTCTCCATAATTGTTTAAAATTTTAAATCGGTCTAAAAATGTGTAAATTAGAGGTATTAAAGTACTACAGTTTTTAAAAAAAAAATTCAAAATGTTGAGGGTGTTTCAAAATCTTTGAAAAAGGTTTTAAAATTTAAACTTCGAAAGCATTTTTTTAAAGTATTATACATTTGCTACCAATGGAGTTGTATTTTAACTCTACTGTAGCTGAATATGTTTTTCAAAAAATGCAATCTTTGGGCTTTGTAAGGTTGTATTTTTCCCAAAAAAAAAAAAAAAACTAAGCTAAACGGCTGTTAACAAATGTCAGTTATTAATACTATTAAAACTAATGAAAAAGTACGTAAAAACACCTATTTTACTTGTCTTAACATATCACTTTTATACAAAAGCTAAAAAAAATCAAAAATGTATTTTTAACCGTTCATTACTTTTTTTATTACGATTCGATTTTTAAGATTAAAAAAGCAAATTAAAGCATGAAGTCCCACCTATTCAACAAAAAAAAAAAAAAAAAAAAAAAATAAAAAAAAAATTTTACAAAAATCCTCATCCATTTAAAAGTTACAGATTTTTGATCCGAAAATGACCAAAATTTTCCAATGGTATTGAGAATTGAGAATTTTATATGAGAAATTGGATATTCTTTACATTTGATTTCTCAAGTTTTATTAAATCTAATGAAAAAATCGTTTAAAAGGAAAACATTTCAATTATATTCTTTTTCAAGAGCTTGTTTCAGAAGATCTCACTAAAATCCTAAAGAAACTCACATGTGTATAAAAAAGGATCTCAGATGCCATATTTATACCCTACACCACCATAGTGGGGAGGGTATAATGGATTTGTGCAGATGTTTGTGACGCAAAAATATTAGTCTAATACCCACCTTAAAGTATACCGATCGACTCAGAATCTCTTTCTGAGTGTAATAATTACACTCTTTGTTGAATTGTTATGAGATCTTTGTTTTTTATGATTTTGTTGTTTTTATTTATAAAATGCTTAAATAAGTATACAAAATTTGTGGTTCCATTTTCAATTTAAAATTAAAATAAAAATTATTCGGTTAATCGAATAATTTAAAATTAACCGATTATTAACCGATTAAATCTAAACCCCGATTAATTATTTGCTCGATTAACCGATTAATCCAGAAACCCGATTAATTGAATACCCTAGTATATACCACTGTTTTTAAAAGGTAAACACGTAACAATATAACAGGAGAAATTAATATTTAATAATATTTTTATAATTTTTCTTTAGATCTCATGTTTATTTTTGGGAATATAAATTGGATTTTTTTTTTTAATTTTTTCAATGATTTTGTACAAATGACTTTAAGGCCACATAACGTATACGTATTATCAACACCAAACCAAATATTAAGTATACGCCTGAGTTACGCCCAATAATTCCTTCTAGATTAAACATTACAACTGTCTACCCGTTAAAAGCAATTACATCTTTTATAATAACATCAATAACATTAAAACCAAGCAAATAACAATAAAGACATCTTTCCACCCAGAAATGTATAGCCAATTTAAGGAAAAAAGTAATAAATAGTAAATTGTTAATATCGATAGTGGTAATAACCATTAAGACAATGAAATAAACTATAAAAAAATTAAGTTTTATTCTTGTTAATTTTCCGCTAGATTTAATAATTCAAAGTGCAACGAAAAACTCATAAACAAAAAACAAGGTTTTTTCCTTAAGAAAGTGTTGGCATTAGCAGACACTAAAAAATAAAGTGCAAAAAATAAAAAACAAATTAAAAAGAATAAAATTTTTCTTAGCTGCATATTTTAATTAACATTTTTGAGGAGGAAATGTGCATTGCTGAATTATTTGGTGAGCAGTTAAATGTACTCCTAGAAGACGATGGACATGATTTACTCAGGCTGCTAGTAGATTTTAATGGTTTAACATTTTTTAATTGTGGTTTATCATTAGAGAAAAATTGCTTTAGACCTTTACATTAAGGACTAAACACTTTTAGGATATTGAAAAAATATAGGAAAAGCTGTATTGAATTATAAATTGACCCATCTATTTCCTACACATACTAAAGCATCTAATATATATTTTTGCTTACAACAAAACTAATTCCATTTTTTGCAATTTGCTCCCGTTTTTTTTTTTTGCAAAAACTAAACTTTATATTTATGGTAGTGAATAAATTTCCGACTTCCTAATCTCCCTCCTCCACCTTCATCACTAACTATCGGGCGATTAACGCTTGATTGTATAGAGTTTTCATATTAAAATGAAAAGCTAATTTGCATTATATTTTTTTTTCTCTGCTTTCTTCAACTACACCCTCAATTTCATTTAAAGTTTTTTTTTTTTTTCTAATTCAAATTAAATCATTAGGAAAATTTTGCACAAATTCACATTGCACAGGATTCAACATATTTTGTTGTATTTTGCTGTGTATTTCCTATAGATACGACTGCTTGGTGGCGCCATACACTTCAAACCTCATCAACACTTGGTAGAGAAAAGTTGCAAAGAGGGGCGGGGGGGAGTCAACAAACAAAAACAATCCAAACGAGAAAATAACTAAAAGTAGGTGTTGTATGGAAATGAAATGTATTTAAAGTAAATTGTGCTGACTGCTATGGAGTGGGTTGGAGTGGAAAAGTTTTTTTTTTGTTTGTTTCATACCATTACAGCTGCTATAGTGATTCCGTTCATTCGTCAGTCATTCAGTTATTCGGTCATTCATTCATTCATGCATTCATTGCTCTAAGAGGCATCCCATTAAATCGCATTCAGTAAAATATGATGGCGTTGATGTATTTGTTGCTGTGGCATAGTTGGACCAGTGGCCAACAATATAAATTATTGTCACTCATATACATGTACACACAATTTTACAGTAGTAACAGGAATGTAAAATCGAATATATAGAAAATGGTTGTTAGTATGCAAAATATAAAAAAAATTGACAAAAGGAACTTTTAATACATTCATTACCACCTTCAGTATTTAGGTATTGTTTTTGTGAATACGGAGGTTGAGCTCTACAAGGAAGATTTTTTAACATAGAAAATTGTCAGAAGGTTTGTAACATATTTTATACCTACTCTTCAACTTTTCATTATATTTCCCCACTGAAGTTATTGTTAGGCTTTACAAATTAAATGATTATTTTAACCTTTCGATGTGAGCTTTGATGCGGTTACTAGACCACTACTATTTTATTGACCTCGTAGAAATCACTAGACACGGCCTTACACTAAATGATCTTTGAGCAAGCATTAAAAAGAACCCAGCAGTTGGTGATTGTCCCGAACTGGTGATTTTACCTATCACAGAGTGACAACTAGTTACGTTACTAGTTATTTAAACACGTATATGTCCATAGCTGATTTAAAATAGTCAACTTACCGGTTACAAAAAAGCAACTAACTTACTAGGTACCTAACTGGTTACTGGATCAGCTAAATAACTGGTAACATGTACTGGTGCTAATTCACTTCAAATAATCAGTTAAAAAGATATCTCAGACACAGTCCAACAACCGATTGAAAAAGTATTTTGTTTTTCTTTTCAAGTTATCTAAAAAATTTCTTGTAAGATGTATACAAAATTTATACTTTTTAAAAACTAACTTTACATTTAATATTTTAAATAAAAATAAATTTGAAAATTGTTGATAACCCTCGGTATCAGCCAGATCCATCCAAAAAATGCCAAATTTTTATGTAAAATTCAACTTTAGGGATAAAATTCTCAAATCGCATAGATGATATCAAAATACGGTAACAGACTTTAGATGGCCAAATATGTTCTTAGTTATTTTTGTAAAGGGTTTCAATAACCCCGTCCCTGGTATAGATATTATAGCCAAAAAACAAAAAATCCCATTTTTGCGATTTTTCATCACTTTTTTGGGAATTGCGGGATTCCTGAATATAAATTTAAAATACTTAATACAAAAGTTGTAAAATTTTTTATTATGGATTTTACACTGTTTTAAAGTTCAGAATACGGGTATAAATATGAAATATCTTCTGTTATATTTTTACTTAAATATATTAACGAAATAAATAGTTTTTATTGTTGTTTTATGCTTTAATGTTTTTTGACGTTTAACTAAAATCCCGAAGTCCAGAAAGATCCCGAAAAATATCGATATTTACATATCAAAAATCCCGGAATTTGTAAAACCCAGTCCCGTTTGGCATCCCTAGTATTAATTACTTCGTAAATATTAAAAAAAATACTTTTTACAAATTTGGCTTTTTCAATATTTGGGAATGCCCATATGCCAGTTGAAAAAACAAATATCTAATGATTTCTATGTTTGCTACTTGCTTGTTGTACACAAAAACATTTGTTCTTTGATAGGTCAGATGTATGTGTCTTGCTCTATCGCTCTAGAGATCCCTGTTCAAGTCAGTATGTGGGCGGCCTGTTGTTTTTTATTTTTTCAAGTTGTAAATGCAAAATTTTTGGAAAATAATCTAAAATAATCAAAAGTAATCATTGAAAATAGTCGGATTTTTTTTTTGATTATTTTTGATTATTTTCTCGTAATTGTTAGTAATCTTGATTACTTTTGGATTATTTGTAATCGTAATCAATTAGTAATCCTGCGAATCTGAATATAATAGTAATTTAATTATTACTTTACCCTTCGAAAAAAAGTAATCTAATTACTAATTATTGTGATTAGTAATCATTATTTAATAGCTATGATTTCACCTAGCTCCCATACAAAAGTCCCCCGGAATACTGTTTGAGCAGTCTGTTGATTGTATGGTTATCCTGATAAAATGTTGCACAAATTAGTTACAAATACTCTGAATTTATACTGTAAAGTATGGCGAAAATCGGGCAACATTTGTCCCTAGTCCCCATGCAAGGTTCCGTTCAGAAAATTAGTTGAATATTCATAATCTATATCCCTTAATGCATATTGCATATTGTTGCCAATTGTCTACATTCCAGTTCCACTTAATTTTAGACAAACATAAGTTTGATACTAATTCAGATTTTCCGTCAGCAAAATCAAATGGAGTACGATAAGTTTCAGCTAAAGAAATTCTAAATCAAAGTAAAGTTATAGGAAATATAATGAATAAAACTCAAATAAATAGTTGATACTTTATAGAAAAATAAAAGTAAAAATCATGCATTTAAGGGATATACTTATATAAAAAGAAGTGTACACTTTTATGTCACCACTAACTGCGGAAATGTTACGTTGGGGATGGTCTGTAGATTGCAATGATATTATTGTCATTGTGATTTTCCTCAACCATTACCCGTGATTCCACGATCGACACCGGCGTATGAGATCGATGCTTGCTTGAAATCATATTTTCTGTGGCGACATGTCCAAAATTTGATACTGAACATAAATATGCGTGCTCAGTTGCACAGTAATCAACCCGAAGATCGGTTCTCACGGCAATTGTTAGAAATCGGAAATGGCAAAATTCGAATCGATAATACAAATGGATTGCTTACTTCGTCCAGCAATTTGTGTACAATTCTACAACGCGTTTTCTCAAATATTATTCAAAATTACAGGAATCACGATTGATTGAGAAAACACGCAATACACGCACCAAAAAATGTGCACGTCAACATAATTAATTATCAAATTCAAGAAAATTTATCAGGTTCAGTGACGTCATACAAATCTGTTGATACCACTATGAATCAAGATGACATAGTCAATTATCCAGTTGAATTTTTAAATTCATTGGAACCGCCTGGTATGCCACCGCATTCTTTGAATTTAAAGGTCGGCTCATCTGTTATATTACTGCCAAATTTAAATGCGCATAAACTGAAAGCCACAGTATTGACTAGCAAAGAGAAGTTGTGCTTATACTACATATTCCACTAAAACCAACAAACATACCATTTGAATTCAAGCACTTGCAATTCCCAGTACGTCTATCATTTGTCATGTCCATCAACAAAGCGCTAGGACAAACGCTTCAAGTATGCGGATTGAATTTGGAGGAACCGTACTTCTCTCATGGGCAGCTAAATGTGGCCTAATCAAGAGTTGGTTATAATAAGACCTTTAAAAAACAAATTCTTGACATTTTCATATAAAGAACTTTTTATTATTTTTAGTGTTGTGAATCACTATAGACCCAACTTACATTTATAGTGAAAAATTTTGTTTTGTAGGTGACAAGACAAAAAAGTTAAAGGCAAAACAACGATTATTCTATGACCACCATGAATACATAACAACGTTTGCTGGGTCAGCTAAATGTCTTATAATAATTAATATCGTTATGAAATTGGACAAAAACATGTTATAAATAAACCTTAATCTTTCTACCAACTTTTGTGAGGATCGGTTCATAATCAACGTTACCCCCCATATAGCCCCTATATCAGAAAAATATTTTATTGTCACTTAATGATGGTGGGTATACAATATTCGGCTCAGACAAATATAACGCTCTTACTTGTTTTCTTTACCATTCTCTTTATATATTCTCTACAGGCAATATAAAAGGGGATCCATTGAATGGACTTAAGTGAATTAAACTATTGTTTGGAGTGAAAATATATTGAATAATACATTTATTTGGAATTAGACATTTCAGACTGGCATTTTTTCTGACACCTGTCTTCAAGACTGACTTATTTTCACAGGAGTAAAGGCGACTGGAAAAAGGCTATTTTGGCATTGGCTACCTTTCTGATTTATTCCCAATCGTATCCAAGATACTTCTTTACCTACTCCTTTACCAATTTGCTTTTAGTCCCTCTGACTCATCATTTTAAGTATCGCAATGTATTCTTAAATATATTATTTTAATTTCTACTGCTATCAGTACAATACATTTCACTGCTGTTTCCATTTGTGGAGTTCAATTAATACTCTTGTATGATGTGACTGACCTAAGGACTGTGATCGAAAAATTCTTAATAAACGTTTTTCATTAAAACTTATAACCCAAGTATTATTTGTTTTTTTTTTTTTATTTTTTTTTTTTTGAACAAGTTACCTTTGTAAAGCATGTCAGTTATTATGTTTGATGTCAATTATGTTCATTTGTTGTTAATATGATTAAAATGAGTGACGAGAAAAACTTGAGTACTAAAATTATTTAATATTTCAACAAAAACCCAACTTGGTCCTACAAAAAGTTGTCCAAACAATTAAGAGCCTGGCATAAAACTGATCCCAATGTTATTAAGCAGTATCGTGAGAACTTTTCCGTTGATAAATAACCTGGTTCATGTAGAAGAAATGGTCCACATGATGTTTCTAAAGCCATAAATAGATAGCATTTTGAAAAGAACTCCCAACAAATCCGGTAGAAAAGCCTCCTGATTATCTCAGTACTCGGAATATTTGGTAAAAAAAGTTAAAGCCAATGCAAGTTTAAAATCATGCAAGGCTCAAGAAGTTCCTAACAGGAACTATGCTAAGATTTTACAGGCCGAAGACAGAGCACGGAAATTGAAGTCAAATTTTATACAAAAAATAAACCTGCTGCATAATGGATGACGAATCGTAGGTATGGAAAAATTTTCTCAGCTTCCGGGTCAATATTTTTATGTTGCTGATGCTCGAAGGAATGCTGTATAAAAGTTAAGGACCCAAAAGCAAAAAATTATACCAAAAAATGCTTGGCATAGTAAGAACAATAATGTGGTATTTGTACCAAGAGAGGTCCAAACTCCCTGGAGCTAAGGCCAGTGAAGAGATATTGGGCTCTTGTTAAAAGAAAATTGAAGAGCACAAAAAAGGTGTCCAAAAGTGTGGTAGATTTTAAACGGAGATGGACTACGTGTTTTAGCAAAGTGACGAAAAGCACTATAAAACCTTAATGAAAAATGTTCATAAATTCATGGCTATAGATTAGAACTATGAAATAATATTTTTTGTAAACTGCAAATAAAAAAAAAATAAAAACTGTAAGTTTAGTGGTTTCGTTTGTATTAACATATATGTATGTTAAGATTTGTTCGATCTCAGTCCTTAGGTTTATTGATATTTAACACTACAGTATTCTCTTAACTTTCGCCCGCTAAGACTACATAGGTAACAGAATTTATACATCAAATCGAAACTCTAAACGTTTGCATCCATAAACAAGAATTGTCGGTCCAATAGTATACTTTGATTATATTTGTGTACATGTGACAGTCAAATTCATTAAGAGGTAAACCAGGTTATCTGCTTAACCAAGGTTCTACAAACATGCTATCTAAATGACATTGAATACCCCTACATAGAATTTATCGATCAAGGTTGTAAGTATCTTAACAACAATAGCTTGTATTACGAAATCATGGTATCTGCTCCCATTTTCTAATGTTTTTTGTTTTTCTGTTTTTTTTTTGAAAACAAAAGTTTATCTGAAAATAACGAGATTTATTTGTATGTAAAAGTAAATGTTTCAGACATTTGCATACAATTAATTGTGAATCAGTGTCCAGTAAGCAGTATTTTTTTTTAACAGCATTCAACATAACCGTATATTTTTTTTAAAAAATTTTCATTCCTTACGTTTCCATGATTTCCGTGAATCATTTGTTTTTAGTCGTAACACGCTGGGGACATTGAATGTTGTCAGTGGCTGAAAGTATTAAATGATAGTTACGCTATCGTATAAAATAAGCAACAATAATTTGTCATCATGTAAAATTGTAATACAAGAAAGTGTAAAACCAACATAGATTAATGTGTTCAACAGCGAATATTTTATTTTACAGCTTATCTCATTTTTTTTTTTTTTACTCACACAATATTTTACAAATATGTATGTATGTGTAACAATTTGTAACTATTTACATTTATATTGGAATATTTTCTAATCCGTCATTGCATAATTATAATCCTTATTGACATTTCATTACTAAAATACACACTAAATATAATAACATATCTGTCATATTTCAAATTTATACATTCATACATATGTATGTATGTAATTTGTAATGGCAGACTGACAAAAATAGTGTAACAAACTAAAAAAAAAAAAAATCATGTCAAAAATCAAATAATCATTTTTAATTATTTCCTGTCCGTTTTCATTCCGGCTGGTCAATATAAAATTGAAATTAACCCTTGTTAATTATATGTGACATTTACCAGAACAAATACAAACATATAAAATAAACTAAATTGTCATTTATTGCTTTTCTCATTTTGATGTCTCATTTTCCTCATTTTAAACAAAACATCAATCACCAGATATATATGATAGATACATTGAATGTATTAGGTTTAGCAGAAGGAAATACATGTTGTGAAATTAAATTTATGTATGAAGTGAATTTTTATTTACATTTCAAAATATAACAACGTAAGAAAAACTTATGATAATGATTGAGAATTAAAAAAGTGAAGAATTAAGTTAAATGCAGGGTTAGCTACCGTTATCCCTAAAATACCCCTTCAGCTCAAATGCTAATAACGATAAGCGTCCGTTTGCGAAATAGAGGCAATTACACTGTGCTACACTCAAACTAACTCGGAAAATGACCTAGTACAGGTATTGGGCCCAGTTGAAAGCTTGGCTTTAAGATTAGTATTGTTTATAAAGAAGATCTGAAAAAAACACTCGCAGCAGTTGAAAAAGTTAAAAAAAAAAATTAAAAATTTTCATGTTATTCGAAAAATCTCTGCATATTTACCGTTACCGCTAAGATATCGTTACCGATAATTTAATACAATACCAGTAGTCTATATATTTTAAATTTTTGTAAATAATATAATTCAGAATTTAATTGCAATTATTATTAAAATACCGTTACAACACAACTATCGTTACCGAAATAACTGCAGTTATCATACTTCTAAAATACCGTTACACAACGTGTCTAAGATTTACGTGGCTACCTGCCGCAAAGGCTTAAACCGCACGGTGGTCTTAACACCGGATAGAGACAATGCGTCTATCACCGTCATTGAATGACTTGCAAGGTACACTCAATTGGCAACTTCTTGTACAATGATTGCACAGGTCAATGCTCAAACCCCTTGCTCGAGAGCTCGGGCTATCTTATCCCTGCCATCCATAGCTAGCTAGCCAACTGACCAGCCCAGGATAATTATCAAAGCTGCAACATCCGGCCTGGTGATCCAGTCCAATGTATGGTCTCTGACTTCAAAAGTTCCCTGCCGATTTAGCACTAGTCTAAATATCAGTCCTTTAACCAACGAACTTCTCCCCGCTTTGGGTTTCAACCACAACCACCAGCGTACTCACCGAAGTGACCTCACCAATGAACCTACTGGACCTAAGTCCTGGGGCCATAGGATCCCCGCTGTTCTAGATAAGACTCTAGTCAGCTGCGAGTTTAATAAATTAAACTTTTACCAGGAATGAGGTCCGTGCACCTCGGAGCCCCGGTTTCGCTTCATATTTCCCCTTGAGGCATAAGATCAAGGTGTGGAGCTTACCAAGATGCATATCCATGCCCCAAGGGGGGAATACCGTTACACAGTGGGGCAGAATCAAATTTTTTTTGGAAATAAATCTGGTATTTCTAAATGACTGGTCCGATCGGTATAAAATTTGACGTGAGCGTAGCAAAGGTTTAAGTTATTAAAATAGACCCTACAAATACTCCAGGGGTGGCATGTCAAATTTTTAAACACATGCCATTTTTTGTTTCCAATCCGATTTCAAATATTTGTATATTTTTGGAAAGTGCTCGGCCAGGTCTTGAACATGCTTGCGTTTGCTATTTATCTCTTATAATTTCAGAGTAAATTTCGGTCCAATTTTTAGGAATTGCAGGATGCCCTTTGACCTTTTTACAAGGTTTTTTACACTTTACAATGACAAATTTAAAACGTTGAAGTTTTGTTAATAAATAAAGATTTTATTGCATATTACATATTTACTGAATTCTAAAACTAAAAGTTGTATCAAAATTTTAATAGAATTGCTAATATTAGGAACAATTTGACATAAAATTTATTCCGAACTAAATACAATCTTATTACAAAAGTCGCATTTATATATTAAATGATTTCTCATTTTTAAGCATTTTTTATAAATATAAATTTGTAAATTTGTACATATTATATTTTCTTATCAGTCATAAGCTCTGTTCAATAACTAAAAGTTGTTACTAGTTAGTAACAATTGTTACTGGAAAAGCGTTCATTAACTCAAAAAACTAGCAAGTAGAGAAAAAATCAAGAGCGTATAAATTTTAGAGAGTGTTCTCTCGTTGCAAACTATTAAAAGTTATATTTTGAACTCGTAATAGTTAGCAGCTTATATTTCATATGTTTTGTGTTATTGTTTATTTATTTACAATTTTATTTTTGTGGTGAAAAAAATAAAATTGAAGAAAATGTGAATATTTATACATTTTAAAAGGAAAAAATATGAAAATTGTGTGTATAAATTTTTTGTTACTGGAAAAGCGTTCATTTACTTTTTACTATTTTTGATAATTTAAGAGAGTAATTTTGTATATTTTGATTTTATTCTATCGTTGCAAGTATTTACTGGGAAAGTAAATGAACAGACCTATATTGTCCTAATGAATTACGACTCGTCGGCTCGGCTTAACCGTCTCTTAGGCATTCGGCGTTGGTCTCTGCTAGTTCGTTACGATTACACAATAAACATAGCATAGAAAGTAGTATTATTTTTGGACATTTTTTGCTCGAAAAGCAATAAAACCATTGTAACATATTAGGACATTATGACAATTTGACATGATAAGAGACCTTGTGAATTGACCAAATATAATACATGAAATATAAAATAGACTGAAGTTAATTAGATATATGTTTCGATCGTGTCCTTGGTTAATTGTTGACTCTTTATTGACCACTATACCACTGCAACATCCACCAGAAACTGACAAAGAAATCGTAAAATTACCTTTTACAGTATGTTTTTATGACAACTCAAAACAGGGATTTGACATCGTTAGCAGCTTTCTAGATTATGGTCATCACTGCTACACGTTCAATATATATTGACCGCGATCCAGTATCGCGATATTAATTGAACGTGTAACATGGGGTATTGATGACAGTGTTGCCAGGAGATGGCAAAAAAATAAGCTATATTGACTTCAAAAAAAGGCCAGAAGAAGCCAAACTGCTTTAAAAAATGCCAAAAGAAAAAGCTAAAATATTATAAATTAAGAATTTAGTTTTAAGGGGCCCATAGACACATACTGCCGATGAACCCTTCGTATACGTGTGTGATTGATATTTTACTACACACTTATCAATCATCATTTAAAAAATGCGTTTGAAAACAAAAAAAATTATTATTTTCAATTTTTCAGTAACTAAAACGTCAAATTTAAAAATTATATTTCACAAAAATGAAAAAATGTATACTATTGTTCATTTGAACAACTTTCATTACGAGTTCATTTCAAAATCAAAACTATTTTAATTTTTCATACTGCATTGTCTGTGTGTCGCATACATAAACAAAAATTTAAAATTTACCAACACATGCTTATTGCATGAGCATGAGCAGTATGTGTCTATGGGCCCCTTTATATTTATTTTTAAATAAAAAATTAGAAAATATGTTCATAAAATTCATAAAAATAAATAAAATTATAAAGGTTCACTTCAGCAGCAAACAAAAAATAACATTAATCATTAATAATAAATAATAAATATACACATATACATAAGCGATCAAAAACCTCTTAAAGGAATGGACCTAAGCTTTCTCTTGAGCAAAAAATTAAAAAAAAAAAATGTCAACAGTTTTAGATTTTGCAAAAAAAGTCAAAAGAAAAGTTTTTTTCCGAAAGATTGAAGAAGTAGCTATGTAAACTATTTGGGACACATTTTGCTAAGAACAATAGGTAATAAGTTACATGAATGAGAAAAAACACCTGACGTATTTGACGTATTATTTTTTTCAGAATCGTCACTAATTAAACCGTTCGTTATTTTATCTCTCATTTTTCAAACTTGCATGAAAAATGTGGCGAAAACATTAAACAATTTTCAATTGGGGACGATAATGTATCAAATTATTTGCATTGTATTACAATTTGAAAACACAAACTATGGAGAAGAAATATTAAATCAGAAAACAGCTTTGTTGGATAATACACCAAATTATAATCAGTATATTAATCACTTAAATGTTTGGCTTTGAAGCATTGCTGGTTTTAACTCGAAGCACAGATTCACAATACGTTTAACAGCTATTTCAAACCACAGCCATCTAGTATCACAAGTCTTCAAGGTTTTTGAGGGCCTCTTGTCCATTATATAACGATGAATATAATTTTGTCTTGAGAGCGAATTTGCTAGACATTTATTGCTTTCAGATATAAAATACTATATTTCATTTTGAAACACTTGGTATTGGCAATTGTTATTTGTTCTTTTAATACTGCACAATTCTTGAGTATGTTGAAAAGCTAAATGAAAAACAGTAATGAATTAAAATGAAAATGTCTCACAAATATAAATGTAAGCCTTTTTATTTTCTCCTTATCCTCGAAATTTTTGTTTTAGCTTCGTGGTTTTTTCTAGCCTTTTTTTTATTTAAAAAAGGCTATTTTCAAATTAAAAAAAGGCTAGAAAAAAGCCACGAAGCTAAAACCAAAATTTCGAGGCTAAAGAGTAAATAAAAAGGCTAAATTTAGCCTCAAAAAGGCTAAACTGGCAACACTGATTGATGGATCGAAGAATAGCTTAATATTCTGAAATCCTGATCGCGATCCAAATATCACAATATATATTTAACATAGACTTGAAAAGACATGATCAAATCCCCTAAAAATATTAAAAACAGTTGCTTAGAACATCTAAATATTTGCAAATTGCAAATGCTATAGGTATGAATATAATTTGGATATAAATTCATACATACCTTTTTTATAACCAGATCACTTCATTTGTTTTTCGAGCATCATCTTTCTTATGAAGGTTTTTGTTTAAGTAAAAATAATGGCTGTATTTTTTTGGGAAAATTTTCACTTTTTAAGGTGGTTCAACGCACCTTATGACGTGGATTTTGAGCTCAATTTGCTGTAGAGCAAAAATAGTTGAATATATTGCAAATCTGATTTCACCAGTCGATTCTACATTAAAAATGAATACAACGTACGTTTTTTAAGCCCTTACAAAAATTTACAAAAACCCACAACAAATATAACTCTTAGGTATATTTGTAAAATTTTGTTAGCAAAATTCAGTTTCTACGTAAAAAAAAAACAACTTAAATTGCAACATAAATGATTGCTTTAGTTTAGCCAGAAATAAAAAAACACAATTTCAAATAAAATGGATTTAGTTTTTGTTTTATTTATACTTCTAAAGTACAAAATACTAGCATAGAGTGCAAGCAACCTCCTTTAATATTAACATAATCCTTTTTGTTGGAATATGGTCATGCTATTTAAACGTTTACTTACGAATGTGAGTGGTTTTTTTTTTTTGTTTCTTTTTTGCAAATTATAATATCAAACACATTAAAAAATATAAAGAATTTTTATGATCATCCTTAAAATTACTTATTACGGCAATGTCAACACAGAGCAAAAACTCTACGTATACGTAGCTAAATAATGACCGTTTTTTTTGGTAGGTTTTTTTTGTGTTTTCTAATGTTTATTTTCTTGTGTGTCATATGAAAATGTAAAACGTTTAAAACGAATTGAATTACTGCAGTCATCTTATAGTGTTTACGCCAACATATAACATTTCAGTTATTAACCCTATAAGTACCATATACTTATATGTTCCGTATATTATATACCAAAGCTGCACAGCAAGCAGATAAATAGTCATAAACATAGCTATCTCTTTCTTAATGTTTATTAACACCTAAAAACCAAATGTCAAGTTGGCCAAAATGTCCTAAGGCCGCTTCCGGATGTCTTCTAAAAACCTGAATTTTTCTTCTTGTTCTTTTGCTAGTTGTGAAAAGAGGTAACAATTTCTACATCAATAAAAAATATTTCTTTTGTTCAAAAAACCCTAATTCCTTTTGTTTATTCATTTCATTATTTTCCTATTGGGGTTTTATTTCGAGTAAATAAAATAAATACATTTATTTTATTTACGGATCACGGTGATTTTCTCTCCAGCATTCCCACCACCACTTTTTGAGCTAAACATTTGGTCCCATCGAACCGGATTGGAAATCACTTTGTTCTCTTGCTGTTGCTTTTGGATTCATCTCTAACATCATTACAACAAACAACATTGCTCTTCATCAAATAACAAAAAATAAGGTACGTTTAGTATTTTGTGCATATTAGTTAGTGAGTGCATTTCAGTTGGTTCGGAACAATTTTGTTCTTTTTTTTTTATTTTTTCTGAAACCACAACGTGGTATTTTCAATAAAATAAATAAAATATAAAAAAGAAAACATTCGTCAAACATAAATACATAAAGCGAAAAAAGAAAATAGAAAATATTAAATAAAAATCAATTAAAGTAAAGATTAAACATAAATCAGAACCAAATAAGTATAACGGCGCAAATTATAAATATTTGGGACATAAAGAATAAAAGAAGAAACAAATTGCAAACAGAGAAGAAACCGAAGACAAACAAAGAGGAAGAAAAACAACCAAAATTTTGTCCAAATTGATGAATTTCGGGGTGCAACAGCCAGTCATCTATTTATCGTCGAATGGAGGTTTTCATCAATTGACGTAAGTGATTCTGGCAAATAAATTTACAATCGTTCGTCGATCATAATATCTGTAGTGTAGGGTATACTACGATTTTCGAGCGGTTATTTTTCGGTCATATGTTTCCTTATGCATGAATGTATGTTTATTTTTCCCCTTTTTTTTTCAGCTTTACCCATAAAATATAAATTCCGTTTCTCCTTAAAATTCGTTCCCCTTCAATTCGATTTATTTTCTTATTCCTTTATTTCCCCTTAGTTCGAATTTGTTCATTCCAATTTTAATGTTTCCCTTCACATTCTCTCTTTTGTTGCATTCCTTATAATTACCCCTTTATGATCTTATTTAAATTTTATTTCCATTCTACGCGCTTTTATATATAACATACTCTTCAATAGTTAAATTCTCTTAAGCAATATACTGGAATTGATCTCTTTTGTATATCGTTTCCCATTCTTACTTACTCCAATTTCTCCTACTCGTTATAATTGCATTTTTTCTCATTCCAACGTATCAGTGTTGCCGAGAAGTATTTATAATTTTAGACAACTATAAAGTTGGTTTTATAAATCACAAACAATTTTTCTACTTTCGATATATATTTTTTGATATCAACACATAAGTGTTCAAATAATTTCAATTGTAATTTATAAAATTCCTTTAATAAAATCGAAAACACTATTTTGTTTGTAATTGCGACGAATTTAATGAACTTTAAGTTTCAAAAAAAGAAGCTGTATCTATATAAATATATATTGAATATATTTTATAAAGTTTCTTTAGGTTTCTATTTATATTGAAAGTTTTCATAAGAAAAATAAAAAAAAACAAGTAATTTAAAGTAGCTCCACGGCAACTCCGTTTTCTATTTATATGTACGTTCCAATGGTTTATTGAAAAACATCAACAATAAAACGCTACAATAGGCGAGTTCAGTAAATATTTTCGTAAAATTTTAAGGAAAATTAAATTTTATGACAAATATCACTTATTGATCAACAAATTAATTTATTTCAAAAATAAAACAATTACCTTATTTGATTTAACTTCGATTCCATAGTTCTCATAATATTTCACTCGAATTTATATTATTTTTATAATATATGATTTTTTGTATATTATATTTAAAAAAGAAATAAATACATTTTTCAATAAAGGTTATTAACCATTTATTTGATTCACTCCAATTATTCGGATGATTTTATTTATTTGATTTGATTTTTTTTTATTTTATTTTCATTTAATATAATTCTTTCCTATAATATTATTATTCAATTTGTATTTAAATTTCAAAAAGAAAAATAATATTTCCTACGGTATACTTTGTTTTCTACACTTGAATCTCCTTTTGTTTTGTTTGTTTCTATTTTGTTGATAAAAGTTAAGCGAACAGCCTATTATTTGCAAAACCTTCCAGTCATATTATTTCAACTTCCAATAAATAAGAGGTCAATGAACTTGGTTGGTGTTTTACATAGTCAACAGCTGATCGCCTATCCTGAACACTAAACGAATGCAAACATTTTATCACTCAGAGATTCGAATGTATGAGTTCACCATTTTAGGATTTGAGAATAATTTCGTGTGAATATATTACAATATATAACTATTATTTGCGTAGATATTTCTCATATAAATATTCGTGTGGGAGATAATACTATACCGTTTATTTTTTCTTATCACATATTGGGTTACGTTTTCTTTTTTTTTCTTAATTTTGATTTTTCGTAAGGTAATTTAAGTTTTTCACATTTTCCATTCTTAATAAAATTTCATAATGTCGTTGGATCAATTCATTCGCTTAGCCGATAGCATTGTTGAGTTCGAGGCTGACCTAAACGATAACAGATATCCATTGACATCGCATCATGCACTTGAAGTGCATCGTTTCGAACTAAAGTCGCTTTGGAATCGAATTAGGATAGCCTACGAACAGTTCTTAGCTGAGGCTGAAAAAGAAACTAACGAGGTAGAGGATCCAATCGATATAGCCTCTTTTAAAGAGAAGTACAAAAGCACTTACACTACATATTGCAATTGTTTGACAAAAGTGGGCCAGCTTTCTCAGGATCTTCGTGACCAGCAAGTTTCAAGTCCGGAAGTGGTGACACGTCAAGCCGATCTTTCCGCTCTACGCATTTCTTCTCATGATGCTATCCCAAGTTCTTTTCCGTCCGAATCTCATAATTTTCGCCTGCCACCTGTTGAGATCGAAACATTTCATGGTGACTATGCTTCCTGGCCTACCTTCAGGGACATGTTTACCGCGATTATGTCCAACTCCAGGGCCAGCAATGTCGAAAAATTGTTCTTTTTAACGCAGAAAACAACAGGTGAGGCCAGAGAGATTGTTCGAAAAAGCCCTTTGACAAATCAAGGTTTCGACTTGGCATGGAGAAACCTATGTTTGCGCTATGAGAACCGAAGAATATTGGTCAATGGTCAGTTGAAGATCCTTTTCAACCTAAAACCTATTTATTCCGAATCAGGCACCGCTCTCAAACAATTGAAAAGAGATATAAATTCCTGTATATCTATTCTAGAACTGTATAATATTGACGTCGCTAGTTGGGACCCTATTTTCGTATTCATATGTACGAATAAGCTTCCAGAGAATACATTGACGCTATGGGAACAACAGTTAAGCGATAAGACTGCAATTCCAAAGTGGTCAGAGTTGGACCATTTCCTGACTAATCGCTACAGGACCTTGGAATCTGTCACAGAGATTCGTGGTCCAAGTTCTTCGAAAAACAATGATCAAAAACCAAAAAATATATCGAGTTCCACTTCTAATAAAAAAGTTCATAGTTTTCAAGCGAAAGTGTCCACTCCTAAGTGTCAGTTGTGTCCAAAAGAAACCCACACGATTCGCAAGTGTGCCAAATTTTTAAAAATGAGTTATCAACAACGCCTAGAAGAGATCAAAAAAGAGGGTTTGTGTCTGAATTGTTTTTCGAAAACGCACAGTGTAAGAAACTGTACTAGTAAACATAGTTGTTTTAAATGTCAAAAAAGGCACAACACTCTTCTTCATAAGGAGGTTGATAACTCTAATTCCTCTCAACAAGGTCCAAGTACCAGTAGTTCAGCACTCAAACCTACCTCGGCTCCCTATTATCCTCCTAATTCTGGTCCAATACAGTCCACTAATGATTCCACTTCTGGCCGAGTTCAATCTTGTTTTGCTTCTAATTCAAAGTGTGTTCTACTGGGAACAGCTTGGGTGTACATTTTACATTTGGGCACAAAATATCAGGTACGGGCACTGATAGATTCAGGATCAGAAGGGACGTTTATTTCGGAGCGCCTTCTAAATACCCTTAAGCTTCCCTCACAGCCTAGTAATGTACAGATTTCTGGGTTGAATAATACAGTTTCTGCAAAAGTTCAACGTCAGTGTTCTATTGTAGTGGGTTCTAACATAAATTGCGACATTTCCATTTCAGTCACAGCTCTAGTGGTTCCTCACTTGTCCAATAACCTCCCTTCTCAAAGCTTTTCTGATTCGAAATTTTCGAGCCTTCCTAATATTCAATTGGCAGATCCAAAGTTTTATTTAAGTTCGAAAATAGATATGTTGATTGGCGGTGACGTGTTTCCATTAATTGTTCGTTCAGGGATTATACATAATGTATGTGAATCTCTTTTAGCCCAAGAAACCATTTTCGGATGGATTCTCACTGGGCCGGTTACACGTCAGTCCAATACCAATCCTACAATTGCTTCTCATTTCTGTGAAATTTCTTTGGACAAGGCCATTTCGCGCTTTTGGGAGGTGGAGAATCTTCCTAAGAAGAACTTTATGTCTCCTTCTGACAGAGCATGTGAAGAACTATATTGTCAAACGACGAGTAGAAATTCAGATGGTCGTTACATAGTTTCGTTACCTTTTAAGGAGGGTTTTACAGATAGTCCGAACATTGGTCATTCTCGATCTAGTGCAATGGCACAATTTCTTCGAAATGAGGCTAGACTAATTAAAAATGCTGAACTTAAATTCGAATACGACAAGGTTGTTCGGGAATACGAGGAACTTGGTCATATGACCAAAGTCAGTTCTTCCCATCTTTCTGATAATTCTAAGGTCTATTACCTTCCACACCATGCAGTCGTTAAACCTGATAGTCTCACCACAAAGGTCCGTGTAGTGTTTAATGCTTCGTCTCCTTCTTCAAATGGACTCAGTCTGAATTCTGTCCTTCATGTGGGTCCTATTCTGCAAAATGACCTTACTTTACTAATTCTAAGATGGCGATTCTTTAAGTTTGTTTTCAATGCAGATATTCAAAAAATGTATCGGCAGATTTTGGTTGATCCGAAACACACCCCGTATCAACGAATTCTTTTCCGTGATAGTCCGAATAGTCCAATATGTGACTATGAATTGAAAACGGTAACCTTCGGTGTGAACTGCGCGCCATACTTGGCGATTCGTACACTTCTACGACTAGCAGATGACGTTCAGGATAACTTGCCCATAGCCAGTTCGATTCTTCGAAATTCAATGTATGTGGACGATGTTTTGGCTGGAGCTCATTCCAAGCGAGATACCATAATTGCGAAAGGGGAGCTAATCCAAGCTCTACAATCAGCTGGTTTCGAGTTGAGAAAATGGACATCTAATTCCGTGGACATATTGACTGATATTCCAAAAGATCATTTGCTACATGAAAATTTTCTAATATTCGAGGATAACAGTTCCGCAAAAACTCTGGGAATTCGTTGGAATGCTCATTCCGATGAGTTTTACTTCGATGCAAGACAATTTGAGAAGTCGTCTGTGTATACAAAAAGGGAAGTTCTTTCAAGAATAGCCAAATTGTTCGATCCTGCTGGATGGCTAGCTCCATGTATTGTTCTAGCAAAAATTCTTATGCAACGCATATGGATAGATGGCACGGATTGGGACGAAAATCTATCTCCTGAAACACTTCATCAGTGGAAGTCATTCGAAGAAAGTTATCCGGAAATCAATTCCATTCGAATTCCTCGATGGATTGATTATGTTATAAATGCTGATGTCCAATTCCATGGATTTTGCGATGCCTCGGAGAAGGCGTACGCAGCAGCATTATACATTCGCATATCCATAAATAGTACTGTTCAAACACACTTGATTTCATCCAAAACTAAAGTTGCACCAATCAAGACACTGTCCATTCCAAGACTTGAACTTTGTGGTGCATTACTTCTTGCTGAAATGATTGAGAACCTGGTACCAAGCTTAGATGTGGATAACTATACAGTAACATGTTGGACGGATTCAACGATTGTACTTTCCTGGCTTGCAAAACCACCATGTAATTGGCTTACCTTCGTGGCTAATAGAGTTTCAAAAATAACCCAAATAGTCCCCTATTCTAGATGGAACCACGTAATATCCGAAGAAAATCCAGCTGATTTAGCAAGCCGTGGTATTTCACCTTCAGATCTAAACAACAACAAACTATGGTGGTTCGGTCCTTCTTGGCTTCGGAATTCCATTTCTGATTGGCCAAACCAACATTTGTTCGATATTCCTAATACAGATCTCGAAATCAAACCTATTCGCGTCCATTTTTCATTCTTTTCTGATTTCGATGATTTGTTAGAAAGATTTTCATCATTTTCAAAGGCAATGCGTGTAATGGCATATGTCTATAGGTTTTTCTACCGCACACATCCAAGGTTTCGTTCAAGTTTCTATAAGGATTCCACCCTGATCTCCAGTTGTGAAATAATTTCCGTTCGTGACAGACTTATTTCCGTTTGTCAAAAAGCAGCATATCCAAATGACTACAGAGCTCTTTCATCTCGACAAGTTGTTTCCAAAACCAGTAGTATCCTAAACCTCAATCCGTTTCTAGACGAAGAAGGTTTGATTCGTTCTTGTGGACGGCTAGAGTTATCTCCAGAACTGTCGTATAATGAAAAACACCCGATTATTATTCCGTATAACTCCAAATTCGCACGACTACTGGTAAAATTTATCCATGACATCAGCTTACATGGCGGTAATCAATTAGTTTTGCGACTTCTACGCATGCAATATTGGATCCCAAAGGCTAAAAATCTTATAAAATCGACAATCAATAATTGTAAGACGTGCCTTGTATATAAAAAACGATGTCAAAGGCAAATAATGGCTGCGTTGCCGCCAGAGCGTTGCGAATTTACTCGTCCATTCACTCATACAGGGCTAGATTTCGCTGGCCCTTTCGACGTAAAGAGCTACTCCGGTCGAGCTTGCCGCATTACAAAGGGATATGTATGTGTGTTTGTCTGCTTCTCTACAAGGGCAATTCACTTAGAGGCTACATCCGACCTCTCTACTCCTACTTTCCTGGCAGCATTCAGTCGTTTTGTGTCACGTCGCGGTTGTCCTTTACACCTCTATTCTGACAATGGAACAAACTTCGTTGGAGCATCTCGAATATTAGCAAAGGAATTCATTCAAACCACTCAACAGCGCATTCAAGCGACCTACTCACACCAAAATATTATTTGGCACTTTATCCCAGCAGGTGCCCCACATATGGGCGGCCTATGGGAGGCTGGTGTGAAGAGTTTCAAAGCACATTTTCGAAAAACTGCCGGCTCTCACAAATATACGCATGAAGAGTTATCCACACTATTATCCAAAATTGAATCTTGTTTGAATTCCCGTCCAATTTCTCCAGTGTCCACTGATCCTACAGATCTTTGCGCATTAACTCCAGGTCATTTCCTTATAGGTTCACCAATCCTCGCACCTATAGACCCCCAGATTAACGACTCATCCATATCCATAACTAATCGATGGCAAAAATTAAAACTGGTTCATCAAAACTTCTGCCAACGATGGAAAAATGAGTACTTGAAAGAACTTCATAAAAGAATCAAATGGCAAAGACCCGAGCAGAATCTACAAGAAGGATCACTTGTCGTCATAAGAGATGAAAACCTCCCACCGAATTCATGGCGGCTTGGTAGAGTGACAAAAATCTACTCTGGCTCAGACAATCGAGTTCGCGTTGCAGAAGTTTTCACACAACGAGGCATTACAAAGCGTCCAATCGTTAAACTTATCCTTCTGCCTACAGAATCTGAGTTGCCTTCCCCATCTTAGTTCTATCCCTTATAATACAATTTCCTTTTTTTCAGATTAATATGCCTAAAATTTCATCGAGATCGTCGAAATCCAACACCTCCTCCAAAAGACTTCCAAAAAGATATAATGCGTTTCCGTGCAGAATCTGTAAGCGACCACATCCATTACGAACATGTAAGAAATTTCTGGCAATGAATATAAATGATCGCATACGTGCAGTCCGCGAGCACAAGTACTGCTCAAACTGCCTAGCTCATGATCATTCGCATGGCACATGCTTTTCTGGACTTGGATGCAAACATTGCCAAAAATTTCATCATACCTTATTGCATGTTAATCCACGACTAGTCAAAGATTTATTGCCCCGTCATTCACGTTCACGCTCACGCTCTCCGTCTCCGCAACGCCCTTCAACGTCCAACAAAAACCGTTCGTCCAAGGCCATGGAAAAGGACTCACTACCTTCGACATCAAAATCAGCATCTTTGACTTCGATCTTACGTCAAAACACATTGGTTCTTTTACCGACAGTTCTCGTAAAAGTATCATCTACGCATGCTCGATGCTTGCTTGACTCCGCATCGACAGTTAGCAGAGTTTCTAAGAAATTTGTGGACAAGTTGGATTTGACAGCTTTTACCCTCCGCGAAGAAACTATTTGTCCGATTACTCTAAAATCTAGATTCAATTCGTCTTCCAAAATCGAGGGAACATTTCGGGTAGACAATCGGATAACACTCCGAACTCCGTCTGAATCTCTTCCAGAAAACTACAAAAACCATTTTCGTGATATGTTCCTCGCAGATTCAAAATTTTACGAATCGGGCTCTATTGATATAATAATCGGGGCAGACCTTTATCCTAAGGTAATTCGTGAGGGATTTTTCTCGAAAACAGGCTTTCCCACTGCTCAAAGCACTATCTTTGGTTGGACTATTTATGGTCCCTGTTCATTATAATCTGAAATGCACTTTTATACACGCCAAAATACCAAACGTACAGTAAATTTTAAAATATTTTCTTGAATTTAATATTATTGAATTGTGAATTTAAAATTATATTGTACTGTAGCACATAAACATATAATATACTTGATTTTGAATTATATATTAATTATAAGCTTCACATTGTTAATACTTTATTTCTTATTCCACAGCAGTCTTATGACATGGCCAAGGCGACTTTTCCTTTATTCATTTGCAGGTGTCCTGCAAGGCGGGCGGCAATGTTTACGCCAACATATAACATTTCAGTTATTAACCCTATAAGTACCATATACTTATATGTTCCGTATATTATATACCAAAGCTGCACAGCAAGCAGATAAATAGTCATAAACATAGCTATCTCTTTCTTAATGTTTATTAACACCTAAAAACCA
The DNA here is from genome assembly GCA_942486065.2 of Calliphora vomitoria. Lineage (NCBI taxonomy): Eukaryota > Metazoa > Arthropoda > Insecta > Diptera > Calliphoridae > Calliphora > Calliphora vomitoria. Next base: position 108,530,738 of record OW818030.2, on the reverse strand, counting down.
AATGTCAAGTTGGCCAAAATGTCCTAAGGCCGCTTCCGGATGTCTTCTAAAAACCTGAATTTTTCTTCTTGTTCTTTTGCTAGTTGTGAAAAGAGGTAACAATTTCTACATCAATAAAAAATATTTCTTTTGTTCAAAAAACCCTAATTCCTTTTGTTTATTCATTTCATTATTTTCCTATTGGGGTTTTATTTCGAGTAAATAAAATAAATACATTTATTTTATTTACGGATCACGGTGATTTTCTCTCCAGCATTCCCACCACCACTTTTTGAGCTAAACATATAGAAAAAAATCTATTGTGGTCTGTGGCATTCGTACATACACAGGGAACAAGGTAGTGTCCTTTTTTATTTTAGTTGTGTGTTTGTTTTTTGTTATTTGGATTCACAGCAATATATTTTAAGATTTAAAACTCATACACATAAGAGTCTAAAAAAATGGATGTGTACAAATACGAGAAAAAAAAAAACGGCATAATTTTGCAATATTTTTTGTTGTCTGTTTGTGTATGTGTGCATGAATGGGAGAATGTATGTGTTTGTGTTTTAGCAGAGATTGCAGTTACCAACAAATAAAGAACAGCGGTAGTTTTTTTGATGGTGGACCCTATAGGAAATAAAACAATGTAGGAAATTGATACATAAAAGTTTAGAACTTACTATATAAATGGTCTTCGTTTGTATTAAGCCAAACAAGTTTTTAGTGTCCCCAATTAATAAAATGAGAATTTACTTTGCTTTATGATACCAATTAAAAATGGTTTTACAAAAGTTATGCCAAACTTTCTGCTCTGCTTGTATAGATCCAAGTAAAATTTCAATGCTCCAATTATAATAAACAATTTACTTTGTTTTAAGATACCAATTCAAAGCTAGTTTATTTACACTTTAATAAATCGAACGGTTCTTCTGTATGGGGTTATTGATTGACGGCCTCTTCTGAAAATAACCTATCTGGAAATTTTCGAAAAGGTGTAAAGAATTAAAATGTTATAATTTGAATTTGATGGGGAATTAGCTGATAATAAACTATAGAATATGTCTACTTTTTAAGATTTTGTATACTAAAGGTACAGAATAGATGTTGGATCACTCTTCATCGAAGTTGCGTTCCTGAATGTCGAGGTATTATTCATGGTAAACAAATATGTTTCAAGTTGCGAACTGGTGTGGATTATTGGCTATAATCCAGTGATCTCAGTCATCTGGATAAAGAAGGTTTTTATTCTGTCAACAATGGAAGTTTGGGGCTGGCTATGATCGAATATATTGTCCACAAGAAATATATTTTGTGACAAATTAACCCACATTTATAGTTCAGGAATACTCACATCTAAGCTTCTCTATTGAGATGATAGCTGAGCAGTATGCGTAATGGAATTCGTTAGGTTTGGATCAGTAGTATATTTTGCTACCAAGATTTCTCAAATATGTCAATATCCGTAAATGGTTACTGAAGTTACTGCGGCTGAACCTAAATATACATCGTACTAAGTATATAAAGTATATATTTGTTCAAGTTACAAGGTCGTCATGTCATATTGTCCTAATATTATAATATTTCACGAATCGGTGGCTCGGCTTAACCGACTCTTAGGCTTTCGGCGCAGATCTCTGCTGGTTAGTTACGATAAACATCATAGCATATAGAGTTGTATTTAGGACATTTTTAGCTTGAAAGGCAATAACAACATTGTTGAACCATTGTAAAATATTGTTACGAATGTGCAATAGCGATTTGAATTTAACGGTCTGTAACGACTGCCTGCAACATTCATCATGTTTATAAACACGTCCATTAGTAGAAGCTTCTACTTATCAATAATGTTGATAGCATGCAGTTATTAGCATTATTTATAAGTGTGGCATACTAAATGTTTAAGCTGCTAACATTAACATCGAATGTTCTAGAATTCGAATGTTCTAGTTGTCTGTTAAGAACTTGTGAATTGACCAATCGTTTTATTGGTTGACACTCCCAGAAACTGGTTGTTGAATACAATGTGTATGTCAGCGTTAAGAAGATAAGAGTAAACCATTAATCACTTTCTATGACACCGCGTCTAGTTGGATAGGAAGCCAATGGATTCATTTGTCTTCCATAAACTGTCTGACCTATACAAAGGAGTTCTTCTTTAAATGATATAAAATTTCCCATATTTGTTGTAAAGGAACCGTATGAACTATATTTCATACACTCGCGTTATATTGATTGGTTTAATTGATATCTCTTTGCATAAGCAATCAAGTTGAATTGATATATTTTGTTTTTGAAAAGACCACACCACTTAATGATATCAATAACACAATATAATGCTAACAAAAAAGGTACTAGATCCAATATGTTTAATTTTGGCTCCAATTAGGTCACACAGTCTGACGCTTAATATATCAGGTAGATCCTTCGGTATGTGGAAATTCAGAAATCTGTGTATCACAAATTTTCAGAGCGGTTTATAATCTGTTTCTTTTTTTCCGCGTTCCAGGAGCTGAAGTAGTAACTGCTGAACGAAAGTACAAGGCTGTTGTTATGTTACCGAACTTCTAATGATCCGCTAACACTGCTTTTAGTCTCTATATATTCTTCCGATTCCTGTTCAAGACTTGTAGACGGTGGTTTTCATTATACGTGGCCACATTTTTCTGGCTTGTATCTATTTTGCGCGACATATTGTCAGGGTTCTGAAGATGAAGTTTGAAGATTTCACGGTTAATAGTCTCAACCGGTTCAAGACTTGTAGGTATCGTTTTATATAGTACGCTGCCATAATATTCTGGCATGTATCTATTTTGTGCCACATATTGCTAAATTTGTGAAAATAATGTCTGAAGCTTTCGCTTTTACTAGTCTCAACCGGTATCTCGACAATTGACTTGGAAATTGGGTATATGACTTAAAAATGCGGGACTTTTAAAAATCTTTAGTTTTTATTTTAAAACATTCACTCAAATTAATAGCCATGACCTTTTCCCATATTTCTGGCAACATATGGATTCCGAGCCAAAACATATGGATTGAGGCCAATAACCAATCAAGCTTATTTCAGATACTCTGCTCTAAGGTGAAGCGTATCTCAGAGAGAGCGTACTGCATCGACCAAAACAAATAGTATACGGACAGGACAAGATCTGGTCTATAAAACGTATGAGGCAAAACTTACCAAGAGCTTCATTCTGAATAATTTTCATAGGTTCCATATAATGATCTGGACAGCTTTTAGCTGCTCATAATACGTTTTGCTCCCACCAAATACAGAGCATTACCTTAGCGCCAAGGACATTTGGCTTTTGGCGTCGATTCGCCTGGTTGGACGGGCTTCACGTACGATCTCTTATGCTTCGAGTTATCGTAATGGATCCAATTTTCAGCGCAATTTTCGGTGCAAAAATTATTTTCTTTTTAGCTTTCAAACATAATTTAGGACATGCAGAATAGTCTTTGATGGTCTCTTAGCTACAATTAGAATGGTGTCTAGTTTCGCTGCTTATGGATTAAATCTGCTGCTCGCAAAAGCTTTTAGATTTCTGCTTTAGTAACTCCCAATGATTTTGAGAGCACTTGTTGAGTTTGACAACAATCTTCATGGAGCAATGCCTCCAATTCTTGGTCTTCTTCCGTATCGAAATCACCACTTCCGATCCGAAGAACCCATATTTCGCTCGTTGAAACCGATGGAACACATTTACGAATAGTTTTGGTGAGCACACCCACTGATCACAACAGCTTCAACGGTACTCAAGCTAAAGACGTAAAAGAAAACTTCCGACACATGATGCTTTGTTGGCACAAAATTCGAAATTTTCGAAGCAAACAAAAGTTTTTGTTTACACTAAAATGTGAGAATAAATGACAGAGATGTACCCTTAAAAATGACATATACATAAGTTATTGAAACAAAAACCGAGTTCAAAAGATACGCCATCAATTGTAAATCCTGCATTTTTAAGTCATACACCCAAGAAAATGTTAACGAATGACTTGGAAATTGGACATATAAAAGATCCAATAACGACTTATAAAATATCCACGAGTGATCCAATAAAGACTTAGAAATTGGACGTATAAAATATCCACGAGTGATCCAAAAAGTCTTAGCAATTGGACATATAAAAGATCCACGAATGATTTGGAAATTAAACATAGAATAGATCTACGAAGGACCCGGAAATTGGACATATAATAGATAAACTAATGATTTTGAAATTGGAACTATATAAAATATCCACCAGTGATTTGGAGATTGGGCATAGAAAAGAAATACGCATAATTAGGAAATTGGACATAGAATAGATCCAAGAATAACTTAGAAATTTGATGTATATAACATTGCCTACTGATTTTAATATTTGACATATAAACAATTCAAGAAAGGCTTTTAAATTGGATATATAAAATTAAACATTCAATGATCTGGAAAGTAGACACATAAAAGATCCACGAATTATTTGATAATTTTTCATATTAAATACGCACTCATGATTCTCTGGTCAATTCATTTGCTGCTGATTGTATACAAGTCCAGAAACTTGGATTATATCTAGATGTGATAACCAATGAACAACAATTAATATTTTCCAATTTCCGGCCTAGTATTGCGGACTTTGGAACAAAGATTTTGAGAAATGAAAATTTTAAATTTTAGTCTCCAGTTTATTTGGCATTCTCTCAACATCTTAATATATTAGAATCCTTTAACTCCTGTCACGGAAATTTACTATACAGCATTTCAACTTATCTCCCGTTTTACATTTTCATGTCTATTTCTCTATGACACTAGAAGAGATTTGTTCATAAAACAGTATGACGAAGATTCCATATATTTTGCTGGTATTATTTTTAATTTGAAATTTATTCATGAGCTAAAGGACAAAATTTAATTCAGGTTCGATGATTTATTTGCAGCAACAAAAAAAAAAAGAAAAGGAAAAAGAAAACAATATAGAAAAAGTAAAAAATTTTGATTTAGTTTTACTACGAAAACTTTATGTAGAGCTCCAAGAATTTGGTACCAAAAACTAAAAAAGTTGGAAAAAAAATATAATAATGGAAAAAGAAAACCTCGCCCGAGGCTCTTGTCTGCTTGAATTTCTTGAGCATTTCCGTAGCATGTAAAATGGAGCTGGAAATATAAAGTTTTATTTTCTTCTAAATTTTTTTTCTCCTATTTGACTGTGTGGTTTAAATTTAAATGGAATTTTTCCATTATAAATTTAGGTCAACAATGAACAGAAATATACACAAATAGAAAATAAAATTAAATGAAAATATATTTCCACTTCCTTTAGTTGTCGTATGAGAATAGAGACAAATGGGGGGTGAGAGAGTGGGCAAAATAACAAGAAAACGTAAAAAAAGGTTTGAAAAGAAAAACCAAAAAATGTTAATATGTCAAATTTTACAATGTCATTGAGAAAAAGAAACAGCATCTGATAATAATGGCATATAAATGGATATAGGTAGTGAAATAAATTGAAATACATAATGTATTAGATAAACTTAACATAAACGTACATCAACTACGCCAAAGCTAACAATATTCCATTTAAATATTATTATAAAGAATGTTTTTTTTTAATCTAGCCTGTGCATTAATTTGTTGAGAAAAATAAATTGTTATAGCTAGTTGATTAGGGATTCTAAAGTTGTAATTTTATTTAAAAATCATTTATTCGCAAACTTAAGCTGATTAAATATATCAGAGATTGTTTTGAAGCAACTCATTTTTATATTTTTCTTGGAAATTTTAAATTTCTTTAAATTATGTGTACTAATTTACTTCCATTAAAGCAAACTATACATCCCAAACGCAGTTAAGTGCATTCATTAATATCATTATAGGATGCAGATAAAACATCGAACTCTTGCAACTATTTATTAATCTTTTAATAGATTTTGCTACAACTATTGCAGCCTTACCTACACTAAAACGAAAGTGCTCACTTACTGAACACATACAAATTCCATACTTAACTTCAATCAAACACATACTGCCACTTATACACTTGCATTGTTACTTTCCCCTATACATGTATACGCATTAGTCTGACCCTACGATCGGTTTTAAAAATTTTCTGGGCTAAATCCGAAATTTCGTTATAAAATGGGTTAAATTTGGAACGACACGTTTATATACCATTCACAATAATTCATTTGCGACACTGTTAAGTATATATATTCTAGATCGTTATAGATAGCGGAGTCGATATAGCCATATCCGGCTGTCTATATGTATGTTGAAATCAACTTTCCGAAGCTCCCAATATAACTTACATGATTGATACATCAATATATCCTCCATAGTACGAAATTTCGTTATAAAATGGATTAAATTTGGAACGACCAGTGCACAGTGGGACAGAATCAACATTTTTTGGAAATAAATCTGGCACTTCTAAACGACTGGTCCGATCGGGATAAAATTTGACATGGGCGTAGCCAAGGAGTATTCGAGTTTAAGTTATTAAAATGGCAAATGCTCTAGGCGCGGCGCTATGGGGGCTCAAAGTAGGGTACCTTCGACATGTAAAATTTTTAAACACATGCCATTTTTTTGTTTCCCATCCGATTTCAAAGATTTTTAAATTTTTGGGAAGGACACAGTTTTAATCTGAAGCTCCCCATAAAACTTACATATTGATACATTAATAAATCCTCAATAGTACCGATTAGGTTGCAATTTAAATTCGGGACAATTGACCAATAAATTGCTGCGATATAACTATAAAACCACGACTACCTTGATTTTTGACCAAATTTGTATCTATATCTGGATTACTAAGTCATTCATATAGACAATATGGAATGATAAATATTTCCAACGACGCATATAACGTCATAATAATTCAGATCGACAAGGGCTCAAAATCGGAAAAATATTTTTGAAACCGAGTTTCACCAAAAAAATTTGTTTACTGGGTTTATGATTCACAATAGATAAACGCGGTTTTGGTTTTTAATAACTTGTTTGTCATTTTGAAGGGTACATATCTGTCATTTATGTTCACTTATTTATTGCTTCGAAAAGTGTCACTGAAGCACACTTATTGCCCCACCAAAGGTTGTGGTGAATGTATTGCATCGGTTTCAACATGCAAGAGATAGTTTGTTTAGTTTAGAAGTGGTGATCTTGAAACGGAAGACAAAGATCGTTCAGGCCAGCCAAAAAAGTTTGAAGATCAAGAATTGCAGGCATTACTCCATGAACATTATTGTCAAACTCAACAAGAGCTATTCAAGCAACAATACCGAAACGTCAGCGAGCAGCAGGATTAATCGAAAAGCAGGGAAATAGATTACCGTAAGAAATGAAGCCGAGAGAAAATGAAAGACGATTTTCCATGTCCAAAATTATGTTTGAACGCTATAAAATAAAATCATTTTTGCACTGAATCATTACTTTCGATTGAAAAATGAATCCATTACGATAAACCGAAGCGTAAGTGATCTTATGTGAAGCCCGCCCAATCACGTGAATCGACAATAAAGCTAAATATCCATGGCGCTAAGGTAATTCTCCGTATTTAGTGGGAGCAAAAGCGTCCCACAGTGGGGGAAATGAAAAAAGTGGAAATAAATCTGTAACTTCTAAAGAGATATTTCCTATCCCATGGCTATAGAGGAATTGTTGATAAGTTTAAGTTTTGCCTTATAACACCAAGAGGGGACCGAGCCACAGTGTCCCAAAGTGGGGCATCTCGGGTATATCAAAAATTAAGCAACATTTTTGTTTGCGATCCTATTTGAAAGACTTTAATATATATGGAATCTACTCGACGAGGTCTAAAAAAAACGAGTTTACGAGTTAGTCGCATTTAAAAAGTAAAATTTTATTTTTTTAATCTACCTTTGTCTGCTTTTTTGCTAATAACGGATCCAATTCTTTATCGATTTTCTTGAAATATAATTTTTTGAATTAACAACAACTTTGTTAATAATAATAATTACTGAGTCAAAAGTTATGTGCATTCAAATTAAAAAAAAAATAAAAAATCGGATTTTCGTGATTTTTTTCGAAATAAGTACTTACATTATTTTTAAATTATGCAGTAAATAAGAAAAAGATAATCAATGCATTTATAGTTTTCTAAAAGATAACATTACGGGAAGTGTTATAAGTGCAAAATAAGATCAAAATTCATATTATTGCGTGGTCCAGAGCCTTCCGAAGTAGATCAAGTTTTTATGTAAATTTTAAATTTAGGCAACATTTTCTCAAATCGCATAGCTGCTTTCAATAAATTAAGACCTGTTTTGTATGTCCCAATATGTTTTTCAATACAGAGCTAAGGGATTTTATAGCCCCAAGCTTGGTGCCTTCAATAGCTCCAAAAATCAAAAAAATCACAATTTTTGGTTTTTTTGAAAGTTTTTTGGGAATTGTGGGATTGTCAAAAATAATTCACTAATTCCTTTTTTACTTTTGTAGTTCGATCAAAAATTTCTATATAAAAACGACTCATAAACAAAATTTTTACTGCAAAAATTAAAATTTTCCAGAAAAATCAGCTACCATTTTTTATTCGCATATTTTTGAAAAAATTCTTCTATAATTTTTTGAATTTTTAAAAATTTTGTACATTTTTGAAAAGAAGACATAATTTCCTACACGTCGATATATAATATGTATATCTTTTCTTTTCCACTAGTCAAAACTTAAACATATCAACACCTCCTCTCTAACCATGGGAAATTTTATTAAAATCGGGCTATTCGTTTAGAAGTTACAGATTTATTTCCACTTTTTTTTCATTTCCCCTCACTGTGCGCTGTGCTTCACTCTATAATGAGCTGCTGAAATCTAACCAGACCATCACATGAAACCTGAACTGATTCGTTTGAAGCGATTATAAGCCGAAAATCGACCAGAATATGCGGTCAGACATAAAACATCATGATAACGCTCGGTCACATGTTGCAATACTTGTTAAAAGTATTTAGAATAAAGTGGTTGGGAAGTTTTGTTTAAACCGCTTTATAGTCCAGACCGTGCCACGTCCGACTGGTTTTTGTTTCGATCGATGCAGAACACTATATCTGGGATACGCTTCACTTTGTAACAGAGTGTACGATATTAGCTTGATTCGTACTTGTCCTCAAAAGATGGGCAGTTTTTTTTGACTTGGAAGATGCGAAAACGTCATGGCTAAAAATTACTAATACTTACTTTGAATAAATTTATGTAGTACAAATGTTTCAAAATAAAAGCTAAAATTTTTAAAAACTCCCGCAGTTTTATGGTCTACACCCAATCAATATGATTATTATGCGGCAATCCTGATAAAATTTTACACAAACTAGTTATAAGTACTCTGAAATAATACTGATAATTATGGTGAAAATAGGGCAACTTTTGTCACTAGTCCCCATATAAAGGGCCCCTCAGAAAATGACTTGAACATTAATTATTGTCTTATAATAATTAATATCGTAATGAAATTGTACACAAACAAGTTTTATAAGAACCTAAATCTTTCTACCAACCTTTGTGAGAATCGGTCCAGTTAACCCATATAACCATTATTTCCGAAAAATAGGTTATTGACACATTAATGGTTGGTATATAAGATTCGGCACAGCCGATTATAACACGACTATAGTCTCTAGTCAAAATGTGCAACCTTTAAACATTATCCGATTTTGCTCAAATTTTTATTAACGGACAACAATTATGGACCTTGGGAGCTTCGAAAATCCAAAAAGTTCAAAATAAAGGCCACCTTAATGCACATTAGCAGGCACACATACACATTTATACATCTGCACAATCATTTATTGTACATATACAGTACAGGGAGAGATCAGCTTTTATGTGGTTGTTCGTTGTAGTAAAGCCGGCTAAGGGAGCCAAATGGCTTCTTGTTGGGTTTTGGTTTTCTCAGCTCAATGTAATAAATGCCAATGAAAGTAATTAGCTTCAACTCAATGTCGTTTTCGATGCCATAATTAATGATGGTAGTGGTTGAAATGAAATGTTGCTTTGGTTTGATTTCTGTGGTCCAGTTGCGGAAGAAACCAGCAGAGGGAGCCGGGATAAAGTTACATTAGGCTGGCTCAAATATTAAAAAAAAAATGTTGTCCAAGCTCAGGCCTTTACAGTATTTTGATTAGTTCCTGAAAATGCTAAGCGAATGTCGGCGAAATAACGATGGAAACAAAGTTTGAATAAATCGACAATATTTTGTTATTATCGGATTAAAAAAAGGTCGACAATAACTAATAAATATTGTTTTGTAAATATTATTAATACTTATTAAGTTATCTTTAATTTCAGTTGAGATTACCCATCATGTGGCCATCCTAATGTATGTTGTATACATATATTGTATTGAGAATACAAACAAACAATAAGAGAAGGAAAAAACTATCAATGATTGAGGGAACGTAATGTATTTATGCAAAGCTGATAAACCAATACTGGTATGTTGATTATAGTGGTAGGCTTTGAGATGAGCTACTTTTTCTTAAAACTTTATTTAATTATTGAATCTGTCTTTACTTTAAAGCCTTCTTTAACAAATATTAAAATCTTGAAAATAAAAAGATTCGCAGTCAGTTAATACAGTTAAGTCTTTAATATATCAAAAATAATTAATTATATGTATTTAGCTGAGTAGTAGTCTTTACAAGACTTGTGTGTGAGTGGGTTTGCGTCAGTTCGATCGTAAAACTAAAATTTCAATAATAAACAAAAAATTAAAATATTTAAATACACGACAGTTTAATATCAATATTGATTTTACTTTATGGAAACATTTAATTTGGTGTGAATAAAAAATACTTTTGAATCGAAAATTTAGTTATTTCATTGGAATGATCGATGCATGCAATCATAGTACGCTGCTACTTGTGTCCCGGTAGTCGACGATCTCTGCGGATGATGATAATTGGACTTGATCATAAATGAATCACTCACATCCTCTCTGAATTCGTATTGAGATATCGTTAGCTTTTTCCCTTACATCCTGGAAAGGCAATGTAACTTTTTTGCATTTACCATAGTCGCGTCAAACTCATTTATAATTAATGGTCAATACCACTTCTTTCCCAAGATCCGAAATAAGTAATTGTTAAAAAAAAGTCTACAACTCCCATGCGATGATTGTATTGATTATTCAAATGGGGCTGTTCAGACGTAACTATTTTCTCTTGCTTCTATCATAGCATTCCGGACGGGCCATGTATATTTGACTCAGGAAATTTGATAGCAAGAAAATTCGAAAGATAAGAATGAGGAAGAACAACAACGTCATATTTCAAAAAATCTAAATTTCGAATTAATACCAAAATTTCATAGTACATAAGTCGTTTTAGGGCGTGGCTTACTAAATGCGAACGAACATTTTTTTTTATTGAAAACAATGTTCGTTCGTATTTAGTGAACCAGGCCCTTAAAAACTGACAAAGTCTTTTGTGAACTATAATATAATTTACGACATTATTGTTCTTTCGTATCTCCTTGACATTCAACACTGGCGATTATTTCGCCCGATGATCGCGATCTGTTTCCAACGCAAAGAATCCATCTTTCTACCAAAGATTCATTAGTATACAACTTGTAAATAAGTTATCAGTTACAGGACCTTGAGATGCGATGAAAGCTAGCCTAAACTTGTCACTATTTTATTCAGATGCACCAGCTTATGGAAGCTGAAACATAATCTATTATGTCAATGCCAAACTTTTACCCGAAATTGCACATGTGAAAGAATTTTTTGATTAGTTTGAATCTGCACCTCTTTTGACCAATAGCATAATTGTGATAGTGATCAACAGTTTCAAGGATACATAGAATTCATGAAACCAATCTTTTCATCACCAATATGTTTTCCAAATTATATTTTCTTAACCATTACCAAAGAGACTCCGAATCGTTGAAGAAATACTGATTCGGAGTCTCTTTGGATCTTTCTTTGATTTTGTTTATTCCTCTTTCAACTTCTGTGGCCATAAATGGCTGAAGATTCTGTTATTTTACACATTTTTATGCGAATAAAAAATTTCTGACATAAAATATAGAAACGAAGTAGATGTGTGTTGGCCAAGTGTGTTAAAATATAGATGTTTCCAGTGCAATGAAGACACTTGAAACTACATACTTGCCAATGCTTTTTTTCGTATATTTCAATTTCCTGGCGGTACATTTTCTGAGCATTTCCGGAAAAATACTAAATTTTACCTGTAATAAAGCTGAAGCTATAATGCGAAATACTGGTCAATTTATTTTAGGGCCATAATTTCTCACTTATATTAAAGAAATAAAAATACAGCGTTAGTCTCTCACCTAGCCATTATTTTTTTGGGTTTTTCAATATAGTCTATAGATTGATATATTTCCTGAAATAGTTTCGACTACATTTTTGTGTTCGGTTTGTTCTTTAACTATCTTCAGTATACAAGTTAAACATTTATAAATGAATAACATACTATGTATTATATTATAGCGTTGTGACCCACAAAAATAATCAATTTGTCTCGTAAAAGCAAACAAGAATAGATAACAGGATTTTATATCCATATCTACAAAATTTCTCTAATTGTTTTCTTGTTCTTAATTAACTGTGAAAAACATGATTTTCTGAAGATATATTTTATAATTTAGATTATGATTTTAAAGTAAACTCTTTACTCGGATTTCGTAAAAGGTGTTCCCAGTGTTTGGAAAAAAATCCAGTTTTAATTTTGTCGATTTTCTATTGAATAGATTATTTTAACTTAGATCAGAAATTAAACCATTTACTAACATTTTTTAAGAATTTTATTTTAGAAGATATTTGCATCCGCCAATTGTACAGTGATATAAAAGTGATCAATAAACAAGTGAGTAAGTATCGATCACCGAGAAGATGATCATAAACAGTTTTCTTTTATAAATTTATATGGGAGCTATGATGAATTATGGACCGATCGGCATACTATAAGATGGTACATCTTCTTAATATATAAAACTTATTTGTGTTGAATTTTATTTTAAAACAAAGATTTTAAATAAATCTATACTCTTGGAGTCCACAGAGTACGCAAATACTTTAATTTTTCTCGATCACTTCGTTTTACTGAAATAACGATATTCTTATTGAACTGCTACGTATGTTCAATATATATTGACCGTGTTCCAGTATCGCGATATTTATTGAACGTATAGCGAACAGTATTTATGGATCGCAGAATAGACTAATATTATGAAATCCAGATCGCGATCCAAATATCCCAATATATATTGAAAGTGTAGCAGTACCCATAAAGTGACAACTTCAAAATTGTTTCTTTTGTTTGTAAAAATCAGTTGGGAAATGGCTGAGTTCAGCTAGATTAAAGATTGGATGCTCCTTAACTAAAGGAAATTCTGTCAGCTATGGTTTTTTGAAAATAGAAGTTCATGCAGGCATTTGTATGAAAAAACCGAAAAACATGCTATCAGAAAAATCGGAAACTTAAGCACACACACAGAAAACATTTTCGTTATAGCAATTGAATTTTTTGCCAATCTAAGGAATTGCACACATGGAATTGTTCGGTTCTACAAACAGAAAGTCAGTTGATAAAGAAGAATTTCGGTCAAAGCCACCAAACTTTTGTTACTCCTTTTCAAATTTTGTAGCCACAACTATAAAATTCGGTTGCTATCACGAATCTGTTTTCTCTGTGCATTTATTTTAAAATCGATTTTCGAAAACTTTCTTCTATTCGTAAAGTATAAGAAATATAATATATAATAATTTTGAAGTAACTTTAAGAATACCATTGTTTCAATACATTTGTTTATATAACAAGTAAGAGTGCTATATTCGGCTATGCCGAATCTTATATACCCTTCACATTTGTTGTGGATGCATTAATTGCCCACTTTCAGCATATATCATCCTAAATATATAAAGAAAACTTTTAAAAAATTTACATTTAATTGCTGACAAACAGATTATATTGTAAAAGTTACAAACGAAATGAACATTTTATATATACCCTTCTCACGAATGGTATAAAAAGTACTAAGCGAAGTGAAAACTAAAGGTCTTTCCGAACTCTAGTTTTGGTTTTGATTTTATGTAAAAGCCATCCTAATCGAATTTTCAAATTCGATGCAATTTTTTTATAGAGAACATTTATATAATAACTTGTTTTGTTCGGTTTTTTTTTGGATTTATTATTAACTTTAATGCTTATTTGGGAACAAATATAAAAACTTAAAGCGGGAATCATTTAATCTCTAACACTCTTAAAGTCTGTACTCTTATTATCCACATAAAAGAGGTTTTCTTGATATATATACACGATTCCAGTTGACCACCAACTATTGTGCAACGAACAAATATTGATAAATGACCGTAATTTTTTATGGTTTTGTCAAAAATTTGTTTAATATTTATACGAAATACATTTTATGTATATGCATACAAATGTAACTGTATGGGTACTCACAATTATTCATGAGTGTTTACAATCCCAGCAAAATACTTTACTGATTTGGAATTGGTACAGAGTCGTGTTTGCTTCCATACAGCTTCCCACATTGTTTACAAAAGTGGTGATAAAATATAGTAAAGTAAAGCCAAGAACTGCCTACTGCTTCCAGGAAGCACTAAGGCAAACTAAAACTGAGCCTCTAGCCGAGGAATCACAGACAAATATTTCAATATTTCAAAGCAATCTATGGTGTTTCTCGGATTTTAGTAGATCCCAATACTACTTACTGAACTGCTTCCAAATTCAAAATATATTTTGCTGGGTATGATATGATTATTTTTTTTTTTTTGTTCCTATTAGACAGTACGAGAACACATGAGTGTGTATATAAATATATAAAAATAATGAAAAATTGTTACTACATACATTTACAAATACAAATATGTATGTACGTATTCATGCTCATACAAAATATACTGTTAAATGATAAATAACAAAAGAACAACAGCAAAAACTAGCGAATCAATGAATGAATGAATGTATTTCAATTTGCTAACAAATTTATTTTTATTGATTTCTTTTTATCTCTCTCCCCTTAATTTTTTATTTGTTTGTACCACTCCAAAGTCATTATTTAAAGTCGGGCCATTTATATAAAAATCCTGTGTGTAAGGATGTGAGTGATTGTGTGCGTGAGAATTTAAATGTATGCATGTGTTTATGTTGATTTAAATGAAAATGTATTGATGTGATTTGATTGAAATTAAATATTCAATTCATTTGTTGGTCATTTTTTATTTTCTTTGGCCAACTTTTTTTTTTTGTTCTGTTCATTGTTGTTGTTACTTTTACTTTTGATTCATTGTCCATTTATGTTGGCCTTAAGTTAAATGATTTATCAAAAAGAGAGAAAATATACAATGAATGGATGTATAGAAGCCCAATCCTATGCGAACACTGTGGTAATTGGTGCATAAGTTAATATACATACATAAGTATGTTGTTATTTAAATGCGTATACATTTAGACTAATAACTGATGCGTAAATAGTTTCTTTTATATCCTTGTACATTTGTTCGAAATTCAAATAATTGAACAATTTATAAATAAAATAAATCACTGGGAAACGGACCATTAAAACTACCAACTTATTTGAGTTGAACAGATAATAGAGATGATTCAGTGTACTTAGTAGTAATGTTACGAATATTTTAAGTTGATGTTTAAAAATAAAATCAGTTACTTAATACATAGGGCCTTCTGAACTTTGACAGTGGATACCTGCCATACTGTTCAAGCTACATTACGGGTCATCACCATCAACGGCGAACTCTATAGGTCGACGATTACCAACTTCTTTTGAACTGAATTGGATGATATGGACATTAACTACCAACTAGGTAGGTGTCACCAGCTCATGCCATATTGGACATTCTAAATGAGCGAGTTGATGTGAACTGTTGGTTTTCTTAAATCACATGTCTATGTGAAGAAGCCACAAATCACAGCGCCCTTCAAAAATAGGAAGGTCTTATTGAAAGACGCTTTAAATAGTGTTATAATTTAATGTTGCAAAAGTACTGAATCTACTGTAATGGATACTGCCTTGTCAGTTTATGCAAACAGTATGCAGTTAATTGTCATTTTACTAGCAAGGCTTAATATCAGATACGTCGGAACTAGTACCTATAGAAATATAGTTAGAGGCAAAAGTAGATTTTACCCACGCTTAAGTTGTTTTTACTCGATATGTCGGTCGGCCTGTCTGTTGAAAACACGATAGGGCACAAACGAAAGGAGCTAGCTGGATGAAATGTTTTATTTAAAACATATATGAATGTTTTCGCCATACTTTACAGTATAATTTCAGAATACATTGAACTAATTTGTGCTAAATTTGGTATAATTTTGAAATCATGGACTGATATTGCCCGTTTTCGATACCAAACAAACCATATCAACGGAGAGTATTTGTTGACAATGTCAGCACGATGGCTCTTTTAGTTTGGGCCCTGTCGTATTATCAACCAACATACAGGCGAACAGACGGACGGACATAGCTAGGACGTAGAATACATATACTGATGTGGGTCTGCGACAAATACTTTAATGTGTTATAAACAAAATGACAAAATAAATATACATCCATCTGTTTTGATGGTGAAGGCTACAAAAATTTGCATCGCAAATTTATTCTCCAGAAGCAAATAAAATAAATTATAACGAATATGATTCGAAAACTTCAGATATAATAAAAAATAAGAAATTTTATATTGAATTTAAAATACACACAGCCACAAATTATACATTTTTTTTTAAATAATGAAAATCCTAAGATTTTAAAAAAAATCAAAAAACATATTATTAATACTTCTAGTCATTGTCATTAAACATATGTTTTGATTGATTTATGCACTTGATAGTTAACTTTCATAAAGTAAGCGTGTTGTAAGTAGGAACCAAGTTGTTACCATATACAAGTTGACGCTGAGGACTCCAATATTAAGCAGCTGCAATTATATGAGTTCTTCATGCAAAAAAAAATTATCGCTTACTAGCTTGATAGGAGTATGCTGCGATGGGGAACCCACCAATAATGGAACTGAAAATGGAATTCTATGAAAGTTTGTTGAATAAACCATTACATTGGTTTTTTGTTTGTTGCATTTCAACAAACTCCTGCTTCGCCATTTGCTTTATGCTTTAGATAAATCTACTACAAATGGACCAAGTACTGCTAGTGGGGTTTTGACGAAATTAATGTGAGCATACATTTAATTTATCAACGCTTTATATAAGTCTCCTAAAAGTAAAACAAACATTTCGTTATAGGCTTTACCTGATTTTGATCCGATCCTCCACTTTTGGACGCTAGAGAAGAAAAAAATATTTCTAATGACGTTCTATATCTCTTTCGTATAGCTAAAGCTGTATCGGAAGGTTCGTTTCCAAAAGATATAGCCAGCATGAAACCATGACAAATTGTTAATTCTCACTGGTTAACAAAAGCCAGCAGAATCTTTCGCATATATGTTGCAACTAAGTAGTTTGCCTTCAACAAATTTAAAAATATAGGCTAACATTTAATGTAAAATTTTATAATTCAGTAGTACTTACATGGCAGTGCGCTTTTATATAAATTTATGAAGTCAACACAATTTTTACCACAAAAACTTCGAGAAATTGTAAACATAACAATGTACAACAACGCATTTTTTGCCCATCCGGAAAATATGTTGTTAACAATGCTTTTCGACGAAAGGAAACCTGTTCGTGAAAATGCCATTAACAAAATGTTGTATTGTCGTGAACAATTGTATGAGTCAACTAAACTCAGGACTTATAAAAAGCATCCAATTAATTTAAATTGCACAGATTAAGTATATGGTTTTATTCGAATTAAATGATAACAATATATTGTCCATTTACAGCAAGCATCCCACACGAGCACTTGTTAGAGAATATTAAATCAGATGTTGTACCACTATCGGATCCCTGAATTCCATCGCATATCCAGGGAAGAGAGCGATGTGTGCAGTTGCTAAAGCATGTCTCACGACGAGTAAAAAACCGAATGGATTGTAAAAAAGACTTAGGTTCTGTTGTTTGAATCACAAAATAAAACATTAGTTAAAAAAAACGATTTTCCCAAATTTCCAAGATTGATTTTAGACCTATAGTTTCGTAGGTAAATTTTTTTAGAATTAAGGTAGATTACGTATTATACACGCCTATTTGGAAAAAAAAATTTACCCTCCCTAATATATATTCTGGATCGTTTTTTTTCTCCCGCAAGGTGTTAAATCACAAGATACCTCTTCGAGAGATAACACGATCCGGTTGCTTGTCTGGCGCCGTCTTGTTGAAAGTAAATGTTGTCCTGATCAATATCATCGAACTCCGACCAAAATACAGTGTAATGACGTTTGTGGAATGCCCAATTCCAAAAAAAGAACGACGAGGAATGGACAAACCTCGGTTTTCTTCAAAACTTTGGTCTTCAGCAGCAATATACTCAGTTGTTCTTGAAGGATATATACGGGTTTTATTCTTCACATCACTAACTTATCTTCACACCTCGAATTTTTCCACCAATATTTTGTGTCAGAAAAGAAAACACCATAGTACATGTTTTTGCTTGCTCTTGATTAAAATTATTCAATTTAAATGCCAAACAATTAACTAACAGGGTATACTAATTATGAAGGAGAGATTTTCAAGCTTGTCGCTTGAAAAGTAAGTTAAAAAAAAAAGTTTTTCGAAAAATGCACTTTTTGCAGTTCCGTTTACAAATGTGCATATTACACACTTCAAGAAGAATATTATTTTCAAAGCCTTATGAAATTTACAGATGTTGAAAGTAGTTACTTTAATTTTGATTTTTTCTATGCATATCTATGCTTTTCTTTTCATATTTGTTTGCATTTTTTCCAGTTTTCTCATTTTAAATTTGTTTCAGTTTTA
This sequence comes from Calliphora vomitoria, assembly GCA_942486065.2. Taxonomy (NCBI): domain Eukaryota; kingdom Metazoa; phylum Arthropoda; class Insecta; order Diptera; family Calliphoridae; genus Calliphora; species Calliphora vomitoria. The sequence continues at coordinate 108,511,871 of OW818030.2, read as the reverse complement.
TGGTGTTTTAAGTATTTCATATACATTTCATATTAAAACAATCGATCAGGAATCTTTATAATTTAAATATGTTTAAGTTTAGAACTTATGCACTATAGAATAATATACATATACTAGCTGAACCCGGTTCGCGTTGCTGGCCCTTAGAAAACCTCTGTTTTAAACATCAGAAGCATAGTTTGATGGTTGCGGGAAACATTGTCGGTGATCCAACCTTCAATGTTAATACATGTGGTGGCATACCGGTCAGTTCTAATGAATTCAAAACTTCAGTATTATAATTTACGGCTTGTTCTTCGTTCATTACTGTGTCAATCGATTTGTATTTCATTGTTTCGACAGATTCAATTGAATATGGTCGTGGAGCTTGTAGACATCATAATTTTTTGGTGTCAAAATTACATGATCCCACAGCCAATCAGAATTTTTATAGTTGGAAATCTCACTTGTGGCGAGATCAATTGAAATTTTTCCATTTCCAAAGTTTAACAATTGTTTTGGGAATGTTTCGGTAGAAGGGTCTTACAGCAAATGCAGAAGTATTTTCATCGATATCGTTTAGCTTCTGTAGTTTCATTTCCAGTGAAATATATTTGATGGAACTTCTCATCATTATTGGGAAGCGGGAGCGGTACATTTGGCCTTGAACTTTGAAGTTTGGTATGAAGACGACATTGTTTACGATATTAGTTCCCCCGAAGAACGTCATGTGAAAGCATGAATTGGACTTTCGGATATTTTTAAGGAAGTGCTTAGAAATCGGAGTGGAGCCGGAAATGTAACTTAGAAACGGCTCAATAATTGGTGGCAGTAAGCAAAGTTTGTTCATTGCGCCAATCAGTACGTCCTTGTGATTTCTGTAGTCATCATCCTTATTTTAGTGAAATGCCGCCAACTTTAAATCAATTCTTTCTCTTGATTGAGCTATGCTATGCAGGCATCTTCAGCTCTCGATGAAGATGCACTGCGACGCATTTGCTGAAGCCGTGGGTCGCCTTCTCTTTCCATTTCTGCGGCTCTAGATGTAAATGCTCTTTCGCGATTTTCTTGAAGACGTGATTCACCGAAAATAATAATCGGAACTATTTTGAACGTTCCCTGAAAATTTCAATTGAAACAAGATTTATGACTTGTAAAACTTGTTATTGTCAAATTAAGCTACTAGCAGTAAAGATTTGATGGTGATTGTAATGACTCTGTAATAAGAGAAAGTTTAAAATTAAAATGGACTTTAGAGATATTTAAACGATTTTACTTATTAAGTTAAATCGTCGTAAGAGTGTAATTATATTTGAACGTAATATTTTCTTACTTTATAAGCAGATAAAAATTCGTTGTTTTTAATATGTATATGCAATTATACACAAAGTCATATTTTCTCATGATTTAGAAATAAATATAAGTTCACCTTAACTTATCCTTAATTCCATGTAAGTTTTTTCAAACTATTGAGAACTAAGCATCGTTGCAGTCCAATTCACTACTCAGATTAATTTTCAAATTAAAGTAAACAAATGTCCATAACTATTTTTCATATCCATCTACCACATTGATGATAAACTTTTGAAAACACACATTTTTTTTTGCTACAAACATTAATTTGATACTTGAATTGTCAGCATATTAGCACATCGTTTAATAAATTTTCATAGTGAAAAATTTAATTTTCCACCATTTTGTAATTAATGACTATTTCTGTGACAGTTTTTGTTATGTGTTGAGAAAAAAACAAAAAGATGAAAATAACGCAAAAATTTATGGATATTTGATGTTTAATGTTGTTGTCGGGTGTGCACTTTTACAGCCAGTTGTGGTGATGGTAACACCAGAGTTCAAATGAAAGGCTGATGATCATGGTGGTGGATGGTGTTGACAATGTCATTATTAGCTGTACAAAATTAATGACAACTAGTTGAGCGGTGCAAAAAGGGGCTGGCTGCACAAAGGAATGTGCTTAAAAATTAATGTACTCTGGTAGAATACACTTGGCCCCTGCAGTGGAACATTTAGAGTACGTGTCTCATTTACTTTACTATTATCAAAGTGCAAATTGTTATTTTATGATGATGAAGTGTTGATGGCATATTAAATATAAAATATATTTTCAATTTTCATGGCTGGAAAACCAAAGACACAACCCAACGACCAGCAACCGCACTATTATTCATGCAGAAACAAAAAGCGAGTGGTAAATGTTTTTCAAAAATCATTTTGATGAAATCTAAACTTAAACAATTTTTACGATTATTTTTCATTTTAATTGGCATGGCGGCTTGAGTGCGTGTTGTGTGCACAGTTGGCTGCAAATTGCATACATTTTTCATTTTCATTTATATTTATCAATATTATGTTTTTAATTTGTCGCTTTGTCTTTGTGCGGATTGGACAGAGAGTGTTGTTGTATGTATGTGAGGTTTTTTATTAAATTAGGGAAACGATTTAATTAATAAGATTAAGCTAATAGCTTACAAACCAGTTTTATTTGAGATAAAAAACAATTCATTTCTTGTTAATTCATTTAAAAAATATTTCCCAACCATTTCATTCTAAGTAGTTTTTAATAGGTATTGCATAATCTGGACGAGCGTTGTCATGATAGAATATTACAGTTTCTTGTCTGGCCTCATATTTTTGGCATTTTTCGACCAACAGTTCCCTTAGGTACATATTCCCTGAGATGGTCTGTCCAGATTTCACTAGCTCATAATAGATACCAACCTTTTGGTTCCACCAAATACAGAGCATTACCTTAGCTCCATGGATACTTGGCTTTGGTTTCGATTCGGCTGATTGTCTGGGCTTCACATACGATCTACTACGCTTTGCGTTATTGTAATAGATCAATTTTTCATCGTAAGTAATGATTTGGTGCAAGCATAATTTTCTTTTATAGCGTTCAAGCACCATTTCAGACATACAAAATCGTCTTTCAAGGTCTTTCAGCTTCAGTTCGTATTGAGCCCATTGTACCTGCTTTTAGATGAATCCTACTTCATCCAAACGCTTTGGGATTGCTGATTGAGTAGCCCCCAATGATTTTGCAAGGTCTTGTTTTGTTTGAAAACGATCTTCATTGAGAAATGGCTCCAATTTTTGGTCTACAAACTTTTCTAGCTGGCCTGGGTATCTTTGTCTTCTGGTCAAAATCACCACTTGTGAACCGTACAAAAATCTCTCGCAAATTGAAACTGCTGGAACACAACCACCACAAGCTTTGTAAAGCAATAATTCCCGCATATGACGCTTTATTGGCACAAAATTCGAAATTTTCAAGGTTGTTTACAATATAAAGTTCAATAACTCAAAGAGAATAAATGACATGAATGTTCCCTTCAAAATTACATTCGCTGGCTTAACATGCAAAGGCTCTAAGTCCATATTTTAAAATTTTACAGAAGAGACAAAAAATGTTTTTTTGCCTACATATTTTTGAATTCTGTAAACACAATTTGTTTTGTATTTTTCTTTGTTTTCTATGTGAGTAAAAGCAAAATGAAAAGGTAAGTATTTGCCGACATAAAAGCTTTTTTGGAGTTAGAGCATTTTCTATTGTTTAGTTTGTATTTTTTTTATGGAGTTAGTTCTTTTTCTAAGAAACTTTTTATTATTAACTACAATGAAGGTATTGTTCTATTATTGTTTTTATTCAAATAGCTAAGGACTGACATCGTAAAATTCTTAACACACGTTTTTCATTAAAACTTTTAACCCAAGTATTATTTGATTTATTTGCTTTGATCAAATTACCTTTGTAAAGCATGTCAGTTATTATTTTTAATGTTAATTATGTTCATTTGTTGTTAATCTGATTAAAATGAGTTACCAGAAAAAGTGCGTACTAAAATTATTAAATATTTTCAACAAAACCCAATTTGGTCCTAAAAAAAGTTGGTCAAACAATCAATTTTTTTCCAATGTTAATAAACAGTACAGACAGAACTCGTTCATTGATATAAAACCTGGTTCAGGTAGAAGGAATGGTTCACAGGATGTTTCTAAAGTATTTTCAAAAGAGCTCCCAACACCTCCGGTAGGAAAGCCATTGAAGATTTAAAAGCATACAAGGCTCAAAAAGTTCCTGACAGGAACTCTGCTAAACATTTAGAGGCCTAAGACACAGCACGGAAATTGAAGTCAAGTTTTATACAAAAAATATACCTGCTGCATAATCGATGACGAAATGTACGTATAGAAAATTTTCGCAGCTTCTGGATCAATTATTTTATGTTTGCAGATGCTCGCGGGAATGTTGAAGAAAAGTTTAGGACCCAAAAGCGGACAAAATTTCCAAAAAGTTCTTGGTATGGCAACCAATATGCAGTTGCGGCTAAAAAGCCAAACATTTGTTACAAAGGGCTCTATAAATACCGAAATTTACATCAAGGAATGTTTACCAAAAAGGATGATTCCTTTCAAAACACTTCTTAATATGTCCACTTATTTTTGGCCTTATTTGGCATATGTCAATATGGAAGAAAAGTATTGAGTGGTACAAGAACAATAATGTGGTATTTGTACGAAGAGAGGCAATTCCTCCAAACTGCCTGGAGCTAAGTCCAGTGGAGAGATATTGGGCTCTTGTTAAAAGAGATTTGAAGAGTACGAAAAAGATGTCCAAAAGTATGGTAGATTTTAAACGGAGATGGACAACCTATTCGTACAAAGTGACATAAAGCTCTATAAGAACCATAATGGAAGGGTTTTCGAAAAAGGTTCAATATTTCATCATTAGTGATTAGAACTATAAAACTATTTTTTTTTGTAAATTGTTACCATAATTTCAATCAAATAAAAAAATATTCAAAACTGTAAGTTTAGTGGTTTCATGTTAATGTTAAAAATTTGTCAATCTCAGTCCTTAACTTAAAAAGTGAAGATTGTTTTCATTGTTGTAAAAAAAGAAACATAATTTATTCAGAAATATGGACAACAATAAACTGTCTAACAATTAAGACTTTTTGATTGGAACAGAATAGCAACCCAATAATTCTAAAAGAACATGTTGAGCAGATAATTTTTGTAGAATAAACTTATAGTCCAGCTGGTCTCTCAAAGTTTTAATTTTTTGGTCGTAGCGAGCATTATACTAATTGAAAACAAGTAAGAAAGTATAGTCGGTCAAGCACTACCATATGATACCCTACACCGGGGAGACGACTATAAACAGTTTTCTTTTAAAATTTATACACACAAAAAACTAATTTATCTGAACGCAATATTTAGAAATAGTCAAACTGAATCCTCCTAGGCGCATTTAGTATGCCCTTTAAAGTTGCATTCAAATATCCAAGATCTGAACGCTTATTTTGTTGTTTACTACGAGACGTTCAGCTCGTAATAGACCAAGCAGACGTTTTTCTGAACGAAAAATATTAAAACCCAATCCTTTCTACTAGCGACCTGAACGTTTTGTTCAGATTTTTAGAATCAACCAAATAATTCTTCGCTGAACACACATTTAGCATAACTGAATGCAAAATTCAGTAAAAATCTACATAGATACCGTAAAACGTGCCGTTCAGCATAGTGGGATAGTAAAAAAAACTAAACGCATCGTTCAGTAAAGAAGTAACGGGATTCTAAAAAACAACAACAAGTGTTAAGTTTGACCGAATCTTATTTGTGTGTTGATTATTAAAGTGAGTAGTTCATAATTTATATAGTGACATCCATACATTAACATTGAGCATTGTTAGAGCAATTCAATTTCTATTGCTGGAGTTAGAAAGTAAGTTGTATATATGTAAATATGCCTGTGAAGTCAATATTAAATAATTGTTTAATATAGAAGCAGGAATCGAATATGAATTTCGTAAGAAGCCTTTTAAGAAGAGGAACCAGACAGTGTGTATTTTAAAAAATTGTGTTACTGAAGGGAGTATAACTTTATTGTCATCTGAGTAGAAAGACAAATTAATAAATAAGTATAATCCTGGAAAACGCCATCATTAACAAAAAAATGTTAACACCATCTGATTTTAATATAATTGTCGAGGACATATACAGGGAATTTCCTCAGGAAGAGCAGGTTTTGGTGAGTTTATAGAAATAGTTGTTTATGTAAACATTTATGTATGAATAATGCTTGTAGAATATATAGAATAAATTTTGTTAATATTAAAAAAAAAACCATTTAAAAATCTTTTATTTTTCTGAACGCAGTTGGTAAAATAATAAGCTTACGTTCAGTAATGAAGAAATTTAACACATCGGATAAAAAACTGAACTCTCGTTCAGTATTGCGAAAATTAAACCAATATAGTTAAAACCTGAACGCCCGTTTACTTTTGCACAAGGTGAACTCTATATAGTAAAAAGCTGAACGCACGTTCAACGTAAAGCTAAACGTTTTATTCGGTTTTCTACTACAGGCATTCGGGGTGCAAAAAACCTATTAAATATTTCGAAAAACTAAACGTTTGTTCAGTTTTTTACTATTTAATTTTTTCTGTGTAGTTTGTTTTCCTACTACAACATTCGAAGAATAAGTATATTGAATATGTGGAATAAATAATTCAATCTTATATGATCAAATGCTTGATAAAATCATACTCAGATATAAATCAAAGAAATGATGACATTAGGAATGATCTCTGAAATAATAAATTGCTATAAATTTGTGTTTCAAGCTAAAAGTTCAATGTCGTGGCACATGTGTTGATATCCCCAAACAGAATTTTATTAAAAATAGTTGGCATAAATTTACAAAAAGGTTAAAAGGAAATCAAAAACATTTAAGAATATATTTTGGGGAATGAAAAAATATATTTAGCATACAAGTTTATGGGTAGGCGGTGGTTGGTCTCTTTTTTTACTTTTAATAATAACGTGTTAAGAATGATATCAATTAGCCGAGAGCACCATAATATGGTAAAACCTTAATCATAAAATTGGTTGTCACAAATATATACTTGTTTACTGTAACCATATATATGATTGATACAATCATGTGAATCGTAAGTTAACCATATTATGGTTAGTTATTGTGATTATTTAAATAGTTACTGTGACTATAATATTGTTAAAAAACTTTTAAAATTGTGGAAATGGTTACTGTAAACATGCACAACTATATTTTTTCTCTGCGTGCTTATAATAGCAAAGTGAAAAATTGATAAGTTGTTTTGTGGAATAGGACCCTGCTCTAAACTTGTGAAATTTGTCATGATATCTTGATTAGATACTGAGATACCGAACATAAAAAAAATGTTTTAAACCACTGTGCAAAGATTCTCTTCACTTCACTACTTGCGTACTGAGAGATAGTGCTTGTTATTTAATACATTCGACATCAAACTTCACACATGCAGCGAAAACATATGCGATGTAGTTCAGATATCTTACGGAGGACATTTTTTACAAACCATACCCAAAAGCTGAAGTAAAACTTATTTTTTTGTGAAAAAAGACTTAATTTTTTTTTTTTAAAACACCAAAAATTCTTAGAAGTCTGTTAATTAAAAACATGGTTTGTATTAAAATAATAAATAAAAAACTATTCAAACTATTACTACTTATATATATGTACCTAATCATTTTTTTGTTTGAACTGCATAAGTATGTATAGCCTAAAGTATTGTGTTTTTACCTTGCATCAGGGTTAAAACAGTAAGCAATTGTAATAGTTTAGCATAAAATATGAATGCGTTCTATTTTAATTCATTTTGTTTTTATGGTTGTACATTATGCCAGCTTTAAAATTTGTTCATAAACCAACTTTAATTTATGCATATATGAGGGTATTTCTAAAAATGTTTTCAAAATTTAACAAAGGTACTTTCTACTTTTAGTATATCTCGGTAAGCAGCTGCTTAATGTTATGTCTTTAACATTGGCAATATTAAACATGTCTGTAGAAGTTGTACATATATTATATTTAACGAAAATATTGTTGGCTTAGATAACTAAGAAGTAGTAAACGACCAAAATGTTTAAATAATTAATTTTTATTTTCTGTCCAGTCTGGCCTCGTACCATCAGATATACAGTGTATTTACTAGTAGTATAAAATTTGCATAAATTCATTGTATTTCATTCACTTTTTTTCTACCCTCCTTTTTTGTGCTAAATTATAAATTAAATATTTGTAAATCTAATTTATATTTTTTGTTACTTTAGTCTGATGCATGTAAGCATTACATCAACAAAAAGTAAATGAATCTTTATTACTACATAAATAATCATTTACATTTATCATACAAACACACACACACAGTTATGCACGTATGCAAACACATGTATGTGTGTAGTATATATAAAATAATGTTTAGCAATTATGCATGTGTAACATGAGTAAAAATTTCAAAAATGGAAAAAATAAAAAAAAAATATTTACAAAGTACGTAGTAAATATTTCATTTTAAATGCATGCATAAGCATTATTAATGTTAAGAAATTTAATGTGTTTTACAAAATTATATTAAATATTTATATAAATGACATTATGTTTTGTAAAAATCAAATATGCATGAAATAATTGTTCAACTCGATTGAATTTTAAATGTTCCTTTGATACTTTCATATTTTATTTTTTTTTTTTGGAAGAAAAAATAAGTACTCAATATTGGAAAAAAGTTTAGGAAAAAATGAGAATATTACATGTCTTAAGTAATCCAACATGCATTAAGAAAATAGATACCCTATTTAAGAAGGTTATGTGTAGTATATTAATTTTTAAAATTAATCTGTCACGTTCTTGAACAACTGCATATCATTTCAGCATAAATAATAGCTGATCGCAAATTGTTTTAATCTTTTCTAAGGACTCAAATAGATAGAGGATATTATTATTGTAACAACATATTTTAGTTTTTAATGTTAACAGCTTATGTAATGTGATTGAAGATTTTCTTTCACATGGTTGTTGAACTAAATAAACCATTTATATTGTTACGAATTTGGAATCGAGATTAGAATTTAACAGTCTGTAACGACTGCCTGCAGCATTCATCATGTTTATAAACACGTCTATCAGTAGAAGTTTCTACTCATCAACAATGTTGATAGCATGCGGTTATTAGCATTGTTTATAAATATGCTGATTTATGTAGACAGCAGATTTATATCACTTCAGGCAGGGTTTCCAACTTTCACATGTATTTTGAGAGGTATTGCCAACTGAAAATAATGTTTTTTGTCGGTGTATTGAGAAAACCAAAATTGCTAACGGACAGTCTATTGGCCTAATAAATTTACGTCGACATTTAGTAACAGGCAGTTTGTCGGTACATTGAGCAAACGGGCCTAAATGTTTAAGCTGCTAACATTGACACCGATAGCTCTAGAATTCGAACATACTAGTTTGTCCGTTAAGAGCATTGTAGAAGATTCACGAAAGATGGCGTGTGTATAAATAGTGGCAGAGGTTGCAGTCGTGAGTGAGTTTACCATAGGCGCTGTTAGAGTTAACATCAACTGTCTTGTACATTATAAAGTGTGTGTGCATTTCTGCGAATTGATAAACGTGTATAAAAACACTGAGTGACTATTTAGACTGTTCTTGTTGTACATTTGAATAAATAAGGAGTTGTTACAATTTTAAACTACTAAACGGCTTTTATTTGCAATCAAGAGTATCCGGTTTATTTAAAGGAAATAAACAAACGTTTTAAAAATGTTAACACGTAACAATATTTATATTGCAGATACATATATGGGTAATTTCATGGCAAGTGAACCAACTTTTGAAATCGATATCTTCCGATCGTTATGAAATTTGCATCAGGGTTAGTCCTATTGGATAGTAATTCAGACACTATCAAAATAGGTCGAGAACAATACATTTATTTTGATATATATTCATATTTTGATATATATATCGCATCCCATTTAAAATAATGACATAAGCTGTCTTTTGAGAAAAATTTAAAAAAATGCGACCAAAAACCTCTTAAAGCAATGGATATAAGCCTTCTTTTGAGCAAAAAAAATTAAAAAAGGGTCCATTTTGAAAAAAAAAGTTAGATGTTGCCAAAAATTTTATTTCTTGAGTTACAAAACATTTATTTTTATGGATATCCAACTCGCATCCTACTAAGCGATGAAAAAAAGGGCTCTTTTTGAAAAAAAGTTAGATTTTGCAACAAAAAAATCAAGAATTTGATGTCTTGAGTTACACTAACTACAATAACATCACAACTCAAAATTCACAAATTTTCAGGAGAGGCAAACAAATTTTAATGTAAAAATTATATTAAAAAAAAAATTTAGTTCCATTATGAAAATGCTCCATTTTTAATATGGTTTTGGTATACTTTTGTATACCCTTCACCATGAGTTTGTCATTCCGTTCGTATTTTTTTCATTCTTCATTTCATAGCGACCCTACAAAGTATATATATTCTGGATCATTATAGATAGCGAAGTCGATATAACTATGTCCGTCTGTCAATCTGTATGTTGAAATCAACTTTCCGTAGCCCCCAAATAACGCACATACATAATTCATGTATCAATATATCGTGAATTCTTGCGTCTCGGTTGCTGTTTAAAATCCACACAATCGGCCCACAAATGGCTGAGATAAAAAACCATGACAACCTTGATTTTTGACCTATTTTTAAACTATTTCTGGATTACTAAGTAATATAGACAATATGGAAGACCAAAGTAAGTCAGACCTACAACTGTACAAAATTTTTTCTGAAATAAATTTAAAAAAATTTTAAATTAAAAAATTTAAATTTCAAAAAATAAATTAAAGAAATGTTTGCCCTAAAATTTTTTCGCTAACAAATTAAAAAAATATTTTGAAAAATTTTGAAAATTTAATTTTTTTTTTTTTTCAATTTTGTTTACATAAAAAAATACTTGTTGTGTTTGTGGAAATAAAATACAATTTAGAGTTACCCCGCTGTTACACATGCAAGTGGATTGATGAAAGTTCAGTATAGGTATTATTATCGAAAATGTCAAAAAATACATCGAAATGTCTACAAGTTGCTTGAGTGATTACACTTGCAAGTAAAAGTGCATTTTGCAAATGTTAGCGAAGGAGAATGATGTCGCCATAAAGCCACAAATTTAAGAAAATTACAGTGAATTAAAAAATAAACCGTTGTACTATCAGCATTTGCTATTTTTAAGTTTATTTGCTGCTTGAATCCAAATTTTTTTATTTAAGTTAAATACAATACACATATCCCTCGATTTACACGATAGATGCGTTCCTGAAAAAATAGAAATGGAAAATGTTTGTATGAGAAATCGTGTAAATCGACAAATGACCCAAATACGAATACATTTTAAATTTTGTTTAGAAAATTCATTTATTTTAAAGTAAAGTAAATACATTTCCCCATATTCATAAAAAATTTAAATTTAAACAATGTTTTATTAAATTGCTATTTGTACTATTTTCTTTTTCAAAAATACATAAAATAATTTAAAAATATAGTCATTATTTTACCACAATCTATTAAATTTGTTAAATATTTGTTATGCGTCGGATACTTTCTGTTAGAGTAATAAAAATTAACATGATTTTTAAAGCATACAGAAACCGTGTGAAATGAACATTGGTTAATGGCATGAAGAGATATACCAGCTAGCTCTACGTTGGGTATGTATGGTTCTTAACCCGTTTATTTACAACGCATAAACATATAACACTGTCCACATGCTTATAGAATACCCTGGACTGTGTAAAAGAATTTAAAAAAAAAGAAAATTATGTTTCAACAAACAAAGTGACGGCTAGATCTTACGCCGTGTAGGGTATTAATTTCCCACCCAATATGACTCATAGTCAAACTCCTTGACAGACTGTCTACCCTAATTAATTTTTGTATCTGTCCCTAATTACATGATTTACACTTACGAAAATTCACTTATTATGTTTGGTTATCCTTCCCATATTAATAAGACTTTAGAAATACATTTTTTAGATTACAACTTCATATGAATATTTATTAAAAAAAAAGAAACAAAATCAAAACAAAAACTTAAGATAAAAAAACAAAAATATATAAGAATTCTGATCATTAATGAATGAGAAAATAAATGAATGAAAAGGGGGAAAAAAAAACTTAATATTCAAGAATAGGGACAATTTGGAATTGGACCAATTTGTTACTTATAATTGTTAACATTAAGAGTAATGATAAAAAGTAAGAAAAATAAATGAGCGTAAAACATAAGAAACTTACAAAAATTTGCATCCAAAATCCACTTGTATGATGTGTTGGGCCCAGCATTCAGACAGTGTTGTTGTTGTTGATGTATTTTTTATATCTTTTGCATTTCTTTTTATAAAAGAAAAAAAAAATTAGCTAGACGCAAAAAAAAAAGGTCATAATATTTTACACTCATAAAAGAATGTTAGTAATACAAACAAAAAAATAATATTATAATTACTAATAGTATTTAATATGAAATAATTTATGATATTCAGTTAAATTTTAGGAAAATAAACAGTTGGTATATATATTATTATAATTTTTAATATTGAATCAGATATAGAGTTCGATTATTTGATGAAATATTTTGGCTTGTAAATGCATAAGTAAAATATAAGTTGTTTTTATTTAGTAATTTATAGACTAATTAAATTGTTTAAAAGTAGACAGTTTTATATTCATATTGAAAATTTTAATTTAGCATATTTGATTACTAATTGTTTGAAATAAGTAAATTTAAGCAGTGTTTAGTTTAAATATTTTATTTTAGTTTAAGCTAACTAGTTTAAATTTATTTTACTTTTTTTTTAATATACATCGTTAAATAATTTATCAATTCGTGATCAAATTTGTCGTTTTAGGGATTAGCATATTTTAGGAGATATTTTAAAATACTAAAATAATTTTCATATTTTAAAAAGTTTAAATAATTTAATAATAGTATAACGAAACTTCTGGAATTATGTAATTTTCAGCTCAACAAGGTATTTGGTTACATAAAGCCATGTGGTTTTTGGTAACATTTATCTAGTTTTTCCTTAAGAATTCAGACCTAGATTTTGTGGCCTAGTGCCACAAATTAGTTTTCTTGGGTATTTTAGATTTCCTCTTGGATGTAGGCTCCTGAGGATAATTAAAATATTTGTGTGACAAATCACCCACTAGGAACATGTGGTCTTCCTACATAATAAGAACATAACATTTGAAACAAGTCCTCTAATCAAAAATTAAGATTTTATTACCTTTTATTAAGTACCACAATTAAATTGAAATACAAATTGAAATAATTAAAACTTTTAAGTAGATTTTATTAATTTATTTGTATTACACAATCACTATTTAAATTTTTATATCACTTAAAATAGAATTTTTTTACTGGGAATTTTGACTTTACTGTACCACTTCTACTTAAGTAATAAAATCAGGTTAGAAGCAGTATGAACATCTACCCATATATTAATAATTGCGTAATAAATTTAAACAGCTTCTTTTTTTTTTTGTTTTTCTATTTACTTACGAGATCATGTAAGTTAAAGAAGGACAGACAAAGAAATGCATCTCAAAGAAAGAGGGCAAATAGAAAACTGCAGTAATACAATTATTGGAAAAAAATATATATATTGCATGCAATAAATAAGGGACGTATACCCCATGGGAACTTTTCATAAACAAATGATTTTACATTAGGTACAAAATTAAGTAATTGCAAGGTGTTGGTAAGAAAAAATCGTAACATATTTTTATTTAGCAACTTTGTTTGTTTTTTTTTTTTTTTTGACATTTCATTACAGAAAGTGTCAAAAAATTACTGTCCACCTAAATTCACTGGACAGTGAGCTGCAGGTTGCTGCATGTGCGATTGTGTGATTGTGTTAGTGCAAAAGTGTGAATGTATTGCGTTTTTCGAATTGTTACTTGCATATGGGCAATTCCATGTCATCGTACGTGACATTTGTGCGCCTATAGAGTGGAATAGATTTTTCAAAAATAAGAGTATCTGAAAAATAATTTGGTCTGTATGTTTCATTCAGAGGGTACTATATTTTAAAAAAATAAAAATTTCTTTAGAAACCTTGTTATCCAAAATATCGAGCGAAATAAGGGTATATCGTACGTGACATAAAACGGAAGTAATTTTGAGGCACATGTAGAAATATGCGAAAATTTGCGAATCGTGAGAGGCGTTATGTTTTCTTTTAATTTCTTACACTAAACGAAATATTTTTCCTTTACAATCCGTCATATTTAAATAAAAACAATCATTGGATGATTTTATAATAAATAAAATTTAATATCGTACGTGACAGATTTTTCTCTTATAATAAAACAATATATATTCTGTAAATATATGTATACAAAAACTAAAAAATGAATAGAATGTATATTCAGTTTCAATAAACAATTTTATAATAGCAAATAAACAGTCAGAGTCAAATTCATTTCACACTATATGCTAATTGGGAGCTTAGTTTTGACCGCAATTTTAGCCTAAAACACGCCAATTAAATTAAAAAATTAAATATAGTCCGTTTAAACTATTATTTTTGCCAATAAAGTTGTGTAATAAGCTTTAAATACTGACACATAGTAATATTTTAGTGTTTTCTCCTATTCAAATCGTCTTGAAAATAAGTTTCATGGGTTTTTGGGTTTTCAGTCGTGGTAGTCATTCTCGTGGAATTGCCCATATGTATACGCTGAGTTACTACCATACGAAAATCACGATTATTTTATAAAAAAAGGCACATAACAAAATAATACAGTCAATTGAACTTACAACTAAAGAAGCACAGTTCAAAATAATACTCATTACTCATTACTTTTTACAGTAATAGTGGCACAACTAAAAATAACATTCATTAGTTTTTCGTGAAGATGCAATGTAATTAACTGAAAACAAACATAACGGTATTTTGCAGTCATTTATAAAGACATTTTGTTTATACGATATGATAGCAAAATACAACACACGATCTACAAAAAAACTGCAAAATTTAATAACTTGTTAAATTTTGGTTTCATTTGTATATCACCGTGCAATCGTTCGCCAAAAAATATTACCACAATCATTTATAGGCTATATAAATGTATACTAGAGGCTAGTGACTCCACTCATAACACGTAAATTTAAGACAATGGGAAAGCGGTGAATGTAGTCATCTGAAGTGTGGTGTACTTACGATTTGGACATAACTGATGACTGCTATTTTTAAACAAAATTTCTATGTTTCATCTGTTTATGGCACAGCAAAAAAAATTTATAAGCCGGCCTTTGGTTTCCAGAGACAATATCATTTTGCCTTCACCACGCATCATACTAGAACTAATATTAAAGCATTAGATAAAACTTGTCCTTAATATGCCCTTCTTACAGAAAAACTAAAAGATGTTATTTTTGATTGCCTGCAAATAAGACTTTTAACGAAAGACAACGATTTCATCTGTGTCTGTAATTCCCATTCCCTGTATAGTGTTATTTGTATAGTATCTTTAGGTTTCCTAATACATTTGCGAAAAGTTTCCATTATAGACAGTAATTGTCACTAATACCTGATGACTTGACTGACCCCAATTTATATATTTTGGGTCATTTGACGCATATGTGCTCTTTGTAGTGAAGATATAAATCAATTGATTACTTTATTGATGCCATGTAATCTAGCCCGAAGACAATTGTTACTTAAGTACATGATTCTATATAACCGATATGTGAATCCAATCCTTTAAAGGACAAGTTCAAAACAGGACATCAAATTCAGAAAACGGAAAAACGGAAAAAAGGTCATATTGTTTATAAACGTCAACTTAAATTAGATTTGAATAGTTTTATTACCACAATTCTCTCAAACGAAGATACATGTGATACATTTCAATATGCAAACACAATGCCCTCCAATATGGGAAATAATTGATGTGATTATGGCTCTTAAATCAAACAGAATGCCTGGTGCTGACAACATAGCTTCAGAATTGTTGAAGACAGAACCCATAACCCGTGCAATACTTCTGCACCCCATCATTAAAATCGTGTGTACCTTCCTAGCGAGATAAAGGAAGATGTCGCAGTTAAACTACCAAAAAAGGGTGGCTCTTCAAACTGTTATAATTGGAGAGGTATGCATTATTCCGTGAGGAACAAGCTGGCCTTCGACATCATAAAACATATATGTCAACAGGCATGTCAACAGCCTTCGCATATTAGTGGAGCAAAGTATTGAGTATCGATCTTCTTTGTACTTCGTATTCATTGATTTCCTGAAAGCATTTGATAAACTATGTCGCAATGCAAAGGCTTCCACGAAATAATTATTGATTTAATAAAAGGCCTTTACCGAAAAGTGTGTTGCCGCATACTGCATGAAGGTGAACTAAGTGAGATTATTAAAATAAATATCGGAGTGCGACAGGACTAAATTCGCTCCCCAACGCTCTTTAACATCGTATTAGATTCTGTTTGGAAGCATGCTCCCGAAAATCAAAGAGGCAAAACTTGGGGGCTACAAGGTTTCTTATATGATCTCATTACATGATGACATTGCCCTAAAACTTGATTCGGTTGCTACGTTCGCCGCTAGAACATAGCTTCGCATAAATGTAGACAAAAAGAAAGCTGTGCAAAATACTCCACTGGAAGATGTACTGAGTGAGATCGTAAAGTTTTTAACACACGTTTTTCATTAAATTTAACACAAGTATTATCTGATTTTTTTTTTCTTTTGATCAAGTTACCTTTGTAAAACATGTCAATTATTATGTTTAATGTCAATTATATTCACTTCACACTGGCTCCAGTAGAATGAAAGGTCCACATTATGTTTCTAAAGCCAAAAAATAGAAATCATTTTCAAAAGAGCTCCCAACACATCTGGTAGGAAAGCAGCCCGGTTAGCTCAGTGCTCGGACTATTTGGTAGGAAAAGTTAAAGCTAATTTAAAAACACACAACGCTCAAAAAGTTCCTGACTTGGCATCCTGTCACTAAGGTTAACAAGCCCTTGAGTGGTACAAGAACAATAATGTGGTATTTGTACCAAAAGAGGCAAATTCTCCAAACTGCCTGGAGCTAAGGCCAGTGGAGAGATATTAGGCTCTTGTTAAAAGAGAATTGAAGAGTACAAAAAATGTGTTCAATAGTGTGGTGGATTTTAAACGCAGATGGATTACCTGTTCGAGCAAAGCACTATAAAAACGTTAATGGAAGGGTTTCCGAAAAAGGTTCAAAATTTCATCACTAGTGATTGAAACTATAAAGATTTTTTTTTTGTAAATTTCAATTTCAATCAAATAAAAAAATAATTAAAACTGTAAGTTTATTGGTATCGTTTTTATGTGAGAATTTTTCGATCTCACTCCTTAAAATGCTTCCTTTACTTAGAATGTATAATCGCAAGTACAGGGGGAAGTTCAGAGGATAATTAAAACTGAATTAAAAATCATATCAAGCTTTTGGCTAACTTTAGAGCACATGGAACTCGTCTTCATTCTTACGTCGAACGAAAATACGAATTTTTAACTGCAGCCTCATTTCAGTACTTTTATATGGATGCGAAACATGGAACTCGGTCCTGTACCTTCTACATTGCTTGCAAACTTTTACTAACCGTTGTCTTAAACGTTTGCTGAAAATTTATTGGCCAAATACAATTTCGAATGCTACAAATAACTTACAAAGACCCCAAATAACTTTCAAACTTGATTCATACATCAATATACCGGCTCGGTTGCTATTTAAAATCGAGAAAATTGGACCACAAATGGCTGAGTTATAAGGAAAAACCCGGGACTATTTTTGAAAAAAAATTTTAAAATTAAAAAAAAGTTTTGAAAAAAATAAAAAAAAACTATGTATTTCGAAACAAAAATTTTTTCAAAACAATTTTGAAAAAAAATTATTTTTGAAAAAAAAAAATTTTAAATTTTGAAAAAAAAAATTTGTTTACCTAAAAATATTTTTATATTTTATTTTAAAGTATAATTTGGTGAAGGGTATATAAGATTCGGCACAACCGAATATAGCTCTCTTACTTGTTTTTAATTAATGTGAGGTAATTTAAATTAAAGTCAATAAATACACTTTTCACTTAGTATTCACTACTATTTATTTATTTGAATAAAAATCAAAATACACTTAATATATTCCAAAAGTAATTCAGGTTGATATCAACCACTGCTACAGCTGGTTGAAGGGGACCAAATACAAATAAATTAACAGATCTGACCCGATGCAAACAGCTACATACAGCGTTGGTTTTAAATGAAAACTCTTATTTGATTTTTTTTGTTGATATTTTTATATTTCACATGAAAATCTGTATTGTGCACAATATTTTCTGTGTGCATAAAAAAACACTCATAGTGACGTTTTTAATTATAATCTCGTGCTCACATATTCACAATTTGAAAAGCTATTAAATAAAAACCATTACATTTTTGTTTTTCTTTTTTCACTATTTTTCTGTTATTTGGAGTATTACACTTTTTTCACAATAAAGTCCATGTTTCATAAGTTCTTTTTTTTTTTTTTTTTTTTTTTGGTTCACAAAAATATACTAATTGGCTGCACATAAATAGTTTTTATTTTACTTTTATATTATTTAAATAGCTTGTATTTTTTAGCACTTTTGTTTAAAAATTTTTACATGTTGTGTTTGTTTTGCAGTATTTTATAGGATTTAATATCCTGAAATAAGTATTTTTTTTTTTGGTTTTGTTTTGAAAAATCTATTAGTTTTGTTAAACACTTCCGGCTTTTAGGGAAATGTATAGTTTAAGTTTCAATAGGTTTATTTTAAAAATAGTTAATTTTCAATAGAAAATAGTTTGAAAATAGACTAAATAATAAAGCATGAGATAAAATAAATTGTTCAACAAATACCTGGAAAATACTTATGTGTGAGTATTTAAACGATGAAGGCTTTGGACAAGACCTGTTGGAAATAAAGTTTTATAAGTAGGAAGCAATGTTATGTTTATGAATTGTAATCATCTCAAGACTGTTAGGCAATATTTCCCGTATAACTGCATTTATCTCGGGCAGTTAATATGGTACGTGCTACAAAATTATGTAGTTGCTCATGTTTAGCCCAATCATTTCAAAAATTTTACAAGTTTTTTGTACTATATTATGGTCACTATAATTATTTATATGATTGCATTTACCATATAATCTTCAGGTTTACCATTCACATAGTGGGCGGATTTTCATGCATTTATAAATAAAATTATGCGCCTAAATGTAGACAAGAGATTTGTTCAACAGTTACTTAAACGACGTTGTTGAAACTATAGAGGGGACACTTGAGTATAAGTATGTTATGGCATCTTTCTTGGGTGACTTAGGTGTTGATCACCGGATAAAAAATTGGACCGAAAATATGCTTAAGAGCAGGGCCATAAACTCTAATATTGGTATTGGTAGGACAAGGAAAGTTGTGACAGGGGGCACACCACAAGGTGGTGTCATCTCTCCACTTCTATGGAATCTTGTTGTAAATAAAATCCTTTTCAGGCTCAGTAGGACAGCCACCAAAGTAGTCGCATATGCTGACGACGTTTTGCTTCTTATTCAAGAAGTTTCTTCCCACAATAAGTGAACTCATGGAATCAGCTCTCAGCGTTCTACTATCATGGGCCAGAGAAAACGGTCTAGGTATAAACCCTGCCAAAACCGAACTGGTTCTATTCACCAGGAGATATAAAATCCCAGAATTCAGACATCCACGTCTGGATGGTACTTTTCTAAAGATTTCAAGCGAAGCCAAATATCTTGGCGTAATTTTGGACTCTCAGCTCTCGTGGAAATGTAATGCTGAGAGTCGAGTGAAGAAGGCACTATGTGCCTTCTATATATGTAAGAAAACCTTTGGGAATAGATGAGATCTCAAACCATATATTGTACACTGGATGTACACCGCGGTCATAAGACCTATTTTGACCTATGGTGGAGAGCGGTGGACACCAAGACTCACCTCTCTACTGTAAACAAGGTACAAAGACTTGCATGTCTTGCAATTACTGGCTCTATGAATTCCGCCCCTCAAGCCAGTCTAGAGACGATACTAAATATAACTCCCCTTGATATATATCAAATGCATTTCTGCTAAATCTGCTCTTCGACTCAAACAGTCGAGCGGACTGAAGCATGATCGTATTGGTCACGGCACCATCCTACAAAAGATAGGCAGGCCATTCGTGGGGCAAGAAACGGATTACTTGGTATCTACACCGGATTTTCATAGGACTTTTAGGAACAAGATACCGACAAGTGACGACTGGGCCGCGAACACTGTCCTAAGGGACGACGTGATCTCAGTCTACACTGATAGTTCAAAGTCAGAAAGAGGCACGGGCTCAGGAATCTTCTCCGATGAACTGGACCTTTTGCTGTCTCATCGATTACTCGATACCTGCACGGTTTTCCAGACTGAGATATATGCCATCAATACAGCCGCGAGAAGAATCCGGGAACTAAATACTATATATATTTACTTGGACAGCCTTGCATCAATCAAGGCTCTTAACTCCAACTTTATTAAGTCGAAATGTCTTCTCAACTGCATCCAATCACTGGCACAACTGAGACAACATCACGTCGAGTTGATATGGGTCCCAGGACATGAGGGCATCGGAAGTATCTGACGAATGCGTAACGAACGGGTCGTCCCTGGACGTATCTCTTGCTCAAGAATATTCCCACTCCCTTGGTGAACGTATCGAAATTGATAAATGAATGGGCTTTGATAGAGACGGAACTCAGGTGGTCAAATATCAGAATATCCAGATTGCTCTGGCCCACTCTGACAGATAATAGCACTAAGACTCTTTTGTCTCTTAGTAGGAACTCGATCAGGCTTCTTACGGGTATAATCACTGGGCACTGTATGATTGGACGCATGTCGGAACGTATGGGTTGTTTGGATGAGGAGGAGGAAAAATCGGTACAACACCTTCTATGTGACTGCCCAGCCTTACAAGAGCATAGACTACTACATCTTGGTGGAGCTCTTTTCCATGATCTGGACTGTCTCAGAGATGTGGCACTAGTAAATATGATCAGATTTATTAGAAGTACCGGCTGGTTCTCACGGGGATCACAAGAAGTACATAGTCAACGAAATTAGAATGGGCAACCATTCTCCCTTTATGTATGACATTTTAAAATAAGGGAATGGTAATTCTAAGGGTATCACAATGGGCTACAAGGCCTCCGAGTGAACTCGCTAACTTGCGAGCAACCCACGTAACCTAACCTACTTAAACAATACTCGTACAGTGTGGAGGTTTTCATCCTTTAATGCATGAAAATCCGCCCCATATTTTTGGCAATCATGTTCAGGATGAATCATTATATAATAATGTGTTTTTCTCAAATTCTAATAACCATAATCCAGAACAACACAATTTGATGAAGTATTACATCATTAAAATCTGTGTCACAAATATATTATTAATAACTCCAATGTACGCGTGATTGTAACAATCATATGAATGGTATATTAAACATGTTATGGTTACCGCAATCATATACAGTATTACAGTGATCATAATATATTTAAAAACTATTCAATTCTGTTACGAAGTCATTTTTAAATTGTTCTTATATCTTTGGCATTTACAGTCGGATCTTAATGTATGATACATCAATGTTTTGTAGGGCTCCCTCCTACGTTCTCTGCCTTGTAGAAAAATTTCATATTATGGGGTGTAAAGGGATTTTTTTTGTTGAGTTACGGTGTGTGTACTCAAGCAATCCAAATTCTAGCTTTCTAGCTCTTTTGAAATTCCGATTTATTTGCGCGCGTTTAAAAAATTAGTTCACCTAACTTTACTTTTTGTTGAAATTTATTTCATGCAACACTAATACAGATTATGTTATCTTCAATCATCTTATCAGACATTTACTACTTAGGTATTGTTGTCTTTCTTCTTAAATTTGATGACCATGATTATTTTTGTTTCTAACCCTTGCTATTTTGGAACCCTAGTGTCTCTCTTGCTTGCTAATCTGATGACTTACAAACAACAACAAGTGACAAAGTCATTAAAGCAGCAGCAGTAGTAGGAGTAGGAAACAGCAAAAACTATAAAAATACGTTGGTAGTATTCTCAGGTTAATTATGCTGCAAACAATAATTTACACAATCATCGTTATCAGCATCATCATCATCATTAAGAAAAACAAAATAATACAAATGAGAAAAAAACTAAAGGGTTTTGTAAAAAAATGAAGAAAATTAAAAATAAGACGAAACAAAAAAAAAAAAAAAACAAAGGGAAAAACACATTCTTCAAAGCAGCTTCTCTAATCAGCTTAACATCTTTACACTGCTCATCAGCAACATTAAGAGGGCACAAAGGATGGCCACTCAATATAAGTTGATGAAGAGGATTATTTGCTACAGCAAACTGACTGTGTAACTGACTTGGGTGTGTAGCTGCCAGCCACATTGCTATTTGTTTTATGTTGCGTGCTAGAGAAATAATGAAATGTTTGTTGGTTGGCTGGCTGGATGCAGGATCTTTTTTTTTTTATTTTCTTATTTAAGCCATTTGTTGTTGCTATTGGTTATAATTAAATTTTCGTCATGGCTTAAATTAAAATTAACAAAAAAAAAAAAAAAAAAAATACCCACTACCCAACACAACAAAAAGAAATAAAATAAAGCAACATTGTCCAACAATTATGATTTTGTTTCTCTCAGTTTTAGCTACAATATTTATAGCATAAGCATTAAACTACCAACAAACAAAGAAGGATTTAATTGTGGCCAATATATTTTTTGGGTACTTTTTTTCGTTTTTATTTTTCATTCATCTCGTTGTAGATTCTTGTGTTAATTATTAAAGCAAAAATTATTTTTGAGAAAAATGCTCAAAGCGGATTACTTGATGGACTTAGAGAAATTGTTTGCTGTAAATATGAAATTTAGCTATTTTTTTAAAGCTGTGTACATAATTTTGAAATATGCGAAATAAATAAATAAGAAGCTTAGCAATTTGCGAGTAGTTGAAGGGTTTTTTTAAAAGATTTTTTATGGAAAAAGTTGGTTATCTACAAAAATAATCAGATAAAATTTACTAGCATTTGTAAGTTAACTAGTAAGAGAAATACTCAGATGGTTATGATGCTACAAGAAATTTGTTATAAATCAAAAATCTATATATATATAAAAATTAATCGTGATTAGTTAGGATCCTTAAAACTTGAAAACGACTCGATTAAATTAAATACTTCCATATGCGGTTTTTATTGTAATTGCTAGGAGAAAGTTTATGAAAAAGAAAACTGTTAAAATTTTAAACAGGTAGGCGGTCATTTCATTTGACAGCTCATAATGTATTCTTTCTGATTTGACTGTTCATCATAAGAGAAGAATACCAAGTTCCTCGAATTTTCTTGGCATCAACCAATTTACCATTCCAGTTCAAATATATTGAATTCCAAGTGAATCTTGCATTCGTGGTGACTATAAATAAGTTACAAAAGTCGCTGGAAGTGTACGGCATAAATCTGGAAATATCATGATTTTCTCATGGCCAGCTAAATGTGTCGTATTCACTCTTTATTTACGATCCGGAACAGAAAACGAAAAATTATGTATGTCGAGCTGTCTCATAATGCTTTTGACAAAAATATCATTGTTTATTTATTTTATTTAGTATTAATAAAATGAATAGAATGAATAGAATTCAATTAAATTAAGGACTGAGATCGAAAAATTCTTAACATTTGACTTAAATTTTCGTGCTCTGTCTTTGGCCTCTAAATTTTTAGCAAAGTTCTTGTTAGGAACTTTTTGAGCCTTGTATGTTTTTAAGCCTGCACTGGCTTTAACTTTTCGTACCAGATAGTCCGAGTACTGAGCTATCCGTACGGCTTTCCTACCGGATGTGTTGGGAGCTCTTTTGAAAATACTTTCTTTGGGCTCCATGTTGGGTTTTGTTGAAAATATTTACAGCCTGACCCACGATGTCGAAAGCAAACTTAAGCGAAAGAAAGTCAGTCACTCGCTTTCATTCGAAACAGTGACCCACTATCTTACGACTTATCGTTCGCTTTGCTTTACGTTTCAATCGTAATCCATTATTTGACACAAAATAAAATAATTAAGCAGTGGTGTAGTGGGTACAGCACTTGATTAGCAGCCGGAAGTTTGTGGGCTCAACTCGTGGCTGCGATTTATTTTTTATTATTTTAATACATAATTCTTTGGGACATCTCGAACGAAAATAAATAGGCTTTTCGTAAAATTCTACTTATTTTTCTACCACAAAACGATAAGTATGAGTAAAAATATATGTAATTATGTTATATTATGCATAAATGTATAACAATAAATAAGTTCGCATCCGTTTTGTACTATATTCTTGCACAGACGACAGTAAATTAAAAGTAAATGAATTTGAAATTTCTGTTCGCACAAATATCAGAAAATGTAAATAGTGAGCCGCAAATTTTGTATTGAGTTGCTTACGTTATCGTTCGTATTTATTTTCTTTCGACTAAGTATATTAGTGAGACGCAAAACAGCTGTTTGTCGTTTGAAACGACCACATTCGACATCGTGGGCCAGGATGTTAATAATTTGTTGATGAAAAAAACTTAATACAATATTTCTATATGAAATCTAGTGAGAGACTGACAGTTTTTGTTTGTTTATTTATGACATCGGTATGTTGCTAAAAAGGTTTAACAGACATAAATATGTAAATTAACACATTTTTTGTTTATTTGCTTTATTTACAAAGTTCTTAACCCTATAACTGGCAAGACAGTAAAAATTATCCGATGAAGTCAAGTAGAATTATTCAATAAACCGAACACTTGACTTGAAGGAAGCAAGTTCAGCAGCTATTTCCTCACGTAAATCTGAAAGCTGTAAAGCACATTGTTGGAAGCATTGGACTCATCGGGCTGCAGACGTGTGTATAGAATGAATGCATTTGTAAAGAACATGTTTACAAAATGGTAGAACAACCTTAGCTCAAATATGGTATTGACCCTGGAGACCATCTATGAGATCTACTCCTCCCATACGATCACTATATGCTCCAAAAATTTGAGGGCAGTTGATTTCGATGAATTTCTTCTGCTTTCTATCATACAGAGGAACCTTTGATTGCTGTTCACCAGGATGTTGATGACAGGCGGAAATGTTTGTTATACAGTATTCACATGGAATCCATCGACTGAGGTCATGAATTCTATGCAAAATCATCTCTGACCTTGTTCGTTTCGCAGTTTACACATAAGGAAATCATGATAAAAAAATAATATCTCTCATTGTGCCCGAACCGTAAATAGACTAACATAGGTTTCGATTTGTAAAAGTTATCAAAATCCAGGATGTGATGCATGAAATTAGGAATCTCCAAACATTTAAGTTAGCTCCAATGTCCGGTGTAACAGGTAAAATGATATTATCCCCGGACCCATTATAGATTTAAAAACGGTAGGCAAACCCGTTTGAATCACAAAACATGAACAATTTGGTCCCACTATTATGAGGCTTATTGGGCATGTATTTTCGGAGATGGTATTTTGTCTTTGGAACATAAGTGGAACCAGCACCACTGTCATCGCTATCAATACTTTCATCTGTGCTGTCTACAGAACTTTACAGAATCGATATACTCGAGAAATTGTTCATCAGACATTTGCTCCAAATAGATGTATTTCGTATAGGGAAGTTTAGTAATATCCATCTTTAATACAATATTCAAATAAATGAATACACATACTAGAACCATAAGCAAACAATAGAGTTTTATGAACAAAAGGTAAAAACAGTAATGTATGGGACAAAGGCATATTTGTACACACAAACCGGCAATACCGTCTTGAGAAGGTCTTCACTATTTCACGTTTTTAAATCAAACTTTTTATTTTTTTCACTCAAATATTTTGTAAATGATAAATATAAAATGTTATCTAACCCCTTGACGACAATGGCAAACATTTTTCCCATATATTCAGTTAGTAATTAAAACATACTTAACATAAATTTGTTTGCTGTAATAATGTAAAATAAAGTTGACTTATATTATGCAAAATGTTAAAGTTGACAGAATTGAATAAATTAAGTGGCAAATCATTGACGGGGGATCCCAAAATTTTCTTGCGCTAAGTGCTTTACAGTTTTCGTTTATTGCTGATTTTGACGGTTGATACATAATATTAAGTGAGTATAGAAGCGTAGAAAAGCTCTTTAAAAACAAAAGAGTTAAAAATGTACTTTGAAATTGGACATGAATTCCATGGGAAGTATTTTTCCCTATGGACAACAAGTGAAATTTTTAGTGCTACTATTACTTTTTAGATGATGCGAAGATGAACTACTTTCAGATGAAGAGGATAAATAATCCATTGAAGAGGATATCGAAAACGATCCAGATGTGGTAGAAATCGAGGACAATCATCAAGAAATTAAAAATAATGTACCTTTGGATATTCGTCAGGAACTTATATTCAGATGGAGAAAACACTCTTCTGAACCTCATGTATTCTACCAAAGCGCATATGAATTGGATATGTTGACCCCAATAGAATGAAAGCGTTTTTAGGAATGAATTACCAATCAGGATCTGCTAAAAAAATAAACGTGACTTGTCCTGAAATGGTCACAAAGTATAATAAGTTGACCTTATGGATCAGCGGAAAGTATGTTATAAGGTCGAAAAGTTTGTATTGGAATGAAACGCAATTTGCCAGCACACAGCATGCAAATGGCCGGTAAAATGAAGAAATGTGAAAACAATTCAAAAAAGCGTAAATCTTAGCCATTTATTCGAAACCATTAGTATTATTTTTATTACCTTATGGTCCATAGGGAAAAATGTTTCCCATAAAATTCCAAAAAATCTGTTTGTGTTTTTTAATTTTTTTTTAATTTTTCTTTACTCTAATCTAAAATCATCTAAAAAAGCCCATTAGAAACTAATATTTGCTCATAGTTTCGTTATGGTCCTGAAAGGGCTAATTACCGTAAAATTTTTAAGTCGAAAAATTTGTTGATGCTAATATGTTGACTTTTTGCGTTTGATTGATCATAGCTGACAAACAACTAATCAGAATATATTGGGAAGTATAGCATTTGCAAAGAGGCCTTGCCTAAAGAGAGTTATCACTATTTTAAAGCGAACAAATTTTTAATACAGCACTGGGGCCCAAACAAATTGGTTATAGGGTTACGAATTGGATTATTTTCTAGGCATCTGTATCAAGTTAAATATAAATCCAAACATGAGTTAATTTTAATTAGATTTTTATTTGTTGGTATCACTTAACAAATTAACTAGGTAGTAGTGTAGTAAGTAAAGTGTTATAATAAGAAGCAAACGTCGTGTCCCAGCCAACAAATATTTGATCTAGGTACACTTTTTTATACTCACACTCAACAAATATTTGGGGTGTATTTATTTTGTCATTCCGTTTGCAACACATGGAAAAGTATATATATTCTGGGTTCTTATTAACTTCTAAGACGATCTGTTTGTCTGCTGAAAACACGATATTACACACACTAAATTAGCTAGCTGGCTGAAAGTTTTTTTCTCTCAAAATTTTTAATATGTGTCGCTATGATTTAATATAATTTGTTGCCAATCCAATGCTTCTACCTTAGTAACCGAATTTTAGAGGTGTGGCTACAAAATTTTAGAAGGGGTAACAATAGTTTGGTTGCTTCAAGCGAAATTCTTCTTTATCAACTGACTTTCTGTAGATAGAAACGAAAAATTCGATGTGTGCAACCGAATCATTCGATTGGCAACAAATTCGTTTGCTATCTCGTATCTGTTTTCTTTGTGTATAAGCATTTTGGGTTATAGTAAGTTCTTTGTCTTTGACAATGATTTCCAAAATAGTACATTGATTCTTAAGTAAAATATTGCCCTGAATTCAAATGAATGATACAACTTATTTGTATTACATTTCTTTTAATTAAATTATACCCAAACTAAACTCGAACAAGGTACATATTAATTACAATGCAAAACAATAAAATTTTTCTTGAAAATCAAACATGACGTTATCTAAAACAGCACAACAAAAATATAGTCCCTAATACAGCATTTCCTAAGAAAGTAAATAAACATTTTTTGCCGCAAAAATAATATTGTACCTACTAAATATTTCTCAATTAAGACGGTTTCTTTTCATCTACTTTTTCATCATATCCCTAACATTCATACTAATTAAGCACTGACCATATATTTCCGTCTTATGCCCATCCTCCACAATATAAATATACCTCTATTTTCTCTTGCTCATGAAATATTTTTATATTTCTACTTTTTATACTAAGACTACTTAATTAGATTTTTTTTAAGTCTTTTGAAAAAAATAAAATCATCAACAAACTAAAACAAACAAAAAAAACTCCTATCTACATAGAAATATTTAATAGAGGCAATATATATGCCATTTAAGTTGTTTCATTAAAACGAAAAAACAAAGTGAAAAAATCGCTTTATAAGGAAAACAGAAAGTCTACACATACAGATAAAAATGTCAAGTTCTTTTTTTTCTTTCCACCTCCTCTATATGTTTTGCCTTCTAAAGGATGAAAACTGAAAGGAAACAAAAAAATAAAAAATTAAATATGAAAAGACATTGTTCTTGACAGTTATATTTAGTAGAAAAGTGATTAACGTTTCTCTACTCCTTCTCATCTTCTTTTGCAAGCTGCTTTTCAGTTCATTTTTTGTTTCTCTGTTTTTGAGCGGCAAAAGAAAATTATATATTTTTTTTGGAAAAAAAAAATCTAGTAGATATAAATTAACTCATTTTCCTGTTTAATGTTGAGATGAAAATTAAGAGATAATTTTTCGTATAATTTCTTGTTTATTTCAGCAATAAGTTATATAATATTAAAGAGATTAAAGAAAATGTTGAAAATTTTTTACTATACAAAGAAAAGATTAAACAACTTTCTATCATCTAATGGATGTTTAATTGTTAAAGGGAAAACGTCTGTGTTTTGTTTATAAAAATAAAATATTTTAATATGCAAAACTCTGCAATAGTTTAATCATTGTTAATTTTAAACTTAAATATTGGTGTTGTGAAATTATAATCAATGATAACAAAATAAAAGTTGTTTGCAAATTTTGTTTTAAAAGCGTTTTGTAACTTTAATAATCATTGTTAAAAATAAAAAATAATCTTTCACTTTCAAACGCTTGGAAAATTAAAATTGCCAAAAATACAAATTTTTATTAATTGTTCTAAGAAATATTATAGGTAATGAAATAGTTAGCAGTGAAGTACATTGATGATATTTAGAGCATTTATGTATTTACTATATTACATGTATCATATTTATAGGGCAGATCTATCATAGTCCTATGAATAGAAGAATATCATAGTTTCTGTCAAAAATTTAAGCCTATTTTATAAAATAATTTAATCCAATTTATTAATAATATGCGGCTTAACTTTATAACGTTTTGCATGATTTATCTGTTGCATTAAAGTATTTATTGTATATTAAATGCCCTATTATCAATTACATTTTACGCTGCACTAAACTAAAATGTAAATTGTGTTCCCCTGTGTAATTTGAGGAGTGACAAAAAATATTTTATTGAATTCTAAAAAATTACTTATTATAACAGTAATTTACATAAAAAAATATAAAATATTTTCTACAGAAAATCTTGATCATAACTGTATTTTTTACAGAAAATATATAGAAGGATTTCGGTGTAACAGTATTTTATTAAAAAACTCTTGTGTAACAGTATTTTCTATATAAAATCTTCATTAGATTATATGCAGTATAGAGGTATTTTCTATAAAAAATCTTCAGTATAAAAGTATTTTTATATAATATGTTCAGTATAAATCGATATCCTATGTATAACAGTATTTATGGCCTAATATGGAAATAATACGATTTTTAATTTTATTACTCAGAGGTGGAAAAAATACATTAGTCTTTGAATATTATATTGATACGGAAAAAAATATAATATTCCACCCCTGATTTAAATCCTTCACACCACGACTTATTTTAATATTTTAATTTCATTGAACCACTCTGGCGTATGATTATTAACATGTATTCAAAAACAGCCTAAAAGTATGCAACACTGTTTATTTGTTTTACTTTTCACATATTTTTTTTAGACACTAGGGCGTATGTTTGATATTTTGCAAATAATATTGATAATACGTACTGTGAGTGGCTTATAAGCAGATAAACACAAAATTTTTTTGGGATTTTAAGAAAATTTTATTTAAAAATTTTATTTTGTAATGACGTGAAAGTTATATTGTGGTTTCTTAAGGGAATACTAATTCAAATGAAATGTTTTCAATTTAATAAAATAATATGAAGGTATAATGTAATCAATATTATTTTTGTTAATAAATTCACAAAAATAATAGCAGCAAAAAAGTTGCTGCAATTTATCACACGCGAGTTTCCATTATAAATAGGCTCATAAAACCTTATAACAAAAACTAAATTTCAAAAATTATATTACTGCGAGGACCAAAGACATAATTTTCAACTTGAATTCAAAATTTCTCTATTCGCATAGCTGCTTTCCAAAAATAAAAGCCTGTTTAGTGTGGTAAAATATGTTCTTAATCATTTTGCAAGTGGACTTTTTCGCAACGGCCATGGTACCATTATAGAGCCATACAAATAAAAAAAATTAATGATTTGTGGGATTCTCAATAGCAAATCTTAATTTATTTTTTTACTTTAACCTTTTAATCACTACTGAATAACTTAAATAACTGCTTAAATAACTACTGAATAAATAAATAAAATAAATAAATAATCATAAATTGTGATGCAACGATTCTAAACTGCTAACTTATATGTAGGTATTTTTATACCTACCATCAAATATGGTTATACTAATTTTGTCATTTCTTTTTTAGCGCAGACCCACAAAAGTATACATATTCTAGGTTTTAGATATGTCCGACCTTTTGTCTGTTTATTGAAAACTTGATGGGACGCAAATAGCTGGCTGAAATTTTCCACAAATACTCTATATTGATAAGGTTTGTTTGGTATTGACAGCTAGCAACATCGGTTCATTATTTCACATACCCCATACAAGGTCCCCCTAAGAAAATGACTTAAACGTTCATAATTGTCTAATAATAATTTAAGATGTTTTATTCTGCTATGTCGAATGGATAAATGGATCCATTAGTAGACTGATAAAAGTTTCGATAAGCAACTGAGGAGATTTAGTTATTTCTTTGATTATGCTATAAACATATACTCTTTTATCTATTTTTAAGACTATGCAAGAGCCATTTCATTGGATTCTTGTCATCATACAGAAGTCGTTGCGACGTCACTGGTTTCAAATATATTAACATGCATCTGAAATTTGAAACATATGTTTAAAAAAAATATTTCTTTCTTCGTAGATATTGAAACAAACTTAGATTTCGAATGCATATAAAGCATCGTTTTGAATTTAAATTTTTAAATTATATAATTAAGTACAACTTCTTTTTAGTTTTTAATAAACTAAATGAATAAGTACAATTGAAACTTTTTTTAGCCGAAATATTGAGCGAAATAAGGGTGTATCGCATGTGACATAAAATGGAAGTGATTTGGAGGTACATGTGAACATATACAAAAATCTGCGAATAGTGGGAGGTGTTTTTATTTACTCCATAAGCCCAACATTTTGCCTTTAAAATCAATCATATTTAAATAAAGACAATCTTTGGATTATTTTGTATTAAATAAAATTTAATATTTTTCGTTTAAACTGTTATTTTTGCTATTGAAAAATATCTTCACATGTTAGTGGTTTTTCCAATTCAGGTTATCTTGAAAAAGTTATAAGGGTTTTTATTTTTCAGTCGTAGTTGATATATTCCTTGAATTAGCCATATACGTGTAATTGCTTTCATTCCCTTTTTTGCCTACTTATTAAATAAAAATATTTCCTTAAATATATGCAATATATTTCTTCTAAAACAAAACAGTTTCAAAATGTAGCATTTTAAAAACCAATCTAATTTTAGTTGCTTATATTAACCCTTATGTGCTATGGATTGTAAACTCACTTTGGCAGTCTGAAGTCTACATTTGTAGCAAATATGTATTTGTATGGAAAACTATGTCTACATATGCAAAAAACACTATTAATTACATAGAGTGATATACTTGAATGCATATTTATTAAGAAATATATGACTCTTACACAGAGAAAACAGATTCGTGATAGCAACCGAATTTGTTGCCAATTGAGTCATTCTAACTTAATGACCAATTTTACAGTTGTGGCTGCAAAGTTTTGGAAGAAGTAACAAAAGTTTGGTAGCTTCAACCGAAATTCTTCTTTATCAACTGACTTAATGTTGATAGAACCGAAAAATTATATGTCTCCAACCGAATCATTCGATTGGCGAGAAATTCGGTTGCTACTACGAATCTGTTTTCTCTGTGTAGATACAAAGTTAAGGTGAAAATGTTTAAATTATATTTATGGTACAGCATTTTCCTACAGAAACAGAAAAACTACCGAGTGCTATTTTAAAAGCCAGGCGTGTTGGAGCATGGCCTAATAACCTTGGATTATTAGAGCGCTGTTCAATTGCTGGCATGAAGAGCTGTTATGCAAGGCTTCGCGGTCTGCTTTCATTTCATTTGGCACAAATGTTTTGTTTTGACGAACAGCATCAAGAGCGAGATTTTTGGACATCAACTGCTTACCCAGATTCAATGATGTGAATACATTTTCACAGATAATTGTTCTTCCGGTGTTTTCCCAAGGTTTGCACGACACTCTCTTCTACACTGTTTGCTCTTTTCTGTATAAATCTCGCTATTGAGAGGATAGAATGACCTTGCATAGTATGCGAACCATACTTTGCAGGCTTGGATGAAGTGTACTGCGTAGTTCTAGTTCTTCCACGCTATACAAATAGCTTTTAGTCAACTGTTATTTCTCCCGATGGTTGATAGTAACGTTGAAGATTGTTGTTTATTATAGCCCATAATGCAGAAATTGGAGCAGCCTTAGTACGCTCACTATCAAGCCGAATGAACCGCAAAAATTCCTTGAACAGAGATTTCGGCATTACTGCATGGTATTAACAAAGTGCTTCCGTACTTCACAATACATTTGTATCTTCGTCGTTTGATTTGTTAGTGCCTGCTAAAAATAAAAGCCCAATTAATGCTCTTAATTTAATATTTGTCACCTTATTCCACACCCTCTCCTTTGCGGTGCGGTTCTGTTCATTATACTTTTGAAACGTTTTCTCGGTTTTGGTTTAGTATCTATCAAAACTTGTTCGAGCATCGCTGGGCTGAAAATCAAATCAAATACGGCTGGCTTTTTGAGCCCTTTGGTAGTACGAGATAAGCCAACAGCAGTGCCATGAAACACATTATGAGCACCCATTCGAATTGCTTGATTATGCAATTATGTATGTATTGTCTTTTGAAAACAACGCGCCAAAACGCCGTTAAGAAAACTGAGTCCTCCTCCTGGAAATACTTAACTTCCTTATAATCTATTTCGAACAATACGTCTTCTATCTGCTCGTCGGATCGAACATCGTTTTCTTCAAGCATCCTATCATTTTTGGCATACACAAACGTGCACAAGAATACATGTTCGACAAGCCGCATTCCAAAAAACTAGAGTTGAGTAAAGAGTGATGTGAATTTTTATATACTTTATATGGTGTCTACATTTATAGACTACTGACCAGGAGTAGGCCAAGGTAGATTGTTACCTTAATTGTCTTCCTACAAAAAAGTAAACTTTCATTTTAGTTTGGAATGTTCAGAATGAGTGCTGCCATAAATTCAGCTACTCTAAAAATCCAGCATTACTTGAAAACATTTAAAATTTAATATCTCAAAAATATAACAAATTTGCTACTTTTTTAAGGCAACATTTAAAATGAAAAATAAAAACTACGAAAATGTAAGACTAATGACAACATGATGGCCCCAAAAGTATTCGCGTTTTGTTACAACACTACAACTGTTTACTTTGTTTAAAATTCAAGCATTTTGTTTTTCTCCTGTATGACGACATTAACGATGACAACTACTTTATATATTTTATTTCTCCAACAAGTCGTTTTCATATTTCACTCTATTTATTTTAGCTGGAGAGTCCTTAAGGAATTAATGTCAACAAAAATATATAAAAAAATAGTGATGAAATAAATGTGTATGTCTGCTAAAACAAACACACAATGTAATACATACAAACGAGTATAGAATGTATGAATATAGTACATCCATACACAAATATGCAGGCTCTGGGCTTTATATTTCAGCTGAAAATACTAAAACACTTGACTTTAAGTACGAGGGCACACAAGACACACATGCCAAATATGTATGTAAACTTGGCCCCAGAGCTTGTTTTTTGATTTTTTTTTTTTTTTGTTATTTTAAATGTCTCTTTGTTATACAAAAATGTTGTTTTGTTGTTGTTACAAAATGTTGCCATTGTTGTTGCAAGATGTCGCAAAAAAGTCAAACATGAAAAACAATCTACAACAATCAAAATTAAAGTGCGATGAGTACAAAGAATTTTGGAGGAGTTGAATACAGCAGACAATTGTTTGTCTCCCGGTAATTCTGTGAAAATGTGTAGATGTGTAAGTGAAAGCTAGGGAAGGTTGAACAGTTCAAGGAAAAATATGAAGGAAATACATTTTTTTTAATTTCTGGAAGCTTAGAAAATTTTCCGTTTAAAAATGTTATTTTTGGAAACATAATTCGATGTTAGTAGATGTCATCAAACTTGAGTAATATTTACTCAAAATATTGTTATCAGAAATATGGGTTTAACAAAGAATAACAAGAATTGAAACGTTGTCACTATTTTTGCTCTAAATTCACAGATTAGAAAAAGTACTGGAATGTGTCTTAAACTGAAAAATTCGGTAGGAAAGAAAGCAATTTATAGTACCACGATATAACACGGCTCAAATACAAATGATTCAGCTTTGTTTTGTTGCTGTTGTAATATTAATCTGAGGTCACTCTTTAGTTTGCCTTATATTTTTAAACAAATTTTCATTTCAGCCCTCGCATAACAGAACCTATTGCCTAATATATCCATAGCTATGACTATTTCTGCTAAGTATTATAAAATCAACAAATTTTGCAAGAATTTTATGTTTATCATTGTTGTGGATGCAAAGTTGGTTTTTTCTTTTATGCTTTTATCCTCTTAAACACTTCAATTGTTAGATTATTGTTGAAACTTTTTTTTGTTCTTTGTAAACAAAACATGTGTTAGTTTTATTATAATAGTTTTTAATATTTTTTAAGGGCTTTAGTGTTCTTATTGTGAACAATATTTACGGTAAATTGTTAAGCAAATAAGTTTTCTTTTTCTCTGTTAAATGCTATGAAATATTGTTATTATAAAGACATTAAGTTATTGCTATAATGGTGTTTGGATAATGTGTAAAAAATTCATTATGTAAACATATTAGTTGATGGCAAATTGAAAATTTGCATATAATTTGCAGTCTAAATAAAATGCTTCAGTTCGTTTGAATTCGCACAGTGGCTTAGAAACGATTTTTTGAATAATTCGGTATCTCGGGATCTATTTGAGATATTGATACAAAATGGTTGCAGCTGAGCTGATTTTGAAATGATTTGCATTTGTTTAGCTTTCTAGCGCTAACGAGAACCAGTTCGCATCGGGTCTCAAAATTTTTTTAAAAATCGTAAAAAATCCATTTATGATCCAAATGAGCTGGAATTGAAAATTAAATAGTTCTTGAGAAGATCTACAAAACCTCTGTTAGTTGAAGATATATTTAGGTTTATTTATTTATTTGTTTTTTTTTCAAATTTTG
Source organism: Calliphora vomitoria (assembly GCA_942486065.2). NCBI lineage: Eukaryota > Metazoa > Arthropoda > Insecta > Diptera > Calliphoridae > Calliphora > Calliphora vomitoria. The sequence continues at coordinate 108,476,142 of OW818030.2, read as the reverse complement.
CTCGATCTTTTTATTGCTGAAATTTATTTTTAAGATATCAGCTATATTGGTGATAAAATTCTAAATAAAATAGCAACAACTTGCTAACAGTTATCTGTTCCTATAAAAAGTTACACCAAAAAAGTCTCTATATCTTTTCTTTTGTAGAAAAAAGTTTTTTTCTGGACTATACACAATTTTTACATGATCCGGAAAGAGAACTTAATGCTAAAGCGTGTAAAGTAAAATTTGGCTCACTAAAGTGGACACAACACCCTCAAGGCCTATCCAAACTGGGCCAATTTTAAGAAATAATTTTATGTTTGACCAAAAAAAATCTAAAAAGGCAAAGCACTGATCGTCGAAAGTGTTCCACATTTGTATTATCTTCTATGTTACTTAAATATTTACAAAGTTCTTTTTGCTAAAACATTGTAAATATCATCACACTAGGCACTTTTCTAAAAAAAACTCAGTTTTTGATACAGATCTTTCCCGGTTTAGGAATTTCGCTATTTTAAAATAAAAAATGTCAAAAGGTGTAATGCCGTTGATTTAAAAACATTTGTATCCACATCAGTTCCAACTTTTGTTATGATATCTTGAACCCTTAAAATTTTACATTAATTAATATTTTATATTTTTCTTTATGGAAAATCACCATATTATAATTTTTTTAGCTTTTATGGTAAATGAGGTCCCAAAAATTCATAAAATTATTTAATTTTACTAAAATATCAATTTTCAATTCCTAAGGTTTTCACCAATACCGAACACTTATATAAAAAGCATTAACTTACTCCTCAGAAGTTCCACAAACCTTGCCCCCTTTTGAAAATTTGTAAATTTTTTCATATATTTATTATTATATCAAAAAGTGGAAAATAATAAATTTAACCGGGTAAGGGATTAAACCTCCTCTTATATATTTTAAGCTTTTTTTCATAGAACTACTCCTCCAAACCATCGATAATTGAAAAATCTCTGCCAATATTTTGTAACTTAAACATTTTAAATTTTTTTTTTTGGAATTTAAAGTTTGATGGCAGCATAACAAGACTCTCAAATTGCCAGGTTATCCCTTCTTGATTCAGGTTAATCCCTAGTCGACCTATATCGTCATATAGGAAGGTGGAACGCTTAAACCTTGTTACTAAAATCAAGGGTGATAATGTTACACAAGTTGAAAAGTTGTGTTATAGATGGTACTCCATCAATTTGCTACTCCACCAGTGACGATGTTGAGTTTTGTATGGTCTCCACCAGGGTTTAAAAAATTATAAGACAAGCGGTTGGTGCAAACGACGTAGAACAGGAACCGTTATACGAGGCGTTCCACCACACAAGAAAACGGCCCTGATTGCACTTAAAACATAATTTCAATGACGGAATGTAAGTCATTTAGACCACTTATATACGGTTGCAACAGTTGCACAATAGCGTTGGTGGTCCGGATGAATTTATCGCGATCAGTGGGTTTTTGCAAGGTGGTCGCATGGCGAATAGCTGCAAAGTAAATCGTGCCAAAACACTGGAAATATAAACTACCGCCGTAGGTACTTCGCCAGAAATAGAGGTGACAACTTCAAGCTATTCAATATATTCTTTCCTAAGTTTTTGTTTAAAAGGTATACCATTTTTACTGCTCGATTGGTATAAGAGGAATAAATGTGCTGCTGTTCTCTGATACCATAAGTAGTTATGGAATACTATTCAAAATAAATACTGTTAATTTACAACGGTGATTGGTCATAATGTAAGGTAAATTATCCTTCTACATTTAAAGTGAACGGTAATCTAGAATATGGATCATGTCTCCTCAAGAAGCTTTCGTATATTTTTCACGGAAACAAATATAGCAGCTATTTTCTCATGTAATTTAGAAGCTGAAAAAGCAGTTCTTTTATGGAAGCATTGGCCTCATCGACGTGACGATCGGTTTATAATTAGTCTTTAACTAACATAAATCTCTTAAAAATTTTGGTATTCCAATAAGATTTAACACAAATAAGTTATATACAGTCAGAGTCAAAATTTAGTATACAACAAGCATTTTCATCTATCAAGCTTAATATTTTAGTGAAAGAAAGATATAGGTTTGAATAAACTTAAAATTAAGTTTAGAGTTTAGTCTCTTACTATTTTAAAAAACTGTGTGTCAGCTGCAGTACCTGGGAATCTTGTATTTATTGAATGAAAAATGAACAGCCGAGACTACTTAAAAATTTTAAAGGACAATTTGAAAGGATCTTTCAGAAAGACAATAACCCAAAGCACACCGCCTGAATTGTTAATGAGTGGCTATTGTATAACGTGCCTAAGCAGTTAAATTCACCTCCGCAGTCTCCAGACCTTAACCCAATGGAGCACCTGTGGGAAATTTTAGACCGGAATATTAGAAAACGAAACATTTTAACTAAGGACGAACTCCGAACCCACTTTAAAGGAAGGGGGGAAGGGAAATCACTAAAAATTTAACTGAACATCTAGTAAACTCCATGAAAATGCTACTCGAGGACGTATCTTAAGCTGAATGAAGGTACATCAAAATATTATCTTTTTGTTTTCGTATTTTGGTAGTATAAAAACGACGTTATCCATCAACTGTATAGTAATTTTTGACTGTTGTTTTAAGGTACTTTTTTCTTTGTCCCTAAAGTTTTCCACGGAATCAATTTTAATATTTTTTAAAATAATTAAAGATTAAACTCTAAACATAATTTAAAGTTTATTCAAACTTATATATTTCTTTATTTAATTAAAATATTTAGATTCATAGATGAAAATGCGTATTGTATACTAAATTTTGACTCTTACTGTATATACAAAAGCAATTTTACAAAATTTTATAACGATTCGTCCATAATTAGTCATAGGACCCATATGAGTCCCACTTCGGAAAATCATTCTAATGAGTATAGATTTCTTAAAAATGTTGGTATTGAAATAAAGTTCAACACAAATATGTTTCATATCTACAGAAGACATGCCATATAATTTCATGACGATTTTATAAAAGAGAACTTTTTATAATCATTTTCTCGGTGTATGGTATCATATGGTCGGGCTTGACCGACTATACTGTCTTACTTGTTCTAAACAAACATTTTGTTCATTAAATCAAATTTTAAACGATAACTTGATAATTAATATTTGAGTTTATATTGGAACAAATCTTACATATTATATATTTATCGATTCATTAATCTTATTTAGTCCCTTTTTCCCTTTTAAAGTAACATAAATGTTATACAATGACGAGTCATAACGACAACTTCCATGGACAGAATGTGTCTAAGATTATCATGGGTACCTGCCGCGAAGGCTTAAACCGCATGGTGCTCTTAACACCGGATAGAAACAATGCGTCTATCAGCGCCATTGAATGACTTGCAAGGAACACTCAATTGGCAACTTCTTGTACAATGATTGCACAGATCAATGTACAATCCCCTTGCTCGAGAGCTCGGGCTATCTAATCCCTGCCATCCATAGCTAGCTAGCCAACTGACCAGCCCAGGACAATTATCAAAGCTGCAACATCCGGCCTGGTGATCCAGTCCGATGTATGGTCTCTGACTTCAAAAGCTCCCTGACGATAAAAGTCAAAGTGAGTGTACTTTTGATCTCGACAGAGAACCAAGTCCAACGACCAGTACATCACGAATGCTACTGCCTCAATACGTTTCCTGAGCACAAACGCCAGTTGGTATCTGCTACTTTCAATGGCTCTGTTGAATCAGCAACAGCACCTAGTCAAATACATTTGGTAGTCCGAAATTTAGCACTAGCCCAAATATCAGTATTTAACCAACGATCTTCTCCCCGCTTTGGGTTTTAACCACAACCATAGCGTGTACACCGAAGTGACCTCACCAATGATCCTACAGGACCGAAGTCTTGGGGTCAAAGTGGTACTAGATAAGACTCTAGTCAGCTGCGAATTTAATAAATTAAATTCTTACCAGGAATGAGGTCCGTGCACCTCGGAGCCCCGGTTTCGCTCCATATTTCCCCTTGAGGCATAACATCAAGGTGTGGAGCTCACCAAGATGCTTATCCATGCGCCAAGGGAGAAATGTCCATGGACGTTAGTATTAAAATTTTCCAAATCTTTTCCCATTTGGTTGATGTATCCCTGTTCACTTATTTGAAATGGAAGATAAAGAATCATTCGCTGCGTAACGTTACTATTTTAAATGCATATGTACTTTAATATTTGATTTTATGTTTAAATGTAGAAAATAAAATAAAATAAAATAAAATCAATACAATAGTAAATAACTCTGTTTCCAGCATTTTGTTAACATCACATTTGATTGACTTTTAAATTAAATGAAACAGTAATAAAAAAATATATAAAAATTTATTTATTTATTTATTTATTTATGCATATATGTCTATCTATTTTTTGCAATATCAGAGTGGGATATCACATGAAATAAGGCTCATACAATTTTATTTAAATTAACTTTGTAAAGAAATTGGAAAAAAAAAACTATATTTCCACTAAAAAATAGTCCCTGAGGAGCAAAGTTTTAAATTACATTGTTTTTTATATATATTTTCTTTAGCAAGAATTTTTTTCTGTTGCTGCTCTTTTTTTCTCCCTTTTGTGCCTTTATTTAGCATAAAAATAAGATGAGTTTTTTTTTTTCTCTTTTTTGTTTGTTTATTTCAGCAACAATAAAACAAATGGGTTGAGTGTTTTGTAGCAGAAAACTTGTAAAGGAAAAAAGAAACTCTTTAAATTATTTTCCACACAAATAACATAAACTTTTTTTGTAGTTTATTTAAATTTTTCTTATAGAAATTTTATGCAAATATTTAAGAATTTTTTCAAAGTTATTTGTACTATTGTGTTTATTTTTTTAAATGTAAGTTACTTTTATAACAATAACAGCAATTTTAGTTATGGGAAAAAAAGGGAGCTATTTAATTTAATGGTAGATACACAATCTAACAAGTATGCAATACTTTTGAGTATAACAGTGAAATAAATTAATTTTTTTTCTACCGTAATTCAGAAAAACAATTAAAAATTGTATTACCTTAATCTATAAAATTGATTCAGAAAATTTAATTCTATAATAAATAATAAATTGATTATCATAATGAATAAGTATGTTTTTATTATAAAAATAATTTCATTTTGTTTCACATTTCTTACCTTATTTTAATATATTGTACATGAATATATATACTGTGGGCGTCAAAAGTGAGCAAACCACAGTGAATTATATTATTTTTTTAAGAAAATGACAAACATTAGACTCATCGCTGAATTTAATAAACAGAGAAATCCGCAAAAACCCGCAACTTTTAAATTTTAATCGATGGGTTTTTTTTATGTTTTTCATTATCTTCAAAACATCAAATAACCCACTGCTGTTTACTAATTTTTGAAGCTCATTGTATCCATTTTCTAATGATGTTATTTTATCCATATCGAATTAAGCCTGAAAGTAGAAAAATAAAATATAATTTTTAGTAAGTATGTTATACACAAAATGGAAATGATATTGAAAAAGTCATAAATATTTATAGAAAAACCAAAAATTTTAGGAAAATTATATTTTCAGGAAAATGGTAAATGTGATGCATAACATTTTAATAAATAACCTAATTATTAGGTGTATGACGTACAAATGCGGGATTTGTTTTGTTATGCATCGATCGAAACAAATGGTAGTCGGACGGGTTCTACTGTGACGGTCTCTTTAGATTTCAGCAGCTCATAATAGATAGGTCCCTTTTGCTCCCTCCAAATATAGAAAATTACCTTAGCGGCATTGATATTTGGATTTGGTGCCGATCCGGCTGGGTGGGCTTCACACACAATCTCATACGCATCGGATCAATCATTCATCGCAAGTAATGATTTAAATTTGAGATTGCTGCTTGAGTAGCTCCCAATGATTTTGCATCTTGATTTTTACGACAATCTTCATGGAGTAATGCCTCCAACGGCCTTCAAACTTGTTTGGGTGGCCGATATAACACCTTCCCCATAAACTCTATTTCTTATTTTCTTAAATAACCTTCTACGTCAAACTTCCAATCCTATCTATAATTTAGCATATGAGAGCAACATTTGCCAATCATATTCATTCGGTTACAGATCAAGCGTGTTAAAGATTTGGGCAATGAGGCGAAACATGAATGATTTCTTTAATAGGGACCTTCTGAAAATCTGTAAATGGAGTACTGCGAAGACTCAGTGTTGCATGTTGACACAAAAACAAACGGCAGACCATGTCGCTTCATGGGTGGTGTAAATATTGTGGAATCAGACGCTCTTGATGTTCTGGGCATAAGAATACAATGTGATGCCCGCTGGTCTAAACACATTTTTAAAGTGTCGAAAAAAGCATTCATGTGTCTCGGATTTCTGAAACGGTGTAGGAATTACTTCACTTCATCTGATCTCCTCACTATTTACACCATCAATATCCGACCGAAAATGGAATATAACTCCCATGCATGTGCCGGTACTTTTGGAGCTTCTCTACAGCGCACAGAGGGATATTGGTGTCAAAAATCCTATTTTTCGATCACTCAATTTCAAAAATCAATTGATGCAGTTTTGCAGAGAAATGTTTAAAGATGAAATGTGCACTTATAGTTTTAAGAAAAATTGTATTATATTTTAAAATAAGTGCAAGGGTACTACCATGCAAGGGTATTAAGCAAAAATTTACGTATATGTTCATGCAATTCAATGGTTTATATACGAATAATTTACCCGATAATACCATTTACCTTTAACGTATTCTAAAAATATATAATTATGGGGATATCATAAACCGTTAAGAAGATATTCCCAAATCTATAAGCATCTAAAAATTATTTTATTTTTGATTTTCCATGGAAAAAAATAATGTAACCTCACTGTTGTTTTAATCAAATGAAAGACAACCCCGTCTTGTTGCGTTGAAAAAATAAATTAGTTCTCGGAACTTTTCGGAACAGGATGAAAACTTAAAATTGTTTGTCAAATGATAAACGAAATATCAAAAAAAATTCTTATCTATGTTTGGGTTTCATGAGCGGTAGGCGCGACCGATTTTATTGAAACTCAGCATGTGTTCTTTTTTTGTTTAATAAATTGTATGTACCAAATTTCTAGGCTTTTGCTTGGATAGAAAAAAATGTATGCGAGTATAGATCTTTATGACTATGAACAGACATCGATGTGTTAAGTATTAAAACCAATTTACAAGTTTTCATACACCAAATAAATATTAAAAAATTCTAGGATTTTACCATGTGTATATGATATGTAGATAACATAAAAAGATTTTATTACAGTTACAGCAAAATTACGACAAGAACCTTCACTAATTGAAAATGCTAACATGTTAATTGTGCAGACATTGACCAATATTTAACACCTATAGACATACAATATACATAAATAATAAACAAATAAACCAACACTGTACAAATGAAGGTGCCAACAACTAGCCAAACTAATAACTAATGGTAACAACAAGAACAGCAGTTACTACACGACCATATAATATTAAATTAATACAAACAAACACAGAATACAAACATATAAGGTCTTTTATTTCAGTGTAGTTACCCAGCAGTTAAGCAAGTAGTCAATGAATCCCTTGTAGACAGTAATGGTTACAAATGTTTGACCACTTGGCTGACTTCATTTAATAAACAAAGTTTGGAACATTTGACACGTATGTGCTCTTTGGAGAGCAGATTGAATTGGTTACTTTATACATCCCATGTATTCTAGAGTGAAGACAATTGTCACTTAAGTTTCTCTAAGTAATCTTAGAGTTTTTATGAGCAATTCATACAAACTGGTTTTATACAAATTTTGTTGATATAATTCTCATACAGTTTTTTTTTTTTGTTGCTTGTATTATTGTCATCCCTTGTAACCTAGTGCTAAGTCAATTGTCACTGTAGTGCATCTAAGTAACCTAGAGTGTAGTCACTTTAAACTTTTATTTTGTGCTGCACTTTAAAAAGTAGTTATTTTACCCAAAATAAGTAATCGATTTGAGAGCTGTCGCAGGCAGGATTATTTACATGCAATCTGTTATTGTAGTGTCTATGAGATTTCTTATAATTGTCTATGTGACGTAGTACATGTTAAAATAACTAGTTACGTTGCTGATCCAGTAACCAGTTAGTTAGCTAGTAATATAACTGACTCTATGTAACCGGTATGTAAATCCAATACGATGACTACTCCGTACCAGATTTTAATCAAAATGACTAGTTGTATAACAACTTACATATGTAACTAGTTGTCACCCTAACTGATAGGTAAAATCACTAGTTCGGGACAGTCACCAAGAACAGCTGGGTATATTTTCCTATAACGTATATGTATATGTACACTTAGTTACATATGTGAATATACATTTGTGTTTTCTATGTAAGGCGGTGTTGTCGCTGTTTGTGTGTACATATTTGCTTTTGCTGATATTTTGTAGATTGTGTTGTCATTTGTAAGCCACAATTAAAACAACATGAAGGACAAATTACGTTGATGTGTTTTTAACAATTACCTAAGAGTTTGCATTACGTTAGTTTCAGTTTTATTTTGATGTTTATTATGTTGTTGTGTCTTCCTCTGCGATTACATTTGTTTGTGAAAAACTGATTATTGACATGCAAAAGGATTTTCTGTGAATAATTTTGTAAGAGTTCTAGTTGTCGTGTTAGCATAAGTGTACATGAACAGTAACGTTGCTAAAGGGAGGAATTAATTTAGAGAATAATACTTATTAATAGTTGGTATTATTTAGTTAAGAGGAACGTTTCTTTATTAGATTAGCCAAACTGGATCAATTTCTTATCCTCTTCAATTAGTTTATAAAAAAATCTAATCTTTATCTTTAATTGGTATCATTATATATTATATAAAATATACTAAAATTAATCTTAAGTATTGTGGGTATGACGTAAAGATGCGGGATTTATAATAGATGGCATATCTTTTGAACGAGGTTTTTCTTTTTAATAACTTATGTGTCAATTTGAAGGGTATATATCTATTAGATTGCTCACCGAAGCTTAAGGTGAATGTGTTCCATCGGTTTCAAAGTGCGAGAGATGATTTGTGCTGTTCAGAAGTACACGGGCCAACCAAAAAAATTTGCTGACCAAGAATTGGAAGCATTACTCAATCAAGATTGTTGTGAAACTCATCTAGAGCTTGCAAAGCCATTTGGAGCTACACACATCTGTAATATCAAAACGTTTGTGAGCAGCTGGATTCATAGAAAAGTAGAAAAATTGGGTACCATGCTAATTGAAACCGAGAAATCTTGAAAGACGATTTTGCATGTACGTAATGAAGATTGAACAATATAAAAGTAAATCATTTTTGCACCGAATTATTTCTTGTGATGAAAGAGGGACCAATAACGATAACCCGAAGCGTAAGAGATCGTAAATGAGGCCTGGCTAACCAGCCGAATTGACACCAAAGCCAAATGTCCATTACGCTAAGGTAATTCTCTGTATTTGGTATGAGGAAAAGGAACCTATATATTATGCGCTGCTGAAATCTGGACCATCACAAGGAAACTGTACTGAATGCAACTGATTCGTTTGAAGCGAGAATTGGCCGAGAAAATTCCAGATTGAAACCCTTATATTCCATTCTGACAACGATCGGCCACATATAGCAATACCTGTTAAAAACTTTTTATAATAAAGGCGTTTCCGCTTCCGACTACTATTTGTTTTGATCGATGTAGAATGCTCTCTCTGGGATGCTCTCTTTTTGGAACAGAGTATCGGATATTGGCATGATTCGTTGTTGGCCTCAAAATATGAGCAGTTTTTTTAGCTCAGAATCCATGTGTTACTAATGTTTAAAATAAAAGTTAAAAATTTGAAAAAATGCCGCATTTTTAAACGGTGCATCCATCTAACTTGTTTGTCCTTAAGTTCTTATAAGAAACATTTGTACACTTGTTGTTCAGAATTTAAGTTTTGTTATGGAAATGAAAATTAGACCTCATTTCTTCTCAATTCTTTAACAATACTATCTATTTCTGTTGAATCATCGCCAAGACTAAGATGAACTGTGGCGTAGGCTACTAGATTTTATATGTAGAACATGGCACTCCTTTTGTCTTTCTAACTTATTTTTTTTATATATGGAGATAATGGCATTCAGAAAGATGTATGCAGTACAACATGATACAAATATTGGTGTTTTTATTTACTACAGAGCCGTACTTAAGTTACTCATGTAGGTGTGCTGAGTTGCGGATCAGGATCCGCGCTGGCATTAAACAATTTACGGTTTTAGTTGGTAAAAATAGAAACTAAACGTTTACCATTTCTACATATGCATTTTTCCCAAAAAAGTATTTCCGTAGAAAACTGTGATTGATTTGATGAGACTCATGTTCATAAGATTTTGTTCGCCAGATTTTCTGTAGAAAACTACAACTGATTTGATGTTACTGATGTCCATCAGATTTTTTTTCATAGAAAACTGTGACTGGCAACCGCCAGATTTTTTATAGCGTTTGATCATTAAGCATGATATGGTATTTGGGGCCTGGGTTCGATTCCCAGCCGCTGCCAATCAACAACATCAGTTTATATTAATTATTAGTTAACTAATAACTTATATTTATCACAGCGCCCTCCTTCGTTGGTATAACATTAAGACGCCACCGAAGTAAAATAAATAAATAAATAAAGGTTGTTGGCTTGAATTATGCGCCATCTCACCACCAGAGACGCTGAAATCTGCACTAATAACAAGCATAATGCGCAATTGCAGAGTTGTCAGTAAAAGCCTTTCTCCTCCTTTCACCACCTTTCCTTCTACAATCTATCCCCTTTCCAAAGAAAGTAACACAATTATATATAGGCATATTAGTTGACTGAGTGTTACTTCTCTTTAAAAAAAATAAACAAATCGTGCAACTTCGAAACTTTATCTGATTTTGCTGAAATATGCAGTATTTGGTTTTTAGATGATGGAAAAAATCTCGGGCCTTTAGAACTCCTAAAATCCAAGAATGGTTAGTTGTGTCTTCGTATAGCAATTACATTTTATTCGGTTTAGTTGACAAATAATGATTTTTAATCAAATTCGAAATATTTTGTTTTAAGAATTCAAAATCGGTTAAGAAATGTTTGTTTTCAATATTCAAAGAAAACTTTACTAGATTCTCTAAAAATGTGTTCCACACTAGATACATCACTGCGTTCAGTGTTCCCATAATTTCTACAGTCTGAACACAGAGAAAACAGATTCGTAATAGCAACCGCATTTGTTGCCAATCAAATAATTAGGTTGCACACACATTATTTTTCGGTTCTATTAACAGAAAATCACTTTATAAAGAAGAATTTCGGATGAAGCAATCACACTTTTGTTGAAGCAACCAAAGTTTTGAAGCCACAACTGTAAAAGTGGGAGACTAATCCGGAATCATTTCATTGACGGTTGCTATCACGAATCTGTTTCCTCTGTGTAGGTACAATTGTGAATTGTCACCCTGCAATTCTTACCACCCTCCCATTCCATTCTATTATAATTCTCACATACTCAAGTGCATATAACAACATATCCAAACATATAATAGTGAATGTAGGACACAATATCCTTTAAAATTTATTTTCCTTTTAAACAAATAGTAATAATTTCATGTCCTAGACTACAAATATAAGTACTGTATGGCGTAACATGTTGAATCAACATTTTTATCATTTGCAGAAAAATGAAACTCTAAGTAAATAATGGCCAAATGAAATGATGTTAGATGTTCTATTCTCTTTTCAACTTCAACCTTTTTGTTAGCACCTACATATAATTTGTGTGCCATACTCCCACTGCAAAATTCAAGTTTGTCTTGACAGTGTCAATAGTTTTATTTTGCACTCCTTTTATGTTTTGTATTTAGTTTGCGTTTCTTTTTTTTGTTCAATTTTCTTTTTTTTTTTGTCTTGATGAAGTCTGTTCATGCTTCGGTTATATCAAGGTTTGGCCATTTGGTTATGTGGTAGTTTGTATAGCTGGTTGGTTGCTGGGCTGTTTGGCTGAGAATATTGTTTGTTCAGTTGTTGAGTTGTATGCGGTTGGTGTACATGGATTGGCTCTGCTGAATCATCTGTTCACACGCAATGTCATGTCCAAACTGCTGACAGCGTCGGAAATGAAAATGTGCAAATGTTAACGTTTGAGTCAAGTGTATGTATGCTATTAAGAATACACAGTGGTTTTTGGATGAGAAATGAAAAATTGATTTATTTTTCGTTAGGGCAAAATAATAATTAAAATGAGCAAGTATTTAAATTGAACTTATATATGTATTTGCTAAGAAATAGTCAAAGATGTGGCTGTAATTAAAATAAGAGGAAAGTTCTTTAAATGAGTTTAAATTTTTAATGTCTTTTAGTTAATATCAGTCATCAAACAAATTATTTGCGGTGATGACTCCAGATAATTTTCAAAATCAAGATTGCAAAGTGCACTGTTCTAAAATATGCATTAAGTAACTAGTTACGTATGTATTCATTTAATAGTGTAGATAAATGAAGCATCCGTTAAAAACCCGATTTTTGAACAACAGAGACTTCTGTACTTTGATAACGGCCAAATTGTTGTAGCAAAATCTGTCGAATAAGCTGCCATGGAGTCAGCATGGAGGGATATAGCGTTAAACAACAACAGCAAAGGATAAAATTATTTTATCAAAATGGGTGGTCTGTCCGAGCAACGTTCATTGCTCTTCTCCCAGTTATTGTGAGGCCTGTTGTTTTACCAAAACAATTTGTGTGTTGCATTCTGACCCTAAGTTTCATCAAAAAATCACCTTAAGCAATGAGGCTAAGTCTGGATTAACGGATACGTCAACAAAAAGAATTGTCGAATATAGGACGATATCAATGAGATCTCACACCGTCCAATCCATCCCGAAAAGTTCACTGTTTGGTGTGCATTTTGGGCTGTCGGCGTCATTGGCTCACATTTCCTTGAGAACAACTTCAATTATTACCGAATTATTTTGTCCTGACTTAGATGCTATGGAGACCAATAACAAGTGCTTTCAAAAGGATGGCGTTACATGCATTTGACATTCAGAACGAGCGATTTGGGGGCATGGTTATCTCTGGTAGAGGTGATGTTAACTGGCCACCGAGATCATGCGATTTGATCCCGTTAGACTTTTTCTTGTGGGGTTTTCTTAAGTAGCAGATCTTTGCGAATAAGTCAAAAACCACAGCGGCCCTTATAATCAGCACAACCCATAACATCGATCATATTCAGCCTGATTTATTCGCTAGTGTAAGGGAAAATTGGATTTCTAATGCGCGCAACCCAGAGAAGATTCGTCGGACATTTGCACGGTATTATATTATGTATAATGGCATCGATAAGATTTTCAAACGAATAATAAATGTCTATGATATCTCACACACACTTTGTTTTATTTAAATTTAAAGATAGAAAGCTCTTAATGAAATACCAAAAAATGTTTAACAGCAATTCTTCTACTTTAATATTTCGCTCACTACTTTATATACTAAATACAATGTCCTTCTTTTTATCAAAGTGACAGCTCACGTACCATTATTAACACCAACACGAACTCAAGCACAATACACACTTCTACACACTTGGAATACAAACACCTTCTTACAAATACATTAATGGAATACAGATAGAATGGAGCACATATTTTAGGTATTCCGACTGATATTTACCTACAACCATAAATAAGCAAAAATTAATATGTTCAAACAGACATTGACTGCGACTACTGACAATCTCACACAAGGGATTGCTCTCTCTTTTAACGTTGAAATATGTGAGTAAATATGTGGGTTGGATGTAGTCAAAAATTGTGAAAAGTTTTTGATAGATTTTCTTCAAATTATTTTATGAACCAATTATTTTTTTATATCAATATAATAAGCAGACATTTTGTATGCTGCAGATGTACAGAGGAGGAAAATATTCATTGAAACTTAATGGATTGGCACATAAGTTTAATTACACTGTAAGAAAGCAATGAATAATGTGATATTTCATATGGGTGTATGACTTAAAAATGCGGTTTTTGTTTTTAATAACTTATATGTCACTTTGAAGGGTTCATATCTGTCATTTATTTTCACATAGTTATTAGTGTAAACAGTAAAGTTTTCTTTTTTCAAAAATGTCGAATTTTGTGCTAAGAAAGCAAGCGTTATATGTGGGATGCTTTGCTTTATTTTTAATTTCAAAATAAGTGAATGTGTTCCATTTAAGGGAGCTGGGAGCTACTCAAGCTGCAATTCCTAAACGTTTGCAAGCAACAAGTTTCATCCATATGCTGGGAAATTGTGTACTATACAAATTGAAACCGAGAGACCTTATTGCGGTATTGCATATCTGAAATGATGTTTGAACGCAATAAAAGAAAATCATTTTTGCACCGAATTGTTACCTGTAATGAAGAATGGATCGATTACAATAACCTGAAGCATAAGATATCGTGTGTGAGGCCCGGTCAAGCAGCCGAATCGCAACCAAAGACAAATATCCATGGCGCTAAGGTAATACTCTGTATTTGGTGGGGGCAAAAGGGTCTTATCTATTATGAGCTCCTGAAATCTGACCAGACCATCATAGTTCCCTTCAAACAACAAGCAATAGTTCATTATACGACTATTTCCTAGTAATAGTCATTGAAATGTAAGTTATTGAGTTCATAATTGCAAGTCATTACCAAGTATTTGGTGGGCTCCTCATATTATTTCTCAAAGTGTACAAATTCTACAAAGAAAGTATTTTGTCTATATTATCAATATTTCACATACTTGTGTTTTCTTTTATTTTTCTATAAGTAACTAATAAAGACATACAACTTAATATAATGAACTTAATTTAATTAACAGAAACCTTCTTGTCTTCTCACACATTTTACATTTTATTTTTATTTTTTGGAAAATATATATCGTAAGCTTGTGTATATGTCCCAGAGCACAAATGATTTTGTAAATTAATTAAAAATACCTCATGCTGTGAGCTCATTGTAAAGGCCTTTTTGATATTCGATTTTTGTTTATAGCAGTTCAAACTTAATTAAATTGATCATATCGCTCGTTTGTGTTATGAGGGTCATAAGTAAAAAAGAAAACATAGTTTGGAGTAAAATACCTTTGAATATTTTAAGTAAGTTTGATAAGCTTTAAATTATTTTGGGGAAAATAAATTCCTTGGTGTATATAAGTAATAGAGATTGATGCATTTTTCAACTGAACTCAACCAATATTTTTATCAATAAAATGTGTGAAGCAATAGTTTTAATTTAAATTTTTATGGATATTTGGTAGAACTCAGACCAATTTCTGAGTCTATCAAACGATATCCTTCTGTTCGTCCATCCATCCATCCTTCTGACTGGCTGGCTGTCCATATAAACTTTGTAACCAAAGTAGAGCTCGCAATTTTGAAGATATTTCCATCAAATTTGAAACATAGGACAAAGATTATTGAAACTGCTGAAATCGTTACATTATTTCACCTAGCTCTACACAAATGTCCTCCCGAAAAAGGACTTTATCGGTCATAAATTATATGTGTATCTACACAAATTTCGGTCCAAATATGTTTTATGATGATCGGTCCATAATTACTCCATATAAGGCCCACTTCATAATTATCACAATTGAATTTGGAACTTCTATCAAAACAGTAGTCTATGTATATAAAGAAATCTGTTATATTCGCAATTCTAAATTTACTGCTTACAAATATTAATAATGCTCGATTAAATTATTAAATTGAATATTCATTTAATCAACAATTATGTAAGTATTTACAATAAGTCCATAAAGTTTTAAAACAGTAAACGTATGCATGTATATGCTAGGAAATTGCCCTGACCATGATTGAAAATCATTGTGAACTGCAAAAAATTGCTTTAATTTATTCGCTCTCTCTTTATTTGAACTTTTTATGGTTCTTAATTGTTTTTTATTAAAGGACGACAGGAAATACAGTGATTGTGTGTGTCTGAGCAATTGTGTATGTGTATATGAATAAGCTTACAGGGAGTTTTGCATGTATAATGAAACCACAATGTTAAATAGTGGTTGATTGCGACAGAGGTCCTTATTATTAACTGAGTATGTGCTATGAGTTGTTTTATATTTTTCCTTTTTTTTCCACATTTAATGCATGTTCATTTGTCAATCACGGCATTTAACACTCTTTGTGTAGTTGGTGTGATCTTGCTGATTTTTTTCAGATTTTTTTTTTTTGCTTGTTTCATTAAAAATATTCAGTTGTGTGTGGGTTTGTATGGGCATTTGTGGTGTTATTAATTTAATGTTTAATTATAAAGCCAGTTTTTAATTTATGGTCCTTTTGATGGTTGGTTTTTAAGACTGTCAACTCCAGACAATGTTGGCAGTGATTGTAATGAGTGGTGTGTATGCAAGTTTTGTCAATGTCAGTGTTGATGAAATGCTAGCTGGAAATTGTGATAGTGGAAAAACGTTTACATTGTAATGTAAAAAAAATAATATGGAGAATTCGAAATTAATGGATCTATGTTTTTTTCACCATTACTGGATAACATCCTAAATTTATCAATTAGATGTACAATGGCTGGCGTATCTTGTGAACGCGGTTTATGTTTTTAATAACTTATATGTTATTTGGAAGGGTACATATCTATCATTAATTCTCATTTAGTTATTAAGGATTATATAGTGTAAACAACAAAGTTTGTTTTTGCTTCGAAAACGTCGAATTTTATGCCAACAATTCGGCCAATTTTGCTTTACTTTTTAATTTAAAAAAAAGTCCCGCAGAAGCACAGCGATTGTTCACCGAAGCTTATGGTGAATGTGCTCCATCGGTTTCAATGTGAGAAAGATGGTTAGTGCGGTTCGGAAGTGGTGATTTTGACACGGAAACAAAAATCGTCAAGGCCAAGAATTGAAGGTATTACTTCTGAAGCCCACAAATAACTTACAAATACGATTAATACATTGGTATATATACAATAGTTCCACTTAGGTTGCTATTTTAATTCGCTGAGATATAATCAGAAAACCACGAGTACCTCCATTATTTAGTCATTGATATAATGATAGACATTTTATAAATGATAGACTAAATCAAAACGCTTTGTTATACGTAAATTAAATACAACAACGCTTTAGTTTTACTTTTTTATATTTAGAAACGATTAGAAACGATAACACATTATTATAAAACAATTGTTCAATTCACAAGTTCTCTTCTCATGTCATATTGTCATAATGTCCTAATATTTCACAATGATTTTTATTGATTTTCAAGCAAAGAATGTCATAAAATAATATTACTTTCAATGATATGTTTACTATGTAATCGAAACGAACCAGCAGAGACTAACGCCGAATGCCTAAGAGTCGGTTAACCAGAGCCAACGAGCCACGAGTCGTGATATATTAGGACATTATGACAATATGACTGATAAGAGACCTTGTGAATTGACCAATAATTTCTATTACGTTAAGGATCTAACTTTTTGTCAGTATTTTGTAGCAAACCACTTTTGCATTATCACTGCCTCACATCGATTGCGAATTGATGATATTAGCCGCCAACATCGCTCAACTTTTATTGACTCCGACGCCACCTCTATTGCCTCAAAAAGACTTTCAGTATTGATTATATTTTTAAGGCTTACGGCCTTTTTCACGTCACACATTAAGTGCTTAACCCTGCTTTTAGGTTAAGCCTATTTGGTCCAATTTTTAAATTGTTTCCATTGTCATTTTTGAACGATGATATATACAGACTTAGTTTTTTAGCTCACGTGGTCTTTTTATAAACTAATGCTATATACAAAAATGCGGACTTAAAACAGGACTGAGAAAAATAACAAATTACGAATCATAGAGTTTCTTTGATTTTTTTTTAATTTTATTTAAAAAAAAATAAGTGTGCATCCTTAAATGAGATGGCGAGACATTCGACAGTTATACTCACATGGACACAGGGATAATGAAGGCATTTGTATTGCTGATTACTTGGCGGGATTAGGAGCCTTGATGTCGGAAGACGAGATAGACTTCCTTTGTGGAATTCGGCTGTCAACTTGCAAGAAACGAATACATGATGCATATTACGAACTTGCCCAAACGAGGTGTGGTAATTAATCCACCCGTGCTGTTACGTTGGACTGTAAACGTGCGTCATATCTACTGCGACTACAACGAATACGACTCAGCAATATGGTGGCGATGATCACCGGACATTGCACTTTCGGTCCCCATGCTGCAAGATTTGGTTTACCTTATCACGACTTCTGTAGAAGTTGTCAGAATGAGGAAGAGGAAGAAACTATTCTACACTTCTTTTGTATTTGTCCGGCACTGGGAAATCTACGTACCAGAATTTTAGGTGAGCGATAACTCAATACCTTCTCTATCCTATCTGTGAAGGAACTAAGATGCATAGACGCCTTTGTTAGGAGGAACAGGTGGTCGATGAGACCAAACTTTCAAATTACACCTTATGGTGACCCGGCAAATGTCCCATGATGGTCTGCGTTATCAGATTCTTTACATTTTCTCCTCTTACTCCTCCCATTTCTCTCAATATGCTCCTCTTGTTTATTTTATTCCTAAATCTATAGAATTCCTTTTCTTCTACTTCCATTTCGCTCTTCTCTCTGTTTTCATTCTCTTTTCAGGTACCACAAAGTGAACGATTATTGGACCCAAATGAGCTGTAGCAAACGAAGGTGTTGGACGGCTGCCTGAGAAAATAACAAACCCAGTTTGTTTTACATGTTTTCCGAAATATATTCAACTTCCGAATATGAAATATGGGAGTCACTTTCTACATTGAGCAATTCTCGTATTTCATCTACGTCTGTTCTGTTAAAACTGTACATAAAGTGCATTTGCAAATATTTGTGATTCTTTACAACAAAAATCAAAAATGGAGGATCCCATAATTATCTATTACATATTTAATCTATGTTGATTTAAAAAAACAAGAAAGCGGAATCCCACTCATTATCCTGTTGAAATTGCCATATAACAAGCAAATTCACCTCAACCCATGGTAGCAACACATCACTTAAAATCTCAACGTATATTTCTTTGTTAAAAATACCATCAATTTTATGGCTTGTCCCAACACCATTCCAGGAGAAGCATCCCCATTCCATAATAGACCCTCCACCATACTTCACTACCCGCGGAACATAGCGGTGATGGAATTCTTGATTAATAGGCCTCCTAACATACATCCGACCATCAGGACCAATACGATTAATCTTTGTTTCATCGCACCCAAGCACGTATTTCCATTGATTAGCAGTTTGCGTTTCCTTTGAATTCTGCTTATTAGCGGATTCTTGCGTGCTGCTCTGCTGTATAGCTTTCTACCAAATGACGTGAAATGTTCTGCTTTCTCGTTGAATCACAGTGAACAAATTTTTCGAGTCAGCTATAGAAATTCGCTTTATCATTCCGTCGATATGGGCTGATGCTTTTCAGCACTTGATAAAGAAAAGGGTAATAAATCGAATACAAGTGCATTCAAAAGAAAACTTGACGGTAAATTTCAAATTTGTTTAATAGTTCTCAATAATCAGTAATATAAAAAGAGCGTTTCCAATAGTTGTCAACAGCTCTATATAACGCTATAGTAATTCGAACAGAAAATGGGTCAAAATCGGGAAAAGAAAATTTTACCAGTTTTGTTAACAAACTATTTTTTTCATTAAATAATTATTTTCCAGCCAAAAAAAAAAAATTGTTCAGCCAAAAATTTTTTTTACTAAGAACATTTTTTCACCTAAAACAATTTTCTATTTTTATCTTGGTGTATACTGTAGTGATGAGTATATAAGATTTGGCACAGGCAAATATATGTAGCTCTCGTACTTGTTTTTATCAGATTGTGCCCGTTTTTAAATCCAAATTTTCTATGAATATATGCTATGAGAAATCATGGACCGATTATTACCTTTTTTAAGACCAATTGATCTTTTATAATAAGAAGAACGTGTGCAAAAAATCAAACATTTTTAAAAATATAATCTTTTTTGAGGTTGTCTAAGATTTGTATCCATATTTCTGGTTTTACTAGATCGGTTTTGTTCATATTTATTAGCAAATATTTCTGATGAACAGAGAATAATTTCGTTTCCCTAACCCTTCAATGAAGGCCCTATTGTGCCTTGAACAGACAGACGGACCCAGAATATATATGCTTTTATGTGTTTACGATGAATATACTAACAAAATCAACAGTTTTTATACCACTCTTAATGCATGGTATAAAAACTGTTTTATGCGTATGAGTGATATTTAATTATTTTGTTAAATCAAAATTAAAATATTTTATGAAATAAGACTAAATTATCAACATTTCATATATATCTAATTCGATAATTAATTCTGAATCTTTGTAAGATAAAATAACAAGTTCTATATTTTGCCATAATTCACTATTTTGATTCTATCATCTTAGCCTTAAATCATCAAAAAGCTCTTTAAAATATATTTTAAAAGCAAAAAACTTTTCTTGCACTTATTGGTTTCTTTATAATTTAAAAATAAATAATTACAGAAATAAACAAGCAAAAAAAAAATAAAAAATAAGAAAAACTACTAAAATACTTTACAATTCTCATAAATTAGTAAAACAATTAAAAGCGAATACCACACATACAAAAAAACTTACAACTACAAGAAAAACTCTTCATGTTTTAGTTGGTTTATAGAGAATAAAAACAAAAACTACATTTCTTTTTTCTTATACAGGATTTAGTTTTACAATTTCTCTAG
Organism: Calliphora vomitoria; assembly: GCA_942486065.2. Taxonomy (NCBI): domain Eukaryota; kingdom Metazoa; phylum Arthropoda; class Insecta; order Diptera; family Calliphoridae; genus Calliphora; species Calliphora vomitoria. The sequence goes on along the minus strand of OW818030.2, from coordinate 108,455,367 downwards.
TTACATAAAGTTTTTGTTTTCTTTATATATTTATTTTTTTTACTTTGGACCAAAATTCATTTTATTTAAGGTTTTTCTTTTCTTTTATTATTTTGTTTTTTAGGAAGTCCAACACCAGTAGCCTTGATGAATGGCTTGCAGCAAAGTAATGAAAGAAAAAAACATGAAATATTATTATAAAAGCAGTGAAGAGATTACTGCTGTGTTGAAGTAAAATTACAGAATAGACAAACAAATTTCAGTATTATTTTAAGCCAATATAAGCCAAATAGAACAACAGTTAACAACAACAAAATTTACTTGTAATTTATAACAAAGTTGATTCATAAACAAAAGTACTATAAATTAAACAAAAGAATTGTGAAAATTAAATAGACAAATGAGAGAGGAACTGGAAATGGCATAGTGGAAACACTGACTAGATAGAATGTTGGGGAGAGTATATAAGAGCATGGTAATTTTTAACAATAAAAAATAAATATTTCAGAAAGCTTTTAAAGAACAGAGATACAATAAATCAGGTAGATATGTAAGAATTCCGAATAATATAAAAAAAATTTCAGTCTCAGTTTTAACCATTTATATATACGAGTAGTCTGATGTCATTAACATTCGTTAATGCCGTTTTATTCCCTGTAAATTGCGAGACCGTATTGTTGAAGTTGCTGGTAAGAAACAAGAGGTTACCTTATCGCCTTGGTTTAAACAAGGCTATGAGTACAAGTGAAATTACAAGCAAGTGGAGGTTGCTCCTAATTAACCACGATTTTGTTTTACTGCATGAAATTGGTTAGGACTAATGGTGAAGCTATTATAGTGCTGAAGATGGTGGTTGATCCGTTTTCTGTTCCATCCATTCCTTCTGGGGCTGAGAAGTAGACTGTATTTGCTATCTTCCAGTTGACTACAATGGCTTTGGAAATATCTCTAAACGAGAAATTGATTCCCATTCATCGTACAGTACATAAGGAGTGCGATCGTAAAATTCTTAACACACGTTTTTCATTAAAACTTTTAACCCAAGTATTATTTGTTTTTTTTTATTTTCTTTTTTGATCAAGTTACCTTTGTAAAACATGTCAGTTATTATGTTTAATGTCAGTTATATTTATTTGTTGTTAATCTGATTAAAATTAGTGACCAGAAAAAAGTGCGTACTAAAATTATTAAATATTTTCAACAAAACCCAACTTTATCATACAAAAAGTTGGCCAAGCATTCAAAGGTCTGCGTCAAACTGTTTCCAATGTTATTAGACAGTACCGGGAGAACTTGTCCGTTGATAGAAAACCTGGCTCAGGTAGAAGGAATGGTCTACATGATGTTTCTAAAGCCAAAAAATAGAAAAGATTTTCAAAAGAGCTCCCAACACATCCGGTAGGAAAGCAGCCGGGTTAGGTCAGTGCTCGGCCTATTTGGTACGAAAAGTTAAAGCTAATGCAGGTTTAAAAACATACAAGGCTCAAAAAGTTCCTGACAGGAACGCTGGTAAAAATTAAGAGGCCAAAAACAGAGCATGCAAATTGAAGTTAAGAATTTTTCGATCCCACTCCTTATATGAAGATATAGTGTCTAGGGATTTTGAAAATGAATTATGTAAGATGAATCTTAAGGAGATCATGTAATGTAATGATTAAATTGTGTGGTGAAAAAGCTCACATAAAATGGTTGGGATGTATGCTTTTAGGATGCTGTTCCGCCGTAATTCTGGAGCTGAGGATTTGACCACTGATGGGACTAAAAAATGTCTGTCCGCAATTTATTAAAGAATGACAGGTTCTAATCACCTTCATCTGCGAATGCCGCTGTTTCTTCTGAGAAGTATGGCCGCATGACTACAGATCATCAACCAGCTGGAATGAAGTGAGCGGCTGCTACTTGTGACGGCTTCGAAGAACTTCATCTCAGCTTGATGTACGTTGGATGTTATTGGAAAATCGTTGAGAAAGCGATCAGTCCCCGTCCTAATATTGGAGCTGAGGAATTGGCCATTGATGGGACTTAAATATGTCTGTCCGCAGTTTTTAACGAATACCAGCTTCTAATCAAGTTCATCTGTGAATCCCGCTGGTTCTTCTGAGAAGTGTGGCCGCATAACTACAGATAATCAACCAGCTGGACTGAAGTGAGCTGGTGCTGCTTTTGACGGCTTTAAAAAACTTCATCTCTGCTTGGTGAACGTTGGATGTTTTTCGAAGATCATTGGGGAAGCAATCGGTCCCCGCCCTAATACTGGAGTTGAGGATTTGACTATTAATGAGACTAAGATATGTCTGTGCGAGTTTATTGAAGAATGACAGGTTGTAATCACGTTCATCTGCGAATCCCGTTAGCTCCTCTGAGAAGTGTGGCCGCATGACTACAGATAATCAACCAGCTGGAATGAAGTGAGCGGTTGCTGCCGTGACGGGTTCGAAGAACTCCATCTCAGCTTGATGTACATTGGATATTTTTGAAAGATCATTGAGGAAGCGATCGGTCCCCGCCCTAGTACTGGATATGAGGTTTTGACCATTGATGGGTCTAAAATATGTCTGTTCGCGGTTATTGAAAAATGATCACGTTCGTCTGCAAATCCAGCTGGGTCCTCTGAGAAGTATGGCCGCATGACTACAGATAATCAACCAGCTGCAATGAAGTGAGCGGATGCTACTGTGATGATTTCGGAGAAATTCATCTCTGCTTGGTGTATATTGTATTGCATCAAGAAGATCGTTGATGGTCACCTTCCTACTCGATTTCTACGGTCTTCCCATAGGTTAGAGTGCCAGAGATGACACGTTAAAGTCCCCAAGAACCATTATTTTTTTTATAGAAAATATGAGTGATTACAGATTTTCTTCTTTTTTGCTCTAGAAACTCTATTTAATGAATTATAAGTTATTATCATCTTATGGAAAATATTTCCAAAGAAAAAAGCAAAAAACATCAGAGTCATATAAACTAATTCTTATTTATATATAAACATAATAACATTGATACAATTTCCTAAAAACAAATCTCTGATTAAACAGCCAAGTTAATCTTTAACAAGTCATGATTTATTTAAATACCACAGAATTATAATTTTTTTTTATATTCCATATAATACCAACTTAATACCAAAAATAAAACTGAAACAACAACAAAAAGAAAAAAGCACCGAAAAACAGCTGTCAACAAGATTTGTTTGACAAACAACAACAACGACAAAAAAAGAAGTGCTAGCATGAGCAACAACAAAAACAAAAACATCTTAAAATATTCATGCAACAACTAAAAAACATGATGTCAATTATTGTTGTTGTTTTTTATTGTCCATTGATGTTGTCTTTCGCTTTTTTTTTTTTGCTCCCTTATACTTTCAAAGTTATTTTAATTTTAATGTATTAAAAACTTTCTTAGCAATTTCTTATTTAGTTTTACTTTGGCTGGGAAATGGCCAAAATATATGTATACATATACATTGTATATAAGAAATAAAATGTAACATTAATAGCTATAAGGACAGAGAGAGAGATACAGTTCAAGAAAAAACAAAAATATATCTTTAGCAACCCTAAAAAGCAATACTACCAGTGGCAGTGGCATTTAAATCAACAAACAGTTGTTAGTGAGTGATACTGCAAATCCTTATCCTTTTTATTGTTTTAGCATTTGTGTCTTGGGTGTTGATGAATGCTGAATGCTGTTCTTTTTTTCTCTCTAGCTTGTTTTTCGTTTATTATTAAAATGCTGAGTAAACTTAAAGCAGCTTAAACTGTTCTCGTTGTGCAAAAGAAGGGGGATATTTAAGTAAAACTTACTGCCAGACAGATAAATTTTCTTGAACAGTTGCAAGAAGTTTTTGTTTTATTTCCTATGTTGTTTTTATTTTAGGGTAAAATCTAATAAAAAAAACTTTAAAATAAATATATTTATTTTATTGATGCTGAGATGTAGAAAATAACACTTTGTTTTTTGTATTAGCAACTAAGAGTATTTATTTGTATGTTAAAGATAGTCGACTGTAAGTTTGTTTTGTTTTGTAATTTATAGAGTTTTAATACTTTACTAACAGCTTATAGTAGTTTTATTTGTATAGTTGGTTTGACTATAAATAAAAAAAACAATTAAAACTATTCCAAAATAATTTTAATTATTATTTCTCAAAATAATTGCATGAAGTTCATATACCTACAAAGAAATAAATGATTAGCAATATCAGATCCTGATACCAAATTATTTAAAATAATATTTTACCCTCTTCTCTTGCATTGGATTAAATGGTTATTAATGCTTGTTTGTATGTACTGGACCTAAGGTATGATATTTGTGGCCTATTTCTCTAAAGTAAGTCACCCAAAGTCGATTGAAATTTGATTCCGCTAATTTGACTGAGTTCACGTTTGTCGTTAATACATTTAATATTTGCTTTCAAAGAGTAGAAACCAAGTTTTGTATGAAAATGTGTTACGCATTCATTTGACTTGTGATCTTTCGCATTAACATGCAGTTAATGAAAACAAAATCAGGTTTATTTCGATTGGAAAGGGGTATTTTATTGTTGTAAAATTAGCGTAAAGTGGAGCAGAGTCAAAATATTTTCATACAAAGAAAATGGCAAAATCAATATATCCCCATCTTTTTTAATGGTGGGTATAAAAGCATCTCTCACGATTCAAAACAATTTCCGTTTTATGTCACGTTCTTTATACTCTTATTTCACAATTTTTCCAATGTACTAAGTAATTTATTTTTTCATTAGAGTACCCTCTAACTCGAACAGAATCACTCTTTCAGTTACTCTTATTTCTGCAAATTCTATAGGCATTTGTACTCGAATAGAATATCACGTTCGATGAAATGAAAATGCACTTACATTCCATTAAATTTTGTATTAAAGAATTGATTAAGATAACGAGCCTCATATGAACAGATCCAAAATTTATTTGGATCAATAAATTTTAACCTCGTACGAGTGTCTCTACCAAGAAAGGTAAAAATAAAATCATATTTTCTTTAAAATTAAGCAGCGTTAGCATTATATTTGCTTAAATTTGGGCACATCTCCAACATTTTCTCAACATTTAACAAATTCTAATGAAGTTTTTAAAATTCATTCTGAAAATTCATAAAGTCAAAGATAATTGATAAATAAATAAAGTCATACAAAATCTTTACACAAAATGTTTGAAATTTGTAGCACCCGTTTACCAAATAAGGGGTGATTGGGTAGTTCGATTCGAAAGAAAACATTTTCGAATTTTAATGTATTAAGCATATAAATTTGAAAAAATTTTTTTTGAATCATATTTCGGAATAAAATATAATATTAAGTGAGTTCCTAACTATTTGAAATTATTAAATCTGGGAAATCTTTCTTAATCATATATCGTGGACATATCTAAAATAAATCCTCAAAATGCTTTACAATTCCAGAACCCGAATGAATTTTTGAAAAAAATGTTAGCGAAACAAATAAAAGTATTGTAGGTTAGGTTATCAGACAGCCGTCCAAAACCTTTGTTTGGTACAGCTCACTTGGGTCCAATAATCGTTCCCTTTGTGGTACCTGAAAAGAGAATGAAAACAGAGAGGAGAGAGAAACAGACGGAGTGAAACAAACAAGAGGAGAATATTGATAGAAATGGGAGGAATAAGAGGAGGAGATGTTAAGAATTGAATAACTTAGACCGTCATAGGACAGTAGCCGGGTCACCATGAGGTACAATTTGCAAGTTCGGTCTTATCAACCACCTGCTTTCCTAGTAAAGGCCCGGTAAGGGTGCTAAATGATCGCTCACCAAAAGTTTGACACGTAGGTCGCCCAGTGCCGGAAAATTACAAAAGAAGTGCGGAATAGTTTCTTTCTCTTTCTCATTCTGACAACTTCTGCAGAAGTCGTTATTAGGTAACCCAATTCTTGCAGCATGGGGATCGAAAGTGCAATATCCGGTGATCATCACCACCATATTGCAGAGTCGTATTCGTTGTAGTCGAAAGAGATATGACGTACGTTTACAGTTCAACACAGGCCATATCATCCTCGTAATAGAACAGGTGGATTCATTACCCTTCCTCGTTTGGCCAAGCTCGTAATATGCGCCATGTATTCGTTTCTTGCAGGTTGACAGCGGAATTCCACAAAGGAAATCTATCTCGTTTTCCGATATCAAGGCTCCTAGTCCCGTAAAGTAATCAGCAATACAATTGCCTTCATTGTCCCTGTGTCCACGTACCCATGTGAGTACAACTGTCTCGTCATCACAGGATGCCCAGCATTCCTGGACCATACCTATCAGGGACCTATCTGCGGTTTTACTGTCAGTATAAGGATATCCCTTCGAGATACACTGTAATATCTGAGCCAGTTTATCGCTCTTTTGATAGCCGATACTTCGCCCTGAAGAATGCTACATCCATTTGGAAATCTAAAAGACATTCTTATTTCAAATTCATGGATTTATACACCACAGCCTACTATATCCCCCTTTTTGGATCCATTAGTATAGATGGATAGCCTTATTTCATCAACGGGGAGACCAAACCGAAGTTTCTCAGGAAGCAGGGTTTGTATACTTCCTATTATGCAAGCATGTCCATAGGATCTATAATTCCATGCGTTGCAGGCTTTGAGCCTGAAGGCCGTGTTCAATGCCAGTTTCCTGGCCATTACATCTACTGGAATCCAGTTGAGTAGAATGAAGAGCGACTTCTTCGCGGTAGTTCGCAATGCTCCTGTTATCAGGATTGCCATGCTTCTTAATACCCTCTTAAAGAGTATACGATTTGAGGCCCTATCGATTGCCCTCTACCAGACAGAGACCCCATAGAATAATATAGTTTTAGTAACCGTATCAACTAGCCAACTCATGTTCCAGGGTCTAATTCCCCATCTCGTGCCTATGGCCTTTTTACAGACATACATAGCCGTCTTTGCCTTAGATGCTCTGTATTGAGTTTCCAGGATATTTTCCTATCGAGTATGATACCCAGGTACCTTGCATTGTCCGATAGCGACAATTTGGTTCCGTTTAGTCGGGGTAATGTGAAATTAGGGATTTTAGTCCGTAGAGTGAACAGTACTAGTTCAGTTTTGCTGGGATTTACACTCAAAACACTATTGATACTCCATTGATTAAATATTTCGAGTGCCATATCCAGTCTTTGCGATATCGTGCCCAGATAAATTTCTGAAACTGCCACCACAACATCGTCAGCGTAGGCGACAATCTTATAATTCTGGGAATCTAGTTTCATAAGCAGAAAATTTAAGGCCAGGTTCCACAAAAGTGGAGAAAGGACACCCCCCTGGTGAGTGCCTCTTTTGTCAAATCTAAGCAAATTTCTCCAAGTCCTAAAACACATATTCTGCGCCGATTAAGTATGTGTGCCACAAATAGCGTAAAATTTTGAATGGCGACATGTTTGGATTTCCAAATGTAACATGCGATAATTTAGTTCAAAGAGTTAGCTGAACAAACACCTTCCATTAGAGTCTTCTTAAATAAATATAATAAAAATAACATAATTTATGCTATAGAAACTGAGATCGGACAGCCTTTTGGAAATTTGCAGTACACTAACAATTGTATGATGTCAGATTTGACTGTTTGTATCTACGGATGCTAACTTAACTCCAAATACAAGAACTATTTAGCACCCGATTTGCTTCAATTGGGACAAACCGAAATGGGCAGGAATTCTGTTAAAACCGTAGAGGGATCCAAACTCATACAAAATTAATCACGTGATTGGTTACAGGGTGTAAAAGACACCTTTTGTGAAACTTACATATCTGTCACTCATTTAAAGAAAATTTCTGTAATTTTCGCCAAGAGTTAAATTATGTGTTTTTATAGAAGTGACGAGTAAGTTTTGAGCAATTAACACGAATTTCCTTAATGGAATATGTAGACTATTCTTGGAACTAAATTTATTTACTACCACAAAATCAATAAATTTCTCTAGTTATATAGTGAATAAACACCACTTATAAATTGAATAATTTTTTTTTTTTTATAAAACAAACTTCTTTAAATTTAGTTATCCAGCCATAATCTCTCTGCATAAAGTATGAATATAAAAAATAAAATAAATATTCAACTGCTTAAACAACTTCAGTTAACGAAATCTACAAATACTAAAGTGCACTTTGGAAAATATATTATAAATATAGTAAATGTATGTTGCCCTCCATTAAAATGTTTTAACAACCCATTTTTTAACATTTATTACTTGGGTTTGGTTTTATTTTCAAGCTGTTGCAAAGTAAATTTAACATGGTAAATGTGAATGTGTGTAAGATTACGTTAAAATATATGTAACTATAAGTAAGTGAGGGTGTAATAAAGTAAAGATTTTCTCATATACGAGTATTAGCACAAACTGACTAACTGCAAAAAGAAAAATATAAAAAAAAAACTGTGAAACAAATAAAACAATGATAATTTTTTTATGCTTACACCCTCTATTTAGTATATAAATAAACTGCTCCTGTTCTTTATTATATATTTTATTTTTTAGCAACATTGCTCTAGTTTTTTTTTTGTAGTATTATTTGTAGTTTTAGTTTATTTGTTGTACGGATATGATGAATAATTTATGGCTAACACCACTAACCAAAACACCCCAGCATAAAAAATTATTTTCCTTTAGTTTTATTCCATTAAAAAAAAATAAAAAAAAAAATTGCAACTTCCAAAAAAAAAAACAACAAGTAGAAATAAACAACGAAAATAGTTGTAGAAAATAACCGCACCAGCATAAAAAGAGAGAACAGCAGCAGGAGCAGCAGCAGCATAAACAGCATGCAATTTTGTGGCCAACCACTATTGAGAGTTGTAGCTGTATAAAAAAAGGCAGCAGGAAAAGGAACGACCAAAAGAACGAACGAAAAAAGAAAACGGAACATACTACTTCCGGAATTCGAAAGTTTTTATTTCAGTTCGTGTTATTGTTGTAGCTGTAACATAGTAATAACAGCGCCAGAGGCGTTTGTAAAACCAACATTTAAAGCAATTGCTAAAGTCTAGATAAAAAAAAAATATATGCATGTATAAAAAATCAACTAAACTGCCAAAAGCAAAGAAACCACATAAACAGGGAAGACACTGTGATTAGGGGAAGGAACTCAAATTGCAAAAAGTGGAGATTTAAATATTTACCAGGAAATAAATTAAGAGACCAAGAAAATAAATTTAATTGTAAAGGGTTAATTGTGTGGTTATTTCTATACCAATTCCGAAGATGAAATTCATCGGCTCAAAGAGCAAGGATTTAATAAAAAATTAACTAAAAAAAAACAATGTTCACTTTTTTGTTGATTCTTATAGAAAAATATGTGCTCTTTTCAGTGGAATAAACCCCACACCTATAGCTTCATTAGGAATCATTCAGAATCAGCCATGATAACAAAAATGCCAAAACTGATTCGCTACGCAAAAGGGTGAGACATTCGTGTGACAAAGTGCTGAGGCGTGAGAAGTCTGTACATGAGCAGTGCCTCCGAGCCAAAGTTTTTACTGCTCCCCAGGGCAGTAAAATAATTAAGGATAATGCTACTTCATCAACTCCTAATATTTTAGGGGATGGCTAATCATTTACTGACCCGGTTCAACGCTAGCTCGTCCATTAGCTAACCTTTTCAGCACTTTAGACCATGACGGCAAATTTGCTATATGTCGGAAGGTTGCTAATGTAACGCCAATTCCTGAAAAGGAAGAAGCTAACAACTCTGGTAATTATCGCCCAATACCAATTTGTTCTGCACTTTCAAGAGTTATGTAGAGTATGGTTAACTAATATCTTGTGAAACATTTGGAGTTCAACAATATACTCAACGAGCGGCAGTATGACTTTCGTAGAGGACGCTCTACAGGAGACTTGCTAGCCTTACTATCGGAAAAATGGTGTCGTTCCATACACAGTTTTGGCGAAAGTATAGTGGTGGCTCTAGATATTTCTAAAGCGTTTGGTAGAGTATGGCATGGTGCGCTCTTAGCAAATCTTATTGCTTTTGGTGATAATTACTCTAAATTTATATCGAGCTTTCTCAGAAATCGCGCTATACGAGTTGTCATAGATGGAATCTCATCAAACGAGTTCGAGATCAATTCAGGGCTAACACAAGGCTCCATCCTTTATCCTAATCTATTTTTTATCTTTATAAGTGACCTTCTGCGTCAGACTTCCAACCCTATCTACTCTTTTACAGACGACAGCAACATTTGCCATTCATATTCATTTAATTACAGGCCAAGCCTGTCGGAGATTGGGGCAATGGTGTAAATATTAGGGAATCAGAAGCTCTTAAAGATCTGGGCATGAGTATTCAGTGCGATGTCCGCTGGACAAAACACAATTTTCAAGTGTCAAAAAAAGCATTCAAGTTTTCTAAAGGAGAGGGCGAAGGTGCCAGTTGGGCGTCCAGATCTATTGACTCACTGGAATATCGTCGCAACGTGGGTTGTGTTTCTCTGTTCTGCAGATACTACAATGGTATGTGCTCTGCTGAAATTAGGGAACTTGTTTACGAAAGCCATACTTTTTTACGCAATGCACGTTTTTCGGCAAGGGCTTATCAATTCGTTTTCGACTGGACAGTGGATCGCACAACACATTACAGGGAAAATTCATTATTAAGCCGTACTGACCGTTTGTGGAATAAGCTTCCTCCTGAAGTCTTTCTTGTCACTTTTAATGCGGTCCCATAATACGGTACCATAACATATTTACCTAGTTCCAACACAATACTTTGCATTATTATTGATCATCCCCTGAATGCTTGTCCAAGAAAAAAAATAAACTACAAATTTATATTCTTATTATTTAATTTACATTTAAAACAATTTTTTGGGTTTTTATATGCATGTCCTTTTCTTGACGGTTTATTTTTTTTGTAGACCTAGCAATTTTTTACCTTTAATTTTCCTAGATAATTCATTATTTGTTTTTCTTTTTTCGACTGCGACTCGGTTAATTTTGTACTTAAATTTTATTTTGTTTAGACTTTTTGTTCTTTTTGTTTAATTTTGATTTTCAACATTTTAATTTTCTTTAGATTTTTAACCTACACACCATTTAAAAATTTTTAACAATATTATAGTCACAGTAACTATATATATGATTGTGGTAACAATAATATGGTTAATTTACGATTCAGATGAATATTTCAACCATATATATGATTACAGTAAACATATATATGTTTGTGACAACCATTTATATGATGAAAGATTTACCATATTATGTTGCTCTTATATCATAATCTGAGAACAACATATTATGATAAAATTATTCATCATATAAATGGTTGTCACAAACATATATATGTTTACTGTAACCATAAATATGGTTGAAATATTCATGTGAATCGTGAATTAACCATATTATTGTTACCACAATCATATATATAGTTACTGTGACTATAGTATTGTTAAAAATGTTTAAATGGTTACAGTAACAATGCACAAATATTGAAATGCATACAGTAACAATGCCCAACTATATTTTTTTTCTGCGTGTACTTTTCTGTAGGCAATGATGCTACATCATCAGCCATATTGAATTTCAACGTGTAGGAGTATGTACATGTTAACTTTGAAAACGTTTTTCTCAAAACTTGATTTTGAACGTAAGATCAGTTTTAACTTACCGTGTCACATATTTTGTTATAAAATCCAGTTAATGTTTGGAATATACACAACATTTTCTGATGTTTGGCAATACGGTAAATTGTAAGAATATCTAATGTTATATCAGACTTTTGTTCGATATTAATGAGAATCATTGAAAATAGCTTTATAATTTCTCTAGGAATTTTTGTCACAATTGGTGTAGAATTCCGCCCAAAAAATCTAAAATGTTTTCAGTATTTCGGCATACAAATTTCGTTAAATTTTTGTTATACAACACATGACTAAACTGTCCATTAGAATTCTGACCGAAATCTACAAAAAAATGTATTATACCCACCATCAAAAAATATGGGGGTTTGCAACATATTGAAAAATTGGTCGTAGAACCAAAAGGTTTGTATATTTATTTTGGGTCCTCATAAGATTCTATAACGCTATAGCTATGTCGGCTGTCTGTCCATCTGTCTGTAGAAAATACGATAGGGCTCAAACGAAAGGTGGTAGATGGCTGAAATTTTACTCTATCTTGATAAGGTTTGTTTGGTATTGACAATGGACAATGGACAATATCAGACCATGACTACACCTAGCCCCAATATAAATAAATATGTTGATTATGCGGAAATCCTTATAAGTACTATGAAATCTATGAGCTACCGATGAGCTCCAAACCGGTTTCATTATAATGGACATTTGGTGAAGATGGTTTTGGACGCCTAAAACACTACATTAGGTCGAATTATCACATACATTTTTTTTCCAATTTCAAACTTATGAAAATTTTTATGTCTTGAAATTTTTTTAGGCACCTCTCCCGTTGTGTACAAATACTAAGAAAGGATTTTTGGAAATTCTAATATTAAGGGTGGGAAATGGGTAAAATCGGTATCTCTACAACTCCGAAACCACCAAAAATCCAACTTAATCTGACTTTATGCAAAAAATAAGTGGACAAATGTATGGTACTTTTTGATTTTTGTACCTTTAAGCATCTAATGCTTAAGCATGCCTCAAGACACCCATCGCAAAAATGCCAATAAATTCAAATATAACTGATATTTCATTTCAAAAACTCTTGTAACAGTTTCTAAATAACGTACTTAAATATTTCAATAAGCCTTGAAACCTCTTAAAAGCTCTGTTCTTTCTTATTTACTGCACTTTTTGCAAACTAAGTGAACCAACAACCATAAAAATACGGGAAGTCCTTGTTGTGTTATCAAACGTGGATTAAAGTGTTTTAAAGTTTCGCGATTGTAATCATATTTTTTTTTTTCTTAAAAAGTATACACAGAGAAAATATATTCGTGATAGCAACCGAATTTGTTGCCAATCGAATGATTCTACATAGTGACCGAATTTCACAATTGTGAATACAAAATTTTAGAAGGGGTATCAAAAGTTTGGTTGCTTAAACTGGAATTCTTTTGGATCAACTGACTTTCTGTTGATAAAACCGAAAAACAACCGAATCATTCGATTGGGAACAAATTTGGTTGCTATAACGAATCTGTTTTCTCTGTGTACTTATATTTTATATATTGGAGTCAGGATTTATGTAAAAAAACGTAAGCTATTCTTTAGAGACGTGATTTATTGATGAGTTCCTTCAGGCACTCTTGGGCATTTCCTCAGTTTTTCCCTCATACAGCAAAAGGTTGTTTGGTTTTCTTTGCTTTGATTTGCAATTTTTAATATAAAATTTTAAGAAATGGCTAATCGAGTGATCAAGCGTTTCAGATTATCTGAATTGAGTAATGAACAATTAGAAAAGTAGTTTTCAATAAAAATGAACAAACTATGCTAACTTAAACCAGACTATATTTCAATCTCTAATGCCCCAAGGTTGCCTTAAGGCACTCATTTAGTTTTTTTCACCATGTACGTAAACTATTGATTGTACATATTTTTAAATGTTGTTTTTGAAATCAGATGCCCAAATTTACCATAAAAAAATTATTACCAACATTTTAGCCATCAAAAATTGGCATTAGAGAGTTAAGGGGATAAAACGAGCGAAAATCCAGTTTTGGTACTTCTATGTATCCCATCTCTCAGAAATTCAAATTAAATGGAATTGTTGTCCATCTAAAAAAAAAACGGTTTTTTTGAAATGTGAATGTATAAGAGTAATAATTGATCCTTCTTTTTGGTACTTTTTACAAAAATATTTTTAATGAGATATTTATTATAAAAATAATGCTAATTTTAAAATTAATTATTTTAAACTGTCGAATTCAGAATACGACATATTAATTTCTGTTTTCGGTTTCAACTGAGCCACGTACTGGGTTTTCCAACAAGAGGTGTTATTTTGGTATTCAAAGAAAAGTTGAATTTTTTGAGATAAATGATCGGATGTTTATTTCATAATGAAGATTAAGGTATGCCTTTAATAATGAAAAGCAACATCAGCCAAATGGCCACCAAGACCACGCTTACAGAACCATATCCTTTTCATGAAATTTTCCATAACCAAATCCCAAAGTGGCTGCCCTATGTCCTCGATAGCCTCACGAATTCTATTTTTGAGATCTTGAATCGACGCTGAGCTGTTGACGTAGACCTTATCTTTCACGTGGCTCCAAAAGAAGAAGTCGCAAGGTGTTAAATCACAAGATCTCGGTGCACAATTGTGATCACCTCTTCGAGAGATAATAACAAGGACCCAATCAGCAAAGACACGACATTGTTAAAGATCATCCGGATTGTGTTCTTGTGTTAACTGAACTTTATAAGCCTTAAGACCCAAGTTTTTTTGCAAAATTTGGTGTAATGACGTTTGTGGAATATTTAATTCCAAAGAACAACGAGGAATGGACAAACCTGGGTTTTCTTCAACACTTTTTGGCTACAGCAGCAATATTTTTAGTTCTTCTTGGGCGAAGTGCACGGGTTTTATTCTTCACATCACTATCTTATCCCAACAGCTCGAATTTTTTCATTAATTTCAGTATTGCGGTCCAACAAAGTGCTTCATGACGACCCAAAAATGCTTTAGTTTTGCGAACTGTGACTGCAAGATTTTCACCATTTTTGTAGAGAATTTTAATAATTTCACTGCGTTGTTGAAGCGTGTTTCGACTTGTCAAATGTCAAAGAATAAAAGCTTCAAAAGTGACAGCTACCAAAATACCGGGTGATTCAAAATACGACAAAAGTCAGAAATTATAAAAAAATTTAAAATTCCTGTGATTTCTGATTGTTAAAAACAGCTGAATTCTTCATGATCTTTTGCTTACGAAAATGACTTTGTTCGTTCTTCTATAAAACTTCAGAATTTTGCAGCTGATAGTTAAATTGTCCCAAAAAATTTCATGTTAGAGGAAAGGCATGGAAGGCGTTTAATAAAGAAACTAAATTTTATTTTCTTTTTTTTTTCAATAAATTAACAAAATATGTTTATTCTTTTAGCGTAGTTATACTATAAAATATGGCAAATATATTACAACATTTGTCCCTACTGCCCAAGTTTGTTATTACGTTTATAAATTCTACATTTTTCGTTACCGACTCCTTTATGTATATATCTTCTGGATGGTTATAGAAAGCGGTGTCCATATAACTATTTCCATCAGTCTGTTAAATCAACTTTCCTAAGCCCGCAAAGAACTTACAAACGTGACTGATACATCAATATATCGTGTAAAGTTCACATTTGCTATTAAATATCATTAAAATCGGCCCACACATGTCTGAGATATAAGCAAAAAACCAATACTATCCGGATTATTTTACCTATATCTCTATTATTAAGTCATGTGCATAGACAGTGTGGAAACAATACTTTATAAAATAAAGCACTATCACTTATAGGTACAAGAATGTGACAGAAAAAATTATCAGTTTTGAAGAAACTAATATAAACTTACCGTTTTTCCATTCGAAATAATTCAGATCTGAAATTAAAAGAAAATGCAAATAATTAGTCAACTGAAATAGTGGATATGGGTGTAATAAAAAACTGTTTACTGCTGTTTATTACAAAAAAGTTTTCTTCTCCCTTAACACTTCTAATGTAATCTGTTCTTTCAAACCAGGTACACTTCCCATTTCACCAGAAATGAACTCGTTAAGAAAAAGATATCGCTGGAAACACGTATAATAAAACAAACAGTAACATCATTACTATCAACGTCATTATGCTATCTGGAGAATTTTATTTTTGCATTTTTCTCTCTAATTTCCCAACTGCAGACCAACCGACCGACCGACCAGCCAACACATTTAAAATATAAAAAAATTCCTTTGGCCACAAACAAAAACTAAATAAAAAGGAACTACACAAGAAATATTACGGACATCAAAAGAAAAGGAACTTAGCGCTATGAAATTAAATGCAGAATGCCAACAGAAAAAGAAAAAAAACTCAACAAAGTCTTAAAGTCAAGGCGAAATACAAAGAATGAGAATCAGAAAAAAAAGAAGAAATAAACACAGTGGGGTTTTATAAAAGAAAACACTTTTCTGACCTTAAAAAAAAATATATAAAACCCAACCGCACAATAGAGGTGTTTCTACTTTGCATTTGTGGTTAGTTTGATGTTGTTTCTAAATTTCCCCCCTACTCATATTTCTATCCTTTTTTTTTTTTTTGTACGTAATTTAAATCTTTTTTTGTTTTTCTTCCAAGTCAACTTTAAAAGTCAAGATGTTAACGAAAAAGGAAAAATATATATGTATGTACATATATTTATGCTATGAATATGAAACTTAAGGTGTTGAAACTGAATATTTAGATTTGTGCTGAGATACTACAAAAGAAATTGGATGAAAAAAGGGTTGTTATTTTCATGTTCAGCACTTGTAATCTTTTATTATTATTTTTTTTTTAAATCAAATGATTTTTGATACGGAACTTGCAATATTTTGTACATGTTAAAATTATTACAAAATCAATAGATTTTTTTCTAATGGTTACTGTTACTGTGGAGTTTTGTGTTCTAAATAGATTAATGATTTGTTACAGCAATGAATAATTTATGTAGGAAACGTTGTCCTTTATTAAATAAATAGTGTCATTCACAACTATTTCAGAAATATTGCAGAAAATATAACAAACAGACTTTAATTCCATTTGTCTGTTGAAATCAACTTTCTGGAGCCCCAAAGTAACTGATAAACATGATTGATACATCAATATATCGGAACACAAATGGCAGAGATATAAGCAAACAATAACGACTATCTCAGTTTTGTTTACCATATCTCCATTACATAGACAATATGGATACAAAATGAAAGGTTTTTCAACTACTACCAACATTTTTTACCAACGGTAAAAACGGCTTACGAATACGGTTCAATTTGAAAAAAATATTTGTTAAACCGAAAAAAAATTGTTTCACCAAAAATTTTGGGGCTACATTTTTATTTAAGAGTAAAACTTGGTAGTATATACCATCGAGAAACATAGAGCGGAAACTATAAAAAAACTCAAACAAAAAAATTACTCAAAATAATCACACATACGTGTTGTTTTTGTTTTCCAATAGTTTTTTTTTACTAATACATTCTCACCACTTAGGTTTTTGATAACCGAGTTAGGTCTTTGACAGTAGAGTTTCCGGTCTATGTGTATTTATCTATGGTATATACGACTCGACATAGACGAATATAGCACTCTTTCTTGTTTATTAACAAATTTTAACAAAAATATTGGGTATATGACTTAAAAATGCGGAATTTTGTTTTGAAACATTTGTACAATGTAAATTTATTCAAGGTACTGGCAATTGTTAGCTATAACCTTTTTCCATCTTTCTGGCAGTAGATGGATTTTGAGCCGAAAGAACTGCTCACATTTTGAGTCCAAGACCGAATGGAACCCATTTCAGTTACTCTTTTCTGAAGTAAACCGTATCCCAGAGAGAGCGTTCTGCATCGATTGAAACAAATGGTCGAGACAAGGTATGTTCTGTAAAGCGAGTGATGCAAAACTTCTCATCCACTTGTTTCCAAATAGTTTTTAACAGGTATTGTTATGATGGAATATTACGGCCAGACATTTGGCAGCATATTCTGCGCGTTTTTCGGCCAATACACGATTCAAACTAACAAGTTGCGTTTGGTATAGATTCCCTGTGATGGTTTGACCAGATTTCAGCAGCTTACAACAGCAAATACAGAAAATAATCTTAGTGCCATGGATATTTTGCTTTAGCGCCGATTGGCCGGGATTCACATATGATCTCTTACGCTTCGGGTTATTTAAGTGGATCCATTTTTCATCGCAAGTAATGATTCGGTGTTAAAATGATTTTCTTTTGTAGCGCTCAAGCTGCATTTCAGACATACAAAATCGTATTTCAAGGTCTCCCAGCTTCAGTTCGTATAGCACCCAAATTTCCTGCTTTTAGATGACCCTTTTGCTTGCAAACGTTTTGAAATTAATGACTGAGTAGAATCCAATGATTTTTCAAGCTCTTTTTGAGTTTGACAACAATCTTCATGGAGTAATGCCTAAAAATTTGGTCTTTGAACTTTGTTGGCTACCTGTATTGCGTAAAAAAAATACAGGTTTCGAGTCAATTAAATATCCAGCTACTGTTACTAAAAAGCGCCTTCTGCCTCTCTTATATGCTTTCGAGTACCTCCAAAATAGAGTTCTAAGCACCGTTCTATACATGAGAGTTGTATTCCATTTTGGGTTGGATATAAGTGGTGCAAATAGTAGGTAGACCAGATGGACTGATGTATTTCCTTAACCGTTCTAGAAAATCAAGGCACTTGAAAACTTCCTTCGACATTTGGAAAATGTGTTTTCTCGAGCGGACATCGAATACTCATGCATTGAATAATCATGCCTAGAACATAACCTTTTAAAAACGTGGATTTATTTCCTTTAAATAAACCGGATACTTCTGATTGTAAATAAAAACAGTTTTAGTAGTTTAAAATTGTAACAACTCTTTATTTATTTAGAATGTACAACAACAACAGAATTAAATAGGCACTCAGTGTCTTTATACACGTATATCAATTCGCAGAAATGCACACACACTCTATTACGTACAACCTTAAATGCACAAGACAGTTGATGTTAACTCTAACAGCCCCAATGATAAACTCAACTCACGACTGCCAGCTCTGCCACTATTTATACACGCGCCATCTATCGGGAATCTTCTACAATGCTCTTAACGGTCATACTAATACATTCGATTTCTAGAGCTTTTCGATGTCATTGCCAGCAGCCCAAACATTTAGTGTTGCCATACTTACAAACAATGTCAATGATGAATGCTGCAAGCAGTCGATACAGGCCGTTGAATTCAAATCGTCATTGCACATTCGTAACAATATTTACACCACCCATGACAACAGATAAAGCAATACGATATGTCGTGCGTTAGTGTATTTACATACAATAAATTAAAATCGGCTCTATTTCCACAATCCCTTGTCACAGGATCTTGGTTATAGTCTTGGTTCATGTCTTGCCTCACTGCCCCAATCTCCGACAGGCTTGGTCTATAATTGAATGAAATGTTGCTGTCATCTGCAAAAGAATAGATAGAGATTGAAGTTTGGCGTAGAAGGTCGTTCAAAAAGATAAGAAATACAGTACGAAAGAGCGGTACAGTACGAAAGAGCAGTAAGGCTGGCGGCATTATCGGTTCATATTTGTTTAAGATCGCCGTTGGCCGTGCCAATACCACCAGCGGGGAGCGCTATAGGCCGATGATTACCAATTTATTTTGGCATGAGTTGTATGATATAGACACCAACGCCATGTAGTCACAGCATTGGACATTCTGCATGAGCGATTCTGAATTGGCCACCAGAATGGTGCTATTTAACCCCATTAGACTTTTTCATGTGGTGTCTCCTTAAGTCGTAGCTTAATGTGAATAAGTGACAAACCACAGAGACCCTCAAAGCTTACATAACCCATGATATATTACACATAATGACATCGATGGGTTTTTAAACGAATAAAAAATTTCGGTTATATCTCCAGCACGCTTTGTTTTATTTAAAGATATGAAGCTCTTAATGAAAGACCCTTTAATTTTACATATAAACCCACTCATATAACAAATGTTCATTATAATTAATCACCTTAACTTAAATAACATACCCTCTAAAGAACTATCTTCAAGAATACTAATTAATTTTCTTCAATTTAACAAATACTACTGAAATAAATTTAACAAATTTTCAACACCTTTTCATTTACAACTCCAATTAGTTTGCTACACAATTAATTCATTATTATTATTATTAGCAACATCATTATTTCCAAACAGATTACAGTAATTTATTATTATTTCCTTCACCCCTACTAGCACCCCTTTTTCATGCTGCTACCAATGACACTTTAAGCT
This sequence comes from Calliphora vomitoria, assembly GCA_942486065.2. Lineage (NCBI taxonomy): Eukaryota > Metazoa > Arthropoda > Insecta > Diptera > Calliphoridae > Calliphora > Calliphora vomitoria. The sequence continues at coordinate 108,435,437 of OW818030.2, read as the reverse complement.
ACAAAAATGTAAACCAACCAGCAACCACTGTAACTTAATGCTTAATTAAATTTATTTAAATGTCATGTTTTAAAACTTAATTTACCGAGTTAATAATTATTCATGACAACCAATAGAAAAAGAAACAAATACATAAATAACATACACTAAATGAAAAAGAAAAACTAAAACGAAGACAATTCATTTTGTATACGATTTTCTAGTCATGAGAGTTATTTTGTGGTTTTTCTTTGTGAAGTCTCCTATTATTCTGGTTATTTTATTTTCTATTGGATGCGTACATTAAATGCTGATGGTAATAATAATGAGCATTTGAGTTAGAGAGTAATTTATATCTACGTATCTGTAGATATAAAAGAGAAATAGTAAAAAAGAAACGAACAGGAAATCACTGAAACCAAGCAGATACTATAACAATTGGTTTCCGTCTGAAATGTCTGAATGCAATTGCCGGTAATCAAACATTGTCTAGTATAGAATACCAGCAATTTGCTTAGAAACGTGATTGCATGTCAGTACATGCAGAATCATGTCAGTGTATGTATATATAGTTTCTATATATATATTGAATGCTTATATGTTAAAGTGTGGTAATTGTTGGAAATTTATCCAATTGTTGGAAAAGTACATAGATTTAGTTAAGAGAAAATATATATATATTTTTTTTTAGCTAATGAAATAATTTAAATTGTAGTTAGAGAATCTCCATGATTTATTGGAAAGAAATTTTAATTTATGATTCACTCTATATATTAAAAAGCATTAGGAAGATCCTCATATTCTGACTAAGTTGTTGTTAGTTTGCTTAAACAATAGAAATATTTTGTAACATTCTAGCTTATACATCATGCTGTAATGTGTGCATGTTGTATACAAACTAAGTTTGTGACGTGAAGAATAAAACCCGTGCACGTCGCTCAAGAACAACTGAGAATATTGCTGCTGTAGCCCAAAGTGTTGAAGAAAACCCAGGTTTGTCCATTCCTCGTTGTTCTTTGGAATTGGGCATTCCACAAACGTCATTACACCTTATTTTGAATGATATTGATCTGGACAACTTTTACTTTCAACAAGACGGCGCTACGTGCTACACAAGCAACGGACCGTGTTATCTCTCGAAGAGGTAATCAAAATTGGCCACCGAGATCTTGTGATTTACCACCTTGCGATTTCTTCCTTTGAGGCCACGTGAAAGATAAGGTCTCAGAGATAGAATTCGTGAGTCTATCGAGGACATACGGCAGCCACTTTGCGATTTAGTTATGAAAAATTTTATGAAAAGGATATGGTCTTGAAAGCGTGGTCGTGGTGTTCATTTGGACGATGTTGTTTTTCATTATTAACGGCATAAATTCCTCTTTATTATGAAATAAACATCCGATCATTTATCTGAAAAAATTAAATTTTTCTTTGAATACCAAAATAACACATCTTGTTGGTAAACCCTGTACTTACATAACTTGAAACAAATATTTTAATAAGATTTTATAATTATATCTTTTTTGTGTCTTATTTAAATATTTATAGAGAGGCAAAATGTATGAATATGTATTAGCCTAAATTGTATTTAAATAAGGAGACTATAAGGACCAGGACCCAATGCATCTTTAGTCGATTCCTATAGTTTACAAATACAATATGGGCTTTTACAGAAAATTGGTTTCTACACAACACCAACGGGGTGCAGTCTTAGAGTAAATACTCTTAAGCTTCATAGTGTAACTCTTACTATCTATGACCACAAGGTTCATTAACAAATCTGGTAAATATTTACCGAGATTAATCGCTTTGTTTCTTTTAGCCTTATATAGCTCCCGAATGGCGAATTGCGACTCAACCCAGAATTTTCTCTGACATTTTTATTGGGGAAAAGCCCGTTCGTTACTAAAGTGGCACTCGTGTCCACTTAGCCAGCAATGGAAACGTGTTGTACTTGTCAAGTCTCCTCTCGTACAACTACAAGTGCATGAGCTATCTGACATCACAAGAGTACTTTTGTACCTTAATCTTCTAAAAAGCTGTCTATAGCGTAACTTCTGCCTGAAAAATTTAAGTATATATTTCTATATAAATTTGGCTATCAAATACCCGATCCAGTTTTACAATTTACCAATTGTATTGCTGATTACTTGGCAGGATTAGGAGTCTTGTTGTCGGAAGACGAGATAGACTTCCTCTGCGGATTTCCACTGTCAACCTGCAAGAAACGAATACATGACCCATATTACGAACTTGCCCAAACGAGGTGGGGTAATCAATCCACCTGTGCTATTACGAGGATGATATGGTATGCGTTGGACTGTAGACGTACGTCATATCTATTTCGACTAAAACGAATAGGACTCAGCAATATGGTGGCGATGATCACCGGATATTGCACTTTCGGTCCTCATGCTGCAAGACTTGGGATACCTTATAACGACTTCTGCAGAAGTTGTCAGAATGAGGAAGAGGAAGAAACTATTCTACACTTCTTTTGTAATTGTACGGCACTGGGTGATCTACGTGCCACACTTTTAGGTGAGCGATCCTTCAGTATACTCTCCGGGCTATCTGTGAAGGAACTAAGGTGCAAAGACGACTTTATTAGAGAAAGCAAGTGGTTGATAAGACCGAACTTGCAAATTGCACCTTATGGTGACTCGGCAACTGTCTCATGATAGTCTGTGTTATCTGATTCTCAACATCTTCTCCTCTTACTCCTCCCATTTCTTTCAATATTCTCCTCTTGCCTACTAAATCTAAAGAATTCCTTTCTTCTACTTCTTTTTCTCTCCTTTCTCTGTTTTCATTCCCTTTTCAGGTACCACAAAGGGAACGAATATTGGACCCAAGTGAGCTATACCAACGAAGCTTTTGGACGGCTGCCTGATAACCTAACCTAACTTTTACCATTTACCTATGGATTAGTTTGTGAATACTAATGGAGCAGATTTTTTATGCCAGCACCCTTTCAAAGGTTCTGTGTGCAATATCCAAAACGATAGCCTGTTATCTGGCACACTGATAAAGGATGTCCAAAAATGCACGCAAGATTTGATTTTTATATAATTTTCTCAGTAGAACTGTTGCACAACTGAGAATTAGTAAAATTGTCATCTGTGCATTTTTTTCATTGTTAACGAATATGAGTATTTTAAATATAATGAAATTTAACAAATCTAACAGTTCAATTTCGGCCAAAATCATCCGTTCCTATGACAATTGGATTTTCGCGTCGGCACGACCCGAGTCTTATTCGGCCAAAGATTGTCAACCCAGTGGCAACTGTATCAACCGAACGTTTTTTCAGAAACGAACTTTTGGAATTAGTGGAACTGTTACAACTACAACAAAAAAAACCTTCCTAAGCAATAAATCATACTTTCATCGTGATATCTTCAAAATAGATACATTTTGGATTCTTTGAAGGAGTGACTCTCCGTAAATGCATACCAAACGTATCATTGTATAGTTCGCAATTTAGGCAGGAGGCATCGTAGACCTCTGCAAATATGAGGATGATCTAGCTGTGACTGATGCTGGCACTCGATATGAAAATAGTTCTCTTTCTGCCTAAGTGAATGATATTGATGTGGACGACAAAGTGACGGTAACTCATTTCATGAAACATTGCATTAGACATTTACTTTCGTATATTTTTTTATTTTGATGATCAGAATTGCCCCCGATCTTATGATTTAAGTCCATTGGAATTTATTTGTATGGGGTTGTTTGTAGTCAAAGATCTAATTAACCATCCCATAACCACCTATGTATTGAAGGAGGAAATTCAACGTTGCATCATCGAATTACAGCCACATTTATGCAAAGTGCTCTTGAAACATTTCGATGGGCTCGAAAAGTTATGGTGTCCATTTTTTTGATGTTATATTAAATACGTAACCCAATTCTGTGTACTTTATGATTAAACAAATAAAAATTTAAATTTAATTAGAATATTGCGTTCATTTTTGAATTTAGCTGAATAACCATAATGTGTCATTCCGTTTGTAACACATAGAAATATTCATTCGCATCCTTTGAAATTCCGTCCGCCTGTCTGTCTGTCTGTCTGTCTCTTCATAACATGATAGGCCCCCAACGAAAGGAGCTAGCTGCCTCTAATGTTCCACAAATATTCTCGTTATTGAAAATGCCCAATATCGGTCCATGATTTTTCTAACAAGTTTTGTGAGGAACTGTCCATAATTGACACTATATCTCTGTATCAGAAAAATATTTTATTGTCACATATTGATGGTGGGTATACAAGATTCGGCACAGTCGAATATAACACGCTTACTTGATTATTTTGTATTACATTTTTTTGGTAGTCAATCAAAAGGAAATGTTTCTTTATGGTTTTGTTTTCAAATTAATCTACTTAACTTAAGTCAAGTACAATAACAACCTTTGCAAATATTTGAAAAGGAAATATACAAACCTTTTTCATTTAAATTGTTTGCTATTAAACCAATATTTAAATTTACCAAATACCAAAAGTACGTGGCCATTAAAGGCAGTGATTTATACATTAAAGTTACGCCTTGATACTTGTACTTGAATAACAACAATATAAGTAATTGTAACAAAATTCAATTGGAAATTTAGACAGGGTGTGGGAAAAATTGCAGTATAAACGATATAGAATAAAAATTAAACATAAACTTCAAAACTGTTCATTGTACTTTTAGTAGATAATTTTGTAACTTACATTTGCTTTAGTGATTAACAAACAGATTTTCGAGAAGCGAGCTTTTAATTTGAATTACTGCAAAAGCTGTTAGTGGAGATAATATATAGTTTATATTTAACTCAATTTCTAATTCCTTAAATTTCAATTGTTACACTCTATATTTAAACCACAACCGTTACTGACATTAAAACTTCCTTTAAAAACCATGGTATGGTTTAGTTACTGCAGTAATGATGATTGCAATGCTGATTACTACATCAGAAGTGATGGTGAGAAGGACACTGACTATTAAACCAACAAACCAGCCATTATTTTTGTGTTTTCAACTAAATACATACAATGTGCAGCAAACAACATGAACTCACTTGGTAAGTACTATATATAAATTTTAGTATTTTTGGTTTTCTTCTTTTGTGTTAAAGTGTTTGTTAAAAATATATTTTGCATGTTGCTGGCAGTAAGAGAACAAAAACAATGACACATACTCTCACACAAAGCATACAATGATAGGCAGAAGCAAAAGTTCATTTAATCGTAATGAGTGTTTTGTGATTTTCTTAGTTCTGTGATTTTCTTAGTTCTCGCTTTAATAGTAAATTGCGACTCTTACTTTAAAAGTCCATTACTAAACTAGATGTTGGCGAAATCTTATAAAGAACTAATATATAATGATAACCTATCTGCGTTTCTATTTAATTCGCCACTTCGACGTAGTGCTACGCAATATCTAGGTTTAATATAGAGGTCCATTTGTCCCCCTTGTAAAACTCTCGATATAGTAAGCAAATACAACATACTAAAACCATGTAGCAGTAATAGTAGTGTGGGGTTTTTCAAAGCTAGTCGGCGAAAGTGATGATAAAAACGGTAGGAATACATAAACAGAAACACATGAGTGTGGCCACAAAGAAAATACTTAAATCCCTTGATTTTGTTTGCTATTACCAAACCTAAATAATTGTTTATTATAATTAATTTGATTTCAACAATTAATATTTTTATGAAACTAAATTTACAAAGCAGGTATAATATTGAATTTTTGAAAAATTTACAAAAATCATTTCAGACTACGCCCGTATTTTTGCTTAATAATATAATTCTATAAGAATCCATCTGATTTTGATTTCTAACATTAAATTTTTTCATTTCGTTTCATGTTTTTGTTTTCATACTTTAATTTTACTTTGTGTTTATTCTTTTTCAAACACTCCATTCTTTCATTGTATAATTTAAGTATTTTTGTCGTTGTTTGCCTGCCTTCATGTGTATTCCTTTTTGTATATATATATTAGGGTGGCACCAGAAATAAATTTCAACATTTTTGTCCTGGCTTCCTGGGGATTTTAGAATATGTTGCCCAAAGATGACATATTCGAAAAATAGGACAAGTTTTGTATACAAAAATATGGCAAAATTTTAAGATTTCAATTTTGAAATGCCTTTAACTCGAAAACTATAAGAAATACGAGAGCGGATCAATATTTCCGTGACTCTTCGAACTTCCCTAGTTGTTGTATGAAATGCAACACTGTTCCCATCAAGTACCACCTGTTATTAGACCACTGTCAAATTTTGAGCAAGTGTCGTAATGTACTTTGCGTTTAACAGCTGAGCAAAACATACAACATCGTGTATGTTTCTAAAAATGGTAAAAAATGAATTTCTAGTGCTCATTAAACATTATTTTTTGCGAAAAAAAACCTTCAATCAAAAAAAAGCCCTATAAGTACTATGAAGATGTAAAATTTCAACCCGATCGCTCCAGAAATGCCAAATTTATTTCCAAAAAATTTTGATTCTGCCCACTGTGCGCTTTTAAAAAGTCTCGAATATGGTGAAGAACGTTTTTTCTTCAAAATTTACTTTCTAGCTTTAAGCTTAGTACACTGTTCAAAATTTCGTGCGAAATTCTGTCAAACTACCATCAATTTAATTGGTAAAAAAGTGGTTTACTGACTTTCGTTGTGGTCGCACAATTACAAATGACGCTGAACGTTCTGGACGGCCAATTGAGGTCAGTACACCCTAAAATGTCGAAAAAATTCACGATATGATTGGCCGACCGAAGAGTGAGTGAGATTGTTGATGCCATAGGCATTTCATATGGCAGTGTGGATTCGATTTTAAATGATCAGCTGGGTTTAAGAAAGTTGTCTGCAAGATGTGTCTCAATGGCAAAACTCTATGAATTGGGCTACGAATTGGTACCTCATTCATCATATTCTCCGGATTTAGCGCCTAGTGTCTACTTCCTATTTCCAAACCTAAAGAAATGGCTCAGTGGAAAGGGATTCAACTCCAACGATGAAATTATTGACGAAACAAATGTCTATTTTATGGACCTCGAAAAATCCTATTTTTTGGAAGGGATGAAAAAACTGGAGAAACGTTGGACAAAGTGTATTGAGTTGGAAGGAGATTATGTTGAAAAATATTTTTTTTTTAAACTGTGTTTCATTAAAAAAATCACGGAGTTATTGATTCGCCCTCGTAAATAACACAAGCAAGCAAGTATTTTCAAGACCTAGCCGAGCGATTTCCAAAATTATAAACAAGAAATGGCACATGTAACAATTTTACATGGTACCCTACTTTTATCACCCACAGCGCCGCCCCTGGAGCATTTGTAGGGTTCATTTTATTAACTCAAACTCCTTGTTTACGCCCATGTAAAATTTCAACCCGATCGCTCCAGAAATGCCAAATTTATTTCCAAAAAATTTTGATTCTGCCCACTGTGCGCTTTTAAAAAGTCTCGAATATGGTGAAGAACGTTTTTTCTTCAAACTTTACTTTCTAGCTTTAAGCTTAGTACACTGTTCAAAATTTCGTGCGAAATTCTGTCAAACTACATATAGAATATTTGGAATGAAATATATGCGAAATAATTACGCAAAATCAGTACTCTATTCTTATTGTAGACAACATGTAAAATACATGTGGCAACCTTATTTTTCCACACGAAATAACATAAGCAGCACTTATTTCGCACGAAATTAAAACATGAAAAACCATAATTTTTTTTTTAGGTGATCTCATTTTACAACCGCAATAGAAATTCTCCAATTTGTTCTTGTTTCGGATACTTAGAAATGTTGGTTTTAGTTTTATTCATTTCAATTTTGTCTATCTCATCTTAATATAAATATTTTTCTTACATTTCTAGACAAACGCCAAAGGGATGGGGCAGATTTGTCATTTGTTAAATAAAACAAAAAAATCCAAAAATTTAAATGCGTTTTACTGTTTTATACCTTAATTCACAAAACAATGTATAATAAATGAGATATTAATGGTTTGTTTCACATAAATTAACCAAAAATTAAACAAATTGTGACTGATTTTTTCTATATTTTATCAACATTTTGCTCTACATCACAGGGATTCCTTGTAACTGGCGTATGTGTCCCAGGGAGAGTATTTAGTTTTATTTAGTTTAGTTTATTGTTCACTATAATTGAGATTCTATCACCAACCAATATCCTTTTTGTATCACAAAAACTAAAGAAGTTAGCACAAAAAATTCAAACTCTGAAATATTTTCACAGCTTTTTGAAAATCAATTAACCGCGGCTGCCCCACAACATATGTGAAATTAAACTTTCCAACTTTCTGAAAGTTATGTTTTAACAAAATTGATTACTCGGTTCTTAAGTTATTCGGTGTTGGCAGATGTGACCCTATGGCGAATGATCCCCCTTCTTCCCTACTAGGCTTTAATTTATATTTTGTAGTAACTATAGTTTTTCATTTATAGCTTAAAATAAACAATCGAACTAGATACAGGCAAAGGGAAATATTTAAAAAAATTTTCCCCTCGAACAAACAAAACTTTAATTTTAGCTGGGAACTTGGAAACCTTATCTGTACTCTATAAAAAGGGGCCATCCTAATGTATATATATGTATATGTGTGCGTTATTTCTTTATGCTCATTTGAATACATCCAGTGTTTTATGGTACTTGTGCTTAAAGCCTGCTGTTTTGTGTGTATTTTTCACTCTGTTTTGCATTTTTATTTAAAATACAAATCTGTGAGCTGTTTCTTGTGAATATACTTAATACGGGCATTATTTTAAAGGTATTAAATCTAAGAATAACAAAGAGAGTCAACACAAAATTTTTTAGTTTTCACTTTTTGCAAGATATTGATGTGCAGTGGTCATATCCACCCACTGTAAAAACCGTACATCATTTACATAACTCTTTCGCAAAAAAATATAGTTGTTTCCGTCTTCAACTTTCATTGTAATGTATTAAAAAACAGTTTTTTGCCTCTACTGAAAATTTTTAAATTTTGAGTTGTCTATCCTTAGAGGAACCAGTGCGATATAATATTTTTAAATTTTTTTAAAAACAGAAGAAAGGTTTTAAGTATTCAAAATATTATTCCGAAGTGATTCTCCGATTCTGGGATTTTTTTAGTTCCAAATTTCAACTGATTATATTTTGAAGGACCTGTGAAGAACCCTTATTAAAAATTGGACACATTTTTATGTTGCAGTAATTACTATTACAAAGTCTATATGAAAATAATATAAATATTGTAAATTTACGGTAAAATATAAAGTGTTTGTAATATTCAACTTTAAAGTCATCTATTTTTGGCCTTGTTCAAAATATTAATTAGATTTTTTTTCGTTTTGGATTCGCAACAGTGGAATTTTAGATTAGCTTGGGACGTATGGAAAAACCCAATTACTAAACTCTAGTAGTTTTCTTAAAAAATGTATCCCTGTTGAGAATCATTCAAAAAATATAAAAACATAAGTTACAAACGAAACTTGTTCTATATAATAAATATAGAAATGTTGAAAAATTACTGTTTTTCTAATTCCACTTAAGGAGTGAGATCGAAAAATTTTTAACATAAATATATGTTAATAAAAACTAAACCACTAAACTTACAGTTTTAGTTTTTTTTACTTGATATAAAATATTTTTTATAGTTCTAATCACTAGTGATGAAATTTTGAACCTTTTTCGGAAACCCTTCAATTATGGTTTTTATAGTGATTTCTGTCACTTTTTTCGAACAGGTTGCCCATCTCCGTTTAAAATCTACCACCCTTTTGGACACCTTTTTTGTGCTCTTCAATTAACAAGAGCCCAATATCTCTTCTCTGGTCTTAGCTCCAGACAGTTTGGAGAATTTGCCTCTCTTGGTACAAATACCACATTATTGTTCTTGTACCAGTCAAGGGCTTTCTTACCATGGTGACAGGATGTCAAGTCAGGCCAAAAATAAGTGGACACATTAAGAAGTCTTATGAATGGAAGTAGCCTTTTTTGTAAACATTTTGTAAACAACTAACCGGGCTGCTTTCCAACCGGATGTGTTGGGAGCTCTTTTGAAAATGCTTTCTATTTTTTTTTGGCTTTTACCTGAACCAGGTTTTCTATCAACGGACAAGTTCTCCCGGTACTGTTTAATAACATTGGAAATAGTTTGACGACAGACCTTTGAATGCTTGGCCAACTTTTTGTAGGACAAAGTTGGGTTTTGTTGAAAATATTTAATAATTTTAGTACGCACTATTTTCTGGTCACTCATTTTAATCAGATTAACAACAAATGAACGGAATTGACATTAAACATAATAACTGACATGCTTTACAAAGGCAACTGAATCAAAAACAAAAAAACGAATAATACTTGAGTTAACAATTTTAATTAAAAACGTGTGTTAAGAATTTTACGATCTCACTCCTTAGGTTCTAGTTTTCTTGAGGATGATAACAACCCTTGACTACCACTCATCTTTTAATGAGATGGTGGAGTTAAAGTACCGGCGGCAGTGTATGTATTATTACCTATCCTCCCTTGCAGACTTAGACTTCGGCATAGTACTGAAATATATAATATCTCATTACTTTTCGTGGCTACTGTGCAGCGGTTTGGCCTTAAATATGACTTTTTTTCTCATTCACGGAGATAAGAACGATCATTTTAAACATTGTCATTTATACCATCTTTCATGTGTTGTGTTAAAGACGAGAGATATTAATGGGATCATATATCTTCAATAAACTGTCTGAAGACTGAGGTGCGTTCTACTTACTCTAAAATTAGTATTTGGATCCAGTTAAAAAGTTGTTTGATTTGACTCGCAGAACTACTACTGCTGGTATTTAGTTTTTATATAAAAACAAATAACAGAGCTAAATTCGGCTGTGCCGAATCTAACAAAAACAAAATATGCTAGCAATAACCAACACACATCCAAACGTACGCGTTGTTGCTTTTTTGTCAAAGCATGCAATAAATTGTCTTTTTTTTATGAAATTTTCAGAGGTTGTCTCTGATTTTTGCTCATATCTTCGTTATTTATGGACGAATTTTGCTGATTTTAAATAGCAAACTTCTCGAAAGCATGTCTGACAGAATTATTGAAGATTTGGATCCCGAAGATATCTGGGGTCATCAGAAAATTGATTTCAAAGGACAGACTGACAGACGGCTTAAGCGACTACGATATCTATACGGATCCAGAATGTATATACTTTATATGGTCGGAAAATTTATATTGTGGAAATTACAAACGGAATGACAAACTTATATATACCCTTCTCACGTATGCACACAAAGTATTTGAGCTTCTTTACAACAAAAATCAAAAAAAGGGGAATTCCACAATATCCCTTACATATTTAATTTATATTGATTTAAAAAAAAAGTGGAATCCCACACTTGTTTCTTACATTAGCAGTTTATATGGACCAAATGGTCCATTAACCCAACATTCGTTAGTTTTTTCTAACCTAACAGCAGGGTTAAAGTGATTTATAACGAAATGAGTAAAACTTTAAACTCAAAGGAACGAAGGGCTTTAATAACACAGTAATACAAAGAAGAATGAAGTAGAATTACCTGGAAAATTATACTGTTATGTCCGGTAGTTGTTATCGAGTGTGTGAAGAATCTGTTTTGAAATTTTCCAACAATTTACAAAATATTGACTTGCGAAATTTAATTTCTAAGAAGTAACCAGGCTATTTAGGTCGAAATGTTTTTCACACAAAGATTTTGAAATTTTTTTCCATTAGCGTTTTTGAATTGGAGGGTTATTTCAAAATTTGGAATCATTTTATCATTTTTGTAGGGACTTATTTTATTTAGGAGTTATTTTACGGTGGTAGCCTCGTTTACCTTAAACAATCAGGTATTCCAAAATCCATTCATATCCATGTTTGACTATAGAGTCCCCTACTGTTCAAATTTCATTTTTGACTTAATTCATTTAAATATCTTATTATTTGATTCAAAGGACAACAAAGGATATCACATATGTTTCATATATATACTGGGTACTATTTTATTGCATTACACAAATGTTTTTTTTTTTTCCTTTTCCTTAATGTCATGAACATGCAATATGCAAATAAATTTCTACGAAATACAACATTTTTTTTATACCTTTATTGAAATTTATAATGATTGGGACCTAACTTATTGTTTTCTTTATAAGATTTTTAATTCCTTGAAGGCATTTGAAAATACAATACCAAACGGCTGGCAATTTGGTAGAAGAAAACAAAGCACTAAAGGTGTGTCAAGGTAAGAAATTTTTTGAGTATATGTGAAAATTTAAAAGGAAATTAAAAGAAACTAATGCACAGTATGTGCCAACAAAACAATTTAATATGTTGAATGCGGTTATTAAACATACGAAAATGTTGGCAGACAGGAAATAATTTACATAACAAAACTATTAGGGAATTAAGAGTTGAATTAGGAGAAACAATATTTAAATAAAGAAATTAGAATAAAAAGTTACATTGTTTTACTAATATTAAAATTTTGTAACTATCAAATAGTTTAGGGCAATTTTAGTCAAACTTTGTGCAAAGTTTCCATAAATTATGTTTAATATAATAGTCAATGCTTTAAATGTTGTTTGCAATTCTTTGAAATAATATTGTATGTACTTATAATCAGTTTCAATATTAAGTTTCTTTACTTTATACTACAGTTTACAAACTGTACAGCAATTCCTTGCTTTGACTAATATAATTAATTTATATTTTCCCACAAATGTCCTTCAATCTATGCAAAAGAAAAAAAAAAGTTTCAATTAATTAAATTGATGAATCTGTAAAGTAACTGATATCAATGTTTTTTTTTTTTTTTTTTTTTGTAACACATGATACGAAAATATTTCGAAAATTATATTGAAATATACATCCTTATACATGCTTCTTTATCTCTTTATGTGTGAATATGTATGTGTATATTACACATACCAATACATATAATGGATTTTCGTCAAAAGTACTTTGAGAGGATTTTCCTAAATCACTGTGATTTGAAAAATATTAAAGAAAATCTAAAGGAAAATATATTACAAAATATATATACGTTGAATGTATGTAAAGTAGCAACAATGTATGCGAATTTGTGCTATAATACTAATACTGATAATAATGATGATGCAAAAGCTGTGCTGCTGAGTTAACATTGGAATTTTTCTACACATCTACAAACATACATATGAACAGATACAAACTAAATTCTTATATTTAACCATCTACAATAGGGTGGCCCTTACTTTGTACACTTTTCATTTTCGATGTTCTCCTTCATCTTAAATGCCAAATTTAATATTTTCCACAATTTTATTTAAACAAAATATCAAAAAATTAAAGAAATTGTTTCCAGTTCCAAACAACACCATATAAAGATTATAAGTAGAAATCGAGACAGCTGTTCGTATTAAGAGTTAGAGTGGGAACCGATTTGAATTTGCCGAATTTCAATAAAATTTAGTTTTTGATCACAATTCGAAATTCAGATTGTTTCCTTGGGTTGCCAATTTACCTATTCGTAATTATACTCATCTCCTTCGTAAGAAGGTTATGTATAAGTTTTTCATTCCGTTTGTAATTTCCACAATATAATTTTGCAACCTTACAACGTATATATATTCTGGATCCTTATAGATAGCGGAGTCGATTAAGCCATGTCCGTCTGTCTGTCTGTCTGTTGAAAACAATTTTCTGAAGACCCCAGATATTTTCGGGATCCAAATCTTCAATAATTCTGTCAGACACGCTTTCGAGAAGTTTCCTATTTAAAATCAGCAAAATCCGTCCATAAATAACGGAGATACAAGCAAAAATCCAATACAACCTCTGAAAATTTTATAAAAAAAATACAATTTATTGCATGCTTTGACAAAAAGGCAACAAAACATATGTTTGGATGTGTGTTGGTTTCATTGCTTTGCGTAATTTGGTTTTTTGGTGTTTCGTTTGGCGTTGTTGTTTTTATACCCTTCACCTTCGTGAGTAGGGTATATATAAGATTGTCATTTCGTTTGTAACTTCTACAATGTAATCTGTTCGTTAGCAATTAAATGTAAAATTGTTAAAAGTTTTCTTGATATATTTAGGATGCTATACGCTGAAAGTGGGCAATTAATGCATTCACAACAAATTTGAAGGGTATATAAGATTCGGCATAGCCGAATATAGCAGTCTTACTTGTTTTAAATTTACAGAATATTGTTAATCTTTTGTTGGGTGTATGATTTAAAAATGCGGTATTTTTTTCAAATTTTTAGCGTTAATTTTAAAACATTTGTACAATATAAATTTATTTAGAGTACTGGCCGTTGTTAGCTATGAACTTTTCCCATGTTTCTGGCTACATATGGATTTCCAGTCAAAAGATCAAAGAAATCAAGCGGACACTCTCTTCTGAAGTGAATTGTATTCCAGAGAGAGCGTTCTGCATCGATCCAAATAAATAATAGTGAGAAGATGAAAGGTCTGGACTATAAAGCGGGTGAGGCAAAGCTTCCTAATCATAGTTTTTATTAGGTATTGCAATATTTTAATGATTTAATTGATATAAGAACTTCCTTTAAAACTTGTATTTTTGACTTCAGGCTATAATGGATTAATGAAGACCAAGGAAACAAATATATTAGTTTCTTAAAGGTTATGGTCCAGTAGAAAACATCAATTGCTCTAAACAGAGAAATTTCATCTGGTGTACCTCAGGGAAGTGCTCTAGGACCAACCCTATACCTATTATACACTTCTGATTGGCCCGAGTCTAAAGAGTTAACCATTTCCGCCTTTGCAGATACACTACATTTCTTGGTTCTCATGTGGACTTAAATGTAGCATCAAAAAGCCTAGATAATTATCTCACACACGTAAAAGATTTGGTTAAAAAACTCAAAAATACAAGTAAATTAAATCAAAAGTAAACATATAACGTTTTCGCTGAGGAAAGAAAGTTGTTCACCAGTGAGACTAAACAGTGTCAACAACCCACAGTCTGATCACGTTACATACCTTGGTATTCATTTAGATAGACGCCTTACTTGACATCGGCACATAGAAACCAAGCAGTTTCACATGAAACTAAAAGCTTCTAATTTACACTACCTGTTCCACTATCAATCAAAATTAAGCCTTAACTGTAAAGTCATCTTGTATAAGACAGTCTTAAAACCAATTTCGACATACGGAATCCAATTATGGGTACAGCAAGCAATACCAGTATAGATCTCATACAGAGGGCACAATCCAAAATTCTTAAAACCATGACGGGAGCTCCATGGTATATAAGAAATGAGAACATCCACAGAGACTTAGTTTTGTCTATGGTCAAGGAAGAATTGTGAAAAACTAGTGAAGATTATTTCTCAAAATTACATCATCATCCGAATCCGCTCGCAAGGCTACTTACAGTAACTCAAGACAGATAAAGGATACGTAGAGCTGATTTACCACCCATCTAGTTTGCAAAATATGATTCTCCACTGAGAGAATAATAATTGTTTAGTTATATGATTTAATTACCTATTTTAAGGCCTATGCCATAGGGTAACATAGAGACAAGACGCAATTGTCAAAAACCTAAGTCTGTTGTCAAAAACCTATCTCTGGCAATAACAAAATACATGTTATCCAATGTATTTTGTTGTTGTATCAGACATATGATTTGTGTTATTTTAGTTGGACAAAACGGAGTGTCTCGTTTCTATGTATAATTCTCTATGGTCTAGGCATTAAAGGCAGGTACAATATTGTAATAAACGTATAATAAAAAAAAAATTAACTTTGTTCAAAAAAATATATAAAACTAGCTGAACCCGGTCCACGTTGCTGGTCCTTAGAAAGCATCTGTTTAATATTGCATCTCGATCTAGGTTTTAATATACAGTGTCGGACAAAACTAAAGCTTGTACTCCCCCGTCCTGACTTGGCACCCCAAACACTTATTATCTGTAGCCAGTTGTAGCAGATATCTATAAGAACTTAAAAAAATAAACTAATGTATTTAAGGCAAATGGGATATTATATCTATAAATTCGTCTTAAGGGGATATATAATCTTTTTCGTTTTTTTATTTGGAGTAAAAATATATAAATTATTTGGTATACAAATTCGGGAGCAAGCCACATACAATTCACCGTGTGATAAATATGAACTTTCCAAATGTAAGCCAGCAATAGTCAACGATTGGGCTTGTGCTTGGTTAGTGGTTATAGCAAAGCAAGACAAAACGGGATATGGATCCGCTTGAATTCAAATGGTTAAATTCAATGAAAATCATCGGTACGTCTTTGCCTTCTTTGTCAATTAACGCGGAGAAGCGGAGAAGCATTATCGGTATTCCAACCTTCAATGTATACACCTGGTGGCATTCCAATTAATTCAAAAATTCGGTAAAACAGTTGACGGCTTGTTTTTCGTTCATTAATTTCATTGTTTCGCCAGGCAGTTTCAATTGAATTTGCTGATTCAGCTTGTTGACGGGAGCAATTGAAAGAAGAGCTTGGAAAAAGTTTGTTCATTGCGCCAATCAGTACGTCCTTGTGATTACTGTAGTCATCATACTTATTGTAATGAAATGCCGACAACTTTAAATCGATTCTTTCTCTTGATCATGCCATTCGCTAGAGATTGTCTAGTCTTTCGATAATGCTTTTGGGTATCTCTGCAGCTTTCGATGAAAATACACTGCGAGGCATTTGCATTTGTTTCTGCGGCTCTTGACGTTGATGCGCTTTCGCGATTTTCCTCAAGACGTGATTCACGTTCACTTTCTGTTTCCGCGTCGCTAGACGTAGATGCCCGTTTCCGATTTTCTTGAAGACGTGGTTCGTTTCAAAATTGGTAAATAAGGGCCACCGTAATCGACAAACTTAAATATTCGAATGACCAACTTTGATACTTTGAGTTTTCTCTAGTTCAATATCGAAAATAGAATGTCATTTATTGGGAGAGAGAAAGGGTAGTTTCATTTGTATTACGTAATTAACTTGAACTGCTAATCGTGATAGAACACTTTTTTTGGTTAAAGGCTATTTTAGAAATTCAAAATCTCATTTTAATATTAATGCTGGTCCGCTACAACCAGACGGTGTCTTAAGGTTTTACTTGTAATTAGGAATTTCTTAAAAGCTTTTACTTATAACACTGTTCATCATAAAAACAAATTACAAAAAAAAAAGATACGTATATCAGCGTTTTGAAAGTTTACAACTGAATTTCATTTGAGGGAGGGGGTTAAAGTTTCCAGCTCTGGCACATTCTTATTGTTAGTCGCCATAAGAAACCATGTGAGGTATAAAATGTGTTCATTGCATGTTGTTTTAGACATAATTTGGATACTCAGGCTTGAGCCAACTGTCACTTGGCAAATTATAAGTATTATTACATAAGTATATCTAAGCAATTAACATATGATTATGACTTTCTTTGTTAGAAATTGAGCAGTATCATATATAATTATATCTAAGCAATTACTTTCTTCACAGAAATAAGTTTCTATCCACACTAAAACGGAAAACTTACAAATAAGTATAGAAATATATTGCCTTTATTTTCTTTGACAAATTCCTCACAACAGTGATGAGTTCAGTAAATGTTCTTCATGGCAGCTACTTTACTGTAAATGAAAATGGACAAAAAATAAAAGAAAAATACTCTTACGAATTATTGAACTGACATACCCCGAAATGGCTGTAACACGTAAAGCTGTTGAGAAATTTTGGGTTCTGCTATGTAGTTTGACAGTAAGTGTAAATAGCAAAAAGAACAGCGATAATGAAGTTGAGCAAAAAAAGAAAAAAGAATAAGAACTAAGATAAATTATGTATATTGTTGCAACAGTTACCAAAAAAACCAAAAAGAAAATGTAGCAAAGAAATAGCAAAGTAATGGATCATGGTAAATGTAGTAATAGAAACTTCAGAGCACACAAATCCTTCTCCAAAAAAACCAAGCAAAAAAAAAAACAGCTTATTCACGTTTGTGTAATCAATGAAAAACACGCAAAGTTCAATATGTATGTTGTACACTTGTTTGTATGTATGTACTTATGTATGAATGTAGCTAACTTCATACCACTACTTGTAATACTGTTGCTGATACAACAATGACATAAGAAATTCTCAAGCACTTACATACTACACATGTACATCTGATATAGATATTTTGGAGGAGCTACGGAGAATTCCTTTTAAGATTACATTGATCATTACGTTTCCTTTAAATATTTGTTTAATAATGGAACATTAACCGCACATCAAATATTATCCTTCTATAATGTAACGAAGACATTTGACTTTAGACAGCGGGTAATAATTTAAAATTTGTACATACAAACTCATCTCGATCCATCTCTGGTTTCAAACTGTTGATATACTGATCTCTAAGTATAAAGTATAGATAAATTAAAACCCACGATTTGTAATGGGATCATAAGGCCTACATCAATTTAGGAATGTCAATGACGAAAGGCTTATAAGTATAATAGACAGCTATTTCTTGTGATGAGGTTACACTGCCTTCTTGGAATTATGAAAGTCAGCTTTGTCAATTTAGCGCTTTAATTTTTGCTCAAAAAAAACTCAAGTCTAGCTTGACCGACGGTACTTTCTTACGTGTGTTTTTTTTAAGAGCTGTATTGACGCATTTCACTTTAATTATGTTGCCAAACTTTCATATTTGGAATAGGATGTACAGGATGTCAGATTATCTAGATCATGATCAGCAAACTCTTTCTAAGTTACTGAAAATGTCGAGGAGTTGATCCAGATGCGTGTATTTTTGGCTTTTCCAACATTAAACCAATCCTTAATACAACATGTTACAATTTAGGAATCCCAAAGTGACTGCATATTATAGGGCTAATATAAGCCAAAAGTGAAACGCTGTCCTGCTATAAACGTTTTGGGTATCAGTGGATAAGTGAGCGGCCATGAACCAAAATTTCAAGTCAGAAACGCCTAGACAAGTTGAATTCAAAAGTTTAGCAAGGACAATACTATATTGCAGATATATTGGAGATGAAACATTTATCGAACATCGTAAACATGCAAGGACATGTAAACAACTCTTTTACAGATGACAGCAACATTTGCCATTAATATGCGTTCAATTATAGACCAAGCCTGTTGTAGATTGGGACAATGAGGCAAAACATGAATGATACGCTTAACCAAGATCTTATGACAATCTCTGAATGCGAATAGAGTCGATTTCAATGCACGCAAGGCTCAATGTTGTATGTTAACACACAAACGCACAACAGATCATGTTGCTGCATCTGTTTTTATGGGTGGTATAAATTCTAAGGAATCAGAAGCTCTTGATGTTCTAGGCATGAGTATTCATTGCGATGTCCGCTGGACATGCCTCGGTTTTCTAAAACGGTGTAAGGCATATTTCACTCCATCTGATCTCCTTACTATTTACACCAGTTATATCCGACCGAAAATGGAATACAATTCTTATGCATGGGCCGGTGCCTCAGTCTATTTTGTTACTCGACCGCGTACAGGAGAGAGCGAAGGTGCTTATCGGTGACAGTAGGGTATCCAGCTCTATTGACTCACTGGAACATCGTCGCAATGTGGATTGTGTTTCACTATTCTACCGATACTACAATGGTATGTGTTCTGCTGAAATTAGGGAACTTGTTCCCGAAACTCGTAGTTTTATACGCAACACTCGTTCTTCGGCAAGTGCTCACCAATTCGTTGTCGACTGGACAGTGGAACGCACAACACATTACGGGGAAAATTCGTTCTTTAGCCGTACTGTCCGTATGTGGAACAAGCTTCCTCCTGAAGTCTTTCCTGTCACTTTCAACATAGGAAAATTCAATTCAAATGTCCACAAACACCCTCCCATAACCTATTTTCTTAGTTCCAACACAATTCTGTGCATGAGTAGGGGTCACCCCCTGAGTGCTGGTCACCTGACTTGATGACTTAATATCATTATGTTCTTCATGTTCTTCAGAGTATATAACAATACTCCAATGAGCATGAAACGTACCCAAAGCTTGGAATGTAGGGTTCGCGACCAGCCGTACTATTGATGGCATGTTCACGTCGAGCAAGTACATTAAAAACCATAGCCAACACGTTACTTCCCAAATAAACGCTTGACAATCGATGCGTTTGTTTGGTGGGACCTTAGTACCAGGGGCTCTAGATATGTTAAATATCACCCACTTTAGCCTCTAGCAGAATGATTTGCTGAACCTGGCATACTGATTAAAGCCTTCAATCCTCAATCAATCTAATGTGAAAGTCTATCATTACGATATTTTCTATATCATAGAAGCTGTACAACAAGGTGGAAGTGTTCAGCAAGAAGACAAGCCCTGGTGATGTAGGTTTTTTGCCCTCACATAGGCTTGTCTTATTGGGGATCTGCTAATACTTAAATGACTTTAGCTTGTTTTATGAAGAAACACACGCAGGTAAATACCAAAGTCAAAACTTGCCCATAACGAGGTTCTTTCAAAGCTTTCAACAAAGCAGCAAGCACCGTTGCATTTTATGCAGAACTCCTGAAATAACCACCTCCCATTGAAAAGCTCTTCAGGCGGAATTTACTGCCATTAAACGTGCATATAATTGGCTGAGGTATTATTATGATATATGTATATTTACTGATAGCAAGGCTGACGTTAACACAATAGCGGGTGTATTTGTGACATCTAGGTTAACTGAGTATCTCTTAATGAGATAGCTAGACATTCTAGGACAGGGGTGCCCAAAAGTTCCTTATGGAAGAGCAAACACCTTTACAATTAAAGAAAAACAAATTTGTATTCAATAGTTTTTGTTGTAAAAACCACACATACTAAGAACAATGAAAAAAATACACACTTTTTTAAACGATAACATACGATAAACAAAAACAAAATCTACATTGATGATCGTTGTCGACAATGTTTACCAGCAAAGCATACGAAAGTGTTGTTGCTTTGCACTTGCGTGTATACAGTGAAGAACTACAAAAAAAATAACAAGACAAAGTTGTTTGTGTAGAAACACAGAGCCTATAGCTAAGAGCATTTACAAAAACAAATGACCACCAAGAGTATAGGTCTTGGGCACCCTTGTTCTAGGATAACGCTTATATAGGTCCCTGGACACGACAGAAAGCAGGGAAAATGTATAGTAAATAAACTGGCCAAAAGAGGTGTGATGATAAATGAGGAGGCGATCGACCCTTTTTCTGGTATTTCTCTTGTTAAATGCAAGATGACTATACATCGGGAACTATATGAGACTGTACAAAGCAGTCTACTTGGCCCGAGTATAATGCCAGCAGGATAAATCTACTTATGGAATTTCGTCGTGAGCCAATAGGGCTAACTATTTCCTTCATTACAGGACACTGTATAATTGGGACACATGCTAGAAAACTGGGCCTACGGTACAACGACTACTGTAGCAGATGTCATAATGAAGAAGAGGAGGAGACTGTGTCTCACTTATCCGTCAATGTCCGGATTTGATAAACCTGAGCGAACGCATCCTTGGAATCCCATTCCTATCATGCTTGAATGAGCTATTAAAGATGAGTCTTAGACGAATCTACTCCTTCATGAGGGAATCTGCTTGGTTTAGCTTGGAGTCAACGGACGTATAATAAATACCCTGCTGTTTAACCCTTGGGTATCAGAATGGGATTAGTTTTTTAATGTACTCAAGTGAGCTGCTTGAAGAGTGTCTGCCTATGAAACCTAACGTTACTTACGCACTTGGTTATCTGCATTACAATTAATCTTTATCGACTAATATTATATTGTTTGAATCCAAAAAGGCAATACAAACGGGGATTAAATACGAATCTATTTAACGTTCAGAAAGCGATTTTTCCACAGTTTATCTAGATGCTACTCAGCCGAATATAACACATTTAGTTGTTCTTACATTACATTGAAATTATTTTTCCTTCTAGCCTCGTACAAAAATGTTTGCCATACTACTTAGTTTATGTAAAGATAATTTCAATCCATTTCTTTATCACATGTAGATACAGAAAATGACTATAAGCCATCTCATGGTTGGTTACTCTTACACACGAGAGTGCTGTAAAACTGTAATAGAGATTTGACAACCAAAAAAAAAGAAGAAAGCAAAAAATTATACAATATTAAGCTTTGTACATTATGTTGCAACATCATCATTGTCATTCTGTGTAAAAGAAAGAAAACGAAAAATGTTGAATTGAAAGTCGTATGAAAATGCAAAATTTGCTAAATCAACATGAAATCAAACCACATCATGTACAAACTGGTGAATTGTGGTAAAATCTTAATGGAGAGACCTGATGAAAAGCTACAATTTTACAATATCATGTATCAATTTTCAGGTATGTGTAAACTTTGTGTGCTAGCAGGCAAGTGTTTAAGTAAAAGTTGGCTTCCAATTACATCGGAAAAACAATAATGAGAAACTGCAATTTCAGTAAATCATGCAAGTGTTACTTAATGTGCTGGTTGGGCAAATCATTTATGTGTTCTTAGAGGTATTAAAGCTAAAGGATAGTTTAAGGTTTACCTAAGAAAATTGAAGCTTTATATTTAAACAACTACTTACAGTAGAGGCTTTAAATAATTAAAATTCTTTATAGCAATTTTACAACCATATTGTTTAAAACTTTAATTATTTCAAATTAGACTTAACTTTCTCTCAAAATCAACTAAAACTAAACTAAAATAATAACAAATCCTATTACAATAGACTGCACAATAAATTACAATCCCCTGTAAAAAACATCCTCACTAGAATATTTTTTTTGTTGAAACCTTCTGGTTTTTATTTCCATCTTTATTTTCAGTTTCAATTTGCATTCACAGCAAAACAAGTGGAATTCCATTTACAAAATGCGTTTTAATTTGACATGTATATGGGGAGAATCATTCCATTTGTTTCTGCGACAATGAATGACACATTCAATTTGCAACTGATAAAATCAATACAAAACAATATCTTTTGTTTACTTGTATAGAGACAGAAAGAAAAAAGTTATATAGCTGCATAAATAGAATTTCCGCCAAAAACATGTTGCCAGTCAAAATAAATTATGGAAAAAAAAAATGGTTTTATTTTTTCTGTACAAACAAATACACGGCCTTAGAAAACAAAGTAAAATGTATTGAAATAGTATTTGAACTTGAACATATTTTGTAAACATTCATTCAGTTGTAGATAAATGTATAGATAGAAATGAATGTATCATGTGATATACTTATATAGTACATTCCTTTAACTGAATTGTTTGCTTTAGTACTCTTGATGTTGAGTTGAATTGAATGAATGTAGTTTAACATGATGTGACAGGCATCACAGGAGTATTTCCACTATTTTTAGGGGATTTGTTGCAATATTGTTTTTTTCTTGTTATTCTATGTACTGGTGACATTTAATTTTTTTCTATTTTATCTTGTAGCTTGTTGTTGTAAATTATTTGATTTGTATATATTTCATAGATATAACATGGTTGATAAAAGAGTTGAAACAGGGAGATCTATTAATTCCCTAATGGTAAGAAACATATTTATTGTATATGAGCAAAATCTAAATTTTGAGAATTTGACCTAAAGTATATCCTTCATCATTCCGTTTTTAATTTCTACATTTTTCATTTGCGACCCTACAAAGTATATATATTCTGGATCGCTATAGATAGCGGAGTCGATATAGGCATGTCCGTCTGTATGTTGAAATCAAAATCAACTTTCCATAACCCCTAAATAATTTACATCAATATATCCGCTATACACCCGGTTCTGTTGGTATTTAAAATTGAGAAAAATGGCCAACAAATGTCTGAGATATAAGGAAAAAGACAGAACAACTTCGATTTTTGTCTTATTTTGTATCTATATCTACATGCAGAAAAAGAATATAGTTGTGCATTGTTACTGTAACCATTTCAACATTTGTGCATGTTTACTGTAACCATTTCAACATTTTGATATCCATAAGCCAAGAGCAACATAATATGGTAAGTCCTTCATCATATAAATGGTTGTCACAAACATATACATGTTTACTGTAACCATACATATGGTTGATATACTCATGTGAGTCTTAAATTAACCATATTATTGTTTCCACAATCATATATATAGTTACTGTGATTATAATATTGTTAAAAATCTTGAAATGTTTACAGTAAAAATGCACAACTATATTTGTTTTCTGCCTGTATGATTAATATAGAAAATATTAATATCTAATGAAAGATCTTTGCAACGCAATAGTAAGTCGGACCTACAATGGATCAAAGTTGGGAAATATATTTTTAAACACGAGTTTTTTTTTCACCAAAAAAATATTTTCCAATAACTTTTTTTTCACTAATAAATTAAAAAAAAAAAATTAAAAAAATAAAATAAAATTTTTTAAATTTTGTTTGCCTTACAATTTTTCACTAATAAATTAAAAGACAAATAATTTTAAAAACTTAAAACAAAAATTTAAAAAAAAAAATTTTTTTTTGATTTTTTTTAGGATAGACATGGTTTTGTTTAGGAGCACATCTGTCAACAACGATTAACTTCATAATAGAGCAATCGATTTTATTACAGCACCAACATTTGTTTTCGTTTATGGTACATGATCCCTCAAAATTTTAAAGTTTCATTTTACATATGATCCAAGACAGACAAATTGAATGTGGCATTCATTGTCCATTAATTGTTTTTCTAAAATTCCCGAAAATATTTTGGAGTAACTATTTTTTGTGCTAATTTTTTAAAATTCTTGTTATTTATGTACAAAACTTCTCCTGGGGCTCATTCGTCAGATGCCTGGTGGGGTGGTTTCGCTCGTTATTGTTCTATGGTAGCCGAATACAATATCAACAATTAAGATATACGTTTTGACAGAGTAATGAACCTTGTACACTGTCTAAGTCCTGGTAAATTGCACCAAAATCTTCAACCCAAGAACGAATTCGTTCCATAGTTTATACACGTGGTATGCCAAAGAACGGTTCAGGACCTACAAATGGGCGTCGGGCACCCCTATTGGCCAAGTAATCAGCTCGTTCATTAGCAGCGGGTACCTAGCACAAGATGAGTTCATTGTGAGTGCCGAGTTCATTCAATAAAGTACAGCAGTCCATAACAACACCAGACCTTACTTCATGTGATGAGAAGGCTCTAAGAGCAGCTTGGCTATACTACATAACAAATATTCTATTATACATAACTCTGATTCTTAAACATTTATTAGAGCATATAAGAAAGGCATAAATTTCCACCTGAACTATAGATTGGAATATGTCCCTTTGAAAGTTGGGCCCATAAATACCAGCTCCAGTGTCACCATTAGCCTGTTTGGAACCATCAGTAATCCATACTTCATCGGCATAATTCTGCCACCACGTCTGATTTAACCACTCATACATTTCAGGTACTCGTATAAGAACCCCGAAATTCTTGTGTAACACTAGAGTCGTTGTTACTGCAATACTAGGATCATTCCCAAAAATATCTTGAATGCTCATAAGCTCAATCATTCTCCAGCATAATAGGTAGTATTCAGACTCTTCCGGATAATATCGATTATTGCATTTCTGGGCCCTTCTTGGTGAGAAATTTCAATTTCTCAATTCCGTATAATACAGAAGCAATGGACGGACCTTTACTTGAATCAACGGGTCTCTCAGTCTATAAAGACGGTTCTATTAAAGGAGATCGAGATGGTGTAGGCGTCTACATTCGGGAATTCGCCATTAGGTTACCTTTTAGACTTACAAATTAATGTAGCATAATTCAGGCTGAAATATCTGCCATCAAAAGGGCGGCTAACTGGCTCAGTTATAACAAGATATCATTTTGGTATAACTGACAGGATATTCATATATATACTGATAGTCAGGCCGCAATAAAATCTCTAACAGGTGTATACACAACATGTAATTTGGTCCAGGAATGACGGGCATCTTTAAACAGGATGGCGAGACATTCAACAGACGTACACAAGTGGATACGGGGACACGGAGATACTACAGGGAACTGCGTTGGAATTCCGCTATCCATATGCAAGCTATAAATTAGTAATTTCTACTATGAGCTCGCTCAGACAAGATGGGGTTGTGAACTCACATGCACTGTAACCAGAATGATATGGCCCCGACTGAATCGTGGGGGAACAACCTGGCTTGTCATGCTCACAATTGCTTGGCGTAGTGGCGGTCATTACCGGTCACTGCCCTTTTGGCAACCACGCGAGGAGACTTGACTAGCCCTACAACGACTTCTACAATCGAGGAGGAGGATGAGACCATTTTTCATCTTCTTTATCACTGTCCGGCATTAGGTGATCTACGCTTACGGTTTCCGGGACACCGTCCCATAAATAGTCTTCCTGAGCTCTCGAATATGAGGCTTGAGGGCATTAATGCCTTTATAAGGAGTAGTAATTGGTTAAAAGGTCCAGACATGGGAATTTCTCTAGAGTAACCTAATAACCGCTATCTTAATGATAAACAATTTTTGGAAATCTCCTTCTCTCTTTCTTAACCATCGTCTTCTTAAATATTCAATCTTCCACTTCTTTCTTTTCATTTCTATCTGCCCCTCTTTCTTTCTAACTTTCTACTTTCAGGTAACACAAAGGGACCATTGCTTGGACCCACGCGAGCTGTTCTCTATTCTATTCTCGCGGCTGCCTGGAAGCCTAACCAAACCTATTTGCCCAACCAGATTATCCGGCATTAAACGGGATATTTTCGGTAATCTAGATGCACTCTTATAGGCCTCCTCCATTACCAATAAATTTAAGGGTGTTTGTTTTCAATAAAGCCAGTGTTTAGTTATATCATTCACTTTGAAAATGTGTTTGCAATATTTCTCAATATTTTGCCACTGACTGATAATCAAGATTTTTAGTATGGAAAAGGTGACAGTGGCAAAAAACATTATGTTAGTAAAATATAAATGTATATGGACTATGTAATATTAAATAGTAAAATAGCAATATTTTTGTTGATTGTATTCTTTCTTAACACAAACTTTTGTTTAAAAAATCATCACTTTAACTACAAAAAAAACCTGAACTTTTCTAGTTGTTTAGTTTCAAATTTGCTTATTTCTTTTAAATAGAATATTTATTTTATTTGTATTTATTTTTTTCAAATCTACTTACTTTGTTACAGTATTTCTTCTCTCCATTTATGCATAAATTGTTGTTTGCTATTTTTTTTTGTTTGCAAATCTTTGTACTTTTTTTGTTAACAAAAAGTTATTTTGTGTCAAATATTCACATTTTGTTGTGTTTAGCTTTTTTGCTGTTGTGAGCATAAATAAATGTCACTGAAATGACTGATGTCCCCTGTTGCACAGTTTTTCAAAATTTATTTACATTGTTGCTTGTTGCTCTAATACAATTCATCATTTGTTTTCGTTGCAGGTTGAACAAGGGGAGAAAATCTAAAAAAAAGAAAATTAAATGGAAAACAAAATTCGGTTATGAGATTCGTTCATTTATTTAAAAGGAATTTGTTTGTGTTTTTGAATATAAAAAATTAAATTTAAACTAAAAAGTTGAATTGATGATGTAGTTCTTTTAAATTTGGTTTAAATTTAGCTAATGTTTTTGTATTAAACATTTAAACACCTGTGTTATGATTTTAAGCACTCTGATTTTTTACTTCAATTATTCTTATGGCAACATTTATTTAAATGCTTTTAACATTTTTTTCTGCCATTTACTATCATAAAAATTTAACATTATTAGCCATGTACGTGTAGTATTAATTTTACAACCCCTGTAGTTATTTCCGTTTTTTTTTTCTTTTTTTTTTCTAAGAAAAATATTTACATTTTATTATGGAAAAACTTCTTACATACATCTGGTAGAGCTGTAAAACTAAATTCAGGATAATTCTCGATTTTAAAACAAACTTGCATAATGTGTAGAAAAAATACTACATGTTTGTAGGAGCGCTTCTTTCTGTATGTAGTATTTTTCCTTGAGTATAACTAAGATGATGTGAGTAAATGTATATTTTAGCATACAATTTTCAGTATAAATTTCCATATTATTTGCATACTTTAGTTAAATTTGTTTTTTTTTATAGATTACGTGTCGACAAGAAGTTCGGTATTTACTTATATTGTTTATTTTGCTTAACATTGATTGAATTTCTTAAAGTTAAGTCTTTGTCAATTAAGTTTCTATATCCAGCGTACAGTGAGAGATAAGCCAATTGTTTGATTAAGAATAATATTAAAATGTAGTATAGCAAAATATATAAGGTTGACGAGTTAGGTTAAGTATATTGTTATTTTATTAGAAATCTAGCTTAAGTTACATGATATGCTTTGAAATTTAACAGAATATCTAGACTTTAGATTAGACTATAGAAGATACTATAGGCGAGAGCCTGTCGACGGGTTACTATATACATGAATATATAGACGAAATACTGTAGACGAGACTATAATCTCTCATCATAACCGTACGACTATAGACGCATGACTATAGACGAGAGATTATAGAGCAGAAGCTATATACGAGAGTATAATATGAAAGAAATACTGCAGACGTGATCCTATGTGAGCGACGAGAGATGAGAGAATAAATAGATACTGTAGACGTGATCCTATGTGAGCGAAGAGATATGTGAAACTGTAGACATGTGAATATGAACGAGAAACTACAGAAGAGGTACTACAGACGAGATACTATATACTAGAGAATATAGAATATAAGTAGACGAGAGACTATAGATGAGAAAGTATTGACGAGGGACTATATATGAGAGTATATAGACTATCGAATATAGACGTGAGCCTACGTGAGCGACGAGAGATTGGAGACTGTAGTCGATAAAGGACAGACGAGTTACTATATACAAGATAGGAGATACTATAGGCAAGCGGATATAGACGCGAGTCAATAGACGAGAGTCTATAGACAAGATACTATCGATTAGAGAAGAGACGAGTAATATAGAGAAGAGACTACAGACGCAATACTATAGACGATAGACTATATATGAGATATACTAGATGTGAAACTATAGAAGAGAAACAATAGACTAGAGATTATAGAAGAGAAATAATAGACTAGAAATTATAGACGAGAAACTTTAGACGAGCGACTACTGAAGATATACTAATGACTAGACGCTATAGACAATATACTATTGACAAGAGGCTATAGACTATAGAGGAGAGACTATAGAAGAGATTTTATACACAAAAGACTATATAAGCGACGAGAGATGAGAAACTGTAGACAAGAGAATATAGACGAGAAACTTAGACGAGATACTACTGAGGAGATACTACAGACGAGTGACTATAGACGAGATATTATGGATAAAAGACTATAGACGAGAGACTAGAGATGATAAACTATAGGTGAGGAACTATAAGTGAGGGACTGTTTACGAGAGTATATAAAGAGAGACTGTAGACGTGAGCCTATGCGAGCAACGAGATATGAGAGACTATAGGCGGTAAACTATAGATGAGATACTATATACAAGAGAGTAGATACTATATAGTAGCGGATATATATGCTATGCTGTAGGCGAGATACTATATAGGAGAGACTACAAACGAGTGACTATATATAAGATACTATCAACTAGATGAGAGACGAGATACTATAGAGGAGAGACTATAGACGAAAGACTATAAACGAGATACACTAGATGAGAGACTATAAACGAGACTCTATAGAAGAGAAACAATAGACGAGAGATTACAGGTGAGAGACTATAGACGAGATATTAAAGACGTGAGACTATTGAAGATATACTATGGACGAAGGACTGTCGATGAGCGGCTATACACGAGAGTCTATTGACGTGATGTTGTAGACGGGACTATAGACGAGACTTTAGAATGGACTCTATAAGAGATTGTTGAAGAGACTATAGTCGAGGGTATTGATTAAACTATAGTCGAGACTTTAAATGAGACTATAGTCGAGACTATAGATGAGACTATAGTCTACACTATAGACGAGACTATAGTCGATAACTGTACTACTGCTCTAAATTATAAACTCCTTAAAATATTTTAGCAACTTTTCAGAACATACTTTCAAATTTTATTTCACCAATACGTAAGTAATTTAATTGTTTACTTTGCTTAATTGGAACAAAATTCTATATTAACTTGTCGCTATGTAATTTACAAAAACGAGTTTAACTACACGCAAAGTTTACATAATATACCATAAATTACTTCAAACATATGAACGTACACAAATTTCATTATATTCGATGTGCGATAAATATGAAATTTATAAATTTTTATAGGTGCTTTTAAACACAACCATTTTTTTTTTCAAGTAATTTACAAAACTGTTAATTGTGGGTAATTATAAGTGGTCATTTTGTAAAGAGTATTGAGGTAAATTAAATATTAGCATGTTTAGAAAATAAAATCGAATGCTTATATGCAAAAAGAGCTATCTGCAGTTAATCGAGACATTACTACTTATTTCACGCTGCTGACAAAAATGTGCAAAAGTCAGGAGGTATTTTCAAGATTTCTATAAAGACATGATTATATAACTTTTTTTAGTAAAAACTGTTTATGCCACTTAGTCATGTTTTCATTAATTTGTCCATTTCTATTGTATGTGTATATATTTTTTCATCTGATACTCCCCGTATCACAAACAAAAACTTTATAAATATTTGAATGTAGATGTGGGTAATCACATGACATTGTACTCAAAAAGCTTTCTTTTCTTTAAAAAGCCATATAAACAGTACAAAAAAACTCAAATGTAAACAAACATTTAATGCTGACGCCAAGAAAAAAAAATATTACTCATACTCACATGCATATTTTAAGCATGAATATTTTCTTTTATACACAACAAAAAAAATACAATAATATATTTTACTGACAGATGAAAGCGAGGATCTACCTCCACATATAAATATAAAAAGAACAATACAAACAAACTCTTGTTATTTTTCTGAGTATGTGAGACTTTAAGAAAAAAAAAATTAAAATTAAATATACACAAACAAATTTGTACATACAACAATAAAGAAACAGCAATTTCATGGCTGAAAAAAATAATAAAATAGAACGACAGTAGTGGAAATATTGTTATATTTATTTGTATATATATATTCTTTTTATGTTTCTTATGAAAAAGGCTACACAATAAAACCCAGCTTAGTTTATGGTAAAACATCTTTCTTGTTTTGGGTTTCACTTGTTTTTCTTTTTTCTGGTTTAGCTTTTTTTGCTAAAGGAGTGTCGAGACTTTTTGCCGCCAAAGTGTAAATTTTTTTAGATCTTCTATAAACCTTGAATATAGAAATATGTTGCAGAATAATGTGACCAACTAATATTAATAAGTCTAAAAACTAGTAATTTATAAATTTGTATAAATAGCCTTTATGGGGCTAAATATTTATTTTAACATTTAATGAAAAGACAATAAATAAAATTGTAAAATTATATAAGACTTAAGCCTAAAGACTACACTATAAACGAGACTATATACGAGACTATTAACAAGACTATATATGAGACTATAGACGAGACTATGTACGAGACTATAGACCCTTTAGATGAGACTATTGACGAGACTATAGACAACACTATAGACGAAACTATAGACGAGACTGTAGATGAAACTATAGACAAGACAATAGACAAGACCCCAGACGAGTATATAGGCGATACTATAGACAAGACTATAGAAGAGAGTATAGACGAGACTATAGACGGGATTATAGACGAGATTAAAGACGATATTAAAGACGAGACTTTAGACAGGACCATAGACGAGTAAATAGTTAAAACTATAGACGAGACTATAGAAAAGAATATAGACTAAACTATAGACTAGAGTATAGACGAGACTATCGACGAGACTATTGACGAGGCTATAGACGAGACTATACAGGACACTATAGACGAGAATATTGACGAGACTATAGATGAGACTATAGACGCGACTATAGACGCGACTATTGACGACCCTATAGACGAGACTATAGACGAGACTATAGACGAGGCTATAGATGAGACTATTGAAGACCCTATAAACGAGACTATAGATGAGACTATAGACGAGGCTATAGTCGAGGCTATATATGAGACTATAGACGAGACTATAGACGAAACTATAGACGAGACTATTGACGAGAATATTAACGAGCCTATAGACGAGACTATAGACGAGACTATAGATGAGACTATAGAAGAGACTGTAGACGAGACTATAGACGAGACTATAGACGAGACTATAGACGTGACTATAGACGAGACTATAGGCGAGACTTTAAACGAGACTATAGACGAGACAAGAGACATTAGACGAGACTTTAGACAAGACAAGAGACATTAGACGAGACTTTAGACGAGACTATAGACGAGTAAATAGGCGAAACTGTAGACGAGACTGTAGGCGAGACGATAGACGAGACTATAAAAGAGACATTAGACGAGACTATAGACGAGACATTAGATGAGACTATAAAAAAAACTATAGACGAGACTATAGATGAGACTATAGACGAGTAAATAGGCGAAACTGTAGACGAGACTATAGGCGAGACGATAGACAAAACCGTAGACGAGTTTGTAGTTGAATTAGACAAGAGTGTAGACCTGATAATAGGTGACACTATGGACGATACTATAGAGGAGACTATAGACGAAACTATAGTCGAGAGTATAGATGAGACTATAGGAAGAAATGAGTATAGATGAGACTATAGACAAGATATTAGACGTACCCTATAGACGAGACTATTGAACCAAATTTTTGTCATTTTTAAAATAGTGTTTAACAAAGAAAACGTGTGGGTTTCTGGTACAATACTTAACTTTCTCTTAGCTATCGAACTTATATAGCCCCGACAGAATCGTGGGCGAACAACATATCTTCTTGGCTTGTCACGTTCACAATTGCGTGGCGTAGTGGAGGAGACTTGGCTTGCTCTACAACGACTTCTGCAGAAGTTGTTAAAACGAGGAGTAGAATGAGACCATTTTTCATCTTCTTTGTCACTGACGCCGTTTCATAAGCTCTCTGAGCTCTCGAATATAAGGCTTGAGGGCATTAATAATTTTATAAGGAGTTGTAATTGGTTGCAAGGACCAGACATGGGAATCTCTCAAGAGTAACCTAATAACCGCTATCTTATTGATACGCAATTTTTGAAAATCTCCTTCTCTATTTCTACGAACATCTTCTCCTTAACTTTTCAGTCTTCCGCTTCTCTCCTTTAATTGCTATCTGTCCCTCTTTCTTTCCAACTTTCTACTTTCAGGTAACATGAAGGGACCATTGCTTGGACCCACGAGAGCTGTTCTTCTATTTTTCATTTTCACGGTTGCTTGGAAACCTAACCTAAGCTATCGAACTTATTTTTTCGGCTGACAAAATATTACCGCCCAAATGATGATTTTTGAGGCAATCTTTCGAAAGGAATTTGTTTAACAGTTAAGTTGATCATATTATTGTAGTTAAAATGTATTGAATTTTTTAAAATATTTTCATACACATAAATTTAATTGGTCTTCTTTCTTCTCTATTTGAGCAACCTTCAAAAGAATATGAATGTATTTACACAAATGTTTAATAAAAGAAAACTAAATTTACAATCATCAAATATGGGAAAAAAATAGAATCTTTACAAATCTAAGTAAAAAACAACAACATTTTTAAATATTTTATAGGATTTTTATATCTTAAAAGGAAATATTCACCCAGAAAATAAGCAAAATCATAAAATATTAACAGGCTATAAAAAAAATATAAATTTATAAATCAAAACAAAGAAAAGATATACAGATTTATATTTGTGTATGTAAAAAAAGGCCTTAACAAATATACACAATACTTATATGTATATGTTTAAGGATTTATGGTATTGTTGTAAGTATGAGTTTTGGGAGAAGTATTTTTGTTTGAAAGATTATGTCGTTCAAAGTTAAACGACCCATATTGCGATTATTACAAAACTCTACAGCACAAAAAAATCCAAATATGTATAATATTTTTCTCTTTCTGCGGAAATTGATGTTTAGGGTGTGACCCCTAAACAAA
The DNA here is from genome assembly GCA_942486065.2 of Calliphora vomitoria. Taxonomy (NCBI): domain Eukaryota; kingdom Metazoa; phylum Arthropoda; class Insecta; order Diptera; family Calliphoridae; genus Calliphora; species Calliphora vomitoria. The sequence goes on along the minus strand of OW818030.2, from coordinate 108,401,431 downwards.
AATGAAAATAAAACTGAACAAAAAGTCAGTGTCAAAGACAGCAGACATAAATCTTACAGCATGGCAAAATATCTTTTCTATTTTATTCTTTAGCAATGAAAAAATAAAAACATTATTATAAAGTAACGAGTATTGCTGTTGTTGTTGGTGGTGACCAACTAAGCTTGCTTTATTACTTAGTCTGTTTTTGTCTTTGCAGAAAAATCGTTAAATTTTGTTTTTAGTTCTTTTTTTATCTATGGCTTATTTTTCACATGTAGCTGTCTATCTTGTCTTATAGTTTATATATTTTTTCTTGATATAACAACATGTTTTATATCTAGAGTTTCCTAATATGCTTGAGTTGTTTTTAAACATAAAATATGTTTTTTTTTTTATTATTTTTCAGAATAATTGGTTTTATCTTGGCCATGAATGATACATTAGTTTCATAAAGTGCTCCATTACGTTTTAAATTACGCGTCGATTTGCTCTAGTCATCTAAATACAAGTTGTATTTGGAAAGTCTTTATTATATCCTTCACCATGTGTGGCAAGGGTATATAAAAGTTTGTCATTCCGTTTGTAATTTCTATATTTTTCATTTTCGACTTTATGGATATATATGGAATGTATGTCAAAATTAACTATCTGAATGTAGTCGCTATAGTTCATATTTTTTTATTAACTTATTTATTGAATCTGTCTTGTTTTGTTAAAATTTAAACTAAATGATCTCTGCTCTCTAAAACTAAATTCTCTCTGACTAGAGCCTTGATAGACAAATGAGACCCATCTTAGCTGGGTGTTAGATCGGCGCTATGAAACCTTGATCGTATTTGGCTCTATGCGAAAAACCTTGCCAAGGGGTTTTGGTTGTTTTGTAATTTCATAATGTATTTTTCAGGAACATTCTTGAACTCATCTTTAACTAATGGTACGTTTAAGTCCCTATTTGATGTTCTCATTTCTTATGTACCATGGTGCATCCGTCATCGTCCTAAGTATTTTAGATTGGGCCTTCTGTTTAATTCAATATTGTAATTACTGACCGTTCCCCACAAAAACACTTTTATACTGTATGAGTTTATAATCAAGGCTTAATTTTTATTGGTCATTGATTAGCCAGTGAAGGTTAGAGGCTCTTAACTTCATGTGAAGTCTCTTGGCTCACATATGATGACGCCAAGTAAGTCGTCTATCCAAGTGAATACCAAGGTACGTAACAGTATCTGTCTGTAAAATATTTATGTTATTTAGTATGATAGGTGAACGGTCACCTCTTCTGATATAAATGTGATGTGTTTACTTCTGAGTTCATTTACTCTTCTCCATTTAATCAACCATATCCCTACGAGTCTGAGATAATTGACCAATACCGTAGAAGCTCACCACAGGTAGCATGAGAGCTAAGTATTGCCGTATCGTCAGCGAATGTCTGTATGCCAAGTCCATCGCATCGAAGCAAATCAGAAGAATATATCAAATAAACTGTTGGTCCGAGAACACATCCCTGTGCAACACCAACTTTAATTTCATAATTTCCTGTTATATATTAAAATCAAGATAATCGACATACAACTTCCTGGATATAAGCAGACAAAATTTCGGCATACTCCATTTTGTCATCTATTTTTCATCCGAATGTTATTTTTAATAGAAAACATTTTTTTCTCCAAAAATAGATTTCAATTTTTTTTTTTAAAGTATATTTTGGTGAAGGGTGTATAAGATTCGGTACAGCAGAGTATAGCACTTTTACTTGTTTTTCTTATAGGGTTGTTTTATTTTTTTTATCTGCTGTGTTTTTGTAAGATTTAACGTATATTTCTATATTTTTTTCTTCATGTTATAACAAACTACAGTTTATACAGATGTCATTTATTTTTAATTCGTTGTGTTGAGTTTTAAAGGGGATAAAAGAATTAAGAGAATTGCTTGGAAATAAATAGCAATAATTAGTATTTATAAATAGCAGTTGTAAGAAGAGTAAATTTAACTACATAAACCCATAGAAAGAAGTATATTGTTCTACAGTTATATATACAAATTGTACTGTAAATTTTCCAGTCCTTGTGATCATTGTTGGATTTTTTAAATAACATTTACATATGTAGGTTGCTGATGAGGGTACCCTGGTAACTGCGTATGTTTATTTGTCCGTTATTATTAAAATTTATTGAAAATTAATTAAAGTGATGACCGCTAAAGGCACATTTGATGAATTTTTATCAGAAAATATACAAAATGGGATCCTGAGACACAGCAACAAAAAATGCAATAAAATAGCATATGATTTTTAATCAGAAAAATGCTGTGGATATTGCAGTAAAATTCAAACCTTTCCAGTTTCATTTGATTTCAATTGAAGAACTTGGTGCTTTTTTTACAGATGGAAATGTGACAGTAGTTATTTCCATTTAGAGGCAGAACCAGATTCACTCAGTATATTCCCTTAAAGCCAGCTAAATATGGAATTAAAATATTTTGGTTGCGCAACACAGCCAATTGGTACCCTGTGAATGGGATCATTTATACAGCCACCTGTTAGTAAGCGACCGGCAAATGCAGGAGAAAACTTCGTTCTAGACCTGGTCGATTTCTGCAAACCATCTGGAATAATTGTAGCATCAGACAATTTTGTATCTTCATTTTCTTTAGCCAATCGCCTACAATTTAGAGGATAAAGTCTCATCGGTATTCTTCGTCAAAACAAAGCATATATTCAAAAATAGCCAAACCCTATGGACGGTATTGTTACATCCCGATATACATAGTTTCAAATAAAATTAAACACTTTTGTCTGTTCTGACCAAGAAGATGTAGTGTGTTTTCTTTCTGTCAACAATGCAGTATACAAGACGGAAGCCAGCTCTCAATGGAAAAGGGGAGATTATTGGCTTCTACAACACAACAAAAGGATGTTATGGATCAGATGCTTTCAAAATATACCAATAAGCTCAAAGCAAATATATGACCATTGTCCGTTTTCATTAACATAATTGACGTGGGTGAATTGTGTGAATTGTGTGAATTTTGTGCGTACTACAGACCCGACCACTTGGGGAGGAGTTGCCAGTTAAAAAAAATTAATATTACAGCCAATGATAATCAAATAGCATGATGTAAATAACATCCCTAAAGAAGTTTGAAGGACCTTCGGTTACAACTAAGCATGATAAAACTGGATGGTTGCCAACAAAGTACCGCTGCTACCTTTGCGTGACCACTGATCCAAAATCTGATTGAAAAGCATGCAAAATATGAGATGGTTGTAAACGACCAATATGCAAAACGCATATTAAAAAAATTGCTTCACGCTGCATGTTAATTTTTTTTTATTTTTTCTGTCTTAATTGAAGCCAAAAAATAAAACTTAAACCGTTCAATATAAAAATTCTCAAAAATACGTAAGTACATAAATTAATTCAAATTTGTACAAGTTCATAAAATATTAAAAAAATCGGACATGTCCTGGTATACCTTTCCTGTGGTTTTTAATTTCTTTTTTACAAGAGCTCAATACCTTTCCACAAGTCGAAGTTGTGGACAGTTGAGTGTATTTTTTTTCGAGCTTGTTCAACTATACTATCTTACTTAGTTTTGCTTCTTAGTTCTTTAATGCATTGCGATCTGGACCTGTCTGGACTTTACACTACTTCAATCCAGCATTAGCTTTTGCTCTGCTTACTTTAGGATCTGCTCTTCTGATAGAAGTGCTCGGTGCTCTTCGAAAGAGTTGTTCATCTTCTATTGCCTTACCAATATCTGTTAGACCTTATCTGATCCAGGTTTTTTTTATTTTAAAACAGTGTGACGATGAACTTTCAAATCGTTTTCTATTTTTTTTGAGAGTTCATATTCGATTTTTTTGAAAAGTTTGATTTATTTTTTCAAGTACTTTATTTTGGGACCATTTTGGCCGATATAACAGTTGTAAATTAATGATTTAGATAATACAATATCTGACATATTTTTAAAAACTAACGTGATTAAAAAAAATTATAATTTGTTGTACCAAGGATAAGTTTTGGCTGGAATGGTGTGTATAAGTTTTTTTTACTCACTCCTTAGTACAAAGTTTTATGTGAAATATTTGTTAATTCTAAATAGTCAATAAACATGAAAATACTATAATTTTTTACATTTTTCATACAAAATGTATAAAGATATATGGAAAGGACTATTTGACTTTGGGAGGCTCCAGACTCAATCCAAAAGAATCAATAGCACTTTAGATGAAAAAAAAACTTTAGAAAATGATTATCTGAAGGAATTTATTTTGTTTAAGAACAAGTAAGAGAGCTATATTAGGCTGTGCCTAATCTTATATACCCTTCATCAAATTATAGTTTAAAATAAATACTTTAAATATTATTAGGTAAACAAAATTATTTTTTTTTTTTCTGAAATGTTTTTCAAAATTAAAAATAAAAAAAATTTAAAAAAAAAAATTTTTTTTTTTTCAAAAATTTTTTTCCATATTTTTTTTCTCTAAATATTTTTTTTAATTTAAAAAAAAATTTACGACAAAATAATTTTTTGGGTAAAAAAAATTCGGGTTAAAAAATATTTTTCCCGGTTTTGACCCATTGTACATCCAAATTAGTACAGCCTTATATACGTCGTTGCAATGGACTTTAAAATATCTATCATTATATATCCATATTGTCTATATTAATGACTTAGTAATCCACATAGAGATAAAAAATAGGCCAAAAATCGAAGTTGTCCCGGTTTTTTCCTTGCATAGTTATGTGCCAATATGTCCTTTTATACTGATTATATATTCTAATTGAAAAATTACTTTATTATTTTTATACCATAAACATTTTAAATGTTATGTTTAAATAACTTAAATTTGGCATACTACTTCCAAAATTTGTATTACGATACGTATACGCATTTTGTTGAATATCTAGTATTAAATATCAATCATACGTCTAAGTACTTATAAAGACGTGTATTGGATGTGAATAATTAATTTTTGTTAGTCACCTTTATATGTTTTTTAGATTTATTCCCTTTCTCTGGACAGGAAAGAATACGCTATTAATCTTTCTTAAAATAGACCGCGTTTCGGTGGTTAATTTAAGAAATGTATTATTTCTAATTGTAGCTAATATTTCTGGATCACAATTAAAAAAGCAATGACTAATGCTCTTTGTTTGTTGTTAAACAGTTTACATATAACTAAAATAAGACTTAATAATTCCAAAAAGTAAACTTCTACCATAAACATCCTTCGAAGGGTGTAAATACTTTAAAATCAACAAATATCTACATCCGTTTTTTAAACAAATTTTAAATTAAATTAGATATATCATATTATACAGTTGTTTTTAAAGTCTTAAAATATTTCCTTTTTTTAAGTATAAAAAATTACAATAAAGGATGTATCCATTTTAACAGAAAAAACAAAAGAAAAATAGCAAAAAACAAGTTTTCTTTAATATCCTTTAACACAAGCACATATGTATACACATGTACATACATAGTATGTGTAAGTATTAAGGAGATAAAAAAAACAAACACGTTTAAACAAGACTAGCCCAAAGTGTTATTTTAGTATTTAAGGATTACAAAATTTTTACATTTGTAATAATATTACAAGAAAATAAACACGAACATATCTTTTTCCACAAAAACACTTACAAATGCATGTCTGTATACATACTTATATATAAAAGCCATGTATATACAGTTTCTTATATATATATATGAACAAATAAGGACTTAAACATTAATATATAATATATAACCATTTGTTTATATGTATAAAGTGTCTAAATGCATACATACATATATATGTATATATATATATATATATAGTTTAAGTGTGTGTGTTAAGTTTCCTTTAATTTTAAAAAAGAATTTGTAAATGTTGTTTTTCTTCTAAAGCAAGTAACAGGAAACGGATGTAACATGTTTTTCTCTTACAATTTATTTCATTTTCTGTCTTTTTTTTTATTTCTTTCATTTTGTTGCCTTGTAGTAAAGAAATGAATTTACAGTTTTTTTTTTTTCTTGCTATCGTATTAAAACTGATAACAAGTGTAAAGAGTTTTAAAGATACAACAAAAACAAATAAATAAAATAAAAGAAATAAGTACAGAATGTAATTAAGGCTTAACAAACAAATGCTTTATGTACATACATGTATAAATAAATGAATTTATATACAAATATTTGTAATAAATTTATATTTTATATGTATTTCTTGTATACAAAGTTATTTCTCTGTTGTAGTCATAACTGATTCATATTGTAAACAGAAAGAAAAATAAATGAAGAATATCAAACAGAGTTTTAGTTGAAAGAAATTATTACAAAACAAAAATAACATGTTGTAATTTCTGAAAGTATTTTGGAAAAACTTAAAATTGACTTTGCAATAAATTACGAAAAATTTTATTAAGACTTTAACAAATGCATAAAAATTTAAACAATAAGCAGTAATTTGTGAGAAATTTGTTTTATTTACTTCATAGTACTTCATTATCATTATCATTCATTAACATTCATCTCTTTGTCACGAAGTAAGATATAGAACCATTCTCATTGCACGATTCTTACTTCATCCAGCATCATAAGAGAGGATTCACACAATATGCATGTTTTTTATAAATTAAACCAAAAATTGAATTTGTTGCTATATTTATTAAGCACATTGACGCATTAATTGATTCCAATATATTTTTTTGATGACGAGATATTTGGAAAAAAAAAATTGGATCATCGAGGTAATCGCGTGGTTTTGCTTATATCTCATGCGCTAGTGGGCATGAGATTTTAAATCCAAACCTAAGTTGGACTATAGCACATTGATTATGGATGAAATAACTTACGTATGCAAGTTATACTTATACATACCATATGTGTGGAAAACAAGACGTAGAATTTGACTTCAAAAAGGCCTACGACTAAAGCTAGAATTTGACTGCATAAAGACCTAGAATTGAATCTAGAATCTGACTACATACACCCCTACGAATAAATCTAGAATTTAACTACATAAAGACCTATGAATGAATCTAGAACTTGACTACATAAAGACCTACTACCGAAGCTAGAATCGGACTACATAAACACGTACGATTGAATCTAGTATCTGACTACATAAAGCCCTACGACTAAAGCTTGAATTTGATTACATAAAGATCTTCAACTGAAGGTAGAATTTGACTACATAAAGACCTACAATTGAATTTAGAATCTGACTGCATAATGACCTACGACTAACGCTAGAATTTCACTATATAAAGACCTACGATTTAATCTATAATTTGACTACATAAAGACCTATGAATGAAGCTAGAATTTCACTACACAAATACCTACGATTGAAGCTAGAATTTGAATACATGAAGACCTACGACTAAAACTAGAATTTGACTACATAAAGACCTACGATTGAAGCTAGAATTTCACTACATAAACCCTACGATTTAATCTAGAATCTGACTACATAAAGACCTATGACTGAAGCTAGAAATTCACTACATAACGACCTACGACTGAAGCTAGAATTTGACTACATAAACACTTACGATTTAATCTAGAATCTGAATACATAAATACCTACGACTAACGATAGAATTCCACAACATAAATACCTACGATTGAATCTAGAATCTGACAACATAAAGACCTACGACTAAAGCTAGAATCAGACCTATAATAATTTAGACCTAAAATTGAAGCTAAAATTTGACTACATAAATAGCTACTACTAAAGCTACACGGTTTTCCAACAAGAAGTGTTATTTTGGTATTCAAAGAAAAATGGAATTTTTTAGATAAATGATCAGATGTATATTTCATAATAAAGAGGATGGTATGCCGAACATAATGAATAACAACATCAGCCAAATCGCCACCACGACCAAGCATACAGGACCATATCTTTTCATGAAATTTTCCATAACCAAATCCCAAAGTCCTCGATAGCCTCACGAATTCAATCTTTGAGGTCTTGAATCGACGCTGGGCTGTTGGCGTATATCTTATCTTTCACGTGGACCCAGAGAAAGAAGCCGCAAGGTGTTAAATCACAAGATCCCGGTGGCCAATTATGATCACCTTTTCGAGAGTTAACACGGTCTTCAAACTTTTCCCGTAAAATAGCAATGGTTTCGTTGTCTGCGTGGATCGTAGCGCCTTCATGTTGAAAGTAAATGCTGTCCAGATCAATATCATCCAACTCCGACCATAAGATAAGGTGTAATGACGTTTGTGAAATGCCCAATTCCAAAGAACGGCGAGGAATGGACAAACCTGAGTTGTCTTTAACATTTTGGGCTATAGCAGCAATATTCGCAGTTGTTCTTGAGCGACGAGCACGGATTTTATTCTTCACATCACTAACTTGTCCCAACAACTCGAATTTTTCCACCAATTTCTGTATTGCGGTACGACAAGGTGCTTCACGGCGACCCAAAAATGCTTTAATTTTGCGAACTGTGACTGCAAGATTTCCACCATTTTTGTAGTGAATTTTAATAATTTGAATGCAATGCTGAAGTGTGTATCGTTCCATTTTTAGTAATGGCGTAGTTTCTACTTGTCAAATGTCAAAAAATAAAAGCTTCAAAAGTGACAGCTACCGAAATACCGGGTGATTCAAAATAACACCTGTTGTTGGAAACCCCTCTAGAATTGGACAATATATGGGCTAACGATTGAGGTTTACATTGAATTACATAAAAACCTTCGTTTTCTGGTAGAATATGACTACGAATGAAGCTCGTGTTAGGCTACAATGTATATTTTTCTTGAGGATAAGACGAGGGTTAAATGATTCTCGAAATTATTTAAATTGTTTGTATACCTATCTATGTTTTGTCTTTATAGTTTCTTTAATATTTATTTAAATTTAAACTGTGTATGTGAATTTTTACTAAATATGTATGTAAATACACAATTATCTTCTCTAAATGAGATTTGAAAAAAATAAATAAAAAACATAGTTTATTTATCTCAAAGTATTTGCTTGCTTATTTTAATGCAGTTTTTGTTTGCTTAAATTAATGAAATACAAATATTCTTTTAAGAAAATCTGGAAAATTGTCAAAGAATGTATTCCCAATGTCAATATTTAATTTGTAAAATAAAATTAAATATTTAATTTATGGCATATGTATGTACATATGTATTTATTTCAAATGTTAAACATTAAATTAACCATAGAGAAATACACAAAGACTAAAAACTTGAAATAAAATTTTGTATAGAAAATTAGAACACATACGAGTTCTTTATTAATACATTCCCACCACTTTGGACTTGTCGATTGACTTTGGTTTTTACAGCAGAGCGTCTTCTCTATGACTTTTTCTATGAAACAGGATACTAAATAATACTGAAAGCATTATTTAGTGATTGAGAATTAGTTTAAAAACTAATACGTGCGCTTTAATATAATATTGTCTATGAGACTTTTATGGTTTATTATTGGCCCTTAAAATTTGGTATTTTCAAAAAGTTTTGATTTGTTTTGTTTTTGTGTTTGCGAATGATAATTTTGAAAAGATTAATTTTTATTAATTTTATAAATTCTCTTTTGGTAGTTTTGTAAAATAACCATTTACATTTCTACATAAAATACAACATTGGAAATATGTATCTAAAATCCAAATGTAAACAAATTACAAACAAATATCCTTTAAATTTTAGTCTTCAAATCATTATGAAAAAATTTAATTAAGCTAGGTTTTAGAGAGTTGTGTAGAAACTTTCAAATGAAATGTAATTAGTAGCGTATGAAAATTACGTAATTCAACAAATAATATATTAATCATACGTAATATGGTTATAATTCTGCAAAAAATCCAAGTGAGTTAACTTCTAGGAGTAACATACGTGTGTCTTAATATGAGTTTTCAACTCAATACTTAGTAATATTCTGATGACCATATGTAACAGAAAAGACAGATTGTGCAAGAAAAATTCGACCAGCATTTCCAATTTCTGGTCAGCCAGGGTCGGGCATTGACAGAGAGCATGTATTATCTCTATGAATCCATCTCTCCTTCTTCATCACGACTCCTACAGAAGTCATTCCTAGCATTCAGACTAAGTAAACAGGTATTGGCTATTGTTCCTTACTACGCCTGCCATCACAGTAAGTAGCCGATCATTTTTATCAATGTCAGAGTTTGAATGCAGTCAAATAGTTTGACCAACCGTCATATCGCACATGTGGTTGCAAACAACCATCTGGTTTGTTCTCATGGATCTCTCATTTTAGACCATTATATCAACCAATGCAGATGCCAGAGAAATTGTTGTATCCGGGCATCCCAGTCTAACTGTAAAATGTCTCGCAATCCCATTTAGTGATGCTCGATATTTTGCAGCAGATTATATGTGATTAAGATACCCATAAGATATTTTAGGGCGGCCTGAATATCAAAGTAAATCCAAGGTGAATATCAAAGTAAAAGCAAGGTGTTAAATCACAAGATCTCGGTGGCCAATTGTCATCACCTCTTCGAAGCGTGTATCGTTACGTTTTTAGTAATGGCGTAGTTTCTAATTGTCATATGTCAAAGAATAAAACCTCTTGTTGAAAAACCCTTTAGTTGGGAACATTTTGTGTCAGAAAAGAAAACGTCACAATACAATCTCGCTATGTTCGTCCTTCTGTCAATCTGTATGTCTATTGAAAATACGATAGGGCCCAAACGAAAGGAGCTCGGCGGCTGAAATTTTTCAGAAATACTTTATATTGATAAGTTTTCTTTGGTGTTGAAAATGGGAAATATCGGTCCATGATTTCACCTAGCCCCCTTGCAAATGTCCCCTCGGAATAGTGTTTAAGCAGCCATAAATATGTTGAGCTCTGAAACTATAATTTAAAGTATGGCGAAAATTGGGCAACAGTTTTCTCTAGTTCACATGCAAGTTGAAGTTATTTTTAACAGAAATAAATATTGTAAAACACACTTGAATCAAATATAGTTTCTTTGTTAAAACTTACACTAACTCTGTTTTACTCAAATTTCTACAAACTTCTAACTCCTGTAAAATTCCCTTTAAAATCAAGGTGTTATAAAGCATCCTAAACAAATAGAGTGAAGAGTTGGATTGTATATCTAATTTAGGTGCATACTATATACAGTCCACTACCTCAGCCTCTCATATTATTTAATATAGAATCTCCATTCGACACATCAACTCTATGTTGTTCAAATGTTCCAGAGGTTACAACTGTAACTAAACTTTTTAAACCCATTATATGGCCTTCTCGTCAAGATTTATAATCCATAATAGATCATATTTTAAGTAGTTGTATGAAAGAAAATTTCTATTTTGTAACACAGTGTAGTGCTAATGTTATAAAAGATCTATTAAATATTTCTGCCACTCAACACCATAAAATTTATTTCTGCCAAGTTCATTGTTTCCAACATTATGGAGTATATAAAAGTCTGTTAACAATAAACACTGTTAATTGATTTTTAAATTTGTTTGCATAAACTTCACTTCATAACAGTGATTGATAAAAACAACAAGTGTCAATAAATTTGTCGAAACAATAAAAGAAAAAAAAAAGAAAAACACATCATTCACACTCATAAAAGATAAGAGTTTTAAAATACACACTGAATAAATGTATAAAATTCACAACATTGAAATTAAATTGAATAGTCATCAACAGCAGCTAGAATGCCACTATATAGTAGAGATAATGATTGAGGATGATGATGATGATGATTTGGATCATAACGTCTCTCTGCATTGATAATCATTAATATTCATTTATGCTCAACATTTTAATAGATTCTTAAGTGGATATGAATATTTATTGAACACTGTATGAATATTTACAATAAATAAAAGGAATGAAAAAAAAACACCAGCTTTTATATGTATGTGTTGTTTTCTACTACAGATGTTTAACTCACTTAAAGCACTTCAAATACTTTAACGCAATACGAAAACACAAACACTTTTGCACAGATTCATTTAAAACAAACTCAGTTATATTTCAGGGAAAAACCACTCAATATGAAAATGTCTATATATGTATGTAGGAATGTATGTAAAAATGAACGTTTACTGGATAAGAGTTTACAGCATTAATTGGTCTATTAAGGAATTGTTTATTTAGGACTGATTAAATTGTTTACTGCACACTGCATTCAATTCGGTTGAATGGAAAAAACCAATATGAAAAGCAAATGAAGTGGTTAAAATAAAAATAAATTAAGAAAATATTTAAAAGCAGACACAACAATATTATTGAAAATATATTCCAGCTAAGTAGTTTATACTTGAGATGGTGGAGAATAATTTAAAGAACATAAAACCATTAAATATTAGATTTAACAAGAAATAAATGTTTTTAATAAACATTTATTTATTTACAACAAAGTTTATATTGATGCAATGTGTATGATGTGTTAGAAAATAAATAAAATTATTCAATCTTTTTTGTACCATTATTTTAAGAACTGCTAAATTTCTCTAAAGTTTTTCGTTTTCAGAAAATTTGTTTTTGTGACCAGTGGTTTTGTTTCAGTTTTGATAATGTAGTAATTTGTTAATTAAACAGTGTGGCAGACCAATTGAAGAATGGACGGTTTTAAAGATGATTGAAGTTGAGTGTATGAATTAGAAATGCGGTATTTTCAATATATTGCGTTTTTTTTAACCCGGTTTTTGATTTTAATAAATTATATATAATTTTGAAAGGCACATATCTGTCACTTTTTCTTATTTAGTTATTGAATATTATAGTGTAAACAATAAAGTTTTTTATGCTTCGAAAATGTCGAATTTTATACCAACAAAGCGTCATATGCACGAAGTCGTGTCATATTATCACCATGAACGAAATAAGAGTGTCCCTACCAGAACCTTATAATGCTGCAATTGATAATATAAAACCTCAAAATGTATCACAATATCCATCAAGTCAATTGGTTGTACTAAGTTAGCAATAATGTCCACAGAAACATGGCTAACATTCTACATTGAAATGGTTCATCTCCAATAACATTTGTCTCCCCAAATATAGCCTAAGTATAACTAGGTTTAACCACTAAGACAATGAAATGTTTTAATGAGTTTGCATGTGTAAACAACAAACTATATAAATTTCATCTAAAGCCATCACAAATCACTTATATGACTAAGAAAATATATTAAATTTTCTTTATAACCAACATTTGATATGTATTAAATAACTTGATGTGCCTGTCTGACTAACACGATGTCATATGGTTAGTTAGTTCTACTTGAGGTTTATTAAATAACTACTAATAAGATTTCATTAGTACAAAAATGTCATTTTAATGTTAACATTTGCATTATACACACTCCCTTATAAGACAGTGTTCACATATGTGTGAGAATTGTGTCCAATTTACCTGTCAAACAAAACATACATGTGTAATTCGAAATGAATATTAGATATAAAGTATACTTAGTTTTTAAGAAACATTGTGACATTTAATAATTCTAACAGAGAGTTTTAATGAAATTTTTTAAAAATTGTGCTTCCAAAACTGTTTTAGATTTTGTTCAATATATACAAGATAGCATCAGAGCATGTAAATTCAAATTTTTTATTTGGGTTAAATGAATCATTTCATTAATATCCAGGAAATTTCTATTCGACAAGAATAGAGTAACAATTTCACACAATGACAGATAAAACTGATATTAGTTTAAATGAAAGGCGAGCTCAAATAAAACACCCACAAGCCAAAGTTTCAGCGAATACATTCTGAAATTTAGCTAAATGCAGATTCTTGGCTATTATCTTGGTTCCAGTATTACTTATGCTGGGAGTTCAGAAGAAATTATTCGAACAGCTCTACCAGTTGTAAAAATCTTTTAGATGTGAAACCGATCATCACATATGAGGCGAGAGCTAAATAAAATATAGGGAAATGTATAAAACTTGTACTGAAATCAAGAACAAAAAAGAGGTTTCTTGTTCTTTATCTTTTTAGGATCAAATATAATAAATATGTAAAGGCTATCTAAGAATTCATGCAATTAATGCTGATTGACAGCTACAGTAAAGATGGAGAATCACACGATAGATTCAAATCGAGTAAATGTTTGGGACGAATTTTGGGCTGGAGTTACCATTGAATTATAACTCTTTAAAAACGATGCAGTGACTGTTATTGGTGATCGATATTGTGACGTGATGAATGAAATTCAAAATAGTCATGAGAAATTTCGACAAAAGAGTGGGTATGTGCCAGCAAAGCAGTGTAGGTCAATTCCTCTTTGTTGGTGCTATAATACTTATTATTTAAGTAATTTCGTAAAATTTAATGAAATAATTAACAATCACTTAATTTTGCTCTAAAATACTTGCTTAAATTCTCTGCAGGGAATGCCAATAGTATATTTGTAGTGATTTACTAGTGCCATTGTCTGTAGTACTACTGACCAGACGTACGCCAAGCAAAGTAGTCTTCTATTGACATTTAACATTAGCTTGTCGTTGAAAATCCACTAGTAGACTGAAGTACTACTGACTCAATAGGTATGTCGCTACCTATTGACTGTACAGCATAACAACAAAAAAAATAACAATCTATTGACGCGTTCGTTGACAATGTCACCAGAAATACATTAGAACTGTTGTCTCTAACGTATCTCTACTGACGCTTTAAAGAAAGTTGTCGGTATTTTAACTAGTGCAATTGTCGATAGAGAAAGAGTGTTGACATTGACACACATTGTTCTAGGCCAGTGTTCAAGTTACGAAGATTTTCGTAAATTTATACGTACACAACTCGATTGTTAATAATAGAGCGTAAAAATACATTCAGTTGCTTGATGTTGATGCGGATAATTTATTTTGTTACCCATACATGCACACAAAATTTCTCTATTTGCCTACCAACGTTCTAGGCTGACTAGAGGGTTTTTACATAGTATTCGATCGACACCTAAAAATATACAACGAAATAAAACAATTTGAATGCCATTGTTTCCACTTGTAATTTTTACAATATTCTGGCCATAGAGAAACATAGAGCGGAAACTAGAAAAAAACTCAAACAAAAAAATTACTCAAAAATGTTACACATACGAGTGTTGTTTTTGTTTTCACATAGTTTTCTTTACTAATACATTCTCACTACTTAGGTTGTTGACAACTGAGTTAGTTCTTTGGCAGGAGAGTTTCTGATCTATGTGTATTTATCTATGATTCTGGCTCCATATATATATGGAGGTTTATAATTATGTCCATCTGTTAGTATGTAGCTTTAAATCAACTCTCTGAAGGTCCTTGATATCTTACGGACTTAAATCTTGCATCAATATCGGTCCATGAGTGGCTGATCCATGCCAAAAAACAGCTTGAAGACCAAGAATTGGAGGCATTACTCCATGAATATTCTTGTAAAACTCAACAAAAGCTTGAAAAATAATTGTGAGCTACTCAATCAGCATTTTCAAAATATTTGCGAGCAGCAGGATTCATCCAAAAGCAAGGAAATTGGGTACCATACGAGTTGAAGCCGAGAGACCTTGAAAGACGATTTTGCATATCCGAAAGGATACTTGAACACTATAAAATAAAATAATTTGTACACCGAATCATTACTTATGAAGAAAAATGGATCCATTACGATAACCCGAAGCGTAAGAGATCGTATGTGAAGACCGGCCAACTAGCAGAATCAACAGCAAAGCCTAATGTCCGTGGCGCAAATTGGTGTGAGAAAAAGGGTCCTATCTAAAGGGTATTACAACAAGAGGTGTTATTTTAAGTCACCCGGTATTTCGGTAGCTGTCACTTTTGAAGCTTTTATTCTTTGACATTTGACAAGTAGAAACTACGCCATTAGTAAAAATGGAACGATACACGCTTCAACAACGCATTGAATTTATAAAAAATTCACTACAAAAATGGTGAAAATCTTGCAGTCACAGTTCACAAAACTAAGGCATTTTTGGGTCGTCGTGAAGCTCCTTGTCGGACCGCAATACAGAAATTGGTGGACAAATTCGAGCTGTTGGGACAAGAGTAATATGAAGTAGAATATTACTGCTGTAGCCCAAAGTGTTGAAGAAAACCCAGGTTTGTCCATTCCTCGTCGTTCTTTGGAATTGGGCATTCCACAAACGTCATTACACCGTATTTTCGATATTGATTTGGACAAAGTTTACTTTCAACAAGACGGCACTACGTGCCACACAAGCAACGAAAACATTGCTCTTTTACGGGAAAAGTTTCCGAACCGTGTTATCTCTCGAAGAGGTGATCACAATTGGCCACCGAGGTCTTGTGATTTAAAACCTTGCGACTTCTTCTTTTAGGGCACGTGAAAGATGAGCTCTACGACAATAGTCCACGGCGATTCAATACTTCAAATATAGAATTCGTGAGGCTATCGAGGACATAGGGCAGCCACTTTGCGATTTGGTAATGGAAAATTTCATGAAAAGGATATGTGTCTGTAAGAGTGGTCGTGGTGGCCATTTGGCTGATGTTGTTTTTCATTATTAACATACCTTCCTCTTTATTATGAAATAAGCATCCGATTATTTATCTCAAAATATTAAATTTTTCTTTGAATACCAAAATAACACCTCTTGTTAGAAAACCCTGTATTATGAGCTGCAGAAATCTGAACTGATTCGTTTGAAGCGAGCATTGGCTAAAAAACGCCCAGAATATAGGGCCAGATATGAAACCGTACCGTCAAAGCTAACAATGGCCAACACTTTGAATATATTGGTCTTGTACAAATCTTTTAAACTAAAAGCTAAAAAATTCTGCAATTTTAAGTCATACACCCAATATTTCTGAGACCACTCCGATATTGGTTTGATTCGTTCTTGGCCTCAAAATATGAGCAGTTCTTTCGGCTTGGAATCCATATATTGCAAGAAAGATGTGTCAAAGCTAACAATGATCAACACTTTGAATATATTGGTATTGTACAAATGTTTCAAAATAAAAACTACAAATTTTAAATTTTATTTCAAAGACCACTCCAGCAATTTAGAAATATGCATCGAAAATATAAGTATAAAAATGTATGTTTAATACCTCTTTAAAAATATCAATTGCTTGTGTCTTTTCAAAATATTTTTGAACTATTATTATATTCAAATTCCTGAAGTGCTAGAAATAGCCTCAAAATATTATGTTAGAAACAATTTTGTAGCAGTATTACATGTTTAGTTAATGTTATATGATGTCCTTATTAGGCCCTTTCATTTATGCCAAAATAGTTTGTAACTCTGTGCCATTAATTTATAATTAATTATTTTTATTTATTTTTAATAAAATTAAACTATTATTATTTGTTCCACAAAATCCATGTTCTACTGCCCTCAAATGACATTCTAAAGCTACAACTCTAGTTTGCAATTGTAAACATATATTTTTGAATTTGTTATAAATTTAATTTTGATTTCTTAGAACTATACATACATAAGTATGTTTCATTTTTCATTTTCTAAAGAATAATACACATGCAGTGTTTTAATTTAAGACATTTGTAACGAAGATATTAAAAACCACATACACATGTATGTCATTTCTGGTTATTTACATATGTATGAATAAATATATTTGTATATTTAGATTGACATGTAGATAATAATCTTATACCTTTGTATTTGTTACAATTTACATGTAATTGTGTTGTAAATTTTTTTTTCGGCATCACTTGAAATGTCTTCTAGATGATAATTATTTAATAACACATATGTAAAGTATTTTTGTTTTTTCTTACAATTTGTAAAATTTTATATTAGAATAATAGAGAAAATATTTTGGAAACAAATTATAAAACAGTAGTTTAATCTGGTGCTTGTTATTTTTGTTCAAATATGATCCAAATTCTAAAATAAGTTCAGTTATTTTACAATTCAACTACTTTAAATATCTATAATACAACACAGCATTTCATGTTTCTTTAAATCTCCTTAACAATTGCATGCTTAAGTTTAATTTTGCATTTTCATCAAAACAAAAACTACTTAAAATTTAACAAAATTCGAGTAACAAAGAACATGACGAACAACGACGAGTCTTGTTTATTTGTTTAAAATTTGAAGCTACAATAGGAATCTAAGTAAGTAGTAAATATAACTGCATGTAGCAATGTTGCATTTGCACATACATATGAATACGAGTACATACTGGTTCCCAGCAAACATATAGCTTTCACCAGAAATAGACAATGATTTGAAATCAAATCATTTCTCAAATCCAAACGTTAGAAAATATTTTTACAGTGTTTACAAAAATAGCTTTCTCAAAAACTTCTCAAATATTCTAACTCCATTAACGCCGGATGGGTAGAAAAATACCCAAAATATGATATAAGTTCACGACTTTTTGAATACCCCAGCTCTTAAAAGGCAACACTGCTCCTGTCAACAAGCACCTGTAAGTTTACTTCTGTCAAAATTAGAACAAGATGCGTCTTTAGTTTGTGTTTGACAGCCATTTATAGCACTCTACCTCGTGACTTGAGGAGAAATTGGAAAATACTGAATTTCATCTGCTCATTAAGCATTATTTTTTACTGAAAGCAACCATCACTCAAATATAAGCCTTTATTTGATCTTTATAAATACTATGGAAACTCTACACTATCAGTATCAATGGTACAAAAGTGGTTTACTGAATTTCGCTGTGGCTGTACAAGCCACAGGAAGGTGCCGAATGTTCTGGACACCAAGTTAAGGTCTCTACACTCGAAACAATTGGAAGAAATCACGATGAAGTTGGCTGATCGGAGACTGAAAGTGCGAGAAACTGTAGAAGCAAGAGGCATATAGCTCTGTGGTTTCAATGTTCACTTGGGTGTACAAAAGGGTACACACATGTTCAGTTTCCATGGCAAAAATCCACGAATTATGCTACGAATGCTCCCTCTTCCACCCTATACTCTGGATTTGGCTTCAAACCTTCTTGTTTCCATACCTTGAGAAATATATCGGCGAAAATAGATTTGACTACAACGATGAAATCATCTCACAAAAAATACTTATTATTTCTTGTAAGGGATTAAACAAATATGATAAAGTGTACATGGCTCGATATGTTGAAAAATATAATGATTTGTTTATCCAAAAACCTATATTTAAATACGGACTCGTATTTAAATATTGTTACGATTTTACCTTTTAAAAACGTGGGTTTGTTTTCTTTAAATAAACCGGATACTTTTGATTGCAAATAAAAGCAGATTTAGTAGTTTAAAATTGTAACAACTATTTATTTATTTAAAATGTACACCAACAACAATTCAAATAGTCACTCAGTGTCTTTTTACACTTTTATTAATTCGCAGAAATGCACACACACACTTTATAATGACAAGCTCAAATGTACACGACAGTTGATGTTAACTCTAGCAGCGACAATGATCAACTCAACTCACGACTGCCAGCTCTGCCACTATTTATAGACGCGCCATCTATCGGGAATCTTCTACAATGCTCTCAACGGACATACTAGTACATTCGAATTCTAGAGCTTTCGATGTTAATGTTAGCAGCTTAAACATGCAGTGTTGCCATACTTAGAAACAATACTAATAACCCCATGCTATCAACATTGTTGATAAGTAGAAGCTTCTACTGATGGACGTGTTTATAAACATGATGAATTTTGCAGGCAGTCGTTGCAGACCGTTAAATTCAAATCGCTATTGCACATTCGTAATAATATGAATTTTATTTTTTGAGTCAAATATATAGATTTTTTTGTAGAAAATATTAGAAAATTTGATTTGTTACATGTACATTACGTTAGAGAAAAGACTCCATGATATGGATAAACTAAAGGGTGTTTTTTAGAGGCGAACAACTTTAAATTTAAATAAAACAGCGAAAACCGTTGAGATAATTGTATAGCATTAATGTTCAAATATGATTTAAGGCATCTTGTACATGTCATAACCTGAAGGTCCAATTTTCTCACACCCTTCGCAGTAAATTAGGCCGTATATCAGAAATATCGCGTCGAATATTCGCTTTCAAGTGTTCATGCGTTTATAGTTTATTTGCATAGACCTGGAACTTTATATATCCCCACATAAAATAATCTAATGGCGTCAGACATAAACGAGGTGGCCAACTAACAGCTCTATTCCTTGAAATTATTTGTTCGCCAAATGTTTCTCTCAGTTAATTGTACGAGCGCTGTGTATTGTTTGGCACCACCCTGCTGACACCACATGTCTGCAATACTAATGCCTTCCCATTGAGGCATAAAACATTTAGTAAGCATGTGCGTGTATTACTCACCGTTGAGTGTAACGGTCTGACCACCAATGATTCCATCGGCCCATAAATCGCACCAAGCAGTGAGTCTTTCTTTTTCACGAAATGTATGGTGCGAATGATGATCGTGAGGCTACAATTCCTATACAAGTTGAATCTTGTAAGCACGCAAAGCAAGATTCTTACATAAATGTTGACACAAGTTTAACTGTTAAGCACAATGACGAAATGACACATTTGGATCATCATCAACACTATGCGGTATACCATCAATTGCTTGTTCTCTGCGCTCTGAAGGGCTTCTATCGGAATGCGTATTATCGTTAAGAGTAAACATATTGCGAAAATTATCCATAGCATCTCCAATTAATCGATCTGATAGACGAATATGTGCACTATAAATGCACATAATCCCCGACAAGTTTTTCGAATTGAACCATGATTTTGAAAATAAATTTGAACAATTTGCAAAAGCTGCTATGGCGTGAGTGTATTATGAATACACAAATTACCAAACTAAGCTAACATCAAAACAACCGAGAACTGTCAAATCAGCTATACAGAAAACAGTGCTGCCAATTTAAAGTTCTCCGACTCTAAAAAACACCCTTTAGTGTTAATATATGTAAAAACACACCACATACTCATCAAAATACAATAAATTCGTTTATTTTTTTATTTTCAGGATGTTATGTTAAAAAAGAAATATAAGAGGTTTGAAATTACATTAGATTTCTAATAAAAAAACCAGCAATTTATCAAATGTTTGTCATTGTATTTGCTGGGTTATGCCTGCCATCTTTATCCACTTGTTCATTCATCTTCATGTGCAACAGTATGGTCAACAGACAATGACTGGCAACCGAAGTGTAACATTTACATAGTTTTGTTGTTGTTTGGTTGCTGTTGTTGTTGCAACAGTAGTTGTTGTTTATTTTGTTAACATATGTTCAAGAGCATTGAAATAAACTTTTGAATACATGTATGAAAAATGCACAACGTGTGAATGTGTTAGTTTGTATCTATGTAAATGTGTCTGCATATTTACATATTTGTTTTGTGTATATTGTATGTGAAATGTGGAAATTTGCATCTAAAGTTTATTTGCTCAACTATATAAGTAGAGAAAACTAGAAAACTATGAGTGGTAGTTGTTCTTGTTATTTGGTTTATGCAACATATTTTAAAGTTTGTTTTTGATTTAAAAGTTTTTCTTCTACTTAGTTTGTTTTAGTTTTAGTTTTAGATCTGAAATGGATTTCTTGAGAAAAAACAAAATAAGGTTTATGTGTTTAAGAAATTGTTGTATAAAATTTAAATTTTCTTGTTGTTTTTTGAGACTGTAGAATTTGGCAAATGCAAATGTCATAATTTTGGCATTAAGAATTATGAGTGGCTTAAGAGTAGAGGAAAATAATGTTTGTGTAGGTAAATAGAAAATAATGGGAGTGAGAGAAAGTAAGGAAGAGTGCTGTATACGGCTGAGGCGAGTATTATTTATATGAGGAAGATAAAATATTTTGGAGAACAATATATAACACAACCGCTACTTACAGTTGAATATTGTTAAAAATTTTGAAATTGTTACAGTAACCATGCACAAATTTAAAATGGTTACAGTAACAATGTATAACTATATTTTTTTTCTGCGTGCATAAAGTGCACAAATCCTTTTGCCCTTAGTAGAAGATATCTGGATTAACGAAAAAGTTCCCGAAGAGCTTAAGGAAGGCATAATAGTAAAACTTCTAAAAAAAGGAGATTTAACTAGTCGTAACAACTGGCGAGGTATCAAGTTACTCAGCATGGTGAACAAGATAATACCCATACAATAACAACAATACTCTTTGACACTATAACACCACAACTCAGAACGCAACAAGCTGGCTTTCGTCCGAATAAATCATGTATACTACGTCAATACACTTAAAATCATAGTGGAACAGTCGGTCGAATGGCGATCACCTCTATATCTAATATCAGTGACTTCAAGAAAGCATTCGATACTCTCAATCACATTGTGATTTGGAAAGCCCTAGAATGTAAAGGAGTACCACAAAAATGTATCCAGCTCATTAAGCTGTCGTATCCAGAACGAAGGAAAACTTAGCAGAAAAATTACTGTTGCTACAGGGGTACGGCAAGGTTGTGTGATGTCACCACTGTTATTTAATATTGTGTAAGATATTGTTATGACCCAGGCTATGGCGGATAATAAAGAAATCGTTTGGGGACTTCGGGACCGGTTAGATGATTTGGAATATGCTGGTGATATGACCATCAAATTTCAACGTCTCACAGAGTATGCTAAGAGCGCTGGTATCAAGATAAACATTGGCAAAACTAAAGTGATGCGAATTAACACAGATGTCGCAAATATATTTGCAATCGATAATGAGACTTTGGACTTTTACAAACAAATGCCTTAGAAGAATCCTTCGAGTTTGTTGGCCTCAGACTATGTCAAACAGCAGATTATGCCATCTAACGAACCAGATACCTATAATCGTTGAAATACAAAGGCAAAAATGGAACTGGATAGGTCACACCATACGAAGGCCAAGCTCAGATATTGCTAGAACTGCTATTGAATGGAACCCGCAAGGCAGCCGCAGAAGAGGATGTCCAGCTCATACGTGGCGTAGACAAATTGAGAGTGACGCTGCAAATATGCATACTAGCTGGAATGAAATAAAAAACATCGCTATGAACATATCCAGACTTTGTTAAGGCCCCATGCTCCTTGGAGGAACTACGGGAATATATATATGACAACGATCGGCGACAGGTTTCAATAAGAAATTGTGTTTACACGATATTACAGCCAAGTTCAAACATACAAAACAAGAAGGTGATCTGGAACAACCAAGCATTTAAGCAAGTAGTCAATGTATAGACAGTACTTCTCATTAATGTCTGACCACTTGGCTGATTCCAATTTATATATTTTGTGTTATTTCACACAGTATGTGCTATATGTAGTGCAGAGCGAAGTCAATTGGTTACTTTATACATCTCAAGTAATCTAAGTATACTGACATCCCTCATAACATTGCTAGATATTAATTGACTCTTTAGTACCGCCAGGAAACCTAGACTGTAGTCGCTTCAAACGTTTATTTTGTACTGCAATTGGTTATTGGACTGTCTATGAGATGACTTTTTAACTGGCTATTTGAGGTCAATTAGCACCTAAACATCTTAAGATAACTAGTTATGTAGCTGATCAAGTAACCAGTTAGGTAGCTAGTAAGGTAACTGAATCTATGTAACCGTTATGTGAAGCCATTGCATTGACTACTTTTGATCAGCTATCAGACAGTTTTATTGTAATCAAAAATTGTCAAAATAACCAGTCACATAGCTAGCTCGGGACAGTCTCCTAGAAATGCTGGAAACATATGCATCAATAATATTGTAGTCACGACTTTTTGCCTTTGTAATTGGAATCAACATTTGAAAAGAATTTTATCCTCTCTAATGTTTACCATAGTTAATTTATCAACGAATGTTCTATGAAACCCCCATCTTAATATTAAAACACAAAAAAAGAATCATTTGTATTCTAAATAAGTAGTTTAAAAGGAACTAAGTACAAATTATAATGAATTATTTCAAATAAATTAATTCCTACAAATTTCTCAAAACAACTCTCTGTAAAATAAACATGTTCATTGACCCTATTTCATGATTTTTACAATGTAAACATTTTAAATGTAGCAAAAACAAAATTTGCTACAAAGTGGGTCAACAAAATGAAAAAATGAATTCGGATGTCACTAATAATGTTGATGGCATGGCAAAACAGCAACTGAAACAAGTTCAGCAGCAAGTCATTCAAGCGAAGATAAGCAACAAAAACTATTTTGGAAAAGAGAGAAAAATAAAATATTTAAAACTAAATATAAATTAAAAGTTTATTCTCTTTTTTAGACTCTGTGTAGATTTTTGTATATTCTGTTTGGTTTTAATTAAAAATGCACTATAGCGTTGTACTTAAAATTAAAGGAATTTATGCCATTTGAAAATTTAATTTAGAAGAGTAGTTACAGGGAAAATAATATGCAAAATCTAGGAATTTAATTTTGTTTTAAACAGTGCGTAATTTAGTAAATAGAGTAACTTTTCCTAAAATATCACTTTTATGCAATACTTAACTGATAAATAAATACTTGCTTATAAAGAAAATTTTAAGTTTCTATCGGGAAAAATAGCTTGTGCTTTAATTGCTAGAGTGTATATTTCATTTACATTAAATTACATAATAATTTATTTTACATATGTATTCGTTTGTTTAAAATTTTATATTTTCATTTCGTATTAAACAAAGCTTCACACTAAATGCAATTTCCATTAATTTCATACATACTTTTTTCCCACCATACACACTTTTAGAACCCCGTAACACTTAAAATGTGCTTGTGACTGAACTTTTACTACGAAAAGTAAAAAAAAAAAAATGTTAAACAGAAAACAAAAATAAAAAAAGAAGAAAATATAAAACTTCCACTAGTTGCACTTTGGCCAGTGATGCAAACTATTTTCCATTTGTGCCATTAAAATAAATGCTCTTTGCTGCAAACTACACATTTACCTACACTTAGATTTTAAAGCGCACACACTTACTGCATTTATAAGGACATGCTAAAGTAAACACATGTTTTCCCTCTCCCTTCCTCTTCAACATTTTCAAAAACTTTGAAATAGTTTGCGGTCATACAGAATTATAAACGAAGAGTATGATGTGAAGAATATTTTTAGATCTTTAACTGTGACCCTTGAGTGGGTTTTGCATGGGGGAAGTTTTCATGCCCGAAATTGTTTAAAAACAAATAGATTTTTTGGGGTGAAGATTTTTAAAATTTAATAAAACAAATAGTTTAATAACAATAACAAATTAAAGTTTTATGTTTGGCTTTGCTCACAACTAAACACTTTAAAATTATATATTGACGGAACTTTAGGCGAGACTATAGACGAGACTATAGTCAAGACTATAGACGAGACTATAAATGAGACTATGGACGAAACTATGGACGGGACTATAGACGTGACTATAGACGAGACTATAGACGAAACTATAGACGAGACTTTAGACGAGACTATGGACGAGACTATAGAAGAGACTATAGACAAGACTATAGAAGAGACTATAGACGAGACTTTAGACTAGACTATGGACGAGACTATGGGCGAGACTATAGACGTGACTATAGACGAGACTATAGACAAGACTATATACTATAGAGGAGGCTATAGACGAGACTATTGACGAGACTATAGACGAGACTATATACTATAGAGGAGGCTATAGACGAGACTATTGACGAGACTATAGACGAGACTATAGACGAGACTATAGACGAGACTATAGACGAGACTATAGACGAGACTATAGACGAGACTATAGACGAGATTATAGACAAGAGTATAGACTATAGACGAGACTAGACATGACTATAGAAGAGACTTTAGACGAGACTATAGACGAGACTATAGTCGAGACTATAGACTAAAATATAAACGAGACTGTAGAAGAGACTATTGACGAGACTATAGACGATACTATAGATGAGACTATAGTCGGGACTATTGAGACTATAGAGGAGACTGTAGAAGAGACTATAGTCGAGACTATAGACTAGAATATAGACGAGACTATAGACGAGTCTGTAGACGAGACTATAGATGAGAATATAGACAAAACTATAGATAATACTATAGACCTAATATACACAAGGCTGTAAACGAGACTATATATGAGACTTTAGACGAGACTATAGACGAGACTATAGAACAGGCTATATATGAGGATATAGACAAGACTATAAACGCGACTATAGATGGGACTGTAGACGAGATGCAACCACATATGATGCATTATGTGCAGTAGCGGGCATAGTCACTAGATTTTTCAAAAATATACAAAGAGAAGATCATAAACACAGAAACACAGTACATATCAATGCCGGATCTGAATGAAAACATAGAAGATATTATACTCGTTTGTCACAGATTCCAAAAGGAACGAACAAAGTTAGAGACGCAGCTACGGTGCAGTTTTACAACAGAGAATACTGTATCTTGCTGGCATCGGAACAATATAAGGATCATATGAAAGGATTTATAACTTACGTAAATGAATACCTACAAAAGGCACAGCTGATTCGAATGCAACTCCAAGTGGAGCAGTCACATATTTCAGTGAGAAAAGGTAGATCAGCGAGAAAAGGTGGTCACCCTTCGAAGTAGCAGAATGTGGTGTTGACGATGGAGGTACTTTCAGTCGGTATGAATCCGACATACCCAGGTGGGTCCTATGTAAAATTTTCACCTCCACTACAACAAAAAAAGGCTATAGACGAAGCTATAGATGAGACTATAAACGAAACTACTATAAGCAATACTATAGACGAGACATCTTATAAATAAGTTGCTCCGTGAAATGCAAACGTTTTATTTAAAGTTTTAATTATTTCATTAATTTGCTAAATTTTAAAACCTATAAGACTTTTGCTTTAAATCCTAAACAATAAGTTTCCTTCCCTTTTGAAATTTTAATTTTACATCGTCTATTTCCACTTCCTGTTCATCATTCTAAAACACCACAGAAAATTGTCTGCGCGTAAACTCTAACATTTGTTTGAACATCATTTTATGCAGCCGGTTAGCACAAATGCTCTAGTATAAACAGTTTGTGCTTGTAAAAGTGTAAGTATGTCGTTTTCTACCACAGAGTTTTATCATACTTTATGCAATACGAAATAGTAAAACAAATTTGTGCATATAAGATTGTCTGTTTCAAAAGCATGTGTACAAATATTTATATTAAAATGTTGTTGCTTTAAAGAAATTGTTATGTGGTTTCTTCTTGGTGACGTCGTGGTTTTTCGGTTGATGTTTAAATTTTTTTCTTCTTAGTTTTATTCAATTTGTGAGCAAAATTAAATCGTTATTAAAAAAAAAAACAACCAACAATTCTTTTTCTCTTTATTTTGAATTTAATATGTTAAAGGTGCTAAAGATTGTTATAAAAATCTTGTTAAAACTATCTGCCCACTGTGTGTAGAGATAAATAAAGAGGAAGAACGAAGAATAGTTTAGTGGTCAAGGTTAGAATATGATGAGTTTGTTGATGAAACTTTTAATTAAAATAATGTTAATGGCAAATGGTACTATGACTTTAACGAACAAGACAGAAATGTTTGAACTAGAGAAAAATGTCAGAAATATTCTATGAATTGTTTGACATTTAATTAAATAATGATATAAATATAAGGAATTTGATGAAACAGGGAAATAGTAAATAAGCATAAGTATATATATAAGTTTAGATATATGTAAATTCGCCTAGTCTCTAGACAAGTCTTTAGGAGAGAATATAGACGAGACTATGGCCGAGTTTACGGACGAGACTATATGCGAGTTTATAGACGAAACTGTAGACGATTTTTTGGACGATACCATATATGAGTTTATGATGAGACTATGAACGAGTTCATAAATGAGACTATAGACGAGTTACTATATATGAGTTTATGACGAGACTATGAGCAAGTTTTCATCTTCTTTGTCATTGTCCGGCATTGGAAAATCTTCGCTTAAGGTTTCTGGGATATCGTTCCCTAACTAGTCTCTCTGAGCTCTCGAATTTGAGGCTTGAATGCATTTATGCCTTTGTAAGGAACAGTAATTGGCTAACCAGACCTAACATGGGGATCTCCATGGAGTGACCAATGATAATCTAGTCTCCTTTCTCTTTCTCTATCGTATCTATTCTTTTACTCTTCAACCCTAACCAAATACTGACTGTCCTATTCTCTCTTTTCATATATACTCCGTTCTTCTCTTTTTGCCTTTATACTTTCAGGTAACACAAAGGGACCTATGCCTGGACCCACGTGTGCTGCACTTCTTCTTCAATTCTTGGCTGCCTGGAAACCTAACCTATGAACAAATTCATAGACGAGAATATAGGGCGTTTATAGTCGTGGAATCGGCTAGTTTATAGACAACGCTATAGACGAGTTTATTGACGAATTTATGGACGATACTAAAGGCGTATATAGACGATGAGTTTCTAGACCATACACGAGTTTACTGACGAGTTTATAGACAAGGCTAAAGCCAAGTTCTTACATTAGTTTATAAACAACAGACGAGTCTATAGATGAGTTTATAGACAAGACTATGAAACAGTTTAATAACGAGAATATGAACGATTTTGTGGACGAGACTATAACCTTTTATAGACGAGGCATTGGACGAGTTTATAGACGACGAATTTATGAACGTGACTTTAGATGAGTTTATAAGCGAGACTGGAGGAAAATTTATAGATGTGTTTGTAAGTGATTTTATGTACCAGTTTACAGACGTGATTATAGACCAGTTTACAGACGTGATCATAGACGAGTTCAAAGACTAGACCATAGACGATTTTTTAACGAAGCATTGTACGAGTTTATAAACGAAGCTATAGAATAGTTTATAGACGAGGCTATAGACGAGTTTATGGATGAGTCTATAGACGAGACTATACTCAAGTTTATAGACGTTATTGTAGACGAATTTATCGAGTTTAAAGTCGATTTAAAATAATATAGTATAGATGCGACTATATACAAAATACTGCTGATTCGACTGAGACTTGTCTGAAACGAGTTTATAGGCGTAGACTGTAGACAAGTTTATAGATAAAACTGTAGACGAATTTGTAGACGAGTCTAGTTTATTTACGATTCTATAGCCAACTTTATAGATGAGTTTAGATACGAGACTATATACAAGCCTATAGATAATTTTATAGATGAGACAATAGACAAGACTTTTGATCAAATCAATTATAGGTCCAAATGTTTAGATTCAAAATAATTTTATAAACGAGATTAACCCTTTGACGACCACGGGGACACCGGTGTCCCAACACAGAAATATTGAATAACTAACTAACGAAAAAAGGAATGGGTTCCATTTAAATTTAAATTAGTTCGTAAACGTGTCTCTTATTAATGCGTTTAGATTAAAACAAGTTCGGTTAGAGCTTTTATTTTTCACTGTCTTTGAAAATTCACAGTTTTATTGGTACTGTGTTCAAGAATTGTTCAGAAATTAGTCTTATTTTCGTGAAAGGGTTAACGACGACACTAGACAAATTACTATAGACGATGCTGAAACCATAGGCGAGACTGAGATTATAGAAGAACAATAAAAAATCAATCAAAATCTGAGGAAACTAAGACAAAATTCTTCGCAGTAATAACTACCAATTTCAAAGAATTCTAAACATAATGTGTGATATGCCTGATAGTTTCATATATTTGCCTTATATCGCTTATTTATTTCAAGATTGACATAAAAAGTTAATTTAGCAGAAATATATTTAAATACAGTATTATAGATGTGACTATCAAGCATGTGAAGTAAACCCTAGAACTATAAGCGGTGTGAGTTTAATTTTTCTTAATATAAATATTGTATATTTGTTATAAAAAACTGTTAGTTTGACATACCTTTTTAACAAGTAAATCTGTAATGAAAAAGAAAAAACAATTATATTTATAGAATATTACTAAAAACAAAAATAAGTATTAAAAACAAAAATTAAGTAAATTGAGATGAAAATAGTCAGGATCATATTTTTATTATTATAACCATCACTGCATTTTAAGTGTACTATGGAGAAGTGTATGTAAGTTTCAGTTCTGCAGAATATAGGACTCTTAAAAGAATTTCTTAATTTATTATAAATTGTGGCAAATATTTCTTGCCCCCCCATTAATAATAACCAGCTTGTTTAAGTACTTAATATTTCTGTCCTGCCAATAATTCAACCATAAAATAATTAATGTCCTTTATTAAAACTCATAAATATATATTAAAACAAAACAATTTTTAATAACTCTTTATAACAATCATAATTATAAAAACATAAAATCCATATTTTACTCTCAGTAATCTTCATTTCTCATAAAAATTCATAACATACTAATAGTAGAGTTAATAAAAAATGAAAATATTTTACTAAAAATATATTAATAAAAAAATAAACTATAATAGCAATTAAATTTGTTATTGACACGAAAAATTGTGAGAATTTAATTAAAATAAATGTTAAAGCCAAAGAAGAACATGAAACCAAATTATTTCAGGTTTTATTATTGCAATAATTTTGCAGTGCAAAAAAAAAAAAAAAAACGGCTAAGAAATTAACACAATGCAATTAAATTTTTTTATATCAATACACACCGATGAAACCAGCACAGATATACATATTTCAACATACATTTATACGTACTAGCAAAATGATGGTTGGAGGTATGTGTACATAAAAATTAACTACGACAAGCAAAATATTAACAAAAAAAAAAAATAAAAAAACCAAGGTAAAGGTAAAACGGCGGCAACCAGCTGGGAGGAAAAAAAATTGGTGGATGTAAAAAATCTATAGCAACAAACTCAATTAAGAATATGAGATTTATATATGTTATAGGGGAGGATCATACACATACCAGTGGATGACTGTATGTATAAAAGGATATACCATAAGTATAAATATAAATGATGGTGTGTAAAAAATGTTATTTACACACATACTATATTAAAGGTACCCATACATATATTGCCAACGTTCTTTAGCACTGGTTTATTTAGAAGGACTAAGATCACTGAACTTGCGGCATTTATCTAACTACTTAATTAAAAATGTTTTTTACGTTGTTTCTAGTGAAAAATATATAGCAATTACATATGTGTGGAAAACCACACATACAAATCATTATTAAAACAATACTTCTGAATCACATTTTTAAAATTGATGTCGGTGAAATTTCTCATTAAAGTCGTTTAAGAAAAGTGAACGAAAAATTTTAATTTTGTGTGGTTTCTCACACAAGGGTATGGTTAAATTACTCCCAACTCTTGTGTATGTTTGACGATTAATTTAGTATTTGTATTCTTTACCAGATTTCAAATGAGCATTATTGAGAATCAAGATATGAATTTTATGTAGCTGTAACTACAAAGTAATTTCATTAACATCGTTTTAGGAAAGTGAATAAAACAGATTCATTATGTGTGGTTTCCCATACAAAGGTAAGATTAAATTAGTGCCAACTCTTTTGTATGTTTGACGATAATTTTAGTATTTGTATTCTTTACCAGATTTCAAATGAGCATTATTGAAAATCACGATATGAAGTCTTTTAAAATTATAGTAAGTTTCTTGCTTTATAGACGTTTCCGCAAGGTATCATTTCCCGTTTAAGAACCTTTAGTCTGACTTTTAAGAAGGGCCAAATACTAAATATGTCTAGCTTCAAGAGTATTTATCTAAGTTGTCATACTATGGTTAAATTGTTGACCACTGACTATGTCTTTATGTAGTCTCATTTTCATGATGTCTAGTTATTGTTTTCCTAAAATTATACTATCTGTTAAAATAGTTTTTGTATGAAAAATGTTTGTATATCTTTAGGTTAAAACATACCATCAATCGAAGGTCAGAAAGAAGTCAATATTACATCGTGAAAAAGACGTTACCACAAAATAAAATATATTTGAATATTTTTATTTATTTCAAAAACTTATTCTACTTGAGATGATTCAAAACAAATATTTAGTTTTATTTTATATTATACTGTTTGATCTTACAAAATACGGAAACACGTCAAACAAATGTGTTTTAAAACAGTGAGAAGGGTAGAAGGGGGTTCATTCACCATAGCGGCACATCTGCCAACACCGAATAACTTAAAAACCAAGTAATCGATTTTGTTATGTTTTCGTTATGGGTTTTTTTCGCCGTTTTTGGTCAGTCTAGAAATGTTGAAAAATATGTATATTAAAATGAGATAGGCAAGATTAAAGTGAATAAAACTAAAGCCAACATATCTAAGTATCCGAAACAAGAAAAAATTAGGAATATGTATTGCGGTTTTAATTTGAGATCACCTTCAAAAAAAGGTGGCGTATGGTCCCCCTACCTTTAGTTCGGCTTAATTTGTGGGTTTTGATGCAGTCTTATGGTGTTTTCTTTTCTGGCATAAATTATGCCTTTATTCTGCCTTTTACCATTCTTTGTGTTCTTTTATGAAAAAAATGTAGTTTGGTAAGCGCATAATGTGTTCTTTTCGAATAATGTTGCCCTAAAACCCTGAATATATGCTATATGTTTCACTCTTAATTTTATCAAAGGGTTAGAAATGTACCACTTTTTAAATAGCTTTAATAAAATAGTGTTTGTATTTTTTTTAATTAAAAGTATTTAAATGAAAGCAAAAAGTATAGTTTTATAATACTTAGATGCTAGATAAAAGAAAATTACATAAATGTTATTGATTTTTGTTTTATTGTGATAGTTAAAAATGCAACTCATTTTAAGGGTATGGGTAACCTTTAATAAATGGTATAGAATATAGAGGCTACATTTTGTGCCAGAAAAGAAAACACCATTATTTTGCTTACAATCTTAGGATTTGATGAAGTCTTAGTTTGGCTTCAATTGTGGCTGGTGATGCAGACTTAATTTAACTTCAATCCTAGGTTATGATTAAATCTTAGTTTAGCTTTAATAGCAGCTTATGTTATAGTTTTGGTTTAACTCAAGATGTACTCTTACTTTAGCTTCAATCCTGTATCATGGTGCGGTCTTAGTTTAGCTTAAATTTTATGTCATGATGTATTCTCAGTTTAGCTTCAATTGGAGCTCATGGTTTTCTTGTAGTTCAGCTTTAATCATAAGTCATGACGTAGTTTTAGTTTAACCTCAATCATAAGCCTTAGTTAGCATTTATGGTAGGTCTGATGTAATTATAGTTTAGCGTTAACCATAGATCATGATGTTTAGCTTCTATAGTAAGTCATGATGTAATCTTAGTTCAGCTTCAATCGTAGAACATGAAGCAGTCTTAGTTTAGCTTCTATCGTAAGTCATGACGTAGTCTTAGTTCAGCTTCAATCGTAGAAGATGAAGTAGTCTTAGTTTAGCTTCTATCGTCATGATGTAGACTTAGTTCAGCTTCAATCGTACACAGAAAATACAGATTCGTGATAGCAACCGAATTTGTTGCCAATCGAATGATTCTACCTTTTTAGAAGGGGTAACAAAACTTTGGTTGCTTCAACCGAAATTCTTCTTTATCAAATTATTTCTGTTGATAGAACCGAAAAATTCTATATTTATAACCGAATCATTCGATTGGCAACAAATTCGGTTGCTAGTACAAATCTGTTTTCTCTGTGTAGGACATGAAGAAGTCTTAGTTTAGTTTCTATCGTTAGTTATGACGTAGTCATAGTTCAGCATCAATCGGAGGATATGAAATAGTCTTAGCTTAAAGTCATGAAATAGTCTTATTTTAGCTTAATAAAAGGTAATGATATGGTCTTAGTTTAGCTTCAATCTAGGTCATAAAGAAGTCTTAGTTCAGCTTTAGTAGTACATTATAAAGTAGTTTTATTTCAGATTTTATCGTAGGTCAAGAAGAAGCTTCACTAAAACGTCAGGAATCGTTTGTTCATATCCAATCATTGGTTATGACGTTGTCATATTTTAGCTTAAATAGTAGATCTTTATGTGAATATTGCTAACGTGGATTTAAATTTCAAGCAATCAAATAAATTAGTTGCTTAGTTATACGTGTTAATCATTTATAACTAGAATTAGTTTAACTGATCTCAGCCCTTTGTTGTATATTTTAACACATTTACTATTTATTATAGCAAAAGCACAATTTAATTTCAATTTAACTCAATTAACACGCAAGCAAATATCTAGCAACTCTTCATGTATACAGTTATGTAGGGGAACTGAAAATTGCAATATTTTTGTACTCTTAAATGCAGAAATTAATAAATTTTTGCTAAACGTAGTCGACTTCGCATAACTGAGGAAAAATTTCTCATCAAATATTTCCATTTTTTTTATTATTTTAAAATGATCTACTGACTGGAATTGCAATTACTCTACCTTGTAATTAAATGGTTAACAAAAAAATCTCAACTACAATTAAAATACATTTAGTTGCTATACACAAGACCCTATACATACAGATATAATTTAAACCAACAAAAAACCACGTCATTTACCTTTTAAACCAAAAAGTATTTTCCAGCCTATTGGCTGAGTGCTGTAAAAAAATATAAAAAAATTATTGCAAATTGGCGACATTTGCTATAAAGGTCAACAAAATACAAATACACACGTGAATGCACAATTTTACATAAAAAAAAAATTGTTGAAAAAAAAATCTTACATTAAAATCGTTTAACCTACGGAAGTGGTTGAGGGTAATTCTTTTTAAATTTGTATGCATGATCCTGTTTGTTGCACCTGCATGACTCTTGTAGTTGAAATTGTTGGCTATTTGTTGCTGCTGTGCTTGTTGGTGTTGTTTTGGTAACCGTTGTTTATTTATGGTAGCCTTGGTGTATTTAATTGATGTTCCGTAAAATTTACGACCAATAAATACCTGGAAAGCCCGTACAGGAATGAGGGTGGTTGGCTAAAGTTGGCAATACATTTGGTTAAAAAAACAAACAATATCAAAGAAAATAAGCTCAACAATTTTGTCGTTGTTTAAGAATAGGCACGAGTCTAAATACATCAACATAGCAAGTAATGCTTTTAATATGTAACAGTAGGAGGATACTATTTTACTTTCCTGTATTAGTAGAGTTTAACACATACACGATTGTTGAATATTTAAAATTATATCAATGTTTTCGCCATAAAAACAAGGAATAATTCTTTTTATAACACAGATGTTTTTAACAGCATAGACATGCTTATACTTAGTAATTTTCCATACTTTTTTCCAGTATCATAATTTACATTAATAGCAAACTGAAGCCAGGGGAAAGCAAACAAGTCAAACTGTGAACCATAACGACCAAATGCTTGTGTATGCATCCCTGTGTTACTCTAGAGCTGATGGTCTTTTAAAAACACAAAGGGCCATAAAATGTGTAGGAGGTCTCTTATATAAATATACGGTTGTGAGGCGTAGAGCAAAGCAGAATAGATTTTGATTGTACATAATGTTTGGCTGTATTGAATATGTGTTTAATGAGTAAAACAACAAGTAGAAACAGAATATAAACAAAGATTAATGAATGACTGAACTGGGATTTGCTTAAATAAATATCAAAAAATTCAGGAACGTGTAAATTGGTTGACTCCCTGTTTAAGCTGACAGTAACTTGCAATTCAGCTTCAATCTGTAGTTCTTTAAGGAGTCTAAATTTAGCATCAATTGTAGGTCTTTAAGAATTCTTACATTAGCTTCTATTGTAGTGTTAAGTATTCTTTGTTTGGCTTCAATTGTACGTCTTTAAGTATTCTAAGTTCAGCATCAATCGTATGTCTTTCTATCAACCGTATATCTGTAAGTAGTATTAGTTTAGCTTCAAACGTAGATTCTTAAATAGTGTTAGTTTCCATCGTAGGTCTTTCAGGTTCAGCTACAATTATAGGCATTTAAGAGGCATGGGTTTCAAGAAGTCTTAAGTTAGCTGCAATCGTAGGTGTTAAAAAGTCCTAACTTCGCTTCAATAGTAGGTCATCAAATAGATAGTCTTAGTTTAGTCCTAATATAAGGTTTTAAAGTAGTATTTTTCAGCCTCATTAGTAGTAAAGAAAAGTTTTAGTTTATAGAGTCCTTTTTAACTTTAATAGTAGGTCATCGCAGGACACGAAATAGTAACAAAATAGTCTTGGCTCAGCATTAATAATAAGTTATTAAATAGTCCTGATTTAGCTGTAATATTAGTTCATGAAATAGTCTTTGTTCAGCTGCAATCCTAGGTCATGAAGTAGTCCTAATTTAGCTTTAATCGTAAGTCATTAAGAAGTTTGAGTTTCGCTTCAATAATAGGTCATGAAAAAATAAGTTAGCTTCGATAGTAAGTCGTGAAATAATTAAAGGACATGAAGTAGTTTGAGTTAAATTTAAATTGAATGACATGAGGAAGTCTTAGTTTAACTTGAAGTTAAATTACTCATAGTTAAGCTTCAATAGTAGGTCATGAAACTGTCTTTGCTTAACTTCGATGGAAGATTGTGAAGTAGACTTATTTGAGCCTCAATAGTGGGTCATGTAAAATTAGTTTTAGTTTAATGAGGTAGTCTACGTTTAGTCGTGAAATATTGAAGGTCATGAAGTAGTTTGAGTTAAATTGAAGGACATGAGAAAGTCTTAGTTTTACTTAAAGTTAATCTAGTCTTAGTTAAGATTCAGTAGCAGGTCATGAAACTGTCTTTGCTTAGCTTCGGTAGACGATTTTAAAGTAGACTTATTTTAGCCTCAATAGTGGGTCATGTATAATTAGTTTTAGATTTAGGATGTAGGCTTAGTTAAGCTTCAATAGTGAGTCGTGAAATAGTCTTAAGGTAGGATCACGCATGGTAAATATTTGACGAAAAAGTGGCTACGATTTTTTGAGTAAATATTTGCCATGTGTGACCCTGCCTTTAGTTTTTGTTTAATACTTCTTAGTTCGGCTTTAATTGAAAGTCGTGAAATAGTCATGGTTAAACTGCAATAGTAGTCCTAGTTTAGTTACAATCAAAGGTCATGTAGCAGTCTTAGTTTAGCTCCAATCAATGGTAAACAAATAACCTTGCTGTTTCTTCAATGGTATATTGTGAAATAGACGTAATCTTCGTTTTGCTTGAATCATAGGTCATGTTGTAGTTTTCGTTTGTCTTCGGTCATAGGTCTTAATGTAGTCTTATTTCAGCTTCAATCTTAGGATAAGATGTAGTATAATCTAGGTGGTGATGTAGTCCTATTTTAGCTTAACTCGTTGGTTATGATGTACTCTTAGTTTCACCTTATTCATAAGTCATAATATAGTTCAATTTTAGTATTAATCGTAGGTCAAAAAATAATCTGTGTTAAGCTTAAATCGTAGGTCATAATTTAGATTAAATCATTGGTTTAGCATAAATTGTAGGCTTTGAATTAGTTCTATTATTTTATAAAAAAACCTTTTTCGTAGCTTCCGGGTCAATATTTTCATTTTGCTGATGCTCGAGGGAATGTTGTATAAAAGTTTCGGACCCAAAAGCAGCCAAAATTTCCCAAAAAGTTCTTACTATGGCAAGCAATATGCAGTTGCGGCAAAAGAAGCCAAACATTTCTTACAAAGGGCTCTATAAATACCGAAATTTACATCAAGGAATGTTTACAAAAAAAGATGATTCATAAGACTTCTTAATGTGACCACTTATTTTTGGTCTAATTTGGCATCCTGTCGCTATGGTAAGCAAGGTCTTGAGTGGTAAAAGAACAGTAATGTGGTATTTGTACCAAGAGAGGTAAATTCTCAAAACTGCCTGGAGCTAAGGCAAGTGGAGAGATATTGGACTCTTAAAAGAGAATTGAAGAGCACAAAAATGGTGTCCAAATGAGTGGTAGATGTGACAGAAAGCATTATAAAAACCTTAATGGAAAGGTTTCTGGAAAAGGTTCATAAATTCATCACAATTGATTAGAACTATAAAAATAGTATTTTTTGTAAGTGGTAATAATAATTTCAATCAAATAAAATATTATCAAAACTGTACGTTTAGTGGATTCTTTTTTATTAACATTTATGTATGTTAAGATTATTTCGATCTCACTCCTTATTTTTTTACTTTGGTTATAATAATATTTATCGATAAAAAAAGTTAACTCTATACAATAAATCTAATCATAAACAATATGGTGCTTATGAAATTTGTTCATTACGTTCTAAAAATTTCCATAAGACATGTAAAGGCGTGTGCTACTACGCTAAAACATTCTTGATTAATAAAATGTATTTTTATATTTTATTTGAAATTAAAATTCCTAAAAAAGGGATCAATAAGGGCTCAACTTACACGATTAAAGTTCAAAAAAGTGGCAAATAAAATTTGAAATATTTTTAGAAGGGCAGCGATTCCTTTTAAATTTAATTTCTGGGATATTGGACACAAAAAATTACCAAAACTCGGGTTTCGACCTTTTTATCCTCTTAAAGTACAAAAATCAGAAACACCTGTTCACTTATTTTTTGCATAAATTCAGATTAAGTTGGGTTTTTATTAGTTCCAGAGCTGAAGAGATATTAGACATATTCTTCCCGTTTTTATTAATGTTTAACCCCTTAAAATTAGAATTTCCAAAAATCCCTTCAAAGTGGATGTACACATCGTGTAAGGTACATACATACAAAATTTCAAGACATACAAACCCCCAAAAGTTCAAATTTGGGAAAAATGTTTGTATGGTAAAATTCAAAAATCGGCTTTACGAATATACCGAATGAACCTATTGTAGTATTTAAGGTGTCTAAAATCATCTTTAGAAAATTTCCTTTCCAGTGAAACTGGTTTGGAGCTAATCAGTTGGATGGTTTCAGAGTCTATAACGGACATAAGTAGAAAGATTTTTTGTATTTTATATATATTAGATGTTTTTTCAAATAACTATGCGTTTGTAAAGGTCAGAATACACACAACACATACCTTCAGTTGTAATTTATGTTTGAAAATAAAACTATCTTTACTCCAACAATGCAATTGTCGGTCAGTAAAGTCTGTTCTAGTCACATAGATAAATATTGGTAATAATACTTCAGGCTTGTTATGCCATAGAAAAAAGTTTAGGTTAGTAATTTTTAATAAAAAAGAGGAAAGCAACAAATATTTTTGTCTCTTAAAATGCCATTTAAAGAAGTAAAATCTAAAGAATTAACAGAGTAACGTTGAATAAAGCCACAACTATTTTTTAATGAATGTGATTTCTATAAGAAATCTGAAAATATACTATTAAGTTTCGTTCAAGACCTGTAACATCTACAAATTAATTACAATTTGCCTAAGCTGGAACTTTTTTTAAACATAGAATAAGATTTTTATCATATATTTTGTAAGTATTTTAAAAAACTATGACTTTAAGATATGTTGTTTTGAAGCTTATATACCTTAGCATTTTCATATATATACACTTAATAAAATAACTTGTAAATATTCGTTGCAACTATTATTTAACATCCTGTTAATGCATCCTCACCATGCAATACATATTGTTATTGCTACTATAGCTGTTGAAGATCATCTAAAGTACCCAAAATGAAGATTCTATTTATATGTTACTGGGCATATAAATGCACAAATACATATAGAGATAAACTAATGCATACTTACAGCCACCCAGCCGGTCATGGATTTATATTGCATACTCTCAGGACATTTACGTAAATAACAATAAGCTTTTTCTCTATTAGCCATGACTAAAGCACACATCATAAAGGATACAAAACAACAATAGTAAAATACAAAAACAAAACAAAAATTTAAATCTCATATGGATTTTATTATACACAGCAGACCAGACCAATTGATAATGTACTAGTACAAGTTTAAGCAAATATAAAATTTTACATTAATATGTGCACATACTATTACAAACATGTAATGTAAGGATAAACTCGTTTAAAACCTACTATATGCTAGAGAACACTGTCTAACAAAATTGCAAATAATTTGGTCGAACACTATATATATTAACACACAGTTTCTTCTCGATGAAGCCACTATACAATCAGTATATAATGGGTTCGTTTTTCCATAGAACTTTTGCTTCAATGTTTGAAAAGTTTGTACCTCGGCAGAAACTTATAAAGAACAGGTTTGAGAATATAATGCAATCTTTCGAAATCGTGAAAATAAACATATCAAGAGTGTCCCAAAATCCACTATATCACAAGATATAAAAAACGATTTAATAAATTCAAAACCAAGAAAATATTTATTTGGCAAAAAGGTCTACCCATCGGTTTTAATGTGCAAGGGAAGGTTTGTTCGGTTCAGAAGTAGAGATTTTGACACGGAAGACAAAGATCGCCCAGCTAACCAAACAATTTGGAAGACCAAGAATTGGTGACACTACTTCATGAAGATTATTGTAAAACTCAACAAGAACTTGCAAAATCATTGGGAGCTACTCAAACATAAATTTCAAAACGTTTTAGAGCAGCAGGATTAATCCAAAAACAGGAAAATTGGGTACCATACCAACTGAAACCGAGAGACATTGAAAGACGATTTTTCATTTTTGAAATTCTGCTTGCACGCTATAAAAGAAAATCATTTTTGCAACAAATCATTACTTATGATGAAAAATGGATCCATTACGATAATCCAAAGGGTAAGACATCGTATGTGAAGCCCGGCAAACCAGCCGAATCGGCACCAAAGCCAAATATCCGTAGCGATAAGGTAATGATCTGTATTTGGTGGGAGCAAAAGCGTCCTATCTATTATGAGCTGCAGAAATCTGGTCAGAACATTTCAGTGAACCAGCACCGAATGCAACTGATTCGTTTAAACTAAGCTACTGCCGAAAAACGGCCAGATGCCGAACGCTCATTTAGTACGTTTCACTTTGGAACACAGTATCCGAAATAAATAAATTTATATTGTACAAATATTTCAAAATAAATGCTACACATTTTAATAAATTACGCATTTTTAAGTCATGCTCCCAATACCTTGATCTATTATAAATACTTTCGAACTACAAGTGATATGCGCAATATGTGTTAACTCATCTCATAATGGTAAGGAAAACATGGCAAAATTAATCTTTTTTATAAACTTTTACAACAATTGTTAAGGTATATTAAGGAAGTTTCTCGAATTTCCTGCCACACCAATTTAGTACAGAAAACGCTCTCATAAATTAAAAAATATTTTTATAAAAAGATTTTTCCCAGAAGAGGTGATATTTCGAATCACCCGGTCGGTAGCTGTCACTTTTCAAGATTTTATTCTTTGACATTTGACAATTAAAAACTACGCCATTACTAAAAATGGAACGATACACGCTTCAACAACGCATTAAAATAATTAAAATTCACTACGAAAATGGTCAAAATCATGCAGTCACAGTTTGCTAAACTAAAGCATTTTTGGGTTGTCGAGAAGAACCTTATCGGACAGCAATACAGAAATTGGTGAAAAAATTGGAGCTGTTGGGACAAGTTAGTGATGTGAAGAATAACACCCGTGCACGTCGCTGAAGAACAACTGAGAATATTGCTGCTATAGCCCAAAGTGTTGAAGAAAACCCAGGTTTGTCCATTCCTCGTCCTTCTTTGGAGTTGGGCATTCCACAAACGTCAGTACACAGCATTGTGCGGAAAGACTTGAGTCTTGAGGCTTATAAAGTTCAGTTAATACAAGAACAACTGCGATTTAGTTATGGAAAATTTCATAAAAAGGATATGGTCATGTAAGCGTGATCGTGGTGGCCATTTGGCTGATGTTATTTTTCATTATTATTATCAAATAAAAATTCGATCATTTATCTCAAAAAATTCCATTTTTCTTTGAACACCAAAATAACACCTCTTGTTTTAAAACCCTTTTTCAGGAGATTTAAAGAGCGACATTGTTTACCCTGATGTCTGGTTTTGTAATTTCTATGTATTTTACTCCATGATAGATTAGACGGTAGTATGCTCGAGTATCAATTTGGAGGTTGCGGGTTCGATTCAAGCCAGCCAAGCAAAGTTCTTCGTTTTTTATATTTTTTTTATACTACATTTTTTGTTGATAAATGTTGTGTTTCTGCCAACAATTTTTATTACGTAAAACGTAGTCATAAGCTAAACAAATTATGTTGCTAGTGAAAAACACTTAAAAAACCTTAGGTGTGAAAAACAACATACGAGAGTAAACAATGCATGTCTTTCTTTTTTTTGAGAGTGAGATGAAGGTTAAAATATTGTTACGAATGTGCAATAGCGATTTGAATTTAACGGTCCGGAACGACTATCTGCAACATTCATCATGTTTATAAACACGTCCATCAGTAGAAGCTTCTACTTATCAACAATGTTGATAGCATGCGGTTATTAGCATTATTTATAAGTATGGCAACACTTAATGTTTAAGCTGCAAACATTAGCATCGAAAGCTCTAGAATTCGAATGTACTAGTATGTTCGTTAAGAGAATTGTAGAAGATTCCCGATAGATGGCGCGTGTATAAATAGTGGCAGAGCTGGCAGTCGTGAGTTGTGTTGATAATTGTCGCTGTTGGAGTTAACATCAACTGTCTTGTACGTGTACATTATAGAGTATGTGTGTATTTCTGCGAATTGATAGACGTGTATAAAGACACTGAGTGACTATTTAATTCTGTTGTTGTTGTACATTATAAATAAATAAAGAGTTGTTACAAATTTTAAACTACTTAAACTGCTTTTATTTGCAACCAAAAGTATCCGGTTTATTTAAAGGAAATAAACCCCGTTTTTTAAAGGTAAAAACGTAGCAATATTATAAGGACTACTAGTGGTATGAGTAATATTTGTTTATTAAGATTAATACCAATACACACCTATCCCTCTATTAACACGATACTTTTTTTACACGATTTCACTTTCACACAATTTGTATGGTTTCCGTTAATATCAAGGGATGTGGAAATTACCTATTTACACGATTTTTTTTTTTTTAAATATTTTATAAAAATATCCTGCATAATTCTCAAAAATACTTATATATAAAAAAAGAAAACTTAATAGGGAACAGTGTAGCAGCTGGAACCAAAATGAGACTGAGTACAACGTCATGCATTCGGGACATTAGAATTGAAAATATGGAAAAGCCACTAAAGATCTGGATATAAAAACAAACTTAAATTCGAATCCCAACTGATACCATTGCTATTACATATAAAGCTTTGAGGATTTATGAAAAACTTTATGATCAGATATCGTTTTCGTCAAGTCATGGTTGGTTAGAAATATTTATGCAAAGACTTTCCTTACATAATCTATAATTAAAAGTTAAATAAGCTTCCGCTGATATAGATGTGTCTAAAGAATATCCCGAAAAATTAACTGAAATTATTGCTGCCAATTCATATACTCATGATAAAGTCTTCAACACAGATGAATCGGACTTTTCTATCAAAAGCTAATACAATTTTTAAATTTAAAACGCTATTCAAATAAATTTTTTTATGAAAATTTTGCTTTAAGACATTGTTTAAATTGATTTTTTTTAATATATATATTTTTTTTTAAAATAAATTAATTTTCTATACAAAATTTTAAATTTATTCGTATTTGGGTCTTTTTTCGATTTACACGATTTTGTATACAAATTTTGAATGAAGAATATTTGGACTTTGAAAAGACATATCTGTTGCATATAATGTTAAAAAATATATATTGATTATTTACATACCTTTAGATTAAGTAGATTTGGGTTTAGATCTGTAATGAGAAAATATATATACATTAATTATATCAATTCTAATCTTATTTAAAAAACATGTGTAATTAATATTTAAGTAAATATAAGAAGAAGTAAATATAAGGCGGCACTAAATGCTATAGAATGTCACTGAATTCTTGCACAATACTCAATAAGATTGTGTTGGGTGCCAGGTCACTGTGATATACAGGGAAATGTGGTAGCGGATTAGGCTAGACGTGGTTCTGATCTAGATCATGATACCAAAAAAAGGTGTGCTAAACCACCTAATTGTCACTACTATGGTCAATTCATGAAAGATTCCGGAATTACACCGACTCATCCTGGAGCAGCAGGACGGATTGTAGACTGTCCAGGCCCATTTGGCCAAAACTGAATGCTAAAGCAACCAGAGCACTGTTAAAGTTGGATAGATATAATCTAAGTATTCTAGTAAGAGTAATAATCGGCCATTGCGCAATTGGGGTCTTCAAAGGCAAATGGGATAACAACACACAGGATTTTTGTAGGGTGTGCGGGGATCTAGAGGAGCTAAAGACTGTGGAACACATCATGTGTAACTGCCCTAGGTTACAGAGTCTTAGACTTAAATAGCTTGAAAACTGATTTCTGGACGAACTCAGTAATGTTGCTGGTTATGAACTGTGCAACATATTTCATTAAGGGAATAGGGTGGACCCGCAATAAAAATCTTACTCTTTCCTTTTTCTATCACTAGGCGGTTTTCGAACTCAACTCTTCTCTATCAACTTTAACAACAATCTACCTATTGAAGGGAATAACAATGGACCTTATGGTCTCCGAGTGGAAGTACACAGAGTATACACCCCTTCCTAACCTAACCTACACAAGTCTGAAAGTTTTACAACACAATTTTATTTCTCACTGTTAATT
This sequence comes from Calliphora vomitoria, assembly GCA_942486065.2. NCBI lineage: Eukaryota > Metazoa > Arthropoda > Insecta > Diptera > Calliphoridae > Calliphora > Calliphora vomitoria. Next base: position 108,357,067 of record OW818030.2, on the reverse strand, counting down.
CCTTTATTTCTATACACATTTGCATCATACTCTTGAGTTTTTCATTCCCACATATGAATTTTTATGCAACACCAACACAATAACAATGACAATAAAAGTAAGAATTAATTGTTGACCTCTTTGGAAGCATACAGAAAATGATGAAAATTTACTCAAGCATTCCATGTAACCCCACTGATGGTTTCTCTGGCCTCAACGATGAACACACTGCGAAGGTGGTACAGTGTATTATGCTGTGCCTTTGGAAAAAGGAGGCTACCAGAGAGGAAAACATAAAGATGAAGTAATATTTTTTTTTTTTTTTTGCAAGCAAGATAAAAATGGAAATTTTATGTGTGACATGTTGTGGTTCAGGCATATTTCTTGTTTCACATCCTCTGTTATGTGCACTATTGTCGTTATGGAGTAAATGTAAGTAAAATTGTTGCTTTTTTGTTTAAGCATGTCTGGGTAACAAGAAAACATTATCCACTTTGTTGTGTTGCAGGAAAAACATGAGCTTTTCGGTACATTTTCTTTTCAAGGCACTATGTATGCTGTTGTATGAGAAATAAAAGTTCTTGTCACATGTTGACGACAGATGCTGAAAATGTGAGGTTGGGTAAGAAATAATTTTTGCTGTTAGGTTTTTCCACTCTTTTTGGTTTTTTGCAATTGTAATAAACTTCAGTAGTTAATGCATGCTGCAGAATTTATGTATTTTGCATGTTGTTTTTTCCTGCCGGTTGTGCTGTTGTTTTCATTTTTTGCCTTCACAATTTAACTACAAACTGTTTACATAGTCTGAACATGGTGTAATAAATTAACGTTCACATGTACTATATAGTATGTGCGATAACTGTATTATGCAGTTGTAGCTGTTTTGTGGATAAGATAGAGATTTGGTGAATGTTTTAGTATAATCAGCGGGAAAGGGAGTGATTAATCATTCAGCAGCAAAATAATGTAGTTAACAAAAGGTGTTTTGGTTTAGGAAAATGTTGTGTAATTAAGATATTTCAAGAGTTTGATTGCAATATTTCGATTTATTGAATTTTCCACTAAATGTTCAATAAATTTTTCTTTTTAAATCGATTTTATTTCTTTGTCCTTCAATTTCTATAAAAAATTAATACAAAAATATATTTTTCCTTTAAAACCCAGGTGCTTATTTCTCTCTTCATTTCTTTTGAATGGACATATATATAGAATACACAACTGTTTTATAACTTCAATTTCACTTAAGTTTATTTCCACTTTTTTTTTGCAGTCTATAGTTATACAAATAGTGGTGGACACCAATGCAACAAAGGATCAAGTTGTATATACAGCACAGAATTTTGTTTTAAAATTTACCCCAGTTTTTTTTATTTTTACAGTTTTTTCATTATTTGCTTTTTATTCTAGTTTAAACTGAAATAGATTAATTTTAAACGTACGACTATTTAGATTTTATTTTAATGTATTTTCCAGATCTTAGCAAGCCATTTCACGTTGAATTAGAGCACAAATAAAAACTGTGTTCCATTAAAAGCAGCAAATGGTTTATGGACGGTGAACATTGTGTTCATAAAACAAATGAGAAAAGTTTTGCTTTTAAACAGATGAATTCAATGCAAATTAAACAGAAAGTGCTAGGAAACAGAAGATAAATGACAAAAACTATTATAGTTTTTGTAATTTTAGAATAATTATTATTTTTTTTTCTGTTTTGAAGTGAAGATAAATCAATTTTTATACATGAAACTTAAATTTAAATTCAAAATTAAACCATTTAGTTATTTAATAAATTAATGATATGCAATAATTAAATTACACTTTAAATACACATTAAATTTATTTGCCTCAATGTTTTACCTTCATGTCAGTTTAACCACAGCATTATTATCATTTAATTATAATTATACAATGTAAAAAGGACATCAGAGTAAACAAAGTGTGTTCACTCATACAAACATTTGAATACAGAAACCAATATGACCACATAATTAATACACAAATGTCTAATTGAGAGACTGATTGCTAAATGCAGATATATAAGTCAACAAAAAAATATAGTACATATTTATTTAATCACGGCTAATTTGTTGTAGCCTTCAATGATGGAATATATTTAAGAATAAACTGGTGATTACAATGCAAGACATACATTCTGGATCTCTCGCTTTATTACTCCTAGAGAAAGGAAACTGTTAAATGATACAAATTCATATATAAGTGGTATTGTTATACAAAATGTAGTAAAATTACGGTTCTCTGACTTGAAGACGACAATCAATGGTCTAAAGGCTGAGAAATCACCTGGTATAGATAAAATTACTACAACGATGATAAGTACTCTGCCCAACTCAGCACTGAGAATTATTTTGTTCATCTTTAACTGAATATTTCCCATCCTCATGAAAAATATCTGAGATATTTATGATACTAAATGACATTATATTGTCAATATTTTAAAAAACTTTTTAAAGAGTTGTTACTTGAGAGCCTTTTAGTACACCTTAACTAAAATTACATTATTCCCGGCCATCAATTTGGTTTCAGAAGGAAGGTTCAGCGGATAGCTACTCTTATGCGGAAAACCTTCGAGAGCAAGCAGTATTGCTTTGCATAATTTACTACCTACAAATATAAAGGGTTTTCCAAAAAAAATAGTATGGACAAACCTGGGGTTTCTTCAACACTTTGGGCTACAGCAGCAATATTCTCAGTTGTTCTTGAGCGACGTGCACGGGTGTTATTCTTCACATCACTAACTTGTCCCAACAGCTCGAATTTGTCCACTTATTTCTGTATTGCGGACCGACAAATTATTTTGCGAACTGTGACTGCAATATTATCACCATTTTTGTAGTCAATTTTAATAATTTCAATGCGTTCTTGAAGCATATATCGTTCCATTGTTAGTAATGGCGTAGTTTCTACTTGTCACCCCAATACCGGGTGATTCAAAATAACACCTCTTGTTGGAAAACCCTTTACATAAACTGCTTAAAAATTACATATACGAAAGATATTTCCAAATCTGATTAAAAGATGTGATCTCGTTACGTCGAAAAATATCCACTGGTGTACCACAGGGAAGTATTCTAGGGCCGTTCCTATATACTTTATATATTGCAGATATGCCTATGAGGGCACTTAATCACACATCTACATTTGCGGACGATACCGTTTTTTTAAATACACATGAAAACCTCTCAATAGCTTCAGAACAACGTCGGTCTCACATCGGCGATTTGGAAAAATTGCTAGACAAATGAAAAACAAAAGCCAATGTGATAAAATGTACTCAGGTTATATTTACTCTAAGACTAGAATGTTGTCCTTCCATACAGATAAATAATATCAAAATTCCAGAACGCAGTCATGTGTGATATCTCGATATATTGATATCCCTACCATATCTACACAAATAAAATTAATGTCAGTTCAATTGCACTGGCTAATTCAGTCTGCTCTACAATTGGAGTGCAAAGTGCTCTTGTACAAAACAGTTATAGTCGGTCAAGCCCGACGATATGACACCCTACACCAATCTATTTATGGATATCTAAATATCTGTATATATGAAATTTATTTGTTTTACATTTTCGAGTTCGTTTTCTTTAAAACTTATTGGCTTTGGATATCTATATGAAGATCTTGATTATTTCAAATAGGGCAATCGTATGGGGGCTAGGAGAAATAATGAACCCATTCTAACCAAATTCAATAGACTTCGTCCTTGGAGCAATAGAAAAGCTTGTGCTAAATTTTGTTGAATTACCTTTGAAATTGCGAGCTGTAGCTTGATTACAAGGTATACATGGACGGACGGACGGACATCGCTTAATCGACTCAGTGGTCCTGAGTAGATTGGTATGCTTTAAAGTAGGTGTTAGGACAATAACTTAATATTCACCCCCCACGATGGTGAGTAGGTAGGGTAAGGTATAACAAGTAAGAAAGTATAGCACAGGTCAACAAATATAGAAAACAAATTTTGGTGTCGTCATACCTTTAGTGGTTTTGTATATTAGGTGTGCATTGGTAAAACTGGTAATGATTGAAATTTTTCCCCTACACGTAGCTTTGGATATACCTTCATCTTCAATATTGGCTGTCATAAGAAAATTAATTTTCCCAAGTGTATAGTGAACATTTAAGACAGTGATAAAGCGGTAAACGTAGTCATTTAAAGTATGGTGTACCTATGATTTGAACGGAATTGAAAAACCACATTGATCACTTATATTTTGAGCTGTTAAATTACATTTTATTATTTAAAGTAAATTACCATATCCTGATTTACCATCTGCAAAAATACCTCTACTCAGAAGATCCTATGAATCAAAATCTATGAGATTTGTTGCTCACAGAGATGGTGGACGTTTTTTCGTATGAACATCACAGCGATTTTTAAGTCTTAGTGACGCTTTCACTTTATAGGCTCAAAGAAAGAAATCTTTTAACTTAAGGTATGAAAGTCTCATCGCGAAAAAGAACTTCTTCCATTTTTTAGCTTAGAAAATTAAACAGTCTTTCATTTTCGCAGAAAAAAAAATAGAGTTGTGCATGTTTACTGTAACTATTTCAACATTTTTACAAGTTTTTAACAATATTATAGTCACAGTAACTATTTATATGGTTGTATTAACTATAATATGTTTAATATACGATTCACATGATTGTATCAACCATATATATGGTAACAGAAAACAAGTATATGTTTGTGACAACCATTTTTAAAAATAAATTTTTTTTTTTTTGGAACAATACCTTTATATATATGTACGACCTTTAAAAAAAATCCGAAAACTTGAAAGTTTTAAATAGTCGTGTTATATTTCTGAAGCTCTGAAATGTACCAGATTAACTATAAATTGTTATTAAGTACTTACAATATCTTTAAAATGCTAATGTAAACATTTTATATGAGTTATGTGCTAAAATTTAAAAGATCTATAAATTTAGATTAATTTGTATTCAACTACATAAATTTCCAACCAAAAACTATTGATAATATTTTATATAGTCTAGCGGCTCGAATTTTTGTTAAAGTTTCAAAATTTTAAGCAATGATCATGAAATTTATGGACATTTGCTGCCGTATCCACTTATCACGCAGGATACATTAATTTATTGAAAAATATTTGTTGATGTTAAGATATTTAAAAATTGATTCCTCACCCTGAATTGTGGTTTTCCACACATTGTAATTTCTGTGTATTTTGCACTCGGAACAGGATTTTTTAACGTTAAATGTACCGTTTCTGCCAAAAAGTTGCTGGAGTAAAATACGCTGAAAAAAACAGCCATAAGTTTCAGAGCTAATTTTTGTTTTTTTAATTATAACTTTAACAGTGACAGATTATTTCATATACATTAAAAGATCGAAAACTAATTGAGTTGTTTGTTGCTTATAATCTTCTAGTAAACTACAAAGACGTATTAATAAAGCAACTAACTACAACAGTTAAGTAATTATTTTATAGCTTCAATTAAATTACAAATAAGCAAATAAATTAAAGTAGCATGTGTGTATCCTTTTCATCTAACAATAACAATATACATACTTACATACATACGTACTTGTAATTGTAATTGTGTGAGATTAAATAAATTGTTGCTAGGAGTCTCATTAAAATAATTGAGAGTGTGTGTGTTAAGTTAATTTAAATATTGTTGTAACATTAAATAATAAATCAGTTTTTAATAGAATTTTATTATAATTATATACAATAAATTTTATATAATATATTTACATATACATATATGCCTAAGTATGTACATTATAGATATACAAAAACATTAGGAAGACCCCAACGGAAAGTAATGACAATTCTTACAGTTTCACAAAAGCTTTCAATTTAGTTAGGAATATCTATAAAATTTTGTTGGCTCCACCTAAACTGGGCCAACTTAATATAAGTACCCATAGTAATGTTTGTGTAAACTTTCATATTTAATATGATTTATTTTATATGCTTAAAAACGAAAGGGTTGTTGTTGTTATTATTATTGTTTAAGGATTCTTGTATGTACTTAAATACATGAATATGTATATAGGTATGAATTTATGTTTGCATTAAAACTAATGTGTTGAAAATTAATCCCAAAACACACATTAGTTTACATTAGGGCAATTATAATAATTATGTGTTTTAATTAAAATATCTTTACTTTTCTTTTTAAAAGCCAAAATAAATTATATATGTATTTAAAATTGACTACACATAACCGATTTGTTGCCTACAGTATGGTACAGGCGACTGGAAGAATAAGTTGTTTATATTTTGTTGATGGTTATAGTTTAATTAAGTTTTAATCTGTTTTTTGTTACTTTGTTAAAGAACTCAAAGTTTGTAATATGTCTTAAATGATGCATTAATAACTATCAAAAAACAAAACATTATTTAGATAAAATTGATTAATTATAGGCTACGTTTGTAAATTTTCCACTATGTATATATTTGTTATTCCGTTTATAGATCTGAGTTAGTTTAGTTAAGAGTAGGATCACAAGACCAACCTTAGTTATTCTTTGGTAAATTCAAAAGTGATTTAGTTCATCCACTTGTTCTTCAGAGAATTTGTATTATTCTAAATCTGCATAAAAAAGCGTATTTCAAATTAATTATATTAGAGTATCAAGCCCACTTAACCTATTAATGCCCATTGGCAACTTAATTTGCCAGCATAGTTGTTACACTTTTGTGTAATGGGATATAAATATGTGAAAACAACCATTTCGAACTTTTAGATACAAATGTTATAGTTTATTCCATTTATTTTTTCGTTTTTACTTTTGTCGTTGGAAATATTGATATAAACACTCAAATATTGAGCTTTTTCTGGAAATCGAATTTTGACTGAGGTTGCTGATTTAAAATAAAAGACGTATGAGTGTAGAATATATTTTATCAATTTCATGTTTCAATTCTGAGAAATTAAGTGTTTTATTTTGTTGGTCACTTTAGATTGCAATGGGCACTTGCGTGATTGCTTTTGTGTCGCGATGTTTCACTTGTAAGGAGTGATATCGTAAAATTCTTAACACACGTTTTTCATTAAAACTTTTAATCCAAGTATTATCTTATTTTTTATGTTTTTTGATCAAGTCACCTTTGTAAAACATTCCAGTTATTATGTTTAATGTCAGTTATATTCATTTGTTGTTAATCTGATTAAAATGAGTGACCAAGCATTCAAACGTCTGCCGCTAAACTGTTTCCAATGTTATAAAACAGTACCAGGAGAACTTTTCCGTTGATAGACATGATGTGATAGACTTGTCCGTTGAGTGACATGATGTTTCTAAAGCCAAAAAAATAGAAAGCATTTTCAAAAGAGCTCCCAACACATCCGGTAGGAAAGCAGCCCGGTTAGCTCAGTGCTCAGACTATTTGGTACGGAAAGTTGAAGCTAATGCAGGCTCAAAAACATACAAGGCTCAAAAAATTCCTGACAGGAACGCTGTTAAAAATTTAGAGTTCAAAAACAAAGCTCGGAAATTGTGTTCAAGTTTTATAAAAAAATATTCTTGACAAAACGTATGTTCTGGCAGATTTTTCGCAACTTCCTGGTCAAAAATTTTATGTTGCTGATGCTCGAGGGAATGTTGAAGAAATGTTTTGGACCCAAAAGCAGACAAGAACATCCCAAAAAGTTCTTGGTATGGCTAGCAATATGCAGTTGCGGCAAAAGAAGCCAATCATTTGTTATAACGGGCTCTATAAATAGCGAAATTTACATCAAGGAATGTTTACAAAAAAGGGTGCTTCCATTCATAAGACTTCATAATGTGTCCACTTATTTTTGGCCTGACTTGGCATCCTGTCACTATGGTAAGAAAGGTCTTGAGTGGTACAAGAACAATAATGTGATATTTGTACCAAGGGAGGCCATTCCTCCAAACTGCCTGGAGCTGATTCCAGTGGAGAGATATTGGGCTCTTGCTGAAAGAGAATTGAAGAGCACAAAAAAAGTGTCCGAAAGTCTGGTAGATTTCAAACGGAGCAAAGTTCGAGCAAAGTGCCAGAAAGCATTATGAAAACGTTAATGAAGGGGTTTCCGAAAAAGGTTCGAAATTTCATCACTAGTGATGAAAACTATAAAAATATGTTTTTTTTTTTTGTAAATTGTAATAATAATTTCCACTAAATAGGAAAAAAATTAAAACTGCAAGTTTAGTGGTTTCGTTTTAATTAACATATATGTATGTTAAGAATTTTTCGATCTCCCTCCTTATGTATCTGTATTCCGCTTACGTTTTTAAATGAAATCTTTTAACAAGTTTAACAAATTGGGTCATAACATAACGGACTTAACAATTAATTTACCAGCGTGGGCTTCGTAGAAAAACTACAGTAATAGAAAATTGAACAGAAATAAAAAATTATATCACGGTTAGATAAGTGGCATTAGCATTATCCTGTTATAAATGTCCTTAAGAATAACACTCCCTTGGAGCTCATTGGAACATTATAAAGATGACATTATAAAGATTTTTTCGGTGTTGATTTCTGTAATCAATTATATCAACCGAACGCACCACTATTTATACAAAAAAATACGTGATCAATTGATATGCGCTGTGTTCAAGGATGGGCCACAGTTTACCCTATTTCGAATTTAGAAGATTAGATAAGCAAGAGCATCCGTATGTATACTTTCTCTTCATCCAAATAAATGTTTTGCAGAATTTCAAGGACAGGAACGCTGCTAAAAATGTATAGGCCAAAAACAGATCATGGAAATTGAAGTTAAGAATTTGACGATCTCACTCCTTAGTTTGTTAGAGATTTGAACTTTGAGTACACAATCTTCAAATCTTAGTCTTCAAACTTTTTTAGTTGACCTGGTCGATCTTTGTCTTCCATGTGAAAATCATATCTTCTGAAGCCAACAAACTGTCTCTCGAACGTTGCAACCGATGGATCGCATTCACCATAATCTTTTGTGAAAAATTGGACTGCTTTATGGCATTTTTTTCGAATTTAAGAAGCAAAGCCTAACTCCCCGCATATCATGCTTTGTTGGCATAAAATTCGACAATTTCGAAGAAAAAAAACTTTGTTGTTTACACTGTAATATTCAATTACTAAGTGAGAATAAAAGTTATTAAAAACAAAAATCGCGTTCAAAAGATACGCCATCTATTGTAAATCCCGCATATTTAAGTCATACACCCAATATCTAACAATAAAACATTAATGCAGTGTGCCTAAAAATCTTATATACTCACAGTTATTTACAAATTAAATATGAGTAGAACACAAAGACCAAGAAAAAGCTAACGTTTATTACATACACACAGTCGCAAATTAAACACTAATGAACCTTTTGTTTTAAAACTCCTTTGTTGCTTTAATATCTCTCTCACTACGATTATGTATGCATATGGATATGCGTAGCAATGTATTTACAAAGCATACATTAGAAAATATATGTACATTTGTATGGAGCTAAAAAGAGATGTACTACTTAATTTTCAAATCGGTTATAAAATAGGTTTCGAAAAATTCAAAATTTTTATTTTTGCAAAAGTTTGAATATTTTACAACGTATTACTTTAAACTAATTAAGAAGTTTAAATAATTCAATGTAAAAATTTAAAAAAAAACTAAATTTTTTGAAAAAAATCGAATAGTTTTGAACTTAAAAAATTTCTAAAACAGCATTGAAGGCAATAGTTCATAGACTTACTTTGCCTGAACTATGAAATAAATTAAAAAAGGTCCTATTTATCCTTTGATCAACTCACCAAAAACTAAAAATTAATTTTAGTTGGGGCACCTTACATTTCCTCCATACCAATGGGACCACCCTAATATATAAGCTTTAGTTTGTATTCTTCTTTTGACTTTTTGGGGTAAAACACCGCCGTGAGGAATAAAGTTTACTAAACTGAAAATCGTTATGGAAAAACTTGAACATTTTATGCAAAGGCAAAAGCAAACAATATACACTCAACTTTTATAAGCACACATACATACCAGCTGCATCCCAGCAGGGAAAATATTTATCAAAGAGGCCTTCCTAAAGGCCTTATTTTGCAGATACAATGATACTCAACAGAATTGGAAAATTTTTAAAATTTTATAGGGAGTATCATTGGGAGCCAAAGCCTTGGATAATCGTTTCTGTTAGAGGGCTGATTGAAGGCCTACTTAAGAAGCTATATTAAAAGGTCTTCCGTTGTAACACGACCTGCAGCGTAATGCATCATAGAATATCTGCATATGAACTTCTATGAAATGGCCTGGAAGCCTACTTGCCGAAAAGTCTTTAAAGAGGATCATTAGAGAAAATATTCTTAATGTACTCAACCTAAAACAAAAGTGTAGTTTTATATGTATAAACTACCTCACGATAGCTTCACAATATAAAATGTGTCCAATAGAAAATAGTTCGCAAGATTTTGTACCTACTTCTGGTTTCATGTAACGGTTTCTAATAAAGAGAACAAAACAAATTGAGAGATAACCCTGCAGTTCATTGAACTAGTCGCTACGTCGAATTAGTTAGCCACTGAGATCTACCACTAGTGAATTTTCCACCCACTCGAAACATAATTGACTGGTGAATTTAACACGGGGATGTCATTACAGGTGGCCGATTGGCACACTCTGCATAACACTTCACTATTAAATTCAATAGTACGAATACTCCAGCATTTGAGAAAAAACAAGTAAGAGAGCTATATTCGGCTGTGCCGAATCTTATATACCCTTCACCAAATTATACTTTAAAATAAAAATTTTAAATATTTTTAGGTAAACAAAATTAATTTTTTTTTTCAAATTGTTTTTCAAAATTTAAAAAATATTTATTTATCTAATTGTTTTCAAAATTTTTTTTTTCGAAATAATTTTTTTATTTTTTAAATTAAGTATTGACAAAAAATTTATGACAACAAAATTTTTTTGGTAAAATAAAAAATTCAGGTTAAAAAATATTTTTCCCGATTTTGACCCATTGTAGGTCAAAATTACTATAGCCTTATATAGATCGTTGCAATGGACCTTGAAATATCTATCATTAGATATCCATATTGTCTATATTAATGACTTAGTAATCCAGATGTAGATCAAAAGTAGGCGCAAAATCAAGGTTGGCCCAGTTTTTTCCTTATATCGCAGCCATTTGTGGGTCGATATTTTTGATTTTAAATTGCAACCAATCCGGTAGAATTCCCGATATATTGATATATGAATCAAGTTTGTAAGTTATTTGGGGTCTTAAAAAAATAGATTTCAACAGACAGACAGACGGACATGGCAGAATATATATATTTCATAGGGTCGGAGAATTATATTGTAGAAATTACAAACGGAATGACAAACTTATATGTACACTTCTCACGAAGGTAAAAGGTATAAAAAGGATGAAATAATTCTTCAGAGAGCGGGATTGAACACATAACCTCTTGTTTTATAGTCAACTGCGATAATGACTAAGCACCGAGCTCTTATTTGTACTGCTCTCTATTTGTTACTAGCTGAACCCGGTCCGCTTTGCTGGCCCTTAGAAAACATCTGTTTTATATTGCATATCGATCTCGATTTTAATATACAGTTGTACTTTTGGATATTTTGAAGGAAGTGCTTGGAAATAGGATTGGCGCCGGAAATGTAACTTATAAGCAGCTTAGGCGGCTCAATAACTGGTGGCAGAATAACATTACCGTTCGAACAGCACATTCCCGGGGATTCCTTAGGGAACTTCAAAACGCGGCAATGTAAGCAATGTTTGTCCATTGTGGCAATCAGTACGTCTTTGTGATTCCTGTAGTCATCATACTTATTGTAATAAAATGCCGGCAACTTTAAATCGATTCTTTCTCTTGATCGAGCCATTCGGGAGCGATTGGCTTCTAGTCTTTCGATATGCTGTTGAGGTGTATCTGCAGCACTCGATGAAGATGCAATGCGACGCATTTGCTGAAGCCGTGATTCTTGTTCTCTTCTCGTTTCTGCGGCTCTAGACGTAGATGCCCTTTCTAAAACAAATTTTATTTGAATAAAACCGCTATTTTTTTTTTAAAGTGGAATGCGGAGAGTTATTCAAAATATTATTTTATTTCATAGATTTCATATGGAAATTTCTTATTCATGCACCTAATATGCAAGAGTAAACAAAATTGTTTATCATCGATTGATAAACAATTTATAGAATGATGTTAAGCAACAAAATGAAAATTGTCATTGTTTGAACGTTGGGAATAAAAAAAAGTATTTATGTATTTCTCCAATTGAAAAAAAAATTTTTTGGTCGACAAAATTAATTTTTTTTGCCAAATTTTTTTTACAACAATCACTGACTTTGTAAGCCTGTATATAGGAAACTAAATAAACTATCTGTAAGAATTGAAGAAAAGGTAGATCAACAATTATACAATAATCTTTTTTTTAATGTCATTAGCGGTATTGTATAAAAATTTGATTCTGCCACGCCATTGCGTCCATAGACCGAATATTAAAAATCTGACTTTACAGTGTTACCCGCTAGACTTTTCAGAAGATTCCGTAAACATTTTATCAAAATCGGTCCAGCCGTTGTTGAGTCCATGCGGAACATACATACACAAATCTGTTTTTATATATATATGGCATTAACGGTATAATGTAAAAATTTGATTTTTACACACCCCTCCGCCCACAGACCGAAAATCAAAAATCTGACTTTACAGCGTTATCCGCTGGGCTATTCTGAAGATTCCCTGAAAATTTCATCAAAATCGGTCCAGCCGTTTTTTATATATATAGATGGCATTAGCGGTAAAATGTAAAAATTTAATTTTGCCACGCCCCTCCGCCCACAGACCGAAAAGCAAAAATCTGACTTTACAGTGTTACCCGTTGGGCTATTCTGAAGATTCCCTGAAAATTTTATCAAAATCGGTTCAGCCGTTTTTGAGTTCATTCGGAACATACAAACATACATACATACATACATACATACATACCCACATACATACAAACATCCATTTTTATATATATAGAAGATTAAGAATTACACGTGAGTCTACTCTCAAGTTTTGCTTTTATTATCACCAACGGCCACATTCAGCATTACATGTGGCCATCAAAGTGGTATATTTTAGAGTATTTTATTATACTTGAATTTATTTTCAAAAACTTAACACGAATATTCGACTATTGTTAGTTACTGAATACGCTGGCGAACTGAAGTGCTAATGATAACCATTTAGTTTGTTGTACAAGTAGTAATATAGCTAGTGTAAGGTTTCCAATTGACACTTTTCAAACTGCTGGGAACATATTGAAATAATTGCGAAACCAATCATGTGTGAATTTTAAATGAAGGTTTGTTGCAATGCAATTTTGAAAGTGTATAACATTCTTTAAAAGTACATCTTTCTACGAGAAGGCTTCTTTTAGATTGAGTAAATATGAATTTTAAAAGGCCTAAAAAGTAAAGACCTAGCATTTTTCCCTCTAAAATTTATTTAAGAGTATACAAGTATGTGTATCTTGTACACACACATAGTTGATTATATAACTGTGTAAGTATATATATAAACTATATAAAACAAGATGTTTTTCCTTTAACTATAATATTCAAAAAGTTTTGTGACGAAACTAATTTCAAAGTAATTACGGCAAACACAAAAGTACTGATATTAGTGGAATTATAAGAATAGAAAGAACAACATATAGAACAAAAAAAAAAAGAAAAAACTAAAGAACTAACAACAAAAACAGAAACACCAATTTTCAGAAGAACTTTTAAACGAACTAACAAACTATGTATGTATTTCACACTCATTTCTAACTGAAAAACAAATATTTAAACAAATAACAACAATAATAACTACAGAAAACAGCAGTGGCAATTGCTACTAGGCAACATAAGTATTAGATATGTTGGCAACATTTTTTGAGGTGGAAATTGTTAAAGAAGATAAGCAAAAGCTAGTGAAGAAAATAAATTATTTTTTATATAGAATATACAAAAATAACAGGAATAATCATTAGTTCATTTTGAATAGTAATAATACTTAAAGAATATTAATTATAGCCTTCATCATGAGTGCCAAGTAGATAGCGGAATCGATATAGCCATGTCCGTCTATTCGACTGTAGTTCAAATTAATTTTCCAAATCCCTTAAACAAATTACAAACATGATTCAAACATCAATATATCGGCAGTTCTCTGGGCTCGGTTGCGTTATGAAATTGAGAAAACCGAATTCGAAATGGCTGAGATAGAGGAAAAAACCAACGAATATCTCGATTTTTTATTGGTTTTACTACGTCATGTACATAGAAATAATATAAAAAACAGATAAAGCTTTAATTCTTATGAATGTAAATCTTCACTAACTAAATGGAGTAAGCTTTTTATAATGGGTTATCCAGAGTCCTCTCTCACAAGTACAAAAAAACAACCACATTGTAGAATCTTTAGTATTCCATAATTTTACTGCTGTATTTGTAAACACCAAGATTAATTTATTCAATTTGATATTAAACTTTAATATTGATTGTTTTTAAAACCAAATTCAAACGAAAACATTTCAATACAATCGCTAAATATTTAGCTTAATTAAAAACAATCACAATTCTCTCTTTGATTATTTGCCTAATTGCATCTTTTTGTTTTTATTAAATACGTGTGTTTACAAATCCTGTTTATACAAACTGAAAACAATAAGATGGTTGGATTGTATGTAATTTTGTGTTGACATCAAGGTTTAATGCATTTTGATTATATCCTTTCAGTAAATCACGTTGAACTTTTGTTTAAAACATTTGTTACACCGGAAACGGAAATCAAAACGATAAAACAACAAACAACAGACAATGATGTATGTTTTTAATATGCATATTTATTATTTGTTATTGTTTAAATATAATGTTGATAAAAATATTTATAAAAACATATTTTATTTAAAAATTATGCTTGTTACTTCCTATTTCCATTTCCAGGGCCTACACAACAGATATATATGTAATTGTGGGGGGATGTAATTTTGTGATAACATTTACAAAACAAAGGAGTTGCAAGTGGGGAGCAATATATATATACACAGAGAAAACATATTCATGATAGCAACCGAATTTGTAGCCAGTCGAATGATTCTACCTTAGTGATCGAATTTTACAGTTGTGGGTACAAAATTTTGGAAGGGGTAACAAAAGTTTGGTTGCTTCAACCGAAATTCTTCTTTATGAACTGGCTTTCTGTTGCTAGAAACGAAAAATTCTATGTGTGCAACCGAATCATTCGATTGGCAACAAATTCGGTTGCTATCACGAATCTTGTTTCTCTGTGTATACATTGGAATTTTACACTTATTTTACTAATAAGTTCATACACATTTATTAAATGCATAATAATAATGGTTTCAAAGGGGATTTCAATAGGTACATTTATTTCAGGCGGAAATTTACGCCATCCTTATATGCACCAACGAAGGCTTAAGAATGAGATTAAGGAATGCTAGGATATTTGTTATGTCCGATAGCCAGGCTGCTCTTAGAGCATTATCATCATATGAGGTCTGGTGTTGTTATGGACTGCTGGATGTCCTTGAAAGCAATCGGTGCACATAATAAGCTCACATTGAGCTGGGTGCCTGGCCATCAAGGTCATGCTGGCAATAAACGCGCTGATTGTCTTGCCAACAGTTGCGCCCGACGCCCTTTTATAGTTTCTGAACCATTCTTTGGTATCCCACGTGAATACACTTTGGAACGTATTTGTTCCTGGTTTGAGTCAGTATTTGCTAAATTTTGGAGCAATTTACCAGAACTAAGACAGTCCAAACGGTTCACTATCGTAACCAGACGTACATCCCAGTCATTACTTTTGCTCGGTAAGGTTGACTTGACTAAGGTATTACCAATTTATTTTAGGTAATGTCGTGAGCGAGCAGTGTATGTTTTGTGAACTTAATGGTGAAACCTGTGAAAATGTTCAATACAACTGCGCAATGTTGGCAACGTGCACAACTGAATGGCTCGGAAGGGCTCTTATGGCCTCGGGGGAAGTAACTGATCTATAATTGGCTTCATACGTAGCCTAAATCTATTGGGTTGAAAAATCTTAGGCTGCACAAAAGATCCTATGGCTCGTAGTGCGTATAGCCTCATAATAATAATAATGGTTTTAAATAGAAAATCTAGGTGAAGTATGACAAATTTGTTTTCAAATCAGACAGGAAATACTCAAAGCTGATCATTAACTAACTAAGCAACTAATTAACTAACTAACTTAACTGTGTTAGCTATGACCTTTCCCCATCTTTCTGGCAACATATGAATTTCGAGCCAAAAGAACGAATCCAACCAATTTCGGATACTCTGCCCTGCATCGCTCGAAACAAGTTGTATTTGGACTGGGCAAGATCTACACTATAAGGCGGGTGAGGCAAAACTTCCCATCAACTTCTTTCTAAATAGTTTTTAAAAAATTGCAACATGTGGCCTAGCATTGTCATGATGGAATATTACGGTTTCATGTCTGGCCGCATATTCTGGATGTTTATCGGCTAATGCTCGCTTCAAACGAATCAATTCTGTTCGGTACAGGATCCATGTGTTAGTCTGGCTAGATTTCAGTAGCTCATAATAAATAGGATCCTTTTGGTTCCACCAAATACAGAGTATTACCTTGGCGCTATGGATATTTGGTTTTGGTGCCGATTCGTCTGGATGGCCTGGCTTCACATACGATCTCCTGCGCTTCGTGTTATCGTAAAGGATCCATTTTTCATCACTAGTACTGACTCGTTGCAAAAATTATTTTCTTTTATAGCGTTCAAGCATAATTTAAGATTTAAGGTCTCTTAGCTTCAATTCGTATAGTTTCCAATTTCCCTGCTTTTGGATGAATCCTGCTAGTCCTTAGACGTTTTGGAATTGCTGGTTGAGTAGCTTCCAATAATTTTGAAAGCTCTTGTTGAGTGTGACAACAGTCTTCAAGGAGTAATGCCTTCAATTCTTGGTTTTCAAACTTTTTTGGCTGGCCTTGGCCATGTCAGAATCACCACTTCTTAACCGAACAAACCAACTCTTGCACGTTAAAACCGATGAAATACATTCACCATAAGCTTCGGTGAGCAATCGGTATGCTTCAAGGGCACTTTTTTTCAAATTAATGATGTAAAGCAAAACTTCTCACATATGACGCTTTGTGTACACACAACTCGACATTAAAAAATAAATAATAAATGACAGATATGTACTATTATTCAAAAACTATGCCATCTATTGTAAATCTCGTATTTTTAAATCATACACGAAAAATTGGATCCTCTTCGGTTCCTCTTAAATACAAGTGATTTAATCAACATTTTCATTATCTTTTTATAATTTTAAAAATTATATAAAAATAAAAATTTTTCCAACTCCATTTACAACATGTACGCAAAGGTATTCATTTAATTGCAGTCTTTCTTTATGCTATAATAATTCACCAAATATGCTACCGCATTTTTTAACAATTACAATAGTTCTTTATAAACAAAGAACAGCGAGAGAAAAAAGTAAGAAACATTTTTCGAATATATATATGTTTTCAATAAAAATTTCAAACATGAATTCCAATAAGGTGGATAAAGAAAAGAAGATTAATATATTGTATGTGATATTAGGGTAGTTTACTACGTGGAAATATACGAGCTTTTACTTTTATTAAATGAATCGTAAAGGAATTGTGTTTGTCGGCAATAGTTTTTTCAGGAAATCGCTGAAATATCACTTATCATGCCTTTCTGTAAAATATTTGATTAAAATGAACGTGCTTTAAGATAATTTTATACATTTCCAACCTCCCTAATACACATTTCTGTACATTCGAGTATTAAAAAACTAAAGTACAATGTCAATAACTAAAGAAAAGTACAAGGTATTAACTCGCTTTATACAAAGTACTTAAATGTTGCATACTCACGTACACACATATACGCATACTCAAACACATGTGAACATAATAAGCTGTACCCGAAAAAAAGAAATTATGAGAAAAAAACGAAATCCTTACAGCTTAAAATGTGGAAAATATGCTTTATAGTTGGTAAACATTACACTCTTATATATGTATGAATATTAAAACTATACATGTGTGGTTAACAAAGTAGTACAAGTATTGAACATCATTTTAACCATTAATCCTTTAACATATACACACATACACTATGTTTTACTACGAGTGTGTATGTGTTTGTAGGAATGTCTTTTGAATATGTTCTTGTGCATGCGAGAGCTTAAGTTTAAAACAAGAAAACTGAAACTGGATGTAAAAATAATGTAGTTGTTTGTAATAATGCTGGAACAAAAGAGAAAATTTAAACAATGTGTAGTGGGGACTTCAATCTAAGAATTCTGTGTATATTGGTGTGAAAGTTATATTTTCGTCCTTTGGTACAATCTTTAAATGAAGTAAGCTTGTAATAGTAAAAAGCATAAATTGGTATCTAGCATTGGTTCAATTTACTGTATAAAACTGCGATGGTAGCAAAATTGAACCCATTTTCTAGCAATTTCATAATTATAATCACACTACAAATAATATGTAGCACATTATTTTATTACTTCAAAATATTTTTAAGACCAGGTGAAATTTTGTCGAGAAATTCTTTCTTTCTTTACAAATTTTTAAGCTTTTTAAGCAACTTTTAGCTTCAGGATTGAAGGACAAAATTAATGTTTGTCAGAGTACGAGTTAGCAAGTCGCAGAATAATTTTGCCCAAGAAGAAAATCTTACTTACTTGCTAATTGACAGTTCACAACGTAGTCTTAAATCCCTGACTTTATTTCTAAAATTTACAGGTTATACAAAGTTTTCCAATAGGGACTTCCAAGCAGTTGATTGCGGCCATATTGTTGAAACTACATCTGTCGAACTGGCTGTCTTTACTCAGTTTGTTTTGTAAAATCACCATGGATTCATATAGCAATCAAAAACACGTGCAAATGGCAAAATTGTTTTTTTTTTTTTTTTTTCAAAATGGGTTATATGTCCATCAGCACGTTGTTATCAAGATATCTGAGCATCTTACGAGGGTGGTAAGCAAGTCCACGACTTTTCGAATTTCCTGGCTCTTCCAGGAGCAACACAGGCATCTTTCAGTTGACTCCTGTCAAAATTTTAACAAGCTGTGTCGTTTAGTTTGAGCCATTGATAGCAGACTACCTATGAGTTTCCTCTGCTCAGTGATGGAAAAAAACCATCACTCGAATAAAGGTTAAACTTGATAAATACTATGAGAACTCTGCACCATTAATTTCAATGTGGTCGCACAAGCATATATATATATATATATATGCTTGTGCGAGTAAACGAGTATATGTTTGTGACAGCCATTTGTATGATGAAGGACTTACCATATTATGTTGCTCTCGGCTTATGGATATCACAATCTGAGAAAAACATATTATAATAAAATTATTCATTATAAAAATGGTTGTCACAAACATATATTTGTTTACTGTAAACATATATATGGTTGGTACAATCACGTGAATCGTAAATTAACCATATTATTGGTACCACAATCATATAAATAGCTACTGTGACTATAATATTGTTAAAAATATTGAAATGGTTACAGTAAACATGCACAACTATATTCTTTTTTTCTGTGTGTAATTGAGATATCTATACCAGATACAATTGAAGAAAATTCACGATATGATGTTTTCCGATCGGAGATTGAAAGGGCAAGAGATTGTGGAAACCATCGGCATCAAACACTGCTCAAAGGTTTCAATTTCGAATGATCACTTGGGTATGAGAAAGGTTTCCTCAAGATGGGTGCCGAATTTGCTCACAATCGATTATGTTTATACAATCGTGTGACAAATATATTTGGCGTTGTGCAACCGCAATATTGTTTAGTATTTGCACCGTTTCGTAACGGTGTACGAAACATGGATCCACCAAACTACACCAGAGGCCAAACAGGCCAAATCGATCATCAACTACCTATTTTGATGACCTTGACAAATCTTATTTTTGGAGGGGATCAAAAAATTTGTGTAACGTTGGAAAAAGTGTATAGTGCCCAAAGGAGACTATGTTGAAAAATAAAATGTCTTTTTATCCAATACCCTGCGTTTCATTCAAAAACTCACGAACTTATTGACCCGCCCTCGTAAGTCTACATATATATACTTTTGCTACTCATGGTGAAGGGTATAAAAAACATTTCTGAGAAACACAGTGTCCGAGTGTCCAGTGACCAAAAATGATATTTCGAAATATATGATCTTAATTTTGGTATTTAAGTTATATTTAAATCTATTACAAAATAGCTTTAGAAAATATTTTGCATTCATTTAGTAAATGATTAAATACAAAACCAAGTTAAATATAAAGGAAATCACTTCAATTAAATTTGGATTTAATTTGAGTTAATAAATATTTAATCATTCAAAGATTGGCTGTGTTCTTTTATGAGTTTGAGTATAAACGACGAGTCAATTATATTCAAATAAGTGTCTTTGAATGCAGCTTTTGGAAATTATGAATTGCTGGCATTTTATAATTGGAAATAAGTTTGGAAATAAGTGCTTTGAGTGCAAATTTTACATGTATTTTGTTTTTATTACAATAACAAAACACATGTTAAATTTCCACTCAAAGTACTCGTTTGGATTAGAAAAACAGCACATTAACCAATTAAAAACCATGACAATTTTAAATTAAAAATTTTAAAATTCATTTTTTTATTTAAACTAAAATACGGTCAAGGAACATAGAAAACATAAAAAATTTACTAAAAAATTTTAGGAACCGTGTTTTTGGGGCTGTACCCGATTGGGTACAATGGCGTAAAGTGTAAGCTATTTTTATAATATGTGAACATTTTTAAGCCATTACTTTTCCAACACGTTACGTAACATCGCATTGTTCAGACAACCATCTTATTTTATTATGGCATTCACCGCATCGTATTAGGATTTTTTGTCCTTTTAAGAAATTGGTTTCAGGAGAAGTTGCGACACCAGAAGCCAGTGTAGTTTGTATAAGGGTATAACTTTAGCCATTTTGTCAATAGCGTCTAAATTTCGGAAACAATTAGAGTGCGAGTATCCTCCCAGAGCTGCCAATACATATCATCACATATCATACTCAAGAATATTTTCAAATCTTCTGCGTTGAAGTATGAATTGTGCTTAATAGCTTGCGATGCATAAATGCAAGTTTCCTCAATGATTAAATTCACAACCTTTTCCCATTCAAGTCTGAAATAATATTGAGTTCATTTAAAAAAAAAAAACATCACATGGTGTTATTCTTGAGGACATTATTGTCTGTCGGAACTGGTCAAGTGGAACATCATCTTCGCTATTACTGTCACAAAATACTTCTATTTCACTAGGTATATCATTTGGCATGCGAACTACAACCATATCCTCAGCAACACCTTTATCTTCATCCACATTACAGTCCGGATCTGATAAAATAATAGCTATATCAAAATTGTGATGATCATATTTTTCCATAAAATCTAGTTCTTAAAACAATTGCATTAGAAAATTGACGCTTTGATGGCTTAAAATTCTATTTTAGTGTAAGAAAAATCTTAAAAAATAACACATATTAAGTCATTGTACCCAATTGGGTACACCGATTTTCTACTCACATAACTTTGTTCAAAAAAATAGTTTTTCTTATAAATTTATATAAAATGTACGCACAATCAATCTTCTTCAAAAAACTATAAAAAACTCTTGCTTTCATAAAACTGGATTTGCTCTACGCAGCTCAATTGACCTTGCTAATATTCAAAAAAAAATATACAGCATTACAAAAACAGGACAAAATACACCTTAACAGTATTATTTTTTAACAATTTTTATATGTGTTGTTTTAAAGCACAGTGTGTTGAATGTAAAAGCAAAATAAACGTTGTCAAATGTATCTTGTAAAAAAATGTATGCGTTTTGAATATTGCCTTTTTTCTGTACTCAAGCAGCTAAAATGGCTGGGAATGGGTTAATGAATTACGCTCAATTTGGTGTAATTTTGCACTAACTAATTGGAAACTCAGTTTACCAGTAACTTAAAACTTATATCTGGTGAAAAAAATTTCTCAATTAAATTAACCGCAGTCAACAAAAGTTACAATTTCTCGGATAGAACTATTGTATAAACTGGTAATATTTATTAAAAATTTCAAGCATTTGTAAGTGTTTATGTGATAATAGTAAACATAATTAAATGTCAAAGAAACATTTTGTACATTTTAAGTTTTACACTTATATTAAGCATCATTTAAAATAACCATATAATAAGATTATTGAAAAGCCGATTTGAAAACATATTTTTAAAAAAGCTACTGTTACAACTATTTCCATAAAAGAATCTTTAAAAAATGCACAATTTTAATAAAGAAAATTACATAAAGACTTAAAATGAGAAAAACTATATTTATTTTTGATTGGCTTATGCTTGAAAAAGAAGCACACAACCAGGTAGATACAAAAATCTATATATATGTAACATTTTCAATTTACAAGTGCAACACTAACATGCAGCTGATGCTCTAGCATAAAGGTACTAATACACATGTGTACATATTTAACATAAAAGATATTTAACAAAAAACTTAAGCACTTACACGCATATACATACATACATACATATTTATTTGCAATATTGAACAATACAGTTTTTATGGAAATGTTTTGCTCATACATTGTGCACTTGTGTATTTCACAATAGTATACTATAGTTGTGTAAAAATGGCGTAAAAAAGCTGTAATATACTAGAGTAGTTGCCATTGTACAATGAACATGTGTGTAATAGTTAATAGTAGCTGTTGTTGTTGTAGTTGCATGGCAGTACATTCTACATGCCACAATATTTATTTATTTTTGCAAAAACTATATTCACATATTGTCATACCAGAAAAAAAAATTATATATACAATATTTTAATGTTTTTTCAGGTAGATGATTGTCAGCATAAATATACAAAAACAGCAATGTTGAAATAAAAGCAAACTTCAATTGTAACAGTATCTTAACTTTTTAAATAAATTGGCAAAGTAAATTCCATTATATTGCATTAAGTATTAAAAAAGGTTTAGGAAAACCTTAAATATTTTCTTACATTTTCTCTTAACTGCTATATTTTTAACGAACACTGTCATTACTCCTCTTGTAACAATAGATGAGCAACAACAAGAAAAATTGTTTTTCAACTACTATAACAACCAGGTACAAAAACACACATATGTACATCGGCTTCAGTAAACGTTTCAACCATTTATGTATAACTTTTTTCTACTAACTTTTCCTTTATTTATTTTAATTTTTTTTTCACTAAATACAACCATAAAATCAAGTGAGAATGTATAGTCGGCCTTAGGATGCCCTACACCGAGTATATGAACAAAAATTGGTTTCTTTAAATATTTAATTTGTTTTCACGTATCACATTGTTTCAAGATGTCGAAAGAAAAATTAGTCGAAAAAATTTGTGTTGTTACGAATGTGCAATAGCGATTTGAATTTAACGGTCTGTAACGACTGCCTGCAACATTCATCAAGTTTATAAATACGTCCATCAGTAGAAGGTTCTACTTATCAACAATGTTGATAGCATGTGGTTATTAGTATTGTTTGTAAGTATGGCAACACTGCATGTTTAAGCTGCTAACATTAACATCGAAAGGTCTAGAATTCGAATGTACTAGTTTGTCCGTTAAGAGCATTGCAGAAGATTCCCGAAAGATGGCGTGTGTATAAATAGTGGCAGAGGTTGCAGTCGTGAGAGAGTTCATCATTGACGCTGTTAAAGTTAACATCAACTGTCGTGTACATTTGAGTTTGTACATTATTTAGTGTGTGTGCATTTCTGCGAATTGATAAACGTGTATAAAGACACTGAGTGACTACTTGAACTGTTGTTGTTGTAGATTTTAAATAAATAAAGAGTTGTTACAATTTTAAACTTCTAGAACTGCTTTTATTTGCAAAAATATCCGGTTTATTTAAAGGAAATAAACCAACAGTTTGAAATACTCAGTTTTTAAAATTATTTCCAATAGTTTTTATACAAATTTGTTAGATTCATTTTTCTTTCGACATTATGAAACAGGCCTTTGGTCTGCTTCATTTATTTGCCATTTGATGTTCTTTGTTTGACCATATATGCGAGGGCGAGTCAAAAAGCCCGTAAATTTTTGAATGAAACACAGGTTTTTGAATAAAAATTCATTTTACTTTTTAACATGGTCGCCTTCTAGCTCTAAGTACTTTGTCCAAAGTTTCTCCAATTTTTTTATCCCTTTCCAAAAATTTTATTTGTCGAGGTTATCAAAATAGATATTTGTTTGTAAGATGGTTTCATCGTTGGATTCAAATCTATTTGCGCCGAGCAATTTCTTCAGGTTTAGAAACCAGAAATAGTCAGTCGGAGCTAAATCCAGAGAATATAGTGGATGGGGGAGCAATTTGTAGCCTAACTCATGATGAAACTTAGAATTATTTCTTTGACAAATGCAGTCGTTTTTTTCAACTTCACATTAAATCACTCTAATCAGTTAGCATAATATTCGAAATTTATAGTTTTTCTTTTTAAGGGTAGTTAATGTGGACTATACCGCGAGCTTTTCAAAAAACTGTTGCCATAACAAATCCACCTCGGCCATCTTTGAGATGCTTACGGCTTACAATCTCTCGCTCTTTTAATGCGGTCGTCTTTTTTTAAACTTAACATTTAATCAATGCAATCAGTTCGCATAATATTCGCCATCAGTTGGTTTTCCCATTGATGGTAGTCAATGTGGATTATACTGCATGCATCCCAACCTCGGCCTTCTTTGATAAACCCTTTGTTTTGATTACTTTTTGGTCTCCGGTGTCTTCTGATAGCCCCGTCTACGGTTACCAAACGGGTCCAAAACTCGACCATATTTCAGTTGAACAACACCAAATTCTGCTGCGAATTTGTCACACGATTGCGTTTGTAGTCGATTCTGAGCAAACGAGGAATGCTTCTTGCGGAAAGCTTTCTCCTACCAAAGTGATCATTCAAAACTTAAACCACTGAGATATTTGAGATGCCTACGGTTTTCATAATCTCTCGCACTTTCAATCTGCGATCGGTAAACAGGATATCCACAACGTTCAACATCTTTCGTGCTTCTACGATCACAACGAAATTCTGTAAACCACTTTTTCACCAAGGAAATTGATGGTGCAGAGTTACCATTGTATTCATTAAGTGCAGCAGTAGTTTGAGTAATGTTTTTTTCCGCAAAAAAAAAATCCGATTTCGATTTTCTCTTCAAGTCGTGCGGTAGTCTGCTATCGATGGCTGTCAAACACAAACTAAATGTAGCAGTCAAGTGTCAGATGCCTGCTAATAGGCATGATTCTGTTAAATTCTATTTAGATACTAGCATTTGAAGACACTTACTTTTGTTTGTAAAAGTGATTTTCGGAAGTGGGAATTATATGGGAGCTATAACTAATTATGAACCGATCGTCATAAAATTAGTTGGCGTAATTTTTGTGTATATTTACACTCGAATTTTGTTTGGATATCAACGTTTTCAAAACACATATGTTGGTTAAAATGAAGTGAGCTTTATATTGGGAGCCACGAGTAAGTATGAACCGATTGTCAAAAATTAGGTGGCATGATTTGTGTATATATGAAACTTATTTAAGTTAAACTTTATTTGGCTACTAACATTTGTTAGTCTTTTATGTTTATTAAAGATGTTTTCGGAAGCAGGCCTTATTTGGGAGTTATGACTACTTATGGACCGATCAACAGTGGGGCAGAATCAAAATTTTTTGGAAATAAATCTGGTATTTCTAAACGGCTGGTCCGATCGGGATAAAATGTGACATGAGTGTAGCCAAGGAGTATTCGAGTTTAAGTTATTAAATGGACCCTACAAATATTCCAGGGGCGGCAGTATAGGGGTTCAAATTAGGGTACCATCGACATGTAAAATATTTAAACATATGCCATTTTTTTGTTTCCCATTCGATTTCAAAGATTTGTATATTTTTAAAAAGCGCTTAGCTACGGCTTACTTTTGGACCGAATGGACTTAAATTTCTTTTGTTAGTTAGACAACTAAATTGCCAATAATATACAAAATATTTCAGGACAATATCAATTATGGATCCAAAAATAAACTATTTTCAATTTAAAAATTCAAAAAATCGAATGGGAACCAAAAAAATGGCACGTGTTTAAAAATGTTACATGTCAATGGTACCCTAATTTGAGCCCCTTTAGCGCCGCCCCTGGAGCATTTGTAGTTTCCATTTTAATAACTTAAACTTGAATATCACTTGACTATACCCATGTCAAATTTTATCTCGATCGGACCAACCGTTTAGAAATGCCAGATTTATTTCCAAAAACTTTTGATTCTGGCCCACTGTGCGATCGTTATAGAATTATGTGGTATGATTTGTGTATATATGAATCTTTTTCGTGTTGAATTTGATTTGGATACCAATATCTTCAAATATTTATAATCGTTAAAGGAATTTTCGGAGGTGGACCTTACATGGAAGCTACGACTAATTATTGGCACAAAATTTTTGAATGAGATTTCTTTTTATATAAAACTTATATGTGAAGAAATTTGTTTCTATACCTATACAAGTCAGACATTTATGATCGATAAAGTACTATTTCGGGAGAACATTTCTAGGGAAAATAATGGATAGCATCTTTCAAAATTCAATAGGCTTCGTCCTAGAATCAATAAAGTAGCCAAATTTAATTGCAAGGTTTATATTTACGGACGGACATCGCTCAATCGACTCATAAAATGACTCTGAGCAGATTGGTAAACTTTAAGTTGGATATTGGGACAATAATTTAGAACGTTACAAACATCTGCATAACCCAACATGCCCTCCCCACTATGGTGTATAGGGTATAACAACTTTTACTAGAGAATAGCAACAACTACAAAAAATAAAAATGTGTTATCCAACAGTTTCAATTTAATAGAAACGTTTAAATATTTAAAAATATTTATTTAGTCCCTTTTTTTCTATTTAAACTTACACAATATTTCTGTATGTATTCACTACACTCATTGGAAGTTCAGCACTCTATTTTTTTTTTTAATTTCTCCATAGACAAATTAAAATTTCATGATTTTAATTGAAGTTTAACCAATGTTGCGTATACGTAATATATGAAGCGAATTAATGTTGCTTATAACAGTTTGAGTGAAATGGGTATGAGAGTGCTTTATGTGGATATATAGTGACTTAAATACATGTATAAATATTTAAAATGTTTAAATTAACAAATTAAAAATGTGGAAGGGTAGATGTGTAGATATTGAAGGAGTTTTTTTGAAGATATGTATCTATTTTAAGTGTATTTAATGGATGGATAAAAATAGTTATATAGAAACTTTTGGAGTATAAGTTTCAATTTAAATATTTGTATTGAGAAATTGTTTAATGAAACAAAATTGCTTAATTACTAAAAGATATATTTTATGTTTGTTAATTTAAAATTGAATTGCTCGTATTCTTAGCCTTATTATTTGTGACAATTTAAATCCATAACCATTGTTACCTTCTTATAAATTTTATTGGAAATACAATTTTATCAATGCATTAATGAACATTTATAATACTTACTAGCTGAACCGGCAAACGTATTATTTCTAGTGAATATTTTGGTTGTTAAATAAAAAATAACGAATGTGTTCTAAGTAAATTTGACATTTTAGGAATTTTTGATGCCAAATGAAGAGAAATACAAACAAAATTTTTTGGCGAAAAATATTTAAAAAATGGGTGGATAGGGACATCCTAATGACATAGCGGTATGAAATGTACTTTACGACCTATTCTCTTTCCTACCAAAAATATATAAAAAATTTTAAATATGTATTGATATTTGGATATTGCTCATACAAAATACTAAAATCTCGCCTAAAAAATGGGTGGGTGAGGGTCGGTTGATGAAAATTTGGGATTAAAGGTAATTTTGAATGCCAAATAAAAAAAATGCGAATAAAAAGATTTTGGCAAAAGAAATTGTAAATACAAATTCTGGATAGGGACACCCTCATGACCTAGCGGCATGAAATATACTTGACGACCTATTCTCATAGCTCCCATATATACATACAAAATTTCATAAAAATCTGTCGTTTCGGAGGAGTTCAAACACAAACATTGTGACACGAGATTTTTATATATTAGATTTCTGTAAATACTGTTCGGAAATCGAGGGTGGGTGAAACCAAAGCCCAAAAATGAATTTCGAAACCTCGGATTTTTTGAAATACGTATTTTTTTACAAAATATTCAAGAATCGAGGCAAATTAAAATTAATTTCCTCCAGCCAAATGTGTATGTGACGGTTTAATTTTTGAGTGCCGCCAGAGGGAGCCTTCACAATTTTTTGGATTTTATCACCTTTTGTTTGAATTGTTTGACGAATATTTGACTTTCTCATAATAAAATGGTTTCTTCGGTTTTTTGGAATTACTTACCTCTTAATGTGGCGATTAATATCTGTAAAAAAGGAAAATAAATTTAATTAGATAATAATTCTTTTAATTTATGTTTTTTAAATTACACTGTACAACATAAAAAAAATTAAAAGTTCTGGCCTATAAATTTTGATAGAGGAGACAAGAAAAGAAAAGACACGTGTATCGGCGTTTCGAAAGTTTACATCCAAATTTTATTTAGGGGGCATCAAGACAGCTTTTTGCCGTTCTTTTCAGTAAAATATGATAATACGTTTGCTTATTGCAATGATATTAAAGGAATAATGAATGCAATGACTTTTGAGTATAACCACGAGGACTGCAGTAGATTTATTGATTCATCTAAGAAAAGTCAAAAAGCTGTACTTCTGTATTACGATAATACCAAACATCATATTGCAATTGCCTATGGAATGAACTATACGGTTGCCTGGTTATCGGGTTATTTCTACAACAAAAAAATTCATTGAAAAATATAACCAACTTTGCCCATCCTATTCCTATGTTTATAGCTTATGTGGTTATCTGCTTATTTCTAGTGTTGGAAAATAATAAAAAATTGTTTAAAAAAATTGATTTGAATTTTATTTATTTGTTTTTATTTTTGTTTTATGTTTATTCTATTTTTAGTTTTGTAATAAAAAACTTGAATGAAAATGAGATTGGAATCACCTAAATTCATTCTTCCTCACTAAATAAATACTGTGGCATCGTGATAGCTTCCTGGGCTACCCACATATGCGTGTAATATGCTTAGTATACACAACATGAAACTTATTAGAGTAAATTTGTTGGCGGAAATCTTCAAATATGATAGCAAAGTCGCCGACGCACTGCCATATTAGTCCAAATCCTGTAATTTATTTTAAAATAGTCCTTTCGTAATTTTATTCAGACAACCATCATCTGCCATTTTATATACTATTGCAATTTTTCGTACTGAAGCACTCTACAACCGCGTGCTTAGATGGTACGGGCAGTTGTAAATTCGATCATGTACCTTTAAAAATTAAATCCTTTGAAAATATATTTTTAGAAGATTTATGACACTATTCGGCACTGGTACGTGTCTACTGTATCTATATATGTGAAAAATATATGAAGCCCTGTTGTGACTTAAAAGTCGTTACATTCCTTTCAGGTATGCAGGCCGGATACGTTAAGTATGGATGCTTTTTTATGCACTTGTAATTGACAAACGTAACTTTATATTCCGGTGTAGTATATTTACCGCAGATATAGCAAAACAAATAAAATTTTTCGAAACATCTGGAAATTTTTGGGGTACAAAAATGGATGATTATATGAACTAGTGTATGTATGTATGTTCCGAATGAACTCAAAAACGGTTAGACCGATTTTGATGAAATTTTCAGGAATACATTCCAACACTTTTCTGGTAATAAAAGTTCTTTTATATTATCAGTCGATGATAACCAATTTAGTTTACTCTTGCATGAATAAGAAATTTACATATGAAATCTATTAATAAAAATAATATTTTGAATAATCCGAATTCCACTTTTTTATAAAAAGTAACGGTTTTATTAAAAAAAAATTGTTTTCGAAAGGGCATTTAGGGCCGCAAAAACGGGATAAGATCGAGAATCACATCGCAGTGCATCTCCAATGAGTGCTGAGAGACACCTCAACAGCACATCGAAAGACTAAAAGCCAATCGCTCCCGAATGGCTCGATCAAGAGAAAGAATCGATTTAAAGCTGCCGGCATTTTATTACAATAAGTATGACGACTACAGGAATCACAAGGACGTATTGGGATTTCGTTCCCGAACTTCTGCCAATTGCAAATGAATATTCAAGCCGTTGTCGACAAGGGCGCCCAAGTATTACAACCAACTACAAAAATTCGGATTGGCTGTGGGAGCATGCAATTTTGACACCAACAAATTATGATGTTAACAAGTTCAATAAGCAAATACAATTGAAACTACCTGGCGACACAACAATATAATGAACGAAGAAGAAGCCGTCGATTATCCTACTGAATTTTTGAATTCATTGGAACCAGCCGGACTACCACCACATGTATTGATATTGTAGGTTGTATCACCGACTTTGTACGACACTGTGTATTAAAATCGATATGCAATATAAAACAGATGTTTTCTATGGGCCAGCAACGGGGACCGGTTTCAGCTAGTTCTTAATAAATGTAAAATTAACCCCAAGCTCTCTTTTGTTATATCTTATTTCTGACTTTCTGGTTGAGTTTTCTGTTTTGGTGTATTCGCGGTTAATATTTTTCGGAACCTTCTAACTCCTTAAATTCCTGTTTTAATGGTGTGTTTTGTTCTTTTTTAGAAAAAGGACGAAAAGACCCATACCTTGAGGAGTTAGAGGGTTAACATATTTAACACAAATTTTTTCCGTAATATTTTACATAAATTTCCTGAACACATTATATACCTCAAATCTAAAGGTCACATGTTTTCTTATGCCGATTACCAATAAGAATGTTTCAGAGCTGGGAAACTTTAACCCCCCTCAAATGAAATTCGGATGTAAACTTTCAAAACGCCGATACAATTGTCTTCTTTTGGCTCCTCTAACAAAATATACAGGCTGGACCTTATAATTTTGGAAAAAAAAACTTGATTTTGTTGTACAGTGTTATTTAGTTTTCAGTGTAAAAATTACAATAAACCTATATAAATAGCTCTTGGTTCATGGTTTTTTATAATACATTACTGTAACACTTAAAATGTAATTTAATAAATACCCAGCAAAAAATTGATTTTGGACGATATAGGAATTGTTATTGCTTCTATGCAGTTTGCTTTTCACTATATTTAGCTTTTAAAATGGTTTAACATACAGTAAAGCAAGCATAAGAACTGCCTACTACTTGCTGGAAGCAATAATACCTAAAATGGTAGAGCCTCTAGCCTCAAACATCATTTTAAAACCACTATATTTCCCTCTATCCTTACTAAAATAGCTTAAAGCTGTGTTGTCGAATTAACAGATAAAATGTGTCTTTCAACATGATACGAGTAATGTATATGCATTTGTTTACTCTAATATCCCAGCAGTTCTATCTAAGTGTCCCAAACTAGTGGTTTTACGCTTAATTAGAGTAACAACTAGTTGCAGAATCAGCAATGTGACTAACTATTTTAACAAGCGCGAGACCTAGGCGGAATTTTAATTGACCTTTCGTAAATTACAAAAGGGCTTACCATCAGCGCTTTTATAATGTGAAGTTTCTATTGGATAGCATGTATAAAGTAACCAATTGATTTCTCTCTGCATTACAAAGAGCACGTACATCTGAAATGATGCTAAAGTTTAAAACTTACAGTCAGCCAAGCAATTAGATATTAGAGAGTCTCACTCTCTAACTTCATCTGTAGTCCATGGAGAACTGCTGGGATGTATTATAATATATGTGTGATTAAGGCATAATTAATCATTTTGTAAATATTTGAATACCTATAGTAAAAACATGCCACATATTGATATATTTTATGTATAAACAAAACTCTCATTAGATTCAGCTCTATTGTCTTTTTGTGTGTGTTAAATAAACCATAATACAAAGAGTGTTTTTATTAAGATTATAACTTATATTAATAAGAGTCTTTCAGCTAACATTTTACTCATATGAACAGCTAAAATGTAGATGGGCTCACGAAAGATAATGTTGACCCAAATAAGCCATAAAGAATACCTTATATATGCACTCTGTGAAGAAACTTAATTCCCCAATTTACATTATTCCATTGGTTCTAGAATGATTCCAAAGTCCTAGAATGAAAATTTTCGAAATTGTTTTTTAAAATATTTTTTTTAAAATTAGTTTCTTAAAATTTCTCAGAAGAGACGACCGAAAATGCGATTAAATATTTGAGTACGAGCCAGTCTAATGTACAGTTGAGATGTTCATATATCAAGTATGTTGATTAATCAGTCAATCAATCAAAAGTGTTTGAAGAACTGATGGCAAGCCTTTTCATTTGTATTTTCTTTGGAGCTGCTTTTAAGGAAAATTAATTTCTTTGTAAGATGTGTCTTAGATCTTTAAAGGCTTTTCTTTTAGTTGACAAGAAGAAAAATATTTTCTACTAATATGATTAAATATGATATAATTTGATATTTTTGTTAAGCTGCTTACAGCATTTGAAAGCACTGAGGCAATATGCTCAAAACCTATTTGTATTTGGAGATAATTAGATTAAAAAAATATTTTCCAAACACGAAACATTATAGTACAGGAACTAGTAAATTTTAAACTTCGTTTTAAATTAAGCTTTAATAAATTATAAAATTGCCATTATTGCAAAAAATTAAATTTACATTCTGTAAAAGTCAGTGGTTGATGAAAACACTGTTTCATTTAGGTTCTAATGATAAACCTTTAACAAAGATTTTTATTCTAAAATACAACATATAAATCTTATATGTATCAAAAATTCCACTCAGGTTTCAAATAAAGTAAACCCCTACTTCTTTCATATTACGCTTTTACACATTTGACAGATGATCCAAAAGGTAACACAAACGTGATAAAATGTCATATACAGGTTGCCTACACACACCAAAAATTACAACACAGCAATAGTGGCGTTGTAATAATATGTTGGTTGGTTGGCGGTATACTCAACAGCAACATGTTGTTTACTGATACTGTTGATACACTCTTCCAGTGGCTGCTTGAAAAGACTGTAACATAACACAAATACTAAAAAGATTTTGTTTCCGTTCCATACAGCACTTTTGTTTTATTTTGGTTTTCCCAACTACTTACTAAAGAAAAGGGCGTTGTCGTCTATTATGTTAAACAAAAGTAAACAGTCAACCAAAAAGCACAAAATGTGTAAAAGACATCTAGAAAAAATAATACAAAATAAATATCTGCAAGAATTATATATAATATATATAGATTAATATATGTATATTAAAAAGAATAGCATCATCAAAAAAGAATAACGGAATTTACAAACCTATACGTGCCAATATACTACAGTGGAGTACTATCAAACAATTTCTAAATTAAATATGCTTTTTCAATGTATTGTCATCATGACATGAAGAACAATATAAAACACTTGGGATTAAATTCATATAGAAACAGCTAAAATAGGATTCATGCCAAACACCGTAAGGAAAATTTATTTAAATTTTTTTAGTATTTATCGTATGCCTTTAAATACTCCTAGTTTAAGTTGTGGGATAATAAGTAGCACTGGTTGAAAGTCTTGGTTTATCATCGATCGCTGACTTCCTGCTAGTCCTATTTTAGGGTCAATCAGAGGTCTTTAAATAGGCCTAGTATAGCTTCAATCCCAGGTCATTAAGTACTCCCAGTTAGCTTCAATCGTAGCCTTTTAAAAGGTCGTAGTTTAGCTGAAATTGTATGTTTGTAAGTAGTCCTAGTTTTGTTTCAATCGTTGGCCACTAAGTAGACTTGGCTTAGCAATAACTTAGCTGAAATCGTAGGTGTTAAAGTAATTCTACTTTAGCTTCAGTCGAATGTTTTTTAAGTAATCCTAGTTTAGCTCAAATCGTACTAAGAAGTAAACTTAGTTTGGCTACAATAGTAGGCCTTCAAGTAGTCTTAGTTAAACTTCGATCTGAGGTCTTTAAGTAGTTTTGGTTCAGCTTCTATCGGAGGTCTTTAAGTAGATTTAGTTAAACTTCAATCTTTAAATATTCTTAGTTAAGCTTCGATCGGAGGCATTTCGGTAGCATTAATTAAGCTTCAATCGTAAGTAATTAAGTAGTCTTAATTCAGCTTCAATCAGAAGTCTTTAAGAAGTGTAAGCTTCAGTCGGAGGTCTTCAAATAGTCTAAGTTAAGCTTCAACCGTAATCTTCAATCGTAGGTATTTAAGCAACCTTTGTTTTCTCCATATGAAATCCTTTACGAAGTCGATGTATAGCTTCAATCGTAGGATTTTGCATCATCCTAGATTGGCTTTAAATACAGCTCTTGAAAAAATAATTGATTAGCTTCAATAATAGATCTTGCGGTAGTGATTATTTAGCTTTAACGGCAGGTCTTGAAGTAGACTTTGTTAAGCTTAAATCTGAGGTCTTTGAATAGTTTAAGTTAAGTTTCAATTTAGAAATTTTAAATAATTGGTTTAAATTTCCTTTAAATGCTACGATTTTGTTCAACTCCTCTTTATTATTTCCTTTTTATTATTCCTTTTTATTATTTAGTTGGCATTAGTTAAGTTTCAATCGTTGGTCATTAAGTAGTCTTAGTTCAGCTTCTATTGGTGGTCTTTAAGTAGTCTTATTTAAGCTTAAATCTGACGTCTTTTAATAGTTTTAGTTAAGCTTCAATTGGAGGTCTTAGTTTACCTTCAATCGTAGGTCATTAAGTAGTCTTAGTTCAGCTTCAGTTGGAAGTCTTTAAGTAGTCTTAGTTCAGCTTCTATCGGGGGTCTTTAAGTGGTCTTAGTTAAACTTCAATCTGGGGTCTTTAAATAGTCTGGGTTCAGCTTCTATCAAAGGTCGTTAAGTAGTCTTGGTTAAGCTTCAACTGTAAGCTTTAATCGTAGGTCTTTAAGCAACCTTTGTTTTCTATATATGAAACCCTTTATGATGTCGATGTATAGGTTCAATCGTAGGATTTTAAGTCATTTTAGATTGGTTTTAAACACAGCTGTTGAAGAAATCATTGTTTAGCTTGAATGACAGGTCTTGAAGTAGTCTTAGTTAAGCTTTAATCTGAGGTCTTTGAATAGTTTTAGTTAAGCTTCAAATGGAGGTCCTTAGGTGGCATTAGTTAAGCTTCAGTCGTAGCTCATTAAGAAGTCGTAGTTCAGCTTCAGTTGGAGTTCTATAAGTCGTCTTAATTCAGCTTCAATCGGACGTCCTTAAGTAGTCGTAGATCAGCTTCAATCGTAGGTATTTAAGCAACCTTTGCTTGCTTCATATGAAAGTCTTTTTGAGGTCGATGTTTAGGCTCAATCTCAGGTTCTTAAATCCTCTTAAATTTGCTTTAATCAATGAATTATCCTTAGTTTACTTCAACGTAAGTCTGTCATAGTGCAGTTTCCATCACAGGTCTGCAAATAGTCTTAATTTGGTCTTAGTTTAGAGACTCAATTCAAAATTTAAAAATTTTCAGTAGAGGCAAAAAACTGTATTTTTTAAATACATTACGATGAAAGTTGAAGACGAATACAACTGTATTATTGGCGAAAGAGTAGATAACATTATGTAAAACTTTTACAGTGGGTAAATATGGCCACTGTACAACGATTTTCTGCAAAAAGTGAAAACTTAAAAATTTTCAGTTGACTCTCTTTAGAGGAACCAGTGCGATATGCTAATAAAAACGATATGCTAATAAAAACGATAACAAAATATTTTCATAGTTTTAATCACTAGTGAACCCTTCCATTAATATTTTAAAGTCCTTTCTGTCACTTTGCTCGTACAGGTAGTCCATCTCCGTTTAAAATCTACAACACTTTTGGACACATTTTTTGTGCTCTTCAATTCTCTTTTAACAAGAGCCCAATATCCCTCCACTGGCCTCAGCTCCCGGCATTACTGCTCTTGTACCACTCAAGGACTTGTTTACCATAGTGACAGGATGCCAAGTCAGGCCAAAAATAAGTGTCTGCTTTTGGGTCCTAAACATTTCTTCAACATTCCCTCGAGCATCAGCAACATAAAATTTTTGACCAGGAAGTTGCGAAAAATCTGTCAGAACATACGTTTCGTCATCCATTATGCAGCAAAAATATTTTTTTATAAAACTTGACTTCAATTTCCGTGCTCTGTTTTTGACCTCTAAATTTTTAGCAGCGTTCCTGTCACTAATTTTTAGGACTTGTATGTTTTTAAACCTGCATTAGCTTTTACTTTTTGTACCAAATAGTCTGAGCAATGAGCTAACCGGGCTGCTTTACTACCGAATGTGTTTGGAGCTCTTTTAAAAATGCTTTCTATTTTTTTTGGCTTTATAAACATCATATGGACCATTCCTTCTATCAACGGACAAGTTCTTCCGGTACTGTTTAATAATATTGGAAACAGTTTGACGGCAGACATTTGAATGCTTGGCCAACCTTTTGTAGGACCAAGTTGGATTTTATTGAAAATATTTAATGATTTTAGTACCCACTCTTATCTGGTCACTGATTTTAATTAGATTAACAACAAATGAATAAAATTGACATTAAACATAATAGCTGTTAAGCCTCCATCGCAATTCCTTAAGTATTCTTAATGTAGCATCAATCGTAGGTCTTGAAGTAGTGTGAATTTGACTTTAATCGTAGTTCTTGAAGTAGTATAAGTTTAGCTTCACTCAGATGTATGAAATTACTCATATCTTAAATTCAGTAGTATAGTTATATCTATATATATAAAAATGGATGTTTGTATGTATGTGGGTATGTATGTATGTATGTATGTTTGTATGTTCCGAATGAACTCAAAAACGGCAGAACCGATTTTGATGAAATTTTCAGGGAATCTTCAGAATAGCCCAGCGGGTAACACTGTAAAGTCAGATTTTTGATTTTCGGTCTGCGGGCGGAGGGGCGTGGCAAAATTAAATTTTTACATTTTACCGCTAATGCCATCTATATATATAAAAATGGATGTTTGTATGTATGTGGGTATGTATGTATGTATGTATGTTTGTATGTTCCGAATGAACTCAAAAACGGCAGAACCGATTTTGATGAAATTTTCAGGGAATCTTCAGAATAGCCCAGCGGGTAACACTGTAAAGTCAGATTTTTGATTTTCGGTCTGCGGGCGGAGGGGCGTGGCAAAATTAAATTTTTACATTTTACCGCTAATGCCATCTATATATATAAAAAACGGCTGGACCGATTTTGATGAAATTTTCAGGGAATCTTCAGAATAGCCCAGCGGATAACACTGTAAAGTCAGATTTTTGATTTTCGGTCTGTGGGCGGAGGGGTGTGTAAAAATCAAATTTTTACATTATACCGTTAATGCCATATATCTATATATATAAAAATGGATGTTTGTATGTATGTGGGTATGTATGTATGTATGTTTGTATGTTCCGAATGAACTCAAAAACGGCTGAACCGATTTTGATGAAATTTTCAGAGAATCTTCAGAATAGCCCAGCGGGTAACACTGTAAAGTCAGATTTTTGATTTTCGGTCCGCGGGCGGAGGGGCGTGGCAAAATTAAATTTTTACATTTTACCGCTAATGCCATCTATATATATAAAAAACGGCTGGACCGATTTTGATGAAATTTTCAGGGAATCTTCAGAATAGCCCAGCGGATAACACTGTAAAGTCAGATTGGCTTTAAATACAGCTCTTGAAAAAATAATTGATTAGCTTCAATAATAGATCTTGCGGTAGTGATTATTTAGCTTTAACGGCAGGTCTTGAAGTAGACTTTGTTAAGCTTAAATCTGAGGTCTTTGAATAGTTTAAGTTAAGTTTCAATTTAGAAATTTTAAATAATTGGTTTAAATTTCCTTTAAATGCTACGATTTTGTTCAACTCCTCTTTATTATTTCCTTTTTATTATTCCTTTTTATTATTTAGTTGGCATTAGTTAAGTTTCAATCGTTGGTCATTAAGTAGTCTTAGTTCAGCTTCTATTGGTGGTCTTTAAGTAGTCTTATTTAAGCTTAAATCTGACGTCTTTTAATAGTTTTAGTTAAGCTTCAATTGGAGGTCTTAGTTTACCTTCAATCGTAGGTCATTAAGTAGTCTTAGTTCAGCTTCAGTTGGAAGTCTTTAAGTAGTCTTAGTTCAGCTTCTATCGGGGGTCTTTAAGTGGTCTTAGTTAAACTTCAATCTGGGGTCTTTAAATAGTCTGGGTTCAGCTTCTATCAAAGGTCGTTAAGTAGTCTTGGTTAAGCTTCAACTGTAAGCTTTAATCGTAGGTCTTTAAGCAACCTTTGTTTTCTATATATGAAACCCTTTATGATGTCGATGTATAGGTTCAATCGTAGGATTTTAAGTCATTTTAGATTGGTTTTAAACACAGCTGTTGAAGAAATCATTGTTTAGCTTGAATGACAGGTCTTGAAGTAGTCTTAGTTAAGCTTTAATCTGAGGTCTTTGAATAGTTTTAGTTAAGCTTCAAATGGAGGTCCTTAGGTGGCATTAGTTAAGCTTCAGTCGTAGCTCATTAAGAAGTCGTAGTTCAGCTTCAGTTGGAGTTCTATAAGTCGTCTTAATTCAGCTTCAATCGGACGTCCTTAAGTAGTCGTAGATCAGCTTCAATCGTAGGTATTTAAGCAACCTTTGCTTGCTTCATATGAAAGTCTTTTTGAGGTCGATGTTTAGGCTCAATCTCAGGTTCTTAAATCCTCTTAAATTTGCTTTAATCAATGAATTATCCTTAGTTTACTTCAACGTAAGTCTGTCATAGTGCAGTTTCCATCACAGGTCTGCAAATAGTCTTAATTTGGTCTTAGTTTAGAGACTCAATTCAAAATTTAAAAATTTTCAGTAGAGGCAAAAAACTGTATTTTTTAAATACATTACGATGAAAGTTGAAGACGAATACAACTGTATTATTGGCGAAAGAGTAGATAACATTATGTAAAACTTTTACAGTGGGTAAATATGGAAATTTTCAGGGAATCTTCAGAATAGCCCAGCGGATAACACTGTAAAGTCAGATTTTTGATTTTCGGTCTGTGGGCGGAGGGGTGTGTAAAAATCAAATTTTTACATTATACCGTTAATGCCATATATATATATATATAAAAACAGATTTGTGTATGTATGTTCCGCATGGACTCAAAAACGGCTGGACCGATTTTGATAAAATTTTTACGGAATCTTCTGAAAAGCCTAGCGGGTAACACTGTAAAGTCAGATTTTTAATATTCGGTCTATGGACGCAATGGCGTGGCAGAATCAAATTTTTATACAATACCGCTAATGACATAAAAAAAAGATTATTGTATAATTGTTGATCTACCTTTTCTTCAATTCTTACAGATATTTTATTTAGTTTCCTATATACAGGCTTACAAAGTCAGTGATTGTTGTAAAAAAAAATTTGGCAAAAAAATTTTTTTCAAAAAAAATTAATTTTGTCGACCAAAAATTTTTTTTTCAATTGGAGAAATACATAAATATTTTTTTTTATTCCCAACGTTCACACAATGACAATTTTCATTTCGTTGCTTAACATCATTCTATAAGTTGTTTATCAATCGATGATAAACAATTTTGTTTACTCTTGCATATTAGGTGCATGAATAAGAAATTTCCATATGAAATCTATGAAATAAAATAATATTTTGAATAACTCTTCGCATTCCACTTTTAATAAAAAATAGCGGTTTTATTCAAATACAATTTGTTTTAGAAAGGGCATCTACGTCTAGAGCCGCAGAAACGGGAAGAGAACGAGTTTCACGGCTTCAGCAAATGCGTCGCATTGCATCTTCATCGAGTGCTGCAGATACACCTCAACAGCATATCGAAAGACTAGAAGCGAATCGCTCCCGAATGGCTTGATCAAGAGAAAGAATCGATTTAAAGTTGCCGGCATTTTATTACAATAAGTATGATGACTACAGGAATCACAAAGACGTACTGATTGCCGCAACGGACAAACATTGCTTACATTGCCGCGTTTTGAAGTTCCCTAAGGAATCCCCGGGAATATGCTGTTCGAACGGTAATGTTATTCTGCCACCAGTTATTGAGCCGCCTAAGCTGCTTATAAGTTACATTTCCGGCGCCAATCCTATTTCCAAGCACTTCCTTCAAAATATCCAAAAGTGCAACTCATGATTTCAAATGACGTCGGCTTCATGCCCACCTTTAAAGTTCAATGCCAAATGTACCACTGAATTGGATCATTGCTCCCGCTTCCCAATGATTATGCGAAGTTCCTTCAAATTTATTTCACTGGAAATGAATCACTATCAACGAACATGCGTGTGCATTAGCTGCAATACCCTTCTGCCGAAACATTCTCAAAACAATTGTTGGACATCAGAAATGGAAAAATTTCAATTGATCCCGCCACAAATGAGATTTTGTTGTTGACAAGGTATTCCCCAGTCTTACAACCAACTACAAAAATTCGGATTGGTTGTGGGAACATGCAATTTTGGCACCAACAAATTATGATGTTAACAAGCTCAATAAACAAATACAATTGAAACTGCCTGGCGAAACAATAAAATGCAAATCGATTGACACAGTAATGAACGAAGAACAAGCCGTCGATTATCCTACTGAATTTTTGAATTCATTGGAACCAGCCGGACTACCACCGGTTGGATCACCGATTTTGTCCGACACTGTATATTAAAATCGAGATCGATATGCAATATAAAACAGATGTTTTCTAAGGGTCAGCAAAGCGGACCGGGTTCAGCTAGTTATCTATAAATATACAGATAAGAATGACAACAAATTTTGACAACATAGCCAAAGTCAACGTTTTATTCCAACACATTTTATTCATTTAGCCCACTGTTCTTACTCAGATACCGTGATGAATATATGATACACCTATTCCATTTTTACACACTCTCTTCCATTTTCCCTTATTTCTGCCCGTATTACATACAATGGTAGTATTATCATTCTGCGTAAAATGTCAAGACTGTCAGTTTGTGTTGCCTTATAATATCATTATTCATGTGACATCTACTCTTCAGGCATTCACACATACACGAACACATTTATTCCCATATACATATATTTATATATAATTTTAAATTGTTGTGTATAAAAAATGGTCCAAGGAAAGAGGCAGCACATGCTGCTGGTACCCTTGCCATAAACAAAAAAATGAAAGCAAACAAAAAAAGGTAAATTTAATGCATATATTTTTATTATATTTACATATAAATATAATATCAAAATATGCCTGATGTGTGGTACGAGTATGGCATAATAAATATACTAGAAAATATGTGCTGTTTTGTTTAAACAGTTTGATATTATTATGGAGATTTACAAAAAAAAAAATGGAGCTTTAATAAATCAATATATTTAAGTAGAAAATTTTAAGGATGATGTGTTGAAAAAAGTTAATCAAACAGGGAACTACAAATCAGAGAAATATATAGGAAATTTCTTTATTTAGAAGCTCTTTATATTAAACAATATCCCTTTAAAAGTTTTTGTTACAAGCTGCTATATAAAAAACAAATTATGTAGCAGCTCTATTAACTTACAACTCATTTTGCTATATCCTGCATCATTATGAGCTTACGTGTCGAAAGTATGAAACGGTGTATGTCACAGCTACCTGCCCTAGTTGGAGATTAAAAGCATCATATATAGCGTAGACGACCACTGGATATACAACAAATTCCTTGCTAGCTATAGCAATAACTGCAGAAATATAAATTTACTTTATATATATATATATATGAAATATCACGTTATTGCTATTACTGAAAAACAAAAACATTGTAACACATCTAGCCATTTTTTACGACCACCTAGATTAAAAAAAAATTACCCAACACCATTTTGAATTTTATTTAACACATTATTTATCGGGCTCGATATTATGCGACAACGTATTAATAATTTTTTTAACTTTTATTTCATCAAAAAAAGAAAAAAAATCTTCAAATTTATTATGCGATCTCGTTTGTTTACATGTGAAATAAAATTAATATTCACATTTTGCTCTCTCATTCAGTGTCATTTATTGACGCTCATAAAAATTGTCGAAAATTGCCCTGACATTCAGTATCATCAATGTCATCCTTATTGTCATAAAATATTGTTAAATGCTTTTCCCCGCAGGAAAGGGGACTGTTAACACTGGTGTGCATTGTTTAAAGCATCATAACATAAACCCATTCCTCTACAAAAACCCTATATAAAATTGTTATTACTTTCAATATAGCAGTATGTACATATGATGATCAGGGTGCGTTTTTTATCATATATTATTTCCAGTATCATATGTTGCATCCACAATGACTGTAACAAGTAATATTTATGTGTGTATAAGTGAAGGGGAAAATACTTACATATTTCTGCATGTATGTTGTTTGTGTGAGCTTATAAAAGTAATTTTGTTGTCATCCATACTCATATGTCAAATACAATAAATGTTTCGCTGAACACGTTTTTAGCTTGTTGCATTTTTTTCTTGTGTTTCACTAACTTGCATTTGTTGCAAAAACTCATAATATTAAAATATATATGTATCTATATGTATATAAGTGTTTCTACACATGTGTGTGTTTAAATGTAATTTTGTTGTATTGAATGTTTTAGTGCTGCTTGGTAGTAAAATTTGTGTTCATGTTACTGCACATAATAATAAATTTACACATCCTTTTTTTTAACAATATTGAAGATTCAGAATAATATATGAATGAGCATATATCACACTTACAGTGGTGTGCAGAATTGAATCCATTTGAATGTTATAATAACACCTTTAGTTTATTCCTTATTAATATATTCGTTATCTGAAAGTAAATTCATGTTTTGACTTAAGTTCATTTATTATAATTTCTCTGTAATAATTCTAAAAATATCACTGAAAATTAATTTCAAGGTCTATTGTAAATATCATATGCTTAACATACTACTATTATCTTTAACACTGTAATAGACCAACGAAATTTAACTTATACTATTTAATGACCTGTAATTGAAGCTAAACTAGGATTATTTAAAGAGCTAAGATTAATGCCTTGCTACGACCAATTAAAGAACTGTAACTACTTTAAGAACTACAATTGCAACCTAAATAGGGCTACATAGAAAAATTTCAAATTAATGATAAACTATGGCTATTTCATGAGCTCAAACCGAACCTATACTAAGAGGTCTTAAAATGGCAACTTCGAAATTTTACAGCTGATAGTGGCCATACTGTTGAAGCTTCTTCTGTTGAATCGGCTGTCATGTATTCAGTTTGTTTTGCAAATCACCATGGTTGAATACAGCGTGCAGGTGACAAAATTATCTTATCAAAATGGACTGACACCAATTTGTATAAAAAGATCATCTTCAACGAGTCTGGTCGTCTGGGAGTCGTCTGGTCAAAAATATTAAAGGAGATGTGAATACCAGGTAAGTGCCCTGCATTAATAAAGTGTTTTAAAGAGGAATTGGGTATTAAAAGATGGTTAATGCTGCGCGACAGGTTCGCCAAAGAAAAAAATTATATATATATATATTAGGTCTCTTCATTTACTTTCCCAGTAAATACTTGCAACGAGAGAATAAAATAAAAATATACAAAATTACCCTCTTAAATTCTCAAAAATAGTAAAAAGTAAATGAACGCTTTTCCAGTAACAAAAAATTTATACACACAATTTTCATATTTTTTCCTTTTAAAATGTATAAATATTCACATTTTCTTCAATTTTATTTTTTTCTCCACAAAAATAAAATTGTAAATAAATAAATAATAACACAAAACATATGAAATATAAGCTGCTAACTATTACGAGTTCAAAATAGAACTTGTAATAGTTTGCAACGAGAGAACACTCTCTAAAATTTATATGCTCTTGATTTTTTCTCTACTTGCTAGTTTTTTGAGTTAATGAACGCTTTTCCAGTAACAATTGTTA
The DNA here is from genome assembly GCA_942486065.2 of Calliphora vomitoria. Lineage (NCBI taxonomy): Eukaryota > Metazoa > Arthropoda > Insecta > Diptera > Calliphoridae > Calliphora > Calliphora vomitoria. The sequence goes on along the minus strand of OW818030.2, from coordinate 108,313,096 downwards.
CTAACTAGTTACAACTTTTAGTTATTGAACAGAGCTATTGTCATGGAACAACTAACTGTCATATATAAAAAACAGAACGGAACAGAACGTAACAGCAACGGAAAGAAAAGACTAATAAGGCCTTATCACATTCAAAGGCGAGCGCTATAGGTGGATGAGTATGATCTGCTTGTGCCCCGAATCGGATGGTATGGATATCTCAACCACATGTGGTTTTAACAGGACGACCGCATAGCTCATATCCATTTTACTTTTTCCCTTGAAGTTTTCTTAAGTCGCAAGTCTATGCGAATAAGCCACATACAAATCCAAGAGATAGGACGCTCTAAGAAATTCCCTAAATTCACTGTTTGTTGCGAATTTTGAGCCAGCGGCATCATTTGTCCATATTTCTTTGAGAATGACGTTTGCCATCGAAGGCGACAGCTATAGGTGGATGACTACCATCTTCTTTTGGCCTGAATTGGATGGTGTGGACATTATCAGGATGATGCTAGGTGCCACAAAGCTCATTCTACATTGAACAATATGCACTAGAAATTTGAGAGCATGGGGATGTGATCCGAACTGGCCACCAAGATAGTGTGATTTTACCCCATCAGACTTTTTTTGTGGGGGTTTCTTAATTTGTAGGCCTTAAGCCACAGCGATCTCCAATGACTAAAATCATGCACGATCTCTTACGTTTCTGGTTATCGCAATTGATCCACTTTTCATCGCGAGTCATTACTTACTCGGTGCTAAAATGAGTTTCTTTTATAGCGTTCAAACATCATTTCGTACAGGCAAAGTTGTCATTTCAAGGTCTCCTGCCTTCAAATCTCTCGGCTTTTGGATGAATTAGGCAGCGAAACGTTTTGAAATTGCTGCTTGAGTATCTCCCAATGACTTTGCAAGCTCTTGTTGAGTTGGACAACAATATCCATGAAGTAATGTATTAAATTCTTGGTCTTCAACATTTTTTGACTGGCCTGGGTGATCTTTGCCTTAGGTTTTAAAATAACTACTTCTGAACCGCACAAACCATATCTCGCATAGTGAAAGCGATGGAACACATTCACCGTAAGCTTTGGTGAGCATTAGGAGTGCTTCAGCGGCACTTTTTTTAAACTAAGGAAGTAAAGCAAAAATTTCCCGTATATGACGCTTTGTTAGCACAAAATATAATGTTCTAAGTATAACTAAGTGAGAATAGTTAAAAAGACATATAAGTTATTAAAAACAAAAACAGTGTTCAGGAGATATGCCATTGTAAATCAAGCATTTTTAAGTTGTTCACCCAATAGAAAGTGCTTATTGAAATTCCCTTTATAACTAGTTAGACACGACTGAAACTAAACGAAGGCTATGTAAATATACAAGACTGAACCATAACTATGACGACAGAAGCCAAACTAAGCTAAGAATAGCTTGAAGACGAAAAAATTTTGGATTGAAACTAAACTAAGACTACTTCAATATCTAAGATTGAAGATAAACTAGTACTGAATAATGACCAATGATTAAAGTGAATAAGTAGTCTTACTTATAGCTCTACGTTTGAATCTAAAATAACACTACTTAGAGTTCTACGATCAAAGATAAACTAGGACTATTTACAGATCTATAATTAAAGCTACTTAAGCTAATTTAAACTATTTCAATACCAACAATTAAGCCTAAGCTAAGAATACTTAAATACCTATGATCAGAGCCAATTTAAGACATTTTAAAAACCTACGATTGAAGATAAACTGAGACTGTTTAAAGACGGGTGATTGATGCCATTTAAGGAGTGAGATCGAAAAATTCTTAACTTCAATTTCCATGCTCTGTTTTTGGCCTCTAAATTTTTAGCAGCGTTCCTGTCAGGAACTTTTTGAGCCTTGTGTGTTTAACTTTTCGTACCAAATAGTCCGAGCACTGAGCTAACCGGGCTGCTTTCCTACCGGATGTGTTGGGAGCTCTTTTGAAAATGCTTTCTATTTTTTTGGCTTCAGAAATATCATGTGGATCATTCCTTCTACCTGAACCAGGCTTTCTATCAACGGACAAGTGCTCCCGGTACTGTTGAATAACATTGGAAACAGTTTGACAGCAGACCTTTGATTGTTTGGCGAACTTTTTGTAAGACCAAGTTGGGTTTTCTTGAAAATATTTAATAATTTTAGTACGCACTTTTTTCTGGTCACTCATTTTAATCAGATTAACAACAAGTGAACATAATTGACATTAAACATAATAACTGACATGTTTTACAAAGGTAACTTGTTAAAAAAAAAATAAATAAAAATCAAATAATACTTGGGTTAAAAGTTTTAATGAAAAACGTGTGTTAAGAATTTTACGATCTCAGTCCTTATTGTGGTTAAACTAAAATTACATAAATACTTTTAATTATAGATAAACTAGGACCATTTAAAGACCTACGATTTAAACTAAACTAAGACCACTTAAAGATTTTCGATTGGAGCTAAGACTAAATGATAAAATATTAACAAGAACAACTTATAAACACACGACTGGACTTTAATACAATTGAAGCTTAGTCTTACCTCAAATGAAACCAAACTGACATACTCAAATACCTACGACTGAAGCTAAGCTAATACTTCTTGAAGACGATCGATAAAATAAGTCTACTAAAACGTTTAAGATTCAAGCTATACTAATCTCACATAAAGATTGAAGCTAGAATTAGGACTAACTAAAATCCTACGATCAAAGCTATAGTCCAGTTTAAATTCTACGTTTGAAGATAAACTAATACTACTTAACGTGCTATGATCAAAGCTAAACAGGAACTACTTTCAGATCTATGATTGAATTTAAGACTAGATAACATAAAGACCTGCTGTTAAAGCTAATTTAAGAGTCTTAAAGACGTAAGACTAAAACTTAACTAAGACTGTTGCGATATTCAGTAAACTTAAGGAGAAGTTATTGAAGTTGTTCGAAGACTTCAATTGAAGCTAAACTAAAACTTCTTTGAGGCCCCTGATCATAAATAAATTAGGACGACTTAAAGTCGAGTGCTAAACCATCCTATATTATAACTTTTACATGTCACTGTACTAAATATATACACAAGCAAAAATATATTTATAAATCTACAATATATAAAATGTATAACATCTGCGTTTATTCTTTTTTTTTTTTTTTGTGTTCATACAGACAACCATATGTGTTGCATAGAATATAATAAATATTATTTTTAATATTGCACATCCATTCATTCGCTTATACATATTAAAACATATAAACGCCCAATCACAAACACAGCCATACATAGTAATTGATGGAAGAGTTATTGTGTGAATATTTATTACACTGATACCCATGTCAAGGCGGAGAATTGTATCGCATCACATTTTAGCTATTAAAATTGTATTTTTCAGTTGTAAGTATTAAATTTATGCTGGACATTAAGGACATTATTTTGGTTTTAATTTAATATATACAATTCACATATTTAGATATTAAATATTAGATTTTCTGGAAATTTTTTATGTATTTTGAAACAAGATTTGATGATAAAAAAAAATTTGCATTAAAATCTTTAAATTGTTTATCATTTTGTATTCCATTTATATGAATAAATTTGCAAATTTAATAAATCCAAAAATATTTCTTAAGTGCGTAGAAAATAATAAAGATTTCTCATATTTTAGACCACATGTCATTCATCTAAGGCCTGATAATGCTAAAAGCTTATAACTGTCAGTAAAAACTAAACCACAATCAAGTATGGAAGAAAACTATCTTAATTTAACACAAATAGCACGTTATTATCTTCAACATTGTTATTATTATGTGTAACCAACAAACCGAAAAGTATCACGTACTAAACGACCTTTTTGCTTCCCTCTTTTCACACAAATACATCATTATTAAATTTTATTCCCACACTTTTTAACTGCCCTGCAGTTTCCAGGGAAGTAGTAGTCAAATTTGTCAGTTAGACTGCAATTCATGTCAGAGTATTCCAAAGTAATATGCCCACAAATAGTTTGGGTGAAAGCTGAAACACAAATGTAGTTAAAAGAACTGCAGGGCTTGGTAATATGTATCATGTAAGTGTATGAGTATATTAAGTATGTTCTTTTTGAGTGCGTGTCGTATGTTGTTTGTTTACTTTAGTTTTCATAGTATATTTTGACAGACTTAATTGATTAAAAAATAATAACCAACTGAGTAATAGAAATGTATTACATACACTCTATAACACATACAAGGAACAAAAAACTAACTGTACAAACAAATAGTAATAATGATAACTTTATTTTCTCATTCTGTTTCTTTTCTTTGGTTTTTGTTTTTCGGCACAAGTTTATCTAAGGGATTTTGAGACTTAATTTTTGTATTTCTTTCCTATAATAATGTGAAACCAAAAACTTCTCAAAAGATAAAAAACTAAAGAATTTTTTTTTTCTTATTTTTACACAAAGCAAAACAAAACTTTGTTTTCTCCTTGTTGGCCATTGGAGGCTGCTGTTGGTAATATTTTTGTGTGTTTGTGACGTCTAATTACATTTAAAAGTATTTGTTACCACTAAGCTCATTAATGTTTAATGTTTTGCTCAAATTATTTATAAGTTTTGTTTGTTTCTTTTTATTTTTGGACTCTTTGATTTTCTTTTTATTCAAAAGTTAGATTTTAAATACATTTATATTTTTGTGTACAGTCAATGTTGAGAAGTTGCCAAAAACACAAGAAAAAATTGGGGTTGGCAATAAATACATAAGTATTTATGTTTTTTTGATTAAAAATAAAATAATAATAATAAATTAAAGAAGGCAAACAAAACACCGGAAAACATAAAGAGAACTTCTTAGTATTTATTCCAATTTTGTCAAATGAAGAGATTCTGCTGCAAATGCGGATATGAAGTATATCGACTTAAACTTCGATTCACGTGGAATGTGATTAGACCACTCAATTCAAAAACTAATCCATAAAAAACTTTAAAGATGACTTATGATTACAACTGAAACACATTTGGTCAATTCACAAGGGGTCTTATCAGTCATATTGTCATAATGTGGCTCAAATTTCAATTTCAACAGCCAAAAGTCCAACTGTTTGCTAACTCCGATTCAAAAAATTTAATGTCATTCAATAGTAAACACATTGAAACTAAGGTAGCCATAAAATATATAAAAATATTGTCAATTGTGTGAATGGCATGCTGTTAAAATCAAATATTTTATGTCATTTTATAAAAAATGTGATTTTTGTAAATTTGATCAGAAGTAAATTATCATTACTCGCAAACTATTATCGATAATTGGATACTTTTGTTTTTGTTCTATTTGTAAGATAATAGTCTTTAAGAACTGGTATGACTTGTCACTGTACCGTTTACACCTGCTGTGTTATTAAATTTTTTCTCAGGTACTATAGTTTAGTAAAATTTGAATTTCAGTGGAGTAAAAGTGCTTAGGGTCAAAAGGGGTTAAACAAATTTTACTACCAAGAGAAAGGCCAAAGTATCTCCTTTAAGCCCATTTATACTTGTTGACCTGTTTGTTGCACACTTATTTCATTTGAATGAAATTACTCCCAAGCAACATAAGTTGTGATAGGTACATTTAGTATATTATATAATTATTTTTTTTATTACTACAAATTTTTTGTGCGTATTTTACCTATTTTTGGGCCTTTTTAGTTAAAATCGACTTTTTGTTCGTTAAAAAGTCAAACAGTCGATTAGTTATCACAAAGATTTTATACCATGTTTGAAAACTGGTTAAAGGGCGAACTTACAGTCCAGGTATCTTCAGAAAGTACAAACCAAAACAATGTTGGCAGACCACCAAAATCAGTCAACAACTGTAGCGATATATCTAAAAGGCGGAAACTTAAGGATATTAATGAAGAAATCGGATGTGAAAATATACAAGAAACTTTGCTATATCAATTTCAATCATTAAAACAACTCACAAAAGTCGACATCATTCAAAAAGCTTTTAACGCTAGTCCAGTGAGAACAAAACTGATTCTTAAAAGTATTCCAACGTCATGCGATGAAAAACAGTTCTCAAATGAAGAAGCATTAGCATTATTTTTGGATCTGAAGTTAACAAAACAGCAATATATTCAGCTCAGATTACGTACGATTGAAAAAGGCTTTAATATCTATCCATCATATCATCATATAAGTAACTACTGTTAAGAAGGATTGTTTGCCATCAATGGACACTATTTCAATCACATCGATTTCGGCAGAGGTACTACTTCAAGATCTACTTAATCATACAGCTCAGCGCTTACTACTGTCATTTAAAGGAAATAATTTGAAGAAATAAGGAAACTGTTAACTCTCTTTTGCAAAACTCTCTTTTGCAAAAACAATACAAGCAATATGTATGTGAAAATATATCAGACACAGATATGTTCATGGTGTCATTCGACTGCCTTCGACCAGTAGGATCCATACAAAGGATATTTGGAAGAATCAAACACCATCTTCTACAAAATACTGCAGAGCAATTAAATTTGAATTCAAAAAGGAAACTTATGAATTCATTAAAAAAGAAGTCAGTGATGTTGCAACACTACAGCCATTCGAATTAGAGATTGATGGCCAGACAATTGAAGTAACCTACAAATTAGTGCTAACGATGATAGATGGAAAAGTAGGCAAGGCCATGACTGACACAAAGGCTTCCTCCAGCTGCATTATATGCAAACCACATCAAACCACTTAAACATACAAGGATACGATAACAAAAATCAGTTATGATTTGGATTTTGAACCTACAGAATCAATAAGAAATAACGACACCAATAAGGAGTTAAGAAGTTTAAGAAAGAAAGGAACATACTAAAACTCAGTTATGATTTGGGTTTTGGACCTACAGTATCAATAAGAAACAACGACACCAATAAGGAGTTAAGAAGTTTAAAAAAGAAACATGTTCAGGACGAATTTCTCAAATATGGGTTGATAATAGATTAACAAAAACAAGGATCAGGTAATAGGTATGATGGAAACACACCAAAAAGGTTATCTTCAGATCCCGGAATAGGATCTAAAATAACAGGTGTGATATAAATCTTATTTCAAGATTTAAAACAATTATCGATGTACTTGTGTGCAAGGAACAAATTGATCCTAGAAAATTTGGTAATTATGCGAAGGAAACTGCACGAATATATACAACCAAATATCCATGGAGAAATATGTCATCAACTGTTCACAAAATCCTTTATCATTTAGAAGATGTCATTAAACATCATTTAGTACCACTAGGAGATCTATCAGAGGAAGCCCAGGAAAAAAGTAATAAGGATTACAGATTTTATAGAGAGCACAATACCAGAAAAACATCACGAAATTCTGCAAATGTATATTACTGGCAACGTCAGATCCGCTCATCACTAGCATTCGAAATCAATTGGATGTAGAACATCGGGAATTAGATGAAAAAGCAAAAGGGTTGCTAAAGGACTGAAATAATTTAGAACTAAATATGGTATATTTGCAGGGTATTACTAAAATGTTTTTTTTATCTGCTGAGAACTTTTTTAATAAGTAAACAAAATAAGTAAAAAAAAATCGCATTTTCATACTAAATGCTATACAAAAATTAAAAGTTCAACTTTAACCTTAAATTTCTCAACTACTGTTGAACCGATATTAATGAAATTAAAACTGGAAAAAAATTCAGGAAGATATCTGTTCATCAAAATATCTCTGTATCTTCTGAAATATCTCTATCGGTTCAAAAGTAACAGAGTTTTGGCCGATGAAAAACTATCCTGAGCCACTGTGCGCCGATTGCCTAAGAGTCGGTTAAGCCGACCAGCCGAGTCGGTATATATTAGGACATTATGATAATATGACTGATTAGAGACCTTGTCAATTGACCAATTATGTAAAATATTAATGAAAATTTTTTGAGGTTATAAAATTATATTTTGGTTTATAATATTGTAAGTCCTTGAAATATTTTAATGCTTATTGAAAATAAGTCTTCCATTTCTAACTGGCTGATCCGATTAACATGAAATTGCACGCAGGTTTAACATAAGAAAATTAGGGTTTCTTATGATGACGGATACAAAAGTCTACTCAGAGTTGGGCAGCTTAGAAAAGCTAAATTTTTTTATTAAACCGGAATTTTCAGAGGTTTGTCTAAAATCAAAGCTTTTAAAATATGTGCCATTTATGCATCACAATTACTGAGTTATACGTAATCTGTAATTTAAACAACATGACCTTTCAAATTTAACCCATTGTATGTTGAAATAGCAAAGCAGGTAATCTTAAGTAAACGAAATTCAGTTTTATATAGCTTATTATGTGTTAATATGTCAAATGTGTCTTTTACTTGGTCCCTATGTGATTGTGATTTTTTTGATATTTTTTGAAAACTTTTTACACAAAATGTTTTAAAATATTTTGATGTTGTTCAGCACAGTCGAATGTACTAAATTACAACATCTTTTAAAAACATGTTCCCTATTCAAAACTCTGTTAATTTTGGTTCCATTTTGATTCCACCAACTTTCAGCAAAATCATTACCTTCATCATTTAAGGGTACTGAATATAAAAATGTCCAAAGTCTTGAGGCTCTACTTTACGTTGGACGAAATCTGTTAGTTTAAACTGTAAGATTAACTAACAGATTACGCGAAAAACTCGTGTAAGCCTATTTGTATATTTAACTTAAAATTTACATATGTAACTTTTGCTCAGCCAAGTCTTTTCATTATTTCGAAACACATAAGAAAGCTATTTCATTTGACGATTCTATAAATTTTTAAATTTCGTTGTATACTAATCTTCATGCACTACTTATTATTGTTTAAAATTTTTTTTGGGAACAAAACAAAAACTTGTGATATTAAGGTACACCTCACTATATGACAGCTTCTGTTATAAATAACCTCTCTATAATTTTCTTAGGCGCCAGTAAACTTTTGCTATTCATTTTATATGTCTACAAAATTTAAATCAAATATACATAAAAAAATACAACTTTATTGCCAGCTAAACTTATTTGTTGGTCGATTGGTATATTTTTGACATTAAACAGAAAGAGAAAAAAAAAATTAAATAAAATAAAATAGTGAAAACTTCTGATGCCGCATTAGTGAGGCTACAAAGAGTTTTATTTAGTTTTGTTATAAATCTATATGTCATTATAAGTTAAATAATCCCCTGATGATAATAGGAAATTTCCAAGTAAAATAAATAAATATTCTTTTTTCTGCTGCTGGAAATCTTTTATTCTTAGTTATTTGCTATTTTGACATTTTATGGCTGTTTTTCACATAGTTTTTGACGTAGTTATAAAATAGTTGTTTATTATAAAAGATTACATGTTTGATAATGTTTTTTTTTAGAGTTTTTCATATAACAACATATGTGAGTGCATGATGGAGTGTTTTAACTGACATCTATAGTAAATTTTTATATGCTTGTATTTATATCATTTCATTTATGCTGTTTTTCCCCCTAATGTTATTTACTTTTTAACCATTTTCATCTCATACATCACATCATATTTACTTCATCCATCTAAGCGTTGAACAAATCATTCATCTATTTGATTTTTCTCCCCCTTTTGCATTTTTTTTTAAGAATTTTTATTATAAATAAATGTTTTTATTTTTATCTTTTATAAACCGAAAAGGACTTATTTGGCTTTATTTATTGACAATGGCAATATTTTATTGCAGTATTGTATTTATTTGCTGAAATTTATTTGTTGAAAAGAATCTTGTTTAGTTTGCAGTAATTTTATTATATTTATCTATTAAGAAATAGAAAATGTTACAAGCAATTTGAAAAATGAAATTTATATACATGAAGAGGTATTCAGTAATAAATACAAATATGTATAAAGGGCACAAATTTATATCTTAATGGGATTAAGGAAATCAAATATGTTGCTGACATAACAAACTTATGGTTAAAACAACAAAGAAACCTAGAATAACATGGAACAGTTTATAACTACTTATATGGACTTTTTAATCCTTATCTCTTCCTTGTGTGGAAAACCACACAAAATTAGTCTTTAAAAAATTTTTTTTCGAAAGAAAAATAAACCAAAAATTATACGAACTTCTTCATAACTGCTTTAATGGATTTTGGTGTTTTCCACACTGCTTGTGTGGAAAACCACACAAAATAATTTAAAAAATAAAAATTAGTTGCTCGAAAGAAAAATGAACCTAAAATAATATGCACTTGTTTAAAACTACTTTTATGCATTTTTTAACACTCACCTACCCCTTGTGTGGAAAACCACACAAAAGTAGTTTTAAAAAAATTTTTAATCGAAAGAAAAATAAACAGAAAATAATATAGACTTGTTGGTTAATTTTTTAACCAATATTTTCCTTGTATGGAAAACCATTCAAAATTTGTATTTCAAAAAATTTGTTTATAGAAAGAAAAATAAACAAAAAATAATACGAACTTCTTTAAAACTACTTTTATGGAAATTAATCGCGAGAAAAATCAACCTAATATAATATGGACTTGTTTATAACTACTTCTATGTATTTTTTCACACTCACCAGCCCCTTGTGTGGAAAACCGCACAAAGTAGTTTTAAAAAAATTGTTAGTCGAATGAAAAATAACACAAATATATTATAGACTTGTGTCTAACTACTTATTAGTCCTCATATCTCCCTTGTGTGGAAAACCACACAAAATTTATTTTTAAAGATAAATAAAAGAAATATAAACATAATAAACCAAAAATAATATATAGTTGTTTGTAACTACTTATATGTATTTTTTAACACTCATCTGCATCTTGTGTGAAAAACCACACAAAATTAGTGTTTAAAAAAAAATTGTTAATCGATATTAATGAAATTTCTTGACTTTCCCCACTGCATCAATTTGTCACAGAAAACCCATTAATTCAAACATATTCTCTTATATGGAAATATTTAAAAGCTTTGATATATTAACTAAGATGTCCCAAAGTCTCATGACATTTTAAAATTTTCTATTAACGCTTTAAATACTCTTATTAACGATTTTGCCAATATTATGAAAACTTATATTGCAAGAAGCAAGACGTTGTCTCTTCCATACTAATAAATGTTAACATTCTTAAACAATTTTATTGCTTCTCTGAACAAAAATTAAAAAAAAAAGGAATAAAAAAACATTTCCAATCACAAATTGTTACACACAATTAAATATCTAGCAACATATTTTCTACGACACTAACAAAACAACATCTATCCACAAACAAACGGACAAAACTTTCAATTAAAAACAAAAACTTTTTGTTTTTGTTCTATTTATACACATTCTAACGATTTTACAAATTGTTTTTCTGTAACTTTAATGCCAAAACATGTAAACAATTAAAGAAAATTTAATTACCCGCATACCAATGATGCCAATTTTTATGTGAGCACCCAAACGTGGAAAAAAACTCAAATAAAAAGACATTTATTGCTATTAAATAGATCGAAAGAAAAGCAAATAAAGAAAGGGCAAAGAAAACGAATAAATTTCACATTAACAGAAAAGGAAACACATACACAAGTAAAGAAACTTTTAAATTTTTATTTGCTATAATCAACAATATTTTGTTCGCCCTTCCTTGCCTTGCAACAAATAGATAAAAAAAGGGTAAAAGGAATAAAATATATTTTGTTTTTTTTTCGAAACAAATTTGTAAGCAGTAAAAGGAAATTCAATCAGTAGAAATAAGCTAAAAAAAAATAAGAAAAACATTACGTAAAAACACGTTTGTTGAAGAAAAATATTTTCCTTCAATAAAAATTCAATTTCCGTCAAATAACAGATGTTGTCGTCTACAGTTTGTATGTGTTGGATCTTATGCATTACTCTTGTACTTAAATGTGTGTCTATACATAGATGAAGCTAGTTATATTACTAAGAATCAAATTTAAATTTAGTTTAGTTTAAAAATATATACATATGTATATATATATTTGTTGGTATCATAAGTTAAGAGAAATGTTGGTTGCATAGGAATTTGCAAGTAATATTATGTTTAAAAAATAAATTTCTTTGAAATTGTAATTACATACAATTTTTTTTTTCCATTAGAAATTCCAAACATTGCTAAATTTTAATTTGAACTTCAACATTTAAGGATTAAAATTGTCCGCTTTTAGTAAAGCTTTCAGAGTATATTTAAGTGTATTTGAGCTATAAGATTATGTATAGCTTTTACTTAAAATACCTAACAGTAAGGAAATCACAGAATTTAAATTGTAGGTACGGAAAAACTGTTAGAGGTATTGACATACTTTTTTCATATTTTTATTCTCCATAATGATCTCAATAAACCCTTATGTAATGAACAAAAAATTCTGAAATTTGTTTAACAAAATGTTTAAAAATTTGAAAATTGAGATTAAAAACTGTCGTTAAAAAAAGAATTTTTTTTTGACCATCCCTGCGATTAGGTTAACGGTATCATACAAAGACAAAACATTTTACAAATAAAAACACATTAAGTAAAAATTAGCTTTTATTTTAATATTTCTTAAAATATATTAATTTCGTTCCTACATTTCTTTTTCAAGTGACCTGAGACACGTTAATGGTCTGGGGAATTTTTAATAACTTTAAAATTTTTTAACCAACTTTTGACTTTTATATATCATTAGAACGAAAATTACGTACACATTTTGATTCTTTTACATTCGTTTGCAAAAATAATAATTAAGTATCAACATTTTTACAAAAACTGAAAAATTTGAATTTTTTCTGGATTTTAGCTATAATACAGTTTGTGGGTCAATTTGATATAGGAGCTATAGGTTTCAACTCAAAACGATTTTTTTTACTGAAACTTTCATTAATATAAATAAATCTACATATTTATGTAACATAATACAGAAATTTAAAGAGTTTCACAAATTCATTTCATATAAACAGTAAAATTTTGCATACATCTGACTTTTGACCTCGATGCGCGTCCTGAAATCATTGTCCGATTTGCCTCAAATTTTCAGCACTTAACTTTTAGACCTAGTGTCACAATATTCCACCCGGCACTCTTCCAAATTCGAACACAAATTTTTTCCATACAACTGATTGTCACTCTAATACACATATGTGTATACCGCCAAAAAGTATGCAATGATTTTAGCTTGTTTTAGTTTCGAATATTATTTGCATGGCAGACACCGTATCGTATGATTGATTTTTAATTACAGAGAAATAATCATACGCTAAGAAATAACAATTACTTTTTACTTGAAGATTTTTAAAATTTGTTATCATTATGAATTAATATTTAATCAGCCTAATTACAAATTCCTAAAGTCGACTATACACTTTGGGTGTGCCACTAGCATGGACATGGATGTGCAATAATAAATATTTTAAAGACATTTGCAACGGCGTATATAAGCCCAAAGTAAGTTGGTCCTACAATTGATCAAAATAAGAAAAAATTTTTTTTTCCCAGAATTTTTTTCACCAAAATAATTTTTAGTTATAAAATTTATATCACAAATAAATTTAAAAAAAAGATTGTTCCCGTAAATTTTTTTACGCAAATAAATTAAAAAAAAAAAAATTGTAAATTTTGTTTATCTAAATATGTATATAAAAATTTTTTTTTCATAGTATAATTTGGTGAAGGGTACATAAGATTCTGACTCTTCCTTTATCTTACTTTTTTTTTGCATTCGTATAAAATTATTTCATGTTGCTTTCAAATTGTTTCAAATCATTTCTTAAAACATACCAACAAAGTTACATCAAAAGTAATTCAATAATTCTTTATTGAGACCTTAAAATTGAGGAAAAAAAAATACTTATATGACGTGGAAACGGAAGCTTTAGAAAGAATAAAATTTAAAATGACACAGACAATGTAATACAGTGCAAGCTCGGTATTCGCGACTTCCCATTATCGCGACGGCCCGGTTATCTTTACGGCTTTAATATTACAGGTTCTATAATAGCGACAGTTTACGAAAAACGGGTTTTATTTTCGCGACATTTTTTTTTTTTTGTTTAAATTTGATTACAAATTCTATAACCAAAAAAGGGAAATCTTCGCCTTTTGGTATAATAATCTTTTTGGATGATTTTGATCTTCAGTTTTGGCATTGTATTCGTATGATTCCATAAATTCAATTTGCTTGAATTTCAAGTTGCATAAGTCTTCAGTTTTCCGCATTATAAAGCAAGGAAATTCATTAAAAATGTTCACACGTACAACAAAAAGTGGCCCTGCAAACGTTGCACCTTAAAGAAAGCTGAATGGAAAAAATGCTTTATAAGTGATTTGAAAAACAAAGAGAAAACTTATTTCCAACATCAGCAGCGATTTAATGATCACAATGTCAGTGAAGGATGGTTGAACAAATCAAAGCGTCGACATGGAATTCGATTTTTAAAAATTACGAGCGAGAAATTGTCTTCGAAACCTGATCTTATTGTGAAAGAGTTTAAGAATAACGTTGATGAGCATGGGTTGACTCTTCACCAAATCTAAAATGCCGACTAATCCGATTTTTATATGTTATGAGAAAACGGCTCCTTGGAACTAAAAAGTGATGACGGTTTAATTATAGCAATGAATCTACCACCCAATTATACAGCGCTTATTCAATCGTTAGATCCAAACATTATCAACTTGGTAAAATTACTGCTCACCCACTTGCATGTCGGGAAGGGAACAAATTTAGAGCTCAAACTAAAAAACTTAAATTTCAAAAATACAGTTCAGATTCTAGCTACGTCCTGGGATAACATATCAGTGTCCAATATCCGAAAATCCTGGAGCGACTTGCTTAAATTTGGTACTAAATGAAGTGAAGAGGATGGCATGCCCTTAAAAATTTTAAATAGTATAAGTCTGGAAGAAAACGAAGATCTTTCAACTATTGGTACATTTGTAGCTCAGTTTTCTTTTCATTTTTCTTAGTAAGAGAAATTTTTTGGAGAAACTTGAAGAACTAACAACAGTACCTCCTTTTCACTTCTCATTTTTTCTTAATAATAGGTATTTTTGATGAAACTTGAAGAGCTGACAACACTGGCTCCTATTCACTACTCAAGAAATTCCAGTATTAATTATATTAATTTATTTTGTTATAAAAACCCTTCACATTTTTAATTTTACTACGACAGGGGTAGCGAAGCGCACCGGATCAAGCAAGTTTACTAATAAAAACAATTATAATTAAGAAAAATTATATACAATTTTTTAATAAAATTTTGGGTTCTGTTCAATTCAATTTTCGAGGCAGGTTTTTAATTAGTCGCGTATACCGAACTTGCACTGTAATAACAATTTTTTTTAATAAATTAATGAAACAAAAAACATGTAAGAACATATAGTTGGTCAAGCAAGACCATACACTTTTCCATTAAAATTTCAATATCTTATTTTCGTGAGTGATTTTCGAAAGTGGTCCTTATATTGGAGCTCTTACCAATAATATACCGCACGACATCAAATTTGGTCGTACAATTCATTTCTATATGAAACATATTTCTGTTGAATTTTATTTGCATACCAACATTTAGGTAGAGTTTTTGGCTCGTCAAATTAATTTTCGGAAGTGCACCTTTTATGGGAGCTATGACCAATAATGGACCTATTGCGGATAAGTTCGGTCATATGAGTTCTTTCTATTAAATTTTATTAGCATACCAATATTTTTAAGAAACTTATGCTCGCTAAATTGATTTTCGGAAGTGGGCCTGGTATGAGAGTTATTTCTTTCTTTGTGAATCATATTTGTGTTGAAGTTCTTCCGGATGCCGACCTTGTTAAGAGTTCGTTAAATTAATTTTCGGAAGTGGGCCTTATGTGGGAGCTATGGTCAGTAGAATATTTGTATGGTCCGATTTTTACAGTTTCAATAGGCTTTATCCTTGGGCCAAAAATAATATGTGTGCCAAAATTGTATCAAAATATCTTCAAAATTAAGAACTGTACTTTGCGCACAAATTTGTCAGCCAGATGTACGGATGAACAAACACACATAGGGATTTAGAAATATCAGCACAATCATGTAATACTTTCCCCACTTTGGTGGTGGAAAATATATTTAGGAAAAACCCAATAAAAAGGAAACAATATTGAATGATTTTTCATTAAACCAAGAAAACAAGATTTAGTGACGAACGAAACAATTAATTTCTTAAATTTTTCTGCAAGGTATCTATTTTTAAAAACAAATCGACACATAAACTTATTTTGAAAACAAAATGATTAGAGGAAGTAATGAATTAAATTCACTTAAATTACATTTTTTCATAGCCACAATCCTTAAATATTCGTGGTTAAATACAAATTTCTCTAGGTTTTACAAAAGTAATTTATTTTACTTTATCGTTTTCTTGCCACTCTTATTCATCTTTTCGGAATATAAATTACTAAGAAATGAAAAAAAATCGAACAGAAGTACAAGGCAAACAAGTAAAAAATAAAAATATTCTTAACATGAAAAGCCATGTCACCAACATTTTTATCGTTTTCAATTTCTTCGTTAACCACATCACGCCAACATCGTCATCATTAACAACAATCAACTTGCCAGACCAACAACGATCAACCCGCAAACCATAATAGTGGCAAGACAAACACCCAGTATATAAATGTGTGTTTCAGTATGAAAAGGTGTATGTGTATGAGTGTTTTTCAGCGTCATCTACAGAATTATTTTCAGCATCGTTATAATTATTATCTTCATTATAGCTGCTGCTGCTGCTACTGCCACTGCTGTTTTTGCTATTGTTCTTACAATGCGCTATAACGCGTTGTAAACATCTTTCAGTTTTCATACGCACATACATACTTACATATTGTTACTACACTATTTCCGTTAGAAGGAAGCATAATCTCTCTATCTCGTTCTCTTTCTCTTTCTAACATTGTCTTTTATTAAAACAATTTAGATTTAGCCTTAGTTGTATGTATTGTACATAGTGTTCAGCACAATACACTAAAATAATAATATTTGTTGTGTAGTAGAGTGCAGTGCTGTGCATGTAATATCCTTCAATGTCAGTATCCGTTTTCATTTATTTTCTAGAATGCTGTTGTGTTGCCAACATGTAATAACAAGAATATTTTTGTAATTTTCTGTCGCTTCCATTGGGTATGTTCTTGTACGCCCGGAAGCAACAGTGCAATTGATGGGTAGTTATATGGGTCATTCAGTAGTTAAACTAGTTAAAGTGTATTGCATAACCAGCGTCTTATGGTTAATGAGTAAAAACTAAAAAGCTTAACACGAAAGATCATAATAAAGCTGTTTAAAAGTTTTGCAATGCAAAGGTGCATAGCTTGTTGTTAAATAATCTCTATCAGTTTTAAGTTAATTTAATTTAAATCATTATTATCCTAGTGAAAATATTGCTTAACTGAACTTCCTTCAGAATAGTTGAAAACGAAATCGGAAAATAATTTGTAAAGAAACTGGGTTAAACAAAGAATAATTTTAAACAATATCTGTGAGCTTTATGTTTGGATAGAATATCTTGAATCATATTGATCAGGATTTTTTTTTATACGATACTTACAATAGATGGCGTACCTTTTGATCGCGGTTTTTGTTTTTAATAACTTTTGTGTCATTTGTAAATAGCAACGTTTTTTTTTTTTTTTTGCTTCGAAAAACAAGAACTTTGTACCAACAAAGCGTCATATACAAGAAGTTTTGCTTTACTTCTTTAATTTGAAAAAAGTGGCGCTGAAGCAACCGATTATTCACCAATGCTTATGATGAATGTGTTTTATCGGTTCAGAAGTATTGATTTTGACAAGAAAGACAAGGATTGCCTAGGCCAACCAAAAAGTTCTGAATATCACGAAGATTGTTGTAAAACTCAATAAGATACTCAAACAGCGGTACGGTATGAATTGAAGGCGAGAGACAAAATCATTTTGGCACCGAATCATACCTTGCTTTGAAAAATGGATCCATTATGATAACTAGAATCGTAAATCCATGGCACTAAGGTATTCTTTGTATTAGGGAACAATAGTGTGCTATCTGAGCTGCTGAAATATGACCAGACCATCACAGAGAAATTGCACAAAATGCAACTTATTCTTTTGAAGCGAGCATTGGCCGAAATACTCACAGAATATGCGCCCAGACATGAAACCGTAATATGCCATCAAGACAACGCTCGGAAACATGTTGCTAATCCTGTTAAAAAGTATTTAAAAAAAGGTTTTGGGAAGATCTGCCTGACCGTGCCCCGTCAGACTACTATTTGTTTCGATCACTGCAGAACGCTCTCTCTTGGATACGTTTCATTTTGTTACAGAGTATCCGATATTGGTTTGATTCGGCTTTGAACTCACGATGAGCATTTATTTTGGCTCGAAATCCATTTTGACATCCACGTTTCCAGCAAGTTTGGTTGATAGTTTGAATAAATTTATATTGTATAAATGTTAAGTACCAGTGGGTATCCAATTCTATTTGTTCACTGGAGAATCGTTGTTTTGAGGAATGCGTTTCACACCCCTTACTACAATGAAAGCTTTTGTGATGAATTAAGGGAACGTTTCGCAAGAAAGGCTAATCCATTTACGATTCGCCAGGGATCACCGTCCACCTCTGGAATATACTACACTACACATAATTTAATCTGCTTTCCTAGTTCCAACATAATCGGTATGCAAACTTCCTCTATTCTTCAACCAATTAACAGTTTTCTGAGTTCCAAAAAAATGCAGCACTACTTCATCTATCCTTCCTCCCATAAACTGTTTTCTTAGTCCGATAAACATGAACTGCATAAGTATGTAAGTGATAAACCTTAGTGCTAGTACAAGCTAAAAAAATTTAATATCCCATTTTTTTCAAAATTTGCCAAAGTAGGCAATTTGGTTTCAAATATATCCCCTTAATAACCGTTTAAACCGTTTTATAGAAGATCCATAACCCGTGACTTAAGTTTACTTTACAAAAGACCCAGGATTGAAGTTTGAAAGAAACATTACTTATTTTAAACTTATTTGGTGGTTAATAGAACCACGATTTTTTGTCTAAATTTTTTTTAAAAAAAGAGACAAGATTGCCTTTGTAAAAATTCCATGATTTCTGATGAAGACATATATTAAGGATTTTCCAACAAGAAGTGTTATTTTGAATCACCCAGTACTAAAAATGGAACGATTCACGCTTCAACAACGCATTGAAATTATTAAAATTCACTACAAAAATGGTGGAAATCTTGCAGTCACAGTTCGCAAAACTAAAGGATTTTTGGGTCTTCGTGAAGCACCTTGTTGGACCGCAATACAGACATTGGTGAAAAAATTCGAGCTGTTGGGACAAGTAAGTGATGTGAAGAATAAAACCCGTGCATGTCGCTCAACAACAACTGAGAATATTGCTGCTGTAGCCCATAGTGTTGATGAAAATCCAGGCTTGTCCATTCCTCGTCGTTCTTTGGAATTGGGCATTACACAAACGTCATTACACCGTATCTTATTGTCGGAGTTAGACGATATTGTTCTGAACAACGTTTACTTTTAACAAGACGGCGCTATGTGCCACACAAGCAACGAAACCATTGCTCTTTCGAAAAGGTGATCACAATTGGCCGCCGAGATCTTGTGATTTAACACCTTGCGACTTCTTCCTTTGGGGTCACGTGAAAGATAAGGTCTACGCCAACAGTCCAGCGTCGATTCAAAACCTCAAAGATAGAATTCGTTGGTTATGGAAAATTTCCTGAAAAGGATATGGTCCTGTAAGCATAGTCGTGGTGGCCATTTGGCTGATGTTGAAATAAACATCCGATAAATTATCTCAAAAAATTCCATTTTTCATTGAATACCAAAATAACACCTCTTGTTGGAAAACCCTTTATATTTATAATCCAGGTTTGTTCATTCCTCGGCGTTCTTTGGAATTAGGCATTCCACAAAACGTCATTACACCGTATTTTCCATAAAGACTTGGGTCTTAAAGTTCACTTCAAATAAGAACTCATGCCGGCCGATCATCAACAACGTCTAGTCTTGCTGATTGTGTCCTTGAAATGCATGAAAATATTATCTCTCGAAGAGGTGATCACAATTGACCACCGAGATCTTGTGACTTAACACCTTGCGACTTCTTCCTTTGGGGCCACATGAAAGATAAGTTCTACGTCAACAGCCCAGCATCGATTCAAGACCTCAAAGATAGAATTGAGGCTATGGAGGACATAGGCCAGCCACTTTGCGATTTGGTTATGGAAAATTTCATGAATAGGATATGGTCCTGTAAGCGTGGTCATGGTGGCCATTTGGCTGATGTTGTTTTTCATTATTAACGGCATAGCTTCCTCTTTATTACGAAATAAGCATTCGATCATTTATATAAAAAAATGCAATTTTTCTTTGAAAACCAAAATAATGCCTCTTGTTGGGAAACCCTGTATTTGTCCCAACTTTTCTTAATAAGGGATTTAATATTGTTGTTTAAAAGAACAACGATTGGCGTCCTAAATGTCTTTGAAAAATATTCATATTTGGAATTTCCCGACTTCAAGCTTCTTAATAAAAGATCCACGTTTGGTGTGTAAAAGAACCATGATACCATAAATAACAAAAATACTGTTGGAACTACATGTATGGTTGCGCTTGCTATGGGCTTGTAATAACTTTAAAGAACCATAATTTGCAACTTAAATTTTCTTTAGAAAAGACACACAATTGCTATTTAAAGGAACTACGATTAATTCTTAACATTTTGATTTACGATTGATGTTTAAAACACCTAAGTTTAATTCTTAAGATTCTCTTTATAAAAGAACCATAAATTATTTTAATTTCTTTAAAAAAACCAAGAAGTGCACGCAGAAAAAAATATAATAGTTACAGTAATTATTTATATGATCGCGATAACAATAATATGGTTAACTTACTATTCACATGATTGTATCAACCATATATATGGTTACAGTAAACAGATATATGTTTGTGACAACCTTTATATGATGAATTATTTTGTCATATAATTATAGTGCAAATTAAGAGTATTGGGAATTTTCAATAACAAAATCCGAACATGTAACAAGCTACACCGAGGATATGAGCAAATTATGAATCGATGGCAAATATTAATACTTGTAAAATATAAGTGCATGTTAAAATGATTTCCGGAATTGGGACGGACTTAATAGGATCTATGTCTGATTACGGACCGATTATCATAAAATTATGTGACATAATTTTATTTAGATACCAATATTTTTACGACATTTATGCTCATTTTCCGGAAGAGGGTCTTATATGGGAGCTATGACTAAATATGGAATAACCGTCATAAGATAAGGTGAAATGACTTCCATATGTATAAGACATATTTGGAGCGACATTATATAAATTCATGACCGATAAAGCCCTATTTCACAAGGTCATTTGTATGGGGTCTAGGTGAAATAATAGAGCGATTTCAATCTAGTTCAATAGGCTTTGTTCTCCAAATGTAAAAAGTTTACGGACAGACGTACATCGTTAAATATGTAACTTTAAGGAAGATGTTAGACTAATCTTTTTCGGAGTTACAAGGTAGCTTATAATAAACAAAATATGCAAAAATAGCGGGAAAGTAAACAAAAAGATTTAGTTGTTTCAAACATGAAATTCTACTGAAAACAGTAAAACTAGCAGGAAACACTCTATTACATGTTTTTGTTTGCGCTTTAAATAAACTACAATTCTTTAGGGTTTTCGGATGCTATAGAGAAATATTGAAAATAAATTCATGCAGTTTATACACAATATAAAAATTCGAGATATTAAATGAACGAAATACAATAACACACATAATTAAAACAAGCCGGATACATCTAAACAAAACTTGTCACTGTTCCAATTTTTAATTTTCTATAACATTTCTGTTTATTTTTTTCATATTTTTTATTTATTTTTCTTTGTTTTTCCGTTCTCAGCAATTTGTTTTTCTACGTATTTGTTTTATTGTTTTGTTTAACCAAGTATGAAAAGGAGACGGACAGACGGAAGTGGAACTACGACCATGTTTACTGCAGCTGTTGTTCTGGTTATTTCTACATTAATATTTGTATAATAATGAATGATTTGATGAATGAATGAACAAATGAATGCATGAGCATAAGTAACGTTGGGTAGTTGTAATGGGAATTGATTGTTTGTCGTTAACTTTTGTTTCATCATACAGTTCATGCTCTGGAAATGCTGTGAAACTAATGCTGAGCAAATGCACAGAATATTGATGAAGCTAGCCAACATTTATTAAATTGTAATTATTGACTTTAGTTTGTATTTGTACGAGTTTTGTTTATTTGTTTTCTTTGTTTTTTTAAATAATAATGAGTTTTAATAATATGTGATGTTTTTATTAAATTTTGTGTTTGATTTATTTTTAAGTTTTGTCTAATAGAAATGAAATGAAATAAATTTACTATAGAAAAGTTTATTTTTTAAACTTACCAGATTTTTGTATTTGCTGGATAATTTCTGAAATGATAATAAACATACTTTGATTAGTAATAATCTCAGTCGTATAAAATATATTTTCCTAGATTCTATTTCAAATGTAATTTAAAGGTGTGCATTAGATAAATTTATGGGATTTTTCTAATCATTTTATTAAAAGGAAATAATATTGTCTCTCCATTTACCATTTAGCTTAACTATTTATACAAAATATGTATAAAATATCTAGGCCTTAGCTTAGATTAAATTTTAGGTCCTTAAGCAATATTAGTTTAGTCATCATAAGTATTTAAGAAGTCTTAATTTAACTTCAATCATATCGAAACTTTAGGAAGTCTTAGTTAAGCTTCAATAACAGTTCTTAATCCGCCAATTTGACTTTGATCAATGGTGACGCCGGTCAAATGCCCTAAAGCTTACTTTTTTCAAAATTTATGCTCGTTGACAATAAAACAAAGATATTTAATCAAATTAACCTTTTTTAGTTAAATAATAAAATTCCAAAAATTGTTTAAAAACATGCCCAAGGCAATCATCGCAAAAATGCAAATACTTGCAAATATAACTGATTTTTTATATCAAAAACTCTTGAAGCAGTTCCTAACAAACGTAATTAAATATTTTAAAAAGGTTTCAAAGTTTTTGAAATGAAAAATTAGTTATATTTGCATTTTTGTGATGAGTGGCTTGAGGCATGCATAAGCATTAGAGAGTTAAGAAATCTTAATTTAGCTCCAATCACAGGACTTTAGGAAGTCCTAGATTAGCTTGAATCGTAGATATTTAAGAGGTCTTAATTCGTCATGAATTGTAGTCTTGGTTTAACTTCAATCGTAGATATTTAAGAAGTCCTAGTTCGTCATCAACCGTAGTCTTAGTTTAACTTCAATCGTATTTCTTTAAGAAGTCTTTATTCGTCATCAATCGTAGTCTTTGTTTAACTTCAATCGTAGATCTTTAAGAAGTCTTAAATCGTCATCAATCGTAGTCTTGGTTTAACTTCAATCGTAGATCTTTAAGCAGTCTTAATTCGTCATCAATCGTTGTCTTGGTTTAACTTCAATGTTAGATCTTTAAGAAGTCATAGTTTAACTTTAATTGTTGTTCTTTAAGAAGTCTTACTTGGTCTTTAATTGCAGTCTTTTTACCTTATCTCATAGGTCTTTCAGAATTCTTAGTTAAGTTTAAATAGTAGATCAATCCTAGTCTTATCTTAGCTTCTTCTAAGTCTTACTTCGTTTTCAATCTTAGTCTTAGTTTACATTCACTGGTAGGATTTTAAGAAGACTTAGTTTGGATTTAAAAAGTTTTAGTTCATCTCCAATTGTACACAGAGAAAACAGATTCGTGATAGCAACCGAATTTATTGCCAATCGAATGATTCTACCTTAGTGACCGAATTTTACAGTTGTGGATACAAAATTTTGGAAGTAGTAACAAACGTTAGGTTGCATCAACCGAAGTTTTTGTTTATCAACTGACTTTCTGATAGAACCCAAAAATTCTATGTGTGCAACCGAATCATTCGATTGGCAACAAATTCGGTTGCTATCACGAATCTGTATTCTCTGTGTAGTCTTAGTTAACCTTCAGTCCTTAACCCTAACCGTACGGACAACATTTACACACGTAGACTCCTGACAACGATACCCGGGTACCCGTGTATGTTTATTTGTCAGTTATTGTCTAAATTTATTGATTTAAATGGAAGAACTTAATGCTTATATTAGAATTTTATTGGCGATGGGTATAAGTAGTGGCAACAATGATCCTCCTTCAATTCTTTGGGGAAATTAGAGTCATCCTTTATACAAAACATCGTAAAGTCCCGATTTCAGCAAATACTATGCGTAATACGTTTCGGCAATGCGTTTACAAGATCGAAACGCAAACAAGCAGACAGAGCAGCTCTTATCTCCCATATCTGGAATATGTTGATGCAGAACCTACGTTATTTTCCAGATTGAAATGTTACAGGCAGAACCAGATTCACTCAATATATTCTCTCAAAGCCAGTTAAATACGGAATTAAAATATTTTGGTTGTGTAACGCTGCCAATAACTATTCTTTGAATGGAATCATATATACAGGCAAGCGACCTGGTGGTTAGCGATAGGTAAATGGAGGAGAAAACATCCTTCTAGATCTGGTGGATTTCCACAAAAAATCAGAAATAAATGTAACAACAGACAATTTGTTTACTTCACTCCCTTTGGCCAATAAACATCAAGTTAGAGGAATATATCGGTACCCTTCGACAAAACGAATCCTATATTTCAACAGAGCTACGGCCAAACCCATCGGACGATATAGGTAATCCACAATATTGTTTCAACAAAAACGGAACACTTTTGTCTCTTATCATTTGTATTATACTCGAGGGGAGCCAGTTATTATTTGAAAATAGGAGATTAACGACCTCTACAAAAAAACAAAAAAAAAAAGGAGTAGATGTTATTGACCAGATATTGGCATTTACAAAACAGGCAATGATAATCAAATAACACGATTCGCTAACGTCCGGGCCGCTCTAGAGCTTATAACAAATAAAACTATCCCTAAATATGTTTGCCAGTATGCTGCAGACCCATCGGTTACAACTAATCATTATAAAACAGGACTATTGAAAATAAAGGCTCCCTGCTGCCTTTGCGTGAGTACTAATCCAAAATCTGATCGAAAAACAGGCAACATATGCGATGGCTGTAAACGACCAGTGAGCAATACGGATATCGAAACTATTGCTCCACGGTGCACTAGATTTTAATTGTTTTTATTAATTTTATGCAACAGTTTGATGTAAAATATTTTCTAAATAACCAATAAGCATAAAATTACTAAATTTTTTACTTTTTTCATACAAAATGTAAAAAGATATACCCTTATCAGGAGGGAAAACACTATTTGACTTTGTGTCTCTCCAGAGTCAATCCAAACGAATCAAGAGCACTTTAGATGGCAAAAAACTTTTGAAAATGGTTATCTGAAGGAACTTGCGGAACCTCAAATTTGTATTTTATTTTGTTTAAGAAAAATTTGACTTCAAAGTTCGTTTGGGTACCGGGTTACCCGTGTTAGTATGGTTAGGGTTAAGAAGTCTTGGTTTTGTTTTAATCACTTTGAGAATTACGTAGCTTTTTTTATGTAGTCTTAGTTAAGCTTTTGTCGTAGCTCTTTAGGTAGTTTTATTTTTCCTTTAGTCTTTATATAGTTTTAGCAATATTTTGTTATATCTCACAACTTCGGTTAGTAAATATTGCGAGCATATTTTATTATTTTTAAACGGCTGAGTATGTCTTTACAGAACCGCTTTAATATGAACTCTATTTATGGGTCATCCTATGCCATTTAAAATTCAACATTTTCACAATAATGCTGCCTGCAATAACAAACAAAAGCAAAAAAATTGTATAGCATTTGGATTCAAATATACCAAATTGTAATATCATCCGCACATGCAGCCAGACACACATTTCAATAAATATTGAAGAATAAAAATGCAATCGTTAAAACTGAAAAACAATTCAATACTTCTCTTATCCATATCTGGATAAGGATTTTTATACATAGACATGTAAGTATTTATGTAGATGTGTATGAGTGTGTAACTGTTAAACTCAACAATTTCTATTCAATTGCTTTATTCGCGTTTATATGTTACGAGAACTATGTATACATACATTACAGTTATTTCTGAAGAGATGAGCTGGTATAAAACGTATTCAGATACATATGAATGTGGACATTGCTGCTGAGAATGATGGTGATGACAATGACGATAGTTGAATTGTTTTCTGAACAATTTACGCCCATATGTATTAAATGTTCAAAACTACTACAGCGAAATATTCTTCTTATATGAGAATACACTGCAATACAGAAAAATAGTGAGTGTGTATGGTTGCTTTTCAGCAATTGAAAAATTTCAATTTTGTGTTCAAAAAAATATATGCATGATTTTTCTTTATGTTCTCTATATTGGGTCATTGAAGGCTTAACATTTTTAGAGTTTGAATTTTAGTTATTTGTTATTGGATAGCATGATATTTTTGATTGTTTTTATGAGCACATATAAGCAAAATTTAAATTGTTTGATAAATGATTTATTAAAGCTATTTATTAAACAATTTGTGGTTCTTTAAACCATTAAGAAATCTTTTGTTTTCAGTTAGACACATTACCAAAAATCTTTGCCACTCATGGTGAAGGATATTAAAAAATTGAATTTGATATATTAAGAGTACTTAAATACTAAAAATATAAACAAATAAGAGAGTTATATTCGGGTGTTCCAAATTCATCACGCTATTACTTATTGTAAGACAATTATGAATGTTCAAGTTATTTCCTGAGGGCGACCTTGTATGGGGACTAGGAACAAGTGTTGCCCGATTTTAACCATACTTTACAGTATAATTTCATAGTACTTGGAACAAATTTGTGTAAAATTTTATCAGGATTATTGCATAATCAACATATTTGTGACTGCTACAACAATATTGCGGAGAGATATTTGTGTGGGTGAAATCATGGACCGATATTGCCCAAACAAACCATATCAACAGAGAGTGTTTCTGCAATTTCAACCAACTAGCTTCTTTCGATTGGATCCTATCGTGTTTACAACAGACATACAGACGGACGAACATGGCTGGATCATCTTAAAATTTCACGAGGACCTAGAATATATACACTGATGTAGATCTACGATGAATTTTTCAATGTGTTACAAGTGCAAAATCAATATAACGATAGTGGGTATAAAAATGGGATGAGAAAACAATAGTAGCTCTGTGCTTGTTACTATTGCTCAGCTCCACTGTATATTCAATAAGCTGAATCTCATGTATTTCAAATATGACAATTGGAATATGCCCTAACGTAAGGTTAAACATATGCTTTAGTCAGTTGCATAAGTAAAAGTTACTAAATTTTATTTATCTTTACAAATTTAAGCAATAGCCAGCTTAAAAACTTAACCCTACCCTGTGTGAATTTTATATTTTTTTAACAAATGAATCTACAATCATTTGGCTTGGTATATCAAAAATTATACATTCATACATGTTCATTTGAAAAGTATCATTATACAACATATTTGTTTTATTTTTAATTTTACATTTATTCATTAAAATAGTAACTAGTATTTGCATAATAATTGAAATGTAGATTTTCATGCACACATTTGTAAATAATATTTACAAATATCTACACAAGTGTGTGTATGTATTTGCAAGAACTACACATATATAAATTTATACATATCCAGCAGTTCTAGGAGATTGTCCCGAACTAGGGATTTTGGCTATCATTTAGGGTGACAAGTACTTACTTTACTAGTTATTTTAGCACATGTATGTCCTAAGCAGGAGGACATTTGATCCTTTTAGATTACAATGAGGCTGTCTAATAGCTGGTCCCAAGTAGTCAATGCATAAGATTCACATACCGGATACATAGATTCAGTTACCTTACTAGCTACCTAACCGGTTACTTGATCAGCTACATAACTATTTATTTGAAAATGTACTAGTGCTAATTGACCTCAAGTAGTCAGTTTAAAAGACACCTCATAGACAGTCCAATAACTGATTGCTTGTATACAAACCTTCTTCCGTCAACTCTCCAATTGTATACTTCTGGTGGGTAAAATAACTACTCTAAAGTACTATACAAAATATGCTATTAAAGTAACTATATTTTAGGTTATTTAGAGACACTAAAGTGACAATTTACTTTACGCCAACTTACATGGGATGTCAGTATACATAAGCCAAAAGTAAATAAACTGTATAAGAACTATATCAACACAATTGTCATAAAACCAGTTTGTATGAATTACACACAAAAAAATGCAGTACAAAATAAACGTTTAAAGTGACTACACTCCAGATAACTTAGATATACTTAAGTTACAATTGACTTCACGCTAGATTACCTGGGATGTATTAAGTAACCAATTGACTTCTCTCTGCACTACAAAGAGCACATACTTGTTAAATCAGCCCAGTGGTTAGATATTAGTGACGATTACTCTCCATAAAGGATGAATTGACTACTTACTTAACTACTGGGTTTAACAAAGAAATCTATATTTTGGCATTCATTTTTATATGTATACATATTAGGGTGGATCAATTTTGTTGGTCAATAGGCATACAGCAAAAACGTAATCTACGAAAAATTCTGAGAAAATTTCACCAAGAAACTATGGGTTTTCAAAATACACAATAAAGGAATTTTTAAAAACAAATCTTAAATCTTTATGTATCTAGGTTTTAATTATTGACCCATACTTTCTTTTGGTAGTTTTCTTACAATTTTGTGCAGATTCCGATTGTACTGTACGCCTGACTGGTTTTTTCTTACCCGAACAAATTGACCCACCCTAATACACATACCTATACTCATATAAGTATATATATGTATGTTGTAAAATTTTTGTATTAGTTTCCATTTTCAATATCAATTAAATATTTAAAAAGTAGCAAACAAATATAAAAGCATCTCTTAATTTTTTATAATAAGTTCAAATATTTCTGTATATATTGTATATATGTTAAAGAAAAACTAAAAAATTAGAAAAAAAAAATAGGAATTTTATCAATTCTTTACATAGATTTTTAATTAAAAATATTAAATTTATATTGCTAAGATATTTCTAAAGATTAAAATAGAAGTATTGTGCAAACTATGTAGAAAATGTTAAACAAATCAAAGATAACACAGGACAACACACCAGCATTTTCCAGACTTCTTTCTGTCCATAGCAGCTCTATTTTCAAATATATACATAGTGACACTTAATATTTGCATACTTTACACCACTTTTTGTATTATTCGCTTAATATTTCCAAACCTTAAAATATTGTGTGGATTATTATTATACATAAAAATCTCTTTCATTTGATGAGATCATGCGTACAAAAATCCATAAGGATCAGTTATTTTAGATTTCAGATAATTTATATAAAAAAAAATTTAAGGACTAAACCAAAAACACAGGACTTTTAACCCTTATATATGTGACAGGGTACCCGGGTAACTTTTTGTAATTTAATTGCAATTTTCTATGTATGCAGGATTCCTAGGCGCTTGAAACCTTCTGAGAAATCCTAACTTTTTGTTATATTTATTTTTTATAATGGACAGTGTCTCGACTTGAGAGGGAGTGGTAAATCATTATATATTTTCACCCTTAACAAGGTGACAGGGCACCCGGGTACCACATACAAATTATATGGAAAATATTACGTATACGCTCACAACACAATACTGAGTAGTGTTTCTACTGGGTGAATTTATTTGAATACTGTCTATATAAATGGGAATCTCCATTTATTGAATTGACGTTAGGCTAAACTTAAAAATTTTTTTAGCATTTCATAATATGGAGCATTTGTATATATTGCGCAATAATATGTAACTTCATGGGTTCTGTATGTTGTACCCGGGTACCCTGTCACCCTTTTAAAGGTGTTTTCTTTTTCACAAACATAAAGTGTTAAAGATATCATGATATATTCAATAATGTGACTCTACTCAACAGAAAGAGGTTTTTGTGGAAATTAATAATCCAGAAGCTATTTTAAGATTTGAAGGATCTTTTGCCAAACATGTCACGGAATAGGCTTTACCATTATCTCAAGCAAATTTACTTGATTATACATACATATATATTGTACACGAGATTTGTATAATGTCAACGTACCTTAGCATAACTACATTTTCAGTTTTTAAATTCATAATGAAGCAATTTTTTCAAATGCCAAAAATTAACTGTTGTAATCCTTTTATATTCTTGCAAATTTCAAAAATGTTTTTATAAAAAATAATATTATATTGGGTGTATGTCTTAAAAAGTATTTTTTATTGTTATCTATGAACTTTTCCCATCATTCTGTCACATATGGATTCCGAGCCAAAAGAAATACTCGTCTTTTAAGGCCAAGAACGAATCAAGCCAATATCGGCTACTCTGTTCCAAAGTGAAGCGTAAACAAGAGACAGCGCTCTGCTTCAATCAAACCAAATAGTAATCGGACGGGGTAAGGACTGGGCCATAAAGCGGGTGAGGCAAAACTTCCCAACCACTTCACTCTAAATACTTTTTAACAGTTATTGTAACATGTTGCCGAGTGTTGTCATGATGTAATGTTACGGTTACTCCGTTCAGAAGTCGTGATTTTGACACGGAAGACAAAGATGAACCAGGCCAGCCGAAAAAGTTTGAAGACCAAGAATTGGATACACTACTCCATTCAGATTGTTGCCAAACTCAACAAGAGCTTGCAAAATCATTTGGGAGCTACTTAGTCAGATATTTTAAAATGTTTGAGGCAGAACTTAGAACATTATTCTAAATACTTGTTAGCAGATATTGCAACATGTTGCCGAGTGTTGTCATGATGGAATGTTAGGGTTTCATACCTGGACTCATATTCTGGGCGTTTTTCGGACAATGATCGCTTCAAACGAATCAGTAGCATTCAGTACAGGTTGCCTGCTATGGTCTAGTCAGGTTTCAGCAGCAGTTGTGGCTACAAAATTTCAGAAGCAGTAACAAAAGTTTGGTTGCTACAACTGAAATTATTCTTTTCCAACTGGCTTTCTGTGGATAGAGCCGAAAAATTCTATGCGTGCAACCGAATCATTCGATTGGCAACAAATTCGGTTGCTACTACGAATCTGTTTTTGCTGTGTAGCTTTTGCTCTTAGCAAATACAGAGAATTACCTTAGCGCCATGGATATTTAACTTTGGTGTAGATTCGACTGCTTAACCCGACTTCACATCCATTCTCTTACGCTTCGGGTTATTAAAATGAATTGTTTTTTTCACCGCAAATAACGCAAATAATAATTTGGTGCAAAAATGATTTGCAAGCTACATTTCAGGCATACATCTTCGTTTTTCATGGTTAATCAGCTTCAACTCGTATGGAACCCTATGTCCCTGCTTTTGAATGAAACACGATACTTGCAAATGCATAATATGGTAGATTGCAAACCTAACTGGACAAAATTAATAAATCGCGTTGATTTCACTTCTCACTTATGAATTAAATAAAAAATGAGTTTAAATATATAACAGATTATAAAAAGTCAAGTCCTTTTTTTCCGATGTAGTTTTGGAGTTTTTTCCATTCTTCAAAAAAATTTTTTGGTAAAAAGTGGAGCTCATACAGGAAAATTGAAAAAAAAATGTTTGATCTACTTTAAAGTGAACACTAGAAAGATTAGCCCAAATATGGTTTTACACCAGAACTATCCGAAATAAATAGCCTTAACTCTACTTGAAAATAGGAAATATTTCATTTTTAGCTTTTTTTTCTTCTTGGAGGTCAATCATTGCTGATTGAGTAGCTCCCGATGATTTTGCAAGCTCTTGTTGAGTTTGACTATAATCTGAATGGAGTAATGTCTCCAATTGGTCGATCTTCCTCTTCCGTGTCAAAATCGCGACTTCTGAACCAAAAAAACCATCTTTCGTACATTGAAACCGATTAAATACATTCACCATAAGCTTTGGTGAGCAATCGTGTGCTACAGCGGCACTTTTTTTCAAAATTAAAGAACTAAAGCAAAACTTCCCGTGCTGCTTTGTGTCGAAATTCTATGATTTCAAAGCAATAATTTTTGCTGTTTACAAATATGCGATGGATTTTTGTATTTGACCTATTTATTAGTATCAATTTTCTTTAGGAAAATATTAAATCCTTTTTCTTCTTTTTAAAGTCATTTCCTTAAAACTAACGTAGCCTAATTCCACATATATGATTCCATTTGTCTTTGCATACATTCCCAATATTTGTCTCTAAAGTAATGATACTCTATACAAAGTATCATTCCTTTACATTGCTTAAGCCTCTTGTCTCTATATTTACTACTGTTTCGATTAATTCCCCAGTTCTATTTTCCATTACCATTTGAAATATCAACAGCTGAGACCAAAAGAAAAATAATATTTGCTGCCAAAATATTGTCGTATGTATGAATGGGAATCTTTTTATCATTATTTTCTTCTTTTTATTTGCATATTCAAATACAGTTTGTTTTCATCCTTTTTTTGCCTTGCAATACAATTTCATTCCTTTTTTCATTTACCTATAAAGAATTTTTTCTTTCTTTCTCTCATTCCAAGTAAACTTTTAAAATGAAAACGTAGACAGCAGTGTAAGTAAAAAAAAAAAGTTAAAGAAAATATCTGTATGCATGGCAGAAAAGAAAAAAACTATAAAACAGCATTGAAGTTTACTACAAGAAGATTAATGTTTTACTGCCAGCACACCTTTTTGACACTTTCATATGATTTATAGGTATTTGGTTTGTTACAAAAAAATTTAAACATTTATTTTTCATTATAACAAATACATAACTCTTGCATATTGTAAATATTCTTAAGGAGTACAGTGGTTTAAAAATGATATATTTTGGGGGGAAAAAATTGTAATATCACAATTCATTATATATTTTTAATGAATTTGGGAGGTAAAGGGTAAATTTGTAATTTATACGGAGATAAACAAAACTCTCAAATTGTTAATTATAATTATACCCTACATCATAGATGACAACTAGATAGGTAACTGAGAGCCAAAAACCTATGTCTCCTGTCAAAAACCTAATTCAGGAGAATGTATTGCATGTATTTCGTTATTGATATTTTTCTCCTCTTCCGTTCTATGTCCTACATCATCATTTCGGGTAGGGTATTATACTTTTTTACTGATGTTTGTAAAGCCAAAACATAGTAGTTTAACGCTCACCTACCGACCGACTTAAATCAATTTATAAGATCAATAAACGACGTTCGTCCATCCGTCTGGTTGGCTGGATGGCTGGTTGTCTGTCTAGTCATTTATACCTTGTAAGTAAGGTCGAGGTTGCAATTTTGAAGATAGGTTTTCATGGCAATCGTTCCATAATTGCTCATATCTCCCATAATCACTCACGAAAATAAGTTATTGAAATTTTTAAAGAAAAGTGTTTTTGGTCATTTACTCAAAGACCATATAATACCTTACTTTACCCAAAGTAGGGCATTATATGGTCTGGCTTGACCGACCGTACTTTCTTACTGGTTTTTGTATACCAATTTGATATAGATCGTTTTGTTGGCAGTAAGCAGATGGAAGTTATGTTCCATCTCAATAGACCATAGTAATATCTAGAGCCGTCACCTTTAAGAGTTCAGAGCATTGAATAAATACAACGATAGAAAGGAAAGAGAAATGCCAATGCAAAATATTAAACAACCTTACTCTCTTTTTACATATATGGGTGATAAAAAAAATAAAATACATGGCAAAACATTCTCATGAAGTAGGTTTTTGCCAACAGAATTGTGTGTTTGGCTGTCATTTATCTATCTAGTTGTCATCTATGGTTTAGCTTGATTCACAATCATTTAAAATAAGCTTTCTATGGAAAGCATTTAACATATTTGACTGATCCGAGCAGAGAACGACACCAAATTAACTTGAATGTACTCTGTGAAATATGATCAAGAAACCACTAACTTCATTTTAAACGAAAAATTTTAAAATGAATTATTTCCAAACCACTGTGCTGTGTCAAGTACATACCGAAGTTTAACAGTAAAAAAATAAAGAAAAAAATGTAAACATCTGCAGTAGTTGAACACAACATTTTAGTAACACTTTAATAATGAAGAGAGTTGTTTATAAAACGTTTAATATTTTGCCTGACATGTGTTGCATATTACTAGGCGCATATTAAAATTATGTCATAAGCAGGGATGTAAAATTTAATACGAACGTACTGCCGCAAATCATTTGATACTTTCAAGTTATTTTCAACATTTTATGTAAAAAGAGAAATTTAAGCCAGAGTATGAAAACAAACAAAGTATTTCGCAAACTTTTGCAAAATGTAAAAAACTAATCAAGATTTTTAAATTGCATTGTACACGAGGAAAACAAAAACTTTCCAAGTGACAAAGAGAGAAAATGAAACAATTAGTATTTCACTCAAAAAGAGAGCTTCGACTATGCCGAATATTATATAGCCTTCACCAAATTATACTTAAAATAAAATTAAAAATTTGTTTTTTTTTAATTTTTTTTTTCGAAATTGTTTTTTAAAAGTTTCTTTCCAATCTTTTTTAAAAAAAAAAAAAATTTAATTTAAGTTTTTTCCAATTTTTTTTAATTTATAAGTGAAAAAAATTTATGACAAAAAATTATTTTTGTGAAGAAAAATTCGGGTTAAAAATATTTTTCCCGATTTTGACCCATTGTAGGTCCAATTTACTATAGCCTTATATACATCGTAGCAATGGACTTCGAAATATCTATCATTAGATATCCATATTGTCTATATTTATGACATATTAATCGAGATATAGATTAAAAATAGGCCAAAAATATTCCGATAATTATAGACTGATTTTACTGATTTTAAATAGGAAACTTATCGAAAGCATGTCTGACAGATTTATTGAAGATTTGGATCCCGAAGATATCTTTGGTCTTCAGAAAATTGATTTCAACAGACAGACGGACATGACTAAATCGACTCCGCTATTTATAAGGATCCAGAATATATATACTATATAGGGTCGGAATATTATATTGTGGAAATTACAAACGGAATGACAAACTTATATATACCCTTCTCACGAAGGTGAAGGGTATAAAAATCAAAGCAAACTTTTCGTATCGTTTGTTTTCGTACTCTGATTTAAACATTATTTGCTGTTCGATATAAGCAGTGTTGCCAGTTTAGCCTTTTTGAGGCTAAATTTAGCCTTTTTATTTACTCTTTAGCCTCGAAATTTTGGTTTTAGCTTCGTGGCT
Organism: Calliphora vomitoria; assembly: GCA_942486065.2. Lineage (NCBI taxonomy): Eukaryota > Metazoa > Arthropoda > Insecta > Diptera > Calliphoridae > Calliphora > Calliphora vomitoria. The sequence continues at coordinate 108,277,878 of OW818030.2, read as the reverse complement.
TTTTTCTAGCCTTTTTTTAATTTGAAAATAGCCTTTTTTAAATAAAAAAAGGCTAGAAAAAACCACGAAGCTAAAACCAAAATTTCGAGGATAAGGAGAAAATAAAAAGGCTAAATTTATATTTGTGAGACATTTTCATTTTAATTCATTACTGTTTTTCATTTAGCTTTTCAACATACTCAAGAATTGTGCAGTATTAAAAGAACAAATAACAATTGCCAATACCAAGTGTTTCAAAATGAAATAGAGTATTTTACTTATATCTGAAAGCTATAATTATCTAGCAAATTCACTTTGTTATTACACATTATATTCATCGTTATATAATGGACAAGAGCCCCACAAACTCTTGAAGGTTTGTGATACTCGATGGCTGTCATTTGAAATAGTCGTTAAACGTATTGTGGATCTATGCTCCGAGTTAAAACCAGCAATGCTACAAAACCTAACATTTAAGTGATTAATATACTGATTATAATTTGGTGTATTATTTTCTTTTAAACTAGTAAGCAATGCAGCGGATCCAACAAAACTGTTTTCTGATTTAAAATTTCTTGTCCATAGTTTGTGTTTTCAAATTGTAATACAATGCAAAGAATTTGATACATTATCGTCCCCAATTGAAAATTGTTTAATGTTTTCGCCACATTTTTCATGCATGTTTGAAGAATGAGAGATAAAATAACGAACGGTTTAATTAGTGACGATTCTGAAAAAAATAATACGGCAAATTAAACTAATTGAGCAATTGCGACAAAGTTTTTCATATGAAAACTCTTCGCTAAGTCGATTTTTTATCCGTTAATAATATACTTAAAATAGTACTCGTAAAACCAAAAAAATATATTATGTATGTGAAAAATAGTAAATGCTTTTATTAAAAAAAAACAAAATTTTTTTAATTTCATGTCAAGTGAACCATCTTTTGAAATCGATGTCTTCCGCTAGTTAGTCCTATTAGATAGTTATTCAGACACAATTTTTCAACAAGATCGGTCGAAAACTTTCTGAGTTGGAGGGGATCAGAATTTGACATTTTGGCCAAGCAGGTGTTTTTTCTCCTCCATGTAACTTATTACCTATTGTTCTTAGCAAAATGTGTCCCAAATAGTTTACATAGCTATTTCTTCAATCTTTCGGCAAAAAACATTTTTTTTAATTTTTTTGCAAAATCTAAAACTGTTGATATTTTTATTTCAAAATGGGCCCCTTTTTAATTTTTTTTTTTTGCTCAAGAGAAAGCTTAGGTCCATTCCTTTAAGAGGTTTTTGATCGCTTATGTATATTCATTATTAATGATTAATGTTATTATTTGTTTGCTGCTGAAGTGTACCTTTATAATTTTATTTATTTTTATGAATTTTATGAACATATTTTCTAATTTTTTATTCAAAAATAAATATAAAACTAAATTAATTTAATTTATAATATTTTAGCTTTTTCTTTTGGCATTTTTTTAAAGCAGCTTGGCTTTTTCTGGCCTTTTTTTGAAGTCAATATAGCTTCTTTTTTTGCCAGCTCCTGGCAACACTGGATATAAGCATGTCCGTTTATGTTGTATTAATTTAATTTGCTTAGGTTTTCTTTAATTTCTCCATATAGACAAGAACACAGTAATGCAAAGTAAGAGCCCACTCATTTAAAAGAAGTTGAAACCATTTGAACATCTTTGTGACAGTTTTAATCCTGTTTATTTTGAGATTTCAAAGCTGGAGTATTTTCAATAGAAAATTTTATGTATAAAAGTTTTTTTATAGACAATTTTGTGTATAATGTAATTTTCTATAGACAATGTTGTGTATAACAAGTTTTTCTATAGAAAAGTTTGTGTAAAACGGTATTTTCTATTGAAAATATTACGTATGAATGTATTTTCTGCTGAAAATGTAACAGTATTTTCCGTTTTATTTAATTTTCATACGATTCGATTTGATTTTTTTCTTTCAACAAATTGTTATTAATACCAGAAACTCAATACAAATAAAATTCGCAATTTTGTTTTTTCTTAAAAAAAATAAAAAAAAGAAACATTTTATATAATTTTATACCAAATAAATACAAGTTGTAAACATTTATTTTTTTATCAACTTTAACTTTAGTTCTGCAAATAAATATCAAATAAATATTTATTGTACAAACTTACTAGTAGATTTCAAAATCTATTTGATTGCAGCACAACACAAAACATTCAACTTTAAGTAAAGCCATCATCATCATCCATGCAGCATATAAATATTTGGTTTAAGTAAAATATTGAAAACTATATATTTGCAAATAAATATCTTTCATTTTGCTTCAAAAAATGTAAGTATTTTTTATGTACTCGTATTTATCTAACTGCAAATAAATTGATATAGAAAAATGTTGCAACTTATTTGAGCATATCTTTTTTTAGGTTTTTGTTAAAAAAATATGTAATGCTGCAGAAACATACAGTATGGCAAGAGTAGATTTTTGCATGAGATCATGAACTTTAAACTAAATAGCCCCAACCTACCTTCAGCTTGCTTCTAGTAAATGTGGAATATAGAAATGCATACAGAATATTTATTTAGAAAAAGAAAAATTAGGGAAAATAGTTTTATTTTTTGTGTAATAAATCCACTTGAAAATTGCTTACAACTACTATAATAGAGCAAACTGAATTGAGGAGTAGTGAGAAATGCAGGAAACCTTAAGATGCAGACTCATACATTAATCTATAGTTGGCTTAATGGAATTGTATAAGTACTTATACTAAAAACATTTTAGTAAATTTCTGTTCTTAAAGTTTGTACGAGTAGCTAAGTTTTTTTTTGGCAATAACTACTACAGTTCTATTCGACAAAAAAAAAAAAATAATAAAATGTATTTTTTATAAACATATGTTTTAGAATCCACTACTACGGCAATGAATTTTTGGAGTTATACATTAAACAACTATAAGTGTTTCCCAACTCTATGGTATTCGAAATAACAGAATTACTGTATAAGAACCACTGCATATTATTGGTGTAGCATAGTAAGATTGTTTTAGAAAACTACTTGCCTTTGCGCTAAGTAAAACTACTGTTCATGTCCTGTCTTAATTTTAGACGTTTATTCACACATTTTTTATTATCATTCCGTTTGTAATTTCCACATTTTTCATTTGCGACACCACAAAGTATATATATTCTGGATCGTTGTAGATAGCGAATTTAGCCGATTTAGAAATCAACATTCCGTAGCCCCTAAATAACTTACATACATAATTCATACATTTGTATATCGGGAATTCTTCCGGTTCGATTGCTATTTAAAATCGATATAATCGGCCCACAAATGGCTGAGATATAACCCGAAAAACCACGACAACCTAGATTTTTACCTAGTTTTGATCTATATCAAAGAATTTTGCAACGGGGTATTAAGGCCAAAGTAAGTCGGATGTACAATTGGACAAAATCGGGGCAAATATTTTGTAAGCCGAATTTTTTTTCACCAAATCATTCTTTTCACAAATAAATTTGAAATTTTTTTTTTTTTTTTTAATTTAAAGTTTGTACGAGTATTATTGAATTTTTACCCAGCAGTCTGAAAAGTGCCAATTGGAAACCTTACACTAGCTATATTACTATTTGCACAATAAACTAGATCTCGCTGTGGCTGCTAAAGTAGTAGTTAAATGGTTATCAATTGCACTAAATTTCGCCAGCGTATTCAGTAACAAACAATAGTTGGATATTCGCCTTAAGTTTGTGAAAAAAAAATTCAAGTAAAATAAAATCCTCTAAAATATACCACTTCGATGGCCACATGTAATGCTGAATGTGGCCGTTTGGTATTTTCGTTCTCTCTGATGATGAAAAAAAGCAAAAATTGAGAGTAGACTCACATGTAATTCTTAATAACAAATTGAGAGCAGTATAAATAAGAGCTCTATGGCTTAGTGATTAGCGCATTTGACTATAAAACGAGGGGTTACGTTTTCAACCCCGCTCTCTGAAAAAATTGTTTTTAATTTTTTTTTCTCAAATGCTAGAGTATTCGTACTATTGATTTTAATAGTGAAGTGTTGTGCAGAGTGTGGCAATCGGCCACCTGCAATGACACCCCCGTGTTAAATTCACCAGTCAATAACGTTGCAAGTGGGTTAAAAATTCACTAGTAGTAGTTCTGAGTGGCTAACTAATTCGACGTCGCGGAACTAGTACAATGAACTGCAGGGTTAATATTATAAGCCTCAGGATTACTTTATAGTTTCTAAAACATTTTATAGTCATTCCTACTTTCCGACCAGAAATGTTTGGTTTTTAACCATTTTGTTATACAGTTGCGAGCAAAAAAACTGCAACGCTGTGCCGTATGACCTTTGAATTTGACACTAGACTAATATCTTTATCAAATTTGTCTGTTATTTTGGATTTTTGTTCTTTGTAATCTTAGTTTACTTATTACGTTTAATTTTCTTTTGAAAAAAAATCAATTTTTTAAAATTAAATAGTATGGGCGAGCAAAAAAAAAAAAATCCAACGTAATGAATCTATAGTAAAAGTAAGTTAGTTATATTTAGTTAACTAAATGAGAATTTTTAGTTATTAGATATTAGCAAATGTACGGTGTGCCGAATTGCATCGTGATATCGTCTAAGAAAGCAAAGTCAAAAAGTGATCTTCAATGAAAAACTACCACTCGCCAAGACCGTAAGATGACAAAATTGGTAAGAATTGATACACGAAAGATGGTACTATATGTTGCTAGTTACGCAAATGAGTTCCTATTGGCGTTCACACTGCTAGACGTCTATTAACCCTAATGTTAGGTTAAACCCATTTGCTCCAATTTTTTTATTGTTTCCTTTGTAATTTTTGAACGTTGATATATACTGGCTTAGTTTTAAAGCTCACGTGGTCTTTTTATGAACAAAAATACAAGGTTCGAATTTTAGGTTAAGGGACCATTTGGTCCATAGTACATTTTCATTGCTTTTCTTCGATATTTTTATATTTATTTAAAAAATAAGTATTTATTACTTAGTTTGTTTTATAAGTGTTCTGAAATATAATCTACTAATCTGAAATATCAGAGTCACTTTCTCGTATTACATCTTCCTTCAAGTTTGCCATGTTCTATAAAAAACTGCACACAAATTGAACATTTGGAAATATTTGTGCTTCTTTACAACAAAAATCCAAAAAGGGGGATCACACAATTATCTTTTACATATTTAGTCAATGTTGATTAAAAATAAACAAAAAAGTGGAATCCCACACTTGTTTTTTACATTAGCTGTTTAAATGGTCCATTAAACTAATATTCTTAAGTCTTTTCTAACCTAACAGCAGGGTTAAATGAAATAAATTTCTTCGCTAGATGACCAGCCAAGAAACCATTCGTAAGTAAAGTCTATTAAAAAAAACTACTTGACTGTGCGAGACGATATATTGACTGGTCAAAGGAGCAGTGTTGTGGAGTGACGAACGCAAATTTAATTTATTTGGCTCAGAGGAAAAAAACTACGTACGCAGATCACCAAAACAAAGATATTCTTCTTGATATCAATTACTAACAGATAAACATGGCGTGGATCAATAATGTTGTGGTGTATTAAATAATATTCATATAAGATTAAACGTAGCTCATTTGTATTTTAATTAGGTGCTTTCTCCCGTGATAGTGTTGGTTCTATCACAAAAATTTAAGGAGATGTGAATGCCATTAAATACTGTGAGATACTGCAACAACACACGCTACCCCTTCTTTTTTAAAAAATGGCCCCTGTTAGAATACTTCATCACGACACTGACCCTAAGAACCCAAGTCGCTTAGCAAGAAACTTTTTAAGTAACAATGATGTCTAATACCCGATCTCAACCTCATTGAAAATCGATGGGAGTTTGTAGATTGGGAAGTAAAGAAGATAAACCCCTCAAACTTAAAAGATTGAGAAACAATATTCAAAATAGAATGGGAAAAAATATCTCTCGATTCTATTATATCTCCAATTGATTTTATGCCATCACAAAATATTGGTTTTACATATATTTTAATAATAATTACTATTTTAATTTTAATAAATATATTAAATTAGATGGAGTTCCATTTTTCCATTAAAGCACTTTTTTATAAATTAAACAAAAAAATAAAAATGGGAGTAGCTAGTTATATTATAATTTAACTTACATAAGTTAACTGTAATTGTAGAAAATAACAACCAAAATAACATATTAATAGGATGCAGTATTAAGCCTAGAGGCAAACTCGAAGATCATAGGACTCAGCGTTGAATTTTTTTGCTCGCAACTGTATGTATGATAGGCGTATGCCGGTTTTCTTAAGGATTGTAATAAAGAAATATTTTTATGACATATTAGCGATATTCACAATCTTGTGAAAATAGTCTAGCATCATTGCAAATGCAAAATTGTATATGTTTTTGTATGTATTTTGTTATTGGATTACTGTAAAATTTTGCATTTGCAATGATGCTAGACATGTTTCCTCAAGATTGTGAATACCGCTATTGATTATAAAACGTAGACCATGTATCTTTACTGATGGTATTAGGCTATGAAATGTTCATATTTCTACGTAAGCTTCGATTAGAGAATATATGAAAGAAGAAAAAATTTTACAGAAGGTTTTATTACTAAAATTCATACGCAGTTGCAACCGGGTTTATAGATGCGTCTGGCCAGCGTTAGCGAGTCAGTATTTCATCCACAGAACATGACGGTGTGGAAAGATTTTCATGCTGGAGGAAAATGATCGTCAGTTTACGTTCGATATGAAATATTCAAAGACTAGTTTTGAGCAGAATTCCATGTAGTTAATATCATTGGTATATATTCCAATGATCATTATGTCGTTACTGCAAAACCTATAAAACTGAATTGAATCAAAATATGTTCATTTAATGCCAAAGTCCCTAATTTTATCCCTAATAAAGAACTTTAATTTATGAGTTCAGTTATTCAAATTTATAAAACTTTTAATTTCAAATAATTTTTAAGTGCATATTTTTTATATTTCAAACGCATGTTTTGACTTTTGAGAGCATATTTTTGGTTGCCCGGTTCATTATTCTGTTAGACTAAATATCAATATCTATTTCTGTAATTTTTCATTATTTGTATGACATCATACAGTCGTTCTTGGCAGAATATATATATTCTTATTCTCTTTTTCTTTATATTTTTATTTCAATATTTTTTTCTCAGTTCTTGTTCACATTGATTGATTCACAAATTTCCGTTTCCCTTTTTTCGGTATTCCTTTTCAATATAAAATAATATTTTTATGTATTTCTGCTAAACTCTAAAGAAGCCATCTCTGATTGCAAAATTGTTTGGTTCTTTGTTGTAATTTTGTCTTTTTTTTTTGGGTAGTCGATGTTTTTTTTTTTTGATACCGGCAGGGGAATAAAATCTATAGAATTTTGCAACGGAAGTACGTTTATAAACATTTATTTATTTGTCTGCTGCAGAATTGCTATTACACATACATTCCTAGATAGTTAACTGACTACAGTATGTGTTAAAGTTGAAGTTTTTCGATGGATGAACGTTTAAGTATCTTGTTTTATGTTAGATAAATTGGTAAAAAGAAACTGAAATAAGTACAGGGACTCGAATGGTCGCTTTAGTAAAAACAATCAATCGCAAGATATCATGTAAGAGGAGCGCTTATTGATCTATGGTTAAGAAGAAGTAGTGGTTTTAATTTAACTGAATTAGTTTTATTCAGAAGTAGTAAATCAAAAAGGTATGGGTACAATTTATAAGTAGTCTAGCTCATAGTTCGCTGTACGAAAGTAGTTAAGAATTGAAATATCTCCATTTTGATAAAGTATATATCAATCTGAGTATTGTCCCTATATATTTATAATAAATCGGACTGCTTGCTGAATATAATATTAGAATTCGATGATATTTCATAACCTCTAAAGTTAATTTAGTTTAAGAGTGTTCGTGGACTTTTAAAAATGTTCAAACTATAAGAAAAATTACAATATTTGATAAGGACAGTCTTTAGATAGATGTAATAGGTTCTAGTTATTGAAGTGAAACATCTTTTGTAACTGACAAAATTAAAAATATTCTATGGTATGATATTTTATTAGTGGAACATCAATTAAACAAATGTCATGAATATCATTATAAAATGTAGCTATGTATGATTATGAGAAGAAATAGAGGGAAGGAACTGATGTAGAACCGGTTCCATTATTACTTATTCAGGAATAGGGACCTTTTCTGTCCCATTATCATGAGTTTAACCTTGGGTGTGAAACCAGTTTACCTTTTAGTCGCTATGTGACAGTTATTTTACTTTGGATATGAACCATAATAGAAATAGAATGAATGAACTTTACCATGACCATTTCCCAGAAAGAGGAATTAAGACCACTAAACTAACAAAAGGAATTCTATTCCAAACAATAGTTCAAAAAACTTTATTTGTAAAATTCATGAAAATAATTTATAAATAGTTATACCATTATATGCCAACAAGTTATGAGACTAAGTAAAACGTTTAATATAATTTACCCAAACTAATATTACAGTGCCAGTCGCATCTATAAAGCCAGATCTAACACTGTATGGATTCGATTCAAAAAAGCTTGTGTAAAATTCTTCCATCTTTCATATGGCATAACGCCATCAGTAAAGAAGCACGATCTGAGTTATATTAACAATATGTTATAAAGTATTTATTTATGGGAATTCTTAAGACGTTCATGCGACGAGGGTGGGTCAATGAATCCGCAACTTTTTGAATTTCCCGACTGAAAGAGCATCACTGCTAATGTCCACTGGCATCTGTCTGTTGACTCCTGTCAAAATTTGAACAAGCTGCATCATTTAGTTTGTGTTTGACGGCCACTGATAGCAGACTACCTCGTTACTTAAGTAGAAATTGGAAAAATGTGAATTACGTCTGCTCACTAAATATTATATTTTGTGATAACATTCACTCAATTTCACCATCAATTTCTGTGGTAAAAAAGTGGTTTACTGAACTTCATTGTGGCCGTACAAGCACAGAATATGCCAGACGTTCTGAACGACCAGTTAAGGTCTCTACATCCAAAACAATTGAAAAAATCATGATATGGTGTTGGCCGATCGGATATTGAAACTGCGAGAGATTATGGAAGCCATCGGCATCTCACATGGCATAGTGGTTTTAATTCTCAATGTTCATTTGGGTATGAGAAAGATTTCCGCCAGATGGCTACTGCGTTTGCTCACATGTGCAGTTTCCGTGACAAAAATGCTACGAGATATTCGCTCTTCCGCCCTATTCTCCGGATTTAGCTTCGAGTGACTATTTCTTGTTTCCAAACCTGGAGAAATGTCTCGGCGGAATGATATTTGACTCCAGCGATGAAATCATCTCACAAAAAATAACTATTTTGATGACTACGACAAATCTTATTTTTTCGAATGGATAAAAAAATTGTAGAAGCGTTGGGCAAAGTGCATAGAGAGCTCAATGGATACTATGTTGAAAAATATAATTTTTTATCAAAAAACCTGTGTTTCATTGAAAAAGGCACGGACTTTTTGATCCATGGTACTATATTCGGCTGTACCTAATTTTAAATACCCTTCAGCAAAAGATAGGGTATATAACTATATTGGTAAAAAACAAGTAAGAGAGCTATATAAACTCTTCACCGAATTATACTTTAAAATAAAAATTTTTAATATTTTTAGGTAAACAAAATTAATTTTTTTTTTTTAAAATTTAAAAATTTTTTTTTTTCAAAATTTAAAAAATAATAATTTATTTACAAAATTGTTCTAAAATTTTTTTCAAAATTTTTTTTTTATTTTGTAATTTACTGTAAAAAAAAATATGATGACAAAAAAAATTTTTTTGGTAAAAAAAAAAACGGGTTAAAAAATATTTTTCCCGATTTTGATCCATTGTAGGTCCAAATTACTATAGCCTTATATAGATCGTTGCAATGGACTTTGAAATATATATCAAAAAAGACCAAAATTCGAGGTTGGCCCGGTTTTTTCCTTATATCTCAGCCATTTGTGGGCCGATTTTCTCGATTTCCGATATATTGATGTATTAATCAAATTTCTAAGTTATTTGGGGTTTTCAGAAAATTGATTTCAACAGACAGACACCTTTTAGGAAAGAAATTTATGGTGAAATAATCGAGATAGTCAAAGTTCTTTGGTTATATCTCATCCATCTGTGGTCCGATTTTTTCAATTTTAATTAGAAACCTAAGTGTAATTATGTATAGGGGATTTATTTATGTATCTATCATGTATAAAAATTATTTGCGGGTTTTGGAAAATTGATTTCAACAGACAGACGAACATGGCTATATCGACTCTCTATTTATAACGGTCTATAATATATATACTCTATGGGAATCTGATTACAATACCTCTAGAACTAGTTATGTAAAAATAAGATTCAACACTTACTTTTCCTAGGAAATTACTAAAACTTATTTAAGTTAAATCTTTATAAAACTTTTATCGACTTTTTGCCTTTTTAAATTTCAACCTATTTCTTTTTTATGGAAATCGCTCAGCTAGATACACACAACTACGTTAACTTATACAGAAACTGCTTCTATACCACAAAATAGCGTTACCACTGTTAATTCGCAGTTTAGAAATTATGATACTCCTGTTGATCAACTCTCTATATCGATGTATTTACTTTTCTAATATTTTTTTGTTATGTCTTTCTATCACAGTACATATGTGTATGCATATACACGTATGAAACTATAACAAAATATTCAATTGCCATTGCCAGTAACTGATGATGTTACTTTCACAATTGTAGAACTACACAATATATGTGTATTAGAATGGCCCCTTTTGCATGAAGGAGAAATAAGTTGCAATTCAAATAAATGCTTAGTTTGTTTTCGGAGACTATTTCTCAAAATTTTTAATTAGGTGGATCAACGTATTAATTAAACTATTTTTGGGATTATACAAAAAATATTGACATGACATTGAGCGCCTTTCAAAGACCTTTCACATGATACCAATATTTCATATGATTACTTTACGAAAACTTAAAAAAAATATTAACTTTTTTATCCTAGGATACAGCTCACTTAATATTGACGCCAGGACAAACATCCTAAAATTAATTTTTGTTGGGAACATCAACAACTATTTCCGTGTGTCACCCTAATGCACATAAATATAAATATGTATGTACTAGAGAATTGCACAACTTTCAGTTAGCAACTATTTATATAACATGCCAATTTCTAAGCGATACAGATACTCCAGAGTCAAAATATACAATTTATAACATATTTCCACAGCAGATGTAATATGTATATTGCACACAAAAAAAACAAGAATAGTTGAATTGTAAGTTTTCAAAATATTTTCTGTCAGTTTAAAAATAGTTATTATTTCTATTTTTTTTTTTTTTTTTCTAAATACTAGAGAAGAGCCACTTGTGAATTGAAATGCATGAATAAGCTTAATTAGTTGGTAGTACACACAATTCAACACCTGCCAAATATATACATACTTTACTTGTGCACAATAAAAAATGTATTAGTATTATATTTATTTACTGGGTTACATTTATCAGCTTACAAAATTTAGTTAGTTATTTTTGTGTGTGTGTTCATTCGTAAATAATAATGTAATTGGCACAATTGATGATCGAATTTGTTAACCTGCATCTATACAGTCATGCATCATCATATCTTGAACACAACACCTACGCAAATGCTGTATACTAAGATACATACTCGTATTTATTAAAACAAAAATTTGGTTTAAGTAATATATAGATATTATAAAGACCACATTAATGTTGTAGTAATAATACGAGTAAATAACAATGACTGGGCATTTGTTTGTGTTTTAATGAATGGTTTAATAATGTCCCAGTTAAATTTTCTGTTGCAAAACACAACGGTCTAAAATATCTAAAATATTAAAATTCTTGTAAGGTATACAAATCAATTTAAAGCGAGAAAATTATGACCAACAATTTAACTCTTTTCGGTTGGGTGGTTACTTTACTAACCACATTTTCTATAGTATTTAAAACATAATTTATTAGCATATATTGCCATTTTGCTAAACAATTATATATTTTGAAGTCATCGTCTATGTTTTTTTTATCAAAACTTTGCCGTCAGGGTGATATGGTACGACAATTTATATCATAGTTATTTTTAATGCCAACCGCCACGGTGGTTAGTAAACTAACCACTTCACTCCACAAAAAACCTTCGAATTGGGTAGTTTTTATGTTTTGATTTATTTTTTCTTAGTTAGTTTGTCAAACTAACTAACACAAAGAATAAAGCGATTAAAACGGACAATAAAGAACAAGAAGACTGAACAACTTCATAGTGTTAACATGACAGAATTGTTCAAATGAACTTGTTCATTCATGAACAACCCAACTCTACTGTGGACTCAGGGTTAAACATTAGGTGGTTTGTGTTATTTACACAAACTTTGCTGGTTTATACATATATATACATACATCTGTATATAAAATAACAATCAAACACAATTGCATCATCATCGTTCATTCCACAACTCTCACTAAATGCTTTATGATAATCCACCAAAAGATTTATAGACTATGTTGGTTTGCTAAAGATAACAAATAATACCTCTACATAATACAACTGACCAGTTTATAATTGAATTTAGTCTAGGGTCTCTTTAACGGAATCCATACAAAAGCCTTAAGCCATAAATAAATATAAACACTCGCCACCCCACCCCACCCCACAAAACGGTAAAGAAAGTCCTTAATATAGTTTATTAGATATATTGTATTTTATACTGGACATGTTGGTTGGCAGTCATTGCAGAAGATTGATATTCTTACACCTACACACACTAACACACATACATATGTATATATCCTTAGACTATTACACATTCACTCATGTTTTATTCCAGTCAGATAAATTTATTTACTGGTTCTCAGTTACTGATTAGTTTCATTATGTGTATATTGATGTCAATATATAAATTTTTTGTTCAAAGTTGCTATTAATGTTTGCCAGAGTGCGTGCTTTATGTGTGTATATATGCATGTGTCTGTATCTATTAGTAAATATTTAGTTTGCTTCAACACTTTTCAAATATTGTTGACTTATAAATTTGACATTTGTTTTCTATATAATTGACGTTTGTATTGTATCAAGGTATCCATATGTTATCAACTCACATACGCACGTTCGTTTATATTGTTGGAAGAGAAAATTAATTTTATATTTTAAAACATTAGGGCAGCCCAGAAAATCTACTCAATGTTCTCACTTAAATTAAGAAAATGTTTTTTTTTTAATTCATTCTAAACACAACTTTTGCTTTAAAATGTTGCTTCAAAATTACATATTGACATCATATTTGTGTTGCTGTGCAACCCTAATCTAAATGTAATTATAACTGGCATGTGTAAACATTCAAGATATATTGACAGCTTTAAAATTAATATTTTGTTAATTAGAGTTTTTAAGACACCATTTTAATTGTTTCATTTTATAATTAAAGTATATTGTACTTATATGGATACACTTAATTACTGATTTATTTTGTGAATGCAGTTGTTAACATTATTAGAGTGATGAATAGGGAAAACAAAGTTGAATAATTGGGGGATTCAAGTGGTCTGCTATTAGGTAATATTGTAATAATGTCCTTATATATTATGATAGTTTGTTGTGCAGTTTAGAAATGGTGATTTTGACATGGAAGAGAAATATCGCCCAGGCCAGTCAAAAAAGTTGGAAGACCCAATGATTTTGCAAGCTCTTGCTGCAGCTACTCAAGTAGCAATCTCGAAACGTTTATATGCAGCAGGATTCATTAAAAAGCAGTATCATACGAACAGAGGCCGAGAGATCTTGAAAGGCGAATTTTCATGTCAGAAATGATGTTTGAACGCTATAAAAGTAAATCATTTTTGTACCAAATCAATACTTGTGATGCAAAATGGATCCACTTCGATAACCCAAAGCCCGGTAAGCCGGCTAAGTCGACACCAAAGGTAAATATTCAGAGCTCTAAGGTAATTCTCTGTATTTCTCTATTAAAAACTGCTGAAAACTGGCCAGACCATCACAGGGAACCTGTACCGAATGCAATGTATTCGTTTAAAGCGAGCATTGGCTGAATATCCGGCCTGTACTCTTCTAAACATAGATTTACAAAAGAAGTGCTCTGAAATGGATCATAAAGTCAAGAAAAGTATCCGAAGTGACGTTGGTTTAATCAACTAGTTGATGATGCTCAACCGGCTGCAGAGAAGAATACAAAATAGTAAAATAGCTGAAAAACAAAACTCTAAATGTCACAAAATCTTTGAAGAATGAAAATTACATTCTAACCTCTTCAAGGCTAGAACAAATAACAATACGGTTTTCATCCCCATCGATCATGCGTAGATCATGTCAACACAGTACACATAATAGTCGAGCAATCTGTTGAATGGCGTTCACCGCTTTAATTTACCTTTATAGATTTTGAAAAAGCGTTTGATAAGTTGCAACTCCACGCTTTTTGTAATGCACTCGAAGTTAGTTAATTAGGCCAATGTATAAAGGTGTAAAATGTTGTATCAACTACGATCAAAACCTAAGCAATAGGATTACCGTGATAAACGGTGTTAGACAAGGATATGTCTTCTCGCCCTTATTATTCAACATTGAATTGGACAACGTACTGATCAACGGGAACCCAACAAACACTGGTATTATATAAAGGTCTTCATGGAATGCTAGATGACTTGTATTATGTGGACGACATTTGTATTTCCGCTCATAAAAGTTCCCATATGTCATCTAAACTGCAACCATTGTGCAATATGACAGCCGATTGCGGGCCAAAGATTAATGGGTGCAAATCATATACTATGAGCGAAAAGACTGCGTCGAGTACTCCTTTTGCTCTGTACGGTGCTGAAGTAGAATCGGTAACCTCCTTTACATATCTTGGGAGTATCATCTCCAGTTCTGTCGGTTCCAGTGAAGATATAAAGTCACGATACAATTAATAGAGCAGACACAATTTACATCAAAAAGCATATGCTACTAACTTATGCCGATGATATTGATATCATGGGACGGACTCTGCGAGAGGTAACTGCAATATTCTCTAGTACAGAAAAGGAGTCGGTGAAGGTGGATCGTCTGGTAGTAAATGAGGTTAAAACAAAGTTAATGTTATCAATGAGCAAGGAAGCAACAAGACTGGGTCAGTATGTGAACATTGGTGACTATAACTTCAATGTAGTAAACAATTTTATCTATCTCGGTACCGTCATAAACCAAACAAATAACATCAGTTTGGAGATAAAACGAAGAACTATTCTTGCTAATAGATGCTATTTCGGGCTAAGAAACAAGGCCTTCTCTCGAGAAACAAAAACTTCACTCTATGGAACGCTTATATTACCCGTGCTACTATATGGCGTTGAAGCGTGGGTTCTTACACAAGTAGATGAAGCTGTTCTTGGGGTGTTTGAAAGAAAGATTTTCCGCTAAATATATGGACCTATCTGCGTCAACGGAGAGTATCGCCACCGAATGAATCATGAGCTATATGAGTTGTACGAGGATATCAACATAGTTAAGCGGAACAAGGTGCAACGGTTGAGCTGGCTAGGGCATGTCATACGTATGGACGAGAATGCTCCGGCGAGAAAACCGTTCGAATTCAATCCAGAAGGAAGATGTAGAAGGGGAAGATCCAAACACCGGTGGAAGGATCAAGCTGAGAAAGATCTCGCAAAACTTGGTGCTAGAACTGGAGGTGAAGCGCATTAGATCGACGACATTAACGGTTGTTGATAGTCATCTAAGTAAGTAAGTAAGGCTGTCTTCGGCGTGCTCTCTTCTGCTGGGCAATCCACAACCATATCTAGAGATACAAAAATAAAAATGTTTAATACCAATGTAAAGCCTGTCCTTATCTACGAATGTGAAACGTGGAACCCATCCAACCTTGAACTGCGAACAATGCAAGATTTTGTGAATCATCATCACAAATAATGAGTTGTGGTAACATACACAGCTGACTGCGGTTGGTATAGAAATTAAACGACATAAATGGTCCTGGCTTGGAAATACCCTACGCAAACTACAACATGATGTAACAAGACAAGGTATCTAATGGACACCTCAAGGAAGCCGAAGGAGTTGTCGCCTAACCAAAACCTGCCGCAGACTAATAGAAATGGAAGCAGCGGAGGCTGGTATATCCTGGAGCAAAATAAAACATAACTAATTCAAGATCCCAGAGAAGACAAAAACTACATATCGATGGAGGGTATACAAGATTCGACTCAAGATTGGTTCATATTCAAGTGAATTCTGCCAAATTATGAAATAGATGTAGAGAATTTGTCAAAGTAATTTGTTAAGTGTTGCAAGCCACGATTAGTAATACAGATATGTACATACCTCATAGTAAGATAATGAGTAGAGATCAACCTGGAATGGAAAAAGAAAATTTATTACTGTTTTTACTGTTTTCAATAATTTATTTAAAAAGTTTATTAAATAAACACTTTTATATTATGTAATTTAAATACAAAGTAAAAAACTATATATAATGTTTAAACAAAAATTAAAATATCATCGTGATGTCTTCAATTAAGAGATGAGTACATTTTTGATGCCTTCACACCTTTCAAATTCATTAGCTATTCTTAGTAAATAATAATTTAATAATAACTAAGAAATAAGTTTTTTTTCCATTCGAAAACTTAAACAAAATCATTGAAGATGCCATTACAAAATTAAAATCTTAAAAAAATGTTTTAAAAAAATTAAAAGGCTGCTCATCAAAACAAATTTCTTAAAGTAAATATTCTCCAGCTAAAAAAAGGCGAAAACATTTTGACGTCTTTATTATATATAAAGAGTCTGTATACAATTTAATTTATATATATAAAAAGAAATAAATACTTCAGGTAAATGCAAAGTAAGATGCAGAAGATGATGACGACTTTATATATACATATATAAAATATTGTTAAAAGATAAAAATAAGAAATATTATTTCTTATAACGTATTTATATAAAATAATAAGTATATATGTAGCTACACAAAATGCTCTTAATAAAAAAAAAAAATGAACTACTTTAACATACATACTACACTTAGACTTATAAAAATAAAATTTACATACGTAACTACATCCTAATATGCAGTTTAAGTTTTATTTTATTTTTTATCTGAAAGAGTGATAGAGAAAGAGATGAAAAAGCTTTAAATTTAACTGACTGACAGTTGGATATGATAGATAGACTTATGCGGAGAAAATAAAAATGCAACTAAACTAAATCAACAAACAGGCAAACGTACAGACATACAGTCAGTTTCAGCAGACAGTTGGGCAGACATAAAGACAGACATACAAGTCTTATGAAAAGAAAAAGAAAAGAAAACTATGCTAGTCAGTTCGTTATTTTCAATTCTCTACAATTTCTCTTGCACTATGGATGCAAATGTATGTATAACAAAAAGAAAATATTTTCCTTTCATAAACTGAAACTATTACACAGTATATTCATTCTCCTACTATAAGTATATGTACATTAGAGTGCTCCAGAAAATTGTGAATCGTGATCGTCCCCCCGCTAGAATTTTTCCATGTATTGTTGAAATACGTTGTGTAAAACACTAGGAAAAGGCTCTGAACTTTTGAGATGCATTTACAAGCGGAAAATGCATTTTTTCAGTTTTTGCCCAAATTTTGGCATTTAGTTTAGTAGACATTTTTTTCTCATTTAAAAGTACTATCTATGCCAATAAGTATGGATTATAACATCATGCAATTAACTGGAATGGCTTTGATGTCTGGTGCGCATTCGAAAGGTCTCATTTTCCATGACTCTGACTCATAAATCATTTTGAAGTTGATAGGTGGCATGCACAGTGTTGGCCTTGAGGACCGATGTGTGTTATGGCTCTCTCGCATAGACCACCGAACAAGTCTAACGGGGTTAAATCGCACGATCTCTGTGGCCAATTTACATCACCTCCACGTAAAATGATCATGCCCTCAAATCGATCTTGCAGCATGTCCAATGTGGCATGAGCTGTATGGCACGTAATTAGCGTCGTCCTGTTGAAACTACATATCGTTGGTGACTATATTATCTAATCCATATGTATCTAAGATTATTGTGGATACCTGCCATGATGGCCCAACCTCACGATGCTCTTAACACTGGATAGAATCAATCATGTGAATTACAAAAGCCACACATTTATCAATTTCTTGTACATTGACTTCAAAGATCAGTGAACACACCCCTTGCTCGATAGCTCAGGCTATCTAGTCCCTTGACATCATGAATCAGCAAATACGTGCATATCATGCAATCAGCAATTCCAGGACAACTATCAAAGCAGCAACATTCAGGCTGGTAAACCAGTCCGATAAAAGTCAAAGTGTGTGTTTCTGACACAATACACAATAGACCTCGACCATGAACTCCAATACGTGCCCTGAGCACAGAGACAAATGCTGTGTACTAAATAGAGAAAACAGATTTGTAGTAGCAACCAAACTTGTTGCCAATCGAATGATTCTACCTCAGCGACTGAAATTTTTGTTGTGGCTAACACTATTTTAGAAGAGGTTACAAAAGCTTGGTTGCTTCAATCGAAATTGTTCTATATCAACTGAATTTTTGTTGAAAGTGTAGAAAAATTTTATGTGCGCAAGCGAATCATTCCATTGGCAATAAACTCGGTTGCTACTGCGAATCTGTTTTTTCTGTGTACTTTTAATATATGTCTTTCAACCAGCGATCTTCTACCGACTTTATGTTTCAAAACATAGGCAGTCAGGACAAGTCCTGGACCACTGACTCCCGTAGTACTAGATAAGAGTCTAAAGGGCTTAGAATTTAAAAGTATTAAATTCTTACCAGAAATGAGGTTCGTGCACCTCGAAGCCGAGATGTCGCCCCATATTTTCAAGGTGTGGAGCTTCACAAAGATGTCCAAAAATGTCCCAAGGGGGAAGTTATCCAATCCAGACCAAAATAAGTTGGTAATCATAGACATATGGTGCTCATTGTAGACGGTGATGACCTTGCTAACGTCGAGCACCATATGTCAAAATTCACACCAAACATTGACTTTTTTGGGATGCATTGGACGCTCTTGAATTTCTTGTGGATTAGTAATGTTCCATATTCGACAATTTTGTTTGCTGACATACACATGCATCCAGAAATGAGTATAATCGCTGAAGATGATTTGTTGGATGAAAATATTGGTCATCCTACAACTGCCTCAGGGCCCACTCAGCGATCACACATAATTTTTCATGGTCATTTACCTTCAGTTCCAGAGCCAGTGGAACATTATGTGGGTGCAGGCCCTAGTCACAACGCAAAAGTCTGTGAAAGTCCGAGTTCTTGTCAGCGACGCGAATCTCCTGCACACTCTCAGGGATCTCGGTGATGTTTTCGGCAAGTATTGCATTTCGTCTTCGTACGGGTGTTGGTTCATTGTTTACTGAATCATCGGCTTCAAATTAGTGTACCACACTGCGAATAGTCCTCTTGGTAGGTTGACTATGTTGACTATAAAACAATTTTAACATATGCTCGTATTGGTGAACGCTTTATTCCTCCATGATGATTTGATAAAACAAATTGAATAAACGACAGCCAATTCGATAGATTTCAACTGTCAAAGTTCGGATGTCCATACTGGAAAAGCCTGAACATGTACGAGTTTTTCTTTTCGTAGCTTAAAGTAGCATTGGGAAAAGAATTCTGATTACTAACGGCAGATTCAAAACTCCATTTTCAATTATTTTTAAATTTTGTTAATGAAGCAAAATTTAAATTTATTGAGGATATATAGCAAAATCAAATTATCATATATTAAAATTTTTGGCAATGCTAGAGAATAGGTTCACTTTATGCTACGAAGACAAACACTCATGTACAAGTAAATACGTACACCCAGAGAAAAAATATAGTTGTACATGTTAACCATAAGTATTTAAATATTTTACAAGTTTTTTAATAATATTATGCTCACTGTAATTATTTATATGTGAAGTTACCATTCACATAAAAGTGGTTGTTAAAAACATGTACTTAATCACTGCTATCATATGTATGATTGCTATAAAAATATGAATGAGAACTTAAACATATAATGGTTGTCGAAATCTTATATATAATAACAGTGACCATAAAATTGTTAAACAACTTGTAAATATTTTGAAATGTTTATGGCAAAGTAAAAATATGCTTATATTTGAGTATTTATCTACAATCCCTAGAACGAATCGTGATAGGCGTCCTGTAGCTTAACACTTGTTTGCTGCCATACAATCTTGGAGCACTCTACTGAACATAGATGTATGTATACAATATAATAAAGTAAAAAAAAATAAATGCAAAAAAATTGGAAAATTGAAAGAGTTGTTCAAAAACTGTGTAAAACTGTTGACTAGAAAAAAAGACATTATAAAAGGAGGAGAAAATATGTTTATAAAATTTAACAAGCCTGGTAAGGGTGTGCAGCCTTTCAATCAAACTGTCAGGGTATTTGTTTGGCTGCCTGTGGTTGCTTGAGTGTTATGGTTGTAAATATATGTTTCAATGTATTTGTTTGGCTGTTTTGTATATTTTTGCATTTGTGTGTGTTGAAACAGGCAGTTGACTACAATTTTTAACTTGTTCAATTGCAGAAAAACGTTTTATATTATCGATAATTTAATTTTCATAATTTTCAATACAAACATTTTAACAAGCAAATCAGGGATATTTCATGGGGTGGAGTGTTAAAGTAGGGCCTCAATAACTGCTAGTACTCTTTGATTCCCTGTTGAAGACAAAATATTGCTTATGATATTTTTATAAGTTTTACTTTAGAAGTTATGCACCAAAATAATATATTTTCGCGTCCTTCGCTCTCGTTATGATTAGACCAATTTCTGAATGTCAACAAACAGAATTGTTGATTTTGGGATGATAGGAGTCTACATGAGATACAAGAGCAACGCATTCCGAAATACTGAAAATATGTTATGGATTTTTGGCTGATGGCATAATCGGTCCATATTTCTTTAAGAACCACGATAACCAGAGCATATTTCTCAATTGCCAACGGCCAAATTCTGCCAGTCATGGAAAATTGGATATTTTGGAATACAAACAACGTCATTGAATATAATATAGTGCTGAGGTGGACATTTGCACGATGTTATCCATACATAATGGCATCGATAGGTATTTTAAACATATAAAAATTTTCAATGATATTACACACACAACTTTTTTTATAGATTTACTAAAATATCGACAGTTTGTAAGGTTGTGGAATACCCTTTGTTTGCTGCAAGTCTCACATATTTCAATATGACGTACTTGTATATTCAAAATAATATAACCCACATATATACAAAATATATATATTATAACTCAAAATGTTGATTGCATTTCTTGGCTGTCTTTCATATAAGTATAATTTTGCTCAGAATCTGTTGAACACAAAAGGAAAAAAGTAAAATTTGCATATAATTTTTACAATCTTTCTCTCTCTCTATTTACTTTTCTTTCCATAAGTCGTAATGAATTTTTGTAGTGATGCATATTAAAAATGTAAAGAAAATCTTTTTGCCAAAAAGGAAGCCAACAGCAGAAAAGGTACAAATTATATTAATTTTGCAGAAAATTTTAATTATCATAATTGAATTTATTGATTTATATTTGTTCTTTCTGTATTTCGTACATAATATAAATTCCTTTTTAATAAATAAATAAAAACCTATATGACTTAAATGCATTTTATTAAAAGTGCAATTAAGTTTGATGAAAACTCAAAAGTTTACGAATTCTGGCAATTCTCGCATTGCGTATGAGTAATATTTAATTAAAATAAATAAATATTAAGTATACGTTATATATAAGGGGAAATGTTTTAATTAAAAGAATATATAAAACTCTACTAAATATTTTATTATAATACAATTATTTGTCCTTTTCTTTTTGTAGCAGGACTGTTGTACTTAGTAAAGGGTGGTTTGCTATTATAATCAATACTTGATTATGTTTTTTTGTGTTGTTTAAACTAATATATTATTTAAAGTTGTCACATAGGTAGATATTAAATTATATATGAATTTAACTCATTAATTACCGGAAATTTAAAAGTTACAATTTTTTTATGAAACTTTCAGGAACGTCTTATGATATCATTTTTAATACTTTTAGAGAAAAATATTTTTCTTTTACGCGTAGTTTTTCTGAAAATTGCCGTGTGTTTGACCACACGTTGGTACTGATAAGTGTTTTGAAATCTGTTGTTCGATGCAATTTTTTTTAGTTATTTATGTTGCTTATGGTATGTATTTTGGAAAGTATATTAGCAATTAATGTTTCAAAGTAGTTAGAGGTAAACCAACGCCTCTAATTACGATTGTGTCGTAGTTAGAGG
Organism: Calliphora vomitoria; assembly: GCA_942486065.2. Lineage (NCBI taxonomy): Eukaryota > Metazoa > Arthropoda > Insecta > Diptera > Calliphoridae > Calliphora > Calliphora vomitoria. Next base: position 108,255,454 of record OW818030.2, on the reverse strand, counting down.
CGTTAGTAACTTTTTTAAAGGGGTGCCAGCAACACGATTGATTCGAACACTGCCGGTTGCGCATAATCCCCTTATTTTTAGCAAGCACAGCAAATAATGGGAGGTAAAAATGTGATAAAAGTTCCATTATGATGGATGCACCGAGTTCCGAACTCTTATTGTAAATGCTGGATGCATCGAATATGGGATAAACTTAAAAATATAGCCATTGTTCGAGCAAAGCGCCCAGAGTTTATATTCGAAACGGATTGGTTTTCCACATATCAACATTTTCCTTTATAATGGACTCATTTACCGGGTGAATATCGTTGGCAGTTCTCTTGGTTTTTTTCTAAACTGGTTTGAAATCAGTTACCGGGCGATATTTGTGTTTTGGTAGTTCTTTTGACATTGATGGTTGTGGTTCCTCCTGTTGAACTTCGACTTCCGGGCCACCATAGTCGTCTATAGTGGATGTGTAAATTACATCGGTTATCGATGATATTTTGCAATTCTGCGTTTGTAAGGTCCTCTCAATGTGACGTTTCAGACAAACCCCACTCTCACTTACTTTAATAAGAAAATATGAAACAATTGAAAAAAAAAAAACAAATAAAATATTGCAACACAAAGAAAACTGCAGTTCGATAAAAAAATAATCGGCTACTGGTACAAAAAATATTTAGAGACAAATTTCACTATCAGTACCTACCTTAGGTGGTGAAATACACGCTATTGTTTACTGCCACCTAGCGGCTTGTATATTTACTAGTACGCAGGGTAAATGGCCTTAGGTTGCTTTTTGGAGATTTGGCAAGACACGGCAATACATATATAATAATTCTGATTTTTTATGTATATTATATAATTAATTTAAAAAGAGTTCATTTTTGGACCCTTCTTCAATCCCCTCTTATGAAATGGGGGGAGGCTTGAAACAATTTCTCAAAAATATTTTTTTGTTGGTTAGAGACCAAACCTTAATATAAACACTCATATGTTTTATTATTTACATTTATCTGTGTTCTATATTTATTCTACATTGAGAAATGATAAACGTGTGTTTAAACACACGGCAGTAAGAAATGGGTTAATAAAGCTTCTGCTTTTTTTTAGGTTAATTCATTTTAATAATATAATTAGAAATTAACAAAAAATAAATATATATATATATATACTAATTTTGTAGATAATTTATTAAATGGCTATTTATTAAAATGGTATAATTGTGGTAATTTAAATTTAAAATTAAATTTGTAATTGCCAGATAATAAATTATTTAAATAATGTCATAAAAAAGTTTAGGTTTTTTTTGGATTAAAAAAGATAAATCTGATTAATGTTGTGAAAAATAATAAAAAAAGTGTAAACAAATTCAATAATTTTAATTTACTATATCAATAAAGCAAAATGCATATATGCCCCCATATTTTATCCGCATTTTATGATTTGAATGAAACAAAACTCCGGTTAAGAAGCCAAAAGTGACATAAATCCAAGGATTGTAGTAGGTCCTTTTTTACAGCAAGCTTAAGTTGAAACGGGAAACCGTATTCAAGCCATAAAATATATAAAATAGAATATTTTGAAATTTGAAACAAGTGTGAAAGTATGGTCCCTCAAGCACGACCTATTCCGAGTAAATGAGCAAAAATATTTTTCTTTTTAAATTTCAATAATTTATTTTTGTGAGAGATTTTCGGAAGTGGAGAATATATGCGATTGTGGATGGATCATCATGAAATAAGTTCGAGTGATTTATTTATTTATATATGGAAATTAAATTTAATTTTATAAAAGCTATGACTTATTATAGAACGATCATTATAAAACAAGTAGCATAGCTATAATCGGCGGTGCCGAATCTTATATACTCTTCACCAAATTATACTTTAAAATAAAAATTTTAAATATTTTTAGGTAAACAAAATTAAAAATTTTATTTTTATAATTTTTTTTAAAATTTTATGCCAAAAAAAACTTTTCTAAATAAAAAAAAAAAAAATTTACTTCTGAAAAAGACCATAAAACAAGTGGTGGATCCATCATGATATGTGGGTGTCTCTCTTCTTCTGTTGTTGGTCTAATAAATTGAATAAAGAACAAAATTGCAAAGCTTAATGATTCCATTTGCTGAGGAAGACATACCCTTGAGATGGGAGTTTCAGCAGAATAATGATCCGGAGCACTCCTCAAAATTGGCAAAGGACTGGTTTACTCTCAATAATAGAACACCTTTGAGGAGTACTCAAGAAGAAGCTGAAGGTTTTAGTCCGAAAAATAAGGATGCATTGTGGGAAAAAATCCAGTAATAGTGGTTTTCCATTGACAAGGTCACTTGCAAAAAAAAATTTGTTGATTCCATGAGTCGCAGATGCAATGAAGTTGTGAAAAACAACGGTAGAGCAACAAAATATTAAAAAAAAATAATTTTTTTACAAAAAATTAAAAGATGTGCCCTTAAAAATGTAATCTTTCTACGCGTTTATATTATTTTTTCCAGTAAAAATATTGACTCTTTACATTGTTGGTCATATAATGTATTAAAATATAAATGAAAAGAGGAATGATTATGTTTTTTCTTATGTTATGTGTCTGATAAACAAAACTGCATATACATTTTTTTTACAAAACAAAATTTGACTAATATTGTTAGCGAATTAGAAAAAAAGCTCTCGTTTCTATTATTTTTTCCAACACTGTATAACCCTTGCCGTTCATGGTGAAGTATATAATTAGGTGACATAACTTCCGTAGATATTGGATTTTTTCTAATTTGTTTGCTTTTAGTTTGAAATATTTGTACTATATAAAATGATTCAAAGTTAGCTATGACCATATAACATATTTCTGGCAATATATGAATTCCGAGCCAAAAAAACTGCTCACCTTTTGAGGCCAAGAGCGAATCATACCAATTTCGGATACTCAGTTCTGAAGAAAATCGTATATCAGAGAGAGATCATTCTACATCGATTGCCACAAATAGCAGTCAGACGGGGAAAGTTCTGGACTATAAGTCAAGTGAGGCAAAACTTCCCAACCACTACAGTTTTTAACAGGTATTTCTTTTTAATATTTTGCCGGGCATTGTCATGATGGTTGCATGCCTAGCCGCATATTCTAGGCGTTTTTCGGCCAATGCATGCTTCAAGCCAAACAGTTGCGTTCATGCAGTTTCCCTTTGATGGTCAGGTCAGACTTCAGTAGCTCATGATAGATATGACCCTTTTGCTGCTACCAAATACAGATCCACGGGGAATGAAAAAAAGGAAATTTCCCTTCCCAAAAGTAATATTTTTGAACAAAATATACAATTTTTATATACAAAACGGGAAAAATATTGTAGAAATTACTCTATTTTCCACTCGCAAGCCATTGTGCTAGATCCATGATATTTAGCGTTGGTGGCGATTCGGTTGGTTGGCAGTTCTTCACATACAATCTCTTACACTTCGAGTTATTGTAATGGATCCATTTTTCATCGCAAGTAATTATACGGTGCACAAATTATTTTCTTTCACGGCGTTCAAGCGTCATTTCGGATATGCAAAATTGTCTTTCTAGATCTCTCGACTTCAACTCATGTGGTACATAATTTCCCTGCTTTTGGATGAATGCTGCAGCTCAAAAACGTTTTTAAATAGCTGCTTGAGTGACTCCTAATGCTTTTGCAATCGTTTGTTGAGTTTGACAACAGTCTTCATGGAGCAATGCCTTCATTTTGTTGGTCTTCCAACATTTTTGGATGACCAGGGCGACGTTTCTTTCGTGTCAAAATCACCATTTCTGAACGGCGCAAAATATCTGTCGCACCTTAAATCCAATGAAACATATTGGACATAAGCAATGGTGAGTATTCGGCGTTCTTCAGCAACACTTTTTTTCAAATTAAATTAGTAAGGCAAATCTTCCTGCATATGGCCCCTTTTTGGCACAAATTCAACATTTTCGATGAAAAAAAAACTTTATTGTTTACACTATAATATTCAGTAACTACACATAGAGAAAACACAACTTAAAATTAATAAAAACCATATTGAATCAATAAGAAACATTAAAGAAAGTCTAGTAATGTTGAAATTTTTTATTTCAATATGGAAAAATATTAATTTAAAGTGGGAAATTATACATTTATCGTATTTTAATATCATTTTTGTATTATAAACAATTATATTGAATTAATATGACGCGTTTTTATTTGAATTTAGCAGGTTTTCCCTGAGTGTAAGTGAGAATAAATGGCAGATATGTGTCCTTTAAAATTACATATAAGTTATTAAAAACAAAAACCGCGTTCAAAAGATACGACATCCATTAAACATTTATGACCGATTTGGTCCTATTTTGGGAGTATGTTTGTATAGAGGCTATGTGAAATAAAAGATTAATTTCTAAGGGACAAATTTCAGCCAGATTCTGCAGGTATGTGCCAAAATTGAAACTGTGACCAACCATCCAGACGGAAGGACGGACATCGTTTATTCAACTCAAGAAATGATTCTGGGTCGATCGAAACGTTTAGGTGGACGTAAAATTAATACTTTTAGACTCTACAAATATCACAATAAACGCATAATACCCTCATCTCTATGGTGGTGTAGGGTATAAGATATCCTTAAAATTTCATATCACACAGCGTTAAAAAAACATTTCAAATATGTATGTATGTAAAAGCAACCTTCAATCAAATTGACATAACAGGGTATGATCTGTTTGTGTTGACATTCGCATTAACAACCAACCATCAACAATTTTGAGTTTGTGTATGCGGTATAGCAGGGGATACGGAAAAGGGACTACATTAATCACTGTGTTGTACGAACCGGAAACTTTTGAAAACAAAGTAAAAAATAATTGCAAAAAGGTTTTGCTTTTCAATTTGTTTTTTTTTCCTTTTTTTTGTTTATTATTTTTAGTCCAAATAATGAGGGCCACAATGCAAAGCAACCAACGACAAAGTTATGCAGACAAATGACATCAACATTGAATGAAACGAAAACACACAAACACACACACAAACCTTAGCAACAAGAGTAAAGAATATGTTATCCTTTGAGTTGACATACTATCGATAGGATTTTCTTTTCCTTATTTTCTGACATTTACAAAAGAAACTTGTGTAAAGCGATAATTTGTAATTGGAGAAAAAAATCCAAGTAAACTGGGCAAATACGGACTATTGACAAATTAAGAAAACAATTATTGATGGTATGTAGTAGATGATAAATTGATGTATGTCATGACCTTAATGTTGGCTTTGATGAAAATATAAGCCGGCTGTAGTTTGGTTTACATTGGATTTAATGTTTTCTAATTGCAATTTGATTTCTTTTTGAGAAAATTTATGTTTGGAGGGTGTTTTTATTTGAGTATTCATAAGAAAGAATGTAGTTTGTGTAATGTTTTGATAGAAAACTTTAAAACAAATAAATGATAAATCAGAAAATGTATAAATATTTTAATTTTAATTCGATTCCTTAAGTTAAATTGAACTAAATCAAGAATCCGGGGTATAGGAGTGACTTAGTACTACTTTTATCCCATTAAATACCTATATCAAAATCTGGAATGTTTATGTTTAACATTTTATATTTTAAAATTACACCTTTGTCAAAAGTTTTTATCAAGTACACCAGCTAACTAAATTAAACTTCGTTAGAATTTGGTATCGTCGGAAAGACAATTTAACGTACAGTCAGCGTCAAAAGAAAGTGTACAACTTGTTTTTACATTTAAAATGGTTAATTTACATATTATAAAACAAATTTTTTTCAAGTTCTAGTATATTTATCAAAATAATGAATTGTTCTCTTACAATATATAAACAAAAAACAAAATAAGTTCAAGGCAACAAAAACAGTAACAAAAAAAACAAAAATACTTTATTTTTAACGCGTCGAAAGAAAGTGTACAGTTTAGGGAATTTAGTCACCTTTGTTGGAATTTTGGACCACTCTTCTTGCTGGATTTCCTTTAGAGAGTCTTTCTCTTTTCCGATCTGTCTCTCCAAATGCTCTCACAGATGTTTAATGGGATTAAGGTCCGGTAACTGTTGGGGGTGTTCCAATTGTTTTTGTGTATGATACTACAACAATTCTTTAATATGTTTAAATTTAATTTTTGTACATGTAAGCGTAGAAAATAAAATATCCGCAACAACATCAAACAACTGAATATATTTTTACTCTCTATTATTTTTTTTACGCTCTATTGTTAACAATCGGGTTGTGTACGGGTAAATTTACGAAAATCTTCGTAACTTGAACAATAAACAGTAAAGTTGTCCTGTTGTAAGTTCCAAGTTCGGTTTTATGTTAAAATGTATATGTAATCAGTTTTGTTCATCAAAATATTAATAAATATGAGTTTTCCCACGCCACTAGCCACCATAAACCCTCACACCATCATCGAACCCCCTCCATGCTTTACGGTGGATAGTAAATTTTTTGGTCGAACCATAGATTTTTGATTCACCAAATTTTACTTCTTTTTTTAATTCCGAAAATCTCTAACTTGCTTTCATCCATAAACAGCACATTATTTATCAAAAACGATTTTTCTTAGTCTTTATACTTATTTGCGAATTCTAGACGTCCTTCTTTATTTCGTTTGGAAATGTGGGGATTTTCTATCGGAACCCCACCATATAGACCATTTCCGTGTAGCGCTTGGTGAACCGTACTGGCACTAACTTTCACTCCTGATGAATCTGTTAATTCTTCGCATAATGTCACTGCACTTACTGTAGGTTCTTTCTTCACTGCTCTTACAATTGATCGTAATTTAAGGTTATTAAGGCGTTTTGGTCTTCCGCCATATGGCTAATCTTCTAATCTTCCAATTTTTTTTTGTTTGTCTATATTTTGTTTTATAGTATTATGGATTATTTCTATTATAGAGGCTATTTTACGTAACGTTTTGCCTTCATTTTTAAATTTTATGATTTATTCTCTTTTTTCAATTGCATTTTGTTTTCCCATTTTGGTTTTAAAGTTCTCACAGTGAGACATGAAAAGCTACAATCTTATAATCTCATGAGACTAACATCAAGAACTACAAGAAATAATAATCAAAGCAAAAGTAAAGAATAACAATATATTTTTTTTATGTAACTAGAAAAATCTTATTGCAATTCTAAATGTTTACACTTTTTTCTGACGCGTTAAAAATGGAGTATTTTTGTACAGGGACCGAAAATAATAATTATTCTTGAAATTTCAAAGAAAAAAAGCCATCACAAGAAAATATGGGAGAATCAAGTCAAGCATACCATTTTGATCGTTTTCAACTATATTTTCATAAATTAACATGACTTTTAATTTCTTGATTTTTATTTTTTTTGTCAAAAATAATTGTTATTTTTTGATTTTTTTTTGTCAGAAATATTTGTCAAACTTTGATTTTTATTTTTTTTTTTGTCAGGAATATTTGTCAGACTTTGATTTTTATTTTTTGTCAGAAATAATTGTTATTTTTTTGTCATACATATTTGTCACACTATGATTTTTATTTATATAGTCTGACAAATATGTATCACAAAAAAATAAGAATTATTTCTGACAAAAAAAAAAATAAAAATCAAAGTCTGACAAATATTCCTGACAAAAAAAATAAAAATCAAAGTCTGACAAATATTCCTGACAAAAAAAATAAAAATCAAAAAATAACAATTATGTTGTGATTTTTATTATAAATGTCATAATTGTTACGGTCCCTGTTTTTGTATGTAAGAGATCTACATTCGGCTGTGCCGAATCTTATATACCCTTCACCAATTTATACTTTAAAATAATTATTTTAATTAATTTTTTTTTTCCAAATTTGAAAAACAAAATTCAAATTTTTTTTTTTTTTCAAAATTGTTTTCAATTTTTTTTTTCGAAATTATTTTTTAAAATTTATTAGTGAAAAAAATTTTTTGGTGAAGGAAAATTAGGGTTAACAAATATTTTTAACGATTTTGACCCATTGTAGGTCCAAATTATTATAGCCTTATATACATCGTTGCAATGGACTTTAAATTGGATATCCATAGTGTCTATATTAATGACTTAGTAATCCAGATATAGATCAACAATTGACTAAAAATCTAGGTTGTCCCGGTCTCAGCCATTTGTAGGCCGATTTTCTCGATTTTAAATAACGACCGAGCCGGAAGAATTTTCGATATATTGATGTATTAATTAAGTTTTTAAGTTATTTGGGGGCTACGGAAAGTTGATTTCAACTTACAGACGGACAGACATGGCTATCTATAACGATCCATAATATATATAATTTATGGGGTCGCAAATGAAAAATGTAGAAACTACAAACGGAATGACGAACTTATATATACCCTTGCCACTCATGGTGAAGGGTATAACAAAATGTACACTTTCTTTTGATGCTGACTGTATAATACTGTGAAGTTGAAAAATATAGCAATATTCTGTTCTGGGTGAAATTTGCTTGTGTTACACATGGAATGACAAAATTAATAATACCACCCATCTTTCAAAAATTCAGTTAAGGAATATCTTTGCAAAATGGAGGAAATATATTTAGAGATATTCTTTGTTCAAGGACAAGGAATTGCTATGTTATATTCAGTTTTGATGAGAAACTGATTTTTTAAATCTTAGATTCATTAGCTCGCATCTACTAAAAAAATATGAAGTTTGAACCTATATGAAAACCAAATTAAATTCTGTACAACCTTAAATTTTGTATTGCCATGAAAAACACTATAAAATTCAGAAAAAATAATTTTTTTATCGTGCCTATTGCGGAAATCTCCTAAATAATATAGATGATATGCTATAGTCATTGAAATGTAAATTAATCAGTAAAAGCAAGTCATTACCATATTCATTCTTGGATGCTATTAAGTACCGTTACTTGTATTTATGTTTATATATTTTTGAACATTTCTATTATACACCTTTTTAAGAATTTTAGTAACACATTTTAGCAACACATATGGAAACCTTAATGCTGAAAAACTCCACATTTAGCAACATATTTCATTAATTGATGAAGTTGCAAAATAGGTTCTCTTCATCAAGTTTATATTAAAGCTTTTTGTATAATATTACTGCTGCTGCTGCTGATGTGGCTGCTGCTAGTGTTGTTCATCTTCATTTTTAAGCCATAATTATAAAATTTATATTACTTTATTTTTCTCCCTATTTTGTTATTTCAAAACATACGAAAAGTTATAACGATGCTTATGCGAATATGAAAGAACTTTTTTTATAATGCAGATTGAGTTTTTTTTTTCTTTTTTTTACTTTTCAAATTACATCAAACTTTTGCTACAGCTGACATATAACTCTTTAATGTTGTATGGCAGTTTAAGTTTTTTGTGCCGATTTTTGTGTTTTATACTTAGTGATGCTGCTGCCTTAGTGATGTTTGTCATAATGAGATTTTATTTTTGTTTTAATAAACTACAGTTTTTAATAAATTTGTTTTATAGTTTATAATAATTTCTTTATGCTTTATGTGTATGTGTAAAATAAAGTTATATTTAGGCTGTCTTTTTTTAAACTGCTTTATCGGCAACATTTGCTTTTTGTCAAGTTAAAGTAGGTTCTTTAAGATATACTTTGTTTATGACTGTGTAACATATGCTGTTGTTTTAGATATTACTTGTGTTTTCTGCCAGCAAACAAATTTTGAAATGACACAACTTTTGCAATATTGCTGATTATGTTGAATAACTATCAGAGCATCATAAATAATAATGCATATATACTTATTTTTAGTTATAGGAAACTGTAATTTATATTCTAGTTAAATTTGTTCATAAGTTAAGTGACATTAGCTATAATTATAATGCAAAGTATTTAGTAGTGCATTGACACCAAAACGAAAACTAGTGGGTCCTTAATAGAGGTCTGCATCGAATAACTTTTTTACTGCACGTGTAATACTCGACTTCGAGTAAAGCCAATACACGTATTCTCTTTTAGAGCGCAAATAGTGAAGAGAAGTGTAAAGTCGTTTGTCGAATAACAACAAATATGTAGACACAATAAACGAGTTCCGATAAAAGTAAATACACGAAAAATAAGTACAATAAATAAAATGTAGTACAATTACTATGTGCACTTCATGTGGTACCACGAGTATTTGTGATGATTTCCAATATTATTCATATTGAAAAACATTCATATTTAAAATAAATGCTTAACTCTTTAAATGTGATTTGTTTATTAATATTATTTTTTTTTGTTGTAAATAAAAGAAAAATATATTCATTTTTAAAGTGAGGTAAAATTTTTTTTTGCTATTTTAAAAAAATACTTTATTATTTTAACATATTTTTTTTATTATAAAGAAATATTTCAGAAACTATGTAAAACATAACATTATTTTATTAATTAGTTAAAAATATTAGATTTCATTTTTACTTATTATAATTTAATATTAGAGAATACAGTGAATTATAAAAATAACTTGTATTTGGCATCCCAAATAAAAAGAATTGAAATTCAGCATAACCGTTATTTTTTCTTTGTGAGACTGAACTGAACGTTGTACATGTGAGTACTTCGTTCAGTTTAGTTGTCGCAACGTACTCTACATGAAAGATCTCTGTACTTTCAAATAAGAAATAAAGTGGTACATGCATTTGCAAGCACCGAACATAGTCGAATAACAACAAATAGTTTCTCGATGATTTTGTTGTACTCAAAAAAAAGTACTCTTTTTTAGCGACACTTCGAATAAGAGTATTTGTTTCGCAAGTGCACGTGTACTACGCACATACAAATAGTGTTGTGCAGACCTCTAGTCCTTAAGAAATTCTGAGATGATTTACTTATGTCCGTTTGTCTGTCCGTCTGTTCATCTGTCTGTCTGATGAAAACATGATAGAGCCTAAACGAAAGCAGCTAGCTGGCTCTATCTGTCTTTAGTTGCTTATGGAGTAAAAATATTTGGTAATTTTTACCTGTATATATTGATTTGAAATTAATGTCAAGTTAAATTTATCTGCTGGGCATTTCACATCGTAGATATCTATTTGTTTTTTAGAGACGAATAACTTTAAATGGGAAGCGCTGTTTGACCGTTCTCGGTTGTTTTAAGGTTAGTTTGGTTTGGCAATTCTCATTGCTTTAGTTTTTGAATTTTGGAAGTGAGTGTGTTTAACACACACAGCCGGGTATTCCAAAATCGAGATAGAGTTATAATTCACTGGAAGTTCTCCATTTTTAACATATTAATACCAGCTAAACGATAAATGAAGCCACTACTGTATTTAGAAAAAAATCTATAGCAGATTATCTTTATCTATAGTTGATCATTCGATTTCTAAAAAAGCCATTTTTCGAACTTTAAATTTTTTAAAATTTTTGCAACTTTTCGACATTCGATTTTCGCCTTTTTTTGACATTTCATCATATTTGAATGTAAAAAATATATATCTGCTAGATTTCTTGATAAGAAAAAAGCAATTTTTTCGACTTTTATCGACTATTCGACTTTTTTGGAATACCGTAATCGTTTGATGATCGTTTTCCGACTAAAAGGTCTAAACGACTTTTTTCGACAAGATGGTTTAATGGTTAAAACAATCGGTTTATAGAAACCTAGTAAGAATACATAAGTTCCCCAACACAATAACAAATTTTCCAGCTGTTTAATTTTGTTATCATTATTCTTACTTATTATAACTTATATCGCTGCTTTTCTGTTATAGATATTGCATTTTATCCTCTGCATAAGTTTTAACTTAACTATACCAGTCATCATCATTTTTATAGCAATTTCAGTTAGTGTCTTCTTCAGTTGATTTCTCATTTATTGTCTTATCTGTCGTCTGTGTGACATAAGTTGCTGTTGCTCTTTTGTAGAGTTTCAAAACTAAAGTTTTCTCATTTTTTTTCCACTAAAAATTTATATGTAGATAGAGTTTCTCAAGTAAATCTTATTTGTTTTAGTGTTTTTTAAACTGTCACTTTTGATCCATGTTCTTGTTGATGCAGATGTTTTGTATTAATTTTAAGCCATTTTTCTGGGAAGGGTTTGAGATTTTAACGCATTTTAAATGTCAGTAAAAAACGGAAAAGTTTCCAGAAAGTTTTCCTATGACTTTGTTGCGTCAGCTTAAAACGTTTGCTATATAGACTTTTTGTATATAGGCAAAATATGTATGCTTAAAGTTGCTGAGTAGGGTTTGTCTATGAGCATAATTAATTTTCAAAAGGAGTAAAGATTGATTATACTTTAGGTAAATTTTTTTATAATTTTTTTTTTTTTTTTTTTTGAAATTTCTTTGACAAACTGTTGCGAAACAATATATAAATTTTGAAGGGTTTTGGTGTAACGTTTGCTTTCAATTTAATTAAGAGCCTAATTTTATAAAAGAAAATATTTTGTAAAAATTAATATTAAAGGAAATTTGAAATTTATCATTTCGACTATTATTCATGTCACTATGAAAGTTAAACCATGACCAAAACAATGCTGATATTAAGTATTACAATTAAATAATCATAACTTAAACAACTGCCGTTTTTAAAACGAATCCTTTTTAATACGTGCAAAATAGTACGGGCATTAAAGGTTTAATATTTCAAATTCCTCTATTAAAAACAACAAATTTATAAATAAACTACATTTATACTTTTCTATAAAATAAATCCTTAATAAAACCAATTAAACCATAAAACATTGCTCTAAATCTTTTATATTTACAATCTCCCCAAAACAATATATCCAAACATTATTAAGGCTTAATATTTGCTGGTACTTATTTTCAACAAATGAAACAAATCCTTTAAATATAATACATATGACAGCCTTTCAAAAACAGCATGCCTTTAAAGTTTTCTTTTTATATTTTTTTCTTCTTCTTTATATCCTTCACCATGAGTGGCAGGGGTAAAAATAAGTTTTTCATTCTATTTGTAATTTCTACATTTTTAATTTGCGACCCCACATATATTCTAGATCGTTATAGATAGCGGAGTCGATATAGCCATGTCCGTCTGTATGTTGAAATCAACTTTCCGTAGCCCCCAAATAGCATACAAACATCAATATATCGGGAATTCTCCCGGCTCGGTTCCTTTTAAAATCGATAAAATTGTCCCACAAATGGCGGAGATATAAGGAAAAAACCGGGACAACCTAAATTTTTGGCCTATTTTTTATATATATCTGGATTACTTAGTATTAATATAGACAATATGGATATTTAATGATAGATATTTAAAGTCCATTGCATCGATGTATATAAGGCTATAGTAAGTTGGACCTACAATGGGTCAAAATCGGGAAAAATATTTCTTACCCGAATTTTATTTTTCGCAAAAAAAAAGTTTTGTCAAACATTTTTTTTATTAACAAATTTAAAAAAAAAAAAATTAAATTTAAAAAAAATTAAAATTTGAAAAAAACTTTTTTAAAAACTTAAAAATTCATTTCGAAAAATTTTAAAAATATTTAAACATTTTATTTTAAAGTATTATTTGGTGAATGGTATATAAGATTCGGCACAGGCAAATACTTGTTTTAAGTAAATTTAAGCTTGTATGTGGAACAGAGATTTAAAATGGGAATTTTAAAATTTTTCTATTTTGACACCGAAACCATTCATGGGAAAATAGTATTCCTAGAATACTACTCTGTGTGCTTTAATTTTATAGGAATCAACATTACTAGATCTTAATCTCTTGATTCAAAAACAGGGAGATTTTAAAGGTAATATTTTTGTTTTGGTTTTTTTAAAGCTTTGATTCTTTCTGATATGCTATTAATAAGATTTTTCAAAATGTTCTGGCTTATATTTTGCCATGCTAGCAGAACACGCTCCCACAATTCATATACGGTTCTTGGAGAGCCTCTTTCGGCTAAAATTTTCCGTTTCAAAATTTCCCAGAGGTGCTCGATTTAATCGGGGGACTGCACAGTGGAACATTTTGGTAATTTTCGGATCAAAAATCTGTAACTTTTGAATGGTTGAGGATTTTTGTTGAATAAGTGGGACTTAAACCTTTAATTTGATTTTTTAATTATAAAAATAGAATCATAATAAAAAAGTAATGAACGGTTAAAAATAAATTTTTGATGTATTTTTTTTTTTTGTTTTTGTATAAAAGTGATATGTTAAGACAAGTAAGATAGGTGGGTTTTACATTTTTTTAATAGTATTATCAACTAACATTTGTTAGCAGCTTTTCAGCATCGATTTTTTTAGAAATTTACATTCTTCACGTAGACTTTTAAACCCCAATATTTACAGGAGCCAAAAGTTGCATTTTTTTAAAAAAAAAGTTCATTGGTATTTCAAATGTATGATATTGAAATTTCAAATGTATGATACTTAAAAAAAATGCTTTCGAAGTTTAAAGTTTGAAACCGTTTTCAAAGATTTTGAAACACCCTCAACATTTTGAGTTTTTTTTAACTGTTTTAGGGTAGGCCGTAGGCCTCTAATACACACATTTTTAGACCGATTTAAAAATTTTAAAAAATTATGGAGAGGCAAGGAGTTAACCTTTCATAGAGTAAATATTTCAAAAATTATTTAAGTTTTTATAACAAAGTTTAGCATTTTTAATTTTTTTTCGTTATTTTTCAAATTCAACATTAGTTATTTAAATTTTTTTCTATGAATACATATTTTTTGTGCACACTGTTTTAAAAAAAAAACCAGACATTACTTGTAAAAATCGATTTGTATTTGCAAGAGTTACTAAACTTTTTCGAAAAAAGTTCGAATAAATTTAACTTGTAAATTAAAAACAGTCTCAATATTATTTTGTTTGTATAGTTTTTTTTTTTTTTTTATTCATATGCGCTGGGGGAGAAAATACTATAAAATGTGTCAATGAATAGTTGAATAACTATTACAATTTTTATCCGATTAGAAAAATTAAAACATTGTTTTGTGAAGAACTAAATTTTCTTTATAAATAATTATGCATTTCTAAGCTTTCAAATCAAAATAAGCAATGAAAAGCTACTAAAATCGAAGTAGTTGATAATTTTTTTTATTCCTAATTTCTGAGTTGCTCAAATTTTTGCATGCCATTTGTTTACAGGCATGAAAATGCAGCTAGTTTTGACATATATTTTAGATAATGATTTAAGTTTAATTCTAAGCTAAAAATCGATCGGCGGCAATTAGCGCCAACTGTTAAAATCGTAGTCAAAGTTGCGTAGGTAAGTCAAAAAACATTATAAGTATATTTTCATTAAAAGGTTATTCAGGAATACAAAATTAATATTTTAGTAATATAGTTTTCTTATGCTAAATTCACAATTTTATTGATAAATTCACTGAATGATATGAATAAATTTCAAATCTGCTAATAATATATACAAAACTCATAACGAAATAGAATCTGGACAACGTACCTTTTCCAACAAGGTAAAACAATCCTAAAACAAATAATTATAAATATTCAAAATACGCCCTTGAATATGGTATAATTTTAAGTCCCCAAATCTTTAAAATATAAAGTGGTATGTTCTGTCGCCATTTGCGAATACTTCTGTTGACATAATAACTATAATTTCTGCAAATAATTATTGCTTGACATCTTAGCTTTACGATAGAACTTGTTTTATGATTAATTTCAAACATTTGCAAAAAGCAATTATCAGATGCATACACCTTATATTATCCACTGTGGACTGGGGAGACCATTCCAACAGTTTGATTCCATTATAAAAAAACTTTTTTTTTTGTTAGTTTCGCGGTATGCATCTGATCATTTCCTACGTTCAAGTTCGAATATATCCAGACTAGGGAGTCCTCCGTTATAGTAATATAGTCTGTGGCTCACACAAAACCATTGAAACACTGAAATGTGCCGAGCTCATTGCCATGAAAACATCTCCAAACTATGAGTTGGGGATTTCATAGATTGACATATGTTGCGATCTTGTACACCAACGCGTTTATCAATCCACGTCCATGTGCGACCATCGGACCCCACCCGATTAATTTAAGTTTCATCAGACCAAAGACCTAACTCAGTTGTAAAGACCATTTAGGGTTGCAACTGCTTTCATAACTAGCTACGTGACAAGTTATTTTAACTTTACTGGATTCAAATACCGATTACATAGAGTCAGTTACCTTACTAGCTACTTAACTGGTTACTTGATCCACTACATAAATAGTAATTTTAATATGCACTGGTACTAATTGACCTAAAATAGTCAGCTAAAAAGACAGCTAAAAAAACTGCAGCACTAAATAAACCTTTTAATGTGACTACAGTCTAGATTATTTAGAGACAATTGCCTTCACTTTAGATTACTTGGGATTTATATAGGAACCAATTGACTTTTCTCTGCACTACTTAGCCAAGTGGTCAGTCATTAGTGACAATTACTGCCTATAAGGGATACATTGACCACTTCAATAACTGCTGGGATATGCAAGCAAAAATTACACACGAATATTTTTGTTTTTTGAGCAATTTGTCTCTATGCTGGTTATATTAACCCACTAACGCCGAATGGCTGGAAAAATTATACAAAAATTCCAACTTGGGCCTGGTTAAAGGCATCGCTAGTCCGTTTTAATGTTCTCTATTTAAAAAAAGTATACCGATTTGGGTAGGTGCACTTACTTGGTACTACGACATTATTTTTCATTTAAAAACTTAAGATTTTTTGTAGAAAATTATTGGAAAACTAATTTTATTATATCTATATTGAGGAATATGTATCCAATAAGTGATTTGTGTGCATTCGTGATAACTTCACCTGGACAACTATAATGATTTTAAGGAACTTTTACCATTGCCTCTACAACACTCTCACTCACACATTTGCTTATTTCCAGAGCTTTCTGAAACTTTGTGAAGACCTTGAAATTGCACTTCAGATCCTGATAAAGTCAGAGAGACTCCCTGGTATGGATTGGATTATAAAGTAGTTTAACTATGTGTATAAACACAGCATAGTCATCAAAACAAGAAGAAAGAAATATGATTTTAGAACCGAATAATACTGAAGTGAATAGAAAAATACCCAAATGCCAAAGGTCGGGTGTAACAGATAAAACTATCAATGTTGAAATTTCATCAAATTCGGACAACAGAGTCCGAGGTCAGGCGTTAATGGGTTACAACCAGTCACAAGTATCTAATGTAAATAATCATATATCTCTGTATGTGTTCGTTAAAATTTATAATGGAAGCACGTGTCGGTGATTTCTTTTCTAGGCGTGTGTGTTTGTGTGAAGCTAAAAGGATGGGCTAGAATATTTGTATGTTAAAAAAAAAGGATGGAATACATGAGAGAGATACTCGTATTTATTATATAAAAAAAAACAACTTGAGTATTGTTGAATATTGATTTTTTTTCCTATACTATACATTTTTTATAGAAAAGTCGTAAAATCCAGCAACAGTGGCAGCTGTTGTAACTGCGCCAATAGTTGCTTTAACTTTAAATTAATGATGCAAAACTTTATAATTAAATTACTCATACACATTCTAGTTTTTAGAGTAAAAAAAAGAAAAACATCAGTCACAGCAGCATGTTACAAAATATTCAAGATACAACATATTTCCCATTTTCTTATATTTCAGCTACATTCAACTTTCTTAAATTTATTGATTTTGTATTAGTTTATAATAGTTTAAGTTTGCCAGTGTCTGTCTTAAAGGACGCTGATGAGGAAGACTTTTCTAGGAATTTATGGCTATGTATACATGTATATTTTTGTATAAAATGTAAGTGTACATGCATATGTGTCTGCTCTTTAGAAATATTTTATTTTTAGTGTTTGGGTTCTTTAGCAAAAAAAAAGCTTTTTCTCTTAGTTTATAGTCTATTTTAGCAATGTGTAGCAGAAATTTAATTTATTTTTCGAACATTTAGAGTATTTAATTAAAGAATGTATTTTAGGAGAAATTTATAAGGCTATAATGGAAATCTCAAGAATTTGCATGATTGTTTAGATTGTTTAGATTGAAATTTAATCAAGATTTTATATCTATAAATAAAGGAATGAATTCACTAAAGACATTAATTGCTTTACGACAACACTAACATACAGGTTTCTAAAATACAAGCTTTCTGACAGCAAATGTTATTTTTTTTTTAAAGATATATATAATCTTGCTCAATTTTAAGAAGCCACAGTTTTTGGTCGCATTATAATCTGACGAATTTTACAGATTTTTTAAAGATTATGTGTTTTATTTAAAAAATTATTTTTATTAATTTTTGTTTGGATTTTATTGCTATGAAGTTTGAATTTGAATTTGCTTAGAAAATAAATGTTTATTTTAATTTCATACATAATCTTCAGATTAGTTATTTTAATGAAATTATAATATTCCATATCCTTAGAGATTAAAAACATGTTCCAGAAGACCAAAGATATCTGACGAATACAAATCTTTAACCCATATATCAGATATATGTTGGTAAATTGATACTTAAAGCTGTCATTTAACAAAATTATTTACGTTGTTTTGTTTTATAAAAAATTACTTCGGTAATTAGTTTTTGTTAAATAAAACACAGAGATTTTACAAATAAATAGATTTATGTCAAGAATCGATAGTTTTTCATAGAAAAGTCTCTAAAAGGAAATAAGCAGCAACTGCATATTACTTGCCCTACCCAAATCTTTTTTGGGAAATTTTGTCTACTATTGGGTCCTAAACTTTTCTTCAACATTCTGTCTCAATAAAAAAATTGAGACAGAAGCTGCGAAACATTTTCCATACGTACATTTTGTGATCCATTATGCAGCAGTTATATTTTTTGTATAAAATTTGACTTCAATTTCCGTGCTCTGTTTTTGACCTCTAAATTTTTAGCAGAGTTCCTGTTAGGAACTTTTTGAGCCTTGTATGCTTTTAAACCTGCATTGGCTTTAAATTTTCGTACCAAATAGTCCGACTACTGACCTAACCGGGAAGCTTTCCTACCGGGGGCCTTGGGAGCTCTTTTGAAATTGCTTTCTATTTTTTGGCTTTAGAAACATCATGTGGACAAGTTCTCCGGGTACTGGTTATTAGCATTGGAAACAGTTTGATAGCAGATCTTTGATTGTTTGGCCAACTTTTTTTAGGACCAAGTTGGTACGCATTTTTTCTGGTCATTCATTTTAAACAGATTAACAACAAATCATCATAATTGATATTAAACATAATAACTGGCAGGCATGCTTCACAAAAGTTAACTTGATAAAAAAAAAATGATATAATACTTGGGTTAAAAATTTTAATGACAAACGTGTGTTAAGAAATTTTCGATCTCAGTCCTTAATTTTTGCACTCAAAAATCTTTTGAAATGTTTTTTTTTTTAATTATTAGAATTTTTTATTTGTTCCAATATGAGTATGATAAATATTTATTTCCGATATATTAAATATAAATCATACGTAGTGTATGTAAAAGTACATACATATTAAGCGTTTCATGTCAAGTGAACCCACTTTTGAAATCGACCCTGCAGTTCATTGAACTAGTTCCGCTACGTCGAATTAGTTAGCCACTGAGAACTACCACTAGTGAATTTTCAACCCACTCGCAACGTTATTGACTGGTGAATTTAACACGGGGATGTCATTGCAGGTGGTCGATTGGCACACTCTGCATAACACTTCACTATTAAATTCAATAGTACGAATACTCCAGCATTTGAGAAAAAAAAATAAAAAATAAATTTTTCAGAGAGCGGGGTTGAACACATAACCTCTGGTTTTGTAGTCAAATGCGCTAATCACTAAGCCACAGAGCTCTTATTTGTACTGCTCTCAATTTGTTATTAAGAATTACATGTGAGTCTACTCTCAATTTTTGCTTTTTTTCATTATCAGAGAGAACGAAAATACCAAACGGCCACATTCAGCATTACATGTGGCCATTGAAGTGGTATATTTTAGAGGATTTTATTTTACTTGAATTTATTTTTAAAAACTTAAGGCGAATATCCGACTATTGTTTGTTACTGAATACGCTGGCGAAATGTAGTGCAACTGATAACCAATTAACTACCACTTTAGCAGCCACAGCGAACTAGTTTATTGTGCAAGTAGTAATATAGCTAGTGTAAGGTTTCCAATTGGCACTTTTCAAACTGCTGGGGATGTCTTCCGATTGGGATGAAATTTGCACCATGGTTAGTTCTATTAAATAGTAATTTAAACACAATTTTTCAATAAGATCGGTTGAGAACTTTCTGAGTCGAATTTTTACATTTTTGCCCAGCTGGGGTTTATTTTCATCCATGTAACTTATTACGTATTGTTCTTAGCAAAATGTGTCTCAAATAGTTTAAATAGCTATTTCTTCAATATTTCGGGAAAAAAATTAAAAAAAATATATACACACGAAAAACTAATTTATCTGAACGCAATATTTAGAAATAGTCAAACTGAATGCTACTAGGTGCATTTACTACGCCTCTTTAAAGTTGCATTCAAATATCCATGATCTTAACGCTTATTTTGTTGTTTACAACGCGACGTTTAGCTCGTAATAGATCAAGCATACGTTTTTCTGAACGCAACATATTAAGACCCAATCATTTCTACTAGCGACCTGAACGTTTTGTTCAGATTATTAGAATCAACCAAATAATTCTTCGCTGAACACACATTTGGCATAACTGAATGCAAAATTCAGTAAAGTTCTTCATAGATACCATAAAACGTGCCGTTCAGCATAATGTAATAGTGAAAAAAGAACTAAGAAAAACTAAACGCATCGTTCAGTAAATCTGAACGAGACGTGGTAAAAATATTTTTAGCAAATTTTTGTAAAACTTTTATATTATTGCAATTGCCGGCTACAGAAGTAACGGGATTCTAAAAAAACAACAAGTGTTAAGTTAGACCGAATCTCATTTGTGTGTTGATTATTATAGTGAGTAGTTCATATTTTATATATTGACATCCATACATTAACATTGAGCTTTGTTAGATTAATTGAACTTACCCAGCAGTTTGAAAAGTGCCAATTGGAAACCTTACACTAGCTATATTACTACTTGCACAATAAACTAGTTCGCTGTGGCTGCTAAAGTGGTAGTTAATTGGTTATCAGTTGCACTACATTTCGCCAGCGTATTCAGTAACAAACAATAGTCGGATATTCGCCTTAAGTTTTTAAAAATAAATTCAAGTAAAATAAAATCCTCTAAAATATACCACTTCAATGGCCACATGTAATGCTGAATGTGGCCGTTTGGTAAAGTCTTCTAAAATATACCACTTTGATGGCCACATGTAATGCTGAATGTGGCCGTTTGGTATTTTCGTTCTCTCTGATAATGAAAAAAAGCAAAAATTGAGAGTAGACTCACATGTAATTCTTAATAACAAATTGAGAGCAGTACAAATAAGAGCTCTGTGGCTTAGTGATTAGCGCATTTGACTACAAAACCAGAGGTTATGTGTTCAACCCCGCTCTCTGAAAAATTTATTTTTTATTTTTTTTTTCTCAAATGCTGCAGTATTCGTACTATTGAATTTAATAGTGAAGTGTTATGCAGAGTGTGCCAATCGACCACCTGCAATGACATCCCCGTGTTAAATTCACCAGTCAATAACGTTGCGAGTGGGTTGAAAATTCACTAGTGGTAGTTCTCAGTGGCTAACTAATTCGACGTAGCGGAACTAGTTCAATGAACTGCAGGGTATATTACTGAAGTTAGAAGGTAAGTTGTACATATGTGCATATACCTATGTAGTCAATATTTAATAATTGTTTTATAAAGAAGCAGGAATCGAGTATGAATTTCGTAAGAAGCCTTTTAAGTAGGGGAAGCAGAAAAAAAAAAATTTTTAAAAATTGTATTATTGAAGGCAGTATAACTTTTTTTTCATCTGAGTACAGATACAAATTAATAAATATAATCCTTGAAAACGCCATTGTTAACGGAAAAATGTTAACACCATCTGATTTTAAGGTCATTGTCGATGACATATACAGGAAATTTCCTTAGGAAGTGTAGGTTTTGGTGAGTTTTTAGAAATAGTTATTTATGTAAACATTTATGTATGAATAATGCTTGTAGAATATATTGAATAATTTTTGTTAATATTAAAAAACATTTGAAAATCTTTTATTTAATTTTCTGAACGCAGCTGGTAAAATAATAAGCTTACGTTCAGTAATAAAGAAGTTGAATGCATCGGATAAAAAACTAAATTCTCGTTCAGTATTGCGAAAATTAAACGAATATAGTTAAAACCTGAACGCCCGTTTACTTTTGCACAAACTGAACTCTATATAGTAAAAAGCTGAATGCACATTCAACGTAAAGCTGAAGGTTTTATTCGGTTTTCTACTACAGGCATTCAGGGTGCAAAAAACCTAATAAATATTCAGAAAAACTAAACGTTTGTACAGTTTTTTACTATTTAACTTTTTTCTGTGTACCCTTACCACTCATCGTAAAGGGCATAACAACCGATTTCTGGGTAAAGAATAGATAATTCTTTGAAAAATACTTTTTTTTTCAACAAAACAATAATTTTTATTTCTTGATCTTTAAAAAAAAAAATTAGCTTTTCATGTAAGCCAATTTTTAAAATTGAGCTTTATATGAAAAAATCGTATTTTAAGTGTATAAATAAAAAATTTTTCTCTGTTACAAAAGCTATTATTGAACAAAATTGTGCAACTTAAATTCTGGGAATTATTTAATTAAAGAAAATTTATTTCAACAATGATATATGGAAATATAAAAACAATTGTATTTGCCCCCAGATATCAAATTTTTATGAATTTGAGTAAAATTTTTACATATTTGAACAATTATTTTAATTAATCCACCATTGACCGACTTTTATGTTTTCAAATATTTTAACATTTTGTATTCCGAAAATTACTTACTTGTCAACACAATACACCTATGAAAGCCATGGAAAAATGCCTGCAAAGAAAAAAAATATATATAAATTAAATTTATTAGCTCTAATTTATTTTAATAAAATACTCTACACATATGAAATATTTAGTTTATGACATAACATCACAAAATAAATGTGCTCGCATTAGGAACATATTTTGTTCAATACGTTGTGTATGAATGAATGGTGGTTTTTGCAGGGGTGGTTTAATTCAAATAAGCGTAAACGTAAATATTTTATTTCTATGCCCATATATCACGTGAAAAATATACATTATTTATACAAAACAGACAAAAAAAAAAAAATAAACCAAACCTTAAAAAAATAACATTTATTTTAGATAAACCAAAAATGTTCAAATATATATAAATAAAGAAGCAAAAAGAAAAACCTAACCCAAAGCCAGTGAAAAAAAAAATGCTGATAAAATTTATAATAATGATGATAAATAATGGTTTTATTTAGATTTGTCAGCTGTTTTTATTATCTATGAAAGCACTTTTCATTATATAGTTTTTGAAATTCTGGGAGGCAAAGGATTTAATATTAAACAGGTTCTTTTTTAATAGCCAACCAGTAAGATTTATTTTTAGAATTTATTGAGTCATTGAGATTATTTACCATATTCTACTATTTAGAAATAATGAAGATTTAAAGTCTGTTTCAGCGATTTGGAATTGTATGTGTTCCATATATTTTGTATGCATATGAAACTAATTTGTGTTGAATTTTATTGAGATACTAACATCTGTAAGTTATTTATGCTCGTTAAAGTTATTCTCAGACGTGGGCCTTTTATGGGACCTTTAACTAATTATGGACCCATCGTTATGAACTAAGGTGCCATGATTTATGTGCACAAGAAGAAAAAAAATATAGTTGTGCATGTTTACTGTAACAATTTCAAAATTTTTTAACACAGTAACTATTTATATGATTGTGGTAATAATAATATCGTTTAATTATGATTCACATGATTGTGTTAATCATATATATGGTTGCAGTAAACAGTTAAACAACCATTTTTATGATGAATAATTTTATCGTAATATGTTGTTCTCAGATTATGAAACCCATAAGGCGAGTGAAACATAATATGGTAAGCCCTTCATCATATAAATGGTTGTCACAAACATATACTTGTTTACTGTAATCATATATATGTTTCATGATTATAATATTGTTAAAAATGTTGAAATGGTTACAGTAAACATGCTCAAATACTTATATTTCTTTTTTCTGCGTACATGTAAAACTTATTTGTATTAAATTTTATTGGGAGAACAACGTTAACCTTCATAAGATCATCGGGTAAAATTTTGCCCATTTTGAAATTAATTTTGAATTGTTTTTAAAAGTGAGTGGTTGGTATTTTAGATATTTTATGGCTTTTATTTAATTTCAAATGTCAACAAAGACGTTAGATTTTTAGAAAACAAAATTTAAAGAAAAATCTTTTTTCTATTTGGGTAAAATTTGAACCGAAGATCGTTAGCGTCAGTAAATTTGAAGACCTTATGAAGATTAAAGCAATAATTGGAACTAGGACTTAAAGGGGGGTCACACGGCATGTATTCCATATGTATTGGGACATGTATTCGATACATATGGAATTCCATGTGTATGTCAAATTTCACGTTATACATGCGATTCATAATTTCCACGTTCACACGTACATATGTAATTGCATGTGACATAACCTCTATTAGTTTATATGTTTGTTGTTTTTAACAATAAATCTATTTAAAACATTTTTAAATCACAATAAATATATTTAATGCAATGAAACTTATTTTGTTATGTTTTTTCTCTATTCTTTTTTGTTTTGTGTTTTTTATTTTGCTCTCACACAGTGTTGTATTTCAAAATACACATGTTAAACACACGAAAATAGAACATGCTCTAATTGCCAAAAATGTCATAAGGCATACACATGTATTTTACATACACAAAGTTTCATATGGATCACACGGTATGTATATGTTTACATGTGGAAAAATGTCCCAATACATGTCACAAAACACATGCAATACATGCCGTGTGACCCCCCTATTACATGGAAGCTATTTTGGAACGGTGTCATAAAATTCTCTATCGCGGCTTGTGTATATACATATGTAACTTGCAAAATTGGGTCAATAACAACATGACTTTTTAAATTTCCCAATTCTTAACTGACACTGCTCCTGTCAAAATTTTGAACAAGTTGGGTCATTTAGTTTGCGTTTGACAGCCATTGATAGCAGACAATAGCGTGACTTGAGGAGAAATCGGAAAAAAGAGAATTTCGTGCACTCAAACCTAAGCTTGATAAATACTATGGGAACTCTGCATCATGAATTTCAATGGTAAACAAGTGGCCGTAAAAGCACCAAAGATTTCGAACGTTCTGGACGCCCAATTAAAGTCTCCACACCCTAAACAATTGAAAAAATCTCAATATGGTGTTGGCCGAATGGCTCAGTGGTTTCGGCTGCCGCGATTGCTCACAATCGACCATAAAGTTAATTGTGTGACAACTTCGACAAAAGAACAGTCAAAACAGTGGGTTTCCTGGGATGAATCGCGCTATGTTGGGTTTGTCAGCCAATAAAGTCATGGCGACCGTTTCTTGGCATGCACGCGCTATAATCCACATTGACTATCTTCAAAGGCGTAAAACAAACAATGGCGAATATTATGCCAATGATTTCATGAGGATCTGAAAAAACGACTGCATTTTGCAAAGAAAAAAGTTAATTTTCACTAGGGAAATGCAAGGGTTTACACTAGGGTGGCCCTTAATAAGCGAAAGTTGGATTCTTGTAAGTCTCACAGTTTGGTGAACATTGGTAAATAAATCATCCTTAAAAAAATATAGGAACATCGGTTAGGGTTAAGACGTGCCGCAAGCCTTCTGAAGTTTTGAGATGCATTTCCAAGGGGACAAAATCCATTTTTTTCAGTTTATGTTAACATTTTGCCATTCAAAAATTGCTTTTGCAATTTAATTTGAAAGAATAGAAATGTGTACGTAATTGTCGTTCTAATGAGACATATAAAACAGAAATTGGTGTCTCAACGTGAAACGTGTATCAGGCCACTACAGCAAGAAATGTAGAAACAATATTAACATATTTTAATAAGTATTAAAATAAAAGCTCATTTTTACTTAAAATATATCCTTGTTTACTTGCATATGAGTTTTTGTCTTCGAAGGTACAACCAAAAAAATAAAATTTTTTTAACAGTTGTTTCAAAACTCAATTTTTAAACTTTTAAAAATTTTGTTAAACAAATTTCTGAATTTTTTTATAATCTCATTGAGATTTATTGAGAATATAATAGGGAATAAAAGTTTTAAAAAATTATCAAAATATCTCTTATAGTTTTTCCGTACCTCCGATTTAAATTTTGAAATTTTCGAGAAAAACTAATTGTTTGGCCATTTTTTGGCGAATGAGCTCTATTTCCTTACTCCTATGAATTGTAAGTAAAAACCTCTTCAGAACATTATAGTCCAGATAATACTAAATATACTCTGAAAGTTTTACTAAAATTGGAAAACACTGAACCTTAAATCTTGAAGGTCAAAAGGCAAATTTTTAAATTTTTGGATTTTCTAATTTAAAGAAAGCGAAATGTTATTTATTTTTGGGCCGATCTTGATGAAACTTAAGAAAAATATAACATGAAGTCTAGTATTTATAAAAACAGCACAAACATGGAAATTAACTCCAACTGATTTAACTAAAATTTTTTTTAGGATGATCATTTTACCAATATTCACCAAACTGGGAGTAAGACTGGCAAAAATCCAACTTTCGTTTATTAAGGGCCACCCTAGTGTACACATGTTCATTTATCGTGGCAAAAATCCATGAATTAAACTACAAATTTCTCCCGCATCCGCCTTTCTCCTGATTTAGCACCCAGTGACTCACAAAGTAATACCTATTTTGATAAACACGACAAATCTTATTTTTGGGAAGGTGTAAACAAATTGGAGAAACGTTAAACAAAATGTATAGAACTTAAAGCAGACTATGTATTTCTACATAGTCTCAAGTAAGAGTGCTATATCCGGCTGTGCTGAATCTTATACACCCTTCACCAAATTATACTTTCAAATAAAAGTTTTAAATATTTTTAGGTAGACAAAATTAAATTTTTTTTTTTTTCAAAATTGTTTTTCAAAATTTAAAAAAAAAAAATTTTCAAAATTTTATTTTAATTTTTAAATTTTTTTTTTTTAATTAATTAGTGAAAAGAATGTATGATAAAAAATTTTTTGGTAAACAAAAATTCGGGTTAAAAAATATTTTTACCGATTTTGACCCATTGTAGGTCCAAATTACTATAGCATTTTATGCATCGTTACAATGGTCTTTGAAATATCTATCATTAGATATCCATATTGTCTATATTAAAGACTTAATAATCCAGATATAGATCAAAAATAGTCGAAAAATCGGGGATGTCCCGGTTTTTTCATTATATCTCAGCCATTTGTGGGCCGATTTTCTCGAATTTAAATAGCGACCTAGCCGAAAGAACTCCCGATATATTGATGTATCAATTATGTTTATAAATTATTTGGGGGCTACGGAAAGTTGATTTCAACATACAGACGGATAGACGGACATGGCTACACCGACTTCGCTATCTATAACGATCCAGAATATATATACTTTGTGGGGTCATAAATGAAAAATGTAGAAATTATAAACGGAATTAAACTTGTATACCAAAATATTAAAGACATTAATACTCGTTGAAATTATTTTCGGAAGTGGGCCTTACATCTATGTTCAATTATTGACCGTTCAAAATATGTAGGTGTGATTTCTTTTGACAGTAAACTTGCTTGTGACAAAACTTGTTTGTATACCTATTTAAATCAGACATTTTTGATGGCTAAAGTCCTATTTTGAGGCATATTTGTATTCGAGATAATTGAAATAATGGATAAATTTTAACCAATTCCAATAGGCTTCATCCTTTGGCCGAAAAAATGCATATACCAAATTTTATAGAAATATCTTCAAAACCTTCCTACAAATCAGGCAGATGGATGGACATTGGTAAAGGTATACGCGTTATTTCCTCCCAACTATGGTGGTGTAGGATATAAATATTAGAAAAAAACTGGCTGTCAAGCGTATAGACTGATTATAATTGTAATATTTTTAATTGACAGTGTATTTGACATTTCTTGATATATAACTGGTCTTTAATTAAAATGAAATAGTTTTCTTAAACTATAAAGCATATGTAAATTCAGATTAATATTGAGTTTTTGTCCACATAATGAAAACCACAAATACGTATGTTATACACATCCTACTACTTTTTTTTATACTTATCACTCATTCCTCGCACTTAGCCATATTGTACTTATATACATACAATGTTTATATATTTTTAAAAAAATATAACCCAAAGCCAAAATATGCAATATATGTATACAAATATTGGAAAATAAAAAAATCCACAGACATAGTGAGAGAGAGAAATATTTCATATTTAGTTATAACAAACCATTTGACAGGTGAGATCTAGTGTGTAAAATTCGAATGTGACAGCCCATCTCACACGAGCTGGAGGGAGGTTTTTGCTATAAAAAAATAAAACTAAAGTTAATATAGCCAATGTGCAATTTTTTCCCCCAATACACACACAAATATTTATTTGTATTTTTTTTTTTTTTTGTTAAGACTAATGCCTTGAGCAAACTATTTTATATGAATTTTTTTTTTATTTATAGTTTTCATTTATTTTATTTTTTCATAAATGAATAACTATGCATAGGAAAATGGAGATGAGAAAAAAAAGAATTATACACATTTTAGCGTAATATGATGTGGCATGTTGGTGAGTGAAAAAAAATGTTAGAGTATGGCAAGACCAGGAGGGGAAATAGATTTGTCATAAATCATGAAAATAAAATTGAAGAAAAAATCTAAGCATACAAACATAGTTAATAAATAAATATTTTCCTAAACTCACTCATATGAGTCATATGTGTTTGATTAAACTAGCCATGTTTATTTGTATGTATTTGTATTAAGCTGGCGCCGGTTTTACGTAGTCAAACAATTTATAGGATTAAAAGCGATTTAGCACGAATTTTCTACATACATTTTTCTCTAAATGTTACCATAATTTTAAATGTACAGTATTGTGACTGTCGAAGAAAATTCGTTCAAATCGCGCCATAGTTTGGGCTGAACCAATGACTGTTACTGTTGCTTTATACTTCGATTTGATAACAAAGTTCATTTTAGCATATTCAATTTCAAAGTTCATTTTAGCATATTCAATTCAATTTCTGAATGAGACATTTCCTGGTCGAGTACTCTCTTGTTTTGGTGACCAGAATTGGATCTAGTGATTTAACACTCTTGTATTTATTTGAATGGTGTTATTTAAAGTCAAAGGTCTTTGCCAACAAGCCCACAACATTGCATTTAAAAAAGAAAGAATAATGTCCAAAGTAAAAATTTATCGCTACAACAACCAAATTCAGTCACATTTATCCAAAGTTGCCAAGGAAATTTTCAATAAAAGAGTTAGTATATGCCAGCAAAGACATGGATTTAAAACCCTACCCTATCGAGATCATTTCCGAATTGAACCTATTATGGTAAATTGATGTTTTCATCAGTGTTGCCAGTTTAGCCTTTTTGAAGCTAAATTTAGCCTTTTTATTTACTCTTTAGCCTCGAAATTTTGGTTTTAGCTTCGTGGCTTTTTTCTAGCCTTTTTTTTAATTTGATAATAGCCTTTTTATAAATAAAAAAGGCTAGAAAAACCCACGAAGCTAAAACCAAAATTTCGAGGATAAGGAGAAAATAAAAAGGCTAAATTTATATTTGTGAGACATTTTCATTTTAATTCATTACTGATTTTCATTTAGCTTTTCAATATACTCAAGAATTGTGCAGTATTAAAAGAACAAGTAACAATTGCCAATACCAAGTGTTTCAAAATGAAATATAGTATTTTATATCTGAAAGCTATAAATGTCTAGCAAATTCGCTTTCAAGACAAAATTGTTATTACACAATATATTCATCGTTATATAATGGACAAGAGCCCCACAAACTCTTGAAGGCTTGTGATACTCGATGGCTGTCATTTGAAATAGCCGTTAAACGTATTGTGAATCTGTGCTTCGAGTTAAAACCAGCAATGCTTCAAAGCCAAACATTTAAGTGATTAATATACTGATTATAATTTGGTGTATTATTTTTTTTTTAAACCAGTAAGCAATTCAGCGGATCCAACAAAGCTGTTTTCTGATTTAAAATTTCTTCTCCTTAGTTTGTGTTTTCAAATTGTAATACAATGCAAAGAATTTGATACATTATCGTCCCCAATTGAAAATTGTTTAATGTTTTCGCCACATTTTTCATGCAAGTTTGAAGAATGAGAGATAAAATAACGAACGGTTTAATTAGTGACGATTCTGAAAAAAATAAAATGGCAAATTAAACTAATTGAGCAATTGCGACAAAGATTTTCATATGAAAACTCTTCGCTAAATCGATTTTTTATCCGTTAATAATACACTTAAAATAGTACTCGTAAAAACAAAAATTATATTATGTATGTGAAAAATAGTAAATGCTTAGTACTTAAATTAAAAAAAAAATTTAAGATTTGTCTGTATAAAAATATATATGGGGCATTTAATGTCAATTGAACCATCTTTTGAAATCGATGTCTTCCGATAGTTAGTTCTATTAGATAGTAATTCAGACACAATTTTTCAACAAGATCGGTCGAAAACTTTCTGAGTTAGAGGGGATCAGAATTTGACATTTTGGCCAAACAGGTGTTTTTTCTCATCCATGTAACTTATTACCTATTGTTCTTAGTAAAATGTGTCATAAATAGTTTACATAGCTATTTCTTCAATCTTTCGGAAAAAAACATTTCTTTTGACTTTTTTTGCAAAATCTAAAACTGTTGACATTTTTTTTTAAAATGGGCCCTTTTTTTAATTTTTTTTTGCTCAAGAGAAAGCTTAGGTCCATTCCTTTAAGAGGTTTTTGATCGCTTAGTGGTATTCGAGTGGAATATCTATCAAAATAAATATTTTGTAACTCAAGACATACAATATTTGATTTTTTTTTTTCAAAATCTAAATTCTTTTCCAAAATGGTCCCCTTTTTTATTTTTTTTTTTTTTTTGCTCAAAAGAAAGCTTATTTCCATTGCTTTAAGAGGTTTTTGGTCGCTTATGTATAGTTGTATATTTATTATTTAATATTAATGATTAATGTTATTTTTTGTTTGCTGCTGAAGTGTACCTTTATAATTTTATTTATTTTTATGAATTTTATGAACATATTTTCAAATTTTTTATTTAAAAATAAATATAAAACTAAATTCTTAATTTATAATATTTTAGCTTTTTTTTTGGCTTTTTTGTAAATCCGTTTGGCTTTTTCTGGCCTTTTTTTGAAGTCAATATAGCTTCTTTTTTTGCCAGCTCCTGGCAACACTGGTTTTCATATACTCCAGCTGACACAGGCTGTCTTCAAATAACCTCTGAATACCATCTATACGAGGAGACTAAGATTCAAGTTAACATAATAGTTACTGCTGAAATGCTCCCCCGAGACATGCCAGATAGGACATGATACGTGGAGAGAATGCAATGTTATGTGCAGGATCCATTTGTTCGTTTATAATAGCTGTGAACGACATCCAAATGCCGCATAAATTAAAAGTGGTTCTAACATAAATATAATCAGGATGGAGCATCTGGTTAATGCCTTCTGGTCCCTCATTGAATGTGCCACCCCTAACTTGTGCCCAGCATATGGTGAATATCCTTAACACATCCATTATGAACTCATCCTTTCGAAGCTGTACAATTCTTTGGACTAGATCTATGTACAAAAATTCAACTTTCATTGTAATTTAACTACCAAGAATATAACCTTTGAGCTCTAGATCCTTCATGTGATATTTAACAATCTAAACAACCTCTTAATGAAAATTGTTTATATTAACAAAACTTAACCCTTGCAACATAAGTATTTTTGAGTATAATGATTATTTAAGTAGGTCTCATTATAAACAGTAAATATGTTTTTAATCCTGAAAATGGCACATATTTAACAAAAATCCATCAAAATGGAAGATGTAATCATAGAATTTTGATCTTAATTGTTTACTTATTTATTATATAAGAAATTATGCTAAATTAACAAAAATATTAACTCCATATATTGGGTTTATGACAAAAAGAAAATGCACAAATAAAGCACTCTACATCGATCGAAACAAATAATAGTCGGAAAGGGCAAGGTCTGGACTATAAAGCGGGTGATGCTAAGTTTTAACCCTTTGACACCCATAGAAAAGTATGCTTGCCCGAGGTTTTTTAGTTTATATATTGGTCCAGGTAACAGATAGAGCTAATATGACAAAGACTGTTTTATAGAAGAGGATTTGGGCAACACTAATGTAATTGAGTGCAAGTTCCTATCTGTTTCCACTTTTTTCAAACGAGGCTCCGAATTTGGCCAAACATTGGGCTGTATGACTAGGGTAACTACGGGGTAAAAATAAGACACAGGGGGCTGAGAGTTAATTATGTTTTGGATTCAGCCTTTACCTTTCAGAAAATAAAATGGAGAAGTTAGCGTAAACTCCAATCTGCCTTCCGCTAATCAAATTATGTTTGGCAATTATGTTTGCCTATAGGTTAAAACGTAAGTTTTTATAAATTCCAAATGTTTTGATATTTTGAGTAAATAAGTACTGACTACCTGGTATTATACATATATCTTAGAGCTTCATGATAGTGGAGCAGTCCAATCTATATGCTTTGCAAAAAGGGCGTATTTTCATTCTTACCGTGTATGAGTTTAAGGCTTATATGGACATTATCATATGAATGAGCTTAATGGTCCGGCCAATTTTAGATCACATTAACAAGGCTATGCCAGACGCATATACGTATTAAAAAAACTGTCAATCGATAAACATATGGTAACCTTTAAAAGACACAATGCCATGAAACAAAACATAAAGGACAAACCTATTTCATGAGGATTCAAACTTTGGTGCTTATGTATGTGAGTCAGACATTGACATTTACACCGGAAAAAAATCAATCGTTGAACACGATCTTGGTGAGGCTGTTGTCTTGCAGTTATGTGAGCCTCTGGCAAAAAAAGGGGTTTACTTCGACAATTTTTTTACCAGCATGAAATCAGTGCATATTCTTCAGGAAAATGACAAAATGACACGCGGAACAATCCGATGTAATAGAAAGCATATGCCAAAGTATTTTCCGACGGATAAAGATATGAAAAGAGGGGACATCAGTTACTTCATGTCAGATAGCATTTCCGTAGTAAAATGGATAGACAGTCGTGGTGCCTACCTCGTCTCAAATTTTATTGACACAACAGTACTATTCAAGGTCAAGCAACGTGTAGCTGGTCAAGCTGCTAAAACATTACAAAGGAATGGGAGGATCTAATGGATAAAAAGTGTATCACGAGAACGATCGTAGAAGTAAATGGCGTTTTTATTTACGTCTGTTTTTCGAACTTTTCTAGTTATGTGTTCATAATAGCAACATTATATGTATATAAAAAACACATATTGGCCAACCGTTCCTCTGTCAACGTGACCTCTATCGATTTTCGGCAGCTTTAGCCAATGAATTAATAAGTAGCTTCAATTCAAGAAAGCGTGCCTTTTCAGCGGTTACCAAATCTGGAACTTTTTTTTTTTTTTTAAACAAACACAAACTTCGAAGCGTTATGCTTGTCTCCAGATACACCCTGGCGGGAATCGAACCCGCAACCCCCAGATTGATAGTCCAGCACACTATCGTGTAGTCTATCGGGGCACCCTCGTTTTATAAGCAAGCCCAAATCTCTTCATAAAATGGAAAAGCGTGAAGGTTGGAAACGTTGTTCTAATTGCGTTTCAAATAATAAGTATAGTCGCATAAATCTATTTTGTGTTCAATGCAATGTGTTCCTGTGCTTCACTTCGTCCCGTGAAGTGAAGTGGTTTTTTGGGATTTATTGTATTTTACTATATTCTTAAAATAAAAACTGTTATTTAAATCTTTTCTGCAATTAAATAATTTGGGATAAAAAATTTCCTTTTAACCCATAGGCAACTATGTTTGCCAAGCGAAATTGGGAACTAAACGGCTACCCAGCCATATGTTGCAAAAATAAATCGAACAAGTAAATCGTTTCAGCCGAAAATGTTGGGTCGTCAAAGGGTTAACAGGTATTGCAACATGTGGCCGGGCGTTGTCATGCCTGAATATTACAATTCCATATCGGGCCGCATATTCTGGGTGTTTTTCGGCAAATGCTCGCTTCAAACAAATCAGTTGCGTTCGGTACAGGTTACATGTCAGATCATCACATGTAACCTGTACCGAACGATTCTGATTTCAGCAGCTCAAATAAAGAGTAGTACTTTGTTGAGTTTGACAACAATCTTCGTGGAGCAATGCCTCCAATTCTTTGTCCTCAAACTTTTTTGACTGGCGTGGGCGATATTTGTCTACCGTGGCAAAATTACCACCACTAAACCGCACAAAATTAACTATAAGCTTTGCTGAGCAGTCTGTGAACTTCAGCGGCATTTTTTTTTTCAAACTAAAGAAATAAATCATAACTTCTCGCTGACAGAAAATTCGACATATTCGAAGCAAAAAAAAAAAAAAACATTGTCGTTTACGTTATATTGTTCAATAGCTAAGTGAAAATAAATGACAGATATGTACCCTTCAAAATAACATATAAGTTATTAAGATACGCCATATTGTACAAATGTTTCAAAAGAAAAGCTAAACAAGTCATACACCCAATATGTGTACCAAATTTTTTCGAATTCAAATACTAATTTTTTTATCGCAATTTTTCGTTTCGTAACAAAAATGTTTTTTCAGTTTTCCAAACAAAAGTTCTCAAATCTTAAATTTTATAATAATTTTGTCACTGCCGTAAGGTCAACTTAAATAACACATTATAGAGAAAAATAAGAGAGGAATCTAGAAAAAAACTCAAACCTAAATTTTACTCAAAATAATCGTACATACGAGTGTTGTTTTTGTTTTCACATAGTTTTATTTATTAACACATACTCATCACTTAGCTTTTTGACAACTGAGTTAGGACTTTGACAGTAAAGTTTCCGCCAAACATCCAAGCTCATTTTGAGGACGCCGCCAGAGAGCATATTAGTTACAGAACACCACGGAAAAAGCAAGGGATATCTGATGACACTTGGCATCTGATACAATCCAGAAGATATGCTAAATCTAAACTTAATGCAGGCTTAACTCGATCAGAGAAAATTGCGCTGAGAGAAGACTACAGTCGTCAAGACAAACTGGTAAAGCGAAGTGCTGGAAGCGACAAAATACGGTTTTACACAAAACTCGCATGCTATGCCAAAGTAGCTGTGGAAGAGCACAGACGAAGATATATTTATGCTAACACCAAAAAGCTCACTGGTAAAAACTTCGCAGCCACAAAGTCCCTAAGGAACAGCGAGGGAGTGTTAACAATATCCCTGTCCGAGCAACTCAAAATATGGAGACAACACTAATCTAGCTTGCTGCCCAACCCACCTTTAGCTACTAAAAGCATATGTACTTGCACTAGCCATTGCATGAGACAAGATATCCCAATTGAGGCTCCCGACTTTAACGAGATATTAAAGGCTGTTTCAGCCTTAAAGGCAAAAAAGCCCCTGGAGCAGATAACATTGCACCTTAAATGCTCAAAGCGGACAGCCAAACATCATCGTCCTTCCTACAACCACTGATCCAAACCTTTTGGTCTACTAACGAATTGGGTCCACGGCTCAAAGAGGGTAAACATTCGTAAACATTCCCAAGAAGGGTGACCTAAGGGAATGTAAATATTAGAGAGGCATAACAATTATCAGTGCAGTGAGCAAGATCATGGCGCACATTATAAATGACAGAATATCCCAAGCTATTTTGCGGGAATTTCGGCATGAGCAAGCTGGATTCCGTCTACAGAAGTCAGTCCAACGAGTAGCAGTCTCCTTTGTATATGGCCTTTATCGACTTCGAAAAAGCTTTCGATATCTTATGACACGACGCGGTATGGAGCGCTCTTGCTTGTAAAGGTATTCCACCAAAACTTATAAATCTTATCCAATCAATCTATTAGAATGTTTGCTGCCGAGTTGTGCATGACAATACCTTAAGCAACCGCTTCGAAGTCCTTACAGGAGTCAGCCAACAATGCGTACAGTCGCCTTTGCTGTTCAACATTGTACTCGACGTTATCATACGTAATGCAACTCGAAATAGCAGAGGAATAAGATGGGGCCTCAATGAACGCCTTGAATGCCTTGAATATGCAGACGACATATGCTTACTGTCACATAGCCACAGAGACATGGTATCAAAACTGAAGGCTCTAGAGATCGAAGCGGCAAAGACTGGTCTAAAGATAAACACCGTCAAGATCAAAAGCATGCGATGTAACACCCTCAATACCAACATATTCAAAATACGCATCGTCGACCTGGACGATGTAACATCTTTCTGTTACGAACAATGGCGGCTCAAGTAATGATGTGGCATACCGAATATCAAGGGCCAATCAATCATTTGGCATCTAACATGGAAATCAGCTATATGCCAGCGAGACATGGAACGCGCTGCCACGTGACATAAATGCTGTGGAGGTATTTGCCAACCGATGCTTGCGAAGAATTCTTCTGATATTCT
This sequence comes from Calliphora vomitoria, assembly GCA_942486065.2. Taxonomy (NCBI): domain Eukaryota; kingdom Metazoa; phylum Arthropoda; class Insecta; order Diptera; family Calliphoridae; genus Calliphora; species Calliphora vomitoria. The sequence goes on along the minus strand of OW818030.2, from coordinate 108,218,894 downwards.
GGCCTATCAACATCAAACGCAAATCTATGAAGATTAACAAATCAACGTCCAATCCAGACTGAAATACTCAATCGAAAATGGCAATGGATTTACCATACATTTCGCAGGCCTGCAGGAGATATAGCAAAAACCGCCATTGACTGGATACCCCAGGGTAACACGCGAAGAGGCGTCAACTTGAATGCGAGATAACACTGGTTTTAGCTGGAAGGAAATCAAGCATAAATCATCTAACAGAACTGAACGGAATCTGTTTGCGGTGGCCCTTTGTTCCTTATAGGAACCACATGACATAATAATAATAAAATAATACATTTTCAAACAATAGTAGGATTTCTAAATTTTGTTTTAAAGTATTAATTTAACAGTTTTTGATTATAATATTTCTCTATAGTCCAGATTAATGTTACCCTAATAAATGTTTAACCCAATTTCAGTTACTTCGCAAAAAAACTTAATTCTATATTGCCTGGTTTTTGACAGATTTTCCATAAATATTTTTATATATATTGTACAATATACATATATAAATATTTCCCAATTTCCATATACATATGTATAAATGTATTTAGTTTTTTCCAAAAAAAAATTTATTTTTGCCTAGAATTTTTATCGTTTAAGGTTTTTCAAGCGTATCATTTTAAATGACTAAAGTGCCAATTGGTTTTTAAAAATTTAGTTTTATTCTGGTTATTTTTCACAATTTTTTTTTTTGCAACGTAATAGGCCTGGGTTATTTCTTTTTTGCTGTAATTGAATAAACTTTATTTACATACTCGTAAGCAAACATGTCGTTTTTTATTTAAATTATAAATTTGTAAATATGGTGCCAACAGCAAATATTTATAATGTCCTGGGAGTTTGTTTTCTGTTTTTTTTTTTTTTTTTTTTTTTGTTTAATACTTTTGGTTTATGAATAGTACATAAAAAAGTATTTATGCAAAGAGTTATGTAGAAAAAACAAATAATTCAACACAAGATAATAAAAAATGGATTAAATATAGTGAATACTTTTAGTATTGCAAATAAATTTAAGGAAGTTTTAATTGGCTATATGTGTATACATATTTCATGGCAAACTGTTGAAAACAGACAAAAATGTGTAAAATGCACGTTAATTAAAATGGTAAAAAAATGGCTTAATTGGAATATAATAAATTTTGTGGTAGAAATAATGTTTTTTATACAAAAATTTAATTATGCGTACTTTTGGGTTTCTTATTAATAAAATGAAGTAAACTATTGGGTGTATAACTTATCTTATTTTTTAAACATTTGTTGAATATAAATTTATTCAAAGTATTGACCACTATCAGCTATGACCTTTTCCCATCTTTCTGGCAACATATAGATTCCGAGCCAAAATAACTACTTTGAGGCCAAGAACGAATATACCCAAATTCAGATACTCTATTCCAAAGTGAAACGTATTCCAGAGAGATCGATCTGTATCGATAGAGGCAACTAATAGATTTTTTTAACATTCGTACAATATAAATTTATTCAAAGTATTGCCTATTGTTAGCTATGACCTTTTTCCATCTTTCTGGCAACATATAGATTCCGAGCCAATAGAACTACTCATCTTTTGAGGCCAAGAACGAATCCAGCCGATTTTGGATACTCTATTCCAAAGTAAAGCGTATCCTAGAGAGAGCGTTCTGCATCGGTAGAAGCAATTGATAGTCTGACGGGGCAAATTCTAAAAGCGGGTATAGCAAAACTTCCCAACCACTTCATTCTAAACAGTTTTTGACAGATATTACAACATGTTGCCAAGCGTTGTCATGATGCAATATTACGGTTTCATGTCTCGCCGCATACTCTTGGCATTTTTCGACCAATGTTCGCTTCAAACGAATCAGTTGCGTTCGATTTTCTTTAATAGTGTTCAAGCATCATTTCGGACATGCGAAATCATCTTTCAAGGTCTATCGGCTTCAACTCGTAGGGTATCTGCTTCTTGAAAATGCTTTCGTTTTTGCTGCTTGAGTAGCTCCCAATGATTTTACAAGCTTTTGTTGAGTTTGACAACAATCTTAATGGAGTAATGCCTCTAATTGTTGGTCTTCATGCTTTTTTGGCTTTTCTAAGCGATCTTTGTCTTTCGTGTCAAAACCATCTCTCCCACGTTGAAATCGATGGAACACATTCACCATAAGCTTTGGTGAGTAATCGGTGTACTTCGACCTGCACTTTTTTTCAAATTAAAGAAGTAAAGCAAAAATCTTCGACATTTCGAAGCAAAAACACACTTTGTTGTTTGCACTGTAGTATTCAGTAGCTTAATTAGAACATACGACACATATGTACCCTTCAAATGAGATATATGTTATTAAAAACAAAAACCGCCTTCGAAAGATTCTGTATCTGTTGTGAATTCCACATTTTTAAGTTAAACACCTTGTTTTAATATTCATTTTTTCTTAAATTATTTGTTTTAAATTAAAATGTAGCATATTTTAAGATTATTAAATTAATTTTTTCTTTTAGCATGTTCTTATTTTTTTTTCCTGCCAATCTAAACAACAAGCTGCATAAGATTTTCACTTTTTAAATATTTACTTTTTATCATCATCCACTTTAACCACTTCACTATTTTTCGCTCAGTTCGTTATCATTACCAGCGGCATAACTATGTTAGTTTTTCTTATATATTTTTTTTTTTTATAAAATAATATTTTAGCAATTAATTTTCTACTGCAAGGCATTTTTAGTTACATTGTGCTACATTACACCCAGACAAATATGAAAGTACACAGACACACACGCACACACAGACCCAGACTCATTTTCACAACATCCTGCCATAGAAGACTGCGATGATGACTTGAATGTTGGTTGTAGAGTAAAGCGAACAAAAAAAAAAAAAAGAACTGGTAACATGGCATCCTTTTCAGTTTCTTTAGTTTCGTGTTTCTGTCTTTTTTTATGCTGCTGCTGATTTTTTCTTTTTTCTCATTTTTGAAAAAGAACCACTTAAGTGGCTGTAAGTGTTTGAGCGGCTTTTCACATTTCATTATGTAACACGTTGAGCATGTTAACGAGTAAATCAACGATCAAGCCTGACAAACTCACGGTCGGTGTATTTACAATGTTACAGAAAGTATCCATTTAAAAACACATACCATTATAGTGTGTAACGAGTTGTATGCAGATACATGAATGTAGAAGTGTTTCATTATTTTTAATAATAAGTTGTAGTGGTTTCACCTTTTTATAGAAATAAGTATTTGCTTTAAAAAGTATTCCATACATAAATACATTTAACATTACTTTTAATAACTCAATGACTGCTTCATATCATTTGTATTACTTAGAAGTAGTCTAATAATTACATATTTATTGTGCGATATGTAAGTCCTAATTTATTGGACATTACAGAGGTACACTCTATTAAAAAATACACAAAATTAAATATCTACTGCCACCAAGTACGCATGGATAGCTGGAGTCATACATATTAAACCGAGTTTTTAGAGTGAAATATTGCGATTATGTAGTAGGAAATTATGAAATTAAAGGTGGTGTTCCACACGGAAGAGTTCTCGGACCAACACACGGGATTTGCCTGTGTGCGATGGACTTAGCATATCGACATTCACTGATGATGCGGCAATACTTAGCTCCCACGCAGATCCGCAAGTAGCTTATATAGCATTAGCCAATTATGTCGGACTCGTGGAAATATGTTTGAACAGCAGGAGAATATGAGTAAATAAACTCAAAAGCAAACACATCACATTTACTCTCAGAAGGGGTGATTGCCCACCTATCACACTAAATAACATAAACATTCCACAGACAGATACTGTTACATACCTTGATATGCATAGAAGACTTAATTGGTGTCGTCATATAGAAGCAAAGATACTTCACATAAAGTTAAGACCCTCCAGCCTTCACTGGTCAATGACCAATCAAAATTAAGACCTGACTATAAAGTCATCCTGTATAAAAATGTTTTAAAACTAATTTGGACATATAAAATCCAATTGTGGGGAACGGCCAGTAATTCCAGTATTGAGCTTATACAGAGGGCCCAATCGAAAATTCTTAGGACCATGACGGGTGCACAATGTCACATAAGAATTTAAAACAACCACAATAGGCACTTGGAAGTGGCACTAGGGAAGGATGAATTTATGAAAGTCCGTAATAAATATATACTGAAACTACGTTGCTTACTCGGCTTCTCGCACAGAGCCAAACCAGATGAAGGCTTCGTAGAGGAGATCTACCACCCCGCTTAGATGAGGTCAATTTATCATTCAATGGTCTCGTCAGAGAGGAATTAGTTTTCATTTTAGTATACTTATTGTTAGGCCTAATTAATATAAGGCAGATTCAATATATCACAATGGTTCCTCTTAAGAGAGTCAACTCAAAATTTTGAAGTTTTCTCTTTTTGCAAGAAATCGATGTACAGTGGCCATATCTACCCACTGTAAAAATCTTACATCATTTTCTCTATTCTTTCGCCAAAAATACAGCTGTATCCGTCTTCAACTTTCATTGTAATGTATTAAACAAACAGTTTTTTGCCCCTACTGAAAATTTTTAAATCTTTAGAGGAACCAGTGCGATATACAAAGTTAAACAAAACATTTGCCTTCAATGATACTACCTAAAAAAATTAAGTAATTTTAGTCTGAAGATATCAAATTTCGTAGTAATGCATACATATGTATGTATTTTATGACGTTGAACAGAATATGTTTTATATGGTAGCTATGTTTAATTACATATCAGTCCCCAGTACATACACGCATAGAAAAAACATGGTTATGGCAAACATAATCTAAGAGCGAGAAGATAGGGCAAATCTACTTTAAGATTAGATTTATGATTACAGTCCGATCATTATTAGTATCATAAAATATCAAATTATGATCAACTATGCACATAATATGTTCAGAATTAATCATATTATGATCCAATGCAATCATAATATGACCCAAAGTATTAATATATAACCCAATGAAATAATATTATGATCCAATGTAAAAATGCGGTATTTACAAAAGATGGCATATCTTTTGTACGCGGTTTTTGTTTTTAATAACTTATATGTCATTTCGAAGTGTACATATCTGTCATTTTTGTTTTGAAAATGTCGAACTTTGTACCAACAAAGTGTCATATGCTAGAAGTTTTGCTTTACTTCTTTAATTTAAAAAAAATTGACGCTGAAGCACCAACATTGCTCATCAAAGCCTATGATGAATGTGATCCATCAGTTTTAGCGTGCGAGAGATGGTTTGTGTAGTTCAGAAGTAGTAATTTTGACACGGAAAACAGAGATCGACAAGGCCAGGCCAACATGTTTGAAGACCAAGAATTGGAGGCATTGCTCCATGAAGATTTTTGTAAAATTCAACAAAAGCTTGCAAAAAAATTGAGAGCCTAGAATTGACGTTTTTATGCCCTTCACCTTCGACCCTATAAAGTATATATATTCTGGATCCTTATAGATAGCTGAGTCGATTAAGCCATGTCCTTCTGTCTGTTGAAATCAATTTTCTGAAGACCCCAGATATCTTCGGGATCCAAATCTTCAATAATTCTGTCAGACATGCTTCCGGGAACTTTCCTATATAAAACAAGTAAGAAAGTATGGTCGGTCAAGCCCGACCATATAATACCCTACACTAAGTAAATGAACAAAAACATTTTTCTTTCAAAACTTCAATAATTTATATTCGTGAGTGATTATCGGAAGTGGGCCTTATATGGAGCTATGAAAAATTAAGGACCGATCACCATGAAATTTGGTCATGTGATTAACGTCTACATGAAAGTTATTTATGTTGCATTTTATGTGTATACCAACATTTTTAGGAGATTTATGCTCGGTAAAGCGATTATTGGAAGTAGGCCTTATATGGGAGCTATAACTAATTATGGACCGATCAAAATAAAATTTAGTGACATGAATTCAATATATATAGAACTTATTTGGAGACAAATTTGTGTGGATACCTATATAAATTAAACATTTATGAGCGATAAAGTCCAATTTCGGGAGGACATTTGTATGGGGGCTAGGTGAAATAATGGACCAATTTCAGCCAGATTTAATAGGCTTGATCCTTGATCCAAATAAATAATATATACCAAATTTTATCGAAATATCTTCAAAATTACGACCTGTACTCTGCGCACAAGGTTTACATGGACAGCCAGCTAGCCAGCCAGACGGACGAACGGACGGACGGACGAACGGACGGACGGACGAACATCGTTTAATCGACTCAGAAAGTGATTCTGAGTCGATCGATATACTTTAAGGTGGGTGATAGACTAATATTTTTGGGCGTTACAAACATCTGCACAAATCCAATATATCCGTCCATAAATAACGGAGATATGAGCAAAACCCAGAGACAACTTTTGAAAATTTCATGAAAAAAAATACAATTTATTGCATGTTTTGACAAAAAAGCAACAAAACGTATGTTTGGATGTGTTGGCTTCATTGTTTTGCGTATTTTGCTTTGGTGTTTCGTTTCGATTAGCGTTGTTGTGAGAAGAATAAATAAAAGATTGTCATTTCGTTTGTAACTTCTACAATATAATCTGTTCGTCAGCAATTAATTGTAAAATGCTTAAAAGTTTTCTTGATATACTCTGAAAGTGGGCAATTAATGCATCCACAACAAAGGTGAAGGAAATATAAGATTCGGCATAGCCGAATATAGCACTCTTACTTGTTTTCCCAAAGAAAGTCCCTATAGTTTATCTTTTATAGAAACAAATTTTCTACAAGACTGTGTATAATTTTTGTATGATCCGGAAAAAGAACTTAATGGACAAGCGTGTAAAATAAAATGTGGCTCATTTAAGCAATTTTATATTTTTCTTAATGGAAAATCATCATATTATAAGGTTTTAGTTTTTAATGTAACTGACATCCGAAAAATTTATAAAACTATTTCATTTGACTTAAATATTAATCTTCTAGTCCTTAGGTTTTCACCAATACCAACTACGCATATAAACATCTAATATTTACTCTTCAAAAGCTCCACAAACCAGTTATTTCATATATCGCAAGCAGTTTAAAGTTCTCAAATATCGAATTAAAAATCATTTATTAAAAACTATATTAAAAGTCATTTAACACTAATTTAATTGACCTAAGTGTCCTACCAATTTATGTTTTTCTTTACACACATTACCTTTACTCAACCTAGTACAAGTTATAAAAAAACGTAAAATTAAAGCAAGTAAAAATTTCTACCATAAACATTTAGGTGACATAAAAATTTTCCAGCTCTCATTTAAGTGTGTTTAAATGAAATTTATATTTCTATAAATTTAATTTCTCGTTCTCATTAAAAAGGTGTGGCTGGCTGCAAACATACATACATATACATATATACAAAACATATTTTCACACAAATTCATTTATTTTTACAAATAATAAATCTCATTCTGTTAGACAATTCATGCAAGTTGAAGCTTAAGTATTACGCTAAATAAGCATTAAGCTTTATTTGTTGTTAGTGCTTTTGTTGCTGGTGTGTTCTTAACTAACGTTAAAGTAATGACACTTTCAGCGGAAGTAATAACACAAGGAATAACTACCAAGAGAGGAATATAATCATTATTGTTGTAGTGGTAGTTGCTTTTGTTTGTTTTTGTTGTTGTTGTCTTTGTTATTGTAGTCATAGTCATAGCCATAGTCGTTGTCGTCATTATCATCATCTTCATCGTCATGAACAGTTTTAACAGCAATTGCAGTGGCAATAGCATTTAAGTCCTCTATACAACATCTCTTTTGTCTTTAGCTTTTCAGTACACTACTGTTGTTTTGCGAGGCATAAGGCGATTGAGATGATATGTTTGTAACAAAATTAGAATACTCGAATTTGGTTAAAAGCAAAACTAAAAATATTTCTCGGCCAACTTTTGTTTTAGAAAACTCGAGGCCATAATTTCCAGGATTTTCCAGGAATTTTAGGGAATATGAGCAATAAGTCATTTGAAAAAATCTTCTAAAATATCAACTTACATTTCATATTCGGCGTGTGACCCAATGATCTAAAAAGGAATAAAAAAAAAACATTAATGAATTATTTATGTATTAGAGAAGTCTAGTTTAAATGAAGAGTAAATAAATTTCGTCTCTTACAACTGAATATGCAAAACCACATTCAGTTCAAGTCGGGGATGGAAAAGTTAATACAATCGTACATTTTTTAATACTTAGTATTAAATATTTTAAGGTACATTCCGTAGTACCCCTCATTTGATATTTTCAAAGAATTCACAATAGTATGGTCAATTATGAACCGATCCTCACAAAGGTTAGTAGAAAAATTTAAAATCGATTATTATAAGAAAACTAAGAATGTTCAAGTCATTTTCTGAGAGAGACCTTGTATTGAGACTAGTATAATTTCAGAGTACTAAGAAAAAATGTGTGCAAAAAAAGTATTCCGGGGGAAATAATGGACCGATATTGCCCATTTTCAATATCAAACAATGCTTGTCAACAGAAAGTATTTGTGAAAAATTTCAGTCAACTATCTCCATCCCATTGGGTCCTAGTGTTTTCAACAGACATCCGGACGGACATACCAATATCGTAATAGAATATTTTAAGGACCCAGAATATATACGCTTTTTGGTCTTACGACCAATACTTCGATATGTTGTAAATGGAATGACAAAATCAATATAATCAACATCGTTTTTGATTATGGGTATAAAAACGTTATTATACGAACTTTTTCGACTTTAATCCTATTTTAGTGTAAAAAAGTGCTTCTAGATATATTGCGAAACAGCTATTTTTATTTTTTATTAGTTATTAGTTAGCTTTTAGTCAACTTTTTTGGACAATAAATCGATTGACTTTTTTCCGGCTTACAGGTCGATTTTGGATTCTCGATTTTTTTTTTTATACCCTACACCATCATAGTGGGAAGGGTATATTGGATTTGTGCAGATGTTTGTAACGCACAAAAATATTAGTCTAACACCCACCTTAAAGTATACCGATCGACTCAGAGTCGATTAAACGATGTCCGTCCGTCCGTCCGTCCGTCTGGCTGGCTGTCCATGTAAACCTTGTGCGCAGAGTACAGGTCGCAATTTTGAAGATATTTCGATAAAATTTAGTACGTATAATTTTTTCTGCCCAAGGACCAAGGCTATCAAAACTGACTGAAATCGGTTCATTATTTCACCTAGCCCCCATACAAATGTCCTCCCGAAATTGGACTTTATCGGTCATAAATGTTTAATTTATATAAGTATCTACACAAGTTTTTCTCCAAATAAGTTCTATATATACAGAATTCATGTCACCAAATTTTATTATGATCGGTTCATAATTAGTCATAGCTGCCATATAAGGTCTGCTTCCGATAATCGCTTTAACGAGGATAAATCTCCTAAAAATGTTTGTATATACATGCAACATAAATAACTTTCATATAGACGTTAATCACATGACCAAATTTCATGGTGATCGGTTCATAATTTTTCATAGCTCCCACATAAGGCCAACTTCCGAAAATCACTCACGAATATAAATTATTGAAATTTTGAAAGAAAAATGTTTTTGCTCATTTACTTAGTGTGGGGTATTATAAGGTCAGGCTTGACCGACCATCAGTGTTGCCAGTTTAGCCTTTTTGAGGCTAAATTTAGCCTTTTTATTTACTCTTTAGCCTCGAAATTTTGGTTTTAGCTTCGTGGCTTTTTTCTAGCCTTTTTTTAATTTGGAAATAGCCTTTTTTAAATAAAAAAAGGCTATAAAAAACCACGAAGCTAAAACCAAAATTTCGAAGATAAGGAGAAAATAAAAAGGCTAAATTAATATTTGTGAGACATTATCATTTTAATTCATTACTGTGTTTCATTTAGCTTTTCAACATACTCAAGAATTGTGCAGTATTAAAAGAACAAATAACAATTGCCAATACCAAGTGTTTCAAAATGAAATATAGTATATATAGTATCAAAGCCAAACATTTAAGTGATTAATATACTGATTTTAATTTGGTGTATTATTTTTTTTTAAACCAGTAAGCAATGCAGCGGATCCAACAAAGCTGTTTTCGGATTTATAATTTCTTGTCCATAGTTTGTGTTTTCAAATTGTAATACAATGCAAAGAATTTGATACATTGTCGTCTCCAATTGAAAATTGTTTAATGTTTTCGCCACATTTTTCATGCACGTTTGAAGAATGAGAGATAAAATAACGAATGAGAGATAAAATACGGCAAATTATACTAATTGAGCAATTGCGACAAAGATTTTCATATGAAAACTCTTCGCTAAGTCGATTTTTTATCCGTTAATAATATACTTAAAATAGTACTCGTAAAACCAAAAAAATATATTATGTATGTGAAAAATAGTAAATGCTTAGTACTTAAATTAAAAAAAAAAATAAGTTTTGTCTGTATAAAAATATATATGGGGCATTTACTGTCAAGTGAACCATCTTTTGAAATCGATGTCTTCCGATAGATAGTAATTCAGACACAATTTTTCAACAAGATCGGTCGAAAACTTTCTGAGTTGGAGGGGATCAGAATTTGACATTTTGGCCAAGCAGGTGTTTTTTATCCTCCATGTAACTTATTACCTATTGTTCTTAGCAAAATGTGTCAAAATAGTTTACATAGCTATTTCTTAAATTTTTCGGAAAAAAACTTTTTTTTACTTTTTTTGCAAAATCTAAAACTGTTGACATTTTTTTTCAAAATGGGCCCTTTTTTAATTTTTTTTTTTTTTGCTAAAGAGAGCTTAGGTCCATTCCTATAAGAGGTTTTTGCTGAAGTGTACCTTTATAATTTTATTTATTTTTATGACTTTTATGAACATATTTTCTAATTTTTTATTTAAAAATAAATATAAAACTAAATTAATTTAATCTATATCTATATATCTATATAAATATATAAATGTCTTTGTAAGTTTGATTGTTTATTTGTTTGTTTGTTTGTTTATTTGTTTGTTTGAGCATCACGCCTAAACGCCTGAATCGATTTTATTGAAATTTGGAACGTAGATAGATCCTTACTTGGAAGCGTCAATAGGCTATAACTTTTTTCAATACTTGGACCAGAAAGGGATAAACAGGGGGAAAACCGGTAAAATTGGTACCTTTAGTTCTTAAACAATAAATACTAAACGGCCGAAAGGATTTTATTGAAATTTCCAACATAGACTACGACAGGGGTAGCGCAGCGCACCGGGTCTAGCTAGTTTATAATATTTTAGCTTTTTCTTTTGGCATTTTTTTAAAGCAGTTTGGCTTTTTCTGGCCTTTTTTTGAAGTCAATATAGCTTCTTTTTTTGCCAGCTCCTGGCAACACTGCCGACCATACTTTCTTACTTGTTTTTTGCATGAAGTCGGTTGCACTAACAATTGACTTATAGAACACATATTTCTATGGTATAATTAAAATATTGCTAATTTACGCAAGTTTATTTTTGGTTTGAATTTCAAAAAATTTGGGATTTACTTAATTTTGTTGGATTTTATTTCACTGGGAATTCTCTAAAACTCATTGCATGCTAAAACACATACTTAAAAAAAATAGTGGCGCAGGGGATTCTCGAGATAAATGAGAGTTATATATTGAGTGCATGACATAAAAATGCGGGATATTTTTCAAATTTTTAGTTTTTATTTTGAAACATTTGTACAATATACATATGTAAATTTATTCAAAATATTGGCCATACAAATTCCGAACCAAAAGAAATGCTCATCTATTGAACGAATCAAGCCAATATAGGATAGCATACTGCATCGCACAGTGGGGTAGAATCAAAATATTTTTAAAATAAATCGGGCATTTCTAAACGGCTGGTCAAAACGGAATAAAATTTGACGTGAACGTATTCGAGTTTATGTTATTAAAATGGACCATACAAATGGTATGGAGGCTGAAAATGTCATTTTTTTGTTTCCCATACGATTTCAAAATATAGGGCGTATTTTTGAACCTAATGAATTGTTTTTCATTAGTTAGATTACTATTTTCAGAGCAATATCCATTACGGATCCAAAAATAAACGATTTTTAATTTAAAAATTAAAAAAATAGTAGATTTTTGCTGTTTTTTGGGCGAAAATGTGACTTAACTAGTTCTTTTATTAAAAAAAACTTTCTGTAAGAACATACAACAATTTTTTTTGTTTCTGTAAGGTATCTTTACGAAGAACATTTTGGGCAAAAATCATGTCATAGTCTTCGAATATGTCGCCCGTACACCTATCGGAATTTGACTTATTTTAAGAAAAAATTTTAAATTTGGGCCACATGTTCTGAAATCCCAAACCTGGGACCTGAAAACGCAAGGCAGTTTTGGAAACCATGATATGATCCCTAGTTATCCCCAAAGCATTTTTTCATCCCAAAAGGAAATGTAGACCCTGTGGGCAAAATTGTAAAAACACCATTTCGAATATGTCGCCCCTACACTCTTGTTGAGTTCACAATAATCTTCATTCAGTAATGTCTCCAATTCTTGATATTTGTATATTATTTTTTAATAGTAGACCATAATGTATTTTTTGCTATTTTTCGTATAAACATATGAGTTTATTATTATTACTAGCTGACCCGACAGACGTTGTCCTGTCCATATATTAGAAAAAATGTTTGTGTTCGATTTGTGAATTTGTGAGAAGCTGTTTGAATTATGAAAAAATAGTAAAAAGAGACAAACAACGTACTTTTAAATGATAATTTTTATTTATGTAGGTTTGAGGTGTGTTTAAATTACATTTGATTTGAAAATATGTACAATATATGGTGTTATATTTACATTTTGATTGAAAGATCGATGTTCAGGAACCAATTAAAATAAAGCAATACTTTTTTCTGTTGCTTTGCAGTGATATCGTAGTTTCCTTCATTGCAATGCTTTATGATACACGACATTTTTAGTTTTGTTGCCTGGCGCGTAAATAAATAATGCTGATGGTGTTCCGACACGGGAACAGGCGACATACAATTGACCATGCGAGAAGCATGGATTTTCAAGGTTAATGCCGCAAACACGCAATGACTGCCCTTGAGATTTATTAATTGTCATAGCGAATGCAAGCCGTACCGGAAACTGCAATCGTTTAAAATCGAATGGCATGTCGGTCAGAGCCATTGGGATCCGTGGTATCAAAACGTCTTCTCCTTTGTACTTTCCTTTAAGTATTGTTGCTTCGATGACGTTGTTCATCAGGTTTTTTACCGCAAGTCGGGTGCCATTACAAAGACGTGGTTGGTTTATGTTTCGTAACATTATGATTACCGATCCGACTTTCAGTTGGAGATTGTGAGGCGGTAATCCGGGTAATTCCAGCGAGTTTAAAAACTCGGTTGGATAGTTGACAACATCATTTTGGGAAGTAACGGAATCCACCGATTTGTACGTCATCAATTCGACAGCAATTTCACCTTGAATCTTAAAATTCAATTCGTCGACATCAATGTTTTTCGCAGCCAATATAGCACGTTCGCTCAACCAATCATGATTTTTGTAATTTTGTGCAATGTTTGGAAATACCTTTCGGATTAGCTCGGATTTTGATTCGGTGAACTGACAGAAACCGGGGGGAAATTGAATGCAACCGGTCGAAATGTCAACCGGGATTTTGCCGTTGCCAATGTCCAGCAATTGTTTGGAAAATGCTTCTCCAGATTGATCGTTCTGCAGCTCGACACGCATGTTCACAGTCAATTTGAGTTTCTTGAAGTGTTTCCACAAAACGGACGACTTCAAACATGCATTAAGTTCATCGGCTGGCGTTGACCGTGGAATCACTGGCAATGTTTGCCGAAAATCCCCTGCCAACAGAATCATTGCACCACCAAAACGGCTTTGATTGTTTCGTAAATCTTGCAAAGTTTTATCTAATGCCTCCAAAGACTTTTTATGCGCCATTGTACACTCATCCCAAACGATTAGTTTGCTTTGCTGCAAAACTTTGGCCATTGCACTGTTCTTGGAAATGTTGCATGTTGGATTTTCATTGATGTGCAACTTCAATGGCAACTTGAGTGCTGAATGGGCAGTACGACCGCCTTCCAACAACATAGCTGCAATTCCTGATGAAGCAAGTGCAAGTGCAATATCATTCTGCGAGCGTATCGTGGCCAAAATCAACGCAATCAAAAAAGTTTTTCCAGTTCCACCGGGAGCATCCAAAAAAAAAATTCCTCCAGTTCCATCTTTCACAACTTTCATAAGAGTGTCGTATGCATATTTTTGTTGTCGATTCAACAGTGGAACGTTTGTTCGTACTAATTCCTTCAAGGCATCGCAATCATATTGTATTTCGCGTCGCAACTCTTGATTAAATACGTCGTGCATCGGTCGATTGGTAGCTGCCATGCCTAACTCAGACAATACCTTGTTCGCCATCATCAAGCACATGTCCTCAATTAAAATCAAAGCCTCGTTGTAAATTTCCTCATTCAGTTGCAAATTTGGATTTGATGTTCTAATACGCACCTGATGCAAAATATCATCACACATGGCATCTTTGTATTTGCTCCATAAATCAGTCGGTTTGGATGGGCAGCATGTTGAAACAATTATCGAAAACAGTGTTCGTATTTGATGAGCATTTGATGAAAGCACAGCATCTTCGAGGGTGCATTCCCAATGAGCGTCATTCTCCAACAATCGCAAGCGTTGACATGCTTCTCTATACGTGTCACACAATTCACCATTTATAGTTCTCAAATCTTGGAATGATGTTGGGCCACGAACGTTGACTAATAGCAAACGCAAATAGAAACACTCATCGTTTCTTGGATGAACTGTGTAAATACGACCTAATGCGCTGGTGGAAAATAAATTGGGGAAACCTGGAACAGGATTTCCTTGTTTCCGTCGTTGAAATTTCTTTGTCGATTGATTCCAAGTATAATATCTTGGCATTTCGGAGTATAGTAACGTTCGGGCAAATTCATCGTTCCTGCACATTTCAAAAAATCTGGTCAATGTTGTAGGTGGCGGTCGATCAACTCGTTGTAATACATTCTCCTCAGTAAAGTACACTCTTTGACCATTTTCCAAATGTACGGCTAAATGAATAACAGAAGGATGTCTTTCATGAATGCTAAATGAAAAAATGCGCCAAATTGCTTCGTTACTACTAACATAGCGGCCCATTTGAAATTGAGTGACTTCATCGATGGAATTCTCCGCACTAACTCCAATCACAGCCATGTCACTACCTTTGGTCACATATTTGCAGATGTATTTGATGGATTTCACGGAATGGCAAGATTCGACGTTGATATGTGCTTTGAATGTTTTGGAGAGTAGTGGCGAATACGGAACAATCCAACGGTTATCAATTTGAATGTCCTGCTGATTCACTTTCACCATTGTTGATCTTCCATTGTCAGCAATTGAACGGCGACGATACAGTGGGTAACCATCATTTCCGGTAATTGTTTCAGCTACTAATGGCCTTGGATAACGCTTCGAACATTTGCCGTCGACCATACACGGAGAAAGGATATTTAATGATCCACAGGGACCATGAATCATGTTTTTAGTAACAACCTCGTGCAAGCCTGGATCTTCTACTTCATCAGGAATTTCAGCTGATATCACATCATCGATTTCATTCGGTCTTATCTTCTCAATCAACCAAATGAGGATATGCGCGTGTGGTAGTCCGCGTTTTTGCCACTCTACTGAATACATCCAGCAGCGCGTCTCGCCGAACACGCGATACTTCACAATGAAATCCATCAGTGATTTTAATTTTTGTTTGAAGACTCTCGCGGTGACGTCATGGCGATCGATGGGTGATTGGCCAGGGAATAATTCTTGCCGAATTTCTATCCACTGTGGATTGCAAGTGAAAGTTATGAATAAATCTGCTGTACCGTAGTGTCGAACGTAGGTTATAGCATCCTGAGCATATTCATGCATATGGCGAGGACTTCCGACGTACGTTGCTGGGAGAATCGTCATCCGGCCGATATTGTGTGCGTTCCCGTCCACATTTATGGCATCTCGAAGGTGTATGTACTCTTCGGAACGCAGTTTTTTCTGGTTCAATCTAATGAATGTCAATCTTTCTGTTTCTATTTTTACATACATATAGACAGCATATTGGTGGAAAAGACGACGACATTTCAATATGTGATTGTCCTCATTTTCACGAACCATCAGTCGAAATGCATAATAGTTCATTGAACTTACTTTTTTGTTTGTTTCAGCGCCTGTACATTAATTTTCGCGTCAATAAAATTAATTGATCTTATAATAGAAAAAATATAGATTTGATATTCACCTGTAAGCGGATTTATCATTTTGATCGAGAAATGATAACCGTCTTCACCTTGCCAAAATATGATTGGATATTGTAACGCATCATATGATCGGTGAGTTTCGTACACACGCTGCTGCTGATTATTTCGTCGATGTAGAACGATATCACGTGATTCCAAATTTTCACCAACGACGACAATGGCGACATCATCAATTGTTGGTGCATTGAAACGTCTTGCGTGTTCTCCCGTAGGAGTCTTATCGGCTCTGATAACAATTTTGTGATTATCAGAGGGCATGCGGTCTAGTGCGGTTTTGAACAATGCAATCAATTGATTGTGTTGATGGAAAAAAGTTTGCAGTTGCTCAACAATTGGTCTTTTTACCGAACTGTTGTATGCACAACGCTGTTCTACTTCTTGTGGAGCATTGCCCATGAAGTAAATCTGCAGAAATTTATAGTCAGCACCCGGAACTGGCAAAAGCGAACCTGCTCGAAGATATATTTGACCTTGAATCTGTAATGTTTAATTTACATAAGAAAACAAAATAAAATGCTGTAAGTGGTGAAATTACCTTGAAAGTAGGCATGAAATTATCCCGAATCACATTTGTTGCGCCAAATGAAGTCATTTGGAAACAATTGTTGTAGTTCTGGATTTGTGTTAGGAAATGCTTGGAATGAGCTCCTGTTCCAGAAACCAATGAGAGCAATGGCTCTGGTGGTGGAATCAACGGTGTCAATTTCACTTTGCCACTTGCGCAACACAATCCAGGAGTTTCATTTTTATATTTCAATGCCTTACAATGTGGGCACACAACGCTCATCGAACCAATAGCAACGGAATGGTCTGCACTGTAATCGACTGTCCTGTTGTAATGAAATGCAGCTCGATGAGTATTTAACGCAACATTTGTTTCTCTTCTTGCACGTACATTTGAATTAATTATCACTCGGTTGGATTCTATAGAACGATTGTGTCTCATTCGATGCATATCTACTTCGTTTGCATATTCTCTTTCTTCTTGTGTACGTGCAGAACGTGTTTGTGATAATCGATTTCGTTCAATTTCATTTCGCTCTTCGAGTTGTTCCGCAGTTTGATTAGATCGAAAATACGCTTGATTTGAAGCATTGCGAGTTCTGCGACCTAAATTGCTCCTTCTTATTGGCGGCATTACAATGCGATAGAATTTATTGACTTTGCTCTTACCTTTTAACCGTTTATAACTTCAAAACCCACAGTCTATAGTAGGTTAATCTATAAATTTGTTTGAGGTAACACGATTTAACTTATTTCAATTAATGAATTGATTGCAATGTACTTACAATGGAATCTTAATTCAAAAAAAAACTTATCACCGTTAGTTAACTTTTTTAGAAACACTTTAAACTTTTTTTAATTCACAATTAACAATTGCACTTATTTTATTTTTCGTCCACCGATTAATTTGATCAACAATTTGACAATAAGCAGTCAATCAACATTTGCACAAATAAATTGGAATGTAAATAAAAAAGTAACGGTATTTTCGGACAAATCGCGAAACAATACAAAAGTAATAACAAATGAGTTATTTACAACATAAGAATATCCCAGCAAAAACTTTACTTACAAATAAGCCGAAAAATAAGGAGAATTTGACAAATCGGTGCAGCCGTTTTCCGATTTTAGATAAATCGAAAAAAGTGGGCGTAAAAGTGGGCGTGGTAAATTTTTCTTTCAGTAAAAACTTAAATTAGATTACTACGATCATTTAAATAAAAGATTAGCCATATCGGTGCAGCCGTTTTCCGATTTTAGATAAATGGAAAAAAGTGGGCGTAAAAGTGGGCGTGGTAAATTTTTCTTTCAGTAAAAACTTAAATTAGATTACTACGATCATTTAAATAAAAGATTAGCCATATCGGTGCAGCCGTTTTCCGATTTTAGATAAATGGAAAAAAGTGGGCGTAAAAGTGGGCGTGGTCAATTTTTCTTTCCGTAAAAACCTAAGTTGGACTATGACGAACATTTCAGTAAAAAAATTGTCCAAATCGGTCTAGCCGTTCTCAACTGATGCAATTACCAACGAACGACAATTGATTTTTATTTATTATTATTAGTGAGGCTATACGAACTACGACCGATAGGATCTTTTGTGCAGCCTTAGATTTTTTTCTCATCCTAGCAGATTTAGGCTACGTGTAAAGCCAAGTATTCTATTTGGAGAGAGATCAATTACGTCCCCCGGGGCCATATTAGCCCTTCCGAGTCATTTTGTTCTGCATATTGCCAGCAATGGGCAGTCGCATAGAACATGTTCAGAGGTTCGGCATGTCCGGTGAATAGTCCAGTAAGTATCCTCAAGCAGTGTTGCCAGTTTAGCCTTTTTGAGGCTAAATTTAGCCTTTTTATTTACTCTTTAGCCTCGAAATTTTGGTTTTAGCTTCGTGGCTTTTTTCTAGCCTTGTTTTAATTTGATAATAGCCTTTTTTTAAATAAAAAAGGCTAGAAAAAACCACGAAGCTAAAACCAAAATTTCGAGGATAAGGAGAAAATAAAAAGGCTAAATTTATATTTGTGAGACATTTTCATTTTAATTCATTACTGATTTTCATTTAGCTTTTCAATATACTCAAGAATTGTGCAGTATTAAAAGAACAAGTAACAATTGCCAATACCAAGTGTTTCAAAATGAAATATAGTATTTTATATCTGAAAGCTATAAATGTCTAGCAAATTCGCTTTCAAGACAAAATTGTTATTACACAATATATTCATCGTTATATAATGGACAAGAGCCCCACAAACTCTTGAAGGCTTGTGATACTCGATGGCTGTCATTTGAAATAGCCGTTAAACGTATTGTGAAACTGTGCTTCGAGTTAAAACCAGCAATGCTTCAAAGCCAAACATTTAAGTGATTAATATACTGATTATAATTTGGTGTATTATTTTTTTTTTGTTTAAACCAGTAAGCAATTCAGCGGATCCAACAAAGTTCTGATTTAAAATTTCTTCTCCATAGTTTGTGTTTTCAAATTGTAATACAATGCAAAGAATTTGATACATTATCGTCCCCAATTGAAAATTGTTTGATGTTTTCGCCACATTTTTCATCCAAGTTTGAAGAATGAGAGATAAAATAAAAGTAAATAACAGACTTTAATGCCGAAAAACATTTGGTGGTAAAATATTGTTGAATGTTTTAATATGACCTTAATGTTCAATACGATTAAAAAAAAAATTTTAGAACTCGAAAGTCTTGCGGTGTTATTCAGATTTAAGACATTAAATTTTAACACTGCCGGAGGAATATCAGACAAAATCATATATTAAGTATTATAGTAGTATCGTCTATTATACCAAATTTATAAACATTTATCATTAAAATTACCTTTTTTCAAGATAAAATGTAAAAATAATATTCTAAAATAGCTTTAAAGTAGGCTAAGTTAGGTTATAAAGGCATGGGGTTCAAAAACCTAACGCACGAGAAATAAAGACTATAGAGCCTACAGATTACATCACTCGCGAAGAATTGGACGTGTAACTTAATAACAAATAAGATTTTTAATAAAAAATAACTTTTTTAGTAAAAAATTACGTTTTTAGTAAAAAAATCCATTTTCTAGTAAAAAAAATCCATTTTCAAGTAAAAAAATCCATTTTTTAGTAAAAACTAAATTTTTTAGTAAAAAATCCTTTTTTTTGTACAAAATCCTCTTTTTAGTAAAAAATCAATTTTTTAGTAAAAAATCAATTTTTTAGTAAAAAATCCATTTTTTAGTAAAAAATCAATTTTTTAATAAAAAATCAATTTTTTAGTAAAAAAAACCATTTTTTAGTAAAAAATCCATTTTTTAGTAATAAATCCATTTTTTAGTAAAAAATCCATTTTTTAGTAAAAAATCCATTTTTTAGTAAAAAATCCATTTTTTAGTAAAAAATCCATTTTTTAGTAAAAAATCCATTTTTTAGTAAAAAATCCATTTTTTAGTAAAAAATCCATTTTTTAGTAAAAAATCCATTTTTTAGTAAAAAATCCATTTTTTAGTAAAAAATCAATTTTTTAGTAAAAAATTAATTTTTAGTAAAAAATAATTTTTTGTAAAAATAAATTTTTGTAAAAATAAATATTTGTAAAAATAAATATTTGTAAAAAATAAATTTTTGTAAAAAATAAATTTTTGTAAAAAAAAAATTTTGTGAAAAATAAATTTTTTTGTAAAAATAATTTTTTTTATTGAAATAGGAGTCTATGAACCTAACATTTACAATTCTACTAACACGGATAATGCAGCAAATTGTTCAATGTTAGGTTAATACAAGTTTACTTAAGCGCAAATTATAAATATTAGCACATGCAACTGACCAATCAGCAATAAGCAAAAGTGAAACATATATAATAATACATGGTACATGAAAACATGAGAAGTGCATAGTAAGCAGTCTTTGATTTGAACAAAATAGTAGAGGATTTTTTACAAGGTGTGTGAATTGCATTCATTATTTTAAAGTATAATAATGAATAAAATATAACGTTTTATATATCAATGGAAAGGTAATGAAATGTAGTTTTTAAAACTTGTAATATTTTGGCAACTTCTTAGTAAGTTTTAGATGCTAATGAGTAAAATGTAAAATAAATATTTTTGAGAGAAATAACTATTGTAGAGTTGGGTTGTTTATGAACGAATAAGTTCAATTGAACAATTCAGTCAAGTGAACAATGTCTTCAATCTTGTGGTTCTTTTTGTCATTTCGGTATTGCTTTTAAGTTGTTTCATCAGTATTAGAAATCCTGTCAAATTTGTTTCCTAAAGCAAATCGTTCAATCACTTAGTTCAGTCAAACACCGCAGAATAAAAATGAACAACTGAACAAAAATAACAAACTTATTCATTTCATTTATTAATTGTGATCGAAAAGCCAACATATTCATTAATTTGTTCTGAACAATCAGTAAGAAGAGCGATTATGCCCAACTCTAAAGTACGTCGAAGTCGGAAATATTTTCATTTCATAATTTTTTAGTTTCCACTTTAAATAATTCATCATTAACCTGAAATGACGTTCAAACCTTAAATTAATATTTTATGCTTAAAAAAAATCTTAAATAACCTAAATTTTTGTAAACATGACATTTTGCAGAAAAAAAAAAAACTATATGACTTAGAAATGTCGTATATTTTGAATGAGTTCCATCGGTTTCAGCGATGCGCTTCAAAAGTGGTGATTTTGAAACGGAATACAATTAACGCCCCAAAACAATGTTACATACGAAATGACAAACTTATTTATTCCCCCATTTACTATTGGTGGTGGGTGTTATATTAACTGAAATTAGAAATTTTCCATTAATTCTAAAGTAAACTAGTTTGCCTCTTTAACAATACTTTTTACACATTCATTATTAAGAAAAATAGCTGAGAAACGAAAAAAGAATATTATGTTTTTGATTGACTTCTAAATAAACTTCAAACACTTAAAGTCACTCAAAGATGTGTCTATGTCTTAAGAGCTCACATTTTTATATTTTAGTGACGATTCTGAAAAAATAATACGGCAAATTAAACTGATTGAGCAATTGCGACAAAGATTTTCATATGAAAACTC
Organism: Calliphora vomitoria; assembly: GCA_942486065.2. NCBI lineage: Eukaryota > Metazoa > Arthropoda > Insecta > Diptera > Calliphoridae > Calliphora > Calliphora vomitoria. The sequence goes on along the minus strand of OW818030.2, from coordinate 108,197,020 downwards.
TTCGCTAAATCGATTTTTTATCCGTTAATAATACACTTAAAATAGTACTCGTAAAACCAAAAAAATATATTATGTATGTGAAAAATAGTAAATGCTTAGTACCTAAATTAAAAAAAAAAACAAAATTTAAGTTTTGTCTGTATAAAAATATATATGGGGCATTTAATGTCAAGTGAACCATCTTTTGAAATCGATGTCTTCCGATAGTTAGTTCTATTAGATAGTAATTCAGACACAATTTTTCATCAAGATCGGTCGAAAACTTTCTGAGTTAGAGGGAATCAGAATTTGACATTTTGGCCAAGCAGGTGTTTTTTCTCATCCATGTAACTTATTACGTATTGTTCTTAGCAAAATGTGTCCCAAATAGTTTACGTAGCTATTTCTTCAATCTTTCGGAAAAAAACAATTTTTTTGCTTTTTTTTTTGCAAATTTTTTTGCAAATTTTTGACATTATTTTCAAAATGGGCCCTTTTTTAATTTTTTTTTTTTTTTTTGCTCAAGAGATCGCTTAGTGGGATTCGAGTGGAATATCTATCAAAATAAATATTTTGTAACTCAAGACATACAATTTTTGAAATTTTTTTGCAAAATATAAATTTTTTTCCAAAATCGGCCTCTTTTTTAATTTTTTTTTCTTTTTGCTCAAAAGAAAGCCTTTATAATTTTATTTATTTTTATGAATTTTATGAATATATTTTAAAATTTTTTATTTAAAAATAAATATAAAACTAAATTCTTAATTTATAATATTTTAGCTTTTTTTTGGCTTTTTTTAAAGCAGTTTGGCTTTTTCTGACCTTTTTTTGAAGTCAATATAGCTTCTTTTTTTGCCATCACCTGGCAACACTGTCCTCAAGTCACACTTTCCGATCGAAAGCAACGACTAGGATCTACATCTGGATAGGGTAATGAATCGTTTAGACTGTCTTAGTCCTGGTAAGTTACCCCAAAAACGGGCAAATTCCGATTCAACCCAAGAACGAATTCGTTCCATAGTATATCCACGAGGGATGCCAAAGAAAGGTTCAGGACCTATACACGAGCGTCATGCGCCCCTGTTGGCAAGACAATCAGCGCCTTCATTACCAGCATGTCCTTCATGCCCAGGTACCCAGCACAATGTAAGTTCATTGTGTACGCTGAGTTCATTCAAGGATGTCCAGCAGTCCATGACAACACCAGACCTCACTTCATATGATGACAATACTCTAAGAGCAGCCTGACTGTCAGACATAACAAATATTTTGTTATTCCTAGATCTCCTTCTTAACATATGAGTTAGTTATTTATCCGTTTCAGACAATTGTAAGAACTTTGGCATTGATATGCTAGTGCATATAAGAAAAAAGCAAATAAGTTGAAACATGTATTTGAAAATACCCATAAACGAAATATGGATGTGTCAGAAGCTAAAAGGCCTAACCCCACAAAAAAATTAGAACAAATTAGTGATGTTTGAAAAATTGATTTCTAAGAATTTATGAAAATAATTTAACGGAACAAATGGTTGGCGTCAATTCTCAGAAATTAAATTAAATAATAGAAGAACAAAATAATTCAGAGTTCACAAATAATTATATAGTAATGTAACAAATTTGAGAAATTTTTGTAAAGTGGAGTTAGGCCTTTTAGCTTTTAACACATCCATATGTACATTGAATGTTCGTCAAATATTTATTAACTTAAGAGACTCGGTTATATTTGAAATTAATTGAAAATATACGTACATATTTTAAAATGAAAAACGTATTATTTAAATTTTTAAATACTCGTACATAGATTACACAGATGCGAATTAGCTGGTGCCAGTAATATGGTAATGGAAAACAAATAAAATAAAATATGAAAATGGTTGTGCTTTGGAAAGAGTGACAAATATATATCACACTCGTTGACTATTGAAAGCCACAAACAAACTTCTTCATTTATTTGAAGTTCATGCCCAACTCTTTTAGGGATTAAAAATTTATATTTTAGTACTCGTAGGGTGAAAAAGTACTATTTTACTTAATATAATTTTGATGCTGAACAAAAATGTAATTTTCCATTCCTGATTTGTGTTATGTCCTCATTTGTTGAATAACTACCACTACACAACATTATTGTAATTTCTCTTCTAACCCATTTCGACTGTTTGCACCCTGTATGAATGAATGTGGTTTAATGACTGCAAGAAAATGTCTTTTGTACTCATACAAGTTGCATACATTTTTCTAATTTTTTTCGTCTTGTTTTTATTTAATTTTTAAACACACCCCTGTATTTACTTTCAGATTTGTTGTTTGCAACTAACAAGTGCATTATTTAACTTCAAGTTGTATACATACTGTCACATTGCAATACAGTGGCATTAGTTATGGAAAAATTTAAGAAAATTTAAATAAACAGAAAATTTTAATTGAAATTTTATCTAAAAAAAAAAAAATTTAATGCTTTAAAATATAGCCGAATATAAGATTCTTTAATTACAATAATATAACCTTAAAAACCACTGTGCATTCTTTAGATATGTGTTGTACATTGCTTTTTTGTAGTAGCCAACGACAACCAGACACCATCGAAATTGTTGTTTGTATGTTTAGTGTACAGTTCCCTATATGTTGCTGTCGTTTACAGTAGTTGCAGACAAAATACATTCTTTAAAATAAATTCCTTAATTTTTGTTATATTTTATATACAATATTTTTTTTTTTTTGTTAATTCTTTCTTTGTATGAGTTCGTTTTTTTTACATCTTCTCTCCACAACATTTGTTTTCCTTTATCATTTGCAAATAAGAAAATCCTTTTGTATGGCTTAGTTTTTGTTCTTGGAAATTTATATAAATAAAGTAAAATACGAGTAACTGCTTTTAGTTGTATTGTTTAAGTTTCTATTTTATTTTTAACTAAAGATTTATTTACATTGATGGAATTGCTTTCATTCTGGCACAATAAATTTCAATTTTCAGTTTGTTGATTGTTGGAAGACAAGACAGTTACTTTTTTTGTTTTGTTTTAAACTATTGATTATTTTGTGTTGGTTTTAGTAAAACCTAAATTAAAAGCATATATTATATAGATATACTTTTGAAGGTAAAATTTTAAATGAAACTAGGTTACAGAACTAAATGGAGACTTATTCATATCAAGAAATATTTCTGTACTTGCTATTCATTTGTTGTTAAAAAAGTTTTAAATTTTGTTGTTAAATTTGCTGTGATAAATAAGTTGTTTTCTAATTATGCTAAGAATGTTGCTTTCGAATTGCAGTTGCCCACAAGTTCTTAAAACTTTTTGAAATGCTTAATTTTGCAAAAAATTTTGGCTTCATTTAAATTTACTAATATTAGCTATATCATCTGACAAACTAAATTTATATTAAAGGCAATAAATTAGCTTATAACTAAAATTAAAACGAATTGCTCTCAAACGAGAGCAGTTATTAATAAGAGAACCTCATCTTAGTAGGGTGGTAGATTGGCTCTACGAAGCATTTAGTGCGAGAAGTCGATCAAGCGGATTCGGCTGGCATTGTAGTTTTAGTAAATATTAATCACGGACTTTCTTAAACTCATCTTTCACTAGTGGTATTTCCAAGTCCCTGTGGATGTTTTCATTTCTTATGTACCATAGTGAAGCCGTCATGGTCCTATTAGTTTTCGATTGGGCCCTCTGTAAGATCAGTACTGGCATCACTTTCCCCATAATTGGTTTCCACACGCAGAAAAAAAATATAGTTGTACATTGTTACTGTAACCATTTCATATTTGTGCATGGTTACTGTAACAATTTAAAATTTGTTAACAATATTATAGTCACAGTAACCATATATATGATTGTGGTAACAATAATATGGTTAATTTACGATTCACATGAATATTTCAACCATATATATGGTTACAGTAACCATGTATATGTTTGTGACAACCATTTATATGATGAATAATTTTATCATAATATGTTGTTCTCAGATTATGATATGAGAGCATCATAATATGGTAAGTTCTTCATCATATAAATGGTTGTCACAAACATATACATGGTTACTGTAACCATATATATGGTTGAAATATTCATGTGAATCGTAAATTAACCATATTAAATTAACAGATTGTTACCACAATCATATATATAGTTACTGTGACTATAATATTGTTAAAAATTTTGAAATTGTTACAGTAACCATGCACAAATATGAAATGGTTACAGTAACAATGTACAACTATATTTTTTTTCTGCGTGCATATGTCCAAATTGGTTCTACAACGCTTTTTGATACAGGATGACTTTATATTGAAGGCTTAATTTTGATTGATCACTAATGGACCAGTGAAGGCTACAGACATCTAACTTCATTTGAAGTGAATACCAAGCCAGTTTTTGATGCAATGCTAAAAGATACACGCAATTTCAAATTTTGTGATAACCCAAAGGGTTAATTTAAAGATTTTTAATTGTTTGAGTCGAATTCTATATAAACTTCACTTTTTGTTAAAATTTCTAATTCGGTGGTTTTTTAAATATTTCCTGGTGCTTTCTTTGATAACTTTGTTAATGTCATCTAGGCTTATATATAGTATATCCTTGTTAGGTGGCTCCAAATTCAAAATTATACGAATTTGGTTGTGAGACTGCACTTAAGTGATCTGCAAATAGTTTTTTTCCTCTGCGCTGCGTGTCCAGGTACCAGGTACCAGGACTTTCCATAAAGAACTTTGCATCTCTACCGGTGGCCTTATATTTTTCGTTGGCTTCCAAAGGGAAAATATTGTGAAGTTAGCATTTGTCAAACTTGAATGTAATTTCTAATTATGCCATCCTCTTCTAATTGAATGACTGCCTCTGTTTGGTAGCAGCTAATCTATTTTGTTGTCATTCTCTTCTAAATTTTCTCTGTATGTGCTTATCAGATTTAGCAAATATTTGACTCTTAGAATAACTTAGAGCCGATACTATTAATGAAGTAAAGCTATTCACACATTCATCTATATCTTCCTCTGTATACAGAGATCTGTGTTCATATCACTGCTGTTACTTGGCACTTGGGATGTATAAACATGTGTTTGAACTTCCAAATATCCATATTATAGGAGGTGGAATTTAAAATTGTTATTGTCTAGTAATAAATGGGGTCTACAAAAAATATTCGTTGTATGATGGTATATAAAAAACTCAAACTTCTGTTACAATTTCTAGGATTGGTGGTATTAATTCATGAGTATTGTTGTAAAACTCAACAAGAACTTGCAAAATCATTAGGATTCATCCAAAAACACGGAAATTGGGTACCATACGAAACTGAGAGACCTTGAAACATGATTGTGCATGTCTGAAATGCTGCTTGAACGATATAAAAGAAAATAATTTTTGCACAGAATTTTGCACATGTGATGAAAAAAAGGATTCATTAGAATAACTCGAAGCACAAGAGAACGTATGTGAAGCCCGGCCAACCAGCCGAATCGACACCAAAGTCAAACATCGCCCAATTCTCTGTTTCTGGGAGCAACAGAATCCAATCTATTAGGTGCTGCTGAATCTTAACAAGACCATCACAAGGATTATCTGTACCAAACGCAACTGATTCGTTTGAAGTGAGCATCAGCCGAAAAATGCCCAGAATATGCGGTCAGATAAGAAACCGTAATCATCATGACAATGCTCGGCTACATATTGCAATACTTTTTAAAAGGTAATTAGAACAGAGTTGCGCAAAAGTAAATTCCCTCACCAATACACTTACTCTCACCAACACATTCAAATCATTATTTTGTTCAGTGCACATACAAACAAAGAAATACAAAACTGAAAAAATAATAAAAGAGTCATACACCCATGCTCATGCGTATTCGTAGTTGTACCGTTGAGTGGACAACGACTACTAAAATGTAAGAGCATAAGAATACGTGTGATTTGATTTTGCACAATTGTGCTATGAGCTGCGTACCATTGATTTAGAATGAAGTGGTTTGGAAGTTTTGCCTTATCCCTTTTATAGTCCAGACCGTGGCCCGTCCGACTACTATTTGTTTCGATCGACGCAGAACGCTCTCTCTGGGATACGCTTCACTTTGAAACAGAGTATCCAATATTGGCTTGATTTAATCTTGGCCTCAAAGGATGAGCACTTCTTTTGGCTTGGAATCCTTTTGTTGTTAGAAAATGGGAATTCTGAATTCTTGTGCAAACCTAAATCAAGTAAGAAAGTATAGTCCGTCAGCCTCGATCATATAATACCCTACACCGAGTACATCAATATAAACAGTTTTATTTTAAAATTTATATGGGAGCTATGTCTAACTACGTGTGGTATATCTTTTGTATTTATGCTCGTTAACTCGGCAATTCCCAGTGTGACAATGATTAACGGTATTTTTAATTATGGAAACACACATCATTGATAAATATTAATATAATTGATATGCAGACAACATCTTGTAGTATATCTGAATTTATTTGTGCAACGCTGGAATTGTATTAACTAGGGGGATTTTTAAAAATCTTTAAGCAGTGTTTTTGATTTTAACATACTGGTGTGTCATATGATAAATAAATTGTTATAGAAATGCCAAAAGGGTACGTATTATAAAATTGTACAAATACTAGAGGCTAGAGATGACTTGGTTACATAATATTGTTTCCTGCTGAGGATAATGAGGTTACTGATTAAGAAAGTGGAGATGAAAATGATGCCAATTTCATTCACCTTCCTAGCCGAATATTGCGCTCAGAAGTTGAAGTGCCACAACTATCAGAACATATTGCAGACCAGGAACCTGCTCCGAAGAAGAAAAAGAAAGAACTCACAGTAAAAAAGTAGTCAAAAAATACTTCCTTTTTTCTTCATGCGGTAAAGGGGACAGCGATTAAGATATTCTAGGCAAACTTCAGGAAGATATCAGTGTCACTTATTGCTTTGAGTTGAGTTGCTATTGAGTTATAAACATTTAATAAGCCTCATTGCAGATATGAGCAATTTGTATGCTCTACAGAGGAACAAAACATTGAATATAACTGAAAATGATATTAGAGCTTATATTGTCTAGATATGTGAGAATGTTTAGGGATAAAAAAGCGGACACGTATAATGATTTGATATCCGGCAGTATAAGACGAAATCAGTTTTTTGAAATCTATATAAATATATAAATGTCTTTGTAAGTTTGTTTGTTTATTTGTTTGTTTGTTTGTTTGTTTGAGCATCACGCCTAAACGGCTGAATCGATTTTATTGAAATTTGGAACGTAGATAGATCCTTACTTGGAAGCGTCAATAGGCTATAATTTTTTTCAATACATGGACCAGAAACGGGTAAACAGGGGAAAACCGGTAAAATTGGTACCTTTAGTTCTTAAACAATAAATACTAAACGGCCGAAAGGATTTTATTGAAATTTCCAACATAGACTACGACAGGGGTAGCGAAGCGCACCGGGTCAAGCTAGTACAGTAATATTTACATTTGTGTGATATTAATGCATTGTCTCAAAATGATAAACTTGACAAGGTTCACAAATACTTTGAGTTGCTTGTTGCTAATTTTACCACCAATTTTGATAATGCCGGTTCATCGCATATGTCAATTGATGAAACTATTGTTCCATATTATCGGAGACATAGCACAAAGCAACATATTCATGGGAAACCATTACGAGTTCGGTACGAAATTTGGCCTGCAGCTACGGTACAAGAATATTTAGTAAACTGCGAATTATATCAAGGAGCAAGTGGTCCAAGCTTGAAGTTGCTGCAGAGTATGGCCTAGGTGCCAAAGATATTTTACAGCTTCGCTCAAGACTTCCTCAAGAACTAGGTCCTTTTAATCCTTTAAATCTACTGAGCCTAACATTGGTGGAACAGGAGCGTAAAATTCAAAAGCATTTAATAAATTATGCCTATAAAAACACAACAAGCAATATTTTTTTTTATTTTAAACTTTTTGATACTGTAAACTAGACGTATTTTTACTATTAAGAATAAAAACGAATAGTTTCTCCCTTTGGCGAGGATATGGGAATTGCCGGGTTAAAGTGATTTTCGGAATTAATTCTCCCTTATATGGGAGCTATGACTTATTATGGACCGATCGTCACAATATTTGGTGGCAAAATTTGCGAATGTAAGATACTTATTTGTGTTGAATTTTGTTTGGATACTAACATATTTCAGAGAGTTATGATCCAAGTTCAATGGGCTTTGGTCTTGGGGCAATAGAAAAGTTTCTTTCAAATTTTGTTGAATTATCTTTGAAAATGCGATCTGTAGTTTGATTAAAATATTTACATGGACGGATGAACGGACTGACATCGCTTAATCGACTCTGAAAGTAATCTTGAGCATAAGTTATACTATTTTTGCACGTTACAAACATCAGCACTAACACAATATAAAACAAGTAAGAGTGCTATATTCGGCTATCCCGAATTTTATATACCCTTCACCTTTGTTGTAAATGCATTAGTTGCCCATTTTCAGCGTATAGCTTTTAATTGCTGACGAACAGATTATATTGTAGAAGTCACAAACGAATTAACAATCTTATGTATACCCTTCTCACGAAGGTGAAGAGTATAAAAACAACAACGCCAAACGAAACGAAACACCAAAAAAAAAAAACAAAATACGAAATGAAAGCAATGAAGCCAACACACATCGAAACATATGTGCAGAGGTTGTCTCGGATTTTTGCTCATATCTCCTTTATTTAAGGACGGATTTTGCTGATTTTAAATATTTCTCGAAAGCATGTCTTCAGAAAGGTCACGCAGGTGAAGGGTATACAAATATTTGCAAACTTTACAAAATCTTATATAAAAAATATCTTCTAAAGAAATATTATTTCTTATGTATTTTTTATAAATCCACTTAAAATAAATTATTTATTAAACAACTTAACCATACTTATTTTCTTCAAACTGCTTTAAGAAACTTTAAACACTAAAAGTTTATCTCTTTTCGATAGCATCACGCTGATACAACAATTTCTACTACCCCGCGCTATTTCACTAAATAAACTTTTGCTTAAAATGCTATTAATTTTTTTTTTTTTAATTAAAAACTAATGTTGCGCAAATATGAACGCAATTGCTTTCTGGTATAAAAGAAAAGGAAAATGGAGGAAACCTAAGACTCTAGATGAGTAGAGAAAAATTAAGAAAAGGAAAAAAAAGTGATGGAGTAAAAGAAAATATTACAACGACAAAAAAGCTACTAGCAAAAAATAATAAAATTGTTAAAACGTTTAAAAAGCTACACAAATTAAAGAAGATGAAACAAAAATCATCTATACTAAAAGCAACAGTAGCTTCAACTGGGAATAGCAAAAAACAACAGAATCAAGCAACAAATAATATAAACTAAACAAAATATTTAAACGTTTTTCTGAGTTTATCAAGTCAGAAAAGGGGAGACAAAAAGTGTTTACACTAAAGTTGTACATTTTTACAAACTTCTTCATACTACTTAAGTTAGTATGTTTATACATTTACATGAATTCTTAACGCTTGTATGTATAGCGTTAGATAAATATATAAATGTATGGTTGGTTGGATATTATTAGATTATATGGAGTGTATAAAATTGTGCCAGAAGTAAAACAAGTGCTAAAAAAAAAAACTCACACTCTGATATTAACAAATACATGAACACTATGAAATAGAAAATTAACGTTTAATGTATTTACTAGCAAAACGCTACAGTACAGTATGTGTGTTTATAGTTGTGTGTAATATAAACACATTTATGGTTGAGAGAAGACCATGAAGAATCCTCAAGCCAAAAAAAGCATAAAAAATAAAAAAAATATGTAAGTATATAAGCATGTACATAAGGAAACCAAAATGAGCTCAAAGTAAATTACTTCTAATTGCGAGTGTTTAATTATGTACTAGTTAAATTTTATAGCTTTGCGGTTACACAATGTAGGGTAAATGTGTATTGCTTTGCCAACAATGTTATACACTCGGGAAAAGGAATGTATTTTTGGCGTAAAAAGAAAAAGTTTTTGTGAAGCCATGTTTGGAATTTAAATATATATGCTGAATACGAAAAAAATATAAAATAATTGCATTTCTTAGGTAAAAAAAAATATGTTTGGTAAATCAATTAATTCTCCATACAGACATACTCATAATATAAAATAGTAATTTATGGTAAATTTTCAATACATACTTAAACAGTTTTTTAATTAGTTTTATAAAAAATTTTATAAACTAGAAATCAACATAAAAAAATACAAACATTTTCATTAAAAACATACAAATTTACATAAATTCATTAATTTTATGAAAAGTATCTTCAAAAAAGTCTTTAAGGCAAAGAATTCCAATATTAAACTTAATTGCATTTAATATGTTGTAGGTTCTACTTTTTGAGCAATTACAGCATTTAAATGGCTGTGCGTGAAATGAACCAGCTTTTGTTGTTGACAGGGAATCTATTTTATACCACTATTCCGTTATAACGGCTTTTAGTTTATCTTTACTCGTTATAGTAGATTCTCAATCGGGTTGATGTTAAATGACTGAGCTGGACAATTTAATTGCCTAGGAACATTATACATAGGACAATCCTAGAGATATGTTTGGGATCGTTGTCTTGTTGGAAGCAATACATACGTCCCAAGCCTAATGTTTCAGCAGCTTTCTCCATACCATTTTGCTTCCACCAGAACCAAAAATATTAAATTTACTTTCATAGCCAAAATAAAAAATCTTTATCAATATGTTCGATAGTGTAATCCAATCTCTTTTTCATATATACATTTCAAACAAGGGGCATCTTACGGCTTACGCGACCATTTATTTTTAAAGCTTTTCTTACAGTTTGCAATTACACATGCGGTAATTTTTGAATTACCTCCTACAAATCGTACAATTCTTCCCTCTAAGTGGTTGTATATTTGCTTGGACGATCGCTAAAACTAACTCGATTCCAAAATGAAATTTCTTTATCAATATGTTCGATAGCGTAATCCAATCTCTTTTTCTTGTTTTATTTGCCATTGTTCCGTTTTTTTTTTTTAACTCTTGAATAACGTACTGAATGGACGAGTGTGGTCTGTTTACGATATTATTGATTTCGGTTGGACTTTTTCCTTCATGACAACAACAAAGCTGGCCCTTCCATGCACAATAGCAATTGCTCAGAAAGAAGGACCTAAAACATATTAAATGCAATTAAGTTTAATATTGGAAATCCTTGCCTTAAAATGATTAATTGTACGGAGAATTTTGCGGTGATACTTTTCGTGCAATTAATGAATTTATGTAAATTTTTATTTTTTTAATAAAAATATTTGTATTTTTTTATGTTAATTTCTATATTAGAAAAATGCTTAAGTAGGGACTGAGATCGAAAAATTCTTAACACACTTTTTTCGAAAAATTCTTAACACACTTTTTTCATTAAAATTTTTAATTGATTTGTTTTTTCGATCAAGTTACCTTTGTAAAGCATGTCAGTTATAATGTTTACTGTCAATTATGTTCATTTGTTGTTAATCTTATTAAAATGAGTGACCAGATGAAAGTGTGTACTAAAATTATTAAATATTTTCAACAAAACCCAACTTGGTCCTACAAAAAGTTGGCCAAACATTAAAAGATCTGCCGTCAAACTGTTTCCATTGTTATTAAACAGTACCGGGAGAACTTGCTTGTTGATAGAAAACCTGGTTCAAGTAGAATGAATGGTCCACATGATGTTTCCAAAGCCAAAAAATAGAAAGAATTTTCAAAAGAGCTCCCAACACATCCGGTAAGAAAGCGGTCCGGTTAGCTCAGTGCTCGGACTATTTGGTACGAAAAGTTGTAGGCAATGCAGGTTTAAAAACACATAAGGCTCAAAAAGTTCCTAAAAGGAGCTCTGCTAAACATTTAGATACCAAATACAGAGAACGGCAATTGAAGTCAAATTTTATAAAAAAAATATATATCTGCTGCATAATGGATGGCGAAACGTATGTTCTGGAAAATTTTTCGCAGCTTCCGGGTCAGTATTTTCATATTGCTGATGCTTGAGAGAATATTGTAGAAAAGTTTAGGACTCAAAAGCAGACAAAATTTCCCAAAAAGTTCTTGGTATAGCAAGCAATATGCACTTGCAGCAAAATAGCCAAACATTCGTTACAAAGGGCTCTATAAATATCGAAATTTACGTCAATGAATGTTTACAAAAGTGGATGCTTTCATTCATAAGACTTCTTAATGCGTCCACTTATTTTTGGAAAGATTTGACATCCTGTCACTATTTTAATAAAGGTCTTGAGTGGTAAAAGAATAATAATGTGGTAATTAATCCAAGGCAAGGAAAATCCTCCAAACTGCCTGAAGCTAAGGCCAGTGGAGAGCTATTGGGCTCTTGTTAAAAGAGAATTGAAGAGAACAAAAAAGGTGTCCAAAAGTGTGGTAGATTTTAAACGGAGATGGACAACCTGTTCGAACAAAGTGACAGAAATTACTATAAAAACTAGGTTCAAAATTTTATCACTAGTGATTAGAACAATAAATGTATTATTTTTTGTAAATTGTTATAATAATTTCAATCAACTAAAAAAATCAAAACTGTACGTTTAGTAGTACCATTTTTATTAACATATACGTATGTTAAGAATTTCTCCAACTCAGTCCTTATGTATTGAATAGTGACCAAAAATTGCTAGTTTATATAATGAGTATGTATGTATGGAGACTTAATTGATTCAGTGTAGATTTATCAATCTTGTACGTAAGTATTTGTGGGCATAGGAAAGTTTCAACAGACAGACAGAATATAGCTATACTATACCCCTGCGCCTTAAGAAAAGCCTACAAGAAAAAGTTTATCGAGATCAATCGTATGATATCGGTGGCCTGTTTACATCACCTCCATGTAAGGTAGCATGGCCACCTCAAATATCCAACTAGAAATATTTAATCGGAGTTATTTTATTTCTTTTAAATTTGTAAACTATTCATTTTCGAGTTATTTATTGAATAAACAGTGTAATTTGCGAATTTGAAGCAGACCAGGTTTCAATTGCATGAATTGGTAGTTCACATAGGTCGTTCCAAATCAAAAAAAAACGATTGAACTTTGAACAAAAATTGGCGGTCATTGAATTGAACTATAAAGCACAAGTCTAGTACTTATGTGTGTACGTATCTCCATAGTAAAAATAACTTCAAATTGATATAGTAGTGGCTTTTTTCTTATATCTCAGTAATTTATTGGCCGATTTTAGATAGCAACCTAAGTGTACTAAAGAGGATATATGTCGATATATTAATCATTTATGAAAGTTACTTGAGAACTGCGGAAAGATAATTTCAACAGAATGAAGGACGGATAGACGGACATGGCTGTATTGACTCCGCTAGTTTCAACTATCCTGAATATATGTTTTATGAGGTCGTAAATAAAAAGCGTGTAAATTACAAACTCTATTGTCACCGAAGTCGGTTCTCAAAGACAATGGAGCAACGTTTTTGGTATCAGTAGTCGAGATGATAATAGATTTCAAAATAATCGAAAATTTCTTCAAAAAATTTATGATTTTGGTTAAAATTAAATGAATAACTTAAACAATATTTAATACCATAGCTATACTCAAATCTATTCGACGAGACAATAATTTTGCATATTCTTCATACATAGCTTTACATACTACAGTGTAACAACGAAATAAAACGTTTTCTTATCTAACAGTGTAACACTTAGCCAACGATTGACGTGTTTATCGTAGTCATGTATAATTTAACAAAACCAATGTGCAGTCTAGAGATTAGAAAATTATAAAAATTAATTGAAAATTCGTCCGCAGTCCATTTGTATTTAATATTTTTAGTGGTTATTTGTGGCACTCCATTTCAGTTTATTCCCAGGACGAATGCCAGTTCCTAATTTCTTGTAGTATTGATATATAAAATAACAAATTTTTTCTCATTTCTTGTAAAGTCTTGTGGAGTTGTATAGTTAGTGAAACTTGATATAAAGCGAAATTTTGTTAAATATTTCTAGCACATTTCTTTGAGTGTATCACAAAATATGTATATTTCTCTTCATCCTGCTTTTTATAACCAGTTTATCAGATGTTTTTCTTTATTATTTTACATACACATACACACACACATATTTTGTATTATTTATCCTTTAAGAATAATTTTATTTTTACTGTGTAATGTTTGCTTTTTTGTTATATGATGATTTGATAGTTAATGGAGCTTAAGGAATTGCTGATGAATGTTAAAATACAGTGTTTTTTTGTTCAGTTTTTCTTTAAAAATTATTTTTAATACACACAGCTTAATTCTGAAATAAGTATTTAGTATATAAGATATGTTTAAAGAGTGAGAAGCTTATCTTGGTAAGTAGCTGGGTGGTTGTGAGCTGCTGTTGTATATAAATAAATTACTTAATGTATAATTAAAGCATTAAATTTTACATGTATATAAGGAAACCAAGTTTTTTGTTATTTAATGGTGTGGCTACTAATTTAGCGTTTAACACTTGGAAGATTTTCTAATATTTATTGTTTTTTGAAAAAAATTAAAATTTAGTGGCCTTATTTAAAATTTATTTATTTAACGGTTACAAATATGATTGAAATAAGTAAGAGATGTAATTTTTTAGTAATCCTAATGAAGCTATGTGTGTATGACTTAAGAATGCGTGATTTTATCAAATTTTTGGTTTTTGTTTTTAATATTTGCACAATATAAATTTATACAAGGTATTGGCCATTGTTAGCTATGATCTTTTGTCATCTTTCTGGATTTCGAGCCAAGAACGAATCCATCAAAAGTCGCACACTTTGATCCAAAACGAAGGGTATCCCAGACATCGAAACAAATAGTAATCGGCACGGTCCGGACTAAAAGGCGGGTAAGGCAAAACTTCCCAACCACTTCATTCTAATGAGTTTTTAACAGGTATTTCAATATGAGACCGAGCGTTGTCACGACGGAATATTACAGTTTTATGTCTGGCCGCATATTCTGGGCTCACTTCAAACGAATTAATTGCGTATGGTAGATGTTCCCTGTGGTGGTCTGGTCAGATTTCAGTAACTAATATTAGATGGGACCGTTTTGCTCCCACCACATGCAGATAATTAATTTAGCGCCATGGATTTTTGGTTTTGGTGTCGATTCGGCTGATTGGCCGAACTTTACTGTGAAAAGTTATTAATGCAAACAGTTTTAGCATGCTTAAGTTTTGGGGTAAACAACTAAACTTTGGCGTTTGTGTTATATTGCGACATTTAAAATATTTTTAGTTAAATTCTCCAAAATTTTTTATTTTCTTAATATACCTATATAACTAATAGGATAGATTATTATTTTGTATTTTATTTCTATTTATTTATTTACTTTCTATACAACATTTATTTTGTAGTACCTTTTGTCAATTTAACTTTGCCATAATTATTTATAACACTTCTATTAAGTACTCTCATTCATACTCTCATAAAGTACTTACATACTCCATTGCGTATGAGTGTTAAGTAATTCATATACATTGTATTAATATCAATTATACGTATGAGAGTAAATTTATTTCAATTGGAATATATTTCTCTTATGGTTAGCTTAGTGTGTTTACAGGAAACACAAAAAACGTATCTAAATCCTTATATTTTTATAAGTCTATTACTGCAGTTTATTTTACTTATTTTTTATGATTTATAATGACATATAACCACAGTTTAGAAGGAGTGTTTTGGCGAATTATATTTAAGTCCTTTTTGTATTTTTAATGGATTTAGTACCTTTATTTGTTTCTTTGTTTTTCTTGAATTGTTATTTGATTTAATTATGTTATTTGATTTAAAGTCTTTATTATCACTAAAGTTGCTCTCAGAATGCAATGTCCCAAATTTTTTGATATCTGTAGTCGAGATGATATTAAATTTTAAAATTATCCAATATTTCCCTAAAACTTTAATCATTTACCTCATTGGTTAAAACTATATGAATAAACTAATAACCAGGCGAACCGGCAAATATTTTTTTATTTGCAAAAAATATGTTGTAAAAGCCGAAAAATCTATATAATTATTAAAGCCAGATATATAATTATTTTTATTAAAAAATCAAATTGTAATAACAAAATTTTCATACACAGAAAAAAGTTTCAACATAAATAGTATGATTTGATTTCATTGATTTCAATTCATAAAATTTATAAATAATTTCTTAAATAGTATAATTTTGTTCATATTTTTTGTTTTTAAATTAAATCTAGGAGGCTTGAAAAAAATATTTCAATTTTCATTTACATTTTTATGTTTGAAAATGTTCGAAATTTTCCTTGGAAAATTTTTATGTTTTTTATGATTTTCAGTTACAAAATGAGCAAATATGCGCGAAATTGACTGCATTTTTTGAAGCAGATGAAATGCTTTAATATTAATGGAAGCTAAATGATGTATAATTATATTTTTTTACATTTCAGACTTTTTTGATTCATCTTGAATAATTGGTAATATATGTAGGGCTATTTTACAAACATATTTGAACTAAGCCATTAGGCAATGCAATTGTAATGGAATTTATTATAAAATATCTAGAAATTTACGCAAAAAAAGCAAAAACTTCCATCATGTACACTTTCATAATATTTATGAACATGTTCCTTTTCTGAATGAAAAAAGTTTGGGAAAAAAAAGTCATGTTCGATTAATAATATCTATTACAAAATTCATTCCAATTATGAATTTCTTTTTTCTGTGTATTGAAAAAATAAGAAAAACAATAAAATTTTTCATGAAATCAAGTAGTTTTTTTTAAGTTTTGCTTTGGATTTCTATTTCAGACAAATACGTTATTTCCTAAACACAAGTAAGAGAGATATATTCGGCTGTGCAGAATCTTATATATCCTTCACCAAATAGTACTTTAAAATAAAAATTTCGAATATTTAAAAAGAAGAAATTTTCTTCAAAGTTGTTTTACAAAATTTTTTATTTTAAATTGATTTTAAAAATTTTTTTTCCAATTTTTTTTTTATTTAAAAAAATTTTTTTTTTTTTCAAGATAATTTTTTTTTTTTTAATATTTTTCCAGTTTTTTTTTTTAATTTTTTAAATTTATTAGTAAAAAAATTTATGACTAAAAATTTTTTTTGGTGAAAAAAAAATCGAGTTAAAAATATTTTTCTTGATTTTGACCAATTAAACGTTGCAGATATAGATCAAAAATAGGCCAAAAAGCGAGGTTGTCCCGAATTTTTCTTTATATCTCAGCCATTTGTGTGCCGATTTTCTAGCCCCCAAATTTATTTGGGGGCTACGGAAAGTTAATTTCAACATACAGACGGACATGGCTATATCGATTTCGCTATCTATAACGATACAGAATATATATACTTTGTGGGGTCTTGCCACTCTAGTAGTGCGATTCACTAACTTTTATAACGATAATCGCATCGCTAAAATAAATATAACGAAAATTTATCGAATTTGGTATTCAGTAACATTTTTAACGATATTCGCTGTCGGTTGAAGTCAGCTGTTACTTTAAGCAGTTTTTTTTTCGTTGTTTTATCGACAATAATTTAAGTTGTGTTTATTTAATCAATAAAGTTTTTTTTTTTTTGCAATTTTTTCTTCATTATCTTCAACTTTAGTGCTGGAACTATTGCAAAAATAATGAAAACACAAAAATATGAAAAATAAGCCGAATAATAAGGGAAATTTGACGATAGACTACTTATTATTCAACTGGAAGATGTTCCAAAAGTAATTCTTTGTATTTTGGCCGGAAATAAGTTCTTTTGTTAGTAGTTATTTATAGAATTATGTATTTACAAACAAGAAATAATAAAAAAAAGTAAGTCGCAGCCACGAGTCGAACCGACAAAACCGATTGCTAGTCAATGTTGTACTCTCTACACCACTGCTTAGTTATTTTATTTTGTGTCAAATAATAGTTTTCACACAATAATACAGAAAACAGAAAAATACAGCTGTAAACAATCGTTAAAAATAAATTACTGAATCACACTATCGTTACTGCAAGCAATTATTTATGTCGATAAACATTACGATTGTCGGATCGTTAAAAGTTAGTGAATCGCACTATAGGTGAAGGGTATAATAAGCTTGAAAAATAAAAGTTATACCAAATTGTATATACCCATGACAAATGTATATTTTACGATAAAAAATGTTTTGATAAAAAAAAGAAAAAATAAATATTTATAAAATAGGCAAGATATGTTCTAAAAAGTCAAAATATGCCACGAATATGCTGTAGAGTCTAAGAGATTCCAAAATTTGCTATTAAGGTCAAAAAATGCAATAACAAGTTGATTCCAAAATTATGAAATTTTTCTGAAACGTATAAATACAATAGAATGCAAAAGAGAAATCATGAATTTTCATGACCAGTGTAATGGAAACATTAAAAGTAGGAAGCTTAAATTGAACCACATAAAAAGCTTGACTGAAGCTATTATTTATAAATACAAAGAACTCTAATTGAGGCTAAAATTGGACAATATAAAACAAAAAATATAGAAAAATCTAAACTAGGAATATTTCAGAAATTTGAGATCAATGTAAAAAACAACAATTGAAGCTCAAGTTGGACAATACATAGAACTACGATTGAAGCTTTACTTGGACAATATGAGGAACAAGGATAGAAGCTAAAATAAAACAATATATAGAACAGCGATAAAAGCTAAACTTGGATAATATTAATAACAATGAAAATATCTGGAGTAGGACAGCATAAAGAAGCCATATTTTTACTGTGACTTAAATATATAAAATAATGTTCGTATTCATATTGTCATTCGTTTAAAGTTGAAAGAAAGTACTTCAAGTTTTTATGTATTTCATAAGACCTAATAAGATATTATAATTATATCAATTATATTGCAGGTTTCATCATTGAGTTATAAAACCTGTAACCTGAGTTTCGTATTTGGCCCAAAAAATAATCAATTTATCATCAAATACATCCTAAAGCTTAGGTAAAACAATATTTACTTCTTTACAGTTTAATTAAAACCTCGTTTATTTAAGTTTTCTTACTAAATTAGCCCCACCACGATTTAACTTTTCTTAACTAAACCACATGTATATTTAAATTGTTCCCTTTGTACTTAATTTTCCACAAGTTTAATTTCGAATTAAAAAAGACCTTAAAGCAGACCCTTCAAATTAGTACTCTTTAATGAAATTACAAAATGTTAGAAAAGGAAAAAAAATGTTACAACTCTAGAAAATTAAATTTGTTTTTTTTTTCATTTTTATATTAACTTTCCTATTTAACCTCTTGACAAACAAATAGCTAAAAATAGGCAAAATAACAGGCACTTGAATATATAAATCCTACATACGAAGGATATGCTGTCACTAACCTCTAGATGAGGGAATGTATGCAAAAGGAAAAAAAAGCTCATAAAACCCAGTCAACCATTAACGAGGATACTAGAATGTTTTGGTTTTTTGTTTTTATTATAATTTTTGTGTAGTTTTTTACAGCAAAAGGGAGGATAACAACAACAAAAAAAATACTTGAGTTTTACCCTAATAAAACTTGATATAAAACCTACATATGTATGTAGGTTTGTATAAATGTGTGAATATGTATGTTTCATTATTTCATTTCCTTATATGGCTGGCAATAAATTTTTAAGCCTAAACAAATTAAAAAACCAAACTAAATAATAAAATAAACAAGAACACATAAAATAGCATAAAAAAAATCACGAAAGTAAATATTTTTTGTATAAAAAATAAATAAGAAATAGTCATATAAAAATAAATTTTAACAAAATTACATTCATATACACAGATACATTCATATCAAATGATAGATATAGACAAAGGCATACATAAATATTTAACTATTTATATATATGTACATTAGGGTGGCTGTATTTGTATGGGGCAAAAAGATGATGTCAAGGTTCCCAACTAAAATGAAAATTCAGTATGTTTGAGGAAACCATTTCTCAAAGTATTTGTCCTGGCGTCAGTATTTGGTTAGCTGGAGCAAATGATAAAAAGGTTGTTTTTGACTCTGCTGTTAGGTTAAGCCCATTTGGTCCAATTTTTTGAACAGTGATATATACTGACTTAGTTTCTTAGTTTACGTGGTCTTTTTATATACCAATGCTATATACAAAAATTCAAGGATCTAACTTAAAACAGGACTGAGAAAAATTTAAAATTACGAACCTTAGGTTCAGGGACCATTTGGTTTATAGTATTGTTACGAATGTGCAATGACGATTTGAATTTAAAGGTATGTAACGACTGCCTGCAGCATTCATCATGTTTAAAGGCACATCCATCAGTAGCATGCGGTTATTGGCATTTTTTGTAAGTATGGCAACACTAGGTGTTTGGGCTGCTGGCAATGACATCGAAGGATCTAGAATTCGAACATACGTGTTTTGTCCGTTAAGAGCATTGTAGAAGATTCCCGAGAGATGGCGTGTGTATAAATGGTGGCAGAGGCTGCAGTCGTGAGTTGAGTTGATCATTGGCGGTGTTAGAGTTAACATCAACTGTCTTGTACGTTATAAAGTGTGTGTATTTCTGCGAATTAATATACGTGTATAAAGACACTGAGTGACTATTTAATTCTGTTGTTGTTGTCCAATCTAAATAAATAAAGAGTTGTTACAATTTTAAACTACTAAAACTGCTTTTATTTGTAATCAAATGTATTCGGTTTATTTAATGGAAATAAACCCACGTTTTTAAAAGGAAAAAACGTAACATTATATTTTCCTCGATTTTCTTTAATTTTTTTACATTTATTTAAAAATAAAAAGTATTTATTATTTTATTCGGAAAAATGTGGATAAAATTGATCCTAATATTTGCAATCCTATCAAAATTTTGATACAAATTTTAGTTTTAGAAGCTCAATAAATATGAAATATATAATAAAATCTTTATTTATTAACAAAACTCAATGAAATTTTCAACGTTTTGTAAATTTATCATTTTGAAAGGATAGTTTTTACTATTTTGGCCATAGGATCCACATTTCCTTTGAAGCTGGGAAAATACTTTGGGAATTAATAGGGACTACATCAAGGTTTCTAAAACTGCTTTCTGTTTTCTGATCCCAGCTTTGGGATTTTAAAACATGTGTCCCAAAGTTTAAATTTTGAAAAAAAAGTAAAATTTCAATAGGCGTAGGGACGACACGTTCGAAAACTGTGACAAGTTTTTTATACCTAAATGTTCTCCGTAAAGATATCTTACAGAAAGTCATAAAATTGTTATATGTCTTTAAAGAAAGTTTTTTTTAAATAAACAGAGAGATAAGTCACTATTTCGCCCTAAAAACAGCACATATCTACTATTTTTGGATTTTTAAATTGAAAATCGTTTATTTTTGAAAACGTAATCGATATTGCTCTGAAATCTATTGCATATTATTGGTAATTTAGTTGTCTAACTAACGAGAAAAATTTTAGTTCATTCGGTTCAAAAGTAGTCCCTATATTTTAAAAAAACCGGATCAAGGTATGTCAAAGTTTTAAAATTTAAATTTTTAAATTCCTATAACTCTGAAATTATAAGAGATAAATAGCACATGAAAGCCTGTTTTTTCAAGGACTAGTCGAGGGCTTTCCAAAAATATAAAAATCTTTGAAATTGGATGGGAAACAAAAAAATGGCGCTTGTTTAAATATTTTATATGTCGAAGGTACCCTACTTTGAGGCCCCATTGTGCCGCGCCTGGAGCATTTGTAGTATCCATTTTAATAGCTTAAGATACTCCTTGGCTACACCAGTGTCAAATTTTATAACTATCGGACCAGCAATTTAGAAATGGCAGATTTATTTCCAAAACATTTGGTTCTGCCCTACTGTGCATTGTTAGCTATGACTTTTTCCCATATTTCTGCCAACATATGGATTTTGAGCTAAAAGAACTTAGACCTAAAACGAGTCTAGCCAATATCAAATACTCTGTTCCAAAGCAAACCATATCCCAGAGAGAGCTTTCTGCATCGATCGAAACAAATAGTAGCTGGATGGGGCAAGGTCTGGACTAAAAGGCGGACCTAAATCTAAATTGTTTCTTAATAGTTTTTTTACAGGTATTGCAACATATGGCCGAGCGCTGTCATGATGGAATAAAACAATTTTATGTCTGGCGCATATTCTGGCCATTTTTCGGAAAAAGCTCACTTCATTCCAAATAGTTTTTAACAGGTATTGGAACATGTGACCGAGCGCTGTCATGATGGAATAAAACAATTTTATGTCTGGCGCATATTCTGGTCATTTTTCGGATAAAGCTCACTTCGAACAAATCAGTTGGATTTGGAAGAGTTTCTTGAGATGGTCTGGTCAAATTACAGCAGATAGCTCCCACCAAATTCAGAGAATTACCATAGCGCAATGAATATTTGGACTTCATATACGATATCATCGCAGGTTATGATTCTGTAAAAAATTATTTTCTTTTATAGCGTTCAGGCAATATTTAGGAACTGCAAAATCGTCTTTCAAGGTCTCTCGGCTTCAATTCATATGTTACCAAATTTGCATTCTATTGAAAGAATCGAGCTGAAAAGGCTTAAAAATAGCTTGAGGAGCTCCCAATGATTCTTGTTCAGTTTTACTACAATCTGCATGGAGTAATGCCTCCAATTTTTGGTCTTCAAACTTGTTTAGCGGGCATGGTCGATCTATTCGTTCCGTGTCAATATCGCCACTCCTGAACCACACAAACCATCATTCACACGTTGTAACCGATGTATCACATTTACCATAAGCTTTGGTAAGCAATTTGTGTGCTTCAGCGGCACTTATTTTCAAATTAGAGAAGTAAAGCAAAACATCCCGCATATGACGCTTTGATTGAACAAAATTCGAGATTTTTGAAGCAAAAAAAACATTGTTGTTATATTCAATAACTAAGTGAAAATAATTGACAGATATGTAAGATATAAGTTATTAAAAACAAAAACCGCGTTCGAAGGATACGCCATCTTATGTAAACCCCGCATCTTTAAGTCATATACTCAATACAAATGTCAGAATATTTTTGGGCTTACACGATAATATCAAATCCTGAATTGAAAGCGCCTTTAAAAGGTCTTTCACATAATACCGATATTTAGTATACGTTCTTTGCGAGAAATATGAAAAAAAAAAAATAAAAACCTTAAAAAATTACAGTTTGATCCTTTGATCCAGCTCACCAAATACTGAATACAGAAAGAACATTTTGAGAAACGTTTTACTTTTATTTTAGTTAAGAATATCAACAGAACTTCTTTTGGGACCACTCTAATGTACATATGTATTCATAAAAATTTAAATACATAGAAAACCATATACAAATATACTAATGTAAATAACTGTCTGTATGTGTTGGTAGTTTTATTGTATTATTCTTTAAAAATTTATCTCCATTAGAGTCTCTATTTGATTGTGTATTTGAAATTGTTTTTATATGTTAATGTATCTGTGTATGTATACTTTTTAGATAAAAACCCTAATCAAACAAAAGGAAATTTTGCTGTCGCCATTACCACAGTTTTTCTATTTATACAAACTCATCTGATTAAGTCAAGTATGTCACGCGTAACAATAACAAATGTTATGTAATTAAAGTATTACGTTTGCAGTATTGGAATTTTTTAAACAGAGTAAACATTTTTATTAAATTTTGTGGAATTTTCCATTATCTAAGAGTAAATAAGTATACAATTTTATAAAATTTGTTATAGCAATAACTTTAGCATATAAAATATTGATTATTTAAAAATGTATAACTGAATTTAGATAATAAAATAATTCATAAAGTTTAGTATAGCTAAATCGAACTTTAAGGATGTACTGACAATCCAAAAGCAATATTTTAAAGATATAGTAAAGATCTCTTTAAAAAATCGTCAGAAAAGCAATTCGAATTCTTAAAATCTTACGTAAAAGTTAAGGCTGGATAGAATCGTATAAAGTTCATATTGAGTTAAAATTGTTAGCAACAAACTTCTTTATAATAAATTGTCTACTTATAGGAGGGCTTGATATTAAGTATGACCTAGAATACAATAAACATCTATATATAAAACTGTAAAGTTCTCCAAAATTCGATTTTTTTTAAGAGACTAGCAGTCATATTGTAGAAGCTGCATCTTTTGAATCGGCTGTCATTTATTCAGTTTGTTTTACCAAATCACCATAGACGAATATAGCATAAAACTCTGCAGTCAACGATCCGCACGCTTTGCACATTTTACGGTGAGGTCCATTGATGTAGCAATCCACATGAGATCCAAGAACGCCTAAAACATACCGAAGAAGTCACTCATCAGTCTATATTTCTTTGAATGACATTGGCCAGGCCATTACCGTTAACGGCGAGCATTACAGGGCGATGAGTACCATTTAATTTTGGCCTGAATTGGATGATATAGACACGAACGGCATGTGATTTCTACAGGACGATGCTAAGTGATACACAGCTCATGTCACATTGGACATTTTGCACAAGGGATTTGAGGGCATGGTCATCTCACGAGGAGATGATGTGAACTGTCCACCGAGATCCTCAAATTTTTCCCCGTTACACCCTTGCCATCGACCAAATTCAGCCAGAGTCATGTTTAATTAGTCATTTCAGATGCACATCACCCAGCAAAGCAGCGGCGGAAAATTGCACCATGTTATATTCCATACGCAATGGCATCGATAGGCATTTCAAAAGAATTACAAGTGAGAGTAAATATTCGTCTGTGCCGAATCTTGTATATCCAGTATAAATAAGTGAAAGCAAACAATTTTTCTCACGTAGGGGTTTTGTGGGGTAGGGTCAATTATGGACCTATCGTCATAAAGTATTGTTGGTTGAATGATTTAGTTTCATATAAAACTAGTTTATGTTCTATTTCATCACGATATAATTAAATTAAGACACTTATGAATGTTCAAATCATTTTCTGACCTTTTATGGCGACTAGCGAAAATATTATCAGGATTGCCGCATAATCAACATATTTATTGTAAGGCTGCTCAAACAGTGATATTTGTATGTGGGATGGGTGAAATCCTGGACATATATTCAACAGAGTCAAGGAAAATTAGATATTTCGGATGCACGCCGAACATCATTTAAAGATAATTCCAACATTAATTAGAGCTAATCTGTTATTATACAGAAGAAATTTAGTGAAATTTTTCTTAATTTAGCCTTTTCACTGTTCTTTTTCCATCATAACTTCCACTACTTTTAGTGATGATCTTCGAAACATGTTGCCTGATTTTGATAAAATATTTTTTGTCATGAGAGACAACTCCTTTTTTTCCCAGCATAATTTGTATTAGTTAGTCGGGGTGACATTGGCTGATATTTATTGGATTTAATAATACTTAAAAATGTTTAATGTTCACTACTTAATTATGTAAAGTATTTTTCGGCTTAATTTATGATATTGATGGTACAAAATTTCTGCGAAAATTTAAAGTTCCCTTTTTTATTTATAAACTTTTTGAAACATAAATTTAAAATAATCTTGTACCATATGAACAGAAAATTCACACAAATCATAAATTTTTTCCTGTTCAGGAATATTTAGTACTTTGGTTTTTATTAATGAGAAACAATGTTGTTTTTCTTGTTCTACAATAAACAAACATTTAAATATTCATTTGAACAGGAAACCTACACATGCTCATCAGCTCTCACACATACAAGCTGGCCCATGCAGTTACCTTTACAATCATACATACACATGTTTCGTATTAAAGTGTATGAGCACCACCTACACATGGTGTCGTTTAATAAATATTAATGTACGTTAATATTTTTTTGCAGGAAAGAATATGCGAGGGTGAATTTTGAATTTTTATAAAGAAAAAGTATTCATTACCTTCTACATCATAAATTATGATGGTGTTGAATAAAAACCCTAATATGTAATGAATATAAGTGAACATTGTATTACTCTTTAGCGGGATAAAAATGCAGTAGAGACACCTTCTTAAAGATCTTATTTGACAGACTCAAGGTCACCCAGCCCTATTTGCAAAATCATTTAAATTTTATACGCCGTGTCTTTGAGAGCCAAGGTCCTGAATACTGGGTTTTTGTTAGAAGGCCTTCTTAGGCATATTGGAAGGTCTTCCGTTAACGGACTGTAAGGAGACTTGGAGTATATTAAAAAGACAGCAAATGAATTTTAAATATAAGTTTGTTAGACCTTGATTTTGCAATACAATTTTGCATGTGTATAAAATTTTTTGAGGAGGAACATCTACGAAGAGGCAGAGTAGATTGTGCAAACTGGTCTAATAGAAGGTCTACAATATTAAGCCCTAGCATTTTGTGGCCGCTGGGTCACGTTTTTAAAACTTGTTAAACAAAATCAATAGCTTTAGAACCAGTAGAAATGAAACAACTCTAACTTATTTAAAAAAGCAAATACATCTAACATCAATGTAGTAAAATAATATTGTAGTATTTACAAAACCAAACTCTTTAAACTGTGGACAGTTACATAAAGGACACAACAATTCGAACCTTAACCGTTCCAAAGTTGTTAAAACTTGCAACACAGGTTCTTTATGGTCATAAAAAGTTAGAAGTTGCTCAACAATTTTAAGTAGGTTATGTTTTCATTTATTGAGAATCAAAGTTAAAATTTTATATAAAAACTAGCTTGACCCGGTGCGCTTCGCTACCCCTGTCGATGTAAAAATCGGTTCAGCCGTTTAGTAATTATTGTTTAAAAACTAAAGGTACCAATTTTACCCGTTTTTCCCCCTTTTTATCCCTTTCTGGTCCAAGTATTGAAAAAATTTATAGCCTATTGACGCTTCCAAGTAAGGATCTATCTACGTTCCAAATTTCAATAAAATCGGTTCAGCCGTTTAGGCGTGATGCTCAAACAAACAAACAAACAAACAAACAAACAAACAAACAAACAAACAAACAAACAAACAAACAAACAAACAAACAAACAAACAAACAAACAAACAAACAAACAAACAAACAAACAAACAAACAAACAAACAAACAAACAAACAAACAAACAAACAAACAAACAAACAAACAAACAAACAAACAAACAAACAAACAAACAAACAAACAAACAAACAAACAAACAAACAAACAAACAAACAAACAAACAAACAAACAAACAAACAAACAAACAAACAAACAAACGAACAAACAAATAAACAAACAAACTTACAAAGACATTTATATATTTATATAGATTACTAAAAAAATCAATGGTATAAAAAGTCTTAAGAGACTGCTTATGTATGCAGGTTTCTACACATTTCCAGAAAACCATTTCTTTTGAAAAAAGTACATTTAAAAAATGCATATAAACAAATGATAACTCAAAAGTGGTATCTTCCATTTTCTAAAACATTGTATCTTTAACAAAATATAAATAATTCAGAGTGGTACCATTCATAATTCGATGAATAATCAAACAATTTCAAATGGATTTTTAGGCATATCTATGTAATTACTTCTTCGACTTTTATTAACATAGTGTTATATACGCACTTAAGTTTTCTGATTATAGCACCATCAATCCTTATCTGAAGAAAGAATGAAGAATATTTTAAATTTGATATTCATAAATTTTTTACATTATGATTTTATTAATAGACCATAAAATGTTACCAAAGATATCATATAATTTCGAATATCTATGTAGAATTTTACACATATTTTCTACAAAAATGGAAATATACTTCGGCTTAACTGTCATTTTACTCAAGCGAACTAAGGCTGTCGAAAGCTTGTAATATATAGGTGTGTGTAATTATACTCTGTGATTATATACATTGTTTTATTATTTTAATTAAAAGTTTTTAAAATTTTTAAACTACTAATCGCTTTTATTTGCAACTAAATAAATACGCTTTATTTAACCCTCTAACTGGCAAGACCGCAAAAATTATCCGACGTAGCCAATAATTGTTTGTCAAGTAGGTTTAGTCAATAGAACCGTAAGTTTTAATTTTAAGGCGAAAAAAACGTTCTGAACGAACGCCAGGTAAAAAATTATGGAGACCGCCTGTAGACGTTCTTGCCGGTTTGCATAGTAAATTTTATATATAAACAAATTTTATAGAGAGAAGAGAACAAACAAAGTTAAAATACACATTATTTTCAATTGTGGACGCAATGTTGATAAAATTGACCGCATAAAGCGAGATCACATTTGGAACAAACGACTTGGGTGTTACAATGTTTCCAACTTTTTTGACTTTTGTTTCCACCCAAACAAGAAAATTATCGTCAGCATAGAACCGAACTTCAGCAACTTGATGAGCTGCTCTTTTCCCAACACCTAATATGCCAGGCTATAGTGATGAAGGCTAACTGAGATTTGTAACAGATGGTCGTCTTACATACCGTATTTTTTTGAAGGAAACAAGTCCAGCAACTATTTCCTCACGCTAATCTGGAAGCTGTAAATGCTATTCTTTAATCATAGACGTGAAGACGTTTGTACAAAATGAATGTATTTCTAGAGACCATGTCTACAAAAAGGTAGAACAACCTAATCATAATATTTCCAGTCTTAGGTCAAATATGGTATCGACCGTAGGGACTAGAGATCTACTCCACCCATGCGATCATTGTATTCTCGAATAATTTGAGGGCAGTTGATTTCGATAAATTTCTTCTGTTTTCTATCATACAGAGGATTGGTTTTTCTGAAACGTTCAATACCTACATACATCGATGACGGGTGGACATAATAATACAGTATTTACATCGACTACATGGATTGAGGTCATGTATTCTACTCAGAACCATCTCTATGTTCATTTCGCAGCCTACACAAAAGCAAATCTTGATCATTAAGAAATATGAAAAAAAAAATAGTATGTAGCTCTTATTGTGCCCAAACAAAAAATCCTCTGGCTCGTAAATAGACTAACGGTGGCTTCGATTTTTAAAAGTAATAAAAATACAGTATGAGGAATCCCCAGATACTTAAGGTAGCTCCAGTCTCCGAAGTAACAGGTAAAATGATGTTATCTCCGAACCCATTGTAGATTAAAAAACGGTAGGCAATACCGTTTGAATCACAAAGCACGAACAATTTGATCCCCGGAGATGGTATTTCATCTTTACAACATAATTGGAATCAGTAAAAATTTCATTGATATCAATA
The DNA here is from genome assembly GCA_942486065.2 of Calliphora vomitoria. Lineage (NCBI taxonomy): Eukaryota > Metazoa > Arthropoda > Insecta > Diptera > Calliphoridae > Calliphora > Calliphora vomitoria. The sequence continues at coordinate 108,167,919 of OW818030.2, read as the reverse complement.
CTTACAGAACTCTACAGAATCGATGAATTCGAGAAATTGTTCATCAGTCATTTGCTCCAAATTGATATTTTTCTTACAAGGACATTTAGTAATATCCATCCTTAACACAATAGTAACATAAAAGTATGCAGACAATAGAACCATAAGCAAACAATAGTGTTTTGTGAAGAAAAGAGGACATTTTTATACACACCAACCGGCAAGACCGTCTTGAGAAGGCCTTCACCACTTCGTTTTTAAATCAAAATTTAATTTTTTTCACTTCAAATACATTATACAACTCAAATATAAAATCTTATCTAGTTACCGTAAAATTTTGAAGTCGACCATTTTATTCTAAATGTTGTTTTATAATAGTTGGGCGCAAAATTCGAAGACCGTCTTGAGGCAGTCTTACCGGTTAGTGGGTTAAATTAAATAACCCACCGTTATTAAAGAGTAAAAACGTTATAATATTCTAGGTGATCACAAGATTCTAAGACGATGTAGCTATATCCGTCTGTCCGTCAGTCAGTGCGTCCGTTAGTCCGTCTGTCTGTTAAAATCGCTATAGGGCACAAACGAAAGGTTAGGTGGCAAGGTAAAAACTGGGCAATATCGGTCACTTAGCTACCATACAAATGACATCCCGGAATACTGTTCGAGCAGCCACAAATACTTATGTCGTTTATGCGGCAATCATGAAAAAATGTTTGCACAAATTAGTTTTAAATACTTCGAGGTAAATTATTACGAAAATCGGACAAAATTGTTCCCTAATTCCCTCTCAGAAAATGACTTGAACATTCATAATTGTCTTATAATAATTTATATCATGATGAAATTGGACGTAAATAAGTTTTATAATAACTTTTGTAAGGATCGGTTTATAAATGACCCTATTACCCATATAACCCCTATATCAGAAAAATATTTAATTGTCACATATTGATTGTGGATATAGAACATTCGGCACAGCCGAATATATCACTCTTACTTGTCAAATAAATCTTTTTCGTTATTGAGTGGTGATATTCAAGATATAATCTAAAACAAGTTATTTAAGTTGATAATAAATGATGAAAATAATATTAAAATATAATAAATGATATATATCTGTATTAAATTAGATCAAAAGACTACGTTTTATCTTCTATATTGAATACAAATATTTTTCATACTTAAGCATTTATTATAAAATAGGCTATGTAGCCTGCAAAAGTCATAAGAAATTCTTCGAATCTCATTTCAATTTTGGACACGCTTTTCCCAATAAGATGAATTAAGTTATATGACAATATATTAAAATTAAGGAAATGAATTCGAAATATCCTTCTTCAAAGGATCCTAATCATACTGATTAGATTCTTTCTGATACAATTATTCGTTTAAATAATACATTAGAATAAAAACCTCTCTATAATTAATATCAAATAATTATGGGAAGGATCACGCGTGGCAATACCATATGAGCAATGACAAATTTTCTATAGCCACGGAAAACATGTATACCAATTATTTCGAATAAAGAAGAGTGAAGTTTGAAAAATTAATTTTTTTTTTATCGAAATATAATTTAAAAAAAGTAGAATTTAATTTAAATTTAATTTAATTTTGTATATATACCTTTTTAATAATAAATATAATAAACCACATTTTCAATGTTATTTATAATTTCTTTAAATGATTTATTAGTTTCATTTATGACATAAAGAAATTAAATTATTAATAACTTTGTAATACCAGGAATTATAAAAATACCGCACATAAATTAATATTAACCGCAGAGTAAACAAAAACATGTCTATTGTATGTGTTTTTCTCACCAAAACAAAAGAGGGTTTTTTTCAATTTAATGTGCGTATGATTAATACTTAATTTAAATTAATTAAATATTAAGCATACGTATAAAATGCAAGAGTATAGATTTCTGGGAAATTTAAATTGAAATAATTAAAATAAAGAGTAGATCCATATTGTAGTCTTTTACAAGTTTTGCATTTATGTTCAGTGATTTGGATAAAATTTAAGATAATACTTTTGTCTAAATGTCATCTAAGTTCAAAATCTCAGTTAAAAATCTATGCAAATGAGTGAAATGTTGCACTGTATTCGCCTTTTTTCTATCTTAGCCTGCATAAGTAAAAATTTCTTTCATTCACAAACTCATTAGCCTTACGGAAACTTTGCTAACTGACTGTATTATGTACATGTATGTATGTTTTTATTACAAGTTAATGTTTATTTAGCCTGCATCATATTGTTTGTGTTATTGTTTGCTGTAACAGATTTTTGAAGTACAAGAAAAAGTAACAAATATTTACATAAGACACGCATATAAACATTGCTAGTGCTGCTAACCAGTCGTAATACAAACATACGCACACAAACACACATACAAGCTTATATATTAAAAGAAAATAATGTTATGTTTTCTAACAAGTTTTCTAAACATATGTGTTTTTATATTTGTGGCTTTAGGCTTTCATTTCTAGACCCTTATGCAGAAAAACAAAAACATTATATTGCCTTTTTCTAGCTGAGACTCTGGTGTAGTGCAAAAATAAACAAATTTTCATTACAAATACATGCGCATATTTGAATAAATATACATAGATACGTAGACATTAGCTTTAAGAATGTTATTTAGTGTGTTGTCACCCACTTTGTGTGTATAAAATATTCATATGTAACTACTTATAGGTGCGTGTGTATTATGTTACGAGAGGTACTTGAAATGTGCTTTAATGATTTTTTGTTAACATATATTCTTAATAAATTATATTTTAAGTTTAGAAAGATCGCTATGATGTTAACAGCTTCATTTTGTAAAAGATCCCAGGACAGAAATTTTACATCATTTAAAAAAATTATCTTAATTATGTTTGAAAGAGTTCGTCTACAGCTTTGTTTAGTACAACTGCATTTCTCATGGCGATACTTTATCATAAATTTAAATAGAATTAAAATTAAGTATCTTAAATTCAGTATTTTTTAACAAGTTTTAAGCAACAACATAAAAATAAATTTAAAAAAATATATACAAGGACAAAAATCTAAAATCATAGAAACTGAGTTCGTTTTGATTTCTGAAAAAAAGATAATTGACACATATCGATAGACCATAGAAAAACCCCGTGAATCCGTAATCTTACATTACCAATTTATCACATCTTACATTAATTTTTTCATTTACGGATTAAATCCAATATAAATTCGAGTCACAAGATTTTGTAAATTATAATATCCTATAAATACGCTGGTCAACAAAATTTTGTAACAAGAAATTTACTTACTAATTTCGAATTACCTACCTACCATCATTCAAACACCACATTTATTTTGATTTGATCTGGTCTAGTTTTTGTGTTACTGCCAGTGCTACAATATGTGAAGATTTTAAATTCTCCTACATGTAAAAGCAGAAAGAAAAGAATAAAAGCAAAACCTGCTCTAAGTTTCGATCGGTCAGCTATGTCAGAAGTAATCGAAAACGATGCATTAGACACTGATTTTCAAGAAACCTTCTTATCTAATGAATCAAGTCTGCTTTTTAAAAAGATCTCAATGATTCGATACGTGACTTAAATTTGTCCAAACAACAAGCAGAACATTTGGCCACTCGATTAAAGGGATAGAATTTATTACAACTCGAAATAAAAAAGGTTTTTTTTTTCTCAAGATGATCAGTTAGTATTTATAATGTTTATGGCGTAGTGACTGCCTTGGGTATAGAATATAAAGCAGAAGAGTGGGGTTTGTTTATAAATGGTTCGAAAGTAAGTTTAAAGGTGCTCTTTAGACTGCAGAAATAGGAAAAATAATTATGTTCAGAAAAAAAGTAAATCTCTTACACTAGGACAAGCAAATATTGAAAATAGTTCTTAGTCCAGGACGATAATATATTTTTACCACATTTACACATAAAATATATTTCCTACATTCACATTTAGATTTCTTTCCTTATAATTAGGGAGCCATCGGCGATGATCACGGTGAAAGATTCTACCAATACATTTCTACGATAGAAAAATTATATTGGGGTACATGAATGCTGGCGGACTACTATTGGACATTAGAAATGACTTTCTTTAAGCAAAATACAGAAGAAAATCATAAAGATACATTGACGCTTATATTACATTATAACAAAATAACATCATTTTGTTGATAAAAGCTGAGATTTACTAACACAGAATAAATTAAAATTACGAAAGTACTATTCGTATTTAAAACATTCTAAATATATTTCTGGTATCCTTATCCTTTTTGCAAGCATATCTATACAAACATTTTCTTGTTACATGCAAAATGTGTTTTTTTTTTTTGTTGACCAGTGATATTAATAATAATAATTCTATCAAAATTCGAACAGCAGCTTAAACTAGCAATACCTAAATGGAGTTTTGTTAGTTTCTATAAGTACTTCGAGAAATTCCATATCAATATCATTTAAAATCTACTTAAATTTTTTAACACTTTGAGAACTTGGCTATCATATCTTGTTAAGGTAATTTCTTTCGGCATTAACAAATTTCAAAATGAAAAAGTTTTTAAAAATTTTGAGAAATTCTACATTTATTTTTCTCAATTTTATATAAGTGTCATGATATAAGAACATCGTGAAATACCTGTAAAAAAAACATTGTGATAGAGAAAATTTACTTTATTTATGACCAGTACAGCTGCATTTTCTCCAAGTTGATTTTGTTTTCAGACAATCACCGAGATGTATAAATTTCGTCAAAATTAGTGCCAAATCAAAGCTTTAATTTATCTTGATAATGAAACAATAACTTGTGTTCTAAAGAATATTTTTCAATTTTTCTTATAGTAGACAAAATTTTTGAAAACAACTCAGTTTAAAGGGCTTATTAAAACAACATTCAAACCGACTTTATAAAACCTTTTAGGGATTTTATTTGTTAAGTTTTGTTCACTCATTTTACGTTGGAATTATTGATGCTGAAATTCCTTGGATAACTGTATGATTGCATGTAAAATGAAACATGAAGGACATATCGAGAATGACGTAAGTGTCAGCAGATTCTTTAATGTTTAGTAAAGATGCAATCAGACATGGACTTTCTTGCCATACCTGCAAGGATCTTGAAAATAAGGAAACATTTCCTTATTTTCTCTTCGACAAATATATACTGGACGGTTTAACTTAATACTCTGATTTGAAATATTACAAATGGTGTTGTTTAAGTTCAATAGAACTTACGAAAGGATTAACTATCAAACGAATTATCATACTGCACGCAATATTTGACATTTTTATTCAATATAGTCTGGCAAATCATCATGAATAGACTGACGGTTTCACAACTTACTTTATAAATCAGCCATCGATTCGCGCAACTTATACTTAGACGACTTTTTTATCTTTCAATTGTATTCAGTCATAAGGCTTATTTTCCGCACAACGGATTTGTTATTAAAAAAATACAAATTAAAATTACATCCAAAAAATATACACCGTTTGGTGCAGTTTTCGTGCTGTTGGCATCATACGACATTATTTCTTCAAAAATGAAAAAGGATATCGCGTTACGGACAACGAAGATCGTTACCGCACCATAATCAATGATTTTTTGTTTGAAAATATGAATGACGTTGATCTGGACGAGATGTGGTTTCAACAGGATGGCGCTACGTGACATACGGCGACTACAAGCATCAATTTATTTAAATCAAAATTTGGCTATAACTTAATTTCCATAAATGGACCTGTCAATTGGTCTCCAAGGTCTTTCGATTTGACAACTCTCGATTATTTCCTGTGGGGCCAAGTAAAATCACTGGTTTATGTTGATAATCCAGCGTTTTATTCGTGACATACGGCCAGCAATGCACCAGAAAGTGGCCTAAAATTGGATGTCCAGAATGCGATTCGTCATGGCAATGTTAATGCCATGTATCTTTCGACTATTTCCATAGTATCTAGATTTAATTCAAAAATATAATCGTTGGTGGTTTAGTTTTAAAATTCGGAGTCATCTTCTTGCTAAAGCAATTTGTTCATTCATGGTATGTTGATTACACTGCGAGGTTTTGGAATATTTCAATGATAATACATAAAAATAGAAAAAAATCACTTGGAATAACTTCAACATCCAATTTCACTAACAGAAGATAATTTGTTTTTCAATATGAAATTATCATCAAACCAGATGTATATTTTGAATTCAAAAGTAAAATAAAACTAATATATTTCCACATCTCCATTAATCAATTCCAATATAACAAAACATGAAAATGTGTTCAAGCTATTTACCATGTGATAGTAAACTAACTTTATACTTATTCATGCTATATAAATGTAGAGTACTTTCGATTATCTGTGCTTTGAATTTTCAGAAGTTTTTACTCAAACCTTTCTTCAAACTTTTTGGATAGAGCTAGGGAGAGCTTTGTTCGCTAAACTAAGCGAAGTTGTGTCCTACAAGATTACGTCTTAAGCTCCCTTTCTGGATCAGGGAAAATTTATATTTAATTTCGAAGAAAATTTGTTTCTATTAAAAACAAGTAAGAAAGTATGGTCAGTCAAGCCCGGCCATATAATACCCTACACTAAGTAAATTAGCAAAAACATTTTTCTTTCAAAATGTCAATAATTTATATTCGTGAGTGATTTCCGGAAGTGGGACTTATATGGGAGATATGACAGATTATGGACCGATCACCATGAAATTTGGTCATGTAACTAATGTCTATATGGAAGATATTTATGTTGAATTTTATGTGTATACCAACATTTTTATGCTCGTTAAAGTGATTATCGGAAGCAGGTCTTATATGGGAGCTATGACCAATTATGGACCGATCATAACGAAATTTGGTGACATGAATTCCGTATATATAAAAATTATTTGGAGAAAAAATTGTGTAGATACCTATATAAATTAAATATTTATGACCGATAAAGTCCAATTTCGGGAGGGCATTTGTATGGGGGCTAGATGAAATAATGGACCGATTTCAGCCAGTTTCAATAGGCTTGGACCTTAGGCCGAAAAAATTATATGTACTAAATTTTATTGAAATATCTTCAAAATTGCGACCTGTACTCTGCGCAAAAGGTTTACATGGACAACCAGCCAGGCAGACGGACGGACGGACATCGTTTAATCGACTCAGAAAGTGATTCTGAGTCGATCGGTATACTTTAAGATGGGTGTTAGACTAGTATTTTTGGGGGTTACAAACATCTGCACAAATCCAATATACCCTCTCCACTATGGTGGTGTAGGGTAAAAGTATAGGGACTTTTTAGAAAAAAAAAAAAAAAAAAAAAACTTAAAAAATACCGCCCTTTTTATTTGTTCCAACTTTGGATACGTGTAACTGTTTACGAACGATATAACTGTTAGTAATTTGATCTTATTTTATTCAGAGTTATGTTATATTCCATTCATGGCATCTATAGGCCTTTCAAAAGAATAAAATATGTCCATAATATCTATCACACATTTTGTTTTATTTAAATTTAAAGATAGGAAGCACTTAATGAAATACCTTTTAAAATGATCCAGATTATATATATAATATGGGGTAGCAAATAAAAAATATAGAAATTACAAACGGAATGACAAACAAAAAATATGTTTCAATACTAAAACTATATTTTTCGAATACTAAAATTAAATAAAATATCAAAATTTAGGTTTGACTTACTCTTTAAGTTAATTTTAAACTCAACCTCGCATCTAAGCACATATTCCAATGAATTTGAATCTCTTACTAATGTCAAACCCTGTGACTGGCTGCCAGTGCTGGTTGCCTGAGTGAGCGACATGTGTAAGACTGTGTGAATAACTGTTTATCTAGCTAGGCTGACGGTCTGTCTGTTTGTCCGTCTGACTGGTTATGTTATTTCATATGATTTGGTTTGGTTTTGCTGACTGCTTTGTTAAGTTGTTTGGTTTTTGACTGTCTTGTATAATGTCATTTCATGTTGATTTTTAATGAGTCTCATTTTTGATTTTTGCTTTTTTTTATGGCGCTGCTACTCCTGCCTTTATTGCTGCTGGTATTGTCATTGTATTGTCTCTTGTTGTTCCTTTTTTCATTTGTTATGCCCCTTTTCTAACTCTCCTAGATTTTTATTACTTTCTATGGTTGTTTGTATTTTTTTGTTTTTTTTTTTGTTTTTGTATTGTTGTCTTGTTAATTTGTTCAACTTACATATACATTTATGTATGTGTGTATGTATACGTATACGCATTTTAGCAAATAACAAGGATAAATATTACAATACAGTAACACATACATATACTCTTATATATGCATGTGTATGTATATTTGTGTATTTATTAACAATGAATACATGTCCTTGTTATCAGATGCCAGGCCATTGTTGTCAGTATATGTAGATGATTGTCAGTAAGAGAGACAGAGTTTTTTTTCTGTCTTATGTATGTGTTTAAAATTAAAGCAAATTGGGAAAAAAGAACACCAAAAACATTTAGGCTTAAGTAATTTCTATGTATGTGAATTTTGATTTTTTTTTGTTTAAAAGATTTTATGTCTTTTTTCTGTATGTAAATGTTAAGAGGAAAGGAAAAGGACTAGTCAATGCAGAAATCTTAGTTGCTTGATAAATTATTTTAACTGGTAATGACTCTAAAAGGTTGAAACTTTATGAAGAAATCTATACATCATCTGAGTTAGTCAACTGGGATGATTGTTGGAAGTATATCCCACGAGATAATTCATTAAAGCTTATTGTATATAAAGAGGTAAAAGCATATCTGCTAAGGACACTGAAATAAATTCAGGAACATTAATGGACGATTTTCACAATATCGTGATACTGTGTTGATGAAATGTTAGTATAGAATTCAATCTGAACATAAATTTGAAGATTTTATTATATTGGTGAGTATTTCTGTTTTAACAAAATCTTTCCTAAAAAAAAGCCACATTTCTATTTTATATTTCGCAAGGTTTTTGTAATTAGTTTCGTAAATATAAGACTACCGCAAAAATGAATTCTTCCACTTTCTATATAAATTGCGCTACAAATCCAAACTCAATCAGATTTTTATACTATTTATACCCTACACCACAATAGAGGGGAGGGTACAAAGTGTTTGTGCTGATGTTTGTAACGTCCAAAAATATTAGACTTAGAATCACTTTCTGAGTCGTTTAAACGATGTCCGTCCATCTATCTGTTTGGCTAGCTATCCATGTAAAACTTGTTCGCAAAGTACAGATCGCAATTTTGAAGATATTTTAATTAAATTATGTAAGTACAATTTTTTGGATCATAGGCAAAGCATACTGAAACTGGCTGAAATCGTTCCATTATTTCACATAGTCCCCATACAAATGTCCTCCCGAAATTCGACCTAATGGTTCATAAATGTTTAATTTATAAAAGCGTCTACAAAAGTTTCGCTCCAAATATGTTTTATATACACAGAATTGATGTCACTTAATTTTATGATGATCGATGACTGCTTCTGAAGATCACTTTAATGAGCATAAATCTCTTAAAAATGTTGGTATACACATAAAATTCAACAGAAATAACTTTCATATAGGCATAAATCAGACAACCTAATTTCTTGGAGATCGGTAAAGAATGCATGAATGATCATAATTTCTAACTTGTTATATATATAAATGGGAAATTTTTTCATGAATAAAGTCTTCTTTCTTTGGCAGTTTTAGAGCAGTCAAACCAATGTAATAGAGGTACGAAATGGCCTTAAGTCTGCTACCTTCGTTATTGAACTAAACTACTTTTAACACTTTGAACTCTATGAAATGGGAGGGGAGATAATTTGATAAATGTTTATGAAATTAGTTCACACATTAATGATTCTGAGATAAACTGGGATAGGCTTTGATGTATACTATCATCTTTTAGTAATTTATAATTAATGACGATATGAGAAGCATCAAGTTGCATGTTTGTCTTATTTTATCCACAAGACAACCAGTGTAATAAGAAGCTCTCCAGGTCATGACATATTTTTAACAAATATAAAATACTAGCGGAATCCGGTCCACGTTGCTGGCCCTTAGAAAACATCTGTTTTATATTACTTCTCGATCTCGATTTTAATATACAGTGTCGGACAAAGTCGGCCATGCTGCCTTCAATGTTAAAACATGTAGTGACAGTCCGGCTGGTTCCAATGAATTAAAAAATTCAGTAGGATAATCGACGGCTTGTTCTTCGTTCATTACTGTGTTAATGGATTAGAATTTTATTGTTTCGCCAGACAGTTTCAATTGTATTTGCTTATTGAGCTTGTTAACAACATAATTTGTTGGTGCCAAAATTGCAATCCGAATTTTGTAATTGTTTGTAAGACTTGAGAATACTTTGCGAAAACGGTTTGAATATTTATTAGCATTTGGCAGAAGTTCAGGATCAATTGGTAGTTTTCCATTTCCGATGTTCAAAAATAGTTTTGACAATATTTTGGCAGAAGTGTATTGCAGCAAGTGCACACGCATGTTCGCTTAAAGCATTCAGCTTCTATAGCTACATTCCCAGTGAAATAAATTTAAAAGAACTTTGCATCATCATTGAAAAGCCGGAGCAATTAACCAATTCTGTGGTATATTTGGCCTTGATCTTTAAAGGTGGACATGAAGCCGACGTCATTTGAAAGCATGTGTTGCACTTTTGGATATTTTGAAAGAAGTGCTTGGAAATAGGATTGGTGCCGGAAGTGTAACTTAGAAGGTGCACAGGTTGCTCAATAATTGTTTGCAGAATAACTTTACTGTTCGAACAGCACATTCCAGGGGATTCTTAAGGGAACTTCAAAACGCTTCAATGTAAGTAATGTAATAAAATGTCGGCAACATTAAATCGATTATTTCTCTTGATCGAGCCACTCGGGGCGATTGGGTTCTAGTCATGCTGTTGAGGTGTCTCTGCTGCTCTCGACGAAGATGCACTGCAATGCATTTGCTGAAGCAGTGATTTTCGTTCTCTTTCCATTTCTGCGGCTTTAGACATAGATGCCTTTTCGAAAACAAATTTTATTTTTTTTTTTTTGAATGCGGAGAGTTATTCAAAATATTTTTTTTTTTATATAGATTTCATATGGAAATTTCTTTTTCATGCAGCTAATATGGAACAGTAAACTAAATTGTGTGTCATCGATAGATAATATAAAAGAACTTTTATAGTACCGGACATGTGTTGGAATGTATTCCATTGGTCGAACATTTTTTATTTTTTTTTGAGAAATAATTTTTTTTTTTTTTTACAACAATCACTGACATTGATAGCCTGTATATAAGAAACTAAATAAACTTTCTATAAAAATTAAAGAGAAGGTCGGTCAACAATTATACAATAATAATTTTGTGTAAAAGTTTAATTTTGCTACGCCCTTGCGCCCACAGACTGAAAATCAGTGTTACCCGCTGGCTATTCTGAAGATTCCCTTGAGTTCATTGGGAACATACATACATACAAACATCCATTTTTATATATATAGATAAATAAATCATTTTGGGCTATCTACAAATAAGTAAGAGTCTTTGCCGCAATCTTCCGCACTCTGACTTATGTAGTCTATCGAGGACCCTGATCTGACATTATACTAATGAACTATTCAGAGCATGATATATTTTAAATCAGACAAATTAGCTGTGTCAATGCTGCTTGGCTTCCAACGCTAAATGAAACTAAACCATGACAGACATCCTGAAGAATTTTAACAGGAAACTACAATGTTTGGAAATGGGTCGGACCTTTCCCTTTGAACATTTAATAACACACAGGTTGTTTTTGATCATACAAAATTTGAAGTTGGTAAAAAATTTCAAATTTGCCTTGATATATCTTTTATCCAGGTTCAAATTTAAAATTTTATATAAGAATTGCGTTAAATCGTTAAATTTTAATTGTGTATAACTTCTTAACCGCTTACCCATATTTAGCAATATTGATCTCATGGTAATGCTTAGATGACATAGTTTTAAAATATCTATTTTCTGAAAAACCGTTTCTCCTTAAAAAATTTCATTCATTTTCTAAATATTTTTCTCAAAAATTTTCTTCAAATATGTTAGTGTTAAACATCTTAATAATTCCTTTATGATCTTATAAGTAAGTTAAATTTATATAAAATCGACCTACTTACAAGACATTGTATGGTCAACAACACATACAAAATTTAGAGCGGGGCCATGAGGGAATTTCGTGGTAATAAGCATTTAGTAAAACATTCCAATTTAGCTATTTTGCAGGTTTTTTATTAAAAAATATAAACCAAATTGAAAAATTTTGCAGAGGTTTGTGGCAATGAAAATTATACATATCAATTATTATCAGAGAAGAGTAAAGTTTCCGAAATTAATTTTTTTTAAACGAAATTTTTTGTTAACCAAAAATAGATATCTATAAACATTTCACTTATGCCAGTCCTTTCAGATTTAAGTATGTAAAAGCATGTGCTTAAGTGATTCTAATAAAGTTTTGCTGCTAATTTTATTGGTTTTTAATATGATTATACATATACACAGCCACTCACTTACATAATTTCCTACCAAAAATATTTAAGTATTCAATACAATAAGTTGCCGTCGTTATTTCCCTTTTTTTCTCTCTCTCTCTTTCTCTCTACTTTGCTCATATTCTTGATTAAAAGGGATTTTTGTTACTTAATTGTATTGTATGTATTATAATCATGTCTTCGTATATCTTTATAACATTTGTTTAAGCATAATTAAGCATATGAGTATGTGCGTACGTACATAAGCGTACATGTATATGTGAGGAGGCTATATAAGGGAACGTGTATAAATATCAATTTCCTCTAATCCTTAATCATTTGTCTGGTTTAGATGTTTTTTTGTAATTTGAATGCAACATTGAACACAAAATTGTTAATAAATGTAAGAGGCGTTAAAATCAAGAGATATGAATAAATTTAAGACGATTTGGGGTTATTGCTAAAAAGAAAGTATTAATTTAAGAACTTCGTTAAATTGGTAACAAATAGAACAAGTATACAAATTGTTGAGGAAAAGAGAGGTATTAGAATACATAGGAATAGTAAGTATTGAATATTTGAAGTAGTTTTAAGATTTTCTCCAATATAAATTTAAAGTCATGCGATCAATTTAGAGAACTTTCATTTGGTGCTAAAATAATATTGTTTCGTTTGGGTAAATTTGTCTCGTATGGGTAAAATATAATTACAAATTTGATAATAATCAAATAAAATCATTATCAGTTGCACAACAACATAATTTTTTGACATAATATGGAAGTTGTAATTTTACAAAACATATGAGTAATAATTAATTAAACGAAATTCAATAATAATCATACGCAACTTTCAATTGCTCAATGTTATATAGTCAAATCCCGGTATAACGACCGATATGTTGTCAGACCCATTCGATAAATCGTAAAACTCGTTATTTCTAGATTTATTTTTGTATTAAGTGTATTTAGTGATGTGGTGTGATGTCCAAAATTTGTACATCTTTTGTAGTGTTTATTAATTGTTCTTAGCAAGCCTTCAATGAAAGGGATTTTATTTCTAAAAATGCTTCTAAAATGTTCATGTTTTTTTACAACAACACTTTCCAAATCAATTCGGGATTACTAATTTTCTGTTGATGCTTTCCGTAATTTTACACTAAATCTACTAAGTCTACAATTATAATGCCCTTTTGTATTTCAATGAATATGGTTTTTAATTAACTGGAATATTTTATTTGCTATAGTGGAGAAATCAACATTAAAACTACTTTTCTACACCTCACTTTTTGTAGATCGAAAATTTGTTGAGCCATTCTTGATAGCTTGATAGCTTACTGGGCCTAATGGTATACCAGCACTGGTCTTGAAGCAGTTCTTTGATGCTAGCTCGTCCATTATATAACATTTTCAGCACTTTATATCGAGCAAGGAAATTGCCTGTATATTGGTAAGTTGTTAATTTGATGTCAATTTCTAAAAAGGGAAAAGCTAACTAATCTGAAAATTACCGCCCAATAGCAATTTGATTTGAAATTTCCAAAGTTATAGAGAGCATGGTTAACTAGCATCTTGCTAAATACTTAGAGTTCAGCAATCTACTCAGGGACCGGTAGTATTGCTTTCGTAGAGGACACCCGACGGGAGACTTGCTAGCCTTCCCATCGGAAAAATGGTGTCGTTCCATTCACCGTTTTGGCGAAAGTAATGTGAAGGCTCCAGATATTTCTAAGACGTTCAATGGGGTGTGGCATGGTGTCCTTTTATCAAAACTTTTTCCCTTTGGTGTCAGTAATAACTTCTTTTGATTAATATCAAACTTTCTCAGAGATCGCACTATATGAATTCTTGTAGATGGAATCTCATTAAACGCAAGGCTCCTAATTTTCTCCTACTCTATTTTTTTATTTTTCTAAACGATTTTATACGTTAAACTTTCAACCATATCTATTCTTTTACGCATGACAGCAACATTTGCCATTCATACTCATTCAATTATAGACCAAACATGTCAGAGATTGGGACAAAGATGAAAAAATGAATGTTACGCTTAAACAAGATCCTGTCACAATGTTTGAGTGGGGATGTGCGAATATAGTCGTTTATAATGTACGCAAGACTCAATGTTGTAAGTTAACAATACTTCACTCCATTTGATCTTCTTACTAAGTGCACAACTTTTATCCGAAGATACTTATCGGTGAAGGTATCCAGTATTCAGCTCCATTAACTCGTCACAATGTGGGTTGTGTTTCACTGTTCTAGCGATACTACAATGTGCTCTGCAGAAATTAGGGAATTTGTTCCAGAAACCTGTAACTTCTGCGGTAAGGATTCATAAAAACGTGGTAGGCAGGTCAATGGATCGCACAACATATTACAAACAAAATTTGTTCTTAACCCTTTGTCGACCGACTATACTTATAAGTATCCCAACAACAACGAGCTTTCAAAATGAAAACAAAACATATTTTGACCTTTTTTGACCAAAAGTAGTTTGAAATACACTATCATCTTTGGAATAATATATTTTTTTGCCTATTGGCAACCTTGCTTACCATAAGTAACGGTGAAGTATCTCATATTCTTATTGTGGTGTTTGTTAATGTTGTAATGATAAAAAATACTGTTTCGTAAAATACCATGGAATAGACTTGAAATAGAAAATTTTATAAAAGTTACAAAACTAATCAATGTATTAATAAAATTTAAACAAAAATCTATGAGTCTTTTTATGTTTTGGATGATGCTGAACCAATGGTACTTAAAAGTACCAGGACCCCCACAAAGTTACAATTTTGTAAATAATTTTCTGAAGTCCTTATTTTCAATATTTAATAAAAAAATAAAACATTTTCAAAGATTTAAAGCCTTGGTCCACAAGGGGTTAAGCCGTACAGTCCGTATGAGAAATGAGCTTCCTGCTCAAGCCTTTCCTGTCATTTTCAATAAAAAAAATTCAATTCAAATGTCCACAAGAACCACTCCTTCTATCTTAAGAAGTGAGATCGAAAAACACACTTTTTTCCTTAAAACATTTAACCCAAGAATTATTTGATTTTTTTTAACAAGTTACCTTTGAAAAGTATGTCAGTTATTATGTTTAATATCAATTATGTTCCTTTGTTATTAATCTGATTAAAATAAGTAACGAGAAAAAATGGAGTACAAAACGTTAGTTAAACAATTAAAGGTCTACCGTCAAACTCTTTCCAATGCAATTAAACATTACAGGGAAAACTTGTCCGTTGATTGAAAACCTGGTTCAGATAAAGGGAATGGTCCACATGATGTTTCTAAAGCCAATAAATAGAAAGGGTTTTCAAAAGAGCTCCCAACACATCCGGTAGGAAATCAGTCCGGTTAGCTCAGTACTCCGATTATTTGGTACGAAAAGTTAGAGCCATTGCATGTTTAAAAGCAAACAAGGCTCAAAAAGTTCCTCTGAAAAAGGAACTCTGCTAAAAAATACACCTGCTATATAATGGATGACGAAACGTATGTTCTGGAAAATTTTTCTTAGCTTCCGGTTCAATAATTTTATATTATTGATGTTCGAGGGTATGTTGTAGAAAATTGTAAGACCTAAAAGCAGAAAAATATTCCAGAAAGTTCTTGGTATAGCAAACAATGTACAGTTGCGGCAAAAGAAGCCAAAAATTTTGTTACAATGGAATGTTTACAAAAGTAGATGCTTCCATTCATAAGACTTCTTACTGTCTCTACTTATTTTTGCCCTGATTTGGCATCCTGTCACTATTGTAAGCAACGTCTTGTTTGGTACCAAAACAATTATGTGGTATTTGTACGAAGAGAAGCAAATCCTCCAAACTGCCTGGAGCTAGGGCTAGTGGGGAGATATTGGGGTCTTGTTAAAGGTGTCCAAAAGTGTGGTAGATTTTAAACGGAGATGGATTACCAGTTTGAACAAAGTGACAGAAAGCACTATAAAGATCTTAGTGGCAGAATTTCCGGAAGAGGTTCAAATATTCATCACTAGTGATTAGAACTATAAAAAAATATTTTTTTGTAAGTTGTAATAATAACACTGGTCAGCTAAATTTTGTAACAAGAAATGTACTTACTCATCATCATTCGAACACCATAATTATTTTGATTTGATCTGGTCTAGTTTTTGTGTTACAGCCAGTGCTGCAATATGTAAAGATTTTAAATTCTCCTGCATAGTTATACAAGCAGAAAGAAAATAATAAAAGCAAAAACTGCTCTAAGTTGCGATCGGTCAGCTACGCAAGAAGCAATTGAAACGATTCATTTCAAGAAAATTTCTTATCTAATAGTCAAATCTGCTATTTCATAAAGATCTCATTGATTTGATACGTGACTTAAATTTGTCCAAACAACAGACAGAACTTTAGGCCTCGCGATTAATGGGATCGAATTTATTAAAATCCGAATCCAGAATATGTTGCTATCGTAATCAAATGAAGAGCTAACATGTTTTTGCACAAGATGCTCAGTTAATATTTTGTAATAATGATTTTGGCAGAAGAGTGACGTTTGTTTATCAATTGTAGGAATGTACGTTTAAAAAAGGAAGTGTCTTACACTAGGACAAGCAAATATTGAAAATACTTCTTAGTACAGCCTGATAATATATTTTTACCATATTTACACATAAGGCTTCGGCTTATGAGAAACTTCCTGAAAGCTATATATAATAGGGATGATGGCTTTTTATATTTGAAAGCAAAATTTCGTAAACAGAGTAATGTAAAAATTAATGAAGGCTATTTAAAGGAAAACTTAGGGATTGAGAAAAATAAACCTGGAAATCCTTAACAAAAGAGACTTTAAATTTTCTCGGAAGATCAAGCGACTTTAAAAGTATTCTCGCGGAGATGTTATCTACTTATACCGATTTTGGCTATAATATGTCGTTGAAAATACATTTACTACATTCATGTTTAGATTTCCTTCCTAGTAAGTTGGGAGCCGTCAGCGATGAACACGATGAAATATTCTACCAATAAATTTTAATCAGAGAAAAACGATATCAAGGCCAGTGGGGTAAATGGATGCTGGCGTGCTACTGTTGGACATTACAAAGAGACATTCCTTAAGCAAAATACAGAAGAAAATCATAAAGATACATTCACGTTTATATTACATTATAAAATCTGTGATTTTCTAACATAGAATAAAATCAAATTATGAAAGAACTATTTGCATTTAAAACATTCTAATTATATTTCTGTTATCCTTATCTACATTCCAAGCATAATTATTCCAAAATTTTCTTGTTACATGCAAATAGTGTTGTTTTGTTGACCAGTGTAATTTCAATCAAATAAAAAAATCAATTTTCTTAGTTAAAACACGATATATTGTATGAGTAGGAGTCATCCCCTAAGTGCAGGGCAAAACAAAAAAAGTAATGAAACAACTCTTTAAAATATTCTACATATAGCTAGAAATATCTTACTATAATTGTAAAAAATATATTTTTATTACTTAACCTTCTTAGGGTCTTCAAATTTATTTGACCCAAATAGAAAATATATATATTTTTTTTTCCAAAATTTTATTTATTTTTTTAACCTAACGTAGTTGTTGACATTTGATATTAAATAAAAATCAGCCACTCACTTTTAGCATAAAATTAAATTTTAATTTCAAAATGGGACGTTAAAAAATAAATCATTAAAACCATTATAAATATTTCAACTGAGAGTATGAGTGATATTTAATTAAACGAAATTCCATATTAATCATACGCAGTCATAAACTTATATACATACATTAAATTGCATAAAAAATGTAAATATTCTACAAACAGCTGAAAAAAAATCACAAACTATTTAATAAACAGTTATTACAGTAATTCTGTACTCATTATTTTTACCCCTCTATTTCACAGCCTCTTTTATAATTATTTAATTAAAATGATTTTATACAAAGTTCTTGTTTTTTTTTCCACATAACATTTCATTAAACTAATTTATTAGCTAAAAATACTTGAAAACTACAAGTAGTTTTTATGCAATATGTAATTTTTTGTTTTTGTTGTTGCAAACAAACATACACACGCATTTTTAATTAAATAGATCAATTATGTATAATTACACAACCCTAAACATACAAAATAAATTTTAATTTATTTGAATAGGTCGCCAGCACAGAGATAAAAAAAAAATATGAATTCGATTATAAATTGGCAACCAAAAACAGACCATTGGTCAAAAAATACTAAGTTATTGAATTAGAATGCAATTAAATTATACGACATACCAACAGATATACCTACTACTGAATGCCACTTTTCAATATAAATATAAGGATGGCCCTTGTTTTGAAAATTTTCGATGCTCGATGGTTCCAAACGCGGATACAGTTTAGAGGTTGGAAAAATCGAGACAAATTTTAAAAAATTTAAAATACTTTTTTCGATTCTAATAAACACTAAATGAGGATTAAATCTGGAAATTCTGATAGTTGCCCATATTATGGGTTAGTGTGGGGACATATTTGATATGAACGGATTTCGATTAATTTTTGATTTTAGTCACAAATTTGTTAAAGTTATATTTTAAAGCCAATTTTCTAATATTTAATTTGAAATTTCTAGGATATTCAGGGCTCAAAGCTGACCACGATATCAATATAAGACTTCTGCACCAAAAACATTTCGAAGTATAGAAAAAATTTAGACCCTGAGAGCATCGAAAGTATGAAAAGTGTAAAATAAGGGCCAACCTATTAAGCCTGCATACATACACTTTCAGTTTATAAACAGTCATTCAGTTGCGAAAAAAAAAGAAATAAATAAATTGTATTGAATTTACACCATATAAAATTGCCATTAAAACAAAAATTACATGAAATTATTTTTGTTTAATGGAATTTAAATTTATGATGAGGTTTATTTTTTGTTGTTTGCACAATGAAAATTTATTTAAATATTTTGCGTACGTGTATGTTTTGTATGCGGTTGTACGCATGCATATATTGTCTGACAATGTGTGCTGTAGTTAATAAAATGTAATTGGTAAAACAAAAACTAAATGTATTGAACAGAGTTGTTAAATAATTGGGTCATTAGGAGTATAAATTATAACTAGTAATACCAACTTAATATAAGTGCTGGTTTAGTTGAAATAACTGAAAAATAATTTGTGTACCATATCAAAATAAAGGGTGTTTCCAACAAGAACTTTGTTTTCTAAAATAAAATAAAGCAAACAATTTAGATGAAGATGATTCAAATTTGTATTGTATTACGAAGAGAAAAGTTCGGTAATTATGAATGAAAAATGGTATATAGCAAATGTCCACCACGAGCACATTTTTAGTCACTTTTCTGGCAAAATGGCGGATCTATTTCGTTAATCTCACAACGGATTTTGAGTTTTAAGGCTGCAATCAATTCGAGTGGCTCTGTATAGATTCTATCTTTAACATAGCCCCACAAACAAAATAATCCAGTGGTGTTAAATCACACGATCTGGCTGGCCACTTAACAGTTGATTTTTTTGAAATTATGCGATCGGGAATTTAGGTTTGCTATAAATTAATCGTTTCATTGGCTGTATGACAAGTGGCAACGTCCTGTTGAAACCACATGTCAGTGATATTCACGTCATCAATAATAGGCCAAAATTTAAATGCTAACATCTCGCAATAACGTGATTCATTGACCGTTACCGTATTTTCAGCCTCATTTTCGAAAAAAAAACTGCCCAATCACACCTCCATACCACATAGCGCACCATACAGTGAAACGTTGATCATGCAAAGTCTTCTCAATAATCGCTTTAGGATTTTCAGAAGCCCAAATGCGGCACTTTTGCCTGTTGACATACCTTGACAAGTGAAAATGGGCTTCGTCTGAAAAAAATAGTTTTTCAGATAAAACAGCGAAATGTAGCTTTAACAGAACCACCATTTTCATAGTGGCTTTTAATTATTTTAATGGGATTTTCGAGCGAAATTGAATTCATTGTAATAATTTCCAATTCATCTACTATGAATACGTCAAAACAATTGAAAAAAAAAGTTATTGTTGAAAAATCCTGTACTTATATATTTATTTAAGAGAGTAGAGTGGTGTTTAATGACTTCAAACAAACATGTGATATCAAAGATGTAGATCAAACACTATTAAACACTTCCGAAAACTACATTTGTATTCTACAATATCAGTCATTTATAATAGTACTTGTAGGCAGCCTTTTAACCCTTTCGCTATATTGTATTCATCCAGATGCAATACATTTTTTTCACATCTGATAATTGACAACCAAAAAAACTCCATAGATTATGTTTTTTTTAAGGTCTTTGAAGGAGTTCTCAACAATTTTCTTTAAATCTTTATCTTTTTAAACTAAAATAACATTTTGTTAAGATTCACATGATTGCTGCTATCATATATATGATTGTAGTGTACAAACATATGTTTATGGCAATGAATAATTGTGTCATAATATGTTGTTCTCAGATTATGATAACCTTAAGCCGAGAACAACATAATGTTGTAAGTCCTTCATCATAAAAATGGTTGTCAAAAACATATACTTATTTACTACAATCATATATATGATTGCAACAATCATATACATATGTGATTGCTACAATCATGTGAATCATAACTTTAACATATTGTGGTTACCATAATCATACAAATAATTACGGTGACCATAATATTGTTAAAAAACTTGTAAAAATTTTGAAATGGTTGCAGTAAACATATATAATTATATTTTTTTTTTCGTGTAGGTCCAATTTCTATAAAAAGTTTTAAACATTTGATATCTTAGGTTTCCCAATATAAACTATTAAAGAAAGGGTTAACAACAAATGGTGCTGTAAAACGCAACATTCGATATACTTGTCTACTAATTATTTTCCTATGTAAGGGCTTATCTTCTAACTTCCGCAGTACAGTTTGAAAAAACGTTGATAGTTCTCTCAGTATAATTTTATATCACACAGTAAATTGTATCGAGAAAACTTGAACCTGTCACCCTGTTGTATTAAAAATTTTTGAAGAAATTTCAGAAATTTTAAATAGTTTTTTTGCGACACCTCAAAATAGCAAATAATTCCGATGATGATATTTTGCATACCATTATTCTTGACTTGATAAGACATTAAATCGATTTACAGAAAAAAGTGGTTTTGCTACATCTCTCAAATATCCCTCGGTTTTTTTTATGATGTTTCCCAAATTGCAAGAAAATTTAGATACTTTCACAAAACTAAAAAAAAACTTTTCTTCAGATTTTAATATATAAGGGCTAGCCAATCATTTGTTATTAAATGTAAAAAATAAAATAATTTTTTTAAGCGGCCTTGCTCACAAATCTTTATACTAAACCGAAATAATTTTGGTAACACCATTAAAGAAACTAGTGGCGTTTTCTTTTCTGCCAGAAATTATGTATTCATTCTGCCATTTATCGTGTTCTTTTCAAATAATGTTGCCCTAAATAACCGAAAATATGCTACAATTTTCAACCTCAATTTTAAAAAAGGCTAGAAATTCAGCACTTTTTAAACAGCTGATGTCGTTATTGTTCTTGATGTTCGTTTGTTTAATGAAATAGTTCTTGTAGTTTTTGATTAAGTCTTAAAATGAAAGCAAAAAGTATAGTTTTAAAATATTAGAAGCTACATAAAAGAAAGTTGCATAAATGGAAATGATTTTTGTTCTCTTGTGATCGTTAAAAATGTAATTCGTTATGAGGGTATGTTTAACATTTAATAAATTTTACAAAA
The DNA here is from genome assembly GCA_942486065.2 of Calliphora vomitoria. Lineage (NCBI taxonomy): Eukaryota > Metazoa > Arthropoda > Insecta > Diptera > Calliphoridae > Calliphora > Calliphora vomitoria. The sequence continues at coordinate 108,145,730 of OW818030.2, read as the reverse complement.
TACAAGTATAAAAAATTGTTTTGTTACACAAATTTGGTGTATTTTGATAATGATAACTAGTTACTACCTATATAACTTTGTTATGAGTGATCGTTCCAGTCCAATATTTTATGTAGTTGAGTAGGTTTTTTTATACAGCTTTACAGGGAAATCGAATCGTTTAATCTTAATGACCGATATTTTCTATTGTGGCTGACAATTTTAAGTTGATGTGGCAAAAATTTGGATATTTTAAATGTAATTAATTTGTCTGAACTGACTTTTTTTTGCTAGAACCGAAAAAAATCTTTATATATAATAGAAACATTTGATTGGCTACACATTTGATCAACACGAGAAATCTATATTCTCTGTGTTGGTAACGAACTTTTTCATTTAGCACAGCGTTTTAGTGTGTATGACTGAAAAGCGAGAAGCCAATCCTTTTTTTTATATTAAGTATATTAATTTATATTTTGACATAAACCATTTTTAACGTGCGATGAAATAACTCGTACATGAACCAGTTTCAAACACAGAATGTCTATTTCGATTTTCACACAATTTTTTTTTCGTTTTTTATTATTTTGCAGCTGTTACTTAAGTACATTTGTAAGCGAAACCAGAAAAACTAACCAGCGGTTCAGCCAATAACAAGTAACTATTACTTAGCTTCAATTGTCGACATAACATGTAACGTTTTTACTTGGTAATATCTCAAATAAATCCAAAATTCAGTTTATCAAAATTATTTAATTTGTGCCAATTTTAACTTTGTCAGGCTTTTAATTATTTATAAATTAATTTTCATATAGGATGATTTTACTTCCAAAATGGTTTAAAATTGGAAGTTATTTCTGAAAAAAATTTTTTTTTTTTCAAAATTTCAAAACAGAGATTAAATAAATAGTTGCTTCTTATTAGCACTGGTTCAAATGCGGTTCTTATTGGGAAAATTCTAAAAAATAGTAGTATTTATGAGAATTTCTTCATTATTACAACGTTCGACTATTTTTAATTTTTTAATATAGAAAAATTATTATGATTTTGATGTAGAGTTACTAAAAAATGTTAATAATTGAAAGTTACTAAAATAATCAAAATTTATACATAAATATTCGTAGTTTTTTAATTCTCTAATACTGATCGTTTTGTGTTCACCTGTCTATGATCAGCGATTTTTTTAATTTTAGAGAACTTAGGTTTTTATATGAGCATGAGGAACCAAATATAATCGAATTCAGAATTGATTTCAAAGAATTGTATTTTCCCATTTTTTATGTCAAAGTGTATAACCCAGTTTTAGAAAAGTGAAAGAAAAAACAACTCACATGTAATAATTATGTTTTATTGGAATTCATACAGTACGATAATACTTTTAGTTCATCTCTACCATAATTTTGCGTTAAAAATTGATATTCTTAGCACTATTTCCTCAATCCCTGTTTATAGTACTTAGTAACGATATACTTCCAATTATTGTCATTATTGTATATAGTCTCGTTAAAAAATAAAGTAAAGTAATAACTTAAAACCCGTAATGTTGATTTGAAATTGATTTTAAATTTGTGTCTTTTTTAAAAGAATATGAATAGTAAAAGATTTCTAAAAATCTGTGGAAATTGGTTGAGTTGCGGTAGTTTAAAGTCAGGATGCTCTCTTGTAAGAAAAAATAGAGAAGCCAATTAAATTGTACCACAAAAATTTTCAATAGATTTTTATTTGCTTAACCTTCGTAGAGTCTTGGTCAAATTTTACCCATTTTGAAATTAAAATTTTTGTTTCTCTAAAAGTATATGTGATATGTCTGATATTTTATGAATTTTATTTAATTTTAGATGTCAACAAATATGTTACGTTTCTAAAAAATAAAAAAATCTGTAAAATTGTTTTCACTTAAGGTTTTTTTGGTCATATTTGATCCGAGTTAAAAATCTTGAATTTTTGATACGCACAATTAAGTTAAATGTTTTCAGATTTAACACTGTATTTTTCATCATACTGGCTGAACTTTATAGTTACTTGCATAAAATTTAGAATTCCTCGGGTAAATACCAAAGCTATGTTTTTCTTATACTTCATAATCTCTTCGGTTCAAATTTGACCCATTTTTAAATTAAAATTTAATTTTATCTTAAAATGATATTTTTGATATTTTATGACTTTTATTTAATTTTAAATGTCGACAGGTATGTATAAAAAAATTGCAAAAAAATACATATTTTCTATTTGGGTCAAATTTGACCTGAAATTCACTAACGTCAGTAAATTTGAAGACCCTATGAAGGTTAAGAGGTTTGGAAAGTCACTTTATTATGTTTTTTCACAGAAAGGTAAAAACAAGAATTTAGTGACTAATGATCAATTTAAAGCGTGCGGAAGATTAAAATATATTGAAGAAATTTGTTTTTTTTATAGATTAGACAGTAAATCAGCCATTTCCTAACCGATTTGGAAAAAGTTTGAAAACTAAACAATATTTAGTAAATTTAGAGTTTGTTTGGTGACCTGGTCACTTCATTTGTTTTCGGGTATAATAATTTTTTTTAAGTTTTTTGCGTAAATAGAAATAATGGCGGTTTCTTTTGGAAAATTTTCACTCCTTAAGGCGGATCAATGCACCTCCAGAAGCGGATTTCGAGCTCATTTGTCTGCACAGCAAAAACGGTTGAATATATTGCAAACCTGATTTCACCAGTCGATTTTGAAGCAAACATTAATACAATGGACGTTTTAAACCCCTAAAAAAGTTCAAAAAATCCGCAGCAGGAGTCTCAAGTTAAATATTACAAATATTTAAAGCCATATACATTTTTAATGAATTGTGATAGAAAGAAAATATTGGTACCGTTTTTTTAAGGTTAAAATACATTTTCATCGCGCATGTTTAACAAAAAAATTAAAACCTTTTTTAAGATTTGAGATTGGTGCTCCCTGCTGTGGATTTATTGATCTTTGCAAGGGTTTAAAAAACGTCCATTGTATTAATTTTTTCTGCAGAAATGACTAGTGAAATAAGATTTTCAATACATTCAACAGAATACAGAATAGTGAGCTCATATATCGCATCTTTAGGAGAAATGAGCCTAAGGAGAGTCAATTTTTCAGCCACTATTTTTATTCACGCAAAAACCTTCAAGAAAATGATGATACTCATAAATCAAGTTTTTAAAATTTACACTAATATAATAATGTTTTAAATAAAATAGATAATATTAAAATATTTTAAAAAACAAACTAAAAGCTTATATTTAAAAGCGATTAATCGACATCGTAAAAGATTTTTTAACCAGTTTGCTTTTTACTATGTACAATGTAATACCAATGTAAATTGGCTCTAGCTTGTCATTGTTTGAATTTTAAACTTTAATAATATAGGGTTTTCTCTACGTTTTCTACTAAAAAAGTACTAAAGGAAGTTATCGAGAAAAACTATAAGTATTTTTGATCTTCATGGACTCCCATATACCAGAATTAATATATGTGATAACCTCTACATATTTCACTGTAGCACAGCTCCTTCAAATTAGTCGAATAATTTAGATTTGCAGATGTAAATATTAAAATAACTAGAGTTTCCAATTAATTTTTAACCGAAACGAAACCGCGGTTTTCATGGCCTAAAACCGAAACTGACGATTATTCTTCGGTTTTTACTTTTAATCTATTTTCAGTAAAAAAATGTAAAATTTAGAAATGAGAAACAAACTTGTTCATTCTAAATCATTCAGAATCATGTGTGCTTAATTTTTAATTTTTAGGTTTATTATTATAAAATAGTCAAAAAGTATTATTAGTTGGAAAAAAGTAGCTGTGAGTGCCTTTTATGGATTCTAACTCACTCAGGATCATATGTGTTTAATTTTCATTATTATAGAAATTTCAAAAAATACCATTCGTAGAACAAAAAAATACTAATAATTTTTGTATCCAAAATTGTGTATTCTTTACTCAAAAGCATATCAGCTAAAAAGTTTAATATATAGAAAGTACCATTAGAGGAAAAAGTACCAATTTTCCACATTTGAACCACAAGTTTTAAATCGAAGTAATTTTCTTATTCTAGGTTCAATATTATATTGGAAAATTCAAAAAGTACTATTTAGAGAACGAATAAATACCCCTTAGTTTGGTTTAGTTCTCCATTTTTGGTATCATAATACAACTTAACACCCAATTCTTGATTTTTTCTTTACTGAGAAGCATATTAGCTAAGCTTAATGTATATAAGCTAACTAATTTAATATATTAAAAAGGTACCAATAAAAGAAATAGTACCAATTTTCCTTTATCCTCTTGAACACTCGTCAAGTATGAACTTTAAATTTGTATAGCATTTCCTATATTATCAACTGATTTTGTTTCTATAACACTTAATATTTAATAAATTATCACAAAACCGAACCGAAAGCGATTGGTTTTCAAATTTTTAAAACCGAAACCGCGGGTTTCAAATTCTTCGGTTTTTTGGAAAATGTAAAAATAACGATTCTGGGAATTCTCAAAATTCCAAAATATTTTCTTTTTTTTTGCTTCAAAGTGATAAGTCACGATATTAACACAAACATTTTTAATAGCAAATGCAATATTCTTACGGAATTATAAAGTTTAGTTGCTTATAGTACAAACAACAAAAATACTTTTGTACATTTAGCAAAGAAAAAAGCTAAGGGTTTTTTATTCAAAATAAGCCTCAAAAGATTCGTAATTTTGAGCTTATTCTAAAAAATTTGTTTATAAATGTTTCGCATGTTTTTGATTTTGAGGTTTGTGTATATAATAATTTTCATAATTTTCATTTATTTTTCCCCGAATCTATTGACACAGTTAATCAAAATTATTATTAAGGTTTTGTTCTAAAACTAGAAATTTTTCTTTTTGGAAAAATTGTAGAAAGTTTGTGAGTTTTAATCTCTGGCATGGTATTGGAGTCCTTATTTTTACAATTTTAGATTTGAATGGCCTAATCTATTTCTTTAGAGCTCAAATAATCCGAGAAGTGTCAGATTTTTCAATGCTGTGCCGACGATTTTTAATATCTACATTTGAAAATCATGTTTTTTTTAATTTAAATGCTTAAAAATAACAATTTCAGAATCTTTCTGATCACGCGATCTCTATTTTATGAATATGATCTTAATACCATATAATATATTATTAAATGGCGGTTCTGAAATATTAACTGAGTTCAAATAGAATTAGAAATATAAATTTTTTATGAGGTTTTTAGCATGAAAATACATAATTTTGATTTATTTTTTATTTTAAACTAAAATCATAAATCAATTAACGATTTTATTTATACAACTTTTGGGGCTAAAAAATTGGCAGTTAAATATTTGTATTTTAATTTTTTCTTTGTTTATGAAAAAAAAAAGAAAAAGTAGCTTTAAATCTCTGAAATTATACACTAAATAAAATTGTATTATATATTTATATATTGTATTGTACATTAAACAGTTTTCAACTTACCACAAAACAGAAAACAATATAGAAGTTGTCGAACATACACAAAAGAATCGAACGACAGGATTAAATGGTGATAATTGATTAGCAGGATTTTATTACAAAAAAAAAAAAACCTAATACGAGTAATAATATTAGCAGCGTTAGAAAGAATGAACATGCACAAAATATCAATATGCAATTCAGTAGAGAGTTTTTACACAAAAATTGTTTTTTTGCTGTTGGTTTTAACCACCAACATGAATTTTAATCAAATGTTGTGGTTGCTGTGCAGCTTTATAATTTAGAATCCATAAAATATTTAATTCATACACTTTTATTTAGTTTATGGCGGTTGGTTAATTTACCAGAAAACATACACTTGTTTTGAAAAAAAAAAAAAAAAACTAAAACATTTTATTAGTTTTTGTAATTGGCAGAATTGAAAGGGGCTTAACGTTATGTTATACAGGCCATAGGAATTTATGTTGCTACAATTAATTTTTGAAATTAAAAGAGAAAATGTTTGTAAAGTAGTGATCAATTGAGTTTAAATTGTAGAAATTGTTTTAAAATCAACTAAAATTTTGAATAATTTTTGAAGAATTTAAACTTTAAATTTTATGAAATATTTCAAATAGTGTTTCTTTTGTAGTTTGTTTTATATAGTTATGTTCAATATATTTTCTGTTCACTTGCTTTTTAAAGACTTGAATTTATGGCAACACTTTAACACACTTATCTGTATTAGAATTAAATTTTTTGTTCGAATTTATTTTTCTTTACATTTTTTTTACGGCCACGTTAACAAACACATCTTTATCACACCACTCGCGTTTCATAACTGGTCAAGTAAACGTTTAAACTTTCTTTCCCAGAATTCTTGTGCGGAAATTCGTGTGCAGTCATTGTTTTTTTTTATGCTTCTAAATATGCAGCTTTATGTTTGTGAGGTCCTTTTATTTTAAAGCCAAACACTAGTCTTAAAAGTCCTTTACTTTAGCTTAGCTGTTGTAACATTTAGTAATTCTTCTTTGGATTTTTTTATTAAGGATTTTTTTCTATTATTATTTTGTTTAGCTGGAGTCACCACCCGACCACCTACAACACGCAATGACGACTGAAAGAGTCTAAAGATAGTGACGACTTAACGTATGGCTCATTACCAAAAGCGTAATACGAGTAAGAAACTTTCACATACACACTCTTGCAACAGAATGTGGAACAAAGTGAATCGTCATCAAATACGATGTGAAAATTTGTGTTGAACTAAAATTGAAAAGTGCCGAAGACGATGTTGTTGAGGTTGAAGTTGATGATGACGACTCTAAACGAAGTGTTTGTTTAAAATAAATGAGAGAATTTCTTGGGGAGTTTTTGTTACTTGTTTTCGTTTTTTTTTCTAGTTTGAATTAATTTTTGCAAAAAGGCGCAAGAGTATGAGATAATAGTTCGGCAGCAAAGCATCCAAAGAGTGTGTCAGTAAGTCCATTTGCAACACACACATACACTGCCATAAGCTGTAGCATACTTACACGCACACAACATAAAAAAATAACGGCTTTAACAAACTAGTTCAATTGAGAAGAGGCATGCAACACACATTGACAACATTATAAGCACTAATGGCAATGAAACACTACAGCATCCTTTACACGCTCTCTTTTACATATTACACTTTGTCTCTCTCTCTCTCTATAGCTCTCTTTCTCTATAGCTCTCTTTTAACTCTTAACACCAACGACCCATTTTAATGCTCAATAATCCTGGCTGTTTATTATTTTTTCCTGTGCTCATCTTTAAATGTTTATTTTTGCCAGCGCCCGTAAGTCTGTTGTCGACAGTTAACTATTCCGGGATAAATAAAATACAATTATTTGGAGATTTTTCGTTTATTAGTTTATTTCTCTTCCAGTTTGTTTCATTGTGCTTTTACAGTTGAAAAACCATTTCACTGCTAAAATTTTCTTTATTGTTTATTTGCCCCTAAAAACACATACACTGCAAAAACTATTCTAGTTTTAAAATGCCATGAACTATTTAACTGGCTTAAAGTCTATGGCGTACTAAACTTAACAAATGATGGTAAATTCCTTTGAACTCTCTAAAATAAAGAAAGACAGCCATACTAGCCTCAAAGTGGTATAAAATGGAATTGAAATATTTGTTTCCGTTGGCAGCAAAAAAACTCTTGCAAAAAAAAAAATATATATTTTTGTTACAATAAATACAAAAAAGAAATTGTAGTATTTTAGGGATGTGTCTCTGCTTTGAATTGTGTCTTTGTAGTTGTTTGTTTCCAGTTTTTTTTATTGTTAATTTTATTTAAATTTTTAAAGTCATTGTCGTGTCTTTTCTATTTATAGCCTTATAAAAAATATATTGCTATATTTTTATTTTCTCTATGTCATGTTGTTTCAAGATTTCATTATAATTTTTTGTTAATACCGCCAAAATGTGTAATTTTCATTAGAATTTGTCTTATGCTTTTAAGTTTTTGCAAAAGCATATTTCCACGTCTGGTTTACATTTAATTTAAAACGCCAAGAAATTCTTTTAAAGATTTAAGATTTAATTGACACGTACAGATTTTATGTACGATGCACAAGAATTTTGTTACAAATTCTAAAAATCTAAAATGTTTTTTTTTTAATGTTACTAAATATAAGATTTAAATAAATTTTATTGCAAAATTAATTAAAATAAATAAGTTCAAATTTAAAAAGTTATCATTTTAAGGGCAAAAAAAAAAAGAAAAAATAGCCATAGAATTTCTTATACTGGATGAAAATCTTATAACCAAAAAATGGAAGATGGCTTTATGAGATATCTTTTCTTCAAGGACAATTTTTGGTTATATATACTGTGTTCTAAAGCAAATGAGGTTTAGAAAAATAAGTATTTTGAAATTAGGGTACAAAGCCTATTTATGAGATCAATATTGTAAGTATTCAGGCTATTCCTGTACTCACTTTCACCATTCTCCGTATTTTTGGAAGCATAATTACAACAATATTTATATTAAATAAAGTTTCAAAAATTATATAAATAAGGTTAAAAAAATCAAGTGTAAACATTCCAAAAAATACAGTGAATTGTGAAGGTGAGAACTGGAATAGCCCTGATTTTCTATATATTGTCTATCTAAGGAGTGAGATCGTAAAAACCTTAACACACGTTTTTCATTAAAATTTTTAACCCAAGTATTATTTGATTTTGTTTTTGATGAAGTTTCCTTTGAAAAGTATGTCAGTTAATCTGATTAAAATGAGTGATGAGAAAAAATATTTTCAACAAAACCCAACTTGGTCTTATAAAAAGATGGCCAAACAATCAAAGGTCTGCCGTCAAACTGATTTCAGCGTTATTAAGCAGTACCAGGAGAACTTGTCCGTTGATAGAAAACCTGGTTCAGGCAGAAAAAATGGTCCACAAGATGTTTCTAAAGCTAAAAGAATAGAACGCATTTTCAAAAGAGCTCCCAACACATTCGGTAAGAAAGCAGCCCGGTTAGCTCAGTACTCGGACTATTTGGTATGAACAGTTAAAGCCAATGCAGGCTTAAAAAGGTACAAGGCTCAAAAAGTTCCTGAGATGAATTCTGCTATAAATTATATAAAAAAAATATTCCTTGATAATTTTTCAATATTTTTATATTGCTAATGCTCGAGGGAAAGCTATAGAAAAGTTTAGAACCCAAAAACAGAAAATTTTCCTAAAAGTTCTTAATATGGCAAGCAATATGCAGTTGCGGCCAAAGAAGCCAAACATTTATTACAATGGGCTCTATAAATACTGAAATTTACATCAAGTGTTTACAAAAGAGGATGCTTCCATTCATAACACTTCTTAAAGTGTTTAATTATTTTTGGCCTGATTTTATATTCTGTCGCTATGGAAAACAAAATCTTGAGTGGTTCAAGAACAATAATGTGGTATTTGTACCTTCTGCCTGGAGCTAAGGCCAGTGGAGAGATATTGGGTTCTTGATAAAGGAACATTGAAGAGCACAAAAAAGGTGTCCAAAAGTGTGGTAGATTTTAAAAGGATATAGACTACCTGTACGAACAAAGTGACAGAAAGCTCAATAAATATTTTACACAACGTGTTTCTACAATACATAGAACAATTCTAGCGGAGGGACGGCCTGTACCTAGAAATTTTTTTTCGTGAATACAATCTTGGATGAATCTAGTGGATCCTTACATACAAAATACATAAATATTATCAAATATCTAATGAACTATGTTAGAGAAAGCTTTAAATCTTTGAAGCATTTGTTTCGTTACCATGGTACATAATTTGCTGAAAATGTGCCGGATTAGATTGATGGATTAGTATTCAACGAATGTAGTAATTTTCGAATATTTGACGAACAATAATTGTGAAAGTGTTTAAGTTTAGTATGGATGTATTCCTTATCACAGTTCGTAGTTTTGCTAAAATAGACGAGATCGGAATGTATGACCTCCATTAGAAAGAAAATTGTAATTTCGAAAGTCTTTGAATGAATCACTTTTTTATATTTTTGAGATATTTAGCTTAAATAAAGAAAATAGTTGTAATTGAATACCTGGAGAATTATAATACTTAAAAATATAAAAAAAATGATTGAACCATATATATCAAAAAGGATTGAACCAGAACAGTGCATTGGTATCTCGCATAAAAAGTATATAGTTGTGAAGTGTAATTGGTAGAGTCGTAACATATTATGTAAACTACGATAATAACATTGTACTCCTCCCATACAAAGTAAATAATTTTTTTAGAATATCTGGAGAACTATACTGGTGACATTCTGAAAACTTTGCGTGAGTTATTTTGTTGCCATTATACTCAGTTGCGAATAACAACAACTGAACGTAGTTCGGAAAAATGGTTACGTTCCCTCCCATAGAAAGATAATATTCAGTATCGAACATTTTGGGAACTACTATAGACAGAGTTTTCATACTTCGTTAAGCCAGTTCTTTTATAAATATAAATTTGTTGGTAAGGTGCGATACCTTGTCGAAAAATTTAGTTTCCTCCCAAATATAATAAGGCCTTAGTAGAAGATACAAAAAATAATGTATATATCTTTCAAGGACAGTTAAATAAATAAAAAATCTACTTGTTTATCAATTTAATTGATAAACAGCCAATTTTAAAATTTAATGAATTTTTGTTTAATTTTTGTGGTTTTCTTAATTGTTTGTTTATTTTTTTTCACATACTATAAATTAAATGAAGGCCAAATAAAAAGAGCAAAATCTTAATTGCTTAGAATTATTGTTTGTTTAAAAAGCAAATAAATATAGTTATATAGATACATGTGATTGATATATAGTATAAATTTACTTTATTGCAGGTGCTTGTATTATAAACCCTTTGTTTACTTCAACAATTGTGCTAAAATAATTTTAATAAAAGATTTTAAATTTTTAAATATTTCAAATTACATATTTGAATTACAAATAGATTTATTCATAAAATAGATATTATCAAATCAAATATGTTGGAGTTAACTTTGGTTTCAATGTTTTTATATAAAGATTTTTTTCTTGCGAGAGAAAATTTGTATAACGTAAAGTAAATCATAAAAAAAATCTAACATTTTATATCTGACATCTTCATCATGTGCGTAAATATTAAATTTTTTTTGAATTTCGAATGTGCAATACTGAAAATTTGAATCCATCAGATAATGTTAACATTAAATTGGAAGTAAACAGAGAAAATCGTCAATCCAGTTAGCTTTATTAATTTATATCATTAATGTCTAAATATGATTTCTTGCCAGTGGCCGCCACTGATAGCGCGTACACAGGATTCTCAGGTTGTATTTAGGCAGTAACGCATAGACTATTCACTGCCAAATGCTCAATTCGGGCTTAGCTGCATAGACCTAGGACTTTACATATTCCCGGAGAAAATAATCTATTGGCATCAAATCACATGAACGAGGTGGCCAGCTGAAAGGTCCATTTCTTGAAATTATTCATTCGCCAAATATTTCGCTCAGTAAATTTTTGGTATCGCGCGCTATGTTACATGTAGCACCATTCTGCTAAAACCACAAGTCTACAATACTAATGCCTTCCAATTTAGATACAAAAAAGTTAGTAGGGATGTCTCTATATCAATCACCGTTGACTGTAACTTTCTGATCATCGTTACTTATGAAGAAATATGGACCAATGATTACATCGGCAAAGCGCAGCCAAAAGTGAGTTTTTCGGGATGTAATGGTGTTTCGACATTGATTTGAGGATTACCATCGCTCCAAATGTAACAATTCTGTTTATTGTTATAGTCATTTAAAGTATGCTTCATCATTGAGCAAAATTTTCAAATGTAATTCTGGGTCAATAGCGATGTTTCACCATATGTACGACACGGGCGATGATGGGAAGGATTCAATTCCTTTACGTGTTGAATTTTGAAAGCACGTAAACCAACACAGAAGCTTAATTGTGGATCACGATGACGAGTTAAAACATTTGGATCATCATCAGCACTGCGCTGTTTCGTGAGCACTGTACAGCGTCTTTCGGGAATTATCGTTCATATTAAAACATCGAGAGGCTGCCAATTTAAAGTTCCCACTCTAAAATAAACATCACTTTGTAAGAAAAGTTTTAGTGAAAATAAAAACTATGTGACTTTTCTTCTAGAGTTATTGTTACTGAACCGAAAAAATTATGTTGTTGTATTGGCGAATTCAAAACAAACATTTAACATATAATCCTTAAAACTAAACAACATCTCTATAACGCCACTGTCTTTATCTGTAAATTAACATGTTTCGTTCCCAAAGAATTCCTCTGTTTCATTTAAATATCTCTTACAGGATACGTTTCACATACCAAAACATACCAGAGAGAGAGAGCATCAGTACTTCTAGCCACTGCGCATGTTCAAATAATGTTACATAAAATTCCGTTACAAGTTAAATGTTTCACAAATGATGGTTCGGTTCAGTTGTTGTTACCATATTGTAATGATAACAACAAGTGCATGAATGAGTAAATGTTGCACTTAGTGGCAGTAATCCACAAGAACAAACCTATAAATTACGTTAATTTTTTGTGTAAGGATTTATGGTACACTGTCAATGCCCTTTGGCCGAAGGATGTTTCTTCTTTTTGTTTTGGAAAAGGGTGTAGATAACTCGACATAAGTTTATTCTACTATTTCTACTTTATTGTAAAAACCAATAAAAGGAATTTTAACAAAAAAAGTCTGCAAAGTAAAGAAATTGATGATTTATATTAAAATAATACAAAAAAAACTGAATGAAAAGAATAAAAAACGTAAAGAAATGTTAATAATCTCATTGTTCAATTCCCAAACTTTTGCTTTTTTTTTTGTCGGTCGGCTTAAACTATTTTCCTGAAATGCTGCCTGCTTGTCTGTCTATTTATTGGCATGAACATTTTAAATTGGCCGTATCTAAAACTTTTGATGTTTAACTTAAATTTTAATGAATTGAGTAAATGACTATAGCAGGGGAGTTAAAGGAAAAACTGGCCTTGTCTTATGTGGTTGAAAATAAGTATAAATTTAATTCCTCTCTGATTTTCCTTTATATTTTAAAATTGTTTTTTTTTTTTTTGTAAAACATTCCTGCTGAGACACCACATGTGGTCAGACCAAATTAATGGTATGACCACCACATATTTAGGCAACATCATCATCATCTATCTACTCGTACATCTACAATTCACATCGTCATTCACATTGTCATGGCGTTTGTTGTTAAACATACATACATTTATTGAGGAGGTAGAATGTATGTTTTGTACGAGGATTGTGTAATTATATTGGGAAACAAATTCTAGTAAAATTCAAGTCAGGTTTTTTAGTTTCAATAAAACATAGATTTTTTTTAGTTTTTTATCTAAAAGTAGATATTCTGGGAAAGTTGTTTGTGAAAACATTAAATATATGAAGGAAATTTATACTTAAATTTATGCACACTAATAAACTAAAAAATTTGTATACTTTTTTGAATATAAAGGTTAAGATAAATGTTTTATAGTAATATTTATTAAATTATAAGTAGATCTGAATTAACTACCTACACACCAAAGGTTTTGTCCACAACATTGATGACCGAGAAAAATTGGAAAAATCAAAATGATCCGCCCACTTTTACGTCCAGCTCCCACGAAGTGAAAATTAAATTTTGACATACGGCATTGATTTTTTTGTACGTAGCATTCCTATACACTCAGAACCATTTGGGTGAAATTTGAAAAATATCCGCCCATTTTTAAGCTCACTTCCCATACAACTTGTATTGATAAAGTGGAATAACTCCCTTGATTTTTAATAATCAACTCAATTTTCGCAAAACATAAATATTATAATTGTAGAATGGGTTCCTGAAAATTTATAACTGATCCGACCAATTTTACGCCCATCTGCCATAGAAAAAAACGAATAGAAAAAACGTGAATATGTAATTTAAGCAGAGTCTTTAATAATTTTTTAACATCATTATCGTAATCCAATTTTCTTGATTTGCAGCTTTGAGCGAAATCTATTTATAAATGGGTCTGAAGACAATAAAAGATTATGCATTTAATCTTCATTAGTGGCTACACGTCCAATTCTTCGCGAATGATGTAATCTAAGGCTCTATATTCGTTATTCCTCACTTCCTGAGCTTCCTCGAACAGCATACCTGATATAAATAATCAATTAAAATGTTAAAAATAAAAATGAAATCATTGAATAAGGGCATTTAGATAGAGACATACCTATTGGCAGAATAGCATTTGCTATAATTTTGCTACCATGCACCAGAATCTTCTGCACAGTTACAGGCAAGTGTACCAGCCCTTGAGATCAACAAAAAAACTTGGCACTATCCATGCAGTATATATGCAATTTGTTAGTGTCGATCACGATTTGTTGCATATGGATTCCGAGACAAAAGAACTGCTAATCTTTTGAGGACAAGAACGAATCAAGCCTATATTGGATACTCTGTTGCAAAGTGAAGCGCATCACAGAGAGAGCGTTCTGCATCGATCAAAGCAAAAAGTTGTTGGACTGGGCATGGTCTGAACTATAAAGCGGGTGAGGCAAAACTTTCCAACCACTTCATTCTAAATACTTTTTAACAAGTATTGCAACATGTGGCTGAGCATTGTCATGTTGGAGTATTACGGTTTCATGTCTGGCTGCATATTCTGGGCTCGCTTCAGACGAGTCAGTTGCGTTCAATACAGGTTTCCTGTGATGGTCTGGCTCGATTTCAGCAACTCATAATAGATACGACCCTTTTAGTTCCACCAAATACAGAGCAGTACCTTAGAGCCATGTATATTTGGGTTTGGTGTCTATTCGGGTGGTCGGTCAGGCTTCTCTTACGCTTCGAGGTAAGGTAATGATTCCATTTTCCATCGCCAGTAATGATTAGGTGAAAAAATTATTTTCTTGTATAGTGTTCAAGAAGCATCACAGACGTACAAAATTGCCTTTCTAAGTCTCTCAGCTCCAGTTCATATGTTACCCAATTATGCTGGTTTTGGATAAATCATGCTACTTGCAAACATTTTGAAATTATTTATTGAGTAGCTCCCAATGATCTTGCAACTTCTTGTTGAGTTTTACAGCAATCTTCATGGAGTAATACCTCCAATTTTTGGTCTTCGATCTGGTTGGCTGGGCGATCTTTGTCTTCCGTGTTAAAATCAGCACTTGTGAACCGCACAAACCAACTCTCGCATATAGAAACCAATAGAACACATTCACAATAGGCTTCGGTTGGCATTCGGTGTGCTTCAGCGACACTTTTTTTCAAATTAAAGAAGTAAAGCAAAACATTCCGCATATCATGTTTTGTCGGCAGAAAATTCGACATTTTTGAAAAATTTTCTTAGTTCAATAACTAAGAGAGAATAAATGAAAGATATGTACCCATCAAAATGACGTATAAGAAATTAAAAACAAAAACCATTTGTCAAAGATTTGTGTAGCCCTATGAGCTAATATCTATCAAAAATTAGCTTTCCGTCATACTTTAGCACACGCTCTTTCACCCACAACTCGAAATATTAAATAAAAAGTGCAACCGATTTTGCACAAATTTTCAATGTTTGATTTTTACACGACGTATAACAATTTTGAGCCTTGACAGCATCCTTCATCTCAAAGACGTCTAGAGTATGTGGTATCTGAACATTTTCTTATGGGGCGACATTTACAGTGGTCATGGTGTAAGAGTTGACTGTAATGAGTATAACGAATCTTAGTAGAGTTTTAGTGAGAAGTAGAATAACTTCAAATAAAGGCATATTAAATAATATTACCAACCAACGATATCAAAAGCCACCACTTTAGTTCTTATACATATCAGCCCTCGTTTCTTTGACACCCTCCTAATTCCGTCTATTTTTTTTTTTTTTTCTCAGTCCAATTCAATGAGTGTTTCTTGGTCGACATTTGTAAAAAACATACTTAATATTCTGTACAAATACATGATCATATATTAACGTCTGATAAGAAATTCTCTTACATTGCGTACGTACACTTGTTATGATGTCTGTGTTAGTAAAAAAAAAAAATTAAATAAAATGAAGTCAATGTAAAAATTTGAACACATACACGTATTCTTAAATACGTGTAGGTGTTTTATTAAGAGATTTTATTTAGTTTTATTTTGACAGTGACATGTGAATTATTTATATTTCGACTTCATACAGGACATCAACAGTATTTACCGCAAACTTTTTGGGGTTTTCCCACCTAAATAAGGTCTAGTTACTGTGGGTACTATACTGAGAAGTTTTTGTGATTTTCTTTGCAGTACATCAAATAATTTATAAAAAGTTTGAGTTTCAAATAATGTCAAATCAGAAACTGTTAGTATTCTTTAGGATTGCTAAATTTGATAGAAGAAAATTCTAGTCATTTATTTTAAAGTTTGCAGGACTTAAAAAAATGTTGTATAATATTTTGGTGCTGAATGACTTGTGAGTGTTCAAAAATTAAATTCTTATAAAATTCTATAATAGGGATAGAAGAAAAAAATTCAATTCAAACAATTAATAGTGTTATATCCGACTATGCCGAATCTTATATACTTACCATCAACATGTGACAATAAAATATTTTTCTATATAGGGAACTCAGAACTAATTTGTGCAAACTTTTATCAGGATTGCCGCAAAATCAACATTATTCCTGTAGGACAGTTGTATGTATGGGGGCTTGGTGAAATCATGGACAGATATTGTCTATTTGCTATACCAAACACACCAACAGAGAGTATTTGTGAAAAATTTCAGCCCGGTAGCTCATTTCGTTAGCGCTCTATTAATTAACAATCAGTGGAACGGACATATCTAGATCATCTTAAGTAGAATTTCACAAGAACCTAGAATATATATATTTTTGTAGGTCTGCGATGAATATGTCGATGTGTTACAAACGGAATGATTGAATCAATGTACCCCCATCTTTTTGATGGTGAGTATAAAAACAAAACTTTGAACCTTTACTTTTTGAATTCGATAATAAATTGAGAGCAACTTTTCTATAGAAAAAGTTGCTCTGATTAAAGACAACTTTTTTCTATAGAAAAGTTGTCTGAATCAGAGCAACTTTTTCTATAGAAAAGTTGTCTGAATCAGAGCAACTTTTTCTATAGAAAAGTTGTCTGAATCAGAGCAACTTTTTCTATAGAAAAGTTGTCTGAATCAGAGCAACTTTTTCTATAGAAAAGTTGTCTGAATCAGAGCAACTTTTTCTATAGAAAAGTTGTCTGAATCAGAGCAACTTTTTCTATAGAAAAGTTGTCTGAATCAGAGCAACTTTTTCTATAGAAAAGTTGTCTGAATCAGAGCAACTTTTTCTATAGAAAAGTTGTCTGAATCAGAGCAACTTTTTCTATAGAAAAGTTGTCTGAATCAGAACAAATTGTCTGTAAGTTGTTTGTAAGTTGTTTAGGGGCAACGGACAAATGATTTCAACATACAGACGGTCAGAAGGACTTGGCTATACCGACTTCGCTATCTATAACGATCCAGAATATATAAAGGGTAGAAGGGGTATCATTCGCCATAGGGGCACATCTGCAAACACCGAATAACTTAAGAACCGAATAATCGATTTTGTTACAATATCAAGTTATGTTTTCATTTATCGAATATTTACCATTTCAGAAAGTTGGAAAGTTTAATTTTACATATGTTGTGAGGCAGCCACGATTAATTGTTTTTCAAAAAGCTGTGAAAATATTTCAGAGTTTGAATTTTTTGTGCTAACTTCTTTAGTTTTTTGTGATACAAAAAAGGATATGTCAATAATAGTGAACAATAAGTAACAAATTTGTTTCCATCATTTGTCACAATTTGTTTAAATTTTTTTTGCTAAGTTATGTGAAACAAACCATTAATATCTTGTTTATTATATATTGTTTTATGAATTAAGGTATAAAACAGTAAGATACGTTTATATTTTTGGATTTTTTTGTTTTATTTAACAAATGACAAATGATGGGGTGGTTTCGCCGTTTTTGGAAAGAAACTGTTAAACGGACACGGACAAGTAGGAAGAGAAAAAACAAACAGAAATAAAAAACACGACCTGATGGTTTGTGGTCTAAATAGGAACTGATTTATTTTCACAAATATTTTTCTTAAGTACTAATTATAAAATTCTTACAACTAAACTATACTAAACACATGTTGGAAATGTGTTTGTCTAAAGCTATTTATATATTGTATTTACCCACACTTAACCTCAGTGTGAGGGAAAATACTTATGATCTTATATTTTACATACACACCTTGCTACCTGCTTGTGTGTGTATGTCAAAGATCGACCATTCTATGAAAATTAAAAGACCAGAGAAAAAAGTACAGTTTCACTAAACTGAACATTCTGCCGGCCTTGAAAGATCATACTCTTTCAAAAATAAGTACAAACATATTTTAATAACTACCCTACAAAAGAAGGTAAACAACATATGCAGCTAGCGGTTGGTTGACACGTTCTGCACAGGACAGTTTTTGATGTGCTGAATGGCGACAAGTAATGACATCTTTTGGCACCTTTATATAATAATACAATTGAGTAGATTGGCTTGATCTACTTTGTATGTTGATATATTTCTAAAGGTTACCCTCTCGTATTAATCCATATGAGAAGATTGGTTTGTTCTTCTATGTATGTGATTATCAGCAAATTGCAAAGGTTGCCTTTCATCTCAATCCATCTGAGAAGATTGGTTTGTTCTTCCGTGTATGCGATTAGAATTCAGCAACTCCTTCTTGCCTTTAAATAGAATGACTTGCAGATATTTCCATGGTTAGGTCATTGTATGCGTTTACCTTTGCATTTTACAATGTTGCCTAAGACCATGTAATACTTGGCCCTTTTGTACCTTCACCGCCTCTTAGCTTTATTGACTTAAGCTTCTTCATCAACGATCAATGCATACTCGTTCCTGGATTTCCGCAACACTTCTTCAACTGGTCACATGTTTCCACCTTCGATGAGAGTCCCTGACTACTTTTATAACTATTTATTTTTCGAATACTTTAACATATTTATGGTTTCTAAATACTTTTATATAATGTAATATTTTTATATGATAATCAAGGATTTTAAATATATTTGTACATATTAATTCGTTTTTTATTTATTATTATTGCATTTTTTTTAATATTATTACAATTTTCATTTAAATTTCATTTCATTTTCATTTATTTTTGTATTATTTTTATGTTTATAAAAACATATTTTTTTTTATTTTTTGTTAGTTATAGATGGATTGTCCATCCTATTATCTTTTGCAGAATTGGATCATTTTCGTTATAATTAGTGGGAAAAGGACGAACATTGTGGATTGACTTTTCAGTTTCCCCATTGCTTGTCCTTACATCCACCATTCTGCATAATCCATCCGAACCCAATATAGTTCGGATGACCCTCCCCACCTCTAGCAAATGAGAGGAGTGTTTTCATCTTTTAGCAAAAAAGATTCTTCTATAAGACGGTGTTCTGGGGTTAGAACATCAAAATCATTCGGATTATCGGACAGAATTTTATTTATTTTTCTTTTCGTTAGCGTTATTTAATTGTTCTTTATTTAGGACACATATTATGCTCTTAACCTTTATCCCACATTTTAGGGAGGCCTTTATTAGAACATCTTGGTTATATGTGACCTTATATTTTTGAGGGTTTTCTTCTTGAAGGATTTACCACGTTTTGGCTTGCCTTCAAAGACTTTTTCCCTTTTTTTCTCGAAGGATTTACCACGTTTTGGTTTGCCTTCAAAGACTTTTGACATGAACCTAGAGGATTTACCAGTCTATTATCACCCTTTGTGATATATTGGTGTGCCTCCAAAGTCTTCGTCTTACTTCTAGAGGATTTATTATTCCTTAATACGCCCTTGCAATATCATGGATTGCCTCTAGAAATACTGAATTTTGTAAAAAATTTAAATTTGACAATCTACTTATGGACGGTCTTTTCATTAATTTTACTTTAAAAATATATAATAACGCTAAGTTGCTCATCCTTTGATAGTAACTTTGAAAATTGTCTATTGCCCTCTCCAATCAATTTTGCTTTTTTGAAAATATTAAAAAAACTTATATATTATTTATTTCAACATGCTGCTCTTTTTTGCAGTATATCAAAAATATAATTTACATGTTTTCTTCAAAATGGGAGTATAAAAGAGTTTCCTATATTTTTTATTCTGTAACATCCTATTTTTCCAATATCTCGCTACATCGTAATAATTACTATAATTTTTATAATAAACAAAATAATCCACCAGTTACTGTTTTAAAAATCCTTACTTCTGGTGGGGTGAAATTTGGATTTCACTTGTGTGTTACCCACTGGTGATCAGCGATCGACCGAAGGTGTATGTTAGATCAACCAGTGAGTGTTTCAAATTCCTTACCACTGGTGGGGGGAATTTGAAATTTCACTGGTATCACGTCGGAGTCACCAAAATGTTAAACGGACACGGACAAGTAGGAAGAGAAAAAACAAACAGAAATAAAAAACACGACGTGATGGTTTGTGGTCTAAATAGGAACTGATTTATTTTCACAAATATTTTTCTTAAGTACTAATTATAAAATTCTTACAACTAAACTATACTAAACACATGTTGGAAATGTGTTTGTCTAAAGCTATTTATATATTGTATTTACCCACACTTAACCTCAGTGTGAGGGAAAATACTTATGATCTTATATTTTACATACACACCTTGCTACCTGCTTGTGTGTGTATGTCAAAGATCGACCATTCTATGAAAATTAAAAGACCAGAGAAAAAAGTACAGTTTCACTAAACTGAACAGAAACATTGTGGATATCGTTGCCTTAATATAGAAAGGCCCTAACTCGTGTTTTTTTCGGAAGCTCAGATTTTCGTTTATTTTGATAAATGGTCCGCTCATATTTATTTAGCCAAAAAAATCTCGATTTAAAACAAACACAAGTTAGGGCCTTTCTATATTAAGGTAACGATATCTAATGATAGATATATGAAAGATCTTTCCAATGACGTGTATAATGCCATAGTATTTTGGGCATACGATGTTTCAAAATCGGCAAAAAAAATGTAACCCATGCTTTTTTTCATCAACAAAATTTGCTTTTTCAAAAGACAATTTTTTTTTTTTCACAAAAAATATTTTCAATCTTTATCTTAAAGTATACACAGAAAAAACAGATTCGTAGTTGCAACCGTATTTCTTGCCAATTGAAAGATTTGTTGCGTACATAGAAGTTTTCGGTTTTATCAACAGAAATTCAATTGATAAAGAAGAATTTTGGTTGAAGCAACCAAAATTTTGATACCCCTTCACAAAAGTTTGTAGCCACAACTGTAAAATTCGGTCACTAAGGCAGAATCACTCGATTGGCAACAAATTCAGTTACTACTACGAATCTGTTTTCTCTGTGTACTTTGGTGAAGTGTATATAAGATTTGGCACAGACGAATATAGCTTCTTACTTCAAATACTAGTTATCTGTGCTTAGAGAAAATGGAAATCATTTGACCATTAAATAAATTTTGCTGACTAACAAGCTGTTTCTATTTATTATATATTTAAAAACTCATTAAAGTACGAAGGTCATATCGGCAAGTTCCTAATTTTGGTGTATTATTTTTATTTATAATAAATAAAGCCTCATGAAGGACATACAATTTATCAGCCTTTATCAGTATGTATCAATATTTTAAACTTATGTCATACATATCTTAGCTTATTGACTTAAAACACAAATTTTCATCAATCAATTTATTAAAACACTTACACACTTATACTATACATTTCAGCTATATTTACACTCCACGTTTAATTTTGATATCCTCGCTCCTTAACAAATTGAACAAGTAAAACCAACGATTTGAAAACAGTTACACAAAAAACTAATAAAATATCAAATATTTATTATCCAGGCCAAATCCTACTCCACTTTAAGCTGCTGACTCAGGTGTAAGAAAACACTTACAAAGTACTTTATTTTTACAACATCATTGTTGTAAACTGATATCCTTCAAATTCGTCAATTATTGTCAAGTAAGTTGTAAAACAAACCATAAAAACAAAACTCTATGAACCAAGACAGGTTTGTTTATATTTTTTTTTAACAAAAAAAAAAGAACTGTAACAAACAAGGAAATTTTAACAAAATTATTAGCAGTTTTTCAGTTTCAAATGAGGCACAAAACAAATTGTTGGTAGGGCTGCAAACGGATATATGTGTGGGAGTTTTACTGGTGTACGTGTAAATTGGTAGCATGTATTATTAATGTTTAGTGGTGTGAATGTGCTTAAGTGTTATTTTTTTCATATAGACATTGGAGCAGGGGTAAAAAAAGTATAAAATTATTTAACTAAAGCATACAGCTGTTTTTTGTTTCCTTATGTTGTTGTTAATAAAATACCTACCAAATAAGCAAGAGTACATAGATGCAAAGGCAATTACAAAGCTATTAGGAAAGTATGTATGTATGCGAAAGTATGAGAAACATTTATTAGAAACCATTGTGTATAAAAAGTATTAACAATAAGACCATTTTACACATACATTTATACTCGTATGCTTATAGAAACACCAACACAAATTGTATTTTATGGTAACAACCAACTTTGTAATTTTTAAACTTTTTCTTATATTTTACCATTTTTTTACCATGAAAACATCCTTATTGTTATTGTAACAAATGTTTTAAAATGAAATTCTTAAAAACAAAATTATGGTTTCTTTAGCTTATTAGAATATAGGCATATTTAATTGTTTTCCCATAGACATTATCAAATATTGTTTAAGGGAAAAAATGGTTTCTTAAAAGAAATTAAATACACATGTCATAATGTCATTTAAGGAAATATCTCAAAATGTTTTAAAACGATGTTAATATCCATAAAACATATTATGTTCCATTATAATTCCTAAGGTCTTCTAAATTTCATAATATAGGCCAACTTTGAATATGCCCTCTGAATTTACTGAGGGCCTGAAAGAAGTAAAAGACGAAAACTCTAAATTTTCTACACTATATGTGAATACAGTGTTGTTTTACTCTAGTTCTAGTACCGCACTATAGAAAATTTTACCACTTTCTTTGGTCAAAATTTAAAAAATTAAAAATAATGTAAAATGTGAGAAAGAAGTGTTTTTATATAAAGTGAAATATTTGTAAATTCATTCATAGATTGTGTAAATCGGGAAAATTTAAGTGAGCTTGGGATGAGCTAATAAAATTAGAAATTAGAAATTTGTTTAGACTTACATACAAATATGTCACTACTACAGGTTAATATATGAAACATTCCGTGCCTATACCAACCAATCCTGGAGCAGTAGGACAAATTGAAAAGTGTCCAGGGCCTTCTGGCCAAAACTGAATGCAAACCCAACCAGAGCACTGACAGAGTTGGATTGATATAATCTCAGGATTCTAGTAGGAGTGATAACCGGTCATTGCACTATTGGAGGCTTCAAAGACAAATGGGATAATCACACAGGTTTTGTGTAGGGTGTACGGGAATGTAAAGGAGCTAGATACAGTAGAGAATATCATGTGCAACTGCCCTAGGTTACAGGGTAATACATTTAAATGGCTAGGAAACTGATTTTGGATGAACTCAGTAATGTTTCTGGCTGTGAACTGAGTAACATACTAGGTTTAATTAGCCTTTTAAGGTGGTGGTAAATTTTACCCTCGCTTTACATTTTCTTAAAATACTCTCTTCCATTGCGCTCTATCAATTTAATTCTCTTAGTATCTTCTCATATCGTGATCGTTGTTACTCAGTTGTGTTTTAGCAGAGCTAGACTTATCAGGAGTGGAGCTACGCACGTGCTGGTGTTAAAATTACCACTCTCAGTATTTACGTAATTTTATCTTTAAAAATATTTTACCACCACATCAGCATAAGTATTTAGTTGAAAAAAATTTACCCCACATCAAAATAAACGTAATTTATTTTGGATATTTGTGGTGTTAACTTTTACATTATTTTTCAGATTTTACCACATGTGAAAGGCGTCAACACAACCAATAGCTCCCTTGATTATTACGAGACAATTGGTAACATTTTGGTCGTATCCCTCTTGGTCGTAAGTTATGCTACATATGCCCGACTAGACTAAAGCGAAAAACTACACATTTTTTTCTTGCAATGTAGTAAGCCAATGTGTATGGTATGCAGCAAACGTATATGCATACACTGTGCACAGATTTTGATGAGTAAAAAACCTCCAAAAAGGATTTATTAAAAGCAAATAATTTTAAAAAAAATATTTTTACTAATTTTTTTTAGTAAAATAACTACCAAGTCATTAACTATGTCCAAAAACTTCACTTCGACAGTTAAAGGTTAGAGGAATAGGATGGTTATTTAAAGGATGTTCTACAGCGATTCAAAAACGTAATGAAGTCTTTCTTTCTCTTTTACTAGGCGGTTTTAGAC
This sequence comes from Calliphora vomitoria, assembly GCA_942486065.2. NCBI lineage: Eukaryota > Metazoa > Arthropoda > Insecta > Diptera > Calliphoridae > Calliphora > Calliphora vomitoria. The sequence continues at coordinate 108,121,345 of OW818030.2, read as the reverse complement.
TACTTTTTTCATTGCAATCTCTCTTCACTGTTTATATAGATGTTACGAGTTGTCTTCATAAAATATGAATGTGAAATGGCACAAGGGTTTTGAAAATGAGCTTATTTTATGGCTTATAACTCTTTCCGGTTTAGTGGTCACCTTTCTAACCACCTTTTCAAGAGTCCTTAAACAATTTTTAGTGACATCTATTGGTATTATGCTTCGGTAAGATTAATACATTAATTTGAAAATATTGTAAACCGCAGTTTTCCCGCATTCAATAAAAATACTCAGAGTATTTATTGTCCATCAAATTCAGTGTTACTTTGTTACTTAGTTTTTGTTTGGTTGGCTTTTACCAAAGTATAACAAGTATTCCGACTCTCTATTTTTTAAAATTACTCTCTCACATATACGGGTACGGTGTGAATTCAACACCCTTGTGAGAGAATTAAACACATCAAAATACTTGAAATTTTGACTACGATTTTCCGACTAAATAAAGGCCGATCCACGTTATTACACTTATATACAATATTATACGATTTTTTAACACTTTGCAGCACATTTTTATTTCCAAAAAGCATTAATTTTGAACAAATGAAAATTTTTATTTTTTTTAATTTTTGACACTCAAATTTATTTGTGGTGGGATTTCAATTATAGAACAGAGTTTACATTTTTGGTATTGAAAATCAACTAAATTGAACCTTAACACAATTTTATAAAACTCTGTAGGCACCAACACATATACATTTTTGTTACTAACACATATTTAGACTTAGGTACTTATTCACTAACACATGCTTAGAGTTAGGTACTGCTGTCAAAGAGTCGGACTACTTGTTATACTTTGGCTTGTACTAACAAAGTAAAATTTTATTCTATACTCTTTGGTAAATAACGTAAGTAATAGAGTGGTTAGATTACCAACCACTGTGTCTGGTCCCAATGCTGCTAGACTTGAGTTACCTGATAACGACTTCTGCAGAAGTTGTCAGAATGAGGTATATGAAGAAACTATTCTACACTTCTTTTGTGATTGTTCGGCACTGGGCGATCTACATAGGTCAGCGATCCTTGAGTACCCTCTCCAGGCTATCGGTGAAGGAACTAAGGTGCATAGATGCCTTTATTTGGGAAAGCAGGTGGTTGATAAGACCGGACTTGCCAATTGCACCTCATGGTGACCCGGCAACTGTCCCATGATGGTCTGCGTTATTTGCTTCTTAACATCTTCTCCTCTTACACCTCCCATTTCTTTCAATATTCTCCTCTTGTCAATTTCACTCCTACTAAATCTATAGAATTCCTTTTCTTCTACTTTTATTTCTCTCTTCTCCCTGTTTTCATTCTCTTTTCAGATATCACAAAGGGAATGATTATTGGACCCAAGTGAGCTGTACTAAACGAAGGTTTTGGATAGCTGCCTGATAATCTAACCTAACTATAACGTGTTTCTCTACATAATATTATGTTACTTTGTAAGGATACTGCGTGTACTCAATGAACTTTCAATTAAAGATAATTTGTTCAAAGATATACTTCGAATGGGAATGTGTCTGCAGTCTTGAACCCGACGAAGAAGAGAATTATTAGGAGCAAGTCGAACTAATGATGGTGCTCGGTGGCATGCCTTCGACGCTACAGTTAATATATGATCAAATTTGGCTGATACTGTTAGTGACTTATCTACGCAAACTACTGTGGTGGAACCAAAATGGTGACAAAACTGTAAATTTGAACAGCCGGTTGAATACACAGAAGGTGGGGGTATACTAAATGATATAACAGAATTGGAGAATGCCTCACCTACACAGGTATTTCGTTTGGTTTGTTGAGAAAATTTTGTCAAAATGATAAGTTTTCAAACAAATTTATATGCTACGAAAATGTTTATCATAATTATTTTGAATGCCATTGGCCGTGGTGGTGAATAAACTAACCACCATATTCCATAATAACCTTTAGCTGTATTTTTATTTTTTTTTTTTATTTTTCATAATATATAAAGCCTAATTATAGTAAAAGTGCAATTGCTTTGATTATAAACTTATACACATAAAACTGTGGCTGAAAGAATAAGCAATGTTTCGATCAAAATACATGAAGCGCAGCTGGTGTCTACTAACTGAAAACTTGGAAGGTCGGAACTAACATTTTAACAAAAACAAAAACTAAAATCTGTTGTGTTATTTTCAATAGCTAGTGTATGTAAAATGTTAAGAGAGACTTAGAAAGGTAAAAACGTAAACCAAATTTCGGGTCGTAGGAACTAATGGTGTACTCTGGTTAAAAAGATTAGGAATACTTAACAACATGTCACTGAACTAACAGATGTCAGTATATTTCAAAGTTTATTACCTTGAGATTTCAAAACACATGGCCCTGAACTAACATAGTTTGCTTTTTATACAACACTATTGATCAGGCTTTAAAACAACTGCAACATGACAGAACTGAATATCCTATGCCCCCAAAGGAACTTGGTGATCACATTGATGTATGGGCTCTAGAAAGGGAAAATCCTGCCATAATGGTCTTTAAGACTGAACTTTTCCATAATCAGAGTAAAAGGTACGATAGGTTTACCAGTACCCGATTTGAAAATGACCTTAAGAAGTAGTATACAAACAAGAGATAGTTCATGCTTTACAAAAGAAAAAAATGGAAAATCGACTAATGTTAATTTTTGAGAATTATTATAGCCTTCACCATGAGTGACCATGAGTCTTTCCATTTGTAATTTCTACATTTTTATATTCCGGATCGTTATAGATATTGAAGTCGATATAGCTATGTCCGTTTGTCCGTCTATATGTTAAAATCAACTTTCCGTAGCCCCCGAATAACTTGCAGTTCAGTTTCTATTAAAACCGAGAAAATCGGCCACACAAATGGCTGAGATATATGTAAGTAAAAAACCAGGTCAACCTAGATTTTAGGCCAATTTTTCTGGATTTCTAAGTCATTAAAATAAACAATATGGATATCTGATGGATATCATGTTAAATATTTAAAAGACCTTTGCTGCCGCATAATTTTGTAAATGTTGAAAAATATTTCTGACACTACATTACAACGCAGGTTGTGAATTGAACAAATATGTCCTGCATTTTGCCTAATATTTTAAAATGGGGATACTATTAGATTCTATGACCCAAAATTAAGTTAAGGTATCTTATTGAATACTGACAGTAAGATTAATGTTTTTTTTTCCTAGATCTTATTTTCAATAATTTTTCAAATTATAACACAGTTTGTGTCGGCAAGAAACCAATCAATTGTAGTAGAGAATGTAAGAAAATATAAAATTACTGTTTATTGTTGGTGTTTTGTTTAAGTTTTGATATTTTTAGAAATAAGCTTGAGTATCAGTAATTCTCATTCACTCTATAGTTTAATTTTTATAATATCTTTAGTTTTTCTAAAGCCATTTGGGAAAAGGTTTATTGATGATCTGCCTTAAGCAAACAGTGAAATCCGCATAGGAACTAGCTTATCTCACAACAATAAATTTCAGTGAATTTATCAATCAAATTTAGAATTTAGTATATGAAAACTATCTTACTAAAATATTAATTTTGTATTCCCAAATAAGCTTTTTATGATTATATGTATATAAAAAATTTCATTAAAGCACAGCTCATAGCATGCAATATTTTGTGTTTTTATGAGTCATATATGTAAACTCTTCATAGCTAGATGGAAGCTCAACAAGTTTTCCGACAATTATAATAACTTGTTAATAATTTCTTTGAAAGTCACTTTATCCCTTACCCAAATGTTTCTATTTTAGCCACATACAGCAGCGTTTAGTATCACTTACAAACAAAGCAACAAAATTACATTAAAAGCCATGTGGCTAAAAATTACATACAAACAACCGAAAAAATTCAGAATGAAAAAGAAGCAAAAATGTGTGAAAAAGTAACCTGCATTGTCCAAAACCACTTCATTCACTGTGTCCCCGGTACCCGTAGCGTATTTACAGACAACACAAACAATAGCAGGGTGTCTGCAGACGGGCGTGTATATTGTTATGGATGACTGTTTTCCTTGAATAAACTTCAATTGGTAGCTGAGCGGAATATTACAGGGTGAGAGGCAGGATAGTGGAAAGAGTAGCGGTAGGTGGTAGTTGTGGTATTACTATTTGTTGTTGTTGTTGCTACTATTACCTACACAAGCAAGTGATGACCGACCGTAAGAGCTGTTGTGATGGTGTGATGAAAACATTGTGCTCAAGAAAATTGTTTAATGTTAGTATGGCATGTCTTCTTTCTCGTCGTCCATTTCTAAGTGTGATTGTGTGTTTGTGTTTAGGTATGAGTGGATATGTAGCTTCATGTAGTATTAGTGTATGACCAGTACTCTTAAAAAATTATATGTATGTAGGTTGGCTAGAAAGTCATTTAAAAAGAAAATATTTTCACTAATCAGATTTAGACATTTAAAAAAAAAAATTATTGTAAAATTAGGAAATTTTTGTATTTTTCTTACTGCCATTTTCACAATGTACGATTAAAAGTTAACGTGAACTTAAATAATTTGGGATAAAAAATTTCCTTTCAACCCATAGGCAACTATGTTTGCCAAGCGAAATGGGGGACTAAATGGCTACACAGGAGGGCAGTTTTTTTTAGAACTACTATAAGGCCATATATTGCAAAAATAAATCAAACAAGTAATTCGCTTCAGCCGAAAATATTTGGTCATCAAAGGCTTAAATATCCAGAAAAATTGGCCTAAAATCGAGGTTGTCCTTGTATCTCTTTGTGAGGCGATTGTGTCGATTTTGAATAGCAATCGATTTTTCGATATATTTATGTATGAATCATGTATGTAAGTTATTTAGGGGCTACGGAAAGTTGATTTCAACATACAGACGGACATGACTATATTCACATCGCTATCTACAACGATCCAGAAAATATATACTTTGTAGGGTTGCAAATGAAAAATGTAGAAATTACAAACAGAATGACAAACTCATGGTGAAGGGTATAATAATTCTCAAAATTTTAAATTAGCAGATTTACCATTTTTACACCCTTCACCTTCGTGAGAAGGGTATATATAAATTTGTCATTCCGTTTGTAATTTCCATAATATAATTTTCCGACCCTATAAAGTATATATATTCTGGATCCTTATAGATAGCGGAGTCGATTAAGCCATATCCGTCTGTCTGTCTGTCTTTCTGTCTGTCCGTCTGTGTGTCTGTCTGTTGAAATCAATTTTCTGAAGACCCCAATTATTTTCGGGATCCAATTCTTCAATAATTCTGTCAGATATGCTTTCGAGAAGTTTGCTATTTAAAATCAGCCAAATCCGTCCATAAATAATGGAGATATGAGCAAAAATCCGAGACAATCTCTGAAAATTTCATAAAAAGAGACAATTTATTGCATTCTTTGACAAAAAAGTAACAAAGCGTATGTGTGGATGTGCGTTGGTTATTGCTTTGCGTATTTTGTTTTTATACCCTTCACCATGAGAGGTATATATAAAGAGAGAGTTGTTTATAATGAGTTTTCATATGAGCAACTCTATAATACGTAAACACTACACACACCCAACATTCTACAATGCAATGGTGCGCAGCCCATTGCACAATTGTGCAAAATCAAATCACACGTATTCTTATGCTCTTACAATTTAGTAGTCGTTGTCCACTCAACGAGACATCTACAAAAACGCATGAGCGCGGGTGTACGACTTTTTCTTTATTTTTTCAGTTTTTGTATTTGTTTGTTTGTAGGTGCACTGAACAAAATAAAGAATTGAATGTGTTGGTGAGACAATTTACTTTTGCGCACCTCTCTTCTACAATGTGGAATGAGATGAAATGAATAAGAATTATAAATCAAACACACGCATGCATAATTTCGTTTATTTTAATTTTTGTTGTTGTTTGTTGTTATTTTTTCAACATACAATTGTGCAAACTAATTGTTGTGTTTATTTGGTTAGTTATCAGTGAGCACTCAACGGGTGAATATGATAATCGGATGTTTTGCAATTGCATCATTGATATAATATTATGATTTTTTTTATTGTTGTTGTTGGTATATGAAGAGTTTTGCATGGGTAAGGGCGATGTACGTAAATATGTATACTTAGGTGAAGGGTATATAAGATTCGGCACATCCGAATTTAGCTCTGTTACTTGTTTTCTTTAATTTCATGCTATGCTATCTATCTCTTGCTTTATGTATTACTTTTTAAACAAGTTCGGGTAGTGGTAAACCTATCGTACCTTTTACTGTGATTGTGCAAAAGTTCAGTCTTAAAGGTAATTATCACAGGATTTTCACCACGCAGAGCCTATTCACCAATGTGATCACCAAGTTCCCTTGGGGGACCAAGGGTAGATAGTTGTATCATGTTGTAGTTGTTCGGCAAAATTCCCTAAATCCTCTGTTTTAACAGTCTGATTAGCCTGGTTTATTCTATTTATTGACATTTAAATAATCTTAAATTCCATGTTCTTATAACTATTTATGAATTTCTTCTACTTTGGAATAGCTTTTAAGATTGCCCTCGCATAGTTATGTATATTTCAATTTTTTTCTTCTTTTTTTGGTTGCGTGTAGTTTTGATTCACTTTCTATTCATGTAGTGCAAAAACGTCGTCTGTGTTTGTTTGTGTTTGAGAGTTTGTATTCTTTTCATTCTTTCCACAACAATCGTTAGCAATTGCTGCAATGTCAAGTTAACAGGATGCTTAACAAATTGTTATTGCAAGTGTTTTGTGTGCACACAACATTTTTGTATTCTTAAGTTTGACATGTCAGACACATCAAGCCGTCCAAATTTAACAAACTCACTTAATAATTGTGTGTGCTTGCGTGTTTTGTAGGTATTGTATTGCACGTAATAGGAGAGAGGATTTATATTTGGGGACTTCAAACAAAAGGAGTTGAAGGTAAAAAATAAACAAAAAACCAAAACGACTTTAATAACAATAATTCATATTAAACATTAAGTCTAATGGCTAAGGATTTGTACCATGGCAAATTAAAAAAATATATCTATAAAATGTGAAATTTTTAAATATTAAAAAAAAAAATAATAATTCAGAAATCACTTCCTAAGGCGCGGTTTAAATTATTATTAACTTTATCCCTCTTTATACATTTTTCAAATATTAAACCCATGTAAATTCCCCAAATCTGTCATTATTTAAATTAACAATGAAGCACAACTTTTTTACCCTAATTTGTCAGTTAGACAGATTGAAATGCTTTTTAAAAATTCAAGTCAGTGAAAGGTATGTAGGTACATAACAATTTGTTTTAAAATTTCCTTCAAAATCTACACAAAAATTACTGAAAGCGTATTTGATAAAAATGATTGCCTTTTGATTAAGATACAAAATAATTGATTGATTACAATGGTTGAAATAAAAATTTGATTCATTTATCTTGTAAATGGAATTATTGTAGTTATTTATTTGTTTGATATTTTTTTTTGTTTCTTTTAAACCTTCAAATAACTTTTTAATGATTTTTTTTTTTTCATTTGTATATAAAACAAATTTTAATGATTTTTTAGGCAATAATAACATAGAGCTTCTGGAGCTCTAATATATGGTACATGCAATAAATGGTCATCATAGTTTGGAGAATAAATAACTGAAATTTAGACATTTTAGGCTAATTACATTATCGGTATAAGGAATATGAAAAAAAAACTGTTCATTTAAAAAATATGAAACCGACAGTAATTGCTCATTATTTCTTAAGTGTTTGTAACTTTGATAATAAAGCTAATAATGTTGTGTCAGCGACACTACTTGGAAAAACAAATTGTAAAATTTCAGAATCTGAGGTCGCTTTATTAATTTCCTAGTTAAAAAATTTAAAGAATTATTGAAACAAACATGAGATTTTTGGTGATAATAAATTTATTTAGGTTTTTTGACCAGTATATGCACGCCCCTTAAAAAGGTTAGATGCAAAGGCAACTTTTAAAAACTGACATAAGAATTAAGAATTCCCTCCTGAATAGATCGTTTGATCTCTGGAAGCGATATACAAACCAATCAGTCAATCATATTATTCATTTTTACTCGGCTGAGATCTCAGGCTGAAGAACGCTATCTGTGCACACTTACCTCCGATTAAGAGCTATCAGTGAAGATCTCGATTGGGTTCTCCTGGTTGGATTGCATACAATCACTAATTGCATACAAGACATATTAAACCCCCTATCGAAAAATGGTCCTAGAGTTCGGTAGTTAATTTCCATCCAGGGGAGTCCATTTAGACTGAAGTTGCATGAATGAAGTAGCTAGTAGCAGTCCATATTCCAGTAGCATGAAATTTTATTGCAGCGTTCATAAGGTCAGCATTAATCTAGTTCATAATGCCAAAGAAGGCTTTAAATGGTTTGATGTGAATTGTCATAGTTATCGTCTGATTTTTTATTTTTTTTTTTTTTGTATAACCAACATTTAGGGATACTCCTGTATGCAGTGCATTGTGTTGATGTTACACAGAGAAAACAGATTTGTGATAGCAACCAAATTATTTACCAATCGAATGATTCTATCTTAGTGACCAAATCTTACGGTTATGGATTTGACATTGGCATCATCCTACAGACCTATTAGCTTATTGCCTTTTTTGTCTAAACTATTTGAGAGAATAATCCAAGAGAAAATTCTGACATTCTTAAATAGCCAAAACATTATCCCAGATCATCAATTCGGATTCCGTAAGCAACACGGAAAAATTGAGCAGGTTAACCGCCTAACTGGAGAGATACGAAAATCTTTCGAACTAAAAAAGTACTGTTCGGCAATATTTCTAGATGTTGCTCAGGGTTTGGCATACAGGTCTAATACACAAGATTAAACGTCTTCTGCCTTTTAGTACACACAAAATAATAGAGTCTTACCTATCGGATCGCTTGTTTAGGATAAAATTCGGCGATTATGTGACAAGCGACTAAGCGATCAATGCTGATGTGCCCCAGGGGAGTATTCTAGGACCAACTCTGTACCTATTATACACCTCTGATTTGCCCGAGTCCGAAAAATTAACCATTTCCACCTTTGCAGACGACACTGCAATTCTTAGTTCGCATGTGGACTTAAATGTAGCATCTAGAAACCTTGATAATTATCTCAGGCACGTAGAGACGTGGTTAAGAAGTTGGAGAATACAAGTAAATGAAATCAAAAGCAAGCACATAACGTTTTCACTTAGGAGAGGAAGTTGTCCACCAGTGACCCTGAACTGTGTGAACACCCCACAGTCTGATCACGTTACATACCTTGGCATTCATTTATATAGACGTCTTACTTGGCGTCGGCACATAGAAGCCAAGCGGCTCCACATGAAACTGGCTAATCCACCATCAATCGAAATTAAGCCTTAACTGCAAAGTCATCCTATATAAGACAGTCTTAAACCAATATGGACATACAGAATCCAACTATGGGGAACAGAAAGCAATACCAGAATAGATCTCATACATCCAAAATTCTTAGAACGATGACGGGAGCTACATGGTACATAAGAAATGAGAACATAAACAGAGACTTAGATGTGCCATTGATCAAGGACGAATTTAGAAAAACTCGTGAAGCTAATTTGTTAAAATTACATCATCATCCGAACTCGCTCGCAAGACTACTTACAGTAACTCAAGGCTGCGTAGAGCTGATTTACCACTTATCTAATATACAAAATATGATTCTCCACTGAGAGAACAATAAGTGTTTAGTTATAAGATTTAATTACTTATTGTAAGGCCTATTTATTAAGGGCAGGAACAATATTATAATAAACGTAAAAAAAAATGGCTGCAAAATTTCGGAAGGGGTAACAGAATTTTGGTTGCTTCAACCGAAGTTCTTGTTTATCAAATGATTTTCTGTTGATATAACTGAACGCTTCTATGTATGCATCCGAATCATTTGATTGGCAACAAATTCGGTTGCTATCACGAATCTCTTTTCTCTGTGTAGGAAATAAAGTAATGGAAAGGATGAAAGTGGAAGTAGTGTTTGTTGACGTTTAACTTTTATTGATTAACGTTGACAGGTAGTAGATTCCACATACGTATGATTCGACGAAAAAAAGAATTTTCCCTATAATATGTCGTGCGGTCTATACTCAAATTTATAGCAAATGGATGCGATCTGCGTGATAGTCGTGTACTCCGTATTAAGTATGTGCGCGTATTTCTTATGTCTGCTGAATATAATATTTGTAAAATAAGGATAAGCTGCCCACATTCCGACGATATTCTAAAGTATCGATAAACTGGGTAACAGTTTCATCACCTGAAAGATCAACCGCCCTTCTTTGAACCCGGTTCAGCAGCTCTAGACTTGACCTTGCAGCTTCGGTCCACATGTGGAAATTATATTCCATTTTTGGACGAATGAAGCTAGTTTGTATACAAAGAAGGTCGGAAGGAAGAAATATGTATGATGATTACAACGAAAGTCACACTACATTCTAGTACCTACAATGAAAAGTTTATCTGAAACTCCAACAGTCGATTGTGATGAAATCTTAATACCTTTGTGAGTTAAAAGGCAGCACTGTGAGTCAATTGGCAGCACAGAGCAAGTTTGCAGAAATGTTCCCAATGAAGAATCCGTAATTTTGAGGACAACAAACTGGCTAAGGTACGTAAAGGGTGTTTTTTATAAGCCCGATAGAACGTTAAATTGTAAAGCGTATTCTGAACGCAATTTTGTTGATTTATCAGAATAAACCAGTGACTTTACGCTACTCAAAAGGAAATAATCGAGAGGTGTCAAATCACACGAGCTTTGTTCATTACTCGAAATCAAGTCGTCGCCAAATTTTTGATTTCAATAAATCAACGGCGGGGACCGCAACCATAGCGCCACCCTGTTAAAACCAAAAAACAACTAAGAAAGTATGTTCGGTCAAACCCGACCATATAATAACCTACACTGATTAAATAGGCAAAAACATTTTTCTTTTAAAATTTCAATAATTTATTTTCGTGAATAAATTTCGAAAGTTAGCCTAATATGAGAGCTATGAAATTAGTTGGTTTGATTTATTTCTATATGAAACCAAAATTTTTAAAATATTTATGCTCGTAAAAGTGATTTTCGGAAGCAGGCCTTGTATGGGAGCAATGACTAATTATGGACCGATCATCATAGAATTAGGCGACATGAATTACGTTTATATAGAACTTGGTTGGAGCGAAATTTGCGAAGATACCTATATAAATTAAACAGTGATAACTGATAAAGTTCAATTCCAGGTGGACATTTGAAATAATGGAGTGATTTTAGCCAGTTGCAATAGACTTTTTCCTCCTGCCAACAAAATGTACCTATGTGCCAAATCTGAACGAAGTTTCTTCAAAATTGCGACCTGTACTTTGTGCATAAGGTTTACATGGGCAACCAGCCAGCCATCCATCGAAACGGACAAAGAAATAGGCAGATACACAGTGGTCCAAATGCTTAATTCAGCAAAAGCTAATTTTTTGTATGGTAATATGTTGAAAAGTGTCCATAGTACATAACGGCATATTTTTTTCTTTAAATAGCTACACTAGCATCTTTGTTCAAAAATTTATATCTCAAGTGACATTTAACAGTGCAAGGGAAATTGTCATCAAAAAATAATAAGAACAATTAAAAAAAAATTAATTTGGACTAATTAATATAACAAATGACTTCGCTCCTACTAGTATTTTTTGGCAGTTAGAAGGTGCAAAAAAGTTTTTAGCTGTTCGTAAGTGAGTATTTGAAGAGAAAGTTGGGAGATGTCGTCATAGACTATGCCAATTTTTTTTAAGGATCAGTGTAACCACATCTGATGGTTGTATCTGTCATGTGGGCCATATTAAAATTAACAAGTGTAATGTTTGGCTGACTTAGGCCCTGTAGCGTATTAATTTATAATGTTATACATCACACTACATTGCATCGAGAAGAATGAGATCCCATGTCTTCTAGTTTTCAGGATGATATTCAAATTACAGAAACAATCCATGTACTTAAACGTACATACGTAGAAACCTTTACTACGGATAGTACATCCCTTGAGGCTCCAGCTGCATATAAATTAACTGCAGATAAATTTTAACAGAAGCTGTTTTACCAGTCCATAAAACTAATGCAAGATCGGTTCCTGTTAAAATATCAACACCAAGCACTTCATCCCAATCATTGTCATTAAAAGTACAAGCTGTCAAAAACAAAAAAATCATATAGTTAAACTGGAGAGAAATGAGCCCATTTAGCCATATACAGGGGCAAAAATCAATGCAAATACTGCTATGTTCTCGAAGATGTGGCAAATTGGTTGCCTGCCAGAGTTTAAACCAAAGACAGGCAAGTGTGCTTGACTATGCGGCCAATTCATATTGGAGCCAGAATTCCATCATAAAGAAGCAGATAAAATAGAAGTGACATTGCTATTACCGTACCGGGACCCATAAACGACCATATCATCGTAATACATTTCATGCGATATGAAACATTAAATTTTCCGTTTTTCAATACCTGGAGTGCTTGGTAAAGACTTAGCTTACTAAACGCATAGATCCAATTTTAGTTGGATCGTCTACGGCCTTTATTCTCAGGCCACAACCTCCATGAATTTTGGTTTTAAGATTTTTTGTAGTTATGTATAAGAATTGTTAAAATAAATAAATAATCACCAAGCAAGAAGCTGTTAATAAATAGAATTGAATTGGAAGTTCTGGTGTCTTTTCTCTTAAAAGGGATATTAGCCTGGGAAAAGGGAAAACCAGTTCTACAAGCTCTTTTAATCGCACTTTGTCATCTCGTGAGAATTCGGAACTTGCTCTACAACAAGGAAATATATGGCATATATAAAATCGTAAATTTTGTAATTCGTTTCATATGAGTTCTGAACCTGTTGTGGTAATGGTATAAGTTTTATGTTACGGTGCACGTCTGGATAACAAACAGTAAACTTATTTATCGGATAGTTATAAACTACTTCTATTATTTTGAACATTCGACTCAGATAAGAACTAAGATACAGTAAACTAAACTTAATATATGTAGCTGGGTTTCTAAATTGTATACACGTAAACGATGACCAAATGTTCATCATTTAACATTTCTTAAATTGTTAAATACCACTAATTTTGCTAATTTCTGTTAGTCCTCCTGTATATATATAATTTAAGGTTTGTTTGTCTTATAATTTTCTTTAGTCTTTAGACACCTTTCTAAAACATAATTTATGTATTTCTATGGTTTCTAGGTAATTTACGACCCCCCCCTCTAAAGGAATTTGTGTGGCATGAGCATCGACATCAACAATGAACAATTGTAAATTTATTCAGGGCATTGTTACAGACGAACAAATTTGTTTATCTTACGTCTAGTCTGGTCTTTAATTTGTTCTTTTTTTTTTTTTTGTAGGCGACCTTATAATTTCTTATATTTTTTGTGTTAAATAATCAACAAAAAAATTATTAATATATTTTTGATGGCATTTTTTGGTTTCTTTTCTCTTGCTTTTGTTAACATTTGTTTTTTTTTTTTTCTAATTTTATAATAAATTTCATACTCTTAGACATTAAGCAAACGTCTATATGTATTTGTCTATATATAGAAATCTATGTAAGTGTGTATGTATTGTTGCATGCCACAAGGATGCCTCCTTCATTTTATTATTATTTATGGGCGCATCGTTAATCATCGACATCGACGCATAATAAGGAAATTCATAAGAAATTTATGTGGAAATGAGTTAATTTCCTACTTTTCATAGACAAGCAAATGTATGTATCTAACAAGTGTGTTTTATGTTGTTGTATAAGGGTGTGTGTTTAAGAATGCGCGCCTGTTTTTCTTTGTTGGTAAAATATTATTTGTTACTTGTTATATTGTAGTAGTAGTAATAAATTTAACATTCTACACATGCATGAAATATTGTTTTGTATTCTTAAGTGTAACTAAAGAATGTTAGACATTTTTCTTGAGCAATTTTGCAATTTAAAAGTTTGGTTATGATTTGGTTTTTACAAGATTGTTGTAGTTTATTTACAAACTATTTCAATTTATTTATGTTATCGGTATTGGATATCATAATATATGTGTGAATTAAAATGATTAGTTATGATAATTAAACTATACATTTTAATATTAATAAACGTTATGTATTTGCATTAAATCCACTTAGTTTCCGGAAAACGCTCAGACTGATAACGCAGGAGGAAAGCATTAAATGTTTAAGAAATATTCATAGAATCTGTTATGTTTTTTGAAACAATCTATTAACTCCAAGTTTACAAAAAAATATATATTTTTTGGTCATTAAATGAAACATATAGTTTCGTTTTTACATTATAAAAACGGTGGTTTATTGTAAATAGAAGCGAGTAGTAGTTTACAAATTTGTTAAAATTCTTTATTTAGTAAAATCTACACAACAGTTTAAATACTCACTCTCTTTTAATACACACACTTTAAAAACACACTGGTAATACAGTTGATGTTAACTATAACTGCGCTGTTATACAATGACTGCTCTCGAACTCGCTTATAAAATTTATATGCTAGTAGTTTCATGAATTATCTAACGGACAAAGCCAGAATCTGTTATTTCCATAACGATCAGTTTTTGGCAGCTGTAGTTACCATTTTTCTTTCGACCTATCTGAAAGGATCACCGTTTCTTGGACCAGTGTATACTAGAAGGCTATAGTTGAAATGTCGTGAAGAACACAAATTAAAATATTTATAAAAACTGAAATAACAGTGTTCGTTGTTGAATTTTTTAATAACGTATCGACAAATGCGTGAAGTGTCGCTGAAGCAAACCGATTTCTCACCAAAGTTGGTTTGTGCGGAAGTGGTGATTTTGACAAATATTGCCAGGCCAGTCAAAAACGTTTGAAGACCAATAATAGGAGGCATTACTCCATGAGATTTTTGTCAAACTCAACAAGAGCTTGCAAAGTAATTGGGAGATACTCAGTCAGCAATTTCAAAATGTTTGCAAGCAGCTGGATTCATCTAAAAGCTGAGAAATTGGGTACAATACGAATTAAAGCTGAGATATGTGCATGTTTACTGTAACGATTGCAACATTTTTAACAATACTGTAGTCACAGTAACTTGTGGTAACAATAATATGGTTAATTTACGGTTCACATGATTGTATCAACCATATATATGGTTACAGTAAACAAGTATATGTTTGTGGTAACCATTTATATAATACTAGCTTGACCCGGTGCGCTTCGCTACCGGTTCAGCCGTTTAGTAATTATTGTTTAAGAACTAAAGATACCAATTTTACAAGTTTTCCCCCCTGTTTATCCCTTTTGGTGAAAGTATTGAAAAAAGTTATAGCCTATTGACGCTTCCAAGTAAGGATCTATATAGGTTCCAAATTTCAATAAAATCGATTTAGCAGTTTAGGCGTGTTGCTCAAACAAACCAACAAATAAACAAACAAACAAACTTACAAAGACATTTATATATTTATATGGATTGTTAAAAATGCTGAAATGGTTACAGTAAACATGCACAACTATATTTTTTTTCTGCGTGTAGAAAGACGATTTTGTATGTCTGAAATGCTGCTTGAACGCTATTAAAGAATATCATTTTGGCTCCGAATCATTACCTGCGATGAAAAATTAATCTATTACGATAACCCGAAACATAAGAAATCATATTTGAAGCTCCCGGCGCTAAGGTAATGCTCTGTATTTGGTGGGAGCAAAAGCTTCTTATCTATTATGAGCTGTTGAAATCTGACCAGATTATCACAGGGAACCTCTACCAACAGATTCGCTTGAAGCGAGCATTGGCCGATAAACGCCCAGAATATGCGGACAGACATGAAACCGTAATATTCTATCCTGACAACGTTGCAATACTTGTTAAAAGGTATTTAGAATGCAGTGGTTCGGATGAGTTGCCTGTTTGTTTTGATCGATGCGGAACGCTTTCTCTGGGATACGCTTCACTCTTTAACCCAAAAGATGAACAGTTCTTCCATATGTTCCCAGATTTTTAATAAATTTATATTGTACAAATGTTTCAAAACAGAAGATACAAATCTTAAAAATCCCCAGGACGTCAAATTTTTGAGATATTTATTAAGAAATAAAATACTTCTTAATAAATATCTCAAAAGTTCAAATTTTTCACACATTTTACCAAAGTTGGACTGGCTAAATGATCAAAGCCAGCTCTCGGTTTACAAAGCATAATTACGCGATGCGGGAGTTCTTACTTCGTACTAATACCATAGCTAAAATCTGTAGTTAGCCGACCGAAAGCCGAAGAATTTATCTCGTCGGATTGTATTAATTAGCTAACCCTAACTTATGGAGCCCAACACGTTGGATTACATCCAAAGCATTTATTTTCCCATTATAAGTCGTTAGCCTACCGAGAGCCGAAGCGTTTATCTAGTCAAATCCTCTATTCGTCTATTAACAATCATATCCCAAAGATACAAGGCAGCTCTGTAGTAAAGAAGACTTCAAAGGACGCAGACCTTCAAAGAACCCGGAAAGACTAATTATACCCCGGATGGAAACAAAAAGTGCATCAGAATAAAAAGCAAAAATTTGATTTCCAATAAACAAGATTTTGAAAATACAATATACATATCGCTCATTTGCTGCAACAACGTCATAACTCAAAAAAAGTCGTTTCAAGAAAAATTTTCAACAAATTATGAGATTTCAGAAATAAAACCTGATTAAAATAGTAGATATTAATATCGTTCTAATTTGTATTTATCCCAAATTATTTCTTGTCTAATACACGAGAAAACATGAGTTTTTCTCATGCTAAAAATAATTGACTTTATTGAAAACTGATAAAACTATACGAAAGACTATAGAACGTCGCATTTTCTGCATTACTCAGTTCAAAAACAGGGATTTGAGAAATTTCGAATATTCCCATATAACATTTTTTTCCCAATTTTAAAATATTTTTGTCTTGAAATTTTGTATATAATCACCTCTCCCGATGAGTACATCCACTAAGGGGGTAAAATCGGTATATCTATATCTCCAGAACTTATAAAGCTAGCACAAAAAATCCAACTTAATCTAAATTTATGCAAGAAATAAGTGTGTGGTACGTTTTGTACTTTTAACGGGATAAAATGGTCGAACTCGGGTTTTAATACTTTTTTGTATCCCAGAAAATAAATTTAAATTTTATAAAAAATTACAAATGGACTCTGGCACTATTTTGAAATTTGAACGTACTTCTTTTTGGTACTTTTTTTAAAAAACTAAACAAAATTTTTATCATAAAACCCTTCCATTAATATAGAATTATTATCGTAGTAGCAGACGCCGGGTATCCGCTTATCCGGTTATTCGATTGCGAAGTTTTCGAAATATGTTGAATTGAAAATGTTTTTTGGCTTAGATATCCATGTATCGCATCGTACACTCAAATTTTCTGCACTTAATTTTTAGATGACAAGAAAATAAAGCAATTAACTTTTACACACAATAAATTGGGTACAAAAATTTTTGTATTTTTCTCTTTTCATGAGAGCAGTCCTAGGAAACTGATTTTGGCTTTTTTAAAACGTCAAAAATGTCACCTTCGTATACTTTGTAGTCTCTTACTAGCCTTCATACAGAAATGTTGTGTTGCGCTAGTTTTCAACAAACGTTTTTTCAGCCAAATTTTTTATTTAACAAATTTTGTTTTCACCCTTCTTTTTTCTCACCAAAAATCATGGAATTCTTACTTGTTTTTAAATAGATTTCTACCCATGTATTTTGTAATCCTTATCATGATTAACCATTAATATCATATTTATCTTAATATTTCATCTTCAACACATTTTACCTTTTGGCAGAAACAACTGATTTCATTTTGTGTGGTTTTCTACACAAAGGTAAGATAAGGATTGAAATATACTTTGCTGAAGCGTCTATGATATCCAAATCATTTTTATACCCACCATCGCAGACCCACAAACGTTTATGTATTCTGGGTTCTTATAAAATTATAATACGATCTAGCTATGTCCGTCTGTCTGCCTGCGTAGCTATGTCCGTCCGTCTTTAAGAAAATAAAATTTGAATATAAACACATAAATGGTGAATTTTTGCAATTTCTGGAAAAATTTAACTGATTTTCATTGGCACTCCCCTACTTCGTATATTTGTACTTTGCTGTAAAATGAAGACAAAAATAAGATCAAAAGGGCAGACGAATAAATCAATGAATCCTGAAATACTATAAGAAATACCTGCTATTAACATTGTGTACAATTTTCCTTAAAATTTTTGTTGGAATTTTTCCTCCAAAACAAATTACAACATTTTCCAATCAATTTATAGATTTATTTTTTAAGTTGTTCCTTAAACAACAGCTGCCTCAATTTATTTGTTTCCTGCTGCCACTGGCAAATGACTGTCTTCCATTTTTACTGTCCAATATTGGAATTTGATGTGTTGTGATTTGTGTAGATGACAATAAATGATAATAAATGTTTATCAACAACTATAATGATATGCTATGATAATGACATCACGTGCCACGGTTACTTTCAAATGTTTTAAGCAAAAGAATTTACAAAGATTTTTTTGTTTTATTACAACTTTAAATAAAATCTTATTATACACTCGAAAATTTCATTTGATTTCAATGAGTGTATTTAATGGATGTGTGTTGTATCGGTCAGAAGCCCTTAAAAAAAAAACTTACGCTGTTTACACTCATGTGTTGTTTTCCACACATATGGTATGTCTACGTATTTTACAGTAGCGTTCTTTTTTTTGTAGTCCAAATTATGACTTAAATATATCAATAACATATTTATAGTTACATTTGTTATCTGGTGTTAAATTCTTTTATCTTCACGATTACAAAATACACATTTTGGCAGAAACAAAGGTACTGTTTCTGGAAGAAAATATTTAGAATTTACATTTGTGTAGAAAACAACACACCAAGATAAACTTCACTTTTTTCGATATGTTAATGCTTTGTTTATGTGGCAGAATATTTTTTTTTTAAATTTGCAAAAAAGATTAATTTTGTGTGCTTTTCCACACAAGAATAATATGAGGGTTAAAGCTATTTCTGTTAAAGGTTTATTACTTTCTTTGACTAACAATTATTTTTTGGTTGTAAACAGCGTTGTCCACTTATTTTATTTGTGATGTATTTATAGCATACTTCTTTTACTATACATTTTAGTGATATTAAAATAATTGAGTGTCATCATCATAAAAACACAGCTTGACAAATAACTATATCGACCAGAAGCAATAATGTTTAACAGAACAAATCTGTACAAATTAAAGAGAATAGATAGACATATTGCAAATATTTGTAATGTTTTCATTACAACAATCTCATCTTTATAAAACAGTTTAGATTTGTTTAGACAAGCGTTTGCTTACTTTATACAGGTCACATAGTGTACAGTATATGGATGGATTATTAGGGACAGCTCTACTTTTTAGCATGAAAGACAAAATGCATTATGTGTGCTTAATTTTTAGCTTAAGATAAGCTTTTTTATGTTTGTGTTCAATTTAAGCAGACTTTACAAAAAATACTTTCAATAAGGGCCTGGGTCACTAAATGCGAACGAACATTTTCTTTCTTATTTTATATTCAAAACAACAAATAAATATAAACTTTTTTTATTGTTCGTTCGTTCGAGTTTAGTGAGCCAGGCTCTAAGTTTTGAAATTTAATAACTGTTTTTGATTTTTTTCCTTCATATTAATTTCATTGCCTATTTTTTCCCAATTACTACCTCCCTGCACTGTAAATCTTTAACAAAACTTTAACTATGAATGGATATGTTAAACTGACAGCAAACAATTTATTTGACTTAAGTTTTGTTGTAGATAATTTCCCTTATATATTTTCTACACAGTTTTTTGTTTGTTATTGTAGTTTTCCCAATTTTGTCAATGACAAAAGACAAAACAATCAATTGTGCAGCTGTCATTTTGCACATTTACCGCCACTTTATTTATCAACTACAAACGTATACAAAACGCACACAAACACTGCTATAAATTACAACATTTAATAGCAAAATATATCAATGTGTTGGCCATAACATACATTAGGGTGGCCCTTACATTGAACTTTTTCAATTTTTAATGGGTCCCAAAACTAAAAAATTTTTGGCTGTTATCTAAAAATCAACCTTTTCAACATAATTGAATTACGGTGGTCTATTGTCAGGATGTTCGTTACATGGCGTATCTTTTAAATAAGGATTTTGTCTTTAATAACTTATATGTCATTTCGAAGGCAACATATATGTCATTTATTTACACTTAGCTATTGAACATTAAAGTGTAAACAACATAGTTTTTTTTCGCGCTAACAAATCGTCATATGCGGGAAGGCTTCTTGGACGTTATAAAAGAAAATAATTTTTGCACCGAATCATTACTTGCCATGAAAATGGATCCATTATAGATAGGATAGAGTAACATATCGTATGTGAAGCCAACCGGCCAAATTTACATGGCGCTAAGGTAATTCTCTGCATTTAGTGGGAACAAAAGGTTCCTGTCTATCATGAGCTGCTGAAATCTGGCCATATCATCACATGGAACCTGTAGCGAACGCAGCTGATTCGTTTGAAGCGAGAAACGCCTAGAATATGTGGCCACTTTCGCTCAAATGTTGCAATACCTGATAAAAAATAACTATCTAAAAAGAAGTGGTTATGAAGTATGGCTCTCCCGTTTTATAGTCCGACTTTGACCCGTCCGACAACTATTTGAATCGATCGATGAAGATCGCAATTTCTTGGACACGTTTACTTCAGAACAGAGTATCCGAATTTAGCTTGATTCTTTCTTGGCCTCAAAAGACGAGCATTTCTTTTTGTTAGGAATAATATCAGCCAAAAAAAAAAACTGTTTGCATAAAAATTTTATTTCACCAAACACTATTTTCAATCTTTATCTTAAAGTATACTTTGTTGAAGGGTATATAAGATACGACACAGCCAAATATATTATGCTTAAGTGTTATCAGTTATAGTTGTAATACAAGGCTCCGTTCTTTCTCCTACTCTATTCCTTATTCTTCTAAATGACCTTCTATGTCAAATTTCCAACCCTATATATTCTTTTGCAGATGACAGCAACATTTGCCATTCATATTCATTCAGTTATAGACCAAGCCTGTCAGAGATTGGGGCAATGAGGCAAAACATGAATGATTCCCTTAATAGGGACCTTGTGACAATCTCCGAATGGGGTCGTGCGAATAGAGTCGCTTTCAAAGCCCGCACGACTCAGTGTTGCATGTTGACACAAAACGAACGACAAACAATGTTGCTTCATCTGTATTTATGGATGGTGTAAATATTGTGGAATCAGACACTCTTGATGTTCTGGGCATGAAATTACAATGTAATGGCCGCTGGTCTAAACACATTTTTCAAGTGTCTCGGTTTTTTGAAACGGTGTAGGAATTACTTCACTCCATCTGATGTCCTCACTATTTACACCACATATATCCGACCGAATATGGAATACAACTCCCAAAGTCTATTTTGGAGCTGCTCGACCGCAAACAGGAGGAACGAAGGCGAATCTATTGATTCGCTGGAGCACCGTCGCAATGTGGGCAACGTTTCACTGTTCTATCAGTACTACAATGGAATGTGTTCTGATGAAATTTGGGAACTTGTTCCTGATACCCGCAGATTTTTATGTAATACACGTTTTTCGTCAAGAACACATTCCTTTATGGTCGATTTGCCAGTGGAACGCACAACACATTACATGGTTGTGCAGTCTTTAGCCGTACTGTACGTATGTGGAACAAACTTCCCGCTGAAATGTTTCCTGCCATTTCCAATGTGGTAAAGTTTAAATCGAATGTCCACAAATACTACTTCCTCTTTCCTCCCTCCCATAACTTATTTTCCTAGTTCCAACACAATGCTTTGCATGAATCGGGGTCATCTCCTGAGTGCTGGTCCAAGAAGAAAAAAAATATAATGTAAAATATAATATAAATGAAATAATGATATTCTTAAAGTTAAAACTTCAAAAGATATGCTGTTTTGAAATTGATTTTATAGGGTGTATGACTTAAATACGCAGAATTTTTTTAAAATGTTCAGCTTTTATTTTGAAATATTTGTACAATATAAATTTATTCAAAGTATTGGCCAGTTTTAGCTATGACCTTTTCCCATCTTTCTGGTAACATATGCATTCCAAGCTCATTTTTTGAGGACAAGCTCGAATCAAGCCAATTTAGGATACTCTGTTTCAAAGTGAAAGTGAGAGCATTTTGCATCGATCGAAACAAATATGACGGAGCACCGTCTTTACCATAAAGCGGGTGTAGTAAAACTTCCCAACCACTTTATCCTTAATATTTTTTAACAGGTATTGCATAATGTGGTCAATCATTGTCATGATGACATATTAAGGTTTCATGTCTGGTCGCATATTATGGTAGTTTTTCGGTCAATACTCGCTTCAAATAAATCTGTTGCATTTGGTACAGGTTCCCTGTGATTTTCTGTCAGATTTTAGCAGCTTATAATAGATAGGACTCTTTTGGTACTACCAAATACAGAAAATTGCCTAAGCGCCATGGATGTTTGGCTTTGGTGTCGATTCGGCTGTTTGGCCGGGCTTCACATATGATGTCTAATGCTTCGGATTATCGTAATGGATCCATTTTCATCGCGAGTGCAAAATCGTCTTTCAAAGTATCTCGTCAATTTCCCTGTTTTTGGATTAATCCTCCTGATCGCAAACTTTTTTAAATTGCTGCTTGAGTAGCTCCCAATGGTTTTGCAAGCTCTTGTTGAGTTTTACAACAATCTACATGGAGTAGTGCCTCCAAATCTTGGTTTTCAAACTTTTTTAGCTGGCAAGGGCGATCTTTGTCTTCTATGGCAAAATCTCCACTTAACCGCACAAACCGTCTTTCGGACGTTTAAATCGATGGGACACAATAAATTGGTTCTAACGCTAAACCATATAAGAAACAGCCATCAAAGTATGCACATTTTTATTCATAGAGTCGATAACAATTTTTTAATTTTTAGAAATTTTGTTTAAACAAAAGTTTTAAAAACTAAAATTTTGGACTTGAGTTATGCATGAAATTTTATGATATAATTTGTTATAAAGTTGTAATAAGTTATTGATATCAGAAAATGTAAATTTAAATATGCATCATCGCCCGGGGGTTTATGTGTTCGATATGCCATTTTGACAATTTTTGGTTACTTTGGCTCGTTGCTGAGATAAAGAGTGTCCATTTTGCTCTATATCTATCAAAACGGAGCATTTTTGTGCCATTTTGATCTATACATTATTCAGTGGCGTATAGAGAAAAATTTCAGTACAAAATCATGAAATTGATTACTGCTGTACATTTTTCTCTACGCGCAATCAATATTGTGGAATGATTATATTTTTCAATATATTATTTTGTTATAAAGAAGTTCTTCCTAGAATACTGTTGTAAAGCATAATTTGTCTTACAAACAAAACTAAATAGGCATTGCTTTAGGCTGTAGAGTAACTAATTTTTCACTGTTAACGTATTTTCAGTCAACGTAACGCTTAGCGCAGTTATTCTGGTTTAGCTGTTACTCCACAGCGTACATTTGCCCATTGACATTACAGTTTCGTAAAGATTTTATAGAGATAAGTTCAACCACAATTTTAATTTATACTTAACAAAGCTTAGAAAGGACCAATGTGATCGTTGCGTACAATGTTCAATAAAAAATAATCCAACGGAGGATGAAATTGAAGAAATGAAACGAATGATCTTAAAGGGGAACGTGATGTGTATCACCGGAAACAAGACCATTTTTCTGTTGTTCTATGTTTTGATTTGGAAATCGTTTTCAACCTTCCTAAGGTTTAGCATTGTTTTTTATTAAAAACGCAAAATATAAGTTTACAATATGACCGCTACAATTATTTTTCCCAATAAGGAAAAATTTACTTATTGTTGCGTTTGGGACTTATTTTATAACAGTAGTGGAGGTAATGAAATAAATAGCATTATACACTAAATACTCTGATGATATAACATCCAACCTTTCAAAATATGTATAGTTATATGGAATGATCTAAGCCTGGCCTCCTCAAAATAAAAACCAAATGATGTCCACAACAATTTTTAAATCTGGTCAGACCATTTACAAGTCAAAAGTATTATTCAGAAATTTTCTGAGCCTGGCCTTTCACAAATCCAAGAAATCGATTGCGTTCATAAGCCTTTAGACAAATATATGAAACGTTTGGAAATACTGTGAATACTATTTGTCACTCGGTATTTTTGGTTTTTATACCCTACACCATCATAGTGGGGAGGGTATAATGGATTTGTGCAGATGTTTGTAACGCCCAAAAATATTAGTCTAACACCCACCTTAAAGTATACCGATCGACTTAGAATCACTTTCTGAGTCGATTAAACGATGTCCGTCCGTCCGTCCGTCCGTCTAGCTTGCTGGTTGGCTGTCCATGTAATCTTTGTGCGCAGAGTACAGGTCGCAATTTTGAAGATATTTCGATAAAATTTACTACATATCATTTTTTCTGCCCAAGGACCATCCCTACTGAAATTGGCTGAAATCGGTTTATTATTTTACCTAGCCCCCATACAAATGTCCTCCCAAAATTGGACTTTATCGGTCATAAATGTTTAATTTATATATGTATCTACACAGGTTTTTCTCCAAATAAATTCTATATATACCGAATTTATGTCACCAAATTTTATTATGATCGGTCCATAATTAGTCATAGCTCCCATATAAGACCTTCTTCCGATAATCACTTTAACGATCATAAATCTCCTTAAAATGTTGATATACACATAAAATGCAACATAAATAACTTTCATATAGACATTAATCACATGACCAAATTCCATGGTGATCGGTCCATAATTTTTCATAGCTCCCATATAAGGCCCACTTCCGAAAATCACTCACGAATATAAATTTTTAAAATTTTGAAAGAAAAATGTTTTTGCTCATTTACCATACTTTCTTACTTGTTTGTAAATGAATATATTTTTTGGAGATTTTCAAGTGTCTTTTATTGCCTTGTTAATGCAACTTTGCTCTACGTGTATGTATTTGAAAGGAAATATGTAGATGCGACAGGGAGATAAAAATGTTTCATCAGAATCATATTTTTAAAATATCCATATTTGGAACGTAGAGCACTTAAACCCCAGATGACGAAATACAAACACCATTTTTAATTGGATTTTTTTTTAACGTTTATTTTTTTAAATTTGTTGAAATGTATTAAGTATTACTATGAGCCAAAATTCGAAACGTCACATAAATTTTGTGCAGCCTCTAAACGTTATACGATTTTGCACGAATTTCAGTATATGATCTTGAGATTATATAAAATCCTAAAAGTGCAAAATAAGAGCTTCCCTAATATACATACATATTATCTATGTCTGTATTACTTAGATGTCAAAATATTTCCATTAGACCTAAATTCAAGCAATTTAAGTTTTTCCCCCTTTTTTCCTATTTACTTGGCCAGGTTGTCATCGTCAGTCACAGCATAAAAACATCATAATCATTAACGTCCTTAACATGGTCACAGTCAATATTTATGTGTGCATATATGTATGTATATAAATATGTGTGTTTGTGAAATGACAGGAGTTTACTTGACAGTTTACTAATTTTGTCATCGATTGTTTAAATATTTACGCAATGTAACAAGTGGCATTAATGTGCTCCGGCATCAAGTTAATTTCGTAGCAACTGTAATAATTTAGAAAACATGCTTTGGATAGAATACTTTTATTTTCTGTTATTGTTGCTGTCGTTAAACATAATAATTATGCCATTTCATGGTATTGTATGACAATCAACCAAGCACGTTTATGTCGAATTAATTTTAAAAGTTCGTTGTTAAAGGAAAGATAATTGGTGTTGTTGTATCGTAAGAAATTAATTCCATTATAAGGCTAAAAGTTATTTTTTTTTTACTAAGTTTCTGTAAGGTGGATGTTGTGTCTTAATTTCGAATTCTAGAGAATTGTTTTATTGGCAACAGAATTGGATATTTATTAATATGAATATAAAAGAAATAATTTAAAAATAAGCTGAGGAATTTCTGAGATTGTTTTTGTGTTTTTGTCAATGAATTAAGGACCAGTACTGTAAAACTACATTTTACCTGTTATTAAGAACTTATTTGAAAGTCTTATTATTTTCAAACCAAAAACAAATGCGATTATGATGTTAAACTCTTTAACCTGACGCAATTTATAATCCAGACCGTGCCCCATCTAACTACTATTGTTTTCGATCGATGCAGAACGCTCTCTCTCTGGGATACGCTTCACTTTGGAACAGGATATCGAATATTGGCTTCATTCGTTCTTTATATTACCGTGAATATTTTTAATTTTTTTTTATCTGCGATACCAGAGCCTGCAGGGTCTGTGTATTTTTCTACCCACTTCGGCATATATGGGTTCTAAAATAAATGTTTTTTTTAATAAGCTGCTTAGAAAAAGGAAGCCCTTAACACATTTGTTTCTATGTTCTGATGATTACGTTGTAGATTTATCAATTACTAGCTACAGGCGCAGATCCACAGGGGGAAATAGGAATTCCCCCCCCAAAACCGAACCTGCTTAGCTATAATATAGATGGTAAAAAGGTAAAACCACATATCTAACTAGTTGTGTTATGTTAACCATTTACCATTAATGGCTTTGTAAAAAATCTTGTGACATTTTTTGATAGAGAAAAAGAAATTTAATAATAAGTCGGTAAAAATTGACAAAGTTCTAAAAGTTATCGAAACTTTACGCTCGTCTACCGGCTGAGCCAGGCATTGTCAGCTTAAATACGCGTTGCCATCTAGTTATCCCCGTTAAAATCTTTGACACATAGACAAAAACTTTTTACGTATACTCATACCTACCTATTTAAAGCACAAATCAGTAATAAGAATCAATATAAAAAATTGTATTACAAAATGTAAAAACACTAGATAAAAGAAAAATATAATAAAGAGTATTTTCGTCTAATATAAGTAACACAAAAAATAAAAAAATGTCTTTCAAGTGTCATCGTCAGTCATTAACCAAATAAGATAAGTCAGCGCCAAAGTAAGATTAGTAAATGATTAGTACTGGTTCTGTTCATTTTCAACTGAATTCAATTTCAAAGATTTTTCAACATTTTTTATTTATATTTCCACTCGTAAAGTTTTTTTAAATAAAACCAATTTCTGCTATCTAATTATTTTTTAATTAATATCTAAATATAAACATACTCAAAAATTAAACTTTATTTATTATACAATAACCAAACTTGCTAAACCCTTATTAACGTAACAGTTGTATAAAACTTTATCACTGCGCCAAATGCAAACTCATACACAATTCGATGAAAAAAAAAATGTACTTATCATCATTATTTTGTATGATAATGATGATAGTAATAATAATATATTCTCATAGTTTTAATAAAACTACAATTAGTTTGAAATAAACCACAGAATATTGCACAAATATTTTAACTTCATATAAACTCTTGCATTTGAGTAGGTATTCGTAATATCAAAATACTTACTTGCTGTATATGTTACATTCACAGTCATGCACATAAATTTTATAATACGAGTACGAATATTTGACAGTAGAGTTAGTTTTGTATGCTGGCAGTTACAAAACATTGTTTAAATTACGAATGTAGTGTATGTAGTAAGTACATTAAATTACTGAACTGCAAGATATGTAATGTGTTGTGTGTGTGTGTGGGATTACCCAGTTTGTAGAAATTTGATAAATTAGAAATTATGTCTTCTTGAAGCTACAATTACAAACCAATTCTGTTATAAAAAACTTATAAAATAAAAGGATTTTAATACCCAGGGTATAGAAGTCTAAATGCTGTCATAAAAAAATATTTATTGGGTTAAAGCATATCACAAGCACCAAAACAACTTTCATATTACTAACACACATAAACATACATACACATTTATAAACGTATTTGTTTAGTAAAGTTTTCTAATTTTTAATTCTGAAAAAAAAAGAAATCGTTAAAAGAAAAAATAAAAATTTTGAAATTTTCATTGACACAAAATAAACTACTTCAAGCAAAAAACTAAATAACCCAACAACACACATACTCTTGTACACACACGCACACTTAAATGCACTATCACAATCATACGTATAATAGTTTATACATTCTTTTACATACATACGTATCAGGTTGACCCCTACTTTGGACTTTTTAGATTATTGATACAATTGTTCTGCGTCATCTAAAATTCAAATGCTGAAAATTGAGCAAGAGTGTCTCAAGGCATGCATTACAAAACACCAATTATCTAAAAAAGTAATTATAATTTTTTTAATTTCCTCGAAGATCGAAATTCATTCTGACTTTTTGTTTTTGTGCTGTCAGCTGTTTTGTGAGTAATGTCATAATTTTAGCACGTGAAATTTTGTGTGTGATTTTTTTTTATTCAAAGTTTTATTAACTTTTTGTCGCCCTATTTATTCGAAATATATAATTTTTTAAAAGTAAGATATTCTTCTTTCAGTCTATGAATTTGTAAATGTTAAACAATTAACACAAAGTGTGTTAAGAACGCAAAAACTAAGGGGTGCCTCAGGGCACTATTGCGGGTTGCAGCTAAATTTATCGGTTTGATATATTGTATAGTTTTTTTACTTTCTTGTTATATATAAACAATTATAGGAATGGCAGATAGAGACCGCAGACGGATGAAATTATCCGCCTTGGCTCATGATCAGTTGGTAGTCCACTTGAAGATTCACAGCGAGGAAGTTCAAAAGTTGGCGAAAAAGGCAAACATCCAGTTAATAACGTCCGTTATGACAATATCGACCACTTTCCAATCTGGTTAGGCAAAAAAAAATATGCAAACTATACAAAAAGTCAGAAACACAGTGAGTTGCTTTAAATGCAATCTTCATTTATGCTTTTCAAATGCCAATAATTGTTCTTATGAGTATCATCGTTGAAAGTAGAACATACTTTCTTACTTTTTGTATATTTTTCATTAGTTTTTCAATAAAATCGTATAATAATTAATGTTAACATCTTATTGTTTTTCACACCTAAACCGGCAATAATCCCCTGAGGCACTCGTCACCATTTTGCACCTGGTTCGTGAACTTAATTTGTAAATTAGTTTCTGATGGCTGTTCTGAGTTTATTGGGTCATAAAAGAAGTTATTAGACAACTTTTTTTTAGCTTTTTAAAGTTTGCGGGTGAGAGGGTTAAAGGTTGCACATCTATCTATATATATAAAAATTAAATGGTCCATGTATATAATGGCATCAGGTGAGACGGCTGGAGCGATTTGGCTGACTTTTTTTATTCGATTCAAAATTATAAGGAGATGGTTTGTAAAGAAAAAAACTAAAGTTTAAATGTTTAATAAATTGCCTCCTTTTCACTTCTCATTTTTCTTTATAAGAGACATTATATATAGTAAATAGCTGCCGAGCGAAGCCGTGCGGTCAAATTGTTTTATATAATTTTTGAGTTTTGGGTCAAAGCAACAATATGCTGAAAATATTTCTTGTATTACATTCAAATAAAAATGCAAGATTTTTTTAAATTTTCGGCTTATTTTTTTGTTTAAACATTTTTACAACATAAATTTATTCAAATTATTGTCCATTTTTAGCTATGACCTTTTCCCATCATTCTTGCAACATATGGATTCCGCGCCAAAAAAACTGCACAGCCAATATCGGATACTCTTATCCAAAGTGAAGCGTATCCCAGAAAGTGCGTTCCGCATCGATCGCAGCAAATATTATTCGGCCGGGGCAAGTTCTGGACTATAAATATGGTGAGGCAGAACGTTCAATGCATTTCTTTCTAAGTAAATAGTTTTTAACAGGTTTCATGTCCGGCCGCATATTCTGGGCGTTTTTCGGACAATTCTCACTTCAGATGACGAATAACAATTTTAGACCTTAGCAGCATATACAAGGTGGCGCACAAGTAAACTTCCAATGTTTTTTGGCTGTAATTAAAAAAAAAAAAACATGAACAACTTTGATACTTCTTGTGGATTATTATACCTTACACCACCATAGTGGGGAGGGTATATTGGATTTGTGCAGATGTTTGTAACGCCTAAAAATATTAGTCTAACATCCACCTTAAAGTATACCAATCGACTCAGAATCACTTTCTGAGTCGATTAAACGATGTCCGTCCGTCCGTCTGGCTGGCTGGTTGTCCATGTAAACCTTGTGCGCAGAGTACAGCTCGCAATTGATGATATTTCAATAAAATTTGACAGATATCATTTCTTCTGCCCAAGGACCAAGCCTATTGAAATTGGCTGAAATCGGTTCATTATTTCACCTAGCCCCCATACAAATGTCCTCCCGAAATTGGACTTTATCGGTCATAAATGTTTAATTTATATAGGTATCTACATAAGTTTTTTTCCAAATAAGTTTTATATATACCAAATTCATGTCACCAAATTTTATTATGATCGGTTCATAATTAGTCATAGCTCCCATATAAGGCCTGCTTCCGATAATCACTTTAACGAGCATAAATCTCTTAAAAATGTTGGTATACACATAAAATGAAACATAAATAACTTTCATACAGACGTTAATCACACCACTTAATTTCATGGTGATCGGTCCATAATTGGTCATAGCTCCCATATAAGGCCCACTTCCGAAAATCTTTCACGAATATAAATTTTTGAAATTTTGAAAGAAAAATGTTTTTGCTCATTTACTTAGTGTAGGGTATTATATGGCGGGCTTGACCGACCATACTTTCTTACTTGTTTTTATTTGGTTTTTAATTTTTATACCCTTCACCTTCGTGAGAAGGGTATATATAAATTTGTCATTCCGTTTGTAATTTCCACAATATAATTTTCCGACCTTATAAAGTATATATATTCAGGATCCTTATAGATAGCGGAGTCGATTAAGCCATGTCCGTCTGTCTGTCTGTCTGTTGAAATCAATTTTCTGAAGACCCCAGATATCTTCGGGATCCAAATCATCAATAATTCTGTCAGACATGCTTTCGAGAATTTTGCTATTTAAAATCAGCAAAATCCGTCCATAAATAACGGAGATATGAGCAAAAATCCGAGACAACCTCTGAAAATTTCATCAAAAAAAGACAATTTATTGCATGCTTTGACAAAAAAGCAACAAAACGTATGTGTGTTGGATTCATTGTGTGTTGGCTTCATGCTTTGTGTATTTTGTTTTTTTTTTTTTTTTTGTGTTTCACAAAAAAGCAACAAAACGTACATATGTTTGGATGTTTGTTGGCTTCATTATTTTGTTTTTGTTTTTTGGTTTTTTGGATGTGAGTTGGTTTCACTGCTTTGCGTATTTCCTTTTTGTTTTTTTTTTTTTTTTGGTGTTTCGTTTCGTTTGGCGTTGTTATTTTTGAGAAGGGTATATATAAGATTGTTGTTTCGTTTGTAACTTCTAGCAATAGCAATTAAATGTAAAATTTTTAAAAGTTTTCTTGATATATTTAGGATGATATACGCTGAAAATAGCAAGTAATGCATTCACAGCAAACGTGAAGGGTATATGAGATTCGGCATAGCCGAATATAGCATTCTTACTTGTTTTTACATCAAGTCGAGAATATGATCTCATGTACATGGCCGCCGCCACAGTTGATTGTCATTTGAGCCCTTTTTATGGCATTTTCCATCACTTTGGCCAAAACTTCTGGCGATAGGTCCTCACATTCTTGACGGATATTGTCAAGAGCGGTCAAATCAGGCGATCTTGCTGGCCAGTGAAAATCGCCAAAACGTTTGGCCCGCAACGTCTTCGAAGACAAAAGTTCCGATGACTCCTCCAGCGAAAACAGCACACCATACAGTGACTTTAAGCGGGTGTAATGGCTCTTCGTGGGTTACACACGGATTTTCAGTGCCCCAGAAGCGTAAATTTTGCTTATTTACGTACCCGCTAAGATGCAAATGGGCCTCATCACTCATGATTATTTTTGATGAAAAATCATCTTCCTCTTGGTGGTGATTAAGGCTGGCTTGAGCGTATGTTAGACGCGATTGGCGGTCAGCAGCTAACAACTGATGCACCGTCTGGACTTTGTACGGAAACATCTTCAAATCTTGTACCAAAATTCACTGTAAAGACCGTCGACTGATACCCATTTGCGTGGCACGTCGTCTGGTCGATATCGACGGCGCTTCCATGCCATCCTCGGCTACAGCAGCAATATTCTCTGCAGAACGGCTACTCCGGGGTCTGCCACGCCTGGCAGCATCTCGTGTTGTGCCAGTCTCTTCGAGGCGAGCGGCTAAACGTCGCAGTGTTTCACCAGTAGGCGTTGGACGGCCAGGAAATCTGCGACGAAATTCACGTTGTGCCAAAGTCACCGACCGATTATTGGTCAAATAAATAGTCAGCAATATTCCGCGTTCTGGAGCAATGTAGCGTAACATTGTTTATTAACGTGTATTTCGCATGCGTTTACTACACAAATGTTAAAACTGAACTGGCATTAGGGGCAAAATTTATAGCATGTTTTGATAGGAGTGTTACTTTTGCGCCACCTTGTATAATCCAAAAAGTACACAATCAGGGCCACCCTATATGTATGTATGTAAAGTATGTATAAAAGAAATTTTATTATAATTGTGCGTATGTGACTGTGAGTGCGTTCGAAAACTTATGAGCATATACTGCTTTGCTGTATGTTTCAGTTACAAGAGGACAAAGTTATTGTTCAAACTCATAAGGATCTATGCATGAGTGTATGTATGCGTAATTGTCTATTTTTTCAAAAATAAAACTTTATGTATTTTATTTACTTGTTGTGTATGCTTACAAACGCATCACTGTAATCGTCATCATCATGGAGATGATACAATTTATTAGACGGAAACTACTTGACAATATTTGAAATACAATTGCTGTGACAAGAGCTGCCAAATCTGAAAATATATGACTACAAAATGGAATTTTGCGATGTTCAAATGAGAACTTCACTGTGCAAATTTGGTAATTGTGGAAAATTCTAAATAATTTTACTTTATTTTTCAAAAAATTCTGCAAATGTTGGAAATATTTTCAATATGAATAAGGTGGTAACTCTTAGCACTTATATGTTACTGACAAATTATTTTTTACAACAAAGTTAATTAAATACGGTGACTTGGCAAAGGATTAATCTTGAATTCCGGGCAGACTAATCTACGACAAATAGAAGTGTCTTTGGAAATTCTAATCGAATTCTCCACAAAATTAGCAATTTGAATAAGGAAATTTTGATTTGAGATAATTAGCAAAACCAGAAAAAATTTACTAAAAATAAATTGCTAAAAAATGGTTTAACAATTGGATTAGTCTTTTTATATATTATTATCAGTAACTATTATATTAACTTACTCGTTTATAAATATTTTTTAAAATGTGTACTAATTTCAAGATATTAAAAAAAAAAAAATTAAATTACTTCCAGTAATAAAGTTACATCCACTACCAGAGAAATAACCTCAAATAATAGCAAATTTTCTATAGTAAAAATGTCATATTTTTCTTATATTTAAAAGTGTCTTCCAACATGACTAAATTTATGCAGAACGATCGCCTTTAAAAAGACTCATAATGAAAAGAAAAAAAAATAATATGTTCGTCTAGAAATTCCATTTTCTATAGGAAAACTAGTTTTGAAGTAGAAACTCACGTCAAAAATTTTTATTTTGGAACTCAAGACATACAATTTTTTACTTTTTGGTCACTTAATGGAATGCGTATCAAAATAAATACTTTTTAACTCAACACATACAATTTTTGACTTTTTTTGCAAAATCTAAATTTAAAAAAAAAAATAAAAAAGAGGCCCATTTTGGAAAAAAATTTAGATTTTGCAAAAAAAGTCAAAAATTGTATGTGTTGAGTTAAAAAATATTTATTTTGATACGCATTCCATTAAGTGACCAAACAGGTATTCAAGGAAAATATCTAAGTATCTAAAAAAGCAAAAAAGTTTTTGATTTTGAAAAAAAAATTCAAACAATTTTTATTTTTTATTTTTAATTTTTTTTTTTCCGAAATATTGAAGAAATAGCTATCTAAACTATTTGGGACACATTTTGTTAAGAACAATAGGTAATAAGTTTCATGGATGAGAAAAAACACCTGCTTTGCCAAAATGTCAAATTTTGACCCTCTCTAACTCAGAAAGTTCTGGACCGATCTTGTTAAAAAATTGTGTCTAAATTACTATCCAATAGAACTAACCAAATTTCATCCCAGTCGGAAGACATCGATTTCAAAAGTTGGTTCACTTGACATGAAATGCCCCATATATATAATCTAGTAACCACTCTTTTGATAACGCCAGTAACTGTAAAAATCTGTGTATTTGCGTCAACGCTACACGACTTCAAAAGAAAAAAACAAAATGTACAATATATTGGACAAAATGTCTGAACAAAATAATTTTTGGCTTAAGCAATTTCGTATTTTTAAGCAAATTTTTAAAATTTTAAGCATACTTCAGGTTTCACTGGATAAAACCATGATTCAGGAAGACAATAAAACTATTGTATTTATATGTTTTCTATGGTATGGTTATTGACTTTTTTATAAAAATAATTTTTGGCTTAAGAAATTTTGTATTTTTAAGCAAATTTTTAAAATTTTAAGATTTTAAGCATACTTCAGGTTAAACAATTAAAAATTGCGTATTGTTAATATTTATTTTCATTAAATTAAATATTAATCATACGTACGTTAATGTGCTAAATCAACATTTTTTGAGAATTTGACAAGAAACATTTTTTAAATGTTTTTCTTGTGACACGAACGCCATTGTATATGTTGGTTTTAAAATTTAAAAAAAAATCCTTAAAAATACTTACTTGAAGTTTAACTTATATTAAATCATAAAACTATTTTGGAACTAACAGCGCAAGAGGCTTCATCGCCCAAACCTCTGTAACTTTTGAACCGATAGAGATATTTTAGAATTATTTTTATGGAGAGATATTTTATTAAATTTTCTCCAGTTTTAACGTTATAAAAATCGGTTTAGCAGTTGTTGAGAAATTTATAGCTAAAGTTGAACTTTTAATTTTTTTATAGCATTTAGTATGAAAATACGGATTTTTGTTTGTTTGTTTTTTAGAATCAGCTTTACGTATAAAATAGTTATAAGTTGACAAAAACTAGTAAGAAAGTATGGTATAATTGCCATATAATACCCTGCACTATAATTTATTTTCGTGAATGATTTCCGGAAGACGGCCTTATATGGGAGCTCTTACAAATTATGAACTTATCGCCATGAAAGTAGGTCGTGTGATTTATGTCTACATGAAAGTTATTTCTGTTGAATTGCATGTTTACACCAAATTTTTTTAAAAATTTATGGTCGTTAAAGTGATTTTCGGATGCGGGCCTTATATGGGAGCTATGAATAATTATGGACCGATCGTCATAAAATTAGGTGACATGAATTCCTTATATATAAAACTTATTAGGAGCGAAATTTGTGAAGATACCTATATAAATTTACGATTAATAAAGCCTAATTTCAAATTTGTATGGGTACTAAATTAAATAATAGACCGATTTCAGCCATTTGGCTTCATCCTTGATCCGAACAAGTAGTATGAATCAAATATTATCAAAACGTTTTCAAAATTACGACCTGTACTTTGCGCACAAGGTTTATATGGACAGCAAGCCAGACATATGAACAGGTAAAATAAAAATAGAAAAAATGTTGGGAGTAATTTCATTCAAATGAAAAAAGTGTTCTACAAACAGGTCCAAAGAGGCCAACAAGTATATATGGGACTAAAGAGAACTTTTAATAGCACAGCAGATATAAACGGTACAGTGACATATCATCCCATTTCTAAAATACTATTATCCTACCACCATATCCAATTTTCGATTATAGTTTGCGAGTAATGATGATTTAATTCTGCTGAAATTTACACAAATTAAGTTTTTTATAAAATTAAGTAAAATATTTGTCTTTAACAGCATGCCACGCACACAATTACCAATATTTATATCCATTTTTGGCTACCGTAGTTTCAATATGTTTGCTAATGAATGGCATTAAAATTTTGGAAAAAAATTGGACTTTAAGTATTTCGTATTTAGTAATTTTTAAAATACATTTAACCCTCGGTGGTATAACCAGTTTGTGCAGACTTTTTGCGTATAAAAGTATGTATAACTTTATTGTTTTTCGTGTTAGATACAAATTCGTTTGTGACTTCCTGGGGCAACATCCATCAGGCACAATGAGCAGAAAATCAAACCTATTGTGGATTTTGGTTCAAATGTCAAAACCAGGTCTGTGCAGACCTATGCATAATTTGTATGTTAAGATTATGTACGATTGTTAGATGATGTGGCTTCAGATGCCAAGACAGTGTTAGTTATTGAATCGGAGAGTCTATATGACGATGATGAGGACTTGGAAGAATTTTATCGGAATTGTATCGACGAGGAGCCACGCTCGTCGTTCTCAACTATATTTTAAAGGTCAAAGGATGGTAAGCTTTGGTCAAGTGCTCCGCCGGCCACTGGTAGACCTCATGCATACACCTGCGTCACTGTGGACTTTGAAGGCCCATAGAAGGTACTGTGCGAAACCCGATTTCCATATTCAAATCTTTAGTAACACCCAAGATCGTCAGCATAGTTGTAGGTGAAACAAATCGTAAAGCCCAACAGAAATGCCGTCAATAGTATGAGCAGACCTTTGACTGATAACAAAATATATGCTTTTATTGGCCTCACTTTGTTCGCCGGCATATTTGGGTCAAATAATCAGCCTGCTCCTGAGTTGTGAGCCAATAATGGGAACCCTATCTATCAGAAGACGATGTCTGATTTCTGGTATAAACAGCATCTTAAGTACATTCGATTTGATAATAGCGACTAGTAGAAAGTAAATCGGCCCCCATCGACAATGGTTAGAATATGCTTATAAACCACTTGGAGCGGCGATATGTTCCGGGTGGACAGAAAACTGAGCAATTGTTTCCATACCGAGGCTTTGACCAATATATTCCATCAAATCCAGCCAAATACGGCACAAAAATATGGTGGGTGTGCGACTCCAACTCCAATTACCCAGTGAAAGGAATAATTTATATTGGAAAAATATAATGCTGATAATTTTTTTCGTCACATGATTTAGCCACGATTTTGATGACAAAACGGTTGGCTTATGTAGGAACCATGCGAAGAAACAAAGCCTACAACCGAAGGAGATGTTGGATTCTAAAAGAGAGATATTGAGCAATTTATTCTGTTAACACACGTTACGTGGCAAAAAAGTAAAACGTAGTGGTTCTCATCTCGACGGAGCATTATAATTCGGCCTTAAACTCATCGAAAGCAGCGCAGAATCCATTTCAAATATTGGATTAAAATAAGTACAAATCCAAAGTGGCCCTTGCAAACGATCCACAAAAAGATGGCCATTAGCCATTTTGTTATTTAATATGATGGACGTTGCGAGATTGGCAGCATTTGTCATTCATGACAAGTTGGAGCAAGTCAAGCGAAACGATAGAAGACGTGTCTTCCTTATGAAACTGGCAGAACAACTGGTGATCACTCACATGGAACAAAGGCAACGAATCCAATTGTACGAGGCATAAACCACGTCAAACAATCAATGGCGATATTCGGTGTAGAGGTAAGCATTTCATTTATTTATTTATTAAATTAAAATTCTAAATCAATTTTTTAATTTTTTTTCAGGTAGCTGCAGCCCATGACCGTCGTGCTCACTTTGTTATAAATTGGACAAAAAGCAGCGAATAACACGGTTTCATTGCAAAAAACCTGTTTGTTTACAGCATTCACAAGCCAGATATTCGTGCCTTGAATGCCGTACTTAATATTTGATTTGTTGCCTTTAAAATAAAACAGCGTATACAGCTACCTAAGTTTAGCGCCAAAAAATTCCTATATCTCCGAGGGTTAAAAAAAAAAAATGTTTAATTTTATTTTTTTTCAAGAATATGCTATTAGCATGATATGTTTAAAGATTTCATGTAATATTAGAAGTAAGTTACAAAGCTTTGCAGAA
Source organism: Calliphora vomitoria (assembly GCA_942486065.2). NCBI lineage: Eukaryota > Metazoa > Arthropoda > Insecta > Diptera > Calliphoridae > Calliphora > Calliphora vomitoria. Next base: position 108,083,251 of record OW818030.2, on the reverse strand, counting down.
AATATGAAGTAAATAGCAATATTGGATAAATGCTTGCTATAGTTCAAACCTCAATATTCGTGATACTAAGTTTTCTAACAACGTATATACGCCATAGAAATTGAAACCGATGCACGGTGGACAAAAGTAGAAGATGTTATTGTAGGTCTACAAAATTTTGTACCAGTTATAAAACGAAATATTGAAAAATATTTAAGTTTTTAAAAACATTGACTTAAGGACTTATACATCTCCCATATATCCTGAAAGGTAAAAGTCTCATTATTTGCAAAAATTTTGCAATCCTTGTTATTAAATCGCCTCAAAAGATTTGAAGATAAATATACTTTAAAATAATCGGGATAGTGAACTATCCCTAAGTTTTCTACAGATTTCAAGCAAAGCCAAATATCTCGGCATGATTTTGGACTCTAAGCTCTCGTGCAAACGTAATGCTGAGAGTCGAATGAGGATGGCACTATATGCCTTCTATATATGTAAGAAAACCTTTGGGAAGAGATGGGGTCTTAAACCATATAATGTACACTATTTTGACCTATGGGGCTCTTGTTTGGTGGAGAGCGGTGGACACCAAGACTCACCTTTCTATGCTAGCACGTCTTGCAATTACTGGCTCTATGAATTCCACCCCTCTGGCCACTCTTGAGACGACGCTAAATATAACTCCCCTTGATATATATATCAAAAGCATTTCTGCTAAGTCTGCACTACGACTCAAACAGTCGAGCGGACTGAAGCATAATCGTATAGGACAAGGGATGACTAGGCCGCGAACACTGTCCTAAAGGACGATGTGATCTCAGTCTACACTCTGATGGACTGGACCTTTTGCTGTCTCTTCGATTACCGGATACGAAATCGAATGCGCAACGAATGGGTCGTCCCTAGACGTATCTCTTGCGCAAAGGGATATTCACACTCCCTTGGTGAACGTATCGAAATTGATAAATGAATGGGCTTTGAGTGAGACGGAACTCAGGTGGTCAAATATCATCACTTGTAGAATATCCAAATTGCTCTGGCCCACTGTGACAGAGAATAGGACTAATACTCTTTTATCTCTTAGTAGGAATTCGATATGGCTTCTTACGGGTATAATCACTGGACACTGTATGATTGGACGCATGTCGGAACGTATGGGTTACCCACGTTATAGCTATTGTAGAAGTTGTTTGGATGAGGAGGAGGGAGAATCGGTACAACACCTTCTATATGACTGCCCTACATCTTGGTAGAGCTCTTTTCCATGATCTGGACTGCCTCAGAGATGTGCCACTAGTAAATATGATCAGATTTATTAGAAGTACCGGCTGGTTCTCACGGGTATGACAAGAAGCACATAGTCAACGGAATTAGAGTGGGCAACTATTCTCCCTTCATGTATGAAATTTCAAAATAAGGGAATGGTAAAACTCGCTAACTTGCGAGCAACCCATGTAACCTAACCTATCACTAAGTATATAAATATTCACGCCAAATTTGGCTTAATTCTATGCCTTAACACAGGAGCTTTAGCAAAGTTAATATTTCTCAATATAATAATAAAAAAAAACAATTTCCATATAAAAACTTTTGAGGAGAATATGAAATATCCAAAGTGTTTCACTGATAATACTTAATTTGCTACAATGCTCTACTCTGCAATGTAGCAGTGAAACTTTATGATTTCACGTTTCGATAACGAACAATACTACTGCGATGAATTATGTCAACAAAGTCATGTAATGATACTATTTTTAAACCCCTCTTTGCTTTTCAACAAAGGGAGGATGAAGGTTATATGGATGAATTGCTCAAAGGAATAACAATGACACAAGCAACACTTTTTTTCCTAATTCGATTTAGTAACAACAAATCTTTTCTGCTTGAACATTTGTCTAATCTTTCGCATAAATTTTCAGATTTATTAGAAACACACAACAACAACAACAACAAAGAGAAGAGAAAAAGGGATTTAGAAATCAATTGATTTTATAGAGTTTTAAGTAGTTTCAAATGTATGGGTACAGGGTATGAAAAGGTAGGTGTGCTAAGTTGGTGAGAAGAGTAGTGACATAATAGTGTGCTTAAACTATATTTTTTAATGAAATAGAGATAAATGAGATCAAAGTAATAATAGCTATGAATTATTGTTATTATTTTATCCATTCTACAATTATTATTGTTTATATTTAAAATATACTTCATAACATTCAAACAGATTTATCAAATGTTCTTTAACTATTGAAAACAAATCCACTTTGGTATTGTTAATAGTAGTTTTGAAGTATAAAACTATAAAAAACCGTTAGTGTTTCGTTTCATTGTAGCAGTCGTAAAAGTATTTGTAGTGGTAGTAGTGTGGCTTGTATACAGGGTAATGATCTTTTTTCCTTCTTCTTTCTCTTTAGCCACATTCTCTACATTTATCTTTTATATATTTCTAGTGTATGTGTGTTATTTTTAGAGACCATTGAAAAACTATTGTCTGTTATATTGAGTTTATCGAGTGTATTAAATCTGGCAGCAAAACATACAACAATAAAGTAAACAAAATACTAGATATAAAAGCGACAACAACAACATTCACTGCCATGACAGTAATAAAAAAATACAGTAACAACTGAAGAAAGCTGGAAAAAAAAAAACAATTGTTAAACATTGACAATTTCCTTCTCAGATTGAGGGTGAAAATGGCAAATCAATAAAAACAAATTGTACTCAAATGCAATAAAATCCACTCTATTCCTTCAGCAATTGAAATAGCTACAATATAAAAATGAATACTGGACACATTGACTATAGATTTAATATCTATAAACAGAATTGTTGTATAAGAACTTCCATTTTCATACCATTAGTGTTGGTGTTACTTTTCGATTGGTGGTTGGCATATGTGAGTAAGTATGTCGAGTCGTCGTATAGACAAACCGTTAACAAGATGGAGACGAAAAATGAAACTAGAAATTAGGAGGGAAGGTAAACTTGTTTAAGGATGTAAGTTGTCATTCGATGGAGATAAAAACAAAAAATATTTATATATTTTATGTCGGAAATATGTATATTAAAGAAGTGAAATATTTTATCCACTTTTCTAAGACGTTGATATATCATTCATTCCATGAAAGATTGGACTATATTTAAATTTGCATACATATAGCTGCTAGCATAGAGAATTGTACATAGAGACGAGACACTCTGATCTTTCAAACAAAAATGATAAAATTGTACCTCCATTTTATTTTTAAAATTCCCAATTTCCGTAAGTTAATGTATTCCGTAAGTTTATGTATTCATAATTGTTGCAGCTACATCACTCGAATTGGCTGTGGGTTAACCCATTATCGACCATTGTCCAAATACGATATATTTTTAAAAAATATAAATATTTGCTATTAAAAAGAGAAAATGTTTTGTTTTAAGGAAAATAGTTAAGTAATGCGGTTTTATTTAAAATAAATATTACATAATAAAACGTATTCATAAGTTACATTTAAAAAACTTTTTAGTATTCATCAACAAATTTGGTGTTTAGATAAACATTTCACTTCTTACATCGACGCCTCCATTCTATAACGTTCTAAGTGTACTTAGAACGTTTTTAATGTTCTTGCATTTTCGTATTCTACGTTCTCTAATTTAAATACTGTCAAAATTTGGTTAAGATGGGCCGATCCGTTCCGAAGCTATAAGCATAAATATACTTAGACTACACATATAGTCGTAAAAGTGTTCCATTCTATAATGTAGTAAGTACACTTAGAATACTTTGGCTTGGACAATTTTGAATTGACTTGAAAACTAAGTTGACTTAGTATGTTATAGAAGGGACATTTCTTAACGTTGTGTTTTCTATGTGTATTTGGTATGTTCAGTGTGCTTTTTTTAGTGTCTGTAAGTGTAGTTAAAAGGTTTTTCCCCGGATTAAAAAAATAATTTTGTGCGTGTAAGTGTACATAAGATGTTTTAGTTTGGAAAAAGTAGTCAACATTATCGGACACCTAATTTTTGTATTTTCGGATATATAATGATTTCGCGTGCAAGAAAAATGATAAATTTAGCACAAAATAACGTTAAAGGTATTATTTATTAGATTTCCGTATTATCTGATAAAATTAATAAGTTTTTTATTAGGAAATGGTGAATCAAAAATTATAAGTTCAATTTCATATAATTGTGAGGAAAGTGTTGGTAAGAAATTCACGACTTAACTTAAATGTTATGCTTATTTATATTGGATTTGTTTATAGGAAATAAGGAGCAAACTAGTCCAGCAAACGAAAAATCGTCTAAATTTGATAATGAAAATAGTGAAAATTCTGATTCACTAGGTATGTGATATATTTACATTAATATATTTTAATTATTTTATATTAAGTAATGAATTTTTTAGAAGCATATCCCGGGAGTGGCTGCGAATACACATCAAATAATTCATCGGCAATAGGTATGTTTATAGACACTTTTTTTATATAATTTATATTAAGTATCGCTTCAACTTTTAGAGCCATTTCCCGGCAGTTGCAGCGAATATAATCCGTCAAGTACTTCGTCGGAAGCAGAATCAAATCCAGAGTTTAGTCCAATAACTCCAAAATTAAAAAAGAAAAAATTAAATTCCGAATTTGATACACCACCCGAAAACTTTTGCAAAAGACAAAGACGCCCATCCGAGTGGAAAAAAAATAAAGCAAAATATTTAAAAAACCATGGAATGGATCATTATAATAAAAAAGGTCAGTTTATACCAAAGAAAGAGTTAAAAGAAGGTTGCAAGGAATCTTGTAGAATGAGATGCTCACAAAGGCTGTCTAAAGATATAAGAACACAAATTTTTCAAAATTTTTATAAAAATGGCAGCAAAGAATTTCAATGGGCTTTCATAGCAAATTTAATTTAATTGCACAAAAAAAAAGTTTGCACAAATATAGAAAATTCGCGAAAAAGTGAGTCAAGAAAGTACTTTTTAAGTTATGAAGAAAATGGTAATGAAATAAGAGAACAAGTCTGCAAACCCATGTTTATAAATACGTTGTCAATATCTCAACAGACAATCGAAACCGTGATACGCAAAAAGCATTCTAATGTGGGATTTATATCACCCGACAGAAGAGGAAAGCATTCTATGGCAAATAAAACTTTAAGTAGAGTAAGAGACATAGTTATAGAGCATGTTAACGAGTTTCCTTTAGTAGAATCACACTACTGTCGCCAACGAGTACAAAAGAAGTACTTGGATGGTGAAATATCGTCGGTTTCTGAAATGTATCGTTTGTATGAAATTTGGTTCTCCGAAAAGTCAATAGATATCAGCCTAAAAGCCACATTAAGACAATATCGCGATGTTTTTAAAGATTCTTTCAATATTTCATTCTATATTCCAAAAAAGGATTTATGCGACTTATGCGAAAAATTCAAGAACTCTGATGAACAAGGAAAGAAGCTCATTGAAATTCAATTCAATCACCATTTATTTTGTAAACAAAAATCTAGAGAATTGAAAGATATCGACAAAAAAGAGTGTATTGAAAACGACAATGTTATTACAGTTTGCTTTGATTTTCAAAAAATTTTGTCATCACCTTGTGCTGAAGTGAGCACTTTTTACTACAAAAGAAAATTACACGCTTATAACTTTACAATTTTTGAGCTTGGTTCCAATATAGCATCTTGTTTTGTATGGGATGAAACAGTTGCAAAGAAAGGTGCAATAGAAGTATCCACATGTTTATTTCAATTTATATCCACAAAACATAAGGATTTCGGCATAACAAAGTTTAATTTATGGTCTGACAATTGCGGAGGTCAAAACAAAAATAAAATTGTATTCTCTACGTATGTATGGATTGCACGAAAACTACAAATCGATATTGGTCACAAATTTTTAGAAAAGGGTCATACTCAAAATGAAGGCGATGGTGTTCATGCACTTATAGAGAAGTGTAAGAAAAATAAAAGAATATACACACCCACAGAATGGTACTCCGTGATAAGAAATGCTAAGAAAACACCGCCATTATACAATGTAATTGAAATGGACCATGATGATTTTTTGGATTTTAAGCAATTTGCTTCTGTAACAAATTGGACAAAAAATATCCAAAATGAAAAAGTTTGTCTATCAAAAATACGAGAAATAAGAGTGTATAAAGAACAAAACTATAAATTTTTTTATAAATATGAATTTGATGAGAACTTCAAAGAAATAAAGATATATGATGAAACTAGGAAGAGAAGAAAAGAAAATAAAATTGTTATTGAAGAAATACCAAAAGCATACATATCTGGATTTCCTATAACGGAAGAAAAACGTAAAGATCTTTTATATCTGTGTGATCAAAATTTAATTCCAAAATTTTACCAAAATTTCTATAGACAACTTAATGGTTTTAATGGAAAAGAATATGTAGTCGTGTCAGATAATGACGACTAATTAATACAATATAGTTTCTACTTATTTAACGTTATACTGAATTAATACTGTTTCTGTTATGTTTATTCTTATAATTATTTTTAAGTAACCTTGAATTTATGTTATAAATACTTTTTGTTTGAACTGAATTTTTTTATATATATTTATTTTAGTTTTTGTTTATGAATAAAGTTAATTTAAAAAAAAATAATAGTTTTTTTGTATAACATTTTAACTAAAAATTCGTCTATGTAGGAAAATATAATTTTCAAAAATTTTGGTCCAAACTAAAATATTTTATGTATACTTAGGTGATTAACTTAAAAACAATAAACCTATCAAAAACATGCTAAGTATACTTAGACGACCAATAGACAATATTTTCTCCCTGTTAAAACATTCTATGTCATTTTTAGCTTTGATCCAATTAAAATTTATAAATTTAGAAAATACTATAAAAATTCTACTCAAATTCTACTAAAAAATGTGAAAGAACAAATGGCGTATCATATATAGTTTACGAGATATCGCGTGAAAACTTTGAGAGCTCATAACTCAAAACTCACTTTTTCGACTTAGAATGTTATAGAATGGAGGCGTCGACATGTAAATATAGTATGCTTCTTGCACAGCTTATACCGGCTATGTTTATTATACGTGCTTTTTGATACGGCATGTACTTTCTCATTGAATCGAGGGAGGTTTGTGGGTTATTCCAAGTTCTCATTTTCAGGGTCATTATCATTGTCGTATGTCAATAGTTGTTTTGTGACTACAGAACGAAAATCAATTTTGCAATAATGGTTTGTTGTTTTGAAGCTTTTTTTTTTACATATGAGGGAGTTAGTCACGGTATTATCACGAAGATCAACACGACCCATGCCTTGGTTATATTCTTTTCTCACTTTCGGCTGTGGAAATGTTATGGTTTTCTCTGCTTGTGTCAATATCTTTGACTAGTTGTTCTACTGTGAAGTTATTTGTTATAACACTGACAACGCAGTATTTATTGCTCACTGTCAATTAAGTGATCAAATTCTCCTCACTTACCTTTCTTTAAATTTTGCAACGAAACATTTTACATTCTGCTCTTCAAAATACAAATAAGATGATAAGAAGAACTAAAAATTGTCAAAGAAAACTGTATGAAATTCAGGATCAGGTACGTTAGAAAGCAAATCTAAAATTTTTTGGGTACCAGGACATATATTCTTACCATAAGCAGTAGCCATTTTCTGAACATAAACATCACGACTTAAAGCCGAATCGAATTGCCAGTCAAAAAATGGAATCATCATTCATCTGTAGAAAAAACATGACTGAAAACTCCAAACTGAATATATTTTTTATTAAGAGCAGCAACAAACGGGTGAACTTTATCAATATGATCTGTTATATCCAAATTAGTATTATCGACAAGATGTAAATATCTTTTAATGGTTTTAAATCGACTGCGGTTTTATAACCTGTTTCGACATTGATAATCCCATGAAAAGCAGCTCATGAAGTTAAATACTCTGATTCTTTTGTGATCAGAGCCAAAGCCAATGCTGGGGTAAAGTCGTGTAAAGTTCAGAAAGTTCAAGATCGCAATGCGGTAAAGAATTTAAAAGCTAAAGAACGAGCGAAAAATTGAGGTAAAATTTTATAAAAAAAACTACACATATTGTGTGGTGAATGATGAAACTTATGAATTGGCCGATTTTTCACAACTACCGAGTCAAGATTTTTATGTGGCTGATATCACGAGGTAATGTTGAAGAACAATACCGGCCAATAAAAAAACAAACAAAATTTGCCAAGATATTTCTTGTGTGGCAAGCCAATTACAGTTGTGGCAAAGAAGCCAATCACTGGTGACACCAGGCGCGATGTAAGGCACAGAAATATACATATATTACCGAGGGTCTGCAAGAACGGCTTTTATTTACTTTTCTTATAAAAGCACAGAGTGCCTTTATATTTCTGACCCGTTTTGGCATCATGCCACTATGAAAAAATAGCCCTTGAGTGGTATTCAAACAAAAATATAAATTTTATACCACCGGAGGAAAAACCACACAATTGTCCTGAATGTTGGCATTTGAAAAGGTATTAAGCTCTTGTAAAAAAAGAATTAAAGAACACAGCGTAAGTGTACCACTTCATCCAAAAAGGTAATAAAACAACTAAAAATGTTTAATTGGAGGATTTCCGAAAAAGTGGATAAATTTAAAAATTCCGAGTAATATGCCAGTAATTGAATGTTTAATGAAATTGTGAAATATGTGAATTAGTTTACATATTTTTGAGAATTTTTATATTGAACAGTTTATTTAACTTAATACAAGTAGAGGTTTTTTTGGCTCACTCTTTAGTTGATACTAGTTGAACTTGGTTCGCGTTTTTGGCTCTTAAAAATCAAATGTTTTATATTCATTGTTTCAACAGATAATTTCAATTTGGTGACAAAATTGCACGTTCCCACAGCCAATTCGAATTTTTGTAGTTGATTGTAAAACTTGGGAATACCTTGTCGACAACGGCTTGAATATTAGTTTTCATTTGGCAGAAGTTCAGCCAAAACGAAATCTCTTTTGTGGCGAGATAAATTGGAATTTTTCCATTTCCGATGTTCAGCAAATATTTGAGAGTGTTTCAGCAAAAGCGTCTTACAGCAAATACACATGCATATTCGTCGATAGTGTTCGGCATCTGTATCTTCATTTCCAGTGAAATGAATTTGAAGAATCATTGGCATTTAACTTTAAAGGTGGGCATAAAGCCGATATTGTTTACGATATTAGTTACCCCGAAGGACGTCATTTGAAATCATGAGTTGTACTTTCGGTTATTTTGAAGGAAATGCTTGGAAATCAGAGTGGCGCCGGAAATGTAACATAGAACTGGTTAGGCGGCTTAATAATTGATGGCAGAACAACTTTACAATTCGAACAGCATATTTCCGGGTATTCCTTAGGGAACTTTAAAACGCTGCAATATAAGCAAAATTTGTTCACTTCTCAAATCAGTACGTCCTTCTAATTCCTGTAGTCATTATATTTATTTTAATTTAATGCCGCCAACTTCAAATCGTTTCTTTCTCTTGATCGAGTTATTCGGGAGCGATTGGTTTCTAGTCTTTCTAAATGGTTTTGGGGTGTCTATGCAGCTCTCGCATTTTCTAAAGCCTTGATTCGCGTTCTCTTTCCGTTTTTGTGGCACTAGACATAGATTCCCTTTACAGCTTTTCCCGAAAACGTGATTCGCGTTCCGCAACTGTTTCACTTGCTCTTCTTTCCCTGATCTTCCGTGAATGGGTTGTATTTTTACCAATGTCCGTTTTTTTTTTTTTTTTTTGGTACCATTTTTGGTACCATTTTTGAAAATATTCACTTAAAATAATTTATTCTTGCAAAAAATTCCAAAACATTTGGAATTTAAATGATCAACACAAAACTGCAATTAACGTAAAGCAAATCAAATACAGTTTATGGCTAAATGAAAACATATTTTATTTTAATAAAGTCGTTACTTTTATAAATTCGTCGTCATTTTTATTAAAAAGAAAAAATATTTTTGGACAAAATTAATTTTTTTAAGGTTTTTTTTTTGCCATTTTTTTTTTGACAACAATTACTGACCTTTGAAGCCTGTATATAGCAAACTATATTAACTATCTATTAAAATTGAAAAAAGGTCGATCAACAATTAACCATATAATTTTTTTTTTTTTTTTTTGATGGCATTAGCGGTAACATTTGATTTTTACACGCCCCTCCACCCACAGTCAGAAAATCCAAAATCTGATTTTACAGTGTTACCCGCTAGGCTATTCTGAACATTCCCTGAAAATTTCATGAAAATCGGTCCAACCGTTTTTGCAAACAAGCATACATTTTTATATACTATATAGATGTTTCATTAATACACTAAAAGTTGCGTATGATTAATATTTATTTATTTGTATATAATTAAATATTAATTATACGTACATATATGAGGAAAATTAAATCTATTGGAGTATTTTACTAAAAATATTTATAAAAATATACTTTTTATGACACCAGAAAAAAACAAGTTTTAATAAATCTGTGACTACTAAAATATTGAGCCGGTTGAATAATAATGTACTCGACCCTACTGTGCGCCGTTATATATGCGTGTTGATTAAAATGTTACAATCGTTCAAACCTTTGCGATTTGAGTTCTTCAAAAATAATGTTTAGCTAATTTAATAATTTGTATTTGCGTTTTATATAATTTATATGGTTTTGTGGTTATAAAAGTCTATGTTGATTCATTAAGATGTAAATTCAAAATGAAAAGTATTAAGAACTGAGATCGTAAAATTCTTAACACACGTTTTTCATTAACTTTTAACCCAAGTATTATTTGATTTTTTTTATCAAGCTACCCTTGTAAAGTATATCAGTTATTATGTTTAATGTCAATTATGTTCATTTGTAGTTAATCTGATTAAATTGAGTGACCAGAAAAAAGTGCGTAATAAAATTATTAAATATTTTCAACAAAACCCAACTTGGTCCTACAAAAAGTTGGCAAACAAACTGTTTCCAACGTTATTCAACAGTATCGGAATAACTTGTGCGTTGTGCGTCCACATGATGTTTATTAAGCCAAAAATAGAAAGCATTTTCAAAAGAGCTCCCAACACATACGGTAGGAAAGCAGCACGGTTAGCACAGTGTTCGGGCGATTTGGTACGAAAAGTTAAAGCCAATGCTGGTACAAAAACATCCAAGCTCCAAAACTTCCTGACAGGAACTCTGCTAAAAATTTAGAGGCCAAAGACAAATTTTATACAAAAAATATACCTGCTGTATAATGGATGACGAAATGTACGTATGGCAAATTTTTCACAGCTTCTGGGACAATTTTTTGATGTTGTAGATGCTCGAGGGAATGTTGAAGAAAAGTTCAGGACCCAAAAGCAGACAAAATTTCCCAAAAAGTTCTTGGTATGGCAAGCAATATGCAGTTGCGGCAAAAAAGCCAAACATTTGTTACAAAGGCCTCAATAAATACCAAAATTTACATCAAGGAATGTTTACAAAAAAGGATGTTTCCATTCATAATACTTTTTAATGTGTCCCCTTATTTTTGGCCTGATTTGGCATCTGTCACTATGGTAAGAAAGGTTTTGAGTGGTACAAGAACAATAATGTGGTATTTGTACCAAGAGAGGCAATTCCTTCATACTGCCTGGAGCTGAGTCCAATGGAGAGATATTGGGCTCTTGTTAAAATAGAATTGAAGAGCACAAAAAAGTTGTCCAAAAGTGTGGTAGATTTTAAACGGAGATGGACAACCTGTTCGAACAAAGTGACATAAAGCACTATAAAACCATAATGGAAGGGTTTTCTAAAAAGGTTCAAAATTTCATAACTAGTGATTAGAACTTCAGAAATATATTTTTTTTGTAAATTTAACAATAATTTCAATCAAGTAAAAAAAGATTCAAAAGTGTAGGTTAAGTTGTTTCATTTTTATTAACATATATGTATGTTAAAAATTTTTCGATCTCAGTCCTTATTTGACAGTAAGTTTTATTAAGTATTTATAAAAGTGGGAAAACAAGTTTGAAATTTTTGCAGCATTTTTAAAAAGAGCATGAATTTTCGACTCGAGGTATCATTTATAATGAAAATGTAGATTTTTATTTCTATTTTTATTTCTCACAATTTTATAATATAAGATTTCCCTTTCAAATGGATTTTTGCCTAAATACGATAGAGTTTGCCTATTCCCATAAAAAAGCAAGATTCTTTTACATCATTTTCTACGGTCCAATTGCAAACGTTTTAGGATTTTGTTAAAAAAATTCTAAAAAAAAATTATGAATTAATCATAAGGATTTCTTAAAGCTACTTACAAAAGTCAAAGCCTAAATGAATTAGCAAAACTGATTTTTAATAATATTTTTTATTTAAACAAGTACAGAAATACCTTTAATAACCTGACCCTTGAGACCTTTAAATTTAATTCCATAACTTTTTTTGCTTTTCTAGCAATTCCCTTTTACTCAACTTATTCACCTATAACCCCTGATCTTTAACATGTTCAGTTTTCTCCAACTAATCAATTTCACTAAGCCAATTAATTTAAACAGCAGCACTTGAGTATTGATTTTCTTTATTAACGTGTTGATAGTGTTTTCCTTTTAATGTATAACAAACGATTAATTACCCAGGCAGAAAAAAAAAACATCAACAACTGATTAAACACAACGTGCGAAAATAACTTTATTTCTTTGCTTAAATATTAGCCCTATTTCACTTATATCGCCTTGGATACTTTCCTTATTTTATAGACATTTTAATGGTTTTATTTTCAATACACTTCACATATACACGTTCTCTACGAAAGGGTGCGTGATACAATTCGTTAATGTTGAATAGGAAGAATGGCAAAAAAAAGAGAAGAGAAGAAAAGGATTAGGGCAATTGAAAAGAATCTTGTTTTTAGGAAAACAAGCTTATGAAATAACTAAAAAAAAATCAATAATAAGATGGGAAAGTTCGAGTTCAATATAATAATATATTTTAACTATAAGTATGTTTATGTATAGAAATTGCTATTATATGTATTATGGTCATTAAAGGGATAAGAAAAGTTATTATTTAATACAAAGTATTGGAATCACACCCACTTAAAATATCAAACAGATTACTATGGCAGGGAGTTTGCTTGAGTTAAAGCTTATTATTATAAAATAATGAAAAATAAGGCAAACTTTTTAATATATAGATATTGGTGGAAATGATTTATTTTTTGTTTTGTAACTAGAAATTTTGTGCTTCAATTCATATTAAATTCCATTAAGTTTAATATGAATTGTAAACATTATGCTATTGAATATCTGCTGATAACACTATGCAACAAATGAAGAGTATTAAAAAAAACACACAATCATGACAGTATAGGGTAGTAAAACCCTATACTCAGTTTGTTCATTTTGGTGACCAATTTTTTTAAGGGGCCCCCAGGTTCTGAAAATCAGTGGGCTCTCAAAAAATAGTGGCATCAGTTTTTGGCCAACAGCTAATTCAGATTTTCTTGTTAAATAAATATGCTCTAGTGTATACTTCTATATTGTGCTGCAATAATGAAAAATGGGCAAATCATTATCGGTATGATCCGGGCGCATCACATTAGCCAATCTTGATCACGCAAGACTGGCTTGATGCAAAATATGAAAAAACGTTAACATTTTTTAAGTGGGCAAGCTTTGTGGAGCTTCTGAAGAGTAAATATAAGCTTTTGATATAAGTTTATGATATTGCTGGAAACACTAGGACTTGAAGATTGAGATTTCAGCAAAACGAAATAATTTTGTGGTTTTTTTGACGTCATTTACCTTTAAAACTAAATGGATTTGGTATAGTGATTTTCAATCACGAAAAATATAAATTTTGAATTAATCTAAAATTTTAACCACAATAAAATTTTAAAATAATATAGATCTAAATGTTCTTAAGTCAATGGGGTCTATACTGTTGCCATTGTTTTTTTTCCAAATACCGAAATTTCTAAGACGGGGAAAATGTGTTCCAAAAACTGAGTTTGTTTTAGAAAAATGCCAACTTTTTATTTATAGTTTGATATTAGAAACGTCTTGTATATACAGATATGAAAGCCTTTGAGGATCTGTGCTTTACGTTTTCGGATTTTTTCTCAAACCTAAAATTTTCAAAATTAGCTAAGTTTGGAGGGAACAATGTCCGCTTAATTGAGTAAGGTTTTACTTGCATTAAGTTCTCTTTCCAGATAATAAAAACATTATATATAGTCCCGAAGAAAATTAAAAAAAAAAAACTTAAAAAACACACGCATATAAAGTTGAAATATATAAAAAGATGCTTCAATTTTGGATGCGTGTCACTCTTTATAGGGACGAGATATTTGTTATCACGTTTATTTTGTTTTCTTTAGAATTTTATCGCAAATATACGTCATATTTAAAAATAACAATTGACCTTCCGTAGGCATATAATATAAAAAATTCGAAAAAAAGATCGTGCAAAATTTAAAAAAAATATTAGACATAAATATCTCGTGAACTAAAAGCGATAAGCAGCTTTTTGTGGGCCTTCTTAAGGACTATCTATATTTTAAATTTCAACTCATAAATGGATTTTAAGCTATTTTTCTTTAATTGTGAGACTTTGAGAATCCTCCCACTGAAGCTGAAAAGCTGCAAATCAACTCGAAAATACCTCAGCTGAGTAAATAATACAACACAACATAGAATTGTTGACTTGATCATACTATTTTAACATAGAATGATAGTTTTAGCATAAAAAAATAGTAAAAACGAAAATTGTAAAGGTACATTTTTATCTCTATGTACTATTTAGAGTAACTAGACACTTCAGAATACAGTGATATGTTCACAAGAGTTGTCCAGCTTTACTGTAGCTACCAATTTGCTAAATATTGTTAATGAACAATTAGGAGTACATAAAAACTTTAATATTAACCCTTACGCTATATTGTTTCCATATGGATACCATATAGTTTTAAACCATCACACAATCTCCTTTTTAGATTTCTACAGATTATGTTTATTTATACCCATCAGCATGAGTGGTATATATAAGTTTGCCATTCCGTTTTTAATTTCCACATTTTTCATTTGCGACCCCATAAAGTATATAATATATATAGCCATGTCCGTCTGTCCATCTGTATGTTGAAATCAACTTTTTGAAGCTACATGTTTTATACATCAATATATCCGCAATAGGCCCGCTTTGGTTGCTAATAAGTTTATATATTCTGGATCGTTATAGATAGCCGAGTCAAAGCCCCTTATCACTTTCATACATGCTTGATACATCAATATTCCAGCTATAGTTCAACTTCGATTTAAAATCGAGATAATCAGCCCACAAATGGCTAATATATGTATAAGGAAATAAATAAGAAAGTATGGTCGGGTTTGATAATACCTTACAATGAGTATATTCATTTTAAAATTTCAATCATTTATATTTGTGAGTGATTTTCCGAAGTGTGCCTTATATGGGAGCTACGAGCAATTATGGACTGATCGCCGTGTGATTAGTTAATATATGAAACTTACTTTTTTTTAATTATACTTGTATTCAAAAACTTTTAAGAGATTTATCCTCGTTATATTGACTTTAGGGAGTGGGCCTTATATGGGAGCTTTTCCCAACTATGGACCGACCGCCATTAAATTAGGTCGTGCCATTTATTTCTACATAAAACTTATTTCTGAGGAATTCTTTGTGTATCCCAATATTTTTAAGAGATTTATGCTCATTAAAGTGATTGTCGGAAGTGGGGCCTTATATGAGAGCTGTGACTAATCATGATTTCCATATATACAAGACTTATTTGGAGCGCAAATTGAGTAGAAAATTGGAGGATATTTTTAAAAGGGGTAGGCCAGTTTCAAAAGGCTTTGTCCTTCGGCCAAAAAAGTTAATGTGTCAAATTGGATCGAAATATCATCAAAATGTACATTGCGCACAAAGTTTACATGGACAGCCAGCCAGACGGACGGTCATCGTTTAGCAACTCAAAAAGTGATTCTGAGTCGATCGGTATACTTTAAGGTGGGTGTTAGACTAATATTTTTGGGCGTTATAAACATCAGCACAAACGAATAATTGGTGGATTATATGGTGGTACACCTATCTCTCTTGGGCGTTATAAACATCAGCACAAACGGATAATTTGTGGATTATATGGTGGTACACCTATCTCTCGACTTACACGATATATGCGTTCCTGAAAAAATCGTGTAAATCGAAATGAAGAATTTTTGTATGAGAAATCGAAAAAAAGACCCAAATACCACTAAATTAAAGATTTTCTTTGTGATTTAAGTCCCTATAAACCTCCTTAAAGTCCTTATAAATAGCCCTGTGAAATGTATATCGGGAATACGAGGGCATTTTCAATATTCGGGTAGTTTTTAAAAAATGATTTCCCAATTTTCGTCCTAATTATTTATTTATTATCAAAGCCTTTTCCTCCCAATGTATGTGCCAACTCTAAGGATTGCCAAGATAGTATAACATTTTCTTCTACATCTGGCCACAACATATTGAACATTTTTTGCATAACAAATATATTATAGATTAATATTTATAAATATTGTTACAGCGATTTGAATTTAACAGTCTGTAACGACTGCCTGCAGCATTCATCATGTTTATAAACACGTCCATCAGTAGAAGCTTCTACTTGTCAACAATGTTGATAGAATGCAGTTATTAGCATTGTTTATAAGTAAGGCAACACTAAATGCTTAAGCTGCTAACATTGACATCGAAAGCTCTAGAGCATTGTAGAAGATTCACGATAGATGGCGCGTGTAGGGGTTGCAGGCGTGAGTGGAGTTGATCATAGTCGCTGTTAGAGTTAACATCAACTGCCTTGTACATTTAATTTTGTACATTATAAAGTGAGTGTGTTACACTGAGTGACTATTTGAACTGTTGTTGTTGTACATTTTAAATAAATAAAGAGTTGTTACAAATTTTAAGCTATTAAAACTGCTTTATATTTGCAATTAAAAGTATCCGGTTTATTTAAAGGAAATAAACCAACGTTTTAAAAAGGTTACAACGTAAGAATATGTATTATATAAATGTTTTTGATAATTTTCTGAAATAAAAAATTAATTTTTGCTTAAAAATTTTTAAATAAATTGCTAAAAATATTTAAAAATCGTGTAAACTGAGGTAAGTTTTACATTCCTCGATGTATACAAAACCAAAAAAAATCGTGTAAAAAAAGTATCGTGTAAATCGAGGAATAGGTGTATAGGATATAAATAAATTTTGGGTTGAAAATATAGGTGAGTATGGATTGTCGTCCTTTTTGCACTATTTAACGGCGTGTGTGTTTTAGTTCATTTTCATTTTACTACTTCCGTTAAGAGCGGTGATAAGTTCTGAGTTAACTAGTGTTTACATAAACCTGTTTTACTTATCAAATTTCATAAACGACGTATTCATATTGTTATCAGTATCATTTTTATGTTAAAACTACAAATACCTTTATAATTTATAACATTACTTTTAACATTTATTTTTATTCGTTCCACATTAAAATAAAATAATCGTATTAAAACTAACCATTGTTTCGTAAATTTAACTGTAAATTCCATAATATTCATTAAATTATAAAATATTTATGTATATGAAAATCATATCTCACCATTTACCATTTCCTACAATACAAATTTATAATAAAATAAAACTACTACAGCCAACAAAAAAAAAAAAAAAAAAAAAAAACGCAAAAATACAATAACCCAAAGGCAAAATGGCAACAATTATATTGTATTATCTTTCTAACATTTAAACCGAATTTCAACCCAAATAATACAAAAAACAGAGAAACACAAACTGACACCATTTAAGCGCAAAAAATAAAAAATAAAAATAAAAAAAAAACGACAAAGAAAATTTACTATACTCAGTTGGTGTATAATTTCTAATTTTTGGTTATATTCTTGTAGTTACCTTTTGCTTGCAGCATTAAACTTATCAAAATCTCATTACTGAAACAAAAACACACTAAAATCAGACAATAAACGAACCGTTTTTTTGTTTTGGGTCTCAAAGGATACGTGTGCAAAATGCTGGATATGAAAACAGGACAGGGTATATTAAATTATAATCATAAATATGTACACAAAAAACAAAATTAGGCAGAAAAAGAAAACAAAAGTTGAGAGAATTTAAATATGGTGGTAAAAGGTTATCTTTTGCAAATTAGTTGCATGAGGCGTATGAGTATTTTTTCTTGTTAGGTGGCGGAATTGAAAAGTGCACGTTAAAAATACTTATTAAAGTATCTAAGATGATTTTCTGTATTTGGAATATCAATTGTAAAATTTCTTCTTAATCTGTTGGGTTTTAAAAAATCAAATACTTTTGTTTTAACCCACCTACAAGAGGCGTCACTAGCCTTTTCTAAATTCTATTTTACATTTATAACTTTACGAAAAATAAACTCCAAACTAGTGTGTTAAACTAAGCAACACAAATCATCAAAAAAAGGAAAGATCCCACGAAACAAAGCCAAAACGGAAGAAACCATTTAAAACATTGTTTATCACACATTCATTTAACTTTTCGTTTTCTTTTTTTTTTTTTGTAGCTGTCATTGTATCATATACAAACACAAAGGTATTTGTGTTAGTATAAAAATCACACACACACAAATAAACACAATAAAAGTAAAACGAAAATCAAAGTATTATTTAGACACAGCCTGTGTTAAGGGATTTTAATGTTCAACGCACAAACACAAAAACATCCAGATTTTGACTTCGCATGCAGACATCCATACATACATTTTTAATTTTGCCCTTTTATTCTCTCTGCCCTAGAGGTATGATATTTGCGGCTACATGCACAATCTCATATGATTATAGGATGACATGAAATATTTTGTACAATTGTAAAAATTAAAAAAAAAATGTGTTTCTATAAAATTTCAAATTACAGTATAGGGAACGAAATATTTCGATTAAAAAAATAACTTTTCAAAAAATAACTTTGTCTTATACTAATCCTTGAAGGTTTTTTTTAATGTACGAGTGTTACTCAAATAAATAATTTTTATCAGAAAGAGAATATCTCGAAATTTTGTATTGGAAACGGAATTCTGGGGATGTCATAAGATAAAGGTTGCTTTTGCAAACTTTGTAACATATATTCTAATAAACTTTTCTTTAAGAAGGATATTTTTATTCAATATATAAAATACGTTACAGTCTTTCTATGTAGTATAATAAAGATACATATATGGTCAATTCACTAGGTCTCTTATCAGTCATATTGTCTTAATATCCTAATATATCACGACTCGGCGGTTTGGCTTAACCGACTCTTAGGTATTCGGCGTTGGTATTTGCTGGTTCGTTACGATAACACAATAAACATAGCATAGAAATTAGTATTAGTTTAGGATATTTTTTGCTTGAAAAGCAATAAAAACCATTGTGAAATATTAGGACATTATGACAATATGACATGATTAGAGACCTTGTGAATTGACCAATAGTTTATCAAATTTTATTTTTATTTGTAGCACAAATATAATTTGTTATTAGTTTTTCTAAATTTTATTTGGTGTATAACTTAAAAATATGAGATTCACAACAGACGGCGCACATTGGTTGAAAAGAGACCGAAATTAATTTTTTTCATGTTGTCAGATATCTGAGTATTATGATTCCGTAATATTAGGCTGATAAATTTATTATTTGTTTGGACAGACACGCTCGAAGTTCATATATGGTCGCTTGTTTAAAATGGCATGCAAATTTATTGTATATTCAATCTTTTGGTACAATCAGAGTAAACTTATCATTTGACTTTGTAGTACATTTTCGTAAATGACAATTATCATAGATGAGACTTGCATTAAAAAAAGTTGCACAAGAGTGTCATATAAAAAATTTCGTAGAACAAAATATAAACAACATCAAAATTTCAATGTTCATCAATTTCAGTGGATTGCATCTTTTTAGCGATTCAGCTGCCCAAAAAACAGTAAAATTTTAATTAAGAAAAAATGGAAAAATCAAAACGATCCGTCCACTTTTACGCCCACCTTTCATACAAATTGAAAATTAAATTTTGAAAGCAGTTTTGTCTTTAATGTCATTATACCCTTCACTATGAATGGTAAGGGTACATGCCGCCATGTCCGTCTGCATGTTGAAATCAACTTTCCGTAGCTCCCAAATAACTTACAAACATGATTGATTGTAGCTACTTAATTTCAAAACATTTGCGTGCAGCAAACCCAGGGAAGTAGGGAACTTGCGTATGTAGATGATAAACAATTTTGTTTACTCTTGCATATTAGGTGCATGAATTAGAAATTTTCATACGAAATCTATTAAAAAAAAATTTATTTTGAATAACTCTCGCATTCCACTTTAAATAAAAAGAAATAACGGTTTTATTCAAATAAAATTTGTTTTCGAAAGGGCATCTACGTCTAGGGCCGCAGAAACGGGAAGAGAACGAGAATCACGGCTTTAGCAAATGCGTCTGCATAGAGTGCTGCACAGACACCTCAACAGCATATCGAAGAATTAGAATGTCTCTTTCAAGAGGAAGAATCGATTTTATTACAATAAGTACGATGACACCAAGAATCACAAGGACGTGCTGATTCGCGCAATGAAAATAGATTGCTTATATCGCAGCGTTTTGAAGTTTCCTAAGAAATTCCCGGGAATGTGCTGTTCGAACGGTGTAGTTATTCTTCCAGCAGTTATTGAGACACCTGAGTTGCTTCTAAGCAGTGTTGCCAGTTTTGAGGCTAAATTTAGCCTTTTTATTTACTCTTTAGCCTCGAAATTTTGGTTTTAGCTTCGTGGCTTTTTTCAGCTTTTTTTAATTTCAAAATAGCCTTTTTTGAAATTAAAAAAGGCTAGAAGCTAAAACCAAAATTTCGAGGCTAAAGAGTAAATAAAAATTTATATATGTAAGACATTTCTATTTTAATCCATTATTGTTTTTCATTTAGCTTTTCAACATACTCAAGAATTAAGCAGTATGAACAGAAAAAATACCAATTACAAATATCAAGTGCTTCAAAATGAAATAGAGTATTTTATATCTGAAAGCTATAAATGTCTAGCAAATTCACTTTTAAGACAAAATTGTTATTACACATTATTTTCATCGTTATATAATGGACATGAGTCCCACAAACTCTGGAAGGCTTGTGATACACGATGGCTGTCATTTGATATAGCCGTTAAACGTATTGTGGATGTATGCTTCGAATTAAAACCAACAATGCTACAAAGCCAAATATTTAAGTGATCAATATACTGATTATAATTTGGTGTGTTATTTTTTTTATCTGTATAAAAATAATTATCTGTATAAAAATAAATATGCATATGTATATATTTATTATTAATGATTAAAGTTATTTTTGTTTGCTGCTGAAGTGTACCTTTATAATTTTATTTACTTTTATGAATTTTATGAACATATTTTCAAATTTTTTATTTAAAAATAAATATAAACCTAAATTTGTAATTTGTAATATTTTACCTTTTTTTGTTGGCTTTTTTTAAAGCAGTTTGGCTTTTTTTGGCCTTTTTTTGAAGTCAATATAGCTTCTTTTTTTGCCAGCTCCTGGCAACACTGCTTCTAAGTTACATTTCCGCCGCCAATCCTATTTCCAAGCACCTCCTTCAAAATATATAAAAGTGGAACTCATACTTTTAAACGACGCCGGCTTCATGCCCACCTTTAAAGTTCAAGGTCTAATGTACCACAGTATTGGATCATTGCTCCCGCTTCCCAATGATGATACGAAGTTCCTTTAAATTTATTTCACTGGAAATGAGACTACAGAAGCCGAATGCTATCAACGAAAATGCATGTGTATTTGCTGCAATACCCTTCTGCCGAAACATTCTCAAAACAATTGTTGGACATCGGAAATGGAAAAATTACAACTGATCCCGCCACAAATTAGATTTCATTCCCGAACTTCTGTCAAATTCAAATAAATATTCAAGCCGTTGTCGACAAGGTATTCTCAAGTTTTACAACCAACTACAAATACTCGGATTGGCTGTGGGAACATGCAATTTTGGCACCAACACACAAAAAAATCCATAGGTTATATTTCCTAAAAATATAGTATAAATTTAACTGAGCGCAAGGGTAGAATGGCATTTACAAAGTTTCTTAGTTAATATAACTAAAATTTTAGATAATTTCATACATAAACATTTGCACCAAAAATATTTTAAATTGACAATAAAATAAACAAAAAACTTCGAAGAAGATACTAAACATCAAACTACTAATTCCAATAGTTATATTAACATAGATTTTAGGTAAAGTGTATTGTTTGAATTAGCTATTGGCATAGATAATACCACTTAGTTTTTAGTTTTCATATAAAAAGAAATTAACTATTTAAGCTTAGTTAATATAGCCTCGATTATTTTTTTGTGTGAACAAATTATGTTGGTAACAAGCTCAATAAGCAAATACAATTGATACTGCATGGACAAACAATAAAATATAAATCGATTGGCACAGCTGGACTATCCTCTTTGAATTCATTTGAACCAGCTGGACTGCCACCACATATATTAACATTGAAGGTTGGAAGACCGACTTTGTCCGGTAAATCGATATCGAGATACAATATAAAACAGATGTTTTGTAAGGGCCAGCAACACGGACCGGGTTCAGCTAGTATAATATATTCTTCATACCATGATAGACACATATCAAATATGAAATGATATCAGAGTGCATTTTTAACATTGCACCAATATGTGGTAATTACCAACCATTTTTGGTTACACTGTATATTTATTAAAAACAAAAGTAAACATTCCTTCACACACATAGATAAACTGTTCTAAAAATCAGTAACTTATTACACGAGGATTTAACTAAGCGTACCACTGATTGTGACTTTGTTGGGCGAACGTACTTATACAATATATTAATACATACATATATATGAGTGTGTGTGGAGCTATTTCCGCATAAATTTGTGTGATTCTTTACGTGCTTGTGTAAGTGAGTAAGTGTCTGTAAGCGAAGCATAAAATTGCGTGGCGTTTAGGGAAAACAGGAAATAGAAAATAAAACATAGCATTCTACATGCAAAATTACATGCCAAAGAAAAAAGTATTTTTCAATGCTTAATTTAAAATATAACAAAAACAAACGAACGCTAAGAAAGACAACATTCCCAACCAAACACATAGCAGCATTCCATTCTCGCTTATTCAAACACGTTCAGTCATTGACTGACTAAATTACTTTTCGAAATACACGTGTAGATGGAGTTCTATTGCCCCAATACCCAGCTCTATAACATACTCCTTGTTCTCTTTTAATACAATATGTTAAATGACAAATTAAATATCCTCTATTTTGTAATTTTTATTAAGGTTCGGTTTTCACGAGTTTTTGTTAATCGATGAAGTAACGTGGTATGAGTTGAAATAATAGTGTGTAAAAATATATAAAAAAAAGTCATAGGTGCTCAAATTTAAAGCAAATGTTGATTTCATCTTAACCCGTTAACACTTTTAATTTTTTGATTAAAAGTGTTAAAATGGAAGCAAAATATATAGCTTTACAATATCTAAAAGCAGCATAAAGGCGTAAATAGTAATTTTTTTTGTTCCATTATGATCGTTAATGTAACACATTATGAGGGTATGAGTAACCTTAAATGAATGTTTGGCTTTTTTGCCGCAACTCCATATTGCTTGCCATATCAAGAACTTTTTCTACAACATTCTCTCGAGCGGAAGCTGCGAAAAATTTGTCAGAACATACGTTTCGTCATCCATTATGCAGCAGGTATTATTTTTAGAATACTTGACTTTCGTGTTCTGTCTTAGGCCACTAAATTTTTAGTACGCTCCTGTCAGGAAGTTTTTGTACCGAATAGTCCGAGTACTGAGATAACAGGGCTGCTTTCCTAACAGATGTGTTGGGAGCTCTTTTAAAAATGCTTTCTATTTATTGACTTTAGAAGCATCATGTGGACCATTCCATCTACCTAAACCAGGTTTTCTGTCAAGTTCTCCCGATACTGTTTAATAACATTGGAGTCAGTTTGACGGGATTGATTGTTTGGTCAACTTTTTGTAGGACTAGGTTGGGTTTTGTTGAAAATAATTAATAATTTCATTACGCACTTTTTCTCGTCACTCATTTTAATCAGATTAACAATAAGTTAATATGATTGACATTAAAGATACATTTCATAGGTAACTTGATGAAAAAAGAAAATCAAATAATACTTGGGTTAAAAGTTTTAAGGAAGAACGTGTGTTTTTCTATCTCATTTGATTTGATTTTTTTTATATTAAAAATTACAGGAAAGCTCATGCCACATACGACTGTACGGCTTAAGAACAAATTTTCCTTGTAATGTTTTATGCAATCCATTGACCTGTCTACCACGAATTTATGAGCCATTGCCGAAGAAGCTACAGGTTTCGGGAACAAGTTCCCTAATTTCCGCAGAACACATTCCATTGTATTATCGGTAGAAAAGTGAAAGACAACCCACATTAGAACGATGTTTCAGTGAGCTGGATACCCTACTGTCACCTCTCTAAAATAGACTTCGAAACATGAAAGTTGTATTCTATTTAGGGTGGGATATAAGTGGTGTACATAGTAAGGAAATCCGATGTAGTGAAGTATTGTTAACATAATTCGCAAAATCCCATTCAAAGATTGGTTAAGCGTAACATTAATTTCTTTCGTCATTGCAAAAATCTCCAACAGGTTGGGTCTATAATTGAATGAATATGAATGGTAAATATTGGTGGCATCTGCATAAGAATAGATAGGGTTGGAAGTTTAGCAATAGGTTTTCATAAAACTGTACCCTATTGAACGGCTTAGGGTGTGGCCAAAACGGTGAATGGAACGACAACATTTTTGGGATAGGAAGGCTAGTAAGTCTCCAGTCGAACGTCATCTACGAAAGCCGTACTGCCGGTCGCTGATTAGATAACCGGTACCGACATAACTGGGCTGCTTTTCTAATGGATGTGTACGAGCTCTTTTGAAAATGCTTTCTATTTATTGGTTTTAAAAGCAGCATGTGGACCATTCCTTCTACCTCAACAAGGATTTCTATCAACGCACAAGTTCTTCCGGTACTGTTTAATTACATTGATGTCAGTTTTACGCAGACTATTTGTTTTTTGGTCAACTTTTTGTAGCACCAAATTGGGTTGTGTTGAAAATAATAAATAATTCCATTACGCAATTTTTTCTCGTCACTCATTTTAATCAGATTAACAACAAATGAACATAATTGACATTAAACATACTTTTCAAAGGTAACTTGATCAAAAAAACAATCGAAATAATACTCGAGGAAAAACGTGTTAAGGTTTTTTCGATCTCACTTTTTATATAAACTAGTTTATAATCCTATCCATACCTGGAAGTCTCTTCGCTAGCCCTTCGAGATGATAAAACATGGCTCAATTTATATTATAGAATGAAGAACTCAAATATCCAACGTCTTCGTAAAGCTTTAGAAAGCTCTGGAAATATACATAAAATTACTTAAAGTTAAAATTTCATGTGAGTGTTGTTAAAAATGCCTCAAAATCATTCCCCTGGTTATGGATGCACAAAAACCATATTCATATATTTATAAGCCGTTAATGCCGATGTGGGTATTCAAGTACCCACGCGATGAAATCATAATGTAGCCCAGTTCAGTGGACCTACAAAGGACGTATAAAGCTATAAGGCACCAAACGAGGTTTCTGGATTTCCATTCCCCCAATTTCTCATAGCCTTACCTGTTCAGAATTTTTGGATTTTTTAAAATTGCTGACGTTTGACCCACTGATTGCTCACCAAGACATGAACCTATACGACAATCAATTTTTCATTCTTCTTCCTTTTATAAGGAACCTCTTGATACTCCGTGTTGGAAGCTGGTGTAATACTTACATAAAATTTAAAACACTTTTCTTGGTTTTTTCTCACTTTTACAGTTTTTTTTTATTAATTAATAAATTAATAGCTTAACACTATGCAAATGTAAAATTAATGATTCTTTGACTCATGCCCTGAGCCAGTGCCCTATTCTCCTCTCTCCACTGATGTTAATCTGTTTTGTGTAAGGTAGTTGTAATCTACCTCACAAAACCAGCACAAAAATGGTCGAACCGATAGCGGTTTTTTTAAAATAATCTCTGTGTGTGTGGTACTGTGTTTGTGATGCTGATGGGTCCGTTTGTTGTACTGTTGGTTGATATTGTTTGTTGTATTCTTGGCTACTTTCTTCATTGTCTTGTGTCCTATTCAATACGGCTGAATATTATCTCTCGTGACTCTATCTGTTGATTACTGCTTAAACTCTGTTCACTCACCTTTGCTTACACTCTATTGACTCCCCTCTGCTGACTCTCTTTGCCGATGATACTCAGCTATAGCCACTCTCTGTTGTCAATTTTCGCAGCCAGTGTTGAACTCTCCACGTAGTCCTGACTGTACGGCTCGTTTTAAGTCCTGTACCCCATCCGGGTATCTGAAATCAAATAACCGAAAATATTGGCAGATGTAATCAGCCCCACTTTGATAGATGTCATCCATCATCTACCTAAACGTGTAAAATTTTTTCTATTTGGCTTATTACTAAGTTTTGTACAAATTAATTTATGTGGGTCTAAATTCCAAGAATTTAGGTCGTTACAATTTATCAATCTCACCTGGCCCTAGTTAGGATTTTTCTGAAACTGCTCCCACTTTCAAATATTGAGCGTGAGTAACTACTACTATTTCTTTATTTAACCCACAGTGCAATGTCTGTGTTTGTCTACGTATTTCAAAGCAATTAATTTGCCCCAAAAACATTGGCAATAGAGTGAATGTATGTGTGTGAGTGTGTAAGTGTTTTTTAATGTGTAAGTGGTAGAATAGTATAAAGTTGGGTGCGTGTATTTATTACTGTAACACTTGTATATAGTATATACAAATATACACTTACATACATGTACTTATGTATATTTGTGTATAAATTAACACTGTTTAAAAAGTATTTAATAAATGGAGCATGTACTTACTTACATTTTAACAAATTTTTTAATGAGTGTGTATTTTTCCATGGTTTGATTAGCTAATAAACTTAACAAATTGCTTGTTTATACTAGAATACATCAACAATACCACGAACCAAATAAAATAATGCTTAATTTAAAATGTATTCAAGTGAATATTTATTTAACTTCAAAGAAATTAAACATTTATTTAGTGGTATTTGTTTAGCGTAGATAAATGTTGATGTTATTTAAAAAAAAAATTAAATAAATAACATTAATTTATAAGATATAAGTGTACTTGTATCCTTATATCTAGTAGTCTTGAATATCCTGTATCAGCAAAAAAATAACTAAGTGATTAGACTCACTTTCCTAAGCTACAAGCAGTGTTGCCAGGAGCTGGCAAAAAAAGAAGCTATATTGACTTCAAAAAAAGGCCAGAAAAAGCCAAACTGCTTTAAAAAAATGCCAAAAGAAAAAGCTAAAATATTATAAATTAAGAATTTAGTTTTAAGGGGCCCATAGACACATACTGCTGACACATGCTGCGTGTGAGATGGATATTTTACTACACACTTATCAATCATCATAAAAAAAATGCGTTTGAGAACAAAAAAAATTATTATTTTCAATTTTTCAGTAACTACAACGTCAAATTTAAAAATTATATTTCACAAAAATTAAAAAATGTATACTATTGTTCATTTGAACAACTGTCAGCAGTACGAGTTCATTTCAAAATCAAAACTATTTTGATTCTTCATACTGCATTGTCTGTGTGTCGCATACATAAACAAAAATTTAAAATTTACCAACACATGCTTATTGCATGAGCATGAGCAGTATGTGTCTATGGGACCCTTTATATTTATTTTTAAATAAAAAATTAGAAAATATGTTCATAAAATTCATAAAAATAAATAAAATTATAAAGGTTCACTTCAGCAGCAAACAAAAAATAACATTAATCATTAATAATAAATAATAAATATACACATATACATAAGCGATCAAAAACCTCTTAAAAGAATGGACCTAAGCTTTCTCTTGAGCAAAAAATTAAAAAAGGGCCCATTTTGAAAATAAATGTCAACAGTTTTAGATTTTGCAAAAAAAGTCAAAAAAAAAGTTTTTTTCCGAAAGATTGAAGACACATTTTGCTAAGAACAATAGGTAATAAGTTACATGGATGAGAAAAAACACCTGACGTATTTGACGTATTATTTTTTTCAGAATCGTCACTAATTAAACCGTTCGTTATTTTATCTCTCATTCTTCAAACTTGCATGAAAAATGTGGCGAAAACATTAAACAATTTCCAATTGGGGACGATAATGTATCAAATTCTTTGCATTGTATTACAATTTGAAAACACAAATTATGGACAAGAAATTTTAAATCAGAAAACAGCTTTGTTGGATCCGCTGCATTGCTTACTGGTTTAAAAAAAATAATACACCAAATTATAATCAGTATATTAATCACTTAAATGTTTGGCTTTGAAGCATTGCTGGTTTTAACTCGAAGCACAGATTCACAATACGTTTAACGGCTATTTCAAACGACAGCCATCTAGTATCACAAGTCTTCAAGGTTTTTGTCCATTATATAACGATGAATATAATGTGTAATAACAATTTTGTCTTGAAAGCGAATTTGCTAGACATTTATTGCTTTCAGATATAAAATACTATATTTCATTTTGAAACACTTGGTATTGGCAATTGTTATTTGTTCTTTTAATACTGCACAATTCTTGAGTATGTTGAAAAGCTAAATGAAAAACAGTAATGAATTAAAATGAAAATGTCTCACAAATATAAATTTAGCCATTTTATTTTCTCCTTATCCTCGAAATTTTTGTTTTAGCTTCGTGGTTTTTTCTAGCCTTTTTTTATTTAAAAAAGGCTATTTTCAAATTAAAAAAAGGCTAGAAAAAAGCCACGAAGCTAAAACCAAAATTTCGAGGCTAAAGAGTAAATAAAAAGGCTAAATTTAGCCTCAAAAAGGCTAAACTGGCAACACTGGCTACAAGTAAAAAAATATACTTCTCTTTGAAATCTAAAAGTTCTTGTTGACAACAACTGACTTCAAAGCTTACTTTTTCCTAATCAGAGCTTAAAATAAAAAAACAAAACATGAATTACAGTTACCTAATGTATTGAGAAATTAATTAAATGATCAGAACAAATCTTTCCCAACATTTTTTTTTTGTATTTTTGTCCAGCTAGATTTGTGATTTACCACAGTGTGTAATGGGGTGTATTAAAACTTTTCTGTCCTTTTGGTGTGTACTTTTATGTTTTATTTCCTATCAATCAAAGATGAAAATTTTCCATTCCTACTCAATGTGTTATTCATTTTTGAAAAGTTTACCAGAACCAATATTACGGTACTATGTAACCATGGTTTAAACAATTGTCATAAAAAGGTTGAATTGGCTTAATAGTGGGGCCGAAATTCCTTATAATCCCATATATTTTCTATAAGATGTTTCCTAGACATTCTTTTCATTAACAAAATGATGGTTCTGTATTATGGAGATTAATATTTCTATTATTGTCAACGATCATGATACAATTGAACATAAATCTTCAACATATTCATCAAATCATCGAAAAAAATGCGCATTTGTCTAAGTAGCTAATTTAAAAAAAAAAAAAACATACATACATTTTAGAAACCATATTTGCCGAAGTGGGTAGAATAATACCCAGGTCCTGCAGGCATTTAAAAAAACTTAAAAATTCTCAAGGCAACTGTTAAATACTGTCTGTATAAAATTTCTTCAAAATCGGACAACTGTTTCGGGGACCAGACATTGGTAGGTTAAATTAAAAAATAATGTATACTTTTGATAATTAAATACTAAAATTTAAAATTCAATAATTAAACGGAAATAAACACTCGTATTACTAATCCACACATATATGCAAGCATATGCCTGTGTTTTGCATATATAAGTATAACGAACATGATACAATCAACAACGCTAATACATATATAAATTCTAAACAATTAATAAGCATATATACTCTAAATATCCGTATCGCTGCATATATTACACATATATACATTCAATATAATACAAGCACAATTCATAACAACAGGATACAGTTAAATTATCTAAGAAATATAGTATATGTGGAAAATATTTATAATGAACCAACGAGTACGAACATCCTTACATATTAAAAGCGTATTACTACCAGTACAAACACATGCAAATAAAATTTACACCATACACACCATTACACCAACACTTGTAAATATTTGTGTAAAGTATATAGATTCGCATTATAGCGTGTTTATTAGGGTGGCTGCTATAAAGATAACTTTCATTCATAACATCATTATAATACACCAACTTCGGTTGAAGTCAATACAACTAAACGGTGGAATATACCATTATTTGCGCTTCCTATAAGATTTCTGTTGCTCGTCAAATAGGTCACTTACCTTTCCATCTATTTATCCAAAAATCGTTTAAATAATTCCCATTATACAAAACGAACGACCTAATTTTGATGCAGTTTTTCGCATCTCATATTGATGTTCGCAAAATCCTTCAATCTACGCTTTTCATATTAAGACATATGTCTCCATTTTATATTGTTACGTTTTTAGCCTTTTTAAAAACTGTGGTCCATTTCCTTTAAATAAACCGAATACTTTTGATTGCAAATAAAAAGCAGTTTTGTAGTTTAAAATTTGTAACAACTCTTTATTTTGTTTAAAATGTACAGCAACAACAGTTCAAATAGTCACTCAGTGTCTTTATACACGTTTATCAATTCGCAGAAACGCACAAACACTTTATAAATGTACAAGACAGTTGATGTTAACTCTAACGGCGCCTCTGATAAACTCAACTCACGACTGCAATCTCTGCCAGTATTTATACACACGCAATCTTTCGTGAATCTTCTCTTAATGGACAAACTAGTATGTTCGAATTCTAGACCTTTCGATGACAATGTTGAAGCTTAAACATTTAGTGTTGCCATACTTATAAAGAATGCTAATAACCACATGCTATCAACATTGTTGATAAGAAGAAGATTCTACTGATGGACGTGTTTATAAACATGATGAATGGTGCAGGCAATCGTTACAGACCGTTAAATTCAAATCACTATTGCAAATTCGTAACAATATTGTGTATCAAATTGAACAAAAGAAATGTTTACAATAAAGGTATTACAAAAATAAAAAAACTAGCAGTTTTTGCAGATTTACTGAAATGCTAATTTTTACTGTGTTTCGACTTATAAATATTAGAAACACTAACCAAATGAGATCAAACGATTCTTATCTGAGCAACATTTAAGCTCAAAAGTACCAATCAATGCAATTTGTGTTTTTGGATTAACTAAACGAGAAGTAAGTTACTTTATAAAGGATATTTTAGTATGATCTTCCTATCCTTAAATTTAAATAAAACAAATTGTGTGTGAGATATCATCGACATTTTATATTCGTTTGAAAGGCCTATCGATGCTAACATGTATGGAAAGTATCCGCTGCGGCTTCGCTGGCTGGCGAAACGTCCAATTTTCCATGACTCTGGTGCATAAATCAGGCTGAATTTGACCGATGGCATGAGCTATGTTTGCCCTGAGGAGCGCTTTTTTGGCTTATTTCCATAGAACTGCGACTTAAAAAATCCACTGGAAAAAGTCTGTTGAGGTCAAATCACGATTTCGGTGGCCAATTTCGCTCCACCTACATGTGAGATGTCCATGCCCTCAAATCGCTCATGCAAAATGTCCAATGTGTCATGATCTGTGTCCTATATTTCCATGTCATCCAATTCAGGCCAAAAGAAGTTGGTTATAATCGACCTACAGCGCTCGCCATTGACGATGATGATCTGGCCAAATAAATATGGACCGATCACGTTGCCAACCGAAAATCCACGCCAATGAGTGACTTTTTTGGGGTGCATTGGACACTCTTGGATCCCACGTAGTTTGATATCGCCCCAAATTCGACAATTTTGTTTGATGACAAACCCATTCATTCAGAAATGGGCCTCATCGCTGAAAATTATTTTTTTAAGAAAATAAGGTTCAGTTTTCAACTGATCCAGGTTTCATCCAGCGAACACACGTCGTTGTCTATGCAAGTGTTCTATATCCATCCACGGTAATTTGTCAAAGCAACTTAAATAAATGACAGCCAATTCGACACATGCAGCTCAAACAATATGAACTCTATCAACTGTCAAAGTTCGGAGGTCCCCATTGTAAATCCCATATAATGTCGGTGAATTTCTCATCAAAACAGCAGGTTGTCCCCGAATGACAAGGTTGTCTCCAAACTTAAATAAAAAGATGATCACACTTTTAAAAGTTTCTACAACCAGACTGAATTTTATATTCTATGCCAAAAGTGTGTCTTATAAGGACTGAGATCGAAAAATTCATAACATAAATATATGATAATAAAAATGAAACCACTAAACTTACGGTTTTGATTTTCTTATTTGAATGAAATTATTATTACACTTATTCTCAATAAAAAAATATTTTTATAGTTCTTTTCACTAGTGATGAAATTTTGAACCTTTTTCGGGAACCCTTCCATTATGGTTTCTATAGTGATTTCTGTCACTTTGTTCGAACAGGTTGTCTATCTCCGTTTAAAATCTTTCACACGTTTGGACACCTATTTTAAGCTCTTCAATTCTCTTTTAACAAGAGCCCAATATATTTCCACTGGCCTTAGCTCCAGGCAGTTTGGAGAATTTGTCTATCTTGTTACAAATACCACATTATTGTTCTTTTACCAATCAATACCTTTTTTACCATAGTGACAGGGTGCAAATCATGCAAAAAATAAGTGGACATACTAAGAAGTCTTATGAATGGAAGTATCCTTTTTTGTAAACATTCCTTGATGGAAATTTAGGTATTTATATAGCCCTTTGTAACAAATGTTTGGCTTTTTTGCCGCAACTGCATATTGCTTGCCATACCAAGAACTCTTTGGGAGATTTTGTCAGTTACTTTTTGAACCTTATATGTTTTTGAACCTGCATTGGCTTTAATTTTTCGTACTAAATAGTCCGAGCACTGAGCTAACCGGGCTGCTTTCCTACCGGATGTGTTGGGAGCTCTTTTGAAAATGCTTTCTACTTTTTTTTTTGGCTTAATATACATCAAGTGAACCATTCCTTCTACCTGAACCAGGATTTATATCAGCGGACAAGTTCTCCCGTTACTGCTGAATAACATTGGAAATAGTTTGACGGCAGACCCTCGATTGTGTGGCCAACTTTTTGTAGGACCAAGTTGTGTTTTGTTGATAATATTTAATAATTTTAGTACGCACTTTTTTCTGGTTACTCATTTTTATCAGATTAACAACAAATGAACATAATTTACATTAAACATAAAAATTAACACGATTTACAAAGAGAACGTGAAGAATTTTTCGATCTCAGTCCTTAGTTTTGTCGTCCAAAAGGACTTATGGTTAGATTTCTAAAGCCCTTTGATCTGGCGTTAGCAAATTGTATTAATTCGCGAAATGTAATTTATTTTGGATTTTAGTAAAGAACATGTTATACTTGATTCCATACAAATGAAGCCACTCTAATTTTTGTATGCGTATGTACACATTTGATTATAAAACAAATGAGTAGGAATAAGATTAAAATACATTCGGTGAATTTAAAGTGCTGAACAATGGAGTGCGTACGTTGTGGAGGAGATGAGACAATGGTTAGCTAAAGACGGCAATGGTTACGGATGAGAATGACGACGATGATGTTGGTGATGATATTGTTGATAAGATACGAGAAAACTGTTACATATTTAATATGTATGGATGTGTTTGTTGAAGTTTGCTGCCACCATAAACAGTAATAAATTTATAGATATTTCTATATCTGCTAGGGATGTATGCATGGAATTAGGTGAATTGGAAAGTAACTTTAAATCTTGGTTTATATACCTATAAGCAAGTGCTTAACTTTTAGTGTTTAATTAATAAACATTTGATTTATAATGAAAGTTCAGTATTAAGATGATTGGCATTTTGCAGTTTTTATGAGCTTCGATAATCTATAGTTACTATAACCTATAGTCTATAACTATATGTCAGCACCCTTCTTCTATAGACATTTTCACTAGTTAAAATGTCGACAACCTTCCTCTAAGCGTGAGTAGAGATAAGGACTGAGATCGAAAAATTCTTAACATACATAACTCTGTCTTTGGCCTCTAAATTTTTAGCAGAGTTCCTGTCAGGAACTTTTTGAGCCGTGTATGTTTTTAAACCTACATTGGCTTTAACTTTTCGTACCAAATAGTCCGAGCACTGAGCTAACCGGGCTGTTTTCCTACCGGATGTGTTGGAAGCTCTTTTGAAAATGCTTTATATTTTTTGGCTTTAGAAACATCTTGTGGACTATTCCTTCTACCTGAGTTTCTATCAACGGACAAGTTCTCCCGATACTGTTTAATAACATTGGAAACAGTTTGACGGCAGACCTTTGATTATTTGGCCAACTTTTTGTAGGACCAAGTTGGATTTTGTTGAAAATATTTAATAATTTTATTACGCACTTTTTTCTCGTTACTCATTTTAACCAGATTAACAACAAATGAACATAATTGACATTATCAAAAAAATTAAATAATACTTGGGTTAAAAGTTTTAATACAAAACGTGTGTTAAGAATTTGTCGATCTCAGTCCTTATGTTAGAGACAACAGTTCTAGTGTATTTCTGTTGACATTGTCAATGAACGCGTTTGGCTTATTTGCTATGATTACATTTGCTGGGGTACATCTGGTCAGTAGTACTACTGGCAATGTCACTAGTAGATAAATAAAATTTCACTTTTGTCATTCCCTGCAGGGTATTTTTTAGATATTTCAGTGTGTTTATTTTTCGCTCATTTGTTGTCCATTTCTTATTCTGTTGTATCCTTATCAGATATAGATGGTAATTTTTGTTTCTCAATGAAAACTGTTCCGAACTTCATTAACATTCGTTTTTTTTTCATTAACATTCGTGGTGGTAAATTTTACCCTCTCTTTACATATTTTTAAAATACTATTTTCCATTGCGCTCTATCACTTTACATTTCTTAGTATCTTCTCATATAGTGATCGTTGTTACTCAGTTGTGTTTAAGCAGAGCTAGCCATATCAGCAGCGGAGATACGCACATTTTACATAATTTTATTTTTGAAAATAGTTTACCATCACGTCAGCGTTGACATAAGTATTTAGTGGAAAAAAATTATCCCACATCAAAATTAACGTAATATTTTTATAGAATTATTATTTTGGATATTTGTGGTGTCAACTATTACATTATTTTTCAGACTTTTTAAAAAAGCTTGCAAGATAAATGATTTTTTTTTTTCCTGCCTTTAAATGTAGGCCATACAATAAGTAATTAAATCTTATAACTAAATGATTTTACCACATTTGAAAAACGTCAACACAACCAATAGCTCCCTTGATTATTACGAGACAATTGGTATCATTTTGGTTCCGGACTCAGTACCTCCGTCTCCGATAGAGTCGATTTCTGTTGCTCGTCAGTTACGCTACATATGCCCGACTAGGCGAAAGACTACATGTTTTTGTCTGCAATGTAGTAAGCCAATGTGTATGGTATGCAGCAAACGTATATTCATACACCGTGCGAACACAGATTTTGTTGAGTAAAAACCTCCAAAAAGAATGACCTGTAGTTTCTGCACCTGCATCTTTAAATTGTATCCTCTAAGGTGTTGATTATCTTGAAATTCATATTGTTACGAATGTTCAATGACGATTTGAATTCAACAGTCTGTAACGACTGCCTGCAGCATTCATCATGTTTGAAGGCACGTCCATCATTGACATTGTTTGTAAGTATGGCAACACTAACTGTTTGGGCTGCTGGCAATGACATCGAAAAGCTCTAGAAATCGAATGTACTTTGTGGATGATTCCCGATAGATGGCGCGTGTATAAATAGTGGCAGAGCTGGCAGTCGTGAGTTGAGTTTATCATTGGCGATGTTAGAGTTAACATCAACTGTCTTGTGCATATAAGGTTGTACGTAATAGAGTGTGTGTGCATTTCTGCGAATTGGTAAACGTGTATAAAGACATTGAGTGACTATTTAATTCTGTTGTTGTTGTACATCTATATATATAAAAGTCAATGTGTGTTTGTATGTATATTTGTTTGTTTGTCTGTTTGTTTGTTTGTTTGTTTGTTTGGACTTTATAGACGGCTAAACGGCTGAACCGATTTTCATGAAATCTTCACAATGTCTTCCCGTATCTCTGGAAGGAACTATAGGCTACTTTTTATTTTTAAATTTTACGTGGGCGATGTGCCACGCCCATTTATACAACATTACCTCCTATTTCAAGTCAAAAACAAAATGCGTATATATCAAAAAGTATATCAGCTAGAGTTCCCAAATTTTGTACAAGGAACTTTAGTTTCAATATAAATATTTTGGACAAAAATGGGCAGACCAGCAATAGTGGGCGTGGCACCTCCCATAATAAGTAAATATTAAAATCTGAATGTCAGGAAAACTATAACACCTAGAGTTCCTAATTTTTGTACAAGTAACTTTAGTTTCAATATAAATGTTTTGGACAAAAAGTGGGCGGACCAACTGAAGTGGGCGTGGTACCTCCCATATGAAGTAAATACTAAAATCTGAATGTCAGGAAAACTATAACACTAAGAGTTCCCAAATTTTGTACAAGTAACTTTAGTTTCAATATGAATGTTATGAACAAAAATTGGGCGGAACAGCAAAAGTGGGCGTGGGACCTTCTATATGAAGTAAATACTAAAATCTGAATGTGAAGTAAACTATATGAGCTAGAGTTCCCAAATTTTGTACAAGTAACTTTAGTATCAATATGAATGTTTTGAACGAAAATGGGTGGACCACCGAAAGTGGGTGTGGCACCCCCCATACGTAGTAAATACTAAAATCTGAAATTCTAAGAAACTATAACAGCTAAAATTACCAAATTAAATACAAGTAACTTTAACTTCAATACAAATGTTTTTAACAAAAATGGGCGGACCAACTAGAGTGGGCGTGGTACCTCCCGTATGAAGTAAATACTAAATGTGATGTAAACTATAAGAGCTAGAGTTCCTAAATTTTGTACAAGTAACTTTAGTTTCAATATGAATATTTTGGATAAAAACGGGCGGTTCAGCAATAGTGGGCGTGACACCACCCATATGAAGTAAATACTAATATCGTAATATCTGGGAAACTATAACAGCTAAAATACCCAAATTTAGAACAAGTAACTTTAGATTTAATATAAATATTATGGACAAAAATGGGTGGACCTGCAAAAGTGGGCGTGGTGCCTTCCATATGAATTTAATACCAAAATTTGCATATCATGGAAACTATAAAAGCTAGAGTTTCCAAATTTTCCACAAGTTACATTAGTTTCAACATGAATATTTTGGCCAAAAATGGGTGGACCAGCAAAAGTGGGCGGGTCACCTCCCATATGTAGTAAATACTAAAATCTGCGTACCAAGGAAA
Source organism: Calliphora vomitoria (assembly GCA_942486065.2). NCBI lineage: Eukaryota > Metazoa > Arthropoda > Insecta > Diptera > Calliphoridae > Calliphora > Calliphora vomitoria. The sequence goes on along the minus strand of OW818030.2, from coordinate 108,045,725 downwards.
CAGCTAGAGTTTCCAATTTTTTTACAAGTAATAAGAAATAATATTAAAGAAACAATGTATATTTTAATTACTAAATAAATATTTTTTTTTAAACCTTTACTTAATATGCATTTTACTTCGAGGGGGTAGCGAAGCGCACCGAGTATTAGCTAGTTCTAAATAAATAATGAGCTGTTACAATTTTAAACTACTAAAACTGCTTTTATTTGCAATCAAAAGGAAATAAACCCACGTTTTTTAAAAGGTAAAAACGTAAAAATATTTTTTTTTTTAAGTTTTTGTTATATCGTTTTTGTAATACTAAAAAAAAGGTTTGTGAAGTAAAATACATGTTTAGTTTAAACAAATAAAAATATTTGTTGTTTTCTTAATTTTTTGTAATTAAAAATGTAGTAGCTTATTTTTCAAAAGCAAATAATTATAAACAAATATTTTTTACTAATTTCTTTTAGTAAAAATATGAGGGGTAAAATTGACCACCACGTCATTAGCTATGTCCCAAAATTTCTTCACGACATTTAAAGATTGAAAAACCCACTATGTTTGCCCCTGGTAGTAAAGAATGCCGACCGCACTAAAAAGTGGCACTTGTATAAAAAAGCACGTCTTACATTTGAATTTAAATTAAACAAAGTGTGTGTGAGATATCATTGAAATTTGTAATTCGTTTGTAAGGCCTATCGATTCCATTATTTATTGAATATAATATAGTGCAAATATGAGCCGTTGCGTGCATTCAAAATGTAAAATTTTCCATCAATCTGGCACATAAATTAGGCATAATTTGATCGATGTCATGAGCTATGTTGGCGTTGAGGGCCGCTGTGGTTTGTGACTTATTTTCATAGACCTGTGACTTAAAAAAACCTCACCAAAAAAGTCTAACGGGGACAAATCGCACGATCTCGGTGGCCAGTTCACAATACCAACACCTAAGACGACCATGCCCTCAAATCGCACATGCAGAATGTCCAGCTGTGGGACACGTAGCGCCGTTGTGTTCAAACCACTTTCCGTTGGTGACCATATCATCTAATGCAAGTCAAATTAAATAGTAAATAGTAAGAAGTATTTAATATTTGACAAAAGACCATTTAATACCCTACACAAAGTAAATGAGCAAAAACATTTTTCTTTTAAAATTTCAATAGTATATTTTCGTGAACGATTTTCGGATGAGGGCCTTGTATCCTTAGCTTTACCAAAGGTTTTTTTATGTACAAGATTTACAAATTCCCACCCGGGTGGTACTGCACTTCTATACATATTTTTATATGCGCCGAACAAAATTTTAAAAAATCCAAAAAATTATACAAATTTCAAAAATTCAAATGTTCAGTGAGTCTAAATTTCATTTAAATCGAAACGAATTAAAAAAGTTATTAAAGAAATAAAACTGAAAATTTCGTGGGTATTGGTAAAGCTTAGGATATGGAAGCTATGACTAATTACCGACCAATCGCCATGAAATTGGATCGCGTGATTTATGTCTATATGAGAGATATTTCAGTTGAATTTTATCTATATACCATCATTTCTAAGATATTTATTCTCGTTAAAGTGATTTTCGGAAGCAGGCCTTACATGCACCAAATTTTATCGAAATGTATTCAAAAATGCGACCTGTACTTTGCGCAGAAGGTTTACATGGCCAGCCATCCAGCCAACCAACCTGTCGGACGGAGGGACATTATTTATTCAGAAAGTGATTCTGAGTCGATCGGTATACCTTAAGGTGGGTGCTAAAAAATTATATCAATCATCTTCAAAATCCAACTATTCAGTAATCGTATGAAATGTTAAAAATTTTCCATGAAATTTAAGTAAAATTTCTGTACAGCCCACGTATATTATATAAACTCTGCATGTGTATATTATCCTACAATGTCATACATATAACAGTATGATAAAATTGCTGGTGGCAAAATTTCAGTATTCCTGTTTCACATATATATAAGACATAGATACACATGGCATGGATATTAACAACCAACCTAATAGATACAGATACAAACACAATAGCACTGACATCTAACACTCTGAGACTAACTTGGTTTCTATAAATGGCTAGAATTCTTTTTAATAAAGCTCTGTTCAACTACTACTAGTAAGTAAGTTCTTTTACCCAGAAATTGGTAGATAGTAGATAAAAAAAATAACACATACAAATAAAAATTGGAAAAGTTAAATATGTCCGCAAATTGTAGCAATTCTTGTAGATATTATATTGTATTTGTAGGAATGTGTGTAGCAAGTAATTTGCATACCGGATCAATCTTGAAAAATTAATGGCTTCCCCGACAGATAACACTACACCGCAGAAAGGAAATACCAACAGCTCCCAGCCAACTGCACTCAAGCAAAAGGAAAAGAAAACAAACAAAAAAATATAATACAACAAAATGGTAGTAATACAAAAAAAAAAAAAAAAAAAAAAACAAGACAAAAAACTCAGCAGCACCATGTGTAAGATTCTGTAATGGTATGGGTAGAACGTACGCATAACCCACAAATACGGCAGCATGCAACAAATTGAGCATAGCACAAAACCGCCAACCACCAACAACACATGACATTAAACAGCAGGATGTAAAAATAATAGTAACTACGCTATTAAGCGAATAAATAAAAATGAAAAGAGAGAACAAAATAAAAAAAATACAATCTCACTTTAAAATCAGATTCTCAAAAATGTGTTACAAACACCAATTAGGTACACTCAAAATTTATTTAGGGAAGATTTTTTGAAATGTTCTAGAAAAACAGTTTTGAGGTTTTTTAAGATGAATGGCTTTAAATTATGTTAAATGACAATGTCTCTTTTTTATTATTTTGTATTCACCTTATGCAGATCTCCGAAGATCTATGCCATGCTATTCAGAATCCTATTTGATGGTTGAATTCGTTCTAGAAGAATCGTTGCCATTAGTTGGAGATATCATTTAATAGGGTAATGCCCCTCCAGTTCTTGCATTCACTTAAATCGCCTTAACTTGGAATCTTAATTCCAAAATATTGTGTTTGATAATCCATCAAAAATCACTATATCATGAAATTTCATGATTTTATAAAAGAAATTATTAAAGTTTTCAATGATACCAAATACTTTGTTTTAAAAAAGTAGGTTTTTGTAATCCGCTAACAATTTCATATACTTACTATTTAAATAGGGAAATACATATTTTATTGACTTTTGGTCGAAATAACCTCTCACGTATGAGTATTATGTAATTGACCAGTAATAAGCATACGTTCTGGTGAACTCAGTAACACACTGAAACTTTAAGTCAATTTGCGATTGAAAGGCCATATCTTTATACTTATTTATCATAATACAAAAAAGTACTATACAAAAGTGGACCAATATTTAGTTATAAGTTCTATTCGCATTAATAATTTTACTCATTGAGGAAAAAAGTGAAGTTGGTTTAAAGTTAAATATTTTAAAAATTCCTAAAAATACAGTTCTTACATAATTTAAATTAAAATTATACCAATTCGGAGAACTCTCTAGTAACTATCAGCTTATGTTAAAATATTTGTAACAAGATTAATAACACGGCGCTACAGTGAAAAAAAAAACTTTGAAAACTGGGTTATGGGTAGGGTATTCAATTAATCGGGTTTCTTTTTTAATCGGTTAATCGAGTAAATAATTATCCGGGGCTTAGATTTATTCGGTTAATAATCGGTTAATTTAAAATTATTCGATTAACCGAATAATTTCTTTTTTAATATTAAATTGAAAATAAAACCATGACTTTAGTGTATTTATTTATGCATTTCAACAAAAAAATAAATAAATATATGTGATATACTTTTTATGTACACATGTAAGTATTTTTAGGATTTTACAGAGATATTCTGAAATAATCTTTTAAGAGAAGAATATAATGGAAAAAAATCTCTCACTGTCTGTAGATGTTAGAGAAATCGAAAGTAAGGCATGTAAAAGACTATCCAATATCCCAGTTCTTTATTCTGTTTTTTTTTTTTTTTTTTTTTTTTTTTTGTTTAAGCATATAAAATCCTCCATTATACCATTGGAGTCCTTTTGGGATTTTTTAGATTTTGAGTACTTTTCATATTTTCGTTAAGTTCTGATAAAACTCGTTTCATGTCGTAATGTCTTCAGTTTCATCAATTATCATGCCTCCGACTCATTAGGACAAAGTTAATAATGGAACATTCTAGAAAAAAGGTAATTTCCGAATTCCTTAGTTTCAGTTTTTGAGCTATACATCAAAAAAACAATTCCTACAAGGGAATGTTCATGAGTTAAGAAACTAAATAAAATTAAATTTTATTTGTTATTTGAAAATCGGCAATTCTAAATTATTCGAACAGTTAACCGACAAAAATGATCCGGTTAAAAAAAATTTCAGAAACAACCTAAAATTAAAAAATTATTCTAAAATACCCGTTTTCAGTGATGTTCGTCAACTTATCGACCTGTAAATCAGTCAGTTTTCGTCCGACTTTTTTTAACGTGTTTGGAAAGAAACCCAAATACGCTTTTATTTTTGATACAATTGTAAGTATAAGTTTTGTATTTGTTAAGCATATCTAAAAAGGAACAAAATTTGACAACTTTTTTGATTCATTGCTTATTTTGATATGAAAGCTTAAAAAATGTATACCAATGTATGAAGAAAAGTTCTTAACGTTACGCGGTGTTAATTTTTAAATTATATGAAAGTTGTAAAAGTTATTCAACTTTTCATGAACACCTTTTCCATTATTTTCTCCTCCAGCCAACATAAAAAGTAAATTTTTTCGAACTTTTTTCGAAAAAGTTAAATAACTTCTGCAAATATGATTTTAATTTTTTGCTCACATTTGAAATTTTTTAATGCCAATCCGACTCGCTATTTACATTTATAAAGGAATTGTATTTACGCGATATGATAGCCAAATTCAAAATAATTTGCTAATGTCACTCGAAAAAAACATAAATTTTTTTAACAATTTACGTCAATTCCTTTAAGGTGTAAGAAAGCCGCGTTCTATTCCTGGTGTGCTGACATCAAAATGATATAGCTTACACAATTGCAAATTTCAACATATTTTAAATGATGTAATCAAAATTTCATTTGACAAATGCAAGCACACTTTCTAATATAAAGAAGTAAGAAATGTATGGTCGGTCAAGCTCATCATAATTTCCTTATATGGGATCTATGAGCAATTATGGACCAATCGCCATAAAATTAAGTCATGTCATTTATGACTACGTGGAACTTCTTTGTGTTGAATTTTATGTGTATACATTTTAAAGAGATTTATGATCTTAAAGTGATTTTCAGAAGCGGGCCATATATGGGAGCTATGACTAATTATGGACCGCTTATCATAAAATTAGGTGACACGAACTCATTTGCAGCAAAATTGGTGTAGGTACCTATATAAATTAAACATTTATGGCCGATAAATTCCAATTTCGAGAGGACATTTGTGTGGGATCTATTTCTGTCAGTTTGCATTTAGAACGAAATAATTGTATGTAGTAAATTTCTGCCAGCCAGACGAACGAACAACGTTTAATCGACTCAGAAGGTGATTCTGAGCCGATCGGTATACTTCAAGGTGGCTGTTAGACTCATATTTTTGGGAGTTACAAACATCTGCACAAACGCATAATACCCTACACCACTTTAGTTTTGGTTTTGTTATGCCACTATATAATTTTCGGCCAAAAAGTATTATTGTGTATAGGCTATAAATATGTCGGAAGACCTAATTTATGTTGTGTGGAATCTGTAAATGAAAAACTATAAGTACAGATTTTAAACTATGTATTGATAAAGCTATTATAATCTCAAAAGCATATGGTTTAATATTTAAACTTTAAATGATCATAACTTTAAGATGTGAATGATTAGTAACTTTAAATTTCCCACTCACAGGTGTTTTTATATAGCCTACCGAATTTCGAAGCACAGAAGTTATACAAACTATGTGGATTTAGTTCAATTATTATATTGTACAAAATTATAATAATTACAACTTTTAAATTCTATAAAAATTAGAAAACTTAAGCTAAATTATATTACGATGTCCTATGGAATTCAAGATATACAGATTTAAAGTTTTTGTAAAACCAAATTTCAATTATTTATTTGCATAAATTTACTTGTGGTTGAAAAATCCCGTTACGTATAAGTATTATGAAATTGAGTCATAATAATCATACGACCTGGTGAACTCACTAAGTAGCTGAAGTAAACACACGATTAAATAAATAACCATAACTATGTACATAGGTTTGAATAAAAATAAAATAGTTTGTTCGTAATCGATAAACTGAAGAACTATTGCACCAAATTGCCAAATTATTTACTAATACTCCTATATGCGTCGTTAATTGGAACCGGAGAAATTTTACAAAAACAAAACGAAGTAATCAAATCATTTTTTCATATATTTGCTTTGATTTCTTATAAGTTTTTTACAGAAAGAAAATATTTTTTAAAAATTTATTTATTTTTTAACAAAAAAAGGATTTTTGCATTTTTTTATATTTATTCTAACAAATTATTCATATAAAAAGGTAAAAAAAAAAAACTTAAAACTAACAAAATATTTTTTTTTTTTTTTAGTTTCTAAGATTCCAATCTTACGGGCTATTTATGGGCAATCATTTGTTAACAAATGTATAAATAAAAAATCAAATTATTTTCATTCTCATTCTTCACGAGACGTTTGTTTGTTTCAAACTTCTTTAGGGATTTTTTTCTTTATTGTTGAATTGAAATTCTATTGTTTACATTGTTTGTCAATTAACTTATTATTTAAAAAACTGGACTACACGTAAGCCAAACCTAATACTAGTATCACAAGAACTTCAAGTTGAAGTTCAGTAAAAGAAAAAAACCCCTGATGAAGTTTGAAACAAACAAATGAAACGTTGGGTGAAGAATGAGAATGAAAATATGTTGATATTTTGAAGTTTTTTTAATACATTTGGAAACAAATGATTGACCATAAATAGCCCGTAAGATTGGAATCTTAGAAACTGAAATTGTCAATATCAATGGTCATAAATAGAAAACTAGAAAGCTAACAAAATAAAATCTTCACATTATAGTTAGACTTACTGAGAAAAATACACGTTGTATGTTGAGATGCAAATCGACACAAATCGAAATGAAGCAAATCGTGATCTTAGTGTAAATTCTTTGTGACCTGCAAAATCTGCAGTGAAATTTTTTCGTATAAATGCGTCAGACTTGAATTCACCGTGGAATGAATTATAAATGACAAATTTTGATCGCACAAAATCGAATTTATCACTGAGACCTCTCAGATCATAAAAATTACGCCGAGACTTTTTGATTGAAACACAGGTTTTTGGATAAATTTATTTTTCATTATAGTCACCTTTGAGCCGTAGACACCAAAAAATAAGATTTGTCGACGTTATCAAAACAGGAATTTGTGTATGGGATGATTTCATCGTATCTCTTTTTTTGCCAAGATATTTCTTCTATTTTGCAAACAATAAATAGTCATTTGGGGTAAATCCGAAGAAAAGAGCGGAATTTGTAGCCTAATCCATCTGTACGCACCCTTGTATTGTTCTGGCAAAATTCTGTCGTATTTTCTCTAATCATCGTTAAATCGACAAAAAAAATATGGCAAGGTATACGCCATTGAATGAACCCGAGACATCCATTGTTTTGACTGCTGGTTGGTCTCTGAAGTATTGTGGTGGATCCACGTTTCGTTTACGTTTACGAAATTACGAAAAAAAAACTCGAAATATTGCAGTTAAAATGCCAAACACTCTTGCGACGTTGTCACACAATTGCGTTTGTGGTCGATTGTGAGCAAAGTTGGCACCCAGCTTGCAGAAAGCTTTCTCATACCCAAGTGATCATTAAAAATTTAAAGAAGTAAGCTATGTGACATGCCCATGGCTTCTATACTCTCTCGCTTTTTAAATCTCCGAGCGACCAGCGACTCATAATTTGTGTAATTATTTCGGATGTAGAGACTTCAACTGGGTGTCCAAAACGTTCGGTATCTTGCGTGCTTGTGTGGTCATACCGATATTCAGCAAACCACTTTTTTACCATTGCCATAGCCTTGGTTAGACTGATGCACGCGAAATTCACTTTTTTGCATTTTCTCTTCAAGTCTCGCGGTAGTTTCTTATCAACAGCTGTCTAACACATGCTAAATGACACAAGAGCTTTTTAAAATTTTGACAAGAGTCAACTGACAGATACCTGTTGACAGGATCATTGTAATATCAGCTTTTCTTTTGTTCCAGACATTCGCACATAGATTGCTGTAATGATTGCTCTTTTATCTGAACCTGCTTCTAAAATAACCATTAAATAGAATCCAATATTGCCCCATGGCACTTAGTTTATCCATAAATCTCAAGTATCAAGTCATTTATAGTCGGATTGAATACCGGATATTTCTTTCAGGCCTAACTAAGTAGTTCATTCTAAGCAAATTTCTTGAGCTCAATTATGGTAAGATAAAATTGTGCCATATTAATTAACCAACATGATACCAGTGTTAATTTCTTGTTTAATTTAAACACTACCAAAATAATAGCAGTTCCTTAAATCAAAAACACTATTCTACACTTATAATCTTCTCAACAATTTCGAGCATCTTAATTCTTACGCAAACACTTGGTTACATGTAACAATCGTGATAACGATTACAACGAATTAAATTTGTAGCAACATTGACTATGACGACGACAATATCAGCAACCACCCATCACCTTGCTACAGCAGGAGTTGATGTGATAACTATAAATTATATGCAAATATCCAAGGAAACATAATATCCTTTGTATCTTCTGCCTCAGTGACAGTTAACAACTCAGAGACATGCATAAGAATAACTGATGTAAAAAGTAATGATTTGCCAAAGAATCTGATGCTACATTCTGAACTCACATTCAGACTGTAAGTGCATGTGTGTTTTTGATGTTAACGACAATGATCTTTAAATATTTCAGTACAAAAAGTTGAAATACTTATGCAATTGTATTGCGAATGGGATTGTTGGGTATATTGGATTATAAGCGAATGCAACCACAGTTACTGCAAATTATTTATTCACTTTTATGCACTCTACAATAAGTGAGGGTTTGTAATTGGAGTGTTTGTAAATACATCATTTTCGAATTTCTTAAAATGTTATTTATACCAAGGCGAATTAATGATTACATTTGAACAAATACAAAATGCCTTTTGTTTTTGCAGTGCTGTATTTGTTTCCACGAAACACTTACCTTGTTAATTCGCCCTGATTTGTACGCCTAGAGCTTCCATATACAGTCAAATACATATATTAAGCGAATATTATAATTGCTTTTGTACAGCATTGCTACATTCGCATTAGCCATTTCTTTTACCAATACCTCTCCTATATTTTCTTCCACTTCACCATCTGCACAATGAAACCAAAAGTCTTTTATGCAAATGCCATAAAAACTGTTGACTTTTTATCTGCCTCACGCCCTTTTTAACTGCATGTTTCATTCCTTCTTATGGATTTTCTACAAAAAAAAAATTCCAGTTGCATTTTAACTAGTTTGCATAAATGCATATTGCACACACACGAACAATCTCATACCCATGTAGGAACCCAGCAGAAACATCATCAGTAGCAGGAATATACATAAATACTAGTTTGGAGGATCTTGGAATTTCGTTTGGTTGGGTAGCTGGCATTCGTTTGTTATTCATGAAATTTTATTTTTGGTTAAATTATTTTAACGCTTATAAATTTGTTGTGAAGTTCTTGTAGAAAATACTTTTTTGTATTTTTTCCTTTTCCTTTCTTTTGCATTACACGCGTCTGTTGACTTTTCTTGTTTTTTTTTTTTTTTTTTGGTTTATTTATGTATGCGTGTAATAAGATTAACCTTAACTTGTATTTTTCTTTATTTTCAAGTAGCTCATATGGTTACAAAGTATTTATGCAAATTTTAATTCTCTGGTTAAATGTGTTGGCATTGTTTATATGCATGTATGCAATTTCGTAAAATAATGTAAAATTAATTTTAAGAAATACTTATTTTTGTGTCTGAAGAACACATTTTCAATAATGCAATCAAAAGTGCTTCAATTAAGGAAATCTCACGTCAAAAACCTTTGGCGCACGAAAATGAACAAGAATAGCGCAATGGAACATTAAATGACATCATGTAAGATCGAAGTCTTAGGCATAAGCGAAATGAGATTGATGATAATTAAGAATTTATCACAGGGAATGGTAATACTACACTCTACAGTAGAAAAAAAAAATGGCGGCGAAAGTAGAGTAGGAGTCATAAAATCGAAAAAATCTAGGAACACCCTCTAAACACTGAAGTCTATATCAGTTCGAGTACTAATGTCTCGATTCGAGAGTAAAGTAACACATATTACTCTAATACAGTTCTATGCGCCACCAGAAGACGCTGAATTAGGATGAATTCTATGAACAAGTAACAAGCACGCTCAACAAAAGGAGAAATCATAATACTCATTAGTATGTTTAACGCGAAGATGGGAAGCGACCACACCATTGGATCGCACGGTTGTGAAATTAGAAACAACAACGATGAGCGGTTAATAGAATTGTGCCAGACATTTTAACTCGTTATTGGTGGCTCCATTTTCCTGCACTAGAATATACATAAATGGATACATGGACAGATCGATTACATATTCATGAACAGAAGATGGAGAAACCCTCTATCGGATGCTAGAAAAAAAGAGTAGATAACATCGAAAGTGAGAACGAGCTCGTCACAGGAGAAATCAAGATAAAATTTAAATGTCAATGAAGAACAATCAGGCATACAAGACGAAAACAGCTCTATCATGGGAACATAACGTATAAATATATAATCAAGTCGCTGAAGAAACTCTGTGTATAGTGCAACCACAATGAAAATCCTGGATATCAGACGACACTTGAAACCTAATTTCTCAAAGAAAGAAAATTAAACTGCAGCTGAACAACAACAATACTACAAGGCAGCAGTATCAACTGTCTACTTAACAAGTAATGATAGCAGCTAAATGATACAAAATAAATTTCCTGGAACGACTAGCAAAAGAAGAAAAAGAATACGCTAGCCAGAACAACATAAAGAAGCGTCACCAGACGACAGACTTTCTCTTTAATCAAAGGTGTAACAGGAGCCAAGCAGTCCTTGATCACAGTGGTGCACTAGTAACAAACAATGATGCACAGACGCGAAGATGGAGAGAGCATTTCAATGAAATTGGTAACGTCATCGTAGACAAGCTGGTGAAGACAAACAGCAGTCCTGCAGGAAAAACCTTAAGAATATCATGCAACCCTCCCAGTATAAATGAGACAAAAGAGGCCATTGTAAACTGAAGAAGTAATAACGCAGCAGGCGAAGATGGAACACCAGCTACGGGCTGATATCGAAACCACAGCTGAACTTCTACAGCCGCACATCAGCATGAGAGGAAGAGAGACTGTCACAAATTTGCAGAAAAAAGGATAAATTTTAAATTTACCGAAAAGTGGCGATTTGAAAGTTTGAAACAAGTAGAGAGGAACTACTCTGCAAAAAGAACTGTTCATCCATTGAGTCAATTTCGGATACTCTGTTCTTAAGTGAAGCGTATCCCGGAGAAAGCGTTCTGCTTCGATCGAAGCAAATAGTAGTTGTAAGGGGCACGGTCTGAATTATAAAGCGGATGAAGCAAAACTTCCTACCGACTTCATTCTAAATACTTTTTGACTGGTATTGCAACATGTGGCTGAGCGTTGTGGCTATTGAAGTATTACGGTTTCATGTCTTTTTCGGCCAATGCTAGCTTCAAACGAATCAGTTGCATTCGGTACAGGTTCCCTGTGATGGTGTGGTCAAATTTCAGTAGCTCATAAAAGATAGGACCCTTTTGCTATCACAAACTTCAGAAAATTGCCTTAGCGCCATGGATATATGGCTTTGGTGTTGATTCGGCTGCTTGTCCGAGCTTCACATACGATCTCTTACGCTTTGGTTTATTGCAATGGATTCATTTTTCATTTCAAGGTGCAAAAGTGGTTTTATATTATAGCGTTCAAGTAGCATTTCAGACACAAAAAATTGTTTTTCAAGGTCTTTCAGCTTAGAGTCGTATGGTAACTAATTTCCCTGCTTTTGGATGAACCCTACTGCTCGAAAACGTTTTAATATTGCTGCTTAAGTGGCTCCCAATGAGTTTGCAAGCTCTTATTAAGTTCGACAACAATCTTCATGGAGTAATCCCTCCAATTCTTTATCTTCAAACTTTATTACTGGCTTGGACGATCTTTGTCTTCAAACTGATGTTTCATCGTCATAAGCATCCGTGAGCAATTTGTATGCTTCTGCGGCACTTTTGTTCAAACTAAAGAAGTAAAGGGAAACTTCTCGCACTTGACCCTTATTTGGCACAATCTTCGACATTTTCAGCAAGAAAGTTAGCTGCTATGATTCTGAGTGATGTAAGAATAAAGAATAGGAGACGTAATATTGTTAAAGGGAGAACTAATGATATTTTTAAGTTATTCGAATGGTACTTTTTAAATTGTCTGTATAATGGATCTACAAATATTGCAGGTATACAAGAGGTAGACTTTATTAAAATTTTATTTATTCTTCTGGCACTTTTCAAAAAATTTATTATAATGAACCTAGAATCGTGAGAATCATTATATACACGTGATCATTAATGAGTTAGAATTAACAAAAACAGTATTTAAAGGTAATTATTTCCTACTAGTAGTACTTGTAGAATATTGTATAATACTGACATTAGAAGAACTGACATATGGAAAGCACTGGGTAGAAAATGAGTAGATCAGAAAATATTTGGGATCATAAGAGCTATGTACGAGGATGCAGAACTCACAGTTCATAATATCATCACAATGACAACATCAATCAACCATTTCATACTAACGCTGGAGCCCTTTATCACCTCAACTGTTCACCAAGTGTAGTCTGTTTAGAGACTAGGGGAATTACATGGAGTCCCTCATGCAAACTCGAAGATTTGGATTATGAGGATAATATTTGTCTACTCTCGCACAAATTATCTAACATGCAAACGAAACTACAAGATCTGGAAAGATTAGCGCGTAATGTTGCACTTGAGATAAATATCAAGAAATGGCTACAAATCCAATCAGTTGAATACGTAGACAGTTTTTACTATGTAGGCAGTATAGTAACAACAAATGGCGGCGCAAAAACAGACACAAACAACAGGCTCAACAGAGCATTCGGGCGACGACATTCAATATGCAGAGACTCGCAAATATCTGATGAACCAAACTCAGAATATGCAATGCATGTGTAAAGTATACTCTGATATCGAGTACAAGCACGCAAAAAATACAGGTATGCATCAATTAGTGCCTCTGAATTATATGCAGGATATTCTGGCCTATGAATATCAGCAACACGGATCTCTGAAACTTAACCAATGGGGAACCCATACACAAACGTAGATGATAGTGTTACAAGGATGGCGGTATAGTCCAATCCTCATGGCTCAAGAAGCTGCGGCCGATCCAAGAACACCTGGAAACTCTTGATACTCCAAGAACTAAGACAATGCAATCTTACGTCGGAAGGTGCGAAAACAACAGCAGCAAATCGAGTAAGATGGAGATGCTTTGAGGTAGCCATATGCTCCCATGAGGGTTAATGAAAAAAAAAAAAAAAATTGTAAATGTTAAATCTCTTAAACATGTTGCAGCAAATCCTTGATAAGTTGAACAAATCTTTAGCTTGATAGACAATGCTTATATGCTTATCCACACTTAGCTGATATGTCATCTCCTAGACTTTTTTGCAAATACTTAATTTTCAAATCCTATGCCATTGGTGCAATTTCTAAATTTCCTTTCATTTGATATAGCATTTTTTCTGTACTTTTATTGGATTACAGGCTTCTATATAAAGTATAAAGTTTATATATTAAAAGTATATTATGAAGCAAATATCTCGTACTATTGTGTCCAATAATAATACATACATTCTGACTTCATGTTTTGTTATCTCGAAAAGTCTATACTATATCTTTTTCGATTTTGAATTTATCTCTTATATGATTTATTTAAAAGATGGTCTCATGTAAACGTTGTTGGTATTTAATTGTATTGGATTTGTTTTTATTGGGTTACTTTAAGTCGCCGAGCTATACCAACAACAATAATTACTTATCGCTACAAGCTTTCTCGCAATGAATGATATCGAAAAACTTTCTTATATCTATAAACATGTGTTATATATCAGATATTACAGTATTATTTGTTTAACCCTTTAGATTTTAAATTTATAATTACTTGATTTACTTTAGTATTACTTTATCAAAATTAAACGTTTAATTAAATTTTTTTATAAAAACACAATAACTTATAAAATATTATAAATGATGTTGACCTAAATACATAAATTAATTGTCAACACAAAATGGGTGGAGGAATATATTTAGCAGCAACAATAGCAAGAAAACAATGTATGGAACAGAGACATACATACACATATTAGTAGATGTAATAAAGAATCATGATATAATGATTCAATTAAAAGACAACTTGCATAAATTACTACTTTGGAATATTAAATGATTCTTATTGAAATATGAGCGTTCGTAATAGTCATAATGAATGTGTGTATATATAGACATAAGCATTATACATACATATAAACTTAAACTATGCTTATGTATAAATTTTGCACAGATACTAAATACATACAATGTCTATATAAGTACATAACAATAATGCATACTTGGCAACACAAACACACAAATACTTGCTGGCATATATCTGTGCATGCACATAAAGATTTATACTTGACGCATTGCAAGCTCTAAAACAAATATTTCACATACGCCATGCTGAACAAAACAATTCAATGGAATTCATATTTAGAACTAAATATATGTATTTATATCACTCATGTTTGCACTCGTACTTATTCTAGTGTCTGGGAAAATAAAATAATTATCTATTGTTCAAGAACGTCCATTTAGATACTACACATCAGAGACTTATATAATTAATTTATTTAATTTTTCTTAAAATACCATAAATAATTTAAATACAAAGATTATTTGAATTACAAGCAGCAGTGTTATGTATGTGTAATTTGTATGAAATTCTTTAAAATCGTTTTAAAATTAACAAGGTTTAACATTATCCCACAAATACCATAAGTTCATTATGGTTACACAAAAGAAGCGTTTGAAAATATTAATGTACAATCGTAGTTAAGTATAAACTATTAAAGAATCTGGGACACATATCTTTGTCATATTTTGTTTACTCAAATGCTACTGATAATTAGGATGATCTAATCATCTATATATATAAACTAGCTGAACCCGGTCCGCGTTGCTGGCCCTCAGAAAACATCTGTTTTATATTGCATCTCGATATCGATTTTAATATACAGTGTCGGACAAAGTCGGTGATCCAACCTTCAATGTTAATACATGGCAGTCCGGCTGGTTCCAATGAATTCAAAAATTCAGTAGGATAATCGACGGCTTGTTCTTCGTTCATTACTATGTCAATCGATTTGCATTTTATTGTTTCGTCAGGCAGTTTAAATTGTATTTGTTTATTGAGCTTGTTAACATCATGTTCGTTGATAGCGTTCGGCTTCTGTAGCTTCATTTCCAGTGAAATAAATTTGAAGGAACTTCGCATCATCATTGGGAGCAATGATCCAATTATGCGGTACATTTAGCCTTGAACTTTAAAGGTGGGCATGAAGCCGACGTCATTGGAAATCATTAGTTGTACTTTTGGATATTTTGAAGGCAGTGCTTGTAAATAGGATTGGTGCCGGTAATGTAACTTAGAAGCAGCTTAGGCGGCTCAATAATTGGTGGCAGAATAACTTTACCGTTCGAACAGCACATTCCCTGGGATTCCTTAGGGAACTTCAAAACGCGGCAATGTAAGTGTTTGTCCATTGCACCAATCAGTACGTCCTTGTGATTCCTGTAGTCATCATACTTATTGTAATAAAATGTCGGCAACTTTAAATCGATTCTTCTCTTGACAGAGCCATTCGGGAGCGATTGGCTTCTAGTCTTTCGATATGCTGTTGAGGTGTCTCTGCAGCACTCGATGAAGATGCAATGCGACGCATTAGCTGAAGCCGTGATTCTTATTTTCTTCCCGATTCTGCGGCTCTAGACGTAGATGCCCTTTCTAAAACAAATTGTATTTGAATAAAACCGTTATTTTTTATTAATTCAAAATATTATTTTTTTTCATAGATTTCATATGGAAATTTCTTATTCATGCACGTAGTATGTAAGATTTTTTGGTCGACAAAATTAATTTTTTGTTGAAAAATTTTTTTTTGCCAAATTTTTTTTTACAACAGTCACTGACTTTGTAAGCCTGTATATAGGAATCTAAATAAACTATCTGTAAGAATTGAAGAAAAGGTCGATCAACAATTATACAATAATTTTTTTTTATGTCATTAGCGGTATAGTATAAACATTTGATTCTGCCACGCAATCTGACTTTACAGTGTTATCCGCTAGGCTATTTTGAAGATTACCTTAAAATTTCTTCAAAATCGGTCCAGCCGTTTTCGAGTTCATTCGGAACATACATACATACCCACATACATACAAACATCCATTTTTATATATATAGATGGCATTAAATGTATAATGTAAAAATTTGATTTTTACACACCCTTCCGCCCACAGACCGAATATCAAAAATCTGACTATACAGTGTTACCCGCTAGGCTATTCTGAAGATTCCCTGAAAATTTCATCGAAATCGGTCAAGCCGTTTTTGAGTTCATTCGGAACATACATACCCACATACATACAAACATCCATTTTTATATATATAGATAGATAGAAGAGTAACGTTACTGACTGACTGACTGACTGACTGATTCATCATCGCACAGCCCAAACGACTGAAGCTAGAATCATGAAACTTAAACTGTGGGTTCCTCTCTCCCCAAAACAATCCGATAAGAAGGGATTTTTGGAAATTCGAACGTTTAGGGGGTAAAAAAGGGTAAAAACGGTTAAATTCGGTAACCTTATATCTTCAAAACTAATAAAGATACAAAAAAACTTAAAATTGCATGTTACTCCATTTAAAAAATAAGCTGACAGGTGTTTCGTACTTTTTAGAAATTCTAACCTTTTAGGGGAGAAAATGGGTAAAAACTCTATTTTGGTACTTTTTTGGCACCCTATGTATCTTTTAAACTAATAAATATAGAAATTCGAACCCTTAGTGGTTAAAAACTGTGTTTATTTTTTGTACTTTTTCATAAAATATGTCTTTTTTCTAATTTGACCTAGAGATACGAATATTTTATTATGTTAATCTGTGATCACTTATATTTCTTACTCAAAAGTAAATTTTAAAACCAAAATTCTATAAAAAAATAAAATCCTCTGTAACTTTATAAATACTGCGTTTATCGAGAAAATAAGCTTAATCTGTGATCACTTATATTTCAGACCAAAAATTGAATTTTAATAGAAAAATTCTATAAAAAGTAAAACCCTCTGTAACTTTGTAAATCCGCGTTTATCGAGAAAATAAGGTTAATCTGTGATCACTTATATTTCTGACTAAAAATTGGTTTTTTAAGAGAAATTCTATAAAAAACTAAAACCCTCAGTAACTTTGTAAATACTGGGCTTATCGAGAAAATAAGGTTAATCTGTGATCACTTATATTTCTTATTAAAAATTGATTTTTATAAGAGAAATTCTATAAAAAGCTAAAACCCTCTGTATTTTTGTAAATACTTCGTTTATCGAGAAAATAAGGTTTATCTGTGATCACTTATATTTCTGAACAAAAATTGAATTTTAGAAGAAAAATTCTATAAAAAACTAAAACCCTCTGTAACTTTATAAATATTGCGTTTATCGAGAAAATAAGGTTAATCTGTGATCACTTATATTTCTGACCAAAAATTGAATTTTAATAGAGAAATTCTATAAAAAGTAAAACCCTCTGTAATTTTGTAAATACCGCGTTTATCGAGAAAATAAGGTTAATCTGTGATCACTTATATTTCTTAATAAAACATGAATTTTAAAACCGAAATTCTATAAAAAACTAAAATCCTCTGTAACTTTGTAAATACTGCGTTTATCGACAAAATAAGGTTAATCTGTGATCACTTATATTTCTGACCAAAAATTGAATTTTAGAAGAGAAATTCTATAAAAAACTAAAACCCTCTGTAACTTTGTAAATACTGCGTTTATCGAGAAAATAAGGTTAATCTGTGATCACTTATATTTATGAACAAAAAATTGAATTTTAATAGAGAAACTCTATAAAAACTAAAACCCTCTGTAACTTTGTAAATACTGCGTTTATCGAGAAAATAAGGTTAATCTGTGATCACTTATATTTCTTATTAAAAAATATATTTTAAAACCGAAATTCTATAAAAAACTAAAATCCTCTGTAACTTTGTAAATACCGCGTTTATCGAGAAAATAATGTTAATCTGTGATCACTTATATTTCTTATTAAAAATTGAATTTTAAAACCGAAATTCTATAAAAAAAACTAAAATCCTCTGTAACTTTGTAAATACTGCGTTTATCGAGAAAATAAGGTTAATCTGTGATCACTTATATTTCTGACTAAAAATTGAATTTTAAAAGAGAAATTCTGACCAAAAATTTAATTTTAATAGAGAAATTCTATAAAAAACTAAAACTAAACTAAACTATTTTTTTTTTAAAACCCTCAGTAACTTTGTAAATACTGGGTTTATTGAGAAAATAAGGTGTATCTGTGATCACTTATATTTCTCACTAAAAATTTAATTTTAATAGAGAAATTCTATAAAAAACTAAAACCCTCTGTATTTTTGTAAATACCGCGTTTATCGAGAAAATAAGGTTAATCTGTGATCACTTATATTTCTGACCAAAAATTGAAATTTAATAGAGAAATTCTATAAAAAACTAAAACCCTTTGTAACTTTGTAAATACTGCGTTTATCGAGAAAATAAGGTTAATCTGTGATCACTTATATTTCTTATTAAAAATTGTATTTTAAAACCGAAATTCTATAAAAAACTAAAACCCTCTGTAACTTTGTAAATACTGCGTTTATCGAGAAAATAAGGTTAATCTGTGATCACTTATATTTCTTATTAAAAATTGATTTTTATAAGAGAAATTCTATAAAAAGCTAAAACCCTCTGTATCTTTGTAAATACCGCGTTTATCGAGAAAATAAGGTTAATCTGTGATCACTTATATTTCTGACCAAAAATTGAAATTTAATAGAGAAATTCTATAAAAAACTAAAACCCTTTGTAACTTTGTAAATACTGCGTTTATCGAGAAAATAAGGTTAATCTGTGATCACTTATATTTCTTATTAAAAATTGATTTTTATAAAAGAAATTCTATAAAAAACTAAAACCCTCTGTAACTTTGTAAATACTGCGTTTATCGAGAAAATAAGGTTAATCTGTAATCACTTATATTTCTTATTAAAAAATATATTTTAAAACCGAAATTCTATAAAAAAACTAAAACCCTCTGTAACTTTGTAAATTCCGCGTTTATCGAGAAAATAAGGTTAATCTGTGATCACTTATATTTCTGACTAAAAATTGGTTTTTATAAGAGAAATTCTATAAAAAACTAAAACCCTCAGTAACTTTGTAAATACTGGGCTTATCGAGAAAATAAGGTTAATCTGTGATCACTTATATTTCTCACTAAAAATTTAATTTTAATAAAGAAATTCTATAAAAAACTAAAACCCTCTGTAACTTTGTAAATACTGCGTTTATCGAGAAAATAAGGTTAATCTGTAATCACTTATATTTCTTATTAAAAATTGTATTTTAAAACCGAAATTCTATAAAAAACTAAAACCCTCTGTAACTTTGTAAATACTGCGTTTATCGAGAAAATAAGGTTAATCTGTGATCACTTATATTTCTTATTAAAAATTGATTTTTATAAGAGAAATTCTATAAAAAGCTAAAACCCTCTGTATCTTTGTAAATACTTCGTTTATCGAGAAAATAAGGTTAATCTGTGATCACTTATATTTCAGACCAAAAATTGAATTTTAATAGAAAAATTCTATAAAAAGTAAAACCCTCTGTAACTTTGTAAATACTGCGTTTATCGAGAAAATAAGGTTAATCTGTGATCACTTATATTTCAGACCAAAAATTGAATTTTAATAGAAAAATTCTACAAAAAGTAAAACCCTCTGTAACTTTGTAAATACTGCGTTTATCGAGAAAATAAGGTTAATCTGTGATCACTTATATTTCTTATTAAACATTGACCGAAATTCTATAAAAAACTAAAACCCTCTGTAACTTTGTAAATACTGCGTTTATCGACAAAATAAGGTTAATCTGTGATCACTTATATTTATGAACAAAAAATTGAATTTTAATAGAGAAACTCTATAAAAACTAAAACCCTCTGTAACTTTGTAAATACTGCGTTTATCGAGAAAATAAGGTTAATCTGTGATCACTTATATTTCTGAACAAAAAATTGAATTTTAATAGAGAAACTCTATAAAAACTAAAACCCTCTGTGTTTTTGTAAATACCGCGTTTATCGAGAAAATAAGGTTAATCTGTGATCACTTATATTTCTGACCAAAAATTGAAATTTAATAGAGAAATTCTATAAAAAACTAAAACCCTTTGTAACTTTGTAAATACTGAGTTTATCGAGAAAATAAGGTTAATCTGTGATCACTTATATTTCTTATTAAAAAATATATTTTAAAACCGAAATTCTATAAAAAACTAAAACCCTCTGTAACTTTGTAAATACTGCGTTTATCGAGAAAATAAGGTTAATCTGTGATCACTTATATTTCTGAACAAAAAATTGAATTTTAATAGAGAAACTCTATAAAAACTAAAACCCTCTGTATTTTTGTAAATACTGCGTTTATCGAGAAAATAAGGTTAATCTGTGATCACTAATATTTCTAACCAAAAATTGAATTTTAATAGAGAAATTCTATAAAAAACTAAAACCCTCTGTAAATTTGTAAATACTGCGTTTATCGAGAAAATAAGGTTAATCTGTGATCACTTATATTTCTTATTAAAAATTGTATTTTAAAACCGAAATTCTATAAAAAACTAAAACCCTCTGTAACTTTGTAAATACTGCGTTTATCGAGAAAATACGGTTAATCTGTGATCACTTATATTTCTGAACAAAAAATTGAATTTTAATAGAGAAACTCTATAAAAACTAAAACCCTCTGTATTTTTGTAAATACTGCGTTTATCGAGAAAATAAGGTTAATCTGTGATCACTTATATTTCAGACCAAAAATTGAATTTTAATAGAAAAATTCTATAAAAAGTAAAACCCTCTGTAATTTTGTAAATACCGCGTTTATCGAGAAAATAAGGTTAATCTGTGATCACTTATATTTCTGAACAAAAAATTGAATTTTAATAGAGAAACTCTATAAAAACTAAAACCCTCTGTATTTTTGTAAATACCGCGTTTATCGAGAAAATAAGGTTAATCTGTGATCACTTATATTTCTTATATAAAATTGAATTTTAATAGAGAAATTCTATAAAAAACTAAAACCGTCTGTAACTTTGTAAATACTGCGTTTATCGACAAAATAAGGTTAATCTGTGATCACTTATATTTCTTATTAAAAATTATATTTTAAAACCGAAATTCTATAAAAAACTAAAATCCTCTGTAACTTTGTACATACTGCGTTTATCGAGAAAATAAGGCTAATCTGTGATCACTTATATTTCTTATTAAAAAATATATTTTAAAACCGAAATTCTATAAAAAACTAAAACCCTCTGTAACTTTGTAAATACTGCGTTTATCGACAAAATAAGGTTAGTCTGTGATCACTTATATTTCTGACCATAAATTGAATTTTAAAAGAGAAATTCTGACCAAAAATTGAATTTTAATAGAGAAATTCTATAAAAAATTAAAACGCTCTGTAACTTTGTAAATACTTCGTTTATCGAGAAAATAAGGTTAATCTGTGATCACTTATATTTCTTATTAAAAATTTAATTTTAAAACCGAAATTCTATAAAAAACTAAAATCCTCTGTAACTTTATCGAGAAAATAAGGTTAATCTGTGATCACTTATATTTCTGACCAAAAATTGAATTTTAGAAGAGAAATTCTATAAAAAAAGTAAAACCCTCTGTAACTTTGTTAATACTGCGTTTATCGAGAAAATAAGGTTAATCTGTGATCACTTATATTTCTTATTAAAAATTGAATTTTAAAAGAGAAATTCTGACCAAAAATTGAATTTTAATAGAGAAATTCTATAAAAAACTAAAACGCTCTGTAACTTTGTAAATACTACGTTTATCGAGAAAATAAGGTTAATCTGCGATCACTTATATTTCTTATATAAAATTGAATTTTAGAAGAGAAATTCTATAAAAAACTTAAACCCTCTGTAACTTTGTAAATACTGCGTTTATCGAGAAAATAATGTTAATCTGTGATCACTTATATTTCTTATTAAAAATTGAATTTTAAAACCGAAATTCTATAAAAAAAACTAAAATCCTCTGTAACTTTGTAAATACTGCGTTTATCGAGAAAATAAGGTTAATCTGTGATCACTTATATTTCTGACTAAAAATTGAATTTTAAAAGAGAAATTCTGACCAAAAATTTAATTTTAATAGAGAAATTCTATAAAAAACTAAAACAAAACTAAACTATTTTTTTTTTAAAACCCTCAGTAACTTTGTAAATACTGGGTTTATTGAGAAAATAAGGTTAATCTGTGATCACTTATATTTCTCACTAAAAATATAATTTTAATAGAGAAATTCTATAAAAAACTAAAACCCTCTGTAACTTTGTAAATACTGCGTTTATCGAAAAAATAAGGTTAATCTGTGATCACTTATATTTCTGACTAAAAATTGAATTTTAAAAGAGAAATTCTGACCAAAAATTGAATTTTAATAGAGAAATTCTATAAAAAACTTAAACCCTCTGTAACTTTGTAAATACTGCGTTTATCGAGAAAATAAGGTTAATCTGTGATCACTTATATTTCTGACCAAAAATTGAATTTTAATAGAAAAATTCTATAAAAACTAAAACCCTCTGTAACTTTGTAAATACTGCGTTTATCGACAAAATAAGGTTAATCTGTGATCACTTATATTTCTGACTAAAAATTGAATTTTAAAAGAGAAATTCTGACCAAAAATTTAATTTTAATAGAGAAATTCTATAAAAAACTAAAACTAAACTAAACTATTTTTTTTTTAAAACCCTCAGTAACTTTGTAAATACTGCGTTTATCGAGAAAATAAGGTTAATCTGTGATCACTTATATTTCTGATCAAAAATTGAATTTTAATATAAAAATTCTATAAAAACTAAAACCCTCTGTAACTTTGCAAATACTGCGTTTATCGAGAAAATAAGGTTAATCTGTGATCACTTATATTTCTGACTAAAAATTGAATTTTAAAAGAGAAATTCTGACCAAAAATTGAATTTTAATAGAGAAATTCTATAAAAAACTTAAACCCTCTGTAACTTTGTAAATACTGCGTTTATCGAGAAAATAAGGTTAATCTGTGATCACTTATATTTCTGACCAAAAATTGAATTTTAATAGAAAAATTCTATAAAAACTAAAACCCTCTGTAACTTTGTAAATACTGCGTTTATCGACAAAATAAGGTTAATCTGTGATCACTTATATTTCTGACTAAAAATTGAATTTTAAAAGAGAAATTCTGACCAAAAATTTAATTTTAATAGAGAAATTCTATAAAAAACTAAAACTAAACTAAACTATTTTTTTTTTAAAACCCTCAGTAACTTTGTAAATACTGCGTTTATCGACAAAATAAGGTTAATCTGTGATCACTTATATTTCTGACTAAAAATTGAATTTTAAAAGAGAAATTCTGACCAAAAATTGAATTTTAATAGAGAAATTCTATAAAAAACTAAAACTAAACTAAACTATTTTTTTTAAAACCCTCAGTAACTTTGTAAATACTGGGTTTATTGAGAAAATAAGGTTAATCTGTGATCACTTATATTTCTGACCAAAAATTTAAATTTAATAGAGAAATTCTATAAAAAACTAAAACCCTCTGTAACTTTGTAAATACTGCGTTTATCGAGAAAATAAGATTAATCTGTGGTCACTTATATTTCTTATATAAAATTGAATTTTAGAAGAGAAATTCTATAAAAAACTTAAACCCTCTGTAACTTTGTAAATACTGCGTTTATCGAGAAAATTATGTTAATCAGTGATCACTTATATTTCTTATTAAAAAACTAAAACCTCTGTAACTTTGTAAATACTGCATTTATCTAGAAAATAAGGTTAATCTGTAATCACTTATATACTTATAAACCCTCTGTAACTTTGTAAATACTGCGTTTATCGAGAAAATAATGTTAATCTGTGATCACTTATATTTCTTGTTAAAAATTGATTTTTATAAGAGAAATTCTATAAAAAACTAAAACCCTCAGTAACTTTGTAAATACTGGGCTTATCGAGAAAATAAGGTTAATCTGTGATCACTTATATTTCTCACTAAAAATTTAATTTTAATAAAGAAATTCTATAAAAAACTAAAACCCTCTGTAACTTTGTAAATACTGCGTTTATCGAGAAAATAAGGTTAATCTGTAATCACTTATATTTCTTATTAAAAATTGTATTTTAAAACCGAAATTCTATAAAAAACTAAAACCCTCTGTAACTTTGTAAATACTGCGTTTATCGAGAAAATAAGGTTAATCTGTGATCACTTATATTTCTTATTAAAAATTGATTTTTATAAGAGAAATTCTATAAAAAGCTAAAACCCTCTGTATCTTTGTAAATACTTCGTTTATCGAGAAAATAAGGTTAATCTGTGATCACTTATATTTCAGACCAAAAATTGAATTTTAATAGAAAAATTCTATAAAAAGTAAAACCCTCTGTAACTTTGTAAATACTGCGTTTATCGAGAAAATAAGGTTAATCTGTGATCACTTATATTTCTTATTAAACATTGACCGAAATTCTATAAAAAACTAAAACCCTCTGTAACTTTGTAAATACTGCGTTTATCGACAAAATAAGGTTAATCTGTGATCACTTATATTTATGAACAAAAAATTGAATTTTAATAGAGAAACTCTATAAAAACTAAAACCCTCTGTAACTTTGTAAATACTGCGTTTATCGAGAAAATAAGGTTAATCTGTGATCACTTATATTTCTGACCAAAAATTGAAATTTAATAGAGAAATTCTATAAAAAACTAAAACCCTTTGTAACTTTGTAAATACTGAGTTTATCGAGAAAATAAGGTTAATCTGTGATCACTTATATTTCTTATTAAAAAATATATTTTAAAACCGAAATTCTATAAAAAACTAAAACCCTCTGTAACTTTGTAAATACTGCGTTTATCGACAAAATAAGGTTAATCTGTGATCACTTATATTTCTGAACAAAAAATTGAATTTTAATAGAGAAACTCTATAAAAACTAAAACCCTCTGTATTTTTGTAAATACCGCGTTTATCGAGAAAATAAGGTTAATCTGTGATCACTTATATTTCTGCCCAAAAACTGAAATTTAATAGAGAAATTCTATAAAAAACTAAAACCCTCTGTAAATTTGTAAATACTGCGTTTATCGAGAAAATAAGGTTAATCTGTAATCACTTATATTTCTTATTAAAAATTGTATTTTAAAACCGAAATTCTATAAAAAACTAAAACCCTCTGTAACTTTGTAAATACTGCGTTTATCGAGAAAATAAGCTTAATCTGTGATCACTTATATTTCTTATTAAAAATTGATTTTTATAAGAGAAATTCTATAAAAAGCTAAAACCCTCTGTATCTTTGTAAATACTTCGTTTATCGAGAAAATAAGGTTTATCTGTGATCACTTATATTTCTGAACAAAAATTGAATTTTAGAAGAGAAATTCTATAAAAAACTAAAACCCTCTGTAACTTTGTAAATACTGCGTTTATCGACAAAATAAGGTTAATCTGTGATCACTTATATTTCAGACCAAAAATTGAATTTTAATAGAAAAATTCTATAAAAAGTAAAACCCTCTGTAATTTTGTAAATACCGCGTTTATCGAGAAAATAAGGTTAATCTGTGATCACTTATATTTCTTAATAAAACATGAATTTTAAAACCGAAATTCTATAAAAAGCTAAAACCCTCTGTATCTTTGTAAATACTTCGTTTATCGAGAAAATAAGGTTAATCTGTGATCACTTACATTTCTGACCAAAAATTTTATTTTAGAAGAGAAATTCTATAAAAAAAGTAAAACCCTCTGTAACTTTGTAAATACTGCGTTTATCGACAAAATAAGGTTAATCTGTGATCACTTATATTTCTGAACAAAAAATTGAATTTTAATAGAGAAACTCTATAAAAACTAAAACCCTCTGTATTTTTGTAAATACCGCGTTTATCGAGAAAATAAGGTTAATCTGTGATCACTTATATTTCTTATATAAAATTGAATTTTAATAGAGAAATTCTATAAAAAATTAAAACCGTCTGTAACTTTGTAAATACTGCGTTTATCGACAAAATAAGGTTAATCTGTGATCACTTATATTTCTTATTAAAAATTATATTTTAAAACCGAAATTCTATAAAAAACTAAAATCCTCTGTAACTTTGTACATACTGCGTTTATCGAGAAAATAAGGCTAATCTGTGATCACTTATATTTCTTATTAAAAAATATATTTTAAAACCGAAATTCTATAAAAAACTAAAACCCTCTGTAACTTTGTAAATACTGCGTTTATCGACAAAATAAGGTTAGTCTGTGATCACTTATATTTCTGACCATAAATTGAATTTTAAAAGAGAAATTCTGACCAAAAATTGAATTTTAATAGAGAAATTCTATAAAAAACTAAAACGCTCTGTAACTTTGTAAATACTTCGTTTATCGAGAAAATAAGGTTAATCTGTGATCACTTATATTTCTTATTAAAAATTTAATTTTAAAACCGAAATTCTATAAAAAACTAAAATCCTCTGTAACTTTATCGAGAAAATAAGGTTAATCTGTGATCACTTATATTTCTGACCAAAAATTGAATTTTAGAAGAGAAATTCTATAAAAAAAGTAAAACCCTCTGTAACTTTGTTAATACTGCGTTTATCGAGAAAATAAGGTTAATCTGTGATCACTTATATTTCTGACCAAAAATTGAATTTTAATAGAAAAATTCTATAAAAACTTAAACCCTCTGTAACTTTGTAAATACTGCGTTTATCGAGAAAATAATGTTAATCTGTGATCACTTATATTTCTTATTAAAAATTGAATTTTAAAACCGAAATTCTATAAAAAAACTAAAATCCTCTGTAACTTTGTAAATACTGCGTTTATCGAGAAAATAAGGTTAATCTGTGATCACTTATATTTCTTATTAAAAATTGAATTTTAAAAGAGAAATTCTGACCAAAAATTGAATTTTAATAGAGAAATTCTATAAAAAACTAAAACGCTCTGTAACTTTGTAAATACTTCGTTTATCGAGAAAATAAGGTTAATCTGCGATCACTTATATTTCTTATATAAAATTGAATTTTAGAAGAGAAATTCTATAAAAAACTTAAACCCTCTGTAACTTTGTAAATACTGCGTTTATCGAGAAAATAAGGTTAATCTGTGATCACTTATATTTCTGACCAAAAATTGAATTTTAATAGAAAAATTCTATAAAAACTTAAACCCTCTGTAACTTTGTAAATACTGCGTTTATCGAGAAAATAATGTTAATCTGTGATCACTTATATTTCTTATTAAAAATTGAATTTTAAAACCGAAATTCTATAAAAAAAACTAAAATCCTCTGTAACTTTGTAAATACTGCGTTTATCGAGAAAATAAGGTTAATCTGTGATCACTTATATTTCTGACTAAAAATTGAATTTTAAAAGAGAAATTCTGACCAAAAATTTAATTTTAATAGAGAAATTCTATAAAAAACTAAAACTAAACTAAACTATTTTTTTTTTAAAACCCTCAGTAACTTTGTAAATACTGCGTTTATCGAGAAAATAAGGTTAATCTGTGATCACTTATATTTCTGATCAAAAATTGAATTTTAATAGAAAAATTCTATAAAAACTAAAACCCTCTGTAACTTTGCAAATACTGCGTTTATCGAGAAAATAAGGTTAATCTGTGACTAAAAATTGAATTTTAAAAGAGAAATTCTGACCAAAAATTGAATTTTAATAGAGAAATTCTATAAAAAACTAAAACTAAACTAAACTATTTTTTTTAAAACCCTCAGTAACTTTGTAAATACTGGGTTTATTGAGAAAATAAGGTTAATCTGTGATCACTTATATTTCTGACCAAAAATTGAAATTTAATAGAGAAATTCTATAAAAAACTAAAACCCTCTGTAACTTTGTAAATACTGCGTTTATCGAGAAAATAAGGTTAATCTGTGGTCACTTATATTTCTTATATAAAATTGAATTTTAGAAGAGAAATTCTATAAAAAACTTAAACCCTCTGTAACTTTGTAAATACTGCGTTTATCGAGAAAATTATGTTAATCAGTGATCACTTATATTTCTTATTAAAAAACTAAAACCTCTGTAACTTTGTAAATACTGCATTTATCTAGAAAATAAGGTTAATCTGTAATCACTTATATTTCTTATTAAAAATTATATTTTAAAACCGAAATTCTATAAAAAACTAAAACCCTCTGTAACTTTGTAAATACTGCGTTTATCGAGAAAATAATGTTAATCTGTGATCACTTATATTTCTTGTTAAAAATTGATTTTTATAAGAGAAATTCTATAGAAAACTAAAACCCTCTGTAACTTTGTAAATACTGCGTTTATGGACAAAATAAGGTGTATTTTCAAACAAAAATTGATTTTAATGTAGAGTGCACATAGGAACAAAGAATATATATTAACAATATGAGAGTTAAACAAACAAAATAAGTGTGCAAATTGTAAAGAATTCCTTTTATATTTATATGTATTATACAGGGCTTTCCAACAAGATGTGTTATTTTGGTATTCATAGAAAAAATGGCATTTTTTGAGACAAATGATCGGATGTTTATGTCATAATAAAGAGGAAGGTATGCTGTTAATAATGAAAAACAACATCAACCAAATGACCACCACGACCACGCTAACAGGATCATATTCTTTTCATGAAATTTTCCATAACCAAACCGCAAAGTGGCTGCCCTATGTCCTCGATAGCCTCACGAATTCTATCTTTGAAGTCTTGAGTTGACGCTGGCCTGTTGGCGTAGACCTTATTTTTCACGTGGTTTCAAAGGAAGAAGCCGCAAGGTGTGAAATCACAAGATCTCGGTGGCCAATTGTGATCACCTGTTCGAGAGATAACACGGTCCGGAAACTTTTCCCATAAACGAGCAATGGTTTCATTGCTTGTGTGGCACGTAGTGCCGTCTTGCTGAAAGTAAACTTTGTCCAGATCAATATCATCCAAATTACGGTGTAATGACGTTTGTAGAATGCCCAATTCCAAAGAACGACGAGGAATGGATAAACCTGGGTTTTCTTCAACACTTTGGGCTACAGCATCAATATTCTCAGTTGTTTTTGAGCGCAAACATCGCAAACTTGTGCCACCAGTTTCTATATTGCGGTCCGCCAAGGTGCTTCACGACGACCCAAAAATGCTTTAGTTTTGCGAACTGTGACTGCAAGATTTTCATCATTTTTGAAGTGAATTTTTAGTAATGGCTTAGTTTCTACTTGTCAAATGTCAAAGAATAAAAGCTTCAAAAGTGACAGGTACCGAAATATCGAGTGATTCAAAATAACACCTCTTGTTGGAAAACCCTTTACTTAGTATACCAATAAATAAAATACGGAAAAACATGTGGGACCGTAAATGTTGCCGAAAGCCTAACCAACCACATGTATATCTATGGTTGTTATCCGGACACCAAGAAGCGAAAAAGTTATATTGGCCACCCTAATATTCGTACTTAAAGCATATTGATTTTAGTGTTATTCATACAGCTACACTTACATACATAATATGTATTTATTATTGTTTATTGTTTTAAACAATTTCTTGAAGTCTCAATAAATCTTTCCTGCAACGAATTATTTCTTTAAACACGTCTTCTATAATTATTTACGTTGGCATTTGGAATGTATTAAACTACAAATGTATCTATTAACAGCAACACGCCACGCTAAAACACCACCATTATATCTGCCATATAATCATACTATTCAGTGCTTACACTTGAGGCACAATTGTGTTGAAGAATCTTAATTAAGCAGACACACGAATCGTTAAACATAATTTATGCCCGAGTGACTCACAGTCACGCTAATTAATCAAAATTAAGTTTATATGTACTACTGTTGGAGTCTTACTAGGTGAATATTTAATATGTAGGCCAAATGAAACGTTGATATCTACAAAACTATTAAGATGTTTAACATTTGAAGCTATAATTGTTTAAGTTTTTTGTGAAATTTAAATATTTGTTTAAATGAAACAGTAGCACTTGTTAAGCTGTAAAAATTGCTATTATGTATTACACCACCGCTATCAATAGAACTTAATCTTAGTAGGGGTCAGGCTTCAAAAGTGGTATCTGAACAATTTGACGTTGGACGTTATGACACGGAACGCCACTAAATGATTTCCTTCAAATTTGTTTGTTATTCAGCCAAACGTAACAAGAGTAGAATTGTTTTTTTTTAATTGGACCAGCACTCAGACCCCTACTCATGGAAAGCATTGTGTTGGAACTAGGAAAATAAATTATGGGAGAGAGAATAGAGGGAGTAGTGTTTGTGGACATTTGATTTAAATTTTCCTATATGAATGCATATGAATGGCAAATGTTGCTGTCATCTAGATAGGGTTGGAAGTTCGACGTAGAAGGTCGCGGTACCCCTGAATTGATCTTGAACTCGTTTGATGAGATTCCATCTATAACAACTCGTATAGTGCGATCTCTGAGAAAGCTCGATAAAAATCGAGAGAAGTTATTACCGACACCAAAAGCAATAAGTTTTGCTAAAAGCGCACCATGCCATACTCTATCAAACGCTTTAAAAATATGCAGAGCCACCACTTTACTTTCGCCAAAACGGTGTATGGAACGACACCATTTTTCCAATAAGAAGGCTAGCAAGTCTCCCGTAGAGCGTCCTCTACGAAAGCCATAGTGCCGGTCGCTAAGTAAATTGTTGGACTCTAAATATTAACAATACTATCCATAACTTTGGAAAGTGCAAATTGCTATTGGGCGATAATTTTCAGGGTTGTTAGCCTCTCTCTTTTTAGGAATTGGCGTTACATTAGCAACCTTCCAACATACAGGAAATTTGCCGGCATGGTATAAAGTGCTGAAAAGGTTAGCTAATGGACGAGTTAGCGTCGAAGAACACGGCTTTAAGACCAGTACTGATATACCATCAGGCCCAGGTGACTTATTTATGTTGAGATCCACTAAAACCCTTTTAACTGCGCGAGCGCGAAAGAATATATTCGGCATAGCAACTGATACTCTTTCGAGCTCGGGTAGTGGTTGATTGCTTTCCGATAAGTTCGAATTATTTGCAAATAATTCAGGCAAAAGGTTAGCTTTATTAACCTGGTCAGTGAATGATTGGCCATCCCTTAAAAGAGTAGGAATTGATAAACTAGCATTATCCCTAATTCTTTTAACAAATGACCAAAAGATTTTACTGCCCCGGGGAGCATTAAGAACTTTGGCACTGAGACGCTGCTCGTGTAGAGATTTTTCACGCCTCAGCACTTTGGCACACGAAGATCTAGCCGTTTTGCGCAGCGAATTAGTTTCGGCATTTTTGTTATCACGCCAGATTCTGAATGCTTCCTCTCTAGATCTGATTGCAATTTTGCACTTCTGATTAAACCAGGATTTTTCCATAGTTTTAATTGAAATTTTCTTTGATGGAATGAAGGTTTTCATCCCCATCATTATTATATTTTCGACCATTTTCGCCATGGCATTGACGTTAATGTCCAAGAAACAGAGTTTCCAATTAAAATGCCGAAAGAACTCGAGCCTTTTCATAAATAAAAATTGAACGTTTCGTAGCTGGTCGTGACACGTTACGAAGTTCAGTGAGCGAAAACTAGGCGGAAATGGTACAATGATTCGAATTGCCAAGAGGTGCAAAAACATCTACTTCATACTTGTCAGGGTCTGAATAGAAGGCTTTATGGCATCACCATATCCAACCATGAACGATTCTGTTTACTGATCACTCTGAGACAAACAAGACGAAATAAAGTTCGCAATCTCAGACATACTTCGGCACAGTCATGTTATGTTGCTTGATAAGAGTATCACCACCAGATTTCCAATAGAAAGGAGATTAGAGCCATCAGAGTGAAACGAGCAGAGAGATGCTAATGGCTGTAAGTTGATTAATAAATTATCTGAGGAATCAACAGAAAAGTTCAGACGAAGTTGAAGTTATTTAGCAGTAGAAACTAAGGCAGGGAGAGAATCAGCCACTATATACATACGAGCAATATATCAACACAATCAATCTGTCTTTGGTCTTGTATAAGTTACCAAGTAAGAAGAGGTGCAATGCCGGCAAGAATAAAATTAAGAATACAACTTAATCACAGCTATGCTAGCTGGATGTATAATTGAACTGGTAATACCAGTCACATATTAGTAAGAACAGGGTTTTAACAGGCTGGATTACAATAACCTGATATTAAGTAGTACTACATACTACTTATCCCTACGAGAACAACATGGCTCAAGTCAAAATATTGAAGGAGTTGCCGATAGAGAACAATACAAGGTAGAGTATATATCACCCGAATACATCACAAAGTAGCAGCATATTTAAATAAAGAAGCACCGTGGCTCTATAAATATTACATAAAGATGCAAGAATCCACACAGAGAAAACAAATTCGTAATAGCAACCGAATTTGTTGCCAATCAGTGGATAAAGAAGAATTTCGGTTGAAGCTTCCAAATTTTTGATACCCCTTCTAAAATTTTGTAGCCATAACAGTAAAATTCGGTTAGTAAGGTCGAATCATTCGATTGCCATAAAATTCGACTGCTATCACGAATCTGTTTCCTCTGTGTAAGTTTAAAACTAAAATGGAATAGAGTGTATTTATTTTTATATAACTTTACCCTGGACTATTATAATTTCTACACCAAATTCCAAAATGGAAGTGCCTTACACTGCATGGAAGGATTATGTTTTAAAATTGTCCAAATTTATAGCTCTTATTATTTAAGCAGCATGAAGTAATAAGAATGAAATGTTATACAGATTTAATATAAATACTAGGCATAAACAATCATAAAATGGAGTTAACGCAGTGTAATGCAAATGCCATTATTTCTGATTATGTTTTATACATTCATTAAAAATATAATAGGGGTCTCGGACTGGTTCTCAGAAATAGAACTATTATATCCCGAATATTTCGTTGAATATTTCGAGCTATTTGAAAGATTCAAAGAAAATAAACATCGTTTTTTTTAACATTAAAAACTGTTGGAAGTATTTTGATCCAACCCATAATCCTATAATTTTAATATTACAAATACTTCAATGTAAACGAATGTATAAAATTTCACTACAAATACGAAAAGAAAATAATTTTATTTAAATGCTTTTTTGCACCCCAAACATTTAAATAATATTAACCTTATAAAGTTTAAGTACCAGGTTTAAAAAATATGTATGTATATTATTACATCCTCCAGAACTACATACATGCTTTAAGTTCATTCCTTAAAAAATAAAATAATATGCCCACGTGGATATGTGTGTCATAATCATCACTGCCCAGAGATTCATATTAATAACAAAATAAAAAAAAAACAGGTACTCGAATATACATACTTACCAGAGAACTTATTTTTTATGATTATAGTATATTATAATCATATTTTACCACACATATAGATGTATGTATAAGAAATTTTCCATTAACATACATTCACATTTGTATACAAGTAAAAACACATACTCATGTATGTTATGTATTCATACAAAGTCGGTCATTTACTTTTTTATATGGTTGATTATGCTCTTGGAATATTTGAAGTATTTAAAATGTTGATGGCCGTTAAAGATAACAGCTTATGAGAGTACAGGGCCACCATGTCTATATAGAATTTGTTTAGCTTTTTTTCCTTCGTTCTCGCATATATAAAGAAGAAGGTTGTTTACAATTTGTGGAAATTATTTGGTTTTTGCTTAAAAAAAAATCAGGGCTGCCAAACTTTTTTTGGATTCCAAAGTGACACAATGTCTTTAGATTTTTGAAGGAGTCGGAAATAGTTTATATGAAAAGCTGATATGATGATAATTTCGTTAACCCATTATGCCTGACCATAGATCCGCTCCGGGTTCACTTCTCACTTATGAATTAAATAAAAAATTAGTTCCAATATATAAAGGATTATAAAAACTCAACTTTTTTGTTTGCGATGTAATTAGGGGGTTTTTACCCATTTTCCAAAAATTTTCTTTCGGAAAAGATCGGAGGTCTCATACTAGAAAAATTAAAAAAAAATTTATGGCGGTCTTAAAAATGCTCAAGGTGTTTATACCCTACACCACCATAGTGGGGAGGGTATAATGGATTTGTGCAGATGTTTGTAACGCCCAAAAATATAAGTCTAACACCCACCTTAAGGTATACCGATCGACTCAGAATCACTTTCTGAGTAGATTAAACGATGTCCGTTCGTCCGTCCGTCTGGCTGGCTGGCTGGTTGGCTGGCTGTCCATGTAAACCTTGTGCGCAGAGTACAGGTCGCATTTTTGAAGATATTTCAAAAAATTTGGTCCATATCATTTTTTCTGCCCAAGGACGAACCCTATTGAAACTGGCTTAAATCGGTTCATTATTTCACCTAGCCCCCATATAAATGTCCTACCAAAATTGGACTTTATCGGTCATAAATGTTTAATTTATATATGTATCTACACAAGTTTTTCTCTAAATAAGTTTTATATATACAGAATTCATGTCACCAAATTTTATTATGATCGGTTCATAATTAGTCATAGCTCCCATATAAGACCTGCTTCCGATAATCACTTTAACGATCATAAATCTCCTAAAAATGTTGGTATACTCATAAAATGCAACATAAATATCTTGCATATAGACATTAATCACACTACCTAATTTCATGGTGATCGGTCCATAATTGGTCATAGCTCCCATATAAGGCCCACTTCCGAAAATAGCTCACGAATATAAATTATTGAAATTTTGAAAGAAAAATGTTTTTTCTCATTTCTCAATGTAGGGTATTATAAGATCGGGCTTGACCGACCATACTTTCTTACTTGTTTTGATTTACCTTAACTCTTACAGACGTTATAGAGAAATAGTTGAGATAGAAAATATAGTGTGAGCATATTTGAGCCTGCTAATTAAGAATTTGAAGTCAAATTACAGGTAAATCATCACACCTGGCAGCCAGGTGATCTCAAATATTTTGGACAAAGTTTCTTAGTTGAGATGTTTCTTATAAATAAATTTTAAAAAATGAATGTAATCAATTGAAATTAATACACAAATACCTAACAAATACTGAATTAATATTTAGTAATCTGTCTACTTGCGTCAACGCCACATTATTTCAAAAGGAAAAAAACAAATATATTGGACAAAATATCTGAAATGGTTAAAGTGAACACTTGAAAGATTACCCCGAAACTATCGGGAATTAACAGCTTTAACTGTACTGGAAAAAAACAAAATATTTTATTTTTTGCACTTTCTGAGCTTCTCATAAAAAATTGCTTTTTTTAATACTTACAATGGAAATAATTAAATGAAAATTGTAATATATATCTCTGAAATAATCTTTAATAATAATAGAAAAAATTATGACAATAAAATCACCGTAGCCTTTGTAATCATAAACCAAAGTCAGAGAACAAATATGCTTCTTTTTGAAATCTAAATGCACGTGTTAACAGCAACTGCCTTTAAAGCTTACTTATTCCTAATCGGAGTTAAAAAACAAAAAAACAAAACACCATTGAATAATTTGATAAACAAAAAGTTTCTTCAATTTGGAGTATTGACCTAGAATCCTTCCATTGATTAATAAATGATGGCCTACTATGGCCGACATTCATACAAAATGTTTATCAAAGGAAAGCCAATTCGATTTGGTTACAAGTACTGGCCTTTGGCGTCTGACGAAGGTTACTTGTATCAGCTCATTCCATACGCTAGTGCATCGAATCAAAATGACTGTAAATTACAGTTAGAAGAAAGGGTAGTACTATCTCTCCTTTCGCATCTTTGAAGATGAAATTGTATTGGCCATTATAAACAAATGCTTTCGACGCAGCTATGGTAAATACGTCTATACATTCCATCCTACATTGTCTTTGTCGCAAATATGAGAAAAAGTCCCAAATGTTCCAATTCAAAATCCAGAGAAAATGCTGACCTCCAGGGTACAAATGGGGAAAACTATCCACTTTCATCATTGGCCACATTGTGGTGGGAGAACCGAATATGGATGTTTGAAGTTCCATGTGAATTTGCACCCAGCTTCATGATTCCAGCACTACCACAATAGAGCAGCTCCAGATAAGTCTAAAATTGCAAAGGCTAAATAATTTATAATTTTTTTTACATAAACAAAAAACTACAAATTCGCTTTTTATTTACGATAAAATAAATTTGTGTGATATGGAAATTTTTTTTGAAATTTGAAACTCATTAAGGTCTGTTGGGTATTTATAGATACGATGTCTAAAGCAATCTAAAGCCGTCGGGTGTTTTTGGTTTTCGCATTGTTCTTTATTTGGCAACGCTTTTTCCGAGCATATTCCGACATAGAAAAAATCACCATTTTACTTATATGGAAGATAAAGTCAAATAGCAAAAAATTTAACTTTTTTAATTTTTTCTGGGCTAATCAATCTTAACTTCTAAATAAAAACGTAAGTTGAAGCTATAATCTATATATTTTTTTAATGTCGTCACTTTTTTGGGTATTTAAATACCCATTAGGCAGGAATGGGCTAAAAGATGTTTAAGATTTAGTCGCAGATATTTAAATATTCCTAGTATAGCTTTAATCTTAGGTGTTTAAATAATCTTATTCTAGGATCAATCATAAGTCTTTCAGCAGTCATAGCTTAGCTTCATTTGTTGCCTTTAAGCAGTTCTAGGTTCAATGGTATGTCCTTAACGATTTCTTGAAATTTCAGAACAAGGTCCCAGCGGACCTTTTCACACGTCCCCGTACTAAACAAATTTAAATCTCAATAGAAACTAAACTATTGGTCGGATCGTTTTGATTTTTTTAACGATTCTAGATAAAATTTCCTTGGAATACATGTGGGGGGCGGGTATACTTCCCATGGACTATCAAGGAGTAATTTCAGCTTGAAAATGAAAAAGGTCCCCAGAGACCTTCTCACTCCCAGGAGGGTTAAGTAGTCTAAACTTAGCTTCAATCTTAGGCATTTAAGCAGTCTTAGTTTAGCTTCAAACGTAGGTCTTAAATTAGTAGTAGGTTAGCTTCAATCGTAAGTCTTTAAGTAGTCTTAGATTAGCTTCTATCGTAGGTCTTTAATCAGTCCAAGCTTCAATCGTATGTCCTTAAGTAGTCTTAGCTTAGCTTCAACCTTAGATCCTTAGGCTGTCTTAGCTTCAATCGTAGGTTCCAAGTTATTTATTTACTACTATAGCTCCAATCGTAATTCTTTAAGTAGTCTTAGCTTTGTTTCAATCGTAAGTATTTAAGTAGTTTTAGATAGCTTCAATCGTAGGTCTTCAGGCTGTTTTAGTAGGTCTTTATTTGTTCTGTAATTCGTCTAATTTCAACTTCAATTTTGGGTTTTTAATCAATATAATACTTACTTCAACTGAAAGTTTTTAAACATCATCAGCTTAGCTTCAATTGTAGGTCTTCAAGTATTCTTAGCTTGGCTTCAATCGTAAATCTTTAATTGGTCTTTAATTGGTTTAAGATTAGCTTCAATTGTAAGTTTTTAATCAGTATTAGCTTGATGTTTATTAGAAGCAGAAGAGTTACAAGTTCCGAATCTAAAATGTTTACGATAATTTTTTAAGAACGATATAGTAAGAAATATAGTCGTCCGAGAAAGTGGTGTACACTTTTCATCCCATAACAGTCGCTATAAGGTCTTCCATGTAGCTATTTTACTGCGTACAAGAGAAAACTATGGGAGTAGAAATCCAAGCTATTTTCATGCAGTGAAGCATTGCAGCAGTGTAGGTTGACCTTCATTGTTATAATGCATTTATGAGCTAATTTCCGATAAAAATTGTTTTAAATTTATACTTGATTCGTATAGTGAAATACACGAAACATGTTTCCTCAGTTATTTTCACGTTTTTTTTTTTTTTTTCTTTTTTGACAAATGCAATATAGAATATAATAACACTAAATCCTCAACCTCTATTTCATTAGTAGCAACTAATATACAATTAATCTCGTTAAAAAAAAAAAATTAGAAAAACCTTCATGATTCGATTCATCATTTGTTTCTGTTTCCAATTATTTTTGTATTGTAACAATAAACTAATTTTAAACAGCAACATAGCTTTGTATGTTTTATCAACATTATCATATAACAAAGTTGTTAGGAATTCCAATATTATAGCCACATGGCAAGTCCTTTTTCCCAAGCAAATATGTATTTTTATTTAGAGTATTTCATACTACATAGACAAAACCCTATTCTTAAGCTTTTTCGTATAATATGTTATTAAAAATCAAGTAATTTTTATGTATGCTCACACATATAAACATATAAATTATAGAAAAATGCATAAAATCTTATATATATTTACATATGTCTGCAAGTGTATGTGCAAGTAATGGTCATAGTCATAGTACTCATGTTCAACAATATAGACTACAAACTCATGATGATTAAAGCCTTAAGTAACCGCTTTAAACACACACATATATATGTAGTAAGTATGTACTGGATAAAAAAAATACAAACATTTCTACACATATGAAATTGGAGTCCATGTAAAATTTGTATGTTGTAAGTTTACTCGTACGACGATTACGATATTAAGAGTGATGTTGACTTTGATGTTTACCCTGGCATACATGTTCTACTACGACGATTGTGCATGTAAAATGTATTGCATTATGACAGACTTTGGTTATGGAGTACAAGAAATGTTAATATGTTTGTTTAGTGATTCTTGTTTTTTTTTTCTCTGGTGTTTTATTTTATAGATTGCTATGATCGTATGAGTTGACATGTTACATTGCTTCATATTAGTTCATATCAGATTTGAACCTAGATATTACAAAACTGAGAGAGAAAACTTTTAGAATCAGTCGAGTTTATAAAATTACCTATAATAACACTACTATACAAATTAAAAATTTTAAAAAGGGATCTTTTCTTTACAAAATTTTGTTACGCTCAACAAAAATCTGTTCCATATTATAAAATAGTGCGGCCAGTTTTCGAGATATTTTAGTATACTGCTTTCATGCTATAAGTCATCGTGTACTTTATGGGTCACCTAATATCAGATGGTTTACTGTTGCAGCTTTCTTGATATTGGAGCTTGCATGGCCCGTATGGTACTGATGGCATTTTTATAGGATCAGCTACGGATACTGACAGCCATACTAACAGTGCACTGAGAATGCAAGGAGATTAAATATTCCTGCCAATGTGTTCTGATGAAGTTGTCATGATGAAGATTAAGACGGAGAGGAAACTGTGGAACGCCTCTTCTGTCTTTGGACTGCTCTATCAGGAACTTGAACTGCGACAATGGATTGTCCTCATCTGCATCAGGTTACTTACGTACAGAGTCGCACACAGACATGAAAATATCCTGAACTAATCATGTAAAACTTTCAACCACTGCCCTCAATTAAAAAGAGTATCATTAACAAGACATGTTTTTACAATTTTAAATATCGATACTTAGCGTAGCAGCATTCTTCGTTTATCACCGGAATATCTAATTTCATTAAAATAGTACTAAGCTTAAATTTTATTAAATTTGAAAACGATCGATAGGATTTGGTTCTTCGTGAACTAAACTATATTTATATCTTTCAGTAGCAATTCCTTTAATTAGTTAATTTTTTGGCCAGTGAAGCTTGTTTTTTAATTTTTAAATGTTCATTTCTAGACCATAATGATATACTTTTAGTAAGTCTTAGCTATAGTATTTTTCTTGAAAAACCATTTAGCGAGGAGTATTTTGGGTGCTAATACTTAACATGATTTTCTTCCATCAGCTTTCTAGTTTTAGCGTACATACATTTTTATTATTCATTTTTAGTGAGGAGAAGGATATATTCTAGCTATGATGATCCTTTAACATTGCGACATCAAATTTGCTTCAAGATTATTGATTTATTATACCCTACACCACCATAGTGGGGAGGGTATAATGGATTTGTGCAGATGTTTGTAACGCCCAAAAATATTAGTCTAACACCCACCTTAAAGTATACCGATCGACTCAGAATCACTTTCTGAGTCGATTAAACGATGTCCGTCCGTCCGTCCGTCTGGCTGGCTGGCTGGTTGGCTGTCCATGTAAAGCTTGTGCGCAGAGTACAGGTCGCAATTTTAAAGATATTTCGATAAAATTAGGTACATATCATTTTTTCTGCCCAGGGACGATCCCTATTGAAACTGGCTGAAATCGGTAAATTATTTGACCTAGCCCCCAAACAAATGTCCTCCTGAAAGTGGATTTTATCCGTCACAAATGTTTAATTTATATAGGTATCTACACAAGTTTTTGTCCAAATAAGTTTTATATATAGGGAATTCATGTCACCAAATTTTTTATGGTCGGTCCATAATTAGTCATAGCTCCCATATAAGGCCTGCTTCCGGTAATCACTTTAACGAGCATAAATCTCCTACAAATATTGGTATACACATAAAATTCAACATAAATAACTTTCATATAAACATTAATCACGTGACCAAATTTCGTGGTGATCGGTCCATAATTTGTCATAGCTCCCATATAAGGCCCACTTACGAAAATCGCTCACGAACATAAATTATTGAAATTTTGAAAGAAAAATGTTTTTTCTCATTTACTTAGTGTAGGGTATTATCTGGTCGGGCCGACCATACTTTCTTACTTGTTTTTGATTTGATTTTATTTATGATCGCCATTTTCTGATGACTAAAATGTGAAAACTTTATTTCCCGGTCGAAAATCACCATTCTTTGTTATTATGTCTTTAAGCTTTTTCTACCACACAAGATCAAACATTTTTTTAGCAACAATCATCTTCTTCATTTGGTGGCGCCAAGAACTGTATCTCGCTTCGGGTATTATATAACCTGAGATTTAAAGTTCAAATCTATTAACTCCAAGTTCAGTGAATTACATCAACCAAATTCAGCATATTTTGTTACACGTTATCCAGAACTAACTGAGAAGTCTCAATAATAGAACGTCAGCAGATAGTTGCCAGCAGAATGATGTATGTTAGTAAAAGAGATATTGGATACAAGAAGTAATGAGTATAGCCGTAAGGG
Source organism: Calliphora vomitoria (assembly GCA_942486065.2). Lineage (NCBI taxonomy): Eukaryota > Metazoa > Arthropoda > Insecta > Diptera > Calliphoridae > Calliphora > Calliphora vomitoria. The sequence goes on along the minus strand of OW818030.2, from coordinate 108,004,106 downwards.
AAGTAAAACGCATGGCCAAATATGAAAAACTGATATAAAGACTGTGACCGAAAAATTCTTAACACACGTTTTTCATTAAAATTTTAACCAAGTATTATTTTTTCTTATCAAGTTACCTTTGTAAAGCATTATGTTTAATGTCAATAATGTTCATTTGTGGTTAATCTGATTAAAATGAGTAACGAGAGAAAAGTGCGTACTAAAATTATTAAATATTTTCGACAAAATCCAACTTGGTCCTACAATAAGTTGGCCAAACAATCAAGGTCTGCCGTCAAACTGTTTCCACTGTTATTAAACAGTACCTGGAGAAACGTTCTGAGAAACGTTGGACAAAGTGCATTGAAAAAGTCACCGACTTTTTGACCCATCCTCACAACATAGACAGAGGACCCCTTGAAAATTATAAAATAAATATTTTTAAAACCTCTTGAAAATTTGACAAAAAATTTACATTTTTTCGGCAAGTTTTATTAGAAAAAAGGTCATAAGTATATTGATACAAACATTGTGAAGAGTTATGGTAACTTACTAAAGTGATAAAGTTTAAAAATTATTTTCTGTTGCCTGTAATGGAGATAATGTGATCCCAATACATCTTGCTGAGTCACATACAAGATCCTTCGTGGAAGTTTTCAGAACTTTATGCAATAGTAAGCTTTTAAGGTTAGGTTAGGTTCCATGGGCAGCCGCTCCTTAAGCAGCTCACTTGGGTCCATTCAAATCTGATCCCATTGTGATACCCAAGGTGTAGTCATCAGGGTATTTGCAGTACTTCCGTTAACTCCAAATTAAACCAACCAGATTCCCGGATGAAGGAATAGATTCGTCTCAGATTCATCCTTGATAGCTCGTCCAAACATGATAGGAAAGGAGATCCGAGGATACGTTCCCTCTGATTTATCAGGGCCGGACATTGGCAGAAAAGGTTATACACAGTCTCTTCCTCCTCTTCATTATGGCAGCTTCTACAGTAATCATTGTACCGTAGGCCCATTCTTCTAGCATGTGTCCCGATTAAACAGTGTCCTGTAATAAAGGAGACAATTAGCCTTATTTGCTCACGACGGTAATCTATAAGTAGATTCGTCCTGCTGGCATCATATACGGGCCAAGTCGACCTCGCTGTAGCACAGGATGGTTCATTAGTCCACCTGTTTTGTGCAGTCTCATATTGTTTCTGCTGACAGTTATATTTCATTTAACAAGGTAAATACCAGAAAAGGGGTCGGTGGACTCCTCACTCATCATCCACCCCTTTTGGCCAAATCATCTGCTATACAATTACCCTGATTTCCATCGTGTCCAGGGACCCATATAAGCGTTATCCTAGAATGTCTCGCTATCTCATTTAGGGATATCCGGCATTCCTCGGTTAACGTAGATGTCGTAAAGACACCCGGTATTCCGTTAACGGCAGCCTTGCTGTCAGTAAATACATATACATACAGATATATATACATATATCACCAGATACTCGATAATACCTCAGCCAGTTGGATGTACGTTTAATGGCAGTAATTTACGCCTGAAGAACAGTACAGAAGTTAGGTAGCCTAAAGAAGGATTTTATCCCAAAGTTTTCAATGTAGAAACCTCCACCGACCCTGTTACCATGTATGTGCCCATAGTAATTCAGTATCCTAGAGTGTCCAAGGTTCTTACCAGACCACGAACAACCAGCATTTAGTCTCACGACAGAGTTGAGGATTACCATCAAATCAACTGGTAACCAGTTAAGAATAGTAAAAAGTGCCTTAGAGGAGGTAGACCTTATAGCGCGTGTAATCATTACCGCGATAGTCCTTAGAACTCGTTCAACGGCCTTCCGGTGAGTACCAGTATCCAGCTTTTAACTAACTTTATCCTTAAATCGCGGGGCCCTTAAAAAATTCAGAATTTGCAGTTTTAAAAGCAATTACAATTTTAGAATGCATGTAATATCTTGATATTTTGATATTTTGATATTTTGTGTTTTGATATTTTGATATTTTGATATATTGATATTATCAAATGCTACTAATTTGCTGAGAAAATAAAATAACCTGAAACAAATTAACTCAAATATAAACAAAAATCTGTTTTAGCTCCTATATTTCACATATATCCCCATATTCATAATTAATTTTTAAATTTTCATACAAAATTTGCTTCATAAATTTAACAAATTTATTACTAACAGGGCCTATAATTCCTTGTTCACGTGTCTAAAAATTCCTAATTAGTTTTGGTAACAACCTTTAGTAGGGTAACATGTATTCGCCAGTTACAATTTTAACATTGTTAGTTGTACAACATTTATGTGGCTTGATACATATTTATCCTTTGGCGGGATTTTCATATTTGATTTGTTGCTTTTTTATCACTCTGTTTTCTCCATTTTGTAGTTTGCTGCCTGGTTCGGTTCTCTGTTTCAGTTTTTTAATAATATCCTTTAGAATTGGATGTCATAATACAGAGTGTATACTACTACAAAGTCATATACATAAACAGAAAACACATATAGGCACAAACACATAAATAAAATATATACAAAAAAACTGTTAGACACTAACGAAAAAATACAAGACATTTTCAAAAAGGTACCATCATCATAACATGAGATTAGAAACTATGTATGTGTAGTTAGCCGGTCGGTCGGTCACACATATATAACATACTTTTCTATATACTCGTACATTCATAGGACTCTCTAGCAATTTCGTATTTACATTAGTTTCAAGTATGCTGTAGACTTTATGTGTGTCTAACTTTGTTTATGAGAGTTTGTATTTTATGTTCGAAATAAAACTAGAAAAAAAACTCTATATATGTCAATGATTCTTACAAGTGTGTATACATTTTGACTTTTAGTTTGTTTAACAACATAGTCAGTCCTCTTTCTCTTATTGTTACCCTCTTTCTCTACCAGTTTTGCAAAAGGCTTTACATAATGGTCAACTGGAGCTACAATAACGTTGAACAAAATGACAAAAAATGATATACAATACTTAAACTATTTTTATATAACCATTATCTTCTGTGGATTTAAGGCAATATGTCACATGTATGTCTAAGTTTGTAGTGTTTTTCCACCACTGCAAACTCAGCATATTTTCTAATATGGGTCTTCTATTGGTATTAAAAAAAAAAGAAGAAAACAAAATAAACACACATTCTCTGCAACAATATGACCAATATTAAATCGTTTATAGAATATTAAATAAAAAAATTTCGGATTTGTGCCAAACTAATATGACGTTAATTTGGAATAATTAAAACTTTTTCAATTTTGCAGTTGTTTTCAATATAATGATGTATTTATCACTCATAACTACATTTCTAATTTGATGCATCATTTTGGGGTAACAGCTGGCTCTTTATTTTATTTAATATGTATGCTCAAGTTTTAGTTTTTATATTTATTTATGAACATCTAAATAATATTATTATACTGCAGCATTTCTGGAGGTGTATCATAACAATTATTTCTCCTTTTTTCTCAACCGTCTTCTCTCATAAAAAAGGCTGTGCTTTCAGTTCTCGTCTATAGTATCGTTTTATTTTTATTATTGGTATGTAAATGTCTGCTACGATATTACATCGGTTGGATGAAATTTGTTAGATTTGCAGCCCCGGAAAAAACATGGTTGTGGTAAACATAATTTAAAAGCAACATATTTTAATAAGATTTATGATTGTAGTCCAAACATATTATGTTCATTATTAGTATCATAAAATATCATATTATGATAAATTATAATTGTATTATCATTGTGAATCATATTATGATTCAATGAAATCATATTATGAACTAAAGTAATCATATTATTATTAAAATGTATTTTTGAAAATACAACATTTTGTTTTAACAGGTTTTAGTTTTAAGGTACTAAATTCCCTATTAAAATATTATTAATAAATTCACTGAAATGTATTGTTATTAGCTCTAGGAAAGGTAAAGATACTAATAAAACTATAGAGCGAATAACTATTGCGTACACTCAAAATTTACTTGTAAAAATATTGTAGCTTACAAATATTGTAAACATATTTAGAAACTTAACATTAAATGGTTGTATCTAATATAATATGTTTACCAATTTATCCTTATTTAGTTGTTCGAAAAATAATTATGTTTCTGTGAAAATTAAAAATATAAATGATTACAGTAATAAAAATATTATTGAAATTAAATTAAAACAAAAAATATACGTTTACGACAACAATACATTGTTACAAAGAACATTGTGTAGTTGTCGTAACCATGTCGAACCATGTGTTTTCTCTGCGTGTGGTTTCCTGCATTTTATATCTGGCATTATGTTTCTTCTCCAAGTGATCAACAAAACAGATTGTGTCTTGGCGGTCGTTAAGTCATCTTCTTTCATTTTCCTGTAATCTGCAAAATGTCTGCTACAACTATATAACATCGGATGAACCAGAAGTCTTCAAGAGGAGTGAGTTCTAAAAATTCTTAACTTCAATTTCCGTGCTCTGTTTTTGGCCTATAAATTTTTAGCAGCGTTCCTGTCAGGAACTCATTGAGCCTTGTATGTTTTTAAACCTGCATTAGCTTAAACTTTTCGTACCAAATAGTCCGAGCACAGAGCTAACCGGGCTGCTTTCCTACCGGATGTGTTGGGAGCTCTGTTGAAAATGCTTTCTATTTTTTTGGCTTTAGAAATATCATTCCTTCTACCTGAACCAGGTTTTATATCAACCAAGGTTTTATAGGACCAAGTTGGGTTTTGTTGAAAATATTTAATAATCTTGGTACGCACTTTTTTCTGGTCACTCATTTTAATCAGATTAACAACAAATGAATATAATTGTCATTAAACATAATAACTGACATATTTTACGAAGGTAAATTGAACAAACAAAAAAAAAATCAAATAATACTTGGGTTAAAAGTTTTAATGAAAAACGTGTCTTAAGAATTTTACGATCTCACTCTTTAAGAACTTCTAGGTCTAATTTGTTAGATTTCCAGCCCCGGTAGTTTACCTGCATGTTATTTCTGGAATTTTGCTTCTTCTCCAAGTGATCAACAGAACAGATTGTGGCTTGGCGATCGCTGTGTGTATAGTCTTCTCCGACTTTCCACTCAATCCTTCTCGCCAGAGAACTTCTTAAAGATGTGATATCCACATTTATACCTACTCCTCTTGTGCTAAAAGAGCTGTTTACCAAAAACTATGTCATCGCTAATGAATGTTTCCAATATAGTGCATCATCTGGAGTTAGTTGTTCGACTACCCAGTGACTTAGCCAAACATTGAAGTATCCAGCAGTGATTTTCATGGTGTTCCACATTCCGTATATGTAAACTACAAAAATCTTAGCTCTTGCAAATCCCTCCTCGAGGTGTGTCTAGATACTCTACAGCTTTGCCACTGCCACATCTATATATATAAAAATTGATGTTTCTATATATGTATGTTCCGAATTTTTCAAGGAATCTGCAGAATAGTCTAGCGGGTAACACTGTAAAGCCAGAATGAAATTCAAATGACGTCGGATTCATTCCCACCATTAAAGTTCAAGGCCAAATGTACAACAGAATTGGATCATTACTCCCGCTTCCCAATGATGATGCGAAGTTCCATTAAATTGATTTCACTGGAAATGAAGTTACTGAAGCCGAACGCTATGAACGAACATGTGTCTGCATTTGCTACAATACGCTTCTGCCGAAACCTTCTCAAAACAATTTTTGGACATCGGAAATGGAAAAATACAAATTGATCCCGCCACAAATTAGATTTCGTTCCCGAACTTCTGCCAAAGTCTTACAAACAACTAAAAAATTCGGATTGGCTGTGGGAACATTCAATTTTGGCACCAACAAATTATAATGTTAACAAGCAAATACAATTGAAACTGCCTGGCGAAACAATAAAATACAAATCGATTGACACAGTAATGAACGAAGAACCAGCTGTCGATATCCTACTAAATTTTTGAATTCATTGTAACCAGCCGGACTGTCACCACATGTATTAACATTGAAGGTTGTATCACCAACTTTGTCCGACACTGTATATAAAAATCGAGATTGAGATGGAATACAAAAAAGATGTTTTCTAAGGGCCAGCAAAGCGGACCGGGTTCAGCTAGTTTTCGCTATTTGTTAAGCATTTGTTTGAAAATGGGACATTTTCCGCTGCCTAGGCTAGGTGATTCCTTATCCCTCTTCATAACCTTTGAAATGTGGACGTTTATTCCACAACTTTTGCATAGTTTCAATCTTTCTTGGGGATTAATTAAAGACATCGTCATGTGTCCATATTTCTGGCCTCTATAACATTGTCTAAGAAGGATTTTTTATTTCAGGGGGAAAAATTTTACGATCTATGTCCGTTGCAAGGTTTTTAACAGATGGCGCAAAAATAATCCTCCTATCAGAAAATGCTATAAATTTTGCCGATTATTGGTCAAATAAATAGTCAGCAATATTCCGCGTTCTGGAGCAGTTTAGGGTAACATTGTTTATTAAAGTGTATTTTGCATGTTTTTACTACACAAATGTCAAAACAGAACTGACATTAGGGGCCAATCGCAAAATTTATAGCATTTTCTGATAGGAGGATTACTTTTGCGCCACCTGTTATTGGCAGTGTGACCGACGTCTTTACAGTCAATGACTATTTTCTATGTTCGTGTTGTAATCTAAGCTTTAAGCCGATAGCTTTCTCCGTTAGACGACAAAATTTCTCCATTGTGTCCTTGTAATTGGTTAATTAATTAAAAGTAAATTGCCAAAAAGAAATCCCCTTTTCGATTCTTCTCCTTGGCGAAACAAGTTCTACAAGACCTTTCAGAGTTGGATCCTTTAATTTGTAGCAGTATGTCCGAGTAGGTTGTCTCAAACCAAGGCTATGCTTGATATATACTATGGGAACTCTGCACCAGGAATTTCAATGGCAAATAAATGTTTTACTGAATTTCGTTGTAGCCGTAAAATCACGGACTCCTTGTTGAGTTATCTACACCCGAAACAGTTAAAAAAAATTTCGGATGTTGAAAGTGCGGGAGATTGTGGAAACCTCACATGGCTCAGTTTTGAATTTTCACTGGAGTATGAGAACGCTTTCCGCTCACAATGGACCATAAACGCAATAGTGTGATAACTCGGCTGGAATGTATGGCGTTGGTCAACTGCAGCATGGCCGTTTCGTAACCGAGAAAATGACTTAGCCCTAATTTATATACCATTTGTATACAATACACAAGCCTTTTCAATCCATAAATTTTATTTATTATTATATCAGGTTTTAATACAAATACCTATAGAATTCAACATATTTCCTTGACCAAAAATAAATTATCTACCGTTCAAGTATTTAGGCAATCACTCCATCTAATATAAATTAATACAATTGTTTATGGGTTTCTTGTTTGTTTTTTTCTACTGTACTTAAGCAATGCTATTGAAACAAATATTTTCGCAAATAAAAATCGAAAGAAACTTGTCAAATTAAAACAAATTAAAAGGCATTACAGTCTTAGTTTTAATTCCAAACCTAAATCCAATAATCGTATTGAATAAACTTTCTGTATAAACAGTATGACAGAATGACAAGAAACGATTGTCGTTTTGCACCATTAAAGAGAATCTCTGGCAAAAAATTTACGAACAAAAACAACAGCAAAAAAAAAATAAAAAAATTAAGAAAGAATCGACTTAAAATGTTCTGGTCAGGTTTAAACAAAATGAGAAAAAAATTATGTAGCAGACAATAAGAAGAGGAACAACAAATAAACTTAAAGCTGACACGTAGATTTATAGTTTTTTTAATTTTTTTGGTCTTCAAATACAAGGATGTAGATTAGGGTTTTCCTGAATTTAATAATAAAGTTTTATGTCAGTTAGACTGTATATGGAAACTGTGGCCAAAATACTTTTAGGCTGTCTAGTTTTGAGACACAATAATTAACTAAAGAACTGTTAAGACTTTAGTATGAAAGATTTTCAGCAAAAACTTAGCTTTAGGGACACTCTATTCAAAAATTGTGTTATTTTTTCAACAAACTACAGCCAAAAGTACTTTTAACACAAACTAAATACCTTCTCCATAAGACAAGCTAAGGTGTATAGAGGAAACCAATATAAAAAAGCTATGAATATGAAAAAGGAATGGAAGAGGAACAATTTACGTCAAGACAAAATGAGACGACTTTAAATCTTTTGCGTCACGTAGGCGCTTCAAAGTTTTTGCCCATCTTCTTTAGCCAAATCCAAGCAAACGAAAAAAGATTTTTATTCAAAATGTTTTTGTTTCACAATGCTCGTACTTTATTTTGCAAAAATTTACGATTTAACGGCAAAGAGAAAGTTTAAGCATCAAATCTCGCTAAGTAAGTACAATTTTCTTGCACACGTACATTGGATTTAAGTTTGTAGAAATTCCTTTTGTTTTTCTTCTACCCTCATTTGAAATGTTAAATATATATAGATAGACATACATAGGTGATCATAGAAATAGAAGACAAAGATCGCCCAGGCCAGCCAAAAAAATTTTAAAGACTAAGAATTGAAGGCATTACTGCAGGAAGATTGCTGTCAAACTCAACAACAGCTTGTAAAGTCATTGGGAGCTAGACAAGCAGCTATTTTAAAACATTTGCAAGCAGCTGGATTCAGTCAAAAGCAGGGAAATTGGATATTATAAGAATTGAAGTGGAGAGAACTTGAAAGATGATTTTGCATGCCCGATATAATACTTGAACGCTATAAAAGAAACTCGTTTTAGCACGGAATCATTACTTGCGATGAAACATGGATCCAATAAGATAACCGGAAGCGAAAGAGATCGACCAACCAGCCGAATCAACACCAAAGCCAAGTATCTATGGTGCTAAGATTATTCACCGTATATGGTGGTAACAAGAGTGGCCTATATACAGGTGGCGCAAAAGTAAACTTCCGATGTTTTTTGGCTGTAATTAAAAAAAAAAAATTAAAAACTTTAATTCTTCTTGTGGATTATTTTTACTTGGTCTTTTAGTTTTTTTTACATTAAGTCGAGAATATGATGTCATGTAAATGGCCGCCGCCACAGTTGATTGTCATTTGAGCCCTTTTTTATGGCATTTTCCATCACTTTGGCCAAAACTTCCGGCGATAGGTCCTCACATTCTTTACGGATATTGTCTTTAAGAGCTGCAAGAGTTTGAGGCTTGTTGACATAAACCCGCGACTTCAAAAAGCCCCACAAAAAGAAGTCTGGAGCGGTAAAATTAGGCGATCTTGCTGGCCAGTGCAAATCGCCAAAACGGGAGATTAGGCGCCCGGGAAATGCATCCTTCAGCATATCGGTTGTGGCACGTGCAGTGTGTGCCGTTGTACCGTCCTGTTGGAACCACATGTTTTCCAATCCCAATTCATCAAGTTGCGGCAAAAAGGTTACTGTGATGGAACCTCACCATTCACAGTAACCGTTTGGCCCGCGATGTCTTCGAAGAAAAAAGGTCCGATGACTCCTCCAGCGAAAACAGCACACCATACAGTGACTTTGAGCGGGTGTAATGGCTCTTCGTGGGTTACACGCGGATTTTCAGTGCCTCAGAAGCGTAAATTTTGCTTATTTACGTACCCGCTAAGATGGAAATGGGCCTCATCACTCATGATTATTTTTGATGAAAAATCATCTTTTTCTTGGTGGTGATTAAGGATGGCTTGAGCGTATGTTAGACGCGATTGGCGGTCAGCAGCTAACAGCTGATGCACCGTCTGGACTTTGTACGGAAACATCTTCAAATCTTGTACCAAAATTCGCTGTAAAGACCGTCGACTGATACCCATTTGCGTGGCACGTCGTCTGGTAGATGTCGACGGCGCTTCCATGACATCGTCGGCTACAGCAGCAATATTCTCTGCAGAACGGCTACTCCAGGGTCTGCCACTCCTGGCAGCATCTCGTGTTGTGCCAGTCTTTTCGAGGCGAGCGGCTAAACGTCGCAGTGTTTCACCAGTAGGCGTTGGACGGCCAGGAAATATGCGACGAAATTCACGTTGTGCCAAAGTCACCGACCGATTATTGGTCAAATAAATAGTCAGCAATATTCCGCGTTCTGGAGCAGTGTAGTGTATTTTTCATGTGTTTACTACACAAATGTCAAAACAGAACTGACATTAGTGGCCAATCGCAAAATTTATAGCATTTTCTGATAGGAGGATTACTTTTGTTATTTTTAAGAAAAGTCTTCCAAGAATTTTACAAGTTTTAGAAAAGACTACTTTAAACATTAAAACACTGCTATTATTATCAACTTCTCTGTTTCATTTACTCACACCCCTGGGCTAACTTCATTCAGTTTATTGCAATTTTAGCATTTGTAAACTACTCTGTTGGATATGTAACAGAAAAAAAAAATACTTTTTTAAAACATTAAAGAAGTGTTAGACAAATGTCAAAAAAGAATAACTTAGAAGGTGGGAGCCAGTGCATCTCATGCCGGTGCTGATGACTACGAAGGTGGCACATGCTTAATACCATGAATATAAAATGAAACATACAATTGAATAGAAATTGTCGTCTATTTCGAGTGTGTGAATAAATGTGATTTTTCTTTATTTTTTTTTATTACAGTTTCATTCATTTTTGCCAACATTTGAAAGCAATAAAGAAGAAAACAAAACACATAAACAGTTTTTTTTTCAGGTACATATGTACAAGTACAATTTAAAGCGTGAAAAAAGCAAAACGTAACAAATAAAACACCGAAATAAAATTAAACTACAAACCTGCCTACAAAATACGTTTACGAAAAAATAAACAGCAGCACACACAGAATTTACGTATTATTGTCGTAAAAATCAAATCAAGGAAAAACAACAAGCATCTCTGTGATTTGAAGAGCAAATAAAATTTAAATTTTCCCTGAGTAAGAGAAAACAAAAATTATTTGCTCAAGCAAATGAAGATGTGCAAGAAGAACATTTCGTTAGAACATCTTTGGCAAATGTGTCAGGGTGTTGGTGTTGGTAAACTTTTTAATATGATCATTTTATTTTGAATATAAGGACTGAAATCCGTCAAAATAAATATATATTAGTTATATTGTGTAATTTACAGCTGTGTTACTGAGATTTTATAAATTAAATGTTCGCAGACAGAGTTCATTAAAAATATCGTTTGATGGGCTTAAGAGAAGTCGGTATCTCTACATATCCAAAACTAATACAGCTGCCACAAAAAAAACAACTTAATATACATTTATGCAAAAAATATGCATTTAGATATGCACAGTGGGGCAGAATCAACATTTTTTGGAAATAAATTTGGCATTTATAAACGGCTGGACCAATCGTGATAAAATTTAATACTCGGTACTTAAAAAATATTGCACTTTTTCATATTTTAGTATTAAATATCTGACTCATTGACTTGTTGTAGAAAAAAATATTAGGAAAACTTATAAAAAAATTTTATTATGAAAAAGTGGAATATTTTTGAAGGACGGGGTTTTAAAGTAGCATATTTTTGAGCTTAGTTGAGATATTGACTTGAAATTTCTTTTGCAGGACCAAAAATTAACTTATCTAAACAAAAAAGAATAGCTCGGAATAAATGTGGATCAAATTGTTCTTAATATTTGCAATCCATTTAAAATGCTGATACAAATTTTAGTTTTAGAAACTCAATAAATATATAATTGGTCAATTCATAACGTGACTTATCAGTCATATTGTCATAATGTCCTAATATATCACGACTCGGCAGCTCGGTTTAACCGACTCCTACGCATTCGGCGTTGGTCTTTGCTGGTTCGCTACGACAACACAATAAACATAGCATAGAAAGCAGTATTGTTTTAGGATATTTTTTGCTTGCAAAACAATAAAAACCATTGTGAAATATTAGGACATTATGACATGATAAGAGACATTGTGAATTGAACAAATATGTAATAAAATCTATATTTATTGACAAAACTCAGTGAAATTTTCAACGTTTTTAAAAATGTATCACTATAAATAACAAAATCTAAAAAAGCTTATCACAATGTCAAAGGCAATCCCGCAATTCCCAAAAATTGGAGCGAAAATCCCAATAGAGGTATTTTTTACAATTTTACCCATAGGGTCCACATTTCCTTCAGGGCTCAAAAAATTATTTGGGAACACATAAGAATTTACAAGGCTGCTTTCTGTTTTCTGATCCCAGCTTTGGGATTTTAGAACATGTGGCCCAAAATAGGTCAAATTCCGAAGGGCATAAGGGCGACATGTTCGCAAACTGGGACATGGTTTTTATACCAAAATATTCTACATAAAAATGCCTTACAGAAAAACTTAAAATTGTTATATGTTCTTAAAGAAAGTTTTTTTTTTAATAAAAAAAACAGCAAAAATCTACTATTTTTTGAATTTTAAAAATTAAAATCGTTTATTTTTATATCCATAATTGATATTGCCCTAAAATATTTTGTATGTTATTGGTAATTTATTTGTGTAAATGACAAAAAAAAAATTGAGTCCAATCGGTTCAAAAATGCGACCTATATTTAAAAAAAACACGGACCAAGGTATGGCAAAATTTTAAAATTACAATATCGAAATGATTATAACTCGGAAATTACAAGAAATAAATAGCACATGCAAACCGTGTGCATTCAAAAATATAAAATCTTTGAAATCGGATTGGAAACAAAAAAATCGCACGTGTTTAAAAATTGTACATGTCGAAGGCACCCTAATATGAGCCCAGATAGCGCCGTGCCTGAAGCATCTGCAGGGTTCATTTTAATAACTTAAACTCGAATGCTTCTTGTATATATCCCGATCGCAACACCCGTTTAAAAATGCCAGATATATTTTCAAAAAATTTTGATTCTGCCCCACTGTGGTATGTGATACTTTTTGATTTTTGTACTTTTAAGGAGATAAAACGGGCGAAAACCAAGTTTAGGTAGTTTTCTGTATCCCATATTCTTCTAGAAACAATTAAAATGGATTTTAGCACTTTTTTGAAATTTTAACGTACTGATACCTCTTTTTTAAACTTTTTTTTACAAATATATTTTGTATGTACATTAATATGGTAAAACAATTAAAAAAGTATAGTCGGTTATGCCCGAGTATATGATTATAAATAGTTTTCTTTAAATGGGAGCTATGACTAATTATGGACCGATCGTTACAATATTTGGTGGGATGACTTGAGTATGTATGCAACATATTTGAGTTGAATTTTATTTGGATGCAAACATATTTAAGAGATTCATGTTCATTAATGAAGCTATGGAAATTTGTGCACCGATCAATACTAAATTTGGTAGTGCGAGTCCAGCTTATATAAGAGTTATTTGTGCTGAATTTGGTTTGGATATATATATAATTAAGATATTTAGGATAGCTTAATTATTTTCAGATTATTTGTATGGTGGCTCAGAGAAATAATGGACCGATTTGAAATCCTACATATTTGTTTCACTTTTCGGTTTCAACACAGCAACGTATATTTATATTTTAATAAAAGCTGAGAGGTTAATAACGAAAATACGGTGACTGTGCTAAATAGTTTTTTAATAAAAAATCATAATCAAAAGGCATGTTAGCATTTAGTAAGGTTTTTTTTTTCATAAAAACCAGTTAAATTCTTCATGATATTTTCCATACGGATATGACTCTGTGCGTTTTGTGTGCTGATACTTAGTTAACTTGTCGCAAAACATTTCAAGTTAAAGGAAAGTCATTTGCATGGAAGACGTTTAAAGTATCTTTAAAGCCTTTCGAAATAGTAACAAACAAACGGGCATTTCTTTGAATAGAAATATACTTGATGACAGCATATCTAGAATAGTTTACAGTTAGATCACCAAACATTTGTTCTATCTGTATTTGAAAAACGTGTACGTAAAATTAACATTTATTAGTATTCTAGGGCTAATAGAACTTATTTTTAGATGATCTGTATTTTAAATATTGTCTAAAATCTGATCGATTAGATTGCCTACCTCTATGCTCAAACTTAAACGAATAAAATTACATTTTAAAAATTTAAAAATATAAGCACTTCATTCACTTATCCTAGTCCTTATGACAATTTATAAATGTATGTATGCTATTATTTGATTGCTTAAGTTTTATATATAAACATTAGGGTTATCGATATTTTCCATATTTTGGATTTTCGAATTATAAACCGTTTCATTATCGCTTGGTAACATTCGGTACAAATTATAACTCAAATCCCAAATATTACATTTCTTAACATTTATATACCCTTCCCCTTCGTGAGAAGGGTACATATAAATTTGTCATTCCGTTTGTAATTTCCATAATATAATTTTCCGATCCTATAAAGTATATATTCTGGATCCTTATAGATAGCGGAGTCGATTAAGCCATGTTCGTCTGTCTGTATGTAATAGAAATAGAGTTAAGGACCAAAATGTGAGACAATCTCGAACAAAAGTTGATATTTTTCAAAACTTTTTTGCAATTTTCTTTTTGCACTTTTTTATTTTAAAATATAAGTCAAATGGCCCCCATGGCACAAAAAAATTACGCTGAATTTAAAGAGTGAGCATTTACTGAGACACCCTTTATAATATTTTATTTTTTAATAAATTAGTCTAAAACATAAGAAAATCGAAACCGACTGATGTTAAATTTTTAAAAATCGAAACCGCGGCTTTCAGTTTTTTTGTAATGGCATTTGGTTTCTAGTGCCATCCTAATGCACATACATATATACATTTTAGTAGAGTTGCATACATGTATTTATGTTTGTTTTATTTTCGGTTTATGTGGTTGTTTGTATTTCGTATTGCATTTGTTAGTTTGCTTAGCATTTTTGTATTTTCTTCATACGAGTAAACTTTTGTAGACATCATTGCCAGTTGTTAGGCATTGGCTCAGAATACCAATTACATTGCATTCATCAAATTTATCCTGTAGTTCGATTGGTGTTGCTACTGTTGTTGTTGCAGTTGTTCTGGTAAGTAGTACGTACATGTTGATAAACTGTTTATGTGCAGAATACTTTAATCATGTCGAGTGTTTTACATAAATTTTGTATTTGCAAAATTGTGAAAACTTCAATTGGATTGCAATGCAGTTTAATTTTTCCTGCTGAGGTATGACTCAGTGTGTCCAGGTTCGATTCAGAAATCAGCTTCCTTTTAATTTTTAAGGTCGCATATATAAATATTCAAAACACAGATTTTATTAACGAAACCATAATCTACAATATTATTAATTCGGATGCGTTAAACGATGAAACGTAGAACTTATGTGATGTTGAAAGTGTGAAATCGACACGGCTGACTGGTGAGCGTTGGGAGGTTATTGAATTCGTCTACAGCTACTAAAAATTACGAATGTAAGAAGAATTCGGGATTTCTTACAGTCGGCTAAACTTCAACGAAGTCAAAAAGAATTCAGAGGTTCTTGAATTCGGCTACGAATGCAAAACTACGAATGCAAGAAAAATTTTGGAGTTCTTATAATCTGCTAAACTACTACAAATTCAAGAGTAACTTAGGAATTCTTGAATACGACTAATAAACTACGAATGTAAGAAAAATTCGGGAGTTTCTACAATCGGCTAAAGTTCAACCAATTAAGAAGAACTTTGGAAAATTTCCGCCCGTTATCTCCTTTCGTTTTGGCCCTATCGTGTTTTCAACAGACAGACAGAAGGACGGACATAGCCAGATTGTCTTAAAATTGTATGATTTATTTAATTTAGTGAATTTGTTAAGCGATAGTGGTACTAATTGTATGTAAGTTATAAAAAATTATAATTTGAGACGAAATTCTCGGTATCATTTTGTATCATATAGGTTACTTTTAGAAGGCACTTTTTCGACACTTTCAGAAGTGATATGATTGACACATCCACAAGAGTCGTATTCGTTGCTTCTAGAAGTCACTAAATATTATCCCCTTAGGTGTTTGACAACGATCAGAAGACGATTTCATCCGGGACATTAAGAGGGAGAAACTTCTACGATAGAAAATGCTGGCAGGGTATGTACGTATTACTCATTTGCAGCTAGTGTGGATGCAAACATATATACACACAGAAAACAAATTGGTCGGAATTCGGTTTCTAATATTAATATTTAATAAGACAAACAGAAAATTAGTTGTTAATCTTAAAAATATATAAACACAACCCATTTTCAATGTCTAGAAAAGCAAAATCACAATTGCAATCGAATCATGATTTCAACAATTGAAAAATTGGTCACTTTAACCGATATGTGTCTTTGCTAAATTTTATTCAACTAATTCGAAAATTACAACTGAATTTAATTTAGCTTTGTTGGCATCAAATCCAAATTATTGGTTATTGTAATCATAAAATTGGTTCTAATAAAAAACTTAACTGCAAAAATAACTATTCGATTACTTTAACTGAATAATTGATTACAATACAAATTAATTCGATGTTCTCTACCGAATGCAATAATGAAATGGTAATGAGCTTCTGACAACTGAAACAAAATTAAAATTAATTGAAATAATATTTAAGAACACAAAATATTCCAGCAAATAGAAAAATATAAATAGAAGATTGGAGATTCTCTTGAGAGTAAGAAGGTAATTCCAGTATCTTTAAATGTAATTTTAAACATATTTATGCACCTACATACATACATAAACATATTTTATAGATGCATTTTTATGTTTACCATTTTGTATCTAGAGTAACAATATTTATTCTTTTAGCTGTTTTATCACCAACAATTTGGGTATGCGGTTCATCGTTACCAAAATTCTAGCCTACCTATGAAGGATGTTACTTTTAACCAGATTCCAAAACGCATAATGATACAAAATGGTCTTAAGCAAATCTTTATGCTATGATATCAACTACTAATCCAAAAAATCAGCATCTATTCAAAAACAAAGTTTTTAATACACATTTTAATATACATTTATTGTTAATTTAATGTAATGTAATTTGACATAATAATTACATATGATAAATCATTTGTGTTTAAACAAAAAAAATTAGGTGTTTTCATTTCAATTCACAATAAGAAACCTATTTTATCAGTCGTTTTCACCAAATTATTTTTGTAAACGGTTGTGAGTACCATATATTCATCAGTTACTACAATCGAATAGTGAATAGTACTTGCAACCGACCAAATTCGATTGGCGACAAATTCGGTTGTGACTACGAATCTGTTTTCTCTGTGTATGTTTGCAACCACACGTTACAGGATTGATTTGTTTTAGACATTTGTGTATAATCAAACTGATAGAAACAAGAATATTTTTTTTACTAAAATGTATACATAAAATTATTGATTATTTGCCAAGGATGTTGGTACTATGTAAGTGGAATTTGTAACCTCCGAGGAGTCTTTAAATCTCTTATAGTTATCAAGAAAATTTCCAAAATCAATTATTTTAAAATCTGCATGCTGCTGTTGAAGAATGTAGTCAAGAACCATTTGTTGTTTTTGAAATATGGTTATTGAAATAATCGGTACCACTATAACTATCTTGCTTTATCAAATTAGCGCTATCGTTACCTTCTAAACGTATCGAATCGGTAGCCAACCTTGATCAAAACTGATTTACAAATTTGACATCCACCCATCGCCATGAAATTAGTTGTCGTGATTTTTTCGTATTTGAGACATTAGATTAGTCTGCACGACTCGGTGTTTTTTTTTTTAATCAGAATGCTTAATTTCTGTGAGCAGATTGTTGGCGGCTTTAACTTCATCTGCTTGATCAGATGAAGTATCTCTAATGCCAAAGGACGATTTAACCCTAGCTCTGGCACCAATAATTTTCTATGAATCCCAGCACTATTTACATTTGTAAATACGTTAAATTTCTTAGATATTCATTCGTAAATTATTGTTAGGGATAGTCTATGAATCGTAAGGGATACCGGTAAAGGCGTCAATTTCACCACAGTAGGCCCAGGATTCTTATGAAGTCAATTATCCTGTTTATTAAAAGATCAGACATCAAAGCTCCTTCGATGTACTTCACTCAACACTACCCTAACATAAGGCACTCCCAATGTAAAGAGTTATGATTTACGTGGTAGTTCCCTGCGCGCGAACTATCAATTAGAGTCGAAAGGACCCCGTTTTGGCAAGACCACACCACTCGTCAGATGCACTGTTATTTATATCGTAATGTATGCTAAAATGTGGAAGTTATTAGACCCAACCTGGATCCGTGAGATATCACTGTAGGTCATTAAGTCTAAAACCAGATACCTCACCAAGGTTGGCTAATATGTATTTTGACACTCAGGACTGGGCATTCACAGAGAAGGTGGAAACCCGTTTCCTCTTTTTCCCTATCCTTGCAGCTACGACAATGGTCGTTAAAGGGGAGTCCAAGGCGAATTACATGCTTGTCTAATATCCTCAGAGGTATAGTCCTGTAGCTCGAGTATCTGGGTCCTCCCTATAGCATTCTCTGGAACGGTGACAGAGTAAGGTTCCGGTCCTATGAAAGTATACTGGACCCTTTGTTGGATCATGACATGGCACTTATGACTAAGTAACCATCATAATGTCAACGAGTGCCTTTTAGGGATGTAATAGAGTAAATGACTACATTGGGATAAGTTGCTAGGTGCATTCGGCTATCCAACATCACAATGATCCTCAATCTGCCTTCCAAGCACTTAACAACCCAAATGAGGTTTGCATATATCTAAGCCTGAAACGTCATCTATACTCAAGCCTCTTTTATCAAATTATGTGGCCGAGGAACATTCAGGAAGGCTCTTACAGCATAAGTAGGCTGGACCTCATGGCTCATTAATAAAAAGAATTAAATGAATTATATGAAAAATAAAAGCTGCGTTCCTTTGCTTGGAGGAACAGACCAGTCATCTATTTGAATGCATGGGTTCTGAAGCTTGAGATATTGTCTCATAGGATTTTTTCAGCAGCTGGAAGGAGTTAGCAAAACATTTGCTAGCCAATTCCTTCGAGAAAAGGCCTAAGTAGGTATGTAATAACCCTGCAACCAAGATGATTCTGACCAGAAACTAAACGAGGTACCAGAATATTCCTATTCGCGAGTGCCTGATGCAGGTTCTCATTAACTACCTCTTTAAAAGGTCTTCCGTTATCTGAAGCTGGAGGAACGACCTTTATTGTTTTTGTTGATTTGACCCTCATTCTGAGAGCGGTTGCGTTTGAAGCTCCAGATATCTTGAGCCGCTGCCTGATAGTCCTTAAACTTTTGGTACTCGTCTACCACAACATGGTATTTAACGCTATATTTATTTTTGTATTCGTGGGTGAATGAATAGCCCTTTAGAGTATTGGGATTTAAGAATGTCTTTCTGACTCATCTTTTTCTTCCTTTTACTCTGCGATTGGTCCTCATATTTGACGTCCAATTGTTTTGATGTAGTTCTTCTTATATGTGAGGGTATCGGGATACTTTGATATTAATTCTCACTGTTATGTCGAATACTGTTTCATGGCTAGATGCCTGTCCATGGATGAGATTTATGTTTCATTGTTTTGTTATTATACCCTACACCACCATAGTGGGGAGGGTATAATGGATTTGTGCAGATACTTGTAACGCCCAAAAATATTAGTCTAACACCCACCTTAAAGTATACCGATCGACTCAGAATCACTTTCAGAGTCGATTAAACGATGTCCGTCCGTCCGTCTCGCTGGCTGGCTGGTTGTCCATGTAAACCTTGTGCGCAGAGTACAGGTCGCAGTTTTGAAGATATTTCGATAAAATTTGGTACATATTACTTTGTCGGCATATGAACCAAGCCAATTGAAACTGGCTGAAATCATTACATTATTTCATCTAGCCCCCATACAAATGTCCTCCCGAAATTGGACTTTATCGGTCACAAATGTTTAATTTATATAGGTATCTATACAAGTTTTTCTCCAAATAAGTTTTATATATACGAAATTCATGTCACCAAATTTTATTATGAGCGGTCCATAATTAGTCATAGCTCCCATATAAGACCTGCTTCCGATAATCACTTTAACGAGCATAAATCTCCTAAAAATGTTGGTATACACATAAAATTCAACATAAATAACTTTCATATAGACATTAATCACATGACCAAATTTGACTTCCGAAAATCACTCACGAATATAAATTATTTAAATTTTTAAAGAAAAATGTTTTTGCTCATTTACTTAGTGTAGGGTATTATATGGTCGGGCTTGACCGACCATACTTTCTTACTTCTTTTTTGACTCCATATGTTGGTCCCACGACTAGGCATATACATATATATATGTATATGTAGATGGGCGATCAATGCTGAGACAGTGCACATAACTGTACGAAATATTTGAAAATTAATTTTAATCATGTGTGTTCCAAAAAGTATTTATGCACTCCTGTAACTACAAAAATACATAATACAGAGTTTATTAAATATAACTTTATATATAAAAAGCCACCAGCTATATTTGAAAGAACAATCCGACTATTCGGATTTAACCACTGACTTGCTATTCAAGTTTTCAGCACCCAACTGTGGGGAAATGAAAAAATGGATCGAATTTTAAAGGCTAGAGATCAAATCAGAATACACATGTTCATGCTTCAAAGTTATTATAAGTTTCTCTGATCTGTTGGTTTGTTTACTTCAAATTATCTTTGTGTTTAAAATCCATCGAATTAAACAATATTCTAAAAATATAATATATCAAAGATTTTTACAGGACTTTCCTGCAGTTAATCCTCACTACTCAACTGTATTTGACACTTGTTTTGGGAAAAGCTTTCTTAGACAGTTATAGATATAGCACAAACATTATGAGAAATCCTTAAACAGCATAATTTTTAAAAACAAATGACAAATGATAATCCAAGTCCATATAATAACAAAAATAATCCAAATATTTGCTTACACTTAAACTAAAGACAAAACTTTTAAAAGTGTAATAAAAATCTTATGTTCGTTAAATAATTCAAGCATAAAATTATATGCTGCTTAAATAAATTACACTATTTTTATTTTAAAACATTTATTGCTTAAATACAAAATAAAAGAACAAAAACTTTTACAACCTAATTGTTAGATCATAAAAGTGCATCAGCATTTCAGCACACTGGCATATGAGACCATAACTACACTAACACTTACTACTGACTCACCTACACACACTTATACATACCTCTGCTGGTAGTTGTACAAATACATGAAAGCATTCACACATACATATACTTACATATATTTTATAACTATACACTACATCAACTTCAACTTAAACTTTTAGTGCAAACATTTGTTTTAAAGGAAAAATTACAAGGTGATTTTATCACCATCATTTTTAGTCATCAACATCATCATCCTCCAACAACGGCAACAGAATCACAAAAACAACAACAACAACAATGGCAACAACATTATCTGCATCATGTGTTTCTCAGGAGCAGCAACACAAGGATTATTCATTCATACAGTTGCTATACACATATTTTCCTTCTCGTTCACCTCGTGTAACATGATGTGTTGATGTCATAAAAAATTGAGATTGTTGCCGAAAATAAAACAAATACTTGGCAATACTTATGAGGAGTATATGATGAAAAGAAGAAAGAAAAAAAAAACGAAGTAGATAAAAGTGTACTTTTGGGATGATAGATTGTATAAATCGTTGAATGCTAGCAGGCGTGTAAAATTTACCATAAAACTGACATAAAAAACTTATTTCCCTCGTAATCCATGGATCCTTAAGGTACGCACAGCATGTATTTGAATGTCTACTCAACATATGTATGATGACGATGTTTGTGCTGACGAAGATGACGATGTTGATGACTTGAAATGTTGGCAAATACTATGCATTGCATGGCATGTAAATGATAATGAAAGTTACGCACATTTATTTGTAACTATAAGTAGGTATAAAAAAAATTGTTTTCATAGAGAGTTAGTTTTTCATTCAACTCTAGAAGAAAAATGTAACAAAGTAGTGGAATTGATAAGGGTTTAGTAAGTTAGATATCAAATGCCTATTTGATAGAATATATGAAATATAAAGTTTGAAATATATTTAAAGCTCTTTTGAGTGCAAAATGTTTACTGTTTAACACATTTGTATTACATTAGTGTGGTAAGTAGCTAAAGACCACAATAATTATAATTTTTCGAGAGTCTTGGACTGGAATTTAGATACAACAGACAGCTTTGAGTGGTTACAGCTTACTTTATATATTATTTCGTGTTACATATCGCATTGGTACTTCTAAAGAGAGTCAGCTCAAAATTTAAAAATTTTTAATAGAGGCAAAAAAATGTTTTTTTTAATACATTACAATGGAAGTTAAAGTCGGCTACAACTGTATTTTTTGGGGAAAGAGTACAGAAAATGATGTAATATTTTTACAGTGTGTCGATATGTAAACGATTTCTTGCAAAAAGTGAAAATTGAACAATTTTGAGTTGACACCAGTGCGATATATATATAAGAGGGTAGAGGAAAAAAATATGGCAAAAGTCAATCTATATATTTTCTAAAGGAGTATTGATACTAAGTGGCTAACAGATTCATCATCGCCCACGAAAGTTGAACTGTACGTTCAACTCTCTCCCTATAGATCAGTGATAGCCAAACAGGTTCTCAGAGCCCAAATACTGTTTACACATACGCAAAATGAGCGTTAAAGTTCTTTCAGCTGATATTTTGAAAAAAAAAACACACATTTTGTTCAGTAGCGCTATGGCTTTCAACAAAGTAGATTAGTATCACTTTATGAAACGAAAGACGGTGAATATTTAACAAAGATATAAACTGAAATGAATTTAATGTAAATTTATTTTTTTTAATTCTACATACATGTATACCGTCAGTCACATAAAAAATTACTTAAAACAAAAAAATGCTGTAAACAAATTACAACATTAAATTTCTTTCAGTGCGAAGGTTGAAATAAAGCTTCTCTTTCTACGGCTGACTCTGGTATAGATCCACTAAGGAAGCAATTTTGGAACATTTGCTAACTTTGTCTTTTAAACTAATACTGATACGAACAAATTTAAATCCATCTTCGTTACGTTGGGTCAAATTGTAGGGACCGAAAAAATGTAAAGCATTTGACCCAAAAATTTGAAAACAGAGTAGATATGTTTGGTACTTCTTTTAAATTCAAACCTTTTAGGGGAAAAGCGGTTAAATACTGTATTTTTTTTTGGCATCGTATGTGTCGCTTAAACTAATAAACAAGGTATGACATTTTAAATCGTAAGTCACATATTTATTTTATACTTTTTTTCTATAAATTTATACAGACTTATGAATATTTTGTTATGAGTTTCGACTACATTTCTGAAATTTATTTAATAACATTTAGATGGGGAAAAAAGTACCAAAAGGAATAAAAATGGGAAAACCATTCTATTTAAAACTATTAAGCCATTTTTGATTAAATTTTTAATACTGTTTCCTCCAGCCATACAAAACTTAACCACATAGTGTTATTTAGAACTCGAGTGCGGCAGAACACAAATATATTGGGCCAAATATTAAGGTATATCGATCGACTCTGAACCACTTTCTTGAGAAAAAAATAAACTTATGTCATTATGAAATAATTTCCAAAGCATTGAGACTTAGTTCACTTAACTCGTTGGGAGTTATTTCATTTTTTAAGGTTCATTTTTATTGGGATTTATTTCATTGAAAGTTGTCTCATTGGGAGCTATTTCACGGTAACTATCCGTCCTTCCTTCTGGCTGGCTGGTTGGTCCATGTTAACAGTGTGCGCAAAGTATAAATGAAGATATTTCGATCAAATTTAGCACATATTTTTTTCGGCTCAGATGGAAGCCTATTGAAACTGACTGCAATAAATACATTATTACTCCTAGCCCCCATACAAATATCCTCCCGAACTAGGATTTTTTTAACTTAAACATCTGATTTATTTTGGTATCTAAGTACACAAATTAATCCAAAAATAAGTTTTATATAAAAATAGGGTGTAGATTTTATTTTAATTTTTTAGCTTTTATTATGAAACATTTATAGTATTTAAATGTATTCATTATATGGATTCCGAGCTAAAATAACTGATCATCTTTTGAGGCCAAGAACGAATCAAGCCTATATCGAATAGTCTGTTACAAAGTGAAGCGTATCCCAGAGAGTGCGTTTTGCATTGATCCTAACAAATATTAGTCAGACGGGGCACGGTCTGGATTATAAAGTGGTTTCATGTCTTGCCGTACTTTCTGGGCGTTTTTCGGCCAATGCTAGCTTTAATCCATCAATGTTGACACAAATTTTACTTTCGTCAATGGTGACGCCGGTCTAACGCAATACTAGTTCACATTTTTTGAAAATTATGCTCTTTGATAAGAAAACAAAGATATTTAATCAATTTAAGTTTTTTTTACTTTAATATCAAAGTTCACAAGTTTTTTTAAAAACAATAATGTAGAATTAAGTTATTCGATGTTTTTAGCACACCCGGTCTCACAGATATATAGGTCATAATTGGCGGGTTAAGCGAATCAGTTCCGTTCGGTATAGGGTCAGATTTCAGCTGCTTATAATACGATCTCTTACGCTTGGGGTTATCGAAATAATGATTTGGTGCAAAAATTATTTTCTTTTATAACGTTCAAACATCATTTCGGACATGCAAAATCATCTTTCAAGGTCTCTCGTTTTTAAGTCGTACTTCCCTGTGTTTGGCTGAAACCTGCTGCCCTTAAACGTTTTAAGTTGCTACTTGAGTAGCCTCCAATGATTTTGCAAGCTCTTGTAGACTTTTAAAACAATCTTCATGGAGTAATGCCTCCAATTATTGGTCTTCATACTTGTTTGACTGGCCTAGCCTAGAAGACAAAGATTTCCATGTCAAAATCACCACTTGTGAACTGAACAAAATATCTCTTGCAGGTTAAAGCTGATGGAACACATTCACCATAAGCTTTCGTGTGCAATCGGTGTGCTTCAGGGCACTTTTTCAAACTAAAAAAGTAAAGCAAAACTTACTCGTATGCGGTTGCTTTGTTGGTACAAAATTTTACATTTTCGTAACAAGAAAAATCTTTGTAATTTACACTATAATGTTCAATAACTAATCGAGGATAAATGATATATAAGTTATTAAAAACAAAAACCGTGTTCAAAAGATACGCCATTTATTGTAAATCCCATATTTTTTTAGTCATACACCAATAAATCATTTTTAAAAATGTTGTGTGGATCGATTTATAACTGACCATAGCTCCTATAAAATGCCCTCTTTCGAAAATAGCTTTAAATCTCTTTTAAATATTAGTATCCGCATAAAACTAACAAAACTGAATAATCTCGCGGGACTTAATGTCATGGCGAACGGTATATAATTGGTCAAAGCTTCCATAAAATGCCCAATTTTTAAAGGCACGAGCATAATTCTCTTACAAATGTTGATATATACTTAAAATTTATCACAAATAAGTTCCATATGGAAAGAATCATATAAGGGCCACTCCTTTAACGAATAACTAATTATTGAAAATTGAACCGAAAACTGTTTATCGCATATGATTAGTGTAAGGTACTTGTTTCTTTTTTCTAATGTTTCTCACACATAGATGTGTCATTTTAGTACATACATTTTAAATTAATGGATGTCAAAATTTAACCTATTAAATAAATTAATTTAATTTTGTATAAAATTTCTTCATATTATTTTATTTTACTACGATTTGGGTTGCGAAACGAACCGAGTAAGTTAGTAATAAAAAGAAAAGGGTATTGTAGAACCGTTACCCCATTACCCCTAATAAAGGAATTAATCAATCCCAGATCAATGTGTGCCATTTCATACGAACTCTGGAAAAATCGTCCTTTTTAAAACGTCTAACCATTTCATGCAGATCAACCTTAAATCCGTGAATAAACATTTAGTCATTCAACTAGCTCCCAGTAATGCCAGATTTAAAATTTTTAGTATAAAATTTCATTAGTTAGATCAAAAAAGTTAGAAATCCTAAACTAAAATTGGAATTTCAATTCCAAAAAAAATATATTCCAGCTAATTATCAAACTCTCCCCCTCGCTACTCAACCAACTACATCACATTCATCTCAATCAAAGCATGTGATAACATCACATCAAAGTATCAAATATAAAATGCGGATAAAGTTTTTAGTTTTAATTTTACTAAATCTTCGTCTTGCAATTCCCCTATGCACTAACCCCCACTCTCGAGAAGCACAAGCCAATACTACACTAAGCGAAACTTTTCATGATAAAGTGCTGGTGTTGAAGAAAATGAAATAAAAGTTTTTATGATGCTTTATTAGCAGAAGTTAAAGGCAGTTAGATGGCAGCGGTATAAACATTAGTGGCACAATAAGAAATTCTTTTATTGGCGGTGGAAATTGTGGACGGGGAAAACGCGTCTATAAAGTGGCTACACAAGGTTATTATAAGTTGCAACACAGCAGTCATTATTATACAATATGTATGTAGAGTGTTTATGCAGTATGCTACAAAATAAATACAAATAATATTTATTATGCTCTTCACTTAGAGGCTTTGGTATATGTAGCTATATGATGAACAAATACTATTATCATCATCTTTATCACTGCTCTACACTTCAAGTGTAATTCATTTTCCTTAGATATAACTTTTTTACTTTTTTTCTTGTGGCTTATTTTATCATTTTGCATAAAGTCAAACAATAATTCAATGTTGAACTTAACGCTTCACTTAAATCTTTTGTATCTGAGCTGTGTTTGAACATTGAAAACTTTAAGATTGATATTGGCTGCAGTATGTGTGTGTGTGTGTATTAAACTTATTCTAAATACTTTTTAGTGAAAACTTCAAGTTAAATAAACTTGGAAGTTTTTTTTTTTTGTAAATTATATGTCTGTATTTTAGTTTTCATTCTTTAGCTGATATCTGGTAATGAAGTGTATTCTTCGGCATGTTTACTATTGAAATGAGAAGGAATCCTACAAACAAAAATGCCTGAAAATTATTAAAAAATAGTATTAAGTTGTTAAAGTATAAAGTATTTCTTTCAAAAAATACACAGTATTTATGTAGCTTTTTATGACTTGCTACACAGAGAAAAGAGATTCGTGATAGCAACCGAATTTGTCGACAATCGAATGATTCGGTTGCACACATAGAATTTTTCGGTTTATCAACAGAAAGTCAGTGGATAAAGAAGAATTTCGGTTGAAGCATCCAAACTTTTGTTACTCCTTCCAAAATTTTTTTTGCCACAACTGTAAAGTTCTTTTACTAAGGTAGAATCAAATTCGGTTGCTATCAGGAATCTGTTATCTCTGTGTAATTTTACATTTTTATTTTAGTGTTATAAAATGTTAGTAATTTGACGCTGTACGTAAAAAATTTGTCGGTATTCAAAATACAGATTTAGCTCTTCTTCTCGGATGTACGAATTAATAGATATTTCAAGTGTTTTGTTTGTTCCTTATCTTAAATTGCGATTTCTGGTATTACATGTGAATGAAATTGAAATAATTACAGATTGAACATATTTTTATAAACGCAGTATTAGCGATGTTATGGATGTTTGAGACTTCATCTTTAAAAAAGTCAATTCATCAACTTAACATAATTATTACTAATACAATATATTAGTATTTTATACTTTTTAAATAATTCCTAAATAGTTTATGTGAATTTCAATATAAGACATCTAGAAAATCATGAACAGGGGAAGCATGAATCGAAGTCCCGATCTTCTTATAATTTGCTCCCGGGTAACAACAAAGTATAAGTAGACTAGGCCATAGTTTTATTTCGTACTAATACCGTAGTTAGGCGACCGACAGCCGAAGCATTAATCTCGTCGTATTGTACTCATTAGCTCGCGTTTATCTCATCGAGTCTTCTATTAAAAGCTTTGCCCATTAACCCTTTAATGCCCACAGCGATCTAGACTATATAAATGAATGAAATTTGGAACAGCAATTTACTTTTGCCAAATGAACATATTTTAATTCGTAACAGTGGGCAGTACATACAATTTTTGGGCCTTGCATTTTTCAAAATAAAACTTGTATTTATTATAAACAAAACATAAGAAAACAAAAACATTAATTTTTTACATAAAAGATAACAAAAATCATTTACTTTAATTGAATATGTGTGACACAATAAAAATAATAATAAATAAAAAAACAAATAATGTAATTCATAAAATTGTGTATGTTGTTTAGTTAGTTTGTTGTTTAAAAATAGTTTTATATTCCAAATAATGCACAAACAAACATCAAATTTCTTGCACATGGACGTTCAATCCTGCACAGCAGTTCAAACCTGCACAAGGTCGTTTTTTTTGTCCTTTGTTTCGACCACAAAGTGATTTACCCCAACATATCAGGTTGAATACTCTTGTTCATCTGTAGCTAAACAACGATAACTCTGAGGTGGTTCTTTACTAGTTATTTACAATACCGTGTTGCCACTGATCAGCGAAAGCTTAACTGGGACATCCTCCCTCCGGCCTTGTGATGTAAAATCCAAGCATTTTGTTTCATGTTTGCAGAAAGTGTTTATAGCTGAACTTTTTATGTTTGGATGGTTCGAAATAAACAAGTATGCATGGATGAAAACAACAACTAAATCGCTGAAACGATAAATAAATATAATAACTGGATGCAGCTTAGGGCTCAACTTTATCAAATTCCTTTTCTGCACGAATTTGTAAATTTTGTGGCCTTCTAAAAAATGTGATTAGACTCTTCAGTGACACATTTTGAGGACACAAACGTAAATATCTTAGTCGGCGCTCTTGTAGAGAAGTTGTGCTAATACATTCTACTCTTTGTCAAAATAACTTTTGCGATAATTACAGAGGTAAAAGATTAGAGTTCTATAAAACATATGTTGGACATGTAGATATGTATGAGTTTCATCTCTTTGAACGCAAATTCAGCGATTCAGTTCCATAGTGCTACCAAAAGGGCCTATTTACTGTGAATTTGTAGATATTTTCATTAATTCGGGTGCATTACTTCCTGTCCAAAGTACCATTACTAACTCCACTAGGTAATGTTTTAGTTATATCAAAGAATTAATCTAGTCTAGAAGGGTTTTCGATTTTACCTCGTTGGAACTGAGAGGCTTCAAAGCTGTCTACGTGGATATACTATAAATATTCGACGACTTGAATTGTAATGATGTCATAAAGATATACAATGTCAAATATATTAAACTGAACTCGACTTTCGCATTTCGACCTTACCACGTTAAGCACTGCCGGTCGTCTAAAGAAATATAAATGTTAAAAATCTTGAAAATTAATCAAAAGGACCTATTTACTGTGTATTCGTAAGTATTTTCATTGCTCTTTACATCACCATTACTAATATATAAAACTGAACTCGACTTTTAGCTGAGCATTTCGACCTCAATACGCTAAACACTGCCGGTCGTCTAAAGACATGTTAATTGTTAACATGTCGAAATGAAATTTGTCATAAATTTGCAAATGGAAAATTGTACAATAGAACTTCGAGAACCAGTTCCTGTTTTCGATCACAAAGGGGTGAAAAATTTGTATTATGTATAAATTTGCGGGTATCAGGAATAAGTTCTCTAACTTTAGCAATTAGAATAGTGAAACACAACCCACATTGCGATAGTGCTCTAGCAAATCAAAAGTATACAACTACCCCATTTATAAATTCTCGTTGCTCCAACATCCGATAGGCTCGTCCTGTTACTGTTATTAAGTATTAGTAATACTGACGCTTCATGCACTGCCACCCATAGTACATTTTCTACAGTCCTTAGCTGTTAGATAAAAGCACAAGAACATCACCAGGGGCCATTAAGATACTCATCTTGAAGCTAGCAAAATCATGTTATCTATGACCACAATGTCCAGTAAATAATCCAGTACGAATTCTCGAATCGCCCTTTCCAAGCGATAGAAAATTTTGGGATCTTCTTTTGAACTGAGTAATGAATAATTTTGCCCACCTGAGAGCAAATTCTAATTGAACTTAAGATCGAATTCTTTCGGCAGAATATCAAAGAATGATTCAGGTTCAATGAAAATGCCGGGCAAGCCATAACGACTCCATATCTCACCTCTAAGTACCAGCTGGCTATCTGACATAATAAATATCCAAACGCCACTTAGTTTCCTTCGTAAACACTCAGCATATCATATTGGAAAATTGTTGCGGTCATCTGCAAAAGAATAAAAATAGAAGCTCGTTTATTAAATGAAGTATTATAGTACGAAAAAGAACGGAGCCTAGCAATATACCTGAATTAATCTTGAACTATTTTGATTATAGTATGATTTCTGAGAAAGATCAATCTAAATCGAGAGAAGTTATTATCGACACCGCAACTAATTAATTATGATAAGAAGGATTATTACACTCCCTATCGAATGCCTTGGAAATACCAGAGCCACCAATTTTCTTTCCCCTAAACGCGGAATGGAACGACATTATTATTTAAGAATTAATATTACATTAGGAGGCTTCCAACAAACAGAAAATTCTCCGGCAAAGTAGTAAGTACCACAGAGAAAATATACATAAATCGGAAACTAAAACTAAACTAAAATTACTCAAAATAATTGCACATACGACCGTTGTTTTTGTTTTCACATTGTTTTTTCTACAAATACATTCTCACCACTTAGGTTTTTGATAACTAAGTTAGGTCTTTGACAGGAGAGTTTCCGCTCAATGTATATTCACTCTATGGTAAGTACTAACGAGCATTTCTTCAATTTATATTTTGTGTGTATGACTTAAAAATGTGGAATTTTTTCAAATTTTAGCTTTTATTTTGAAATATTTTTGTACAATATAAATTTACTCAAAGTATTGGCTATTGTTAGGTATGACGTCTTTTATCTTTGTGGCAACATATGGATTCGGAACTACTCATCTTTTGAGGCCAAGAACGAATCAAGCCTATTGGTCAATTCACATCTTATCATGTCATATTGTCATAATGTCCTAATATTTCTCAATGGTTTTTATTGCTTTTCAAGCAAAAAAATGTCCTAAAATAATACTATTTTCTATGCTATGTTTATTGCGTTATCGTAACAAACCAGCAGAGACCAACGCCGAATGCATAAGAGTTGGTTAAGCCGAGCCGCCGAGCCGCCGAGTCGTGATATATTAGGACATTACGACAATATTACTGATAAGAGACCTTGCGAATTGACCAAATATATGTTCCAAAGTGAAACGTATTCTATAGAGAGCGTTATGTATCGGTAGAAAAAAATAGTAGTCAGACGGCCACATTTTTAGGCCAATGCTCGCTTAAAACGAATCAGTTGCGTTCTGCAGAGGTTCCCTGTGAGGGTTTGGTCAGATTTTAGCAGCCTTATTGCCATGAATATTTTGATTTATTGTCGATTCGGCTGGTTGGTGGCCAGGATTCACATACAACCTCTTACACTTCGGGTTATCATAGTGGATCCACTTTTCATCGCAAGTAATGATTCGGTGCAAAAATGTTTTTCTTTTATAGCGTTCAAGCTGAACTCCAGACATGCAAAAGTGTTTTTCCCAATTTCTCTGCTTTTGTATGAATCCTGCTGCTTGCAAACATTTTGTAATTGCTGCTTAAGTAGCTCCCAATGATTTTGCAAGCCCTTGTTGAGTTTTACCACAATCCTCATGGAGTAATGCCTCCAATTCTTGGTCTTCAAACTTTTCTGGGTGGCCTGGGCGATCTTTGTCTTCCGTGTCAAAATCACCACTTCCAAACCAAACAAACTATCTGTCGCATGTTGAGACCGTTGAAACACATTCCACATAGCCTTCGGTAAGCAATCGGTGTGCTTCAGCGGAACTTTTTATAAAATTAAAGAAGTAAAGCAAAACTTTCAGCAAATAACGTTTTGTTTTAATGTTGAATAAGTGGGAATAAATGAATGATATGTGCCCTTAAAAATTGCAGATAATTACAGATATTAAAAACAAAAAGGGCGTTCAAAGGCTACGCACTCTATTGTATATACCGTATTTTTAAGTTATATATATAAAGTTAGAGAGTGAATCAACTTCCGAGAAGGAATCAAAATCTATTTACTCTTCCTGAAGTTATTATATTATGATGAACTAATTTGAAATATTTTAAATATTGTAGTAACTATAGCAAGGAGTACTTCCCTATCACAATACAAATCGCTGCACCCACTAAATTTTAACTAAAAACTAAATGCCAACAGCAACCTTTGGATTAAAGTTTAACATTTTTCGATTTTATTTTATTCTGTTGTTAAATAAGAAAAATACTATAAGTTGCAGTTGTATGAATAAATATGTAGAAACACCAACATAAAACTACTTGTATTTTTACATGAATGTATGTATGTGTATTATATTGTAGGATAAACATGTATTCCATGGGCGCTAAACTTAAATTGGAACTACTTCCGGCGTCTTTAAATGCCTTTAGTCACGCACTAAACTTTTACCTTGATCCATGTGTCTATTTTTTTCTTTTCGCTTTTTTTTTTTTTTTTTGTATGTGAAAGCACACTAAATATATTGGTGTTGGTGATTTTTCACTGTTGTTAACCACTGCCATAGTTCAATTTGTTGTTGTTCTTGTTGCGAAAGTAAACTTTCATTGTCTAGCTGTAACAAACCAAGTTTTATGTATTTCTGTTTTATTTATTCCATTTCAAAGGTGAGCGTGAGTGTTGGTAAATATAGAATTTAACCATCAGAGTTTAACAAACTGAGTCAGCAGTTGTGTATATGAACTGTGTAGTTTTCAAACATATGTACGTTAAATAAGAGAAAAAAGGCTTGTGAACATGAAATGCTGATAGCGTATATATGTTTGCTACGTTTCTTTTTCGCAATCAGTGTCTAAAATGAGTTCAACTAAAAAAAAGTATGTGTAAATATTTCTTAGTTAGCAGTAGATTGAAGCGCCAAATATGTTCATACATTCTTACAGCCTATAAACGTTTAATCATTTACTCATTTATTAAATCTTACTTAAACACAAACACGTAGCACATTGGCGAATACTCAATAATGTTTAAAATAGAGTAACCATATCAATTTTGTTTTCTCAAAGCTTCTAAAATTGCTGATACCATATTTCAAAATCAGTTTATTTTAGAACCAATCTAACTAAGACCAAATTAAGTTTTTCAAATTTTTAAAATGTTTTGAATAGTGTTGTATTTTTTAAATATTCTTCAACATTTTCAACAAATTTCCCTTCATATTATAAACAAATATCCTGGCCACCCTCCAGCTGTATTCTATTTTCTTCTGCAACCAACACTGATTAAAGGAGTGCTTGTTGAAGGCGCGTCAAATATGCTTTGATTTCTTTGTTTCTTTTAGAATTTAAAACCATATTTTAGTGTTTCGTATTTGTACTCAGCTCTTTGAGTTCTGTTCTATATGTTTGTTTGTGTGTATGTATTTCCGTTTTCTTTTTTTTTTTTTTTGTTTTGTTTTATTTGAAGGCTAAAGCAAAGTTGTTTATTTTTCTTTTTATATAAATATTCTTGCCATCTCCATTCCATATTTGTGTTGGTTTGTTTGCCTTATATTAACCAGAGTTTTATGTGTTTTGCTTTTTAGTTGGTTGTTAAGTTCTTGGCCTACAATTAGTGCTGTTTGTAGTTTCAGTTGCAACTTAAAAGTTGTTGCATTGCATGTTTTAGTTGCTAGAATACAGAAAAAAAAATATGTTCTTTTAATTGTTCACCTCTTTGTTGCTGTAGTTTTTCTTTAGCAACACCCCAATTGTTTTTTATTCAACATTTTGCTAAAGACATAATTTATGGCTTTTGTTCTATAGCAATTTTTTAATGATTTTAAAATACAGTGTTGTTAAAAATTGGAGGCGTGTTGTTTGGCTAAATAAAATGTTAATAACTAATTAAATATTTTTGTTGTTCTATGTCAAAGATTTAAAATAATACAATAGTCAAATTAAATAATTGGAATTACAAGGGCGCACAGTGTCAGATTTTGTCATTTTAGGGTAACTATTAAAGGTAAAGTTACGAAGTTTTGAACTAGTTATTCACCCTTTGATGACAATGGGAAACATTTTTCCCATATACTCAAGTAGTAATTAAAACATATTTTTAATTCTTATCATAATGTTTTTTGCTTTAATAATGAAAAATAAAATTGATTTATATTAAGGACTGAGATCGAAAAATTCTTAACACACGTTTTTCATTAAAACTTTTAAACCAAGTATTATTGGATTCTTTTTGATCAAGTTACCTTTGTAAAACATGCCAGTTATTATGTTTAATGTCAATTATGTTCATTTCTTGTTAGTCTGATTAAAATGAGTGACGAGAAAAAAGTGCGTACTAAAATTATTAAATATTTTGAACAGAACCCAAAAAAGTTGGCCTAACAATCAAAGGTCTGGGCCAAACTGATTTCAATGTTATTAAACAGTATCGGGCGAACCTGTCCGTTGATAGAAAGCATTTTCAAAAGAGCTCCCAACACATCCGGTAGAAAAGGAGTCCGGTTAGCTCAGTGCTCGGACAATTTGGAATGAAAAGTTGTAGCTAATGCAAGTTTAAAAACTTTCAAGGCTCAAAAAGTTACTAAAAGGAACTCTGCTGAAAATTTAGAGACCAAATACAGAGCACGGTAATTGAAGTCAAATTTTATAAAAAAAAAATATACCTGCTGCATAACGGATGACGAAGTGTATGTTCTGGAAAATTATTCGCAGCTTCTGGGTCAATATTTTTATATTGCTGATGATCGAAGAAAAGTTTAGGACCCAAAAGCAGACAAAATTTCCCAAAAAGTTATTGGTATGGCAAGCAGTATGAGTTGCGGCAAAATAGCCAAACATTCGTTACAAAGGGCTCTATAAATACCGAAATTTAATCAAGGAATGTTTACAAAAGTGGATGCTTTCATTCGTAAGACTTCTTAATGTGTCCACTTATTTTTGACTTGATTTGGCATCCTGTCACTATAATAAGAAAGATATTGAGTGGTAAAAGAACAATAATGTGGCTTTGTTCCAAGTGAGGCAAATCCTCCAAACTGCCTGAAGCTAAGGCCAGTGGAGAGATATTGGGCCGTTGTCAAAAGCGATTTGAAGAGCACATAAAAGGTGTCCAAAAGTGTCGTAGATTTTAAACCGAGATGAACTATCTGTTCGAACAAAGTGACACAAATCACTTTCAAAATTCAAAAATTCATCAATACTGATTAGAACTCTAAAATTATTTTTATTTTTTGTAAATTGTTATAATAATTTCAATCAAATTAAAAAAAAAAATCAAAACTGTAAGTTTACTGATTTCATTTTTATTAACGTACAAGGTTGCGCAAAAGTAATCCTCCTTTCAGAAAATGCTTTAAATTTTGCGATTGGCCCCTAATGTCAGTTCTGTTTTGACATTTGTGTAGTAAACACATGCGAAATACACGTTAATAAACAATGTTACGCTACACTGCTACAGAACGCGGAATATTGCTGACTATTTATTTGACCAATAATCGGTCGGTGACTTTGGCACAACGTGAATTTCGTCGCAGATTTCCTGGCCGTCCAACGCCTACTGGTGAAACACTGGGACATTTAGCCGCTCGCCTCTAAGAGACTGGCACAACACGAGATGCTGCCAGGCGTGCCAGATCCCGGAGTAGCCGTTCTGCAGAGAATATTGCTGCTGTAGCCGAGGATGTCATGGAAGCGCCGTCAACATCGACCAGACGATGTGCCACGCAAATGGGTATCAGTCGACGGTCTTTACAGCGAATTTTGGTACAAGATTTGAAGATGTTTCCGTACAAAGTCCAGACGGTGCATCAACTGTTAGCTGCTGACGGCCAATCGCGTCTAACATACGCTCAGCCATCCTTAATCACCACCAAGAGGAAGATGATTTTTCATCAAAAATATTCATGAGTGATGCTTCTGAGGCACTGAAAATCCGCGTGTAACCCACGAAGAGCCATTACACTCGCTCACAATCACTGTATGGAGTGCTGTTTTTGCTGGAGGAGTCATCGGACCTTTTTTCTTCGAAGACGTCGCGGGCCAAACAGTTACTGTGAATGGTGAGCGCTAAAGAGCAATGATCAACGAGTTCTTTTTGCCGCAACTTGATGAATTGGGATTGGAAAACATGTGGTTCCAACAGGACGGTGCAACGGCACACACTGCACGTGCCACACCCGATATGCTGAAGGATGCATTTCCCGGGCGCCTTGCACTGGCTAGCAAGATCGCCTGATTTGACCGCTCTATACTTCTTTTTGTGGGGCTTTTTGAAGTCGCGGGTTTATGTCAACAAGCCTCAGACTCTTGCAGCTCTTAAAGACAATATCCGTCAAGAATGTGAGGACCTATCGCCGGAAGTTTTGGCCAAAGTGATGAAAAATGCCATAAAAAGGGCTCAAATGACAATCAACTGTGGCGGCGGCCATTTACATGACATCATATTCTCGACTTGATGTAAAAAAAATTAAAAGACCAAATAAAAATAATCCACAAGAAGGATCAAAGTTTTTTATTTTTTTTTTTTAATTACAGCCAAAAAACATCGGAAGTTTACTTTTGCACCACCTTGTATATGTATGTTAAGCATTTTTCAAACTCAATCCTTATGTAAAGGGTTAAACTTGACAGCATTGAATAAATTAAGTGGCAAATCAGTGTATTCGTTTATTGCAC
The DNA here is from genome assembly GCA_942486065.2 of Calliphora vomitoria. Lineage (NCBI taxonomy): Eukaryota > Metazoa > Arthropoda > Insecta > Diptera > Calliphoridae > Calliphora > Calliphora vomitoria. The sequence continues at coordinate 107,967,503 of OW818030.2, read as the reverse complement.
TGCTATTTTATTATTTTTTCTGATTTTGGCATTTGATAAAAAAGGTGTTACAAAATTAAAAAGTTAAAAATATGCTTTGATATTGCACATAAATTCCATGGGAAGTATTTTTCCCTATGGACTCCAAGTGGAATTTTTAGTGCTACTATTACGTTTTAGATGATGAGAAGATGAAGTTCTTTTGTATGAAGAGGATAAACCATTCATTGAAGAGGATATTGAAAACGATCCAGATGTAGTGAAAATTGAGGATAATCATCAAGAAATTTAAAATAATGGACCTTTGGATACTTCTCTGGTATTGGAACTTATATTCAGAATGAGAAAACACTCTTATGTACCTCATGTATTCAATTAATTCTGTATGTTGACCCCAATGGAGATTTTTCTGGATGTTACTAAGCTATATATGCTAATAAGTAACACACTCTGGTAGTAGATTGTGTCAGGTACGCGGAGCAGCACGCAAGATATTTTACTATTGAACTCAATGAAATTAAAGCGTTTTTAGGAATGAATTTCGTAATGAATTACCAATCAGGGTCTGCTCAAAAAATAAACGTGACTTGTCCGGAAATACTCACAAAGTACAATAAGAAAAATGGTGAATAACTTCACCTCTAGGCTAAGAACAAGGTCTACTGTAAAGGAAGGGACCAAAAGAAAAATTGGAGCTACCAAGGTCGCTGTGATGAACATATGATGACAGATTACTTTTGGAGTATCCAATGGGAAAACTCTAGGACCATTACCGTAAAAAATCTAAAAAAATTAGCTTCTTAACTGTAAAATAGTTTAATAAAATTTTGTTTTTTCTGGGCGTTTTTCGTCAAATGCTGGCTTCAAACGAATCAGTTGCGTTCGGTACAGCTTCCATAAGATGGTCTAGCCAGATTTCAGCAGCTGCATGGATGTTTGGCTTTGGTGTCGATTCGGCTGGTTGGCCGGGATTCACATCCGATCTCTTACGCTTGGGGTTATCGTATTGGATACATTTTTTATCACAAGTAATGATTCAGTGCAAAAATGATTTTCTTTTATAGACAGCTGTTCGCAAACATTTTGAAGTTACTGCTTGAGTAGCTCCCAATGATTTTGCAAGGTCTTGTGTTGATCATGGAGTAATGCCTCCAATCCTTGGCCTTCAAACTTTTTTGGCTGGCCATGTCAAAATCACTACTTATGAACAGAACAAACTATCTCTCTCACGTTAAAACCGATGGAACACATTCATCATAAACTTTGATGAGCAATCTGTGTGCTTCAGCGGCAGTTTTTTTAAATTATAGAAGTAAAGCAAAACTTCCCGCATATAACGCTTTGTTGGCACATAATTCGACATTTTCAAAGCAAAAAAAACTTTGTTGCTTAAACTATAATGTTCAATAACTAAGTGAGAATAAATGACAGATATGTAGCTTTCAAAATGACATATAAGTTATTAAAAACAAAAAAAACCCGTTCAAAATATATTAATCCCGCACCAATTTGCCCGCACACAACTTGCTAAAGGCCGGATGAATGAAGAAATGTGTAAATTATTCAAAAAACGTAAATCTTAGCCATTTATTCAAAACTATTAGTATTATTTTTATTACCTTTATGATCCATAATAAGAAATATTTCCCATAAAATTCCAAAAAATCTGTTTGTGTTTTTGAATTTCTTTTATAATTTTTCTTTAATTTAATCTAAAAATTTCTTTAATTTAATCTAAAAATTAAAAAATTTAATCTAAAAATTAAAAAATTAAAAAGTTTAAAGGAATCGAAATGTGTACGTAATTGGAGTTCTAGTGAGATATAAAAAAACAAAAATGTTCAATATATTAAAAAATCCCATTAACTTATCTTAAGCCACTAGAACAAGAAATGTAGAAACAAAATTAACATATTTTGAGAAATATTAAAATAATTTACTTGTATATGAGTTTTTGTCGATTTTCGAGGAAAATTAATTATTTGCCATATTTTTGCAAATGAAACCAATTTCTTTACTATTATGAATTTTAAGTAAAATCTATTCACAATATTATATTCCATATAATTTTTAATATAGTTTGAACGGTTTACTAAAATCGGAAAACGTTAGCCCTTAAACTATAACCCTGAAAGCTATCTTGCTGAACTTTTGAAAAAATGTGTATGGTGTATGCAAAAAGGTGCAAAAAATATTTTGTAATCCCAATAGGTTATACATGGAACCCTGGAATCAAATGGTATTTTTTTGTCCATGAAAAATTTCTCACTTTACAGACATTCTTACAATAAAACGCTTTATATGAACCGACCCGAAAAACTTATTCACACTTATTTCTTAAACAAATAAAAACTTTTAAAAAACAAAAAGAATTGGCAAATAGTATTCAAAAACAAAAAAGTTATAATTGTTCAAAGTTAGTGAACATACATCAACAGAAATTAGATTTTTAGTTTCTGTAAAAAACACGACATTCGTAGTACCGTTACCTCCATTTGGTTCATATTTCTTCACTTTGATATGCATACATTTATTATTTGGATAATTGTCTCTCATACTGAATTGAATCTTAAGTAAAAAAACACAAACAAAGTTTTGAGTTTAGTCCCCCTAAATTAGCATAATCTGACACTGTGGGGCGGCTTAATAAGTCAAACCAGAAAGGATAGGCTTGATAAATATTACGGTAACCCTGCACCATAAATTTCAATTTCTAAGTGATTTACTGAATTTCGTTACGGCCGTACAAACACGGAAGATGCTGAATTTTATGGACCTCCAATTGAAGTCTCTCCCCCCAAAATGTGAAGCGCTCAAAGAAGACTATCCCAATAAACCAGATAACGATATGATAGCAAAATCGATATTACCTTATGGGGCCGATTATGATATCATATATTATTATTGAAAACTATATTACTATAATATAGTTTTCTAAAATTTTCCTTCCAATAAAATAATTAAGTAAACTACAAACATTTGAAAAAATTTCAAACAGAAAAATAATTTAATTTAAAAATTTTCAAACAACATACAAAAGCTGCAATAGTTGACAAATGCAAACATTTGCCACAAAATATGTACATGTGATCTGAATAAGATCAAAAATAAGATTTATGTAAGCTATGTTTCCTTTTCTTTCAGGATTTTTAGCTAAATCTGTGGTGTAACAGATACAAAATATAATTTTTATTATTAAATAGCATTCAGAATGAAATCTGTAGCATTACGATTTTACTATCGTTTTTATTGGAAATTATGATAGCTAAAACCGTATCATAATTGCCTGGAAAAACGATATTATAAGGAACGGTACAATTTAGTCCGCAAAAACTATCGTTTATGACACGCAAACGATATCATATATGATAGTTTATATCATCTAGATGATATCGTTTTAATATCGTTTGGTTTATTGGGATGTTGAAAAATTAAACCTTTGTCAAAAAGTCACGGTCTTATTGACCTGCCTTCGCATCATAAATTATTATAATATCTAATCTAATTAAATATTAATCATACGCAATGCGTTGTACATACTAATTGGGCATTTCATGTCAAGTGAAATAACTTTTGAAATCGATGTTTTCCGATTGGGATGAAATTTGCACCATAGTTAGTTCTATTGGATAGAAATTCAGACACAAATTTTCTACAAGATCGGTCTAGAACATTCTGAGTTAGAGGGGGTCAAATTTTGACATTTTTGCCAAGCAGGTGTTTTTTCTCTTCCATGTAACTTATTACCTATTGTTCTTAGCAACATGTCTCCTAAATAGCAAAGATAGCTATTTCTTCAATCCTTCGGAAAAAAAATTAAAAAATAAATAAAAAATTTTTGACATTTTTTTTTCAGAAATCAAAAACTTTTTTGAATTTTTTTTTCAAAATGGACCCTTTTTATAAATTTTGAGTTACAAAATATTTATTTTGATAGATATCCAACTCTCATCCCACTAAGCGACCAAAAACCTCTTAAAGGAATGGACCTAAGCTTTATTTTAGCAAAAAAAAAATTAAAAAATGGGCCCTTTTTGAAAAAAAAGTCAACAAAGTTTTTGATTTTGGAAAAAAATTAAAAACAAATTTTAATTTTTATTCATTCCATTTAGAAAAAAAAGTCAAAAAAGTTTTTGATTTTGGAAAAAAATTTACGAAGGATTGAAGAAGTAGCTTTCTAATCTATTTGGGACACATTTTACTAAGAATAATAGGTAATAACTTACATGAATGAGAAACATCACCTGCTTGGCCAAAATGTAAAATTTTGAATTAAAATTTTATTTTCAGACTATGTACACTATATAACTGAATTTTTTATATTGATTATACGAATTATACGATACATGGACAAAATGTATGAAAAAAGCTCCTTTGGAAGATTTTTTAAATTATTTTGTCGTTATTTCCTACAATTACAACTGCGTTAGAAAACACTATTTCTAAGGGAATTATGAAGTCGATTTTTTATCCTTTTGCACTATTATTACTGTATATTTTATAAATTGTATCCCTTATTTGATTATCAACGTCCTAGTTACAAAATTTTCTTCAAAAAGAAACAACCACCGAAGATATAAACATGCTCGTAATTTAACTTTCAGACACGAATAAACTATACATACATGTCTCGGAAATTGTAATATTGTATTATAGTTCAAGGCCAGGCAAAAATATGTTGTATATTTCTGAAACAATACGAGAACTTTGGTCAAGCATTGCATACATACTTACATTATCTACACAGTATTTTCGGTTGTTTGTTGTAACAGTGACTTTGGTAGCCTGTTTTCACAGTGGCTTCGGCAGACCGTTAAATTCAAATCGTTAGTGGAACTTCGTAACAATATATATTGATTGTATGTTAAAATAAGAAAGTACAGTAAAGTATTATAATTATTAATAAAACAAAAACAAGGGTATATAGTAATCGTCTTATTACTTAAGATTTTGTGAACCCGTAAGTAAGCCCTGGATACGACTAATTTACCTAAACCGGTTAAAAGCACGTTATTTAGTTGTTTCTCTCACTACTACTACTACAGTGTAGAGTATTTTTTTTTTAATTTAAAAAACTTAATTTTTTTTTGGTATGAAGATTATTTTTTCAGATGAACAAACATTTAATCTTGATGGTACAGACGGTTTAAGAACCTACTAATGAGATAAGTAGAAATAATGGCAAACAAAAGAGATAAAAATAATTTTGTTGCTTAAATACCAGCTACATTTGAGTAGGTAGTATTGAAGCAATACTAAGTATTTGTTTCTTTTACATAAAGAGAACAAAAAGTAAGTGAGCTTATAATTTTGATACTCACCTTAGTTCAAGAAGCTCTCAACCAAGTACAAGGTTACGCAAAATTGATCACCCTCTCACAAAATGTTATTACTTTCGCAAATTATGTCGTACTTCAATCATATTTGACATTTGTGAACTAGACAGCTGCAAAATACAAACAGGCAAAAAATAGAGTGCTATACTCGCGTGTGAATTACTGTAGAGTCGCCTTCGATCTCAACAACGAAGTGGACTATTTTTCATCCAAAATCATCATAAACGACGAGGCGCATTTTCATTTAAGCGGTTACGTCATTAAGCAAAATCCTACCTTCTGGGGCACTCGAAATCCGCTTATGATGCACGAAAAGCCAAGTGAATGGACAGTATCTTTTTGAGAAATCCATCGGTAATACAGTTACTGTTACTGGCGAAGGCTACAGGGCCATATTAAACGATTTCTTACTGACAGAATTGAGTGAGCGATGCTTGGTGAACATGTGGTTTTAACAAGACGCACACATAGTAGTAGCCACAATGGATATTGTGAAGGAACATTTCCTGGTCGCGTAACCTTCCGTTTTGGCGATTTGGAATGGCCAACAAGATCGCATGATTCAACCATCTCAAACAATCGCAGCCCTCAAGTAGAATATTCGACAGGAATGCGAACAGTTATCACCAGAAATCTTGTGGAAAATTCGATTAAACGGGCACCACAAAAGTTATTCAAAAACAAAATTAGATGATTAATTTTCGGCACCTTGTTTGTGAAGTATACTCATTAAAGTCCAATTGAATATTATTCATACGGCGTTTGATATTATAAAAGCTGATTATAGGGCAACGATCATACAAATGTCAAAATGTATTTCATTGAGTAAGGCATTGTGGAGCTGGACTAAATTACAATAATTTTATTTATAGTATATATACTTAACTTATTTTTAAAATAAATTATTACAAAATACAAATTTCTACATTTATTTTCATTTAACCCAGCATTTCCATAGTATCCTGCACAAAAGATTTAAAAGGTTTCTCTCCTTTTTCTTCAGTCAGTAAATTTATATCCAACACTTTAATTACAATTATTTAAACCTATTGGATTTGCGTGTTAAGTCTTATAAAGAAGACAAATAATCGTGCATTTAAAGCCTTTTTAGCCTTAAGCACAAGTAAATAATTGCATGAAGTGCCAAAGTATGAAAAAAATAGATACTTACAAACACACATTAACAAAATAAATAAAGTACTAAAAGGTTTTCCTTTTCCATAAAATGGAAAAAAAAATCACATTTTCTGTATCCTATAAAAACGTACAATTCTCGTACATTAAATGAATTTTCACAAATACAAATTTAACTCCTTTAAGGTTAAAAAAAAGGGAGTATAAAATAAATTTAACTGAACAGAATACACACATTCGTAATTATATGTACATAAGTATTCATAGACATACACTAATACACTTTAAACATTCTCGTATAATTACAGCTGTGTACTTTACCTGTGAACATTTAGTTATCTTGACGTTTTTCTTAGCATTCATTCTATTTTGATGGGTTTGGATTAACTTTAGTACTTGACAAGTAAAAAACCATTTTACTCGAACATTTCCATTCACTTTCTGGGAATGTGCAAGAATTTCCTTGCGATGTTTGGTGGAAGTGTGTCTGTGGGAAATGATAGGTAGATCCTTTACTACCATTCTATGATTTTATCATTAGACAAGACAGTGGTTTTGATGAAGACATATGTTTTTACTTTTAGTTCTAAAATCTAAGATTTTCAAAAGGTTCTTTACGGTCATAAAAAATTTCAAATTCTCGTTGTAATGTCTGCTACTGAGGTTCAAAATTCATATTTTGTATAAGAATGATGTAGAGTAGCTCAATTTCATTTGCTTATAACTTTTTAACCGCTTATCCAATTGTAACAAAATGTATCTTATAATAACGACCTTTTATCCTAGTTTCAATATATTTTCCTAAAAATAGTTTTTTTTCTCATTTATAAGCCATTGTATGGTAAACATCACATACAGAATTCAAAATTGGAATATGGGAGGATTAACACAGGTCTACAATGACTTCGTTGCCACCTGATTCCAACTATATACTTTTTTTCAAAGCAAGTTGTAGTTTTTGAGAAATTGCAAGTTCAGAAAAACAAAAATAAATGATTTTACAACATTTTAACAAATTATTTTACAATTTTTTAAATACTCTATGATAAATGCCCTATGAACACTCCAGTATGATAATCCAGCAGTAATCTGCTTTCATATGTTCATCCCAGCGAACTTGGTATCTATCTCTCATTACTTTGTGGAAACGTTCTCCGTGTTCTTCGCTACACAATCCACGATTTTCAGGAAACTTGCCTAAATAACTGTGCAGATAAGTAGAGTACTTTCATATTACATCCAAGAATTTTAAAGTAAGGGCCTGGCTCACTAAATGCAAACGAACATAAAAAAATTCAAATTTATTTTAACTAAAAGTTTCTCATAATTTTCCGTCTTTTGATTTCCTAAGAAATTTTTTACAACGCCAACAATAGATTTCCAAGCCTCAGCTTCCAAATCATTCATTGAATGTATGAAATCATTGTCTCAAACCTGGCAACTCTCTTGAAAAAAGGCAAACTATGGACCATTTGTATCTTATGCCTTCATGTACTTCAATTTGATGTGTAATGGAGACAATATGATCTTAAGCCTGGAAATCAAATCCGGGTTTATAATATTTTATTTTCCAAGTATCATGTTTTCTAGCAGAGGGGAGTGTTTCTTGATATAATGTACAATAATTTGGAGATATCCTTCTTCAAATTACCCTAATCATATTGAGGGTATGACTTAAAAATGCGGAATTTTATCCGTTGATAGCTATGACCTTTTCCCATCTTTCTGAGCCAGAAGATTTGCGCATTTTTTGAGGCCAAGATCGAATCTAGCAAATTTCGGATACTCTGTTCTACAGTGAAGCGTATTCCAGAGAGAGCGTTCTGCATCGATCGAAACAAATTGTAGTCTGCCGGGCTAGGTCTGGACTATAAGGCGGGTGAGGCAAAACTTCCCAATTGCTGCTTTCAAAGTTGTTTCTAATAGGTAGTGCAACATGTGGTCGAGCTTTGTCAAGATGGAATATTACGGTTTCATGTCTGGCCGCATGTTCTGGGAGTTTTTCTTTCAATGCTCGTTTCAAATAAATACAGCTTACCTTTGATGGTCTGGCCAGATTTCAGTAGCTCATAATAGATAGGACCCTTTTGCTTCCACCAAATAGAGAGTATTACCTTAGGGGTGCACATATGATCTTTTACGCTTTTTGTTATTGTAATGAATCCATTTTTTATGACACGTAATGATTCAGTGAACAAATTATTTCCTTTTACTGCGTTCAAGCATCATTTCGGACATAAAGAATCGTCTTTCTAGGTCACTCGGCTTCAGTTCGTATGGTTCCCAATTTCCTTGCTTTTGGATGAATCCTGCTGCTCGTAAACATATTGATTGCTGCTTGAGTAGTTTATAATGATCTTGCAAGCTCTTGTTGAGTTTTATCTTCAAGAAGTAATGCCTCCAATTCTTGGTATTCAAACTTTTTTGGCTGGCCTGAGAGACCTGCGTCTTCCGTGTCAAAATCACCACTTCTAAACCGCACAGATCGAACGTTGAAACTGATGGAACACATTTGCTAGAGTTTCCAAAAAACGAAGAATTCTAAAACCACGGTTTTGGTTTTGAAAACCGACTTGTTTCGGTTTTGTTTCGGTTTTGTAAAATCAGTTGATAAAATACGAAATGCTATACAAATTTAAAGTTTAAACTTGATGGGTGCTCAAGAGTATGAAGGAAAATTGGTACTTTTTCTTTTAATGGTACTTTTTTAATATATTAAATTAGTTAGCTTATATATATTAAAGTTGGGTACTTAATATGCTTCTCAGTAAAGAAATAATCAAGAATAAGGTGTTCAATGGTTTCAAATGGAGAACTAAATCTAACTAAGGAGTACTTTTTCATTCGTCAAATAAGTAGTACTTTTTGAGTTTTCTATAATATTAAACCTACAATCAGGAAATTACTTTGAAAAGTCAAACTTGACGGTGGTTTAAGTGTTGAAAATTGGTACTTTTTCTTTTAATGGTTGGCCAATATGCTTCTGAGTAAAGAAAGAATCAAGGATAGAGAGCTTAATGATATTGAGGAAACAAAAACTATTAGTAGGTTTTCGTTCAACAAATGGCATTTTTTTAAATTTCTATAATAAAGAACCTATAAGCTGGAAATTAAACACACATGATGATGACTGAGTTAAAATATAAATATGCAGGTACTTTTTTCCAACTAATATTGAATTTTTCGACTAAAAATAGATTAAAAGGAAAAACCGAAGAATAATTGTCGGTTTCGGTTTTAGGCCTTGAACAACCGCGGTTTCGGTGAAAACCGAACACGAAACTCTAACATTCACCATAAGCTTTGGTGAGCAATCAGCATGATTCAGCGGCACTTATCTTCAAACTAAAGAAGCAAAACAAAACTTTCCGCGTATGATTCTTTGTTGGCACAAAATTCGACATTTTCGAAAGCAAAAAAAAAAAAAAAAAGAACGTGTTCTGTACACTATTATGTTCAATAACTAAATGAGAAAACCGCGTTCAAAAGATACGATATCTATTGTAAATCCCACATTTTTAAGTAATACCCATATATGTATCTGAATTATACTACAACAATAGATTGTAATATATTTTTTAAATTGAATATAAATATCCTTCTTAGGTAAAAAGATTATTAAAAAAAATTGCTAAGTAGATTGCAAAAGTAACCTTTATTTTACGACATCCTTAGAATCTTATTTCCTACTAATTATGTAAAAACAAAATTCAAAAATTTAGGACATGAATTTAGAGATATTTTGGGTAATACTGGAGAACTTTAGATTTTGTATGGCCCTGCAAAACATGTACACCAAATATTATCGAATTCAGAGAATAAAGTATTTTTTTTTTTTTGCATTTTTTTTCGTCCCAATTAAAAATATATATTTTGAGACTTTATTATCAGTATTATTACAAAACTACAGCCACTAAACTCAAGTATACTCCGCTTCCGTTTAGCTGGTTACAAACTGGTTACAAGAATATCATTCAGATTACTCAAATTTCAAATAACCCTTGTAGAATTAAAGGATATTTCTAAACCACTGTATTATATTAATTTTATTTTCTCTTTCTTTTTTTGCTGCCTTTCATGTTCAAGTATTTGAAGTATTTGTTTGTGTATTAGTGAGTCTACTTCTTTTCTTGTTCTCGTCTAGCTATTTTGTGTTTGTGTATGTGTGAGCATTCCCACTATTTATCAGTCTTTGTTGGCACACGTGTCTTAGGTAAAGGAGTTGTAATTATTTTTCTTCAAATGTAAACACAAATGAGATTTGTATTCGTAATTATAAATTAACTTAAAGTGATTAAATAAAAGCTTTTACTTATTAAAGGTATGTATATTATTTTAATAGTTTGAGTAAATTTGAGAGTATTTTCTAAGTGTTAAGATAATTAATGCTTTAGCAGGATTATTTTTATGTTAAATTTTAACCCTGTATCATTCTAGGATTTTAATACATGAATGAATTAATGTTAATGTACACAGTGACATTTAGATTTATGTTATTCTCCAACTGCCGTGACCCAATTAAAAATAATTCAAGGCGTTTCAAATCGTATTGAAATTATACTCAATGTCAATGTATATTGCTATAAACAAATTTCTATATTCAGAAATACTTTCACACTGTAAGCATGATATCATTCAACCACAAAAGTATCTACTAGTGTCTACTACTAAAGACAGATATAGTACGTCTTCTGTAGTCTTGATTGAAGTATCTCAAAAGCAGACTAAGGGCCTGATTCAAAATCACAAAAGGAAAACACTTTACAAATTATTTAAAAAATGGGTGATTTTCATACAAAAATATGAAAATTGTTTGCCTTTCGTGTTTCTGAATCAGGCCATAAATCTGATCACAGTTATGGAATCGGTGTGTGATTCTTCATACTATCTTGATGTTAAGTATAAAAAAATATTGAAATTAGTAGGTCTTCCCGAAATATAAAAATTTTAATTTGGCAATTTAATTAACAATTCAATTTTATATGGAGAACATATCCAGAAGTGTATCTAAATATTGCACATGCAACATGAATGAATTTGTTTATAACCAAAATGTCAAATTTTGTCCCAACTAAGCGTCATATTCGGGAAGTTTTGGGTTACTTCTTTAATTTGAAAAAAAAATGCCGACGAAGCACAACGATTGCTCATCAAAGCTTCTGCTGAATGTGTTCTATCGGTTTGTTCCGTTCAGAAAGATCGACCTTGCCAGCAAAAATATTTTGAAGACCAAGAACTGGAGGCATTAATCCATGAAGAATGTTGTCAAACTCAACAAGAGCTTGCAATTTCAAAACTTTTTCGTTTCGTTACATGTGATGCAAAATAAATCCACTACGATAACCCGAAGCGTAAGAGATTGTACGTGAAGCCCGTCCAAAGCCAAATATCCATGGAGGTAAAGTAATGCTCTGTATTTGGTGGAACCAAAAGAATTCCTATATATTATAAGCTGCTGAAATCTGGCCAGACCATCACATGAAACCTGCGCCGAACGCAACAGATTCGTTTAAAGCGAGAATTTGCCGAAAAACGAGCAGAATATGCGGTCATATATGGAACCGAAATATTCCATCATGACAAATCTCGGCCATATTATGCAATTTCTGTTGAAAACTATTTAGAATGAGGTGAATGGGAAGTTTTGCCTCACCCGCTTTATAATCTAGACCTTGCCTTTACCGAATATTATTATTTTTTCACATTTTCACATTAGAACAGAGTATCCGAAATTTAATAGATTCGTGCTTGACCACATATGGATTTCGTTTTGCTCGAAATCCATATGTGGATAGAAAGATGGCAAAAGGTCATAGCTCGCAATGGACAATACTTTGAGTAAATTTATATTGTACAAATGTACAATTCATAAGAAAAACTGATGATGAATTTGCGAATATGTAGATCAACTAGAGTTCATCATTCACATTTATATTTTTTAGACCACCTCCAATAGATTAGATGATATTGTGCTGGGCTATTAAATTGAGGGTTGGGGGCTCGATTCCCACCAGAGACTCTGGGTGTATTTACAGACAAGCAAAAAGCTTTGCAGATTGTTTATAAAAAATACTTATATATATGTATATATAAAGTATATATATAAGTTTGTCATTCCGTATGTAATTTCTACATTTTGCATTTGCGATCCTCTAAAGTATAAATATTTTGGATCTTTATAGATAGCGCAGTCGCTATACCCATGTCCGTTTATATGTTGAAATCAACTTTCCGTAGTCCCCAAATATCGTATATACATAATTTATACATCAATATATCTCGGTCGCTATTTATAATCAAGAAAATTAGCCCACAAATGGCTGAGATACAGTATCGGCCAAAACTAAAGCACCCCCTCAATGGATTATTTTCATATCATAATTTTTTTGATAAAAAAAAGGTTTTTTCGCAATTTATTTATAATATATATATTATTAATTTTCATATAATGTTCATTTGGTAAAGGATAATTTTATGAACAATTAATTTAAAATGATAAAACATATAAAAACACAAAACGCGACGGACAAAACTAATTTGAATAGGAAATCTATTTAGATGTTGATATAAGTTCATATTGTATGGAAATTCTTAAAAAAATTATCAAAATCGATCTATTTTTTTTTAGTTTTTCTTACTTTTGTAATTTAGGGAAATAGAAATTTTGAGTTTATCAAATTAAAAAAAATAAAAAATCTAAAATTTTAGAAAAATTAAAAATTTTTATTTTTCTAAAAATAGTAATAAATCGTAAGATTCATAATCAAAAAGAAAGTTAAAAAAAATGCTTGGAACCCAAGATATAGATTTTTAAAGTTTAGGAAAACAAAACTGGCGGGGAAGTTGTATGTAACTATCTCTATATACTCTTGACATAAAATGCTGAAAGAACAAATATTCTTACAAAACATCAAAAATAATACTATATGTTGTGTCAAAATAGATTTGAAAATGAAAACCGAATGCGAATGATGATTGCAAAAGCGACGGACAAAATAAAAAAAGGTGTTTACAAATTTGAATATGCTAGCTCATATTTGCAATGTTATTGAAGACTGGAAGGCGGGCTTATTACGGAAATAATTGAGAAAAAAATGTTCAATTAACAGATCAGTTATATTTCCAGGCTGATTCCAAAGTTTTTGCAGAATAATTGTTTATCGTCGGGACATTTTGGAGGACGCCCGCGTAAAACCTTACGATATGATGATTTCTTGATTAAAGGAGCAATCCAAAAAGATCCTATCATCAGCTGCATCAGCTGGTCAAGTAAGAACAAGTTTAAGATTATGCGTTAGCGCAAGAACAATCCGTAGAATTATAGTAGAAGCAGAATTATTCAGCCGTCCACCACCAAAAAAAAACCGTTTATATCAGCTAAGAACAAGAAATCTAGACTGGAGTTTGCCAAAGCCCAAATCGACTGGAGTTTCCAAAAATGGAAGACAGTACTGTTCTCTGACGAATCCTAATACAAAATAAAAAGTTCCGATGGAATAAGGCGTTAACGCAGACGAAAAGGATAAATACTGAATCCTAAGTATTGCAAAGGCACAATTACACATGAAGGGGGCAATGTAATGGTCTGAGATTGCTTTTCTGGTCATGGAATTGGGCCAATTTATAAAGTTAATGGGATTATGGGATCGGTTTATGTACCGTGATATATTGAAAGATGTAATGTTGCATTGTGCCAGTGAAGAGATGCCACTTATAAAGAGGTTCCAACAGGATAACGATCCCAAGCACACCTTCAAAGTTTGTAAGACTTGTCTACAGAACAATAAGATTGAACTTCTTCATTGGCCTGCTCAATTTCCCGATGTCAATCCTATTAAGAACTTGTGGGAGATTGTTGATAAGACAATAAATCGATACTGTATAAGGAAAAACTCCGACAACCTCGTTTTTTGACCAATTTTTAATTTATATCAAGTTTACTAAATCATTAATATAGACAATATGGCTATCTGCTGATAGATATTTCCAAGACGTTTGTAACGACGTATATAACGTAATAGTAAGTTGGCCTTACAATGGGTCAAAATCGGGAAAAATATTGTTTTCACTAATAATATTTAAAAAATATATATATTCACCAAAAAAAACATTTTCAAACTTTATCTTTCTTAAAGTATATTTTGGTGAAAGTAATATAAGATTCGGCACAGCCGAATATAGCACTTTTACCTATTTTAATTAATAAATTTTCAAATTCTTTACCTTTCACAAAAAAAAAAAATCTGCAACTAAAAAAGCTAATAAAATCTAAATTCATTAAGAAAAATCAAACAAACAAATGTCACTTTCCATGTCCACCTTTAACATCTTTTGTATATAAGCAACGAAACCTATTCATGAACTAATTAGTACCAAACTCTAGATGTCAAAACAGCAACCAAAGTGCAATAATTTTTCTCTTGCTCACATAAAACAAATACTCGTAATAAATAGAATAATTTTTTAGTTCAGTCCCATATAAAAGTTGATGTTGTTGTTGTTTGTTTTTCCTACATATAAAGTTAAGTTTACGACAACTCAGCAGCTATAACTTAAACGCTGACATTGAATAATTATTACAAACGGAAATTAAAATCGTTAACGGAAATTGATTTCTTATTGAGACACGTTTTGCAGATGGTTTATAGTGTTTTAAAACTAGTAAATGGTTGTTGAAATTGTTTGTTTGTTGTTGTTTTTTTTTCAGTTACTTTCATTGTTGTTGCTGTTACTGTTGGGGTAAGCAGTTGCAATAGTAGGGTGGCTTATACGTACATACAAACACCAAAATGTGCCACAACCAGTGTTGTCTGTACTCCGTCGTATGTGTTTGTATTTTGGTTTACATGTTGAACAAAAGTTTTGTAGAGAAGGTTGGGGGTATTTTAAGAGAAATAAATCGTAAATCGTTTTTAATTGGTTTCATTGTCTGTTTTTAAGTGCAAACAGGTAAATGTTGTTAAATTAAATGAATGAGTAGATTGAAATGATTGCAATGAATGCAGAATAAAAAAAAAATCAAATAAACTGAAACAGAAATTAAAAATCCTATATACAGGAACATGATTTAAAATTAAAACTATTATTTGCATTTAGCTTAATGCAAGGTTGAGTATGACATCATTTCGAATGAAACATTAATTTTAATCGTAATTCCTTTTTAATTTACTCAGCTAAATGGCACATTAACATATGGACTAAACATATGTTTAGCTTAAATTCAGTTCTTTATAAGAATTTCAATATTTGGTCACAACTGCAGACTAGAACCCATAATAGACTTCTTGAGTAAAATATTGGTATTAAACTAAACATTTCACAGCTAAAAAACATTTATACTTTTACGTACTTACGTAAGAACCAAACATGTAGAAGAATATGGGCAGAATTAAACAGCAGGGACAATTTTATTAAAAATATTTTTAAAAATTTGTTTCCTATGACACGAACGACACTTTTAATTGCGTAATCCTCGACTCGCCTACACTTAAGCGTTCTATAACTATTACCTGAGAGCAGAGTATACTTTTCTAAAGGATTGAGTTAAGCTAAATCCGAATCTGACAGAATTTGCCTAAAATTTTAAGAGTGCAGTTTTTCGCTTATTCGAGTCGTTCTGAAAGTGCCTCTGTTTTATCTTGTTCCTTCTTTGAGATATCTTAACCTGAAGTTTGAACAAAGTCGGGTTTTCGCTATATTCATGGTATTTTTGCTATGAATACAAAACCAAATGTAATGGAGCAATTCTGAGACCAGCTTCGGATTCAGCACAATTCGAGTCAAGGTATTCGGTAATTCCTGGTTCTGACTTTTTTATTTTTTTTAAATTGTGCTTAAACTATTTTAATCAAGCTAAATGGAAGCTATATTTGACACTTAAATCGCAATTTTTTTGCGTAATACAAGTTTCATTAAAAGGTATTTTTCGCTGTTCTCATATGAATTTTATAACCAAACAGTATAAAAAAATTAAAATTTTGTAAAGTTTTAGAGCAATAAAGCCAAAACGAATCAAATTCAGTGATTCCAACCAACAAATGATTATGCTGATCATAAAAATTTTAAATTTATTGAAAATTTTTTGAATAATAAATATTATATTGGGTTTCAATATATGACATATATTTTGAAAGAGGATTTTGTTTTTAATAACAACAAAGCGTCATATGCGGGAAGTTTTGCTTTACTTCTTTAATTTGAAAAAAATGCAGCTGAAGCACACCGATTTCAACCAACGCTTATGGCGAATGTATTCCATCGATTTCACCGTGCGAGAGGTGGGCTGCGCCTTTCACAAGTGGTGATTTTTTCACGGAAAACAAAGATCAAATAAACAGCCAAAAGAGTTTGAAGACCAACACATGTAGGCATTACTCCATGAAGAAAATTTTTTTTAAATTAAACAAGAGATTAAAAAATCATTGGTAACTATTCAAGCAGTCATTTCGAAATGTATGCAAGCTGTACTCTTCATTCAGAAAAACAGGGAAATTGGGTGCCATACGAATTGAAGCCGAGAGACCATGAAAGACGATATTGCATATCCGAAATGATGCTTTAACTCTTTGACGGCCAAACATTTTCGGCTGAAGCGATTTACTTGTTTGAATCAGCCTTATAGTAGTTCTATTCCCCAATTTTGCTTTGCAAATATAGTTGCCTATGGGTTGAAAGGAATTTTTTTATCCCAAATAAATTAATTGCAGAAAAGATTTAAATAACAATTTTTATTTTAAATATACAGTAAAATAAAATAGATCACAAAAATACAATATTATTGTTCATGATACATTCCAAAGCAATCACCAATTACCATCCAAAGGAACATATTGCATTGAACTCAATTAGAACAACGTTTGTAACCTTCATTTTTTCCATTATTTAGAGAGATTTGGGCTTGCTTATAAAACGAGTTCCAGATTTGATTACCGCTGAAAAGGCACGCTTCCTTGAATTGTAGCTACTTATTAGTTCTTTGACTAAAGCTGCCCGAAAATCGATAGAGGTTACGTTGACAGAGGAACGGTTGGCCAATATGTATTTTTTATATATTATGTTGTTATTATGAACTATCCTAAATAAAAACGCCATTTACTTCTACGATCGTACTCATAAACCTCTTTTTTTATCCATTAGATCTACTCTTCCCATTCCTTTGTTATAATGCTTATAATTAGGGGGTAGTCAATATATATTTTAGCACCTTGACCAGCTCAACGTCGCTTGACCTTGAATAGTGCTGTTGGGTCAATAAAATTTGAGACGAGGTAGACACCACGACTGTCCATCCATTTTACAACGGAAATTCTATCTGTCATGAAGTAACTGATGTCCCATCTTTTCATAGCTTTAGCCGCCGGAAAATTCTTGGCATGTGCTTTTTATACCCTCCACCACCAAAAGTGGTGAAAGAGGGTATATATACGTTTGTCATTCCGTGTGTAACATTGAGAAATATTCTTCTGAGACCCTAAAAAGTATATATATTATTGATCCTTATGAAATTCTAAGTCGATTGAGCAATGTCCGTCTGTCTGTCCGTCTGTCCGTCTGTCCGTCTGTCCGTCTGTCCGTCTGTCCGTCTGTCCGTCTGTCCGTCTGTCCGTCTGTCTGTCTGTCTGTGTAAAACACTCTCACGCCCAAAATACATAAGCAAAATTAATAAAATATATACCAAAATGTTTATAATTTTTCTAAGCAATTTGGTATTGAAAATCAGCAAAATCGAGTTGGTAGAACCAGGGTTATGGATTAAAATGTAAGACAACCTCCAAAAATTTAGATCATTTTCACATGTTTTTTTCTGATTTTTGGTAAATCCATTCCAGGGAATACCATGAAATTTTGCACACATTATTTATATGATAAAAGGACAAATTCTGTTGAAAATGGAAAGAATCGGTCCATAGTTTCTCGTAGCCCCCATACAAATTTCTTCCCGAAATATGGTGCTATGGTATGTAAATGCCCATAGAATTGCAGTATCCATACAAAATTAAGCACAAATAAGTTTCGTGAAAACAGAAATTGCGACACCAATTTTTTTTTGGATCGGGAACTATTTGACCATAGCCCCCATATAAATTTTGCTTCCGAAAATCATTTAAATACACTTAAATATCTTATATATATCGGTATTAGGTTGCATTTCAACTTGAATAATCCCCATGCACATGCAAATCTCTGTAGGAAATTTCATGAAGATCGGCCCATAATTGGTTATAGCTCCCATATAAGGACCACTTCGTTATCGAATTAAAATTTTACACAGATCGGTAGTATTAATTCACAAATGATACTACTAGATTGTGTGAATATCGGTTCATATTTAACCATAGCTCCCATATAAGGTCCATTTCCGAAAATCACTTAAATACTAATAACTCTTTTATAAAAGCTTCTATCTAGTTTAAATTTCAAACAAATATTTTCATTATATACGAAAATCGATGTGTTGAATTTTATGAAGATCGGCCGATAATTGGTCATAGCTCCCATTTAAGGACCACTTCCGAAAAACACATTAACCTCTGTAAATATTTTAAATATATGGATATCGAACTAAAATTGTATACCGATCAATATATTGTATCCAAAAATTATACTACTGGGTTTTGTGAATATCGGTCCATATTTGACCATAGCACCCATATTAGCTCGATGTCTGATAATCACAATAATACCCATAAAATTCTTATAAATAATGTTATGGACAAAACTATCAAGCAAAATAGGCTTTAAATACATAGAAATCGCTTTAAAATATTTTATTATATCTTCCAAATAAGTCGCACATCCGAAAAATACATTAACGCATATATACACTCATATCGTTAAAAAATGTAACAGATATAAGTTTCAAGTTAATTTGGTGACTATGGGTTCTTGATTATATAGAAGGCTCACATCCGGAAAATTCATTAGAACAGAACAAAAATATACTTTTGAAGTTTTACTAAATATATTTGTTTACACTTTTTTATACTCTTTTAATTCACTTGTGGTGAATAATAAAAATGTTGAGCCAATCGGTAATGTTAACCAATTATTAAGTATATAAATTGTTAAATAGTACATTTGATTCCTATTATAAAAGTATAGACTCTGTTGGAAATGGTAGGAATATGTAGTTATTTCAATTATAAATTGCTGAAGTAGATAACATTTTTATACATTTGAAATAAAATATCTTCTGCGTAAACTAGTTTTTCTAACAATATAGAAAATACTACTATACTACTATATTTTAAATAAATTTTTATTTTGTTTAAAAAAAAGTGTTTTTATTGAAGAAAGTACATAATTTGTATATAGTCCAAAATGTGTATTATATCATGATTCATATATAATCCATAAAGTGGCTTAAAAAGAAATTCGGTTATAGTCCTAATTCGCTCATAGTCCACAAAAATTGTGCAACTGTATTTGTAGACTATAAGCGAAAACTACTGTATTACATTGCCATTCTACCATTCTTCATAATCGGAGCTAAGTCCCAATAACAAACACTGAATATGGATATTAGAGTAATGTAATGTAATTTGTATAATTTTCATCTAATTTAGGTGGAGGGTATTTAAGATTCGGCATAGCCGAATATAGCACTCTAACTTGTTATTACATTGGATTGTTCCGCACGCCATTATGTCGTTTTCCTGAAGAATATGCATTAATTTCAAGCTGATAAGACAACAGCCTCACCAAGACCTTGTTCAACGAATGGTTTATTTCCGGTGTATATGTACAAGTACTCAGTTTCTGACTCACATAAGCACCAAAGTTTGAATACCCATGATATAGGTTTATCCATGGCATTGTGTCATTTAAACTTTACCATATGTTCATCGATTGACAGCTTTTTTTAATACGTATGGCATAGCCTTGTTAATGTGATCTAAAATTGGCCGGATTTTGTAACCACGGTCACTAACATCTGCCTTATTGTTGTCGCAAAAGTGAAGATTAGTTGATCGCAAGACACCTGCGATCTAAGCTTGGTGAAAAGTTGGATCAATAGACCAATACAGACGTGTTGATGGGAGCTTCACTAAGCTCATTCGTATGATAATACTGATATAAGCCTTAAACTCATACAAGGTAAGAGTGAAAATATGCCCTTTTTGCTCCACTATCATGAAGCACAGCTCTTAAATATATATGTATAGTCAGTATTAACTCAAAATATCAAAACATTTGGAATTTATAAAAACTTACGTTTCAACCGATAGGCAAACATAATTGCCAAACATAATTTGATTAGCTGAAGGCAGATTGGAGTTTACGCAAACTTCTCCATTTTATTTTCTGATATATAAAGGCTGAATTCAAAACATAATTAACTCTCAGCCCCTTGCCCCCTATTTTTAACCCGTAGCTGCCCTAGTCATACAGCCCATTGTTTGTCCAAATTCGGAGCCTCGTTGGAAACAAGTGGGAACAGATAGGCACCTGCACTCAACTACGTTATTGTTGCCCAAATCGTTTTCTATAAAACAGGCTTTGACATATTTGCTCTATCTGTTACCTGGACCAATATATAAACTAAAAATCCTCGGGCAAGCATACTTGCCTATGGATGCAGTTTTCATCGTAAATAATGATTCGAAGCAAGTAATATAGCGTTAACCCTGTATATATCTAATACCAAAAATTTAGTTGATTCACCAATTTCTAACTTTTATTTTTGATCTGGATCTCAAGTGCTTCTAAAAGTTTTACTATCTGATTTTTGGAATTTTTACTTCTTCCAATGTCGCAATAACGGTAATAATTGTCCAATATTTGTACGCAATCATCCACTTATTTAAGGGCTCAATTATTTTGAAAATTCTTTTTAGTATTATTTTCAACTCAGGCCTACATAAATATATTTATATCGGCCAAGCCGGCAATGTTGTTAATTGAATAACGATAAATGTCAGGTCCATTATTATCTGCATATTTGAATAATGAACTGATGAAGCATTCAAATATGTCAAGGTTTTTCCAAATCATCATAAAGAAATGCAACTCGTTTTCTAGTCGTTCGTATAATATTGTATGTGTTGATCTGAATAAAGCATAATTATAATAAAACAAATTTTCCTATTGGGCACGCCTAATGTACGTATACATATTTTGTTGATTATGCCAACCGAATTATTTATTACCAACAGTTGCAAATACCATATTTATAGTAGTATGAATCGAATTGTGAGATAGTGCATGTAACCGACTAAGTTTGATTGGCTACAAATTCGGTTGTGAACAAAAATTAGCTTTACCGTAAATTTTGGTTAAATTTTTTATTTTGGCTGTTTCAATAATTCTCAAAAATTTTAGTTTTTCTCACATATTTTTAAACTTTAGTGTACTTTGAATTCAATCAAACAATATAATCACTGCGAAGTTCTTATACATACAGTGGCGAGCAGAAGTGAGTGCATGTTCACGACACTGACTTTCGTCATCCATAAAAACAAAACCATACAAGCAAATCAAAAATATTTTTTTGTTTTATTTTTATTATTTTATTCGTAACAAATAGGAGTAAAGAAACAATAATAAATGATATGATTTCAAAGAGTTTGGAAGAAAAAACGAAAATCACCCGCATAAACTCAATTTTGCACGTTTTATGAATTGCACCTATTTTCGAACTTTCACTCCTCTTATCAGCAGAAATCAAGCAGATTTACCTTTATGTTTGTTGTTATCTTATTATCCTTGCTCGTAGAGCAGTTTAAAATTTGTTTCTTGCGAATTAATGCCGATTTTGTCAATCACTATCATATTTAAAATAAATTATTGATTTTTTTGTATAAAAATTACAAAAATATCTGAAGAAATTTAAAATAGTGTTGTGTGCCTGACCGAGAAAGGTTATTCTTCACGTACCATTTCCGAGATACTTGGTAGTAGTCAATCGGCTGTGATCGCAGCTCAAAAAAGACGATATGTGACTTCCAAATCGCAAGTCAAAGGTCGCAAAATATTACTAACGGACTCAGATGCTCGAATAATGAGGTCCGAAATGAGAAAAAAGCACAAGCTGCTAACACCAAGGGGTGCTTCTTTAGCAATCAATATAAATGAAATCGAATGGACTGGTAGAAGAGCGCTCCATGATATCGGATATGCCTCAACTGTTAAAAAAATCAAACCTGTGTTGTCCGATAAGAATGTTAAAGTGTGCTTGAAATTAACAAGGGAGCATAGAAATTGGCCCATTGATGATTGGAAACGTGTTATCTGGTCTGATGAGTCCAAATTTAATCGTTTTCATTCAGATGGAAAGCAATACTGCTGGCGTAGATCCGAGGAACGTGTTCAAATACGCCATGTGAAGCAAACTGTTAAAGTAGCTAAACTCTTCTAGCAGTCCAATCGCTTACTTTTTTGTTAATTGCCAGAGAAACACCCTTTGGTGTTAGCAGCTTGCGTTTTTTTCTCATTTCGGACATCATTATTCGAGCATCTGAGTCCGTTAGTAATATTTTTCAACCTTAGACTTGCGATTTCGAATCACATTTCGTCTCTTTCGAGCTGCAATCACCGCCGATTGAGTAATACCAAGTATTTCGGAAATAGTACGTGAAGAACAGCCTTTCTCGGTCAGGCACACAACACTATTTTAAATTTCTTCAGATATTTTTGTAATTTTTATACAAAAAATCACCAATTTATTTTAAATATGATAGTAATTGACAAACTCTACATTAATTCGCAAGAAACACATTTTAAACTTCTCTACGAACAAGGAGAATAAGATAACAACATACATAAAAGTAAATCTGTATGATTTCTGCTGATAAGAGAAGTGAAAGTTCGAAAATAGGTGTAATTCATAAAACGTGCAAAATTGAGTTTATGCGGGTTATTTTCGTTTTTTCTTCCAAACTCTTTGAAATCATCTCATTTATTATTGTTTCTTTACTCCTATTTGTTAGGAATAAAATAATAAAAATAAAACTAAAAAATATTTTTGATTTGCTTGTATGGTTTTGTTGTTATGGATGACGAAAGTCAGTGTCGTGAACATGCACTCACTTCTGCTCGCCACTGTACATCAGGCTAATCATTGCTTTTGGGAGCAATGTTTCTACATCTATAAAACTATATAAATTGTTTTAAAATGCCATAATATATTTAAAAATTATATTATATCTCTCCCTGACCACTACTAAGTTGTTCTCCAAAGAATAAAATAAAAAAAAGAACCCAAGAAACATTAATATCTTCTATTTGTGTTGCCTGTGTTTTTTCTCAGCTTTTTAAGCAAGCGATAAATTTAAATTTATTTGTTGTCATGGAATTGATAACATAACTTTCTTCAAGTTTCTGCATCGTTAACTTCGGATGCAGTCGAAAGTTTTATATTTCACACAAAAACACAAAAACTACCAAATTCTACTATCAATTTTGTCTACTACTTTGCAATGAAAATCAAATTGCAAAGTGAGTTTAGTTTGTAAGAACGTGTAGTTTTTTTTTTTTTTTTTGTTAGTGGTGAGACACATTCAAGCTATAAAATATTTAACAAGTATACCGTAGTGTCTGTCAGTAGTTGCGGCCAAGCGTAACTTGAAGGCGAATTATGCCTTTTTTTGGAATATTTCATTTTTTCTTACACTTGAAGCTTAAGTAAAAAAAAAGACAAACGTTACGCTTAACAGGAGACACGGCAAAAGATGAAACATACAATCTCACAAGGAAATATTCACATTACAGTTCTCAAAAAGAAAACTGTACACTTAAAGAAAAGACATGCCGGACTAGTAAAGAAAACTTTGATGGGATAATGTCTCAGCTAGTGTTTTAACTGTAACTGTATTTAAGCAATGACTTAAATCAGACTCTCCTAATATATTCCAGTTGATGTCTAAATTGTTAATTTAAAAACTGTAGCTAGCTTCTTTCTCCCATGTCAACAATTGTCTCTTTACTACATCGAACGACTCTTAGCGATTTCTCTTGTCTGACATTTGCTTCAAACAATCGTCTAAATCTACTGAGCCAAGATATATCACAACCCATGTAAGAGTTGCCTCAAAGTTTTACAGCTTTAAATAAAAGGAACATATTTTAATTTTCTGTGATTTTAAATGAGCCCAAACAACGCATGTCAATTTTATTTTGTTTAGTAAATACATCCAGTTATACCAAGGTAAATACTTAAATGAAAAATAAGGCACCACCAGCTATGCGCCCTATGATTCATTCCTCTGATCTCAGTGGCAATTTAAAAGCATTTCCAGTATAATATTGATCCGATGAATGATTTCTCACGAGATTTCATACTATATAAAAAAAGGCATCAGATCTGTACAGAAAAAAAAAAACAGAAAGTTAATGGTAGTTAATGAATTTGAATATTGCCACAACTAACATTTATTTTTAATATATTTTTTAGCAATATTTCTGCACCAATATATGCTTGACTTCCGTTTGAAAATACATTTTGTCAGGATGTTAGAATCAATTAAAAATGTTTGATGCTTCCAATGTAGAAATTGAGGTTGCAATATTTTAGAATATAGTAAAATCAATAGAAATTCTTCATTACTTAGTTTCATACTGTTGTTATAAATAAACCAAATAATGGCCTAGCGATGGCAAATGTTGTGTTATTTACAATAACATTTTTTGGGTCATTTTGTAATAAAAACGATTTTTTAAATTAAAAAATTTCTAAAATTTTTATTACTTTCTTTATTTTTATAGTAAAACTGCGGATTTGTTCCCGTTACTGCAAATTTTAAATATAGATTCAAAAAATAAAAGAAATTATCTCCAAACGTTACCGCGTTTTGTGGGTAAACCGCGGAAAAGTAGTAGCATATTTTTAAATAATTTTCAAAGGTCTATTCGACTATCCTAGGGCGATTTTGATATCAATAAAAAATGTAAACAAAATATAGGTTATGAAAACTAGAAAATTAAAAAACATAGTTACACTTGTTATGCTCTTGAAACATGATTGTGGCAAAAATTAATGTAGACTTACCATGAACAAAAATCTGAATTATGCATAATTTACACTTTTTCAGATGACTTGAAGCAAGCATTATTACAGAGATTCAATTCCGAGATTTTTAAAAATCCGAAATTTTTTAAATTTTTAGCTTTTATTTTGATATATTTATGCAACATAAATTTATTCAAAGTACCGTTCATTGATAGCTATAAACTTTTCCCATCTTTTTGGCAACATATGGATTCCAAGCCAAAAGAATTGCTTATCTTTTCAGGCCAAGAACTAATCAAGCCAATTTCGAATACTATTATTTAAGGTGAAGCGTACCCCAGAAAGAGCGTTCTGCATGGTCTGAACTATGATATTCCGCATATTCAAACGAATCAGTTGCGTTTGGTACAGGGTACCTATGACAGTCTGCTCAGATCTAGTCAGCTTATAATAGACAGGATCCTTTTGCTACAACCAAATACAGATCATTATCTAAGCGCCATAGATATTTGACGTCGGTGTCGATTCGGCTGGTTGATCGGGCTTCACGTACGATCTCTTACGCTTCAGGTTATAGTAATGGATCCATTTTTCATTGCAAGTCCAAAAATCATTTTCTTTTCAAACATCATTTCGAACATGAAAAATCGTCTTTCAATGCCTTTCGGTTTCAATTCGTATGGTACACAATTCACCTGCTTTTTGAAATTGCTGCTTGAGTAGCTCCCAATGGAGTAATGCTATAAATTATTGGTCTTCAAACTTTTTTGGCTGGGTTCGGCGACGTTTGTCGTCCGTGTGAAAATCACTACTTCTAAACCACACAAACCATCACTCGCACGTTAAAAATGCTGGTGCATATTCAGCATAAGCTTTCATGAGCAATCGATGTGCTTCAGCTGTACTTTTTATACCCTACACCACCATAGTGGGGAGGGTATATTGGTTTAGTGCTGATGTTTATACGTACACAAATATTGTCCTAACACCCAACTTAAAGTATACCAAGCTTCACAGGATCACTTTCTAAGTCGATTAACTGATGTCCGTACGTCCGTCTGTCCGTCTGTCCGTCCAGTTAAACCTTGTAATCAAACTACAGGTCGAAATTTTATAGATAATTCGACAAAATTGTGCAAACATTTTTACATTGCCCCAAGAACTAGGCCTATTGAAAATGAGGACTGAGATCGTAAAATTCTTAACACACGTTTTTCATTAAAACTTTTAACCCGAGTATTATTTTTTTTTTATCAAGTTGCCTTTGTATAGCATATCAGTTATTATGTTTAATGTCAATTATTTTCATTTGTTTTTAATCTGATTCAAATGAGTGACCAGAAAAAGTGCGTACTAAAATTATTAAATATTTTCAACAAAACCTAACTTGGTCCTACAAAAAGTTGGCCAAAAAATCAAAGGTCTGCTATCAAACTGTTTCCAATGTTATTAAACACTACCGGGAGAACCTGTTCGTTGATATAAAACCTGACTTAGGTAGAAGGAATGGTCCACATGATGTTTCTAAAGCCAAAAAACTAGAAAGCTTCTTCAAAAGAGCTCCCAATATATCCGGTAGGAAAGCAGCCCGGTTAGGTCAGTACTTGGACAATTTGGTACGAAATGTTAAAGCCAATGAAGGTTTAAAAGCATACAAGGCTAAAAAAGTTGCTGACAGGAACTCTGCCGAACATTTAGAGGCCAAAGACAGAGCACGGAAATTGAAGTAAAATTTTTTACAAAAAATATACCTGCTGCATAATGGATGACGAAATGTACGTATGGAATTTTACACCACCATAGTGGGGAGGGTATAATGGATTTGTGCAGATGTTTGTAACGCCCAAAAATATTAGTCTAACACCCACCATAAGTATACCGATCGACTCAGAATCACTTTCTGAAATCGGTCTATTATTTGACCTAGCCCCCATACAAATGTCCTCCCGAAAGTGGATTTTATCCGTCACAAATGTTTAATTTATATAGATATCTACCAAGTTTTTGTCCAAATAAGTTTTATATATAGGGAATTCATGTCACCAAATTTTATTATGATCGGTCCATAATTAGTCATAGCTCCCATATAAGGCCTGCTTGCGATAATCACTTTAACGAGCATAAATCTCCTACAAATGTTGGTATACACATAAAATTCAACAGAAATAACTTTCATATAAACATTAATCACGTGACCAAATTTCGTGGTGATCGGTCCATAATTTGCCATAGCTCCCATATAAGGCCCACTTCCGAAAATCACTCACGAATATAAATTATTGAAATTTTGAAAGAAAAATGTTTTTGCTCATTTACTTAGTGTAGGGTATTATCTGGTCGGGCTTGACCGACAATACTTTCTTACTTGTTTATATTGGAGATGCTCGAGGGAATGTAGGACTCAAAAGCAGACAAAATTTCCCAAAAAGTTCTTGGTATGGCAAGCAATATTCAGTTGCGGCAAAAAATCCAAACATTTGTTACAAAGGGCTCTATAAATACCGAAATTTTCATCAAAGAATGTTTACAAAAAATAATGTTTCCATTCATAAGACTTCTTAATGTGTCCTCTTATTTTTGGCCTAATTTGGCATCTGTCACTATGGTAAGAAAGGTCTTGAGATGTACAGGAATAATAATGTGGTATTTGTACCAAGAGGGGCAATATTGGGCTCTTGTTAAAAGAGAATAGAAGAGCACAAAAAGGTGCCCAAAAGTGTGGTAGATTTTAAAGGGAGATGGACAACCTGTTCGAACAAAGTGACATAAAGCACTATAAAAACCATAATGAAAGGGTTTTCGAAAAAGCTTCAAAATTGCATCATTAGTGATTACAATTATTAAAATATATATATATATTTTTTTTTTTTTTGTAAACTGTACCAATAATTTAGTGGTTTCACTTTTATTAACATATATGTATGTTAAAAATTTTTCGATCTCAGTCCTTAGTTAAGCACTCATAAAATTCTTAATTATAAACATATCCAAACGAAATTTAGAATAAATAAGTTTTATGTAAGCTGAACTCGTACTACCAAACTTAGTACCGATCGGTCCACAATGTTCCATTACTCCCATATAAGCACCATTCTCAATTTCATTAGTATGCATAAATCTCTGAAATATGTTAGTATCCAAATAAAATCCAACACAAATATGTTTCATATATATGCGAATCATCGTAAAAAATTTTGAGTCGCTCGTTCCATAATAAGTCATAAAGGGAGCTATGACTTATTATGGCTCACTTACGAAAATCACTTCATCGAGCATAAATATTTTTAAAATGTTTGTATCCAAATAAGATTCAATACAAATAAGTTTCATATCAAAATACAACTTTTAATAGCCATATACTCGTATCATATGGCTGGGCTTACCCGAATATAGTTTTTTATTTGTTTTCAAATTGACACAAAATTCGACATTTTCAAGCAAAAAAAATGTTTTTGTTTACACTATAATATTCAGAAAAAAAAGTGAGAATACGTGACAGTAAAAAAGTGAGAATAAGTAGCCTTCAAAATTACATATAAGTTATTAAAAACAACAACCGAGTTCTAAAAATCCATCTATTGTAAATCCCACATTTTTAAGTCATACACCCTTACATACAAATTTCCCCTCCCTAAAAAATAAGCTCAGATAATATTTACATAATATATGTATGTCTTAACAAATATATAAAAATATAGTTTAAAAACAATTTTTCGAAGTGTAACAACACCACATTGTCATTTGAAAATGTGTTCTTACAAGATGGTCATAAATTATCAAATAACATCGTCTTGAAATAAACACACTCATAAAAAAATATATATTTTTTTAGGAAATAAATACAAGTTTACCTCTACCCTGGAACTAAAATAGGAAAATACATGGAATAAAATATAGAAATACATGTATAACTAGTAAGAGTGTTATATTCGGCTGTGCCGAATCTAGAATACCCACCATAAATATGTGGGTATTTTTTTTTTTAAATTCAAAATAAAATATTTTTCTGATATAGGGTGGTAGGGTCAATTATGGACCAATCCTCACAAAAGCTGGTAGAAGTATTTATGTCCAATTTCATCATGATATTAATTGTTATAAGATAATTGTGAATGTTCAAGTCGCTTTCTGAAGGGGTCCTTGTATGGGGTCTAGAGACAAATGTTTCCCGGTTTTTGCTTTACTCTACAGTCAAATTTCAGAGAACTAAGAGCTAATTTTTGCACCATTTTATCAGGAATGCCTCATAGTCAACATATTTATGACTGCTCAAAAAGTATTACGGGGTGAAATTTGTATGGGGCCTAGGTGAAATCAGGGACCTATAATGCACATTTTGAATAACAAACCTTTTTGACGGAGAGTACTTGTGGAAAGTTTCAGACAGTTAGCTTCTTCCGTTTGGGCCTTATTGTGTTTTCAACAGAATAAGTGACTGACAGACTATCCGAATCTTAATAGGAACCAGAATATATCTGCCAATGTGGGTATGCGACAATGTGGGTTATAACATTTTTGATATGTTACAAATGGAATGGCAAAATCAATATACCCCTTATCTCTTTTGATGGTGGGTATAAAAATACCAACATAAAAATAGCTACACATAATTTGGGTTTTTGATATTTTCTTTTTTTTTTCGGCAAAAAATCTAAATTTAATATAAAATACTACTACTTTTGCAACTACCACCAAAGCGTAGCAGTGAATATTGCCTGCATCTGTTTGTTATTTACTCAACACTTGGAAAAACCCGGAAAAAAACCTACTATCTTTCCTAGAGAGCTTCTTGTTTAGCCATTCATACTGGTATTGTGTGGTAAAACCACATACACATAAACTCAAACATTTTTTAGTAATTCATGTTTAGCTGGTGGAAATCATTTGCTGCTTCCTGCCTTTGGAGTCACCAACTCGTGGTAGTGGTGTTTTTGCTTAGAACGAGTGTGTTTGCTGTTGACAGGGACGACAATCAAAGATGTTTAAGTATTCCTGCCATAATACCAGCCAGCCACCTTTGTGGGAATGTCTACTTACCCGAGCAGCGTTAGTTGTTATTGTTGTTTTGTGCTGTTTTTTTATGACACTGTTATTTTGTTTTATATCCTTGGGTTAAACAAGGATTTTTGTATATTTATTTTATATGTAAGGCCAATGGAAAGGGAGGATGTATTAAGTTTGTTATTAAGTTGGAGACATGTCTTCAAATATACATAGAGTTGATATTAAGGGAAATTTTAATTTTTATTATAAAATCTTTAAGTGTTGTTTTAAACTAGTGGAGGTAATTTTAAAGATATGCGAAAGTAAGGTATTTTAAATTCGTAGTTGCTTAGCAAAACTTAAATGTGTGTTTTCAGTTATCTTGTTGGTGTTGTTGTTGTTGTTTGGTGCTTGTATTATTTTAAAGGCAGTAAAGTGGAAATTAACTCTAAACAGGTGCTGATACAACATAAACTCTTGCTTTAAGTGGCCACCTTTATATATAGTTTTGCGCTGGCTCTCTTTCGCTTACTCGTTTCCTAAGTGTTATTAAATCTTTCCTAAAACAGAAATAAGTAGTGCAGTATAGTGTGCTTTTGCTAGCTGTTGAAATTTCAAAATTAATTTTCAGCGCTAAAATATTAGAAAAAAAAAACTTTATATTTTAATGTAAATACCACGACGTCTAATCTGGTGCTATGAACTCGTTAAATATTTAATAAAATTCTTGCTCTAAGTTTTGCTCTTCTGCTGAGTAAACAGTTTTTTTTTTCGTGGGTTATAGTCACACACATTCCTTTAGGAAATGACTTAATGTATCATTTGGACAATTTTTTGATTAGGTTGTCAAAAGGTTATTAAATAATTGGGAGATAAGTTTATGTTATGGTTTTAATATCTAGAAGGATATACGTTTAATAAATAGCGTGTTAATACCAAGGGTTCACCGTAATAGAGTGATAAAATGTAAAGCCAAGAGTTGCTAACCTGGGCAAAAGTCTATAATTGAATATACGTACATATATACAATTAAGAAATTCTGAAAACTAACTACACCATTTCCAATTGTACTTCAGAAGTTTCTAATTGTATTTCAGAAATTTAAAATTGAATTTCAGAAACATCCTAAAAATAAATGAAAGTGATTCAGACAAAGCTAAAAGACTCCCGAAATTTGTAGGTACTACACCCTCTGTTCCAATCGCCTAAACATCGTACAGTGGTACTAATTATTGTTAACATTTCAGCCAACTATGTAACTGTGGTAACGAAATAAATGCATCAAAGTTCTATGAATTTCTCTAATACGGTTCATCAGATATTCGATAATAAGTATGTTCAGTTCTACGTCACAGACACATTACGTATAATTATAAAAATATGTTTCGGACAAAGTTTGAAGAATCTTGCAATTTTATTTAGCCTTTTGTATGAGAGGGCCCATACACACTGTTCCTATCCCAGCCATGTTTAGCTAAACTGCGTACAGTCATGAGAAATAATTTCATACAAAGTTTAAATTATTTTACGGTTACAGTTCTCCAAATATACGAAATACGAATTATTTACTTTCAAATGGTCGAATTCCGTCTATTTCCATTGGTCGGATTCCGTCAATTTATGTAAAATAATATGTGAGCTATTCGGACAAAGTTTGATGAATATTGTAATTATGGGTCTCGAGTTGTTTAGAAATTACTATTTACTTTGTTTGGTAGATGACTCATCCTTTGTTCCGATACCTCCTATGTTTGGTTAAACCGTATGCAGTGATAATAAATTGATTCGTATAAAGTTTGAAGACTCACAATTATACAAGGTTGCGCAAAAGTAATCCTCCTATCAGAAAATGCTAAAAATTTTGCGATTGGCCTTTAATGTCAGTTCTGTTTTGACATTTGTGTAGTAAACACATGCGAAATACACGATAATAAACAATGTTATGCTACACTGCTCCAGAACGCGGAATATTGCTAACTATTTATTTGACCAATAATCGGCAAAATTTATAGCATTTTCTGATAGGAGGCGCTTCGGCCACTAAACTAATTTTCAGCCATACTATGTAAAACTATAATAGAGATATTCGGACAAAGTTTGAAGTATATCGTAATCATATTTGTAAAAATAATTAGAAATAACTATTTACTT
Organism: Calliphora vomitoria; assembly: GCA_942486065.2. Taxonomy (NCBI): domain Eukaryota; kingdom Metazoa; phylum Arthropoda; class Insecta; order Diptera; family Calliphoridae; genus Calliphora; species Calliphora vomitoria. The sequence continues at coordinate 107,934,974 of OW818030.2, read as the reverse complement.
TGTATGGGAGGTGACTCATCCCCAAATTCGATCCATCCCAATTTTCGTTGAAATTCATGCAGTGATAAGAAATTGATTCATATGAAGTTTGAAGACTTTCACAATTATAGTACTCCAGATATTTGAAAATAACTATTCAAATTGTTTGATAGATGCCATGCCCACTAATAAAATCCCACTAATTCAATACCGCCCATGTAAAATGCTAAGAGTGCTCTTCGGATAAAGCATGAATACTTTCACAATTATAGCTCTCCAGATATCTGAAAATAATTGTTTACTTTGTGTGGGTAGTATCACACCCCTGTTCCGATCCGTTCCGTTTTCGGTTAAACATCATACAGTGATAAGAAATCGATTTCTATAAAGTTTGAATATTGTCACAATTATAGTTCTGCTGATATTCGAAAATACCTATTTATTTGTATGGGTTTGAGGCAAACAGTGCACAATGGTACCGAAGAAAATCTCGCGAAGTTTTGTGACTTTCACAATGATAGTTCACTAGATATTCCATAATAACTATTATATTTGTTAGGAGGTGCCACGCCCACTTAAAATTTCAAAATAGAAAATAGTCTATTGATCGTTTCAAATATACAGGAATATACCGTAAATTTCAACAGGTTAGGACCAGTGGTTTAGACTCCTATAAAGCACAAACAAATAAACAGTCATAAATATGAATAAACACAAAATTCCTAATTTTACCCGTTTTTACCCCCCTGAAGGTAGAATTTTGAAAAGGTACTTTCTAAATACATATTTTTGTGACTATAGTGAGCTAAGTTAAACATGTTTTCCTTTTAAACAAATATTCAATTGCTTTTTAACCAAAGGTACCTATTCTTTCATTTTCCCCTTTTTATCTCTTTATAGTCCAAGTAGTGAGAAAATATATAGCCTATTGATGCTTCTAAATAACAATCTATCTATGTTCGGTATTTCAATAAAATCGATTTAGCTGTTTAGTATTTATTGTTTAAGAAATAAAGGTACCAATTTGACTGGGGTGTTTATTCCTTTTTAGAACAAGTTGTGAAAAAAGGTATGCTTCCAAGTAGTAATTTATCTATGTTCGAAATTTTAATAAAATCGGTTCAGCCGTTTAGTATCTATTGTTTGAGAACTAAAGGTACCAATTCGACCGGTTTTCCCCCTACTTATCCATTTCTGGTCCAAGTATTGAAAAAAGTTATAGCATATTGACGCTTCCAAGTAAGGATCTACTTTTCAAATTTCATTAAAATCGATTCAGCCATTTAGGCGTGATGCTCAAACAAACAAACCAACAAATAAACAAACAAACTTACACACACATTTATATATTTATATGGAACTAGCTTGACCCGGTGCGCTTCGCTACCCCTGTCGTAGTCTATGTTGGAAATTTCAATAAAATCGTTTCGGCCGTTTACTATTTATTGTTTAAGAACTAAAGGTACCAATTTTACCGGTTTTCCCCCTGTTTATCCCTTTCTGGTCCAAGTATTGAAAAAAGTTATAGCCTATTGACGCTTTCAAGAAAGGATCTATCTACGTTCCAAATTTCAATAAAATCGGTTCAGCTGTTTAGGCGTGATGCTCAAACAAATAAATAAACACACAAACTTACAAAGACATTTATATATTTATATAGATATGGAGTTTTCAACAAAACCCAACAAAACCTGGTACAAGTAGAAGGAATGGTCCACATGATGTTTCTAAAGCCAAAAAAATAGAAAACATTCTCAAAAGAGCTCCCAACACATCCGGTAGAAAGCAGCCCGGTAAGCTCAGTGCTCGGACTATTTGGTACGAGAAGTTAAAGCTAATGCAGGTTTAAAAACATACAAGACTCAAAAAGATCCTGACAGGGACGCTGCTAAAAATTTAGAGGTCAAAAACAGAGCATGGATTTTGAAGTTGAGAAATTTTCGATCTCACTCCTTAATACCGAAAATATATATAGAAATCAGTGTACATTATTTTATGAATACCTACAATACGAGTTCCGAAAAATACATTAACATCGATATCGATACAAAATTTAAGCTATAACTCCCATATCTGGAAAAATGTTAACACTCTTACTTGTTTATATTTCTTACACGCTTTCCCTATGATTTTATTAATGGAAGGGCAATACTAATCACAGCAACTTTGAATATTAATTTCTTTAATGCAAATCTATATTAGTTAGATTTGTATTAAAGAACATTTTTGGAAACGCAGTATTTACAAAGTTACAGAGGGTTTTAGTTTTTATAGAATTTCTCTATTAAAATCCAATTTTTGGTCAGAAATATAAGTGATCACAGATTAACCTTATTTTGTCCATAAACGCAGTATTTACAAAGTTACAGAGGGTTTTAGTTTTTATAGAATTTTTCATATAAAATTCAATTTTTGGTCAGAAATATAAGTGATCTCAGATTAACCTTATTTTCTCGATAAACGCAGTATTTACAAAGTTACAGAGGGTTTTAGTTTTTATAGAATTTCTCTTCCAAAATTCAATTTTTTGTCAGAAATATAAGTGATCACAGATTAACCTTATTTTCTCGATAAACGCAGTATTTACAAAGATACAGAGGGTTTTAGCTTCTTTAGAATTTCTCTTATAAAAATCAATTTTTAATAAGAAATATAAGTGATCACAGATTAACCTTATTTTCTCGATAAACGCAGTATTTACAAAGTTACAGAGGGTTTAATTTTTTTATAGAATTTCTCTTCTAAAATTCAATTTTATATAAGAAATATAAGTGATCACAGATTAATCTTATTTTCTCGATAAACGAAGTATTTACAAAGATACAGAGGGTTTTAGCTTTTTATAGAATTTCTCTTATAAAAATCAGTTTTTAATAAGAAACATAAGTGATCACAGATTAACATAATTTTCTCGATAAACGCAGTATTTACAAAGTTACAGTGGGTTTTAGTTTTTTATAGAATTTCTCTATTAAATTTAAATTTTTAATAAGAAATATAAGTGATCACAGATTAACCTTATTTTCTCGATAAACGCAGTATTTACAAAGTTACGGAGGGTTTTAGTTTTTTATAGAATTTCGGTCAATGTTTAATAAGAAATATAAGTGATCTCAGATAAACCTTATTTTCTCGATAAACGCAGTATTTACAAAGTTACAGAGGGTTTTAGTTTTTATAGAATTTTTCATATAAAATTCAATTTTTGGTCAGATATATAAATGATCACAGATTAACCTTATTTTCTCGATAAACGCAGTATTTACAAAGTTACAGAGGGTTTAAGTTTTTTATAGAATTTGTCTTCTTAAATTCAATTTTATATAAGAAATATAAGTGATCTCAGATTAACATTATTTTCTCGATAAACGAAGTATTTACAAAGTTACAGGGGATTTTAGTTTTTTATAGAATTTCGGTTTTAAAATTCATGTTTTATTAAGAAATATAAGTGATCACAGATTAACCTTATTTTCTCGATAAACGCGGTATTTACAAAGTTACAGAGGGTTTTAGTTTTTTATAGAATTTTTCATATAAAATTCAATTTTTGGTCAGAAATATAAGTGATCACAGATTAACCTTATTTTCTCGATAAACGCAGTATTTACAAAGTTACAGAGGGTTTTAGTTTTTTATAGAATTTTTCATATAAAATTCAATTTTTGGTCAGAAATATAAGTGATCACAGATTAACATTATTTTCTCGATAAACGAAGTATTTACAAAGTTACAGAGGGTTTTAGTTTTTTATAGAATTTCGGTTTTAAAATATAATTTTTAATAAGAAATATAAGTGATCACAGATTAACCTTATTTTCTCGATAAACGCAGTATTTACAAAGTTACAGAGGGTTTTACTTTTTTATAGAATTTCTCTTCTAAAATTCAATTTTTGGTCAGAAATATAAGTGATCACAGATTAACCTTATTTTCTCGATAAACGCAGTATTTACAAAGTTACAGAGGGTTTTAGTTTTTTATAGAATTTCTCTTATAAAAATCAATTTTTGTTCAGAAATATAAGTGATCACAGATTAGCATTATTTTCTCGATAAACGCAGTATTTACAAAGTTACAGAGGGTTTTAGTTTTTATAGAATTTCTCTATTAAAATTCAATTTTTGGTCAGAAATACAAGTGATCACATATTAACCTTATTTTATCGATAAACGCAGTATTTACAAAATTACAGAGGGTTTTAGTTTTTATAGAATTTCTCTATTAAAATTCAATTTTTGGTCAGAAATATAAGTGATCACAGATTAACCTTATTTTGTCCATAAACGCAGTATTTACAAAGTTACAGAGGGTTTTAGTTTTTATAGAATATCTCTATTCAAATTCAATTTTTGGTCAGAAATATAAGTGATCACAGATTAACCTTATTTTCTCGATAAACGCAGTATTTACAAAGTTACAGAGGGTTTTAGTTTGTACAGAATTTTTAATATAAAATTCAATTTTTGGTCAGAAATATAAGTGATCACAGACTAACATAATTTTCTCGATAAACGCAGTATTTACAAAGTTACAGAGGGTTTTAGTTTTTTATGGTTAGAAATATAAGTGATCACAGATTAACCTTATTTTGTCCATAAACGCAGTATTTACAAAGTTACAGAGGGTTTTAGTTTTTATAGAATTTCTCTATTAAAATTCAATTTTTGGTCAGAAATATAAGTGATCACAGATTAACCTTATTTTCTCGATAAACGCAGTATTTACAAAGTTACAGAGGGTTTAAGTTTTTATAGAATTTTTCATATAAAATTCAATTTTTGGTCAGAAATATAAGTGATCACAGATTAACCTTATTTTGTCCATAAACGCAGTATTTACAAAGTTACAGAGGTTTTAAGTTTTTTATAGAATTTCTCTTCTAAAATTCAATTTTATATAAGAAATATAAGTGATCACAGATTAACCTTATTTTCTCGATAAACGCAGTATTTACAAAGTTACAGAGGGTTTTAGTTTTTATAGAATTTTTCATTTAAAATTCAATTTTTGGTCAGAAATATAAGTGATCACAGATTAACATAATTTTCTCGATAAACGCAGTATTTACAAAGTTACAGAGGGTTTTAGTTTTTACAGAATTTTTCATACAAAATTAAATTTTTGGTCAGAAATATAAGTGATCACAGATTAACCTTATTTGCTCGATAAACGCAGTATTTACAAAGTTACAGAGGGTTTTAGTTTGTACAGAATTTTTAATATAAAATTCAATTTTTGGTCAGAAATATAAGTGATCACAGACTAACATAATTTTCTCGATAAACGCAGTATTTACAAAGTTACAGAGGGTTTTAGTTTTTACAGAATTTTTCATACAAAATTAAATTTTTGGTCAGAAATATAAGTGATCACAGATTAACCTTATTTTCTCGATAAACGCAGTATTTACAAAGTTACAGAGGGTTTTAGTTTTTATAGAATTTCTCTATTAAAATTCAATTTTTGGTCAGAAATATAAGTAATCACAGATTAACCTTTTTTTCTCGATAAACGCAGTATTTACAAAGTTACAGAGGGTTTTAGTTTTTATAGAATTTTAAATATAAAATTCAATTTTTGGTCAGAAATATAAGTGATCACAGATTAACATTATTTTCTCGATAAACGCAGTATTTACAAAGTTACAGAGGGTTTTAGTTTTTATAGAATTTCTCTATTAAAATTCAGTTCTTGGTTAGAAATATAAGTGATCACAGATTAACCTTATTTTGTCCATAAACGCAGTATTTACAAAGTTACAGAGGGTTTAAGTTTTTATAGAATTTCTCTATAAAAATCAATTTTTAATAAGAAATATAAGTGATCACAGATTAACCTTATTTTCTCGATAAACGCAGTATTTACAAAGTTACAGAGGGTTTAAGTTTTTATAGAATTTTTCATATAAAATAAAATTTTTGGTCAGAAATATAAGTGATCCCAGATTAACAATTTTTTCTCGATAAACGCAGTATTTACAAAGTTACAGAGGGTTTTAGTTTTTATAGAATTTCTCTATTAAAATTCAATTTTTGGTCAGAAATATAAGTGATCACAGATTAACCTTATTTTCTCGATAAACGCAGTATTTACAAAGTTACAGAGGGTTTTAGTTTTTTATAGAATTTCTCTATTAAAGTTCAATTTTTGGTCAGAAATATAAGTGATCACAGATTAACCTTATTTTCTCGATAAACGCAGTATTTACAAAGATACAGAGGGTTTTAGCTTCTTTAGAATTTCTCTTATAAAAATCAATTTTAAATAAGAAATATAAGTGATCACAGATTAACCTTATTTTCTCGATAAACGCAGTATTTACAAAGTTACAGATGGTTTTAGTTTTTATAGAATTTTTCATTTAAAATTCAACTTTTGGTCAGAAATATAAGTGATCACAGATTAACCTTATTTTCTCGATAAACGCAGTATTTACAAAGTTAGAGAGGGTTTTAGTTTTTATAGAATTTTTCATTTAAAATTCAATTTTTTGTCAGAAATATAAGTGATCACAGATTAACCTTATTTTCTCGATAAACGCAGTATTTACAAAGTTACAGAGGGTTTTAGTTTTTATAGAATTTCTCTTCTAAAATTCAATTTTTTGTCAGAAATATAAATGATCACAGATTAACCTTATTTTCTCTATAAACGCAGTATTTACAAAGATACAGAGGGTTTTAGCTTCTTTAGAATTTCTCTTATAAAAATCAATTTTTAATAAGAAATATAAGTGATCACAGATTAACCTTATTTTCTCGATAAACGCAGTATTTACAAAGTTACAGAGGGTTTAAGTTTTTATAGAATTTTTCATATAAAATTAAATTTTTGTCAGAAATATAAGTGATCACAGATTAACCTTATTTTCTCGATAAACGCAGTATTTACAAAGTTACAGAGGGTTTAAGTTTTTATAGAATTTTTCATATAAAATAAAATTTTTGGTCAGAAATATAAGTGATCCCAGATTAACAATTTTTTCTCGATAAACGCAGTATTTACAAAGTTACAGAGGGTTTTAGTTTTTATAGAATTTCTCTATTAAAATTCAATTTTTGGTCAGAAATATAAGTGATCACAGATTAACCTTATTTTCTCGATAAACGCAGTATTTACAAAGTTACAGAGGGTTTTAGTTTTTTATAGAATTTCTCTATTAAAGTTCAATTTTTGGTCAGAAATATAAGTGATCACAGATTAACCTTATTTTCTCGATAAACGCAGTATTTACAAAGATACAGAGGGTTTTAGCTTCTTTAGAATTTCTCTTATAAAAATCAATTTTAAATAAGAAATATAAGTGATCACAGATTAACCTTATTTTCTCGATAAACGCAGTATTTACAAAGTTACAGAGGGTTTTAGTTTTTATAGAATTTTTCATTTAAAATTCAACTTTTGGTCAGAAATATAAGTGATCACAGATTAACCTTATTTTCTCGATAAACGCAGTATTTACAAAGTTAGAGAGGGTTTTAGTTTTTATAGAATTTTTCATTTAAAATTCAATTTTTTGTCAGAAATATAAGTGATCACAGATTAACCTTATTTTCTCGATAAACGCAGTATTTACAAAGTTACAGAGGGTTTTAGTTTTTATAGAATTTCTCTTCTAAAATTCAATTTTTTGTCAGAAATATAAATGATCACAGATTAACCTTATTTTCTCTATAAACGCAGTATTTACAAAGATACAGAGGGTTTTAGCTTCTTTAGAATTTCTCTTATAAAAATCAATTTTTAATAAGAAATATAAGTGATCACAGATTAACCTTATTTTCTCGATAAACGCAGTATTTACAAAGTTACAGAGGGTTTAAGTTTTTATAGAATTTTTCATATAAAATTAAATTTTTGTCAGAAATATAAGTGATCACAGATTAACCTTATTTTCTCGATAAACGCAGTATTTACAAAGTTACAGAGGGTTTAAGTTTTTATAGAATTTTTCATATAAAATAAAATTTTTGGTCAGAAATATAAGTGATCCCAGATTAACAATTTTTTCTCGATAAACGCAGTATTTACAAAGTTACAGAGGGTTTTAGTTTTTATAGAATTTCTCTTATAAAAATCAAATTTTTGTCAGAAATATAAGTGATCACAGATTAACCTTATTTTCGCAGTATTTACAAAGTTACAGAGGGTTTTAGTTTTTATAGAATTTCTCTATTAAAATTCAATTTTTGGTCAGAAATATAAGTGATCACAGATTAACCTTATTTTCTCGATAAACGCAGTATTTACAAAGATACAGAGGGTTTTAGTTTTTATAGAATTTCTCTATTAAAATTCAATTTTTGGTCAGAAATATAAGTGATCACAGATTAACCTTATTTTGTCCATAAACGCAGTATTTACAAAGTTACAGAGGGTTTTAGTTTTTATAGAATTTCTCTTCTAAAATTCAATTTTTTATAGAATTTCTCTTATAAAAATCAATTTTTTGTCAGAAATATAAGTGATCACAGATTAACCTTATTTTCTCGATAAACGCAGTATTTACAAAGTTACAGAGGGTTTTAGTTTTTATAGAATTTCTCTATTAAAATTCAATTTTTGGTCAGAAATATAAGTGATCACAGATTAACCTTATTTTCTCGATAAACGCAGTATTTACAAAGATACAGAGGGTTTTAGTTTTTATAGAATTTCTCTTATAAAAATTAATTTTTAAAAAGAAATATAAGTGATCACAGATAAACATAATTCTCTCGATAAACGCAGTATTTACAAAGTTACAGAGGGCTTTAGTTTTTATATAATTTTTCATATAAAATTCAATTTTTGGTCAGAAATATAAGTGATCACAGATTAACCTTATTTTCTCGATAAACGCAGTATTTACAAAGTTACAGAGGGTTTTACTTTTTTATAGAATTTCTCTTCTAAAATTCAATTTTTGGTCAGAAATATAAGTGATCACAGATTAACCTTATTTTCTCGATAAACGCAGTATTTACAAAGTTACAGAGGGTTTTAGTTTTTTATAGAATTTCTCTTATAAAAATCAATTTTTGTTCAGAAATATAAGTGATCACAGATTAGCATTATTTTCTCGATAAACGCAGTATTTACAAAGTTACAGAGGGTTTTAGTTTTTATAGAATTTCTCTATTAAAATTCAATTTTTGGTCAGAAATACAAGTGATCACATATTAACCTTATTTTATCGATAAACGCAGTATTTACAAAATTACAGAGGGTTTTAGTTTTTATAGAATTTCTCTATTAAAATTCAATTTTTGGACAGAAATATAAGTGATCTCAGATTAACCTTATTTTCTCGATAAACGCAGTATTTACAAAGTTACAGAGGGTTTTAGTTTTTTATAGAATTTTTCATATAAAATTCAATTTTTAATAAGAAAAATCAATTTTTAATAAGAAATATAAGTGATTAACCTTATTTTCTCGATAAACGCAGTATTTACAAAGTTACAGAGGGTTTTAGTTTTTTATAGAATTTCTCTTCTAAAATTCAATTTTATATAAGAAATATAAGTGATCACAGATTAACCTTATTTTCTCGATAAACGCAGTATTTACAAAGTTACAGAGGGTTTTAGTTTTTATAGAATTTCGGTTTTAAAAATCATGTTTTATTAAGAAATATAAGTGATCACAGATTAACCTTATTTTCTCGATAAACGCGGTATTTACAAAGTTACAGAGGGTTTTAGTTTTTATAGAGTTTCTCTTCTAAAATTCAATTATATATAAGAAATATAAGTGATCACAGGTTAACCTTATTTTCTCGATAAACGAAGTATTTACAAAGTTACAGAGCGTTTTAGTTTTTTATAGAATTTCTCTATTAAAATTCAATTTTTGGTCAGAATTTCTCTTTTAAAATTAAATTTTTGGTCAGAAATATAAGTGATCTCAGATTAACCTTTTTTTCTCGATAAACGCAGTATTTACAAAGTTACAGAGGGTTTTAGTTTTTTATAGAATTTCTCTATTAAAATTCAATTTTTTGTCAGAAATATAAGTGATCACAGATTAACCTTATTTTCTCGATAAACGCAGTATTTACAAAGTTACAGAGGGTTTTACTTTTTTTATAGAATTTCTCTTCTAAAATTCAATTTTTGGTCAGAAATATAAGTGATCACAGATTAACCTTATTTTCTCGATAAACGCGGTATTTACAAAGTTACAGAGGATTTTAGTTTTTTATAGAATTTCTCTATTAAAATTCAATTTTTGGTCAGAAATATAAGTGATCACAGATTAACCTTATTTTCTCGATAAACGCAGTATTTATAAAGTTACAGAGGATTTTAATTTTTTATAGAATTTCGGTTTTAAAATTTAATTTTTAATAAGAAATATAAGTGTTCAGATTAACATAATAAATTATTCGTATCTCTAGGTCAAATTAGAAAAAAGACATATTTTATGAAAAAGTACAAAAAATAAACACAGTTTTTAACCATTAAGGGTTCGAATTTCCAAAAAGTACCAAACTTATATTTTTTATTTTTTGTTAAATAAAGAATACGATTTAAAATTTGTTTCTATGTTTATTAGTTTAAAAGATACATAGGGTGCCAAAAAAGTACCAAAATAGAGTTTTTACGCGTTTTCTCCCCTAAAAGGTTCGAATTTCTAAAAAGTACGAAACACCTGTTAGCTTATTTTTTAAATGGAGTATCATGCAATTTTAAGTTTTTTTGTATCTTTATTAGTTTTGAAGATATAAGGTTACCGAATTTACCCGTTTTTACCCTTTTTTACCCCCTAAACGTTCGAATTTCCAAAAATCCCTTCTTATCGGATCGTTTTGGGGAGAGAAGTTTCATGATTCTAGCTTCAGTCGTTTGGGCTGTGCGATGATGAATCAGTCAGTCAGTAACGTTACTCTTTTATATATATAGATAATGAAGAATACGCTGCGAGTACAAAAGATATAGTAATTTGCAAGTTCTAGTTTATTTTGAAGCATTAGGGTTAGCTCTGGCGTCAATAATTTTCTACGAATCCTGGCACTATTTACATTTGTAAATAGTGTAAATTACTAATATTTTCATATGTAGATTATTGTTAGGGATACTCAGTAAACCGTGAGGGATACTGGTGAAGCCATCCATAGCATCTCCACAATAGGCTTAAGCTTCTTATGAAGCCAATTATTCTGTTTATTGAGAGATCAGACATCAAATCTCCAGCGATGTACTTCACTCAGCACTTACCTAACATAAGGCAATCTCAATGTGCATACTCAGAGGTCTAGTCGTGTATGACATTAAAGTCCTTTCGAGCCACCACACACTGCACTTCCCAAATATAGGGTAATCCCAATGTACATTCTCAGAGGTATGGCCGGTTGATTTACGTGATTTACGTAGTTCCCTATGCGCGCGAACTATCAAATAGAGTCGATTGGACTCCACTCACATTTTCACTACTCATTGCTGATCTCTTATACCGACATTTTAATGAAGTAGAAGAAAGAAATTGTAACAAACTTATGAAATGTTCTGTTTCTGTGAAACAGAACAAGTTGGGGCAAGTTTGGTACATCTTGGTGGAAACTCTCACTTTGATGTTATACTTCAAAGGTAAAAGGCACGAGGCTCATTCATGGTTAAAGTTTATTAATTTTAATTCGCAGCAGATTTACTTAGTTCCACGCTGATCCATTGAGCCCCAGGACTTGTTCTGTTGGATCGATCGTGCGATCACTTCGGAGAACACGTGGTGGCTGTGGTTTAAAACCCGAAGCTGTTGGTGAAATGACTGATGTTTGTGCTAGTGGCAAATTTCGCACAAACAATTTTATTTTACTAAGTGCTGTTGCTGACTCAACAGGGCAACTAAAGGTAGCAGATAGCAATTGGCTCTGTGCTTAGGAAATGCATTGGAGTAGTGGTGTTCATGACATAATGGTCGTTGGGCTTAGATCTCGGTCGAGGTTTATTGTGTGTGGAAAAAACCATTCACTTTGATTTTTATCGACTGGGAGCTTTTTAGCTATGATGGCAGGGACTAGACAGCCCGAGCTCTCGAGCAAGGTGTTTGTGAATTGATATGAGAAAAGTTATGAATTGTATGTTCCTTGCAACTCACACAAGACACATTGTCTCCATCCGTTGTTGAAAACATGCGATTAGGTCTTCGGGTAGATGCTGACGATAATCAATTTCCAAGGATGTACAGGAAATAGCAAGCATTTGCATGATACCGATTTCCCTGGTGATAAGGGTTATTTTTCGTATAATATTTTTGTTTAGACATCACTTCTTTCTAATTCTAAGTAAAATAAATTGTTATATAATAAAGTGTTATATTTCAAATGCTGATACGTTTTATGAAAAAAATTATAAAAACTGAGTCAGAATTAAGTATATCCATGATTTTTTTATAAAAACTGAGTCAGAATTAAGTATATCCATGATTTTTAAATTTAATATGAGATTTTCGTATGTTTCGTTTCAGCACTTAATATTTATATATAGTAAGTATAATATCATTCATTTTTTGAACATGCTGTTATATGATCTAGCAATTTAAGTATATGTATATGTTCAACGTATATACATATAAGTGGTAAATGTATGCGTATGCTATAAATATTTATTCCCATATGAAATGAAGCACCCACCACAAGTGAATTAAAATAAAACCTCAAAATTCAATTCAATTGTTTATGCTGTTGTTTGTTGATGTTGATGTTGTTTTTGTTATTGTGTTATCCTTGTGAGACCACAACTAATTCGCACACAATTCAATTCAATACAACACAACACAATACAATACAATAGAATTCAAACTGAACACAACACAATACACTACACTATGGTACAATAAATGTACTATGCAAAATACAGGCACATTTAATCTCATAGATATTCATATAACATGTGTGTGTTATGTTGTTGTTTTTATAGCTTTTGTTGTTTTGCTCAAACAAAAAAAAAAAAAATGTCAAGTTAACAGGATAATGGCAATAAATGTTTGACTCTTTATTTCATTCTTTATCGTTTGAGGTTGAGTGGGGTTGTATTAAATAAAATTCAAATCGTTTCCATAAAAATACACGACTGCAGAACAATAGTGCTCGGTTTTGACTTAAAGACTGATAAGAGGGGGATAAAGATAAGTTCATAAATAAGTATGTATATGTATTAGATCAAATACGACGTGGTGTTACACTATAATAACACTATGCTACAACAAAATTATGCAGGGGTTCTCATGTAGTAATGCGGAAATACGTATAGCTTTTATAGATTGGAAATATGTTTTTTTAAATGAATTTTAAAATATTTTCATTTATTAGAAACATATATGATTTAGCTTTCAAATAGAGGAGACTTTTTGAAAATCGTTTGAAGAATTACGGAATTAAAGCTGTTTATGTTCCAAAAAACACACTTTTTTGAGACTTAAACTTTGAACGTGACGCAGTAAAGCTTACTAAAGTAGCTTTCCAAAACTCGTAAGTTCAATGTGGCGCAAAAGTAAACTTCCGATGTTTTTTGGCTGTAATTAAAAAAATAATGAAAAACTTTGATTCTTCTTGTGGATTATTTTTATTTGGTCTTTTAATTTTTTTCACATCAAGTCGAAAATATGATGTCATGTAAATGGCCGACGCCACAGTTGATTGTCATTTCATCCCTTTTTATGGCATTTTCCATCACTTTGGCCAATACTTCCGGCGATAGGTCCTCACCTTCTTGACGGATATTGTCTTTAAGAGGCTTGTCTGAGGCTTGTCTGAGGCTTGTTGACATAAACCCGCGACTTCAAAAGCCCCACAAAAAGAAGTCTGAGCGGTCAAATCAGGCGATCTTGCTGGCCAGTGCAAATCGCCAAAACGGGAGATTAGGCGCCCGGGAAATGCATCCTACAGTATATCGGTTGTGGCACGTGCAGTGTGTGCCGTTGCACCGTCCTGTTGGAACCACATGTTTTCCAATCCCAATTAATCAAGCTGCGGTAAAAAGAACTCGTTGATCATTGCTCTGTAGCGCTCACCATTCACAGTAACCGTTTGGCCCGCGACGTCTTCGAAGAAAAAAGGTCCGATGACTCTTCCAGCGAAAACAGCACACCATACAGTGACTTTGAGCGGGTGTAATGGCTCTTCGTGGGTTACACGCGGATTTTAAGTGCCCCAGAAGCGTAAATTTTGCTTATTTACGTACCCGCTAAGATGGAAATGGGCCTCATCACTCATGATTATTTTTGATGAAAAATCATCTTCCACTTGGTGGTGATTGAGGATGGCTTGAGCGTATGTTAGACGCGATTGGCGGTCAGCAGCTAACAGCTAATGCACCGTCAGGACTTTGTACGGAAACATCTTCAAATCTTGTACCAAAATTCGCTGTAAAGACCGTCGACTGATACCCATTTGCGTGGCACGTCGTCTGGTCGATGTCGATGGCGCTTACATGACATCCTCGGCTACAGCAGCAATATTCTCTGCAGAACGGATACTCCGGAGTCCGCCACCCCTTAACCACTTTTTCAGTAAAATTTGCTTAAATAAAATAAAACTAAATATTTGTTTTGAATTGTCCTAAGTAAAAGGAGTCTTTGAAATAAATAAAATAATATATATATTTTATTTAGTGTTACGTCTTTTTCGTCACATATTTGCCATGTGTGACCCCCCTACCTTTAATCACTAATGGGGCCATAACATTTTTTAATAAATTAAACCAATGCTTTCAAAATATAACAATATAACAAAAATACGAATTTCTTAAGAATTTTATACATTGTGACCTATTAGTTGAATAAAACTACTGTATATTAATGTTGTTTATAGGATATGCGCCCACTATGTTACAAATCAAATCATAAACTCAATATAACCATCAAAATTTGATTGATGGATACAAAAAGCAAACTACTGCAATAAGAAATAGTTTAACATCAACAACAAAATTCAGTTTTATGCACTTGTATATTGACTATAAACGATTTAAACGAATGACTGAACAAACAACTACCCAGTATTCAATGAACTCTAACAAAGATATTATTGATTTTGTAATGGATTTTTATATTTTTAAATAAGAACTTTAAAATTTAGCATATTGGTGGAATTTTTTTAATAATTTATAACAAAAATGTATAAAGAAAATACAATTTGGGTAGAATTTCATTGAAAGTATTCAATGAACTCTAACAAAGATATTATTGATTTTGTAATGGATTTTTATATTTTTAAATAAGAACTTTAAAATTTAGCATATTGGTGGAATTTTTTTAATAATTTATAACAAAAATGTATAAAGAAAATACAATTTGGGTAGAATTTCATTGAAAGTGCGTACAAGTATAAGCCATAGATGATAACTAGATAGGTAACTGAGAGCCAAAAACCTAATTTTGTTGTCAAAAACTTAGTTCATGAGAAAGTATTGCATGTACTTTGTTATTGTATCACCCGTATGTGTGAGAGGGTAATTTTTCCATTTCCTTCCGTTCTAAATTAAACAGTTTCAACGATTTTGCAAAATTTCTGATTTTCCCCATATATATTTTAATATGGTTTTCCTCAAACATTTTTAATATTAGAAATCCATACAAAAGCAGAATTTTTTAAAATTTTTTTTAAATGTTCAGTCCAGTTCTCAAAAATCTTTGATTTTCCTCACATATATTTTCAATGCTAACTATAATTTACAATAAACTTCTTCTTTGCAGCTAAACTGCGATAAAGTCAAACTGATAAATGTCACTCATTTATAAACATTTTAAATATAAAATACTTACTTCCGTTGTGGTACATTAAAAATTTCTTGAAAGCTAATTACTTTAACAGTTTTACACAATTCAAAAGGGATGTCACAATAAACTACAATCATTTCTGTCGCTACTTATATTTTAGTGGAAAAATGTAAAAGAGTTTATTAATTTACATGAAAAAATCCATTAAAAATCATAAGAACTAAAAAACACTATCGATATAATGATTACGTTAAGAATATGCTGAAATGACCCAAACGAGGTGTTATGCATTGCTATGTAAACTCAAACTTGTTATGTTATTGTAACACAAACAACTTCTGGTGATCTATCATTAAGAATATTACCTGCTCACTGTGGGGTCAATCTCAAATCTAGCTGTGCAAATTTTAAGAAATGTGTCTTTAGAATAAAGTCAAATATAACTTTTTTAATAATGGGTGTATGACTTAAAACATTGTTAGATATTAATCATCCGCCTTCTTCATGATGTAGACTAGTCTAAATAAAGTTTAATTGAAGACTTTTATTTAAATTCACAATTTTACTTAACAACCACCTAAAATACGCTGAAGTTTTAATACCTTTAAATCACTGCCAACATCCCTCACTCCCTACTCTAGTAAAAAAAATTAAAGAATTCATAATAAGTATGACTTTTGTCTCAATCCTTTTGGGCTTAATGCTTTTGGCGACGTCTGAGGGAGATATCATAAGAAACTGCCACTGCCAACGAATTTATATGATAAAGTACAAAGGAAATTTCAATGAAAGATGAAAAAACAAAACAATAAAAAAAAATTCATTTATTTTGTCATTCCACTCGTCTGCCTGCCTCTCCGCTTATCGCTGCGTAGCATTGTTTTTTGATTACAGCAACAAAAACTACGCTTTAACTATCAGGATGTCATCCATCGTCCTGGCGTATGATAAACAAGGAATTATAAATTATTATTGTTATTGTTTTTATGTCGTCATAGTCATTGTTGCTGTTTTTTTGTTCTTTATAACGTTGTCTCTCTTAACTGGCCCACTTATAGCATCAGCATAAATTAAGTTAAAGAAGTGAATTCAAAAAGGACATTGAATTCACGCCAAAACCCCTACTACCCGCATTCGTTCATGGCCGAAAGTTAATCAACATTTCATTAATTAATGCGATGAATTTCACAATTCAACAACAAAAGACTGAAAATCAAACTTTAAGAAATTGTGGCAATATGTACAGTAAAATAAAGAAAATGGAGGATGAACGGAAAAAGTCTACTGTATAAATTGGAATTAAAAATATTTACGAGTATCTACATCTTAAGCATAATAATTCACAAGAAAATTATAAAAACAAAATACAACTCAAATGGAAAATAAAGAAGCAAACAAACGAAAAAAAAGGAATGAAGCACATTTACTTATTATTGGCTTTATTAATAGCTCGTTGGCTCCCCTGACTCCTGACAGTGTGTCCTTGGTGTAAGAGAGAGAGAGCTCACTGTTTTAACAAGGAAACGATGTCCGTGGTTTTAAGCTTTATAGCAAATTATGTAAATTAGTTAAAAGCTTTTACAGTATTAAAATTAAGTATTTATTTCAATATCAAGTGAAAGCCAACAGTCACACGCAAAGAAAAAGCATAGTTAGACATGGTTACGACAATTATACTGTGTTCTATGTAACAATATATTGTTGTCGTAAACATATATGATGTATGACTTGAAAATGCGGGTATATATGAAATAAAGTTAAAATTGTTCAAAGTGGTTATATACATATTTGATACTGGTGAAAACTTTAGGACTTGAAGATTGATATTTTAGTAAAATTATTAGTTTTATAAATTTTTCGGATGTCGTTTACCTTAAAAACTAAAAAATTACAATATGGAGATTATCCATGAAGAAAAATACAAAATTTTAATTAATGTAAAATTTTTAAGATTCATGATATCATAACAAAATTTGGAACTAATATAGATCTAGATCCTTAAATCACTGGCATTATAATTTTTACAGTTTTTATTTTCAAACACCGAAATTCACAAAACGTGGAAAATGTATTCCAAAAACTGAGTTTTTTTTTAGAAAAGTGCCTACTGTGTCGTTATTTACTGTGTGATAGTAAATAACCTTGTATATATTTAAACAACATATAGGGCTACACAAATGTGGAGCGTTTTTGAAGATTCGTGCTTTGCGTTTTAAGAAATTTTTATTATAATTGGCCAAGATTGGATAGTCCTGGGGTACTTGTTCGCTTGGTGAGCCAAATTTTACTTTACATGCTTTTGCATTAAGTTATCTTTCCGGATTATTTTATTGTATATATAATCCCGAAGAAAATTTTTTTCTACAAAGTAAAAAAAGAAGGGATTTTTCTGGGACAAAACCTAAAAAATACTGATCTTTTTACATGTTCCAACTTCGGATGCGTGTAACTTTTTATAGGGGCGAAATAACTGTTGGTAGGTTTATTTTATTTAGTACTAGCTAAAACCCGGTGTGCTTCGCTACCCGTATCGTAATGAAATAAAAAGTTTAGAGTTAAACAAATATATTTATTAAGTTATTAAAATCTACAGTTTTCTTTTTATACAAACAACCACACATTCACTTTTATATATAGATAAGGGTTTCAAATGTATACAAATTTTAACATTTACTTAATATTGTTGGTATTCAGCGCATTTCTGTCCTAAATATTAATATTGATAGATGATATAGCTTTCCCTATTTATAATTTGTCATCATATGTATGGGAGGTGCCACGCCCACTATTGATAGTCCGCCCATTCTTGTCCTATATATTAATATAGATGGTAGAATAACCGTACCATATATCTTATTGTTTCCCATATATCATTTTTTTTAATTATCATCATATGGGAGGTGCCACGCCCTCTGTGGCTACTACCCCCATTTTTGCCGCAAATATTTAAACAAACAGTGGAATTGCTCATGCAAAATTTTAGGGCTATAGCTATTATAGTTTCCTAAATATTTGATTTTTAAAATTAAGTTTGTATGGGAGGTACCACGCCCACTTAAAATTTCAAAACAAAAAGTAGCCTATAGCTCCTTCCAGACATACATAAATATACTGTAAAAATTTCAAGCAAATCGGTTCAGCCGTTTAGCCGTCTATAGATCCCAAACTAATAATAATAAACATACATACATACAGACACACATTCACTTTTATATATAGATTTTATCTCCAATCAATATGATTTAAAAAAAAATTCGGTCCTCCACATTTAAAAAAACAAAAAAAGATCGACCAAAAAAATTTTAGCTTTATTATCTCTACAAATAAAAGAAATAATATGCACATGTAAGCGAATTTTTTGTAGATCTCAATGAATATATTTTAAATTTCAGCTCATATGGATCATAAATTAATTTTTGGAGATTTAAAAAAAAAAAATTTGAGACCCGAGGTGACCAACTTTGAGAAGCACTGGGCCCCATTAACCCTAGGAAACTGTAAATCAACTCGAAACACCTAAACTCCATCCATGTGAAATGTCGTTACAATATCTTTAATAGTTCCGGTTGAAGCAAGAGTGCTGTTTTGAATGCTTCCACAATGGTCAGTCATCATGTGTGCCTTCCAATAGCTTTGATAGCGATCATCCATCCTACGAAGATCCTGGTGGAATCTCTCTGCCTGTTCTTCACTTAGATTCTCAAGATTACACGAAAACATTATAGGTGGTTGTGAAGAAAGTGTAATGGGGTTTAAGTGCTCTATGTGCCAAAAATGCATTTTGAGTAAATCGATGTTGAATTTTAACATAATTTTTCTAAGAAAGTACTCGATAGGATTTTCAGATTTTTATAACATATAGTTGTTTTAAAAAGATGATTCTGATGAAACATTTTTATTTTTTTTTTTAATTTTTTATAAAAATGCTGTTTGCTCTATCTACATCTTAAGCACATTTCCTTGCCAATACATACACGTAGAGCAAAGTTACATTAACAAAGGAATAAAACACACTTAAAAATGTCAGTAAAAAAATATATTCGTTTACAAAAAACCAAAAATAACGAGTGACGACATACTATGAATTTCTAAACATTTCATATATTTGTCTAAAACATCATGAACGCAATCGATTTCTTGAATTTGTGAATGGCCAGGCTCAGACAAGTTCTTGTTATTGGTCTGGCAAAATTTTAAAATTGCTGTGGACATCACTTGGTTTTTATTTTGAGCAACGCACGAATCACTCCACATAACTATACATATGTATTTTGAAAAGTTGGATGTTCTATCATCAGAGTATTTAGTATATATAACTACTTATTTCGTTACCTCTACGACTGTCATAAAATAAGTCCCAAACGCAGCAATAAGTAGATTTGTCTTTATTGTGAAAAATAATTGTAGAGGTCATATTGTAAACATTTATTTTGCGTTTTTAATAAAAAAAACAATGCAAAACCTTAGGAAGGTTGAAAACGATTTGCTAGTCAAAACATAGAACAACAGAAAAAGGGTCTTGTTTCTGGTGATATACGTCACGTTCCCTTTAAGGTCATTCGTTTCATTTCTGTAAATATCGATTTCTTCAATTTCATCCTCCGTTGGACATATTAAAATTGTGGTTGAACTTATCTCTATAAAATCTTTCCGAAACTGCGTTGGACGGTTATTACTACATGTAAATCGGCAAATTCACGCCAAGGAGTAACAGTTAAACCAGAATAACTGATCCAAGCGTTGCGTTAACTGAAAATACGTTAACAGTGAAAAATTAGTTACTATACAGTCTAATGCAACGCCTATTTAGTTTTGGTTGTAAAAGAAATTATGCTTTACAACAATATTCTAAGAAGAACTTCTTTATAACAGAAAAATATATTGACAAATATTATCATTCCACAATATTGACTGCACGTAGAGCAAAATGTATAGAACAAAATGGCACAAAAATGTTCTATTTTGAAAGATATAGAGCAAAATGGACACGATTTATCTCAGCAATGAGACGAGATAGCCGAAAACGGATTGTAGATTTGAAAAATCGAAAACCTAAGGTGACATCCTTAACTCAAAATTGTCAAAATGGAATATGGAGCACATAAACCCCCGGGCAACGATATATGCAAGTGGCGCATTAGTGGTTTAACGTGTTGAGAGAGTCAGAAAATGTTTTATTTCCCAAACGAACTCATTCCATACAATATTATATTTCATTAACGATCTTATCTGTGGCTCATCAAAAATACCCTCATTTATCTTTTCTGCACTCAGTTTTGGGAACATTTTTTATAGGTAAAGGAAACAAACCGGTGAAATAAGCGAATTTATCAATAATTAAATTATATAATTATATACTAAGAAAACTAAATCTTTTTTTTTACAATTTAAGCCCTAATTTGACATGCACATCACGTGATACTAAATGGGGGTTTATCACGTTGATATTTATCTCTAATATCCTACAACCAAAGAAAATAGGGATACCTTTTGTAACCACCTTGTTCGCCTAAAAGAAAGTCAATCATTTTCAAATCCACACATGTGAGCCAGTTGTATATTATTCTTTATATACCCATTGTGTAAGACAACACATTTTTTAGGCTGCGTTTTGATGAGTAATTTCTCCATTAAACCATGTACGTTTTTAAAAAATCACCTTCATCAGCAAGATATTTGAGGAGATCCTGTTCTCGTGTGCGGTAATAAGAAATTTTAGTTTATTTTGTTACTAAATGTATTTCTTTTAGCATAGAAGCTAAAAATTCGGAATCACACTTCGACAGTCGCACATCTCCTATTAAGTCATTTAAATCATCTTGTCACTACTGTCGATTTTCTTCTTAAAACCGACTGGTTCCTCCTGTAAAGCATCAGCTTGAGGCTCAGGTATAGTCTTAGGGCTCAGTACACGTCTAGGTGCCGATCGTATTCAGGCATATTCCCATTTGGCCGGATTTTTTCGGTAAATGCCAGTTAAGCTCACTAAAAATTTTGTCTCATTTATAAACTATATCGCATTTAAACGGTCTTCTTTATACTATAAGCAAATAAACCAAAAATTATATCATAATATGATTACTTCAGAACATATTATGATCATGCATGATAATGATATTAATAACGATGATAATATGTTTGGACTACAATAAAAAATCTTATATTATTATGTTACTCTTACATTATGTTTAACACAACCATATTTTTTTTCTGAGTGCAGCACAGAGCAAATTTTTATGTAAATGTAAATATATGTCTATCTATATATGTACGAACTTATAAGAAACATAAATAACAAGTTTTATTCTTTGCTTTTTTATAATTTTCCAGCACTTCTTTTCTTCTTTAAGTCTTATTTTGGCTCATTGGGGATTGATTTCAATTAAATGTCAAAAGGCGCCAATAAAATTAAAAGTAGCTGTAATAAACAATTTCTTTCTTTTTTTTGAACTTAAACAATTTGCATCATAAATTACAAAGAGTTGCTGGTTATACTTGCTTCAAGTAAAATTTGAAATTTCCCCAAGACGACATTCAACATGTTGAAGTTGCTGGAAGTTTGGGCTTAGTATGTGTCATTTAAATTAATTCGAATGGCTTAATAGTTTCGTTGCTAATTAAAAGGAATTGTAGATTTTATAAGTATGTCCAATCTGAGCTAGTAATATTGTAATTTATTATTTTATTTTATTAACAGAAGACATGAAAGACATTGATTAACTCTTTAAAACAAAAATTCATGCTTTTCCATAGAATTACCTTTTTAACACATTCCCAGCAGAGCCTTAGTAATGAATTTCAATTATTTAATAACACATATATTCCCTCTGTTACTATGAATTAGTATGGTGCTTATTTATAAAACATTAACAGTGTCGGCAAAGCACAATGGACAAGCGACAATATATAATGGACAATGGAATTTTATTATTGACAGTATTTTTGAGGTTATACTGTGATCGCAGAGATTTTGGAAATTCTAGGAATGTTCTATTAAATAGCAATAGCTCATCTACAAAGACAGCTTTTTAAAACTTTGTTTTCTAATGCTGGTGGAAATCTCCTTAAGATAACTATATATATAATATGTTTTCTATTGATTTCATTATTGGTAATATTTAAAGCACTAATAATTTGTATCTCTTTACCAAGTAATTACAATTCTCTACCACCCCCAAAAAGCACATCAAATTAATAGTTTACTTATGACATTTTCAAACCCAAAAAAAGTTCAACAAAATATTGATGGTTGCCAAAAACTGTTACCAAATAAATGACTATTTAGGTAAAAACAACCTAAACGACTACATACGTCTATAATTCTTCCAAAAAAAAAAGGGGAGACAGAGCCAAAGAAAATATGAGAAATCCAATAAAATAAAATCTTATTATTTATTTTGGAAAATTTGCAAATGGAGCATCTTAATGGGGGAAGAGTGTAAAGAAAAAAACATAAAATAAAATATTGTATATAAACACATTTTCATATTGAAAAATAAGTATTTTATTGCACTTAGAAAGCAATTCAATTTATATTGAAAATATTATATTTAACCACATGATACACACACCAATACAAAACACTTACACAAATACTCAAGTTACACAACCCAGCAGTTCTAGGAGACTGTCTCGAACTAGTGATTTTAATTAGTTACGTGAATAGTTATTTTTACACGTACATGTCCTTTTGTAATACAATGAAACTCTCTGATAGCTGGTCCAAAGTAGTCAACGCATTAGATTCACATATTGGTTACATAGAGTCAGTTACATTACTAGCTACCTAACTGGGTACTTGATCAGCTAAATAACTGTTTTTTTAACAATTACAGGTGCTAATTGACCTCAATTTTTTTCTCCATTACCCCTCTTGGGAACATATGGCTTCCACAAAGCATGTCCATCTTACACGATTTGTTGGAGTTGTTCTCGCATCTTCTCATGTAAGGTTGCACTGTATCTTGGCGTATCGTTCATATCCATGTGTTCTTTGGTCGACCACGGCTTCTTGAACCTTGAGGGATCCACTCTAGCGCCATCCTTGTTATACTGTCAGGATTCTTTCTGATAGTATGACCGATCATTTCCTACGTTTTATTTGCGTTATTATGGGTTCCTCGTTGGTGAGGTTCCAGAGATCTGTATTGCTGATATTGTTAGCCCAGCATGTTCTGTATATGATTCTGAGGCACTTGTTAACGAATACCTGTATTTTTTTCGTGATGGTGTTCGATACTAACCAAGTTTCACATCCGTACAACAGAGTAGACTTTACACATGCATTGAATATTCTAAGCTTGATTCGTGTGGATATTTGTGAGTTTCTCCATACTGGTTTTAGTCTTCCTAATGCCGCTCTCGCTTTATTGAGCCTGTTATTTACATCTGTTTCAGCGCCGCCATTTGTTGATACTTTACTGCCTACTTAGATAGCAGAAGCTTTATACGTATTTAGATGGCTGACCTTGTAGCATGATGTCATCGGTGCTAACATTGTTGATTCTCATAGCTTTGGTTTTCTTGATATTTATTTCAAGTCCAATATTGCGTGCTAGTCTTTCCAGATCATCTGTCTTTGCTTGCATGTTGGAGATCTTATACGAGAGTAGACAAATATCATCCACATAATCCAAATTCTTGAGTTGGCATGAGAAGCTCCACGTTATTTTTATACCCTCCACCACCACAAGTGGTGAAAGAGGGTATATATACGTTTGTCATTCCGTGTGTAACATTGAGAAATATTCATCTGAGACCCAACAAAGTATATATATTATTGATCCTTATGAAATTCTAAGTCGATTGAGCAATGTCCGTCTGTCTGTCCGTCTGTCTGTCTGTCTGTCTGTCTGTCTGTGTAAAACACTCTCACGTCCAAAATACATAAGCAAAATTAATGAAATGTATACCAAAATCTTTATAATTTTTCTAAGCAGTTTGGTATTGAAAATCAGCAAAATCGAATTGGTAGAACCAGGGTTATGGATCAAAATGTAAGACAACCTCCAAAAGTTTTGATCATTTTCACATGTTTTTTTCTGATTTTTGGTAAATCCATTGCAGAGAATACCATCAAATTTTGCACACATCATTTATATGATAAAAGGACAAATTCTGTTAAAAATGGAAAGAATCGGTCCATAATTTCTCGTAGCTCCCATACAAATGTCTTCCCGAAATATGGTGCTATGGTATATAAATGCCCATAGAATTGCAGTATCCATACAAAATTCAGTACAAGTAAGTTTCGTGCAAACATAAATCGCGAGACCAATTTTTTTTGGATCGGGCACTATTTGACCCTAGCCCCCATATAAAGTTTACTTCCGAAAATCATTTAAATACACTTAAATATCTTATATATATATCGGTATCAGGTTGAAATTCAACTTGAATAATCCCCATGCACATGAAAATCGCTGTAGGGAATTTCATGAAGATCGGCCCATAATTGGTTATAGCTCCCATATAAGGACCACTTCCAAAAAACACATTAATTTTCATAAATATCTGAAAAATATCGTTATCGAATTAAAATTTTACATAAATCGGTAGTATTAATTCACAAATGATACTACTAGATTGTGTGAATATCGGTTCATATTTGACCATAGCTCCCATATAAGGTCCATTTCCGAAAATTACTTAAATACTAATAAATCTCTTATAAAAGCTTCTATCTGGTTAAAATTTCAAATAAATATTTCCCATATATACGATAATCGATGTGTTGAATTTTATGAAGATCGGCCGATAATTGGTCATAGCTCCCATTAAAGGACCACTTCCGAAAAACACATTAACCTCTATAAATATTTTAAATATATCGATATCGAAATAAAATTGTATACAGATCAATATATTGTATCGAAAAATTATACACTGGGTTTTGTGAATATCGGTCCATATTTGACCATAGCACCCATATTAGCTCCATTTCCGATAATCACAATAATACCCATACAAATCTTGTAAATAATGTTATGAAGAAAAATATCAAGCAAAATATGCCCCAAATACATATAAATCACGTTAAAGTATTTAATGATATCTCCCAAATAAGTCGCACATCCGAATAATACATTAACGCATATATACACTCTATCGGTAAAAAATTTAAAAGTTTCAACTAGACTTGGTGACTATGGATTCATAATTATATATATAAGGCTCAGATCCGGAAAATTCATTAGAACAAAAATATACTTTTGAAGTTTGACTAAATATATTTGTTTACCCTTTTTATACTCTTTTACTTCACTTGTGGTGAATAAGGAAAATGTTGAGCCAATCGGTAATGTTAACCAATTATCAAGTATATAAATTGCTAATGGCACATTTTATTCCTATAATAAAATTATAGACTCTGTTGGAAATGGTAGGAATATGTAGTTATTTCAATTATAAATTGCTGAATTAGATAACATTTTTATACATTTGAAATAAAATATCTTCTGCGTAAACTAGATTTTCTAACAATATATAATATACTACTATACTACTTAAATACTACATTTTAAACACACTTTTATTTTGTTTAAAAAAAGTGTTTTTATTGAAGAAAGTACATAATTTGTATATAGTCCAAAATGTGTATTCCATCAGGATTCATCTATAATCCATAAAGTGGCTTAAAAATAAACTCGGTTGTAGTCCTAATTCGCTAATAGTCCACTAAAATTGTGCAACTGTATTTGCAGACTATAAGCGAAAACTACTGTATTACATTAACATTCTACCAATCTTCATAATCGGAGCTAAGTCCCAATAACAAACACTGAATATGGAGTGTTTATACCAATGTAATTTCTAAAATTTTCATCTAATTTAGGTGGAGGGTATTTAAGATTCGGCATAGCCGAATATAGCACTCTAACTTGTTTTTCTCTCTGTACAGACTTCGCTCATGATGTCATCCAGCACTATAGTGATTAGCAGAAGTGATAGGGAGCATCCTTGTTTTACTCCATCGTTTGTGTGAAATGGTTGACTTATATTCCTGTTGTGAAGAACTGATAGTTATGCATACCCGTACATAGCTCTGATGATTCGCGTTATTTTCTGGGGTACTCCTTTTCTTCTCAATGCTTTCCATATGACAGTCCTTCTGATGGTGTCAAAGGCTTTCTTGAAATCTACGAAGAGTAGAGATTGTTCTTTTATAATGCGTATAGTGTTA
Organism: Calliphora vomitoria; assembly: GCA_942486065.2. Taxonomy (NCBI): domain Eukaryota; kingdom Metazoa; phylum Arthropoda; class Insecta; order Diptera; family Calliphoridae; genus Calliphora; species Calliphora vomitoria. The sequence continues at coordinate 107,908,111 of OW818030.2, read as the reverse complement.
GCCTCGTCTACGCAGCTCCTGTTTGGCCGAAAACCTGCCTGTTCATCTCGTAGAATGTTCTCCATTTTAATTTGAAGCCTTCCCTGTATTACGACTGCTAGTATCTTGTATATGGTGTTAAGCAGAGTAATTCCTCTCCAGTTGTTGCAGTCTTTCAAGTCGCCACTTTTCGGTAACTTTGCCATTCTTTACAGTTGAAGGTAGCCTTTCATCCTCCCAGACTGATGTGATATGTGGTCGTAGATTGACCTCAATTAGTCAGTTAAAAATACATCTCATAGGCAGTCCAATAACCGATTGCTTGTAAACAAACCTTCCTACCACAACTCTCCAATAGATTACTTCCGGAAGCTAAAATAACTACGTTCTAAAGTGTAGTAAAAAGTAAACGTTTAAAGTGACTACACTCTAGGTTACTTAAAGACACTTAAGTGACAATTGAATTTATATTAGATTACTTGGGATGTATAATGTAACCAATTGACTTCTCTCTGCACTACAACGGTCATATCAAATGACCCAAAATATATGAAATGTAGTCAGTCAAGCGTTCAGACATTAGTGACAATTACTGTCTATAAGGGATACATTGGCTACTTGCTTAACTGTTGGGAAAGGCATTTACATAAATACAAACATATATACGTAGAACACATAGTCGTTACAGCAATACACATTTAAATGAAAATTCCATATCGATGGTATTCTTTGTATTGCCAACTTGTAAAGATGAGGCCATTATAAATATTATTACAATATTACGGAAACGCGAAAAAAAACATCGAAGGGGCTGACAGAAAGATATGTTTACATACTACAGTCATGAAGAAAACTGTATTGTTAATTCAACTATTCGTGCCAGTAATTGGAAGTTATATTTTCGATTATATTAGTATCAAATTTTTTCCCAAAAAACTTGTCTTTGTTCGACAGTTTACATTTTAAAATAAAGAAGATAACATGATAAAATTCAATATTTTTATTTATTTTGAAGTGAACCCAATAATAAACATTTTAGAACACTGTGCAAGAAATGAAGTCTTTTGGAAAAACACATGGACTAAACAGCATAGATTCGATTGCATTACCAACGGGTGGAAAAACCATATACTCAGCTTGGCAATTTTGGTGACCAATTTCTTTTTATATGCCTCCAAAAATACTGAAAATCAATGGGCCCTCAAACAGCTAATAACGACTTTGTGATACCGCTTAATGGCGATAATATAGCAAAGAGTATTTTATAGAGAAAATTTAAGACACTAATCGTAGTCTGTTTTAAAAGCAATCGTTAGTCTTTTATAGAGAAAATTTAGAACACTAATCCTGGTCTGTTTTACCAGCAATCGTGGGTTTTTTATAGAGAAAATTTAAGACACTAATTGTTGTCTGTTCTAACAGCAATCGTGGGTCTTTTATAGAAAAAAATTAAGACACTAATCGTGGTCTGCTTTAATAGCAATCGTGGGTTTATATAGAGAAAATTTAAGATACTAATCGTGGTGTGTTTTAACAGCAATCGTGGGTCCTTTATAGAGAAAATTCAAGACAATAATCGTGGTCCATTTTAACAGCAATAGTGGATCTTTTATAGACAAAATTTAAGACACTAATCGTGGTCCATTTTAACAGCAATAGTGGATCTTTTATAGAGAAAATTTAAGACACTAATCGTGGTCTGTTTTAACAGCAATCGTTGGTCTTTAATAGAGAAAATTTAAGACACTAATCGTGATCTGCCTTAACAGCAATCGTAGGTTTATATAGAGAAAATTTAAGACACTAAAAGTGGTGTGTTTTAACAGCAATCGTGGGTCTTTTATAGAGAAAATTCAAGACAGTAATCGTGGTCCATTTTAACAGCAATAGTGGATCTTTTATAGAGAAAATTTAAGACACTAATCGTGGTCTGCCTTAACAGCAATCGTGGGTTTATATAGAGAAAATTTAAGACACTAATCGTGGTGTGTTTTAACAGCAATCGTGGGTCTTTTATAGAGAAAATTCAAGACAATAATCGTGGTCCATTTTAACAGCAATAGTGGATATTTTATAGAGAAAATTTAAGACACTAATCGTGGTCTGTTTTAACAGCAATCGTGGGCTTATACAGAGAAAATTTAAGACACTAATACTGGTCTATTTTGACAGCAATCGTTGGTTTTTATATAGAAAATTTAAGACACTTATTCTGGTCTGTTTTAACAACAATCGTGGGTCTTTTGTAGAGAAAATTTAAGACACTAATCGTGGTCTATTTTAAAAGCAATCGTTGTTCTTTTGTAGACAAAATTTAGAACACTAATCGTGGTTCGTTTCAACAGCAATCGTGGTCTGTTTTAACAGCAATCGTGGGTTTTTATAGAGAAAATTTAAGACACTAATCGTGGTCTGCCTTAACACCAATCGTGGGTCTTTTATAGAGAAAATTTAAGACACTAATCGTGGTCTATTTTACCAGCAACCGTGGTTCTTATATAGAGAAAATTTAAGACACTAATCGTGGTCTGTTTTAACAGCAATCGTTAGTCTTTTATGAAGAAAATTTAAGACACTAATCGAGGTTTGTTTTAATAGCAATCGTGGGTTTTTAGAGAGAAAATTTAAGACACCAATCGTGGTCTGTTTTAACAGCAATCGTGGGCTTATACAGAGAAAATTTAAGACACTAACAAATTTAGCTTATATTTTTTCTAAAACGAATGCTTTTTCGTGTCCTTTTTTGAAAAAAAATATAGAAAGACATTTTTTTCTTTCATTTTATAGAATAACTAACTTATTTTTACTAACAATATTTACGGGTTTTCCAACAAGAGGTGTTATTTTGGTATTCAAAGAAAATTGCGTTTTTTGAGATAAATGATCGGATGTTTATTTCATAATAAAGTGGAAAGTATGCCGTTAATAATGAAAAACAACCTCAGCCAAATGGCCACCACGACCACGCTTACAGGACCATATACTTTCATAAAATTTCCAATAACCAAATCGTAAAGTGGCTGCCCTTTCTCCTCGATAGCCTGACGAATTCAACCTCTGAGATCTTGAGTCGACGCTGGGCTGTTGTCGTAGACCTTATCTTTCACGTGGCCCTAAAGGAAGAAGTCAAGGTGTTAAATCACAAGATCTCAGTGGCTAATTGCGATCACCTTTTCGAGTGATAACACATTTCGGAAACTTATCCCGTAAAAGAGCAATGGTTTCGTTGCTTGTGTGAACGTAGCGCATTCTTGTTGAAAGTAAACGTTGTCCAGATCAATATCATCCAACTCCGACCAAAATACAGTGTAATAGCGTTTGTGGAATGCCCAATTCCAAAGAACGGCGAGGAATGGACAGACCTTGGTTTTCTTCAACACTTTGGGCTACAGCAGCAATATTTTCAGTTGTTCTTGAGCGACGTACACGGGTTTTATTCTTCACATCACTAACTTGTCCCAACAGCTCGAATTTTTCCAACAATCTCTTGTTGGAAAACAATTTAGTTTATAATTAGAATTTGGCTACATAAACAGGTGTTTTTTCTCATCTATGTAACTAATTACCTATAGCTCCTAGAAAAATTTGTTCCAAATACTTCAGATAGCTATTTCTTTAATCTATTGAAAAACAAATGTTGATTTTTTTTTTTTTTTTTTGCAAAATCTAAAACATTTTTGACTTTTATTCAAAATTAGCCCTTTTTTCTTTTTGCTCAAAAGAAATCTTAGGGGTTTTCCTTTAATTCTGTCTTTAGTCGCTTAGTGGGATGCGAGTGGGGAAAAAAAGTCCATTTAAAAAAAGTCAGACCAGTTTTTATTTTGCAAATTTATGACAAGTTGGATGAGATGAGATGAGAAAAAAATACCTGTTTAGACAAAATTTAAAAATTTTGACTCAGAGAGTTCATAGCCGATCATGTTGAAAAATTGTGTTTAAACTACTATACAATAGGACCAACCTTGATTAAAATTTCATTCAGATCGCACAGTGGTTTAGAAACGTTTTTATACCCTACACCACCATAGTGTGGAGGGTATATTTGTGCATATGTATATAGGGAATTCATGTCACTTAATTTTATAATGATCGGTTCATAATTAGTCGTAGCTCCCATAATCACTTTAACGAGCATAAACCTCCTAAAAATGTTGGTATACACATAAAATACAACATAAATAACTTTCATATAGACATTATTTACACCACCTAATTTTATGGTGATCGGTCCTTAATTAGTCATAGCTCCCACATAAGGCCCACATCCGAAAATCTCGGGAACTATTAGAGATATTGTTACGAAATTTTACATGGTTGGACCTGAGGTATTTGGAAAATTTATAAATTTTTTCATATATTTCATGCAAAATATTACTAACATATCAAACGTAAATTCTGAATTCAAACACATACTGACTTAACAGAAAGTTTGGTGTTACACGTTTTGCATGTAATATATGAAAAAACATAAACATTTTTCAAAGGCGCCAAGGTTTGTGGAACTTCTGAGGAGTAAGTAAATGATTTTTATATAAGTATTTGATATTGTTGAAAACCTTAGCACTTGAAGATTGATATTTTAGTAAAACTAAATAATTTTATAAATTTTTGGGACGTTATTTACTTTAAGAACTTAAAAATTATAATATGGTGATTTTCCATGAAGAAAAATATAAAATTTAAATTAATGTAAATTTTTAACGGTTAAAGATATCATAACGAAATTTTGAACTAATATATACTTAATTATCCTTAAATCAACGACATTATAACTTGGGAAATTCTTTATTTTCAAATACCGAAATTCCTAAACCGGGGAAAATGTGTTCCAAATACTGTCCAAGTGTGTCCAAGGTGTTGTGTCGACTTAAGTGAACCAAAATTTACTTATACGCTTTTGCATTAAATTTTCTTTCCGCATCATATAAAAATTGTATATAGTCTCGAAGAAATTTTTTTTCAAAAAAAAAATTTGATCACTAATATAGGTGATATTTTAGAAAAACAATTCGACCCTCCCGAGGTGACCAACTTTGAGGGGCAACGTACTGATCCCCAATAGAGGTAGGAAGCTGAACTGCGAATCAATTTGAAAATGCCTCAGCTCCAACCGTGAGAAATTTCGTAACAATATCTCTAATAGTTTCCAAGATACCGGATTATTTCCAGAGAAAAACGCTTCTAAACCATTGTGGATCGGTAGACATCGGTTGCAATAGTTGTGTCATATGACATAAAAACCCCCATATACATATGTTTTTTAATCGAGCACTGGCTTATATGTAGGGACAATCTCTAGAAAAGAAAATAGTCTACTTCAAAGATAATTTCTAGAAACAACTTTAAAATCTACGATTCATTAGCTTTAATATGAGATCAAAGGAAATTCCGACTAAGAGTTCATAAGTTATTAAAAGTTTTGCTTTAGGTGTTCTGCACACATCTATTAATAAATATGAACTTTGGCAAAAACCAAACTGAAGCGAATTTCGAAATAGTGCAGAAATTCTGGCCATGAAAAGCAATTATACCAATTATCTAATTCAGAAGAGTAAAGGTTAACCCATTTATATTGTCTTTAAGAAATTATTAGTTTTGTCCCTAAAATCTTTGGTCTATTGTTAGTTCTTTACTATAATTATTATTTCTTTGAGACAAAGGTTCATTTCTATCAAACCTTTCTGCACTCTAATAATCCTCTTTAATATATCGTAAATATTTCTAACACATTTGTTTCCCACTGTTCATTGTTCACAAACAAAAAAAACATTGCAAAATATTTACACAAACAACAAGAAAATAAACCATCATTTAAAAGGGTCCAAAATAAAGAAAACCAAACAGCTTCAATTTTATTTTAACATAATTTGCATTGTAACAACATGTTTTCCTCTTATCCTTCCGAGACGCCCACCTTTCTCCATCCCCTCAAATTATTGTTGTTTTTCTTAACAATTTCCAATAGCTATTAAGGTGGTTTTATTTGTAATATTTTTCTTATTTTTTTTTATGCATTTTAAATCGATTTCAATGTATAAACATACAGTACAAAACCATTTTATTTCTAGTGTTTTTTCCTTCATTCTTAATATTTTGCCAAATAATGTGTCCTGAGATTGTGTCATGTTATTTATTGGTTCTCACAAAGTTGAAAAATGAAAGGATAACATAGTTACTGGCTTTTATTCGTTTTCCATCCCCCCAACTCTTCCCATTTTTTCTCTAACAAATATAATTTTATTTTTATTTCATTTTACTGGAATATTGTGTGTGTGCTGTAAAGCATCTTTAGGTGTGCGACAATGTTACGAATTGCCCGTCAAAATGTTTTATTGGCCAGCAATCAATTTATTGTACGTTTAACATCTAATAAAGGTACAAAAACGCACAGACGACGCTCAATAATCGAAGAGAGAAAAAGGTAAGAAGAAAAAAAAAAATGATGTCGTAAAACAGATGAAAAATAATGATCAAAGTAAATTATGTACCACCATTTGTCTGATTGCTATAATTTATCATTTTACAGTGAAAAACATTAAACGTGTTGTGGAAAGTGGTTTAAAGATATCTAAGTAAAAATAAATATGTTTAAACACTTTCAGCTCAAATATGTTTGAAGTTATGTAGAATAAATCAGTATAGTTAGATATTAGTGGGTTCACGTGGTAGCTCACTGCAGTCAAGGAAAAATTACTATGATTCTTATTTAATAAGACCACAACACTCAATTTAATCGATTAAACTAGATCCATAACGTTTTTAAGCGGTTGGGTAACCATTAAATGGCAGATTAATTTCCATAAATATGTTTATTATAATATGTAAATAAATTTTTATAAATAGATGTTACTTTTTTTATTTTTAATGACAACTGCTTTTGTCTGAAGTGGTGTACACATCTATATCATAAATTAATTTTAAAATTGTTAGTTAATTCAATTTAAGCTTAATTAACCGATATCTTAATTCAGAATTTCAGTAGATCATTTAACAAAACCATTCCCAACATAACAAATTCTTTATACCTCTTGAAATGCTTATATTTGAATAAATTCAATTATTGTTGATTTCATTCATAATGAAATTAAGTAATTCATAATAATAAAATTCATAAACCTTTGAATGGTTTCATTTTTGTTAGTTCAAGTCCAATACAAAATTAATGCAAATATTTTTATACCCTACACCACCAAAAACCACTTTCTGAGTCGATTAAACGATGTTGTAGATATTTCAATAAAATTTAGTACATATCATTTTTTCTGCCAAAGGACCACTATCGGTCCATTATTTCACCTAGCCCCCATACAAATGTCCTCACGAAATGAGACTTTATCGGTCATAAAAGTTTAATTTATATAGGTATCTACACAAGTATTTCCCCAAATAAATTTTTTATATACCGAATTTATTTCACCAAATTTTGTTATGATCGGTCCATAATTAGTCATAGCACCCATATAAAACCTGATTCCGATAATCACTTTAACGAGCATAAGTCTACTTAAAATGTTGGTATATACATAAAATGCAACATAAATAACTTTCATATAGACATTAATCACATGACCAAATTTCATGGTGATCCGTCCATAATTTGTCATAGCTCTCATAAAGCCCAATTTCTAAATCGCTCACGAATATAAATTATTGAAATAAAAATGTTTTTGCTCATTTACTTAGTGTAGGGTATTATAAGGTCGGGCTTGACCATACTTTCTTACTTGTTTCTCATTCTTGTTTTGGTTTTAATCGTTTAAAAAATGAATTGAAAACAAGTAAGAAAATATGGTCGGTCAAACGCGACCATATAATACCCTACCATATAATACCCTACACTAATTAAATGAGCAAAAGCATTCTTCTTTTAAAATTTAAATAATTTATTTTTGTAAATGAACTTTGGCACAAGCTTTACATAAACAGTCAACCAGCCAGACGGACGGACATCGTTAAATCGACTCAAAAATTTATTCTGAGTCGATCGGTATTAGGGTGTTCAATCGATTAACCGCAAATCGGTTAACCGATTAATTTTGGTCGGTTAACTGTTCGAATAATTTAAAATTGGCGATTTTCAAATAACAAATAAACCGATTAATTTGTGTCGATTAACCGAAATTTCTTTTTTTTTGCACTTTATATAGAAATATAGTCTTAAGCACACTAATTTTATGTATTAACTCATGAACATTAACTTCTAGCAATAGTTTTTTAGAAGTATAGCACAAAAATTGAAACTAAGGAATTTGGAAATAAACTTTTTTCTAGAATGTACTATGATTATCTTTGTCCTAATGATTCGGAGGACGACTTGATAATAGATGAATCTAAAGACATAACTGAAACGAGTCTTTTATCAGAAACTATTAAAAGTAATCATAATCTAAACAAATACAAAAAGGACTCCAAATATATATATGAGGATTTTATATGAGAAATTGGATATTTTTTATCATGCCTTACTTTTGATTTCCCCAACGTCTAATCAGTGAGAGAATTCTTTCCAAGTCTAGTTTTATTAAAACTGATGAACAAAAATCGTTTAAAAGGAAAACATTTCAATTATATTCTTTTTTAAAAAGCTTATTTCAGAAGATCTCCCTAAAATCCTAAAAAAACTCGCATGTGCATAAAAAAGGTCTCAGATACCACATTTTTGTTTTGCTATTACTTATTTGGTTTTGCTGAATTGCTAGGTTTTATTTGAATTTTATGTTTTTGTTCTTTTTATTAATAAAATTCTTAAATAGGTACACAAAATTCGTTGTTTTATTCTCAATTTAAAATTAAAATAGAAATTACTCGGTTAATCGAATAATTCAAAATTAACCGATTAATAACCGATTAAATCTAAACCCCGATTAATTATATGCTCGATTAACCGATTAAATCGGAAACCCGATTAATTGAATACCCTAATCGGTATACTAATATTTTTCGACGTTACAAACATCAGCACAAACGCATTATAACCTCCCCACTATGGTAGTGTAGAGTATAAAAATTTACTTCAGCCATAGAGAAACATAGAGCGGAAACTAGAAAAAAACTCAAACAAAAAAATTACTTAAAATAATCACATATATGAGTGTTGTTTTTTGTTTTCACATAGTTTTTTCTACTAATACATTCTCGCCACTTAGGTTTCTGACAACTGAGTTAGGTCTTTTACAGAAGAGTTTCCGCTCTATGTCTATTCTCTATGACTTCAGCCTTTATGTAATAGAATTGAGTACAAATTGAATCATTCAATAAATTTTATTAAGCAATTTTGTAATGGATTTGAATTACGGAAAATTTTAATGATTCAATAATGAATTAATGGTGAATAGTGCTTTATTCATGGATTTTTCCCATGGAAACTACTCATGTGTGCACGATTGCATTTGTGGTCGATTGGATATACTTCTCATACCTAAGTGAGCATACAAAATTGAATCCCCTGAGCCATGTAAGATACCTATGGCTTCCACAATTCCTTGAACTTTCAATCAGCATATCGTGAATTTGTTCAATTGTTTCGGGTGTAAAGACCTCAATTGGGAATGTAGAATGCTCGACATCTTCCGTGCTTGTACGGCGAGTTTCCATAGTATTAATCAATCTTAGCCTTGGTTTGAGTAATGTTTCTTTTCCGCAATAAATAATGCTTAATTAGCATACGAAATTCACTTTTTTCCATTTTATCCCCAAGTCACGCGGTAGTCTGCTATCAATGGCTGTCAAACACAAACTTAATGACGCAACTTGTTCAAATTTTGAAAGAAGTCAACTGACAGATGCTTTTTTGACAGGTGCTGTATTGCCCTTTCAATTAAGAGGCGGGAAATTCAAGAAGTCACGGACTTATTGACCCTCCTTGGTATTGGAATTAATTCCCAAAACTTTGAATTCATTGCATTTGTATAACAAATGAACTACTTAGTCTACGAATTAATTCGTAATGACTTCTTTATTGGTAAGGTTACGAAAAGTATTTAATTTGGTTTTGAAAATTAAATTAAGAAATAGTTCTTTCAAAACTTTGGAATTAAATAAATTTTTTTGACTTTGATCAGTTTTCACGAATAGGCGGATTGAGATAGTGTAATGACATTTTGTTGGAATCACTCTGTAACTACCATTACAATCCACACACTTTACTACTTACCAATGTCATTGTCTAAATGTCATTTGTACTTTAGTTGTAAGTTACATTTATAAATTAAACCTCATTCATTCAATAAACGTGTTAATGTAAAGTTCGTCTTTCTCGTGTACTTAATTTGACTCTTATTTAATTTCACAAACCCTAACAAAGGTTATGGGCCCAGCGTGCCAAATAAATTGTTTAAATTAAGTCGGTCGAGTGATAGTCTAAACGTTTTGTATTTTTGTAAAATATATTGTTTTGTATATTTCTGAAAAATGTCAAATTCGATGCAGATCGAAAAATTGAGTGAAAACAACTACCCAAGTTGGTCAATTCACATGCGGAGTCTTCTAATCACGTTGGATTACTGGACGGTAGTTGATGGTGTATGTCCATTAACAGCAACTGCAGAAGAAAAGGCGCATTGGAAATCTTTAGACCAAAAAGCATTGGCTACAATTACACTAAGTATTAAGCCCTCCGAGTTAATACATATCAAAAAATGTAGAACTTCTAGAGAAGCATGGGAAAAACTTAACTCCGTTTATATAGCCAAAAGTCCTGCTCGAAAGGTGAATTTGTTTAAAAAATTGGTTCGTTTTAAAATCCAAGATTCTGCTGGTTACACGCAACAAATAAACGAATTTAGTAACTTGGTTGAATCATTAAAAGAAATCGATGTATCTGTCCCTGATGATTTTATTAGTATTTTGCTGCTTTGTAGTCTCCCCGATGACTTTGAGAGTTTTATTGTAGCTGTCGAAAGTAGAGACCAATTACCAACAATAGATCAATTGAAGGTCAAAATATTGGAAGAACATCAACGTCGTGGCGAAAAAGTTATTGTGGGTGAAGAGCACGTTTTTGCGGCGAATTCAAAATATAAAGAAAGACTTAAGAATAAGAACCAATCAACCAAGAAATATAACAATGTGAAGTGTTATTCATGCGGGAAGAGAGGACATATCAAGTCGGAATGTAACAAGAAAGAAATCGTGATGAGTGTAAGAGAATGTGTCACTAACTCAAATGATAATGATTGGATAGTCGACAGCGGAGCCTCATCACATATGAGTGGAAATAAAAAGTTGTTCTCTTTATTAAAAGAGCATAAACAAAAAGTAACTACAGCTTCAGGTGATTGTGTATATGCAGAAGGCATAGGTAATGTAATTTTAAAATCGGAGTTTACCGACATTACACTATGCAATGTTCTCTTTGTACCGAAGTTAAATGCTAATTTTTTATCTGTGAATAAAATAATTAAGCATGAAAACAAAGTGTATTTTTCGAAAGAGAAAGTAATTGCAAAAACAAAATCTGGTGAGATGATTTTTAAAGCTCAATGGAAGGATGGAATTTTTACAACAAAATTTCTGTCAAATGAACCAAAAGAAAATGTGATGATGGCAAAATACAAAACAGAAAATTGTGACATATGGCACAGAAGGCTTGGCCATGCAAATATTCGTGATTTGGAAAAAATGTCTAAATTTGAAATTGTCCGTGGATTACATATTAAAGAAATAGAAAATGTTTCTTGTGTAACATGTGCTATGTGTAAGATTACGGTTCAACCTTTTACAAGTTATGGTGAACGTTTTACTAAAAATCCATTGGAATTAGTGCACACTGATATATGTGGTCCGATGAGGATTCCAAGTGAAGGAGGTTCGCGGTACTTTATATCTTTCATAGATGATTTTTCCCGGTTTACAACTATATATTTCCTGAAAAATAAATCTGATGCTTTGGCAGTATTTAAAGATTTTCACATAAACGCAGAAAGGCAGACAGGGTTAAAACTCAAAACCTTACGCAGCGATAACGGTTGTGAGTATCTGAGTAATAATTTTCAGTATTATTTATCGTCAGCAGGTATAATGCACCAAACAACAGTGTGTTACACTCCGCAACAGAATGGCGTTGCGGAAAGGGCAAACAGAACACTGGTAGAGATGGCCCGTTGCTTACTAATGGATTCTGGTCTGCCACACACATTGTGGTCTGAAGCGTTAAACACTGCAACATATCTCAGAAATCGCTGTCCTACGAAAGTGTTGAATAATTGTACCCCGTACGAGTGTTGGTTTGGCCGTAAGCCTAGTGTGTTTCATTTGCGTATATTTGGTTGTCTGGCTGTAGCTTTAAACAAAAAACCTGGTCGTTCGAAACTCAACCCAAAAGGTAAAAAATATACGTTTGTTGGTTACGCGAACAAAACAAAAGGTTATCGTTTGTACGACAATGAAAACAAAACAATTGTTGTTGCTCGTAGTGTTATTTTCTTTGAAGATTCAATCTCTCAGTCACCTGATATTGGCGAAAATGGAATCAAAACAAATATAGAAAACAATACTGAGGATTTCTTTGACATTGAATTTAATAAGAGTGCGAATGTTGTAACAGAACAACAAAGCTTGCCAAATGTTGATGATGGTCAAATAGTTGATAGAGTTGATAATCAAGAAAGTTCAGAAGATGAAAATTATAACATTCAAGCTGGTGCAAAACGTAAGAGAGGAAGACCACGGTTAGAAAAAACTGGAAAGCGAGGTCGCCCTAAAAAGCTTTATGTCGTTGACAATGTTGATACGTTGAATGAGCTAACAGTAGTCAACGAAGATCCCAATACTGTGCAGGAGGCAATGCAAGGCGAAAATGCAAATTTTTGGAAAGATGCCATGAAATCTGAGTTCAACACGTTACAAAACAACAACACATGGGAGCTAGTGGAAAAACCCAATGATAAAAACGTTATAGGCTGTAAGTGGGTTTTTGTTACAAAAAGAAACTCATTGGGAAAGGTTGAAAAATATAAAGCTCGCCTTGTGGCACAAGGATTTTCCCAGAAATATAATATAGATTACACCGAGACCTACTCCCCTGTTGCAAGATATTCTGCAATACGAATGCTACTTGCTATAGCTGTACAGAAGAAATATTTGGTAAACCATATTGATGTTGTTGCAGCCTATTTGAACGGAGAGCTACAAGAAGAGGTATACATGCGCCAGCCACAAATGTTTTTTGATGAAAGTTATCCAGAGAGGGTCTGTAAGCTAAAAAAGTCTCTTTATGGGCTGAAACAAGCCGGTAGAGATTGGTATCGTAAAATAAATCAAATACTTATTGATCTCAATTTTATACGCTGCAAGGCTGATAATTGTTTATATACAACGCATATGGATGGAGAGCTGGTGTTAATAGCCATATATGTGGACGACATACTTCTGTCATGCTCATCTGACAAAACAATGAAAGAAGTTGTAGCGAAACTTAACGAACATGTTGATGCAGTGGACAGAGGTCCAGTGAAATACTACTTAGGTATGGAGATAGAAAGAGATGGACTGAGAGGAGCAATAAAAATCCATCAAGCCAAATATACAAGCGATCTACTTCAACAATGGAAAATGGCAGATAGTAAACCATCAAATACCCCTTTTGTTGGTGGTACTATTTTAGAAAAATGTAATAAAGAAGGTTGCAGTGGTTATGAAGCAAAGACTTATCAGTCTCTAATCGGATCGTTGATGTATTTAGCTGTCATATCTCGTCCAGACATTGCTCATATTGTGTCCAAGCTGTCGCAGTTCAACACACACCCCGAAAAGGAACATTTTTTAGCAGCCAAAAATGTCTTAAGATACCTTAAGCACAAACCAAAAGGTACGTTATGTTATAATTCTACTAATAGTTTAGTCTGTTATACAGATGCGGACTGGGGCTCGGATAAAAATGATCGAAAGTCATTTAGTGGTTTCATTCTGTTCCTGGCTGGTGGACCAATATCCTGGGAGTCTAGGAAACAAAATATTGTATCCCTAAGTACCATGGAAGCCGAGTACGTCGCAATGTGCCAAGGAACTAAAGATGTAGTATTCCATCGAAACATTTTGTCCGAAATTGGTTTTCCAGAGTACACTAAAACGCCAACAACAATAATGTGTGACAATCAGAGTGCCATGTTCCTTGTACAAAATCCAGTAGCACACAAAAGAAGCAAGCATATAGATATACGCTATCATTATATTCGTGAAAAGTTCGAGTCGAATGAAATTTGTATTCAGTATATTAGTACCAATGAAAATATTGCAGATTTGTTTACTAAATGTTTAGGAAAAGAAAAACATATAAAATTCTGTAATATGATGAATATCACTTTCTAAAGAAAATTGAACATTTTTATGTAAAGTATTTGGATTGAGAAGGAGTATGTTGGAATCACTCTGTAACTACCATTACAATCCACACACTTTACTACTTACCAATGTCATTGTCTAAATGTCATTTGTACTTTAGTTGTAAGTTACATTTATAAATTAAACCTCATTCATTCAATAAACGTGTTAATGTAAAGTTCGTCTTTCTCGTGTACTTAATTTGACTCTTATTTAATTTCACAAACCCTAACACATTTTTTATTAAAAATAAGATAATATTTTTAGAAACATTTTTGGACAACTATTAAAGAAGTTATTCAGGGTAAAAAACGAACATTTCAAAATTAAAACTTAAAAATTTTTTTTGGTATATGAGAAAACTTTCAAAAGTAAACAAAATTTTCTTTAGCTTTCTATGTGATGTACAGCAATGTCTACTTTTAGTCTTTGGGTCAGGATCGTCGAACTTGTTCGATCTTGTCGCGCTGTTTCAATGATATGCATTGATAACTCTCGGTTTTTGCATGCTCACTATCCAGCTGCTGATGTACGTGAAGTCCCCTTCTATATTTAGATTAACTGCTAATAGCTGTTTATTGTTGGAATTCATGGGATCTGTCAATTGTTTCTTCTACAAGAAAAAGTTTGCCCTTTAGCAGCCGCAGCGCTAACCCTCTCCCTAACAGATGACATGATTTTTGGATGGCTAATAGGGTGTCAATTATTCGAGTTTTATTATAATCGAATAAAAATTCATAATTTTTGTATTATTCGAGTTATCGATTAATTTTCAAAATGTCTTAGGTCAAAATTTAAAAAAAAAAAATCAATGAATACGGCTAAACCACTTAACGTATAACAATAAAAATTGTATTAAAGTACCTTTTGAACAAATGTATTATAAATTATATATACCTGACCTAAGTCTCAAGTAGTCACAAGGTTTCTGTTTTCAAGTTAGGTTTCATAATGTTCTGATATTGATGAGTTAATCGAAAATCGATTGGAAACTGAATGTAGAAAGTAATTCTAATCAAGTTTTCCATGCAATCAACTTGGATTCAAATTGCTCTGAATTAGTTTCGTATAAACTTTTTTTTTTAACTATTATGATTTTTTTTAATTTTAACTGAATTATAAATTTATAGGACTATTCAGTTAATCGTCAAGTATTGATGGAATAAAATTATATTCTAAATTGAAAAATATAAGAGGGGCCTCATGTAAACGCCTTTCAAACGTGCAATCTGTGCATCTTTACACTCTCGCAAATCAACTGTCAAAAAATGTATGGAAATTCGTAGGCACAACTCCGATAAGTTTGCGCGACAATTTAGTCTCGTGAACTTGAATTTATTGTGCATTTGATTTGATTGTGTAACTTTGGAACATAATGATTGGATTGAATGGCAATGTGTATGGAATCATGAACCAACAGCTAGAACATAAATAAAATCTTCCAAACTATGTATATCATCGTTTGTTCCAAAGATTTAACTTTCATTCAACATTTTAAGAATTTAAATTTATACAATTTGAAAAATTTTTTTTCGCAGCTTTTGTTGAATTTATTGTTATTTGACATTTTTAACAAATATAAATTTTCTGTTTGAAAAGGTGGGTTCATGAAACACGTCGCGCAAATTTGCACATTTACACATATATATATATATATATATATATATGTATTTTTCCTCGCTTATTCGAATCATTTTTATTCGACTGACAACCCTAATGGCGAAT
This sequence comes from Calliphora vomitoria, assembly GCA_942486065.2. Lineage (NCBI taxonomy): Eukaryota > Metazoa > Arthropoda > Insecta > Diptera > Calliphoridae > Calliphora > Calliphora vomitoria. The sequence goes on along the minus strand of OW818030.2, from coordinate 107,892,088 downwards.
TCTTCATGGAAGCGGGTTTTATGTTTAAATCATTTTTTTAGTTTCTCGCTCACCTTTCTTTTCTGCATCTATGATGCACATTTAAAAATGTTGCCCATTTTCAATATCAATCATTTCTGATCAACAAATTCGTTCTTTCAACAGGAAGACGGATGAACATATTCTTAGAATTTTATAAGGATCCAAAATATGTCTACTTTTCTTGGGTTTACGACCAATACTTCGATATGTTACAAACCAAATAACGAAATCAATTTAAAAAAAATGAGTCTACATAAAGCTCAATTAATGATTAAACTTTCATTTTCCTTTATTCATGTTCTTATGTCGCGTTCTTGTACCTAATAAAGTGGCTGAAAATTACAATGTTTTATGTTTGGACTGAATTTACATAAAGTTACTGCATACACTAATCACACTAAATATTTTACTTTGATTTTCAAAATGTGTCTTGTTCGCTATCGTTAGTGTATCATTTCGAAAAGAAGTTGAAACATTGATGTTAATGATACCCATGAGAATATCATTTTATACTTTGATGACATACAACTGTAACAATTCGATAGACGACAACAGTTTTATTGTTGAAATATTAGCGATATGGATATTTTAAATACTTAGTTTTAAATAAGTTTAATTTTAGTAATTGATAATTATAATTTCATAGCAATATTTCTCTATTAACTGTCAAACTGCATCAATATCACCAATACAATATCAAATACTATTGGGTGTCTGGCTTACAAATGCGGGATTTTTTAAAATTTTTGGCTTTTATTTTGAAATATTTGTACAATATAAATTTATTCAAAGTATTGACCATTCCCATATATATGGATTCCGAGCCAAAAAACTGCTCATCTTTTGAGGCCAAGAACGATTCAAGCCAATATCGGATACTGTGTTCCAAAGTGCAACGTATCCCAGAAAGAACGTTCTGCATCGATCGAAACAAATAGTAGTCGTACGAGGCATGGTCTGTCCTATAAAGCGGATAAGGCAAAACATCCCAACTACTTCATTATAAATAGTTTTCAATAGGTATTGCAAAATTTGGCCGAGCGTTTTTATGATGGGCGGCATATTCTGGGCGCCTTTTGGCCAATATAATGGTCTGGTTAGATTTCAGAAGCTCATAATAGATAGCACTCTTTTGCTCCCATCAAATACAGAGAATTACCTTAGCGCAATGGATATTTGGCTTTGGTGTCGATTCGGCTGGTTGGCTGGATTCACTTACGATGTCTTACATCGCAAGTTATGATCCAGTGTACAAATTATTTTATTTTATAGCGTTCAAGCATCATTTCGGACTGGAAAAATCGTACTTCAAGGTCTCTTAGCTTTAATTTATGGTATGGAACCAATTTCGCTGCTTTTGGATGAATACTGCTACTCACAAACGTTTTGAAATAGCTTGAGTAGCTCCAATGATTTCACAAGCTTTTATTGAGTTTGATAACAATCTACATGGAGTAATGCCGTCAATTCTTGGTCTCCAAACCTTTTTGGTTTGAAAAATCACCAATTCTGAGCCCAACGAACCATCTCTCGCACGTTGAAACCGATTGAACGCATTGACCATAAGCTTTGGTATTTAATCGGTGTGCTTCAGCAGCACTTTTTTCAAATTCAAGAAGTAAAGCAAAACTTCCCGCATATGACGCTTTGTTGGTAAAAAATTCAGTAACTAAGTGAGTAATGCAATCTTCAGATACCCTTCGCAATTACATATAAGTTATTGTAAACAAAAACCGCGTTCAAAAGATATGACATCTATTGTAAATGCCGCATTTCTAAAGGTAGAGTCACACATGGCAAATATTTAACGAACAAGACGTAACAACTAAATAAAATATATTTTATTACTTTCATTTATTTCAAAAACTCATTTTACAATTCAAAACAAGTATTTAGTTTTATTTTATTTGATGTTGATTAATCTTACAAAACACTTGTAACAAACGTCAAACAAATCTGTGCTAAAAAAAATTGGTTACACTTTATCAAATCAAATATCAATATATCAAATCAAATTGTTCAATTTTGTTAAACAAAAATTACAATATCGCCACAATTTCATTCACTATCTACGTGATTTCAATCAAAATCCTAAACAAAACAGCAGAGATAAACCTAAATTAAAGATTTAAATTGCATATAACATACAAATAAATAGATTCCCATAAACTTAAATACAAAATGTCTAAAAAAGTCAGCATTGAGCAAAAGGTCATTTCACCCATATCTAGACTAAATGGCGTCGACAAATTACAATATCCATACAAATATCTAAATACACAATCAAACATTGAAAATTTACCGTCATACTAAATTAGTTTTTTTTCCCCCTTTTTGTTGGCTTAAATCTTGTAGATATGTACGTATTTGAATTTTTTCAAACATTGTTTGCCATAAGTAAATCTATTTTAAAATGCATACAGATATTTACTTTAACAACAATGTATGCGCCATAAACCAACACAAGAAAAAAATTTACAGAACAGAAAAATAAAAACCCGAAAAACCCCGAATCTTTGGCCATACTTAGAGTTTACATTGTTTAGGATGTAAGGCTATAGTAAATGGGTGTTGTATGTATGTGTGCTAGTGTAAACCACTCATACAAACAAATATGTTCATGATGTTTATTGTTTATATAGACATCGTTGCCAAATCTACCTTTCATGGAGTATGTTTTTTTTTTTTTTTTCTTCTTATTTCGGTTTTTTTCATCTTGCTTTTCATTTGGCTGTTACTGACTAGATTCGGCTTTAAACTGCAATTTGTTTGGCACTCAAAAGCCAATATGTAGTCCATATTGTGCTGTTTATTTTTTTTTTCTGTTTTTCCCAGAAAAAGAACAAAAATTAAGAAAATCCCCAACTTTGCCAAAAGACCTGTAAGCGATGTAGTCGTCATCATTATTGTCGTTAGTTCTACTCGTTTAATTCAGTTTGTATAGAGTGGGAAACAAAAATATTGTGGGCAAATTTGTTTGCACTGTGGGTCAATGAACTTCTGTTAAATACCTACAAATTTCAGTTAATGGTAGCGACATAAAACAATTTTAAGTGAAAGTAAATTCTACTTAATTTTCATTCATTTTGATTATAGTTTTCTTAAATTTATGAAGAATTCATATGGGAAACTATCTGATTTTAAAAAATTGGGTGTATGACTTAAAACTGCGAAATTTTAAGCTTTTATTTTAAGGCATTTTGTATAATATAAATGTATAAAGAACTGGCCATTGTTAGCTATGACCTTTTCTCATCTTTCTGGCAAAATATGGATTCCGTGCCAAAAGAAGTGCTCATCTTTTGAGGACAAGAACGAATCAGCCAAAGAGAGCGCTTCAGTTCGATCGAAACAAATAGTAGTCGGACGGGTCACTGTCTGGACTAAAAATCGAGTGAGGCAAAACATCACAACCACTTCATTCTAAGTACTATTTAACATGTTCTTCAATTGCGGTTTTATATTTATTGAGATTTTATATTTAGCCGTATATTCTGGGGCTTTTCGGTCGATGCTCGCATCAATGAATCAGCTGCGTTTAGTACAGTTTTGCTATGATGGTCTGATCAGATTTGAGCAGCTCATAACAGAGGATCCTTTTGCTTCCACCAAATATAGACCATTTCCTTAGCGCCTTAGATATTTGGCTTTGGTGTTGATTCGGCTGGTTGGCAGGGCTTTACGTACGACCTCTTACGATTCTTGTTATTGTAATGGATCAATTTTTCATTGCAAGTAATGATTCGGTGCAAAAATGATTTTGTTTTTAGCGATCAAGCATAATTTCGGACATGCAAAATCATCTTTCATGATCGTTCGGCTTCAATTCGTAATGTCTCTGCTTTTGGATAGAGATGATATCTGCAGCTTTGTTTTCATTTTTGTAATTCGTAATATATCTTATTTTAAACCATAGTGCCAGAGCTTGTAAACATAAAATAAAAAGACTGCAAAAACTAAAACATCAATAGCAAAACAAACAATACAATAGAAAAATAAACAAAACGGAAAAACAAAGATTCTGCCTTACAAGACGATCAGACTAAAAAACGATGATTACTACTACAATTGTTTGACAACAAAAGCAGTATTAGGAATTGTACTCGTTCGTATTCGCAGTAGCAGTGGACTTTTGTTAGTAGAGCGAGGCAGCAGCAGCAGTAGCATTAACTGCACAAGAATTTTACAAGGATCATATTGTGTGTGATTGTGAAAGTATGCAAATATTTTTGTTTTCCTTAAATGTCTCGGTATTTGTGTACGAAAAATAGACTCGTGTCTATGTACATGTAAACAATACTCTTTTTTTTAGGATGCTTTTGTATAAGTGTGTGCTTTTTGCATCCTGTGTACAATGTGTACTCGTACACAATTGTTTAAACAACACAACTGAATAAATTTTAATGCAGATTTTGGCAGCAGCATTTATTGAAGTTGGCCAACACAATTGTTTTACAAATTTTTCGTTTTCCATATATATTTTGGCTGGCTTTTTGTGTATGTGTCTTGAAACTTTGTTGTTCATTTATTTTATGTTTTGTTTGGCTTATTTTTAATTTATTATTCTTTATTTATATTAAAATTATTTAACGAATATTGAATTTAGTTTTATAATTATGATGACATTGTAGAAATCGGTCAGCCAAAAATCTTTCTACAAGGCATCGAACCTCACCTGTTCCAAATTTGTTAAAACTTAGTATCTGTGTACTTATGGTCATATAAAAATTTGCCGCTGTTCAAAAAGTTTCCATCTGCTTTGGAAACGTATTTTTTAATAATTCGGTATATTTTGAACTATTGAAGATATTGCTTTACAGTTATTCAGCTTCGTTGGTGGAATGGGGGCAGGTGTTTCATAAAGTTAATCACCATGGGTATCAAATTTTTAAACAAAAAACCCATTTATAATTAGAATAAGCTGAAATTTAATATATAAATAGTCCTTGAGAAGATCTACAAAAAATCAGCTTACATATTATTCTTTAGGAGCTCCACAAACCGTGCCCCTTTTCAACATTTTTAAGTTTTATCTGAATATGTCTGAAAAGTAAAGTACATTGAATATGTAAGTACATATGTATACACATGCAATATATGTTTCGGAAAATCTAAAGGCTTCATTGGTATATGAATGTATGGACGAGGGTTTAATGGAGGCACTTTTTATAAAAGTTAAATTAGCTAATTCAACATATATTGTTGTTGGCGTTATTTATTTGCCTAGGTGGGCAATTTTGCTAGGTGTGAAGACTTATTGGCGGATATTGCTGCTAGATATGGGAATATTGTTGTGGTCGATGATTATAATACGGACTTGTTTAGTAGGGGAGACCAAGTTAGGGACATCTGTGGTCGATTGAACTTGACTTCTGTTCACAATTCTTTACCGACTCATTATGATGCTACACATTCGAGTAATCGTTAATAGACTTTTTCCTGGTATTTGATATTGGCTCAATAGTGACGAAAGACAATGCCAATTACCGTTTTTAAATTCATATATTTATATTCTTCATTTAATTTTATAACATACAATATTGTAAATGATTTTGAGTTTAGGGGTTACAGATCGTTTAACATTGAACGGTGTTGCTTCGATATTAGTTCATTAGATTTTAAGCCAATGCATAATATTTTGGAAATCGATGGTAAGGTGGATTTCTTTAATAGGATTATTTTGGATCTTTTTGAGCGACATGTTCCTCTTAGAACTTCTAGGAGATATGATAATGGATATTGGATGCGATGTAAGGAGGTGCGTATTGCGCAAATCAATAGAAATCTAGCTTATAGAGCATACCTTGAGGAGCGCACTCAAGTAAAATACTAAATTTTCAGTGTATATAGAAACAAGGCAAAATCAACTATTAGAAGGCAGAGAAGAAAGGCATGTTCTTTTCTGGGGGTAGCACAAGACAGTTATGGCGAAAACTCCGTGAAATTGGCGCCACTAAACCTAATGATAATTTTTCATCGGAAATATTATAAAATAACTTTAATGAATATTGTATTCTCCCTGAATTGCCCTCTTCGGTGGATTCCTCTGTCGATTTTACACGATTTTTGTCATATCATGGTTTTTCATTTAAAACTGTTGACTGTAACGAAGTTTATGAGTGCATGAATCAAATTGGGTCTGATGCTATTGGTGCAGATATTATCCCTTTGAAATTTATTAAACTTATCTTTCCATTAATTTCGAATCAAATATTACACATTTTGAATACAGTCTAAATTCCCTCGACAGTGGAAAATTAGAAGGGTGATACCTATTTCCAAAGTTAGTAACCCATTTAATTTATCCGATTATCGACCCATTAGTGTGCTGAGCTTTATGTCCAAAATACTGGAAAATATCTTGATGTCACAAATGCAATGTCATTTAAATATTGGAAACTATATTTCACGATTTCAATCAGGTTTTCAGTCCAACAACACAAACGCTGTAATCGAGAATATAAGACATTATATGGATGTTAAGCTATCGCCGATACTTATGTTCTTGGACTTCAGTAAAGCATTTGATGCATTGAATCAGAATGTTTTGGTAAGAAAACTATATAATCAATTTAATTTTAGTAAATCTGCATGCAAACTAATGTTTCCTTTCTTATCTGAGCGCTCACAATATGTTGAATGGAAGGGAAATATTTCAAGAAGTTTGCGCACATTCAGGGGTGTCCCGCAAAGTTCATTTGTACACGAATGATATATTTATGAATATTTACTTTTCCCAATGTTTTATATATGCGAATGACATTTAGCTTCTTGCTGTAAATGAAGATTATGATGAGACTAGTTTTGAACAAAATATTAACGCAACTTTTTAAAGCTGAATCCTTTGAAAACAAAGGCAATGTTCTTCTCGCATGCTGTTCATAGGATACCACAACTTCTATTGAATGACGTGAGTATTCATTATGTTGATCACTGCAAAGCATTGGATTTTTTTTTAGATTCCAAACTAGATTTTGGCTTATATATAAATTATATTTTTTCGAGGGTAATAGGCACATTGAGAAGATTGTATGCGGTAGGTTTCTTTCTACCTTTTGAAATTAGGAAGAGAGTTGCCTTGTCTTTATGTCTACAAATATTCCTAAATGGTATAGAGTTTTATTCTGGCACTTCTTGGCTTAATATTACTAGGCTAAAGCTTTGCTTTCATAGAGTAGTAAAATATATTTTTAGACTCATACTCCGCGATCATGTTTCAATATTCAGTAGAACGTTGTTAGGTTGTGACTTTAATAACTTTATTTCAGTAAGAATGATGGTTATGTTTTACAAATTAATGCAAACTGGTAGCCCAAAATATCTGGTCGATAAATTCATCTTTGGGTGTTCATCCAGGACAAATACTTTAGTAATTCCTTCCCATTCATCCCTCATAAAGGGAAGATCATTTGTAGTGCGAGTGCCACGAATATGGAATACTGTTATACCATACCAAGAAAGGCGGTTTTCGCATAAAGTGGATGAATTTCGAAAAATTTTATTGGAAAATTTGTAAAACATCTAATTAAATATGATAATTAAACCAACCAATGGTTCGATTAATAACCTTTTACATAATGTAAAATTGTACTATATTTATTCTTTGTATCTTTGCGGGGGGACTTAACTTTAATTTATGTACTACTACCTTGACCCGGTGCGCTTCGCTACCCCTGTCGTAGTCTATGTTGGAAATTTCAATAAAATCGTTTCGGCCGTTTAGTAAAATGTACCAATTTTACCGGTTTTCCCCCAGTTCACCCCTTCCTGGTCCAAGTATTGAAAAAAGTTATACCCTATTGATGCTCAAACAAACAAACAAACAAACAAACAAACAAACAAACAAACAAACAAACAAACAAACAAACAAACAAACAAACAAACAAACAAACAAACAAACAAACAAACAAACAAACAAACAAACAAACAAACAAACAAACAAACAAACAAACAAACAAACAAACAAACAAACAAACAAACAAACAAACAAACAAACAAACAAACAAACAAACAAACAAACAAACAAACAAACAAACAAACAAACAAACAAACAAACAAACAAACAAACAAACAAACAAACAAACAAACAAACAAACAAACAAACTTACAAAGACATTTATATATTTATATAGATTATATAAATTTTTATATTTACTGTAAATAATTGAATAAGGTAATTTTAAATAACTGAATTGTGTTGCCAATTATTAACGTGACATAAATTGGCTCTAAGGGCTTAATGTCATTCGGAAATAAATAAAATAAATAAAAAAAAACGTTAACATTTTTGAAAGTGGACAAGGTTTGTAGAGCTTCTGAATAGGCCTTTTAATAAGTATTTCATATTGGTAAAAACCTTAGGATTAAAGATTGATATTTTAGTTAAATGTAGTAATTTTATAAAGTTTACTGACGTCAATGATTAATTAATGTAAATTTGTAACAGGTAAACATATCATAACAAATAACGAAATTCCTAAAACGAGGAAAATGTGATCCGAAAACTGAGTTCTTTTTTTTACCATGTGATAGTAACAATATATAGTCTTACATGTTAGTAATCATCGACTAATAGCGCTCGCCGTTGACGGTGATGGGCTGGTCAACTTAGTTCTCATAGAAATAACTCCCGATAATGTCACCAGCCTAAAATCCACCAAAAATGTGATGAACTGAACGCTCCTAGATCTCATGTAGATTGGTAACGTCCCTAATACGTCACTTTTGTTTGTTGACATATCCATTCAATGGAGGGCATTTTATTGATATGTATTTGTATAAGAGAATATAGGAAAATTTTAATACCATATCTCCGGAACCACTTGGCCAATTTCGTGCAAACTCAATTTCAAAAATCAGATAATGCAGTTTTGTAGAGAAATGTTTAAATATGAAATGTGCGCTTATAGTTTTAAGAAAAATTGTATTTTATTTTTTTAAAAATTTAAGTAAAGTCCAGCGTTGTTAAGCAAAAATGTACTTATATTTTCACGCAATCCAATGGTTTATATATGTATAATTTTCCTTGTAATACTATTTACCTTTAACATATTTTAAAAATATAGCATTTCTCCTTTAATAAATAAAAAAAAATATGGGAATATCATAAACCATTAAGAAGATATGCTCAAATCTATAAGCATCTAAAAATTATTTTATTTTTGATTTTTCATGGAAAAAATACAATGTAGCCCCACTTCAATTAAATGTAGACCCACTTTCGATTAAAAAAAATTAGTTCTCGGAAATTTTTGGAACAGGATCAAAACTTAACATTTTTTTCGAATGATAAACGAAATATCAAAAAAATGCTTACCTATGTATGGGTGGGCGTTAACAATTTCTGTATTTGGTGGGACCAAAACTATCCTATCTATTATGAGCGGCTGAAATCTGGCCAAACCTTCACAATGAATATCTACAACTGATTCATTTGAACCCAGCTTTGGCCGAAAAGCACTCAATAATATTATTCCAACAGGACAACGCTAGGTCAAATGCTGCAATATGTATTAAAAAGTATTTAGAAAGATGTTTAGCCACACCCGCGTTATAAACTAGATCTTGCCCCTTCCGACTACTATTTGTCTCGATCGATACAGAAGGCAAGCTAGTCATACAAATTTTGAAAATTCAAATAAAAGTTATCTGATTTTGCTAAACATGTCTGCATTTGAGGTGTTATTTTGAATCACCCAGTATTTCGGTAGCTGTCACTTTTGCAGCTTTTATTCTTTGACATTTGACAAGACGAAACTACGCCATTACTAAAAATGGAACGATACCCGCTTCAACAACGCATTGAAATTATTAAACTTCACTACAAAAATGGTGAAAATCTTGCAGTCATAGTTCGCAAAACTAAAGCATTTTTGGGTCGTCGTGAAGCACCTTGTCGGAGCGCAATACAGAAATTGGTGGAAAAATTCGAGCTGTTGGGACAAGTTAGTGATAAGAAGAATAAAATCCGTGCACGTCACTAAAGAACACTGAGAATATTGTTGCTGTAGCCCAAAGTGTTGAAGAAAACTCAGGTTTGTCCATTCCTCGTCGTTCTTTGGAATTGGGCATACCACAACGTCATTACACCGTAATTTGGATGATATTGATCTGGACAACGCTTACTTCCAACAAGACGGCGCGTGCCACACAAGCAACGAAACCATTGCTCTTTTACGGGAAAACTTTCCGGACTGTGTTATCCCTCGAAGAGGTGATCACAATTGGCCACCGAGATCTTATGATTTAATACCTTGCGACTCCTTTATTTGAGGCCACGTGAAAGATAAGGTGTACGCCAAAAGCACAGCATCGATTCAAGACCTCAAAGATAGAATTCGGAGGCCATCGAGGACATAGGGCTGCCACTTTGTGATTTGGTTATGGAAAATTGCATGAAAAGGATATGGTCCTGTAAGCGAGGTCCTGGTGGCGATTTGGCTGATGTTGTTTTTCATTATTAACAGCATACCTTCCTCTTTATTATGAAATAAACATCCGATCATTTATCTCAAAAATTGCAATTTTTCTTTGAATATCAAATCTGTATAACGGAAAACAATACTACATCCTGGGAATCAAAAAAGTGGAAAGTCAGTAAAAGACGCAGTAATATAAGTGCCTTTATTTTTATGCACATCTTAAAGAAACACAGCGATTATTATACTTTTGAGCAAAAAGTTAAATTTAGAGAGAAAGTGCAAGTAAACCAAACTAACAGTAAATTGTCCATGTAAAGCAAGAACTTCTTAGAGCTACAGTGATTTTTTTAATATTCATAAATTTTATATGTCACAATCGGTCTTCTCAATTATGCTTTAAATTAGTTGATTAAAAACACTGCAAAGTTTAAAATGCCAATAGTACTTTATTGAGTGCTCTGAATATTTCATATTATTTAGCAACCTTTTAAATAAAAATCATTTAATTTCTTTTAGAAAATTTCTGTTTATTTTAATTAAATTGAAGCACAATTTTCCACTTTTAAAAATTCAATGTCTACACAATTCTGTTGCCAAAAACAACAAGCAAACAAATACTCATCTACACAGAGATGCAAAAACACTCACACTTACACACATACACATAAATTTGCTCATAAAAGCATTTAAAATATCCTTAAAACAACAACTACCACTACTATAAACAAACAGCACAGAAAAAGCTACAACAACAACAACAATGAGGAAATAAAATTGCTGTAGTATTTTGCCATTAATTGTTTTGTTTATACTGATTTTTCATTGTTTTACACAAAAAAAAAAAAGAATAGAGCAAAATATAAACAGCAAAAAAAAAAAAAAACGCCAGCTGTTCTTCAAAAACAATGTTGGATGACTCTCTGTTGTACATGTTTATCCGAGTGTGTATATTGTATGTAAGTGTGTTTGTGTATATCTCTGTTCGGATTGGTTTGTAGGTTCTGCTCCATTTTTGCGCAGACTTGTGTGTAGCGTAGAGCTTTTGTTTTATGTCCTAATTGCCTTTGTGTCAGAGTGTTTTAGCAATTATTTGTGATTCTCCATTGCTCTTTGGCAGTAGATTCAATTTATTTATGTTTATTTAACATCGTTTTTTCATTTTCTTTTTTTTTTCTTTAAACTTTTTTTCCTTTATACTTGGTGCTCGCTTTAATTTTAGATATGAGAAAAGTTACAAATGGCTACAATGAAAACTAATTTAGTTGAATATTTTAAAGGGAGCTGTTAATTTTGTTTATTAACAGGTAAGATGTCTTATTCTTTGAAAAAGGTGTGCAAAATTGTAAACGATTGTTAAAGAACAACAGAAGAATGTAGTGTCTGGAAAGTCTTCCAAAATTAAAATTGAATAAGCCAAAGCTACTGTAGATTGAAGTTAGTGAATTTCTTTAAATAGAAAAAAGTACTTATTTTAAATTGGGATGCATTTTTCTATAGTAAACATTGCACTAGTAACTATTCTTTAAATAAAATTCTTAGAACTTTTTGTTAAATAAATCACAACAAATTCAATGGAATGTCCAAAATTTTGGATCTATTTTTTTAAAAACTTCATGGAATTTAATGTTTTAAAATTATTTCTTGCATATGGCTTCTGTTATCGCGCCTTATAAGCGCAATCCTGTCGGTCCAATTGTGAACCACTTTTTCGAGCATACTTATTTCGGCCATAGTGCGTCGAATGTTGGTATCTAAATGATAAATCGTTGTTGGTTTATCAGCATGGACCAGTAGTCCAAAGGTATCAAATCACATGAACGAGGTGGCCAATTCCATTTCTCGAGATAATTCGTCAGTTTGTTGAGTCAAACGTTTGGCTTACGCGACGTATGGCATGATGCGCCGTCTTGTTGGACCCATTTCTTGTCTAAATCAGAGATCAGCAATGAGTATTGAAAAAGTGAGTAGAGTTGAATCATGACTCAAAATGTCTTGTACTTATACGTATTCATATTTACTACAATGTTTGTGGTGATCATTCTTTTGAAAATTCACTTCATTTCTCCAAATTTCTATTGGAGAATAAATGTTAGTAATTATAAAATTTTTTATTTATTGGAAATATATAAATTTTTTTAAATAATTACATTAAATTAAATAATGTACATGAGTAACCGTATTACTATCAAATTTGCTAAAATTATATATAAACTAGCTTGACCCGCTGCGCTTCGCTACCCCTGTCGTAGTCTATGTTGGAAATTTCAATAAAATCGTTTCGGCCGTTTAGTATTTATTGTTTAAGAACTAAAGGTACCAATTTTACCGGTTTCCCCCTGTTTACCCCCTGTTTACCCCTTTCTGGTCCAAGTAATGAAAAAAGTTATAGCCTATTGACGCTTCCAAGAAGGATCTATCTACGTTCCAAATTTCAATAAAATCGATTCAGCCGTTTAGACGTGATGCTCAAACAAACAAACAAACTTACAAAGACATTTATCTATATCTATATACTAGCTAAAACCCGGTGTGCTTCGCTACCCGTATCGTAATGAAATAAAAAGTTTAGAGTTAAACAATATTAAAATCTACAGTTTTCCTTTTAAATTAATTCTTATTATATTATCTTATGATTTACAATATACTTATGTAGTTTATCTAAAATTAGTTTCTATTTTAATAAGTAGTACATTATTTGTTTCTTATTTATAACCTTAATGTTAAATATAGAAGTTTATAGAAAAACATTTTTTATTTAATGTTTGATATATATATTATTTTTATTAATTATTTTTTATTCTAATGCCTTATATTTTTGGGTTTTCCTTCTGGTGCATATACATATGAGTCTGTGGGTTTTCCCACTCGCGAACATGCAACATAAAGCTGTCTATGTGAAAAACATGGATTTTCTAGATTTAGTCCACAAACTTGCAAAGACTGACCTTGTGCTTTATTAATTGTCATTGCAAATGCTAGGCGAATAGGAAACTGCAATCGCTTAAAATCAAATGGCATTTCCGAAGTTATCATCGGAATACGTGGCAGCAATACATCTGATCCATTGTACTTTCCATTTATAATGGTCGCCTCGATTAGATTGTTCAATAATTTCTTTACTATAAGTCGAGTGCCATTACAAAGTCGTGGTGGATCAATGTTTCTTAGTAAAATAATAGGAGCACCAATTTTCAACTGCAAGTCATGTGGTGGAAAGCCCGGTAAATCTAACGAATTTAAAAATTCGACTGGATAATTGACGACATGCTCAATATTTGTAACAGTGTCGATTGATTTATAAATTTTTAGATTACCATCGACGGTATTCAGAATGTTGCTGTTGATGGAGTTAACGTTTATATTTTTGGCTGCCAGTAACGCGCGTTCACATAACCATTGCTTGTTTTTAAAATTTTGTCCGATATTGGGGAAAACGCAATTTATTAACTCTTCTATAGATTGCGTCATCCTGCAGAAGTCATAGAGTTGCTCACACAAAATGTAGAATCTACATATTTTCCTAAATAAGCAATAAATAATATTTACTTCGTACAGGAAATATGGTAATAAAAGATTCTACCTCATGTAATTTCGAAGATTAGTATTTATATATACTTTCACAGGTATACTAAGTTTAACTTAACATTATTGATTGATCAGGATTTTTCTCCACGCATAAAATACAAATAAGCACACAATCATACAAACAAACACACATTCACTTTTATATATAGATAAGGGTTTCAAATGTATACAAATTTTAACATTTACTTAATATTGTTGGTATTCAGCGCATTTCTGACCTAAATATTAATATTAATAGATGATATAGCTTTCCCTATTTATAATTTGTCATCATATATATGGGAGGTGCCACGCCCACTAATGATAGTCCGCCCATTCTTGTTATAAATATTAATATTGATGGTAGAATAACCGTACCATATATCTTATTGTTTCCCATATATAAATTTTTTTTAATTATCATCATATGGGAGGTGCCACGCCCTCTGTGGCTACTACTCCCATTTTTGCCGCAAATATTTAAACAAACAGTGGAATTGCTCATGCAAAATTTGAGGGCAATAGCTATTATAGTTTCTTAATATTTGATTTTTAAAATTAACTTAAAATTTCAAAACAAAAAGTAGCCTATAGCTCCTTCCAGACATACATAAATATACTGTAAAAATTTCAAGCAAATCGGTTCAGCCGTTTAGCCGTCTATAAATTACAAACACACATTGACTTTTATATATAAAGATATGTATGTTAAACATTCTTCGTTCTCAGTCCTTAGTATCACTTGTATTATCCTCAGATTATAAGTCAGGCTGAGGTTATTTATGAATCAAACAGTTTTGGGTTCATATGAGTATGATGTCGACGTCGGATTCATATTTATGCTGCGCATACTCATGAATCAATGTTATTGTGAGTATGAGTACGTCAGAGTAGTTTAATTTCAATGTTGGCTACTCACTTATACACCTATCCCTCGATTTACACGATACTTTTTTTCTACGATTTCACTTTTACACGATTTGTTTGGTTTTCGTTTAAATCGAGGGATGTGGAAATTAACTCAATTTACACGATTTTTTTTAAATATTTTAGCAAAAATAATTTTTTTCAGTAAATATTTTTAGCACAATTCTCAAAAATAGTTATCTATAAAAATGAAACCATAATAAGGAAAAGTTTAGCAGCTGGAACCAAAATGAGCCTGATGATCTGGATAGAAAATTAAATTCAAAAGCGATTCTCAATTGATACCATTGTTATTATATAAAAACTTAATGATCAGCTAACATCAAGTCATGGTTTGTTTGAAATATTTAAGCAAAGACAATCCTTACATTATCTATAATTTAAATTTGAACAAGCTTCTGCTGATATAGATGTCTCTAAGAATATCCCGAAAAAAAGTATGTTAAATCTTAATCAATTTATACTAAGAACCGATTTATTAATAAAAATCAAAAAAAATGGTTCTCTATTTAACAACAGCGTTGATATTTTTTTTTTTATAATCTGTAGTTTCCTAAAAAAAAATAATATTTTTATGCTTAGAAAATCAAATACCAATAATCACGTACAATTTCCTTAAATGTTTTCCATTAAATTATTGTAACTTTTTTTAAACATTGATTTTTATGACAAATATTATTTACGACAATAAGTTGAACTTTTCTTAATGTTAACACCACATGTATTAGTTCGTTTTCGCTTTCAAACAAAATACCTTTCAGAGAAAAAATAAACCATATTTCACTTTTAAAATCATGTTTCCTCACACTATTGATTTACCCTTAGGACAAAAATCCACTTTAAAGAATTATTTTCTTTTACACAAAGCAAAATTCAAGGAAGACGAATGATAGTCATACGGAATATATTGAAGTTTTGTTGTGTCATTCATGCTGGTGACATTAATCTGCAGCTGATGCTTGGAAACATCGACAAGCCGGTGTTGTTGTAGTTGTTGTCATGGTATGATGACACATGTACATATCCATATATAAATGTACAGGCTTACTTATATATAACCCAGCTGACCAGAGCATTCGAATATTTTATCACAATCGAATTTAATGCGTACATTTGTGTTGCAGATAGTCTAAGGTTCGATAACGATATAAACAATGAATTTATTAGCTATACTGATAGAGATTTGTTTCCCATTGCAACCTTAAATTCTCTACAATATCTCGGATTAACCCTTTAAAAAATTATGGAGAACAGGTATTGTGAAAATTAAGGTGCCCATATATTGCTCTCTTCCGATCACGGAAATTTTGTTTTTGATTAGGACATTTTTATTCAAAAAAAGTAAGAGTCTTATATTCGGTAGTACCGAATCTTCTTTATCCACCATCAATATGTAGTTTTGGCCTTCTATGGTGACTTGTATCAGTTATGATCCGAACTGTACAGAATTTGATAGAGTGATTCATTCCTTCAAACTTTATAAGACTTCTGTCGAAATTTATGTTAGTATCATTATATAGAAATAATCATGGCGATATTAATTATTTTAAGACAATTATAAGTGTTAAAGTCGTTTGGAGCTATGGGGACTAGACGCATATGTTCCCTGATTTTTTCCATATCTTACAGTATAATTTGAGAGTACTTAGATCTAATTTGTGCAAAATTTTACCAAATAAAAATATATTCTGTTAGTATGGTATGGCTAGTGCATCGGACAACTCCGTCAATTATAATTGACGAACATATGATAAAATGGGCCATACGGAGCTTTGACTCTTATAAGTCACCGGGCCCGGATGGCATAATACCCGCTGATCTACAAAATAATATAGATCTAGTCACTCCTTGGCTGATAAATATTTATCATGCCTGTCTTGTATGGTCGTACATACCAAAAAAAGATTTCAGACCAATAAGTCTATTATAATTTTTGCTGAAAACCCTTGAAAGAATCATAGACATCCACATACGAGCGTCTTTGAAACAAGGATCATTATCTCCCTCTCAACACGCCTACATGAAGGGCAAATCTGTTGAGATAGCACTTCACTCCATAGTGGGATATATAGAGAAATCCCTTGAATTCGGTAATTTCTCATTAATGGCCTTTCTGGATATAGAAGGAGCCTTCAATAATGTAGAATCTGCAACTATAGTTTCAGCTCTACAAGACCTTGGTCTGGACCAATCAATTGTAATGTCAGGAACCTTCTACGATACAGGATCATTCGTTCCGAAAAGGGAACGGCGGTGATCACGAGAATGGCCACTAGGGGTACGCCTCAAGGAGGCGTCTTTTCACCACTCCTGTGGAATCTGGACATAAATTGTCTGCTCAGAAAATTAGATCTCATGGGTTATAAAACTGTCGCCTACGCGGATGACGTCGCAGTGGCAGTCTGTGGGTTCCACTTGAACACGATATCACAACGCCTGGAATATACACTCAGTGTACTAAGTCGATGGAGTACAGACAGTGGATTGAGTGTTAACCCAAGCAAAATCGAACTTGTACTGTTCACAAGGAATTACAAGATTCCACATTTTTCGCTTCCCCGCTTAAATGATGTTGAACTAACACTATCGGATAATGCAAAATACTTAGGAGCTATTCTGGATAGCAAACTATCTTGCAAATCCAACACCCTGTCAAGGACGTCAAAAGCCTTTACGGCTATGTATGTCTGTAAGAAGGCGATAGGTACGCAGTGGGGTATTAGACCCCAGTTCGTTAACTGGCTATGTGATAAGGTCATTAAGCCGACACTATTCTATGGAGCTTCTGTCTGATGGAAGGCATTAGACAACCCGCCAATCTCGTTTAGCCTAAAGGCAGAGGTAAATGCAATTTTTCTTTCCATTCGAGATGTTATTCGAAAGAATTATGAGAAGAATGGCAATCCTGATAACATGAGCTCTAAGAACGACCGCAACAAAGTCGCTCTTTACTGTACTGAACTGCATCCCCGTGGATCTAATGGCAAGAAAAATGGCA
This sequence comes from Calliphora vomitoria, assembly GCA_942486065.2. NCBI lineage: Eukaryota > Metazoa > Arthropoda > Insecta > Diptera > Calliphoridae > Calliphora > Calliphora vomitoria. The sequence continues at coordinate 107,874,157 of OW818030.2, read as the reverse complement.
TTTACCTCTGTCTTTAGGCTAAACGCGATTGGACCGTGGAAACATGTTCCATACAGTCATGCCAGCATAATAGGTAGTATTGAGACTCTTCCGGATAATATCGATTACTGCATTTCTGGGCCTTTCTTGGCGTTTAATTTCGGTTTCTCAATTCCGTATAAGCAATGGACGGATCTTTATTTGACACAACGGGTCTCTCAGTCTATACAGATGGTTCTATGAAGGGAGATCAAGTTGGCGTAGGTGTTTACATTCGGGAATTCGACATTAGGTTATATTTTAGACTTCCAAATGAATGCGGCTAACTGGCTCAGTTATAACAAGATATCAGGGAGAGATATTCGTATATATATTGACATTCAGGCCACAATAAAATCTCTAATAGGTATATACACAACATCTAATTTGGTCCAGGAATGCCGGGCATCCTTAAACAGGATGGCGAGACATTCAACAGTCGTACTCAAGTGGGTACGGGGACACGGGGGCAGGCAACTGCATTGCTGATGATTTGGCGAAAAAAGGCGGAAACATAGATTCCCTATGTGGGATTCCGTTATCCAAATGCAAGCTACAAATTAGTAATATCTACTATAAGCTCGCTCAGCAAAGATGGGGTTGTGAACCCACATTCACTATAACCATAATGATATGGAACCGACTGAATCGTAGGCGAACAACATATCTTCTTGAGTTGTCACGCTCACAATTGCGTGTCGTAGTGGCGGTCATTAGCGGACACAGCCTTTTTTGGCAACCACGCGAGAGGACTTGACTAGCCCTACAACAACTTCTGCAGAAGCTGTCAAAACCAGGAGGAGGATGAGACCATTTTTTATGTTATTTGTCACTGTCCGGCATTAGGAGATCTACGCTTACGGTTTCTGGGACACCGTTCCATAAATAGTCTTTCTGAGCTCTCGAATATGAGGCTTGAAGGCATTAATGCCTTTGTAAGGAGTAGTAATTGGTTAAAAAGACCAGACATAGGAATCTCTTTAGAGTAACCTAATAACCGCTATCTTATTGATACGCAATCTTTGGAAATATCTTTCTCTCTTTATTCGAACATCTTTTTCTTGACATTTCAATCTTCCCCTTCTCTCTTTTCATTTCTATCTGCCCCTCTTTCTTTCTAACTTTCAACTTTCAGGTAACACAAAGGGACCTTTACTTGGACCCACGTGAGCTGTTCTTCTATTCTTCAATTTTGCGTCTGCCTGAAAACTTAACCTAACCTAGTATGGTATCGTCCCAAATTTGACAAAGTGGTTTCTTGACGTATCCATACATGCAGAAATTGGTCTCATCGCTGAGGATGAATTTTAGATGTTATTATAAAACAATTTTATAATTTTCACCGTCCATGGAGATTTAGCAAAACGTACTGACTAAATGTCAGCCAATTCGACACATGAGCTTCAGCAATATGTCCGCTATCAACTGTCAAAGTTCAGAAATCCCTATTGGAAGACCCTTTGTTATAGTCGAATAGAATACAGAAATTGTTGTTAGTAAACAATTTTCATGGTGTTTATATTTATAATAACTTTTACTGTATTGAACACACCTAGAAAATAATAACCAAATCAGAAAGAAGTTACCCAAAGAAGCAATCTGATATTAAAAATTTAATATGTTTTTTAAGAAATATGACCAAAAACTAAACTTCAACAAAATAACAAGTACAAACGTACACAATTTAATTTATAAACCTCAATTAGTATCTTCTAGAATTGAAAACATATTTTTTTTTCTGAAATTTCGTTAAAAAAAACTGTTGAAAGTTATATTGGGTTTATGACTTACAAATGCGGGATTTTTTCATATTTTGACAGGTATTGCAACATGTGGGCTAGCGTTGTCATGGTGGAATATTGCGGTTCCATGTCTGGCCGCATATTCTGAGAGTTTTTAAGTCAACACTCGCTTCAAACGAATAAGTTGTATTCGGTTCAGATTCCCAGTGATGATCTGGTAATAATTTCAGTAGCTCAAAATAGATATTGCCGTTTTGCTCCCACCAAATACAGATAATAACCTTAGCGCCATGGATATTTGGTTTGGTGTCGATTCGACTGGTTGGACGGGAATCACATATGCGTCGGATTATCGTAATGGAACCATTTTTCATAGTTTTCAAGCATCACTTCGGACATGCGAATTTGTATTTCAAGGTATCTCGTCTTCAATTCATATGGTACCCAATTTCCCAGCTTTTGGAAGAATCCTGCTGCATGCAAGCTTTTCGAAATTGATGATTGAGTACCCCTCAATGATTTTGCAAGATCTTGTTGAGTTTTACAACAATCTTCATGGACTAATGCCTCCAATTCTTGGCCTTCAAACTTTTTAGGATGGCCTGGGCGATCTTAGACTTCCGTATCGAATTAACCACTTCTAAACCGCACCAACCATCTCTTGCACGTTGAAACCGATGGAACACATTCGCCATAAGCTTTGGTGCTTCGTTCAAGAATTATTCTCTTTTGTGAATTCTCGATTATTTGGTCGTTTGGGATTTGTTGTAATATCATGGCGTTCGTACATTGAGAATTTTTATATTTATGCATTGTTGTCTTTAAGCGATTCTTTATAGACAGTTAAAAAGTGGGAAAGTTTTAAGGTTTTTAAAGCACAATATAATAATAAATTTAAATATATCTGCGAAATGTGTACAATTAAATATTTAACATTTGCTTGCAAGACTTTTAAAATATGCTTGGATTTTATATATTTTAAGGATATTTATAATTTTGCAAAAAATTAAATACATTTACTTATTTATACTTATTTTTTTATATAATTTTTATTTTTTGTAACTACTTTATTCCTAAGTTTCCAAAATCAATCTTAGCACTTTTAATGCGATCAAGTACAGAATATAAATCCCTACATTTTCAGTACTTACACAAATTGAGAATTTTTGCGAAAAACAATTTATTTAAATTCTAAACTCATCAGAGATTACAAAAGGCACTGGTAAGTAGTCAAATCAACTTAAGTTTTCAGTAAAGCATGTTACTCGAAATTGAAAATATATATGTATGTACGTAGTATTTGAACATACAAATAGAACCTTAGATTATACTCCATCAAACCAAACGTGAACATGGAAATGCATACCAATAAGTAATAAAAAATAAACGAATATTTTACATTTCTCCACCAAAAAAAAAAAACGCTGTAAAGAAAACAACCAAGTTAAAGTGTTGGTTCATGCACATTACACATTTACGCCTTTTTTCAAAAATACATACAAATAAAGCAGCACAGAAACCGGAAGTGGCACATACGAATTGCTGGCTCTCAGGGTACATACATTTGAACACAATTCACACACATGTATTAGACAACCTAACACGTATTAATACTAAAAACATACACACAAATACGAGCACCACAAGTGCAAACTAAAACAACATCTCCTCTATGAGCAGTATGTGTGAGTTCTCTCGTCTTTCTTGCAACACATGTACACTAGGGTGGTCACGTTTGTATGGAGGGAAAGTAAGGTGTCGATGTTTCCAACTAAAAGTAAAGTTTAGCTAGTTTAAGAAGACCATTTCTCATAATTTGTGTCCAATGGTCAGTACTTGGTGAGCTGGATGAAAGGATAAAAATGCCCTTTTTTGAGTTTTAATGATTTTTTCATATTTCTCGCAATGGAAACATATACAATGTTTTCAATGATGTATAAGAAATTTTGGTAAAGTTGAAAAATCATTCGTACTTTTAAGTTTTTTTTAAGATCTTGACATGGAGTTAATTAAATTTAGTATTGTTTGTATGTATGACTTCAAAATGCGGAGTTTTTAAAATGTTTAACTTTAACTATGAACCATTTGTGCAATATAAATATATGCAAAGTATTGGCCATTGTTAGCTATGACTATTTCCCATCTTTCTGACAACATATGGATTCTCAGCCAAAAGAATTATTCACACTTTGAGGCCAAGAACGAATCAAGCCAATATCGGATACGCTGCTCCAAAGTAAAGCGTATCCCAGAGAGAGAGTACTGCATCGATCGAAGCAAATAATATTCGGAAGATTCACGGTCTGGACTATAATGTGTTTAAGGCAAAACTTTTTTTTTTCTTGGTCCAGCACCAGCACTCAGGGAATGACCCATATTCATGCAAAGCATTGTGTTGGAACTAGGAAAATAGGTTATGGGAGGAAGAAAAGAGGGAGTAGTGTTTGTGGACATTCGATTTGAACTTTCCTACATTGGAAATGGCAAGAAACACTTCAGCGTGAATTTTGTTCCACATACGTACAGTACGGCTAAAGAACGAATTTTCCCTGTAATGTGTTGTGCGGTCCACAGGCCAATCGACTATAAAAGGGATGTGCTCTTGACGATAAACGTGTATTAATTTCATCAGAACACATTCCATTGTAGTAGCGATAAAACAGTGAAACGCAGCCCACATTGCGACGGTGCTCCAGCGAATCAATATAGTTGGACACCCTACTGTCACCATTAATCACCGTACGCGGTCGAGCAGCTCCAAAATATACTTTGAAACACCGGCCCATACATGGGAGTTATATTCCATTTTCAGTCGGATATAGGTGGTGTAAATAGTGAGGAGATCAGATGGATTGAAGAAATTCCTACACCGATTCAAAAAACCGAGACACTTGATTGCTTCTTTCGACACTTGAAAAATGTGTTTATACCAGCCGACATCACATTGTATTTTCATGCCCAGAACATAAAGAGCGTCTGATTCCACAATATTTACACCATCCATAAATACAGATGAACCAACATTGTCTGTCGTTCGTTTTTGTGTCAACATGCAACACTGAGTCTTGCGAGCGTTGAAAGCGACTCTATTCGAGATTGTTACAAGGTCCCGATTAAGGGAATCTTTCATGTTTTGCCTCATTGCCCCAATCTCCGACAGGCTTGGTCTGTAACTGAATGAATATGAATGGCAAATGTTGCTGTCATCTGCAAAACAATAGATAGGGTTGGAAATTTGACGTAGAAGGTCATTTAGAAATATAAGGAATAGAGTAGGAGAAAGAACGGAGCCTTGCGGTACCCCTGAATTTATCTTGAACTCGTTTGATGAGATCCCATCTATAACAACTCGAATGGAGTGATATTAGCAACCTTCCAACATACAGGAAATACGCTGGCACGGTATGAAATGCTGAAAAGTTTGGCTAATGAACGAGCTAACGTCGAAGAGCACTGCTTCAAGGCCAGCGCTGGTATGCCATCTGAACTAGGAGACTTATTTACATTGAGATCCGTTAGTGCCATGGATATTCGGCTTTGTTGTCAATTCGGCTGTTTGACCGGGCTTCGTAATGGATCCTACGGGTTATGGTAGCGTTCAAGCATCATTTCGGGCATGCTAAATCGTCTTTCAAGGTCTCGCCACTTCAATTCATATGACACCCAATTTCCCTGCTTTTGGATTAATACTGCTGTTCGCAAACATATTAACATCGCTGCTTGAGTAGCTCTTGTTGAGTTTACAATAATCTTCATGGAGTAATGCCTCCAATTCTGGGTTTTCAAACTTGTTTGGGTGGCCTGGGCGATCTTCGTCTTCTGTATCAAAATCACCACTTCTGAACCGATGGAACATATTCACCATTAGCTTTGGTGGGCAATCGGCGAGCTTCAGCGGCACTTTTTTCAAATTAAAGAAGTAAAGCAAAACTTCTCGCATATGACGTTTTGTTGGTGCAAAACTCAAGATTTTCGAAGCAAAAAAACATTGCTGTTTACACTGTAATGATCAATAAATAAGTGAAAATAAATGACAGATCAAAATAACATATTAATAATTAAAAACAAAAAACCGCGTTCAAAAGATACGACATCTATTGCGAATCAGGTATTGTTAAGTCATACACCCAAAAAAAAGTTTGCAAAAAACTACAAAAGTTTTTGGATTAGCAAGATAATTACAAATACGTCATTAACAGCTCCTTTTAAAGATGCTTCACCTGCTACTAATATATCATATGATTCCTTGGCGAGAAATATTAAAGAAAATCATAAAAACATTAAAAAATTTAATTTTATCCTTCGATTCAGCTCACAAAATACTGACACCAGAATAAAAATTTTGAGAAACGAATTAAACTTTTATTTTATATGGAAACATTAACAAAATTTTTCTTGGGGCTACCCTAATATGCACTTATGTACCAATATTACAGATACACATAAAAACGCACATTCAGTTTGGAGAACTTTAACAACAACACGACTTTTGAATGCAAATTCAAATTCAATAGTGAAAATGTTAAGAACACCAGCCAACACAGCAGCAGCAGCAACACGAGAAAAAAGTATAGGAAATTGAATTTTCGACTTTTGCAATTGCAATGTGTTGGTGAAACTTTGTTGAAGGCTTTGTTTTTTTTTTTTCTTTTTCGTTGCTGACTTTAAGTTGCTGCTGTTGTTGTCGTTTGCAAAACATTTGCATCAGAAGGTTTTATTTTGCATACAAAATACAGTCAACGGAAACGAAATTTAGCCAAACATTAGAAATACACCAATGAGAACAACAACAAGTAAGAAAGTATGGCCGGTCAAGCCCGACCATATAATACCCTACACTAAGTAAATGTGCAAAAACCTTTTTCTTTCAAAATTTCAATAATTTATATTCGTGAACGATTTTCGGAAGTGGGCCTTATATGGGAGCTATGACCAATTATGGACCGATCATCATGAAATTAAGTAGTGTGATTAATGTCTGTATGAAAGTTATTTATGTTGCATTTTATGTCTATACCAACATTTTTAAGAGATTTATGCTCGTTAAAGTGATTATCGGAAGCAGGCCTTATATGGGAGCTATGACCAATTATGGACCGATCACCATGAAATTAAGTGGTGCAATTAATGTCTGTATTAAAGTTATTTATGTTGCATTTTATGTCTATACCAACATTTTTAAGAGATTTATGCTCGTTAAAGTGATTATCGGAAGCAGGCCTTATATGGGAGCTATGACCAATTATGGACCGATCATCATGAAATTAAGTAGTGTGATTAATGTCTGTATGAAAGTTATTTATGTTGCATTTTATGTCTATACCAACATTTTTAAGAGATTTATGCTCGTTAAAGTGATTATCGGAAGCAGGCCTTATATGGGAGCTATGACCAATTATGGACCGATCACCATGAAATTAAGTGGTGCAATTAATGTCTGTATTAAAGTTATTTATGTTGCATTTTATGTCTATACCAACATTTTTAAGAGATTTATGCTCGTTAAAGTGATTATCGGAAGCAGGCCTTATATGGGAGCTATGACCAATTATGGACCGATCACCATGAAATTAAGTAGTGTGATTAATGTCTGTATGAAAGTTATTTATGTTGCATTTTATGTCTATACCAACATTTTTAAGAGATTTATGCTCGTTAAAGTGATTATCGGAAGCATTTCTTATATGGGAGCTATGACTAATTATGGACCGATCATCATAAAATTTGGTGACATGAATTTCGTATATATAAAACTTAGTTGGAGAAAAACTTGTGTAGGTACCTATATAAATTGAACATTTATGACCGATAAAGTCCAATTTCGGGTGGACATTTGTATGGGGGCTAGGTGAAATAATGAACCGATTTTAGCCAGTTTCAATAGGCTTGGTCCTTGGGCAGAAAAAATGATATGTGCTAAATTTTATCGAAATATCTTCAAGATTGCGACCTGTACTCTGCGCACAAGCTTTACATGGACAACCAGCCAGCCAGCCAGCCAGCCAGACGGACGGACGGACGGACATCGTTTAATCGACTCAGAAAGTGATTCTGAGTCGATCGGTATACTTTAAGGTGGGTGTTAGACTAATATTTTTGGGCGTTACAAACATCTGCACAAATCCAATATACCCTCCCCACTATGGTGGTGTAGGGTATAATAATATTATTATCAACTAAATAAAGTATGTATGAATAAATGTACATATTTTTTTGTATTGTGTGTTTGTCTGCCGTTGAAAACATGGGTGCAGCTTATCCAAAGGAGCTACAAACAGGCTTTAACCCATTATGTATTTGTATATTTAAGGGAAAATTAAAATATTTATATTGTAGAAAGAATCATTAAAATTGTATCAAAGTAACATGGATCTATAGGAATTAAAAGATGGTGATAATATCAAAAGACATCTGAAAAATAAGAAATTTATAAACATAAATTTATTTAATCTACAGTAATATATGAGGAAATTCAAAAATGTTCAAGAATATTTGAAAAAATAGAAATTGTATTACTACATTTAACTCTCTTATCCCCATTAAAACGAAGCCAGGTTATGCGTTAACTAATATTTGTACTCTCGGTTAAAATTAATTTTGTATGAAAACCAGACTTTGTGTTACTGGGGGTTAATGTTATGATAATTTAAAAGAAAAATATATGTGTTGAAAGTTTTAAGAGTTTATTTTATTAATAGTATATCTGTACTCACACTTTTTAACCTAAAGATTCCACTCAACAAAAAATAGAGCCGCTAGACCTTAAACACTTTTAAAGCCTACTAATTATAATAAAACTATGAAAGGATTTAAAAAAATATGTTCTTAAGGATATACCATTTTATATGAGCTTTTGCCATCGATAGTGTAAAAATATTTGCCTGGTATTATCTAATAATAGATAATCTATAAACTGTTATTGTGTCAATTAATAACGTCAAAACACCTATTATTCTGATCTTAGAATTTAGACGGTAAAGAAGTATTATTCACTCAGATCCATATATGCTCTATTTCAAGAACGAAAAAGTCCCATTAGTTCTCCCCATGTTTGATTCTAACTTCACTCTGATGCACTAAAACCTAAATTTTATGTCGATAAGTTTAATTGTTTTAGACAAGGGTATATATAAGTATGTAATTGCGTTTGTAGTTTCTACATTTTTCATTTGGGACCCCACAAAGCATATATATTATGGATCGTTACAGATAGCAAAGTCGATATAGCAATGTCCGTCTGTATGTTGAAATCAACTTTCCGTAGCCCCCAGGAATTCTTCCGGTTCGGTTACTATTGAAAATCGATACAATCGGCCCACAAATGGCTGAGATATATGGAAAAAACCAGGACAACCTTGGTTTGTGACCCATTTTTGATATATATCTGGATTACTAAGTCATTAGTATAGACAATATGAATATCCAATAATAGATATGTCAAAGACCTTTGCAACGGCGTACGTTAGGCGAAAGTAAGTTGCACATACAATTGGTTAAAATCGGGAAAAATATTTTTTACCACTAATTTTTTTTTTTTTCACCAAAAAATTGTTTGTCATATTAAAATATTTACCTAACAATATTTAAAATTTTTTTAAGTATAATTTGGTGAAGGATATATAAGATTCGGCACAGACGAATATATGTAGCTCTGTTATTTGTTTATACTAAAAATCGATTTTGGGTATAAAGTATGAGTGATCATAGATTGCTCTTTCGTAAAATCTTTGTACATATTTACGAAGTTATTAACGATTTAAGATATATGCCCTTTTAGTTCTAAAGATCTATTTTTGATAATCACATTTTCCATAAAATTGCAGTATTTACGAAGTTATTAGCGATTTAAGAGACTATTTTAAAAATCTAAAAATCTATAAAAATCTATTTTTGGTATAAACTGAATGATCACTAGGGGGCGGATTTTCATGCATTTATAATTGGAAAATATGCGCCTAAAATATGCTTAAAAAAATCAAAATATGACCTAAAAATTTAAAAAATATGCTCTTTTATTTTTCTCCAGAAACATTAAAGGCCCTATTCATAATCAATTTTTTAAATTTATTACAGGTTTATAAAACAAATTTTGTATGGAAATTCTGTTTTATAAACCTTTTACAAAATTAAAAATTGATTATGAATAAGGGGGTAAATAATTTAGTATGGATCGGGCAATGTCCAAAATAAACAAAACAGTGTTCACATCAGTTAGGAATCCTTAACTTGCTTGTTCTTTACTTTTTTAAAAATATATAGTCAATTCACAAGGGGTCTTATCATGTCATATTGTCATAATGTCTTAATATTTCACAATGGTTTTTATTGCTTTTCATGTAAAAAATATCCTAAAATAATACTTCTTTCTATGCTATGTTTATTGTGTTATTGTAACCAACCAGCTGAGACCAACGCCGAATGCTTAAGAGTCGGTTAAGCCGAGCCGACGAGTCGTGATATATTAGGACATTATGACAATATGAATGATAAGAGACCTTGTGTATTGACCAACAGTATTTTGCTTTATTTGGGGAGCATCCAGACTTTACACTACAGTAACTCAGCCATTTTGTCACAAATCCTTTTATGTTTCAAAGGTGAAACCAATTTCATAATTAGTTTCAAAGGAACATAATTATCGTGTTTTGAAATTGTAACTTTAATAATGCCGATATTTCACTAAAAAGAAGTGATCGAGAAAAACTGTAAGTATTTCCGTAATATATCGATTCCATAGAAAATCGAATTGCTACATGAGAACCTCTGCATATTTTTTTCGTTCACTTTTGCATCACAGTTTTAGTATGCATACGTATGCAACTACAAAATATAATTACATAGTTTGACCTACTGTGACCGACTTTTGCCACCTGTGATTAATACTGATACTTCTGATAATATCCGTAAATTTCAATTCAAACTTTATTGTTGTTCCAAGTTTCAAAAAAAATTTGACTAGCAATGTAGAAGTTACATATTGATTACCTTTTTTATTACCAGGGATGTTAAATAGGGTTTGCAATTTTGTACCATCCTCCAAAAAAAAATGTACTTTTTGGGGTTTCGCGGTACCTTTTTTTTTAATTTATTAAAACATCAAAAAAGTACATAAAAATTCAATTGAACACATAAAATCAAAACTTAACATTAAGATATATGTAGGAATAAAATAAGGTAATTAAAAAAAGTCTTATGAATATGAGGTATTTCATGTCAAGTGAACCAACTTTTGAAATCAATTACAAAAAAATTACAAAATTTTTTTATTTTTTATTTTTTTACGAAAGATTGAAGAAATAGCCATCTAAACTATTTGGGACACATTTTGCTAAGAACAATAGGTAATAAGTTATATGGATGAGAAAAAACATCTGCACTTCAGAAAGTTCTCGACCGATCTTGTTGAAAAATTGTGTCTGAATTACTATTCAATAGAACCATGGTGCAAATTCATCTCAATCGGAAGACATCGATTTCAAAAGTTGGTTCACTTGACATGAAATGCCCTATATATGAAATCAAAATCTGGCACTTATTTGTTTAGTTAATAAACTATGTGGAATTTTTGCATCATAGAAGCATGAATTTGTGGATCATAAACAATCTTTTGTCTGTATTCTTTCCTTAGTTTTTATTATATTTTGAAAATAAAAAAACTCTTTCATCATGAAACGATTTGTTGTACATCATAAAAGGAATGAATTGGACACAATAATTTGTTTGCTGTACTAAATATTCAAAGAGGGGAAAAATATTTTAAAATTGTACCAAATGAGTCACGGTAGTACCACGGTACTTTAGAAGGTCAAAAATGTATCAAAAAAAGTACAATTGTACCAACCTTAACATCCCTGGGGCCCACTATGAGCTATTGTGATCTTCTTTTTCTCACTTAATATCCAATATATTTTAATTGGTCCTTGTTCTGGGCAGCCTTGTGCTATTTATGTAGCTGATCAAGTAACCAATCTCATTGATTACAATGATACTGTCTGATAGATGGTTACATAGAATCATTTAACTTACTAGCTACCTAACTGGTTAATTTATCAGCTACATAACTAGTTACTTTAATATGCACGGACATATCATAGACAGTCCAATAAACCATTACTTGTAAACAGATTGCTTTAAAGTTTCTTCACCATAGGTTACTAAGAAACACTAAAGTGACTATTGACCTCATGCTATGTTACATGAGATATCAGTATACTTAAGCAAAAACAAAAATAAACAGTATGAGAATTATATCAATACAATTTATATAAAACTAATTTGTACGAATTACTCACAAAACGTTTACTCTTGATTACCTGTGATGTATAAAGTAAAAAATTGTCTTCTCTCTGCATTTGACATACGTGTCAAATGACCCAAAATATATAAATTGGAGTCAGCCAAGTGATAGGACGTTAGTGACAATTACAGTATTTAAGAGATACATTGACTATTTGCTTAACTGCTCCTTTGGCATTAAACATTTTCAACCGGTCAAAATTTCACCTGAATCATGTGATACTTACTGGCCTTTCTTCTCTGAATTAGTCCACTATGTACTCTAATCATGGTCCTGATGTCATGGGTTAATTATAGTAGGATTTCACAAGTGGTGTCGGAGGTTTTCTTAGTAAAAAATGAGATATTTCTTTATTCTTTATTCCATGCAAACACTTGCCACACTTACAAACCAAATATAAATTTTCACGTAAAATTATGCATTCTCCATTCTTATTGAAAACAGCACGATACAGTGTCAATATGTAAAACGTTTGGGTATGAATTCAAACATCTTACACACATTCAAATATATGTATGTTCAAATGAAGGTATGTATGTGAGAGTATTTATAAAAAAGAAAAACATAATCGAATTTATTGTTGAATTTAATGGAAATGACATTTTTCCTTTTCTTTGCTTGTCTCTCTATGTATATCTCTTTTTTTGTCTTGTATTTATTCAAATTTTCTTTAATTTGCATATTCAATGATTATCACAGTTTAAGTCAATTATCTTTAGCACTGAAATGGAAGAAGCAACAAAAAAAAAACACAACGAACAATTCCCAGAGTTGAGAATAAAGAAAATAAATAATACAATCGAGTTGTTTAATGACTTTTAATATTTACCAGCTTCTGTAAAAATCGCTTTATTTTTTTTTTGTATTATAATCATGCTAAAATAAAGGCGAGAAACAAGCAATATTATTTAAATATTTGTTTAAAATTGTGATTAAGTTATTTTTAATCAAATAGCCTGAGGGAATTTTTAAGGAAAACGCTTTGCAGATGAAATGTAAAAGATAAAAATTAAGCCAACTCACATTTAATAAACGCCTAAATGTTAATAATGAAAAATTGAATGAGTTTTTGGCTGCAAGCGGTAAAAACAAAAACGTAAACTGTTGGGAATATTAACAAGTTCAGCAAAATATTACTTATGAGTTTTCTCAGTAGGGTTGTCAAAATTATTCGACTTTTTAGTTATTAAACATTATAGTGTAAACAAGTCTGATTTGCTTCGAAAATGTCGAATTTTGTGCCAACAAAGCGTCAGCTTCACTTTTTTTCAAATTAAAGTAGGTAAGCATTCTTTAATTTGCAAAACAGTGCAGCGGAAGCACCGATTGCTCAGCAAAGCATATGGTGACTATGTTCCATCGTTTTCAACGTGCGAGAGATGGTTTCGGAAGTAGTGATTTTGACACGGAAGACAAAAATCGACCAGGCCAGCCATAAATGTTTGAATATCAAGAACAATTCTATGAAGATTGTTGTTAAACTCAACAAGAGCTTGCGAGCAGCAGAAATCATCCAAAAGCAGCCAAATTGGGTACCATACGATTGATAAAGGAAATTAATTTTTGCATTGAATCATTACTTGCGATAAAAATGAATTTATTACGATAACCCGCAGCGTAATAGATCGTATGCGAAGGCCAGCCAAGCAGCCGAATCGACACGAAAACCAAATATCCATGGCACTATGGTAATTCTATGTATTAGGTGGGAGCAGAGAGATCCAATTTATTATGAGCTGGAACCTGTACCGAACCCAACTGATTCGTGTGAAGTGAATATTGGCAGAAAAACTCCATGGATATGCAGCCAGACATGAAACCGTAATATTTCATCATAACAACGCTCTACCACATCTTGCAATACCTGTTAAAGGCTTATGTTCGACCTAACAATCAATGAGTTATTAAAATCAGTAAATTCATTGTAACTAGCTTTAGTAATATCAATGTAATAACTTATTTAGAAGCTATTATCTTAAGATATTATCGTGTTAAAATAAATGAGTTTAAATGCTGTTGTGTAAGTGGGAAAGGGCCTACTTACTTACAGAGTTGGGCATAATCGTTCTTTTAACTGATTGTTCATTTTTGTTCAGAACAAACAAATGAATAAGTTTGTTCTTTTTGTTCAATTGTTAATTTTTAGTCTGCGGTGTTTGGCTGAACTAAGTTATTGAATAATTTCTCAGTGAATGTATTTATAGATAGATGACAACTGCTTTTGGAAGCAAATTTTTTTAATAATGCAATACAGAAATGTCAAACCAACAAAAAGAATAAAAGAACAATAAGACTGAACCCCTTCACATTGTTTAATTGAACTTGCTAGTTCATGAACAACCCAACTCTGGAATAGTTATTTATCTCAAAAATATTTATTTTACATTTTATTCATTAGCATCTAAAAATTATTAAGAAGTTGCCAAAATATTACAAGTTTTAAAAACTACATTTCATTACCTTTCCATTGATATATAAAACATTATATCTAATTCTTTATTATACTTTAAAATAATGCATGCAATTCACACACCTTGTAAAAAATTCTCTACTATTTTGTTCAAATTAAAGACTGCTTACTATGCACTTCTCATTTTTTCATGTACCCTGTATTATATATATGTTTCACTTTTGCTTATTGTTGATTGGTCAGTTGCATGTGCGAATATTTAAAGTGAGCTTAAGTACACTTGTATTAACCTAACATTCACCTAATTTAATGACCTTATGAGCGTTCATAAATTTGCAATTTTTAGGTCCACAGACTCAATGGCACAGAATTTTCACTAAAAAAAATAATTTTTCACAAATTTTTTTTTTTTACAAAAATTTATTTTATTTCTAAAAAATATTTTTTTATTAAAAAAAAAAATAAATTTTTTACTAAAAAAGAAATTTTTTAATAAAAAATATATTTTTTACTAAAAAAGTAATTTTTTACTAAAAAGTAAATTTTTTACTAAAAAAGTATTTTTTAACTAAAAAGTAATTTTTTACTATAAAAGTAATTTTTTACTAAAAAATAAATTTTTTACTAAAAAGTAAATTTTTTACTAAAAAAGTAAATTTTTTAACTAAAAAGTATTTTTTAACTAAAAAGAAATTTTTTACTAAAAAATAAATTTTTTACTAAAAAACTATTTTTTTACTAAAAAAGTAATTTTTTTCTACAAAAGTAATTTTTTACTAAAAAAATTTACTAAAGAAATCGATTTTCAATTTAAATTTAAAATAGAAATTTTTCGGTTAATCGAATATTTTAAACTTAAACAATTATTAACCGATTAAATCTAAACACCGATTAATTATTAGCTTGATTAATGCAGAAGCCCGATTAATTGAATACCCTAGTAAATAAGAAATGTTAATTTTATAGTGAAAAATAAATTTTCAAACGAAAATTCAACTGTTTAGTAAAAAATAATTTTTTTTTTTTTTGGAAAAATCTAATAAAAAACCTTTTTTCAGCAAAAAATTTATTTTGAATAAAAAATCTATTTTTAGTAAAAAATCTATTTTTTAGTAAAAAATTTATTTTTTTAGTAAAAAATCTATTTTTTAGTAAAAAAACTATTTTCTAGTAAAAAATCTATTTTGTAGAAAAAATCAATTTTTTAGTAAAAAAAATTCTTTTTTTAGTAAAAAATTTCTTTTTTAGTATTAAAATAGTTTTTTAGTAAAAAATTACTTGTTAGTTAAAAAATACTTTTTATAGTAAAAAATTACTTTTTTAGTAAAAAATTTATTTTTTAATAAAAAAAATTTTTTTAGAAATATCTTGTTAAAAAAAAATTTTGTGAAAAATTATTTTTTTTTAAATGAAAATTCTCTGCTATGGAGTCTATGAACCTAACAATTGCAAATTTATGAACGTGCATAAGGTCAGCAAATTAGGTAAATCTTAGGTTAATACAAGTTTACTTAAGCTCACTTTAAATATTCGCACATGCAACTGACCAATCAACAATAAGCAAAAATGAAACATATATATAATACATGGTACATGAAAAAATGAGAAGTGCATAGTAAGCAGTCTTTTATTTGAACAAAATAGTAGAGAATTTTTTACAAGGTGTGTGAATTGCATGCATTATTTTAAAGTATAATAAAGAATTAGATATAATGTTTTATATATCAGTGGAAAGGTAATGAAATGTAGTTTTTAAAACTTGTAATATTTTGGCAACTTCTTAATAATTTTTAGATGCTAATGAATAAAATGTAAAATAAATATTTTTGAAAGAAATAACTATTCTAGAGTTGGGTTGTTCATGAACGAACAAGTTCAATTGAACAATGTGAAGGGGTTCAGTCTTATTGTTCTTTTATTCTTTTTGTTCGTTTGACATTTCTGTATTGCATTATTAAAAATGTTTTCAGCATTATTAAAAACAATTAACAATTAAGCTCAACGCTTAATAACTTCTTTGAGTGGGCCCTGAAAAATACATTTTTCATAATTTTTTCACAAGTTATCTAACAAATACTGAAAGATGGAATGCGATAGATGTTTTTCGGCAACAGCATATGTCAGAAACAAAATTCGTTTCAGAATGGCAAATGAATCATAGATGCAATAGTATTCTTAAGTAGCTATTTAAAATAAACACGAATTTTTTACTAAGGTATGGTTTTTTTGCCGTATGTACAATGTGTCTAAGATTTTCGTGGGTACCTGCCACATAGACTTAAACCGAATAAAAACAATGCTTCTATCACCATCATTGAGTGACTTGCAAGGAACACTCAATTGGCAACTTCTTGTACATTGATAGCACAGATCAAAGTACAAATCCCTTGCTCGAGAGCTCGGTCTATCTAATCCCTGCTATCCATAGCTAGCTAGTCAATTAACAAGCCCAGGACAATTATCAAAGCTGCAACATTCGGCCTGGTAATCCAGCCGATAAAAGTCAAAGTGAGTGTACTTTACCACACACTTTTGACCCCGACCGGGAACAAAGTCCAGCGACAAGCACATCACGAATGCTAGTACCTCAATACATTTCCTGAGCACAAACGCCAGTTGATATCTGCTACTTTCAAAGGCTCTGTTGAGTCAGCAACAGCACTTAGTAAAATATATTTGGTAGTCAGAAATTTGACACTAGACAAATATCAGTCCTTTAACCAACCATTCTACCCGCTTTAGGTTTTAACCACAGCTCACCGAAGTGACCTCACCAATGATCCTACAGGACCAAAGTCCTAGGGCCAAAGGAACTACATAAGACTCTAGTCAGCTGCGAATTTAATAAATTTTATTCTTACCAGGAATGAGGTCCTTGCACATCGGAGCCCCGGTTTCGCCCCATATTTCCACTTGAGGCATAACATCAAGGTGTGGAGCTCACCAAGATGCTTATACACGCCCCAAGGCTATAACTTTTTTTAAATTTTTTCCAAATATCAAAATGGCCCTAGCAAAGTTATTTAAAACAAGTAAGAGTGCTATATTCGGCTATGCCGAATCTTATATACCCTTCACCTTTGTTGTGGATGCATTAATTGCCCATTTTCAGCGTATGGCATCCTAAATATATAAAGAAAACTTTTCAAAATTTTACATTAAATTGCTGACGATCAGATTATATTGCAGAAGTTACAAACGAAATAACAATCTTATATATACCCTTCTCACGAAGGTGAAGAGTATAAAAACAACAACTGTTTGCTCCAAACTTTACCGCGATTTGTAGGTAAAGTTTGGAGCAAACAGTGGGTGTCTCACCAGGACAATGCAAAGGTACACAAATGTGCAGTTTCTGTGGTAGAAATTCATGAATTAGACTGCGAATTGCTCTCTCGCTCGCCCTATTCTATTTTGATGACCTCGAAAAATCTTATTTTTTGGAAGTGATAAACAAACTAGAAAAACATTTCAACATTTCAAAAATAAAATTATTTTGCAATTTCGATAGAATGTAAATATGCGGCTAATAATTTAACAATATTTCTATTTATATAAATTATTTTTTAAAATTTTAGCTTGAAAATAAATTCATTCGAGTATTCGATAATTCGACAATTATTGATCGAATAATTAAACAGAAAATTTTTATTCATTCGAATACAAATTATATTTTGTATTATTTTTATAGTTCGTTGTAATAAGAAATTTTTAAAATTATATACAGCAGAGAACTAATGTAATGAAACTTCCACTTTATCGATTACAATTTGTATTCCATTGAATTCCGGAAAATAATAAAAGAAAAAAAAATATTATAATTAAACATTACCCTCATGTATAGCCCTAATAATCATAAAGGAAAAGGAAGTGAAGATAAATACTGTGGAACTAACCATCTGCTGTAACTAAGAAAACAAATTATTCAGCTACTGCTACACACATCGTTTCACCAATACTTGTTAGTTGTTTTTATGGGTTCATTGCTAAAATTTGTAACAAATTTACAATAATAACAATAAATGTTAACTTGGGTAATAATAACCAAAGCAAAGTAGAAAAAAAAAAAACAGAAACAGTAACAAACTAACAAATGAATGAATGAAATAAATGAATGAATCAATGTTTTACTTAATGCCAAAAACCTAAAGCCCAAAAACAACCATTTTATTTCCTGTTTATTTTACTTATGTTTCCTTCCAGTTTTTGTTTCTTTTTTTTTTTTTCTTGTACATAAATACAAACCAACATCATATTTTTTGAACTTTTGTTTTAGGACATGAAATATACCCTTCGTATACATATATATTCTACCTAAAGATGGTTTAAAAAAAATTAACAGTTTTTTTTTTATTTTTCCCATTTTTCACTGTTCTGATCCTTTAACCGTTTGTGTGTGTGGATTTCTCTTCAATTTATTTTTGTTTTCTTATTTCATATTGGTTTTTCTGAGGGTAACTAGTTCAATATGAAAACGGTTAAAACTTTTTCTATTTATTTTTTTTTTAAGTTTTTTTTTCAAATTCTTTTTTAGTAGGTTAAAACAACAACTGAGGACGGAGTCTTTTGCCATATTTTAATTTTTTGCTACTGGGTAGCAGGTGGTAATTACGGTTTATGATAGCTTGAGACGTGGCAAAAAAGGAAAACATGTTTTCTATCTATAGAATCAAAACCTGTAGACAGAAAACAATAACGTTAGAGAATGTTTATAAATTGCGAAATATCACAAATACTCACATATGTTGTTATAATTTCTAATAATCAGTTTCACCCTTTTTGATGAGGTTAAAAAGCGAGCGTTAAAAAAGAGTACTATCACTGCCTCAGTCAACTTGGATTCAGAGGTACTATATTTTCTTGAGTTATACCACCTTTTTTATTCTCCAAAGCCACTTGATGATGTGCGTTTGGCTTTTTTAATGAATATACTTTGGATGACAATGAAGTAAGATATCAACAGAATAGCAGTTTAACAACTAAGTTTGTTATATGTTCTTCTAGCTATTTGTTTGTTCCCATGAATTCTTAAACGAGAAGATGCATCATCCACGCAATGACAAAACCAGAATATAACCGGCACGTGTCCTTTTCCACTATCTGGGTTTTTAGTAGGAAGGGTATAGATAATGAATAGAAAGGATTATGTTATGGGAAAGTATTTGTATAACATTTTGTTTCTCAGGGTTTTTAGTGGCAGATGATGGTACTATAAATAAAATGTTAAAAGAAATTACAGGAATTGGACTAATACGGCAGTGCTTCGGCGACTTTGCTAAGATATTTAAAGAGTTCCGCCAACATATCTACTAAGGACTGAGATCGAAAAACACCTTTTTTGTGCTCATCAATTCTTTTTTAACAAGAGCTCAATATCTTTCACTGGACTCAGCTCCAGGCAGTTTGGAGGAATTGCATCTCTTGGTACAAATGCCATATTATTGTTCTTGTACCATCCAAGACCTTTCTTACCATAGTGACAGATACCCAATCAGGCCAAAAATAAGTGGACACATTAAGAAGTCTTATGAATGAAAGCATATTTTTGTCAACATTCCTTGATGTAGATTTCGGTATTTATAGAGCCCTTTGAAAAAAATGTTTGACTTTTTTGCCGCAACTGCCAATTGCTTGCCATACCAAGAACTTTCTGGGAAATTTTGTCTGCTTTTGGGTCCTAAACTTTTCTTCAACATTCCCTCGAGCATCTGCAACATAAAAAAATTGACCCAGAAGCTGCGAAAAATGTTCCATACGTACGTTTCGTCATCCATTATGTAGTAGATATATTTGTTGTATCAAATTTGACTTCAATTTCCGTGATCTGTTTTTAGCCTCTAAACTTTTAGCAGCATTCCTGTCAGGAACTTTTTGAGCCTTGTATGTTTTTAAACCAGCATTAGCTTTAACTATTCGTACCAAAGAGTCGAGCACTGAGGTAACCGGGCTGCTTTCCTACCGGATGCGTTGGGAGCTCTTTTGAAAATGCCTTAAATTTTTTGACTTAAGAAACATCATGTGGGTCATTCCATCTACCTCAACCAGGTTTTATATCAACGGACAAGTTCTCCCGGACCTTTGATTGTTTGCCAACTTTTTGAAGGACCAAGTTGGGTTTTTTTAAAAATATTTAATTATTTTAGTACACACTTTTTTCTGGTGTCTCATTTTAATCAGGTTAACAACAAATTAACATAATTGACATTAAACATACTAACTGACATGCTTTACAAAGGTAACTTGATAAAAAAAAAGAATTTAACGATCTCAGTCCTTATATGTTTACATGTGAAAAAATGTCCCAATACATGGAACAAAACACATGCAATACATACCGTGTGATCCCCCTATAACGGGTAGATATATAGTCTGAACATATAATTCCTTATGTCAAACTCAGAGAGAGAGTCAACAAAATCATTCAGCCCATGGTGCGTATGAGTATTTTAAATGACCTGTAGTGACACATATCGGTACGGACAGAGTAGAAAATTCGTTCATGAACGGAAATGCTGGAGTTCTACTTAAGTTTTTTACACACTTTTCTTTATTTTTGTGGTGATATTTGATTGTGGAAGAAATCAACCCAAACCGATCAGAAAACAGCACTTTTTGGATTTCTCATTTCCGATTTTAACAAAATTTACCACTGCTTAGGACTGAGATCGAAAAACCCTTAACACACGGTTGTTATTAAAACTTTTAACCCAAGTATTATTTGAATTTTTCTTTTTGATCAAGCAACGTTTGCAAAGCATGTCAGTTATTACGTTTAATTTCAATTATGTTAATATGTTGTTAGTCTGATTAAAATGAGTGACAAGAAAAAAGTGCGTACTAAAATGATTAAATATTTTCCACAAAACCCAACTTGGTCCTACAAAAAGTAGGCCAAACATTCAAAGATCTGTCGTCAAACTGATTTCAATGTTACTAAGGGGTATCGGGAAAACTTGTCCGTTGATAGAAAACCTGGTTCATGTAGAAGGAATGGTCCACAAGATGCTTCTAAATACAAAAGTAGAAAGCATTTTCAGAAGAGCTCCCAACACATCCGACAGGAAAGCTGTCCGGATAGCTCAGTAGTCGGACTATTTAGTACGAAAAGTAAAAGCCAATACAGTTCATTCCATTTGTTCGTAGCTTCCGGGTCAATATTTTTATGCTGATGATGCTCGTGGGAATGTTGTAGAAAAGTTTAGGACCCAAATGCGAACAATTTTCCAAAAAGATCTTGGCATGGCAAGCAATATGTTGTTGTGGCAAAAAAACCCTAACATTTATTACAAAGGAATGTTTACAAAAGAGGATGCTTCCATTCATATGACTTCTTAAAGTGTTCACTTCTTTTTGGCCTGATTTGTCATCCTGTCACTATGGTAAGGTCTTAAGTGGTACAAGAGCAATAATTGGGATCTTGTTAAAAGAGAATTGAAGAGCACAAAAAAAATGTCCAAAAGTGTGGTAGATTTAAAACTACTAATACTAAAACTACCAATAAAACATTATCATATTAAATTATATTTTTAACGATTTTTTAAGTTTCGCCTGGGATGCATGATCATCATGGTAGTAAAAGCGTTAAACCGTACAATGCACAACATTTAATTTAATTATATTTGAAATATAAAACTATGTCCTTTAAAATTGTATGATTAAATCACATTAAGTTTAAAAGTTCAATTCTTAAGTTATAGAACTTAAAGACCTATATGCGAAAAAACACTTTTTTCGTTACCTTAATATAGAAAACTACTAACATGTGATTTTTTAAAGTGGAGTATTTTTGTCCAAATATGAAATATGCTGACCATTTATCTAAATAAACGAAAATCTGGGCTTATAAAAACTCCATGATAGGGCATATCTATATTAACGTAACGATATATATCGTATCAAGTTAGAATATGTACCCAATATAGAGTACAACCAAATATGAGCATCATCCACTTGTATTGCTTCGATAATAAATAAATTTTTAACGAATTTAATTACAATCAATAGCAGTAGGTGATTACTAAGTCTGCACTGATCGTCCATACTATTTTTTACTTATTTGCACTAGATTTCGCCTGTAATAACCATGGCAGTTATAAATAAAGTGTAAAATAGTACAACAGACAGCAGAAATATTAGTCTCGAGAAAATTGTGTAAAATGTTTAGTAAAATATATAAAGTTTTTTCACTTGCCACAGTTTTACCACACACTGATACCTGATTATAGACATACTATGGTTGAATTATGTAGCTAGGTCTAGTTTATTTTTATAACCACCATCAAAAAATTGTTTTTGTAATTACATTGTAATACATCGGAATGTTCTTCGCAGACTCACAAAAGTATACATATTATGGGTCCTCATTACATTTAAAGACGATCTTGCTACATCCGTTCGTCTGTCTGTCTATTGCAAACACGAGAGAGACAAACGAAAAAAATTTCAGCCAGTTAGCACTGAAATTTTCCACAGCTACTCTCTGTTGGTAGGAAAATGTACAGTATTGGTTAATGATTTCATCTAGCCCCCACAGAAATGGAATGCTATTTGAACAGTCATAAATATGTTGATTATGCGGCAATCCTGATAAAATTTTACACAAAATAGTTCTAAGTACTCTGAAATTATACTATAAAATATGTTCCTAGTCCCCATATAAAGACCTCCTCTGAAAATGACTTAGACATGTATAATTGTCTTATAATAATTGATATCGTGATGAAATTGAACATAATCAAGTTTCTTTGAACCTAAATCTTTCTTGCAACTTTTGTGATGATCCGATGTTCGCAATTAACCCTACCACCCATATAATCCGCATGAGAGAGATTTACAATAGATGGCGTATATTTTGAACTATTTTTATGATTCTATTAATTTAAAACGTTGAAGACCACGAATTGCAGGCAGCACTCCATGAAGATTGTTGTCAAACTCAACATGAACTTGCAAAATCATTGGGAGCTATTCAATCAACAGGATTCATCCAAAAACATGGCAAGTTGGTACCATACGAATTGAAGCTAAGAGACCTTGAAATAAGATTTTGTATGTGCCAAATGATGCTTGAACTTAATTATTGGCACAGTTCCTATTGTAGACATTTTTAATAAAACAATTATATTTATCAGATAGACTGATGAATTTCCTACAAAATACAACCTAATTCATTGCAACAGTTGTGTATTAAAAAAATGTTCACAATAAGTAGGAAAGGAAATAACAGAATCTGAGTGCAAAATTATCCTTCACTTGTAAAATCAATGATAATCATATGCTAAGATTATGAAAAGGATCCGTTTCACAATTCGGAGTATCACCGATAGAAAGTGCTAAACATACAGGACGCCCCAGATTCTTAAGTGAGCGTGAATACAGCCATATAATCAAAAAGATCAAGTTATGTCCAAAAATGTCTTTAACGCAGATTGCTGCAGAGATTAAGGAGGAGTTTGGGAAAGACGTTCACGCAACAACAGTCAGAAGAGTGCTTCAGAAGACTAAAGCTGTCGTAAACTATTTATTTCATCTGAGAACCAAAAGAAGCATTTAGAATATGCCAAAGAGTATTTACATAAGCCACATGATTTTTGGCATCAAATGATATTCTCTGATGAAAGCAAATTTAATATTTTTTCGCTATGATGGCCGTCAAACAGTATGGAGAAAACCTAATAAAGAGTTTGAAAAACAAAATCTTGCTTCAATAGTAAACCATGGTGATGAAGGGGTAATCGTGTGGGGTTGTATGTCCGCTACAGTGGTTGATGAACTGATGTTCATTGATGAAATAATGGACAATATTAAATACATGGATGTACAATGACCCACAACATTCGACCTATATTGTACGTATTAAAAATCTCTACAATACGTCCCTTAAATAGACATTAAAGAACAACGAGCATACTGTGCTCGATTTCCTATCCCAAGGAAAAACCAAGCGGAAGTCTTCGGAAATATTTTTTTACGCTTATGGAAGAAACAATAGAATAAAACTTTTGTTCGTGGACATAAAGGACGAAAGGATACTGAGATATTGTAGGTGCAGCAAGCTGGACATTTGTAACCAAAATAATAAAAAAAACTTATGTATTTAGACATTTTGCTTTTTAAGTTCTTGAAAATAATTACACTCCAGGGTGAGACTTAATTGATTAGAAATGGAAATCCATAAAACACTACCGATCATTTGTAATGCATGGAAACATGCTGAAATTAAAGTCATTTTAGCCGCTTCACTTTGGGTGGTTGTGACTCTCCTCTTTAATTAATTATTCCGCTATTTCCTCTTCAAAAGTCAAACAGTTTTGTTCCACCTAATTTTATTCATCATCAATATCGCTTTCCATGAGCAGGTCAAATGCCAAGTTTACTTGTCATTTTTTTCGTAAATAAGGAGCTAACAATCAATTTAATGAACATTTATGTACCTCACCTTGATTATTGAATTGTTAACAATAAATTTTTATATTTCTTTTTTAGTTTTTGTACTTCACAACTTTAAACAAATTAATTGAAATGATTAAGTGCTCAAGAAAACATGTACTACAAACAACTGATCACAAAATTAATTAAAAATTGTTTAGTGTGGCCTGCTTGAAAAAAAATTTACGGTTTTTAGAACAAAAAACATGTTCAATGAAAAATATTTTTTAATCAGGTCTGCAGAAATTTGATAAATGTCCTGGGACGCCAGGAACCAGGAGTATATAAAGTCCGGCCAACCATCCGAATCGACACCAAAGTCAAATATCCATGGGGCTAAGATGATGTTCTGTATTTGGTGGGACCAAACGGGTCCTATCTTTAACAAGCTGATAACATGATTCGTTTGAAGCGATCCTTGCCCGAAAAACGCCCATAATATTCCATCGTTACAACCACATGTTGCAATACCTGTTAAAAAGTATTTAAAAAGAAGTGGTTGGGAAGTTTTGCTTCACCCGCCTTAAAGTCCAAACCTTGCCCCGTCTGACTACTATTTATTTCGATTGAAGCAGCCCGATCTCTCTGGGATATGATTCACTTTGGAACAGAGTGACCAATACGCTCTTGCTATTTTAATTAAAGTAATTTTGGAAATATATACTCGTACATGGATAAAAATATTATTGTTTATTTTCCCTGAGTGTATTAAAGGTAGAACTGAGTGTATAAGAAATTGGAAAAAAGCTAATAACCAAAAACATAAGTTCATAAAATTTGCACCAATGAGTTTTATGTCCCAGTTATGCACGTTGTTTTCGTTGTTATTTCTTTTTATTATTTTTCAACTTCTTTTATACAATTTTTTGCTTTGTTTTGTTTTGTTTTTTATTTTACTCATATTTTATGTTTTGTTTTAAACAACCATTTTGAATTTTATTAAAATGTTTATTACATTTCAATTGATTACTTCGGTATATATTGCAGGGCAGTAATAAAATTCTCTGGCAGTCTGTTCGGTAGGTGATTTTGTAAAATTGTTTATTTTTCTATCAGTATTATGGGATCGTTTCATTCTTTTGCACGAATAGACAAGAAAAAAATTAAATTAATGTCAGTTGGTATAAATTTTATGGCGTTACTGTCTGCTAAATAAAATCTAAATTGATTAATTTTATTTAAGGGAATTTCTTAAAAATACACGGACATCCTATTAGTTGGAAAAAAGTTCAGTAAACATATTTACTCATGGAAGCCTAAATATTAGTATGTTTAAAATAATTTATTTTTGTTCTGTGTCCATAAAAATAATGTACTAATACATGTATATACGTTAAATTTAAAGATTTCTCAATAATTTATTTAAGATACGAATAAAAATGTGAGTAACTGGTAAAAAGTATATTTATAAACTGTAAACAATACAAACTGGCTTAAATATAATAAATTTTTTTACCCAACACAAAAATAATCAAAAACCAAGTATTTTCAAAAAAGCACCCGCAAGACCATAGATATAAATAAATTTGCGTATGTAATTGCCAAACTTATAGCCACGTTAAGAAGCTTTAAAAATATTTAACTTAAATTAAATGAAATTTATTGCCATCATAAAAGTATGTAACACTCTGCTGTACTTAAATTCGTATGAGAAAAGGAAAAAGGACATACACACACAAAAAAAAAAAATATGATAAATAATGACAATTTTGATAATGCGAATTTTCATGCATACAACATAACATTACATTGTATATATTTGAGTGTGTTTGTTTTTGTGTGAGAGTGTATTTGTTGTTTTTTTTTATCAAAACAAACCACTAGAGGAAAATGACACTAGAGACCAATTTACATAACGGAATGTGTAACTAAATGTATGGTTTTATATGAGTGTTTTTATAAATATACAATACAAACAAATATACAAACATACATACATATATGCTTACACACATAAAAATGTTTGCACTTTTATGTGTATGTATATGTAAGTGTACAAAAATAAAAGCCGTGTAGGCCAACCAATTTTACCATGAAAGGACTAAGATTAGTCTATCTAGTGCTGGAATTTACAATAGAAGTGTTGTAATAACGCATTTACAGAAAGAACTAATTTGTTTTTTGAAAAACTTATATTTATCAAGTAAGAGTGTTATATTCGGCTGTTCCGAATCTTTGATACTCCCCATCAATATGTGACAATGAAATAATTTTCTAATACAAGGATTATATGGAGGTAGGGTCAATTATGCACCAACCCTCACAAAAACTGGTAGATAGATTTAGAGTTATAAAATATTTCTTTATGTCCAATTTCATCACGATATTAATTACACAGCACAACAAAACGAAGATTTTTTTAAGTTTTCTGAAATAGAACTTGTTCTGAGTCTTATGTATTTTCATCTGCTGATGATGATGGCGCCATTAGTTTTTTTCCTACCAGCTCTAGTTTTAAAGATATAAAGACATTTATTATTTGCATAATATACACTATTTTTATTCGAAACTAGTTGAGCACCCCGGCCTCGCTCGGTAGTTATTTACTAATGTTAGTTCAAAGTTTCACCCAAAAATTTTATATTATTAAGAAAAATGAGAAGTGAAAAGGAGGCAATATATTAAAAATTAAAATTTATGAATTTGTGAATTTTTTTCCCTTACCATCTCCTGAAAATTTCGAATCGAATAAAAAAACAAGTAAGAAAGTATGGTCGGTCAAGTCCGACCATATAATACCCTACACTAAGTAAATGAGCAAAAACATTTTTCTTTCAAAATTTCAATAATTTATATTCGTGAGCGATTTTCGGAAGTGGGCTTTATACGGGAGCTATAACAAATTATGGACCGATCACCATGAAATTAGGTGGCGTGATTAATGTCTATATGAAAGTTATTTATGTTGCATTTTACGTGTATACCAACACTTTTAGAAGATTTATGCTCGTTAAAGTGATTATCGGAAGCAGACCTTATATGGGAGCTATGACTAATTATGGACAGATCATAATAAAATTTAGTGACATGAATTCCGTACATATAAAACTTATTTGGAGAAAAACTTGTGTAGATACCTGTATAAATTCAACATTTATGACCGATAAAGTCCGATTTCGGGAGGACATTTGTATGGGGGCTAGGTTAAATAATGGACCGATTTCAGCCAATTTCAATAGGCTTGGGCAGAATAAATGACATCGAAATATCTTCAAAATTGCCACCTGTACTCTGCGAACAAGGTTTACTGGACAGTCAGCCAACCAGCCAGCCACACGGACGGACATCGTTTAATCGACTCAGAAAGTGATTCTCGGTATACTTTAAGGTGGATGTTAGACTAATATTTTTGGGTGTTACAAAAATCTGCACAAATCCAATATACCCTCCCCACTATTGTGGTGTAGGGTATAAAAATCAGTCAAATCGCTCCAGTCGTTCTAACGTGATGCCATTACATACATGGACCATTTAATTCTTATATATATAGATTTGATCGAAATCTTAAAAAACTTTCTGGATTAGTAATCTCCAGAAAAACCGATTTCAGTTTAGTGGAATCACATTCAATAATGTGATTCCACTCACTATTACTAAAAGGATGTTAAAAGGAGTGAGATCGAAAAATTATTAACATACATACATATATGTGTTTATAAAAACTAAACCACTAAAAAATTAAACTTAGAGTTTTAATTTTTTTTATTTGATTGAAATTATATTTTAGTTTACAAAAAATATATATATTTTTATAGTTTTAATCACTAGTGATGGAATTTTTAACCTTATTCGGAAACCATTCCATTATGGTTTTTATAGTGATTTCTGTCACTTTGTTCGAACAGGTTGTCCATCTCCGTTTAAAATCTACCACACTTTTGGACACCTTTTTCGTGCTCTTCAATTCTCTTTTAGCAAGGGCCCAATATCTCTCCACTTGGTACAAATACCACATTATTGTTCTTGTACCACTCAAGGTCTTGTTTACCATAGTGACAGGATGCCAAGTCAGGCCAAAAATAAGTGGACACATTATGAAGTTTATGAATGGAAGCAGCCTTTTTCGTAAACATTACTTGATGTAAATTTCGGTATTTATAGAGCCCCTTGTAACAAATGATTGGCTTTCAACAACTATTTGGGAAATTTTGACTGTTTTTGGGTCCTAAACTTTTCTTCAACATTCCCTCGAGCATCAGCAACATGAATTTATCGTTCGTGAAATATAAGCAAATAATACAAAAATGGTGTAAATTCTACATGTATTAAATGACACCATATCTTTGAAACTAGAGCAGCTAGAAAAAAACGAATGACGCCTTCGTAATCAGCATTCCCAATTTAACCAAAAGCATTGGACAGTAGACTGGACAATTTTGGTGTGTTGTCCTGTGTTAATGTAAAACAATAAAGAAAGTTCATTGGGCACTATCTTGTTAACAACAGACAGAATCGTCTTAGAATTTTATGAAGACCAGGAATAAATATACTTTTTGGTTCTACGACCAATATTTCTATATGTTACATACACGAAATATATTTGTCTGATATAGGGGCGTCAATTATGTACCGATCTTCACAAAAGTTGTTTATGTCCAATTTCATTACGATATAAATTATAGTAAGACAATTATGAATGTTCAAGTAATTTTCTGAGGGGCCCATGTATAAGGACTAGGGAAAATTATTTCCCGATTTTTGCCATACTTTATTGTATAATTTCAAAGTACTTAGAACTAATTTGTGAAAAATTGTATAGGGATTGCCGCATAATGATCATATTTATTGCTGCTCAAACAGATGAAATAATAGACCGCTATTGCCCATTTTCAACACCAAGCAATCCTTATTACTACTTCCGTTTGGGCCCTACATCACCTATTGGTGCCATTAGAGTTTTTTGGTTGCAAAAATCATAACTTTTAAACCAAATGAGATAATCAAAAAATTTAAAAGGCATATTGATAATGAGTATATGAAATGAGTATTTGAAAAAGGTTCTACGCCTTCAGATGCCTACTTATGGGTTAGAAAATTTTAAATTTGTGGAAGGATCCATTTTATGGGAAGTAAAATAAAATAATTTTTAAAATTTTTGCCTAAAAATGGTATGTATCTTCTGAACCAAACATTTAATAGTAATAAGAGTAGCATATTTGTAATCGTTTGACAATTTCCTGTAAAATAAGTTTAATCAATATTTTTTAGGGGCATATGAAATTTTTGATTTTTGCAACCTCACTTGTTCTACAGTCGCCACTGTGCATCGTCTTAGAATCTTAAGAAGACCCAGAATATAAATACTTTTTGGTTCTGCGACCAATATTTCGACATCTTGTAATTTTTTAAATTATAAATAAATTAAAAAATTAACCATTTTAATTTAGCATGTTTTGTATTTTTCAAAATTCAGGTTATCGAAAAAACCATGACACAACAATAAAAGGTACACTCATTAGAAAGTAAATTCTCAATTATACAATTCTTGTAACGTCAAACAAAAGAAAATATGAAAAAAATCAAAATCAAAGTTTGACGTCATAAGGGTAAATATAGAAAACTTTCCCTAGTGATTCTACCTTCTACAATTATTGTATCATGGAAAAAACTATTTTCTGTTTTAAGTTTTGAATAAATAAAAAAAATATTGAACTTAAAAATACTGGATTTAAAATAGATTTTTCTGTGATTTATTCTCACTTAGTTTGTTTTGATTCGAGAATGTCGAATTTTTAGCCAACAATACGTCATATGCGGGAAGTTTTGCTTTACTTCTTTAATTTTAAAAAAAGTGACGCTGAATCACTCCGATTGCTCACCGTAGCCAACGGTTAATGTGTTTCATCGGTTTCAACATGCGTCAGATGATCTGAGCGGTTCAAAAGTGGTGATTTTGACATGGAAGATAAAGATCGCAGAGCAGCCAAAAAAGTTTGAATGCACTACTCCATGAAGACTGTTGTAAAACACAACAAGAGCTTGTAAAATCATTTGGATCTACTATTGTAATGTAAGATTGGTACAGAAAGTTGAAATACAAAAAAATTATATATATATTACTTTAAATTTCGTATCTAAAGAATTTTTTTTATAAGTACACAATTTAATTTTCTATAAACTAATATTTGTGTATGACATTATCATTTTTTAATCTCATTATTCGCATAATTGAATTATTATAAAGAAGTATCTAAATAAATAAATTTATTTGATTGCATTTATTAAATTTATGTCTATTTTCAAGTATAATACAAATATTAACATTTACATACAATAACAATAACAATTATCAATATCAACATTCTTATTCTCACTGAAATTGATATTTTTTCTCTATACATTTGTTCCTATACCTCGCGATGTTATAAAGAATAATAATGGCAATTTATTGTTATACATTGATTTTGGTATATTGTTGGTTGTTGTCTTAACTAAATACCTAATCTTATAGTTGCACCAATATGATTCATGTGAATCATTATTATGTATGAAAAAGTAAAGAAGAAGAATTACTTCGTGAATAAATAGCTTTTATTGAATAAACTAATTATATTTATACAATTTTTCTTCAATAATGAAATATAAATTAGCTGTGTTTAGTTATCAAATACCGTATTGCCATTCTTTTGGTAATAATTCCACCAATGTTGTCAACATATTTACTGTAATAGTTCTCTGGAAAACATTCAAACTTATGATTGACTAGTAGTCAAGCATTTTGGATGTATGCGTCATGTAAACCGAGGTGTTTTAGTGGCAAATTCATTAGGCGACAATTCTTATCTGACGAACAGCAGACAACTCCATAACCGAAAACTAAAAATTCATAAAACAAAACTTTCTATATACAAAATTCAGTGCACGCGAATCAGTTTTCATATTTAAACTAAATTGTTGTCAATAATTATATTTTTTGTGCTACACAATTTATTAGAAAAGGTAATAACCATTACAAGATTCATTTTTTTTTTTTTACTTTTACCAAAATTAAAACTTACGTAATATTGCAGTAATAGGTCCTTTATCTGAAGAAATAATTAATTCCTGATCAAAAGCACTTAACATTTATATGTAATCGGGTTTTTTTTCTTCAAGATAACATTTTAAACTATTGCTGTCAGAAACTCCGGTAAAATTCAATTCGACAGAAATTCTACTAGACCAGGTAAAGTTTTAAAATGAAGTCCTCGATATTATTCATCTCAAATACATTTAATATGCAATACATTTTTTCCATTTTTTATTAGGAATTCTTGATTACGCAAAGTAAATAATATTCATCTTTGTGGTGGTCTCCCGATTGGAGCCACCACTGCGTTTTTTTTTTTTTTTTTTGTTAATTTTGTTCTTGTCTTAAAAATACGTGCATTTTATAAACATATTGCATTAATCTACCAATATTCTCAGTTGGTTGTGAAAGCACATTTATTTCTTGATCTACGTCTGAAATAAAAGAACAAGCAACAAAAGAAGAAGAAGAAAAAATACAACAACAACAACTACGATAATTAACTGCATAATCAAGTTCTACATCGATCTCAATACAATTGTCAAGCTCGCTAATATTAATATTCGGAAACAAATTCCATTATAAAATCAAATACAACACCTTAAAATAGCAAAAAGAAGTTAATATCAACATTTTAAAACTCCACAATAAAGAAAATTGAATTTGTGATTGGAATCGTCATTTTTTTCTGGATTCAACAGCATTATACCAAGATTAATTTCTGACTTAAGTTGGACACCAAGGAAACATTAGTTAATGAATTAACATAAATAATAGTTTAAGATGTGGATATCACAGTAAATATATATAATACATTTTAAATCACTATATTAAATTTCATAATGCTTAAAATTTCAAATGTGGTAAAAAAAACAAAAAAAACCTAAATATTATAAATCGTTATTAAAACTAAATAAAATAATATAAAAGAAAAAAAAAATAAAACCTATAAACTATATTGCACGAATATCACAGTGATCATTTTTTAAAAGCATTATGGAATTTAAGTTTCCTCATTAAGTTTATTATTAATTATTTTACCTATTTTATATAGCTAAGTATATACCCAGACATAATTTTTTTCTACCCCTAATATTGTTACACATCTACCATTAACCCGATAAGAACCAACAATTGGCGAGGCCTCATCAAAAGCTGCTCTCAAAATTTTTTTTTATATATCGGTGAGTGAAACAAACATCTTTAATTTTATTCTCTTATCACTACTAACCAGCAATATTAAGAGTATGCTAAGCTTTAAGAGTTTTATAAACATGTTGCTTAGAAACATATTAATGTTACCTATATATTGATTACAGAAATGTTGATCGCTCGTATTTATCTTCTCTTAATTAAAATATTGCTTGTTTTTACGCTATTATCGGTTTAGTAAGCCATTCAGACATATCTAAAAATAAATATTTTTTTATATTGTTTCATAAAAGCGGAAATATAAATAAATTATAATTAATTAATTGGGGTAATAATAATCTATATATATAAATCTATAAAAACATACATTTATACTGATAATACATTTTTTTTAGTTTATAATTATAAATAGTGCTTATGCTACCAATTAGTTACTTAAATAATATTAATTCGGGAGTTATTCGCGTAAAATATTATGAATATTTTTGAAAATTTTGTTAAATAAAGTGAATTAACATGGAAAAGTAATTTATTAAAGCAATTTTCTTACAAAATGTGAATTGAATAGAAAGTGGTAGATCTCTTTATGGGATTTTAGTACAAAATTAAAGCGTCATTAAAATCATTGGTAGGGAGGGTTAAGAGACGCTGGTCTACCAAATTACACCTATGGTAGACTGTTATCTTTTGGTTATGGTTGATCCTTATTATTTTTTTTCTTTCCGTTTTAGTTGATCGATATAGGGGTAATTAACATCTTGATTTGTTTCGTTTAAAGATCAACTTCTAGTCCATTCATTTTATTTAAGACTACGGGAGTCTATAATAATATTTATGATGAACGTTATCTATTGACAATAGAAAGTTTTGAAAACAAGAACCCCCCCAACCGACTGACCGCTAGTGGTTATCAATGGCTCCCATTAGTTTTCATCTTTTCTTCCCAGAGCACCATACGTCAATAGTACTATACTTTAATACCATTGTATGCATTTTACCTAACTTCAGTATAGTTACGAGTTAAGAGTAGTCGTTTTTTTTTTTATTTGTTCATTACACTATATCAGCAATTTCAAAACGTTTGCAAGCAGCAGGATTCATCCAAAAGCAGGAAAATTGGGTACCATACGAATTGAAGCTGAAAGACCTTGATTTTTTATGTCTGAAATGCTGCTTTAAAGCTATAAAGGAAAATAATTTTTGCACTGAATCAATGCTTGC
Source organism: Calliphora vomitoria (assembly GCA_942486065.2). Taxonomy (NCBI): domain Eukaryota; kingdom Metazoa; phylum Arthropoda; class Insecta; order Diptera; family Calliphoridae; genus Calliphora; species Calliphora vomitoria. The sequence continues at coordinate 107,839,880 of OW818030.2, read as the reverse complement.
GGTGAAAAATGGTAACATTACAATACTGCAGGTTATTGTAATGATATGTGAAGTCCGGCAAACCACCCGAATTGACACCAAAGCCAAATATCCATGGCGCTAAGGTAATGCCCTGTATTTGGCTAGAACATCACACGGAACGTGTACCGAACGCAACTGATTCGTTTGGCGCGAGCCTTAAATATGCGGGCAGACACGAAACCGAAACATTCAATCATGACAGCGATCGGCCACATCATGCAATAGCTGTTAAAAAGTATTTAGAATGAAGTGGTTGGGAAATTTTGCCTCAGCCGCCTTGTTCGATCGAAGAAGAACGCTCTCTCTGGATACGCTTCGCTTCAGAACAGAGTATCGGAAATTGGATTGATTCGTTATTGGACTAAAAAGATGAGCAGTTCTATTGGTTCAGAATCCATATGTTGCCCGAAAGATGGAAAAAGGTCATAACTAACAATGGCCAATACAAAATAAAAGCAAAAAATTCAGAGTGCCTTTTGATGGAAAATGTGGATTTTTCTGTATTATAGTTTTGAAATTTCCATCTATATATATAAAAGTCAATGTGTGTTTGTATGTCTGGAAGGAGCTATAGGCTACTTTTTGTTTTGAAATTTTAAGTGGGCGTGGTACCTCCCATACAAAGTTAATTTTAAAAATCAAATATTTAGGAAACTATAATAGCTATTGTCCTCAAATTTTGCATGAGCAATTCCACTGTTTGTTTAAATATTTGCGGCAAAAATGGGAGTAGTAGCCACAGAGGGCGTGGCACCTCCCATATGATGAAAATTAAAAAAAATTTATATATGGAAAACAATAAGATATATGGTACGGTTATTCTACCATCAATATTAATATTTATAACAAGAATGGGCGGACTATCAATAGTGGGCGTGGCATCTCCCATACATATGATGACAAATTATAAATAGGGAAAGCTATATCATCTATCAATATTAATATTTAGGACAGAAATGCGCTGAATACCAACAATATTAAGTAAATGTTAAAATTTGTATACATTTGAAACCCTTATCTATATATAAAAGTGAATGTGTGTTTGTTTGTATGATTGTGTGCTTATTTGTATTTTATACGTGGAGAAAAATCATGATCAATCAATAATGTTAAGTTAAAATTAGTATACCTGTGAAAGTATATATAAATACTACTCTTCGAAATTACATGAGGTAGAATCTTTTATTACCATATTTCCTGTACGAAGTAAATATTATTTATTGCTTATTTAGAAAAATATGTAGATTCTACATTTTGGGTGAGCAATTCAATGACTTCTGCAGGATGACGCAATCTATAGAAGAGTTAATAAATTGCGTTTTCCCCAATATCGGAAAAAATTTTAAAAACAAGCAATGGTTATGTGAACGCGCGTTACTGGCGTTAACTCCATCAACAGCAACATTCTGAATACCATCGATGGTAATCTAAAAATTTATAAATCAATCGACACTGTTACAAATATTGAGGATGTCGTCAATTATCCAGTCGAATTTTTAAATTCGTTAGATTTACCGGGCTTTCCACTACATGACTTGCAGTTGAAAATTGGTGCTCCTATTATTTTACTAAGAAACATTGATCCACCACGACTTTGTAATGGCACTCGACTTATAGTAAAGAAATTAATGAACAATCTAATCGAGGCGACCATTATAACTGGAAAGTACAATGGATCAGATGTATTGCTGCCACGTATTCCGATGATAACTTCGGAAATGCCATTTGATTTTAAGTGATTACAGTTTCCTATTCGCCTAGCATTTGCAATGACAATTAATAAAGCTCAAGGTCAGTCTTTGCAAGTTTGTGGACTAAATCTAGAAAATCCATGTTTTTCACATGGACAGCTTTATGTTGCATGTTCGCGAGTGGGAAAACCCACAGACTCATATGTATATGCACCAGAAGGAAAAACCAAAAATATAAGGCATTAGAATAAAAAATAATTAATAAAAATAATATATATATCAAACATTAAATAAAAAATGTTTTTCTATAAACTTCTATATTTAACATTAAGGTTATAAATAAGAAACAAATAATGTACTACTTATTAAAATAGAAACTAATTTTAGATAAACTACATAAGTATATTGTAAATCATAAGATAATTTAATAAGAATTAATTTAAAAGGAAAACTGTAGATTTTAATAACTTAGGGCCTGGCTCACAAAATGCGAACGAACATTTTCTTATTTTATATTGAAAACAATAACAAAAATTCAAATTTATTCAAATAAAACTGATTTTATCGGATAGCTGACTCCCTTGCCCTTCCACTGAGTACCAACATCATGGGAATCCGATAAACCAACTGAAAGTTATGACCACTTGAACCCAATAGTTTTTATGTCATTAAGCCGACGAGATAGGGTTTCGAACCATTTTTTGGTACCAGGAGATCAGAAATGAGTAGTAGGCTGAAATTGCATAATAAAAATGTTTAAGCGCTTATAAATTTTAAACGGCTTAACCGATTTTAAAAATATTGGTATCATTGAAAAGCCCTTGAATTCGGCTTTCTCCTGAATATGAAAAATGTTTTGGGCGCTAACCATAAGCGGTTGTTTAAACGTGAAATTTAATAAACTCGCTTGTAATTATAAAACTATTTTATATATTCAAATAAAACTGATTTTATCGGATAGCTGACTCCATTGCGCTTCCAATGAGTACCAACATCATGGGAATCCGACAAACCAACTGAAAGTTATGACCACTTGAACCCAATAGTTTTCATGTCATTATGCCGACGAGATCGGGTTTTCTTCATTCAAAATAACTTAGAAAATTATTGCCGAACCATTTTTTGGTACCAGGAGATCAGAAATGAGTAGTAGGTTGAAATTGCATAATAAAAATGTTTAAGCGCTTATAAATTTTAAACGGCTTAACCGATTTTAAAGATATTGGTATCATTGAAAAGCCCTTGAATTCGGCTTTCTCCTGAATATGAAAAATGTTTTGGGCGCTAACCATAAGCGGTTGTTTAAACGTGAAATTTTATAAACTCGCTTGTAATTATAAAACTATTTTATATATTCAAATAAAACTGATTTTATCGGATAGCTGACTCCCTTGCGCTTCCAATGAGTACCAACATCATGGGAATCCGATAAACCAACTGAAAGTTATGACCACTTGAACCCAATAGTTTTCATGTCATAAGCCGACGAGATCGGGTTTTCTTCATTCAAAATTAGAAACTTAGAAAATTATTGCCGAACCATTTTTTGGTACCAGGAGATCAGAAATGAGTAGTAGGTTGAAATTGCACAATAAAAATGTTTAAGCGCTTATAAATTTTAAACGGCTTAACCGATTTTAAAGATATTGGTATCATTGAAAAGCCCTTGAATTCGGCTTTCTCCTGAATATGAGAAATGTTTTGAGCGCTAACCATAAGCGATTGTTTAAGCGTGAAATTTTAGAAACTCGCTTCTAATTATAAATCTATTTTATATATTCAAATAAAGCTGATTTTATCGGATAGCTGACTCCCTTGTGCTATTTTTTTTAAAACTATTTTATCTATATCTATATCTATATAAATATATAAATGTCTTTGTAAGTTTGTTTGTTTGTTTGTTTATTTGTTTGTTTGTTTGTTTGTTTGTTTGTTTGTTTGTTTGTTTGTTTGTTTGTTTGTTTGTTTGTTTGTTTGTTTGTTTGTTTGTTTGTTTGTTTGTTTGTTTGTTTGTTTGTTTGTTTGTTTGTTTGTTTGTTTGTTTGTTTGTTTGTTTGTTTGTTTGTTTGTTTGTTTGTTTGTTTGTTTGTTTGTTTGTTTGTTTGTTTGTTTGTTTGTTTGTTTGTTTGTTTGTTTGTTTGTTTGTTTGTTTGTTTGTTTGTTTGTTTGTTTGTTTGTTTGTTTGTTTGTTTGTTTGTTTGTTTGTTTGTTTGTTTGTTTGTTTGTTTGTTTGTTTGTTTGTTTGTTTGTTTGTTTGTTTGTTTGTTTGTTTGTTTGTTTGTTTGTTTGTTTGTTTGTTTGTTTGTTTGTTTGTTTGTTTGTTTGTTTGTTTGTTTGTTTGTTTGTTTGTTTGTTTGTTTGTTTGTTTGTTTGTTTGTTTGTTTGTTTGTTTGTTTGTTTGTTTGTTTGTTTGTTTGTTTGTTTGTTTGTTTGTTTGTTTGTTTGTTTGTTTGTTTGTTTGTTTGTTTGTTTGTTTGTTTGTTTGTTTGTTTGTTTGTTTGTTTGTTTGTTTGTTTGTTTGTTTGTTTGTTTGTTTGTTTGTTTGTTTGTTTGTTTGTTTGTTTGTTTGTTTGTTTGTTTGTTTGTTTGTTTGTTTGTTTGTTTGTTTGTTTGTTTGTTTGTTTGTTTGTTTGTTTGTTTGTTTGTTTGTTTGTTTGTTTGTTTGTTTGTTTGTTTGTTTGTTTGTTTGTTTGTTTGTTTGTTTGTTTGTTTGTTTGTTTGTTTGTTTGTTTGTTTGTTTGTTTGTTTGTTTGTTTGTTTGTTTGTTTGTTTGTTTGTTTGTTTGTTTGTTTGTTTGTTTGTTTGTTTGTTTGTTTGTTTGTTTGTTTGTTTGTTTGTTTGTTTGTTTGTTTGTTTGTTTGTTTGTTTGTTTGTTTGTTTGTTTGTTTGTTTGTTTGTTTGTTTGTTTGTTTGTTTGTTTGTTTGTTTGTTTGTTTGTTTGTTTGTTTGTTTGTTTGTTTGTTTGTTTGTTTGTTTGTTTGTTTGTTTGTTTGTTTGTTTGTTTGTTTGTTTGTTTGTTTGTTTGTTTGTTTGTTTGTTTGTTTGTTTGTTTGTTTGTTTGTTTGTTTGTTTGTTTGTTTGTTTGTTTGTTTGTTTGTTTGTTTGTTTGTTTGTTTGTTTGTTTGTTTGTTTGTTTGTTTGTTTGTTTGTTTGTTTGTTTGTTTGTTTGTTTGTTTGTTTGTTTGTTTGTTTGTTTGTTTGTTTGTTTGTTTGTTTGTTTGTTTGTTTGTTTGTTTGTTTGTTTGTTTGTTTGTTTGTTTGTTTGTTTGTTTGTTTGTTTGTTTGTTTGTTTGTTTGTTTGTTTGTTTGTTTGTTTGTTTGTTTGTTTGTTTGTTTGTTTGTTTGTTTGTTTGTTTGTTTGTTTGTTTGTTTGTTTGTTTGTTTGTTTGTTTGTTTGTTTGTTTGTTTGTTTGTTTGTTTGAGCATCACGCCTAAACGGCTGAACCGATTTTATTGAAATTTGGAACGTAGATAGATACTTACTTGGAAGCGTCAATAGGCTATAAATTTTTTCAATACTTGGACCAGAAAGGGATAAAAAGGGGGAAAAACGGGTAAAATTGGTACGTTTAGTTATTAAACAATAATTACTAAACGGCTGAACCGATTTTTACATCGACAGGGGTAGCGAAGCGCACCGGGTCAAGCTAGTATCTATATATATAAAAGTCAATGTGTGTTTGTATGTATATTTGTTTGTTTGTTTGGACTTTATAGACGGCTAAACGGCTGAACCGATTTGCTTGAAATTTTTACAGTGTATTTATGTATGTCTGGAAGGAGCTATAGGCTACTTTTTGTTTTGAAATTTTAAGTGGGCGTGGTACCTCCCATACAAAGTTAATTTTAAAAATCAAATATTTAGGAAACTATAATAGCTATTGTCCTCAAATTTTGCATGAGCAATTCCACTGTTTGTTTAAATATTTGCGGCAAAAATGGGAGTAGTAGCCACAGAGGGCGTGGCACCTCCCATATGATGATAATTAAAAAAAATTTATATATGGGAAACAATAAGATATATGGTACGGTTATTCTACCATCAATATTAATATTTATAACAAGAATGGGCGGACTATCAATAGTGGGCGTGGCATCTCCCATACATATGATGACAAATTATAAATAGGGAAAGCTATATCATCTATCAATATTAATATTTAGGACAGAAATGCGCTGAATACCAACAATATTAAGTAAATGTTAAAATTTGTATACATTTGAAACCCTTATCTATATATAAAAGTGAATGTGTGTTTGTTTGTATGGTTGTGTGCTTATTTGTATTTTATACGTGGAGAAAAATCATGATCAATCAATAATGTTAAGTTAAAATTAGTATACCTGTGAAAGTATATATAAATACTAATCTTCGAAATTACATGAGGTAGAATCTTTTATTACCATATTTCCTGTACGAAGTAAATATTATTTATTGCTTATTTAGAAAAATATGTAGATTCTATATTTTGTGTGAGCAATTCAATGACTTCTGCAGGATGACGCAATCTATAGAAGAGTTAATAAATTGCGTTTTCCCCAATATCGGAAAAATTTTTAAAAACAAGCAATGGTTATGTGAACGCGCGTTACTGGCGTTAACTCCATCAACAGCAACATTCTGAATACCATCGATGGTAATCTAAAAAATTATAAATCAATCGACATTGTTACAAATATTGAGGATGTCGTCAATTATCCAGTCGAATTTTTAAATTCGTTAGATTTACCGGGCTTTCCACCACATGACTTGCAGTTGAAAATTGGTGCTCCTATTATTTTACTAAGAAACATTGATCCACCACGACTTTGTAATGGCACTCGACTTATAGTAAAGAAATTAATGAACAATCTAATCGAGGCGACCATTATAACTGGAAAGTACAATGGATCAGATGTATTGCTGCCACGTATTCCGATGATAACTTCGGAAATGCCATTTGATTTTAAGTGATTACAGTTTCCTATTCGCCTAGCATTTGCAATGACAATTAATAAAGCTCAAGGTCAGTCTTTGCAAGTTTGTGGACTAAATCTAGAAAATCCATGTTTTTCACATGGACAGCTTTATGTTGCATGTTCGCGAGTGGGAAAACCCACAGACTCATATGTATATGCACCAGAAGGAAAAACCAAAAATATAAGGCATTAGAATCTATCTATATAAATATATAAATGTCTTTGTAAGTTTGTAAGTTTGTTTGTTTGTTTGTTTGTTTGTTTGTTTGTTTGTTTGTTTGTTTGTTTGTTTGTTTGTTTGTTTGTTTGTTTGTTTGTTTGTTTGTTTGTTTGTTTGTTTGTTTGTTTGTTTGTTTGTTTGTTTGTTTGTTTGTTTGTTTGTTTGTTTGTTTGTTTGTTTGTTTGTTTGTTTGTTTGTTTGTTTGTTTGTTTGTTTGTTTGTTTGTTTGTTTGTTTGTTTGTTTGTTTGTTTGTTTGTTTGTTTGTTTGTTTGTTTGTTTGTTTATTTGTTTGTTTGTTTGTTTGTTTGTTTGAGCATCACGCCTTAACGGCTGAATCGATTTTATTGAAATTTGGAACGTAGATAGATCCTTACTTGAAAGCGTCAATAGGCTATAACTTTTTTCAATACTTGGACCAGAAAGGGGTAAATAGGGGGAAAACCGGTAAAATTGGTACCTTTAGTTCTTAAACAATAAATACTAAACGGCTGAAACGATTTTATTGAAATTTCCAACAAATTATTGAATATCAAACATTAAATAAAAAATGTTTTTCTATAAACTTCTATATTTAACATTAAGGTTATAAATAAGAAACAAATAATGTACTACTTATTAAAATAGAAACTAATTTTAGATAAATTACATAAGTATATTGTAAATCATAAGATAATATAATAACAATTAATTAAAAAGGAAAACTGTAGATTTTAATAACTTAGGGCCTGGCTCACAAAATGCGAACGAACATTTTCTTTCTTATTTTATATTGAAAACAATAACAAAAATTCAAATTTATTTGTTGTTTTCAATATAAAATAAGAAAGAAAATGTTCGTTCGCATTTTGTGAGCCAGGCCCTTAATAAATATTGTTTAACTCTAAACTTTTTATTTCATTACGATACGGGTAGCGAAGCACACCGGGTTTTAGCTATTATTAAATAAGAAAAAATTTTAATGTTACCATTTTATTACGATAAGTTTAACAAGTAAGAAATAAATAGTTCATTAATTTATTATTTTTAAAATATAGACTGAATATATTGTACATCAAAAAAATAGAATAAGAAATAATATTAAAGAAACAATGTATATTTTAATTACTAAATAAATATTTTTTTTAAACCTTTACTTAATATGCATTTTACTTCGAGGGGGTAGCGAAGCGCGCCGGGTATTAGCTTGTTTCTACATAAATTTTGATATATTTTGGCAGAAGCTTGTGGATATTAACTTATTCTTAATTGATAAAATAAATAATAGAAAACACTAAAAAAGAAACAAACAAACAAATGAAAAAACAGTTTTTTTTAACTTTTTTGGGAGGTTAAATTTTTACAGTTAAAACAAAAGATAAAACAGTTATTTTTACAGTTTTCGTAGTTGAAATTTGTCAGCTAAAAAAAACTGATAAATCAGTAGTTTCTAATGTTTTGTAGTTTGTTTTCTTGTGAGTTAAAACTACAGAAAAATCAGTCATTTTTTGCGAAACTTGTTGGTTAAAAAATTAACATTTTAAAATAAATGAAAAGTTATTTTGATTTAAATGAAATGTAAGCGGTCCGTTTTTTGAATAAATTTATAGTTATTATTAATGAATTTTCTGTTGAATTTACCTACATAATATTTTGAGTGTATGTTTCCATTTTTCTGGAAACATAAAAAACATTAAAGTAAAAGAACCAGTTAAAAATATGTTTAGATGAAATTAAAGAACATAACTACTTAACTGACCTCAGTCCTTATTATATGCGTACTTATGTGTATATTTGTTTTTATAATTGTGTGTTTTTAGGTTTTTGTTTCAGTGTGTTTATATATGTACATACTCGTACATTCGCATGTATGTACAAATAAATGTAGTGGTACGTTCGAGTGTAGTTTCGCTTTAGGGACCTTTTATGAACGAACATTGTCATTTACATTATAAGTATGCAAAATATATAAAAACAACATACTAAAAAAAATTACGGAATATAAAAAAAATAATACAGCCATGCTTACAAACATATATGTATAATACATATATATTTTTATATACATACATACATACCTCACATAAATACTCACATAGTTATTTTTGCTGTGTCTGTATTGTGAGCTAAACTCTAAACCAAAATACGAACATGTTCTAAAGTTTTCATTTCATGAACACAAAAAAACTTTTGCACAATAAAATTGTAGTAGAGCATGGTTAGAGCTAGCTGGCGATATGAGATGAATCTAAACTACAGGTTTTTTATTAGTTTTTTCTTTGCTAGAAATAAATGAACAATTGCTAGCTAATATGAAATTTTTTTTAAGATAAATTAAATTTTCAACGTTTTTTTAACCGGTTCATTAGAAGAATAGTAAATATTTTATAGATTTATGGGCCAGTAAAAGTTTAAGAAGAAGTGATTAAACTAAAATATAGAGAGACAAAAATGTCATCTAAAATTACATGCCACTACGACATTTGTGCTCAAAGGTAAAAAAAAATTGGTTTTTGACTTATAAAGGCTTTTTTAAATTACTTTTTCTGTCTGGTGTCTTCTTATTTTGATTCAGTATTATTTGACTATTCATCATATTGAGCTGCATTACGAAAATCGCCGTTCTGTGAGAAATGTTTATCGTGATCTTCCAGCTACATATAGCTTGCATCATCGACCTTCCGAGCCCACTATTGCCAATACCAACCGCAAATCAGTGTATATTTCTGGATGATACGCGATCGAATTCACCACATCCCACAGGTTGTAAGGAGAATATAGCGGCAGTTGCGGAGATAATGGGTAAGTACTGTAGCCAATCGGTACGACGACGCAGCATCTTGGCCTTTCGTATGCCAAGAACATGGTTGACATAATAAAATGTACAATTCTGGATTATAATAAAATTGTCTAAACTTGTTTCCGGTGTAATTATAAATTGACCATCTACTGTGAATTTCTGTTAGTTTATATATGTATTTATTGGCAGTGTGGTATGTAACATTAATTGTAATTGCAGCAATATATGTGTATGTTTGGGTATGTATTATCTATTCTTGTTTAGTTTTTCATTAAAAACCACCCACACGGAAAAAATACTACAATTTTTCCATGAATTCAAACATACAACAAAAGCAGACGGAATGAATGAATGCAAGTATAAATGAATGAAAGCAACCAAGAGGTTTACTTATTCTATTTTTTATAATTTTTTTTCTTCTTTTGGTTAAACTAGAATAGGATTTTAAATAATAAAAAAAAAAAAAAATTTAAAAACTAAAAAACATTATACGATTGTTGTCGTCGTTGTGTGGGAATCACAAAATTGAAAATTCCTTTATTTTCTCCCACAAAAGAATGTCTGTTGTCTCTATGAGTAGTATGTAATCAGCTGTATATATACTGAAACATATGTATGTATAAGACTCTGGTGCAGTGTCAGCACAGGACACAAAATCACAAACCCACACAAATACACACTCTTTCATATAATACAACACACGTATAATTAAAAAGGCGTGAATTATTATTCCGGAAAATAAGTTTCAAAAGAAAGAGTGAGAAAGAAAACAAAAAATGGCAAAAAAAATATACTGATATTTTGCATAAAAGCTTAAGCATCTGCACAATATGTTCTTCACATAGCCATAGAGTTAGCACAAAAAATGTGAATAAAAAAAAAAAACTACAGCTTACTTTAAACAAGGAACAAATGTATAAATGAAAAGGTTCATTCAAATTGTTGGGTTAGATCTGCATACTTGACTTTTTCCTCCTAACATCGTTATGTTCCATACAGTTGCCAACGTCATCATCACTAATGTTGCTGACTAGTTGGGTTTTTTGAAAATTAGCATTACTATTGTGGAGTCAACAAATATTGTCCTTACGTTTGTAACAACTTTTAATGGGGCTGGGAAATCGCTAGGAAATCTTCTGGACTAAGACATGAAAGAAGGTGATTGGAAAGTTTAGTTGGTGATGGTAAAGCTATGAGCCTAGCTGATCCTTGATTGGTGCTTGAATGCTTAGTTTAACAACCTGAACAATACAAGCCAAAACAAGATATTGTTCACAAAGTTCACAATCTTCTAGTCTCTCACAGTTTTAATCCAACTATGGCTTGGAATTTCAGAGATGTTTGTATGATTTTAGAAGACTGTTTATTAAACACACTGAACGAGACAAGGCGTAATGAAGTATTGTAACAGTATGATATAAAGTACAAGACAACGGTTGCTTATATGACAATTAAGAACCTTAAACACTGAGCCTTTGGAACTTGGGAAATACAGGTACTTCTTGTCACCTGTAGCGAAGAATCTTAATGTCCGTGAAGGCGGAGGTGCCGTTTTTCCATAATCAAGCTGCAGTACAGCACACCAATAACCGCCATAGCCACAGTGATTAAACCCTCTAAAGCATCGTAAAACGACGGTCCTCATGATCTGTCGAAAGGCTTACTTTTTATAGGCTATCCAGAAGTGCCCATATCTCCACTGTTTAACCACTAATTTATAATCAATCAGTATAATAAAGCGACGGTTTTCCATGACCAGATAAGCAATGCCATGACGACGAAAAGCTGTTGCCTAAGTTTACATCGAAGGAGAAGCACATAAAATTATTCGATGAAAAAAAATTGTTAAACCTTTACTCTTAAAGAATATTGTTTAAATTTATAATCTACTCAGAAGACTTTAAGTCTCTACGAGTTTTTTTCTTGAACCACCACTCAGGGGATGACCCTTACTCATGTAAATCATTGTGCTGGAACTAAGAAAATAGGTCATGGGAGGAAGGATAGAGGGAGTAGTGTTTGTGGACATTTGATTTGAATTTTCCTGTATTGAAAGTGACTGCAAAGACTTCAGGAGGAAGCTTATTCCACATATGGACAGTACAGCTAAAGAACGAATTTTCCCTGTAATGTGTTGTGCGATTCACTGTGCAGTTGACAGCGAATTGATGAACCTTTGCCGAAGAACGTGTGTTGTGTAGGTTTCGGGAACAAGTTCCTTAATTTCAGCAGAGCACTTACCATTGTAGTATCGGCAGAACAGTGAAACGCAAACCATATTGCGACGATATTCCAGTGAGTCAATATAGCTGGATACTCTATTGTCACCGATAAGCCACTTTTCCCTCTCTTGTACGTGGTCAAGTAACTCCAAAATGGACTTCGAAGCACCGGCCCACACATGAGAGTTGTACTCCATCTTAGGTCGGATATAAGTGGTGTAAATAGTAAGGAGATCAGATGGGTTGAAGTATTTCTTACACCGTTTTAGGAATCCAAGTCGCTTGAATGCTTTCTTCGACACTCGAAAAATGTGTTTTGTCCAGCGGACATGGCACTGTACACTAATGCCAAAAACGTCAAGAGCACCTGATTCCTAAATATTTACGCAACCCATAAAAACACATGGAGGAATATTATATGTTGTGAGTTTGTGCGTTAACATACAACATTGAGTCTTGCATGCCTAAAAATTGAGCCCATTCAGAGATTGTCACTAGCGTATCATACCTGTTTTGCCTCATTTCCACAATCTCCGATAGGCTTGGTCTATAATTGAATGAATATGAATGGCAAATGTTGCTGTCAACTGCAAAAAAGTAGATAAAGTTGGAAGTTTGACGTCGTTTAAAAAGATAAGGAATAGAGTAGGCGAAAGGACTAGATATCTATTTGCTCAAATTTCGGCATTTACTATTGGGTGTATGATTTAATAATTCGGTATTTACAATAGATGGAGTAACTTTTGAACGCAGTTTTTGTTTTTAATACCTTATATGTCATTTATTCTCACTTAGTTATTGAGATGGTTTGTGCGTTTCAGATGTGGCAATTTTGACTCAGAAAACAAATGTCACAGGCCAGACAAAATGTTTGAAGACCAAGAACCATACGAATTGAAGTCGTCAGACTTTGAAGGACGATTTTGCATGTTCGAAATGACACTTGAACGCTATAAAACAAAATCATTTTTGCACGGAATCATTACTTGCGAAAATATATACATTATGATAACCCGAAGCGTAAGAGATTTCATGTGAAGCCCGGCCAACAAGCCTAATCGACACCAAAGCTAAATATCCATGACGCTAAGGTAAGTCTCTGTATATGGTGAGAACAAAGGGGTCCTATCTATTATGAGATACTGAAACCTGACCCGACCATCACAGGACACCTGTACCGAACGCAAATGATTCGTTTGAAGCAATCATTGGTGAAAAACGCCAGACTTGAAACCGTAATATTCCATCGTGTCAACGCTCGGCCACATGTTGTAATAAATACCTGTTAAAAAGTATTTAGAATAAAGTGGTTGGAAAGTTTTGCTTCACCCGCTTCAGCCTCAGACCGTGCAAGAACGCTTTACCTGAGATACGCTTCACTTTGGAACAGAGTATCCAGTATTGGCTTGATTCGAACAGAGCAGTTCTTTTGGCTCGGAATCTATATGTTGTCAGAAAGATGGGAAAAGATCATAGATAACAATGGCCAAAAGTTTGAATACATTTATATTCTATCAATGTTTCAAAATAAAAGCTTAACCTTTTAAAAAATCTCGCATTTTTTAAATCATAAACCCAATAATTACCACGATATGCCTTGAAATATATTTAAAGTTTTTCGATTATTTTTCGAAATATTAGAAAGTTAATTTTTTTGGTTTAATAACTTTGTTGAAAGGAAAAGGATGTTTTGGAAAATATAATGAAAATATATTAGAAACCAATATTGTAAAAATTATATAAAATTTTATGATTTTGCACCATACAATTTTAACCTCGATAAAAACAAACCAAAGAGAATTTAAAATTTTTGAGCAACTTCAAATTTTGTATGACCATAGCGAACAAGCTCTAACAAATTTGGAACGGGTAAGGTCCGATGTCTTTTAGACAAATTTTGTTTCCATCCATATTGATAAATCAGCACTCAAGAGATGATTTCCATTGTACTGCTATTATAAAACTATGTTATATGAGCAGTGTTTACGGACATTAACATGACTAAAGCTTAAATGTTCCATATAAACAACTTATAAATAGACTGTGCTGGAGTAACAAGTATCGAGTACATACGTACTGGCATTGGATTTGAAAACCCCAATCTTATTAAAACTAAACTTATATTATTATCGATAAAACAGTGAAATACAACTCATTAAGTTAGCATACTCACAATTCGCTTCAACCTGCACAAAATCCCTATTACCTTAGATTTAAACCATCGGCATCATAGAAAACAGCAGCAAACATTAAAAATTTTACTTTTGCTAAAATTCTTCTCTAAGGCAAAACCAGCTTCTTTACAAATGTGCTGTGACATAAAGTAATGCTAATGAAAATGTCATGTTAATTGAAATAAAGACCCAAGAATAGAAAATATTTTCAAAAATGTTTCTATTGTTTTTAAAATCTTCTTAAAGAACTGAAATCGTTTATGAAATTACCTAATTAGATAAATTAAATATTCCATAGAAACTTAACTTAATTCAAATTACAAAAACATTTATAATGAAGAATAATTTTTGTTAGAAAGACTCACAACTACCGAATTTATTTAGCTGCAGGTTTATTGGTTGCTGGCTGGCAGAATTTGTTCTTTTCTGTTGATTTGTTTTCTAGTTCAATTCACTTGTTTTCCAGTTCGTTTGTTTGGCAAAAATTTTAGTTTTGTTATTTTTATTAACATGCTTATTTATTAGTTAGAGAATAGATGATGACAAATTTGTTGTCGTTTCTTTATTGATTGGGTTATTGGTCGTAGAGCAAAAGAAATTTTGTAGCTTTTAATTTAATTAAATTGTTAGAAATTAATTAGGTCATAAGTGTTTAGATGGAGATTGTAAACTGGAAAATTTAAGGAAATTAAAATAACCAGCAATGCTATTGAAATTGATTTTATTTAAATTTGCATTATAAATAATCTATAGTATGGGCATAAATCATCCGTAATAAAAAGAAAAATATAAACTGACAAATTTGACTTAAAACTGTTGGATGAAAATAAAAGTTGTTCTACAATAAAGTCCTCTTGCTGTTGTATATTATTTCATATTCCCGAAGCTATATAAGATTCGGCTTTTGTTGGAGAATATAAGTTATCACATAATAATGTCCTTATTTCATATAAATGCAGATTTTATTTTTTCAATTAAAAGACAATTTTTAGTGATCCCTAAGTAAAGTTCCATTTAAATGCCTATTATAAAGAAAGTATAGCCCCATTAGGTTTTATCTCAAAAAAAATATATATATATTTTTTTTTTTTTGCCAATTTAAAAGCATATGAATACACTTAATGACGTTTTTATAATTTCTCGAAAGAAACTATTTTTAAACGGAGAATACAAATTTGTGTGATTTTTTATCAAGTATAAGAAAGTGATATCAAAATAATATCAAACATGTTGAGGTGTCTTAACAAGTTGTAATTTATATTATGTTTCCACTCTTAACATCGACACCTGTAACTTTAATATATAAATCAGAGAGAAAATATATACAGAGCGGAAACATTACAAAAAATTAAATAAATATATTACTCAAAATAATCTCACGTACGTGTGTTGTTTTTGTTTTCACATAGTTTTTTTTACTAATATATTCTCACCACTTATGTTTTTGACAACAGAGTTAGGTCTTTGACAGGAGAGTTTCCGGCCTACGTATATTTATTTATGATTTAAACTACTTAATAAACAAATATTTACACAATTTTTATTAATGTTATGGTTTCACTCAAATTCTGCCTCTTCTGAATTCGTTGAAAGGTCTTGGGCAGTTTTTCAGTTGTTGTTCAATACACTACTGTTAATTACAATCCAAATTATTTTGCAATCGGACTAGTATTTTAGAGGATTTAGATTTTAGATTACCCATTTTTTGCTATCGTCCCCACTGTCTGCCTTTTGGGATAAAAAAAAAACTGGAGTATAAAACTAATGATGGGTTACTAAAAGAAAAGTGTTACATTTCCGATGATATATTTAATTTTTCCATAATCGCGTTTTAAATTTTTAAATATTTGACAAAACTTCTCCATATGTAGTATGTTTTTTGTTACATTCCAAAAGTTTATTCATAGTCTTAAATAAACTCTCAATTCGTTGGTCGAGCAGCGCCTCCATGCGAAAGTTCTTACTGCTCCCCGGTGCAGTAAAAGCTTTTGGTCATTCGTTAAAAAAATTTAGGATAATGCTAGTTCATCAATTCCTACTCTTTTAAGGGATGGTCAATCATTCACTGACCCGGTTTATAAAGCTAACCTTTTGGCTGAATTATTTGCAAATAATTCAAACTTACCGAAAAGCAATCGAACACTACCCGGGCTCAAAAGAATACCAGTTACTATGCCGAATATATTCTTTCGCTCTCGCGCAGTAGAAAGGGTTTTAGCGGATCTCAACATAAATAAGTCTTCTGGGCCTGATGGCATACCAGCACTGGTCTTGAAGCTAATTTCCGGCAAATTTCCTGTATGTTGGAAGGTCGCTAATGTTGCCAATTCCTAAAAAGGGAGAGGCTAACAACCCTGAAAATGATCGCTCAATACCAATTTGTTCTACACCTTTCAAAGTTATGGAAAAAATAATTAACTACCATCTCGTGAAATATTTGGAGTCCAAACATTTACTCAGCGACCGGCAGTGTGGTTTTAGTAGAGGACGCTCTACGGGAGAGTTGCTAGCCTTCTTATCGGAAAAATGATGTCGCTTCATACACCGTTTTGGCGAAAGTAAAGTGGTGGCTGTAGATATTTCTAAAGCGTTTGATAGAGTATGGCATGGTGCGCTTTTAGCAAAACTTATTGCTTTTGGTGTCGGTAATAACTTCTATCGATTTATATCGAGCTTTCTTTGAGATCGCACTATACGAGTTGTTATAGATGGAATCTCATCAAATGAGTTCAAGACCAATTCAGCGGTACCACAAAGCTCCGTTCTTTCTGCTACTCTATTTCTTAACTTTATAAACGACCTTCTACGTCAAATTTCCAACCCTATCTACTCTCTAGCCTGTCAGAGATTGGGGCAATGAGGCAAAACATGAATGATACGCTTAACCAAGATCTTGCGATAATCTCTGAATGGGGTTGTGCGAATAGAGTCGATTTCAATGCACGCAAGACTCAATGTTGTATGTTAACACACAAACGCACAACAGATCATGTTGCTCCATCTTTTTTTATGGGTGGTGTAAATATTAAGGAATCAGAAGCTCTTGATGTTCTAGGCATGAGAATTCAGTGCGATGTTCGCTGGACAAAACACATTTTTCGAGTGTCGAAAGAAGCATTCAAGTACCTCGGTTGTAAAACAAATTTCCCTCCACCTGATCTCCTTACCATTTACACCACTTATATGTGACCGAAAAGGAAAATCACTCTCATGTGTGGGTCGGTGCTTCGAAGTCTATTTTGGAGTTACTCCACCGTGTACAGGAGAGTGTAAAGGTGCTTATCGGTGACAGAAGGGTATCCAGGTCTATTAACTTACTGGAACATTGTCGCAATGTGGGTTGTGTTTCACAATTCTACCGATACTTCAATGGTATGTGCTCTGCTGAAATTAGGGAACTTGTTCCCGAAATCCGTAGTTCTTCAGCAAGGGCTATTCAATTCGTTGTCAACTGGACAGTGAATCCCACAACACATTACAGGGAAAATTCGTTCTTTAGCCGTACTGTCCGTATGTGGAATAAGCTTCCTCCTGAAGTCTTTCCTGTCACTTTCAATATAAGAAAATTCAAATCAAATGTCCACAAACACTCCCTACTTCTTCTACATTCCCTTCCATAACTTATTTTCCTAGTTCCAACACAATGCTTTGCATGAGTAGGGGTCATCCTCTGAGTGCTGGTCCAAGAAAAGAAATAAAAAAATAGAGACAGGAAATTGTGCAATTAAATATCAGTATGAATAATAATAAAAACAAAACTAAACTGAGTCTTAGTTGATACTAAATAACGATTTTCACAAAAATGCAACAGTTTTTTTTTGCGCTGTGGGAGAATTTCGAAAAAAATTGGAAATTATTCTGAAATTTCTAAACGATAGTCCTATTTTCATTAACTTTTGTGACCAATGAGGTACGGGGTCTTAAGATTCTCGATTCAGTTTGAAAGATTTTAATATATACATATATATTATGTACACGGAGAAAACAGATTCGTGATTGCAACCGAATTTGTTGCCAATCGAATGATTCTACCTTAGTAACGGAATTTTACAGTTGTGGCTACAAAATTTTAGAAGGAGTAACAAAAGTTTGGTTGCTTCAACCGAAATTCTTCTTTGTCAACTTACTTTCTGAAAACATATTCGTGATAGCAACAAATTCGGTTACTATCACGAATCTGTTTTCTCTGTGTAGTAAAAGAGAAATTTTAAAGAGATTTACAAAACTAAAAATCCATCGGTTTCGGAATTGGTCTTTTTAAGTTTTCAAGTATAGATTTTAAATTTCCTCGTTTTCTATACGAAAGACAGTGTGTTACTTCACATTCACCAATTAATGTAATAATTACAAGGAATCCTTGAAAAAAGTATGCACTTTACATCGAACTGACTTCAGAGAAATTCAGTTTATTGAATTCTCCATATATTTTCTTCTACCCTTCAAATCGCAGATCTGTAACTCGTATACTATTACTTCAATCAAATCTTGAAAATGACAGGAAATTTGTATTTTTGCTCTTTAATTAAATGATAGAGAATAATTAGAAAACATTGGTAAATGAATCATCAGGATCTAACATTCTGTTATCCACAGATAGTTCAAATTTTTCCAGCCATATTTATTCATGTGGAAATTGCTTTATAATTTAAAAAAAAGTATATTTCCAGTTCAAAATTTGGATTTTTTCTGCAGTAATTATTTCTAAGAGAAAAAACCAAAAACCTAGGAGAAAACCTTCAATGTAGGCAAGAACAACAATGGTCTCATATCGCGATATAGAACACTAGTAACAGTTATTGTTTTACTATCCTCTTTTTTGAAATAGTTTGGTCCAATGATGCCTGCAGACTAAAATCCGCAACTAGCAGTGACTCATTGTGACAGCATTTGTTTAACGATAACTGGACAATTAACAAAGCCATAAATATAAAATTGTGCTGCATTGCTTAGGATGCTTTTGCTTGAACTGTGCACTACCCATTTGACTAACTCTTCTTTGTGGACAACACTTTACTCCACACACGACGGCGACTTCAAATCTTTGTCATCAATTGAATTGAAATTAGAGGTACAAAATCCAAAAATATCAATTTTCTGTCCATTTGGGAGTAATGTAGCTTCGTCAAAACAAATAAGCCTAGCCCTTCATTCTTCTTAATTTCATTTAGCAAATGTCATATAAATACAGAAACATTTTGAATTAATTCATTGTCACACGAACAGTCTTTTATGGTAGAATATTAATGACAATTAAAAATAACTGAAATTGAAATGATAAAGTACAATTTAAATAAATTCATTTTAATGAAAATTCGATACACTGGTGGGGCAGACAAACAGACACACAACTCTTGAATAATGAATGTACTTAAAGACAATATTCTTTTTACTCCTCTTTTGTTTATTTGCCTAATAAATTTAATAATGTTGTTGTTGTAGTAAACGTTTGCTGTTTTGTTAAGGCGATAACAAAAAAACTTTTCAAAGCAAACACTGTTTACAAAAAACCTCCAACTTACTACCAGCACTCCTCTTCATTCTTACTTCATGTTTTGCTTTATGTAAAAATTACTCAAGATAATAAAACTTCACCAGTAAAAACTACACAGTAAAATCATCAGCACTGTATGATTAAACCAATACCCATACAAGCACACGCACATACCCTTAATAAAAGCAGAAACGAAAAAATGTTATACCCTGGGAGAACATTAAGAAAGCTTTAAATTTTTTGGCGTATTACTCAAAGTCAAATAAAATAAATTAGAAAAACACTGATAAAATGCCAACAAAAGTAAAAGACTGAAAAAGTGAATAAAAAAAACAAAAAAATAAAACAAAACTGATAAAAACAACGAAGAAGAACAAAATATTTTTTTTCTGCTGGTATTAGTTCCGCAGGCATTAACGCTTTCAATGACAACCTAACCAAAATCCAATACGAAAATCTAACACAACACCAACTGTAAACAGGCTGGAAGGAAGGAAGAATGACACAATAAAAACACTCTCGCAACACACAAAGTGACATTACACACGCTCAGGAGTTAGTTACTAAAACAATGACAATGTCGAGCAAGAACATGCTGATATATAAATGAGATTTGTAGCAACATTGTTGACATTATGATGAAAATCTTTTATTTGTACTTGTACCAAAAGTAACTTTAGGTGGAAACGAAATCTAAGACAGTAATTCGGCGAAGAGGAATTTCGAATACCCTTTCTTTATATTGTCTGTAAAGTTTAAAAAAACGATGTTTGCAAATATTTATAAATTCTTTAATAAAATTTTTAAAATTCATACAGAGAAAATAGATTTGTTTTTGTAACCAAAAAAATCGAATTATGACGATTACGAGTACTATCATATAATTCCATTGAAACTATCGAACTGATATGATATGTTACCGTTTTAAATGGAAATTATCTATGACTATTGTGAATTTATTTCAAAATAGTTTGAAAATTTGTTTAGATTTTTTATTAATAATGATTTTACAAGATATTGTTGAGTTTTGCAACAATCTTCATGAAGTAATGTCTCCAATTCTTGGTCTTTAAAATTGTTTGGCTGGCCTGGGCAATCTTTGTCTTCCGTGTCAAAATCACCATATCTGAATAGTAAAAACCATCTCTCGCACATTGAAACCAATGAAGCACATTCACCATAAGCTTTGGTGAGCAATCACTGTGCATCGGCGGCACTTTTTTCTAGTTAAATAAGGACTGAGATCGAAAAATTCTTAACACACGTTTTTCATAAAAAGTATTTTTTGATTTTTTTTATCAAGTTACCTTTGTAAAGCATGTCAGTTATTATGTTTAATGTCAATTATGTTCACTTGTTGTTAATCTGATTAAAATGAGTGACCCGAAAAAAGTGCGTACTAAAAATATGTAACATTTCAAACAAAACCCAAATTGGTCCAACAAAAAGTTGGCCAAACAATCAAAGGTCTGCCGTCGAACTATTTCCAATGTTATTCAACAGTACTGGGAGAATTTGTCCGTTGATAGAAAACCTGGTTCAGGTAGAAGGAATGGTTCACGTGATGTTTATTAAGCCACAAAGTAGAAAGCACTTTCAAAAGAGCTCCCAACACATCCGGTAGGAAAGCAGCCCAGATAGCTCAGTGCTCAGACTCTTTGGTACGAATAGTTAAAGCTAATGCTGGTTTAACAACATACAAGGCTCAAAAAGTCCCTCACAGGAACGCTGCTAAAAATTTAGAGGCCAAAAGCGGAGCTTGGAAATTGAAGTCAAATTTTATAAAAAAAAATATTCCTGCTGCATAATGGATGACGAAACGTATTGTTATGAATTTGCAATAACGATTTGAATTTAATGGTCTGTAACGACTGCCTGCAACACTCATCATGTATATAAACACGTCCATCAGTAGCATGGGGTTATTATCATTGTTTGTAACTATGGCGACACTAAATGTTAAAGCTGCTAAAATTAATATCGAAAGCTCTAGAATTCGAACATACGAGTTTTGACCGTTAAAAACAATCTAGACTACTCAAATGAAGATGGCAGTGTGCATAAACTGGGACTGCAGTAGTCAGTGAGTTGATCATTGGCGCTGTTAAAGTTAACATCAACTGTCGTGTACATTTGAGCTTGTACATTAAAAAGTGTGTGTGTGCATTTCTGCGAATTCGTAAGCATGTATAAAGACACTGAGTGACTATTTAGACGGTTGTTGTTATACATTTTAAATAAATAAAGAGCTGTTACAATTTTAAACTACTAAAACTGCTTTTATTTGCAATCAAAAGTATCCGCTTAATTTAAAAAAAATAAACCACCGTTTTTAAAAGGTAAAAACGTAACAGAATGTTCTGGCAGATTTTTCGCAGCTTCCGGGTCAAAATATTGATGTTGCTGATGCTCGAGGAAATGTTGAAGAAATTTACATCAAGTAATGTTGAGTGTGTCCACTTATTTTTGGCCGGATTTGGCACCCTGTCACTATGGTAAGAAAAGTCTTGAGTGGTAAAAGAACACTTATATGGTATTTGTACCAAGGGAGGCAAATTCTCCAAACTGCATGGAGCTAAGGCCAGTGGAGAGATATTGGGCTCTTATTAAAAAAGAATTGAAGAGCACAAAGAAGGTGTCCAAAAGTGTGGTAGATTTTAAACGGAGATGGACAACCTGTTCGAACAAAGTGACATAAAGCACTATAAAAACCATAATGGAAGGGTTTCCGAAAAAAGTTCAAAATTTCATCACTAGTGATTAGAACTATAAACAATTTTTTTTTTTGTAAATTGTTACAATAAATTCAATCAAATAAAAAAAAAATCAAAATTGTAAGTTTATTTCATTTTTATTAACATATATTTATGTTAAGAATTTTTCGATCTCAGTCCTTAAGTAAAGCAAAACTTCACGCATACGCCGCTATGTTGGCACGAAATTCGACATTTTCGAAGCAAAAACAAACTTTGTTGTTTACACTATAATGTTCACTAACTGAGTGAGAATAAATGACAGATATGTACTCTTCAAAATTACGTTATTAAAAACAAAATCTGCGTTCTTAAGATACGACATCTATTGTAAATCCTGCAATTTTAAGTCATATAAAATTTAATTCCAAATAAAATTTATTGCATTAAAATCATTGTTATTATACAGAAATTGTGCAAAATGTCAATATTTGAATGTGAAGAAGTACCAAGTCGGTATTTCTGCGGTAAAGGTCCTATAGACACTCATGCCAGCGACATTGGTATCTATCTTCCATCACTTTTAAATCTTGATGGAAACATTGTCCTTGTTTTTCGCAAAGCGATCCATAATTTTCAGGAAACTTGTCTTAATTACTGTGCAGATAGTGTACTTTTATGCTTATGCTCATATTACATCCAATAATTTTAAAGTTAATTAAAATGTTTTTAACTAGTTCCTCGTAGTATGCAGCCTTCTGATTTCCTAAACCATTTTTCAGAACGGCATTAAAAGATTTCCGAGCTACTGCTAATACATCATTCATTGAATGTATAAATTCGTTGTCTATCATTAAAACCCTTATTTGTGAACCATCAAAAATCTTGGCCTTATATTCATCCAATCATTCAAAATGTAATTTTAAACTCTTTCCCCTCAGTCCTCACATTAAGATCTGGTAAACTTGCCGGCGATTCTATAACACACAATAAATGTTTCTCAAATCAGGTTTCAGTTGATCTGGAAACGTGGATTGTATGGTTGTCTTGCTGATAAAAACAATTTTTTTTGCAATGTTCTTCCAAAATAACTTAAGAGCACTCCTGGAACTCCAAAGTATTCATTCTAGTTGAAGGAAATCATATCTTTATGGGTTCACTTCAGCTAAATACAACCGAATTTCTTCCGCAAATAGGATTTTGGTCGAACAGAATTTTTGTTTCTACTGTAGTTTTCGAGATATTTTTTTATAATAACAGAACGAAAGATTTCGTACGATTTTTGTTGTCTTCAATTGATGTTGGAAAAATTCCCCAATTCCTTGCGTCTCAAATTGAACAAAATAAACTTACCTTATAATTTTGACGCACTTTAAAATGCAAATCTTTGATATTTTGGTTTATAAAAAAGGAACTAACAGTAATCAAATGAGAGTAAAGGATTCATATTTGAACAACGTTTGAGCAATAGGTATTATAATCAATAATATCGATCAATACATTCATATAATGAAAAGTGTGTGACCTTATCATTTAGACATGCAACTTATAAGATAACAAAGCGGGCACATTAATTAACTTATGGCAGCCGGAATTGAGAAATGAAGCTAGATCCAAGGCTACACGTACGGCAAAAATTTTAACACATTATTCGTATTACCAATGCGCATCTAATACAAAACAACTAATGGTGTCTAGGCACCAACATTTTTTTTCTTTATTTGTTGACCTATATTTTATATATTGAATAAATATATCCTTCCTTATTAAACATTTGTTGATATCTTATGATATCCTTAGAATAACATTTCCAATTTCTGACATGTGTTTCCCAACAGTATAAACTTAATTTTATAAAAACAACATACAAAAATTGAGAACATGAATTTCGAGATGTCCTCCTGTTTCTGATAAAAAAGATTTGTTTGAGAAATTTATTAAAATAAAAACAAATTCAAAGATTAGTATATAACTAACTTCATACAAATTGAAGTAATACTTAGTTATAGAATGTACACAAAATCGTAAATATTTTTCTTTTCAAATATATTCCTAAATTTCAATTATATTTAGTAATGACCCTGAAGGAAACCTGGGGACAATTGTATCCAAGTCACCAGTTTTGTTGACTATGTTGGTGACATTTTGGCGACATTGTCAACGACTTGCGTTTTATATTGCGTTTATATTTTTATATTTGTCTTTAATGGAAACAAAAAAAAAAACATGAATTTGAAGACGACTCTTGTAACTGTTATGAATTCGAACCTTTTTATTTTAAATTTTATTTTAATACAATGTCAAATGTTAACCAAATATTCAGTGTCGTTATCAACATTTGCTTCAGAAAAGTACCAAAAGTGTAGACTAGATTTACTAGAAAGTACCAGTGAGTCTCTGGTTTCAATGTCTATATATGGTCCCAAAAGGAGCACCTAGTCAATAGTGTGTAGTAAATTTCATTGTCTGGGGTATAATAAGTCACTAGTATTTGTGACTGTGTCAATAGCAATTCAGAACAGTTTGACTTATGACATTTCCTGCAGAGGAATTTTTAATAGAATCTTCTTAATCGACGATAGCTCATACTTACGGAAAATTTTTGGAAAATGGGAAATATCTTTTTTGAGATGTCCTTTGTTCAAGGGTTTTTTATGATGAGATATGATTTGTAGAATAAAGCCTTAAAATCTACGATTCATTAGCTTTAATATATGATCAAAAATCACAAAAATCTGACTAACACTTCTAAGATAATTAAAAGTTTTACTTTTAAGGCCTGTTTCACGATGTCGAAAGAAAAATGATTCGAACAAATTTGTATGAAAACTAATCGAAAGAATTTTAAAAACTAAGTGTTTTTCATACAAATTTTTTCGACTCATTTTTCTTTCGACATCGTGAAACAGGCCTTTAATTAAACTACATAAAAACGAAACTAAATCTTTGGAAAACATGCATAACAAATATGATCGAATTCAGGAGTGTAAAAGTTCATTCTTTTTATCGAAATTTTTCGTTTCGTTTTATATTGAATACTGATGTCGAAATCGTTGTTCTACTGCCCTTTAAAAGCCACTTTAGTGACAATAAAGACTTAAAAAAAATAACAGTGTTAGAAACATCGATACAAAGAAAATATTTTATAAGAAATTATACAAAGCCCCTAAAAAATCAATAATAGAAAATGTCCGAAATCACTTGTGCTAAACCGTGATATTTATCAGTATACATCGTAACAATTATGTAAAAAAATAACAGATTTAAAAAACATTGGTGGTTTCTGTAAAATTTGTGAAAATGGATTTATAACTTTGCACGCTAAGGTAACGATAAGAGAAACATATTCCAACTGAAATGAATTTACTAAAAATTAATTTTTATGACTAAAATTTTACGTTTCGGCGCATAATGAAAAATATACCTTATATAAATTGTCTTTAAATAAGTTTCAAGAGTTACTAAATTTTACAAATTACTATCAATTAATTAAAACACTTGCAACATATGTATGACTGTTACAAATATGACCACATTTGACTGTGAAGCAAAGTAGCATAGGTAAACCAACACCCGCTCTCTAAGCCACATTTAAAAAAAAACATGGTGTGACACAAATGTATTCAATTGACAACAATGAATAGCGGCAAGTATAACAACAACGACGACAACAACAGCAAGGACAAAACAACAATAACTGATAATATTTAATGGATGTTTCAAAACAAACACACACACACACTTAAAACCTTACATTTATTCCACCGAAATAAAAGCTAAAAATGCCACAAGCTTTATATATCATAACACAACCCAAAAACTCCCCAAACACTGCTTAGCAAGAGATGTGGATAAAAAAACAAAACAACCATAATGGTGAGCGAAAAAAAGAAGACACAAACGATGAAGACATTAATATATTAATGTTGTACATAAATCAACACAATGAACATGTAGCTGTATTGACATAAGACAATACTCATACACATACATATGTAGACGATTTTTTGTATATAGCTTCTTTTGAAAACTTTTCTCAATTTTAAAGTGTTGAACGGTGTATCTAAACAATGTATTATCTGCTTTAAAAACAACATTATTTTAAGCTTAAATGTTTAAAAGTTACCCCTAACTTTTATTTTATTAAAGATGTTAATAATGAGAGAGGATATAATTTACCAGTTAAAATTATACACATTACCATTTGTCTGGTAGGTGTTATCGAGTATAGCAAGTACTTGCAAAATATTGAGTTTCGGGTATAAAACCATTTTCTCCAAATTCGGACAAATGCTGCGATAGAAACATACATTTTTTAATTTAATTTAAGTGATAAATCTAAGGACTGAGATCGAAAAATTCTTAACATTCATATATGTTAATAAAAACAAAACCAATAAACTTACACTTTTTATTTTTTTTTATTTGATTGAAATTATTGTTACAATTTACAAAAAAAGAATATTTTTATAGTTCTAGTCATTAGTGATGAAATTTTGAACCTTTTTCGGAAACCCTTTCATTATGGTTTTTATAGTGATTTCTGTCACTTTGTTTGAACAGGTTGTCCATCTCCATTTAATATCTACCACACTTTTGGACACCTTTTTTGTGCTCTTCAATTCTCTTTTAACAAGAGCCCAATATCTCTCCACTCCGCCTCTCTTGGTACAAATACCACATTATTGTTCCTTTACCACTCAAGACGTTTCTTACCAAAGTGACAGCGTGCCAAATACAGCCAAAAATAAGTGGACACATTAAGAAGTCTTATGAATGGAAGCAGCCTTTTTTGTAAACATTCCTTGATGTAAATTTCGGTATTTATAGAGCCCTTTGTAACAAATTTTTGGCTTTTTTGCCGCAACTGCATATTGCTTGCCAATCAAAAAAATTTTTAGGAAATTTTGTCAGCTTTTGGGTCCTAAACTTTTCTTCAACATTCCTTCGAGCATCAGCAACATCAAAATTTTGACCCGGAAGCTGCGAAAAATCTTCCAGAACACATGTTTCGTCATCCATTATGCAGCAGGAATATTATTTCTTAAAAAATTTTACTTCAATTTCCGTGCTCTCGTTTTGGCCTATAAATTTTTAGCAGCATTCATGTCAGGAACTTTTAGAGCCTTGTATGTTTTTGAACCTGCATTGGCTTTAACTTTTCGTACCAAATAGTCCAAGCACTGAACTAACCGGCCTGCTTTCCTACCGGATATTTGGGAGATCTTTTGAAAATGCTTTCTATTTTTTGGTGTAATAAACATCATGTGAACCATTCCTTCTAATTGAACCAGGATTTCTATCATTGGACAAGTTCTCCCGGTATTGTTCAATAACATTGAAAATAGTTTGTGTGGCCAACATTTTGTAAGACCAAGTTGGGTTTTGTTAAAAATATTTAATAATTTTAGTACGCACTTTTTTATGGTCACTCATTTTATTCAGATTAACAACAAATGAACATAATTGACACTAAACATAATAACTGACATAATTTACAAAAGTAACTTGATCAAAAAAAATCAAATAAAACTTGGTTTAAAAGTTTTAATGAAAAACGAGTGTTAAGAATTTTTCGATCTCAGTGCTTATTACAACAAGTATTCGATTTTACGTTAGTTTCAGGTATTAAAATCATAATATCTAGTCTTCTCTATTACATGCCTTCAAATTTAAGTCGCGATATATATGAATGTTAGATGAGATGAACGGTTTTTAAAGTATTTTAGAATTTTTATTAATTAATATAAACTAAAATATATTGGTTCACTAATCGACTTATGAAAGAATCTATACAAATATACTTTTTTAACTTGTTTGTGTATTAAATCAACAAATTACGGTTTTTTTTAATTTAAGTTTTGAATAGATTTTAGGAAAATGTTTGTTAAGAGCCTACTTTTGAAAACTTCTACAAATGTTCTTAGAGGCGCCCCAGAAAAAATGTGTTAGAATAACACATCTTTATTTCTTTATTTCCGCTTACTCTAAGTAACTACTCTGATCTGCTTTTTGTATTGAAAATTTTTAATACTTGTAAAAATAGCAACCAAATGAACATACCCTAACATATGTTGCGTATGATTAATATTAAATTCACATAATAGATGTATATTGCGTATGCTATCCATGTACCTTAAGAAAATTTTTTAAAGCATAAGTTTGTTGTTTAGAAGCTTGGTAGGCAAATACAGGAATTTAATTTGTCTGCATGTATGGGTAACAAAATCAAATAAACGCAACAACATCAAGCAACTGAATGAAATATTTGTATTTTTATGCTATATTAGGCTCTAGTGATTGCATTCAGGTTGTGTACGTGTAAATTGACGAATATATTTGTAACCTGAACGATATGAACGCCTACCAAGGGTTTAGAGTACCAGCAAGTCATAAAAGGTTGAATTAGTTAATAGTCGTTGAGGTCCAAAATGTTTAATATTAAAATTTCGACACAAATATTGTTACAATATTGCATTATCAATTTGAATTTAACTGTCTGTAACGGCTGCATGCAACACTCTTCATGTTTGTTAACACTTTCATCAAAAGAGTAGTTTCAGAAAGTTGTCACAGTGTTTTATATAAATATTAGAATTTGTTTGCTAATAAAATTTGTGGAAAATATCTTGAAAACTCTGGGAAATTTTCAAAATTTCAACGTGCCCCTCTGTCCATACTATTTATCAGACAAAACAACCTCAACTCACTCAATACACTAGTCTATTCTATATAGTTCAGTAGATTTGCTTCGTGAAAAATTGTATTTAAAAAAATTCACGCTAATTCTTGCAGTTTTAAAAGCGATTATTATCTGTTGTAAATGAGGGCACATCAGCTACATATGTATCAAACTACGCACAATTAAATCAGTTTTTAATAGGTGGCCTTGCCTTTATCTTCGTCAACTTTCAAAAAATGGATGTAACAATATAGTGCCTCCATATCTACTGAGCAGCTCTTTTATACAAATCTAAATCCAAAAATTTAAATTTGTGGTAAAAAAATGTAAAAAAAACTTGTGCATTTCAATACATTTTATTATATTTTTAAACGTTAGCAAATTTTGTATGAATATACCCTAGGAAATTTTTGCAATTTTATTGCTAGTAGCGTCAATACCACAAAATTATTTGTTTTTTTTCCTCCATCAAAACATGTGATATATATTAATTTTGTCATTTCGTTTGTAACATATACAAATATTGGTCGTAGAACTAAAAGTTATATATATCCTGTGTGCTCAAAAGATTCTAAGATGATCTAGCTATGTCCGTGCGTCTCTCTGCCTGTTGAAAACACGATAAGGTCCAAAAGAAAGGAGCTGTATTGTATTGAAAATGGGCAGTATACGTCCATTATTTAACCTAGCCACCATAAAAATGTCTCCCCGTAATAATGTTTAAGTAGTCATAAATATGTTTAACAATAAATTAAGTTTATCAATCCGCATAGGCTTGAGAAACTTTTGCACAAATTAGTTCTAAGAACTCTGAAATTTTACTGTAATGTATGGCGAAATCGGATAACATTTGTGCCAAGTCCCATAAAACGTGCCACTCATACAATGACATGAACATTCATAATTGTCTTATAATAACCACTGTACACAGCCACTTTTGATGAGCATCTTTATTGGTGTTCAGTAGAGCATGTTTTTCTTATTGGCAAAACAATTAACCCTACATTTTTATTGGTATACTTAAGTTCTCTTAACGTATTTATTGCCATGCAGAATGTTTGCCTACAACACCTAATACCTGGCCGTTGTTCGTTTTCGTACAACATTTCATGAATTTCTTAATGTTTTTAGAATAGATTTGCATTCGGTGAAAATACCTACCATATCTATATGACTATATGCTATTTTTAGTCATTCAGAGCTAAGTCATACAAACAAATTTATAAAATCAAAAATAAGAAAAAGAATAAAATCAGTGGCTCGAAATGTCACTGGTAATGTCCAACAGTGGCTCTACGATATCTTCACTCTGATGAAATTTAAAACTTCGTCAGATGTTTTGAAATTTCCACATCATAGAATAGTTTCAGCTTGTGTTAGAAATTGTTAATAAGTAGACACCCTTCTTCTTGGGAAAAATAAGTGTACAAATTATTATTAATATTTTTAGAAAAGAAAGTTGCCAACCCTTTACAAAATGTGAATGTTATGCACTTTTACTATAAACTTTTTAAATATAATATTATCTACAAGTTTTTATACCCATCATCACACATTTAAGTATTTGTTGTGGACCACTTAACGTAAATATACTTTTGGTTCTTATGAAACCTAAAAAATAATTGTAACTTTAAAATGCTTTTTTTATATTTTTTGTTGCATAAAAAATTTTTCCACTTTTTGTTTTGAAAATTGTGAAAGCTTGTAAAAATAGCAACCAAATTGAGCAGTACCATATACGCAACATATGTTGCGTATGATTAATATTTAATTCATGTAATATATGTATATTACGTATGAAATCCATGTACCTTAAGAATATTTTTCAAAGCATAAGTTCTTTGTAGTTTAGAATACCTGCAAGTCGCAACAATAAATAACTTTCATCATAAATAACCGGTACGGTCTTTGGATTTTAATTTATTTTTTTCTTTATAATGCACTTTCGCAAAGCCTTTAACATATTTAATATTAAAATTTTAAGACAAATATTGTTACGAAATTGCATTATTAATATGAATTTAACGATCTATAGCGGCTGCTTGCAACAATCATCGTTTTTATTAACATTTTCATCAGTACAAACTGCTACTTACAAACAATGATAATACCATGCTATTATTAACATTGTTTATAAGTATGACAACATTAATTGTGAAGCAGCTTTAAAAGCTCTAGGTGATCATTGTGGAAGTAGAACATTTTAGTTTTTCCGTTAGATAATTCTTGAAACTACTACAAGATGGCACTGTGGACATATATAGTAACAGTGAGTAGCAGAGGAGTCAGTTTATACTAAGCACTTTCTAAGTTAACATTAATTAGTGTGTTTTTAAAGTGTGTGTGTATTTAAAGATACCCAGCAGTTCTAGGAGACTGTCTGGAACTAGTGATTTTACCAATAATTAAGCGTGACAACAAGTTACATAACTAACAACGTGACTACTTATATTAACACGTGCATGTCCTAAGCAGGGGTCAATCGACCGAATTGGATTACAATGATAATGACTGGTATCTGGTCCGAAGTAGTCAATTCATTGAATTCACAAACCGGTTACATAGAGTCAGTTATCATACTATTTACTTAACTGGTTACCTAATTAGCGAGACCACTAGTTACTTTAATATATACGGGTGCTAATGGATCTAAAGTCAGTCCAATAACCGACAAACCTTCCATCGACAAATCTCCAATAGATTACTTCTGGTGGGTAAAATAAATGCTTTCTAAAGTACAGTACAAAACAAACATTTAAAGTGACTACACTCTATGGCACTTAGAGACAATAAAGAGAATTGACTTAACACCTGATAATATGGGATCTCAGTATACTTCACAAAATT
This sequence comes from Calliphora vomitoria, assembly GCA_942486065.2. Lineage (NCBI taxonomy): Eukaryota > Metazoa > Arthropoda > Insecta > Diptera > Calliphoridae > Calliphora > Calliphora vomitoria. The sequence goes on along the minus strand of OW818030.2, from coordinate 107,808,103 downwards.
TATATAAAACCTGAATTATTCACAAAAATTTGCAGTACGATATAAACCTTTAAAGTTACTACACTCTAGATCACTTAGAGACACTTAAGTGACAACTGACTTCACACTTTATTACCTGGGATATATAAAGTAACCAACTGGCCTATCTCTGCAGTACAAAAAGCACATTGGAGTCAACCAAGTGATCAGATAAGGACTGAGATTGTAAAATTCTTAACATACGTTTTTTTTTTGATCAAGATACCTTTGTAAAGCATGTCAATTATTATGTTTAATGTCAATTATGTTCATTTGTTGTTAATCTGATTAAAATAAGTGAACAGAAAAAAGTACTTACTAAAATTATTAAATATTTTCAATAAAACCCCACTTGGCCCTACAAAAAGTTGGACAAATAATCAAAGGTCTGCCGTCAAACTGTTTTCAATGTTATTAAACAGTACCGGGAGAACTTGTCCAATGATAGAAAACTTGGTTCAGGTAAAAGAAATGGTCCACATGATGTTTCTAAAGCCAAAAAATAGAAAGCATTTTCAAAAGAGCTCCCAACACATCCGGTAGGAAAGGAGCCTGTTAGCTCAGTACTCGGACTACTTGGTACGAAAAGTTAAAGCCAATGCAGGTTTAAATGCATACAAGGCTCAAAAAGTTCCCGACAGGAACTCTGCTAAAAATTTAGAGACCAAAGGCAGAGCACGGAAATCGAAGTCTAAAGTTATACAAAAAATCTACCTGCTGCATAATGGATGACGAAATGTACGTACGGAAAATTTTTCTCAGCTTCTGGGACAATTTTTTTATATTGCAGATGCTGAAGGAAATGTTGAAGTAAAGTTTAAGACCCAATAGAAGACAAAATTTCCCAAAAAGATCTTGGTATGGTATTTGTTACAAAGGGCTCCATAAATACCGAAATTTACATCAAGGAATGTTTACAAAAAATAATGTTTCCATTCATAAGACTTCTTAGTGTGTCCACTAATTTTTGACCTGACTTGGCATCTGTCACTATGGTAAGAAAGGTCATGAGTCCTACAAGAACAATAATGTGGTATTTGTACCAAGAAAGGCTATTCCTCCAAACTGCCTGGAGCTGAGTCCAGTGGAGAGATATTGGGCTCTTGTTAAAAGAGAATTGAAGAGCACAAAAAAGGTGTCCAAAAGTGAGGTAGATTTTAAACGGAAATGGACAACCTGTTTGAACAAATTGACATAAAGCAATAGAAAAACCATAATGGAAGGGTTTTCGAAAAAGGTTAAAAATTTCATCATTAGTGATTAGAACTATAAAAATATTTTTTTTTTTTTGTAAATTGTAACAATAATTTCAATCATATAAAAAAAGATTCAAAACTGTGAGTTTAGTGGTTTCATTTTTATTAACATATATGTATGTTACAAATTTTTCAATATCAGTCCTTATTAGTAACATGGATATATTGACTACTTGCTTAATTGCTGGGGAGTAACTTTTTAAGCTGATGTTGTGTAGATTTCAATAAATTAAGAGTTGTAACAATTTTAAAGCTAAATACATGGTGCTCTAAGGGAAATAATCCAAAATTTTTAAAAGGTAAACAATTAACAATATATTATAAAGATTTTACTTTCATTGTCTTTTTTTCTTGTTTATATGAGTAAACGAAAACAAAAATCACAAAAATCTTGTAATTCTAAATAAAACATACCAAATAAAAATCAATATCTGAAATCATGAATCCGTACAATGATGTTACGATTGCAATTTTCATTTTAATTTAGCACCATACAAATTTTCAATTCTCTCCATGCTATTAACCAATTAACGCCAATACATGCAAACATTTGCAAAAAAAAAAGAACACAAACAAACACAAGGGCACCTAAATACTGACACACTTTCATATATCAAATCATAGTAAGTTACACATACTAGTAAAAGGACCAACAGACAAAAAAAAGTCAATTTTTAATTCAAACGAACATAGCTAGCGAATCGATCTGCATATCGTAAGCTAAAATGCATAAAGCTTTAGTTCGAAGTAACTTTATTTTTTATATAAAGAAAAAAAAATATTTTTTTTAGAATTCAAGTGTAATTCAATACTTGAGTCCAGTGTCAAGCAATTGAATTATAATTGTATTACACTTTGTATCAATAGCATTCTCCAGTAAAAAGGAAACATAAATTCAAGCCACATGTTTTTGGTTTGAAAAATATTTAAGTTTTTTAAATATTTTTTTAATTTTTTTACATAATTTTATTTGAATTCAAGTCAAGTTCAAATAAAGTGTTTAACTGCCTGTTTCTCTAAATGCGAACGAACGTTTTCTTTCGTATTTTAAATTGAAAACAACAAATAAATTTTAATTTTCTTGTTGTTTTCAATATAAAACACGAAAGAAAATGTTCGTTCGCATTTAGAGAAACAGACAGTAAGTACTTAAACTGATATGTAACGGATACTTGCAACATTCATTATGTTTATAAACATTTCCATCAGTAGAAACTTCTGCTTACAAACAATGTTAGTAACATGCAGTTGTTAACATTATTTATAAGTATGACAACATTAACTGCGGAACAGCTTTAAAAGCTCTAGGTAATCGTTGTGGGAATAGAACATTTTAGATTTTCGTTATTATTCATGAGACTTCTAGAAGATGGTGCTGTGTATATAAATAGGAACAGCGTGTTATGAGTGAGTAGGTAAATTGTTACGACTTTCCAATAGCGATTGAGCATTCATCATGTATATAAACACTTCCATCAGTAGAAGCTTCTACTTATCAACAATTTTGATAGCATGCGGTTATTAGCATTGTTTATATGAATGGCAACACTAAATGTTTAAGCTGCTAACATTGAGCGTTGTGGAAGATTCACGGAAGATGGTGTGTGTATAAATAGTGACAGAGTTTGCAGTCGTCAGTGAGTTTATCATAGGCGCTGTTAGAGTTAACATCAACTGTCTTGTACATTTAATTTTGTACATTATAAAGTGTGTGTGCATTTCTGCGAGTTGGTAAACGTGTATAAAGATACTGAGTGACTATTTGAATTGTTGTAGTTGCACATTTTAAATAAAGAGTTATTACAAATTTTAGTATATTTTATTTCAGTAGCATTTGGAATACTTTTGGTTTATCTATTAAATGATTAACATGCCAGTTAGGCCCTTTTTCATTTCAGCTAACGTTGTGCATATGTACCTAGATTCAAACATGTTTGTAGAGGTGTATTCATATCAATGGATGGAATGGTTAAATGTCAATTGCTAGCCACTGAAACATGACCAAATGGTTTGTGTAACTAACTTTATTAACGAAGCGGAAACTACAAACGACACAACTTTACACATACATGTGTAAATGAAGCTATACTCAGGCACCCACATATAGTAATACATACACACTTTTACTCAAAATCCTGATGCTAATACACCCGAACATCCGCGGTTGAATTGACATTGGTTTAGCTTTTTTTTTCTCTCTCTCTATATATTTTCTAGTTTTATGTTGTAAAAGTGTGTTTAGGTTTTATCAACATTGACACACATATCTATGAGAATATAGAAAATGAAGCATGTCTTTGTAGCCATTTGAATGTATAGAAAAGGATGAGTTAACAAATTGATAGACTCTAATAAACTCTGTTACATCGGGTCATTCCACAACATGTATCAATACCAAATCCTAACAAACAAAAATGTATTAAGGATACAAAAAAAAAAACAAAAAACGAATGAAAATTTACAATGTTAAATGAAAATTTGTTAAAAAAATTACGACTAAAATTTACAGTTTGACTTCCAAGCCAGACTAGGACATGGAAGAAATCAACAAGGAAGGGAAGACCTAGGTTTGGTGGTTAGAATCTATGAGTCTATGAGCATCACTGATGCATGCATAAGTGGTGTATATTTTTAAGTTATATATGCTGTAATGCAGAAGGTTATACTTAAGCCATCATAAGAGAGATATTATGTGAGACTTGCAAGGATGGTTGGAGAACTTAGATTTTGCCGATGATGTATGCCTAATTAGCCAATCATTCTCAGAGATGCAGTCAAAAATTCCAACCATTATATAGATCGCAAAACTGGTTGGGATGAAAATGAATATACCTATTGTAACACAAATCGCCGTTTCTTCGTATTAGAACAAAATATTGAAAATGTAAATTCCTTCTGCTTCCTGGGAAGCACAATTGATACAACTGGTAGTTTAGCAGCAGGTATATCAAGTCGCATAAATAAGATACAGAGTGCATTTGCCCAGTTGAATCCGGTTTGTAAATCGTCTAATAATTCGAAACAAACTAAAATCAAATTATTTATGTTAGTGAGATTTTCTTAAGCTAAACTCCCAATTTTATTGATAAATTCACTGAAATTTATTGTTGGGGGATAAGCTAGTTCCTATGCGCATTTCACTGGTGGCTTAGGCCAGTTCATAAGGAAAACTTTTCCCAAAAGGCTTTATTTATATTATTTTTTTCCAACATAAAATCTACTCTGTTGTATGGATGTGGGATCTGGAACATGGCGCCACTTGGCACACAATGTCTTCATGTGTTTCTCAATAAATATATCTGCAAGATCTTACGGATTTGCTGGCCTGTAACACTATCCAACAACCTACTTTGGATGGAGGCAAAGCAGCAGACTATTAAAACAGAAACAAGAATCCGGAAATGTAGTTGGATAGGTCACACCCTACGAAAACATGACGATGGCATTGTCAAGAAATGCAGAGTAGTTGGGAAACCCGCTCATAACTGGAAGCGGACCTAACAACAGAATTTTCGAGATTGTAGATGAAGTGGAACGAAGTCAATCATGGAGCCGACGATCGAGATTATTAAAACCAACTTGTTGTGGCCCTATGTCCCCTCCAAGAGTGAAAGAATTGCTGAAACTAAATTCAGAAAGCTTGTACTTATTTTATTAATTTTTAAACTTGGAACTTCACATTAAATGTATAACCTCCAATGGTTAACCGATTTTACGAAAATGTTCAGCATTTGGTTTCTAGTTGGCGGAGAATGCTTTTAAACCTTGGGAGCATCGGAAATCCAAAATATTTAAAGTTAAGGCCACCCTAATATATATACAGTGCAAGCTCGGTATTCGCGACGGCCCGTCTTAATTTTTAACATTGCAGGTTCTATAATCGCGACAGTTTACGAAAAACAGGTTAAATTTTCGCCACTTTTATCTGCTTGTTTTAAATTTGATTAAATTGTCTATAACCAAAAAAAGGAAATCCCCCTCTTTTGGTATATTAACGTTTTTGGTTAATTTTGATCTTCAAATTTGTCAATTTATTCGTGTCATTTGTTGGGTAAATACATCTTTTAATATGGGAAAAGTTCAACATATTGTAAAACCAATGTTTTCTCAAAAACTAGAGATTTTAAAAAATGTAAAAGTGGAGATTCCATAAATTCAATTTGCGTGAATTACAAGCTACATAAGTCTTTGGTTTACCGCATTATAAAGCAAGAAAATTCAATAAAAAGTTCATACGTACAACAGAAAATGGCCCTGGCATACGTTGCACCTTAAAGAAATCTGAGTACCCATGAATGGAAAAAATGCTTTACAAGTGGTTTCTAAAACAAAGAGAAACAAATTTTGCAATACCAACAGCGATTTTAAGAACAAAACTCAGTCATTTGTTTTCAAAAATTTATCAAACCAATTCATGTTTTAATGCCAGTGAAGGATGGTTGAAGAAATTTACAGGCGAAAAATTGTCTTCAAAACCTCAACTTATTGAACCATTTGTGAAAGAGTTTAAGGATTATGTTGATGAGCTTGGGTTGACTCTTCACCAAATCTACAACGAACGAATCTGGTTTATATTATAGGATGCTTCCAGCGCCCGGAAGAAAAATATGAACGAAAAACTAATAACTAATAACTTTTTCGGCCTGTTCAGATGCGATGGACACAAATTGAAATTGTTGGTTGTTGGAAAATCGAAAACCCATGCTCCTTTAAAGGCTTTTTCAATAATCCTGCAATACACATCTCCAGTAATAACGCTTAGATGACATCATTTATATTCATGGACTGATTCCATCCCGAATTTGTTAACCACGTAAGTTAATTTTCACCAATTGGTAAAAGTTGTTCTTCATAAGTAAACATTTCTTAGGTCCGAGAATTGTTGGCTTCAATAGCAAAACGCAGTTTTACTTTTAGATAACGCGACCTGCCACCCAGCTGAGAAACTAAAAGTTAACGACGCGCTGCGCTTATTCAACCGCTTGATCAAAACGTTATCAACTTGGTCGAATTAAATTATAGAAAACAACTGCTCACCCACTTGCTTGACCAGAAGGGAATAAATTTGGAGCTCAAACTAAAAAACTTCAATCTCAAAAATGCAGTTCAGATTCTAGCTACGTCCCACAGTGGGGCAGAATCAAACATTTTTGGAAATAAATCTGGCATTTCTACTCGGCTGGTCCGATCGAAATAAAAATTGACATTGGCGTAGCCAATTTATGTTATTAAAACTCCGTTCTGCAAAAATATTTCACATTTTCATACTAAAATATGAAAATGTGAAATATTTTTGAAGAACGGAGTTTTAAAGTGGAATATTTTTTAATCTAATGGAGATATTGACTTGGAATTTTTTTGTAAGACCAAAAATTAACTTGGCTAAACAAAAAAAAATTAGTTCGGAATAAATATGGATCAAATTGTTCCTAATATTTGCAATCCTATTAAAATTTTGAAACAATTTTTATAGGATTGCATCAGTAAATATGTAATATGCAATAAAGTCTTTATTTATTGATAAAACTCAATTAAATTTTCAACGCATTTTAAACTTGTCATTGTTAATAACAAAGTGTAAAAAAAACTTGTCAAATGGTCAAATAGCATCCCGCAATTCCTAAAAATTGGAGCGAAAATCCCAAAAATGGTTTCCTTTGGAGCTGAGAAAATACTTTAGGAATAAATAGGGACTACATCAAGGTTTCCAAGGCTGCTTTCCGTTTTCTGATCCCAGCTTTGGGATTTTAGAACATGTGGCACAAAGTTTAAATTTTGATAAAAAAATAGGTCAAATTCCGAAGGGCGTAGGGCCGACATATTCGAAAAACAAGACATGTCTTTTATACCAAAATATTTTCCGTAAAGATACCTTACGGAAACACGTAAAATTGTTATATGTTCTTAAATAAAGTTTTTTTTTAATAAAAAAAAGAGTTAAGTCACCTTTTAGTCCAAAAAATTGCAAAAATTTATTATTTTTTGAATTTTTAAATTTAAAATCGTTTATTTTTGGATCCATAATTGATATTGCCCTGGAATCTTCTGAATGTTATTGGTAATTTAGTTGCCTAACTAACGAAAAAAATTCTAGTTCATTCGGTTCAAAAGTAGGCCCTACATTTAAAAAAAACGGATCAAGGAATGGCAAAATTTTAAAATTTCAATTTTGAAATGCCTATAACTCGAAAAATATAAGAGATAAATAGCATATGCAAGCATGCTTTTTCAAAACCTAGCCAATTGCTTTCCAAAAATATACAAATCTTTGAAATCGGATGGGAAACAAAAAAATGGCACGTGTTTAAAAATTTTACATGTCGAAGGTACCCTAATTTGATCCCCCATAGCTCCGCCGCTGGAGCATTTGTAGGGTCCATTTTAATAAATTAAACTCAAATACTCCTTGGCTACGTCCGTGTCAAACTTTATCCTGAGCGAACCAGCCGTTTAGAAATGCCAGATTTATTTCCAAAAAATGTTGATTCTCCCCACTGTGCGTCCCGGGATAAAATATCAGTGTCCAATATCCGAAAATCCTGGAACCCCTTGCTCGAATTCGGTACTGAATGGACTGAAGAGGATAACATGCCCTTAAATATTTTGCAAAATATAATTCAGCAAGAAAACGAAGATCTTTCTACTATTGGTACACTTGTAGCTATAATTGATACGGAACATCTTTTCACGAATGTTACCATAAACAACAGGATTAAAGAAGAATTTCGTGTGGAAAGTAATGAGGAGCAAATGGAATTATCAGATATGGAATCGGAGGATTTATAAGATAGTGGTCATGAAGAAAACAAAATTAATGTGGCAATTGTTTAACATCGATAAACATATGCATACAATGGGCTTTGGAAATGATAAGCCGACAACAGCACTATATATACTACGTGATTAAGCTGTTGTTTTAAAAAATAATTTTCGAAAAAACCAACTCAAAATCTCCAATTTCTTTAAAAATGTTTAATATTTAATATGTATATCAATAAAACGGATTCTAATTTTAAAAATTACATAAATTTTTTCAATAAAATTTCTGGTTTTTAAGTAGTCGCGAATACCGAGCTTGCACTGTATTAATAAATTTGTTAAAATGTATTTAAACATTTTGCGCATTTTTTTCATAAAAGACCTCAGCCAATATTTAAACTTAGTATTATACAAATTTATGCTCCTACTTTATCCCTTCGTTATAAACTCTTTTAAAGTATCAATCATAAATATTTCTTCTGCCTTGTTATACAAAAAAATGCTGCTACTCTCTATTAGTTTCTTTAAACTATTAAAAATTCCATACAGATTCTATTGGATCTATAAGATTTTATGAACAAAAAAACTATTAAAAAATGACGATGATGGAAGACATTGTAGAAAAAAAAAACTATGATGATGAATTTTCTAACAGCCAACAGTTTTTTTTAATAAAACGATAGCAAATATTTTACAATTGAATGACATAAATTGTTTGCTTATCTTGAAGGACAGTGATTCTTAATTAAGAGACAAATTGGTTTGTAAACCAAAAAAAAAAAAATACATAAAACAAAAAGTGAATTAAAAGGTTTTAATATGAATACAAAATATATAAAAATTAGGAGCTCAGCAGCAGATATAAAAAATCTAAGGAAACTAAAAAAACGTTAAGGAACCTCTTTTGGCAAAGTAATAAAAAACTGACACAGAAAATCACATACAATTTATATGCAGCAATTTTTCACTGCATTTCCAATATTAAGTATCAAACTACTGCTTTTTATTCTACACATTCCTTTACAGTTCATTCATTATATTTCTGCTCTTAACCTAATCTTTATATTACAATTCGTATTTTCTTTTTATAACTAAATGAACTTACCGGAAATATATAGTTGAACATTTATTTAAAAAAAATGTCGTCGTAGCCTTTTCATCTGTCATACTAACAGCCTGTCTCTTTGAATGTCTTTTCATTTACCTGTCTTGCTGTTAAGTGGAGACCAGAAAAAAGTCGACTACAGGGATCTTTTATCTTTTTCTCCACTATTAAATTGTTAAATGGAATAGTGTTAAAGACAAATCAAGGAAAAAAATAAAAGAGACAATTGCTTGTGAAATAATGATGTTGCCGTCCATTGTTGTAAAGATGTTATCAAATGGAGAAATATTGCCAGCTTTTTTGGAAGAGATGGGAGATTTACAAGCTGTAGCTAGCTTGCAAAAACTATTAATTTAATGTGTTTTATATAACTTTGAAGAACTTTTTTTTATAAATTTTCTTAGCGATTTGTATAAGATTGAAGGCATATATTTATATTTAGTTTACACATGCAGTGATTATACAATAAATACTCTTTTTGATAGCTATATTCCGTAATTTTGGTTTTCAAGAACGAGAAATTTTACCAAACATAAATATATGTTTGACTTAACAATGCGGGATTTTCTAATAGATGGCATACCTTTCGAACTCGTTTTTTGTTTTTCATAACTTAAAACTAATATCACTATAAACAGTACATACAGTATCGGCCATAACTAAAGCATCCCCTCAGTGATTTTTTTTCATATTTTTTTAAAAAAACAAAGTTTTAAATTTCTATTATGTATTATTTTCAATTGTTAATATGTTGTTACGAATTTGCAAAAACGATTTGAATTTAATGGTCTGTAACTACTGCCTGTAAACATTCGACATGTTTAAAAACACGTCCATCAGTAGAAGCTTCTACTTATCAACAATATTGATAGCATGCGGTTGATTAGCATTGTTTGTAAGTATGGCAGCACTGTATGTTTAAGCTGCTAACATTAAAATCGAAAGCTCTAGAATTCGAATGTACTAGTATGTCCGTTAAGAGCATTGTAGAAGATTCCCGAGAGATGGCAGTGCGTGTATAAATAGTGGCAGAGCTGGCAGTCGTGAGTGGAGTTGATTATTGGCGTTGTTAGATATAACATCAACCGTCGTGTACATTTGAGCTTGTCATTATAAAGTGTGTGTGCATTTCTGCGAATTAATAAACATATAAAAAGACACTGAGTGACTATTTGAATTGTTGTTGGTGTACATTTTAAATAAATAAAGAGTTGTTACAAATTTTAAACTACTAAAACTGCTTTTTATTTGCAATCAAAAGTATCCGGTTTATTTAGAGGAAATAAAGCCCATTTTTAAAAAGGTAAAAACGTAACAATATATTTACTATTGATAAACAAACCCTTTTAAAGTTAATCTTTCTATAAGAGGTAACTTTAAATCAAAAAATATTTAAAGCAAGAAAATAAAACGGACAAAACTAAAGCACCCATTCATGGATATAATATTGGCATTTTTTAATTTATATTTTGAAGCAAATCCTTTGTTTTGGATAACACAAGCAAATCTCTTAGGCATAGAATATATTAATTTTTTTATGGTGTATTGCAATATTACTTCCCAGGCTATAATAACGGCTTGAAATATGGATCGGCAATTTTCACGATTTATTTTCATATTAACAATCTCCCACAAGCAGGCCAATGAAGAACTTGAATCTTATTGGTCTATATCCAAGTGTTACAAACTTTGGAGGTGTGCTTAGGATCGTTATCCTGTTGAAACCTTCTTATAAGTGGCATCTCTTCACTGTCATAAGGTAACATTACATCATTCCATATATCACGGTACATGAACCTTGACCAAAACAGCAGATCAACACATTGCCCCCTCCATATTTAGTGGTTCGTTTGGAATACTTAGGATTCAGTATTTTTTCTTTCCGTTGCGTACACGCCTTATTCCATCGAACATTTTTAATTTGTATTTGGATTCCTCAGAAAACAGTATTATTATTGATGTTTTGTATGAATATTTGTACTTTCAGCATTTTATGGCAAGAGTATATAGAGATAGTTACATACAACTTCCCCGCCAGTTTTGTTTTCCCAAACTTTAAAAATCTATATCTTGGGTTCCAACCATTTTTTTAAATTTTCTTTTTTATTATGAATCTTACGATTTATTACTATTTTCTGAAAAATAAAAATGTTTAATTTTTCTAAAATTGTAGATTTTTTTTTTAATTTTGATAAAATCAAAATTTCTATTTCCCTAAATTACAAAAGTAAGAAAAACTAAATTGATCGATTTTGATAATTTTTTTAAGAAATTCCATACAATATGAAATAATATCAACATCTAAATAGATTTCCTATTCAAATTTGTTTTGTCCGTCGCGTTTTGTGTTTTTATATGTTTTATCATTTTAAATTAATTGTTCATAAAATTATCCTTTACCAAATGAACATTATATGAACATTAGCAATATAAGTTAATAATATATAAAGTGTTGGAAAAATAATAGAAACGAAAGCATTTTTTCCAATTTTGTAAGTATATTAGTCAAGTTTAGTTTTGTTAAAAAAAAAATTATATGCAGTTTTGTTTATCAGACATACAGCATAAGAAAAAACATAATCAGTCCTCTTTTCATTAACATTTTAATACACTATATGACAAACAATGTAAAGAGTCAATATTTTTGCTGGAAAAAATAATAGAAACGCGTAAAAGGCATATTTTTAGAGGCATATCTTTTAATTTTTTGTTAAAAAATTGTTTTATTTTAATATTTAGAGGCTCTAGCTTTGTTTTTCACAACTTCATTGCATCTGCGACTCGTGGAATCAACCAATTTTTTTTTAAAAAGTTCTTGTCAATGAAAAACCACTCTTCCTGGTTATTTTCCCACAATTCGTCCTTATTTTTCCGACTGATGCCCTCCAGCTTCCTCTTGAGCACTCCCCAAAGATGTTCTATTGGTTTAAGGTCCGATGGCTGGGAAGGCCATTACATAAGATGTACTTTGTTGACAGCAAACAAATCCTTTGCCAATTTTGAAGAGTGGTTTGGATCACTGTCCTGCTGAAACTCCCATCTCAAGGACATTTCTTCCTCAGCAAATGGAAGGATTATGCTTTGCAATATATTTACGTAGTCCGGGGCGCATATTTTGATCATTATCCAAAATATTGAACAGACACCAGAAGAAGAGAAACACCCCCATATCATCATTGATCCACCGTCGTCTTTTACGGTCTTCTTGGAGTATTTTGGATCATATGCCTTATTGTGTGGGTGCCTAACATAATGTTTCCCATGGGATCCAAACAAATTTATCTATGTTTCGTCTGACCACAGCTCAAGAAGACCGTCAAACACAGCGGTGGATCCATCATGATATGGGGGTGTTTCTCTTCTTCTGGTGTCTGTTCAATATTTTGGATAAAGAACAAAATATGCGCCCCGGACTACGTAAATATATTGCAAAGCTTAGTCCTTCCATTTGCTGAGGAAGAGATGTCCTTGAGATGGGAGTTTCAGCTGGACAGTGATCCGAACCACTCTTCAAAATTGGCCAAGGATTGGTTTGCTGTCAACAAAGTACTTCTTATGGAATGGCCTTCACAGTCAACGGACCTTAAACCAATAGAACACCTTTGGGGAGTGCTCCAGAGGAAGCTGGAGGGCATCAGTCGGAAAAATAAGAACGAATTGTGGGAAAAAAAACAGGAAGAGTGGATTTCCATTGACAAGGCATTTTTCCAAAAAATTGGTTGATTCCATGTGTCGCAGATGCAATAAAGTTGTGAAAAACAAGGCTAGTGCCTCTAAATATTAAAATAAAAAAAATTTTTAACAAAAAATTAAAAGATATGCCTCTAAAAATTGAATCCGTTTACGCGTTTCTATTATTTTTTCCAGCAAAAATATTGACTCTTTACATTGTTAGTCATATAGTGTGTTAAAATATTAATTAAAAGAGGAATGATTATGTTTTTTCTTATGTTGTATGTCTGATAAACAAAACTACATATAAATTTTTTTTAACAAAACTAAACTAGACAAATATACTTACAAAATTGGAAAAAAATGCTATCGTTTCTATTATTTTTTCCAACACTGTATAATAAATACATCCCAAAAAAACGTTTTTCAACAAAAAAAATTATGATATGAAAAAATCCATTGTGCTTTAGTTGTGGCCGATACTGTATATAAGTAGTAGGGTGGGTAGATTTTTTTCACGAAAAATCGTATAGCAAAAACGCATTCTACGGACAATTCTAAGAAATTTTCCCTTAGAAACCATAGGTCTAAAATCAAATCTTATCTTGCGCATTTCGTATTTCTTCCAATGATATTTCAGTATTATTTTTTTTTTAATAGTTTTTTTTTATTGGATAAAATACGAAATGCGCAAGATAGGATTTGATTTTAGACCTATGGTTTCTTGGGAAAAATTTCTTAGAATTTACCATAGATTGGGTTTCTGCTGTACGATTTTTTACTTTTGGATCGTCCATACAAATCGTCCTGCCCTAATAAGTAGTGTAAACAACAAGGTATTTTTTTTTTTTTTTTTTTTGCTTAGGAATTGTCGAATTTTGTGCCAACTTAGCGTTATTTTCGGGAAGTTTTGTTTTACTTTTCTAACTCGGAAAAAAATACAACTACAGCACACCGATAGCTTAACAAAGCTTATTCTGAATATGTTCCATCGGTTTTAAAGTGCGAGATATGGTTTTTGCGGTTCTGAAGTAGTAATTTTAACACAAACAAAAAAAGTATGAAGACCAAGAATTGGAGGCATTACTCCATGAACGTGGTTGTAGAACTCAACAAGAGCTTGCAAAATCATTGGTGCCTACTCAAGCAGTAATTTTAAAATGTTTGCGAGCAGCAGGATTCATTCAAAAACAGAGAAATTGGGTTTCATACACAATATCTTCATGCATGTCTACTGTAACCATTTCAACAAGTTATATATTTTTTAACTTTATTAGAGTAACAGTACTTATTTATTTGATTGTGGTAACCATAATATGGTTAACTTACTTCATTTTTGAAACGACACATTACTTGCTAATAAAAATGTATCCATTACGATAACCCGAAGTGTAAGAGATCGTATGTGAAGAACGTCCAACTAGCCGAATCGACACCAAAGTCAAATATCCATAGCAATAAGTTAACGTTCTGTATTTGGTGGGACCAAAATTCTCCTATCTATTATGAGCTACTGGTGTCTGGCCAGACCATCACAGGGAATTTGCACCGAACGCAACTTGTTCGTTTAAAGCGAATATTGGCCGAAAAACTCTTAGAATTTGCGGCCAGATATCAAACTGTAATATTTCAACGCTCGACCTGTTAAAAACTATTTAGAAAGAAATGGTTGGAAGTTGGGACTACTACTTGTTTCGATAAATACAGAACGTTCTCTATCGGTTACGCTTCACTTCAGAACTTAGTTTTCGAAATTGACTATTTTCGTTCTTGGCCTCAAAAGATGAGCAATTCTTTTGGCTCGGAATACATATATTGCCAGAAAGATGGGAAAATATTATATCTAACAATGGCCAATACTTTGAATAAATTTATTTTTTACAAATGTTTCAAATGTATTTTTAATCTATACACCCAACATATTCCAGCATTGACAAAACAATATAGATTTTAAACTTCTGCATGCAAGAAAACTAAAGCAAAAATTATTTTTAAGAGAACGATGTAAAGAGCATCATAATTTTACTATGATTTGAATTAGTTTTAGTAATTTTTTCGCACAATAAGTTTTTTTCACCCAATATCACCAACTTTGAGGGTCACCCACTGGCCTCATTACGCCTCATTACGCCTCATTACGAAGCTGAAGAATTGTAACTGAACTCTAAAAAACTCGTTACGAAAAAAACGGTTCTAAATCACTATGCGATTTTAAGTAGCAATACTATTTAGCAATATACATGAAATTTGAGAGTAAACAGTATAAAATTTTTGATAAAGTATTGATAGAACATAGCAAAAGTATGTTAGGTTTGGTTATCAGGCAGCCGTCCAAAACCTTCGTTTGTAAATCTCACTTGGATCCAATAAACGTTCCCCTTGTGGTACCTGAAAGAAGATGAAAAATATAGAGAGGAGAAAAATAGAAGTAGAAGAAAGGAATTCTATAGATTTAGTAAGCAAGAGGAGAAATTTTAAAGAAATTGGAGGAGTTCCTTCATTCATAGCCCGGAGAGGGTACCAAGGGATCTCTCACCTAAAAGTCTGGCCCGTAGATCACCAAGTGCCGGACAATTACAAAAGAAGTGTAGAAGAATTTCTTCCTCTTCCTCATTCTGACAACTTCTACAGAAGACGTTGTAAGGTAACCCAAGTCTTGCAGCATGGGGACCTAAAGTGCAATATCCGGTGATCATCGCCACCATATTGCTGAGTCGTATTCGTTGTAGTCGAAGTAGATATGACGTGCGTGTGCAGTCCACCTCAGGCCATGTCATCCTCGTGATAGCACAGGAGGATTCATTACCCCACCTCGTTTGGGCAAGTTAGTAATATATGTCATGTATACGTTTCCTGCAAGTTGACAGCGGAAAAGTAACAATCTACAATGGACAATCTTTACGCACATCGGTAGCTTTTGACTATTTATTTGATTAATATTGGTCAACATTGGCCTATTGACTGATTACAAGCATTCGTTAAATGCAACTAAATGGCACTAATAGATAAGTTCTTGAAGAAATGGCAATACGTTTTGTTTATATATCCCTCAATTGACTTTGCTTTTATATCCCTCAAATTATTATAATTTTATTAACCTAATATTTCGCACACACAAGTTTTTAATCCCTTACGTATTAATTTCAGTATCTTAATATTAACAATGCTATTTTAAGATTAAAAATATTTCTCAAAATTGATTCCTTAAACGACGGCGACAATTCAAGTGGATTTATTTCCCTCAAAGACAATTTAAATAATTGCCTTAATTTTGAAAAAAAAAAAAAAAAAAATATCAGCATGTATAAATTTAAATTAAAGTTCAAATCAACATCAATAAATAATGCCAAATATGAAAAGTGAAGACTCAAGAGTAAACAAAACCAATGCCAGCAGAGAAATGAAAACATTTGTATGTAAATTTAACGAAATTTCAATTTTCAATTTAAATTTGCTTTTTTTCTAAAAAAACAAAAAAAAAAAAAACAACTTATCACTTAACACAGCGACGACAGCAACCATAAACAGTTGATGTTGTTAGTGTTGTTGCTGTTTTCGAAATATACGACTAAGTATGTTTGTTATAAATTTACAATAATCGTGATGACACCCATAACTTATGTAAATTTTAAACACACACACACACACTCCGATTTACATTTGTTTATTAACCACCTCGAATTCAATGTCCCCATCGCCTTACAAATCCCCCATTACCCCCAACCCCTCTTAAAATATATCTTTTAACACAGCCTATAGCTGATAACTCTGTATGATGCGAGTAACCGATTTTGAAATCATATCATCTGTCTAAATGTCATCATAGTCTTTTTAAGTATATTTGTGTATGCTTATTTGTTTGTTTGTCTCACAGAGAGCGAATGTGCAAAATGCGTATACGTATGTATTTGTATATTTATGTGTGCGTTTTTGATTTGAAAATTCCCGCAAATATTTGCACACTTGCTCAATTTCAAAATGATTTATTTGCCATTGAGCTGTGCTGAAAATTGTTTGATTTTCATCATAAAATACGTCTCTCTCTCCCCTCCCCATGCCCTTTTATGTAAACCTTCTCGCAGATGAGACATTTTGTGTGTTGAGTACAAGAGAAATCTATCACGCCCTATCAAATTCATGGCACTAGTGAAGTTTTGATACAAACTCCTACAAGTAGGTATGAAGACTCTTTTTCCAAATGTAATATTTTAAAATAAGGGTGGTCCTTATTTTGCACTTTTTGAACTGTCGTTGCTTTCAAGGTGTAAAATAATAATTTAAAATATTTTAACTCAATGCAATATACTGAAGATATAACAACTAAAACATCCATATTTAAAAAGAAACAGGGATGGAATATGAAGATTTTGAATACGTCAGGTAATATACAAAGGATGGAACAAAAAGATAACATGGAAATAAATCTTTAATTTCTTAACAGAAACTTTAATTTTCATAAAAGTTATAGTGAAGTTTAAGTTTGAGGTTTGAATTTGGACCTATTGGGAGAAAGCGTCACAAGGATATATAACAAATTTTAAAGATTTTTTGGTCAAAATGTTAAGCCTTTAATGAGACTAGTGGAAAATATAATATAGCAGTATAAAATATAGTATTTTTTTTTACTCTCTCCTTTCTTGTGCACTTATGTGTATGCCGAAAACGAAATGAGACTTGAAGAAGACAATATTCGATCTGATGAGCAGATAAAAGGTGTATTGTTTGAAGCAGATTATGAGAAAGATTTGAATTTCGAGGAGGAGGGTTGGTTTCAAAAGACAATACCACTTGATTTTCCAATCTGCCTAATCAATCAATTCGAATGGGTGCTCTTAATGTGTTTCGTGGCACTGCTGTTGGCCCATCCTGTGCTACCAAAGAGCTCATCGTGCCAGCCGTATTTGATTTGATTTTCATCCCATCGATATTTGAACAAGTTCCAACGTTTCAAAAGTTGAATGAACAAAACCGCACCGCAAACGAGAGGGTGTGGAATATGACAACTATTGAATTGAGAGCCAAAAATAAAAGCCCAATGAATGACTTTTATTTTTGGCAGGCGTTAATAAATCAAACGATAAAGATACAGATGTATTGCGAAAAATGTTATTCCCGTGCAGTAATGACGAAATCTTCGTTCAAAGAAATTTTGCGATTCAATCGGTTTGATTGTGAGAGTACTAGAGCTGCTCTACTGGTTAACTATAAGGCTGCTCCAATTTCTGCATTATGGGCTCTAAGGAACAACAATATTCGCCGGTACTATCAACCAGTGGGAGAAATAACCATTGACTAACAAATATTTACATATCGCGGAAGAACTTGATATACGCAAAGTATGGCATAAAAGTCTGAAACCTCAAAACATAATCTGTGCGACTGCCCAATGCGGGCAATACATCGAACCAAATGGCTCGGAAGGAGCTTTATGGGCCCGGGGGATGTAATTGATCTCTCATCAAATAGAATAATTGACTTCATACGTAGCCTAAATATGTAATGATGAACCTTTAAAAACAAGGGCCACCCTAACACACATATACGCAGAAATTTATCAATGTATATTTGGGTGTTAGGTGTGTGTTATAGGTGTTTCATAGAAATGTTGTTATTTACAAAATATATCAGTAATTCCATTACTGGATCTTTTTTATCAAATTATTGGCCTACATTATTGGCACTACAAAATGTTCTAAGCAACTTTGAGAACAAGTACTTGTTTCGCTAACAAAAAATCATATTGGCTAAAGTACAAAATGTATGTTAGTTCACATATGCCACCAAAAATTTTATGGACAAATTACTACCAAGTGCAATCCACAGTTAATATTTTTACTGGTATTTTGACCAACGCTATTCAAGTGTCTACACGTCAGTCTTCATGGCAAGTCACAGACATTAAAGATATCCTGGAAATATTAAGTCTCTTTTTAAAGAGACAAGAATACTCAGGTGCAAATGACAGGAATCACTGTCTCCGAGACTGAATGTTAACTTAATCAGTACTAAAAAATATTACATTTCACTTTAAGGGCTAATAAGGAATCATATCTTTGAAACTATATACAAAACTTAGACACAACTAAGAAAATTGAATATAGTTTGTGGAGTGCTGTAAAAAAAATTCAATTCCCTTTGCATATGAATCCACTGTATGTCTCCAAAACTAGTCGAGATATTCGCTAAGCCCTTAAGGAATGTGTTTACTGCAAATAGATACTTCAACGATTACTAATGAGATGGTGCCCCATCCAATAAAATTCTGGGTCTCTACCGTGAAGATCGCAATCAAAAGTCTCAAAGCTGCAAAAAATTCACAATGATAAGTAACCTGCCTAACTTAGCACTGAGATTCATACTGTTTATTTTTACCTCCATATTATGCATTGGATGTTCCTTGACCTCATGGAAAGTTACAGAGATATTATAATACCAAAACCTGAAAAAGACTATTGCCAATCAATATTCTCTAAATTGTTTAAAAATTTGCTCTTTGAATGGCTTATACTATATATTGATAATAATAACATCATTCCTGACCATCAGTTTGGTTTCAGAAAGAGACACAGTACTATTGAACAGGCGCTCTGCATTTTGATAGATATTTCTCAAGCGTTTGATAAAGTCTAGCATGATGGACTTATATACAATATCACAATTTTATTATCTGAAAATCTACACAAGTTATTTAAGAGTTATATAATAAATAAATATTTCCAAATAAGATCAAAAGATATAATCTCTTCACGTCGACAAGTTTCGCTGCACAGTGGGGAATAATCAAAATTTTTTGAAAATAAATCTGGAATTTCTAAACGGCTGGGTAGGGTACCTGCGACATGTTTTTTTGACGAAATGGTGACTTAACTATTTTTTTATAAAAAAAAATACTTTCTTTAAGGATATATACAAATTTTATGTGTTTCTGTAAGGTATCTTCACTGAGAACATTTTGGTATAAAAGACATGTCCTATTTTTCGAATATGTTGGCTCTACGAAGTTGACCTATTTTTTCAAATTTGAGCCACATGTTCTAAAATTCCAAAGCTGGGATAAGAAAACAGAAAACAGCCTTGGAAACCGTGATGTGTTCCTTATTTATCCTCAAAGCAATTTCCCAGCCCCAAAGGAAATGTGGACCCTTTGGGTATAATTGTATATATCATTTTTGGAATTTTTGCTCCAATTTTTACGAATTGCGGGATGCCCTTTGACCTTTGAACAAGTTTTTTTACATTTTGCTATTTAGAATGACAAATTTTGTCAATAAATAAAGATTTAATTGCATATTACATATTTACTGAGTTTCTGAAACTAAAAATTGTATCAAAATTTTAATAATATTGCAAATATTAGGAACAATTTGATCCACATTTATTTCGACTAATTTTTTTTTTTTTTTATACAAGTTAATTCTTGGTCATATAAAAACAACTTGAAGTCAATATCTCAATTAGATTCAAAAATATCCCACTCCAAAACTCCCTCCTTCAAGAATATTTGCAGTCCAAGCGGACCAATTTTAAAAGTTCAATTTTGAAATGCCTATAACTCGGAAATTATAAGAGATAAATAGCACACTCAAGCATGTTTTTTCAGGAGCACGATGAACACAGACATATATATCACGGAGTATCTATGGAAAGGTATTGGGCTCTTGTAAATAAAGATTAAAAGAACACAAGAAACATATCCCAGGATATGTCCGGTTTTAAGCGTAAGTTAACCACCTTGTCCATAAAGGTAACGGAAGCAACTATAAAATCATTGATAGGATTTCCGGAAAAGTGGTTAAATTTATAAATACCGAGTAATATGCCAACCTTTTAATGTTTAATGAATTGTACAATATTTGAATAAACTTACGTATTTTTGAGAATTTTTATATTGAACTCCCCTTGTATGGGAATTGCTTTCCTTTGAATAATCAAAATGCAAATAAAAGCAGTTTTAGTAGTTTTTAAATTGTAACAACTCTTTATTTATTTAAAATGTACAACAACAACAGTCTAAATAGTCACTCAGTGTCTTTAGACACTTTTATCAATTCGCAAAAATGCACACACACTTTATAATGTACAAACTCAAATGTACACGACAGTTGTTGTTAACTCTAACAGCGCCAGTGATCAACTGACTGACGACTGCCACCTCTGCCACTATTTATACACGCACCATCTATCGTGAATCTTCTGCAATGCTCTTAACAGACAACTAGAACATTCGAATTCTAGAGCTTTCGATGTTAATGTTAGCAGCTTAAACATTTAGTGTTGCCACACTTATAAACAATGCTAGTCACATCATGCTATCAACATTGTTGATAAGTAGAATCTTCTACTAATGGACGTGCTCATAAACATGATGAATGTTGCAGGCAGACCGTTAAACTCAAATCGCTATTGCACATTCGTAACAATACTTTTGTTGCATATTGCAGTGGCAATAGTAACTTTATTAAGAATTAAGGTTAAAATGTGAATACTTATTGTGAATTTCTAAAACAAAGATTCAATAGAAAAATAAGAAAATGGAAATAAAATTTATTGTAAATCATACAATTTGCAACACCTGAGAATATATTAAATTTACGAACAATATATTAACGTAAGACTTTTACATGCTGTTCTTTATAAAAAGGCATATATAAAAGACCACTGGACTTTCTTACATATTTGGTCAATTGTCAAAAGGAAAAGAAGTAAGTAATAGCTATCCAATTGTTCTATGAATTATTGTTATTACTTAATTAATGCACAAGCAGCCTAAAAACACCTCTAATTGCAAGACTCTTTTGCACAATATCTATTTGTTATGATGATGATACTATCATTTAAACACTTGTTCCAATTTACATATGAAAATGATACACATATGTATGTGCGTTTGTTTGTTTGTCTAGCTGTCAGCATGTGTGTGAATATTTCCCCCTTTATACATATACATATACCACCAGTCTTTTGGGAGCGTGTGTTATAGTATTGTCAAAGATTTATATATATTTATTTGTATATGAGTAAAATCGTATATTTATGTTATGTATATGTTAAAGACTTCAAAAGATTTTCTAGGTCTTAAAGAAGATTAATAATATTTGTGTTTTTGCAGAGATAAATTAGATTGTGTATAAATGTTTGTATCTGCTGGGTATGACAAATGCAGACTAACCAATAATATTTCTTTGAATTTAGGCACATATATACATATGTATGTACATTGAATTATGTGTCTTTATTTTTGCACATATGCCTTATATATCGACTGGTTTTGTAACAAATTCAAAAATTCCAATTACATTAATATACAAATTTTAGCATACAAATATAAATTTTATTTGTTTGTCTTTCGTTATTTTTCGTGTTATTAATATGGATTTTTGAAATTTTTTAACATATTTGTTTTGGGTTTGGCGTAAGCAAACATTTTAATATTTTAAAATTCTTTTTACCTGTGTATTCTCAAATTGAGGGTTTGTAGCTAGAAACAATTTTCTAATATTTTCTACTGAATTTTGTGTTTTTAATTTGATAATTTTGGTTATGGGTTGAACTTTAATAAAAACTAGTAAGAGAGCTTTATTCGTCTGTGCCGAATCTTATATACCCTTCACCAAATTATACTTAAAAATAAAAATTTTTAGGTAAACAAACAATTTTTTATTTTTTTTTCAAAATTTAAAAAAAAATTTTTTTTTCAAATTTTAAATTTCAAAAAAAAAAAATATTTCAAAGTTGTTTTAAAAAAATTTTTTTCGATATAGTAAAAAAAAAATTTATGACAAACAAATTTTTTGGTACAAAAAAAAAAATTCGAGTTAAAAAATAATTTTCCCGATTTTGTTGCATTGTAGGTCCAAATTAGTATAGCCTTATATAGATCGTTGCAATCGACTTTGAAATATCTATCATTAGATATCCATATTGTCTATATTAATGACTTAGTAATCCAGATATAGATAAAAAATAGGCAAAAAATCGAGGTTGGCCCGTTTCCCGATATATTGATGTATGAATCAAGTTTGTAAGTTATTTGGGGTCCTCAGAAAATTTATTTCAACAGGCAGGCAGACAGACAGACAGACGCTCCCTTTCGGGAACCAGAGCTTAAATCTGGCGCCTTAGGCCGGTCGGCCAACCTGACTATCTCTAGTTTGGTGCACATGTTACATTTATGTCACAAATTCGAATATTTATTTATAGATCTACCAGAATTTGGTCCCTTGATGGATGAGCCGGTAGATCAAAATTTGTTTAAATCAAAAAAAAATTTGAAATATATTTTACACAGCTGCTGATTAACTTTTTGAAATATCTTGGAGGAGTCCAGGACATATTTTATAAATGCTGTCAGTGTTAAGAAAAAGTTTATATTTAATATTTCTGCCAGGTCCGGGTTTCAAACCCACGCTCCCTCTTGGGAACCAGAGCTTAAATCTGGGGCCTTAGACCGCTCGACCAACCTGACCTAATATAATTGGATAATGCTTTAAACTTTTTCAGTTTAAAATAAAATTATACTAAAATATAAATAGGAATATCACTGATGATTGTTAAGATTAATAGTTATCCTTCTTAATACTATACTTTCTTTTAGTAATTTATTTCAATAATTAGCTAATTTTATTATAAATTATTTTAAAAAACCACCAATTATATATGTCAGATGTGGGGTTCGAACCCACGCTCCCTCTCGGGAACCAGAGCTTAAATCTGGCGCCTTAGACCGCTCGGCCAATCTGACCTTGTTCAATCATAAACTAAAACTTAAATAAGAATACTAGTTAACTTAGTGAAAGTATTGATTTCTTAATAAAATAAAATTATTTAATTAAACATTTCATTTCATGTCAAGTGCACAACTATTAAATTCGATGTCATCCGATTGGAATGAAATTTGCACCATAGTTAGTTCTATTGGATAGTAATTCAGACACAATTTTTCAACAAGATCAGTCGAGAACTTTCTTAGTGAGAGGGGGTCAAAACTTGACACTTTGGCCAAGCAGTTGTTTTTTCTCACGCCCATGGCTTAATCGACTCCGCTATCTATAATGATCCAGAATATATATACTTTAGAGGTTCGGAAAATTATATTGTGGAAATTACAAACAAAACGACAAACTTACAAACTTCGTGAGAAGGGTATAAAAAATTATTGAAATACATATTTCAAAACTGGAAAAACAAAACAAAAATGTGATTTCAATTACGAAAACTGTATTTTCTATAACATTTTTCTTTCTGTACAGTGTGTGAAAAGGCATATATGTCATCAAAACAATATCTTGGCAAGTTTCAGCACCTAATGATGGTTATAGTGATTTTTAGTGAAAACTTAAAAGTGAAAATTTCTCGAAAACATACGAGAATTGTGTGCATACTTCGGTTCTTGGTTTGATATCCACCAAAGGACGTTTATGATGAAAATCACAAAATGCCAATTTATATATCTATATATGTCAAAAACATCATTACTGATGTATGTATTTAAAACCACATGAAATTGCCATTTTATAGAAACTCCATTTAAGCCTATACTTGTATTATAGGAAACTTCGAAACAAAGAAAAGTAAAATAATACAAATATAAACTGTATAGCACTATTTAAAAGGCTATAAAGACTTTAGTCAAGTCTGCAGACGAAACTCAAATGCATAGTCGTTCTTATGAAATTGTATCTGTTTGTGTACTTTCACTCTTTAAATATCTATATGCGTAACTTTCAACACAGCAACAATAACATAAATGGCCATTATTATTTTTTATTCATTCTTCTCATTCTATCCCGATTATTATTTCATACATTCATTCCCTGCTGTTCTCTCCAAATGCTTATATACATTGTGTTATTCTTTTCTTTCTTTATTGTTTGTATTTAACTTAAGTGTTTTTTAAAGGCTTATAAATTTATTGCTTTTAGCTCATGTATTGCATGCAAAACTTTCAAATGGATTGGCGAAATTAATAAACGTATTTATGCAAACAATGGATTTACTGTGCTTTTTTGCTGCCACTGCTAAACATATTTATTCAAATAATAAATTTTCTATTCTAGAAGGAGGAAATGTGTGAAACAATTTCAACATATGTTGGTGATAGACTCACGTATAAAAGTATACATTTATTAAATTTATATGTAGATGAGTATTTAGGAAATATTATTGGAAATGGAAAATATTAAGGAAATATTATTTAATGTGTATTGGTGTTAAATAGGATTTAGGACAATGCAGTGAGCAAAAAAAGAAGAATTCATATTTAGCAGAATTTTTAAATAGAAACAGTGATGTTGATATGTTCCATGCGTTAGCATGTTAGTCCTCAAAACATTTCCTTTAAAAAATATTACCAAAAACCTTATCTTTGACCATTGAGGTATTTTTGACTGATAATAACTTTATTTAAGAGTCCATCTCCAATAAGCCATTTTCTTTCTTCTAAACATATTATTTTATACAATCTCAGTTACATATTCAAATTGTCGCTGTTCAAACCAAATGTCTCGTGTGCAAATGTTTAAATTAATTTATATTTGACCATTTGCAAGCCTTTTTGGTTGTCAATTTACTAAACTATTCTCAAAAATGCAAACTGATTACAGTGTCATCAAATAGATTAATGTGTCCATCTATTAAATAAAAAAAGAAATTGGTTTTTGCCATTCTTTAGAGATGAAAATGAAATTATTTATATTTTATTTTAACAACACTAATACATTTTTCTGCAGTACAAACAAGCTCTCATTCAGTATTGCCAAAAACAACTAATTTGGCAAATATTTTGACAAACACCTGGAACATATCCCATACTTCTGTGTGAGTTAACATTAATAAAATAAACAAGTAAGAGTGCTGTAAGAGACAATTATTAAAAACAATTGGGGTATTCACACGGTGTGCTATCAAGTCATATTGTCATAAAGTAGTAAAGTGTTATAATAGTTTTAAAAAATTGTTGTTTTGCTTCAAAGAAAAAAATCCTAAAATAGCTAGATTTCTCCCAGAGAAAAAACAATTTAAAATCAATAAGAAACATTAACTAAAATCTAGTAATGTTGAAATTTTTTATTTCAATGTGGAACAATATTAATTAAAATTTGAAAAATATTGATTTATCTTATTTCAATATAATTTTTCTATTATAATGAACATTATTGAATTAATATGACGCGTTCTTATTTTTAAGTTGCAGCTTTTCCCTGAGTGTTATTATTCTGAGTTTATTGTTTTGTCATAACTCACCAGTGTAAATCTAAGTCGAAAAGGAAAAACTCTTCATCGAGCCCTTGCGAGCACGTATATAACGCCGTAGTAAGTCAGACTTACAATGGGTCAAAATCGGAAAATTATTTTTTAACCCGAATTTTTTTTATCATAAAATTTAAAAAAAAGGTTAAAGATTAGGGACAGCCGAATATAGCTCTCTGACATGTTTTTGTCATTTTTATCTATATATATAAAAATGGATGTTTGTATGTATGTGTGTATATATGTTCCAAATGAGACTTTCAGTGAATCCGGTAACACTGTATAGTTAGGTTTTTGATTTCCGGTCTGTGGACGGATTGCCGTGGCAAAATCAAATGTTCATACTATACCGCTGATGACATCAAAAAAAAAAAATTTTTGTATAATTGTTAATCGACCTTTTCTTCAATTCTTATAGATAGTTTATTAAGTTTCAAACAAAAAAAAAATTTTCAAAAAAAATAATTTTGTACAAACAAATTTTTTCTCAACAAAAAAAATTTTTTTCATGTCTACCAAAAAAAAATATTTTTCAATTGGAGAAAAAATACTTTTTTTTTCCTCCCAACGTTCAAACAATGACAATTTCCATTTCATTGCTTAACATCATTCTAAAAATTTTAATTCACAGTGGTGTACTCTGTAGTGAATGATTTGGTGTAAGCGAAGAAAGGAATACATTCTAACACATGTGCGGCACTATTAAAGTTCTTTTATATTATCAATCGATGATAAACAATTTTGCTTACTCTTGCATATTAGGTGCATGAATAAGACATTTTTATTCGAAATCTATTAAAAAAAAATAATATTCTGAAAAACTCTCCGCATTCCACTTTTAATAAAAAATAACGGTTTTATTCAAATAAAATTTGTTTTCGAAAGTGCATCTACGTCTATAACCGCAGAAACGGGAAGAGAACGAGAATCACGGCTTCAGAAAATGTGTCGCAGTGCATTACAATAATGACAGCAGAAATCACAAGGACGTACTGATTGGCGAAATGAACAAACATTGCTTACATTGCAGCGTTTTAAAGTTCCATAAGGAATCCCTGTGCTTTTCGAACGGTAAAGTTGTTATTGAGCCGCCTAAGTTACATTTCCAACGTCAATCCAATTTCCAAGCACTTCTTTCAAAATATCCAAAAGTGCAACTCATGTTTTCAAATGACGTCGGCTACCTTTAAAGTTCAAGGGCAAATGTATCACAGAATTGGATTATTAATCCCTCTTGCCAATGATGATGCGAAGTTCCTTAAAACTTATTTCACTGGATATGAACCTACAGAAATAACATTCCTGTGCATTTTCTGCAATACCCTTCTGCCGAAATAGTTTCAAAACAATTATTGGACATCGGAAATGAAAAATTCCAATTGATCCCGCCACAAATTAGATTTCGTTCCTGAACTTCTTTCAAATGCAAATGAATATTCAAGCCATTGTCGACAAGGTATTCCCAAGTCTTACAACTCACTACAAAAATACGGATTGGCTGTGAGAACATGCAATTTTGGCACCAACAAATTATGATGTTAACACGCTCAGTGAGCAAATACAATTGATTGTTGTTATTATTTTATGACATACGACTTTATGACTTCCGTGTATTAAGCGAAAAAAAAAATTGCGAAAAAAAGTTGGTAAAATTAGATTAAAAAATTGTTTCGGAAAAGAAATTGTAAAAAAAAGTTGGTAAAAAAAACTTGGTGAAAAAAAATTTCGTGAAAAATATCGAGGTAGTCTTTATGCTTATATCTCAGCCAATTATGGGCATAATTTTCTCGATTGATATTTACAGTGGAGAACACGAAATAGCAGTACTAGTAAATTTTGTACAAATCTTTTAATTGTGTGTGAGGTAATATTATTATAAGAAGTCTAATAATTTCGAAATTCTTATGAAGTATTTTTTTATCAATATTTAAATAACTGTGCTGGATTACTAAAATCTTTTTTTATTGGGTGTATAATTTAAAAATGCGAGAATGTTTTTCATAACCTATATATCATTTTGAAAAAAAGCGCAGCATACCAATTGGTTTCAATGAGCGAGAGATGGTTTGTGCAGTTCAGCAGTAATAATTTATACACAGATAATAATTGCAGGCATTACTCCATGAAGATTGTTGTCAAACTCATCAAAAGCTTGCTAAATAGTTGAGAGCTACTCAAGCAGCAATTTCCAAAATCATGAAAATCAGGTACCGTACGAAATAAAGATGAGAGACTTTGAAATACGATTTTGCATGTCCTTAATTATTAGGGTATTCAATTAATCGGGTTTCTGGTTTAATCGGTTAATCGAGCAAATATTTAATCGGGGTTTAGATTTAATCGGTTAATAATCGGTTAATTTTAAATTATTCTATTAACCGAATAATTTCTATTTTAATTTTAAATTGAAGATAAAACCACGAATTTTGAGTACTTATTTAAGCATTTCAACAAAAAAAATAAATAATAGGAACTAAATATGTTATTTTAGATCCTTTTTATTTATAAATGTTAGTTTTTTTAGGATTTTAGTGAGATATTCTGAAATAATCTTTTAAAAAAAGAATAGAAAAGGTTTCCTTTTAATCGATTTTTCTTCGGTTTTAATAAAACTTAACTTCGACAAACTTCTCTTACTGATTGTGAATGTTGGAGAAATCGAAAGTAAGGCTTGAGAAATACTATCCAATTTCTCAGTTCATTGTTCAGTTTTTTTAAGCATATAAAATCCTGCATATACCATTGGAAAATTTCCTTAAGTTCTGATAAAAAACTCGTTTCAGTAATGTCTTCAGTTTTGTTTATTAACATGTCTTCCTTCAACTCATTAGGACAAATTTCATCATGGAACATTCTAGAAAAAAGATCATTTTCAAATTTCTTAATTTCAGCTTTTGATCTATATTTAAAAAACTATTGCTAGAAGGGAATGGTCATAAGATAAGAAATATAAAGTCTAAAAAAAATAAATTTCGGTTAATCGGTTAATCGACACAAATTAATCGGTTTATTTTTTTATTTGAAAATCGGCCATTTTTAATTATTCGAACAGTTAACCGACCAAAATTAGCGTTCGGCTCCTGTAGCTTCATTTTCAGTGAAATTAACGGTTAATCGATTGAATACCCTATTAATTATATTTAAATGCTATAAGAAAAAATCATTTTCCGAAGCTTAAGATATCGTATGTGAATCTCGGCCAACCAGCCAAATCAACACCAAAGTCAAATATCCAATCCGCTATGGTAATGCTCTGTATTTGGTGGGACGCAGAGGGTTCTATATCTTATGAACTGCTGAAATCTAGCCAGACCTCCTGTGCCCAACACAGTTGGTTAGTTTGAATCAAGCATTGCCCGAAAAACGTCAGAATATGCGGCCAGACATTAAACCGTAATATTAATTTATGACAACATTTTGCAATACCTGTTTAAAATTATTAAAATATAAGTGGTTGGGAAGTTTTGCTTTACCCGATGAGATCGTGCCCCGTCCGAATACTATTTGTTCCGATCGATGCAGAACGCTCTCTCTGGGATACACTTTACTTTGGAACAAAATTAGCTTGATTCGTTTTTGCCTTCAAAAGATGAGCAGTTCTTTTGGCTTGAAATCCATAAGTTACCAGAAAGATGGAAAAAGGTCATGTACAAATGTTTCAAAATAAAAGCTAAACGTTTGAAAAAATGCCGCATTTTTAAGTCATACACAAAAATTAACAGTGACCGAAATGTGTTCAATTAAGCTTATACATCAAAGGCAACTTTTGGCAATTAAACTGTATAAAAAATAATATTAAGATTTAAATATTTTTTGCTTATAAAGTTCAAGTTTGAAACAAAAATAGGAAGCTTGCATAGTTGACTACGTTTTTCACTTAAATGTTTGTAAATTTGGATATATCTATTTGGTTTTGTTTTTTTATTTGTATTTCTTATCGCAATAAATTTATGTATAAAACTGAACTAAATTGACAAACTAATAACTGGATTATATAGAGAAATATGTTTCCTTTCCGATGATTGGACTTTTCCAAAATTGTGTTGTTTGTATCCGCTCATCTTCTCTTTATAGCTGCAACAACGCCCAACAGCAACATTACTTGGAAATTTAAATAATTAAGGAAACATATTGTGCCATGTCTTCATGACAAAATGAA
This sequence comes from Calliphora vomitoria, assembly GCA_942486065.2. NCBI lineage: Eukaryota > Metazoa > Arthropoda > Insecta > Diptera > Calliphoridae > Calliphora > Calliphora vomitoria. The sequence goes on along the minus strand of OW818030.2, from coordinate 107,777,886 downwards.
AACATATGTATATTTTTTAATTTAATTATACATGTACATATACATATGTATAAAGTAAACAATTACAATAAATAAAAAAATTCAAACATTACTAAATAACAACAAAAACTGCAAAAAATTCACTAACAATTTCAATGAAATTAAATTTTCTCTACTACTGAACACACACATTATTCTTTCGAAAAAGCAATTCAATTAAAACAAAAAAACATCATTAAATTATAAACAGAGACATGATAAGGCTTCAAAAATAAATAGACACAAATTGAAAAATGTTTGAAATTTAATGCTCCTCCCAAATGCAGCAGCAAAGCACAGCAGATGCATGTTTACACGAGCATGAAGATGAGATGTGCATGGAACAATTGGTCCTCTGCCAATTGCATAGAAATAAATGAGTGCATATAATTATACACGTATTTTATTTGTTTAAATATGCAAGTGTTTATGCGTATGTGTTTGAATATATCTATGTATGTGTGTCTAATGTGTCTATGTGTGCTAACAATAGCAGCCATGTTAAATTTCAATTTGTACGAGTGTAATTTAGTTTTTTTCAATTAGTATGTATATTTTTTTTTTTTGATTTTCCACGAAAAGAGTTAAACATTACTTTTAAGCATTACATTTATTTAGTGCTACAGTGGTATGAGATGTCTTGATATACAGTTTAACCATGCTTAATAATAAGTTTCATCATTACAAGTAGACATAATGAATCTTACAATATTGTTACGTTTTTACCTTTAAAAAACGTGGGTTTATTTCCCTTAAATAAACCGGATACTTTTGATTGCAAATAAAAGCAGTTTTAGTAGTTTAAAATTGTAACAACTCTTTATTTATTTAGAATGTACAACAACAACAGAATTAAATAGTCACTCAATGTCTTTATACACGTACAGTGGTTGACATTTAATTAAAACATAAATATGATCTCTCATTTTTTCGGTTTTTATATATTATTTCTTGATATTTTAACGGGACTTTTCCACTGGAAAGATAAATTTGATCTCTTTTACACTTGAATCCTTCTTAATTTTCCTTTTCTATTCAGTTTTCTTACAAAAGAAGTCATTAATTTGTGAGAGTGCTGTTTTTAAAGTGGACACATAATTAAAACATTTTAGTTTTACTACTTAAAATCATATTTCTAATATCTAATTTTGTTTCATTTTTGCAAGTTTATTGGTAAGTATGTATGTTTTAAATGATATCAGCAAAAATTTATACAAAAATTAATCATCAGGTATGGGTAAAGGGCCAAGTTGTTCCGAAGAAGAAAGGAAGGTAATACTTAATCTCAGAGACTCCGGTAAGACAGTAAATGAAATTTCCCAGTTACTTGGTTGCTCTAGAGGTAAAATTTATAATGCTATGAAACATTTTGCTACATTTGGAACCTCCAATAATGTACCCAGAGCCCCAAAACCCCGTAAAACCACAGCCAGGGAGGATAAAATTGTCGTAAGAGCCTCTAAAGCTGACGCATTTAAAAGTTCTAAGAAGCTAAAAGTTGAACTAGAGTTATCATATGGTATTGATATATCATCCAGAACTATTAGACGGCGGCTTAATGAAGCTTCTTTACGTGGATGCATCGCACAACGAAAACCTTTCGTCTCCAAAAAAAATTTAAAATCCAGATTGGATTTTGCCAAAGAAAATATTAAGAAACCAATGAGTTTTTGGAAAAATATTTTATGGAGCGACGCATCCAAATTTTGCCGATGGGGATCAGATGGAAAACGCTATGTATGGCGTCCAGTTAACCAACAACACAATCCCAGATATACCATCAAAACAATTAAGCATGGTGGCGGCAACATTATGGTGTGGGGTGCATTTTCTTGGCATGGTAATGGACCAATTTTGAGGATCACTTCATGAATGGATCAACATGTTTACAAAAACATTATAGAAAATACAATGATACCATATGCGGACGAAAATTTACCGTTAATGTGGCACTTCATGCACGACAATGACCCTAAGCACACTTCACGGCTTGTGAAGAGCTGCTTAGAGGAACAAAACATATATGTTTTAAAATGGCCAGCTCAATCCCCTGATCTCAATCCAATTGAGAACTTGTGGAGTGAAGTTGAAAAGAGGATGGAAGGCAAAAATCCCAAAAATGCTGATGAATTGTGGCAAAACATCGAAATGTGTTGGTAGGCTATTCCCCAATCTCTCTGCAGGCACTTAGTTGAGAGTTTGCCAAACAGATGTGTAAATGTTATTAAAACAAAGGCTACCCCACGAAATATTGATGACAAGTACAAAAAAATCAAAAAATATTGCAGTTAAAATAAAATAGTAAATGTTTTAATTATATGTCCAACCCAATAAAACATTTTTTTCAAATTTTTTCTTTGCAGAATTTTAAATTATCTATTTAGCAAGTGTACTGGAAACTATTTAAGTTTTATATTTAAGAACTGAAAAGTAAATTTTGTTATCTTTTTTAATTTTGAAAATAAAAAGAATAATTTGCTATCATTACGAATGTTTTAATTATATGGCCACCACTGTATATCAATTCGCAGAAATGCACACAACTTTTTTACGTACAACCTTTTATGCACAAGACAGTTGATGTTAACTCTAACAGCGCCAATGATAAACTCAACTCACGACTGCCAGCTCTGCCACTATTTATACACGCGCCATCTATCGGGAATCATCTACAATGTTCTTAAAGGACATACTAGTACATTCGATTTCTAGAGCTTTTCGATGTCATTGCCAGCAGCGCAAACATTTAGTGTTGCCATACTTACAAACAATGTCAATGATGGACGTGCCTTCAAACATGATGAATGCTGCAGGCAGTCGTTACAGACCGTTGAATTCAAATCGTCATTGAACATTCGTAACAATATGTTATGCTATCTTATCTCAACCAGTTAATTTGCATAAATTAGATTACAGTTTTTTTTTTTTTTTCAAATAGACCATTAGCTCATTTTGCCGCCGATATTCAAACAAGTGTCGGATAAGGATTGGTTGAGGTTGGGGCATTACCAGTCACTCTGTTCAATGACAGGCATTAAGTCACTTAGTAAAATGTGATCAATTAGTTGAAGTTGTTTTCACGTGGATTATCGTGCGTCTCCATGTATTCTTTGGCCGACCACAGTTTCTTGATTCTTGAGTATTCCACTCTTGTGCCATCCTTGTTATACTGTCAGGATTATTTCTGATAGTATGACCTATCCACCTCCATTTCCTGCGTTTTATTTGTGTTAGAATGGGTTTCTTGTTGGTAAAGTTCCACAGATCCACGTTGATGATATTGTTAGGCCAGTATATGCTGCATATAAGGCACTTGTTGGTGAATACATATAGCTTTTGCGTGGTGGTATTCGTTACTAAACAGGTTTCACTTCCGTACAACATAGTAGAGTTTACACATGCATTGAATATTCCGAGCATGGTTCTTCTGGATATTTGTGCGCTTCTCTATGTTGGTTGTAGTCTTCCGAATGCTGCTCTGGCTTTATTGAGCCTGTTATTTACTGGTTTGATAACAAATGCTCTCTACGTATTCAACTGGTTGGCTTTGTAGCATGATGTATCAGTGCTAAACCGGTGTGTCCACTAGCAAGTCACTTGCCGAAGAACTTCTGCAAGTATTTGTTATAGACTTTCCACTAAAACCGAAACCTGCGGTAGTCTGCTTCCAGAAGTAGTTTGTAGAAGTTCTTATGACGAACTTGCTGCTAGAAATTGCAGCTGTATTTCCACACAATGTGAGTACAGCTTGCAACAGAGTTTTTTACGAATGACAGTATAAAAATATCTTGTAGCAAAATAAGAAGCCAACGCAGCATATTTAATTAAAAAGAAGCAACAAATTAAAAAAAAATAAAGAAACAAAAAGAAGTGTTTGGGTGAGAAATTAGGTGCTACAGCGTGTAGATTTAAGTTCCAAAATACATTACTTGAAGAATGGCGGACCGAAAAAATTTCGTGAGAATGTCTAATGATGATTTTGAAAACATTTTATATTTAATTCAAACAAGTATTCAAAAGCAGGATACTAAAATGAAATTGGCTATACCTCCAACAGATCGACTTTTAGTTACTCTTCCAAAAAACACAAAATAAAACTGATAGCAGAAGAGAATACCACGATGTATACCCGACTTCTTCTGCAAGTCTTCAAAACACTTGCAGTTCACAACAAGTCGTTCAAATTACTTCCAGCAAGCAACAAACACGTGTTTCCACATAATTGCTGCAAATAACTTCTGCATGACGTGACTTCCGGAATTCGACTTCTAATACGTGTTTACACGACAAAAACTTCCGCAAGAAAACTTGGTAGTGAACACACGGCTATACGTTGTTATTTCTCATAACTTTGGTTTTCTTGATATTTATGTCAAGTCCAACATTGTGTGCTAATATTTCCAAATCTTCTACTTTTGCTCCAACATGTAATATTGGGCGAGAGTAGACGAATATTATCCACATCATCCAAATCCTCGATTTGGCATGGGAGACTCCATGTAATTCCTCTTCTCTCTGAACAGACTCATGATGTCATCCAGCACTATAGTGAATATCAGGGATGATTGGAGGGCATCCTTGTTTTAATCCAACGTTTGTGTGAAATGGTTGTTTAGAATACTTTAAATAAAATGAAGAACAAAACGTTGATGATTTTTTATAAAGTAGAAAAAATTATCCAAAATGTTCTATTTTTGTTCACATTTTTAAATCTTTATAATAGGTCTGTTCATTTACTTTCCCAGTAAATACTTGCAATGAGAGAATAAAATCAAAATATACAAAACTACTCTCTTAAATTCTCAAAAATAGTAAAAAGTAAATGAACGCTTTTCCAGTAACAAAAAATTTATACACAAAATTTTCATATTTTTTCCTTTTAAAATGTATAAATATTCACATTTTCTTCAATTTTATTTTTTTCACCACAAAAATAAAATTGTAAATAAATAAACAATAACACAAAACATATGAAATATAAGCTACTAACTATTACGAGTTCAAAATAGAACTTGTAATAGTTTGCAACGAGAGAACACTCTCTAAAATTTATACGCTCTTGATTTTTTCTCTACTTGCTAGTTTTTTGAGTTAATGAACGTAACAATTGTTACTAACTAGTAACAACTTTTAGTTATTAAACAGAGCTAATGTTTGAAAAATTGAAGACTACCTTTTCACATAACTTTAAAATTTTTTGATTTTAAAACTACATAAATTAGTTCCAAAAATGCCGGTATCAAATTTCACGTGTCTAGGGAAACTTCTAGTATTTTTGCCAATTCATTCTATGGGAACACTCTCTGTGTGTTGCCGATGCAATAAAATTATGGTCGCAGTATATCATAGTATACGTATACTTGTTAAAATACATGAATTAAATATAACTCATACGTCCCCTTATGAAGAATATTCTCAAGAAACTTTTGTCATATTGTTCAGGTTATGAAGATTTTGTCATTTTACACGTACACAACCCGAATGTTAACAATAGAGCGTAATAGAGCGTAAAAACACAAATATTTCATTCAGTTCTTGATGTTGTTGTGGATATTTTATTTTTTTTTCCATACATGCACACAATTTAAATTCCTCTAAAATATATAAAAATCTATTATTAATTTTGTTCATAAGAACTATTAATTATAAATTCCTTTTCGTAGATATAACATTAAAGCTAAACCACTGTAAAAGCTGAATGTTTAGTACTCATTTACTACAAATTCATTTTAATATTTTTAACGAATTTTCCAATTAGTACTAACTACGGCTTATGTCTTTTCTATACACACATACATATATATACATGCATATATTTTACGCAAACACAAATATACATTAGGGTGGCTTTGTTAGAAAGGATATGAAAAAAAATTAAATAAAAATATACTTAATATTAAGATACATATTCTCATTTGATTATTTTCATAATTCATTAAATGAAGCAGCGATCACCTTTAAATTCGGCAGAAATATTGTTCTTAGAACTATAAATAGGTCACTTTTTGGGATATATGGCTTTGAACTTTGTTGCGCAAGAATTTACCTATGAGCTCTAGAAAAGAAAAACTTTATTTATACTTTTTTAAGGCAATACCTTTTTAACTTTAATGAAATCAAAAGTGAAGTTTCACATTAAATAGTTTAAAAGTTATGTGCATTATTATACATACATATGTACAGTTTTATAAAGTTTTGGATTCTTACACAATATTCAAGAAGGCGTATTTCTGGACTGGAAAGCGTCTTTGATTAGATCTTTGAATAAGTAATCTAAATAAATAAAAATGAAATGTCCTTCGTTGGTAATTGCAACAGTTGAGAATGGCTGGACCGAATTGAAAAAAATTGTTTTTAAAGGTTCGTCATAATCCAACTTAATTTTTTACGGAAAAAAACTTTAACCACGCCCAATCTAAAATCAGAAAACTGCTGCACCGATATGGCTAATTTTTTTGTCAATGTTCGTAGTAATCTGTAAGGAACCTCCGGTTACTCCGGGTTTGAAGCTGGGGTAGCGCTCAGTCTAGTCTAGGGTCCTTAACATAAAATTTAAAACACTTTATCTTGGTTCTTTTCACTGTTTATTTTCTTGTATCTTTTAGCTTAACTCTATTTATTGAGCCACAAATGCAAATTGAATGCCTCTTTATTGAGAACAATTTGCTGTTGCTCCGTGAACTATCGGGTGACACGTACCGGTACCCTACCACTCCTGCCCACTAGTTCCTCCTCTTATAATATTCTAGGATGTAATCCTAGAAACTACTTTTGTCCCTAATTTTTCCGAGTGTTACTGCCAAGAAAAAAATCTACCACTCTTGCCCTGAACCAGTGCCCTGTTCTCCTCCCTCCACGGATGTAAATCTGTTTTGGGTAAGGTAGGATGTAATCCGCCTCGTTAGCTGATTGTAAACCAGCGCCCTGTTCTCACTATACAAGGATCGGTGTTACCAAATACAATTTAATTACTCCCTAGCACTGCTCTGTAACTTGTTTATTTTATATATTTTTTTTTATCTTACCGGCTTGTCACACGTCTTACTTGTTCACTTGCACAACACAAAAGAGAGATCGATTGCTCTGTTACATTACCTTATATATTATTGTTTTCTATAACTATTGTAGCTTTGTAGCTAATGCAGTACAAAATGTTCGAACCGATAGCGGTTGTTGCTAACATCATCTCAATTGTTTGATCGTCATCACTGTTTGTTTGTTGTTGATCTGTGTGTGGGTTGTACTGTATTATGATGCTTGTGTGTGTTATATTGCTTGTTGATATTGTGTTTGTTGTATTTTTGCCTACTTCCTTCTTTGTCTAGTGTCCTCTTCAGTACGGCTGAATATCATCTATCGCGACTATCCTCTTCTGATACACTCTGTTGACTCCTCTCTGCTTACACTCTGTTGACTCCCTTTGCTGACACCATCGGTATTGACTTCTCTCTGCTGACACTCTCTGCTGTTGATACTCTACCGTAGACACTCTCTGTTGTTGAATTTCGCAGCCAGTGTTGAATCCACCACCTGCCCCTGACTGTACGGCTCGTTCGACCTCCTGTACCCCATCGTCCTCCGGTTGTCTGAAATTAAACAATCCCAAATATTGGCGGATGTAATCCTCCCCACTATGATGGATGTCATCCATCATCTGCCAATAAAACTAGTAATACTTTCTTTATTTGTCTTATTATTAAGTTTTGTTTGTAAAAATTAATTTATGTGGGTCTAAATTCCTAGAATTTAGGTCCTCACAACATCATCCGCATAATCAAAATCCTCGAGTTGTCGTGAGAGACTCTATGTGATGCCTCTTCTCTCTGAACAGACTCATGATGTCATCTAGCAGTATAGTGAATAGCAAAGGTGATTGTGGCATATTTGTTTTAATCCAGCGTTTGTGCGAATTTATTGTTTAGAATATTTTAAACAAAATGTATAAAAAATCGTTGATGAATTTTGATGGAGTGCAAAAAAATTATCCAAAATGTTCCATTGTTTGTTCATGTTTTAAATCTTTAAAATGTTTAAAATGCACAACTTAAAATTTTTTTGATTTTAAAACTACCTAAGTTAGTTCTACAAATGTCTGTATCAAATCCCACCTATCTGTGGTAACTTCTAGTATTTTTGCCAATTCATTCTATGGGAACACACTCTGTGTGTTGCCGATGCAATAAAATTATGGTCGCAGTGTATCTTAGTATAAGTATAAAATACATGAATTAAATATAACTCATACGTCCCCTTATGAAGAATATTCTCAAGAAACTTTTGTCATATTGTTCAGGTTACGAAGATGTTCGTCAATTTACACGTACACAACCCGAATGTAAACAATAGAGCGTAAAAATACAAATATTTCATTCAGTTGCTTGATGTTGTTGCTGAGTTTTTATTTTTTTTCCCATACATGCACACAAATTAAATTCCTCTAAAATATATAAATTTCTCTTATTAATTTTATTCATAAGAACTATTCATTTTAAATTCATTTTCGTAGGTATAACATTAAAGCTGAACTACTGTAACAGCTGACTGAATGTTTAGTACTCATTTACTACAAATTCATTTTAATATTTTTAACGAATTTTCCAATTAGTACTAACTACGGCTTATGTCTTTTGTATACACACATACATATGTATATATATTCATATATTTTACGCAAACATAAATTACATTAGGGTGGCTGAGTTAGAAAGGAGATCAAAAAAAATTAAATAAAAATATACTTAATATTAAGATACATATTCTCATTTGATTATTTTCATAACTCGTTAAATGAAGCAGCGACCACTATGAAAATCGGCAAAAATATTGTTCTTTAAGAGAGTAATTTGGCTTTGAACTTTGATGCGCAAGAATTTACCTATGAGCCATAGAAATCAAAAGTAAAGTTTCACATTAAATACTTTAAAAGTACATACATATGTACAGTTTTATAAAGTTTTGGATTCTTATACAATATTCAAGACGACGTATTTCAGGACTGGAAAGCGTCTTTGATTAACTCTTTGAATAAGTAATCTAAATAAATAAAAATGAAATGTCGTTCGTTGGTAATTGCAACAGTTGAAAATGGCTGGACCAAATTTTTAAAGGAAAATTTACCACGCCTACTTTTTCCGATTTATTTAAAATCGTAAAACGGCTACACCGATATGGTTAATTTTTTGTTTTGTAAATGTTCGTATTAACCCAATTTAAGTTTTAATTGAAAGAAAAATTTACCATGCCCACTTTTATGCCCAATTTTTTTCGATATAACTATAATGTTCCCAATAGTACACAAAAGTTTTTTTTTTTCTTTTTGGAAAGAAAAATTCTCCAGGCCAACTTATGCGCCCACTTATCAAACATATCAGCAAAGTTGTAACCAAAGGCATTGACATGGCTGAGTTGGTGCGGAGAATTCCAACTATGAAGTCACTCAATTTCAAATGGGCCGCTATGTTTGCAGTAAAACATCCAACTGTTGTTTAGCCGTACATTCCTTCTCCTTTCCGAAGGAGAATGTATTACAACGAGTTGATCGACCGCCGTCTACAATACTTACCAGATTTGCCCGAATGCTGCTATACTCCAAAATGTCAAGATCAACCATCAAAGAAATTTCAACGGCGGAAACAAGGAAATCCAATTCCAGCTATTCCCAATTTTTTTTTTTCACCGACGCATTAAGTCGCATTTAAACATGAGTTGCAACCCAAAAAACAATAGCGAAGTTCACAATCTTGTGCAAATGGTCTGGCATTATTGTATATGCATTGTATTTTTACTTTACACTTACAAAATATACAGAAATATACCATTGCATACATTTACAATACAAATGCACAAGATTGTGAATACATCTAATATGATAACCATATCTCTGTTACGATGTTCCACTGTTGCGTAAGACACTCTTATGAATGTTGTGAAATATGGAACTGGAGGAATTTTTTTTTTTTTTTTGGACGCTCACGGTTATACTGGCAAAAATTTTTTGTTCGCTTTGATTTTGGCAACGATACGTTCGCACTTGCTTCATCAGGAATTGCAGCTATGTTATTGGAACAGTGCCAAACTGCTCACTCAGCACTCAAGTTTCCATTGAATAGAAAAATCAATGAAAGTCCAACGATGGCCAAAGTTTTGCACATAAAAAGTCTTTGGAGGCATAGACAAAACGCTGCAATATTTACGAAACAATCAAAGCTGGTTTGGTGGTGGGACGAATCTGTTGGCAGGTGATTTTCGCCAAACAATGCCAGTGATACCACGGTCAACGCCAGCCGATAAATTATATTGTACAAATGTTTCAAAATAAAACCGAAACAATTTGAAAAAATCCCGCAATTTAAAACATACAATTTGAATTGTGCAAATAAAGTAATTTTTTATTTAATTTACAAAATTTATTGGGGCATCCTAAAGTATCTAGACAATGAATTTTGCTTTACAACGAGTTGATCGACCGCCGTCTACAACATTTACCAGATTTGCCCGAATGCTTCTATACTCCAAAATGCCAAGATCAATCATCAAAGAAATTTCAAAGGCGGGAACAAGGAAATCCAGTTCCAGGTTTCCCCCATTTATTTTTTTTTTTTTTTTTTTTTGACGCTCCCGTTTACTGGTAAATCTTTTTTGTTCGCGTTGATTTTGGCAACGATACGTTCGAAGAATGATATTGCACTTGCCTCATCAGGAATTGCAGACAACTTGCGTAAAATTTGTGTAGATGACTTAATGTAAATAATGAAAATTTATGTCAAAAACATGAAATCAAGCCAATTATAGAATCTTTCTAAAACTGAATTTATGTAAACGATGTAAATTTTAGAGTAAAGAATATGAAATCTAAGAAATTTATAAAATTGCCTGTTTCTGAGATGATTTTATAAAATTAAACAACATTTCTATTGCATAAATTCTGTAAATAATGTAAATTTGAGTTTAAATAATATAAAATTTTATGATTTTCTAAATATCATTATCCCAAAATGATATTAAGCAGTTAACATATTGTTTGTATGACAGCGGGACTTACAATCTTTTGAACGCGGTTTTTGTTTTTAATTACTTATTATATATCATGTTGAAGGGAACATATCTGTCATTTATTCTCACTTTTGTAACAACGAATCGTCATATGAGGGAAGTTTTGCTTTAATTTGAAAAAATGGCACAATGATTGGTCATCAAAGCTAATGTTGAATGTGTTCCATCGGTTTCAACGTGAGAGAGATGATTTGTATGGTTCAGAAGTGGTAATTTTGACACGGTAAACAAAATTCGCCAAGCCAGCCAAAAAAGTTTGAAGACCAAGAATTGGAGGCATTACTCCATAAAGATTGTTGTAAAACTAAACAACAGCTTGCAAAATCATTGGAAGCTACTCAAATTGCAATCTCAAAACGTTTGGGAGCAGCAGAATTCCTCTAAAAGCAGGGAAATTGGATACCATCCAAATTGAAGCCGAGAGATCTTGAAGGACAATTTTACATGTCCGAAACGCTATAAAAGAAAATTATTTTTGCATCAAATCATTACTTGCGATGAAAAATGGATCAATTGCAATAATCCGAAACGTAATAGATCGCATGTGTAGCCCAGCAACCAGCCGAATCGACACCAATGCTATATAGCCATGGCGCAAAGATAATTCTCTGTATTTGGTGGGAGCAGAAGGGTCGTATCTATTTTGAACTGATAAAATGTGACCACAATATCACAGGAAACCTGTTCCGAATGCAACTATTTCGTTTGAAGCGAGTTCTGGCCGAAAAACGCCCAAAATATGCGGCCATATATGAAGCCGTAATATTCCATCATGACGATGCTCGGCCACATGTTACAATACCTGGTAAAAAGTATTTACATTGATGTGGTTGCGAAGTTTATCCTCATTTTATAGTCCAGACATTGCCCCGTCCAACTACATTTTATTTCGATCGATGCAGAACACTCTGTCTGGGATACGCTTCACTTTGAAACAGAGTATCCGATATTGGCTTGATTCGATTTTGTTTTCAAAAGATGAGCAGTTAGTTTGCCTCGGAATCCATATGTTGCCACAAAAAAATGGTAAAAGGTCATAGCTAGTAATGGAAAATACTTTGAATAAATTTTTTATTTAATTTAAAAAATTTTTTGGGCCATCCTAAAGTATCTAGACAATGAATTTTGCCTTCTCTACATGTATGTATGCATGCATGTTTTTGCGTGTACTTATTACATGTATGTAAACGTAAATACTGAATACTGTCTGTCGTTGTAAAGCTGCCATATTAAAAATCCGCTCATGTACGTAATTGGTATCGCAGTAGTTTTTAATGTATGTGTATGAGTATGAGTGTGAGATTGTTATCAACATGATTACATCTTTAACTGCTACATACACACGCAGCCAACTGATGTTGCAGCCACCTCTAATTGCGATTTCTGGCTAATTTCATCTGAAAAAGCTTGAACAAAATTTAAATTCATTTTACTCGTAAATATTTGTTGTATATAATTTTTGTGTCTCGTGAAACAATCTGTAAGTGTGTTATAGATTGTTTGCTATTGGCAATATTTTATTTTTAGTCAATATAATTTTATGACAATATTTTGCTTTTGGTTTTATCTTATAACCCTCGCAAAACTTTCTCCATAGTATTAAAATATAATTTTTAATAGATTAAAAGAAAATATTTTTTTTTTTTATTTTTATTGTTTTTTTGTTTTGTGTTATTACTTTTATTTATTTGTAATCTTACACCATAAAATTTTCAAGATTTATGAATGTTTTTCTTTTGCTATACGCCATCAAAAACAAAGACAACAAATTAATATAACTTTTGTTGTTTAGGACCACAGAAAAAGATGTGTTGTAGGTAAAAGAAAATAACAAATAGCCATAAATATGGCAATGACAATAAAGAAAACAATGAATTCCAAATATTTCTAGAGTTTTCTATAAAATGTAGCAAAAAAGTAAACGAAAATTATGGGTGGTCATTAATGACCTAAAAGTGAACTAAGAAATCATAGAAATACTATGATAAAATATATATTTTAGGATTCTTTTACAACTATTTAACAGTCAAAATGGCAATAGTTATATTTTAGTTTATTTTTGGACTCAAGCTTTATAATGAAACTGAAGTTGTGTAGAGTGTATAGAAAAACACGACTTTAACAAGTAAGAGTGTTGTATTCTATCAACAAAAAATATTTTAAGGAAAATTCCATTTCACTACAGGCATGCGTAGCTAGATTGTCTTGTGCTACAAATTCAAAATGATTCATTAGCCCCACATGAAGGAGCCATGTATAATTATGGATTGATAGTCACTAAATTGTTTGACTGAAACAAATTGTGGTTAATTTTATATCAACATCGATTTCGGATGTGAGAATTATATGCGAGTCATTTAATTCAATTCACTCTTATATTTCACAATGGTTTTTATTGCTTTTCAAGCAAAAAATTTCCTAAAATAATACTACTTTTTATGCTATGTTTATTGTGTTATCGTAACGAAGCAGCCCAATGCCTAGGAGTCGGTTAAGCCGAGCCGCCGAGTCGTGATATATTAGGATATTATGACAATATGACTGATAAGAGACCTTCTGAATTGACCAACTGTGTGTTGATATTTCCAAGAGCTGTGTGTGAGCTAAAATCTTTTCCGGAAGAGGTCTTTATAAGAGCAGGTCTTCATAAGGAACAGCGATTTTTATATATGCGAGGAATATTTGTGTCGAACTTCACATCGATAACAATGTTTAAAAGAGATTTATATTTATTTAAGTGATTTTCGGAATTGGACTTTGTATTGCGGATATGACTGATTATGGACCGATCTTGATAAAATTAGGAACAACGCTTTTTATATACGTGAATATTTATGTAGAATTTGAACTTTATAAGAGATTTATGATTATTGAAGTGATTTGCGTAAGTGATCTTTATATGAGGGCTTTGGTCACAAATTAACCGATCCGAAGAAAATAAAGTTTTGTGATTTATTATTATACGAAGCTTCGTTTTGCTGATTATTGTATGTGTATTGAAATTCTGTACTCATTTATGTATGTACCCTAGAGCCATATTCCAGGATGATATTTGTATGGGAGGTAGGAGAAATCATGGACCGATTTTTACCAGTGCACTATGACCGAAATTACAATTTTTTTGATTCTTCAACTTCATATTTTTAAACATTATTTTATGGCGTTTAGTTGCCAAAATATTGGAAAGATAAAATAAATACAAATTATGAATGTTGTCAACCCATAATTGGAGATAAAATGCTGATAATATATCAATTTATTCTAAATCGTGCTTTCAATTGTGAAGGAATATAATTCTTATTAAATAAAACGTTGTTTTCCAAAATACACTTTCAATAAAATAAATCTTTGAATAAGGATTCTACTTATTACACGAGGTGTGTATTTTTAACTGTTGTAAAGATATTTTGTAAATGTTTGTATTTAGCACTTATTTTGATGTTTTTACTGGGTCATCTTTATTGTGAAATTGTGAGTAGTGTCTTTTGTGGAGTTGAACTCCCATGGATAACAACCGATAAAGGAGTTTCCTACATGTAATTGTTCGTGGGAGACTAAGGTTTAATGGCATGTAAATGTTATTGGCAAATAATTGCAAACTTACAATTTCATGATGCTTTTGCAAAAGGTAAGTTCATATGGGAGCCCCACAAAAAAACTGACACGATTTTCATAATTTGTTGTAAGGTTTATAGAAAAGTATCAATGTATGGGCGGCTTACTACAAAAAAGTAGGCGTGAACCGCCCATTTTACTCAAATCGAATATTTTGACAGTAAAAAACTAAATCTGCATACCAAATTTGGCGAGGCTAGCTTGTCGGGAAATAGTTTTTGGCGTTACTTTGGCTTTTTCGGCCATAGTTAATTGTTAACAGAGTTTGTATTTTTATCATGAAAATAATATATTGAACATTTTATGGAATATGTAAAATATTTTAAAATATATAAAAATTTTTGGTTCATAACTCTGATTCTGCTTGATCGATATTATGCATTTTTAATACCAAAAAATTCTGATCAATGAAGAAAGATTTGATTCCCCTTAATCCTCAGACACGCCGCTAACTTGCCCTCACCAAACGAATAAACGAACGGTCATAAACAGATCGTCGTAGAATTTTATCTGGACCCAATATATATATATATATATATATATATAGTGTTGGAAAAAATTATAAAAACGAGAGCTTTGTTTAAAATTTTGTAACTTTATTAGTCAAGTTTAGTTTTATTAAAAAAAATGTATATGCAGTTTTTTATTTTTTGTCAAAAAATTATTTTATTTTAATATTTGTTGCTCTTTCTTAGTTTTTCACAACTTCATTGCATCTGCGACTCATGGAGTCAACAAATTTTTCTGCAAACGTTCTTGTAAATGGAAAACCATTCTTCCTGGATTTTTTCCTATAATTCGTGCTTAGTTGTCGGACTGAAAACCCAGCTTCCTCTTGAGCACTCCCTAAAGGTGTTCTATTGGGTTAAGCTCCGGTGACTGCGAAAACCATTCCATAAGAGTTACTTTGTTGACAGCAAACCATACGTTTGCCAATTTTGAAGAGTGCTTCGGATCACTGTCCTGCTCAAACTCCCATCTCAAGGGCATCTTTTCCTCAGCAAATGGAAGCATTATGCTTTGCAATATACTTACGTAGTTCGAGGCATATATTTTGTTCTTTATCCAATATATAATACCGACACCAGATGAAGAGAAATACCCCCATATCATGATGGGTCCACCGACGTGTTTTACGGTCTTCTTGGGCTGTGGTCAAACGAAACAAAAATAAATTTGTTTGGATCCGATGGAAAACATTATGTTGGGCGCCCATACTATAAGACATATCATCCAAAATACACCAAGAAGGACGAAATGTGGGAAAAAAAATTCAGGAAGAGTGGTTTTCCATTCACAACGACGTTTGCAAAAAAAATTAGTAGATTCCATGAGTCTCAGATGCAATGAAATTGTGAAAAACAAAGGTAGAACATCAAAGTATTAAAATAAAATAATTGTTTAACAAAACATTTGGTAGTGAGTATAAAACCAAACTACTGTATTTATATTTACCAAAAATAAGAAAAACTTATTCCAAAATATGTGTAACAAAGAAAAAAATATTAATTTAGAGTGGTTTTTGTATACCCTTCTCCATTAGTGTCTAGCTTATATAAAATGTTTGTCATTACGTTTGTACTTTCTATATTTGAGACCCCACAAAGTTATATATTCTGGATCGTTATACATAGCATAGTTGATATAGCCATGCTCGTCTGTCCAAATGTTTGTTGAAATCAACTTTCCGTAGTCTCCAAATAACTTATATACATGATTAATACATACTTTTGACATATTTTTTATCTATATGCATCTGGATTACAAAGTCCTTAATATAGAAATTATGGATATCTAATGCTAGATATTTCAAAATCATCTGCAACGACGTATATAAGACTATGTCAAAATTGGGAAAAATCTTTTTTAACCCGATTTTTTTACCAAATAAAAAACTTTTAAAATTTAAAAAAAAAAAAAAATATTAAAAAAGAAATGTAAAAAAATCATTTTCACTAATAAACTAAAAATTTTTTTTTAATTTTGTTTTCCTAAAAATATTAAAAATTTGTATTTTAAAGTATAATTTTGTGAAAAGTATACAAGATTCGGCACAGCTGTATATAGCTTTCTTATTAAGATGTTGTTAAAAATTTACGCAAGATTTTAATTAAACAGAATATACATTAATTTACTTTAGATTGTTATATTATTATTGAAAAATGAAGGACACAGGTTATAGTCATATATCGAATAGCATACAAGAATATTGCCTTAATATTGTTACTATTTAGCAATAGCGATTTGAATTTAACGGACTGCCTGCAGCATTCATCATGTTTATAAAAACGTCCATCAGTAGAAGCTTCTACTTATCAACAATGTTGATAGCATGTGTTTATTAGCATTGTTTGTAAGTAATGGAAACACTAAATGTTTAAGCTGCTAATTCGAACTTACTAGTTTGTCCGTTAAGAGCATTGTAGAAGATTCCCGAAAGATGACGTGTGTATAAATAGTGGCAGAGGTTGCAGTATTGAGTTGATCATAGACGCTGTTACAGTTAACATCAACTGCATTGTACATTTAAGTTTCTACATTATAAAGTGTGTGTGCATTTCTGTGAATTGATAAACGTGTATAAAGACACTAATTGACTATTTGAACTGTTGTTTTTGTACATTTTAAATAAATAAAGAGCTGTTACAATTTTAAACTACTATTTAAAGGAAGTAAACCAACGTTTTAAAAAGGTTAAAACGTAACAATATTTGGTTAAAATTATTCATGAGCATTTAGCAAAAATGAGGCTGAATTTCACTGCTATAGCATTGAATTACCATGCCAAAGTCTTTGATTGCCAATAACTGCATAAAAATATGTTCAATTAGTAACAGTCAATGTTATACCTGCCTCATTTTCGCAGAAGTCCCAAATCCTCAACATAAAGTCATACGTTGTGGAGAAGGAAAATCCGAAAATACCTATTTTCCGTTCGTTTTTGCAAGGATTCTCCATATTGCTCTGCAATTTCATGTTAAAACTAAAGTAATGTAGAGTGTTTAGACAAAAAAAATTTTACTTGAAAAACAAAGTAATATATTTATATTTTTTAGCAAAAATAAGAAAAACTTATGCCAAAATTCTTATGTGTAACACAGATATAAAGGTGAGTTGTGAACGGTACACTTAAACATCTTGCCCTGGCTGCTATTTCTTATTTTTTTTTTTTTTTCATTTCTCTGTTACTTATGATACAGGCACATCCTGCTTGTGCGAGAATTGAGAAAAACAAACATTATTTATTTGGCAATAAAGATTTATGCTTGTTACTTTTTTTTTCTTATTTTCTACGCTTCCTTTGGTTTAGAACCAAACAATAAGTTCTTAAATTTCTTGCTGTATTTTTGTATGCTTTCATACTGCTGTTTTTGGGAAATGGTTGCTGGCTTAATCTATTTAAAAAAGATTTATGCTTGATTGTTTTTGGAAAGGTGACTTTCATTAATTATTCCACTCTACAGCTAGAATACTTGATTACCATTCATAAGTTGTAGAGGAAATATGAACAGTATAAAAGATGCTCTTACTAGTAAAACAAAAGTGGCTAAAAGTGAAGTACTGTGGAGTACTTAAGGTTTTTTTTGGTTTTTTTTTTCTTCTTTTATTTGTAAAAAATAATTACTAGATAAACTACTACATTATTCCATTATATCTTAGCTGTGCTAAGTAAAATTAATTATTTTCTTTAATCCTTGCAATAAGCCACTAACAAATTGATTGCTCTTCCTTTGCTAGTAATAAATATAGCAAATTATTTTGCTATCAAAAAATCATCAATTGTGTTACTGTAACGTTTTTTTTTAGGAGTTACAAATTAATTTGTTATTCCATTCAACCACATCAGAGAACACTTAATTTATGAGCATCACTGACTATCTGGATTTATTTGGACCATCGTGTGTTTCATTTCTTTTTATACCCTTCACCATGGGTGGTAAGGGTATATACAGTATAAGTTTATCATTCCGTTTGTAATTTCTACATTTTTCATTTGTGACCCACTTTATGGGGTATATAATCTGAATCGTTATAGATAGTGGACTCGATATAGCCATGTCCATCTGTCTGTTGAAATCAACTTTCTGAATCCCCCAAAGAACTTTCATACTAGATTGATACATCAATATATCCGCAACAGTCCCGCTTTGGTTACTTCTTAAATTCGGTAAAATCGGCTTGCAAATGGCTGAGATATCAACAAAAAAACTACGACTACCTCTACTTATGACCAATACTTTAAAATATACTTTGGTGAAGGGTATATAAGATTCTCCACAACTGAATAAAACTCTCTTACTTGTTCAAAATGTTATTGGGCATAGTGACACGTTTTGTAAGGAAAACAATTTATAACAACAGGCGATTTTCCATCCCTCTTTATTTCCGTATTTACCTCTTGAAGAATTGCTTGTTGGTATTCTTTGAATTATATTATGATTTCTTTTGTTATAGCTGTAGTGCAATCATTTTAATTTATTTTCAAATGCTATAAATCAAATGTGTTTTAATAAATTCTTATAAATAGGTGTAGAGAATGATAATTTGTCTGCGTAGATTTAGAAGTAGTTCATGATTATAATACCATAAAAAGTTTGTCTGAAAAGCTTCAAATGTTAATGAACACAAAAATGCTCATTTAGTGGATGACTATATATAAAACAAAACAAAGTGAAACCATTCACTTCTTAAGACTGATGTCAAGTTAAAGGCTAAGACTTCTAAATTAAAAAAGACCATAGTCGCTGTTTCAGGCCTATGAAATCACAAGGCTACACACATTTTGTAAAAATGTATATATATTTCTACACTGCACAGTAATGCAGGCGCGGATCAAAACCCCCAAACAAAAATGTTTTAATATAAAAAAAAAAAATGTTAAATAAATAATATTATTAACCAAACCCCCCCCACCCCAAAGGGTTGGCCTAGATCCGTGTCTGCCCACGTTTTTTTATTCTCTCAGAAGAAATATTCATCAGAGACACAATAAAGTAAAATATGTACGCAAGATATAAGGTTATGTATGGGAAAAAAGGAGAAGGCCTGTTTTATTGTCAAACAAGCAATCTTTTGTCAAACTTGGCCATTACATTGTTTCATATATGTGACTTAATTTCGTTGAATTATCCCTTCAATGCCAGCTTCTTGGCATATTGGCAAATATAGCCATAAAATTATATCAAATGTTGTTAAATCACAACATCTTGGGATCAACAAGATGAGACTAGGAAATGTTCCATACTGAAATTGATTTGTTTCACGAGCTGAATGGCACAATGAAACCAAATGCTGTTTACATTACATATCATGCAATTTAGGCAGGAAGAACTGTGTTATCATGCTGCTATATCGAGTCCCAGATACAGCTATGTCGAGCACGAAATAGCATTGTCCAGTGCACAGTGGTTTAGAAATAATTCGGTGTCTCAGGAACTATTGGAGAACATGGTTGGAGCTGAGGTGTTTTCGAGTTGACTTACATTTGTTAAGCTTTCTAACGCTATTGGGGCCAGTGCTTGGCTCCTCAAAGTTGGTCACCTCGGGTCTCAATTTTTTTAAAACAATCCCCAAAAACCCATTTATGATCCGAATGATCTGAAATTCAAAATATAAATAGTCCTTGAAATACCCTTACATGAGTAGGTTATCTCTATTAGTTGAAGAGATATTTAGGTTTGTTGATTTATTTTTTTTTATTTTGCTCGATCTTTTTATGGTTTTTTAGATATGGCGGGCCTACAGAGGGTCAAAATTTATTTTTAAAACATCAGCTCTATTGGCGATGAAATTCTAAATAAAACAAAAAGAACTAGCTAATAGTTATCTTGTCCCTAAATTTATGGATTTGAGTAAAAAATTCTAAAAAGGCAAATACACATTTGTATAACCCTATATGTTTCTTAAATACTAACAATTGTTTTTTATAATCACACAGTATATATCGTCACAGTAGGCACTTTTCAAAAAAAAAAAAAATTCAGTTTTTGGAACATATTTTCCCCGTTTTAGGAATTTCGGTATTTGAAAATAAAAAATGTCAAAACTTATAATAACATTGACTTTAGGACATTTGAGTCTATATTAATTCCATATTTTGTTATGATATCTTTAACAAATTTTATATTTTTCTTCATGGAAAATCACCATACTATAATTTTTGTTGGTCTTTAAGGTAAATTATGTATATAATTTTACGAAATGTGTCTGTGACATAGAACTGGACATATTATCGTATATGATGAACTGTATTAGAGAATTTCGTAGAACTTTGAAGCATTTATTTCGTTACCACAGTTACATAGTTGGCTGAAAATGTGTTGGATTGTATTAGATTGTATAGAACAATAATTGTGAACGTTAACAATAATTAGTACCCCTGTTCGAAGTTTAGCAAAAAATGGGAGAGATCGGAACAGAGGGTGTAGTACATACATTACACAGATAATTGTAATTTCGAGTGTCTTTTAGATTTGTCTGAATCACTTTCTTTTATTTTTAGGATGTTGGCTGAAATTTGGTGAGATCGGCTTTTCATATAAAAAAATAGTTATAATTGAATATCTGGTGAATTATAGTAGTTAAAGTAATGCTTCATCCCATACAAAGTAAATATTTACTATCGAATATCTGGAGAACTCTAACAATGCAATTCTCCATACTTTGCATGAGTTACGTTGATACTTTGACGTATTGCAAATGGGTGGTATCAGATCATGTTAAGTAAATAGTTATTTTCGAATATCTAAACAACTATTATAGGTAGAGTCTTCTAACTTTTTATAAATTTCTTTCATATAATTTTTAGGAGTTTGACTTAAAATAGGATGGATCGAAGCCCACTGTAAAAACATAGGAAATTATAGCGAAAGTCTTAAGAAATGTATCAAGATTTTTTAAAATCGCATGATATTTTTTATACATTCAATGGCATAGTATGCAAATAATCACAAACATGAAACTCCGGTATGAATATAATTACATCTAAGTTTTTTATAAAATCTTTACATACTTCTTTACTACGACATGGGTAGCAAAACCTGGTCAAGCTAGTATGAAAATACTTTAACGTTATCTGCGAACATGAGTATATTAGAATAACTAATTGCTTCAGGCAAATCGTTGACGAAAAATTTAAAGAAAATGAGGACGAGGTGACTGCCCTGCGGAACACCTAATTTGACCAAAATATTGAATTTTACGTCCTGTGTTCTGCATACAAGATATGACTTTAACCAGCTTAAATAAATATTGTCAAAACCCCTTGCACACAATTTTTGAAGCAGAAGTTTATGATTAACTTTGTGAAAGGATTTACTGAAATCAGTATACTTGACATCAGTATCTTGTTCAATAGTGAAACCTTCATCAACCAAAATTCCTAGTTGAAGAATGTTAGTCACAGCTAAAGATCCTTTTTGAAAACTGTGTTGACAGGTCGTTAGTAAGTGAGATACTTGATGAACGAGAGAGTCAGTAATACATCTGTGTGGATAATTTTCTGTGTCGATTAAGCAATGTCCGTCCATCCATGTAAAACCTGTAATCAAACTACAGGTGACACTTTAAAGATAATTCGAAAAAATTTGTCAAAAACTTTTATATTGCCCCAAGGACAATGTCTATTGAATTTAGTTCGAATCGCTCCATTATTTCACCTAGCCTCCATACAACTGCCCTGTTTGAATATATTTAAGCTCTCAAAAATATCTAAGTTATAAACATATCCAAACCAAATTCAGCACAAATAAGTTTTACATAAACTGAACTCGTACTACCAAATTTAGTACCGGTCAGTCCACAATGTTACTTAGCTCCCATATAAGCACCATTCTCGAAAATGACATTAATGTGCATAAATCTCTGAAATATGTTAGGATCCAAGTAAAATTCAACACAAATATGTTTCATATATACATAAATCATCCTAATTTGTGACAATCGGTGTATAATTAGTCTTGGCTGCCATTGGACTGAGACCGAAAAATTCTTAGCACACGTTTTTCATTAAGACTTTTAATCCAAGTATTATTAGATTTTTATTATCAAGTTACCTTTGTAAAGCATGTCAGTTATTATGATTAATGTCAATTAAGTTTATTTGTTGTTAATCTGATTAAAATGAGTGACGAGAAAAAAGTGTGTACTAAACTTATTAAATACTAGCTTGACCCGGCGCGCTTCTCATCCCCTGTCGTAGTAAAACTCGGCTCAGCCGTTTAGTAGTTATTGTTTAAGAACTAAAGGTACCAATTTTACCAGTTTTTCCCCCTGTTTATCCCTTTCTGGTAAATGTATTGAAAAAACTTATAGCCTATTGACGCTTCCAAGTAAGGATCTATACCTTCCAAATTTGAATAAAATCGATTTAGCCGTTTAGGCGTGATGCTCAAATAAACTTACAAAGCTATATATGGATTTTCAACAAAACTTAACTTGGTCCTACAAAAAGTTGGCCAAACCATCAAAGGTGTGCTGTCAAACTGATTCCAATGTTATTAAACAGTATCGATAGAACTTGTTCGTTGATAGAAATTCTGGTTCATGTAGAACGAATGGTCCACATGATGTTTCTAAAGCCAATAAATATAAAGAATTTTTAAAAGAGATCCCAACAAATCTGGTAGGAAAGCAGTACGGTTAGCTCAATACTCGGACTATTTGAAACGAAAAGCTAAAACCAATGCAGGTTTAAAAACATACAAGATCAAAAAGTTCCTGACAGGAACTCTGCTAAAAATTTAGAGGCCAAAGACAGAGCTTGTTACGCGCCGGCTTAGATCTTACATTAAAACGTAGAAATTAAATTAAAGAGTTATAGATCCCTTAAGAAAAGAGTCAGGAGGCATATATGATCTTAATTTCCCAGCTAGCTATATGGAGTTTTGGTTACGTGGTTCTCAACCCTATTTCTAAGCGCGGTAACATATAAATTCTACTCTTATGCCATATAATTATACCAAAGTAGAATAAAAGATTATATTAAAGTACAATTTACAGTACTTGTTTAATGAATTTGGCATGGTGTAAAGCCATACAGGGTACATTTCTTCCCTCCCTTCTGATGTAAAATCAGACACCGATGACAACCTAGATACCCTACAATTTGACTGTTCGTCCCTAATATTTAGCTAAATATACATTAATCTACTTTACAATACCTTAAATTTGCCATTCCCAAAAAATAATTAAACTTTAGCAGTTCATATTAAAAAATTCATATGTAACATATTTATTTAATAACTAAATGTGTAACAAAAAAAAATGTAGCGAAAAAGATCAAAACATTTGAAATGATCAAAACAAAAATACAAAATAATATGTATGAAGAAAATACGTAAAAAATAATATAAAACAATATTTTGATTTATAAATGAGAATTAAAATACATAGTGGTGAAAATCATAAACAAAGGCTCTGAGCTTACTTTTAATACTAAACAAAACAAAATTATGAAAGATCAACAATATTTACATTATTGATAAAGCGAACGGACGAAATCGGAATGTAATAATGAGAATCGGACTATTAAAATTTTGAGTAAAAGTGAGAGTAATAGTAAATTATTATTGATTTCACTTACTGAGAATAAAGTTATTGTAGAGAATTACCATTGTTGTTTATTTATCATCTCGTTCCTTTGACGGGCCCAGCATAGGAATGGAATATTTTGGCTATATGAAAAAAATAAATCTTAATTTGAAATAATAATTGACTTTTTACTCTCTATAGATACATACTTTTGTTTGTTTTTTTTTTATCGTGGGAATTTAAAATTTAGGGTTAGCATTACGAAAATTATTTTAAGTGTATATGGAAATTTAGATTTAATTAGACGGAATTTGATAATTTAGGCAATCATAATTTTGTTAAATGTTTTAATATTGCTATAACATATTAAGTAAATATAATTTATTAATAGAATAGGTAATGATAATTATAAGAAATAAGTTGTTTTGTAAATTTGTGTAGTATAGAAAAATTATAGTTCAAATTATTAGGGAAATTTATAGGCGATTAATTCATTATAGTTTATGTTTTATATAAGTAGTATTGTTGTATTTTTTTTTAATTTAAATAGTTTTTAATTCATAATTAAGTTTTAAAAATTTAGAATTTGTAATATATTAATTTGTTTTAAATAATTACGTTTTAAGAATTATTTTAGGTAACTAAATTTAAATTTGGATAACAGAAAATATAGCTTTCTCCTTTAATTAATTCAAAATTAGAAAGGTGTGGTTTTTAGTAAGAATTTATTAATTCTGTAGTTTTAAGAAAAATTGGTTTTAAGTTTAGATAATAATTTTAGGTTTTTTTAATAATAATAGGTTTAAGGTTATCTTGGAATTACACAATAGTTGAGGATTAATAGTTTTAGGCCAGGTTTTTCCAACTACGGACCAGGTTTTTCCAACTACGGACCAGGAATCACGTGGTTCTTAATTTTGGTTCCAATTTAATGGGGAAGACGAATCTGGTTATAAAATCCAGCCCCTATTTTGAATCACGCTGGTATGATTTTTCTCGTTTCTTCTCTTAATAATTGAAACTATAGAGGAAATCAGTAAGCTTCAAACTGAATATTCTGCAGACTCTTAGAATAATTAGCCTTTTGTTAATTTTCCTTCCAGATTTTTTTTTTTTAAAGTATTTTGTATTAAATTAATTTCACTTTAAAATCTTGCGTTCTTAATTCTGGACTACCGATTTCAATCACGTTTTAATATTGACTGCTCAATTTAAAATTATATTACTTTGTTTAAGGCAAAAGTAGATGATGAAATTTGGGTACAAGTAAAAAAAAAACAAACGGGACTCACATTCCTTTGTAATTCACCTCTTTACCCAAAAAAAAATACTTGACCATTACATAGACCTACATACATATATATCTACATAACATACATTGAGATACAAATTATCGCATGATAGATAAAAATGTAATGTAATAAATAAGGGTTTCTAGTACACACTACTTTTGAACTATTGGGAATTCAATTTAACTACTTTGCCCACTATAATTTAAAAAAAATCAATACGATAAAAGTAAATCGCAACAAGCTCGGAGAATAAAGTCAAAATTTATACAAAAAAAATACCTGCTACATAATGGATGACGAAACATACGTATGAATATTTGTATATTGCTGATGCTCGAGGGAGTGTTGAAGAAAAGTTTAGGACCCAAAAGCAGAATATTTTCCCAAAAAGTTCTTGGCATGGCAAGCAATATGCAGTTGGGGCAAAATAAGAAAAACATTTGTTACAAAGGGATTTGTAAATACCAAAATTAACATCAAGGAGTGTTTATAAAAGAGGATGTTTCCACTCATAAAATTTCTTAATGTGTCCACTTATCTTTGGCCTGATTTGGTATCCTGTTACTATGGTAAGCAAGGTATTGAGTGGTACAAGAACAATAATGTGTTATTTGTATCAAGAGAGGTAAATCCTTCAAACTCCCTGAAGCTAAGGCCAGTGGAGAGATATTGGGATCTTGTTAAAACAGAATTGAAGAGCACAAAAAAGGTGTTCAAAAGTGTGGTAAATTTTAAATGAATATGAAAGCTGAATAAAAACTTGAATAGAAAGGTTTCCAGAAAAGGCTCATAAATTCATCACTATTGATTAGAACTATCAAAATAATATTTTTTGTAAATCGTAATAATGACTTCAATAAAAAAAAAAAAAATCAAAACTCTTAGTTTAGTGGTTTAATTTTTATTAACATATATGTATGTAAAGAATTTTTCGATCTCAGTCCTTAAGGCCCACTTCCAAAAATCACTTTATCAAGCATAAATATCTTAAAAATGTTGGTAGTCAAATAAGATTCAATACAAATATGTTTTATATCAAAAGAAAACTGTTCATAATCATACATTCGGTGTAAGGTATTGCCTGACTATAGTTTCTTACTTTTTATATATGACTTATTGTCAGATTTGATGATTCTTTCCAAATTTTAGGGAAGTAACGGTGTTACAATAGCTACAATAGTACCGCACAATTTTTCAGAACACAACTTGATAAGCAATGTGACTGTAGCCATTTCAACATTCTTAAATATTCACGGTAACTATTTATATGATTGTGGTAATAATAATATGTTTGTGACTACCATTTTTATGATGGATAATTTTTTCATAATATGTTGTTTTCAGATTACGATATCCATAAGCCGAGAGCAACATAATATGGAAAGTCCTTCATCATATAAATGGTTGTCGCAAACATATACTTGTTTACTGTAACCATATATATGGTTGATACAATCATGTGAATCGTAAACTAACCAGATTATTGTTACCACAATCATATAAATAGTTACTGTGACTATTATATTGTAAAAAAACTTATAAAAATGTTGAAATGGTTAGAGTAAACATGCACAACTTTATTTTTTTTCTGCGTGTAGTAATAGAAAAACTAACCAAATTTTGTGAACCACATAAATGTGTTTATACAAAATGTACAATAATCGGTGCCCGTATTATATTGATGTTGGCTATATAAGATTCAGAGCAGCTGACTATATCACACTGGTTAAAATTACATTGTTTTTATGTGGCAGTCGAATATATTTTATAAGAAAAAATTATGAATTGTTTCCTAGAACATTATTAATATCTCCAACCTATTTCTCTAAGTGCACTCTAATAAGAAAACAAACTTTATCTTTGCGTACTTTAGGTACGAGTAGATATTTTATTTTAATTACAAATTTGCCAACAACAATAATACTTAGAAAACATAAAACTAAATCGGAAAACTATTAACAACACTTATGATAACTGTATGTTTAAAAAGTTAAATGTTTAGCCAACAGCAATATCAACAGCAAGTAACGGCAACAAAAACACAAGTAACAACATCAACAGCATCATCATCAGCATCTATATAGCAGGCACCAAGTACCAGGTACCAACATACAACAAAAACTATGATGAAGCCTTAATCAATGTATAGTAAAAGTTTGAGCCTAATCGTTGGCAATTATTTGAGTGAAACGTGGCGTTAACTTTTACGTGAGTTAGCAAGTTTTCCTCAACTTCTACCTTGTTCAGTACGTTTATACATATTTCTGTCGTTAGTTTTTTTGTTCATTTATTTGAACAGGTACAAAATGAAAATGAATGTTGCAAGAACTTTTCAATGCTAACTCAGCTTAAATTGTTGAAATTATACAATAAAAGTTATGAATATGACTACATACAACTGCAACTGCAACTACATACAACTGGAGTAGAATAGAGTACTACTCGTGTGCAGAGACTAGATGATAATATGAGTTTGTTGTGCAGTTTTTATGACCTTTACATTTTACATAACAACTTCTATATTATTTTCTTTTTTTGTAGGATATTTACTCGCATACAAAAATAAAATATTAAATAACTAAGTTGCTATGTTGCATTGTAACATTGTAGAGGAAATGTGGTAATGTTGAATAACTTTTTACTCTTTTTTTTTTTGCAAATTATTATTTACAAGTTTTAGTTTTCCATTTTTTGCCATATTTTTCCATGCATAAATGCCTGAAAAAATCAGAATAATCAAGCAGAAAGTGATGATAGATACAAGTTTCTATTTCATAGATACGTTTACAAAAAAAAATTCTAAGGTGACTGTGTAAAAATTATTTTGTATTAAAAAAATTTTTTTTTTTTTTTGTATGACATGCAAAATGTTAGGAGAATATTAAACACTGAATTTCGTAAATGACATCCTTCTACTTTTGTGTTCATTATACCGCAAATGTCAGCACCTTAAAATGTAGCTGAATTTCGTATTTTGGGGAAATATAAGAGTTAGAATAATAACTGAAATTCATATGGATACTAATGTAATTCTAATGCATGAAAAGTAAAGCAGAATTGTGGATAAGGCTCTGGATGAACGGGGCCTAAATTAGAAACAAGTAAGACAGTAACATAGTAGGTTAAACCCAGGAATATGGTAACATCTAAGAAATGCATTTCGTATTGCACAAATTTCAATGGCAAATAAGAAATTTTCTAATAAAAACAAGACGTTATGTTTTTATATTCTACAACTGTTGTCGGTACCAGAGACCGAACTAGATAGTTATGTAAATAGCACGAATGTCAACAAAATTCACAAAAATTATCCAAAAAAAAAATAAATAGCTTGTCATTTAACTACAGATAAATGATGATGAATAATCCATACTCGATATATTTTTAATGCCGACCACGGCACTATAGGTAATTTCAACCATTTTTGTAGCCAAAACTATAAGGAACCGCTGAACAAGAATGAAAATTGGCTTACTAATTTCGAATCTGGGGTAACATTTTTCAAAATGGTGGATCCAATATGGCTGCGTAAATTTTAAAATGTCTTCTGATTTACATGAAAATATTTAAGATGGTATTAACGCTTTGTAGTAGGGAAGTGCACTAAAACTTTGAAAGGAATTAAATACGAATTACAAAAGCTTAATAAAGGTAATCAGATGCCCTAAAATTTCGGGTAAATTGCCTTACCACCTTGGGATATTCTTACTCGAAAAACTTTTCTGAATTTTTCCTCTTAGCTGGTCTCGATACATTATTTTCCCCACAAGCCACAAACGACCCTACTAAAAACAATTTATCTCAAAAACATAAGTTGTAATAACACGAAAAGCATATAGCAACTTCTGGTCAATTCTACTAAATACTCTACTTATTATTATTTGTTGTTCGGCAAGAACATAAATCAACATTGAAAATTGTGCCCATAATTAATGTTATGTTAAAAGGTAAATACTTTATAAAAAGATGCGTGAGCCACAATGCCAAAAATATCAAGAATGAAAACTTGTAATGGAAAAGTACTTAGTTGAACTGTCTGGAAGTGTTAATGGTTCTGTATTATAAAGGGAGTTTTTAGAGGCGGAGAACTTTAAATTGGAGGCACTGTTTTCTGTGACAATCGACTTATAGAACCCTAATACGAATATAAAAGGTTGATCTGTTAGTCTTATATCGTCAAATATTTGAATGTACCATATGATTTCGCGTATAAGTAATTTTTAATACACAAAATAATTAAATATTACTCATACGCACATATTAGTTTTTTTACATTGCGCTATAATTCAACCATTTTTTTGGCCAAAACTATAAGGAAACACTGAACAAGGATGAACATTCGTAAACGGGAGTTTTCGAAGTTGCTGATTTCGAATCTGAGGTAAAATCTTTCAATTTGTACATAGCAGATCCAATGGCTTCTGATTTAAATGAAAATCGGTATACGGGGATATTCAAGATTGCTGATTTCGAATCTGTGGTAAAATTTTTCAGATTCAAAATGGCGGATCTAATATAGCGAGAACAATCCCGTCTAACTGAGATATTCTTACAAAAAATTCGCACTTTTTCCATCACATTATCCGATTTCTCATTCAAAATATGGCCGCATTCAATTTCGACAAATTGCAGACATTAGTTTCCTCATTCTTTTGCAAATCCAAATAAACTTTTGTAAGTTCGCTATTTTGCAAGCGGAGGCTTCCACGAAATTAATATTTCCCAAAAAATACAAAAAATTGCAACATGAAATTGACAGATTAAACTGAAAATTCTTCATTTAACACGTTACCCGGCCAAATTCTGCTAACTTTGTAAAGGCTAACCCAAAATTTATTTATAAGAAAAAATTATAAAATTAAAGGTTACGTCAGAGTATGAGTTTTTTTGCCAAAAAATTTTTTTTTTATCTTTTTCTTAAACTAAGTATTAAGCACTTACTATTACTTTTGTTTTCCATATTTAATTTAA
Source organism: Calliphora vomitoria (assembly GCA_942486065.2). Lineage (NCBI taxonomy): Eukaryota > Metazoa > Arthropoda > Insecta > Diptera > Calliphoridae > Calliphora > Calliphora vomitoria. The sequence goes on along the minus strand of OW818030.2, from coordinate 107,747,407 downwards.
ATTTATGTTTGTTTTTAACTATTTAAATAAACATAAAAGTTTGACCAAATTGCACTGTATATACTGCTAATAGAGATGTCAATCGGGGAATCCCGTTCCCAAAAATTTCTGGATTTTCGGGATTTTCTAAATCCCGTTTTTCATAATTAAATATGGGAAATTGTTATTTCTGTGTGCATTTCTCATGCATTTTGACATTCTACATGCTCGAATATTGCAAGGTGATGTTCTGCAAAGTTGTTAAGCTCAACGTCTGCTTCAACATAGTTATTAAAGGAATGCGGTATATTTGGTTTTCCTTGAGTAGGGCCCTTGAGAATTAATTTTTCCTAATCCTAATCCTCTTCAAACGAAATTGATTTTATCTCAGATGAGGAGCTCGAACAAAATGAAAATATTTCTATTGCTCAAAGGCTAAAAGATATTATTAATAAATGTAAAAGCCTCCAAGTAACAATAACAAAACCGAAATCAAAATGGCCCTAGCAAATATCAAAATGGCCCTAGCATAGTCGAATAGACCATTGAAAGTTATTTCAAAAATGGTATTACTACAAAACGCGGTAAAGTTTGGAGATAATTTTTTTTTTTTTTATATATACAAAAAAAGCAAATATTTTTCTTTTTTTTATAAATACATCAACCTAGCTCGAATCTATATTTAAAATTTGTGGTAACGGGAAAGAATCCGATATTTTAATATAAAACAATAAAAAGGGTAATACAAATTTGAGAAAATGTTGACTTTAAAAATCTTCTTGGAGTAATGCCTACAATTGTTGGTCTTCAAACTTTTTTTGGCTGGTCTGAGCGATAGTTGACTTCCGTGTCAAAATCACTAATTATTAAAGGCAGAAACCATCTTTAGCACGTTGAAATCGATGGAACACATTCACCATAATCTTTGGTGAGCAAACGGTGTACTTCAGCGGCACTTGTTCTCAAATTAAAGAAGCAAAACTAAACTTCCCGCATATGAATGACAGTTTGTTGGTACAAAATTCGACATTTTCGAAACGAAAAAGACTTTAATCGTTACACTAAAATGTTCAGTAACAAAATGAGCATTACATATAAGATGTCAAAAAAAACCGAGAGAGATTTAACAAAATACGTCAGAGATTTATGATCGTTTAAGTGAGTTTCGGAAGAGGGCCTTGTATGGAAGCTTTCGTCAATTATGAATCGATCAGCACAAAATGTTGAAGTATGACTTATTTATATATACAACTTATTTGTAGAAAAATACTGCGTGCAAGTCTATAAAATCAAACATTTATGGCTGATAAAATCCTATTTCCGAATGGCATTTGTATTGGGGCTAGGTTATATAATGGAACATTTTTCACCAGTTTGAATAGAGTACATCCTTGAGCTGAAAAATGTTCCGAATTATATCGCAATATCTTTAAAATTGCGAATAATAAGCACAAATTTATATGGGCAGCATGCCAGCCAGACAGATGGAGGACGAACGGACATCGTTAAATCGACTCATAAAGTATTTCTGAGTCTATCGGTATACTTTAAGCACAAAAGAATAATAACCTCACCACTACGGTGGTGTAGGGTATAATATATGACTCAGCAAAACAAAAGATAGCACCAACAATATACTGGAAAAATTACTCTTAATGAAGATGCAAGAAGCTGATCCCATGAATATCACTAGTTTCCTTGTCAATGACAGACATAATAGCAGCTCCGGTCAAAATCATTGTCGCTGGACAAGCCATCTTATAGATAACGTTCAAACAACAAACACACCACAACAGTGGTATGTCTGCTAGTCATCAAAAGTAATGAGGTTGCACGCCCTATATTCAGATGTGACCACGATATACATACTTCAATATTCGGGAAATTTCCAGAACCAATATCAAAAAAATACTGCAGTGATCAACCAAGAAACTTTTTCTATAAAAAATTTGTCGCTCACAATAATTTTTTAAAGAACATTTATCGCTAGCAATAATTTTATATAGCAAATGTATCGCTAACTTTAATTTTCTAAAGAAAACTTTGCGCTAACGATATTAAATATTATTTATTATAAAATCATCCAAAGATTGTTTTTGTTTAAATATGAAGGATTGTGAAGAAAAAATATTTGGTTTAGTGTAAGAAATTAAAAATAAAGCCTCTTACGATTCGCAAATTTTTGCCCTTATTTCGCTCGATATTTTAGACAACAATATTTCAAAAATCATCATCATCTTTTGATGCTGCAGTCCGGCGTGGGCCTAAACCTCGTTCACATTCTTCTTCCAATCGGATATGTCTTCCAATCTGCCACATTGGCTTTCCTGCATTCTTCTTTGAATACATAAAGCCATCTTTAACTTGGTTTTCCCCTTTCTCTGGTTCTGTATGGAGTAGCATCCATAATTCCTTGCTGAGCTCTGTTCTGGGATATTCTGGCTACCTGTCCAGCCAAGCTTAATCTTTGGGTCCACACATCTTTACACTCAAAAAAATATATATATTTTTTAAATATAGTACCGTCTGAATGGAACGTAAAAGTAATTTTTTTTATTTAGCAATTAATTTTTATATATAAAATATCTCCAAACTTTACCGCAACTTGTAGTAATAACATTTTTTTAAATAACTTTGCTAAGGTCATTTTGATATTTGCAAAAAATTTAAAAAAGTTATAGTCCTATTGTAAAAACTGTTAAAAAATCGTACCTTAGTAAAAAATAAGTGTTTATTTTAAAAAGCTACTTAAGAATAATATAGCATCACCTGCCATTCTGAAGCGAATTTTGTTTCTGACATATGCTGCAAGTATTTTCCTCTTGTTCCTTCCGAAATAATTTGTTTTGCAAGTTGCAAATCTACATTATAATTTGGTTTCGTCATTGTTATTTGGGGACTTTTACATTTATTAATTATATCTTTTAGCCTTTGAACAATCAAAATATTTTAATTTTGTTTGAGTTCCTCATCTGAAATAAAATCAATTTCGTTTGAAGATGATTTTAATAGAGTTTTGTTAGATAACTTATGAACAAAATGATGAAAATGTGAATTTCCAGGGCGCCACTCAAGGAAAACCTTTATTAACTAAGTTGCAGCAGGCGTTCAGCTTAACTGCTTTGCTGAACATCACCTTGCAATATTCGACACGTAGAATGTCAAAATGCATGAAAAAGGCATATAAAAATTAAAATTTCCCCTCCCGAAAATCCCAGGATTCACCGTTTAGCATCTCTTTACTTAACCCAATAATAAATTTTCACTTTAAAACCCAGTTTTATGTTGAGCAAACAATCTATGTCCATGAATAATGTTGCAATATGGTCACTGCTTTCTCGACAACTAATTTCACTACATCTCCCTGTGTAATATGCATTCTAAAGGGGAGATAACAGATTTAAATTAAGCGTTTTATACAGATATCTCAACACAGTATTTCAGGACATAAGGACTGAGATCGAAAAGTATTATTTGATTTTTTTTTTTTTTTTGATCAAGATACCTTTGAAAGAAATTATGTTTAATGTCAATTATGTTCATTTGCTGTTGTTGGCCACATAATCAAAGGTATGCCGTCAAACTATTTCCAATGTTATTCAACTGTAACTGGAGAAACTTTCCGTTGATAGAAATCGTCGCTCTGGTAGAAGGAATGGTTCACATGATGTTTATTAAGCCAAAAAAATAGAGAACATTTTCAAAAGAGCTACCAATACATACAGTAGGAAAGCAGCACGGTTAGCTCAGTACTCGGACTATTTGGTACGTAAAGTTAAAGCCAATGCAGGTTTAAAAACATACAAGGCTCAAAAAGTTCCTAACAGGAACGCTCCTAAAAATTTAGAGGCCAAAAACATAGCACGGAAATTGAAGTCAAGTTTTATAAAAAAATATTCCTGCTGCATAATGTATGACGAAACGTATTTTCTGGCAGGTTTTTCGCAGCTTCCGGGTCAAAATTTTTATGTTGCTGAACCTCGAGGAAATGTTGAAAAAAACTTTAGGACCCAAAAGCAGACAAAATTTCCAAAAAAGTTCTTGGTAGGGCAAGCAATATGCAGTTGCGGCAAAAAAACCAAACATTTGTTACAAAGGGCTTTATAAATACCGAAATTTACATCAAGGAATGTTTACAAAAAAGGTTGCTTCCATTCATAAGACTTCTTAGTGTGTCCGCATATTTCTGGCCTGATTTGTCACCCTGTCACTATGGTAAGAAAGGTCTTGAGTGGTAAAATAACAATAATGTGGTATTTGTACCAAGATAGGCAAATTCTACAAACTGCCTGGAGCTAAGGCCAACGGAGAGATATTGGGCTCTGTTAAAAGAGAATTGAAGAGCACAAATAAGGTGTCCAAAAGTGTGGTAGATTTTAAACGGAGATGGACAACCTGTACGAACAAAGCGACAGAAATCACTATAAAAACCATAATGGAAGGGTTTCCAAAAAAGGTTCAAAATTCATTCATTAAGTCAGCTGTACAATTGGCAAACTTTGGTACAAGGCCCATCAAAAACTTTAGATCTTCCTGTACACTTGCATAAATCTACTAGTAAAATTAAAACTTTTTTTTTGGGGTCACATAGAAATTTTAGCTCATCCTTCCTTTTCATTCATTCCAATATGATTTACAATTCTAATACTTTTGTTTCTTATAGTAGTCATTCTTGTTGTCTTTAGTATTTTGTTAAGCACTGAAACGCTTTAAACTACAACTGTACTTGTACTGTATGTCATGGCACTACTTTGGATGCATGCAATGAAACAAAACTATTAAAGTGTGGCCATACTGACACTTTTCAACAAAAGTTTTTCCTCTATATTTTATACACTTGCAAAGTTTACTTTTTCTCAACCTCAAGCTATAGTAATGTAGAAGTGTTTTAGATTATTCAAGTGGTACGTAAGCATTGAGAATATCATGTGATCATAGTGATTTTTAGACAAGTTGAATAATTAATATCACAAGTCATTAAATTTCTGAAATCATAAATAGGTATAAGAAATATTTAGAACATTACAAATTGAAACCTAAATACATCTTATAAGAATTGCAATAATTTCGACGGAAGATCTCATTGTCAATTTTGTCAGATTTACTATTAAAGTCAAAACTACATTTTCTGTATATTATAACAATTAATATTAATTTGTAGTGTGTTTAAAGTTCATAATGACTAATTGCAATACTTTCAACTGCTCTCTTTCAAAGTTGCTACGAGAGATGTTTAACGAAAAGGTTAAGTTGAAAAGAAAATCATTTTAGTATGATCGGATGTCTTATTTTAATGTATTACCCTCATATTCGTTTAAAATATGTTCAAACTAAATTTTCATACAAAAGTTGACTAAAATTTAATTTATTCTTGAAACATTACATTTTTTTTTTAACGTTTATTATAAAATTGATTCTGCCTTTAATGTATAGGCCTTACAATAAGTAATTAAATCTTATAACTAAACAATTATTGTTCTCTCAGTGGAGAATCATATTTTGTATATTAAATGAGTGGTAAATCAGCTCTACGCAGCCTTGATCTATTTAGAGTTATTGTAAGTAGCCTTGCGAGCGGGTTCGGATGATGATGTAATTTTAACAAATAAGCTTCACGAGTTTTTCTAAATTCGTTCTTGACCAATGGCACATCTAAGTCTCTGTGGATGTTCTCATATCTTATGTACCATGCAGCTACCGTCATGGTTCTACGAATTTTGGATTGTGCCCTCTGTATAAGATCTATACTGGTATTGCTTGCTGTTCCACATAGTTGTATTCCGTATGTCCAAATTGGTTTTAAGACTGTCTTATACAGGATGACTTTGCAGTTAAGGCTTAATTTGGATTGATGGTGTATTAGCCAGTGTAAATTATAAGCTTTTAGTTTCTTGTGGAGCCGCTTGGCTTCTATGTGCCGACGCCAAGTAAGACGTCTATCTAAATGAATGCCAAGGTATGTAACGTGATCAGACTGAGGGATGTTCACACCGTTCAGGGTCACTGGTGGACAACTTCCTCTACTAAGTGAAAATGTTATGTGCTTGCTTTTGATTTCATTTACTTGTATTCTCCAATTTCTTAACCACGTCTCTACGTGCCTGAGATAATTATCAAGGTTTCTAGATGCTACATTTAAGTCCACATGAGAACTAAGAATTGCAGTGTCGTCTGCAAAGGTGGAAATGGTTAATTCTTCGGACTAGGGCAAATCAGAGGTGTACAATAGGTACAGGGTTGGTCCTAGAACACTACCCTGAGGTACACCAGCATTGATCGCATAGTCGCTTGTCAAATAATCGCCGCATTTTATCCTAAATAAGCGATCCGATAGGTAAGACTCTAGTAGTTTGTGTGTACTAGAAGGCAGTAAGCATTTAATCTTGTGTATTAGACCTTTATGCCAAACCTTGTCATCAGAAATACACATTTTAGGTTTAGGAGCAGTGTTGCCAGGAGCTGGTAAAAAAAGAAGCTATATTGACTTCAAAAAAATGCCAGAAAAAGCCAAACTGTTTTAAAAAAAGGCCAAAAAAATAGCTAAAATATTATTATATTTTTAAATAAAAAATTAGAAAATATGTTCATAAAATTCATAAAAATAAATAAAATTATAAAGGTACACTTCAGCAGCAAACAAAAAATAACATTAATCATTAATAATAAATATACACATATATTTTATACAGACAAAACTCAAATTTTGGGTTTTTTTTTTTTAATTTAAGTACTAAATATTTACTATTTTAGTGTTTCGAAAGAACTACATAAAATATACCTTAATATATTTTCAGTCTGTTTGATAAGAATGTCAAACAAAAATAAATTAAACAAATGCTTAAAAAAGAAGTTTTAAAAATTGTATAAATTTAAATTCTAAAAATTTCTTGAAAGTGAAATCTTTGGAACAAACAATGGTAAACATAGTTTGGAAAATTTTGCTTATGTTCTAGCTGTTGGTTAATATTTCCATACACAATGCCATTCAATCCAATAATTCTGTTCCAAAGTCACACAATTTTCACATGTACAAAATATTTGTATTTTATTTGATTTTTATTTCTTATAAATAAAAGTAAACAAAAGCAGCTGATTCATCAAATGCACAATAAATTCAAGTTTGCGAGTCTAAATTGTCGCGCAAACTTAACGGAGTTGTACAAACGAATTTCCATACAATTTTTAACAGTTTATTTGCGAGAGTCTAAAAATGCACAGATTGCAGGACCCTTGATATTTATGTAATTTTTCAATTTACTTGTACTAAAAAGTCGTTTAACCTTTGCATTACTTGAAGGAAGGACTAAAAATATATATAAATAAAATACTAGATTAACCATGTCAGAAAATGGACATTGTTGGTTCTATATTTTTCCATTTGTAGTTTTAAATATTCTACCCCTGAGGCTTAATCTTCGTAATTTCATTAGCAGTTTAATTTTTCACATACATAATATATTTTTTTGGTTTTACGAGTACTTTTTTAAGTGTATCATCAAGGAATAAAAAATCGATTTAGCGAAGAGTTTTCATATGATAATCTTTGTCACATTTGCTCAATTTGTTTAATTTGCCGTATTATTTATTCAGAATGTTCACTAATTAAACCGTTCTTTATTTTATCTCTCATTCTTCAAACTTGTATGAAAAATGTGGCGAAAATATTAAACAATATTCAATTGGGGACGATAATGTATCAAATTCTTTGCATTGTATTACAATTTGAAAACACAAACTAAGGAGAAGAAATTTTAAATCAGAAAATAGCTTTGTTGGATCCGCTGAATTGCATACAAATGATTTATTTATTTTTTGTACTTTGTGCAATACTGGATTCAAAATAAAGATAATACACCAAATTATAATCAGTATATTAATCACTTAAATGTTATGCTTTGTAGCTTTGCTGGTTTTAACTCGGAGCATAGATCCACAATACATTTAACGACTATTTCAAATGACAGCCATCGAGTATCACAAACCTTCAAGAGTTTATGGGACTCTTGTCCATTATATAACGATGATTATAATGTGTAGTAATAATTTTGTCTTGAAAGTGAATTTCAGATATAAGTAAAATACTCTCTTTTATTTTGAAAGACTTGATATTGGCAATTATTATTTGTTCTTTTAATACTGCACAATTCTTGAGTATGTTGAAAAGCTAAATGAAAAACAGTAATGAATTAAAATTAAAATGTCTCACTAATATAAATTTAGCCTTTTTATTTTCTGCTTATTCTCAAAATTTTGGTTTTAGCTTCGTGGTTTTTTTCTATCCTTTATTAATTTTAAAAAAGGCTGTTTTGAAATTAAAAAAAGGCTAGAAAAAAGGCACGAAGCTAAAACCAACATTTCGAGGCTAAAGAGTTAATAAAAAGGCTAAATTTAGCCTCAAAAAGGCTAAACTGGCAACACTGTTTAGGAGGAATGTGGCAGTTAGAGTGATCCAAGGCCGAAAAGATTAGAGTTTTGAAGTCTCTGATGCCATCGTTGACATCTTCCTCACACTGTATGTTGTATTCAGTGTGGATATGGCTACTGATGTATTTTCTATATTTCAACCAATCAGTCTTGAATAATGAGGCATTTGTATGACACGATTGATATTGTCCGTATAGTATAACGGGAGAATGGTCAGAAGACAGTTCATAGGATATTTCTGCAGTAATAGAGTTTCAATTTAAATACTTTGATATGGCAAAATCTATAAGATCAGGGATTTTTCTAGGATCAGAAGGCCAATAAGTGGGCTGACCAGGTGATATAAAATCTAGGCAATTTTTACTATCAACTAGAGTCCTGTACAGCTGTCTGCCTTTGGGATTCATTAATCTGAAACCCCAAGCCAAGAAACAATCTCCTAGTGTATTAAAAAATTCTTCAAAATGTTCCTTAGTCACAGAAAAACATTAAATAAATACTCATTATTGAAATGCATGGACAATAAAAAGAGACTAAGTTATTTGCTATAGGGAGGAAACAAAAATAGTCAAGGCATCGAATCATTTATTAAAACTAGGTAAATTGGAAAACAATTACTATATAATGTTAAAATAACCCTCGTATATAAAGTTTTTGGGCTTTAACACTATATTTTACATAAAAAGTAGTTCTCTAGCAAATGGCCAGTCTAAAATTGTGCAAATGTACATGTGTGTCGGTTACATTATTTGTATGTATATGTATATTAGTATGTAGGTAGAAAATTCTCAGGTAAGTTTCCGTTTTAAGAAAATCGGAAGCTTATCAAACAACTCATATTCAAGCACACAAGTTCAACTATGTATTTAAGCTGAGTCTTTTAGATATTTGTATGTAAGTGTATGTGAGTTATGACTGAAAATAGAATAAATTGCACTCTGTTTCTTGTTTTTTTGTGTGCATTTGAACCTTTTCTTTACCAACAACTTCTAAATAATTGTAATGTTCTTTTCTGCTTCTTGTACTTCTAGTTCAACATCGTCTTTGTCTTACTCACTTCTTCGCATACTGGTTACTTGTTAAAAGCATTCATTATACGGAAGTAGATAAGAGTATCCTTCTTTGAAACATTCTAACATTGTACCAAAAAGGAAGAGGAACTACATTTATGTGTGTGTGTATGAATTGTATATTTATCTAACTTTATGGTCATATATTCATTCACATTTTAAGTTTTGCTTTATGTAGTAATTTTAGTATTTAAACTGCTTCCAGGTGTAGTTATAGTAACCTTTATAGTTTTGGGGTAAAGTGGTATATTTTATAGTTGGTAATGTGAGTATGCAAAAGTACACACTTCAACTGACCGTAATGATTATTTATTGCCGGAAAAGTCATGTTTTTTTTCCTGTTATAATAAAACTTAAAATGCATTAGTTTTATTGCTCTTATAGATTTTATTTGCATTAATTTTGTAGTTAAATATTTATACCCTGACGTACAAAACTTAAATTTGCATAAGATATTTAAAATTTCAGAGAAGAAATTAACTATTTCTTAATAATAATGAGAAGAAAATATGCAAGATTATAAAATAAACATGGCACGAATAAAGTGTGCAACAAATAACTCAGAGTCAATAGGCTTTATTCCAAATTATTTAGCGTTGTAAAATAGATGAATAACTAAAAGGGTCTTCTAATAGCGACTTCCGAACGTAGGTAGTTCATAACGGCCATATTGTGGAAGCCACGTCTGGTGAAGTCGCTGTAATTTATTCGGTTTAATTTTCCAAATCACCATTAATTTACACGAGAAAGCAATAAACATTTTTTATCAAAGTTGATGTTCTGTTCGGGCAAGATTCCGCAATCTTCACCAATTTCTGGATGAATCGGTACGTACATTCAACAAAATTGTCGATGAGACCCACAGAGCGTCCAATGGATTTCGAAAAAGTCACGGTTTTGGTATGTATTTTGGGCTGGCGACGTCAAATTACTTTGAGAACGATGTTTGCCAAGCCATTATCGTCAACGGCGAGCACTAAAGGTCGATGATTACCAACTTATTATGGCCTGAATTGGACGATATGGACACCAACAACATGTGTTTTTAACAGAATGACATCAGTCAAATTCAGCCTGATTTATGTGCCAGAGTAGTTAACCAAAAATTGGGCTTTTTTAGAAAGCCGGTTTTTCGGTCATTGAAAAGAATTATAATAAGTTTAATTAATACACAAATTGAGTATAAATATGTTACTAAATATATAATACTAGTTTTAGTTATTGGTTTGTTCATTAGATTTCAACAACAAATGGTAAAATTTTTGATCATTTTGACATTTATTAAGGGGCCCATAGACACATACTGCCGATGAACCCTTCGTATACGTGTGCGATTGATATTTTACTACACACTTATCAATCATCATTTAAAAAAAAAAATAAAATTAAAATAAACATCCGTTTGAGAACAAAATAAAATATTATTTTCTATTTTTCAGTAACTAAAACGTCAAATTTAAAAATAATATTTCAGAAAAATTAAAAAAATTCATATTATTGTTCATTTGAACAATTGTCAGCAGTGTGTGTCGCATACATAAGCAAAAATTTAAAATTTACAAACACATGTTTATTCCATGAGCATGAGCAGTATGTGTCTATGGACACCTTTATAATCTCGACTTTCTGATATGAAAAAGAAAATGTTCTCCTGTAGTATTTCTTAAAAAGGAACTTAGCACTTTTGTACACTAAGCCAACGAAATCTATATATATAAAAATGAGTGTTTGTAAGTATGTGGGTATGTATGTATATATGTATGTTCCGAATGAACTCAAAAATGGCTGAACCGATTTTGATGAAATTTTCAGGAAATCTTCAGAATGGCCTAGCGGGTAACACTGTAGAGGCAGATTTTTGATTTTCGGTCTGTGGGCGGAGCGGCGTGGCAAAATAAAATTTTTACATTTTACCGCTAATGCCATCTATATATATAAAAAACGGCTGGACCGATTTTGATGAAATTTTCAGGGAATCTTCAGAATAACCCAGAATAACACTGTAAAGTCAGATTTTTGATATTCGGTCTGTGTATGTATATTCCGATTTGTGTATGTATATTCCGCATGGACTCAAAAACGGCTTGACCGATTTTGATAAAATTTTTACGGAATCTTCAGAAAAGCCTAGCGGGTAACACTGTAAAGTCAGATTTTTGATTTTCGGTCTATGGACGGAATGGCGTGGCAGAATCAAATTTTTATACTATACCGCTAATGACATAAAAAAAAGATTATTGTATAATTGTTGATCGACGTTTTCTTCAGTTCTAACAGATAGTTTATTTAGTTTCCTATATACAGGCTTACAAAGTCAGTGATTGTTGTAAAAACGAATTTGGCAAAAAAAAATTTTTCAAAAAAAATTAATTTTGTCGACAAAAAAATTTTTTTCAATTGGAGAAATACATAAATACTTTTTTTATTCTTAACGTTCAAACAATGACAATTTTCATTTCGTTGCTTAACATCATTCTAAAAATTTAAATTCAAAGTGGTTTACTCTGAAGCGAATTATTTGGTGAAAGCGAAGAAAGGAATACATTTCAACACATATCCGGTACTATAAAAGTCCTTTTATATTATCAATCGATGATAAAGAATTTTGTTTACTCTTGGATATTAGGTGCATGAATAAGAAATTTCCTTATGAAATCTATGAAAAAAAATAATATTTTGAATAACTCTCCGCATTCCACTTTTAATAAAAATAAAGGTTTTATTCAAATAAAATTTGTTTTAGATAGGGCATCTACGTCTAGAGCCGCCGAAACGGGAAGAGAACGAGAATCACGGCTTCAGCAAATGCGTCGCATTGCATCTTCATCGAGTGCTGCAGAGACACCTCAACAGCATATCGAAAGACTATAAGCCAATCGCTCCCGAATGGCTCGATCAAGAGAAAGAATCTATTTAAAGTTGCCGGTATTTTATTAAAATAAGTATGATGACTACAGGAATCACAAGGACGTACTGATTGCCGCAATGGGCAAACATTGCTTACATTGCAGCGTTTTGAAGTTCCCTAAGGAATCCCCGGGAGTGTGCTGTTCGAACGGTAAAGTTATTCTGCCATTGAGCCGCCTAAGCTGCTTCTAAGTTACATTTCCGGCGCCAATCCTATTTCCAAGCACTTCCTTCAAAATATCCAAAAGTGCAACTCATGATTTCAAATGACGTCGGTTTCATGTCCAACTTTAAAGTTCAAGGCCAAATGTACCACAGAATTGGATCATTGCTCCCGCTTCCCAATGATGATGCGAAGTTCCTTCAAATTTATTTCAGTGGAAATGAAGCTACAGAAGCCGAATGCTATCAACGAACATGCGTGTGCATTTGTTGCAATACCCTTCTGCCGAAACATTCTCAAACCAATTGTTGGACATCGAAAATGGAAAAATTCCAATTGATCCCGGCACAAATTAGATTTCGTTGTTGACAAGTTATTCCCAAGTCTTACAACCAACTACAAAAATTCGGATTGGCTGTGGGAACATACAATTGTGGCACCAACAAATTATGATGTTAACAAGCTCAATAAACAAATACAATTGAAACTGCTTGGCGAAACAATAAAATGCAAATCGATTGACACAGTAATGAACGAAGAACAAGCCGTCGATTATCCTTTTGAATTTTTGAATTCATTGGAACCAGCCGGACTGCCACCAGTTGGATCACCGACTTTGTCCGACACAGTATATTAAAATCGAGATCGAGATGCAATATAAAACAGATGTTTTCTAAGGGCCAGCAACGCGGACCGGGTTCAGCTAGTGATTAATAAAATAAAATTCTAAGAACAAAACACAACAATTAAGTCAAATTTATTGAATAAAATTCAATTTAATGTTTGGTAAAATCATCACTATATTTTTAATGCATGATTTAGCCTAAACTTCTAGAATTATGCGGAATTTAATTTACATTTTTAATAGTTTCATTATGTGTAATTGATTCTATTTTTAAGTGATCTCATCGTCCTCTACTTTTTAGAATCATTGTAATTCATAAAAATTTGTATCAAAAGAGGTTTATATTGTATATCAGCAGTTTAGGTTACAAATCAGACCAAATGTTTTATATAATGTGTATACAATGAATACAAAAAATTCACCAACAAATTTTAAATTAACCCATTCGCAAAAAATCGAAATTTCGAAGAATAACCGGTTTTCAAATTAACCGGTTATCCGGTTTGTAAACACTACGCCAGAGTCATGGAAAATTGGACATGTCGGATGCACCGAAGCTGCGGTAGCCAATGCATGATGTTCTAATCCATACATAATGGCATCGATAAGCCTTTCGAACTAATAAAAATTGTCGATGATATCTCAGACACACTTTTTTTATTTAAATTTAAAAATAAGAAGCGCTTAATGAAATAAACCTTAGCTTATCTCTGCAAATAAATATTAAAAAAAATTATAATTCAATATTAATATAAAGTATAAGGTTATGGTAGAATCTGTAAATTCTCATAAATATCATATATTTTTTAAAAAACTATATCGAAAGCATACATTTAAAAAAAACTACAAACTTGTACGTATGAGAAATATTTTAATATTAAAATAAAGTATACATACAGTATATTCACATAAAGCAAGAATTATTTTCATATAGAAATTTTATCGATAGCATTAATTTTCTATACAAAGTTTATAGATAATATTGTAGAAAATTTATCGATAACATAATTTTTTTTATTTGTAAGTATGGGAAACATTTTCATTTAAAAATATTTATCGCTAACGTTAATATTCCATAGAAAATTTATGGATTTCAATTTTCAATAGAACAGTTATCTCTAACTTTAATTTTCTATTGCAAAAATTTATCGGTGCAGTCAATTTTCTAAAAAAAATATGGGCTCATCATAGATAAATATAATTTTTTTTACATTCAAGTTAAAACTTATGCGTATATGGAATATTTTAATTTTAAAATAAACTATACGCCCACTGAACTCAAACGAACAGAGAATATTAAATTTTATCCTATCTCTAAAACAATATTTTCCACACTGCTCATACAAACTAATGTCTTTCACCAATTAAAAATGTAGTCGGCTGATTCAACATACATGGGTTATATGCTTATACACGAATGGAGAACCCCTTATTTTTATACACAAATAAAAATATTATCTTAAATGACTCCCCTACAAGAACAGTGACAGTCATTTGATGCATAATCTGATGGGTAGTGCTGATGGGTTTATATATCAGTAGTTCCCATCATTTTATTTAGGGCATTGTGAAAAAACTGATGTAAACATTTGTGTACGTGTGACTTATTTTCTCTTTCCAACTTTTGTTTTCTCTTTCCAACTTGTGAACATCACTCGTGCAACGCTGCAGTATTATGCATGTGTTGGTAAATAAATTGATAGCGTGTTAGTTTTCATCAGTCATTTATTGCAGGGACGCAAATGTAAATATCATGCATTATTCACCTAAATCTAACCAATTCATCGTCAGTTAAATCACTGCTTGAAATAATATTTTATCATATAATATCGTACTGGTATGTAAATTAATTTTTTTTTTTTTTGCAAAAATCATATTCTTTATTGTTAGTTCTACCGTTTATATGCATGTCAAAGACAGTTAAAATTCATGGTTGACAAATTACCTTCAAATGGGTCAGCTTTACAAGGCCTTGTTCAATTAATTCTTAATCTCCATGGATGTCACTGATATCTTTTAAATCAAGGTTTAATTTCGATTGGTCGTTGATTAAATAACGTTTTTGAAAAATCACTGGTAACAACCGGAGAAAGTAACAGGAACTTTTGTCGTTCTTTCACATATTGTAAGAAACTGTTAAATGTCGTTCTTTTATATTTTTCAACAATTCATTGGTATTAACTGTTACAGAATTGTTCAATTCACAACTGACGTTGTACAGTCGTATGAGTTATAAATCGTCTGAATTTACAATAGTTTTACAAATGTTGTTGATAATTTCTATATAAATATTTTGTACAACACCTACAATATTTTTACATATCGAGGGCCTATATTCAAAACCCTCTATCTTAAAAAAAAAACAACTTTTCGGTATTCTACAATATTTTTTTTAAAGCAACTACTGAAACTCAAATATAATTGATTTTTAAAATTTTTCATTATTGTGGACTGAATGATAGATAGAGGGTTTTTCTTCTCAAAATATTCAATGTGTATATATGAAAATGATAAGATTTAATTTATGCCATTTGTCAGTTTTTAACGTGATTTATTTAAAATAACAGTTAATAATACAACATAAGATAAAAAAAGTTAACAATAGACAATATTAAACAAAAAGTTAAAGAACAAATGTTTTTTTTTTTTGGAGTTTGATTGGTGTAAACTATCGTAAAATAATAGACGACGCTTTTAAAGTAGACACTTTTAAAATCAAACTCGAACTTTAACCATTTACTTTAATTCCATGGACATTATATTTTTCAAAAACAAAAAGGTAGAATATATTTGAATAACCATCAATAAAGAATCGCAATGTAAAATTCATGTTCAGCATGCAAAAAATAGTAAGAAAACATGAATTGCGAGAAGAAATTATTCCAAAAAAAATATTTAAAAATTAATTATTTGAAAAGATAGAGGGTTTTGCGTTCGGAAAAAATTAATTGTATAAGATAGATATATAACAAAAATGAAAATAAAACAGAAAAAAAAATATGTTTGCTATGAAATTCACATCATAATTGAGGGCTGTTTTACTGAACATTTTACCATCAAAAAGTCATTTTCGTGAAAATCAAAGATAGTGGGTTTTGAATATAGGCCCTCGATATGTTTTTCGAATGTTGTATGATAGTTTAAGTGTTACCAAAAACTCATATTTATACATATACAAAGAAAATTAGCTTATATTAGTGTAAAATAACACTGAAATCAGTTGATTTATTTAATTTATGAAAACACGATAATTTGTTAATTGCTTTTGTCAATTGCTTGCATTTTTACACAAGGCAGAACTTAGTTTACTATTGTACGCTTGCACTATTAATTTTTCATATTAATCGACTTTGGAATGTTTCGTTTTGATCTTGTTTCTTTGGGCATTTTCAAGCCTGGACAAGGTAAACTTACGACTTTGCTAAGTATGTGTTCACAACCACAATAGTTGTACCATACAACGTACAACATACAACGTTGTGAATTGGACCAATATTTATAGCAACTAGCAGATATTTTTAATGTTGTTCTTTCAAAATTATATCGGAGTCTCTCCCACACAGTGTATAAAATAACATGTTAAGCAAAATATCATTAACATTGTTGTTATTCAGCTTAAAATATACAACCCGTGGTCAGAGTACTATTTAAAAGAATTGTGATATATAAGTCACGTTCACTGAGAACGACATTTTTCAAAAATCACGCGATCGCTCATCTCTCGTTCATATGTGACAATTCTAAATAATGATATGATCAATATGTGGTTGTTAAATGAGTTTTCTCCTCTAAGTGTAGAAGTTTAGAGTTTATCCGTATATTAAAACTTTTAACCCAAGTATTATTTTTTATTTGATTTTTTTTTTATCTAGTTACCTTTGTAAATCTAATTACCTTTGTCAGTTATTATGTTTAATGTCAATTTTGTTCATTTGTTGTTAATCTGATTAAAATGAGTGACCAGAAAAAAGTGCGTAGTAAAATTATTAAATATTTTCAACAAAACCCAATTTGATCCACAAAAAGTTGGCCAAACAATCAAAAGTTTGCTATCAAACT
Source organism: Calliphora vomitoria (assembly GCA_942486065.2). Lineage (NCBI taxonomy): Eukaryota > Metazoa > Arthropoda > Insecta > Diptera > Calliphoridae > Calliphora > Calliphora vomitoria. The sequence goes on along the minus strand of OW818030.2, from coordinate 107,730,180 downwards.
GTTTCCAATGTTATTAAACAGTACCGGAAGAACTTGTCCGTTGATATAAAACCTGGTTCAAGTAGAATGAATGGTTCACATGACGTTTATTAAGGTTAGGTCAGTACTCGAACTATTTGGTACGATAAGTTAAAGCCAATGCACGTTTAAAAGCATACAAGGCTCAAAAAGTTCCTGACAGGAACGCTGCTAAAAATTTAGAGGCCAAAGACAGAGCACGGAAATTGAAGTCAAATTTTATACAAAAAATATACCTGCTGCATAATGGATGACGAAATGTACGTATGGAACATTTTTTGCAACTTCTTGGTAAATTTTTTATGTTGCAGATGCTCGAGGGAATGTTGAAGAAAAGTTTAGGTCCCAAAAGCAGACAAAGTTTCCCAAAAAGTTCTTGGTATGGTAAGCAATATGCAGTTGTGGCAAAAGAACCCAATCATTTGTTACAAAGTGCTCTATAAAAACCGAAATTTACATCAAGGAATGTTTACAAAAAAGGATGCTGCCATTCATAAGACTTCATAATGTGTCCACTTATTTTTTGCCTGACTTGGCATCCTGTCACTATGGTAAGAAAGGTCTTGAGTGATACAAGACCCATAATGTGGTATTTGTACCAAGAGGGGCAATTCCTCCAAACTGCCTGGAGCTGAGTCCAGTTGATAGATATTGGGCTCTTGTTAAATTAGAATTGAAGAGCACAAAAAAGGTGTCCAAAAGTGTGGTAGATTTTAAACGGAGATGGACAACCTGTTCGAACAAAGTGACAGAAATCACTATAAAAACCATAATGGAAGGGTTTTCGAAAAAGGTTCAAAATTTCATCACTTGTGAATAGAACTATAAAAGTATTTTGTTTTGTAAATTGTAACAATAATTTCAATAAAATAAAAAAATTTTCGATCTCAGTCCTTATGCTGTGGTGCAGATGCTATGCTTTAGGCAATTTGTGAAGTAAATAAACGCAACATCTAAAAATATATCCGAGAACTATATCTTAACTCTCCACTCAAACGGTTTACTTGCTCGATAGTTTCTTGATCTTAAAGCTTCAAATCTTATAGTTCTCCTCAAATAGTTTTGATAAACAAGACAGTAGTACAAGGGTGAGTCCATGACTATTTCAATGAAACACAGATTTTTGGATAACAAATTAATTTATTTTTCAACATAGTCTCCTTTGAGCTCTATTTACTTTGCCCAAAGTTTCTCTAATATTTTGATCCCTTCCAAAAAATAAGATTGGTCGATTAGATCAATATAGATCTTTGTTTGCAAAACGATTTCTTCGTTGGAATTAAATTTCGGAAAGCTTTCTCATACTCAAATTATCATTCAAAATTGAAACCACTGATCCATCCATGTTGTTTCGGGTGTAGAGACTTCAACTGAGCATCCAGAACGTTTTTAATTTGTTTGAGTGATGAGTTTTTTCCGAACAAAATAATCCTTAATGAGCACACAAGATTCAATTTCTTCCATTATCTCCACAAGTCTCGCGCCAGTCTGCTATCAATGGCTGTCAAACATAAACTAAATTACGCAGCTTGTTTAAATTTTAACAGGAGTCAACTTGCAGATGTCCGTTGACAGGAGCAGTGTTGCCTTTTTAGTTAAGAGGCGGGGAATTCAAAAAGTCATGCAATTATTGAGCCGACCTTGTATTACTGCCTTACAGGAGGATGGACTGGACTGACTGTGATAATTACAGAGTATTATAATGTAGGAATAAGTGGTGCCCCAATATAAATTTATTCGCTGTTGGGCGGGTGTGTTTGGGTTCTTGTTGCTTTTTTTTAAATAAATTAATATTCATCAAATTTTAAAACATTTCTTTGTCCCAGTAACTTAATGTTTCCAAAATACTTCTATAGGATGAATTTTGTTTGCTTCAAAATTTGTTAAACTTTGAATGTAATTTATATTTCTCACTTGCAGTCTTTGCATTGCATAAGATTTATTTTCATGACACTTTCATCTACTTTACCTATTATCAAGGAGAAGTCTTCCAATATATTTGATTGAATGATAGAAATTTAACAACATAATAAAAATAAATGTTTTAAATCATTTCTAAATATTATATTGTTTAAGCCTTCTAAAAACCACCAAATACATATCGTTCAAGAAGAACAAAGATATTATATCTTGCTTATAAAGTCATAATTTTTTCTACATTTAATAGTAGTTTTTGTTTAAAAGTTTTGTTTGTTTTACTCTTATGTGAATGTATGCATGTGCATCCTTTTGAAATATTTTCAAGATAGAGTACTTGGATTACAGCCTTAAAATACATTATGTAGGCTTTTAGAATATGTATTTGCAAAACTCTGCACATAACTCTAGTACTATTTGTGAATTAAAATGCTTTAAAATGATAATTTGCTCAAAATGCATATCTTTTGAGTAAGCTTTGCTATTTTTACAACCACATCTTTTGCATCTATTCCCAGTTACACCAAATAGAAATGTGCATAAAAACCGAAATTATTTATGAATGTTGGAAATTTGCTTTCTCTCTTTTATATATTTGGGCTGGAACAAAATCTATTTGTGTCACACCACAAATCTCAGCTCAGTACACAGCCATTCGTAATAGCAGCTTTTAGTGGGCATTCATATGTATACACATGTAGTGTGTGGCCTCAACTTCAATGCAGAGAAAGAAAGTCTTTAGCTGACAGTGCATTTTGAAATTTATCGAAATCAACGAAGGAAAACAAACATTTATTCACTGCAATTCAAAAACATCATTTTATGTAGAGTCTGCGTGTGTATATTTTTTGGCTCAACAATCATTTTTTATTTTGTGTAGAAATAAATTGTGCTTTTCTTTCTATCCTACATACATATTTTGTTAGTTGAATTTAATGGAGTTGTTGCTGTGCCATACATTCATTGTTGAACAAATAGTGCATTGTTGTTTTTCTGTTGTAAGCCCTTTATCAATCAAATGTTGAGACGGACTTGCACCATCAAGAGCAGTAAACTATTGCATTTACTCATAAAGTTCGACAAAACTTAAGAATTTACTAAAGCAGGGAGGAAACAAAAATGTATGACAAGTTATCAGACCTCACCCGTTTACAATTTGTGAAGAGGTGCTACAGAGGTTCTTAATGGTCATACAAAATTTGGAGTTGTTGAAACATTTCTAGTCATATTTTTGTAATTATTTGTCCGATTTTTATATACTTAGTCTTATATAAATCATAGGGACTGCAGATTTTTGAATACACATACAACCAGAAACTCATTTCCGAAGGATAAATTTAAAAATATCCTTTAAGCAAGGTAGTTTAAAATTGTCTTAATGTCACTATGTATTTGTAATACACACACACACGTGTATAATGCACAAACTTAAATGTACAAGGCAGTTGATGTTATCTCTAACATAGCCTATGATAAACTCACTCACTACTGCAACCGCAGTCACTATATTTCCTTGCAATATATGAAAAAACGTTAAAATTGTTGAAAGGAGGCAAGGTTTGTGAAGCTTCTGTAGAGTAAATAAAAGCCTTTTATATAAGTATTTAATATTTGTGAATACCATAAGACTTTGAGATTGATATTTTGGTAAAATAAAATAAATTTATAAATTTTTCGGACTTTTACCTTTAAAACTAAAAAAATTATAATATGGTGATTTTCCATGAAGAAAAATATAAAATTTTAACGGTTAAAGATATCAAAAACAAATTTGGAACTAATATAGATCCAAGTATCCTTAAATCAACGCCATTACATTTTTTGCCACTTCTTTTTTTAAATACCGACATTTTTAAAACGAAGAAAATGTCTTCCAAAAGCTTTGCGGTGCTTTGCGTTTTATAACTTTTTTACTCAAACCTAAAATTTCTTTCCGCTCAAATGAAACAAATTTTATTTTACTCGCTTATGCATTAAGCTCCATTTCTGCATCATATATAAATAATATATAGTCTTGAAGACAATTTTTTTTATAATAGAAAAAATATAGGGAAAAAAAAAACTTAAAATATTTCCCTTTTTCATGTTCAAACTTTAATTGCGTGTCAATGTATAGGGAGGAAAATTCAGAATTTTAAAGCAAATTTAGCTGATATTTAAAAAATTAAGTACTATTTATTTTTAAAAAATCAGCTCATATGGATCATAAATGGGTTTATGGCGATTTTTTTTTTTTAAATGTGAGACCCCAGGTGACCAACGTTGAGAATTCACTCACTGAGGGTCAGTGAGTGGATTCTCAGCTTCGAACTCCGAAGTTAAGCAATTGCAAATCAACGTTCGTTACGATATCTCTAAAAAAACATTTTCGACATTACTTCAGTCTGTCCCTCTAGATGGATAATATGTGGGAGCTATGGACTAATTATGGACTAATCGTCACAAAATCTAGTAGTATAGTGATATATATAAGAAATGTGTGCAATGTTAGTGCTTCCTAAAAACCGGTGCTTATATGGAAGGCCGATCTATATAAAATTCATGCGGTGATTTTTATATACATTATGAGAATTGTTTTTGTTGAATTTCAAAGTTATTACAATAGCAGTATTCACAATGTAGAGTACTTGGCCTAGTAAAAAAGCAGAAAAGCTATTTATTGACAAACATTTCAATTTCTAATGTATTTTGTTTTTAGTTTTTTGATATTGTGCACTTTTACTACATTACCAGGCCAAGTACTCTACATTGTGAATACCGCTAATATTTATAAGATATACGCATTTTTAAATGATTATCTGAAGTGGACTTTATATGGCAGCTATGGTCCATTATGTTAATAGAGTAATTAAAAATAAATTGAACTTGAAAAAATCACCGCCATATGATTTAATAAATCCATCATTGATTTAGAACCTACCAAATGTGTCAATAATTGTGCTTTCTATATTGTTTAGTGGGATCTTGAAACTTGGAATTTATCCAAAAAATTGAAAATTTCCTCAAATAATAATGATGCCGAAACCGGGTAAAGATTAAATCCTGCCATCCTCTTATAGACCTACTAGTCTACTCTCTGTTTGTCGAAGCTATTCGATAAAATATTGCAGGAAAAGATCATACCTTTTTTGAATGATGGAAATATTATCCCAGTACACCAATTTGGTTTCCGTAACCATCATGGCACCATTGAACAAGTCAATCGTTTAACTGGAGAGATTAGAAAATCTTTTGAATTAAGGAAATATTCTTCTGCCGTCTTTTTAGATGTTGCTCAAGCTTTTGACAAGGTCTGGGATAAAGTTCTAGTACATAAAATCAAATGTTTACTGCCACTATGTACTCATAAATTGCTGGAGTCTTATCTATCGAAAATACTTTTCAGAGTTAAGCTCAATGATCATGTGACGAGAGAATACAAGATTAGAGCTGGCGTTCCACAGGGAAGTGTACTAGGACCTACATTATGATTGATTTACACCTCTGACTTGCCTACGTGCGATAAATTAATAATTTCTGCATTTGTGGATGAAACCGTTATTATTGGTTCACACAAAAATACACTCATAGCATCTAGTCAACTACAAAATTATCTCGTACGTGTGGAGACATGGTTGAAAAATTGGCGAATAAAGGTGAATAAGCTGAAAAGCAAATATGTTACGTTCGCTCTAAGTGGAGGAAATTGCACACCTGTCACACTCAACAACGTTAATATACCGCATTCAGATTATGTCACCTACCTTGGTATTCAACTTGATAGACGGCTTACTTGGTGCCGTCACATAGAAACCAAGACTTCACATGAAGCTAAAAGCCTCTAGCTTTCACTGGTTTATCAGTGATCAATCAAAATTAAGCCTTGAATATAAAGTCATCCTGTATAAGACCGTTTTAAAACCAATTTGGACATATGGAATTCAATTATGGGGAATGGCTATGAACACCAGTATTGATCTTATACAGAGGGCCCAATCTAAAATTCTTAGAACCATGACGAGAGCACCATGGTATATAAGAAATGAAAACATCCACAGGGACTTAGAAGTGACATTGGAGTTCAAGAAAGTCCGTGATAAATATATTGTTAAGCTGCAAACCATCACAGTCCGCTTGCAAGACAACTTGTGCAGATCCAAAACCGATCCAGGCTCCGTTGAGCTTATCTACCACCTTGTAAGATGAGTGCCAGTTAACCATTTAGGCTCTCTTGTTGGAGAGCAACTAGTTTTAATTTTAGTTATAAATTTTAAATACTTATTGTTAGGCCTATAAAAGGCAGACTCAATAAGGCAGACTCAATAAATTAATAAAGCGTTAAAAAAAAATAAAATTTACAAGGAACATAATTTTGCTGAACTTTGTATGGTTAGTTCTCTAAACATTTATGTAACAAATAGTCATATTCGTAGGAGATATCATGGACCGATGCTAACCATTTTCAACAAGGTTGTTCTTTTGTCATAAGAATAACGTGTGCAAAATGTTATGGTAATATCTGCAATATACGTACATTGAGAAAATACCAAAATACTTGTAAAAAATATCAAACATTTTGGTCCCGAACTCTGATTTTTACCGTTTTTTTTTTTTTATTTAGTCAGCACAGATGAGGTGTGCTACTCCAGAGAAGGAGCTTCTAGCAATACAATTGTAAAACGAAACTATTTACAATGAATAAACAGAAAAACATATTAGCGGAGTTCACAGTCTTGTCCAAATGGTCTTGCATCATTGTATATACATTGCATTTTTACTTTACACTAACAAAATATACAGAAATACACCATTGCATAAATTTACAATACAAATGCACAAAATTGTGAATACCGCTATTAACTTAAGTTCTACCATACAATAGCGAATAGGGAATTAATATTCATATGTTAGGGGAACGTGTTCACGAAGGCTCTCCAGCGATTTCTATCTTGTGTCATATCTCGGATTTGAGGCCACGTGGGTACTCCTTCTCGATGCTTCGCTTATACAAATCTTCTCCATGTTTTTCGTTTTCGTCCAACATTTCGTTTCCCTTGCGGATTTCATTGTAAACTGGCCTTTGCTATGTTGGAGATGTCTTTATGCAGCCTGTGGCCAATCCACGTCCATTTACGATGGCGGACTTTGTGGGCGACGAGAGTTTGGTTGCTAATCGACACCAGGTCGTGTGGGTTGGCCAAAATATTTCGTTTATTTTGCGCATACATTTATTTACAAACACTTGTAGTTTTGTTGTTAAAGACTGTGACTTTACACATTTCACAGCCGTAGATAAGGACCCAATTTACGCTAAAATTTAAGATGTTGATTTTGTGCCGCTTAGAAATTTTAATTCCAATCTTTACTCAGAAGGTCATATGCAGTACGCGATCCATTTTTTCTGTTTGTTGCATTTTTATCTGCCACTCCATATTTACTTATGGCGCTGCCAAGATAGGGAAATTTATTTACGTTTTATATTTCGCTGCCGTCTTAAAGTATTGGGTTAGTGTTTGCAGTGGCCACTCTGAGCGACTTTGTTTTGGCGATGTTTATCTTAAGCCTGACTGGCTTGCCACACTCTTGCAGCCTATCCAGTTTTTGTTGAATGCCGTCCAATGTATGTGACATCAGGCACAAGTCGTCTGCATAGTCAAGGTTCCATTTGGTGCCTCGATGTTTGTCTGATGGAGAACTGTGTCCAGAACTAAGAGGAAAAAACACTGGTGACAGCGTAAATTCTTGTCGCACGACGGTGTTCATATCAAAAGCCTTGCTTTCTTGGCCATTGAAACGCGCTTTACATGCAGCGTTTCGGCATAGCTCCTTTATAAGGTATATGAGATTCAGAAATTCCATTATTTACCAGTGTAGACCATATTGCCTGTCTATTGATGGTATCAAACGCTCTTTCGAATTCCACAAACACTAAGAAGAGCGGGGAGTTCTACTCTGCGGAATATTCGTTTATTATGCGCAATGTATTGATTTGGTCTACACATGATCGATTCGGTCTAAATACACTCAGTTCATTCCGAAGAGATTTGTCAACGGTTGGCGAAATTCGATCCAAGATGATCATTGTGATAACATTCTGGATGGTGTTCAACAGCCTCTCCAGTTCCTACATTCGGTAAGGTCACCCTTTTTTGGTAGTGTTGGCCGATTTTAGAGATTTTTAATACCATTTCTGATCAACAAAGAATATTTGGGACAAATTTCTTCTTCCTAACTGCTTCCGTCAAGGTCCTATCGTACCGTCCAGATCATAGAAGTCTCATAGAATTTTACCAGAACAATAAATATATACAAACGAAATCAGAAAGTCAATCATTCTGTGGTGGGTAAACAAATTTATTAGAAAATATACTATGTAGCTTGCAAATGTAGCCTTTATCTAGGACATCCTTAGAATACCATTTCCAATTTGTGTCATGTTTTCTCCCAACAGTATAACTATTTTTTATGAAAATAGAATACAAAAATTGAAGACATGAATTTCGATATATCCTTTTCAAAGGATTCAATCATACTTCCGTATGACATTAGAATAAGGAACTTTAAAGGAGAATTAGTTATAAAAATATACACAAAACCTAAATGAAAATCCTTATAAAATAAAAGATGCCTTTGTTCAATGACGATTTTCCATGCTATATCCTGTTTTAATAAGAAATAGATTTCTAGAAAAAAGATTTTAAAATTTAAAATTCATTAGCAATGTCAAATTCTGACTAACAGTTCTATAGTTATTAACATTTTTACTTTAGGTACTACTTATGTACGCACTGAAATATAAAATTATTTAAAATAAACTGAAAAAATTTTGTTTACAAAGAGAAACAGGTAATTTATTTCTGTTGTTTTTTAAAAGAAAATATTACTGAATTTATTTCCACCTGCCAGAAACTTCAATATCTATTTCAAAACTTTTGCTTTTATTAAAAGTGTTAAGGTGTTGGTGAATCGGGATTGTACGCTTTTTCCCTTAACATTTGTTACTCTCTTTCATATCCGTATCTATTTAAATTTATGATTGCTCCATTTCCTGTTCTCTTTTATTATCATTGAATATGAATGTTGTTATTTTTTTCCAGCTGTTCTTCTTTCATTTCTACAAGTGCCTCCATATAACACTTACCAAGGCATTTCATTATTTTCTCTCATTTTACATTTAACATTTTTTTTTTTTTTTTTTGTTAGACACCAGCTTACTGAAATAACATTCGTTGTTGGTTGTGCTTGTGTTTTATGAGCCAGTGACCTGCTTGCGCCTCCATATATTCACAGCTTTACATTTCGACGTGTTTTCGAACTGCCTGCCTGCCTCACTGCCTGGCATGTCATTTTTGTTTGATCCAAACAGTAATGGAATGTGGTTTGGCTTTAAAATTCTGCATGGGATTTAATTTTGACAGTTCAATGATATATTGTTAAATGCACCCTGTGGATTGAAAATGAACAGAGAGCACAAAAAAAAAAAAACAAGCCATGTAAAACTCAAACAAAAAAATTCCACCAACACAGTGTTCAACTAAAAAAAAAAAAACAAAACTGGAAAAAAATACAAGAATCCATTGTTCTGAGATGGTTGATGTGTTTTGAAGAAGGAATTGTAAAATGAAAAGTACAAAATGATGTTTAATACAGAAACTGATGTAAAAAAAAACTCGTTGTAGTGCTTGTTTGTAAATGAAGGGTATTTGAAATTCATAAATCCGTCACGCAATAATTTACTGGTTTTTTAAAAAATTACTGCAAAAAAAAATGGGAATGAATATAAATGAATGCAAAAAAGGATATCTGTATGTATATATTAAATATGGATTAAAATAACAGCAAGATAAATGGTTTTTAAGTATTAAGACAGATTTTGTTTTGAATCAAATTTATTTCATAGTGTTTGAGCGATAATGAAAGTGTAAATATAAAATAAATAAGAGAACCAAATTCGCATTGTATGGACTTTTCATTTTAGTATGTAATCAAATAAATTTTTGCAGTGCAGTATTGGCAAAACAAAAAGAAAAACATGGACCATCCTTGTTTAATATTTAAAAAAAAAAATAACAGTTCCAACAAATTCATCCTAAGTGATGCAGCTCATTTTTATTTTGAAGGCTTTGTTAGTCGTCAAAATTTTCGCATTTGGTGTCCAAAAAAACCACATAAGTGTCGAAAAATAAATGCATCTGAAACGTAAAACAATCTTCTTCGGAAACAATGACTATTACTGGCGCTCGACATCACATAGTAACATAATTCTTTCAGCCTGAATTATATGACAATGATGTAAGTAGTTTAAACAAAACGTTGCCGTATGAAGCTCTCCTTTCGATGATCAGAATTATGATTTAACACAATTAGATTTCTGGGGTAATTTGAAGTCAAAAGTTCGGTACATTGGAGAAGAAGTCATAGAAATAAATTTTAGAGTTTGATTGGTGTAAATTATCGTAAAAACAATGATATTTCAGTGGTATTACGCTCTTAATATCTTGAAAATTCTTCCAGTTATTAGGCTGAATTGATAGTGGACCAGAATATAGAGGTTTTGGTTCAATATGTCCTGTATGAACAGTCAGATGAATGTGATCTGTATAAAAATCTAATATATATATTTTATGCAATCATTTGGAATTCATAAAAGAGATCTTAAATTAGATACAGTATGATAATTTTTTACCATCCTGGTCTAATGGAAGAAAAAAACATAAGTTTGTCATCATTGTAATTATTAAAGAAATCATAATTTAAATACTCTGCATCAAACGGCTTTTTTACGAACTCATTGCTAATTTTAACAGTATTTCTGTCTCTAGTAATTCTAACATAATCGATTGTTGGGTGTATGTATTGATTTTTCAATTTAATCTCTATCTTAGCAGGGGCACTATCGCACTCCATTTGCGTATTGATATTCTCTAAGAACTTCTGTTCAACAAGTTTATTATTCTGCGCAGCAAAATTGAATAGAGCATTAGATAAATAATGGTTGTTGTTTTAGTAGATCAACCATGATGATGACACTTTAAAAGTGGTCACTTTTTTTGAGAAAATTGAATCTTTAACCATTTATTTATATGTCATGGACATTACATTTTCCAAAACCAAAAAGGTAAAATATTTTCATGGAAATTATATCGGCTTTCGATATTTTGATAAACGATTAAAAAATGTCATGCAAAAAGTAGTAGAACATGTACTGTAAGAAGAACTTATTCCAAAACAATATTTGAAAATTAATTATTTGAAAATATAGAGAGTTGTGAGAGAAAACAAAAATGCAATTATAACAGCGAAAAAAATGTATTTGTTATGAAATTCAAACCATAGATGAGGGCTGTTTTATAGAATATTTTACCATCAAAAAGAGATTTTCGTGAAAATCAAAGATACAGGATTTAGAAAATAATTTTTTTAAATTAAATTTTTAATGCTTTTTGAAATTGACAATTTTACATTCAACGATTTATTAAATTGATATTTAGGACTTGATTTGAATCAAATTCATTTTTGCCATTTAATTTTATAACCTGACCTTTACGAAAAAAAAAATTAATTATAAATAACTGAAATTTTCTTTTCTGTTTCTCTCAATTTTATCTTATAAACCACACTCTAAAAAATGCATGTTAATTTATTACTATAAAGCATGTAAGTTTTCATGTAGAGTTGCACAATATGCGTAAATTTAAAATGTTAAATGTTTATCGAAAATCGATTACATTAGTTTATCTGAAAAATACAAACAAAATGTAGTATTTTTAATGTTTATAATATAATAGAAGTTTTACACACAAAGTGTGTACCCCTCACCTTTGTTGTGGATGCATTAATTGCCTACTTTCAGCATATAGCATCCTAAATATATCAAGACAACTTTGAAAAATTTTACATTTAATTGCTGACGAACAGATTGTATTGTAGAAGTTACAAACGAAATGACAATATTATATATACCCTTCTCACGAAGGTGAAGGGTATAAAAACAATAACGCCAAACGAAACGAAACACCAAAAAAAACCGAAACAAAATACGCAAAGCAATAAAACTAACACTCATCCAAACATACGTTTTGTTGCTTTTTTGTCAAACACCAAAAAAAAAAAAACAAAATACGCAAAGCAATGAAGCCATCACACATCCAAACATTCGTTTTGTTGCTTTTTTGTCAAAGCATGCAATAAATTGTTTTTTTCGATGAAATTTTTAGAGGTTGTCTCAGATTTTTGCTCATATCTCCATTATTTATTGACGGATTTTGCTGATTTTAAATAGGACAGACAGACAGACAGACAGACAGACAGACAGACAGACAGACAGACAGACAGACAGACAGACAGACAGACAGACAGACAGACACCTCTACTAAACATTCACTCGATGTAGGGTATCATAAGATCGGACATGGTCGACTATACTCACATACTATTTATTTTTCATATATTTCAATAAAAAATTACAACAATAAATTTATTTCTAATACATGCATATAAATACAGTTTTTCCCGGCACATACATACAACCATCTCTTTAACCACATTAAAAAATCAAACTAGAAACTATGCTAGAAGCAACAAAGCAACTTTTTGTTGTTGTCATATTTGCAGCTGCACAAAAACGGCTTTGTCAAAATTTGCGAAGGTGTCATGTAGAAGTCAGTTTATGGCTTGTGGTTGTGGTCATCATTGCTGTCCTCTCCTCTTAGTTCAGTTTTTTTTTTTTTTTTTGTTTCTTTTCAACTCCACTCAAATATGTCGACTGCGTCAGCAAATTTTCACACTGGTCATTGTAATTAAGCCACAAAATGTTTAACAAAACTATACGAAATTGCACAGCAACATACAAACATATAAATATACAAACTTACATTTGTGTAGGAATTAACAAAACGTTGTAGGAAGTAATTCCTATAAAAAAAAAGGCACAACCAAATAGAAGGGCTTTTAATTGTGGGCACTTAACAGCATGTTCAAGTGTGGTTTCTATTACAAATTATGATATTTTTTTTTCTTCTTTCAAACACAATGACATTGTAGGAAATGGTGAATCACACCGCAAGGTATCATCAACGTGGCAGTAGAAGAAATTATTATTAAATCAAATATGATGAAGATAAATTATGAAGAATTGTTACGAATGATCGGTTTCTAAATTTGAGTGGAAAAAATTCATTTATATTATTGTAAAGTGAAAAGTAATTGAATTTATTTGTTGTTGTTGTTTTATTTTCGGAGTAGAGGATTTTTACACATTAGTAATTGTATAACTTTTGGTTTAAACACCATCAATTACATTTGTTACAGAGCAATTTTATTTGGGTTTTTTGTTTGTATTTTGTAAAGATACAGTGGTTCTAGGAGCAAAAATTTATATGGGAAAAATCAAAAATTTTTGGAAATTTTACCAAAAAAAATTTTTTTATTCCAACAATGCCATTTTGTGGTTGTATACACCGTGGCTCAGAATAATTTTTCATCGGCCAAAACTCTGTAGCTTTTGAATCGATAGAGATATTTTATTTTTTTTTTGATGGAGACATATTTTCTTGAATTTTCTCCAGTTTTAGTTTCATTAAAATCGGTTAGGAGTTGCTGAGATATTTAAGTATCAAGTTGAACATTCAATTTTTTTTACAGCATTTTGTATGAAAATGTAGATTTTTTGCTTTTTTTAAACAGCTTTGCTTATAAAAAAGTTATAAGCAGATAAAAAAACAACATTTTAATAATACACAGGATAATTTTTTGAACATATTTCCACTTTATTAATTCTAAACAAGTAAGAAAGTATGGTCGGTGAACTCCGACCAAATAATACCCTACACTGAGAAAATGAGCAAAAACATTTTTCTTTTAAAATTTCAATAATTCATTATCGTGAGTTATTTTCGGAAGTTAGCCTTATATGGAAGCTGTGAGCAATTTTAGACCGATCGCCATAACATTAGGACCTCTGATTTATTTCTATATGAAACTGATTTTTGTTAAATTATATTTGGACTCTATTATTTTCAACAGATTTTTACTCGTTAAAGTGATTTTAGGAAGCGGTCTTTATAAGGGAGCTATGACCAATTATCATCTGATAGAAATTAAATTAAGTCGAGTATTTATGTCAATATGAAACTTATTTATGTTGAATTCTATCTGCATTCCAACATTTTTAAGATATATAATTTTAAATAGAAAACAAAACCACAAATTGTGTGTACGTATTTAAGCATTTTATTAATAATTAAAAAAAATAATTAAAAATAAAAAAATAAAAAAAATTTTATTAATAATTAAAAAAAAAACAAAAGATCCTTTGAGATCCTTTTTATATACACATGTGAGATTTTTTTTAGGATTTTAGTGAAATCTTTTAAAAGAAGAATATAATTTAAATGTTTTCTATTTAAACGATTCTTTTCTTTAGTTTTAATAAAACTTGACTTGAAAAAACCTCTATCACTGATTTTAGATGTTGGAGAAATGGAAACTAAGGCATGATAAATAATATAAAATTTCACAGTTCTGTTTTTAGTTTTTTCTAAGTTTTTAATCGATTGAATACCCTAGTAGATACCTATATAAATTAAACATTTATGACCGATAAAGTCCTATTTCGGGAGGACATTTGTATGGGGCTAGGTAAAATAAAGGACCATATTCATCCATTTTGAATTGCGCCAAAAAAAATATGTGTCAATTTTGAGGGAAACATTTTCAAAATTGCAACCTGTACTTTGAGAACAAGCTTAACATGCCAGCCAGCCAACTAGACGGGCAGACGGGCAGACGGACATCGCTTCATCGGTATACTTAAAGATATTCGACAAAATTTTGCATAAACTTTTATAATGGCCCAGGGACTAAGCCTATTGAATTTGGTTAGAATCGGTCCTAGCCCCTATACATAAATATCCTAATTATATAGATATCCAAACCAAATTGAACACAAATAAGTTTTATATATGCTGTACTCATACTACTAAATAAGCACCATTCTCGAAAATATCATTAATGTGCATAAATCTCTGAAATATGCTAGTATCCAAATAAAATTCAACACAAAAATGTTTCATATATATGCAAATCATTCCACCAAATTTTGTGACGATCGGTCCATAATTAGTCATAGCTCCCTTATATGGCCCACTGCCGAAATCACTTTATCGAGCATAAATATTTTAAAAATGTTGGTATATATAAGTTTCGTATCAAAAGAAAACTGTTTATAGTCATATACCCCGTGTACGGTGTCATATGGTTGGGCTTGCCTATACTTTCTTACTTGTTTAATGTTTATTTAGTTTTTTATTTAATAATAACTAAAAGTTTATCAATCTTTATTTTATTTTTTACTTAAGTAGTAATAAAAGGAAATTATAACTATTATTCATTCGGTTGGAAAATAGGCTGTAAATATTCCATATTTAGAACTAAATTTTATTTCTGTCCTCTAGCAGCCCTTTTGCTTCTTCATCTTATGTTCCGATGTTCTACTTTTCATTGACTTGAAGTCAATGATCTTCATTTGTAGAATTTCGTGATATTTTTCTGGTATTGGGCTCTCTATAAAATCGTTAATCCTTATTGTTTTCTTCCTGGGCTTTCCCTGATAGATCTCCAAGTAGTTGTAAATAATACTTAATGGCATCTTCTCCATTATAAAGGATTCTGTGAACTGTTACAGACATATTTCTGCATAGATACATATATGGTTGTATATATTCGTGCAGGTTCCTTCGCAAAATCACAAAATTTTCTAGCATCAATTTGTTCATTGCACAGATTTATATCAACAACTGTTAAGATTTATATCAACACCTGTTATTTCAGATGCTATTTTTGGATCTAAAAAGAACATTCTAGCTGTGTTACCATCTCCCATATTATATGTTTTATCCTTGTTTCGATTGATCTATAATCAACCCATATTTGATAAATTCTTGATTGTAATAGTGTCCCTTGGTGGCAAACAGTCCTCCTTTGCTGCAGTTATTATGATATGATGGATAGAGATTTGAGCCTTTTTCAATCACACGCAATATTGCTGTTTTGTTAACTTCAAATCCAAAAATAATGCTAATTCTTCTTCATTTGAGGTCTGTTTTTCTGGACTAGCGTTAAAAACTTTTAAAATGATATGGACTTTTGTGCGTTGTTTCTGTGATCGATGTTGATAGCAATGTTTTCACACCCGATTTCTTCATTGATATCCTTAATTTTCCGCTTTTTAGTTCTATCACTACAGTTGTCGAGTGATTTTGGTGGTCTCCCAAAATTTTGTGGTTTATATTTTCGGAAGATATCTGGACAGTAAGTTTGTTCGCCTCATTCAACTTTTTTGTTGCGCTTTGTTAAATTTTTGACGAATTATTTTATTTTCCAAGTTCAATTGAAAAAATTATGGGAGTAATTTCATTCAAATGGAAAAAGTGTTTTACTGGCGGGTCCAGATAGGTGCAAAAGTATTTATGAAGTTAATGAGGACACTTTCACTTTTCTTATGGTAGTAAAATCTGTATAATCCCTTTTGATCCTCAAAAGTTATATTCCACTAAAATTAAAATTTTAACTAAATATAGTACTTAAGAAAACAATTAATAACACAGCATTTATAAACGGTATAGTGACACATCATACCATTTCTTAAAGACTATTATCATACCAACATAAAAACAAAGTCAATTATCGATAAAAGTTTACGAGTAATGATAACTTACTTTTGATCAACTTTACAAAAATCAAATTATTTGCAAAATAACATAAAATATTTGTACAATTAACAATATTTTGATATAAATTTTTGGCCACCTTAGTTTGAATATGTTTACTATTGAATGGCATTAACATTTTGGAAATCGGTGTTAACAAAAAATTGGTCTTTTTGCTTTCTGAGTTTTTAATTTCTGAGCCACCATGTGACGTACCATAACCATTACACATCAAATTGGGACTTATAAAGCAGTATGTGAAGGCATTAGATAAAATTGGTCCATATTTTGACTTACTTTCAAGGAAGTTTCCAGTTTTGAGTACAGAGAAACTAAAAGCTGGTATTTTTGCTGGCTGAAAGACAACGATTTCATATATACTATGAATGATTTAGAAGCAGCGGCTTGGAAATCTGTTGTTGCTATTTTGAAAAATTTCTTAGGAAACCAAAATTTTGCAAATTACCAAGAATTTGTTATTGACCTTTAATTAGCTTTAAAAATCTTAGATGTAATATGAACATAAAAGTATACTACCTTCACAGTCATTTAGACAAGTTTTCTGAAAATCTTGGAACGTATAGCGAAGAACTAGAAGAACGTTTCCATCAGGATGTAAAAATGAAGGAAGATAGATACCAAGGCCGCTGTTGTGAACATATGATGGCAGATTACTGTTGGAGTATAACACGAGAGTGTCCTTAGGACCTTCATTGTAGAAAATCTAAAAAAAGCTTCTAACCTGTAAAATAATTTAATAAAATGTTGTAAAATCATTTATTTTTTTTACTTAGTATTTGGAAAATAAGTATACAGTAAAAATAAGCCCAGGAAAAATTTTGTGAATTTAGCAAATGACAACTAGTCACCATATACAGTATTTAGTAATGAGTGGTCGTTACCCAGCATATTATTTTATTTAGAAGAATGGGTACTTATTTGTATAAAGGTTTGTAATGAACTTATTTAGCATTTAGCACAGCTTTCTGTTGTGTTTGACTGAAAAACGAGACGTTACTGGTTCAACACCAGTCGAAGACATTCACTTTCAAATACGCAAAAACGATCAGCATACCGATTCTGTTTTTTTAGCTATATATTCCTAATGTGAATGTAAGTACAAATTCCTGGGGTGAATGGTCAAATAATAAGTATTTATCACTTAGCTCCAATACATATTACTTGTTGGCTTACTAGGTAATTAGAAATTTTGCTGGGAGGGTATCGAATATACTTTAAATCAGTAAAAAGGCAACAAAATCATTGTGAACCTGCGTTATCATTTAATAAGTAATACATATTTTAACATAATATTAAATAGCTTAGAGAGAGTTTTATGAATTGGCATCCTTTTTATTTCACTTAAGTATACGATTTATTTTTAAGAATTTTTTAAAATTTTCAACTTTAAACCAACATAAATTTCTCTTGGCAAATTTTCCAAAATTTTTGATTTTCCTCATATCTATTGATATGATGGCGTTGAAAGTTTACTACTTCGCTAAATTACGAGTTTTAGTTTTTATTTTTGTTACTTAAACTTTTTGTTCTTTTTTTAGCTTCACAAATATTTTCAAAATGCAATTAAAAATATAAAACTAATTTGCAGTTGTTGTAGTATACTACATTTTCTTTTCTATTTTTTGGTTTGGAACCATAAATTAAATACATGCATATGCATGTACTGGCATATAACAAATAAATATACATATATACTTATTAGTATATTTACTATCTCCTTATATACACACAAATATAAGTACATACCCCAACCAATAAACTAATTTTGTATTTAGTTAAAATTCTATAAATATCCAAAAAAAAAAAGAAGAACTAGGAGAAAGTTTCATTTTTGTTTCCAACCCATAACTTTTCAGTTTAGTTGCTGTATTTTCTTTTTTTGCAAGCATTTGAAAATTGTTTAAATAATGATTCCTCGATGTACATTTCTGTTTATTCATTTTTGTATTTAGGGATGATGCCTTTAAGCTTAATGCTTTTTGCTGCTTCATGGTGAAGTGAAGTTTGTTTTGCAGTTTTTATACAATAGAGCATATGAGTAGGAGTAGTTACTAACAGATACTTACTTATTTAATTCTATGGAGTTTTATAGTGTGAGAATGTTCAACTCATCTTAATTTTACTAATGTAAATTTATGTAGAATTTCTTTTTTTTTAATGTAATTTTCATAATTAAATGTGCACAAAGTTTTACTTAGGATGTGTTAATTTTGGTTTATGACAATACTTTTTTGTTTTTGTTAAGGATGTTGGTTATTATGGTTTGGGTGTGATTTTAATGTCGAGTGTAAGAAGATTATGCAGAACATTTGTAAAATCTTTGCATTTTATATACAAATTTTATAATTTTATCATCATATCCAGCTTAACTTAATGTTGAATAAATCAATATGTAGTTTTGGCCTTCTATAGGGACTTGAACCAGTTATGGTCCAAACTGTTCAGAATTTGATAAGGTAATTACATTCTTAAACTTTACATGAATTATGTCGAAATTTAAGTTAATATTATTATACATATATAAATTTAATATCGGAACTTGTATGGGGACTAGGGACAAATGTCGCCGGATTTTCGATATGCTTTATATTATAATTAAATTGCAAGACATGCTAAACATTCTAAACAAGGTACAAAGACTAGCATGTCTTGCAATTACTGACTCTATGAATTCCACCCCTCAGGTCAGTCTAGCGACTATGCTAAATATAACTCCCCTTGATATATATATCAAATTCACGACTCAAACAGTCGAGCGGACTGAAGCATGATCGTATTGATCACGGCACCATGCTACAAAAGATAGGCAGGCCTTTCATAGGGCTAGAAACGGACTACATTGTACCTACACCAAATTTTGGTAGGACGTTTAGGATCAAAATACCAACAATGGATAACTGGGCCGCGAACACTGTTCTAAGGGATGACGTGACATCAGTCTACACTGATGGTTCGAAGACGGAAAGAGGAAGGGCTCGGGATTTTCTCCGATGAACTGGACCTTTTGCTGTCTCTTCGATTACCCAATACCTACACGGTTTTCCAGGCAGAGATATATGCCATCGATATAGCAGCGAAAAGTATCCGGAAACTGGATCTCGAAAATTCGAATATACATATCTACTTGGACAGCCTTGCATCAATCAAGGCTCTTAACTCGAACTTTATTAAGCCGAAATGTCTTCTCAATTACATTCAATCACTGGCACAACTGACAACAACATCACGTCGAGTTGATATGGGTCCCAGGACATGAGGGCATCCGGGGAAATGAAGTATCTAACGAAAGGGTCGTCCCTAGACGTAACTCTTGCGCAAAGGGATATTCACATCCCCTTGGTGACCGTATCGAAATTGACAAATGAATGGGTTTTGAGTGAGACGGAACTCAGGTGGTAGAATATCCAGATTGCTGTGGCCCACTCCGAGAGAGGATAGGACCAGGACTCTTTTGTCTTTTAGTAGGAATTCGATTAGGCTTCTTACCGGTATAATCACTGGGCAAGGGACACATGTCGGGACGTATGGGCTACCCACATTATACCTATTGTTGAAGTTGTTTGGTTGAGGAGGCGGAAGAATCGGTACAACACCTTCTATGTGACTGTCCAGCCTTACAAGAGCATATACTACTATATCTTGGTAGAGCTCTTTTCCATGATCTGGACTGGATGTGTCACTAGTAAATATGATCAGATTAATTAGATGTACCGGCTGGTTCTCACGGGGACTACAAGAATCACATAGTAAACGAAATTAGAGAGGGAACTATTCTCACTTTACGTATGAAATATCAGCATAAGAGAATAGTAGTTCTAAGGGTATCACAATGGGCCGACTATTTGTGAAAAATTTAAGCCAACTAGCTCCTTTCGTTTAGGACCTATCGGTTTTTAACAGAGAGACAGATAGACGGACGGACATACCTAGATAGTCTTAGAATTTTATGGGGAAGCAGGATATGATGGGAATAAGAATGGATTCCATAAGGTATATATATTCTGTATTTGTCAAACACAGATGAAGACTCAATTCATTATATATTGTTGACGTCAGAGCACCAAATATCTCAAAGTTTCAAAGTATTGCAGTATATTTTTTTGTAAATTTATGTTTTTTCGATAGACATTCACAGACTTCTTTAAATTTTACTATTATAACGGATTTTTTTACAAATTCTTTATAAAAGGTCTTCCAATAGGGACTATAGATCCATGATTACCATGTGTTCTTTTAGCCTGAATTGGATGATATGAATACCAATAACAAGTGGTTTACGTGCCACACAGCTCATGCTACATTGAACATGGTAATCTCACAGGGAGATGAACTGGCCACCGAGGTCGTGCGATTTTACCCCTTTATACTTGTTATACCCACCATCAAAAAAGACTGGGGGTCTTCATAACATATCGAAATATTGATCGTAGAACCAAAAAGTATATATATTCCAAGGCCATTTAGCGTTCTGTATATCTGTTGAAAACACGATAGGACCCAAATGATATAAAATAACACAAATACTCTCTGTTGATAAGAGTTGTTTGGTATTGAAATATCGGTCCCCAATTTCTTTTAGTCCCCATACAAATGTCCCACCAAATTACTATTTGAGCTGCCATAAATATGTTGATTTTGCGGCAATCCTGATCAAATGTTGCACAAATTAGTACTATGTACTCTGAAATTATAATGTAAAATATATCGAAAAGCGGGTAAAATTTGTCTCTAGTCTCCATACAAGCTCCTCTTTAAGAACTGAGATCAAAAAATTCTTAACATACATATATGTTAATAAAAATAAAACCACTAAACTTACAGCTTTGATTTTTTTGAAATTATTATTACAATTTACAAAAAAAATACTTTTATAGTTCTAATCACTAGTGATGAAATTTTGAACCTTTTTTGGAAACCCTCAATTATGGTTTTTATAGTGATTTCTGTCACTTTGTTCGAACAGGTTGTCCATCTCCATTTAAAATCTACCACACCTTTCGATACCTTCTTTGTGCTCTTCAATTATCATTTAACAAGGGCCCAATATCTCTCCACTGCCCTTAGCTCCAAGCAGTTTGGAGAATTTGCATCTCTTGGTACAAATACCAGATTATTGTTCTTGTACCACTCAAGACCTTTCTTACCATAGTGACAGGGTGCAAAATCAGGCCAAAATTAAGCGAACACACTAAGAATTCTTATGAATGGAAGCATCCTTTTTGTAAACATTCCTTAATGTAAACTTCGGTATTTATAGAGCCCTCTGTAACAAATGTTTGGCTTTTTTGGTGCAACTGCATATTGCTTGCCACACCAAGAACTTTTTGGGAAATTTTGTCTGCTTTTGGGTTCTAAACTTTTCCACAACATTCTCACCAGTATCAGCAACATCAAAATTTTGAGCCGGAAGCTGCGAAAAATCTGCCAGAACATACGTTCTGGAATATTTTTTCATATAAAATTTTACTTCAATTTCCGTGCTCTGTTTTTCACCTCTAAATTTTTATCAGCATTCCAGTCAGGAACTTTTTGAGCCTTGTATGTTTTTGAACCTGCATTGGCTTTAACTTTTCGTAAAAAATAGTCCGAGCACTGAGCTAACCGGGATGCTTTCCTACCGGATGTGTTGGGAGCTCTTTTGTTTTCTAATTTTTTGGCTTAATAAATATCATGTAAACCATTCCTTCCACCTGAACCAGGTTTTCTATCAACGGACAAGTTCTCCCGGTACTGCTGAATAACATTGGAAACAGTTTGACGGCAGACCTTTGATTGTTTGGCCAAATTTTCGTAGGACCAAGTTGGGTTTTGTTGAAAATATTTAATAATTTTAGTACGCACTTTTTCCTGGTCACTCATTTTAATCAGATTAACAACAAATGAACATAATTGACATTAAACATAATAACTGACGTGCTTTACAAAGGTATCTTGATAAAAAAAAAAACAAATAATACTTGGGTTAAAAGTTTTAATGAAAAACTTGTGTTAAGAATTTTTCGATCTCAATCCTTAGAAAATGACTTGAACATTCATAATTGTCTTACAATAATCAATATCGAGATGACATTGAACCTAAACAAATTTCACATGAAAGTAAACCTTTCCACCAACTTTTGTGAGGATCAGTCCATAGTTGACCATATTACCCCTATATCAGAAAAATACTTTATTGCTACTTATTGATGGTGGATATACAAGATTCGACACATCCAAA
Source organism: Calliphora vomitoria (assembly GCA_942486065.2). NCBI lineage: Eukaryota > Metazoa > Arthropoda > Insecta > Diptera > Calliphoridae > Calliphora > Calliphora vomitoria. The sequence continues at coordinate 107,707,320 of OW818030.2, read as the reverse complement.
TATAATACTCCTGCTAGTTCGTGTTGGGTTTTCTTAAGTCGCAGGTATATTCGATACCATGGGTCAAATTCAAACTGATGTATGCGCCAGTGTTGTGTTTTCACATTGGACATTTCGGCTGCGCGCCATCAGCGAATCCGCGGTGGACATTTGCACGATGTTCCGTGGCATCCATATGTCTTTCAATCGATTAAACCATTTCGATGATATCTCACACATAATGACATCGATAGGGCTTTCAAATGAATAAACAATTTCGATGATATCTCGCAAACACTTTGTTTTATTTAAATTTAAAGATAGGAAGGGCTTATTGAAAGACCTTTATCATGACTCCTCGGATGAGCGTTAAATAATTTGAGAAAAAAAATTAATTCTTTAATGAATGCTTTCATTTTGCATGATACCAAACTCATATTGCCTTAGACCTACAATTTTATTAACCAAAATATATTTGAATAATCTCCAAATTTTTTTAAAATATTTCACATTATATTCTGAATTTAAAAGTAGTAAATACACATAGAAACGGATTCGTGATAGCAACCGAATATGTTGCCAATCGAATGTTTATACCTTAGTGAACGAATTCTTCAGTTGTGGCTACAAAATTTTAGAAGGGATAACAAAAGTTTGATAGCTTCAACCGAAATTCTCTTTTATCAACTGACTATCTGTTGATAGAACCGAAAACTTCAATGTGTGCAACCGAATCATTCGATTGGCAACAAATTCGGTTGCTACCACGAATCAGTTTTCTCTGTGTACAAATTGCTGCATTCAAATAACATTTAACCCAATATTAAGGTTTGAACGATTGTAACTATTTAACCAACAAATTTGTTCTCTTCAAAGCATTATAAATTAGGTGTAATATTAGCTAAAATTTTTCTAGATTTTGACGAATTCATCAAAAATTAAGTTTTATGTTTTCTATTCAGTGCATTTTAACACAAGCTTATAGTTCCGAAAAAGTTCTAAGAATTGGTATCATTTCACTTCAGTTCAAATTGAATGCAACTTAACTTTTGCAAGCAATGAAAACAGTTATTTTTTTAGCCTGCTTATATATCGGTGTGTAAACTACAAAATGGCGAGAGTCACATGAAAAAATTCTAAAAATAAAATGTTAATCAAATTCTACGAAAATGAAATCAATTTACAAGTACTTGGAAGTGTTATTTTTATTTAAATCTATTTTATAATTATACTTCGTACATTTAAGAAATTTGTAGAGTACTTTAGAAAAATAATATTTCACTTTGTAATTTATTACTCTTCGACTGACTCTGAAAACCAAAAAAATGTTATGCAAATTAATTGTTCTTATATTTATAAAGGAAATATTAAAAATAATTCTCAAAACACACTCTATCATTAAAGTTTACAAAAGATTTACACACAAACTCATCCATTTCCAAAGCACACAAAAAACCAATAATTGCCTTAAAGCCAAGTCAAAATAGTTGGTTTCTGTCAACGCCTCTAACCATGACATATAAAACAGAGCAGCAACAACAAACATAATAAGCATCATTCTAAAAGAAAAAAAAAACAAATGTTAGTCTTCATTGCAGATAAGAGCATTAACAACAACTTTGGAAAACTAATTAAGCCAACTTAAGAACATCAATGCGTATAAACATTAAAAAACATCCACAAGAACGGACCGAAAAAATAAAACAAGAAACCAAGAATGTTGGAGCAAAAAAGACCATGAACTGTTGGCAAGAGTACGGAGCTGGAAGCGTTTTTTTGTGCACATTTTTTCAAAGTAAGTAATTATGGTTTGGTAACCATAGAATATTCAGAAAATAAACTTTCAATAAATGCACTTTTTTGTTTTAATTTTATTTATTATTCTTACTGGCTCTTAGTTATTTAAGATGGTAGTAACGCTTTATAGTAGGGAAGTGCACTTAAAGTTTCAAAGGAATAAGTTTCAAATACGAATTATAAAAGCATATTAAAAGTAATCTAAGTCAACCAGATGTCCTAAAAATTCGAGTAAATTGTTTGACCATCTTGGCATATTCTTACTTGAAAAAGTTTTCTGAATTTCATTGATACATCGTTCGATTTTCCTCTTAGCTGGCCTCAAGACATTATTTTCTCCACAAGCCACAAACGACCCTACTAAAAACAATTTATCTCAAAAACATAAGTTGAAATAACACGAAAAGTTTATGGCAACTTCTGGTCAATTTTACTAAATACTCTTCTTATTAATATTTGTTGTTCGGCATGAACATAAATAAACATTGAAAATTGTGCCCAAAATTACTTTTTATTTGAAAAGACAAATTACACAGTGCAACAGTGAAAAAAAAAACACAAGACCGTGACAGTATAGGTTCGACTCTACTACCCAAGGGTAGTGGTAGTAAAACCCTATACTCAGTTTGTCCATTTTGGTGACCAATTTTTTTTTATGGGCCCCCAAAGTTTCTGAAAATCATTGGGGCCTCTGAAAAAGCTGTCATCAGTTTTTGGCTAACAGCTAATTCAGACTTTGTGATACGGCTTAACATTATATGGCAATAATATAGCTAAGAGTCCGCCAAATAAATTTTGTTAAAATTTTTTCCCAAAAAATTGCTTTTTCGTGCACTTTTTTTGAACAAATATAGGAAGAAAAATTGTTTTTTTACTTTTTTCAGAATAACTTCCAGGGACTTTTAATTTTTTACTAACAATATTTAGCAAAGTTGTAGCTACGGTAAATTTGAACAACTCTTGTGAACATATGAATGCAATCTGAACGTGTCTAAGTAATCTAAATAGCGCAACAAAATCACTTTGTCCCTTAAATATTTTACTATGTTTTACGCTAAAACAAAGGTTTTTGTTAAAATAACACTTTTCTATTGTGCTGTTTTATTTACTCGGCATATTTAGAATATCTTTAAGACTAATTTTCATTAGAAAAATTACTACACATATTATCATAATCATCTGCTGAATCCTCGTAATCCTCTTGTTCTCTGCCATCTACTTCCATCAGCTTTTTCCTTTTTTCTTAATCTGAGTCTTCAAATATGTTTTTTGCGCGCGCCAGCAAATTTCTGCCATTATGGCATCTGGAGAACTCTGTCCTCTATTTCTGCAGACAAACATATTAGAAATTGTAAAATTTTGTATATACATACATAAGTATATATAGAAATATTTATAAACAGTCTTTATTACCTTAACTCAAACGGCAATGCTGTTTGATGGAACCGTTCACCTTGTTCATCCGATTCCGTTGAAAGTCGACGGCTAAAATTAGAGTTGGGTTGTTCATGAACGAACAAGTTCAATTGAATAATTCAGTCAAATGAACGGTGTGAAGTTGTTCAGTCTTCTTGTTCTTTATTGTTGTTTTTGTTCACTTTATTCCTTTTGTTCGTTTGATATTATTGAATACATATCGCTCATTTGCTGCAACAATGTTTTATGAATGTTTTATGAAATTTTACTATTTCTTAAATAAATTTTCAACAAATGAAGTGATTTCATAAATAAAACCTGATTGTAATAGTAGATGTTAATATCCTTCTAATCTGTATTTAACCCAAATTTTTTCTTGTCAAATATACGAGAAAATATGAATTTTGATTTTGATGTTTACAACAAAAAAACACTCTCACGCAAAAACTAATTGACTTTTTTTAAAACTGCTAAAACTATATGAAAGACTATAGAATGTTGCATATTTTGTATTACTCAGTTTAAAAAACACGGATTTTGTGTTATGACGTTGTTGCAGCAAATATGCGCTTTTAAATAGCATTTAAGTAGAAATATATTGCCTCCTTTTCACTTCTCATTTTTCTTAATAAGGTAAATTTTTTGGAGAAACTTTAATAACTAACACAAGTAAATAGCTGCCGAGCGAAGCTGGAGTGTGCTCTCCATCTCATTTATAGAAGCCTATAAATTTTATCCTCTAGCTAGTTCCTAGGAATGAAACGATACCACTCGGTATCGAACAAAAAGCAACGATACTTACTTGTATCGGTCAAAATATATATATATTTCTAAATACATATAAAAATTAGTGATAAAATTCATAAAAAAATTTCTCCTACCAAAATGAAAATATTCAGTACAAGAATTGAAAAGCCTTTTCCTGGATCAGCGCCTGATCAAAGAAAGATGATGTTTGGAGTTTGTTTCTTTAAGAGCTTATTTTTTTTAACGACAAAACAATATTGTTTTTTTGATTAACCACAAGAAACTCTAAACAAAATATTGACTCTCAATCACAAACAATAAACTTTAATCAAAGCCATCTTTGACAACTCAAAGACATTAGAATCTTTAAAATTCGATTGAAAATTTTTCAAAAAATAAATTTTCCACAATATACAAATATGATAATATTTAAACAAAAAATGATTGCTAAAGTTTAAATCTAAGAATTTTCTTTTACATAAAAAATTAGTTGAATTACAAAACAACAGTGATGCTTATTGTAGATTTACGTACAATATCAATTCAAATTTTAATCAATTCAAATGATTTGGAAATTAATGGCTAATTCTTTTTTATAATTCATTTGAACTAATTCAAAATCAATTCATTTCAAATGAATTGCAATTCATTTTTACCAAATTCAATTCAGAGCGGTAAATGAATCATAATTCAAGACTGAATGATTCATTTACCGCTCTAGTTAACCAATAAAAAATCAAAGCATTATTTTACTAGTACAAAATTAATCAATTTTAAAATTGAGAAAATGTAGAATTTTTGTTAGAAAAACTGCATTGGAATTTTTTTACTTTTTGGAAATTGCATTTGCTTTTCCTTAATCGTATTTTTATTTACGACTTTACATGTGGTACCAAAATGTGTATGTAAGAAAATTCATTGCGATACGACATTTGTGTCGAAATTTCTTATTTAGCCTATTTGTTCTAAAATCCCAAAGGGAATACCCCAACGAATACAGTATAGACAAGCTGTGCCCACGAGTTTTATCAGGCTTAAGTATGTTTGCAAAATAGTTAGTTTCTGCAAAGTGTTACATTTACAAAAATTTTTATTATTTAAGGTAATTCTTTAATGAGAATTGTTAAATTAAACATAAAATATTCATTTAACGATGAGTCATTGAAAGTCGAGACTAAAAACTTATGAAATGAAAATGTTTCCGACATCGGAATAGTTCAGAGTTGGACATAATCGTTATTTTTACTGATTGCTCATTTTTGTTCCAAAGAAATAAATGCATAAGTTTGTTCTTTTTGTTCTTTGAACTAAGTTATTGAATAATTTCTCAGTGAATGTATTTACAGATATTACTGCTTTTGGAAGCACATTTTTTTAATAATGATGAAAACATTTTTACTAATGCAATACAGAAATGTCAAACGAACAAAAAGAATAAAAGAACATTGTTCAATTGACTGAATTGTTCAATTGAACTTGTTCGTTCATGAATAACCCAACTCTAGAATAGTTATTTCTCTCAAAAATATTTATTTTACATTTTATTCATTAGCATCTAAAAATTATTTAGAAGTTGCCAAAATATTACAAGTTTTAGAAACTACATTTCATTACCTTTCCATTGATATGTAAAACATTATATCTAATTCTTTATTATACTTTAAAATAATGCATGCAATTCACACACCTTGCAAAAAATTCTCTACTATTTTGTTCAAATTAAAGACTGCTTACTATGCACTTCTCATTTTTTCATGTACCTTGTATTATATATGTTTCACTTTTGCTTATTGTTGATTGGTCAGTTGCATGTGCGAATATTTAAAGTGAGCTTAAGTAAACTTGTATTAACCTAACATTCACCTAATTTGATGACGATATGCGGGTTCATTATGTGTAATTGTTAGGTTCATAGACTCAATGGCAGAGAATCTATATATATAAAAGAGTAACGTTACTGACTGACTGACTGACTGACTGACTGACTGACTGACTGACTGATTCATCATCGCACAGCCCAAACGGTTGAAGCTAGAATCATGAAATTTTAACTGTGGGTTCCTCCCTCCCCGAAACGATCCGATAAGAAGGGATTTTTGGAAATTCGAACGTTTAGGGGGTAAAAAAGGGTAAAAACGGGTAAATTCGGTAACCTTATATCTTCGAAACTAATAAAGATACAAAAAAACTTAAAATTGCATGTTACTCCATTTAAAAAATAAGCTGACAGGTGTTTCGTACTTTTTCGAAATTCGAACCTTTTAGGGGATAAAACGGGTAAAAACTGTATTTTGGTACTTTTTTGGCACCATATATATCTTTTAAACTACTAAACATAGAAACAAATTTTAAATCGTATTCATTACATATCAAAAGATAAAAAATATAAGTTTGGTACTTTTTGTAAATTCGAACCCTTAAGGGATAAAAATTGTATTTATTTTTGGTACTTTTTTCATAAAGTATGTTTTTCTACAAATTGATATAGACATATAAATATTTTATTTTAAGCTCCCACCACGATACAGAAATTTATTTGATTAAAATTTTAACACCGCAATGGGGATAAAAATGGTACCAAAAAGGGGATAAAAACGGAAAAATACATTTTATTTAACATTTTCAGCCAATTTTGATAAATTTTTAACATTGGTTCCTGGATTCATGCAAAAATTAACTAACAGAGTGCTATTTGGAACTCGACTGACAAGATGTATATTTGTCCAAATCCGGGAAAACAGTTTGGTACTTTTTTTAAAAATTATTTTTCTTGAGCACATTAACACAGATTTTAATCGTTTGAGGCATGTCTTTAAGCATAAACAATTTTGGCAAAATGGAATATTTTTAAATTTCAAACTTGAGGGGTGTTCAAGGAGGAAAAGGGCATTTGGTACTTTTTTTCCTAATGGTACTTTTTTTAATATTTTCAATTATTTCACTTATCGACATTAAAGTTAGCTGATATGTATCTGAATGAAGTTAGAGTTAGGAGTAGGGGATAATATTTAGGTACCAAAATGTGAGAACTGAACTATAGGTACTTTTTTGTTCTTCTAATGGTACTTTTTGAATTTCTTTAATAATGGGCCTAGAAACATGAAATTAAGCATTAATGATAATAAGTGAGTGAGATGTTTGGGAGGAAACTCTATCGCAGTTTTTTTTATATTAGAGTGGTACTTATGGTACTTTTTCTTTATTATAATGGTACTTTTTCAATTTTCTATAATAATGGACCTAGAAACATGAAATTTAGCATATATGGTAATAAGTGAGTGAGGGTAGACTTTTTGGTACTTTTTCTTTATTCGAATGGTACTTTTTGTAATTTCTTCACGAATGAACCTATAAACATGAAATAAAGGTTATATGGACCCGAATGAGTGGGAAACGGCAAGTGGGGGATTTTTGGTACTTTTTCAATATTCTAATGGTACTTTTTGATTTTTTTGTAATAATGGACATAGAAATTCGAAATTAGGCGTATATGGTCCTAAGTGAGAAAAAATTCAATTGGATACTTCATGGTACTTTTTCTTTATGCTAATGGTACTTTTTTGAATTTTCTATAGCAATGGTCATAGAAACATGAAATAAAGCATATATGGTCCTAAGTGAGTGAGAATTCTAGAGGGAGACTTTTTGGTACTTTTTCTTTATTCGGATGGTACTTTTTGTAATTTCTTCACCAATGAACCTAGAAACATGAAAAAAAGCTTATATGGACCACAAGTGGCTGCCTTTTGGTACTTTTTCTTTATTCTAATAGTACTTTTTTGAATTTTCTATAACAATGGACTTAGAAACATGAAATTAAGCATATATGGCCCTGAGTGAGAATTTTATGGGGAGACTTTTTGGTACTTTCTCTTTAATCGAATGGTACTTTTTGTAATTTCTTCACGAATGAACCTATAAACATGAAATAAAGGTTATATGGACCCGAATGAGTGGGAAACGGCAAGTGGGGGATTTTTGGTACTTTTTCAATATTCTAATGGTACTTTTTGATTTTTTTGTAATAATGGACATAGAAATTCGAAATTAGGCGTATATGGTCCTAAGTGAGAAAAAATTCAATTGGATACTTCATGGTACTTTTTCTTTATGCTAATGGTACTTTTTTGAATTTTCTATAGCAATGGACATAGAAACATGAAATAAAGCATATATGGTCCTAAGTGAGTGAGAATTCTAGAGGGAGACTTTTTGGTACTTTTTCTTTATTCGGATGGTACTTTTTGTAATTTCTTCACCAATGAACCTAGAAACATGAAAAAAAGCTTATATGGACCACAAGTGGCTGCCTTTTGGTACTTTTTCTTTATTCTAATAGTACTTTTTTGAATTTTCTATAACAATGGACTTAGAAACATGAAATTAAGCATATATGGCCCTGAGTGAGAATTTTATGGGGAGACTTTTTGGTACTTTCTCTTTAATCGAATGGTACTTTTTGGAATTTCTTCAACAATGAACCTAGAATCATGAAATAAATCCTATATGGACCCGAGTGAATGGGAATCCACAAGTGGCTGCCTTTTTGGTACTTTTTCTATATTCTAATGGTACTTTTTGATTTGTTTGTAATAATGGACATAGAAACACGAAATTAAGCGTATATAGTCCTAAGTGAGTGAAAATTCAAGCGGGCACTTCATGGTACTTTTTATTTATTCTAAAGGAACTTTTTGGAATTTTCTATAGCAATGGCCTTAGAAACATGAAATTAAGCATATATGGTCCTAAGTGAGTGAGAATTCTGGAGGCAGACTTTTTGGTACTTTTTCTTTATTCGAATGGTATTTTTTGTAATTTCTTCACCAATGAACCTAGAAACATGAAATAAAGCTTATATGGACACGAATGAGTGGGAATCCACAATTGGCTGCCTTTTTGGTACTTTTTCTATATTCTAATGGTACTTTTTGATTTGTTTGTAATAATGGGCATAGAAACCTAAGTGAGTGAAAATTCAAGCGGACACTTCATGGTACTTTTTATTTATTCTAAAGGTACTTTTTGGAATTTTCTATAGCAATGGACTTAGAAACATGAAATTAAGCATATATGGTCCTAAGTGAGTGAGAATTCTGGAGGCAGACTTTTTGGTACTTTTTCTTTATTCGAATGGTACTTTTTGTAATTTCTTCACCAATATACCTAGAAACATGAAATAAAGCTTATATGGACCCGAATGAGTGGGAAACCACAAATAGGGGACTTATTGTAGTTTTTCTATATTCTAATTGTACTTTTTGATTTTTTTGTAATAATGGACATAGAAGTACGAAATTATGCGTATATGGTAATAAGTGAGTGAAAATTCAAGCGGACACTTCATGGTACTTTTTGTTTATTCTAATGGTACTTTTTTGAACTTTTCTATAGCAATGGACTTAGAAATATGAAACTAAGCATATATGGTCCTAAGTGAGTGAGAATTCTAGAGTGAGTGAGAATTTTAGGGGGAGACTTTTTGGTACCTTTTCTTTATTCGAATGGTACTTTTCGTAATTTCTTCAACAATGAACCTATAAACATGAAATAAAGGTTATATGGAGCCGAATGAGTGGGAAACCACAAGTGGGGGCTTTTTGGTACTTTTTCTGTATTCTAATGGTACTTTTTGATTTTTTGTAATAATGGACATAGAAGTACGAAATTATGCGTATATGGTAATAAGTGAGTGAAAATTTAAGCGGACACTTCATGGTACTTTTTCTTTATTCTAATGGTACTTTTTTGACTTTTCTATAGCAATGGACTTAGAAACATGGAATTAAGCATATATGGTCCTAGGTGAGTGAGAATTCTAGGGAGGGACTTTTTTGTACTTTTTCTTTATTCGAATGGTACTTTTCGTAATTTCTTCACCAATGAACCTAGAAACATGAAATAAACCTTATATGGCCCGAGAAGTGGCTGCCTTTTGGTACTTTTTCTGTTTTCTAATGGTACTTTTTGAATTTTCTGTAATAAAGGACATATAAATATGAAAGTAAGCGTATATGGCACTAAGTAAGTGAAAAATCAAGGGGATACTTCGTGATACCTTTTCTTTATTATAATGGTACTTTTTTAAATATCTTAAGTGAATGATAATTCTAAGGGGATACTTTTTGGTACTTTTTCGTACTTTATTCGAATGGTACTTTTTGTATTTTCTTCACCAATGAACATGATATAACTCTTATATAGACCTAAGCGAAAGAAAATCTACAAGTGGGAACATTATGGTACTTTTTCTTTATTCTAATGGTACTTTTAAAATTTTCTATAATAATGGACCTAGAAACATAAAATTAAACATATATGGTCCTAGGTGAGTGAGAATTCTAGGGAGAGACTTTTTTGTACTTTTTCTATATTCGAATAGTACTTTTTGTATCTTCTTCACCAATGAACTTAGAATTGTGAAATAAAGCTTATATGATCCCGACCGATTGGGAATCCACAAGTGGGGGCTTTATGCTACTTTTTCAATATTATAAAGGTACTTTTGAATTTTCTCTAATAATGGATTTAGAAATACCAAATTAACTGCATATTGTTTTAGGTGAGTGAAAACTCAAAGAGAATGCTTAATACTTTTTCTTTATTCTAATGGTACTTTTTAAATTTTCTATAATAAATCTAGAAACATGAACATAATATTATATGGACTCGAGCGAGTAGGATTCTATAACTGGGAACATTATGGCGCTTTTTCATTATTCTAATGGTATATTTTGAATTTTCTATAATAATGGACCTAGAAATATAAAATATATGCTCCTCAGTGAGTAACTAACTTTTTTAATATATTAAAATAGTTAGCTTAAATACAAAAATAATTTGTATTTTTTCGTTCTTCGAATGGTATATGATCCTGACCGAATAAGAATCTAAAAAAGGGACTCACAGGTACTTTTTTCCAACTAATAATATTTTTTTACTATTTTATAAAATTAAACCTAAAAATTCAAAATTAGGCACACATGATTCGGAATGAGTTAGAATTCACAAAAGGTGACTTTAGTGGTACATTTCTTTAGCATTTTCTATAAAAATGATCATGTGTGGGCATATAAAATGTGGGTCTAAATGGTACTTTTTTATTATAATAATACGTTTTGAATGAGCTAGAAGCCACAATACAATGATTCAATAAACATGAATCTAGAGGCATGTTATCCTGAATTAGCTTTAATTCACAAAGGGAGACTTAATAGTACTATTTCTTTCATCCAATTGGGGTGGCGAAGCGCACCGGGTTTAATGCTAGTTTTCATATAAAAAAAAATAATTTTTCACAAAAAATTTTTTTTTTAAAAATTATTTTTTTAGTAAAAAAAATTTTTTTTACTAAAAAAATAATTTTGTTACTAAAAAATTTTTTTTTACTAAAAAAGTAAATTTTTATTAAAAAAGTTATTTTTTACTAAAAATGTAATTTTTTACTAAAAATGTAATTTTTTACTAAAAAAGTAATTTTTTGATAAAAAAGTAATTTTTTACTAAAAAAGTAATTTTATACTCAAAAGTAATTTTTATTAAAAAAGTAATTTTTTTACTAAAAAGTAATTTTTTACTAAAAATGTAATATTTTACTAAAAAGTAATTTTTTACTAAAAAAAAAAAAGTAATTTTCTACTAAAAAGTAATTTTTTACTAAAAAAGTAATTTGTTACTAAAAAGTAATTTTTTAATAAAAAAGTAAAAAATTACTTTTTAGTAGAAAATTACTTTTCTTTTTTAGTAAAAAATATATTTTGTAGTAAAAAATATATTTTGTAGTAAAAAATTACTTTTTTAGTAAAAAATTACTTTTTTAGTAAAAAATTACTTTTTTAGTAAAAAATTACTTTTTTAGTAAAAAATTACATTTTGTTAAAAAAAAATGTTTGTGAAAAATTATTTTTTTTTGAATGAAAATTCTATGCCATTGATTCTATGAACCTAACATTTGCAATTTATGAACGCGCAAAAGGTCAGAAAATTAGGTGAATGTTAGGTCAATACAAGTTTACTTAAGCTCACTTTAAATATTCGCACATGCAACTGACCAATCAACAATAAGCAAAAGTGAAACATATATATAATACAGGGTACATGAAAAAATGAGAAGTGCATAGTAAGCAGTCTTTGATTTGAACAAAATAGTAGAGAATTGTTTACAAGGTGTGTGAATTGCATGCATTATTTTAAAGTATAATAAAGAATTATATATAATGTTTTATATACCAATGGAAAGGTAATGAAATGTAGTTTTTAAAACTTGTAATATTTTAGCAACATCTTAATAATTTTTAGATGCTAATGAATAAAATGTAAAATAAATATTTTTGAGAGAAATAACTATTCTAGAGTTGGGTTGTTCATGAACGAACAAGTTCAATTGAACAATTCAGTCAATTGAACAATGTTCTTTTATTCTTTTTGTTCGTTTGACATTTTTGTATTGCATTATTAAAAATGTTTTCATCATTATAAAAAAAAATTTGTTTCCAAAAGCAGTTGTCATCTATCTGTAAATACATTCACTGAGAAATTATTCAATAACTTATTTAAGGCAAACACCACAGACTAAAAATTTACAACTGAACAAAAAGAACAAGAACAAAAATGTACAATCAGTAAAAAGAACGATTATGCCCAACGCTAGCTAAAATATTCTAAATGATGGTGCAAGTAATGGATTTTTAACGACATATGTACACCAATTGTTTCGAATGCTGTCAACATGTTTTTTATAGATTGCTCATAGTTTTGTGAGCGTTGTTTTCCCAAGAAGCCGGCTATTACCTATTTTATTGAACTCCAGACAATATTTTCCGCGTCGAGTAAAATGTTATCGAACTGTTCATCTTTCATTAATTTGCGAATATCCGGACCACGCCTGTAAAAATCATTGAATACAAATAGTCTATATATTTGCGAACATCTTCAATGAAATGTTAAAATATTAAACTTCTTTCAATTTGTCAAAAGTGATTTTTTTCTTTAAAGATTTGTTCTCGCAAAAAGTTAAAAACTGCAACCTTATGTTCAGGATCGTCCTTATTACGTACGATAGCTTTTATAAAATTTTAAACCACGCCTGTAAAAATCATTGAATACAAATAGTCTATATATTTGCGAACATCTTCAATGAAATGTTAAAATATTAAACTTCTTTCAATTTGTCAAAAGTGATTTTTTTCTTTAAAGATTTGTTCTCGCAAAAAGTTAAAAACTGCAACCTTATGTTCAGGATCGTCCTTATTACGTACGATAGCTTTTATAAAATTTTAAACAATTTCGAGTTTGATGTGAAGAAACGGCATTAAAACGCGCTCAATTGGCGCTAGTGCTTTTTGCACAACGTTAATTTCTTCCTACTTGAAATCTCCTCTATTTTTCCATGTATGATTCTGGTACTGGTTTCCTTTATATCGGGAATTCCAATTGCATAGGAAGTATATATATCTTGTGTATCCACCCTGTAGTCCGCATAACATTTCCACTACGTTAAGATCGCAACAAATACGCCACTTATGGTCGTCGTATTTTATTACTTTCAAAATGTGCTCCATTTTTTCATATGTTTCCTGTAGCCTACTGGAACACAAGGTTTTTTATTTGTTCGATGTAAAAGCACAGCTTTTAGACTATAAACAATCGCCAATCATCGGGATCATATGCAATTTTCATTTGTTCCATAGATATTTTTGTGTCCTTACAGAATGCAAACGTTTTGGTGTCGTTAATAGTGAAACATCTTTGGAGATCTGACTGTCGTTTTCTATATCTGGTGACTTTAAATTCAGACACCAAGCTCTTCAGATTTGCGTTGCGATAGCACCAATTTTGAAACGATGAAATTAAGCCGGTCTTGCATGATCAATATTGAGCAACCAGATGGTCCCGGATCATAATGAGATTGATACTTCCATTCTTCGCTATTGCCTCTAAAAACTGACGTTAATTCTTTACTAGTCTCAAGGCGTTTGGGTGGAACGTCAGTTGAACTAAGTTTTGCTAGTTGGACGCTAGGAACGGTGTGGTATTGGAAAGTTTTTGTTTTTTTCCAATTCATCCCCTGTAATGTATTTTTACATGCTCTGAATTATGTTTCCTACCCGGATTTGTCTAAATCAAAGGGGCGTCAAAGCAGAGAAACGCTCGCTTACCTTTTTGCGAATTGAGGAGATCAGAATAACATAATATGCATACTGAATTGGGTGCAAGTTTTTTACTTCCAATTACTTTTTTTTTTGTAACATTTTATGTATGCATTTTTAAATTCTTTAGCAAAGACACGTTCAGATTGCATTGATATGTTCACAAGAGTTGTTCAGATTTACCGTAGCTACAACTTTACTAAATATTGTTAGTGAAAACTTAGGAGTCCCTGGAAGTTATTCTGAAAAAAGTAAAAAAAAAAATTTTCTTCCTATATTTTTTCAACAAAAGTGCACGAAAAAGCTGTTTTTGGGAAAAAATTTTAACAAAATTTATTTGGCGGACTCTTAGCTATATTATTGCCATATAAAGTTAAGCCGTATCACAAATTCTGAATTAGCTGTTAGCCAAAAACTGATGACGCCTTTTTTAGAGGTCCCACTGATTTTCAGAAACCTTTAGGGCCCATAAAAAAGAATTGATCACCAAAATGGACAAACTAAGTGCAGGGTTTTACTACCCTTTGGTAGTAAAGTCGAACCTATACTGTCATGATCTTGTGTTTTTCCAATAGTCTTCATTTGTTCCATAGTGTTACAGGAGAAATACTTTATAAAAAAATATGTAAGCCACAATGCTAAAAATACCAAGAATGAAAACTTGTTCCTAACAAGTATTGCGTATTGTATCTTATGTGACAATTTAGTAGCCACTGCTGTAATGGAAAAGTAGTTGAACTGTCTGGAAATGTTAATGGTTCCGTAACATTAAGGCTGTTTAGAGGCGGAGAACTTTAAATTGGCGGTACTGTTTTCTGTGACAATCGACTTATAAAACCCTAATATGAATATAAAAGGTGAATCTTTTAGTCTTATGTCGTCAAAATTTTTAATGTACCATATGATTTCACGTATAAGTAATTTTGAATACACAAAATAATTAAATATTACTCATACGCACATATCAGTTTTTTTACATTGCGCTATTATAGGTAATTTCAACCAGTTTTGTGGACAAAACTATAAGGATGAAAATCAGTATACGGGGGTTTTCAAGGTTGCTGATTTCGAAACTGAGATAAAATATTTCAGTTTCAAAATGGCGGATCCAATATGGCTGCGTAAATTTCAAAATGTCTTCTGATTTACATGAAAATCGGTTTACGGGGGTTTTTAAGATTGCTGATTTCAAATCTGAGCTACAATTTTTCAGAATCAAAATGGCGGATCCAATATGGCGGCGTAAATTTTAAAATGTCTTTAGATTTACATGAAAATCGGTAAACGGGGGTATTCAAGATTGCTGATTTCGAAGCTAAGGTTAAATTTTTCACACTCCAAATGGCTGATTCAATCTAAATGAGATATTCTTAATATTCGCAATTTTTCCTTCACATAATCTGAATCCTCATTCAAAACATTGCTGCATTCAACTTTACCTACAATAAATAAAATTGCTAACAGCAGCATTCTTCTCCTATTTCTTTTGCTCATCCAACGAAACTTCCGTAAGTTCGCTATTTTGCAAGCGGAGGCTGCCAGGAAAAATTACATTTCTCAAAAAAATGGAAAAAAGTGCAAAGCATTTGCAAATGCATAACATTCTGGCTTAACAGCGTCAGCACCACGAATCTCTGGAACCTTACCAACTACGAACCCATACTAACAGAAATAAAACGTAGGAAATGGAGGTGGTCATATTGTCAGACAGAATCCTGAAAATAAGGATGGCGCTAGAGTGAAACACTCAAGGCTCAAGAAGCATGATAAGTACTACAAGAACTAGGACAGTGCAATCTAACATGGCAAGACGTGAAAACAACTGCAACAAATCGTGTAAGATGGAGATGCTTTGTGGAAGCCACATGCTCCCAAGAGGGGTAATGAAGAAAATTAACAAAATTTGATGATAGGAAAGGATCTATCAAGACGTCCAAACTTGCTCTAAATCCCATTGAGTGGTATGGTCTTGTCAAATGGATAGAGCTTCAGCAACTTCTGCTATATTGCTATAAGCAGAATTATAAATAGCTTCGCCTGCTGAGTCCTGATACAGCTCTTCAGTTGCAATCGAATTGATACACAATCCAGATTAGGTTAAGTTATAAGAATGACACTGGTTCAACTAGAAGCCAGAATTCATAGAAACTAAAACAGCCCATTCCCCGTTTCCTTGTACCTATAATACTTATTGTGTTATCTGTGTATTATGGGAATAATTATTTAATTCCTCGATATATTCTAGTAGTCTCAATTAACTTAGCCTCAGAATTCTGTAAAGTGCAGAAAGATTTAATACTACATGACATTTAAAATAAATGACTCCTCGACAGCCTCGCATCCTCACATATTTGTATTATACCCAATTATACCTAATCTTATCATATGCTCACCTAAATCATTATATCCTCAATTGAATTTTATACATTTGCAAAAGTTTCTTGCTGTATTTGACATTTGTTTCATCTTAGACTCTTTCCTTCGACTTATCCACTCCAATCTGAAAAACTACCCTATGCATTGGGGGATTAAGAACAGGGGAGGAAAAATGTCATTTTCTGCATTATCCAGTTGTTAACGTGCATGTTTCTTCGCAAATGCGTCTGCTTTCCCGTTACGAAATACATTTTTGTGACCTGGTATCCACCAAATATTAATGTTGTTCTACTCACTAAGAGCCACAACGCTATAATAGCAGTTGCAATGAGAAATCTAATATCTCAACTTCGGCTTAGTAAACACCGTAGTCTATTTTTAAACTAAAGGGTTTTCGAACAAGAGGTGTTTCTTTGAATCACCCGGTATTTCGGTAGCTGTCACTTTTGAAGCTTATACTCTTTGACATTTGACAAGTAGAAACTACGCCATTTCTAAAAATGGAACGATACTCGCTTCAACAACGCATTGAAATTATTAAAATTCACTACAAAAATGGTGAAAATCATCGTCGGACCGCAATACAGAAATTAGTGGAAAAATTCGAGCTGTTGGGACAAGTTAGTGATGTGAAGAATAAAACGTCGCACGCCGCTCAAGAACAACTGAGAATATTGCTGCTGTAGGCCAAAGTATTGTAGAAAATCCAGGTTTGCCCATTCCTCAGTTCTTTGAAATTGGGCATTCCACAAACGTCAATACACCGTATCTTCTGGTCGGAGTTAGATGATATTAATCAGGACAACGTTTACTACCAACAGACGTCACTACGTGCCACACAAGCAACGAAAACATAGCTCTTTTACGGGAAAAGTTTCCGGACCGTGTTATCTCCCGAAGAGGTGATCATAATTGGCCACCGAAATCTTGTGATTTAACACCTTGCAACTTCTTTCTTTGGGGCCACGTGAAAAATAGGGTCTACGCCAACATCCCAGGGTCGATTCAAGACCTCAAACATCGAATTCGTGAGGCTATCGAGGACATAGGGCAGCCACTTTGTCATTTGGATATGGAAAATTTCATGAAAAGGATATGGTCTTGTAAGCATGGTCGTGATGTTGTTTTCATTATTAACGACATACCTTCCTCTTTATTATGAAATAAACATCCGATTATTTATCTCAAAAAATTCCATTTTTCTTTGAATACCAAAATAACACCTCTTGTTGGAAAACCCTGTTTAAGCTTCTAAATCATGCTGGTGGAAGTGAACTCCGCAATCTATTCCATTTAATAATTTTAAACCATCGGTAAAAACGTAGATACTCTAATGTTTTAATTTCCACTGCAGGCAGTCGCCCAACGAAGGAAAGGTAATATTAAAATCTGTTACACAATATCCTACAATAACGCTAATTTATTCAGAACTATCTCATTTGTTTAATTCTAATCAGAATTATTTCTGTTTTCTGTTTAACTAATATAGTCAATGCTATGATATTCATAACTTCTTGTGAAACTGCTGTCGTCATAGTCTTCATTCCGTTTATTTCCAGCGTGATTTTCATGATGACCTAAGCTTAACCTGACTCACAAAAAGCCTCAAACCTCTCAACCTTCTCCTCACGCTCATAAACACAAATACTGATGACATAAATATCAGCTTGAAAAATTGTTGGCCCAAAAATTATTAAAATCGTTGGTGAACCAATTCGATAATAATTCGTTCTGCTCTTATCAAACGAGAGCTACGAAATTTCTAAGCTCGAAAACGACAGCATTTAGTCAGATAATCGTTTTTAAAGAGTCCTAATATCCGTTTGTATCTTAACAGGTCTCCAAACTTTATTTGAAGAAATCCAGTACTCGAGTTACACTCGTAATATATCACCGTGTGCGAAAGTATACCAAATCTTTAAGCGCTGGTTTATGGTGATAAAATAGAAATATATACAATTTCGTATTAAGTATGTCGTTTATGTTATCTTCACCCTCGTCTGAACATTATAGCGGCGCATGTTTTGTATTAAAAATAGAATTTTGATTTTTCAAAATTCTTCAGCTTTTATTGGCAAACAACCAAAACTCATTACCCTAAAATACACTCACATATTCACCTAATCCATCTATAGTATTTACAATCTAATCTACATCTCCAAATAATAAATTCCCAAAAAAAAGAAAGACTTTTTCTAACTTAATTGAGATAAATTACCAAATCTATAAAGATTGATGAAAACTTCCAGTTGGCTGCAAAAAACCACTTTAAATTCAATATTAAAATGCCAAAGAAAAAACCAAAACAAAAAATATAATAAAATCTAAATAAAAAAAAAAAAATTAAAACCAACTGATGAAAATCAATTACATCCTAATAAACGAATAAAAGAAGTTTTTTAATTAATTCATTACAATTAAAAGAATCTACCAAATAAATCCTTTTAATTTTGTTCTTCTTAGTTTAACTCGATTTTCTTGGTTTCTGTGGATTTGCATTAAATTGCATTTGCAGGGAATTTTCAAAAATTGAGAAACGTAGATAAATCTCTATGGCCACACAGACACATACACCCACACACAAAGAAAACCCAAGCATACATACAATAACCAATGATTTTCACATACACACACAATCGAACCTACACACAGATGCCAGAAAATAATTCAATATTTTACTGAATAACTTTGAATACATTTATAAAATATACTTGCCATGGTATTAGCAAATAGAAAACGTAGTAATTTGCAAAAACTAGAAAAGTTCTTTAACTAAAGTATAGAAAATAAAAGATAAATTTAGTGTTTAATGAAGTGCAATGTTCCATAAATAAAATTCTCTCTCTCTCTCTCAGTTAAATCTTAATTTATATGATCGGGTAATGCATATAAAGGTAAAATTTCCATTTTTAAATGGAAAATTTTATTTAGCAAACTTAAACACTTTGTTTAATGCTGCTTTTGTTGTAAATATTTTCAAAATATATGCAGGTACTTAATCAAATTTAATTGAAAATATAATTTATTGACTTATTTATTGAGTTTATTTTATTATGCACTTGAATAATTTTCAAAGACACTTAGAATTAAACTTATAAGCAATTACAAATGTCATCAAGAGATTTAAGTATTTTAAACAATTGTGTTTTTTTGGAAAAGGTTTATTTTAAAATGAAGAATATATAAACACTGGCATTGTAACAAATGTTCATGCATCCATTATTATCTACTGTAATTAATTTTTAAATAAATATTTTTTAAATTTTGTAAGCATGAAAAAATTGCCTTCTCTAGGACCATAATTACCATTTAACACTTTGAGGTTGCCTTAAGTAAATAAAGTATCGATATCATAATACAATCAAGGTTTAAATAATCTTAAGCTTTTCAGAAAAAGAAAAATTGTATTTCTTCTTGTTACTTATATTCAGTAGATCCAAACTTTAAAAGTATTTAATCCTCTAATGCTTAAGCATGCCTCAAGGCACTCATTGCAAAATGCAAATATAATTTATATTTCACTTCAAAATCTTTGAAAGCTTCTTAAAATAATTTAAGTACATTTTTTGCAACTGTTACATGAGTTTTTGAAATGAGAAATCAGTTACATTTGGATTTATTTGCATTTATGCTTAAGCACTAGAGAGTTGAGGTATTTACAGACGACAATACTGTGTATTAATACTTTTCAAATTTAAAATATTCTAAAAAACTTTCGTTGTTTAAAAAAATCATTTTGAAAAATACATTTCTTGTTTATTATTTTTGTTAATTACGGTAAAAATTTACACGGATTCTCATGTGGCAATTATTTTGTATTGAACTCCATACAGTTCGAAAATACTTATAGAATTTATAGATCACTTCGTTGAGTACCTTTTTATTAGGAAATGTAGTACACCTTCAAAATATCACAAGCATAGAGTAAATATACATAGAGCGGAAACTAAAAAAAAAAACTCAAACAAAAAAATTACTCAAAAATGTTAAACATACGAGTGTTGTTTTTGTTTTCACATAGTTTTTTTTACTAAAACATTCTCACCATTTAGGTTTTTGACAACTGAGTTAGGTCTTTGACAGGAGAGTTTCCGATCTATGTGTATTTATCTATGATCACAAGTATGTATGTTGTTTTGAAATTGATTTTAAAATTGATTATTTTATTGAATAGATAATGATTTACCATTCAAACAGTAGAGACTTTGTAACGTGGTTTTGTCTTCGGCTGAGACAACTCGGTCGTGTCCAGGGTCGACTTACGGATCCACAAACCTTAAATTATAACACTTGAATTTAGCCTTTCTGGGGATTAACTTAAATAAATCTTTTTATTGAATTTTATTCTTGGTTTAAAATACAATTATAAAAATATACTACGAAAATAGTTACGATAAGATACGTCGGTCAGTTCGGCAACCATAATCTCGTTTTCAGGTTCTGGATATCGTTTTCGGGTGATTCGGGTTTTGGCTATCGGCTAAATTAGATTTCGGCTTATTCGGGTTTTAGTCCTCGGCTAATCGGAATTCGGCTGTGGGGATATCGGATTTACGATGACTTAAAAATAATATAATACAAATAATTACATGGGATCTTAGTTTAGGAGAGCAGGCGACCGCAGTCACGGAAAGAACAGACGACCGCAGTCACGGTAAGAACAGGCGAAAGAAGTTACGGTTATTTATTAATTGAATAATACTCAACACAATGCCAAGTATTGCCTTAGAAAATAACCACTAAATTCACAAAAATAAAATCAGTCGGCTCTTCAGTTATATTTCTATAATTTCCGAGACTTGAGGTGCAGATTCTCGTCGTGAGTGAACCGCCGCGAATGTAACAAAACCTTCTCTACTTATAATTATTTAATACTAGCTGAACCCGATCCGCGTTGCTGGCCCTTAGAAAACATCTGTTTTATATTGTATCTCTATCTCGATTTCAATATAGTGTCGGGCAAATTCAGTGATCGGACCTTCAATGTTAATACATGTGGACAGTCCGGCTGAATTCAAAAATTCAGTAGGATAATTGACGGCTTTTTCTTCGTTCATTACGGTTTCTATCGAATTGTATTTGCTTATTGCGCCATAATTTGTTGGTGCCAAAATTGCATCTTTTGTAGTTGGTTGTAAGACTTGGGAATACCTTGTCGACAACGGCTTGAATATTAATTCGCATTTGGCAGAAGTTCAAGAACGAAATCTCATTTGTGGCGAAATTTTTGCATTTCCGATGACCAACAATTGTTTTCAGAATGTTGCGGCAGAAGGCTATTGCAGCAAATGCACATGCATGTTCGTTGATAGTGTTCGGCTTCTGTAGCTTAATTTCCAGTAAAATAAATTTTAAAAAATTTCACATCATCATTGGAAAGCGGGAGCAATGATCCAATTCTGTGGTATACTTGGCCTTGAACTTTAAAGGTTGGCATGAAGCCGAGGTCATTTGAAAGCACGAGTTGCACCGGAAATGTAACTTAGAAACAGCTCAGGCGGCTCAATAACTGGTGGCAGAATAACTTTACCATTCGAACAGCACATTCCCGGGGATTCCGTAGGGAACTTCAAATCGCTGCAATGTTAGCAATTGCACCATCTCTACGTCCTTGTGATTCTTGTTGTCATCATACTTATTGTAACAAAATGCCGACAATTTTAAGTCGATTATTTCTCTTGATCGAGTCATTCGGGAGCGATTGGCTTCTAGTCTTTCGATATGCTGTTGAGGTGTCTCTGCAGCACTCGATGAAGATGCACTGCGACGCATTTGCTGACTTTACAGTGTTTCCCGATGGGCTCGTGAAAATTAGAAAATCGTCTTTACGAATAGACCGAATCTTCAAATTTCCTTTCCAATGAAACCGGTTTGGATCTAATCGGTTGGATAGTTTCAGAGTCTATAACAGACATAGGTAGAAACATTTTTTGTATATTATATATATAAGTATGAAAAATAATAGGGGGGTTCAGAAGGGATATAAAAAAGGAAATTATGTAAAATATATTATATTTTATACATATACAAATATGAATAAAAATTAATAAATAATATATATTTTTTTCCTTTATTCATTCCACTTGGGAACATAGGGCTTTCACAAGAAAATTCCAACTTATTCTATCATTACATAAAACTTTTATTTCGTCAAAAGATTTGTTTTAGATATTAAGTTATTGTAGGACTGTTCTACCCCAGGTGTTCTTAGGGCGGCCTGAACGTCGGCTACCTTGGGGATTCCATTCCAATGCAGTTCTTTCATTCCATTCCAATGCAGTCCTTTGATTCCGTTCCAATGCAGTCCTTGTGTGTGGCCTATCCATTTCCACTTTCGTCTTGCTATTTGGCGAATTATGGGCTCTTCGTTTGTTAGTCGCCAGAGTTCAATGTTGGTGATAACGTTAGGCCAATATATGCGGCATATTATGCGCAAACATTTGTATATGAAAACTTGCAGTCTTCTCGCTATAGTGTTGGTCATAAGCCATGTTTCGCTACCATACAGCAGTGTGGATTTCACACAGGCATTGAAAATACGGATCTTTGTATTTTTCGAAATTTGGGAGGATCTCCACGTTTTATTTAACCGACCAAAAGCCGATCTTGCCTTATTTAGCCTGAGTGACACGTCTTCTTCCACTCCTCCATCTATAGACATCATGCATCCGAGATAACAGAAGGATTTAACAAATTGAATGCGTTGGTCTTGTACTACAAAGTGGTTGTCAGTAGTGTTATTTATACACATTGCATGTGTTTTTGCAATATTTACTTTCAGCACAACTCTATTTGCCAACACAACCAAGTCATTTATTTTGCTCTGCATATCGTTAAACTTGTGCGACATGAGACAAATATCGGCAGCAAAATCCAAATCTTCTAGATGGTTTTGGAGATCCCAGACAATGCCCCTTCTTTTACTGCATACTTCTATCATAACCTCGTCCAAAACTACGGCGAATTATAATGGAGATAGAGGGCAACCTTGTTTAACTCCAGCGTTTGTCATGAAAGATTCGCTGATCATGCCATTGTGACGAACTTGAAGTGTGGTATTGTTGTACATAGCTTTAATCACATTTATCAAATTTGTTAGTACACCTTTTGCTTTTAATGCATCCCATATTGCACTACGTTTTATTGAGTCGAATGCTTTTCTGAAGTCTATAATACTAAATAGAATGGTGTTCGCCATTCTACCGATTGCTCTATTATTACTCGGAGCGTATTGGCTTGATCTGAGGTGTGGACGGAAGCCTGCTTGCTCGTCACGTAGTGATTTTTCGATACTGTGTAATCTGTTATTTATTATGGTAGCAATAACCTTGTATACAGTGTTGAGCAGGGTAATGCCTCTCCAATTATCACACTCAGTCCGATCAGTTTTCTTTGGTATCTTTACTATTTCACCTTTTGTATACATATTAGGTAGCTGTTCATTTAACCAAGCATCACATATATATGGATGGATGATTTCCGCTGATATTCCTGAGTTTGCTTGGAGTAGCTCTGGGGGTATACCGTCTTCACCTGGCACTTTGTTTCTCTTTAGTTTTTGGACAGCGCATGTTATTTCCTCAATGCTAGGGGGATCTATAGATATTCTGCCGTTGGTTGTTGTAGACGCATCAGTATGTAAGGAGCTTTCTGTGTTATCATCAACAATGTTGCTGATTTCCTCGAAATGCTGCCTCCATCTTTGTGTTTGTGGCTGCGTGGTTGCGATTCATATTTTGATTTGAGAGGCGACCTATTATCTGATGTAACTCCCTCATATTGCTCGCTCCAGCAGTTGCTTCCGCTTCACTGGCCATAGTTTCAATATATTTCCTTTTATCATTTCGGGCTTATTTCTTTACGGCTTTCGCAGTGGTGGTATATTGTGGGTTGAAGTTTTGGTTATCAATCTTCCGTTGTTTCAATTGGTTCCTTTCCTGAATTAATTTCCAGGTGTTGTCTAACAGCCATTTCTTCCTCTCTGTTCCTTGTTTGTAGCCTATTTTCTCTTCTGCAATGGCCCTGAGTGAGTTACATGTTTCCTCCCATGTTGTGTTAATTCCTGATATTCCCTTAGAACTTCCCCAATTTCATTATTCTTCTCCCTGTCTCGTAGTTTCCCTACATCAAAACGTTTGCGTATCTGTTGTGTATCCCTTTTGTACATCCTCTTTAATTTAATTCCTACTGTCGCCACCACTAGCTCGTGGTCACTGTCTATATCGGCACCTCATTTATTGCGCACGTCTATTAGTGATCCTCTCCATTTACGGCGAATGCAAATGTGGTCTATTTGGTTTTGAGTATTACCATTTGGAGATGTCAGTGACTATGTGTGTTTTTTTGTTTCTTCACCTATTTACCTGAGACGCGTCGGTGTTATCATGCCGATCAGGTTACTCAGCTATTCGCCTTCTCACTCTAGCTGCCGACAAACGGGTGTCAGTACTACATTACCAGGGAATACTTGGTTTGAGACCGGAAGTAGTGAGCTGCTTGAGAATTTCATCAGAGGAATCGCTTCTTGCTATCTCCAAGTGGATAGCAGACAGAAAGCTTTCCGCCCAAGGGCACCCCTGAGGAAGACCCCATCCCCCTAATAAATAATTTAAATTAAAGGAATTAATATAAGCGGTGTAAAGGGTACTTTATATATATGTACTCAAGAGACTAACTCTACGTTACAATTTTTTGAAAATCGGAAAAGTGGCTGTCGTTTAGGTTTCAAAATACACTCAAAGTTGATTGAGAAACAGTAAATATACTTTTTCTAGTGATAATGCATACAAAAGTAGCTTTTCAAAACTCGTAAGTAAATAAAAAATCAATGACTTTTTCGGTTTTTAAAACATAGCTGACTTTAAACAACCGTATTTAAGCTAGTTATTTTCCTACCGATTTTTACAATAGGTGGACACTGTAGTTATAGTTATGCCCTTTTTCAAAATATATCAAAGTTTTCCAGGCTCTTGGCTAAAAGAAAAAAATCTCTAAAAATACGCAATACGTTTCTTTATCTACCATCTGCTTTTATTTGCTCGTTCAGTCGTTCATTAAAGTTATATTTTATTTCTTCCCCTCGATTCTCAATGAAATTCTTTTATCGTTGATTTTATAGTTAATTCTTTGTTTAGCTAACTTTTAATTTGCTACTCTCTTCACTAGTTATATACTCAAACATACATATATTTCCTTTATTTTTATTATTATTTTCTGTTTTAATTTCTATTTTACTAAAACCACAAAATAGCAAACATAATGAATACAACTTTGTTGCACTTTTTCCCAGAGTTAACAAATATTACTTTAGTTTCTTGCTCTGCTTTAAGAACAACTCTTGACTTCTTTCGTCTTCAAATCTTCAAGATATCTTTAGTGCAATTTGTGCGCCAAGAAGCAAACGAAGAGGTAGAGTGATAAGAAACGAAATAATATTAAAGTCTCTAATCACTTCTAATAAGAGCAAAAAAAAAAAAAACTGAAATGAGTGAAAGAAAGAAACTTGTGCAATATCACGAGGGGATTAAAACAATTGTTAGGAGCTAAAAGTAATATAAAATAAAATAGAAATAGCAATAGCAAAGTAACAAACATAAAAACTTCAGCAACAGCAAGGGAAACAACGAAGAAATGGACAAGTTTGTGTTCTTTAAAGCAGTTATAGCTAGTAATAGATAAACACAGTCAGTGGCAAGAAAATAAATTAATAGGATTTTTTTTTTAAGAAAAACCTTAGTCAACAATATTTCAAAGAATATGTGACAATATATGTAAAAGTACATATGAGAAATATGAGTATAAAAGTGATTTAAAAAATTTAGAATTTTTAGAATATTTAACAAAAGTAATATTTTTATGTCATCAACTGTATATTTTACAATATAAACTCTAACACACTCATCCAATTCCTTCTAATAATATCTACTCTGCGCATAAGTTTATCCACTAGAATACAACGCTCAAAGCACATGGTTTTAAATTCACTTGTGCTTAGGACAAGTTAATAAAAATACCAAAACAACCAACAAATAAACAAACAAACAATCAGAAACATCAACAGTCGATGAAATTCTATAAAAAATATATATATATATATAAAAGAAATTCCACTAAACAAAACAAACAGCTAAAAAAAGTAGCATTGGAGTTTGTTAAAATACAAAAGACTAACCAAGAAGTACTTTAACTATGTACATTAGGTTGGTCCTTATTTTTGACTATTTTCAATGCTCCCAAGGTATAAAATTGTTCTCCGTCATCTAAAAATAAACGCTGCAAATTTGTGCAAAGTTCTCTGTGATGATCTGGCTAGATTTCAGCTGCTCATAATAGATATGACACTATTGGTCCCTCCAAATACAGGACATTAACGCCATGTACAAATCCTTGAAGATTAAGACGGCCTCAATGCGGCCTTCGATTTTCGGGCGCCAGTTCAGTATTAAACACTTTTTCTCTTTACAGTAGTAAAAACTGTCTTTAGATAACACTTTTTTACATTGGTTATACAAGGTGACGCAAAAGTAATCCTCCTATCAGAAAATGCTATAAATTTTGCGATTGGCCCCTAATGTCAGTTCTGTTTCGACATTTGTGTAGTAAACACATGAGAAATACTCGTTAATAAACAATGTTACTGCTCCAGAACGCGGAATATTGCTGACTATTTATTTGACCAATAATCGGTCGGTGACTTTGGCACAACGTGAATTTCGTCGCAGATTTCCTGGCCGTCCAACGACTACTGGTGAAACACGGCGACGTTTAGCCGCTCGCCTCGAAGAGACTGCCACAACACGAGATGCTGCCAGACGTGGCAGACCCTGGAGTAGCCGTTCTGCAGAGAATATTGCTGCTGTAGCCGAGGATGTCATGGAAGCGCCGTCGACATCGACCAGACGACGTGCCACGCAAATGGGTATCAGTCGTTTCCGTACAAACTCCAGACGGTGCATCAACTGTTAGCTGCTGACCGCCAATCGCGTCTAACATACGCTCAAGCCATCCTTAATCACCAACAAGAGGAAGATGATTTTCCATCAAAAATAATCATGAGTGACGAGGCCCATTTCCATATTAGCGGGTACGTAAATATGCAAAATTTACGCTTCTGGGGCACTGAAAATCCGCGTGTAACCCACGAAGAGCCATTACACCCGCTCAAAGTCACTGTATGGTGTGCTGTTTTCGCTGGAGGAGTCATCGGACCTTTTTTCTTCGAAGACGTCGCGGGCCAAACGGTTACTGTGAATGGTGAGCGCTACAGAGCAATGATCAACGAGTTCTTTTTGCCGCAACTTTATGAATTGAGATTGGAAAACATGTGGTTCCAACAGGACGGTGCAACAGCACACACTGCCCGTGCCACAACCGATATGCTGAAGGATGCATTTCCCGGGCGCCTAATCTCCCGTTTTGGCGATTTGCACTGGCCTGCAAGATCGCCTGATTTGACCGCTCCAGACTTCTTTTTGTGGGGCTTTTTGAAGTCGCGGGTTTATGTCAACAAGCCTCAGACTCTTGCAGCTCTTATAGACAATGTCCGTCAAGAATGTGAGGACCTATCGCCGGAAGTTTGGGCCAAAATGATGGAAAATGCCATAAAAAGGGCTCAAATGACAATCGACTGTGGTGGCGGCCATTTACATGACATCATATTCTCGACTTAATATAAAAAAAATTAAAAGACCAAATAAAAATAATCCACAAGAAGAATCAAAGTTTTTCATTTTTTTTTTTTAATTACAGCCAAAAAACATCGGAAGTTTACTTTTGCGCCACCTTGTACTTCCCAATATATTCTGACAAGTTGTTTGTCAGCTATGTCCAATCAAGTGCAAAAAGTCAACAAATTAGCATCGAAAATTATTTCGCAAATTTAACTATTAAAAAACAGCATTTAGCATAAAATGATCGACTTCAAGAATGTACGGTAAGTAGACAACATTTAATATTTAAGTTTTAAAACGTATTTGAAGTGAAAAAAAATAAAAAGTTTGATTTAAAAACGAAATAGCGAAGGCCTCCTCAAGGCGGCCTTTTCGGTTTGTGTGTCAAAAAATGTCCCCCTCACATTGTTGTTTTCACCTTTTGTTCATAAAAGTCTATTGTTTGCTTATGGTTCTATTATGTGCATCCTTTTATTTTACTATTGTGTTATTAATAAACGCCCTTATTGAAAAATATTCAATTTGGAGCAGATGTCTGATGAACAATTTCTCGAGTTCATAGATTCTGTAGAGTTCTGTAGGCAGCACAGATTAAAATATTGAAAGCAATGACATTGTTTCTGATTCCACTATGTTCCAAAGACGAAACACCATCTCCAAAAATACATGCCCAGTATGCCGCATAAATGTCGGATCAAATTGTTCGTGCTTTGTAATTCAAACGGTTTTGCCTTCTGTTTTTAAATCTACAACGGGTCTGGAGATAATATCATTTTACCTGATACACCGGACATTGGAGCTACCTTTAATGTTTGAAGATTCCTATTTTCATCCTGTATTTTGATAACTTTTACAAATCAAAGCCGCTGTTAGTCCATTTACGAGCCAAAGGAATTTATGGTTTAGGCACGATGAGAGGTACTAAGTAATTTTGTTTGTCATATTTCTTGTAGATCATGATTTGCTTTTGTGCAAGCAAAGAGCAGAGATGATTTTGCGTATGCCACATGACCTCAATACATATAGTCAATGTGAATACTGTATTATGAAAGGATAACAAATATATCCTCCCGTCAGCGATATATGTAGGTATTGAACGATCCTGGAGAAAAGAAATTCATCGAAATCAACTGCACTCAAATTATTCGAGCATACAATGATCGCATGGGTGGAGTAGATCTCATGGAAGGTCTCCAGGGTCGATACCATATTTGAGCAAACACTTGACGTGGCATTATATTCCCCCAGGAGCACCACATATGGGAGGTCTGTGGGAAGCTGGAGTAAAAAGTTTTAAGTCTCGGCTAGCAACATCAGCAGGGGCTAATAAGGGTGAGCCAATTAAAAAGGGGCCTGGGGTTAAAGGGTTAAGATCTTGTGGGTTTTCACTTGACGGACTTAAGGGTCTTGAATTAAGGCAGCCTTCAATTCGAGCAAGGAGTGTTGCTAGTTCTTCAAACGTGTGTTTTAGGGTTTTCATCTACTTAATGTAAGACTTAAAACTTTTTACTCCTGCTTTCCACAGACCTCCCATATGTGCTGCCTCCCTAGGGGAATAAAATGCCACCTCAAGTTTTGATAACTATTATTGGATATAACAGATCCCTTCAGTTGTCTAAGAATTCCAGTCGCTCTTTCTTCAACAACTGACTAGCTCCAATGAAGTTTGTTCCATTGTCAGAGTAAATAGCGACAGGGCTTGTTTTTCTTCAGCGAAATGCTAACTTCATCTCTCATATTAAGCCAGTTGCAGTTGATGTGGGTGTTAAAGAATAAAACAGGGTTGGGAATGGCACTAAATTCACTGATGTGAACAGTGAGCCTTTATCACTATTGTCTGGCATATCTGGTGTTGGGAAAATAGCTGCTCATCAAGTTGCTAACGTTCAGTTCGATGCTGATGAACTGACTGTTTTGGATTGAGAGAAACCCGCAAAAATAATGTTGCAAACATTGCCAGAAATGTGACACCCAAGTCGTTTGTTCCAAATGAGAATTGGCTTTATGTGGTCAATATGATAAAAATTGTTTCTGGAACTACCACCATCAAAAATAATGTGTATTTTAACTTTGTTTGTTCTTTTATCTTAATAAAATTTTTTTATATATAAAATTTACTTCTGGTGTCATATTACACGCAAGCCGGTAAGACCGCCTACAGGTGGCCTTCACAATTTTTTACCTGGAGTTCGTTTAGAATGCTTTTATCGCCTGAAAATTAAAATTTACGGTTCTATTGACTACATCTACCTAAAAAAAAATTATTGGCTTCATCGGATAATTTTTACGGTCTTGCCAGTTAGAGGGTTAATCATTCTCTTATAATAATTAATATCATGATGAAATTAGACATAAATAAGTTTTATATGAACGTTAATCTTTTTACAAACTTTTGTGAGGTTCAGCCCACAATTGACCCTACCTCCTATATCAGAAAAATATGTACATATACCCACCACATATTGATACAAGATTCGGCACAGCCGAATATAAGACTTGTATAAATATTGCTTAGCATTTCATGTTTAGATGACAGAGAACAAATTTTGACCTTGGGAACATCGAAAATCTCAAAAGTGGAAAAAGAGTACCAGCCTATTGTACATATGTATATACTATGCAGCGAAGAATGTATTAAGGATTTTAAAGACATTTGTATTTCACATTTTAATTTCATGGGATACAATTCCACTAGTGAATAAACGTTTATAAGTATGTATCTATGTAACTACACAGTAATAAGTGACCATCCCTTTGCAATCATCAAATAAGAATTTAGCTAGATGACCAGCCATTTAAGCCATTTTTAATTTATTTTCGTTATTACAAATTCTTTCGTCAAGTCGCTTGTAGCGAGGATTTTCTACTTAAGTATTAGTTTCTGTTATCAATAATGTATTTCTCCTCGTTTTTGTTTCTTCATCTACATCTTCTTTTGTATGTCTTGTAGTGGTTTTAATTGGAAAATAAAAATACTGGGAATGTAGTGTAGTTGCTGTTGCAGATGTTAAATGTGAATAAAGGAACATTTGCAAATGGTGGAAAGATTTTATCGAGCAGTTAGGAAAGCTTTATGGTCCGAACAATTGTTGATTATAATTATAATGTACTAAAATGTTCAGATTACAGATTCGTTAAAAACGATTTTTGAAATGTTTAAATTTGAACCTTTTTCGGAAACCACTTCAATAGAAACTTGGTGCCAATTGGGCGCTCCGATAGACTTGATGATATTTTGCTGGACTATCAATCTGAGGGTTGTAAGTTCAATTCCCGCCAAAATACTCTGGGTGTTATCTGTAGAAAATTCAAAAGGCATTTGCAGTTTATGTTTGTTTAACAAACAAATAATATTTAATTGTTCATGGTTTGACTACAATTTCTTTGGATAAACCAACATTACAGTTAATTGTTCTTGAAACTCCTTAATCTTACTACCTATATCCAAGGACTATATGGACTATCTTTTGAACTGTGAAATTACCTCATTCTGCGAATAACTATATATTTGCATTTATTTTGACCCAAAACTTGTTGAATACACATGTTAGCAATAGTTATTTGTGACAGTTTTCGGTTACCTAGTCCTCATAGTGTTTTCATTATCCTGTTACAAAACTTTTCTGCTTATACTGATTTTGTTCATCTTCAACACCGAATATTTCTGATCAGCAAAAATATTTTCGTAAAAATCTCACCCCCTAAGTCCGTCTAATAAACAGATGGAATGATATATAATAGTCATGAAATATTGTGCTTTGTTGTCTATGTATTTGAAATACTAAAACATTTGGAAGAATTATTCACTTACTTCAAAAAACTAAAGGCCAAAAGGAACTGTATCTTCTATGTATATTGTTTTTACTTTTTGGGCTGATTTCATATGGAAATTTATTGGGTAGTTGATCACTTTTAGATTGGTGCTTTTTGTGTCGGTAATAACTTCTCTCGATTTATATCGAGCTTTCTCAGAAATCGCACTATACGAGTTGTTATAGATGGGATCTCATCAAACGTGTTCAAGTTGAATTCAAGGCTCCGTTCTTTCTCCTACTCTATTCCTTATTTTTCTAAATAACCTTCTACGTCAAACTTCCAAAACTATCTATTCTTTTGCAGATGACAGCAACATTTGCCATTCATATTCATTCAGTTATAGACCAAGCCTGTCGGAGATTGGGGCAATGAGGCAGAATATGAATGATTCCCTTAACCGGGACCTTGTGACAATCTCTGAATGGGGTAGTGCCAATAGAATCGCTTTCAACGTCCGCAAGACTCAGTGTTGCATTTTGACACGCAAACGAACGACAAACAATGTTGCTTCATCTGTATTTATGGATGGTGTAAATATTGTAGAATCAGACGCTCTTGATGTTCTGAGCATGAAAATACAATGTGATGTCCGCTGGTCTAAACACATTTTTCAAGTGTCGAAAGAAGCATTCAAGTGTCTCGGTTTTTTGAAACGGTGTAGGAATTACTTCACTCCATCTGATCTCCTCACTATTTACACCACATATATCCGACGGCAAATGGAATACAACTCCCATGTATGGGCCGGTGCTTCAAAGTCTATTTTGGAGCTGCTCGACTGCGTACAAGATAGGGCGAAGGTGATTATTGGTGACAGTAGGGTGTTCAACTCTATTGATTCGCTGGAGCACCGTCGCAAATGGAATGTGTTCTGATGAAATTAGGGAACTTGTTCCTGATACCCGCAGATTTTTACGTAATACACGTTTCTCGTCAAGAACACATCCCTTTGTGGTCGATTGGCCAGTGGACCGCACAACAAATTACAGGGAAAATTCATTCTTTAGCCGTACTGTACGTATGTTTAGCCAGTTTGTCCGAAACATTATTATCAGGCTTATTATTATGATATATCAATTAGAATAGCCGTATAGCACCAGTTTTAGCCAGTTTGTCTGAAACATTATTGCCAGGCTCATTATTATGATATATCACTTAGAAAAGCTGCAGGTTATAATGTCGTGTTTGTCGTCTTATTAAGAGACACCTGACATTCATATATAATTATATAGATGACACCTAATGGAGATTTAATAGCAGGTTTGTGTACATAAGTATCCGGATATTCTCACCGCATATCCTACAGTATCTTAGCCAGTTCATTGTCCTCGTAACGACTGAAATCTTAGACTGGATAATTATTATCCAAAAACGGAGAATGTAAAAGCCACCACCTATTCCAGCAGCAGATTTGATTCCATCTGTATAGATCACGAACGGTGGTTTCCCGTCTGTGATTGATATAGAAAATCACCTGTCAATGATATGGGTGACCATTAGTCAATATTTGTAAGTATGTTAGGTAAGCAACTCTAATTGATCGCATGTCTGATGTGAGAAACATAGCACGTGGAGGAGATCTTCATAGGGCGCCTGTGATAATCAGAGCAGATGTCCGCATGATCGTTTCAATAGGCCCCAAGTAGCTGGATTTACCAAGTGTCATCCAATATTTGTATGAGCTTGCTCACCATGTCAAAAAGCCATTTTTCTACTAGATTGATAAACCAGGTCCTCCCTGTAACCCTACTGTATCTAAGGGGTTTTCCAACAAGAGGTGTTATTTTGAATTACCTGGTATTTCGGTAGCTGTCACTTTTGAAGCTTTGATTCTTTAACATTTGCTAAGTAGAAACTACGTCATTACTAACGATACACCCTTCAACAATGCATTGAAATTATTAAAATTCACTACAAAAATGGTGAAAATCTTGCAGTCATAGTTCGCAAAACTAAAGAGTTTTTGGATCGTCGTGAAGCACCTTGTCAGACCCCAATACAGAAATTGGTGGAAAAATTCGAGCTGTTGGGACAACTTAGTGATGTGATGAATAAAACCCGAGCACGTTGCTCAAGAACAACTGAGAATATTGCTCCTGTAGTCCAAAGTGTTGAAGAAAAACGCAAACGTCATTACACCGTATTTTGCATAAAGAGTTGGGTCTTAAGCCTTATAAAGTTCAGTTAACACAAGAACTCAAGCCGGGGGATCATCAACAACGTCTGGTCTTTGCTGATTGGGTCTTTGAAATGCATTAAAATGTTATCTCTCGAAGAGGTGATCACAATTGACCACCAGGATCTTGTGATTTAACACCTTACGACTTCTTCCTTTGGGGACACGTGAAAGATAAGTTCTACGCTAACAGCCCAGCGTTGATTCAAGACCTCAAAGATAGAATTCGTGAGGCTATCGAGGACATATGGCAGCCACTTTGCGATTTGGTTCTGGAAAATATCATGAAAAGAATATGGTCCTGTAAGCGTGGCCGTGGTGGTCATTTGGCTGATGTTCTTTTTCATTTGCGCTAATCGGTATAACCAGGTCTGTGCAGACCTCTATGGGATTTGTATGGAAATACATAGTCAGGTGTCCTAAAAGTTTCTGTTAATTAGTTTTATGCTAGCAAAAACTAAAAATTAATAACAAAACACGTCTTCTATCGTTTCGCTTGACATGCTCCAACTTTACATGAATGACAAATGGAGACAATACCGCAACTTCCATCATATTGAAAAACAAGGCTAACGGTCATCCGTTTGAGGTTCGTTTGCAAGACTAACCACCAACCATTTGATCCATGGTGTCCACTACGGATTTTTACTTATTGTAATCCAATATTTGAAATAGCTTCTGCGCTGGTTTCGATGAGTCTATGGCGGAATTCGAGATGAGAGCCACTACTTTTTTCACGTAAGGGCATATCGACATTATTGTTGTGGTTACCGAATAAAGTGCTCAATACCTCTCTGTTAGGATCCAACATCTCCTTCGATATGCAAGCTTGGTTTTAAAGCATGGTGCCTACATAGCCCAACCGTTTTGTCATCAACATCGTGGCCAAATCATATGACGGAAAAAATTTATCAGCATATATTGTTCGTTCAGAACCACAATATTTTGTTCACCAATTTCAGAACAACGTTGTCGCCTAGATTTGCCGCACGTGCTTAGTTTGCTTGTTTTCCAATATAAATTATTTCTTTCAGTAGGTAATTTGAATTGGAGTCGCACACCCACCAGATTCTTATGCAGTATTTGGGTGGTTTTTATGGAATATATTTGGTAAAGCGCTTACGGCCTCGGTAGGCAAACAATTGCTCATAAACTGTAATCTGGCCACCGGGAACATATCGATGCTCCAAGTTGTTCTTAGCATGTTGTAAACGTCGTCGATGGCGGTCGATTTACTTTCAACTATTTGAGCGAATCTTTTACTGCTATTATCATATTGAATGTACTTGAGAATCTGTTTATATGGGATAGCAGACATCGTACTCTGGAAGAAGGGGCTTCCATTGTTGCCCCACAACTCAGGAGCAGGCTGATGGTTTGACCCAAATAAACTGACAAACATAGCAATAAATGCTACGTTAACGGAGTCTGCTTAGAATTCTGCTTCATAGGTCTGCACAGACCTGATTATGACGTTTGAACCAAAATATTTGAAAATCTGGATTAAGCCGAATCTGGATCCACAATCGGTTTGATTTTTTGCTAACTCTGTCCGGAGAATGTTGGTCAAGGAAATCATGAATGGATTTGTCTCTAACACGAAAAACAATGAAGTTATACACACTTTTATATGCAAAAAGTCTGCACAGACCTGGTTGTACCTCCGAGGGTTAACGGCATACCTTCCTCTTTATTATGGGATGTTTATTTATATAAAAAAAATCCCATTTTTCTTTGAATACCAAAATAACACCTCTTGTTGGAAAACCCTGTATATATGGCAATAGCTACCTATTAGATGTCTTTGTTCCAAGACAATTTGGAGTCCAGCATGATTTCCAGATACTCTCTGTCCTGAAAGAGCCTGAGTTACGCTAGTACATTAGTGGGAAAAGAGGTATCTTTAATTTTCTCTAAAAAAACTTTGTGAAATGTATAGGTATGGTGGGAGAGTCGACAGGTGTTTCCAGAAACAGCAACAGTTTCATTATCCATATATGCAACAGTTTAACACAGCACAGAATCCAGTTCCATAAACAAGAAGTTAATCGCAAAGTTCCAAACCTCCCTGCAAAGTGCCCTGATTCCATACATTGTAGATAGTAGCAGTTCAGCGTATAGATAATGATTCTATTGATTCTAAGTGAAGTTTTATACCTAAGTAGGTCCCTATTGGTCCAAACTGAGCATTGCGGAGTGCTCCAGTTCGATAATAAGTCTGCTCATGAGGGGAACAATCGACTGGTTTATACACAGTATTTGCAAGCCGTTATAATAGACATCGGATTCACATTAAGAGTCCCTTTCAATGACCAAAAAGATCACCAGTGCATACTTTTGTGCTCGAGTGACTTTTTTACAAACCCCAAACACTAATCTAGTGCAGTCTCAACTGATTTGCTCTTCATATAGGCATGTCGAAAGACAGAAAGTCGGGCCATATATTGTAAAAATAGATATTCACAAGTAATAAAATAGCCATAATATAATGAAGTGCATTTCTATTCTCAGCTTTATGATGATAGAGTAGTTACTCCATAATCGAATTCATGATATACAAAGCCTGTTGGTGCGGGAGGCAGATAAAAAACCTAATCTGAACAGTTATTCCACTGACCGACTAAAATATGTGTGACGGCACTTGTATTCTCACAGAAGATAATAGAGCCTAAACCGGTGCAGGATGTAGCTGTAGATCTTTGGGGACGATGTGTAATATAGAATTTATAATTCAAATACTTTGAACTCGAAGTATAGTCTGCCAGAAGTAAAACCTTAGTTTTTGGATATGTATCGCTCTAAATCAATAAACTTAGCTCAGGGATTAACCCATATAAACATTTTATTGAGATCGTATTACGACTCTTATAAAAATATTCTTTTTTATGGAACTTTAGCAAAGCGAAAAAGTTATTCTAAGTTATTCTTAACACTGAGGTTTTAAGATATTAAGATTCTCAAAATTTAGTAATACTTATTTTTCACCTAATTGTATTCAGCTATAATAAAGTTTTATATTTTAAAATCAAAAAAAAAGAATTTCCATCCATTTTTCAACATTAAAAAAAAAAACTTTTAAAACCCCAATAGGTTTTATTTACAAAAACTCCCTTTTGGTGTTTCTTCCAACAATAAAATCTCCTTAGTATTTAAGTAATTCCAACACACAACAACAATCAGAAATATACTTTGATTTTCATTTTCGACTAGAGGATACCGCACTGTATAATTATAAATAAAATCATTAAATTTTGACACTTTTAATTACTTTTGCTTAATGTTTATGCTTATTTTCTTCGTGCTACAACTTTTATACTTTAGAAAACATTAAAAGCTAAATATTTGTATCTTTAGGCATTGAGATATTTTTTGTTGTTTTTTTTTTGTTTTGTTTAGTAAAAAAGATATTAAAAAATTATGACTGCCACAAACAATTGGGTTTATGCTGTTTGAAACAGTTTTCTTTTCATTGTCTTTTATTAATTCTTGTTGAATTTTAATGTTTAAAAGTGCGGTGGGTGGGTGGCCAACATAATCTCTACTCTCCTTGAACTTTTTTAATGTGTTTTTATTAATTTTTCTGCAGAACTTTCTAGCGAGCTCAACAAGGATAACAAAAGTTAAATGCATGTTTTAAATTAAAACAAAAATTAAAAATAACAAAAAAAGAAAAAAACAAGCAATTGCTTATTCCTAGTAAGTGTAAATGTAACAGAAAAATTGTACACAAAAAGTATGAGAAAATTTGTAAAAAAAAAAATCACAAAAGTCGAGTAAAGTTACTAAAAACAACAATAACAGGAAAAAACAACACATTCCACACAATGAAACTTTTCTTTACGTTTTAAGAATTTATACATTCATTTCTTTCCGCAAAAAGAAATTATCGCATATTTTATAAAACTTCTTCCTTCGCTTAATGCTCTATGCCACAGTTTTTGTTGTCTTTGTCACAATCATGTACTAAATGCAACTAAATTATGATAAACTAAGTGGAAATTGAGAAGTGGTCAAAAGCGACTGAGAATGTAGTACAAATATGAATGAGAATTTGTATGTACACAGAGAAAACAGATTCGTGATAGCAACCGAATTTGTTGCTAATAGAACGATTCGGTTGAACACATAGAATTTGTCGATTCTATCAACAGAAAGTCGGTTGATAAAGAAGAATTTCGGTTGAAATGATTAAACGTTTGTTATCTCTAAAATTTTGTAGCCACAACTGTAAAACTCGGTTAGTAAGGTAGAATCATTCGATTGGCAACAAATTCGGTTGCTACTACGAATCTGTTTTCTCTGTGTGTTTTATCAGATTACTGAAAACAGCTTGCATATATAAACTTTCCATACAAAACTTGTGTCTTTTGTAATGGAGATTTAAATCGTTCCAGAAGCTGAACATCAAAGGTATCACTCATGCCTTTTGTAAGGGAGATTTAAAGTGCTCCAAAAGCTGATTTAAAAATTTTTGAAAGGGCCAAAATAAATTTTTGAAATTAAATTACTTTGCTGGGCAGATCATTGCCATTTTTATTAAAAAATAAAATAGTTGTAGAAATACTACTTTTTTTAAAGGTTTTAAAGGAACCAAAATATAGATCAGGCGATCTTGCTGGCCAGTGCAAATCGCAAAAACGGGAGATTATGCGCCCGGGAAATGCATCCTTCAGCATATCGGTTATGGCACATGCAGTGTGTGCCGTTGCACCGTCCTGTTGGAACCACATGTTTTCCAATCCCAATTCATCAAGTTGCGGCAAAAAGAACTCGTTGATCATTGCTCCGTAGCGCTCACCATTCACAGTAACCGTTTGGCCCGCGACGTCTTCGAAGAAAAAAGTTCCGATGACTCCTCCAGCGAAAACAGCACACCATACAGTGACTTTGAGCGGGTGTAATGGCTCTTCGTGGGTTACACGCGGATTTTCAGTTCCCCAGAAGCGTAAATTTTGCTTATTTACGTACCCGCTAAGATGGTAATGGGCCTCATCACTCATGATTATTTTTGATGAAAAATCATCTTCCCCTTGGTGGTGATTAAGAATGGCTTGAGCGTATGTTAGACGCGATTGGCGGTCAGCAGCTAACAGCTGATGCACTGTCTGGACTTTGTACGGAAACATCTTCAAATCTTGTACCAAAATTCGCTGTAAAGACCGTCGACTGATACCCATTTGCGTGGCACGTCGTCTGGTCGATGTCGACGGCGCTTCCATGACATCCTCGGCTACAGCAGCAATATTCTCTGCAGAACGGCTACTCCGGGGTCTGCCACGCCTGGCAGCATCTCGTGTTGTGCCAGTCTCTTCGAGGCGAGCGGCTAAACGTCGCAGTGTTTCACCAGTAGGCGTCGGACGGCCAGGAAATCTGCGACGAAATTCACGTTGTGCCAAAGTCACCGACCGATTATTGGTCAAATAAATAGTCAGCAATATTCAGAATTCTGGAGCAGTGTAGCGTAACATTGTTTATTAACGTGTATTTTGCATGTGTTTACTACACAAATGTCAAAACAGAACTGACATTAGGGGCCAATCGCAAAATTTATAGCATTTTCTGGTAGGAGGATTACTTTTGCGCTACCTTGTATAATGGTAGTAGAAATACAACTTTTTTTAAAGATTTTAAAAAGGAAAATCTACAATTCTTTTTGAAGGAATTGGATTGCTTGAGAGGTTATTGTAATTTTTTTAAATGTTTACAAAAAATTCTTAAAAATATAAGTTTTGTATATAAATATCTTTTTTGGTAATACAGTGCAACCTCGGTATTCGCGATTAATTAAAAACAGAACCCAACATTTTATTGAAAACATTAATGTAATTTTTCAAATTAAAATCCTTTTTATTGATATACATATTATATACTAAACATTTTTAAAGAAATTGGAGAGTTGCTTTTTTAAAACTACACCTGAATCACGTAGTTCATATAGTGCTGTTGTCGGCTTATCATTTTCTAAAGCCCATTGTGTGCATAGGTTTATCGATGTTAAACAATCGTCCACTTTAATTTTGTTTTCTTCATGACCAGTATCGTATGAATCCTCCGATTCCATATCTGATAATTCCATTTGCTTCTCATTACTTTCCACATGAAATTCTTCTTGAATCCAGTTGTTAATGTCAGCATTCGTGAAAAGATGTTCCGTACCAATTTGAGCTACAAGTGTACCAATAGTAGAAAGATCTTCGTTTTCTTCCTGAATTATATTTTGTAAAAAATTTAAGGGCGTGTTATCCTCTTCACTCCATTCAGTACCAAGGCCTTCCAGGATTTTCGGACACGTAGCTGGAATCTGAACTGCATTTTTGATATTGAAGTTTTTTAGTTCGAGCTCCAAATTTGTTCCCTTCTCGCCAAGCAAGTGGGTGAGCAGTTGTTTTTCTACCCTACACCACAAGGCCAAGGACCAAGCCTATTGAAACTGGCTGAAATCGGTTTATTATTTCACATAGCCCCCATACAAATGTCCTTTCGATATTGGACTTTATCGGTCATAAATATTTAACTTATATAGGTATCTACACAAATTTTTCTCCAAATAAGTTTTATATATACGAAATTCATGTCACCAAATTTTTATATAATCGGTCCATAATTAGTCATAGCTCCCATATAAGGCCTGCTTCCGATAATCACTTTAACGAGCATAAATCTCCTTAAAATGTTGGTATACACACAAAATGCAACATAAATAACTTTCATATAGACATTAACCACATGACCAAATTTCATGGTGATCGGTCCATAATTTTTCATAGCTCCCATATAAGGCCCACTTCCGAAAATCACTCACGAATATAAATTATTGAAATTTTGAAAGAATACTGATTTTGCTCATTTACTTAGTGTAGGGTATTACATGGTCGAGCTTGACCGACCATACTTTCTTACTTGTTTTTTTAATTTAATTGGTATGTTTTAGGCTAAAATTGCGGCAAAAACTAAGCTCCCAATTAGCATGTAGTATGAAATGAATTTGACTCTGATTGTTTCTTTGCTATTATGAAATTGTTTATTAGAACCGAATATATATTTTCTATTTTTTTTTTTTTTTAGTTTATGTACACATATATTTACAGAATATACATTGTTTTACTATAAGAGAAAAATCTGTCACGTACGGTATGTCACGGTCGATATTTATTATAAAATCATCCAGATATTGTTTTTATTTAAATATGACGGATTGTAAAGGATGTACGATGACATGGAATTGCCCAGATGTCAAATCAGGCCGAAAATAAGTGGATAAATCAAGAAGTCTTATGAATGGAAACATCCTCCTTTGTAACCATTCCTTGATGTAAATTTCGGTATTTATAGAATGTTTGGTTTTTCGCCGCAACTGCATATTGCTTGCCATACCAAGAACTTTTTGGGAAATTTTGTTTGCTTTTGGGTCCGAAACTTTTCTTCAACATTCCCTCGAGCATCTGCAACAAAATAAAATTAACCCAGAAGCTGCGAAAAATTTTCCATACGTACATTTCGTCATTCATTATACAGCAGGTATATTTTTTGTATAAAACTTGACTTCAATTTCCATGCTCTGTCTTTGGCCTCTAAATTTTTGCAGAGTTCCTGTTAGGAACTTTTTGAGCCTTGTATGCTTTAAAACCTGCATTGGCTTTAACATTTCTTACTAAGTAGTCCGAGTAACTGACCTAAACGGCAGCTTTCCTACCGGAGGTGTTGGGAGCTCTTTTAAAAATGCTTTCTATTTTTTGGCTTTAGAAACATCATGTGGACCATTCCATCTACCTGAACCAGGTTTTATATCAACGGACAAGTTCTCCCGGTACTGTTTTATAACATTGGTAACAGTTTGATTGTTTGGCCAACTTTTTGTAGGACCAAGTTGGGTTTCGTTAAAAATATTTAATAATTTTAGTACGCACTTTTTTCTGGTCACTCATTTTAATCAGATTAACGACAAATGAACATAATTGACATTAAACATAACATGCTTTACAAAGGTAATTTGATAAACAAAAAAATCAAATAATACTTGGGTTAAAAGTTTTAATGAAAAATGTATGTTAAGAATTTTACGATCTCAGTCCTTACTCTGTTTCTTGCTTGAGGTTAATAAAGAATTATGTTTAGCCAAAAGCGAAATATTAACCAATTATCTTCTATCTTCTTCTTCTATATAAATAAAAATCAATTGTCGTTCGTTGGTAATTGCATCAGTTGAGAACGGCTAGACCGATTTGGACAATTTTTTTACTGAAATGTTCGTCATAGTCCAACTTAGGTTTTTACGGAAAGAAAAATTGACCACGCCCACTTTTACGCCCACTTTTTTCCATTTATCTAAAATCGGAAAACGGCTGCACCGATATGGCTAATCTTTTATTTAAATGATCGTAGTAATCTAATTTAAGTTTTTACTGAAAGAAAAATTTACCACGCCCACTTTTACGCCCACTTTTTTCCATTTATCTAAAATCGGAAAACGGCTGCACCGATATGGCTAATCTTTTATTTAAATGATCGTAGTAATCTAATTTAAGTTTTTACTGAAAGAAAAATTTACCACGCCCACTTTTACGCCCACTTTTTTCCATTTATCTAAAATCGGAAAACGGCTGCACCGATATGGCTAATCTTTTATTTAAATGATCGTAGTAATCTAATTTAAGTTTTTACTGAAAGAAAAATTTACCACGCCCACTTTTACGCCCACTTTTTTCGATTTATCTAAAATCGGAAAACGGCTGCACCGATTTGTCAAATTCTCCTTATTTTTCGGCTTATTTGTAAGTAAAGTTTTTGCTGGGATATTCTTATGTTGTAAATAACTCATTTGTTATTACTTTTGTATTGTTTCGCGATTTGTCCGAAAATACCGTTACTTTTTTATTTACATTCCAATTTATTTGTGCAAATGTTGATTGACTGCTTATTGTCAAATTGTTGATCAAATTAATCGGTGGACGAAAAATAAAATAAGTGCAATTGTTAATTGTGAATTAAAAAAAGTTTAAAGTGTTTCTAAAAAAGTTAACTAACGGTGATAAGTTTTTTTTTGAATTAAGATTCCATTGTAAGTACATTGCAATCAATTCATTAATTGAAATAAGTTAAATCGTGTTACCTCAAACAAATTTATAGATTAACCTACTATAGACTGTGGGTTTTGAAGTTATAAACGGTTAAAAGGTAAGAGCAAAGTCAATAAATTCTATCGCATTGTAATGCCGCCAATAAGAAGGAGCAATTTAGGTCGCAGAACTCGCAATGCTTCAAATCAAGCGTATTTTCGATCTAATCAAACTGCGGAACAACTCGAAGAGCGAAATGAAATTGAACGAAATCGATTATCACAAACACGTTTTGCACGTACACAAGAAGAAAGAGAATATGCAAACGAAGTAGATATGCATCGAATGAGACACAATCGTTCTATAGAATCCAACCGAGTGATAATTAATTCAAATGTACGTGCAAGAAGAGAAACAAATGTTGCGTTAAATACTCATCGAGCTGCATTTCATTACAACAGGACAGTCGATTACAGTGCAGACCATTCCGTTGCTATTGGTTCGATGAGCGTTGTGTGCCCACATTGTAAGGCATTGAAATATAAAAATGAAACTCCTGGATTGTGTTGCGCAAGTGGCAAAGTGAAATTGACACCGTTGATTCCACCACCAGAGCCATTGCTCTCATTGGTTTCTGGAACAGGAGCTCATTCCAAGCATTTCCTAACACAAATCCAGAACTACAACAATTGTTTCCAAATGACTTCATTTGGCGCAACAAATGTGATTCGGGATAATTTCATGCCTACTTTCAAGGTAATTTCACCACTTACAGCATTTTATTTTGTTTTCTTATGTAAATTAAACATTACAGATTCAAGGTCAAATATATCATCGAGCAGGTTCGCTTTTGCCAGTTCCGGGTGCTGACTATAAATTTCTGCAGATTTACTTCATGGGCAATGCTCCACAAGAAGTAGAACAGCGTTGTGCACACAACAGTTCGGTAAAAAGACCAATTGTTGAGCAACTGCAAACTTTTTTCCATCAACACAATCAATTGATTGCATTGTTCAAAACCGCACTAGACCACATGCCCTCTGATAATCACAAAATTGTTATCAGAGCCGATAAGACTCCTACGGGAGAACACGCAAGACGTTTCAATGCACCAACAATTGATGATGTCGCCATTGTCGTCGTTGGTGAAAATTTGGAATCACGTGATATCGTTCTACATCGACGAAATAATCAGCAGCAGCGTGTGTACGAAACTCACCGATCATA
This sequence comes from Calliphora vomitoria, assembly GCA_942486065.2. Taxonomy (NCBI): domain Eukaryota; kingdom Metazoa; phylum Arthropoda; class Insecta; order Diptera; family Calliphoridae; genus Calliphora; species Calliphora vomitoria. The sequence goes on along the minus strand of OW818030.2, from coordinate 107,662,913 downwards.
TGATGCGTTACAATATCCAATCATATTTTGGCAAGGTGAAGACGGTTATCATTTCTCGATCAAAATGATAAATCCGCTTACAGGTGAATATCAAATCTATATTTTTTCTATTATAAGATCAATTAATTTTATTGACGCGAAAATTAATGTACAGGCGCTGAAACAAACAAAAAAGTAAGTTCAATGAACTATTATGCATTTCGACTGATGGTTCGTGAAAATGAGGACAATCACATATTGAAATGTCGTCGTCTTTTCCACCAATATGCTGTCGATATGTATGTAAAAATAGAAACAGAAAGATTGACATTCATTAGATTGAACCAGAAAAAACTGCGTTCCGAAGAGTACATACACCTTCGAGATGCCATAAATGTGGACGGGAACGCACACAATATCGGCCGGATGACGATTCTCCCAGCAACGTACGTCGGAAGTCCTCGCCATATGCATGAATATGCTCAGGATGCTATAACCTACGTTCGACACTACGGTACAGCAGATTTATTCATAACTTTCACTTGCAATCCACAGTGGATAGAAATTCGGCAAGAATTATTCCCTGGCCAATCACCCATCGATCGCCATGACGTCACCGCGAGAGTCTTCAAACAAAAATTAAAATCACTGATGGATTTCATTGTGAAGTATCGCGTGTTCGGTGAGACGCGCTGCTGGATGTATTCAGTAGAGTGGCAAAAACGCGGACTACCACACGCGCATATCCTCATTTGGTTGATTGAGAAGATAAGACCGAATGAAATCGATGATGTGATATCAGCTGAAATTCCTGATGAAGTAGAAGATCCAGGCTTGCACGAGGTTGTTACTAAAAACATGATTCATGGTCCCTGTGGATCATTAAATATCCTTTCTCCGTGTATGGTCGACGGCAAATGTTCGAAGCGTTATCCAAGGCCATTAGTAGCTGAAACAATTACCGGAAATGATGGTTACCCACTGTATCGTCGCCGTTCAATTGCTGACAATGGAAGATCAACAATGGTGAAAGTGAATCAGCAGGACATTCAAATTGATAACCGTTGGATTGTTCCGTATTCGCCACTACTCTCCAAAACATTCAAAGCACATATCAACGTCGAATCTTGCCATTCCGTGAAATCCATCAAATACATCTGCAAATATGTGACCAAAGGTAGTGACATGGCTGTGATTGGAGTTAGTGCGGAGAATTCCATCGATGAAGTCACTCAATTTCAAATGGGCCGCTATGTTATTAGTAACGAAGCAATTTGGCGCATTTTTTCATTTAGCATTCATGAAAGACATCCTTCTGTTATTCATTTAGCCGTACATTTGGAAAATGGTCAAAGAGTGTACTTTACTGAGGAGAATGTATTACGAGTTGATCGACCGCCACCTACAACATTGACCAGATTTTTTGAAATGTGCAGGAACGATGAATTTGCCCGAACGTAACTATACTCCGAAATGCCAAGATATTATACTTGGAATCAATCGACAAAGAAATTTCAACGACGGAAACAAGGAAATCCTGTTCCAGGTTTCCCCAATTTATTTTCCACCAACGCATTAGGTCGTATTTACACAGTTCATCCAAGAAACGATGAGTGTTTCTATTTGCGTTTGCTATTAGTCAACGTTCGTGGCCCAACATCATTCCAAGATTTGAGAACTATAAATGGTGAATTGTGTGACACGTATAGAGAAGAATGTCAACGCTTGCGATTGTTGGAGAATGACGCTCATTGGGAATGCACCCTCGAAGATGCTGTGCTTTCATCAAATGCTCATCAAATACGAACACTGTTTTCGATAATTGTTTCAACATGCTGCCCATCCAAACCGACTGATTTATGGAGCAAATACAAAGATGCCATGTGTGATGATATTTTGCATCAGGTGCGTATTAGAACATCAAATCCAAATTTGCAACTGAATGAGGAAATTTACAACGAGGCTTTGATTTTAATTGAGGACATGTGCTTGATGATGGCGAACAAGGTATTGTCTGAGTTAGGCATGGCAGCTACCAATCGACCGATGCACGACGTATTTAATCAAGAGTTGCGACGCGAAATACAATATGATTGCGATGCCTTGAAGGAATTAGTACGAACAAACGTTCCACTGTTGAATCGACAACAAAAATATGCATACGACACTCTTATGAAAGTTGTGAAAGATGGAACTGGAGGAATTTTTTTTTTGGATGCTCCCGGTGGAACTGGAAAAACTTTTTTGATTGCGTTGATTTTGGCCACGATACGCTCGCAGAATGATATTGCACTTGCACTTGCTTCATCAGGAATTGCAGCTACGTTGTTGGAAGGCGGTCGTACTGCCCATTCAGCACTCAAGTTGCCATTGAAGTTGCACATCAATGAAAATCCAACATGCAACATTTCCAAGAACAGTGCAATGGCCAAAGTTTTGCAGCAAAGCAAACTAATCGTTTGGGATGAGTGTACAATGGCGCATAAAAAGTCTTTGGAGGCATTAGATAAAACTTTGCAAGATTTACGAAACAATCAAAGCCGTTTTGGTGGTGCAATGATTCTGTTGGCAGGGGATTTTCGGCAAACATTGCCAGTGATTCCACGGTCAACGCCAGCCGATGAACTTAGTGCATGTTTGAAGTCGTCCGTTTTGTGGAAACACTTCAAGAAACTCAAATTGACTGTGAACATGCGTGTCGAGCTGCAGAACGATCAATCTGGAGAAGCATTTTCCAAACAATTGCTGGACATTGGCAACGGCAAAATCCCGGTTGACATTTCGACCGGTTGCATTCAATTTCCCCCCGGTTTCTGTCAGTTCACCGAATCAAAATCCGAGCTAATCCGAAAGGTATTTCCAAACATTGCACAAAATTACAAAAATCATGATTGGTTGAGCGAACGTGCTATATTGGCTGCGAAAAACATTGATGTCGACGAATTGAATTTTAAGATTCAAGGTGAAATTGCTGTCGAATTGATGACGTACAAATCGGTGGATTCCGTTACTTCCCAAAATGATGTTGTCAACTATCCAACCGAGTTTTTAAACTCGCTGGAATTACCCGGATTACCGCCTCACAATCTCCAACTGAAAGTCGGATCGGTAATCATAATGTTACGAAACATAAACCAACCACGTCTTTGTAATGGCACCCGACTTGCGGTAAAAAAACCTGATGAACAACGTCATCGAAGCAACAATACTTAAAGGAAAGTACAAAGGAGAAGACGTTTTGATACCACGGATCCCAATGGCTCTGACCGACATGCCATTCGATTTTAAACGATTGCAGTTTCCGGTACGGCTTGCATTCGCTATGACAATTAATAAATCTCAAGGGCAGTCATTGCGTGTTTGCGGCATTAACCTTGAAAATCCATGCTTCTCGCATGGTCAATTGTATGTCGCCTGTTCCCGTGTCGGAACACCATCAGCATTATTTATTTACGCGCCAGGCAACAAAACTAAAAATGTCGTGTATCATAAAGCATTGCAATGAAGGAAACTACGATATCACTGCAAAGCAACAGAAAAAAGTATTTCTTTATTTTAATTGGTTCCTGAACATCGATCTTTCAATCAAAATGTAAATATAACACCATATATTGTACATATTTTCAAATCAAATGTAATTTAAACACACCTCAAACCTACATAAATAAAAATTATCATTTAAAAGTACGTTGTTTGTCTCTTTTTACTATTTTTTCATAATTCAAACAGCTTCTCACAAATTCACAAATCGAACACAAACATTTTTTCTAATATATGGACAGGACAACGTCTGTCGGGTCAGCTAGTTAAGTATATAAATTGTTAAATGGCATTCGTTATAATAGGAATAAAAGAGAAACTCTGTTGAAAATCTTCTATATAAATAAAAATCAATTGTCGTTCGTTGGTAATTGCATCAGTTGAGAACGGCTAGACCGATTTGGACAATTTTTTTACTGAAATGTTCGTCATAGTCCAACTTAGGTTTTTACGGAAAGAAAAATTGACCACGCCCACTTTTACGCCCACTTTTTTCCATTTATCTAAAATCGGAAAACGGCTGCACCGATATGGCTAATCTTTTATTTAAATGATCGTAGTAATCTAATTTAAGTTTTTACTGAAAGAAAAATTTACCACGCCCACTTTTACGCCCACTTTTTTCCATTTATCTAAAATCGGAAAACGGCTGCACCGATATGGCTAATCTTTTATTTAAATGATCGTAGTAATCTAATTTAAGTTTTTACTGAAAGAAAAATTTACCACGCCCACTTTTACGCCCACTTTTTTCCATTTATCTAAAATCGGAAAACGGCTGCACCGATATGGCTAATCTTTTATTTAAATGATCGTAGTAATCTAATTTAAGTTTTTACTGAAAGAAAAATTTACCACGCCCACTTTTACGCCCACTTTTTTCGATTTATCTAAAATCGGAAAACGGCTGCACCGATTTGTCAAATTCTCCTTATTTTTCGGCTTATTTGTAAGTAAAGTTTTTGCTGGGATATTCTTATGTTGTAAATAACTCATTTGTTATTACTTTTGTATTGTTTCGCGATTTGTCCGAAAATACCGTTACTTTTTTATTTACATTCCAATTTATTTGTGCAAATGTTGATTGACTGCTTATTGTCAAATTGTTGATCAAATTAATCGGTGGACGAAAAATAAAATAAGTGCAATTGTTAATTGTGAATTAAAAAAAGTTTAAAGTGTTTCTAAAAAAGTTAACTAACGGTGATAAGTTTTTTTTTGAATTAAGATTCCATTGTAAGTACATTGCAATCAATTCATTAATTGAAATAAGTTAAATCGTGTTACCTCAAACAAATTTATAGATTAACCTACTATAGACTGTGGGTTTTGAAGTTATAAACGGTTAAAAGGTAAGAGCAAAGTCAATAAATTCTATCGCATTGTAATGCCGCCAATAAGAAGGAGCAATTTAGGTCGCAGAACTCGCAATGCTTCAAATCAAGCGTATTTTCGATCTAATCAAACTGCGGAACAACTCGAAGAGCGAAATGAAATTGAACGAAATCGATTATCACAAACACGTTTTGCACGTACACAAGAAGAAAGAGAATATGCAAACGAAGTAGATATGCATCGAATGAGACACAATCGTTCTATAGAATCCAACCGAGTGATAATTAATTCAAATGTACGTGCAAGAAGAGAAACAAATGTTGCGTTAAATACTCATCGAGCTGCATTTCATTACAACAGGACAGTCGATTACAGTGCAGACCATTCCGTTGCTATTGGTTCGATGAGCGTTGTGTGCCCACATTGTAAGGCATTGAAATATAAAAATGAAACTCCTGGATTGTGTTGCGCAAGTGGCAAAGTGAAATTGACACCGTTGATTCCACCACCAGAGCCATTGCTCTCATTGGTTTCTGGAACAGGAGCTCATTCCAAGCATTTCCTAACACAAATCCAGAACTACAACAATTGTTTCCAAATGACTTCATTTGGCGCAACAAATGTGATTCGGGATAATTTCATGCCTACTTTCAAGGTAATTTCACCACTTACAGCATTTTATTTTGTTTTCTTATGTAAATTAAACATTACAGATTCAAGGTCAAATATATCATCGAGCAGGTTCGCTTTTGCCAGTTCCGGGTGCTGACTATAAATTTCTGCAGATTTACTTCATGGGCAATGCTCCACAAGAAGTAGAACAGCGTTGTGCACACAACAGTTCGGTAAAAAGACCAATTGTTGAGCAACTGCAAACTTTTTTCCATCAACACAATCAATTGATTGCATTGTTCAAAACCGCACTAGACCACATGCCCTCTGATAATCACAAAATTGTTATCAGAGCCGATAAGACTCCTACGGGAGAACACGCAAGACGTTTCAATGCACCAACAATTGATGATGTCGCCATTGTCGTCGTTGGTGAAAATTTGGAATCACGTGATATCGTTCTACATCGACGAAATAATCAGCAGCAGCGTGTGTACGAAACTCACCGATCATATGATGCGTTACAATATCCAATCATATTTTGGCAAGGTGAAGACGGTTATCATTTCTCGATCAAAATGATAAATCCGCTTACAGGTGAATATCAAATCTATATTTTTTCTATTATAAGATCAATTAATTTTATTGACGCGAAAATTAATGTACAGGCGCTGAAACAAACAAAAAAGTAAGTTCAATGAACTATTATGCATTTCGACTGATGGTTCGTGAAAATGAGGACAATCACATATTGAAATGTCGTCGTCTTTTCCACCAATATGCTGTCGATATGTATGTAAAAATAGAAACAGAAAGATTGACATTCATTAGATTGAACCAGAAAAAACTGCGTTCCGAAGAGTACATACACCTTCGAGATGCCATAAATGTGGACGGGAACGCACACAATATCGGCCGGATGACGATTCTCCCAGCAACGTACGTCGGAAGTCCTCGCCATATGCATGAATATGCTCAGGATGCTATAACCTACGTTCGACACTACGGTACAGCAGATTTATTCATAACTTTCACTTGCAATCCACAGTGGATAGAAATTCGGCAAGAATTATTCCCTGGCCAATCACCCATCGATCGCCATGACGTCACCGCGAGAGTCTTCAAACAAAAATTAAAATCACTGATGGATTTCATTGTGAAGTATCGCGTGTTCGGTGAGACGCGCTGCTGGATGTATTCAGTAGAGTGGCAAAAACGCGGACTACCACACGCGCATATCCTCATTTGGTTGATTGAGAAGATAAGACCGAATGAAATCGATGATGTGATATCAGCTGAAATTCCTGATGAAGTAGAAGATCCAGGCTTGCACGAGGTTGTTACTAAAAACATGATTCATGGTCCCTGTGGATCATTAAATATCCTTTCTCCGTGTATGGTCGACGGCAAATGTTCGAAGCGTTATCCAAGGCCATTAGTAGCTGAAACAATTACCGGAAATGATGGTTACCCACTGTATCGTCGCCGTTCAATTGCTGACAATGGAAGATCAACAATGGTGAAAGTGAATCAGCAGGACATTCAAATTGATAACCGTTGGATTGTTCCGTATTCGCCACTACTCTCCAAAACATTCAAAGCACATATCAACGTCGAATCTTGCCATTCCGTGAAATCCATCAAATACATCTGCAAATATGTGACCAAAGGTAGTGACATGGCTGTGATTGGAGTTAGTGCGGAGAATTCCATCGATGAAGTCACTCAATTTCAAATGGGCCGCTATGTTATTAGTAACGAAGCAATTTGGCGCATTTTTTCATTTAGCATTCATGAAAGACATCCTTCTGTTATTCATTTAGCCGTACATTTGGAAAATGGTCAAAGAGTGTACTTTACTGAGGAGAATGTATTACGAGTTGATCGACCGCCACCTACAACATTGACCAGATTTTTTGAAATGTGCAGGAACGATGAATTTGCCCGAACGTTACTATACTCCGAAATGCCAAGATATTATACTTGGAATCAATCGACAAAGAAATTTCAACGACGGAAACAAGGAAATCCTGTTCCAGGTTTCCCCAATTTATTTTCCACCAACGCATTAGGTCGTATTTACACAGTTCATCCAAGAAACGATGAGTGTTTCTATTTGCGTTTGCTATTAGTCAACGTTCGTGGCCCAACATCATTCCAAGATTTGAGAACTATAAATGGTGAATTGTGTGACACGTATAGAGAAGAATGTCAACGCTTGCGATTGTTGGAGAATGACGCTCATTGGGAATGCACCCTCGAAGATGCTGTGCTTTCATCAAATGCTCATCAAATACGAACACTGTTTTCGATAATTGTTTCAACATGCTGCCCATCCAAACCGACTGATTTATGGAGCAAATACAAAGATGCCATGTGTGATGATATTTTGCATCAGGTGCGTATTAGAACATCAAATCCAAATTTGCAACTGAATGAGGAAATTTACAACGAGGCTTTGATTTTAATTGAGGACATGTGCTTGATGATGGCGAACAAGGTATTGTCTGAGTTAGGCATGGCAGCTACCAATCGACCGATGCACGACGTATTTAATCAAGAGTTGCGACGCGAAATACAATATGATTGCGATGCCTTGAAGGAATTAGTACGAACAAACGTTCCACTGTTGAATCGACAACAAAAATATGCATACGACACTCTTATGAAAGTTGTGAAAGATGGAACTGGAGGAATTTTTTTTTGGATGCTCCCGGTGGAACTGGAAAAACTTTTTTGATTGCGTTGATTTTGGCCACGATACGCTCGCAGAATGATATTGCACTTGCACTTGCTTCATCAGGAATTGCAGCTACGTTGTTGGAAGGCGGTCGTACTGCCCATTCAGCACTCAAGTTGCCATTGAAGTTGCACATCAATGAAAATCCAACATGCAACATTTCCAAGAACAGTGCAATGGCCAAAGTTTTGCAGCAAAGCAAACTAATCGTTTGGGATGAGTGTACAATGGCGCATAAAAAGTCTTTGGAGGCATTAGATAAAACTTTGCAAGATTTACGAAACAATCAAAGCCGTTTTGGTGGTGCAATGATTCTGTTGGCAGGGGATTTTCGGCAAACATTGCCAGTGATTCCACGGTCAACGCCAGCCGATGAACTTAGTGCATGTTTGAAGTCGTCCGTTTTGTGGAAACACTTCAAGAAACTCAAATTGACTGTGAACATGCGTGTCGAGCTGCAGAACGATCAATCTGGAGAAGCATTTTCCAAACAATTGCTGGACATTGGCAACGGCAAAATCCCGGTTGACATTTCGACCGGTTGCATTCAATTTCCCCCCGGTTTCTGTCAGTTCACCGAATCAAAATCCGAGCTAATCCGAAAGGTATTTCCAAACATTGCACAAAATTACAAAAATCATGATTGGTTGAGCGAACGTGCTATATTGGCTGCGAAAAACATTGATGTCGACGAATTGAATTTTAAGATTCAAGGTGAAATTGCTGTCGAATTGATGACGTACAAATCGGTGGATTCCGTTACTTCCCAAAATGATGTTGTCAACTATCCAACCGAGTTTTTAAACTCGCTGGAATTACCCGGATTACCGCCTCACAATCTCCAACTGAAAGTCGGATCGGTAATCATAATGTTACGAAACATAAACCAACCACGTCTTTGTAATGGCACCCGACTTGCGGTAAAAAAACCTGATGAACAACGTCATCGAAGCAACAATACTTAAAGGAAAGTACAAAGGAGAAGACGTTTTGATACCACGGATCCCAATGGCTCTGACCGACATGCCATTCGATTTTAAACGATTGCAGTTTCCGGTACGGCTTGCATTCGCTATGACAATTAATAAATCTCAAGGGCAGTCATTGCGTGTTTGCGGCATTAACCTTGAAAATCCATGCTTCTCGCATGGTCAATTGTATGTCGCCTGTTCCCGTGTCGGAACACCATCAGCATTATTTATTTACGCGCCAGGCAACAAAACTAAAAATGTCGTGTATCATAAAGCATTGCAATGAAGGAAACTACGATATCACTGCAAAGCAACAGAAAAAAGTATTTCTTTATTTTAATTGGTTCCTGAACATCGATCTTTCAATCAAAATGTAAATATAACACCATATATTGTACATATTTTCAAATCAAATGTAATTTAAACACACCTCAAACCTACATAAATAAAAATTATCATTTAAAAGTACGTTGTTTGTCTCTTTTTACTATTTTTTCATAATTCAAACAGCTTCTCACAAATTCACAAATCGAACACAAACATTTTTTCTAATATATGGACAGGACAACGTCTGTCGGGTCAGCTAGTTTTAAATAAAATATCTTCTGCGTAAACTAGTCTTTCTAACAATCGATATATAATATCAATTGTAATATCATAATATTTAGTAGTCTTACTTGTTTATATCATCATATTTAGGTGGAGGGTATTTAAGATTCGGCAAGGCCGAACATAGTACATTTACTGTTTTTGTTTATTATAAGACATTTTGTACATTTTTTTCCTAATGATGCTGCACAATGGAGTACCAAAATATCGGAAATAAATAACAAATTAAAAACGTTGTAAATCTGAACTAAGTTCAAAGAATTAAAATTACCCATTAAAGTCGAATAAATTGGCTGAAAAACGGTTTTACCCAAATATAAAAAAGTAGCAGAAATACTACTTTTTGAAAAAAGTCTTAATAAGAAAAATATATTATTTTTTGTATACACATAACCTTTTGGGCTATAGTTTTGCAATTTTTTAGCTTTTTAATATACAAAAATATTAGTAGAAATACTACTTTTTTAAAAAAGTCTTAAAAAATTCATAATATGAATGTTTTAAATTAAAATACGTTGCTGGACAGATTTTAGCAATTCTCTAAGGTTTTTAGTAAAAAATAAAATGGTAGTATATTTGCTACATATTTGAAAAAGGCTAAAACAGGACAAATTATTAATTTTTCTATATTATTGTGCTTCTAAAATCCCTAAATGTTATTATCTAAACTACACTAAAACTGAGAATGCCATACCAACCATAGGTAGCGTAGAAAAAGAACTATGTATAGAGGAAAAAACACTCTACGGAAATACTACATGCACAACAAGAGGAACAACGAAATGTTAATATAGAATTGTTTCCGTTTTAATTAGTTGACACATGCATAAACACCCAAAGCTGTGAGTGGTTGGGTGAGCTTTAATGCCACAGCAAACTCTATAATGTTGTTGTGACAAGTGGCAGGAGGGAAATAACAATAACAAAACAACAAATAACAATAACTAAAGCGTGAAAATGCACAAAAACATCAACAACTATGAAAAGGACTAAAGAAAACACACGCACGCGATTGCTTGAGTGTGTGAGTAAATAAAAAATAAAAGTGTAACAAAAAGTTTTACCGAAAACAAAAACATAATTTTAATGAAAATGTCAGTAAAAAGCTAACAAAAAAAACATAATTTTCTACATGAATAAAAAGTGAACTAAAGGTGTTCAATTAAAGACAAGTATAAAGAAAATATATTTTTTTTGTTCAATTCATTTTCTTAATAACATTTCATTACATTCAGGAATATATTAACACTTTTAAAATCAATGATTTTTGAATAAAACTTTTTATTGCAACAAAAATAATTGTTCTGTTGCACTTGCATCCTTTTATCTTTTTTCTGCTGCTGTAATTGTTCCCCGCATTGAAAAAACAACAACCCTTTTATTGAGGTATTTGCAAAAGTGCCAGTTAAATTTATGGCCTGACATAAAACCGAGAATTTTATCTAATGTTTATGCGAGTAAGTATAACTTTGGTATTTGCAACACTTTATTTTAAATACTGTATGGTTTAGATTTAAGGACTCTTTATGAGGGTAATGACTTTTGGGCAATTATAAAAATTTATTACGATAAACAGAGATAAGTGCTGTGATGTTAATAAAATACTTATATTACAAAAAAAGTACATTGAAGAGCTATATAATGAGTGATGATAATGAGAAAATTTCTGAGGCTATAGAATAATATGAAAATTAGTAACTTTATTCTGCGGCATTCATTCTTTTTTTAAGTTGTTCCTAAATATTTGAATTTGCCGCTATTAGTGCAGTTAAGTGTTGCTAACAGAAAACAAAGCTGTTCTGAAAATGATCACAATCAGTATTGCTGTGGTATTTAAATTGTTTAAGACAATAGAAGCTGAAAGATCCACAATTGATGTTTCTATAAATACTAAAAGATCCACAATTGAATACAAAATATAAGCTAAACATAAAAATGAGGGATTTACAATAGATTGCATATATTTTGAAAGTGGTTTTTGTTTTCAATAACTTATATATCATTTTGAAGGGTACATATCTATCATTCATTTTCACTTAGTTGTTAAACATTATACTGTTAACAACAAAGTATTTTTTTGTTTCGTAAATGTCGAATTTTGTACCAACAAGCGTCATATGCGAAAAGTTTTGCTTTACTTCTTTAATTATAAAAAAAGAGCCACTGAAGCACACCGATTGCTGAGAGATGGTTTGTGGCGTTCAGAGGTGGTGATTCTGACACGGAAGACAAAGATCGCCCAGGCTAGACAAAAAAGTTTGCCTTACGATTCCTACAAGAGCATAGAAATTGGCAACCATACGAATTGAAGCTGAGAGACATTGAATGACGATTTTTGCATGTCCGAAATGATGCTTGAACGCTATAAAAGAAAATCATTTTTGCACCGAATCATTACTTGCGATAAAAAATGGATCCATTACAATAACCCGAAGCATAAATGATCATATGTGGAGCCCGGACAACCAGCCGAATCGACATCAAAGTTAAATATCCATGGAGCTACGGTAATTCTCTGTATTTTGTGAAAGCAAAAATGTCCTATCTATTATGAGCTGATGAAATCTGGTCAGAGAGTCTGTACCGAATGCAACTGATTCGTTTGAAGCGATTATTGACCTAAAAGCAGCCAGACATGAAACCGTAATATTCCATCATGACATGTTGCAATACTTGTTAAGAAGGAATTGGTTGGGAAGTTTAGTCTCACCCGCTTTATAGTCCAGACCGCGCCCCACCCGACTCTTATTTGTTTCGATCGATGCATAACGCTCTCTATGGGATACGCTTCAAGATGAACAGTTCTTTTGGCTCGGAATCTATATGTTGCTAGTAAGATAGGAAAAGGTCATGACTAACAATGGCCAAAACTTTGAATTAATTTATATTGTACAAATCTTTAAAAATAAAAGCTAAAAATTTTAATAAATCTCACATTTTTAAGTCATACAACCAATATAAAAAGATGTACGATTGAAACTAAAGTTAAAGTAATAAACGATCTGCGATTGAAGCCTAAATCTAAACATAAAAAGAAGCACAATTGAATATATAAAGATCTTGAATTGAATATAAAAGTAAGTATAAAGTGATCCACGATTGAACATAAAAAGATCCACGAATAAAGCTAAACTTAAAGTAAAAAAAGATCCACGATTAAAGATTTTTATAGATACATCGGAACATAAATCGGAGCTGTGGCCTATTATGGACCTTTATTCACAAAATTCAGTAGTACGATTTTTAGATATTCCTAACAGGAGAGGACCTTATATGGGAGCTATGGACCTTATATAAAAAATCTTGTAGTATGATTCTTGGATACAAATTACTGATCGGTGTAAAATTTTGTTTCAGCACGGATTTTTTTTTTTTTTTTTATATTTGTGTAGTTTTATGTGTTTTTCGGAAGTGGTTCTTATATAGCGGTTATGACCAATTATGGGCCGATCATCTTAAAATTTTGTACAGTGATTTCTATGTATATAGGTATTATTTGTGTAGAATTTTAGCATGCAAAATATATGTATAAGAGATTTATAAGTACTTAGCTGATTTTCGGAAGTGAACCTTATATGGAAGCTATGGTCAAATTTGGACCGATATTCATGAAAGCCTATAATATGATCTTTAAATATAAATTACGGATCTGTGTAAGATTTTGGTTTGATAATGATATTTTTTAGATATTTATGCAGGTGAATGTGTTTTTAGGAAGTGGTCCTTATATGGAAGCTATAACCAGTTATGGAGCGATTTTCATAGAATTAGGTACAGCGGTTTCAGTATGTATAGGTATTATTTTTTACGATTTTCAACTTAATAGCGATATTTATGCATATTAAAATGATTTTCGGAAGTGAACCTTATATGGGGGCTACGGTCAAATATGGGCTGATCCACGAACAAAAATTGGGGTTGTGATTTCTTTTAGCACGAAACTTATTTCTGCTGAATTTTATATGGATACTGCAATTCTGTAGGCATTTGTAGACCATAGCTCCATATTTCGGGAAGAAATTTGTATGGGGGCTAGGAGAAATCATGGACCGATTATTATAATTTTCACCAAACTTAGTCCTTTTATCATGAAAATAACGTGTGTAAAGTTTTATGGAGTTATCTGCAATATATTTACAAAAATAATAAAAAATGTGTTAAAATTATCAATTTGTTTAGGTTGTCTCACATTTTGGTTCATAACTCTGGTTCTACTAAAGCGATTTTGCTTATTTTCAATACCAAACTACTTAGGAGAACAATAAATATTTTTTTTTGCAAGTCTACCAAGTTTGTTCATCTATTTTGGACGTGAGCGTGTTTTACACAGACGGACATGGCTCAATCGACTTCGAATTTTATAAGGATCAATAATATATACACTTTGTTGGGTCTTAGATGATTATTTCTCAATGTTACACACGGAATGACAAACATTCACCTCTCATGGTGGTGGAGAGTATAAAAATTCCACAATTAAAGCAAAAATGAATGTAAGAAAATATCCACGATTAAAGCTAAAATTTAAGTAAAAAAAGATCCACGAGGAAAGCTAAAATTAAAGTTAGAAAAAAGCTAAAATTTAAGTATAAAAAAAGATCCATGATTTAAGTAAAAAGTGATCCACGATTAAAGCTAAAATTATAGCAAATAAAAGTACGCACGTTTCTAGCTAAAATTAAAGTATGAATCATTTTTAATCTTATCTATTTTTCATTTTCCGGTATCAGAAGCAATTGTTTGAGTTTACCAGGTTCCAAGTCTAGTATATTTTGTATTCTGGCTTTACATATAATAAATAAGAAGTTGTATTTAGTTTGAAATATACAAAATAATGCTTTTTTGTTCAATTTATATTTGAAATCACCAATAAATTAAAATCTGTATTTTAAATCATTTTCAGTAGTAAGATTCTTATTTAAACCAATACAATATGACATTTTTATAAAAAATAACAAACATATAAATTATATGCTTTTTAATTTGTTTATTTGTGGCATATTGTGCAATATATTATTCACACATACAACAAAATAAATCGACTAGAATATAACACCTATACAAACACATGTATATAACATAGATAGATACATCTATATATATAGATAAATATATGTGTATAGGGATACACGTAACCGCAGGATATTATTGTTTCATAGCATTTTCTAAAATAACTTTGTTATCTTTTAATTTGATTTGAAAACAATTTCAACTATACAAAACAACATTACAACTGAGGTGAATTGAAGTGAATGGTGTGATATAAAATCAAATAGAATACAATATTTTACTTATACTTATTTAGTCGTTTAGTTCCAACACTATACAATATTTTAGTTTTCAACCATTTCATGCACGTAGCCAGAGGTTTTATTTATTTTATTTGAACCATATTTTTAGTTCCTTTTTTATTATTTTTTTTTTTTTTGCTAATTTACTCTTTGCTGTTAAAGGGCGACAATAACAGCAGAAATTGTGAAAATGAAGTGAAGAAAAAACTAATATTTTGCCATATTGATATTCAACTTTTTCATTTATTTTTCTTATTGAAAATCTTTGCCAACTAAAACTTACTTTAGTAATAAAAAGAATATATAAATTAATATTTATTGTACCCACTCCGCTCTGTATTTACCGGGTAGATTAGAGTAAAAGAAATTGGGGAAAAAACAACAGCAACAACAACCATTTATTAAACTGCAAAATATTTTTATTTTTATTTTAGTTTTTCGTGATTTTTGTTATTTTTCTGTTATTTTTTGTTTGATGTTTCGTTCCACGTCAGCATTTTCAATAATAAAAGAAAAAACCCATTAGCCACATTTGTGGTCAGAATATGAAAAATTATAGTAAAACCCTTCAAAATATAAATACTCACACATATGAAGATATGCAGCATATTTACACTTAAGTAGTCGGAAACCTGCAGTTTTAAAGGTTGTATTCGTGAAGTTTGCTCTATTTAAGTCGCTATATGTCTTATTGACGTACATACCATGATCGCTGTTACTTTGACAATTGGTTCCCTTTGTTCTGCTCCTGCCCACCAGAATCACTAGTTTGTTATGTACACATGTTAAGAAGTTGATCCCAAAGTCAAAGAAATCAGCGTTTGATAAAAAAATTTAAAATCATGTCTGAACATAAGCTTCAAAAGAGAAGCGGCATTAACATATTATTTCTTTGCTTTTTAACTTGTTTGTATGATTTTGCATTTCATGTCAATTTACCACACTCTAACGCGGTACTTGTTCCAAGCACTGCAAGGCATTCAAACAATACAAAAATTGTAATAAAAATATTTAGGTGGGTGGATAATAATGTGCGTGTGTGTTTATATACAAACAATCAATTTGGTGGAAAATACTAATATTCGCACACACATCCATAAAATCACAATTATTTCCCAGCAGTTCTGGATAACTGTCCCGAAATAGTGATAGAACAAACACGTATATATGTTATATCACTAGTTACATAAATAGCTACATGACTATAAACTTAAACATGTGAAAAAGGAAGTACTGGATGTGTATTAAACCAGAATATGGCACTTATAATTCGCGATCATAAGTGCTGTAACGACGTTGAGTTTCTGTACCTAATCATAATTTACAAATTATTGGAATACTGCCCCCATAACGAAATTAGAAACGACCACGTAATGGGAAAGAGGAGCATCTTTAACGCGATATGTTAGTAAGCAAGCGTTTGATAACTGAATCATACTGACTTCAGAAGCAGTTTTAAGTTCATCAGTCCATTTAGTCTTGTGCTTATCTTTCTTTTTCTAACCTTTTTTAAGGTTATGGATATTCCTATTTTCCTATATTTATAGTCAGCCCATAGGAACGCAAGCTCTTATCCTTGTACCACTTCATTCATAAATCGCCGAAAGGTTTGTGCAGCGTTGCATAAACAAATATCATTCGCGTAAACTCAAAAAGGCCAATTGGTGTAATAATTGCTGTTTTCAAAATATCGGCTTCTTCTAAGTGGATTTGAAAGGATCCTTTTACCATATGTATTTTAGAAAAAATTATCTTACTATGAAGATTATATGCAAAATCATGTATGTGAGGCACTGGCTATTTATCTGGTACAGTAACCTTGTTTAAAGATCGATAATCGCCGCACGGCCTTTATTCATTTTTACCTTTTGATGCTAAATGAAATGGACTTGACCAACTACTTTCAGAATGATGGCAAATACTTAACTGAATCTACATATATTTGAACTCCTTTATAACGATTTTAAGCTTTTAAGGTGGTATTCTTCTTGGTTTGCAATAGACTGGTGGTACTTGTGTTGTTATATAATGAGTAACTGAAGGTTTTACTGGCGACAATTTGTTTGAAACTATTATAGGTCTGATAGCTGGTTGAATTCAGATATAGGTTACACAGAATGAGTTAGCCTACTAGCTACTTAACTAGTTACTGGACTAGCTAACTAGTAATTTACTTCAGTTTTGTGTGGTAAGGGCTAATCAAATATTGATTGATCGACTCAATATTACTTGGAATAAGTAAAATATCTAGTATCTAAAGTATAATATAAAATTATGTTCAAAGTACTTAACTTTTAAGGGACAGTAATATGTAAATTTACTTTGCCAAATAATAAAGTAGCTTTGACTTAAATAGAAAAATAATTAGACTTTTGTAATGACTACAGATTGAACTAACCAGAGGCATTAAAATGAAAATATACCCAGCATTATATACATCGAAGAGAGTAAATAGCTTAAATATCCCTAATGTGAAATGAAAACAAAAAATTTAGATATAATACACTTCATATTACAAAGGGACACTAAAAAACAATTGACTCTCCAATACATTACTTCTGGTGAGTAAAATAACCAATTTCTAAAGTGCAGTACAAATAATCTATAAAGTGGCTACACTCTAGATTACTTAGAGACACTTAAGTGACAATTGACTTCAAGATAGATTACCTGGAATGTATAAAGTTACCAATTGACTTCTCTCTGCACTACAAAGAGCACAATCGTGCTAAATGACCCAACATATATTGGGTCAAGTGATCAGACATTTGTTGAAATTTATGTTTTTAAGGCATGCATTGACTACTTGTAAAACTGCTGGGTTATGTACGAGCAGAATTAATAAAAACTAACAACAACTATGGAGAAAAATTGAATAGAATGCACATTCGTAAATACTTATGAGCAAAATTATTCGAAATACATTTTTATCAGATGATATTTGTTAAATTTCGTTTATGAAACAACAGTGTGTTATTCTAACAAACTAATGCAGAATTCGTTTGAAATTTAATTTCATTATCAGAATTTTTTCTATAAGCTAAAAATAAGGGTTTTTAGCTTTGGCCCAATTTCTATAAAAATACTTTTTGTATGAAAACTGCCAGTATAACTTTAGGTTAAAAAATAACTAGACATTGCGAAAATGGGGGGTTAAAGTTCTGCATTCAGTTGTGTCGAGTCTTCAATACCCTCCATCTAAAACTAAATTATGATAATGCCTGTGCATTGTGCATGATACTAATCCTGTGGATTGTGCATTTATTTTGGATACTATTGTCTAATACTAAAGATCTATTGAATCATTTGGGTCACTTGGTTCTTGTCTTTACTAATCGTTTTTTTAATCAAACAAACCAATAGATGGCGCTCATTCGTAGCCGAAAACATTCTTCAAATTTTGTTTTCTTTGTCTTTTCAATGAAATGACATATTTTTATACCCGCCAGATGTATTGAAATTAGTCATTCCATTTGTAACACAAACGTATGTATATTCTGGCTCTTAAGGGCTGAAATTTCCTCCCAGCTATTTTTAAACACTATAGGACAAAAACTAGCAAACCTAGAAAATTTGGCACAAATAGTTAATGCTAATAGCTAACTTATGTGTATCTGAAAATGATCAAAATAAGTTGAACCGGTAAAAACTTTTTTATCAAAATATATGAAGAGCTTTGTTCGGTCTTATTACTAGACATACTTTGTTTCCAATAACATTTAAGGACTGAGATCGAAAAATTCTTAACACACGTTTTTCATTAAAACTTTTAACCCAAGTATTATTTGATTTTTTTTTATCAAGTTACCTTTGTAAAGCATGTCAGTTATTATGTTTAATGGCAATTATGTTAATTTGTTGTTAATCTGATTAAAATGAGTGGCCAGAAAAATGTGCGTACTAAAATTATTATTATACAACTTAGTCCTACAAAAAGTTGGCCAAACAATCAAAGGTCTGCCGTTAAACTGTTTCCAATGTTATTCAATAGTACCAGGAGAACTTGTCCGTTGATAGAAAACCTGGTTCAGTTAGAAGGAATGGTTCACATGATGTTTATTAAGCCAAAAAATTAGAAAGCATTTTCAAAGGATCTCCCAACACATCCGGTAGGAAAGCAGCCCGGTTAGCTTAGTGCTCAGACTATTTGATACGAAAAGTTAAAGTCAATGAAGGTTCAAAAACATACAAAGCTCAAAAAGATCCTGACAGGAACGCCGCTACAAATTATAGGCCAAAAACAGAGCACGGTAATTGAAGTCAAATTTTATAAAAAAAAATAAACAAAATTTCTCAAAATGTTCTTGCGGCAAAAAAGCCAAACATTTGTTACAAAGGGCTCTATAAATACCGAAATTTACATCAAGGAATGTTTACAAAAAGGATGCTTCCATTCATAAGACTTCTTACTGTGTCCACTTATTTTTGGCCCGATTTGCCACCCTGTCACTATGGTAAGAAAGGTCTTGGGTGGTAAAAGAACAATAATGTGGTATTTGTACCAAGAGAGGAAAATTCTCCAAATTGGGCTCTTGTTAAAAAAGAAAGCATGAAAGCACAAAAAAGGTGTTCAAAATTGTGGTAGATTTTAAACGGAGATGGACAACCTTTTCGAACAAAGTGACAGAAATCACTATAAAAACCATAATGGAAGGGTTTCCGAAAAAGGTTCAAAATTCCTAGTGATTAGATCTATTAAACTTTTTTTTTTGTAAATTGTAATAATAATTTCAATCAAATAAAAAAAATCAAAACTGTGAAACTTACCACAGATATTTTCTGGTAAAAGATGCTATAAAATTAACCAACTACGGTGAACCAGATAAATGTTATTATACAAAATTCATATAAATCGGTAAACGTATTGTATTAGTGATGGGTATATACGATTTCGGTCATGCCAATCCATTTTTTGTAACAGAATTTTCATTTGTTTGGAAAATAAGTTCACGTTCTCTTGTTTAATCTTTGAGATCTTACAGAGTCTTAAAGACTCATGACTACTAAAACTTCAAAGTTAAAATTGACAAACCAGACATTAGGGGAAATGCATCCTTCAAAATGTTCGCTGACGCGAGATAATAAAACCACGCAGCTCATACTTGTGTATCACTCATATTAACCGTGTTACATCCGATGAAAATAGGCCTCGCAGCTCATGATCAATTATAATGATTCTGTAAAAAAAAGTATCGACAGTTCTGCGTTTCATGAGCTGGTCGACATGTATTCTGAATCTGGTTACTTCAAAAAACAAAACTGACAAAAAAGAATTTGAGACTTTTTACACCCACTATCAAAAAAGATGGGGGTTGTCATTCCGTTTATAAAATATCGAATAAGATTCTAAGACGATCTACCTATGTCCATTCATTTATCCATCTGTCTGTTGAAAGCACGATAGGGCATGTTTATCAAAAAGGCCTGTAAAAAGGGTTGCTCTTAGTATTGTATATAAAGAGTAAGGAAAATGTAAAAATTGTCTTTTTCAAAATAAAAACAAAGTGAAATAGTGATTTCCAAAGACTATAGACATAGAGAAAATATACATAGAGCAGAAACTCGCCTGTCAAAGACCTAACTCAGTTGACAAAAACCTAAGTGGTGAGAATGTATTAGTAAAAAAAACTATGTTGAAAAAACAGCACTCGTATGTGTTTTATAGTTTCCGCTCTAAGTATGTATATTTTCTTTATAACTATAGATATGAGTAAATTATATTTTGCAAACATAAACATTAACATAAATTTTAGTTAAAAGTGTATAGATACATATACAGGTAAATTCCTAGCAAAACGGATAGTCTAAATTGAAATCAGCAACATTTATAAATTTTACTCGCCTTTCAAGTTCTTTTTATTTATTAAACAACTGAAAAATTAAATTTCCAAAAATTATTTTTTAATACTTCTATTTTGCAAAATTTACTTTATGCAACGAAATTGCATCCGATGAAAAAACAATTACTGTGATCTTCTGTATTGCAATTTTTGCTCACACATACAAGAACTTCTAAATGCAAGCAAGATACAGGCGAAAGTATCTATGTATGAGTACATGCAACACAAGCAAGTAGCACCACCAACAAAAACCAACTATTTTAGCATGAATTTATCGTTACCTAAAACCTAAAAGGCTGATGTCACCTCTAAAATAGTATTAGCATAAAGTAGTTGGAATTTTAAAAATAATTTTTTTTGCTTTAATGTTCATTGTAATCTACAAAAATATCAATTTAATACTATAATTATGAACTATCATTATTCAAATGCCGATATAATACTAATGTGCTGTTTTTATAATACAAGCGAGTACTTTGAGTGGGAATTTTACATGTGTTTTGTAATTGTAACAAAAGCAAAATACATGTAAAATGTCCACTCAAAGTACTCGCTTGTATTATAAAAACAGCACATAAATATGGTTAAAAATATAGCCCAAAATAGCATTATCGCTAAAATACACTTAAACATTTCAAATCGTTAGCCAACCTTGCAAAAAAGCAGACTTCACATTAATAATCAGTGCCAAGTCTCCTTAAAATCTGATTACAACTGCTTTGCTACATAACCGTAGAAACTTGTGTAATTTTTAGTTAGAACTTATTACGTTTTTGATGACGATATATAAGGATTTTTACGTAAATATGAATTTATAAGTATATATGCGTGTTTTACTCCCAGCAAACATGCAATGATGATTCACATGAAAAATTATTTGAAATCAAATACTTTTTCAAACATTTGTGTGTGAACTACAGTTCAACAAATAAAGAAGATAATATTGGTGACGAGATACCTTTAGTGGTTCTGTAATTTGCGTGCATTGTCATCACCAATAATGTTTTAACATTTTATTTTCCGACGTGTTGACTGTCATAAGTAAATTCGTGTGCTCGTTTCGTAAACTTATCGCTAAATTGTGTTCAGCAATGACACTGTTTTTTGGCTTAACGGGTTTGATAATAAACAAAATAGCCACATATCATTGATCGGAGCAATGATGTCAACAGGATGGCGCTCCAATTGGCCACCAAGGTCGTGCGATTTGACAAGTCTTGTGACAACTCTTGTAATAAACCAACAAGAATTGACACCCTAGAAGATATTGTTCGTATTATTCGTGCAATACGACCAGTTTGAAAAAGTGGTCCAAAATTGGACGTCCAGAATCTGATTCGTCAAATAAAGCCATGTTTTGCATAAAACAATTTTTGAATGAAATTAATTTTGTTGTGTTATTTTTAAAAATAAACACCATTCATGTAAATTTCTCATCGCGAAATATGTTCTGTTACATTTTTGGTGAACACACAGTCATAAAGATTAGTAAACTTATAACCGACTTAGGTAGAAACACGTATTTCAATTAGTTTGAGATGAAGAAATTGATCCTGAATAAGCCGCGTGTTCCAAACAATGTGTGTAGTGAACATTTAAGACAGTGGAAAAGCTGTAAACGTAGTCTTATGAAGTTTGGTGTACCTATGATTTGAACTGAACCGAAAAACTATATCGATGACTGCTATCTGTTTGTTGGTATGAATAAAAGGTCAACAAAGTGGGTATACTAAATTTCCATGTTTCATATGTTTATGGGGCAGCAAAGTAAAACATAACCATTGGAACAAGAAAGACTGTCGTCGAAAGACCCGTCATTGGTTTCCTGCGTAAACTCGTTTTGACTCCATAACATGTCCAATTGGAACGTATGAAGAAGTATGTGAAGGCATTATATGAAACTGGTCCATGTTTTGCCTTTCTTGGAAATCTTTGTGAAAAATTTCTTAGGAAATCAGTAGACTGAAAATTACAAAGAATTAGTTTTATAGACCTTTTAATAAGCTTTAAAAATCTTGGATGTAATACAAGCAGAGTCAGTTAGACAAGTTTTCTGAAAATCTTGAATCGTATAGCGAAGAAGAAGGAGAACATTTCCTTTCAGATTTAAAAATTATGGAAGATAGATACCAAGGCCGCTGGGATGAACATATGATGGCAGATTACTGTTGGAGTATAACATGGGAGTGTCCTAAGGACACTACCTTCTAATATATAAAATAATTAAATCAAATGTTGTAAAATCATTTATTTTCGTCTTTTATCCCTGCAATTGCTTGAAACTTCACGTACACACAGAAAAGAGATTGATTAGAAATCAGTTCCCATTTCAAATATTTAATAATATCAACCGATATTTAAGTGTCATTATTAAAAAACTATAAATTCAACTGAATTTCTATGATAGGTATTATAAAAACATAATTTCAATCGAATTACGGCTCTGACAATACCAAAGTCAGTTATTATAACCGAATATACATTTACTTTAAATCATGGTATTAGTTCGTCCACAATAACCGAATTAAATTCAGCAATATATGCTCAAATTCCAAATATTAGAGGTTGTAATCGAAAAATTCGATTGTGATTTAAAAATTCAAATTCGGTGTTCTCAACCTCTACAATTTTTCTGACATAACAAAATGTTTCAATAAAATAAATTAAAAGCAAAGGAAAAATTAATAAATTCGACCAAATTTTAAAATAAATAATTAACATTATCTGGTGGATATAAATGGGTAAGTCTATACTATTCTTCTTTTGTGTATATGTGTTAACAACATATTTAAATACATTTTCAGGTTTCATAACAACAATCATGTGTTTCTATTTCTTGCGACACTATTCGACCCCGGATTAAATGTTCTGCAATACACAAGCTACCATGGTATCCTTCAACAAAACTCAGAAGAAAACTCAGTTAATTTACTGTTGCGGTGGAATTGGTATTCGTATGTGGAAAAATGGAGATATCAATAGAAGCCAATAACATCAGTCAAGTTGGCGTTTGCAAATCCTTACCAGAATAAATCTAGATAAGAAAAGCGTGAAGATCACATATTGTTTTTGTATATTACATACATTGTAATCTGTATTACATCTTAACATTATGTTCATATCTATATTAAGAGTAAACACCTTTGATTTTGGAAATAAATTGGACAAAATTTATATTAGTTTTTAATTATTTCATATACAAATATTTTTTATATTAGTTATCAGTACTGATAGATTCGGTCTTGAGAATCGAATTGTATTATTTTTAGCAGTTGTGTGTATCATTAATTCAGCAATTGAATTATGTTGGTACCATATATTCTATTCTCTCAATCGAATTATGTGATAGTACGTGTAACTGACAAAATTCGATTGGCGACAAATTCGGTTGTGATCACGAATCTGTTTTCTCTGTGTATCTTTCAAAAATATGTAAACAGTTAGAATCAGGGTATCGAATATACTTAAAATCAGTTTTCGTTTTGCTTTCACCAAAATGATTGTAGAAATGTGTAATAGAGCTGTTTTTTTTCAAGATTATCTAGTTTTAATATTTGAAGTAATAATTTCTACTACATTTTCTACAATTTTCCAAAGTTTGACTTATTGTTTGTTGGTACATCTATACAAAAATGTCTATTTGAAGAACCTTTATTACTATTACAAAGTTGTAGTAGTTTCTTAACATGGCTTTTTGTTACATCTTGCGTGAAATAGCTTTCGATGCAATTTCTACAGTTATTTAAATTAAATGCTGTAGGGTAATTGTTGTTCTTGGTGTTATACATAGTGTGTGTAAAACGTTGCTCTACTGTTTGGCTTCTGACTTGTAAGTGCAATAGAGGAAAAGTTCTAGAACCTATTTATAAGATTATGTTTTAAGTGGAAGAGAATAAATAAGGAAGACATTAAAAATAAATAGTTAAAGGAAATATTATAAATATTTAAGAATTTATGAAAATAATTTATTTAAATAAAATGTGAAAGATTAAATTTATTGATAATCCTAAAGAAAAAATGTTAATTGTAGTTTGTGAAAAAAAGGTTTTACTATTTTGCCTATTAAGGACTGATTGATTTGCCTGATTTGTAAAGGCATATTAGATAACTGATGGCTTTGGAAAATATTTTTCAGCCAATATAATAAAGAACAATTAACATAAATTAATATTGTAAGTCTTACACCTTGATAAAGGTATACTAATTTGGAAGACTATATTTGGGAGAGATGAAAAATATTTTATATATACAGATACTCTATACACTAATGACGTACAATCGACTTAAATCTATTGTGATTTACTAGCAACGAAATCTTATTTCTAAGTAACGGGTATCGGTAACAAGCAGTGTTGCCAGTTTAGCCTTTTTGAGGCTAAATTTAGCCTTTTTATTTACTCTTTAGCCTCGAAATTTTCGTTTTAGCTTCGTTTTAACTTTTTTCTAGCCTTTTTTTAATTTCAAAATAGCCTTTTTAAAATAAAAAAGGCTAGAAAAAAACAACGAAGCTAAAACCAAAATTTTGAGAATAAGCAGAAAATAAAAATGCTAAATTTATATTAGTGAGACATTTCAATTTTAATTCATTACTGTTTTTCATTTAGCTTTTCAACATACTCAAGAATTGTGCAGTATTAAAAGAACAAATAATAATTGCCATTATCAAGTGTTTCAAAATGAAATAGAGTATTTTACTTATATCTGATAGCTATCATTATCTACCAAATTCACTTTCAAGACAAAATTGTTACTACACATTATATTCATCGTTATATAATGGACAAGAGTCCCACAAACTCTTGAAGGTTTGTGATACTCGATGGCTGTCATTTGAAATAGTCGTTAAACGTATTGTGGATCTATGCTCCGAGTTAAAACCAGCAATGCTACAAAGCCTAACATGTAAGTGATTAATACACTCATTATAATTTGGTGTATTATCTTTTTTTTGAAACCAGTATTGCACAAAGTGCAAAAAGTAAATAAATCATTTGTAAGCAATTCAGCGGATCCAACAAAGCTGTTTTATGATTTAAAATTTCTTCTCCTTAGTTTGTGTTTTCAAAATGTAATACTGTTTAATGTTTTCGCCACATTTTTCATACAAGTTTGAAGAATGACAAATAAAATAAAGAACGGTTTAATTAGGGAAGATTCTGAAAAAATAATACGGCAAATTAAACAAATTGAGCAAATGCGACAAAGATTATCATATGAAAACTCTTCGCTAAATCGATTTTTTATTCGTTGATGATACACTTAAAAGAGTACTCGTAAAACCAAAAAAATATATTATGTAGGTGAAAAATTAAACCGCTAATGAAATTACGAAGATTAAGCCTCAGGGGCAGAATATTTTAAACTACAAATGGAAAAATATAGAACCAACAATGTATGGAAATTCGTTTGCACAACTCCGTTAATTTTGCGCGTCAACTTAAACTCTCAAACTTGAATTTATTGTGCATTTGACGAATCAGCTGATTTTGTTTACGTTTATTTATAAGAAATAAAAATCAAATAAAATACATGTATTTTGTACATGTGAAAATTGTGTGATTTTGGAACAGATTTATTGGATTGAATGGCATTGTGTGAGGAAATATTAACCAACAGCTAGAACATAAGCAAAATCTTCCAAACTATGTTTACCATTGTTTGTTCCAAAGATTTCACTTTCATTAGAAATTTTTAGAATTTACATTTATACAATTTTTAAAACTTCTTTTTTATGCATTTGTTTAATTTGTTTTTGTTTCACATTCTTATCAAATAGACATTTTCTATATAAAATTGCACAAAATTTAAAAGGTGGGTTCATGAAACACGTCGCGCAAATTTGCATATTTGCACAAATGGGAAACTTAAGCGTTCAAAGGAGTACCCTTATTATTTATTGTATTTTATTTAAATTTACCCAAATTCTAGTTCTCATTCTGCCGATTATGATAAAACTATTATACCTGTTTTATAATTATACATGTATCTTTAAAAGACTGAAAATATATTAATGTATATTTTATGTAGTTATTTCGAAACACTAAAATAGTAAATACTTAGTACTTAAATTTAAAAAAAACACAAAATTTGAGTTTTGTCTGTATAAAATATATGTGTATATTTATTATTAATGATTAATGTTATTTTTTGTTTGCTGCTGAAGTGTACCTTTATAACTGAACATATTTTCTAATTTTTTATTTAAAAATAAATATAAACCCAAATTCTTAATATATAATATTTTAGCTTTTTTTTCCTTTTTTTAAAGCAGTTTGGCTTTTTCTGGCATTTTTTGAAGTCAATATAGCTTCTTTTTTTACCAGCTCCTGGCAACACTGGCAACAAGTTCCAAAGCACCAAAACCCATTATATTGTAGTATCGATATACATATCGATGATACATATCCCACTTTGCAACTATGCTGAAAATATATGAAAAACTTTGGTCGGACTAACCACTATACGTATTTTTTCCCGTTAACATTTAAATGCATGATGTTTTCTAGTAATATTAAATTAGCCAAATTGGGTGGACTAGCTAAAATTTGGAGAACTATTTAATGCTGTCATAACTTAACCATAAGTACTGTAACAGACTGTATATAATTTACTTCGGAACACAATCTGCATAAAGAAAGGAAGGATGTACTGGTTTAGAAACATAATATCATATTGACAAACCAATTACCAATATAATTACAGTGACCAAAATATTTTTGAAAAACTTGTAGAAATGTTGAAATGGTTACAGTAAACATGTACAACTATGCTTTATCTCTGGGTGTATGTACTGGAAAATATTAATGGTAAATTTCACCATACCAGTTTCATGCATGTAATAGTTATCGGTAACAAAGTTGTTCATATATTTTTATTACAAACTTTTTACCGGTTCTACCTATTTATTTGCGACTCTACAACCAATATTTCGATGTGTTGAAAAAGCAAATATATCCCTCATCTTTTTGTGATGGGTATAAAATAGAAATGCACATATTACTATATATCTTCTATATATATAAAAATGATATGGTCCATGTATGTAATGGCATCACGTAAGGACGGCTGGAGCTATTTGACTGATTTTTTTTTATTCGAATCGAAATTTTCAGGAGAAGGTTTGTAAAGAAAAGAAATTAAAAAATTCGGAAATTTAAATTTTTAATATATTGCCTCCTTTTCACTTCTCATTTTTCTTAATAAGAGACATTTTTTGGAAAAACTTGCAGAACTGACAATGAACTCTCTTATACATATAGCTAATAAATAATAAAAATTATTAAGAACACCGTAAATCATTTCTTATTTAGTTCTTAAATTAAACTTATATATTCTTTACGACATACTCATCTCACGACATTTTAATGATTAATTAACAGAAATTAATTTACTTATTAATAAACAATCATATAATACTTTAAAAATCATTTTGAAATACTTTTTTATTACTAAACATTAATACTTAAGTTTAACAAGATAATAATTAATTTTTAAATGAACACATGCATGGATCTTAAAAACTAATAAATTTTAAATATTTCCAAAAAGATATTTTCAAAACATAGTGTAAAATTTACACTAAACAAAAATGTGTAACACCATAAATTTTATTCTGTAAATAAATATTATTAGAAATACATAACATTACACCCCACACCTGGATTTATTAAAAAATTATGTTCTATGTATTTATGTATATGTTAATATATAAACAAATATCATGCTTTATATTTTGAAATAAGAAAGGGAATGTCATGCTTTTGTCATAGAATATTAAAAAAAAGTTTAAACATATTCATTCCATTAAACAAGTTTTTCGATATATTACCATAATGAACAAGCTTATTTGCTTAAATTTCTATACCCTACACCACCATATTGGGGTGGGTATATTGCATTTGTGCTGATGTTAGTAATGACAAAATATATATCGATCGACTCAGTATCAGTTTCAGAGTCGATTAAAGTACTGGTAGCAATTTTGAAGATATTTCAATTTAGCAAAAATCTGCCCCATTCCATTGGCGTATTTACCCTATGAGTGGGGTCGTTTCCCCGTTTTTGGCCAATATAGAAATGTTAAAAAAATATGTATATCAAGATGAGATGGGCAAGATTGAAATTAATAAAATTAAAGCCAACATATCTAGAATATGTATTGAGTTGTTAATTTGAGATCGCGTAAAAAAAAAATGGCGTATGGTCCCCCTTCTACCCTACTGTCATCCATTTTTGGACACTCCAGTCGATGTGGGCTTTTGCAAACTCCAGTCTAGCTTTCTTGTTCTTAGCTGATATAAATGGTTTTTTTGCTGGTCGTCGGCTGAATAATCGTGCTTCTACGGCTCTTCTATGCATTGTTCTTTCGCTAACGCATAATCTTAAACTTATTCTTACTTGACTAGCAGATGCTGTAGGATCTTTCTGCATTGCTTCTTTGATCAAGGAATTATCATATCGTGTGGTTTTACGCGGACGTCATCCAGAATGCCCCGGTGATATACGACCAGTCTGCAAGAACTTTGGAATCAGCCGCGAAATAACTGATCTGTTAATTGAATATTGTTTACTCAATTCATGCCGTGATAAACCCGGCTTCCAGTCTTCAATCAATTTAATTTTAAATTTACTGGAGTACTTGTTCTTTGCCATCCATTGTTTTTTCACAATAATCTGTATGGAACTTAAATTATACAGACTACGCCTTCCATTATTTTCAGGAATTTTTAAATGGATCCGTTGTGAGTCCCGTTAACTGATATTGCAAATATGCAGTAGTTAAATTTTTAAACATCTTATAAGGGGGTCCTTTTGTTTTGTCCGTCGCATTTTGTGTTTTTGTATGTTTTATCATTTTAAATTAATTGTTGATAAAATTATCCTTTCCTAAATTAACACTATATAAACATTAACAATATAAGTTAATAAAAAAAACTTTTTTTAGCCTTTAGTTATGGCCAATACTGTATGTTGAATCATCGGGATGCATTGTTGGCATTAATGAAATAACCGTTGTTCCTTGCTCTTCATTTTCCATCACAAGTGCTTCGACTATTAGTCTCCTTTGATTAAGTTGATTGTGCATAAACTCTTTGAGGCGTTTTGGAACCAATTCGCATGTACATAAAGATGCCTTCAAATCGCATTTACATTTTCCAATCTAAACAATTTTTGTCAGAGATTTTACAAACTCTGGAAATGGGTTATAGTATCTTTGCTTGCCTTCGGCTTTATATATGTTGAGCAATCCATTCAATTTAATCAGTACACTATTTTCGAGGTCGGACATACATTTAGACTCGAATGGGGCACTTTAAATGGGTCAAAGTAGGATTTTTCAAAAATTGTAACTTTGGTTCAAAATAAGGAAAATCAGAATTCATTTTAGAGGCAATGTTTCTTATTTTGATCCCTAGAATACGAATTTTATTGTCACTTGTGCGATTTTTTTGCGTCCCTACATATTGACCCGCCCTTGTATATACCCTTGCCACTCATGGTGAAGGGTATAAAAATAAGTATCATATAGAAATAAACCACGCGACCTACTTTCATGACAATCGGTAAATAACTGCTCATATAATCACTTCCGAAAATAACTTGAACGAGCTTTAATTTAGCAAAAAATTTTAAAATCACTTCAACGACCAAAAATCTCCTACAAATATTGGTACATACATAAAATTTAACAAAAATACTTTTCGTATAGAAAAAAATCAGACGACTTAATTTCATGGCAATCGTTTCATAATTGGTCATTGCTCTCTTATAAGGTTTATTTTTGAAAATACTACTTTCGGGACGATCGGTCCACAATTGTTCACAGATCGTGTATAAGGCCGAAAATCACTTTAACGAGCAAAAACCTTGAAACTTTAATAGAATAGAATGATTTGCTCATATACTCAGTGAAGGGTATTATATGGTCGGAATTGACCTACTATACCTTCTTACTTATTTTCAAATACATTTTATTTTCTGTTTGTATTTCAAGCAATCTCCAATCTCTCTTCTATTACAACTGCAACTTTCCTCGGTAGGGGATAATTCGTTTTATTTTCTTTAATTTTTTTTTCTGTGTGCACAAGATTTTTCCTGTTTCTAAATGGTGCATTGCCTTCAGTATTCCCCACAAACATTTGCATTGTTGTATTGTATATTTCACAAAAGTATTTTCAAGTAAAATTTATGAAAGTGCTGAAAAACTACGACAACTTAAATTAAAATTACTTTAATAAAAAAGTTATAAATTAAACATTCAAACGAAAGAAAAGTTGGACATTGAAATGTAAATAAGAAGAAAATTAAGCCACTGCCAACAATTTTATTTTAAGCACAATGTTATTTCAAATGTTAGAAACAGGATTATACGGCAAGTATTAATATCAAATATTGCAAAGTGGTAAAATATTAAAGTTTGGTCTTTTTGAAACTCTGGTTACATCAGGACAGAGGTAAATATAACATTTTATCTATGGGTTGCCATGATCACAAGGTGTGAAAATTCAGTATATACCTAATTCTAAAAATAACCTCTCTAAATAAGATAATTTGACTTATGTATGTGCATGTGATTATTGCCTTTTCCGCACATTATTTAACCACTCTAATATGCATGCAATTGCATGTAAATGGAACAACTTATATTCTTAATTGGATCAATAATTTTCATTCTAAAATTGGAAATTCGACACACCAACATTACGAAGTAACCATGTGTGGGTGAATGGGAATAAAATTATATTAATTAAATATTATACAGAAATATTTAATAGTAAATATGCATACTATTACATTTGTGGGTACGGAAGTGTATTTATAGGATTACAACATTAAGGGGGATCATGAAACAACTCAAAGGCACTGTTTCAATTTTCCATGTCCAATAAACGGGCCTACTAAGAAATGTCATTTAAACATGGCATTGGCCTACGATGTGCCTAATTAACAACTTTTAGACATTGTTTATATGTCGCTTTTTTACAAGTCTCAAGGTAATCGGCATGATTTTTGTGTCCCAGATTAAAATTTCAATTCTGGGGAAAAAAAAGCATGTGCAAATCTACTTTAAGTTCGACTTTATATAATTTCCAATTTCTTTATTTCATGTAATTTTGTTTCCTCACAGGATTTGGTATATGACGAATTCTAAGATTTTCAAACAACTTAAGAGTTTTGGAGTGATTTTCGGGATTTTTGGGATAATTACAAACTGAACTTCATACAATTTGGTAAAGTAACTTTTGTTTATAAAAAAAACTTATTTATACCGTATTTGACACATTTTTTTCAGATCGAATAATGGACTATTCTCACAGAATTTGATAGAGTGATTTATGTTTTAAAAAATAAAATAATGTTAAATTGTGTTGCGAAATTATCATGATTCTCATATTGTGTAAAGCAGTAATGATATCCATGTACAAATAATTCTGGAAATTAAACCTAACCATGCAATGCATTGTGCTTGAACTAGAAAAATAGGTTATGAAAGAGAGGATAGGGAGAGTAATGTATGCGTATATTAGATTTGAATTTTCCTATATTAAAGAACGATTTTTCCCTGTAGTGTGTTGTGCTGCCACTTCGACGTGGTTAAAAACTACGGAAACAAATTCGATTGAACAGTGAAACACAACCAGCGTTGCCATATTTTTTTCGAAAACTTTAAATTTAGAATAAAAAAACTGATTTTCAAGTGAAAAAACTGCAATTTTCTTTTATGTAGCTTCTAAATATTGTAAAATTATACATTTCGCTTCCATTTTAACACTTTTAATAAAAAATACAATTCATTAACACAAACAAACTTCAAAAACAAGAACAAGAAAAGCTGTTTAAAAAGTGCTCTATTTTTAACACTTCGATATAATTAAGGGTGAAATATGTAGCATTTCTTCGGGGTTTTAGGGCAACATTATTTGAAAAAAACACGTTATACGCTTAGTAAACTAATTTTTTTTTCAGAAAAGAACACAAAGAAGGTCAAAAGGAAGAACAAAAGCATAATTTATGTCAGAAAAGAAAACGCCACAGGTACTGACAAAATTGCAAATACCAGCTTTTTTATATTAGGAAAAGCTTTAGATCCGTTGCTACGTTGTACACGCCACTCATCGTCTGTTTCTTGAATGTATTTCATTTCTACTATGTTGGGCACAAAACGACATAATTTAAAAATACTTTTGTAAGATTTCACAAAAATCATTTTCAAAATCAAACTTTTTAAGAGAGAATTGCAAAGCTCTACGTAAAATTTTAAGCAATAATTTCTGAAGTCTTTTTCGCTATCCTCAGATAAATTATGCATTGTAGTTGGCACTAAGGAAACTTTCGCACCTAACTACATATCTTTTGGATCTTTTACAAATGTGGAATTGTTAATATCAATATTTTTAAATTTCAAAATTTTTAAATTTTCACTTTTTGCAAGAAATCGGTGTACAGTGGTCATATCTACCCACCGTAAAAATCCTTTCTCTACTCTTTCGCAAAAAAATAAAATTGTATCCGTCTTCAAATGTCATTAATGTACATATTTAAAAAAAAACAGTTGTTTGCTTTTACTGAAAGTTTTTAAATTTAAGAGGAACCAGTGCGATATACATACATATGTTCTTCCTTTACTATATATTCAAAAATGTTGCCGTATAAATGGTGCATTGAACTATTTATTAAATGTAGTTGTGAGCTTTCGTTTTGAAATAGACGGTTTAGTTTGTTAATATCATTTCAAATTCTTTATGCAAATAATTTATTATTCTTTGTGTACAATTAAACTTTTCAATGTCTTCGTGTCCAAAAAAAATATTTTTAATACTCTAATCTTCTCAGAATCTGATTTACTGTAGCTTCGGGCGATAGTGAACGCATTTGGGAAGGGTACAATATTTTTCTGGGATTATAATCCAGCAACACTTGTAATTCTAAAAAAAAAAAAAAATTCGGACCATTTTACTTCAATATATTTCGGTAAAAACTGACAAGCTAAATTTGCACAAAGAGCGAACGAGTGGCAAATAAATTTAAATATAAATAATGTGGACAATCTTGTTTTGCAGAAACAGAATTGTAACACCAGTCATTATATTGGCACCATCCGTAGCAAAACCTATTAAGTTTGATTTATAGTTTATATTATTATTATTGTAAATCTTTACTAATGTGGTAAAATTATAGCTTCAGAAATTGGAATTAAAATAAAAAAAATTGAGAGTAAAAATTTAAAATGTAAAAACTGCAAAATCTGCACAATTTACAGAAAAACTTACTTTTTTAAACAAAAAACTGCAAAATGCAGTTAAATCTGCACATTTGGCAATGCTGAACATAACCCACATAGATTTGGATACCCTATTAACACCGATTAACCCCTTCGTTCTCTCCTGAATGCGGTCGAGTACCTGCCTTAGTAGACTTCGAAACACCGCCATACAGGAGAGATTTATACAATTTTTGGTCAGTTATAGGTGATGTAAATAATAAGGTGAACAAATGGAATCAAGTATTTCCTACACCGTTAAAAAAACCGAGGCACTTGAATGCTTCTTTCAACACTTGAAAACTCTGTTTAATCTAGGGACATCACACTGAATTTTCATGCCTAGAACATCTAAAGCTTCAGATTCTTTAATATTTACACCGGCAACATAATCTGTCAAGAGTTTGTGCGTTAACATACAATATTTAGTATCATTTGCATTAAAATCGACTATATTCTCCACAAACCCATACTGTAATTGCCACAACATATTGATTAAGTGTATTATTTATATTTTGCCTCATTGCCCCAATCTCAGAAAAACTTGGCCTATCGTTAAATGTATACGAATGGAAATATTGCTATTATTTGCAAAATTTTCCATTCGTATTGCAACTTCGACGTATTTAGAAACATGGAAAATAAATTAGGAGAAAGAACGAAGAGCGTAAATCAACCTTGAGTTCATCGGATGAGATCCCATCTATAAGCAATAAGTTTCGGTAAAAGTGCACCATGCCAGTTTCTATCGATCGTCCTAAAATGTCTGGAATTGAAGGACACCATTTTCCCAATATAAAAGCTAGCAAATCTCCTGCAAAGATTCTCCTATAAGATAAACTGACTAGGGGTGTAATTAGTACTGCTGGTGTGAAAATTTTGCACTCCTCCGAACTTTGTGGACTTTTGAGCAGATATCACTCTTTTGCGTAGTATTCTTATTATCACTCCAGATTCTAAATTCTTTCCTGTGTATCAGATTGCAATTCTGGACTATTGATTAATCCAAGATTTTTCCTTAGTTTTAATAGAAATTGTCTGTGATGTAATGAAGGTTTTCATCCTCAGCTTAATTTCGACCATTTTCACCATAGCATTGACATTATTTCCAATTAAAATGTCTAATAAAATCATTGATTTCAGCCGAACTATCATTTTCGTAGCTGAATGTGGTGGCACACAATAATTTGATAAGTAACATTTTATAGTCAAAGTAGCAACATTAAAACTAATTAACATTCTAATGGTATTTGCAAGGGAAATAACATTTTTAAACACAAAAAAAAAAAACAAATAAGAATGTATAGACCATATGATAACCTACACCAAGAATATGATTACAACCAGTTTTCTTTCAAAAAAAACTATGGACCGATAGCCGTAAAATTGGGCAGTATGTCTTCTGTTATATGAAACTTATTTATATTTATTATACCCTACACCACCATAATGGGAAGGCTATATTGGATTTGTGCAGATGTTTGTAACGCCCAAAAATATTAGTCTAACGCCCACCTTAAAGTATACCGATCGACTCAGAATCACTTTCTGTGTCGATTAAACGATGTCCGTCCGTCCGTCTGGCTGGTTGTCCATGTAAATCTTGTGCGCAGAGTACAGGTCGCAATCTTGAAGATATTTCGATAAAATTTGGTACATAATTAGTCATAGTTTCCATATAAGGCCTGCTTCCGATAATCACTTTAACGAGCATAAATCTCTTAAAAATGTTGGTATACACATAAAATGCAACATAAATAACTTTCATACAGACATTAATAACACCACTTGATTTCATGGTGATCGGTCCATAATTGTCATAGCTCCCATATAAGGCCCACTTCCAAAAATCGTTCACGAATATAAATTATTGAAATTTTGAAAGAAAAATGTTTTTGCTCATTTACTTAGTGTAGGGTATTATATGGTCGGGCTTGACCGACCATACTTTCTTACTTGTTTTATTTGGATTCTAACATTTTTAAGAGATTTATGCTAGTTAAAGCAGCTTTCAGAAGTGGGCCTTATATGGAAACTATGACTAATTATAGACCGATCGCCACAGAATTTAATAGTGCTAGTTTGGCTTATATACAAATTATTTGTGGTGAATTTGGTTTGGATATGTTTATAACTAAGATATTTATGAGAGCATAACTATTTTCGGATAGAGAGCATAACAAATTGAATAGGTTTCGTCCTTAAAAAGCTTTTGCCAAATTTTGTTGAATTTTCTTTGAAATTGCGACCTGTAGTTGATTACAAAGTTTACATAGACGGACGGAAATCGCTTAATGGATTCATATAGTGATCCTGATCAGATTGGTATACTTTAAAGTGGGTGTTGAGACAATATTTTTGTACGTTATAAAACGCATTACTAAAGGTAGGGTCACACACGGCAAATATTTGCTTAAAAAAGCGTAACCACTTTTTTTTAGAATAAATTTTGTTTGACGTTGTTTACTCTTACGAGTGTTTTGTAAGATCAAACAGCATCAAATAAAATAAAACTAAATATTTATTTTAAATCATCCTAAATAAGATACGTTCTTGAAATAAATAAAATAACTTAAATATATTTTATTTAATGGTTACGTCTTTTTCGTAAAATATTTGCCATGTGTGACCCTATCTTTACCCTCCCCACTATGGTGGTGTAGGTGATATCTATATATTTGGTGATTCTAGTTAGCGATCTAACACAAATTTAAGTGGAGAATACTAAAAATCTTATTTGAAAAATTCAATTCAAAAATAGATATGGAAAAAAATAAATTTTAGGGAAATTAAATGGTCAAATGACGAAATACCTTATCATATAATGTCGAAACTCGACAGTGCAGTTATTATTTTGTATTTTTAATTGTGGACATTTCTATTTTTATGAACACAACTAAATATAAGTTGAACATTTTGAACTTTTCGTAGCTAACGTATGCGGAATAAAATTGCAACAAAAATTTTACTAAATTTTTTTCAGAAAAGAACACAAAGAGCATCATTTATGCCAGAAATGAAAACGCCATTAAATAGATTTGTATATTTCTTAGCTAAATTTGATTGCCATTTCTTTTGATTCGTTTGCGTGTGTTCCTAGTTTTAACGTATGCGGAATGAAATTGTAACAAAAATTTGACACTGGCCAAAGAAAAAGTACATAAGCTATTAGTGTTTTAGGACTTATTTTGAACTACGTTATGTTTTGCCTTAATACTTTAAAACCCCATTTGAAAATCTTACTTTCGATTATTTCAAAATATTAATAAAATAAGAACTACCTTGAAAAAAAAAATTTAATTTTTTCCATATTTTATAATTTTACATCAAGTGGCAGATAAAGGCAGAGAAGTGGGCTTTTTTGGAACTAAATAAACCTATTATTCATATGATGTGCAAAGTAGAACATAATTTTTTTTCTAAAAAAATATATATGGATCTTAATCAATCAGATGTAAATTGAAAATTTTGACTTTTTTGGTATTTGATTTGACCATCAATTCTAATTAATATATTATGAAATGTGTACACAAAATTAATCATTTCATAAAAGAAATATCAAAAATTATTTTTTTAAAAAGAAAGTTCTTCTTAACTGTTCGATCATCCAACTGTCACGCCCTGATGATTATAGTGTTTTCCAATACTCTTCAAATTCCAGACATTCTAAAGTGAAAAAATTTAAATAGAAGAGTTTTTGTAGATTATTTAAAATAAAAATCGAGAAAAATAAGACGATGAAACTCAAATAGGAGCTCAGAAAAGTTCAAACATCGGTAATTTCAACAGCTGTATATAAATATCTTCATAACTGTCACAAAAATAGAGGAATATACTTAATAAATTTTTTGCTTTCATTAAATCAATACAATGTGCTATTTTATAAAGGTTTTATATGTTATTTGTTTTATCGTTGGAAAAAATATAGCGTTTTCTGTTTTGTTGCAATTTCATTCCGCATACGTTAGTCGAGAAATGCTACGAAGTGCGGAGAGCGAAAAGAAGGCGGAAGTTGTACAGTGATCCAAATTACAAAGAGGTTCATAAACATCCACTCAGATTGTGAAATTATAAAATAGTTGAGAGTGTTACATTGGTGGATTTACATTGGACATTGGTAATTTACTAGATGATTTTGATTGTTCGCAGCGACTTCTGTAGTTGTACGTCATGAATAGTGAGTTGTGAATATTGTATTAACTCGATTGCAAATAGTGTGCCAAGATTTTGTGCCTTACCCAGAGACAGTAAAATTTCGCATCATTGCATGTTTACATGGCAATTAATACATCTATTCATTAATACATCTATTCCCTTGCTGATCTGACCTATGGATATTCAATCTTCAAATAATATATTTTCGATGCCAATAGCCATTAGTGATTACCCCTAATATTTGTTATTCGTTATATGAATTTGTTTTGGGTTTGTGTAATTTTTATTATTATTTGTTGTTGCAGCACATTAACATAAATAAAACACAAATGTTTTGTTGGTAAAAATTAATGTATTTGTTGTCAATGCAATAAAATACATTTGTGTACATATTTATGTATATTTATTTATAATTGCACAACATAAATACATTGGAAACTACAGCTACACAAATTTACTATAACCATTTACTATATATTTGACTGCCTCCTCCTCTGTGGGTGGGTGGTTTTGATTATTTAAATGTTTTATTGTAGCATGTATGCATGTATCGACCAATGAATGTGTGTGGTTGATATTTGCGTGTGTGATATTGGTTTTTATTATAAATTTCTATGGATGTAAGTAAATATATGGATGCGTTTGTTGGGGTTTTTATATAGCACGCATACATATTTTGTGTATTTATGTTTATGATAAGCAAATATGTATTTTATGTGAAAAATAGGGTTTTTAATTTCGAAATACTAGTTCTACTTTATTTAAATTTATTTCATAGTTGGCTTTGAAAAATTGTAAAACAATAATAATGTGGAAATTCTCAAGTATTTAAAAAATGAAGGAATTTCATTTAAAAAAAATCACAAAACTATATTTTGTTTTGATTGGTTCATATTTGACCACAGCTCACATATAAATGTAATTAGTTTGACATTCGACATCTATAGCCTTCATATACACAATTATCGCCGTACATAATTTTATGAAGATCGGCCCATAACTGGATATAGTTCTCATATAAAAGCCACTTTCGAAAAATTAATTTCTCATAAATATCGATATCCAGGCAACATTTTACAGAGCTCATTGTACGTATGTAAAAATTATACTACTGGATTTTGTGACGATCAGTTCCCATATACGATCCTCATCCGACAACAAAAATAATAACAAAAAATAAAACTCTTATAAATATTGATATTGTGATGAAATTGATCCAAAATATGCCTCAGATAGATATCAATTCCGTTTGCAACACATTTTGTCATTCAGATTATTGGTCGTAGACCCACAAATGTATATATTGGGTGTATGACTTGAAAATGTGGGATTTACAATAGATGGCGTATTTTTTTGTCATTTTGAAGTGTACATATCTGTCATTTATTCTCACTTAGTTATTGAACAACACAGTGTAAACAATAAAGATTTTTTTTTTTTTTTGCTTCGAAAATGTCGAATTTTGTACCAACAAAGCGTCATATGCGGCAGTATAGCTTTACTTTTTTAATTTAAAATCTTTTATACTTTAAAATAAAAATTTTATATATTTTTGGGTAAACAAAAATAATTTATTTTCAAAATTTAAAAAAAAAAAATTTTTCTAAATTGTTTTTCAGAATTTTTTTTTTTTCAAAATTGTTTTCAAAAATTTTTTTTTTAATTTTTTAAAAAATGTTTTTATAAATATATTAATGAAAATAAATTTATGAAAAAAAATTTTTTATTGTTACAAAAAAATATTCGGGTTATCGAGGTTGTCCCGGTTTTTTCCTTATATCTCAGCCATTTTAAATGGCGACTGAGCCGAAAGAATTCCCAATATATTGATGTATCAATAATGTTTGTAAGTAATTCGGGGGCTACTTTCAGACGGACAGACGAACAGGCGGATATGGCTATCTCGACTTCGGTATCTATAACGATCCAGAATATATGTATATACTTTGTGGGGTCGCAAATGAATAATATAGAAATTACAAACGGAATATATACCCTTGCCACTCATGGTGAAGGGTATAAAAAATTACGCTGAAAGCCTATGGTGAACGTATTACATCGATTTCAACTCGCGAAA
The DNA here is from genome assembly GCA_942486065.2 of Calliphora vomitoria. Lineage (NCBI taxonomy): Eukaryota > Metazoa > Arthropoda > Insecta > Diptera > Calliphoridae > Calliphora > Calliphora vomitoria. The sequence goes on along the minus strand of OW818030.2, from coordinate 107,622,503 downwards.
GATGGTTTTTGTGGTTCAGAAGTTGTGATTTTGACAAGAAGATAAAGATCCAAAAGATCCAAAGACAAAGGCCAGCCAAAAAAGTTTAAAGACCCAGAATTAGAGGCAAAACTCCATTAAGGTTGACGTAAAACTCAACAAGAGCTTACAAAATCGTTATTTAAGCAGCAATTTCAAATCGTTTAGGAGCAGCAGGATTCATCCAAGAGCAGAGAAATTGGGTACCTTACGAATTGAAGCAGAGATACTTTGAAATTTGATTTTGCATGTCCGAAATGATGCTTGACCACTATAAAAGAAAATCATTTTTGCACCGAAGGCAAAACTCCATGAAAATTGTTTTAAAACTCAACAAGAGCTTGCAGAGTCATTGGGAGCTACTCAAGAAGCTATTTCAAAACGTTTGGGAGCTGCAGGATTGATTCAAAAGCAGGAAAATTGGGTACCATATGCATTGAAGCCGAGAGACCTTGAAAGACAAGTTTGTATGTCCGAAATTATGATTGAACGCTATAAAATAAAATCATTTTTGCACTGAATCATTATCTGCTATGAAAAATGGATCCACTATAATAACCCGAAACATAAGAGATCGTATGTGAAGCCCGGCGAACCAGGCGAATCGACACCAAAGCCAAATATCCAATCTCCGTATTTAGTGGGAGCAAAAGGGTCATATCTATTATGAGCTGCTGAAATCTGACAAGACCATCACAGGGAACCTATACCGAACGCTAGAATTGGACAAAAAATGCCCTGAATATGCGGCCGTACATAAATCCGAATATAAAACAAAGCTCTTCCACATGTTGCAATACCTGTTTAAAAGTATTTAGAGTAAAGGCATGGGAAGTTTTGCCTTTACTCTAAATACTAGGGCAGACAGTGTCCCGTCCGACTACTAGTTGTTTCGATCGATGCAGAACACTCTCTCTGTGATACGCTTCACTTTGGAACAGAGTATCCGATTTTGGCTTGATTTATTATTGGCCTCAAAAGATGAGCAGTTCTGTTGGTTTGAAATCCATATAATGCCAGAAAGATGGGAAAAGGTCGTAGCTAACAAAGGCCAACACTTTGAATAAATTTATACTGTAAATCAATAGTGTCCAAGCCCTATACTCTTGGTGCTCATTTGTTTTTGTAAATGCTCTTAGCTATAGGCTGTGTGTTTCTATACTCAATGGAACACTAGCAATATGAAATACACAAACAACTTTGTCTTGTTAGTTTTTTTGTCGTTCTTCACTGTATACACGCAAGTGCAAAGCAACAACACTTTCGTATGCTTTGCTGGTAAACATTGTCGACACCGATCATCAATGTAGATTTGGTTTTTGTTTATCGTATGGTATCATTTAAAAAAGTGTGTATTTTTTCATTATTCTTTGTATGTTTTGGTTTTTACAACAACAAAAATTTACATAGAAATTAGTTTTTCTTTAAATGTATTGGTATTTGCTCTTCCATAAGGAACTTTTGGGCACACCTGCTGTAAATGTTTCAAAATGAAAGCTAAACACTTTAAAAAAATCCTGCATTTTTATTTTCAATAAATAATTTATATATAATGATATTAACATACATTACGCCATACGTTTTTTTTAACAAATTAATCACCCTATCATAGTTTGCACTGTTCGGACTGTAACTGATTCAAATTCCCATAGAAGGCCAAAACTATATATTGATGGTGGGTATTCGGTTTTGCCGAATATAACACTCTTAATTGTTAACACTTATTTATTTCCTACTAAGAAACAATTTACAAGGATTTTTTTGGTAAATTTGCCATTCTTCTCGGGAAATTAAATGAAGTTTTAGAATAAAACCAAACCCTAAGCTAAATGTTTCCAACATACAAACACATACACACATTTGCATTAATAGCAACTACTTACTATTATTGTAATTTATATAAATTTGAATTACAATTTTCAATTTTAAAATCGACAGTTTAATAAATCATCAAATTGAAACACGCCTAAAATATTTATAATTTCACAGTTATAAATTATAAATTTTAATTTAAAATTTTCATTTTATATGCACAATAATACATTCACATTATGAGTTGAAAAACACTCGTAAATTATTTCGACAGATTGCTAAAATATATGTATGTTTCAGCAGGCAGATAAATAGTAATTACTATGACTTCGCTAAAAGGAATATAATAATGGGTTATCATCATATTTTTATTATTTGAATATTTAAAGTTAAAAAAATTTAACTAAAACATTAAAGATCTGTATTTCGAATTATGTAATTTCATTATTATATTAAGATTTCCGAGATCTTTAAAACTTCACAAAAACAAATTTTTATAAAAGGTGGCGCAAAAGTAATCCTCCTAACAGAAAATGCTATAAATTTTGCGATTGACCCCTAATTTCAGTTCTGCAATATTCCGCGTTCTGGAGTAGTGTAGCGTAACATTGTTTATTAACGTGTATTTCGCATGTGTTTACTACACAAATGTCAAAACAGAACTGACATTAGGGGCCAATCGCAAAATTTATAGCATTTTCTGATAGGAGTATTACTTTTGCGCCACCTGTTAGTTACATGGTGTAATTAAGTTTTTCTACCCACTTCTGGCCACATACAGACATATTTGTAATTAGTTATGTTTAATTTGACCAAAATGAAATTACAAAGGATATAGATACTAAAAGCGACAAACATGTATACAAGTAACTACATTATCCTTAAGGCATGATTAAATAATTCTACATAAATACTTGTACATACAAAAGTTTAAACATGTTTTTATTTGTTTATCATATTTGATTACCACAAACATGAATTAATATTTGTGACCATTAAACATGATCTTTATATATACAAATACACTACACCTAGAGAAAATACAACTTAAAATAAAAACAAGTAAGAAAGTATGGTCGGGCTTGATAATACCCTACACTAAGTAAATGAGCAAAAACATTTTTCTTTCAAAATTTCAATAATTTATATTCGTGAGTGATTTTCGGAAGTGGGCCTTATATGGGAGCTATAACTAATTATGGACCGATCACCATGAAATTTGATCATGTGATTAATGTCTATATGAAAGTTATTTATGTTGAATTTTATGTGCATACCAACATTTTTAGGAGATTTATGCTCGTTAAAGTGATTATCGGAAGCAGGCCTTATATGGGAGCTATGACTAATTATGAACCCATCATAATAAAATTTGGTGACATGAATTCCGTATATATAAAACTTATTTGGAGAAAAAATTGTGTAGATAGCTGTATAAATTAAATATTTATGTCCGATAAAGTCCACTTTTGGAGGACATTTGTATGGGGGCTATATGAAATAATGGAGCGATTTCAGCCAGTTTCAATTGGCTTGGTCCTTAGGCCGAAAGAATTATATGTACCAAATTTTATAGAAATATCTTCAAAATTGCGACCTGTACTCTGCGCACGAGGTTTACATGGACAACCAGCCAGTCGGACGGACGGACGGACATCGTTAAATCGACTCAGAAAGTTATTCTGAGTCGATCGGTATACTTTAAGGTGGGTGTTAGACTTATATTTCTGGGCATTACAAACATCTGCACAAATCCCACTATGGTGGTGTAGGGTATAAAAAACATATTGAATCAATAAGTAACATTAACACAAGTCTAGTAATGTTGAAAAATTTTATTTCAATGTTCAATATTGATTTATCGTATTTCAATATGGGTTTTCTATTATAATGAGCATTATTGAATTAATACGTTCTTGTTTTTAAGTTGCAGTTTTTCCCTTAGTGTAAAAACTAAAAGTATATATTTGTGTATATATAGGAAAAAAATATACAAATGTATGAATAAGTATCACGTATTCGAATGAAGCAGGTATGGCGAATATAAATTTTTAAATAAAAATCTACCCTCAAAACTTAACATTTTTGAAAACTCTCTAAGGAATTGGAAAACTATATATTCTTCTACATATTTTATCTAAATACGGCATTTTATAAATATATTTAAATTTTGATAACTACATTTTACATTACATTGTACATCTCTGTTGTATTTACTAAATTGTTCTATGTAATAAATTTAACCACATAAATTAAAGTATTGTTAATGATTGTTGTGTGTGTAACCAGTTGTAAAAAACCCATAAGACCGCAGGACATTTGGACTATGGCTTTCTGTTTTTTTTTTTTTTTGTTGTTTATAATATTTCTAATTACACATGTATTCATTAATATATGGAAATATAAAAAGTTGTTGATGCATGTAAATTTGTTTAATGTAACATTGTTTTATTACAAAGTAATAAAAGGAAACTGAAGTCTCAGCTGAAATGAACAAGTTAACATACGAGGAAGGATCAATATTTCCGTGACTTTTCAAACTTTCCTCATAGTTATATGAAATATAACACTGTTCCCGTCAAGTACCACCTATTAATAGACTACTGTCAAATTTTGAGCAAGTGTCGTCATTTACTTTGCGTTTAACAGCTGTTCAAAACATACAACATACAAGTGCTCCTTAAACATTATTTTTTGCGAAAAAAAAAAAAAACCGGCAATCAAACCAAAGAAAAGTTCGATAAATACTATAGGGACTCTGCACCATCGTTTTCAATGGTAAACAAGTAAGAAAGTATGGTCGGTCAAGCCCGACCATATAATACCCTACACTAAGTAAATGAGCAAAAACATTTTTCTTTCAAAATTTCAATAATTTATATTCGTGAACGATTTTCGGAAGTGGGCCTTATATGGGAGCTATGACCAATTATGGACCGATCACCATGAAATTAAGTAGTGTGATTAATGTCTGTATGAGAGTTATTTATGTTGCATTTTATGTGTATACCAACATTTTTAAGAGATTTATGCTCGTTAAAGTGATTATCGGAAGCAGGATTTATATGGGAGCTATGACTAATTATGGACCGATCACCATGAAATTAAGTGGTGTGATTAATGTCTGTATGAAAGTTGTTTATGTTGCATTTTATGTATATACCAACATTTTTAAGAGATTTATGTTCGTTAAAGTGATTATCGGAAGCAGGCCTTATATGGGAGCTATGACTAATTATGGACCGATCATAATAAAATTTGGTGACATGAATTTCGTGTATATAAAACTTATTTTGAGAAAAACGTGTGTAGATACCTATACAAATTAAACATTTATGACCGATAAAGTCCAATTTCGGGAGGACATTTGTATGGGGGCTAGGTGAAATAATGAACCGATTTCAGCCAGTTTCAATAGGCTTGGTCCTTGGGCAGAAAAAATGATATGTACCAAATTTTATCGAAATATCTTCAAGATTACGACCTGTACTCTGCTCACAAGGTTTACATGGACAACCAGCCAGCCAGCCAGCCAGACGGACGGACGGACGGACATCGTTTAATCGACTCAGAAAGTGATTCTGAGTCGATCGGTACACTTTAAGGTGGGTGTTAGACTAATATTTTTGGGCGTTACAAACATCTGCACAAATCCAATATACCCTCCCCACTATGGTGGTGTAGGGTATAAAAAGTGGTTCACTGACTTTCGTTGTGTTCAGTACAAATGACGCTGAACGTTCTGGACGCCAAATTGAGGTCAGTACACCCAAAAATGTCGAAAAAATTCACGATATGGTGTTGGCCGACCGAAGAGTAAAAGTTCGTGAGATTGTTGATGCCATAGACATTTCATATAGCAGTTTGGTTTAGATTTTAAATGATCAGCTGGGTTTAAGAAAGTTGTCTGCAAGATGAGTGCCGCGTTTGCTCTCAATTTACCATAAACGTAAACGTGTGACAACTTCAAAGGATTGTTTGGAGTTGTTTAACCGCAATCCGAATGGGTTTTTGCGGCGTTTTGTAATTTTGGATGAAAAATGGATCTCCGGATTTAGCCCCTAGTGACTACTTCTTATTTCCGAACCTAAAGAAATGGCTCGGTGGAAAGAAATTCAGCTCCAACGATGAAATTATTGATGAAAGAAATGCCTATTTTAAGGAAATATCCTATTTTTTGGAAGAAATACAAAAACTGGAGAAACGTTGGACTAGTGTATTGAGTTAAAAGGCGATTATGTTGAAAAAAAATGTTTGTTTTGCAAAAAAACTCAGTTTCATTCAAAAAGTCACGGACTTATTGATCCGCCCTCGTATATGCAGTTTTCTGACCAAAAATACCATAAAGAATATCGCGTTGTACATGTTTTTTTCTACTCCAAAGAAAGTAAGAGAGCATATTATATATACCCTTCACCAAAGTATACTTTAAGATAAAGATAAAAACTATTTTTTGGTGAAAACGAACTCGGGTAAAAAAATATTTTTCTCGATTTTGAGCCATTGTAGATCCGAATTACTGTGGTGTTTTATACGTTGTAGGCAAGGTCTTTGAAATGTATATCATTAGATACCAATACTGTCTATATTAATGACTTAAGAATTCAGATATAGATAAAAAATATGAATAAAATTATGGAAGTCGTGGTTTTTTGTTTACATCTAGCAACCGAACCGGTACTAAGTATAACGGATATATTGATGTAGGAATTATGTATGTAAATTATTTGAGGGCTACGAAAAGTTGATTTAAAAAAAAAACTTTATTATTATTTAAGAACATATAACAATTTTATGTTTTTATGTTAGGTATTTTTACGGAAAATAGTTTGGTAACTATGATGTGTTCCCTATTTATCCCCAAAGTATTTTTTCAGCCCTAAAAGAACTGTGGACCCTATGGGAAAAATTGTAAAAAATACCATTTTTGGGATTTCCTTGACCTTCTGACAAGTTTTTTATACTTTGGTATTTAGAATTAAAAATTAAAAAAACGTTGATAATTTCATTGAGTTTTGTCAATAAATGAAGATTTTGTTACATATTACATATTTATTGAGTTTCTAAAACTAAAATTTGTATCAAAATTTTAATACGATTGCAAATATTAGGACCAATTTAATCCACATTTATTCCGAAATAATTTTTTTTTTGGAAATGTTATATCTCAGTTAGATTCAAAAATATGCCTCTTTAAAACTCCGTTCTTCAATAATATTGCATAATTTAGTATAAAATGTCAGAACCATTGACTTGTTGTTGAATAAAATACTAAGGAAATTTATGTATACAAATTTTTTATTATGAAAAAGTGCAATATTTTTGAAGGTAATGGTCTGTATTTGGTGGGATGCTCTGTAGCTGTACCGACACAACTGATTCGTTTGAAGTGAGCATTGGCCGAAAAACACCCAGAATATGCTGCCGGACATTAAACTGTAATATTACATCATGACAACACTCGGGCGCATGTTGCAATACCTGTTAAAAAGTATTTAGAATGAAGTGGTTGGAAAGTTTTCCCTCACCCGCCTTAAAATCCAGACCGTGCTACCCGTGGTGCGGTAGTTGATAAAGTATTTGTGTTCCCCACATATTTAATAAAAATAATTTTGTGCAATTGAATAAACTGCTACTAAAAATTTGACTATTTTAACAAAATCAGGCCCATTGTCCACGTTACATATACTTAAAAATTACTATATTCGATAATTGCCTGATGTTTACAGCAATTTAAAAAGACGCCAGTTCTAATATTACAATTTTTTATAAATCTTGGAGTAAAATCTAAAAAAAAATTTTAATTTTTGTCAAAATTTATGATATTTTCATAATCATTTCATAATTTTGAATTTAACTATTTTTCACGACGAGGTGGATAGAGATTTTTAAAAAAAACGTTTTTAAATATTAGTTTAGATTTTATTCGATACATATATACATAGAGTAAAAGAACTTACAATTTTCCAACAAATTACAAAATTTTTAATAGATTTGGGATTATTTTAAATGTTTTCTTTCTTTTCTAAGACACAGTTTCTTAGAATTTAGTAAACTATTGTTTTAGATGTGTAACCACCCACAACCTCCCAGATGTACCAAAATTCACACTGCTCAAGTCAACTGTAAAATACCTCAACTCTAAAAATGCGAAATTTCATTAAGATACCTCATACGATTTGCAAGCTGTAACCACTATGCATTATTTCATAACTAACTGATAAACTTCATGATATTTTAGTTCATCACTTTACTACCAAAATTCCCATGCGCGTCGATTTAACATTTTAGTATAAATAGCTGATGCACATGCGTTAAATTTCTGTTAGCAGATACACACACTTTCGTTCCTTTTAAATAATAGAATTTTAGTCATTACTGCGCATGTCTGAGCAAAAGAGAATTTTAATCAACAACAACAACTGTCTTGTATGTGCTTAAGTACTAGAGTTGGGCATAATCGTTCTTTTTACTGATTGTTCATTTTTGTTCAGAAAAAATAAATTAATAAGTTTCTTCTTTTTGTTCAGTTGTTAATTTTTAGTCTGCGGTGTTTGGCTGAACTAAGTTATTGAATAATTTCTCAGTGAATGTATTTATAGATAGATGAAAACTGCTTTTGGAAACAAAATGTTTTAATAATGATGAAAACATTTTTAATAATGCAATACAGAAATGTCAAACGTACTAAAAGAACAACAAGACTAAACCCCTTCACATTGTTCAATTGAACTTGTTCGTTCATGAACAACCCAACTCTAGAATAGTTATTTCTCTCAAAAATATTTATTTTACATTTTATTCATTAGCATCTAAAAATCATTAAGAAGTTGCCAAAATATTACAAGTTTTAAAAACTACATTTCATTACCTTTCCATTGATATATAAAACATTATATCTAATTCTTTATTATACTTTAAAATAATGCATGCAATTCACACACCTTGTAAAAAATTCTCTACTATTTTGTTCAAATTAAAGACTGCTTACTATGCACTTCTCATTTTTTCATGTACCCTGTATTATATATGTTTCACTTTTGCTTATTGTTGATTGGTCAGTTAGTTGCATGTGCGAATATTTAAAGTGAGCTTAAGTAAACTTGTATTAACCTAACATTCACCTAATTTGATGACCTAATGCGCGTTCATAAATTTGCAATTGTTAGGTTCACAGACTCAATGGCACAGAATTTTCACTAAAAAAAAATTATTTTTCACAAATTTTTTTTTTACAAGAATTTTTTTTATTTCTAAAAAATATTTTTTTATTAAAAAAAATAAATTTTTTACTAAACAGAAATTTTTTACTAAAAAAGAAATTTTTTACTAAAAAATACATTTTTTACTAAAAAATACATTTTTTACTAAAAAGTAAATTTTTTACTAAAAAAGTAATTTTTTACTAAAAAGTAAATTTTTTACTAAAAAAGTATTTTTTAACTAAAAAGAAATTTTTTACTAAAAAAGTAATTTTTTACTAAAAAAATTATTTTTCATTAGAAATCGATTTTCAATTTAAATTTAAAATAGAAATTATTCGGTTAATCGAATATTTTAAACTTAAACAATTATTAACCGATTAAATGTTAACCCCGATTAATTATTTGCCCAATTAATTGAATATCCTAGTAAATAAGAAATGTTAATTTTATAGTGAAAAATAAATTTTCAAACGAAAATTCAAAATATTTCGTGAAAAATAATTTTTTTCTTGGAAAAATCTAGTAAAAAATCTTTTTACTAGATTTTAAACGAATTCAAATTTGTTAGGTGAAAAATAATTTTTTTTGGAAAAATCTAATAAAAAATCTGTTTTCAGCAAAAAATTTATTTTCAATAAAAAATCAGTTTTTTAGTAAAAAATCTTTTTTTTTTAATAAAAAATCTATATTTTAGTAAAAAATTTATTTTAATAAAAAATCTATTTTTTTAGAAAAAAATCTATTTTTTAGAAAAAAATCTATTTTTTAGAAAAAAATCTATTTTTTAGAAAAAATTAATTTTTTAGTAAAAAATTATACTTTTTAATAAAAAATTACTTTTTAGTAAAAAATTACTTTTTTAGTAAAAAATTACTTTTTTAGTAAAAAAATCTATTTTTTAGTAAAAAATTACTTTTTTAGTAAAAAATTACTTTTTAGTAAAAAATTACTTTTTTAGTAAAAAATTACATTTTTAGTAAAAAATTACTTTTTTAGTAAAAAATTTCTTTTATAACAAAAAATTACTTTTTTAGTAAAAAAAAAATTTTTAGAAATAAAATAAATTCTTGTAAAAAAAAAAATTTGTGAAAAATTATATTTTTTTTAGTGAAAATTCTGTTCCATGGAGTCTATGAACCTAACAATTGCAAATTTATGAACGCGCAGAAGGTCATCAAATTAGGTGAATGTTAGGTTAATACAAGTTTACTTAAGCTCACTTTAAATATTCGCACATGTAACTGACCAATCAACAATAAGCAAAAGTGAAACATATATAATACAGGGTACATGAAAAAATGAGAAGTGCATAGTAAGCAGTCTTTAATTTGAACAAAATAGTAGAGAATTTTTTACAAGGTGTGTGAATTGCATGCATTATTTTAAAGTATAATAAAGAATTAGATATAATGTTTTATATATCAATGGAAAGGTAATGAAATGTAGTTTTTAAAGCTTGTGATATTTTGGCAACTTCTAAATGATTTTTAGATGCTAATGAATAAAATGTAAAATAAATATTTTTGAGAGAAATAACTATTCAAGAGTTGGGTTGTTCATGAACGAACAAGTTCAATTGAACAATGTGAAGGGGTTCAGTCTTATTGTTCATTTATTATTTTTGTTCGTTTGACATTTCTGTATTGCATTATTAAAAATGTTTTCATCATTATTAAAACATTTTGTTTCCAAAAGCAGTTGTCATCTATCTGTAAATACATTCACTGAGAAACTATTCAATAACTTAGTTCAGTCAAACACCGCAGATTTAAAATTAACAACTGAACAAAAAGAACAAACTTATTCATTTATTTGTTCTGAACAAAAAGGAACAATCAGTAAAAAGAACGATTATGCTGAACTCTATTAAGTACTGCTTTGTCAACAAAAAACTCACCTAATTTTTGGACATGCGCATTCATTTTCAAGTTTTATTAAAAATTTCTTTTACAGTTTTAGTATAAATACAAGCTATATGTATCCAGCGATATTTATATTGGTTTAGTGCACCAAACTGTCAACAGTAAAAATGGAATTTTCAAATTAAAAAAAATTTTAAAAAAGGGTGTTACGTAAGTTTCACCCTTATTTTAATATTCTTAACCTACACTTTATTTTATATTTGGTATTTATATAACGGTTCCTCTATTATTTCTATTTACATTTTACATATATATATCAAAGGGAAGTTTATTTAATTACGAAATTGATAATATCAATTAAAAATTTATTTTAATTTGCTGCAATCATCAAAATGATATTATTAATTAAATTAAATCTAATACGTTTTATTGAAATAATCTACAATTTAAATTTTATTTAAACAAGTAATTGTAAGTTTCAACAAGTGCAATATCAAACAAAATTTTAATCTATCTGCCAGCAAACTTTACTTACAAATAAGAGGAATTTGACGATTAGACTTCTTATTTTTCGACAGAAGAAGTACTTATTTTTGTTCCCGATGTTCCATAAGTAATCCTTTATAAGTTGTTTTGTTAGTAGAGTTATATATAGAATTATGTATTTACAAACAAAAAATAAGTCGCAGCCACAAGTCGAACCTACAACTAGACTTTACTACTTAGAAAGAAAGTGAGTTATTAAAAAAGACATTACTTGTAGCTTGGTAAGCTAAGTTTGTACTGGGAAATAGATTTCAATCATAAAAGTGATTGATTTGATTAAAATTTTATTCTACTTTATTTATTTATTTTTAAATAGATTTTACATGGATATTTCTCATTCATGTACTTAATATGCAAGAGTAAACAAAATTTTTTATCATCGACTGATAATATAAAAGAACTTTTATAGTAAAATATGGCACCTTATTAAATACATTTCTTTTTACCAAATTTTTTTTGTTTGACAACAATCACCTTGAAAGCATGTACATATGAAACTAAATAAACTATTTATAAGAATTGAAGAAAAGGTCGATCAACATGTAATATCTTCTTTTTTTACCAAAATTGTTTATGTCATTTGATTTTGCCACTCACAGGCAGAAAATAAAAAATCTGAGTTTACAGTGTTAGCCGCTGGGCTATTCTGAAGATTCTCTGAAAATTTTATCCAAATCGGTCCGGCCATTTTCGAGTCCATACGGAACATACATACACCCATCCATTTTTATACATACATATATACAGATAGATTTCAATCATAAAAGTGATTGACTAAAAGTTTGTTTAAAATTTAATTTGTTGAAACTTACAATTATGTACTTGTTTAAATAAAATTTTAATTAAAAATTATTTAAATAAAATGTATTAGATTTTATTAATAATATCATTTTGATGATTGAAGCAAATTCAAATAAATTTTAAATTGATATATGTAATCAATTTCGTAATTAAAATAAAAAATTTTTTTTTTTTTTTAAATTTGCAAATTCCATTTGTGCCGTATGCATACAGCTTGTATTTATACTAAAACTGTAAACAAAATTTTTAATAAAACTTGAAAATGAAAGCGCATTGCGCATGTCCAAAAATTAGGTGAGAGTTTCGTTGACAAAGCAGTACTTAAGCACATACAAGACAGTTGTTGTTGATTAAAATTCTCTTTTGCTCAGGCATGCGCAGTAATGACTAAAATTCTACTATTTAAAAGGAATGCAAGTGTGTGTATCTGTTAGCAGAAATTTAATGCGTGTGCATCAGCTATTTATACTAAAAGGTTAAACCAAAGCGCATGGGAATTTTGGTACTAAAGTTATGAACGAAAATATCATGAAGTTCATTCAGTTAGTTATTAAATATTGCATAGTGGTTACAGAACGTTTTATTTTTGTATGTTCTATAACTTGCGAATCGTTTGAGGTATTTTAATGAAATTTCGTATTTTTAGAGTTGAGGTGTTTTAGAGTCGATTTGAGCAGTGTGAATTCTGGTACATCTGGGAGGTTGTGGGTGGTTACACATCTAAAATACTCGCTTAATACATTCTAAGAAACTGTGTCTTAGAAAAGAGAGATAACATTTAAAACATTAGTATAATGTGAAAGATCTTTGAAAGACGCATGTGTAATCCCAAAAATATAAAAAATTTTCTAATTTGTTGCAAAAATTGTAAGTTCTTTTAATCTAGATATGTATCCAATATAATCTAAACTAATATTTAAAAACTTTTTTTCCAAAATTTCTATCCACCTAGTCGTGAAAAATAATTAAATTCAATATTATGAAATGAAATCATAAATTTTTACAGATTTAAAAAAAATTTTAATATTTATAAGAACTGGCTTCAAAAATTACTTATAATAAATTTTAAAATTGTTAGAAACGTCAGGCAATTGTCGAATATAGTGATTTTAAAGTATTTTATTAAATTAAAAATTTCACATTGAAGTTTTCAAATTTCTTTACAAACTATAGAAATATATACATTTGTTGGAATAGATCTGACATATAATTATTACCTGTACACTCAAAAACGTGGACAATGGGCCAGATTTTGTTAAAATAGTCAAATTTTTATTAGCAGTTTATTCAATTCACACTAATTATACTAAAATTAATGTTTTCAAAATTATTTTTATTAAATATATGGGAAACAAAAATACTTTATCAACTACCGCACAACGGGTAGCACGGTCTGGATTTTAAGGCAGGGAAAACTTTCCAACAACTTCATTAAATACTTTTTAACAGGTATTGCAACATTCATGTCTGGCAGCATATTCTGGGTGTATTTCGGTCAATGTTCACTTCAAACGAATCAGTTGTGTTCGGTACAGGTTCCCTGTGATGGTCTGGCAGGATTTCAGCAGATATAGATCATCCCCCCAAATACAGAGCATTGCCTTCAAAAAAATTGCACTTTTTTCTGAATAAAAAATTTGTATACATAAATTTTCTTAGTATTTTATTCAACAGCAAGTCAATGGTTCTGACATTTTATACTAAAATATAATAAAGTGCAATATTCTTGAAGGACTGAGTTTTAAAGTGGCATATTTTTTAATCTAATTGAGATATTGACTTGAATTTTTATTTTTTTGCAACACCAAAAATTACCTTGTCTAGACAAAAAGAATTAGTTCGGAATAAATGTGGATCAAATGTGGATCAAATTGGTCCTAATATTTGCAATTGTATTAAAATTTTGATACAAATTTTAGTTTTAGAAACTCAATAAATATGTAATATGTAATAAAATCTTTATTTATTGTTTTGTCAATTCTCAACGTTTTTTTTAGTTTGTAATTCTAAATAACAAAGTGTACAAAAAAACTTGTTAAAAAGTCAAAAAGAATCCCGTAATTTCTAAAAATTGGAGCGAAAATCCTAAAAATGGTATTTTTACAATTTTACCCATAGGGTCAACAGTCCTTTCAGGGCTGCGAAAATGCTTTGGGAATAAATAGGAAACACATAAGAATTTGCAAGGCTGCTTTCCGTTTTCTGATCCCGGCTTTGAGATTGTAGAACATGTGGCCCCAATTTGAAATTTTGATAAAAAAAATAGGTCAAATTCCAAATGGCGTAGGGGCGATATATTCGAAAACTATGACATGTTTTTTTATACCAAACTGTTTTCCGGAAAGATACCTTACAGAAAAGCATACAATTGTTATATGTTCTTAAAGAAAGTTTTTTTTTAATAAAAAAAGAGTTATGTCACCTTTTTGCCCGAAAACAGCAAATATCTACCATTTTTAAAATTTTTAAATTGAAAATCGTTTATTTTTGGATTCATAATTGGTATTGCTGTGAAAGCTTTTGTATATATTTGTAATTGAGTCCATTCAGTCCAAAAGTACGACCTATGTTTTTGAAAAAGCGGACTAAGGAATAGCAAAATTTTTAAATTTCAATTTTGAAATGCCTATAACTTGTAAATTATAAGATATAAATAGCACATGCACACAAGACCCAGCCGACCGCTTCCCAAAATATAAAAATCTTTGAAATCGGATGGGAAACAACAAAATGGCTTGTGTTTAAAAATTTTACATGTCGAAAGTACCCTAATTTGAGCTCCCATAGCCGCTGGAGCATTTGTAGGATCCGTTTTAATAACATAAACTTGAATGCTCCTTGGCTACGCCCACGTCAAATTTCATTCCGATGGCACCAGCCGTTTAGAAATGCCAGATTTATTTCCAACAAATTTTGATTCTGCCGCACTGTGAGAGATGGGGTGTATTTTTGCTAATTAAGCGTAAAGAGCTTTATTTACAACTTTTGTATCTTTGGTGACCCCCACTGAAATTTTCAGGCAAACATTTTCGTAGAATATTTTAATCCTTATATGATCCCCATAAAGTTCCACAATATAACTCTGACAATAAGAATACTCTCAGACATTAACTTACAACATTTTTTCAGTTAGTTTCGTGCTTCCTTCAATCAAAAAGTCAAAATTTTGACCCACTATTTTTTTTAAAATATGTATGTGAATGTTTATGCGAATGTTTATCGATGTTATACAATCGTCCGCTTAAATTTTGTTTTCGTCATGACCACTATCGTTGATTTTTATGATTTAATTTGACCAAGCTGATAACGTTTTGATCTAACGGTTGAATAAGAGCAGTGCAATTGGGTGGTAGATTCATTGTTATAATTAAACTGTCATCACTTTTTAGTTCCTCAACTTACATGGGGAACAAATTCGTGATGGAACCAAAACTTGAATATAAATGATGTCATCCAGGCGATATTACTGGAGTTGTATATTACAGTATTACTGAAAAAGCATTTAAAGCCGCATAAGTTTTTCGATTTTCCAACAATAAACAATTTCAGTTTCTATATGCCATTCGCATTTGAACAGGACAAAACAGTTATTCAATCTTTACATATTTTTCTTCCGGGAGCCGTTTTCTCATTACATGTGACAAGAGTGCGATTTGGAAGCATCCTATAATATAAATCGGATTAGTCGGCATTTTAGATTTGGTGAAGAGTCAACCCATGTTCATCAACGTAAACCTTAAACTCTAAAATGGATCAATAAGATGAGGTTTCAAAGACTTGTAACTTTTAAAAATCTAATTCGACGATTTAATTTGTTAATTGAAAACTCTTTGTTTTACAAACCACTTATAAAGCATTTTTTCCATTCAGCTTTCTTTAAGGTGCAACGTTTGCGGGCCACTTTCTGTTTTACGTACAAACTTTTTTAATGAATTTTTTTGAATTTCTTTGCTTTATAATGTGGTAAACCGAAGACTTATGCAACTTGAAATTCACGCAAATTCAATTTATGGAATCTCCACTTTTAGTTTCTTTTTAAATCTCTAATTTTTGAGAAATCGTTGGCTTACATATTAAGAGATGTATTGTGAGGAAGAAAATCTTCTGAAGATTTTGCCCTACATACATACTTATATGTAAATAAAATAAAAAACAATTAAGAAAGTATGGTCGGCCAAGCCCGACCATATAATACCTTACACTAAGAAATGAGCAAAAACATTTTTCTTTCAAAATTTCAATAATTTATATTCGTGAGCGATTTTCGGAAGTGGGCCTTATATGGAAGCTATGACCAATTATGGACCGATCACCATGAAATTAGGTAGTGTGATTAATGTCTATATGAAAGTTATTTATGTTGCATTTTATGCGTATACCAACATTTTAAGAAGATTTATGATCGTTAAAGTGATTATCGGCAGCAGGCCTTATATGGGAGCTATGACTAATTATGGACCGATCATCATAAAATTTGGTGACATGAATTTTGTATATAGAAAACTTATTTAGAGAAAAACTTGTGTAGATACTTGTGACTTGTGTAGATGTATAAATTAAACATTTGTGACCGATAAAGTCTAGGTGAAATAATGAACCGATTTCAGCCAGTCTCAATAGGGTTCGTCCTTGGGCAGAAAAAATTATATGGGCCAAATTATATCTCCAAATATCTTCAAAAATGCGACCTGTACTCTGCGCACAAGGTTTACATGGACAGCCAACCAGCCAGCCAGCCAGACGGACGGATGGACATCGTTTAATCGACTCAGAAAGTGATTCTGAGTCGATCGGTATACTTTAAGGTGGGTGTTAGACTAATATTTTTGGGCGTTACAAACATCTGCACAAATCCAATATACCCTCCCCACTATGGTGGTGTAGGGTATAAAAAGCATTTAAACCCGCGTGGGTTTTTTGATTTTCCAACAATAAACAATTTCAGTTTCTATATGCCATTCGCATTTGAACAGGACAAAACAGTTATTCAATCTTTACATATTTTTCTTCCGGGAGCCGTTTTCTCATTACATATGACAAGAGTGCGATTTGGAAGCATCTTATAATATAAATCGGAGTAGTCGGCATTTTAGATTTGTGGAGAGTCAACCCATGCTCATCAACGTAAACCTTAAACTCTTAAATGGATCAATAAGATGAGATTTCGAAGACAATTTCTGGCTCGTAACTTTTAAAAGTCTAATTCCATGTCGACGATTTAATTTGTTCAACCATCCTTCACTGGCATTGAAACCTGAATTGGTTTGACAAATTTTGATCGTAAAATTGGTTGTGATCGTAAAATCGCTGCTGATATTGGAAAAATGTTTTCTCTTTGTTTTACAAACCACTTATAAAGCATTTTTTCCAATCAGCTTTCTTTACGTACAGACTTTTTTAATGAATTTTCTTTGCTTTATAATGCGGTAAACCGAAGACTTATGGAACTTGAAACTCACGGAAATTCAATTTATGGAATCTCCACTTTTAGTTTTTTTTTCAATCTCTAATTTTTGAGAAATCGTTGACTTACAAATATGTTGAACTTTTTCCATATTAAGAGATGTACTTACACAACAAATGACACGAATACAATGACAAAACTGAAGATCAAAATCTTCCAAAAAGGTTATTATACCAAAAGACGGGGATTTATTTTTTGCAATTTTAATAATTAAGCCGTCACGATAACCGGGCCATCACGATAATGGGTAGTCGAATACCGAGCTTTTACTGTATTATTAATATATTTAAAGTAAATAAGTAGCAAAATATTTTTTAAAAATATAATTTCATTCATATCTTTTTTTTAAGGTTGTCTCACACTTGGTCCATAAATCAGTTTCTACTTAGCCGATTTTGCCAATTTACAGTACCACACATTTACGATTAACAATTAATATTTGGGGAAAATTTGAGCCCAGTAGCTCCTTCTCTAGACGCCCTATCGTGCCTTTAATAGACGGACAGATGAACGGACGTAGCTAGATCGACTTACAATTTGGTTCTTCTACCAATATTTCGATATATTGCAAACGGAGTGGTAAAATCAATAAAATCTTTTTGGTGGTGGGTATAAAAAGAAGTATTAAGAAGGATATCTACAATTGTGAGCAGATAATGGGACTACTTTAGTATATGCCTACAAGGATAATGTACCCCGTTGTCGAACGATAGCTCTTACAAATATTTAGCTTTTTTGTAATTGTCATGATGAGGAATAGAAGAATAAAGTGTTCTGCTACCATCGAATACTCCTAACAATGCATTTTCTTTTTGTACGACCTGACGGATCACGATATACAAGGTGGCGCAAAAGTAATCCTCCTATCAGAAAATTCTATAAATTTCGCCGATTATTGGTCAAATAAATAGTCAGCAATAATCCGCGTTCTGGAGCAGTGTAGCGTAACATTGTTTGTTAACGTGTATTTCGCATGTGTTTACTACACAAATGTCAAAACAGAACTGACATTAGGGGTCTCCCAAAATTTATAGCATTTTCTGATAGGAGGATTACTTTTGCGCCACCTTGTATGAACATCAAGAGTGTAATCGAAATGGTTTTATTAAAATCTCAGAATCAATTTTACAACGGAACGGTTGTGTATTTAAGTGTCCTTATATAGGAGTATGATAAAGGAATTTAATGTTGCACTTCTAAACTGCTGGTCCGATTGCAAAATGATGTATGACCACCCTGCTAGAATACAAGATTAGATACAAGGGACAACCTTTGTAACTAGTACAAATATAAACATATTTAAATGTACAAAACATGTAACAAAGTTAGTTAGATAAAGAAACTCCTTATCTTCCCACTAACTTGTGCTAAAGCTTTCAGCCTTTATTTTTTCCAATAAATTATTATTAAAATTTAAATGTATTATTACGAGGATAAGCTACTTAGTTCCAATACACATTAGGAAACTTTTCCCAAGTTTTTTAGAAAAACTAGAAAGTTTCGAAGATTTAGGTTTTTTGACCTAATTTTACAGTTGCAGCTCCAAAATACTAAATGGAATAAAACAAATATTAAAAAGTTCCAACATGTTTTACCCAATATTAGCATATACAAATTTTAATCTGTTTACAAATGTCGCATATAAAGTATCCCCTTGAAATAACAACCTATCCTCAATACTTTAATTCATACACTATAACTACTTAGAAAAGGAAGAATATTGTAATAAAGTAATTACGGCCGACACATCATTTTAAGTTTTTCCTTAATTAATTTAATGTTCCCACTATTATGTGTTTTATACTTATATATATATATATATATATACACACACAGATATATTATATTTACGTTGTACATATGTAAATATGTTTATCTTCTACATAGCAAATATAATTAACATTTAAAATTTACATAATATTTTGTAATTACTTCTTTAGTGTGTGTCAGCATATATACTTACGTATTTATATATACATACTCTTGCATATATATTTAGTTATAAACTTAAATTATTGTTGCCTCATTTAAAATTCAAGCAAAGATGATCATTATATAATTTATTTAATTGTATTTTATGTGCGACAAGTTGCACACAACCACACAAAACGATTATAAGGATACAAAATTACACTTAAAATTAATAATAAAATAAATGAGTTGTAGAAATGCGGCATTAGCCCATACAATCAAAAAGACACAACTACTTAGTGAAAGACAGAATAGAACAGAACAAAACAGCAAAGCAACTAACCAACCAACAACTAAATAACAAGCAGCAATTGTAGCAACATTATCTCTAAAGTAAGAGCAACAGCAGCAATAAGCAACATATACTACATACAGATATACTTACTTGTACAATGTCAAATAATCCATGTAAATGTTATATTCTGTACAGTGTAGTTAGATATTATTATTTTTTACTTAACTGGTGTGGTAGCTGCACAACTACTTAGATAGATACATTCATATAATCACTTATACAAGCAAAATATCCTTGACCAAGTTGTTGTTGTTGTTGATTTTCTTGTCGAATTGTAACGTAAATCAGGGTCAGGATGCAACTGTTAGCTGATATGGTTTCAACGAATATAGTTCATGCTACTTTTGCATTACATCGCCATGGCCACAAACACACATGTTTTAAAGAAATTTAAATTTTCCACTATATCTTAGAATATTTTAAAAGTGTTAAGTCTGGTTTTGAAGGATAGTGTTTGGATAGATAGAGGCTTTACCCATTTCTCCAAAAGAATAGGTTGACAGTATTTCTCTAATATTTTAACTCCTTCCATAGGAAACTTGCATCTGAAAACAGATCATTACTGATGTGCATATTAGGAACAGCATGATGTCAGCAGCATCTGCTGAATTCAGCTTCTGCTGTTGATTTAAAATATTGTTACGAATTTGCAATAGCTATTTGAACTTAACAGTCTGTAACGATTGCCTGCAGCATTCATCATGTTTATAAACACGTCCATCAGTAGAAGCTTCTACTTATCAACAATGTTGATAGCATGCGGTTATTAGCATTGTTTATAAGTATTGCAACACTAAATGTTTAAGCTGCTAACATTGACATCGAAATCTCTAGAGCATTGAAGAAGATTCACGATAGATGGCGCGTGTATAAAAGGGTGCAAAAGTTGAAGTAGTTAGTTGAGTTGATCATAGGCGCTGTTAGAGTTAACATCAACTGTCGTGTACATTTAAGTTTGTACATTATAAAGTGTGTGTGCAATTCTGCGAATTGATAAACGTGTATAAAGATACTGAGTGACTATTTGAACTGTTGTTGTTGTAGATTTTGAATAAATTAAGAGTTGCTACAAATTTTAAACTACTAAACGGCTTTTATTTGCAATCAAAGGTATCCGGTTTATGTTAAGGAAATACACCAACGTTTTAAAAAGGTTAAACATTAACAAAATAGTTAAGAATAATCTATAACAGATCTTTTATTTTTTTATTCAATTTTAGAGGTATACATTTTATGCTCAGGAAATTAACACTTCGCTTTAAGTTAATGTTTTATCCTATTTCAAGAAAAAAGTCAAGTACAAGGGGTTTATATAGTTATTTATTAGTTCGTTTGGAAAATTATATAAATATGTTTTATTGTATTTTGTAAATGGTTTCATTCGAATCAAATTATACAGTAAATCTATAATACTGTTAAAAGTATGTTAAAGTCAATGGATAACAACCAAATAACAACCAGTGATTCTAAACTGAATGCTTATGTTGAATTTTTATTTCAAAACATCAGTGTCTTTAACTGGAAAGCAGTAACTATCATTGGTGTGAGCATAGTGTGCAAATCCGTCAACAGGTGCTATACAGAACTGGTTTTCCTCAGTTCAATTCTTGTTCCCTATCTCGAAATATGCAAAATATTTGAGAACCACAGGTAAAGAAGGCTATGGGTTATAATCAGAGAAAACCAAGTCGCCTATTTAAGAGGAAAATACTAATCTATTCAACAAAGACTACAAATCACTCAAATCTTGCAAAAATTCAACATAACACGACTTCAATTTAATCACTCTTCGATTGCTGGTTAAAGGTGGATTTCTTGGATTAACAGCATGAGCAGAGCTTACTATAATCACCTTGATACATAATTCTAAACTTATATTTATAATTTTTAAGAAATTTGTATTACTTGATCACTTATTTTATAATGTTACTCAGATCAGATCATTATTACCAGAATTAAATAACCAAATTCACTATCCAGAACATATTTTATCTACTAATGGATTTTTCAACAAACAACCCTAGAATAGGAGCAAGATGCGTGAAATTTGGGAATGTATTTATATAACAACAAGAACATCAGTTGGTCCTAACAAAGTTTTGAATCAAAAACTCGTTGTCTGGATATTTCTGGCACTCATTTTACATGCGGTAATAATAAAACTTATCTCTCCGTAAACATGAAAGATATTTTGGTTATGGATATATAATATTCGATACAACTGAATACAAAACGAGGCAAAACTTCCCAGCCACTTCATTATAAATACTTTTTAAAAAGTATTGCAACATGTGGTCGAGCGTTGTCATGATGAAGTATTTCTGTTTAATGTTCAGCCACATATTCTGGGCGTTTTTCGGTCAATGCTCGCTTCAAACGAATCAGTTGCGTTCGATACATTACAACATGTGGTCTAGCGTTGTCATGATGAAGTATTACGGTTTAATGTTCAGCCGCATGTTCTGGGCGTTTTTCGGTCAATGCTCGCTTCAAACGAATCAGTTGTGTTCGATACTGATTCCTTGTAATGGTCAGGTTAGATTTCAGCAGATTTCTCCTAAAACATAAAGAGAATAAACATAGTGCCATGGATATTTAATGTTGGTGTTGATTCAGTTGGTTGGCCGACCCTCACATACGATCTCTTACGCTTTGGATTATTGTAATGGATCCATTTTTCATTGCAAGTAATGATTCCGCGCAAAAATTATTTTCTTTTATATTGTTTGAGCATTATTTCGGACATGCAAAATCGTTATTCAAGGTCTCTCGACTTCAATTCGTATGGTACCCAATTTCCCTGCTTTTGGATGAATTCTGCTAATCGCAAATATATTGAAATTACTGCTTGAGTAGCTGACAATGATTCTGTTTGTCTTCCTTGTTAAAATCGCCACTTTTGAACCGATCAAACCATCTCGCGCACGTTGAAACCGATGGAACACATTCACCACTAGCTTTGGTGAGCAATTGAGATGAATTCTGCTAATCGCAAATATATTGAAATTACTGCTTGAGTAGCTGACAATGATTCTGTTTGTCTTCCTTGTTAAAATCGCCACTTTTGAACCGATCAAACCATCTCGCGCACGTTGAAACCGATGGAACACATTCACCACTAGCTTTGGTGAGCAATTGAGAATAAATGACAATAAATATGTACACTTGAAAATGACATATAAGATAGTAAAAACAAACCCGCGTTCAATGTAAATCCTGTCATACACCCAATTAGTATTGCAGCAGTGTCAAATATTTCTAATAGTCGTAATTATTCATGGGTTCATAAGATCGAAATTTTGGTTTCAGCTTCATGACTTTTTTAGCCTTTTGTTAATTGAAAAATAGCATTTAAAAGCCTAAATTTATTATGGTGTAAATAAATCATTTTTCATACAAGTTTGAAGAATATAAGACATATAAAATAAAGAAAGTTTTAATAATGAAGAAATTGAAAAATATTACGCAAAAGTGTGATAGTTTATAATTAAACTAATTGAACAATTGCGACAAAAATTGCCGGCCAATATGAAAAAAACATCTCTCATATTGATGGTGTTGATGAAATTACGAAGATTGAGGCTCGGTGGGGGAATATTTTAAACTATAAATGGACAAATATAGAATCAACAATTGACTTTTTGGTAGAGATTCGAGAGTTTAAAAATGCGTTACAAGAAAATCCATTTTCTGACAAGGTTAATCTAGTATTTAACTTTCTGCTACTTCCATTAAGTAATACAAAGGTTTGAATATTCGATTTTCATTAAAAAGATTACATAAATGTTGTCATGACTTTGAACTTTTCGATGGCCTCTTTAAGTTATTAGACTCATGTGATATTTATGCAAATTCAACACTGGTGCTTTAGCGTGTGTGATCATGAGATGGTATTTGCTCCCGGGGTTCACGTAAAATCTCAAATAGAGAGGCAGAAACTGTTGCTTATGTAGATTTACACCGAAAATGATGTAGCGTAATAACGACTGTCCTGGGTTCTCTCGAAGAATATTTTCAAATATTCTGTTATATTTTTTCATGTTTCTTTGCTGCTAGTTCACTTAAAATAAGTATCAGTGACATTAAATATGTATGTATGAGAATAAAAATGTGTTTAAAAACAATACACACAAAAAACAGAGACAATTCATATACAGACTCGCACTATTATGCATATACACCTGACCAAACAATCAAAAATGTACTTATTCACTTTTGCAAAGTTTCGCAAAACTGACTAATTCTCTAACCACCATTAACACGAAGTCTGGTTATGTGTTAACTAATAGTTATACTGTCGGTTAAAATTATTTTTGTATGAAAACTGTTAGTTTAACTATTAGTTAATACATAACCAGACTTCGTGTTAACAATATTGTATGTAAAACTATCGAGATTTTTAAAAAAAATATATATATATCCGGTATATCCGAGAAATTGTAGAGAATTTTTAAGTAACGAATCTTTGTAACAGTAAATAAACCTTGATCTATATTGCTAATAATTAGTTCTAGAACCTTCTAGAATGAAGGTTTTGCTGCTACAAATTGAGCGATCGGTGAAAATTTTTAAAATCGTTTGTGTTAGTCATTATTGAATATTTGTAAGTGAACATAAAGTTCAATGGTGATAAAATTATCGAATGCTATGGTCAGGTGGGTGCAACTACAAATGAACTCATACAACGACATTTATGAACAATAATAGGGTGCATGATGACAGCAATAACGATAATGATGATTATGTTATTTTTCTGTGTGTGTATTTGTGTAAGATGTATGTGTCAGTGGGTGTGCGTGTGTCCGAGAATACTGCAGTTTACAACAATGTCCTGTTGTTGGTTTGTACAAGTGTCTCTGCATGTATGAATGTATTTGTTCTAAAGTGTAATTATGAAAGCATTATGGCGTATCCACTAACATAATCGTTATTGCGTGAATGTTGCACTGGAGGTTGGTTTTCTAAAATGACAAACGCTAATTTAAAATATGATAGTTGATTTAACTAAATGTGTCTGTGTGTGAATCTGTGTTTGTATACTTGAATGCGTTGACCAGACTCGTTAGGTGGAAAGTTAAGATATAAATACAAGTATGGGATGGCTAAATTTCTTGGAAATGTTGGCTAACAATCAAGAACAATTTTTCAGTTAATCATCATTACTTATTAACTTATATAATAATAAAGTAGAGGAATTTTTGAAAAACAAAATATCTGTCTTAATAAATATAAGCAAATATTATAATAATTATATTTGTTTTGATAATTTTATTACATATATTAATTAAATTAAGCACTTTTAACCCTCTAATGCTTAAGCATGCCTCAAGGCACTCATCGCAAAATGCCAATAAATGCAAATATAACTGACATTTCATTTCAAAAACTTTGAAAGCTTTTTAAAATAATTTAAGTACATTGTTTAGCAACTGTTTTTGAAATAAAAATTCAGATCTATTTGCTTTTATTGGCATTTTTGCGATAAGGGCCTTGGGTATGCTTAGACATTAGAGGGTTAACTCTAATTTATATAATCTAAATAAATATGAATTTTCTCTAAATCTACAATTCAAGAAACTTTTAATTACTCGATCAGCATTTTAATTTTGTTCCCATTTGATAACTGTAAAATACCCCATTACCATCTCTGCACCACTTTTTATAAACGCAAAAATGTTTTCCTGGTTAGTCCGTCTGACCGTTTGTTTGTCTGTCCATACATAATTTTTGATGGTTACCTCGGGGTTTAAATAATGGCGTATGTATGTTTGGCTACATGTTATTGTCACAACAGGCGTTGAGGCAAAATCGTATTTCAACACTTTTTAAGCATATTCATACTTGTGGGGTAATTGTGATGTCAATATGTTGCTCTAGCTAAACGAACAATAAATATTAGGGTGACATTTATGTATTTAGCCATTTTTGGATCATTGAAAATTGTTCTACATCATTTTAAAACAAAATGCTGAAAATTTGAGCAAAATCAGTTAACGGTTAGGGATTCAAATTCTATTTGAAATTTTTAATCAAAAAAATCAATATTTAAAAAAACAAACATTTTAAAAACAAGTAAGATTTTGGTGAAAAAACTTTTTGTGAAAAAAAAAATGTTTAATGTTAAAAATTGCTGAAATAACGGACATCTATCTATAACAACACAGAATATTCATACTTTATGAGGTCGAAAATGAAAAATGTGGAAATTACAAATGGAATGACAAACGTGCCACTTATGGTGAAGGAAAGGAATTCCAGTTAAAAATAGTTTTATAACAATAAATAAAATATAACAAAATTTCTAACATCGATAAACTGTTATAACATGATACCAAAATCACCAATCATAAAAATTTGAATTTTTCTAAAAACATTTTTCAAAATGTTTATTCTTACGACACGCGTAATTATATACGCCGATACTTAAGTAGGATACTTTTTAATAATGTAATAATAATTTTTCTCATTAGAACTCTCTTGAAACTATCTATCATCGTATGTTGAAATATATTTTACATATTAAATTATTATTAAATTATGAGGTAATTATCAATGTTGGTTAAAAAGTTAATCGTACAAAACTCACTATTCATGATAATTTTCCTTTATAAGTGTTACACACAAAACAAACGAATTTAAATCTTTCAAAAAATAATGTTTCACCGATTTTAAAATTTCGATTTGGGTTAATTATTATTTTTATGCAGGATCCTGTATTCAATACTTTAAACTTGGAAATATAATGAAAAATATTGTTACGTTTTACTTACTTTTTAAAACGTTGGTTTAAATAAACCAGATACTTTTTATTGCAAATAAAAGCCGTTTAGTAGTTTAAAAGTTGTAACAGCTCTTTATTTATTTAAAATGTACAACAACAACAATTTAAATTGTCACTCAGTGTCTTTATACACGTTTATCAATTCGCAGAAATGCACACACACTTTATAATGTACAAGACACTTGATGTTAACTCTAACAGCGCCTATGATAATCGCAACTCACGACTGCAACCTTTGCCACTATTTATACACACGCCATTATTCGTTAAACTTCTACAATGATCTAAACAGACAAACTAAAACAGAGCTTTCGATGTTAATGTTAGCAGCTTAAACATTTAGTGTTGCCATACATATAAACAATGCTAATAACCGCATGCCATCAACATTGTTGATAAGTAGAAGCTTCTACTGATGGACGTGTTTATAAATACGATGAATGTTGCAGGCAGTCGTTACAGACCGTTAAATTCAAATCGCTATTGCACATTCGTAACAATATTTAAAGATATTTATTGAGGTTATAAAAGTATAAAAAGTTGCCTTCATTTGAAAATAATTTTGTTGGTATTCTTAGCAATTCCAAGGTCACCTATCATGTCATATTGTCATAATATTCTAATATTTCACAATGGTTTGAAAATGTTGTTATTGCCTTTCAAGCAAAAAATTTCCTAAAATAATACTACTTTCTATACTATGTTTATTGTGTTATTGTAACCAACCAGCAGAGACCTGCGCCGAACTCTTAAGAGTCGGTTAAGCCGAGCCGCCGAATCATGAAATATTAGGACATTATGACAATATGACAAGATTAGAGACCTGGTGAATTGACCTATTGAGATTACTTGCTATGATAGCCAAATTTAAAAATATCTGTGAATAGCAAAAAGTCTGTGATATATTCCTGACGGCCAGCCATTAAAAAGATTCACCTTAAACTGTTACAAATTTCAGTATCTTTAAAATGCTATTGTCAAAATTTGTACACGATCTATTAAATATTTCGGTTTCACTTGTATAGCACTATATAATATTCCGCCAAGAATTATGTTGTGAGATAATGGTCGTAAGGCATATTTTTAAATCTTCAACTTCTAACCTAAGATTTATCTATGGTCTTCCGATATATGTCACTGATTTTTTCATTTCGAAGCGCAATTTCGAAATGAAATGAAATCTGCCAAATTCAAATCGGTCCCACGCTAATGAATAAGATATTTATATATATTACCGTCGCACTGTGGCTCAGATCTCAATTTAAAAAATTTTAATGCCACTTAATAGTAAACACATTGAAACTAAGGTAACCAAAATATTAGATAAAAATATTGTCAATTGTGTGCGTAGCATGCTGTTAAAGTCAAATATTTTATGTCATTTCATAAAAAATTTGATTTTTGTAAATTTGATTAGAAGTAAATAATCGTTACTCGCAAACTATTATCGATAATTGGATTTTTTCTGTTATGTTGTCACTGTACCGTTTAAAGCTGCTGTGTTATTAAAGTTTTTCTCAGGTACTATATTTTAATCAAATTTGAATTTCAGTGGAATAAAAGTGCTTAGGATCAACAGAGGTTTAACAAATTTTACTACCAGGAGAAAGGCCAAAGTGTCCTCTTTAAGCCCATATATACTTGTTGACCTGTTTGTTGAACACTTTTTTCATTTGAATGAAATTACTCCCAACTTTTTTTATTTTACCTATTACACCAAGCAATACAAGTTGTGATAGGTGGCTTTAGTATATTATATAATTATTATTTTATTACTTCTTTTATTATTACTAATGATGAAAATCAGTTCTCAAATGAAGAAGCATTAGCATTATTTTTGGATCTGAAGTTAACAAAACAGCAATATAATCAGCTCAGATTGCGTGCGATTGAAATAGGCTCAGATCTCTATCCACCATATCATCATATAACTGCTGCTAAGAAGGATTGTTTGCCACCAGTGAACACTATTACAATAACATCGATTTTGGCAGAGGTACTACTTCAAGATCTACTTAATCATACAGCTCAGCGCTTAGTACTGTCATTTAAAGGAAACGATTTGAAGAAATATGGAAACTGCAAGTTAACTCTCTTTTGCAAATGGGGATGTGATGGTATGTATGTGATAATACTTCAGACACAGATATGTTCATGGTGTCATTCGTACCATTGCGATTGCTAAAAATTTGGCAGACTCGGAGCCTTCGACCAGTTTGATCCATACAAAGGATATTTGAAAAAAGCCAAACACCATCATCTATAAAATAATGCAGACCAATTAAATTTGAAGTCAGTAAAAAATAAGTCAGTGATATTAGAGCCCAAATTGCAACACTACAGTCATTCGAATTGGAGATTGACGGCAAGAAAATTGTAGTAAGCTACAAGTTAATGTTAACGCTGATAGATGGAAAAGTAGGCCAGGCTTTGACTGACACAAAGGCTTCCTCCACCTGCATATGTCAAACCACATCAAGCCATTTAAACTAAGTCCCGGAAAAATCATTAGATTCATATGATGCAAATGAATTAAGATTATAACCGCTACATACAATAATACGATTCATGGAACACATACTAAAAATCAGTTATGATTTGGATTTTGGACCTACAGGGTCAATAAGAAACAACGCCACCAATAAGGAGTTAAGAAGTTTAAAAAAGGAACATGTTCAGGACAAATTTCTCAAATATGGGTTGATAATAGATCAACCAAAACAAGGATCAGGTAATACGAATGATGGGTACACAGCAAGAAGATTTATTTCATATTGCTAAATAGCATCTAAAATAACAGGTGTTGATATAATAGGTGTTGATAATATTGAAGGGCTTGCCAAATCACATTGTGATTTAGATTATCGAATGCATTCTCGAAACCAATGAATATTAGATGTGGAGGCAATCGCCTCTATGATTCTAAATGTATTGGCGTGATCAATACATAATTTATTCGGACGACAGACAGCCAGCTTGTTGATTTCTGAGTTGTGGTGTTATAGTGTCAGAGAGCCCTGTTGTAGTTACCTTTTTTTGCTAATGTTACTATTATGCCTTCTTTAAGCTCTTCGGAAACATTTTCGTTTGTTATTGAGACTTGTTATCATTTCCTGGGCTTTTGTTATTTTAATTTGTAATCCTCATTTAGCATTTATTGGACATGAAAACCATATTTCTCTTTTAAAATTTTGTTTAAAAAAATGTTGAAAATTTTAAAAAATTTACATATGCAAGCAAATTTAGATTTTTTTGGGTATCAAGTTATAATGAGTTAAACGAAGTCAGAAAATTTGTGTATATAAAAAATTTTTAAATATAAAAACAATTTTAAATTGGAAATTTGTCAATATATTTTAAAATTTTCACTGCAAATAAAATCAAACTTTCAGCATTTGGATTTTATCTGTTGAAGAACAATTTTAGGTCTTGTGAGTATCAAAAATTGTAAATGTGCAAAATAAATAAGGCCCTTATATATATAAATTAGGGTGGGTCGATTTAGCAATCGATATTGTGCCATTATTGCCTACAAAAAAACCTTAAAAAGTCAAACAATTTAAATTTGGGCGCCTCATAAATCAAATTTTTGTAATTTTTTTTTTCCCATGCCAAAAGATACCGAAAAATCGATGGCACAATATCTACAAATGTTTGTCCTTACAAATCGCCCCACCCTAATGTAAATACATGTACATTAATATGTATATGTGTGTCTGTTAAGTTTCAATTGCTACAACATTATTTAATTGAATCTAATTGTTAAGTACTTGCAATATGTACAACTGGCATACATACACACATACTATCTAAATAACAAAACGGCCCAGCAGACAGAGAAATGGACGGACCAGCATGTACGGAGACAGCTTCAGAACATTATAATGCAAATTATAGATAATGAGATTTGTGCATTTATTAAAGTTGTGTAGAGAAAATGAGGTTAAAAGTAGAGAACAAAATTACATTATATTTAGGCAGGGCTGAAATAGTAAAAATGTTTAACAATACATATATTTATATCTATATATACTTTAAACTAATTGGCAAAAGCAATTAGATGTATTAGGGCCATAAAACATTTTGTGGGAAGATGGATTAGCTCATTAGCTCAGTAATAACTCAGAGATTTAGTAGAGTCTGAAATGTGAGGCAGAAATGTTTAAGACTAATTGGTCCGGCTCTTAATCTATATAAATATATAAATGTCTTTGTAAGTTTGTTTGTTTATTTGTTTGTTTGTTTGTTTGTTTGAGCATCACGCCTAAACGGCTGAACCGATTTTATTGAAATTTGGAACGTAGATAGATCCTTACTTGGAAGCGTCAATAGGCTATAAATTTTTTCAATACTTGGGCCAGAAAGGGATAAAAAGGTGGAAAAACGGGTAAAATTGGTACCTTTAGTTTTTAAACAATAATTACTAAACGGCTGAACCGATTTTTACATCGACAGGGGTAGCGAAGCGCACCGGGTCAAGCTAGTAAGACCTGTAAACCAGATCCTTCAACACAAATCCTTTGTCTCATTGATTGTATATGCAACTTAAATAAATTTAAATTTTTACCCTTTAATCACCAATAAATTCACCGTTTTTAAATGAGTCTCTCGTACAATAAATTAAAAACTTTAATACTGGCAACTTGCTACATACGCGTTGCACTTGCATTCAGCTACTCTTACTGGTGTGTTTGCTGAGATCACATGAATATTTAGATCACGTGAATCGAGTAGAGTTGTTATGTTTATTTAGTTTTTTTTATTTTTTCCACATTTTGAAAATATAAAATAATAAAAACCACAACTACTATAAGAACTACTGCTACTAAGGGAGGGAGAGTATGCCGCATATTGCTTGCATTATTTGTTTGTTTTTATAACCTAAAGCTTCAGAATGTTTATACGAGTTTTATTTGTATTCAGTATTTACATACATGCAAGCAAACACACACACACCCAAGTCGAAATATGGATTTGTGTAGCATGTGAAAACATTCGTTTATAAACGTTATGCACGTGTAGCTCATCAATTCGTG
Organism: Calliphora vomitoria; assembly: GCA_942486065.2. Classification (NCBI taxonomy): domain Eukaryota; kingdom Metazoa; phylum Arthropoda; class Insecta; order Diptera; family Calliphoridae; genus Calliphora; species Calliphora vomitoria. Next base: position 107,590,712 of record OW818030.2, on the reverse strand, counting down.
GCAAAATTGCTGCATCACCCACATAAAGATACACTAGTTAATCCCAACCAACATTATACAACACATGGTTAACACAGTTTCTGCTGCTGAATATACATACATATATATTAGGATGGTCCTTATTTTGAACTTTTTGGATGTTCAGTGCTTCCACGATCTAAAATTGTAATCCGAGATCTAAAAACTAAATGCAGAAAATTTGAGCAAAATCGGTTGCTCATTAGCCGATTTTGCTCAAATTCAAAATAGTTGCTATCGATATAATAAACATTCAGTAAAAAGTTTATAATATTTCGGCTGTGAAGAATCTTGTGTACCCACCATAAATTGTTTTATTAATTGACAATGAAATATTTTTCAATTATTGAGCGATCCTCAAAAAATGTGTCAGGATTGCCGAATAATCAATGCATTTATGACTACTCAAACAGTATTTCGGGTGGACATTTGTATGTGGGCTACGTGAAATGATGGACTGATATTGCCCATTTTCAATTCCAAACAAACCTTATAAACAAAGAGTATTTGCGGAGCCAGCTAGCCCCTTTCGTTTGGCTCCTACAGTGTTTTTAACAGACGGATGAACATAGCTAGATCGTATAATATTTCGATGTGTTACAAATGGAATGATATAATCAAAAAACATTAAAACCCTATTTAAATTTAATTTAAACAATTTTTTCTTTTTTAATTTTAGCGAAAAAAATTTTAGGGCAAAAAAAAATTTTTTATTTTTTTTTTTTAATTTAAAAAAAAATTTTAATTTATTTGTGAAAAAAAAAAATCAGGGTAAAAAATATGTTTCCCGATTTTGACCATTTGTAGGTCCGACTTACTTTTTCCTTATATACGCCGTTGCAAAGATATTTGAAATATCTATTATTGAATATCCATGTTCTCTACACAGAGAAAACAGATTCGTGATAGCAACCGAATTTGTTGCCAATCAAATGATTCAGTTGCACACATAGAATTTTTTGATTCTGTCAACAGAAAGTCAGTTAATAAAGAAGAATTTCGGTTGAAGAAACCAAACTTATGTTACCCCTTCCAAAATTTTGTAGTCACAACTGTAAAATTTGGTCATTAAGGTAGAATCATTCGATTGGCAACAAATTCGGTTGCTATCACGAATCTCTTTTCTCTGTGTAGTAATCCAGATATAGATCAAAAATCGAGGTTGTCCTGTTTTTTTCTTTATATCTCAGCCATTTGTGCCGGAAGAATATTCGCTTTATTCATGTATGAATCATGTACACGGTGGCGCAAAAGTAAACTTCCGATGTTTTTTGGCTCTAATTAAAAAAAAAAAATTAAAAACTTTGATTCTTCTTGCGGATTATTTTTATTTGGTCTTTTAGTTTTTTTACATCAAGTCGAGAATATGATATCATGTAAATGGCCGCCGCCACAGATGATTGTCATTTGAGCATTTTTTATGGCATTTTCCATCACTTTGGCCAAAACTTCCGGCGATAGGTCCTCACATTCTTGACGGATATTGTCTTTAAGAGCTGCAATAGTCTGAGGCTAAGCCCCACAAAAAGAAGTCTGGAGCGGTCAAATCAGGCGATCTTGCTGGCCAGTGCAAATCACCAAAACGGGAGATTAGGCGCCCGGGAAATGCATCCTTCAGCATATCGGTTGTGGCACGTGCAGTGTGTGCCGTTGCATCGTCCTGTTGGAACCACATGTTTTCCAATCCCAATTCATCAAGTTGCGGCAAAAAGAACTCGTTGATCATTGCTCTGTAGCGCTCATCATTCACAGTAACGGTTTGGCCCGCGACGTCTTCGAAGAAAAAATGTCCGATGACTCCTCCATCGAAAACAGCACACCATACAGTGACTTTGAGCGGGTGTAGTGGCTCTTCGTGGGCACTGACTCTTCGACTGATACCCATTTGCGTGGCACGTCGTCTGGTCGATGTCGACGGCACTTCCATGACATCCTCGGCTATAGCAGCAATATTCTCTGCAGAACGGCTACTCCGGGGTCTGCCACGCCTGGCAGCATCTCGTGTTGTGCCAGTCTCTTCGAGGCGAGCGGCTAAATTTCGCAGTGTTTCACCAGTAGGCGTTGGACGGCCAGGAAATCTGCGACGAAATTCACGTTGTGCCAAAGTCACATTGGTCAAATAAATAGTCAGCAATATTCCGCGTTCTGGAGCAGTGTAGCATAACATTGTTTATTAACGTGTATTTCGCGTGTGTTTACTACACAAATGTCAAAACAGATCTGACATTAGGGGCCAATCGCAAAATTTATAGCATTTTCTGATAGGAGGATTACTTTTGCGCCACCTTGTATGTTAGTTATTTAGAGGCTACGGAAAGTTGATTTCAACCATCAGACGGATAGACATGGCTATATCAATTTCTCAATCTATAACGATCCATAATATATATACTTTGTAGGGTCGCAAATGAAAAATGTAGAAATTACAAACGGAATGACAAGCTAATATATACCGTTGCCACTCATGGTGAAGGGTATAAGAAATTGGGGAAAAAAATAATTTTCCCGATTCTGAACCATTGTGTGTCCAAATTACTATAGCGTTATATACATCGTTGGGAGAGGTCTTAAAAAAATGTTTAAAGGTGAGTCAAAAAGTCCGTGCATTTTTGAATGATACACTTGTTTTGTTATATAAGAACTGAGATCGAAAAAATCTTAATATGTTAATAGAAATGAAACCACTAAACTTACAGTTTTTATTTTTTTTATCTTGGTACAAATACCACATTATTGTTCTTGTACCACTCAAGACCTTTCTTACCATAGTGACAGGATGCCACATCACGTCAAAAATAAGTGGACACACTAAGAAGTCTTATGAATGGAAGCAAACCTTTTATGAAAACATTCCTTGATGTAAATTTCGGTATTTATAGAGCACTTTGTAACAAATGTTTGGCTTTTTTGCCGCAACTGCATATTGCTTGCCATACCAAGAACTTTTTGGGAAGGATTTCTATCAACGGACAAGTTCTCCTGGTACTGTTGAATAACATTGGAATCAGTTTGACGGCAGACCTTTGATTGTGTGGGTTTTGTTGAAAATATTTAATAATTTTAGTACGCACTTTTTTCTGGTCACTCATTTTAATCAGATTAACAACAATTGAATATAATTGACATTAAACATAATAACTGACATGTTTTACAAAGGTGAGTTGATCAAAATATACTTGGGTCAAATAATACTTGGGTTAAAAGTTTTAATAAAAAACTTGTGTTAAGAATTTTTCGATCTCAATCCTTAATTATTTTATTTTAAAACATACTTAGTCTCCTTTGAGCTCTATGCACTTTTTCCAACGTTTCTACAATTTTTTTATCGCTTACAAAAAATAAGATTTGTCGAGGTCATCAAAATAGGTATTTTTTATGATATGATTTCATCATTGGAGTCAAATCTCTTACCGCCGAAACTTTTCATTGGAAACAAGAAATAGCAACTCGAAGCTAAATCCGGAGAGTAGGCCGGAAGAGGGAGCATTTCGTAGCCTATTTCATGGATTCTTGCCATGGAAACTGCACATGTGTATATCCTTTTGTGCACCCGACAGTCATCTTGAGGAAAGCTGATCATTCAAAATTGAAAACACTTCTGTGAGATCCCAATGGCTTCCACAATCTCTCGCATTTTCAATCTCCGATCGGACTACAATACATGCTAGTCAATATATTTTGTTGTTGTATCCGACATATGATTTGTTGTATTTTTGTTTGGCAAATCGGAGTGTCTCGTTTCTATGTATGACTGCTACTTTAACCCAAAACTCGAAACATCAAATAAAATGAGCAACCTCTAAACTTTATGCGATTTTGCTAAAATTTTCATTAGATGACAGTGACTTTTTATACCCTACACCACCATAGTGGGGAGGGTATATTGGATTTGTGCAGATGTTTGTAACGCCCAAAAATATTAGTCTAACACCCACCTTAAAGTATACCGATCGTAATCACTTTCTGAGTCGACTAAACGATGTCCGTCCGCCCGTCCGTCTGGCTGGTTGTCCATGTAAACCTTGTGCGCAGAGTACAGGTCGCAATCTTCAAGATATTTCGATAAAATTTTGTACATATCATTTCTTTTACCCAAGGACCAAGCCTATTGAAACTGGCTGAAATCGGTTCATTATTTCACCTAGCCCCCATACAAATGTCCTCCCGAAATTGGACTTTATCGGTCATAAATGTTTAATTTGTATAGGTAACGACACAAGTTTTTCTACAAATAAGTTTTATATATACAAAATTCATGTCACCAAATTTTATTATGATCGGTCCATAATTAGTCATAGCTCACATATAAGGCCTGCTTCCGATAATCACTTTAACGAGCATAAATCTTTTAAAAATGTTGGTATACACATAAAATGCAACATAAACAACTTTCATACAGATATTAATCACACCACTTAATTTCATGGTGATTGGTTCATAATTGGTCATAGCTCCCATATAAATCCTGCTTCCGATAATCACTTTAACGAGCATAAATCTCTTAAAAATGTTGGTATACACATAAAATGCAACATAAATGACTTTCATACAGACATTAACCACACTACTTAATTTCATGGTGATCGGTCCATAATTGGTCATAGCTCCCATATAAGGCCCACTTCCGAAAATCGTTCACGAATATAAATTATTGAAATTTTTAAAGAAAAATGTTTTTGCTCATTTACTTAGTTTAGGGTATTATATGGTCGGGCTTGACCGACCATACTTTTTTACTTGTTTATTTTAGAACTTGGTAGTTGCGAAAATACAAAAGGTTCAATATAAGAACCATCCTAATGTATATGCATGTGAGTATTTATGTATGTATTAATGCATATAGTCTCTTCTTATGTACACTCGTATGAGGATGCAAGAATTGCAAATATGGAGGATACATATGTTGTATACACCACAATTCGATTAATCGGTTAAACAATTTAAGTGAGTACTTTAAAAAATAAAATAATGATATGTATATATGTATATCCAACAATAAGTAACTTGTCCAGTATATGGGTTTCTGTATTGCCACTTTTTTTTGGTGAAAAAACCAACCGACCAACTGTAGGATAATTTCATAGAACATTATATGATAATTAAGTTTATTTATTATCATATTAAGCAAACATTTTAATACTTGTGCTAAAATTCGAATAATTATAAACACTATAAGTATGTTACACATATTACAAAAACTTTACCATGGTACCCATATTCTTCTTAAGTTTAATATTTTTTGTTTTATAATTTGTATGCCATGAACATGTTTGCAGCTACACTCACAAAATTAAGTTAGTAACAATTTAAAGAATCAACGCCACCTTAAAGGGATACAAGTGTGCAATACTACTTGCCTAAAAGATGCGTACACACCAATATCCTGGAGAGAAGCAATGGTTGTCATCAAACCAAAACCATGAAAAAAGAGCTACTCAAATTCAAAACCTGAAATCCTTTAAACGAATAGTCGATACAACTTTAAGGAGACAAATAACAGACAGTGTAATGAAAGAATTTGTTGCCCGTCAAATGATTCGGTTGCACACATAGAATTTTTCGGTTCTATCAACAGAAAATCAGTTGACAAAGAAAAATGTCCGTAAAAGCAACCAAACTTTTGCTACCCCTTTTAACGTTTTGTAGCTACGACTGTAAAATTCGTTCACTAAGGTAGAATCATTCGATTCGTAACAAAATCGGTTGCTACCACGAGTCTGTTTTCTCTGTGTATATAAAGGGTGGATAAATTGAGACAGAATTAAAATATCAGTTGAATAGACATTGCTATATTTATTCATATAAGTGTAACCTTCAATAGTGTTTTCAACTCGAACCTTTTTGATTCACTACGATAATTTGATATAATCTAGAACATTACCGCTTGGATAGTAGGATTCTATAGGTCAAACAAAATGTTCACTTTTCTACTATTTCGATTTTTTAAAATTCAACTTCTGGAACTTTCGACTTTTTTAAACTTTTGCGTAGTCGACTTTTCGACTCAATCCTATTTTAATGTAAAAAAGATATTGTTACGTTTTTACCTTTTAAAAACGGTGGTTTATTTCCTATAAATAAACACAATTATTTTAATTGCCAGTGGCTTAGAACTAGTAACAACTCTTTAATTATTTAAATTTACACAAACATAATACTCACTCTTTTTTAATATACATACTTTAAAAACATACTTTATAGTATACAAGAATACACTGGTAATGCAGTTGATGCTAATTCTAACAGCGTCTATGATAAACTGACTGACTGCAACTTGCTGTTACTATTTATACTTATACACAGTGCCACCTTCTAGTAGTTTCATGAATTATATTATTGTTGGGAAAACCTATAATGATCTATTTCTAGAGCTTTTAGTAACTTCAATGTTAATGTTTGGAGATTTAATAGTTAATATTGTCATACTTATAAACTGCGTGTTAACAACATTTTTGATAAGCAGATACATCTGCTGATGGAAATGTTTATAAATATGATGATTGCTGCAATCAGTTAAATTCAAATTAATAGTGTAATTTCGTAACAATATGGTTGCCAAATTTATTGATGAGAAAACTATTTTATATAATTTTATTGTTCATACGAGTACAATCGACTTACTGAACCATATTGGATAGGTTGGAAAAACACAAGGATAACTTGTGAAGAAAATTATAGAAAAATATGAGACATAGTTCATAAATGCATCCGACAAGATGTTATTTTATCTACACTACTATGGAAAAATACAATACATTTAATTCTAGCCAATGAAGGTTTCAAATTCGTCTGTTATCCAGATAATATCGCGAGCTTGATCAGAGAAAGGATACAAACATGTTATGAGAAAGTAAAAAGGAAACTCTTAACATATAATATATGTCCAGAGAGAGGACTGGTGAAGAGAAAGGATTCAATGTAAACCCGGATAACATATAAATTTGTATGTTACAAGAAAACATGAAATTCCAAACTTTCAATGCCTAGTCTATCAAAACAAGACAATAAAAATAAAAAGAAAATTTAAATCAAATACCTAGGATTAGAACACGATTTGCGACTATCCTCGAAGATGCACATTGATAACAGAGCAAATAAAATATGCTTTCTGCTGAAGATCTATAGGCTAGAAATGAAGTATAAATCCGAAGATGACACACTGGATATACACGAGGGTATGGTGGTCATTAGAATAAAGTTAATATTAAACATCTTCAAAGAATAGTTTATCTGTACTACTGATCGAAATCCAGTTTGATTTGCCAAATCTCCACGAACGGATATTGCGTTCATCAACACGTACAAATGATAAACTTGTTTCATTAGTTCCGTGCGCTTTGCCCATTTTACGGTAGCCATAATCGTCCTACCGAGAGGACTATTTGCAGTGTGGTGGATAAATCTAAGCCCACTGGTTCATGAAATAACGAACCAACAACCGTACGATGACGAAACGTAAGATCTGCCAAAAACATCTCCGCTATCCGTGAGAGTTTCTAGGATAATCCGAGCCAGTAGATTTCGCAGGCCACATCTTGACGAACTTAGCTTCGTGATTTGGGTCCGCACCCGGATCAGTTGACAATTGACCCTAGTTTTCACCAAAACTAATCTTCAGCGATGATGTCCATTTCTAGATGGGTACCTCAAAAGCCAATCCATCGCGAAAAAGTCAGTGTTTGATTAAGTCGACGATTACCAATTTCTTTTGGCATGAATTGAATGATATGGACACCAACGACATGTGGTTTCACATAGCTCATGTCACATCAGATATTTTGCACGAGTAATTTGAGGGCATAGTCACCTCACGAGGTGGTGATGTGAACTGTCCATAGAGATCGTGTGATTTGACCCTGTTAGAATTTTCCACAGGTCTAAGGAGTGAGATCAAAAAATTAACTTAATTTTCCATGCTCTGCTGTTGGCCTCTAAATTCTTAGCAGCATTCCTGTCAGGAACTTTTTGAGCCTTTTATGTTTTTAAACCTGCATTAGCTTTAAGTTCTCGTACCAAATAGTATGAACACTGAGCAAACCGGGAGCTCTTTTGAAAATGTTTTTTTATTTTTTGGCTTTAGAAACATCATGTGCAACATTCCTTCTACCTAAACCAGGTTTTCTATCAACGGACAAGTTCTCCTGGTATTGTTTAATAACATTGGAAACAGTTTGACGGCAGACCTTTGAATGCTTGGCCAACTTTTTGTACGACCAATTTGGTTGTTGTTGCAAATATTTAATAATTTTAGTACGCACTTTTTTCTGGTCACTAATATTAATCAGATTAACAACAAATGAATATAATCGACATTAAACATAGTAACTGACATGTTTTACAAAGTTAACTTGATAAAAAAAATCAAATAATACTTGGGTTAAAAGTTTTAATGAAAAACGTGTGTTAAGAATTTTACGATCTCACTCCTTATATGGATATGCCACAAACTACAGCAGCCCTCAAAGCTAACATAACTCATGTCATCGGTCAAATTCAGTCTGATTTATGAGCCAGAGTCATTGAAAATTTGACATTTTGGATGCGCGCCACTCATCGATGATATATTTCATACATAATGGCATCGGTAGGCCTTTCAAAAGAATAGAAAATGTCGATGATATCTTATACATACTTTGTTTTATTTAAATTTATAGTTAGGTAGCGCTTATTGAAGGACCCATTATGTAAATACTTTCGTCTCCCAGATCATAAAACTGCATTTCAGGCTGATCATGGCGATTACGGCTAGTATTTGATAGTTTAAGAGGCTTGATAACAAAACTTCAATTCGTATTTTTGTGAATAGTCAGGCTGTTATTAAAACCATAAGAAATGATGCTGCTAAATCTCGAAACATTTTACAAAGTAAGAGTGATTTAAACTCGTATTTCAATTGCGAAAATCTTAATATAATATAGATCCCAAGCCACTATGGCATTCTATTCAGTGTGGGATCATGTATAGCTAATATCACTCTGCTAATAGCTGATGTTACTCAATTCCAAACCCTTTTTAAATCTAAGGATGAGCTTAAGAATTGGCCATGTTAGATACTGCCAGAACTCTACAGTTTGCTGAAAGACCGATATTCCACGAGGAAACCAAAACCTAAAGAGAATAAAGTAGATTTTGAGCATAACTAGTTAAAGGTTTATCACACTCGTATTTGTCTATAAGAAATTGCGATCTGTAGAGCGTGTGAGGAAGATAACTAAACTCTGGATCATTACATTTGTCAATGTCCTGCACTTTGTCGAATTTAAGACGAAATCTTTCAAATATGCTTAGGTTTTATAAACGTGTCTTAAACTAAATTATTTATAAATATTGTTGTGAGTGTAGCTTTTTTCTACACATAGTCGAAATAACAGTATGTTATAAACACACATTAGAGTGCTCCAAGATTTTATGGCCGAAAAACATATTAAGGCTCAGGCCGCCAAAAAAATTATTAAATTCCAAACTGAAATTAATGCATTTTTCCCCTTGTAAATGCATATCCAAAGTTCAAAGCCGTTGCGCCACCAGTTAAAGTTAGCCTGTTATCCTAATATTTAACAGCACGTGTTTCTACAATCCAAAGAACATTTCTAGAGGGGGGTGGGGTTATGTTTTCAAAATTCGCAATTTAATTATTTTTGTTGGAGCACTCTAATACACATACATATTATTGCAATAATAATAACAAGGAAAAAAATAAGAAAACCATACACACACAGACGTACGAGTATATACACTTTTTTTGTATATAAACAAAATGTTTTCAGATTACTTAAAATACCCTCATCGTAGTTTGTCACGACTTTGCATATTAATTACATTAAAATATGATTTCAACTTAGTCGTTAGACTGCACTTCCGTTTTTCGCCGGAAATTGTTGCAATATGTGTGTGCAATGTGGAGTGAATGGATTTTTCATAAGTTAAAAAAAAAAAAAATGTAGTGCAGTAATGGCACTACAGTTTCAATCTTTCAGTCTATTTTTATGCTGTTACACAATATTGTGAATGGATGTAAGTAAACATGTCACAACATCTTGGAAATTCAGCTTAATTACTCACGAATTACACATACCACCTTAGGTAAAGGTTGTTTTTTTTTACTCTTCATATTTTATACATACACATTTGCACTTAAACATTTACTATCATACATTACGTGCAGCTGGCATACATTTTGTATTTGTATGTGTAAAGTAAACTGTATGATGTTTAATGAAAATTCGTTAACTATCCTTTATTTTTATCGAAAATTAGGAGCACAATTAGTGAAGGTGTGCCAAAGAAAAACTTTTAAGACAATTGGTTAAAGTGTTTTTGCCATTACATACTTTGTTGTGGTTAAAATAAACATTGTTGTAATGGCTGTAATGTGGATGAGTTACTACCTAGTTAGTATGTTTTGATTTTGTTTATATGAGAATGTTAATGAATTTTGTTTATGACAGTTCTTTTTTGTATTGTCCAATTATGTATTATGCGTGATTATAAATATCCACAAATAAATTATGAATATTTTTTTATAGATTATAACTTAATAATCCAATTATAACAACAAAAACTATTAAAAAGTGAACAACACTTGCTTCCTGTAAAAAATGGTAAAAACTGTGAACATTTCTATCAAGCCCATTTTTGCATTTAGTTTTTTTAACTTTTACACAATTTGAAGAGAGTGATTCAAATTCGAAATCTAATGATTTAAAAAGAATTAAATGTGAAGGTGATAGTACCAAGCACTCTCTCACAAATCATGTGAAAATACAAGTAATAAAGTGTGGTCAGTCAAGGCCCACTATATAATAACCTAAACTAAGTAATTGAGCAAAAATATTTTTCTTTCAAAATTTCAATAATTTATATTTGTGAGTGATTTTTCGAAGTGGGCCTTCTATGGGATCTATGACAAACTATGGACCGATCACCATGATGTCAATACCAACATTTTTAGGAGATTTATGCTCGTTAAAGTGATTATCGGAAGCAGGCCTTATATGGGAGATATGACTAATTATGGACCGATCATAATAAAATTTCGTGACATTAATTCTCTAACTATATATGAAACTTATTTGGATATAAGCTTGTGTAGATACCTATATAAATTAAACATTTATGACCGATAAAGTCCAATCTCGGAAGGACATGTGTATAGGGGCTAGATGAAATAATACACCGATTACAGCCAGTTTTAATAGGCTTGGTCCTTGGGCAAAAAAAATGATATATACCGAATTTTATCGAAATAACTGCAAGATTGCGACCTGTACTCTGCGCACAAGGTTTACATGGACAACCAGCCAGCCAGCCAGACGGACGGACGGACGGACATCGTTTAATCGACTCAGAAAGTGATTCTTAGTCGATCGGTATACTTTAAGGTGGGTGTTAGACTAATATTTTTGGGCGTTACAAACATCTGCACAAATCCAATATACCCTCCCCACTATGGTGGTGTAGGGTATAAATATACCTGCTGCATAATGGATGACGAAACGTAAGTATGGAACATTTTTTTCAGCTTCCGGGTCAATATTTTTATGTTGCTGATACTCGAGGGAATGTTGTAGAAAAGTTTAGGACCCAAAAAGAAGATAATTTCCTGGCACTTCTTGGCATGGCAAGCAATATGCAGTTGCGGCAAAAGGAGCCAAACATTTGTTACAAAGGGCTCTAAAAATACGTAAATTTACATCAAGGAATGTTTACAAAAGAGGATGCTATGTGTCCACTTATTTTTGGTCTGATTTGACATCCTGTCACTGTGTTAAGCAAGGTCTTGAGTGGTACAAGAACAATAATTTGTACCAAGAGAGGTAAATCCAACAAACTGCCTGGAGCTAAGGCCAGTGGAGAGATATTGGGATATTGTTAAACAAGAAGGAGTCCAAAAGTGTGGTATATTTTAAACGTAGATGATGTACCTGTTCAAACAAATTGACAGAAAGCTCAATAAAAATCAAGATAGGCTTCGTGCTTGGGCCGAAAAAATGCATTTATAAAATATGATCGAAATATCTTCAAAACTACGACCTGTACATTGCGCACAAGATTTACATGGATCTCCAGACATACGGACGGACTTCGTTTAATCGACTCTTCGTTTAATAGACTCAAACTTGTGCAACAATTGGTTTTTAGATGACAGAGAATTATTTAGACTTTGGGACCATCGAAAATCGTAAAAGAGTCAAATAAGAGCCATCCTACTGAAGCTATTGCATCCATTTGATAGTTCGTGATTTGGATGGAAAACTCCTGTTTGGAAAAATAATTATAATAGTGGTTACTGCAACAAAACTATAAGCGATTTTGATACGGAAGACAATGAAAAATCTTTGGAATCTACTCAATCACCAATTTCAAAACGTTTGCGAGCAGGAGGATTCATCCAAAAGGAGGGTACCATACGAATTTGAGCCGAGAGACCTTGAAAGATGATTTTGCATGTCCGAAATGATGTTTGAATGCTATAAAATAGAATCATTTTTGCACCGAATCATTACTTGTGATGAAAAACGATAACCCGAAACGTAAGAGATCGTATGTGAAGTCCGGCCAACCAGCCTAATCGACACCCAAGCCTAATATCCATGTATTTTGTGAAAGCAAAAGGGTCCTATCTATTATCTGTCCAGATTGTCACAGGGAACCTGTACCGAACGCAATTGATTCGTTTGAAGTGAACATTGGTCGAAAAGATTTAAGATTTTTTTCCATCAATATTTCTATCTATATGAAATTAATTTTAAAAATTTTACCTCGAAAATGTATTTATTCCAGATTTCGATTATTCGACAGTTATTGTTCGAATACTCAATGCCTAATGCCTACTACAGCTGCAGAAACTCTATTGTTAAAAATTGGGGACTACGACAAAGCATGGTATACTGGATTTACACATCTGTTGTAAGGCCCATTATTACTTATGATTGTTTAGTTTGGTGGCAGGCAATGAGGAAAAGTAGTTAAGTATAGGTGGATACTCAATAAAGCTCAGAGATGTGCTTCCATTGGCATCACTGGTGCCAACGGTAGCACACCTCAGGCAGCATATAATCCTTAACTTACAGCCAATTGATAAATATGTGGCAAGTGTGGTAGCTAGGAACTTGCATAGACTCCTTTAGTCTTCTCAAGGACACACGAAAATTTTGGGATTTCACACCATATTGTGTTTCCAAGTAGGGACAAGTGGGTAAGATCTGAACAGCAGTTTGAAGGGGGTGCCGGAGTTTATGTAGTAGATGAGGTCACAAAAGTGTCATACAGACTCCCAGACGAATGCAGCGACTTCCAGGCAGAGAACCTAGCGGAGGGGTCTGTAGTGACAATTTATGTAGATAGACAGACAACAATCAGCGCTTTGAAATGCCATATGGGCAATTCCACGAGAATGACTACCACGACTGAAAACCCAAAAACCATTGAAACTTTTTTTCAAGATGATTTGAATAGGAGAAAACACTAAAATATTACTATGTGTCAGTATTTGAAGCTTATTACAACATTTTATTGGCAAAAATAATAGTTTAAAGTTTAAACTGACTATATTTAATTTTTTAATTTAATTGGCGTATTTTATGCTAAAATTGCGGTTAAAACTAAGGTCCCAATTAGCATATAGTGTGAAATGAATTTGACTCTGATTGCTTATTTGCTATTATAAAATTGTTTATTGAAACCGAATGTATATTTTCTATTAATTTTTTAGTTTTTGTATACATTCATTTACAGAATATATAGTGTTTTATTATAAGAGAAAAATCTGTCACGTACGGTATGTCACGTACGATATTAAATTTTATTTATTATAAAATCATCCAATGATTGTTTTTATTTAAATATGTCGGATTGTAAAGGAAAAATATTTCGTATAGTGTAAGAAATGAAAAGAAAACATAACGCCTCTTACGATTCGCAAATTTTCGCACATTTCTACATGTACCTCAAAAAGACTTCCGTTTTATGTCACGTACGATATACCCTTATTTCGCTCGATATTTTGGATAACAATGTTTCGAAAGAACTTATTATTTTTTTAAAATATAGCACCCTCTGAATGAAACATAGAGACAAAATTATTTTTCAGATACTCTTATTTTTTGGAAAATCTATTCCACTCTATAGGCGTACAAATGTCATGTACGATGACATGGAATTATCCATATGGTACACTCGAGCATAGTGCTGAACTGTAGGAGGGCTCTAGAAACAGTAATGCAACTAAACACAATCAGATTGTGGTGGGTAACAGGACACTGTAACATACAGGGGGTGAAATAGCAGATGAACTGGCCAGACAGGGTTCGGGTGTGGACTATATTAGTAGGGACGGGGAAGTTAAACTTCCTATATGCCACTATTATAGGTTGATCTTCGAAAGATTCCTGAACACTACGAACTAAACCTAATGTAGTAAGACGGATTGCAGGGCATCCTGGGCTATTTGACCAAAGTTAGATGCAAAGGCAACCAGAACACTAATTGACTGCTCAATTGGAGCCTTCATTCGTAAATGGGCGCACAGGACCTTTCAAGGTTGTGCGAGGATATTGATGAACTAGAAACAGGGTCTCAGGCAAAAATGGCTAGGGATAAGATTCCATGCTGAATTGGGGAATATAGCTAGATATGATCTAGGAAATCTACTAGGCTTTATCAGGGGAATAGGCTGGCTATTTCTAGGTAGCGAGAATATGTGAATCCCAGTCTATACTTATTTTTCTTATTTTTTCTTTGGACTGGGATTTCACTTTAATTATCTTTAAATATCTTTATGGCATTTCATTTTTTCCTTTTTCTCCAATTTTATTTCTTCCCTTCACTTTAAGCTCACACCGAGTTATATTTCTTAACGCTCTAATGCTTAAGCATGCCCAAGTCACTCATTGCAAAAATGCCAATAAATGCAAATATAACTGATTTTTCATTTCAAAAACTCTTGTTACAGTTGCTAAAAAACGTACTTAAATATCTAAAAAGCTTT
This sequence comes from Calliphora vomitoria, assembly GCA_942486065.2. Lineage (NCBI taxonomy): Eukaryota > Metazoa > Arthropoda > Insecta > Diptera > Calliphoridae > Calliphora > Calliphora vomitoria. Next base: position 107,575,705 of record OW818030.2, on the reverse strand, counting down.
CAGTATCTGAAATGAAAACTCAGTTATATTAGCATTTATTGGCATTTTTGCGATGAGTGCCTTGAGGCATGCTTAAGCATTAGAGGGTTAAGGGTATCATAATGTGTCCTATGGGTCTCTGAGAGGAAATGTACTTCTATTATTCACACCTTTTCTAATCTAATCTATTGCTCGAATAATTTTTTATTCTAAACTAAAAGATTTAATTCATTCGAATAAAAAATTTTTGTTCCTCGATTATTCGAATAAATTTTATTTAATTAATTTTTATAATCTTTTTTCAAACTTATATATAAAATTTTTAAAGATACTACAGCCAACCCTTCAATTATTCTATTTATTTTTTGCTTGCATTTATAAACGTGCTATTTTTGCAGCACTTCCGTATTTGTCACCGCTGTAAAAAAAAAAAATACATATTTTTTGAAAACATTTTCAAACTGTCACCCAGTTGAACTAAAAGTATGAGTAATTGTTAAAACTATATACGAAAACAGAGAAGAAAAAAACACAAAATAAAAACTTTAACACTTCATTTAATCTTCAAACATTTTATTTATTTTTATTTTTTTTTTCATTTGCTGTTTTATTTTTTGCAATTCACAACTCAATTTAAAATGTTTAAATGTTGTTATCAACTTTTTGCATTTTATTCCCGCTATTTTTTTATATTTTTCGTACGTTTTGCATTTCATTAAAATAAAACACTTTTGCGAATAAGTAGTTGAAACTGGAGCACAACAAAATTTATGGATGTTTCTTTAAACTTAAACTCATAGTATGAGCTGTATGCGTCGTCATTGTCGTGGTAGGTTTTTTTTTATTTTATTTTTGTATATACAATATGGATGTATGGCCAAATATCGCTCCATACTTCTTTACATTCCATATGCTTAATTTAAATACTATTGAATGCAAGGAAGCATGGAACTTTCAAAGGCTGTTTATAAGGGGTTCGGTTGTATGCAGCTGATGTAGGGTTGACGAAAAACTTTATTTTATTTTTTTTTTTTTTTTCTGTTGATTTTATTTTATTTTTGTTATACACCAACACATTTTATTATAATTTTAATAAAATATTATTTTTTCATATTTTGTAGTTTATTTAAATTTTTTGTTGGAAATTTTCATTTATATTAAATTATAGTTAAAACAACACAGCCACGTAATTTTTTTTTATATTTTTTTTAGTTCAAACTCATCAACACTTTGTGGTGTGAAAAATAAAAAAAAATATTAGTTGCAAAATAATGTTGTTTAATTAATTTCATTTTATTAAGGCTTTAATTTTTTGAAATACTTAATATATTAAATGTTTCTTTAATAAATTTTGCCTGTCACTGTTATTGTAGTTTTATATATTATTAAAACAATCTTTGATGCTTTTAAAATTTCATTAATTTAATACAAAAAATATACTTGTAATTGTTTTAAAAAAGTATTAACATTTTGCCAAAAAATTTTAACTGAAAAAAACTCGTTTTTCTTTTTTATATTTGCAACAATTGTTGAGGGATACAAAAGTTTGCAACAAAACTGATGCATACAACAGGGAGGGAGTTAGTGTGCAGCATAGTTTGATATTTATTTATGAAAGAATTTATTTTGGTGAATTTTTTTTTCTCTACCAACTTGCCAAATGTTTTATAGCTTGTAGTTTTAATAATTTGTTTCGGTTTTTTTCTTCCACATGGGGTTTTCTGGTAAGAATATACCTATTAAACAAATTGTATGTATGACTTGGTAAGAATTTTATTTTTTTGTTTTATTTTTAAGCAATAAAAATGAGTAAAAAACTGTGTAGTTTAAATACTTTAGTCTGTAAAATATGTAGCAAAAAAACTGGAGAAATAATGTGGGTATTTGAAGAGCTACTGGAAATGAAATTAGTGCAGTAAACTTTAGTTGAATTTAAGGTTTACTATGTTGTGTAAAATACTGCAGTTTACTGTACACTAACACTGTTTATAACCCTATTGCTGTGTTTGTAACTGTAGTAGTATTATCACAGTATTGTTGTATAATGATAGAGAATGAGTATTGTTTACTACACCGAGTATAACTGTAATACTATTCTCAGTTTACATTTGTTATGCTCTCTACTCTTTTCTTAATACTGTACAAAGCTGGAGAGTGAGTTTAAGTGAAATTGGTTTGTGTGTAATGTATTTGAGCTTTGTTTTTAAGCCCAATAAGAGAATTTTGATATTTTTAAACAACATTTAAGCAATTGAGACTTTATTTCTAGCCTTCCTTAAAAGTTGCAAATTTCTTTTAGAATTTTGTTCAATATGTTACAAACTTTGTAATAAAACTCAATATTCTTCAGATTTTTTGATAGAGTGAGTAAATTCACAAAAAATTAAGCATATATTGTATACAATGAATCTTTCCTCTTTATTTTGTTGCAACAAAAAAATATTATCATATGCTAAAGGTTTTTTTGCAACTAAATTTTTGTTACTTTGTTGTTGTTTTTTACATATATGGAGAGCAACCCATATGTTGATATAAAAAAATATATAAAGAACAAGCTCTTTATCAAACTAAGCCGCATCTGTTGCACGTTTGATAGAGGGGAGAACACTAGGGCTTTCACTATAAAAAACTTTTTAAAACAAAACACACGAAATATTAAAAACTGAACTTAATTTTTAAAACACACGCACTTTATATTAATAATTTTCAAATTGTAAATTTAAAACGTTATTTTTAAATCAAAATTTTTTTTGAAAACCTTCAGAAGACTTGTGTCTTAGCTGAGTAATGAAACAAGACTGTGATATTTTTTCATTGTAAACAAGACTTTATATACAAAATTTATTTTTACATATTCCAAAGTCTTACAACAACAAACGTTATATGGCAGGCCCTTTGCTAGGGGGAAATTTGAATGCAACACAACTCTAGGACCCAGCCAAGAGGTTGCTGCCAGTAATTAAATATAAAAACAAAAGGTTGCAGGTCAACACACATGTAAACACTTACAAAGAGAGACATACACACACACACACCCAAGATCATCGAAAGACAGACAAATAGATCTTAGACCCAAACACTCAAACACATATGTTTTTTACTGGTGGTATATCCCATTTGAATATTTGTTTTTTCTTCATATATATTTACCTACTTGAAGAATTCAATTTGGTGGTGGTTTTTTTCTTTTCTTGTTTTACTATTCACTACCTACTCCAGGGGTCTTTAGCTCTCAAGTGTGATTTTTTTATACCAACAAAAAACAAAAAAAGACTTTTGCAAAATTCCTATCAGACTAATAAAAGTCTGTTTCTCATATGTTGACAATATGTGCGTGTTAGTCTTGAAATTATTGTCTTGAAAAAGGCGCGATCATTGATCCTTAAGTGTAAAAAAGTAAATATGAGTAAGCAACAGTGTTTAAGTAATTATGCCAGGGAAATTTTACAAATGTGTTTTTGTAAGAAATGGAATTAAAATAGAATTTAAGAAAAGATTTCTTAAATAAAAAAGTATATATGTATTTTTTAATGTGTTTACAGGAAGTGTTAAATTAATTTTCAATATAAAAAATGATTGTTTTTAAAATTTCAAGAATTACAAAGAAATTTTTTAAATATTTAAGTTTTAAATGCATGACTTTCATTCGTTTTAAGTATAAACGTTTTATAAAAATCTCAACGATTTTGTTTCAGCTCAGAGAGTTTGAACTTCTCTTCTAATTTATCCAGCCTTTTCCCTCTTCACCCGGCTAAACACGATGTTAGCATTTATTTGGCAAATAAACAAAATTGTTTACTATAGTAATGTTTCTAGCAACATGTTGTTAAGCTTTCATTGGTATTATTTTGTATTAATAAAACTTTGTTAACCTTTTTGTTACAAATTAACAGAAAATTCACATAAATCAATATAATATTTCTAGCAACATGTTGCTAAACCAAGCTTCAATTATAATATGTGTTTTTTTTTGTGTTAAAAACTAATAAATAATCTACAAAATTAATGTAATGTTTCTGCCAACATAAATCAATATAATGTTTCTAGCAACATGTTGCTAAACCAAGCTGCAATTATAACATGTGTTTTTGTGTTAAAAACTAATAAATAATCTTCATAATGAATGAAATGTTTCTGCCAACATACATACATCAATATAATGTTTCTAGCAACATGTTGGTAAATCAAGCTTCATTTAAAGGGGAAAATAATCTAAATCTGTGTGGGTTTTTGTTAAAAATGAACAAAAAATTTACAAAATGAACAAATTGCTTCCAGCAACATGTTGCTAAGCCAAGCTTTAGTAATAAACACTTAAACACACTGTGTTGCAGAGAACAAATACAACCTATGTGGTTTTCTTTGCCAAAAAGTATTAAAAAATTTAGAAAATTAATATAATGTTTCTAGCAACATGCTGCTAAACAAATTTTTTGAAATTTGAAAATACATACTCACAAAATTTGGAGTTTTAGTCATAAATTCCTTTTCACTTAACAAATCTTAAAGTAGTCATTTCTTAATAGAAAAGGCTATGCTAAGGAAATCCTTTTACAGTTTTTTAATAAAATATAAATTTGTGAGCAGAAATAAATATTTTATAGTAAAAATATATATTTTTTTAATTTTTCCGCTTTGATGCCAATTAATTTTAAAATTATGTTTGTAATGACCCTCATTTGAGTAAATATTTTAAAAATCTGATTTATTCAGAATGAAACCAGGTACGATTCGCTTAAATCCAATGAAAAATGTAAAAGTTATAGTACTTTTCCTTAATGAGAAAATTTAGAATTTCGCTGTGATCAAATAAAAATTTTTTGAACGAATGAGATTGATTTAAATGAATAGGATTAGATGTCAAATTTAAGTTATTATGAAATGGATTAAAATTAAAAATTTTCTTTTACAAAGAACTGAAGTACAACAAAGTTTCTTTCGCTTATTCTATAACCTAGACTTCAGTGAAAACTTGTATTGAAATTCCCAATTTACTTATACACAGAGAGAACAGATTCGTAATAGCAATCGAATGATTCGGTTGCACACAGAATTTTTCGGTTCTAAAGAAGAATTTCGGTTGAAGAAACTAAACTTTTGTTATCCCTTCTAAAATTTCGAAGCCACAACTGTAAAATTCGGTCACTAAGGTAGAATCATTCGATTGACAAAAAAATCCGGTTGCTATTACGAATCAGTATTCTCTGTGTACAGAGAGCAGCAAAGGAACAAATTGTTTGGTTTATTTTGGAATCATATCATTCAGTTCGATTTCCCGTAAATTATGTGTTATTCTTTATAGCGAAATAACTCATACATGTTGCCAGCAACATTAGTTGTTTTAATATCACAAAGAATTAAAGTGTTTATGAAATTTAGACTTTCAGAATACAAAGATAATTTAAACCATAGATCGAAAACTCTCATATCAAAGACCTAACTCAGTTGTCAGAAACCTATGTTGTGAGAATGTATTAGAAAAAAACTATGTGAAAACTAAAACAACACTCGTATGTGTGATTATTTTGAGTAATTTTTTTGTTTGAGTTTTTTTAGTTACGAATATATGTATATTATCTATGGTTTAAACTATAAACATTAACTTATTTTTCATGGTTAGTTTAAATGCCTTAAATTTTTACATGTAGCTGACAAACATGTAATTAATGTTGCTAAATATTTGTTCGCCACATTAAACAGAGCACTTGAAATAAGAACAATGAAATCAAATGGATTAAAAAAACGTTGCTTTGGCTAGCAACTTATATGTTTAAAAACATATACGATTTTTGTTCATATTGCAAGAGACAGTGGTACTGCAAAGAAAGACAATTAGTCTTCCTTAGCAACATGTTTTGAAACAAAATATTAAAGTCACTTTAGCTTTTAGCTAATATAAAAATTTGTGTAAAAATCCATTTAAAAGCCAACAAATTGAAGTCATATTATTATTAAGTGATATGACATAAACATGTTGCCAGCAACATAATATTCACGCTTTTTTAGATAAACAGAAAACTTAAATTTTGTCAACACAATTTTTCCTAATTCATTGAAGTTTCAATTGTGTCTCACAAAATTTAAAATATTACTGAAAATAGTTGCTTTACTAAGTATGTTATATCAGTATCAGATGATCTCCAGTGATAAGTTTGCAACATTTCGGTTAGCAACATGTTGCAATTTAAGATTATTATTAACATGAGCATTATGATCATTACAATTATTTGAAAACTTTAAATAATTTACATGTATTGTAAATCTTGTATTTATTTAACCGCCCCATAAATTATCATTACATAAATTACAAACACTTAAAATGTTTACCATTTAAATCATTAAAACAATATTTACTTTAATTTATGTTGGTTTTTTCTTCTTTTTTTTTTTTTTTTTTTGTTGATAACAAAACGAAATTGAAGTAAGAAAAACAGAAACAAATACTGAAATATGTATGCACAATTAAAATATTAAATAACAACAAAAGGATTACAAGCACAATACTAATTAAATATTATTATTTTACATTGAATGAAGGACAATCAGGAAATAACTAACATGTAGAAAAATATATATAAATAACCACGATTATACTTGAACTCAGTAAATGCGTTTGAATTTAATGTAAGTGTGCTATTAAAACAATGTTTGTTTGTTTTTTTTTTTGTTTGTTTTTTTGCACAGAAAAACAAATAATTTATATATATTTAATACATAGCAGTTATTTTTAAAAATATATGGTAGGGTTTTTATATGAAATTAATGATTAACATAAATATTAATTAAAATGCGATAACAATTGAGTAAACAGCTGTAAAAATAAATAGTCATTAACAAGCATATGCTAACGGATGAATTGACAGCAAGAAAAAAAAAACAGTATTATTTTGTAATTTTAAATATGTATATGATAACATGGAGATTGAGGTTTAACTTTTTGCGGTATGAAAAACTTATAAAAACTCCAAGAGTTTGTTACATGAATTGTAATAGGCAATATGTTGCAAGAAATACTGTTTTGTAAATGTTTAATTTTGAGCTGTTACAATGACCACATGTTGCTGGCAGTATTATTTTTACATATTAAGCAAAATATTGTGTCACTTGAAAATTTGTGTCAAAATCCATAATAACAGTCAGTGAATTTTCCATCTCATTTTTAAGCACAAATTTATCAAAGTTATTACGCCGTCTGTAATCTCGAAATAATGTAAACATGTTGCCAATAACATTGTGTTTACGTTTGTTTCAATTATACAGACAATTTTTGTTTGGTCTTTTGTTTTATTTTGCTGTTATTTTTTGCAACATGTTGCTGGAAAATTTGTTTTATATATTAAACAAGTTACTAGCTAAAAGTGATAGACAGTTTTTATTATTGTATTGATTCTTATATAGTGGAATACTAGTGCCTAATACAAAATGTTGCGAATTAAATTAAGCTTACAACATGTATAGAAAATGTTGCAGGCTATAAATACATACATATATTAAATTACGGTTTCAATTTCGAAAAAGTCTGATCAAAATATATCACCATAATCTTAGTAATTTATAGTAGTGGTTGGATAAAATAATTTTAGAGAAGGACTTTTAAAAAATTGGAAAATGTTTTAAATTTTTTGAGTTTCCAAAAATCGATGAATTTATGAAATTAGCTTTCACTGTATAACAGAGAATCTCTTCTGAGTTGATTTGTGAAATGAATTCAGACATAGCAGTTGTCCTAATCATATGAGATACAAGTACAAATTAAAAAAAAAAAAATCAAAATAAAATTTTTACATTATTTAAACACAATTTCGCAAAAACTAACTTAAAATCTTCAAAACTTTAAATAAAAATTTGTACTTTTTATGGATTAATATAAATGTTTGATTATTTTTTATTTAAATTTTCTTTTTAAATTTTTATTTCAAATATTTTCAAAAAATTTTTATTTCAAATTTTGTATTTAAAATTTTTTCAAAATTTGTATTTCAAATTTTTTCAAAATTTGTATTTAAATTTTTTTCAAAATTTGTATTTCAAATTTTTTCAAAATTTGTATTTAAATTTGTATTTCAAATTTTTTTAAAATCTTATCTGAAATTTTTACTTTTAGTTTTTTATAAAATGTGTTATTCTTTTTTTTTTATTAGAGTTTGAAAAAAATTTTGAAAAACTCAAATAAATATTTGTAAACAAAATAATTTTATAATAAAAAATTATGTTAAATTTGCAAAAAACATTTTAATTTTACTTAGTTTTTTTTTTAATTTTTCATAAAAAAGTTTTTACTAAATTTTACTTAAACATTTTTTCAAACTTTTTTTTATAATTATTTGAAAAATTTGAAAAAAAAATATTTTTTTTTTATTATTCAATAAAAAGTTTCCACCAACTTTTGCAAAAAATTAAAAATTTTTATTTCAAATTTGTTTAAAATTTTAATTTCCGAGTTTTTTCAAAATTGTGTTGCTCTTTTTAAACATTTTTATAGGCACTTTTAACAGAGTTAAACAAATTTTGAAAAACTAAAATAAATTGGTGTAAACATAAATTTCAAATTAAAATAAAAAAACAATTTATTTTTTTTTTAATTTTTCTTAAAAAAATGTTCACTAATTTTTTCATAAATATTTTTTCAAAATTTTTATTTATATTTATAAATTTGAAAGAAAAATATATTTTTTTTATTATTCAATAAAAAGTTTTCACTATCAATTACAAAAAAAAAATTAACAACATTTTTATCTGATTTTTTTTAAATTTGTTATTAAAATGTTTTAAAAATTTTTATTTTAAATTATTTACAAACTTTTTGGAAATTTTATTAAATTTTTTTTTTTCAAAATATGTTCCAATTTTTTCTAAAAATTATTTAATTTTTTTATATATTTTAAGTTTATAATTTAACGATAATTTTAATATTGTTTTTTTTTTTTTGTAATTTTTTTTACTTATTGGCCATAATTTATTTAAAAAACAGGAAAGGTCGAAAAATCAATCACATTAATATTCTTTTTTTTTTATATTTTATTTAATTTTAGAATTCTAATACTTTTTCCAACACCTTTGATTTCAAATAATGATTCTTATTTCAGTTTTATTTTTTTAATTTTATAACACAAAAATTAACGAAAAATCTTACCAGTAAATTATATTTGAACGATTTTTTATAACTCAATTTTTATAATTAATTTCCATTTTATTCCCGGAACCAATTTATTAAAAAAAAATCCAAAAACTTAAGTATTTTTGTTTAAATTTTCCAAATGTTAGATTTCTCTACAATATTGTTAGAAATGTTTGTCACCAAAAATGTAATGAAACTGGGAATATATTTTTTTTTATACTTTGTCCATTTAAAAACTTTTACTTTTTGTGAGCGGACTTTTCAGCCAGTTGAACAAGTCAAAAAACTTGAAATATTTTATTGTGTGTGTTTTTATAACTTTATTTCTAATTTTAGTTTTATGGCAACATTTCTATTTTTTTGGTAGCAATACCCATCAAAAAACACTCATGTGTATGTGTGAAAGAAAACATATACAATAGCAATAACAAAAAAAATTATACTTCCACTAAAAAGCTAAAAAAGAAATTAAACTTTTTGCTTTAAATATTTTTAGAATATTTTATAATTTTAGGTGCCGGCAGAAAACGATAGACCAATACACACAGACATAAGAAGTATTTTAAAACACTAATACACATGCTATAAGTAGAGCATGTGTGTGTATGTGTTTATAGAAAAGTTCTAGGATATGTGTTGTTGTTCTCCATAAATAGTAACATTGAGGCAGAGTATATATAAATATTTTTTTGCTAAACTAGTATAAGTGAGAGAAATTGTAGAGATCATGTTAAAAAAAACACACAAAAATAAAACGTCAGACTTTTATTTTAGCCAAAAGTAAAAAAAGAAAAAGAAAAAAAAAACTTTTAAATAAATTTGTTGCTACACAGCGAAAAATAACCCGCATCAAAACCTCTGCTCATTTAAAATACATATTCTAACTAACACACACGCACTAGAGTAAATCCTACACAGGAAAAACTAAAACAAAATATTCATACTAACAGCTAAATTACACATTCCCCGCACAAACATTTATACACTTCAAACACACACTCAAACTGTTTTAGCCATCTAAAAACATATGTATGTGTGTGTGTGTGAGTGATTGTATATGAATAGTTTTTAGTAGCGAGAGATTTTTTGCAGCATGTATAACATTTCATGGACGACAGAGTCTAACGGTAAAAACGAAAACCGAACACGAAAAAAAAGTAGAATACAAAACAACAACAACAACTAGTGTGGCCATAAAACACTCTCTTAGCATGAATTATGACATTTGATATGTTTTGTTCTTTTTCTTGTTGTTGCCGCTGTTTTTTTTTTTTGCTATTATGGGGTTAAACAACAACAATTACAACAGCAAGAGATAAAAGTATTAAAAATATTATGCAAACAAAAAAGTGTGGCATTTTTCGCGATTTTTGTTTCATATGTTGTTCCTTAAAAGGTTTTCATATATCGAAATTTTAATTAATAAAGTTTATATTTCTTTTTATATACTATAAAGAAAACACTTTTTAAAACTTTACAAATTATTAATAATTTCCAGGATTATATAAGTTATTATGTCTTTAAAACGATCCTTGAGTTCAATCCATATTCCTTAATTTTTGGAATCCTGTACTGTATTTCTTAGTTTTCATAAATTATTGAGATATTTTTTTCCACTTTGTTTTTAAAACACTTTTTATTAAATTGTATATATTGCAGTCATTTATTCTTTAGCATTCCTTTTTAGCTTTAAGTTTTTTTTTCTTTGGCTAAAGTTTATTTAATTTTTTTTTTTTTTATTTTTGTAAAAAATTTTCTTTCAACACTTTTTAGCTTTAATTAATTTGTATTGAAATGTGCGATCTGTACTAATCGACTTCAGAAACAGCAATGCACATAAAAATGCAAAAATCTCTACTTAGTCTCATATCGTTATAACTGTACTAACACCAACACTTCTAGCAAATGTTCAGATATCTTTAGTATCTGAATAAAATATACAGAAAACCACATACACTAGCATCTATACATACATATATATTCTCCATTTACATACACCACCACCCCATTTAAAGACGTATAAGTGCGATCCCCCCATTTTAAACAGTTCAACAGCATCATTATTATTTTCAGACACACACATATACCGTAGTGTTGGTAGATATTCCCAAAAATATATTCCAAAAGCTAAAAAGTCTTGCTAAATTTTGCTACCAACACATCCCATACACATGATACATTGTGTAGCAGCAGAAATCAGTCTCACTTGTTGTGATCATTAAACTTCTTGCGCATGCTTTTTACTAAATTCCCCCTTTGTGGTGCTGTGGGGTTTATTTTATTTTTTATTGTCTATACTTAGATATTCGTATGCTCATTTACTCACAGTTTTTCATACATACATACATATATATTTTCTTATAATCGTACAAGACGTAGGAACTCCTCACTTTGGCATATCATTGCTTTTAGTTTTTTTCTTATTATTTCGTCAGTATTGTTGTTTTGAAAAAACTATGTACAATTTTTTACAAAAAATTTATTTTTTTCGTTGATTTTCTTTTTGCCGGTAACAATGAAACGTGATGACGAAGAAATTTCAAAAACAACAGCAATTTTTTTTTAATTTTTAAGTAATATATTTTTGGTGCTCTACGCTTTTCAGATGAATCGAAACTTTTTGTTGCATATTTTGGTAGCAATCATTTTAATTAATAGTTAATTAAAAAACTCAGTTTTTGGAACATATTTTCCCTGTTTTAGGAATTTTGGTATTTGAAAAAATTGAGACCCGAAGTGATTAACTTTTAGGGGCCACGCACTGGCCTCCATTAGGTCTAGGAAGCTGAACAACTGCAAATCGACTCGGAAATACCTCAGCTCCAACCATGTAAAATTTCATAACAATATCTGCAATAGTTCCCGAGATACCGAATTATTTCCAAAAAAAGTTTATTAACCATTGTGGGATGTTCGCAATTTTTAGAGCTCTTATTTCAGTTTGAAGGTCTTATTTCACTGGGAGAATTTCTGCCTTAAGTTGACTCCTAATGAAAAATATGACAAATTGCTGCAAATAAAAACAAGTATGAGAGCTATATTCGGCTGTGCCGAATCTTATATACCATTCACCAATTTTTACTTTTAAATAAAAATTTTGAATATTTTGATGTAACAAAAAAATTTTTTTTTTTACAAAATTAAAAAAAAAATTTTTTCAAAATTGTTTTCAAATATTTTTTTCTAAATTTTTTTTTATTTATTAGTGAAAAAAATTTTTTTGGTGAAAAAATTCGGGTTAACAAATAATTTTCTCGATTTTGACCTATTGTAGGTCGAAATTATTATAGCCTTATATACATCGTTGCAATTGACTTTGAAATATCTATCATTAGATATCCATATTGTCTATATTAATGACTTAGTAATCCAGATATAGATCAAAAATAGACCAAAAATCGAGGTTGTCCCGGTTATTTCCTTATATCTCAGCCATTTGTGTGCCGATTTTCTCGATTTTAAATAGCGACCGAGCCGGAAGAATTCCCGATATATTAATGTATCAATTATGTTTGTAAATTATTTGCTATCTATAACGATCCCGAATTTATATACTTTATGGGGTCGAAAATGAAAAATGTAGAAACTACAAACGGAATGACAAACTAATATATACCCTTGCCACTCATGGTGAAAGGTATAAAAATCATCGAAAAAAATAAGGCCCTAATTTTGTAAATCACTTCACCAAAGTGATATTTATGTGAAAAGCAAAAACAAACTTTCAAAAATTTTAAAAATTTGTTTTTATTTTATTTTGTATATAAAACAAAAACATTTTTTTTTTTTTAATTTTTGAAATTTTGTTTTTGCTTTACACATAAATATCACCTTTGTGACGTGATTTACAAAATTAGGGCCTAAGTGCGTGCAGTTAGCTACGACATTTAGCTCCGTAGGTAATTTAACATAAATATTACTCATATACTGTTAAGTTTACAGAACTCAACTCAATTCAAAGACAAACATTTTAAAGGTGAAATAAAAAATAATATTACAAGAACCTGAATCAAGAAATAAACTTTTAAAGTTATCAATACTTTTCCAAGCAGAGTCCTCGCTAGGTTTGACAGTTAATTGTCAGTTTTTAATTTCCTCGATTATTCAAACTAATAACGACTAAGCAATATTATTCGAATAATTTAATATAATAGCGTTATTCACAATCTTGTGTATTTGTATTGCAAATTCATCCAATGGTGTATTTCTGTACATTTTGTTAGTGTAAAGTAAAAATCATTAGATGTATAATAGTTTTTAATAAATTGATATAAGACTTTGAGTCAATTTTTAAGGTTTGACTAAAATAGACTATACTTTTTATCTATGTATATTTGTCATTATTAAGTGAAAACCCATTTTAGCTCTATGGAAAATATTTTAATCTTTTCGTTTTAAAGTTTAGTTTCAAAATGAAATTGCAAAATGTTATCCATTCGAATGACAACCTTAGTTCTCGCAGTCACCAATTCCACTTTAGTACATCACACTAAAGACCAATAGATCTACTTTTAATTCAAAAAAGGCACTGATTATTTAATTTAGACTATGATAGATTATACATTCAAAAACACTCTCAAATTCAGAAGTTTATCTAAAAAAAAACCGTTTTCAGTGATGTTCGTCAACTTTTCGACCTGTAACTCAGTCAGTTTTACTCCGACTTTAAATTATTTAACGGGTTAGGTAAGAATACTGATTACCAAGGCAAGGATTTTCATGCACTAAAAATTAAAAATATGCGCTTATAATATGCACTATAAAAAGAGAAAATATGCACTAAAAATGACAAAAATATGCAATAAAAACAAATTTTTTATTTGAAATATATTTATTAATAAAAGACAGATATAAATTTCAGGTCACATTTTTAATATATATGTACATATAAAGGAACATAAAAGGTTTTAAATATATTTTTTCAAAGTAAAAATAAGAAAACTCATGTATGTAAATTATACAATATTTATATTAAAAAAAATCAGTCAGTTATATATTTTCATGTTACAAAATTACTTAATTTAGATTTCTATTTCTATAAACAAATACATTTTTTTTAAATTTCCAAAAATAAACCTTTGTTGGTTCGGATGAAAACAGCTTTAATACATTGAAAAAGTACGCTCAACGTCAACAGAAGTTAAAGGTACATATTTAAATGAAGCCAGTTCAATTGGAGAATATTCATTTTCAATTTGATTTTTTTCATTAAAATTGCTATCTAATTGTCAAAAATTTTTTCATTATATGAAATCCAGTATTTTTCTGTAATATATTCTTTAGTTTTCTTTTAATTTGGTAAGAAATTTCTCCGTTTACATTATTAATTTTATTGGCAGCATCATCAATTAATTATACTTGTGCATTCAGGGAATTGAATCCCTGTAGTTTAGTAATATTTTCAGAAATAAAGATGTAATTTGAGCACAGAAATGAAAATTGGCTTTAATATTATGTGTCACAAAGAGAACAAAGTCGAAAAGTCGATATAAAAATGTTTTCGAAAAGTCGACAATTTCAAAAAGCTAAAAAATCGATTCATAAATTTAAAAGTTGAAAAGTTGACTTTTTTTTTCAACAATATAATTCTAGTGTCAATATATTTACTATTTTTACAACACTAAATAGAGTTGCCAAATATATGAACGTACACTGTGTACACTGATATAAAAATATGTCCAAAAGATAATTAAATATGCAATAAAATGGAAAAATATGCTAAATATATGCATTTAAAAGAAAAATATGCAAAATATGCATTTATAACAAAATATGCAAAAATATGCAACAACAAATCGATGTCATTTTGTTGCAAATTCTTCGATTCGGAAAGATAAATTGTCAAAAGTGATTTTGAGTTACTGACTACAAACATGCATTTGCATAGAAATCCTTGCCCTGATAATAATATATGATATCATAAGTACTCGCCCCTATAAGGTAATATCTGTTTTGCTATCATATCGTTTTCTGGTTTTTTGGGATATTTACGTTTATAATATTACTGACCTAACCAAATTTAATACAAAAAACACATTTAAATCTAAAACAAAATATAGATTCTATAAATCTGATCTACAATTGTCTTAAGATGATGGTATTGGTTTGATGTACAGTACAGACCCAGCTTTGTGCAAACCATTATTAATGCAACTGTTTTAGCAACAGACGTATTTTTTGCAGCTGCTTGGATTTTTAAGTTGCACAAAGCCAAGATGCACTGTATTAGTGTTTTTTTTTAGCTACATATGCAAAAAGGTCTGGGCCGATGGGTTACACAAGACTTAAATTGACAGGCATAAAAACATATTGTGAAATAAGTTTATTTTAGTTTTAATTTTACTGCAACTTATTTGCAAACAAATGCACTTATTTTACTACATAGATATTGTATAAACAAATATGTATGTAAACATTTTACTTTAACTAAATAAACCTCTAGCTAGTATGATTTTAATTCGATTATGACCACACGAAAGTTGGTTCTTTTAATTTTTTTTTTTTTTATTTTACGTATTTTGACTCATTCAACAAATTTTTAGTCATCATCATTTCGAGAGTTCATACGAGTAGCAAGAAAATAATTGTTTTTGGCTCTTGTCTTAGGTATATTGTAAAATTGTTTGTAGCTATGTATGTTTGAATATAATTTAATACATACTCATATAAGATCATATGTGTGAGTATGTGTGTGTGTGTGTGTGTGTTTCTCTTTGCTGGTGTATATGGTTTTCTGGTAAGTGTATGTGTGCAAGTGTGTGTGTGTGCAGCTATATATTTTATTTGGATTTTGTTTTCTTTCTTAGCTGGTTACATTCCCCGGCATTGGGCCAAAAATGAATTTATTTACTTTCCATTTCTAGAATTTTAGTACATTTTTAAATAAGGAAATTTCTTTTTACAACAAAACGTTCTAATTTTATTACGCTGACAGTGTTGTCACCCAAAATTGTACGCTCGCATTGCTATTTAAATCCTGTGGTAAAATGAAACTTATAATTTGATAGTGGATTACAGCCACAAACTTTCTAACAATGTGATCACATATAAGTATGTATAAACGTATATATATGTACTAACTATATATACTTATACTTGCTCTGTATAGTATGACTTCTACAGACAACTAAAAGAGACAATTTTGGGTTTTTTGTTTTAATTTTTATATTTAATATTTTGGAAAAGACGCGTAATATTTTTGATGTGAGTGAAAGGGCGTGGGCTTTTTAGCTCAAATTATTGTTTGGTATTTATATTAGTCAATATAATAAATAAATTATGATATAAATATTTAACAAAATAAGATAGACAAGCAGATAGTTAAGGAAAATGGAACTGAAATATTATTTATTGAAATTATTTAGTTTGGGAAAATAGCAATTGACCAACGTTAATTGTATATCAATTAGTTTTAATAACATAACTCAGTTTCAGTTATGAGTAGTTCATCATGATTTGATATCCGCCCATTAATATCTACATGGATACCATGCATCAAGGCTCTCGACTCCAACTTAATAAGATTGAAATGTTTTCTCGATTGCATTTATGCACTGGTCCACACCCTGTGGAGTTAAGATTGGCTTTAGGACATAAGTTCAACCGCGGCAATGAATGCGCAACAAACGGATATAATTGTGACACAAGTGGATATTCATATTCCATTGGTTGCTATATCGAATATGATTGTCGAATGGGCATTGAATAAGACAGAATGATGTTTTAAGACTACCTCTTCTTGAACATCCAAAATGATATAATCCTCAATTGCAAAGAAAATTAACCTCTTGTCTTTTTGTAGGAACTAAGGAGTGAGATCGAAAAAATTCTTAACACACGTTTTTCATTAAAACTTTTAACCCAAGTATTATTTTTTTTTTTTTTTTTTGATCAAGTTACCTTTGTAAAACATGTCAGTTATTATCTTTAATGACAAAAACTTCCCAACTACTTCATTCTAAATAGTTTCACAGGTATTGCGAAGCGAAATATAACGTTTCATGTCTGGCCGCATATTCAGGGCGTTTTTCGGCCAATGACCGCTTCAAACGAATCACTTGTATTCAGTACAGGTTCCCTGTGGTGGCCTGACCATATTCCAGCAGCTTATAATAGATATGACACGTTTGATCCCATCAAATACAGAGCATTAACTTAGTCCCTTGAATATTTGCCTTTGGTGTCGATTCGGCTGGATGGCCGGGCTACACATACGATCTATTACGTTTCGGGTTAGTGTAATGGATCCATTTTTCATCGCAAGTATTGATTCGGTGCAAAAGAAGATTTTTTTATAGCGTTTATGCTTTTGAATAAATCCCGCTACTTGCAAATGTTTTGAAATTGCTAATGGAGTTGCTCCCAAAGATTTTGCAAACTCTTACTGAGTTTGACAACAATCTTAATGGAGTAATGATTCTAATTCTTGGTCTTCAAACTTGTTTGGATGGTATGGGCCACATTTGTTTTCCGTGTCAAAATCACCACTTCTTAACAGCAAAATGAGTGACAAGAAATAAGTGCGTACTAAAATTATTTAATATTTCCCACAAAATCCAACTTGTTCCTACAAGAAGTTGGCCAAACAATTAAAGATCTGCCATCAAACTGACTCCAATGTTATTAAACAGTATCAGGAGAATTTGTCCGTTGATAAAAAACCTGATTCATGTAGAAGGAATGCTCCGCATGATGTTTCTAAAGCCAATAAATAGAAAGCATTTTCAAAAAAGCTCCCAACACATCCGGTAGAAAAGCAGTCTGGTTAGCTCAGTACTCGGACTATTTGGTACGAAAAGTTAAAGCCAATGCGGGTTTAAAAACATACAAGGCTCAAAGAGTTCCTGAGAGGAAACTCTTTGGCCAAAGACAGATCACGAAAATTGAAGTCAAATTTTATACAAAAAATATACCTGCTGCAAATGGATGACGAAACGTACGTATAGAAAATTTTTCGCATCTTTTGGGTCAATATTTTTATGTTGCTGATGCTCGAGCGAATGTTGTAGAACAGTTTAGGACCCAAAACCAAAGAAATTTCACAAAAAATTCTTGACATGCCAAACATTTGTTACAAAGAGCTCTATAAATACTGAAATTTACATCAAGGTATGTTTACAAATGAGGATGTTTCCATTCATAAGACTTATTAATATGTCCACTTATTTTTTGCCTGATTTGGCATCCTGTCACTATGGTAAGCATGGTATTGAGTGGTAAAAGAACAATAATGTGGTATTTGTACCAGGACAGGCCAATCCTCTAAACTGCCTGGAGCTAAGGCCAGTGGAAATATATTGGGCTCCTGTGAAAAGAAAATTTAGGAGCAGAAAAAAGGTGTCCAAAAATGTGGTAGTTTTTAAACGGAGATGGACTACCTGTTTGCACAAAGTGACAGAAAACTCAATAAAAACCTAAATGGAAGGGTATCTGGAAAAGGTTCATAAATTCATCATAAATTTTTTGTAAATTTTAATAATAATCTCAATCAAATAAAATAAAATCAAAACTGTAAGAGGTTTCATTTATATATTAACATATATGTAGGTTAAGATATTTTTGATCTCTGTCCTTACACTATAATATTGTTGAACTAATTGAGAATGAATGACAGATATGTAAAATTCAAAATGACATATAAGTTATTAAAAGCAAAAACCACGTTCAAAAGATACGTTATATATAGTAAATACCTCAATATGAAGTCATACACCCAATATATTAAAAAGTTATGTGCAGAGCGATCTTGAATTCCTAACGACCATACTTTAATATGTTCGAAAAGCGTAACTTATTATTGAGGGTTTTTTTATTCAAATCGGGAAAATTGTGGACAACCAGAATTTATTTCTATTTTAATTAACAAATACATTTGAAGTAAAATTTCAGACTATAATTAATTAACGAAAAATTTACTTGCATTTTAGTAAAATTAGTGATTATTAAAAAAAGCTAATCATTTGTGTGTCTGTATCATTTATTTTATGTTAAACTGTGTATTCATAATTGAAAAATATGAAATATTGAAATAATATATCAAAAAATATAAATATAGATATATATTATTATACAAATATATAAGAAAAATAAACATACATTTAAAAATGTTACTTAGTGACTACATGCTTACATACATATAAACCTGTATACAAACTTGCATAATTACATATAACTTTTTAAAAATATAAAATATGTACATAATTATTATATTATATTTTATCTTCACTTGAAAATTGTCATACACTGTGCATAATAAAAACATATTTAAAGATGGCAAAAATGACAAAAAAAGAAATCATCTATATATTTTTTTTTTTTTTTTTTTTGGCAAAAACCGCTAAAATGAGACCTCAAAGAGAGAAAAACGTTTTTGGCCACAAATAAAATAATCATAAAAAGAAATGTACATTTGCATATTACACTCATATACACATATGTATGTATAATACAAACATACATATTACTTTTAGAAAAAGTACTCGAATATGTTAAAGTATTAGTGAATAGTACAAGCACTACATGCAACCGAAATAGTGTAAAGGCAACAGTGATGGCAGCAGTATGTAGTGGAAGTGATTGTACTGTTTGCCAGTGGCTTTAAGGAATGATTTATTTAGTTATGAACTGAGGTACAACACAGTCTTGATCATAACTACCATATAAGAGACACTTCATTAAGCCATGATAACCTAAAAACAAAAAAAAAAAACATTTATAAAGTCAAACTACAAGTAAATAACAATTAAGAGTATCATATTCGGTTGTGCCTAATCTTGTATACCCACCATCAACATGTAGTTTTGGCCTTCTATGGGGACTTGAATCAGTTATGGTCTGAAATTTAAAGAATTTGATAAAGTTATTACTTTCTTAAAACTATAAATAACCTATGTCGAAATTTATGTAATATCATTGTATCCAAATTTTTTATTGACAATAAAATATTGTATTTTTCTGATATAGGGGTTATATGGAATCTATTATGAACTGATTTTCATAAAAAATGGTAGAAAAATTTAGGTTCATATAAAACTTGTTTATGTCCAACTTCATCACAATATGAATTATTCTAAGACAATTATGAATGTTCAAGTCATTTTCCGAGGAGGACCTTGTATGGGGACTACGGACAAATATTGCCCGATTTTCGCATTACTTTACAGTATGGCAACATCTTATCAGGATTGTAACGACAATTTATGATTGCTCAAACAGTATTCCGGGGGGACATTTGTATGTGGGATAGGCGCAATCATGGACCAATATTGCCCATATTCAACACGAAACAAATGAACGGAGAGTATTTGTGGAAAACTTCAGCCAGATAGCGGTTATCGTGTTTTAAACAAACAAACTGACGGACGGACATAAGTAGCTAGACCGTCTTAGAATCTTATGAGGACCTAGAATATATATATTTCTGGGTGTGCGATGAATACTTCGGTGTGTTCAAAAATTCACCATCAAGGTATACAAATTTTGAAAGTGTACACAATTTGGGATTTGATATATGCATGAAATTTTATGTTTTTTTTTTTTTTTTTTGGTCTCAAGCTATAATGGTTTTTAATATTTTTTATAGAAATAAAAAACTAATTTTAGTTGGATTTTTTTTTTCAAATAAAATGTGCATCCTCTAAACGTTATTCGATATTTCTAAAATTTTCGGCATTTGGTTTTAAATGACGAAGAATAATTTTAGACTAAAATCGAAAATATCCAATATAGGGGTAGAAATGGTCAAAAAGTTTGCTACTATTTTCAAAAAAAAATGTTTCTCAAGCAAATGAACGATGGTCGGAAAGAACAGATCCTTCAAATTTCCCCCCATACAATTTTCCTCCTGAAATAGGATTATATCAGTCATAAATGCTTGATTTATATAGATATCCACGCATGTTTTTGCACAAATAAATCAAACCTAAACATTTTGTGCAGAAGGATCGCTTTAACGAGCATAAATCTCTTAAAAATAAAATTTAACCGAAAGAAGTTTTGTACAGAAATAAATCACGACACCTAATTTCATAGCGATCGGTCAATAATTGAACATTGCTCCATCTAAGGCCCACTTCCGAAAATCACTCACAAAATCAAACAAGTAAGAAAGTATGGTCGGTCAAGCCTGACCATATAATACCCTACACTAAGTAAATTAGCAAAAACACTTTTCTTTTCAATAATTCAATAATTTATATTCGCGAGTGATTTTCGGAAGTGGGCCTTATATTGGAGCTATGACAATTTATGGACCGATCACCATGAAAATAGGTGGTGTGATTAATGTTTATGTGAAAGTTATTTATGTTGAATTTTTTTAGCTCGCGTTTTTGAAATATCGATGTTTTTATATTTTCATTGAATATCCTATTTTTTGGTTTTTTTTTAAATTTTGGGTAATGCTGCTTAGAATGTGAAATTTGTATCATGAAACTGGTCTACGTAAACATATGTTATTTTTAGTATAATAATTCTGGTGAATGTTTTGGCATATTTGTAAGATCTTTGAAGAATTCAACAGTGTATGAAATTGATTTTTGCTGAACTTTTAACATATATTCGCCACAAATGTAACAACACAAATTAGGATCATTAATACAGCATATCAGCTTAGTAGCCATAATAAAATAATATAATTAGAGAAATTGTATTTATAAAAAAGCAGGAAGTTAAAGCAATTTAACTTCGAGTTATTTGCCAAATAGTTTAATATATTTTCAGCGAATTCTATTTTATATAAACTATATAAATTAGTTTATTGTACATCGCGAAAAAATTATGAACTATTTTACCATAGGTCAAACTTAAGGACTGAGATCGTAAAATTCTTAACACACGTTTTTCATTAAAACTTTTAACGCAAGTATTATTTGATATTTTTATCCAGCTACCTTTGTAAAGCATTCCAGTTAATACGTTTAATATCAATTATGTTCATTTGTTGTTAATCTGATTAAAATGAGTGACCAGAAAAAAGTGCGTACTAAAATTATTAAACATTTTCAACAAAACCAAGCTAAGTCCTACAAAAAATTGGCCAAACAATCAAAGGTCTGCTATGAAACTCTTTCCAATGTTATTAAACAGTACCGGGAGAACTTGTCCGTTGATAGAAAACCTGTTTCAGATATAAGGAATATTCCACATGATGTTTCTAAAGCCAAACATATTGAAAGCATTTTCAAAACAGCTCCCAACTCATCCGGTAGAAAAGCAGCCCGGTTAGGTCAGTACTCGGACTATTTGGTACGAAAAGTTAAAGCCAATGAAGGTTTAAAAGCATATAAGGCTCAAAAAGTTCCGGACAGGAACTCTGCTAAAAATTTAGAGGCCAAATACAGAGCACGGAAACTGAAGTAAAATTTTATACAAAAAATATATCTGCTGCATAATGGCAGATGCTCGAGGGAATGTTGAAGAAAAGTTTAGGACTCAATAGCAGACAAAATTTCCCAAAAAGTTCTTGGTATGGCAAGCAATATGCAGTTGCGACAAAAAAACCCAAACATTTGTTAGGGCTCTATAAATACCGAAATTTACATCAAGGAATGTCTACAAAAAAGGATGTTTCCATTCATAAGACTTCTTAATGTGTCCACTTATTTTTGGCCTGATTTGGCATCTGTTACTATGTACAAGAACAATAATGTGGTATTTGTACCAAAAGAGGCAAATTCTCCTAACTGCCTGGTGCTAAGGCAAGTGGAGAGATATTAGGCTCCTGTTAAAAGAGAATTGAAGAGAATAAAAAAGGTGTCCAAAATAATGGTAGATTTTAAACGGAGATGGTTCGACCTGTTCGAACAAAGTAACAGAAATTACTATAAAACCATAATGGAAGGGTTTTCGAAAAAGGTTCAAAATTTCAGCATTAGTGATTAGAACTATAAAATTTTTTTTTTTTCTGTAAGTTGTAACCATAATTTCAATCAAATAAGATTCAAAACTGTAAGTTTACAGGTTTCATTTTTATTACCATATATGTATGTTAAAATGTTGTCCAAAATATAGAGCGAAAAATGGGCATATCGTACGTGACATAAAACGGAAGTAATTTTGAGGTACATGTAGAAATATGCGAAAATTTGTGAATCGTGAGAGCCTTTATGTTTAATTTCATACACTAAACCAAATAGTTTTCTTTTACAATCCGTCATATTTAAATAAAAATTATCTTTGGATGATTTTATAATAAATAAAATTCAATATCGTACGTGACAGATTTTTCTCTTATAGTAAAACAATATATATTCTGTAAAGATATGTATGCAAAAATTAAAAAATAAATACAAAATATATATTCGGTTTCAATAAACAATTTGATAATAGCAAAGCACAATCAGAGTCAAAGCTTAGAGCTTAGTTTTTGCCACAATTTTAGCCTAAAACATACGAATTAAGTAAAAAAATTAAATATAGTCAGTTTAATTTTGTTTGCCCTTAAAATGTTGTAATAAGCTCTAAATACTTTTACATAGTAACATTCAGTGTTGTCTCCTATTCAAATCATAAAAATGGCTAAATGAAAATAAAAATGGCTAAAAAAATGGCTAAAGGCTAAATTAACTTTTTAGTGCCTAAACAAGATTGAAAAGGGTTAAATTTAACCAGAAAAGGGCTAAATTGGCAACACTGCTTATAAGCATTTCCTCAGTGTAGGGTATTATATGGTCGGAATTGGTCTCTATACTTTCTTACTTGTTTTCTTTTTTTTTTTTGTACTTTTTGATTTTTTTTTTGTATTAAACCTGTGATCCTTAAAATAGTTGCATAAGTTCCTGAAAAAAGTAAGAACCTTCAACTATTGCCCAAAACCCTCATATAAATTACTCCTTTAAACACTGACTCCCTGCAAAAACAGCCAAATTAAAACCCTAAAAAATATATATTTTTTTTTTTTGCATTTTCATTAAAATCAAAACCAATGGATAAATTTAATCAAATACTGATGATAGAAATGTTGTTGGTTTCATATAAACACAGAGCTCTGGTTCATAGTGTGTTAGCGTTTAAATATCGGTGCATGTGATGAGATTTTGAGTAGAATATGAACACAGCCCGTAAAAGTATAAACCAAATACAAAAAAAAACACACCAAACAACTAAATTGAACCGAAAAGAGCTGAAAATCTCGAAAAAGATGTAATAAAAAACGGCAAAATAAAAAAACAAAGAAACAAACGAATAGAACAAGAACTTTACACAGATTTTTTAATTCAATTTATTTACACACAGATGCCTCATTCTGCAACGAAAATAAAAAAAAAAAAAAAAAAAAAGTAAACATAGATACATCCATACAGGCATGCTGCACTCACTCACATTTATAAAATTGAAATAAAATGAACACACGAATGCAATTTTATGAACATTTTTGTGTCTGTCTGCCTAACTGACGGATTGACTGACTGACTGCCGTATGTCTGTCTGTAATTTCTATTCGTTTTCTTTGGATTTACACAATACTTGTGCAAGCTCAACACTGTTCTCCTGTTTTGTTCTAGTGCTCTCTGTAACTGCCTACACAGATACAAACATGTACATAGATACATACATACATTGCCCCCTGTGCTTATCTGTGTTCGAGTGGAGTATTATTTTCTTTCATTCTGTTCTTTCGGTTATTATTGTGTTGACTATAAAATGTATTTTTGGTGGCAAAAATAGCTCCCGGATTGTTTTCGATTTAATATAAAATGAAATTGAAAAAAACAGAAAACAGAAAAAAAACAGAGCAACTAAAACAGTATAATGATTTTAGCGTTTTAAATACAAACCAACAAAAAAAAACGCAGAAGAATCCCTCAAAGAACAAATCCATATACATACAATATAATACAGAATGAGACCCACACAAACTGTTTAACATTTACTTTACAGATACATATTTGCAATTGTATCTTTTAGGTGTTTTCTATTTCTTTTTTTTAATAAACGCTTTGACAGTTTACAAAAGCTACAAATAAAATCCACTTTAAATATAAAATAGTTATACTTAGTAGCAATAATTCGAGATTTACCCTAATGATATTTCAATTAATATTGTTATTTGAATGAATTCTTATTGAATACTATATAAGTTTATCTAATATGTTCTGCAGTTATGAAAATAAATTACAAAAATTAATATTATCACGCTTTAGTGTTAAAAATTTAATTTTAGCAAGTGTATCATAATATTTTTATTTGATTTAAAAACCATAGAAAAATATCTACATTCATATGTATAATACATATCTACATGTTCAACATGTTAATGAATTTTTTTTATGAAAATTATAAGTTCAAAATTTTTTTTATTAAACTTGAGTTAAAAAAGATCAGACAAAATTAAAAAAAATAATAATAGTGTTATATTCTGCTGTGCCGAATCTTCTATACTAGGGTATTCAACTAATCGGGTTTCTGGTTTAATCGGTTAATCGAGCAAATAATTAATCGGGGCTTAGATTTAATGGGTTAAAAATCGGTTAATTTTAAATTATTCGATTAACCGAATGATTTCTATTTTAATTTTAAATTGAAAAGAAAAACAGAAATATTATGTACTTAAGGACTGAGATCGAAAAATTCTTAACATACGTTTTTCATTAAAACTTTTAACCCATGTATTATTTGATTAATTTTCTGATGTTTAATGTCAATTATATTTATTTGTTGTTAATCTGATTAAAATGAGTGACCAAAAAAAGTGCGTACTAAAATTATTAAATATTTTCAACAAAACCCAACTTGGTCCTACAAAAAGTTGGCCAAGCATTCAAAGGTCTGCCGTCAAACTGTTTCCAATGTTAATAAACAGTACCGGGAGAACTTGTCCGTTGATAGAAAACCTGGTTCAGGTAGAAGGAATGGTCCACATGAAGTTTCTAAAGCCAAAAAAAAATAGAAAGCATTTAAAACATGTTAGAGTGCTTTATTCGGCTATGCCGAATCTTAAATACCCTCCACCTAAATTAGATGAAAATTATAGAAATTACATTGGTATAAACACTCTAATATCCATATTCAGTGTTTGTTATTGGGACTTAGCTCCGATTATGAAGATTGGTACAAATACAGTTGCACAATTTTTGTGGACTATGAGCGAATTAGGACTATAACCGAATTTCATTTTAAGCCACTTTCTGGATTATATATGAATCCTGATATCATACACATTTTGTACTATATACAAATTATATACTTTCTTCAATAAAAAGACTTTTTTTAAACAAAATAAAATTTTATTTAAAATAGTATAGTAGTATTTTATATATTGTTAGAAAAACTAGTTTACGCAGAAGATATTTTATTTCAAATGTATAAAAATGTTATCTAATTCAGCAATTTATAATTGAAATAACCAGTAGTATAATGTTTGAATAAAATATATTGATCTGTATACAATTTTAGTTCGTTATCCATATATTTAAAATATTTATAGAGGTTAATATGTTTTTCGGAAGTGGTCCTTATATTATCGGCCGATCTTCATAAAATTCAACACATCGATTTTCGTTTATAATGGAAATTGAAATTATAACCATATAGAACCTTTTATAAAAGATTTATTAGTATTTAGGTAATTTTCGGAAATGGACCTTATATGGGAGCTATGGTCAAATATGAACCGATATTCACTCAATCTAGTAGTATCATTTGTGAATTAATACTACCGATCGGTATAAAATTTTAATTCGATAATGATATTTTTCAGATATTTATGAAAATTAATGTGGTTTTTAGAAGTGGTCCTTATATGGGAGCTATAACCAATTTTGGGCCGATCTTCATGAAATTCCCTACAGCGATTTTCATGTGCATGAAAAAATCAATTTCAATCTGATACTGATATATATAAGATATTTAAGTGTATTTAAATGATTTTTGGAAGTAAACTTTATATGGGGGCTATGGTCAAATAGTGCCCGATCCAAAAAAAAATTGGTGTCGCGATTTCTGTTTGCTCGAAACTTAGTTGTGCTGAATTTTGTATGGATACTGCAATTCTATGGGCATTTATATACCATAGCACCATATTTCGGGAAGAAATTTGTATGGGGCTACGAGAAATGATGGACCGATTATTTCCATTTTCAACAGAATTTGTACTTTTATCATATAAATAATGATTGCAAAATTTCATGGTATTCTCTGCAATGAATTTACCCAAAGTCACAAAAATCATGTGAAAATTATCAAAATTTATAGAGTTTGTCTTACCTTTTGGTCCACAACCCTGCTTCTACCAATTCGATTTTGCTGATTTTCAATACCAAACTGCTTAGAAGATTTTGGTAAACATTTCATTAATTTTGCTTATGTATTTTGGATGTGAGAGTGTTTTACACAGACAGACAAACCAAATATAACAATTCAATAAAACAACACATTTTTTTAGGATTTTAGTGAGATCTGAAATACTCTTTAAAAAAAGAATATAATTTAAATGCTTTCCTTTTAAACGATTTTTTTTAGTTTTAATAAAACTGGACTTGAAAAAACTCTCTCACTGAATGTAAATGTTGGAGATAATATGGCATGATAAAGAATATCCAATTTCTCAGTTCTGTTCTTATATTTTTCTAAGCATATAAAATCCTCCATCATACAATTGGATTTATTTTATATTATATTTTTTTAGATTTTGAATACTTTAATAGTTTCGTTAAGCTCTTATAAAAGGCGCGTTTCAGTAATGTCTTCAGTTTCGTCTATAACCATGTCGTCCCCCGACTCAGTTCTAGAAAAAATATCATTTCCAAATTCCTTTGTTTCAGTTTTCGTCAAAAAACTATTGCTAGAAGGGAATTCTCAGGAGTTAAGAAATAAAATTAGTGTATTTAAAACTATATTTCCATAAAAAGTACAAAAAAAAAAGAAATTTCGGTTAATCGGTTAATCGACACAAATTAATCGGTTTATTTGTTATTTGAAAATCGTAAATTTTAAATTATTCGAACAGTTAACCGACCAAATTTAATCGGTTAACCGATTAACGGTTAATCTATTGAATACCCTATTGTATACCCACTATCAAAATGTGACAATAAAATATTTGGTGATTCTCACAAAAGTTGGTATAAAGAGATTTTGTTTCATAAAAAACTTGTTTATGTCCAATTTAATTATTATAACACAATAACGAATGTCCAAGTCATTTTCTAATCGGGGACAAGGGACTAGGGACAAATCTTGTCCGATTTTCACCATACCTTACAGTATAATTTCAGAGTACTTAGAACTAATTTGTGCAACATTTTTCCAGGATTCCCTCATAATCAACATATTTATGAATGCTCAAACAGTACTCCGGTGAACATTTGTATGGGGGCTACAGGAAATCACGGACCGATATTGCCCATTTTCAATACCACACAAACCTTATCAACCCGAGTATTTGTGGAAAATTTCCGCCAGCTAGCTCCTTTCGTTTGGGCCCTATTGTATTTTTAACAGACAGAAGGACGGACGGACATAGCTAATGGGTATATGGCTTAAAAGTGCGGAATTTTTTTCAAATATTTATATAGTAAAAATTTACTCAAAGTACTGACCATTGTTCTTCATCGATCGAAACAAATGGTAGTCGGACGGGGCAAGGTCTGGACTATAAGGCGGGTGAGGCAAAACTTCCCAACCATTTCATTCTAATTATATTTTAACAGGTATTGTAAAATGTGGCCGAGCGTTGTCATGATGGAATATTATAGTTTCATGCCTGACCGCATATTCAGGACATCTTTCGGGTAATGCTCGCTTCAAACGAATCAATTGCTTTCGGTGCAGGTTCCATGTGATGGTCTGTTAAGTTATTAAAAACAAATACCGCGTTCAAAAGATACGCCATGTATTGTAATTCCCGCACCCAATATATCGTGTTATGAGGACTCCTTTTTGGTTCTACGACCAATATTTCGATATTTTACAAACGGAATGAGAAGATCTACTCTTATACAATTTTGTAAATCTGACTTCTTTGTTCTAGTTCAGCAAACATGTTTATTAAAAGTAGCATTAAATGATAAATGTTTAAAATTTGGGTGCGGAAGCATACTTAGTAACATCAAAAACCGTTATTACATGCTGCTAGTATTCAATTACGACCACATTTTTAGGATTCTGCCTTAGGATTGTTTTTCGTCCATCGTTTGGTATGAATAATTTTTGATAATTTTGAAAATGTTTTTTTTGGGATTGGGAGATTTTCTTTAAGAACTTCAGGTTTATATTGTGTATACTTCTGCAGTAAAAAAACCATTTTATAGAGCGTTACAGTCAAATTTCTTTGCATTAGTCATTGAAACATATTTGCTACTTTCGAGTTAGTTTATTTAAAACCTCTATATTTTTAACAATTTATTTTTCAACCAACCCCACAGTCTAATACAATAAAATATCAATATAAAATTTTATTGAAAATCTTTATTGGCAGATCTATAGTATTTGCTGAACACACCATAAGGCAGAGGAGGGTGGAAATAAAAAAAGAAAATCATATACAAGAACACATATCGTACTCGTAAAACTAAACAATATTTATTTATGCTCACACACAAAGTGCACTTGACTCTCTGGCCGTCTGACTAGCAGCTCCGCTAACAAATAGATGGCAGCCATATAGTCAGTCTCTAGATGTGACTGTTTTCACTCTCTGCTGCTGCCACTCTGGCATAAAATAATTCAATATTCGTAATAAAACAAGTGGCCTCTAGGGAAGTGTTCAAACATGACGACCTTAAGTAGACACATCATAATGTCAAACAGTCATTACATAAAAACTGAACAATACAGGCAGGCAGGCATGCACACATTCACAAACTGTGTTTCGATAGCGATGCGTTGGTATTTGTCACCTTAAAAACGCTATATAAAGGGTCTTTCATTCAGCGTTTCCTATTTTTAAATTTAAATAAAACAAATTGTGTGTGAGATATCATTGAAATTTTGTATTCGTTTGAAAAGCGTATCGATGCCATTATGTATGGAATATAACATCGTGCAAATGTCCACCGCGGCTTCATTGGGTGGCGCGCAACCGAAATGCCCAATTTTTTATGACTTTGGCTCATAAATCAGGCTGAATTTGACCGATGACATGGTTTATGTTGACGTCCGCTGTGGTTTGTGGCTCATTAGCATAGACATGCAGTTTAAGAAAACCCCACAAGAAAATGTCAAACGCGGCCAAATCACGCAATCTATGTGAGATGACCATGCCCTGAAATCGATCGTGCAGAATGTCTAATGTGACATGAGCTGTGTGACACGTAGCACCGTCCTATTGAAACCATGTCGTTGGTGTACATATCATTCAATTCAGGCCAATCATCAGGTTAGTAATCATCGACCTATAGCCCTCGCCGTTGACGGTGATGACCGGGCCAAGGTCGTTACAAAAAAAATGGACAGATGGCGACGCCAGCCCAAAATCCATACCAAACTGTGACTTTTTCGGAATTCATTGGACGCACTTGGATGTCATGTAGTATTGGATTGGTATCGTCCCAAATTCTATATTTTAGTTTGTTGAGGTACCAATTTAACCAACAACGGCCTTCGCCGTAAAATGAACGAAGCTCGCCGAACAGAACACCTATTCTGATAAAACATTTGTATCATTTGCATGTGTTGTTGAACGCTATATTCGCTCAGAGTGATTTAGCAACACAAACTGAAGAACAGCCAATTTGACAGATGCAGCTTCAGTTATAGCAGCCATAAACTGTCAAATTTGGGAAGTCCTTATTGGAAGACCCTTTACATATGTACATCCATATATGTATGTACTTTCTACCGTACACAATTACATTATCATCACCAGAACCATCATTATCATCATTCTCAGGCTCTGCCATCACATTCTTAGCATATGTTGACACATCCAAACATATATGTATGTATGCAGACGGACAGACATGCATTCATACCAATCGATATCAATGTGTAACCGTGCGTAAATAGACGAGTGTGTGTATGACTTCAATGCTTATGAATATTGCTCCTTTTTTGCCATTGTCAGCCATGAATACATTTCATCAATACATCCAATCATTCATTCATCTGTACAACACATTTGAACACACATCTATTCAGTAAAAATATCAAATGATATAAATTTATAGATGTCGACTTACGAACAAAAGCATACATTTACAAATGGAGATATAATTCAAATAAGATGTTACTTGCAGGATAAATATTTATTTATTATTTTTGAAAACAATTTAACAAGAGTTTTAAATTGGGAAAATATTCTTTACAAGAATATAATTTATATAAATTTTAGCTCGACACCAAAATATTTCCATCTTCACAATATTAATATATTAATGACCACTGGAATGGGTCGGTTCCAATACAAAAAAAAAAATAAGATAAGCCAGTCAACTTTGTCGAATATTTTAGTTTTGGCGGCACTAAAATCTATGCAGACCTGTTTTGATAAAATAGTTTCCGAACTATCACTTAATCAACTTACCAAGTAATTATGGGATATGTGGCGCAACAAAACTATTATTGTGCTAATATTTTTATTACTAATAATCGCATTAGCACAAAAGTATTTAAAAATAAACCAAAAATTACTAAAACCAAAGTGTCAATATTTCCCATCATAAAAAAAAAAAACTTAACCAAAATGAGGTTGTTGTAACTTAAGACCAAGACCAATAAAAATTTTATTACATTTGTTTTGGTTATATAATGACTCTATTTAATAAAGTCGTTTCCCAACAGTTTTCCAAGTAGTCAATGTATCCCTTAGTCACTTATGTCTGATCACTTGGCTGACTTCAATTTATATATTATGGGTCATATGACACGTATGTGCTCTCTGTTGTGCAGACATAAGTCAATTGGTTACTTTATGCATCCCAGGTAATCTAGCGTGAAGTTAATTGTCACTTAAATGTATCTAAGTAGTCTAAGTAGTAGAGTGTAATCAGTTTAAACGTTTATTTTGTACTGCACTTTAGAAATTAGTTATAGAAGTTATCTACAGGATAGTAGTCGGAGGAAGGTTTGTTTTCAAGCAATTGGTTATTGGACTGTCTATGAGATGTCTTTCTAACTAACTATTTGAGCATATGGCTTCCACATAGTATCTCCATCTTACACCATTTGTAGCAGTTGTTTTCGCGTCTTCCCATGTTACCTAGTTCCTGGAGTATTGTGCGTCTCCATGTATTCTTTGGCCAACCACGGCTTCTTGAGTCTTGAGGGTTCCACTCTAGCGCCATCCTTGTTATACTGTCAGAATTCTTTCTAATAGTATGGCCGATCCACATTTATTTTCTACTTTTCATTTGTGTTATTATTGGTTCCTTGTTAGTAAGCTTCCACAGATCTGTGTTGCTGATTTTGTTAGGCCAGAATATTCTGCATATGATTTCTGATGAATACCTGTAGCTTTTGCGTGATAGTGTTTCATTTCCGCACAACAGACTAGACTTTACACATGCATTGAATATTCTAAGCTTGGTTCGTCTGGATATTTGTGAGTTTCTCCATACTGGTTGTAGTCTTCCGAATGCCACTCTCGCTTTATTGATCCTGTTATTTAAGTCTGTTTCAGCGCCGCCATTCGTTGATACTGGACTACCTAGATAGCAGAAGTTTCCTACGTATTCAACTGGTTGGCCTTGTAGCATGATGTTATCGGTGCTAACGTTGCACAGTGGTTTTGGAAATAATTCGGTATCTCAAGAACTATTAGAGATATTGTTACGAAATTTCACATGGTTGGTGCTGAGGTGTTTTCGAGTTGATTTACATTTGTTAAGCTTCCTAACGCTAATGGGGGTCAGTATGTGGCCCCTCAAAGTTGGTCTCAATTTTTTTTAAAAAATCGCCAAAAATCCATTTATGATCCCAATGATCCGAAATCCAAAACATAAATAATCCTTGAGAAGATCTACAAAAAATACCGTAACATGCGTTATCTCCATTAGTTGAAGAGATATTTAGGTTTATTGATTTATTATTTTTTTTTTTTTTTTAATTTTGCTCGATATTTTTATGTTTTTTATATATGGCGGGCCTACGGAGGGTAAACATTTCTTTTTAAAATATCACCTCTACTGGAGATAAAATAAATAAAATAAAAAAACTTGCTAGCAGTTATCTCGTCCCTACAGAAAGTTACACGCATCCAAAGTTGGAACATGTGAAAAGGACCGTATTTTTTAAGTTTTTTCCCAAAAAAGCCCTATATTTTTTTCTTTTGTAGAAAAAAATGTTCTTTGTATATAGTCCCACAATTTTTCTATGATCCGGAAAGAGAACTTAATGCAAAATTGTGTAAAGCTAAATTTTACTCACTTAAGCGGATATAACACCCCCTAGATCTATCCAAACTTGACAATTTCAAAAAAATTTCGGTTTGAGTAAAAAATTCTAAAAAGGCAAAGCAGCGATCCTCAAAAAAGCTCTATATTTGCATAACCCTATATGTTCTTAAATATTAACAAAGTTTTTTTTACTATTACACGGTAAATAACGTCACAATAAGCACTTTTCTAAAAAACTTAGTTTTTGGAACACATTTTCCCCGTTTTAGGAATTTCGGTATTTGAAAAAAAAAATGTCAAAAATTGTAATGACATTGATTTTAAAACATTTGAGTCTATATTAATTCCAAATTTTGTTATGATATCTTTAATAGTTGAAATTTTACATTAATTCAAATTTTATATTTTTCTTCATAGTTTTCAAAGTAAATTATGTCAAAAAAAATTCATAAAATTCTTTAATTTTACTTAAATTTCAATCTTCAAGTCCTAAGATTTTCACAAATATCAAATACTTATATAAAAAGACTTTATTTACTCCTCAGAAGTTCCACAAAACTTGCCCCCTTTGAACAGTTTTTACGTTTTTCATACATTCCATGCAAAATGTGTTACACCAAACTTTCTTTTAAGTCAGCATGTGTTTGAATTCAAAATTTATGTTCGATATGTAGGTATACAGATTTTGCATGAAATGTATGAAAAAACGTACAAATTTTTCAAAGAGGAAAAGGTTTGTGGTACTTCTGAGGAACTTCAGATCATGGATTTTGTCGATTTTTTTTAAAAAAATTTAAGGTGACCAACTTTGAGGAGCCACACAGTGGCCTTTAGTAGCACTAGGAAGTTTAACAAATGTAAATCAACTCGAAAACACATCAGCTCCAACCATGTGAAATTTCGTAACAATACACCCAATATTTCCTCAGATACCGAATTATTTCCAAAACACTGTGCATTGTTAATTATCATAGCTTTGGTTTTCCTGATATTTATCTCAAGTCCAACATTGCATGTTAATCTTTCCAAATCCTCTGCTTTTGCTTGCTTGTTGGAGATCTTGTGCGAGAGTAGACAGATATCATCCGCATAATCCAATTCCTCGAGTTGGTGCGAGAGACTCCATGCGATTCCTCTTCTCTCTGAACAGACTTTGCTCATGATGTCATCCTTGTTTTACTCCCTTGTTTGTGGGAAATGGTTGACTTATATTCCCGTTGTGAAGAACTGAGAGTTTTGCATCCTCGTACATAGCTCTGATGATTCGAGTTATTTTCTTCTCAATGCTTTCCATATGGCAGTCCGTCTGGTGCTATCGAAGGCTTTCTTGAAACTTACGAACAATAGCTACAGGGGAGTACGCCATCCTAGAGATTGTTCTATTATAATACGTAGGATAATAAACTGGTCTGTTTGGCATCTCTTTGGTTGTTCTCCATTTTACTTTGAAGCCTTCCCTATATTATGACTGCTAGTATCTTGTATATGGTGTTAAAATATTTATGTAGCTAATGATGTAACTAGTAAGGTAACAGACTTTATGTAAGCGGTATGTGAATCCAATGCGTTGACTGCTTTGGACCAGCTATTAGACCATCTATTTGTAATCTATGTAGGGTAAAACGATTACAAAAAGACACATGTTAAAATAACTAGTCATGTAGCTATTTTTGTAACATTTTTGTGGTCATCCCAAATGATTGGCAAATTTACAAGTTCAGGACAACCAAGCAGAACTGCTGGGTTATGTTGGCCTAATACACACACACATGCACATATGTATGTATGTGTTTGTATATAGTATGTATATTGAAGATACATATATCCACAAAAAATAATGTTCTCATTATTTTTATTTTTACGATCCTTGTATCAATTAAAATCTCATCATTAGTGTTGTGTAATTATTTCGAATTGTCGCAATTAATTTGCACATCATTAAATTCGTAATAAATGACTTTTTTTTTGTGAGTCAAACAGCAGCATACAAATAAACAAAGCAGCATCATCCTCCTCAGTCGTTTCACAAATACCCCTTAAATCCTATACTTCATTTTGATTTTATTTTTTTTCTTCTTCTTTTACTTCTCGTTTTGTATCTTTTCAAGTGACCTTTAACATCTAATACTAATTTACGATAATTTTTGTAGTATAGCTGCCATTAAATGTTGGATATATAAACTGGGATTTGTTGTTTGGTGTTTGTTTCTGCTTTGTTTTTTTTTTATTTATTTTTTTTTTTTTTTGTATAAAATTGAATATTTGTTTAAAGCCAACAGAGACGTTTTAATAGGACGACATTCATTCATTCATTCAATATCCATATGTAGGACATGTTTGTTTTAACAAAACAATACGACAAATAGTGTTGTAGTCTTGTACAAGTACAGAGCAAACATATGTAACACATAAGATAAACAAATTTTACATAAGGAACATTTTGTAATCGGAATAATGTACACATGTATAAATTCTGGTTAACTCAGATTTAACTACATATATACATGGCAGGGTAGTAGGTAGGTAGCTAAAGACTAGAGTTAAGTATATTTAATAGATAGTCACATAAGATAAATTTATTTAAAAGGGGATAGTGAAAATGACATTAGTCTGAAATGGATACAAATTTTACATATTGTTGTTCGCTTCTTAGATACGCTCTCCTCTGTTTTACACAAGTCATGATTTTTGTATTTTTTTTTTTTTTTAATTTATTATTTTACACTACTTCGTCTATAAAGCGCTTTTTTCAAAGAGGCTTCTTTTTGTAAGTTTTTCAAAAAGCAGCTAAATTTTTACTGAAGTGCGCTATTCTGATGCTATCCGGCATATGGCCAATGATCGATACAGAACCATGATCAACGAATTTTTTAACTCAATTTAGGATCAAAGCGCAAGCTGTTCCAACACGACGGTGTGACAGTATACACAGCTCTTGCTACGACATTTAGAAGATAGAACATAGTGGTAATATATATGTATCTTCTAAACTACTCTTCCGATTGCAAAATGATCGTAGAATCGTACAAAGGTTTCAGAAAAATTCATGTGTTCAATTTTTTTTGGATTTGAAAGGTAATACAATATATTCCGTTTTACATATCGTTTAAATTTCCTATTCATTCCCATACAAATATCAACAAAATGCCCTCCATTTTCCATATTATGATTTTTTATTGTCACTTAAAAATTTATCAAACCATATATCGTAAGACATTATGTGTACAATGACATTTAGTTTTTCTAATTGGAATGTTGAGCTGAATATTTTCAGTCGTTGTTTCGATCGTCATTTTATTTGTGAGCTGACCATTCAATTTTCCACTTCCTATACACCTGCATTGTACTTTTACAAGACTTGCAGTAAAAAAATTGATGCCGAATTTGATTGAAGCCACAATATTGACTCCGAAATACGAAATTGTGCCTATACCGCATATTCCACTGAAACCAAAATACGTGTAATTTAAATTCAAGTGCTTGCAATTCCCAGTACGTCCATCAACAAGGCGCAAGGCCAAACGCTTTAAGTTTGTGGATTGAATTTGAAGGAGCTGTGCTTCCCTCATGTGCAGCTATACGTGGCCTGTTCAAGATTTGTGATTGAAAATGCTTTGTTTCTTCATGCACCAGATGAAAACCGAAAAATGTTGTGTATCCAAATGTATAACATTAAGAATGAAAAGAAGACCTCAAAAATAAGAAAAATTCTTAAAATATTCATATAAAAAAAATCTAGGACCTTTCATTCTTTTTAGTGTAGTGAAGCACTATAGACCCAACTTACATTTATAGTGCAAAATTTTGTTTTATAAGTGACAAGATTTAAAGCAAAACAACGATTCCTATTCAAACACCTTGATGGCAAAACAACGTTTGCCGGGTCAGTTAGTAGAATATAAATTTCAATAAAGCTTACTGATTGCTCACCAAAGCTTTTGGTGAATGTTTTGCAACCAAAAAAATGTTAAGACCAAGAATTGTGCTACTCAA
Organism: Calliphora vomitoria; assembly: GCA_942486065.2. Taxonomy (NCBI): domain Eukaryota; kingdom Metazoa; phylum Arthropoda; class Insecta; order Diptera; family Calliphoridae; genus Calliphora; species Calliphora vomitoria. The sequence continues at coordinate 107,538,343 of OW818030.2, read as the reverse complement.
GCAGTAATTTCAAAAAGTTTGCAAGGAGCAGACTTTATTCAAAACCAGGGAAATTCTTTACCATACGAATTGAAGCCGAGACACCTTGAAAGACGTTATAAAAGAAAATCATTATTGCACCGCATCATTACTTGCGATGAAAAATATATCCATTACCATAACCCAAAGCGTAAGAGATTGTACTTGAAACCCGGCCGATTAACCGAATCGACACCATGACGCTAATGCAATTCTCTGTATTTGCTGGGAGCAAAAGTGTCCTATCTATTATGAGCTGCCGAAGTCTGACCAGGTCGTCACAAGTAACCTGTAGCGAACTTAACTGATTCGTTTGAAGAGAACATTGGCCGAAGAACGCTCTGAATATGCTGCCAGACATTAAACCGTAACATTCCATCATGACATCGCTCGGCCACATGTTCCAATACCTGTTAAAAAGTATTTAGAATGAAGTGGTTGGGACGTTTTGCCTCACCCGCTGTATAGTCCAGACCTTGCCCTGCCGATTACTATTTGTTTCGATCGATGCAGAACGCTAACTCTGGGATACGTTTCACTTTAGAACAGAGTATGCGAAATAGGGTTGATTACTTCTTGGTCACAAAAGATGAGCAATTATTTTACCTCGGAAGCCATATGTTGACAGAAATATGGAAAAAGGTCATAGCTAACAATGACAAGTACTTTGAATAAATTTATACTGTGCAAATGTTTAAAAATAAAAACTTAAGCTTTAAAAAAAATCCCGCATTTTTAAGTTATTATTAGAAGAGAGTTTGTAGATTATTTTAGATTAAAAAACTATAAAAATAAGACCATAAAACTCAAATAAGAGCTCCAGACACTACGAACATCGGTATTTTAAACATATATAGAAAAAATCCTTCAAAACTGTCACAAAACTGCTAGGATGTGATTCATTTGTTGCTTACATTAAATTAATACAACCCAACGGGAAAAATATGCAGTAAAGAGGCCTTCCTAAATGGCTTATTTTGCAGACACAAGGACACCCAGCCGCATTGCAACATCGTTAACATTTTACACGGAGTGTCATTGCGAGCCAAGGCCTTACGTACTCGCTACTGTTAGAGGGCTGAAAGTAGACCTGCCGCGTAATGCCTCACAGAATGTCTTCATATTGACATCTATTAAAAACCCTGAAAATTAAAGCCTAATTGAAAGACTGCTGAAGCAGGAAAATATTCTAAATGAATTCAACATAAAACCTAAAGAATGGACTTCAAAATATCACGTGTGTAGTTTTTTATATAAAAAACTCCTTCACGCAAACTTCACAACTTCAAATGTTATAAGAAACTAAATTATTTAGAAGATTTTGCACCTTATTCTGGTTTCATGTAACAGTTTATAATAAAAAGAGCAAAATATATAGGATTATAGAGAGACAATAATTGCAAAACGAATCACGTTTGAATATAAATAAAGGCCTTATTTTGCATAGCCCTTCTAGAACGTCTTCTGCGAGCAGGCAGAGTAGAATGAGGATCGCATCTTTTAGAAGGGCTACAAAGTGAAGACCTAGAATTTTTTCCCGCTGGGAATAGTTAAAGTTAGAAAAGAGAGAGCGTTTTTTTTTTCTTGGACCAGCACTCAGGGGGGGGGACCATACTTATGCAAAGCATTGTTTTGGAACTCGGAAAATATGTTATGGAAGGGAGGATAGAGGGACATTTGATTTGAATTTTCCTATATTGAAAGTGACAGTACGACTTAAGAACGACAACGAATTGATGAGCCCTTGCCGAAAAACGTGTGTTGCGTAAAAAACTACTGGTTTCGGGAACAAGTTCCCTAATTTCAGCAGAGCACATGCCATTGTAGTATCGGTAGAACAGTGAAACACAATCCACATTGCGACGATGTATAGAGCTGTATACCCTACTGCCACCGATTAGCACCTTCGCCCTCTCCTGTAAGCGGTCGAGTAACTCCACAATAGACTTTGAAGTACCGGCCCAATATTACTTGCTGGCTTAATAGCTAAGTAAAGTTTTTGCAGACTCTAATAAAACAATTTTTAAATATTTGTTTACGATCTTAATCCGTTTCAGTTTTACATTTATTCTAACATTAAATGTTTCCTCGCGAAAAATCACTATATTAGGAAATTTAAAAGTTTCATGGTAAATGTTATACTGAAAATTGATAGGAAACAAGTTTTTCCTTTAAAATATTAATCCGTCAGTTCTATAATTGTCAATAATACCAAATACTTATACAAAATTCTTATGTTTCCTCACAGGAGACTTACAAATCATGGCTTGTTTTGAAATTTTTAAAGATTTTGCTAAATGTGAAATTAGAAAAAGAGAGCATCAAGTCTTTGAAGATTTCCCCTGCTTTGTTACAGCATTGACTTTTAGGCGGATTTATTCATGTAACAATATCAAGTGTTTACAAATATACAAATGATGATACCAAGTACTCGTGTCATCTACATACAAATACAAACATACCCGGCAGTCCATGGTTGAACAAATTCGTTCGACACTTAAAAACACCAATTTACCAAAAATCATAGTAATTCCTTAATGAAACGATTTTACACAATTGGTCGATTCACAAGGTCTCCTATCATGTCATATTGTCATAAAGTTCTAATATTTCACCACTCGGCGACTCGGCTTAAACAACTCTTAGGTGTTCGGCGAAGGTCTCTGCTCGTTGGTTACAATAACATAATAAACATAGCATACTTTATTATACGATATATTTAGCTTGAAAGGCAATAACAATATTTTTAATAATATTTCTCAATATTAGAATATTATAACAATATGACATAATAGGATACCTTTCGAATTGACCAAATATCGTTAAGGATACCAAAGAAATCAACTAAAGTGTTGTACATATGCTAGAATTATCGGCAGGTAAATTTAAAACTGCCGGGTCTCCAAATACACACGCACATCCGTTCATGCAACATATAGTAGACATACACATGTACAAATAAACTTGCAATGTGAGTATGACATCTTAACGAACGATTTAACATGAAGAAAACAATAAATATTGATTCTTTACAATTTAATTGCTGCCACTGACTTTGCTGTTTGTTGTTGCTGCTGCTGGTGCTGCTACTGTTGTTGTAGTTGGTTGAATAAGCATGTTGTTCTGTTGTTGTTTCTTTTTTTGTTTGTTAAAGTCTGCCAATACTTTATGTGAGATTATTGTATTTTTATTTTTTTTTTATTTCTGTTTTTATATTTCTGATATAAACAAAAATACACACAAAAAAGACCCACACTATCCAACCAACTACAAAATACACACACACACAATTGTTGTTTACTTCCGCGAGGGTGGGGGGCATTTGCCTGTAAAGAAAAAAACGCAGGCTGCATGCAGCATCAAATGAATAAACACACACACACACAGCAGCACAACAAAACTCCTGGAAAGCCATGTGGTGCTTTTTGAAATTAAACATAAAAAAAAATAGTAGAATGTGAAATTTCAAAATAAAAACAAGAAAAAACAAACATTAAAACACAAAAAATTGTAGTTCTAAGTGAATGATTTTCTAAAATATGGAAATTGTTCAAGTGCAAAAGTGAAATGGCCAGAATTTAATATTAATCGTTTAAATGGGATTGAGTTTCCAGTTCAATTTTGAAGAAATATTGAAAACGAAAAACACATTATTACTAAAATAATGAAATTTTCATTTTCGAAATGACTTGACCCAGTTATTTAATAACGATACATTTGAATAATTAGTAGATATTTTATAATAAATATTTATAAGAGTTTTTTGTTAAGCAGAAAAAATTTTTTTCTATGAGTTAGACGTTTAGTATATGTATTAAGTTATTTTGTAGAAGCACATGGATCATTTAGTACAATGCGGGTAGCAATTTAAAAATGTTTGAATGTTGGGAAGGCAATTGCAAATTTTATGTTAATTTGTTATTGTTCAATACCTCATTAATAAGTAATTCAACTAACTGAGCTTCCAAAAAAAAAAATTGGTCAATTCACAAGGTCCTCCTATCATGTCATAATGTCATAATATTTCACAATGGTTTAAAAATGTTGTTATTGTCTTTCAAGCAAAAAATGTCCTAAAATAATACTACTCTGTATGCTATGTCTATTGTGTTATCGTAACCAACCAGCAGAAACCTGCTCCGAATATCTAAGAGTCGGTTAAGCCGAGCCGCCGAGTGGTTAAATATTAGGACATTATGACAATATGACATGATAAGAGACCTTGTGAATTGACAAAATATTTTTTAATATAAATCATAAAAATGCAATTCGGTCAGCAGAATTGTATGGTAAATTTACTAAAGGGACTTCCAAACTTTGACAGTTGATAGGGGCCATATTGCTGAAGCTACATTTGTCGAATTGGCATTTATTTATTCATTTAACCAAATCACCATAATGGATATAGCCCTGCAGTTCATTGAACTAGTTCAGCCACGTCGTATTAGTTAGCCACTGAGAACTACTGCTAGTGAATTTGAAACCCACCCGCAACCTTATTGACTAGTGAATTTTACATGGTGGCCGATTGGCACACTCTGCATAACACTTTACTATTAAATCCAATAGCGGGGTTGAACTCATAACCTCTCGCTTTATAGTATAATGCGTTAATCACATAGCCACAAAGCTCTTATTTGTTATTAAGAATTGCATGTGAGTCTACTCTCATTTTTTGCATCATCAGTGAGTACCAAACTACCGAAGGCCACATTTAGAATTACATGTGGCTATCAAAGTGGTATATTTTAGAAGATTTTATTTTACTTAAATTGTTTTCAAAAACTTAAGACCAATATCTGACTATTGTTTATTACTGAATACGCTGGTGAAGCGTTGTGCAAATGATAAGGTTGTCAATTGACACTTTTCAAACTGCTGGATACGTTCAACATGTAAAAATTATAAAATAGTTTTATCAAAATGGATGTTCTGTTCGTTTTTCATCAAAAACTGGATGAATGCGTACGTCAACAAACAAAATTGTCGAATTTGGGACAACACCAATCCACATGAGATCCAAGAGCATCCAATACATTCCAAAAAAGTCACAGTTTGTTTTGATTTTTGGACTCCATATTTCTTTGAGAACGACGCACTGTGGCGCCATTTAAGTTTTTTCGTTGCAAAAATCATAACTTTTGAACCAAATGAGAAAATTTAAATAGCATATGAAAGATAATTGATCAACCTATGTAATGAGTATTTGAAAAGGATTCTATGCCTTTTAGATGCCTACTTATGGGTTAGTAAAGTTGAAATTTGTGGAAAAATCTATTTCATGGGTGAAATAAAATATTTTTAAAAATTTTAGATTTTTTATGTTTCTTTTCAAAGGCTTTTATGATTTAAAATTATTCCAGAAAAGATTGAAAACTATTTTTTTCTTTTTTAAATTTATTTTCCAGAAAAGATTAAAATTTTTTTTTCTAATGGGTTTTCAAGGTTATATTTCATAAATTGCCCAAAAATGCATGCAACACATTTTTGGAACCATGTATTTTTTTTTTTTAAATTACCTGTAGGACGGCAAGGACGGGCAGCTGGGAATTTTTGCATTAGATAAAGTACTAATTAGATAACTTATTTTGAAATATAGCAAATATAAAATTTATAGTTTTTTTTTTCATCATAGTTGAGAAATATTGAAAAATGGAAAAATAGATAGTTGGTAAATATCGATTTACCTGGTTAAACACAATGCAAACAGTTATACTTTTCTTAGTAAATAGATCTATCAATAGAATCAAACAGAATGAGGATCCGTTACTTAGTTTTTGAGATTCTGTATCTTTACTACCTCAAAATGGTCTGAAAATCAGTCAATTTTGAAGAGATACATCTTTTGAACCAAAAATCTGATTGTAATTAGAGTAGCATATTTGAAATCGTTGGACAATTTCCTGTAAAAAAGGTTTATTCAATATTTTTTAGGGGTACATGAAATTTTAGATTTTTGCAACCTTACTTGTTATACAGACGCCACTGTGCGACGTTGTCACTATATATCCATGACAATCAACTTCTTGTGGTCCGAAATTCTTTTGAACGCGGTTTTTGTTTATAAGAACTTATATGTTAAGGAGTGAGATCTTAAAATTATTAACACACGTTTTTCCTTAAAACTTTTAACCTAAGTATTATTTTATATTTTGATCAATTTACCTTTGAAAAGTATGTAAATTATTATGTTTAATGTCAATTACGTTCATTTGTTGTTAATCTGATTAAAATGAATGACCAAAAAAAAGTGCGTACTAAAATGATTAAATATTTTCAACAAAACCCAACTTGGTCCTACAAAAAGTTGGCCAAACAAGCAAAGGTCAGCTATCAAACTTTTTCCAATGTTATCAAACAGTACCGGGAGAACTTGTCCTTTTGATATAAAGCCTGGTTCAGGTAGAAGGAGTGATCCACATGATGTTTCTAAAGCCAAAAAAATAGAAAGCACTTTCAAAAGAGTTCCCAACACATCGGGTATGAAAGCGGCCTGGTTAGGTCAGTACTCGGATTATTTGGTACGAAAAGTTAAAGGTAATGCTGGTTTAAAAGCATACAAGGCTCAGAAAGTTCCTAACAAGACAGAGCACCGAAATTGAAGTCAAATTTTATACAAAAAATATACCTGGATGACGAAATGTATGTTCTGACAGATTTATCGCAGCTTCCGGGTCAAAGTTTTTATGTTGCTGATGCTCGAGGGAATGTTGAAGAAAAGTTTAGGACCCAAAAGAAGAAAATTTTCCAAAAAGTTATTGATATGGCAAGCACTATGCAGTTGCGGCATAAGAAGTCAGACATTTGTTACAAAAGGCTCTATTAATACCGAAATTTACATCAAGGAATGTTTACAAGAATGTTTCCATTCATAAGACTTCTTAAAGTGTTCTCTTATTTTTCCTGATTTGGCATCCCGTCACTATGGTAAGCAAGGTCTTGAGTGGTACAAGAATAATAATGTGGTATTTGTACCAAGAGAGGCAAATCCCCTAAACTGCCTGGAGCTTAGGTCAGTGGAGAGATATTGGCTCTTGTTAATTGAAGAGCACAAAAAAGGTGTCCAAAAGTGTGGTAGATTTTAAACAGAGATGGACAACCTGTTTGAACAAAGTGGCAGAAATCAGTATAAACACCATAATGGAACGGTTTTCGAAATAGGCTCAAAATTTCATCATTAGTGATTAGAACTATAAAAATATATTTTTTTTTGTAAATTGTAACAATAATTTCAATCAAATAAAAAAAAGATTCAAAACTGTAAGTTTAGGGGTTTCATTTTTATTAACATATGTGTATGTTAAAATTTTTTCGTTCTCAGTCCTTAAGCGTAGCATATTTGAAATCGTTGGACAATTTCCTGTAATATATGTTTATTCAGCTAACGGGACTCACAACGGATGCATTTAAAAATGCCAGAAGATAAAAATAAAGGAATGCGTAGTCTGTATAATTTAAGTTCTATACAGTTTATTGTGAAAAAAACAATGGATGGCAAGGAACAAGTACTCCAGTGAATTTAAAATTAAATTTATTGAAGACTGGAAGCCGGGCTTATCAGGGCATGAATTGAGTAAACAATATTCAATTAACAGAGCAGTTATTTCCCGGCTGATTCCAAAGTTGTTGCAGACTGGTCTTATATTACCGGGGCATTCTGGAGGACGTCCTCATAAAACCACACGATATGATGATTCCTTGATCAAATGAGCTATACAAAAAGATCTTACAGCATCAGCTAGTCAAGTAAGAACAAGTTTGAGATTATGCGTTAGCGAAAGAACAATCCGTAGAAGAGCAGTAGAAGTAGGATTATTCAGCCGACGAACAGCAAAAAAACACCGTTTATATCAGCTAAGAACAAGAAAGCTTAACTGGAGTTTGCCAAAGCCCACCTTAACTGAAGTATCCAAAATGGAAGACAGTTCTGTTCTCTGACGAATCCAAATACAAATTAAAAAGTTCCGATGGAATAACGCGTGTACGCAGACGAAAAGTAGAAAGACTGAATCCAAAGTATTTCAAAGGAACAAATAAACATGGAGGGGGCAATGTAATGGTCTGGGTTTGCTTTTATGGTCAAGGAATTGGGCCAATTCATAACGTTAATGGGATTATGGAACAGTTCATGTACCGTGATATATGGAAAGATGTAATGTTGCCTTATGCCAGTGAAGAGATTCCACTTATAGGGAGGTTCCAACGGGATAAGGATCCTAAGTACACCTCCAAAGTTTGTAATACTTGGCTGCAGAGCAATAAGATTCAGTTCTCCCGATTTCAATCCTATTGCGAACTTGTGGGAGATTGTTAATATGAAAATAAATCGTTAAAATTGCCGAAATAAGGACCAGCAGTTTTCACGATTTATTTCAATCCGTTATTATAGCCTAGGAAGGAATATCGCAAGACACCATAAAAAACTTAATATATTCTATGCCTAAGAGATGTGCTTGTGTCATCCAAACCAAAGGATTTGCAACAAAATATAAATTAAAAAAAGTTTTATATTATATCCATGAAGGTGTGCTTTAGTTTTGACCGGTTTATTTTCTAGCTTTAAATATTTTTTGATTTAAAGTTACCTCTTATAGAAAGATTAACTTTAAAAGTATTTGTTTATCAATAGTAAGTGGTGTGATTAATGTCTATATAAAAGTAATTTATGTTGCATTTTATGTGTATACCAACATTTTTAAGAGATTTATGCTCGTTAAAGTGATTATCGGAGACAGGCCTTATATGGGAGCTATGACTAATTATGGACCGATCATAATAAAATTTAGTGACATGAATTCCCTATATATAAAACTTATTTGGACAAAAACTTGTGTAGATACCTTTAAAATTAAACATTTATGACCGATAAAGTCCAATTTCGGGAGGACATTTGTATGGGGGCTAGGTGAAATAATGGACCGATTGCAGCCAATTTCAATACTCTACGCACAAGGTTTACATGGACAACCAGCCAGCCAGAAGGACGGACGGACGGACATCGTTTAATCGACTCAGATACTTTAAGGTATACTTTAAGGTGGGTGTTAGACTAATATTTTTGGGCGTTACGAACATTTGCACAAATGCAATATACCCTCCCCACTATGGTGGTGTAGGGTATACAAATTCACTGAGGGGGTGCTTAGTTATGGCTGATACTGTAGCTCATCTCTGCATCAATCTTGGGTTACTCAGAAGTCAGTTATAAATGAGTTAGCAATAAGTCAACTTGATTTTGAGTCAGCTCATAAAAGTCCGACAGGGAGAGTATTTGTTGAAAATTTCAGCCAGTTAATTCGTTTCATGTTTTTCACAGATAGATCGTCTTAGAATCTTATGAGGACCCAGAATATATATTCTAAGGTGGGTCTGCGACAAATATTTTGATGTGTTACAAACGGAATGACAAACTCAATATACTCCCATATTTTTTGATGGTGAATATAAAAGTAAAATTACGATAGTAAGGATCCGTAAGGCATTTCTCTTTATTTTTTGTGATGTACCCAGAAACATATTAATTAACAAAAAAAAAATAAAGATAAATTTTAACTGTAACTCACTAAACTACGGAGTTTAAAAGATTAAGTTTTGAAATGCTAATTCCTATTAAATCTGAATATATGCCTTAATAATTGGTCTATTGTGGGTTATTTGTTACACCCAAAATATATGTGCTTTCCTCAAGATTTAAATAATATAATAACAAACTAACTAACTTATAATCAAATCTTTTTTAACGAGTTAAAAGAATAATATAAATTATGAACTTCTTTATGAAAAGTGATATATCACTTAAAACTTCAAAACTTTCAACATTAATCCTTCAAATTAACTTGTTAAAATAAAACTATACGCATCTAGATAAAGTTGCTAATGGCAACATATAAATTTGAAAGAAAAATTCAACTTTTTTGTTAGTTTTTCTTTTTATTATTGTAAGTCTTAATAATTTAAATAAATTTTAGCACCGAAAAACAAGGCATAAAGTGTTTGACTACATAAAATGCAACCAACCGCAACAACACTTTTCCACCTCAAAGTCAATGCAATGGAAACTGTGTTAATTGAATTATATCATACTTGAACAAACAGACACTAACAGACCCACACACACAATTACAACACACACTCACTTACATATGCTTGCAACATTTTTGGTAGCTGCTATGAATGAGTGCTACGAACGAGTGCAACCAATTTAATCGTACAGTGTCGAGTGTAGCTGGGGAGGCAGGGTGAGAGTAGTCAGGTAAAAGTTTCAAAAGTTTTTTTCATCTATACATAGTACAAGTGTATCTTGTATAATTTCCTTGGCAGTGGGTAGATAGATAGTCTACACACATTCATATTTTATATTTTTGTTTGAATAAATGTCTGTCTGTACGTTTTTTCTTTAAATACATTTATACATACATACATATATATATACATTTATGTATGTATATATCAAGTTGTGTATTTGCTGTAATTAAAATACCAAATATTTATTCAGGTAAATAACAATATTTTCACGCCGAAAAAACAAAACAAAGTGATTTTTAGTGCAAAAAAATGTGTACAAGTAGCAAGTATAAAAAATGTATTTTATATTTATATGTGTTAGATGCTGCACCAATGTTCGAGGGGGTGGTGTGGGCCAGAATATAGAAGCTAAAGGTCTGTGCGAACAGAAAAAAAGCAAACACACACACGAAAAAATTGCAATCATTGACGCAGAATGTTTACAGCAACATTTCTTTAACTTTCTAACCTGGCTTGGTCTCTCCATGGATGTCGTTTTTTTTGCAGCTTTCGAACCAAAAAAAAAACTTGTTAAAAAGTTTTTTGCTTAAAGTTTTGGTAGAAAATGAAATAAATATTTGCCTTCATGTTAGAGAGACGCCAAAGGGTTGTAGTATTCTACGCATACATAGAAAGTCAAATTTGTGTATTCGAAAGTAACTAAATATAAAGTAGCGGGGATCAGAGAAGCTTTGGAGAAGCTTCTGGTGGAGAAGAGGTTCTATTCTATACTTCTAGAAAAGTCATTTGATTTCTTCGTTGTAATGAAACCTTACGCAAAATGTGTTTTCTATAGCTATGTTTACACTACCAGAGTTGAAAGTTTAAATTGTTCTCCGTCATCTAAAAACCAAACGTTGCAGATTTTAGCAAAATCGGATAACGTTAAGAGGTTGCGTTCAATGCCTATATATTAATTGTGTTACTTTCTTTGGAAAGGGGATATATTGTAGAAGAAAAGGTGGTGAATGTAGGAGAAAAGTTTTTATTTGACAACTCTGTAATTGCGTTATGATTGTTATTAGTACTGGTTGGACGGTTAAATGTGAAATATAAAAATTTTCTGACCAAAAATGTTATAAAATTGCATATATATCGTAAATCCCATTTTTTAAAAAAGAAATTTTAAAAAACTAAAAAAATAAATTTCAATTCTAATAAATATTAAATGAGTACTAAAAACGAAAATTCTAAAAGTTGTGCCCATAGAGAAAATATACATAGAGCAGAAACTCTCCTGTCAAAAACCTAACCCAGTTGTCAAAAACCTAAGTATTGAGAATGTAACGTATGGTGAAAGAAATACGAACAAGTATAAAATTAACGAAAACAGTTGAAAAAAAATTTAATAAAATTCAAATTGTAATTAATATTTATGCTTACATACTAAAGTATATTTACAAAAAAAAATTAGCTCCCTCGCGATTTGCTTTTCTTATTTTTTTGGGAAGATTACTCATTGAAGCCTGAATTCCTTCTGTATTTATACTTTTCAGCTCCTTTTTAATTTTCAGAATTAGGGAATCAACATTTTTGGCTCTGTATCCTCTTTCATAACATTTTCGTTTCAAATTAGCCCAAAAAATTTCAATAGGTCGCAATTGTGGAACATTTGGAGGGTTTATTTCCATTGGGACAAATTCTATTTTTTTATTTTTCAAGTTTGCTATTGTGGATTTCGTATAGTGAGAGGACGCCAAATCAGGCCAAAAAATATTTTTTTGTTTTCGATCATATTTTTCGATAAAATTTTTAAGTACTGGCACACATTTTTTATTGTAAACTTGGGCATTCACAGCTAATCCACCTTTAAAAAAAACTGGTTCACTTATACCACTTTCACTTATTGGCAACCATAATAAAACTTTTCCTGCGAACTTTGTCTTACGAATAAATTTAACTTTTTCGGTGGCGGCGTGACTAGAACACTCAAAATAATGTTTTGGTTGCCATTCATTTCCTTTAACGGTAAAATATGTCTCGTCGTCCATTACACATTTGTACTCTGATGAGCAAGAAAAGTAATTTCTGGAAAGCTCCCGTAGTCTATGTTTAATTACCTTTTCTTGAGCTTCGGTGGTAAATGGTGCTGTTCTTTTCTTCCTTTTCTGTGCTCCCATGGATTCTAAATATTTCTTAATTATGTTTTTGTCACAATTATATTTCCTACCCAATTGACGATACGATTTTTAACTGGCACCTAACACTTCATTTTTTAATTTAGAACGTAGTTTGGAGTCTTGTAAACTGCATTTTCGACCAGATCCACTTTTTCTTTCAATTGACATATTGTTCTCATATAAGTTTACTATCTTGTAGATAAAGGTTTTTTTGAATCCCATGTCCTTAATGTGCCATAAAATTTCATTTTTGGTTTTACTTGGGTTTTCTTCACAAAATTTAACAATTAATTTTTGACGGTTCTGTTCGTTTAGTGCCATTTTCGAAACAAATATTAAATTGATCCGAACAATTTTATGTTTGATAAATAAAAAGACAGTACTCTTGAATTTACCGTATGTATTTTGTTTGTTAATGTCATGTGTCATTTTTAAATAGAGTGTTTTACTTGTTCGTATTTTATTCACCATACGTTATTAGAAAAAAACAACTTTTTTGAGTAATTTTTTTGTTTGAGTTTTTTCTAGTTTCCGCTCTATGTATATTTTCTCTGTGGTTGTACCTATTTGGGGTTAGTGTGGGAACTAATTATAAATTGCCGGATTTCGATGAAATTTTTTTAAATTATAAAAAAAAACATTTCGTAGCCTATTTTCTAATACTTAATATCAGATTCTTCTTTTATTGTCCAATATATCAAAGTTGGACCTTTATACTAAAAATTACGAGAATTAAAAATTTACATTTATGAAAATTTTAATTTTTGGACGGACAAAAAATATATAACAAAAATAAAATAGTTTTTTACTTTATCATTTTTTACCCACGATAACCCGAAATCTAGAACACAGTTTCAAAGTAATTTATAAATATATAAATATATGTATATGAACCAATTCCAAAAAAAAAAATAACAAAAACACATTAACTGGCCACTGAAAACTGTAGCTGAAGCACACCAAATTCTCTCCAAAGATTTTGGTCATTGGGAACTAATCAAGCGCCTATTTCAAAACGATTGCGAGTCATACGAATTGAAGCCGAGAGACCTTGAAAGATGATTTTGCATGTCCGAAATGATGCTTGAACTATAAAACAAAATCATTTTTGCACCGAATCATTACTTGCGATGAAAAATGGTTCCACTGTGATAACCAGAAGTGTAAGATATCGTATGTGAAGCTGAAATTTGACCAGACCATCACAGAGAAGCTGTACCGAACGCAACTGATTCATTTCAAGAGAACATTGACCGAAAAAGGCCCAGAATAAGCGGCCAGACATGAAACAGTAATATTCCATCATGACAACGCTCTGCCACATAATACCTGTTAACACGTTCGCTGCCATGTCACCCACCGGTGGCTTACACGAATTTGTTCCGAGAGGCCATGTGCACCACCGGTGCGTCACACGTAAACATACACTTTAAAAAAAAAAAAAACACTTTTGGCACACTCGACATTTTTTAATACACGGTGGCAGCGATCATGCTTTATAGTCCAGACAGTGCCCCGTCCGACTACTATTTTTTTCGATAGATGCAGTACGCTCTCTCTGGGATACGCTTCACTTTGGAACAGAGTATCCAATATTGGTTTGATTCGTTTTTGGCTTCATACTTCGAATAAATTTATATTGTACAAATCTTTCAAAATAAATGCTGAACATTTTAAAATATCCCGCATTTTTAAGTCATACACCCAATAGTTATTTCCGATTTTTAGCATGTTAATCTAAACAGGCATACGGACATCGCGCTATCAGCTTCACTAAATCAAAACTGTGGAAATTTCTAAGTGCCATGTATACACTTACCATTCATGGTAAAGGTTTTTAACCCTTTCGTCGTATGTAAAATTAATATTTTCATTAATAAATTTTTTTTTAATTTCATAGATACTTAAATCTCATTCATGGCGAAATTTTAGTTAATTTTAATTAAATTTTTATAAGAAATAGAATAATAAAATTTTAAACAGGAAAAAGATATATTGCACTCGGCGACATCTAAATTTAGATCCTATTAACAAAAAATGTCCTTTAGATACCACAAGGATATACTTAACTCTATGGAAACACTTTATGATGTAAAAAATCTGCATTTAGATAGCATTACAAGAAGAAATGGTATAAACTTCAAGCATGTTTCTCAACGCTTGGCAGTAGTGTTTTAAAACAATCTCAGAATCTAAAAAATTCAAAAACTTTTAATAAATAACAAAATTATACAAAGTTATCAATTTGACCATTTATTTTCCTAAATTGACCAATGACACATACAGCTGCACAGTGGGGGAACTGAAAAAAAAAGTGGAAATAAATCTGTTACTTCTAAACGAATAAAATGTCCCATGGCTATAGAAGAGTTGTTGATAAGTTTAAGTTTTGAATTGGGGCTAAAAACAACAATGGGGGGCCGAGCCACAACGCCCCAAAGTGGGGCACCTCGGGTATATCAAAAATTAAAAATGATGCGAATTTTTTGTTCGCGATTCGATTTGAAAGATTTTAATATATATAGAATCTACTAGAACATACTACAAAAAACATTGCTACAGCTGTATATAATAACTTATAGTTTACGAGTTATTCGCATTTGAAAATTAAAGCTTTAGTTTTTTAACCTACCGCTAATAACGGATCCAAATCTTTCCAGAAATCTTTTCTTGAAATATCTTTTTTTGAATTAGCAACAAACTTATTAATAATCGTAAGAATTAATTGTTTTGAAAAAAGTACTTAAATTAATTTTAAATTATATAGAAAATAAGAAAAAGATAAATAATATATTTTAATTTTTCTGAAAGATAACATTTCGGCAAAAATTATAAATGCAAAATACTGCCAAAATTCGTATTATTACGCGGTCCAGAGCCTTCCGAAATAGACCAATTTTTTATGTAAATTTCAATTTTATACAACATTTTCTTTAATCGCATAGCTGCTTTCAAAAAATTAAGACCTGTTTTGTATGTCTTAATATGTTGCCCAATATTGTGCAAAGGGATTTCATTGCTTCGAACTTGCTACCTTCAATATATTCATAAATCTAAAAAATCCCAATTTTGCGATTCTTAAAAAGTTTTTTGGGAATTGTGGGATTGTTATTTACAATTCACAAATATCTTTTTCACTTTTGGATTTGAATCGAAAGTTTCTATATATTTAAGTGTAAAATTTAATTAAAAACTATTTATAAACAAAACTTTTATTGCATTTTAAAAATTTTTAAAATTTTATTCCCATATTTTTGAAAAAACTCTTCTATAAGTTTTTGAATTCTTAAAAATGTTGTACATTTTTGAATAAAGGGTATAATTTCCTACAGGCTGATATATAATACGTATATGTTTTCTTTTCCGCTAGTAAAATTTATGGATTTAAAATCAACAACAAACTGATATATAAGCTGCATTAGAAAACTATGACAACATCTGAATATAGGGTTCTATATTATAATAGTTCTATGCTGCACAGTGGAACAGAATCAAAATTGTTTGGAAATAAATTTGGCATTTCTAAACGGCTGGTCCGATCGGGATAAAATTTGACATGGGCATAGCCAAGGAGTATTCGAGTTTAAGTTATTAAAATGGACCCTACAAATGCTTCCAAAAATATACAAATCTTTGAAATCGGATGGGAAACAAAAATATGGCACGCGCGTAAAAGTTTTACATGTCGAAGATACCCTAATTGGAACCCCCATAGCGTCGGCCGTGGAGCATTGTAGGGTCCATTTTAATAAATCGAACACTTCTTGGCTATGCCCATGTCAAATTTTATCCCGATCGGACCAGCCGTTTAGAAATGCCAGATTTATTTCCAAAAAATTTGATTTTGCCCCACTGGTGCTGGTGTCTCATAATGGGACACCAGCACCAGTGGGGCAAAATCTTTGAAGCTTTGAATTTGCCTCAAGTTTATTCATTATAATTACTCTGTAATAATTCATTAATATATTTTCCAAAATATTTCATTAATGACGCCTCTGCTATCAGTAACTTTTGTCTCAACAACTCATACACCTACAAAAACACACACATACTTAAACAAAAAAAAAAAAGTATTTAGTTTCTACTACCTTAACAAATGCTTTCAAGTTTTTGGACGCCATCCGCAAAATGTTTTCTTCGCAATTCAATTCACCACAAAAACGTTTCGTTTTTGAGAAATTATTGCAAAAGTTTTCTTTCTTGTGAAAAAATGAAAAAGCATAAATTTTAAAATCAAGAAGGTGAACATGCAATTGTTTGCAAAATGTATACGAGAAATACTTGTACAAAATGCACACAAAAAAAGTCTAAAAGAAATTAAAAATAAAATATATAAGAAATAACAAAAACTATTTAAACTTATGAACACCGAGAACATAAACTAGAATTTAAAGTAATGGAAGCTGTGTGCCAGCACTGTGTACTCACACATACCGGAAAAGGAAACTATTTAATGTCAAAGCGTTGGATGGTTTATAAGTGTTTTGTTGTCTTTGGTTTTACCCAGCAGTTAAGCAAGTAGTCAATGTATCCCTTATTGTCACTAATGTCTGACTCCAATTTATATATTTTTGGTCATTTGTCACATATGTGCTCTTTGTAGTGTAAAGAGAAATCAAGTGGTTACTTTATACATCCCAGGTAATGTAGCGTGAAGACAATTGTCACTTAACTGTCTCTAAGTAATCTATAATGTAGTGACTTTAAACGTTTCTTTTGTACTGCACTATTTTGTGAGTAATTCGTACAAACTGGTTTTATACAATACAAATTTTGTTTAATTTCTTTTTGATCCAATGTAACCTAGCGTGAAGTCAATTGTCACTTTAGTGTCTCTAAGTAACCTAGAGTGTAGTCACTTTAAACGTTTATTTTGTACAGCACTTTAAAAAGTAGTTATTTTACCCACCAGAAGTAATCTATTGGAGAGTTTTCGAAGAAAGATTTGTTTACAAGCAATCGGTTATTGAACTGTCTATGATATGTATTTTTAACTGACTACTTGTGGTCATTTAGCATCTGTATATGTTAAAATAACTACTAATGTAGCTGATCAAGTAAGCAGTTAGGTAGCTAGTAAGGTAACTGACTCTATGTAAGCAATATATAAATCCAATGTGTTGACTACTTTGGACCTGCTATCAAAAAGTCGCATTGTAATCCAAAAGGGTCAATTGACTCCCTGTTGCCACCCTAAATGATAGGTAAAATCACTAGTTCGAAACAGTCTCCTAGAAATGCTGGGTATGGTATTAAAAATTAATATTATGTGTATGTTATTTGAAAATATGTTTATAATTTAAGTACAGATTACAAGTATTAGTAACAGCTACAGAAGAAACTAGAAAATTTGTATCATAATTTTATAAAACTGTTGTTGGGTAAGCCTATACTTGAAGTGGAAACTCTTCCATTTCACTTTATTTATTGTATTTCTTAAGTACACCTTCTTATTTGTAGTGTACTTGCATGATCAGCCTGACCTACTTGAATGGAATAATTTTACAATAAAAGTATTTATTTGCTTTGCGAAAATAATTTTGCAAAAATGAAACAAACAAAAATATTTATATAATTTTTTTTTTTTCAATTTTTGTTTCTATTCGGTTTCTGTGGGTGGACAGTTTGAAACAGCAAAAATCTTTTATTTTTTATCTCAAGACTTTTTCCAATTTGCAAAGTATGTGTGGCACTGTTTGTTACGTACATTTATACATTCCAACTACATATAAATAACATCTTAGTGTTCAGTAGCATTTATTTTCTTCACCATACAGCTGGTCTATATGTAACTTTGTATATGAAAGATATAAATAAGTAATTTATATTTTCACAATATTTTGCAATAGAAATGTTAAGTAAACATTTCATTTTTACCTTTTAAATGTCTTAAAGAATTATGATTTAGTTGCATATATTTGTCGTTAAATGTCAGGCAAGTCAAATTCATTAGTTGCATTTTCTTATTTCATAAAATACTTAGAAAGGACCATGATGTGCAATATTATATTTAAGAAAAAAAATTTAAAGAAAATTTGTCTAAAAATTTACTCACTTTTGATGTTTAAGAAAAATTGGATTTGAAAGAGTTTTTAAGACTCAATTGCTTTATGTTATAACCACTTTCACCAATTTAGAATTTTTAGTGCTAGCTCTAGCACTTTTTAAACTCATTTAGCACCCAAAAAAAATGCATCTACAACCTGGTAAAATTTTTGTAGAATTTTTTCATTTTGTTTCAGCATTTTTTAACCTACACCACCATTGTTTATATAGCTATATTGGATAAGTGCTGATGTTTGTAAGGTGCAAAAACATTGTACCAACACTAACCTTAAAGTAAGTATACCAATCTACTCAGGATCACTTTCTGAGTCGATTAAGCGATGTCCGTCCATCTGACCGTACGTCCGTGTAATATTACTACAGATCACAATTTCAAAGCTAATTCAACAATATTTGGCAGAAACTTTTCTATTCTCCTAAAAAACTGCCATATCTGAAAAGAGTTAAGCTCTCATAAATATATTAATTATACAGATAGTTTTATATAAGCTGATCTCGCACTACCAAATTTAGTACCGATCGGTCCATAAAATCCCATAGCTCACACAGCTTTCGGAAATGTCATTAATCCAAATAAAATTCAACACAAATAAGTTTCATATATACGCAAATCATGCCACCACAAAATTTTATAATGATCGATCCATAATTAGTAACAGCTCCCATATAAGAAGACACTTCTGAAAATCATTCATAATTTTTAATTTGCTTACCAACGTGGAATTCCACTGGAGAATTCTCGACAGTTAGTATATTAACTGTCGGGAATTCTCCAATGTTGTCTTTATAAATACCAATTTAATCTCACAACACGATTCTGGTACATGCCAGAGCGGATAGATAGTTGGATGATTTTCCAGGTTGGTAGGCAAACTAAATGCTGCTGGTTAGTCTGAGCATCTGCCAAAGTCTTACAGACTTATAAATCTCAGCTCGTTTTTCCAGAAAACGATGAAGAAACAACTGTACAGACACATTAGGGAAATATATCTTTCGATGAATCCAATATAGGGTTTTTAGTTTGTTTATCAATCTGGAATCTCCACCAACTATTGAGAATTTTCAAATCTAGTCACATTGTCTGTCATTAACCAGAAAGTAGGACTAGCAAAGTCCTACAGACCTACCAATCTCATCAAAAGGATGGATTAACTACTGGACAGTTAATTGTGAAAATTTTCCTTAGATTAATTTGATACATCGTCTTGTGTTTTCTTATCCACCTGGAAAATCCATGGCGACTTCATTATGTTCCAAAGTTGTTTAAGAAGGCTCTATTTGCTATTCAGAGGGCATTGCATAAGAAGGATGTTCTTTATACAGTGCACTCGCGGTAACGTGAACACCGTCTAACGTGAACACCGCCTAACGTGAACAAGCTTTTGTTTACATTGACTACTCTGTAACGTGAACAAACTCAGAAAGCTCTATAACGTGAACAATTTATTTCACTGCATTTGTTTTCTAAGCATGTAGACAATACTGAAATACATACATTAAATTCGATTTTTAAGTTTAGGGAATCATCTTATATTAAAAATGTGTTTATATCCTCTAAATTAAGTTTTTTTCATGGCAACGTATGTGTAATTTTATTTGCTATGTAATTTGATTTCAATGTATATTTTCTCGTGATTTTGTTTTTTTTTGCAATGCAAAAATTATTGATTAAAAATTTTTGTTTTATATTTTAATAATGAAAATAATAATAAAAGAATTTTACCTTCAAGCGTGTAAAACATAGGTTTATATTATACAATTTTATATTTTTTCCATGAAATTCGACAATCGCTAACGTGAACAATTTCACTAACATGAACTGCCTTGGTTTTAATTAGTTCACGTTACCGCGAGTGCACTGTATTGTTACGTTTTTACCTTTTAAAAACGGTGTTTATTTCCTTTAAATAAACCGGATACTTTTGATTGCAAATAAAAGCAGTTTTTGTAGTTTAAAATTGTAACAACACTTTATTTATTTAAAATGAACACCAACAACAATTCAAATAGTCACTCAGTGTCTTTATACACGTTTATCAATTCGCAGAAATGCACACAAACTATATAATGTACAAACACACATGTACACGACAATTGATGTTAACTCTAACAGCCACAATGATCAACTCACGCCTGCCACCTCTGCTACTATATATACACGCGCCATCTATCGGGAATCTTTTACAATGCTCTTAACGGACATACTAGTACATTCGAATTCCAGAGCCTTCGATGTCATTGCCAGCAGCCCAAACATTTAGTGTTGCCATACCTACAAACAATGCCAACAACCGCATGGTACTGATGGACATGCCCTCAAATATGATGAATGCTGCAGGCAGTCGTTACAGACCTTTAAATTCAAATCGTCATTGCACATTCGTAACAATATTATAAAAAAGTAGATGTTGGAGATAATATCACTTATAGTTATAAAGTCGGAGGGAGATCATCGAGGACCGTACGAGAAACCAAGGTGTATTATCACCTTTACTGTGGACTCTGATCATCGATAAACTGATGGAAAATCTTAACGACTAAGGCATCCGTACATATGATTACGTCGTTAACCTCGTGATATTTGTTACTGGGTGGGAAGACTTAAAAATGTCGGAAAAGATGGAGATTGCTCTTGATATTACCACTAAGGATTGATATCGAAAAAACCTCAACAGACGTTTTTCATTAAAACTTTTAACCCAACCTTTGTAAAGCATGTCAGTTATTATGTTTAATGTGAATTATGTTTATTTGTTGTTAATCTGATTAAAATTAGTACAAAAATTATTAAATATTTTCAACAAAACCTAACTTGGTCCTAGAAAAGGTTGGCCAAACAATCAAAGGTCTACCGTCAAACTGTTTCTAATGTTATTCAACAGTACCGGGAGAACTTGTCCTGGGATAGAAACCCTGGTTCAGGTAGATGGAATGCTCCACATGATGCTTATTAAGCCAAAAAAATAGAAAGCATTTTCCAAAGAGCTTCCAACACATCCGGTAGGAAAGCAGTCCGGTTAGCTCAGTACTCGGAATATTTGGTACGAAAAGTTAAAGTCAATGAAGGGTTAAAAACATAAAAGGCTCAAAATTTTCCTGACAGGAACTCTGCTAAAAAGTTTAGAGGCCAAAAACAGAGCACGAAAATTGAAGTCAAGTTTTATAAAAAAAATATTCTTGCTGCATAATGCATGACGAAACT
This sequence comes from Calliphora vomitoria, assembly GCA_942486065.2. Lineage (NCBI taxonomy): Eukaryota > Metazoa > Arthropoda > Insecta > Diptera > Calliphoridae > Calliphora > Calliphora vomitoria. The sequence continues at coordinate 107,516,653 of OW818030.2, read as the reverse complement.
TATGTTCTGGAAGATTTTTCGGAACTTTCTGGTCAAAAATTTTATGTTGCTGATGCTCGAGGGAATATTGTAGAAAAATTTAGGACCCAAAAGCAGAAAATTTTCTCAAAAAGTTCTTGACATGGCAAGCAATATGCAGTTGAGGCAAAAGAAGCCAAACATTTGTTACAAAGGCTTCTATAAATACCGAAATTTACATCAAGGAATGTTTACCAAAAAGGCTGCTTCCATTCATAAGACTTCTTAATGTGTCCACTTATTTTTAGCATCCTCTCACTATGGAAAACTTGAGTGGTACAAGGACAATAATGTGCTATTTGTACCAATAGAGGCAAATCCTCCAAACTGCCTGGATCTAAGGCCAGCGAAGAGATATTGAGATTTTGTTAAAAGAGAATTAAAGAGCACAAACAAGTTGTCTAAAAGTGTGATAGATTTTTGACGGAGATGGATTACCTGCTCGAACAAAGCGACAGAAATTATCACAAAAACCTAAATTAAAGGGTTTCCGGAAAAGGTTCATAAATTCATCACTGTGACTAGAACTGTAAATATAATAAGGGTACTCATTTAAACGCCTAAGTTTTCCATTTGTGCAAATTTTCGCGACGTGTTTCATGAACCCACATTTTAAATTGTATGCAATTTTATACAGAAAATGTCTATTTAATAAAAATGTCAAACAAAAAAAAATTCAACAAATGCTTAAAGAAAAAGTTTTAAAAATTGTTTAAATTTAAATTCTAAAAATTTCTAATGAAAGTGAAATCTTTGGAACAAAAAATGGTAAACATAGTTTAGAAGATTTTGCTTACGTTCTAGCTGTTGGTTAATATTTCCATCACAATTCCATTCAATCCAATCACTCTGTTCCAAAGTCACACAATTTTCACATGTACAAAATATTTTGTATTTTATTTGATTTTTATTTCTTACTAGGATGACCCGGTGCGCTTCGCTTCCCCTGTCGTAGTAAGAAAAATATGTAAGGATTTTATTAAAAAAAATCGGTTTTCCCCCTTTTTATCCCTTTCTGGTCCAAGTAATGAAAAAAAGTTATAGCCTATTGACGCTTCCAAGTAAGGATCGATCTACGTTCAAATTTCAATAAAATCAGTTCAGCCGTTTAGGCGTGATGCTCAAACAAACAAACAAATAAACAAACAAACTTACAAAGACATTTATATATTTATATAGATAAATGATACTAAACAAAAGCAGCTGATTCATCAAATGCACAATAGATTTAAGTTTGCGAGTCTAAATTGTCGCGCAAACTTATCGGAATAGTGCAAATGAATTTCCATACAAATTTTTGACAGTTTATTTGCGAGAGTGTAAAAATGCGCAGTTTGCGAGGCATTTAAGCGTTTACATAGGACCCTTAATATTTTTTGTAAATTGTAATAATAATTTCAACCAAATAAAAAAATATTAAGAACTGTAAGTTAAGTGGTTTCTTTTTAATTAACATTTATGTATGTCAAGATTTTTTTCGATCTACTTCCTGAAGTGGTGTGATGAAAGAGTTTAACTTGGCTATACCCGGAGAAGATTGGAGGTAGTATTCGTTCTTGGTTTGAATTAGAATTTGCCTGACATTGGGGTAAATTATCTGAGCTCATGTAGGTCAAACGATTCATTACTCTGTTTAGACTGTTATCCTAAAAGTTGCTATCGCTCAGAAGGAGCAATTAGAGAAAACTTACTTGGCTATTTTTTGCTTTAAGAACGGTTGGTATACGCGCGAGCTACACGATGACACCTGTGAGCAAGTATTTTGTGAAAGACCTTAATGGACCTTAAAGATATTTTTGTTCTCCTAGCAAACTGAGTAATTGTCTTTATACGAAGCCTTGTCCTGTTATGATGAAAACGCTTTTGCTAAAATAGAACCGATGCAGCACGACTTAATATTATCCGACTTGAGTCAAATACTCTGTTTTTTTTTTTTTTTTTTTTTTTGTTTTTTTCGTGATAGTTTGTCTATTTCAGATGACTTAAATTTGAAATCACTAAAAGGTTTATAAGTATTTTATGTTAAATATTTATACTCGCTCTACTGTGTTGATATGGGTATCACATAAAAGCAGACGATTTTGTAATTTCAGCCGAATTACTATCGATATCAATATTGAATTATTGTATATTAATTCTGATATCAACTCAATATACATAAATACAGTCCCCAAATGTGCAACAAAAATCTAAACTATTTTTATATACTCAACATGTAAACAAAAATACAAAATAAACATTTCCAGCTAGACCAAATAAGGGCAAAAAATGTTCATGCAACAATGCAAGCATTCATTTTAGTTTGGAACATCAACAACTTTAGTGGGGGTTTTGGGAAAAATACAGAACGAAATATGAGTAAGTATAAGATAGAGACAATTTTAAACAACAATTTATAATAATAATTACTTAATATTGTATAATTTTTAGCTAATCAAAAGGATTTAATTTTAAAGTTAAACGAAGACTGTATAGATCACATTTTGAAAATGTTACCTTTAGGCGATCGAATTAATTTGTTACTTTCATACCAAATGTTTTGCCACATATTTACAATGCGTTTAAAAATTGAGTATAAATCAAATTTAAACACGCGTTTTTTCAATTCACTAAAGACTTTTCAGCTTAAGGTACTGCTATTTGTGATAGGAGCTCATATTAAAAACTTAATAGTGGAACTACCATTTGAGGAAAAAAGCTATTTAAAAAAATTAATATATTTTAAGTTTTTGTTTAAATTTTGCCTAAATGTGGAGAATTTAAGCTATTATGGATGGAGCGTAAGCGATGAAACAATAAAATCGTTAAGGTTTTTAAGAAATTTAAAGTCTTTAACGATTAGAAATAATCTCGATGTAACTGGTGGGTATAAATTGAAACTTAAATTAATAACTAAAATTTTTCTTAAATAAATTTAGCGCTTTTTCAATATTTTCACCATTAATATAAAGGGTCTTTCATTAAGCGCTTCATGTCTTTCAATTTAAATAAAACAAAGTGTGTGTGAAATACCATCGAACTTTGTTATTCGTTTAAAAGGCCCATCGATGCCATTATGTATGAAATATAACATCAAGCATCCAAAATGTCGAATTCTCCATGGCTCTGGCGCATAAATTAGGCTGAATATGACAGATGGCATTAGATATGTTGGCATTGAGATCCACTGTGGTTAGTGGCTTATTAGCATTAACCTGCGACATAAGAAAACATCTCAAGAAAAAGTTTAACGGGGACAAATCGCACGATCTCGGTGGCAACTTTACAACACCTCCCCATGAGGTGACCATGCCCTCAAATCGCTCATGCAGAATGTCCAATGTGGCATGAGCTGTTTGGCACACAGCGCCGTCCTGTTGACACCTCATGTCGTTGGTGTCCATATCATCTAGTGCAGGCCAAAATAAGTTGGTAATCATCTACCTATAGCGCTTGCCGGTGATGGCCTGGCCTGGCCAACGTCATTATCAAAGAAATATGGACGGAGGATGCCGCCACCCCAAAATCCACACTAAACAGTGACTTTTTCGGGTTGCATTGGACGCTCTTGGATCTCATGTGGATTGGTGTCGTCTCAAGTTCAACATTTTTGTTTGATGACGTGACCATTCATCCAGAAACGGGCATCAAGGTAAAATGAGCGAAGCGCGCGTAACGTTGCCCGAAAAGAACACCCATTTTGATAAAACAATTTTATCATTTGCACATGTTGTTCATTTGGTGATTTGGCAACACAAGCTGAATAATTGAAAAATGTAGCTTCAACAATATGGCCGCTGTAAACGGTCAAAGTTCGGAAGTCTCTATTGCAAGACCCTGTATATTTTTTACACTTCTCGTATAAAAAAAAAATAAAATGTTTCTTTTCACATACAGGTAAATATATCTACAATCTCTATGGACTGGAAAAATTATCCCTTAACAATTGCACAAGAATAGAATCCCAAAACTTTGCAACAATTTTTCAAAGTCTTAAAAATTTACTTTTCCTCGACATAAGAAATTGCACACAATTATCAACTCAAAATTTTCAACAAATTCTAGAAAACCTTCTACAACTAAACACTCTTAAATTATCCACAACCCATGAGAATTTCAATTGTCTTACACAACTACCAAAACTTAAACACTTGGAAATATGCAGAGATAATATTTTAAGCGCTCCAATTTCAAAAGATTTTTTGGATAATTTAGCAACTTATCAAGCCAATCAATTGGAAGAATTGCAAATAACAGATTGTGCTTCTTTTGATTCGGAAAAGGCAGCATTAGTGGCTAAATTAAAAAAGTTAAAAGTTTTACATTGCATCTGTAATCCCTGTGATGATGAAATTTTGGAAAAATTTTCACAACTAAGCGAATTACAAGAGCTTGATATAAGCAACTGCTATTTTATCACCAATCAGTCGGTTTTACAACTTTTCACACAGTGTCCAAAATTAACACGACTTTATTTAAGATCTTGTGGTATATTAACCTCAGATCTTATTGTGGATGTTCTTAAGTTGTTGCACCATCAACGTCAGCTTCATATAGAACGAGTGCATATACAACCCTACAACACATATTCCTTCAAAATTTCGGTAAGTTGTTTAACAAACAATGTTGATAAATAATTTTTCTTAAATTTATTTAGTTTCGATCACAATTATATACATTCCTTTAATTTTAATATAAATTTTCTTGTTTTAGGAAATGGAACTAGTAGATTCTTTAGATGTTCTCAAATTGTCATACAAATATATGAATCCTGATTATGAACGTATTACTGAAATAATAAAAATAATAAAATAAATTGAAATATAAAAAATAATATAATTTATTTGAGTTTATTTAATCGAATATTGAATCTATATAGAGTTACAAAATCTAACGAATAAGAAAGAACAAGAAATAGAGAGATCAAAACAGATAACAATTATTGATAACCATATGAACAAGATGAGATTATCAACAAGTAAGAGAGCTATATTCGGCTGTGCCGAATCTTATATACCCTTCACCAAAATATACTTTAAAATAAAAATTTTAAATATTTTTTAAGGTAAACATACAAATTTTTTTTTTTTTTCAAAATTGTTTTTCAAAATTAAAAAAATAATAATTTTTTTTTTTCGAAATATTTTTTTTTTTTTAATTTTTGAATTTTTTTTTTTAATTTACTAGTGAAATAAAATTTATGAAAAAAAATTTTTTGTTAAAAAAAATAAAATTCGATTTAAAAAATATTTTTCCCTGTTTTGACCCATTGTAACAGGTGGCGCAAAAGTAATCCTGCTATCAGAAAATGCTATAAATTTTGCGATTGGCCCCTAATGTCAGTTCTGTTTTGACATTTGTGTAGTAAACACATGCGAAATACACGTTAATAAACAATGTTATGCTACACTGCTCCAGAACGCGGAATATTGCTGACTATTTATTTGACCAATAATCGGTCGGTGACTTTGGCACAACGTGAATTTCGTCGCAGATTTCCTGGCCGTCCAACGCCTAGTGGTGAAACACTGCGATGTTTAGCCGCTCGCCTCGAAGAGACTGGCACAACACGAGATGCTTCCAGGCGTGGCAGACCCCGGAGTAGCCGTTCTGCAGAGAATATTGCTGCTGTAGCCGAGGATGTCATAGAAGTGCCGCCGACATCGACCAGACGACGTGCCACGCAAATGGGTATCAGTCGACGGTCTTTACAGCGAATTTTGGCACAAGATTTGAAGATGTTTCCGTACTCCGCTGTTAGCTGCTGACAGCCAATCGCGTCTAACATACGCTCAAGCCATCCTTAATCACCACCAAGAGGAAGATGATTTTTCATCAAAAATAATCATGAGTGATGAGGCCCATTTCCATCTTAGCGGGTACGTAAATAAGCAAAATTTACGCTTCTGGGGCACTGAAAATCCGCATGTAACCCACAATCAACTGTGGCGGCGGCCATTTACATGACATCATATTCTCGACTTGATGTAAAAAAAATTAAAAGACCAAATAAAAATAATCCACAAGAAGAATCAAAGTTTTTCATTTTTTTTTTAATTACAGCCAAAAAACATCGGATGTTTACTTTTGCGCCACCTTGTAGGTTCAAAGTTTGTAAGTTATTTGGGGTCTTCAGAAAATTAATTTCAACAGACAGACAGAGGCCAAGAATTAAACAAGTCAATTTCGGTTACACTGTTCTGAAGTGAAGCGTATCCCAGAGAGAATGTCCTGCATCGCACGAAACAAATAGTAGTCAGACGGAGCAAGGTCTGGACTATAAAGCGGTTGATGCAAAAGTTATAAGTTATACAACCAATAAAATAGTAGTAATGAATAAAACTGACTACGATTCTAGGATAAATAATATGGTAGGTAATGTCACAAAATATCAAATGATAAATATGAATCCTACATATGAGGGCAGGTCAATAAGTCCGTGACTTTTTTAATTTGAACAAGCATCGTCATTTAGTTTGTATTCTGATAGCAGAATACTTCGGACTTGAGGAGAAAATGGCAAAAAGTGAATTTCATAACTCAAGCCAAGGCTAAGCTTGTTAAATACTATTTGATAAATTTCAAAAGTGGTTTACTGAATTTCGTTGTGGCCGTACAAGCACGGAAGACACCGTACGAACTGGATGCCCAGTTGAGTTCTCTACACTCGAAACAATTGAAAAAAATCACGATATTAGGTGATCGGATCGGATATTGAAAGTGCAAGAGATTGTGGAAACCATATGTATCTCACATGGCTCAGTGGTTTTAATTTTGAATGATCACTTGGGTATGAGAAAGCTTTCCGCAAGATGGGTGCCGCGTTTGCTCACAATCGATCGCGACAACTTCATTCAACCGCAATATGGAGTAGTTTTTGCGCAGCAGCCAAAACATAGGGTTTGTCGCGGTATTTCGGTCATGAAATGATTGATGACCTCGACATATCTTATTTTTTGGAAGGAATACAGCTTAAAGGAGACTATGTTGACAAATGAAATGATTTTTTATTGAAAAAGCTGTGTTTCATTAAAAAAAAAAGTCACGGACTTGTTGATCCGCCCTCTTATTAGCCCTCTAATGCTTAAGCATACCCAAGGCCCACATCGCAATAATGACAATAAATGAAAGTATAACTGATTTTTCATTTCAAAAACTCATGTAACAATTGCTAAAAAAAGTATTTAAATTGTTTTAAAAAGCTTTCAAAGTTTTTGAAATGAAATATCAGTTATATTTGCATTTATTGGCATTTTTCGAAGAGTGCCTTGAGGCATGCTTAAGTATTAGAGGGTTAACTGCAAAAGTTACATAATAAAAATAAAAATCATTACACTTTTAGAGATCAACTAATTTATAACCAATGTAGCTACAGCTCCTTGATTATATGGATTGCCAAAATTCATATAGAAGGCCGATTTGTTTAGGTATTAATTCTCCATCTTACGAACTTTTCGTGGTCTTCAAATTTCAAAATTCCCAATTCACCTCACTTATTAATAAATAAGACAATACAAAATTCATAAGCTAAATACAGACACACTGTTTCTGAACATAAAATCTATAAATCATTAACTTTTGTACCTGAAATAAATCAGTATATATGTGATAATAAAAAATATGAAATGGCTCATAAAATGTACAATTTCAACAAAACGGAAAACGCTATATTTGTTTCCCACGTTAAACCAAATAATATATAAAACCTTTATAAAATAGCCCATTGTATTAATTTAATTTAAGCAAAAAATTTATCATATTCATGTACTTTTGTGACAGCTATGAAGAAATTTATATACAAGTGTTGGAAATACCGATGTTTGCACTTTTCAGAGCTCTAATTTGAGTTTCATTGTCTTATTTTTCTCGCTTTTCATTTTATATAATCCACTCTTCTATTTAAAAATGTGAAAAAATTCTGAAATTAGTTTTAATTTAAAAACATTTGGACATTTTTTCACTTTAGAAATTCTGGAATTGGAAGGGTGTTAGAAAACACCATAGTCATCTGGGCGTGACAGTTGGATGATGGAGCAGTTAAGAAGAACTTTTTTTTAAAAAAAATGTTCTGATGTTCTTTTTATGAAATGATTAATTTGTTGTACACATTTCATAATATATTAATTAGAATTGATGGGCAAATCAAATTCCAAAAAAGTCAAAATTTTCAATTTACATCTCATTTATTAAGATCCATATATATTGTTTTAAAAACAAGATTATGTTCTACCTTGCACATTTTATCAATAATAGGATTATTTACTTCCAAAAAAGTCCACTTCTCTGCCTTTCTCTGCCACTTGATGTAAAATATAATAAATTGTTCCCGATGAAAATATGAAATATTTGCAAATATTTTTTAAGGTACACGCAGAAAAAAAATATAGTTGGGCATTGTTACTGTAACAATATCAACATTTGTGCATGGTTACTGTAATCATTTCAACATTTTTAACAATATTATAGTTACAGTAACTATATATATGATTGTGGTAACAGTAATATGGTTAATTTACGATTCACATGAATATTTCAACCATATATGTATATGGTTACAGTAACCATGTATATGTTTGTGACAACTATTTATATGATGAATAATTTTATCATAATATGTTGTTCTCAGATTATGATATAAGAGCAACATAATATGGTAAATCCTTCATCATATAAATGGTTGTCAGAAACATATACATGGTTACTGTAACCATATATATGGTTGAAATATTCATGTGAATCGTAAATTAACCATATTATTGTTACCACAATCATATATATAGTTACTGTGACTATAATATTGTTAAAAATTTTGAAATGGTTGCAGTAACCATGCACAAATGTTGATATTGTTACAGTAACAATGCCCAACTATATTTTTTTTCTGCGTGTAGTTCTTATTTTGTTAAGATTTTGAAATAACTAAAACCCAGATTTACAAATGGGGTTTTAAAATATTAAGGCAAAACATAACGTAATTCATTCCTTTCCTTTCATTTATTATTACGGTCAATTTTTTATGAGCTTTCAAATCTATAAACAATAGTTATTTTGATTTTTCAAAAATAACTAACCAAACCCCATATAATTCAACATAATAAAACAATAGCGTACTCTAAAGCCAAAACTACCAGAATGTACATAAACACCCTACTTCTACTCACCGTTATGTTACACAAAAAAAATAAAAAGAAACACATTCTTTACAAATTTCCTTAAAAAAATGTTGATGACATTGCGTTGGTAATTGAACCCCATTAGTGCATTAGCCCCTAACTGCAAACAAACAATCCGGTAGAGAAATAATTAGAAGAAAAAAAAATAAACCTGCGATCAAATTGCCACATACAAGTAAACACTAGTATGTGGCAAGTTTATTTTTATACAATATATAAATTGAACACTTGAAGAAATTCAAATTGTTTAGTGATATTTTTAGAAAACAAATCAAAAGAAAATAGCAACAATGTTTAAATACAACGAACGCATCTATTATAATGTTGCTTCTTTCTGATCATGATAATGATGATGATGAAAGACACGGTATACAACGAAATGGTTGGTAACACAATAATTTCATTTATTTTTAACCAAAAAAAAAAAAAAACAAAAAGACAAATTTCTACAATAAAAGAAATGTGGCAAGACATGAAAAATGATCAAATACATTTTAATGTGTTTTTATTTCTTATGCTTATTTTTAAATGAAAATAAAAAAGTCAAGTGCATTTTTATTTTCGTATAAAAGTAAAATAGACAGACAAATCATTGCGTGTGTCTTGGCTGTCAAATTATAATGGCGGCACGGGTGCAGCCTCTTGCGACATTACAACCAACAGCAGTGTTTAATAGCTTAAAAATAGAACTATTATGGAATTGGGAAATAGTAGAACTCTATCTAAGAGGAAAAGAGTCATTGTTTGTGGAAAATTGTTAGAAATATGCTAGAAGTATCAAATGTCAACATTTTAAGTACAACAAAATTGTAACACTAAGTAGTGAAAGTTTTTTAATAGATTTTCTTTTATATATTTTCTTCTATTTCTAATTTATTTTTCTTCACGCTGTCAGTTTTTTTAACTTTTTCTCATTTTCTTTAGCTGCTTTTTTTAGTAAGGTGGAGTGAGTGGTGGGGTAAAAATTTTGAAATGAAAGAAACTGCTTGTCATTTCTCTGCATGCGTGCGTGCACAAGATTCAAATAAAAATTTAATTAAAGTTTACAAAGTGTTTTTTATGTGTATCCACCGCCAAACGTAAAAGGAAAATATCCTTCCGTTTTTTGCCTGTTATTACTATGTAGTATGTTATTACAGCCACTATTTCTTTTTTTTTTTTTTCTTTAATTTCTTTGTTACTTTTTCTAGCAAAGCCTGCCAAAAAGTTGCTCTAACAACGTGATAGGAAACAATTCTTAATAAAAATGTCAAAGAACTGTTTTATTTATTGAGAGTTAAAGTAAATTTTGATTCAACCATATTTTAATACATTTAACTTTGGGTTATCCTTTGCCAAAAATATGAAGTGTATTTCCAAAGGAATTTTAGTTAAGTAGTGAGATAACAAATACATAAGTTAGTTCTTAAAATCATAGTCGTATAGCTTTGAATATTTGAATTAGTATGACTTTCTCACTATAATTTATAAATCATAATTTTCGTAATCAGACAAAACACAAAAAATTGGTAAACGTTTTTAACATTTCACTTTGAGGCCCCACATCGCGCACCTGAGCGGTCAAGATAATTTTTAGTATTTTCTCTAAATATGAGTATCCTTAGATGTAATGTAAGGCACCTTAATAATTCCTTAAAGAACATAAAATTTCAATTGAATTCATTCTTTATGACCGAATTTTTCTGAGTGACTGAAAAATTGTGGTTTAGTGACGAACGTGTAATTCTTTTCCAATCGACTCCCTGTCGCTAGAACCGAAAAAATCTATGGATAAATGAAACACTCGATTAGAAATAAATTTGGCCATCGCAACAAAACTGAATATTGTAACTTTAAGAAGAAAACGTATTAAAAAATTCACGATAAAAATTTCCTGAACATTTGTTAACAAAATATTCCCTGGTATTCCCGATAAATGTTTCCCGCGTAGGCACACTAAATGTGACTTATATATTAATTAATGCTTTCATTATTCGTAAATTTTGTCCGTCTGGCAATGAGTGATAGTTTTATATGGAAAACATAAACAAAATATCAAAACTTTTTTTTTAAATTTTGATATTTTGATTTTGTTTTCCATATAAAACTATCACTTTAGGCTGGGATTTAGAAAATAAGTCCCTGTATCTTTTTATACTTACACCCACAAAAGTTTATATGTATTGTTACGTTTTCTCGTTTTGAAAACGTTGGTTTTTTGCTTTAAATAAACCGGATACTTTTGATTGCAAATAAAAGCGGTTTAGTAGTTTAACATTTGTAACAACTCTTTATTTATTTAAATTTATGCAACAACAATTTAAATAGTCACTTAGTGTTTTTATACACGTTTACAAATTCGCATAAATACACACACACTTTATAATGTACAAGTATACACTGGTAATGCAGTTGATGTCTTACTTAACGATGCTTCAAATTAGACTCACGCTTTTTGTGTTCTTACGGCCAATTTATATACACTGCATTACCATCTAGAAAGCTCTATTTCTACAATGTTCTTAAAAATAGAATATTCGAATTCCAGAGCATTCGATGTTAGTCATTAATCATTTACTGTTGCCATACTTACAAATAATGCTCAACTCAAAGCTTTTAATTAATGTTGTATGTTCTACAGCAATGTTAATAATAGCCATAGATTTGTTAAAGTTTGGGAAGCACTGCGGTTGAGATTCATTATAAAACTTTAAACCAGTCGTTAAAATAGTCATATTTAAATTTAAGTACAATTTCGTAACAATATTCTGGTCCTTATAAAATTCTAGAACAATCTAACTATACCCGTTCGTCTTTCAGTCAAATGAACCTGGGGGCCTATAGGGCAGCACCTAAAGGGATGAAATTTTCCCCAAATATTCTCTGCTAATCAAGAATGTTTGGTATTGAAAATGTGAGAAATATGTTCAACCAATAAAAAAAAGATGTAGAACAAAATATACGTCCATCCGACGTTTAAAAACAATAAAAATACGATAGGTATAACGGTAAAACTAGCTGTCATAATAATGAAAGTTAAACAAACTTTTTATCAGTATACCTTAGCAATTCACCATGCAAAGACTTACACCAGAACAACGTTTACGAATCGTGGAAAATGAGCACTTCGGCAAGTCAAATCATTTTAAGCGATAAGGCTTATTTCTGGCTTCACGGGTACGTAAACAAGCAGAATTGTAGTTTTAGGAGACAGCACAATCCATTACATGACGAAAAATTAATATTTGGTGCGGTTTACATGCCGAAGGTGTCATCGGCCCATTTGTCTTTAAATCCGAAATGGCGAACGCTACTGGCAAATGATTCATGTTTTTTTTTATTCCTCATGTCATTGCAAACCATTTGGAGGAGAAATGGTTCCAACATGCCATACAGCACATCACTTTGTTGTGCTAAACGTTTAGTGACCGAATTATCTCAGGAAATGGATCTGTGAATTGATAAGGCCAAAATGTTGTACTACTTTGTGTGGGGGTACGTCAAATCTCTAGTCTATGCTGATAAACCAGCAACGATTGATCATTTAGAAACCAACATTCGACGCACTTTTGACGAAATAAGACCGGGTATGCTCGAAAAAGTTGTGCAAAATTTGAGCTAATAAGGCCAAAATGTTGGCCATTTTATTGAATTTGTTGTGTTTTAATTTTAAAAAAAGTTATATGACACTAAAAAAACACCCCTTACAAGGAGAAATTTACTACAGATATTTTCTTGTAATAGAAAATATAAAATTAACCAAATCGGGTGAACCAGATAAACAAAATGCACAAAAATCGGTGCCAGTATTATATTGTGGATACACGCAGAAAAAAATTATAGTTGGGCAATGTTACTGTAACCATTTAAACATTTGTGCATGGTTACTGTAACTATTTCAACATTTTTAACAATATTATAGTCACAGTAACTATATATATGATTGTGGTAACAATAATATGGTTAATTTACGATTCACATGAATATTTCAACCATATATGTGGTTACAGTAAACATGTATATGTTTGTGACAACCATTTATATCGGTATACTTTAAGGTGGGCGTTACAAACATCAGCACAAACGCATAATACCCTTCCCATTATCGTGGCGTAGGGATACAAATCGGCATCACTTTTTGTTGCAGAAAACTTAGTATGAATTTTTTAACTGAAAAATTGTATGTCTTGTGTTACAAAACATTTATTTAGATAGATATCCAACTCAAGCCCTCTAAGAGACAACAAGGCTCTTCAAGGAAAAGGCATAAGCTTTCATTTGAGAAAAAAAGCCCCATTTTTGAAAAAAGTTAAAAAAGTTTTTCGGAAAAAAAAATTTTAAATTTTTTTCCGAAGAATTGAAGAAATAGCTATTTAAACTATTTCGGACACATTTTGCTAAGTTACATGAATGAAAAAAACACCTGTTTGGCCAAAAAACTAACCTTGGTACAAATTTCTGCCCGATCTTGACATCAAATCCCCCATATACAGTGACGGACAAAACTGTTCACGAAACTATACTAAAATTTATATATATTGAAAATTTTTTAAATTTCAACTTGGAAACTGCATTAAACTATTAGATGGCAAAATACATTTTATTATTACACTATGACAGCTCCTTTTGAAAAGTACAGTTAGTTTTTACTTTGATATTAGTTTAACTTTAAAAGTCTTAGTAAATTTTAACTTTTGGTAGAGTTTTTTTTTTTTTAAAGTAAGTAGATTACTGCTTAAAAATAAGAGTAAATAAACATGTAAAAACATATCATAAATTAATTTTTACTTAGTTTTTTTTGGGATGGCCAAAGCTAAAGCAGCACTTTTAAAACAAAACGTAATAAAAAAATTTGAAGAAGGAGTCTCATATCGCGAGTTTGCAAAAAAAATATAACGTATCCGTAGGATTTATGTGTAAAATAAAACAAAAAAGTAATATGCACATCATAAGCAATCAAGCAGGTTGCCCAAAAAAGCAGACTGTCGCGAAGCTAGACGATTAATCGTTACTGATGCAGTCAATACGGCATTTGAGGTCCTAAAAATACTGAATGAAGAGTATAATTTAGATGTTAGTACCAAGACCGTTCGTAGAAGCTTAAAATCGAGTGGATTATCGGCCAGAGCAAAAGCCAAAAAACCACTTTTAAGTGAAAACAACCGCAGAAGACCGTTGGAGTTTGCAAAAAAATACGAAAAATACTCGGTTGAAGATTGGATGCGTGTAACGTGGTCAGATGAGACAAAAATTAATTGAATCGGGTCAGACGGACAGCAGTGGACAAAAGTGTTGGATTAAAAGAGCGAAATTTTTGTCAGACTTTAAAATTCGGTGGGGGATGCTTGATGGCTTGGGGTTGTTTTCGCAGAAACCAGCTTGGAGTTCTTCGTCGAATCAGAGGAAAAATGTGTGCCACGGACTATATAACTATTCTCGAAGACTCATACATTACCAGTCTAGACATATTCGGTTTAGATCAAGGACAGGATGACTTTCCACCTAAGACCGTAGGAACTCTGGGAGCGTGCCATTAAAACTTGGGAAGAAATTGATCCGAAAATGCTAACAAATCTTGTAAAAAGTATGCCAAAAAGAGTTAGGGCAGTAAAACAAACACATGGAGGACACACCAAATATTAGGATCCAATAGACGACGAGTTCACCAACTGCCGTCATATTTGTTCACGTCTAGAACTCTACATTAATATCTGTTTGAACATTATTGATATAGATCTTTTATAAGTTATCTTATTTTTAAGTTCTGTAGTTGTTATTGAATTAATATAGCTTGAAAAGTTTAAATAAAAGTAAATGAAATAAAAACATCTGGCATATTTTGTTAATATTAATAATTTTGTGAACAATTTTGTCCCTTACTGTATGTAACTTATTTCTACTGAATTGGAACACCAAAATTGATGCTAGTTAAAGTAATTTTCAGAAGTGGGCCTTATATGGGAGCTAACTAATTATGGACCGATCTCCACAAAATTGTTTGGTGCGAGTTAGGCTTATATAAAACTTATTTGTACTGAATTTGGTTTGGATATCTATATAACTAAGATATTTATGAGAGCTTAACTATTGTCAGATGAGCAATCGTATGGGAGCTAGGAGAAATAATGGCTTCGTCCAAATTTTATCGAATTTTCTTTGAAATTGAGACCTGTAGTTTAATTTCCAGGTTTACACGAACGAACAGACGGACAGACGGACAGATTGGTATACTTTAAGGTGGGTATTGACAATATTATTGCACGTTACAAACATCAGCACTAACCCAATAGACCCTCCACACTATCGTGCTGTAGGGTGCAAAAAGTTGAGGAAATAAAAAGAGCTTTTCTTTGCTCATTCAAAATACAGACCGACAATATTTTACAATTAGGTGCATTAACATAATTGAAACAACTTAACAGTGTATTGTAGGCAAGGTTGGCTTCGGATTCAAACCGGTATTTTCTTTATTTCGCTAAAGATATTTTAATTATAACGATGATTTCGGTATGTGTATTTTAATTTTTTAAAATTATAGATTTTTATAAATATTTATAGAATAGCGTTAACGGTAGCCAACCTAGTTTATTTTGCGAGAAGCTAAAGTTTATAAGCTACGAACCCTAAAAAGTATTTTTAATATATAAGGTGGCGCAAAAGTAATCTTCCGATGTTTTTTGGCTGTAATTAAAAAAAAATTAAAAACTTTGATAGTCAGCAATATTCTGCGTTCTGTAGCAGTGTAGCGTAACATTGTTTATTAACGTGTATTTCGCATGTGTTTACTACACAAATGTCAAAACAGAACTGACATTAGGGGCCAATCGGAAAATTTATAGCATATTCTGATAGGAGGATTACTTTTGCGCCACCTTGTATTTATGTTATTGCTGAACCCCTTCTATAGTTGTACATATTTTTAAGGTGGACACTCTTTTAGTTTATGTGTTTTATTTTTGGGCAAAAAAAATAAAAATTATGATAAAATAATGCAGTACATAATAACAGTGATAAATTTCATTAAAATCTGAGATAACAAATCAGAGAAATTATGTTTTCAGTCCGCTTTGGGTTGGATTCTCCCATATTTATTACCATTGTTATAGGTAGGGTATCATATAGTTGATCATGCCTTACATTCTTACTTGTTTAAGTCAAATTACCACTATTTCAAAAAATTAAATCGTTATTTTTGACTTTGGCATTTGCACTTTATAACTTTTGCTAAAATAAAATTAGCAACAAAGCAAAGAAAAGAATTTATTTTATAATAATGTCATATATTTTTATTACAAAACAAATTTAACCCTTTTTTCATGACTACACCCCAACTACAAATTATGTATGTGTTTGTATGCTCTAAAACTAACACTTTTCTTAAAAAGTTGACAACAGAAACTTTCATTCTTCGGCTTATTTATGTGGATATAGCCAAGTCTATGTCTATGTTTCACATAATAAATATACATATGTATATACATTTAACTAAAGGCTTATTATAGAAAAATATATACATACTATGTATGTATATTTTCCCATTTAGTTTTTTTTTTTCATTTCTTATAACTATATACAGTGCATTTCCTTTAGCCTTTATTATGTACTGTCTTTAAATTTCTACGTACTTCCTTTTTCTTAGTCTGCTGTTTCTTGTTTCCTATCAGCAGACTTCTGGTGATAAGAAGGAAGTTTGGAGGGTGGGCCTATAACTCATCACCCTTCATTATTCTTACATTTAAGTTTGTTTTATGTTCATCCTTAGTTACGGGTGCGAAACAGTTGGTCCGGGAGTCAGTCACTCAGACTGTTTTGTCTTTACAATTCATTTGGTAAATTGAAATTTTAGTCACGATTTAGTGTTTTTTTCTTGGCAAAAAAAAAAAATTGTTTTTTTGATCATACAGATTTTCACATCACGTCCATTCGTGAAGTTTTTCGACAGTATTCAGCAGTATGTGTAAGTGTGAGTAACACACATACTTGTAAATATTTCTGTATGTCTGTATTCGTATAAGTTGTGTTGACGCCATCATTGCATTGTCAATGTGGAGAAAGAAAGAAGTGTTTGTTCAGCATTCAGCATCTTCATTTTACGCATTGTAAAATAAAGTTCAACATTTTGCCTTTTTTTCCTACTACTTGTGTTATTTTTTTGAAAACTCATGCCTTTTCTGTTTTCTGGGTAAAGGGCTTCCACCCCAAAAAATTAAAAAAAAAAAAAAGTACCAACAAGTTCTGTATGTCTTTGCAAAAAGTTTGCCCAAAAGTTCCTTCTCCATTCCCTTTTCTCCACTTCAATTCTGTTTAAATTCATTTTACTTATTCCGCATACATAATCAATGTCTGCCAAAAAAAAATGGCAAAATATACAAAAAGACATGAATGTTGTTAAAATTAACAAAACATTAATTTTTATACTTTAACTTATGAAATTGTTCTGTTGAGTTTATATTTAAAAAAAAAAAAAAAGTGTCGTTACTTATTCATATTGTCTTGATAAGAGCACATTTTCTCAGAACAAATGATTATTTAATCGAGCCTGTGTTATTTTCTTAAATTAGATTACAATTTCCGAGAACTCAAAAAGATTTTATGCGAACATTGTGATTTGACTGGAAATTGATTAAATCAAAAGGAAATAATGGCCGTAAATAGCTAAGGAATATTCTTTTAATTTTAAAGAATTTTCTTTTTTTAATATTGAACAAGGTCTTAATGCCATGCACTTTACTCACATTTTTGCTGAAATACCATTCCAGGGAACGATAATAAATAGCATTCTTAGAACTAGTGATGTCGCAACAGCTGTACCATACAAATTGAAATGCTGCTTGAATTATTACTTGAATTATTTAACTTGAAAAATGGATCCATTATGATAACCCAACGCGTAAGGTATCGTATGTGAAGCCCTACCAACCAGCGGAATCAATGCAAAAGTCAAATATCAAAATAATACTATTTATTATGAATAGCTGTGATCTGACAAGACCATCACATCGTTTAAAGCGATCATTGGTTGAAAAACGCCCAGAATAACTATGCGACCAGAAATGAAACCGTATTTAGAAAGTATTTAGAATGAAGTGGTTGGGAAGTTTTGCTTCACCAGCTATATAGTCCAGAGTATGCCCCGTCCGACTACTATTTGTTTCGATCGATGCTGAATGCTCTTTCTGGGAACATAGTATCCGATATTTTCTTGATTCGTTCTTGGCCACAAAAGATGAGCAGTTCTTTTGGCTCGGAATTCATATGTTGCCAGAAAGATGGAAAAAGCTCATACCCAACAATGAATAAATTTATATTGTACAAATGTTTCAAAATAACAGCAAACCATAGAGAAACATAAAGCGGAAACTAGAAAAAAACTCAAACAAACAATTACTCAAAAAATTTACACATACGAA
Organism: Calliphora vomitoria; assembly: GCA_942486065.2. Taxonomy (NCBI): domain Eukaryota; kingdom Metazoa; phylum Arthropoda; class Insecta; order Diptera; family Calliphoridae; genus Calliphora; species Calliphora vomitoria. Next base: position 107,498,094 of record OW818030.2, on the reverse strand, counting down.
TGTTGTATTTGTTTTCACATAGTTTGTTTTACTAATACATTCTCAGCACTTAGGTTTTTGACAACTGAGTTAGGTCTTCGACAGGAGAATTTCCAATCTATGTGTATTTATCTATGCAGCAAACTTTTGAAAAAATCCTACATTTTTAAGTCATACATACAATAATACCCTAAGCTGAGTAAATGAGTGATTTTCGGAAGTGGGCCTTATATGGCAGCTATGATCAATTATAAACCGAACGCCATGAGATTACTTATTTCTGTTGCATTCTATGTGGATACCAAAATTTTTAAGAGATTTATACTCGTTAGAGTGATTTTCGGAAGTGGGCCTTATATGGGTGCTATGGCTAATTACGGACCGGTCATCATAAAATTAGGTGATATACTTCCGTATATATAAAATTTATTTGGAAAGAAATTTATGTAAATATCTATACAAATTTGACATTTGTGTGGGGCAAAGGTGAAATCGAAATATCTTCATAATCGATCGGTATAAGGTGGGTGTTAGACTAATATTTTTGGTTGTTACAAATGCTCCCCACTATGGTGGTGTAGGGTACAACAAGTATGAATGTGTAGTCGAGCTTTCCCGATCATATAATACCATACACAATCATGTGCAGACTCTGGGTGTAAATTTTGTGTTTGTTTAACCTTCGCTTTCAGCTGGGTGTAAATTTTGTGTTTGTTTAACCTTCGCTTTCATGAAGACATTTTTGTACGTGAACTCATGGTAGCTACCTGGGTAGATACTGACTTTATACATTCAATTTATGTAAAGCAATTTATGTTTTTACACATTTTTTTATCAAAATATCTAATACATATTATAAGAAGTAGTTTTACTGCCATCTATGCATTGCGATTCAGCTATTTCGGGTACAAAACGGAAGCATGAAATCATTCAATTTTACAATAAAACTAAAGGAGGCAAAATTGTAGAAAAAATTATGTCGAAATACTCAACCAAAAGAGCAACAAGACGTTGGACTGTGGGGATGTTTTTTCATTTATTCGATACTTCAGCCCTAGCAACTTACATTATTTATGACAAAAACAGCACACAAAGCATAGTTAAAAAGTCTGGACGTAAATTATTCTTGAACTCCTTGGGTACAAATCTTTGCATCTTAAAATAAAATCTCGAGCCGAAATACCGATGGTAGTTAGTAAGTTGTTTATTAAGACAGCAATGGAATATATTTTAGATAAGCTTTTGAACAATTTTTGATGACAGTATAAACTAAAGCAAAAGGGTGGTTGCTACAGAGAGTCTAAAAGGAAGAGATCTACTTGCCAAGAATGCATCAAATGTAAAAAGCTAATATGTGCTCAGCATTGCCTTATACAAATGAAGTGCCAAAACTGCTATAAGGACTCAAGTTCAGAAAAATGCGGCTTACGAAGAAAATGTGTTTAGTAACAAAAACAATATAAATTAACATGAAATTGAATGTATCTACCACGGTATATATTTATAATGCCGTATACACAAATACAAAGGTTTCCTGGTGATCTGACCTAAACAACCAGTGAAATGCGCATAGGAACTAGCTTATCCCCCAACAATAAATTTCATTGAATTTGTCAGTAAAATTGGGAATTTTGCATATGAAAATATTACTAAAATACTAACATAATCTTACTTTAAATTGTTTATTTTCTAAAAAGTGAGCAAATTTTGATAACTGCGCTGAATGCAATTTTAAAGCTGATAAAAACTGTGTAAGTTATTAACAACTGAAGATCAAAATATCTACCTCGGTAGATACTATGAAAGCGAAGGTTAACATGTAATATCTTTACAAAACTCAGCATAAATAAGTTTTATTAAAAATTTTCCAGATTTTGTGAGGATCGGTGCGTTATTGGTCCGGGAAATTACTTTAAGGCAATAAATTTCTTGTTAATATACAGTATCGGCCATAACTAAAGCATTTTTTTCATACTATATTTTTTTTATAAAAACAAAGTTTTAAATTTCTATTATGTATTATTTTCAATTGCTTTTAAAGTTAATCTTTCTATAAGAGGTAACTTTAAATCAAAAAATATTTGAAGCTAGAAAATAAAACGTACAAAACTAACATTTTTTTAAATTTATATTTTGTTGTAAATCCTTTGTTTTGATTGACACCAGCACACCTCTTAGACATAGAATATATTAAGTTTTTTATGGTGTCTTGCGATATTCCTTCCCAGGCTATAATAACGACTTGAAATAAATCGTGAAAATTGCTGATCCTTATTTCGGCAATTTTCACGATTTATTTTCATATAAACAAATTCCCATAAGTTGGCAATAGAATTAAAATCGGGAGATTGAGCAGACCAATGAAGAACTTGAATCTTATTGCTCTGTATCCAAGTCTTACAAACTTTGGAGGTGTGCTTAGGATCGTTATCCTGTTGGAATCTCCTTATAAGTCGCATCTCTTCACTGACATAGGACAACATTACATCTTTCAATATATCACGATACATGAACCGATCCATAATCTCATTAACTTTATGAATTGACCCAAATCCTTGACCAGAAAAGCAACCGCAGGCCATTACAATGCCCCCCTCCATGTTTAATTGTTCCTATGCAATACTTAGAATTCAGTATTTTTCCTTTTCGTCTGCGTACACGAATTATTCAATCAGAACTTTTTAATTTGAATTTGGATTCGTCAAAGAACAGTACTGTCTTCCATTTTTGGACACTCCAGTTAATGTGGGCTTTGGCAAGCTCCAGTCTAGCTTTATTGTTCTTAGCTGACATAAACGGTTTTTTTGCTGGTCGTCGGGTGAATAATCCTGCTTCTACTGCTCTTCTACGGATTGTTCTTTCGTAAACGCATAATTCTAAACTTGTTCTTACTTGACTAGCTGATGCTGTAGGATCCTTTTGTATTGCTCCTTTGATCAAGGAATCTTCATATCGTGTGGTTTTAAGGGGGCGTCCTCTAGAAAGACCCGGTAAAAAACGATCAGTCTATAAAAACTTTGGAATCAGCCTGGAAATAACTGATCGAAAGTAGAACCATGATATAAAAAAATTACAAAGTAGTTTAATTTATAATTTTTTGAGAAGGGGTTTATTGAAGCTTATTTTATTTGTAAATATTCAGAGAAGCGTTGCCACATTTAGAGAAAGGTTACAATACTCCGAGAAATTTTCAAGGAAATATGTGTAGTAAGTATGTAACAATTCACAATACTGTGTAATTTATCTTCAAAATAAACCAAAAAACGGATTAATCTAAAACAGCGAAAGGCATTGAGCTCTCAAATGAGCTCTCTTGTTTTTGTTTTCACATGTACGGAAGCACATACATTGTATAAAAACAATCAAAACCAGTCAGTCTCGCATGAGCATTGATAGAAGCAGGTTGTTTTACGCTTTTCGCTTTTTATGCTTGTTTATTTCAGTAATTGTTTTTGTTTTTTTCTCAACTTTTTACTCAACTCATACAACTGCAATATTTAAAAACTGTAGTGGTGTGAGTTTGCCTTTCGCTTAGATTCTAAAACGTTTGGCTTTACATCACATAGGTCATGAAAATGAAGAGCTATCCGAAGATAATAAAACCTTTTTCCATCAGACTTTAAAAAATTGATGGTTTTAAATTTATTCGAGGAATAATCGTTGTAACGTTGCCCCAATTGTTGCATCAAAAGGATTTTGTGATCGACTTACTTTTAAAGAACTAATCTGTGCTACAAACTTGCCACTGCAGTCTTTGCTGGAACTATTTTATGTGTTGGCTAAAGATTTGGGAGAAGACTTTTATTCATATTTCCAACGTGTCCTAGATTGATTAATATGTTTGCTCAATACACACGATGGTGACCAATTGGAATGGACTTTTAGTGTGTTTGGCTAATCTATATAAGGGTTTTAAGCCTTATTTGAAACGCAATATAGGCGTCTTCAATTGTATATTACACATGCTGAACGAGAGACGATATGAAGAACATGTTAGCAATTTTGCCGTTGAACGTTTTTCATTTATTGCTCGGGATGTGCGTGACTATGGCAAATTCCTAGATTTTATATTAGAAACTATAGAAGGTGAACAAGTTGATAGTGTGTAGGGCTGTGGGCGTTTATTGTTCGAGATAATGCGCGGCGTATTCCATTGCCGAAGACTTTTTGCAGTTTATTTTCGAATAAAAGTAGCATTAAAATTACTTTTAATGATGGAAAGCACACAAAATAAATTCCTAATATATAAAGTAGAGTTAATTTCAAAAATTTGATTTGCGGGTATCATAATTGCGTAAATAAAAATAATGGCGTCCTTTTTTTGGAAATTTTCACTCCTTGTGGTGGTTTAACGCACCTATGACGCGGATTTTGAGCTCATTTTTCGAGCTCAGAGTCAATTATGCAGCTAAAATTAATACAATGGACGTTTTTTTAAATTTGTTTTGTTCACCGATTTTGCCCATATTCAATGCAAAACTCGTTGGATGGACGGATATTTTGTTCTCAAAATATCTTTTTGGTTGGGAATATTTCTGGAAAAATTCCAAATTCCCTCTAAGCCCTTCCCTCTTTCATATCCCTATATACTATATATACATTTGTGGGTCTACGATCAGTATTTCTATGTGATGCAATCGGACTAAAATTTATTCATTCCCCCTTATCTTCTTTTTCTGGTATAACAATAAATTTTATTTTCTAGTTCATATACATAAATGTTTTTAGCAAAACTTTAAAATTTTACAATGCGGTAAGCTTTTGCTTTTCCTCTCCTAATGTATATGTATCTTCTAAAATCCTTAAAACCATTTTGTTTAGTTATGGTTTGTTTATCGTCTTTAATAGTTCTTTTGTTTATCTAAACATTTTTTATTGTTAAAAAAATAACTACTGCACCATTAGAGGGTTAAAAGCTAAGCTGTGAATAGTAGTATTTTCAGATGGTTTTTTGTTTTTAAACATAAAACCAACAATACTCGACAATAACTAACGCATTTTTTAGTTTTTAAAACTCATAGTTATTGTTCAGCTCTTATTGTTTTTTTTATAGCACAAATACAGACACAAATTGTACGTAGTGTCATGGTTGAATTTACGCTTCGGAAGAAAAAGAGAGAAACCTCCCTGACATTTAACAGGAAAAACAAGTACTATAAACAAACACAAATATGACCAACTCTAAAGCAATAACTACGAGAATAACAATTGCGAAATATTTCAAAAGGACTGTCATCAGTTAAACTAGGGGGATGAGATTTAAGCAAAACTTTTTGTCAAGGGGATATAAGACTAATTCATATTCTCTAAAAGGCTTTGAAAAATCCTGTTCATTATTATGTTCAATCTCTTCGTTCAGTATATATGTATATTAGGGTTTTCCTTTATTGCTCTTTTTTGATTTTCGATGACCTTTGGAGGTATGTTCTCCATCATTTAGCAAAATCGAAATAATTTTAACTTGAAAATTAGAAATTTCAAATCGGTGCCCACGCAAACTTATAAAGACTGAGATCGAAAAAATCTTAACATACATATATATTAATAAAATGTCTTGTATGTTTTAAACCTGAATTTACTTTAAATTTTCGTACCAAATAGTCCGAGTACTGAGCTAAACGGACTGCTTTCTACCGGATGTCTTTTAAAAATGCTTTCTATTTATTGGCTTTACAAACATCGTGTGGACCATTCCTCTACATGAACCAGGTTTTCAATTAACGGACAAGTTTTCCCGATACTCTTTAAAAATATTGGAATCAGTTTGACGGATTAATTTCCATTTTAGTGCTGTCATTATAAATACTAAACATTATGTTATATTTTTCTTAAGTTTCATCAAAATCGGCCCAAAAATAAATAACATTTCGCAACCTTTAAATTAGAAATTCCAAATATTGAAAAATATGACCTTTGACCTTCACGATTTAAGGTTTAACGTTTTCCAATTTTAGTAAAACTTTCAGAGTATATTTAGAATTATCTGGACTGTAATATTGTGAATAGGTATTACTTAAAATTCGGAACAGTATGGAAATTGAGCTCGTTCGGAAAAAAATATCACCAAAAAATTAGTTTTTCTCGAAAATCGCAAAATTTAGATCGCAGGTACGGAAAAACAATAGGAGGTTGTGTCATACTTTTTTCATATTTTTATTCTCAATAAATCCCAATGAGATGATCAAAAAATTCTGAAATTTATTTAACAAAATTTGGAAAAATTTAAAAATGGAGTTTTGAAACTGTCGTTAAGAAAAATTTATTTTTTGGGCATACCTGTGCCAAGGGCCACCCTAATATACAGTATTGGCCATAACTAAAGCACCCCCTCAATGGATTTTTTCATATCATAATTTTTTTGGATAAAAAAGGTTTTTTCGGGATGTATGTTGTATATATTTTATTAATTTATATTGTTAATGTTCATATTGTGTTCATTTAGGAAAGGATAATTTTATGAACAACTAATTTAAAATGATAAAACATACAAAAACACAAAACGCGACGGACAAATCAAAAGCACCCCCTTATAAGATGTTTAAAAATTTGACTATGCTACTGCATATTTGCAATGTCAGTTAACGGGACTCACAACGGATGCATTTAAAAATTCCAGAAGATAAAAATAAAAGAAGGCGTAGTCTGTATAAGTTAAGTTTTATACAGTTTATTGTGAAAAAACAATGGATGCCAAGGAACAAGTACTCCAGTGAATTTAAAATTAAATTTATTGAAGACTGGAAGCCGGGCTTATCAAGGCATGAATTGAGTTAACAATATTCAATTAACAGATCAGTTATTTCCCAGCTGATTGCAAAGTTTTTGCAGACTGGTCGAATATCACCGGGGCATTCTGGAGGACGTCCTCATAAAACCACACGTTATGATGATTCTTTGATCAAAGGAGCAATGCAAAAAGATCCAACATCATCTGCTAGTCAAGTAAGAACAAGTTTATGATTATGCGTTAGCGAAAGAACAATCCGTAGAAGAGCAGTAGAAGCACGATTATTCAACCGATGACCAGCAAAAAAACCAAAGCCCACATCAACTGGAGTGTCCAAAAATGGAAGACAGTACTCTTCTCTGACGAATTCAAATACAAATTAAAAAGTTCCTATGGAATAAGGCGCGTACGCAGACGAAAAGAAGAAAGACTGAATTCTAAGTATTGCAAAGGAACAATTAAACATGGAGGGGGCAATGTAAACGTCTGGGGTTGCTTTTCTGGTTAAGGAATTGGGCCAATTCATAAAGTTAATGGGATTATGGATCAGTTCATGTAAAGATGTATGGAAAGATGTAATGTTGCCTTATGCCAGTGAAAAGAATCCACTTATAGATAGGTTCCAACACGATAACGATCCTAAGCACACCTCCAAAGTGTGTAAGACTTGGCTACAGAGCAATAATATTCAAGTTCTTCATTGGCCTGCACAATCTCCCGATCTCAATCCTATTGAGAACTCATGGGAGATTGATAATATGAAAATAAATAGTGAAAATTGCAGAAATAAGGATCGGCAGTTTTCACGATAAATTTCAAGGCGTTATTATATCCTGGGAAGGAATATCGCAAGACACCATAAAAAAACTTAATATCTTCTATGCCTAAGAGATGTGCTTGTGTCATCCAAAAGAAAGGATTTGCAACAAAATACAAATTAAAATAAGTAAGAAAGTATGGTCGGTCAAGCCCGACCATATAATACCCTACACTAAGTAAATGAGCAAAAACATTTTTCTTTCAAAATTTCAATAATTTATATTCGTAAACGATTTTCGGAAGTGGGCCTTATATGGGAGCTATGACCAATTATGGACCGATCACCATGAAATTAAGTAGTGTGATTAATGTCTGCATGAAAGTTATTTATGTTGCATTTTATGTGTATACCAACATTTTTAAGAGATTTATGCTCGTTAAAGTGATTATCGGAAGCAGCCCTTATATGGGAGCTATGACCAATTATGGACCGATCACCATGAAATTAAGTGGTGTGATTAATGTCAATATGAAAATTGTTTATGTTGCATTTTATGTGTATACCAACATTTTTAAGAGATTTATGCTCGTTAAAGTGATTATCGGAAGCAGGCTTTATATGGGAGCTATGACCAATTATGGACTGATCACCATGAAATTAAGTGGCGTGATTAGTATCTGTATGAAAGTTGTTTATGTTGCATTTTATGTGTATACCAACATTTTTAAGAGATTTATGCTCGTTAAAGTGATTATCGGAAGCAGGCCTTATATGGGACCTATGACTAATTATGGACCGATCATAATAAAATTTGGCGACATGAATTTCGTATATATAAAACTTATTTGGAGAAAAACTTGTGTAGATACATATATAAATTAAACATTTATGACCGATAAAGTCCAATTTCGGGAGGACATTTGTATGGGGGCTAGGTGAAATAATAAACCGATTTCAGCCAGTTTCAATAGGCTTGGTCCTTGGGCAGAAGAAATGATATGTACTAAATTTTATCGAAATATCTTCAAGATTGCGACCTGTACTCTGCGCACAAAGTTTACATGGACAACCAGCCAGCCAGACGGACGGACGGACATCGTTTAATCGACTCAGAAAGTGATTCTGAGTCGATCGGTATACTTTAAGGTGGGTGCTAGACTAATATTTTTGGGCGTTACAAACATCTGCACAAATCCAATATACCCTCCCCACTATGGTGGTGTAGGGTATAAAATTTTGTATATTATATCCATGAAGGGGTGCTTTAGTTTTGTCCGTTTTCTTTTCCAGCTTTAAATATCTTTTGATTTAATAATACCTCTTATAGAAAGATTAACTATAAAATTATTTGTTTATCAATAGTAAATATATTAACAATTGAAAATAGTACATAATAAAAATTTAAAACTTAGTTTTTATACAAATAAATATAATATGAAAAAAATTCACTGAGGGAGTGCTTTAGTTATGGCCAATACTGTACATATTATACATCAGCGTATAGGAAATTGTATTTTGTTTTCAAAAATGTATAAAATCTTTTAGAATTAAAAAATTTCTGCAAAAATATGAGAATACAAAATGTTAAATGATTTTTTTTGGAAAATTTTTGTTTATGAATAGTTTTCAATGAAATTTTACAGTTATATAGACATTTTTGATAAAAATGCAAAAATGAAAAATAAATTTGTGACTTGTAATTAAAAATCCCACAATTCCCAAAAAAAAAATTTTAAAAATTTAAAAAATGTTATTTTTTATATTTTTTTACAAAATATTTAAGAACATATTGGAGCATACAAAAGAGTTTTTAGTTTTTTGAAAGCAGCTATGTGATAAGAGAAAATTTGGCATAAATTTGAAATTTACGTAAAAAATAGGTCTACTTCGGAAGGCTCGCAGTAATACACATTTTGGAATTACTGTTCTTTCTAAAATGTTACCCTTAAAAAAATATATAAACATTATTTATTTTGTTTTTATTATCTGTATAACTAAACATTAATGTAAGTAATTTTTTTGCAAAAACTATTTTTTTTTAAATTTGTTTAAATGCACATAGCTTTTGACTCAGTACAGATTTTTAAATTGTATTTTAGTTGTTAATTGAAAAATATATATTTGAAAAAAAATCGGGACAGATTTGGATCAGCTATTAGGTAGATAACAAGACTGAAACTTTAATTTTCAAATGCGAATATCTCGTAAACTACACTGAGAAAACAGATTCGTAGTAACTACCGAATTTGTTGGCAATCGAATGATGCTGTCTTAGTGACCGAATTTTACAGTTGTGTCTACAAAACAAATGGTAATAAAAGTTTGATTTTGTTCAACCGAAATTCTTCTTCATCAACTGACTTTCTGTTGATAGATCCCAAAAAATCTATGTGTACAATTCGATTAACAACAAATTCGCTTGCTAATATAAGAGATATCCCCCCGCTGCACAGTGTGGTAGATCGCAAATCTAACTGGACAAAATTAATAAATCGCGTTGGTTTCACTCTCACTTATAAATTAAAAAAAAAAAAGAATTCAAATATATAAAGGATTATAAAAAGTCAACTTTTTTTTGCGATGTATTTTGGGAGTTTTTCTTCAAAATTTCTTCAAAAATTTTCTTTAGGAGGTCATAATGAAAAAGTGAAAAAAAATTTATGGCGGTCGTAAAAATGCGCAAAATGTTTTTGATTTACCTTAAAGTGAACACTTGAAAGATGAACCCAACTATGGTTTTACACCAGAAATACTCTACTTAAAAATAGGAAATATTTCAATTGCAACACTTTCTTTTTGGAGGCCATACTGGAAAAGTTAAAAAAAGTGTATGGCAGTCGCAAAAATGCGCAAGATGTTTTTGATTTACCTTAAAGCGAACACTTGAATGATTAATCCGAATATAGTTTTACATCGGAACTATTCGGAATAATCAGCTTTAACTCTACTTGAAAAAAGGAAATATTTTATTTTTTTCACTTTCTGAACTTCTCACAAAAAACATATTTTTATACCCTCCACTACCATAATTGGCGAAATGCTGTCAAACTACATATAAAATATTTCGAATGAAATATATGCGAAATAATTTCGCCAAAGCAGTACTCTGTTCTTATTGTGAAATACATCTGACAACCATATTTTTCCACACGAAATAACATAAGCAGCACTTCTTTCGCACGAAATAAAAACTAACAGCTGCTCATTTTATGCATATACAATTTTTCGCATGAAAAAACCATAATTTTTCGCAAATATGAACAGAGTACTAGGCTTAAGACCCAACAGAGTATATATATTATTGATACTAAGACGATTGAGCTATGTCCGTCTGTCTGTCCGTATGTGTAAAATACGCTCACGTCCAAAACACACAAACAAACTTAGTAAACTCTCAAAAAAAAAATGTTTATTATTGTCCTAAGCAGTTTGGTATGGAAAATCAGCAAAATCGGTACAGTAGGCCCAAAGTTATGCATCAAAATATGAGACTACCTAAAAAAAAAATTGATAATTTTCATATATTTTTTGTTATTTCTATAAATATATTGCAGATAATACCATAAAATTTTACATTCGTTATTTTTATGATAAAAAGACTAACTCTGTTGAAAATTAAAAGAATCGGTCCAAGATTTCTCGTAGCCTCCATACAAATTTTTTTCCGAAATATAGTACTATAGTCATCCATACAAAATTCAGCAAAAATAATTTTCGTGCTAAAAAAAATCACAAAAAATTCACAAGGCTAAATTATTCGTGGATCGGCCAATATTTGACCATAGCCCTCATATAAAGTTCACTTCCGAAAATCATATATACAAAAGTCGCAGCGCCGAATTTTATGAAGATTGGCCTATAATTGGTCATAGCTCCCATATAATGAGCACTTCCGAAAAACACATTAATCTGCATAAATATCTAAAACATATCGATATCAAAACAAAATTATATACAGTTCAGTAATTTGTATCCAGTAATCATACTACTGGATTTTGTGAATATCGGTCCATATTTGACCATAGCTCCCATATAAGGTCCACTTCCGAAAATCACTAAAATCCTCATAAATTTCTTATAAATATAGTTATCAAGTAGAAATTCGAAACAAAAATTTTCAATATATATGAAAATCATTGTACGAAATTTTATGATGATCGGCCCATAATTGGTCATAGCATCCATATAAGAACCACTTCCGGAAAACACATTAGCCTACACAAATATCCAAAAAAATATTTGTACTGAACCAAAATTGTACACCAACAGTAATTTGTATCCAAGAATCATATTACAAGATTTTTTAAATATCGGTTCATAATTAACTATAGTTTTCATATAAGGTCCACTCTTGTGGAATTAAGTTTTATGAATTTTTTATTTATAAATTTTACAAAAATAGCCCTCAAATACTTTGAAATCACATTATATGGCGATAGATCCATAACAGGTCAGCTCCCATATATTGAACCAAAATAATACACAGATCAGTAATTTGAATCCAAAAATCCTACTATTGAATTTTGTGGATATCGGTCCATAATTGGCAACAGCTCCCATATAAGTTGCACTTGCGATAATAACTATAATACCCATAAAACTCTTGTAAAGATGAAATTCAATTAAAATACATAGAAATCACGTTAAAATATTTTATGACGATTGACTCATAATAGGTCATAGCTTCCATATTCCAACCCAAAAATGCATTAACGCATATAAAAATTAATATCGATAAAAAATTCAACAACAATTTGTTACAAGTAGACAGAAATCATACTGCTGGATTTTTTGATTTTGGGTCCATAATTATATATAAGACACATATCTGGAATATTCATTAATCGCGAATATATATTAAAATTTTGTGATAAAACTCATTTCCATATGCAAAATTATGAATTTTGTCTAAATATATTTGTATACCCTTTTTTATACTCTTTTTCATCACTTGTGGTGAATAAGGATAATGTTGTTCCAATCGGGTAATGATAACCAATTATTAGTTATATTATTGTTAAATGTCATACGTTATAATAGGAATAAATGATAAACTCTATTGAAAATGTTAAGAATTTGTAGTTAAAGTATCTTCTACTTAAACTAGTCTTTCTAACAATTGTTATATTATTTCATATATTTATTTAATAGTATTTTAATAACATTGTCTCAATCTTCATAATAGGAGCGCACTTCTAATAACAAATATTGAATATGAATATTAAAGTGTTTATGCCTATGTAACTTCTCCAATTCTCATAATATTTAGGTGGAGGGTATTTAAGATTCGGTAAGGCCGAATATAGTATTCTTACTTGTTTTTAATACTTACAATGGAAATAATTAAATGAAAATTGTAATATATTCCCTTGAAATAATCCTTAATAATAATATAAAAAAATATGACAATAAAATTATCGTAGCCTTTATGATCACAAACCAAATTCACACAACAAATACACTTCTCTTTGAAATCTAAATGTACTTCTTGACAACAACTGACTTTAAAGCTTACTTTTTCCTAATCAGAGCTAAAATGAATTGAGAAGTTCATTAAACGATCAGAAGGAATCTTGACCGAAATTTTTTTTTTTTAATTTTGTCCAGCTAGATTTGTGATTTACCACAGTGTGCACTGTAGTGCTTAAAGCCAAAATTCAAAACTTAAACTCAGCTACTCCTCATCTATAGTGGTGGGAAACTTTATTAAAATCGGACTATCGGTTTAGATGTTACAGATTTATTTCCACATTTTTTTTAATACCCCCCACTGTGCTACATGTGGTATGAGTAATATTTTTCTATAGAGTAATTATGCAAAAACCAGAACAGATCTACTTAAAGTGCCGACATTTTCTATGATCTTTAGGTAGTGCCCTTATCCATAGAAAGATTTAAAACTGAAAATGTGTAGTCTCTGTCCTTAAAATTTCACAAAAATGGGTGTAACTGTAATACGAGTAGCTGCACTGGCAAAATAGTTGTAGCAGTATTGGTAGTAACTACTAGCAACAAATGTCACTTTATGCTGCATGCGTCGCTTCACTTTGGCCACTAAAAGCTTTTTGATTATGAAAAATGTTTCCAACATATGCTACAAATGACTTTTTTCTTTTTTTTTAAATTTGTTTTTTTGTTCATTTCAGTAGCCAATGTTTTTATACTTACAACTCCTGCCGTTATTACACCACTAACTTGGTTAAATTTTCGCATTTTTCTTAAAGTGGTTGGCTGGTTTTTTTTTTTTTGTTGGTGGCTACTGCATGTTGCTGCTGTTTGTTTTAGTTAGTAATTTGTTTTTGTTTCATCTTCAGCAGCTACTGTGCCACAATAAACCATCATAGTTGTAATAGTTCTTGTTGTTATTGTTAGTTTTACTACTTAAAACAACAACAAGAACAACAATCAACAACATAAAGTGGCTAAGAACACATTTAACAAACTATTTGCCCCATTGAAACTGCAGATTTCAATTAAATACTTGTATTTGAAGTTGGTTTTTCTATTTGAATTGCGTGAAAGGGTTTTTTTTTCATAGCAATAATTTAATTAGTTGCAGAAGATTAATGAAGAAAAGGACAGAAGGTTTGATGGGAGGTGATTTCGATAGCTGAAAAAAAGTCACTTAAAGAGTTCTCAAGGTGCTTAGCAATATCCTGGGTAAGCAGTGTAAATTATACTGAAACTATCTTCTTTTAACAGTTTTCTTCCGGTTTTACTACTACGGTATGGTGAAAAGATACAACTATTGCTGGCCTTACTTTAACTTTTACCCTTGTTAAAATACGTTGACAAGCATTGTACCTTGATAATTAATTTCATTTGACGTTCAACTCTACGATTTTCACTTAATTTCTTTTTGTAAAACTTACATTAGATTTTAACTATAAATTGACATTTATCTAAAAACCTTTTTAAAATATCAACCAAAATACCTCAAATACACCCAAACCTCAACTAATATAGTTTAAATATAACAAAATTTAATTAATTAAAATGATTTCTTTTTGCAAATTATATTATATTAAATGAACATACAAAACCCATGCTGCCATTGCAATTAAAAAAAATCTTAAAAACAAGAAGAAAAAAAACTATGCAGATATTCTGTTTAACACACAAACACATTTATAGCCCCACAACACCGACCATTAACATTTATTGGCAGACAAGATAGACATGATTCCAGATTTTTGCCAGCCTTTGATCATTGATGTTGAAAATCATTTGTTTCAGCAAAAAAAAAAACAAAAACATGATAAAACAAGTAAGAAAGTATGGTCGGTCAAGCCCGACCATATAATACCCTACACTAAGAAAATATGCAAAAACCATTTTCTTTCAAAATTTCAATAATTTATATTCGTGAACGATTTTCGGAAGTGGGCCTTATATGGGAGCTATGACCAATTATGGACCGATCACCATGAAATTAAGTAGTGTGATTAATGTCTGTATGAAAGTTATTTATGTTGCATTTTATGTCTATACCAACATTTTTAAGAGATTTATGCTCGTTAAAGTGATTATCGGAAGCAGGCCTTATATGGGAGCTATGACCAATTATGGACCGATCACCATGAAATTAAGTGGTGCACTTAATGTCTGTATGAAAGTTATTTATGTTGCATTTTATGTCTATACCCACATTTTTAAGAGATTTATGCTCGTTAAAGTGATTATCGGATGCAGGCCTTATATGAGAGCTATGACTAATTATGGACCGATCATCAAAAAATTTGGTGACATGAATTTCGTATATATAAAACTTATTTGGAGAAAAACTTGTATAGGTACCTATATAAATTGAACATTTATGACCGATAAAGTCCAATTTCGGGAGGACATTTGTATGGGGGCTAGGCGAAATAATGAACCGATTTCAGTCAGTTTCAATAGGCTTGGTCCTTGGGCAGAAAAAATGATATGTACCAAATTTTATCGAAATATCTTCAAGATTGCGACCTGTACTCTGCGCACAAGCTTTACATGGACAACCAGCCAGCCAGCCAGACGGACGGACGGACGGACGGACATCGTTTAATCGACTCAGAAAGTGATTCTGAGTCGATCGGTATACTTTAAGGTGGGTGTTAGACTAATATTTTTGGGCGTTACAAACATCTGCACAAATCCAATATACCCTCCCCACTATGGTGGTGTAGGGTATAAAATCCAATATACCCTCCCCACTATGGTGGTGTAGGGTATAAACACACAAAATACCAGTAAGAAGAATTGGTCACTTTTCTTTTGCATCCTTGTTGGTTTCTTTGCAGCACAATTTTGCACAATAACTTTTTATGAGGCTCTTAGTATGAGTGCAACATGACTATTAGGGTGACCTTTATTTAGCTTTTTTTGTATTTTGAATGGTTCTATGTTATCTAAACCCAAATGCTAAAAATTAAAGCAAAATCTGATAACGTTTAGAGGTTGCCTGCCTACTTTACTTGAAGTTTCGAATTTTTTGGTCAATATATAGCAATATTTTGAAATAAAAGGTTAGTTTTTGTATTTAATTTACCCCTACATGTTTAAATAGAAACAAGTAAGAAAGTATAGTGGGTCAAATCCGACCCTATGATACCCTACACTGAGTAAATGTGCAAAAAACTTTTTCTCTAAATATTTCAATAATTTATTTTCGTGAGTGATATTCGTAAATTATGGACCGATTGCCATGAAATTAGGTAGCGTGATTTATTTCTATATGAAACTTCTTTCTGTTAAATTTTATTTCGATACCAACTATTGGGGATAGTTTCATCTGGATCCTTCCTAAGAGTGTGCCCGAGCCATTTCTACTTTCTTCTATTAATAATAATTTGGATAGGCTCAATGTTGCATTTTCTATACAGTTCGTCGTTGTTTAAGGACGGAGATCGTGACACACGTTTTTCATTAAAAATTTCAACACAAGATTTTTTTATCAAGTTACCTTTGTAAAACATGTCAGTTATTATATTTAATGTCAATTATATTCATTTCTTGTTAATCTGATTAAAATGAGTGCCCAGAAAAAAATGCGTACTAAAATTATTAATTATTTTGAACAAAACCCAACTAGGTCCTACAAAAAGTTGCCCAAACAATCAAAGGTCAGCTGTCAAACTTTTTCCAATGTTATTAAACAGTACCGGGAGAACTTGTCCGTTGATAGAAAATCTGGTTCAGGTAGAAAGAATGGTTCACATGATGTTTCTAAAGCCAAAAAATAGAAATAATTTTCAAAAGAGCTCCCAACACCTCCGGTAGGAAAGCAGCCCGGTTAGGTCAGTACTCGGACTATTTAGTACGAAAAGTTAAAGCCAATGAAGGTTTAAAAGCATACAAGGCTCAAAAAGTTCCTGACAGGAACTTTGCTAAAAATTTAGAGGCCAAAGACAGAGCTCGGAAATTGAAGTCAAATTTTATACAAAAAATATACCTACTGCATAATGGATGACGAAATGTACGCATGCATCTGGGCGCAGCTTCTGGGTCAATTTTTCTATATTACAGATGCACGAGTGAATGTTTAAGAAAAGTTTAGGACCCAAAAGCAGACACAATTTCCCAAAAAGTTCTTGGTATGGCAAGCAATATGCAGTTGCGGCAAAAAACCAAACATTTGTTACAAAGGGCTCTATAAATACCGAAATTTACATCAAGCAATGTTTACAAAAAAATCGATGTTTCCATTCATCAGACTTCTTAATGTGTCCACCTATTTTTGGCCTGATTTGGCATCTAACACTATGGTAAGAAAGGTCTTGAGCGGTACAAGAACAATAATATGGTATTTGTACCAAGAGAGGCAAATCCTTCAAACTGCCTGGAGCTAAGGCCAGTGGAGAGATAATGGGCTCTTGTTAAAAGAGAATTGAAGAGCACAAAAAAGGTGTCCAAAAGTGTGGTAGATTTTAAACGGAGATGGACAACCTGTTCGAAAAAATTGACAGAAATCACTATAAAAACCATAATGGAAGGGTTTTCGAAAAAGCTTCAAAATCTCATCATTAGAGATTAGAACTTTAAAAATATTTCTTTTTTGTAAATTGTAACAATAATTTCAATCAAATAAATAAAGATTCAAAACTTTAAATTAGTGGTTTCATTTTTACTAACATATATGGGCAATTCCACGAGAATGACTACCACGACTGAAAACCCAGAAACCCTTGAAACTTTTTTTCAAGATGATTTGAATAGGAAAAAACACTAAAATATTACTATGTGTCAGTATTTAAAGCTTATTATAACATTTTATTGGCAAAAATAATAGTTTAAACTGACTATATTCAATTTTTTAATTTAATTGGCGTGTTTTAGGCTAAAATTTCGGTCAAAACTAAGCTCCCAATTAGCATAAAGTGTGAAATGAATTTGACTCTGATTGTTTATTTGCTATTATAAAATTGTTTATTGAAACCGAATGTATATTTTCTATTAATTTTTTTAGTTTTTGTATACATATATTTACAGAATATATATTGTTTTATTATAAGAGAAAAATCTGTCACGTACGGTATGTCACGTACGATATTAAATTTTATTTATTATAACATCATCCAATGATTGTTTTTATTTAAACATGACGGATTGTAAAGGAAAAATATTTGGTTTAGTGTAAGAAATAAAAATAAAACAACGCCTCTCACGATTCGCAAATTTTCGCATATTTCTACATGTACCTCAAAATGACTTCCGTTTTATGTCACGTACGATATACCCTTATTTCGCTATATATTTTGGATAACAATGTTTCGAAAGAACTTTTTATTTTTTTAAAATATAGCACCCTCTGAATGAAACATACAGACTAAATTATTTTTCAGATACTCTTATTTTTGGAAAATCTATTTCACTCTATAGGCATACAAATGTCACGTACGATGACATGGAATTGCCCATATGTATATTAAAAATTATTTGATCTCAGTCCTTATGACATTTGACCACCAGATTTTCAAAATGTAACGCAAGCAGCGATTTGTAAAACCTGGTAGTTTACAATTCAGTGCTATTGTTGTCAGCCACGTATCGCAACTATAAAGCAAAACTGATACAGGATTTTCCAACATGAGGTGTTATTTTGGTATTCAAAGAAAAATGGAATTTTTTGAAATGATCGGATGTTTTTGTCATAATAAAGTGGAAGGTATGCCATTAGTAATGAAAAATAACATCAGTTAAATGGGCACCACGACCACGCTTACAGGACCATATCCTCGATATCCTCACGAATTCTATCTTTGAGGTCTTGAATCGACGCTGGGCTGTTGGAGTAGACCTTATCTTTCACGTGGCCCCAAAGGAAGACGTCGCAAGGTGTTAAATCACAAGATCTCGGTGCCCAATTGTAATCACCTCTTCAAGAGATAACACGGTCCGGAAACTTTTCCCGTAAAAGAGCAATGGTTTCGTTGCTTGTGTGGCACGTAGTGCCGTCTTGTTGAAACTAAACGTTGTCCAGATCAATATCATCCAACTACGACCATAAGATACGGTGTAATGACGTTTGTGGTATGCCCAATTCCAAAGAACGACGAGGAATGGACAAACCTGGGTTTTCTTCAACACTTTGGGCTACAGCAGCAATATCCTCAGTTGTTCTTGAGCGACGTGCAAGGGTTTTATTCTTCAGTTCACTAACTTGTCCCAACAGTTCGAATTTTTCCACCAATTTCTGTATTTCGGTCCGACAAGGTGCTTCACGATGACCCAAAAATGCTTTAGTTTTGCGAACAGTGACTGCAAGATTTTCACCATTTTGTAGTGAATTTCAATGATTTCAATGCGTTGTTGAAGCGTGTATCGTTCCATTTTAAGCAATGGCGTAGTTTCTGCTTGTCAAATGTCAAAGAATAAAAGCTTCAAAAGTGACAGCTACCGAAATACCGAGTGAGTCAAAATAACACCTCTTGTTGGAAAACCCTTTAGAACGTTTGACTTGAATATATTTATTTTAGTATTGACTGATATAATGGTTAATTTCCAAATATCTCGCAGTTGGGAGAACACACTGTGAACGTTTTACCAATCCTATATTCAATGTCTAATTTTGCTGTATTTGTTGATGAAACCATGCCTCCCAGGTAGCAGAATTTGTCAACAAACTCAATCTGTCCATGACCCATGACAAAAGGGTTATTGTTTGCGGTTCTTATTTTCATCGCCTTTGCTTTCCCTGTGTTAATTTTAAGACCAACATTTGCTGAGTGGACAACCAAGTCATCAAGTTTCTATTGCATATCCGAATGTTTAGTGGACAGAAAACAGATGACGTCAGCGTAGTCTAAATCCTCGATATGACTGGTTAAGTTCCATTGGATACCGCATCGGTTAGTTGCCACCGTATTTTCAAGGACATTGTCTATAACAATCAGAAAGAGTAGTGGAGATAGTAGGCATCCTTGTCTTACAACCGCTTGTGGAAGAAATGCTACCGAGAGCCGGTTGCTGTGCAAGACTCTGCAATGGAAGTTATCATACAGAGCTGTTATGAGGTTAATTATGTTGATAACACGCTGTTATTAACATTGCTAACAACTATGACAACATTAACTGTTAGATTATTAATGATACTTCTAGAAGATGGCGATGTGTACATAAATAGTAAAAACGTGTTGTGAGAGAGTCAGTGTATCCTAGATTTTAATCAATAAACAGTTGTTACAAATTGTTAAACTAAGCACTGGTGGCTTTTATTTGCAATTAAAGAAAATAATCTACCATTCATAATAGGTAAAAGCTTAACAATATTTTAATTTTAAATATTTATGGGTAAACGAAATACAAACGATACATTTAATTGGATGTCCACCTCTAGACGTTACCCTTTGTTGTTCAAATTGTTCGCAATTGGTTTTTAAATAACGGAAAACAATTCTGGAGTATGGCCCACCCTATTATGCATGCCTCCCTGAAAGCTGAGTGAATGCAGTCCAAAAACGAAAACAATGCTTAAAAAAAAAATTGTGGAAAAAAATAGAACAATGGACACGATTGGAATGAGACGAAATAAAGTGGAAAAAAGTGTGTATACGAACGAAATGTAAAATTGTAATCAAGTTGGGTGATTGCGGTGTTGGCAGAGATTTGAAGGAGTGTTAGAAGATGTTCTGAAATAGAAGATTATACATAAATTTTTATTTTCATTTTTCGTACAGGTTCGAACAAATTGTCCTAATACAGCTTTAGTGAGCATACAGCTCAACAATTTGGAAGGGAAAAACGTAACATTTCTTCACCGTTTTTTGGTTTTGTTGATCCGCGCCTAGCTCCATATGACGTGTAAAGTTGGCCTTATTAGATTCAAGTGTAGGACACAGACAATGGGGATGGCAAACAGTCTACTTCTAAATGTTTATTAACGGCTTTAAAAGGGAGATTCAGCAATTTTGTATAGAATTTAAAGTTTCCAGAGATCTTAACGATTAATGTGAAATCCTTTAATGATTGGCTCTCTGAACTGAATACCATGGTATCCCAATTTTATAGACACAAGAATGAGGAATTTTATTGTAACATTGCCTCAGATTCATCCACAATGCAATTTCATTTCAAGAAAACATTCTTTCAATTTACTGCCTGTCTCAATAAAGGACACAGTGAGGCTTATGAACAATTTCATTTATAGAAAAACTACACAGAAATATGTTGAGATAAAAGAAAGAAGAAAACGAGATGAAAACCAAAGAATGATGTAGAAAAAACATTTTTAATGAATGGCAATTAAAAGCACTCGTATCTTGGTAATAAAAATTTAAAAATTAAAAACACTAAATGGCCTACACTAAGCAAGGGTCACGTAAATACAAACATTGGTGACAAATTGGGAATAACACTTAATAAATTTCAAATTAAATGCACAACAAACATACACAAAACCTGATTCTAAGAAGGAAGTCACCATATTAAAGTAATGTCTACTGTAAGGGAGCATGTTTTAAATATAATCATTTATTCCCTTACACAACTGCTTCCAAGAAGCTCTTTTTATACAATGCATGTATAAAAAGCGAATTTTTTTCTGGAATATATTTTTTTTATACTAAAACTAAGACCATTCTTTATAAAAATCCACTAATCTCTCAACAATTATAAAAGTAATGCTGATTTAAATAAACTCATAACAAATTTTTTTTTCCACAAAATTTTTTTTTTTTTAATTTACTAATTTCCCTTCAATATTAAGTTATATAGTGTATCTAACAAACTATATATGCCGCTTTCTCGTATTTTTTCATACTATTACTTATTATATTTATACATAAATATATGTATGTCTTAACAAAAAAACCTTGTCCATCAGAGAGTTAGTAAAGTATTCAAGCACAAAAATCCAACTGAACAAAAAACGAACAGGATTATAAAACTTTTCTTGTTCATTTTCAATTTCAACATCAATTATGTGCATAATATGGCCACCTAAAAAAATAAAAAAAAAACTGCTCGAAAAATTCAATCAAATTAATGAAAGCAATAAAAAGATGGAGATTTTTATAATTAATAATATATTCGGTAAAGGCAATAAAAATCATTTTAGAACAAATAACTTTAATAATACTCATGGTTGATTAAGCAATGTTATACAAATAAATTTTAATTGTAGCATCATTGTGCATGAACATTCAAACTAGCAATGTTGTCAGAACATATTCAGGAATACATAATAGAAATATAATTTTAAATCTTTTTATTTATAAATTTATAATATTAAATAAAATAAATGTATATAAAATTATAAACTAACTACCAGTACATAATTTTTAAATAGTAATAGAGGAGGATTTTGTTTTTCATTATGTAAAATGTAATAGAAGATAGGTGGCATCAATAGATTTTAAAGAAACGAGGTATGTATTAGATATACTTGGCTTAATTTAACTTATAAATTAAACTTCCCCCAACAAATAATTACTTCAGACTAAAGGTAGGTTCACACATGGCAAATATTTGACGAAAAAGACGTAACCAGTAAATAAAATATATTTGAATTCTTTTATTAATTTCAAATACTTATTTTACTTAAGATGATTCAAAACAAACAATTTAGTTTTATTTTATTTGATGCTGATTGATCTTACAAATCATTTGTAAGAGTAAACACGTCAAACAATTTTGTGGTAAAAAAAGTGGTTACCATATCTTAAGTGAAATATAGAACACCTAGTAATCTTTTGTCAAAAATTTTAATAAAACATTGATTTTACAAATTGTAAGATTTATAAAAGCTTCGATATGAATCTTTGTAGCAAAATTGCATTTAGAAGTTAGTTAAAATTTGCAAAGAAAAATCTAGCTAGACTTTCTTTAAACTTCAACTTATAACGTACAAATATCTATGAAACTTAATTTTGCTGAAAATACTTTTCTCAACTCATTACACATTGAGACACCTGAAAACTCATTATGATTTCTGGACTACAATGAGTAAAGTGTCACGAGGTCATGATGAGTTACTCATATTATCCTTAGTTAACTTATAATTCTATTAGGCGGAGGGACACGAGGGTTATCCCTCGTCAATTTCTACAGAAATAAAAGGATGCTGAACTACGAATATTATGCCCATAGAAGTCTGTTATATCCACATCAACTAATAAGTAGTAAGAAACTAAAGAGAGCGCTTCAGTCTGAAGAGGACCTCAGAAATCGAAACTATATTGGAAGTTTAACCAATACTAAGCACACAAACTTCTCCCTTTGAAAGGCAGCTAAGAACATTAAGCCACCGGTAGAGGGTCAAAGTCCGATAAGATGGTACCTGGTCACGTAGTGCAAAGGATAAAGCCATAGTTTTCACTAAATATTTAAGTAATGTGTTCCAACCAAACCCCCCAACAAATAATATTATATTGGGGGATTTACCTGTTCGCATAGAAACAAACTCCAAACTAATCAATGTTAGTGCAGAAGATGTTCAGAAGATCGAAAAAAGGACAATCTTAAACTAAAAAAATCTACAGGTTATGATTTAATTACACCATCCATGATTGGAAACCTACCAGATGTGGCAATTGTATTATTCAATGCGATCTTGTCTCTAGGAGTTTTTCCGAATGATTGGAAAATCTCCCAAATTATAATGATACCCAAGCCAGGAAAGGATTTGACATTGCCATCATCCTACAGACCTATTAACTTATTGCCTTGTTTGTCTAAACTATTTCAAGTTAATCCAAGGGATTGAGCAAGTTAACCGTCTAACTGGAGAGATACGAAAATATTTCGAACTAAAAAAGTACTGTTCGGCTATATTTCTAAATGTTGCCCAGGCTTTTGACAAGGTTTGGCGTAAAGGTCTAATACACAAGATAAAATGCCTACTGCCTTCTAGTACACAACAATTAATAGAGTCTTACCTATCGGATCGCTTGTTTAGGATAAAATACGGCGATTATGTGACAAGCGACTATGCGATTAATGCGGGTGTACCTCAGGGAAGTGTTCTACGATCAACCCTCTACATATCATACACCTCTGATTTGCCCGAGTCCGAAGAATTTACCATTTCCAGCTTTGCAGACGACACTGCAATTCTTAGTTCTCATGTGGACTTAAATGTAGCATCTAGAAACCTTTATAATTATCTCAGGCACGTAGAGACGTGGTTAAGAAATTGGAGAATAAAAGTAAATGAAATGAAAAGTAAGCACATAACGTTTTCACTTAGGAGAGGAAGTTGTCCACCAGTGTAAACATCCCACAGTCTGATCACGTTACATACCTTGGCATTCATTTGGATAGACGTCTTACTTGGCGTCGGCACATAGAAGCCAAGCGGCTCCACATGAAACTAAAATCTTCTAATTTACACTGGCTAATCCACCATCAATCGAAATTAAGCCTTAACTGCAAAGTCATCCTGTATATGACAGTCTTAAAACCAATTTGGACATACGGAATCCAACTATGGGGAACAGCAAGCAATACCAGTATAGATCTCATACAAAGGGCACAATCCAAAATTCTTAGAACCATGACGGGAGCTCCATGATAAAAAAGAAATGACAAAATCCACAGAGACTTAGATGTGCCACTGGTCAAGGACGAATTTAGAAAAACTCGTGAAGCTTATTTATTAATATTACATCATCATCATCCGAACCAGCTCGCAAGGCCACTTACAGTAACTCAAGACAGATCAGGGCTCCGTAGAGCTGATTTACCACTCATCTAATATACCAAATATGATTCTCCACTGAGAGAAAAATAATTGTTTAGTTATAAGATTTAATTAAAAGCAGGAACAATATTATAATAAACGTTAAAAAAAAAACTAATAACTAAGGGAGATCAATTGAAACTTTTCAACGTGAGCTAGTTGAAAAGCTCTACAAAGAGAATTAATTCGGCCTTATCAAGTTTGGGTGAGAAAAAGCAAGTAAAGTTAAGGTATGGTCACATAATGAAAATATTTGCTCAAAAAAGCGCAACCACTTTTTTTTTCACAAAATTTTTTGACGTGTTTACTATTACAAGTGATTTGTAAGATCAAACAGCATCAAATAAAATAAATCTAAATTGTTTGTTTTGAATCATCTTAAGTAAAATAAGTTTTTGAAATTAACAAAAGAATTCAAATATATTTTATTTAGTGGTTACGTCTTTTTCGTCAAATATTTGCCATGTGTGACCCTAACTTTAGACTCCGAATTGCATCGTAATGGGGACCGTAAAAATGCAACGCAAATCTAAACAAATTTTTCTATATATTTTCTTTGGTTCCAGAATAAAAATATTTTATCAAAAAGTTAACACTTTTTCATTTGTTCTAACAAATGCTTTTAATTGTTTATGTAAAGAGGTAAAAGGAAAACAAAAGTAATTTCTTACATCCTAAATAAAAAGTAAACTAACATAATTAAATAGAAAACCGCCTTTCAATAAAACAAACAAATGAAATAACAAAGTCGACGCAAACCGAGATCAAAATTTATTGTTAAATTTATTTTAAAAATTTAAAATTTTTTTTTTAAATTTATGAATCTTTTTAAAAAAAGTATTCGATTTTGTCTGTAAAATTATCAGTTTTTGTGAAATTGATGGTCGAAACCGCAATGCCGAAATTAGCAACCAAAGTTGTAGTGCCTAAAAGATTGGATATTAGTAGGTGTACATCATAACGTAACAACTAGCAAACAATAAAACAATAATACAGTTCACACTCTAAATGCAGCAAGGTCTTTATACGTATCTAAGTACTTTCGATGAGTGATGTCTAAACATCGTATCATTGAGTGCTACAAGCATTAAATATGAGGAGATCATGGAACACTTTAAATGTTAATTAAATACGATTAACTCTATATCAATTTCAAAAATATCAATGATGAAGTAAATACATTCCTCTACTTATTAGTTTAGTACTATATATAGAATACTATATTTAATAGCACTCAATAAAAGGATATGGGCATTTCCTCCGATTAGTCAACCAGGATCGAAAAATAAAATGTTGATAATCATCGTGTTTTATTGAAGATATTTCGATATAATTTGGTACACATGAAATCCATCTTTTGCACCAAACATAGAGCTACCAAAATGCTATCGAATCGCAAAAAAAATCCTAGGAAAAGTTTTGTTTTCTATATTCTTTGGACCTCAAAAGCGTACGAACAACGTACGTTCGTGACCCCATATACAAAAAAAGGAAATATTGTATTTAAGAGGAATGAAATTTATGTTATTAGATTTTGTATAGCAGAAATTCAGAATACAGCATTTTTGGGTAGAAGCTAAGGATATGTTATGAATGAGATTTTAATATATATTGTCATTCTTTTAAGATAAGGGCTAATCAACTTTTATATGATGACAGATTAATGTTAGGATTTCAAGGAAGGTAGTGGAGAAAAAATAAAATAAATAGTTTTTTGACGTATTTAGTTTTCTTTCTATGGATCCCAGGCAATAGAACCATATTGCAAAATTGGTCCCACAAGTGACGTGAACAAAAGGGTGATGAAATACTTTTTTCCAGCGTTTTTCAAATGTCGAAATTAAATATTAATTGCTCAATTCACAAGGTCTCTTATCATGTCATATTGTCATAATGTCCTAATATTTCACAATGGTTTTTATTGCAAAAAATGTCCTAAAATAATACTACTTTCTATGCTATGTTTATTGCGTTATCGTAAGCAACCAGCAGAGACCAACGCCGAATGCCTAAGAGTCGGTTAAAATTTGTCAAATTGATACGAAAGTGTTAACAGAATACTATTGGTATTCTGTAGTGTGTCATTTGGCATTAACGAAAACTCTAAAATTTGAGCATATGATGAGCTTTATAATTGGTTTGGTTTGGTTCTACTTAAGCAATTTCACAATCGACCAATGGGTCCCAATTTTGTCCCATTGTGAATAATTCTTACCTGACCTAGTTTTTAATATACAGAACAGTAACAGTTGTTAATTAAATTAACACAGAATTAGTACCAACTACTACAATAGCTAATCTCATTGTCTTCGTAAACTATATTAAATGTAACTTATCGGTACACACGTATGTTAAGGAGTGAGCCAAAAAAACTAATACAGACAAAACGTTAAAGACAACTCAAAGTTATTAAAATTTAAGAAATCTTAAATTTACATGCATATAAGTATTTATTGAATAGTAGTAAAAATTCATTAAACATTAGCATTTGGAAATTTATCCAGACATCTACAATTTTCTAACAAAAATTCTACCTTGTCCTGGGTAGTTATTCCAATAAATTTGTATAATCAGATTCCAGGTTTTAATAACGATAAACCTTGAGATGTTTTGCGGATCATTTCTTAAACATTTTCGTTCAGTATATTGTCTGACATAATTTAAGAAACTAATGTGGCAAAATGTTGTTGCTCCAATAAAATGTTTATGTAAGTTTTTCTAGCTCTCCCTCCTTATCCACAAAAGTATCTATAATATATTAAATTCAATTAAGTAACAATTATGAAATTCTACATAAAATATGTATCTTTATGCATTGTGCATACGAGTACAAGTATATTAAAGTAACGTCTGTAGATACATAAATATTTCATTGTTCTTGTTTACGATTTAAATTAAAATATTTCCACTATTACACTTTAACTTCTCCTTGCTTCGAAGCATGCAACAACACATCCAAACGCACTGCAGGAGTAAAAGTTGATGATGGTAGTGCTGTTGCCATTAATATATATTAAGGTGGCCCTAATATGGGTACTTTCGATTTTCGGGGCTTCCAAGTTCTAGAATTATTATCCGTCATATGCAGATAGGCTCATTTAAACTTGTTTATGACCAATTCCATCACGATATTTATTATTATAAGGCAATTATTAATGTTCAAGTCATTTTCTGAGGGGACTTATATAATTTCCCGAGGGGACATTTGAATGGGGGCTAGGTGAAATCATGGACAGATATTGCCTATTTTAAATACCAAACAAACCATATCAGCTGAGAGTATTTGTGGAAAATTTCACTAATTTTAATGTAAAGGCCGCCCTAATGTACATACATATGGATGCAAGTAAATACTAAAACAGTAGAAATGTGCAATTAGTGGTGTACGCACACATACACAGAAATACACTTGCATTGATCTCGTGCTTATTTCTTCTTTCTACTCCTCCTTAGCCACATAATGTTGCAAATGACTTAGTTGCAAACACACTTGCATTAAAACATACATACATATGCATGATTTTCTGTACGAGTGTATGTGTATGAGTGTTTATGAATATGTAAATGTGTGTGCAATGCGTAGTTATAACCACATTCACAATGTTGCAGCCACCCTAAAGTAGACAAAACAAATGCATTCCAACTGCAATTAATTAACACAACAGTAAGAACGTTGTTGCATGTTGTACATTTATTCTTAATAGAGAGGCACCATTTCCAAGTACATACAATAAATGTGTTGCACAATTTTGAAAATTTTAAGTAAAATATAATGTTTGGTTCAAGTTTAAAGTGTTTGTTGTCAGTAGGTATACTACTTAATTTTTGTTATTCCCAGTTTTCATGTTAAAATTAAGTATAATTTGTATATACAATTCAATTTCCCTTAGAAATAGTGTAACATGAACATTTGTTTGTATACTTAATATTACAAATGCTTCATGCTACAAATTTTGTTATTAATGCTGTAACTATTAGTTGAGTTTATGCATTTACGAGAAGCACTGCAACTATAACTAGTAATATGCGTTAGTTTGAATAACTAAATGTACATACAAATACATACTAAGTAAGTACGTTTATTGAAATGTTGCAGACATTGTGTAAATTATATAAAATATGCTGCTATAGTTCTGAAATAAACAACTTGGAATGTAAGCCTTTCTGCCAGAAAATAAAAGAAAAATTACTGCAACCAAACAACATCAGCGCACCCGCACCGCACCACACCACACCACCAGCATCAATTGTAAATTAGCTGAGTAGTTTTTATTTAATAAATAACATTGTCGTTAATGTTCTTAAGGACAATTTTTGCCAAGTTTTTTTTTTTAAGAATAAATATTAAAATGTTTTAAATTTAAATTCTTTAAACATTAAAGTTTTTTTTCATAAACATACACTGGATGATAATTCATTGGAAAATATTTGGCCAAAATCAATAAAAACAAAATTAAATTAGGTATAATTTCTCATAGATTTTCTATTAGATTGAGATCTGGTAATTGGCCAAGCATCTTCAAAACACGATCCTCATTGGATTTTAACCACTCGATTATAAGTCTAAAGGTGTGATTGTCTTACTGAGGTGTGAATGTCTTATTTGTGTACTTAGGGTACAGTCTCTTTCCCATCACTGCTTCTTATTTGGATTCATCCGAAAATAAACCAGTTTAAATATTTTTTGAATTTATAGAAATAGTAAGCTTTTTCGTGGGACGATTGAACACAAGGCCAGCCTTATTTCCCCTGCGGCTAACAGTTTATGAACAAACTTCCAATGTTAGATTACTCATAATCTTCTGGGAGCAATTTTTGGGAATTTATTAAATTCTTTTTGTCTTGGAGTAGTTTTACGAGGTCTTCCTCTACCCTTGCCATTCATGGTAAAGAGAATTTGAATTAATCTTAAAAATATACATATATAAGAGGTCATGTTTTTGAAAAATGAAATTACGGAATATAGTTTTCAAAAAAAGTTTCCATTATATTGTCAATCAATGTATATTTTTTTTATTTTGTGCCCATAAAATTATATTTCCTATTTACCTATTTCTGTCACATTTTCCATATCATAAAATTTAACTCCTGTTTTCTACCTCTTAATAATTAGTGCTTCCTACAATCCCTTATTAAACGATTAACAACTAAACAATAAACTAGATTTTTTAATTCATCCTAACAAATTTACAACGTTTACGAAAACAATAACAGCACAACATTAATGCAAATTTCTTGTTGTCTATTATTTGTAGAAATGCCCTTTATGTCCGCCCATCTAGCTATCTTCAATTAAATTTTCCCATTTCAAAGAAAAGTATTGAAAATACCTCAATAATTCATGACGATATCCCCGACTTAAATTTCTAGGTTCATGTAGTGTTTAGTCTTGTGTGTTGTGCCTTTAACTTTCTGTTATGACCCTTGAATAAAGCAGAGTATTGAAGGAGTAAATTGTATTTTTCAAATTTATTTTTGAATACATTTATAAGGATTTAATTTCAGTATTAACGAGGTGGCCCTCATTTGTAATGTTGTAAAAAACAAGTTTTCTGATTCTGTTTTTGATGCACAATCTTCAATTTGTTTCCACTTTTTTTTTGTCGAGTTTCGCACACATTCGTGTTTTGTACATCTAAATATGCGATTGGTTTTGGCTATAATGTCGGTAATGTCGGAATTGTCAGTTTTGTTTTAATATTTGTGAAGTAAACAAGCTCGTCGACAAGCCATAGACCAGCTTTACTGCTCGTATTATTTACGAAATCGGGCTGTTTTCATCTGAATACACACATATACAAGCAAAATTTGCACTTCTGGGGAATTGAGAATACACGTAAAGAGCAACTACATCTCCTCAAAGTCACTGAAAGGACAGCACGGAGGAAGAGTTATCGGTGCTTATTTTTTCGAGAACGCCATGGCACTGTGATTTAGATCTTTCTATTCCGCAAATAATTCGGTAGCTCGTGAAAGACTGGAGGAACCTTAATGAGATTTCACAGATGTTTGTAGTTGAAATGGGACCCTCAAACTTGCTCACCTCAGGTCTACCAGTACTTGAAAATACCTTCTAAAAATACTCTTACAATACGCACAATTAAAGCTAATCCAAAAATATTTAAAGATCTACGATACAAGCTAAACTAAAAATATTCAAAATTCAACTTCATAATGGACGATTGAATCTAAACTAAGAATAGTCAAATACAAACGACTGAAGCTTAATAAAGCATATTCAGAGACCAACTTCATGAACTACAATTGAAGCTAACTAAGAATATTTAAAGACCAACGATTAACGCTAAACTATGACTATTCAAAGACCAACTTCATGACTTAGGATTGAAGCTAAACTAAGAAAATTCAAAGACCAACGATTGAAGCTAAACAAAGAATAATCAAAGACGAACTTCATGACCTACTATTGAAGATAACTATGAATATTTAGAGACCAACGATTGAAGCTATACTGAGAATATTCCAATACCAACTTCAAGACCAACGATTGAAGCTAAACTAACCATAGAAAACCCACAGCTGACGCTAAACTAAGACTATTCAAAGACCAACGTGATATATTTTTGAAGCTTAATTAGGACAATTTAAGGACCTACGATTGAAGCATAATTATACCTGTTGAATCTTAATTAAAACTATTTAAATATCTACGATTGATGCTAAACTAAGACTATTTATTGACAAACTCCATAATCTACTATTGAAGATAAGTAAGGAACATTTAAAGATCTACGATTGATGCTAAACTAAGACTATTTATTGACTAACTCCATAACCTACTAAAGCCTTTCAAAGACCAACTTAATGGCCTACGATTGAAGCTATAATTCACTTTTTCAAAGACCAAAGTCCTACGATTGAAGCTAAATTAGGAATATTTAACGACATATGATTGAAGCTAATGTAGAGCCTTAAAAAAAACATATTCATGACCTACGATTGAAGCTGAATTAAGAATATTTAAAGACCTATGATTCAAACTAAAGTAGGGCCTTAAAAAAACCGTCTTCAGGACCTTCGATTGAAGCTAAATGAAGACTATTTAAAGTCCTATTATTGAAGCTATACTAAGGCTTTTCAAATATCATCTTCATGACCTACGATTGAAGCTTAGTTAGGACTATTTAAAGACCTACGATTTAAGCCAAACGGAGCCCATTCAATGACAAATTTTATGAAGTACGATTAAAGCTAAACTAGAAATACTTAAAGTCCTACGATCGTAGTTAAACTAAGGCTTTCCAAAGATCATCTTCATGACCTACGATTGAAGCTTAATTAGGTATATTTAAAGACGTATGATTCAAACTAAAGTAGGGCCTAAAAAAACCATCTTCATGACCTACGATTGAAGCTAAATTAGGAATATTTAAAGACCTGTGATTGAAACTAAAGTAGGGCCTTAAAAAAGCCATCTTCAAGACCTACGATTGAATCTAAATTATGACTATTTAAAGACCTATTATTAAAGCTATACTAAGGCTTTTCAAAGATCATTTTCATGACCTACGATTGAAGCTTAATTAGGAATATTTAAAGATGTATGATTCAAATTAAAGTAGGGCCTTAAAAAAACCATATTCATTACCTTCAATTGAAGCTAAATGATGGATATTTAAAGACCTATTATGGAAGCTATACTAAGGCTTTTCGAAGACCAGTGGTCAATTTCATAAGCTACGAATAAAACTTAATTAGGACTATTTAAATACCTATTATTGAAACTATATTAAGGCTTTTCGAAGACCATCTTCATGACCTGCAATTGACCCTAAACTAAGACTATTCAAAGTACAACTTTATGAGCTACGACTGAAACTTAATTAGAACTATTTAAAGACTTACGATTTATGCCAAATGGATGCCATTCAATGACAAACTTTATGACGTTTGATTAAAGCTAAAATCAAAATACTTAAAGGCCTACGTTTGAAGACAAACTAAGGCATTTCAGGATCTACGATTGCAGCTAAATTTATACTTTTTAAAGACCTACATCTGATAACTTTGTCAATGGCTTATGATTGAATGAAAAGGTTAAGTTTGACCGAAATTTATTATGCAATATTTTTCTGAAGTTTCGTTAAATTCTGCTAATAAATACCAAATTAATCGTATGAAGAATTCCAATTAATTCCTTATCGATTAAGTAATATTAACTGGATGTGTTTTAGTTATTAAAACTTAGCAACTTTCCGAACATCGTAAAATGAACAGAGATATTGACCGAAATCATTTTAGGTTTTATTCTCTCTATATTTTGATTTGAAACAGAGTTTATTTTTGAACCATGGTAAACTTTCGAAAATTTAGCTTCCTAAAACCAGTAAAGTCTGTTTATAAATGATAGATATATGGACAAAACAACCATATTTTTAATAACAAATTTGATTTCGCACTATATAAGAACTTAAGCAGTAACTTCTATTACTAATTAATTCCTTTACAACTCTGATAAAAAGGCAATGAAGCTTAAAGGGGCTTGAGGGCATCACTTTTTAAAATAATCTGGCAAACAAATTCAATATTTCGCACGGTTTACCTTCAAGATTTAAATTAAAGGCTGATTCCAAAAAATTTTTATTTTTTTTTTTTTTCTCTACTTGCTTCACTTCCGTTTTTTACGTTTTCTTCCTACGTATCAATGAATTTCGTGTAGTGGCTACAGGCATATCAATACGTTTAATGGATATTTGAGACTCAGTTTGGTTGGTTGGCCGTTTCTAAACGATAGCCAAAAATAGCATTTATTTAGAATTTTACACTTGAAGTTCGATGCTTTTTGCGTCCCTTTAAGATTTCAACAAAAAAAATAAGCATTTTTTTTCACAGTTCACTTTGCATACAAAGTACCCCCTTAAATGGCAGTTCATATATACAACAATTTTGTTTTTATGATGCTTCTCTTCTTACTTAGTCCTTACAGATACATTACAACATAGAAATGTAGCCCTAACGCGCTGTAGTAAGTGTACCTTCATTTTCATTTGGTGGTTTTATTTATTTCACTTTTTTTCCCATCTTCTTCAGATTTTTTTACTTATTTATTTTTTTCTTCTTTTTTGTATTGGTATTAAGCTCCTGTTTTTAAATGGTTTTCTTATGGAAATTTCAATGAAATGTGGTAAACGATGATTGTACAATTTTCTTACTCTTGGTTGAATTTTCGGGCTACTAGAGGAGAATTTTAAATGTACGTTCTTTTTTCTTTATATTCTTTTAAAATGGTTACGACTATAATAGTCCTTAAAGGCTATCAAGCACAGATTTTCACATCAACAATAACAACAAACAAACAAACAGCCAACAACAACAATAATAATAGTAGTACTGGTAGCAGTAGTCGTTGGAACAGCAACAATGAGTTGAAAGTTTAGTACTTGTACTTTTAGTTGCTTTCCTTGACTTCATCCTAACTTTCTGCCTACTACTACTACCTTGTCAGCCTGAAAGTATGCATTACTACACCTACTAACTACGACTACGTACGAGTAACTAAATCTCTATACAATCTTTATATACATTCCTTAAATATATATTTATGTGGGTGTATGTATTGTAGTGAAGGCTTTTAAACTTTATTATACCCTTCACCATGAGTATGTATAAGTTAGTCATTCCATTTGTAATTTCAAAATGTTTCATTTGCGACCCCCTAAAGTATATATATTCTAGATCCTTGTAGCGGAGTCGATATAACCATGTTCTCATGT
This sequence comes from Calliphora vomitoria, assembly GCA_942486065.2. Taxonomy (NCBI): domain Eukaryota; kingdom Metazoa; phylum Arthropoda; class Insecta; order Diptera; family Calliphoridae; genus Calliphora; species Calliphora vomitoria. The sequence goes on along the minus strand of OW818030.2, from coordinate 107,463,739 downwards.
GTGTCCATTGAAATCAACTTTCCGAAGCTTCCAAATAAATTGCATACAGGATTGTTACATCAATATATGAGCCATAGACCAATTTAGGTTGTTAATTAAAATCGAAAAAATCGGCCCACAAACGGTTGAGATATTTCCCATATTTTTCCCCAAAAAATGTGTTCACCAAATTATATTTTGAAGTATACTCTGGTGAATGGTTTCAATTTGTTCATCTATTTTTCATCAACAATTTCTTTCACCAATGTATATCTTAATGCACACTCTGGTAAAGGGTATATAATATTCGGCACAGCCTACTACTGCACTCTTACCTGTTTTTTTTTATATTTCGGGCACATTCCCTCGTAACATATTAGAATGTTGGCATTAACAACAATCTGCTCTTATTGCTCAATGAAGCTTAAAAATTAAAGTGCTTAAATTTTTTTACGTTCTTTCGTTTTATTTTATTTCTGGTATTCTTCCTTAGAGTTTAGTGAAAATAATTATCATATCAATTGCATTTAATTGTGCAGTTTAAATTTATAGTGATTCATATTTAAATTTTAAATACAATAGAATATTTTTTTTAACTTTATTTTAAGGTGCAGAAATATTTAATGGAATAAAATTGAAAATTATTTAAATTAAAAAATGCTTCTACAAAATTTAAGTTGTAGGATAAATGATCTGTTCAATAACAAAAAACAAAGAATTATTAGAAAATGGTTTTGTTTTTTAATTAAATTTTAATTTGTATGACATTTTTCCATCTTTCTGTCCACATATATAATCCAAGCCAAAAGAACTGCTCATCTTTTGAGGCCAAGAACTAATCAAGCCAATATAGGATACTCTGTTCTGAAGTGAAGCGTATCCCAGAGAGAGCCTTCTGCATCGATAAAATCAAATATTAGTCGGACAAGGCAAAACTGTCCAACCACTTCATTCTAAATACTATTTAACAGGTATTGCCACATGTGGCCGAGCGTTGTCATGATGGCATGGGTGTTTTTCGGTCAATGCTCGCTTCAATCGAATCAGTTACATTCGGTGATGGTCTGGTTAGATTTCAGCAGCTCACAATCGACAGGACCTTTTTCCTCCTCCCAGATTCGGCCGGTTGGCCGGGATTCACATTCGATCTATGGATCCATTTTTCATCGCAAGTAATGACTCGGTGCAAAAATAATGTTTTTTTTATAGCGTTCAAGCATCATTTTAGACATACAAAATCTTCTTTGAACTTTTTGAAATTTGCTGCTTGATTAGCTCCCAATCATCACTTCTGGACCGAACAAACCATCTCTTGCACGTTGAAAGCGATGGAACACATACACCATAAACTTTGGTGAGTAATCGGTGTGCTTCAACGGCACTTTTTTGCAAACTGAAGAAGTAAAGCAAAACTTCCCGCATATGACGCTTTGTTGGCAAAAAATTCGACATTTTTGAAACAAAAACAAGTAAGAGTGCTATATTCGGCTATGCCGAATCTTGTATACCCTTCACCTTTGTTGTGGATGCATTAATTGGCCACTTTCAGCGTATAGCATCCTAAATATATCAAGAAAACTTTTAAAAATTTTACATTTAATTGCTGACGAACAGATTATATTGTAGAAGTCACAAACGAAATGACATTCTTATATATACCCTTCTCACGACGGTAAAGGCTATAAAAACAACAACGCCAAACGAAACACAAAAAAAAACCAAAAACAAAATACGCAAAGCAATGAAACCAACACACATCCAAGCATCCGTTTTGTTGCTTTTTTGTCAAAGCATGCAATAAATTGTCTTTTTTTATGAAATTGTCAGAGGATTTTTGCTCATATCTCCGTTATTTATGAACGGATTTTGCTGATTTTAAATAGGAAACTTCTCGAAAGCATGTCTAACAAACCTTGTTGTTTACACTATAACATTCAATAACTAAGTGATAAGAAATGACAGATATGTACCCTTCAAAATGACACAACCGCGATGAAAACATACCTCATTTATTGTAAATCCCACATTTTTAAGTCTTACAACGAATATTATTTGCTGGTGTTTTCAAGATTTTTGCTTTTTCACTAGATCTTAGGGTCCAAAATTACGAAAAGTTTTTTCTTTTCTGTATTCCAGAGAAATACGAGAAAAGTTTTTTTAATATACATGGGTAGTTCGCATTTAGCGAGTGCACACGGATGCCATTAAATACTAAAATTATCCCCCTCCCTCCTAATCAACAAGAATTTGTAAATCCTGAATCTGGACGATCCCTGTAAATTCTAACAAATTATAACAGAATCGTCAGTGACACATCTTTGAGACAGACCAGATGACACAGAAGGCGATGTACACATTCGGTATCTACACAACTACTGCAATAAGTAGTTGTTATATGAGTAACCCATATAAGTATATCCAATCTTGCAGTGCCCAGTAAGTATACCTAAAAGTTATCTAATGGAGTTACTATCCGACAGCCAAGAGAGTCTTGATCCTTTTCCGTGTGAACATTTTGAGTTTGTCTCATGCAATGGCCATGCATTAATCACATTCGACACTGCAATCAAAGGGATATGAATGTTCCTTTGAGCCACAGTTTCGTCCAAGGGAAAAACTAATTATCTCTTGTCTTGGAAGCATAACAATAAGAAATCATTGAATAATAAGAAAAAACCTATAGTCTCACATGGCACCATGGTTTCAATTTTGAACACAATCGACCACACAAATGAGTTGGTTAATCACAATGTATACGAATCATTGCGCCGCTTCGTAACCGTGGACAAAACACGGATCTACCACAACACACCAGAGACCAAACAACAGTCAAAACAGTGGATTTCTCGGGGTGAATCGCGGCAAAGAAGGCCAAGGTGGGTTTTACGGCCAGTAAAGTCATGTCGACCGTTTTTTGGAATGCACGCGTTACAATCCGTATTGTTTACCTTCGAAAGGGTAAAACAATCAATGGCAAATATTATGCCAACTTTGTGGGTCGCTTTAATGAGGATTTGAAAATACGACAGCATATGATATGGTGGCTCCAAAAAAATTTTCTTTTTCACCAGGACAACGCAAGAGCCCTTAATAAACGAAAGTTGCCTCACCATAAAAATATGAAAAAACTATGAAAATATCTCCTATATTTTTACCCCAAATGCCATTAAGGGTTAATTTCCATTTTTGTGCTGTCATTATAAATACTAAACTTCATGTTATATTTTTCTTAAGTTTCATCAAAATCGGCAATCTTTAAATTAGAAATTCCAAATATTGATAAATTTGACCTTCGACCTTCACGATTTAACGTTTCGCAATTTTAGTAAAACTTTCATAGTATATTTAGAATTATCTAGACTATAATATTCTGAATAGGTTCTACTTAAAATTCATAAAATATGGCCAAATAATTAGTTTTTCTTGAAAATTTCAAAATTTAAATCGCAGGTACGGAGAAACTATAGGAGATATTTTTATAATTCTTTCACATTTTTATTCCCTATTATATTCTCAATAAATCCCAATAAGATGATCAAAAAATTCTGAAATTTGTTAAACAAAATGTTAAAAAATTTAAAAATGGAGTTTTGAAACTGCCGTTAAAGAAATTATATCCTACGAAGACAAAAACTCATATACAAGTAAATATGGATATATTTTAAGTAAAATGTGCTTTTATTTTAATATTTTTTTTTTCTATGTATATATTTATTTACCATATGAATAATGTAAATATCTATGAATGTAAATAATTGTAAAAATACATTTTGTTATTAAGTTATTTGTATATCTGTTATTATTTTGTTATTTAATTACTGTAAAAAAGAAGATTTAATCTGAACTTATATTTGTACTTATTAGAGTACATCTATTAATGTTAATTTATATTTTTTCATCAAAATTGCTTATTATCTTAAGATAGATTGTAATTTAAATAAATGTATATAAAAAAAAAAAATTTAATATTTCTCAAAATATGTTAATTTTGTTCCTCCATTTCTTGTTGTAGTGGCCTGAGACACGTTAATGTCATGGGGAATTTTTAATAACTTTAACATTTTTTGAACAATTTCTGTTATTTATATTTCATTAGAACAACAAATACGTACACATTTCTATTCTTCTTATTAAATTGGAAAAGTAATTTTTTAATAATAAAATTTTTACAAAAACTGAAAAATTGCGTTTTTCCCCTTTGAAATGCATCTCAATACTTCAGGGCCACCCTAGTATGCATACATGTGCATTTTCCATGGCAAAAATCCATTAATTATGCTACGAATTGCTCCCACATCCATCATATTTTCCGGATATCGTCCCCAGTGGATATTTCTTGTTTTCAAACTTGAAGAAATGGCTCGGCGAATAGAGATTGGACTCCAACTATGAAATCATCTCACAAACAAATACATGTTTTGATGACCTCGATAAATCTTATTTTTTTGAAGGGATACAAAAATTGGGGAAACGTTGGTCAAATTTTGTATAGAGCTGAAAACTAAAAAGATTTTTTATCCAAAAACCTGTGTTTCATTCTAAAAGGATTTGGATACAAAATCAATGAATTTTTCCTAAAATATTTTTTCTCCAATAACTATTTATTCGCTGATTTAAACAGTTTAAGACATTCTGCTTTCAGTGACATTAAAGAAATCAAAGTATTTTAAAACCTTGAGCTTAATTACTTCATTCGTGGTTGAATGAGCTTTCGTATGGAAAAATTATTTCGATGGTGATATAGTAGAATGATCATAAATTATAACGAATGCGGTAATTCAGCCACTATTTAAGAGACACATTCGAGAAAATTGTGATTAGTTTTTATCTGGGTTTAGAAATGAGAAATTTTAATAAATTAGTCTAAATATAGTTTCAAAAAACAATTTGAAAGAAAGCAACAATATTGAATTACATACAGTCTACGTACGACCATTATTTTCATAACTCGCGGACTTTTAAACCATAATAAGTAAAAGTAATGATGCAGTTTAATTTCAAATGTATTTTTTATTTATATAACATAAAAATATCGCTAAATTTATAATTAACTAGCGCCTAGCCCCAATTTTTCCAAATTTTCCGACTTTTCCAGAGGGATATTCCAAAAATTTTCTTCCGTAAAATCCTTCTCCTCGAAAATACGAACAACTGACAGAAAATTTTACAGAAATCGGTCCAGCCGTTCTCATTTTATAAATTACTATACATTTTTTAAACCATTTTTATATATACATAGATTTAAACTATTATTCACAAAAAATTAAAAAAATATGTTGACAAGAGTACAGATCTGTACACTAAATAAATGTTTTTCAGGAAATACAAATTATCATTAAATTCAATATTTCGTTGGGCCACCACGGGCATTTATAACCACCTGTAAGCGTCTGGGCATCGAAGCCACTAAATTTTCCAATTCTACGGACGTTATATTTTGCCATTCTTCTTGAAGCTTCTCCTTTAGTATTGCTGCACTAGTAATATGATGTCGGATCTACCGTTGTAGAATCTCCCACACGTGCTCAATAACATTTAAGTCTGGGCTTTGAGGTGGTGTGTACAATTGTCGTGGGGCATGGTAGAGTAGCCAATCTTTGACAATTTAAGACGTATCGTTATCTTGCTGAAAAATCCAACTTTGACCTAGACTTAAAATATCAACCGATGCTCGTTATCAGTACAAAATGGATTTGTACTGATAACGATCCATATTACCCTTAATAAACATTAACTTTCCCACTCCAAACCATCACACTGCCACCACCATGCTTAACTGTAGCGAGTAAGTTTTTCGAATCCATTGCTGTATTTGTTTTGTGTCATACTTTATCTCTCCCAACACTTCCAAATATGTTATACTTCGACTCATCAGTGAACAAAACTCGCTTCCAGAATTCCATGACCTTTTCAATGTGCTATTGGCCGAATTCCATTCTTTTGATTCCATTCTTGCGATTCTTTTGACTAATTAGGGGCTTTTTATGAGGAGTTCTGCTATAATAACTATTATTATTTAAGGTTCTTTTAATTGTTCGTTCATGAACAATAACTTCTGATCTTGTTGTGAGTTCTTGACTTCTTTTAAAATGAAGCTTACATTTCTACGATGTAGTTTCTTTGGGCGACCACTACGCAGCTTGTTTTCAACTGTACCAGTGTTTTCAAAGTTACTGAAAATTGTTTGAACTGTAGACTTACTTAAATTCAAAAGCTTTAATATTTCACAAAAAGATTTTCCTTCATTTATGTGCTTCACTACTAAATTTCGGACATCAATTGAAATTTCTTTACGAGATGCCAATATTACAATTTAATATTTATTGAAACTGTCTAAACTTCAGCTGAATGAAATTTAACGCAACAAGTGAAATAAAGAAATCAATTGCATTGCTTATCCGTTAGAATTAAAAAAAAACAGGAGATGCTATGGTCGTATGTAGACTTTTGTCAATGTTTTTTTTATAGTTTTTCATGTATAAATTTTCAAGTTTACATTGCAACAATAATTTTTTTTTGTTCCTTACGATAAAAATAGATTTTAAACAAAACTGCGTTATTATTTTTTTATTTACAGGGTTTTCTCTCATAAAGTGGCAAAAATTGAGGTCATATGCAGACTTATGTCGACTGTATGTTCATTTTCGGATTGATCGATATTTTAATTTTTCTTGAAATAATTTTGATTTTTATAAAAAAAAAAAAAGTTAAACCAGTCTTTTTAGTCTTATTTAAAAATTTAACTTAACAAATTATTATGGATTTTCCTTGTTTCAAAACAACTAGTCCACATTAACATAAAAAATCGTATAAAATTTAATGAACGAAACCCGCATTTAATATATAAAAAGTTGTTGAATTAAAAATTCCTAACAAGCCATTTTCACCATAAACATACATTCACACCAATACACACACAAACATACTTACACAGTGATAACAATTCTCGATTAATGCCCATAACGACCTAATTTCAAAATAAAAGCAATGAAAAAATAAGTTTTTGTAGATTTAAAATTGTTATTTATTTGCCACATAAAAATAAATATTACTAAACTAACCACTTAAGGCTGCTTTTTTGGGCTTTTTAACACTCACTTTAAACGAATATTAGCTTCATACATTTCACATTTACCAACTGCTTGCGTCTTTCTTACCTTCCTGCATAAAAGCATAAGAGTTTAGCCAGCAGATACTTGTTACCACTATTACACTGCCTTTGGCGAGATAAATGTATATTTATAAGTGTAATATAGTAAAGAAAAAACAAAATATACAAACAATAAATTTCCCAAAAAAAAAAAAAAAAAATGGGGAAAACGAGAAAATGTATAGAAGAAAACAGAAACAGCTTAATCGAATTGTATTCGTATTTGGCTTTATTGCTCAGACCATCTGGTTTTTCTACTTTACCTTCAATACAACAACACACAACGAATTTGTGTCAATGTGTTTGTTAGAGTGACTGTTGAATGGTGGTTGCTACATTAATGCTAACAAGCTTGTTGTGCCCTACACTGCGAATGGGTATTTTCTAAGGGTCTAGAGCCACGATGCTTTTGTAAAATATAGTGACTGTTTGCGGACAGGAAACTGAAAGCATTAAAGCAAATGCTTTAATCTCGAAAAGGTATACTCTTTTATTCATAAAACAAATCTTGCTGCATCTTGACTACAGCCTGCGCATTATTTGTTTGGGGCTGTTAAGAAATGAAGCTCCTAGGAATTATTTTCAGAGTTATATTTAAAGTCTCTATAAAGTCGACTTGGCCGTTTCAAAAAGTTTCACCTCCGCTTTTAACATCTTCAGCAATATACTTTTTTTGGAGACACCTTATGCTGGTTGCACACATACCACTACTTTATTGAGTCTTACGTTTCTATAAGTATTTGGTATCTGTTTTATTTGACTACAAATACAATACATACAGACATAAATATATTAGGGTGGCCCTTATTTTACACATATTTGATTTTCCATGCCCCCAAAGTCTAAAATTGTTCTTTTGCTCAAATTAGTTCTCTGAGTACTCTGAAATTAGGTTACAAGATCCCCCTTAGAAAATGACTTGAACATTCATAATTGTCTTATAATAATTAATATCGTGATGAAATTTTACATAAACAAGTCATCTAAGAACTTTTGTGATTATCAGTCCATAATTGACCCTACTTTTTTGGAAAGTATTTTTACTTTGATCCCGTACTCAAAACTTCTAATAAAATGTGCAACTTCTAGACGTTATCCGACAATTTTAGACCTTTGAAGGTCCACCCTAATGTACACACTATGAAGCTATGTATGTGCATGTAAAAGTATATTTAAAACCTAAAGGATATTGCCAGCCAACGTAAGATATTGCAGCCAATATCATATTAACGATTATATGGGATTTAACGGTAAAAAATATGACCACAATCATTAATACGGACAAAAAAAAACAATGTCGCAGCAGTTCAATATGCAGACATACCTCCTCTCCTACGGCAGCAGGTCGTTTAAATGTATACGAATATTCTTTTAAGTGGTTTAAAAGAAAGAAAGAAAAACGTTATGGTTCAGATGGTGGGATTATAGATTTGAATAATAAATGTATGAGTATTTTATTTGTATGGGTATTATTTATGAAAGAATAAGCACTTCTTTGGTAGTGGAAGAATTTATTGTTATTGTTTTACAATTTCTAGTTCTAGGGAAGGAATGTTGAATTTAAGAGAATTTGGTTTCTTTTTCTAAGATGCAGCATTACTGAAATAAGCTGAAATGTATTAATCGAGATTTAAATAATGAAAAACTAAAAAGAGTGTTATATTCCGCCATGTCCGGAAGGTATATTTACAAATAAGTGTGACGAAATAAGCGTAACTGCTAAAATAACGATATTTTAATTAAAAAAAGGTTAAAAACAACCACAGAAATAATAAAAAATATTTTCTAGGTAAAAATTAGTGTGCTGAATTCCCAATTATTGATAAATTAAATATTTTCATTCGGAAAGATTTGCTTTACATCTTTAATTTAAAAACAGTTCCGCAGAAGCACACCGATTGCTCAGCGAAGCTTATGGTGAATGTGTTTCATCGGCTTCAACGTGCGTGGGATGGTTTGTGCAGTTCAGAAGTGGTGATTATGATACAAAAGACAAAGATCGCCCAGGCCAGCCAAAAAAGTTTGAAGATCTAGAATTGGAGGTACAACTCCATGTATATTGTTGTCAAACTCAGCAATAACTTGCAAAATCATTGGAAGCTACTCCATCAGTAATTTCAAAACGTTTGCAAGAAGCAGGATTCATCCAAAAGCAGGGCAATTATGTACCATACGAATTAAAGCCTGAATTGCTGCTTGAACGCTATAAAATATAATCATTCTTTCACCGAATCATTACTTGCGATGAAAACTGGATCCCTTACAATAACCTAAAGCGTAGAAGATCGTATGTGAAGCAGCCGAATCGACACCAAAGCCAAAGATCTATGGCGGTATGGTAATGCTCCTATCTATTATGATCTACTGAAAGCTGACCAGACGCGAGCATTGGCCGAAAAAACGCTCAGAATATGCGACCAGACATTAACCCAATAATGCCTGACCTCCGAATCCGTTGTCCGATTTTGATGAAATTTTATACAGACAGTACTAAGGCATTTATATTGCCGTGAATATTTTTAATTTTTTTTATCTGCCATACCTAAGCCTGCAGGATCTGGGTATTTTTCTACCCATTTCGGCATATGTGGATTCTAAAATGTATGTTTTGATGATTACGTTGTAGATTTATCAATAACTAGCTACAGGCGCGGATCCAGAGGGGGAAATAGGAATTACCCCCACAAAATCGAAAAATTTTCATATAAAAAAAGAAAATGTAGAACAAATTTTTAATTTAAATAAACACCGCGCCCATCAGATAAAGTTGATACTTTTAAAAAATATTTTTTATAATGTCTGATGAAATTAAATTAACTAATGAAAAGACTGGTAAGTCTGAAATTTATAAAATCTAAAGTTGTAACTTGACCGTTCACAATAATGGAAATATTGGTCTCCATAACATATAACCATATTTTGGTTAATGTAGAGAAAGTCTTGGAAACATTATATAAACAAGTAAGAAAGTATGGTCGGTCAAGCCCGTCCTTATAATACCCTACACTAAGTAAATGAGCAAAATCATTATTCTTTCAAAATTTCAATAAGTTATATTCGTGAGAGATTTTCGGAAGTGGGCCTTATATGGGAGCTATGACAAATTATGGACCGACCACCATGAAATTAGGTAGTGTGGTCAATGTCTATATGAAAGTTATTTATGTTGCATTTTATGTGTATACCAACATTTTTAGGAGATTTATGATCGTTAAAGTGATTATCGGAAGCAGGCCTTATATGGGAGCTATGACTAATTATGGACCGATCATCATAAAATTTGGTGACATAAATTCTGTATATATAAAACTTATTTAGAGAAAAACTTGTGTAGATACATATATAAATTATACATTTATGACCGATAAAGTCCAATTTTGGTAGGACATTTGTATGGGGGCTAGGTGAAATAATGAACCGATTTCAGCCAGTTTCAATAGGGTTCGTCCTTGGGCAGAAAAATTATGGATATGGACCAAATTTTATCGAAATATCTTCAAAAATGCGACCTGTACTCTGCGCACAAGGTTTTATTAAAATTTGGAACGTATATATATCCTTACTTGGAAGCGTCAATAGGCTATAACTTTTTTCAATACTTTTACCATAAAGGGATAAGCAGGGGGAAAAACTAGTAAAATTGGTACATTTAGTTCTTAAACAATAACTGAACCGATTTTTACTACGACAAAGGTAGCAAAGCGCACCGTGTCAAGCTAGTATAACATAAACGTACACAAACAAACGACAGAAAAGTTTTAAAACATCCCAGCAGTTCGACATGGACTCAATACCCCCGTAAAATACAATAAATTATATGTAGGGTCATTCGTCCCGAATGTACTTGTTGTAATGCAAAGTGGAGACAGTCGTTACTTAAATATTTCATAATCTAGAGATGGCGACATTTAAAACTTGTTTATTTTGTAATGTACTTCAGAAAGTAGTTATTTAACCTGTCATAATAAATCGGATGTAGGGTATGTTGTCTATTTGTAATCGACAAACTGTAGTTACTGTCTCCAAAGAGTCAATTCACATTATCTTAGGACAAGCCTATGTTAAAATAACTACACAGAGTTACTAAAGTAGAATCATTCGATTGGCAACAAATTCGGTTGGTATCATGAATCTGTTTTGTTTATGTAGTCACCTAACTAATTCTGTTGCTAGTGGTAACCTGAAAGTAGGTGAGATTGCTTGTTCCGGACTGCTACCTCGAACTGTGGGGTCTAAAAACCCTACACACACATAACTACCATTTTTTAACATAAGATAATTGTGGTATTCACCATCAGTATAAAATAATTGGTTTGACATGATCGAACAAATTTAAGTTAGGTTGTGTCAACCATTCATCATTTAAATATTTTATATAATCATGTATTCTTATACCCTTAGATGTTTTTTATTATGATTTTCTAAAAAAAAACAAAATTTTTCTTGAAAAATGAAATTCATATTTCATATGTTTTAGAACCCACATATGCCAAAGTGGGTATTTTTATACTTAATCCACAAAATCGTAGGAAAGTGGGATTAATCACTTGTTTTTTTTTTTAGTGATAGAGGACATCCAAGACTACTAGACATAAGGAGGGCATTGGGGACTTCCACTCCTCCTGTTTTCCAGAGCGACTTATTTTCGAATTTTGTGATTTTGTAAAATTGCTCAACTTTGTCCCACATGACCTAATATTACCGAAAAAACTATTTTAGGTTATCCAAAAGAAACTTTTTAATATCGCTCTCCTAGAATTTTCTAGAATTTTTCTAAAATTGCTCTATTTTTGGGTATTTTTCTACCCGTTTGGCGTTAATGGGTTAAACGGTAATATTCCATCAAGGCAACGCTAAGCCACATCTTGCAATACCTGTTAGAAACTATTTAGAAATAAGTGGTTGGGAAGTTTTTTCTTATCCGCTTATAGTCCAGACCTTGCCCCGTCCGAATACTATTTGTTTCGATCGATGCAAAATGCTTTCTCTGGGATACGCTTCACTTCAGAACAGAGTATCCGAATTGGCTGGTCCGAATCAAATTTAAAATTTAAATAGTCCTTGAGAAGATCTACAAAAAATATGCTTACATGTGTAGATTATCTCTATTAGTTGAAGAGATATTTAGGTTTATTGATTTATTTTTTTAAATTTAGCTCGATCTTTTTTTAGACATGACGGGCATACGGAGCATCGAAATTTTTGTTTAAAAAATCATCTAAATTGGCAATAAAATTATAAATAAATTAAAAGTTTGAACATGTAAAAAGATACGTATTTTTTAAGTTTTTCCCATAAAAGTATATTTTTTCTTTTGTAGAAAAAAATTTTCTTCGGAACTATATACAATTTGTATATTATCCGGAAAGAGAATTTAATGCAAAATCGTGTAGAGTAAAATTTGGCTCACTTAAGCGGACAAAGTACCCATCAGACCTACACAAACTTGGCCAATTAAAAAAAACAAAAATTGAGGTTTGAATAAAAAATTCTACAAACGCAAAGCACCGATCTTTAAAAAAGCTTTATATTTGTATAAACCCATCTGTAATTTAATTAGATACAACATTTTTTTTACTAAGTACCACACAGGAAATAACGTCACAGTAGACTCTTTTAAAAAACAGTTTTTGCAACACATTTTCCCCGTTTTAGAAATTTCTGTATTTGCAAAGTTTATATTTATCTTCATGAAAAATCACCATATTTTAATTTTTTTACTTTTTAAAGTAAATGACGTCAGAAAAATTTATATAATTATTTTATTTTACTAAAATATCAATCTCCAGGTCATAAGGATTTCACCAATAGCAAATACTTATATAAATAGCCTATAGTTACCCTTCAGAAGCTCCAGAAACCTTGTCCTATAACTATAGACTGTTTATATTATATTTATAGTCGAAGTGCGTAATATGCATATTACAGCACGGTTCAATATGCAAAAGCTTACTTTTCAATAGTTTTGCTTAAACAACTTGTGCTGATTATTAATAGTTTCAGGAAGTGGGACTTCCTTACTAAATCCGAAAAAAATCTGAAACTCCAGAAAAAGAACTTTGTCAAATCAGAATGTGTTATTTTTATTAACAAATTTAAACGAGTTTTATATTGTCATTATTTTCGCAAAATTTGATGTTGTAATAATTCCTTTAAGAACTTAAAATTTCAGTATGTATTAAGTCGTTGTACTATAGTAAATTGCTATATCAATGTAACGTTTCTGAGGCCCTATGCTCTTTATAGGAACGATGGAAACATGTATATATGCAACGTTTACAATTTCAAATAAAAATGTTTCGTTACTAACCAAATATTGCACGCAGAAAAAAATATATAGTTGTGCATGTTTACTGTAACCATTTCAACATTTGTGCATGTTTACTGTAACCATTTAAAATTTTTTAACAATATTATAGTCACACTAATTATTTATATGATTGTGGTAACAATAATATGGTAAATTTACGTTGTATCAACCATATATATGATTACAGTAAACAAGCATATGTTTGTGACAACCATTTATATGATTAGAAGCGTGCGGGTTCTATAAATAGCAGGATCTTTTTTAATCACTTAAACTTTCCTTCTAAGAATTTAATTTTCCCTTCAATCCCACCCTATTGCAAATTAATTGTATCAACCATATATATGATTACAGTAAACAAGCATATGTTTGTGACAACCATTTATATGATTAGAAGCGTGCGGGTTCTATAAATAGCAGGATCTTTTTTAATCACTTAAACTTTCCTTCTAAGAATTTAATTTTCCCTTCAATCCCACCCTATTGCAAATTAATTTTTATGAAATCTTAAAAATAAATTTCACTCCATTGCAACAGGAAATAAAAAAAAATAAAGTATTCATTTTTCCAACTCTTCATGCTGCCACATCCTGGCACATCCTTTATTAAATAAAGAAGAAAAAAAATCATATACAATATTCCTTTTTTAATCTCTAACGATTTTCATTTCAATAGATGTTGTGTATACATTTGGAATAATAAACCGGAAAGGATGCATATAACTGCATGGGTGCAACGCATTCAAGTAAACAATGCGGTTATAAAAATGATAATATTACAAAAAATTATGTAAATTTTAAATTAAAATAAAAAACCACTATAGAAATGGAAACAAAAACCAACAGAGACTTAGAATGGTAAAGAGAAGAAGAAAAAAATAAAACGCAAAAAAGAGATAGTAAGAGAAGCAACAATGTTCCATATTTAAACCACCTTCATTGACATAATCATCATCAGCATAATCATCATTATCGCTTATTGTCGTCATCAAAAGAATCCAACACATTTGCATTATTTATGCTATGGCAACAGTAACATTCAAATGCAGATTGTGTACCTTTGGTTTGCAACAAAAAAAAAAAAACTTAAGGAAATAGAAATTGTTACAAAAAAAAAAGAATACAAGAACACCAACTGCATTACATAGAGAGTGTAAGTGAAAATAATAAAATTGATTTGCATTTTCTTCCACTTTATTATTGAAAAATTAAAATGTTGCCCGCAAGAGTTAAGCATACAAAATGCAAATCAGTTATATACTACTAAAAGTATACATTTATACTTAGAATATAAAGAAATATGAACGGAAACGGAAGACGTTCGAAAAAGGTAAATGCAGTCGAGTCACAATAGTAGTTGAGAGTTTTTTTTTATTTTAAACAAAATAAGAAGACAGACGTAAAAGAAAAAGAAACGAAGGATATATAAATTATTGTAAATTCAGTGGACAGCTGACGGAATTTTTTTAGATGAAATTATTATTTATGTGTACTTAAGACAAGGAGAAAATAGATTTCTATAAATGCAGTTAAAATTGCAGTTGTTATTTATATGGATATAAATTAGTTTTTAGTCCATAATTTTTCAAAATTATTTCATAAAAAACCAGGTCTTAGGCCCATTATTATAACTAGACAGACAAGTACATACATACTCCATACCTTGTATTTCAATTTTATGAAAAAGATTCATTGATGAATATTTTGTTATACCTTAATTGCTCTTGAACTCGGAATTTTTTAATCGATTTTTCTTCGAATAGTTTACTGGTGGCTTCCCAAGAAATTCTGCCACATTCCTTTATTAGCGTATTTGTTAGGTCCATTTTGTTCCTTATTCCAATTTTTCATATTCTGCGGTCCAAATCATTTCATGAATTGTCAAGGGGTTTAAGTTAGGCGACAGTTGAGGAGTATGAGTTTGTTTTAGTACTTTTAGTAGGTTTTGGGTCCTTATCTTGTTAGAAATACCAACTTCCAGATAGGCTCATTAAATTAGACCTTTGGAGCATCGGTAATCGCAAAATAAAGGCCGCCTTAATATGTTGTTCTTTGAACGATTTGTCTTATACTTGGAATTACATACCTTTTAAATAGTGAACGTAGTGTCCACAATAAAGCCCTGAACAAGACATCACGATATGTTGTGCATTGCAAATCCAACTTATTACATTTTTATGTTATGGCTTGTCATTGCAACGTGCTGTGTCATAAAAAATATTAGATCCTATTTGTTTAATTATGAAAAGCATCCCAGCAAAGTAGTAAGTAATTCAGCAAGTAATGTTGGAGCTATAGTTTGAATGAAATACTAGTTATTTTTGTTAGCTATTTTTAAAAATTCATGCGTCTCACTTACAAATGTACTTACATTCACCCCAAGAATATGTATATAGCTACAAAAACCGAAAAATCCAAGTAAGAGAATTATATTCGGCTGTGCCGAATCTTATATACCCTTCACAAAATTATACTTTAAAATACAAATTTTATATATTCTTAGGTAAACAAAATTTAAATAAAAAATGTTTCAAAATTGTTTTAAATTTTTTTTCTTTTAATTTATTTATATTTAAAAAAAAAAAAACTATTTTTTTTAATTTATTAGTGAAAAAAATGTATGACAAAAAAATTTTTGTTAAAAAAATCGGGTTAAAAAATATTTTTCCCGATTTTGACCCATTGTAGGTCCAACTTACTATAGCCTTATATACATCGTTGCAATGGACTTTGAAATATCTATCAGTAGACATCCGTATTGTCTATATTAATGACATCCTGATACAGATACAAAATAGGCCAAAATTCGATGTTGTTCCGGTTTTTTCCATATATCTCAGCCATTTGTGGGCCGATTTTCTCGAATTTAAATAGCAGCCGATCCGGAAGAATTCCCGATATATTGATGTATCAATCATGTTTGTAAGTTATTTCGGGACTACAGAAAGTTGATTTCAACATACAGACGGACAGACGGACATGACTATATCGACTTCGTTTTGCGGGGATAAAAAAATTACCTAGTGGGAGAATTGAACCGGCATGATCGATTGTTTTTTGTGTTTGAAAGTCTAACAGCTCACTCAATGCTCCATGTTAACAATGGTATTAACATATAACATATAAATTAATATAATTTAAAAAAGACAGGTAAGAGAGCTATGTTCGACTGTGCTGAATCTTATATACCCTTCACCAAATTATACTTTGAAATAAAATTTAAAAAGATTTTTTTTTTACATTTTTTTAAGAATTGTTTAATTTTTTTTTTCTTTCGAAATTGTTTTTTAAAAGTTTTTTGCAATTTTTTTAATTTCATAACTTAATTTTTTTATTTATTAGTGAAAAAAAATGTATGACAAAAAAATGTTTTTTGACCCATTGTAGGTCCAACTTACTATAGCCTTATAGACATCGTTGCAATGGACTTTGAAATATCTATCATTAGATATCTATATTTATGACAAGTAATCGAGATATAGATAAAAAATAGTCCAAAAATAGTTATTTTTTTACGGTTGATTTTAAATAGGAAGCATGTCTGACAGAATTATTGATGATTTGGATTCTGAAGATATCTGGGGTCTTCAGACAATTGATTTCAACACACAGACAGACAGACAGACGGACATGGCTAAATCGATTCCGCTATCTATAAGGATCCAGAATATATATACTTTATAGGATCGGAAAGTTATATTGTGGAAATTACAAACGGAATGACAAACTTATATATACCCTTCTCACAAAAGTGAAGGGTATAAAAATTAATGGCTGCGACAGGTATTGGACCACTAACATCACGTTTTTCAGTCACACACACTAGAAAGCTGTTCTAAATGCAGAAGTTCATTAACAACATGTATACAAATTAAATAATAATGAGCTGGGTAACGACCACTCATTACAAAATAATGTATGTGATAACTAGTTTCCTTTACCAAAATTCACAAAATTTTTGCTGGGATATGATGTTTATAAATTGTGATAAATGCCATGTTAAAAATACTGTTACGAATATGCAATAGCGATTTGAATTTAACGGTCTGTAACGACTGCCTGCAACATAAACACGTCCATCAGAATAAGATTCTACTTATCAACAATGTTGATAGCATGCGGTTATTAGGATTGTTTGCAAGTATGGCAACACAGCTCTAGAATTTGAATGTTCTAGTTTGTCCATTAAGATGTGTATAAATAGTGGCAGATGTTGCAGTGGTGAGTGAGTTTATCATAGGCGTTGTTAGTGTTAACATCAACTGTCTTGTACATTTAAGTTTGAACATTATAAAGTGTGTGTGCATTTCTGCAAATTGATAAACTTGTATAAAGACACTGAGTGACTATTTGAACTGTTTAAATAAATAAAGAGTTGTTACAATTTTAAACTACTAAACGGTTTTTATTTGCAATCAAAAGTATCCGGTTTATTTAAAGGAAATAAACCAACGTTTTAAAAAGGTTAAAATGTAACAATATGCTAAAAATTAACTGAGTTGTGTTTGGCATTACCTTCATATCTCATGTCTAGTGCGATGAAAGTGCACTTCGTGAATTCAGTTAAATTTTCCTGCCATTATTAAGTATCATTCATAAGTAATAAAATAAAATTTCTGGATAGAAATTAACCAAAATAAATGCAATAGCTGCCGCCGATGCTAATGTCTTCTTATAACAACGTCATGCTTTTCGAAATTTTCTATTCTTAATATTCGATTGTTACAACTACAGCAGTAACAATAACATGATTTTTTTTCTGCTTGAAGTTAAAGTTCTGCAACCTAAAGTACTATACATACCAATGAACGCATAAAGATCATCATTTACTTCTTTTGCTTTTTTTTGTTGTAAGTTGTAACACTCGTCCTTATATATTTTACTACACATATACACTCACTTACTACTTTGTATTTTTGTAACACAAATGATGAAAAAATTTAAAGTTGTGTTAAATGTTTTTCCAATGTATTTTCACTTAGGAGAGTAATGGGGAAGGTGTTCTACAAACAGTGTTTTGAATTTAGCTGATTTTTAATACCAAAATTCTGGGACGCATAAATATAGACATTTCCATAATTCCATAATTCAAATGTTAGTAAACAAATGATTTTTTCTAATATTATATTAAACAAATTTGATAATATTAGTTCTAATGATCAGAAAATTATCCTGAAAACTGCAAATATTGGGTCTATGACTTAAAAATGCGGTTTTTTTCAAATTGTACAATATAAATTTATTCATAGTATTGGCAATTGTTAGCTATGACCTTTTTCCATCTCCTGGCAACAAATGGATTCCGAGCCAAAAGAACTGCTAATATTTTGAGGCCAAGAACGAATCAAGCCAATATAGGATACTCGGTTTAAAAGTGAAGCGTATACCAGAGACAGCATTCTGCATTGATCGAAACTGGAATATGAGGCGGGTGAGGCAAAACTTCCCAACCACTTCATTTCATGTATGGCCGTTTTTTGACCAATGCTTGCTTCAAACGAATCAGTTACGTTCGGAACAGGTTTCCTGTGATGGTCCGTTCTGGTTTCAGCAGCTCATAATAGATATGACCCTTCTGATCCCAACAAATACCATTGATGATTACCTTAGCGCTAATGATATTTGGCTTTGGTATCGATTCGGCTGGTTGGCCAGGCTTCACGCTTCGGGTTATCGTAATGGTCCCATTTTTAAACGCCTGTACTGATTTGGTGCAAAACTGATTTTCTTAGCGTTGAAGCAACATTTCAGACATACTAATTCGTCTTTCAAGGTCCCTCTGCTTGTGGATGAATCCTGCTGCTTGCAAACATTTTGAAATTGCAGCTTGAGTATCTCCCAACGATTTTGCAAGCTCTTGTTGAGTTTGACAAAAATCTTCATGGAGTAATGCCTTCAATTCTTGGTCTGCAAACTTTTTTGTCTGGCCTCACAGTGCGGCCAAAAGTCTAAAAAAAACAAGTGGTTAAAGGAATGCCCTAGGAGTTGAAGAATGTTCATAGTAAGGTCCCTTGCCTCAAATGTCATTCATAATTTCTGTTTGAATGAGGCCTTCACACTACCGTAGGAAAGAACGACTAGTAGGAGCTTCCGTTAAACACGTGTCAAAGTTTTTGTAATCAAGCAAATCAAACGAAACAAAATGTATTCTACAGCTGAATGTATGTAAAATAAGTAAAATATAAATCTGAATGTAAATTTAGGACTATTTTTTTTTTATTTCTATAATGATGGATATGATTGAGTGAATTATTTTCTATCTTGCAAGATCCTGTTCTATATGATTATACTAGCTAAAACCCGGTGTACTTCGCTACTATAAAAAGTATGTTTTTCTACGTATTTAGAAATAACTGTTGGGTTCTGATCCGTCCCAATTTTTGGTTTATCTTCATGCAAGTTTGAAGACTGTCACAATTATAGTTCTGAAGATAATGGAAAATATACATTTACTTGGTATGGGTGGTGCCACTCCCATTTTTTTCAATTCCGCCCAATTTGTTTAGTAAGTAAAATCGGCATATTGCATACTAGTATTTTAGATTTGGATTATTTTTAATAAGTTGTTTAATTATATACCCTAATAATATCAAAACAAAAACTTTTAATCAATTAGTAAATACATTTATAAGTTTTTTCGTATGACCGGACGCCATATTAGGTCAGCCATTTTGAATTAGCTCATTCTGAAAATGGATTCTTAATCAGCGACTCCAAAAACCCTCATATACCAATTTGTGAATCATTTTCTACATTTTTCGACTTTTGCCGCACAAAGGGGCCTTTGGCCGCACTGTGGGCCTGGGTGATCTTTAACTAACGTGTCAAAATCACCACTTCTGAACCGCACAAACCATTTTTCACACGTTGAAACCGATGAAACACATTCACAGCAATCCGCGTGCTTCAAACGCACTTTTTTCAAATTAAAGAAGTAAAGCAAAGCATCCCGCATATGACGCTTTGTTGCCACAAAACTCGAAATTTTCGAAGCAAATAATGTTCAATAACTAAGTGAAAATGGCATGTACATAAGTTATTAAAAACAAAAACCGCATTCAAAAGATGCGCCATCTATTGTAAATCCCTCATTATACCCTTCACCATGAGTGGCAAGGGTATATATTAGTTTGTCATTTCGTTTGTATATATATTCAGGATCGTTATATATAGCGAAGTCGATATAGCCATGTCCGTCTGTCCATCTGTATGTTGAAAAAAAATCGGGCCACAAATGGCTGAGATATAAGGAAAAAACCGGAATAACCTCGATTTTTGGCCTATTTTTTATCTCTATCTGGATTACTAAGTCATTAATATAGACAATATGGATATCTAATGATAGATACTTCAATTTATAAAAATCTATAGTAATTTGGACTTACTTACAATGGGTCAAAATCGGGGAAATTATTTTTTAACCCGAATATTTTTTTTTTACCACAAAAAAATTTTTTTTTACAAATAAATTAAAAAAAAAAAAAATCTTAAAAAAATTTAAAAAAGATTAGAAAAAAAATTAAAAAATTTTGAAAAAAAAAATTTTTTTTTAATTTTTGAAAACAATTAAAAAAAAAATTAATTTTGTTTACCTAAAAATTTTTAAAATTTTTATTTTAAAGAACAATTTGGTGTGAGGTATATAAGATTCGGCACATCCCCAATATATTTTAGCTACTTTTAATGACATTTTCTCTTTGGTATTTATTGTGCACATATGTATTTATGTCATGATTATTGTGTAATGGACGGCACTTATATTGGACTTTTGGATTTTCTGTGCTCCCAAGGCCTTCTTGGTTCTCCGCCATCTAACAACCACGCCATATGCTAATTTTAAAATTTTGAGTCTCAATACACAAAAGCAAACAGTATTAAATCTACCGATTTATTGTACAGGAACAACGATTATAGCCCTATCACTCTCTTGTAGTGCTATTAGTTATGAATGGTGATTTTTGTTATATATTTCATCTTTTGTATGAACCTCGTTGACACTTTATTCGCTTACAGTTAAATAACCGATTATGTTCGGCCCCTGGTAGCTATGGTTACCAGCCAATGAGCTACATAAGCTATAACTTAAAGATTTTAGGTAAATTTTTCTCTCTTTTAATAAATACTTTACTGACCACTTTAGGTTTCCTTCCTTAAAATATGTACCTTGTATTTTTGGGGCGTTACCTCTTTTACATAAATTCCATAGAGGTTACTTTAATACTATTTTTTTCTTTGTTTGTTCGGTTGCACCCACAAACTTCTCTCGTTTAAATGAAAGTTTAAAAGCTGTGCAAATGTAACGGCTTAAATGTGTATTCCGTATTAGTTTTGGACATTGAAAGCGTTAGATTACTTTAGAATATTTTGCTAAATATGTACATATATACCAAATTCACTATTTTAGTAAATGCATTTTTTGTTCATCTTTGTTTGTACCCACTCTATACATAGATGGAGTTGGATGGAGTGTTTAGAAGGGAGTATAAAATAAAAGAACGAAAAAATAGTTTAAAAAAGTAGTAGAAGTGTTAAAAGTTTTTGCCCTTTTTTATTTACGCCAGCATTTGGCTTAAAGTACGAGCTTTTTTTTGTTTAAGTCTATACTATTTAACAAAGTGTTTCGTTAGTTGTTTGTGGTTGCGATCCAAAAAAAAATAAAAAAAATATATAGAAAAGAGAAGTTAAAATAAGTTTGAAATTAGACATATTTTTTGCGTTTGCTTTTTGCTTTAGTAGCAAAAGTTTTTAATGCAGTTTTTTAATAAAACTTTAAAAATGACATCTGATACTTGACAGATAGATGAAAGAAAGAAATGTAGTTTAAAAGCAAGAAAATTGTTTTGAGATTTAAAAATCGAAAACACTATAGGAGAGAATTGTATAGATGGTAAGAAACTTAAAGAAGTAATTAATTAAATGAAAATACAGGAATGTAAGTTGAATTTTTAAATAGTTGATATTAATTTACTAACACTGAGTATGACATTTAAGAACACAAATGAAAAAGAAAAAGAGTGATTCATTAAAATCGCTATCAAATGTTTTTCTGAGTCTATGATTTTTATATGCTTTTTTAGCTTTTACAGCATTGTTCTTTTATTTCAACAAAATCTGTAATCCTAAGCCATTTAAAAAATCATAATTACTCTGCACAAACACATGTTTATATATTATTTTTTAAGTTTAATGTCACAGACTTAATTCATTTCACCAAAATCCCCTTACCTCCACCACAGCCTAATAATGATAAATCGTTTGTTATAAAACATTTTACATCTTTCTTACTAATTGTTTTAATTGATATTAGAGTTTATTTTCATTTTTTACCTTTCTCACTCACATGATAATTTAAACTTGTAACTCGTTAAAATTTCAAAAGTTCCATAAAAAATTTACATGTAGATAAATTTTGGGGAAGACAACTTAACTCAACTCTTGTGGCAAGAACACATACATATGTAGAATTTCAACAACATTTCACTGTTTCTATTGTATACATTATGGTAAGATTGTATTAAATGTTATAATCATATAGTCAATGAAAATATTGTCAATTAAAAAATCTAAAATATAATACAAAGTATACTAAGTGTTGAGTTTATGAAGAGGTTTGTGTTTATTCTCCTTCCTACGTATACGATAAAAATGTTATCTTTAAACAAAGTTTTTAGAATAAGTTTACTTAAAAGAAAAAGGTGATATATTACAATTTGTCTTATCATAGGTAACATTTGTTGTGTCAGTAATGTGGTTTGTGCACCGTATGAAAATTGCTCCAAAAGATGAAAACATAGCAAAAGGATATCCAAAATTTGTCAAGCTATTTTCAGTATGAGACAGAGAAAACGGGGAAGAGAATAAATTTGAAAAAATGGATATGAATATAGTAGTTACCATACAATAGGTCAAAATCTAAAAAAATTCTAAAAATAATCAAAAAATAAGAAGCCGTGATGCAAAAGAGAGAAAAAAATTATGCGGGGTTTCTCATGTGGCAATTCTATATTGTTAGAGTCTATACAGAACTTAAATACTTATAGTTTTTCTCGATAAGCAACAACTTCATAACATCATAAATATCTTCTTTTGAAATAAATTTTAAAATTGTAACTTAAGAATATCGATATTTAATTACATCCATATAAAGGATTTTCCAACAAGAGGTGTTATTTTGAATCACCCGATATTTCGGTAGCTGTTTTGAAGCTTTAATTCTTTGACACTTGACAAGTAGAAACTACGCCATTACTAAAAATGGAACGATACACGCTTCAGCAACACATCGAAATTATTAAAATTCACTACAAAAATGGTGAAAATCTTGCAATCACAGTTCGCAAAACTAAAGCATTTTTGGGTCGCCGTGGAGCAGCTTGTCGGAACGCAATACAGAAATTGGTGGAGAAATTCGAGCTGTTGGGACAAGTTAGTGATGTGAAGAATAAAACCCGTGGCCGTCGCTCAAGAACAACTGAGAATATTGCTGATGATGCCCAAAGTGTTGGTGCCCAGGTTTGTCCATTCCTCGACATTGTTTGGAAGTGGGCATTCCACAAACGTCATTACACCGTATCTTATGGTTGGAGTCGGATGATATTGATCTGGACAACGTTTACTTTCAACAAGACGGTGCTACGTGCCACACAAGCATCGAAACCATTGCTCTTTTACGGGAAAATTTTCCGGACCGTGTTATCTCTCGAAGACAATCGGCCATGGAGATCTTGTGATTTAACACCTGGCGACTTCTTCCTTTGGGGCCACGTAAAAGATAAGGTCTACGCCAACAGCCCAGCGTCGATTCAAGACCTCAAAGGTAGAATTCGTAAGGCTATCGAGGACATTGGGCAGCGACTTTGCGATTTGGTTATGGAAAATTTCTTGAGTAGGATATGGTCTTGTAAGCGTGGTCGTGGTGGCCATTTGGCTGATGTTGTTTTTCATTATTAACGGCATACCTTCCTCTTTATTTTGAAATAAACATCCGGCTGGAGCCGAGAGATGGTTTGTAAAGAAAAAAAATCAAAAATTCATTCTCATTTTTTCTAATACGAGAAATTTTTTGGAAAAACTTGAAGAACTAACATTAGTAAATAGCTACCGAGCGACATATTCGAAAAATATGAAATGTTTTTTATACCAAAATATTCTCCGTAAAGATATCTTACAGAAAAACATAAAACTGTTACATGTTCTTAAAGAAAGTTTTATTTTAATAAAAAAAGAGTTAAGTCACCTTTTCCCCCAAAAAACATCAAAAATCTACAAATTTTTTAATTTTTAAATTGAAAATCGTTTATTTTCGGATCCGTAATTGATATTGATATTTTGCATATTATTGGTAATTTAGTTATCTAACTAATGAACAAAATTCGAGTCCATTCGGTTCAAAAGTACGCCCTATATTTAAAAAAAAGTGGACAATTTGTGGCATAATTTGAATATGTAAATTTTGAAATGCTTATAAATCGGAAATTATAAGAGATAAATAGCACACGCAGGCATGTTTTTTCAAGACCTAGCCGAGCGCTAGGATAGGAAACAAAAAAATGGCACGTGTTTAAAAATTTTACATGTCGAAGGTACCCTACTTTGAGCCCCTATAGCGCCGCGCCTGGAGCATTTGTAGGGTCCATTTTAATAACTTGAACTCAAATACTCCTTAGTTACCCCCATGTCAAATTTTGTTGAGAAATACTAGATTTATTTCCAAAAAATTTTGATTCTGCCCCACTGTGTGGTTTAAAACAAAGATTAAGATTATTTCAAAACCACCTCGACGTGTACTTGATATTTAATACAGCTGTGAATTAAATATCAATCATACGCATTATAGAAAATATGGGTCATTTTAAATCCAATAATCAATAACTTTGTTATTTTGGTAGATAAAACAGCAAAATTTCGAGTTTGTTCTGTATATCGTTTTACGCATTATATGAGTAAATAAAGTGTTGTCATATCAATTGGAAAGAAAAAAATGTGATGTCAACTAGTTAGCTAATAAAAAAATTGATAAACGAAGTGATCGAGAGAAACTATAATTATTTCTGAACTCTATGTACTCCAATAAAATAGAAATGCTGTATGAGAACCCCTGCATATGTTTGGTGTTGTATAGTGTTATTAATAAAATTTTGAAAACAGGTTACAACCCGAGAGCTGTGTTTGGAGTCATTGTAATCTCCAAAATAAGGGCATATTTTCCTCAGAGTATAGATACATAATATCGTTTAAAATATATCTATATCCGATTCCATTCATAGTATCTTTAATGATATGTATTGGACTCATACCTTGCCCTGAAAAACAGTCCCACACACCATAATAATTTTTCCTTTATAATATTCCTCTAGGGAACATAGTGCTTCGACAAGATTATTCCATCTTACTCTATAGTTACTAAGTATATGTTTTGATATATTTCAATGTCTTATTTAGCTTTGTTGCTTCCGTTAGTATTGTTCTTCGCCAAGTATTCGCTGGCCGGCCTCTTTTTCTGCTGCCTTGAGGATTCCAGTTCAGTGCAGCTCTGGATATACTTTCGATGGGCTTACGGAGTGTCTGTCCAATCATTTTCTTCTCTTGATTTGGTTTTCGATGGGTGTTTCTTTGGTTTTCCTCTAAAGGTAATTGTGTTTTGTCCAGAATATATGACATATACCCAGCAGTTAAGCAAGTAGTCAATGTATCCCCTATCCCTTAATGTAATCGTCACAAATGTCTTATCACTTGGCTGACTCCAATTTATATATTTTGGTCATTTGGCACGTATGTGCTCTTTGTAGTGCGGAGAAAAGACAATTGGTTACTTTATACATCCCAGGTAATCTAGCGTGAGGACAATTGTCACTTAAGTGTCTCTAAGTAATTTGGAGTGTATATATAATTCTCATACAGTTAATTTTTATTTTTGCTTAAGTATACTGATATCCCATGTAACATAGCATGAAGTCAATAGTCACTTTAGTGTCTCTTAGTAAGCTATAGTGAAGTCACTTTAAATGTTTATTTTGAACTGCACTTTAGAAAGTTGTTATTTTACCCACCAAAAGCAATCCATTGGAGAGTTGTCGAAGAAAGGTTTGTTTACAAGCTATCGTTTATTGGACTGCCTATGATATGTCTTTTTAGCTGACACTTTGAGGTCAATTAGCATCCGTACATGTTACAATAACTAGTTATGTAGCTAATGAAGTTACCAGTTAGGTTACTGACGCAATTTAACCAATATGAGAATACAATGCGTTGACTACTTTGAACCAGCTATTAGACAGTCTCATTGTAGTCAAAAAGGGTCAATTGACCCTCTGCTTAGTGTTAAAATAACTAGTTATGTAGCTACTAAAGTAACTAGTTCCTACACTAAATGATGGGTAAAATCACTAGTTTGGGACTGTATCCTAGAACTGCTGGGTAATTGTTAGGAATATTGCTTGCGTTTGATTTGCGTTTGTATTTTCCGCATGGTTGTATTTTTTATCAGCCAAGTCTCACTTCCATAAAGCGTTGATTTTACACATGCATTGAATATGCACCACTTGATGTGGAGAGATAGTTGCTGTGAGCGCCAAATGTGTTTTAGTCTTCTAAACGTTGATATCGCTTTGCCTACTTTGGAACGAACATCTTCATCTATGCCTTCGGATATAGTCATCATACATCCAAGATAACAAAAGGTATTCACAAACTCTATTTCCTGGTTGTTTATTATAAAATCATTCACATTGTTATTATTAATGCACATTGCCTTGGTTTTCCTTATGTTCACTTCAAGTCCTGTTGATTTGGAGAGAACTGTAAGATCATTTAATTTGCTTTGCATATCGCCGTGTTTGTGGGAGAAAACGTCCGCGAAATCGAGATCCTTTAAATGATTGTGCAGATTCCAAACTATTCCTCTCCTTATTTTGCTAATCTCAAGCATTATATTGTC
This sequence comes from Calliphora vomitoria, assembly GCA_942486065.2. Taxonomy (NCBI): domain Eukaryota; kingdom Metazoa; phylum Arthropoda; class Insecta; order Diptera; family Calliphoridae; genus Calliphora; species Calliphora vomitoria. The sequence goes on along the minus strand of OW818030.2, from coordinate 107,436,365 downwards.
AAAGGTAACCGCAAATAGTAAAGGCGATAAAGGGCATCCTTTTTGGTGAATGCTTCACTATTGTTTCCTTTATTTTTTAAGGCTGTCCATATAGCATTACGTTTAATTGTATCGAAAGCTTTTTGGAAATCTATGAATACCGGATAGAGAGGAGAGGGCAATTCGACGGACTGTTCGATTATGATTCGCAGTGTATATTGGCCTGGTCGACGAAACTTCGATGGGGCCGGAAGCCAGTTTGTTCATCACGTAAACCTTGCTCAACAGGTTTCAAGCGACCATTACCTTATATATTGAGTTTAATGCCCCTCCAATTGTTACAATCACTTAGATCGCCTTTTTTAGGAAGTTTAACGATTTTTTAACCACTCATTTGGGAACCATTCGCTTAACCAAGCATCTGTGATGAATTGCTGAATAAATTCAGCTGAGGCTATAGGGTCAATTTGTAAAATTTCAGCTGATATGCCGTCCTCACCTGGTGAGGTGATTGCGTTCATGATCTCACCCAAACTTGGCGGATTAATATTTATGGCTTCCGTTAAAATCCTGGTTTGGCCTTTGTTTTAATTGTTTTCTTTGTTGGTAATGGTTGTGTTACTAATATTCTCAAAATGCTCTTTCCACCTTCTGGTTTGTTGTTCTACAGTAAGTAGTAAGTAGTTGTTCGAATCAGTCTCTTACTGCATTGTTGTGGTTCACATTTTGTTTGGATATACGACTAATAATCTGCTAAAGATGTCGCATGTTGTGTGCTCCGGTAGTATCCTCTGTTTCCCCTGCTATATTTTCGTAGCAAGTATTTCCTTCTATCGACGCGTGCAGATCATTTAACATCTTTTGCAATCGTTCTGCATTGTGGCTTAAATCTGTTGTCAGCTAGGTAAATCTTCTACTATCACTGCCCCTTAAATTGTATATAAATTCCTCGAAAAAGAGAACGTTATTTCATTTCTGTCTCGATCTGTATAAATGTTCTTTGGCAAATAGTATACGACCAGTACTGTTTTTTTAGTATTAACTGGCCATAGCAATCAAGACCAACGCCCATTTGCCCTGCGGCTCCAGTGTAATTTACTGTCAATCTTATTACTAAAATTTTCGGCGATTTTAACAAACAAAGAATGAAATATAGTTTCGGTATAGTGAAAATATATATTTTACTTTTTTAGTAAAAAGTTTCCAATATAAGTAGTCTATTTAGAAAGAATTTTCAGCCAGTTTCTTAAAACATCCTATATAGTCTTCACATATTTTTATATAATTTTTGAAACTTATACATTTTTGCTTCAATTTTAATTCATCAAAATTTTACTGAAGTGAACTTATTATTCGCCAATACCAAAAGAACCCCCATTGAATTTGCCTCCTTAAATATACATACATTTAAACAACTACCTACACATGTATCTCTTGGAATAACACAGGTTTATTCTATTATTCTATTTAGATACACATGTATAAGTGTGTGTGTGTGTGTGTGTGTATAAGTGTTTAGGTAAATTTTCTTAACATGTTTATATGTGTTTTTATGAGCTATAAAAATGTTATTAAATGCAACCATGTATTTTATGTTAAATTCACAAAAGAATGAAAAAATAACTTTATTCTTGGAAACAGAATATTAAATTTCTATGCAAGAGTTTAGAGAATGACAACAGAAAGTGTTACGTGTCGCTGGTTTAACAAACTTTAAAAATACCCTAAATTAATAAAATAAAGCTAAAATAGAGCTAATTTTAATGTAGAAGGCACTGCAACTGCGAATGCAATGGATTTTTTCAAACCTTAAAATGTTTTCTACGTATTGGTTTTTAATATTATTTCTGTTTTGGGATATCAATGTTGATGACCTCCTTTTTATAATAAGCATTCCAAAAAGCTATATTTATGTATGATACATCCCAGATAATAGAAGTGTTCTACAACCTCAAGTTGGTTGCGGATGTTACAAAAAAGGGTATTGTTTGAAGTGCGTATAAGAAGCTGAAGCATGAAACGTAAGGTAACAAATCTCATCTGCAGAGTCAAAGTATTTAAGGTATTTGCTGGGTCTGCATGATATCCTCTTCCTGTGTATTGTTGTCTGCTTCATAATAACGTCTAACATACTCAATATAGAAAAAATGGTGACAGAAAGCATAATTGAAGTACTCCCTTGCGAATGCTTGCTAATTTTATTTCGTCTAATTCCCCATGTTGCTATCTTATTCTCCAAATAAATTTTTTTAGATAAAAACAATTTCTTCCAGACTATATACAAATTTTATGTGACAGGGAAGAAGAACTTAATGTAAAAGTATGTAAAGTAAAATCACTTAATCGGACATAAGCTCCCCCAAACCAATTAAAACTTGGCGTTTAACAGCTGTTCAAAACAAACCTCGTGTATTTTTCTAAAAATCGAAGTGAATTTCGAGTGCTCATTAAACATTATTTTTTGCGAAAAAGCTCGATAAATACTATGGGGACTCCGCACCATTTCGTTGTGGTGGCACAAGTACAATTGACGCTAAACATTCTAGACGGCCAATTGAGGTCAGTACACCCGAAAATGTCGAAAAAATCCACAATTTGGTGTTGGCCGACCGAAGAGTAAAAGTGTGTGAGATTGTTGATGCCATAGGCATTTCATATGGAAGTGTGGTTTCGATTTTAAATGATCAGCTGGGTTTAAGAAATTTATCTGCTAGATGGGTGCGTCGTTTGAATGAGTTTTTGATAATGCACGGGTGCACACGTGTGCAGTCTCAATGGCAAAACTCTATGAATTGGGCTACGAATTGGTACCCATCCTCCATATTCTTCGGATTTAGCCCCTAGTGACTACTTCCTATTTCCAAACCTAAAGAAATGGCTCGGTGGGAAGAGATTCAGCTCCAACGATGAAATTATTGACGCAACAAATTCCTATACAAAAACTGGAGAAACGTTAGACTATGTGTATTGAGTTAAAAGGAGACTATGTTGAAAAATAAATGTTTGTTTTGCAAAAAAAAACTGTGTTTCATTCAAAAAGTCACGGACTTATTGATCCGCCCTTGTATTTAAGGATATTTAGATCTATATTAGATTTAAATTTTGATATGATATATTTTATGGTTAAAATTTTACATTAATTCAAATTTTATATTTTTCTTCATTGAAAATTACTACATTATCATTTTTTAGTTTCAACTTTTAAAGCGTGCAATTTTTTATGGGGACGAGATAACTTTCAGCAAGTTGTTTTTATTTTATTCAGAATTTCATCACAAAAAAAATCGAGTAAAATAAAGAAAAATAAATAAACCTATATATCCCTTGCACTAAAAGAGATCATGCATACATATTGTTACGAATGTGCAATAGCGATTTGAAGCATCCATCATGTAGCATGCGGTTATTAGCATTGTTTTTTTTTTTTAAGTGTGGCAACGCTGAGTGTTTGGGCTGCTAACATTGACATCGAAGGCTCTAGAATTCGAAAGTACGAGTTTTGACCGTTAAGAACAATCTAGAATACTAGAATGAAGATGGCAGTGTGTATAAATAGTGATTGCGGTTGCAGTAGTGAGTAGTTGATCATTGTCGCTGTTAGAGTTAATATCAACTGTATTGTACGTGTGTACTTGTACATTATAAAGTGTGTGTGTGTATTTCTGCGAATTGATAGACGTGTATAAAGACACTGAGTGACTATTTAATTCTGTTGTTGTTGTACATTCTAAATAAATAAAGAGTTGTTACAATTTTAAACTACTAAAACTGATTTTATTTGCAATCAAAAGTATCCGGTTTATTTAAAGGAAATAAACCCACGTTTTTATACCCCACACCACCATAGTGGGGAGGGTATAATGGATTTGTGCAGATATTTGTAACGCCCAAACGACTCAGAATCACTTGTCGATTAAACGATGTCCGTCCGTCTGGCTGGTTGTCCATGTAAACCTTGTGCGCAGAGTACAGGTCGCAATTTTGAAGATATTTCGATAAAATTTAGTACATATAATTTCTTCTGCCCAAGGACCAAGCCTATTGAAATTGGCTGAAATCGGTCCATTATTTCACCTAGCCCCCATACAAATGTCCTCCCGAAATTGGACGTTATCGGTCATAAATGTTTAATTTATATAGATATCTACACAAATTTTTCTCCAAATAAGTTTTATATATACCGAATTTATGTCACCAAATTTTGTTAAGATCGGTCCATAATTAGTCATAGCTCCCATATAAGACCTGCTTCCGATACACATAAATGGTATACACATAAAATGCAACATAAATAACTTTCATATAGACATTAATCACATGACCAAATTTCATGGTGATCGGTCCATAATTTTTCATAGCTCCCATGTCACGAATATAAATTATTGAAATTTTGAAAGAATAATGATTTTGCTCATTTACTTAGTGTAGGGTATTATAAGGTCGGGCTTGACCGACCATACTTTCTTACTTGTTAAAAGGTAAAAACGTAACAATATGTATGCATGGTTTTTGTAGATCTTCTCAAGGACTAATTAAATTTTATATATATTTCAGGTCATTCGGATCATAAATGGATTTGGCGATTTTTTTTTAAAATGTAAAATCCAAAGTGGCGTGTAATTTTGCTAATTACGCGTAAAGAGCTTTATTTACAACTTTGGTATCACACAGTGGAACAGAATGGAAAAAAAATTTTTGGAAATAAATCTGGGATTTCTAAACGGCTTGTCCGTTCTCCAGGCGCGGCGCTATGGGGGCTCAAAGTAGGGTAACTTTGACATGTAACATTTTTAAACACGTGCCATTTTTTTGTTTCCTATCCGATTTTTTTTTTCATCATATTTTTGGAAATCATTCGTCTAGGTCTTGAAAAAACATGCTTGCGTGTGCTATTTAACTCTTACAATTTCCAAATTAAAAGCACTTGAAAATTGAAATTTAAAAATTTTGCCATACCATCCATCATGATCAGAACAGCCGTTTAGAAATCCCAGATTTATTTTCAAAAATGTTTGATTCTGCCCCACTGTGGGTCGCTATTTTGTTCCAATCAAAAAGTCTCAATTTTTTAGACAGCGTAATTAAAGCAGTATGCTGTAGCGTATTAAAGTCGATAAAAACAAGCTGTAACGGACTGTTATGCAATAATTCTCAAATTATTCACATGATCTATAATGCCAGCTTGTTCCGTCCTTAGTCCCGTGAAATGACATTAGATAGTCTCATAGCAACATATTTATTAACTTAATATCTCTTTTAAACCTCCAATAGTTCATCTGGACATTGACTGGAAGACCATATGTTGATTATAAGCGAATGTATTAAGTGCAAGCTAATCATTTGATTGATCGATTATCATATTTCAACGTTTGAAAGATTAAACACGTGGTACTCAAATATTACACGTTTCAGGTAGAATATTCTTGTAAAAATCAGTCTACAGCCACATCTGGTGTTTATCTTCAAAATACGGAATTCACAACAGATGGCGTATCTTTTGAATGCGGTCTTAGTCTTTAATAACTTATATCTCATTTTGAAAAGTACATATCTGTAATTTATTCTAACTTAGTTATTGAACATTATAGTGTAAACTCTTTGAAAAAAGTGTCGCTGAAGCACACCGATTGTTCACCGAAGTTTATGGTGAATGTGTTCCATCGGTTTCAACGAGCTTGTGATGGTTTGTGCGGTTCAGAAATATTGATTTAGACACGGAAGATAATGATCACCCAGGCGAACCAAAAAAGGGACCAAAAGGCCTCACTCGCCTTATAGTTCATACCTTGCCCCGTCCGACTAATATTTGCATCGATCGATGCAGATCGCTCTCTTTTTGGGATACGCTTCACTTCAGTACAGAGTATCAATGATTCGTTCTTGGCCTCAAAAGACAGCAGTTCTTTTGGCGCTGAATTTGTTGCCAGAAAGATAGGAAAATAGCTAACAATGGTCAATAGTTTGAATAAATTTATATTGTACAAATCTTTCGAAATAAAAGCTAAACATTTAAAAAAAAATCCGCATTTTTATGTAATGTACCCAATATTATAAGCTAACCATTAAGATGTAGACAATTTTGTAAGTCTCCTAATAGCAATATATGTCAGGAATAATTGCGTAAATTTTTGTATTTTTTTTGTATTTTGTATATATTATTGTATTTTCCCTGGTTAGCCATTATTTCAATAAAAAGTTCGCTGTTTTAAATTCACCCAACTAAACTCTACTTTTTCATTATTTATAAGTTCTTTTAAAGAATGAGCAGCTTATTAGACGAAACCGGTGCTAGAACTAAACCTACCATATAGGTGAGACAATAACACTAGATGCCAGAACAGACACTTGGTTGGAAAGTCATAAGTTTAATGATAAAATCCGTGACAGTTATTGGTTATTTGATATACTACTGCAGGCATCTTCTATATATTTATATATATGTATATACAGAAAAAACTGATTCTTTATGACCACCTAATATATTACTTTTCGGAAAGTACTTGAACATGTTTTAATCCTTAAGTATTAACCTTAGACTATTGAAGCAATAATCAATTTTTATTATTTTTTAATAACTTTCCCAGTAGAGCGATATAAAAAACATACATGCAATGAATGATATCTCTATTTGTTGAACTTTTTGTTATAAGCACAAACATAAATATAACTATCTTGAAAAACATGTACTTCCCCCTCCTACACAAGTATTCATTAACGCCATATTTTAGTTGACTAAAACACATTATGTTTCAATTTAAACAACAGCTAGAAAAAAACTCCTGCAAAATATTTCAATGGAAACAGATTAAAAGCCATCCTTTGGGTGTGTTTTTCTTTTTTTTCACTTCACAAATATTTTTTTTTTTGCACACACAGAGGGGTTTTTTGTAATCTGTGTGAATTTATGTTTATTATTGCTTATCATGCTTGTTAAGAGCCTGTAAAAAAGAAAATTACACAGAAAAAAAAAAAGAAACATAAAGGCAAAGTATGAAAGAAAGCAGCGCAAATTTATGTCATAAAAATATAAAAAAAGAAAAAACATAATAAAAAAATTTTAACAAATTAAAAACTCCCCTAGGATTTTGACAGCTGAATACAGCCTCTGCCACATAAAGTCACACATACAAAAACACAATCATAGCCAAACGCATACATACATATGTAGCTTTCTTGCCACAGACACAAATACGTGATGCGTAAGACACATACATTCACACACATAGTCGTTGTAAATATTCCTTGATATGGTTAAGAGCTGAGCGTAGCTGAACCGAAACGAAACAAACCAAACCAAACAGTAGAGCCGTATCTTTTAATTCAATTATTTAATTTTAACGAAATAATTTAAGCATTAACTACAAGTGCAAAAACAAATTGTGCGGCGCCTTTGTTTTATGGTTAATAAAGAAATATTATTATTTTTTTTAATTCTTGTATAGACATGCCAGGCCATGCACAAGTAAGAAAAACATCCCACAGACTTAAGAACTCATTCTTATTGTAAATATTGTTTTCTTTTTGAGAAAATTACTTTATTTTCTCTGTTATCTGTTGGATTTTTGGGTGAAAAATTAAAAATTATTTTAACACTTGCTGTTAAAGAAATTGTTTTCAGTTAAAACTGACTGCATGGCTCTAGCTGTTATTTATTCATTTAGTTTAACAACTGTGTTTTAGCTGTGATACAGTGTAAAATGATTTCTCAGGCAAACATAATATAATAGATATTTATGAACAATATTTTTTTAATTTATATTACTGTCCGATCTCTATAAATTTCAATAACTAGTTAATGATATGTCATTACTGATTAACGTACATTGTAATGTCTACTGCATACCGTTTGCATTACTTAGAAGTAGTGTAGTAATGACTGGTTTCTAAGCTGATATGAGTATTGGTACTTAGCAAATTCCATTTACGTTTTCGTAGAGTTTATTGTGTTATATTCCAGAACTGAGCAATAGAGATTGCAGCAGGTCAGAATATTTATTTTCAGTAGCCTTTAAAGGCAATTATAATGGATATAATGGTAATGGATCAATTTTTCATCGCAAGTAATGATTCGGTGCAAAAATTATTTTCTTTTATAGCGTTTAAGCAGCATTTCAGACATAGAAAATCGTCTTTCAAAGTCTCTCAGCTTCAATTCGTATGGTAACCAATTTCCCTGCTTTTGGATGAATCCTGCTGATTGGAAATATTTTGAAACTGCTGATTGAGTAGCTCCCAATGATTTTGCAAGCTCTTGATGAGTTTGACAACAACAATCATGGAGTTATGCCTCCAATTTTTGGTCTTCAGACTTTTTTGGCACAAACCATCTCTCGCACGTTGAAAAAGATGGAACCGATTCACCAGAAATTTTAGTGGGCAATCAGTGTGCTTCAGCGGTACTTTTTTGCAAATTAAAGAAGTAAAGTAAAACTTCCCGCATACGTCGCTGTGTTGACACAAAATTCCACATTTTCAAAGCAATTACTAAGTGATAAATGACAGATACGTGCCCTTCTAAATGAAAAAAAATTGTTAGCACTTAGTGTTAGCACTCAATTGTTTACCCGAAACACGAGGGCGGAAACGTAAAACATCAACTGTTGATGACAGCCGGATTGTGCGAGATAGCAAGGAAACCCCTTCGACATCTTTAAAAAAAATTAAAAAGGAGCTAAATCTTGCTATAAGTTGCCCTACTGTTCGTAGACGACTGATGGAAAATAATTTATTTGCAAGAAGTCGTCGAAAGGTACCATTGCTGACAAAACGATAGGCAGCTGCACGCTTAAAGTTTGCTTGAGACCATATTGATTGGTCGAATGAAAAATGGAGTAACATACTGTGGACAGATAAAAGCAAAATCGTTTTATTTGGTGGAACTGGATCTAGACAGTATGTCCGACGTCCGCCAAATACAGAATATAAAGCACAATACACAATAAAGACAGTAAAACATGGTGGTGCAAAAGTTATGCTATGGGGGTGTTTTTCATATAACCAAATAAGGGGCATCATGGATAAGCATGTCTATGTGGGAATATTGAAGGAAGTAATGCTACCATATGCAGAGTGGAATATGCCTCTTAAATGGGTATTCCAACAGGATAATGGTCCGAAACACACTAGTAAATTGACAAAGGAGTGGTTTCGGGTCAATGGGATTGAGGTTATGTCGTGGCCTGCTCAGTCTCCTGTCCTCAATCCCACAGAATATTTATGGGGAGACGTAAAGAAATATGTCACAGAGAAAAAACCGTCCAATGCGGAAGAACTATGGAACGCAGTGCGTGATGCCTGGCACTTATTGACTCCTTGCTCCGTAGATGTGCCGTAGTCATCAAAAACAGAGGTTTCTAAACTAAATACTGAAGCAATTAAACTTTCTATTACAAAATTTTAAATTTTTGTGCCTTTTGCTTTCAAACTTTTAGGATGTGTATCAACACTCCTATTATTTTGATCAGTGAATTTTGAAAAAAGTTTTATTTATAATATCATTTTAATTAAATAATTTATTGGTATAGCAATTGGAGAATTGATTAGTAATTAAGTTTACTTAAAACGAACTAAATAAAAATTTGGTTTTTTATTTTAAATTTGATCTTTAGTGAATATTTATTGTATTATTAATTGACGTTTTTGCTGGGAGCGTATGATTAATATTAATTATAAGGTATGCTAGAAGAAATATTTAGTTTTATAACAAGAAAACTGAAATTAATGGCGATTGATAGGTAACACTTTAAGCTTTGTTCAGACGGTTGTCAGATCTAAAAATATTGTCAGAACTAGCAATTTACTGACAATGAAATATTGCCATCACAATTTAGATTGTAAGTTCACACGGTTACAATGCATTTGCCAGAAAATCTGAAAATCCATAGTAAGACAATAACTTTATCTGACAATGAAGTCAGGCAAAAAATTATCAGTTCACACGGTAGTCAGACCGTTCTTTGCTTATGGTTTTTATCGGACAATGATGCCGTTGTCAGATGTTAAAAACTCACGCATGTGACAATATTACCAATGAACTTATAACACGATTGTCGAATGTCTGAATATATTGCTATCAACTAGCAGTCGGAAAATGGTCTAACAATACTTTCTCTGACAGTATTTCCATACAAAAATTGTAGGTTCACACAATTGTAAGACATTTATCTGACAATATTGTTAGATGTGATAACCGTCTAAGCAAAGCTTTAGGATAATATGACATATATTTTGAAATTAAAATAACTAACTATGTATGACTTATTTAAATCAACTTTGTGAACATTTTGTGACATCAGTATGTTGAAGTAAGGAATTAAAACATATTTTCTGAAGATCGTATGATTAGTATTAAGTATGAGGTACGCTTGAACATTTATTTACAGAATTTTTAGTTTTTTAACTAGAAGAATTAAATAAACGGCGATTGATAGCTAATACTAAGGCTTATTTTGGTTTTTAAAAGATATTTAAAAAATTGCTAACAGATATTCTTAAATCAGAAAAAGCCAAATACATTTTTGCATAATTGTAACAATCATTGAGCTATATAGTCTTTTAATTTTGGTGACATCGAAATAATTTAAACCCCTTTTGAAAGTATTCATGGTTAGTAGTTAACTCCATGTCAATAAATAAGTAATTAAGAGTCATTGCAGTTCCATCCATTAATTGGTAATGAAGTTTTATGGGGCGTATGATTAATATTAACTTTTAATTAGACTTTAATAGGTATTTAGAGCAGAGATGCGCAAATAAAGAGATTTAATTTGTGTACATGTAAAGCAATATTTATGTAGTGAATAGTCATTATATTAGCATTTTGATCAATTTCTTGGTAATGAAATGTTTAGCTGTAGAGCGTATGATTAATATTAATTATGAGGTATGCTTAAACAAATATTTATAGAATTCTTACTTTTATAACTACAAATGTTTAATTAATGGCGATTGATATCTAAGACCTTAAACTAATTTCGGTTTTCATAATTTAATGATATTGCTATTTTAAAATTAAAACAAATTATCGCCTAATTTTATTCTTAACTATTATTAATTTGTTTAGAAATTAAACTCAATAATTTTTAGAATAAAATATTAACGAAATGTACATATTAGAATGTATTAAAGATCTGATACAGCATTATTGACAACTTTTTCATACACGAATAGCATCACTTTTACACATTAATTTTGTATATCTCCCACCTTTCATATGCAGAGAAGTGCAGTGAAAAAAATCAGCATTACGACTACACAATGCCAATGAGAAATGAACAATAAATATGTCACTAACACTTGCTCCAATTATGTATGAATGTGTTCATATTGAATGTTATTTGGCCAACACACTCGTAAAAGCCACAAAATGTGTCAATAACATGAGACCATAAAAAACCAGCTGTTTATTGTATGCCAAAGAAAAATAACGAAAACAAAATATTGCATGGAAATGTTGAAATTTAAATAAATAAATGTGTACAACAAATACATATTTTAAATTTAAAGTTAATATAAAGAAACAGCTAATGTTATTGCCATAAATACCAATATAAACCAAACTAAACCAATTGTTAGAAAAGCCTTGGGCCAAGAATTGTTAGATTTTGTTTTAGAGGTTTGACACTTTTCTAAACACCTTTTATCTTTGTGAAGTATATAAATAATAGCTAGATAACACCTACACTAAAAATACAAATAATAGATACACATTTATGTTTGTGTTTCATGGCTTGCAGAATTTATGACACCAAAATAATTGGATTTTTTTGTTCTCTGTCTCTCTTTACTTTTTTTAATTGCTTTTTTGTTTTACTATTCTACGTGGAAACAAATTAAAGAGGTACCAATTGCAAAAAAAGAAGAAACACTCTTTTATTTAATAAATAAAACAAAATCAAAATTTACTAGATAAAACGCAAACAAATCAAAATGAGTTGTGTGGTAGTAGGAGTTGCTGTTTAAATATAGAGACCTGTTCAGTTTGTTATTGGTTTTAGATGAAATTAATTTTAAATTGAAAATTTGCATTCAAAGTTTATAGTTCTGTAGACAAATACATGTGGCATATTTTTGGGCGTTGAATTTAATTGTGCTTTGTATACAATAAGCATAAAGTACACTGTGCATTAAGGAATATTGGAAATAATGTATAATAAATTTGAAGTTGGTAAACTACAAACTCAATTTGTAAAAAACTTTGGTTGCAGTATATGGTTTCCCAAAATTTGTATGTTGAAGCATGTAACGTAATACAGTGTAGAAAACTTTATCGGCTTACCAAGATTTTAAATATATAGTTAGTAAAACTGATTAGAGTTAAGTTTTGCGAAAATTTAAAAACCAAAATAATAAATGATTGTAATGATAATTTAATAGCATAAATTACTGTAATCTAGTGGTATGTAAATGTTTTGGAGAGCCCTGTCAATGATCGAAATTTATAAATCTGACTGAAATTACCGTTACCGCTAAACTATTGCTACCGAAATTGCAGCAAATAAGCAAAATATCGTTAGCGAAATAATACAAGTAAGCACTATTTAATAAATATATTTACATATGGGCAAGTCCCAGAAACAGTCCACCAACAAATAAATTTTTAAATTAATCAAACTTGAAATTTTTTTTCTTGTAATATTAGGCTAGATATGTATATTTTATATATAAACAAAATGTATTTCGATGGTCATTCATACAAAAATTATTACGAAATTCTACCCTACCTCAGTATCTTAATATTATACAAAAAAATTTAAATTTTTTATGTGTTCATATCATTACTTAAGTGATAATGTAGAAGGTTCCATCGAAAGCTATATTTTTGATCATTCAATTATCTTCAATGTTGGTAAAAAATTGTTTTGTTTACTTTTTTGGAATGGTTGAAATTAGGTATGAAATATCAGGTCCATGCGATGTAACGTGCGTCACGGACAAAGGTTTTTTTTACTTTGTGAGTAAAATAATTTATTTTTTTTCAATATCCAAAAGGTTCATGGTTATTACAGTTAAAGAAGCTTATGAATTGTTTAAAACAACTTTTCCAGAAAAAATAATTTCACGTACTAAATTTCATAACAACCGACCAAGACACTTAGAATTATCTAGTAAACTTCCACATAACATGTGTGTTTGCCAGTATCATGCAAATTTTTAATTTTTATTAGAAGCTTTGTTTTTCATTTTTCCTAACTTCCCATCTAACTTTGGCAACTTTTTAAAAGCAGCGTGTTGTGATGAAGCCAATGAAGTTTGTATGACTAATGAATGCAACAAGTGCATTAAAGATAACAGATGGTATTATCCCTTTAAAAGATGTTAATCAGCTGGAACATCTAACTGAATGGAAGCATTGGATTACATTCTCCTTAGTAATACGAGGGGACCAATAACTGATTTGATTAATGAATTGAAAACTCAGTTACCTTCCTTCAAACTGCACTGTTATGTAAAAAGAACTCAACAAAAATACTTTCAAGAACGAAAAAAGATTGTACAAAATGAAGATGAACTATAGGCTCGTCACTCAAAATGAAATTCAGTCTGCTCACTTTAGTTACTCCCAAGTAACCATTTTCACTTGCGTTGCCTAGTTGCACAGTGGCACAAGATCCTTTGCTATCACGAGCGATCAACTGGCACACAATAAATATGATGTTTATTGCTTCCTGAAGTTAATTGTTAAGGAACTTAAACAAAAACATTCTATTTCTAAGTTGTCCATATTTTCTGATGGTTGCGCAAGTCAATTTAAAAACAAATTTATTTTGAGTAGTATACCGTATTTAAAAGCAGAATTTGATGTGATTCACCTTGAATGGAATTTTTTCGCAACTTCCCACGGAAAAGGTGCAGTAGACGGAATAGGAGCTGTTGTGAAGAGAAAAATTTGGCAGATTGTTAAAGCTCAACATGTTATTCTCAATAACGCACATGACTCTTTTAAAATTAACAAAAATTAATATAAATGGAATTTATATTTCATATGTTTCCAGTAGTTATATAAATAATACAACTGGTTTTCTTTCCGAGGATTAAAAGCAATTACCATTTTTCATCATTTGATGAAAATATTATCGAAATGGCTCTAACGGCGGGTTCAAAAAAAAAACAACAAATTAATTTTTAAACATACAAAACGTTAATAAAAACCAAAATATATTATTTTGTTCAAATGAATATAATTGTGTCTATTTACAAGGTACTGGATAAATGTAACGTGCGTTACGTAACGTGCGTCACAAAATGTTCTTGGCTTTTTGTAAAAAAATCCCTTTCATTCATCTTTCTTTTAGGAATAAAATTTTGTGAGCTTTATTATACAAAATTCGCTAAAATTACGAAAAAAAAAAACAATTTCAAAATTATTTCCATTTTTTGTAACGTGCGTCACAAAACTTTGCGATCAATTATTTCGCAACAATTGACAATTAAAAGGTAATATCTTATGCCATTTAGAATTGCACTTAAATCTCACTATAGCGTATAGTATACGTTGAAGGTATCTTATTTGAAAAAACCAAAATTTTTTCATATTTTAATATGAAAATGTGTAAGAATGAAATGTTCGTCACGCAGGATTTGCCCATATATTATTTTAAAAATTTATGACACTCGATGTAGACAACTTTGGCAATCTATAGCACTTCCTTTCTTCAAATTTCACTTCTATGTTGTCCATATTATAATATGATAACGCCTACAATATTAATAGCTTAAGTTTCATATAGATCGAAAAAGTTGTTTTAGTACATACTATGCGTTAAAAACTCATTATTACTCATACGCAATCTCAACCTGGTCAATAAAATAGTTAAAAATCATACCTATACGTATTGTTTATTTTAAACATTGATCATACGCACCTGTAGTACCACATGGGGTAATAGAAAAAATACGCAGTTTTCTATAGCATAATTTTGGACAGTAACAAATAATAAGTATACGTACTGTTGTTTTTCTAACCTAACCAGTTAGTTAACTTTATTGAGACTTCTTTTTTTTTCATATATCATGATTAAAAAACATTAAATATTATAAGAAAACCTCTGTTTTTTTAAAAAACTTTTAGCTAATTCAATTCATCTTTTTTGCCTACTTTATTAAAAGAATTTTATCATTTTCAAACAAATTTCTTTGAAGATTTGAAATTTTTACATAAAAAACCTATGAAAAACTAAACAAATTTTTATTACTTAGTCTGCTTTTACACAGGGCAAGTTTTCTTGCCGCAAGTCTGAGTTTATAGGAGAGAGAGGCAAGAAGAAAGAAGAGGGGTACACACTTGCTTGTACTGGCAAGTATCTTCAATTCTCTTTTGTTTTCTCAGTTTCAGTATGGCGTCTACTAGGTTTTGACATACAAAATTGAACACAGACTTGCTGTGTGTAAACAGGCGAGCAAGTTTAAAAGAGAATCGAAGGGACTTGCTACAAGTAAACTTGCCCTGTGTAAAAGCAGACTTATTAAAATGGAATTTTGTTTACTTTGTTTTAGAAATTCGTCAATTTTATAAAAACAAATAGTTAGTTATGTACAATGCACAGTGGGGTCGATCGGAGAAAAGTGGTAATAAGTCTATATCTAACGACACACAGTGGTTTAGAAACTTTTGTTTTTAAATAATTCGGTAATTCAAAAGAGCTCCCAACACATCTGGTAGGAAAGCAGCCCCGTTAGGTCAGTGCACGGACTATTTGGTACGAAAAATTTAAGCTAATGCAGGTTTAACAACATACAAGGCTCAAAAAGTTCCTGACAAGAATGCTGCTAAAAATTTAGAGCCAAAAACAGAGCACGGAAATTGAAGTGAAGTTTTAGAAAAAAAATACACCTGCTGCATGATGGAAGATGAAACGTGTGTTCTGGCAAATTTTTCCTGGTCAAAAATTTTATGTTGCTGATGCTCGAGGGAATGTTGAAGAAAAGTTTAGGAACCAAAAGCAGACAAAATTTCCCAAAAAGTTCTTGGTATGACAAGCAATATGTAGTTGCGGCAAAAGAAGCCAATCATCTGTTACAACGGGCTCTATAAATACCGAAATTTACATCAAGGAATGTTTACAAAAAAGGCTGCTTCCACTCATAAGACTTCATAATATGTCCACTTATTTTTGGCCTGACTTGGCATCCTGTCACTGTGGTAAACAAGCCCTTGAGTGGTACAAGAAACTCCAAACTGCCCGCAGCTAAGGCCAGTGGAGAGATATTGGGCTCTTATTAAAAGAGAATTTAAGAGCACAAAAAAGGTTCAAAATTTAATCACTAGTGATTAAAACTATAAAAATATTTTTTTTTTATAAATTATAAAAATAATTTCAATCAAATAAAAAAATTAAAACTGTAATTTCAGTGGTTTTGTTTTTATTAACATATATATATGTTAAGAATTTTTCGATCTCACTCCTTATTTATCTAAATCGATATTTTAGAAAACAAATAATCGAAATTAACAGTATTTTAACTTTTTATTATTTTTAACAATTGCTTACAGCTGGTCACTTTAAAGCAGATGCATATTATGAAATTATGATACTTAATTATTATAATAAAACATATATTGTAATTGAATTAATTTTATAAATATAGTAACTTGCCTACACTTAAACTGATTAATAAATTTAAACACAACTCCACCCTGCAAAAATAAATTCATTAAATATGAATATTATTACTATATTTGCATATGTATCTACTACACATTAGAATAGCTTCATTTGTAATGAAATGAAATTTCATATTTCAAAATAAAATGGTTGACTTTTATTTTGAAACCGTTCAATGCTTTGGTTAAACATTTTTAATATGTTGCCCAAGTGTTTATTATTAGTATGAAATAAAAATTTGAAAATAAATTTAAATTTAGTTAATTGATTTAACTTATCAAACACAGATATACACAGTAAATGAACGTCTTCCCACATAAATATTGTAGCTCTTTTGCGAAAGCAAAATCGCAAGCATTTTTTTTAATTTTTTTGAGCCACCTTAATGTATATAAATGTGTATGTATTTATGTTTTCATATATAAGTCTACGTGTGAATGTTTTTAGTTAAAGAGTATATAATTTAATTGTATTTTAGTTTATTTGCATAATTAGAAATTGATAAAATTTACTCATCCATACACATATTCTACACATATTTAGTTATTATAAACATAAAGATTGATAACTTTGTATACATATTTATACAAGTATGCACATAAACACTAACACTTAAACAAATAATACAACACTAAGTAAAACCATAAAAGAGCAATTTAACTAAATAAGTTCATTTAAATACCAACACGCATATGCCGACATGTGTGGGTTGTGTCACAACTTTGTAGTTGTGCAAATATGTGTAATTATAGCTTTTAATTTTTTTTTTTTTTTTTTTCATCTTATCAAGGTCAATCATTTGTATGCGGTTTGGTTAGAAAAGTATTTGTTTGTATATATTTGTTAGTATATAAAGATGTTCATAATTTAAATTATTTGTATATGTAGTCTTGTCATACCTAAATACATAAGTAGTAGGTTTTCTTGTCATTTTAAGTTTAGGTTATTAAATTATGGTGATTGCTTTAAATGATTTATATTTTTTTTATATATAAAAATAGTTTTAAACTTTGTTATAGACATAAGAAGAGAGAGAGTCAGACAAAACATATACACTCTTAAATTATGTGAAATAAAATATTTATGTAGATATAGTTTTATTTAAAACTTGTTAAATTTTCCCCAGTTTATTAAAAACTTATAATAATGCTTTACACGTTAATATTTTGGAAAGTTATTGACTATTAATGATTTAGTATTCTTTTTCCAGAACTCCTATCTCTCATCGAACTTTTGGATCTAAGGTGTGTTATTCGGTAAAATTCGGTCAATAAGGTAGAATCATACGATTGGCAACAGTATTCTCTGTGTAGGCTTAATACAAATAATTTCTAATTGAATAATTACTTCTTTTTAACTAAGTTTAGTCAAATAAGTTTAGTAAAATTTAAAGAATTATTAATTTTTTCTAAAATTCAAATATATTCAAATTCATTTAAGCAAATTGTTCTTATTCATTTTGCAAAAAAATTTAATAAAAATATTTAAAAATTAAATAAGAAAAATATTTGGGATTAAATATCGTTTTATGGAATGGAAATTTTGTAGTCTAAATTAAGATTTTCGTCACACATATACATTTTTAAAATATAAAATAGACGCAAGAAATCTCTGCCAACATAACAGCCTTTAAATACCACTCCAAACATATAGGCCCATAATCATAGTCAAAAATAAAGTATATTTTAAGAGAAATAAAGTCGTCTTTACTTAAGAGTGGACTTTAGGTCTACCATAGACAAAGCTGTAAAAGAATTCATTCTCTAATTCTATTTTAGAAATTGAACTATATTCTAAGGAATTAACAATTCTTATAAGGCATTCTGTAAGATATAATTCGTATAATTAATTCTTAAAGCTTTTGATGTTGTTGAATCAATTCCTAGGTGAATTAATTCCCATGGAATGATAAATTCCTTCTGAATGAATTCTTATCAATGTTAAATTCACTATGAATGATAAAATTTTTTTCAAATTCAATCTATTACAAATTGAATTAAATAATATTTTTTAACCATTCTATTTGTAACAGATTGAATGAACATTTTGATTTTTAATTCAAAAATATTTTAGTGTAAAGTTCTTGTTAGTTCAGTTAAAATTCTAACAAATATTTATTTAGGTTATAAACAACTATTTTAAGAAGAACATAAAACTATACAATAATTATATACACTATTGGCCATAACAAAAGCACCCCCTCAATGGATTTTTTCATATCATAATTTTTTTGATAAAAAGATGATTTTTGGGATGTATTTTGTATATATTTTAATAACTTATATTGTTAATGTTCATATAGCGTTCATTTAGGAAAGGATAATTTTATGAACATATAATTTATTGCGTTTATTGTGAAAAAACTATGATGGCAAGGAACAAGTACTCCAGTAAATTTAAAATTAAAGTTATTGAAGACTGGAAGGCGGGCTTATCACGGCATGAATTGAGTAAAAAATATTCAATTAATAGATCAGTTATTTCCAGGCTGATTCCAAAGTTTTTGCAGAATGGGTGTATTTCACCGGTTCATTCTGGAGGACGCCCCCGTAAAACTACACGTTATGATAATTCCTTGATCAAAGGAGCAATACAAAAAGATCTTACAGCATCAGCTAGTCAAGTAAGAACAAGTTTAAGATTATGCGTTAACGAAAGAACAATCCATTGAAGAGCAGTAGAAGCACGATAATTCAGCCGATGACCAGCAAACAAACCGTTTATATCAGCTAAGAACAAGAAAGCTAGACTGGAGTTTGCCAAAGCCCACATCAACTGGAGTGTTCAAAAATGAAAGACAGTACTGTTCTCTGACGAATCCAAATACAAATTAAAAAGTTCTGATGGAATAAGGCAGGTACGTAAAGACTGAATTCTAAGAAAGACTGAATTCTAAGTATTGCATAGGAACAATAAAACATGGAGGGGGGTAATGTAATGGCCAGTGGTTGCTTTTCTGGTCAAGAAATTGGGTCAATTCATAAAGTTAATGGGATTATGGATCGGTTCATGTACCGTGGTATGTTGAAAGATGTAATGTTGTCTTATGCCAGTGAAGAGATGCCACTTATAGGGAGGTTCCACCAGGTTAACGATCCTAAGCACATCTCCAAAGTTTGTAAGACTTGGATACAGAGCAATAATATTCAAGTTCTTCATTGGCCTGCTCAATCTCCCGATTTCATTCCTATTGCGAACTTGTGGGAATTTGTTAATATGAAAATAAATCGTGAAAATTGCCAAAATAAGGATCAGCAATTTTCACGATTTATTTGTTGGTTTTCTTTAGGGGGGTCATAATTTACATCTTCAATTGAGCGTCGTAGGAATAATCACATTCGCTCATTTTATTTATTTATTTTTTTTTTATTTAAATAGAAATTATTGAACAATATTTTTTATTTAATTTTTTCTTGGCAGTTTTGTTATATAATAAAAGAAATAGATTTACACCGTACCAACTTAAATTAGTAAAAGTTTACAAATGATAAGATATGATGATATTATGACAAATAAATATGTTAATATATATATCCTAACAAATGGGTTTACATTTTTATTATGATTTCCTCCCTAACTACAAAAATTTAAATATTCAATTTTGAAAAGTGTATATATATTTCGTGTTTGCCGAATGTATATTGATTTTAATATTAAACTATTACAAATTGAATTAAAACTTTTTACAACCATTCAATTTGTAATAGAAGGAATTAAAAAAATACAATGATCATTCAAGTAAATTCATTCCTTATAAGAATTAATGCTGTTGTGAATTAATTCTATTCAATGTACAGCCTGTTGAATGAAGCTAAGGAATTATTTACGGTGAATGGTTTTAACGAATGGAAAATTCTAATAATTAAAGCCGAATTATATAATTTGAATGATACATTCAAAAAGTTCAAGCTGAATTAAAAATATAAGTCAAAATATAAGATTTGACCATATACAAGTTAAAGTATACTTCTGACGTTAAAGTCGAATGTAAATATAAAACTAGCTGAAGTTGTTTTTAACTCATTTAACAACAGCATCAGCTGTTCTTCGCCATGTAAAAAACTTCGACAAAAAGTCAAAAATGTTTAAGTTACAATATATTGGCAGAGATTTTGCAATTATTGAATATTGAATTAATAAAATTAGTAGCAAAATAGAATAAATTTTATATTAATCTTTCCTTTTCTATTTTTCCACCACAAACTGTTTTATTCCTTAGTTCCCGGTTACATTTGTTGTTTGTACTTTTTTTTAAAAAAAAAAAAGCCAGCTGTCAGCGATGCCACTTGTCCATATTTCGTTGTATATTGTATGAAAACATTTTCTACATTTGAGGTGACACCCAGTTAAAGTCGGTTCAATTTAAAAGATACTTTAATTTTGACTATAGTTAGAAAATAATAAAAAGCGGGTTTTTATTTTAAAGTTGTTTTTAAAAAGAACTGACTTTATTGTGTGACTATGATTATGGGCCATAGTATTGCATACTTTTAAACTAAACAAAAATCTGTTTGTGTCAAGGTTGGCAACCGATACCGTTATTAATACCGATACCGATTAAATACCGTTTAAAATTGAGTACCGGTATTGATACCGATACCGAAATAATTATTTCGGTAAAATACCAGTATTCAAATACCGTTTCCCTTAATACCGATATCATACCGGTACAATACCGTTATCATAACGGTATCAATACCTTTATTATACCGGTATCAATTGCAAATCAATACCGGTATCATACAAGTTTCAATACTGATATCATACCGGCATTATAATTAAATTGTTAAAATTACATAATTCAACAACTTTGCTGCTAGTAGAAAATAGTATTTGAGCCTTGTCCATCCCTGCTTGATGTTGAACTAATGCAACTCTGTCTTAGTTGTTTACTTACATACCAAGGCGAATTTATAGCAGGTGACCTCAGAAGAACAGCTGATTATTTTGTTCACTTGTATAGATAATTGGATTGTCAATTCAAGCAAAAACAACAACAGGCAACTTTGACAATTCAATTATCTTTTAACAAAAACAAAGTACCTGTTGTTTTGACATATTGTATTTTTTTGTAGCTCTTTCATATATTTCGATTTTTTATAAGTTTTTGTTAGGTTTGATGTACTCAACTTTTATACCGGTATAAATACCGATATATTAGTTTTATACCGGTATACCGATACCGATATAATTTAAATACCGTTACCGATACCGATACCGAAATAAAAATAAAATTAATACCGATACCGTTACCGATACCGTTATTCGTTTCGGTTGCCAACCTTGGTTTGTGTGTTATGATTTCTATATTGCTTATACGCACTTCTAAAAACATATAATATGTATAGCATACTTTTATGCCTTAACACATAATATGTATACGTACTGTTTTCTTCGCTTAAACAGGTATTTTTGTGTTTTCGGAAAAAATGTACTTGATTGTAAATTTTCACTGTAACTTTAAAATGAAAACACGCAAATTAATATATTAAATTGCAATACAAGATGCACAAGTTTTACCACTTTATATGAAAAATATTCTTATTGCGGAAAACAAAATTTCAGATTTGTCTAAAAACTTCTAAAATTATAAAAAAATATTATTTTTGAATAGCCCTATATTTAATTTAAAAATACTAAAAGCATGGTATATAACAGCAGAGTAGTGTCTTTTATGAACAAAATTTTTGTAACATATTGTTACGTTTTTACCTTTTAAAAACGGTGGTTAATTTCCATTAGATAGACCTAATTGATTACAAATATAAGCAGTTTAGTAGTTTAAAATCATAGCAAGTCTATATTTATTAAAATTTACAAATTTACAATAGTTTAAATAGTCACTATGTGTTTTTATAGAAATACACATTTATAATTCACAACTTATACAACACACTGTCAGGCAGTTAATTTATCTTTACTTAAAGATGCTTGAAATTAGACTGACTGATTATTGTTCTCACGGCCAACTTATATACACTACATTACCATCTAGAACATTCCAGCCCCATCTATCGAAGCTTCTTGAAAGCTCTATTTCTACAATAATCAACTCAATGATTCTATTTAATGTTGTATGTTTCACAGCTATATTAATAATGTCCACAATTATGTTAACTGCTGTTAATCAGCCGGTAAACAACATTGTCCACAATCAGAAGTCTCCAGAAATAGAAAGGTTGAGAAACATGGTGCAACTTCAAACCAGCCATTAGAACCGTAATATTTCACGTTTTAAGAATTTTGGTATATAAATCAAGACAAAACGATTAAAAAATCTTTCGAATCCGTTCATATCATACACTAGTAGTTAAAACCACCATTAAAACTGATGGGGGTGTACTTTGTCATTCCGTTTGTAACACATCGAAATATTCATCGCAGATCCACAAAGGTATGTCAGACGATCTTTCTATGTCCGTTCATCTGTCTGTCTGTTGAAAACGCAATAGGGCGCAAACGAAAAGAGCTAACTGGCTGAAAATTCCCACAAATAGTCTCTGTTCATAAGGTTTGTTTGGTATTGAAAATGGCCAATGATTTCACCTAGACCCCATACAATTGTTCTCCGGAATTATGTTTGAGCAGTCATAAATATGTTGATTATGCGACAATACTTATAAAATTTTGCAGAAGTTAATTCTAAGTACTGCGAATTTATACTGTAAAGTATAACGAAAATGGGCAATATTTGTCCCTAGTCCCCATACAAGGTCCCCCTCAGAAAATGACTTGAACATGCAATTGTCTAGGTGAATTGAGATATTACAAAAAACTGTTTAAGTGTTATTTTGGATTTTATTACAAATACGAGGATATTGCTAGAAAAATTTTTGAACTACTATTACCGAAGATATTTGCGATCAAATTTAAAGTCAAGGTTAAAAAGGGAAAATGTCAAAATTTAAACTTTAATCTCTTTTAATATATAAGAGATAACTTAGAGTAATAAACAAAATGTTCTTTATTTCCTCACAGAGAAAACAGATTCGTGATAGCAACCGAATGTGTTGCCAATCGAATGATTCTACTTCAGTGACCGAATTTTACAATTGTGGCTACAAAATTTTAAAAGTGGTAACAAAAGTTTGGTTGCTTTGACCAAAATTCTTCTTTGTTTTCAGCCAAATCATTCGATTGGCAACAAATTCGGTTGCTATTACGAATCTGTTTTTTCTGTGATTATTTGCTCTATAACATTGAAATCTATCCCTATTTTTACAAGTTGGGAGTTGTACAATGTTTAGCAAACCAGAGGTGGTCAACTTACATACCCAATATCTCACCATGTATTCCAGCAAGGTGGTCACAAATTTCATTTTCTGAAAGCTTGTGTCCTTCTCTACGATTTGTTTATACATCATCTTGTTATCGGATCTACCCTACTATTCGACAGGAGATTAAATCTGCCATTTTACGATTTCTATAGAAATTGTCATAATGAGAAAGAAGACTAATTCCATAAAATTAATTTTAATGCAAAATTTCTTATGAACACAATGCTAGTCTTTTTTTAAGTTAACAAAGAAGGAATTTCTTTATTATACTAGTTTATAGTTACGACCACATTTTGACAATTTCTGTCTTGTGCAAAATATAAAATACTTATAATCAAAATTGTTAAAACTTTCAAATGATTTATTATTAATAAGTTTTTAATAATATAATTTACTATATGTAGTTGTAAAGGATGTTCGAGACTTTGAAATATCTAAGGAAAACATGGAGTAGCAGGTACTAAAACAAGTAGTTAGTAAGTAGTTTTAGATACACATACCCATACTTAAGCAAAAATTAAACTCAAACAAACACAAATACTTAAGTGGTTTCTATTGTATGATATTAGTTGAAATTAATGGTACTCCTGAGTACATTTCAATACATTAGTTTGATTAAATATACATATATATATATTAGTAGGGACCAACAGGCAGAACGTAAGTACTCCAAATTTTATGTTTACTCTTTTCGATTCTAACAAAATTCAAAATACCTGGGGCCCTGCTAGTTTACATATTTATAAATCTACATTAATACCTACATCTAAATATATTGTTATTGCTCATGTTATTTCTAATGTCTAATTTTGCTGTTGTTGTTTTTGTTTTTGTTTGTCCTTTAATAATCCTATTTGAATTTTATAAACATATAAATAAATTTATATAAATTATAAGCATGTTTATGCATATATTTACAATTTATAAGCATACATATGTATGTTTGTATGTATCTATATAACTACAACTATATCATGTTGCATATTCATATAAGTACATGCCACATGAATGCAACAACAAACAGCATCAGCATTTACATATGTATGTACACTAACTTAAAACTCAATTATTTGATAATAAAAATAATAGTAAAATAAAATGAACGTAATAACTAACGATGATTTTGTTAAATGTATTGAAAACTAATTTAAACAATAATATTTTATGATACACTCACACACAAACACATACACATAAAGTCATTCTATATGATTTATAAATTGCAAATTTATAACCAAACGATGACAATAAACAAATTTTATAAATAAAATGTGAACAAAAAAAAATAAATAAATAAACAAAATAAAAACAACTAGAAAAATAAACTATGCGAGAGATAGAAAAACTATTTTTTTGCACATTAACTTTTGTTAAATTGTTTTTCGAATAAAAAATAAATAAAATAAAAACAGCATAAAATACATTTAACAATAGAAATAACTAAATAAATAAATTCTATACATATGCACATCTACACACACACACACGCAATTACTATTTGATGTGCAATCGTTGAATATGGTGTGGAAGACAGTGGGTCGATTAGTAATTCTTAAAAAATTCTCTGTAACATCAAAAAATGTTGTGGAATTTTGAAACCAAGACCATAAAATGGTTAATTTCATTATTTTCTTGTTAAAAATCCAATCAGTCAGACACAGTTTTGAAGCATTTTAAAAGCATTGCAAATCGACAAAAAATTCTTATAAACCTGTATCTTCTAAACGAAACTACTGGCTCGATTGGCAAAATAATGTACGAACCAATCATAAACTTTCAGAAAATTAAATTTATGGCCACTTAACAGCGGTTGTCAAAGTGAGCAAATCTTTTTAAAATATCTTCTAATAAACTTTAAACTAAAACCTCAATGGCCTAAGTCGTGAAAAATTTATTTTTTCCAAAATAAAAAACTTTTTTGAATTTCTTTTTTTCAATAAGGTGGAAACATTTAGTGGTCGTTCTCCGAAATACCAGTTTAGCAGGTAGTTTATTTTAATATTATGTTTAAATGGTAACAATTTACAGGTGGTTTATTTTTATTATTATATAAAATAGTGCATACGCTAAAAATTAATTTTGTATGACCTTTATAAGTTTAAGGAGTGAGATCGTGAAATACTTAACACACGTTTTCATTAAAACTTTTAACCCAAGTATTATTTGATTTTTTTTATCAAGTTACCTTTGGAAAACATGTCAGTTATTATGTTTAATGTCAATTATATTCATTTGTTGTTAATCTGATTAAAATGAGTGACCAGAAAAAAGTGCGTACAAAAATTATAAAATATTATCAACAAAACCCAACTTGGTCCTACAAAAAGTTGGCCAAACAATCAAAGCTCTGCTATCAAACTGTTTCCAATGTTATTAAACAGTACCGGGAGAACTTGTCCGTTGATATAAAACCTGGTTCAGGTAGGAGGAATGGTCCACATGATGTTTCTAAAGCCAAAAAAATAGAAAGCATTTTCAAAAGAGCTCGCAACACCTCCGGTTGGAAAGCAGCTCGGTTAGGTCAGTACTCAGACTATTTGGTACGAAAAGTTAAAGTCAAATGCAGGTTTAAACCATACAAGGCTCAAAAATTCCTGACAGGAACTCTGCTAAAAATTTAGAGGCCAAAGACAGAGCACGGAAATTTAAGTCAAATTTTATACAAGTTTAGTGGGTTCGTTTGAATTAACATATATGTATGTTAAGAATTTTTCGATCTCACTCCTTATGTGGTTTTTTATGTGAGAGACAAAAAAATTCTTTTGAAACATTTGTTCAATATGAATTTATTCGAAGTATTGAGACCAAGAACGAATCAAGCCAATATCGGATACTCTCTTCCAAAGTGAATCGTATCCCAGAGGCACGGTCGGTACTTCCCAACCAATTTATTCTATATATTTTTTAATATTGCAGTTTCATGACTGGCCGCATATCCCAGGCGTATTTCGGCTAATGCTCGCTCCGGTACAGGTTCCCTGTGATGGTCTGGTCAGCACCCGAAATACACATAATTACCTTAGCGCCATGGTTATTTGGCTTCGGTGTCGATTCGACTGGTTGGCCGGGCTTCACATACGATCTTTTACGCTTCGGGTTATCGTAATGGATCAATTTTGCATTGCAAGTAATGATTCGGTGCAAAAATTATTTTCTTTTATAGCGTTCTAGCTTCATTTCGGACATGGAAAATCGTCTTTCAATGAACACTTTCAGCTTTGGTGAGCAATCGGTGGGCTTCAGCGGCACTTTTTTTATATTACAGAAGTAAAGTAAAATACACCCAATAATTTTTAACAAATTATAGAAATAATATGATGAATATGGAGTGCAGTGCAGTGCCTTTTTCAATTTAAATTGTGGAATTAACGATTTGTATGGATGACAACCTAACTTTAGTTGCGTTGTCAGTTGCCTAAATGGTATTACAGATGGCAACTGCCAGCTATCATTTCTGTTGAAAAACTTGCAACCAGAAATTTGTGGTTGCCCTCTGGCAACGCAACTGAAGTTCTGTTGCAATCCATAATCGCAATTCTGTAACGGTAACTTAGTGGTGACGTTATTTTGGTAACGGTATTTGCCAGTATTTTAATGATTATTTATCAAATTTACAAAACTTAAAAATAAATTAAATTCTTTAGATCAACATAAATATTATGATTACATTTATTTGATTTCAATTCTTAACATTTATAATTAATTTCATAAATAGTGTGATTTTGAATTTTTTTTTTTTCAAATTATTTATGGAATATCAGTAATGGTGTTTTAGTAGTAACGGTAATTGGAGTTATGTCGGTATGGTAGCATAGCGGTAACGTTAGTTGAGCTGTAAGAGTATTTTAGGGTTAACGATAGCTTAGCGGTAACGGTAACCAACCTTGAATATTTCAAAATTGTTGATTTTTTAAAAATTTATAATTTTTTGTAAAATTGCGGATATTTAAAAAAAAAGTGGGGAGGGAATATTGGGTTAGTGCTGATGTTCGAAACGCCTAAAAATATTTCTCTAACACCCACCTTAACGTATACCGATCGACTCAGAATCACTTTCTGTGTCGATTGTACGATGTACGTCCGTCCGTCTGGCCGGTTGGCTATGTAAATCTTTTGCGCAAAGTACAGGTCGTAATGTTGAAGATCTTTCGATAATATTTAGCACATACAATGTTGGCCCAATTACGAAGCCTATTGAAACTAACTGAAATCGGTCCATTTTTTCAGCTTGCGCCCATACAAATATCCTCCCAAAATTGGACTTTATCGACCATAAATGTTTAATTTATATAGGTATCAACACAAATTTCGCATAGCATTTGGCCTGCTTCCGAAAATCACTTTAACGAGCATAAATTTCTTAAAAATTTTGGTATACACATAAAATTCAACATAAATGACTTTCATATAGGCATACATCACACGACCTAATATCATGACGAAAATAATATTTAGTGTAGGGTATTATATGGTCAGGCTTGGCCGACCATACTTTCTTACTTGTTTAATATATGTATGTTTTAATTTCTTGCAAAAGTGAAAATTTAAAAATTGTGAGTTGACTCTCTTTAGAGCATAGTATTGTTCAGAATACGAAGATTTTCGGTTATTTACATGTACACAACACGATTGAGGTTTATTTAAACATTACATGTTATTTCTTTCTGGGTAGTGTCACCTATACATATGGGCAATTCCACGATAATGACTACTACGACTGAAAAATCAAAAACCCTTGAAATTTTTTTTTCAAGATGATTTGAATAGGAGAAAACACTAAAATGTTACTTTGTGAAAGTATTTAGAGCTTATTACAATATTTTAAATGCAAAAATAATAGTTTAAAGTGACTATATTTAATTTTATAATTTAATTGGTATGTTTTAGGATAAGATTGCGGTGAAAACTAATCTCTCAATTAGCATGTATTATGAAATGAATTTGACTCTGATTGTTTTTTTCAAGGTTGGCAACCGAAACGAATAACGGTATCGGTAACGGTATCGGTAACGGTATTTAAATTATATCGGTATCGGTATACCGGTATAAAACTAATATATCGGTATTTATACCGGTATAAAAATTAAGTACATCAAACCTAACAAAAACTAATAAAAAATCGAAATATATGAAAGAGCTACAAAAAAATACAATATGTCAAAACAACAGGTACTTTGTTTTTGTTAAAAGATAATTGAATTGTCAAAGTTGCCTGTTGTTGTTTTTGCTTGAATTAACAATCCAATTATCTATACAAGTGAACAAAATAATCAGCTGTTCTTCTGAGGTCACCTGCTATAAATTCGCCTTGGTATGTAAGTAAACAACTAAGACAGAGTTGCATTAGTTGAACATCAAGCAGGGATGGACAAGGCTCAAATACTATTTTCTACTAGCAGCAAAGTTGTTAAATTATGTAATTTTAACAATTTTGCAAAATTTAATTATAATGCCGGTATGATATCAGTATTGAAACATGTATGATACCGGTATTGATTTGCAATTGATACCGGTATAATAAAGGTATTGATACCGTTATGATAACGGTATTGTACCGGTATGATACCGGTATTAAGGGAAACGGTATTTTTTTTGCTATCATCAAATTATTTATTGAAACCGAATACATATTTTCTATTTATTTTATTAGTTTTTCTATACATATGAATATTTACAGAATAAATATTGTTTTACTATGAGAGAAAAATCTGTCACTTACGGTATGTCACGTACGATATTAAATTTTATTTATTATAAAATCATCCAAAGACAATTTTTATTTAAATATGACGGATTGTAAAGGAAAAATAATTGCTTTAGTGTAAGAAATTAAAAAAAAAAGCATAACGTCTCTCACAATTCAAAAATGATCGCATATTTCTACATGTGCCTCAAAATTACTTCCGTTTTATGTCACGTACGATATACCCTTAAATCGCTTGATATTTTGGACAACAATGTTTCTAAAGGACTTATTATTTTTTAAAATGTAGTACCCTCTGAATGGAACATAAAGACCAAATTATTTTTCAGATACTCTTATTTGTGCAAAATCTATTTCACTCTGTAGGCGTACAAATGACACGTACGATGATATGGAATTGCCCATATGCAATTACCAAATCCTCTCTTTCCTCGGGACTATGCATTATAGCAGTGGTGGCCAGAAAGAGAGTGTTTAAAATGCATATGGTGTAGTGTAAAATATAAAAGAGAACATAAATGAATATATGTGTACTTTGCACCGAACAATTCCCAGCAGTTAAGCATGTAGTCAATGCTGACTCCAATGTATAAATTTTGGTCATTTGACACGTATGTGCTCTTTGTAGTGCAGAGATAATATAATTGGTTACTTTATACATCCCAGGTAATCTAGCGTGAAGACAATTGTCACTTAAGTGTCTCTAAGTAATCTGGAGTATAGTCACTTTAAACGTGTTATGTGATAATTCGTTCAAACTGCTTTTATATAAATTGTGTTGATATAATTCTCATACAGTTAATTTTTATTTTTGTTTAAGTATACTGATTCCCATGTAACATAGCATGAAGACAATAGTAACTTTAGTGTCTCTTAGTAACCTATAGTGAAGTCACTTTAAACGTTTATTTTGTACTGCACTTTAGAAATTTGTTATTTAAAAAGCAATCCATTGGAGAGTTGTCGAAGAAAGGTTTGTTTACAAGCTATCGTTTATTGATCAAGTTACCACTTAGGTAGCTAGTAAAGTAACTGACGTTTTTTAACCAGTATGTAAATCCAATGCGTTGACTACTTTGGACCAGATATTATACAGTCTCATTGTAGTCAATAAGGGTCAATTGACCCCCTTCTTAGGACAAGCACGTGTTAAAATAACTAGTCACGTAGCTATTGAAGTAACTAGTTCCCACCCTACGTGATGGGTAAAATCACTAGTTCGGGACTGTCTCCTAGAACTGCTGGGTTGTTTTTGTTTAGTTTGAGTTTTTGCTGAGAACATTCGTATTCCCCCGGGGTAGTGTTTGGCCACCAACGCTTTAGAGAAACCAGAATCTAATAAAATTCTAAGATGATCTAGCTATGGCCGTCCATTTGTCTACCTGTTGAAAAGACTACAAACACCACAAATACTCTGTGTTGTTAAAATTTTGTTTGGAATTGAAAATAAGCAATAGCGGTCCATGATTTCACGTTGCCCCCATATAAATCTCCACCTGGAATTCTGTTTGAGCAGTTGAATATGCGGCAATCATGATAAAATTTTGAACAAATTAGTTCTAAGTAAACTATAAGTAAAATGGCTTTACTTTCTTATTTTTTTTTTTTTGTTTGTATATAAATTAATAAAATAATATTTAATAACCACTGTTCATAGTTTCAGATTTGATTTCATGTAGCATTTTTTATTATATGTATTCGCTTTAAAGTATGCAATACAATTTTTAATTTTTTTGCTATTTGTATAAATACTAAATTTCTATGCCACCAACAATGGTGAGAAAAATGTCAACAAAAGTATTTTTTTCCCCCAACAAGACTTCGTTGGTATTTGAAACAAAAAAATAACTATAAACGAATAAAATAAATAAATTTGCGAATTATTTACAAACAACTGTACCAAAATTGTACAAAAGAATAGTGTGAAATTGTACGGGTGTTTGCAACTAGAAAATCAGCAAATAAAATGCACTTAAAGAAATTAGTAAATACAAACAAATATATGTCGAGCCGTAACAACAAGCAAAGCTTAAGTGATAAGCCCAAACCACTACAATTCAATGTAAACAAAACAGCAAAATACTTTGAAGCCAAATAGTGTTTAATCTGTTATGTAGACTTATAAAATGTTGATAAATTATGTAAATAATCATAAATTCTATAGATTTTTCTAGAAAACTGAAAATCATATATAAATTTGTTTAAGCTATTTTCCTAGTAATGCCTGAATAATATTATCCTCAATATAAACAAAAGAAATCAATGAAATGTCCCACATTTAAAGCCCATTTTTAATCATAGTCCTGTAACTTTTAACAAATAGTCTACCAAGATTGTTTTTAATTTTAAAGTAACCTCTTTAAGCATTTTTAATTACAATAAATATTTTACCCTTTATTATATATTAAATCTATTTGGAATTAAATTATTTACATAAAACATTCAACAGTTTCTTTGGTTATTTCTCGTATTTAGGGGAACACATCAATCATATTTAAGAACATAAATAGTTACATAGTCCCCTTTTTCATTTAATTAGTTTCATGTTTAGGTATTAAATAGCAATTAAGAGTTGCACATTGAAAAGCTCTTTATGTGAAATGTTATTAATTAATTTATAAGTATCTTAAGGCTCTTTAAATGGCTGGCAAATATTCTCCCATAAGGGGGGAAATGATTTTAGGGGCTTACTCGCTATTTGACACATAATAAAATTTAAATTTTAGTTTTCATTTAAGGGGAAATATTTTTAAATATTTTAGGGCATACGCTAGAACTAGAACCGTAACTGAGACTATGCGGAGAGTTAAAACAATCAAACTAAGCAATAAAATAAAAGTTTTGTTCTAATCCAAGAGAGCCGTAAATATTAAATAAATGGCACAGAAATCTACTGATAAAATTCTGTAATGATCTTAGGAAATATATTTTCAACATTCTGCTAATGTATTCAAAAAGAGAGTTCTTTCTGTCTTAGAGATGTTAATGAAATCGAGTCTAAGCATAGGATATTTCATATTATTCTTGGGAAACATTTTTTTATTTTTTCTAAAATTTGTTTCAGTGTTTTCATCAATGTCATAAAAACGTAATATATGTACATATGTTTGTATGTATATTTCTTTTAAAACTCATTAGTTTTTATGTGCATAGTGATGGTATAAATATTAATAATTGTTACCAACTTTAGATTTTAGATTTTATGCAAACATTTTTATACATTTAAGATTATAATATGGCAAACAAATACTTGAATAGGGGAATACGTTTGGCAAGTGTGTAGAGAATAGCATTATTAATTTTAACATTGTGGGGAAATCCAAATTATATTTTTGCCATAGCTGCAATTGGAACTTTAAATATTCGGGAAAAACGCAATTTTTGTCAATATAAAACAAATAAAGAATATCAACTAATCCTTAGAAAAAATTGTATACTGAAGATTTTACTAAAATTGGGATAAGTTAAGCCTTTCAAATTCTTAAATATTGGGTGTATGACTTAAAAATGGGGAATTTTTTCAAATTTGTAGCTTTTATTTTGAAACATTTGTACCATATAACATTATTTATTGTTAGCTACCTTTTTCCATCTTTCTGGCAACATATGGATTCCGCACCAAAAGAACTGCTTATCTTTTGAGGCCAATAATGAATAAAGCCAATTTTGGATACTCTGTTCTGAAGTGAAGCGTATCCCAGAGAGAGCGCTGTGCATCGATCAAAACAAATAATAGTCGGACTGAGCACGGTCTGGACTATAAAGCGATTGAGGCAAAACTTCCCAACCACTTTATTCTAACTACCTCTTAACAAGTATTGTAACATGTGGTCTAGCATTGTAATAATGGCTTATTACGGTTTCATGTCTGCCCACATAATCGAGGTGTTTTTCGGTCATTGATCGCTTCAAACGAATCAGTTGCGTTCATTACAGGTTCCATGTGATGGCCTGATCAGATTTCAGCAGCTCATAATAGATATGACATTTTTGCTCCTACCAAATACTGAGCATTACCTTAGCGCCATGGATATTTGGATTCAGTATCGATTCAGCGGGTTGGCCAGGCTTTACATACGATCTCTTATGCTTCGGGTTATCGTAATGGATTAATTTTTCATCGCAAGTAATAACTCGATGCACAAATCATTTTCTTTTATAGTAAAAATCACCACTTCTGAAATGAACAAACCATCTTTCGTACGTTGAAACCAATGTAACACATTCACCCAGAGGTCCAAGTCGATCGGCGTCAAGCCTGCTTGGCTTGACGTCGACAGAGTCACATTATTGAATCTATCATGATATCTTACTGTTATTGCAAGGATGTTAAAATTGCAAGGATGTTAAAATTCTTGTGTTTTTGGTTTAGTCCTTAAAACATTTCTGAAATTTTCTGAAATAAAAATAACTGATCCTTATATATTTTGTCCGCTGGTTACGAATATAACATTAGTTTTTATCTTCCATTTTGCTCATTAGTTTAAAAAAATTCTTTTAATTTCCCTTTTAAACTCCATTCAAAATAATATGGTTTTTATGTCAAATTTATCATTAATAACATAATGCCTATGAAGAAAATACCTTGTTAGTGAGTTGTAAGGTACAAGATTTCACCAAGATATACGAATAATGGACGAACGATATCAAAGAACATGGGACCACCATATGGTGGCAGATTACTGCTGGAATCTTTGTCGGGAGGTTAAGTAGCTTCTTTATTCAAGAAAATTCTATACAAGAACATTTTGTACGTATTCACTTTGACTCTGTAAAATACATTTTGTAAAAATATTTTATTTTGAATCTGAAGAAAATTGTTGGTACTATTTAAAACTTGCAGAAAATAAGATAGACTGTACTAAAAAATAGTTCGTTGGAATGCCTAGTTTTAGCATCCATAGAAAAATGGGTGAAAAAATTGTATTTTTCAAAGTTTTAAGGACTAACCTAAAAAAACATAATTTTGAACATCCTTGCAATACAAGTTATATTAGAGTTTCCAATTCGGTTTTAACCGAAACCGAAACCGCGGTTTTTCAAGGCTTAAAACCGAAACCGACAATTATTCTTCGGTTTTCACTTTTAATCTATTTTCACTAGAAAAATTTTAAATTTAGAAAAGAGAAACAAACTTTTTCATCCAATTATTCATCCAATATCTCTAAACACAGATCGGTAAAAATATCTTAAGATTTGTTTAAATTTTTTAAATTGTATTACAATAATTGCTTCAAATGATGTAGCAGGCTACCTTTCGCAGGCTAAATAATGCAACATTTTTGTATCAAAGTCTTAGTTATTTTCAAATATCCAATAAAAGTATGGAGTACTAGCTGACCGGTTCGCTTCGCCACCTCAATTGGAATAAAGAAATAGTACTATTAAGGGAGACCACTTTGTAAATTAATACTAATTCTGGAAAACATGTCTCTAGTTTCATGTTTATTGATTTATTGTAATGTGGATTGTAGCTCTATTATTAGAATATAAAAACAGTACCATAAAGACCCACATTTTGTATTCCTACTCAGCATCAAGAATGTCTAATTTCATATTTCTGTGGCTATTATTATAGAAATCCCCTTTCGTGAATTCTAACTCATTCAGAATCATGTGTGCCTAATTTTAACTAACTAGTTCGAAAAAGTATCTGCAAATCCCTTTTTTATATTCTAACTCAGTCAGGATTATGTGAGTTTAATTTCCTGCTTATAGGTTCATTATTATAGAAATTTCAATAATAGTTTATGATACCTCAATATCATTATGCCCTCTATCCTTGATTCTTTCCTTACTCAGAAGCATATCAGCCAACTATATTCAAATTAAAATCCTGATTCTAGGTTCATTATAGAAAATCCATTTTGAAGATACCAAAAATGGTTTAGTTCTCCATTTTTGGTATCATAATACAATTGAGCACCCTATTCTTGATTATTTCTATTAGCCAACTTTAACTAATTTAAAATATAAAAAAGGTACTATTAAAATAAAAAGTACCAATTTTCCTTTATCCTCGTAAACACTCGTCAAATTTGAAATTTAAATTTGTATAGCAGTTCCTATATTATCACAGATTTAATAGTTAATAAATTATCACAAAACCGAACCGAAACCGATCGGTTTTAAATTTTTTAAAACCGAAACCGCGGTTTTGAAATTCTTCGGTTTTTTGGAAACTCTAAGTTATATAAACTGATATACACACCAATGTGACCATACCCAAACGAAGTTGACTTTTGTGTAGAATAATAATGCGGAAGATATTTAAGGTCTTAAGGAGGGGTCGTTCGTGAAATATTAATCGAATAATAAAAAAATTTTGTAAATTATGTAAATATAAAATGTCACTATATTTTTGAACCATCACCTGGATAACAATCTTGTCGCGATGTGGTAAACCAACCAACCAAAGCTGCTAGAAAAACTAATGAAGCCATCGTAATCACCACTCTCAATTTAACCAAAAACAATGGACAGAAAGAAGTCTGGAAAATGTTGGTGTGTTGCCTTGTGCAATTTTTGAATCAAAAATTATATTTTATCTTAACAAAATTTAAAATTTTTAAAATCGTTGAGAAATGTTTTTAATCAAAAATAATCATTATTTTTAACTAAATTACTGTTTTTAAAATTGTTGGGCAATTTTTAAGTCAAAATTAGGCTTTATTTCTTAATATTAAAAGTTCTACCTCTACCTTCGACCTCTGCATTCACCATGAGCTTTAGTGAGCAATCTGTGTGTCTCAGCGGCACATTTTTCAAATTAAAGAAGTATAGCAAAACTTTCCGCATATGAAGCTTTGTTGGTACAAAATTCGACATTTTCGAAACAAAAAAACTTTGTTGTTTACACTAATGATCAATAACTAAGTGACAATAAATAACAGATACGCCACCTATTATAAATCCCAATACACCCAATATATTTGACACTTGTCAAAAAAAGTATCCAATAATTATGTATTTATTGAAGGATTTAAATTAAACTTTAGACAAATACTATACAAATTTCTATTGAACATTTTTTCCGGAAACACATTTCTATACAAAATCTTATTCGAATACACATTTCTATAGACAATTGTATTCGGATACAAAATTTCTAAACACAGTTTTATTCGGATACAAATTTCTATAGAAAATTTTATTCGGATACAAATTTCTATAGAAAATTTTATTCGGTTATATATTTAAAAGAAAATTGTATTCGGATACAAATTTCTTTAAAATAATACATTCGGATACAAATTTCTAAAGACAATTTTATTCGGATACAAATTTCTATAGAAAATTTTATTCGGATACAAAATTCTAAAGAAAATTTTGTTCGGATACAAATTTCTATAGAAAATTTTCTATAGAAATTTGCGTCTGAGTAAAATGTTCTATAGAAAATTTTATTCGGATACAAATTCCTATAGAAAATTTTATTCGAATACAAGTTTCTATAGAACATTTTACTCAGACGCAAATTTCTATAGAAAATTTTATTCGGATACAAATTTCTATAGAAATATTATTCGGATCTCAATTTCTATAGAGAATTTTATTCGGCTACAAATTTCTATAGAAAATTTTATTCGGATACAAATTTCTATAGAAAATTTTATTCGGATAGAAATTTATTTTGAAAATTTTTCGAATACAAATTGCTATAAAAAGGATACAAATTTTTATAGAGAATATTATTCGGATACACATTTTTATAGAAAATTTTATTCGGATACACATTTTTATGGTAAATTTTATTCGGATACAAATTTCTATAGAAAATTTTACTTTTATAAAAATTTCTATAGAAAATTTTATTTTTATAAAAATTTCTATAGAAAATTTTATTCGGATACAAATTTCTATAGAACGTTTTATACGGATACAAAATTTCTAAATACAGTTTTATTCGAATACAAGTTTATATAGAACATTTTATTCGGATACACATTTCTGTAGAAAATTTTATTTGGATACAAATTTCTATAGAAAATTTTATTCAGATCAAAATTTCTATAGAATGTTTTATTCGGATACAAAATTTCTAAATACAGTTTTATTCGGATACACATTTATATGGTAAATTTTATTCGGATACAAATTTCTATAGAAAATTTTATTTTTATAAAAATTTCTATAGAAAATTGTATACGGATACAAAATTCCTATTTTATTTGGATACAAAATTCCTATAGAAAGTTTTATTCTGATACAAATTTCTATAGACAATATTATTCGGATACAAATTTCTTTTAAACATTTTATTCGGATACGAATTTCTGTAAACAATTTTATTTCTATAGAGAATATTTATATTATTTTATATAGAAAATTTTATTCGGATAGAAATTTATATAGAAAATATTATTCGAATTTCTATAGAACATTTTATTTGGATATAAATTTTTATAGAAAATATTATTCGGATTTCTATAGAACATTTTATTCGGATAGAAATTTATATAGAAAAATTTATTCGGGTAGAAATTTGTATACAAAAATCGGACTATCCGTTTAAAAGTAATAGATTTATTTCCATTTTTTTTTTCGAAATTTTCACACTGTGCATAGTATACTCACAGATGATCTGCGTATACATGCTTTACTTTAATTGACAGAAGAAATTAAATCTATTTTCCATGCCTAGTGATGATAGTTCGTTTAATGAATTATTGAATATCAGCAAGTGCATGCTGATTTTTCGACCAAAATCAGTTGAAGCTATGAAGCACATTTTGAAGTTGATGGCTTTGTTAATCATCAATTCGGGTTCAGAGATTCCAAATGTTTGGTTCGAATTTAGGGATGGGGGCATCATTGGACTATACTTGTTCGATAATGGGGCTAATCAAGCAGTCACCAGCTCAATATCGCAACATGATAACAGAGGCCTTTCTGCCTAAATTAGATGATATCGATGTGGCCGACATGTGGTTTAACCGACGGTGCCAAACGCCATACAGCCCGTGAAACAATTCAATTACTGCATGAGAGAGGCTATTTGCCCGATCTGCTATTCCATACATTACCCTTTCCCATGTACTTTATGATTCAATAAAAAATAACAATTTAAAGAAAAATATCTAATCAAATCTCGCGTAAATTTTGGGACATTACTATGAAACAGGGAACAACAGCATGGCTGAAACCAGATTTAATCCCCTTAAATATTAATGTAAAAATATCATATGGAGCTAAAATTAAAACATTAAGCAAGGACACCTTCTGCTTATTTCCACAATGACTCTCAATGACAATGTATGTACGTACTCGTACATATGTGGGTCACATTAAATAACATTCCACCTCTAAACAGATTAATAAAAGAATTGTTTGACATACTTTGTATTTATCTCTAAATTAATTAAAAATTCTTTCTTTCATTCTAAAGAAATGGAAAATATATAAATACATACATATTCTGCTTGCGCTAATAACAAGTACAATGGAAAATTCCCCCACTTTCACATGCACATTCTCATATAAAATTATAAAAAATTTAAATTATACAACAAGAAATGCTTATTTGTGAAAACGAACAGAAAAAAAACTAAACCTCTAAAGCTTCAAATGTTGAAAAAAATATGTATATACAGAACATTTTTGAAATGAATTGCGAAAAATAAAATTAAAATTCACATGTGGTTGTTGCATTTTGCATCAAATTACAGAAATACCACGCAAATGACATCAACTGTGAGAGAAGGATGGATGACAACGAAATAAAGAAAAAAAAATTGCAGAAAAAATCAAATTTCAATAAATTGAATGAATAAATGTGTGGGTGAGTGATGTGGTGTAGTGTGGTGTATAGTGCAAGTGCATGGAAAAATGTTGAAGTAACCGGGTAAAAAAAAATACGTAAATATTACTACAACGGAAGCGGAAACATTAAATAGCACAAATAACAATAGTAAGATGGATGGATAAATGAATGGTTAGATAGATGTGTGGGTGATGTATGTGTCTCTCTCTAAATTTTACATGTGTCTGTTGAAAAAAGATTTACATTTTTGTATCGTCGTTTGCTATACTACATACATAGATTTAAGAAAAAAAAATCCTAAATGTATTACGAGAATATTTTTGAAAATGCGATATTAATTTTCAATCGAAAATCAAATCAACTAAAATGACAACGATACTACAGCTACACAATTCCACATACACAGATATCTACGACTACATTCCATTCGATAGATAGATAGATAGATAAATTATTTTGAATTTAAGAAAGTGAACAGATATTGTGAGCTGTACGAATTAAACTTAAAAATGCCCTATTCATACATACGCAGAAAAAATGTGACAAAACCACATAAACTGTATTGTAATGAAAAAATTTGTTTATGATTTTTAAGTCATAAACAAAATTACATTACAATATACTTACAAAATGTTATTTAGTAAGTGATATACATAGTTAGGGGTAAAAAATTGTTGTTTCGGCATGGTTTCAAACTGTGTTAAATTTGTTATCGAATAAAATTTCCAATAAAAAGTTTTTCTTCGGTTAAAATATTCAATTGATTTTTTTTATTATTTTCTATAGAAAATTTGTACTCCCTTTAAACTTTCTATAGAAATGTTTGATTGGTTAAAATTGATAATATCAGTTTTTGTTTCGCTTAAATATTCTATAGAAATTTTCATTCGAATAAAATTTTTTATGTACATTTTTGATTCAATTTAATTTTCAATATAAAAGTCTTAGAAAATTATATCCTAATAAAATTATCTACAGAAGTTTAAATCCGAATAAAATTTTGATAAATTTCGAAAAATTTGTATCCGAATAAAATTTCCTATAGAAATTTGTATCCGATTAAAATTTTCTATAGAAATATGTATCCGACTAAAATTTTCTATACAAATTAGTATTCGAATAAAATTTTCTACAGAAATGTGTATCCGAATAAAATTTTCTATAAAAATTTGTAGCCGAAAAAAATTTTCTATTGAAATTTGTATTCGAGTAAAATAGTCTATAGAAATTTGTATCCGAATAAAATTTTCTGTAGAAATTTGCATCCGAATAAAATTTTTTATAGAAATTTGTATCAGAATATAATTTTTTATAGAAATTTGTTTCCGTATAAAATTTTCTATACAAATTTGTATTCGAATAATATTTTCTACAGAATTTTCTATAGAAATTTATATTCGAATTAAATTGTATTCGAATAAAATTTTCTATTGAAATTTGTATCTGAATAAAATTTTCTATAGAAATTTGTTTCCAAATAAAATTTTCTAAGAAATTCGCATCCGAATAAAATCTTTTAAAGAAATTTGTATCCAAATATAATTTTTTATAGAAATTTGTATCCGAATAAAATTTTCTATTGTAACTGAATAAAATTTTCTATACAAATTTGTATTCGAATAAAATTTTCTCCAGTATTTTCTATAGAAATTTGTATTCGAATAAAATTTTGTATTGAAATATGTATCCGAATAAAATTTTCTATTGAAAAGTGTATCCGAATTAAATTGTCTATAGAAATTTGTATCCGAATAAAATTTTCTAAAGAAATTTGTATCCGAATAAAATTTTCTATTGAAATTTGTATCCGAATAAAATTTTCTATAGAAATTTGTATCCGAATAAAATTTTCTATATAAATTTCTATCCGAATAATATTTTCTATTGAAATTTATATCCGAATAAAATTTGTTTCCGAATAAAATTTTCTATAGAAATTTGTATCCGAATAAAATTTTCTATTGTAACTAAATAAAATAATCTATACAAATTTGTATTCGATTAAAATTTTCTATAGAAATTTATATCCGAATAAAATTTTCTATTGAAATTTGTATTCGAGTAAAATAGTCTATAGAAATTTGTATCCGAATAAAATTTTCTATTGAAATTTGTATCCGAATAAAATTTTCTGTAGAAATTTGTATCCGAATAAAATTTTTTATTGAAATTTGTATTCGAGTAAAATAGTCTATATAAATTTGTATCCGAATAAAATTTTCTATTGAAATTTGATATAGAAATTTGTATCTGAATAAATTTTTCTATTGTAACTGAATAAAGTTTTCTATACAAATTTGTATTCGAATAAAATTTTCTATAGAAATTTGTATCCAAATAAAATTTTCTATTGAAATTTGTATTCGAGTAAAATAGTCTATTGAAATTTGTATCTGAATAAAATTTTCTATTGAAATTTGTATCCGAAAAAAATTTTGTATTGAAATTTGTATCCGAATAAAATTTTCTATAGAAATTTGTATCCGAATAAAATTTTCTATTGTAACTGAATAAAATTTTCTATACAAATTTGTATCCGAATAAAATTTTCTATTGAAATTTGTATTCGAGTAAAATAGTCTATAGAAATTTGTATCCGAATAAAATTTTCTATTGAAATTTGTATCCGAATAAAATTTTCTGTAGAAATTTGCATCCGAATAAAATTTTTTATAGAAATTTGTATCCGAATATAATTTTTTATAGAAATTTGTATCCGTATAAAATTTTCTATAAAAATTTGTATTCGAATAATATTTTCTACAGAATTTTCTATAGAAATTTATATTCGAATTAAATTGTATTCGAATAAAATTTTCTATTGAAATTTGTATCTGAATAAAATTTTCTATAGAAATTTGTTTCCGAATAAAATTTTCTAAGAAATTCGCATCCGAATAAAATCTTTTAAAGAAATTTGTATCCAAATATAATTTTTTATAGAAATTTGTATCCGAATAAAATTTTCTATTGTAACTGAATAAAATTTTCTATACAAATTTGTATTCGAATAAAATTTTCTACAGAATTTTCTATAGAAATTTGTATTCGAATAAAATTTTGTTTTGAAATATGTATCCGAATAAAATTTTCTATTGAAAAGTGTATCCGAATTAAATTGTCTATAGAAATTTGTATCCGAATAAAATTTTCTAAAGAAATTTGTATCCGAATAAAATTTTCTATTGAAATTTGTATCCGAATAAAATTTTCTATAGAAATTTGTATCCGAATAAAATTTTCTATATAAATTTCTATCCGAATAATATTTTCTATTGAAATTTATATCCGAATAAAATTTGTTTCCGAATAAAATTTTCTATAGAAATTTGTATCCGAATAAAATTTTCTATTGTAACTAAATAAAATAATCTATACAAATTTGTATTCGATTAAAATTTTCTATAGAAATTTATATCCAAATAAAATTTTCTATTGAAATTTGTATTCGAGTAAAATAGTCTATAGAAATTTGTATCCGAATAAAATTTTCTATTGAAATTTGTATCCGAATAAAATTTTCTGTAGAAATTTGTATCCGAATATAATTTTTTATAGAAATTTGTATCCGTATAAAATTTTCTATAAAAATTTGTATTCGAATAATATTTTCTACAGAATTTTCTATAGAAATTTATATTCGAATTAAATGTTCCATTGAAATTTGTATCCGAATAAAATGTTCTATAGAAATTGGTATCCGAATAAAATTTTCTATAGAAATTTGGACCCGAATAAAATTTTTTATAGAAATTCGTATCCGAATAACATTTTCTATTGTAACCGAATAAAATTGTCTATAGAAATTTGTATCCGAATAAAATTTCAATGGACTGTACTTCTTCGAGAATGAGGCTGGTCATCAAGTGATTGTTATTGGTGCTCGATATCGTGACATGATAGCAAAATACTTTCTACCTATGTAACTCAAATCTTGCTTAAAGTTGCGGTTACACTACAATTAGCTCCCGGTTAACAAATCTAATCAACAAATCTAATGCCTAGCAATACCGAAACCAGTAATTAGACGACCAAGAACCGAACATATTTATCTTATTGTTTTTACCCTTAAAACCT
Source organism: Calliphora vomitoria (assembly GCA_942486065.2). Taxonomy (NCBI): domain Eukaryota; kingdom Metazoa; phylum Arthropoda; class Insecta; order Diptera; family Calliphoridae; genus Calliphora; species Calliphora vomitoria. The sequence goes on along the minus strand of OW818030.2, from coordinate 107,392,961 downwards.
AGTCTTTATTGGAGAGCTGTATAATTCACATCTCCGAATAAAATTTTCTGCAGAAATTTGCATCCGAATAAAATTTTTTATAGAAATTTGTATCCGAATATAATTTTTTATAGAAATTTGTATCCGTATAAAATTTTCTATACAAATTTGTATTCGAATAATATTTTCTACAGAATTTTCTATAGAAATTTATATTCGAATTAAATGTTCCATTGAAATTTGTATCCGAATAAAATGTTCTATAGAAATTGGTATCCGAATAAAATTTTCTATAGAAATTTGGACCCGAATAAAATTTTTTATAGAAATTCGTATCCGAATAACATTTTCTATTGTAACCGAATAAAATTGTAAAGTAAATTTCAAAGGAATCATACCTTAAAATAACCTGGAATTAGTGTAAAAAAATTGTATTGTTAAAAAATTAACCGTGATAACTTTTTCGAATTTTTAAAACGGATTGGATCCAAATGAAGATTCTAAAAAGACGAGCCAGAATATGACCTTAACTCGATTTTGATGCTAAAGTAGCGATCAAATATATTTCAAATATTTATCCTTGTGTTACAAACTTCATAACAAACCCACACTGCTCACAAACTTACATTCGCTGCACTATTTATTTTTTCTTATTCGCAATAAGAAATACATGCATGCATGCAAGTATTTGCATGTTAAATGGGAACTATGACAATCAACCCACCACAAGTCTAAGCCATAAAAAAAAAGTCTAGGGGTTTTCGTAATGTCAGCAGCAGGCAAACGTAATGGCAAGCATGTGCATGTTGGCAACAACATGTCTCTTCTGTTCATCGTATTAACGGTAGTAACACTGTGCATTCCCTGCGCTTCTTTTCCTCATACTCATACACACATATGTAACCATTGTGCATCGATTTCAAATCGAATCATCATCAGCATCTGATGAAATATTTTTTTTTTATTTATTTTTTTTTTTTTTTGTTAAATCTGTCCCCCGCCTTTCAACATAGTTTTAGCATAGAGCACAGAAAATTTCATAGATAAGCTGGTATCGTAGCTAAAGCTGTAATTTGTACACTCAGATATAGATACAAACACACAAAGATGCGTGCATTTTATACATTCAGTACTTGTGTCGCCCATTATAATTGTGAATGTAGGAGTGAGAGTGTGTGTGTGTTGTGGATATGTGCCCCCTGCCAGCTGCCAGTTTGTCATGATAAATTGACAGTCGGGTGAAATGGATCAAACAAATTGTCAATAATTTTTTTTACATTTTTTTTTTATTTTTCGTTTATTTTTTTGCGTGTCAGCAATTTTTAGCAAAGTGTTGTCGATGTAAATTGTTGCTGTTGCCTTTTAACATTTTCAATAAATGTATTGTATTGTGCCATACATACAAACAAATAGATACAAATACTTGAACACACACACACACACACGTCTACTTGCTTTCATACGCACGTATACATATTCATTTAATGTACATTCATAGATGCTCACATATATATGTACATTCGCATAATGTTGCAAATTCACGCATATATTCAAATTTACAAATTTGATATGCTACTCGTAGTCGCGTATGTATTATTGAAGCTTTACTGCTTCCAGTTTGTGTTACTGGCATTGTGGCAAATACGTACATATGTATTGTACTTTAGCAAATCTATACAATTTTATTTTTCTTCAGTTTCCATCTATGGATACTATTTATGAACGAATATACAGTGGTTGGCAATACAATGGAAACCTTTCCAAATATTTAACTAACATATGAAAATTCCTAAAAAAATTCTTATGAAATTTATGATGTTTTAATATTTATTGGGGGCGGGATTTTTTTCAAAAGTTTAGCTTCAATTTTGAAACATTTGTAGAGTATAAATTTATTCAAAATATAGGACCAAATACAGAGAATTATCATAGCGCCATGGATATTTGGCTTTGGTGTCGATTCTTACACTTCGGGTTATCGTAATATTTATGATTGTTTAATTTTAGATAACCGGGGGTCGATGGGGTACAGGAGGTCGAACGAGAAGAACAGTCAGAGGCAGGTGGTTGCTTTAACACTGGCTGCGAAAATCAACAACAGAGAGTGTCTACAGCAGAGTATCAACAGCGGAGATTGTCAGCAGAGAGTGTCAGCAGAGAGAAGTCAATACCGATGCTGTCAGTAGAGGGCAGTAAACAGAGTTTAAGCAGAGAGGAGTCAACAAAGTGTATCAGAAGAGGGTAGTCAAGAGAGAGAATCATGAGAGATGATATTCAACCGTATTGAAGAGTACACAAGACAAAGTAGGAAGTAGCCAAAAATACAACAAACACAATATCAACCAGCAATATAACACACACAAGCATCACAAACACAGTACCACACACTCAGATCAACAACAAACAAACAGTTGATGAGGATCAAACAATTGAGATGATTTTAGCAACAACCGCTTTCGGTTCGAACATTTGATTCTGCTGTAGCTACAAAGCTACAATAGTTGTAGAAAACAATAATATATATATAAGTTAAGCTACGTACACACGGTTGTCATATTCTTACAAAGTTTTCAGAAAATGTTCAATAAATGGTTAACAACCATATGTTTCAACATAAGTTCTCATGGTTGTGTTAACCATTTTCTGAGCATGTTTCTGACAATCTGACAACCGTGTGTACGTAGCTTTAGTGTAACAGAGCAATCGATCTCTTATGTGTTGAGCAAGTGAACGAGTAAGTGTGTGACAAGCCGGTAAGATAAAGAAAATATATAAATTAAACAATTTACAGAGCAGTGCTAGGGAGTAATTAAATTGGATTTGGTAACACCGATCCTTGTACAGTGAGAACAAGGCGCTGGTTTACAATCAGCTAACGGGGCGAATTACATCCTACCTTACCCAAAACAGATTTACATCCGTGGAGGAAGGAGAATAGGGCACTGGCTCAGGGCAAGAGTGGTAGATATTTTTCTTTCCAATAACACTCGGAAAAATTAGGGACAAGAGTAGATTCTAGGATTACATCCTAGAATAATATAAGAGCAGGAGTGGTAGGGCACCAGTATCACCCGATAGTTCACAGAGCAACAGCAAGTTGTTCTCAATATAGAAGCATTCAATTTGCATTGGTGGCTCAATAAATATGTAGAGTTAAGCTATTAATACAAAAAAATAAACTGTAAAAGTGAAAAGAACCAAGATAAAGTGTTTTAAATTTTATGTTAAAGACCCTGGACTAGCCTGAGCGCTACCCCAGCTTTAAACCCGGAGTAACCGGAGGTTCCTCACATCTCTCAGTTTCAATTCAATATGGTACCTAATTTCCCTGCTTTTGGATGAATACTGCTGCTCGCAAATGTTTTGAAATTGCTGCTTTAGTTGCTCCCAATGATTTTCCAAGCTGTTGTTGAGTTTTGCAACAATCTTCATGGAGTAAAGCCTCCAATTCTTGGTCTTCAAACTTATTTTAGCTATCCTGGGCGACATTTGTCTTTCGTGTCAAAATCACCACTTCTGAAACACACAAACCATTTCTCCCACGTTGAAACCGATGGAACACATTGACCACATGCTTTGGAGAGCAATTGGTGTGCTTCAGCGGCACTTTTTTTTCAAATTAAAGAAGTAAACCAAAATTGGAACAAAATTCTATATTTTCGAATCAAAAAAAACTTTGTTGTTTACACTATAATGTTCAATAACTAAGTGAGAATAAATGACAGATATGTACCCTGCAAAATGATATATAAACGATGAAGCTCACTTTTGGCTTAACGGGTTTGTTAATAACCAAATTGCAACATATGGAATGTGACCAATTCACAACAGACCCTACAGACTCCATTACTCATACATTCAGAAAAATTTACCGTCATCGGACCTTTTTTCTTCAAAATAAAGCCGGAGCTCGCGTTATTTGTCAATGGAGATCGTTACCGCACCATGATCAATGATATTTTGTTTGAAAATATGGATGACATTGATCCGGGATGTTGTTTCAACAGGATGGCGCCGCAATATCGATTTATTGAAATCAAAATTTGATGATAATTTGATTTCGTGAAATGGTCTTGTCAGTTGGCCTCATGCTACCTTTCGATTATTTCCTGTGGGGTCACGGGAAGTCACTGGCTTATGCTAATAAACCAAAAACAATTGGCGCTAACACTGTTCTTGCTATTTGTGACATACGGCCAACAATGCTCGAAAAGTAGCCTAAAATTAAACGTCTAGAATGCTCTTCGAATAAAAAAATTGTTTGATTAAAGTATACTTTTTTGTGTTATTTTTTACAATTTAAATTTCCATCGGGCTTAAAAATATACCCTTATTTGGTTAAATGTTATGTTTTAGAAAACTGAAATTACGAAATTTAGTTTTCAAAAAACGTTTCCATTGTATTCTCACTCACTGTATTTCTGAATGTGAATGTATGTAATTTAACAATCTCTATATCGTTTTAAATGAATTTGAATGTTTAGTATGATGTTAATAAATCGAATAGTTGTAAAAAATTCTCAGTTTCTAAATATTTTGTAGCAAATTCTTAGAATATTTTACAAAATCTAAAAATATTTAGACATTTACCCTACGTTTAACATTAAAATTATAAATTAATTTAAATCCATCTATATCACATTGATATCCCCTCAAAAAAATTTGTTTTTCATGTAAAACTTTATTAATTTTTAAACAAATTTTAAAGTTACTTACAGTAACTTATATGTACCTCCCTACTGTTCATATATCATTGATAACAAATTTCATCACTTATTGAGGTTGTTTCAAACCATACAAACGGTTTGACGTTGTCATCATCAGTCATAATCATGATTTCTTTCCTATTTTTTCTTTTTTTTTTTTTTCTTTTTTGTATTATCAAATTATTATTACATATTTTCCAAAGCATTGAAATGTTAAATGTCATGTTTCATAAATAATTTAAATAACTATTACTCGTATAAGTCTAAATAATAAAAAATAATATAGAAAATATTCTTCAATGCTTGAGTGAATAAGCAAATAAGATAAGATTATATGAAAATCATTACTGGCAACATTACTAAGTAATGAATCCGCTTTTGGAAAATTGATATAAGCAAAATCTCATTATAAAACAAAATTATTTTGATTGCTGCGGTTTTTTCTTTATTATTATAGAAAACACAGTGGTAAATTTCAAATTGCTAGATTCAAAGATTTTCATATATTGGGTGTATGACTTAAACAAGCGGGATTTTTGAAAATGTTTAGCTTTTATTTTGAAACATTTGAAAGTTTATTCAAAGTATTGGCCATTATTGGCTATGACCTTTTTCAATATTTCTGGCAACATATGGATTCCGCGCCAATAGAACTGATCATCTTTGGGGGCAAAAACGAATCAAGCCTATATCAGATACTCTTTTCTAAAATTAAGCGTATCCCACAGCGCTCTGCATTGATCAAAACAAAGAATAGTAGGATGGAGCACGGTCTGAACTTATTTCGGCCAATGCCCGCTTCAAACGAGTCACTTGCTTTCGGTAGAAGTTTCCTGTGATGGTCTTGTCAGATTTCAGCAACTTATAATAAATAGGACACTTTTGCTCCCACCAAATACAGAAAATTACCTTATCGCCATGGATATTTGGCTTTAGTGTCGATTCGGCTGGTTGGCCGGGCATCACATACAATCTCTTTTTCTTCGGGTTATCGTACTAAGGAGTGAGATCGAAAAATTCCTAACTTTAATTTCCATGCTCTGTTTTTGGCCTCTAAATTTTTAGCAGCGTTCCTGTCAGGAACTTTTTGAGTCTTGTATGTTTTTAAACCTGTATTAGCTTTAATTTTTCGTACCAAATAGTCCGAGCATTGAGCTAACCGGGCTGCTTTCCTACCGGATGTGCTGGGAGCTGTTTTGAAAATGCTTTCTATTCTTTTGGATTTAGAAACATCATGTGGACCATTCCTTCTACCAGAACCAGGTTTTCTATCACCGGACAAGTTCTCCCGGTACTGTTTAATAACATTGGAGACAGTTTGACGGCAGACCTTTGAATGCTTGGCCAACTTTTTATAAGACCAAGTTAGGTTTTGTTGAAAATATTTAATAACTAGCTTGACCCGGTGCGCTTCGCTACCCCTGTCGTAGTCTATGTTGGAAATTTCAATAAAATCGTTTCGGCCGTTTAGTATTTATTGTTTAAGAACTAAAGGTACCAATTTTACCGGTTTTCCCCCTGTTTACCCCTTTCTGGTCCAAGTATTGAAAAAAGTTATAGCCTATTGACGCTTCCAAGTAGGGATCTATCTACGTTCCAAATTTCAATAAATCGATTCAGCCGTTTAGGCGTGATGCTCAAACAAACAAATAAACAAACAAACTTACAAAGACATTTATATATTTATATAGATTTTAGAACTTTTTTCTGGTCACTCATTTTAATCAGATTAACAACAAATTAATATAATTGACATTAAACATAATAACTGATATGTCTTACAAAGGTTACATGATAAAAAAAAATCAAACAATACTTGGGTTTAAAGTTTTAATGAAAAACGTGTGTTAAGAATTTTACGATCTCACTCCTTTGATCCATTTTTCATCGCAAATAATGATTCGGTGTAAAACTGATTTTCATTTATAGCGTTCAAGCATCATTTCGGACATGCAATATCGTCTTTCATGGTCTTTCGGTTACAATTCGAATGGTACCCAATTACTCTGCTTTTTTTGTTTGTTCTAGGACCAGCACTCAGGGGATGAACCCTTCTCATGCAAATCATTGTGTTGGAACTAGGAAAATAGGTTATGGGAGGGAGGATACAGAGAGTAGTGTTTGTGGACATTTAATTTGAATTTTCCTATATTGAAAGTGATAGGAAAGACTTCAGGAGGAAGATTATTCCACATACGGACGGTATGGGTAAAGAACGAATTTTTCCTGTAATGTGTTGTGCGATCACTGTCCAGTCGACAACGAATTGAAGAGCTCTTGACAAAGAACGTGTGTTGCATCAAAAACTACGGGTTTCGGGAACAAGTTCCGTAATTTCAGCAGAGCATATACCATTGTGCCTCGATAGACTACACGATAGTGTGCTGGACTATCAATCTAGGGGTTGCGGGTTCGATTCCCGCCAGAGACTCTGGGTGCATATGCAGACAAGAAATAAAAAACAACCCACAATGCGACGATGTGGCACCTTCGCCCTCTCCTTTACGCACCGGCCCACCGACCTTTCGACATTCGAAAAATGTGTTTTGTCCAGCGGACATCGCACTGAATACTCATGCCTAGAACATCAAGAGCTTCTCCTTAATATTTACACCACCCATAAAAACAGATGGAGCAACATGATCTGTTGTGCGTTTATGTGTTAACATATAATATTGAGTCGTGCGAGCATTGAAATCGACTCTATTCGCACAACCCCATTCAGAGATTGTCACAAGATCTTGGTCAAGAGTAGAGTTTCCAAAAAACCGAAGAATTTCAAAACAGCGGTTTCGGTTTTAAAAAGTTGAAAACCGATCGGTTTCGGTTTTCGTGATAATTTATTAACTACTATTTCAGTTGATAATATAGGAACAGCTTAACAAATTTAAAGTTCAAATTTGACGAGTGTTTATGAGGATAAAGGAAAATTGGTACTTTTTTTAATGGTACCTTTTTAATATATTAAATTAGTTAAAGTTGGCTAATATGCTTCTCAGTAAAGAAATAATCAAGAATAGGGTGCTCAATTGTATTATGATACCAAAAATGGAGAACTAGAACTAAGGAGTACTTTTTCGTTCTTCAAAATGAATTTTCTATAATACTGAACCTAGAATCAGGAAATTACTTTGAAATTTCAAACTTGACAGTATTTTAAGTGTGGAAAATTTTTACTTTTTCTACTAATGGTACTTTTTATTATAATAAATTATATTACTTATTGTATATGCATAATAGTTGACTGATATGCTTCTGAGTAAAGAAAGTAACAAGGATAGAGGGTATAATGATATTGAGGTAACAGAAACTATAATTAAAATTTCTATACTAATGAACCTTTAAGCAGGATATTAAACACACATGATCCTGACTGAGTTAGAATATAAAAAAGGAAATTGCAGGTACTTTTTCGAACTAGTAGTACTTTTTGAATATTTTATAACGATGGACCTAGAAACGCGAATTCGAAACGGATAATTAATGTTACCATTTATTTACTGTAACGGTACTTTTTATTATAATAATACGTCTAGAATGAGCTACAATCCACATTACAATGAATCAATAAACATGAACCTAGAGACATGTTTTCCTGAATTAGTATTAATTTACAAAAGGAGACTTAATAGTACTATTTCTATCTTACAATTGAGGTGGCGAAGCGCACCGGTCAGATAGTACTCCATACTTTTATCGGATATTTGAAAATAACTAAGACTTTGTTACAAAAATTTTGCATTATTTAGCCTGCAAAAGGTAGCCTGCTACATCATCTGAAGCAATTATTGTAATACAATTTACAAAATTTAAACAAATCTTAAGATATTTTTACCGATCTGTGTTTAGATATATTGGATGAGTAATTGGATGAAAAAGTTTGTTTCTCATTTCTAAATTTTGAATTTTTCTACTGCAAATAGATTAAAAGTGAAAACCGAAGAATAATTGTCGGTTTCGGTTTTAGGCCTTGAAAAACCGCGGTTTCGGTTAAAACCGAATTGGAAACTCTAGTCAAGAGTATCATTCATGTTTTGCCTCATTGCCCCAATCTCCGACAAGAAAAAAATGTATATAGGGTTGAAAATTTTACGTAGAAGGTCGTTTATAAAGATAATAAATAGAGTAGGAGAAATGGCGGAGCCCTGCGATACCCCTGAATTGTAAGATTCCATCTATAACAACTCGTATAGTGCGATCTCTGATAAAGCTCGATATAAATCGAGAGAAGTTATTACCGACACCAAAAGCAATACATTTTGCTAAAAGCGCACCATCAAACGCTTCAGAAATATATAGAGCCACCACTTTACTTTCGTCAAAACGGTTTATGGAACGATACCATTTTTCCGATAGGAAGGCTAGCAAGTCTCCCGTAGAGCGTCCTCTATGAAAGCCATACTACCGGTCGCAGAGTAAATTGTTGAACTTTAAATATTTCACAAGATGGTAGTTAACCGTACTCTCCATAACTTTGAAAAGAGCAGAACAAATTGATATTGGGCAATAATTTTAAGGGTTGTTAGCCTCTCCCTTTTTAGGAATTGGCGTTACATTAGCAACCTTCCAACATACAGGAAATTTGCCGGGACGGTATAAAGTGGTGAAAAGGTTAGCTAATGGACGAGCTATCGTCGCAGAACACTGCTTCAAGACCAGTGCTGGTATTCAATCAGGCCCAGGATACTTATTTATGTTGAGATCCGCTAAACCCCTTTTAACTGAGCTAGCGCGAAAGATTATATTCGGGATAGTAACTGAAATATGCGTTGGTTCGTTCAGTTCTTGGTCTTCAAACTTTTTAGGGCTGGCCGGGCAATCTTTGTCTTTCATGTCAAAATCACCACATCTCCCGAACGTTGAAACTGATGGAACTGATAGTGAATTAAAGAAGTAAAGCAAAACTTCCCGCATATAACGCTTTGTTGGTAAAAAATTCGATAATTTCGCAGCAAAAACAAACTTTGTTGTTTATACTAAATATATTCATATTCAATAACTAAGTGAGAATAAATGACAGATGTGTAGCCTTCAAAATGACAGATAAGTTATTAAAAACAAATACTGATTTCAAAAGATACCGCAATTTTAAGTCATGCACCCAATAATTTTTGATAATCTTAATGGAAAAACGTCGTTACTTTGTGACCACGAATATTTTCCACAAAAAACTTATGATTTCTCCTTTTTTTTACCTTTCACTGGGTCATTTTGTATACGGCTTCTAGTTTTAGGTGCAGAGTAGTTAAGATTCGTCTCAACCTTTGCTTTTAAATTTTGAAAAGTTATATTTTCGAACAGATTTCATTTTCAATATGTATACCATAAAGAAACATAGAGCGGAAGCTAGAGAAAAAACTCAAACAAAAATATTACTACTAATACATTCTCACCACTTAGGTTTCTGACAACTGAGTTAGGTCTTTGACAGGAGAGCTTCCGCTCTATGTCTATTCTCTATGATGTGTACATTTAAATGTACATATGTATGTTAACGTAAATAAGTCACATCCTTTTTTTGTTTTGTCATAATTCCATTTCATTTTTATTTACACAATTAAATACGTATGAATATTTTTTTAATCCCAGGAGTGAGTTAACTGTGTTTTTTCTGTAACATTTACTGAACTTTTAAAATATAGAGGGATTTTCTGATAGCGATTAATAAATGGCTCATTAAGGGCGAATTCATGCAATAAACAATTGACTTATATCAAGTACATACATATGTTTAAGGCACTTAGGGGCAATTATTTTAAAATATTACACAAAAAAATGTAGAATAATATGATTTATGAAAATATCAAAAGTTACATCACTTACCTGAAATTTTAATATAATGATATAAACAAGGGGGAAACTGGAAAAATAAAACAAAAAGAATAATAATTTTAATGTGTGTATTTGTTTAAATTCAGTACTTTGTTTTAAATATTTGACTTATTTTAGTTGTATTTATTTAATTCAAATAGCATACGCCTGCCTGTGTAAATATTTGTATTTGTAGTCAAGCTGGTTTTTTCTTCTTTCTGCTGTTAATAGTTATTTGTACAATTAACACAGAAATAATGAAAAAATACAATGAAAACATATATAAAGTTACAGGGAAATTTATGATTTTATATGATGCGTAAATGTGCAATATTGTAGGTTTGTTTTTTTGTGAACAAAGCATTTTATAGTCCTATTACTTTATATAATTTTTTTATGTAAATATTTAAAGCATAAACGAATTTGGTTTGAGCTGCTACATAACATAAAGAAACAAATGGGGACTCGTAGCCACCAGGGGCCGAGCATGATTGGTTATTTACCTATAAACAACACGAATAGCAACGAGGTTTATTGAACTTGCTGTGGAGAAAGTCGGCACGACTAACCAACTAGATTGTGCCTCTTTGAAGAGACCATTTCGATACGGAGTTTGAAGGTTATTAGTGGAAAACTATAAATATGACAGAAAATTATACAATGATGGTTCCAAGTTGAACTGTGGCATTGGATCTGGTGTCTTCTGTTAGGTTTTTCAATATGTCTTTCGGATAAAACTAGTGTCTTTCAGGAAGAAGTATCATGCCGAACAAGTGTGGGAGCACTCGTATTTTATATACTGTCCAGGCAAGAACATCTATAGAGAGAGTTTTACGGTAATGAGAAGGCAGATGAGCTTGTTAAAGAAGGACCCACATTATCTAATCTCTCTTAAAAAATCTCAGTATCTATATCAGTGGTTCCACAGGGGTTCGATTTTAAAAATTTAAAAATTTTGAGGCAGGTATTTCGAAAAATTTTCACAAGCCTATTAATGCACTTTATACGCATGCCAATTTGTTTATAAAATAATTTAACAAAATACGAGTATGTATTTATTTTTGTTCATATGTATGAGGGCAAGTTTCTGTATATGTATATTTACATTCACATATTTATGCCACTAAAACAAACACGCCAAAAAGTAATAAGTACAAACTATATGGTTTATATGCCAGACTTAATACATTGAAAAGCGTGTCTGTAAGTGGGGATCTGTGTATTGTGTAATTAACAAATGACACGCCTTTTTTTAAATACCAGCCTGAAAAGGCGTCATGTAGATACCAATACAAGCTCACCATATAAAAAAGGCAAACAAAGTAACACACAGACACAAATGCCATCATGATACATCTATAAACAATAGCTTTGTTCGAATACACTTGTTCGAATAAAATTAGAGAAAAATCAAAAATATTCTGAAAAATATAAAAAGTAAGTGAACGAAATCCAAGCAAATTTTGTTTTATTGTCAATATTTCGAAAAATAAAAAACAAATTGCATTAAATTTTTTCCCAAAAACAACTAGAAAATCTTTTCTCTGAAATGACAGCTAGATTTGACTATTTTTTGTGTACAAAAGGGAAAAATCTACACCCTTTTTAATTAAAATTGAGAACATTATATTGAGGAAATTCCAAATGAAGTTCAGAATTTAAATTTTAAATTGAGAAAATACTAAATGATATTGTGAATATCAATTTTAAATTGAGAAAATTCCAATTTCATGTTTAAATCGAGAAAATTCCAATTGAAAAAAAGAACATAGAGAATTATACATAGAGCGGAAACTCTCCTGTCAAAGTCCTAACTCAGTTGTCAAAAACCTAAGTGGTGAGAATATAGTAGTAAAAAAACTATGTAAAACAAAAACAAGCTATATTCGGATGTGCCGAATATAGCATGTTTTTTGTATTTTTTTTTTTTTTAATTTTTTAGTGAAAAAATTTTATGCCAACAGTTTTTTTTTTAATTTAATTTTTTTTCAATATTTTTTTGTTAATTTATTAATGAAAAAAATTGTATGGTAAAATTTTTTTTTTGAAAGATCTATCATTAAATATCCATATTGTCAATATTAATGACTTAGTAATCCAGATATAGACTTAAAATAAATAAAATATCGAGGTTGACCTGGTTTTTTTCCTTATATCTCAGCCATTTGTTGGCTAATTTTCTCGATAGATCGACTCCGCTGTCTATAACGATCCAGAATATATATACTTTGTGAAGAATGTAGAAATTACAAACGGAATGACAATCTTATATATACCCTTGCCACTCATGGTAAAGGGTATAACAACACTCGTATATAATTGAGTAATTTTTTGTTTGAATAATTTTCTAGTTTCCGCTTTATGTGTATTTCTCTGTGATTAATAACAAGGAGAAATACACATTGAGCGAAACTCTCCTGTCAAAGAACTAACTGAGTTGTCAATGTGCTTTTTTTATAATACAAGCGAGTACTTTGAGTGAAAATCATACATGTGTTTTGTTGTTGTAACAAAAACAAAATACAGGTAAAATTTACACAGCACATAAGAATTTCAATTTAAAATTGAGAAAATTCCAATTGAAATTGAAAACTTGAATATGAAGTTGAGAAAAACATAACTAAAAATGAGAAAAATTCAAATGAAATTGAGAATTTCAATTTGGTATTGGTTAAGTTCCAATTGAAATTAAGAAAAATTTTATGAAATTGAAAAATTGCTATTTTACTCTTTATAAATAACATATGTACTTTAAACAAATATGAAACAAATAACATATTTAGTTTTACTGAACATCAGGCATATCATGCAAATCCAAAGCGCTACGGTGGAATGATATTTATACTTAGCTCTACTGCAATCTTCAAAAGTAATACAGGACTTGGCCTTTGCTCTCCTACATTAGGGGGATTTATGGTTGATATATTCATCCTTGACTTCGATTGTTTTCGCTTTCGACAGTGAACGAACCACTGTGATTATCGATTTGAATAATGAATTAAATTGAATGGAATTATTTGATTATTTTTTTAAATTTAAAATAATTTATATAATATTTCTCAATTTGTAATTCTCTCGATTTATATCGAGCTTTCTCAGAGATGGCACTATACGAGTTGTTATAGATGTAATCTCACTAAACGACTTCATGATCAATTCAGTGATACCGCAAGGCTCTTCCTTTCTCTATCTTTCTAAACGACCATCTACGTCAAACTTCCAACCCTATCTATTCTTTTGCTGATGACAGCTACATTTGCCATTCGTAGGTTGGGGAAATGAGGCAAAACATGGATGTTACGCTTAACAATGGTCTTATGACAATCTCTGAATGAGGTTGTGTGAATAGAGTCGTATTTAATGCACGCGAGACTCAATGTTGTATGTTAACACACAAGCACACGACAGATCATGTCGATACACCTGTTTTTATGGATGTTATAAATATTAAAGAATCAGAAGCTCTTGATGTTCTAGGCATGAGTATTCAGTGCGATGGACAAAACGCATTTTTCAAGTGTCCAAGAAAGCATTCAAGTGACGGTGTAGGAAATACTTCGCACCATCTGATCTCCTTACTATTTACACCACTTATATACTACCTAAAATGGAATACAACTGTCAAGTACGGGCCGGTGCTTCGAAATCTATTTTGGAGCCACTCGACCGCGTACAGCAGAGGGTGAAGGTGCCTATCGTTGACAGTAGGGTATACAGCTCTATTGACTCACTGATATATTGTCGCAATATGGGTTGTGTTTGGATACTACAATAAAATCTGCTCTACAGAAATTAGGAAACTTGTTCACGAAATTTTTTTTTTCAAAATTTAAAAAAAAATTTTTCAAAATTGTTTTCAATTTTTTTTTAATTTTTTTTCCAAATTATTTTTTTAAATTTTTTTGTCAAAACAAAAATTTAAAAAACATTTTTTTTGTGGTAAAAAAAAATATTCGGGTTAAAAAATAATTTTACCGATTTTTACCCATTGTAAGTCCAAATTACTATAGCATTATATAAATCGTTGCAATAGACTTTGAAATATCTATCATTAGATATCCATATTGTCTATATTAATGACTTAGTAATCCAGATATAAATAAAAAATAGGCCAATAATCAAGGTTGTCCCAGTTTTTTCCTTATATCTCAGCCATTTGTGGGCCGATTTTAAATAGCAACCGAGTCGAAAGAATTCCCGATATATTGATGTATCAGTTATGTTTGTAAGTTATTTGGGGTCTACGGAAAATTGATTACAACATACAGACGGACATGGCTATATCGGCTTCGCTATATATAACGATCCAATGAAAAATTGTGTAGTAAAAACAGTAAAATTAGTAAAAAAAATGTGTAAACGAACACACTTAATGTAAGTAAAATGCGTAAATATGTAAGTATATTTACATTAAGTATTTGGTGTATGTATGCAAGTAATGAAAAAAAAACACACATGAGAACACCCGACCGTAAAATACCAAACAAATAATTTTTATTTTAAGGACAAATAACAACCAAACTAGTTAAAAGTCTTAATAAAAACTATAATTTTTAATAAAATTTAACAATATCAATGAAATATTTTATTAAATAGTATTAAGAAAATATTTGGTCAATTCACAAGGTCTCTTATCAGTCATATAGTCATAATGTCCTAATATATCACGAATCGGCGGCTCGGCTTAACCGACTCTTAAGCATTCGGCGTTGGGCTCTGCTGGTTCGTTACGATAATACAATAAACATAGCATAGAAAGTAGTATTATTTTAGGACATTTTTAGCTTGAAAAGCAATAAAAACCATTGTGAAATATTAGGACCTTATGACAACATGACATTAAAACTACATATCTAATACGTTAAATTTTCCCTATGTACCATAACAAATTTTAACTGATCTTTAACCTTTTAGCTGCTTGGAAATTAAAAAAATAAAAACAAATAAATAAATGGTTATTATTTCATTAAAATACGGCAATTTCAACAACAGCAAAAACAAACACAATAGCAAGACAACTACAAAAAAAACTATAACAACAAATGTGGAAAATGAAATAAAAATAAATTGCAATTCCGAGATTAAAATTAAAATTTAAAATAAACATTAATACACTCATACTCAAACATACACAAATTACGCCTACTATTTTCCATTTATATGACTGCATTTGTTTGTAAGAGTGTATGAAAACAACAATAAAATATATTAAATATTTAATTAAATGAATATAAATTTAAAATTTTTTAAATTTTATTTAAATAAACCGATTTTTATACAGTGCCTTACAAACATATTTTTTTAATATACTTCAGTAATTAGCCATATAAAGATAGTTTTTGTATTTTTAAAATTTTTTTCAATATTTTTATTACTCATACGCCAGGGAGTTTCTGTTTGAGTTTATTGTTTTTGACTTGATTAATAAGCAATTACGACAACAATTGATCATTTATTTGATTAAATTAGTGTTAAAACAAATTACTAAATATTTATTACCTGTTTAACTAAATGAGTATGAACATTTTCTTTCTTATTTTATATTGAAAACAACAAAAATATTTAAAATTGTTG
Organism: Calliphora vomitoria; assembly: GCA_942486065.2. Taxonomy (NCBI): domain Eukaryota; kingdom Metazoa; phylum Arthropoda; class Insecta; order Diptera; family Calliphoridae; genus Calliphora; species Calliphora vomitoria. Next base: position 107,376,891 of record OW818030.2, on the reverse strand, counting down.
TTTTCAATATATGTGTAAAATAAGAAAGAAAATGTTCATACTCATTTAGTTAAACAGGCAATGAGTTTCATTATGATTGTATTTAATACCTTTCAATTGGTCCGACTACGGGCAATTTGAAAATACAGGCAATTCCCAGTATAACGAATCTCACTTTAACGAAAATCCGATATAACGTATAACCACATTTTTAACATTAACGTCCTTGTATAACAAACGTTTCAACAATTTTGTTCTCGATTTAACGAATGTTGAGAAAAATAAAACAAAATCAAACGAACAGTCAAATTTTTAACATTGACAATTATATCAATCTATCAAGAATGGCTCAAATAATCCTCTATCTCCAAAGAATGATGTGTATCCCCTTGTGGAAAAGAAGTTTAATTGTTGATTACTCGACCAGAGGTAAAAACACATTCCAGTTAATAGAATTGCTTTAATATCTAGAGCCATAGAAATACAAAAAGGCTTTATAATGGTGGATTGCAGGCAGGTAAGACTTCTTAAAGAATCAGCATACAATTATAGTTGAGCACAATCTAACTTCTGATGTTATTCTTAACGCGAATAAAACTGATATATATTGAAAAATGATATGAGATAAAACGTTTGTTCACGTTAGAGAAACCAGTGCTCCTGGAAGAAAGTTATTGAAGGATAGACTAACAATTTTGGTTTGCTGTTATGAATGTGGAACAAAAAATTTTTGAAAGGCAAAGAAACGCCACTTGTTTCGTAAAAAAGTGTTGTTGTAAATTATATTCATTGAAATAATGGATATTTTCAATGGTAGAATAATTTTTAGAACCGACATCCGTTTCAGTGAAGTCTTTATTAATCCTTGCCTCAAGTCAACCTACCGAATAACAATGAATAAAAACTACAAAATATGAAAACATTTTGGACGATAATCATGTCTCTTCACACACAGCTTAAAACTTAATCAAACTATAAATATCGATATAACGAATTTTTCGATTTAACGAATGGGCCTGGCAACATATCGTTCGTTATAGCGGGATTTGACTGTACTTACTTTTATAAAAAAAAATGAATATTTGACTGGTCTTTAAATATCAATCAGTCACGAAATCCTTTGTATCATTTCCTTTTACGTGTTTAACTTATTAAAATTTCTGTCCACAAAGTTGTAAAAATTCACCAAAGTGTTTTAGAAACATATTTTTGAAATAATTCGGAAGCTCGTAAACGGTTAGAGATATCTTAATGAAATTTAACACAGTCAGAGTTTAGGTATTTCCGGTATATGGGCTTGTAGTTGGAATGGGTGCTCTTGGGCGGCCCCCAAAGTTGGTCACCTATTTTTGTTGACTTTTTTTGTTTTTGATGTGAAGGGATCTACATTTTTTTAAAAATATATGTTATATAAATGAAATAGAAAATAGTTTAATGCAGTTATCTGGTTCTTATAAAATATTACATGCATCCCTTTTCGGAATACCATTAGCTTAGTATACAAATATGCTAAGTCCCTTTTCATAAATTTTCTAGTAGATACATAAGACGTTGTGAAATCCTTAGTTTTTAATAGTTTTGCAATCTGTCAAGGCAGTTTTATTACTTACTAGCTTGACCCGGTGCGCTTCGCTACCCCTGTCGTAGTCTATGTTGGAAATTTCAATAAAATCGTTTCGGCCGTTTAGTATTTATTGTTTAAGAACTAAAGGTACCAATTTTACCGGTTTTCCCCCTGTTTACCCCTTTCTGGACCAAGTATTGAAAAAAGTTATAGTCTGTTGACGCTTCCAAATAAGGATCTATCTACGTTCCAAATTTCAATAAAATGGATTCAGACATTTAGGCGTGATGCTCAAACAAACAAATAAACAAACAAACAAACAAACAAACAAACAAACAAACAAACAAACAAACAAACAAACAAACAAACAAACAAACAAACAAACAAACAAACAAACAAACAAACAAACAAACAAACAAACAAACAAACAAACAAACAAACAAACAAACAAACAAACAAACAAACAAACAAACAAACAAACAAACAAACAAACAAATAAACTTACAAAGACATTTATATATTTATATAGATTTGGTATGATTTATAATGGTACAATAGCACATTTTCTTATAAAATCGTTTCTATATTTTTATAGTTTTAACTCTGACATTTGATTTGTGACTATAAATCAAATGTCAGAGTTAAAGTTGCTCTCAAAAGATAATGGAGGATCGTTTTTGATATCAGTAGTCGAGATGATAATAAATTTCAAAATTATCCAATATAAAATAAACAATTGGTCAATTCACAAGGTCTCTAACAGAGATGTGCATGAATGCTATTCAAATGACATATCTATTATTTAGCAACAAACAATACTGAGTTATCACTAAACGAAAACTGTCATTGCATGATTCACCACAGCAAGTGTTTTGTTACAAAATGCATGTAATTGCTTGCATATTCTGTAAACTCTTACCATTCACAAAAGCAGCGAATCAATATGAGTGTGATGAATATAAGAAGAGCTTTTTGAGTTAATATACACGTTCCTATATGAGTATGTATGTTTGAATTAATTCAAGACTGTATTTAGAAGGAAAACACCATTTTCAATATTTTTTATTATTTCGGAGTTTATTGTATCAAAATAAGACGAAATTTAGTTCTTGAACCAGCCGCGAAAATATATTTAAAACAAATTAATGTACTGATTTTGTACTATGCATTCAACTTATCATCGATCTTTTGTGAATCATTTGAATACTTTGGATACAAATCAAAACACAGTAATCATTTTTGAATTGTTATTGCTAACGGCATTTAAAAAATGATTGAGAAAATGGCAATCAATTGTGAGACCGCAAGCACTGCAAGCAATATTATTATCACATGTTGATGATTGAAAACACAACAAATGCAGTGATTTCATTCATATAGAAAAAAATCGAACCAACTCATGTACATCTCTGGTCTCTTATCATGTCATATTGTCATAATGTCCAAATATTTCACGAATCGGCGGCTCTGCTTAACCGACTCTTAGGTGTTCGGCACAAATCTCTGCTGGTTGGTTACGATAACACAATAAACATAGCATACAGAGTAGTATTATTTTAGGATATTTTTTGCTTGAAAGACAATAACATTTTTAAACCATTGTGAAATATTAGGACATTATGACAATATGACATGATAAGAGACCTTGTGAATTGACCAAATATATTGTATGATTTACGTTTTTTGGTTGAAATTAATGAATAAACCAACCATTAAAACAAGTCTGACGCTATTACATTCACAATTTAGTAATGTAGGGGCGCTAATAACCGGACACTGCACATTTGGCAACCATACTGCCCTATAACGACTTCTGTAGAAGTTGTCAAGATGATGAGAAGGATCTGCTTTGCATTGTTCGGCATTGGGAGATCTACACACAAGGTTTCTGGGTCATCGTTCCCTAAATAGTCTTTCTGAGCTTTCGGACATGCAGTTAGAGTGCATCAATGCCCTTATCAGGAATAGCAATTAGCTAATCAGGCCAGACACGGGACATAATATCCGTCAATTAACTGGTGTTTAACTGGTGTTCGGTAGCTGTCATATTTAAGATTTTATTCTTTGACATTTGACAAGTAGAAACTACGCCATTACTAAAAATGGAACGATACACTCTTCAACAACGCATTGAAATTACATATTAAAATTCACTACAAAAATGGTGAAAATCTTACAGTCACAGTTCGCAACAGTTGGTGGAAAAATTCGAGCTGTTGAAACAAGTAAGTGATGTGAAGAATAAAACCCGTGAGAATATTGCTGCTGTAGCCCAAACTGTTGAAGAAAACCCAGATTTGTCCATTTCTTGTCGTTCTTTGGAATTGGGCACTCCACAAACGTCATTACACCGTATTTTGAATGATATTGATCTGGACAACGTTTACTTTCAACAAGACGGCGCTACGTGCCACACAAGCAACGGACCGTGTTATTTCTCGAAGAGGTGATCACAATTGGCCACCGAGATCTTGTGATTTAACACCTTGTGACTTCTTCCTTTGGGGCCACGTGAAAGATAAGGTCTACACTAAAATCCCGTGATTTTTCGGGATTAACAAATCCCGGAAAATTACGAGATTTTTGATATTTTAGAAAGATTTTTGAAGCTCCCAAAATACTAAATTTAGCTAAATTTCAGCATACTGATAATACTAATTTTGCTTCAAATCCAAAATATTTTTCTGATAAAGGGGTATATTATTATGCACTGATCCTCACAAAATCCCTGTATTACCCAAAATTTAGAAGAAACACCCCAAAAAATAGTGAATATGAAAACCGTGATATTTCGAAAACGCGTGCTGACTGAAAAAATCAAGTTTAACATAGTAATGAAGGTTCATCAACTCGTACAAAACGAAGTTAAAAGTTCGGGTACCAAAATGTCTGTTCCGCTGTGTTATAGCATTTGCTAGGCATAATATTATAACAGTTTTCTAGAACAATATCAGTAGTACTTATCTCCCAAATTCAGAATTAATCACTTAACTAAAAAAAAAACGAAACTGACAAAAAGCAGCTATTTATGCTTATTTTTTTATAAAGGGTATTTCATTAAGCGATTCTTATCTTTACATTTATATAAAACAAAATGTGTATGAGATAACATTGAATTTTTTTATTATTTTGAAAAGTCTATCGATGCGATTATGTATGGAATATAACATCGTGCAAATGTCCCCTGCGGCTTCGCTGGGTGACGCATCATCCAATTCAGACCAAAAAAAGTTGGTAATCATCGACCTATAGCACTTGCCATTGACGGCGGACAATTTTGTTTGTTGGGGTACCATTAATCCAGAAATAGGCCTCACTGTAAAATGAACACCCATTTTGATAAAAAAAAATAGTATCATTTGAATAAATATGGCATGACTGTCAAAGTTCGATGAAACTTTATATTGTTGGGAATCATTGTTTCAAAAACGTTAAGTAATCAGATCCTGTTCTCACTTTCACCATTCACCGTATTTTTGGAAGCATAATTACAACAATATTTATATTAAATAAATATATTTAGGGATGCAGTAACAAATATTTTGATCAAACTCGAATCTGAAATGGCATAAGAGTTGTAGGTATTTGAAGACTTTTCAAAATTCGGCCTGCTGTTGGATTAAACCATTTGTAGGCGTTCATATTGTTCAGGTTACGAAGATTTTCATCAATTTACACGAATGTAAACAAAAGAGCATAATAGAGCGTAAAAATACAAATATTTCATTCAGTTGCTTGATATTGTTACGGATATTTTATTTTTTACCCATACATGCACTCAAATTAAATGACTCTATTTGCCTACCAATGGATTAAACTCAATACTTCGATATTAAAACGTGAAACGCAGTTTGCCTCTACTCTAAATTAAAAAATGGATGGTCGCAATTAACATTTTGGCAAAAATCTGAAGGAACGAAAAAAATTCTTCTGTTACTTTGGGGATTTATTGTATGTAAAATGTTAATAAAGTCTTCCAAAGGTAAAATCCAAAAAATCATTTATATCGGTCCAGCCGTTTTGGCTGTAATTATGTTAATTATGGCCACAAAAATAGCTGACTAATTTTTTCAGAACCGATTCGGCTCTGGTTAATATAGTCCGGTTTGTTCCTGAGTTTCAAAGTTGCGGTTTTATACTAAGTTTACATTATTCTTAACCGCATTCGTGTTATTACTATTTGAATGCATATTCTGAACAAAATACAGATAATTTAAGGCTGGTACCATAAATTTACTTTGTGTTATTAAAATGTTTTTATAAATTAAATATTCAAATGTAACACTCATACTTGCTGACTATTTAGCAATTAATTTATAGTTATTGTAAAGAAAACGCACATAAATCATCCAAAATAAAATTAATTAATAAATGTAAAATGTATTCATGTCATAAAGTTCAGAAAAAATAATAATTATTTAAAATTATACAATATATTATTAAAACACATACAGAAGTAAAATTGTCGAAATAAATAGACAAAATGGCGCTACTTTTGAGAGGACTTCAACATAAACTAAACACTGTAGTTTATGAGTTGTGAATATTTTTATGTTTTTGGAAAGTTATATGAAGAAAAAAGGTGCAAAATATGAACGATCACATATTTGACTTTAATATTAACTATTTAAATCGGAATATTTGTTTATAAATGACACATTTCATCATGGTATTTTCATAAATTTTTGGATATTTTATTTTTGCTTCAATATGATGGGTTTGTAGGGCAATTTGGTTTGTTTATGAGGTTAAGTTAATGATGCTAAACCTCCCAAACGAACCAAATTGCCCTACTAACCCATCATATTGTAGCAAAAAAAAAAAATTCCAAAAATTTATGAAAATGCCACAAATTCATTTAAATATTGATATCATTAATTTGCCATCATAAACATACTGACATTATTATTTAATTAATATTTAAAAGAAATTGAAATAATACATAAAAACAACAACAAAAACGTACACTGCGTAATATTGCTAAATAAATAGCATGGATAAATATGTATTTATTTATTTATCCACTAATTGAAATTCAATAATATGACAAATCAAACAAAAAAAAATAATAATAATAAAACAAAAGAATAAATAAATGAATCAATGATAAAATAAATGATCGGGAATGTATTAAAAAATAAAAAAAATAAATTAATTCCAAAGCTAAATTTTATTTGCTGCTTGTATCGCATCACAAACAAAAACAAATTTAATGATTTTTAATGTCCCCCTTATACAAAAACTCATGTTGTTCTCATTTCTCAACTCAAATGATTTTGATTATAATTTTTTTTTTTTTTCATTCTGTTCTGTTCCCCTAGTACAAGTGAGTGTTAATAATTTAAATTATTTTAACTCAATGTAATTTAATGCAGATACAACAACTCAAACAACAAGTAGAAACAGGGATGGAATATGAAGATTTTGAATTGGTCAGACAATAAACAAAGGGGGGAATTAAAAAAAAAAAAAAACCTGGAAATAAATACTATTGGGGACGGGGTCACAATGCCCCAAATGGGCACACCTCGGGTATATGAAAAATTTAAAAGATATATATTTGCATTGTAAACGTAAAATTAAATTTTGTTGGTCAAAATTTTAAGAGTTTGATAAGACCAAATGTAGAAAATTGTGTCTTCTTTCTAGTATAACTATAAAATAATGTAAATACTTTTTTCGCCGAAAAAAATTTAATAATTTTTTAAATATTCATTTCAGTATCGATTTTTAAACAATTCTTTTTTTATACCCTTCACCATAGATGACAACTAGATAGGTAACTGAGAGCCAAAAACCTATGTCTGTTGTCAAAAACCTAATTCATGAGAATGTATTGCATGTATTTTGTTATTGTATCACCCGTATGTGTGAAAAGACAGTAATTTTTTCCATTTTATTGCTCTCTCCTTCCGTTCTATGCGTTTATTATATGCCCTTCACCATGAGTGGAAACGGAATGACAAACTTACTTTCAACATTTTTCATTTGCGATCCCACAAAGAATATACATATATTCTGGAATGTTATATATAGCGAAATCGATATAGCCATATCCATCTGTCCGTCTGTTCGTCAGTATGTTGAAATTAACTTTCCGTAGCCCCCGCATAACTTACAAACATAATTGATGTATCAATATATCGGGAATTCTTCCGGCTCTGTCGATAAAATCGGCCCACAAATGACTGAGATATAAGGAAACAATGGGGCCAACCTCGATTTTTGGCCTATTTTTTATCTGTATCTGGATTACTAAGTCATTAATATAGACAATATGATATTTCAAAGTTCATTGCAACTATGTTTATAAGGCTATAGTAATTTGGACCTACAATGGGTCAAAATCGGGAAAAATATTTTTTAAACCGAATTTTTTTTTTAACAAAAAAATTTTGTTCTCATACAATTTTTTCCCTAATAAATTAAATTTTTTTTTTTAAATTAAAAAAAAAATTTGGAATAAAATAAAAAAAAAATATTTGGAAAAAATTAAAAAAAATTTTTTTTTTAAATTTTGAAAAATAATTTTGTTTACCTAACAATATTTAAAATTTATATTTTAAAGAATAATTTGGTGAAGGGAAAATAAGATTCGGCACAGCCAAATATAGCTCTCTTACTTGTTTTTTAAAAAAAATCATTATTATTTAGATCCACTATTAGTGAAAAACCAGACTAGGATAGGTCTGGTTTTCAACAAATAAATATAAGGAGTGAGTTCGAAAAAGTCTTAACACACGGACTATTTGGTACGAAAAGTTAAAGCCAATGCTGTTTTAAAAACATACAAGGCTCAAAAACTTCCAGACAGGAACGCTGCTAAAAATTTAGAAGCCAAAGATAGATCACGGAAATTGAAGTCAAGTTTTGTAAAAAAAATATACCTGCTGCATAATGGATGACGAAACATATGTTCTGGCCAAATTTTTGCAGCTTCCTGTCAATATTTGTATGTTGCTGATGCTCGAGGGAATGTTGTAGTAAAGTTTTTGACCCAAAAGCAGAAAATGTTCCCAAAAAGTTCTTGGCATTCCAAGCAATATGCAGTTGCGGCAAAAGAAGCCAAACATTTGTTACAAAGGATTCTATAAATACCGAAATTTACATCAAAGAATGTTTATAAAAAAGCATGCTTCCATTCATAAGACTTCTCAGTGTGTTCACTTATTTTTTGCCTGACTTGGCATCCTGTCACTATGGTAAGCTAGGTATTGAGTGACACAAGAACAATAATGTGTTATTTGTACCAAGAGAGGCAACTCTTTCAAACTGCCTAGAGCTATGGCCAGTGGATAGATATTGGGCTCTTGTTAAAATAGAATTGAAGAGCACAAAAAAGGTGTCCAAAAGTGTGGTAGATGTTAAACGGAGATGGACTACCTGTTTGATCAAAGTGACAGAAAGCTCTATAAAAACCTTAATGCAAGGGTTTCCGAAAAATGTTTCTAAATCCATCACTAGTGATTAGAACTATAAAACTAATATTTTTTGTAAATTCTAATAATAATTTCAATCAAATAAAAAAAATCAAAACCGTAAGTTTAGTGGTTTCTTTTTTATTAACATTTATGTATGTTAAGATTTTTACGATCTCACTCCTTAGAATATTAGCTTAACCCGTTGCGCTTCGCTACCCCTATAGTAGTAAAAAATTAAAAAGAATATAATTAATATCGTATTTTTTGGTTAGTTTTTAATTGTATACCATGCTTATGGGCCTTATTTTAGTCAAAATACAATACTAACAACTATTATATGTAGATCTCCAGATAACCATTAATAACAATTAACCAATTATGGGATAAGTAGCCTATTTCGATCTCCCTCACTTTAAGACAAACAACATAGCAATTTAAACGAAGTATGAAAAGTCTGTTTGTAGTAGCTCTCAGAATATTCAATAATGAATATTATCATTGAACATATTCCTTGTTCCGAAGTACGTTTAGTAGTTGTTGTTCTTAACTACGTACAAAATAACTCACGGAAAGAGAAACTCACTATTATATATATTACAGGTATTCGATAATAAATATTTACTTTGTATGAGAGGGGGCATGTCCCATGATATTCTGATCCCAACTCATTTCAAGCTTTACTTTAATTACACTGTGCTAGTTGAAAAAACTGTCAAGTGCGGCACCCGGTGGCTTAAACTAATTCGGGTACGCTGAATTCAGTGGTGCTAACCGTTTAGGTTAGCTCGTATTTTCGAGACATACCATTATATCGAAAATGGAGGAAATTCCGTTTAAGTAAGGCTTAACATGTTTTTAATATTCGCAGTCGTTTTAGAAATATAATTTTTTTTTGGCAAAATTTCGAAATTTTAGTTTTTTAAAACGGCATGAAAAATTAAAAAATTAAATTACGCTGTTAATTTTTTCTATGCGCATAGAAAGCAAAGTTCCAAACAAAACAAGCTCTAAATGATTAAGTGGTCATTCCCAATAAGCAGATCCCGCCAAATTTCAGCCAAACATCGTAAAAATATAAGAAAATTATTCAGACAAAGGTTAAAGACTCCCAAAATTACACTGTTCCGATCCAGACCATTTTTAGCTAAACTTTGTACAGTGGTATGAAATTGATTCATACAAAGTTTAAATACTTTACAATTATAGTTCTCCAGATATTCAAAATTAACTAATTACTTTCTATGAGAGGTGACACGCCCACTAATCCCGTCAATTTTCAGCCAAACTATGTAAAATTTGGACAAAGTTTGAAGAAGCTGGTAATTATACATAGTTCTCAAGATATTTAGAAATAACTATTTACTTTGTATGTTATTTGAAATAGGGTGGCAAAACAATAATAATAAACACATTATGTAAACTAGAAATCAAATGAATGGTTTTTATGATAGAAAAGATATTACAAATGGTATTAAAACCAAACCTTTTATTTATTGCTATTATTTATTTCATTAATGCAACATACATTTACTCATGAAATAGTTTTTTCATTAACAAAAATGTGTCTTCATATTGAATTAAAATATAATAAAATATAAAATCGGTTAACCGGTTTTTTGAATCTGGGTGTTTTTTAGGATACTACGAAATTTTTGACTGTCAAAAAGTACTGAACAAACTGCAATACTACTGAATTTTCCTTCCCTGAATAAAAGAGAAAAAAAAATATTTCATTTGTTTGTTGTTATTTTATTTTGGTTTGAATTGTTTGTTGTCGGGTGATTTAAATTGTTTTGTTTGTTTGTTAGATTTGTTATTGTTGTTGGAGCAGCTCTCATTGTTTCATTTAATTTGATTTATTGTGCTCATGTTTACAATTGCATTTGTTGTTTTATTAATTTTAATACTATTTAACAAAGCAATGGTCATAGAAAAGAGAGTTTGAAGCTTTCAATGAACTATACAAGCTAAAACCTCTAACATATTATTTATAGGCCTTTAAAACCAGGAGAATCTTGTTTGGAAAGTAAAAAAGAGGCTTCAACATTTTTATATTTCCAATCCACTTTTTTTAAATATGGATATGGATATAACTTTTGGAGTATGGCTCTATATAAATATAAAAAAAATTCGCTTGACTTGCTAAACTATTTAGGGCTAATCTTATAGAACGAAACTGGCTAAATGTTTTAAATTTGAATATTTTCTATGCAAATTTTTTGAAACGTTATTTACTTACTTTACTATAGAGTAACACATATTCGTCTTTGATCCCAATATTACTTTATATATTTAAAAAAAAATGTTTGCAAATTGTTGTTGCTGGCTTCTGTTTGTTGTGATGCATTCATTCTCTTCACATAAAACTCATAAATCTTTTAAATTTATTATTTTAATACGCATTGCGCTTAAAGTTAGCAACTGCTAACGGAAAACTACTAAACAGAATTTCAAATTTGTTTCAAATACTTAAAAAACAAAGACAACAAATAACAAAAAAACAAAACTATTATTTATATTCATAAATGCAAATACAAAAATATATTTTCACATGGCATGCAATTAATAGTTTTTTGAGTCAAATATCAACATTTAAATTTAGAAAATTTTTGTGTATGTCTGTTGGAGAGATACCTATTTTTATACCCTTCACCATGAGTGGCAATTTTACTATTAAAGTAAAATTTGGTGAAGGATATATAAGATTCGGTACAGCCGAAAGCGTACCGAGAAAGCGTATCTTTAAATTTAAAGTGCAGAAAATTCTGGGTTTGTCTATGTAGATCCACTAAAGGTTTAGGGGGTAAAAACAGGTAACCATGTATCTTCTAAACTAATACAGATACCAAAAACATTTGAAATTCATCTACTTATAAATTTAGTACATTTAGGTACTTTTAAAACGGGTAAAACTATGTTTTGGTCCTTTTTTGGCTCCCTATGTATCCTTTGAAACAATTAAAGTAGAAAGAAATTTTGAATCGCATGATTTACTTATCAAAAAATGCCAAATATAAATGTAGTACTTTTTAGAAGTTTGAACCCTTAAGGGTTAAAAATTGTATTTATTTTTAGTACGTTTTTTTTTTCATAAAATATGATTTTCTATAAATTGAAATAGGCTGCCACTACGACACTAAAATTTATTTGAAGGCAATTTGTATCATCTCAATGCGGACATAAAAGTACCAAAATGGTGTAAAAACGGGAAATTATTGAGCCAGATTTGATAAAATTATTAATAAGGTTCCTACAGTCATACAAAATATAACTTCCAGAGACATAACTGCGTCTCAAAAAATTTCTGCAAAATTAAGTATTTTGATATTTCAAACATGACGTGTGTTCAAGAGGGAAAAGGGGAATTGGTGCGTTTTCTTCTAATGGTACTTTTTGAATATTTTAAATTAGTTAACTTATCGACATTACAGTTAGCAGATATGCATCATAGATAAATACACATAGATCGAAAACTATACTGTCATAGACCTAACTCAGTTGTGAAAAACCTAAGTGGTGAGAATTATTTAGTAAAAAAGAACTATGTAACTTGAGTAATTTTTTGGTTTGAGTTTTTTCTAGTTTCCGCTCTATGAGTATTTCTCTATGGCTTAAAGGTATTAAGGTACAATAAAGAGAGACCAAAGGGAACTTTTTCTTATTCTTAATGGTACTTTTTGAATTTTCTATATTTATAAATTTAGAAACATCAAATTAGGTACTTATGAAGCTAAGTAAAATTGGAACTTACAAAAGGGTTTTAATGGCATTATTATTTAGTTTCATTATTCTTATAGTACTTTTTTTATTCTTTATTTTAACAAACTCGTACTTTTTCTATTTGGATCACTATTAAGTAACTTATAGCCACGTTTATGGTTCAGTTATCAGCGAATATAAGTGACCTTTTTCCAGACACGTTTATGTTTCAGTTCATTTTAATTTTAATATGATTTAGCGGCGTAGCGCACCGGTTTAGCTAGTTATTTATAACAAAATTATTTATAAAACTATCACATATGTTTATTTTCTTAATTTATGTATTTTCATTCCAACTCGCCCAACTGCCGTAAACTACTATTAACAATTTAATTTTCAAATTGATCTTAAGCTCATGATCAATGAAATTTTTTGTATTTGCCCCAAGAAGCGTTGAACTTGCAACCAAACTCTTATTTTCTTTAAAAAACATTTGACTTCATTTGGTGCTCAATAGACCATGACAATACGTAGTTTATTTTCTTATCTCTGATGTAATCGGTAAACAATGTAAAAAAATAAAAAGTATAAAAATATTAAAATGCCTTCACTGTGTTATTGTAGTTTTCAAATCAAAAAAAAACACAATAACGTCTTTATTTATGAGTTTTTGCTTTAGAAGTGGTTTTTTATTGCTGTTGAATATACTACCAATCACTGGCGACCTCTGGATGTGAGTAATGAAGCATTTAATACACATTGGTAAATGGCAATACTTTTCACGTTGTTTATCAAATACACAAACCGGAACTAATAAACAGTGTTATATTTTTTCAAAAGCCATGGGTTCCCTATCTATAGGTAATTATTTTCCTGAAAAGCGAGACGTATAATTTTAAATCCTATAAAAATTAAGCTTAGCTAGGTAGCCAAGATAATAAGATAATTTTAGTATAACTTAGTTCAATTTTTAATTAGTTAACAAATGCGTATTGCAGAATAGCCTAGCGAGTAACACTGTAAAGGTTGATTTTTGATTTTCGGTCTGTGGGCGGAGGGGCGTCATCTATATATATATATATAAAACGGCTGGACCGATTTTGATGAAATTTTCAGGGAATCTTCAGAAAAGCCTAGCGGATAACACTGTATAGTCAAGGCCAAATGTACCAGAGAATTGGATCATTGTCCCCGCTTCCCAATGATAATGCGAAGTTCCTATAATATTGTTAAAAATGTTGAAATGGTTACAGCAAATATGCGCAAATGTTTAAATGGTTACAGTAAACATGCACAACTATATTTTTTTTCTGCATGAACGAACATGCGTGTGCATTTGCTGCAATACCCTTCTGCCGAAACATTCTCAAAACAATTGTTGCACATCGGAAATTGAAAAATACAAATTGATCCCGCCACAAATTAGATTTCACTCCCGAACTTCAGCCAAATGCAAATGAATATATAAAAAGGTACTCCCAAGTCTTACAACCAACTACAATAATTCGGATTGGCTGTGGGAACATGCAATTTTGGCACCAACAAATTATGATGTTAACAAGCTCAATAAGCAAATACACTTGAAACTGCCCGGCGAAACAATAAAATACAAATAGATTGACACAGTAATGTACGAAGAACAAGCCGTCGATTATCCTACTGAGCTTTTGAATTCATTGGAACCAGCCGGACAGTCACCACATCTATTAACATTGAAGGTTGGATCACTGACTTTGTCCGACATTGTATATTAAAATCGAGATCTAGATGCAATATAAAACCGATGTTTTCTAAGACCCAGCAACGCGGGCCGGTTTCAGCTAGTTACTTATAAAGGGACTTTAATTTTTAGTTTGAAAGCCTATCATGCTATTATATATAGCATATAACATCATGCAAATGTCCGCCGCGGCTGTACGGGGTGGCGCACATCCAAAATGTCTAATTTGCTATGACTCTGGGGCATATATCAAGCTGAATTTGACTATTGGTGTGCTGTGGTTTAAGGCTAATTCGCATCTACATGTGACTTAGGAAACCCCCACAAAAATCGAATATGGTCAAATCGCACGATCTGGGCAAAGCAGTTCACATCACCTCCACGTGAACATGACCTCAAATCGCTCGTGCAGAATGTCCAATGTGGCGTGAGGTGTGCGGTACGTTGTGCCGTCCTGTTGAAAACACATGTCATTTTTCATATCGCTTTCAAAATGTTACCTGTAATAAACCCCACATTGTTTGAATAGTCATAAATATGATGATTATGCGGATATCCTTATAAAATATTGCAGAAATTAGTTTTAAGTACTCTGAAATTACACTGTAAAGTATGGCAACAATTGGGCAACATTTGTCCCTAGTCCCCATACAAGGTCCCCCTCAAAAAATTACTTGAACATTCATAATTGTCTTATAATAATTAATGTGATGAAATTGGACACAAACAAGTTTTATATGAATCTAAATCTTTCTTCTACCAACTTTTGTGAGGATCGGTCCATAGTTTACTCTACCACCCGTATAATCTCTATATCAGAAAATATTTTATTGTCACATATTGATGGTGGGTATACACGATTCGGCACAACCGAATATGTTTCTATTAGGCTTCTTTTTTAACAAAACTCTCTGCACGATTACATTATTGGACTACCTTAAAGCTATAACTAACGTACTTTTACCGCACAATATTTTAGTTCCTCATTTTTCTGATGTGCGTAAAAAATCAATTCAATATTTCAAGTAAAAAAAGCTTAAATCGCAATAAGCTTATTGTGGTGGAAACTGATCCACATTTGTTGATTGCTTCTTATTATTACCCAGTAAAACTCTAACAAACAAACACCCTTGCGATCTGTCGAATTCAATTTGATCTTACTTTTAATTTTCTTTAATACAACTTTTATTGGATTAGACTTGCCTTAAAGAACCACCCATACAGTCAACTACTGTTTAGTTTTGGAATTATATATTAGATTGTATATCACGATCTTATTTATTAAGGATTCTTTCAGAAAGGATCGTATTAATAGACAAACCCTGTAAATGGAAATAATGTCTAGATATCAAGATAAATCACACGATATTCTTGATGATCGATGTTGCTGCGTGCAACCACATACAAAATGCGCTAAACAGCACCAAAATTACAAAATATAATTTTCAAGAAGATTCTGACAAAAAGGAGGGATGTGTATGCTCCCGTATTTAGAACAAGGTCGGGCAGTGACAGAGATTAAATAAGACACAGTATATTTCTCTTCGTCATTATGGTAGCTTATACAGTAATCGTTGAACCATGGACCCAGTCTCGTATCATTTTAATAAGGAATCATATTTTTTACAACTTTAAAGGAATATATCTTTTAAATCGAATATCTGAGGATTTCAAAACTTTAAAAAAAATATTCTATTCCATATTCTGTTAACATAGTAAAAATGGAGAATGTTTTTTAATAATTGTGAAATTGAACTTTCATGGGTTTTCCGCTTTTTGCAGGAAATTCTGCCTGTTCTATGGTTTTGTTAATATAAGAATATGGACATTAATATAGTGAAATGTCTTTGCTCACGTTGTTCGATTTTAACACTGTAACTTACCAAAAAAATAAAATGTATTTTAAACCAACAATTAGGCCATTTCTGTACCTTCGCCCGACTAGGGTTAAAATCGAATTCGGTACAGTTTAACAACTCTGTGCTGATAAAACATGTAAACAAATACAGCTGATAGATAAAATCAACACACATTTTTTTCCACATTTCCTTTTTTGAAGCACTTTCAGTGGTGGTCTGGCTACAACAACAACGAAACGATATCCAACAACCATATGACGATTTGGAGAACGTGAGCAATGGGTAATAACACCCCACAAAACGTGATATACAAGTAAACAAAAAGATAAATACAGACAAAAAATATTATTGCGAGTAAATTGGGTCGAATGCCGGCAACTGGTGCTAAATACGTACTGGTGTGTACGTGCATTAAAGGACGTAAACTCATTTTATGAATACACATTTCTCGACTAGAAGAGCAAACAAGTTGTATATAAGTGTATAGACAGCACAGCATAAAATTATAAACAGAAAATATAGAAAAAGTAAATAAAACTCAAGAAACTAGCTGTTCGTTGATGAATTCGAAGAAGAGGAAGTGGTGTTTTTCTGTTTTTGTTTCACATACATTTTGTGTTTGATTTTCGCGTCTTTTTACGAAGTACATTGATAACAAAAACAACAACATAAATTAACGAATATACACACAAAGAGCACATAGCAGTGGTTGTTGTATGTGCTAGATGAGAGAACAACGAGTATAAAAACACGATGTAGATGAGGAATTGCAATTATTCGTTCGAAAGCAATCAACTGATTCATACGTCAGTCACAGAAAATACTAAGCAAAGCAAAGAACACAAGAAAATTGTGTAATTGTCAAAAAAATTATAAAAGTTTCATTGAATCAAAAGTGAAAAAATTCAATACATTTTTTTCAAATTGAAAAAAAGATTTTAAATTTGTAACAAAATCAAGTATTCCTAAATATTTATACAAAATGAGTCAAATTGTGAATATGGCTAAACAAACCAGCCGTTTGGTGCCTCAAGTTACTAAACAAGGTAAGTTTCCAAAAAAAGAAACACGTTAGAATCAAATAAATTACAAAATCAATAAAAAAAAATCTATATTTCGGGAGGTATTGAGAACATAAATTAATTGTTTTATTTTATTTATTAATTTACTTACAGTTGCCTGCTTTTCCACCTCCTCGGCTTGCCAGCAAGAATTCAAAGGTGAATTGAAACCCAAAAGTGCCCGTTTTGTAGAATTCCAAAAGAAACTGAGAGCCAAGACTCCCTTGGGCAAACTTGATGAATTCTCACGTCATCCCTTCCAAGAAGTCGAGCCCTTGAGACCCTGGCCCAACAATGTCAACCCACATACTGGAGAAATTGGTGGCCCTGCCGGTCCCGAACCCACCCGTTATGGTGATTGGGAACGCAAGGGTCGCGTTTCCGATTTCTAGTCTAATCGCATAGCTTTAAACCATCCCATACTAGACTTTAGAGGCACTTTTTAACTGTTAGTTTGTACAAAAATGAAAAAAGAAAATTATTAGTATATAAGATTTGCAGGGCTTCTTCATCTATCTTTTGGGTTTATTAGATAATTAATTAATTGACCTTAAAGAGAAGTAAGCTTTTGCATTAGGTTAATGATTTTTCTTGTTTTGTTGTTTTTTTACAACATTTTATTAGACTGTATACTAAAAATAATAAAAAAACTTAACTCGAGAATATGAAAAGAAACCAAAAAAAAAAAAAAAAATTAACAAAAAAAAAATAAAAAATAAAATAAATATTTAAAAAATTTATTAAAATTAATCTTCTATGTCTTATTATTGCACTTAAATTTGGGAAGAATTTAATTGGAAAAAAATCGTTATACATAAAAGTTTCATTGGGAAATATTAATTGGGATAAAAAAAAATCGATCTAAAAATGTTTGTTGAATTCTTATGAAGTTTTTACTTTGAAGTAGAACAAAACAAAGCTAAATTCTTAGTACAGCTCACTTCAAAGTAAAATAAAATAATTAATTTTAACCATACTGTAAAAAATTTAATTTCGTATTAAAAAAAAACGAACTAAATGAAATGTTTGTTAATTGGAAAGAAAATAGCAATGTTATTATTCTTAGTACAACTTCTAATAAGAAATTATAACAGTCAGATTGTATATTTCATGTTTTCAGTTGTCTATATTCACCCTTATCACGGTTGTCGTAGGCGTTTTACGATATCGACAGTTTCGTACTATATTAATGATAAAATGCAACATGTTTTTTTTTTTAATCTACTATTAAACTGTCGATGTCGTAAAATGCCTACTCCTACCGCGATAAGGGTGATTGTCTTCACATTTAAAAATTTTAATATTTTTCAAAATTCTTGTAATCGTCGTCTTTTATAATTAACATCAGTGTATCAAAAAACGACATCGAAATCACCGTATTTTATAGTTATGATTTTTTAAAAAATCATAATTTTTCAAAATCCTCATTCAAAAAATATAATATTTTTGGAAATCTCCGTATTTTATAGTCAACATCGGAAAAATAAAAATCATTTTCGAAAAAAAATTCAAAATCCACTAAATAATTCGAATATTTTTCGAAATTATTGATATCAACTTTTTTTAATTAATAAAATTCAAATGTTTTTAAAAAATCCAAATTTTTCAAAATCGTAGTTTTCAAAATCAAAAAATTCGAATATTTTTCGTCTATTATATTTTACTTTATCAGCGGCATTTATAATCAACATCAAAATAATATTAAAAATGATTTTCAAATTCGAAAATTTATCAAAATCCACATTTAAAAATTTAAATATTTTTCGTCTTTTATTAACATTTTTTTTTTGCGAATTTGAATATTTTAAAAAAAAAATCCTAAAATCGATTTTTTAAAATTTAAAAATTTTTGGAAAATTAATTTAAATTCCAGATTTTTTTTTATATTTTACGACATTCTTGAAATCATTTTTTATAATTAACATCAGAAAAATAATAATAAAAAATTATTTCCAAAAATTATTCAATACTCATTTTCGAAAATTTTTCAAAAATCGAAATTCCCGGTTAATTTCTAAAGTTTTTGTAATTTTTTAAATCGCTGTTTTTATAATTGCCATCAGAATAATAATAAAAAAAATATTATTGAATTTTAAAATTAATTAAAAATAATTTTCAAATTCGAAAGTTTTTCGAAAATTATTTTTTATAAATATCATTTTCGAATTCGAACATTTTTCACAAATCCAAATTTCTTCTTCATTTTCTGCTTCTCATTCAAATATTCGAATATTTTTCGAAATTCATGAAATCATCTTTTATATAAGTATCATCAAAATAACAATTTTTGAAACCGAATTCCAGCATCACATTCAAAAATTAGATTTTTTTTCGAAATTCTTGAATTAATTTTGTTTAACATCAGAATAAAAATCATAAAAAAACCATAATTTCTAAATTTTTTTGGGAAATTGTTGACATTACCGTTCGAATGAGAATTTTTCGAAAATTAATTAAAATACTTTTTAAAATACAATAATTTACGAATTCTAAAATGTTTTGAAAATTAAATAAAAATCTTTTCGAATTCGAACATTAAAAAAAAAAATCCGGGTTAATTCCCCGATTCACATTAAAAAATCACCCGCTGATGTCAAAAATTTCGAATAATTAAAATTATAATAAAGAAATTTTGTACGAAAATTAAAAAAAAAAATCTTTTTATTTGAATATTTTTGAAAATCGTGAAACTACTAAGTTTCTTCTTTTTCGAATCAACTTGCAATTAAATTTTCGAATACTTAACATAATTAAATTCACAAGCCCCTTAAAAACAATTATATTTGGTTATGTAAATAAATACTACGTATTCCAATTCAAAATTCATATTTTTCTGAATAATAAAACACTTTCGAATAGGAATTTTATAAGAAAGCTCCATTAAACTAAAACCCACCAAAAATTGTAATCCAATTGCAACCAGTTGAATATTATTTTAAAATATTTGCAACTTTCTTTGTTGTGTTTAATATAAAAACTCTCCGGCAGTTAGTTTATTGGCCAATGATTCCTTTAAAACGGACAGCATTCCTTCCGTAACAGACCATAGCTGGTTTTGTAGCATTTCGTTTTGTGAAAGTTTGCTGGGCTCACAGAAATAGCAATTATTGAAGTAAAGCCCTGTAAGGCCAGTTAGTTCATTGGCAGTAGCACAATAAATGGTAGTGGCAGCAGCCTGTTGCTACAAAAATTACAACAGCAAAAAAAAGAAAAAAAAATGCGGAAAAAATATTGAAAGACAATGGGAAAGTAATAAGGAATACAATGATAATTAACATATGGCACAGATTTGTTTTATTTTCATTTTTCCTTTTTTCTCACAAAGATGATTCAAATATTGTTGTTTTGTTCGGCTTTGTGTTTTTTGTTGATGACTTTGTCATCGTGTAACTTGACTTTGTTCTTGAATATCTACTATTCAAACTCATGAGTTTAAATGTTTGTAAATAGCCAGTTCTTGGTTTTGTGTTTTTCTTTTTTTTTTTGCGCAAAACAAGTGTTTAAATTAATGTCAATTTAACCATCAACCTCACCACATTCAAAACAACAGTAATATAGCATTGAATCAATTCAATTAACTTGGAAAGATTTAAAAAAGTAAAAAAAAAAAAAAACAAAGAACATTATTAAAATATTGATATTTACCAGAGATTTTGTAAATGGTCGTACTAGGGCAAACAATAAACGGTAGAACCACCAATTACGCGATAAATTAGTGGAAACTAAATTACCAGGGTGTACTGAAAACACGGATAAACCACGATGCTTCCAAAGCTAAAAATATAATAATAAACAAACAAAAAATATCGGTATTAATTGAATTAGCTATAATTCCAAGTGGGCCGTTAAGTTATTTTGCATAAATCCCCTAAGGAAATTATTAAATTTCATATTGGTATTTTGCGTAAAGAAATTTGTTCAAAATTCTGTTATAATATGCTATATTTTCAAAACCATGCCTCCTTAAAAGGGGCAAAATTTAGGAATTAAGATTGCTAATCAATCTTAGAGAAATTTGATCTTGTTATCTACATTTCAATTTGTTATAAAATAAGTTTAATCCTAACGATATGTTTTTAAAACCACGCCCCCATAAATGGGCTGAATTTCAACTCAAAAAACGAATATGCAAATAAAGAGAAAAAAGATAGGATTTGAAACTTTAAAATCCTTTATCAAGAAATTGGATCTTAATCTACTTTTCAAATTCCCTTTAAAAGTTAATTTTCCCAATAAGAATAACTAACCTATAAAATCTAATAAGAAACCAGGTATTAACCATAATTTAATATTAAGTTCATTGACCTTCTCTCTCACCCAACTTACTTACCTTAGCCAACTTTGCCGCAAATAAAACATTACACAATTTTGCATTATTGTAGGCCGTCATGCTCCAGTATTTGTCCGGAGGTGGTGATAAATGTTGTGGGGTTAAATTGTCCGTTGGCAATTTGCTAAATCTAAAACAGAAAGAAAATATTGTAAAATATCAAATAGAAATCAAGTCAAATCAACTCGTTTTAGATACAATAAAACGCGCTTAACTAAAATAAAACAATTATTTTTCAAAATGTCCCATAAATTGTATAAATAATAATAATTAAAACCAAACAGCGCCAATAAAAATACATAAATTAAAATAAATTTACATATGAGAAAAAAAAACAAACAAAAAAAGAAACAAGAAATATGTTTGTGTATAAGAAAATATACGCAGTTTAAATCACATGTTGGCGATGATCGTGTGGGTAGGCTCTGTAAATAAAGTCACGTTTTAAAGAGGCCGGCTAGGGAATTAACAAATAAAAGGGCCTTTAAACTGGAGTTGAAGTCGCAATGAGAACTAGTTATATTTAGTAGTTTTTTAATTATGATTTATTATCAACAATGTCATGTTGTTTTGTTTTGTGGAATCTTTTGAGACAATAATAATAAATTAGTTAGAACTTGTTATTTACTTATATGGCATGATGACTTCTGCATGCAATTCTTAACAAATTGCAACTGTTCACAGCTTTATACTTTATATCTCTTATATCCCAAATGCCGAAACCAAAGAGGTCCCAATTCTACATTTATATGATGCACAGTACAATTATGTACTTCATTTGAAATCATCCAAATAGACATTGGAGAACATCATATGGTCTATTCCAAAACTAACTTCATTTAATTTGTTGCTTCAATATTTTTATTGTTAAAGGTGATTTATTTAGAGGTTTTTTGAAATAAAACACGTAAAACAGAAATGATTATCGGAATCTTTATTATGATCCGAAAGAACAAACTCTGACATTTACTTTCTAAAGATAACTTCATTCAAATGTTGACAGTCAATACTGTGTAAGTGGTCCACTCGGAAGGTCCAATTTTCACTCTTTCTAGCATTGTTTCCGGTGTCTCGCGAATTACGCGAGTAATGTTGTCTTCCAAGACATGAATCGTAAGCTGACTTATCGACAAAGGCTTTTTTAAGTATTCAAATAACCCCCAAAAAAATGAGGAGGTGTGATATCACACGATTTAGGCGGCCAGTTGACATTTGCGGGTGATATCATATGTTGGTCGAAGTCCATGAAAAACATACCTCATATAGCTGAATAATTTCGAGACGTTGTTGATCAATGTTTTCAAATAATACTGAATAAAAATAAGATGAAAATCAAGCGTGATATGTGAAAAAAAAACATCAAAATGAATCACGCGTTATGTATTGCGAATTACACGCGCAATTCTAATAGATCTCCCGAAATATACACAAGATTTGAATTCGCCGCAAGTCCAAAAAAATGTTGGACAGCAGTCAGTTTAGGTTTAGTAAAAATGGAGTATTACACCAGAAAACAAAGCGTGTTCATTGTTGAACAATATTTCAAAAATAATGAAATTTTGTGGGCCACTTTTAAACCAAAACCAACCTAAGCGATGAAGCATAACAATCTAAAGGCAAAAACTGTATTTTCTGATAAATTAAAATCTTGTGTAATTTTGGGATACTGGGCGTAACCTACAGCTACCAATGAGGTCTTCGGCAACACCCATTACTACTTACCCGATTTATATTGGCGAAATTAGGGTCATCTTTGACAGCCTGTTGGAACATGGATAGTTAGCTACCTACAAGACAATTTAACGGTCAGTGGTCAATTACGTTGCTATAGTGTTGTGATTCTCAATAATAAATATTCAAATCTGCCAAATTTCTGATTTAAGGACTGTCACTTGCATTTATATAACCTCCAAACACCATCTACACAAACGAGGAAACGAAAGTTCTCCCAGTCATGAAACATAACGTCATGCTGACAAAAAAGTTCCTTCTGTGATGTCATCGAAGGAGTCATTCTAGCTTCAACAACACACAGCTGGAGTCTGCCCCGAGGCATTTCAGGAAGGACCTTCGAGTATTCATATAAAGCAGCTAGTTTTGAACGACATTTATAGAGACCATCAACAAACAACGCGATCGAACGACCCCGCATTAATATTGTTTTTGGAGAACGACGACCGCCCATAGCTGACACAGAGTAAAATAAGTGTAGTTCTGGTACAACTAGAGTCGGGAGCAACAGTCTTAATACCTTCTGCCCCGTTCTTTATTTATTAGCAGTTTGTGATAAGCAGCACAATTCCTTGGCCTTGACCACGATGCTGAACCCCTGAATATTGTAATGATTTTGCAATTAGACCACGACTTAGTGAAATAAGTCGGATATTCTCTTAAGGAAACCACAGAGTCTGTGGCTTGTTCACACACATGTGACTTCGAAAAAACCTAAGAAAGAAAACTTAAGCGTTCAAATTGGACGATCTTGTCGGACTATACAAACGAGCCATAAAAATAATACGCATCCGTTCAAATGAAAAGTAATTCTCGCTCATGATAAGTTTCGATCGAATTTTTTCTTTCATCCATAGCTTGTTTATACGTATTCTGAGTCTGTTTATTTTGGGTTTCACACAAAATTTCGTTTTAACTCTGCAAAAGAAAATGTCAAAATCAGTAACTCAGTCAAAAGAAAGTTTTCGATATAGAGGAACCCGATATCCATCGACTTCGAGTAACTAACATTCGTTCGCTTAACTTTTCGTTCCAGATCGATCGAAAAAGGCTATTTTTGGCGGTAGATTTTGATCATCATTCAAAACTTCTTTCATTTATTTAACCTTACCAATCAATACGATTAAAAAAATCGTAGGTTGAAAAACAGGAATAGAGTAACCCAAATATTGTGAATAAAACTAAATTCGCCGATCATTTAGTTGATTTGCTTCATGGCGACTATGCACGATAGTATCCTTAATTTTTTTTATGGGAGATCCTTCTTTGGGTCATATACAGTCGTTTTTCCTAATGTCATTGTTAGGGACCGTCTAAGAGTTTGTTAGAGGAAGAACCCACGTTCAGTATAAAATTAGTCTGCAGATAACAAGAAAAATTTCGTTCAGTTTAAACTTGATCCGCTAGACGTATATATAATCGGTTATATAGGACTGTACAAATGTACAAAGAATAAAAATCATACTTTTTAAATGAACCGACTAATGCCCGTAATTTCAACAAATAGATATCTATCAGGGCCTAGTTACTTATGAAGTAAAAATATTTGGTATATTTTTTACCCGTAGATATAGATTTGAAATTAGTGTCAAGTTACCTTTTAGGTAAATTTTATACCGTAGGTATCTACTTGTTGAAGTTACGGGAATAAAAGATAAATTTGGAAAGGGTACTTTAAAAATAACAATATTTTGGGATCAGGTTAGGTTAGGTGCAAATTTTGCCCGAAACAACAAAAAATCTTAAACGTGTTTTTGCCCTACTCCGAAAACGAATATTCGCTTAAACTTAATTTACATTTTAATAAATTTATTCCAGGAATAGATCACGTGCCTGCTAAAAACCAGACTGTAACCGGTACTATAAGTAACAATCAACAAATCAATAACATCATTGATATTTTTAATAGCATCTGGCCTAAAGCATTCTTATATTTGTATAGTGCTGCTCCTTATCATTTTCCATATTTTCTGTTCCGGTATATGTGATTGATTATTAAATTAAATATTGCAAAAATTTTATAAAACAATTAAATCTTCATTATTATCAATAATTATACACTTTCGTGATCTTTTTGTGGAAAAAAGGCCCCTTACAAATATTAAACGCAATCTTTTGTCCAACTTTAGTAAAAAACAACTTTTTGCTGTTCTTGTTGTTTTATATGCACTGAAGTTTATTTTAAGACGCAGTCAGTCAGCCAAATGAATGTGTGCTCAATTTTATTATTTGTTCATATCAGTTGTAGCTGAGGAGGGAAAGGTATTGAATCTTGGAAGAAATTGCAGTTGTTGAATAATTTACTGTTTAACGACTTTTTTAACGTGTGCATTACTTAGAAGTAGCAGAAGAATGACTTCTTTATTATCTGATATATAACTGCTTTACTACCCAGCTTCTTTCTGTGTTGTCTTACGATCATGAATCGTTACTGGTAAGTAGTGTTAGTGTTATCAAAGTAATGACTTTCCTAAAAGCGATTAGGTAAGTACTTGCCTCCAATAACATTGCTGTGTTAAAATAATGAATTAAATTGTATTGGGTGTATGACTTAAATTGACATAACTTATATGTCAATTTGAAGGGTACACATCTGCCATTTATTCTCACTTAGCTATTGAACATTATAGTATAAACAACAACGTTTCTTTGCTTCGAAAATGTCGAATTTTGTGCCAACAAGCCGTCATATGCGGGAAGTTTTGATTTACTTCTTTAATTCAAAAAAGGGGGTTCAGAAGTGGTGATTTTGTCACGGAAGACAAAGATCGCTCAGGCCAGCCAAAAAAGTTTGAAGACCAAAAATTGGAGGCATTACTCCATGGAGATTATTGTCAAACTCAACAAGAACTTGCAAAATCATTGGGAGCTATTCAATCAGTAATTTCAAAACGTTTGTAAGCAGCAGGATTCATCAAAAAACAATTAAATTGGGTACCATACGAATTGAAGATGAGAGTCCTTGAAAGACGATTTTGTATGTCTGAAATGTTGCTTCAACGCTATAAAAGAAAATAAAATGTTTGCGATGAAAAATGGATCCATTAAGGTAACCCGAAGCATAAGAGATCGTATGTGAAGCCCGGACTATCAGCCGAATCGACATCAAACCCAAATATCGATGGCGCTATGGTAATGCTCTGTATTTTGTGGTACCAATAGGGCCCTATCTATTATGAGCTGCTGAAATCTGGGAACCTGTACCGAACGCAACTGCTTCGTTTGAAGTGGACCTTTACCGAAAAACGCCCAGAATATGCATCCAGACATGAAACCGTAATATTCTATCATGACAACGCTAGGCCACCTGCTAAAAAAGTATTTAGAATGCAGTGGTTGGGAAGTTTTAAAGAAAATATCTCTATTGGAATATGACAAGATAGTTTAAAAATCTTGATTAGGTAAAAACTATGAATCCCCACTGTTATTTACATTCCCCAAGATCCAATTATATTAACAACTCTTTAAAATCTCTGCATTGTGCAAAAATCTACAAGTATGTTGTCATTTTCGTTAAACGTAAAGAAAACAAAACAATGAACATAGAGTAAAAATTTATTAGGCACATGCATGTGAGTATCTGGTGTTTATAAAAGCAGCTGAATTTGAAAGAAAACTAATAAAAAAAAATAAATAAAAAAAACGCCGGTTGTGTCTCGTTTTTAGTCGCACGCCTCGTAAGCCCACCAGCACCAACTTCATTCGACTGGACTTTGGACGCAGTGCATAGAGTAAAGGCAACGTTCAATGTACGCTATTGGAATTCAGTACAGATAAAGATACATACAGTACACACAATAAAATGTTTGCGAACGTTGTTATGTTAGTATCTGTGTCTATATAGAAATGTAAAATAAAAACAAATTATAGGATGAAAACCACAATCACAATAAAAAAGAAATAAACAAATTGAGGGAAAAATATACTTATGTACAATATGTAAATAAAATAATAATAATAATAACATACATAGGTACAATAAACACAATAATAAATAATAATTAAAAAATAATAATGAATGAAGACATAAAAGCTAGACGGGGTATTGATTCACGAATATAACCAGTAATTTCGTTAATCTTGGACTTTGTATTTGTTTTGGTTTTCAAATACACACAAAATTCTGTGAAATCTACTAAAATGGCAAGTTCAAAGCGTTTGACGCAGTTTAAAGAATGACATATTTTGATTTGAAATATTACACAGTTTCTAGAAACAAAAAACTAATTATATAGAACATTAAAAATAAAAAGTACTTTAAAATATGAAAATGAGATTCAAAGATCCCCCTTAACTTTGTCTTTTACAAACAAATTACGCTCCATTCTTAATTCAGCTCTGGGTGGAGAATGAACTCTCCACGTCATTGCCATTATCGCTTAATCAGCCCTCCATAAAAATTATATACCCGTAAGAAGCCTGATCGAATTCCTACTAAGAGACAAAAGAGTCTTAGTCCTATCCTCTGTCAGAGTGGGCCAGGGCAATCTGGATATCCTACAAGTGATGATATATGTCGTCTCACTCAAAGCCAATTCATTTATCAATTTCGATAGTGTGAATATCCCTTTGCGCAAGAGATACGTCTAGGGACGACCCGTTCGTTGCGCATTCGTCGGATACTTCATTTCCCCGGATGCGCTCATGTCCTGGGACCCATATCAACTCGCCGTGATGTTGTGTCAATTGTGCCAGTGATTGGATACAGTTGAGAAGACATTTCGACTTAATAAAGTTGGAGTTAAGAGCCTTGATTGATGCAAGGCTGTCCAAGTAAATATGTATAGTCGAATTTTCGAGATTCAGTTCCCGGATTCTTCTCGAGGCTGCATCGGTGGCATATATCTCAGCCTGGAAAACCGTGCACGTATCCGGTAATCGAAGAGACAACAAAAGGCCCAGTTCATTGGAGAAAATGCCTCTTTTTGTCTTTGAACCATCAGTGTACACTGATATCACGTCGTCCCTTAGGACAGTGTTCGAGGCCGTTATCCCTTGTCGGTATCTTGATCCTAAACGTCCTATCAAAATTCGGTGTAGGTACTAAGTAATCCGTTTCTTGCCCCATGAATGTCCTGCCTATCTTTTGTAGAATGGTGCCGTGACCAATACGATCATACTTCTGTCCGCTCGACTGTTTGAATCGTAGAGCAGACTTAGCTGAAATGAATTTGATATATATATCAAGGGGAGTTATATTTAGCATCGTCTCTAGACTGGCCTGAGGGGTGGAATTCATAGAGCCAGTAATTGCAAGACATGCTAGTCTTTGTACCTTGTTTAGAGAAGAAAAGTGAGTCTTGGTGTCCACCGCTCTCCACCAAACAAGAGCCCCATAGGTCAAAATAGGTCTTATGACCGCGGTGTACATCCAGTGTACAATAAGGCACATAGTGCCTTCTTCATTCGACTCTCAGAATTACGTTTCCACGAGAGCTTAAAGCCCAAAATTACGCCAAGATATTTGACTTCGCTTGAAATCTGTAGAAAAGTACCATCCAGTCGTGGAGGTCTGAATTCTGGGATTATGTATCTCCTGGTAAAAAGAACCAGTTTGATTTTGGAAGGGTTGACACCTAGACCGTTTACTCTGGACCATGATAGTAGAACGCTGAGAGCTTATTCCATTAGTTCACTTATTGTTGGATGAAACTTCTCTTGAATAAGAAGCACAACGTCGTCAGCATATGCGACTACTTTGGTGCTTGTCCTACTGAGCCTGAAAAGGATTTTATTTACGACAAGATTCCATAGAAGTGGAGAGATGACACCACCTTGTGGTGTGCCCCTTGTCACAACTTTCCTTGTCCTACCAATACCCATATTAGAGTTTATGGCCCTGCTCTTAAGCATATTTTCGATGCAATTTTTTATCTGCTGATCAACACCTAAGTCACCCAGTGCATCAACTATTGCGGATATATTCACATTATTAAACGCACCCTCTATATCCAAGAAAGATGCCATAACATACTCTTTTTTGTCAAGTGTCCCCTATATAGTTCCAAAAACGTCATGCAAGGCTGTCTCCACCAACCTCCCTTTAAGGTATGCGTGTTGTGCTCTACAGAAATTGTCAGGGGAGAGGATGTTCCTGACATGGATATCGATCAATATTTCCAGTGTTTTCAATAAAAACGAAGACAGTACTATGGTTTATAAATATCACTGTAACCTCTCTACATTCTTTAGGAATGTATCCTGTTTCCAGGCTGTTCCTAAAAATCATAATATGCCATGGCATGATGGTTGAAATCGATTTTTAGAGTAACGCTGGGAATATGCTATCTGGCCCTGGAGATTTATAGGGCTTGAAAGATGACACCGCCCAAGAAATTTTCTCCACGCCAACAATGGAGCTAACTAATTCACTTATGTGGATTTGGGAAGCTGCAAGGTGCTCCGAAGCGGAGCCCTCATTTTCATCATCCCTACAACCCGGATATGTATGTCTCTATAAGCAGTTCCAAAGTTTCGGTACTACTTTCAGTAATGTTACCATCCGGTTTGATCAGGTATCCCGGCGTATTAGAGTCTTTGGATAGTACCTTACGTAGACGATGCCTCTCCAGTTCCTCACAGAAACGTTTCCAAGATTCCTTTTTTGCCCGTCTGGTTTCCCTCTTGAAAGTTTTGAAGCTTTGACGATAGTCATTCCAGCTTAACGGGTCTTGGTCCCTCTTTCCCTTATTAAAAAGTTTCCTGCAGTCCTTTCTTAGCTGCATTAGCCTAGGATTCCACCATGAATGCCGGAATTTCCTAGGCACCTGCCGCTCCCTACACATAGTAGGCTTCCCTTAGTAACCTGGATAGGAAATCTACCGAGTCGTCCAAGTCCCGTGTACCATTTAATCTATCCATTTCTGGAGGTGGTATGGTATCACTGAGATTACTGAATTTGACCCAGTCGGTTTTCCTAGGATTCCTAAAGGGTTTTTCCCTATCCAGTGTAAGTTGTATAGTAAAGACTTTCCTATGGTACTCGAGTGATACTCTCTAATCAAGAATCCTAGCCTGTTCCCTGATCCTATTGAAAAACGTTAGGTTAGTAGATAGAAGGTATTGAAGTAAACATAAAAAATTTAGAAATTACAAACGGAATTACAAACTTATATATTCCCTCACCACTTATGGTTAAGGGTATAATGATAACATTTTCAAAATACACAGATATTTTTCTAGATTTGTGTGAATGTCTCAACCCAATGAGCCTTAAAGAACAAAAAATTCAAGCATTTGAAAATATTGCTGTAATTGTACTTGAATTAAAATAGTATTACATGTTAAACTTGAAAAATATATGAAAATTTAAAATATTTTCAAACAAAAAAGATATGAATTAAAATTTCCTATTTACTGGAGAATACTATTGATATAAAGTGTAATACAACTATAATTCAATTGCTTGACACTGGACTCAAGGCTGGAATTAAACTTGCTTTCAACTTGAATTCCAGCTAAAATGCTTATTTGGGAATGAATATATCATTGGGACTATTTACACAGTTTCAACTGTTTCTGATACTGATAGTTAAAATAAATAAATATTTACAATTACTTAAATAAACAAACCAATGCACATTCGTGTGAGGTAGGTCTATAAACAAATTCCTTAAAAATAAAATAATTGAATACTAATAAAAGGAATAGAACAATTTTTAATGCTGTGGAAATAGTGTGTTGTTATAATATACAACTATCTTGTGTGAATAAAACACATTTATGAATTCATTTACATATAGTGAATTTCTATAACATTATGAGGTCGTTCATTACTTATCAATTTGTTTAATAATAGAATATTTATATGAAATAATACTTGTGTTATTGCAAAAGTTAATCTAAAATACACAAATACTCCAATGTACGCCTAAACTCGTACAAGTGTAAATATGTATGTTAATGTGTAAAACAAATATGTATATTTAAACATATTATTATCAATATGTAAACTTGTTCCTTATTTATTGTAAATAGCGCCTTTGCTATTTCTACTACGTAAAAGTAAATAATACTTTATGTAAAACATATCAAAACAGTATTTATTGATTGAATTCTATTTTGTAAACAAAATAAAAATAAAGCTAAACATATTGTTTAAGTAAACAATTTGCGTAAAATAGCAAACATTTCTCTAAAATTTGTTTTTTTTTTTATTACAAAATTATGCATAATTAGCTAAACAAAAATAAGAATAACAACTAATTGAAATGTTATGATGACTTCATGGTTGAATATTTTGATTTTTATTAAATTTTTAAATGGTGATGGAATTTTCAAAAAAAATGTCTACCAAACAAATAAAGTTATTTGTAAAGCAATTAAAATAAGTATAATGTGAACCTTAAACTTGGAGTAGGAAACCATACAAATATTATCTATAAATCTTTCTTTAATGCCTATAAAGCAAACACTATATGGTTTATTATTCACAGGCCTCAAACAAATGTCTGTTTTATCTTGTGAAAGTTCTAGAGGTCACTAATTAAATCAGCTAAACAATTGTTATCATTAGCATTTATAAATAGAACATACTGCATACATTTGTTTCTAATACATTGCACATTTGTTTGTATATGAGACTTAACATTGCCTATATTCTGAATACAAACATATGTATGTCACATGTCTATCTATTTCAATAGAAAGAACTGTCCACAACATCAACTATTTCTGGAACAACAGATAATTTTATATGACCTTCATAAGATTCGTCCCTCACGTGCTCTTTTGAAATTTTCAAACAAATTGTTGCTGGTATTATGAATTGTTTCGTCAGTTCTATATTTTTGGGGTTAATTAAAAATGTTCAATCAAATTTAAATAAACAAAATAGAGACACCACAGAGAAATGTTTAAATAACACTAGTTCTAGAGCGGTTATAATCACAACCACATCAGTTTCATTAATACAATTCCTGGAAGTAACACAACTATTTCCAAAACCTCTTATGTCCAATAATATTGCGATTCTAAAGTACTTTTCTTAACATGAATAGAATCCAGTTACACATAGCATCTAGACTAAATCTAAAAATCACAAACCAGATCCGTAATCTCCTCTCAAGACTCGATTTATTTTCGAATAAATTAAACCAATCTACCATAACAGTTTCGAATAAATTAATTTTATTTACAAATTAACTACTTAATAGTTACAGTCGGTTAAAATTATTTTTGTATGAAAACTGTCTGTATAACTATTAGTTAACACATTACCAGACTTCGTGTTACTGGGGGTTAAGCTTAATTCAGAATAAAAAAATGTCAGCAATTCATTCCATAAAAGTATTCTCAATAAAACAAATTATTTGGCTTCACTGAAAGGCTTTTGTTTGAATAGTATTCATTCATTGTTGAATTAATACATAATGAATGTAATTAATTCATAATAAAGTTCATTCAACCTATGAATAGTTAAATTTTTGTTAATTCAAATGTATTCAAAATTTAATGAAAATATTTTTCCTTCATTCAATTTTTATACCCTTCACCATGAGTGACAAGGGTATGTTTGCCATTCCGTTTGTAATTTCTACATTTTTCATTTGCGACCCCACAAAATACATATATATTCTGGATCGTTATAGATAGCGAAGTCGAAATAGCCATGTCCGTCTGTATGTTGAAATCAACTTTCCGTAGCCCCCAAATAACTTACAAACATAACTGATACATCAGTATATCAGGAAATCGGCCCACAAATGGCTGAGATATAAGGAAAAAACCGGGACAACCTCGATTTTTGGCCTATTTTTGGTATATATCTCAATTACTAAGTCATTAATATAGACAATATGGATTTCTAATGATATATATTTCAAAGTCCATTGCAACGATGTATATAAGGCTATAGTAAGTTGGACCTGGAATGGGTCAAAATGGGGAAAAATATTTTTTAACCCGAATTTTTATTTAACAAAGAAATTGTTTTGTCATACACTTTTTTCCACAATAAATTTTAAATAAAAAAAATTTTTAAAAATAAAAAAAAAAAAATTGAAAAAAATTAAAAAACAATTTTGAAAAAGAAAATTAATTTCGTTTACCTCAAAATATTTAAAATGTTTGAAGTACAATTTGGTGAAAAAAAAAATAGTTTAAAGCCTACCTATCTATATATATAAAAATGAAATGGTCCATGTATGTAATGTCATCACGTGAGAACGGCTGGAGCGATTTGATGATGGTTTGTAAAGAAAAAAATTTCAAAAATTTGGAAATTTAAATTTTTAATATATTGCCTCCTTCACTTCCCATTTTTCTTAATAAGATAATTTTTTGGAGAACTTGAGGAATATTAGTAAATAGCTACTGAGCGAAGCCGGTCGGTCAACTAGTTTGTAATAAAGAACAATTTTATAATTCAATAAATTGTATCAAGGTTGTCTACGGTTACCGCTAAGCTACCGTAATCATTACCGCTAAAATACCGTTACCGATATAATCGTAAATTAAAGCCCTCATTTTATAAAACAAAGCGTTCAGAAATGTAAGCAATTTGTATGAAGAATACTGGAAAAAGGGTTTGAAAATTGAATATTTCGTTTTATAAAATTAGACCTTAATAAAAAATTAAAATGTTTAATTTCAACAATTGAGTTTACAAAAAGTAAAATATAATAAAATACCACCTTTTTCAACTAATTTTTAATATTGTAAATTTTATTAATAAGTTGAGTCAGGATGAAATTGCCGTTATCATTAAAATACCGTTACCGAAATAACTGCAATTACCGATATAGTTATCTTTAACCGTTTTGAATCGGTAGCGAACTTTAAATTTTATACAGCTATTTTGTAATGGATTTGAAAGAAAACTTGAATGACTCAATAAGGAATTAAATCCATAAAGAATGAATTCTCAAAGGAATGAATTGAATACGTCTGAAGTACTATGGAATTAAGGCTATGAATTAATTCGTAATGAATTCTTTAATGTAATATTTCATTAAGAGATTATATTTAATTTGATTTGATTTCGAAACTTGAATTAAGTATTAATTCTTTCGAACTTTTGTTTTCAATCTATTTGAAAATAATTGTAAATTAATGAACCAAGAAAAGAACCATAAACTAACTAAATATCAACAAACACATTTTATCGCGAAATACATAAAACAACGATGCCTAAGTGCCATGAAATTTTATCAGCTATGTTTTGAATAAGTATTTTGAAATGTTTTCAGTCCATCCAAAGATAACTTTAAAGGTAGGATCACACGATTGCCGCAATGCACCAATTATCTATTTTATACGTCAATCATGTGATTTCACAACTTATTGGCTCATATGTCAAACCACAACAATATTGTGCTTATTTGGCATGTGAAAGCTTGAGAGGAACCATACACCAATAAAAACGTTAAAAATACACCAATATTTATTGTGTTCTAGTGCGGCAATTAAAGAAGACAATTCGCGCCAATATTACTTTTTTTGAATGACTAATTTTTTGTAGCAGCATTCATTTTCGAAAGTAAAACAAGTTTTAATTGATGTATTTATTTCAATTATAATTTAGTAAAGTGATATGGTGTTAGGGGCAATACGGAAAAGACCGAAAGACATTTTTAACTATCTCCGAAAGCAAGAAATCGGAGAGGGAATGTTGAAGAAAAGTTTAGGACCCAAAAGCAGACAAAATTTCCCAAAAAGTTTTTGGTATGGCAAGAAATATGCAGTTGCGTCAAAAAAACCTAACATTTGTTACAAAGGGGCTCTATAAATACCGAAATTCACATCAAGGAATGTTTACAAAAAAGAATGCTTCCATTCATAAGACTTCTTAGTGTGTCCACTTATTTTTGGCCTGATTTGGTACCCTGTCACTATGGTAAGAAAGGTCTGGAGTGGTAAAAGAACAATAATGTGATATTTGTACCAAGATGTTGGGCTTTTGTTAAAAGAGAATTGAAGAGCACAAAAAAGGTGTCGAAAGTGTGGTAGATTTTAAACGGAGATGGACAACCTGTTCGAACAAAGTGACAGAAATTACTTTAAAAACCATAATGTATGGGTTTCCGAAAAAGGTTCAAAATTTCATCACTATAAAAATATTTTTTTTTTTTTTTTTTTTGTAAATTGTAATAATAATTTCAATCAAATAAAAAAATCAAAACTGTATGTGTAGTGGTTTCATTTTTATTAACATATATGTATGTTAAGAATTTTTCGATCTCAGTCCTTATTTATGTAAACAAAATTTAACATCTAGCACAACATCTGTTTCTCATGTTGCAGTATTTTAGAAAAATAATGTGACTGAAATGCGGCAATTATTGCACTTCGGCAATTTGCGACAATCAAATTTATGTAAAATTAGGCAATCATGTGATTGGAGAGAATTTGATTGGGACAATTTCTTTATTGGTCCACAAATAAAAATCTTATAAAAGAACTAAAATCGGTTTACGGAAAATAGTTTAAGTTATAAACAAAAAAGACCTTCATGGCGCCATGGTTGGAACAACGGTAAAAACTAAAAAAAAACAAGACGTTTCCGCGACAATTGGATTTACGCTTAAGAACGACCGGAGTCTCACTCGTCCAATGATTGTTAACTCTGCGTCAACTATTGACAACATTGAAACTGTTACAAAAACAAAACAAGATTGAGAAAGTTATACGATTTTTTTGTGTAAATCATTGAGTGAACATACCGCATTTCAAAGGAATAAGAACTTCCAACTTGCTAAATATTTGTTTACACAAATTTATCTTTTGAAACAGGCAGAAAAAATATTTGTTTATTACTACTGCTGCATTTGAAGGAAATATACATATACCGGGAAGAGTACTAAATGGTAATTCTCTTCATAAGATACCACATACACGCAGAAAAAAAATATAGTTGTACATTGTTACTGTAACCATTTCAACATTTGTGCATGGTTACTGTAACAATTTCAAAATTTTTAACAATATTATAGTCACAGTAACTATATATATGATTGTGGTAACAATAATATGGTTAATTTACGATTCACATGATTGTTTCAACCATATATATGGTTGCAGTAAACATTTATATGTTTGTGACAACCATTTATATGATGAATAATTTTATCATAATATATTGTTCTCAGATTATGATATGAGAGTATCATAATATGGTAAGTCATTCATTATATAAATGGTTGTCACAAACATATTTACTGTAACCATATATTTGGTTGATAAAATCATGTGAATCGTAAATTAACCATATTATTGTTACCACAATCATATATATAGTTACTGTGACTATAATATTGTTAAAAAATTTGAAATTGTTACAGTAACCATGCACAAATGTTGAAATGGTTACAGTAACAATGTACAACTATATTTTTTTTCTGCGTGTAGGTTCAACAATATTTTGAGACAATTTAATATCGGCATGATCACAATATTGGATATATTAAAAAATGTACGACAATATCGGAATATATAATCAGCGGGGATCTAAATGGGATCCCTCCATTTAATATTTTGTTTTCTGCTTCGATCATTAAACATTTTTTCATCCATCCACCATTCTTTCACACATATCGGCCACAACGTAGGTTATTTTTCTATCGACATTGTTCCCGAGTTCTTTTAGTGTTGTGGGCTTCAAATCTCAAGAACGAAGTGTCCATATCACCGGATCATTTCTCGAGATTACATGATTACCGAACTTCATATTTAATAGATCAATTATTTGACCAGATGTGTGAGATTTTTGAATCATATTGATTTCAATTCCTTCAAACTCTAGCCAAAAAAAGGATTTTTAACATTATATTCATTGTTGAAAAAATACGATTTGTTACTATCCAATACTGCTTATTGAGCTTAATGAATTTTTATCCAACAGTATTTTCGTCAAAAATTTGTATAGCCCAATCGGAGAAGTTTAAAATGATTAAGAGGCTTTAGTAGTTGAGTTAAGTTGATCATGTAAGGGTGAAGGCCAAGTTCGTTAAGCTGAAATCTCCACAATGCCGACTGACAGATTTCCAATTCCTGTAAACGGTTTATTGAGGTTTATTCATTGATCACTAACGTCTGCGAAATTTTTTTGTACCGACACGTCGGTCAGTGCCTGTTTGGTGAAACGATTCTTATGACCAGAGTTACGGCAGTATTTTTTAGTAATTCCCAAACATTTCTCGTTTGTTAACTTTTCTATGTTAATGAGTGAAACCTTGAAAGATGTTTAAACATAGCCAGATCCTAAAAAAAAGTATAAATGCTATGGCTATGTCCCTGTCTCAATTTTAGTTATTTCAGAATTTAGTCTTTACACAGCCAACACACGGTACTAGAATTGAAAATTATATTTAGTTTTTTCATCAATCTTAAAAAATATTTGGAAACCCCATTATTTCCAATTGAATTCAAAGACTTTTTCATTTGTAAAAGATATAGTATTGGGAGAGGAAAAACTGAAACATAAATTTTAATTAAAATCAACTACTACATTTTTATTCGCACTTCTGTAATCTCGAAAAGTTAAAATGATAGACTACAAATCATTTTAACTTCTTTTTTTTTTGAAATTACAAAATAATTAATAATACATGTAAAGAAACCTTAATACAAAGTTGTAACAAAATTTATTTAAGTTCAAAACCAGATCATTTAAATATCTCTCCATGTATTGTGCTGCCAAAAAAACGGAGAACTTGTTTATTTAAACCCCAGCGAAATTTTATGAAATTCTAAATTTCACTACTTTTAATCATTTTTGTTCCAATAAACTTACCTAAATGTCTAATAAATGTCATATGTCGAGTTTATAAATGGAAAAAGTATTGAAAATAATCTTAATTAAAGTGGTGACCATATTTCGACATCCGCAACAGTACTTAAACTTAATGAAATTTTTCTTTTTTTTTTTTTTCGTTTTCAATACCTGTCAAATAATTTTCGTTTATTTTCAGTTCTGTTGTTGTCGCTTTTCGTATTTGTTTCTTCTTTGTAATGGGAAGTTTGTCAAATGTATGTATGTGTGTTTTTTACACATCACGTGATAGTAACGTGATAACGTTTCAAGCTATATGCAGCAGCAGTACGTGAGTGTGTATAATAAGTTTTTA
This sequence comes from Calliphora vomitoria, assembly GCA_942486065.2. Taxonomy (NCBI): domain Eukaryota; kingdom Metazoa; phylum Arthropoda; class Insecta; order Diptera; family Calliphoridae; genus Calliphora; species Calliphora vomitoria. The sequence continues at coordinate 107,338,462 of OW818030.2, read as the reverse complement.
TAAATGAACAAATGAAAAAATAAATAAAAAAAAAATAATGTATTAATGTACATATGTTTGTTTGCAAGTACGCACTACTACGCACAATTAATAAAAGTATCTATGTATCGTATGTATGTATACGAAAAGAGTATTAAAATCAAACTCATACACAAGAACATACTTCACATCGAACAGATTGCATTACGAAATTTGTAATGCAATCTGTGTATCTGTGTAACGTTTGAGTATATACAGTTAGTTTGGATGTGCGCACAATAATATTTTTTTTTTTGTATATATTTATGAATACACTATGTAAACTTATCAAATTTGTTTTTTTATGTTTGATAAATATATAAAGATGAAGAGAATTTTATTAGTTTTAAATGCATTGTGGGTTTGAATTTCCTTTCTTTTTTGTTGGTGGTAAATTTGAGACAGTACTGAAAATTGAAAATTGTGTGATTTCAAATGAAGTGTTATAAGTATTTTGGTTATTCCAAAAACTGATAAATGTGTGTGGAATATGTCGATGAATATTTATACTATGTATTTACATTAGTAGTTTATGAGTTTACACTCTGGAAAATACGTTTAGAGGCAAACATTTGTTTCTTTATGTATTTACATTATGATAGCATTTTATCAATAATCCAAAATGAAGAAAGTGATATATTCGGCTGTGCCGAATCTTATATAGCCTTCACTAATGAATACTTTAAGATAAGACTACAGTAAATTCTTGGTGAAAAGCATTATTTTATAAAAAAAAAAAATTGGTGAAATTTATAATTCAAGTTTAGTTTGAAGTTACACTTGATGCATATTGAGAAAAACTATAATTTTCAAAGGTTCAACTCTGTGATTGCTTGGTAAAGACTAACCCCTATATGCATAAACAATTTTTAAATTTATCAAAGGTTTATAAAACAAATTTTGTATAGAAATTTTGTTTTATAAACCTTTTATAAATTTAAATTTTTTTTATGCATATGGGGGTAAAGGTTTAACTAACCAAAATTTAAACTATTTTTTGAACGCGGTTTTTGTTTTTAAAAACTTATATGTCATTTTGAAGGGTACATATATGGAATTTACCCTCACTTAGTTATTGAACATTAAAAATTCGAAAACGTCGAATTTTGTCCCAACAGAGCGTCATATGCGGGATGTATTGCTTTACTTCTTTAATTTGAAAAAAAAGTGCCGCTGAAGCACACCGTTTGCTGTGTTTCATCGGTTAAAAAGTGCGAGGAATGCTTTGTGAGGTTCAGAAGTGATGATTTTGACACGGAAGATAAAGATCGCCCAGGCTAGCCAAAAATGTGAAGATTGTTGTAAAACTCAACAAGAGCTTGCATACGAATTGAAGACGAGACAAGATTTAAAGCACGGTTCAGTTAAGTTTAGAAACGGGCAATTTTTGTTAATTACTAAAAATTACTACTGAGCCGATCGATGGTTGAAACTTTAAGAGAGTTTACTTTAATTTTCAATCGTAATGATGACTATTGAATGTTACTGTCCCGAAAATATCGCAGCCGGAAGTGCTTTCGTGGAAAATAAACCAAATCGTGGAAAATAAACCAAACCAAAATTTGAGTAAAGATCTTGGCACAAACCCTAACAATATCAAATTAATTCCACAACTAAAGCTTCTTGATTATTTGAAGCGCCGAAACTTCTCGGAAATGTTTGATGGAAATCCCGGATTCCATCTTAAGCGATAAAGCTTAACAAATCCACACGTGCTTCAATATACACCATTGCATCCGAAGTGTAGTTCATTCGTGAGAAATGGGTTGGACGTGCGATTGCGAATTATAACTGTACTATTAAATGTTCGCAGATTATGTTAACGTTGTGCCAGAACTACTGCGTCCCTGTTAATTTCATTACACTGGATCGTATCATATCAGACCCTACCTAATATGCTTCGGTGGAGACTCCAACTGTATTGCGCTGTAGTTAGGATGACTCTTTCCATGATATTCCAGGATGAACTACGAAGTCATGATGACCTTCGTTGCCTCATGCAGCCTTTAACGGTTCATATGGCTGCGTTTTGAAAGACCACATTGGATCAGCGTAGTTGACCATTGAACGACTAATCGTCTTGTAGAATGCTATAAAAGTTATTTTATCCATGAACCTAGTGCTGCCGGCTAGCGCGTTGAGAACCTTTGTAATTTGTGTATGGTTGCTGTGACATAAGCTGACGAGGCAAAGATGCTGTGGGTGATTCACAGTCGGAATTTGGGATCCATCGACTACAATGCAAATATTGAACTTAACACTCATTTTTGAAACTAGCATCCACATTAGTCTACCCGAGGAAAAGCAGCTTCTCACAATATATGGCATTCAAAAATGGTGAGAAAGCACGAACAAAAATCAAGTAATATTTCAGTACCATCACGAATGCTTCTCGGGATTTTGTGTATCCCAAAAATTGTTAAATGCTTTGCTACTGAAAAATTACATGATTTTTGTTCGTGATACCTTGCCTAAAGCAGGCGCGGATAAAAGAAGAGGGTGATATAAAAGGAAAAGAAGATTTTAATTTATTTCCCACCAAATGATTGTGCTAGATCAGTGCCTGGCCTAAAGGCTCCACATTAGTACTTTCAGGTAGCAGTAGGCAGTTCTTCGCCTTACTTTACTGCATTCTTTCATTATTGTGAGAAGCTGTAAGGAGGCCAAGGCATATTTGGCAAGTTCTTCGTACAGTCAAAGATCCTCTTAGAATATATGTATGTATATGAATGTCGTACTTGGAGGCCGCCATCATAAAAATAACATATTGCCGTCCCCAATCGTCAACATCACAAAAACCAGTGGATTTAAGCACGTGACCAATTTATGTGTCAAATGTTTTGACAATATCTACAAGCACCCACATATTTTTGATGTTGGGTTTAAAAATAAAGTGGCCCTAATTAAATGTTAATGTGTGTGTAGGCACATATGTACATTAGGGTGGCCCGTTTGTTTGGATGATAAATAAGGTGTCGATGTTTCCAACTAAAATTAAAGTTTAACCTTTTTAAGGAGACCATTTCTCAAAATGTTTGTCCTGGCGTTAGTATTTGATGAGCTGGATCAAAAGATAAAAAAGAATATGCCATGCAAAAAATTAAAAAAAAATCAAATTTTTGAAAAAATATTGAAAAGTTAGAATATTTTTGGACTTTCACGATTATTTCAGATACAGCAATAAAAACGTCTTTCAAAAGCCTTTTCTTATGTGTAAAAACCTTATAAAAAGAACAATACTGAACTCAGGACAAACATTTTGAGAAACGGTGTCTTAAAATGCATTTAAATTTTATTTTAGTTGGGAACATACACAAAATTTTTATTGGGGCCATCCTAATGTACATACTACATAAATTATGTATAAAAAAACATACAAACATAAAAGTACAACGCAATTGTTTATGAAATAGTTTTTTTTACCAACTTTATATATGTATTTTGACTTCTTTAGAAAGATGTATTACTTTTTGTTGTTTGTCAGAGTACGTTCCATATAAACAAACACAGCGCCGAATTTGTTTGCTGTTTAATGTTGTACTACTTGGAGAGGAACGTTGTATTACTCACGTAGCTCCACCAAGTGTTGTATGGCCATATCGGTGGTGGTGGTGGTGATGGTGGTGTTGCTCTTGAATTTTGTGGAATACAAAACACAGCAAACAAAATAACCATACCAAAAAAAAAAAATCATATACACAAAGTACAGCAAGAAGCACATATTTATTAAACATTCTTTTGGTGTTTGCAGTAAATATTTAGATACATAGATACAAAATTTATGTATCAAACCACCCTTTTTATTGCTGTTTCTTTAGTTATTTCTTGTTTTGTTACTTTTATTATCAAGAATCTCTTCTTTCGTCATGTGTATATAACACAAACAAAATTTGGATAATTTGCTGTACAGCTAAACAAAAAATTAATAAAAGTTTGTTACCAAAAGCATTTTTTGTTTTCAAAGAAGTATAAAACAATAAGACAGCAAAGCAACATCGTCATCGACCGCAAATTGTTTGCGGATTCGTTAAGAGATGCACGTACGCCAGTGTGCTAAATTGTTACTAATGAAAAAATCTTCGGTGTATTTCACAAAACGAAACAACAACTTTTTGTCAATTCTGCGAAAAAAAAATTCATATAAGTATAAACAATTATTGAAAACTGAAAGCTAAAAACCATGTAGCAACTATACAGTCTACTCGTAGCTGTCGAGATATTGTTTAAATTTTACTGACCTATGATAATTTACTCACTTATACAATACATATCGTCGTCGTCAATATAATCATGAAACGTGAGTGAGTGAATTAGTCATCATCATCAGCTCTTTGGCACACTAGACAACATGTTTATAACTTTATTACTTAAAACAAGTGCAAATATGTATAGGGTACGACTAAAGTAGATACTATTTGCAATTATGTTTTAGACATTCAAAACTATAAAAAATCCACAATATAGTAAATGTATTCAAAGCTTTTAGACGTCTAATCCTGAATGTTTAATTACTTAATACTTATAATTAAATTTGTTTTAACATGAAATTAATAAGGTTTTTACTTAAACTTAATTTTTAATTGTATGTACTAGGGTATTCAATCGATTAACCGTTAATAGACGAAACTGAAGACATTACTAAATCGAGTCTTCTATCAGAACTTAATGAAACTATTAAAATTATTCAAAATCTAAAAAATCAAAAAAGGACTCCAAAAGGAACTAAGTAATTGGTTAGTCTTCATTATGCCTTACTTTCGATTTCTCCAACATCTACAATCAGTGGGAGAGTTATTTCTAAGTCAAGTTTTAATAAAACTAAAGAAAAATCGTTGAAAAGAAAACCTTTTAAATTACTTTCTATTCTTAAAAGATTATTTCTGAAAATCACAATTTTTTTGTTGCTATTATTTATTATACTCTTCACGATGAGTGGCAAGGGTATATACTATAAGTTTGTCATTCCGTTTGTAATTTGTACATTTTTCATTTGCGACCCCACAAAGTATATATATTCTCGATCGTTATATATAGCGAAGTCGATATAGCCATGTCCATCTGTCCGTCTGTATGTTGAAATCATCTTTCCATAGCCCCCAAATAATTTACAAACATAATTGATACATCAATATATCTGGAATTCTTCCGGCTCGGTCGCTATTTAAAATCGGCCCACAAATGGCTGATATAAGGAAAACACCGGCACAACCTCGATTTTTGGTCTATTTTTTATCTATATCTGGATTACTAGGTCATTACTATAGACAATAGATATTTCAAATAATAGATATTTCAAAGTCCATTGCAACGATTTATATAAGGCTATAGTAATTTGGACCTATGATGGGTCAAAATCGGGAAAATTATTTTTTAACTCGAAAATTTTTTTTATATTTTTTTTTTCACTAATGAAAAATTTGGAAAAAATTAAAAAAAAAAAATTGAAAACAATTTTGGGAAAAAAATTTTTTTTTTTTTTTATTTTGAAAAACGATTTGAAAAAAAAAAATTTTAATTTTGAAAAAAAAAATGTAATTTTGTTTACCTAAAAATATTTAAAATTTTTATTTTAAAGTATAATTTGGTGAAGGGTATATAAGATTCGGCACAGCCGAATATAGCTCTCTTACTTATTTTTTTGCTGAAATGCTTAAATTCGTGGTTTTATTTTCAATTTAAAATGAAACTATAAATTATTCGGTTCGTCGAATAATTAAAAATTTTCCGATTAAAACTAAACCCCGATTAATTATTCGCTCGATTAACCGATTAAATTGGAAACCCGATTAATTGAATACCATAGTATGTACCCTCTCTACAGGTGAATATTATCTGCATACAATAAATGTAAAAGTCATTCAATTTGTGTGAGTCTCCTTTCGAAAGAGTTTTTAAACTAGCAATCTATTTCTTCAAATTCTTCAGAATTGTTATAGATGATTACTTCTTATGTTATTAGATGTACCAACATCGATACAGATACATCAAATTTATAAAAATCAGTTAAAAGTTGTTTGTTTTTATATCGGCTAGGAACACTTCAGTCATTCAAGAGCTATTTGGAATTATTGCAGATAATCGGATAAGCAACGAGGATAAACCCAATAAAACGTAGAACTGTATTACAACTGAACTAGAAGTGAAACATTTTGTTTGGCAACCAGGACTATAATGCTTAATTTTTGACCGATAATCACTACTCTTAACGAGCTCTATGAGAATTTAGAATAAAACAGCTAGTTTTCCCCATTCAATCATGGTCGTTCAAACCTTCAAAATGAATTTCGTAAAGGTTTATTTAACACACACTGGATTTTATGGTCGTCATGATACTTAAAGAATTTCATGTGTAGCAGACAAATAAGGCGCTCTTGCTTGTACATAAGTTCTAATCGTATTACATATCTAACATTGTTGATTCCTGGACAAATATATATCTAAAGAGTAGAGATTTTGAAAACCAACACTTTTTTAAGCACCCTGTTAAATGAAAATAATTGCTCCAATTTCAAATTATTCGAGTATGTCTGATTAGAAACTAATTACTTTCGAATAATAAAAAAAAAAATTGTTAAAACTAGATCATGGAAAAATAAAAATTATTAATACTGTTTAAATTAGGCATGACGTTTTTCTTAGTCATTGGAAAAAGTTTTCCAAAATTAAAATTACTCACTTTCTATAATAACAAATGTTTAAAGGTCATAATTGAACGTGGTCAAAATCATTCATATACTATCTAAGTAATAACAAGTAAGAATCGTATATACTTTAAAATAAAGATTGAAAATAATTTTTGCTGAAAAATTTTATAAGTGAAACAAAAACTTTTATGGTAATCCAACTAGGACTTTAATGCTTAACTTTTGACCGATACTCACTACTCTTAACTAGCTCTATGAGAATTTCGAATTTTGGCCAATAAAACAGCAATCGGTTCCAACGTTTTTTTTTTTTGCTAGTTTTCCCCAGTCGTTGGTTCCTTCAGAACGAATTTCGTAAAGATTTATTTAACACAAATCACACAGGATTTCAAGATCGTCATGGTATTTAAAGAATGTCATGTGATCTATCACACAAATAATGCGCACTTGGTTGTACATAAGTTCCATTCGCATCATGTATTATTGCCTATTTCTGGGCCAATACATAGTGTATAGATTTTGAAAACCAAGACTTTTTTAAGCACCCTGTTAAATGAAAATAATTACTCCAATTTCAAATTATTCGAGTATGTCTGATTAGAAATTAATTACTTTCGAATAATCTAAAAAATTGTTAAAACTAGATCACGGAAAAATAAAAATTATTAATACTGTTTTGAATTAGGCATGACGTTTTTCTTAGTCATTCGAAAACGTTTTAACGTTAAAATTACTAACTCTCTCCTTCTCTAATAGCAAATGTTTAAAGGTCATAATAGAACGTGATCAAAATCATTCATACCTGTGTAAGTAAAAAAAAAAAACATTTAACAATAATAAATAGGTCAGTAAAATGATAAAAAAATATCTACATACATATAAACAAATGCTTACACAAAAGTGGACTACGTAAGAAATTTCATATTTGCTGGTTCTGTCTATACTAATTAATGTTATTTACGAGGGTTTCATTTTAAGTGATTTTGACCAAACAAGGTTTTTCATATTATTTGATCCAAAACTTTTTACAGGTTCAATCAGATTTATAAGCTACTAGCTTGACCCGGTGCGCTTCGCTACCCATGTCGTAGTAAAAATCGATTCAGCCGTTAAGTACTAAAGGTACCAATTTTACCGGTTTACCCTGTTTATCCCTTTCTGGTCCAAGTATTGAAAAAAGTTATAGCCTACTGACGCTTCCAGGTAAGGGTCTATCTACGTTCCGAATTTCAATAAAATCGATTCAGCCGTTTAGGCGTGATGCTCAAACAAACAAAACTACAAAGACATTTATATATTTATATAGATATAGATTAGCAGTAACTATTTATGCCAAATTTCCAATTTTCTAGGTCTTCTTGTTTTTAACACTTTTCTATCTTTGTAATTCACTTTGCATTTATTTAACTACAAAATTTTTTGTTGCAGTATAATAGTAGTTTTGAAGTTATATACTACTAGCTTGACCCGGTGTGCTTCGCTACCCCTGTCGTAGTCTATGTTGGAAATTTCAATAAAATCGTTTCGGCCGTTTAGTATTTATTGAACTAAAGGTACCAATTTTACCGGTTTTCCCCCTGTTTACCCCTTTCTGGTCCAAGTATTGAAAAAAGTTATAGCTTATTGACGCTTCCAGTAAGGATCTATCTAAGTTCCAAATTTCAATAAAATCGATTCAGCCGTTTAGGCGTGATGCTCAAACAAACAAACAAACTTACAAAGACATTTATATATTTATATAGATTAATTTATGTTTACTGCTAATCAGCTCCCCACTTATTGATCTTTTGAAAAACTAACTTGGTTCATAACTTTTAAACTAAATGAGTGTCCATCCTGAAACTTTTCAAAAGGTTAGAAGAGAGTTTCTTTACTACTTACTATATATTTTTTTAGAGTGCTTTATAGAATTAAATAAAGATATGTTAAAAGTTTACCAAGAGTTAGTAGTCACCATGTACTCATCAAAAATATATTAACAACACAAAGAATTCGGCAAGAATATATTCAGTTCACTTTCAGTGTGAACCTCGTACTCAAACTATAAAAGCTAATAACATTTTAACTCGTATTTCAATGCCGTTGAATGTAAATAAATGTAGTTAAAAATACATTAAATTAAAAAAAAAAAAAATTGTTTGTAATGTAAATGTGTTCTCAAAATTAAAACCAAAATAATTAAATTCATCACGAGACTTTAAAGTTCGTAGCTAGATGAATCCAAAGATCAAATAACATAAAACATTAAGAAAAACTGTTAGTTAGAAACTAAGTATATTTTAAAATTGGTTGCACAATATTAATAAACATCGACGAAAAGCACTTACATATTTATTTATCACTCCTTTTAAAATGCTTGATAAATTATTGAATAAATAGTAGTGTTACTCATGTGTTTCAAAGTCCTACTTATCAATCAGTGTTATATATGTGTGTTGTAAAGGATTTTCCAACAAGAGGTGTTATTTTGAATCATCCGGTATTTTGGTAGCTGTCACTTTTGAAGCTTTTATTCTTCGACAAGTTGAAACTACGCCAATACTAAAAATGGAACGATACACGCTTCAACAACGCGCTGAAATTATTAAAATTCACTACAAAAATGGTGAAGATCTTGCAGTTACACAGTTCGCAAAACTAAAGCATTTTTGGATCGTCGTGAAGCATCTTGTCGGACCGCAATACAGAAATTGGTGGAAAAATTTGAGCTGCTGGGACAAGTTAGTGATGTGAAGAATAAAACCCGTGCCCGTCGCTCAAGAACAAATTACTGCTGTAGCCCAAAGTGTTTAAGAAAACCCAGGTTTGTCTATTCCTCGTCGTTCTTTAGAATTAGGCATTCCACAAACGTCAATACACCGTATTTTGCATAAAGACTAGGGTCTTAAGGCTTATAAAGTTCAGTTAACATAAGAACTCAAGCCGGCCGATCATCAACAACGTCGTGTCTTTGCTGATTGGGTTCTTGAAATGCTTGAAAATGTTATCTCTCGAAGAGGTGATCACAATTGGCCACCGAAATCTTGTAATTTAACACCTTACGACTTCTTTCTTTGGGGCCACGTGAAAGATAAGCTCTACGCCAACAGCACAGCGTTGATTCAAAACCTCAAAGATAGAATTCGTGAGGCTATCGAGGACATAGGGCAGCCACTTTGCGATTTGGTTATGGAAAATTTCATGAAAAGGATATGGTCCTGTAAGCGTGGTCTTGGTGGCCATTTGGCTGATGTTGTTTTTCATTATTATGAAATAAACATTGGATCATTTATCTCAAAAAATGCCATTTTCTTTGAATACCTAAATAACACCTCTTGTTGGAAAACCCTGTAGGGTTCCAAACGGGAAAAATATCTAAGGAATTCCCCAGAATATTTTTTTTGGAAATTCTCCGAAAATTTCTCGCATTTTTTTATAACCCAGCAAAAACTTGTTAATGACTTGCAAATACTGAATAACTAACTTTTCAATTACTACTTCATAACGTTGCATTACTTAATAATTTGGTAATAGCTGACATTTAATCTGATATATAGTACTTTTTACCAAATTCAAAAACCTTTGAATGGTTACATTTTTGTTAATTCAAATTGATTTAAAATATTTTTGTTTTATTAAATTTCTTTTTTTCTAATCTCTTACAAAATAAGACAATTTGTAATAGATTATTTATTAAAGTCCCTTTTTGTAGGCGAAAGTGGTAAATACTTGACTACAATGACATCACCGTATTGAAATAATGAGTTAGAAAAAGGATATTTAACTTTTCTAGTGGTCGACTTAATACAAATTGAAAGTTAAAGTTCTTGAAGGAATTACTAATGATCAAATACCTCTTTTATATAATAAACCATTAAAAATATTGCAAAGCATTTCAAAACCAAAAATATTGCACACTTTTTTCAAAAAGCAGGCAAAAGTCTATGAAAACTGCAGTTTTTTAAATAAGCATGCTTATTTAAAAAACTTATCCGGGTTTTTAATTAAATTAGTTTAAAAAAATTCCCAAGAACTTATTTTTTTATTATTTCCCGGGAATGGAAAAAGTCCGCGAAATTAGGAACCCTAATACATACAGTACATTATTAGTAGACTCAGAGTAGACTAAACAAATAAGTACATACGTAAGTATATTTATATTTTTTATTGTTTATTGATTGTTTTCTTTAATTGTAGCCGGTAATTGATGATTTAGCTTTCAACAAATAAAAAATAAATAAAGTAATCGAATTTACTTTTTCCTACTTCCCATCGCAAATATTAAATGAAGTTTAAAGTATGTGTGCTGTTAGTCGACACTTCCAGAAAGCGGAAAGAATCGTTATTAAGTATCTGATTTCAAGGTTCACTTTGTGTTTTATTTATGTTTTTTTTTTTTTTTTTTTCATTAAAAAAATATATATATAGCAATTATTAAGTTAAGAATATCCCCATATGCAATATTTTTATTGATTCATCGAATGACCATTCATATAAATTTTATAAAATCAAGTGTTGGTTTGTTTATTCGTTTGTGACACAATCACGCCTAAACCGCTGAACCGACCCAAATTAAATTTTCAGCTTAGGTCCTTCTTAGCTTGAAAGGAACTTAGGCTATATTATTTTTTTCAAATTTAGACTATAACAATTAGGGCAAAAAGGAAACTTAGGCTATATTATTTTTTTCAAATTTAGACTATAACAATTAGGGCAAAAACGGACATAATAATAATCAACTGTTTATTTGAAACCATTGAACAAATATCAATGAAATTTGGCACAGATATTTCTCCTTTAACTCTTCATACATTGGCAAAATATACTAGTAGACTTCTAAGGGGATATAGATTTAATGAACAAATAGTGACATCTATTGCAGCAAATTTGATATTTCAAAACAGAAGTGGTTTATTTGTTTTGAGGTCATTTCTATGAAAATATAAAACAAAAATCATTTTAAAATTTTTAAAAATAAAGTTGCAACATTCGAAGATATTTACAACTGGATGCCTTATAGTTACAGATCTTCATATTTTCTATTTAACCCGCCAATGTTGACGCAAATAAAATGGGATGAGGCGCCTTAGCTGTAATTTGTGATGACGTTTTGAAAATTTCGAGACCAATATGTACCGTTCCGGATTGTTTTCTCTAAGTGTTGTTCATTTTCCAATTGGAATAGTTGGCAATGTTGTCATAGGTCAGTGTCATCAATGCAAGTGCATTAACGTTTTGGTGACATGGTTGCCAGATGTCAAATTTAGGGAAAAAGGGTTGTATTGTACATAGAACAATACTAGACTGATCAACCGTGTGCAGTAAAGTTGGCTGCAGTTGGTAGGTCAATGGCCGACATAAAAAAGGAATATGGCGAATATCCTCCTTTTTTGTTTTGGCAGATCAGGCAGCAGGTGGTGGAAAAATAAATGTCCCAAAACATCGGGATCTAAAAATAGTGGAAAAAAATTAGAAGAAGAAAAAAGGGTAAGTTGGATGGGTTCATTGACAAAGGCAGGGAAATTTTTTTAATGTCGTGTTTTTTTTATAAAAAATTAAAGGGAAAGGAGAATTGGAAATATCATCGAGAAGAAGTGCAGTGCCAAGCACTTAGTGTTAGTGTGGTTTTGGTGCTACGAACAACACCTTTTGCGCACAGGCACTGAACACCCAACCACCACATCAAAAAAACTCGAACGGCTTGTTCGGAGGATGTATGCATGTTGCGCCCTTTGTTTATTCCAGCTACCTTGTCTTTCCCTTTCATATCCACTTAAATTTGCCTACATGCACCTCAACACCTGATCTGCAACATAAATAAAACGATAGCCATCATACGATCAAAAGCCACAACCATTCTACAATATAAAAAAAAAATAGACTTCAAAACAACCAAAATCCCTATACATCATGCAATAAAAATCCATAGCCAACGTACAAGTAAAAAACCATAATAATCATAACACAACACGAAACCATAGACGTCAAAAAAAAAAAAAAAAAAAAAAAAAAAAAGAAAACCACAGCCATCTTACAACCAAAAAAAAAAAAAACCATAGCCACTTTACAACAAAAACCATAACACTCGTACCACATTAAAAAAACCATAGCGAATCTGTGAAAATTAACTATTTTATATGCCACACAAACAGTAGCCGATCTGCGACAATAAACAAACATTTTGGTTGTCAAAACAACAAGCAGTCACTACAAAAGTTTCCTTCAACTACAACAACATTTCGTCACATTCATCTTCAACAACATTTAGCTACAGTCCATCCATAATAAATCCAGTCACATACATCTGTAATAAATTCAGTCACATTCATCTGCAACAGCATACAATAATATTCATCTACAACAACATCCAATCACAATCATCTACACAACAGCCAGTCAGCAACAACAACAATAACCTACAAACAAAGCATCAATACCATCCAACACATCCATTGAGTAATTCCCAAACAGATAAGTACACTGTATACTTTCATATTTGATTTTGCATAGTTTTTTTTTGAAATTTTTTTAACTAATATAAAATAAAAAAATCTATTCTATACACATATATTTTGCTTTTGACAAGAACGTTTTGGGCGTTCACTGCCGAGGTGAGTCTGTTGTGGACCCACACCAACGGTTGTTTCTGATAGGATCGGAAACAAACGTGTGTGTAGTGACGCAGCCAGGTAGCCTAGGTATTTTTAGCGTAAGCTAGCTCGATTTGGAGCAAACCCATAGTTTTCCGGAGATACCAATTAAATCAATTTTTTTTAAATTCAAAATTACCATTTTAAACTAAATTTATATTTTCTTACCTTGTTATTTGGCATACTCTTTTTAAATTTCGGAATAGTGAATTCTAAAACTCTATACTTTTTTTTAATTCAAACAAGGAATAAATATCATAAATATAATGAAGCAAAACCTGATCTGAAATTCCTTTTTTTAATTAATTATCAGTAATTATCACAATAATAAAATTTTAATTACACTAAAACAAAAACCAGTGTTCAGAAAACAAAACTTTTGTAAAGACAATTGGCATTTTTTCTAATCTTAGGTGTGATAATATGTATGAATAACCTATAGAAAAAAAATAATAATTCTGAAAAAGATTAGAAACATGTTATTTCTTTTTTGTACCAATGGACAGTGAAGATCCAAAATTTGTGAATAATTAAACACTAGTTTTTCTTTTGTGCAAATTCTTTACATTTAAATTTATCAGTTAATTTAAACTATATAATTACACCACAACAAAAAGAAAAATAACCCTTATTTGTAGTATAAAAACATATAAATTATGAATGATATAAATAATATTAAATAAGAAACATTACAATAGGAGAAATTTGTAATACTGTTCGAACATAGGGAACGTTTAGTAGCCATTGGCATAAGCTCACTATTGATGTTTAATGAAACCAAAATACACAATTTATTATCTTGAAAACAATATTATTATGACTTTCTGAAAGTTTAAAAACTATATGATCTGAGAGGTGAGTAAAAGTGGTGATACGAATAGGGGTGGCCTTAAGAAACAAACCAAGGCTACCAAGGTTAAGGGGAGGGCAACATTTTAGGTAATGACATCGACGCCTAACAAGAGACTCGTACAAGCCAACACTGGCACAACTTATATTGTCATCTTAGTTCACTCCATCACAACGAACCACCACCTAAGCCCGCGAGCCATAGCCGTGCATAAATGCAAAGTTGCCAGTGTGTGATGAAGTGATCCAAGAATCTCAAAAACATAATATTGAATATAAATAGTTAAAATTTATTTTTCTAGTGAACACCGAGAAATGAGACATGACAGATAATGGCGCCCAACGTGGGGCCCGATTTGACCTGACTTTACAGTTAGTTTAGTTTTACCTCACAAGTTTGTTGGTTAATATTTAGGATGAATTAATGTATTATAACATAAGGTATTTATTTTTAGGTTCGATTAGAGAGTCACGGAATAGATTTAAAATTTAAAATACGCTTACCGTATGCATCTGTATTGGAACTACCACAAGCTGGTCCGGAAGCTTTTGTTAGTCTTATTGGTCCAAGAAAGGACACTTTAAATGCAACAGAAGTTGACTACCAGTTATTAAGGGCGTGGTGTTGTAAGTCCTTTTGGTTAATTAGATGACCATCTGTAGCGACACATCCACCTGATAGAATTTGGAATATATTGATACATCTAGAATATTGAACTAGCGATTTAGCTCGTTTTCAGTTTGTACCAAACAGTCTCTATTGATTTTTTTTACCACTTTACACCTACTCAGATCATTTTAAGCAACATTAATTGAAAAAAAAAACATAAACATAAACTTTGATTTTATCGGATTCTGATTTTATTTACGAATCATTGGTCCGTGATATACAACGAATTTTGTTTCTAAACATTTGCCTCCATCTAAATTTATTTTGAATTTCTGAAGATAACGATTAAATCTACTTATCGTTACAAATATTGGATTAATAGGTTTTGTTTCTAGCTTTTGGGTAATAGAAAATTATAGGATATTGATTTTAGAGTTTTGAATTTTTGTGTTAATGGTAAATACGAGGTCGAATAGTCGGATAGAAGGGAACATCCCTACAACTACCACAGCAAGTGTACTAACATCAACAATAATGAGTACAGGAGCTATACCAAGGACAGCCAATACGACGGTAGTCGAAAGACAAGTTGAGGAAGAGTTAGAAGCGAGTGGCGGAAGTATTTCCGGAAACAGTACCATCATCACTCCACCTTTCAGCAGTATTAGTGCTCGCGGTGTCATAGATGCATTCCATCAAGGTAATGTACCGTTAAGACCACCGGCTAATCGTAATACTCAGAACGAAGAGATACGGGAAGGAAAAAGTATAACTCATGATGACTTACGGAACTTCGAAGACAGACTATTAAATTTAATTCCACGGATTATTCAACAAAACCTAAGTTCAAATAGACAGCAACAGAGTGATGAGGCCCAACCTCAAAGCAGTAATTTTTCATTCCCAGATATTAGTCAGCCTCCTCCAACTGTTAGTAACGCGCCACCACAGCAATTGCAAATTCAGCAGTGGCCGAATAACACATTTAATCCAAACAATACCAACTATAACATGAACATACCTTACAGAACAGAAGCGCAATTTCAACCCATACACCGTAGTCAGAACCAACCATCGACATCTAACATAGGTTTACGAATCGACAAGTGGGGAATCAACTTTGACGGAACAAACAAGACTACCAGCATAGAGGATTTTGTTTTTCGCGTGGAGACATTGCAAGCCGATTTTGGTTGCGAGTGGAAGGATATATTAAAGTCGTTTCATCATCTATTGAGCGGAGTAGCTAGGGATTGGTTTTGGGATCACCGACGGTTTCATAATATTTCAAGATGGAAAGATCTCAAGGCGGCTCTAATCGCGCAATTTCATCGTTTCGATAGTGATTTTGATATCCAACGAAAAATTCTTGATAGACGCCAAAGCAGTCAAGAGTCATTTGAAGATTTTTACAACGCTGTGATTAAGCTTCGAAACCAGCTACATAGTCCTCTTGGCGAGCGAGACCTAGTTAACATAATGAAGGGGAATTTGAAAGCACCAATGGCACAGCTGTTATTTTCAGCCCAAGTAAATGGATTGGCCCAGTTCGCGAAAGAATGTCGACGAGCCGAAAATCTTCTTAATAGTCAACGACAACTCAGCTCAAGATACCCAGCTAGATCCATACATGCAATGGAATATGAACCATTGGCGAATAGTGACGGTCCAGAAATAGATGCAATATCAAGATGTGGAAAGCTACGTTGCTGGAATTGCAAAGTCGAGGGGCATATATTCATGGATTGTCCGGAAGAGAAACGTATGTTGTTTTGTTACAAATGTGGGAGAGAGGACACAGTGACCCCACGATGCCCAGTTTGCCAGGGAAACAGTGGTGGGAACGTGACTCATTTGGGGATAGAATCTCGTTCCAAAACTCATTATCCCAAACAACAGAACCAGCAATAAATAAAAATTCTCAGAACACATTGTTATTGACATCACCAGATGATGGTGCCAAAGAATTTAATCAACCTTATACAATATTGAAGAATACCAACAATAACCAGCAACTTAACAAACACGCCGTAGCTCAATCTTCAAAGCCATTACCCGTTAGACAACAGGAATACGACGAGGCACGAGAACGAATTTTCGGTCCGTCGAACAAAATTTTAAAAGCGCGCGAAAGGTTTGAAAATAGGAGAAAGGTTAGGTTTGAAATAGCGACATGTAACATATATGAAGGTCCTGATTCTAGAATTTATACCACCATTAGCATAAACGGTCATCCTATTGAAGGTTTACTTGATAGCGGAGCAACAATTACTTGTCTTGGAAAAGATTGTCTGGATTTTGTGGAGAAAGCTCAGTTAGTTATTTACCCTTTTCGGTCTGTGATAAGAACGGCAGATGGGAGGGTTAATGAAATATTAGGGCGGGTAAGAACGGAAATAGAATTTGGTTCGTCTAGGAAACTGATTGATTTTTACTTAGTACCAACACTCAGGCAAAAGCTTTTCTTAGGAGCAGATTTCATGAGAACTTTTAATTTGATAAAATTTGATGTTAATAGTTTTAACATATCTGGGAACAAAATTGATGAAGAGGATGAGGTATCATTTCCTAGAATGCACCACTTAGATAGTCGACGGCAATGTCAATTAGACGACGTGGTTGTTTTGTTTCCTTGCTTTACTCGTAAAGGACTTGGCAAAACCTCTTTGGAAGTCCATTCCATAGATACAGGCACATCGGTACCCATTAAGGAGAAACACTATCCAGTGTCACCAGCGGTGCAAAGATTAATGTATGGGGAACTGGATAGGATGCTTTCACTGGGAGTCATTGAGCCGAGCGAAAGTCCATGGAACAACCGCGTAACTATGGTACAGAAAGGCGAGAAAATAAGGATTTGTTTGGATGCGCGTAGGCTCAATGAACTGACAGTGAAAGACGCCTACCCACTTCCTCATATTGAAGGTCTTTTAAGCCGTTTGGGCGACACTCACTTTATTTCCAGTATAGATTTGAAGGATGCTTTCTGGCAGATACCGCTAGCAGAACAGAGCCGAGAAAAGACAGCATTTACCGTGCCTGGAAGGCCCTTGTACCATTTTACGGTCATGCCATTTGGGTTGTGCAATGCTGCCCAAAGGCTATGCCGTTTAATGGACAAGGTTATTCCAGCACGCTTAAGGGAAAACTTACAAGGGAAGGCACTAGGAGTATTCCATGCTAAGGACTTGAAGTCATAAAACTGCTAGATGATAATCTTTATTTGCGCACTTAAGGTAACGATACCTTAATTTAAACTTTATCATATTAGCAAATGTGATTTGCTAATATGATAAATTTTATTACCCAGGTGAGAATGTGTGTACCGTTCCGGATTGTTTTCTCTAAGTGTTGTTCATTTTCCAATTGGAATAGTTGGCAATGTTGTCATAGGTCAGTGTCATCAATGCAAGTGCATTAACGTTTTGGTGACATGGTTGCCAGATGTCAAATTTAGGGAAAAAGGGTTGTATTGTACATAGAACAATACTAGACTGATCAACCGTGTGCAGTAAAGTTGGCTGCAGTTGGTAGGTCAATGGCCGACATAAAAAAGGAATATGGCGAATATCCTCCTTTTTTGTTTTGGCAGATCAGGCAGCAGGTGGTGGAAAAATAAATGTCCCAAAACATCGGGATCTAAAAATAGTGGAAAAAAATTAGAAGAAGAAAAAAGGGTAAGTTGGATGGGTTCATTGACAAAGGCAGGGAAATTTTTTTAATGTCGTGTTTTTTTTATAAAAAATTAAAGGGAAAGGAGAATTGGAAATATCATCGAGAAGAAGTGCAGTGCCAAGCACTTAGTGTTAGTGTGGTTTTGGTGCTACGAACAACACCTTTTGCGCACAGGCACTGAACACCCAACCACCACATCAAAAAAACTCGAACGGCTTGTTCGGAGGATGTATGCATGTTGCGCCCTTTGTTTATTCCAGCTACCTTGTCTTTCCCTTTCATATCCACTTAAATTTGCCTACATGCACCTCAACACCTGATCTGCAACATAAATAAAACGATAGCCATCATACGATCAAAAGCCACAACCATTCTACAATATAAAAAAAAAATAGACTTCAAAACAACCAAAATCCCTATACATCATGCAATAAAAATCCATAGCCAACGTACAAGTAAAAAACCATAATAATCATAACACAACACGAAACCATAGACGTCAAAAAAAAAAAAAAAAAAAAAAAAAAAAGAAAACCACAGCCATCTTACAACCAAAAAAAAAAAAAACCATAGCCACTTTACAACAAAAACCATAACACTCGTACCACATTAAAAAAACCATAGCGAATCTGTGAAAATTAACTATTTTATATGCCACACAAACAGTAGCCGATCTGCGACAATAAACAAACATTTTGGTTGTCAAAACAACAAGCAGTCACTACAAAAGTTTCCTTCAACTACAACAACATTTCGTCACATTCATCTTCAACAACATTTAGCTACAGTCCATCCATAATAAATCCAGTCACATACATCTGTAATAAATTCAGTCACATTCATCTGCAACAGCATACAATAATATTCATCTACAACAACATCCAATCACAATCATCTACACAACAGCCAGTCAGCAACAACAACAATAACCTACAAACAAAGCATCAATACCATCCAACACATCCATTGAGTAATTCCCAAACAGATAAGTACACTGTATACTTTCATATTTGATTTTGCATAGTTTTTTTTTGAAATTTTTTTAACTAATATAAAATAAAAAAATCTATTCTATACACATATATTTTGCTTTTGACAAGAACGTTTTGGGCGTTCACTGCCGAGGTGAGTCTGTTGTGGACCCACACCAACGGTTGTTTCTGATAGGATCGGAAACAAACGTGTGTGTAGTGACGCAGCCAGGTAGCCTAGGTATTTTTAGCGTAAGCTAGCTCGATTTGGAGCAAACCCATAGTTTTCCGGAGATACCAATTAAATCAATTTTTTTTAAATTCAAAATTACCATTTTAAACTAAATTTATATTTTCTTACCTTGTTATTTGGCATACTCTTTTTAAATTTCGGAATAGTGAATTCTAAAACTCTATACTTTTTTTTAATTCAAACAAGGAATAAATATCATAAATATAATGAAGCAAAACCTGATCTGAAATTCCTTTTTTTAATTAATTATCAGTAATTATCACAATAATAAAATTTTAATTACACTAAAACAAAAACCAGTGTTCAGAAAACAAAACTTTTGTAAAGACAATTGGCATTTTTTCTAATCTTAGGTGTGATAATATGTATGAATAACCTATAGAAAAAAAATAATAATTCTGAAAAAGATTAGAAACATGTTATTTCTTTTTTGTACCAATGGACAGTGAAGATCCAAAATTTGTGAATAATTAAACACTAGTTTTTCTTTTGTGCAAATTCTTTACATTTAAATTTATCAGTTAATTTAAACTATATAATTACACCACAACAAAAAGAAAAATAACCCTTATTTGTAGTATAAAAACATATAAATTATGAATGATATAAATAATATTAAATAAGAAACATTACAATAGGAGAAATTTGTAATACTGTTCGAACATAGGGAACGTTTAGTAGCCATTGGCATAAGCTCACTATTGATGTTTAATGAAACCAAAATACACAATTTATTATCTTGAAAACAATATTATTATGACTTTCTGAAAGTTTAAAAACTATATGATCTGAGAGGTGAGTAAAAGTGGTGATACGAATAGGGGTGGCCTTAAGAAACAAACCAAGGCTACCAAGGTTAAGGGGAGGGCAACATTTTAGGTAATGACATCGACGCCTAACAAGAGACTCGTACAAGCCAACACTGGCACAACTTATATTGTCATCTTAGTTCACTCCATCACAACGAACCACCACCTAAGCCCGCGAGCCATAGCCGTGCATAAATGCAAAGTTGCCAGTGTGTGATGAAGTGATCCAAGAATCTCAAAAACATAATATTGAATATAAATAGTTAAAATTTATTTTTCTAGTGAACACCGAGAAATGAGACATGACAAATAAACGGAGGGATTTGAAATTTTTTATAATTTATTCGGAGATTCACCCCCCCCCCCTGGATCCGCGCCTGGACTCATCAACGCCCAGCCCAAACGTGAATTGATCTAAGAGGGGATTGCTTCTCACACGGCCTGTTTTACGTGGAGTTTTACGAGAGTGAACAAACCTAGCAACCTGGTAGTGTTAGCCATAGAGAAATAACAAGAGCGGAAACTAGAAAAAAACTCAAACAAAAATTTTACTCAAAATATTCACACATACGAGTTTTGTTTTTGTTTTCACATAGTTTTTTTTTTACTAATACATTCACAGAACTTAGGTTTTTGACAACTGAGTTAGGTCTTTGACGGGAGAGTTTCCTCTCTATGTATATTTCTCTATGGTGTTAGCACCTGAAGGCAAAACTAGTAATGTGGTATATAATGCTTAGATTAAAAAAAAATAATAGAACATAATAAAACAAAAGTTTTTATACAAAATCTGCTTTAAAACTATAAACTTATGGAATACGAAGTAGGCATTTTAATCATTAGAAGGGTTTTCTGTGCGAACGAAGACGCAAGCAGAAACTAGACACTTTATAAAATGTATTGAATGATTAAATTTTTTTTCAATTCATATCTATTACAAATATTTCAATTCATATCTATTACAAATATTTCAATTCATGTTGTAAGTAATTAAGTAATTAAAAACGAAAATTTTTTTAAATATTGTGGGTTTAAAAATAAAAATGTTGATGAAAAATAGGTTGAATAATAGATGTAGTCGATATCAGCCATTTATTTGTGACACGATTTTCTTGTTTTTAAATAGCAACCGAAAAAATTTTTTAAATTAAAATACACTTTAAAATTTCACGCAATTTGTTCAATTTCAAAAGAAATTTATAAAAAAATGTTTAAGGAAAATACTTTCTCACAGAACAACAATTTTCATATAAGTTAAATATTTAAAATATTTAAATAAAAATAATCTTTGGATAATTTTTTAATAAATAAAATTTTATATCGTACGTGACAGATTTTTCTCTTATAGTAAAACAATATATATACTGTAAATATATGTATACAAAAGCAAAAAAAATAGGAAATATATATTCGGTTTCAATAAATAATTTGATAATAGCAAAAAAACAATCAGAGTCAAATTCATTTCATACTACATGATAATTGGGAGCTTAGTTTTCGCCACAATCTTAGCCTAAATCTTATTAAATTAAAAAATTAAATATTGTCAGTTTAAATTATTATTTTTGCATTTAAAATGTTGTAATAACCTCTAAATTCTTTCACATAGTAACAATTCAGTGTTTTTTCCTATTCAAATCATTTTTAAAAAAGTTTCAAGGGTTTTTGTTTCTTCAGTGGTGGTTGTCATTCTTATTTTTAAATAATAAGTATTAATCACTCCACTGTAATTTTATAGTTCCCTAAGGTATGCTTTAATTTTTATAGATTTGTTCACTGTTAAAACTTCAAACACTTACCTATGAGACTCCGATGAAAGCACCACAATGCGTGTATTATGATCAAATAACGATTCCAATTGTAAAGTTATATAGAAATGTGATAAATGACTAACTTGGAATGTAGTTTCAATACCATTTTCGGTCACACTGTATGGTAAAGCAAAAACGCCAGCATTTAAAATCAAGTAATCGATGTGTCTGCAAAAAAACTTATATGATTAGCTTAAAATCAAAAATATTCCTAACAAGTACACTTACTTTACACTGCTTTTCACTTCCTCAACGAAATTGCACACCGATTTGAAGGAAGCCAAATCCAATTCCAGCCACTTTAAACGATTACGACAAGCAGGCCGTTCTTTAATTATACGTTCTATAGCGGTCTCAGTTGAAGAACGGCTACGGCAAGCAAATATCACCTCACAGCCATGAAATGCCAACGAACGTGCGGTCTCATATCCAATGCCACAATTCGCACCCGTCACCACCGCTAAACGGCCATGTAAATCTTTGCCATGTAAAATCTGCAAAGCAGTAGTGCTGCCATCAAAACGTTGTCTTACTTGGGCAATATTCATGGGAGGCTCCTCGGCGGCAAAAGCCAAACGTGGATCTATATTCGTAGTTTGTTGGGTCAAATTGTTAAAGAATACTTGTTTTTTAGTTTGTTCGTCATAACGTTTCTCCCAACCAATTGGTAATTCACGATTTAAACGTTTCGTTCGCCCCGTGCGAGGGTGTGTCATTTGTGTTGATTTTGTTTGTTGGCTGCATTTTAAAATGTTGAAATAGAAATAATGTAATTTTTTCTATAAGAACAAACTACTTACTTAACATAACAAACTAAACCCTCATCAGTGGCTTGTTCTTCCCAGCCTGGCGGCAATTCATCTTCACTATCAGAATCGGGCATAAAACCTAAAAGTTATAAGATTTTTATTAACTCTACTCGTAACAAGAGGATCTAATTTAATTAGGTTTCTACTTACTCATTTTCTTTAATTGCTTATAATTAGGCAATTTTTTTAAACAAAAAGTTTATGTGTATCAATTTAATAACAAACGCAATTTAAATTAATGATTTTGTTGTTTTTTTAAAGTAATTTTTGCACTTTGCAATATTGAGCCAGCTGGACAACAGGGTGGTTAATATAATTTAAATTTTTTGTATACAGGGAAGGAAATGTTAAATTTTTTTATATTGTGAGTGAATGGGTTGTTCAATACTTTGACAACACTAAGGTGTTACTGCAGTAATTTAATATAAGTTTTTAAATTTGTTTATTAAATTTTAGTTTATTAATTTTACGGCCATTTTCACAATGTACGATTATTTAATTTTTAACAGAAAATTAACTAACTGTCGGTTTGTTTAACGGGTACCATTTAACCAACGGTTACCGATTTACGTTTCACCATCATTTGATTACTTAACAAAAGCATTTAGTAGAAAGTGTGGCAATACTGCATACATTTGTTTACGAAAAATAGTGTAATGAAAGATTGAAATATAAAAAATTTCTAAAAAGGCGGCATCAAAAAATAATAATTTGAATATTATTAGTTGTATATTAAAATAAACTTATAAAACTCAAAAATATTAAGGTACCTATATTGCGCGTTTATACCAAGAAACAAACTGAACAACAAATATTGAAAACCAACAGGGAAAAATGCTCAATTGTTGTTTGGTTTGTATTTTTTCCGGATCACGCTTCCTTTTCTGGGCTTTACATTTTTTAAAAATTATAAATATTACAAAAATATAAATGTTTTTTCATGTTCTTTTATTATATTTCTTACAATTAAGATGCTAACCGGCGAAGTTTGTTCGGTTATATTTAACAGCAACTTTTTTGTTAAATAGTGTCAGTTAGAAATTAATCGTACATTGTGAAATTCAGATTAGCCTAACTTGCGGTTAAAGTTCACGTTAACTTTTAATCGTACATTGTGAAAATGGCCGTTAGTATGTTACCCATAGAGAATGTATACATAGAGACGAGACACTCCAATTGTCAAACAAAAATACAACAAATCATATTTCTGATACAACAACAAAATACATTTACTAGCATGTATTTTGTTGTTGCAAGAGATAGGTTTTTGACAACAGACTTAGGTTTTTGACAATTCCGTCTCGTCTCTATGTTACCCTATGATGTTACCTATAAGCAAGGTTCGAAACCGTTGCCGCTAAGCTACCGTTACCGAAATAACTGCAATTACCGTTAACGATTATTTTAAATTATAAAAGATACAAATATTTGATGTCAATAATTTAGTTTATTAAAATCTACAAAATTTAAAATAATATAAAATACTCAATTAGCGTTACCGTTATCTTTTAACCTTTACGAATCAGTAGACAACTTTGAAAATTATGGAAATTTTTCGAGCATAAATTAAGTTAGTAGTAAATTATATACCGTGGTTGACAATATTATGAAAGATTTTCCAAATATTCAAATAAATGGTCACAATCCTAGCAACATCTTAAGAAACTAGCATTTTTTTAGTATTTGTTTAAAATATACTTTAATTTACTTATATTAACAATAAAAAATAACAACATAATTAATTAAATTCTAAAAATAGAACACAAACTAAAAAGTATTCATTATTATGGTATTGAAAAAACAATGGCCTTCTTAGTGACTCAGTATTTTGCTGGATTTTTATATGGCTTCACAGCGACGGACGATGCTTTGAATTAATTAAAGATTCAATCCCAGTATAATTTTGAGTCCGTATTTTGCCTCTGCCAAACTTAACTGTCTTATTTAGGTTTGGGGTCCAGTCTCTTTCCCTTCGAACGTCTTGCAACTGTTATCCCATCACCACCTCTTAAATTGTATTTGAATTCATCCAAAAAGAGAACGGTGTTCGATATTTGAACTGCGGCTAACAATTCCAGAACTAATTTCCAATCTTAGATTAGTGATTGATTTTTGGGAATTTTTTATACTTTCTTCGGCACAGACGAATATATCACTCGAACTTGGATTTTCTTGCAGTAGTTTTACAAGGCCTTCCTCCCAAATTTTGAGATTTTACAATGTAACTCGTGTCTCACAAAATTTTTTTATCATTTTCGAAACTGGTGATTTATTAATTTTGTATTTATCATAGATAGTTTATTATTTTGGTTTTTAAATTTTCGCGAATCTTGACAAACTACATAATTAAAAAACTTACAAATAATATTATCTAAATAAAATAAATATTGAAAGAGTGGTAAAATATTACGTTTTTTACATTGCAGAAGTTTAAAAGTTTCCATTGTTTAGCCAATGCTGTGAAGTATAACCACATTATAAATGTAGTTTTGTTAAACTTGAAATTTACTGTATTTTAATAGCCTACTTATTTGTTTATTTCTAAGAGTTCGATAAATATTCAAGAAATTTAAATGTTAAAGAAGACAAAAATTTAGAATGTCGTAACTCAAATCGGAGGTGATATTAGTAAAATCTCTATGAAAACTAATATATTTTGAAAAACTCAAAAAAAGAATAAAATAATGTTGAAGATACAAGATAAATATAATAAATACTATGTACTCGTTTCTATACTCAATATATATGTTTTTTTTGGTACTTGATACTACACAATACTTTTCAAGGCTATATTTAAATTTTCAAAATTCAAAAACACAGTAGTTTGTATATATATTTCTTAGAATATTTTGTTAATTAATTCGAAAAGTTTAAGGTTTGATCATTTATGTTTTATCAAGAAGATTTAAGATAATAATAATGACAAAGAAATATACTCTTATAATTTAAAAAAAATTTCAATATTACTGTAGCTCAATTAAAACAACAAAATTCTTAATCCAGTTGTACCAATAGTAACGCTGTAATAATTGTCATTTATTTTCCAATTTGTTCCACTGTACATTAATAATTACTAAAATTCACAAATTGTTTCGCGTTATTAATTATATATTTTTTTAATTTAATGCACATTAAAAATACTTAAGTTTATAAAAAATATTGTTATACAATATATTTAGTACCAAAAACAATGCTTTGTGTACACATTAATTAAATTATAATAAATGCTACTAATATAGTCATCAACAAAAAAAGTAATATAAAAATTGTATTTCTGCATCACAAAAAAAAAAAAAAAACCAATCAAGTCTTCTCTAAATGTGTGTTTATTCCACACATTCACCATCACTCGTTTACAATTCTGGTTTATTAATTATACCATAGAATAGAGGTAATTTTGTGGGATCGTGACGAATGAGAATTAGGAACGGTGTGTCACCACGAAAAACGACATCTGTACCAGAACGATGTAAATAGGTGAGAGTGGCAGCGGCCGCTTCAGTACCTTGTTCATCAACAGAAAAATCGACTTTATGTATAATGTCATCCACGAAAAGATCGGCCCGATATGAATCGGCTTTTAGGCGATCTGCTTCTAAATTCAATAGTGCGGCTGTAGCAGGATCACGATAATAATTAGGAACTTGACGTTTTTCCCGTTTATTTGATGATTTAGTACTAACTGTTGTTAAAGGCTTTTCAGTTGTAGAGGACATTTCCACCGAGTCCATGGTTTCATTATATGCTGCAGCCATAGTATTATTGCTAGATTCCCCAGTTTCACCAAATCTGGAGGAGAAAATAAGACCCGGTTCAGAAAATCGATCCAAGACATTGTGGCTTTGATAAACCGGCATTTTACGATCTATGGACTCAAATGATACACTACCAACTCTTGTTGGGGCAAATTTTACAAAACCTGGTGCTGCTGCTGGTGCTGGAGTTGGATAAGAAGGTGGCGATGCATAACTGGATCTGCCACCAATCAATGACAAATCACTATAACCATTTATAAATATATCATGGACATCCATGTTTTTTAATATAGATTTCATGTTCATAGTGCGGGTAAAATGCATTTTTGGAAACACCATTACCGTAGTTTTACGTTCCATATTATCAATCATACCATTTATTTTGTGAGCATTTAAAGCATGCTGCAAGTCTCTTAGTCTTTGGCGGGTGGAATTATTGGGTTGTATTACATACATGGTAGTTTCATTGCCCTTATAGGGTAGACCTATAATACGACAATCATATTCTTTGGCATCATAAAAGGGAAATACACCTCCGGTGGGCATCATTTGTACTTTAATGGGTGGATTGTGTACACCATCGGGATAGAAATTATCTTCTTGTGTCGCTCTGGGAAAGAAAGAAGTCTCCCAAAATGCCTTAAAGTACAAAACAGAGGCAAGAATTATGTTTGTTGTTTTCTCTATTTCGCCAGTAATAACTTGGGGAATTTTTCCAAAAGTAGCTTTATCGACCCATGCATTAATGTGATCGCGAGCCTCTCTGCTTCTAGTCTGAAAATCCAATTGTTGCAATTCGGATTCGTATACGGATTGAAGGACTTGACTAAAAATAAAGAACAAATGAAAATAGAATAAGTAAAAATTGCGATAAATCAAAGTAACAATACATTTTGTATGTAAATGGTCAGATTTTATATTTTAAAGAAGAATGTTTATTTAACAGGTAAGTTGTATTTTTAAGGATCATATAAGTTTTATCAAATTCAAGACCAAACCAATGGAAACTTTTGAACTTCTAGAAACAGACTAAACCAAAAATAATATGGTTTAGTTATTATATTACAATTATGAATGTTCAAGTCATTTTCTGAGGGACCTTATCTGAGGACTTGGAATAAATATTGCCCGATTTCAGATAACTACTTAATTTGTGCAAAATTTTATCAGGACTGCCGCATTGTCAACATATTTATGACTGCTCAAACGCTATTCTGGAGGACCTAGGTGAAAGGTACTAAAAACTCAACATTTGGATGGAAGACCATAAAACTACACCAAGACAAGATTCTTTAATAGCAAGAGAGTTTAAGAAATTTCGTAAAATGAGGTTATCAATAATCCAAAATTGAAAATTACCATAATTCTTGAACTGTTAGCATGGATCGCCTCGCGAAAAAACCTCTCATTTCTAAAAAAAGCTAGTAACAATTTCTCAAAGCACATTTAAACTGGTCATGACAGATCTCAATCCCATAGAAATTGTACATCACAAAATAAGGACTCAAAATTATACCACGTAAAAGCTTTAACGGAAATTATTGACGCTTTAATGGGTTCAGTACATCGTCTCTGATAATCGATAATACAAATCGAGGGTTATCCAACAAAATACTGAGTCACAAAAGGGCTAGTTAATTTTTGTAAAAAATCAAACCAAAGTTTCCACTGTTTTGTCATTACCATAATAATTAAAACATTTTAGTTCATTTTCTATTTTCAACATTTAATTAATCATGTTGAAATTGTTTGTTATTAATATAAATCCATATATATTAATGAAAACTAAAAATAAAATTGAACTTCTTAAGAATATGTTTGGATTTTAGTGTATTTATTGGATATTCTGTAAGTACTTATTGACCTCTTGACCTTAGTTGCTTCTATTTGCTACAGTTTTAGTTCCAAATTAAGAACCCATTATTTTATAAAAATCAAGGTTGTCCCTTTAAACAATTAAAATAACTATAATAATTTCAAAACTAAATTCATTTGTCACTCTAAAAATAATTAAAATAATCATTTGTCATCGTATCAAAAAACTGTGTAAACAAAAACTAACGGAAATCTATTGTTAATACAAATTTAAATTAAGATTTTAAAATAAATGTTTAAATTTTGGCACGAATATCAAGTTTTTTTAATCAATTATATGTATTATATTTATTTGTTTTAGTAATAAAAAAAAAGTAGATGAATAAAAAAAACTTTCACAAACTTTTTATACAAATAAATATTAAAACTGATAATTGAAATGGTGAGAAAATTAAAATACATATGAAGGCATTATGTGTTTTGTAAAATATGAATGGACTATGATTTTATAAACATATGTATGTATAAATAGAAAATTGAAGAATTTTATGGATGGCAAAGTTTTAGCGTTAAATTAATTACGTATAGTATTTATATGTATGAAATAATTAAATTAATGATTTCAAAACCAAAGATTCAATGGTTAGTTAGCTTTGTGTTATATTTTTATGGTTGTATTGAAAACCTTTTTATACAAAAACAAGTAAGAAAGTATGGTCGGTCAAGCCCGACCAGATAATACCCTACACTAAGTAAATGCGCAAAAACATTTTTCTTTCAAAATTTCCATAATTTATGTTCGTGAGCGATTTTCGGAAGTGGGCCTTATATGGGAGCTATGACAAATTATGGACCGATCACCACGAAATTTGGTCACGTGATTAATGTTTATATGAAAGTTATTTATGTTGAATTTTATGTGTATACCAACATTTGTAGGAGATTTTTGCTCGTTAAAGTGATTATCGGAAGCAGGCCTTATATGGGAGCTATGACTAATTATGGTCCGATCATGATAAAATTTGGTGACATGAATTCCCTATATATAAAACTTATTTGGACAAAAACTTGTGTAGATACCTATATAAATTAAACATTTGTGACGGATAAAATCCACTTTCGGGAGGACATTTGTATGGGGGCTAGGTCAAATAATGGACCGATTTCAGCCAGTTTCAATAGGGATCGTCCTTGGGTAGAAAAAATGATATGTAACAAATTTTATCGAAATATCTTTAAAATTGCGACCTGTACTCTGCGCACAAGCTTTACATGGACAGCCAGCCAGCCAGCCAGCCAGCCAGCCAGACGGACGGACGGACGGACGGACATCGTTTAATCGACTCAGAAAGTGATTCTGAGTCGATCGGTATACTTTAAGGTGGGTGTTAGACTAATATTTTTGGGCGTTACAAACATCTGCACAAATCCATTATACCCTCCCCACTATGGTGGTGTAGGGTATAATTATATTATTATAGCTATCATACGAACACATTCTTTTAAAGCCTTATTCAGAATAAAATATGCATTTTTTAACTTTAATTTATTAAAAATGAGAAAGTTGTGGTATTTGTTTGAACAGGAAAATTAAAATGTTTACGTATAATCGATGTACATATTTTACTTTTTAAATGTATTTAAAACTTTTGATAAATAAATATTAAATTATTGACCATGTCCACTTTCAAATTGAACAAGTGTGAGTGGCTAAATTAATTAATAAGATTTTTGATTTTGAGCATGTTCATAAATGGATTTTGGATTGAGATTTGAATAATTTTGACGGCAATTAATGAACTGTTGAGAGCTGCGATTGAGAAGGCCACTTCAAAACACTTACCACATTGGATTGTAAACTTTCGATTACACACCTATAGTAGTGTTTCGGTTCATTGTCGTACCGGAATCTTTAAACTAAGGGCATATTTTCCTCAGCGTATGGATACATAAGATCGTTTAAAAAATGTTTGATATGAATTGGACCATACCTTGCCCTATTCCTAAAAAATAATTTCCAATTATCCTTAACATAGTTTTTCTTATATTGTCGTTGAATCTCGTTGGGTTTTTAGAGTCGTTGATTATAAAACTGAACCTCAAAATTCAATATGGCTGAAGCAATATCATGAAAAATTGTTTCCAATAATACAAATGAACCGCAGAAAAGAACTCAAAATATCTGAATCAATTTACGGACAGACATTTTTTAAAGTAAACAAATCCAAACAAATAGGGGTATCCTAATCTTTAATCAACATTTAAAAAATATTGTTTGTTTTTATTTAAATAATTTATTATTTAATTAAATTTAATTATTCTATTTCTATATTGGGCAACTTTTTTGAAAGATAAGACTCCATACCATAGGGTAACATAGAGACGAGGCGGAATTGTCAAAAACCTAAGTCTGTTGTCAAAAACCTATCACTTGCAACAACAATATTAGTCAATGTATTTTGTTGTTGTATCAGACATATAATTTGTTGTATTTTTGTTTGACAATACGGAGTATCTCGTCTCTATGTATAATTCTCTATGCTCCATATTATATGTACTTAATTAAAAAAATATATTTCATATGAAAAATCCAAGTACATTCAATAATATAAATGTTTTAGTAACTTTAAATGGCTGTATTTGGAATGGTATAATTGGATCATTAAGAAAAGGTGGGGTAACCTGATTCTTTCCATATACGACCAACATACTGGTATGAATTTGTTTATGAATTTAAAATAATTACCACAGATTTTACAGTGACAGTTGTCAAATAAGTAATATCGAACCGTATGGTTATTTTGACGTTCACAGCTATTTTTTAATTGTTGTGGTTTGCAGATCGAGGGAAAAAAATTAAATTTTCAATAGGCAACGTGTGTGATATATATTTGTTCCTCTATCCAAATCACAACCATTTCGACATTATCTTTTGTTTGTTTTCTATATTACCTCTATTTCGAAATGGTTTTCTGTTGCTATATTACTGAAAACAGCTGATTGTTTCATATCTGTTTAATTTGGCTAACATTTATGTCAGGCACTTTTAAACTTCCCTACCCAGAAAAGGTACCACAACTTTAGCATTTTACACTTGATTTAAGAGGTGTTTGATGTCTTACAATAAATGGTCTATTTTAATTTCATATCTTTTTAAGAATTTGAAATCAATTAAGAAATTACTGCGTTATGATTCATTAACTACGTGAAGTTACAAAAAATATATATTTTACCATAAATTTTGAAAATATTCTTAAATTTATTAATATTTCTCTTAATGACCTTTAATAAAAGGCAGGAAAGAATTAATTCTTTATTCAATTTTCAAAATTAAATTAAATTTTTTTTATCTCTTAAACAATACATTAAAGAATTTATTATTCTGATTCTGAATTAAGCTTAAATTGAATTAATTCGAATCTCTGCCTGTAATTAAACTGTTCAATTGGAAATGGTGTAACCAGTATTTGTTACTCTTAATTTCCATACTACTCACCTATAATCGGGATTTAACGTATAACCGCTTTGTACAAATAAACCATTTGCCACTTTGATAATATGCTCCACGGGCGGTTTAACACGATTTGATGACGCACGTACCGGTGCCGTTTTCAGTGTAGTAAAACGCCAATTGGCATTTGGACGCTTATTAACACCACCGCTATTCACGTTTGTATTCTGCATGTCATTTAGCATTAGACCAAATTCTTCGTGATATTTACTGGGATTTTGAATGAGTTCACTATCAGAATCAAGGGCAAGCAATTGTTTTAATTGCTGATAACTTCTGCCCTTAGCACCCAATGTTAACAGAGATAGTGCGCCCATAATACTCAGAGGTGAGAATATTTCACTTCTAGTGGCTTGGGGATCCAAAGCAGCCAACTCTAAGCCCAAACTATGACCAAAATGTAAAACATTTTCGGCAATAATATCAGAAATCCTCTCATCTACTGGTTTATTAGTAGTACGTGAAAATTTCAATAACAAAGGATTTGTATGACGCACACCGTCTGTTGGGGTTTTCCAACGTTTATCATGGTTTGGCACTAGTATATCCCTTATTAAATGATCGTTTGCCTTAAGATCCACTGTCCATGACATATGAATGACAACAGCCAAAAGTGTCAACGTTAATGGATGCATGAATTTGTTAAAAATTCTCATCACTTGTTTTAATTTGAAATATATATTAATTTTAATTTAAATATGTATTATAAAGTACAACGAATTAATTTTGTGCTGAAACCCGTATGTCCAGCAACCAGCTCACACAATGTTTATAAACTACTAAACTGTTGACTTGTTTTTTTGACAAGTTCTGTTTATATTTTGTAGATACTTTTTTTACTTAGTATTTTTGCGATACTCTTGTTTTTTGTTTTGTTTTTTATTGCTTTTAACCGCAAAACGATTCACTTATTAACTCGCACAATCGAACCGATACTCATCAAACGATTCATCCAACTGATCGTATTACAATTCTAGCTTTGTGTATTTAAAGTCAGTGTTTTTGTTAAGCTTTTTGTTTTTGGTTTTTTTTATGAATGAGAACCGTTACTAATACTGGATTTTTCAGAATGTAGAAACTTGAACTTAGTTTTAAAGAGCAGGTTGTTGAATTTCTGTATTATCTCTGCGATTTTTCTCTACACGGGTAATTTGCAAATTGCAATACAAATATTTTGTGTATTGCCAGGGAGACAGATTTGATCACTAACGGGGTATTGTTAAAACCGCCTAAAAGTTGTAATTTAAAAAAACAAGTAAGAGATCTATATTCGGCTGTGCCGAATCTTATATACCCTTCACCAAATTATACTTTAAAATAAAAATTTTATATATTTTTAGGTAAAGAAAATTAAAAAAAAAATTTGTATTTCAAAATTTTAAAAAAAAAAATGTATTTTTCAAAATTTTTTTCCAATTTTTTTTTTTAATTTTTTAAAAAAAATTTTAAATTTACTAGTAAAAAATAATGTTGACATAAAATTTTTTTTGGTAAAATCAGGTTAGAAAATATTTTTCCCTATTTTGACCCATTGTATGTCCAATGCAATGGACTTTGAAATATCTATCATTATATATCCATATTGTCTATATTAATGACTTGGTAATCCAGATATACAGTGGTGGCCATGAGGTTAGCACACTTCATACTTGCTGTTTTCTAAAGCAAATTATTTCATTTCATTGCAATTATAAACTAAAGTTTTTGGTAATTAGTGTTGTTTATGGTGTGATCAATAAGTCCCGTTACTTTTTTTTTGCATTCTATCGCTATTCTCTTTCAAATTTGCATTTTAGTGCAGTAATATGTAAAATAAGCCGGACACAATTTTAGCACATATAAGTATAATTAAATTTTTTAAAAGTTTTTTGAGGGTATAAATATTAATTGGTAAGTTTAGGTATTATTTAATCAATGAGGAAGACAAACTGACTTAATAAACATTATTTAGATATGGCTAAAAAAAAGTGGTGTACAGAGGAACAACGAAAGATTATTCAACAAATGAACTCGAGAGGAACAAGTATAAGTGAGATTGCTTATACTTTGGAATGCTCCAGGAAGATGGTTTATAATGCATTAAGACATATTCAGAAATATAAAACATCTAAAAATGTTACACAGGCTCCTCGGCCCAGAAAAACTTCACGTAAAGAGGACTCTTTAATATACAGAGCCTCTGTCGAAGATCCTTTTAAGAGCTCCACCGTAATCCAGAGAGAAATTTCAGGAAAATATGGTATCAACGTGTCCAGCAGAACGATAAGAAGAAGACTTAATGAAAAAAATTTACGTGGATGCATTTCTCAGCATAAGCCACATGTTTCAAAAAAGAACATACAAGCTCGGTTGTCCTTTGCTCGTGAGCATTTGGAAAAGCCGTTAATTTTTTGGAAAAATGTACTTTGGAGTGATGAATCTAAATTTTGTAGATTCGGATCGGATGGTAAGAGGTATGTATGGCGTCCTCCGAACATGCAACATAATCCAAAGTACACCAGTAAAACAATAAAACACGGAGGGGGTAATGTGATGGTGTGGGCAGCATTTTCTGGGTATGGTGTTGGTCCTATAAAAAAGATTGATACTCGTATGGACCAGTATGTATACCAGAATATACTTCTAAATACAATGATACCTTATGCAGAGGACAACATGCCACTTAGGTGGCGATTTATGCAAGATAATGATCCAAAACACACCTCACGTTTAGTGAGGTGTTGCTTGGAATCGAACAATATCGACGTGTTAAAATGGCCAGCCCAATCTCCGGATCTCAATCCTATTGAGAACCTTTGGAATGATGTGGAGCAGCATGTAATAAGAGAAAAGCCTAAAAATTTGGCCGATTTATGGAAAGAAGTAGAAAAAGCTTGGAATGATATTTCAGTGGATCGCTGTATGGCCCTTGTAGAAAGTATGCCAAGGAGACTAGCAGCTGTGATCAAAAATAAAGGGTATCCAACTAAGTACTAAGTTTTTAGTGAAATAAGTTTTTTTTGTTTTGTTACTTTTTTAATATGAATAAACTTTTTTATTTTGTGCTAAAATACTGTCCAGTGTTTTTTTGAGGTTATTCTATTCTGGATAGAAAAACGCAAAATATATATAAAGGAATAATGCTGGACATGATGGGACGTGATCTTAGAAGGACAAGTAACACGCATGCAAAAGATATCATAAAAAAATTAAGAAATATAGGAAATATTTGCGTTTAAAAATAGCAAGTAGCTAGTGTGCTAACCTCATGGCCACCACTGTAGATCAAAAATAGGCCAAAAATCGAGGTTGTCCCAATTTTTCCTTATATCTAAGCCATTTGTGGGCCAATTTTTTCGATTTTAAATAGCAACCGAGCCGGAAAAATTCCCGATATAACGATGTATCAGTCATGTTTTTAAGTTATTTGGGGGTTACGGAAAGTTTCAACATACAAACGGACATGGGTATATCAACTTCGCTATCTGTAACAATCCAGAATAAATACACTTTGTAGGGTCGCAAATGAAAAATGTAGAAACTACAAACGGAATGAAAAACTTATATATGTATACCCTTGACACTCATTGTAAAGGGTATAAAAAATATCGAGATTTCTAAAATGTCAATTGCAGCAGCGTTGTCAACATATAACTTTTGCCATATTATATTCGAAATTATTGGGCGAAATATCCATATTTTGGCTATTTAGTAACCAATATATTAGAGCCTAATTGGAATTGGAAAATCTGACTTCATATTCTTACTCAGCAACCACAAATCTAAAAACAGAGAATTTTTTAATTTTGTTTAAGAATCATAAAAAGCGAACCTAAAACTCTATATTTATGCTCAAAGGTAGCGTTTGCTATAGCTTACAGTCAATGGTAACTTCAGAGCTGATCCTAGCAAGGAATTAGGATATCCCATCCTTTTAATTATTTAAATGCAACTTAGTAACCCTATTTAACCTGTATTTGCAAAAAATATTCTCTTACTATCTCTTTTATCATTAATCAAGCCCGGTTTTAACATGAAAACACTCTCTTTGACTGATGCACAGTTTTTGTTTTGAACATCATTGATAAATAAGTAAAGAGTAAATCCCCCAAAAAATCCAAGCAAAATAACGATTGTTATGTTTAATAACAAATATGTTATTCCCTTTATAAAAAACTTATCATCATTCATTCATTCATTTAAAAAAATTACAAATTTTTTATGTACTCGAAGTGATAATGAATTTTAAATATGCCTGGCCATGACGTCAAATTATTAACTGATAAATTCATTGAAATCGGTTTTCTTTTGAGTCAACTAACTACATTTTAATGTGTTTTTTTTTTTTTTTTTTTGCCAGAAATTTATAAATTTTGCAAAAAAAAAAAATATTGTAATATGACTCTTTCAAACCCTTGTTTATGATGTACAACGTAAGTAATAAGTGCTCTTAATTATTCTACATTTTGTTTATCTACTAAATACAAAGCCTGGTTTTTCCAATATGTATAAATATTACGAATATTTTGTATGAGTTTCCAAGCTTTGAATGCGGTTCCACAAAGAGTTGTATGTTTTTGTTCTCGTATGGTATTTTTCACACGTGATCATAATTTAAAAATTTCTGCTGGTGTTCGTTGTCATAAATAATTATTCGTAACATTCATTTATAGCTTGTATTCCAAATAGATTTAAAAATAAATAAACTGGTTCCTTATTTTATGGGCAAAACCAATTTGTGGTAGATAAGCACAACTTTGGCAATGATCATCAATCGATGATATATTTATTGAGAGTGTATGAGTTCATCAATTGTAATCAATTTTACGTTTTATGTACAGAAAACTGTTAAAGACATGAAGACGAAGAGGATGCATACAAAGAAATGCATCTAAATGGGCAATGGCAAATTTAAAGTAAAAAATCTTACTGGTCGAATTTTTTCAGGCCTTTTTTCAACAAAATGTAAATTATAGAACCATAATCTACATGACATGACCATATAATCCGACGTTCGAGGTGTACATATAGCGAGTTAATTAACATCCAATAAATATACAGTGATTGACAATACAATGAAAACATTTCAATTAATATGTAGGTCACAATCCAAAAGAATTCGTAAGAATATTATATTTTTTAGTAATTCCTTAATATATACTTTTATTTACTTATATTAATATAATTAATTAAATTCTGAAAATAGAAAACAAACTAAAAAAGTAATTTGTTATTATGGTATTGGCAAAACAATGGAAACTTAATTTTAATTTTTACAAAAATTGTCTGGCTCTTCTAAGTATTTTGTTGGATATCGCTTGTTTTTTATTACTGCTTCACCGCGACGATGTAATGAACCAACTAAACAATCAACCGTATCCTTTGAAATATAAATTATAACCGCATCTGATAAAGCTTAGATTAGATCCATATAAATAGCCCGACACCATAATATTGACCCCGCCAAACTTGACTGTCTTATTTATGTACTTGAGGTCCAGCCTCTTATTGTGCGAAAAAAGCTACAAAAAGAAATTATCAAAATAAAACAACGTTAAAAAATGTTGCTCATTTTAAAGGGTCATTTGTCATCATCATATCAAATTTACCTACTTTTTTAATTTTTTTTTAAATGAGTTATGTCTTATTCTTCATATTTTAATAGAAACATTTTTCTGCATTTATCTTAGAAATATACATGTATTTATTTGGAAAAGCTCATGTTTTTGAAATCATAACGGAATATAGTTTTCACAAAGTGTTTCCTTTGTATTGTCAATCACTCTGTCTTGTTTT
The DNA here is from genome assembly GCA_942486065.2 of Calliphora vomitoria. Classification (NCBI taxonomy): domain Eukaryota; kingdom Metazoa; phylum Arthropoda; class Insecta; order Diptera; family Calliphoridae; genus Calliphora; species Calliphora vomitoria. Next base: position 107,300,528 of record OW818030.2, on the reverse strand, counting down.
GTATGTAGCCAATATATTTGTCAAATGAAAGGTTTGAATCTTTTGACTTTTTGATCTCACTTTTTACTGTTAATATGTATACCAAAAGGCAACTGTAATCATTCGAAGAATATTGTTATAACGTTTTTGATACTGAGAATGGATCCTATAACATCATATTCGTTTTACATACAGCAAAATAGTTCATAATGGTTTTTGATTTTATTTGTGTAAAATTAGCGTCTACTTATATGTCATATCCATATAAGGTGACGATCGAGGTGTTCATTTACCGAGATATTTAACATCCGATTGTTAACTTATTATTTTTATATTTATTTATATGTTGTGTGTGCTATGAATATATTAAGCGGTGCTCCGATTTTAATTTTTCATGTTAATACAGGTTTTTAGTTTAATTTTGACCGAACACGTTTTCAAATTATCTGATTTGTAATAAAATAGCATCAATATGCATATTTTTCAATATTTTAAGGTGATTAAAAACTGTCTGTGGGTAAGTAGACAGTTTAACAATATAAAAGATATGTTATATTTCTATTCATATTTTAATGAATATAATAAAACTATGAATATTTGTAGTGCTCATTTATTTACAATTGCTTCTTTTAACATATTAGATATGTTTGTATGTATTAGGGTCCATCCTATATATATTTAAATTTTTAGATCACAGTTGAAAACAGTTGTGGATATAATTTGTAAGCACTAGATGTATTCGAATTTAGAAATTAAATATAATAAGAGTGCATTATATTGAGAAATACAGACTTTGAACTACATCCAATTTAAAAAAAAAAATACGATATTAACTCTGTAGCATAAAGTAACGATAATATAGACGTCTGTCCTATACAAAATATTTATTTTGACTCACCCTGTTCGCACACAATACAACAGCTGTTTAAAAAACAAAAACAACAATAGCCAAATACAAAGAGTACGTTCAGTGAGAGCAATAAGATTTCCTTTGTTTATACAAAATTTTTTGCTTAGATTGTGTTCAATTTATTTATTTTTTTTTTGTTAATTTTGCATTAATTTATTTATGTAATTTAAAAATTTACATATTTAACAAACTAATGAGATTGAAATCAAGGAAACAATATTTCGGTTTGAAGTAACATTAACACGTAGATGTGACTGAGTCTGGGTGGTTTTGTGTTATGGCCAGTAGAGATTTGGAAGTGCTCGAGTTAAAGCCACCTACTTGCACTGAAAATAATTATGATATTAAACGTTTTAATGTAAAAGACTTATCTTATAATGATTTCTACTGGCAATATATGGAAAGAAACTATCCTGTAATATTAACGGATGTTTCAACACAATGGGAATGCCGGCGTAATTGGATTAAAGACATTACACAAGACTTTACACTAACAAACAACATCGATAACAAATTTGTACCACCTACAGCAAACGCCCATACAATAAACTATGACTACCTCAGGGAAAAAATTGGCAATTGTCAAGTACCCGTGGCCAATTGCAATCGAGAATACTTTAATAGCCATGCCAAGTGTGAAATGTCATTTTATGATTTTCTCCAGTACTGGCGAGAAAGGCAAGGAGACTTCTTGGCTGATGAAAAAACATCGACGGAATTAAGTAATATTGATAATAAGACTAAAACCACCGGAGAATTACTCTACCTCAAGGATTGGCATTTGAAGGCTCAAAATGCTGAATATGATTTTTATAAAGTTCCTAAATATTTTGCCTCTGATTGGTTAAATGAACATTTGATGGCTACGGAAAGTGATGATTATCGTTTTGTTTATATGGGACCAAAAGATACGTGGTATGTTAGTGATTAAAAGAATGAAAACAATAAGGGGCTGTTCAATAATGTGGCATACATTTATGTAATGCTTCGTAGAGGATATAAATTCCCTTAGATTTTGAAATATCCACTTTTGTTCTTATTTTTTTTTTTTTCTAGGACGCCTTTTCATTCTGATGTTTTTGGCTCATTTAGCTGGTCTACAAATATAATGGGCATTAAGAAATGGTTACTCCTACCACCCGGAGAAGAGCTAAAACTCTCAGATTCACTGGGCAACTTACCGTTTGTTATTAACGAGGAAATGTTAGAACTTAAATATGTCAAATATTTTACGTTAATGCAAAAAGAAAACGAATCATTATTTGTGCCCAGTGGATGGTATCACCAAGTATGGAATATAACCGATACCATATCAGTAAATCATAATTGGTTCAATGCCTGTAATCTACAACGTATTTGGAACAATCTCAACCATCAAATGGAAAAAGTTATCAAAGAAATCGACGATTGCCGGCAAATGGATAATTTTATGGAACACTGTCAAACGATGCTGCGTGCCAGTTTTGGTCTGAACTACCTCGACTTTTTACAACTATTGGAATGTATAGCAAAAAGACGTTTAAGCAAATTTAATAACAATACTGCCACAACCGTGTCCTCATTGTCATCAACATCACCACTGCAACCACAAGCAATGTGTTCATTCGATACGGCAAAGTCTTCCCATCTAATATTTTTTGATCATTTTACACCCAATGATTATCACATACATCATGATTTAGAGCGCATTTCGCAAGTAATTGAATTAATGTTGCAGGATTCAACAATATGTGACGATCGTACTGTTTTATATCGTAAATGTATACATTTAAGGGAATTAGTATCATCGGCACTACCATTAAGTCTGAATGAAAATATATCATCATAGTCAGGGAATGCTTGATATTAAGTAGATTTCATAAGACTATTTTTATTTATTAACTTTTCTGGTCACTTGCTGCCCATTACTAACAATTTTATAAAAATATATGTTTTACATTATATGCAGTTCTTTATAAAATTATAAATTATTTATTAATTAAAAATGCAACTTTTAATGATGGGTACATTTCTGTAGTTTAAAATTAAGTAAGTAAATAATTTAAAATCAATAAAAATGCAAATATTTTTATACCAATAAAATGCTTTTAAAAAATTTGGGGAAGAATTAAGTATACCCTGTAGTCAGGGGTGTTACTACCTAATTCGATTCGAAAGGAAATCTTTTCGAATAAAAATGTATTTAACACACATTTTCGAAAATTTTCGTTTTCGGATTGAGTTACGCAGTATCTCTCCAGCATAGAACCATATGTCTCTATTTCAACACTCGCTATCTACAATTGCACTAGTTAAAATGTCGACAACTTTCTGACAATGTCACTAGTAAATCACTACATTTCTATTTGCATTCCCAGCAAGGTATGTATTAGAAAATTGATGTTCATTATTTGTATGAAAATTTAAGGTAAAATACCAATACAGAAGTAATCCATTTTGGCGTTAAAGTTAACTTTTATCACAACTTCAAAACTGTAGCCAACCTTGATAATATTATATTACATTTTCAATCCTGACATACATTACTAGTTATGTCTTTATCTACCTCAGGAGTGATACATAAAATTAAGTGAAAAAAAAAATTGTATGAAACATTTTTTTTTTTGAAAATAGGTTAAAATCGTCGCCGCTTGTTGCTTATATATCAGCCATCAGTTTATGATAATTTTTAGTTTACTAATAACTAGTGTTTACACAGCTTCCCCCTTTGGCGGTAAAGCATTAAAACGCCGAATTAACATAAATAATGGATATAAACCAGTTTTGAATAATGGCCTACGTACGACCATTGGCGCAATTACAGAGTTGTAAAAACAGAAAGCTTTATTCTCCTTACACAAACTTTCCATCTCAGTCGCAAAGTAAGTCTGGGTTGATTAACAACTCGCGCGTCATTGTAATTATATTTTAAGTGCAATCAGGCCCGTTTTCGTTTTTTTGCCTTCGACAATTTTGCGTCTCACTCTGGCACGTGTGTGATGTAAGGCTTCGTATAACGGTTCCTGTTCTACGTCGTTTGCACCAACCGCGTGTCTTTTAATTTTATTTGAACACTGGTGGAGACCATATAAAACTCAACATCGATACTGGTTGAGTACCATTCAAAACTCAAATCGTATACTGGTGGAGTACCATTAAAAACTCAACGTATCAACTGGTGGAGTACCATTAACACTCCTGATTTTTATAACAAGGTTTAAGCGTTCCAGCTTCCTATATGAAGATATAGGTCGACTAGGGACCAACTTGAATCGACGTGGGATAACCTGGCAATTTGAGAGTCTTTACTCCGCCAACTAACTTTAAATTACAAAAAAAAAAAAAAAAAAAAAAAAAAAACTTTCCATCTCCAAAATATCCCCTTTCCAAAGAAGGGAACACAAAGTGGCCATTAGTCAACACCATTCCCAGAGATGCAAAAATAAAATGTTGCATCCACCATGTCTTTATACAATACGACATTCCATCAGATCCATGTCTATTAAAATGTCACAAAAACTCACAGCACAACCTTACAAATATTTCCGATCTTAATATTGCCAATATAGTAGGTATCCTAAAATCTATAGAATTAGAAAGGAAATTTAAAAAGCTATCAAAAATATTTACATTAAAAATCTACAAAAAAAAAAATAGGCAACAACCGAAAAATAATTAAATTAATTTAATAATTTTTAACGGTTATAAAAATTACATTGTTTATGATTGGCAGCACTCTTTAGTTTTAGCTTTCTGTATCTTTTGTAAAATACTGTTGTTTATTTACTACTTTTTTCACTTTGCTTTTGTTTTGCTACGCTGTTCGTTAAACTTAAAATTTGCCAGAGATTAAAAACAAACAATAAAATAAATACACGTACTAAATTCAACATTAAGAGAGTGAATAAATTATCAAAAACAAGACTATGAGCTTTAGAATAAAATAAAACTTATCAATGTTTAAGAATCATAGTTTAAAGAAACTGAAAACCAATGAATTCTACTAAATCGAAGACCTTACGGCATACTAAGTAGTAAGAACGAAATAATAATTCAATAAACATGCCTTTGAAGGGGATAAAAGTATTGGAATTTGCTGGTTTGGCACCAGCACCATTTTGTGGAAAAATTTTAGCAGACTTCGGAGCAAAGGTCACGGTTATTGATAGGGTAAGTGACACCAGAAAAAAATTAAATTAAAAAGAACTTGTAAAATATTGTGATTAATAATTATGTATGTTATTTTTTTTATTTCTTAAACAGGTTCCCGACAATCAATTCAATTGCATGAACCATGGCAAACGTGTTTTAGCTATTAATCTTAAAAAGCCACAAGGTCAAAACTTGGCTAGGAAATTGTGTAAAAGCCAAGATGTTCTCATAGAACCCTTTCGACCGGGCGTTATGGAAAAAATGAACTTGGGACCAGACATTTTATGCAAAGATAATCCAGGTCTCATCTATGCCCGCTTAACAGGTTTTGGTCAAACTGGACGTTTGGCACCTCGTGCTGGCCATGATATTAATTATGCTGCCATCTCGGGAGTACTGTCTATGTTGGGTCGTAAAGGCGAAAAACCTTTACCACCCATTAACATTCTAGCCGACTTTGCTGGTGGCAGTTTAATGTGTGCCTTTGGTATTTGTTTAGCTTTGCTGGAACGTCATCGTTCTGGACGTGGTCAAATTGTTGACTCCGCCATGGTTGATGGTGCAGCCTATGTAGCAAGTTGGTTGTATTTGTCGCGAAATATACCGCCAGTATGGGAGGGTGGAGAACGTGGTACTAATTGGCTGGATGGTGGCGCTTTTTACTATGATACCTATGAAACTAAAGATGGTAAATACATGTCGGTGGGTGCTTTAGAACCTCAATTCTTCGAGCTTTTTAAAGAACACTTGGGTCTACCCGAACTTTCACAGTTTGTCAGCCAAGACAGTGAGAAGGAGGCAGCAAAGGCTGACATTACAGCGGCTTTTCTGCAAAAAACTCAATCGGAATGGACAGCCATATTTGAAGATATAGATGCTTGTGTTTATCCCATTTTAGATTGGCGTGACGTTATGCAACATGATCATAACAAGATGCGTAAATCTTTTGTAAAGTTAGATGATAATCTTATAGCACCAAAACCGGCACCACGTCTAAGTCGTACTCCGGGTAATTTAAGCACTCGTTCAAGTAACTCGCCGGAAGCTATAGCGGAAGCGGTCAATGTTTTAGGAGATTTAAAACTAAGCCAGGTTGAATTGGAAGAATTAGTAAATGATAAAGTGTTGATGTTGCCACAGCCATCAGCGAAATTGTAAATAAATTTATTATTTCATTTCATTTCATTCTTTATTTAAATAATCGAGCCCATTGGGCCATATACGATTAATACAATATTTTTACAATTAAATAATGAATAAAAGTACTAATAGTAAGACTAAGACTAAAAATAACTAAAACTTAAAAAATAAGCCTTTATTGAAAAAAAAAAAGAAAAATGGATTTTTTTTTAGATTAAGCTTTTTTATTTTGTGATAATTTGTTTTTGATAAGATATAATAAATATATCGCTCATTTGCTGCAACAACGTCATAATTTAAAAAAAGTCGTTTCGAGAAAAATGGCTTTGAATGTTTTATGATATTTGACTATTTCTTAAATAAATTTTCAACAAATCATGAGATTTTAGAAATAAAACCAGATTTGAATAGTAGATGTTAATATCCTTCTAATCTGTATTTAACCCAAATTTGTTCTTGTCAAATATACGAGAAAACATGAATTTTCGTTTTGACGTTTACAACAAAAAAAACACTCTCACGGAAAAAATTATTGACTTTTTTGAAAACTGATAAAACTATATGAAAGACTATAGAACGGCGCATATTTCGTATTATTCAGTTCAAAACACACGGATTTTGAGTTATGTCGTTGTTGCAGCAAATGAGCGATATATGTATTGTTGCAATTGTATGGGAAATAATCTATATAACAAGGTAGTAATTTAGATTATAATTTTTGTTTGTATTTTAAATACATATAAATAAATTTATATATTTAAAAATCACATTCACTAAACTCTTAATTTAGAATTTACAAATTCAGCAGTTCATAGAATAGAATCATTCCCAACAAAATGAATTCTTTAGATACATTTAAATTAAAATTAATTAATTACATTGTTGAATTAAGGCATAATAAAATTCACTCAACCTTTGAATGGGTAAATTTGTGTTAATTCAAATCTAATCCAAATTGAATGAAAATAGTACAGCCTGTTTATAGAACATGAATGAGTAAGCCGAACGAAAATTTCACATGCGTTTTGTTATTGTAAAAAAAAAAAACAAAACACATTAACAATTTTCGTTCGGCTTACTCATTCATGTTCTTTCTAATTCTGTAAAGAGGCTGCTAGTCACAAAAATATTTGAATTCGTTTTAAAACAAAAACGTTGCTCGGATTCGGTTTACAGAACAGGGGTATTATATTCATAGGTTCCCAAATGTATATCGTAGAAATTACCAATCACAGTGAAAGGTATAATAAAGATCGAACAAGAAGCTCGAATACATTGTTTTCCTTTAATCATAACCATGTACCTAGAAAAATCGTATGCAAAATCGCCCATATTTCAAAGATTTTTCTCTGTATTTTTTTTTTTAAATAAAACAAATTTTAAATTTTTTCGTCGAAAGAAAACAATAAGAATCTTTATTTTCACACACATAAATTTTAAACGTACAAACTATCAGTCATACAAATTACAATATTTTTTATCTTAAATGTAATAAATTTTTTATTTTTTTTTGTCATTAATATTAGTTTTTATTTTTTGAAAATTAAATTATTATTAAAAAAGTACTGAAAATAAGATGAGTTTTGAGATTTTAATTTAAATATACATTTACATAAGAAAAATTTTAATATTTCTACTAATTTTAATACAACTACTACAGGAGAAAGATATGTGGGAGAGAGAGAGTTAGATACAGAAAGTCAAAGAATTTAATGGTTATTAAGGGATGTAGTAAGAACAATTTTTTTTTAATACTAAAACACTGTCTTTTATATTAGATTTAAAATTAATTATGATATAGAACAATCACAACTCAGAACACACACAGAGTCACACAAAACTATATAGATGAGTTTAAGCAGCTACAAAGAAAACGAAATACAAGCGAATACATTCGAACTTTGATTTGAATATTCTATCTACTAATAAACAGTCAAAAGTTAGTACCAAGATAGAAAGTTGTTGGGGGAAACATACAAATTAAACTTTAAAAATAGTCAAATTAGTTCATCAAAGATTTGAAATATAAATTGAGAAATTTGAAGTCAGTAATTGTTGTTCAAGACGTTGTCAAATGCAAACTGAAAGTTGAAAACACAATTTAATTTAATAAACAAATTTTTGTTTTATTAAGTTTGTCCTCTTATTTATTTGTGTAGTTATAAGTTAGTTAATTCGTTGCTATTGTTGTTTTGTAATTTTATATTCAGTCGTTTGTTTAAGTGTCAAGTTTTTAACCATTTAATCATTGGTCCGTTTGGTTGTTGTTTGTTTTTTAATTTGTTTGTAATTATTTAAGTCTTTTGTATTTATTGTATTTGTTTGTAATGTCTGCTGTCATGTTAACACACATACATACACATACGCACACATACATAACGCATACACATATATACTATAGATTCGTACTATTTACTACTAAAGAAGATTCACAAAATCATTCATTATTATTATCATTTATAGTTTTATAAGATTCATAAAATATTCATACTTTTAAGTTTTGTTTTTTTTTTTTTTAATACTACACACATGGAATGATCAGCACCCGCACTTATGATTTTTAAGAAGCATTATTAATCATCATATCATCACCAACATCATTTATACTTAATTTTAAAGGGGAGAAAAACTATGTAATAATATTTTGCACAATCTCTCACACATTTGGGTTTCAATAAGTGTATAGGTACATCATTTATGTTTTAAGTTTTATTTTTTTTAGGGTATATATGAATGAAACCAAACACCATCATCATCTCATCATCATACAGCCTTCATTCATTCAATTTCAAGAAAGTATAGTTTTTATTTATGACTTTCAAATTCTTCAAAATCATCTGTCACACTCACATTAATGAAAAATGAATACAACATTCTTTCAGACACCTGCAAAATGTAAAAGTATAATATATAATAAGTATTTAGTGAAAATAGTGTGTATAGTTATTAGGAAAATAAGATTAACATTTTTATTTATTTTGTAACTTAAACAATTTGAGATTTACAAAAAAAAGTTCTGCTTGGCTGACCGACAGAATACCGATTAATATTGGCAACCGTTACTGAAACCGAAACATTTCCCACCGACTTATACGACATAGAGGAACTGACAGTACGATTTCCTAATTTATTTTAATAAAAGAACTTTTAAGTTAATCGAAATTCATCGTATTGAAAAATCAATAAATGTTTCAGTACGATTACGATGCTTTCTTACAAGATATGTCTTTAATAATTCAAAATAATTCACTAGACATCATCAAATGAAATTCACAGTTACAAAATAAATAAAATTTTTAAATTATTTGTTTATAACAAATTTGCAATAAACTTACATTCACACAGGGATACTGCTGTACGTGTACATAGATAATAGTTTTCCATTAGCAGCTTGAATTATTTCTCTTTCGACGTTTTTATGTATGTAATTTTAGTATTATATTTATTAAGTAGTTGCTTATCTAAACTGTAAATAGAATTTTCAAAAAGACATGCACACAGTTTTTGTTCACACTCATTAACATCATCATTATTATCATCATCAACATTTCACAACAAACCATCATCATTATCATTCTTCATACTACGGCATAAAAACATACATGAATTTTCTATTTGTAAAAACTTTAAAGGGAAAAACTCTTACAAAGTTATGAATTTTTTTATGAAACATTTGTTTGATTCTATTGTTTCATTTAAAATTTTGGCCATAATTTTGAAATGACCGATTATTTTTTTAATTTTTTATGTTTCTGAAAATCGCAAGAGTTTTCCTTTGAAAAGTTTTATGATGTACTCAATACTTAAATAATTTAGTTATTTTTTATATTATTACAGTAGGTAAAAGATCTTAAACGGTTGTATTTTTTTATTTTTATTTTCAATTTTATAAAAATTTCATTACATTTGTTTAGTTTTTGTAATTACTTTATTTCTTTTCATAGTGTTAAAGTAGTGTTTTTGTTCGTTAAAAGTCGCGTGAGTTTGTACGTAAGTGTAAAAAGTTGTTATTCGTTTTTCTTTATGAATAAGTGTTTAAGGATTTGGACAGTTTTTTAGTTGAGAAGAAAAAGAACAGGATGTTTAATTTTAATGTTCGAAAATTATCTACGAAATAACTTCGAAATAAGAAGACACAGATTTTTTTTTACAATTTGAAAACATTGATTCTTGATAAGAATCAAATTGTTCAACATTTCTTTCCACAAATAATAATTTTGTTAATGCAGAAGTTCAAAGTTGAAAACTAGTGGGACAAAATTAAAAAAAACGGCAAAATCGGGCAACTGTTTTTAGTTGCAGCACCGTTTTCGTTCTTTAAGAAGTATCTTTATTTGTGTTAACTTCAAATCGCAATCTCTTAGAACTGCCTCTGGGGCTGAACAAATTTTTCTCGATCTCGAGGAACCGACCCAGATTTATACCTGATATATTAGTCATGTTTGTAAATTATTGAGAGGCTTCAGAAAGTTGATTTCAACAGACAGACGGACATGGCTATATCGACTCCACAATTTAATAACGATCCAGAGTATATATACTTTATGGGGTTGCAAATGAAAAATGTAGAAATTACAGTTCTTTCATAAGTGATTTTTTTTTTTTAATTTCCACTTTTCGCAATATCATCACAAGTTTCAAGACATTATAGAATTACAACTAGTTCCAAAATTTTTCTTGTGAATATTTAATCGATCGATTTCGTTTTAGGTTCTTCAGATTCCGTAAAATTTGTTTATATTAAAACAAAAGAGAAGTTTTTGGACAGAAATTAATTAAAAATTTTTGAAAAACAAATAACTACAAACTAATATCAATTCCACTTTGAAAACTGAAAGTGGTTTCATTCCGAAAGAAATTTTCGGTATACTTTTTCTGAAGAAGCGAAATACGGAATTAATTCCTATTTTGATCGGAATGGAATTCTATGACAGGCCTGATAAATGTAATAATTCAAATAATTTTGTTCCACTAGTTTAACATTTTGGAGAATTTTTTAACAAAAATTGCATTTTGGATATTTTCCCTTTAATTAAATTCCTGTGATATTTCTAAAAACACTGTGAACGGAAAATATCACACTAAAAGGTAAAAATGTATAATTTGTTTCACTATTTCACATTTCGAACATTAACTGATTTTTCTTCCTAGCAAAAACGTTTGTGCTCATGAAATTCATAAAAAAAGGTAACATACACTAAGGCAAGTAACTCGGGAAGCATGTTATTTTTTTACTTTTATTCAAATTTTTTGTTTTTTTGCCCTGAAAATCTTGGATTTTTTTTAAAAACAACATTTAACACATGCTCCCTTCTGAAAATGTACAAAATATGAATTTGTGAACCTTAATTTTTTCACAGGGTAAGTGTTTTTACTTTTTTAAGAACTTAACGAAGTAAATCTTTTTTGAAAATTAGTTTTTGCTTTGAGATCGAAAATTTGAAATCCTTAAACACTGTATTGAATTGAAAATGAACAAATAATAAGAATGTATTGCATTTTATTTTGTTTTGAAATTGATTGTATATTTAAGATTGCTTACTGATTTTGTTTTTTTTTTTTTAATTTTTCCTATTTCCGTTTATTGATATTGAGAAACTACTACATAAAAATTGTATGATTGGCGGCGTTATAATTTGTTATTTCTAGCAATTTCTGAGGTAATAAGAAAATAACTTAAAAACAAAAGAAAGAAAAACACATTTAAATACATAGTTAAACTATTTTTCTTATTTGCTGTTGGTTGAAGTAGTTGTATAAGCGTCATCTTTGGCATTAACAAGAAAAGTATAACATTCATAAAGTACTTAATTTGACCACTTACAAAATTGTATAAATACATGAAATGTTCAGAATAATTAAAAGAAAAATTCGAATTCACTATTAGTATTAGTATTGTTAAAAATGTTGTACTTTTCTATTAACACATATTGGTTGTTCTAGTTGTTGTTATCTCAATTTGTTACAATTAACGTCTATGTATGTATATTTTGTTTTAAATATTTGTAGGCTTAATAATGTTTACTTAATATAATTATAACAACATAAAAATTAGTTGTAAATTGCATTATTACTTTCATTTCATTTGCTTTTTTGTTTTAGTTATATTCAATAGTGTTTTTTGTATGATGTATAATAATAATTAATAAACATTTTGTTTTGTCCCTTAAAGTGTAAAAAATTGTATAAATTCCGTGTTTTATGTTTAACGTTTGTTTGTTTGTTTTCATTTATAATTATCTAAATTCTAAATTTGTACGAGGCATTAAGTCGTCATTTAAGTCATTTTGTTTTGTTTAGTTTTATTTTAATTTCTTGTTTAGTTTGTTGTTTGTTTCGTTTCGTTAAGTCGTGTTTAAATTGTTTTATTTTATTTATATTTTTTGTTTGTTTGTTAATTTCAGTTTCACTAGAGTATAATTCTGTTGGCGAATTTCAAATCCGTTTAAAATCCTTTATTGATGTTCTTTTATTTTATTTTGAGCTAGTTTTACTTGTTTTGTTTTTTTAGTTTTAACTATACTAAACTTATGGTCTAAGGTTTTTATTATTTATTTAAACTTACAATTAATATCACACAAGCACGCACGCGCGCATAATAAGTCTTCAATCAGAAATCAATAGAAATCATATAAAAATCATTATTAATAAATCGAACACACACAAAAAAAATAATAGTTGTATTTAAGGCGGCGGACAATAAGACTTAATTTGGACAAGACACACGATTTTGTTTTTTTATTTTTTTTATTCAAGGAAGTTTTTGTTTTAAGTTAAATAAAGTTATTTGTGATTTTAATTTTACCAATTTATTGGTACAGTTTATTTTATCTTTGTTGGCTGGTGGTCAATATTTATGGAGATTTTTATGTAGGGCTTTTAAGCAACTAACTGACAATTGAATACCGCCGAAAATGGTTCTATGTAGGTACATAAATCTACAGTTTTTATTTTCGCCCGTATCAATTTTAAGCTAGTAGTCGCTATTTTTCCATATAAATAATTCATTGTGCCAACATGGCATTAGGGCAACGTTGAAGGCTCAATTCGAAATGTTGCATGAGTGATTTCGCAAAATGTTGCTTTTTAGTTACTATGCTTTTGAAGATCGAACATCAAACAATTCTACACCTGAAGAACGGTAAATGCAATCAAAAGTAGTATTAATTGATATGTAATGCATTTCAGGGCGAATTAAGGCAAAGGTGACATTTAAAAAAAGTTAATAAAAACATTTATTTTGTTTAAGTGTCACCTTATAAAATCAAGAAAAATTCAATATGTTGCTCTTAATATTAACATTGCAGTGCGTAAATTTTACATTTTTTAACTTTTGTTTATGATTTGTAAAAGAAGCAACTTATCGTATATAAATAAAGGTTCTTTTCACCTTAGAAAACCAAGAAAAGTTTCATATGTTGCCCTTAATATTATTATTGCAGGGCGAAAATGTTGCCTTTTTCAACTTATGTTTTTGATTTGTAAAAAAGCTTTTATGTTATTTTGAATTAACTGCGTAAAATAAATTTATTGCAGCCCTGTAGGCAGATGATGGTCATATATTGTTGTGAGCACAAAAAAGTAACATTTTGAAATAGCATTATTTGATTATTATTTGGTTTATTTATACGGTTCATTAGTTAATATTCCGTTAATTTTGCTGGAGCTTCTTCAGATTACATTTGAATTGGTAAATTCCCAAACAATTTAATAATTCCGATTTTAATTTGTTTATTACAACCAAAGTCTCGAATGAATTAATTCTTAATTCGATTATCAAAATCAAATTAAATTTAATTGTATACCTAACCATTCCATATAAGAACTCATTACGAATAACTCATAGGCTTAATTCCTTAGTACTTCGAACGTATTGAATTCATTCTTTATAGAATTAGTTCCTTGTTGAATTTATCAAGTTTTTTTTAATTCGAAACCATTACAAAAAAAGCTGAATAATTGAATTTTTCTTCAATTCAAATCTATTACAAAAAGACTTTAAACTATTTTATTCAATTCATTTTGTAGGAGATTTAAATCAATACAAACATCCGAAGGATGAAATAAAGCTAAAGAATTTGTTTTGTCGAAAAAGGTATGGAATGGATTGCTGATATTTATAATTCTGAATTAAGATTTTAGTGAATTAAGCTAAAAATTAATTAATTCGAAGCTCTGATTACACCAAAAGTCAAGTTATTTATAAAGAATTTTGAGAAAAAAAATAATTAGAAACTAATATCAATTTATAACTGAAAGTGGTTTCATTCCGAATAAAAATTTTAATTTTTCTGAAGAACCAAAATGCGGAATTAATTCAACTGTCGATCAGAATGGAATTTTGTGACAACTTTTTGTTCGATTAAGAGCGGCACAAGATTTTTGTCTAATATCCCATCAGAATAGCTTAAATTGTTATGTTATTGTGACACAACCAATTCACTTTAGTTCATGCTAAGCATGTTTGAAGAAAACGGTATGACTTCGCCATCAAACCCAACAGGAATTATGTTCGTTATTGTGGGTTTTGTTGACAGTTCAGCTGTTGTCCAAAGTTCTTTTCTGGAATAACAAATTATGGTTGATACAACTAACACGCATACCTAAATTGGAGCAGAAGGCGTTTTTTACTTGTCAAAAATTCTCATGCCCATACAATTTGTATGCAGCATACCGAAATAACGCGGCGGCAACGCTTTGCAATTGGAAAATCCGAATTTGACAGCGTTTAATAGTGAAGTTAGTTGCAAAACACAATAAATGTAAACACATACATACAAAAGGAGAAGCAAATATGAAAAAAAACTAATTTTTTAAACTTTAATATTTTTTTTGATAAAATTTTAGTTTACAAATCACGAAACAAAAATCAGAAACACCAATACTGCAATGTACTTTATTGTTTAAATAATCCGGGTTGTTATATTTATTTTTTTGATAACCTTGTTTTTATTGTTTCACGTAGCGTTGCCGCTTTTATTTAGGTATGACATTTCAGCGTTAAGGCTAAGCTTTTATTTAGGTAGGTCAGTAACGCTGAGTTGACAATATTTGGACGTTTGACTTAGTCGCTCCGAAACGAGGATTCAATTTACTAAGTTCATGCCATGCATGTTTGAAGAACACGGCATGACTTGAAGACATTTGCAGGCCTTTAGTACAAAACCTAGACAAATTTTGATTGATGTTGGTTATTTCAAAGTGTGTTTACTGTTGCAACAGTTCAATTGTTGTTGAACTGTTGTATTGATAATTAGTTTATATTAGTTTTCTTGGGAAATAATGTCAACATGATTGATGATCGAAGAATGTTGAACAGAAGAAGTGCTTTTGAATTGGTTCGCTTTTGAAATTCACAAGTCAACAACTAAAAAAAATACTTTGTTTTGCGAAAAGAGCTACTGAGCATTCATTTATAATAGCAGATTTACAACCGCTGACGAAATTCCAGACCACTTATTGTTAATTAAAAATAAACTGTACCAATATAAGGCATTCAGAAAGGATTATTTGTTTTTTTTTTAATTTGTTAAAATTACATTCATACCAGTAAAAACACTTGAAATCATTCACACAAAACACACTATAATATAGCACACACAGCACACTTAAATCTATTAGGATGCACAACACCATTCAAACACAGGCACACACACACACCCACACTCACAAAGGCATACAGGATTTTTGCAATGCAATAATTCATTTGAATAAACATTCACACACACAAAGTGAAATGAAAATTTGTTTCTTTTTTTAATGTAAACTAACAACTGGTTAATACATTCCATTAAGATAGATGATAAATGATTTCAAATTAACCAGTTGTCTTATATAAAATGAAATGATTTTTAAATTTTACTAAAATATGCAACTTAGAATTCATTTTTTTTTTAAATTTTTTCTTAATTAAGAAATGTAGGGGGCATTGATTTTTTTTTTTTTGAAATGGAGACCAAAATAAAATAGATTGTATGTCAAATAATATAATGAAAAACAAATTATTAATTTATTTTAAATGTAAATTAATAATTAATGATGTATTATTTTGGAGGGGTGTTATGTATGTATAAATTATTATTTGTATTTGTTATTAATGTTCTTTTGTTAATAATGGTGGGTGGGCTATAACAATGAAATAATCATTAAATCTTTCTTTTTTTTATAAATCCATAACACAGAAAAGAAAAGTATGTATTATATTCAACATGAAAAGAATTTAAAAATTGTGGTTGGGTTTTTTGTAGAAAATTAATAAATATGTATTGTTAAATGAAAGTTATAACTGAATTATGAAGAAAAATACCTTTATAAATTAACACTAATAGCATAAAAAAGTATGTCAATAGAATGAAACTAAAGAAAATAAACAAGATATTAGAAATTAACAAAAATCTGATTTAAATTAGGAAGTGAAAAGGTGCTTTTTACATTTAAAGATTTCTATTTTTGTTTTGTTGGGAAATAATTTTAAATCATAATTTTTATACATAAATTTACAAGAAGAAAAAAAAACATTAATGCACCTTTTTTTAACAAATTTTGGTACAAGCTGGAGTTTTTTTTACCTTAATTAAAACAAATATTGGATCAATTTACAGTTGGAACCTGAAACAGAAATAAAAATAAATATTGAAATTAAGTTTGTGGAAATTAAGTTTTCTAATACATATATATTTATAATGTATCCCATTTTTATCATCCCATTCAATTGCATTAAGACAGTGGCCGGCATAGGTATAAATAAATATGAAAAAATAAAAGATTTACTAGCTCTAAAACCCAACATGGTTGGATATGAAGAGTTTTATGGGAATATTTTTCAATGGCCTACAACGGTGAAATCAAAATTTACCAATTTTGTTATATTTTTCAGTTTTTTTAGTAAGTAGATCGTGTGCGCGCATTAAACAAATTTAAAAGACATTGAGTTTAAAATTTATAACACGACCTTCTCAAAATTTTATAGATTTGCCGTAAATTTTCGAAGTTATTTCGAAATTCGAATTTTTAATATAATAAATGTTTGCATAAATTTAAAGAGATTTTAAAGTTTGAAATTCAAAATTATGTAGTAAAATTTAAAAAAATCAAGGTTTTTGAAGGTAAATTTTAATAGAACATTCGAAATCAGCTCCAAAATAACTCAGACTTCTTATGTAAGTCTTTATTGCAAAAATAATAAAATTTTGAACTTTCTGTTTCAATTTAGAGAGATTTGAAAGTTCGAAAGTCAAAATTAAGACCAAAAATTAAAAAAAATATATACATATTTTATTCTACTTCAATAGCATATTGAAAGTGAAGATCTTTCAGATAAGTTCGAAAATTCAAAATTGATTTCAAAAATTCTAACTATTTCTAAATTCTAATTTTTGCTACATTAAATAAATAAATAATGCTCTTAATAAATAATACAATTTTATATTTCCATTTTACTAGTTTGAAAATTCGAAATCCAAAATTTTGCAGTAAAACTTAAAAAAGTATTCGAAATCAAAAATGTTTAACGATTTTTTTTTAAATTTTTTTCACCCAAATATTTTATAACAAAAATAGTTTTCAATCTTAATGTATACTTTGGTGAAGTTTATTCTAATTTGATATTTTTAAAGAGCTTTGTTGACTTTCGTGTAGTTTACAGATAAATAATCGATCATGTTTGCTACTGGTGGGTATAAGTGCCTAACACTGTATTAAAGCCACACGATTTTTTTCCCATAAAATATGTTTATAATGTGTGTGAATATGTTTATAATGTGTGTACATATCTCTTATAATTACAAATAAATTTTTAATAAACTTTGAATTTCATTTTGATTCTAACATAAACACTAAATTACCGGCGAAGTTATATATAATTCCCTATCTATAACAATCTGAATAACAAGCACTTAATAATTCTCAAATATAATAAAAATAAAAATGTTTTTAATTTCAAAACTTACCACTTATAGTTGAAACATAATTTAAAAAAAATAAATAATATTTTATGAAATTTAAAACTCCTCTCGATGTACCATTTTATAGTTGAGACACAATTTTAAAAAAAAGTTGTTAGAAATTCAAAGCTCCCCTACTATATAGAATTCAAAATGAAGAAACGATTTACTGAGCTATTGTTTGATGATCACGCAATTTTTTAATTTCCTTAGTAGCCCAGTTGCATAGAGATTTTGTGCGGGTGGCTTTTGAACGTTTGCCTTCAGAGAGGAATTGTGTAATGGTAACATCATCGACGAATGTTAAGAGACGTGGACCGAAGGCTGTGCATAAATCGCCAATGAAACCAGCAGCGCTGGCCACCATAGAATCGGAATTATCACCCTCAACGGCGATACGTTTAATGAACATAATGATGTGACCAAGATGTGGTTCCAAATGATAAACATCTTGATTGGGGGTTTGTTCCACACCCTTGAGACCCTGTATAATGCCAGTATAGGCTTCTAAAACGCTTTCACGCAATTCGTTGAGGTACTCAACCATATCATAACTATTGGGATCAACCTGTAAGTAAGACAAGACAAATTTATACAATTTTATTTATTTCTTACTTTATAGCTAAAATAAAAACTTACCTCCAACTGTGATGCAGCTCTAAGCAATTCTAAAACTACATTTAAATATTTTACAAACTCTCCTCCAATACTGAGAGCCAAATCACCAAAGGCTGACAAAATAGCTGGTTTAACACTTCGATGTAATGTGGGCTCCGACAAATTGGCCAATAGCAGAGTCATGATCTCATCGCAATATGGTATGATAAGTTGTTTTAGAGCTCGTGAAATATCGCCTGTGAGGCCAACAGCAGCACAGCACACCTGGTATTCTTGATGATTCTTCAAACCCATATACAGGAATGGCTTAAAAGCATCCATATATTTGACGAATTTCAAACCCAACAACTCGACCAAAGTAGAGACGGCCAAAAATGCATCCTCTTGCACGCCGCCCGATTTGCCCGAACACGAATTGAACATGGTAAGCAAAGCATTCATAATAGCATCCGAAATCTGAGGAGCATCATCTTCGCGTACCTTGCGCAATACACTTTGCAAGGTGGCACACAAAAGAGATTGCAAATCATTGAATTGATGACGATCATTGTGACTGGCAATGTGTGATTCCATTTGCAAGACTTGATTAAGACGTTCCAAAATAACAATAGTTGTTCGCTGTACAATCAAATAACAATCTAAGGGTGAGTTTTTAATCATATCCATGAGAGCTTCATAAGCAGCGGCA
Organism: Calliphora vomitoria; assembly: GCA_942486065.2. NCBI lineage: Eukaryota > Metazoa > Arthropoda > Insecta > Diptera > Calliphoridae > Calliphora > Calliphora vomitoria. The sequence continues at coordinate 107,281,120 of OW818030.2, read as the reverse complement.
CGTAAATTGCCTTGATTGGCGTCTTGACGATCGGTTGTCTCCAGCAATTGTGTAATGATGTATTCAAAGTACGGTGAAAGACAATAGGTCTCAGGAGTTTCACCATCAGTGGCTTCAGCTGATTCATAAGCAGCATCGGACAAACCGATAAAAGCCCAGCAAACATTAGCTGCCACACGGGGCTCTGCCTTAAGACTTTGTATGAAGCACTCCAACAGGGGTTGCAAATAAGTTTTGTTAATTGCAGCTTCCGGAATTATCTAGAGAAATGTTAAATATGTTAGAAAATATCATAGTTTTGCTTTTTTTGCATTACTCACATCACAAATACGTCCAAATGTCCAAGCAGTGGTGTCACGAACAATAACGCTCTGATCGTACATCAAACGTATAAGAGTTGGCATGGCTTGTTCCACCAACGATTTGAGAGTATTATTTTCAATACCACTGAGAATTGAGCCGAACGCCATAACGGCTGCATCACGGAAACGCCAATTTGGAGACACAATATTGTCCTTGATGAAGGGGAATACATGAGGCACGATTTCATCTTCACAACAGGTGGCCAACAACATTAAACAAACTGATGATGCCTTCGAGGGACTCCAGATGTCGTCCTCGTCATTTTCGTCTTGTTTAGTTAGTTTTTCGACCAATACAGGCACCAAAAATGGTAGAGCTCCACGAGCATAGTGTTTAGAAACGCGTGTGGGAGCGCGACCAGCATCATTTGCCTCTTGATTCTCAATGGCCAAATCGATTTCTTCATCGCTTACGTTCGACCAGAATTCAACACCTTGCAAAGCAATCGAATCATTTTCGGATTTCATGGCTTCCAACGTAATGGGGAAGAGAGCCTGAGCCATATACGGCTCCATATATTGATAATAAAGTGTCATTATTTTAACCAAACATTGTAAAGCTGCGACGCAAACTTGAGTGTCCGGCGATTGGGTAGCTTCGCACACCACTTCCATGATATAGTTACGTTCTACATCCTTCTCGAAATTGGCTTTGGTGAATTCCAACGAATTCAATAATGCTGTAGTAGCTGCCAAACGTACATGATTACTGGGTTCCTGTTTGCGCATACCATGGACAATAGCGGTTAAAATTTGATTCGATTGATTTTCCAGCACGCCATAACGTATTTCCTGGCATATATAACCAATTGCTTCCAAGGCAGCCTCACGATCCATTTCGCTGGATCCCTCAGTAACCACTTTGTTGACAAGGGTTTGTATTAAGATACCCCAACGATTGATGGGTAATTCTGTGATGGCCACATAGGCAACACACTGAGCAGCACAGGAGGGTCGAGTATTTTCAGTACCCAAAGCGCCGAGAATCTATTATACAGTCAGGCATATTATTATTTTTAATATTAATATAATTAAGCTAATTTACTTACATTTTTCTTAATGTACTCCTTTGTGTCTTCGGGAAATTGATGCCATCTTTGTTGATACTGCAAATTAATGGTCTCATCTTTACTGGTCAAATGATTTTTTAATTGCAGACCAGCTGCCATACGAGCCACAGGGCTATTGTTAACGGTGACCAGAATATCTGAGAGTGCCTTTAAAAACTCGGGCAAATTATTTTCGGCGGCTTGTTCCAAAAAGTTTTTCGCCGATAATAGTTCATTTTTATCTGAAATTTATGAAAACAAGAAATAAATTTAGTAAAAAATATTTTTCCCAATATGAGTCATTGCCAGTCCGATTTTCTATGGCGTTTTATACGTCTGGTATATCCAATTTTCCCGGGACTATAGCGGGCATATTGATATATCAATCATGTAAGTTATTTGAAGATACAAACGGGCGGCTGACATTTCTATATCTACTCCGCTATATATACAATCCAGAATATATATACTTCATGGTGTCTCACATGAAAAATGTGGAAATTACAAACGAAATGACAAACTGATCCCAATTTGGGTTCCTAATCGGGAAAAATTTATTTTTAGCAAATCCTGGAATATTTTAATCGGGAAATTAAGGGAATTTCTTTATATGTTTTCTTCTTAATACTGCATTTCTGCACAGATAAAACAGATTCTTTGTAATTTGTTGCAAATCGAATGATTTGGTTAGTTTTTTTTCCAATTTTTTCGATACTAGTACCAAAAAATCTGGTTACGTTTTAGTTAATCAAATTTTTGACTGTACAACTAAACATTTTTAGCCACAACAGAAAAATTCGGTCATTTAGACTGAATCATTTGACTATCTATAAATTCGGTTACCACAACCAATACTATTTTCTCTCTAGAAAACTAACATTTCGAATAGGTCAACTTAATAGAAATTTGTAGTTCTTAAAGGAATTATTGAAACAATTAATGTTACAATTTCCAAGGATATTCATTTTAGAGAAAATAATGATTTTCGTATATTGCCTCAGAGAAAGATGTTAAAGGTTGGTCATAGATTCATAGATGTTTATCGCAACACCAATTAAGAAAATTGTTCACATTATACTGTGCACCATACACATTAGGGTTCTATAAGTCGATTGTTCGATTGTTCGAACAATCGACTTTTTGCTGAAAAAAGTCGAAAAGTCTAAGTCGACTTTTTGGTCACAAAAAAGTCGAACATTCGATTAGTTATCACAAAAGTCGATAAAAGTCGAATAGTCGATAAAAGTCGAAAAAGTCGAAAAAAGTCGAATAGTCGAAAAAAGTCGACTTTTAAGATTGTTAAAAAAATTTTTAATTGCAACATTATACTAAAACAAAATATGCACAGAATAACATAATAATTTTATGTTATTGCAATTTGGTACACTTACATTTTTTCTAGTGTATGCAAAAATAAATAATAAGTAAATGTTCATACAAAAATGCTCTTTCTACATATTATATATTATCGCCTTAAAACATTTAATTTTTATTGCTAAAATTAACACAAGGCGCATCAATAAATGCAGAAACCATGTATTTTTTACAAAAAATGGTAAAAAGTGGAAAATAGTCGGAAAGTCGAAAATAGTCGAAAAAAGTCGAAAAGTCGAAAAAAGTCGATTTAACTAAAAAGTCGAAAGTTCGAAAAGTCGACTTTTCATAAATTACCAAAAGTCGAAAGTTCGAAAAGTCGACTTTTTAAAAATCGAAAAAAGTCGAAAGTTCGAAAAGTCGACTTTTTGTTTCAACTATAGAACCCTAATACACATCATCATGTGTTGTAGGGTTCTATAAGTCGATTGTTCGATTGTTCGAACAATCGACTTTTTGCTGAAAAAAGTCGAAAAGTCTAAGTCGACTTTTTGGTAACAAAAAAGTCGAACATTCGATTAGTTATAACAAAAGTCGATAAAAGTCGAATAGTCGATAAAAGTCGAAAAAAGTCGACTTTCAAGATTGTTAAAAAAATTTTTAATTGCAACATTATACTAAAACAAAATATGCACAGAATAACATAATAATTTTATGTTATTGCAATTTGGTACACTTAAATTTTTTCTAGTGTATGCAAAAATAAATAATAAGTAAATGTTCATAAACAAATGCTCTTTCTACATATTATATATTATCGCCTTAATACATTTAATTTTTATTGCTAAAATTAACACAAGGCGCATCAATAAATGCAGAAACCATGTATTTTTTACAAAAAATAGTAAAAAGTGGAAAAAAGTCGAAAATAGTCGGAAAGTCGAAAATAGTCGAAAAAAGTCGATTTAACTAAAAAGTCGAAAGTTCGAAAAGTCGACTTTTCATAAATTACCAAAAGTCGAAAGTTCGAAAAGTCGACTTTTTAAAAATCGAAAAAAGTCGAAAGTTCGAAAAGTCGACTTTTTGTTTCAACTATAGAACCCTAATGTGTTGAAGAAATTAAATTTTCAGTTAATTTGAAATTTCAAGCACTTTTTATCAACACATGAACCTAAAACTACCCCTCTTTGTTTATGTTGGCAGCAACTGTCAAATTCTTCCTGTTGTTTTTGTTGCTTTTACGTTTGTTGTAGTATTCGCAACAACAATCACTAGTGAATTTGACAGTTCTAGCCACCAAACAAGTAAAGAAAAAAAATAATCAGCTGAGTTATCGACACCACCTTATTATGAATACGCCTTGAATCAAACAAACTTTATGTATATTTCCCATAAGATTGACAAACACTTAAAGAGCTAGGTTTAAAATCTGGCTCAAATCCCATTGAAAATTTGTGAAATTTGCGTTATTCAGCAAAATGCTGAATAACGCGCTTGCCTTTATAATGCTTTTTATCTACTTTTGTGTACAACAAAAAAAAAAAGGAAAAAAAGACCAAGACAAATTTTACACAAACAAATTCACTCATACAATTAGAAATAAAATTGTAGTATACAAGCGCCAAATGAAATTTATGACACATGTATCAAAAACAATTTTTAGAAAATTAAGACATTAACACTGCACTTAAAATATATACAAGCAAATAATACTAAAATTGTTTAAGTTAAACTTACCAGGCGAGACAGTCTTTTCCAAGATCTGTATTAACTGTAGGGTTATTTGTGAATTCATTATAGTTTCGCAATTTACGGATGTGAAAACGTTTATTTGATCTGTATATTATATAAAGAAGAAACGCAAAGTTCTACATGTTAATATTGTTCGTTAATAATAAATTAATGATTGCATTACCTTTATTAAATTGTTTTTTTATTATTTTGTTAATATTAGTTAATTTTTGCACACACACAAATTTAAAACCTGGTGTTTGCGTTGATTACTGCGAATGATTCGTTTGTCCGTCAATGATTGATTTTTTACTTCTACTTTCGTGCCTTTTTCTTTACGCCACCACTGCCTGCCTCTTTACTTTTTCTTTATGTTGTTGTTGTATTTTATATATTTCTTTTCTATTGTTCGCTGTAGTCTCGTTTTTTATTTAATATTTCACAGTCACTTTTATTTGTTAGATTTTACATAAATTTGTGCAATTTCCAATTGATTTTTGCTGTTGTCGTGTTGAAGAGAGCACAAATAATATTAATAAATATATAATTTGTTTGATTTAAATTGATATAAATGAATTTTTAACGTTTTTATTAAATTTTCTACAAGCTGAGCGTTGGCCGGTTGCGAATTTGCTTCCACATGGAAGTTTGCGAAAAAAACGAATGACTATTTTAAGAAACTTCGGTAGAATAACGACTTTTTTGCGGTTTTCGTCTTCACATGCTGTAATGCCAGACCGCGTTGCTAAATGTCTACACAACATGGTTGATATTATATAGGCCCAAATGAAAAACGGAGATGTTTTAAAAGTAGACCTTTTATTATTGTGTGATTTCGAAACTTATATCTGGAAATTAAGTATCGATAATTTGAGAAGTTTATACCACAGATATGAACCAACTCGTTCCAGTAGTATGACAATAGAAACCAAACAAAAGAAAATATCAAAATGGTTGCGGTTTGGAAAGAGGGACAAATATATATCAGACACGTTGCCTATTGAAAATCACAACCATTGAAAAGTGGCTGTGAACTAGGGTTCTATAGTTGAAACAAAAAGTCGACTTTTCGAACTTTCGACTTTTTTCGATTTTTAAAAAGTCGACTTTTCGAACTTTCGACTTTTGGTAATTTATGAAAAGTCGACTTTTCGAACTTTCGACTTTTTAGTTAAATCGACTTTTTTCGACTATTTTCGACTTTCCGACTATTTTCGACTTTTTTCCACTTTTTACCATTTTTTGTAAAAAATACATGGTTTCAGCATTTATTGATGCGCCTTGTGTTAATTTTAGCAATAAAAATTAAATGTATTAAGGCGATAATATATAATATGTAGAAAGAGCATTTTTGTATGAACATTTACTTATTATTTATTTTCGCATACACTAGAAAAAATTTAAGTGTACCAAATTGCAATAACATAAAATTATTATGTTATTCTGTGCATATTTTGTTTTAGTATAATGTTGCAATTAAAAATTTTTTTAACAATCTTAAAAGTCGACTTTTTTCGACTTTTATCGACTATTCGACTTTTATCGACTATTCGACTTTTATCGACTTTTTTCGACTTTTATCGACTTTTTTCGACTTTTATCGACTTTTGTGATAACTAATCGAATGTTCGACTTTTTTGTGACTAAAAAGTCGACTTAGACTTTTCGACTTTTTCAGCAAAAAGTCGATTGTTCGAACAATCGAACAATCGACTTATAGAACCCTACTGTGAACCACTGTCATTGTTTCATATCTGTATAATCTGTGGTTTATACCATAAATACATATGTATTTCTTTATGGTTTATAACAAACCGTCTGTCTGAAAATATCTGAAATTGAAAATGTGGATATATTTTAACCTTAACACAACCTATAGGCTATGTCTGCACATGATAACATTTTTTACGTATGGAAACAATTTTATCTACAAATCATACTGTTACTTTTCTGTTACTTTAATTGCCAAAATAAATTTAAGGCAAAATATCTATAATCGTATAGCTGCTTTCAAAAAAATAAGACCTGCTTTGTATGCCTCTTCTTAAATATTTTGCTAATGTAATTTTTCGCCCGACATTGATATAGTCACTAGAGCCAAACATTTTAAAGAATCTAAAATTTATTGGGAATTGTGGGATTCTCAACAACAAATCTCAATTTTTTTCACTTTTGCATTTAAAAATGAAAATGTATTGTATTTTAAAAATTTAAATTTTGCAAAAACAAATCAGCAGATATTGTTTTCCTAATTTTTACAAAAAATCTTCTACGATTTTGATTTTTTATGAGATTACATTTAATAGTGTAGCCAACTATAATTTTCGTTTCATATATTAAAAATTTACATGTTGCCCTGTTGTACGCAACTTAAATGTGGCAACACTTAATGTAATAATGTGTTTCTTCGAATTTTCTTCTTTCCAATAATTACCGTTAGTTATTTTTTTTTTTGGTTTTTTTCTTTTTCTGGAAAACGTGTGCGTGTATTATTTTTGCACAGATTTGCAATTAATTTTATTAGCACTTATAATAAGATATCAAATATGTCCACCACCATAACGTATAGTTTGGGATTGGAAGAGTTACACTCTAAAGAACAACGTTTATGGAAATCCACAATTGGAGAGTTTATTGGGAATTTGATCTTGAATTTCTTTGCCTGTGGTGCTTGTTCCCAACCTGAAGATGGTACATTTAAGGCTCTAGCTTTTGGCTTGGGAGTTTTTATGGCCATTACAATAGTGGGTCATCTTAGTGGTGGACATGTGAATCCTGCTGTTACAATAGCTATGCTCCTAACGGGACGTGTAAGTCTTATTCGAAGTATTTTCTACATTGCTGCCCAGTGCCTAGGAGCTGCCGTGGCTACCAGTGCTGTGAAAGCGTTTCTCGATGAGGCCTATCACAATGGCTTGGGTCACACAAATTTGGCCGAAAACATATCAGAGTTGCAGGGTTTTGGAATTGAATTCTTTTTGGGCCTTGTTTTGGTTCTAACCGTTTTCGGTGCATGTGATGCAAATAAACCAGACTCGCGGTATACGGCTCCATTTGCTATAGGCATGTCGGTTACATTGGGGCATTTGGGTACTATACGGTATACGGGTGCCAGTATGAATCCAGCACGTACTTTTGGCACAGCTTATGCCACGAACAATTGGGATTCCCATTGGGTTTACTGGGCTGGTCCTATTATGGGTGGTATCGTTGCAGCTCTTGTGTATACACAAATTCTGGAAAAACCAGCTGAAATTCCAAAAGCTCCGGAAGCATCGGATAAATATCGTATACACGCTTACGAGAGAGAAATGAAAAAATTCGAAAAATCTGGAGATTTTGCTTAAGTTTTAATGTTATTGTTGATTAAATGTAAAATAATGTTTGTTTTGGTGATATATTAAACCGTGTAAATTTTGTAAATTTCTTTGTACTGTAAATCTTTAAAAAAAAAAAAAATAAATTGTATATTTTTCAAATATTCTTTCTGTATTTATGTATTTAATTTCTTTAAAAGTATACTTGGCATATTTGCAAATTAAACGGACGATCTGATTATTTTTATTAAAATTCACATATTGATTTGTACTAGGGAGCTTCATTTAAGAAGAGCTTCGAATTAATTCAATTTAAGCTTAATTCAAATTAGACTTGGACATTTTTGCACATTAAACGTACGATATAATTATTTTGGATTTTTCGAATATTGATTTGTACTAGTGAATGCTACGAAAAGCTAATAATCGATTTCCGATCAGCCATTTTCATTTCGATTTTTACAGTCGATTAATCGATTTTTTAATAATCGTTCTGGATTTTTGGGAACTATATCAAATGACCCATATACGCCATAATTGCGGATTCAAATCATATTTTGGAACAGTATTATAAATTCTTTATACTTTTATACAAATTTCTTAAGTTTTAAAAAATTTCACTTTAAAAAATGAGATCCTCCATGAATATTTTTCGCTGTCAGCTGAAGATTAATATATTATAAAATTTAATGAAAGCAAAAACGTAGACAATACTAAAAATTGCGTAATTGTATTTCTATTTCGATTAATCGTCATCAAAAATCGATTTCATCATAAAAATCGGATTATATAATCGAACACGAAAATATCGATTTTAGACTCTGAAACAAACGTCATGTATTTGTTATGGAACTGAAAGGTTTGAATACCCAATTTTCTATTTGAGAAAATATAAAAAAATAGTTTTGCTCAGATATTTTTATGAGCCTACCTCATGTACTACCTTTTTATTCCTTCCTTTCTTTCTTTTCGATTTACTACCATACAATATCAACTGTGTTTTTTGCATTCTACTATTTTTTTCTGTTGGTGACGTTTCTGACATGATAGAATAGAAAAAAAAATAGTAATTTTCAACGACGTTAAAAACGAGTTTTTCTTATTAAATAAGTAAATCTAATTAACTTTAAATATAAAAAACAATAAAAATAATACAACAACAAAAATAATTAATTGGTATGTAAACAATTGTTCGAATTTCATCAAGAAATTGATGATTAACACGTTTCTGTCTACGTAGACCAACAAAGAACAAACACAACATAAAAGGCAGAGGAAAAAAGTGGAAAAAAGGCAAGACCAGCAGAGAAGGGCAGCAATAATTCGCAGAAATTAAGCATAGTAGTGTATGGATAAATAGAATCATCAATAATATATTTGTTTTTTTTTTACATTGGAACGAAAAACAGAACGTCATCAAAAGAATATAATTATAATTGAAGTTTTGTATCTATAGTTTTGCAAAAATGTATGGTGTGAGCCAGCAAAAGGGCTGGCGTAAGCCAAATATTTCTTTGGCTATAGTGGGAATCAATTTACTGCTATTGTTGCAATGCATTGGTGTTAGTGAGCAATTCTATTTGCCGGGTTTGGCCCCAGTTAATTATTGCATAAAATCGGATGCATCCAGTAATTGTAAGGTAAGTTGTGGGTCATAATACAAAATAAATACTACATTGAAAGTTGTCATGAATTTTAATTTTGTATAAAAATTATGTACATGATGCTTTTGCTTGTAATTTTTTTTTAAAGCTGATAAGAACTTAGAAACTAACATTGTTATCCAAAAAAAAAAAATAAAAAAAAAAATGTGTTAATATTTCTTATCTTGACAACTGTATTGTATGATTGGTTCGTCATATTCTTACAATTTACTTCTACATATAGTACTTTTACTTGTTTGTGCAATAAATTTCTCGTTTTGATAATAATTGTTTTTATTTTTCTATTTTTTTTTTTTAATTTTAGTCTAATGTCACTCTTTACGTAAATCGTTTGAATACCGAGGAGTCTGTTATTCCTTATGAATATCATCATTTCGATTTTTGTATTGGCAATGAAAATAACTCGCCTGTTGAAAATCTGGGCCAAGTGGTCTTTGGAGAACGTATACGTCCCGGTCCCTATAAGGTTAATTTCTTAGAAGACGTCGAATGTAAGCCGGTAAGTGATTTTTTTTTTTAAATATGTAGGTATTTAATGAAAACATTATTTTAAACAATAATAATTACCAAAAGTTATTTTTGGGAATATTAAATTTTCTTTTTAGTAAGATTTGGTTTTAATGTTCTAAATTCCCAATTTATTGAAAGCTAGTTCCTATCACTGGTTGCTTAGGCCAGATCATTAGGAAACCTTTTCCCAAAAACTTTAGAAAAGCTAAAGACATTATACAAATAAATCTATAGAGCGAATGAGAATTACAGTCACTCAAGCTTTACTTGTAGAAATATTAATAATTACCAACCTAAGAAAAAAGCAATAATTAGCTTAGAGTACAATGGCGATAAGTTTACTTATAATGGAAATTTAGTTTTTATTACAAAAATATAGATTAAATGTAGTTATCATATTTCCTCAACAATATACAGTGAAAGACAACACATTTTTGAAATCTATATTCCGTATTCCAGTTTTCTAAATTACGACCTTTTACCAAATATAAATGAATACATATCTCTAAGATATATGGAAATTTACTAGGTTTTCTATAAAAATGTAGTAAATTTCATTCATTTTAATCTTTAAAGTTTGCATTTAAAGACAAAACAATGAATTCTATAAAATATCTGTAAGAAAGAAGACAAAAACAAAAATAATATCTATGAAAACCATTTAAAAAGCATCATGTTTTACCGTTATTACAATATTTATTTTGTTTTGATAATTTCTTTTTGTAATGTTTTAAATGTTTAGAAAAAATCTGTTCACAAATGGCTGTAATATAAACCAAAAACCACTAATATCTCGATTGTTTTATATATTTTTTATTTTTATCTGGACTACTAAGTCATTAATATAGACAATATGAATATCTAATGATAGACATTTAAAACACCTTTATAACAAAGTAACGTATGCGGAATGAAATTGCAACAAAATAGAAAACGCTATATTTGTTTCCAACGTTAAAACAAATAACATATAAAACCTTTATTAAATAGTCCATTGTATTGATTTAATGTAAGCAACCAATTTATTATATTCATGTACTTTTGTGGCAGTTATGAATAAATTTATATACAGGGGTTGAAAATACCGATGTTTGAGCTCCTATTTGAGTTTCATGGTCGTATTTTTCTCGATTTTTATTTTAAATAATCTACAAAAACTCTTTTATTTAAAAAGGTCAAAAAACTCTCAAATTATTTTTAATTTAAAAAAAAAATTGGGAAATTTTTTCATTTTAGAAAGTTTGGAATTTGAAGGGTGTTGGAAAACACAATAATCATCAGGGAGTGACAGTTGGATGATGGAATAGTCAAGAAGAACCTTCTTTTTAAAAAAATAATTTCTGATATTTCTTTTTATGAAATGATTAATTTTGTGTACACATATCATAATATATTAATTGTAATTGATGGTCAAATCAAATTCCAAAAAAGTCAAAATTTACATCTGATTGATTAAGATTCATATATATGCACATCTTATCAATAATAAGTTTATTTACTTCCAAAAAAGTCCACTTATCTGCCACTTGATGTAAAATGTAACAAATTGTTTCCGATGAAAATAGATAAAATATGGACACAATTACAAATGTTTGTTCAAGGTTGTTCTGTTTTGGTTAACATTTTCAAATAACTAAAAGCCAGATTTTCAAATGGGGTTTTAAAGTACTAAGGAAAAACATAACGTAATTCAAAATAAGTCCTAGAACACTAATAGCTCATGTACTTTTTATTTGGCCAGTGTCAAATTATTGTTGCAATTTCATTCCGCATACGTTACATAAAGCTATAGAAATTCGGACCGACAATGGGCCATAATTGGGAAATAATCTTTAACCCAAGTATTTGTTCAGAAAATATTATTTTACACCAAAAATTGTTTTCAATCTTTATATTAAAGTATACTGGGGTTGTTTTTGAATAAAAAAAAAATTTAATGCTTGAAAAAGTTTGGAGCTTCAATTATTTCATGAAACACTGTTTATTTTGTATTGTTTTTCAATCTAATAAATTACTTTACAGGTTTGTATTAAAAACTACATTGGTGGAGAATCTGACAGCGACAGACGTATGATGGTACTAAAGAAAGGCATCAGTTTGAATTATCAACATCATTGGATTGTCGACAATATGCCGGTTACTTGGTGTTATCCTTTGGAAAATAACAAACAATATTGTAGTACTGGTTTCCCTATGGGCTGTTTAGTGCGAAGTGATAGTGATGCTGGTTGTCTTATTAATCCCAATTATAATAGACGTGGCTTCTATTATCCCTTCAATCATGTGGATTTGAAAATTACCTATCACAGTGGACAAACCGAGGAGTGGGGTGTTGGTTTCCGTGCTAACGGCGGTCGTATTATTTCAGTTAAAGTAACACCCAGCTCTATCAATCATGTTGATCCTAATAAATTGGATTGTAAGAATACCGATCCATTGGCTGTTAAGGGCAGTCCTTTAACACCCGGCGAAAAACTATCCATCATTTATACCTATAGTGTGGAATTTGTACGTAATGATGCTGTTAAATGGTCATCCAGATGGGATTATATATTGGAATCTATGCCACACACCAACATCCAATGGTTCTCTATTTTAAATTCATTGGTTATAGTTCTATTCCTGTCCGGTATGGTTGCCATGATTATGTTGCGTACTTTACACAAGGATATTGCCCGTTACAATCAAATGGAAAGTGGTGAAGATGCTCAAGAGGAGTTCGGTTGGAAATTGGTACATGGTGATGTATTTCGTCCACCTCGTAAAGGCATGTTACTGTCAGTATTTTTGGGCTCTGGTGTACAAGTTTTCTGCATGACACTGATTACTTTGGCCTTTGCCTGTTTGGGTTTCTTATCCCCTGCCAATCGTGGTGCTTTAATGACTTGTTCTATGGTATTGTATGTAGCCTTAGGCACTCCAGCTGGTTATGTCTCGGCTCGTATTTATAAGAGCTTTGGTGGCATCAAATGGAAGAGTAATGTCATTTTAACATCTATGCTATGTCCAGGGTAAGTTGAGAATGTTATTATGCATTTGTTTTTTGTTTGCAGTCTGTGGATGGTAATTAATTTTCTGTTTTTTGTTTTGTTTTAGTGTGGTATTTTGCTTATTCTTCGTTATGAATCTTGTACTTTGGGGTGAACAGTCTTCTGGTGCTGTGCCATTCAGTACATTGATTGCTTTGTTGGCCTTGTGGTTTGGTGTTTCGGTACCCTTGACATTTGTTGGAGCTTACTTTGGTTTCCGTAAGAGGGTAAGTTTTCTAAATGGATTTTCTTTTCCACATTTTTTATATTTTCCAATTCTTAATTTTCATTTGTAATATCAAATTGCTGAAAGCTATTTGCTTATTAAAGCAATTTTCAGTGAAACATTCACTAAATATATATTAGTGAAATATTTTTCACTTTCGCTGGACACTTTAAAGAGAATATTAGAAAATTTCACTGAACTATTTTTTGGTGAAAATTTCACCAAAATCAAAAAAATTGACAGAAATCAAATTTATTGTAAAATTTCACTACAATTAATATTTTGGTGAAATCAATTTTTTATTGAAAAGTTTTCTGAAATCACCAAAATCAAATCACAGAATAAATTTTTTGTTAAAATTTCATAAAAATCAATATTTTGGTAATTTTAACTAAAATTATGTTGTTAGTGAAATTTTACTAAAATAATTTTTTTTTTTAAATTTCAATATGTACATTCAATGTTTTGGTGAAAATTTAACTGAAATCAATTTTTTGGTGAAAAATTCACAGAAATCAATTTTACAGAAATAAATTTTTTGCTGAAAATTCACTTAAATGAATTTTTTGCTGAAAATTTCACTGAAATACATTTTTTATTGAAATTTTATTTAATAAATTTTTTGGTGAAATTTCATTAAAATTATTTTTTTTGGTGAAAAATTCACTGACGAAATATTTAGTGAACATTTCACTAACGGAATTAAGTAAAATTAACATTTATGTGAAAATTTCGCTAATGAATTTTTAGTGAAAATTTTACTAAATTAAAGTGTTTAGTGAAAATTTCACTATAATCTTTTTTTTTAGTGAACATTTTTGGAAAAGTTTTCTTTTTTAAACTCAATATTAATAACATTATTTAATTTACATTTATTTTAATTTCTTCCCTTTTCTTAGTCTTTGGAACATCCCGTACGTACTAATCAAATTCCCCGTCAAATTCCCGATCAGTCGATTTATACACAACCCGTGCCCGGCATCATTATGGGTGGCGTTTTACCTTTCGGTTGTATTTTCATTCAATTGTTCTTCATACTTTCATCGATTTGGTCCAATCAAATGTACTACATGTTCGGTTTTCTATTCTTGGTCTTTGTCATTTTGGTTATAACTTGTTCGGAGACCACCATCCTATTGTGCTATTTCCATCTGTGTGCGGAAGATTATCACTGGTGGTGGCGATCGTTCTTGACATCGGGTTTTACAGCCGTATATCTGTTTATATACTGTTGTCATTATTTCGTAACAAAATTGTCTATAAAGGATGCAGCCTCAACATTCTTGTACTTTGGATATACTTCGATAATGGTATTTTTGTTTTTCTTGCTGACCGGTTCCATTGGCTTCTTTGCCTGCTTTTGGTTTATACGCAAAATTTACAGTGTTGTCAAAGTGGATTAAATTGTATGCAAGTAATGGCTTTACTTTATAGCTTCTAAGCTATGTTATGCTAATATTCAAAAGGATTTAAACCTTTGAATAATTAGCATACACTTATAATTAAGTTGTGATTTATTTTTTGTCTTTAGAAAACTTTTAAATAATAAAGAAATATAATAATAAATAGATATGTGTGTCATACGAAATCAGCATCATGTATTACAAGAAAAAATTGTGAAACTACCAATAGGCCAGATGATATATGTATACATAGTAGTTTTAACAAAAGAAAGAAAGATAGAAATAAAAGTCATACATACACATATCTTTAACATAAAAAAACGCGCAATAAATGATATCCCTTTATTATTAATTTAACAATTTAACACATAATTTATAAAATTTACTTTCCATCTTTTCTAATACACATAAATATTTTTATTGAAGTAAAAAAAGTGAAAATCCCTTTTTTAGTTTAAGTTCCCATTCTGCAAATAATATTTGAAACTAATAATTGAGTCAATATTTTTATATGTATATCATAAAAAAAAGAAACAGAAGAAAAACAAACAAAGAAGGTATTTCAACATTAACAATAAAAACTACAACATGATTTTAATTAGTGGCTCTTGCGTAATTGATACAATAATTAATTATGTAGTACTAGTTTGATTCCTCTTTCTGTTTGTATTAATTTTTTTGATAATAACCAAAATGGTTACCATGTAGTTTTGTAATTGACAATTTAACATTAAAGATTTACAATAATAAACAACAAGTGAAATGAAATATAAAACAATTAAAATTTTGTTAATGAGAAAAAAAAAACAACTAATAAAAATTAAAATTCTGTAATTTGAAAAAGAAAATTTGGTTCTAACTGGAACTGGCTTTCAATTTTCGTTTTGAATATTTAAACTATGGAGGATTGAAGAAACTACCATGTTCTACGTTGTTTTATTGACCCATTGTAATTAAAATAATTTCATATGGAATTTAGTTTAAAGTATTTAAACTATATTTAATAAATAATAAATTAATAATAATAAAAAATGTATAGATTAAATAATTTGGTGTGTTTTGTTTTTATTATTATTTTAATTATAAACAAAAATTAATTTCAATAATACCAGATGTAGTTTTTCAAGTCATTTTGCCGAAAATACAATTCTGCTAGAAGAAAACATGCAGTCTGTTCGTTTGCCTACTACTTTTATTATTTGTCACAACATTTAATTGCTAATAAACAATAAACATAAGACCAGTTAAGAAGGAGTGCTAATGATAATACCTGCGTTTCTTCCTACAAAAACAAAACACATGTTAAATTTTCACTCAAAGTACACGTTTGGGATATAGAAACAGAAACATATATTGATACAAATATTAATCTATAAGAGAATTTTGATTTCGGTTGAAAATGGCATTGTGGATTCGATTTGAAATATATTTTTAGTGAATTTTTTTTATTCCTCCCAAAATTGGCTGAATTTCTGAGCCGTATGTCTGAATTGATGTTATAAACGTTTAAATGTCTATCATTGGATATCAATATTATCTGTGTTTATGATTTAGTAATCCAGACACAGATCAAAAATAGGTCAGATAGAGGTAGTCGTGTTTTTTTGTTCAATTTGAGGTCCGATTTTCTCGAATTTAAATAGAAACCTAACCGGGGCTATAGCGGATATATTGATGTAAGTTATTTGAGGGCTTAGGTAAGCAGATTTCAACAGACATAAGGACATGGCTATATCGACTCCGCTATTTATAACAATCCGGAATATATATATGTATATACTTTATGGGGTTGCAAGTGAAAAATTTAGAAATCACAAACGGAATAACCAATTTAAAATCGAGGTAGTCGTGGTTTGTTGCTTATATATCAGCTATTAGAGGGCTAATTTTTGCGATGATTTCAAAAGACATATCCAGAATATACAGTTGTTGACAATAAAATGAAACCTTCTCTAAATATTTAATTAATTAGTAACAATCCAAAAATATTCTAAGAAGAAACAAGTAAGAGAGCTATATTCGGCTGTGCTGAATCTTATATACCCTTCACCAAATTATACTTTAAAATAAAATTTAAAACTTTTTTTTTTTTTAATTTTTAAACAATTTTTTTTCGAAATTGTTTTTTAAATTTTTTTTTTTCATTAAAACATTTTTTTAAAATTTATTAGTGAAACAAATTTATGAAAAAAAAAAATGTTTCTTGTAAAAAAAAATTTGGGTTAAAAAATATTTTTTCCCGTTTTTGACCCATTGTAGGTCCAACTTACTATAGCCTTATATACATCGTTGCAATGGACTTTGAAATATCTATCATTAGATGTCCATATTGTTTATATTTATGACTTAGTAATCGAGATATAGATCATAAATAGGCCAAAAATAGAGGTTGTCTCGGATTTTTGCTCATATCTCCGTTATTTACGGACGGATTTTGCTGATTTTAAATAGGAAACTTCTCGAAAGCATGTCTGACAGAATTATTGAAAATTTGGATCCCGAAGATATCTGGGGTCTTCAGAAAATTGATTTCAACAGACAGACGGACATGGCTTAATCGACTCCGCTATCTATAAGGATCCAGAATATACATACTTTATAGGGTCGGAAAATTAAATTGTGGAAATTACAAACGGAATGACAAACTTATATATACCCTTCTCACAAAGGTGAAGGGTATAATTAGTTTAGTAGTATATAAAAGCATCCAAGTGTTTGTTAAGAACTTTTCAGTAGAGCAAAAATAGTGTTTATATTCGCCAATTTGTTATACCATTCTAATGTTTGTTAAATAAAACTTTATCTTACCTATCTTTTAGCAATTTATGTAGAAAAAAATTTGAAATTTTAGTTCGTCCTGGAGTTGTAAGATCATTTGCACGAAATGTGCACATAACTCTTTTATCCAAAATCATTTTAAAATTTGTTTTTGTTTTTCATACATCTCGCTTATTATATGTCATAAGTAATCTTAGGGCTAAGTCCGGAGAATAGGATTTCTGCCATGGAAACTGACATGTGCAGCATCCGATTGTGAGCAATCGCGGCAGCCATCTTGCGGAAAGCTTTCTCATACCCAAGTGATCATTCAAAATGGAAATCACTGAGCCAAGTGAGATGCCTATGGCTTTCATAATCTCTCGCACTTTCAATCTCCCATCGGCCAATCTCCGATTTCCAAAAACTGCTTGAGTTTTGGTACTTTTTTCATGATAAACATATTCTTTATTCTGTATTCATTTTAATTGTTGTTAAATATAATTTTTTTTTAAATAAACTGTTCGCGTATATGGTTAGTTAAAACCTAACTACTAATTTACATACTAAACAATACACACAATACTGACTTTTTGTCTTGATGATTTTTGATTGGCTTCATTTAAATCCAATGAGTTAACTGCATAGTACCATCTTCTGTCCTTTGAGTATCCATTACACTCATTTGGCGTACCAAGCGTCTCATTGATGGTCGACTAGGACGACCACCATCCAAAGGTGTACGTTCATCTACAATAGATTTGGGTCGTTGGCGCCTACCACTCGTCGTTGCATTCATTTCCAGCTCAACATCTGAGGCGGTATTTGAATGTAAAACATCTAGATTTTCATAAGATGAGGGCTGAGAAGCAGACGTTTCGACTGATCGACAATGAAGGCAGGCATTTAAGTTCCAGTCTTTGCCAAATTCTTCGCCTTCTTCGATAGTTTGTGGCAAACGATGGTGTAGAGTTTCAGGTAATCTAAGACCAGTAATACCGCCTAGCATGGAAACGAAGCCCATGATAACCAAAGGTAATTTTAGATTTTCCTTACCCTAGAAAAAATAAAAACAAATTAAATATGTAATGCATATATGTAAAATTACATTGACTTTGCCTTACCAAATATGTTACAAATGGTATAACTATAAGACCCAGACCTCCCACATAACTGGATACACCAATGCCTATGCCACGCACCTGGGTAGGATACAATTCACCAGCAAAGGGATATATAATTAAAAATGAAGCGGAAAGTAAAGCTTTGGACACCAAATACAAGATTAATGTTTCATCGACAGCATCATCGGGTATCATAACAGTTATAACACAGGCCACACCTCTGTAATGAAACAAATTATTTTATATATTTCTTTTTTTCATAAATATTTCAAAAACTTACCCCAATATCATGGACAAACTTAAAGGCCATCTACGACCCCAACAGTCCATTAAATACCAACATACCAAATAACTTGGTATTTCCACCACAGCTGATAGAAAGAAGCTGACATATTGATTGCTGCCCAATGAAGGTCCGTAATAGCTCAAACCCAAATATACGGTTTCATTGGCAAACCAGCTTAATGTTATTAATATGGTTTTCAAACGCATATTTGGAGTTCTAAATAAGAATTTTTAATTAAATCCTTTTTATTCTTTACATATTAAAGCGCCTAACTCTAACCCACCTGCACAAATCAGCTAAACCTGCATTAACAGTTTTCTTCTTCTCTTTTAGTTTATTACGCGATATTTGTGCCTCAAGTTTTATTTTAACTGCTTCCGGAAACTGATTTCCATTTACTCTTGCCATATTTTCCAATATCTTTAAAGCCTCCTCTAGGCGTCCTCGCATTAGCAACCATCTTGGTGATTCTGGCATTACAAATAAGTACAAAAAATATATATAGAAAGGCACGGAGGTGTAATAGGAGAGTTTAACCCAATCCCTTTCCAAATAGGTAACCACGGAAAGTAACATAATGCCCGAAGTGTAGAAGGTGCAAGTCATAACGGTAACAAATGAACGATAACTTTCGCCAACCAGTTCGAGAGCTAAAATAAAATCAGTTATGAAATTTCAATTATACATAAAGATATTTTAAGAACAGCGAAATTTCAGGTACGATTTTGGATTTATGAGTAATAATATCATACAGCTTATAATTAAAAATACATATATTATTAAATATTTAAAAGTCTACTTCCCTAATTTTAAATCCGAATATTTCGAAGAATAATAACTCAGCCCAATACAAACTCAAACTCTTAAGAAGTAAGTTGAATTCAAAATTTTCTCAGCTTGAGACTATTTGTTGTGAAATCAAAGCTTAGCATTGCGACGAGTGGAGGTTTGTCACCAATGTTGGGGATTGATGACAGACAATTTTGTTTCGAAACTGGGGATTTTATTGGGTATATTTAAAAATATTTCTGGAATTTGTTATGTATAAAGGCAATATTTTCCTCAGCATCCAATTGCAGTCACAGTATATTTTATGATATGAATTGTACACATACCTTGCCCTGAAAAACAGTCCTATTAAAATTACCACCTCCTAAACTGACTGTCTTATTTGTGTACCGGGGTCCAGTATCTTTCCTTTCGGGCGTCTTACAATTGATCTCCCACCACTGTCTCTTAATTTGTATTTGGAATAGAGTACAGTATTCCAAGAGCGGCTTCAATTTCCCTGCGAATAACAGTTCCAGAACTAAAGGCTCCTTCTTTAAAGGCTTCCTACCTTCAAATTTAAATCGTTATTCGTTTGAAAGGCCTATCTATGCCATTATGTATGAAAGATACAAATGGGTGCCGAAGTTTTGCTGAGTGTCACGCATCCGAAATGTCCAACTTTCCATGACTATGGGGCATAAATCAGGCTGAATATGACTGATGACATGTGTTATGTTAGCTTTGTGTACCGCTGTGGTTTGTGAATTATTCGCACAGACCTGCGACTTAAGAAACCCCACAAGAAAAAGTATAATGGGGTCAAATCACACGATCTTGTTGACCAGTTCACATCACCATGCCCCTAAATCGCTTGTGCAGAATGTCTAATGTGGCATGAGCTGGGTGACACGTAGAGCCGTCCTGTTGAAACCACATGCCGTTGGTGTCCCTATCATCCAATTCAGGCCATAAGATGTTGATAATCATCGACTTATAGCGCTCGTTGTTTGTCCGCCAGCCCAAAATACACACCAAACTGGGAATTTTTCGTTGATTTCGTCCCAAATTTGACATTTTTGTTTGTTGACGTACCAGAAATAGGCCACACCGTAAAATGGACAAAGCACGCGCATCGTTGCTCGAACAGAACACCCACATTGATAAATAATTTTATCATTTGCATGTATAGTGGAAGAGCCTTTAATTTAGTTTATTTATAACTGAACTGTGAGTAATTTGTGGGAATTTTTTAAACTCTCTTGCTATTAAATTATCTTGTCTTGAAGTAGTTTTAAGAGGCCTTTCTTCCAAATGTTGAGTTTTTAAAGTCTGACTTACGACATTTTTTTTTTAATTTTTGAAACTGCTGATTTAATTGAGTATTTATCACAGATAGTTGTTAGCTTCAATCCAGCAATAACATTGATTATTATCTTGGTTTTGAAATATTTGCTAAATATTTAAACAAATGATTGTGCGAAAAAAATTACAAAATAAATATTGAATATCGTTTTCTTACATATTCTTGCAGAAGTTTCTATATTTTTAGAGAAAACCTAGTACATAAATTTGAATTTATCTAAGAAATATTTATTTATATTTGATAAAAGGTTATGTTTTTGAAAACTGAAATTATGAAATATAGTTTTCAAAAAAGTTTCCATTGTATTGTCACTCACTGTAAGAGTGGACAATGAGACTCACTGCAGAATAAATTATGAATATATAACTCATAATAATTGGATCTACACAAAACTAAGAATATCAATAAAATCTTTAGATTTCAGAATATTAAGATATTATTTTCCATTTAGGTTTTACAAGTTCTGATTGTACAAGATCTAAACCGTATAATTTGTAAATTTTCTCTCAACACAAAATTGTATCTTTATATGCAATTTAAACATAAATACTTACAAATAATAAATGGTATTTGATAAACAGCTGGTATGGTTAGACCGACTATAACACGGCTACCAGCCCAAGTCCAAAAATCTTTACTCAAAGATGTGATCAAACTGCCGATCAGTAAAGTTGCCAAACAGGTAAAATATGAAGTACGCCGTCCAGCACGATCATTTAGCAAGCCAAATAGATAAACACCAATAGGACCGCCAACATTTAAGGCTGCTAAGCCAATTGTGGGATAAATATCCCGATCGCAAACTAAATCATACTAAGTAAAAGAAAATATTACGCTAATTACATAAAAATATCCAACAAATCTTTGAAATAGGCAACAGATAAACTATTTAAAATGAACGTACACAAAAACTACATGAATATTTAGCTGGCTTTACCTAAGATGTTTGTTAATGATTTGTATGATGTTTTGTTAATAAAAACAAGATTCCATACATCTATTACTATGGAAGACCACACTTCAGTGGTGTTAAACTCCCAACCTTGTTTACACTTTTCCACAGGCCAACTGGCATTTGGTTCTATGTCCTGGATATTGGTATTTTCAAGTATTTCACTCCAATTGACCGCATAGCGAAAACACTTGCTATGCATGCCGGTATCATGTTCCTGTAAACAAAAACAATATAAAAAAAAGTGTAAACAATTTGAAATTTGTAAACAAAACTGCTACATGTAGTTATCTCTTTCTAGTTTATATTTCTAGTTCATTCGCACAATGTCAATGTCAAAATTTACATATGTCAATTTCTAACTATGGCTTCCTTTTTCTTGTAAATTTCACATGAATCACTTTACCATATCTGGTGGCAAAGCCAAATGTTTTCTTTGTTCCAATGATATATTAAGCAATTCCGGTATTTTACACCAATAATCTTCAGGGGTATCAGCCATAAACAGTTGATTGAAGGCACAAAAGCCACAAGGTATACAAGCAGGCAGGCATATACCAAAAACCAATAGCTTCTGATATTTGCCAAATTCTCCAATTGTTGGCAGTATGTCATCCAGATCAAAAGTTTCCTACAAAAAAACCATTATTACTCAATATGTTATATGATTTCCTTAAACGATTTTAGGCTGGCTTACATCTTCCTCATCTTGCACTGGTTTGGCTGTTGGCTTTTTATGCATTGATTCTTCTCCATAATCACTATCATTTTCTAAAGACATTGCAAACTTGAAATTTTTAACTTATTTGTACGAAAATTTAATGAAAACTGGCATTTGTCTTGTACATGGTTAGAAAAAGACAACCAAGGAAGACCAATAACTGCAGAATGACATTTAAGGTCTTGTTTATATTCTGCTATTTTCTTTCATCCACATTTTGTTGAAAGAAGCAACATGCTTAAAATTGCAATTTCTGTATCGTTATTTTGGTTTATTCCATTGCATTTCGATGTTAAAATGAACAACTGAATACACTTTGCAAAAGGAAGGTGCAATTCTAAATGCGATATTTAAATCCAAGTTGTAGAAAAAGCAATTTGATTGTGTTATTAATGTGGGAGTTGAATCCTTACAAGTTATATATAAAGTAATCACTTGTATAAATGTTCGAACAAATTGTAAAATTAAGCGATTTTTTAATAAATGGTATTTCATTAAGAGCTTCCTATATTTAAATTAAAATAAAACAAGTAAGAGAGCTATATTCGGCTCTGCCGAATCTTATATACCCTTCACCAAATTATACTTTCAAATAAAATTAAAAAAATTTTTTTTTTTCGAAATTGTTTCTAAACAGTTTTTTCCAATTTTTAAAAAATTTTTTTTTTTTAATTTTATTTGAAAGTATAATTTGGTGAAGGGTATATAAGATTCGGCAGAGCCGAATATAGCTATCTTACTTGTTTTATTTTAATTTAAATATAGGAAGCTCTTAATGAAATACCATTTATTAAAAAATCGCTTAATTTTACAATTTGTTCGAACATTTATACAAGTGATTACTTTATATATAACTTGTAAGGATTCAACTCCCACATTAATAACACAATCAAATTGCTTTTTTAAATTTATTAGTGAAAAAAATTTATGACATTGTAGGTCCAACTTACTATAGCCTTATATACATCGTTGCAATGGACTTTGAAATATCTATCATTAGATATCCATATTGTGTATATTTATGATTTAGTAATCTAGATTAAAATAAAAAATAGGCCAAAAATAGAGGTTGTCTCGGATTTTTGCTCATATCTCCGTTATTTATGGACGGATTTTGCTGATTTTAAATATGAAACTCGAAATCATGTCTGACAGAAATATTGAAGATTTGGATGCCGAAGATATCTGGGGTCTACAGAAAGTTGATTTCAACAGATAGACGGACATGGCTTAATCGACTCCGCTATCTATAAGGATCCAGAATATATATACTTTATAGAGTTGATATTGTGGAATATACAAACGGAATGACAAACTTATATATATACCCTTCTCACGAAGGTGAAGGGTATAACAAAGTGTGTGTGAGATATTATAAAAAATTGTATACGTTTGAAATGCCTATCGATGCCATTATGTATGAAATATAACATCGTGCAAATGTCCACCGCAGCTTCGCTGGGTGTTGCGCATCCGAAATGTTCAATTTTTCATGACTCTGGCGCATAGATCGGGCTGAATTTGACCGATGACATGAATTTGGTTTTGAGGGCCGCTGTGATTTGTGGCTTATGAAAACCCCACAAGAAAAGTTTAACGAGGTCAAATCGCACGATCTCGGGGGCCTGTTAACATTACCTCCACGTGACCATGCCCTAAAATCGTGCAGAATGTCCAATGTTGCACGTAGCGTCGTCCTGTTGAAACCACATGTCATTGGTGTCCATATCGACCAAATCAATAATATTAAGTTTATAAAAATCAGAAAACTAATTACAAAGATAATCCTAAAAATAGATTTGAAGTTTTTGGATTATTCTTCGCAATACATTTTGTTATATTAAAGGCTGATTTTTAAGTCCGCTAGAACTTGAAATTTTAAAAAATAACACAAAAAAGTAAATTTTAATCAAAAAATTATTTTTATTCGAATTATCAATATATGGCATTAAGATTTGAAAGTTATTTCGGGGATTTAAATTTTGGGCCACTTTGTCGATCTTTGCTGACCGTATGTCATGAATAACAAGAGCAATGTTGGCAACCTAGGCGTCAACTGTTGCCGCCATAAATCAGTGACTTCACGTGGCCCCACAGAAAATAATCGAGAGGTGTCAAATCGCACGACCTTGGATGTAAAATCACAGGTCCATTTCTCGAAATCACATCTAACTTGGATTAATGTCATCCAATTTCAAACAAAAAATCATTGATCATGGTGCGGTAACGATCTCCCTCGACCGTAACACGAGCTGATCGTAACAGCGTATAAACAAATCCATTAAGCCAAAAAAGAGGCCATCGCTGAAAAAAGTTTTGCGATAATTTGCGCGAATCGGTGACTGATTTTCAAAGTAAATTTGGATAACTTGGTAGCGTTGTTCATGCGTCAATCTATTTATAACTAGTGACTGCCCGGCTTCGGTCGGTAGCTATTTACTAAAGTTAGTTCTTCAAGTTTCTCAAAAAAATTCTCCTTTTAAGAAAATTGAGAAGTGAAAAGGAGGCAATATATTAAAAATTTAAATTTCAAAATTTTTAAATTTTGAGAAAATTGAGAAGTGAAAATTTAAATTTCAAAATTTTTTTCTTTACAAACCATCTCCTAATAATTTCTAATCGAATAAAGAAAAAAATCAGCCAAATCGCTCTAGCCGTTCTCACGTGATGACATTACATACATGGACTATTTAATTTGTATATATGTAAACGATTTGCCAGATCGTACTGATCATAAATGTCAACATGTGAGCGGGCTTAAAAAAACATCCTTTATTATTATCTTGAGATCCCCTCATGTTTTCACTCTGAATTTATTATATGTTGTTAACCATCAAACGGCTTATAAATGGAAGATGGCTTTTTTGAGATATCCTTTGTTCAAGGACAATTTTGTGTGTCTTCAAAAGAAAATGAGTTTTAGGAAACTATGTATGACTTAAAAATGCAGGATTTATAATAGATGGCATATTTTTTGAAGCGGTTTATGTTTTTAATAACTTATATGTCATTTTGAAGGGCACATACATAGGGTACAACTAGAGGCGCAACTGAGAGTAAGCTGAGTAATTACACTCTACATACGTACTTGTGATATGTGAACTCAACATACTTGTGAGAGACAAATACTTGAAATACTTGAAATTTTAACTTCGATTTTCCGACTTAATATAGACCGAACCGCTTTATTACACTTGTACACAACGTTTAGCAATTTTTTTAATACTTTGCAGAACACTTTTATTTCCGAAACACGTTAATTTTGCTTAAATGTAAAAATTTATTTTTTATTAATTTTTGACACTTAATTTTATCTGTGGTAGAATTTTATTTATAGAACAGAGTTTAAATTTTTGGTATTGAAAATAGAAGAAAATTTAAATAAATTAAAATTTAAACATTTTTATAGAACTCTGTGTGTCTGGTGAAAATTAAAAAGGCACCAATACAACCTCAAAACAATGTACTAATACATTCTCACGGTTTTTGACAACCGACATAGGTTTTTTCCCTCTCAGTAACGCTTCTATGGATATATTATTCTATGGGCACATACAAAGTATACCAAGTAGTCCGACTCTTTATTTTTCAATATTACTGTCTCACATATACGGGCATAGAGAAACAACAAGAGCGGAAACTAGAAAAAAACTCAAACCAAAACTTTACTCAAAATAATCACACATACGAGTGTTGTTTTTGTTTTCACATCGTTTTTTTATTAATACATTCTCAGCACTTAGGTTTTTGACAACTGAGTTAGGTCTTTGACAGGAGAGTTTCCGCTCTATGTATATTTCTCTATGTATACGGGTACCATGTGAATTCAACACCCTTGTGAGAGATGTAAACAAATCAAAAGTCTCGTAATTTTAAACAGAAATTGTAGATTAAATATAGATCAAAACACGTTAAATCATTAACACACATTATTTCTTAATTTATTTTTAACACTTTCTCAGATCCGAATCACGTCCATTTTGCACGAATTAGAAAATCTTTTTTAAAATTATTTTTGACATTTTATTTTGTTTGTGGTATAAATTAAACCATAGAACAGAGTTTCAATTTTTGGTATTGAAAATAGAACAAAATTTAAATAAATTAAAATCCAAACATTTTTATAGAACTCTGTTTGTCTGGAGAAAATTAATAATATACCAGCACACCTACATTTTAGTTACTAACACATATTTAGACTTATGTATATTTATACAAGTACATGCAAGTGATCAGCTGTTCATTTTTTTCTCCTTTGTAAATACTTTTGAGAATGTCAAAATTTTTTACTTTTTTGTTTTTCTTTCTGTTTGTTTACTTTTTTTATATGTGAAAATATTAATAACAAAAAATTAATTTTGAAAACTTTTAATAATATTAGTAAAAACAACAATTGGAAAACCGTGTTTCTGTTCATTGTGCAAAAAAAATGTAGCAGTGGAAGTGGTGACTTATTCTATGTGCGAAGAGACCCGATTAAATGCGCAATGTGAATGAAATTTGTGGCAAAAATTTTAAATTATTTGACAATTTCACAATGTTTTACACAAACAATATTAATGTTGTTTTTTTTATTGTTGATTTGTTGTAGAGTTGCATGTACTTGTATAAATATACTTTGGGTACTGCTGTCAAAGAGTCGGACTACTTGTAATACTTTTGGCACATATATGTAATTTATTCTCAATTAGTTATTGAAAATTATAGTGCAAACAAAAAAGATTTTTTTTTCTTCGAAAATGTCGAATTTTTGTGCCAACAAAGCGTCATATGCGGGAAGTTTTGTATTACTTCTTTAATTTGAAAGAAAGGGCCGCTGAATCACATCGATTGATCTCCAAAGCTTATGGTGAATGTGTTTCATAGACTTTTAACGTGCCAGTTTGTTCGGTTCAGAAGTGGGGATTTTTACACGGAAGACCTGCCAAACATTTTGAAGACTAAGAACTGGAGGCATTACTCCATGAAGATTGTTGTCAAACTCAACAAGAGCTAGCAAAATCATTGGGAGCTACTCAAGCATACGAATTGAAGCCGAAAGACCTTGAAATACGAGTTTGTATGTCCGCTTAAAATGAAAATAATTTTTGCTCCGAATAACTCAAAGCGTAAGAGATTGTACGTGAAGCCAGGCATACCAGCCGAATCGACACAGAGAATCCGATATTGGCTTGATTCGTTCTTGGCCGCAAAAGATTAGCAGTTCTTTTGGCTTGGAATCCATATGTTACCAGTAAGTTGGGAAAAGGTCATAGCTATCAATGGCCAATACTTTGAATAAATTGATATTATACAAATGTAAACCTAAACATTTTAAAAATCCCGCAGTTTTAAGTCATACACCCAATATATATTGTAAAAATTGTATAAGCGGTTAAAAAGTTATATAAAGTTGAAACTGCACAGCTTTTTACTATTCTTATATAAAATTTGAACTTTGAATCTCGATAGAATCCAAATAATAGCAAATTTATAAATTTTAAGGAACTTTTCAGTTTAACAAAAGAGGTTTGCTGTTTAAGTTTTTTGTTTAAATGAATGTTTTTTCTTTTAATTATTTCAAAGTGGTCGTCAATAAATAAAAAAAATATATATAAAAAACCCACTATACTTTAAGTTTTTTCCCGTCTTTAAGTATAAGTGAATGACAAATTCTTAAAATTTTTTAATAAATATAAATTTTCATGTTACTCACCTATCTAGTATTTCTAAATTCTACCCCAAAAGGGTTTCAATATAATTTATGTACTCATCCACTAAACAAAAGACAAGTGTGTAGTAGTATTTCCTTGTTAAGATACGAAATACACAAAGACACATTAAATTATTGCAATTGCAGCCGTTAACAGCATGACTAAACACTAAAAGACTCAATAAGTGAAACGAGTGTAAAGCCTATGTTTGTTTGCTACATAATTCAATATGTATGTATTTAGTTGCAAACACATGTGTGTGTTTGCTGTTAGCAGCACCTGGATAACTTTAATTTAAAGAGTAACAGAAATTCAAACACTTGGTTACGTAGTAAGTTGGACTTGTACTTGTATGTTCAAACATACTACTTACTAACATTTAGTTGTGGTGTTTTTTTTTTTTTTTTTTTTTTGTATAACCATTGACTTTGAACCAGCTCTAGAAAAATAAACTGCATGCATGTGTAAAAATTGTATCTTTATTTCTTTATTTTTAGTTGTACTGCTTTTGGTGTATGTGGTACAATATGTATTTTAATGGTGGCAAGGCAAGATCAATAGAAGTGAATTAAAAAATGAGGGAAGTAGGCGAGAGAAATGTGAACAAAATTTAAAAGGTTTGTTAGCAAAATCAGAATATTTCTAAAAAAATATTTATATAAATATTAAAATAATTTATAAGCCTGCCCATAACAGCCTCTCTGACCAAAATAAAGGAAACTAGATAGGATTCGAAGTGCAATTAGTATTATAAGTATGTAGAATTTCCATTTTATTGGTCTACGAAGATCGCCAAAAAAATAAACACATTTTAGAAATCTATATAAGAAGTGAGATCGTAAAATTCTAAACACACGTTTTTAATTAAAACTTTTAACCCAAGTATTATTTGATTTTGTTTTGATCAAGTTACCTTGTAAAGCTTGTCAGTTACTATGTTTAATGTCAATTATGTTCATTTGTTGTTAATTTGATTAAAATCAGTGGCCAGAAAAAAGTGCATATTAAAATTGTTAAATATTTTCAAAAAAACCCAACTTGGTCCTACAAAAAGTTGGCCAAACAATGAAAGGTCTGCTATCAAACTTTTTCAAATGTTATTAAACAGAACCGGGAGAAGTTGTCCGTTGATATAAAACCTGGTTCAGGTAGAAGGAATGGTCCACATGATGTTTCTAAAGCCAAAAAAATAGAAAGCATTTTCAAAAGAGCTCCCAACACATCCGGTAGGAAAGCTGCCCGGTTAGGTCAGTACTCGGACTATTTGGTACGAAAAGTTAAAGCCAATGCAGGTTTAAAAGCACACAAGGCTCAAAAAGTTCCTGACAGGAACTCTGCTATGAATTTAGAGGCCAATGACAGAGCACAGAAATTGAAGTCAAATTTTATACAAAAAAATATTCCTGCTGCATAATGGAAGACGAAACGTATGTTCTGGCAGATTTTTCGCAGCTTTTGAAGAAAAGTTTAGGAGCCAAAAGGAGACAAAATTTCCCAAAAATATCTTGGTATTGCAAGCAATATGCAGTTGCGGCAAAAAAGCCAAACATTTGTTACATAGGGCTCTATAAATACCGAAATTTACATCAAGGAATGTTTACAAAAAAGGATGCTTCCATTCATAAGACTTCTTAGTGTGTCCACTTATTTCTGGCCTGATTTCGCATCTGCCACTATGGTAAGAAAGTTCTTGACTGGTACAAGAACAATAATGTGGTATTTGTACCAAGAGAGACAATTCCTCCAAACAGCCTGGAGCTGAGTCCAGTGGAGAGATATTGGGCTCTTGTTAAAAGAGAATTGTAGAGCAGAAAAAAGGTGTCCAAAAGTATGGTAGATTTTAAACGGAGATGGACAAATTGTTCGAACAAAGTGACATAAAGCACTATAAAACCATAATGGAAGGGTTTTCGAAAAAGGTTAAAAATTTCATCATTAGTGATTAGAACTATAAAAATATTTTTTTTTGTAAATTGTAACAATAATTTCAATCAAATAAAAACAGATTCAAAACTGTAAGTTTAGTGGTTTAATTTTTATTAACATATTTGTATGTTAAAAAATTTTTTAATCTCAGTCGTTATGTAGTGAGAACTCATAAATATAATAACGTGGTATTCTTGTTTTAGCTTTTATTTTTATTGGCCATTTTTAGCTTTGACATTTTCCTATTTTTCTGGCAACATTGGATACCGAGCCAACAGAACTGCTCATCTTTTGAGGCCAAGAACGAATCAAGAATACTCTGTTCCAAAGTGAAGCGTATCGTAGTGAGAGCGTTCGATCGAAACAAATAGTATTCGGACGGTGCACGGTCTAGACTATAAAGCGGGTGAGGCAAAACTTCCCAAACACTTCATTGTAAATAGGTTTGAACAGGTATTGCAACATGCGTTTTCATGACTGGCCGCATATTCTTGTCGTTTTTCGGCCAATTCTCGCTTCAAACGAATAAGTTGCATTCGGTACAAGTTCCCTGTGATGGTCTGGTCATATTTCAGATTCTCATAATATATAGAACTCTTTTGCTCCCACCAAATACTGGTTGGCCGGGCGTCACATACTATCTCTAACGCTTCGGATTATTGTAATGAATCCATTTTTCATCGCACGTATAGTACCCAACTTCCCTGCTTTTGGATGAATCCTTACACTATAATGTTCAATATCTAAGTGAGAATAATAAACAAAAAATACGCCATCTTTTGTAAATCCCAATGGTAAAATATCTTCCGCAAAAATATTTTTTTAAAGGAAGTTGTAAGATTTTTAAAAAATTCTTTCACGAGTGGAGGGTTAGCTAGTTATATATAAAGAAGATTAACAATAATTTGTATGTACTTACATTATAATTATTTTACTTCCCATCATTTAAAATCTTTAACAAAAATTTATTGGGAGTACTTCCCCTCCACCAAACACTTTTTTTTCGTTTTCTTCTTTTGCAAAAAGCACTTTGTTAGACCAATGGTAAAGACATTTAATTGATTAATTTATGATGCGGCATATACAATAATAATAATAATAGTTATGGTGGCATACGACGATGACTTTATGCTTTCAGGGCCAAATAAGAAGTGTTGCAAATCGAAATGAAACCAAAACAAAACTCTGAAAATAAAGATAGTAACTAAATGTAGTTTTTAGAAAAGAAGAACGTTTGTCTTGTTGTCTAACACCATCGATAATATTGTAATATATAGAGTATTGAATAATGTTAATACACACACTACGTCATGTGAAATTGGCAATGGTCAATTGGCAATTGGATTTGTAATGTAAAATAAAATTATTCATTGTTTCTCTATTATCTTAGATAATTTAGATTTAAATAACTTTAAGCAACAACCAGAACTTCGAATTTATTATTAATTAAATTTAAGATTTAACAAAATCTTAATTCAGATTTATTCCACTGTGCCGAATATTGAATACACCCAGAGAGAAAATATAGTTGAACATGTTCATGGATCGATCATCACAAAAGTTGGTAGTAAGATTTAGGTTCAAATAAAACTTGCTTATGTCATGTAAACTTGTTATGTCATTGTAATTCATACATTGTTAAATTAATTCATGGTAGAAAACAAACGTTTCCGACAATCTATCGATCTTTACCCGTTCCAAATTTGGTATAACTTGATATGCAGATTTTTTGTAGTCATACATAATTTGATGTTGCTTAAACATTTTAAATTCGCTTTAGTTTGTCTTTTATCTCCGAAAATAGCCGAAAATACAAATTGATACAATAAAATGTTCCTTAAAAATAAGTATCTTATTATTTTGAATAGAGTACTTCCAATTCGTTATCCAACTTACAAAACACCTTTACTTGTCTTTTCAATTTTGCATAAATTGTTCTTGTTGTCTGTCTGTTTGTCTGTCGTTTGGTGTCGTTGTGACTATTTTTCTATATAGTTGTCGAACATGACCAGTGGTTAGTTCGGTAGATTGGTATTGAGTGGAATTGAGTGTCATGTTTATGTTGTTGCATTTTAATGGCCAATTACTCACTCACTTTCGGCCACCATGGCAGTATTGTGTGCAATTCTTTTTTCCCAAAACATTTTCATCTTCTCCTACTGCTGCGAATATGGCCAAACTCGTAAATGTCTAATAGTTTGGATTTGGAAAATAAATGGCTACTAGTAGATCAATGTGACACCTGATCATTAAAAAACTATAAAATAATAAATGTTCTGAACTCAAAGAATAGAAACAATTGCTGGTTGCTGGTAACATGTAACAAACAAACAATCCTTAAGTTAAAACAAAACAAACAACAAAAAAAAAAAAACATTAAAATAATAGTATTTAGATATAGATTTTTTAATATTTTTGCGAATGCTATTGTGTTGATTTTTTAAATATTGCGAATACGTATATATATATTGTTAGACTTACATATGTACAGATTGTGGTGTTTAATCGCTTGAGAATGTCGCGTTACCATTAATTGTAAGTGTGTATGGCTTTTTTGTTTTTCGTTTAAATAATGAACCCATTTAAGGAACATACAAGGTTAAATCTTTTTATTTAGTTATTTTATTATCATCATCTTTTTTTTTCTTCTCTCCATTAGCCATTATGTAGCTTGCATAGATTTGTGGTGATTCAATTATAATGGTATGACTAACCCTAAATGTTGGCCCCCATTTTGGTTTATATTTAAGATAGTATTCGCAATTATGCACAGTGGAGTTTATGAATATAAAAGATACTCATAAAAGATACACGGTTTAGTTTCATACAAAAATCTATACAAAATTCTATACAAAAATTTTAAAACCAAAATTATTAGTCAACATGTGACTCAGTGTTTTTAAATATATATGTGTTTGAGGACAAAATATCTTGGAGAATATTTGAAACTGAATTATAGATTAAGGATTGAGATCGAAAAATTCTTAACATACATATATGTTAATAAAACTGAAACCGCAAAATTTACAGTTTTGATTTTTTTAATTTGACTGAAATTATTATTATAATTTACCAACAAATATATATTTTTATAGTTCTAATCACTAGTGATGAAATTTTAAACCTTTTTCGGAAACCCTTCCATTAAGGTTTTTATAGTGCTTTCTGTCACTTTGTTCGAACAGGTAGTCAATATCCATTTAAAATCTACCACACTTTTGAACACCTTTTTTGTGCTCTTCAATTCTTTTTTAACAAGAGCCCAATATCTCTCCACTGGCCTTAGCTCCAGTCGGTTTGGAGGATTGGCCTCTCTTGGTACAAATACCACATTATTTTTCTTTTACCACTCAAGACCTTACTTACCACAGTGATGGATGCCAAATCAGACCAAAAATAAGTGGACACATTAAGAAGTCTTATGAATGGAAGCATCCTCTTTTGTAAACATTCCTTTATGTTAATTTCGGTATAGAGCCCTTTGTAACAAATGTTTGGCTTCTTTTGCCGCAACTGCGTATTGCTTGCCATACCAAGAACTTTTTGGAAAATTTTCTGCTTTTGAGTCCTAAACCTTTCTACAACATTCCTTCGAGCATCGAGCTGTGAAAAATTGCCCATACGTACGTTTCGTCATCCATTATGCAGCAGGTATATTTTTTGTATAAAATTTGACTTCAATTTCCGTGCTCTGTTTTTGGCCTCTAAATTTTTAGCAGAATTCCTGTCAGGAACTTGTTGACTCTTGTATGTTTTTAAACCAGCATTGGCTTTAACTTTTCGTACCAAATAGTCCGAGTACTTAGCTAACCGGATCTGTTGAAAGATCTTTTGAAAATACTTTTTATTTATTGGCTTTAGAAACCTCATGTGGACCATACCTTCTACATGAACCAGGTTTTCTATCAACGGACAAGATCTCCCAATACTGTTGAATAACATTTGAGACAGTTTGACGGCAGACCTTTGATTGTTTGGCCTACTTTTTGTAGGACCAAGTTGGGTTTTGTTGAAAATATTTAATAATTTTAGTACGCACTTTTTTCTGGTCACGCATTATAATCAGATTAACAACAAGTGAACATTATTGACGTTAAACATAATAACTAACATGCTTTATAAAGGTAACTTGATCAAAACAAAAACAAAATAATACATGGGTTAAAAGTTTTTGTGAAAAATGTGTGTTAAGAATTTTTCGATCTCAGTCCTCATACCTGAAAAATTTTAAATCAATAATACTTCAGTTCTTAAGGTTATGATAATTTAAAAGTGAAAAAAAAAAAAAAATAAAAATATGCTTTGAATATACCAGGGTATATTCTCCATAAGTGGTAAGGGTATGTATAAGTTTATCATTCCACATTTTTCATTTGCGACATATAATCATTTCCGTCCGTCTTTTGAAATTAACTTTCCGAAGCTCCCAAAAGACTTACAAATGTGTAAAACGAAAAATGATTTCTAGATTTTTTGGGGCCTTTTTTCATTTGTTCTTTGGGGCGATTTTACATTTAGTGAGAAATTAAAAAATGCCCCAAAATAAACAAATTAAAAAAGGCCCCAAACACTTTTTTAATTTTACTTTAGGGCTATTTTTTTTCATATTTTGTAGTTTTTATTCATTATTCTTCGGTAGGTTGACCAAGGTTAACAAAGCCTTCACTGAAACGGATTTCGGTTCTAAAAATGATTCTACCGTTAAAAATATCCAATATTTCAATGAAGATTATTTACAACAACACTTTGTTACGAAACAACCGAGATTTATTTGCTTTCAAAGAATAGTTGTTCCACATTCATAACAGCAAACCAAAATTCTTAGTCTGTCCTTACAAAGCCTTTTTGTATTTTTATGGCTCTAGATATTAAAGCAATTCTATTAAATGGAATGTGTTTTAACCTCTGGTCGAGTAATCAACAATTAAACTCCTTTTTCACAAGGGGATAAACATCATTCTTTAGAGATAGATAAATATTTGAGCCATTCTTGATAGATTGATATAATTGTCAATATTAAAAACTTGATTGTTCGTTCGATTTTGTTTTATTTTTCTCAACATTCGTTAAATCGAGTACAAAATTGTTGAAACGTTCGTAATATAAGATAGTTAATGTTAAAAATGTGGTTGTACTTTATATCGGATTTTCGTTAAAGTGAGATTCGTTATACCGGGATTTGCCTGTAATTCATATTGACTACCTTGAAAAGGGTAAAACAATCAATGGGGAATATTATGCCAACTTATTGGTTGATTTAATGAGGATTTAAAAAAAAAAAAAAAAATGCCAGGACAGTGCAATGGTCCACACATGTTCAGTTTCCATATCAAAAATTAATGAATTAGGCTACCAATTGTTCACTCATCTGCTCTATTCTCCGGATTTAGCTCCGAATGACAATTTATTATTTCCGAACCTGAATAAATGGCTTGGCAGCAAAAGATTTGACTCCAACGATGAAATCATCTCACAAACAAATTCCATTTTTGATGACTTCGACAAATCCTACTTTTTGGAAGGGATTCAAAAATTTGGAGAAACGTTGGACAAAGTGTATAGAGCTCAAAGAAGGCTATGTTACAAAATAAAATGATTCTTTTTATTCAAATACCTGTGTTTCATTCAATAAGTCACGGACTTATTGACCTGCCCTCGTAGTTAAAATTTATATAATGAAAAAAATCTATTCACAATGATTTTGTTAATCCTTTTGTAACATATCGAATTATCGGTCGTAGAACCTAAAAGTATATATTGTTTGGGTACTTATAAAATTCTAAGACGATCTAGCTATGTAGGTCCATCTGTCTGACCGCCTGTTGTTGGCACGATAGGGCTTAAGGGAAGGACTTAGGGCGATAATATTTGCCCCAAATATTTTCTATTTTTTAAAAATGTTTTGTATTGAAAATGGGCAAAATTGGTGAAGTAAAAAATTTTTTAATAATGTTTTGTTATTTCTAATAATATATTACAGATAATATCAAGAAATGTTGCACATATTCTTCTTATAATACAAACTCTGTTGAAAATGGTAAAATTCAGTCTATGATTTCTCCCAGCCGTATACAAATGTCTTTTCGATACATATGTAAATGCCAATATAATAGCAGTACCCATACCAAATTCAGCAATAATAAATTCCATGTAAAAAGAAAATACAAATATCGTAACCTGATGTTAAAATTTGACATAAATAATACTAATAAGTATATATAAAAATTGCCGTTCCGAATTTTATGTATAGCCTTCAATTACCGTTCACATGCTAAATTCACCTAAAAACCCACAATCGGTGCTCAATTTATGTATACAGTGGTGGCCATGAGGTTAGCACACTTCATACTTGCTGTTTTCTAAAGCAAATTATTTAATTTCATTGCAATTATAAACTAAAGTTTTTGGTAATTAGTGTTGTTTATGGTGTGATCAATAAGTCCCGTTACTTTTTTTTTGCATTCTATCGCTATTCTCTTTCAAATTTGCATTTTAGTGCAGTAATATGTAAAATAAGCTGGACACAATTTTAGCACATATAAGTATAATTAAATTTTTTAAAAGTTTTTTGAGGGTATAAATATTAATTGGTAAGTTTAGGTATTATTTAATCAATGAGGAAGACAAACTGACTTAATAAACATTATTTAGATATGGCTAAAAAAAAATGGTGTACAGAGGAACAACGAAAGATTATTCAACAAATGAACTCGAGAGGAACAAGTATAAGTGAGATTGCTTATACTTTGGAATGCTCCAGGAAGATGGTTTATAATGCATTAAGACATATTCAGAAATATAAAACATCTAAAAATGTTACACAGGCTCCTCGGCCCAGAAAAACTTCACGTAAAGAGGACTCTTTAATATACATAGCCTCTGTCGAAGATCCTGTTAAGAGCTCCACCGTAATCCAGAGAGAAATTTCAGGAAAATATGGTATCAACGTGTCCAGCAGAACGATAAGAAGAAGACTTAATGAAAAAAATTTACGTGGATGCATTTCTCAGCATAAGCCACATGTTTCAAAAAAGAACATACAAGCTCGGTTGTCCTTTGCTCGTGAGCATTTGGAAAAGCCGTTAATTTTTTGGAAAAATGTCCTTTGGAGTGATGAATCTAAATTTTGTAGATTCGGATCGGATGGTAAGAGGTATGTATGGCGTCCTCCGAACATGCAACATAATCCAAAGTACACCAGTAAAACAATAAAACACGGTGGGGGTAATGTGATGGTGTGGGCAGCATTTTCTGGGTATGGTGTTGGTCCTATAAAAAAGATTGATACTCGTATGGACCAGTATGTATACCAGAATATACTTCTAAATACAATGATACCTTATGCAGAGGACAACATGCCACTTAGGTGGCGATTTATGCAAGATAATGATCCAAAACACACCTCACGCTTAGTGAGGTGTTGCTTGGAATCGAACAATATCGACGTGTTAAAATGGCCAGCCCAATCTCCGGATCTCAATCCTATTGAGAACCTTTGGAATGATGTGGAGCAGCATGTAATAAGAGAAAAGCCTAAA
The DNA here is from genome assembly GCA_942486065.2 of Calliphora vomitoria. NCBI lineage: Eukaryota > Metazoa > Arthropoda > Insecta > Diptera > Calliphoridae > Calliphora > Calliphora vomitoria. The sequence continues at coordinate 107,243,384 of OW818030.2, read as the reverse complement.
AATTTGGCCGATTTATGGAAAGAAGTAGAAAAAGCTTGGAATGATATTTCAGTGGATCGCTGTATGGCCCTTGTAGAAAGTATGCCAAGGAGACTAGCAGCTGTGATCAAAAATAAAGGGTATCCAACTAAGTACTAAGTTTTTAGTGAAATAAGTTTTTTTTGTTTTGTTACTTTTTTAATATGAATAAACTTTTTTATTTTGTGCTAAAATACTGTCCAGTGTTTTTTTGAGGTTATTCTATTCTGGATAGAAAAACGCATCTTAGAAGGACAAGTAACACACATGCAAAAGATATCATAAAAAAATTAAGAAATATAGGAAATATTTGCGTTTAAAAATAGCAAGTAGCTAGTGTGCTAACCTCATGGCCACCACTGTATATGTAGATGGAGGATATCAATAAATTCAGCACTTCCGAATATAATAATCTAATTTGTTTGTTTTGTAATATAATTTTATTTGCAATTTCCACATTATTCAAGATCATATTTAAATAATAAGTAGTTGCATGTAATTAAAAACCCCAGTATTCTTGGCAACCCACTGTGCGATATACTTATTAAAATTAAATAACACAAACAATCTGAAAATTATGTACATATGAAGGTATGAGTCTATTTGTTTATTTACATTATTATACCAGTAATAAGCATAATCATCGTATTACAACAATTGAAAATGATCTTATTGGTTTAAACGTTTTAACAAATACGAGTGGATTTGTGTGTGACTGTATGTTTGTTTCTTTGTTTGGTTTAGAAAAATGCTTCCTGCTGCTGCCGTTGTAGTTAATACAGATATCAAAGTTCTACACCAACAGCAGCAACAATAACCATAACAATGAAAACAATAACAACCATTATAATTTGTTTAAAACAATACAAATTTACTCACACAAACAAATAAATATAAATAGATAATAAATATGAATTCGATTTCGCACTAAACTGTATACATAACTGTTCATCTCTTAAAAGTCCCAGCAGTTCTGGAGATTGACTTTAGGTACTATTTGGGGTCAATACTGGTTACTGAATTGACTCTGCAAAGAATACTCAGTAGCAATTGACTTTGCAATATATTATTTCTGGCGAGGTGAATATATACTGCTTAAATTAATATGTAAAAATGTGTATTAGCAGTTTATATAGACCAAGCGAGTAGTTTACAAGTTAACTCGTGTTTTGTTACAGTAACTCTCTTGAAATATAAAAACTTGTAGTAAAACATACTATAATCTAAATTACTTAGGCACACTCACTAAAAGTTGACTATACACCAGATTACTTGCGATGTGTAAAGTAATGTATAGACTTATCTTTGTATTACAAAGGACCCATACATATGACTAACTACTTATAAGTAACATTAGCAAAAAATTACTGTCTAAGAGAAATACAATTGCCACTAATAAAACTGAAAGGGAACGAAACATATTTGTCTGAGTATTAGTGATTTTAATAACAACAATTGCATGTAGTAACGGTGATTTTTTTTTTGTTATTGTTTTCGGAATTTACGATTGTTTCATGATTTTCGCTCGTTTCGTTTTTTTGTAGCCAATATTGTTGTTATTATTGCATTTAAGGTGCGCTTCATTAAATTGTAGTTGTTGTTTTTTTTGTAGTTGTTGTTGTTGCCGTCGTCGTTTATTTCTTTCTCTTCGTTTTAAATTAAAATCATTTGAAAATTTATGACTTCAGCTTATATGTAGTGCTATTTTAATTAAAATAATTTATTATTTTATTATTCTTTCGTTTTTATTTTTTTCTCTTAGCCGCATCTAATTGCAATTTTGTTTTTGAGCTGTTGTTCTTTTTTGTTTTGTTTTATACATCGCGAATGTATTCGATTGTATTTGCAACTTTAATAAAATGTCATTTTTATTGGTGTTCGAAATTTTTTTATTGTTTTTTATTTAAAAAAAAATCGGTTTTACCCAATTTAATTGGATTAGAATGGATGGCTGCAGAAGTGCTGATGAGACAACTAATTAAACTTCATAAAGTTTGTTTGAAGATTAATTGAGCCAAAGGCTCCAGATACAGTGGGTAATAAAAATGTGATATGTTTCTGGGTAAGGGATATGTTTAAGAAATATATAGAAATGAGTTGATTATTTTAAAAATGTAAACTTTGAGATTTAAAAGATAGAATTATGAAATTTTATGATTTATTTTCTGATATTGGGTGTATAACTTCAAATTTTTTGCTTTTATTTTGAAACAAATGTATAATATAAATTTATTCAAAATATTGGCCATTGTTAGCTATGATCTTTCCAATCTTTCTGGCAACATATGGATTCCGAGCCAAAAGAACTGTACCGCAATTCTTTAACTTTTTATACTTTCCTACCGATGGCGTTAAGTAACGAAAAATATCGGTTGCTTTAACGAATTTAATATTCACTGTTTGAAGTTAACGATTTCTCGTTATGGCTTAACTAGAACATTTTATTCTTCAGAATTGCGGTACTGCTCCTTTTTTTGAGGTCAAGAACGAATCAAGCCAATATCGAATACTATGTTCCAAAGTGAAGCGTATCCCAGAGAGAGCGCTCTGAATCGACAGTATTCCGACGGGACAAGCTCCCAATCACTTCATTATAAATAGTTTTTAACAGGTATTCCAAAATGTGGGAGAGCATTATCATGATTGAATATTACGGTTTCCAATGCTCGCTTTAAACGAATCAGTTGCGTTCAGTACAGGTTCCCTGTGATGGTCAGCTTTCATCAGCTCATAATAGACATGACCCTTTTGCTCTCACCAAATAGGTGGCTTAGGTGTCGATTCGGCTGGTTGGCCGGGCTTCACACACGTCTCATAAGCTTCGTGACCTTTGGGTCAATATAAGGAACATAAGAATTCATTTTAGATGTATGGTTCCTTGGGCAAAGTTCCTTTTTTTGATCCTCAGAGTACGATTTTTCTTGTCACTTGGGCGATTTTTAAATCGATCCGCCCTAATTTATACCCTTCAAAATGCAATACATATTAGTTATTAAAAATAAAACCGCGTTCAAAAGATACCCCATTCATTGTGAATCCTGCATTTTTAAGTCGTACACCCAATACAAAATTATACTGGGTTATTTATCGATGTCGGAAAATGTTCATATTTCATATTGAAACATTTATTTATAAATGAAATAAAAATCAATTTTTAATTTAATTTGTTTCTCTTACATTTAATTTTGGAATTTTTTGGAAAGTATTTGAATCAAAACTGAATACTATAAATAAAATGTGTAACCTCTAGACGTTAACCGATTTCGCTCAAATTTTCAGCACTTGGTTGTTAGATTTCGGATAGTTAGTCTTTATACTAAAGACAGTGTCTTTATACTAAAGACAGTGTCTTTATACTAAAGACAGTGTCTTTATACTAAAGACAGTGTCTTTATACTAAAGACAGTGTCTTTATACTAAAGACAGTGTCTTTATACTAAAGACAGTGTCTTTATACTAAAGACAGTGTCTTTATACTAAAGACAGTGTCTTTATACTAAAGACAGTGTCTTTATACTAAAGACAGTGTCTTTATACTAAAGACAGTGTCTTTATACTAAAGACAGTGTCTTTATACTAAAGACAGTGTCTTTATATTAAAGACAGTGTCTTTATACTAAAGACAGTGTCTTTATACTAAAGACAGTGTCTTTATACTAAAGACAGTGTCTTTATACTAAAGACAGTGTCTTTATACTAAAGACAGTGTCTTTATACTAAAGACAGTGTCTTTATACTAAAGACAGTGTCTTTATACTAAAGACAGTGTCTTTATACTAAATACAGTGTATACTAAAGACAGTGTCTTTATACTAAAGACAGTGTCATTATACTAAAGACAGTGTCTTTATACTAAAGACAGTGTATTTATACTAAATGATTTTTATTTACTTCGGTCATAACACCACCATGACTTTTTAAAATAAATGTTCTTAAGCTTTTATATATATTTATGAAACTTATCTTCAAAATTTCAAATATTTTATAATAGACCATATGAGCTTTATGCCCAATGTGCGGTGTAGTATAAAACAAATCGATAGATTCCTACAAAATATGTAAAATCATCTTTTGATTAAATTTGTTTCTTTTAATTGTACATAAATCTGTATAAATGACATCTTACATCATATTAAAAATAATAAAATATGTTAGAAAAAAAACAACAATTATATATTAAAAACAAATAAAAAAGGTGAGTAATTAAAATTGGCTAAATGAAAATATTACATACATAAACTTAAGTACAAGTAACATACAAATAAATTTAAAACCACATGTTAATAATTTCTTGAAATCCGCAACGTAAATTATGTTAACCCACTAGGGGGCCAAATTTGAATTTATTAAATTTAAAAATTAAAAAACAATGTTACTGCTGTACAGCAAAAGATAATTGTGGTTAAGCAGAGCTGCTGAATGTAAAAAAAATTTAATAATTATGTGTCTTAAAAGCTTTTCATTTATTTGAAATGGAATATATTTGAAAATTTTAAAGAAATATTTTTCAGATTTTTACCAATTTTCAAAAGCAAGGTTTGCTAACGCTTCGAAACGATAACGATAATTTAGATGTTTTCGGTAACGTCATTTTAGTGATATATTCTTACTTGCACCCTATATTCGAGGTATTTTAACAATGATGAACATTTGATCGAAATTTTGGTTTGAATTGGAATTTTGCAAATGGACAAAATTGTATATATAATTGATAAAAACTGAATATTTAGTTACTCAAAATGTAAATATTATAAATGTTAAAGAATTTTGTTTTTGAATACATAAGTAGAGTAATTGCTTCCATATCAACATTAATTGAAACTTATTTAAATTTCTGATAAAACGTTTAATTAAAATTATACAATATAATTTTGCCTATGTGTGTAGATATTTTTGAAATGATAAGTTATTATGTTTAAAAGTTTTATGAAAATTGTCAACCATAAACCACAAACTTTCAAGGGTTAATTAATGCTAATACCGATACAAACAATTAATTTATTTTATTTCTTAGTGTCGGCATCTAAGTTCTTGATGTTTGTGGTTGGTTGCATGAGAAAAAGAAACAAATTAAACTGGCATCCAGGTAACAACAAAGAGACAGACAACCTGTTAAGTGCAGGGAAATTCCAAAAATATTAAAAACTAATCAGCGAAGATGCCTTGCAAACGACCGTACTAAATGCTTTTGCAAACAAATCACATTTGTTAGAAACAAATAACAATTGTTTGTTACTTGTATTGTTTGTTGTATTTGGCTGAACGCTCCTTAATCATAACATTGTTGTTATCTCTTTTTTAGATGAGACATGCTGGTATAAATTTTATTAATAATATTTGGTTAAATTCAAGGGACTACATTGCATTGTAAAAACTAAAATATTGTTAACAGAAATTATGTTTAAATTTCTTAATTGTCTGCAAAAATATGAAATTCGTGTATTGAAAAATTTCTTGCATGTATTTGGCCAGGATTTTTTCTTTTTAAAAAAATGTATGATGTAATAATGTCGGGGATGGTGTTTCGTGTTGATGTTATAAGTCTAGCATCATGTTTTTCTTTATGTTTTAGATGTCTTGTTGGTCTGTAAGTGTGTCGTTTGCTATTAGTTAATAATGTAATAACAACTTAGCAGAACAATAATAACTATTTAAAAAAAAAAAAAAAAAACAAGAAAAACTTTTACAAAAAGTAGCCAACCTTTTAAATTTGTGTAGCGGGCAAATCAGTGGTCGTCACAAACAGAACCTGCCACGTTGTATTGTAATGTTGCATAAAATGAATTTTAAGACTGTGTTTTTATGAACAACCTGCAATTTGATTTCCCTTCGATACTCAGCAGTGAAGCAAGTAGTCAATGTATCCCTTACAGACAGTAAGTAATCGTCACAAATGTCTTATCACTTGGTTGACTCCAATTTATATATTTTGGTCATTTAACAGGTGTGTGCTCTTTATAGTACAGAGAGAAGACAATTGGGTACTTTATACGTCCCATGTAATCTAGCATGAAGACAATTGTCACTAAAGTGTCTCTTAGTAATCTGCAGTGTAATCACTATAATCATTTTGTGAGTAATTCGTTTAAACTGGTTTTATACAAATTGTGTTGATATAATTCTCATACAGTTAATTTTTATTTTTGCTTAAGTATATTGATATCCCATGTAACATGCATGAAGTCAATAGTCACTTTAGTATCTCTTAGTAACCTATAGTGAAGTCTCTTTAAATGTTTATTTTGTACTGCACTTTAGAAAGTAGTTATTTTACCGACCAGAAGCAATCCATTGGAGAGTTGTCGAAGAAAGGTTTGTTTACATGCAATCGTTTATTCTACTGCCCATGATATGTCTTTTTAGCTGACTCTTTGAGGTCAATTAGCACCCGTACATGTTAAAATAACTAGTTATGTAGCTGATTAAGTTAGCAGTTAGGTAGCTAGTAAGGTAACTGACACTATTTAATTTATGTGAATCCAATGCGTTGACTACTTTGGACCAGCTGTTAGACAGTCTCATTGAAGTCAAAAAGGGTCATGCTTAGGACATGCCTGTATTAAAATAAATAGTTACGTAACTATTGAAGTAACTAGTTCCCACCCTACATAATGAATAAAATCACTAGTTCGGGACAGCCTCCTAGAACTGCTGGGTAGTTTTAAGAAGACTCGCTCACATTCGTGATGCGTATATCTAAATAGTTGAACTCGTTATGATATAAGTGCCAACCACTGGTGTATAATCTAGTCGTCGTGGTGGTAATAATAAAGCTACAAAAAAAGAGTGACCTGGAGGGGTATTACCTTATTGCCAATGATTAAAAAAGTACTTGCGCATATCCTTAATGACAGATTATCCTCCTCGCTGTTTCCCAACTTCGATCTGAGCAGGCTGGTTTTAGGGCTCGCCACGACGGTTCATGCGAACAGCCTTAGTATTATTGTCGAATAATAGATGGAATGGTGGTCCCCCTATATTGCATATTTATAGACTTTGCTAAAGTCTTTGATACCCTTCACCATCAGGCTATTTAGCATCGGGCAAAAGTGCAAAGTGCCTTATACCGGGATTCAACATGTACAGTGCTACATGAAGATCCTTTAGAGTTAAAGCAGGTGTACAACAAGTCTGTGTTTTATCTCTATTGTTGTTCAATATAGTACTTGACGTTATAATTTAAGGCATCACATGGGGCTTAACTGGACACCTCGAAGATCTCGATTATGTCGACGACATATGTTTCCTAGCCCACACAGTCGACGATAAGGCAGCCAAACTAGGGAAATACAGACCCCGGCAAGTGATGCTGGTTTACATAGCAAAGACCTTGTGTTTAAATAGGACCAACTCCCAAAAGTTCGAAATATACAACGTTGATCTTGAAGATGTACATCGTTTATATAGCTGGGTTGTGTCATATCAGCATCAGGCGTCTCGACTATATTAGTCCCCTTTTACAATGCAGAAATTGAAAAGCAGACATTTTTCTCATTCTCTTTTGAATTTGCCTAAACCTTTTACAATCGCGAAATTAATAGACAGACAGAAATTTTTCGTTTCCGTTTTTCGTTTTTTTCGCTGTGTGAATATTTACATTGTCAAATGCATTTAAACATTGATGTGAGAAAAATGATATGAAGCAACAACATGAAAATTGCCAAGAGTAGAAAAGAGAAACAAAAAATATCTAGTACAGATAGTCGTGTACTACACACTCTACCTCTTCAACCCCTCGCCATCAAACTTCGTCTGTCTGCCTTTCAATTCCTGCATTGTAAAACGGGCCTTACAAATCGCATCAAAAAGGCAAACCAAGAATTTGGGGCACTGCCAAAAGTATGGAAATCACCCCAAATTCATCTGAGGACCAATATCCACCTGTTTTCATCTAGAGTGCGTTCCGTCCTGTCGTTAGACTGTGAATCCAGGAACACCACATCTAACGACTTGCAATCCTTACAGGTATTTATTAATCGCTCGTTACGAAAACTGCTCTAGATCTTTTGAGCAAATGTTATTTCAAACAGAGACCTGTGAGAAAGAGCAGGTGAAACATCAAAGCGTATCCAGATCATCAATCATAAATGGAGTTGGTTTGGCCATATTCTAAGATGCACCAACGACAACGTAGCCAATATGGCAATTGAATAGAACCCCTATATATTTGAAGTTTGTTGATTATTCTTCGAAATATTAAGAATTTTTTAATAAGAGCCTGGCTCACTAAATGCGAACATTTTCCTTCTTATTTTATATTGAAAACAACAAATAAATTTGAATTTTTTTATTGTTTTCAATATAAAATAAGAAAGAAAATGTTCGTTCGCACTTTGTGAGCCAGGCCCTAAATGACAGATCCCCTCATCCCATTTTGAATTTTGTATGTGTTGTTAACCATTCAGTGGCTTATAATAAAGAAAATGGAAGATATCCTTGTTTTTTTGTATTCATATCCTGTGTACAAAATAAAATGTTTTTAGGATACTAGAATACAAAAGCATTACTTTGAAACCAACATGTAAAATAGGGAGAAGTGGTTTAAAAATTGTATGTATACAATGGAAATTGAGCGATTTTATATTGTTCTTAGTGTGGAATTAGAAGCTTGCGTATTAAAATGTGGATTCCGTTTCGCAAAGTTGTCTAAATTTCATATAAAAAATATTAAATTTGAACTTTGAGCCTTGATAAAAGACAAACTAAAGGGAATTAAAAATTTTAGAGCAACTTCAAAATGCGGGAAGACGATTTTGAATGTCCGAAATGCTGCTTGAACGCTGTAAAAGAAAATCATTTATGCATCGAAGGAAATTTGATCCATTACGATAACCTGATCGTATGTGAAGACCGGACAACCAGCCAAATCCACACCAATGCCAAATATCCATGGCGCTAAGGTAATGCTCTGTTTTTGGGACATATCTATTATGAACTGCTGAAAACTGGCCAGACCATAACAGAGAACCTGTACCGAACGCAACTGATTCGTTAGAAGCGATCAGACGCGGCATATGCGGTCAGACATGAGAGCGTAACGATCGACCACATGTTGCAATACCTGTTAAAAACTATTTAGAAAGATAGTCCAAAACTTGCCCCGACCGACTACTATTTGTTTCGATCGATGCATATCCCTCTCTCTGGGATACGTTTTACCTTAGAACAGAGTATATGAAATTGGCTTTATACGTTCTTGGGCTCAAAAGATGAGCAGTTCTTTTGCTGCGGAATCCATATACTGACAGAAAGATGTGAAAAGGTCATAGCTAACAATGGCCATACTTTGAATAAATGTTTCAAAAATTAAAAAAAATCTCGCATATTTAAGTTATATACCAATCTAACTTTATATACAATCTAACTTTAAATTACTACCCGGGCCTTAGTTTGCCCCACACAGCCTCTAGGATAATTTCAATACATTTTTGTTTAATTTAGTTTGCCTACTTTGGTATGAAATTATAAATTTGCTAATATTATACAAAAAAATATATATTTATATATTTTCTTCTTAAATGTATTCAATATGACTTTAAAAACTAAACGTCACTGTTTCATCTGTATTTTGTTTTTGTGTTATTTAATGTGGCTGCGGTTGCGCCCCCCAATTGTTAAGTTAATAGTCAGTCAAGACTTAAGCGGAATTTTCAAGTTGTTGGCTGCAGATTTTTACTTTTTGTATATGCTCGACAACATTAATGTTCCGAGGCGATGATCTGTGTTTGATTTAGTGTAAATAGAAAAACGTCAACGTTTAAACTGAAATAAAATTAAATAAATAAAATAATAAAACTAAAAAATCATTTTAGGTGTATTGGCAGGTACGGGTATAAATATATATTTTTTTTGTATTTCTTTTTAAGGCTTGTCTGCATAGTTTCGCTAAAAATATATATAAAAAAAACCAAGCAGAAGAAGAAGAAATAAAATTTAAACAATTCAAAGGCGTGATTAGACACGCTGCACATTTTGTTCCCTAAAATTTTATTTGTTGTATTTCTCATGCAGCTTAGATTTACAAATTTTTATTTATAAGCTAATATACTTATATTTGATTTTTATGTTGTTGCTTTTGTTTTTGTATCAGGTCGGGGGTATTTTCTAGTTTATTGTTGTTAAATATATATGAAATGGGTTTAGGGGATTGTACTCTGTCTCTGTGACAGTATTTGAAACAAACAAAATCGTTAGTTTTTAAGATAAACATTGACAACATCTTTGATCTATTGTGCTGATGGTTTAGTAAAATGTATTGTTTGAAGTTTGTTTTGGGGAGAAAAAGTAGATTCGTTAAAGTTTGTGACTATATTGTGACTATATTTCAATAATTTCCACAATCAGGAGATCTTTTGTTAGATATTTTCTCATTCCGTTTGTATCACATCGAAATATTCATCGCAGACCCACAAAAGTATATATATTATGGGCCCTTATGAAATTCTAAGACGATCAATGTCCGCCCGTCTGTCAAGTACTTTCTGTTAATAAAGTTTGTTTGGTATTGAAAAGGTCCATGATTTCACATAGCCCCCATACAAATGTTAAATTGGACATAAGCAAGTTTTATAGGAACCTAAATCTTTGTACTAACTTTTGTGAGTATCGGTGCATCATTAACCCTAACCTCCATATAACTCCTATATTAGAAAAATATTTTATTGTCACATATTGATGGTGGGTATACAAGAATCCACCTAAATAAATTTCAAATTCAAAATTCTGAAAAAATGTGGTACAATTTGTTACGGAAATATCTTATAAACATGTGTGTAATTATTTTCAAAATATCGTATACTTGTACATAGGGTTTTTATCCCGGTACAAATTTCCCGGGAATTTTATCAATTTTTCACTATCCGATTCCCGGGATTTTTTGTCGGAATCCCGGGAATTTAAAACTGATCAAAATACACACGAAACAAGTTGGAACGCTAATTTTCTCACCAAAAAATGTGAAAAGGTCTTTTTAAAGTTTTCGCTGTTTTTATTAATAGTTATTTAGGCTTTTTGGAATGTTAATCTAAGCAGACATAAAACGATGTCCGTTTTATAGACTTCGCCAAATGAAAATGTTGTGGATATTTCAAAGTGCTATGTTTCACTTACACCTAGAGAAAAATTATAGTTGTACATACATGTTTACTATAACCATTTAATTTTTTTTTAAATGTTTAACAATGTTATGGTCACTGTAATTATGTATATGATAAGTTACCATTCACATCATTGTCATATACAAATTTTTAAAAAAATGATGCAATGGTTATGGTAAACATGTACAAAGGGTTACAAAAACGTACGTTAAAATAATATTTTCATAAACAGAATGGATCGAAAGCACATTTTATTAAAAATTTCATAGATATTTAGAACTTATTCATGTGGTTCATTTTAATTAAATTTTTATACAAAAATGGAATTAACTAAATTTTAAAAAAGAAACACAAAATACACCAATCGGAAAAAAAGAAACACGAAATACACCAATCGGAAGATCATACTAACAAAAAATATTTAACCCTATTAAGACATTTTAGTGCTGTTTCGATAATAAAAGTGGAAAAATCAGCATTTAAATAGCGTTACAAGAAGAAATTATATAAATTTCAAGCAAGTTTCCCACCGCTTCGCAGTATTCTCTTCAAACTATTTTTATATTTTACATTTTTTTGTTTTCATTGGGTTAATTCAAATCTGAGAATCAAACAAATTCAAAAACTTTTAATAAAATAAAAAATGTTGTTACAAAAATCTCAAGAAACGAAATTGTATTGGGACAAAATTATCATTTTTATAATTTCTTTTCCTAAATTTACCGATGAACACGTACTGCATCCGCTTATCTAATAAAGCGATTTGTGTTTTGCAGGCATTTTATTACGCAAAATTCATTAGTCCTCTTGAACACCAACTAACAAATCAAACTAAATTGGTAAATTTCATGTATGATTTTTTATATTTTATGAAAAATTATTTGTGAAAAATTATATGGAAAATTTTATATCAGAAATTTTTAATCCTTATTTTGTAAATAATAGGACATTAAATGAAGACTTTATCTAGATGGTAATATAACATACAGAATGATTATACTTCTAAATTTATATATGAATTTTGGCTATAATATTCCTAATTTACATTATAAGTATATATTACGCGAACCGGGAATCGTACCCGGGAATATACCAAAAAAATTTCCCGTTTTGCGGGAATCCAAAAAAGTCGGAAAATTAAAAACCCTAATTGTACATCTACCTGAAAGAAAACTTAACATTTGTGTAAAATATAAATTGACTCAATTAAGGGATAAACCATAAACTCTCTAAAGACTTGGTTAATTTTAAAGAAAAATTTAAAATTTATCTAAAAATTTATGAAAAAAGCAAATCCATGATTTGGTGTATTTAAATTAAATATGTAATTTATATACACCAAAAGTTAATAAGATATCACACAGTAAATAAAGATAGACGACCAAGAAAATAAAAAAATTCTCAAAAATTGTGAACTAATGTTTAAGTACTATCTAAATTTTGAACTTAAGATTCTGATAAGAATTGAATTTTAGGTAATTTTTTAAAATGTTGTGGGATGAGTAACTTTGTCCGATCGTCCACTACACCCCATTCCAATTATGAACAAGTCAAGTCATTAAAACCTCAGCACTCATTATGTGATATTAAAAATGTTTTTTTTTTTCAAAATTTTTTATTTTTTTTTTTAAATTTTTTTTATTATTTTTCAAAAATAAAATTTTTTTTTTAAATTTTTTATTTTTTATTAGTGAATAGTTTTTAAATTATATGTATGTAAGTCCGACTTACTATGACGTTATATACGTCAATGCAAAGGTATTTGAAATATCTATCATTAAATATACATATTGTATATATAGATAAAAAATAAGTTAAAAAATGTAGGTAGTCCTTCATTTTCCATATCTCAGCTATTTGTTGGCCGATTTTCTAGATTTTAAATAGCAACCGAACCGGGTCTATATCGGATATATTGATGTGCGAATCATGTATGTAAGTTATTTGGGGGCTACGGAAAGTTAATTTCAACATACAGAAGGAGAGTCGGACATGGGTATATTGACTCAAACAGAAGGGTGCTTGCTCTTTATGCTAATTTTGAAGACTAGTTCTGCAGACTGTCACAATTATGGTTCTACATATATTCGAAAATAACTATTTACTTTGTGTGGGATGTGCCACGCCCATTTATTTAACCATACACATTTTCAGTCAAGCTGCGCGCAATAGTATATAAGTAAATCCCGCGAAGTTTTGTAGCATTCACAATTACAGTTGGGAGGTACCACGCCCACATGAATACAAAAAGTAGCCAATTGTCCCTTCTAGCTATAGAGGAACATATACTAAAAATTTTATAAGGATTGGTGCAGTGGTTTATCATTCTATAAGGTACAAACAAACAGACCTACATTAATTTTTATATGTAGATTATATTCTTCTTAAAATTTCATCATTCGAAACCCGACCAGCCCATGGAATCTTTAGTATTCCACATTTCATAACCATATAATCATAAAATAAGTTATTTAACAAGTTTTTTTTTTATGAATCAGTGAACAAATTACGAATTAAATTTCTCCCCCCAACCAAAAATATCTTCTTTAAGAAGAGGTTAAAGTTGAATTTGTCAATGAATCTACTGTACGTGTTATTCCTTTTGACATTACACTATTCTATGATTTTCGTCTTCTTGGTATTGCCATCACAAACAACAGCTCAACTCACTCCATCATTATGTCAATTGATATTCCATGAAATTTAAATTTTTACATTAATCACCTGTTGAGCTCAAACTCTTATGGTAACCATAAGACTTTTCTGTTTGTCTGTCTTGCCTTGTCTTCTCTGCCATCTCACAAAACAGAAGCATGTTTTTGTAGTGTTTTTGTTTCTGTTTTTGTTGTTGTTGATTTCATTGCATCCTTGCATTTATTTAACAATTAAAATTTTCAACATTTAATCATTGTATTAATGTCACAAGTCACACATTGTTTATAATTTATTTAGATCATCAATAGAATAGATTTAAAATGTAGAAGAAAAAATCTAAAACATTGCGATCATTTAGCAGTTGTTGAAGATACTGTTGCGGTTGCCAATGCAATGTGTGTTTTTGTTGCTATTGGCCATATCAATATCTAATGGTTAACAAGCCATTAAAAGTGGTTCATCTGTTTTTTTTTTAGATTTTTTTTTTTAAATAAGAGTGCAACAGCCAATTGTCTAACGATCGATTTGATCATTTTAAAGGCAAATTATAATGATACTAACCTTCAACTGTCACTGTGAAGACAACATGTTTTTGTTGTTGTTGTTGTTGTTTTTTTTTCTGTAACAAATGGTCATCTTCTTGGCGTCTTTGAAAGTGTTGGCAAAAATAATAGATTTGAATTTTATGTTAAGATCTAAGTAATGGATGGACATTTTGGAATGTGTTCTAAAGTTAATCGATGGATAGTTGAATGTTTGAAATGTTATTTAGAGGGAGTGTATTGTGTAAGAATTAAGGTTGGACTCCAGAGGTAATTTACTTAGTTAATGTCAGTACTGTTATAAATTATAAAAATAGGCTGTATTTTATGCTGAAAAATTTACAGATTTTTGTACTTAGAATCGAAAATTAGGGGAGTGTGTTTATGATTTGATTTCAATAACTTATAGGTCATTTTGAAGGGTCCATATCAGACATTTATTCTCACTAAGTTATTGAACATTAAAGTGTAAACAACAAAGTTTTTTTGCTTCGAAAATTTCGAATTTTGTTTTGCTTTACTTCTTTAATTTTAAAATAACTGCCGCTGAAGCACACCGATTGCTCGCAGAAGCGAGAGATGGTTTGTGCGGTTCAGAAGTGGTGATTTTGACACGGAAGACAAAGATCGCCCAGGCCAGCCAAAAAAGTTTGAATACCAATAATTGAAGGAATTACTCCATGAATAGTGTTGGCAAGCTCAACAAGAGCTTCCAAAATTATTGGGAGCTACTCCAGAAGCAATTTTACAAAGTTTGCGAGAAGCGGTATTCATCCAAAAGTTGGGAAATTGGGTACCAAACGAATTAAAGCCGAGATACCTTGAAAGTCGATTTTCCTTGTTCGAAATGCTGGTTGAACGCTATAAAAGAAAATCATTTTTGCAGTGAGTCATGGCTTTCGATGAAACAAGGATCCATTACGATAACCTGAACCGAAATATATCGTTTGTTAAGACCGGCCAAAAAGCCGAATCGATACCAAAGCCAAATATCCAAGGTCAAATTTCCATAATATTCCATAATGACAACGATCGGCTACATGTTTTAATACCTGTTAAAAACTATTTAGAAAGAAGTGGCTGGGACGTTTTGCCTCACCCGCTTTATAATCCAGATCGTGCCCCATGCGACTACCATTTGTTTCGATCGATGCAGACGCTCTCTCTGGGATACGCAACACATCAGAACAGAGTATCCGAAATTTACTTGATTCGTTCTTGGCCTCAAAAGATGAGCAGTTCTTTTGGCGTGGAATCTATATGTTGCCAGAATGATGGGAAAAGGTCATAGCTAATAATACATTGAATACATTTGTATTGTACAAATGTTTCAAAATAATAGCTAAACATTTTAAAAACTCCCGCATTTAACTGCCAAACGAAGGGTTAACTGCCAAACGAACTGTCATACTGCGCTCACACTTTGTCAAATCATCATGATTGACGCTTGATCGATTTGCGCAACTTATACAAGACTAATTTATTGCAAAATTGTGTTCAGCGATGAGGTTAATTTTTGTCTTAATGGATCCTACAGGCTCCATTACATCCAGAAAAACGGACCGTTTGCTGTGGTTCACGCGCTGACGTTACGTTCAATGGAGATCGTTAGCGCAACATGATCAATTATTTTTTGTTTGAATATATGGATGACATTAATCCGGGCGATATGTGGTTTCAACAGGATACCGCTATGTGCCTTATGGCGAAAGCGACCATCTATTTATTGAAATCCATTAAGATTCCTTTATGTCTATGCAAACCTTCTAGTCGAAATACAGATCGAAAATTTGGTGTTTATTAACCCTTCACTATGAGTGGAATAAGTTTGTCATTCCGTTTGTAATTTCTAGGCATGTCCGTCTGTTCGTCTGTATGTTGAAATCAACTTTTCGTAGCCTCCAAATAACTTACAAACATAATTGATACTTCAATATATCGTGTATTCTCCCGGCTCGGTCGCT
Source organism: Calliphora vomitoria (assembly GCA_942486065.2). Taxonomy (NCBI): domain Eukaryota; kingdom Metazoa; phylum Arthropoda; class Insecta; order Diptera; family Calliphoridae; genus Calliphora; species Calliphora vomitoria. The sequence continues at coordinate 107,227,109 of OW818030.2, read as the reverse complement.
ATTTAATATATAAATGGCTGAGATATAAGGAAAAAACCGGGACAACCTCGATTTTTGGCCTATTTTTGATATATATCTGGATTACTAAGTCATTAATATAGACAATATGGATATCTAATGATAGATATTTCAAATTCCATTGCAACGATGTATATAAGGCTATAGTAATTTGGACCTACAGTGGGTCAAAATCGGGAAAAATAAATTGGAAAAAAATTAAAAAAACAATTTCGAAAAAAAAATTTTTAAAAACAATTTAGAAACATTTTGAAAAACAGTTTTGAAAAAAAATTTAATTTTGTTTACCTAAAAATATTTAAAAATTTTTATTTTAAAGTATAATTTGATGAAGGGTATATAAGATTCGGCACAGCCGAATATAGCTCTCTTACTTGTTTTTATTCAGAGTTGATTTTAAAGAATGTTTTTTTTCTGTTCCTGATACTAAATGATTGGATTAAAAATAAATTTATTCCTACTTAATCCATTTACAAGTACATGTACATATTTTATTTCCGTTTTTCAATATATGTATGCATTTTTAAAAATGACAAGCAATATTCATCAATATGTATTAATTTGAAAACATTGATTAACTTATTTCTCTAGAGCACCTGTTTTGAAAACAGTTTTACTTAATTGCAACAAACAACTAAATACTCGTACAAATACACATTGTATGAAGTTACAATAATTAATTGTATCAAGACGTCTGAACAATATTTATTTAATTATTTTTGTATTTATTTATTTTTTTTTTGTTCTTCAGCTCAGCACATAACGTAATAGATCATTTATGTTGTTGTAAATACATATAAAAAAATGTTTGTTTTAGTTAAAGATGAATTGAATTTGAAATGAGTATTTAATATATAAATTTTAATTAAATTGTGGAATCCTATAGAGAAAATATTTTATAGATGTTGATTGACATTGTGATATCAGCTGCATTAGAGTTAAGTTAGTGTGTAGGAGATGTGAATACATCGAGTACTCGAAAGACGACTGTAAGTAATGCAATGCAAAATGTTAATTTATAAATGTTTTAAATGTTTTTGGATATCAAACGTTTTCAATAATCTATTTGTATTTTCCACATTTTTCGTAAAGTAAGTATATATATTCTGGATTGTTATAGATAGCGGAGTTGGTATAGCGATGTTCGTCTGTCTGTTGTAATCAACTTTCCGAAGCCCCCAAAGAATTTAAAAAGATGAGGGACACATCAATATAACGGGCATAGTTCTGGTTAGGTTTCTATTTAAGATCAGGAAAACCGACCAGTAAATAGCTGAAATATGAGAAAAAAAATCACGACTACCTCCATTTGTTGACCTAGTTTTTCCTATATATCGATTACCAAGTCATAGACAAGTACATAGACAATATGGATATCAAATGAAAGACTGTTTCAATACCCTATCCAGCAATACATATCACGGAAATTCTGATTAACCATAGCGAAATTTCTGGAAAAAATTTCACAAACATTTTTGTTCAAACTTTGTTTATCTAAAAATAATTTTTTCACAAAAATTTGTTTTCAGCTTTAATTTAATTGTTTTCAGTTTTTTATTCTTAAAGTAAACTTTGGTGACGGGTATAAAGATTCAGCACAGACGAATATAACACTCTTACATTTTCCACTTTCGATCGGAATCGAATTCCATGTCAGAGGAATAAAATATAATATCCAAAGGGAATACCGAGATCTTAGTGTGTTTTCTTTGTTTTCTGTAAGTATAAATTATTTAATTCTATAAATTATTAGCAACTAATCCGACAAAGTGATTACATATAAACAATTGTGTTTAATTGAAACCAAGTAATGATAAATTTAAACATTTAATAACTAAAAATAGATGAGAGTAGAAAAAACAAACATATTTCTTGACAAAACTTTGTTAGTAACAAGTTATTTTATTAAATACGTACTCATAAATAGTAACTTCCTGGACAGACCTTAAATCTTAATCAAAGGTTCGAAAGAATTACTTCTTAATTCAGTTTTTCAAATCAAATTCAATTTTATCTCTTAATAATTCCATTAAAGAATTCATTACAAATTAATTCATAGTCTCTATACCTAATTACATACATATTGAACATATTAAATTCAATGCAACTTGTATATATGCACCAAATCAGGTACTTCTACAACACCTCACACATTTGTTCAATATAGGAAATGCTATACAATTTAAAATTTTAAACTTGCCGGGTGTTCAATAGGATAAAGGAAAATTTCATTTAATGGTACTCTTTTAATACATTAAATTAGTTAAAGCTTTTCAGTATAGAAATAGTCAAGAATAGGTGGCTCAATGGTAGTATGATACCAAAAAACTAAACCAAACTGAGGAGTACTTTTTCGTTCTTCAAAATGGTACTTTTTTGAATTTTCTATAATATTGAACCTAGAATCAAACATGACGGGCGTTCAAGTGTGGAAAATTTGTACTTTTTCTTCTAAATTACATTAAATTATTTTACTTATATGTATACATAAGGAGTGAGATCGTAAAATTCTTAACACACGTTTTTCGTGAAAACTTTTAACCCACGTATTATTTGATTTATTTTTTATCAAGTTACCTTTGTAAAGAATGTCAGTTATTATGTTTAATGTCAAAATATTCTTTTGTTGTTAATCTGATTAAAATACGTGACCACAAAAAAGTGCGTACTAAAATTATTAAATATTTTCAACAAAACCCAACTTGGTCCTACAAAAAGTTGGCCAAACAATCAAAGGTCTGCCGTCAAACTGTTTATAATGTTATTAAACAGTACCGGGAGAACTTGTCCGTTGATAGAAAACCTGGTTCAGGTAGAAGGAATGGTTCACACGATGTTTATTAAGCCAACAAAATTAAAAGCATTTTCAAAAGAGCTACCAACACATCCGGTAGGAAAGCAGCCCGGTTAGATCAGTGCTAGGACTATTTGGTACGAAAAGTTAAAGCCAATGCAGGTTCAAAAACATACAAGGCTCAAAAAGTTCCTGAAAGGACCGCTGCTAAAAATTTAGAGGCCAAAAACAGAGCATGGAAGTCATGTTTTATATAAAAATATTCCTGCTGCATAATGGATGACGAAACGTATGTTCTGGCAGATTTTTCGCAGCTTCCCGGTAAAAATTTGTATGTTGCTGATGCTCGAGGGAATGTTAAAGAAAAGTTCAGGACCCAAAAGCAGACAAAATTTCCCAATAAGTTCTTGGTATGGCAAGCAATATGCAGTTGCGGCAAAAAAGCCAAACATTTGTTACAAAGGGCTCTATAAATACCGAAATTTACATCAAGGAATGTTTACAAAGAAGGATGTTTCCATTCATAAGACTTCTTAATGTATCCATTTATTTTTGGCCTGATTTGGCATCTGTGGTATTTGTACCAAGAGAGGCAATTCCTTCAAACTGCCTGGAGCTGAGTCCAGTGGAGAGATATTGGGCTCTTATGAGCTCCCACCACGATACAAATTTATTTGAATATAATTTTACCGCCGTAATTGGGATAAAAAAGGTACCAAAAAGGGGATAAAATCGGGAAAATAAATTTTATTTGAAATTATTAGGCCAATTTTGATAATTTTTTTAACATTGGTTTGATACAAAAATTAACTAACAGGTTGTTATTTGGAACTCGAGTGCCAAGGTTTATATTGGGCCAAATCCGGGTAAACAGTTTGGTACTTTTATTAAAACATATTTTTTCTTGGACACATTAACACAGATTTTAATAGTTTGAGACATGTCTTTAGCATAAACAATTTTGGCAAAACGGAATATTTTTATATTTCAAACTTGAGGGGTGTTCAAGGAGGATAAGGGAAATTGGTACTTTTCTCCTAATGGTACTTTTTTAATATTTTATATTATTTCACTAATCGACATTAAAGTTAGCTGATATGTATCTGAGTGAAGTAAGTGTTAGGAATAGGGGATAATACTTAGGTACCAAAATGTGAGAACTGAATTATAGGTACTTTTGTATTGTTCTAATGGTACTTTTTGAATTTTCTATAACAATGGACTTAGAAACATGAAATTAAGCATATATGGTCCTAAGTGAGTGAGAATTCTAGGGGGAGACTTTTTGGTACTTTTGCTTTATTGGAATGGTACTTTTTGTAATTTCTCCAATAATGAACTTAGATGCATGAAATAAAGTTCATATGGACCCGAGTAAGTGGGATGGTACTTTTTGAATTTTCTATAATAATGAACCTAGAAATATGAAATTAAGCGTATATGGTGCTAAGTGAGTGAAATTCAAGCGGATACTTCATGGTACTTTTTCTTTATTCGAATGGTACTTTTATTAATTTTTTCTCCAATAAACCAAGAAACATGAAATAAAGCTTACATGGGCCCGAGTGAGGGGGAATCCACAAGTGGCTGCTTTTTGGTACTTTTTTATTCTTCTAATGGCACTTTTTGAATTTTCTATAACAATGGTCTTAGAAACATGAAATTAAGCATACATGGCCTAAGTCAGTGAGAATTCTATGAGGAGACTTTTTGGTAATTTTTCCTTATTCGATTGGCACTTTTTATAATTTCTTCACTAATGAACCTAGAAACATTAAATAAATGTTATATGGACCCGAGTGAGTGGGAATCCACAAATGGGGGACTTGTATTACTTTTTCTTTACTCTAATGGTACTTTTTGAATTTTCTATAATAATGGACGCAGAAACACGAAATAAAGCATATATGGTCATAAGTGAGAGAGAATTGAAGATGGGGACAATATGGTACTTTTTCTTTATTCTAAAGGTACTTTTCAAATGTTTTATAAAAATAGACCTAGAAACTTGAAATTAAGCATATATGGTCCTAAGTGACTTTGAATTCTAGGGGGAGACTTTTTGGTACTTTTTCTTTATTCGAATGGTACTTTTTGTAATAAATTAATAAACATGAAACTAGAGACATGTTATCCTGAATTAGTATTAATTCATTAATTCATTTAACATCTAAAAAAAACCCTTATACGGCCACACTTAACATTTACCAATTACTAATAAGGTAAAAAGGTATACAAAACCAAAACCCTCGTAACTTTGTAAATACTATGTTTATCGAGAAAATAAGGTTAATCTGTGATCACTTATATTTCTGACCAAAAATTGAATTTTAATAGAGAAATTCTATAAAAAACTAAAACCCTCTGTAACTTTGTAAATACTGCGTTTATCGAGTAAATAAGGTTAATCTGTGATCACTTATATTTCTGACCAAAAATTGAATTTTAATAGAGAAATTCTATATAAACTAAAACCCTCTGTAACTTTGTAAATACTGCGTTTATCGAGTAAATAAGGTTAATCTGTGATCACTTATATTTCTGACCAAAAATTGAATTTTAATAGAGAAATTCTATAAAAAACTTAAACCTTCTGTAACTTTGTAAATACTACGTTTATAGAGAAAATAAGGTTAATCTGTGATCACTTATATTTCTCACTAAAAACTGAATTTTAATAGAGAAATTCTATAAAAAACTTAAACCTTCTGTAACTTTGTAAATACTACGTTTATAGAGAAAATAAGGTTAATCTGTGATCACTTATATTTCTCACTAAAAACTGAATTTTAATAGAGAAATTCTATAAAAAAAACCCTGTTACTTTGGAAATACTGCGTTTATCGAGAAAATAAGGTTAATCTGTGATCACTTATATTTCTGACCAAAACTTGAATTTTAATAGAGAAATTCTATAAAAAACTAAAACCCTCTGTAACTTTGTAAATACTGCGTTTATCGAGAAAATAAGGTTAATCTGTGATCACTTATATATCTGACCAAAACTTGAATTTTAATAGAGAAATTCTATAAAAAACTAAAACCCTCTGTAACTTTGTAAATACTGCGTTTATCGAGTAAATAAGGTTAATCTGTGATCACTTATATTTCTCACCAAAAATTGAATTTTAATAGAGAAATTCTATAAAAAACTAAAACCCTCTGTAACTTTGTAAATACTGCGTTTATCGAGAAAATAAGGTTAATCTGTGATCACTTATATTTCTCACTAAAAACTGAAACCTTCTGTAACTTTGTAAATGCTGCGTTTATCGAGTAAATAAGGTTAATCTGTGATCACTTATATTTCTGACCAAAAATTGAATTTTAATATAAAAATTCTATAAAAAACTAAAACCCTCTGTAACTTTGTAAATACTGCGTTTATCGAGAAAATAAGGTTAATCTGTGATCACTTATATTTCTCACTAAAAACTGAATTTTAATAGAGAAATTCTATAAAAAACTTAAACCTTCTGTAACTTTGTAAATACTACGTTTATAGAGAAAATAAGGTTAATCTGTGATCACTTATATATCTGACCAAAACTTGAATTTTAATAGAGAAATTCTATAAAAACTAAAATCCTCTGTAACTTTGTAAATACTGCGTTTATCGAGTAAATAAGGTTAATCTGTGATCACTTATATTTCTCACTAAAAACTGAATTTTAATAGAGAAATTCTATATAAACTAAAACCCTCTGTAACTTTGTAAATTCTGCGTTTATCGAGAAAATAAGGCTAATCTGTGATCACTCATATTTCTTATTAAAAATTGAATTTTAGTAGAGAAATTCTATAAAAAGTAAAACCCTCTGTAACTTTGTAAATACTGCGTTTATCGAGAAAATAAGGTTAATCTGTGATCACTTATATTTCTCACTAAAAATTGAATTTTAATAGAGAAATTCTATAAAAAACTAAGACCCTCTGTAACTTTGTAAATACTGCGTTTATCGAGAAAATAAGGTTAATCTGTGATCACTTATATATCTGACCAAAACTTGAATTTTAATAGAGAAATTCTATAAAAAACTAAAACCCTCTGTAACTTTGTAAATACTGCGTTTATCGAGTAAATAAGGTTAATCTGTGATCACTTATATTTCTCACTAAAAACTGAATTTTAATAGAGAAATTCTATATAAACTAAAACCCTCTGTAACTTTGTAAATTCTGCGTTTATCGAGAAAATAAGGCTAATCTGTGATCACTCATATTTCTTATTAAAAATTGAATTTTAGTAGAGAAATTCTATAAAAACTAAAACCCTCTGTAACTTTGTAAATACTGCGTTTATCGAGAAAATAAGGTTAATCTGTGATCACTTATATTTCTGACCAAAAATTGAATTCTAATAGAGAAATTCTATAAAAAACTAAAACCCTCTATAACTTTGTAACAAGGTTAATCTGTGTTCACATATATTTATGATTAAAAATTGAATTTTAGTAGAGAAATTCTATAAAAACTAAAACCCTCTGTAACTTTGTAAATACTGCGTTTATCGAGAAAATAAGGTTAATCTGTGATCACATATATTTCTGACCAAAAATTGAATTTTAATAGAGAAATTCTATATAAAACTAAAACCCTCTGTAACTTTGTAAATACTGCGTTTATCGAGAAAATAAGGTTAATCTGTGATCACTTATATTTCTCACTAAAAACTGAATTTTAATAGAGAAATCCTATAAAAAACTTAAACCTTCTGTAACTTTGTAAATACTGCGTTTATCGAGTAAATAAGGTTAATCTGTGATCACTTATTTTTCTGACCAAAAATTGAATTTTAATAGAGAAATTCTATATAAAACTAAAACCCTCTGTAACTTTGTAAATACTGTGTTTATCGAGAAAATAAGGTTAATCTGTGATCACTTATATTTCCCACTAAAAATTGAATTTTAATAGAGAAATTCTATATAAACTAAAACTCTCTGTAACTTTGTAAATACTGCGTTTATCGAGAAAATAAGGTTAATCTGTGATCACTTATATTTCTGACCAAAAATTGAATTTTAATAGAGAAATTCTATAAAAAACTAAAACCCTCTGTAACTTTGTAAATACTGCGTTTATCGAGTAAATAAGGTTAATCTGTGATCACTTATATTTCTTATATAAAATTGAGTTTTAATAGAGAAATTCTATAAAAAACTAAAACCCTCTGTAACTTTGTAAATACTGCGTTTAACGAGAAAATAAGGTTAATCTGTGATCACTTATATCTCACTAAAAATTGAATTTTAATAGAGAAATTCTATAAAAACTAAAACCCTCTGTAACTTTGTAAATACTGCGTTTATCGAGAAAATAAGGTTAATCTGTGATTACTTATATTTCTCACTAAAAACTGAATTTTAATAGAGAAATTCTATATAAAACTAAAGCCCTCTGTAACTTTGTAAATACTGCGTTTATCGACAAAATAAGGTAAATCTGCGATCACTTATATTTCTGACCAAAAATTGAATTTTAATAGAGAAATTCTATAAAAAACTAAAACCCTCTGTAACTTTGTAAATACTGCGTTTATCGAGAAAATAAGGTTAATCTGTGATCACTTATATTTCTCACTAAAAATTGAATTTTAATAGAGAAATTCTATAAAAAACTAAAACCCTCTGTAACTTTGGAAATACTGCGTTTATCGAGTAAATAAGGTTAATCTGTGATCACTTATATATCTGACCAAAACTTGAATTTTAATAGAAAAATTCTATAAAAACTAAAACCCTCTGTAACTTTGTAAATACTGCGTTTATCGAGAAAATAAGGTTAATCTGTGATCACTTATATTTCCCACTAAAAACTGAATGTTAATAGAGAAATTCTATAAAAAACTAAAACCCTCTGTAACTTTGTAAATACTGCGTTTATCGAGAAAATAAGGTTAATCTGTGATCACTTATATTTCCCACTAAAAACTGAATTTTAATAGAGAAATTCTATAAAAAACTTAAACCTTCTGTAACTTTGTAAATACTGCGTTTATTGAGAAAATAATGTTAATCTGTGATCACTTATATTTCTGACCAAAAATTGAATTTTAATAGAGAAATTCTATAAAAAACTTAAACCTTCTGTAACTTTGTAAATACTACGTTTATAGAGAAAATAAGGTTAATCTGTGATCACTTATATTTCTCACTAAAAACTGAATTTTAATAGAGAAATTTGTAATGTAATGAAAATGTAATCATTTATCAGTAATATAAATTACCAACAATTGTAACACTTAAGTTTGGAATATTTTCCTAGAAATAATCAAAAGAAAATCTCACTATAAAGACAACACGATTAAGGACGCGGGAGCCTTAAAATCGCTAGCGATCAGCCGGGTATGGGGTGGTTCTTGTCCCCTTTCGTCCTGCCCCAATACAATTACAAAGTCTTTTATATAGACTCCCTAATTAAATGAAAAAAAGCTAAAAAAAAACTACGTTAAACAGGACCAGATAAACCATAGCGTACAATCAAAGCAAGCCCCAAACTATGGTTTGATGAGAATGACTCTAAAACAAGTTATTGAACACATATTTTCTTAAATTGATCTCTTAGATGTTCTGAGATCGGTGCATCGTTACCCACACCTACCTAATTCCTAAACAGCAGTAAATTTACAATCTTAGGAACCCACGATTAGCTACCCTAACGCTTTATCAAGCCATACAGGAAAGAAAAGTCTTCAATTTAGCAATTCATATTTCAGAATCTTAGAATTCAATATAAAAATTTATTATAAACATTTCAAACTATATGTATGTGAATGAAAAATTACATGATCTAGAATATATTTCCATAATTTAAATATTGAAATGATTTCCTAAATCTTATGTAAATAACAACAATGAAATATTAACAAGAAAAATATTAATTTTACGCTAGTAAAATTGATTAAATCTAATAAATTATAACAATAAAGTGCCAATTAAAAAGATTTCAAAATTCTAACAAGATAACTCGAAAATTATAAAACCGAATATATAAACGTTTTCCCGATACGATTACGGATCAAATATCACACCAATGTTTACGAATATAGTTAACAATGAATAAAGAATAAAAAGTACAACATAGCAAATAGTAACAATATAAAAAATTTCAATTAAATAAATTAACAAATAAGAAGAAAAAGCAGAATACTTATGTTTGTTCTTAATATTGCTCTAATGATGACGTCATATTTGCATGTACTTGTTTTTCCTTGATTCGTATTTTATAAATCAAATAATATGCAAAATCAAATCAAAATTTTAAATAAAGAAATTGTGTTTGTAACTCACCAACCATTTGAAGAAGAACGATGAGGCCTCAGCGAACTGCATTGGTTGAACTTAATGATGATGTTTTTGCTTATGCTTATTATGTTAATGATGATGATGTTCTTGCATATTCGTATGGAATTTTTGTTGTAATTTGTGATATTGTTTTTTTTAATTAGTTTTAGGTGTTATTCATTTTACTTATTGTTTTATATTTTTATAGATTTTAATTATATTTTATAGATTTAAGAAATTTTAGATTTTAACGCGCTAATGATAATTGGCACTTGAATTAAACAAAATTTACTTAAATATTAACTTACACTATTTATTTTCTTACACACATTTTCTTTTCATTTACATCATTTGTGCAATATTAATTTTAAGCTTTTGAAACTTTTCAAAATTTAATTTAAATTACTTTAAATCTTTAGCATTATCTAATTTCTTTACGATTTTCCAATTTTAAACTTAATTTACTTATTTTTTTCACTTTTCAAATTTTACTAATTACTTATCACTGATCAAATTAACTATTTATTTTCTTGTTTTCACTTATTGCATGTATCGTCTTGACTATTTGACATTTTTATCCTCTTTCTTTTATACGCATTTGCCTTCATCGATTATTATCAGACTTTATGATTTGTTCCATACGATACGGATGACATTAGACGAGGATCAGGATGACGTTGGATGAAAAGTATGATGACATTACTTGACGAGTGTTGGGTAAAGATTAGTTGGAGATGGTATGAAGATTTACAATTTTGAAAATCAAAGAAGCAGATATTATTGGGTTCCAAAATGATCTTCCATGAATTGAATTTACACACTTGTGGGCAAATGAAGATTTGCAATCTCTCATCCGAGTACTTTTATGGTCTTGGAATCGTTTCGATTAGAATTATGCGTAATAATTTCAATTAACCAAAAGACAAGACAGTAGGATGATGAAATGTGTGGTCTTTTTCTGAATCCACAGGGGCAACGTGTTCAGGGAGCTATGAAGCTTCGTTGAGATAAAGCTAATAAAAATTTCCATTGAATTTTAATAAAATTGGAAACTTTTTAAATATACTCACATTACCTTTTAATTTGTTTAAAATACTTTAAATTTTAACAGTTTTAAATTTACCACAAAATGATGACGTATTTATTTTCAGAATTTTTATATTACTATTTCAGAACACGTTTGTTCAGTTCAGAAGATTCAAGAAAAAGGAAGTTCAATATGGAGTTACTAACGATGAAATGTTCGTCGCTATACTTCGTATGGGCGTGGCTGCGAGTAGAATACTCGAAATAACCCTACTCAAGTAACGATTAAAATCAAGTACCAATCTACTACTATTATTTACATATTTTTCCCTTTTGAACCAACATTGGTAACATTACGATGAATTGTCAAACAATTATGATAATAGCAAATGTCATACAAAAGAAAATTTTAAAATATATAAAATAATCAGCAATAATCTATACAACAATGTCATTGATAGTATTTGTTGTAAAAATTAAATAAATAAATTATGTTCAAAATATATCAACAATGTTGTTGATATTTATAACAAAAAGGTTCAGGTCTTTACTAAGTTGACAAACTTTGATTTGTATGAATCTCGGATTCATAAGAGAATCTTTCGCAACATGTTGCTAAACTTAATAATAAAATCTCTTTAGGAATCTGATGATAATAACAATAATAACAGCATGCATAATAATAAAAAAAAATATAATAATTTGAAAAATTTTAACAACAATGAGAAATTTTAACAATAATATGGATTTTCATATTAAAATCAAAATCTTTAACAAATTTATAAAAAAATTTTTTAGATGGCAATCGTTTACTACAAAACTGGATAATATTGTCTTTTTAAGTAAAAATATTAGCCAGAGAAAAAACGATTTCTATAGAATATTTTAATTTTTTAATTTTAGAATAAATATAAATATTTGTTTAGTATATTTTGCAATGAGAAGAGTAGTAAGTTGTAAATTGTAATGTTTTATTATGAATATGTTTTCATAAGCTAAGAATAAAATTATTTATAGTTTATGCACGAAATGCATATTACAAAATGATAAGAATCAACATGAAACGTTTAAAACTTTGAAAACAAGAATGCTAAGTTTAGTTTAAAAACTATTTTACATTCTGTATCAGCAAAACTCTAATCGATAATATATTTACAATGTTGACACAAATACTATCAAGATCAGTATAAATTTGATCATCTTTTAGGGAATTTTTTACACTTATTCGCGGATATCCTTTGCATGAAAAGTTCCAACTAATTTTCCTTCTAGATCTTCTAGAACATAATAATGTTTACCTAATTTCTCTCGGATTTTCGCTTTTACAAATAGGGGTGCTAATTTAGCATTAAATCTTTTTTCTAAACTGCTCTGTACAAAATTTCTTCGAAGAACTTCTTGTCCTATCTGGAATGATTTTGGTCTAGCTCTTAAGTTGTATTGATGACAGTTTTGTTCGTAAGCTTGCTTTATATGTTTCTGTATATCCTTTCTTATGAGTTGTAGATTATCATCTCGTGTTAGTTTATACCAAGGCTCATCCAAAAGTTTCAAATTTTTCAAAAGTGCATACGATGTACCATGGGTTATCATATCAAACCCGAATAAAGCATGGTATGGAGACATTTGTATGGACTGATGACAGGAATTACGTAACGAACAACTTATCGCACTCAGATTTTCGTCCCATCGCGTATGATCACCTTTCAAATATGCCCTAATACCCGCAATTAATGAACGGTTAACACGCTCGGAGGCATTTGCTTGTGGAGAGTAAAAGGCGGTATATATATGATGAATCCCTAAGCTAGTGAAGAAAGCATTGAGATCATTTGCTTTAAATTGTGATCCATTATCACTAATTATCGTCTCAGGCACACCATAAACATGAAAAATTTGTTTTTTTAAAAATTCTTTTATTGCAATTGATGTAAATTTTCTTAGAGGTTGAAGCCAATGAAATTTACTGAAATGATCGAGCACAATCAGTAACCCTATATGTCCTGATTTGCTTCTAGGATAAGGACCGAGTAAATCAATATAAAGCCTTTGAAAAGGTCTAATAGAAATAGCTTGTGATCCCATTTCGGGTCTCATGATGAAATTTGGTGCTTTAGTTGATTTGCAAGTATTACAATTTCTAACAAATTCACGAACTTCGCGGGCCATTCCGGGCCAGAAAAACGTTCGTTTTAGGAGGTCAAGGGTTTTTGACATACCTCCATGGGAAGCCGTAGGTGAATCATGCAATCTAACAATCAGGTCCCTTCGTAATTCCTGTGGAATCCAAAGTTTCCAGCTGTTGATTTCGTTTTCTTCAACACCATCGTAATGGTTAGTTCGTATGTACACATACCGATCAACTATCTTAATATCAGGATATTTCTCCTGATTATCCCTAATCTTTGTTTTTAAACTTTCATACTCTTTACTATCGAAAAAACGTGAGTTTAAATCTATATCAGGTAAAGAGGAATCAATTGCCGAGATTTCATTTCCATGCATCCTTGAGAGAGCATCGGGTACAACATTCTCCTTTCCCTTACGATGACTTACTGTAAACTTAAATGCTTGGAGCTTCAACACCCATCGAGCCAATCTACCGCTGAGATTCGTTTGCCGCATTAGCCAGACAAGACTCGAATGATCTGTGATCACTTCGAATTCTTGCAGCTCTAGATAACATCTAAACCTGTATATCGCTTCTACAGCAGCAAGGCATTCACGTTCTGTAACGCTGTAGTTTCTTTGGGCGGAGTTGAGTTTCTTACTCATATAGGCTACCGGTTTTTCGTTTCCTTCGGGATCTAACTGAATTAAAACAGCACCTATTCCGTGATCGCTAGCATCGCAATGCAAATAAAATTTCTTTGAGAAATCAGGGTTAACAAGGACTGGTAAGGAGCTTAAAAGGGTCTTAATTTCATCAAATGCAAGCTGAGCTTCCGGAGTCCATGAAAATTTTCTCTTTGTAGACAGAGTTTCGGTTATAGGAAATACTAATGTTGAAAAATTCTCTATAAATCTCCTATACCATCCGGCTAAACCTAGAAATCCTCTAACCTGTCTTATGCTTTTCGGTATGGGCCAATTACGTATCGCGCTTACTTTGTCCGGATCTGTTGTAATACCACCGTGGCCAATCACATAACCGAGGTACTTGACCCTGGTTACGCAAAAGTGACTTTTCGAAATGTTAAGCGTCAGATTTGCTTTGCGAAATTGTTCAGCAATACGAACTAAAACAGCTAAATGTTGTTGAAAATCTTCTGAAACAATGATTAAATCATCTAAATATCCGAATACACTATTCTTTAGGTCCGAAGGAATAATCTCATCCATGAGACGACACATCGTTTGGGGTGCATTGCACAGTCCAAATGGCATAACCACAAACTGGTAAAGAGGTCTACCAGGGACTGTGAATGCTGTTAACGATTTAGACTCATCAGTTAAACCAATTTGCCAATAAGCATCCTTAAGATCTAATTTAGAAATCAAGTTAGCTTTTGGTAGGCGAGAAAATATTCCTTCAATTGAAGGTAAAGGATAAGCATCCTTTTTAGTCATAGCATTTACCTTGCGAGCATCGAGGCACAGTCTAACTTTGTGAGGTTTAATAACAAGCCTCATTGGAGAACTCCAAGGAGAACTTGAGGGCTCGATTACACCAAGATCCAACATGCGATCTAATTCCTTGAACATGAGCTTTTCAACAGCAGGAGATACTGGGTAAAAACGCTGTTTTATAGGTTTGGTATCACCTACATCTATCTCATGTTTTATTAAGCTAGTTCTACCGAGTCCTTGCTTTTCGAAGTTAGGAAATAAGGATATCACAGTGTTAAGTTGTTGACGTTGTTCTACTGTTAGTGGATAATAGTGTTCAGCATTTTCCTCAACGTTTTCGGACAAAATTTTAGAATGACTATCAGGGGTAAGTATTTCAGACGGACTAATGTTCATAAGGGACTTGTCGATTAAATCTGCGGATTCTATTACGTTCGGTATTAAATCAAAGCATTTCCAAAAATCGATACCTAATATCAGCCTTTGTGATATTGATGGAATTATAAATAAATTCAATAAATGAGTTTTTTCCTTAAAACACACATCTACACTAAGCCAACCGATTACCTTTTGATGTTTTCCATCAGCAGTTTTAACGAACGAAGTGCATTTAGAAAAATTTTTAAATTTGGAGAAATCTTCTTTAGCAAAATCAGAACCGATACAACTGATACTCGCACCAGTATCAAGCAAACCATATTCATTAAAATGTAGAAAAGAAATCTTCGCGTAGTATCTTTGGTCATTTGGGTTATTTATAATTGCAGCAACAAGTAGTTTAGAGCAAAGCTTTCGAGTTTTATAGTACTTTCTTAATCTCAAAGTGGAGCGTTTGGGAGGTTTAGTATTCAATTGATCAATAGAAAAATCTTGAAATATTTGATTTCGTTTAGAAATATACATCTCATATCGTTTATGATACGGAAATTTTGGATATATAATCTTGCAGTTATCCAAATCTGTATGATTTTGAGATTTAAGTATATCTCGTTTCATAATTTCATAATGAGGGAAATCTTGATTAAGGTTTTTATCATTAGACAAATCAAAATTAAAATTTCCGTCAGTAAAAACATCAGGAGTCGGGTCAGGTTTAGAAACATTTTGTAAATCCGGTAATTTATGGTCAAAATCAGGGATATTATTTGAAAAGCTAGAATTATTACATTTGTCGTCAATATTCACTGTTGTTCCCTTTGAGGAACAGTAGGTTTGAAGTTTTTTGGTTTACGAGACTGACATCTTTGACATTGAGGTCTGTATGTGTCTTTCTGACCACATCCATAGCAAAATATAGATCGATCGTTGAGGCAATCTTCCCAATGGTGGCCAGGTTGATCACAATTCCAACATCGAGGAATTGAATCAGACTGTTGGACAGCGTCAATCGAAATTTCAGAATTTTCAACCAAATTATCATTCGAAAGTTCAAAATTGGTTTCAATTTCAGAAATTTGTCTACGGGGTACAAAAGAATTATTTGGGTTACGAGTTGTAAAGTTTCTACGAATGTATTCATCATTTAGAAAACTTTCTCGTTTTTTTACTAATTTACGCAAATGCGGAATTGACATGACATCTACATATAACAATTCGTGGCGAATCTCAGGTCTCAAATTTCGTGTTAGAATTTCAATGAATTCAGACTCTGATAGTGGAGTTGGTAAACGATCTGCAATACTAGAAACCGAATCAAAGAAAATATCGAACGATTCTCCCGGTTTTTGTTTACGATTGCGAATTTCTTCACGAATGTCATATGGGGATTTTGAATCTTTATACTGTGACTTAAGGGCTCCACAAAAGATATACCAATCAATGTTTTCGACTAGTTTATGGTATTTCCAAAACCAGTCTCTTGCTTTCCCAGAAAGTAAAATGTGCAAGTTCTTTGTTATAATATTAAAATCTCCGTTAAAATTTTCATTAGTTAAAACACGTACTCGATAAATAAATTCTTCAACAGGAATGGTAGACCAACCATCAAACTTAAGTCCCCAATTCTGAATAATCGAAGTTATTTTATCAGTTGGTAAACTTGAAGCAGTGGACAAAAACGAATTTCGATTTAACCCAGATGGTGATAAGTTATTGAAAGTTGCAGAGGGATTACGATTATGAGGTTGAGAGTTTATCTCGGGATTTTGTGGTGGCACATTTGGTTGTGATTGAGATTCTGTGTTAGGTCTGAGATTGAGATTTTGCAAAATTCTTGTAATGTTGATTTCAATCAATCTGTTAATTTCATTGTAGTCAACGACAGGTTGAACAACATTAGTTGTCATAGGACGATCAATGTTCAAGTTTGAACCACTTGGATTCTGAGGTAAATTATAAGCATTTGTAGGACTTGCTAATCCTGAAGGATTACCTGAATCTACGAATGGAGAATGTGGCTCTTGAAACAAATGTCGACTAAAGCTTCGGGTGTTATACTGTTTTGCCAATGCACCGCGAGGCTTTCCTTTTGGCTTTACATGTTGTTTAATCGGAAAATTTATTCGCTTTAAATCAGATAATTCACATGGTAACTGACAAATTGGGCATTTTAAATCTTTTTCCAAGTGATTTTCAATACAGGCCCTGTGAAAAAGGTGATTACAACGCACAATTAAAAGACACGAAATCTTTTCGTTCATTACTTCTGAACAGATGTGACAAATAGGATCAGAACCATTTGGAACTGTTGCCTGAGCATTAGAAGGAGAAGGAGGTGGATTATTTTGAGCCTGATCTTGAGATTGCTCCTCACTACGATTGGGTGAATGTTCAAGAGGCATATTGACTCACAAATAATAAAAAAAAATCAATTGAAATAATTAAAAGTAAAAGAAATCAATTCAGTTATCACACTAAATTGTGAAACAATATGAAAGTTTTACAACTCTTTCAAAATATAAAATTTTAAGTAAGTTTTTATAAATAGTTTTTCTTCCTGTATGGTGATAGGTTGTTAAGTAAATAAATATTAAAATATGTTCAATAAGTGGTTATACAAAAAGGTCTATGGAAAATTGGTATAAATTAAAATTCAAATAGAGTTGTAACAAACCAGCATTGTTTAAGGTCTTGACTAATAACACTAACTAAAAATTACTGGATGTTGATTAGCACTTTGCCAAATTAACATATTCCTAGATAATCCTAGTGGCTGATAGCTTAGCTACAAAAATATATGAATGAAAAATTTTACACAATCACGCATAAGTGATCAATAAATTTTGAAATTAGATAAAGATCATAAGAAAGGAATGTGCAGAGACTAATCGGTTAGATTATTCGATCTTCGGTCACTCAAATATCTAAAAATCCATAAAAGTGTACACCTTTATTCTTATGAACAAATCCCAAAAACAAAACTATTAAACACCAAGCTAATAATGACATCTAAAAAGTTAATAAAACAAGATTCAGAACCAAAAATGAACCATATTGTAGGAACATTTTTGGCCCCACGTTGGGCGCCATTTTATTTTATGTAATGTAATGAAAATGTAATCATTTATCAGTAATATAAATTACCAACAATTGTAACACTTAAGTTTGGAATATTTTCCTAGAAATAATCAAAAGAAAATCTCACTATAAAGACAACACGATTAAGGACGCGGGAGCCTTAAAATCGCTAGCGATCAGCCGGGTATGGGGTGGTTCTTGTCCCCTTTCGTCCTGCCCCAATACAATTACAAAGTCTTTTATATAGACTCCCTAATTAAATGAAAAAAAGCTAAAAAAAAACTACGTTAAACAGGACCAGATAAACCATAGCGTACAATCAAAGCAAGCCCCAAACTATGGTTTGATGAGAATGACTCTAAAACAAGTTATTGAACACATATTTTCTTAAATTGATCTCTTAGATGTTCTGAGATCGGTGCATCGTTACCCACACCTACCTAATTCCTAAACAGCAGTAAATTTACAATCTTAGGAACCCACGATTAGCTACCCTAACGCTTTATCAAGCCATACAGGAAAGAAAAGTCTTCAATTTAGCAATTCATATTTCAGAATCTTAGAATTCAATATAAAAATTTATTATAAACATTTCAAACTATATGTATGTGAATGAAAAATTACATGATCTAGAATATATTTCCATAATTTAAATATTGAAATGATTTCCTAAATCTTATGTAAATAACAACAATGAAATATTAACAAGAAAAATATTAATTTTACGCTAGTAAAATTGATTAAATCTAATAAATTATAACAATAAAGTGCCAATTAAAAAGATTTCAAAATTCTAACAAGATAACTCGAAAATTATAAAACCGAATATATAAACGTTTTCCCGATACGATTACGGATCAAATATCACACCAATGTTTACGAATATAGTTAACAATGAATAAAGAATAAAAAGTACAACATAGCAAATAGTAACAATATAAAAAATTTCAATTAAATAAATTAACAAATAAGAAGAAAAAGCAGAATACTTATGTTTGTTCTTAATATTGCTCTAATGATGACGTCATATTTGCATGTACTTGTTTTTCCTTGATTCGTATTTTATAAATCAAATAATATGCAAAATCAAATCAAAATTTTAAATAAAGAAATTGTGTTTGTAACTCACCAACCATTTGAAGAAGAACGATGAGGCCTCAGCGAACTGCATTGGTTGAACTTAATGATGATGTTTTTGCTTATGCTTATTATGTTAATGATGATGATGTTCTTGCATATTCGTATGGAATTTTTGTTGTAATTTGTGATATTGTTTTTGTTAATTAGTTTTAGGTGTTATTCATTTTACTTATTGTTTTATATTTTTATAGATTTTAATTATATTTTATAGATTTAAGAAATTTTAGATTTTAACGCGCTAATGATAATTGGCACTTGAATTAAACAAAATTTACTTAAATATTAACTTACACTATTTATTTTCTTACACACATTTTCTTTTCATTTACATCATTTGTGCAATATTAATTTTAAGCTTTTGAAACTTTTCAAAATTTAATTTAAATTACTTTAAATCTTTAGCATTATCTAATTTCTTTACGATTTTCCAATTTTAAACTTAATTTACTTATTTTTTTCACTTTTCAAATTTTACTAATTACTTATCACTGATCAAATTAACTATTTATTTTCTTGTTTTCACTTATTGCATGTATCGTCTTGACTATTTGACATTTTTATCCTCTTTCTTTTATACGCATTTGCCTTCATCGATTATTATCAGACTTTATGATTTGTTCCATACGATACGGATGACATTAGACGAGGATCAGGATGACGTTGGATGAAAAGTATGATGACATTACTTGACGAGTGTTGGGTAAAGATTAGTTGGAGATGGTATGAAGATTTACAATTTTGAAAATCAAAGAAGCAGATATTATTGGGTTCCAAAATGATCTTCCATGAATTGAATTTACACACTTGTGGGCAAATGAAGATTTGCAATCTCTCATCCGAGTACTTTTATGGTCTTGGAATCGTTTCGATTAGAATTATGCGTAATAATTTCAATTAACCAAAAGACAAGACAGTAGGATGATGAAATGTGTGGTCTTTTTCTGAATCCACAGGGGCAACGTGTTCAGGGAGCTATGAAGCTTCGTTGAGATAAAGCTAATAAAAATTTCCATTGAATTTTAATAAAATTGGAAACTTTTTAAATATACTCACATTACCTTTTAATTTGTTTAAAATACTTTAAATTTTAACAGTTTTAAATTTACCACAAAATGATGACGTATTTATTTTCAGAATTTTTATATTACTATTTCAGAACACGTTTGTTCAGTTCAGAAGATTCAAGAAAAAGGAAGTTCAATATGGAGTTACTAACGATGAAATGTTCGTCGCTATACTTCGTATGGGCGTGGCTGCGAGTAGAATACTCGAAATAACCCTACTCAAGTAACGATTAAAATCAAGTACCAATCTACTACTATTATTTACATATTTTTCCCTTTTGAACCAACATTGGTAACATTACGATGAATTGTCAAACAATTATGATAATAGCAAATGTCATACAAAAGAAAATTTTAAAATATATAAAATAATCAGCAATAATCTATACAACAATGTCATTGATAGTATTTGTTGTAAAAATTAAATAAATAAATTATGTTCAAAATATATCAACAATGTTGTTGATATTTATAACAAAAAGGTTCAGGTCTTTACTAAGTTGACAAACTTTGATTTGTATGAATCTCGGATTCATAAGAGAATCTTTCGCAACATGTTGCTAAACTTAATAATAAAATCTCTTTAGGAATCTGATGATAATAACAATAATAACAGCATGCATAATAATAAAAAAAAATATAATAATTTGAAAAATTTTAACAACAATGAGAAATTTTAACAATAATATGGATTTTCATATTAAAATCAAAATCTTTAACAAATTTATAAAAAAATTTTTTAGATGGCAAACGTTTACTACAAATTCTATAAAAAACTAAAACCCTCTGTAACTTTGTAAATACTGCGTTTATCGAGAAAATAAGGTTAATCTGTGATCACTTATATTTCTCACCAAAAATTGAATTTTAATAGAGAAATTCTATAAAAAACTAAAACCCTCTGTAACTTTGTAAATACTGCGTTTATCGAGAAAATAAGGTTAATCTGTGATCACTTATATTTCTCACTAAAAACTGAATTTTAATAGAGAAATTCTATAAAAAACTTAAACCTTCTGTAACTTTGTAAATACTACGTTTATCGAGAAAATAAGGTTAATCTGTGATCACTTATATTTCTGACAAAAACTTGAATTTTAATAGAGAAATTCTATAAAAAACTAAAACCCTCTGTAACTTTGTAAATACTGCGTTTATCGAGAAAATAAGGTTAATCTGTGATCACTCATATTTCTTATTAAAAATAGAATTTTTATAGAGAAATTCTATAAAAAACTAAAACCCTCTGTAACTTTGGAAATACTGCGTTTATCGAGAAAATAAGGTTAATCTGCGATCACTTATATTTCTCACTAAAAACTGAATTTTAATAGAGAAATCCTATAAAAAACTAAAACCCTCTGTAACTTTGTAAATACTGTGTTTATCGAGAAAATAAGGTTAATCTGTGATCACTTATATATCTGACCAAAATTTGAATTTTAATAGAGAAATTCTATTAAAACTAAAACCCTCTGTAACTTTGTAAATACTGCGTTTATCGAGAAAATAAGGTTAATCTGTGATCACTCATATTTCTTATTAAAAATTGAATTTTTATAGAGAAATTCTATAAAAAACTTAAACATTCTGTAACTTTGTAAATACTGCGTTTATCGAGAAAATAAGGTTAATCTGTGATCACTTATATTTCTTATTAAAAATTGAATTTTTATAGAGAAATTCTATAAAAAACTAAAACCCTCTGTAACTTTGTAAATACTGCGTTTATCGAGTAAATAAGGTTAATCTGTGATCACTTATATTTCTGACCAAAAATTGAATTTTAATAGAGAAATTATATAAAAACTTAAACCCTCTGTAACTTTGTAAATACTGCGTTTATCGAGAAAATTAGGTTAATCTGTGATCACTTATATTTCTGACCAAAAATTGAATTTTAACAGAGAAATTCTATAAAAAAACCCTCTGTAACTTTGTAAATACTGCGTTTATCGAGAAAATAAGGTTAATCTGTGATCACTTATATATATGACCAAAACTTGAATTATAATAGAGAAATTCTATATAAACTAAAACCCTCTGTAACTTTGCAAATACTGCGTTTATCGAGAAAATAAGGTTAATCTGTGATCACTTATATTTCTTATTAAAAATTGAATTTTTATAGAGAAATTCTATAAAAAACTAAAACCCTCTGTAACTTTGTAAATGCTGCGTTTATCGAGAAAATAAGGTTAATCTGTGATCACTTATATTTCTCACTAAAAATTGAATTTTAATAGAGAAATTCTAGAGAAATTCTATAAAAAACTTAAACCCTCTGTAACTTTGTAAATACTGCGTTTATCGAGAAAATAAGGTTAATCTGTGATCACTTATATATCTGACCAAAACTTGAATTTTAATAGAGAAATTCTATAAAAACTAAAACCCTCGGTAACTTTGTAAATACTGCGTTTATCGAGAAAATAAGGTTAGTCTGTGATCATTTATATTTCTCACTAAAAATTGAATTTTAGTAGAGAAATTCTAGAGAAATTCTATAAAAAACTTAAACCTTCTGTAACTTTGTAAATACTGCGTTTATCGAGAAAATAAGGTAAATCTGTGATCACTTATATATCTGACCAAAACTTGAATTTTAATAGAGAAATTCTATAAAAAACTAAAACCTTCTGTAACTTTGCAAATACTGCGTTTATCGAGAAAATAAGGTTAATTTGTGATCACTTATATTTCTCACTAAAAATTGAATTTTAATAAAGAAATTCTATAAAAAACTAAAACCCTCTGTAACTTTGTAAATACTGCGTTTATTTAGAAAATAAGGTTAATCTGTGATCACTTATATTTCTCACTAAAACTTGAATTTTAATAGAGAAATTCTATAAAAAACTAAAACCCTCTGTAACTTTGTAAATACTGCGTTTATCGATAAAATAAGGTTAATCTGTGATCACTTATATATCTGACCAAAACTTGAATTATAATAGAGAAATTCTATATAAACTAAAACCCTCTGTAACTTTGTAAATACTGCGTTTATCGAGTAAATAAGGTTAATCTGTGATCACTTATATTTCTGACCAAAAATTGAATAAGGTTAATCTGTGATCACTTATATATCTGACCAAAACTTGAATTTTAATAGAGAAATTCTATAAAAAACTAAAACCCTCTGTAACTTTGTAAATACTGCTTTTATCGAGAAAATAAGGTTAATCTGTGATCACTTATATTTCTCACTAAAAATTGAATTTTAATAAAGAAATTCTATAAAAAACTAAAACCCTCTGTAACTTTGTAAATACTGCGTTTATCGAGTAAATAAGGCTAATCTGTGATCACTTATATTTCTGACCAAAAATTGAATTTTTATAGAGAAATTCTATAAAAAACTTAAACCTTCTGTAACTTTGTAAATACTGCGTTTATCGACAAAATAAGGTTAATCTGTGATCACTTATATATCTGACCAAAACTTGAATTTTAATAGAGAAATTCTATAAAAAAACTAAAACCCTCTGTAACTTTGTAAATACTATGTTTATCGAGAAAATAAGGTTAATCTGTGATCACTTATATTTCTCACTAAAACTTGAATTTTAATAGAGAAATTCTATAAAAAACTAAAACCCTCTGTAACTTTGTAAATACTGCGTTTATCGATAAAATAAGGTTAATCTGTGATCACTTATATATCTGACCAAAATTTGAATTATAATAGAGAAATTCTATATAAACTAAAACCCTCTGTAACTTTGTAAATACTGCGTTTATCGAGAAAATAAGGTTAATCTGTGATCACTTATATTTCTCACTAAAAATTGAATTTTAATAAAGAAATTCTATAAAAAACTAAAACCCTCTGTAACTTTGTAAATACTGCGTTTATCGAGTAAATAAGGCTAATCTGTGATCACTTATATTTCTTATTAAAAATTGAATTTTTATAGAGAAATTCTATAAAAAACTTAAACCTTCTGTAACTTTGTAAATACTGCGTTTATCGACAAAATAAGGTTAATCTGTGATCACTTATATATCTGACCAAAACTTGAATTTTAATAGAGAAATTATATAAAAACTTAAACCCTCTGTAACTTTGTAAATACTGCGTTTATCGATAAAATAAGGTTAATCTGTGATCACTTATATATCTGACCAAAACTTGAATTATAATAGAGAAATTCTATATAAACTAAAACCCTCTGTAACTTTGTAAATACTGCGTTTATCGAGAAAATAAGGTTAGTCTGTGATCACTCATATTTCTCATTAAAAATTGAATTTTTATAGAGAAATTCTATAAAAAACTTAAACCTTCTGTAACTTTGTAAATACTACGTTTATCGAGAAAATAATGTTAATCTGTGATCACTTATATTTTTGACCAAAACTTGAATTTTAATAGAGAAATTATATAAAAACTTAAACCCTCTGTAACTTTGTAAATACTGCGTTTATCGATAAAATAAGGTTAATCTGTGATCACTTATATATATGACCAAAACTTGAATTATAATAGAGAAATTCTATATAAACTAAAACCCTCTGTAACTTTGCAAATACTGCGTTTATCGATTAAAAAAGGTTAATCTGTGATCACTCATATTTCTCATTAAAAATTGAATTTTAATAGAGAAATTCTATAAAAAAACCCTATGTAACTTTGGAAATACTGCGTTTATCGAGAAAATAAGGTTAATCTGTGATCACTTATATTTCTCACTAAAAATTGAATTTTAATAGAGAAATTCTATAAAAACTAAAACCCTCTGTAGCTTTGTAAATACTGCGTTTATCGAGTAAATAAGGTTAATCCGTGATCATTTATATTTCTCACTAAAAATTGAATTTTAATAGAGAAATTCTATAAAAACTAAAACCCTCTGTAACTTTGTAAATACTGCGTTTATCGAGAAAATAAGGTTAATCTGTGATCATTTATATTTCTCACTAAAAATTGAATTTTAATAAAGAAATTCTATAAAAACTTAAACCCTCTGTAACTTTGGAAATACTGCGTTTATCGAGAAAATAAGGTTAATCTGCGATCACTTATATTTCTCACTAAAACTTGAATTTTAATAGAGAAATTCTATAAAAAACTTAAACCTTCTGTAACTTTGCAAATACTGCGTTTATCGAGAAAATAAGGTTAATCTGTGATCACTTATATTTCTTATTAAAAATTGAATTTTTATAGAGAAATTCTATAAAAAACTAAAACCCTCTGTAACTTTGTAAATGCTGCGTTTATCGAGAAAATAAGGTTAATCTGTGATCACTTATATTTCTCACTAAAAATTGAATTTTAATAGAGAAATTCTAGAGAAATTCTATAAAAAACTTAAACCCTCTGTAACTTTGTAAATACTGCGTTTATCGAGAAAATAAGGTTAATCTGTGATCACTTATATATCCGACCAAAACTTGAATTTTAATAGAGAAATTCTATAAAAACTAAAACCCTCGGTAACTTTGTAAATACTGCGTTTATCGAGAAAATAAGGTTAGTCTGTGATCACTTATATTTCTCACTAAAAATTTAATTTTAATAGAGAAATTATATAAAAACTTAAACCCTCTGTAACTTTGTAAATACTGCGTTTATCGAGAAAATAAGGTTAATCTGTGATCACTTATATTTCTCACTAAAAATTGAATTTTAATAAAGAAATTCTATAAAAAACTAAAACCCTCTGTAACTTTGTAAATACTGCGTTTATCGAGTAAATAAGGCTAATCTGTGATCACTTATATTTCTTATTAAAAATTGAATTTTTATAGAGAAATTCTATAAAAAACTTAAACCTTCTGTAACTTTGTAAATACTGCGTTTATCGACAAAATAAGGTTAATCTGTGATCACTTATATTTCTTACTAAAAATTGAATTTTAATAAAGAAATTCTATAAAAAAACTAAAACCCTCTGTAACTTTGTAAATACTGCGTTTATCGAGTAAATAAGGTTAATCTGTGATCACTTATATTTCTTACTAAAAATTGAATTTTAATAAAGAAATTCTATAAAAAAACTTAAACCCTCTGTAACTTTGTAAATACTGCGTTTATCGAGAAAATAAGGTTAATCTGTGATCACTTATATATCTCACTAAAAATTGAATTTTAATAAAGAAATTCTATAAAAAACTAAAACCCTCTGTAACTTTGTAAATACTGCGTTTATCGAGTAAATAAGGCTAATCTGCGATCACTTATATTTCTTATTAAAAATTGAATTTTTATAGAGAAATTCTATAAAAAACTTAAACCTTCTGTAACTTTGTAAATACTGCGTTTATCGACAAAATAAGGTTAATCTGTGATCACTTATATATCTGACCAAAACTTGAATTTTAATAGAGAAATTATATAAAAACTTAAACCCTCTGTAACTTTGTAAATACTGCGTTTATCGATAAAATAAGGTTAATCTGTGATCACTTATATATCTGACCAAAACTTGAATTATAATAGAGAAATTCTATATAAACTAAAACCCTCTGTAACTTTGTTAATACTGCGTTTATCGAGAAAATAAGGTTAGTCTGTGATCACTCATATTTCTCATTAAAAATTGAATTTTTATAGAGAAATTCTATAAAAAACTTAAACCTTCTGTAACTTTGTAAATACTACGTTTATCGAGAAAATAAGGTTAATCTGTGATCACTTATATTTTTGACCAAAACTTGAATTTTAATAGAGAAATTATATAAAAACTTAAACCCTCGGTAACTTTGTAAATACTGCGTTTATCGATAAAATAAGGTTAATCTGTGATCACTTATATATCTGACCAAAACTTGAATTATAATAGAGAAATTCTATATAAACTAAAACCCTCTGTAACTTTGTAAATACTGCGTTTATCGAGAAAATAAGGTTAGTCTGTGATCACTCATATTTCTCATTAAAAATTGAATTTTTATAGAGAAATTCTATAAAAAACTTAAACCTTCTGTAACTTTGTAAATACTACGTTTATCGAGAAAATAAGGTTAATCTGTGATCACTTATATTTTTGACCAAAACTTGAATCATAATAGAGAAATTCTATATAAACTAAAACCCTCTGTAACTTTGCAAATACTGCGTTTATCGAGAAAATAAGGTTAATCTGTGATCACTTATATTTCTCACTAAAAATTGAATTTTAATAGAGAAATTCTATAAAAACTAAAACCCTCTGTAGCTTTGTAAATACTGCGTTTATCGAGTAAATAAGGTTAATCCGTGATCATTTATATTTCTCACTAAAAATTGAATTTTAATAGAGAAATTCTATAAAAACTAAAACCCTCTGTAACTTTGTAAATACTGCGTTTATCGAGAAAATAAGGTTAATCTGTGATCACTTATATTTCTCACTAAAAATTGAATTTTAATAGAGAAATTCTATATAAACTAAAACCCTCTGTAACTTTGTAAATACTGCGTTTATCGAGTAAATAAGGTTAATCCGTGATCATTTATATTTCTCACTAAAAATTGAATTTTAATAGAGAAATTCTATAAAAACTAAAACCCTCTGTAGCTTTGTAAATACTGCGTTTATCGAGTAAATAAGGTTAATCCGTGATCATTTATATTTCTCACTAAAAATTGAATTTTAATAGAGAAATTCTATAAAAAACTAAAACCCTCTGTAACTTTGTAAATACTGCGTCTATCGATTAAAAAAGGTTTATCTGTGATCACATATATTTCTTATATAAAATTGAATTTTAATAGAGAAATTCTATAAAAAACTAAAACCCTCTGTAACTATGTAAATACTGCGTTTATCGAGAAAATAAAAACTGAATTTTAATAGAGAAATTCTATAAAAAACTAAAACCTTCTGTAACTTTGTAAATACTGCGTTTATCGAGAAAATAAGATTAATCTGTGATCACTTATATTTCTGACCAAAAATTGAATTTTAATAGAGAAATTCTATAAAAAACTAAAACCCTCTGTAACTTTGTAAATACTGCGTTTATCGAGAAAATAAGGTTAATCTGTGATCACTTATATATCTGACCAAAACTTGAATTTTAATAGAGAAATTCTATATAAACTAAAACTCTCTGTAACTTTGTAAATACTGCGTTTATCGAGAAAATAAGGTTAATCTGTGATCACTTATATTTCTCACTAAAACTTGAATTTTAATAGAGAAATTCTATAAAAAATTAAAACCCTCTGTAACTTTGTAAATACTGCGTTTATCGAGAAAATAAGGTTAATCTGTGATCACTTATATTTCTCACTAAAAATTGAATTTTAATAGAGAAATTCTATAAAAAACTAAAACCCTCTGTAACTTTGTAAATACTGCGTTTATCGAGAAAATAAGGTTAATCTGTGATCACTTATATTTCCCACTAAAACTTGAATTTTAATAGAGAAATTCTATAAAAATCTAAAACCCTCTGTAACTTTGTAAATACTGCGTTTATCGAGAAAATAAGGTTAATCTATGATCACTCATATTTCTCACTAAAAATTGAATTTTAATAGAGAAATTCTATATAAACTAAAACTCTCTGTAACTTTGTAAATACTGCGTTTATCGATAAAATAAGGTTAATCTGTGATCACTTATATTTCTCACTAAAAATTGAATTTTAATAGAGAAATTCTATAAAAAACTAAAACCCTCTGTAACTTTGTAAATACTGCGTTTATCGAGAAAATAAGGTTAATCTGTGATCACTTATATTTCCCACTAAAACTTGAATTTTAATAGAGAAATTCTATAAAAAACTAAAACCCTCTGTAACTTTGTAAATACTGCGTTTATCGAGAAAATAAGGTTAATCTGTGATCAGTTATATTTCTGACCAAAAATTGAATTTTAATAGAGAAATTCTATAAAAAACTAAAACCCTCTGTAACTTTGTAAATACTGCGTTTATCGAGAAAATAATGTTAATCTGTGATCACTTATATATCTGATCAAAACTTGAATTTTTATAGAGAAATTCTATAAAAAACTAAAACCCTCTGTAACTTTGTAAATACTGCGTTTATCGAGAAAATAAGGTTAATCTGTGATCTTTTATATTTCTCACTAAAACTTGAATTTTAATAGAGAAATTCTATAAAAAACTAAAACCCTCTGTAACTTTGTAAATACTGCGTTTATCGAGAAAATAAGGTTAATCTATGATCACTTATATTTCTCACTAAAACTTGAATTTTAATAGAGAAATTCTATATAAAACTAAAACCCTCTGTAACTTTGTAAATACTGCGTTTATCGAGAAAATAATGTTAATCTGTGATCACTATATATCTGACCAAAACTTGAATTTTAATGGAGAAATTCTATATAACACTAAAGCCCTCTGGAACTTTGTAAATACTGCGTTTATCGAGGAAATAAGGTTAATCTGTGATCACTTATATTTCTCACTAAAAATTGAATTTTAATAGAGAAATTCTATAAAAAACTAAAACCCTCTGTAACTTTGTAAATACTGCGTTTATCGACAAAATAAGGTTAATCTGTGATCACTTATATTTCTCACTAAAACTTGAATTTTTATAGAGAAATTCTATAAAAAACTTAAACCTTCTGCATCTTTGTAAATACTACGTTTATCGAGTAAATAAGGTTAATCTGTGATCACTTATATTTCTGACCAAAAATTGAATTTTAATAGAGAAATTCTATATAAAACTAAAACCCTCTGTAACTTTGTAAATACTGCGTTTATCGAGAAAATAAGGTAAATCTGTGATCACTTATATTTCTCACTAAAAATTGAATTTTAATAGAGAAATTCTATAAAAACTAAAACCCTCTGTAACTTTGTAAATACTGCGTTTATCGAATAAATAAGGTTAATCCGTGATCATTTATATTCTTGACCAAAAATTGAATTTTAATAGAGAAATTCTATATAAAACTAAAACCCTCTGTAACTTTGTAAATACTGCGTTTATCGAGAAAATAAGGTTAATCTGTGATCACTTATATTTCTCACTAAAAACTGAATTTTAATAGAGAAATTCTATAAAAAACTAAAACCTTCTGTAACTTTGTAAATACTGCGTTTATCGAGAAAATAAGGTTAATCTGTGATCACTTATATTTCTCACTAAAACTTGAATTTTAATAGAGAAATTCTATAAAAAACTAAAACCCTCTGTAACTTTGTAAATACTGCGTTTATCGAGAAAATAAGGTTAATCTGTGATCACTTATATTTCTCACTAAAACTTGAATTTTAATAGAGAAATTCTATAAAAAATTAAAACCCTCTGTAACTTTGTAAATACTGCGTTTATCGAGAAAATAAGGTTAATCTGTGGTCACTTATATTTCTCACTAAAACTTGAACTTTAATAGAGAAATTCTATAAAAAACTAAAACCCTCTGTAACTTTTTAAATACTGCGTTTATCGAGAAAATAAGGTTAATCTGTGATCACTATATATCTGACCAAAACTTGAATTTTAATGGAGAAATTCTATATAACACTAAAGCCCTCTGTAACTTTGTAAATACTGCGTTTATCGAGAAAATAAGGTTAATCTGTGATCACTTATATTTCTCACTAAAAATGGAATTTTAATAGAGAAATTCTATATAAAACTAAAACCCTCTGTAACTTTGTAAATACTGCGTTTATCGAGAAAATAAGGTTAATCTGTGATCACTTATATTTCTCACTAAAACTTGAATTTTAATAGAGAAATTCTATAAAAAACTAAAACCCTCTGTAACTTTGTAAATACTGCGTTTATCGAGTAAATAAGGTTAATCTGTGATCACTTATATTTCTGACCAAAAATTGAATTTTAATAGAGAAATTCTATATAAAACTAAAACCCTCTGTAACTTTGTAAATACTGCGTTTATCGAGAAAATAAGGTTAATCTGTGATCACTTATATTTCTCACTAAAACTTGAATTTTAATAGAGAAATTCTATAAAAAACTAAAACCCTCTGTAACTTTGTAAATACTGCGTTTATCGAGTAAATAAGGTTAATCTGTGATCACTTATATTTCTGACCAAAAATTGAATTTTAATAGAGAAATTCTATATAAAACTAAAACCCTCTGTAACTTTGTAAATACTGCGTTTATCGAGAAAATAAGGTTAATCTGTGATCACTTATATTTCTCACTAAAACTTGAATTTTAATAGAGAAATTCTATAAAAAACTAAAACCCTCTGTAACTTTGTAAATACTGCGTTTATTTAGAAAATAAGGTTAATCTGTGATCACTTATATTTCTCACTAAAACTTGAATTTTAATAGAGAAATTCTATAAAAAACTTAAACCTTCTGTAACTTTGTAAATACTGCGTTTATCGAGAAAATAAGGTTAATCTGTGATCACTATATATCTGACCAAAACTTGAATTTTAATAGAGAAATTCTATAAAAAACTAAAACCCTCTGTAACTTTGTAAATACTGCGTTTATCGAGAAAATAAGGTTAATCTGTGATCACTTATATTTCTCACTAAAACTTGAATTTTTATAGAGAAATTCTATAAAAAAGTAAAACCCTCTGTAACTTTGTAAATACTGCGTTTATCGAGAAAATAATGTTAATCTGTGATCACTTATATATCTGATCAAAACTTGAATTTTTATAGAGAAATTCTATAAAAAACTAAAACCCTCTGTAACTTTGTAAATACTATGTTTATCGAGAAAATAAGGTTAATATGTGATCACTTATATTTCTCACTAAAACTTGAATTTTTATAGAGAAATTCTATAAAAAACTAAAACCCTCTGTAACTTTGTAAATACTGCGTTTATCGAGAAAATAAGGTTAATCTGTGATCACGTATATTTCTCACTAAAACTTGAATTTTAATAGAGAAATTCTATAAAAAACTAAAACCCTCTGTAACTTTGTAAATACTGCGTTTATCGAGAAAATAAGGTTAATCTGTGATCACTATATATCTGACCAAAACTTGAATTTTAATAGAGAAATTCTATAAAAAACTAAAACCCTCTGTAACTTTGTAAATACTGCGTTTATCGAGAAAATAAGGTTAATCTGTGATCACTTATATTTCTCACTAAAACTTGAATTTTTATAGAGAAATTCTATAAAAAAGTAAAACCCTCTGTAACTTTGTAAATACTGCGTTTATCGAGAAAATAATGTTAATCTGTGATCACTTATATATCTGATCAAAACTTGAATTTTTATAGAGAAATTCTATAAAAAACTAAAACCCTCTGTAACTTTGTAAATACTGCGTTTATCGAGAAAATAAGGTTAATCTGTGATCACGTATATTTCTCACTAAAACTTGAATTTTAATAGAGAAATTCTATAAAAAACTAAAACCCTCTGTAACTTTGTAAATACTGCGTTTATCGAGAAAATAAGGTTAATCTGTGATCACTTATATTTCTCACTAAAACTTGAATTTTAATAGAGAAATTCTATAAAAAACTAAAACCCTCTGTAACTTTGTAAATACTGCGTTTATCGAGAAAATAAGGTTAATCTGTGATCACGTATATTTCTCACTTAAACTTGAATTTTAATAGAGAAATTCTATAAAAAACTAAAACCCTCTGTAACTTTGTAAATACTGCGTTTATCGAGAAAATAATGTTAATCTGTGATCACCTATATATCTGACCAAAAATTGAATTTTAATAGAGAAATTCTATAAAAAACTAAAACCCTCTGTAACTTTGTAAATACTGCGTTTATCGAGAAAATAAGGTTAATCTATGATCACTTATATTCTTGACCAAAAATTAAATTTTAATAGAGAAATTCTATATAAAACTAAAACCCTCTGTAACTTTGTAAATACTGCGTTTATCGAGAAAATAATGTTAATCTGTGATCACTTATATATCTGACCAAAACTTGAATTTTAATAGAGAAATTCTATAAAAAACTTAAACCTTCTGCATCTTTGTAAATACTACGTTTATCGAGTAAATAAGGTTAATCTGTGATCACTTATATTTCTGACCAAAAATTGAATTTTAATAGAAAAATTCTATATAAAACTAAAACCCTCTGTAACTTTGTAAATACTGCGTTTATCGAGAAAATAAGGTTAATCTGTGATCACTATATATCTGACCAAAAATTGAATTTTAATAGAGAAATTCTATATAAAACTAAAGCCTCTGTAACTTTGTAAATACTGCGTTTATCGAGGAAATAAGGTTAATCTGTGATCACTTATATTTCTCACTAAATATTGAATTTTAATAGAGAAATTCTATAAAAAACTAAAACCCTCTGTAACTTTGTAAATACTGCGTTTATCGAGAAAATAAGGTTAATCTGTGATCACTTATATATCTCACTAAAACTTGAATTTTAATAGAGAAATTCTATAAAAAACTAAAACCCTCTGTAACTTTGTAAATACTGCGTTTATCGAGAAAATAAGGTTAATCTGTGATCACTTATATTTCTCACTAAAACTTGAATTTTAATAGAGAAATTCTATAAAAAATTAAAACCCTCTGTAACTTTGTAAATACTGCGTTTATCGAGAAAATAAGGTTAATCTGTGGTCACTTATATTTCTCACTAAAACTTGAATTTTAATAGAGAAATTCTATAAAAAACTAAAACCCTCTGTAACTTTTTAAATACTGCGTTTATCGAGAAAATAAGGTTAATCTGTGATCACTATATATCTGACCAAAACTTGAATTTTAATGGAGAAATTCTATATAACACTAAAGCCCTCTGTAACTTTGTAAATACTGCGTTTATCGAGAAAATAAGGTTAATCTGTGATCACTTATATTTCTCACTAAAAATGGAATTTTAATAGAGAAATTCTATAAAAAACTAAAACCCTCTGTAACTTTGTAAATACTACGTTTATCGAGTGAATAAGGTTAATCTGTGATCACTTATATTTCTGACCAAAAATTGAATTTTAATAGAGAAATTCTATATAAAACTAAAACCCTCTGTAACTTTGTAAATACTGCGTTTTTCGAGAAAATAAAGTTAATCTGTGATCACTTATATTTCTCACTAAAAATTGAATTTTAATAGAGAAATTCTATAAAAACTAAAACCATCTGTAACTTTGTAAATACTGCGTTTATCGAGAAAATAAGGTTAATCTGTGATCACTTATATTTCTCACTAAAAATTGAATTTTAATAGAGAAATTCTATAAAAAAAACCCTCTGTAACTTTGTAAATACTGCGTTTAACGAGTAAATAAGGTTAATCTGTGATCACTCATATTTCTTATTAAAAATTGAATTTTAATAGAGAAATTCTATAAAAAAACCCTCTGTAACTTTGGAAATACTGCGTTTATCGAGAAAATAAGGTTAATCTGTGATCACTATATATCTGACCAAAACTTGAATTTTAATGGAGAAATTTTATATAACACTAAAGCCCTCTGTAACTTTGTAAATACTGCGTTTATCGAGAAAATAAGGTTAATCTGTGATCACTTATATTTCGTATTAAAAATTGAATTTTTATAGAGAAATTCTGTAAAAAATAAAAACCCTCTGTAACTTTGTAAATACTACGTTTATCAAGTAAATAAGGTTAATCTGTGATCACTTATATTTCTGACCAAAAATTGAATTTTAATAGAGAAATTCTATATAAAACTAAAACCCTCTGTAACTTTGTAAATACTGCGTTTATCGAGTAAATAAGGTTAATCTGTGATCACTCATATTTCTTATTAAAAATTGAATTTTAATAGAGAAATTCTATAAAAAAGTAAAACCCTCTGTAACTTTGTAAATACTGCGTTTATCGAGAAAATAAGGTTAATCTGTGATCACTTATATTTCGTATTAAAAATTGAATTTTTATAGAGAAATTCTGTAAAAACTAAAACCATCTGTAACTTTGTAAATACTACGTTTATCGAGTAAATAAGGTTAATCTGTGATCACTTATATTTCTGACCAAAAATTGAATTTTAATAGAGAAATTCTATATAAAACTAAAACCCTCTGTAATTTTGTAAATACTGCGTTTATCGAGAAAATAAGGTTAACCTGTGATCACTTATATTTCTCACTAAAACTTGAATTTTTATAGAGAAATTCTATAAAAAAGTAAAACCCTCTGTAACTTTGTAAATACTGCGTTTATCGAGAAAATAAGGTTAATCTGTGATCACTTATATTTCTCACTAAAAATTGAATTTTAATAGAGAAATTCTATAAAAACTAAAACCCTCTGTAACTTTGTAAATACTGCGTTTATCGAGAAAATAAGGTTAATCTGTGATCACTCATATTTCTTATTAAAAATTAAATTTTTATAGAGAAATTCTATAAAAAACTTAAACCTTCTGTAACTTTGTAAATACTGCGTTTATCGAGAAAATAAGGTTAATCTGTGATCACTTATATTTCTCACTAAAAACTGAATTTTAATAGAGAAATTCTATAAAAAACTAAAACCCTCTGTAACTTTGTAAATACTGTGTTTATCGAGAAAATAAGGTTAATCTGTGATCACTTATATATCTGACCAAAAATTGAATTTTAATGGAGAAATTCTATATAAAACTAAAGCCCTCTGTAACTTTGTAAATACTGCGTTTATCGACAAAATAAGGTTAATCCGTGATCACTTATATTTCTGACCAAAAATTGAATTTTAATGGAGAAATTCTATATAAAACTAAAGCCCTCTGTAACTTTGTAAATACTGCGTTTATCGACAAAATAAGGTTAATCTGTGATCACTTATATTTCTCACTAAAAATTGAATTTTAAAAGAAAAATTCTATAATATCTAAAACCCTCTGTAACTTTGTAAATACTGCGTTTATCGAGAAAATAAGGTTAATCTGTGATCACTTATATTTCTGACCAAAAATTGAATTTTAATAGAGAAATTCTATAAAAAACTAAAACCCTCTGTAACTTTGTAAATACTGCGTTTATCGAGTAAATAAGGTTAATCTGTGATCACTTATATTTCTCACTAAAAATTGAATTTTAATAGAGAAATTCTATAAAAAACTAAAACCCTCTGTAACTTTGTAAATACTGCGTTTATCGAGAAAATAAGGTTAATCTGTGATCACTTATATTTCTGACCAAAAATTGAATTTTAATAGAGAAATTCTATAAAAAACTAAAACCCTCTGTAACTTTGTAAATACTGCGTTTATCGAGAAAATAAGGTTAATCTGTGATCACTTATATTTCTGACCAAAAATTGAATTTTAATGGAGAAATTCTATATAACACTAAAGCCCTCTGTAACTTTGTAAATACTGCGTTTATCGAGAAAATAAGGTTAATCTGTGATCACTTATATTTCTCACTAAAAATGGAATTTTAATAGAGAAATTCTATAAAAAACTAAAACCCTCTGTAACTTTGTAAATACTACGTTTATCGAGTGAATAAGGTTAATCTGTGATCACTTATATTTCTGACCAAAAATTGAATTTTAATAGAGAAATTCTATATAAAACTAAAACCCTCTGTAACTTTGTAAATACTGCGTTTTTCGAGAAAATAAAGTTAATCTGTGATCACTTATATTTCTCACTAAAAATTGAATTTTAATAGAGAAATTCTATAAAAACTAAAACCATCTGTAACTTTGTAAATACTGCGTTTATCGAGAAAATAAGGTTAATCTGTGATCACTTATATTTCTCACTAAAAATTTAATTTTAATAGAGAAATTCTATAAAAAAAACCCTCTGTAACTTTGTAAATACTGCGTTTAACGAGTAAATAAGGTTAATCTGTGATCACTCATATTTCTTATTAAAAATTGAATTTTAATAGAGAAATTCTATAAAAAAACCCTCTGTAACTTTGGAAATACTGCGTTTATCGAGAAAATAAGGTTAATCTGTGATCACTATATATCTGACCAAAACTTGAATTTTAATGGAGAAATTTTATATAACACTAAAGCCCTCTGTAACTTTGTAAATACTGCGTTTATCGAGAAAATAAGGTTAATCTGTGATCACTTATATTTCGTATTAAAAATTGAATTTTTATAGAGAAATTCTGTAAAAAATAAAAACCCTCTGTAACTTTGTAAATACTACGTTTATCAAGTAAATAAGGTTAATCTGTGATCACTTATATTTCTGACCAAAAATTGAATTTTAATAGAGAAATTCTATATAAAACTAAAACCCTCTGTAACTTTGTAAATACTGCGTTTATCGAGTAAATAAGGTTAATCTGTGATCACTCATATTTCTTATTAAAAATTGAATTTTAATAGAGAAATTCTATAAAAAAGTAAAACCCTCTGTAACTTTGTAAATACTGCGTTTATCGAGAAAATAAGGTTAATCTGTGATCACTTATATTTCGTATTAAAAATTGAATTTTTATAGAGAAATTCTGTAAAAACTAAAACCATCTGTAACTTTGTAAATACTACGTTTATCGAGTAAATAAGGTTAATCTGTGATCACTTATATTTCTGACCAAAAATTGAATTTTAATAGAGAAATTCTATATAAAACTAAAACCCTCTGTAATTTTGTAAATACTGCGTTTATCGAGAAAATAAGGTTAACCTGTGATCACTTATATTTCTCACTAAAACTTGAATTTTTATAGAGAAATTCTATAAAAAAGTAAAACCCTCTGTAACTTTGTAAATACTGCGTTTATCGAGAAAATAAGGTTAATCTGTGATCACTTATATTTCTCACTAAAAATTGAATTTTAATAGAGAAATTCTATAAAAACTAAAACCCTCTGTAACTTTGTAAATACTGCGTTTATCGAGAAAATAAGGTTAATCTGTGATCACTCATATTTCTTATTAAAAATTAAATTTTTATAGAGAAATTCTATAAAAAACTTAAACCTTCTGTAACTTTGTAAATACTGCGTTTATCGAGTAAATAAGGTTAATCTGTGATCACTTATATTTCTCACTAAAAACTGAATTTTAATAGAGAAATTCTATAAAAAACTAAAACCCTCTGTAACTTTGTAAATACTGTGTTTATCGAGAAAATAAGGTTAATCTGTGATCACTTATATATCTGACCAAAAATTGAATTTTAATGGAGAAATTCTATATAAAACTAAAGCCCTCTGTAACTTTGTAAATACTGCGTTTATCGACAAAATAAGGTTAATCCGTGATCACTTATATTTCTGACCAAAAATTGAATTTTAATGGAGAAATTCTATATAAAACTAAAGCCCTCTGTAACTTTGTAAATACTGCGTTTATCGACAAAATAAGGTTAATCTGTGATCACTTATATTTCTCACTAAAAATTGAATTTTAAAAGAAAAATTCTATAATATCTAAAACCCTCTGTAACTTTGTAAATACTGCGTTTATCGAGAAAATAAGGTTAATCTGTGATCACTTATATTTCTGACCAAAAATTGAATTTTAATAGAGAAATTCTATAAAAAACTAAAACCCTCTGTAACTTTGTAAATACTGCGTTTATCGAGTAAATAAGGTTAATCTGTGATCACTTATATTTCTCACTAAAAATTGAATTTTAATAGAGAAATTCTATAAAAAACTAAAACCCTCTGTAACTTTGTAAATACTGCGTTTATCGAGAAAATAAGGTTAATCTGTGATCACTTATATTTCTGACCAAAAATTGAATTTTAATAGAGAAATTCTATAAAAAACTAAAACCCTCTGTAACTTTGTAAATACTGAAAATAAGGTTAATCTGTGATCACTTATATTTCTGACCAAAAATTGAATTTTAATGGAGAAATTCTATATAAAACTAAAGCCCTCTGTAACTTTGTAAATACTGCGTTTATCGACAAAATAAGGTTAATCTGTGATCACTTATATTTCTCACTAAAAATTGAATTTTAATAGAGAAATTCTATAAAAAACTAAAACCCTCTGTAACTTTGTAAATACTGCGTTTATCGAGAAAATAAGGTTAATCTGTGATCACTTATATTTCTGACCAAAAATTGAATTTTAAAAGAAAAATTCTATAAAATCTAAAACCCTCTGTAACTTTGTAAATACTGCGTTTATCGAGAAAATAAGGTTAATCTGTGATCACTTATATTTCTCACTAAAAATTGAATTTTAATAGAGAAATTCTATAAAAAAACCCTCTGTAACTTTAGAAATACTGCGTTTATCGAGAAAATAAGGTTAATCTGTGATCACTTATATTTCTCACTAAAAATTGAATTTTAATAGAGAATTTCTATAAAAACTAAAACCCTCTGTAACTTTGTAAATACTGCGTTTATCGAGAAAATAAGGTTAATCTATGATCACTCATATTTCTTATTAAAAATTAAATTTTTATAGAGAAATTCTATAAAAAACTTAAACCTTCTGTAACTTTGTAAATACCACGTTTATCTAGAAAATAAGGTTAATCTGTGATCACTTATATTTCTGACCAAAAATTGAATTTTAATAGAGAAATACTATAAAAAACTAAAACCCTCTGTAACTTTGTAAATACTGCGTTTATTGAGAAAATAAGGTTAATCTGTGATCACTTATATTTCTTATATAAAATTGAATTTTAATAGAGAAATTCTATAAAAAACTAAAGCCTTCTGTAACTTTGTAAATACTGCGTTTATCGAGTAAATAAGGTTAATCTGTGATCACTTATATTTCTCACTAAAAACTGAATTTTAATAGAGAAATTCTATAAAAAACTAAAACCCTCTGTAACTTTGTAAATACTGTGTTTATCGAGAAAATAAGGTTAATCTGTGATCACTTATATATCTGACCAAAATTTGAATTTTAATAGAGAAATTCTATTAAAACTAAAACCCTCTGTAACTTTGTAAATACTGCGTTTATCGAGAAAATAAGGTTAATCTGTGATCACTCATATTTCTTATTAAAAATTGAATTTTTATAGAGAAATTCTATAAAAAACTTAAACATTCTGTAACTTTGTAAATACTGCGTTTATCGAGAAAATAAGGTTAATCTGTGATCACTTATATTTCTTATTAAAAATTGAATTTTTATAGAGAAATTCTATAAAAAACTTAAACATTCTGTAACTTTGTAAATACTACGTTTATCGAGAAAATAAGGTTAATCTGTGATGACTTATATTTCTGACCAAAAATTGAATTTTAATAGAGAAATTCTATATAAAACTAAAACCCTGTGTAACTTTGTAAATACTACGTTTATCGAGAAAATAAGGTTAATCTGTGATAACTTATATTTCTGACCAAAAATTGAATTTTAATAGAGAAATTCTATATAAAACTAAAACCCTCTGTAACTTTGTAAATACTGCGTTTATCGAGAAAATAAGGTTAATCTGTGATCACTCATATTTCTGACCAAAAATTGAATTTTAATAGAGAAATTCTATATAAAACTAAAGCCTCTGTAACTTTGTAAATACTGCGTTTATCGAGAAAATAAGGTTAATCTGTGATCACTTATATTTCTCACTAAAAATTTAATTTTAATAAAGAAATTCTATATAAAACTAAAACCCTCTGTAACTTTGTAAATACTGCGTTTATCGAGAAAATAAGGTTAATCTGTGATCACTTATATTTCTGACCAAAAATTGAATTTTAATAGAGAAATTCTATAAAAACTAAAACCCTCTGTAACTTTGTAAATACTGCGTTTATCGAGAAAATAAGGTTAATCTGTGATCACTTATATTTCTCACTAAAAATTGAGTTTTAATAAAGAAATTCTATAAAAAACTTAAACCTTCTGTAACTTTGTAAATACTGCGTTTATCGCAGTATTGTGATCACTCATATTTTTTATTAAAAATTGAATTTTTATAGAGAAATTCTATAAAAAACTTAAACCTTCTGTAACTTTGTAAATACTACGTTTATCGAGAAAATAAGGTTAATCTGTGATCACTTATATTTCTGACCAAAAATTGAATTTTAATAGAGAAATTCTATAAAAAACTAAAACCCTCTGTAACTTTGTAAATACTGCGTTTATCGAGAAAATAAGGTTAATCTGTGATCACTTATATTTCTCACTAAAAATTTAATTTTAATAGAGAAATTCTATAAAAAATAATGTAACTTTGTAAATACTGTGTTTATCGAGAAAATAAGGTTAATCTGTGATCTATATATATAAAAGAGTAACGTCATGAAATTTTAACTGTGGTTTCCTCCCTCCCCAAATGATCCGATAAGAAGGGATTTTTGGAAATTCAAACGTTTAGGGTACTTTGTTAATATTTTACATTATTTCACTTATCGACATTAAGTATCTGAATGAAGTTAGTGTTAGGAATAGGGGATAATATTTAGGTACCAAAATGTGAGAACTGAATTTTGAATTTTCTATAACAATGGACTTAGAAACATGAAATTAAGCATACATGGCCTAAGTCAGTGAGAATTCTAGGGGAAGACTTTTTGGTACTTTTTCCTTTTTTTGTAATTTCTTCACCAATGAACCTAGAAACATGAAATAAATGTTATTGGACCTGAGTGGGAATCCACAAATGGGGGACTTATAGTTCTTTTTCTTTATTCTAATGGTACTTTTTGAATTTTCTATAATAACACGAAACAAAGCATATATGGTCATTAGTGAGAGAGAATTGAAGGTGGGGACAGTATGGTACTTTTTCTTTATTCTAAAGGTACTTTTCAAATGTTTTATAAAAATGGACCTAGAAACTTGAAATTAAGCATATATGGTCCTAAGTGACTTTGAATTCTAGGGGGAGACTGTTTGGTACTTTTTCTTTATTCGAATGGTACCTTTTGAAATTTCTATAACAATGGACTTAGGAACATGAAATTAAGCATATATAGTCCTAAGTGAGTGAGAATTCTAGGGGTGACTTTTTGGTACTTTTTCTTTATTCGATTGTTCCTTTTTGTAATGAATTAATAAACATGAAACTAGAGACATGTTATCCTGAATTAGTATTAATTCACAAACGGAGATTTAATAGTACTATTTATTTCATCCAATTGGGGTGGCGAAGCGCACCGGGTCAGCTAGTCATCTATAAAATCGATCGTTGTATAAAATGAGAGTGAGCTGTACACAAAGTTACAGCCATTTGAAGTT
Organism: Calliphora vomitoria; assembly: GCA_942486065.2. Classification (NCBI taxonomy): domain Eukaryota; kingdom Metazoa; phylum Arthropoda; class Insecta; order Diptera; family Calliphoridae; genus Calliphora; species Calliphora vomitoria. The sequence goes on along the minus strand of OW818030.2, from coordinate 107,184,779 downwards.
GATTTTGTTAATGTACATTTGTTTCAACAATAGTTTTAACTACCAAAAAAATAATAATAACTACAAAAGAAACAAATTGCTATGGAGTTTGCCAAAATCACATTTGTTACTCAACGAATTCAATTTTCTAAATCAATTCGTTTTGTTTGTCAGCAAAAAAATGATTAACGCTTAAATCATACAATTCGTTTTTTTTTTCTTCTAATATTTAGCATTTCATGTTTTATGAATTTAAGATTCTCATACAAATTTGTTAAGTTTAAACAATAATCATTAATGCCCTTATAAAAAGTAAAATTATTTATGAATAATACATATTTTGTATATTACTCGTATTTTGTTAAAAAAAAAAAAAAAATACACATAATAGAGGTAGATCTGAAATAAAAAAAAATCCAATTGGTTTGCATTTGTAACGCATTCCGCATTCCAAGAAGTATGATGAATACACATAATATAAATTATGAAAATCATGTTTAAACAGAAACTATCAACTCTAAGAAACTACAATAGATGATAGAAAAAAAGTGAATCAGTTTAGATTGATTAATGGTGTTATAAATATATAAATCAGGAAAGATTTCGCTAAGAACTCTCTGTAAAAAAAACAATTTCATCAGCAAGTTTCAAGCTTTTAAGCCTTGATGTGGACTTTTGACAAAACAACTTAAGTGTAATTTTCAAATTTTTTAGAAGTGCACAAAAACTGCTGAATTGATCGATAATTATTTTGTTATTTGTCCTTGAAGAGTATTGTTACGTTTTTACCTTTTAAAAACGAGGGTTTATTTCCTTTAAATAAACCGCATACTTTTGATTGCAAATAAAAGCAGTTTAGTAGTTTAAAATTGTAACAACTCTTTATTTATTTATAATCTGCAACAACAACAGTTCAAATAGTCACTCATTGTCTTCATACACCCCAACAGTAAAGCAAGTAGTCAATGCATCCCTTATGAACAGTAATCGTCACAAATGTCTTATCACTTGGCTGACTCCAATTTATATATTTTGGTCATTTGACACGTATGTGCTCTTTGTAGTGCATAGAGAAGACAATTGGTTACTTTATGAATTCCAGGTAATTTAGCGTGAAGACAATTGTCACTTAAGTGTCTCTAAGTAATCTGGAGTGTAGTCACTTTAAACGTTTTGTGAGTAATTCGTTCAAACTGGTTTTGTACAAATTGTGCTGATATAAATCTCATACAGTTAAATTTTTGCTTAAGTATACTGATATCCCATGTAACAAGCATTAAGTCAATAGTCACTTTAGTGTCTCTTAGTAACCAACATATAGTGATGTCACTTTAAACGTTTATTTTGTACTGCACTTTAGAAAGTAGTTATTTTACATACCTGAAGCAATCCATTGGAGAGTTGTCGAAGAAAGGTTTGTTTACATGCAATCATTTATTTTGCTGCCTATATGTCTTTTTAGCTGGCTCTTTGAGGTTAATTAGCACCCGTACATGTTAAAATAACTAGTTATGTAGCTGATCAAGTTACCAGTTAGGAAGCTACTAAGGTTACTGACGCTATTTAACCAGTATGTGAATTCAATGCGTTGACTACTTTGGACCAGCTATTAGACAGTCTCATTGAAGTCAAAAAGGGTCAATTGATCCCCTGCTTAGGACATGCACGTGTTAAAATAACTAGTCACGTAGCTATAGAAGTAACTAGTTCCCATCCTAAATGATGGGTAAAATCACTAGTTCTGGACTGTCTCCTAGAACTGCTGGGACGTTTATCAATTCGCAGAAATTCACACACACTGAAATGTACACGACAGTTGATGTTAGCTCTAACAGCGCCAGTGATGAACTGAACTCACGACTGCCACCTCTGCCACGCCATCTTTCGTCAATCTTCCATAATGATACCAACGGACAACCAGAACATTCGAATTCTAGAGCTATCGATGTTAATGTTAGCAGCTCAAATATCCAGGCTTGCCAAACTTACAAACAATGCTAGTAACCACATGCTATTAACATTGTTGATGAGTAGAAGCTTCTACTAATGGACGTGTTTATAAACATGATGAATGTTGCAGGCACTCGTTACATTTGTCTCAAAGAGTTATACAAAGCTCTCGAAATTCTTTAAGGTCAAATAATAAAATAACAGTTTTTGCGCACTCCTGAAAAATTTGAAAATTACACTTAAGTTGGAGGACATTTGTATGGGGGCTAGTTGAAAAAATGGTCAGATTTGTACCAGTTTCAATAGGCTTCGTCCTTAGGTCTAAAGAAATACATGTGCAAATGTTATCGAAATATCTTCAAAATTGAGACCTGTACTTTGCGCACAAGTTGACATGGATAGACAGCCAGACGGACGGACATTGTTAAATCGACTCAGAAAGATTCTGATTCGATCAGTATACTTTAAGGTGGTTGTTAGACTAATATTTTTGGGCGCTGCAAACATCAGCACAATTGCATAATACCCTCCCCACTCTGCTGGTGTTGGGTATTAACAGTAGAAAAACAGAGTGTAAGGTATTATTTAAAAAATAAGGATTGTCTTAGTACAGAGATTTAGTTGAACTCATTTAATCGCAAACTGGCAACCCTATTATTGATTTCATTCACTGACATCTCATTGAACATTAAACATCTTGTAAGTAATTTGAAAATGAAGAAAAAAATATATGATTTAGTTTCGTTTTGGGAATTAAACCGTAGATTGCGAATTGTATGCATTTAATATGGTATGGTATGGTTTTTATTTGTCTCTGATTTCAATTTCTTAAGATGCTGGCCATGAGACCTTGTTTGTATTAAAATGTTTGTTAGGAATCTTTATTTTGTTGTTTTATAAATTTTAGTCATATTTGGAAATGAAGATTGTTATCTTGATAATTAATAACAAAGATGCTGCATGGTTATTTCAATAACATAAGTTTTACAAAGAATTTTAACAAGATTTTGAAATAAAGTTTACAAAATTTGTATGTCAAATAATAGTATGTACATATGTACCATTAATTATGTTCCGATCTCTAAGGAATCATAATTTTGGACATTCTATTAAAATCCTTGAGGAGCATTATGTAATCAGAGATATGGTGTAGGAGTGTGAAAATCAAATTTAGTATTTGAGCATGTTCATGCTTTCTGGATCTCCAACATCTAGTGGCAGATAGCTTTACCCCACTGAAAGGATAGTGCGTAGTACACCTGTAATACCTATTCAAACAGATATCTGAATAAAGGATCCTTCTGTATCTAGGAAAGCTGCCATTGGATATTGTTTGAATTGCAATGATTTCACAGTGGTCCTTAAGCCCTCATTCAGAGCTGTCTCCGTTGAACGACGCTTTTTTGTAAGCATTTTGACAGTTCGAGATTCGTAAATATGCCTTGTATATCGGTCGATGTGGTTTCCCAAAGATGATAAGCGGAAGTATTTCGCATTCTCCATTTCTGGGAATAGATATAACATTTATCTTTCTCCAACCAAATGCTACATAAGGACTGAGATCGTAAAATTCTTAACACACGTTTTTCATTAAAACTTTTAACCGAAGTATTTTTTGATTTTTTTATCAAGTTACCTTTGTAAAGCATGTCAGTTATTATGTTTAATGTCAATTATGTTCATTTGTGGTTATGTTTGAGATTAGTGACCAGAAAACAGTGCGCACTAAAATTATTAAATATTTTTAACAAAACCCAACTTGGACCTACAAAAAGAAGGCCAAACAATCAAAGATCAGCTATCAAACTTTTTCCAATGTTATTAAACAGTACCGGGAGAACTTGTCCGTTGATATAAAACCTGGTTCAGGAAGAAGGAATGGTTCACATGATGTTAATTAAGCCAAAAAAATAGAAAGCATTTTCAAAAGAACAGCCCGGTGCTCGGACTATTTGGTACGAAAAGTAAAAGCCAATGAAGGTTTAAAAGCATACAAGGCTCAGAAAGTTCCTAACAGGAACTCTGCTAAAAATTTAGAGGCCAAAGACAGAGCACGGAAATTGAAGTCAAATTGTATACAAAAAATATACCTGCTGCATAACGGATGACGAAACGTACGTATGGAAAATTTTTCGCAGCTTCTAGGTAAGTTTTTGTATGTAGCAGATGCTCGAGGGAATGTTGTTTAAAAGTTTAGGATCCAAAAGCAGAAAATTTTCCCAAAAAGTTCTTGATATTGCAAGAAATATGCAGTTGCGGCAAAGGAAGCCAAACATTTTTTACAAAGGGCTCTATAAATACCGAAATTTACATCAAGGAATGTTTACAAAGGAGGATGTTTCCATTCATAAGACTTCCTAATGTGTCCACCTTTTTTTGGCCTGATTTGGCATCTGTCACTATGGTAAGAAAGGTCTTGAGTGGTACACGAACAATAATGTGGTAGTTTACCAAGAGAGGCAATTCCTCCAAACTGCCTGGAGCTGAGTCTTGTGGAGATATATTTGGCTCTTGTTAAAAGAAATTGAAGAACACAAAAAAGGTGTCCAAAAGTGTGGTAGATTTTAAACGGAGATGGACAACCTGTTCGAGCAAAGTGACAGAAATCACTATAAAAACCATAATGGAAGAGTTTTCGAAAAAGGTTTAAAATTCCATCATTAGTGATTAGAACTATAAAAATATATTTTTTTTTTGTAAATTGTAACAATAATTTCAATCCAATGAAAAAAGATTCAAAACCGTTTAGTGGTTTAATTTTTATTAACATATATGTATGTTAAAAATTTTTCGATCTCAGTCCTTATGTCTTGAGTTACAAATCATGTTTTTTATAGATATCTAACTCGCACCCCACTAAGCGACCAAAAAGATCTTCAGAGAAAAGACCTAAGCTTTCTTTTGAGACAAATGGGACCATTTTGAAAAAAAAAAAAAATTTTATTGAAATAGCTATCGGTTTTAACCGAAACCGCGGTTTTTCAAGGCCTAAAACCGAAACCGACAATTATTCTTCGGTTTTAGACTTTAATATATTTTCAGTAGAAAAATTTAAAATTTAGAAATGAGAAACAAACTTTTTCATGAAATATCTCTAAAAACAGATCTCTAAAAATATCAGATGATGTCGCAGGCTAGGCAAGGAAACCTGTTAATAAAGAATGACACAAACTCATTTAAAAATATTGATCTATAAGTATTTCCTGACAATTAAACTTCAAATGACTGTTTAATTATTTAATTTAAAAAAAAAAATGTTTAACAAAGACTTAGATCTTTTCAAATATCCGATCTTTGTGAATTAAACTAATTGCAGGATATCATGTCTCTAGTTTTATGTTTATTGATTCATTGTAATGTGGATTCTAGGTCATTCAAAACTTATTATTAGAATAAAAAAAAGTATCACAAAAAGACCAACAATATGTATTCCCACTCAGCATCATGATTACGGGTCCATTAGTATAGAGAACGCTAAAGAAAGGTACCACTCAAGTCACCTTTTCTGAATTCTAACTCATTCAGAATCATGTGTGCATAATTTTTAATTTTTAGGTTTATTATTATAAAATAGTCAAAAAGTATTATTAGTTGGAAAAAAGTACCTGTGTTTAATATTCTGCTATTGGTTTATTATGCATTATAGAAATTTCAAAATATACAATTCGAAGAACGAAACATATAGCTTAATGACTTTCTTTCTTTACTCAAAAGCATATCAGCCAACATATAAGTAAAATAATTTAATATAATAAAGAGTACCAATTTTCCACACTTGAACCCCTGTCAAGTTTGAAATTTCAAAGTAATTTCATGACTCTAGGTTCAATATTATAGAAAATTCAAAAAGTACCATTTTGAAGAACGAAAAAGTACTTCTTAGTTTGGTTTAGTTCTCCTTTTTTGATATCATAATACCATTGAGCCCCCTATTCTTGATTATTTCTTTACTGAAAAGCATATTAGCCAACTTTAATGTACATATATAAGCTAACTAATTTAATATATTAAAAGAGTACCAATTAAATAAATTTTCCTTTATCCTCTTGAACACCCGTCAAGTTTGAATTTGAAATTTATTATTTGTTATTATAGCAGTTAATATATAACAAATTATTACAAAACCGAAATAAAACCGAAACCGATCGGTTTTCAATTTTTTAAAACCGAAACCGCGGTTTTGAAAATCTTCGGTTTTTTAGAAACTGGAATCTAAACTATTTGGGACAAATATTGCTAAGAACAATAAGTTACATGGATGATAAAAAACACATGTTTGGCCAAAATGTCAAATTTTAACGCCCTCTAACATCAATAAGACTAACCTTGGTGTAGATCAGAAGACATCGGTTTCAAAGGTTGGTTCAGTTGACATGAAATGAATTTAACGTTTGGTAAAATCATCAGTAAATTTTGAATGAATCATTAGCAAGATTTGGCCTAAACTTCATGAATTATAGGCAAAAACATTAATTTATGGATTTTAGTGCAAAATGTTAAATACCGATTAAGCGAATGATACAAACCGGGTAAACCGGTCAACCGAAAATCAACATTTTAACCCTTTCACTACCAAGGGGATCATCCAGGCGAAATTTTAATAAATCATCAAAAATACAATTTACGCTCTATTTAAATAAGATAATGATCGATTGGTAGTTTAAGTATTTTTTGGTTACTATCAGCTGATTTGGGTACGTTTAATGAGTGAATTGATTGTTTCCAATTAGTTGACTAAAACCTCGGTTGGATGCGTAAGTGTTTTTGGATTTATAAGTGTTCTTATCTTCTTAAAGTTATTGGTGTTCAAACAAAAACTGTGTTTTATTATTCTGTAAGAAATGCTACCGACGGGATATAATGTCCCAACCAATGTCGCGTAAATAACCCAGTGGGACATATTATCCCAGGACATATCTTCCCGCTGAAGGATAGTAACTAGAATTAAAAAAAAAGTTTTTGTGCTTCTGAGTATTAAATTGAAACAAAATAATTACCTAGATGTATATAACACGCTGCTTATAGAACGGTAGTAAAAAGGTTAAATTAGCCGGTTCCTAAAAAAACGGAATTGTGAAAAACCGGGTTTTCGGTTAACCGGTTTATAAACACAAAATAATTGTAAACTTAAAGCCAACAGTGTATTTTACTTAGAAAAACTTTATAAAAAGGGGCACGTATGCCCGCCAAGCTATCCGAAAATGAAAGATTTCTGTGCATTTTCAAAATGTATTTTTCTATAAATATCACACCTATGTCATTGTAATCTATTTGAAAATACTCAATAAATCATTACCAAAGTATACATAATAGTTTCAAATCGATTTTTAGATAACATAATGTCTTATGCTGCAAAATCGTTAGAATAGAATTATTGAAACAAAGCAAAAATATTTCCCATAAAAATTTTAACACTTTTGTTTCGAATTCGACATAGTTTCAACAAAACAACAGCAAACTGAAACAAACCATTATGAAAAAAAGGTGACCATCAAAATCATGTACGAGTGTAAAAAAAACTGATTAATACTTTTGCACATTGATGTTTGTATTTAAATAAAAAAACAAAAAAAACTAAAAGAAACAATAATAGCAACATGAAATAAAACAAAAAAATCTTCAATTCAATTGGAGTTTCACAACACGTAAATATTTAGTTAAATTTAGTTGTTTTTTTACGTACCAAATTCAATTGTGAATTAATACGTATGTGCATTTGAAATATTAAATATTTGCTGTATCAAAGATACTATTAAATGGAAAAAACTAACAATTTATAGATGAATGTCTTTAAGTATGTAGTTGATGTATGTATAAGTAGATGTGAACATCTTTAGTACATATTAAGAATGCATTTAAATCAGGCTAACGATGCAATTGGCTGAAATAGCATAAGATGTTCTTGCATGGCATATTGATGAGCTACTTACACAGTGGTTGGCTTTGTAAAAAATAACAAAATTAATGAACATTTTTTTCAACATTTAATATTTAAAATTTGTTAGAAAATAAAGCTAGTTTGATGTAAAACTCGAAACTTCGCATAAAATGTGCAGCCTCTAAACGTTATCTAATTTAGCTTTTTGGCCACTGTTTATATGTTTGCGGCAATCATAATATGTTAAAGCTGTCATCCACACGACTATTGCAATCATATATATGCGGTTGTCTCCAAACTTATTAGCTTGACTGATTCCCGCCATACCACTGTGCTTAGAAAACGAAATGAAACCTCAATTGGATACAGAACTGGTCATACATACGTTTGTAAGAGTTGTTGGTAGCAGACGCAACAATGTTGTTGCAATTGGCTTGTAGTTTTTAGTTATAACTTGTTTGCATGTCTATAAATTATGTGACTGACTGAAAGAATCTTCTCAGATTTCAGATTTAATGTACATTTTAAATGGTTGAATTTGTAGTAGCCACTACTATTTATATGATGACGACGATGATGATGATGATAATGATGATGTTGTAGTTGTTATAAAAACATAAATACATAGAAAAACAACAAAAAACATAGAACAAATAAACAAAAAAACTAAAATTAAAAAAAAAAAAAAAAACAGAATACATGTTGCAGAAGAGTCAACTTGAGACAGGTCGAGGTTATATTTAAAACAAGCTCCTACGGTTATTTCATGTAACTATTTCTCTATTTATTGTTTTAGCTCTTTGGGATGCACTTGGCAAAAAATTGTGGAATTGGAATTGCTATCCGAGGGACACTTTTCCTACAAAAACTTGCTCTTGTGCAGATCAACTTTTTCTAGAAAAACTTGCTCTTGTGCAGATCAACTTTTTCTAGAAAAACTTGCTCTTGTGCAGATCAACTTTTTCTAGAAAAACTTGCTCTTGTGCAGATCAACTTTTTCTAGAAAAACTTGCTCTTGTGCAGATCAACTTTTTCTAGAAAAACTTGCTCTTGTGCAGATCAACTTTTTCTAGAAAAACTTGCTCTTGTGCAGATCAACTTTTTCTAGAAAAACTTGCTCTTGTGCAGATCAACTTTTTCTAGAAAAACTTGCTCTTGAGCAGATCAACTTTTTCTAGAAAAATTTGCTCTTGAGCAGATCAACTTTTTCTAGAAAAACTTGCTCTTGAGCAGATCAACTTTTTCTAGAAAAACTTGCTCTTGAGCAGATCAACTTTTTCTAGAAAAACTTGCTCTAGTGCAGATCAACTTTTCTAGAAAAACTTGCTCTAGTGCAGATCAACTTTTTCTAGAAAAACTTGCTCTAGTGCAGATCAACTTTTTCTAGAAAAACTTGCTCTAGTGCAGATCAACTTTTTCTAGAAAAACTTGCTCTAGTGCAGATCAACTTTTTCTAGAAAAACTTGCTCTAGTGCAGATCAACTTTTTCTAGAAAAACTTGCTCTAGTGCAGATCAACTTTTTCTAGAAAAACTTGCTCTAGTGCAGATCAACTTTTTCTAGAAAAACTTGCTCTAGTGCAGATCAACTTTTTCTAGAAAAACTTGCTCTAGTGCAGATCAACTTTTTCTAGAAAAACTTGCTCTAGTGCAGATCAACTTTATCTAGAAAAACTTGCTCTAGTGCAGATAAACTTTTTCTAGAAAAACTTGCTCTAGTGCAGATAAACTTTTTCTAGAAAAACTTGCTCTAGTGCAGATAAACTTTTTCTAGAAAAACTTGCTCTAGTGCAGATCAACTTTTTCTCGAAAAACTTGCTCTAGTGCAGATCAACTTTTTCTAGAAGAACTTGCTCCAGTGCAGATCAACTTTTTCAAGAAAAACTTCCTCTAGTGCAGATCAACTTTTTCTAAAAAAACTTGCTCTTGTGTTGATTCACTTATCCCAGAAGTTCTATCATAACAGCATCTTGTATTCCTTGTCAAAAGATAACTATGTCTTAGAGATAGCATTTGAATTTCTAATTAAACCTTTAAATTTTTCCAAGTGTACTGCATTTCACATATACATTTACACATATGAACGTTTTAGTTAGAATCTGTACCCTCCTCAGCAGGTGAGAATCATTCACTTTATACTCTTTATACTATAAGATGTAGCAACAACAACAAAACTAATACTCATATCATCACCCGAGATGAGCTGCATTGATTATGCAGATGTAACGGTCTTGCTTCGCTCTATGGTGTCCACCGATTTATCATTTTGATCGCAATAAATTATCAAATCTCAAGTGTTTGCAATTAATTCTAAAGTCTTTAAATCTAGGGTTCAGCTTAGAATTTAGTTAGACAATATTTATACATATTATTGTTGTTGTTGTATTGTGTCTCTGTAAGTCATCTTGTTCGTAGATCAATTTCATTTTCGAAATGTTAAAGGTTTTTCTTTTGATTTTATTGTGTGCTTTAGAATTCCATATTAAAGAAATCTTTATAATGTTTTTGTAACATTTTATTGTTTTTTTGTTAACATTTTATGGCAAGAGTATTTGTTTGTCGGATGATTGGTTTGTTTGTCTATTCTTTTTTTCCATTTGTTTGCTAATAAACATGCAAATTTAAAAATTATAGGAATTTTTTTCTACGGTGTACAAGTGTTTGTTGTTGCTGTTGTTGTCTGTGTTTATTGGCTGTCACATTCACTTTTAAAATGTTTGATGGAAAATTAACATGCAATTTTGCTGCTGTTATTATTGCTGATGCATGCGGTTGCTTCAATTTAAACAAAGCGGATACAATAATAAAATTATGTTCATATTTCTTTTGTTAATTGGTAATGATAGTTTGTTTGTAGTTTTTTTAGAACATGTTTTTTTTCGTTTTGTTTTTATAACCCGGAAATAGTTAAAAGTCTGGATTTTATTGTTTCTTTATTTTGTGTTAACAAGATTTTAGATTTTAAATTGGGTTGGTCATTTGGGGAGAACTTATTGGAGATTTTGTATTGAGTTGCATTTTGAAGTAGTTTTAGTGTTTTATATCTTGTAAGAAATGTAATATTATGCTAATTACTTTGAATCAGAGTTTCGAGTTCGGTTTTAATAGAAAGTATTGTTTTCGAAATTAAGTATAATAAGGTATCAACTAATTTGGTTTCTATAATATCGTAATTTGTTTCAATAATATCAAAACCAAAATTAAATCGAAAACGAATGTTTTCACAGAATAACTTTCTGAGTCGATTAAGAGATGTCCCTCCAGAATTTCAAAGATAAAACTTCTGTGCATGCTTTTCTATTGCCCCAAGAACGAAGCCTATTGAATTTGGTTGGAATCGCTCCAGCATTTCTCGTAGCCCCCATACAATTGCCCTATATGAAAATAGATAAGCTCTCATAAATATGTTAGTTATAAAGATATCCAAACCAAACTCAACACAAATAATTTTTATATAAGCCGAATTCGCACTAATAAATTTTTTGACGATCGGTTCGATACGATATCTCCAATACCAAATAATTTAAAAAAAAAAAATGTCTAAGCCACTGTGTAACGGTAATTACAGTATTTTCTTTTAGTGGTAACGGTAGTTGGGCTGAGTGGGTATTTTAGGGTTAACAGCACACAGTGGGTTCAATTTTACCTAAAATGGCGATTAATTTAGGAAACATTTCCACAAATATTTTTATAAACACAAAATCATTTTTATATACTAACATAAGTGAAGTTTTCTATAAAAACAGAAATAAGGACTGGGATCGAAACATTTTTAACATACATATATGTTAATAAAAATTAAACCACTAAACTTACAGTTTTTAATATTTTTTTATTTCATTGAAATTATTGTTACAATTTAAAAAAAAAATATATAGTTTTGTAGTACTAATCACTAATGATGAAATTTTGAACCTTTTCGAAAACGCTTCCATTATGGTTTTTATAGTGCTTTATGTCACTTTGTTCGAACAGGTTGTCCAACAAAAAAATCTATCACACTTTTGATCACCTTTTTTGTGCTCTTCAATTCTCTTTTAACAAGAGCCCAATATCTCTCCACTGGACTCAGCTCCAGGCAGTTTGCAGAAATTGCCTCTCTTGGGACAAGAGACAGGTGCCAAGTGACAGATGCCAAAAATAAGTGGACACATTAAGAAGTCTTATGAATGGAAACATCCTTCTTTGTAAACATTCCTTGATGTAAATTTCGGTATTTATAGAGCCCTTTGTAACAAATGTTTGGCTTTTTTACCGAAAAGGATGAAATTTTGAACCTTTTCGAAAACCCTTCCATTATGGTTTTTATAGTGCTTTATGTCACTTTGTTCAAACAGGTTGTCCAACAAAAAAATCAACCACACTTTTGATCACCTATTTTGTGCTCTTTAATTCTCTTTTAACAAGAGCGCAATATCTATCCACTGGACTCAGCTCCAGGCAGTTTGGAGGAATTGCCTCTCTTGGGACAAGAGACAGATGCCAAGTGACAGATGCCAAGTCAGGCCAAAAATAAGTGGACACATTAAGAAGTCTTATGAATGGAAACATCCTTCTTTGTAAACATTCCTTGATGTAAATTTCGGTATTTATAGAGCCCTTTGTAACAAATGTTTGGCTTTTTTGCCGCAACTGCATATTGCTTGCCATACCAAGAACTTTTTGGGAAATTTTGTCTGCTTTTGGGTCCTAAACTTTTCTTCAACATTCTCTCGAGCATCTGTAACATAATAAAATTGACTCAGAAGTTGCGAAAAGTTTTCTATACGTACATCTCGTCATCCATTATGCAGCAGGTATAGTTTTTGTGTAAAATTTGACTTCAATTTCTGTGCTCTATCTTTGGCCTCTAAATTTTTAGCAGAGTTCCAGCCAGGAACTTTTTGTGCCTGGTATGCTTTTAAACCTTCATTGGCTTTAACTTTTCGTATCAAATAGTCCGAGTTCTGACCTAACCGGGCTGCTTTCCTACCGGAGGTGTTGGGAGCTCTTTTGAAAATGCTTTCCATTTTTTTGGCTTTAGAAACATCATATGGACCATCCCTTCTACCTGAGCCATGTTTTATATCAACGGACAAGTTCTCCCGTTACTGTTTAATAATATTGGAAACAGTTTGACGGCAGACCTTTGACTGTTTGGCCAACTTTTTGGCTTTGTTGAAAATATTTAATAATTTTAGTACGCACTTTTTTCTGGTCACTCATTTTAGTCAGATTAACAACAAATGAACATAATTGACATTAAACATAATAACTGACATGCTTTAAAAATGTAACTTGATCAAAAAAAAAAAAAAAAATCAAATAATACTTGGGTTAAAAGTTTTAATGAAAAACGTGTGTTAAGAATTTTACGATCTCAGTCCTTATTTACTTAAAGTTGACAGCTTGAACAACTTGAATGTGGTTGAAATTTCACATAGGGCGCATTTACATTATGACTTTAAGTCATGACTTAAAATCATGGGCTCTTTTAGTACTAGAAAATTGTGACGTCTAAACAAAAGGCAAGTTTTCTGTTTTTCACGATTTTTTTTGATATTCTGCTTTGTGCTATTTTCTGATTGGTTGTTGATATGATTATATGTCAAAAAAAAAGGCAAGCATGGTTGAAAAAAAGGCATCGTATAAATGCAAGGAGATTTTCGTAGGGGTTTTAAAAGAGAAACAAAAAAAAAAAAAAAAGACAGGACTTGAAATCAAAGTGTAAATGTCGACATAGAGATGTAACATTTTATCTAGTTTTAACCAATACTAGTTATTATAAAATAAACTTAATTCTTAAATTTCAATTAGGCGCCAGTTTAAACACATTTGTTTACATACTCTATAAGGACATCATTGATCATTCATATTAAAGATGGCATATCAGTCTTCTATAAATTTTGAGATGTGTAATCCCTGTTGTAAAACAAATATTGTTTAACTGCTGCCAAATCACGAAACCTTGAAAATACCCCTTAATACTTTAAACATTTCAATTAGACATTAGGACTAGAACAGCTCGAGTTAACTAAAGTATTTAAGTAATTGGCTGCTAATGAGACCAAAAACCATGTCTGCATCAATGTCTCCATTCACCATCAACGACACATGTCATTGAAAAAAAATTTAAAAAAAAGAAGATGTACAAACGTTAATAAAGTATAGTCAATTCAAAAACAAACACAACATTCTATATAAACTTGCATGTATTGAAGTATTTAAATATTTCTATATTTCTTATTTTATACCAGTAATAATGTTGTAGTATTTCTCATATGAATGAATGAATGAGTATAATTCCAATTCCCTACTTAAAAGACATGCAAATAAATGGTTATTTTGACAAACTTATACGAGTTGTTTTTTCTTCAGATTTTGTATTTGTTATGTTTCCAATAATCCAATGTATTTAAAAAAAAAAACAGATTCATTAACAAAAGTGACGATAATGGATGGCATAAAGTGCCATCAATACTGGTACTGAATGGTGGTGGTGGTGGTAGGTTGTTGCATGAAATCGTTTTTGGCAAGGCAGATGCTGAATAGGCAGTCCGCGCAGGCGCTTTGATTATTGCAAAACTCAAGGTACTCACTGGTAAGTATTTGTGTATATGGTGTGTCTTGGTGCAGCTAAAGTGTCTACAAGACAATTTTTATGCCGACACTAAATACAACGTTATTTTGCTACAAGTGATTTTCTGTGTAATTTTATGAGATGATCACTAAAACAGCAACAGTAAAAAAGACACACTGATCATGTAATGAAAATTCTGTATTTTCATTTAGCGTTTCTTCTTTTTCGTTTTGATTTTAGTGTCTTTTGTATTTTTTTTTTTTGCAGAGAATTAATTAAATGACTTAAATAAGTTGTACTAACAATTGTAGCTAATGTGCCAATCACATTTACGACCAAGCACATGTTTGAGGAATATGTGTATGTAGAAAAAAACCATGAATTTGTGTTACGTTAAAAGCTTAAGGCTTTAATAGTGGAACTTACATATAGGAACGCTGTATATGCATGCATATTAGGGTGGACTTTATTTTGAAATTTTTCGATACTCCCAATTGTGGCCAAAAAACAAATTTTCAACAAAATCTACTTTGAGCTCTATACACTTTGTCCAACGTTTCTCCAATTTGTTGAACTCTTCCAAAAAAATTTGTCGAGGTCATCGTTGTATTTAAATCTCTTTCCGCGGAGCCAGTTCTTCAGGACTGGAAACTAGAAATAGTTTCTGGGGCTAAATCCGGATAGTTGGCAATTCGTAGCACACATCTTACTTGTTTATACTACAATTTTTTTAGCCTCTAAATAAGCAAACTTCGAATTTTTGTGAGGGCACCCTCAATTTGTCAGAAGCTTACTATTGTGATCAGTTAAGAAAACTTACACGAAAGAGCTTGGATGTGCCTCAGCAAAATGTGTTGGGAGAAAAGTATTTCGTTTACTGCTTACAAATATTTATTTAAATAATTTCTAAACAACTAAGAAGAAAAAAAAAACTGGTGTTGGTTTTATATTTTTCAACTTTAGAAAACTATAACTAATTAATCTTGGACTCGTCGTTGACACAAAATTATTAGCTATTTTGTAAAAATCATATACACTTAAGAAATAATGAACAATTAAGGTAGGTTTTATTAAAATTTGTAAAGCTAATATTTTCATGGTTTTTCTTATTGGGTGTTATTTTAGATAAAATTTAGAAATTAGTTATAAAAATATACACAAAAACGTAAACATAGTTTTTCAAATACAGTGAGACCTCGATTATCCGTCATGGTCGGGACTGGGAGCATTCTGGATAATCAATTTTCCCGGTTAATTGAGTGCCAATTTTTAGTAGTTTTTTAATAATGACAGTTTTTTGATAATGACATTTAAAGCTTAGACCGATTTTCTTAAAATTCTCTCTCACTTCTGGTACTAAATTATTGTCAAACCATTCTCATGGACACTTGTGTGTACCAGCAGCATTAACGCAAACTAATGCGGTTAGTCTCTCCTTTGAGACCTTGTGTCATTCTATGAAATTTTCATTATGGCAAGCCAAACTTCTCTCAAGTAAACACTTTTCATTCTCCATTATCACATTGGTGAGTTTTTTTTATTGATTTGAATTCATTTAATTTTTCCACAAAAATTGTGGCAGATAATCAGCTGAATATTTTTCTCCTGCAGCATTAAATTTGTGAATACCAAGTCATTTTTTTTCACTGTTAATCCAGAAATTGGAGTTCCATTAAATCGTTCCTTCCGGAACCATTCTCAAACAGCAGTTTTTAAAGTTTTTCGGTTTCCAAAGTTTCCATGTGTAACACTCCTCACGCCAAATGCTATCGAAAAATCGATGGCACAATATCAAAAAATGTTGGCCTTACAAATCGATCGAGGGAATTCCCTTTTTTCGTTTTATTCACATTGTGTTTAATTGTTCAAAAATAATCGAAAAAAATTATAATTCCGGATATAATATATAATTACGGTTAATCGATGCAAGAAAATTTAAATCGATCCAAAAACATTTTCTTTTTCTTTCCCGGATAATTGATGTTGCCGGTTAATCGAATCACGGATAATAGAGGCCTCACTGTATCTCTAAATTTTAATTATTTCATATTCTGAATTTTAGATAAATTTTTAAGCGTGTAATTGCTTATATTCAATGTCTAACTTTGCTGTATTGGACAGTTTTAAAATTACAATCTGCAATTTAGATATTGGATTGAAACATAGGTTACGAAATGTATTTTTAACGAAATAATTTTATCAAATTTGTGACCAAAAACTAAATATCTTTGAAATCAGCCAATTTGAAATTGGTACCCTCGCTAACCCTTAATAGGCACAACAGTTAATATATACGATTAAATATATATAATTCGGTATCTCGGGAACTATTGGAGATATTATTACGAAATTTCACATGGTTTGAGCTGAAGTGTTTTCGAGTTCTAGCGCTAATGGGGGCCAATGCGCACAGTGCTTTGTTCAATGGATAAAAAAATCAAAAATAAGATCATGTCATTGATGTTAATGAAATTTATATTTTTGAATAGACAACTAAATAACTCATTCGTGTAAAAAATATTTGTTTATTAATATCTCTTTTCATCGTCACTAGAAATCGCTAAAGTTAGTACATTTTCAACATAAATTTTATTGAGAAAAATAGATTTTTTTATGGTTAACTAAAATAATTGTTAAAAGTTCGTTTTAAAAGATATAAACTTGCGATTAGCTGCAAATAAAAGATTATGCATGTGAAACTATGGGAAATTACTGTATTTGTCAAAAAAGAGTTAAGTGTTTAATCTGCGCAATTTTTAATAATTAACATTTTTTTTGTAAGCCTCAAATTCTAATACTTTGTTGGAATATTAGTAAAATATATGTTAATCGATATTGATTACGTTTTACTGTAGAATAGCATTAAGTATTATATTTAAGACAATGTAAACATTAGTTGTCCTTTCGTATGAAAACTATTAAAATTTTGTTTTTGTTTAAATGTATAAAATCACACTTCGTAAATTTTCAATTTGATGGTTTGGGGAAATAGCTCCAGATTTTTGGTTTTTTATAAAATAATACCGTTTTTTTTCATTTAAATAACTAAGAAATATTGTGTTATTTAATAAGAGTAGTTTTTTTTTTTGCTGAAATCCAAAAAAATACCAAAGTTTGATTTAATTTTGCAAAAAAATATGTTAATAGATTTTAATTTTTCTTTAATTTTACCTTATCCCTATCTCTTATTTGTTATAATGTGAAATCATTATTTGTCTGTTTTGACAAGAAGTTAAAAAAAAATTAGTTTTTGATGGCACACATAAATAATACATTTTTGCCGTAAATGTAAGTAACTGAATAATTGTATATAACCTACACATCCTTAGGTTGAGATAGTAATATGAGCTACTGCTGATATTAGGAACACGTAAAGTATAATCCAACATCCAGTTTCTAATATTACAGCTGAACCATCAGTCTATGAACATTTCAAAATGTCCGTCCATCCGTCCTTCCGAATTTAGAAAATTTATACAATATTTCACTATTATATTAGACTCATAATGAAGATTTTGAAGTTTAGTACTTAAATGCAAAATTTCATTCTGAATAATATAAAATCAAAACTGTATTTAATTGTGTGGTATACAAGGCAAATTTATATTCAAACACAACAACATTGGGCTGGATTTTACCCTATTACTTCCTACTTTTAATCCTACTTACTATATATCTGCGAGTTTTACGTCAAATTCGAAAAAAAAACTTGTAATAAAAATCTTAATTAACATTTGTGGGTGTGTTTTAACGGCTAATATGAAAGTTACATTATTTCAAATGAAAACGGGAGCATATGTATTTTAATAAACTAATTTTAAATAAATTGTGTACTTATGTATACAAGTTTTTAACCAATTACATGATTTTAAAAGCATTTATAGATTTTGCTAGAATTGAAATGTTAATAACTAAATTAATGCTTGTTTCCAAAATAAAAAAACGATTTTTACGAATTTTTAAAAAAAATTTGATGTTATAAAGGATATTGAAATCTTGATGTATTGGAATTATGAATATCCTTCCGATAACCTTTCCAAAATTATGCTTCTAATATTATGAGGAATCAAGAATTTCTGAAAATTAATGATTTTCTTCAGGTATGTAGGATTTTTAAGGAAAAGGATGTATGGCAGCCAATCGAATCCTTGTTGCGATTGAAATAAAAATGTTCACAAACAACAATAACTTTATTAAAATTATTATAACCAAATTTTAAAATGTTAGGAGCATAACTGTAAATTTTATTCAATGTTATATGTTCAGGATATATGGGAGGTGCCCGTGTCCTTGCACGAATTTCAAAAACTATTTTTTTTCTTAATCTTACCAAAAAGTAATATTCTAATAATTTTTATTCGTCTACAATAACTCCTTCTATTTTTGTCCATTGCCTATATGAAAACAAAGCACTGTGGTGCGTGCCCCCTCAAAGTTGGTCACCTCAAGTCTAACATTAAAAAAAACCAAAAATCCATTTACGATTCGAATGAGCTGAAATTTAAATCTTGGGAGATTCAAATATCGAAAAAGTGCAAAATAAGGGCCACCCTAATGCATATACCCACTAAAGCTTGGGAAGATTAGCAAAAATCTACTTAACTAAACTCTGAGAAGTACTAACTTTAAATCATATTAGTTTTTTCAGTAAGGAATTTGAATTTCCGTTTTAGTTAAGTGATTTCTAACACAAACCTTTATAATTTAAACATATAGCAAACGTTCCTTATATTGTACAACTCCGGCTTCAGTGAATCCTCAAGTATTATTGTCTCGCTTACAAGTTGCATGTTTAAAATATTGGAACAAAAAAAAACTAATGTTGCTTATACATATGTCTGTGGTGTCGTATGCATTTATGTTGCATGTTCGATGTTTGTACTCCCAAAACACAAATACTAGCTAATACACATCCATACTTACATTGAAACTAACAAATGCATACAATATTCGTTAGTTAGGTGATCGTGTTGGACCTTGTGTTAACTTTTATGTTTCAACCATGTTACCACTGATACAAACATACGTTAAGAGCCGCTAACTATTTAAATTTTCAGGTTAGAGTTTAGAACAAGGAGTGTACGTTTGTCAGTGTGTTTGTTGTGTGTACGATTAAAAACATATTTCGTTTTATTATATTATACATATCTCCTCTATACTTACCAAAGTGTGTGTTTAAATGTGTCCAAGACATACTCTTGAGGTAATACATCCTCCATGTTTACAGTCGCATTTATGCTTAAGTTAAGGTTGATTGTTTGGAGTGGTAGTTATGGTGTCATCTTCTGGAAAAAAATAAAAAAAAACAAAATTAGAAGAAAAAATACCAAAATTATACGTATTATTAGACTGACACAAGTCGTGCACGATTTTTTTTTTGTGTTCATTCATCTTGGTTTTGGTTTTCTTTTGTCGACAATTGTTATTAAAGTATTTTTAATATTTGATTATTTTTTTTTGGTCTGCTGCCTAAACGTCATATACCAATAACAATGCAACAAGAGTAACACTAACAACAAGCGAAACTTCTTAAACAACTGCCTTGCCACATCATACAATATATACTTATACTCGTAATATTGAGTGGCAGTTATATTGTGTTAGTTGTTATTGTTACAAGTGAGTTTATGTCATTAATGAAAAATATGATTATCTGTGGAAACATTAAAAATATATTTTATGTTCGAATTGCAATTACAACCACAAGTATCTGAGAATATACCTGGGTACTCACACTGATTTGTATTTAAGGTTTTAAGCGGCATACTCAATATGACATTTGGTTTGTAACATATTGAAATAGAGGCATATTAGGGAATGATAGGTATGATTGTAACATCATATAAACGTTGTTAAAACACAAATTTCTTCATATTTATAACCTAAAAAAGCATGGTACTCGGCTTAAAATTGCAGTATATACCTTGAGTTATTATCTGATTATCACAGGTACCATCATAACATTCTTTTTTAAAATTTTATAGAAAACGTTTCTGTCATCCTCGAATTATTATGTATGCCGTGCAATGCAACTGATAGCTTTATACAAATTCAACTCCTAATGATCAAGAGTAGTGATATACTTAGTGTGCTTGATATCAAGTAACAAGTGACTGGTAATCTGTTGCAATAAATGTTGGTGATGTATATCCAGCATATCAACTAAAGTTGCAGTGAAATCACAAACTAATGACAGAGTTTTGAAGCGCATAAGACTTGATCTTTCTCTCTTCTTCTTTCCTTATTAACAGAAGATTCAGTGAAATCTTAAACTAATGACAGAGTTTTGAAGCGCATAAGTCTTGATCTTTCTTCCTTCTTCCTTCCGATAATTCTGTTATCAACGGTTTTGTGATCTCATTGAAACAAGAGTAAAAGTCTTGAACTTGTTTTTTTACTTCCGACTTTCCTGATATTTAAATGTTTTGTGATCGTATTAAAAGAAGAGTAAAGTCTAAAGGCTGTTAGGAATTAGGTTTGCAAAGCCCAAACAATCAAAGATCTGCTATCAAACTTTTTCCAATGTTATTAAACAGTACCGGCAGAACTTGTCCGTTGATATAAAACCTGGTTCAGGTAGAAGGCATGGTCCACATGATGTTTCTAAAGCCAACAAATAAAAATCATTTTCAAAAGAGCTCCCAACACCTCCGATAGGAAAGCAGCCCGGTTATATCAGTACTCGGACTATTTGGTACGAAAAGTTAAAGCCAATGAAGGTTTCAAAGCATACAAGGCTCAAAAAGTTCCTGACAGGAACTCTGCTAAAAATTTAGAGGAAATTGAAGTCAAATTTTATACAAAAAATACACCTGCTGCATAATGGATGAAGAAACGTACATATGGAATATTTTTCGCAGCTTCTGGGTAAATTTTTTTATGTTGCAGATGCTCGGGGGAATGTTCAAGAAAAGTTTAGGACCTAAAAGCAGACAAAATTTCCCAAAAAGTTCTTAGTATGGCAAGCAATATGCGGTTGCGGCAAATAAAGCCAAACATTTGTTACAAAGGGCTGTATAAATATCAAAATTTACAAAAAAGGATGTTTCCATTCATAAGACTTCTTAATGTGTCCACTTATTTTTGGCCTGATTTGGCATCTGTCACTATGGTTAGAAAGGGGTTGAGTGGTATAAGAACAATAATGTGGTATTTTCTACCAAGAGAGGCAATTCCACCAAACTGCCTGTAGCTGAGTCCAGGGGAGAGCTATTGGGCTCTTGTTAAAAGATAAGAGCAAAAAAAGGTTGTCTAAAAGTGTGGTAGATTTTAAACAGAGACGGACAACATGTTCGAACAAAGTGGCATAAAGCACTATAAAAACCATAATGGAAGGGTTTTCGAAAAAGGTTTAACATTTCATTATTAGTGATTAGAACTAGAAACATTTTTTTTTTTGTAAATTGTAACAATAGTTTCAATCCAATGAAAAAAGATTCAAAACTGTAAGTTTAGTGATTTCACTTTTATTAACATATATGTATGTTAAAAATTTTTCGATCTCAGTCCTTAGAACACAAAATCATGCAAGTTGAAGGACACCTGCATACAATTTAAAGGAAATATCCTAATCGTATAGATATAAGAGCGATGTGAACTGCATACGAATGTTATTTTATGTTATTTACATTTCAAAGTGGACGGTTAGTAGCAAGTGCTAGAGGTTTTGCCCCACATACGCTTTGGGTGCTATCCTGCATATACTCCCCTTACGCATTTTGGTATAGGATCGCATACAGACTACCGGATATATCCGGTGCTAAGCTGGGTGATCTGGTTGCGGATTCTAGGAATCTTTAAGAATGACCCTAGTAATGCAGAATCGGACTAAATATTTCCTATTTTGGTGTTACGCATGAAATTTAAAGGAACTTTGGTGTTTAGACCAAGTTTGGTGGCACGATAATGTCGATCAGACATTAGGTGTCAGAAGGGCTGGTGTTTATGGTCCAATTTATAAAGGGACATTTCAATGGGTACATACCCAACAATATTTTAGGAGAAATGGCTCTAAATGGCCTTAATGGCCTTAATGGTCCCTGTAATGTGTTTGTTCTTTCATCTAACAGGGTAATTGGCTTCATACACAGCCTGAAGCTTTCATGATGAAGCTAAGGGCTGCTCAAAATATGCTATAAGCTGCAGTGCTTGAAGGCGTACTATTAATAACAATACAATAATACTAAGTGCAGGAGAATATTGGTGTGCCATCCGCACTTCATCTCTCATTTTCAGTTATTTGGTGTCATGCTCATCTTTCTGTTTAGATTAATAAATATTTAAAACTATAGAATTGTAAAGAAAACAAATTTGTTGAGATTAATGACAAATCAACATCAACCTTTCCATTTCGGAGAGAAAGTTCACCAAGCTGTCTCTCATATACGTAAGAAATTACAGAAGACCCTAAATTTGAGAAGATTAGCAGTAACTAGATCAGAGAGTTACTTTTGAATTGATATATGACAGGCTTAATCTGCCATCTCAAAAACACAAGGTGGTCCAAATTGTGTGACCATATTGGAAGTTGTTTAAAAGTTTGCAAATATTAGAATTGTTTAGATACTGAACACGATACTCCTCGAGAATGCAGAATTCTTGTGACTTTTTACAACCAAAATTTTAATTACAAAATTTACAGAGCTGTCAGCTTTGGTAACAAGTTTTTGTGGTCACAAAATAATGAATTCGGACAGAAGGATATGTGGTTCCAACAGGATAGTTCATGGATATTTAGATGAATGAATTTCCGAGTCGACTAATATAGCTTATTGCGTATTTGCAGTGACCGGCAGGAAGAACCACTGTGAACATTTCAGACTTCTCTCATTAGAGTCTTTGTCTCTATGTGAATATGATTGGAAATTCGATAATAAGAGCCCAAATGATCACCTACTATCGCTTGCCATGCAAACTATATCGGGGTCTCCGTTCGACCATGAACGAATTTCATAAAGGTTGTCCAAAACATTGAAGCAGTGAGAAAACTTGGGATTAGTTCAATTCGCACACATTCAAGATGGTTTTTGAATAATAAAGGGATTTCCAACAAGAGGTGTTATTTTGAATCACCAGGTATTTCAGTAGCTGTCACTTTTGAAGCTTTTATTCTTTGACATTTGAGAAGTAGAAACTACGCCATAATGGAACGATACACGCTTCAACAACGCATTGAAATTATTAAAGTTCACTACAAAAATTGTGAAAATCTTGCAGTCACAGTTTGCAAAACTAAAGCATTTTTGGGTCGTCGTGAAGCACCTTGTCGGGCTGCAATACAGAAATTGGTGGAAAAATTCGAGCTATTGGGACAAGTTAGTGATGTGAAGAATAAAACCATGCACGTCTCAGAACAACTGAGAATATTGCTGCTGTAGCTCAAAGTGTACAAAACCCAGGTTTGTCAATTCCTTGTCGTTCTTTGGAATTGGGCATTCCACAAAACGTCATTACACCGTATTTTGCATAAAGACTTGGGCTTATAAAGTTCAGTTAACACAAGAATTCAAGCCGGCCGATCATCAACAAAGTCGTGTCTTTGCTGATTGGGTCCTTGAAATACATGAAAATGTTATCTCTTCAAGAGGTGATCACAATTGGCCACCGAGATCTTCTTCCTTAGGGGCTGTGAGTTCGATTTATTGACCCTGTATTTGGAATACAATTTAATTAGAAGCTTTGATTTATTAATCAAAATATATCTGAGAATAAAAATAAAAAGCATTGCTTGTTACTTCAAAATTTTCTTGAAAATTTTCATTGTAAAATATTTTTCAAACAGACTAACACATTCAATTTGTTGGGAACAAAAAAATAATTTTTTTTAACGAATACAAATTGTATTACAAATTGGGGTAAGTTTATATCAGGATCTTTTTTGTTTGGAAAAAAATAATAATTAAAGTGTTTCATATAGATTTCAAAATTCATATAATTTTATGAATTTTCCAATTATCGTGACTTTGGGAGATTATATAGCTGCTAAAATTGTCAACAGAATTGCTGTGGGTATTGGAAATACCCACAGCTACTCCCGATCAATTTCACATCTCTCAATTCCAATAATTTGTTACTATAAGTTTGGAGAATTTGGAAACGAAAACCCGAATAAAGTGCATCATATTTCCAGGGAACAATATATTTCAAATTTGAAATTTCCCACCAAACATTTTAAATTGAGAATTTAAAAACCAAAATTAGAAAATTAGCAAATTAAAACCAAATTAAGGACCAAAAATTACAACAAATCAAAATTGAAAATTAAAAACCAAAATTAGAACAAATTAAAACCAAATTAAGGACTAAAAATTACAACTAATTTCAACTGAAAAATTCATATTCTTAAATCTAACTTAACACTATAAATCACACCACCTTAATCAAATTTTAAATCTTAATCAATTTCATAACTAATTTAAAAAAATGTAAACTTAATTCTTAATTATCATTTTTTCCTCCATCATTTAAATTTATATTATTTTTTTTTTGTTGTTTTTGACTAATCTTAAATTTCAAATTTTTGCTAAATTTCATTATTTATATTCTTAACATGAGTAATGTCATTTTCTAATTCATTTAACAAAATTCTTTGTTTGTTCTAAAAATCTTTATTTTGAATTTGTAAATATTTATTAATGAAATTATAAAAATTTAAATCTAATATAAAGTACACCACAATACAAACATACATATACATTTAGCGTTGAAGCAAAATTCCTGTCAACAAGCGCTTGCCGACGATGGAGTTGTAAATGTGAGTACAATAATAATACAATTTTTTAAATACCATATACATATTTTTTGTTGACAAAAAAAAAAAATTTTGAAATTTTGAATTTCTTTCATAAAAATTTTTAGAAAACTTTTTGTCAACAAAAACAACAAAAATATATAAAATATAATTTTTATAAATATTAACAAAAATTTAACATTTGAATTTTCAAAATAACAATATTTAAAACAAACAAAAATTAAATAAATTGTGTTTATCAATATAAACAAAACACAAAATCATACACTCAAAAACAATTTTTAGTAACTTATTTATTAATATAGTTTGTTTAATAAATATTAGCTTTACATTTGTTTTAAAACATTCTTATTTTAAATAAATTGATAATTATATAATGAATTACATAATGAAACATTAAATATTAATTGTTATCAAACACGAAAGGTATGAAAAGTGGATGAACTATATACGGGACAGCAATAATTCATATCATAGCTGTTATAGGTGGGTGAAGAAGGGACTGAACAACATCTTCAGTCAAATATTAATCACAATGGCTTTATTTATTTCTTATTTCGTTTCCTATTTTTCCTCATCTTTTAAAATCTTACTATAAGAGCTATCTTACAAAAAAATTTTACTTTTATGTGACAGTCCTTTATCTGTTTTTGTTGGAAAAAGACCACCCCAAGACTGAGCACGGCTGGATCAAGAAGATAGCCAATTTCCATACAAAGACAGGGCCTATGGGTGGGATTCGTTACATAAATTTAATGGCGCCCAACGTGGGGCCTCAACATTGCACACCATACCAGTTATTATATCTGTGAGAATTGTGTAAAATACAAAGAAAATTAGATCTTGATGTTGAGGTTCTTCTTCTACTTTCTACTTCTCTATAATTTTTCTTATAATTTTCATCTCTGGTTTTAATATTTTTTTGTTTACGTTATTGGTCCATTTTCAATTCATTTCGAGTTTTTGTTATTTTGCCATGGTGGAAGCAATACGAATATTTTGATTTTGGATAACTTAATTTTCTTTTGTTATTATTATTCTTTAAGGTTATATTTATTTGAGAATTTTGGATCATGGAAAACTCTGTGTCCATACTCATAAATAATGCCTTAATAATCTAATTTCATTTTTTTTTTTTATTTTTATTTTGTATGGGTACAATATTTAATTGAGAATTTTGGATCATGGAAAGCTCTGTGTCTATACTCATAAATAATACCTTTATAATTGTTTTCTTCTTTTTTCTGTTTACTTCATATTTTTTTTAATTTCTTTGAATATTTTCATGTAAGTGAATTTTGTTTTTGTTTCATAACGAAAACATACACTCATGAAAATATCTCAATTTTTATATTCCTGATATATTGGAGTATTATTTCTGGTTATTGTGATAACATTGTTAACGGAAGTTAGTTTATCCACCAATTCATACTGAGTAGTGTTGATATACATATAATCAGTCTATTCCATATTACTGGTGTTTATTTGATTTTAATTCATATTTGGATTTGTTTTTTTTTTTGGTACAATTTGATTAATTTTAACTTAGTATAGCTTAGGATTTGTTTTAGTTTTGTTTTAGTTTTATTTTAATTAATAAGTTTTAACAATAGTTGGATATTAGCCATGCCACTTGTACGAAGTAGAGAGGATTTAACCGCAGATAGTACCGATGGTGCAGCTAACACCTCATTTTTTGTTGATATTGGAAATTCAGCGAATCCTAATTTGACTGGTCCAGTTACTAGATCTAGGGCAAGAACATTAGAATCGAATCGTTATATTCCAGACCTTAATGATGAAGGTCAAGATAGGGAAGGTGAACCAGTTAGGTCCAATATTAGTGAGTCCAATAATCGGATCGAAGAAAACCGAATCTTTCAAATTATTTCACAGTCTCTGCAAAGCTTTAGAAGTGAGATAAAGAGCGAAATAACTTCAATGTTAGGAAATTTAAATTTGCCCTCACACACTGAATCTAGGCATAATTCTTATCCAGAAATGCAGAATTCTTTCACTGAAAATAGACAATTTGAAGCTCAAAGGGAGCCCAATCGGCCAACCAATCGTGAAACTTTTTCAGTGAATGAAAATTCGGAAAAGGTTTTAAATATAATTAGAAATTGGCGTATAAAATTTAGTGCTCGTTCTGATGACATTGACGTAGATGAGTTCATTTATAGGGTTAATATTTTGGCTTCGAATACATTGAATGGAAATTATAGATTATTGTGTGAGCATGTTTATATTTTATTTGAGGGAAAGGCATTAGATTGGTTTTGGCGATATCACCGTCAAAACAATAATATAGATTGGATTTCTTTAACTAATGCCTTACGAAGACAATATAAATCGGACTATACCGATTTTGACATTCGCGAGGACATAAGAAAGAGAAAGCAAAGATCAAACGAAGTGTTTGATGACTACTTAGATGTAATATTGAGTTTGTCTGATAAGTTGAATTCACCTATGTCCGACAATGAGCTATGTGAGACCATATTGCGCAATCTTAAGCCAGAAATTAGACATGAGTTATTACACGTTAATATATCACAAATATCACAGTTAAGACGAGAGGTACGAAAACATGAAAGGTTTATGAACGACATAAAATTGAATAATAATATGAGGAATTTGAATCCTAAACGACAAGTATCTGAAATAGATTTTGATTCAGAACAGTCAAATTACGTTGAGGAATCCGGCTCCGATATTTGTGTGTTAAATAAACCACTAACCTGTTGGAATTGTGATGAAATAGGTCACAGTTATAAAAATTGTTTGAAGGAAAGGAAAATCTTTTGTTATGGGTGCGGATTGAAGGATACTTACCGGCCTAGTTGTCCAAATTGTAAAATTCAGGGAAACTTGAAAAAGGATGTCCCTCAACAAAAGAGAGGACATCCCAATGTTCTTCGGAAAAATTAGATTCATCTATTGAAACCAAAAATACAGACCATAAAAAACCACTAACTTTACCAGTTGAGACAACTAACCAGCTACTACTAACTAATACGGATAGAATATCGAATACAGATAAGAAATTTAGGCAAAGAACTGTTAGAATGAGGAATTTTTGGAAGAAGTTAAAGATGTTTAGAAAATACAAAATTTCTGCCATTCTTGAAAAAGATGGTGATAATAGGCCTTTTGTAAATTTGATTATTAATGATAAATTATATTTTGCATTGTTAGATAGCGGTGCAAACAAAAGTGTTTTTGGTGGTAAACTTGCAAATGAGATTCAGAAACATACTGATTTTCAGAGTTGTCATGGCAATGTCAGGACAGCTGATGGACATAGACAAGCCATTGCAGGAACTGTTATTTTGAACGTGACTTTTCGAAGTCGAACAGAACAATTTGAGTTTTTGGTAATACCTTCAATAAAACAGGAAATTATTTGCGGAATAGATTTTTGGCACAAATTTGATATAAAAATTTCAACTTCAGATGATATTAATGAAATTGTGTGTGGTGAAATAGAATCTGATAAAATACCTCTCACGGAAATAGAGAAATGTAAGCTAGATCTTATAATTGAATCCTTTCCAAATTCAGAAAAAGATGGACTTGGTTGTACAACTCTAATCCAACATAAAATAGATACTGGTAATGCCATTCCCATAAAACAACGTTATTACCCTATATCACCGGCAAGGGAGAAAATTTTATGCAAGGAAATTGATCGAATGTTAAGTTTAGGGGTTATAGAAGAGTGTCCAAGTTCTCCATGGTCATCACCTGGAGTATTGATTGTCAAACCTGAAAAAGTACGATTTTGCGTGGACTGTAGAAAGTTGAACGCTGTGACTATAAAGGACGCTTATCCTATACCAAATATAGATGGACTGATTTCGAGGCTTCCTCCAGTATATTTCATATCCAAAGTCGATTTAAAAGATGCCTTTTGGCAAATAAAACTGGAGGAATCCTCTAGGCCAAAGACTGCCTTCACAATTCCAAATCGCCCATTATACCAATTCACTAGGATGCCGTTTGGATTGTGCAATGCACCTCAGACTATGTGTAGGCTTATGGACGTCGTTATTCCCTATGACTTGAAATCAAATGTGTTCGTATACCTTGATGATTTGCTTATCGTTTCGAAGGATTTTAACCAACATTTAGACCATTTAAATAAAGTAGCAACACAACTTAGGAAATCAGGTTTAACAATCAATATTAAGAAGAGTAGTTTTGCCTTAAAACAAGTTCAATACTTAGGTTACGTTGTGGGAGGTGGGTCGCTAAGTGTTGATCCTGGAAAGATAAAGGCTATATCTGAATTCCCTATACCAAAGTCTATTCGCCAGTTAAGACAGTTCTTAGGAATGGCCGGCTGGTATAGGCGGTTCATTGACGATTATGCGACGATAACATTTCATTTAACAGAACTTCTTTCGAAAAAGAAATCGTTTAAATGGACAGATGAGGCACAAAAGGCGTTTGAGACTCTTAAGACTAAATTGACGACAGCTCCTATATTAGTTCATGCTAATTTTGACTTACCCTTTATATTGCAATGTGATGCAAGTACTTATGGCGTAGGCGGAGTACTTGCACAAGTGGACGATGATGGGAATGAAAGGCCTATAGCTTTTATGTCCCAAAAGCTTAATAAAGCGCAGCGTAACTATACAGTTACAGAACTTGAATGTTTTGCCGTTGTTCTAGCAATAAAGAAATTTAGGGCCTACATTGAGGGGCATGAATTCAAAGTCATAACGGACCATGCAAGCCTTAAATGGCTTATGCGCCAAAAGGATTTATCGGGACGATTGGCAAGATGGGCACTTAAGCTACAGGGGTTTAATTTCACAATAGAGCATAGAAAGGGTAAGGACAACGTTGTGCCAGATGCTTTATCTAGAGCATTTGATCATGACGACAATGCTTTGGCGGAAGTAGAATTGGAAATATTGCCATCCATTAATATGGACTCAGAAGCTTTCAATGGACCTGAATATTCTCGATTAAGAGATCAATTTTCAAAATCTGACTTTCCAGATTTTAAGATATTAGGAAAATATATTTATAAGAAAACTGAATTTTCGACATCTGATACTGTAGAGACAGATTCATGGAAGTTATTAGTTCCCTCCGAGTTGAGAAATGATGTTTTGTATACGGCTCATAATATTCCGACATCAGCACATTTTGGCATTGCCAAAACTTTGGAGCGTATACGTCGATATTTCTATTGGCCAGGACTTACTGTTGATGTGAAGAATTTTATTGGTAGTTGTGATAAATGCAAAACTTCTAAAACACCGACTATGATATTAAGGCCACCTTTCGGACAAATGACAGAAACAGACAGACCTTTTCAACGGTGGTATATAGATCTCATTGGACCATTACCCCGTTCAAAGAAAGGAAATATCGGAATATTTATTTTGTTAGATCACTTTTCAAAATTTACTTGTTTGAAACCATTACGTAAGTTTACATCTTCTAGTATCATCGAATATTTAAAAACGGAAATTTTTGATACATATGGTGTACCAGAAGTAATTGTATCTGATAACGGCTCCCAATTCCGAAGTAATTATTTCGAAAAATTTCTTCAGAAATTTGGTGTTAAGCATACAACAACTGCTGTCCATAGCCCACAATCTAATGCCAGCGAAAGGGTTAACCGTTCAGTAAATGAGGCATTACGGTCGTATGTACGCGACAAGCACCAGAACTGGGATTTATTTATTAGTAGTATAAATTGTGCTTTAAGGAATAGTATACACCAGTCTATTGCGAAAACACCATATCAAATTGTTTTCGGTCAAACAATGATCACACATGGTGATGACTACAAATTATTAAGAAATACTAATTTATTAAAAGAGTCAGTAAACAGCGTAATACGACAAGATGAATTTTCCATTCTCAGAGATTCAATTCAAGAACGATTGAGAAAGGCTTATAAAAAGAATGAACGAATTTATAATCTGAGGGCTAGAAAAAGAGATTTTGAAATCGGAGAGGAAGTCATCCATAGGAATTTTGTTCAAAGTTCTTTAGCTAAAAGATTTAGTGGTAAACTAGCACCCACAGGAGTGAGATCAAGAGTTGTAAGAAAGGTTGGAAATGTTTATTACGAGCTTGAAGATTTAGAGGGAAAAAACGTGTCAATTTATCATTTGAAGGATATATGGAAATGATTGTAGATTTGGTTTAAAAATCTATGAATTATATAAATCTCCTTTTTCAGCTTTAGTTCTTTTGATGGACAACGAACTAAATCTGCTTTGTGAGTTCGATTTATTGACCCTGTATTTGGAATACAATTTAATTAGAAGCTTTGATTTATTAATCAAAATATATCTGAGAATAAAAATAAAAAGCATTGCTTGTTACTTCAAAATTTTCTTGAAAATTTTCATTGTAAAATATTTTTCAAACAGACTAACACATTCAATTTGTTGGGAACAAAAAAATAATTTTTTTTAACGAATACAAATTGTATTACAAATTGGGGTAAGTTTATATCAGGATCTTTTTTGTTTGGAAAAAAATAATAATTAAAGTGTTTCATATAGATTTCAAAATTCATATAATTTTATGAATTTTCCAATTATCGTGACTTTGGGAGATTATATAGCTGCTAAAATTGTCAACAGAATTGCTGTGGGTATTGGAAATACCCACAGCTACTCCCGATCAATTTCACATCTCTCAATTCCAATAATTTGTTACTATAAGTTTGGAGAATTTGGAAACGAAAACCCGAATAAAGTGCATCATATTTCCAGGGAACAATATATTTCAAATTTGAAATTTCCCACCAAACATTTTAAATTGAGAATTTAAAAACCAAAATTAGAAAATTAGCAAATTAAAACCAAATTAAGGACCAAAAATTACAACAAATCAAAATTGAAAATTAAAAACCAAAATTAGAACAAATTAAAACCAAATTAAGGACTAAAAATTACAACTAATTTCAACTGAAAAATTCATATTCTTAAATCTAACTTAACACTATAAATCACACCACCTTAATCAAATTTTAAATCTTAATCAATTTCATAACTAATTTAAAAAAATGTAAACTTAATTCTTAATTATCATTTTTTCCTCCATCATTTAAATTTATATTATTTTTTTTTTGTTGTTTTTGACTAATCTTAAATTTCAAATTTTTGCTAAATTTCATTATTTATATTCTTAACATGAGTAATGTCATTTTCTAATTCATTTAACAAAATTCTTTGTTTGTTCTAAAAATCTTTATTTTGAATTTGTAAATATTTATTAATGAAATTATAAAAATTTAAATCTAATATAAAGTACACCACAATACAAACATACATATACATTTAGCGTTGAAGCAAAATTCCTGTCAACAAGCGCTTGCCGACGATGGAGTTGTAAATGTGAGTACAATAATAATACAATTTTTTAAATACCATATACATATTTTTTGTTGACAAAAAAAAAAAATTTTGAAATTTTGAATTTCTTTCATAAAAATTTTTAGAAAACTTTTTGTCAACAAAAACAACAAAAATATATAAAATATAATTTTTATAAATATTAACAAAAATTTAACATTTGAATTTTCAAAATAACAATATTTAAAACAAACAAAAATTAAATAAATTGTGTTTATCAATATAAACAAAACACAAAATCATACACTCAAAAACAATTTTTAGTAACTTATTTATTAATATAGTTTGTTTAATAAATATTAGCTTTACATTTGTTTTAAAACATTCTTATTTTAAATAAATTGATAATTATATAATGAATTACATAATGAAACATTAAATATTAATTGTTATCAAACACGAAAGGTATGAAAAGTGGATGAACTATATACGGGACAGCAATAATTCATATCATAGCTGTTATAGGTGGGTGAAGAAGGGACTGAACAACATCTTCAGTCAAATATTAATCACAATGGCTTTATTTATTTCTTATTTCGTTTCCTATTTTTCCTCATCTTTTAAAATCTTACTATAAGAGCTATCTTACAAAAAAATTTTACTTTTATGTGACAGTCCTTTATCTGTTTTTGTTGGAAAAAGACCACCCCAAGACTGAGCACGGCTGGATCAAGAAGATAGCCAATTTCCATACAAAGACAGGGCCTATGGGTGGGATTCGTTACAGGGCCACGTGAAAGATAAGGTCTACGCCAACAGCCCAGCGTCGATTCAAGACCTCAAAGATAGAATTCGTGAGGCTGTCGAGGATATAGGGCAGCCACTTTCGCGATTTGGTTATGGAAAATTTCATGAAAAGGATATGGTGTTGTTTTTCATTATTAACGGCATACCTTCCTCTTTATTATGAAATAAAAATCCGATCATTTATCTCAAAAAATGCAATTTTTCTTTGAATACCAAAAATAACACCTCTTGTTGGAAAACCCTGTACAAGACAAGTAGAGAAAACTGAAATATGATTTCGGAATTTTACTTGAACTAAATAATTTCATTAAAAACCAATGAAATTATGATCCTTGAAAATGTATGGTATCCCTTAAGTCTGCGACTGACAACTCACTCAATTGTATGTCTTGTTTTTGTATAAATTTAAATTTGTTACTTTTGTTCATTTTAGTTGGAATAATGTTTGGCGGCATACAGTTTAAATCATAAATATAATTATGTGGAAACATTAGTATTGTAGTAGTTAATTTTTTTTTTTCTTCTTTTGCAGCTTCGTTAAAAACTTATATATTTCGTTTGTTTTGATCGTGTAAATACGTATGGATTACTTGCCACTAACTAGTTACTATAGTTTAATGATTTGCGGCATACTGTATGATACTCTTGTAAGGTGTGATTTAAATCCTAATCAAAGATAGACTCGTTTACATACATTTACATACATACATACATATGTATATGTATGTGTTGAAAATGTATATGAAAAAATACTAAAATAATTGGCTGCTTATTGAAATAGTTTTGTAGTTGATTACTGTACAATAAAATATACATCATTTAAGAAACAAGTACACAAATTAAAATTTGATTAAGATGTAACACTTAAAATAAATTGTTATGTGAATATTTTGTATGTTGATGAGTTTGTTTTTTAATTAATTATTTTATTTTGGTTTTTTCAGCTGGAGGCAAGTAGTTAAATTTATAGTTTTTAGTTAAACATTTTTAATTAAAGAAAAGTTGTGGTTGAAGTTTTTCTTCTCTATATTTTGATTAATATTTTAAGTAACTCGTCAAATTGTGGTACAAATGGAAAAATTATGATAATTATTGATCACTTATATTTTTAACCAAAAATGGTTTTCATATAGAAATAAATTGAAACGATATGTGTAAATGGTAGTTGAAATGGAAAAAGAATGACAATCTGCGATCACTAATATTTTCTACCAACAATCTATATTATTTAAAATTATTTTATTAAAGCATAGAAGGGGCTATAAGTTGGTAAATAGTGTACTAAATGCAAAAAGGATAATAATCTGTGATCACTTATGTTTTCCATCAAAAATTGATTTTTTATATAAAAATTAACTGAAACATAAACGTGGCTATTAGGCGGTAAAATGTGGTCCAAATGAAAAAAGAAGAATATTTTTAACCAATATCTATGTTTTATATGAAAATGAATTGAAAAATAAATCTGGCTATAGGTAAATAAAGTTTGGTCCCAATTGCAAAAGGATCATAATCTGTTATCACCTAACCTAGAGGTTACACATGCAAGTAACAGTTCGAAAAATGCAATACATTCACACTTTTGCACTAACACAATCACACACGCAGCCACCAGCAGATCACTGTCTAGTGAATTTAGGTGGACAGTGATTTAAAGTGTCAAAAAAACAAACAGAGTTGCCCAATAAAAATTTTTAACAAATTTAATGGATTGTGGTAAAATAATTACAATATTTTTAACTTATTTTATGTATATTTGAAAAAGAATATAGTACAAATGACAATTAATGAGTATCATTTTCCTTAAAAACACCAATTTCATAAGTTTTTATAAACAAAATTGTAAACACAAACATTTTCCCCAAAAATTTTGAAATTTTCTTATATTTGTGGCTTTTTGGCGACATCATTCTCCTTGGATAAAATTTGCAAAATGAACTTTTACTTGCATGTATAAACACTCAAGAAACTTGTAGGCATTTCGATTTATTTTTTTACATTTTCGATAATAACTTTCATCATTCTACTTGCATGTGTAAATGCGGGTTAAGAAGACAAAAAATGCACAAAAATCGGTGTTTATAGTGTTTAATTTGAAAAAAAAATTTTTTTTTCAATTTTAAAATTCTGATGGGCGTATGACTTAAAAATGGGGGATTTGAACGCGGTTTTTATTTTTAATAACTTATATGTCATTTTGATGGGTACTTATCTGTCATTTATTCTCACTTAAGTATTGAAGATTATAGTGTAAACAACTAAGTTTTTTTGCTTCGAAAATGCGGAATTTTGAACCAACAAATCGCCATATGCGGGCTTTAATTCTTTAATTTGAAAAAAGAGGCTCTAAAGCACACCAAAGCCTATGGTGAATGTGTTCCATCGGTTCAAAGTGCGAGAGATGTTTTGTGCGGTTCAGAAGTGGTGATTTTGAAACGAAAGACGAAGATCGCCCAAGTCAGCCAACAAATTTGAAGACCAAGAATTGATGACATTATTTCATGATGATTGTTGTAAAACTTAACAAATCATTGGGAGCTACTGAAATAGCAATGATATCTGGCCAGATCATCATATTGAACCTGTACCGAGCACTCATTCGAACAACTCATTCGTTTGAAGCGTAGTTGTAAAAAAGTAGAAATATTTGTTCAATTCACAAGGTCTCCCCTACCATATCATATTGTCATAATGTTCTAATATTTCACAATGGTTGAAAAATGTTGTTTTTGCCTTTCAAGCAAAAAATGTCCTAAAATAATACTACTCTGTATACTATGTTTATTGTGTTATCGTAACCAACCAGTAGAGACCTGCGTCGAACGCCTAAGAACGTCGGTTAAGCCGAGCCGCCGAGTCGTGAAATATTAGAACATTATGACAATATGGCATGGTAGGAGACCTTGTAAATTAAACAATTGTTCAAATAAACATAAAAAGTAAGAACGTTGTTATATTTTACATAAAAAGGAAACAATTCCAAAAAAATGCCCAAATATACAAAATAATAGCAAAAATAGCTAAATATAATGCACATTTCTTTTGTTTGGTGATCGCTGATATTTTCAAAGAAATATAGGTTTTTCATATGAAAGTAAACGGTAACATAAACGTGCTGAAAATGAAATGAAAAAAGGACGAAGTTTATGCCAAAGGGTTCGAATTTCCAAAAAGTATCAAAGTTGTATTTGGTATTTTTTAATAAGTAACGAATACTATTTATTTCTATATTTATTGGTTTAACACATTGACTGCCAAGGCACTTTCAGCAAATAAGATGCTGCATTTTTTGCGTAATCTCTTCGAAAACTTCAATATTGGAATTTAGGCTACTACCAGTAATATTTACTGCTTAGAAAGAGAGAGTTTTTTATAAATCAGAGTGTCTTACAAAATGGCGAAAATGAAATTTTTATCGAATACTGAGTTAGAAAAAATAAGTAACAGAAAGTGATGAAGAATGTGAAAATAACAGTCAATTTGTTAAAAGATACACGGTGGCGCAAAAGTAAACTTCCGATGTTTTTTGGCTGTAATTAAAAAATAAAAATGAAAAACTTTGATTCTTCTTGTGGATTATTTTTATTTGGTCTTTTAATTTTTTTTACATCAAGTCGAGAATATGATGTCATGTAAATGGCCGCCGCCACAGTTGATTGTCATTTGAGCCCTTTTTATGGCATTTTTCATCACTTTGGCCAAAACTTCCGGCGATAGGTCCTCACATTCTTGATGGATATTGTCTTTAAGAGCTGCAAGAGTCTGAGGCTTGTTGACATAAACCAGCGACTTCAAAAAGCCCCACAAAAAGAAGTCTGGAGTGGTCAAATCAGGCGATCTTGCTGGCCAGTGCATATCGCCAAAACGGGAGATTAGGCGCCCGGGAAATGCATCCTTCAGCATATCGGTTGTGGCACGTGCAGTGTGTGCCGTTACACCGTCCTGTTGGAACCACATGTTTTCCAATCCCAATTCATCAAGTTGCGGCAAAAAAAACTCGTTGATCTCTGTAGCGCTCACCATTCACAGTAACCGTTTGGCCCACGAAGTCTTCGAAGAAAAAAGGTCCGATGACTCCTCCAGCGAAAACAGCACACCATACAGTAACTTTGAGCGGATGTAATGGCTCTTCGTGGGTTACACGCGGATTTTCAGTGCCCCAGAAGCGGAAATGGGCCTCATTACTCATGATTATTTTTGATGAAAAATGATCTTCCTCTTGGTGGTGATTAAGGATGGCTTGAGCGTATGTTAGACGCGATTGGCGGCCAGCAGCTAACAGCTGATGCACCGTCTGGACTTTGTACGGAAACATCTTCAAATCTTGTACATAAATTCGCTGTAAAGACCGTCGACTGATACCCATTTGCGTGGCACGTCGTCTGGTCGATGTCGGCGGCGCTTCCATGACATCCTCGGCTACAGCAGCAATATTCTCTGCAGAACGGCTACTCCGGGGCCTGCCACGCCTGGCAGCATCTCGTGTTGTGCCAGTCTCTTCGAGGCGAGCGGCTAAACGTCGCAGTGTTTCACCAGTAGGCGTTGGACGGCCAGGAAATCTGCGTCGAAATTCACGTTGTGTCAAAGTCACCGACCGATTATTGGTCAAATAAATAGTCAGCAATATTCCGCGTTCTGGAGCAGTGTAGCGTAACATTGTTTATTAACGTGTATTTCGCATGTGTTTACTACACAAATGTCAAAACATAACTGACATTAGGGGCCAATCGCAAAATTTATAGCATTTTCTGATAGGAGGATTACTTTTGCGCCACCTTGTACATGGGTGCCAAAAAAGTGACAAAAATATAGTTTTTAACTGTTTCAGGGAAAATACGTAGAAGGTAATTATGTAATTATGATTATGTCACTTAAAAAAAAAAAAAACAATTTAAACTCTTCTCCACCAAGAAGTGTTTAGATTTTCATATACATATGTATAAATATTCTAAATCCGCAACACTGTTGCATAAACAAATTATGCATAGTATTGGCGATAAATTTACATTTATATTCATTAAAAGTCAATTTTATTAATTGTAAAATATGTTTCATATACAGACGATTACAAGTATGATTATTTGATTCTTTTTAATTCTTCCAATAAAAATTATAATGGGACATCAATACTTTGTTGTTGTTGTTTTTATTGTAATTGTTGTTGTTCTTTTGAAAGAGGTGTGGACATTTGTGCTTCCACTCGATTTTTCAGTTACATCAACTAAATTACATACAAACATACGAGTAGCTCGCACTAAGCTCTGCCACCACCACCATTCTCTTCTTGTATGTCACGTTTACTGCATTTACTTTGAGGTCAATTATAAATATTGTGTTTAGTTCTATTCTATTTTTATTATTATTGTTGTTGTTATTTTTAAAACATTAATTATATTAATTGTTAAATTATATTATTTCGTGCAAAAAATCGTGTAGACATAAAGAACTTTAATAAGATTTTTTTTTTCATATTTGTGGTTTTTACATACTTACATACGTTTAACGGAAATTCTTGTTTAACGATCATAATTTGAAAAATTAAACTCTACAGGCGGATTTCATTGATGATAAATCAGAGAGGTTTTTATTTCTTTTTTTTTTTAAAAGACATGCTTATAATGTAAGGTAATAGAATGAGGATGACATAAGTGGTTCTCTTTGTGTGTTATTATGGTGTTAAAAATACAATGTGAATAATGTTAAACAAGATACTTGTCCATTCATTACTAATAAATGTTATTTGATCCCAACATTTTTAAAAAAACTTGTCTACTTCTTGTCTATTCCTAAAATGTTTAAAAATAAGCGAATATTTAGAAAACCAATATAATGGTCAGACTAAAGACTTTTAAATTTTATATTAACTTGGTGAGATAAATATATGATGTTTACAGTGGCAGTAATAACTACATACTTAGGTGTATGCTGAAGGGGGTTTATAGCGTTTAAACATCATTTCGGACATGCAAAACCGTCTTTTAAGGTATCTCGTCTTCAATTGCTCGCAAATGTTTTGAAATTGCTGCTTAAGTAGCTCCCAATAATTTTGAAAGCTCTTGTTGAGTTTTACAACAATCTTCATGGAGTAATGCCTCCAATTCTTGGTCTTCAAACTTTTTTGGCTTGCCTGGGCAATATTTGTATTCCCTGTCGAAATCACCATTTCTGAACCGCACAAACCATCACTCGCATGTTGAAACCGATGAAACACATACACCACAAGCTTCTTTGAGCTGTCGATGTGCATCAGCGGCACTTTATTTTTCAAATTAAGCAAGTAATGCGTAAAACAAAACAACTTTTTTTATTTACACTATAATGTTCAATAACTAAGTGAGAATAAATGACAAATATGTACCCTTCAAAATTACATATAAGTTATTAAAAACAAAAATCGCGTTCAAAAGATCTATTGTAAATCCCGCATTCTTGAGTTATACACTCAATAACAAAAATTAATTTTAAGAAACGATTTTTTCTCCAGGAATTAATGTCAAATTCATAAAGATAGCCATACTTGAATTAATAAAGTTGAAAACATTATATACATATGTATGCTTTTTAAATAGTATCTTAATTATATTTAATAAAAGTTACTCATTTAATTATAAACATAAAACAACTTGTGACAGATTTTTATAAAAATGTCAACGTATGAGTAATATTTATCTATCATAACAAGTATACGCAAGAATAATATAATATATAACTCTGAATGGACGAAACAATTTTCAAGCTGTCTCCTTCTGGAATTTTTTTTGGATTGTAAAAAAATGTTCTGCAAAATACTAGAAAACTTCGTGCTGCATCCGATCTGTAGTTTGGATCGATCTGTACAAGGGCTTAAAATTATTTTTTTAATTTTAGCATTTTTGTGTAAAAAATCCTAATGTCATTCTAACGAGATATAAAAGACAAACATTGATTAAACATTTCTGAAGCAATTAAAATAAAAACAAATATGAGTGCTATATTCGACCGAATCATATAAATATTAAAAACAAAATATTATTAAAAACAAATTTTTGGTGAAAAAAATTTTGGTAAAAAGAAAATTAAAAAAGTAGTGAAAACATTACGGTAAACAAAAATGTAGGTAGTAGCGATTTTTTGCTTATAACTCAGCCATATGTGGGCCGATTTTCTCGATTTTAAATAGCAATTGAAGTTGGACTATTGATGTGTAAATCATGTATGTTAGTTATTTGGTGGCTTCATAGGCAGACATACATGACTATACCGACTCCGCTATCTATAACTATCCAGAATATATATACTTTGTGGGGTCGTACAATGCTAACCCCTAAAATGTGAAGTTCAAAAGACATTTTGTTTTTATAGAAATACTAGCGGACCCGGAGAACTTCGCCTCGCCCCAATTTTAGGCCTTCAGACAAATTTTGAACCTTTTTCGAAAACCCTTCCATTATGGTTTTTATAGTGCTTTATGTCACTTTGTTCGAACAGGTTGTCCATCTCCATTCAAAATCTACCACACTTTTAGACACCTTTTTTTTGCTCTTCAATTCTCTTTTAAAAAGAGCCCAATATCTACCCACTGGACTCAGCTTCAGGCAGTTTGGAGGAATTAGCTCTCTTGGTACAGGTACCACATTATTAGTATTGTACCACTCAAGACCTTTCTTACTATGGTAACAGATGCCAAATCAGGTCAAAAATAAGTGGACACATTAAGAAGTCTTATGAATGGAAACATCCTTTTTTGTAAACATTCCTTTATGTAAATTTCGGTATTTATAGAGCCCTTTGTAACAAATGTTTGGCTTTTTTGCCGCAACTGGATATTGCTTGCCATACCAAGAACTTTTTGGGAAGTTTTGTCTGCTTTTGGGTCCTAAACTTTTCTTCAACATTCCCCCGAGCATCAGCAACATAAAAAAATTGACCCAGAAGCTGCGAAAAATTTTCCATACGTACATTTCATCATAGTATATTTTTTGTATAAAATTTGATTTCAATTTCCGTGCTCTGTTTTTGGCCTCTAAATTTTTAGCAGAGTTCCTGTTAAGAACTTTTTGAGCCTTGTATGTTTTTAAACCTGCATTAGCTTTAACTTTTAGTACCAAATAGTCCGAGTACTGACCTAACCAGGCTGCTTTCCTACCGGAGGTGTTGGGAGCTCTTTTGAAAATGCTTTCTATTTTTTTGGCTTTAGATACATCATGTAGTCCATTCCCTCTACCTGAACCAGGTTTTCTATCAAGGGACAAGTTCTCCCGATATTGTTTAATAACATTGGAAACAGTTTGATAGCAGACCTTTGATTGTTTGGGCAACTTTTTGTAGGACCAAGTTGGGTTTTGTTGAAAATATTTAAAATTTTAGTACACCCTTTTTTGTGACCATGGTCACTCATTTTAATCATTTTATTTTTTAGTACGCCCTTTTTTGTGGTCACTCATTTTAGTCAGATTAACAACAAATAAACATAATTGACATTAAACATAATAACTGACATGCTTTACAAAGGTAACTTGATCAAAGAAAAAAAATATCAAAAAATTTGTGGGTTAAAAGTTTTAATGAATACTTAATACTTTATGGAGTTGCAAATGAAAAATGAGGAAATTACAAACGGAATGACAAACTTTTATACACTTACCACTTATGGTGAAGGGTATGAAAACAGGTCTGTAACTCTCATAGTTTAGCCGTCCATGCGATGGGAATTCTGCGATCTTCGGGAATTTTCTGCCATATTTTGGCGAATAAGTAAAATAATCCATATAATACTAAATTTCCATGAAAATAGGACAACGCTAACACCTAAAATGTGAAGTTCAAAAGACATTTTGTATAGAAACATATCTTATATATGTTTTGGTAAATTTTTATGAAGCTTGAGAAAATTATTTTCTGAAGTCAAACAACTGTCATTATATTTCGTTATGTTGATATGCGTTATCCCAAGGCATAGATGACAACTAGATGAGTAACTGAGAGCCAAAAACGTAAGCCTATTGTCAAAAACCTAATTCATGAAAATGTATTGCGTTTATTCAATGGTTTAAGGCTTCAAGTATTACGAGTTTAGTAAAACTTTCGTGACTGTAATATTCGTACAAGTTTTTATGGAGAGGTATTTAGCTAATAGGTGGAGAGGTATTTAGCTAATATCCCCAATAAATCCTTAAAATTTGAAACAACAGTTGTTTTTGGAAGTCATCAGAGGAGTCATACAAAATTAGATACCACACCGCACACCATATTCACCGTACCATGCCTAATTTAGATTTCTTTTTATTTATCGTAAACAAAAGTTAATCAATATAATGATAATCAAACATACAATGAAGTGAAAGCAATACATAAAAATTTTGAAGATGATTTCACAAGCCCAACTGTGGATGCAGCTGTAGCAGCAGAAACTTATCCGCACGAGGAGATCCCGACGAAGAAGCAAACATTCGGCAAAGTGCCGAAATATTCGATGACAGCAAGGAATTAATAGCAAAACTGTAGTTGGTTACCGAGTTATTATCCGGTCATGATTTAGACGATAAGGTATTATCATCGCTATCTACCACAAAGGGAACAACCAATGGACCCAACTGATCTGTACGAGACGAAGGTTTTGGACGGCTGTCTGAAAACCTATACATATGAATATAAATGAAACAATAAGCCAGACTTCTTCACCAGTAAGATCAGTTCCTCCATAGTGAGGACTTGTCGGGGGCATTTAGAAGATTTTAGAAGACTCTTCTGCCTCAGCTACAGCCACAGTTTGACTTGTGGAATCATCTTTTAAATTTGAGTGCATTGCTTTTACCACATTGTATATTTGATTTTCATTATATTGATTAACTTTTGTTTACGATAAATAAAAAAAAAAAAATCTTCTGTACACGAGCCTAAGTATAAACATGTAATTACATAAACAATATTTTTTTCCAATTACTTTAATTAAATAATAATTATTAATGTTTATTAACAAATAATATTTAATAGTACGTTCTAAATATTAATAAGAACCTATATTTTCTTTAATAAGTAAATAGTTATGTACACAAGAAAATGCTTGTTTTAACGCTGAACGTCAGATGATAATCAACTGAAATTTATTTAACCACAAAACAGGAAATGCACTTATTAAAGAACAAAAAATAATAATATAAAATAAAAATAAAACAAACTTAACTAAATAATGACATCATGGTTATATGCCACTACACTTGTACATTTTACATCCTACCACAAAAAGCTACATATATCTATCCTTATTTGGCATATCTCTTTCTTAATGACGTCATGACAGGGCGAATATGAATATGAACATGAATATTCTGGTAATAAGTATACGACCCCAAACTCCTGCTTACTATTATTTCTTGCTCTCTGTTTGTCGCTCTTTCCCATTTTTTGACTTCTCTTGTTGTTGACGTCATGAATGCACGTGTTTTATTGGAACACAAGAGTATGCATGAACAGTGGAAAATAAGTGAGGATAAACAATTGAGTCTACACAAGCAGAAAATGAAAGAAATGAAAACATACGTATGGGGGGAAAAATACAAAATAATTTCCTCTAACCGGCCGGCATGAAATGCTAAATCATTATTTTGGTAGTGTTTCAAATTATTCGATACGAAGTGAAAATTAAATGTTTATTTGATCATTAAAATCAATATAATGATTAAATTATTTTGTTTAATTATGTAATCCTTATCAGAACATTTAAATTTTCTAATCTGTTTTTATGCCCTTCACCATGGCACAGTGGGGCAGAATCAGCATTTTTTGGAAATAAATCTGGCATTTCTAAACGGCTGGTGCAATCGGGATAAAATATAACGTAGGCACAGACAAGGAGTATTCGAGTTGAAGTTATTAAAATGAACCCTGTAAATGCTCCAGGGGCGCCGTTATCGAGGCTCCAAGTAGGGTACCGTCGACATGTAAAATTTTTAAACACGTGTAGTTTTCCATCCGATTTGAATGATTTTTATATTTTTGGAAAGCACATATAATAATTTTATGTTTTTCTGTAAGGTGTTTGTTAAACGGACACGGACAAGTAGGAAGAAAAAAAAACAAACAGAAATAAAAAACACGACCTGATGGTTTGTGGTCTAAATAGG
This sequence comes from Calliphora vomitoria, assembly GCA_942486065.2. NCBI lineage: Eukaryota > Metazoa > Arthropoda > Insecta > Diptera > Calliphoridae > Calliphora > Calliphora vomitoria. The sequence goes on along the minus strand of OW818030.2, from coordinate 107,140,419 downwards.
AACTGATTTATTTTCACAAATATTTTTCTTAAGTACTAATTATAAAATTCTTACAACTAAACTATACTAAACACATGCTGGAAATGTGTAAAACTATTTATATATTGTATTTACCCACACATAACCTCAGTGTGAGGGAAAATACTTATGATCTTATATTTTACATACACACCTTGCTATCTGCTTGTGTGTGTATGTCAAAGATCGACCATTCTATGAAAATTAAAAGACCAGAGAAAAAAGTACAGTTTCACTAAACTGAACATTCTGCCGGCCTTGAAAGATCATACTCTTTCAAAAATAAGTACAAACATATTTAAATAACTACCCTACAAAAGAAGGTAAACAACATATGCAGCTAGCGGTTGGTTGACACGTTCTGCACAGGACAGTGTTTGATATTCTGATGAATGGTGACAAGTAATGACATCTTTTGGCACCTTTATATAATAATACAATTGAGTAGATTGGCTTGTTCTACTTTGTATGTTGATATATTTCTAAAGGTTACCCTCTCGTATTAATCCATATGAGAAGATTGGTTTGTTCTTCTATGTATGTGATTATCAGCAAATTGCAAAGGTTGCCTTTCATCTCAATCCATCTGAGAAGATTGGTTTGTTCTTCCGTGTATGCGATTAAAATTCAGCAACTCCTTCTTGCCCTTAAATAGAATGACTTGCAGATATTTCCATGGTTAGGTCATTGTATGCGTTTACCTTTGCATTTTACAATGTTGCCTAGGTTTATTGGCTTAAGCTTCTTCACCAACGATCAATGCATACTCGTTCCTGGATTTCGGCAACACTTCTTCAACTGGTCACATGTTTCCACCTTCGATGAAGGTCCCTGACTACTTTTATAACTATTTATTTTACGAATACTGTAACATATTTATGGTTTCTAAATACTTTTATATAATGTAATATTTTTATATGATAATCAAGGATTTTAAATATATTTGTACATATTAATTCGTTTTTTATTTATTATTATTGCATTTTTGTAATGTTATTACAATTTTCATATAATTGCTATAATTTTTTTATTTGTTATTTAAATATCATTTCGTTTCATTTTTTTTTCATTTTCATTTATTTTTTTTTATTATTTTTATGTTTATAAAAACATATTTTTTTTTATTTATTTTTTGTTAGTTATAGATGGGTTGTCCATCCTATTATCTTTTGCAGAATTGGATAATTTTCGTTATAATTAGTGGGAAAAGGACGAACATTGTGGATTGACTTTTCAGTTTCCCCATTGCTTGTCCTTACGTCCACCATTCTGCATAATCCATCCGAACCCAATATAGTTCGGATGACCCTCCCCACCTCTAGCAAATGAGAGGAGTGTTTTCATCTTTTAGCAAAAAAGATTCTTCTATAAGAAGGTGTTCTGGCGTTAGAACATCAAAATCATTCGGATTATCGGACAGAATTTTATTTATTTTTCTTTTCGTTAGCGTTATTTAATTGTTCTTTATTTAGGACACATATTATGCTCTTAACCTTTATCCCACATTTTAGGGAGGCCTTTATTAGAACATCTTGGTTATATGTGACCTTATATTTTTGAGGGTTTTCTTCTTGAAGGATTTACCACGTTTTGGCTTGCCTTCAAAGACTTTTTCCCTTTTTTTTCTCGAAGGATTTACCACGTTTTGGTTTGCCTTCAAAGACTTTTGACATGAACCTAGAGGATTTACCAGTCTATTATCACCCTTTGTGATATATTGGTGTGCCTCCAAAGTCTTCGTCTTACTTCTAGAGGATTTATTATTCCTTAATACGCCCTTGCGATATCATGGATTGCCTCTAGAAATACTGAATTTTGTAAAAAATTTAAATTTGACAATCTACTTATGGACGGTCTTTTCATTAATTTTACTTTAAAAATATATAATAACGCTAAGTTGCTCATCCTTTGATAGTAACTTTGAAAATTGTCTATTGCCCTCTCCAATCAATTTTGCTTTTTTGAAAATATTAAAAAAACTTATATATTATTTATTTCAACATGCTGCTCTTTTTTGCAGTATATCAATAATATATTTTACATGTTTTCTTCAAAATGGGAGTATAAAAGAGTTTCCTATATTTTTTATTCTGTAACTTCCTATTTTTTCCAATATCCCGCTACATCGTTTTGAGTTAATTTGCTCAGCTACTTTTGGCTTACAAATTAACCCAATATATACTTATATATTTTTTATAATAACCAAAATAATCCACAAGTTACTGTTTTAAAAATCCTTACCTCTGGTGGGGGGAAATTTAGATTTCACTTGTGTGTTACCCACTGGTGATCAGCGATCCACCGAAGGTGTATGTTAGATCAACCAGTGAGTGTTTCAAATTCCTTACCACTGGTGGGGGGAATTTGAAATTTCACTGGTATCACGTCGGGGTCACCAAAATGTTAAACGGACACGGACAAGTAGGAAGAGAAAAAACAAACAGAAATAAAAAACACGACCTGATGGTTTGTGGTCTAAATAGGAACTGATTTATTTTCACAAATATTTTTCTTAAGTACTAATTATTAAATTCTTACAACTAAACTATACTAAACACATGCTGGAAATGTGTAAAACTATTTATATATTGTATTTACCCACACATAACCTCAGTGTGAGGGAAAATACTTATGATCTTATATTTTACATACACACCTTGCTATCTGCTTGTGTGTGTATGTCAAAGATCGACCATTCTATGAAAATTAAAAGACCAGAGAAAAAAGTACAGTTTCACTAAACTGAACAGTGTTTGTACGGAGAACATTTTAGTATAAAAAACATGTCCGATGTTTAGAATATGTCGCCCCAACGCTCTTCGAAATTTTACCTATTTTTTTTTTTATCAAAATTTCAACTTTGAGCCACATTATCTAAAATCCCAAAGCTGGGATCAGAAAACGAGAAGCAGCTTTGAAAACCTCGATGTGTTCCCTATTTATTTCCAAAGTATTTTATTATTTTACATGTCGAAGGTACCCTACTTTGAGCCCCCATAGAGCCATCCCTGGAGCATTTGCAGGGCCCATTGTAATAACTTAAACTCGAATACTCCTTGTCTATACCCGAGTCACATTTTATTCCGATCCGACTAGCCGTTTAGAAATGCCAGAATTATTTCCAAAAAATTTTGATTCTGCCCCATTGTGAATGGGTAAGAGTATATACATGTTAGTTATTCCGTTTGTAATATAGTCTGGATCGTTATAGATAGCGAAGTAGATATAGCCATGTCCATTTGTATGTTGAAATCAACTTTACGAAGACACCTAATAATTTACATACATGACTGATACATCAATATATCCGCTATAGTCCAACTTAGATTGCTATTATCGCACACAAATGGTAGAGAAAAACTGCGACTACCTCAAGCCAAATGTATGAGTGATTCTAAGAGTATTATTACGGTTTACATGGTAAATAAATTCAACAGCGTTTGAACTACATTTTACATGTTTTTTATTCGATTTCATTGCTACAAACGAATAACCAATTTGACTACAATATCAAAAGTATCTATATGTATCACAATATTTACTCCATTATTCTTAGAGCTGTACAGCAAAATTTAAAACGTCATTGTTATTAAGTCACAGCTATGGTCGTTACAAATTTAATCATGTTGTTTGAGATATCTGTTATTGCTATATATTGCGCAGGTCTTTTTAATATAAAAATTATTAAAAGGGTTAAAAAAGCTTTTTACTCGTATTATTTTAAGAAGAAAAAAAAAGAGCAATGGAAATATTTTATTTACACTTACTAAAGAAAGCTTGTGTGGGTTTGTTTTTCTACTCTCCATTTTTCCACAGATGACTCAAATATACTCGTGTATCACCCCATTTATAGCCCCTTGTGATGACGTCCTGGTTTTTTGTATTGTATTGTATATATGTATGTATTTTTGTTAAGTATATATAGCTACTGATAGCTAGCTACTCCTGCTCCATTCACCTCACTTGCTTCAGGAAGCCTATTATAAAAATAAAAACAAGCTGATATCTGCCACAAACCCCACAATTTTCTTTTCTCATTTTTACGAAAAATGTTAAAGTGAAAAATGCCAACTAATGACGTCATTACTTTCATGTTACTTAAGCTCTCATACTCTCCTACAAATCAAAACAAGTGGACTGAAATCGGCCACTAAAACAATCAACCCAACCAGCCAGACAATGTATAGCCAAGTAAGCGGGTAATTATGTTTGTTTGTAGTGTTATATGAACAAGTATTATTGTTGTAGTTGCTATTTTTTGTTATTGTTGGCGACTCAGTGATGTCGGTGGGTCGGTCTAATGAAACAGATAAATACTACTAATTTGTACTTAATTAATGTGAAAACTAAAGATAATTATCAAAAGTAAATCTTATGTTGAGTTGTACGAGTCGAAAGAAAACTTGTAATAACGAAAAGAACATGCAAGTGCCAGGTTACTCATACGTCTTGGGTGACTGTTTAAGTGTGCATGCAGTTGTGGTCATGAAGTGAGTAATATTTGAGCATAGGAAGGAAAAATAATTTTCGACAAAGCATCGATTAAAACATGAAACATATCTATAGATATACGTGGATATATTTGAAGTTTCTTGAACATTTTAAATTCGTTTTTATTTGGCTTTTATTGAGGTTCAAAGAACATGTTGTAGGTGTCCATATCATATAATTCAGGCCAAAAGAAGTTTATAATCATCAACCTATAGCGATCGCCGTTGAAGGTGATGGCCTGGCCAATGACGTTCTCAAAGAAATATGGACTTGGATCTCATGTGGATTGATATCGTCCCGAATTCGACAATTATGTTTGTTGACGTACCCATTAATCCAAAAATGGGCCTCGCCGTAAAATGGGCGAAGCGCCAAAACATAACATTAATTTTTATATAACAATGTTCGTAGCAGGTATTGTTGAACGCTATATCCGAACATGGTGATTTGGCTAAACAAACTGAATAACTGACAACGAATTCGAAACACGTAGCTTCAACAATATGGCCGCTATCAATTGTCAAAGTTCCCAATGAATCCAAGAGATATAACAAATATCCGCGAATACCTAGATTTTTTCAGCTTTTTTAAAATAATAGGGCGCCCTTTTATCAGAAATTAACTTATCTAAATAAAAAATTGTTCCTAATATTTGCAATCCAATCAAAATTTTTATACAAATTTTAGTTTTAGAGCTCAATAAATATGTAATAAAATCTTTATTTATTAACAAAACTAAACGAAATTTTCAACGTTTTTTAAATTTTTCATTCTAAATAACAAAGTGTAAAAAAATTTGTCAAAAGGTCAAAGGTAATCCCGCAATTCCTAAAAACTGGAGCGCAAATCCCAAAAATTGTATTTTTACAATTTTGTCCACAGGTCCTACATTTCCTTTGGGGCTAGGAAAATGCTTTGGAAATAAATAGGGATCACATCAAGGTTTCCAAAGCTGCTTTCCGTTTTCTGATATCAGCTTTGGGGTTTTAGAACATGTGGTTCAAAGTTAAAATTTTGATAAGAAATAGGTCAAATTGCGAAGGGCGTAGGGGCGACATATTCGAAAAATATGACATGTTTTTTTACCAAAATATTCTCCGTAAAGATATCTTTCAGAAAAAAATAAAACTTTTATATAAAAAAAGGTAAAGTCACCTTTTCGCCCAAAAAACAACCAAAATCTACACATTTTTGAATTTTTAAATTGAAAAATGTTTTTTTTTTCGGCTCCGTAATTGATATTGCTCTGAAATTTTTTGTATATTATTGATATTTTAAATATCTAACTAATGAACAAAATTTGTGTCCATTCGGTTTAAAAGCGGACCAAGGTATGGCAAAATTTGAAAATTTTAATTTTAAATTGCTTATAACTCAGAAATTAAAAGAGATAAATAGCACACGCAAGCATGTTTTTTCAAGACCTAGCCGAGCGCTTCCTAAATATTTAAAAATCTTTGAAATCGGAAGGGAAACAAAATGGCACGTGTTTAAATATTTTACATGTCGAAGGTATCCTACTTTGAGCCCCCATAGCGCCACGCCTGGAGAATTTGTAGGGTCTATTTTAATAATTTGGCTCCTTGGCTACCCCCACGTCAAATTTTTTCACGATCGGGCCATGCGTTTAGAAATGCCAGATTTATTTCCAAAAAATTTTGATTCTGCCTCACTGTGCGATGTATATAAAGGTATAGTAATTTGGATCTGAAATCGGTCAAAATCGGGAAAAATATTTTTTAACCCGAATTTTTTTTACCAAAAAATTTTTTTGTCATACATTTTTTTCACTAATAATTTAAAAAAATGGAAAAAATTTAAAAAAAATTTTTCGAAAAAAATTAAAAAAATTTCGAAAAAAAGATTTAAAAAAAAAATTGTTTACATACAAATATTTAAAATTTGTATTTTAAACTATAATTTGGTGAAGCTCTCTTACTTGTTTTAACAAAACTTTGTTTTCCCTGGTTATAACTAAGTTATTTATTTTCATGTTAAGTAATACAAATACAAATTTCAATCCGCTTATAATGAAATACCGATTTTTTTTTGATGACACTTATTTAATAAAATTTTGAAGTATATGTTCGCAAATTAATCTCGTTAAACAAATTTGTAATCGGGTTTACCGCACAAATTAGAAACTTATATTATTTATACATATATCGAATTTTAAGTATAAATTTATAACGGGTTATGGCCAATAGGCTAGGTTGTTGAAAATAAATATAAAAAATAATTTTTTTTTTTCACAAAATAACTCAAAACATTAAAGTTTTCAAAAACATTCAATACAAGGACCTATGATGACTGAACTGCTATTTTATTACACACCCCTGCTGTTAATCAGTTTCTTGTCTTGCAAACATTTTTCAACTTCCAAACTCATTCACTCATACTATTTATGCAAGTGTAAGCCTGTATCAGAGTAACTTTTAGCTGTTTTTAAATTAAACAACCCCGTTTGGTTGAAATGTTAAATGAAAACAGAAAAAAAAAAATTGTAATTTATTTGCTGATATTTCTGTTACAGTTTTTTTACTCGCAAATTTTAAATGTACTTCTTGTCTTGGTTTTTATGGCAGTGATTTTTTTCTAGCTGCTATATATATTTCTGTTTTTTTTTAATACAGTTTAGTTAAGTTTTTTGTTATTATTGCTATTTTGTTGTTGTTGTAGTTGTTATTATTTTATATATGTGGTTGTTGTTGCTACATGCTATTATACATACGAGTACGTTACCGAACAACTACTACTACTACTAATGGCAGCAAAAAGGAAGGAATGAAGTCATGGCTGAAGTTGAATTGAGTTTAATGTCAATGTCAATTGCATTGCTATGCAGTGCAGGTTATGGTCTTTATGTGTGTTTTTGTTGTTTACAAGAAGTACGGAAGAAATTTGAGTGTGTGTGTGAGTTTGTATCTATGTGAGAGTGTGTGAATATTTTTTTTTTGTAACCGTAAGCCTGCCTATGAATGAAGTCATAGTTATAGTGTAGTGTGTATTTTGTTTGTTTTTTTTAGCTTTCGCTTTACTATTTGTAAGTTTTCTTTACATATATTGGGGCGAGGCATTGTTTTAATTAAAAAAATAAAGTTATTTAATGCATTTTTTATCGCTTTTTATTTCGTTTAGTTTCATTTTAGTTTTGCTGTTTTGTGCCCTACATTAAGGAAGTATGCATAGTTTACATGAACTACTGCATTTGTATGGCAATGGATAGGAACGTATTGTAAACAAAATTTAATGAAATTTACTGTTTTACAATCAAACAAGTTACTCTTCATTTCATAATTAAAAAATTTTTCAAGTTCCGAAATTTAGTTCACCTCAAACTTAGTTTACATTCACCCTTTTCACTAAAGAGTGAAATGTTGCCGCTGTCAAAATATGAACAAATAGGATTTCCAAAATTGTTCTCACTCTTAAAATAATATCCTGTTTGTTCAGTTTCAACAGGCAACCTTGCAATCAAAAGACATAAGTAGCGATAAAAGGACGTAAATTGCGATTGAATCCTCAGAGAAAAGGAAGACCAAGAATACCATGACACAACTCAACAAACGCTTAGAAGCTGCTATTGAAAAACAGCTCCATATAAACATGATCCCACTATAAAGAGTGTGTCAGAAAAAACCTATACACACTATTCCAGCCAAAACATATCCTTGGGCGAATAAATTATTACTTTGTTAATCACGTAGCTTTTAAAAATATCTCAGATATTATTTTTTCAAAATCATTAATTTTCGACTGATATTTCGCTCAAAATGGACGTAAAAAATAATTAAAACTTTAAAAAAAATCCAATTTAGACTTTAAAATAATAGCAAAAGATCTGAAGGTTCATCGTCACACTGTTTCCAAAACCTTTAAACAGTATAAGGAAGACCTGAACATTGAAAGGAAATCATGATCAGAAAGAAAAAATGTCTATCAGACAAAGAAAGTCGAACAACTCTTTCAAACAGCACCGAACACTTCTATCAGAAAAGTAGCTCGTAAAGTTAAATGCACTGATTCTTTTGTGCGCAGAGCCAAAGCTAATGCTGGGTTGAAGTCGTATAAAGTTCAGAAATTTCCAATAAATTTTGAAACAAAAAAAAAAAAAAAAAAAAAAAAAATGCACCTGCTGTGTTATGTATGATGAAGACTTCCCAAGATTTTTATGTTGCTGATGGACAAGATGGACAAGAAAAATACCGGCCAAAAAACAAACAAAATTCCCCATGAAGTTTCTTGTGCGGCAGGCAAGCCATTTGCAGTTGTGGAAAAAGAAACCAATCATGAGAAAATCCCAGGACATGTTCGATTTTAAGCGTAAGTGGACCGCCACTCTTATAAAAATATATGTTGAACATTCTAGCAAAATCGTATAACGTTTACCATTGACCTCAAGTATCCCGTTCTAGTATTCTAGACATCAAGGTGATACATTAGGGTGGTAGAAACGGAGATCTGGTGGATAAACACTAGAACGGTATACTCGAAGTCAATGGCAAAACATTGGTCTTCTCGAGGCAAAAACATTGATATATCATACTTTAAGGTCCGACTGTAAATGCCAAAGATATAACGAGAAATTACTTTATATTAGAGGGTGTACGGGATTCTTTTTGAGATATGGTCTAATGTACAGTGTAGAGTATTCTATAGTCGGTTTTGCCCTACCCCTCATTCATACTTCCTTTTATTTCCATTATTTCTTGCAAATGTTATTGTTGCCATGTAAAAATAACAACAAAAAAAAAAAACTTTTTTTAATGCGGCTTGCAAACAAAGTCAGATTTTTTTTTTTAAATAGATTGATTTTTGTTGCATTTTATGAATTTAATAATAGAGTGTTTCTATTTTCACAGTGACAGTGGTATTTTTGACACGACTACTGTTGTAATTTTGCCATAAAGACTCATATTTTTAGAAGTCACTAGACTAAAGTCGTTTTGAATAAACGCCAGGTTAAAAATAATTTTAGCTATATTTTCAAATGACAGTGGTATTTTTGTCTCAAAAATAACATACTGCAGTTTTATAAATGTTTGCAAACATTTTTGGAAACTGCTAGACTAGGGTGTATGTAAATGAAGTTTAAGCTAAAAATATTTTCATTTGAAATTGCTAGACTAGGTGTATGTTAATGAAGTTTAAACTAAAAATATTTTCATTTGGAATATTTTTAGAGGTCAACTGTGTAAAGTTATTAGTTCTCGAAGTTTTTGGTGATTTGTATGAGTTGACATTTTTTGTTTGTAGTTGGAATTATTAATATGATGAGTGATAAAACATATTTTGTGTTCTATTTAAAGTTTTGTTTTAAATGACAGTGGTATTTTTGTAGAAATATATTGGACAAATTTATAACGATGGTATTTTGGAAAATTCTAGACGATTGAAATATTTTGAAGTTTTAAAGAAAGAAAATAAATTGAATTACAAAGTAAGTTCTCTGGATATATATTCTACATGCAGAACATACTGTGTTGATTGAGTAGTCATACACTACGTCCGAAAATTATCTCCCATTTTATGTCAACAACAAGCAAATTTGGAATTTAACATTTTAACTTTATTTCTCATGTATTCAATTAACAATATAAACCGATTTTGGCTCTCCTGAACATATATGCCTTTTTGGCATATATGGCAGGTCGACGAAATTCTGCTATCTAGTATCATCTATTTGGTCTTCAATTATTTTTTTGGTGAGAATGATGTTCCGTTTGTTTTGTTTCAGCATGACTCTACAGTGACTTTGAAATTAAAAGACGTAAGTAGCGATGAAAGGACGTGAATTACGATTGAATCCTCAGAGAAAAGGAAGACCAAGAATACCATGACACAACTCCATAAACGCCCAGAAGCTACTATTGCAAAACAGCTAAATATGATCCCACTATAAAGAGTGTGTCAGAAAAAACTTATACACACTATTCCTCCCAAAACTTATCCTTGGTCCAACAAATTATTATTTTTTTAATCTTTTCTAAATCATTAATTTTTTACTGTTATTTCGATCAAAATGGACAGATAAAAAGTACGTGAAAAATTTATTAAAAGTTTTCAAAAACATTCAATTTTAACAATTTAAAAAAATAGCAAATTATCTGAAGATTCATCCTCACACTGTTTCCAAAACCATTAAGGATGACCTGAACATTGAAAGGAAATCTGGATCTGGAAGAAAAAAATGTCTAACAGATATTGGTAAGGCTAAATAAGTCAAACAACTCTTTCCAAGAGCACCGAACACTTCTATCAGAAAAGCAGCTCGTAAAGTTAAATGCTCTGATTCTTTTGTGCGCAGAGCCATAGCTAATGATGCGTTGAAGTCGTTAAAAGTTCAGATGGTTCCAGATCGCAATACTTTAAAGAACTTAAAAGCAAAAGAACGTGCAAAAAAATTGAGATTAAATATTAAAAAAAAAATACTCCTTATGAAACTTATATACTGGCAGACTTTTCCGGGCCAAGATTTGTATGTGGCTGATGGACGAGGTAATGTTCAAGAATAATACCAGTCAAAAAAAAAAAAAAAAAAACAAACAAAATTCCCCATGAAGTTTCTTGTGTGGCAGGCAAGCCAATTGCATTTGTGGAAAAAGAAGCCAATCATCAGAAAATCCCAGGACATGTCCAATTTTAAGCGTAAGTGGACCACCTCATCCAAGAATGCGACAGAAACAAGTGGATAAATTTATAAATACCGAGTAATAGCCAATATTTTAATGTTTAATTAATTTGTACAATATTTTAATAAATTTATGTATGTAAGGACTGAGATCGTAAAAGTCTTAACACACGTTTTTCAGTAAAACTTTTAACCCAAGTATTATTTGATTGTTTTTTGATCAAGTTACCTTTGTAAAGCATGTCAGTTATTATGCTTAATGTCAATTATGTTCAATTGTTGTTAATCTGATTAAAATGAGTGACCAGAAAAAAGTGCGTACTAAAATTATTAAATATTTTCAACAAAACCCAACTTGGTCCTACAAAAAGTTGCCCAAACAATCAAAGGTTAGCTATCAAACTTTCCCAATGTTATAAAACAGTACCGGGAGAACTGTCCGTTGATATAAAACCTGGTTCAGGTAGAAGGAATGGTCCACAAGATGTTCTAAAGCCAAACAAATAGAAAGCATTTTCAAAAAAGCAGCCCGGTTAGTTCAGTAATCGGACTATTTGGTACGAAAAGTTAAAGCCAATGCAGGCTTAAAAGCATACAAGCGCGGATACAGCTCAATCATTTGGGAGGGAAATAAATTGAAATTTATTTTTCATTTAACTTTTGTTTCATTTTTATATTAACATTTTTCGGTTTTGTGGGGTGAAGTTTTCTATTCTAATCTCCCTAGATTCCCGCCTATATGAAGCAAACAAAATTGTCATTGAAACTCAAAATTGGGTAGCTTAAAGCGAAAGAATACACAAGGATTTAAAAACAATGTGGGTCTTAAAACCTAAAATCCCAGTTTATCATAGGGTATTCAATCGATTAACCGTTAATCGGTTAACCGATTCATTTTGGTCGGTTAACTGTTCGAATAATTTAAAATTTCCGATTTTCAAATAACAAATAAAACCGATTAATTTGTGTCGATTAACCGATTAACCGAAATTTCAAAAATTTGATTTCTTTACTCATGAACATTCCCTTCCAGCAATAGTTTACTGACGTATAGAACAAAAACTGAAACTAATTACCTTTTTTCTAGAATGTTCTATGATAAAATTTGTCCTAATGAGAGGGAGGGCGATAATAAACGAAAGTGAAGACATCACTGAAACGAGTCTTTTATCAAAACTTAACAAAACTTTTAAAAGTATTCAAAATCTAAGACAATCCAAAAAGGCTTCCATTGGTATAATGGAGGATTTTATATGCTTAGAAACAAACTAAAAAAAGAACTGAGACATTTTATATTCTTTACCATGTCTTAGCTTCGATTTCTCCAACATCTACAATCAGTGATAGAGGTTTTTTCAAGTCAAGTTTTATTAAAACTAAAGAAAAGAATCGTTAAAAAAGAAACCATTTAAATTATATTCGTTTTATAAAAGATTATTTCACTAAAATCCTAAAAAAAACTCTCATGTGTTTATAAGAAGGATCTCAAATACCATATTTATTTTGCTATTATTTATTTTTTTGACGAATTAATATGTTTTGTTTGTTTTTTATGTTTTTGTCCTTTTTATTAATAAAATGCTTAAATAAGTACACACAATTTGTGGTTTTGTTTCCGATTTAAAATTAAAATAGATATTATTCGGTTAATCGAATAATTTAAAATTAACCGATTACTAACCGATTAAATCTAAACCCCGATTAATTATTTGCTCGATTAGCCGATCAAACCCGAAACCCGATTAATTGAATTCCCTAGTTTATCATTACATCAAGTTATTTAGTACAAGTATACGGTTCCAGAAGTTAAAGTTTAACGAAAAATAAATATGAAAATCTTTAAATTTAAATCAGCTCAATATATAATTTATGTAAAATTCATACTACATTACTTTAATGTGTCATTACTTTAAATTTTGTGCATTTAATTGTTGTATTTTTAAAAGGCGGGAGTAAATATCCTTGAACTATACGTATGTGGAAAAAATGCTAGTTTAAGTTGTAGGACATTTGTTATACACACAAACTCACATGTGTATATATGTATATGGCTACATCGCAGCGGGAAAAATATGTATTAAAAAGGTCTTCCTAAAGGCCTTATTGTGCGGACACAAGGACAACCAGTCGCATTGCAAAATAGTTTCAAATTTACACAGCGTGTCATTGGGAGGGAGCCAAGGCTTTGCTTACTCGCTTCTTTTACAGCGCTGATAGAAGGCATATTAGAAGGTTTTCCTATCGCATACTACCTTATAGAATGTCTACATGGGAGCATCTAATCAAAACCTGAAAATGAAAGCATAATTGAAGGTCTGCTGAAGCAAGGCTTTAAACAGGGTTATTAGGAAAAATATTCCTTATGAATTCACCATAAAACCTAAAGAATGGACTTTAAAGTATCACGTGTGTAGTTTTATATATAAGAAATTACTTCACGTGAACTTCACAACATCAAAGGTTATAAAAGAATACTTTTTTAAAGATTTTGTATCTTCTTCTGGTTTTATGTAACGGTTTAATAAAGAGAGCAAAATAAATTTTATTATCGAGAGACAACATATAGGAATAATTACAAAACCAAGCATGTTTGCATTTTACATAAATGTTTGTTACACTTGATTTTGCAATGCAAGCTAGAGTGGAATGAGTATCGGATTTTATTGAATGTTTAATCAGACCTTTTAGAAGGCCCACAAAGTGAAGCCCTAATAATTTTTCCCGCTGGGATAAAGATTAGTGAATATGTATCTGTGTATGTATATAAAAACTCGTATACATACTCACTCATAAATCCACACAATTTCCTAAAGGCAAAAAATTCAGCTAAAGAAAAAAAAAAGAGAAAAGCAACCAACAATCGCTTTGTTAAAGTTACTTCCATAACCTTCGGGAAAATATCTCCAAACTGTGTTGCCAGTAATATATTTTTGTGATTGGCGTTTTAGAAATATCTATCATTAGATATCCATATTGTCTACATTTATTACTTTGTAATCCAGATGTAGATCAAAAATCGAGGTTGACCTAGTTTTTTCATATATATCAGCCATATGAGGTGGCGATTTTCTCGATTTTAAATAGCAACCGTCTATTGCGAAAATAGTGATGTATGTAAGTAATCATGTATGTAAGTTATTTGGAGGCTACGGAAAGTTGATTACAACATACATACGTATACTCGACTCCGCTATCTATAACGATCCAGAATGTGTATACTTTGTGAGGTCGCAAATGAAAAATTTCGAAATTACAAACGGAATGGCAAACTAGACACTCATGGTGAAGTAGCACTTGAAATCTATTGAAATGAAACCATGTCATCGCAAATCGGTCGTTTTAAATTTAATCTGTTTCTATTATGAATAGTTTGAATTATGAAATTTAAAACTCAATAATCAATTAGCTTTCAAAGAATGTTCTTAAATATTTCTCCTTCTTAAAAGCAAATTTGAATATCTTCAATATTTGTTTTAGCTTTAAATCTTAAATACTGGTCACACTTGAACTCGTTGTACATTTGCTAAATGTCCTTCGCTACTTTTCGGTTTGGGTGTAAATAGTGTCATTGCTTTTTGCACTTGATACACAAAATTCAATGTCAAACTTATTTACAAAACAAACAAACAAATCAACATACATACACAAACATAAGTAATATCCTTATTTAGGTTTGTTGTATATACTTATGTATTATTAGGCTTATAACAATTTTGATTCGAAAAACTTATAGGGATGCATGACTATGGGCTATACGGCTATGCCATGTTATTTTTGATATTTGCAAAAAGTTATATCTCCCTAATTTACATTCAAAATCATGAATATATATAAGTATATAAAAATAAGCAAACGTCTTATAAAAATCGTATATTTTATTTGTGTTCTAGTGCGTACATTTTTTTTGTATGGCTGGCTGAAGTTTTGCCAACATTATTACATCATGATGTGGGAAGTATATTGAGTTTTGGCATATGGTTTGATTAGCTTTTTTTAGAAAAAAAAAAAAAAACAACTTATACGGTTGCAAGTGACACTCGCTCTGTAGTGAATATGGAAAAACACCGAGATACCATACGAGGTTTCCAATTGGCGAAAAAAGAGTGTAGCTGTGTATAAGATCCGCGTTAACAGAACTAAAAGCATCATCAATTAAGTTAATCGAATATTATGAATAAGATTAGATCAGACTCTGGTTTTAACTTTCTTACTATATTCCTCTTAGAAATGGCTCATCACTAGGGTTGTCATTCGAATAAATATTATTCGTATAAGCGAGGAGCGAAATATTTCTATATTTATATGAATAAAATTCTTCAGTTTATAATATAAAATTATTCGATCAATAATTGTCGAAGAATCGAATATGGGAATAAATTTATTAAAATTTTAAAAAACAGTTTAAATAAATTGATGAAAAAAATCTCAAATAAACAAAACCCATAACTTATGTAAATATTTCAAAGACCTTTAAAACGGCGTATATAAGGCTATAGTAAGTCGAACCTACAATGGGTCAAAATCGGAAAAAATATTTTTTAACTAACATTTTTTCACCACAAACCATTTTATGTCATAACATTTTTTTTAAGTTTGTAATTTAAAAAAATAAATAAAAATTAAAAAATAAATTTAAATTTTTTTTTTGCATTAAAATTTGTTTCACTATTAAAAAGCTCTCTTATTTGTTTAGTATCAAATTATATTAGGTTATCAATGTCGGACAATTTGTATACCTACCACCAAGAAAGTAGGTCGTAGAACTAAAAATTATATATATTATAAGACGATCTGTAAAAAAAAAAACTCAGACCAGCTGGACTATAAGTTTATTCTACAAATATTATCTACTCAGCACGGCCTTTCAGAATTATATGGTCGCTATTCTGTTCAAATTATTTATTTGTTGGACAGTGTAATTTTAATTTGTCGCAAATTTTGGAGAACCTACATAAGGACTGAGATCATAAAATTCTTAACGTTTTTCATTAAAACTTTTAACCCAAGCATTATTTGATTTGTTTTTTTGATCAAGTTATCTTTGTAAAGCATGTCAGTTATTATGTTTAATGTCAATTATATTCATTTGTTGTTAATCTGATTAAAATGTGTGACCAGAAAGAAGTGCGTATTAAAATTATAAAATATTTTCAACAAAACCCAACTTGGTCCTACAAAAAGTTGGCCAAGCATTCAAAGGCCTGCCGTCATACTGTTTCCAATGTTATTAAACAGTACCGGGAGAATTTGTCCGTTGATAGAAAACCTGGTTCAGGTAGAAGGAATGATACATATGATGTTTCTAAAGCCAAAAAAATAAAAAGCATTTTCAAAAGAGTTCCCAACACATCCGTTAGGAAACCAGCCCGGTTAGGTCAGTACTCGGACTATTTTTTTAAGAAAAGTTAACGCCATTGAAGGTTTAAAAGCATACAATGCTCGAAAAGTTCCTAACTCTCTGCTAAAAATTTAGAGGCCAAAGACAGAGCACGGAAATTGAAGTCAAATTGTTTATACAAAAAATATACCTGTTGCATAATGGATGACGAAATGTACGTATGGAAAATTTTTCGCAGCTTCTGGGTCAATTTTTTTATGTTGCAGATGCTCGAGGAAATGTTGAAGAAAAGTTTAGGACCCAAAAGCAGACAAAATTTCCCAAAAAGTTCTTGGTATGGCAAGCAATATGCAGTTGCGGCAAAAAGCCAAACATTTGTTACAAAGGGCTCTATAAATACCGAAATTTACATCACGGAATGTTTACAAAATAGGATGCTTCCATTTATAAGACTTCTTAATGTGTCCACTTATTTTTGGGCTGATTTGGCACCTGTCACTATGGTAAGAAAGGTCTTGAGTGGTACAATTTGGTTTTGAAAAGGAGGAGAAACGGGCCAAGTAGAACCAGAGTTATGGTCCATTATGTGAGACAACTTCCAAAATAGTTGATATTTTTCAAAAATGTTTTGCTGTTTGCTTTAAATATATTGCAAATAATATCATGATATTTTGCACAGATTTTTCTTTGATAATAAGAAAGCTCTGTTGAAAATGGTATAAATCGGTCCATGATTTCTCCCAGCCCCCATACATATTTCTTTCCGGAATATGGACTAGAAAATAGCGGTATCCATATAAAATTCTGGAAAAATAAGTTCCAAATCACAAAACGAAATTTTTTTTGGACCATTATAGATCACTCCCTAAAATCACTTAAATACTCATAAATCTCTTAGAAATATCGTTATCAGGTTAAAATTCGACAAAAATAAGTATAATATACATAACGCACTGGCTCCTCTACAGAGAGTCAACTAAAAAATGTTTAAATTTTCACTTTTTGCAAGAAATCGATGTACAGTATTAAAAGAAGATAATTTCATTTTTGAAAGTTGAAAAACAATTTATTTTTCTTTGTAAAAAAATGTTTGTTACAATAAAATTAATTTAAACTCTTATTTTCAATTTTTCCTGTGCATATTCTATGTGTTTATGGGGAATCTACAGTATCGGCCATAACTAAAGAAACCCCTCAGTGAATTTTTTTCATATTATATTTTTTTTTTATAAAAACAAAGTTTTAAACATTTATTATGTATTATTTTCAATCTATATAAATATATAAATGTCTTTGTAAGTTTGTTTGTTTATTTGTTTGTTTGAGCATCACGCCTAAATGGCTGAACTGATTTTATTGAAATTTGGAACGTAGATAGATCCTTACTTGAAAGCGTCAAGTAAGAAAGGGATA
This sequence comes from Calliphora vomitoria, assembly GCA_942486065.2. Classification (NCBI taxonomy): domain Eukaryota; kingdom Metazoa; phylum Arthropoda; class Insecta; order Diptera; family Calliphoridae; genus Calliphora; species Calliphora vomitoria. Next base: position 107,122,528 of record OW818030.2, on the reverse strand, counting down.
AACAGGGGGAAAACTGATTTTTTTTTAAATAAAATTCTTACATATTTTTCTTACTTCGACAGGGGTAGCCAAGCGCACCGGGTCAAGCTAGTTGTTAATATATTTACTATTGATAAACAAATACTTTTAAAGATAGTCTTTCTATAATAGGTAACTTTAAATCAAAAGATATTTAAAGCTGGAAAATAAAACGGCCAAACTAAAGCACCCCTTCATGGATATAATATAAACTATTTTTTTAATTTATGTTTTGTTGCAAATCCTTTGTTTTGGATGACACAAGCACATCTCTTAGGCATAGAAGATATTAAGTTTTTTTTTGGTGTCTTGCTATATTCCTTCCCAGGCTACAATAACGCCTTGAAATTAATCGTGAAATCCTTATTTCTGAAATTTTCAAGATTTATTTTCATATTGTCGATCTCCCACAAGTTCTTAATAGGATTGAGATCGGGAGATTGAGCAGGCCAATGAAGAACTTGAATCTTATTGCTCTGTAGCCAAGTCTTACAAACTTTGGAGGTGTGCTTAGGATCGTTATCCTGTTGAAACCTCCCTATAAATGGCATCTCTTCACTGGCATAAGGCAACATTACATCTTTCAATATATCACGATACATGAACCGATCCATAATCCCATTAACTTTATGAATTGGCCCAATTCCTTGACCAGAAAAGCAACCGCAGACCATTACATTGCCCCCTTCATGTTTAATTGTTTCTTTTCAGTCTTACTACTTTTCGTCTGCGTACACGTCTTATTCCATCGGAACTTTTTAATTTATATTTGGACTCGCCAGAGAACAGTACTGTCTTCCATTTTTTGACTCTCCAGTCGATGTGGGCTTTTGCAAACTCCAGTCTAGCTTTCTTGTTCTTAGCTGATATAAACCGTTTTTTTGCTGGTCGTCGGCTGAATAATCATGCTTCTTGTTCTTTTCTTACTTGACTAGCAGATGCTGAAGGACCTTCCTGCATTGCTCCTTTGATCAAGGAACCATCATATCGTGTGGTTTTACGCTGACGTCATCCAGAAAGCCCCGGTGATATACGACCAGTCTGCAAAAACTTTGGAATCAGCCTGGAAATAACTGATCTGTTAATTGAATATTGTTTACTCAATTCATGCCGTGATAAGCCCGGCTTTCAGTCTTCAATAAATTTAATTTTAAATTCACTGGAGTACTTGTTCCTTGTTGTCCATTGTTTTTTCACAATAACATGGAACTTAAATTATACAGACTACGCCTTCGTTTATTTTTATCTTCTGGAATTTTTAAATGCATCCGTTGTGAGTCCCGTTAACTGATATTGCAAATATGCAGTAACATAGTCAAATTTTTAAATATCTTATAAGGGGTGCTTTTGTTTTGTCCGTCGCGTTTTGTGTTTTTGTATGTATTATCATTATAAATTAATTGTTCAGAAAATTATTCTTTCCTAAATTAACACTATATGAACATTAACAATATAAGTTAATAAAATATATACAAAATACATCCCAAAAAAACCTTTTTTGTCCAAAAAATTATGATATGAAAAAATCCATTGAGGGGGTGCTTTAGTCATAGAGAAACATAGAGCGGAAACTAGAAAAAAACTCAAACAAAAAAATTACTCAAAAATGTTACACATACGAGTGTTGTTTTTGTTTTCACATAGTTTTTTTTACTAATACATTCTCACCACTTAGGTTTTTGACAACTGAGTTAGGTCTTTGACAGGAGAGTTTCCGATCTATGTGTATTTATCTATGGCTTTAGTTATGGCCAATACTGTAGATGGAAGTCATGAAAGTGTTTAGAGAGAAAAATGTAAACCATATAATGAATCATAATGGATTTTATAAAAATTTGTTATTAATGCCGATGCAATCTAACCTAATTTTGGATTGATTTTATATCAATTTTATACTTGATGCATATGAAATTATTTATCACAATACTAAAGAATATCACAAAAACTAAATGTTTATATTTTAAATTTTGTTCAAGCATTTTATTGAGTTTCAGTGTGCCTGTTTAACTTAAAGAAGAAATATGTTGTCCAAAACTTGCCGCAAATTAAAATTACACTGTCCAACAAATAAATGATTAGAACAAAATAGCGACCCTATAATTCTGAAAGGGCATGCTGAGTAGATAATTTTTTAGAATAAACTTTTAGTCCAGCTGGTCTGAGTTTTTTTTACATTGATCGAAGGAAGCATTATACTAAATGAAAAAAAATTTGAAATTTAATGTCTTAGAGAATTCTTATTGTCAGATTTATATTGTGGAATTTTATGGGTATCATTTTTGTGCAAAATCTTAACCCTCTAGCTCCTTTCAAAAAGGAAATTTAAGTATTAAAATATTCTACGAAAATTTTTGCCGGAAAATTTCAGTGCTCTTTATGTTTAATTAGCACTGTAAAAAAAACTCAGACCAGCTGGATTATAAGTTTATTCTACAAAAATTATCTACTCAGCATGCCCTTTCAGAATTTTAGGGTCGCTATTCTGTTCCAAAAATGCTGTTGGACAGTGTTATTGTTAATAGTATCACTCCATTTAACTTGTTGTTTTTTGTTCAGCAGTAAATTTTTATTTAAGTTTTCTTATCGATTTGTTGCCATTAGCCAGCCAGCCAACCAACTGCGGATCATGAGTATTAAATCAGTTTTGTGCATGTATTTAGATTAATTTTTCCAAAGCTTTCCTTAAATTTTCTAAATAAATATATGTTTGTGTGTATATACTTTTGTGTATACCATACACACATATAAATAATTACGCAATCAATTTATTGATTTACCTCGAACTACATTTAATAATTTTATATACCGACCCTATACACACGTAATAAATAACACAAAACAAGTAAGAAAGTATAGTCGGTCAAGCCCGACCATATGATACCCTACACTGAGATAATGATTATAAACAGTTTTCTTTTAAAATGTATATGGGAGCTATGACTAAGTATGGACCGATTTGACATAAAATTAGGTGGTCTTCTGTATATATCAAACTTATTTGTGTTGAATTGTTTTATGGATACCAATATTTTTAAGAGATTTATGCTAGTTAACGTGATTATCGGAAGTGAGCCTTATATGGGAGCTAATTATGAACCGGTCGTCATAAAATTTGATAGTGTGAGTTCGGCGTATATACAACATATTTGAATTTGGTTTGGATATCTATATAATTAAGATATTTATGACAACTTTACTATTTTGAGATAGGGCAGTTGTATGGGTACTAAGAGAAATAATACTGATTCTAACCAAATGCAATAGGCTTCGTCCTTGGGATAATACAATAGTTTTGGCGAATTATCTTTGAAATTGCGACATGTAGTTTGATTACAAAGTTTACATGGACGGACGGAGATCTCTTAATCAACTCAGAAAGTAATCCCGAGCAGATAGGTATACTTTAAGGTGGGTGTTGGGACAATATTTTTGCAAGTTACAAACATCAGCACTAACCCAATATATCCTCCCCACTATGGCGGTGTAGGGTATAACTAAAGACGTCATGTGTAAAATTTTTGTTATTGCGTGTCTTTGACCCGTGAAAATGAAACGTTACACACATCAGCACTAACCCATTATACCCTTACCACTATGGTGGTGTAGGGTAAAATTTAAGACGTCATGTGTAAAATTTTTGTTATTGCGTGTCTTTGACCCGTGATAATGAAAACATAAAACAAAAATGATATGCAGGTGCTTATTCTACTGCCCGAACCAATTTTTTTTAATTAAATTGCACATAAATATTAAATTCAATTGCATTAATATTGAACAAAATTTAGTATTTATGGAAAGGCCTCTCATTTAATTGTACAACAGGAACAAGGAAATTTAACAAACTAAACAAGTAAAAAGTGTTATATTCTGCTGTGCCGAATCTTTTATACCCACCATCATAAGGGTTATATTGAGGGTAGGGTAAACCACACAAAAGTTGTTAGAAAGATTTAGGTTCATATAAAACGTGTTTATGTCCAATTTCATTACAATATTAAATACTATGGACAAATTTGAATGATCAAGTCATTTTATGAGTTGCCCGATTTTCGCCATACTTTACAGTATAATTTCAGAGTACTTATAACTAATTTGTGTAAAATTTTATCAGAATTGCGGCATAATCAACATGTTTATGACTGCTCAAACAGTATTCTGGGGGACATTTGTATAGGGGCTAGATGATATTGCCCATGTTTAATACCAAACAAACCTTATCAACAGAGAGCATTTGTCAGCCATCTACCTCCTTTCGTTGGGACCCTATCGTTTTTTCTACAGACAGACAAACGGGCGGACATAACCAATGGGTGTTTCAGTAAGAGTGCACTTTTTAAATTTAGTGTAATTTTTATACCCTTCACCATGAGTGGCCACCCCACAAAGTATATATATTCTGGATCGTTATATATAGCAAAGTCGATATAGCCATGTCCGTCTGTCCGTCTGTATGTTGAAATCAACTTTCCGTAGCCCCCAAATAACTTACAAACATAATTGATACATCAATATATCGGGAATTCTTCCGGCTCGGTCAATATTTAAAATCGAGAAAATCGGCCCACAAATGGCTGAGATATAAGAAAAAAACCGGGACAATCTCGATTTTTGGCCTATTTTTTTTATCTATATCTGGATTACTAAGTCATTAATATAGACAATATGGATATCTAATGATAGATATTTCAAAGTCCATTGCAACGATTTATATAAGGCTATAGTTATTTGGACCTACAATAGGTCAAAATCGGGAAAATTTAAAAAACAAATTTGGAAAAAAATTTAAAACAAAAAATTGGAAATAATTAAAAAAAGAACAATTTGGAAAAAAAATTGAAAACAATTTTGAAAAAAAAAAATTTTTTAAAATTTTGAAAAAAAAATATTTTTTTTAAATTTTAAAAAACAATTTTGAAAAAAAAAATTAATTTTTCAGTCGAGAAAGTACACGTAATGTGTTAACCATTCCAAGAGTGGTCAACAAATTTGAAAAAAACTGGTTTGGTTATGTACAGTAAGACTCAGCTTACTCAGGAGGTCAAACCAGCAGACCATAGAGCTGGCAATTCGTTTAATGAATAATGCAGCAAAGTAAAGTCAAGAGAAAAAAATACACCCACAACGAGCAACTGTCGGGATCGTAAAATTCTTAACACACGTTTCTCATTAAAACTTTTAACCCAAGTATTATTTGATTTTTTTTATCAAGTTACCTTTGTAAAACATGTCAGTTATTATGTTTAATGTCAATTATATTCATTTGTTGTTAATCTGATTAAAATGACTGACCAGAAAAATTGCGTACTAAAATTATTAAATATTTTCAACAAAACCCAACCTGGTCCTACAAAAAGTTGGCCAAGCATTGAAAGGTCTGCCGTCAAACTGTTTCCAATGTTATTAAACAGTACCGGGAAAACTTGTCCGTTGATAGAAAACCTGGTTTAGGTAGAAGGAATGGTCCACATGATGTTTCTAAAGCCAACAAAATAGAAAGCATTTTCAAAAGAGCTCCCAACACATTTGGTAGGAAAGCAGCCCGGTTAGCTCAGTGCTCGGACTATTTGGTACGAAAAGTCAAAGCTAATGCAGGTTTAAAAACATACAAGGCTCAAAAAGTTTCTGACAGGAACTCTGCCAAATATTTAGAGTCCAAAGACAGAGCACGGAAATTGATGTCAAATTTTATATAAAAAATACACCTGCTGCATAAAGGATGACGAAGCGTACGTATGAAAATTTTTTCGCAGCTTCCGGGTGAATATTTTTATGTTGCTCGAGGGAATGTTTAGGACCCAAAAGCCAAAAATGTTCCCAAAAAGTTCTTCTCATGGCAAGCAATATGCAGTTGCGGCAAAAGAAGCCAAACATTTGTTACAAAGGGCTCTTTAAATACCGAAATTTACATCAAGGAATGTTTACAAAGGAGGATGCTTCCATTCATAAAACTTCTTAGTGTGTCCACTTACTTTTGGCCTGATTTGGCATCCTGTCACTATGGAAGCAAGGTATTGAGTGGTACAAGAACAATAATGTGGTATTTGTACCAAGAGAGGCAAATCCTCCAAACTGCCCGGAGCTAAGGCCAGTGAAGAGATATTGGGCTCTTGTTAAAAGAGAATTGAAGAGCACAAAAAAGTTCTCCAAAAGTGTGGTAGATTTTAAACGGAGATGGACTACCTGTTCGAGAAAAGTGACAGAAGCACTATAAAAATGTTAATGGAAGGGTTTCCGAAAAAGGTTCAAAATTTCATCACTAGTGATTAAAACTATAAAAATATTTTTATTATTTTTTGTAAATTGTAATAATTCAATCAAATAAAAAAAAAAATAAAATTGTAAATTTTGTGGTTTCGTTATCATCTCACTCCTTATGAACGGCATTCGTTACAGGAACATGATAACGGAGTTCTTGTGGCCTCAGCTGGATGGCATGGACCTGGTCAACATGACGGCAAGACGGCGCCACTTGCCATACCGCGCATGCAACAATCAATTTATTGCAGCAACGATTTCAAAAACAAATTATCTCAAGAAATTCTGATCTCAAGTGGCCCCAATATCATGCAATTTTAACCCGTGCGATTTTTTTCTTTGAGATTTTGTGAAACAATTCCTGAGCTCAAATCCGAGATCCAACGCGACATCGGTGAGGTACAGCCACATCTCTGTAAAAAAGTCATGGAAAATTTCATGAAAAGAGTAAGGGCCTGTCATCAGAGCCGTGGGGGTCATTTGACATATACTTTAATCGGAACATGCCTTATTTACAATCCAATAAAAACATCACAACTGTCTCAAAAAATACGTGTTTTTATTTTAAAATAAAAAAACTGCATTCTTACTAAGACACCCTTTAGATCTTCTTAGAATTTTATAAGGATCCAGACTATATATTAATGAAGGTCTGCGACAAATATTTCGATGTGTTAAAAACGGTATGACAAAATCAATATACCCCCAACATTTTTGATGGTGGGTATAAAAATAATTTAAAGGTTCTAAAAAATCCAACATATTTTCAAAATCCAAGTTCATATTCAGCTTAAATTCTCTTATTTCTGCATAAATATAATTGTTTACCCAATAAGTATTTAATAGTTCTAGTGTGATCATTATTAACTATTCCAAATAAAAAGCCCTTATTACTATTTACTACTTAGTACTATATTTATATATTTAAAAATAAATTTTCTTAAATTTCTCACGTCAGCCAAAATAACAACGTTTGTGTTTTGTTTTGAAATATTGCCATACAATTTGGATATTAATAGTAATAGTCAAAAATAATGGCATAAATTCACAACAATTCACCTGCAGGGTTTGATTTAAAACTTACACCATATTTTTGTTTTATTTCAAAGCTAAAATAAAATATATATTTTGTATTGCAGTTATTTTTGTGTAGCCCATAAATTTTAGATGTACAATTCAAGTAGATGTACGAACAGACATTCGCAAATGCTTGAACATTCATTGAATTGGGCATGTGTTTTGCAACTACAAAAACAAAAAAAAGGTTTTCTCAAAAATGATAACGAAGCTCAGCTTAACCATGCATTCAAAATTAAGTTTGAAATGCTATTTTAAACACAACACTTGCAAGTATCACTCTATTATTTTAGTTTTGTTTAGCTGCGATCGCAATGCAGTATTTTTTTGTGATAAAGAGATCATTAGTGAAATGAAACTAAATTGATTGGTTTTTAAAATGCCTAACTATTAAGTAAATTAAATTTCTTTGAGAGCAGTTTAAAGAATTTTCTCATACATATTATCGTTAAGGCTTTTTACTTCGTTGAAGAAAGATTAATGTGGGTTAAGACAATGGGATGGCTTAATAGATCTGGGTTAACGTCCCAAATTTATCCACCATACTGCGAATAGTCTACTCGGTGGGAATAGAACGCTCATTTGGATAATACAATTTTATCATTTGCACGGATGTTGCATGCTTTATCCGTCCATGGCAAGATTTGGAAAACAAACTTTATAAATGACAGCCAAGTCAGGCCAAAAATAAGTGGACACATTATGAAGTCTTATGAATGGAAGCAGCCTTTTTTGTAAACATTCCTTGATGTAAATTTCGGTATTTATAGAGCCCTTTGTAACAAATGTTTGGCTTTTTTGCCGCTAATGCATATTGCTTGCCATACCAAGAACTTTTTGGGAAATTTTGTCTGCTTTTGGGTCCTAAACTTTTGTTCAACATTTCCTCGAGTATCAGCAACATAAAACTTTTGACCAGGATGTTGCGAAAAATTTGCCAGAACATACGTTTCGTCATCCATTAAGCAGCAAGAATATTTTTTATAAAACTTGACTTCAATTTCCGTGCTCTGGTTTTGGTCTCTAAATTTTAAGTCAGGAACTTTTTGAGCCTTGTATGCTTTTAAACCTTCATTGGCTTTAACTTTTCGTATCAAATAGTCCGAGTACTGACCTAACCGGGCTGCTTTCCTACCGGATGTGTACAAACTCAAATGTTTTGCAGTAAATGTTTCACAGTGTGGACCGCGATTAAGTTATATCTTGGAGTGTTAATAGATAGTGGATTGTAAAATGAATGCAGAAAGTAGTTTCTAATAAAATTTCCAATGTCTTGTATCTTAGAGATATTTTTCTTCAAATTTATTCGAATAATCGCGACACTACCTTATGTCCAAAATGATCACTATGGCTGTATATTTCGATAACTGTTTTTTATTTTCAAAACTATATAATAATTAAAGTGCACGAAGTGGCAAGCTATGTCGACATAAAAAAACGAAATCGATGTGTACTAATGTAACAAATTTTGAACATCATCGAATACAAGAACAAGTCATTGAAGAAGTTGACTAATTTTGCTACTTAGGTTGTATACTCGACATATTAGGAGGATCCAAAAGAGACATGTCATCCAAAAAGGATCCAAAAGAGACATATCATCCAAAAGGGACGTAGCATCAGCAAAGCCCGCCTAGCATTCGGACATCTGAAACCAGTGTGGAAGTCGAACAGCTTATCACAAAAAACCAAACTGAGGACCGTTTTCTCAATGTATCGACAAACTGCCTGTTACTAAATGTCGACATAAATTTATTAGGCCGACAAACTGTCCGTTAACAATTTTGGCTTTCTCAATATACCGACAAAAAACGTTATTTTCAGTTGGCAATACCACTCAAAATAGATGTGAAAGTTGGGAACCCTGCCTTCAAGTGACAACATATTGGCCATCGACATATGGCCATCGACAGGCGGAATCTTTTAAAAAATTCATTATCCTGAAGTCAGCTGATTGAATTTATCTGCACGATAAATAAATAATTGGCAGATGAGGTCGGGTTAGCTTTGCGACAGAATAGAAGCAAATGCGACATTGAGATAACCAAATTTCTTTAATCTGCAGTTTTTCGTTGGGAAAAAAGATAATCACCTAATGAGAAAACGGCCCTGAGTCTATTAAACTCTAACGTGAATTCAACCCTTCTTAATGGAATTGAGCCATGGAATGATGTACAACGTGATTTCCAAACAATACAAACATTTATGAATAACCGTCTACGCAAAATTCTACTAATATATTGGAGAAGGACTAGCTCAAATAACCGTGTGGTCAATAACGAAACAGCATATAATCCACCACACTTTCAGGAACACTTTCAGGAAGCCTAAGGAATATATTGCAAGACAGGTCACAGAATGGAACCCGTATGGCAGTAGACGCAGAGGACGTCATTCACACACATGGAGATCGAGATGCAATATAAAACAGATGTTTTCTAAGGGCCAGCAACGCGGACGGGGTTCAGCTAGTTTTTTTTTTATAAATACAGTGAAATGAAATTGCAAATATAGTATAAAATTTCCAAATGGGTTTTTTTATATATTTTTTTGCAAAATGGGTTTCTTTTAGCAAATTAATTCAGAAAATATTGGGGAACACAAAACAGGCTTTATTTTAGTGATTCTAGCAATGTCATTAGATTTAAAATTTATATCAAAAATAGGTCTAATTTAGAAGACTTTGGCAGTACATTTTTTTTTCTTTGTAATAATTCTTAAAATTTCCTCTAAAATTGACTTTTTGAGTTACACTTGTTTTTAAATTGATCGTATAACTAAACAAGTAAGAGAGATATATTCAGCTGTGCCGAATCTTATATACCCTTCACCAAAGTATACTTTAAAATAAAAATGTTAAATATTTTTAGGCAAACAAAATTCAATTTTTTTTTTTTTCAAAAAAATTTTTTTTTAATTTTTTTTCAATTTTTTTTTTTAATTTTTAAAAAAATTTTTTTTTTTTAATTTATTAGTGAAAATAAATTGATAACAAAAACAAATCGGGTATAAAAAATATTTTTTCTGTTTCTGCAGATACACCCATAGCCTCGGGAATCGAACCCGCAGTCCTCTATTAAATTACATTTATATTTACTAATTATTAATTTACAGTTTTTTTTTTTTTCGAAATTACCACGTCTGATCACAGAGTTCTACATGATGTGCAGCATGTGTTTTATTATATGATTCATATCCTATGAAGTACTTATTTTAATGAATTATAAGTATTGTAAAATATGTAGTCAAATAAACTTTAATATATTTAAATAAGAAATGCCGCATTCCTATTAAAATTTAAGAATATATGTTAAATATGACACAGATTGTCTGGCTCCTGTATTAAATAAGTGTCTGGTTATTCCATGTCTAAGTAATTGCGTGCAAATTACTTTTATAAACATTTACTTCAACAACATCTTCAACAACAAACTACGACCAAGTACATTCTAATACTTCCAAGAAATCTCAACAGCATTTAGGTTTTAGGTCACATTTAACTACTGCATTTGAGATACGTAAAGAAAAACAAAATTGAACATTTATTGAACTACTACCAAACAAACAAACATTTCAATCTAAGATACGATCGTGCATTAAAATCCACCAAATAAGAAAACTAAAATAAAACACATACTGTACAAACCTAGACATAAAACTTAACATAATTCACACGAAAAATAAATAGAACTTTTACACATAATAACAATACACAAGGCCTACTAATAGTCAGCAATTTTTGTTTATTATACAAAGCAACAAATAGCAACAGCAACAGTAACAGACATTATTTGAATTGCATTTGTTATGGAAGTTGCAACAAAATGCACACACATGAAATTGAAACAATACAGACAGACATGTATGCAAAATATTCATTTAATTACCTTTAAATCGAAAAGAATCTAAAATACATACTGCCACAACAAAAATCAAGTAAATTATTTTTTCAAAACAAAAAAATCGGCACAATTTTCCAGCTTAATAATCTTCTGCATAATACCGACAAAAGCGTAAACAACGGCAACAACAACAGCCACAACATTATTTGAAAATGATATCTAAACTACAACAACAAAAACAGCAACATACAAAAACATACATCTAATATTAGAGGCAAAAAAACAAAATAGATCCCCAATTTCAATTTCAAGTCGAAGCGCACGAATTCAAATTCCGTTTCGGCTACACAATATTCATAGAGCAGTGATTCCTACATGCTGCAACACTAACAACAACAACAACATCACCGATACCGATATCAACAACAAAGCTTTAAGAAACCTTAAACCGCATTTAGAATATCATCACACCAAAACTGCCAACACAAACACAGCCACACAGCACACTGCAAATCGACTACTAAGGAGTGCCCCTCATGTGCAGTGTGCACCTTCTTTGCAAAACGCTTTGTACAATTTAACTCTGCTGTTGCGCTTGTTGTTGTTGCCACTAAAAATATACATGTTCATAGTTTATACGAGAATGTTCATGTTGCGACTAGTTACTCAGCGTTTTTGTTGTGTATGAACTCGATCGTTCGCTCGTATTCACAGCAGCGAGATCACTACAATTTTGGGATTAATTTGGCTTGGCATGTCATGCAAACAACCTAACCAAACCTGAGCCTTGTGTATACACTCTCGTACACTAAATTGCCTTTGCAGAGCCTCTATTAATCGAAGAAAAAAAAACCAAACGAAACACAAAAAAGATGCCAACCGCAAACCAAAAAAAAACTAAATAAAAAATACTGTGAACCAATGAAACACTAAACACCAAAAGCGGCATCAAACTCATTTTTAACATGCTAAACTTAAGCTCAACAAAACTCCATCAACATTGAGTGCAATGAAGTGGTTAACAGTGTTTTATATTGGTCTAAAGGAAGTTGATGGTGGAACAAAATCATTATACATAATTAGACTGTAAGTTTTTGTATCTCTATATGCTATATATTGACCGCGATCCAGTATTGCCATATTTATTGAACGTGTAGCATGTAGTATTGGTGGATCGCGATCCAGATCACGAATCGCGGATCACGCGATAAATATTGTACGTGTAGCATACTTCGTGATATCAATTCGCGATACGTTGGTTTTCTAACAAAAATAATGTAAATACTGATGCGATAAATATTAAACATGTAGCATACACGCACGATTCAGCAATCCATTAAAATGGATCGCGTTCCAAATATCACTTCATATCTATATTGAACGTGTAGCAGTCGCCTATATTTGGCAATCCGATATGAAAAGTAACGCCTCTCTGTTGAGATTAGTGTAAATCCGAACTAGATCCATACTTTTAGTTCCTGAATAGGATTTATCAAGAAAAGCCAGACCTTTGTAGAGAATACAAAAAAATGTGTACTGTTTCTTGCAGTTCAGACAATTGAATAATGATAATGGAGCTCTTTTTTTTTGCTTGGAATAATTCCATAATTTCGATTTTTTATTTTATTATCAGTTTTTTTTGGATACGAGCCAACTTTTCGAATATCCAATTAGCGCCATCAAATCTCATCACTCATCGCCATATTAGTCGCTATGAGGGATGAATTATACTAGAAAATTTTTCGATAAACGACCGCTTCTCCTTTCAATGAGCAATTAGAAAGAGAGATCAGTTACTAGAGTGCGAATACTTATTCCCAAATAATCATCGTATGGAGTTTTCTTATCGCTACTTAGGTTATGTTGAGTAGAGGGGCGGTCAAATGAATCATAACCGTTCCGGATATACAGATATGTCGCTTCGGCATATTGTGCACTCTTAAGAAAGTGTTCTTACTCAAATAAATGTCGGCCAAATTAAAAACTTTGTCCACTTGATGTAGTTTTTTTCAGAGATTTCCAATTTGAATTTTGACTTAGCGTCCATATGAAAATATTCTTCTCCAATTCGGCTAAAATCAGGACTTTGGCACTCTCTCCACACACTTTGCAGTTCTCATCGTTGATATATGTATGCAAGCCAGATGAGACTTGTCTTTTGAGTGTTGGTATATTTAGGTTCAGAATCCCCTTTGATTCCTTTGATTTGGATTTCCCAATAGAATCTGGGTCGTTCTGCCAACTATAAATGACATATTCATCAATGCCTGATCCCATCTTGGAAAGTTTGTCCGCCCTTTCATTCATAATGTCAAGTTATTCGGAATTTAAGTTACAATTTATCTAATTTTTACATTGAAAAATTAGATAGATTTGTCTCCGCGTTAAGCAAAAGGTTAGGTACTAACAATGAAAAAAGGTTAAGGAAATTACAATGGCATTTTCATTTTCAAATGCGAATATTTCGTAAACTATAAGAGATAATACATAGCTATAAGGATTGTTTTCAATGCTTCATATACTTCAGGTACCCCACTTTTGGGTACCTGTACTTTTAGTACAAATTCAAAATTTAAACTTAACTACACCTCTTCTATAGACATATAAAATTTTACTAAAATCGGACTATCCGTTTAAAAATTGCAGATTAATTTCAACTTTTTTTGGAATTCCGCTTCTGTGAACAGCTTAGCTTTAGACTCTAAACTGTCGTGAATACATGTAAACGTTAGATGTGATACCGAACAGAAAATTTTATGTAAATTGTGGTCTTAGATCTATTCATATTTATGGAGCAGATGTCATATAGAGAGTCGGGCAAATTAATGCACATCTATATATTGTGTAGAACATGCGTTGACCAGAAAGTCTATCACTCCCCATCTTACGGAGACTACGTGGGCTATTTCCATATTCTCCATAGAACATTTAGAATTGAAATACCAACTAGAAATAACTGATACTAATGACACTAATCCGCGAATATGTGCGGAATTGTCCAAATTGGCATATAAATTTTGCACAGAAATTTTAGACCTTAAAATTCGCCATAAAATGGCTGCAGAATATATTCTAAATAAGTTTTTATTATAACAATTTCATCATTTATTATCTCACCAATTACCTGCCAAACCACTGTGCATTATTTTAAAGTCACTAAGAGGCCACGTACGGGTCAACTTAAAAACACACACAAAACATACTCACTTACAAACTCTGCCTCACCTACTGAAACGACCAAACCACCAACCAACCAGCCAGCTAACAAATTCAAGCACAACAGCACAACAGCAACAACAAAACGAACTCAAAACAACTAGTAAATGATGTTGCCTAAATGCACACGATCACTCTCGTTGTGCATTTGTAAGTGAGCCTGCCTAACGGTCTGACTAACTGACTTTAGGTCCGTCTGTCCAATTGTTTGTCCGTCTTTTCTAAATAGTACCTTAGACAATGAGTTTTGAGGTGCTGCCTGTTTAACAATACAAGACGAACAAACAAAAAACCCCACTATCTCCACAACGGAATTCCTCGTAATAGACTTACGACAACAACAACAACAACGACGACAACAACGAACACTATATGTAGTGCTCGCACACCCCATACAACAGCAACAACAATAAAAACAAACTAACCACACGATACTGTGGGAAAATATTCACTTAAAATACGAACCTTGCAAAAACATACACACACACACACATACATACAATCGCAACTCAAATAAAGTCAAACGAAAGGAAGAGTCTCTTACACCATTATCTTAACGTTAAATTAACAACAGTAACATACTTCTAAGTCACTCGCCTTGCGCTCCATCCCCCTCCTTTCCATGTTGTTCTCATCGTACCCGGCATCTCTTTTATTCTTCTCAATTACTTCCTTCTATTCTCTGTGTGTTGTTTTGAGTTTGTCATACATACATACAACAGTACATACACTAGAAACAGTTAGAAATCGTGTCTTGAACCTGACTTAAGAGCAAAAACTAAAAATAACTTTTGTTGTCTTGCTTGGCGTTGTACATTTGTATGTACGTTGTTGTTGTTGTTATTATTGTTGTTGGGTTGATTAAAGTGAGATGCCAGCGAAAATTAAATCGTTTACGATCGAAATTATAGCTAGTGTGAGTAGTCGTTGTTCGTGTTTAACCGAAATAAAGTTGTGTGAGTATTTATTATATGTATGTATTAAATAGTTGTGTGTGAGAATAACTCTCACTATCGTTTGGTTTAGTATTCAAATCAAATCAAATAAAAATAATAAAATTTAAAATAATTTGCAAAATTTTCGTTGTTTATTATGGCGAGCGTATTTGTTTATAAAGAGCAACTAGGGAAAGAGGGAGAGAGAGAATACATGATCGTATGTTACCGGTTTTTTTTTATTGTCTGAACAAATTATCTTATTGTGATAAAAACATTTTGTTTTTATGTTTTTGTCAATTAGTCTTCAATTGTTGTTGTTGAAGAAGATGTAGAAGTGGAGATTTTTATTAAGCGATAAGTACAATTGGATCTATAATGGGAGTATGTGTGGGAAAGTGTCTATGTTAGTTAGCAGAAGAAATTTGATGTACATATACTTAGTTAATTAAATGGATTATTAGAATATAAGGATTAAGCCTTGCTATTAATTGATAGGGATTTGAATAATAAAAAAGATATTAATTTAAAATTGTTAAATTCGGAAACATTATAACTTCAAAACTCTTATAGATAGAACAAAATTTAAAAAGCATCTTTATCATTTAAAAAATTAGCAGACAGGTGTTAGGTACTTTTTTGAAATTCAAACCTTTTAGGGGAAAATACGCTCAATCTATGATCACTCATATTTTATACCAAAAATCGATTTTCAGTATAAAAAACTGAAATATCTTACTCACTCACTTTTTAGTACAAGGTGGCGCAAAAGTAATCCTCCTATCAGAAAATGCTATAAATTTTGCGATTGGCCCCTAATGTCAGTTCTGTTTTGATATTTGTGTAGTAAACACATGCGAAATACACGTTAATAAACAATGTTACGCTACACTGCTCCAGAACGCGGAATATTGCTGACTATTTATTTGACCAATAATCGGTCGGTGACTTTTGCACAACGTGAATTTCGTCGCAGATTTCCTGGCCGTCCAACGCCTACTGGTGAAACACTGCGACGTTTAGCCGCTCGCCTCGAAGAGACTGGCACAACACGAGATGCTGCCAGGCGTGGCAGACCCCGGAGTAGCCGTTCTGCAGAGAATATTGCTGCTGTAGCCGAGGATGTCATGGAAGCGCCGTCGACATCGACCAGACGACGTGCCACGCAAATGGGTATCAGTCGACGGTCTTTATAGCGAATTTTGGTACAAGATTTGAAGATGTTTCCGTACAAAGTCCAGACGGTGTATCAGCTGTTAGCTGCTGACCGCCAATTGCGTCTAACATACGCTCAAGTCATCCTTAATCACCACCAAGAGGAAGATGATTTTTCATTAAAAATAATCATGAGTGATGAGGCCCATTTCCATCTTAGCGGGTACGTAAATAAGCAAAATTTACGCTTCTGGGCACTGAAAATCCGCGTGTAACCCACGAAGAGCCATTACACCCGCTCAAAGTCACTGTATGGTGTGCTGTTTTCGCTGGAGGAGTCATCGGACCTTTTTTCTTCGAAGAGGTCGCGGGCCAAACAGTTACTGTGTATGGAGAGCGCTACAGAGCAATGATCAACGAGTTCTTTTTGCCGCAACTTGATGAATTGGGATTGGAAAACATGTGGTTCCAACAGGACGGTGCAACGGCATACACTGCACGTGCCACAACCGATATGCTAAAGGATGCATTTCCCGGGCGCCTAATCTCCCGTTTTGGCGATTTGCACTGGTCAGCAAGATCGCCTGATTTGACCGCTCCAGACTTCTTTTTGTGGAGCTTTTTGAAGTCGCGGTTTTATGTCAACAAGTTTCAGACTCTTGCAGCTCTTAAAGACAATATCCGTCAAGAATGTGAGGACCTATCGCCGGAAGTTTTGGCCAAAGTGATGGAAAATGCCATAAAAAGGTCTCAAATGACAATCAACTGTGGCGGCGGCCATTTACATGACATCATATTCTCGACTTGATGTAAAAAAAATTAAAAGACCAAATAAAAATAATCTACAAGAAGAATCAAAGTTTTTCATTTTTTTTTTTTAATTACAGCCAAAAAATATCGGAAGTTTACTTTTGCGCCACTTTGTATAAAAAAAATTCAAATATCTTAAATCGTTAAGAACTTCTTAAATACTGTGATTTTTAGAGATTTTGAGTTGCTTTTCTGGCAAATTATTTTTTAAAATAACAGCTGAATCACGTAGTTTATATAGTGCTTATCATTTTCCAAAGCACATTGTATGCATATGTTTATTTATGTTATACAATCGTCCACTTTAGTTTTTTTTTTCATGATCACTATCGTATAAATCCTCCGATTCAGTATCTGATAATTCCATTTTCTCCTCATTACTTTCTACATGAAATTCTTCTTGAATCCAGTTGTTTATGTCAGCATTCGTAAAAAGATGTTCCATACCAATTTGAGGTACAAGTGTACCAATAGTTGAAAGATTATCGTTTTCTTCCTGAATTATATTTTGTAAAATATTTAAGGACATGTTATCATTTTCAGTTCATTCAATACCTAATTCGTGCAAGGCGTTCCAAGATTTTCGGATATTGGACACTGATATGTTATCCCAGGACGTAGCTAGTATCTGAACTGCATTTTTGATATTGAAGTTTTTTAGTTTGAGCTCCAAATTTGTTCTCTTCTCGCCAAGCAAGTGGGTGAGCAGTTGTTTTTATAATTTAATTTGACCAAGTTGATAACGTTTTGATCTAACGGTTGAATAAGCGCAGTGCAATTGGGTGGTAGATTCATTGCTATAATTAAATCCTCATTACTTTTTAGTTCCTTAAAAGGGTGCCACGTCGCATTATCTAAAAGCAAAGCTTCTTTTTGCGGTAGACCTTTTGAAGCTAAAAATTCTCGGGCCTAAAAAATGTTTACTTATGAACAACTCACTTTTACTAATTGGTGAAAATTAACTTACATGGGTAACAAATTCGTGATGGAACCAGTCCTTGAATATAAATGATTTTTATTATTGGAGTTGTATATTACAGGATTATTGAGAAAGCATTTAAAAGCGCGTGGGATTTCCGATTTTCCAACAACCAACAATTTCAGTTTGTCTGTGCTATTCGTATTTGAACAGGGCAAAAAAAGTTATTCCTTATTTACATATTTTTCTTCCGGGAGTCGTTTTCTCATTACATGTGACAAGAGTGTGGCATTGTAGATTTGGTGAAGAGTCAACTCATGCCCAACAACGTATTAATTAAACTCTTTCACAAATGGATCAATAAGATGAGGTTTAGAAGACAATTTCTCGCCAGTGATTTTTAAAAATCTAATTCCATGTCGACGCTTAAATTTCTTCAACCATCCTTTACTAGCATTGAAACCTGAATTGGTTTGATAAATTTTGGAATACAAATGACTGGCTGTTCATCATAAAATCTCTGCTGATATTGGAAAATGTGTTGCCTTTGTTTTACAAACCACTTATAAAGCATTTTTTCCATTCTTGGCTACTCAGCTTTGTTTAAGGTGCAACGTTTGCAAGGGCCACTTTCTGTGGTACGTACGATATTTTTAATGAATTTTTTTTACTTTATAATGCGGTGCAACTTGTTATTCACGCAAATTGAATTTATGGTATTTCCACTCTTAATTTTTTTTTGAAATCTCTAATTTTTGAGAAATAGTTTGCTTTAAATTATGTTGAACTTTCCCCATATTACTCAAGAGGTGTAGTTACACAACAAACGACACAAATAAACAGACAAAATTGAAGATCAAAATCATCCAAGAGAGTTAATATACCAAGACTGAGATTTTCCATTTTTGGTTATAGACATTGTAATCAAATTAAAAAAAAAAACAGATAAAAGTCGCGAAAATAGAACCCGTTTTTCGTAAACTCTCGCGATTATAGAACTTGCAATATTAAAAATTAAGCCGTCGCTATAAACGGGCCATCGCGATAATGGGTAGTCGCGAATACCGAGCTTGCACTGTATCATAAATCATAAATAACTTTGTAAATACTGCGATTTTAAGGAAAATAAACTCAATCTGTGATCACTTATATATTATACCAATATTTGATTTTGACTTCAGAAAATCGATTTTTAGTATAATAAACTCAAATCCTTAATAAACTTATAAACTCATATGTTAAATAAAAATTGATTTTTATCACTCATATTTTATACCAAAAGTAGATTTTTAATTGAGTATAATAAAATTAATAAAAATAAGTAATTCATAAGTAAATAGTGCCTTTAAAATACCCTTTGTGAGTATTTACTTCATTATTTGCCTAAATTCATGGCCCAATATTGTGGAAAATTCAAAAATTACGACTTAGTATCCCTTTGCGCGTTATCACTTTATTCAGAATATACGACTTAACATTATAAGTATAATGACGCGTGTTGTAAAATGAAAATTTATTTAGTTTACACATTTTAAATATAAAACTATGTAAACATGAATTATTTAGTGACACACTTTTCTAACAGCTAAATTCAAATTAGAAATTGTTTTCTAATATTTAAAATATATGAATATTTTATCGTACTAAGTAGTAAATTTTAAAAGTTATAAAGTTGTTTTAAATTGAATAAAAGTTTCCTTATTGTTTATTCATTAAGTATTACAAAATCTTTTATATAATTTCCTTAAAATTTCCTTAGAATAAGATTTCTTTTTATATAAATCTTTGTTTATAAAACTGTGTAATTGTAACTTTAAAAATAGTACTTATTTTAATGGTTACAAGTAAAAAAAAATCTAAGCATTTTCAATTATTATTTCTTTTCCGTTGTAGGATTATGTGGGAGTTTTACCATGTTAATGAGTTGTGTTACAGTTGGTTTTTTTAGCTATTTATACAACTTGTAATAATAATTTTTTGTTTTTAGTATTGTTTTAATAAGCTATTTAAAGGAATAATAGGAAATCCATTGAGTAGTATTCGAAGTTGAAATTCCCTGCTTTGTTATAACTGTTTAAGATTTCCAATATTTAGCATACAGATTTGTTAAGTCCTTGTCCAACAAACAAATCATATTTTTATTTATATAAATTTAACTACAGATAAACTGTTTCAAATCAATTAATATTTATTCAAAATGCAATAACTATAATCAAACCATTTTATGCTGTTTGCATTTTTGACAAACAATTTTCAATTTGTCTGTCCCAGTTTTAAAGAATGTTTATACATATTTAAAGTATTTTTTTGAAGTATAAACAGTGTTAATAATCACAGTAATTATGAACATCTGATTAAATAAAGAAAAACATTAGATTTTTCATTTAAAATTAAGACAATACAAAATGAAAACAAGTAAGAGAGCTATATTCGGCTGTGACGAATCTTATATACCCTTTACAAAATTATACTTTAAAATAAAAATTTTAAATATTTTTAGGTAAACAAAATTAATTTTTTTTTTCAAAATTGTTTTTGAAAATTTAAAAAATAATAATTTTTTTTCAAAATTGTTTTCAAAAATTTTTATTTCAAAATAGTTTTTTTTAATTTTTCAAAAAAATGTTGTTTGAATTTTTTAAATTTACTAGTGAAAAAAAAGTTTTTGGTTAAAAAACGGGTTAAAAATATTTTTCCCGATTTTGACCCATTGTAGGTCCAAATTACTATAGCCTTATATAGATCGTTGTAATGGACTTTGAAATTAGATATCCATATTGTCTATATTAATGACTTAGAGCCAGTTTCTTACTTGTCAGTTAAACTCAGCTTAACACGCTGTTATATATAACCTGAAATATATTTAGCCGGGATTTAACCAATGATTGTGTTTCTCACTACTGTATTAGCGTCTGTCAATTTTGTTAGCATCACCATAATTTTCAGTTAAACCACATGTGCATTCCTCAATACTTTTCATATAAATATGGCAATACTTTAAATTGTATAAGAAAAAGCAACCGCGTACATAACTTTTTTTGTAAAAGAAAAAGTGATATATAAAATGTATATTAAAAATTATATAGATGTTAATAAAGCAAATGATACTCAGTTAAACCTAGATTATATACAAAATAAACAATAAGTGAGAAACACAATTTTTAGTTTAATTTCGGTTTAAACGAAGAATGTAGATTATCTTTATCCCAGAAACTAGCTCTTAGTAATCCAGATATAGATCAAAAATAGGCCAAAAGGTTGAGGTTGGCCCGGTTTTTTCCTTATATCTCAGCTAATAGTGGGCCGATTTTCTCGATTATAAATAGCAACCGAGCCGGAAGAATTCCTGATGTACTGATGTATGAATCAAGTTTGTAAGTTATTTCGGGTCTTCAGAAAATTGATTTCAACAGACAGACGGCCAGACAGACGGACATGGCTTAATCGACTCCGCTATCTATAAGGATCCAGAATATATATACTTTATAGGGATTGGAGAGATGTTAATTAAATTTTACACCGTCAGAGCTGAGGTAATTCAAAGTTGATTTGCATTTACATGAGTTCGTAATGGGAATAAGGGCTGCCCTCAAAATAGCTCGTCGGGACCAATACATTTTTACAAAATCCCCAAAAAATTAATTTTTTATCCAGGTCAATAACTCCGTGATTTTTTGATTAAAACACACTTTGTTAAACGTTTCTCCAATTGTTTTTTATCCCTTCCAAAAAATAAGATTTGTCAAAATAGGGATTTGTTTGTGAGATTATTTCAACGTTAGAGTAAAATTTCTTTCCGGCGAGCCATTTCTTCAAGTTTGGAAACAATAAATAGTCATTTGTAAAAAAGATTTGTCAAAATAGGGATTTGTTTGTGAGATTATTTCATCGTTCGAGTAAAATCTCTTTTCGCCGAGCCATTTCTTCAAGTTTGGAAACAATAAATAGTCATTTGGGTTTAAATCCGTAGAACAGGGCGGATGAAGGAGCAATTGTAGCATAATTCATGCATTATTGCCATGGAAACTGCACATGTGTTCAGGCTTGCATTGTCCTAGTGAAAAATAACTTTTTTCTTGAGCAAATGCGGTCGTTTTTTTCAAATCCTTATTAAATCGTTGAAATAACATTCCCCATGGTTGGTTTTCCCTTTTCTTGGCTGACAAATTCAACATGGCCTTCTTTGGCGCAGATTCACCCACTGCTATTTGGTCTCTGATCTGTTGTGGTGGATCCAGGTTTCGTTCACGGTTACTAAACATCGCAAAAACTTTTTCATGTTGAACAACACCAACGAAGTTGCCACACGATTGCGTTTGAGCAAACGCGGCACCCATTATGCGGAAAGCTTTCTCATATCCAAGTGATTATCCAGAATTAAAACCACTAAGCCATGTGAGATGCTTATGGCTTCCGCAATCTCTTGCACTTTCAATCTCCGATCGGCCAACACCATAGAATGTTCGGCTTCTTCCGTGCTAGTGCGGCCACAACGTAAATTACTTGTTTACTATTGTATCCCACAGTATTTATCAAGCTTAACCTAGGTTTGAGTGACGGCATAGTGAGCTTAGTGAGCATACTAAATTCACTTTTTTCCATTTTATCCTAAAGCACGTGTTAGTCTGCTATTTAAGGCCGTCAATTAATAGCAGACTACTACGAGATTTAGGATACAATGGAAAAAAGTGAATTTCGCTGCTTGTTCAAATTTTGACAAGATTCAACTGACAGATGCCTGTTCACAGGAGCAGTATTGCCATTCAGTTAGGAGACGGGGAATTAAAAAAGTCACGGGCTTATTGACCCGCCCTCGTAGATAATATCGCTTATTTGCTGCAACAACGACATAACTCAAAATCCGTGTGTTTTGAACTAAGTAATACGAAATATGCGCCGTTCTATAGTCTTTCATATAGTTTTATCAGTTTTCAAAAAAGTCAATAATTTTTTCCGTGAGAGTGTTTTTTTGTTGTAAACGTCAACATCAAAATTCATGTTTTCTAGTATATTTGACAAAAAAAAATATGTGGGTCAAATACAGATTAGAAGGATATTAACATCTACTATTCGAATTAGGTTATATTTCTAAAATCTCATGATTTGTAGAAAATTTATATAAGAAATAGTCAAATGTTATAAAACATTCAAAGCCGTTTTTCTCGAAACGACTTTTTTTGAATTATGACGTTGTTGCAGCAAATGAGCGATATGTACTTGAGAGATATTTAAATTGAATTTTTTTTTTCAAACTTTTGGATGACTTTTATTTTATCTGACGGAAAATTTGTTAAAAATATTTGTTATAATTCTGAGAAATGCAAATGCAAATTCGGAAAATGTAAAATAGAGTGACATGATGCCAAATCGGGCAAGAAATATGAATTCACTCTGTGCTGTTTTATGAGAGGTAAAAACCGTTTTTGTAGACACTCCGTAATATACATAGATTTCAGTGCTTATCGTGCCTGATGTCAAAATTCTTGACCCGGAAGTTTAAAAAGTCTGCCACGACATAAGTTTAATCATCCATCAAACTACAGAGATATAAAATTTTTTTTTAAATTTGACCAACATTTTTTCGCTCTTTCTTTTGATTCTAAGTTCTTCAGAGCATTTAACTTTACGAGCTGTTTTTCTGATAGAAGTGTTCCAGCTCTTTAAAAGATTTGTTCGATTTATTTTGCCTTAAAAATATCTGTTAGACCTGTTTTTCTTCCTGATCCAGGTTCTCTTCAAATTTCCAATTTACCCCTCAGCAGACTCACAAACCTTTCCATTTCTTGGAATTTTTAATTTGTATAATTACTAGAAAATCTTTGATATAATTAAAAAGTGGTTCGATTTCTTAGGAAAGAAATAGATCATCTTCATACATACTCCATCCTGTTACAAATTTAGTGTAAACAAAAACATAACAACTTTAGCTTATTTCCCCTTCCTATTTAAAAATAAAGCAAAGAAATCAAAATCATAATATACAAAGAAAGTCAAAGAATTTACAAGTAATTTCTAAATACGTTTCTGAGTAGAAAGGGAAAAGAAAATAAATAACAATAACAATTTTATGCACTTTTTTTTTTTTGTCTTCCAAAATCAAAAATATTTTTGTTGTTTTTGTATAATTTCCTTTTTAATTTTGCCTTAGTTACAGAATATTTTTAAAGCTTTTTATATCAACAACACACTTATAATGTGAGTGTATGTATGTGTTTGTCCATTAATGACGTCAATAATTGTATTTTCTGTTTTTCTAACACATTCGTTGTGGGGCTGCTAAAAAGGATGATGATGATGTGTTTCTTTTTTGGTTTATTTATTATTTTCTATAGAATATTGGCCCCTCTTGTTATTTTAGCGCAAACTCTGTTTGTATTTTACAACGTCATTCATTATTTTTTACGAGTACTTCAACATTTTTGTTGTTATTTTTATGCTAGCTTTTAGGTTTATGGGAGAGAGAAAAAAAACACAGACAGAAAAATAAAAGCTTTCAAGTGTGTGTGTGTTTTTTTTTTATAACAAATGCAATAAACTTTTTGATGATATAGATGAGGTTGATGATGATGGTTAGAGAATGACGTAATTTATATGTATGCTAGTGTTTGTTAAAAATAGAGAGCAGTGTTTATAATAGAGAGTGAGAGTGTAACGAGTATAAACAACGGTTGTTTGGTGATACTGTGTTTTTGGGGTTTCTTGTTTTGTTTATATTTTGAGGGGGGTCATAGTGAATTTGGAGAGCTCTCTTGTGTGTGTGTACGAGAGAGAGAGAGAGTCAAAATAGTGCATATTGAGGTAGGTGACTCAAAGTGCAAACTGTGTGTATTGTATTGTAATGTAAGGTAAGGTTGTGTTTTTGTTTGTTTTGTTTTTGCATTTGCCTGCCTCATCACATCATCATCGTTACAGACGAAGGCAACAGCAACAGCAACAACAATATCATCACTTAATATCATCCTCCACAGCAAATCGTCATTAGTTTTTTTGCTGTTGTTTTTGTTTGCTTCTTCTTTTTATTTTTGGCAAAAGCAATGTTAGACTTTATTTAACAACAACAATAAAATAGCAAAGCAAACGGTAAAGTGAATATAGTCGCGTGTAACCGTAAATATAAGTTCAGTCGCGTCACAGACGCCGCGTTGTTAACACATTTAATTTACGGAAACTAAAACCGTTAGAAAATCAATCTCAAACAAATTTTATTAAACGGAAATTATTACTAACAATAAAAAGAACATTTTTTTTTCTGCTAAATAAAAAAAAGAAAATAAATAAAACAAAAAGAAATAATATAATAAAAATTGCAATATTTTTTTTATTGATATTCTAATAAAAACAAAAATTTTGTGCAGGTTTTATAAAAGTTTGGTTAATTGTCTAAAATTAAATTTAAGAACTTTGTACGTAATTCAAAATTTTTCCTGCTTGTTTCGGGTTTTTTTTTTTTTTTTTGTTTTTTTGAGTAACAAAACATATCATATTTAAAGGTGCTATAACAAAAAAAATTTAAAGACATTTAAAAAAAAAAAAAAAAAATTCTTTAATTCAGTGTTAATAAATAAAATAAAAAGTTTATATTGAAAAAAAAAAAAAACTAAGCGTATACTTGATATTAATGCAAAGTTTAAAGAAAATCTGAGCAGCAATAAACAAAAAATAAAAAGTGAGTGTTTTAGTTAAAATATAGTGGAAAATATTGTGATTATGGAATTTATAAACAATAAAAGAAATAATGATTTTCAATTTACTAGATGTATGAGTGTTACACATTTGATCCTTTATGTGAATAATATTTGAAAACCGGCTTAATTTTATAACAAATTACACAAATAACAAACTGTTTTTATATTTATATGTTTTTAAATATATTTAAAAATATTTACATGCTAAAGAAAACTTTGCTCAATAAACTTTTAAAGTTACTAAGC
Organism: Calliphora vomitoria; assembly: GCA_942486065.2. Taxonomy (NCBI): domain Eukaryota; kingdom Metazoa; phylum Arthropoda; class Insecta; order Diptera; family Calliphoridae; genus Calliphora; species Calliphora vomitoria. The sequence continues at coordinate 107,096,370 of OW818030.2, read as the reverse complement.
AAATAACCAACCGTCACAAAAACATTTTAAACTTTCTTCGACAAAAACAAGGACTTTTCTTTTAAATAACTTAGCTATTGTTTGTGCAAAAAAAAAAACACAGTGAACAATCTTATATTTAAAAAAACTTATAATTTTCCATTAAAATATAAAAATTTATAAAACACAGTGCGTATGATTAATAAAAATTGTGCATAAATCCCTTTAAAGAGAGCGTATGAGTAATGGAAAATTAATTTTGGGGAGCGTATGAGTGTTATAGTTTAAAATAACTTTCTTTCTAAAAAAAACTTCTTAAACAAAAAGGAAGAAACTCACATAAAAACAATTTCATTGAAATCTTTGTAATTTCTAAAGAAAATTTAAGCAAATTTTCATGAAAAAGATTTTTGAAATATTTTCTAAAAGCCTAAATATGTACATTGGACTGACTGAGAATTAAAAATTTTAGTTTCCAAAAAATTTTTAGAAAAAAAAAATAATTTTTTTTTAAAAGATTTGCAAATTTATAAAGAAATTTTCAACTTTCCACAAAAAAAAAACCAACAACGTTTATGTGCTTTAAACTAGTTAAACCGTAACTTAATGGACTACCACGCGTATAAGTGTTAAAAATTCAATTTCTAAACAAAAATTAAGTGTAACTAAATAGTAAAACGACAAAACAAACACAAAGCAAAACGCCCTACAGTGCCTATAACCTAAACTTAACAAAAATAATAAATTTTTATTAAAAAAAAAAAAATTTTCAAACTTCTTACAACATTAAAACAAATCTAAACTACGTATGATTAATATAAATTTAAACTAAATTCAAACTTCTTAAAACTTTAAAAAAGTTTAAATAAAACAAATCTTAACTTTACAAAACTCCATTGCGTATGATTAATATAAATTTAAAAATTCTACTTAGAAACTTGAACAAAAGTAGTCACAAAAAAAATCACCGACTTTTCTTACTATATACAAGTATACATACTAAATATTTGAAACGTCCTTGTGCCTGCTCCCTCAAATGAATGAGAAATATACAAAATTGTGTATCGTAAATGATGCTCTCGTAAAATATTACGTCGTAATGCTGACGTCGTTAAGCTATAAGAAAAAATGTAGTATGTATAACAATAAATATAAAAATACACTAAAATAAAGCCAAAAAAAAAAAGGACTTTGTATAAAAGAATTACACACAAAACAAGATAACAACAAAAAATACGAAAAAGTAAATCAGTGCTAGTGAAACTTTAAAGGAATTACTGAAATTAAAGTTTTTGTACAACAAAACTACCAAAAAAATCGGCGTGCTGGAGCTGGAGAACTACCTAACGCGCCTGAGGGTTTTGAAACCTTCCACAGGTGTTTATTAAGTGTTAAATGTTGTAAATGTTTTTAAGCACGTTATTATTTTATTTATTTACATAAATCATATATCAAACCTTAAAAGAAATATCACATAGAAAATGTTGTATACTCTTTTTAAGCGACCTTAACACCTAAAATACAATGCGTAATCGTTTGGCCTCCTTGATAGTGGTGAAACAAGAGCCCTCCAACTCTTTAGGTAATCCTGCAAATACTTTAAATTCCTCCTCTGCTTCCACACCCTCGTCACCCTCTTTTGAAATTAATAATAATCAAATATTTAATGACAATCCTAATTTGGCCATAAAAACCGAATTAAATGCCTATGAGATTAATAATAATCATATACAATTAAGTGATAGCTACAATTACAACACATATCAACAGCAGCAGCAGCATCACCAACACCAGCCGTCAACACACAACAACAAACATCTTCAACTTCAACAATCACAACATCACCACAATCATCACCTAAATCACCTACACCATCCACCAACTGTTCACAATTCAACTACTGCTGCCAACTCAGCGAATTTAATTTATCCCTGTCGTAATTTATTTCCTGACGGTTGTGATATTTCACATCATAATCACTTAAATTGTTCTAATTTTTCCACATTCAACTCAAATGTGAATGAATCCACCACTTTGTTGTATAATTCTCATAGCGATAGATTTATTTTGAAATCCGAACCTTTAACGTATGATTTGCAACACCAACATCATCATAATTTGCACAACCATATACATCAGCAGCAACAGCAACAGTTGCAAAACCTACATAATTCGCCCAATGGACGCTCTTCGTTGGAATCTTCTTCTTCAGCTTCTTCTATAGACAATCAATGGTGTTTAACTAATTTATCCTGTAGAAAACAGTTTAATCATTTTCATAACTCTTCGTCGCCGGATTATAGTTGTCAGAAAAATAGCCATAACAACAACAGTATGTACTTTGATATTTTTTTTTTAATTTTTTTTTTAAAAGGTTTTGGGAAAATTTACTAATCTTTAGAATAAATTAATTTTTTCTATATTACTAATCTTGAAGAAGTTTCATTATAAAAATACATCAAAAGGATGAACTTTTTTATTGAAACATACTTAAAAGTAACTTTAGAACTCCTTGATCCTTTAAGGATAATATGCACCAAATCTAAAACAAAAAGTATTTTTTATAAATTTTTTAAGTTCTTACAAAAACGAATTAATTTGAATAAACAAATCCTTTATAAAGACTAAATAACGTTGCGTATGAGTAATATACATTTATCTCAAATAATAATATAACTACGGCGCGTATGATTATTTTTTATATATAACTTTATTATTCATTGTATGAAAGCAATTCAATAATATCTTGAAAACTTGAAATATACAATAGTTTTCTTTTTAAATTTTACTTTATTTGGTTTATTAAAGTTAGTTAGTACATATGTAGTAGAGTTTAAACCGAAGATTTTCAAGTCGCTGTTTCGGTTTTAAAAAATTGAAAACCGATCGGTTTCGGTTTTGAGATAATTTGTTAAATATTAAGTGCTATAGAAACAAATAATATAGGAAAAGCTATACAAATATAAAATTCAAACTTGATGGGTGTTCAAGAGGATAAAGGGAATTTAATTTTAATGGTACTCTTTTAATATATTAAATTAATTAGCTTATACTATATGTACATTAAAGGGTCCATTATTAATATACTTTTCAGTAAAGAAATAATCAAGAATAGGAGAACTAAACGAAACTAAGAAGTACTTTTTCATTCTTCAAAATGTTACTCTTTGAATTTTCTATAACATTGAACCTATGTAGAATCAGGAAATTACTTTGATTTCAAACTTGACGGAGATTCAAGTGTTGAAAATTGGTATGTACTTATTCTTCTAATGGTACTTTTAATTGTATTAAATTATTTTACTTATATGTTGGCTGATATGCTTTTGAGTAAAGAAAGAAAGTCATTAAGCCATCTACTTATATGACATTGAGGTAACAAAAACTATTAGTATTTTTCGTTCTTCGAAGGGTATTTTTGAAATTTCTATAAGCAGAAAATAAAGCACATATGATCCTGACCGAGTTAGAATCTGAAAAAGAGACTCACAGGTACTTTTTTGCAACCAATAATACTTTTTGATTATTTTATAAGAAAAAACCTAAAAATTAAAAATTAGGCACTCATGATTCTGAATAAGTTAGAATTCACAAAAGGTGACTTTAGTGGTAACTTTCTGTAACATTTTCTATAATAATAGACCCAGAATCATGATGCTGAGTGGGAATACAAAATGTGGGTCTTTATGGTACTTTTTTATTTACATAATACGTTTCGAATGACTTAGAATCCACATTACAATGAATAAATGAATACAAATAAATATAAAACTAGATATATGATATCCTGGAATTAGTATTAATTCACAAAGGGAGACTTAATGATAATATTTCATTCTTCCAATTTGGGGTGGGGTCAGCTAGTACTCCATACTTTTATCGGATATTTGAAAATTTTGCATTTTTTTTTTTTTTGATTAAATAAATAAACACTTATTTGAAATTTAATTGTCAGGAAATACTCGTATGATCAATATTTTTAAATGAGTTTGTGTCTGCGAAAGATAGCCTGCTACATCATCTGAAGCAATTATTGTAATACAATTAAAAAAATTTAAAGAAATCTTAAGAAATTTTTACCGTTTTTAGAAATATTGGATGAACAAGTTTATTTCTCATTTCTAAATTTTGTATTTTTCTACGGAAAATAGATTAAAAGTAAAAACCGAAGAATAATTTTCGGTTTTAAGCCTTGAAAAACCGCAGTTTCGGTTTCGGTTAAAACCGAACTGGAAACACTAATATGTAGGTATTGTTTTCTATTCGAAATTTATCAGAAATTTCTATTATGAAAATACTGATTCCTAATTTTGAAGTAGTATAGAGACATTAGAATTGTTTTTGATGAAACTTTAGACAAGTTTTCCAAGATGCATTTAGAAACAATTTTAATCGAAATTAATTTTTTAAGGTACCTGTAGTCAAAATAATACCAATTTTTAAAGGCTTATAAAACGCTGTTTGATTGAAATGTCTGACAAAATTTATTTTGGTACCAAATTCAATCAATCTGTGTGTTTCCAATATCAATTCCATATTTAAAAAATAGTTTATTTAACATTTCACTGTATTTGAGGCCGTAGATAGGTTGTTTATTATATGTTTTCTTTGACCTAGGTCATTATTTGAGACACAGTAAAAAAGATGTGGAACGAAATCTGGAAAGAGTTAAAATGGCAGTAACGGTGAAATACTAAGTGGAATAGACCTAATTACTATCTTATACATATATACTTAATAATATCCTGAAGATCAAACCAACAAGTTTCTTAATTTTTTTTAATAAAATTAAAAAAAAATATATTGAAATTGGAGTTTCGAAAATACATACGGGAAACCTTTATTTTTCAGTGTGGTAGTATTAGGGACTGTGAAATTAATATAATACAGACGCATTAGGAATATGAGTTACAACACTTTAGTCCTGCTATTACTTAGGTAAAGATGAGTTATTACGATCACTGAAATACGGTCCCATATATGTGAACAGGTCTACAATTAAGCCAGTTTTGTTTTTTTTTTACCAAACATCGATAATCTATAATTAATCAGCTATATTTTTGTATATTTGCACATAAGAACTTGACACGGTCGAGTTATTGAGATAATTCGAGAATTAATTTTTCATTGAATATAATTTTTAGCAATTTTGTCTATACCATGGAATTAAAAGTTATAATTACAAATTTGTTCTGTTTATGAAGTTTGGATTCCATTGGAGTTTAAAAGTGTTCAAAATTTTACAAAGTTGGCAGAAAATGTTCAATAAATGGTTAACAACCATATGTTTCAACACAAGTTCTCATGGTTGTGTTAACCATTTTCTGAGCATGTTTCTGACAATCTGACAACCGTGTATACGTAGCTTTAGTTTTATATGAAAATCACTCAGTTTTCAAATAAATGAAAATTGTTTTCCGTTCGTGTTTCTGAATTCGCTAGGAAATAAGTGCCCACTGCATTATTTGGCAATCACATAATATTTAAATAAAAATTAACTATCAATATAAAACGAGCTGTCTTCAATCAAACGATATAAAGTCATGTTCAGAAACGAATATTTTAAAATTCAAAATTAAATTTATTTTTACCCTAGCTCTGGCATCAATAATTTTTTACGAATCCTGGCGCTATTTACATATGTAGATTATTGTTAGGGATACTCTATAAATCATTAGGGATACTGGAAAAGCCGTCCATAACATCACCACAATAGGCCTAGGCATCTTATAAAGCTAATTTTTCTGTTTATTGAGAGATCAGACATCAAAGCTCCTCCGATGTACTTCACTCAGCACTACTCTTATATAAGGGAATCCCAATGAACATCCTCAGATATATGGTGGGTTGGTTTACGTGGTAGTTCCATGCACGCGAACAATCAATTAGAGTCGAAAGGACCCCATTTTTTAAAAGTGAAGAAATCGATACCATTATTGATAAAATATGTATGAGCATTATATGGAGCCCTTTATGAGAGGTAAACTTGTTTGTACATCAATTTATAGAAATAGTAATGCCCTTTTTCAATAGACGTTGTGGTTGTGCCAAAAAACTCATCTCAACAATTTATCAAAATATCCTTAAAATTGCAACTTATAGGCAGGCTGACAACCACAGGTACTTTTTTTAATACCGTCCGTCCATCTTTTTCGGAAGTGGGCCATATGGGGCCCACTTCCGAAAATCTCTTTAACGTGCATAAATCTCTTAAAAATCATGGCATCCATATATAATTCAACAGAAATAAGTTTAATATAGACATAAATCACACGAATTCATTTCATAGCTATTACTTCATAATTGCACGCAGAAAAAAAATATAGTTGTGCATGTTTACTGTAACCATTTTCACATTTGTATATGTTTACTGTAACCATTTCAACATTTTTAACGATATTATAGTCACAGTAACTATTTATATGTTTGTGGTAACAATAATATGGTTAATTTACGATTTACATAATTGTATCAACCATATATATGGTTACAGTAAACAAGTATATGTTTGTGACAACCATTTTTATAATGAATAATTTTATCATAATATGTTGTTCTCAGATTATGGTATTCAAAAGCCGAGAGCAACATAATATGGTAAGTGCTTTATCATATAAATGGTTGTCACAAACATATACTTGTAACCATATATATGGTTGATACAATCATGTGAATCGTAAATTAATCATATTATTGTTACCACAATCATATAAATGGTTACTGTGACTATAATATTGTTAAAAAACTTATACAAATTTTGAAATGGTTACATTAAACATGCACAATTATATTTTTTTTCTGTGGTCATAGCTCCAACATAAGACATATTTCCGGAAATCACTCACGAAAATTATTTATTGAAACGCTTTATTTGAAAGAGAACTTTCACACGTAGATGTCCTATTAGGGGATAAATATACACCTTTTCGACATTATGTGATAGGTCATGGAACTAGCCCAAAAACAGTTGCTATCTATTGGATATTATAATACGAGCTATATCCATGTAGTGTTGCCAATTTAGCCCTTTTCAATCTTGTTTAGCCTCAAAAAAATCAATTTAGCCTTTAGCCTTTTTTTTAGCCTTTTTTATTTTCATTAAGCCGTTTTTATGGCTAAATTAAAACTTATATATTTAGTCTAATAATTTTAAATTTTTTGCTGTTGAAAATTAATAAAATCAGTTCAACAAAATTGGCAGGAATATTATGACAAAAATTAACTGAAAATATTGAACCAGTAAACAATTTAAGCACATACAAATTGTTGGAACCTTCCATATATTCTTCAAACTTGCTATAGTTCTCAAATTATATCATTAAATTTTAAACATTATCATTTAAATTCTGGAACAAAAAATTCAAAATTGAGTCTTTAATAGATATCAATGGACACGTCTTCACAAATGTTTAGCTTTCTATTTTTAAAAATAATGACCTTAATCATATTTGTAACCACAACACTTGATTTTATAATTTTTTTTTTGTTTCTCTCGTAAAATTTAAATTGCATTTTAGGTGAGGATTTATACATATATTTCCTAATTTACCTAGCTATAAAGGATATACAAGTTTTATAATAAAAATTTCAATAAATTTGAATTTGTTTTAAATTTCTGAATACAAAAAAAACCAGCTTAATTGTGGGCTCATTATAACACATCATATATACGACTAATAACTTAAGTCACGCTGTGTTTTTTTCCTATAAAATAAATAGTTCTTTTTTTGCATTGGAATTTTCCTCTTACTCTCGCTAGTTTCTTAATAACCACTAAAGTTTCGTAAACAAAGTATTTATGCTAATTGCAATATGTATTTTCAATTTCTATTTATTGCCAAGAGGAAATACCTATACAGTATATAAGACAACAAAAAGTAAAATAAAAAATTTTCAAAATAAATGTGTAATAAATTCTTAAACAAAAAATAAATATGTATTTTTTCATGCCGACAAACATATTTACAAAAATATTTATGCATAATTTGTGTTCAGTTTAGTTTTTTTTAATATTTTGCGGAAAACAGAAGAACTGAAATCAAGGTACCATATGACACCTTTTGAAAATGACTAAATAACTAAAATAAAAGAAAAAAAAAATTATTGGCTCATATTGAAAATATACTCGTGATTTGCAATTACCATAAATACAATATGTATGCACGTGGTTATTATTATTTTTCTTTGATTTTTTTTTTTTTGTGTTGATGTTTTTGGTCTTTAAATAGCGTATTTGAATGAGTATTTTTAAGGGCTTATTGAAAATGATTGGACGGTTGAGGCGATTAATGTTGTGGTGTCTATGAACAGGCATGACACTTTCGTTTTTAGTCAGTATTTAGAAAATGTTAAAGAAAATATAATAGGTTTTCAATAAAATAAAAATAGTGGACATCAAAATACTTAGTAGACATACAAATAGTAGACAATTTAGAGACGGACATCGCCTAATCGACTCAGAAAATTATCCAGAACAGATTGTTATACTTTAAGGTGGGTGTTGGGACAATATTTTTGCACGTTACAAAAGTTACCCTCTCTATATGAAATAAAATTTGAAATATGATTCAATAAAATGTGTTATAATTACAGATAGTCTATATAAATGCCGTATAAATGCTGACAATTTTTTTAATTTTTTTTAAATTTTATGGAAAGTGTTTTTCTTTACTTAAAATCAAACTTCAAAATCATCACATTTCAAACATTATTCGAATATGTATTTCCTTTATATTCGATTCTTTCAACTGTTCACAACTATAACGCTTACTTACACTACACACAACAAGTATTACGTTAGAAAATTAGAAATTAATAAATAACAACAGCTACAAATGCACAAAAAAACAAACGATGGCGAAAAACCGCCAACAAAATATACTCGATATTTAAATGAAATGCATCATCACTATCATGTGAATTTTGTGGCCCGTTCAAATGAAATGAAATGAATAAATGCTTGAATGAATAATTAGTCGATATACTCAAACTAATTTTCAAATATTTTTGATTTGTATATAAAAATATACAGAAGAAAAAAAAATGTAGTATATTAAATATGCTGATATAAAATTAAAATTAAAACAAACAAAAAACAAAAAAAGAAATTCAAATTCAAAATCATTATGACAAAATAATAAAAACATTTAAATTACGAGTTCTGACGCAGGTGTTAAATTTAAAACTAACGGTATGTCGTATTAATAATTGTATGATTGTAGATGTAATTTTTTTTTTTTTTGATAATACACAAATATAGAGAGAGACATAGACACATATATGTATGTACACTCAAAGATTTAAAGAGATTATGTTTTTTTTTTTTTTTTTTCATTTAAACTGTGATGGCCAAGCGAAGATTTTTAAGATTTAAAGGTATTATTGGCCCATAATCACAGTCAAACAATAAAGTCGGTTCTTTTTAAAAACAACTTTAAAATAAAAACCTGCTTTTTATTATTTTCTAACTATAGTCAAAATTAAATTATGTTTTAAATTGAACCGACTTTATGTAGAAAATATTTTCATACAATATACAACAAAATATAGGCAAGTAGCATCGCTGAACAGCTGAAAATTTAAAAAAACAAAAATGTAACCGGGAAACTAAAGCAAAAAATCAGATTGTGGTAGCAAAATAGAAAAGAAAAGATTAATATCAAATTTATGCTATTCTGGTACTAATTTTATTGATCCAATATTTAATAATTTCAAAATCTCGGCCAATATCTTGTATCTTAAACATTTTTGACTTTTTTACTTGGCGAAGAACTGCTGATGCTGTTGTTAAATGAGTTAAAAACAGCTTCAGCTAGTTTTATATTTAGAGACGACTTTAACATCAAAAGTTTACTTTAACTTGTCTATGGTAGACCTAAAGTCCACTCTTAAGTAAAGACGACTTTAATTCTCTTAAAATATACTTTATTTTTGACTATGATTATGGGCCATTGTAGTTAAAATGTTAATGAAAAACTGATGACTTAAAAATGCCGTATTTTTTTTATAAATTTTTAGCTTTTATTTTGAAACTTTTGTACAATATAAATTTAGTCAAAGTATTGGCTATTGTTAGCTATCACCTTTTCCCATCTTTCTGGCAACATATGGATCCTGATACAAAATAACTTCTCATCTTTTGAGGCCAAGAACAAATCAAGCCAATATCGGGTACTCTGTTTAAAAGTTAAGCGTATCCCAGAGAGAGCGTTTTGCATAGAACAAAACAAATAGTTTTCGGACGGGTCAAGCTATGGACTATAAGACGGGTGAGGCAAAACTTGCCAAACACATCATTATAAATACTTTTTAACAGGTATTATAACATGTAGCCAAGAGTTTTCATTACGGTTTCATGTCTGGCCGCATATTCTGGGCTTCAAACGAATTAGTTACGTTCGGTGTAGGTTCCCTGTGATGGTCTGGTTAGATTTAAGCAGCTCATAATAGATAGTACTCTTTTGATCCCACCAAATACAGATAATTACCTTAGCGCTATGGATATTAGGCTTTAGTGTCTATTCGGCTAGTTAGACGAGCTTCACATACGATCTCTTACGCTTCGGGTTATTATAATGTATCGATTTTTCATCGCAAGTAATGATTCGTTGCAAAAATGATTTTCTTTTATAACATTGAAGCATCATTTCGGACATGCAAAATCGTGTTTCAAAGTCTCTCGGCTTCAATTCGTATGGTACCCACTTCCCCTGCTTTTGGATGAATACTGCTGCTCGCAAACATTTTGAAATTGCTATCTGAGTAGCTTTTGTTGATTTTGCAAGCTTTTGTTGAGTTTTACTACAATCTTCATAGAGTAATGCCTCCAATTCTTGGTCTTCAAACTTTTTTGGCTGGCCTGGGCGCTCTTTGTCTTCTGTGTTAAAATCACCACTTCCAAACCGCACAAACCATCTCTCGCACTTTAAAACCGATGAAATAAATTCACCATAAGCTTTTAGCGGTACTTTTTTAGCAAAACTTCCAACATATGACGCTTTGTTGGTACAAAATTCGACATTTTCGAAGCAAAAACAAACTTGTTGTTTACACTATATATATTGTTACATTTTTACCTTTTAAAAACGGGGGTTTATTTCCGTTAAATAAACCGGATACTTTTGATTGCAAATAAAAAGCAGTTTTAGTAGTTTAAAATTGTAACAACTCTTTGTTTATTTAAAATCTACAACAACAACAGTTCAAATAGTCACTCAGTGTCTTTATACACGTTTATCAATTCGCAGAAATGCACACACAATTTATAATGTACAACGCAGTTGATGTTAACTCTAACAGCGCCAATGATCAACTCAACTCACGACTGCCACCTCTGCCACTATTTATACACACGCCATCTTTCGTTAATCTTCAACAATGATCTTAACGGACAACTAGAATATTCGAATTCTAGAGCTTTCGATGTTCGATGCATGCTAGTAACCGCATGCTATCAACATTGTTGATAAGTAGAAGCTTCTACTGATGGACGTGTTTATAAACATGATGAATGTTGCAGGCAGTGGTTACAGACCGTTAAATTCAACATGCACATTCGTAACAATATGTATATGACAGATAAGTAACCTTCAAAATGACATATAAGTTATTAAAAACGAAAATCGAGTTCAAAAGATACGGCATCTTTTGTAAATCCTGCATTTTTAAGCCATACAGCAATACTATACTCATTGTACAGGGTTTTTCAACAAGTACCTTTTTTTCAATTGTGACAACACCAATAACATGATAGTTTTGACATTGAGTTTATTGACATATTCGTAGTAGATGCATTGGCAATTGTTACAAAGAATTCAATTTCGCTCGAAAGTCGCACTAAAATAATGACATTCCACTATGAAAATGGCCGTAGATTAGCTCAATTCATTCTGGAACAACCAGCTGGTTTTCTGAAAAAAATCATGTTCATGTCAACAAACAAAATTGCCACATTTGGGCTTCTTCTGAAAATCCTAGAGCGATTATTAAGAAGCCTTTGCACGTTCAACGAGTCCATGATGAAATTAACGAAATAGACCCGCCATTTTGGCAAAAAAATATGAAAGAATAGACATCTGTCAGCGTGATCGTGGTGGGCAATTGCCTGATATCATTTTTAATTCATAATTGCCGAACTTTTCTCTTCGTAATACAATAAAAAATCATCTTCATCTAAATTTTTTGTTTTATTTTGTTTTAGAAAACAAAGTTCTTGTTGCAAAATACATATTTTATGCTCTGCTATGTTATGATGACATTGCTATGCCTAATACAACACATTGTCATGTTATGTCATTGCAACGCAGTATCAACAATTGCTTATTGTTGGGCTGTGTCATGAATTTTTCAATTTATTTTTTATGAATAGATGTATGTATGTAAATGGATCTGTTAAACATTATGATGCAAAAATGGTTTTATAAATGCTGCAATTGTTCAACACAACTTTAGAATCCCTTGAGGTCCTAATTGTAATAACAATTATAATCCAGTTCTCTGTTTTATTGTACAAACAAATTAAGAAAAAAGTCCTTTTTTTGTGGCCTAGTTCAAAAGTCATATAATGCATAGCTAAGATTAGAAAATATACTCATTAATGAAATCAGAGAGTATAAAAATCCATTATGAAATCATATTTCTCAAGTATAATATAGTTGATTTGATATGGCGAATGCTAAGAGACTAGAGTGATCAAATATTCGATATATACAAAAAACCGGTTTTCGAATAATTCGAAAAATCGTAATTTTTAAAAACCGGTTTTCGATTTTTTCTATCAAAAACCGGTTCGAATAACCGTTTTTTTTTTTTTTTGTCAATTTATGAATTGAGGTATAAATTAAGCTTAATTAATTTTTTTTAATTAAAAAATCGTTCAGTATTTTAAAAATTACTTTAAAATTCGATATGTATTCTGATTGGTTTGTTAATTTAAGTATAACACAAATTACCAGGTTATCCCACGCCGACTCAAGTAAAACCATAGTCGACCTTTATCTTCGTATATTTAGGAAGCTGGAACGCTTAAAAATTGTTATTAAAATCAAGAGTGATAATGGTATTTCACCTATTTACGATTTGACTTATAAAAAGTATTCCACCAGTATCATTAAGTTTTTATGGTTTCCATCAGGGTTTATCCAATTTAAAAATCCAATTTAAAAGACACGCGGTTGGTGTAAACTACGTAGAACAGGAACCGCTATACGAAGCCAGAACGAGACGCAAAACGAGTCTGACTGTCATTAAGAAATAATCACAATGACACGCGAGTTGTTAATCAACCCAGACCTGATGCTCGGTCTGATGTATAACTTGTTAATAGCATTCAACATGAAATTATAGCACACATTTAGAGAACTAATTATTAAAAGTAATCGCGTAATCTTAAAATAAATAAGAAAAAATATTCGATTTCGTCGAATAATTCGAGACAAAAAACCCGTTTGTCGAATAACTCGAAAACCTTCTTTTTGTAAAAAACGGTTTAAAGAAACCGGAAAATTGGAAAAAAAAAACCGGTTAGACCACTCTACTAAAAGACGAAAAATCTTGGGTATCATTTTTGGGGAAATTCTCCATTTTAAGATTTTGATTAAAAGTCCAGAAATTTCCAATATTTCCATTAACTGACTTTTAAGGAACATGTGTATACTAATAGATTTTTTGAGTATAAAATGTTAACACTCCCTTAAACTACAGGGGGGCCTCCGTTAGAACACTTCAGCATTTAATATGTATAAGTGATGCACTTGCCTATTATCGGATGCCTGCTGAGACATAAAAACAATAAATTGCAATTGAATTTAAAATTGCCAAAGAACAAGCACTATCATGTGCACTAAAACAAACAACAAAAAACTATCACCGACTACATTATTGTTGTTGCTATTATTATTATTATTGTCAACATTGCAGTTGTTGTCGTCGTCGACGTCTTAGATGATGATAATAATGATGGGTGATTTCGTCATAAACAGCAAAAAACATAAACAAATCATTGGTTACCATCATCATCATCATCCTCTTAAATGTTTGGCAAACGGCAAAAAGAAAAATAAGAATAAACAAACATAAATATTATTTTGTTGTCACAATGTGGACAACAAAAAACACTAGTGACACACACGGAGACATATAAACAAACAAAAAACAAATGGACTGGGTGACAGACATACAGACTCAATAAGTGTTAGAGTGTGTTATTACAGTGAGTGCTTGCTTGTGTTTATGTAAGTAGGTGGCAAACGTCATAATAATTTGATGCCTTAATTATGTATGTCTGTCTGAATCCTCATGCAAATTTGAATATTATTGACACTGACATAGAGAATTTTTAATTTGAAACTATTTTTAGCTAGTAAATAGTAAATATTTTTCGTTTAAAAATAGTTTAAATTTATTAACACAATATATATATAGTTTAAAATGTGCATCATTATTTTTCCGCTTTTAGTATTTATAATCAAAAGCAACAATTAAATGTTCTATAAATTATATATTAAATAGGAATATATGTGTATGTGGACATAGTTAAGTAAGGCTAAGATGAACAGATTAAAATTAATAAAATTTTGATGATTTTAACAAATGAAAAAACAGAAATCAACTACGTAAAATATGCCTATTGTTAGTTATGAACTTTTTCCATATTTCTGGCATCAAATGAATTCCGAGCCAAAAGAACTGGTCATCGATTGAGGCCATGAACGAATCAAGCCAATATCAGATACTTTGTTACAAAGTGAAGCGTATCCCAGAGAGAGCGTTCTGCATCGATCGAAACAAATAGTAGTTGAACGGGGCAAGGTTTAGAATATAAAGCGGGTGAAGCAAAACTTCCCAACCACTTCATTCTAAATACTTTTTAACAAGTATTGCAACATGTAGCCGAGCATTGTCATGATGGAATATTACGGTTTCATGTCTGGCCGCATATTCTGGGCGTTTTCGGCTGATGCTCGCTTCAAACGAATCAGTTGTGTTCGGTACAGATTCCCTGTGATGGTCTGGTCAGATTTCAGGAGCTCATAATAGATATGACCCTTTTGCTTCCACAAAATACAGAGCATTATATTAGCGCCATAGATGTTTGGCTTTGTTGTCGATTCGGCTGGTTAGCTGGGCTTTACATACGATCTCTTCCGCATCCGTATCGTAATGGATTCATTTTTGATCGCAAGTAATGATTGGGTTTAGAAATTACTTTTTTATAGCGTTCTAGTATCATTTCGTACATGCAAAATCGTTTTTCAAGATCTTTCAGCTTCAATTCGTATGGTACCCAATTTCCCTGCTTTTGGATGAATCCTACTGCTCGCAAACGTTTTGAAATTGATGCTTGAGTAGCTCCCAATGTTGTCAAACTCAACAAGAAGTTTGACAACCATCTTCATGAAGTAATGCCTCCAATTCTTGGTCTTCAAACTTTTTTGGATCGCCTGGGCGATCTTTGTCTTCCGTGTCGAAATCACCAAGTCTGAACTGCACAAACCATCTTTCGCTTTATTGAATAGTCGGTGTGGTTCAGCGACACTTTTTCCAAATTAAAGAAGTAAAGCAAAACTTCCCGCATATGACGCTTTGTTATTACAAAATTCGACATTTTCGAAGCAAAAAAACTTTACACTATAGTGTTTAATATGAGAATATGAAGTAGCCTTCAAAATGACATATATGTTACTAAAAACAAAAACCGCGTTCAAAGGATACATCATCTATTGTAAATCCCGCATTTTTAAGTCATTCAAGCAATAATTAGAAATTTCTGAAATTGAGTTTGCAATTTCTGAAATACCATTGGATATGGTGTAGTTACAATTCAGATTAAGTTGAAATAATAGGAACCACAATTGTAGTCTGTGGATTTGTAGATTATTTCTCCCAAAATAAGTTGCAGTTTGGAAATTATAGTTATGGATTTGCGGCCAACTTGCGTCTTACTAAGTATGTTTAATTTCCCTTTAATCATAACCTTACTCTACTGTCTTTATTTTAAATAATTTTCCACATGCACTACTCCCCTTATGATGCCGTACTTTCGTGTCTACAGTCAATATTTTAAAATTTTCTTTTCGTTTGCTTTCGTTTTTTTTTTTTTGATTTTATAAAACAGTCATATATAAATTATTTTTACGTCAAAGGTTTTTCTTCTTTGTTGCAGTCTGTAAGTGTGTGTGTGTTTGTGGTTTTGTGTGCAAGAGAAAAATAATCTGAAATCTGTTTCGTTTAACGACATCTACACTATGACGCCGTTAGTTAGGCATCAAACCAAACATAAACCCAAACACTTGGAAATCTATGTACAACGACCATGTGTTCTTGATTTGTCTTCTTTTTATACCCTGCACCGTGAGTGGCATGGGTTTGTCATTCAGTTTGTAATTTCTACATTTTTCATTTGCTATACTATAAAGTATATATATTCTGGATCGTTATAGATAACGAAGTCGATATAGTCATGTCCGTCTGTCTGTTGAAGTCAACTTTTTGAATCCTCCAAATAACTTTCATATATGATTCATACATAAATATTTCCGCCATAGCCCAATTTAGGCTGCTATTTAAAATCGAGAAAATTGGCCCACAAATGGCTGAGATAACTGCGACTACCTTAATTTTTTCACCAAACATTTTCTTAACGAAAAAAAAATTTGTTTCACAAAATATTTTTTATTTTTATCTTAAAGTATACTTTGGTAAAGGGTATATAACATTCAGCACAGCGGAATATAGCATTCTTACTTGTTGTTGTTATTATTGTTATTACATGATTATTTTTAATATATTTTACGTATTATATGCAGTAGTTTAAAAATATATGAATTTTTATTTTCAAATTTGTTTGTATTTAAAATACATACTATAGTCGAGCATGGACGGTCGTATTTTTACAGATTTATAGAGGCATATATTACTTTAAATAATCCTTTAATATTATAAAGGATTTAAACGAGTTTTTATTAAGTTGAAAAGTAAAAAAGTACTCAAGACTTTAGCAAAATCTACAAAATATATTGTTGATTTTTTTGACACCCTTCTGCATACACATGATATTACATAAACTAAACTATATAAACTACTAGCTTGACCCGGTGCGCTTCGCTACCCCTGTCGATGTAAAAATCGGTTCAGCCGTTTAGTAATTATTGTTTAGAAACTAAAGGTACCAATTTTACCCGTTTTTCCCCCTTTTTATCCCTTTCTGGTCAAGTATTGAAAAAATATATAGCCTATTGACGCTTCCAAGTAAGGATCTATCTACGTTCCAAATTTCAATAAAATTGGTTCAGCCGTTTAGGCGTGATGCTCAAACAAACAAACAAACAAACAAACTTACAAAGACATTTATATATTTATACTAGCTTGACCCGGTGCGCTTCGCTACCCCTGTCGATGTAAAAATCGGTTCAGCCGTTTAGTAATTATTGTTTAAAAAAGGTACCAATTTTACCCGTTTTTCCCCTTTTTATCCCTTTCTAGTCCAAGTATTGAAAAAATTTATAGCCTATTGACGCTTCCAAGTAAGGATCTATATACGTTCCAAATTTCAATAAAATCGGTTCAGCCGTTTAGGCGTGATGCTCAAACAAACAAACAAACAAACAAACAAATAAACAAACAAACAAACTTACAAAGACATTTATATATTTATATAGATAATTAAATCTACATTGGGAACGAAGGGATCCAGCCATTAATTTGCGAAGAAATAGCTTTGACGCTATATTAATATACTTTTGAAATGAACAAAATAAAGAAATCTTAACAAGGTTTTTATTTTTTTCAGTTTTCGAGAGCATTTTAGTAGCACTACTATGTTTAGTGCTAAAGGCAGGTTGTGTTGTTTACAATTGGTAAATTTACAAGGTCTCTTATCATGTCATATTGTCCTAATATTTCAAGCAAAAAATGTGCTAAAATAATACTACTTTCTATGCTATGTTTATTGTGTTATCATAACGAACCAGCAGAGACCGAATGCCGAATGTCTATGAGTCGGTTAAGCTGAGCCGTAGAGTCGTGATATATTAGGACATTATGACTGATAAGAGACCTTGTGAATTGACCAAATATATAATAATTATGGGATCAGGAACGTGACAAAAGACTGGTTTTCTAATGCATCTAGAGAAATTCAAAAATCTGCAAATTGTAATATAACTTTAACTGTTCAACAGCTTTCCCAAATGTTTGCTAGCCGCTTTAAAGTTCAAACTACACATTTTCTTTAGCATGATTCTAATTTTATGGCGCAACTTATACGACTGCCTTATACGATGTTGTTGTTGTTTTAACAGCATAAACAAATTTACATTATTTAATCAGGGGGTTTTGCATGTAGATGAGTCCATAAATCCACTGGACGTAGTGAAGTAGGGTTGGCTGGACAGTTGAATGTGTGGAGGGTGTCATGAGGACCCTGACCACATGCTGGGCATAAGATGAGGACGGCACGGGACCAAAAGGCATTAAGCCTTTTGCTTCATCATGATCTTAGTTATGCCAGAACGACTCTTGTTTTACGCGGCATAATCTTCTCGGCATCTGCTATCGGTAGTGGGCGATCTTTGATATTTGATTTGAAATTAAATTGTCAGCCATATTACGCTCGCGGGTTACACCTAACATTGAATTATGAATTAGGTACAAGAATGCGACATTAGAACGTGAATCTAATGTGGAAAATGTGGAAAATTTACCGTAAATCGAGTTTTGTTTTTTATTTATTTTGTATTAATTTGTTATTGATAGAAAAATTTCATAAAATTTCAACCATAAACAATTGGGGAATTTATCTTTCAGGTTGTCTCTGATGTAAAAATAACATTAAGATCATTTATGTCGATGCACAATGAGACCGTTCACAAAATAATAATGATATGCTTATAACTTAAGGGCGATGAGCTAAAATTTTAAAATTTTTTGTTGAAAATCATCGGGGGTCTGGAAATTTTATAGAATAGTAAGAACTTTATTTTAAGTGCTCAAAATCATACACTTAACACAGTCTCATTTTAAATTTGAAATTGTATACATAGATACATTTGAAGCACGGACGCATTTTTGTTCATATTATTTCTCGTATGCCCCTAGTTTAAATACATCAAAAGTTAATACCTCCGTATACCAAACTACAGATATGGAACAAATGGCAGTTGTCAAAAATGTAATATCAAAACGTATGGTTATTTTGATGTTCTATAATCACTTTTCAATGGTTTTAGTTTGCAGAGCGAGAGAAAAATTACAATTTTCAATAGGCAATGAGTGAGATATATTTTTATCCTTCTTTGCAAACAACAACCATTTTGTCATTTACTTTTCTCTGTTTTCTATTGCCGTATTCCTGAAACCAGCTGATTCATATCTGTATAATTTGTGGTGGCTGTTGTGACCGAAAGAGTGCCACTTAATACAAGAACACCGAAAGCCATTTCGGTCAACGACGTGCGTTACAGAGTCATGATTACGGATTTTTTTTTATGGACTGAAATGGAAGATATGAACTAGGATAATCTTTGGTTTTAGAAGAATGGCGCACCATGTCACACAGCAAACAATTGATATTTTGCGCACAAAGTCAGTAATCGTGTTATAAGCCGCCTCTGCGATGTTAATTGGTCGCCTCGGAGATGAGATTTGACCACTTTTTCCGAGTAAACCAGAAACGACCCCTAACCTTAAGACTAATACTGAGCTATTCTTTAGATAGAACCAAAAACTGTCAATAAAATCTTGACGAAATGAACTTACAGGATAAGCTACTATGAAGTTTGGTATTAGGCTGAATAACAACATAAACTCTTTTTTGTTGGACTTTACGTAGGTGAAGTACTAAATTTTTCTTTCAAACAAATACTTATTTTTAAATAATTCTTTAAGATACTTTAGTTGATGATAGTTTAGTTCACTATCTTACACATGATATAATGTATATGTAAAATAGTTATGTCTTTTACATCACATGACTTAAACATACATTTCAATATACTTATTGCAAATAAGTAAAAATATAAATATTTATACTACTATTTAAAAAAAAAAAAAATTCGTATGAATATTTTATTAAAGATGAAAATTTATGTCGTCATTGTACTTATTATTATTTTTTTTTTTTCTCAACTATATTTCTGCAAGACATCAGGCACACTTTTTTCCGCACACACACTGTGGTATTACAAGTATATAAGAGTGTGTGTACACTCAGAGAAATAATATAGTTGTACCAGATCATAGCAATTATTTTAACATGATTATATTATGGTCAGTGTAAAAATTTATAGGGTTGCGGCATCCAATATAAGTTACAGTTAGGATCCACATGATTGCAGCAAACATATATATGATTGTAATAATTATGTGTATGTTTCCTGCAATCATGGTCATCATTACATTATAATATGTTGCTCACAGGTTATGATAACCATAATCTTAGAGCAACATAATATGGTATTTATGATCACAGATTATTATGGACAGTGGAACTATTCATAGGGTTTCAGCAAACATATATGTTTCTGGCAATAATTAAGTATATGTTTCTGGCAATTATGTCCATGATGAATCATTATATTATAACATGTTGATCTCAGATTATGATAACCATAATCTTAGAGCAATGTAATTTTTCATAAAACTTTTTGTACAGCTGCTGCAATCATATGAATAGTAACTGTAACATATTATGATTGCAGACACCATATATATAATTACTGTGACCATAATAATGTTTAATATCCTGTAATCATGTTAAAAGTACAGCTGTGAACAGCTACAACTACATGTTTTCCTTGGGTGTATTTTAAACTGCCACTTATAGATTTATCATGATGTGAGAGTGTGTTTGATTGAGTTTGTTACACTCTTGCACACTTTTCATATATATGTTTTTTTGTGTGGCAGTAGCGTTTCGATTTGTGCAACATTGCAACCAGGCATAAATATTACGTACGAGTGTTGTTGTCTATTGCTTATTAGTTTTCGCGCCTTTATTAAAGATTAACAAACATTTAGATGTCTGTAAGGTTTTGCGTTGTTTTTTTCACTCTTAGGCTTTATTTTTGGATTTCAATTTTTTTTTTTTTGTCAGCTTGCAGCCAGTAGTTTTTTTTTTTTTGTTGATTAACTCATCAAATATTTAATGTGAACAGTAAAAATAATGTTTAATTTGAACATTTTACTGTTAAGAAAATATTGATATATTCAAGCCTGTATTATAATTCGAGTTTGTGTGTGTATATTTGGATTCCTGTGATGCGTATGAGTTACGCCATTTGATGAATAATACATATTGCACATACATATATGAGTATTTGATTTTGGAATTGTTGCAATATTGAATTTTATTTAGTAAATTCATTGCTGGTTTGGTATGTAATTATAACCTATCAACAAATCAATTAATTATTTCAAATCAAAACAAAATTAAATTATTTTATTTTAACTGTTTACCTTCATAAGGGGGTGTTCCTCAAAAAAAAAATAAAACGAACCCTCCTTAAAATCTTTAATTTGCCTGACACTTGACTCAACTTTATATAATAATTGCTAAAATGCCGTTAATGAGGTCAAATGCCAAATAGTTTGTTATTTTTTTTTGATTCTTCTTAAATCTGCATATCAATTTGTGTCATCATGCAAACAAAACATCATTCAGTTTAATCAAAATTACTTGTTGCTGGTACTGGCAACAACTAAAACTGCTGGTATTACTATTATTATTATTTCTATCATCATTGTTGTTGTTATAATTATAAATAAAAACTGTGCATAAATCATTAAATAATTAAACATTAAGCAGTTTGCCAGCAAAAATCCATATAGTAGCGACAAAATCAAACAGAAATAGAAAACGAAATCAAATTCAAAATCAAGATTCACAAAATTACCATTATTTTGTAAAATTTCTATCAATCACAAGGTAGTCCCTCAACAACAATCAACTAAAATACCCGGCCAAAATAATAAAAAAAAAAAAAACAAGACTTTCTGGCGAGGTTAACGCTTTTTATATCCAAACATACATAATTATGCATAAATATGGATGTATATTTGTTTATTGACGTACATATATGCAAATATTAATAATATAAATATATATATATATACAATATAATAAATAAATTCATATTTTATGACAAACTAATGTGTGTTTAAAAGTGAAGTTGACGACTACAACGACATCAATGATGATGATGGTGTTGATTTTTGCAACAAAGTTACTGGGTCTGTGTGTTTTTAAGTTTCTTACATATAATCAGCCATTTATCTATTTATATATTAATGTTATAGATGTATAAGCAAATACATGTTTATCAAAAAAAAAACTTAATAAATTAATACAAAACTTAAACATTAATTTAAATTTTTCCACACTTTAAAACTCACTTAAATATGATGAAGAGTACGGAAAATTAGTAAGGGTTGTCATGTTACTTAAATTAACAAATGTTTACACAAAATTTATGAACCACACAATCAACTACCCTACACCAACATAGTGGGGAGAGTATATTGTGCTAATGTTTGTAACCCCAACAATATAAGTCCTACACCTTTAAATATACTGATCGACTTAGAATCACTTTATGAGTCGATTAAACGATATCCGTCCATCTGTCTGATAGATATTTCGATATTTTTTGGCCCAACGAAGAAACTGGTTGAAATTGGTCCACTATATCACTTAGGTTGGGTTATAAAGGCAGCCAGTATTAACCAGCTCACTTGGTTCCATAAATTGGTCCCTTTGTGATACCCTAAGGATCATGCTCAGGTCCTCAAGAGGTCCTGCACATGTCAGAAATGGGTTCAGTGCCGAACCAACCTGACGCACGAATGCACGAATCTATCTTCCTGACATCCACAGTAGATAGAACCGCTAGGCCGTGCAAAAAAAGACTGCCTATTGTCCCAGTCCGCGCCCCCTATAGAGCTGGACAAACACAGAGGAGATGTTCAACCGTTTCCTCCACGTCTTCATCATGGCAACTTATACAGAAGTCATTGTAAGGAGTGTTCAGTCTCCTAGCATGCGCACCAATTAAGCAGTGTCCAGTAAGCAATGATATCAGAGCTCACAGCCTAGCCCGTGATAGCCCCTGAGGGATATTGACCTATGATGGTTAAAAACGGGCCATGTGAGCCTCGATATCGAGTAGTTTGTCAGATTAGACCATCTGAGCTGATTTACTAATTTACGCTGTATGAGTGATTTACATCAGGATAGCGGTAAACCAACCATAAGATTGATCTCATCAACTTGTAGACCTGAGCCTCTTTTGGCCAGTTCATCCGCAGTAGCATTGCCATGTACACCAGAGTAACTCCAGGTACCCAGAATAATTCCAGGTTAGATTGTCTCGCCATCTCGTTAAGAGATGCACGGCATTCATGTACCAATCTGGATGTCGATTAGACACCAGATAGGGATTTCATAGCAGACTTACTGTCAGTACAGATTCGGATATTCACACCAAATGGCCTATAAGTAGTACTTCATACAATGTACCGCCCTTTCGATCGCTGAAATTTCAGCTTGAATTACACTACATTGATCCTGTAGCCTGAGACACACTCCTTCCGAAAATGGGGAATATAGAACCCACCCCAGCCGCAGACTTTGAGCCATCTGTATAGATGACAAATGTGTTCTAGAAGAAGTTAACTCGCTCACCAACAATACAGAGAAGCGTCTGTCGATAAAGGGTAAGGGAGTGCAGTAGTCAATATTAACAGGGAAATAAAGTACACTTCCCAAAATAGACGCATGGCCGGTACCAGACCTCCATGTTCCTACAGTGCTTAGCCTAACCACCGAATTTATGGCCAACTGTTTGGCCATGAGATCAACCGGTAGCCAGTGCATCATAACGAACAGAACACGAGATGGAGTGCTCCGCCCTGTCCATTAGTGCCGAGATTCGCAGGATTTTCTCAATCATCCCACAGTAGGTAGATTTACTTAGAGCCTTCCACCATACTAGTACTCCATACATTATTATGGGCTTAACCACTATGTCAAAAAACCATTTTGCATTCCTAGGGCTTATTTCCCAGGTTTTCCCAATGGCCCTTCTGCAGCCATAAATAGCGTGGCTATCGCTGGACGCTCTCGCATGGATATTCGGACTCCAGGATAGCTTAGAGTCTAGAATAATTCCTAGATACTTAGCAGTATCCTAGAGCTTAAGTTCCACTGCGTTAAAGCATTGTAATGGGAACGAGGGGATTTTGTACGTTCTTGAAAGAAGCACAAGCTCCGTTTTCCCAGGCTTCATACCAAGTCCACTAGCAGTGCTCCACTGGCTGAGTGTACTAAGTGAAGTTTTTAGGCATTGTGATAATATGTCAATATGTTTCCCGGAAACGGCTTATGCAACCGTTTTGAACTTCATGGAGTCTAATTTCATAAATAGTATATTATTGGCAAGATTCCACAAGAGTGGCGATAAAACACCTCCCAGTGGAGTGCCTCGGTTTGCTAATCTTAAGATAGTAGCAGTACCCATAGAAGAATGATGACTCTATTGGTCAGAGGTTTTCCTGTGAAGCAGATAATAGACTGATCTATATCCAGACCACCTAGAGCCGAAAGAATCATCTCTGGCGTCACATTGTTAAAGGCCCCTTCAATATCCAAGAAGGCCACCAATGTATACTCTTTGTGCTCGAGTGATTTCTCTACAAATCCCTCAAGCGAATGTAGAGCCATCTCAACAGATCTGCCCTTCATGTAGGCATGCTGTGACAAAGTAAGTCGGTCAGGGTCAATCGATGAATGAATGTGCAGATCAATTAACCTTGCCAAGGTCTTCAAGAGGAAGGACGATAGACTAATAGGCCTAAAGTCCTTTGGTCTAGTAATGAGAAGCCATCCTTCCCTTAGGTATGAAGGCTACAGTACATCTGATCCAGCACTCCAGAATATAAGACCAAGCTAAGCAGGAAGAATATATACGAGTCAACCAGGGTATGATTAAATCCTCATTCCGTTGCAAATCAGCCGGAATGATGCCATCCGGCCAAAACCGACCGGTTTCGGTTTTCTTTAACTTTTCGGGTTTTTGACAAACCGGTTATTTTAAGACGGTTAAGCGGTTTTAACGAAATACTTTGTAAAGCTTATTTGAACATATAACTTAAGAATATTTTGATAACATTTTTAAAAATATAACCGGTTAACCGGTTTTTAGAATGATGAATGATGAATGAGAAAACCGAAACCGGTGTTTTTATAAAACACTGTTTTCGTTTAAACCGGAAACCGGTTTTTTGAATTTGCCGGTTTTTTGGACACTCTAATCCGGCCATTCTATGATTTAAGAAAATCTATTTTCGACTCAAATAGTTAAATGTCAAACAAAAACATTAGCATTAAATTCGAAAAACAATCAGAAAGTGGAGTTACTAAATCAAATTCAGACCTCTTGCTCACATAAAGCCGTCACCCCGGCAACTCTGTAACCACTTATGTGTGTATTTTTAGTATTTCAGTACATAATATGGAAATAAAACAAATAAATTTGCATCATTTATCATAATGAACATGTTGACGCTTTTTTTTTTTTGTTCGCTGTTGTCTTTAATTTTAGACACTCAAAGTTATGTTGTTTTTGTACTACTATGTCTATATTTCTGTTGTTGTTATTATTATTATCAAAAAATAAAAATAAAACAACAAACACACACAAAAACATAAACAAACTATAAACAAAATGTAAACTATAAATAAAAAAAACAAAAAAGTAGTTAAAATTATAGATGGCTAGAAAGAATGAATAGGTTGGTCTCAATCGCTTGTTTATTTGATTGTTTGCATGTCATGTTTGTAAACACGTCTGTCTAGCTGGTGGCTGATGATGGTTTTTGGGAAGGTTTGAGTGTGTACAGTATGCGTGCTTGATGGCTGTATAAGTGAGAGGGACAAGTGTATGTGGCGCTAAAGTGAAACCGTAAACAATTTAATTAATAAATTCTCTTAATGTAGTGTGAATTTAATTTAAAAAATTTTGCTATATTTGCAACAAAAAAAAATGTAATTTTTTTCTATAAAATTCAAATTATCTATATTTGTTTCTTTGTTTATATAATTTAAAACAATTTAATTAAAAGTCCATAAAATTTTTTATAATTTTTTTCTTGTGCTCTTAAAGCGAGATTAATTGTTTGATTATTATTTTTTTTATTTTGCTACTGGTTTCAGCTTTAATGAAATAAAAGTTTTTAAATTTAATCAGATAATGTACCTTCATCTTAAAATTATTGTATAAATTTACATGCATTTGTTTTGTGTTAAAGGAACTTTGTATGAAATTGCCATATTAATTTTATGGTACAGTTTCTTTACTAATCTTTAAATTAATCTTTTTTATTGGCTTTTTTATTCGCAAAAGTGATGATCGTTAGGTGAAAATATTGTTGCCATAGATGACTTAGAATTAAACAAGTTTGATTTAAATACTTCGTATTTTTTACTGATTTCCAAGTTTTTGTTTAGGAAACAGGTCCTCAAAATTACTTTAATTTTGAGTTCTTTATGATTAAGATCTCTAACGATCACTTTTTTAATATGGCTAGTGTTTGTCTTATTTTTTTGCCAGCAAAAGTTAATACGGCATGACTTAAAAATGCAGGATTTACAATTGATGGCGTATTTTTTTAATAACTTATATGTCATTTTGAGGGCTACATATCTGTCATTTATTCTCAGTTAACTATTGAACTACTATTGAACTATTGAATCGTCATATGCGGGAAGTTTTGCTTCTTTAATTATACTTTAAAATAAAATTAAAATTTTTTTAATTTTTTTTTTTCGAAATTGTTTTTTAAAATTTTTTTCCAATTATTTTAAAAAAAAAATTTTCAATTTATTAGTGAAAAAAATGTATGACCAAAAAAATTTTTTTTGTAAAAAAAATTCGGGTTAAAATTTTTTTATCCCAATTTTCATCCAACTTACTATAGCCTTATATACATCGTTGAAATGGACTTTGAAATATCTATTATTAGATATCCATATTGTAATCGAGATATAGATCAAAAATAGGCCAAAAATAGAGGTTGTCTCGGATTTTTGCTCATATCTCCATTATTTATGGACAGATTTTGCTGAAACTTCTCGAAAGTATGTCTGACAGAATTACTGAAGATTAGGATCCCAAAGATATCTGGGGTATTCAGAAAATTGATTTCAACAGACGGACAGACAGAAAGACATACTGACATGAAGAATGTGTTCCATTGGTTTCAAAGTGAGAGAGATGATTTGTGCGGTTTAGATGTGGTGATTTTGACACGGAAGACAAAGATCGCCCAGGCCAGCCAGACCAGCAGATTTTTGAAAAACTCAACAAGAGCTTGCCAATTCATTGCGAGCTACTCAAGCAGCAAACAATGAATTTCTTATATTAAATTTTAAATTATTCATTAAGCAAATAACGCGTGTAAATTATTTCCTTTAACCATATCCTTTACCAAAAATTCAACTAAATAATTCAAAGCATAAAACACCTGCTGATTGATTACGCAATGAACATAGTAAAAATTTAATAAATTGGAAAAAAAGGATAATTCCATTTAATTAAATACCAAAAGAAATCGTCTGTACTACAAATCACGCACTAACAAACAATAAATGAACGTTAAAACACACAGTACAAACTAACAACTAAAATTTGTTCTCTTAATTCCTTCTATATTGTGTTTAAAATTTAATGACGTCCTTGGTATTGAATAATGTGAAAACAAAACGTCATACTTATTCCTCGAAAATTTCGTTTTTTCGTTCTTGTATTTATAAAGAGAGTTTTTTTTTCTGAAAGAGCAACAATAGCAAACTAAACAATGGAAAATAATATAGAATGAAATCAATAAAATCCGCTTATCGGCCTATAATTAGCACATCCGTCCTTTTTTTTTTTTTTTTTTTTTTTTGTAATCTCTCTAAACAACAACGTCCTTAAAATGCCGTCATACTTAAACATCCATTTTAAAAGGTTTTCTCTCTATCTCTGTCACTCTTTCTATATACAATATAAAGCATTGTTATTGTTTTTATTTTTATTATTAACGGGTACATGTGTTTGTACAAATAAGTATACTCAAAATGGTTTTTTGTTATTGTTATTGTATGTACGTGCTTGCTGTTTTGTTTACAGTTATAAAACTATGACGTCAAAGTAAAAATTGAAAGTTTTTCATCTGATTGTAATATACACACACATGCAAAATCTACATTTTCACACACTTGCCAGCCAGAGTAGCTGGAGAAGAGAAGAGCAAGTGTGTACCACACTTAATTATGGGGGAGTGTATGCTAAAATATTTTCACAAATACTTGTACATACATTTACTCCCACTTATACACATACACGTAAACGTACACACAAAGTCTTTTGTGTTGAGCTTTGTTTTTGTTTGGTGTAGAAAAGTTTTTGTGCGTAGAAATGTCCTTGAACATGTATAAATTATCTCTACAGAGAGTTTGGTAAACAAAAAATAGAGAGGAAATTTTAAGTTAGAGAGGAAGAGTAATTGTTTTACAAGCATAAAAAGGACAATTAAATACGTAAAAAAAAAGAAAAGGAATGAAAGAAAATTTAGGAATTTAATACTTCAAATTTTACACATGTTAGAAAATTTGAATTTTTACTATATATATATACATTTTTGTAAATGTATACCCTCATATTCATAATCAATTTTTAAATTTATAAAAGATTTATAAAATATATTTTCCGTACAAAATTTGTTTTATAAATCTTTGATAAATTTAAATACCGATTATGAATAAGGCCTATATTGTTTAATGTAGAAATATCAAAAAAGATTTTAAGATTGATTTAAATTTGATTTACATAAATTTAATGACAAAGTTTTAAAACATGTCAAGCTTTTGTATAAATTATTATTTTGAAATAGATTTACTATGTGTGGTAAACCCAAAGCTGTGAATAATAAGCCGTTAATATATATATTTTTTTTAATTTCAAATATTGGTCACGTAATTAGCACATCCCACTCCTTTAATTGTCTTAGATTTAACTCAAAATAGGTTATAGTAAATTGTATACAATTAACTTTCAATAATGGCAAACATTTTGTATAAATCAAAGAAACTTTAATAAAATACATATAAAGGGTGTGATAAACACGTTAAAGGGTTTGTACATACCAGTGTCATAATCGTAGATGGATGTTAACCACAAATGCTGGTTGGCAAATGATGGTTTATTCAAATGTATAAAAGAAAAAATAAAACTAATCAAATCCAATTTATAATAAACAAAATTTGCATGTACTTATTAAAATAACACGATGCTTCCAAATCAAAGTTAATTAGTGTAGGTTGAGTACTGTGCCTCTCATTACTTTTTCTTAATTCTTCTAAAATCATCCAAATTAAGTTTATTTCGCTCACGTAACACAACTTTAATATTGACATTCAATGACAAATTGTATATAGCTTATGTTATTCAGAAAAAATCTGTTATTCTTTATTAATATTTAAATTGTAGTCATTTCAAACCAGGCTCGAATCCCTGGGGGTGAAAAAAGTTTAATTGGACTTTTATAACATTCGTATAATAACATTGACTCCAACATCGAAAGTTTAAAAAAATATTTATTTATAAAAAAGTTTTTTCGCTCACTTAATAAATCCTAATACAGGCATTTCTAAATAGATTTTAAAATTTGTTAAAGATATAAAAAGAAAATCTTTTGGTATTAAAATAACCTGAACATTGTTAAAGCATATGACAGTTTTGTTTATTATAATAAAAAATATATAAATTTTAACATATTTATCACGCCTCCTTTCAAAATTATGCAAAGTGGGCGTAGAAAATATTAACAAAAGTAAGCTTTTAGCTTTTATATATTTTTTTATATCGAAATTTGTGTGGTTTAGTAAAATAGTAAAAAATATTTACTAAAATTAAAGAAAATCTACCCAGTGTTCTTTATTTATTACGAAATTTCCCTAATCAAAGAAAGTACAGCTACTTTTGCAAATAAAAATCAAGAATATTTATTAACATAATGTCATTACAAACTCTTTTTTTTATACCCTTCACCTTCGTGGGAAGGATATATATAAGTTTGTCATTCCGTTTGTAATATCCACAATATAATTTTCCGACCCTATAAAGTATATATATTCTGGATCCTTAGAGATAGCGGATGTCCATATGTCTGTCTGTTGAAATCAATTTTCTGAAGACCCCAAATAACCTACAAACTTGATTCATACATCAATATATCGGGAATTCTTCCGACTGGGTTGCTATTTAAAATCGAGATAATCGGCCCATAAGTGGCTGAGATATAAGGAAAAAACCGGGACAACCTCGATGTTTGGCCTATTTTTGATCTATATCTGGATTACTAAGTCATTATTATAGACAATATGAATAACTAATGATAGATATTTCAAATTACATTGCAACGATCTATATAAGGCTATAGTAATTTAGACCTACAATGCGTCAAAATCGGGAAAAATATTTTTTAACCCGAATTTTTTTTTTTTTTTTTACCAAAAAACATTTTTTCACTAGTAAATTTAAAAAATTAAAATTAAAAAAAAAATTGAAAAAAAAATTATTGTTTTTTAAATTATGAAAAACAATTTTGAAAAAAAAAAATTTTTTTAAATTTTGAAAAAAAAAATTAATTTTGTTTACCCAAAAATATTTAAAACCTTTATTTTAAAGTATAATTTGGTGAAGGGTTTATAAGATTCGGCACAGCCGAATATAGCTCTCTTATTTGTTTTTAATTAATCGGCTCAAAAATGGAAAAATTTAGAAACTAATAGAAAAATGTTTTTGTTAGTAAATAAATACTTTTCGATTATTCATACAATACATTTCGTGTTTTAAACTTCAGAAGCTTGTGTTGAGCAGTTCTAGAATACAGTCCCGAACTAGAGATTTTACCCATCATTTAGGGTGACAACTAGTTACATAACTAGCTAAGTGACTAGTTATTTTAACACGTGCATGTCCCAAGCAGGGGGTCATTGACCATTTTTGGTTTCAATGAGACTGTCTGATAACTGGTCCAAAGTAGTAATAGTATTGGATTCAAATACTAGTTACATAGCTTCAGTTACCTTAGTAGCTACGCAACTGGTTACTTGATCAGCTACATAACTAGTTATTTTAACATGTATGGGGGCTCATTGACCTGAAATAGTAAATTAATAAAACCTTCCTCTAACAACTCAGCAATAGATTGTTTCCGGTAGGTAAAATAACTACTTTCTAAAATGCAGTACAAAAAGAAAACGTTTAAAGTGACTTCACTATAGTTTACTAAGAGACACTAAAGGGACTATTGACTTCACATGGGATATTAGTATACTTAAGCAGTGACTTCACTGTAGATACACTTAAGTAAAAATTGTCTTCACGTTAAATTACCTGTGATGTATAAAGTATCTAATAGTATTCTCTTTGTACTACAAAGAGCACATACGTGTCAAATGACCCAAAATATATAAATTGAAGTCAGCCAAGTGATAGGACATTAGTGACAATTACTTTCTATATGCTGGGTAATGAACACATGTTCTTTCTTTCTTCATATTGTTAAAAAGTTTCTACAATTTACTTAATTGTGTTAGACATTAACTTCGCAGTGTTTGCTGTCAGGGTTTAGTATGACACTTGTTGCCTTGTTGTGCTATATGAAAACATTTATAGGAATTAATAATACAATGATAATTAAAATAATTGAATATATAATTGGTCAATACACAAGGTCTCTTATCAGTCATATTGTCATAATGTCCTAATATATCACGACTCGGCGGCTCGGCTTAACCGACTCTTATGCATTCAGCTTTGGTCTCTGCTGGCTGGTTACGATATCACAATAAACATAGCGAACGGAATTCCGTAACTTCCAGTGATAATTTGTACAAATTATCAAGTACGCGAACACAACTAATATCTTTAAATGAATTTGTGTCATTCTTGATTAACAGGTTTTCTTACCTAGCCTACGAAAAGTAGCCTGCTACATCATAGAGATATTGGATGAATCATTGGTTGAAAAAGTTTAATTCTCATTTCAAAATTTTAAATTTTTCTACTGAAAATAGATTAAAAGTAAAAACCGAAGAACAATTGTTGGTTGAGGTTTCATTTTTAGGCCTTGAAAACCCGCGGTTTCGGTTTCCGTTCAAACCGAACTGGAAACTCTATTTTATACACATACTTTAAGTTACATATTCCGTAAGAAAATATTTTAATTACGATTTGCAGTAAAAATTTAAATAGATTTACATGAACTCTACTATTCATCCAATAACACGAATTGGTTGAAAATGTTGAATATTTTTACGAAATTTATTTAATTTGAGCTTAATTCACTAAAGCATTCACATTCATTCCATAAAACCGTTCTAAGGAAACTAATTCTTTAGCATTACACAAAGGCCTTTATTTGAATAGAATTGACCCATTGTTGAATTAATTCATTTTAAAATTCATTTAATCTCTGAATAGCTAAATTTTTGTTAAAATTAAAAACATTTTTTTTCATGTTTCATGATATGTTTTCTTTTTAATCATTTACAAAGTGAATCCGAAAAAAATTATGAATATGAATTAGAGAAAACATAAATGATTGTTTAATGAAGTAATTCTATCAAGAATGAATTCTGAAATGAGTGAACTCGCATTTGGTGAACTAAGAAATTAAGCCTATGAATTGATTGTTATTGAGTTTATTAATAGAATGGTTAGTTTACCAGAAAAAATGGCTATTCATAAATCAAATATTTCATTATTAATAAGGGGGTTAGTTTTCTAATAATAGTGTAATTCTTTATCAAAACTTTAAAAAATAAAGTTTCCTTTCATATTTCATGTAGAAGAATTCCGTAGTATAAATTTAATATCTACCATTATCTTACTATAACAACTGTTATATATATGACTGTGTTAGCCCTGCTAGTTATTAAAGTCATTACCCATTTCCTGCTTTCAAAACCCTTAAGAAGGAAGTATTTAAAAGTATTTATTAATCTAATACAACAATTTTCGTTTCAAGCTTCCTCTATATTATAAATAAACATTAAATAAATTAAATTTAAAACTCATAAAAATAGAATTATTATACTTACTACCTACCACATGAGAAAAAAAAAAAAAAAAAAACACTATAAAATAAAACAAACAAAACTAACAAAAAAAATTAGATGAAAATTTCTGTTATGCGGAATCGATTGAGACAAAAATAATTGTAAGAACAACGACATCAAACAATGCAACATTAAAATTGAACAACAATAGTAGCAGCAGCAGCAATAAATAATTGCACTGTATTTGTAAAGTAATTTATGCAGCATTATAAACAACAAAAACAACAGCATGTAATACAAAGACGCACTTGTTAGCAGCAGACAAACAACTACAAAAACACACACAACTTAAGGGAGGAGATTTTTGTTTGATATGCTTTTTTTTTGTCATGTATTTGTTAGGCAGTGAGGGGCATAGGAATGGCACAGAGAGTTTAATTCACAATTTGAGGAACTGATATTTTATAGAAAAAATAATGCTTAGTTTTCGCAACTAGTTCGATGAAACTTATTTCCAAAATTTTTAATCTTTAAAGCAATGGTCAGCACTCTTTGCCCCAGGGGTCGAACCTAATCGGTTATTTACTGGAAAACAAAGTTCATAAAAATGATCACATTAGAGAAAAATAGTGCTTAACTTGCTATTATATTCCATATTCTCTCTATGACAACCACTTCTTTATAAACCCATAAAAGCTACATTTGAAGCATTTATGGTTTCAAAAATGTTTATATACTGCTATTTTTCTACACCATCATGTTTGGTTTTCCAACAATTTGTTGTTTTGCATTGCATTGTGGTGCGTTCAATGGGCACTTTAAGATCTAATTGCTGCTGCTGCTGATTATGTTGTTGGTGTCGTTTTCTTGTTTAACGACAATAAGTTGTCAACATAAATTGCCTGAAAAAATCGATTTCGATTTGTTTTGTTTATTTTAATGGAAAGCGTCACACGGTTTTTAAAAGCATTTTACAACGCCTTATTCATTTGTCTATTGTACGCTACAAGTAAATGATGGATATGTAAGAAATGTTAAAGAATTAGTTCTTTAAATTGTGTGAAACAGTGAAAAAATCTTAGCCCGACATATTTTAAAAGAAATCGAATACAAACTTTTACAATGCTGTTCAATGTTGATCAATATTGATCATTTGCAATTTAAATTTCTTTTGTGAAAAGTGCTTTACTAAAGATTTTCAGTCATGTCGTGTTCTTCAAAACATGCCCGACATTTTTTTAACACATAAATATCACACCATAGTTCATATAAGAAGATTGAAAGAGTTTGTTCATGAAATATTGAATACAGTGAAAAAATATTGGGATTCATACAAAGTACTTTTTTGGTCCATTTTACTAAAAAAAATTTAGATTTACTTTATTTTAGCTTATTATAACTTAAAATTTTTTTTCTTTTGGAAATTGATATAAGTATCTTCTTGGTACTAATAATGTATTATTGTTTGAAAGAATTTTAAATTTCATTTTTCATAAAAAGTACTTTTTGGTAGTATTTACTTTAAATTTTAGTTTTTTATAAAAAAGTACCTTTTTGGTACTTTTGAATTTTTAATATTTTTATGTTTTTTAGTTGTCAAACATATTATTACTTATAATTTGTTTTTTTTTTTTTTTTGAAAATCGAAGTACTTTTTTGGTAATTTCCGAACTAACATGAATTTTGGAGTTTTCTTTGTATTATATATCATCTATTGGAAAGAATTTTAATTTAATTTTTCATAAAAAGTACTTTTTGGAAGTATTTATTTAAAATTTTTGTTTTTTTTTTATAAAAAAGTACCCTTTTGGTACTTTTTAATTTTTAACACTTTTATGTTTTTTAGTTGTCAATCATTTACTGCTTATAAAATTATTTTTTTTTTTTTTTTTTTTTTTTTTGGAAACTGAAATAAGTACTTTTTTGGTACTCTTTGAACTGACATTCATTTTGGAGATTTGATGTTCAAATCGTATAATGTAACAATGTTTGAAAGAATTTTAAATTTCACTTATAATAAAAAGTACTTTTTTGATAGATTTTACTTTTTTATAAAAAAAGTACCTTTTTGGTACTTTTGAATTTTTAATATTTTGATGTTCAAACATATCACTACTTATAATTTTTTTATTTTTTGGAAATTGAAATAAGTACTTTTTTGGTAATTTTCGAACTAACATGAATTTTGGAGTTTTCTTTGTATATGTTATCGATTGGAAAGAATTTTTAATTAAATTTTTCATAAAAAGTACTTTTTTTATAGTATTTACTTAAAATTTTAGTTTTTTTTTATAAAAAAGTACCTTTTTGGTACTTTTTAATTTTTAACACTTTTATGTTTTTTAGTTGTTAAACATATTAGTACTTATAAAATCATTTTTTTTTTTTGGAAATTAAAATAAGTACTTTTTTTGGTACTTTTTGAACTAACATGATTTTTGAAGATTTGATGTTGAAATCGTATAATGTATTATTGTTTGGAAAGAATTTTAAATTTCACTTTTCATATAAAGTACTTTTTTTGTAGTTTTTAACTTAAATTTTTATTTTTATAAAAAGTACTTTTTAGTAATGTTTGAATATTGGATACTTAAAGTTAAAATCAATGAAAACAAAAGCACCAGATATTATAAATACTTCATGATACATCACAACAATTCGGTGGTGAGATTGACACCGCTTAACTAATATTTGTTAAAGATGAGATATTTTTCTTGATGATATGAGAGTTGTCTATCTATGACCATTGATATATGAACATTTGATCAAGTTCGGGAAAGTCTAACTTTTTTAACACTCAATGGTATAAACAGTCAATGGTCATATTTAAGACTTTTGGCCGCAGTTGGGAAACAAAGTTGAACACAAATTCCACACTGAACATTTATGAATTTAAAAATGTTGTTACAAAAATTTCCTCTTAGGTCCAAAGATGATTGTATCCCTGTAGCGTTTGTAAAAGTCGTCTTATATTATTTTAATGCTTTAGTTTATTTATGTTTTCACTTCTTTCTTTTCGTCTCTAACTGTTACTTTTAGACAATTTGTCTGCCAATTTTTTCGTAAATCTCTAATTGTTTGGAAAGTGTTGCTCATTTTGCCTATAAATACTTATAAGTACGAGTACAGGTACTAATGTGTAAATCGTCAACAAAATTTGTTCCGAAATACTTACTAAAGTATTTTTAAACACATTGATTAGTTTACAATAGCAAGAAGAAAAAAGACAAACAAAAAGCATTAAAATTAAATTGTTTGCAGTTTAGAAAAGGCGGCAAGCGTTTTTGTTGAACCAACACAACCAATGACCCAGGTTGGCCTTAAAGAATGCGGAGATGAAATTCTGAAATTTTTGTTAGAATTTTGGTGAAAACAATTTAAGTAAAAAACAAAATAAAATCAAGAGACTAGTAAGTAGGAATATACGAAAAAATAAATATTTGTTAGGGAATTCTTAAAATTATTTTAAATTTTAAATAAATTTAAATTTTCATTTCATAATTTTTAACTTTCTTTTGCTATAAACCTTGTAAGGATTTGAACAAAATATAGCTAAACACCTCCCACATAAATGGTTTGTTTTACGACTGGTACAAATGATCAACCTACTCAAATAAAATCTACTTAATAAAACAACAAACTTTAAAACTTTTTTTCTATAAAGGACAACATAAATCAAAAAAAAAAAAAACAACCTAGCCAACAATGAACTCATCACAATTTTAAATGATTTACTCTATATGGAATATATCAAATATAAGAAAATATTGAACAAAAAAAGATACTGAAAAATTGTTACTATCCATTGCGTTATTGTTCATATATATAATGCATACAACGACCTTGAAACTACGCAAATACACACACAAATTTATAACAACGATTTTTTTTTATATACATATATCTAATATACATATGTATTTGTGTGTAGACTTTTTTTTAAATTAATGTGTATCAGGCGACCCCGACCTACGATGTATTATATATGACGTCACTTCTGGGGGTAAATACAAAAGCGCATGTTTCATATTTCTGTATTGAGTATGAAACTGAATATCAAGCGTAAAAGAAAATACAGAAAAATGTATACTGAAATGAAAAGTAATTTTGCGATTTGTTGAAGAACCCAATAGGAAATATGGCAAATGAGGACTTTTCCAACAATGCGACAAGTGTTATAGCAAACATTATCAGTAATTGTCATTAATGTCTGATCAAATGTCTGACTACAATTTATGTATTTTAGATAATTTTACACGTATGTGCTCTTTGTAGTATAGGGAGAAGTCATGTGGTTACTTTATATATCCTAGGTAATCTATCTTGAAGACACTTATCACTATAGTGTCTATATGGAAAAAAACTTGGAAAACCACTCAGCGTGGGTTATAGGTCTTGCTGAGTACATTACAAATTGTGTGTAAAAATTTCAGAAACACCCTCAAATTCAGAAGTTATTCAAAAAAAAAAAACCGTTTTCAGTGATGTTCGTCAATTTATCGACCTGTAACTCAGTCAGTTTTAGTCCGACTTTAAATTTTTTAACGGGTTTGGAAAGAAAACTGATTAAGCTTTAAAATGAAGTACTGATACATTTTTAAGTTATAAATATTATTTTTGTTATGAATATCTAAAAAAAAACAAAATTTATCAACTTTTTTGATTTTAGTCGCTATTCATTGCTTATTTTGATATGAAGGCTTATAAAAATGTATACTAATGTATAAAGGAAATTTAGTTCTTAACATCTTTTCATCAACATCTTTTTTAGCGCATATGAATTAAAAAAAGTAAAAAAAATATTTGTACAATTTTTAATTTACAAAGTAAATTTATTCGATTTTTTTCAAAAAAAGTTTAATAACTTTTGCAAATATAAACCGATTTTAACAAGTAATGTCTCATTTTTGTCTATATAAAACTGTTTTTAAAATACTTTGCAAAAAAAATAGGTTTTCATAGAAAAAAATTAAAATAACTCTTGCTGAATTTGAAAAATTACAAAAAAAAAAAATAAAACATAAAGCGAAACTTTTTATAAAAACTTACAGAAATTTTATAAAAGCTTAATTCTTTGCCTATCCACAATTGTTTAAAATTTTAAAATCGGTTTAAAAATGTGTGAGTTAGACGTACTAAAGTGCTACGACCTACCCTAAAACAGTTTTTTCAAAATAACTCAAAATTTTGAGGGTGTTTCAAAATCTTTGAAAACGGCTTTAGTATGTCCTTACCTAGGCCTACAATCCCCATTAGGTCGCTTTTCAAATTCTGATAAATTTTTTTATTTTGTAGCAGAGTGTAATCTAGAGTGTAGTCACTTTAAACGCTTATTTTAGCCACCATTCATAATATTGCTTTTGTCATTCCATTTGTAACATTGAAATATTGGTTGTAGAAACAAAAAGTATGTATATATATCCTGGGTCCTCATTAAATATTAATACGATCTAGCTATGTCCAGCCGTTTGACTGTTGAAAACACGATAGGGCTCAAACGAAAGGAGCTTGGTGGCAGAAAATTTGCAAAAACTGCACAATATCGTTCCATGATTTAATCTAGCCCCCATTACAAATGTCTCTACAGAATACTGTTTGAGCAGTCATAAATGTGTTGATTAAGTATGCAGCAATCTTGATACAATTTTGCAAACATTAGTTCTAATTACTCTGAAATTATACTGTAAAGTATGCTGAAAATTGAGCAACATTTGTCCCTAGTCTCGATACAAGGTCCCCCTCAGAAAATGACTTGAACATTAATAATTGTCTTATAATAATTTATATCGTGATAAAATTGGACATAAACAAGTTTTATAATAATCTAAATCTTTCTACCAACTTTTGTGAGGAACGGTCCATAATTGATCCCAGCTCCCATAGAACCCCTATATCAGAGAAATACTGATGCTTGGTATACAAGAATATACCTGTTTAGTACTCCACTTTTTTGTGAGTAATTCGTACAAACTGGTTTTATACAAATTCTGTTGATACATGAGATCGCATGTAACTTAGCGTGAAGCCAATTGTCACTTTAGTGTCTCTAAGTAACATAAACCTTTATTTTGTACTGAACTTTAGAAAGTATTTATTTTACCCAGCAGAAGTTTTATATTGGAGAGATATCAAAGAAGCAATCGGTTATAGAACTGTCTATGAGATGTTTTATTAACTTACTATTTGAGGTCAATGAGCCCCCATACATGTTAAAATAACTAGCTATGTAGCTGATGAAATAACCAGTTAGGTAGCTGGTAAGGTAACTGACTCCATGTAACCGGTATGTGAATCCAGTGCGAAGAGTACTTTGTACTAGTTATGAGACAGCTATGAGACAATTGACCCCTGCTTAGGACTTACAAGTCTTAAAATAACTAGTCACGTAACTAGCTGTCACCCTAAGCGATAGGTAAAATCACTATTTCGGTACTCCAAAAACTACTGGGAGATCATTGTTAATTGTAGCAAATTCTTAATATGTATGAAAAAAAACAAAATTTTGGAGAATTTTGTTAAAAACATATTTTAAAATTTTTTTATTTTTGACACGAACGATACGACGCAATGTGGGGAAATTCGGTTAAAAGTGAAAATAAATATGTATGTTTCTTGAAGTTCATAAAATTTCCCAAGGCTACAAAAGAGGTGCAGTGTTGAGGTTAAGTTTTTTATTTGGACTTTAGAGATCAATGAGAGGAGGCGAATACTCAAGGCCACATAGTGGGCTACCTCGGGTATATTAAACATTGAAAATGATGCCATATCTGTTATTTATTCTCACTGAGCTATTGAAGATTATTGTGTAAACAACAAAGTTTTAATTTGCTTCGAAAATGTTGAACTTTTTGCCAACAAAACGTCGTATGTGGGAAGTTACTTCTTTAATTTTAAAAATGTGCCGCTGAAGCACACCGATTGCTCACAAAAGCTTATGGTGAATATATTTCATCGGTTTCAATGTGCAAGAGATAGTTTGTGCGGTTCAGAAGTGGTGATATTGTCACGGAAGACGAAGATCGCTCAGGCCAGCCAAAAAAGTTTGAAGACCAAGAATTGCAGGCATTACTCCATGAATATTGTTGTCAAACTCAACAAGAGCTTGCAAAATCATTGGGAGCTACTCAGTCAGCAGTTTAGTAATGTTTGCAAGCAGCGGGATTCATCCAAAAGCGGGTAAATTGGATACCAAACGAATTGAACGCTATAAAATAAAATCATTTTTGCATCAAATCATTACTTGCTATGAAAAATTGATTCATTACGATAACCCGAAGCGTAGGAGATCGTATGTGAAGCCCGTCCAACCTGACGAATCGACACCAAAGCCAAAAATCTATGGCGCTAAGGTATTTCTATGTATTTGGTAAGAGGCAAATTGTCCTATCTTTTACAGGCAGCGGAAATCTGACCAGACCATCACAGGGAATCTTTACCGAACGAAACGAACGTTTGAAGCGAGTATTGCTCGAAAAACGCCCAGAATGTGCGGCCAGACATGAAACCGTAATGTTCCATTATGACAACACTCGGACACATGTTGCAAATACCTGTTAAAAGTATTTAGAATGAAGTGGTTGGGAAGTTTTGCCTCACCCGAATTATAGTCCAGACTGTGTCCCATCCGACTACTATTTGTTCCGATCGATGCAGAACGTTATCTTTGGGATACGCTTCACATTGGAACAGTGCACCTGATATTGGCTTGATTCCTTCTTGGCCTCAAAAGATGAGCAGTTCTTTTGACTCGAAATCCATATGTTGCCAGAAAGATGGGAAAAGGTTTTGCAAAATATAGAGTATATAGGGGCATACAAAAAAGTTTTGCATTTTTTGAAAACAGCTATGCGATTATAGGATATTTCGCTTAAAGTTGAAATTTACTTTAAAAAAAATATGTCTACTTTAAAAGGCTCTGGACGTCGCAGTAACACAACTTTTGAAAAAATGCGCATAACTTTTAACTGAGTAAAGATTTGTAAACAGTTATTTTGTATGAATACTGGTTGTTAATAAAATATATAACAATTGGAAAAGGGTTGGATCCGCAAACCAGCAAAAAAACAGACTAAGGTAGGAAAAAAAGCTTATTAACAACCAAAAGTGTAAAATGTTGTTATGTAGATTAGAAACTACTTACATTTTATCTCCAAGAATTACATTTGTTTACTAAGAATTTTACTTTATAATCTTAAGCCAACAAATAAATATTAATGAAAAAACATTTTTTTTAGCACTAACTTGTTCATTCACACAATTCATAATTTGACAAAAAAAAAAAAAAACCATCAATCAAAATTTTTTCGCACCGAGAATGAAACGCTAGACATAAACACCAGATCCATAATAAACTACAAAGTATTTTGTAAATCTGTTTTTTTTTTTTTTTTTGTTAAAAAAAAACTTAATTTTTTTAAAACAAATTTGTTACTACAAGAAGCTGTAAAACATGTTATAACATGAACACATACATAATTGAAATCAATAAAAATTAAATATTTTTTTGTTCTCTCTT
This sequence comes from Calliphora vomitoria, assembly GCA_942486065.2. Taxonomy (NCBI): domain Eukaryota; kingdom Metazoa; phylum Arthropoda; class Insecta; order Diptera; family Calliphoridae; genus Calliphora; species Calliphora vomitoria. Next base: position 107,054,776 of record OW818030.2, on the reverse strand, counting down.
AACATAATTTTTAAAGAAGATAATTATGATGAAAATTCCATACAGAAATCAACATGAGGTTGATGATCGTCATCTTGATAGCAACTGAAAATCTACAGCAAAAACAAAAAAGATGTGGAACAACCGCAAATTATTACAAAAAAAAAACTGCATTTTAAACAATGCAAAAAAAAAATAAAATAGTTGTGTATGAACATTTTACCGCCACAAAAACATTGTTTCTTGACACTTATAGACAATTTTTAACCATGTTGCATGTTGCATTTACTTGTATTTGTCCGCATTTGCTTTGTCTAAATTGTCTTGTATGTTAAACATCTTGATTTTTGTGTTGTATTTTTTTTTTTAGAAAGACAAACTGTTTTTCCAATCAAACAAATTCTTAGAGATTACAATTATTTTGTGTGTTTTCGTAACACTTGTCTTGAGATCTTCTTCAAACACCAGTTGTCTTAAAATTTAATATAATAAAATTATAGACAATCACCATTAACAATCCGCCCCAAACATCCTTGAGTGTTGAAATGTTTAGAAATACCAAAAATTAAAAAAAAAAAAAAAACATTCATAGACTACTGAAATCAAAGAAATAGGGTTGTTGCTAGGCATATCAGACAGTTGGGGAATACTCTACAAAAAACAAATTCTAACGTATTCTAATATTTTGCTGAAATCAGTATGGTAAAAATCTATACTTAACCAGCTGAGAAAATTGTTTCCCAAGTTGGTATACTTCTTACCCATACAGCCCACTGTGCACAACGAAGATATTTTGAAAAAAAAAAAAATTTAAATAATTCTGTTATTTCTAAACCTATTTTCCTATTTTATTAAAACTTACCATGGCTATAGAAGAGGTACTGCTGAGCTTATGTTTGTATGTTGAAATCAACTTTCCGTAGCCCCCAAATAACTTACAAAACATAATTGATACATCAATATATCGGGAATTCTTTCGGCTCCGTCGCTATTTAAAATCGATTAAATCGGCCTACAAATGGCTGAGATATAAGGAAAAAACCGAAACAACCTCGAGTTTGGCCTATTTTTGAACTATATCTGGATTACTAAGTCATTAATATAGACAATATGGTTATCTAATGATAGATATTTCAAATTCCAACGATGTATATAAGGATATAGTAATTTGGACCTACAATGGGTCAAAATCGGGAAAAATATTTTTCAACCCGAATTTTTTTTTACCAAAAAAATTTGTTTGGCATACATTTTTTTTCACTAATAAATTTAAAAAAAAAAAAAAATTTTAGAAAATTAAAAAAAAATTTAAAAAAAAATTTGGAAAAAATACAATTTCAATCGATGGAGTCAAATCTCTTTCCGTCGAGACATTTCTTCAGGTTTGGAAATAAGAAATAGTCAATCGGGGCTAAATCCGGAGAATAGCACTAAAGAGGGAGCCTAATTCATGGATTTTTACCATGGAAACTGTAGATGTGTGTAGCCCTTTTGTGCACTTGATTGTGAGTAAACGCGGCAGTCATCTTGCGGAAAGCTTTCTCATACCCAAGTGATCATTCAAAATTGAAACCACTGAGCCTTGTGAGATGTCTATGGCTTCCGCAATATCTCATACTTTCAATTAACGATCGGCCTACACCATATTGCGATTTTTTTTTAATTGTTTCGCGTGTAAAGACCTCAACTGGGGGTTCAGAGCGTTCGGCATTTTCCGTGCTTGTACGGCAACAACGAAATTTAGTAAACCACTTTTTTATCATTGAAATTGATGGTTCAGAGTATTTATCAAGTTTAGCCTTTATTTGAATGATGATATTTTTACGCAAAAAATAATGTTTACTGAGCAGACGAAATTCACTTTTTCCAATTTCTCCTCAAGTCAATGGCTGTCAAACACAAACTAGATGACGCAGCTTATTCAAATTTTGACAGGAGTCAACTGACAGATACTTGTTGACAGAAGCATTATTGCCCTTTCAGTTAAGAGCCGGGAAATTAAAAAAGTCGTGAACCTATTGACCCTCGCTCGTATAAAGTGTAACAAAACTATAATTCAGTTGTATGACACTAAACTCAAGGCTGGAATTACATTTTCTTTCAACTTGAATTCCAGCAAAAATATTTATTGGGGACTGACTCCTTAAAATTACTGTTTTCTTATATTAAAGAGCAGTTTATAAGATTCTTTATAAATTCTAAATGTTACCAACTTATTACCCAACCAATTTAGGCCCTCATCCCCTATAGCCAAGAATATAACTAAATATTACGCAAAAACTATATTTATGTATATCCGAGCAAGTTTTGTGTTTTATTTTTTTTTTATTTTGATGCACATTTTTTTATTCAATTTCCCATAAATCTTTGTAAATTTTATGATTTTGCTTTTTTCTGCACATTATTTTTATATTTGATTTTAGAAAAGTTGTATGGCCAACATTAAATCTTTGGAGAATTTTTAGAAGTTAAGTGTTTTTAAACTGTATAATTATTTTTTAACAGTTTTTTTTTTTTTTTTTTTTTTTTTTTTGTTTTAAGAAATAAAATTTTGATTAAAACTACCAAAAAACCACAAAAAACTTCAATGTCTTCTGTTTTTTTCAACACAAACTAAACATCACCATGTTTGAAATTAAACAAATAAAACTTTTTCAAATAAAAAAAAAAAACTAACAATTTCCACAATTAGATGAAGCTGCATCTTGAAAAAAAAAAAAACATATATAAAAAACAATCCAAAGAAGACGCCACACATTTATACATTTTTAAATTAAAGATTAAACATTTTACAAGCATATTATAAATTCTTGTCAACATTCTTTGTTTAAAAGCATCATCAAATGACAAGCATCAATTAATTTTCATTTAACGAGTCTTAAATATCTACAATTACACATCAAAACGTTTGACTATTTACACACTGTACTCGTTACAACCAATGAGTACAAAACATTCATACATACTCGTAGTAGTTACTTTAAGACATGTTCAGCTATTCAACTATTCATGTTTGTTTCATTTCAAAGTTAACCTGTCCAAATGGTTTATATTACTCATAATTTATTACAAATCCATAAATACAATTTCCTAACTATACCAATATATATTTATAAAAAACTAAAAAATAAAGATTAAATAATTACTAGAAATATTAGTGCGCACGAGCAATGTTAGTTTTAATTACATTTTTACTGTTTGATAATATTTAAGTGACAATACATTCGAACTTTATGAAAAAATTTAAAATGTTTGCCATGTTTTCTTAACAATTTTGAATTAGATATGAATTTCAGTAAGGCAATAATGCTATACATTCTAGCTGACCTTTTTGCAGTTAGTGACCACATTGAGACCTTTGAAATACCTGTCATTTGATATACATATTTGGTCAATTCACAAGGTCTCTTATCAGTCATATTGTCATAATGTCCTAATATATCACGACTCGGCGGCTCGGCTTAACCGACTCTTAGGTATTCGTCATTGGTCTCTGCTGGTTTGTTATGATAACACAATAAACATAGCATAGAAAGTCGTATTATTTTATTTTATTTTTTGCTTGAAAAGCAATAGAAACCATTGTGAAATATTTTGACATTATGACATGATAGGAAACCTTGTGAATTGACCAATTGTGTCACAAACATTCCCAAAAATTTAGGAAGTCGTAGCTTTTTGAGCGCCAATTCTAGAGCGATTTTGCTGATTTTCAATTCAAAATTCTCCAACGTATATCTAATATATTGCTACAAGATGTTAGAAAGAGAGGGAGGTTGTGTCAAAAACTCCATGCCTTTTTGAATGAAATACTGGTTCTTGGATACAAAATTATTTAATTTTTCAACATTTTCACCTTTGAGCTCTATTCAATGGTTCTCTAATTTGTTTATACCTATCAAAAAAATAAGATTTGTCGAGGTCGTCAAAATATGTAGGTAATTTTTGTGAGATGATTTCATCGTTGGAGCCAATCTCTTTCCGCCGAGACATTTCTTCAGTCACTCGGGGCAAATCCGGAGAATATGGTATCCTAATTCATGGATTTTATATAAACCGATATAAGTTGACATAATATTCGGTATTGATTGTTTCAATGTCGATTATACCGCGTGCATTACAAAAATCGGTCGCCATGACTTTATTGGCAAAAATTCTTATATATTGCGGTGGAACAACGCCAAAAACTCCAGCGTGGTTGTCACACGAGTGTGATTGTGTTCGATTGTGATCAAACAGGGCACCCAGCTTTTTTATTCCCAAGTCATCATTCAAAATTGAAACCACTGAGCCTCTCACACTTTCAATGACTGATCGACCAACACGGTCTCGTGATTTTTTTTTTTTTCAATTGTTTCGGTTGTATATAACTGAACTGGGCGTCCAGAACGTTCGGCATCTTCCGTGCTGTTAGGGCCACAACGAAATGCTGTAAACCACTTTTTTACAATTGAAATTTATAGTACACAGTTCCCATAGTATTTATCAAGCTTATCATTTATTTGAGTGATGGTTTTTTTCACTTTTTTCCAATATCTCCTCAAGTCACAAGGTAGTCTGCTATTAATAGCTGTCAATCACAAACTAAATTTCGCAGCTTGTTCAAAAAGAATTTCAACACAAATAAGGACTGAGATCGAAAAATTCTTAACACACTTTTTTCATTAAACCTTTTAATCCAAGTATTATTTGATTTTTTTTTTATCAAGTTACCTTTGTAAAGCATGTCAGTTATTATGTTTAATATCAATTATGTTCATTTGTTGTTAATCTGATTAAAATGAGTGACCAGAAAAAAGTGCGCACAAAAATTATTACATATTTTCAACAAACCCCAACTTCGACCTACAAAAAGTTGGCCAAACAATCAAAGGTCTGCCGTCATACTGCTTCCAATGTTATTAAACAGTATCGAGAGAACTTGTCCGTTGATAGAAAACCTGTTTCATGTAGAAGGAATGGTCCACATGATGTTTCTAAAGCCAATAAATGGAAAGCATTTTCAAAAGAGCTCCCAACACATCCGGTAGGAAAGCAGTCCGGTTAGCTCAGTACTCGGACTATTTGGTACGAAAAGTTAAAGCCAATGCAAGTTTAAAAACATATAAGGCTCAAAAAGTTCCTGAGAGGACTCGGCTAAAAATTTAGAGGCCAAAGACAGAGCACGGAAATTTAAGTCAAATTTTATACAAAAATATACCTGCTGCATAATGTATGACAAAACGTATGTTCTGGAAAATTTTTCGCGGCTTTCGGGTCAATATTTTTATGTTGTTGATGATCGAGGGAATGTTGTAGGAAAGTTTAGGAGCCAAAAGCAGAAAATAATCCAAAAAAGTTCTTGGTATGGCAAACAATATGCAGTTGCGGCAAAAGAAGCCAAACATTTCATAAAACCTCTTAATGTGTCCACTTATTTTTTGCCTGATTTGGCATCCTGTCACCATGGCAAGCAAGGCATTGAGTGGTACAAAAACAATAATGTGTTATTTTTATCAAGAGAGGTAAATTCTCCAAACTGCCTGGAGCTAAGGCCAGTGGAAAGATATTGGGATCTTGTTAAAAGAGAATTGTAGAGTACAAAAAAGGTGTCCAAAAGTGTGATAGATTTTAAATGGAGAACAAAGTGACAGAAAGCTCAATAAAAACCTTAATGGAAGGGTTTCCGGAAAAGGTTCATAAATTCATTGTTTAGAACTATAAAAAAAATATTGTTTTTGTAAATTGTAACAATAATTTCAATCAAATAAAAAAAATCAAAACTGTAAGTTTATATATGTTAAGAATTTTTCGATTTCAATCCTTATATCTTAAATTAAAAGAGATAGCTAACTCATGTAAGCGTAGATATTTTCAAGTATTATCTAAATATATAAATTTCTTGACATTCGGATATGAACTGCCCGAGGTGAGCCAAATGTAGATGGGCTCTACATAACAAATCAACTTAAAAACACCTCAGCACTGCACACATAGTGAAATTTCATTAAGTTATTTTCAAATTATTTCCAAAATAAAAAATTTTTAAATCTCTGTGCGGCGAACAATTAAATCACGAACAGCAGCTTATATTATTTATGACACAACACAACAATTTGCTAATGTAACACATGACAGTGTTCCTGATATGACATAACAAAGAATAGCAACACTTCTAACCACTTACAGTGATAATATCTTAATAAACAATATATTCAATATTCGTTTTTTCAAAACGATAATTTGAGATCGTTTACATAATCTGTTAAATGTTTATAGTTGTACTATTAAAATTGTACAGTAAGATTGTAATACTACGACTTAGTTTGGATTTAATGTAGGTTATTATTGTTCTTTATTTACTACCGAATTTCACGGGTTAATATGTTTGCTCTACATAATGTTTGAAACTATTCTCAAACATGTTTGTAGCTTCTTAATTTTATATATATTGTTTCACTGTCTATACCGTTAATTTGTATTAATATTCTAAATATGAATATAAATTTTATAAAACAAGAAATTTTGAAAAAAATAACAAAAAAAAAAACTTAATTAATTCAAGGTCATTTATTATGCAAGAGACAAAGAAATTTTTTAGTTTTATTCACAACAAAAAACTTTTTAAACTTATTTTTTTATTATAAATATTATGTAGGCTATAAATTTCAAGTTATTGCTTCATTAAACTGTTAGAAACTTAAATTATTAACATATTTGGTCTATTCACAAGGTCTCTTATCAGTCATATTGTCATAATGTTCTAATATTTCACGACTCGGCGGCTGGGCTTAACCGAGTCTTAGGCATTCGGCGTTGGTGTATGCTGGTTGGTTACGATAACACAATAAACATAGCATAGAAAGTAGTATTATTTTAGGACATTTTTTGCTTGAAAAACAAAGAAACACCATTGTTAAATATTAGGACATTATGACAATATGATATTATAAGAGAGCTTGTGAATTAACCAATTGTATATTTCACTGTAATTACAACTACGGCCAATACATTAATGGTATCCAGTTTGGAGAGTATCTTTCCTTAAATGCACAAATTACCCTTATCTCTTAAAACTGTGATCTCATTTATCTTTCGAGATCATAAAATATCTAATTATTATACCCATCATCAAAAAAAAAAAAAAAAATGGGGGATATATTGATTTTGTCATTCCATTTGTAACATATCGAAATATAGGTCCTAGAACCAAAAAGTATATATCCTGGGTCTTCATAAGATTCTTAAATGATCTAGATATGTCTGTCCGTCTGTCCTGTCTATTGATAACACGATTGGGTCCAAACGAAAGCATCTAGCTGTCTGCAGTTTTCCATAAATAGTGTCTGTTGACAATATTTGTTTGCTACTGAAAATGGGCAATAATGGTCCATGTTAACCTAGCCCCCATACAAATTTTTCCCCGGAATACTGTTTGAGCAGTCATAAATATGATGATTATGCTGCTATCCTGATAAAATTTTGGAAAAATTAGTTCAACTTAAGCCATTTAAAGTTTTAAGAAATTAATCACTGTATCAAATTCTGTACAGTTCGGACCACAACTGATTCAAGTCCCCATAGAAGACCAAAACTACATATTGATGCTGGGTATACAAGATTCGGCACATCCGAATATAACACTCTTACACAGACAAAACAGATTCGTAGTAGCAACCGAATGATTCGGTTGCACACACATCATTTTTCGGTTCCAACAACATGAAGTCAGTTGATAGAGAAGAATTTCGGTTAAAGCAACCAAATTTTGTAAAATTTGGTCACTAAGGCAGAATCATTCGATTGTCTATAAATTCGGTTGCTTCTACGAATATATTTGCTCTGTGTACTTGTTATTTTTAATTACTTTTTAAACAAACAAATATTTTATTTTCGGAAATCCCCAAATAGGGGCCAATTGAGATAAAAATATCGTTTTCAATGTCTACTTATATCAATTTAAGGCTATAACAACTGCAAACAAACAAAATTCAAATAAAATTGAAATATTCTATTGAAATGCAAATTCTTGCAAACATCTCAAGTTTGTTGAATTTTATTTCTATTTTTTATATCTACAAACAAGTATAAATTATTATGTCATTTATTTGAAAAGATATGTAGTATTAACACAAATTTAGTGCAGTTTACCTATAAAAAAAATTAATAAACTCAAATTTTTATTTGAAAAAAAATAAAAAAAAAAAAAATACTAAAATCAGCTAGTTTTAGTTCTAAACAAGTTCTTGAAAAAGGATTTACTGCTTCAAAAAAAAAAAAAAAAAAATTAACACTTTTTCTAAACGTGTATATTTGGTGACTCTGAGTAAAAGTATAAAATTTCTATCCATAATAAAATTTTGTATTATTTCGAGACAAGTCTTGGGATGCTGCATTTTAAATTAAAAATGTATGAATTTTTTTTTTTTTTTTTTTAAATACTTGTTTCTCAGTTTTATTCTTTCGTTTGTTCGTTGGTCTGTCTATACGTGGTTCATTCATTCAATTATTTATGACTCGTTAGAAAATCATAAATTTGTATTAATTTCTTATACTTTTTTATATTATTTTGTATCTTTAATTAACTGGTTTTCTCTAGAGTGCGATCTGGCAAATAGATTTTTTTTTTTTTTAATTAAACATTGATAAATGCGGACTTTAGTGCAGCATCTATGTTGCAAATTTGAATACCTAGACACTTCCGTTAATTCTGAGGGAAATTCCAGTTTTTATTTGATCAGTAAGGGAATTGTTTTATAAACCTTTGATAAACATTTTCTACACAGATTACACAGATACGAAACAGATGACACTTCTCAAAAAAGTATTATCGAACCGTATGTTTATGTCTCTACAACCACTTATCAATGTTAAGGGTTTGCAGAGCGAGAGAAAAAATACTATATTCAATAGGCGAAGAGTGTGATATATATTAGTCCCTCTTTCCAAACCACTACCATTTTGACATTTTTTTTTTTGTTTGTTTTCTTTTGCCATATTACTGGAACCAGCTGATTCATATCTGTGTAATCTGTGCTTTTCTACATTGTTTTTACAATTATATGTCAAATTTTAAAATGTGAATATGTTGTAAACTAAAGGGATTTAAATAGTTAATTCCGAACTTGGACGGCTATAGCGTTCAACATCACGTGCAAATTATAAAATTGTTTTATCGAAATGTGTGTTCTATTCGGGCAATGTGTGTTCTATTCGGGCGCGCAGACTTCAACCATTTTACGGTGAGGCCCTTTTATGGATTAGTGGGCACAAAACTTTCACAGTTTGGTGTGGATTTTGGGTTGACCGATGATGCCGGTCCATACTTCTTTGAGAACAACGATGGCCAGACCATCAACGTCAACGCCGAACTCTATAGGTCGATGATTATCAACTTCCTTTGGCCTGAATTGGATGATATGGACACCAACAACATGACGGCGTTACGTGCCACACAGCTCATGCCACATTGGACATTATGTACGAGGCATTCGAGGGCATGATTACCTTGCGTGGAGGTGATTATCTCGCGTGGAAATGGACACCGAGATCATGCGATATGACCCCTTTAGACATTTTCTTGTGAGATAGCTCGATGATTATGAGCATGCTTTGGCCTGAATTGGATGATATGGACACCAAAGATAGGACGGCGCTTCGTGCCACATTGGAGATTATGTACGAGTGATTCGAGGGCATGGTTATCTCGCGTGGAGATGATATGAACTGGCCACCGAGATCGTGCGATTTGACCCCGTTAGATTTTTTCTTATGAGATTTTCTTAAGTCACAGTTCTATGCGAAAAAGTCATAAACCACAAAGGCCCTCACAGCCATCATAACCCATGCCATCGGTTAAATTCAGCCAGATTTATGCCCCATAGTAATGAAAAATATGACATTTCCGATGGGAACCACTCAGTGCAGACGCATTAACATTTTTACGATGTTATATTTCATACACAATGGCAACGATAGGATTTTCAAACGAATACAAACTTGGGATAAATCTCATTTTATTTAAAAATAGGAAGCGCTTAATGAAAGACCCTTTAGAAAAGACAATAGTGCAATCTTAAAGCTAGTATCGAAAACAGAAAATTGAATAGAGCTACTCTGTGGGCCTATTTACACCGCCCACATATTAATATTAAACATTTAAACTTGACTGTACCTCTTCTATAACCAGGGGAAGTTTAATTAAAATCGGACTACGCGTTTGGAAATTACACATTTAATTCCACTGTTATCAAAATTTCTCCTCTGTGTTGCAGCTTAAGTGTTGTGCATTACTATGCCAACTGACACACATGACATATGTTGTGTAAAATAATTTCATGTCATTTGTATTGTTTTTGTTATGCTATGAAAATAGAAGCAAATTGTTGAGTTTTGTCCTGAAAAATACAAGCTATTGTTTCAGTTTTCAAGTTCAATAGCATTAGAAAGGGAATTGGAAAGATGGTACTTTATGGTCAGCTCATAATTGCCAGCTAATCTATCAGATGACATTATCACACTACTTCTAAGTAATTGAGAGGGCATATACAATTCATTACCAAGTATGTTAATCAGTAATGACAGGTCATTAACCACTTTTTGCTGCTAACCATATTTTTTTTAAATATTTCTCTAAAATTTTATACAATTTTCCCAACATTAAAAACGATAAATGGCTAATGGTTTCTAAGACAAACAAAAACTCAAAAACACAAATAAATTCTTAAGAATTAAAACAAGTGTTTAAAGATTTTCAACAATATTTTAAACCAAAAAAAACACAATCAAAGCTTTTATATATTGCTAGGTAAATTTGTAGTTAATTGTATTTAAATGTAAACTAAAAGAAAACCATTTGTTTAAAGCTAAATTTAAAACGTCTTTAGTAAGTAAAACTAAAACTGATCAACCAAATCAAACTTGTTACACGAAAAGCTCAAACACATTACAACAAAACCACTAAAACTGAATTGAAGTTAGACGGACAGACAGACAGTTAGATATATAGATAGAAAGACAGTCATTCAGTCAGTTAGTGGGTCGTACGTGTACCGATATTCTTGTACAAAGTGTAGTGAGATGATGGTCACGTTATTTGTGGACGTTTTATTGATCTTTTTTTTTTGTTTTTTTCTTGGAATAACAATGTTAATTTTATTATTTACATTATTTTATTATTATTATTATTTTTATATGGATTTTTTTTCTATTTCTCCAAGTCATGTATTTAAATTCGTAGTACTTTACTTACTTACTTGTTGTTTTGATACATGTATGAACGAACCACTCAAGGTCTTCTTTAATGGCAGTGATGTTACATTTGCATGGATATTTTTTTTTTTTTTTTTTGTAGTTTTTAATATTCATTTATTTGATTTTTCCATTTTTCAAAAATGCTAGTACATGTAGTGAGAAGAACTTAGAAGTTTGAAAATCAAATTGAAGTTTAATTATAAAAGTTTGTGATGCAGGTAGTTGGGTTTGAAATTAGTAAATATAGTCGGGGGAAATCTTGGAAATTTTATAAGATCTCAAAACAATATGAAACGATATATTTAAGATTAATTAAAGATCATTTGACCTAGAAAAATACCCATTCATAATTGGTTTTATGACATGGCATTACTGATTAACATACTTTGTAATGACTACTACATACCTTCTTTATTACTGAAAAGTTTTGTAATCGCTGGCTTATAATTTGTCTTAAAAATACCTTCAACAGGAATTGTGGTGAATTAAAATACAAAGGTATTTTTTGGGCCCGCTTTTAGTAAAGGGTGATTCATTCTGAGGTTTGATTTTCAATATGCTTCTTTTTACACATCAAACTGCTGTGTAATTTTTATTCAGTATCGTTTGGCAAATCATCATAGAAAAAGTCACACCACAACAGCTTCTCCAAATTGTTCAGCTGTATTACGAAAATCAGCGTTCTGTATCAACCTACTGAAACCACTATTGCTAAAACCATTCGCAAATTTGAGTCCCAGTTTACATTAGTGGGCTGATGAGCAACCCAAAGAGTAACAAGAGATACCATTGGTTTAAGGGCTGGTGGTATCATTGGTCCATATTTCTTCAAAAATGAGGAAAATCAAAATGTCACCGTTAATGTTAACGGACTATGTGCTTCCAACAATTCAAGCATATGGTCTCGGTGAGCTCTGGTTCCAACACGGTGGTGCTACGAGCCATACAGCACGTGAAGCAATTAACTTGTTCAGATGTCATTTTGGTGAGCACTTAATTTCACGTTTTGCTACGGTAAAACATGCCTTTGGACTATTTTCTCATTGGATATGTAAAATCTGAGGTCTTCAGGAATAAGCCAAAAACCCAACTAAAAACATTTTGTTTTGTTTTTGCAAAAAAACTTCCATGAATTTTATAATTATTAAAAACCTTTTACATTTTTGAAAACAACACACAATTGCCTATACTTTGATAGATAATATGTATATCTCTTCCACTAGACTCATTAATGACTTCAAAATACACAACTCTTCGTAATTAGCTTCATCTAGAAATTTTCTTGCATGCCTGGTAATGCAGTGGTCGATAGTGCAGTGCCCAAAAATTCAAATTTCCATTAGTTTGACTAGTGGAACAGATAAGATAGACATATTATATAACAAATTTTTAATATTTAAAAAATTCATGGAAGACTTCTTGCAAAAACAAAGCAAAAATATTTCAGTTGAGTTTTTGTGCAAATTTTTTTATTCTAATAAATTTATGTATAATATCCCCTTCCATTATTTAAGTTACTCTTTTAGTTTGTATAAAGTACTTTTAAAATAAATATTTCCATACTCCTAGCAGTGTGAACGTTAAAACTTATGACTTAATTCTATGACTATAACCAATTGTTGACTAATATGGTTAGATCTTTACGAGCATAACTTACTCATAAAAAAGTATTTGCATTTTGGCTATTTGAGAGGAGAAAAAAAAACCATGAATTTTTATTAAACCAATTTGGTTGAAATAAAAATCTATAAAAAGTTTTATTTTAACTATTTTGCACATTTTAAGAGTGGGACATTTATGGTTGTGTTTGCATATTTTATGAAAACAATTAAGAGCTAATGAGGCATTACGAATACTAGAAATGTTGGTATTATTTAAAAGTTTCATTAAAAAAAAAAACTAGTTGGAGTGCACAATAAGTAATAATAACTATAAGAAAAGGATTTATTAATCATTAGAAGATCATCTCTAAATAAAATATCATATTTAATTTGTAGGTTAAGACTAGACTGTGCAAGATCTGGGCTATAAATCGGGAGAGGCAAAACTTCTCAACCACTTTTTTCTAAATAGTTTTTAACAGGTATTGCAACATGTGAGCATTGGTCTGGCCAATGTATCTATTTTTCATCACAAGTAATGATTCGGTGCAAAAATGATTTTCTTTTATAGCGTTCAAGCAGCATTTCAGACATACAAAATCGTCTTTAATTCGTATGGTACTCAATTTCCCTGCTTTTGGATGAATCCTGCAGCTTGCAAATGTTTTGAAAGTGCTGCTTGAGTAGCTCCTAATGATTTTGCGAGCTCTTCTGGAGTTTTATAATAATTTTTTTTGTCTTGGACCAGCACTCAGGGATCACCCCTACTAATGCAAAGTATTGTGTTGTGTTGGAACTATAGAAATAGGTTATGGGAGAGAGGATAGAGGGAGTAGTGTTTGTGGGCATTTGATTTGAATCTTCCTATATTGAAAGTGATAGGAAAGACTTTATTCAGGAGGAAGCTTATTCTACATACGGATAGTACGGCTAAAGAACGAATTTTGTGCGATCCACTGTCCAGTAGATAACGAATTGATGAGCCCTTGCCGAAAAACGTGTGTTGCCTAAAAAACTACGGGTTTCTGGAACAAGTTCCCTAATTTCAGCAGAGCACATACCATTGTAGTATCGGTAGAACAATGTGAAACACAACCCACATTGCGACAATGTTCAGGTGAGTCAAGCTGAATACCCTACTGTCACCGATAAGCACCTTCGCGCTCTCCTGTCAAGTAACTCCAAAATAGACTTTGAGGCACCGGCCCACACATGAGAGTTGTATTAAATTTTTGGTCGAATATAAATGGTGTAAATAGTAAGAAGATCAGAAGGAGTGAAGTATGTCTTACACCGTTTTAGAAAACCAAGGCACTTGAATGTTTCTTTCGACACTCGATAAATGTGTTTTGTCCGGCGGACATCGCACTGAATACTTATGCCTAGAACATCAAGAGCTTTTGATTACTTAATATTTACACCACCCATAAAAACAGATAAAGCAACATCATCTGTCGTGCGTTTGTGTGTTAACATACAACATTGAGTCTTGCGTGTATTGAAATCGACTCTATTCGCACAACCCCATGCGGAGATTGTCACAAGATCTTGGTTAAGCGTATCATTCATGTTTTGCCTCATTGCCCCAATGTCCCACAGGCTTAGCCTTTAAATTAATGAATATGAATGGCACATGTTGCTGTCATCTGCAAAAGAGTAGATAGGGTTGGAAGTTGGACGTAGAAGTTCATTTATAATGATAAGAAATAGAATAGGAGAAAGGACGGAGCCTTGCGGTACCACTGAATTAATCTTGAACTCGTTTGATGAGATTCCATCTATAACTCGTATAGTGCGGTCTCTGAGAAAGCTCGATATAGAGAAGTTATTACCGACACCAAAAGCATTAAATTTTGCTAAAAGCGCAATATCTAAAGTTACTTTCGCCAAAACGGTATATGGAACGACACCATTTTTCCGATAGAAAAGCTAGTAAGTCTCACAAATTGCTATTGGCCGATCATTTTCATGGTTTTTAGCCTCTCTCTTTTTAGGAATTGGAATTACATTAGCAACCTTCCAACATACAGGAAATTTGCCGGCACGGTATAAAGTGCCATAAACAATATGAATGATATAAAATCATATTGAAGAGAACATTCATATCAGAACACACATGATATTAAACTATGAAAAACAAGTGCTTTTCCCGTTGTTTATGTATGAAAAACAAACTAAAATTTACTCGAATTTAGTATGACATTGTCTTAGTATGTCATGCCTTGCTGGTTTAAAGAGTACCACATGACTAGACAATGTTTCGTGTGACACTTGTGGTCATGTTAAACAATACAGAAGGTCTTTTACACAAATATTTTAATTTCTTTACATGGACATGTTCAAACACTTAAAATTTTACTTTAAATTTATTTTCCAAATCTATAACAATATCACTTCCTTTTGTATTTTAATTGTTACCAACCGCTCTCCAAACAAGTTCTTTTTATAGTTATTATATTTAAATTTAATTTTTATTTCAAACACTTTTTTATTATAAACCAATTTTTTACCATAACTTTAAAAAATATTCCACAACAAATAAATAAGTCTTATCATTAGATATATAAAATAACTGTCTGCAGACTTATTGGTTTTAAAGCATAAATCAAATTCCCGACGAAAAACACGAAAAAAAATTAATTAACATCAAGCTTATGACGATTAATACAAATATTTCAATTAAAACAAACAAGAGTTTAAAAATAACAAATATTTAATAAACTGGAAAACAAGCAAACAATAACTGATATTAATAAAAAGTAACAATTAATGATTAAATAAAAACTCTTCACTTAAAATTCCATTGCAATTTAAATTTGCTTAATACCAGTATTATTTCGTTAATACTACTTAATAACAATTTTATTAAACAAACAATATTATTAAATTAAAGAATCCGTTAAATTGTGCTAATAATTGTTATTAACATCAG
This sequence comes from Calliphora vomitoria, assembly GCA_942486065.2. NCBI lineage: Eukaryota > Metazoa > Arthropoda > Insecta > Diptera > Calliphoridae > Calliphora > Calliphora vomitoria. The sequence goes on along the minus strand of OW818030.2, from coordinate 107,039,032 downwards.
CAGCAACAACAAACAAAAATAAAATACAATTAATTAAACAATTTAATGACAACAAATTATTAATATATATATTTTTTTTTTTTTTTTTGGTTTTTTGAAAAAGCTTTAAGTTTCAAAGCTAGAGAGAAGAAGATATGATGGTTTTAAGAAATCTCAACAAAATTGTCATAAGTTAATAAAGAAATATTTATAAAAACCTTAGAATTGTGTAATAATTTACAGTTAAGCCTCGAAAAACGGTTTAAAATTAAATAACAATTTTGAAATTTAAGAAAATATTGAATAATGAAGCAAAGTAAACCCTAAAGATCATTTCAATTACTGGCACATTGTAACCATTTAAACAACAGTTATTATTGCTTTAATGCTAAACTTTTCATTCTTATAGTAAAATAACAAATTAATCAACATTTTAGGATTTGAAAATCCTGAAAAGATTTTGAAATTTCAGTTCTCATTTTCAAATCTTTAAACCCCGTTTATAAACCCCTCTATATACATGTATTTTTATACATTTAGTACCAGTGCTCGTACTAGAAAAACCACATTGTGTATTCTCACTCAGCATGATGAGTGCTAAATTTCATATTTCTAGGTCCATTATTATAGAAAAAACTAACATTATGAGAAATAAAGGTACGACTAGTCACCATTTATGGATTCTAACTAATTCAGGAGCATGTGTGATATTGATTTTATATTCATTATTACAAAATATTCCAAAAGTATCATTGCAAAAATACAATTTGAAGAACGAAAAAGTACCATCAGTTCTCCTTTTTTAGTACCTTAATACAATTTAGTCCCCTATCCATGCTTCTCTCTTTACTCAGTAGCATATTAGCCAACTATAAGTGTATATAAATTAAAATTATTGAATATATAAAAAAGTACCATTAGAAGAAAAAGTACCAATTTTCATTTTCCCTCCAAATTTTTGTGATAAAAGACTCAAATCTGTATTTATAAGTACAAGAAAAAATTTTTTTAAAAAAATACTAAAACTAATGAAGCTAGCTCTAAAAATCCAATTTAATCTGAATTTGTGCAAAAAATAAGTGGACAGATGTGTGGTACTTTTTAATTTTTGTAATTTTAAGAGGATAAAACGGGTGAAACCTGAGTTTTTGTACTTTTTTGTATTCCATATACCAGAGACTAAATTTAAATGGAATTGTAGTTCTTCTAAAAAATTTCAGATTGATTTTAGCATTTTTTTAAATTTTAAACGTAAAACAGGTCAAATTGTTTCCCCTTTTTGGTACTTTTTTTTACAAAAATATTTTTTATGTACATTATTACAAATTTAAACAAATGTTTATTGTAATGCCACTCCATTATTAAAGAATTAATAAAGAAACATGTTTTTTCTACGGAGGGACAAATACTTTAGCAAAATGGGTCAATTATGCATTATGCGGTACTTTTTGAAACATAAGGGTTCCTGGACTAATTTTCCTTGCTAATTAGAAAGAAATGTAAATTTCTTTAGCGTAGTAGCACACGCCGGGTATCTGCTAGTTTGGAATAAAATATATTTTTCCGTATTTATCCGTTAACGATTAAAATTTGTAAAAAGTACCAAATTCATACTTGGTATTTGTTGAAAAGTAAATAAGTAATTCGATTTAAACAAGTAAGAGTGCTCTATTCGGCTATGCCGAATCTTATATACCCTTCACCTTTGTTGTGGATGCGTTAATTGCCCACTTTCAGCGTATAGCACCCTAAATACTTCAAAAAAACTTTTAAAAATTTTACATATAATTGCTGATGAACAGATTATAAACGAAAAGACAATCTTATATATACCCTTCTCTTAAAGGGTATAAAAACAACGAAACACCAAAAAAAAAATACGCAAAACAATGAAACCAACACACATCCAAACATACGTTTTGTTGCTTTTTTGTCAAAACATGCAGTAAATTGTATTTTTTAGATGAAATTTTCAGAGGTTGTCTCGAATTTTTGTTCATATCTCCGTTATTTATGGACGGATTTTGCTGATTTAAATAGAAAACTTCTCGAAAGCATGTCTGACAGAATTATTGAAGATTTGGATCTCGAAGATATCTGATTTCAACACACATATGGACAGACAGACGGACATGACTTAATAGACTCCGCTATCTATAAGGATCCAGAATATATATACTTTATAGGGTCGGAAAATTATATTGTTGAAATTACAAACGGAATGACAAACTCATATATACCCTTCTATTGTTATATTGTTTTAAAAGTTACATAGGTTACCCGTTTTCTCCGGTAAAGGGTATAAATTTCAAAAAAGTACCAAAAACCTCTATATTAGTTTGGAAAAATTTACCCGTTTAAACCTTCTTAGTGGATATACATAATGAGAAGGGAATCTATAGTACAAATTTTATGTCTCTACCGTTTGCGTTTGTTCTGAGAGATATTAATGTGCTGTTTTTGTAATACAAGCGAGTACTTTGACTGGAAATTATACATGTGTTTTTTTATTGTAACAACAACAAAATACATGTGAAATTTCCACTCAAAGTACTCGCTTGTATTACAAAAACAGCACATAAATCTGTTTGTCACTCAGTAACGTTACTCTTTTGTATTTAAAATTATAAATACATATCTATATAACTAGATATGTATTTATAATTTTAACTTTTTTTTCTTTAATAAACATTATATTTTAATTAGTATTAATGCATTATGTCAACAATTAATTTTAAAATAATACAACAACAACATTTATTTATATGTTAAAAAAATAAATAAATTTTGTATAAAACTAAAGAATATTTTCATAAATAATGGCGCTTTAAAAGTGCGAAAAATTAACAATACCACTGTAACATACAATTACAAAACAGAGAATTATTACAAGATTTAAAACCAACAACAACAGCAACAACATACTCATTTATTAACGGCATTATGACACACACACATACACACTAACATACATTAACTACCCTGCAGTTTTGGGAGCCCCATTGAAGGTCCAAATTACTATAGCCTTATATACATCGTTACAATGGACTTTGAAATGTATATCATTAGATATCCATATTGTCTATATTAATGACTTAGTAATCCAGATATACATATATCAAAAATAGACCAAAAATCGAGATTGTCCCGGTTTTTTCCTTATATCTCAGCCATTTGTTAGCCGATTTTCTGGATTTTAAATAGCGACCGAGCTGGAAGAATTCCAGATATATTTATGTATCAATTATGTTTGTAAGTTTTTTTGGGGGCTACGTAAAGTTGATTTCAACATACAAACGGACAGACGGACATGGCTATAACGACTTCGCTATCTATAACGATCCAGAATATATATACTTTATAGGGTCGCAAATGAAAAATGTAGAAATTACAAACGGAATGACAAACTTATATATACCCTTGCCACACAAGGTGAAGGGTATAAATATGTATACCAAAATCTGCTAAAACTTTATTTCTTTTTTTGGCAAAAAATATTCCAGATTATTTCAGATTACAAAATGACGCTATGAGATCATCCACACTTTAATATATTACTACTGGTGGGTAAAATAACTACTTTATAAAGTGCAGTACACAAAACGTTGAAAGTGACTACTCTCTAGATTACTTAGAGACACTAAAGTGACAATTTACTTCACGCTAGATAATCTGACATATATAAATTAAGCAATTGTCTTATTTTTGTATTACAAAGACCAACACAATGTCTAATGATCAAAAAATATATAAATTCGGGACTGCCAAGTAATTAGACATTAGTAAAAACTGATACATTGATTACTTTGACTATGAATGGAACCAAACTTTGACTACATATAGACCTACGATTGAAGCCAAACTTTGACTACATACAGACATAGGATTGAAGCTAATGATTCAAACTAAACTTTGACTATGAATGTAGCCAAACTTTGACTACATATAGACCTACGATTAAAGCCAAACTTTGACTACATATAGACTTACGCTTGAAGTTAATGATTGAAGCAAAACTTTGACTATGAATGAAGCTAAACTTGACTATGAATGAAGCCAAACTTGGACTACATACAGACTTAATGGTTGAAGCTAAATTTTGACTATGAATGATGCCAAACTTTGACTACATATAAATCTACGATTAAAGCCAAACTTTGACTACATACAGTCTACTTTATAAAGTGCAGTACACAAAACGTTGAAAGTGACTACTCTCTAGATTACTCAGAGACACTAAAAAGACTTCACTAAGAGACTTCACGCTAGATTATCTGACATATATAAATTAACCAATTGTCTTATTTTTGTATTACAAAGAGCAACACAATGTCTAATGATCCAAATATATATAAATTCGGAACAGCCAAGTAATTAGACATTAGTAAAAAGTGATACATTGATTACTTGTAAAACAGCTGGGTTCATACAATATGACTGAGTATGTATGAGGAGTAAAGTATGATGACAACACAAATCGTGTTCGATCTAAAGTTAATCGTACTTAATGCCTGGCAGCAACAGCATTTGTTATCGCATCATTAATACGTACATACAAGTTGTTACTCGCATGTGCACACACCAGTGCCAACTGCTAAAGATCTAAGATTCAATTGTAGTTGCTCATCGCATTGTCTGCTGAACAACAAATAAACATTCTTTATGTGAACCACTTGTTGCTGGTGTTATGGATGGTGTGCTGCTTGCTGCTGATTATGATGTGATGTTGTTTGTATGATATGGCCAGCAACATTGTATTTTATGGTCGTATACATTTGTTTTAATTCCTCCTCATTTACACACTTGTACGTGTAGGAGAGAGAGAGTGTGTGGTGTGTAAATGATTGTTTACTTGTTGCAATGTATATAGAATTATAGATAAATAAATGTTTATTTGTTTAAACAAATATTATTTTAGGAAAACAAAGAAATAAATAAATGTTTTGTGTCTGCATTTAAAAGGTGACGAATGGGATATACCCAAGCAATATATTTGTTGTACTTGCAAATAAGTCGTTAACATTTTAAGTTTGTCCATAGGTTTGTAACATATATATATATATACACATCACATTACATAATTTAGCCAGACAATGAGTACCCATGGAAGTCAGTGCTTTTTTTATATGATGTGTCATTGTTAAATTTGTGTTCTTTCTTCGTGATATGTCCAGCTTGACTTGACAATGTTTGAGCGCGACACTTGTCGCCGTATTAAACAAATCAAAATTTACCCACATTTAGTCTAAATATTCTTCGATACAATGTTATGAATATTTTCAAAAACATACTATCACCTAATGTAAAGCTCTCGCAAGAATAAAAAAAAAAAATATTTTTTTTTGTTAAACCGGTTTAAACAAATAAGAAATTCTGCAAAATTAGCAACAATATCAAATTAATGATGACAATTCAAATATGCAATCAACACTTTTAAACACACTTAGTTGTTGGAAGTAGCGACGATCGAATGACCGATGGATCATGCTATTGACCATATTCGATTTTACTTTTACTCTTATCTTAGAATGTGGAAGAGGAAAAAAAAATTTAAACTTAAGTATGCACATAATGTAAACTTATTAGAGGTATTTGCGTAAGAAAATATTAAAAACAGGTTTTTATCTTTGACGTGAACACATTTCTAGACACTTCTCAATGTAATTTCTCCAACATGGGTTAATGAGAACAGATAACCCAGAAATATAGCTGATTAACATACTTTTCAATAATGACTACTATATGACATGGGAATTTCTTAGAAGTTGTTTAGCAATACTTGTTTTTTGATGAGATGTTTTACTTATTTGTTAGGTAGCTGCATGAGTGTATTCGATTCTAAACTAACAATAATATGTACATAACTCACAATGTCTACAGAAACTAAAACTGGTGCTACAACTGTCACACCGAATACTGTCAAGTCATGTGGTGGTCATCAAACATACCCAGCATGTCATAGCGAGGCAATATCGAATACAAATCAAGTAAATTGTATTATCTTTTTCCAGACTGTTTGCTAATACATGAACATAGTAAACTAACTAAAATATAGACGTTTTAATTGAAGCATAATTTGTGCATAACAATTACTAAAACTAAAATTAGGAATAGCAGCTAGTATTCTTTATGACACAGCACAACCATTTGGTAGCGCTACAATAAAATTGAAGCTAATGATTGAAGCTAAACTTATACTATGAATTAAGTCAAACTTTGACGACATATAGACCTATGATTGAAGCTAAACTTAGACTAAGAATGAAGCCAAACTTTGACTACGTTTGAAGCTAATGCTTAAAGCTAAGCTTTGACTATGAACGAAGCCACATTTTGAATACATATAGATCTTTGATGGAAGCTAAACTTTGACTAAGAATGAAGCCAAGCTTTGACTACATATAGAGCTACGCTTGAAGCTAGTGATTGAAGCCAAACTTTGACTATGAACTAAGCCAAACTTTAACGACATATAGACCTATGATTGAAGGTAAACTCTGGTTAAGAATGAATCCAAACTTTAACTGCATATAGACCTACGCTTGAAGCTAAACTTTGTCTATGAATGAAGCCACATTTTGAATACATATAGATCTATGATGGAACCTAAACTTGGACTATGAATGAACCCAAACGTTGACTACATACAGATTTACGATTGAGGCCAAACTTTGACTACATATAGACCTACGATTGAAGCCAAACTTTGACTATATATAGACATACGATTGAAACTAAACTTTAACCATGAATGAAGCCAAACTTTGACTACATACAGACCTGGTGATTGAAGCCAAAATTTGACTACAGACCTACGAGCTAATGATTGAAACTAAACTTTGACTATGAATGGATCTAAACTTTGACTACATTCAAACCTACGATTGAAGACAAACTTTGACTACATACTGATTGAAACTAAACTTTGACTATGAATGAAGCCAAACTTTGACTACATACATACCTAATGATTGAAGCTAAATTTTGACTATGATTGAAGCCAAACTTTGACTACATACAGACGTACGATAAAAGGCAAACTTTGACTACATACAGACCTATAAATGAAGCTAATGATGGAAGCTACTTTGACTAAGAATGAAGCCAAACTTTGACTACATATAGACCTACGCTTGAAGCTAATGATTGAAGCAAAACTTTGACTATGAATAAAGCTAAACTTTACTATGAATGAAGCCAAACATTGACTACATATACACCTACGATTGACGCTAAACTTTGACTATGAATGAAGCCGAACTTTGACTACATATAGACCTACGATTGATGCCAAACTTTTACTATATAAAGGTCTTCAATTGAAGCAAAACTTTGACTACGTAAGAATCTGCAATTGAGGCCAAACTTTGATTATATAAAGATCGTTAATTAAAACCAAACTTTGACTACATGAAGTCTTATCCACTACCATAAGGACCTGAAATATATAAACTTTAAGAGGTTTTATATTTTCTTTATTATTGCAAACATTTGCAATATAGCAAGATTCATAAATTCTGTCATGAATTCATTTATCGTTAAATTCTAAATTATTGTAGTTAGAATGTGTCATTTGGCTGTAATAGATACATGGAAACATTTATATGTAAATATTACATATGTATATGACTTTATAAAAGTACTTATGTATAAAGTTGGTTAAAATAATAAAAAACGCAATTGATTATACGCTGCTAATTGCATTTTATTGTTTATGTTTCATTAATTTAATGTAAATAATAAAAAAACTTACATAAAGTAGCTAAATGTATGAATGAATTATGGGCAGTATGGAATTTTATATGAAAAATTAAATAATTATTCATACTAAATTAGAGAAAACAGCATAAGAAGCAACATATTTATATATTAAGATACTAAAGGCAATTTCTTAGTATTGTATTATGCAGTAATTTTCTAATTTTGAATTGTTATAGTAATTTCTTCTTAAATCCAATTAAAATTATCTTAAATTGCTTTAATTTACCGTTTATAAAATAAATTATTATTTTAAACGCTAATAATTGGAAAACACAGGCAAAAAAAAAACTACAAAATACACCTTGAGAATAAAGTTTAACCTGTGAACTTCAGACACACCTACAAAAGAAAAAAAAAACAAACCATTTAAAACAATTTGTTCGGTTAATTTGAAACCCAAAAAAATAAAAAACAATTCATTGATTTTATTTGAGTTGATTTAGTGATGGCAATCTGCTTAACCCTAAAGTGCAATTTGTTTAACTTTTTTTTTTTATATGTAGAACATCATTAGCAGGGCTGGGAGTTAAACATAAATAAATCAGTTAAACATAAACATTGATCATTAAAATAAGTTTATAACTTACTGTGTGTTGTTATCATTGAACTTTAAAGTCTGGCAAAACTTTAAACGAGCAAGAAAAAATAAAAGAAGGCAGGGTGACAGACACCCCTGATATGAAAACAAAACGAAACGAAATTGAAAAAATCTCCCACCGTCTTTAAACAGTTGAATGAATATTTGAAACAATGCAAAAAAATGTATATAAAACATTTGAAAACATTAGATGAATGAATCAATTGCATGTTTAGTTTTTAAGTTTTTTTTTTCTTGTACAAGATCATATTTAAAGAAATGATTTATGTTTTTTTGGCGAGATTTTTTTTGTCGTGTTTTTAATAAAGTAGAGTTTTAGCCAGGAATGAGATATAATCTGCTTTTAAAACAAATATATATGTATGTACGTAGATACAGTAAATGGTAATGTATTAAAAACGGATATAAAATAACACTGCGCATCAAAATTAACATATTTTTTTTTACAAAAAACTTTTTTCTTGGCAAGAAATTTTCTATCGAAAATTTTAGTATTTTCATAAAACATAAAGAAAAGTGTGTCTTTTCAATAGAAATTCTCTATAAAGTGTCTTTGCAAAAGAAGTTTTCTATAGAAAACTAGTCTCTTTACAAGAGAAGTTTTCTATAGAAAACTAGTCTCTTTGCAAGAGAAGTTTTCTATAGAAAACTAGTCTCTTTGCAAGAGAAGTTTTCTATAGAAAACTAGTATCTTTGCAAGAGAAGTTTTCTAAAGAAAACTAGTCTCTTTGCAAGAGAAGTTTTCTATAGAAAACTAGTCTCTTTGCAAGAGAATTTTTCTATAGAAACCTAGTATCTTGTGAAGAGAAATTTTCTATAAAAAACTAGTTTCTTGTGAAGAGAAATTTTCCATAGAAAACTAGTCTCTTGTGAAGAAAATTTTTCTATAGAAAACAAGTCTTTTGTAAAAAGAAATTTTCTATAGAAAACTAGACTCTTGCGAAGAGAAATTTTCTATAGAAAAACAAGACTTTTGTGAAAAAAAATTGTCTATAGAAAACTTTTCTCTTGTGAAGAGAAGTTTTCTATACAAAACTAGTCTATTGTAAAGAGAAGTTATTTGTTAACCAGTGTAAGTGCAATACAAAAAAAAGTACAAAACAAAACGTTATTGAAAATAAATCAAACTAACAGATGAACAATAAGAACCTTGTTGAACATTTAACACGAGTATGGTTTATGGTGTATTTTTTATTCTTATTTTTCAGTTTTGTTTTAATTTAGTGTTTAGCTATTTTTTTTTTTTCCAAATCATAACGATTTTGTAGCCGTTGTTTTAATAATCATTTAATATAATTTTTCAATGCATTTCTAAACAGTCATCGATTGGCGAATTTGGTTTTTTGTTTGTATTTGTAAAACAAAATCGCTTTAAATCGCTTCGACAGCTTAAAACACCAAATAAACAAACAACAAAAAGAAACAACCAACTTACACACCTTATTTGTTAGTTAATCAATAAATCTGTGGAATTATGGTGCAAGTTTTTTTATAATTTTTTTGTTTTTTTTTACGTCTTCTGCTTTTATCTTTGTATATCTGTAAGATTATGGCTTTGCCATTGTTTTATATTTATATTATTGTATAATATTTGAATTTGATTTTTTGTTTTGTATTAATAAGTTTTATTACTGAGGGATATTTGTGATTTGCTTAGCGGTTTTTTTTTGGATTTGTAGAAAACTAGAAATAATAAGTTGTCAATCATCGTAATTGATTAAATCACGATGGCACAGTGGGCCTTTGGGGTTAGGGAAATTATTTAATAAATTACTTATGTTTTGACACAAGAAATCATCGTGTTGTGAATGACATTTGTTTGAAAATAATAATTATTAAAATTAGTTGTTGGATACTATAATGATTGAGTAAATTACAATGATAAAGGCATGCTAGAGGAATATGTATAGTATAGGATTTAAACATAATTGTTTTATTGCAAATCAATTATATGCAACTGACAATCCTGCTACTTGAGTGTCTCCTCTATGTATGAGATATTTTCTATAGAAAACAAGACTTAAAGTATGAGATGTTTTCTAGATGAATTTTCTATAGAAAAGTAGTCTTTAACAAGAGAAATTTTCTATAGAAAACTGTTCTCTTGGCCAGAAAACTGGTCTATAGAAAACTTGACTCTTGGTAAGAGAAATTATTTATAGAAAACTTGGCTATTTACAAACTAAATTTCTATAGAAACCTGGTCTCTTTGCAAGATAAATTTTTTATAGAAAACTAGTTTCTTCGCAAGAGAAATGTTCTATAGAAATGTGGTTTCTTTGCAAGATAAATTTTCTATTAAAAACAAGTTTCTTGGCAAGAGAAATATTCTATAGAATGCATGTTTACAGTAACCATTTCAAGATTTTTAAAAGCTTTTTAACAATATTATAGCCACAGTAACTATTAACATGATTGTGGTAACCATAATATGGTTAACTTACGATTCACATGATTGTATCAATCATATATATGATTACAGTAAACAAGTATATGTTTATGACAACCATTGTTTTGATGAATCTTTATATCATAATATGTTGTTCTCAGATTGTTGCGGGCAACATAATATGGTAAAACCTCAATAATAAAAATGGTTGTCACAAACATATACTTGTTTGCTGTATCCATATATATGATTGATGCAATCATGTGAATCGTAAGTTAACCATATATATGATTGATGCAGTCGTGTTAATCTTAAGTTAACCATATTATGGTTACCACAATCATGTACATAGTTACTGTGACTATAATATTATTAAAAAGCTTTTAAAAATGTGGAAATGGTTACTGTAAATATGCACAGCTATATTTTTTCTCTGCGTATAGTCTGTTTGCTACAAACATTTTCTATAGAAAACTATTATCTATGAAACAATAATTTTCTATAGAAATCTTGACTCTTGGGAAGAGAAATTTTTTCTTTCAAATCCATGCAATATAAAATCCTCCCTTACTCACACGTTCGACTTGGAGCCATCAGTGAAGATCTCAGTGGTCGCATGGCCGAAGATCCTCTGACCTGTAGTATCTCAGGACATCGAGAGCAACGATCTTAGCCAACAATTACAAATTTGGAGTGTGTCCAATAAATTGTTAAAAGTTTCTCTAATATCAGTTCTAATTTATTGAAAGCTTCCATATAGAAAGGGCACTCATTATATGTTTAACAGACCCAGAAAAGCTTACAAGTGATTGTTTATTTTAGTTTTGTTCACACATTCAAAACTCCAACTCTTAGTCACCTACAACAACTCTGCAGCAAGACAATCTCTAGCAGAATTCAATGATATGTATTGTATTTTTTCCCTCCATACAATCGATATTTCAATCTCATCACTTGTGCACCAATTGTCCATCCATCAAAATGACATCAAATTGCCAAGAAGATAAAACAAAAATTAAAAAGAAAAAAAAAAAACAAACTACCAGCTACAGAAAAACTAAAAGTGAATTGTGTGAATAAAACTTCAAAAGAGGTGCTGCTGCATGCAGCATGATCATGATCAAGAAAACAACTCGAACTCGTATCAATGATTCGATGGTTAGTTCAATGGTGCACAGGCAGGCAGGCACCTTTCAACAAAGCTCTAGTTTAGTATGTAGATTTGTTTAGCTAGTTTAAGTATATTTTTTTTCCCAAGTTTTACTATTTTGTTGTTGTTTTTGTTTTGGTAAGCAACAAACGATCATCATCAATCTACATTGATGTGTAAATGTAGACTAAGTCAATCGTTTGTCTTTCAGTATTTGTCTGTTGGTTTGTCTAACTGTCTGTCCATTTTTTGTTTAAAATACATTAACTAAAGCAAAAAATCTAACCATCTTGCTGTTTGCCTCTTAGTTAGTTTTTTTGTCTATCTTTTGTTGGATGATGTTTGTAAAGCACGATTTTATGCTGACCTTGCAACGCTATTTTAACGTTTAACTTGGCAAAGAAATGCGTTGCAAATTAGATGATTCGTTTAGTTTTATTTTTATTTTTTTTTTTTTCGCCAACATCATCTTTATTGCTTGGCGTAATAAAATCAAGTATTCTTGGTAATTAAGAAAAATACAAAATAAAGATCTAAAAAATTATTACCAATTTTTAATAATGACCATTATTAATAAGCCTATAAATTGAAACTAATGGAAAACATGGTAAATTACCACACATTCATTTAATGAATTTATCATTGAGTTGAATAAAACTTAACTTTTTGCTCTAAAGCCTTCAAGTAGTATTTAGTACAAACAAAACAAAATTATGACTTTTGATAAATGTTTGCAGTTTGACAATCGTAATACTTAGCATTAGTCCCATTTGTAAAGTTTAACTCTTATTATAAAGATTTTTTAAACTTTTTTGTTTCTCCTATATATTTTAACAAATGATGACCATGTTACTAATGACAGGATTACATGATTTCTGTTTCGTTTATAGTTATTCCTCTAGACATTTTGACATTAAATGGCATTACAATAGTTTGTCTTCAGTGTTTTTTTTTTTTTTGTGATATTTTTTCTTCGGTAGTACTTGAACAATCCCACCATCTGTCAAAAGTTATCTACTAAATACTTTTCTTTATTTTGTGCTGGATTTTCCCTTTTTTGGTAAAAAATTAGTTTCAATATTTTTTTTGGTTGGTTTCATTTCTTTGTAGTATCTGTAGTTGTAGTTGGTTTGCATACACAATTAAATTGAAATGACAGAAATTTATGAGAGGGCTTGTTTGTTAAGACATGAAAAGAATACAATCATTTTGATAACAAATTGCATTTCAGTAACAATTTTCCAAAGTTATAAATGTTTTGTTTTCCTATTAAATATATGTAACTATTCATCAAATGGCTTGTTAATGTCCAAACCAATAAAGGATTGGGTAAAAGTTGAATTGTGAATGTTTGGAAATTATGTTAGTTCAAAAAAACGTGAACTGATTACACCTACAAAATAGATTATTTACGCAATTTTGATTTGATTTAATTGTTGAGCTTTTATAGGATTTGAAAAGGTTAGATTTAATTTGCTGTCGATTAGCAGCCAACACTGCTTAAGCAGATGCTACTTGTAAGAATGATATTGATATATCAGTATCCATGATCATTGCTCTCAATGTCCTAATTGATAGGTCTATGTTTATGAGATTTCTTCCAAAGCCGCAAAGTCGATTATACTAAAGCTGCCTTTCGTAACGCTAAGCTGCCGTTATTTCCAAAATGTCTTCCGAAAAAAGGTGGAAAGAAATCTAAATATTCCAAACAGATTGTTCGATTTTAACAAAATTATAGAAAAGGTATAGGTTAATTCAAGTTTTGAATTTGGACCTTATAGAATATCGGACGGTGGGGTGGCAATGCTCCAAATGGGGACATTCTTTTTTAGTTATAAGATAATTTTGTTAAACAAAGCTGGGTTAGGTTCCATGAGTAGCCACTCATCAAGAAGCTCACTTGGGTCCATTCAAAACTGATTCCAAAACCCAACTTGGTCCTACAAAAAGTTGGCCAAACAATCAAAGGTCTGCCGTCAAACTGTTTCCAATATTATTCAATAGTACCGGGAGAACTTGACCGTTGATAGAAAACCTAGTTGAGGTAGAAGGAATGGTTCACATGATGTTTATTAAACCAAAAAAATAGAAAGCATTTTCAAAAGAGCTCCCAACACATCCGGTAGGAAAGCAGTCCGGTTAGGTCAGTACTGCCTTGCTATCAGTAAATATAAATATATCTCCAGATATTCGATAATACCATAGCAGCAATTTCCTTCACTGAAGTTAGGTAGCCTTAAGTAGGATTTTGTCCCAAAATTCTCAATAAAGAAACCTCCTCCTACCCTATTACCCTTTTCAGTATATACCCTTATGACATCGTCAGGTGGTAGAGTCCGCTCAGCCATATGGGCAATTCCATGTCATCGTACGTGACATTTGTACGCCAATAGAGTGGAATAGATTTTCCAAAAATAAGAGAATCTGAAAAATAATTTTGTCTGTATGTTTCATTCAGAGGGTGCTATATATTAAAAAAATAATAAGTTCTTTCGAAACATTGTACGTTGCATAAAACGGAAGTCATTTTGAGGTACATGTAGAAATATGCGAAAATTTGCGAATCGTGAGAGGCGTTATGTTTTCTTTTAATTTCTTACACTATACGAAATATTTTTCCTTTACAATCCATCATATTTAAATAAAAACAATCATTGGATGATTTTATAATAAATAAAATTTAATATCTTACGTGACATACCGTACGTGACAGATTTTTCTCTTATAATAAAACAATATATATTCTGTAAATATACATATGTATACAAAAATTAAAAAAAATTAATAGAAAATATACATTCGGTTTCAATAAACAATTTTATAATAGCAAATAAACAATCAGAATCAAATTCATTTCACACTATATGGGAGCTTAGTTTTAACCACAATTTTAGCATAAAACACGTCAATTAACTTAAAAAATTAGATATAGTCAGTTTAAACTATTATTTTTGCCAATAAAATGTTGTAATAAGCTTTCAATACTGACACATAGTAATATTTTAGTGTTTTCTCCTATTCAAATCATCTTGAAAAAAGTTTCAAGGGTTGCCCATATATCTCTGTTCGAGATTATAATATGGAAATACATGATAAAAAATGGGTTTCCAATACAGTAATCGACATTGCTATGGATGTACCCATAGTAATTCAGTATATTAGAGTGCCCAAGGTCATTACTAGACCACGAGCAGCCAGCACTCAATCTCACAGCAAAATTGAGACCCATTTGTATCATCATCACATCAACTGTTAACCAGTTTAAAATTGTAAAACGTGCTAGGAGGTATGTCTTATAGCGTCTGCAATCAATAAACGTTCAACGGATTTCCATTGAGTAGCATTCTCCAAGGCATGCCACCACACTAGTACTCCATAAACTTGTTTTCCAGTATATGATTTTGAATTAAAAATTCCATATAAGTAAAAAACGGCATTCAAAACTCGTCATAATAATTAATTTAATGTATAAAAACTCAACTGAAAACATTTTTTTACAACTTGAGCTAAAATTCTTCAATGAATTTAATTATTAAAATTGTTATATATTTTTAAAAAGTAGACACAATTTCCTACACTTTGATATATATTATGTCTGATCGTTTCCACTTGTCAAATTATTGTAATCAAAATCAACCACATTCAGGAAATTTTATGAATTGGCTGTTTTGTCACATATTTTTCTGGACTGCACTATCGACCACTGCATTACCACACATGCAAAATAACTACAAAGTTAAGCTAATTACTGCGAAGCCATTAATTTGATTAATTGAAAAAATGACTTAGACATATTACATATAAATTGTTTCTTCTTTTCAAGAATATAAAAAAATTGTAATTTTTGCAAAAACAAGGAAAAAAAGTTTTCCGTTCAGTTTTTGTGCAAATGAAAATTTTTTATTATGCTATAATATACTAATTTACAAATGTTTTTGAGTGAAATTTTACAGTGGTATAGAGATTTTAGTTCAAAATTATGTACTAGAAAAATAGGTTTGAAAAACTTTTAAAAAATTCGAAAAATTGGATTTAAATTTGATAATATTTAAACATATGACAAATATTAATCACTTTAATTAATAGTAACTTAATCATTTATTTAAACTGTTAAAGACAACCATAATTAGTAACTATACCAACAGTTTATCGCAACTTACTAACCACCTAATAAAACATCATCTCCTTAGTAATCTTACAAAATATGTATGTGGCCCAAAATGCTTTTCGCAAGTTTGCAAACAAACCAAAAAATTACAAACGAAAATTCATATTAAGTACAAACAATGTGAAATTACGTTGTTGAAATGTAACCAAGTTAAATACAAAAAATTAACACTTGACATGACAACATACAAACATATACACTCATCATAATAATCATTAAACATTCTTAAACAAAATCACTAAAAATTAAGAAAAAAAAAAAAAAAATTACAAAATTTACCATGAAATGAGTTACAAACAATACAAGACAACAACAACACACCAAAACATTCCTCAATAAGATATAAAACTTTTGCCAAAAAATGCAAGTTAAACAAAAACAATTCACGAAACTAAAACAAAATTTTAAGAAACTTAAAAAAAAAAAAAAAAATTAATGCACGTTTTCACTTTCAATAAAGCGCGGGAAAAATTGCAGTTAACAAAAAATGTAATAAACATTTTTTAATATTATGTTTACACACTATGCCAACAAGCTGGCTGGCTTGGTTTGGCTTGGCTTGGCTGCAACACCAAAAATAATCTAATGATTATTACATGCAGATGATGACGAAGGCGACAACCATGATGATGATGATGAGCAAGCAACATCAGTAACACAACTTAAGACAATGTAACACGACAATCCATCCAAACCCAGCAAAAGATAATTTTGATGAAACTACTTACTTTGCTTTAATCACTTACAGTATAGCTGCCAGAGAAGTAGTAAAGTAAGTTATGCTTTCAGATACAATATTGTTTCCACAAATACATAAACTAGAGAGTTTGGCAGTATTTGTTTATTCTCTCGGTCCCACTCTGAATTGTGTATGTGTTGTTAACCACACAATAGCTTTTTCCAAAAAAATTTGGATGACTATAAAGAATCTTTGTAATAAGTGTTAACAGATGTGGAAGGGGTAAGATTCGATGCCTTGTGGAACATTTTTGTTTCCTTCCCAACAATATTGTATATATGTATATATCCTTCATTATAAAAATGATTGCCACAAACATATACTTAAATACTACAATAATAAATATGATTGCTACAATCATGTGAATCATAACTTTAACATATTTTGGTTGCCGCAATCATATAAATCATTACAGTGACTATAATATTGTTAAAAAAAACTTGTAATCATGTTGAATTGATTGTGGTGATCATGTACAACTATTTTTGTTTCTCTAGGTTTAAGTAAGAAGGATTTTTTGACAAATTGTTTTGCTGGGATGCCTTCATGTAGACACAATAAATAAATTGTGTATAAATTTAAGTATTTAGCACGAGAGTTCCCAACAGGTTGCATGCAGGGCACACAAACAACGACAATAAGAATTAGACAATAAACTTGCACAAAAACAATAGCAACAATACCAGTAACAGCAACAACAGCAAAATAACGTCAACAACTATAAACAAACAAAAAAAAAAAAAGAACGACAATAAACAGCTCTCAAAATCTATTGATCTTGGTAACCCAAAAAAAAAACTAAAACCTAATACAATAATACTAGCAACAACTAACCATACACTAAAAATAACATCATCCAAGACAATCTCCTTTTTTTTCAAAAAAACTGCAAATATTAAAGTACCAGAGTGCCCACCAAAAAAAGAACATACTGCTCTTGCTCTTCTAAGCTTTTGAAATAAAAAAAAAAAGAAGTGGGAATGAAATGATCCCAATATAATCATTAAAACCAACTTAAAGACTTAAACCAACCGAAACAAAAAATATATCGAATAAATACATAACAAAAATATTAACTAACAACAATTTAAAACAACAGCAACTACCACAAATAAAAAGCCTAACCCATATATTTGTCAGTAAAGCGCATAAAATTTGATTTACAAACGAATGGCACTCGAAAAAAAAATTATATATATTTATAATGTATAGAGAGAAAAAGGTTCACATACATCATCTGTGGCTTAAAAAACCAAAAAAAAAAAATTGTTGCAAGTTGAAGAAAAAAAAAAAAATAGTCAAAATAAAAATAAAAAGACCTACTAACACTACTTGCATATTTTTACATAGGGTTTAAAGGGTGTTAACATATTAGGTGTTATTGAGAGTATAGCACACATTTGTTCTGATATACAATAGTTTTATTGAAAGAAATTAGTTTGTACATAAAAATGGTTGTCACAAACATATACTTAATTATTGCAATCATATATATGATTAATACAATCATGGGAATGGTAACTTAAACATATCATGGTTACTGTAATCATATACATAATTTCAGTGACCATAATATTGTTAAACAGAATTGTAAAAATGTTTAAATTGTTATGGAAAACATGTACGACTATATTTTTTCTCTGCGTGTAGTATCTAAAACTGTTGCACAATTTGGAACACTTTACCCAAATTCAAAATTTCGATAAATATGTTAAACTAGCGGAGCCAGCGAACTTCGCCTCGCCCCAATTTTAAGCCTTCAGAAAAACTTTAGAGCAAAACTCGATTTTTCCAATTTTCCGACTTTTCTGGAGGGATTTTCCAATATTTTCTTCCGTAAAAACCTTCTCCTCGCAAATACGAACAACTGACAATGAACTACTTTTTTTTACTTGATTGGAATTATTATCACAATTTACAAAAAAAAAAAAATATTTTTACAGCTCTAATCACTAATGATGAAATTTTGAACCTTTTTCGAAAACCCTTCCATTATGGTTTTTAAAGTGCTTTATGTCACATTGTTCGAACAGTTTGTCCATCTCAGTTTAAAATCTACCACACTTTTGGACACCTTTTTTGTGCTCTTCAATTCTCTATTAACAAGAGCCCAATATGGACTCAGCTCTAGGCAGTTTGGAGGAATTGCCTCTCTTGGTACAAATACCACATTATTGGTCTTGTACCACTCAAGACCTTTCTTACAATAGTGACAGATGCCAAATCAGGCCAAAAATAAGTGGACACATTAATAACTCTTATGAATGGAAATATACTTTTATGTAAACATTCCTTGATGTAAATTTCGGTATTTATAGAGCCCTTTGTAACAAATGTTTGGCTTTTTTGCCGCAACTGCATATTGCTTGCCATACCAACAACTCTTTGGGAAATTTAGTCTGCTTTTGGGTCCTAAACTTTAGTTCAACATTCCCTCGAGCATCAGCAACATAAAATTTTTGACCAGGAAGTTGCGAAAAATCTGCCAGAACATACGTTTTGTCATCCATTATGTAGCAAGAATATTTTTTTATAAAACATGACTTCAATTTCCGTGCTCTATCTTTGGTCTCCAAATTTTTAGCAGAGTTCCTGTCAGGAACTTTTTGAGCCTTGTATGTTTTAAAAACTGAATTAGCTTTAGCTTTTCGTACCAAACAGTCCGAGCACTGACCTAACCGGGCTGCTTTCCTAACGGATGTGTTGGGAACTCTTTTGAAAATGCTTTCTATTTGTTTGGCTTTAGAAACATCATGTGCATCATTTCTTCTTCCTGAACCAGGTTTTCTATCAACGGTCAAGTTCTCCCGGTACTGTTTAATAACATTGGAAACAGTTTGATAGTAGACCTTTGATTGTTTGCCAAATTTTTGTAGGACCAAGTTGGGTTTTGTTGAAAATATTTAATAAATTTAGTATGCACTTTTTTCTGGTCACTCATTTTAATCAGATTAACAACAAATGAACATAATTAACATTAAACATAATAACTGACATGCTTAACAAAGGTAACATGATCAAAAAAAAAATCAAATAATACTTGGGTTAAAAGTTTTAATTAAAAACGTGTGATAAGAATTTAACGATCTCAGTCCTTAGTTACATTCGGTATAGGTTCCCTGTGATGGTCTGGTCAGATTTCAGCAGCTCATAATAAATAGAACTCTTTTGCTCCCACCAAATACAGAGAATTACCTTAGTGCCATGGATATTTCGCTTTGGTGTCGATTCCGGTGGTTGGCCGTGCTTCACATACGATCTCTTACACTTCGGGTTATCGCAATGCATCCAGTTTTCATCGCAAGTAATGATTTGGTGCAAAAATGGTTTTCTTTTATAGCGTTCAAGCAGAATTTCAGACATGCAAAATCGTCTATCAATGTCTCTCTCGGCTTCAATTCATATTATAACCAATTTCCGTGCTTTTGGATGAATCCTGCTGCTCGCATTGCTGCTTGGGTAGCTTCCAATGATTTTACACGCTCTTGTTGAGTTTTACAACAATCTTCAAGAAGTTATGCCTCCAAATATTGGTATTCAAACGTTGTTGGCTGGTATGGGCGATATTTGCCTTCCGTGTCAAAATCACGGAATAAACCACATAAACCATCTTTCGCATATTGAAACCTATGAAACAGATTCACCATAAGCTTTGGTCAGCTATCGGTGTGCTTCAGCGTCACTTTTTTTTCAAATTAAAGAAGTAAACCAAAACTTCCCGCATATAACGCTTTGTTGGTACAAATTTCTAAATTCTGAGAATAAATAACAGATTTGTACCCTTTAAAATAACATATAAGTCATTAAAAACAGCGTTCAGAAGCTACGCCATCTAATGCAAAACCCACATTTTGAAGTCATACATCCAATATATCGATTTAAAAATGTTTTGTTAATTTTTTTTTTTTTTTTAAAAAACTCTTTGAGAAATATTAAACCATTTAAGCTCCAAAAGAAGAACATTTTCTCAAAAAGTTCTTGGCATGGCAAGCAATATGCAGTTGCGGCAAAAGAAGCCAAACATTTCCTACAAAAGGCTCTATTAAGGAATGTTTATAAAATAGGATGCCTCCATTCGTAAGACTTTTTAATGTGTCCACTTATTTTTGGCCTGATTTGGCATCCTGTCGCTATGGTAAGCAAACTGACTGGAGCTCAGTCCTTATATTGAAATATGAAAGTATTTATACAAGATACAAGCTGTACACTATTGGTCAATTCACAAGGTCTCTTATCATGTCATATTGTCATAATGTCCTAATATTTCACAATGGTTTTTATTGCCTTTCAAGCAAAAAATGTCCTAAAATAATACTACTTTCTATGATATGTTTATTGTGTTATCGTAACGAACCAGCAGAGACCAACGCCAAATGCCTAAGAGTCGGTTAAGCCGAGTCGCCTAGTCATGATATATTAAAACATCTCACCTTGTATTTTATATTCTTAAAGGCTATGTGCTTCTCTACGTAGTTTATAATATTCAGATTTATTGTCACTTTTATTCAATTCAACCCTGAATAGGGTTTTAGGATTCAGTTTATTTAAAATATGTAAACAGAAGTCATATCTTGGCATTACTACCATACTAACAAAGTAGTGCGTTAAAATAGTTCCTTTGTCTCTACTTTAACAGCATCATTACAAGATATTTGATATTTCAGTTAACTTCAAAATCCGAGAGATTGCTAACAATGAAATAATCTTTTCACATGACAATATCATCAGCTTAAAATAAATTCTACATAAAAGTACTGCTGGAAATTAAGAAAACTCTAACTTGTGAAAATTATACAAAAGTAGCCAATGACTTTTTGTATCATTTAAAAAGAAAAATATATGACGCAAGTTGATTTTTTAGAATAGTATATTTTCTTTAAATTATTTAGGTAATAATACATGAAATTATGTCTGCTTCTTGGAATGATTTTTTCTAAAAATTCAATTATTTAAAAAAAAAAAAAAATAACACTCCCCCATAGTCCCACCTAGTACACAAATAAGCCACATTACATCGTGTAATAGACACTCATGAAGTTATCTAATTTAGTTCCACCATCGCCAATGATGTTACGCCAGTCATGGCTTGAATCAATAATCGTTCGTAGTAAAACAACAACGACATCGACAACAACAACAAAAACAACAATAATAATACGAGTAATAACAATAATGAAGTACACGAAAACATGGAACATGGAAGTACTAGTACATTGATGTAGTAGTAGTTGTTTTTTTGTTTTTCCTTTAATCTCATTCTGTAAAGTATCTTGTTTATATAGTATTATATATTTAATAGCAACAATAATAAGCTAAGAAAAATCACAAAATCACATAATTATTTGTAACATCATACACGCTGAAGTTTTTAAACTACAAAATAAAAGCTGCTAGTACAAGCACTAGGAGCAGATGTTTGTTTGTTTGTATCTATTGTATCTCTATTATCCTAAAGCATGATCAGCGTGATCTTTTATTTTTTTTATTTTGGTTTCTATTAGAGGTATTAAAGAAGGCTGAAGAAAATGAACATACATGCTTATAAGAACATATGTATATCAAAAAATAGTCATATTTGTAATATACTTAGGGTCTAGATTTTTTTTGATAATCCCAAAGTATATATTCTAAATAAGTTTGAAAATATCATAGTCTTAAGCAAGAAATGTGTATTATTTTGCTATTGCCATGCTTAACGAATATCCTTAATATTTATTCCTTTATTTAAGTATCATTATCAAGTCAATTACCGAGATTTATTAACAAGTGTGTGGTGCTATGCTCCAAGACTCATCTTCAATTGTTAACTAAAACCATTAAAAGAAGCCACTTAAATATTGTCTTAACGAATAATCATCTAACGCGTTTCCTAACTCTAAAATACAAGTAGTAGTAGTAGTTGTTGTTATGGTACTTGTAAAGTGAGTGTTTGTTATGATCACAACAGCACAACATTGATCATGCTTTAGTATTCTAGTATCCATGTAACTCTTTGTGTTCCACCGTAGCCCAAGTGTATAATCGTGGAGTTCACAGAACGCACCCATAAGGCAAGCAATGTTTTTTTAACCCTCTTCTGCAGCATCCTCTAAGGTTTGGTTTTAGTTTCAAGTCAATTTTTTAAGCCAATTTTTTGTAATTTTTTTTAGTTTTTTATTTCTATTGGTATTCATGGGATGACTGTCAATTTGAGTGTGTCTTTTTAAAGTGTCTGATCGAACTATTAACTCTCATTGTATTTCTATTTTTTTTGGTTTTTTTGTTTGCCTTCATCTTCATCATCGTTATTGTTTAATAAAATACCATGCAATTTAAGGTTTTTTTTTCTTTTTGTTTAAAAAAAATATATTTTTTGGGGTGTAAATTGAAATTCTTCGTCTGTGCATGCATGTCAATACAATATGAAATGTTGATAATTGTGCCACAAATAGCAGAGAGAAAAAAAAAAACTTACCAAAATAGAATGCATTCATGTGACATTCGTTATGATCTGGCTGATGATTAAAGTGTTAGTAAAGTGATCATGTTGCACCAAAATAAGTTTTCTGAGAGTTGGGGTATTAAGAAAGGTGTGATTTAATTTGAATTAACTAGTTATTGCAATAAAGTTTCTGTTTCTTTTTTCTTACTTTTTTGGTAGGTTTTGAAAAGTATACATATATATATAAAGCACCAGTGGTACCTGATTTTAAATGAATTGTAATAAAGAGCTAGCAAACAATTATTTTTAAAGGAGAGGAGAACAGCATTTCATCATCTTGTTTGCAAAAAAAAAAAAAGCAAATGTTTTAGAAGTTCTAAACCAATTTAAATAGCATTGAATATAAATTATTAAATTGCGAGATCGCAAAATCTTTATGGTCATACAAAATTTTAAATTGTGTACTTGAATTTAACATAAATTAATATCTCAATAACACCCCTTGGTCCTATTTAGAACTTGATATATGTTCTTAATAGTGCAATGACTCATATTTAAAGAACATCATTGGAAAATGAAAGACACTTTTTTTGTTTCGTAAATTTACAAGAGCTTTTTAGATGTTTAGTACTTTTATAACTAATTACGATTCGTAATTAAGTACTGAGATCGAAAAATTCTTAACACACGTTTTTCATTAAAACTTTTAACCCAAGTATTATTTGATTTTTTTATCAAGTTACCTTTGTAAAGCATGTCAATTATTATGTTTAATGTTAATTATGTTCATTTGTTGTTAATCTGATTAAAATGAGTAACCAGAAAAAAGTGCGTACTAAAATTATTAAATATTTTCAACAAAATCCAACTTGGTCCTACAAAAAGTTGTCCAAACGATCAAAGGTCTGCCGTCGAACAGTTTCCAATATTATCAAACAGTACCGTGAGAACTTGTCCGTTGATAGAAAACCTGGTTCAGGTAGAAGGAATGGTCCACAAGATGTTTCTAAAGCCAAAAGAATAGAAAGCATTTTCAAAAGAGCTCCCAACACATCCGATAGGAAAGCAACCCGGTTAGCTTAGTGCTCGGACTATTTGGTAAGAATATTTAAAGCCAATGCAGGTTTAAAAACATACACGGCTCAAAAAGTTCCTGACAGGAACTCTACTAAAAATCTAGAGGCCAAAGACAGAGCAAGGAAATTGTATGTTAAGAATTTTTCGATCTCAGTCATTAGTAAATATATATAAAAGCTTGTCTAAAAAAGTACTATTACAAAAAAGTATTGGGTGTCTGACTTAAAAAAGAGGGATTTACAATAGATGGCGTATCTTTTGAACATGGTTTTTGTTTTTAATAACTTATATATGATTTCGAAGGTGACATAACTGTCATTTATTCTCACTTAGTTATTGAACATTAGAGTGTAAACAACAAAGTTTTTTTTTTTGCTTCGAAAATGTCGAATTTTGTTCAAACAAAGCGTCAAGTGCCGCTGAAGTACACCGATTACTCACCAAAGCTTATGGTTAATGTGGTCCATTGGTTTCAACGTGCAAGAGATGGTTTGTGCGGTTCAGAAGTGGTGATATTGACACGGAAAACAAATATCGCCCAGGCCAGCCAAAAAAGTTTGAAAACCTAGAATTGTAGACATAACTTCATGAAGATTGTTGCCAAACTCAACAAGAGTTTGCAAAATTATAAGGACTTAATCAAGCAGCAATTTAAAAATGTTTGCGAACAGCAGGATTCATTCAAAAGCAGGGAAATTGGTTACCATACGAATTGGAGCCGAGAGACCTTGAAAGACGATTGTGCATGTCCGAAATAATTCTTAAACGGTATGAGAGAAAATCATTTTACATTACTAGCGATGAAAAATGAATCCATTGCGATAACCCGATGCGTAAGAGATCGAATGAGAAGCTCGGCCAACCAGCCGAATCGACAACAAAGCCAAATATTCATGACGCTAAGATAAGGCTCTGTATTTGGTGGGAGAAAAAGGGTCCAATCTATTATGGGATGCTGAAATCTGGGCAGACCATCACAGGGAACCGAATACAGTTGATTCATTTGAAGCAAGCATTGGCCGAAAAACGTCCAGAATATGCGGCCAGACATAAAACCGTAAAATTCTATCATGACAACGCTCGGCCACATGTCGCAAATTCCTGTTAACATGTATTAAGTACAGTGTTGCCAATTCTTGGTGAACAAAAAGGGCTAAATACTTAGAAAAAAAAGGCTAAAAAAAGGCTAAAAAGTGGCTAAAAAAGGGGCTAAAATTTTAAAATTAAAGAACACATACATTTTACACAAAAAACAACTTAGGGCCATTATTACAACTTGCCTTTACGTTCGTAATACTAAAAGGTAACTTGAAAGCTACCTTCTTCTATTATTTAAAGTTACATTTTACTATTACGAACATAAAGGCAAGTTGTAATAATGGCACTTAGAATGTTACATTACGTTATATTGAATAGACAAATAAATATGTATGAATATAACAAATGTTCAAATAGAAGAAAATAAGAATATAATATAATAAATAAGAATATCATATGCACATGTTTTGAAAATCTCATACTTATCACCTGGCCTGCAAAAGCTCAAATTTTTTATATGAAAGCCAAATTTTAAAGTAATCCTTTGTGATAATTCGAAATCGATGGAGAATATTTTTTGATAAGTGAATATATGGCTAATACGCTCTAAGTAATGCAGAAAAAAATATTCTAAAAATTATACACGTCGTCGGACAGAATTGATTTTCATTGGTCAAAACATAAATTTTGCCATTAGTTAGTAAACATATCAAAAATAAGGTAGCCAAAATGTTGGAAATTACGGGTGTGGATGCTGGTAATCATAAAAATTTAATTTAATTTTAGAAAAAAGTTAATTTTTAATATTTGATGAGATATAAATCATAGCTAAACTATTCTCGATAATGGACTGCAATTTTTTTCTACATTGGTTGGAAAAAAATTGCATATGTAAGGTGTTATAAAATATTTTTTAAAGTACTATATTTACGTCAAAATTTAATTTTAGAGGAAAGTAACTTTTAAGGATCAAAAAATATATATACTTTTATAAACGCATGGATCTGCCCGTACATATTTTTTAATATTGACATCTTTTCTTTAAATAACGCTAATATTCTCTATATTATTTATGGCATTATAATTTAAATTTGTATTTAAATCTTTGTAGTCGTTTTCATATTACCTGCTTATATTTATGAGTGTAATACTTATACGCGAAGCCTTAACTATGGGAGTTCAAGAAGTTATCTGCACATTAAAAAAATACTAAAATATCTCAATCGTCTCAAAGTTACAGAGTTTCGGATGATGAAAAACAATTCTGAGCAACTGTGCGTCCCAGGCAATAATACAACATGTATTTTGATGCAAATAATAAAATACTCGAGCAAAAATTTAATGATATAATTTGAGAACTAGAGCAAGTTTTAAGAATATATGGAAGGTTCCAACAATTTGTATGTGCTTAAATTGTTTACTAGTTCAACATTTTCAGTTAGTTTTTGTCATAATATTCCTGCCAATTTTTTTGAACTGATTTTACTAATTTTCAACAGCGAAAAATTTAAAATTATTAGTGTAAATATATAAGTTTTAATTTAGCCATAAAAATGGCTAAATGAAAATAAAAAAGGCTAAAAAAATGGCTAAAGGCTAAATTGATTTTATTGAGGCTAAACAAGATTGAAAAGGGCTAAATTTAGCCAGAAAAGGGCTAAATTGGCAACACTGATTAAGTATGAAGTGCTTGGGAGGTTTTGACGCACCTGCTTTATAGCCTAGATCTTGCGCCGTCCGACTACAATTTACTTCGATAGAAGCAGAAAATTTAAATTTTTTGAGATAAATGGCGACCACGCTTACAGGACCATATCCTTTTCATGAAATTTTCCATAACCAAATCGCAAAGTGGCTGCCCTATGTCCTAGATAGCCTCACGAATTCTATCTTTGAGGTCTTGAATCGACGCTGGGCTGTTGGCGTAGACCTTATCTTCCACGTGCCCCCACGAGATAACACGGTCCGGAAATTTTTTCCCGTAAAAGTAGAATGGTTGAAAGTAAAAGTTGTCCAGATCAATGTCATCCAACTCCGACCATAAGATACGGTGTAATGACCTTTGTGGAATGCCCAATTCCAAAGAACGACGAGGAATGGACAAATCTGGGTTTTCTTCAACACTTTGGGCTACAGCAGCAATATTCTCAGTTATTCTTGAGCGACGTGCACGGGTTTTATTCTTCACATCACTAACTTGTCCCAACGGCTCGAATTTGTCCACCAATTTCTGTATTGCGGTCCAACAAGGTGCTTCACGACGACCCAAAAATGCTTTAGTTTTGCGAACTGTGACTGCAAGATTTTCACCATTTTTGTAGTGAATTTTAATAATTTCAATGCGGTGTTGAAGCGTGTATCGTTCCATTTTTAGTAATGGCGTAGTTTCTACTTGTCAAATGTCAAAGAATAAAAGCTTCAAAAGTGACAGCTACCAAAATACCGGGTGATTCAAAATAACACCTCTTGTTGGAAAACCCTTTACTTTGAAAATATAATTATATTGTATAAATGTTTCAAAATAACAACTAAACATTTAAAAAAGTTCCGCATTTTTAAGTCATACACACATAATATAAAATATTGTTAATCTCCAAGGTCTATCACTACTTTTTCTACTTTTCAAGAAAAGTTCATTTACAAAAAAAATACTTTTTACAACTTTAGTACTTCAATAACCAATTGGTCATTAGTTAATAAGAAATGTTACTTTACTACTTTTTCAAAGAAGTACTTTAGAGAATTTCTGTACATGAATAACTAATTATAATCCACATTAAGTATTCATATACATAAGCTTCTATAGAAAAGTACCTTCACTAAAAATTACTTTTTATACTTTAAGTACTTTTATTATGATTCTTATAAAATTACTATATTTGTAAGTTTACCTAAAAAGTACTTTTTATGCGTTTTGTGCATTTATAACTTATTATGATCCCTAAAAAATAAATGTATTTAAAAGCTTGTCTAGAGAAGTATTGTACTTTTACAAAATAGCACTTCTTTACTTTTCTATAGATTTATATTCCATATTAAGTAAATATATTGAAAAGATTTACAAGAATAAAAAAAAGTACATTTACTACTTTTCCAAAACAGTACTTTTAAGCATTTTGGTACTTTAATTTCCTATTACGTAATATATTTATAAGCCACTCTAGAAAACTACCATTACCAAAAAGTATTTTTACGCTTTTAGTATCTTTATCACTCATTATAAACCCTATTAAATGAATATATGTGTAAGCTTGTCCAAAAAAGTACTTTTACGAACAATTACTTAAAGTTAAAGTTTCCTATTTACCAAATATATTTGAAAGCTTTTCGAGAAAAGTATTTTCTCTAGTAAATAAATATATTTTTAAGTTTTTGTTGAAAAGTACATTTTACTACTTTTCCAAAAGAAAAACTTTTGAGAATATTGGTAATTTAATAACTAATTATCATTCCTGTTACGTAAACATATTTATAAGCTACTCCAGAAAAGTAGCTTTACCAAAAAGTACTTTTTACACTTTTAGTAGGTTTATCACCAATTATGATCCCTTTTAATAATTATAATTGTAAGCTTGTCTAAAAAGTACTTTAACGAAAAATTACTTTTTATACTCTTAGTACTTGTGCGAAAAGGTACTTTTATAAAAAAAGTACTTTTTAAACTTTTTAGTAATTTTTAAAATATTAATATTGCTTTTTAATTAAATATATTTAAAATATGTTGAAGAAAAGTGCAATATCAAAATAGTACTTATTACAATTCTAGTACATTAAAAATGAATAATAATTAATTGAATATATGTCCTTGCTAGAGAACTATATATGTAAGCATATTTTTAAAAGTTTCCTTATCAAAAAGTACTTTTAAAACAAATTTTATTCCCTTTCAAGTAACTAAATATATTTGTAAATTTTAACTACAAAAGTCTAATTAAACAAAACAACTCATCACAATTGAATTCCCCTAACTACAGCTTAACATCTTCAACCAAAACCTCATCAGCATGGTTTTAGCTGAAGATGGTAATACAAAACATATATAAAAAAAAAAACAAATAAAATGCTAAATTCCCAAATGTACATAAAAATTCAATTTAAATTTAATAAAATCTTATAAAATAATCTCACTAAAAATGGTTAATTAAATTTACACGATTATAATGGGAAAATTAAAACTACTAACAAACCAAATGAATAAACAAAAAACTTTAAAACCAATAAAAACAAATATTGGCAAACATTTTAAACAAATACTCCATAATTGGTTACAAAATGCAGAATACTCCTGAAGAAAAACAAAAAAAAATAAAAAAAAAAAACAATCTTATTTGCGGGGGATCTGCAAAAACAAAACAAAAAAAAGTTTTATACTAAAACGACAAATTAGTTACGACTAATGGTTAATCATTCGGTATCTGTGGTTTTTTCTTTAACAAACCACAGACACCCTGAACTCAAATGAACATGTGTACAAGTGTACACATGTCTGTTCACTCGTATGTATGTTGCACCTTTAAGGAAAAAAATTATTATACAGAAAAAGCATACATGTTGAACACTGCTTCAACGACGTCTTCATGAATTTTTAAAATTCATACATACCACATGCAACATGAATTCAGCTTATAGGCAAAGTGATTGTGTATCGTGGTTTTTATTTTAGAAGAAGTAGGAAAAAAAACGCAGTTTTGCGTTTTTCTTCGAACAATTTTCCAATCAATAACAAGCTTAGTGAATGACTATATACTGATTGGTTACACTGGGGGTTTAGATTCACTGACTCCATCAAAACCACCAAAACACAATACACACAAGTTTAAATATTTAATTTGCTGCCAGTTATCAAGGAAAAACTGTATATTTTTTGCAACATATGCCTTCTGCGTATCCCTCAAGCTACACAAAAATAACGATGAAACGGAGTTGATCCTAAATAACGATAAAGAAAATTGTTGACAAAAAGAAGACACTGCACAGTGGGGGAAAAGTGGAAATAAATCTGTAATTTCTAAACGGATTGTGTGATTTTAATAAAACTTTCTATGGCTATATAAGAGCTGCAGTCAAGTTTTTAAATTTGCATATCATAAATCTCAATATTTGTTTGCATTATAGTATTTTTAACTGAAAATGCTTTTTATAGTGATTTCTGTCACTTTGTTCGAACAGGTTGTCCATCTCCGTTTAAAATCTACCACACTTTTGGACACCTTTTTGTGCTCTTCAATTCTCTTTTAACAAGAGCCCAATATCTCTCCACTGGCCTTAGCTCCGGGCAGTTTGGAGGAATTGCCACTCTTGGTACAAATACCACATTATTGTTCTTTTACCACTTAAGACCTTTCTTACCATAGTGACAGGGTGCCAAATCAGACCAAAAATAAGTGGACACACTAAGAAGTCTTATGAATGGAAGCATCCTTTTTTGTAAACATTCGTTGTTGTAAATTTATGTGTTTATAGATTCATTTGTAATAAATATTTGGCTTTTTCGAGGCAACTGCATATTGCTTGCCATACCAAGAACTTTTTGGGAAAATTTTCTGCTTTTGGGTCCTTAACGCGTCTACAACATTCCCACGAGCATCTGCAACATAAAAAAATTGACCCAGAAGCTGCGACAAATTTTCCATACGTACATTTCGTCATCCATTATGCAGCAGGTATATTTTTTGTATACAATTTGACTTAAATTTCCGTGCTCTGTCTTTGGCCTCTAAATTTTTAGCAGAGTTCCTGTTAGAAACTTTTTGATCCTTGTATGCTCTTAAACTTGCATTGGCTTTAACTTTTCGTACCAAATAGTCCGAGTACTGATCTAACCGGGCTGCCTTCCTACCGGATGTGTTGGGAACTCTTTTGAAAATGCTTTCTATTTTTTTTGGCTTTAGAAACATCATTCCTTCTACCTGAACCAGGTTGCTATAGCAGACCTTTGATTGTTTGGCCTAGTTTTTGTAGGACAAAGTTGGGTTTTGTTGAAAATATTTAATAGTTTTAGTACGCACTTTTTTCTGGTCACTCATTTTAATCAGATTAACAACAAATAAACATAATTGACATTAAACATAATAACTGACATGCTTTACAAAGGTAACTAGTTCAAAAAAAAATCATATAATACTTGGGTTAAAAGTTTTAATGAAAAACGTGTGTTGAGAATTTTACGATCTCAGTCCTTAGCATCTCTTTGCAGATGTTTTGCATGTGTGGCAATGCCGTGATCGATAGTGCAGTTCAGAAAAAGTATGAGAGAACAGCAAGATTTAGGAAATTTTCTTGCGGATTGTTGATTTTAAATTCAATAATTTGACTATTGGAAAATGAAAGAAAAACTTATCATTTTTTTTTTTTTTCAAGTACGATCAACAGTCCGATATATCCACTCTTTCTTCTCGGGTAGGGTCCCAGTTAGTCGACATATATCCGTTGGAAAGTCTCTCAAAGATTACGTGATTACGCATAGGTGGTTTCATGATAAAATTTGGAAGTTTGGTCGACTTACAAATGTCACAGTTTCTAACACAATTACGCACATCTCTCATCATTCCGGACCAATAAAAATGTCTTCGTAATTAACCTAATTTTTTACCATTCCTCTATGTGAAGAAGTAGGTGTATCATGTGCTCTTTTAATCCTGTCTACGCGGAGTCTACGCGATATCCATAACTTCCATGAAATTTGTTCTTGTTTTTCTTCGCCAGAAGAGAAAAAATACAGTTGTGCATGTTTACAGTAACCATTTCCACATTTCATATAAATGGTTGTCACAAACATATACTTGTTTACTGTAACCATATATATGATTGATACAATCATGTGAGTCATAAGTTAACCATATTATTCTTACCACAACCATGTAAATAGTTACTGCGACTATAATATTGTTAAAAAACTTTTAAGAACGTGGAAATGGTTACCGTAAAAATGCGTGTACTTATCTTCAATATTTACATAGGGATATTTGCTTTGATTTTCAGTTTAAATCATGTTCAAAGCAATGTCAACTTCTGGTTCAACAAAACATCTAGTACTATGTGTTATTTTCGTTTTCGTTGGCTTATACGTTTGTAATTGGAAAACCCATCGGGCAAGTCGGCCACTTAAATCAGGTTGTTTCATTAATTCAAGTGATATGTTACAACCTCAAACTCCGGCATCTTTAAGTTTTACCTGAACTTCTTTATGGGTTCCAGGGCTGCCTTCCCGCTCTGTGACTGAGTAATTACGCTGCGCTGCACACTGTGGTAAATCACAAATCTAGCTGGACAAAATAAAAAAAATGTCTGGCAAAATTCCTTCTGATTATTTAATCAGCTTCTCAATACAATAGGTAACTGTAATTCACGTTTTGTTTTAAGCTCTGATTAGGAAAAAGTAAGCTTTAAAGTCAGTTGTTGTCAACACGTGCATTCAGGTTTCAAACAGAAGCATATTTGTTTTGTAACTTTGGCTTATGGTTATAAAGGGTACGGTGATTTTCGAACTGCGCCAATGCCATAATCAGTGCAGAAAAAACTGTTTATAGAAGTCAGAATTGGTAAGTACAGGAGCGTTTGTAAGCAGATATTTAACTCTATCGAAGGCAACTTGTGCTTCGGGTGTCCATGCTAATTTTTTCTTCGTACTCAAGAGATCGGTAATAGGGCTAACCTCTGATGAAAAGTTGTTGATAAATCTTTGACATCATCCCGCTAATCCAATAAATCCTCTCACTTGTTTCACGTTTCTAGGCACAGGCCAGTTGACGATCGCACTGATTTTTTCTGGATCTGTAGATACTCCGCCGCATTCTATAACATAACTTAAATAATTCACATTGGTCACACAGAATTACCTTTCTAAATTGGGATGCTAACCTTACTAATATCTCTATGTGGGATTCAAAATCCTCGTCTATTAATCTACACATAGTTTGTGGCGCATTGATATAAAGGACGTTCCGGAACGGTAAAAGCCGTCAATTTTTCTTTAAGGTCGAGCTTGGTGATTAAGTTGGCTTTTGGCAAACCAGTAAAGATTCCACTTATATTGGGGAGCGGATATGCATCATTTTTGGTTACCTGATTAAGTTTTCGTATATCGAGGCATAATCGTACCTTATTGGGCTTTACTACTGGTATCATAGGAGAGCTCCAAGAAGACGGTTCAATTACACCAATAGCTAGAATTCTGTATATTTCTCCGAACATAAGCTTTTCCACTGATGGGGAGACAGGATAAAATAATTTCAAAAGTAATCTTTTTTTTAAATTTTTATTAGAAATGTATACAAAGTTTGACTCAGTCCCATTTCTTAAACTTGTATATATCCGAATTGCTCTACTTTGGGGCCTCTAACTTGACTATACCTCTTCTATAATTGTGGGAAGTTTAATTAACATCGGACTAAACATTTATAAATTACAAAATTATTTAAATTTTTTCTCTAAATAACACCACTGTGCAGAGTATTCCCAAGCAAAAATAGCAGTGAAACAGAGTTGATTCTAAATAACGATAAATAAATCAATTATAAAAAGAAGCAAAAAATGGTTATAATTAATAGTTATTAGGTTCATTTTATTCTGGGTCAAATTGTTGCATTTACACTAAAATTATTTATTTAATATTTAGTATATTTTTTTTAATTTTGAACTGAATTCTAAAACTTTTTAAGTTTTTTATTTAATCGTGGAGAAAAACTTCTGTATTCTGTTCTTCTGTCTTTCACTAATTAAACTCCTTACAAAATTATGAAATTCCAAACAAAAAAATTCCTCACCGATTTGAAAAAAAGGAAACCAAACAAATCAACATCTTTGAAAATAAGGAAATGATTTGGCAAAATGAAAAATCACCCTTTATTGAATAATTTGAATTTGTTTTCATGTCTAAATTTTGTTTCTCCCAACTATTGTTGTAAATAAATAGTAACTATTTGGCATGCCATATCCTGCAACAAAAGAAGACGAAGAAAACAAAAAAAAAAAAAAAGACAACAACGATGGAATCGTGACTTAATGTATTTTAATCACAAATGCATCATCTCATATTAAAATACCACACTAATTGTTATAAGCAAATGCAAGACAAGACAAACCAAACAATCAAATAAATAATAATAATAATAATAAGATGGACCGACAGAGGTATTGGACTTAATGAAAAAAAAAAATAACTTAGCAATTAAGTAATAGACATTAAAACTAATTTCCTTATACTTTAACAAAAACACACAACACCAACTAATACGAGTAGTATTTAAAAAAACAAACAACTCTTCTCTTAGATTTCTGTTTGGTACGTGTGTATACATAGAATTTATTGAATGTTAAATGTTAAATTGTTACTGATAGTGCTAGAAATTGCGTGTTTAATGAAAATACAACTAAATTTAAAATCTGTGCTGTTGTTTTTTCTCTTCAGCTTTTTGTATTTTATTGAATAAATGTAAATTAAAAATTCACGATTTCTTGCAATGTCTGCGCACAGCAACTATAGCTTTATTTTATTCTGCATAATAATTACATTATGCAGCTTTAAAGTAAAAACAAAATGTGACCAACCACTCGCTATGGTGTTTAAAGATGATTTAAGTGCTTTGATCAGTTAATACTTATTGAGATGCTTTGCTAGTGTTTACTTATTAAAAATAAGCAGTTTTTAAGAAGTGAAAACGAGGTTTTGGTACGTTTTTTATTAATTTGAATTTTCTATATTTTATGACAGTTTTTAAAAATTTTTCCTTAAAATTTCATACAGGCGGAGAAAAACAGGGTTGTTATATGATCATAAGCATAGATCACAACAATATTAAGGGCACTGCAATCATTCATATGATTGGTGTAACTATATTATGTTATAGTTACCATTGACTTGACTGCTGCAATCATACATGATTGCAATAAACATATTCTCCATCTCTAGAAACATATATATGATTGCAGCAGTCAAGTATATATGATATAATATGGTTGCGAAAGTCGTACATCATTAAGCGGTTATACTGGTAAATTTTTAACGGATCATAATGAAGTGATAACTTTTAATACGAAACTTATACCCCTTTCATATTACGCAATTTAGTTGCGCAAGTCTCTTGCATGTTGGTTTGTTGTTGGGCAAGAGACTTGCGCAACTAAATTGCATAATGTGAAAGGAGTCTTACTTCCAGAAGTTTAGCTTTAAAATTATTTTTAGGAGAATACTTTATATGGGAGCATGATCATTTATCGAAAAATTCTTTAAAGTTCAGTAGAATGGTTTCGAATTATACAGAATTTCATATCGAATTATATATGTTTTAGGAATCTTATGGACATTAAATTGATTTTCGAGAGAATAACTTATAGAGCTATGGCCAATTTTGGATACCCAGAATTTAGTTAAGAAACTTATTTGTGAGATTTTCTTTATTTCAACATTTATAATTACCTCATATGTGTGGAGACGTGGTTAAGAAACTGGAGAATACATGTAAATGAAACCAAAAGTAAACACGTTACGTTTTAATTTAGTATTTCTACCCGTCTTACTTAACACTATGAACAACAGTCTGATCATGTCACATACCTTGGGATACACTTGTATAAACGCCTTACTTGGCGTCGCCATAAAGAATCCAAAAGGTACTGGCTAATTAAGAACCAATCTAATTTAAGCCTCGACTTCAAAGTCATCCTGTGTAAGACTGTTTTAAAATCATCCCCTTTGGGGCATGGTTGTACATCTTAGTAAAGTTCCACACCTTGATGCTATGCATCAAAGGTAAATATTGTGCGACACCGGGCCTTCGAGATGCACGGACCTCATTCCTGGGAGGAGTTTATTAATTTAAATTCGCAGCTGACTAAAGTCTTATCTAGGGCCACGTGGATCCATTGAGCCCCAGGAATTTGTCATGTTTGATTATTGGTGAGGTCACTTTGGTGAACGTGAACGGCGGCTGTGTTTTAAAACCCAAAGCTGGTAGAAGATCGTTGGTTAAATGGCTGATGTTTGTGCTATTGCTAGTTGTTGACTCAACAAGGCAATTAAAAGTATTAAAATTGGCTCTGAGAGATACATTTCGAACTTGCTACAACATTTAAACCCGCTTGCAAAATTACTTGTTTGAGGCCCATTGGCTCTCAAATGAGTCCCATTTGGCTCTCAAATGAGAGCAAATATTTTTTATGTTTTAATTACAAGTATAAGACTGTTTTAAAATCATACCCTTTGGGGCATGGCTGTACGTCTTGATAAAGTTCTACACCTTGATGCTATACCAATGATCCTGTTTGATCAATGGTGGGGTCACTTCGGTGCCTATTGTTTAAAACCCAAAGCGCGTAGAAGATCGTTGGTTAAATGACTGATGTTTGTGCTATTGCTAGTTGTTGACTCAACAGGGCCATTAAAAGTAGCAGATAGCAATTGGCTCTGAGAGATATATATTTCGAACTTGCTACAACATTCAAACCCGCTTGCAAAATTACTTGTTAGAACTCAAACCACCCTACTAATTTGAGGCCCATTTGTCCTTCATGGCCCTTAATTGAGAGAAAATAGTTTTTACGTTTTAATTACAAATAAAGGACTGTTTTAAAATCATCCCCTTTGGGGCATGGCTGTACGTCTTGATAAAGTTCCACACCTTGATGCTATACCAATGATCCTGTTTGATCAATGGTGGGGTCACTTCGGTGCCTATTGTTTAAAACCCAAAGGGCATAGAATATCGTTGGTTAAATGACTGATGTTTGTGCTATTGCTAGTTGTTGACTCAACAAGGCCACTAAAAGTAGCAGATAGCAATTGGATCTCAAAGATTACTTGTTAGAACCACCCTACTAATTTGAGGCCCACTTGTCCTTCATGGCTCTCAATTGAGAGCAAATAGTTTTTAGATATAAGATTTGAATACCTATTCTAAGGCCTAAGAAGTGCAGGAAGATGCAATAAATATTGGCTGCATGACTCAAAAATGCTGGATTTTTAATAGATGGAATATCTTTTGGTGGAATATCTTTATATGGTGTAAACAACAATGTTTTTATTTGCTTCGAAAATGTCAAATTTTGTGCCACAAAGCGTTTTATGCGGGAAGTTTTGCTTTACTTCATTAATATGAAAAAAAGTGGAACACCGATTGCTCACCAAAACTTATGGTGAATGTTTTCCATCGGTTTCAACGTGCGAGAGATGATTTATTGAGTTCACCAGTGGTGATTTTGGTACGGAAGACAAAGATCGCCCAAGCCAGCCAAAAAAGTGTGAAGACAAAGAATTGGAGGCACTACTAAATGAAGATTGTTGTACACCTCAACAAAAGCTTGTAAAATCATTGGGAGCTACTCCAGCAGCAATTTCAAATAGTTTGTGTACTGCAGGATTCACCCAAAAGCAGGAAAATTGGGTACCATAAGAATTGAAGCTGAGAGACCTTAAAAGACGATTGTGTATGCCAAATATGATGCTTGAATGCTATAAAAGATAATAATTTTTGCACCCAATCAGTATTTGAAATAAAAAATGGATCCATTAAGATAATATGTGAAGCCCGGCTAACCAGCCGAATCGACACCAAAGCCAAATATCCATGGCTCTATATTAATTCTCTGTATTTTGTGGTAACAAAAGGGTCCTATCTATTATGAGCTGCTGAAATCTGGCCAGACCATCACAGGGAAACTGTACCGAACGCAACTGATTCATTTGAAGCGAGCATTGGCCGATAATTCTCCAGAATATGTGGCCAGGCATGAAACCATAAAATTCCATCATAACAACGCTCGGTCATATGTTGCAATACATCTTAAAAAGTATTTGGAACCGCTTTATAGTCCAGACCTTGCACTGTCCGACTACTATTTGTTTTGATCGATGCAGAATGCTCTCTCTGGAATACTCTTCACTTTAGAACAGAGTATCTGAAATTGACTTGACTCGTTCTTGGTCTCAAAATATGAGCAGTTCTTTTGGCTAAGAATCCATATGTTGCCAGAAAGATGGGAAAAGGTCATACCTAACAATGGCTAATACTCATCATTCCAATTTACATTTTTATTGTGCAAATGTTTCAAAATAAAAGCTAAAAATATGAAAAAATCCCGCAATTTCAATAGTTTGAAGATTTTAATACTTATTTTAAGGACTAGGATGTGAAGGCAGATTCAATAAATAAAACACTAAAAAAATATTACGTTATGAATTTTATGGGAGCTAGGCTCAGTTACTGACCGAACTCCACAAAATCTTTTGAATTTTACTGCAATAATGATGATGTTTTAAGAGATATGTCTCTTTTTGTGACAAATCTTATTCCAAAACCAAAATTTATAAGAGAAATATGGACGTTAAAATGACTTCGAGATTTTCAACAAATATTTTAAGATTTGTTTAACTTGCCGATCTATTAAAATTTCTACTTCTAAGTTGTAACTAAGTGTGTCAAGTTTTTATTTTTAATTTTAAAAATTGTGACCGCAGTCTTCTTCAAAATCCTGCTCATTACCAAAGCTGCATTAAAATATTTCTATAAAAAAAATTTATATTACTAATGACTTAACTACTTTGTAACTGTCAACTGAGTTTGTTGTTTTTTGCTTTTTCCAATTTAAAACAAATATGTTCTTTATTTTATTTAATTAAAAAATATCAGTATTTAGTATGCAATTAATGGGCATAAAGAATTTTATTGAAAACGAATTTACAGTTAAACAAAAATTTAAATTCATGCATAAATCAAGAAATTTTGCATTAAGAAGAAAAAAAATTAAATAAAAAAAATAAAAATAATAACTTGATTGTTAAGTGTTGCTTAATGAAAAGACGTTTAAAAGAATGTATTTTAAAGATGAAATAAAATGAAGAGAAAGATAATTTAATCGATAAATTATAATTGTATTTGTCAGTATTCATTAGTAACTAATTTCATTATCTTGTAAATAAAGACGAATTTTTAAATTTTCATTAATGTGAGGTAAATAAATTGTGTTTGTATAATGTATATCTTCTTTTCTCAGATTATTACATAACAATTTGAATAAAATCATTTAATTTATTCATTCTAATTTTAACTTTTTGATTCTTTTATCTAACATTAGTGTAAAAAATGTCAAACGTATTTAGCAAAAGTATGATTAGTTTTATATATTCATTTATTCCTCGAATTTGAATTAAAATTTGTATAGTTTTTTTTAGTTTTCCACGAATTTATTCTTTTTTTTCTGTGTGCCACCACAAAACCATACTGACCAACTTCTGTTTCTGAAAATTCTTGTTATTAGCAAATAATTTTGATTTCCAAATCTCCTACAATCACATGTACTTTAGTTGGCAAGTTGGTGTGACTAATCGAATTGGACGTTAAACATGTCAAATTGGAAATAACAGAACATTAAAGTCAAACGAAATAAAAATTTAAATTTAAGTTACTGAAATAACAACAAAAAAAAAAATAAAATAAAAAAAATAATCAAGTTTATAGAGAGAAAGAGAGCGAGTATTTGCCGCTTTATGCAAAGCATTTTTCAATTTTATTAGTTTTTTTTTTTTTTTTTTTTTTTTTTGGGCGTACAGTGAATAAACTAAACATCTTATTATTTTGAATAGCCGAAAAGTTAAACCCTTGTGGACGGTGGGGTATTAAATGGGGACCATATGATTACTTTGAATTGTTAATAATAAACTTAGGTGGTTTATTTAATGAAGAATAAAAATATAAAACCAAAAAGAAGGTGGATCACAATATAAAAACTGTGAGTTAAACATTTTATATTACTCTTTCTTAAAAATATTTTTTTTATAACAAATTGGAAAAAAAAGAATTTGGATGAAATTTTTTTTATAAGTTAATTTTGAAAATCATGTCAGTTATTATGTTCATTTGTTGTTAATCTGATTAAAATGAGTGTCTAGAGAAAAGTGCGTACTAAAATTATTAAATATTTTCAACAAAACCCAACTTGGTCCCACAAAAAATTGGCCACACAATCAGTATTGGGAGATCTTTTCCGTTGATAGAAAACTTGGTTCATGTAGAAGGTATAGTCCACATGAGGTTTCTAAAGCCAATAAATAAAAAGTATTTTCAAAAGAGCTTTCAACAGATCCTGTAGGAAAGCAGTCCGGTTAGCTAAGTACTCGGACTATTGGTAAGAAAACTTAAAGCCAATGCTGGTTTAAAAACATACAAGACTCAAAAAGTTCCTAACAGGAACTCTGCTAAAAATTTAGAGGCCAAAAACAGAGCACGGAAATTGAAGTCAAATTTTATACAAAAAAAATACCTGCTGCATAATGGATGACGAACGTATGTTCTGGAAAAATTTTCGCAGCTTCCCGATCAATATTTTTATGTTGCTGATGCTCGAGGGAATGTGAAGAAAAGTTTAGGAACCAAAAGCAGAAAATGTTCTTGACATGGGAAGCAATATGCAGTTGCGGCAAAAAAGTCAAACATTTGTTACAAATATCTCTATAAATACCGAAATTTACATCAAGGAATGTTTACAAAAAAGGATGTTTCCATTCATAAGACTTATTGATGTGTCCACTTATTTTGCCTGTTTTGGCATCTGTCACTATGGTAAGCAAGGTCTTGAGTGGTACAAGAACAATAATGTGGTATTTGTACCAAGAGAGGAAAAACCTCCAACCTGCCTGGAGCTAAGGCCAGTGAAGAGATATTGTAATATTGTTGCAAGAGAATTGAAGAGCACAAAAAGGTGTCCAAAAATGCGGTAGATTTTAAACGGAGATGGACAACCTGCTATAAATCCTTACTTGGAAGCGTCAATAGGCTATAAATTTGTTCAATACTTGGACCAGAAAGGGATAAAAAGGGGGAAAAACGGGTAAAATTGGTACCTTTAGTTTTTAAACAATAATTACTAAACGGCTGAACCCATTTTTACACCGACAGGGGTAGCGAAGCGCACCGGGTCAAGCTAGTCATCTATATAAATATATAAATGTCTTTGTAAGTTTGTTTGTTTGTTTGTTTATTTGTTTGTTTGTTTGAGCATCACGCCTAAACGGCTGAACCGATTTTATTGAAATTTGGAACGTAGATAGATCCTTACTTGGAAGCGTCAATAGGCTATAAATTTGTTCAATACTTGAACCAGAAAGGGATAAAAAGGGGGTAAAATTTGTACCTTTAGTTTTTAAACAATAATTACTAAACGGCTGAACCGATTTTTACATCGACAGGGGTAGCGAAGCGCACCGGGTCAAGCTAGTATTTAATAATTTTAGTACGCACTTTTTTCTGGTCACTCATTTTAATCAGATTAACAAAAAATTAACATAATTGACATTAAACATAATAACCGACATGCTTTACAAAGGTAACTTGATAAAAAAAAAAAAAAACTGAAATAATACTTGGGTTAAAAGTTTTAATGAAAAACGTGTGTTAAGAAATTTTACGATCTTAGTCCTTAGATATTTTGAAGTAGTTTCTTGACATTATATAAAAGGCCTTCCAATAAAGACTTCCAAACTTGCAAATGATAAAATTGTTTTATAAAATTGGGTGCTGTTAGGGCAACATTCCGCGCTCTTCTCATTTTAAGGTGAGGATGATTTCTGGATGAATGGTTACTTCAACAAACAAAATTGCTGAATTTGGGATGATACCAATCCATATAAGATCCAAGAGCGTCCAATGTATACCGAAAAAGTCACTGTTTTGTGTGGATTTTGAACTGGCGGCGTCATTGGTATATATTTCAACTATGACCATTGATATGGGGTCATAGTTGAAATTGGTCAAATCTACTCAGAAACACCTCAGCTTTGATTATGTAAAATTTCATTAATTTATCTCCTGCCGTTCACGAGCTACCGAAATGTTTCCAAAATAATAAGTTTCTAAAACACTGTGCAAAAAGAAAGAGAGAAAGTTATGTGTCTTAACTCTTTCATTTAAAATGGCTGCTCGTTTGTTTCTTAACTCTTTCGTATAACCTATAAGAGAACACGAGAGAACACGTTCGTGTCTGAAGTCTTTTGTTTTTATTATTCTCTCACAAGTTTTCTTCTTGACTCTTTTGTTTTCATACAAAGAATTCCACGTTTAATAAAAATTTTTAATTTTTAAACAATTTTCCCCAAACTCTATAAAGCAAATGTTCTCAAAATTAATTTACTCCAAAAAAAAAAAAAAAAAAAATGTTTACCTCATCAAAAATTAAATTGCGAAAACACAAAAATATTTAATAATTTACTTAATCAAACAACATAAAACATTTTTTCCCAGACAATTAACAATTAACTATAATAATTACTCAAAAATGTTATTGATTTGTCTAACAGCTCATAATTGATTAAAAACTGCACAATATTTTTACTAAATACATACAGTCTGCTTTCGTGAAGGCCATCTTCAACATTTTAACTGTACGCGTATGGTCAGTACAGCATTTCAAATAAAATAAAAAAACCGACATGTTTTAATAAAATATATGTATGTATATACATATGAAACCATATATAAATATTATACGCGCCATCTAGCGCATCATCTTCACGTCTAAACGCAGTAGTAATTCACCGCTTAGAAGCTAAAAAAAAAAAAAAAAGAAACAAAAAAAACCACCACCGCACCTCTTCTGGTTGACAAATTAAGCAGAACCAGTTCAATAAACAAAACCTAAATCTGACACATGTTTTAAAAACAACAGCAACAAATCACAAATCTAAATTCACATTAAGTCTGCTTCCACTTTGACTATTGTCCATAAAAATGATGAGCTGAACAACACAACATGAAAATAATTTAAATAAAATTTTAATAAAATCTCACCTCAGTCTGTCTATTGAATTTTATTTCGTTACTATACTATTTCTTTATCCATAAAATATTTAATAAAAAAATTAAAATTATATTTCGCTTTTTGGTTTCAGCTTCTTATAAACATTACTTTTGTTTAAGAGACTTTATTCAAGAGGTTTTCTTAAACCACCGTTATAATAATAGACAGAATTTATTTTATTATTTAAAGCTTTTAATAATTTTTGTCATTATTTTATTTCATTATGATGTTTTTTTTTTTTCTTCTAAGCACTTGTAGTTGTAGATTTTTATTACTAAAGCACCACAACCACCAGTTTATCTTATTAAAAATCAATAAATATTTTTATTTAATACCGTTTTTGTTGCTTTAATTTTATATATTTTGTTGTGTATTTGTTTAAAGCAACCATATAATTAAATTAAATTTATTAGATTTTTTGTTTAAGTAGCACATTAATATTTAATATCAAGATAATTCAGTTGCTTATACATATTGTCTTAAATCATGAAATTTGATTTATAGTGGGGTTTTTTAATGTGCAAGTAACAGTAAAATTAGGTATGAGGAAATCTGATAAAAGACTTAATGTATTTGGAATGGTTTTTAATTAGAAACAATGACATTTCAGCTATGCTGAACGTAGGGTGCTCATTTTAGATTTATTCTTACTGAAAGCTACATTAAATTTGTTAATTTGATTAATAAAGATGTGAAGAATGTGGAATATACTGTGACTATGACTAGACTATGACTAGACTATGACTAGACTATGACTAGACTATGACTAGACTATGACTAGACTATGACTAGACTATGACTAGACTATGACTAGACTATGACTAGACTATGACTAGACTATGACTAGACTATGACTAGACTATGACTAGACTATGACTAGACTATGACTAGACTATGACTAGACTATGACTAGACTATGACTAGACTATGACTAGACTATGACTAGACTATGACTAGACTATGACTAGACTATGACTAGACTATGACTAGACTATGACTAGACTATGACTAGACTATGACTAGACTATGACTAGACTATGACTAGACTATGACTAGACTATGACTAGACTATGACTAGACTATGACTAGACTATGACTAGACTATGACTAGACTATGACTAGACTATGACTAGACTATGACTAGACTATGACTAGACTATGACTAGACTATGACTAGACTATGACTAGACTATGACTAGACTATGACTAGACTATGACTAGACTATGACTAGACTATGACTAGACTATGACTA
The DNA here is from genome assembly GCA_942486065.2 of Calliphora vomitoria. Taxonomy (NCBI): domain Eukaryota; kingdom Metazoa; phylum Arthropoda; class Insecta; order Diptera; family Calliphoridae; genus Calliphora; species Calliphora vomitoria. Next base: position 106,994,672 of record OW818030.2, on the reverse strand, counting down.
GACTATGACTAGACTATGACTAGACTATGACTAGACTATGACTAGACTATGACTAGACTATGACTAGACTATGACTAGACTATGACTAGACTATGACTAGACTATGACTAGACTATGACTAGACTATGACTAGACTATGACTAGACTATGACTAGACTATGACTAGACTATGACTAGACTATGACTAGACTATGACTAGACTATGACTAGACTATGACTAGACTATGACTAGACTATGACTAGACTATGACTAGACTATGACTAGACTATGACTAGACTATGACTAGACTATGACTAGACTATGACTAGACTATGACTAGACTATGACTAGACTATGACTAGACTATGACTAGACTATGACTAGACTATGACTAGACTATGACTAGACTATGACTAGACTATGACTAGACTATGACTAGACTATGACTAGACTATGACTAGACTATGACTAGACTATGACTAGACTATGACTAGACTATGACTAGACTATGACTAGACTATGACTAGACTATGACTAGACTATGACTAGACTATGACTAGACTATGACTAGACTATGACTAGACTATGACTAGACTATGACTAGACTATGACTAGACTATGACTAGACTATGACTAGACTATGACTAGACTATGACTAGACTATGACTAGACTATGACTAGACTATGACTAGACTATGACTAGACTATGACTAGACTATGACTAGACTATGACTAGACTATGACTAGACTATGACTAGACTATGACTAGACTATGACTATGACTAGACTATGACTAGACTATGACTAGACTATGACTAGACTATGACTAGACTATGACTATGACTAGACTATGACTAGACTATGACTAAGTCGATTTTTAAAACTGTTTATTCTTTGAAATTTTAAGAGTGGTATCTACTTTCGCGTATATGTATCGATTTTTCCATGTTATATATTAAAATTGTAACAGACTGTAATAAGTATTATAATCAATATTTTATAATATCTTGTAAACTGCCAACATTTTTCTGTAAATACTGCATAACAACAAATTAAGGAGCGTCATGTTTTCCTCAATTAATGCTGAAACAAAAAAGCCTTTGTCTTTCTGTTTTAAACAAATTATCTAAAACTCCACAGCATGTACTAGTAATGTGACCCAAATAACTGCAATTGAAAATTTTAAACTAAAAAAAAAAATTTAAAAAAAAGCATCTCCTATTTGTTTGAAACATAAACCAAATACCCTTAGATACAAAAACAAGAAGATGATACATCATTAGTTGCAACAAACACTATATAGGAAGAAATTTATATATAGTACGATTACTTAAGCTTTCAAATTATTTGAACTACGAACAGCAACAGCTGAAACAAAAAAACGAAAAAAAAAAACCTAAATTAAGGAGGAGGAAGTCTATTAACGAAAAACAGAATACAAACAAAATCCAAGAAATTGTATTGTACGAAAACAGAAAATTTAACAACTTCACAACATTCGTGGGCTTCATTTGGAGATAATATCTTTAATGGAAAACCAAAAATTAACAGAACCTGCAACAACAAAAACAGCAACAATTTCAAATACACCAGCCAATATTGTTTCAGCCTTAGTCAAACCAATTGTTGTTGTGTTTTTGTTTTAAGATGTAACCAAGTTAATTGGAAATTCCCTTAATGCCTTCAATAAGATTCTCACCGAAAGCGAAGGTTGGTTTGTAGGACAACTGAAAACAAAAGTAGACAAATGGAAATAAAAAAAAATCCCAGAGACCCAAAGCCGGCAGACAAACAGAAATAACACGATTTACAATATATTACCCATGAAAGGATAGACAGACGGAATGTTTTTCGTTTTTCGGCAGACTTTTATATTTTATTGTTTATACTCGTATATATTTTTAGTAAGCATAAGATTTACAGACTGAAGGGATATTCATCAGTTAGTTTATAACATGTTTATGGTAATAAGATAAATTGCGTTTAAATTTTAGTGCATTTAGCTTAGAAGAAATCACTGTGGGTCAGTGGTGAAACAAATAATTAAAGGTTTTTAATGTTTCTGAAGCCCAGGGGAAAAGCTTCGAATTAATTTGGAATCAGCCATTCATTCCCTAAGTCCATATCCAACATCTAGTTCTTTAGGTTCATTCAAAGGCTTCTATTTAAATAGAATTCATTCATCGTTGAATTAATTTATATCAGAATTCATTCAAATGAAAATATTTTTTCTTCATTCAGTTTTGTTTTTGTTTAGCTTTTAATCATTACCAAATGAATTGATAAAAATTGACTTAAGCCTTTTTGTAATAGGTTTGAATTGAAGCAGAACTGAATCACTTTTAAAGCAATTTTGTAATGGATTTATATTCAAGGAAATTTTAAAGATTCAATAAGGAATTACTTCTACAAAGGAATTAAGGCCATGCATAATTCAAAATGAATTCATTAACGGAATGGTTAAGAGATAAAATTTATTTTGATTTCATAAATGGTAGTAAGAATTAATTCTTTCGAACCTTTGTTATGAACTGTGTTAAAGTAAACTGAATAAAGTTTTATTTATGGCGCTTTTATCCAGCAGATATGAAACTATATATATTTTTTTTATTATCCACCCTATTAGCTTTCTTTCTCCATTGTGCAAAATACCTCTAACAAATGACGAAATGGTCATATTCGCAAAGTTTAACTTTGTTTCTATCGCATATATATAAATATCTGCCCGACTACAGAATACATGTGTGTGTGTGTCTGTGCGCTGAATGACATGATGTGAACTCTAGTGCCTCTATGATGTTTCAAATGGAGATTCACAAACTACAAAATTCAACCAACCAAAAAAAAAAACCACCACCCCACCAAAAAAAAAACATGGTCTTTGTTGTTATCCGTAAAAAACAGTTTATTCAAAATTCATCGATCCCATGTCTGCTTTGTATGTACATCAGTCTTAGTACGTACATATGTATGGCTGTCCGTCTGTCTTTTCATCTGTCCGTCTCAATGTTGTGTCTGTCATCAGTAAGAGTGTGTTAAAAAGTCATCGTTTTATTTCATTGGGTCACTAGAAAAAAATCTACATAAAAAATGTACAACATGGCTACAAAAAAAAAATAAAAAAATTCGATTGCAGCATGTTGTGGCTATGTTTGTTTCTGTTGAGTCTACTCTCACACTTAGTTTAAATCAGTCATTGTTTAAATCATCACTACTAACAACATCATGATGCACCTCCATCACACTTTTCCATACATACAAGCGGACAGACAGATCGACACACTCTGTGGCCAACCTTTTATTGTATGGTTCATGTCATGGACACTGCATATTGTGTATTAAATAGGAAGGTTGGCTAAGAAAGATAAATAGCTCATAATTTCCAGGAGAAAAAATAATCGTATCGAAGAACTTTATTACCAGCCCTAAAATTCCTTATTGAAAATTGTATTGCAAGACAAAACATTTTGTGTATAATGATGTGTATAACAGATTTTTCAATGAAAAATTTGGATATAACAATTGTTTCTATGGAAAATTATGTGTATAATACATTTTTCTATAGACAATTTAATGTATAACAGTTTTTTCAATAGAAAACATTGTGTATAACAGAATATTCTAAAGAAAATTTAAATATAACAGCATTTTCTATATAACATTTTACGTAAAACAGTATTTTTGTATTGAAAATCTGTTTATAACAGTATTTTAAATAGAAAATTGTGTGTATAACAGTTTTTTCTATAGAAAATATTCTGTGTAAGTGTTTTTTCCATAGAAAATTTGGTGTATAACAGTTATTTATATATAAAATTTTAAGTATAACAGTTGTTTCTATAGAAAACTATGTAAATAATAGATTTTTTCTATAGACAATTTTATGTATAACAGTTTTATCAATAGAAAATATTCCATATTTTCTATATAACATTTTCAGTATAACACTATTTTATTATTGACGATTTGTGTATAACAATATTTTCTATAGAAAATTATGTGTATAACAGTTTTTCTATAGAAAATATTCAGAACAATATTTTTTTTTCTATAGAAAATATTCTGTATAACAGTTTTTATCTAGAAAATTTGGTGTATAACAGTTATTTATATAGACAATTTTAGGTATAACTGTTGTTTCTATAGAAAACTATGTGTATAATAGATTTTTTCTATATAGAATTTAATGTATAAAAGTTTTTTCAACAAAAAATATTCTGTATAACAGAATTTTCTAAAGAAAATTTAAGTATAACAGCATTTTATATATAACATTTTAGGTATCAGTATTTTTTAATTGAACATTTTTTGTATAACAGTATTTTCTGTAGAAAAATTTGTGTATAACAGTTTTTTCTATACAAAATATAATTTATATCAGTTTTTTTCTTCAGAAAATATTCTGTATAACAGTTTTTCTCTAGAAAATTTGGTGTATAACACTTATTTATATTGAAAATGTTCTGTATAACAGTATTTTCTATAGAGAATTTTTCTGTACAACAGTATTTTCTATGGAAAAGTGTCTGTATAACAATTATTTCTATAGAAAATTTTGTGTATAAAAGTACTTTCTATAGAAATTTGAGTGTAAAATAGTATTTTCCATAGAAAAATGTTTGTATAACAGTATTTTCTATAGAAAATTTTTTCCATCCCTGATTTTTAACTCTACTTAAACTTCTCCAAAATATCACTCCCATCTTTTTACATTACATAATAATATTTCTCACATTTCTTATCAATTCAAAAATATGTTAAATCTAATCAAATCAATAATTTTATTAAAATATCCTTATAAAAAATAAAAAAAAAAAAACATATCGCACAACAATGTATTACAGTCCCTGGGGAAACCATCTCCCGCCATTTCACATAATAGTAATATATGCTAATCGAAAGAAGAAAAAAACTGCTCATCCAAATTTAAAATTCATGTCGTTAAAGACTGATCAATTGAACGCAACACAAGAAAGAAGTACAGCGCTCTAGAGGCAGTGGCAGCATCATCATCATCACCACTTCCCTGGCTGTGGCAAGTTGTCAGTGTAAGTTTGTGTCAGCCCAGCAACCAAACAAAAAAAAAAAAAGCAACAGACAAGTTATTACCAGCTTAAGATGCTCAAAAGAAAAACGACTACAATAGAGGAGTAGTAGTAGACACAAACTAGCAAAAGCAACAAATAAAACTAAAATTCCCAAACATTGATTTTAGGCCAGGCCAGGCGACGTTATTTTGATGGAATTGCCAAAAACTCATGAACCCAAAAATAAATATATATTTGAAAATATATGAAAAAAAATAACAACAAAAATCGAACTATAGTCTAAGTACGAGTACTTTGTTAGAGTGATTATATACCAAACCCAATGCTAATATGATGGAGGTTGCTAAATTTATATGTACATGTATACTATTTGGTTAACTTAACTTTGGCCTAGTGCTGAACGACTGGTGCCACAGAGTGCAGTGCTAGAGTTGAAAGAAAACCCAAAAATAACTAACAACAACAACAAAAGCAATACACTCCAGGCTATTAACAATGTATGTTGTAAGCTCTAAGGAAAATAATATGTATTAACAACAATATTATATAAAAAATATATACTAAATAAAATACAATAAAACATAGGCTAACAAAAAATAACTAACTTATGTAATCACCTTCAGGCAGAAGTTCTCAAACGACAAAAGGCGGCAGGATAAGAGGAGCAATAAAAGGCGAAAACTTTAGCAGAAAAAGAAAGAGCGTGATTTCTAGCAAGAATCTACAGAGATTTACAAGATCTTCACTTAAGTCAAAACCTGATCAGTGCAATGTTTTACTAGAAAAGTTTGAACTGTTTACGGGAGATCTTCATAAGAAAGTTCAAAATTAATCTAACAAAAACTTCTAATTGGGGAGCTGAAGATTTTCAGAGATATATACAGATCGATTTTAATTTGTAGAAATAGAAATTTCAAAATTAGAACCTGGATACATCTAAAGTTATTACAACATCTTTCTAAATACTACCACAATGTGAGAAACCCTGCCTGCGATCATAAAGAAGACACGATCAACAAGGAGTTTAATTTGGATCTTCTGCTTATTTTTGTTTTTAATAGTATTTTCTTTTATTGTTGTTGTTATGGTTGTTACTGGCTAATGAAAACAAAAGTTTTGTGATCATTTTTTTTTTAGTTCTCTCATCTTTAGTTTTGCTAACGCGCAATACTTTAGTTAAAAGTGTAATGTTTTATGTCCAACTAGTTGTGTGTGTGTGTGTGTGCATCATCTTCTGGGTCTTGCACTACTGGGACCATTTTTGTTATGGGTTTGGTGTAGTGGTTTATGTTTCCATGTCACTATTATAAATTTCAACGAAAAACAAAACTAACATTATTTTTGGGGGTTTCACTTTTTGTTCCAACAGAGACTTGCAACATATTAAAAACATTATCCGACATTAGCATTAACATATAAACTTTATTTCTGACCGCATTTGTGGAATATGTTCGTTTCGTTAAAAAAAAATGGAAACATACTTATGGGATGGTTTAAAAATTGAGGAACAGTGGTTGAGAGAAAAATTTAGGCAGGGGGGAATTGAAAAGGAGACATAATTTGAAATACTGAAAACTCGATTGAACACTGTTGCTAAATATTAAAATAATATCAAACTATTATACTATTATACTATTATACTATTATACTATTATACTATTATACTATTATACTATTATACTATTATACTATTATACTATTATACTATTATACTATTATACTATTATACTATTATACTATTATACTATTATACTATTATACTATTATACTATTATACTATTATACTATTATACTATTATACTATTATACTATTATACTATTATACTATTATACTATTATACTATTATACTATTATACTATTATACTATTATACTATTATACTATTATACTATTATACTATTATACTATTATACTATTATACTATTATACTATTATACTATTATACTATTATACTATTATACTATTATACTATTATACTATTATACTATTATACTATTATACTATTATACTATTATACTATTATACTATTATACTATTATACTATTATACTATTATACTATTATACTATTATACTATTATACTATTATACTATTATACTATTATACTATTATACTATTATACTATTATACTATTATACTATTATACTATTATACTATTATACTATTATACTATTATACTATTATACTATTATACTATTATACTATTATACTATTATACTATTATACTATTATACTATTATACTATTATACTATTATACTATTATACTATTATACTATTATACTATTATACTATTATACTATTATACTATTATACTATTATACTATTATACTATTATACTATTATACTATTATACTATTATACTATTATACTATTATACTATTATACTATTATACTATTATACTTTTATACTATTATACTATTATATTGGGTGTATGACTTAAAAATACGGTATTCACTATAGATGGCGATTCTTTTGTCATTTTAAAGGATACATATCTTTTAGTAAGATTTTCTTATGCTAAATTCCCAATTTTATTGATAAATTCACTGAAATTTATTGTTGGGGGATAAGCTAGTTCCTATGCGCATTTTACTGGTTGCTTAGGCCAGATCATCAGGAAACCTTTTCCCAAAAGGCTTTAGAAAAACTATCATTTATTCTCACTTAGTTATTGAACGAAAATATCGAATTATGTGCCAACGAAGCGTCATATGCGGGAAGTTATGCTTTACTTCTTTCATTTGAAAAAAACGTGCCGCTGAAGTACACCGATTGCACACCAAAGCTTATGGTGAATGTATTCCAACCAACGTGGGAGAGATGGTTTGTGCGGTTCAGACACGGAAGACAAATATCGCCCAGGCCAGACAAAAAAACTTGAAGATGAAGAATTGAAGGCATCCATGAAGATTGTTGTCAAACTCAACAAGAGATATCAAAATCATTGGGAGCTACTCAATCAGCAATTTTAAAACGTTTGCAAGCAGTGGGATTCATCCAAAAGCAGGGAAATACGAATTGAAGCCAAGAGACCTTGAAACACTATTTTGTATGTCTGAAATATGCTTCAACGCTAAAAAAGAAAATCATTTTCGCATTAATAATTACTTGCGATGAAAAATGGATCCATTACGATAACCCGAAGCGTAAGAGATCGAATGTGAAGCCCGGCCAACCAGCCGAATCGACACCAAAGCCAAATATCCATGGCGCTAAGGTAATACTCTGTATTTGGTGGGACCAAAAGGGTCATATCTATAATGAGCTGCCAGACCATAACCTGGACTGAACGCAACTGATTCGCTTGAAGCGAATATGCAGCCAGACATGAAACCGTAATATTCCATAATGACAACGCTAGGCCACATGTTAAAAGCTATTTAGAAAGAAGTGGTTGGGAAATTTTGCCTCATCCGCCTTATAGTCCAGACTCTGAACGTCCTACCACTATTTGTTACGATCGATGCAGAACTCCCTCTTAATAAACCCATAGAACCACTGTGACTTTTGATAGAAGGGAATTTGACAAAACAGTCACTCAATTCTTCTCTCTTCAACACAATTAGAAAGAAGCCTTTGTCTTTGTCCAACTGTTGCACTGTCTATTGTCTAATTTTGTTGCTATTGTTCCTAAATTTTGTTCGTTTGATTATCGGTCATCAAACAAATCACAAATAATAAAATAACAATAAAAATGTATAAAGAAATATTAATAAAAAATAACAACAACAATTATTAATAACAATAAAACATTTTGAATTCATACAAAATACAACCAACCAACCAAACAACAACAATAAGAAACCGAAAAGATGAAGAGAAGAAAAAAAAAACGTCTCAAAATAGGAATGGAAGAACCTACAAGTTACAACGATTACACAAGTTTCATTGTTGGTTTAACGAAGACAAAAAACAAGCAAGCAAAAAAAACATTGGCCACAGCTACCATTCCTTTAGAGCGGAGCTGCTGCCTGGTGGCCGTTTGGCTGACTGGATGGCTGGTTGACTGTATGGAATGTCTGGCAAACAATTCACTCCAATTGATAAACATCATTGCCAATCCTTTTTTGTTTACTGTTTGTAGGGGGGCATTAAAATATTTGTTTATATGTATTTTGGTTTCGTTGTTGTGTCCATATTAGAGTGAAGTAGTCAATTTGTTAGTTTGGTTTATTTCGGGAAAATAATATTTAATTAGCATAACTATAAAAATGCATTAAGAATTACATATTTCTTATGATATTTTGCCAAAAAAAAATATAGTAAATAAAAGATGTTTACTCTAAACCGATTCCTTTCTAAAAGTCCAGAGGCTAATTTAATGATGATTTCTTGCAACTTGCACAAGTCAAGAGATTGTAACGAATTTATTAGAGATGTTTGTTTTTATGGTTTTCAAAGTACTGTGGTTTAGGTTCTTTATGTTGTTAATAATTTGTGTAATAAGAAAAACGTAACAGAATTTATGTCATTTTTAAAACGAAAAATATCTCATAAAATAGATTTGTAATAAAATTTTTCCTGAATACCTCAAATTTTTAAAAATATTTAACAATATAAAGACAGCTAATTAGTTAGGCTATTATCGGTTTTCAAACGAAAAATTTTCTCAAACTTAGAAATATTTTAATTTATTTTTTATTAATAACTCAACAATTAATATCAATCATACGCCTGCTTAAAAAAATTTTAAATTCTAATCAAATGATAAATATTAATGCAAGTTAAAATGTGTTTAATAGTAAATTCAATAAAAATATAATAGAAATGTCATTTAGTAACTTCAATATAATGAAAACCATGTAAAACTATATAAATATTAGACATTTTGTTTGTTTTTAATAGATGACCTTCAATATATTTGTCACAACATTATTGTCATTTAGGTTTAATTTATAGTCATGTGAAGTGTTAATTTAATTAAAACATAAACTTAAGCTTAAACATATTCAGTACTGACAATAAAGCTATTATTTTCTACATACTCATGAAAATAAAGTCCCATAAATTATGCTAAATATTGTCTACAAACTACATTAATGTTTAATAAAAACTCTAATTTATTGTGAAAACTATTCAAAATTCGTTTAAAAGTCACCTCAAAAATATACCCTTTTAATTTAAAATCTATTTATTTTTTTAACATAAAAATTAAAGAGTTATAGTTTTCTTTGCAACAATGTAAAATTAATTTGCTTATATACTTAAAAAAGAACTAAAATAAAAACATAAAATATAGTTTATGCTACAAAATGCAACATCGTTAAGATTTTGCTTTTAATTCTGATACAAAAAAGTTAAATTTTATTATAAAGAATTCAAATATATTACATATACAAGAATTACTTTCTATTTCTGCCAAAAAAAAATATATATTTCCAACCTTTGATAACCTGTAAATTTGGCAAACTATTCAACATGTATAAGGTTAAATGCGGTACATATGTTTTATTACATACAAGCTATACGTATTAAGCAAATTTTTTACAGGCTTTTAATAAGTATTATTTTTTAATATTAAAAATATATTGAGTTATGTTGTCATTGCGAATATTTATTTTGAGCTTTTTACGACTTTATCAAAAAATAATAATAAAAAACCACATTACTAAGCAATTATACGCTAATTTAGCCGAAAATCAACAGTTAAAGACAAAAGACGCCGCATTGAATATTAACAAATGTTTAGAAAAAAAATTATAAATAAAAATAAAAAAACTTGACAAATAAAAAAACAACAATTTTGGGATTAAAACACAAATCATTTTAAATGAAATTCCTTTAACAACATCGGCAACAAGTGTATGTGAGAAAAATAAAAAGGGTGTTTTAAAAAAGTGTTATTTGAAATAAAAAAAATTAAAATACTAATTTTATTATTATATGCCACAAAATATGAAGTCTTTCCTAATTTCGGTTTTACATAGAAAATTTTAATCTTTACTAGAAATATTTGTTTTCGATTTTTTAAAAAATCTTCTCAATTAATATTAATATAAAAAACGGCCCGGCTACACGTTCAATATATATTGTGATATTTGAATCGCGATCTGGATTTCAGGCTATTCTGCGACCCATCAATACTGCATGCTACACGTTCAATAAATATCGCGATACTGGATCGCGGTGAATATATATTGAATGTGTAGCAGTGCCCTTAGTGTACTAGCTGGAATATCACTCAGCTCTAGCACTGCATAAATCTATTAATTTTGCCGGATGGGTTTATGACTTAAAAATGTAGGATTTTTTCAAATTTTTAGCTTTTATTTTCAAAAATTTGTTCAATATAAATTTATTCAAAGTATTGGCCATATTGTTAGCTCTGACATTTTCCCATCTTTCTAGCAGCCAAAAGAACTGCTCATCTTTTGAAACCAAGCATCAAACCAATATCGGATACTCTGTTCTAAAGGAAACGTATCCCTGAAAGAGAGAGATTGACTAAATTTATTCAAAGTATTGGCCATATTGTTAGCTTTGACCTTTTCCCATCTTTCACGCAACATATGGATTCCTAGCCAAAGGACTGCTTATCTTTTGAGACCAAGAATCAAACCAATATCGGATACTCTGTTCTAAAGGAAGCGTATTCCAGAGAGAGCTTCACTTTCACTGCATCGATCTAAATAAATAGCAGTCGGCCGTTACACGGTCTGGACTATAAAGAGGATGAGGCAAAACTTCCCAACCACTTCATTCTAAATACTTTTTAATAGGTATTGCAACATGTGGCCGAGAGTTGTTATGATGGCATATTACGGTTTCATTTCTGGCCTCATATCTGGGCGTTTTTCGATCAATGCTCGCTTCAAACGAATCAATTGCGTTCGGTACAGGATCCCTGTGATGACCTGGTCAGATTTCAACAGCTTATAATAGAGAATATATACAGAGAATTAACTTAGCGCCATGGATATTTGGCTTTATTGTCAATTCGGCTGGTTGGCCAGGTTTCACAACGATATCTTTCGCTTCGGGATGTCGTAATGGATCCATTCGGGCTGTCGTATTCGGTGCAAAAATCATGTTCATTTATAGCGTTCAAGCATCATTTCGGCCATGCTCAAAGTCTCTCAGTTTCAATTCGTATGGTACCCATCCCTCGCACTTTAAAACCGATGGAAAACATTCAGAATAAAATGTTGACAAAAAATTATCTTATGAATATTAATAAAAACCTCTAAGAACACATGTTTTTAAAAAACCCTTTCATTTAATAAAAGCACACATCACAAAACCCTATCAACTGTGAAATATAATAAATTGTTTAAACATTATGCAAGTTTTCTATGCATATAAATATATATATTTTTCGGCAAAAGACGTTACCACAAAAACTGTTAAACAATATACTTACAACGAAAAAGTAACATATGTTATTGCTGATGCTCATGTTGCCGTTGTTGTTGCTGTTGTTTTTGTTGTCTTCCCTCAACTTTGAACTCTGAATCACAGCATGGGAATTAGATCTAACATGCATATCAACAAAACACTGGGAATTTAAAATAATAAAAAGTAATAATGGTAATAAAAAATTAAAATATCATTTTAAATTTGATTTATTTTCCAAAAAAAAAATAAAAGTGGAATCTTAATCAAACGCCCACTCTGGACCATTAGATGTAATAGTTGTCACTGGCTTCAAATTGATCATCTCACACAACACAAACACTTACTACATTTTCCACTAAATAAAGATTTATAATGAAAGAAATAAATTTGAGAAAATAAAAGCAACGTTGCTGCAGTTTTGCATTGTTTGAATTAAATTGAAATGCATTAAATTTGCGTTTAACACGCAAAGCTCCTCAGCATGTTGGAAGACTTAATAGTAAATACAATAACAATACAACTTGTTGATACTCGAACATGTATGCATGATCATCTGGGTATTAATCATCAATACCCGTATGAGAGCCACAGCACAGTACTGCATTAAACTGCATGTTACCGAAAATTAATACCACATGTAGTGGAGTATAAAGGTATTAAATTGCAATAGACATATGAACGTCTGTCCGCCAAAATTTGGCAGACAACAAAAAAAACATTGGCCACATTATTATTGATCACTTCATTAAAATGTTGGAAAAAAATATATACATATATATATTTTAGTTGTTGGGTTTAATTCATAAAATTTATATTTTTTTTCTGACTAAAACAAACTCCTAATAAACAGCGTGTTAATAGCACTTTAAAGTCATTAATTATATTAAAAAAAAAAACATTCTATAATAATTAAAAAAGGTATTATAGGTTCATAAAATGTTTATGGTTTAAATGGTTAAATACAAATGCGGATCCCATGTGAACAAGATTAAAGAGAGAATTAATTTAAAATATTTTTTTACCCACATAAGCAAGATTCAGCCCTGCTAAAGATAAATTTTTTAGAAATATTTATTTAAACATCAAATGTTACAATTTATATTCAATCAAGACAAAAATTATTTTACAAAATTTAATAAATTGGAAATTTGTCACTAAAAGTTTAAAAAACTGTTTGCAATATAAAAATTCCAGAATATCTATCTATCCTAAATTTTTAAAAAAGTTTCCAATTTGAAGATAACCTGTTATATTGCCTAATTTCGGTATTCTGCAGAAAAATTATATCCCGCCTTGAAATATTTTTAATTAATTTTTTCTAAAAACATCCTAATTAATATCAATTCTACGCCTTCTTATAAAATTATAATGAAATATTAAATAGAGCAAATTAAAATGTTTTTGACACTAAGGGCCTGATTCAGAAAAACGAAAAAACGTATTTCTGAATTAGGCATAGAGAAACAACAAGAGCGGAAACTAGAAAAAAACTCAAACAAAAATTTTACTCAAAATAATCACATATACGAGTGTTGTTTTTGTTTTCACATAGTTTTTTTTACTAATACATTATCAGCACTTAGGATTTTGACAACTGAGTTAGGTCTTTGACAGAAGAGTTTCCGCTCTATGTATATTTCTCTATGGAATTAGGCCCTAAGTTCAATAAGTCTCAAATCATCATTTATGTTGAATAGAACAATACTGAAAAAACTTAAAAATTGTATAAACATTTTCTTCAAAAAAGTAAACTTTAAAAAAAAAAATTTCACCACAAAAATATAACTGAATATGTTTAATTTTGAACATGGTTTTCTAGCTTAAGGATAGTCTATTATCTTGACTATATTCGGTTTTTTGAAGAAACATTTTATTCCAGCTAGAAATATTTTTAATTATTTTTTTTTTTCGAATATCATTCTAATTAATATTAATCATACGCCTTCTTATATGGAAATTTTTAAATCTATAAAGTGATAAATAGTGGAAATTAAAAAGTTGTTTACAATTAGTTCAATAAAACTCAAATACAAATTTAAAACATTAAATTTTAGTAACTTCTACAGCAAAATGGAAGTGTAATAAAGGAAATACAAATGTATTATCACAATAATTACCCAAATATCTTAAATGATAACAAATATTTTTCAATTTATTAATAGTCAATATTTTGGCTAATTTCGGTTTTCTAAAAAAAATTAAAATCTTTTAAGAAATATTTTTAAATAATTTTTTTCTAATAACATCCTAATTAATATTAATCATACGCCTTCGTATATGAAAATTTTTAAATTATAAAAAAAAGTGGAGATTTAAATATTTTTGACCAGTAGTTAAATAAAACTAATACAATTTTAATAAATATTGATATTGATATTTTATAAAGCAAAAAATTAAAATAATTTAAAAAAAAATATTTCACCATAAAAACTTTCCCGAATATCTTTTGAGAAATTATTTTTAATATAATAATATTCCATTTGCTTAGCTAATTTCGGTTTTCCAAAGAAACATTTTCACCCATCTAGAAATATTTTAATTAATTTTTTCCATTACTATCCTAATTAATATCAATCATACGCCATCTTACAAAAACATTTTTAAATTTATAATAATTTTATAAACAGTAAAAATTAAAATATTTTTGACAATTGAAACATGGTAATAAAAATATCTACAATAAATTTTTAAAGCAAGGTTTGTTATATGACTGCAAATAAACGTCAATAGAGAAATGCTTCTCATAAGAACGTTATAATAAAATCATTCGATAGTAATAATAATAATAATAAATTCTAACAAATTTAAAATTATTAAAATAGATTATAATAATAATTTAACCAATTTTGCACAACCTAGATTTTATAGTAGATATTTGCATATAAATTCATAATTCTTGCACAAATGGCCTTGAAACATAATATTTGTTTTTATGATTTTTTAGTCATTTGAGTTTAAAAATATTCCCAAACATCTATCCACTTAAGGATTTCCTTCTTTAGTTTAATGGCCTCAGCTCTAAGCTATTTTGTTTTTTTTTTTTTAGTGACCAACATTTAAGTGCTTAAAAGTTTTTTTTAATTAAATATTAAATTTTTTCTCAAAATTTTATATGTGTTTTTTTTATTATACCTAAAAGATGATTGATTTTAATCCTATAATTAACAGATTGCTAAATATTTGTATGCACACAAGCCTGCAGACACCCAAAGTAAAATGATTAATTTTTGAATTTTATTTCTTCTTAAGATTAAATTTGAAAACAAAAAAATACACAGTTTTTTAAGTATGTAATTGCAGGCATATGAGTACAAATGTTGATTATAAAGGCACAATTGTGCTTTTTTTCGTACAGTTTGAGGGAAAGCAGCACTGAGGCAGAACTAAAAATATATAGTTATAAAAATATGTCCATTTACTGCCTAAGTGTTCAGAGGTAAACAAATAATCTTTAATTTGTCTACAATGTTTCTAAACTATATATACAATGGCCCTGTAGCATAACAAAAGACTGTAAATATGGACTTGTTTAATACGGAACTAAAAGAGTTCATCAAACATATTCGATATGTCATGCGAAAGCAATGCCGAACACTACATAAGTAGATTGAAGCATATTTTTAACTATGACATAAATATACATGATCAAATAAAAAATGCTTGATTTAAGTTCTTCATCGTTGCCTAGTTAAATGACATTTTTTTACAATTAAAGTAATTAATACTTAACCAAAAAGTACGTACAATTATTCCCAAAAAAAGTACCATTATTCTTTCAAATACTATTTTGCATACCTAAATCAATTGCAACAATATGAATGCGAGAGCCAGTGTGAGTGCATTGCCCAATTGTATATACGACAACGATTGATATTGGAAATCAACAACCATACAAACACACACACACATTTCAGCTATAAAATAGCTAAACATTTCCGTTGGGCGTTACAACAACATTCAATATCACAAACACAAACTTTTACTCACACTTCAACAAACATACACACTTCCAAACACACACGTGTTAACAAATATAAAAAAAAAGAATTCTCTCATACACATCAAACAACAACAACAATCAATAATAATAATAACAGTAATCGTACGTACTCATATGTACATTCGTTGATATGAGTACACGAGTACGAGTACATACGATTAATAAACAAGTTGTTCACCTACATTTTGCAAATAAAAACAACAAAGAAACACAAACAAAAAATATTTAATGTTGTCCAACAAACAACAGCAACAACAGCATAAAGATTGTGTTTGTTGGTCAAGCTGTAATCATGTTATTATTGTTGTTGTTGTAGTTGTTGCTTATTAATTTTATTGCAACAAACATTTCATAGTCGTAGAATAAACTGTTGGCAAACATTTAACCAACTAATGAATGGGTCATAATATTGTAGCTGATAATGATGGTGATGCTGATGCTGAAGATGAAAAAGACAATGATGATGACGATGTTGCAAACCCAAAAAAAAAAATTAAGAAAAACTAAGATGAAACAGACAGAGCCTAAAACCGGCAGGCAGTAAAATCTCCTGTTTCATGCCATAGTGTTAAATGTTTGTAAATTGTGCTGTTCATCAAATTAATACCCTACAATAAGCCTAGTTAGCAATAAAGATTACATTTTATTACAAAATCTAACTGTTAAATACCGAATTTAAGCGCTTAGGAAATATATAATAAATGTTTAAAAACATTTAATTTGATTTAATTATTAAAAAAAAAAAACATCTATCGAAACTATATTTTTTAAATTGTTTGTCTGATTTAGAAGAATAAATTTAAGAAACATTTAAAAAAAATAATTTAATAAGTAAATTAAAAAACTCAGAAATGTTCCTGTATAAGTATTATACATATATCTTAAACTTTGACAAATATTTTGCCATCTAATAATAGTTCATTAGTTTGGCTAATTTCGGTTTTCTAAAGAAATATTTTATCCCACCTAGAAATATTTTTAATTATTTTTTTCCAATATCATCCTAATTAATATCAATCATACGCCTTCTTATATGAACATTTTAAAATTATAATTAAATGGAGGAAAATGAAATGGTTTTGATAACTAGTTCAATAAATTAAATAAAACTTGAAGAACAATACCTTTAAAATTGTTTGTGTAATTTTAAACTTTTCCAAAATGTTTAAAATGTTTCAAACATTTTGTTTCCTTTATTTTTTCCTACCTTAATACAGCAACTTATAATCGCTGTATACCGCCTCAAAATCTCTAACATACACATCAGTTTAATTCTTCAATAAAAAACTTAACTAAATGAGTACTTGTAGTTATTACCAAATCCCAACCAGCAGCATCTTTAAAAATTAACTTCCACTGTCTATATCCATCTATCTACAAGTATGAATGTGTCTGCCTTGAAAATACATTTAATTTGTAGTTTTTTCTTAATATTATTATTATTATTTTTTCTTTAATTCTACATTAATATTACTATGGCCACAAAATATTAACGAAAAACTGTGTTTAGTAAGAATACTTTGTTGTTTTCCAAAATGTTTCTTAAATACATATTACACACGTTTTCATATAGTCGTAATGTAATTTATGAGACCATCATAAATTTATCGAAACAACAAGTTTAAAATTTTTGTTATTTTTGTATGTTTGAGTACACATAGATATTTTTTTTAGTAATAAACATTGATTAATCTTTAGTGGATATGAATTGTAATTAAGTTGGACTTGCTCTTAAGGCTACTTCTTACGTATGAATATTTTATGAATTATAGAAGCAAAAAAAATAATGATATATTTGGTTGTTAAAATATAATTTTTCAGAAGAAATTGAATATTCTAAAGGAGTGTGTGCTTATCGTCACCAGTGATGCCAATCAGTATACATCGAATTTTGAAACTCTTTAAAATTATACTATTTTACTTTTTATATAAAGAATAGCTGGGATATAAAGGCCACACCATCAAAATACTAATCAAGCTCTATGATAGTATTAGTGAAAATGTGTTTGAATATGTGATAAATACCAACAACTTGAAGTCACATTTTGATGAGTATGAGCATTTAACAAAATATTTCAAGAAAATAATACATTTAATTAACAAAATAAAATGAAATAGAATTCCTGCTATTGATGTTAACACCACAAAATCCAAAACAAAATTTATGCTTGACGGGTCATCCAGCAATTGTACATCAAACCATAAAATACACGTACACGAATAGCACATCAAGCATTTTGATAGTGTATGTTGCCCTTAACAGTCAATACACAAGAGCGACACGTGTCAAACACAAATATTGTCAAGTTGTGTACATGTAATAAGCTCGGCATGACATACGTAAGCAAGGACGAACACATCTCAAGTAAATTACAGCATATTTTTAGCAATAACTTATCATTCATATTCGAAGAAAAAAATTAGATGTGTGACATATGTTCTATGAGATGATTTCATTTCAAAAAGCTGAAATATAAATATGTATAAAGAAAATATGGAAATATTCTATAGAAAAAACTGTTATACAAAAATGTTCTATAGGAAATGCTTTTATACACAGATTTTTTATGGAATTACATTTATACACACAATTTCTCTATAGAAAATACTGTTCCACGCAAAATTTTTTATATAAAATACTGTTGTACACAGAATTTTCTAAAGAAAATACTGTTATACATAAATTTTTTTATAGAAAATACTGTTATACATAAAATTTTTTACAGGAAATATGCAAAATTGTTTATAGAAAGTACTGTTATACATAAAACACAAAATTTTCTATAGAAAAACATTTGTTTAAGAGTATCAAATTAGTGTTATGACTACCTCGGTACTTTTGAATATAAAACAAGTAAGAGTGCTATATTCGGCTATGCCGAATCTTATATACCCTTCAACTTTCTTGTGGATGCATTAATTGCCCACTTTCAGCGTATAGCATCCTAAATATATAAAGGAAACTTTTAAAAAGTTACAAATGAAATGACAATCTTATATATACCCTTCTCACGAAGGTGAAGGGTATAAAAACAACAACGCATAACGAAACAAAACACAAAAAAAAACAAAAACAAAATACGCAAACTAATGAAACCAACACACATCCAAACATACGTTTTGTTACTTTTTTGTCAAATTTTTAGAGGTTGTCTCGGATTTTTGCTGATATCTCCGTTATTTATGGACAGATTTGTGGAAATTACAAACGGAATGACAAACTTATATATACCCTTTCACGAAGGGTATAATAATTTGAATACAAAATAATTTTAGAGACTATAGGTTTATTTGGGTCAATTAGCTTCCCTATATGATCATACATGTTACAAAAGGACATTTAGGTAACTACTGTCACAACTGCAGGATTTTTAACTTTTATTTTGAAACATTTTCCTAATTTGTATAAAATACAAATTCATTCAAAGTATTGGCCATTGTTAGCTATGACCTCTTCCCAACATATGGATTCCGGCAACATATGGATTGAGGACAAGAACGAAGCAAGCCAATATCGGATACTCTGTTCCAAAGTGAAGCGTATCAAAGAAAGAGCGTTCTGCATCGATCGAAACAAACAGTAGTCGGTCGGGGCACGGTCTGGAGTATAAAGCGGGTTTTTATCAGGTATTGCAACATGTTGCCTAGTATTGTCATGATGGGATATTACAGTTTCATGTCTGGCCGCATATTCTGGGCGTTTTTTGGCCAATGCTCGCTTCACGAATCAGGTTCCACGTGATGGTCTGGTCAGATAGATAGGATGCTTTTGGTCTCCCCAAACACGGGGCACTACCTTAGCGCCATGGATATTTGACTTTGGTATCGATTTGGATGGTTGACCGCAGTTCACATACGATATCTTACGCTTCGGGTTATCGTAATGGATCCATTTTTCATCGCAAGTAATGATTCGGTGCAATTTTCTTTTATAGCGATCAAAGATCATTTCTAGGTCTCTCAGCTTCAATTCGTATGGTACCCAATTTCCTTGTTTTTGGATGCATCCTCCTGCTTACAAACGTTTTGAAATTGTTGCTTGGGTAGCTACCAATGCTTGCAAGCTCTTATTGAGTAAATTTTTGGTCTTCAAACTTTTTTGGCTGGCTTGTGTGGTCTTTATCTTCCATGTCAAAATCACCACTTCTGAACCGCACAAACCATTTCTCGCACGTTGAAACCGATGAAACACATTCACCATAACCTTTGGTGAACAATAAATGTGCTTCAGCAGCACTTTTTTTCAAATTAAAGAAGTAAACCTTAAATTTTACATTTTCGAAGCAAAAAAAAAAACGTTGTTTACACTATAGTGTTCAATAACTAAGTGAGAATAAATGACAGATATATTTTCTTCAAAATGACATATAAGTTATGAAAAACAAAAACCGCGTTCAAAAGATACGACATATGTTGTAAATCGTGCATTTTTAAGTCATATACCCAATAGAGACTTTAGACTAATTTGGGTTAATCAGCTTCCCAATATGATCACAAATGCTACAAAAGGACATTTAGGTAACTACTTTCCTAGCTGCCTCATTGCAACCAGTAGGTATATTGTTGTACGTTGATTACATTAGTCCTGCTATCAAATTGTATTGTAATCTCTTGAACCACTAGTTACAGAGCTAATTCGGTAATTATTGCCGATTCTAATCTCTATCTCCACTAGTTCAGGGAGAATAACCAGAACTTCTGACTATTTTACTCGATTTTACACTTGAATTTGAAAAGCTTTTTTTTAACATTTTACATAAAATTTATTCCAAATATCTCAGTTATAATTTAAATTTTTAGATTAATTTGTCTACCTTTTATTATATCAATGTTTAAGGATGTCAGACTTGCTTTTTCAGGTTCAAAAAGCACATGATTATTGTATATTTTGTTAACATAAATTTGTTGTAAATTTTTTGGGAAAATTTTAAGAAATGTTGGTATAAAACGAACGAGTATTACGTGTTTATTAAATTAAGGAATTAGTGATACAAAATCTTAAGATTTCATGTCTTCAATTTTCATAATGTAAAGAATTTTTCAGCCAAAAATTTTGAAATATTCTGTTGATAAACACTTCCTAAATTTGATATTTTTTACCAAATACAATTTACTCATAAACTTTTATATTTTTACGCTTAATAATTTTAATTGTAAATCATCTTGAGCTTAAAGCATAACAACATTATGTTCATATTGTATCATACAAAAGTTAATTACAGTGTGACAAAAAACCAATCATACAAAAGTCAAATTGTTTAATTCAAGCCACAAGCTAAACTGCCAAAAAAAAAACTCAAATTTGGCTCTAATTTATGAGGCCACTTGACAGATACATATATTGCTCATACAAAAAATTTAAAAATTACAAAACCAACAACAATATGTTCAACATTTTCTTAGAAAAGTTCAAATATTTTCTATATAAATATTATATAAAAAAATACTTTTTTAAGATCATCCCATTTATTGTTTGATAAATTCTCAATCACTCTATGCACACTAAAATCTAACGGTATGTACTAACTAACATCCCTCCTCATTTTATAAAATAAAAAAAAAATTAAATCTAAATGTCATTATTAGTCTCAAAGGTATTATACACAATAAAAACTCATTTATTTCCATATTATAATATAATTTTATTTGCATTATTTTGTTTCCATTTGTATTTTATAGTCTGTGGTACTAAACCGTAACTAAACTCATATAAATTAATAAATATTTGAGTATTTCTTGCAAATGCCAACAAATTTTGTTGAATGGCTGCGGTTTTTTTTCTAGTTCTAACTAAAATACAAACATAAATTCCTAGGAAAATAAAGCACTTGTTTCATGACTCTGTTTGTTTGTTTTATTACAGGTGCAGCATTTAACACTAACGCCAATTTACAAGAAGAACGTGCAACAGCAACGTTACCTACACCCACAACAGCGGCAGTACCAGCAGCAGCAGCGGTATCATCAACAACAGCAAATACAACTGTGACACCACCTCTTAAAACACAAACAATAACAGCAAATACAACACCACCGAAGATCTCAACAATAATAACAACAACAAATACGATTACTACAACAGCAACATCAGCCAACCAACAAACATTTAAAAGCAAACAAAACAGCAACATCGTCAATAATAGTGGCAATAAATTGGTTAAAATAAAAACTGAAACGACAACAACAGAACAAGAACCAACAACGTCAATTGCCACCAAGACATTAAACAACCGAACTACAACATCATCTGCTGGCTCAATACAAACAAAAACAACAATAGCTATAGCTACAACCGCAACAACAACAGCAGCAACATCATTAGCATCGTCGTCGTCGTCGTCAACACTAAGTAGTACAACAACAACTAATCGTCCAACAACCAATACCAATCAACAGCAGATTCAACATCACAAGACACGGCCAACAAACGCTACAACAAGCATGTTACTATTGCAACCAAATGTAAGAAGTTACTTTTTAATTTTTTTTTTTATTTTAATTTTATATTATTTAGTTTTGATTTTAATAACTGATTTATTGGATTAATTAAATTAAAAAGCTAGTGGCTAAAAAGTGTATTTATTTAGTGAAGATATTTTGGGCTTGAATATCATGACAAGCCAGCATGTAGTCAGTAGGTTAGGTTATAAAGGCAGCCAGTATTAACCAGCTCACTTGGGTTCATAAATAATGCTCAGGTCCTCAAGAGGTCCTTCACATGACAGAAATGGGTTCAGTGCCGAACCAACCTGAAGAACGAATAAACGAATCTATCTTCCTGACATCCATAGAGGATAGATCCGCTAGGCCGTTCAAAAAGGTCTGCCTATTGTAGCTGTCTGAGCCCCCGATAGAGCTGGGCAAAGACAGAGGAGATGTTCAACCTTTTTCTCCTCGTCTTCATCATGGCAACTTCTACAGAAGTCGTTATATGGAGTGTTCAGTTTCCTAGTATGCGCACCAATCAAGCAGTGCCCAGTAAGCACTGATATCAGAGCTCACAGCCTAGCCCGTGATAGCCCTGTGAGGGATATTGACCTGTGATGGTCAAAAACGGGCCATGTGAGCCTCGATATCAAGCAGTTTGTCATATTAGACCATCTGAGCTGAGCGGACTCAAATAAGTTACGCTGTATAGTGATTTACAGCAGGATAGCTGTAAACCGACCATAAGATCAATCTCATCAACTTGTAGACGTGAGCCTCTTTTAGCCAGTTCATCCGCAATAGCATTGCAATAGTACACCAGAGTGACCCGGCATCCTGAATAACTCCAGGTTAGAATGTCTCGTCATCTCGTTAAGGGTTACCCGGCATTCATGTACCAATCTGGATGTCCAGTAGACACCAGATAGCGATTTGCTAGCAGGTTTACTGTCAGTACAGATTCGGATATTCACACCATATAACCTATAGTACTTCATCCAGGTTACCGCCCTTTTGATCACTGAAATTTCAGCATGAATTACAATACATTGATATTGAAGCCTGAAACACACCCTCTTCCAAAAATGGGGAATTTAGAAGGCACCACCCACACCAGTCGCAGACTTTTAGCCATCTGTATAGATGACAAACGTGTCCCTAGAAGAAGGTAACTCGCCCACCAACGATACAGAGAAGCGTCTGTCGATAGTGGGTTGGGTAGTAGTCAATGTTAATAGGGAGATAAGGTACACTTCCCAAAATAGACGCATGGCCGGTACCAGACCTCCATGCTCCAACAGTGCTTAGCCTAATCGCCAATTGTTTGGCCATAACATCAGCGGTAGCCAGTGCACCATAAATAACAGAGCACGAGATGGTGTGCTCCGTTGCGCACCCGTAGTCATTAGTGCAGAGAATCGCAGGATTCTCTCAATCATCCCACAGTAGGTGGATTTACTTACCACTATGTCAAAAAGCCATTTCGCATTCCTAGGGCTTATTCCCCAGGTTTTCCCAATGGCCCTTCTACAGGCATATTCGGGCTCCATGATAGCTTAGAGTCTAGAACAATTCCTATATACTTAGCACTATCCGAGAGCTTATGTTCCACTCCATTAAGGCGTGGTAATGGGAACGAGGGGATCTTGTACCTTCTTGAAAGGTAGCAATGATAAACTTTTAGCACTTCCTTAAGTTGACATTAATGGCCAATTCACAAGGTCTCCTATCATGTCATAATGTCCTAATATTTCACAATGGTTTGAACATGTTGTTATTTGCTTTCAAGCAAAAATTTCCTAAAATAATTGGTCAATTCACAAGGTCTCTTATCAGACATATAATGTCCTAATATATCACGACTTGGCTTAACCGACTCTTAGGTATTCGGCGTTGGTCTCTGCTGGTTCGTTACGATAATACAATAAACATAGCATAGAAAGTAATATTATTTTATGACATTGTGAAATATAAGGATCAATTCACAACCCTGTATTGAACAAATTCTACCCTGTATCTTATGTTTACTGTGTTATCGTAACCAACCAGCAGAAAAAAGCGACAAACGCCTAACAGTTAAGCCGAATCGTGAAATATTAGGACAATATGACATGATAGGAAGCCTTTGAACGAGGGAACTTTCTAATATAAAGACCACTACAGCAACTGTAAGCAAATTGCTGAAATCTCAAAACGACTCTTCTTTGTAAAATATGATAACACGGCTTTTCAGTCGATTTGTCCTAAGGAAAACTAAACAAAAATAAAATCATAAATATCTTACATATGTCGCTATTAAGGAAAGATTAGGCACTAAAATGTTTCATATAAGCTGTAATGAAACCAAATATCTCCCAGATATTACTTGAACAGGCATTAATCTATTACTTACTAGTAGTCGACTAGCTTTTAGACTCACTACATCTAATAACTTTTCAGATAAATTTTCATATTACTCCAAAGTGGAACAGAATCATAATATTTTGGCAGGCTGATCTGACTGACATGAAATTTCACATAACCATATCAGAGTAGTATTTGAGTTTAAGTTTTGAAATTTTCTTTTTTTATACAAATTGAATGAGATAAAATTTGGAGGTTTCAAAACGAAGCAGTTGCTAGATTTTTTATTTAAAATGGCAAAATATAAAAAATAAACCACAGAAATCTCAAAATATAAAAACAAAAATACGAAATACGAAATACTATTACAAAGGTTTCTTAGTATGCTTTTTATACAATTTTCAATATAAACTTTTTATATTTTTTTAGCACATGGGAATATTTAAGGCAGTTTTTTTTAATTTTCACACCTTAAATTAGTTTCTATAGATAATATCCATATCCATATAAACATACAAATATATCCAAACATATATTCAAATCTATTTATCTAAACAACTGATTTATAGTGCTAGAAACTTTATAAAATCCCTCCTCTAATTTGCACAACAATATTTCACTAATTACACTATCATTAACAAAAAGTACTTTTAAATATTTACGCAAAATATGTTGTGTTTGGCAAAAACAAAAAAACACTCAATTGAAAGTCAACCGCAACCAATCAACAAATTATCACCAGCAACACCTTTTATCAGCAAGCCAAAGGGTCTTCTTTTCATTACACACACACACATACAATACAATTCTTAAAGAGGGTTGAAAATTGTACTAGGTACAACTAAAAAAAAACAAAAACCAAAACATTAACTGGTAATAACCATATAAAAAATTCATTATTTGTAACTTGAAATTGGCAAGCAAACAAGACGGAAACAATAACTGCCAATCACAAACAATGTTGTGCGTCCGTCTGCTGGTTTTTCTAATGTTATGACAATGCGCATGTCTAGCACTAGCAATGAAACATTAACTTCTTAGCTTTAAGGTTTCATAATTATATATTTTGAATTTTTTTATAGTTACTAGCTTAGATAAAAAACTGATTTAGTCATTTTTAAACCGTCTCCCGTTACAGAACACTTTCGGTACTCTTTCTCCGTTTGATAATTTTTCCACACAATCGAACACTCAAGAAAACCAAACTCAAGCGTCACAACATCATCACCACCACCATCATCATCACCAGCACCACAATTCTTTACAAACTCAAAGTGGTGGACACCATCATCATCATCATAACGTAACGTCATCGCATAGCGGTAATCATCATATATTGTCGGTGGCTTCGGAGGATCATTTGATTGGCAACTTGACGGATACCACCACATCGGAGCATTCGGAATTAATTGATCATACATTTAATCAATTGTCAGATTTATTTTTTCCTGCCGATTCCAATCAATCTTTACTTTCTCCCTCAATTGATCAAAATCCTTCAAGGGATACGGAATCTTCGGCGCATCATCACCACCATCATCATCATCACAGCCAGCTGCAAGATTTACACTCATCCTGTGAGACTTTGGTGGGTTCCAGTGAAGATATTACCAGCTCTATAGAAAACTTGACAAAACTAACCTGCCTGCGTGAAAAGAGACTTTCCTCAATACCCGAACAGCATACAGCTACTACACCCAACTCCGAACAAGATCATTCTTCGTTGTGTTTCGATCGTTCCACACCTCAAGAAATTGGTCTACTCAGTTTAAGGTCTAGCAGTGATCCGGCCATAGCTTTACACACTCTGCAAGAAAGGCAAGCTTTACAGCAGCAACAACAACAATCGGGCCACCATATTGGCCATTCACGTTCGGGCGGAGATCCTCTTTTATCGCCTTTGGGCGGACCACTCTCACTACCCAGTTTTCAAGAAACCTATTCTCTTAAATACGGTACATCCTCTTCAACTTCAGATTCTCTAACTACGGAACTAACAATTAAAATGGATGAAGATTGTTATCCTTTGTCCACTTCCACAGAGGCTATAGGTGGACCTGCATTGAATCAACACACCACCTCCAACAACAACAGCAACACTAACACATCACTCAGCTCTCAACATCAGACGACGCACACACAGCATCATCACCAGCATCCTCATTTACATTCGCAGTTGCAGAATCAACACAATTTGCCCGGCAGTCATCAGCAGCTCCACAGCCAGCCCCAGCAACAGACAACAAATAATTTTAGTTATCATGGCCATTTTAATGCCACAACGACACCAGCCTCATCAAGTTCTTCGGCTTCCTCATATGAATTTCATAACGGCTCCAGTTCGGGCAATGAAAATGTCCAGAATTTCAATGCTGCAGCGGCGGCTGCGGGTGAAAGTTTCTATCAGCAGTATCAGTTGTCGCAACCAAATGTAAGTTTTAAAATTTTATAAAATTAAAAAACAAAATCATTAAAACAAGTCCAACAACAATGTGTTTAATCCTTACAACGACAATTCAAGTCGATCCAATTTTTATTTTAATGCATTTCATTTCATATATTTTCAGAACTATCAATCTTCGCCAGCTGAACGTTATAGCTTACCCACATTTCCCACCATGTCGGAGTTGGAAGCAGCTTCGGCTGCTGCTTCCACAGCTGCTTTAGCTCCTCTGCGTAGAGCTTCGTTGCCCGTCAATCGTTCTGAATCGCCCATCACTCATAGTCCGAAACTTCCTAAGCTGATTATAGGCAGTAGTTCATCACTACACCTCAAGCATCACACACATTCGCAACTGTCGAGTGCACCAAGTTCCGCGTCCAATTCGCCCAGTGTGCGACAGCAAACATCGACGCCCATACTACATCACATTACACAAACCACTGATTTGCTCAATGGCCGAGTCATACCAACGCCGACATCACAATTGTGTGCGGTGTGTGGTGATACGGCTGCTTGCCAACACTATGGCGTACGAACGTGTGAAGGCTGTAAGGGATTTTTCAAGCGTACCGTCCAAAAGGGTTCCAAATACGTGTGCTTGGCCGATAAAAACTGTCCCGTCGACAAGAGACGACGAAATCGTTGTCAATTCTGTCGTTTTCAAAAGTGTCTAGCCGTCGGCATGGTCAAGGAGGTGGTACGCACCGATTCTCTAAAAGGTCGCCGAGGTCGTTTGCCTTCCAAACCCAAGTCTCCACAAGAATCACCACCTTCGCCACCCGTCTCCTTAATAACGGCTTTGGTGCGATCGCATGTCGACACCACACCCGATCCCTCATGTCTCGACTACTCGCAGTATCGTGAGCCCAACCAAGAAGTCTCTCCCGTGGTAATGAGTGAAGCCGAAAAGGTTCAACAATTCTATAATCTTCTTACCACCTCGGTCGATGTCATTAAGCAATTTGCCGAGAAAATACCGGGCTATTGCGATCTTACGGCCGAAGATCAAGAGTTACTTTTACAATCTGCCTCTTTGGAATTATTCGTGTTGCGTTTATCGTATCGGGCTCGGATCGATGACACCAAAATGACTTTCTGCAATGGCATCGTACTGCATCGGACTCAGTGTCAACGCTCGTTTGGCGATTGGTTGAATGGTATTTTGGAGTTTAGCAAAAGTTTACACAATCTGGAAATCGATATATCGGCGTTTGCGTGTCTCTGTGCATTGACACTTGTTACAGGTTGGTATGGCATATAGTTTTAGGACTGTTATATAGAAAATACTGTTATACATGAAACTGTATAACAGTATTTACACAAAATTTTCAGTTATACACAAACATTTCTATAGAAAACACAGTGATACACAAATATTTGCACAGAAAATAATGTTATACACAAACATTTATATAGGAAATACTGTTATACACAAAAAAAAACTTATATACACCAAATTTCTTCAAAAAAAAAAAACTGTTATACACAAAATTTTCTATAAAAAAAAACAGTTATATATATAATTTTCTACAGAAAATATTGTTATAGAAAAAATTTTCTATAGAAAAAACTGTTATACACACAAAATATTCTACAGAAAACAACTGTTATACACACAAAATTTTTCTAAAAAAAAACTGTTATACACAAAATTTTCTAGTGAAAAACTGTTATACACAAAATTTTCTAGAAAAAAACTGTTATACACAAAACTTTCAATAGAAAAAATTGTAATACACAAATGTATACATACATAGAAAGTGCTGTTTTACTGTTAACTAGGAATTTTTTTTATAAATTTTTAGGAAATTCTTGCCGGTAATTTCTTTATAAATTTTCTTCTTCGGATTTATAACGATGGCCAAATTTGTTAATAATCGAATGGTTCCTTATATCCATGGATTTTTCGGTTATAGCAACAAATAATTAGATGCCAAAGAAGCATTATGGTTGAAATAACCGAATTTTTGTCACTTAACTACAATTTTTTACCCCAGCAGAAAAATTCGGTCATTAAGACAGAATTAAATTTAACTTTTACGTGTTTAAAGGAATTATTAAGAATGACTAGCCTTACAACTTCTAGGATATTCATATTTGGAGAACATAATAACAATAATAGTGGTTTAACCGTTTAATGCTTAAGCATGCCTCAAGGCACTCATGGCATAAATGCCAATAAATGCAAATATAACTGATTTTTCATTTCAAAACTCTTGTAACAGTTTCTAAAAAACGTACTTAAATATTTTAATAAGTCCTTGAAATATTTTAATAAGTCTTGAAATATTTTAATAAACCTTGAAGCTCTCTTCTTTTTTATTTACTGCAATTTTTACAAACTAATTAAATACATTAACAACCAAATAAAATATGGGAAGTCCATGTTGAGTTATCTAACGTTGATTAAATTAGGAAACCTACTGTTAAAGCCAAATTTACATAATAATACATCCCTATCTTCTTATTAATCTTTTCTTTCAGAACGTCATGGCCTACGAGAACCGAAAAAGGTCGAACAACTACAAATGAAAATCATTGGCAGCTTGCGAGATCATGTAACCTACAATGCCGAAGCACAAAAGAAACCACACTATTTCAGTCGCCTGCTGGGTAAACTACCCGAACTAAGATCGTTAAGTGTACAAGGCCTGCAGAGAATATTCTATTTAAAATTAGAGGATCTAGTGCCAGCGCCCGCCTTAATCGAAAATATGTTTGTGGCCAGTTTGCCATTTTAAATAGTAATCATCCCTTCCTCAAAATAAGCAAACAAAAAATTAAATATAAGTAAGAAAAACATAGTTAAGGAATAAAAGGAAAAACTACATTATAACTATAAAATTAATTTAAGTGTAAATAGTAAATTTAAATAAAATTCTAATATATTTTATTTATACATATTTTTAAATATAAGAAACTATAATTTAGAGTTTTTTTTTAAATTTAGAACTTAATCCTTTTTACTATCAATTGAAAATTTTGTTTCCTTTCTTTAAAGTTTTTAAAGCAAAAATTCCTTACGTGACTTAACGTTCTTTTCTTTATTTAATGCAATTTATTATTTATTTGAAACTATAGACATTAATTGAAAAATTAGCAATAGTTTAAGTTGTCAAAATCTATTTTCAATTGATTTCAACAAAAGGAAACCGAAAAACAACCCCTCTCAAACCCTCTCAAAAACAATAACCACAAATAAAACACAAACAAATAGTAAAAAAAGGATAAGACAATAAACACAATAAGGCGTTTGGATTTGCTGCATTAAATCAACTTGAAAAAATACAATAATTTTTAATAATTTAATATATTGTAATTCTGCTGCTTTTCTACTATACTACGCCCTTATTGTGTTTCCCCCGTACGAACGCACAATATTTTTTTTTTTTTAGATTTATAAAATATTTTTTCTAGTCATTTTTGTTACAATTACCTTATTTTATTTGGTACCTGTAATTAGTATTTGTAAGTTTTTAGTATATTTATTAAGAAACTAGTTTAGTAAGTATGAAAATTCATTAATTATTGATAATAATTTGAAATTATTTATCGTCAACGCAAAAAAAAAACATCTCATTAAATTTGAACAGTTTAACTGTTTTACTAATTTCACAAGATTCTCATTAGTTAATCATGCATAAACATTAATTAATTAATTATAAATCGCACAAACATTTTAGTTTAATTTAGAGTTATGAAATCTTTTAAAATGAGAGAGAGAGGTTTCAAAATGTATGAACACTTTGATAATTTCAATTATTTTGATTCAAATATAAAATATTTTATGCTCAATTATTTGGCTTATGATAATCTCCGATTTTAATAAAGTTTAAAACTTAAACTCATTAAAGAGTTTAACTATTTTCATGCCCAACTATTCGGGTAAAGATAATCTCCGGTTTTAATAAATCTTAAACTTTGTAAAAAGTTTAACTATTATTAATATTAATATTTTCGATTTTAAACACTACTACTTATTGTAGAGAAAAATTAGTATTGAAATCTCCACTATATAATCTTATATTGGTTTAATTTAACTTAAACCATAAATAGGAAAAATCTTAATTTAAATTATAAAAAAAAAATTAAATTTTTGATAGGAAAACGATAATATTTTCGATATTGTAACTAAATTGTTTGGTATATTGGGATAATACAGAGCTATTCAGATCTCATAGCCGACGAACAAAAGTTACTCTTACAAGCTGCATCTTTTGGAATTATTCGAGATGCGTTTGTCGCATCGTTGACACTGAAATTTCTTTCTATAATGGCATCGGATAATGTGAAAACGTTCCTTTGGCGATTCCTAAATGGTATCGGTTTAAGATCGCTTGGTTTGGTTAATTGGAAAAGTTTCTCTCAAAATTCAAATTTCAAAACGCTTTCAGAAAATGTTTTTTTTTTTAGATTTCAATTCTCATTAACAAAATATGCCAGTTTAAGTTATCGTAATAGGTTTTCAACTTAAAAAGATTGTTATTAAGAAAACATAATTTTGAAAAAATAAATTTTATTATAATTTTGAAGCAATTGAATAAAATGCTACAGACAAATTTGCTATCTTTATAAAATCTGTTCCCCTATCCAATTTTTTAATCAGTATAATTCCAATAAATTCAAAGTAAACACCAGTGAATCTTTAGATTTTTTTAAAATCATTATAGTACGACTTAAATCTTTTTTTCCACAACCGAATCTATTATTCAGAACAATTTCCAACAAACCGAAACTTTTAAATTTTAATCGATGGATAGATTTTTGGATTTTCATTATCTTAGAAAAAATCAAATAATTTGTGGTGTTTACTCACTTTTGAGGCTCTCTGTATTTAAAATAACTCAATGTGAAAATATTTAAATTTAATTATAAACTTAGAATTTTGTTTAAAAAAATCTCTATTTCGACCCTAGCCAGAAGTAGGGTGCACATTTATATCGATTAAAAGCTAGTTTTTGGGATAAACATAATCTACATTATTTGTTTAAACCTAGTTTAAACTAACATTTTTGTTTTTCACTTATTGTTGATTTAGATTTTAATCTATGTTAAACTGAGCATCATTGGCCAGTTAAACTTAAGTTCGAACTGTCAAAACACAAACAGCTGAAAAAATAAAATTATGAATTCAGTACACCAATTTTGTTTTCATGTGTTTTGATCATTATAATTTTTAATGTCCATTTTATTTATATTGCTTTCAATTTTTCTTTTCACAAAGTTAACATTTGCAAAAAGGTTAAAATTTAAAATATTGCAATTTTTTTATTAAAAATTTATTGAAAAGTATGACAAGATAACAAAATTGACAGTTCATAAGTGATTAGTGAAAAACACAATCATTGGTTAAAGTCAGCCCAAATTTGTTTCATGTTTAACTTAACAGCGTATTAAACTACGTTTAACTAACCAGTAAAAAACTAGCTCTTAAACATTTATTATTAGTAGAGAAATAAACAGGATTATCTTTTTCTATTTGTTCTAAAACAAAGTAAAATTTAAATCTGTCCATATTTGTACAAGTTACAAGCTTTACAAAGTTTTGCACACCAGAAGTGATAGACTTTAACACCCTGTATCTCATCTTGTATTTTAAGTTTTCTGAAAGCCTCTATGCGATTCGTTCGTGTAAAAATATTGCCCCAACACCCACCTTAAAGTATACTAATCTGTTCAGTATCATTTTCTGAGTCGATTAAGAGATGTCCGTCCGTCCATGTACACCTCGAAATTCCAAAGATAATTCGCCAATATTTGGCACAAGCATTTATATTGAACCAAGGACGAAGCCTATAAAACCCTTATATCAGGTCACATATACATATATCACACGATTCGGCACATCCGAATATAGCACTATTACTTGTTGTTTGTATCTGCTATAACTCTACTTTGATTGAATTCTTTTTATTTTCTCACACCAAATATAAATGTTCACTTTAACATTTTTCGAATCCAAAAAAAAAAGATTAATGCATTTAAAACTCATACTTTGGTATTATCTAATTTGGAATTAAAAAGTGCTTTGAAAGTCAGTTCAAATTCATTATCTTCATAGAATGATATACTTAAATAGTTCATCATGCTCTGCTATGATGTAATGACTCAAACGAGTTGCTTGCTGTGATTTGCTAAAATTTAAATGAGTTGTGTTTGACATTGTCTATATATGGCATATATTATATGCCATGGCGAGCATGACCAGACAGTTGTCGCCGTATTAAACACTTTAACATTTACAGGCCTTTTTATAAATACCATCGAAGATAGAAAAATATGTTAAAAAATTATGAAATATTTCGTTGATAGATTTTTATCACTCACTTAAAAATATTATAGGCTAAACTCCAGTTAGATTTTTTTCGTCAAGCCCACACAAAATTAACCATGATTTTGAGAAAACCTGTTAATAAATTTTCCTTCATATCCTTTTAAATATCAAATTAGTTTTGCAAAACTGACAGCACAAACCTCTAGTTAACTTAATTTTTTCATTGTTTCAATATTTTTAATGTAAATTAAGTAAATGAATGTACTTACCGAAAACTGGATATTAGTAGTTGTACTATAGCTGAATATGAGATGAAATTTCTTGAAATGTATGTATGATGATAGTAGTTTAATTTAATATTGAATGTATATTTCCAATTGGTGGTTGAAAGTTTCCAAAAAAATGATTAATTATCATTAAAAAGGTCTTGAATATTCTAAATTTGTCGGTATTTTCTTAAAGGTGTGATATTCCGAAATATAAAAAGTATTACTTGTCAGGTTTCCAATAATTTGCTTTTGGAAACATCAATTTAAAACCAAAGTCTCTGAAATTTTAAGAAAATAATGTTTTATGAATAGTAAAATTGCATGTATTATTTTTATATTCCCCTCAGTTCTGTAAATCAAGTGATTTGCAAAAACGAGCGATTTTCAAAAACGTATAATTGACAAATTGATTTTCTTCAAATCGCATGATTTCGTACATTGAAAAAAGTTTGCTTGCTCGAACACAGAACACAAAAATATGTGAATTCGTTTTTAAAACGAAAACGTTAATCGAATACGGTTTACGGAACAGACAGGAATTTACAAAATTGACTTAGAAATAAAAACATTTATTTTATGTCCGTCTATCCATCAATCTGTTGAAATCATCTATCCGAATATTCCAAATAATTTTCATACATGATCGATACATCTAAATATATCCGCTGTAGTCCAACATAGGACGCTATTTATAATCGACAACATCGGACCACAAAAGGCTGATATATTAGCAAAAAAAACTTGATTAAATCCATTTGTTGACCAAAAATAGTTTTTAATATTTATCTTAAAGTATACTTTGGTGATGGGTATAAAAATTCGGCCCACCCTAAAATGCACTCTTTCTGTAGAAAGTTCTAACTCTAGAGAAATACACATAGAGTGGAAACTAGAAAAAATTCACTCAAAGCAATTACTCAGAAAAATCACACATACGAGTATTGTTTTTGTTTTCATATAGATTTTTTTACTGGTACATTCTCATCACTTAGGTTTTTGACAACTGAGTTAGGTCTTTGACAGGAGAGTTTCCGATCTATGGGTCAAACATTAGCTACTATTATTTTTTTAAAGAGTTCAAATAAATCATGGATTTCCAGATTTTAAACCAGTTAATGAACATTGCATAGAATTAAAACCTGAAAGTTAATAAAACAGACAACAGTTAAAACTTTTGTTAAACATCTAAACGAAGGTTTTGACTTGAAGATTGGAGGTTAAATGATGTTTACATTACGAATGTTGCTTATGATCTTCGAAATATCAATGAAAAAAATCAACAAAATTGTTCTATTTTCACAAATATGTGTGATACAATAATAAAATACATTGCAATACATTCTCATGAATTAAGATTTTGACAACAGACTTAGGTTTTTGGCTGTCATTTACACAACCATCAGCCATCAATAATTTTCTTCTTTTTATTCATAAATTACCCACTGTTTTACTAACAAAATGTGACATTTTCTGACATTATGTATGGCAATACTACGAAGTTTAAACTATAGCCCAAAAACACCAAAGAGGATTATTGTGAGATTACAATTATTTCTAGATTAACAAATCTAATTAAAGTTTAAACCTTGGTTGAATTTTTTTTGTCGAAAAGTGTTAAAATATGCCATGAATTTACAGATTTCAAAGTAGATTTATTTATTGAATTAAAAACAAATTAAAATTGTGTGTTTTTTAAACAATAATCAGACCTAAGACAGTTAACCTTAAGAAATACTTAAGATTAACTGTCTGAGGAAAGTTTAAACTTTATTCAAATTTAAAATAATTTCTGGATTTACAGAAGCTTAAGAAGCGAGCTAAATCCCATTTTCTTTTAAATAAGTTATAAACTTGTAAGTTTATTAAACTTTAATTACTTTAAACCTTTTAAATCGTCTCAAACACAAAGTCTACATATTGTTGCTATCTCTCTCTCTTATCAATTAGATAAATTTAAACCAGTTAAGGGTTATTTTTACCAGCTCTAAGTTAAAAATTAAACTTAACTCTTAACAGTACTAGGCAAAACTTAAGCTGCTTAACAAGTTGTTAAGCAGAAACAACTTAGAGCTTTTAAACTATCACAATTTTAACCATAGTTAAGTTAACTTATTATTTAGATAAGTTTTACAG
The DNA here is from genome assembly GCA_942486065.2 of Calliphora vomitoria. NCBI lineage: Eukaryota > Metazoa > Arthropoda > Insecta > Diptera > Calliphoridae > Calliphora > Calliphora vomitoria. Next base: position 106,958,420 of record OW818030.2, on the reverse strand, counting down.
CCCTTAATTAAGGTTTATTTTTGTTAGTTTAACAGTTCTCTGTAAAACTAACCCTTAACTTAGCTATAAGTGTTAATATTTTTATAGTTTTCTAAACTCTTTTCTTTGTTGCATTACTACTTAAACTAAATCACAAAAAAATAGTTAATAAGATCTAAAAATTTTAAACAAATTTCACGAGAGTTAATGTACCTTAATAACACAAAACAAAGGAATATCTGCAATTGAATTTATATAAAAAAATTTAATTTGCAGATATTTTTATACTATAAATAAATACTTAAAAGTAATAGCAATTACCTTAACATTAACCCTAAACTTAGATATCATCTTTATACTATTTTTTTTATACATCTTACAAAAAAAATAAACTAATTTTTTTAACTTAGAATTCTTAAAAAACAAGTAAACGAATGAAAATTAATATTAAAATATTTTGTTTTTAAATTTATCCTTTTGTATGTGTGTCTTGAAATTAAAATTTACTAAAGTTCTTTTAAAGGGCTTAATTCTATTTGTATCCAAAAACAATCGTATAGTTTATTTTTCTACAATACTATATTTGTACCGTACGTATTTATATGCATACTTAAATGTCTCCATTGTGATAGTTATGTCAGTTCATAATTTTTTTGTTTTGTAGTAGTTCCATATTTTGCATGTACCTTCATATTTGAATAGTAACGAAGTGTTTTTTTACATATTAAGAGTACTTAGTTATATTATATATCATTAGCTTTAAATACCTTTCCTTAAAATAAAATAATATATGAAAATGAAAAAGAAACCTATATTTATATTATATACAGTGTAATTGCTAATTAATTTATACTTATTTAATGTATTTAAGTGTTTAACTACAGTTATAACTAAATAATTAATTAAATATATACATACATATATATGTATAAAATATATTTATATACTTATACCTTTAAAACTAAAACATAACATAATTATAAAATAATACTAAGCAAATATATATTCATGAATATATTTATATATTTTTTAATATTTCCCCCTCCCCCTTCGCTGTTATTTATTAAGTATTGTAGTTAGGTAACAAATATTTTTTTTAATTTTCAATTCAAATTAATATACCTAGTTAATAAAATATTTATAATAAATTAATTTATAAATAATCACACATTAAACTGATTGGCTTTAAAACATTATAGATTTAAAATATACATACTTGAGTCTAAACGAAAAAACATATCATACATATATATATATATATATTTAATAAGAGGTTTTAATGATCGTTCATTTGTGTTGATTACTGTACGTAACGATTTTTTATTTAGATAGAGCAAATATTTCTTAATTTGTATTCATAATTGTTTATACCTAAAAATTAAAAAAAAAACCTATACAACTTTTTTAAATTAATTTTGCTTACTAAAATGATTTTTTCTATTCATTTAAAGAGATTTTTAAATATTTTAAACCTTTATTATTTAGGTTAAAAGGAATTGTAGACACCAGCTGTTCACATTCACTCGGAGGCCCCTAGAGTCCATTGTGATTTCCTTCCAGAATGATTCAAATCATGAGAGAAAAGACAGTCATTAAACATTAAAATATTGGCATATTACTCGGTATTTATATCGATTTTACAGTTGCTTCAGTTACTTTTTTGGACTAGGACATCTCCTGAGATACCTTTCCTATGTTCTTTAATTCTTTTTTTACAAAGGCCGAAGTTCTGGACAGTTAGGTGGGTTTCCCGTGGTACAAAATTTACATTATTGTTTGGATACCACTCAAGGGCCTTTTTTCCATAGTGACATGATGACAAATCGGCCCAGAAATATGAGGGCACTCCATCTATGCTGTTTTAAGAAAGGTAAAAACCGTTTTTGTAGACACTCCGTAATATATATTTCTGTGTTTATCTGTCTGATATCACAAACGATTGGCTTCTTTTGCCACAACTGCAAATGGCTTGCCACTTCAGCGGGAATTTTGTTTGTTTTTTAGTCTGGTATTGTTCTTGAACATTACCTCGTCCATCAGCCACATAAAAATCTTAAGAAACGTCTGCCAGTACATAAGTTTCACAATCCATCAAACAAAAGGTGTATTTTTTAGAAAATTTTACCTAAATTTTTTTGCTCGTTCTTTTGCTTTACCGCATTGCCATCTGGAACTTTCTGAACTTCATACCACTTTAACGCATCATTAGCTTTGACTCTGCTCACAAAAGGATCAGATCATTTAACTGCTTTTCTGATAGAAGTGTTAGGTGCTCTTCGAAAGAGTTGTTCGACTTATTTTGCCTTAACAATATCTGTTGGACCTTTTTTTCTTCCTTAAAGTTTTAAATATTTGTTCACGTATATTTCTAGCTTAGGTCATATGGCTCTTGACACTTAAAAGTTCGTTCAGTTCCCCCAGGATTAGTTGGTACCAACATTGAAGTTCCAATCAGATATTACCCTGTAATAGTATCAGCATAGTTCAGACCCTTCTCTTGTAACTTCATCCGCAACCTCATTCCCTGTACGTCACAGTGACCCGGAACAAACGAACAGCTTACGAATATGCCCACGTAGAGCTATCTTACAGTCCACCACTAACTTTGAGTTGACCACTATTCAAAGCCTTTAGTGCCCCCAAACTGTCAACATAAAGAGTCACCTTTCCCCTCTAGTGACGTTCTCCATTATCAATTACGAGACTATAAAGAGCATCAAGATCTTAGCCTAGAAGAAGATACATTGTCGGAAAGTCTATACGATAAACGAGTATCTCCATTAGGTAGCCTCTCAAAATACCTACATCTTTGAACCTTCAAACAGTTTATCCGATCCAAGCCAATGATACCTTTCTAGGGACGCTATTGAGGTTGTAATATCGAACTTCTGAAGAAACTATTGCTAAAAGTGTCTGATTATTTCTAAAATTCATAAAATTTAATATATTGAACCTATACCGCGATAAAAGCTTATGTATTAATCAAAAATAAGGGAAGGAGCCTTTTGCTGGCCGAATTCACTCTTCATGCAAAGGGATGGAAAATCAAATTTTTTTTCATTATCGAAATAATATCCAAATAGTACATTTTTCTCCTTCAGAGTTCTAAAATTTAAATTTTCTATATTATAAATCGAAAATCATTAGCTTTAGCTGTTATACACAAAATTGTATATAGAAAAAATCAGTTATACACAATATTGTCTATAGAAGAAATACTGTTATACACAAAATTGTCTAAAAAAAACTGTTATACACAATTTTGTCTATGGAAAATACTGTGATACATAAAATTATCTATAGAAATACTGTTATAGAAAATACGTTATACACAAATGCTACTATTGCAAATGTACTACGATGGCTATAATCCAAAATTATTTATTTTCATCAAAAATTTAAATCTAATATAATATTACTTAAGCTATTTTCGCGATCATGGCTCGATATTGTTTCATATTTAGTTGTGTTCTTTTATGAGAGTTGAAAACCAATTTCCAATTTGAAATAGTTAATTTCAATGGTGGTTAGTTATTCCTTGTGTGCTAAATGTTATAAATTATCTTTACAATTACAGAATTTCTATGGATACACAGATACAGATGTAGAGATCATTATTTGTGAGTATTACAAAAATCAGCTTCGCCAAAAAACACAAAGACAAAATTTGTCATCAAATATAATTCTCAAAGGTTTCTCAAACCTAAATAGAGATATGAATTTTTAATTTCCATTCAGTTAGAAATCGAGAAATGGTGGTTTTGCTATTTGATCTCAAAATTCTTATTGTTAAATCATTCTCAAACCTTAATATACGTCTGACTAATAAAATGATTTGAATTGCCTTGATATTTAAATGAAACTGTTAAATATATCCTATAAAAATTACTGAATACCAAAATTACACATTCTTCCACATATTTTATTAGCAAATTGCAATTCTCATTTAGAATACAATTGAGAATAAGGTTTGAGAAAAAATTTAGAATAAAAGTATTTCTCAAATTGAGATTAACGTATTTTTTTAATTTAAAGTTTATCAAATTATTCCCAAATGTTTGACATTTGAGAATAAATTTAATTTCAAATCATTGTTGAATCCTTTTCATTCGGAATATGTAAAAATAGTAATAATAATGAAGCGAAACTTCGAGAAAAAAGTAAAATTATTTCGGATTAATTTCAAACTATCGACTTTGTATTGAAAAAAATTTTATACGCTATTTATGGATGCACATGCATTATTTTAGTTCAGTTTATTCATAAGCAAATTTGGATTAGCTTTTTGATATCTCCAATATTTATGGAGAATATCTTGAATTTATTTTTTTTATTTGTTCATAGCTCAGCCATTTATGAACCGATAATTGATTTTAACAGACAGACGAACATCGTAAAATCCACTCATTTAGCTATAAGGATCCAGAATGTACTATACACTCTATAAAGACGCAAAGGAATTTGGCCCAAATTAGAAAGGGAATGAGAAATTTATTCATACCTCTTGCCACTATCGTTGAAGGATATAAAAAATTTCTAGAATTTAAAAAAATCTCTTTAAAATTTAAACTTTTCTTTTTATAATTTATTTCAGCCAAAAAAAAAAGAAGAAAAAATCATTTAAAACTTTAAATAAAAGATGAAATGAAATAAAAAATTAACTACAAATGTACCTTAAAAACAGTTAAACTGAAATGTAACATTGGGAACCTGAATTTTCGAAAGGAATATGAATTTATTGAAATAAAATATTAATAAAAAATAAAAAAAAAAACGGGGAAAAAAACTAATAACCATAGTTAAGAATAGACATACACTCAATGAAAAACCTAAAATAAATAAGTAAATAAAATAAAATTAAGACAAATGAATGAATAAAATAAAACATTTTTTACATGTATTTTCATATTTCATAATATTTGTTTTTCAAAAATTTCAATTACATACTATTTCTTGATACTTTAGCTAGGAAATATAATAATAAAAATAAAACTGTTTAAATATAAATAATATACAAAACCTAAAAATATATTTTGTTACCTAAAAACCCTTCTTCAATTAAAAGTAAAAAGCATAATGAAAAAACTCATTAAACAATAAATTAAAACTCAAACAAAAGAGAAAAATAAGTAAATTATTAAACGAAAATATATATTTACTACAAAATACATACATACAATACAAAATAAGTCTCAGTTTTGTTAAAAATTGCACTTAATTTATGTGTTTAAAAAAAATTGAAATAAAATTAACCTAAAAAAGTTTTCACTTAGAAGCAAAAAAAATTAAATTATTTCTTTGTTTGGTTTTTTTACTAAATATTCATTGTTTGTTTTAGTGCTAATTAAAACATTTAAAAGAAATGTTACAAAATAAATTTATTTTATTTAATATTTCTTTAATTTCACCCTAATTTTAAAAAAAAAACAAACGAGAAACTCCATAAAGAAGCTACATTAACTAACAAATAATCTAACTAAACCTTCACTTTATATCAGCAATTATATTTAATTATTTACTATAATATTGTTACATTTAACTAAAAATCTACTATGTAAAGTTTATTTTCTATAAAAATAAAACCCTTTAAATATTTAAGTAAAAACGAAATTGGTTTGCTCAGTTCGAATTGATTTTCGAAATTTTGTTAAGTTTTGTTTTCGTTTTTTTTTATTATTATTATAATATGTACGTTATGTTTACTTAATAGTTAATATTAGTTATTATTAAGTTTTTTGTTACTATTATTGCATTATAAATATTATTACACATACAGAAATGTATGAATAAATAAACAAACAAAAAAAGAATAAAACAATAAAAATTTACTTTTTCCTTGATGTAAAAATAACATTTCAAGTGTTTTATTTCGGAATATCAACACGATCAAGGTGATCTGCTTTCGTGGATATTTTATAAAGCAAATTGAAGACGTTTAGGAGAAATCGTGGATCTTTTATAAGGACAATTTAAGATATTCAGAAGCAATCGTGTTTTATAGACATTAACCTCGAAGACAATCAGGAGCAATCCTAGATCTTTTATAGAGAAAATTGAAGACATTAACCTCGAAAACATTCATGAGCAGTCGTGGATCTTTTATAGGCACAATTTAAGACCTTAACCTCGAAGACAATCAGGAGCAATTCTAGATCTTTTATAGAGAAAATTGGAAACATTATCCTCGAAGACATTCAGGAGCAATCGTGGATCTTTTATAAAGAGAATTGAAGACATTTAGAACCAATCGTGGAAAAGAAAATAATGACAATTTAAGACAATAACCTCGAACACTATCAGAAGCAATCGTGCATCTATTATAAAGAAAACCTCGATGACATTCAGGAGCAATTTATACCGAATATTGAAGACATTAACCAAGAAGACTATCCGGAGCTATCGTGGATTATACAGAATATTGAAGACATTAACCTCGAAGACAGTCAGGAGCAATCGTGGATCATTTATAAAGAATACCTCGAAGACAGTCATGAGCAATCGTGGATTTTTTATAAAGAAAACGTCTAAGAGTCATGAGCAATCGTGGATCTATTATAAAGAAAACCTCTATGACACTCAGGAGCAATTGTGAATCTTTTATAAAGAAAACCTCCAAGACTATCAGGAGCAATCGTAGATCTATTATAAAGAAGACCTCTATGACATTCAGGAACAATCGTAGATATTTTATAAATAAAATTGAAGACAATAACCACGAAGACTATCAGGAGCAATCGTGGATCTATTATAAAGAAAACCTCAATGACATTCAGGAGTAATCGTGGATCTTTTATAAAGAAATCCTCGTAGACAGTCATGAGCAATCGTGGATCATTGATAAAGAAAACCTCGAAGGCAGTCATGAGCAATCGTGGATATTTTATAAAGAACACCTCGAAGACAGTCAGGAGCAATCGTGGATCTTATATAAATAAAACCTTGAAGACATTAACATTGAAGACATTAGGAGCAATCGTGGATCTTATATAAATAAAACCTCGAAGACGTTAACATCGAAGACACTAGGAACAATCGTGGATCTTATATAAATAAAACCTCGAAAACATTAATATCGAAGACACTAGGAGCAATCGTGGATCTTATATAAATAAAACCTCGAAGACATTAACATTGAAGACACTAGGAGCAATCGTGGATTTTATATAAATAAAACCTAGAAGACATTAACATTGAAGACACTAGGAGCAATCGTGGATCTTATATAAATAATACCTAGAAGACATTAATATCGAAGACACTAGGAGCAATCGTGGATCTTATATAAACAAAACCTCGAAGGCATTAACATCGAAGACACTAGGAGCAATCGTGGATCTTATATAAATAAAACCGCAAAGACATTAACATCGAAGACATTAGGAGCAATCGTGGATCTTATATAAATAAAACCTCGAAGACATTAACATCGAAGACACTAGGAGCAATTGTGGATCTTATATAAATAAAACCTCGAAGACTGTCATGAGCAATCATGGATCTTTTATAAAGAAAATCTCGAAGACAATCATGAGCAATCGTGGATCTTTTATAAAGAAAGCCTCGAAGACAGTCATGAGCAATCGTGGATCTTTTATAAAGACAGCCTCGAAGACATTAACATCGATGACATTAGGGGCAATCGTGGATCTTTTAAAAATAAAACCTCGAAGGCATTTACCTAGAAGACAGTCAGGAGCAATCGTGGATATTTTATTAAGAAAACATCGAAGAGATTCAGGAGTAATCGTGGATCTTTTATAGAGAAAATTTAAGACATTAACTTCGGAGACATTCAGGAGTAATAGTGAATATTTTATAGAGAAAATTTAAAACATAAACGTCGAAGACATTCAGGAGTAATCGTGAATCTTTTATAGAGAAAATTTAAGATATTAACGTCAAAGGCATTCAGGAGCAATCGTTAGTTAACCTTTTATAACACAAACCTCGAAAACATTAATCGAGGATCTTGTGAACATTAATCATGGATTATTTATTAAGAAAATTGGAGACATTAATCGTGGATTCTTTATCAATTAAATGGAATGCATTATTCATGCATCATTAGAACACTAGTCGTGGATACTTTATTAACAAAATGAAATGCATTTATCGTAAATAACATTATTCGAGTATATTTTGTAAATTTATCGTGGATCATTTAGAATGTTAATTATTGCCGCTTTCTTTTACTGGTACTTTTCTAATGTTTTAATGTTTAAAATAAAGTAAGAATCAATAGTAGGTACTTTTTTCCATCTAATGGCACCAAAAGGGAAACCTGGGGGTAGTTTATTTTATTTTGTATAATAATAAACATAGAAACATGAGATTAGACACCATAAAAGAGGGACTTAATGGTATTTTTTCGTTCATATAATAGTACTTTTAATAAAGGAACTAGAAACATTAAATTATGTACATATAGTGCTGAATAAGTGAAAACCTAAGAATTTTAAATTTTCTATAATGAAATATGTGAGAATTCACAAGGGGCGCACCTTTTGAATTTTCTGTAGTAATGAACCTAGAAAAATAAAATTTATCTCATCTCATGACACAGTAAACCACATCACCATATGTTTCAAAATGAAGCACCTTCTTAACTTTTCAATGACATCCCCGATAGACTACACGATAGTGTGCTGGACTATCATTCTGGGGGTTGCGGGTTCGATTCCCGCCAGAGACTCTGGGTGTATCTGCTGACAAGCAAAACGCTTCGCAGTTTGTGATTGTTTTATAAAAAAAAAAAAAAAACTTCTATCTTCATATCTATTGGATCGCACTTTTCCTAAATAATGTATACTCCAATTGAAGCCAATTATTAAAAATTATATTAAAATCAACAACGAAAATGCGATTGTTCAATCAGCTAAAAACCTTGGAGTAGTGTTTAATAATAATTTTTCCTGGTCTAACCGCAACCAATCACTTGTTGCCCAAACGTACTTGAAACTAAGAACACTATGGATAGCTCTATTGTATACACCATTAAAATTAAGAATTCTAATTGCGAAGACATACCTGATTCCAGGTCTTATACATACATATATGGGAGTAAACTATTTGCAATAAGCAAAACAAAACTCAACGTTTGTGTAACTAATTGATTTTAATATTAACCAATATTAATTTAATTATTTTAAAATTTTTTTACAACATCCAAATATAAAGTCAGAACTCACAAATGTAATGGTACTTTTTTAATTTTTAATAATCATTAAACTGTTTCTAGGTTCTATGATTTTAATGTTTTATGAAATTAATGGTCCTAAATGAATAAAATATCAAAGCGAAGTTTGTACACAAAGTATCAAAGTAACATTCTCGTTTTTTAAACGAATTTATATATTATGGTATTCTGTTAACCGAATCCACTTGATTAACTTGTTTTAATTTCGTGTAAACAAACCAGTTTCAATTTACGAAATCGTACGATTTTCAGAAAATCAATTTGTAAATTTTTCGTTTTTGAAAACACAAGATTTACGGAACATGGGTAATTAATTATTCAAGAAAAACTAATTTCTTATAAAACGAAAAATTTTTTCACAATGAAGATATTAAAGAAATAATTTATTTTTTTTATTCTCAACTGTTATAAAAAGTGGACACGTTTGTTTACTAGGGATGCCAAACGGGACTGGGTTTTACAAATCCCGGGATTCGGGATTTTAGAAATGTAAATCCCGGGATTTTTCGGGATCCCGGGATTTTTCGGGACTTCGGGATTTTAGTTAAACGGCAAAAAACATAAAATTCAACAATAAAAACAATTTTTTTCGTTAATTTATTTAAGTAAAAATATAACAAAGGGAAATATATTTCGTATTTATACCCGTATTCTGGACTTTAAACAGTGAGAAATCCATAACAAAACTGAAAATTTTATAACTTTTGTATTGATACATATGCAGAAGTAAAATAATTTTTAGGATTGGTAAGGCAGTTTAAAAGTAATAAAAGTATTGCTTTATTTTATAACAAAAAATTTCCGTCTTTCTGCCTGTTTAAAACACGATAGGGTACAAACGAAAGGAGCTAGCTGGCTAAAGTTGTCCACAAATACTCTCTGTTGATAAGGTTTGTTTGGAACTGAAAATGGTCCATGATTGCCCCTAGTCCCATACAATTGTCCCCCGTAATACTGTTGGAGCAGTCATAATTATGTTGATTATGCGACAATCCTGATAAAATGTTGCACAAATTCATTCATTCATAAATGCTGATTCAAGTTCCCATAGAAGGCCAAAACTACATATTGATGGTTTATATTCATATTATTTAATGTATGGAGCTGACGAAAAACATCGTAATAGTCAACGCGAATTGATTAATAAACTTGTTTATAAGTCTGTCAATTTAAGGAAGACCTGCTGCTCCCTGATAAATAAAAACAGGCTCCGTTTGAATATGGTGAAATTTAGCTATCAAGGTATTTTGGGAGCTTCAAAAATCTTCCTAAAATATCAAAAATCTCGTAATTTTTCGGGATTTATTAATCCCGTAAAATCCCGGGATTTTTTTTCACTAATCCCGGGATTCGGGAAATCCCGATCCCGAAAAATCCCGGGATTTTCGGGATCGGGATTTCGGGATTGGCATCCCTATTGTTTACTAAGCTAAATGTCGAATTTTGTGCAAACAATTTGGAAAAATCTGTCGCTGCAGCACACCGAATGCTCCCCAGAGTTTATGGTGAATGTGTTCCATTAGTTTCAACGTGCGAGAGATGGTTTGTTCAGTTAAGAAGTTGTGATTTTGACACGGAAGACAAATACCGCCCAGGAAAGTGGGGAAATTTTACATCACGCGCTTTATAGTCCAGACAGTGACCCGTCCGACTACTATTTGTTTCGATCGATGCAGAACGATCTCTATGTAATACGCTTCACTTTGGAACATACTATCTGATATTGGCTTCAATTCTTGGCCTCAAAAGATGACCAGTTCATTTGGTTCGGAATCCATATGTTGCCAGAAAAATTGGAAAAGGTCATAGCTAACAATGGCAAATACTTTGAATAAATTTATATTGTACAAATGTTTCAAAATAAAAATTGAAGTACAGTGAGGACTCGATTATCCGTGGTTCGATTAATCGGCAACATCAATTATCCGGGAAAGAAAAAGAAAATATTATAATTTTTTTTGTCGGTTATTTTTGAACAATCAACCATAATGTGAATAAAACGAAAAAGGGAAATTCCCTCGATCGATTTGTAAGGCCAAAATTTGTTGATATTGTGCCATCGATTTATTTATAGCATTTGGCGTGAGGAGTGTTAGACATTATAAAATTCAAAGTAATTCTGTTATTGGCTTTAGAAACCGAAATACTTTAAAAACTGCTGCTTAAGAATGGTTCCGGAATTAACGATTTAAAGGAACTCCAATTTCTGGATTAACAGTGAACGAAAGTCTAAAATATTCCACTCTAAATTTAAGAAAAAAACGAAATCGTATTCACAAACTTAATGCTGCAGGAGAAAAATGTTCAGCAGATTAGCTGGCACAATTTTTGTGGGAAAATTAAATGAATTCAAATCAATGAAAAAACTCACCAATGAAATAATGGAGCATGGAAAGTGTTTACTTGAGAGAAGTTTGGCTTGCCTTAATGAAAATTTCATAGAATGACACAAGGTCTCAAAGGAGAGACTAACCGCATTAGTTTGCGTTAATCCTGCTGGTACACACAAGTGCAAAGCATTATTTGAAAGAGCTTTAAAAAATGTCCATAAGAATGGTTTAACAATAACTTAGTACCAGAAGTGAGAGAGAATTTTAAGAAAATCGGTCTAAAAGATGATGGTAAAATCATTCTGCCATTGGAAAACATCCAGACGTGCAGGATTTCAAAGCTGAAAACGTTGTTGTGAAATTTTTTTCACCAAATTGAACGACTTTTATCCAACCGATGTACAATATGGAGCCTTAAATGTCATTATCGAAAAACTGTCATTAAAAAACTATTAAAAATTGCTACTCAATTACCCGGGAAAATGGATTATCCAGAATGTTGCCGGTCCCGACCATTACGGATAATCGAGGTCTCACTGTAGTCGTTTTTTTGCATATTTGATTTTAAATAGCAACCTAAGTTGGACTATAGTGGATGATATATTGATGTATCAGTCATTTATGTATGTATGTTATTTGGTGGCTTCGGAAAATTCAATAGACAGGCGGGCATGGCAATATCGAATCCGCTATCTATAACGATCCAGAATATATATACGCTAATAAAAAATGTGGAAAATACACTCATGAGGGTATAAAACATGGTGAAATTATATTAAACAATAGCAATTATTGTTCGACTGTGGCCGATTGTTTTTTCCTAATTTGTACAATTCTCGTTGAGTTGACAATCTTTGTGCGAGTATGATTCGGGTCGTTCCGAAGCGGAGATCCAATTGTCGTGGGAATGATAGCAGTTATTAGTATGTATTAATGTTTTTAGGGGGGTTATATACCTTTATTTTCATTTTCGCAACCGATGAAAAACCACAAGTTTTTTTTTTTTTTTGTAATTTTATTGATTTAAATATAAGTATATTGCGACTCATATAATTCGTAGATTTATTTATTTTTTTTTTTTTTTTTTTCAACGAACAAAGTCGAGATATTTATAATAATTATTTTTATTATTCATTTTAAAATTACAATTAATTATATGAATGATTGATATATACCGAAAGAAAGAAATAAAAAATTGACTAAAGGCGGTGTATATAAATGAAGAAAAAAAAAGGTGAGAATGAAATGTTAATATACACACACCAATAACCATTTTACGATTTTAAGAATTGTTCATTAAATTAATTTAAATGTTTGTTCTTTTTAATTTGTTTTTAATATAAATATATATTTTTGAGTATATAAGTATATAAAAATTACATTAAAACGTTATAATATTTATACGAATTTAAGAGAAAATTTAAATGAAAAGAACTTTTAACAAAACGTTTTGGGGAAAAAGAATAAGCAAAACAAATTATAAAACGAAAATGTAATCAAATTAAAACAAAACTTACCCCCACTTTCACAATGTTTAGTTATTGTTTAACCTATAGTTATACTGACAGTTTTCATACAAATATTATTTTAACAGACAGTATAGCTTTAAGTTAAGAAATAACTAGACGTCGTGAAAATGGTGCTTAAAACGATTTAAATTATAAACAAAAAACGTTTTGTAAAACAGTTACTTTTCCATATTATTAAAGTGATTAGTTTCGAAAACAAAATATCGTAAGTTATTTGATATTTACTCATTTAAAAAAAAAAAGAAGAAATAAATAATTTTCTTTTATGATTTACATGGTGAAACATTTTTTAAATGTTAATCTCGTAAAAATATTAAAGTTATTATTAAAAAAGGAAAGCATTTAACAATTGCTTACACAAAAAAAATATGAAGAATATAAAACAAATAATAAAAAACATAAGTTGTCGGTCGAGAGGATGAAAAATTAAAAAAAGAATTGTTTTTAAGAAAAAAGAAATAGTATATGTATTAACAATTTAGCTAAATGAGTTAAAGCAATTACGTAAGAGAAAAATTTACTTTATTTGAAGTGTTATTGAAGAAGCTTAAACATTCTTTTATCAAAAAAAAAAACTGAAATGAGAGAAAAAAATTCAAATTATTAAAAAACTTGTAAAGCTTACCTTTTTATAATTGAGAAGAAGAACAGAAAAATTAAGATTGATTTCATTTTCTCCAACCACATTTAAATTTGTAGTAAACGACCAAGAGATTATTAGGTTATGCTCCCTTGTGTTGCTTTGAAATTGCTGTCGTATGAGCAGAGTAATTGCAGTGGAAGTAATAGAAGAAATTGTTTAACTCTAAGTTATATGTTTAATGTATTTGAATTTGCAGACTAGTTAAGTGTTGAAAAAGTTTAAAGTTGTATGATATTTTTTTGTTGCTTAACCACCATCATCAGCTTAAATATCATATCAGGTTGTTGTTATGCTTGTTATTATTAAACTAATATTAGGGAAAAGCAGCTTCTAAATACTACTCTTTTACATCGATATTTATTTTTAGTATTTTTTAAAATTGCGACGATTTCTGTAGCCGCCACCACCACCGCCTCCAGAGTTGCGAGAACGTTGACGATTGTTTTGATTGTTGCCATAGTTTTGTACTTTGGCTGAATATTTACCCGAAGGCGGCGAATAGATTTTCTGATCTGTTGCATTTTTCGTTTTCTTTTCCTCATCTTTACCATTTTCCGCTTTGCCATCGAAGGTTATGGGAGCGTGACGTTTAGATGCAAGTTTATTCTGAAATTAAGAATTTTAAATTTTTCAGAAAAAAAAAAGAATTATAAAAACGCTAATCATTATTTTTACAAAAAAAAAAAAAAAGTTATTTTTTATTCGAAATGTTTTTTTTTTTTTCTTAAAAACCGTTTTTTACATCTTTTGAACACGGTTATTGTTTTTAATAACTTTTATGCCATTTGAAGGCATTTCTCACTTAGTTTTGGAACATTACAGTGTAAACAACAAAGTTTTTGCTGCTTCCACAAAGCGTCATATGCGGGAAATTTTGCTTTACATCTTTAATTAAAAAAAGTGCAGCTGAAAAACACCGGCACTGAATGTGCCACTGATGATTGAGTCGTGCAGAAGTGGTGGTTTTGACACGGAAGACAAAGATCGCCCAGGCGATCGGAAAAAGTTTGAAGACCAAGAATTGGACGCATTACTCCTTGTCAAACTCAAAAAGAGCTCTCAAAATCATTGGGAGCTACTCAATCAGAAATTGAAATTGCAACACCAGGATTCATCCAAAAACAAAAAAATTGGGTACCATACCAATTGAAGTTGAGAGACCTTGTCCAAAAAACACCCAGAATATGCGGACAGACAACCGTAATATGGCATCATGAAAACGCTCGGCCACATGTTGCAATACCTGTTAAAAAGTATTTAGAATGAAGTGGTTGGAAAGTTTTGTCACAACCGCCTTATAGTCCAGAGCGTAACCCGTTTTTTTCAGTTCTTTTATTTGTTTCAATCGATGCAGAACGTTTCACTTCAGAACAGAGATGAGCAGTTCATTAGGTGCGAAATCCAAATGCTGCTAGAAAGATGTAAAAAGGTCGTAGCTAACAATAGCCAATACTTTGAATAAATTTATATCGTACAGGTTTTGAAAAAATCCCGTATTTTTAAGTCCATAAAAACCATTATTTTTACTAAAAACCGTTTTTCACAAAAATAAAAAATCTTGAAGGAGTTTTTTTAGATATTCCTTTTTTTTAAATGTTTAATAAAATTATGATTCATCTTGTAGAAAAACTGGTATCGGTACAAAGTAACTTCGCAATAGCTGCGGATTACAATGGAAATAATAGGACCAACTCTTACACATATTAGTTTTTTTTTGACCAATTGAGAAACAAAATTGTTTAACCTTAGCATAGAAATACAATCGTTACAAAGAGCTTTCAAAAGTTTAGAATTCGAAATAATGTTTTCTACTCTACAAAAAGTTATTATACCTCACGAATCAATGTTTTCTGAGAACATATCTGAATTTCTACCCATTTCAACATTAATTTTTCATAACTATACTTACATTTTTACGTTTAACCCATGACAATTGAATTTCGTGCTTGAAACTTGGTGGCGAATGGAATAAATCTCTTATTAAAGTGCTAATATTTGATGTAGTCTTCAAAGCGGTCAATTTTAATTGATTTTCTTCGGATTTCAAATCTTCGGCTGATTTGCCTTTAACAGCTTCCTCTAATTTTTTAATATAACTTAAAATATAATAAAACAATTATTAGAAATAATACAAAAATTGATAATTATTCTTAGTAAAACTTACCCTTGAGTACCTCTGGCCAAATATTGTAATCTAGAGCGAAAATCTTTTAATTTATCGGCATCATTAACAAATGACAAACTATCGGGATGTTTTTTACCCAAAGTGTGTACAGCATGCAATAAACACTCAGCATGAGAGAATTGAAAAGATGGTGGAGGACTAATAATATCTTCATCATCTTTAAGCTGTGGTAGAGGCATGTACTCCTTATAAATAAAAAAAAAAAAAAACAAAATTTTATATAATTTTTTTTATATTTATTGTGAAGAAAACTTACTCTCAATACTTGATAAATATTGTCAATACGTTGTGTGGCATTATCTAAAACATCACAATATGCACACATTTCAGCAAAAACTTTCAACAAACGCAATTGTACTTGATCTTGTGCTGCTGCTGTAGCTATCATATTCCAAGTGCTCAAAGGTAATAACTTATCACAAACATAAACCACAAATTCTGTTGATTTTATGGTATTCTAAAAGTTTAAAATTTCAAATATTTTTTTATTACAACAAAGCCATTTTTCATTTAAGTTTTAATTGTAAAACTTACCGAAAAGTATGGCATGGCATGTGTAGCACACTGTATGAAACGTTCAACAATTTCATCTTCTATGGTTATAGCATCAATGTCAGCATTAAGTTCGGCTTGTTCTTTGGCCAAATTAACTAATTCAGCATGTCCTGTTATGGTTGTGCCGAGTTTAGTGCTTCCCAAAATATTCATACACAAGTGGAATTCATCGGCCGTAACATCCTATTATTGTGAATAACATTTATTTAATAAGTTATGTTTTTGTTTGCTTTCTACATCATACCTGTAAAATTTTCTTGATCTCATCAATAATAAATTCTTCAATTTCCTTGGTAACTATCGTTGGTCCCATGGCAAATAGTTTGGTAGCAATAAATTTAAAGCAACGTTCACGTGTCGGTTCATCACCATTTGAAATTTGTGTAAAAATACCAGTTAAAGAACCCTTGCAGTCCATCTATAATAAATTATTAAAAAAAAAAACTAAATAAGGAGAAAAATTTTCTGATAATCTATAATTACCTTGATAATAGTTTGCAAGGAATTGTTAACTTGCTGCAATTCCAAAGGATCATCCAAGACCAATAACTGGGCCAAAGTGTCACCAACTTTGGCTGTTATGCCCACGGTGTCCTGACATAATTTAGGTAAATCTTTAATGGCTTGGCGGCGTATCTACGAGAATATTGCAAGAAATATTTATTATTTAAGAAATTATAGGTTAGAATTAAAAACCAACAACAACAAAAAAAACTATATATTCACCTGCATATCATCATCTTCGCATAAATCTAATTGAGCATCAATAGCGGTATCAGATAAATCCGGAAAATGTTTAAAAAATTTACCAATAAATTGTGAAGCTAAACGTTTTTCCTTCGAAGAGCCTTTGACGGCTTTCAAAATGTCCTTGTATTCAGAAACATGCTAACAAAAAAAAAAAAAAAACCAAAAGAAAATACATATAAAATTGTTTTTAATTTTTTTATATTTCAACTTACTTCTGATATTTTGTCACCAGCATCCGATAAAATTTCATAACATTTATACAAATGTTCAATATTATCCATGTTTAAATCTTTAATTATGTAGTCTGTTTTCCTATTATTGTATACAATTATAGCAGAGCGTCTATTTTCCCTCGTAGACAAGTTTTTTCTTCTTTAATTTTCCGATTACCTTTTCTTTTGCTATTCGTTATGAAAATAATTCCGAATTAGCGTGTATTTATAAATATATTATTTAATTAACTTTTCACAACTATTAAATTATTTATATTGCTATATAATCACTAATTTTACAATCATTTAATTATTTATTAATACTTGGTAAATTATTTGCTTTCATGAAAAAATCGCGTGTATTCCGTTGTTAGACAATTGGTGGAAGTAAAAACAAATGACAGAGAAAAAGGAGTACGAAAAATGATGATGCCGATTTTTTAGTGTTGCCAACTTTAATACCAGATATCTCCGGCTCATCTGGCTCACGTCAATGGAACTGATTGATTTGAAGACACTCCAATGGAACTGATTGATTTGAAGACACTCCAATTATCATTTCGAAAATTTTAATATAGAAATAAATTGATTTGCTCATTTGAGCGGCTCAGCTTAGTGGCATTGGCTCACAGTGTTGCCATCTTTTTTTGATAAAAAACGAATGTGGAGAGAAAATCGAATGAAAAATGATGATGCCGATATTTTAGTGTTGCCAACTTTAAAATCAAATAATGATATTAGTTTTTTGGAGAATAATCAAAAAATATATTAAACGTATAAATAAAAAATGCAATGAAACCATATATATTTTGCTTAAATAACAAAGTTAATTTTAAGAATGAAATAAAATCGCATATTAAAAAAGAGGCAAAAATAAACATTTGGCAACGCCACATCAAACATCAAAAGTGGTGATGCCAACACATTTAAACTGTGAATATGTATTGTTGTTTGAAAAAAACGCTGAGACATTCAATTTGAAAAATAAACAGCTAATTAACATAATTTTATATTTTTATCATTTCTAAACGAAATATCAGACATTATTAACATTTTACTAAACATAATCATAATGCTGTTATACTATGTAGGCCACTTAAACGAATGTGAGCAACAAGTGAAAATTATAAAATAAGAAAAACAAAACAAGGAAGGTATTTTTATTTTTCAAAATTTCTAATATGTAGTTATATTTATTTGTGAATTTTTGATTTTACCGAATTGAAATAGCAACCAAGCGCCACTACAGCGGATATATTGATGTATCAATCATGTTATTTGGGGCTTCGGTTTCATTTCATTTTTACAAAACTCTGCCCCCTTTAGTGACTCAGCATTTTTTGGATAACACCTGTTTTTTATTATAGCTATACAACATTGAACATATCAAAGATTCAATCGTCTACTTTGAAATATATTGCCATTTCTTTATAACCTTGATTATATCCATTTTAAATATTTGAAAAACTTACTTTACGAAAAATATACCAAAATAAATTATCAAAATTAATATTGAATTAACGGTTTTATTTCAGTCTTCTATCTGGAGGAAGTATAAAAGTTGCCATTGTTTTGCTAATGCTAAGAAGTCTATAAATGTATTTTCGATAAACTTTAATTCTTAAAAACGAAAAAACTTGCTATATTTAAATAGAATAGTACATTTAAATTTAATTTATAAATATATACTTAATAAGAGGTAATGTTTTTGAAAACTGAAATTATGGAATATAGCTATCAAAAAAAGCTATTCACTGTTTATTTTGTATCATTTACTTTAAAATAAGTGTCGCCATCGCCTGACGACCCAATTATAATTGTTTCTTATGTAATGTTGCCAACTATTTTGTTTGATTTAACAAATACAACTCTGTTTATTATTTTAAAATATCTGCTTTTGAAAACAAAAACATAAACAAACCGAATGGAATCTTCCTTATTTTTATAATTTTAAAACGTTTCTAAAAACACAATTTACTAAAAAATACCTATTATTAATGAATAGCAATTAGAAGTGCAAAATGTTGTCTGTTCTGGTGCAACCGGTTTTAAAGTGTATGCATTTTTTGCATGCAGTTGCAGTGTTTGTACTGACCGCCAGTTTTCACATGGGACGTGCTATATTTCTACTGATAATACAAGTTTGCAATATTATACGAGATATATTTACTGCATTAGCTATTATTGGAGAAGAACTTTATCGCTTTCTTTGTGAACTGAATACCAGCATAGCAGCTGTTTCGAATTATATCAGAATTTCGGCTAATGGTGGCATTAATTGTGTGCTGGAAGCCGTGGGGGTTTTTATAAAACACATAGGCAAATTTTTTGTCAACACACGTTTGCACACCAAGCTGCTAGCTACACAAATTGGAAGCTTTATAGCGGATTTTTTTAATTTATTAAGAAATGCTTTATTGTTAATAGCAGATTGTGCTTGGTGGTTAATAACTCTGTTGCCCAGATGGTTACTTTATGCTTTAATCGCTGTAGGAGATTTTATCGTGGAGAGCATAACCTCAGTACGCAAAGCTTTAGTTTATACAGTGCAGGTTATAGTGGAGGATGTTTTTCGTTTGACTATCGGTATCGTTTTGTTATTTCTTTTGTGGCACAATCGTAGAAGAGTGGGATTGGCAATTTTGAGATTGCTTTTAAAAGTGAAACGAGTAAGTATATGGAAGGGAATTTTATAGAAAATCTGTATTACTATCGTTGTTTTCTTCTACAGTTTATTCGATTATGTTGGCTTTGTTTAATGCACCTAATCAGACGAACATTCAGACGTAGGGTTATTCACACTCTTACTACGCCGACACGAACATTGGCTGTGCAAAGACGATCCCCTTTATCCCGCCCAAGTATTTCTCCCAGTAATAGTGACAAATCGTTGGATTCCACTCAACGTTGTGTTGTTTGCCGAGACCGACAAAAATGTGTTCTCCTGCTGCCCTGTAAACATTTGTGCCTTTGTGAGGAATGTGCCGATTATATGTTCTTTTCTTCCCAACGACAAAACTGTCCTCTGTGTCGTACATTTATCGATCATTCGATGTCCGTTTACATTTAATGCCAAAAAGAATTGACAATTTTTCTAAGACAATGCTGTATTTAGTGGTAAGTTTAGTTTTTAGAAATTTTTAACTTGTACAATATTTTTTTTTTTTGTAAAATAAAACGAATTATAACGAATTCTGATCATTCAATATGAATTTATGAAAATATATATTACCGGAATGTATCAAAATTTATAGATTTCCAAATGATCTATTGGAAAAGGAATAATAATTTGTTAACCAATTTTTTTTAGGAAATTAAAGATCAGGGGGGTTACTCCCTAATTCGATTCGAAAGAAAATCTTTTCGAATTACAATGTATTTAGCACACATTTTCGAACTTTCGTTTTCGGATTGAGTTACGCAGTAACCCCCCAGTAGAAATTATGTTAACGAATTTATGAATGAAATGTGGTACAAGCAGAGATACAGATTAATTAGCTAAATTAAAGGTTAATTTGATAAAAATAAAATTCAGAATTATAAAATGTCACCAAATCATTCCATATATATACTTTACCGGGTAGCAAGTGAAACTGTAGAAATCACAAACATAAAATCGAGGTAGTCGTGTTTTTCCTTATAACATCCGATTTTAAATAACAAGTGAACCCTGACTATTGCGGATATATTGATGTATCAATCAAGTAAGTTATTTGGGGGCTTCGAAAAGTTAATTCAACAGACAGACATACATTTTTATATCGACTCCGCCTTGGGTATATTTTTAAACATCACAGAGATTTTTTTAAATATTACATTAAAAGTCAATTTTTAATTATGATTTAATTAAAGCATTAATATGTTGTGTATACACACATAAGAAGCTTTTTTACATTATTTTTTTATTTATTTAAATGTATATTATATAATTCTACCGTAGTAGTTTTCAAACAGTATTAGATTAAATTATTGTAAATTCTAAAACACTCGCTATTATATAAGTTTTAAATTCCAAATTAGGTTAAAATAAAAAAAATATATATTAGAAAAATCAAGTAAACTAAGTTTGAATACAGTGATACAATACAAAAATTATCTTAATTTTTCTTTAAAATGTTTTTCGTCCATCATTCACTTCGTTGCCCAAACTGTACGGAACGAAATGTAAAATGCTTCCGGATTTAGTTGGAAGGTGGTTGTTTTTGATCAGGGTTTGAGGGTGGTGGATTAGTATCGGGTTGATTAGCACCGGCGGAGGAGGCATTTGATAGTTGCTGAGCAAAGCCCTGGAATAGCTGCAACATATCGTTGGGCATGTGTGGTACTGCACCACCATCTGGCATACCGCCGCCACCTCCTTGCATGCCAGAGAACATCTGACCAATGGCGTTCATAACTGCTGGATTTTGGGACATTGATTGCAGGGATTCCAAATCAATGTCAGCAGTGCTAAACAAATTACGTATGGCAGGATTCGTAAGCATTGCATTAAGACCCTCTGTCAATTGGGGTATCATGCCGGTCTGGGCATGATTGCGAGCGTTACGAGCTACCTCTAAGTTATTGTGATAGTCCTGATTTTCCGGTTCGAGTTCAATGGCTTTGGCATAAGCCTGTTGGGCTTCTTCATATTTGCCCAAATTTGAATAGGCAATGCCTAGGCGACCATAGGCTTTGCCATAATTAGGGTTATACACTAAGGCTGACTTGCAATCAATTATTGCACGCTCATTATCGCCCAGTCGTATGTAGGCCGCTGCACGATTACAATAGAATATGGGGTTCTTGGGATCATAAGTAATGGCGCGATTATATTGCAATAAAGCTTCATTATATTTGCCATCCTTCATCAGACGATTGCCTTCATTCTTAATAGTCTCGGCCATCTTAAGTGTTTCGGGATTCTTTTCCATATAATGAGTTTCGTAAAGGTCAAACAGTGAAACTTGTTTGACTTTCCCCTCTGTAGCTGAAGCGGCGACTGTATTTCCGGCCGCTGACGAGGTTTGTGATTGCTCTTCGGCCTCTTCTTCGCCTAGGTCAAAGGCTGCCTGCAGACATTGTATGGCCACTTCACAACTTTCTTGGGCATCAGGCGTAAAGGCCTGGCCATCGATTTGTTTCTTTAAGTAGTCAATAAAGCTACGTACAAATGTTTGTTGAACTTCGTCTGGCATGATTTAAGTTTTGTATTTTTATCAAATTTTTTAACAAATATTTCTGTTTTTCTATATTAAAACACCTAAATTACTTATTTCTTTTCCTCGTCAATGCAAAATGTGACACTTTTTTCTTTTTTTTAATATGCGGTCTATGGCTTATGTCAAATCAAGTCGCATTTAATTTGGTGGAAGCTGCGGATATTTTATGTAAGTTCTGGCGAGTTCATGAATTTTTTATATATGGCGTTTGACATAACAGCGTTCGGGTTTATATATTTTATATGTGGAATTTGAAATTTCAGTGTAACAATACGATAATTAGCTGTGCATTGGATGACGTCTTATTAAATTCGTCTTATGTCAAATCATTTACTACTTGTTTATTCATTGTGTAGCAGAGTTGTATTTATTGGTAGCAAAAGCAAGGTATTACAGTAGTGGCAGAAAAGAGTGTAATTAAAATCAGTGAATCTTCATTAAGAGTTACCGTACTTAATATTTTTAGGAAAATTGAATTGTAAAATTCTAATTGAATTATAATATTATAAATTGATTATATTATTAATCGCTATATCAAGATTGTTAGTAGATATCAATTTAACTTCATATTGCACAAACACACAAATTAATTGAATGATTGCACTCATCTTATTAAATAGTTTGAACAACAAATTATTTGCAAACAAATTAAAAGAGGCCTTACAACGCTCGATTAACAGTAATTTTTTTATTTGATTTTGTTCATGTTCCAATGTCGCATTTCGGTTCCTAAAGCTTAGTACTCTGTTAAAAGGTTGTAAAACAAAAACCAATGCAAACATATCAACAAGACAACTCTCAATTGATAGATACATTGTTCCATTTTAATAAAAACAAGTAACAGAGCTATATTCGGTTGTGCGGAATCTTATACAGTGCACTCGCGATAATATTGTTACGAATTATTAGTATTGTTTGTAAGTATAGCAACAGTAAATGTTTAAGCTGCTAACATTAACATCGATAGAGTTTTGACCGTTTATGACAATCTAGGCTACTCCGATGAAGATGGCAGTCTGTATAAATAGTGTCTGCGGTTGCAGCAGTCAGGGAGTTTATGATAGGCGCTGTTAGAGTTAACATCAACTGTCTTGTACATTTAAGTTTGTGCATTATAAACGTGTATGTGTATATTAAAAAGACATAGGGCCTGGCTCACAAAATGCGAACGAACATTTTCTTTCTTATTTTATATTGAAAACAATAACAAAAATTCAAATTTATTTGTTGTTTTCAATATAAAATAAGAAAGAAAATGTTCGTTCGCATTTAGTGAGCCAGGCCCATAGTGACTATTTAGATTGTTGTTGTATATTTGAATAAATAAAGAGATGTTACAATTTTAAACTACTAAAACTGATTTTATTTGCAATCAAAATATCCGGTTTATTTAAAGGTAATAAACCAACGTTTTCAAAAGGTGAAAACGTAACAATATGTTAGTTATAAATTAAAATTACACAACTAACTTGCATTATTGTTAATAAACTAATCACGTTTTATTTTGTTAAGTATTTCCTGTCACAAATACAACCCTGTTTCCTGTTGGACACTTTGCAGACTCTATTGACAGTTACTGAAAGTTTACTCTCTCTTTTAATTTATTCTCTTTCTGTACTAGCATTTTCTTCTCTGAGAGCGCAGTCAACGACTGCGCTGCTGAAGTCATAAACCGCTCAAACCATTTCACAGCGTGTGTGTGTTTTGTGTTTGACGTGAGCCATATGAGCTGGAGCAGGGATGGCATCTGAAATTTACAAATTCTACCAACTTTCATTAAAAATAGTACTTTTTGGGCTCTGATTGTACCAAAACTGACTTCTTATTGAAATTATCAAGAAACATATCAAACAAATTGTACAAAATCTGCAAATATTTTAAATACGAAATCGGTAAAGAGCTTTAAGCTGCTTATTTATTAATATTTTGGAGTTCGTTTGTTAAAAATCGAGGTTATTACGATATTTTAAACAAAAAAAATAAACGAAATAATCAATCGAAAATATTTGCTTATATTATTTTGGGTTATTATTCATAACAGGCCCGGACCAAGGGGCGTGAAAAAAGAAAATTCAACTCCCCTCCAATAAACCGAAAACGTGTAATATAAAAAAGGAAAAATAAATTTTAATTTCTTCCGTATCCAAAAGGTTGAACTGGATCAGCGTCTGATACTGTTACAATAACTGTACCAAATGATTCATTGGTGTACTGTTGTACGTTTCAGTCATGAATTGTACCAAAAAAAGAACAATTGTACCAACGTTGCCATCCCTGGGCCGGAGTATAAAGTTGTTTTTGCTTTTATTATACCCTCCACCACCATAAATGGAGAATGAGGGCATATATAAGTTTGTCATTCCGTATGTAACATTAAGAAATATTCATCTATGGGCCAACAAAGTATATACAGTACGGGCTCGATTTGCGCAACCGAAAGGAAATCGGGGTTGTTGCGATATTCGAAATGTTGCAATAAGCGACCACTATATACGCTATTCTTTTTTATTCTTTTTTTAACAAAAACATGCAATTTAATTAACAAAAAGTAATTAATTCATTTATTAAACAAAACAAAGTAAAAACAAAAGATGTAAATAAATATAATACTCGTAAAAATAAAAAAATATTTTAATATTTTATATCAAAAATTTGGTATTCACTATTTTAAACAAAAAAATTTGAGATTTTAGTTTGAACTTTTGATTTTTTAAATTTTTTATTAATTGCAGACTCCTTTATATCCTGAAGTGCGACTATTTTTTCGAATGAAATGTCATTTGCTGTTGCCCAATCTATACAAACATTAAGTGCTTTAATGGCATCATCTGTTTTTATTTTTGGTACTTCTACTACCTCAATAGGAACTGAATTTTCATCGTCAGAAAGGCATATTTCTTCATGCTCTTCTTCAACTCTATCATTGATCCACATATTGATTTCTTCATCTGAAAAAGTCACATTAGGTGTAATATCTCTTAACAATGTTGGTATGGATGGCAAAAGTAAGGCCTGTTCCTGAAGCATATGCTCCCGTATTGTATTTAAAGGTAGATCATCTTCATCTGTCCATTGTTCATTGCTTGACATTAGAACGGTCCAGCATTTCTTAATAGCGATGGGTGAAACTTTGTCCCATGCATTGGCCAAAATAGTAACTGCCATACGAATGTTAAAATCTTTAAGATTTGTTCCAAGTCTGGTCCTCTTATACCAATCAAATGTGTAAGAAGATTTTTTTTATAATACAATTTTGTTAAGTTTATTGTATTTTGGTCTAGTGGTTGCAGAATAGCTGTACAATTCGGAGGCATGCACATTATGATGAAATTACCGTCGTCACTTTTCAATTGGTTATCTTTTGGATGGCATGGTGCATTGTCAATAAGCAACAATGCTTTTAATGGAAGCCTTTTGGATTGAAGAAATTCTGTTACCTATATAAAACATATAGAAAATCAGGTCTTATGCTAAATTTATCAGACACCATACGATTATAATACAAACCTCAGGCCCGAACACATTTTTAAACCAATCTTCTAAAATAACGTACGTCATCCAGGCACTTTTGTTTCCTTTGTAATGAACTGGGTTGTTATTAAAGTTTTTAAATGCTCGAGGATTTTCCGATTTCCCAATAACTAGCAATTTCAACTTATGAGTTCCATTTGCATTCATGCAAAGTAAAAATGTTATTCTTTCCTTCGAAATTTTACGACCAGGAGCTGATTTTTCCATCGAACTTACTAAAGTTGAATTTGGCAAAAGTCTAAAAAATAACCCGGATTCGTCGCAATTATAGATTTGATCACCCGTTAGTTGTAGTTCGTTGATTTTATTTTAAACTGATCAACAAATGGATCAACACTTTCTGGCTTATTTGAAAGCTTCTCCCCACATATTTTTAGCCTGCGTATACCATGGCGACGTTTAAAGTTCTTCATCCATCCATTACTTGCATTAAAATTTCCAGTCTTTTCCTTAATTTTATTATGAAAGTACTGGGCCTTCGATTTTAAAATTTCCTCTGAAATTGGAACATGTCTTGATCTTTGATTTAAAAACCAATTAAACAGCGCTTTTTCCATTTTTGGATATTCTGCAGACTTAAGGGTTGATCGATTCCCTGTTCCAGATTCAGTATTTCTTACAAATTTTTTAATGGAAACTTCATTTTTTTAATCCTACTAACTGTAGATTTATTAACTTTGTAATCAATACAAATTTTCTTCACAGTTTCACCATTTTTTAATTTGTTCAAAATTTCTAATTTTTGTTTTATGGTCAATTTTACAATTTTTTTTCACTAATCCCATATTTAACTTACAAAATGATCTTCACTTTACTGAAATATAACTTAAATAAAATCAAAGAAACAGAGACAAAATAAAACAAAAAAATAACTGTAAATAAACAGCCAAAATTCTTTATGAGAGCAGTGTCGTCGTGAAATGATTTTTTTAGGTGCCTATGATTTGTCAAATAGTTTTGAATTACGCTTCTGATTAAAAAAACAACCAGAATAAATAGAGAAGAGAACAGAATAACTTATAAATAATATTACATCTGAAAAAAAAAATAAAGTTGCACTTATAGCGTCTGTTTTTTGAAAAAAGTTGCAGTTATAAAGACTCTAATGTTAAAAAATAGGCTGTTGCGCTAATCGGTCAGTTGCAATAATAGGTAGTTGCACAAATCGAGCCCGTACTGTATATTATTGATCCTTATGAATTTCTAAATCGATTTAGCTATGTCCGTCTGTCTGTATGTGTAAAACACTCTCACGTCCAAAATACACATACGAACTTAGTAGGATTTTGTCCTAAACAGTTTGGTTTTAAAAATCAGCTAAATCGGTAAATAGAACCAGAGTTGATATTTTTTTGGTATTTTTTTTAAATTGTATTGAAGATAACGCCATACACTTTAGCACATGCTATTCCTATGAGAAACCGACAAAATTTTATGAAAATGGTAAGAATTCTTGCGTGGATATTTCGCATTTGGTTAGACACCTCTCTATTCAATCGGGTTAATAATCTTAATCCCGATTTCGTTGCATCTCTCTATAAAGAGGATCCTCTAGACGTAAATATTGCGATTCTGCATCCCTTTGTCGTTCAGTGCTACGAAAATTTAAATCTTTTCGGCGTTAGGAATGTTTTATTGTGTTTCGCGATACATATGACTGCAGAATGAGCTGCAGAATCCTGTTAGTGTCGCGAATATTTTCATTTTTCCTGCGTAAGGAATGTTCCAATGTTTTGTGCTATTGCTCCATGGCTCGATACACAGGATTTATGCGACGGGAAGAATGTTGTTTTCTCGAAGGGAAGCCATCCGCTGAAAATTACTTAATCTGTGACTCTCTCTATTACGTTCGCGGTAATTAATCCCAGCTCCCCTTACATGGTTTCTACGTTGCTCTGACGATTGCTTTCGTAGTTTTGGTATGTTTTTAGAATTCCAATAAAAAAATAGTAAATAACAAGTAAATAATAATAGAGAAACTTATACTAAATTATAATTCAATTGTATAACTATACTTTGGGGGGAGGGTATTTAAGATTCGGCACAGCCGAATACAGCACTCTTACTTGTTCTCTTTCTGTACTAGTGTTTTCTTCTCTGAGAGCTCACTGTATTATAGTATGTTTTTTAGTTGTTTGTTATTATTATTTTTCTTGTTAGTAGTACATCTGCAAGCATAGTTAAAGCTTGTTGTGGCTTATTTCGTGTTGGCCATCATTGAAGCATTTCGACTAAAGTTTCCTGGGCGTATGAACGACGTTGTATGTCGTTTATAGAGTGTGTACAAAATAATATCATTTGTTGTGTATACAAAATAAAAAAAAAAAAACACTAGAAAACAAGAAAAATATTTTAATTATGAATAAAAATATGCATGTGTAAAAGAAAAATAATCAAAAAAGGCAACAGATTGTTGCGTAAAGCACAAAACGAAAGCACAACAAAATTAAAAAAAAGAAGAAATTTAAAGATTCATGGAAACATTTTATTATAAATTCTACAGTGTTACAACAAACAAATAATAAAAGAAGTTTTGTAACCCTACCAATGTAAATTGTAATAAAAAAAAGTATTTATTGTGCATAACCAGTGAAGCTTAACTAAAAAGTGTCTATAGTAAATTGAATACATATAAAATACCAATTGCATGAGTGGATATTTAAACAAATAAAAAAATCTTACTTCCTTTCTATGTGTCCAGCAAATTAAATTTCATTTTAAACTTACGGTGGTGCGTCATCATTTGTCGTAGTCGTCCGTCTCCTACTTCCACTACATTATTATCGTTTCAACAAATATCCTGCTAATACTGTGTGTACATAACTATACTCTGTACATTCTCTTTCGTGGCCTGGTAACCTACACTACTACTAATATTGGTTTGGCAAACAACTTTCCGCAGATTTTATTACTATACCTTCCTTTGTTCCTCATTCCTCTTCACTTTCCCCAACATCCCAACAAAACCTTCGTTCACATTCGTTCATCCTGTGATTTAAAGCAGAAAAACAAAAACAGTACACAAAAAATAAGATAGAAACCAATTACTTTAGTGTGTTGCAATAACGGTTCCAAAAAGCAATCAATTGTAGTGGCCATGGTGCGTTTAACACGTAAAGAACGTCAGGATAAAGTCAATCTATTGGCGAGCATCAATAAAGTAAACATTGGCGATGAGGTTGAGGCGACCGATAATGGTAAGTGGGGCAACAAATGAGCAGCTTTTCATTTCTTTATTACGGTTGTTGTTGTTGTTTTTATTGTATTTCGTATGTGTGAGTGTGTTGATTTTTTTTTTTTGTTATGTACCCTATTGTGGGAAGGATGGGCATAATAGATTTGTTATAATGCTTGTACCTATTTAAATACATATATGTATAAAGAATTTAGTCTTGGATTGTTTAAACAATTTTTAAATTTTTAACCAGAAATAGTAATTCTGAATTTCCTACATATCCAGCAAAAACTAAGTTTGATAAACGGTTCCTACTCGTGAAAAATTTCCCGGAAATTTCGGTAATTTCTTTATAGGCTTTCTTCTTATAGTTACAGTATTATTTCTGCACAGATAAAACATATTCGTTGTAATTTGTTGCCAATCGAGAGATGTTATTAGTATATCCAAAGACTTTTTCGATTCTAGTACAAAAAATCAGTTGACCCCAACTAAAATGTGGCACAATAGAAAACTTTAGTCATTAGGACTGAATCATTCAATTAGCAGTTAAATCGGTTATTTAATCTGTGGGAAAAAAATTCGCATTAAGACAAAGATTGAAAAATTTTTTTTGGTGAAAAAAAAAAAAAATATATGTTTAAACAAATTTTATGTTAAAAACAAATATTTGGTAAAAACAAGTAAGAGAGATATATTCGGCTGGGCCGAATCTTATAAACCCTTCACCAAACTATACTTCAAAATAAAAATTTTTAGGTAATTTTAGGTAAACAATTTTTTTTTTAGTTGTTTTTTTTCATTTTTTGGAAAAAAAATATTTTTCGAATTTTTTTTTTTAAAGTTTTTATGTAAATTTTTTTTTAAATTTAAAATATTTTTTTTTTAAATTTAAATTTTTTTTTTTTTTAATATTTAGCGAAAAAAACTTTTGGTGAAAAAAAAAACTGGTTCAAAATTTTTCCCGATTTTGACCCATTGTAGGTCCAACTTACTATGATCTTATATACGTCGTTGCAAAGGTCTTTGAAATATCTATCATTTGATATCCATATTGTCTATATTAATGACTTAGTAATCCAGATATAGGTCAAAAAATAGGTAAAAAATCGAGGTTGTCCTGGTTTTTTCCTTATATCTCAGCCATTTGTGGACCGATTTTGCTGATTTTAAATAGCAAACTTCTCGAAAGCATGTCTGACAGAATTATTGAAGATTTGGATCCCGATTTGGGGTCTTCAGAAAATTGATTTCAACAGACAGACAGACGGACAGACAGACAGACAGACAGACAGACAGACAGACAGACGGACATGGCTTAATCGACTCCGCTATCTATAAGGATCCAGAATATATATACTTTATAGGGTCGGAAAACTATATTGTGGAAATTACAAACGGAATGACAAATTTATATATACCCTTCTCACGAAGGTGAAGGGTATAAAAATCAGGTTACAAAAAAAATTTAGGTTAAAACATATTTTTTCTGATTTTAAGCCATTGTAGGTCCGATCAATTGAGATACAGCTGAAAAATGAATACAATTTTTGCTTATATCTCAGCTAGTTACGGGCCGATTTTACTGATTTTAAATAGCAACCGACCCAGGACTATAACCTATATCTTGATTTATCAAAAATGTTTATACGTTATTTTGGGGCTTGGGAAAGTTGATTTCAACTATAATTTGACCCACCCACTATATATACTTTGTGGTATCGCAAATGAAATAAGTGGAAATTACAAACATCTATACAAAGACTAGAAAGAATTAATTCTTAATTTAATTCAAATGTATTTCAAATTTAAAGGTGCAGTAGATTAATATAATTGTGATCATTTTCAAGATACTTGAAAATTTGTAATGAGCGTTACGTAACGTGCGTCACAAAATGTTCTCGGCTTTTTATGAAAATGGCAAATTTTTGTTCATGCCAATAAGTTATGTATATCAGAATTCTCTTTCATTCATCTTTATTTTAAGAATAAGATTTTGTGTGCTTTATTATTCAAAATTCGTTAAAATTACGAAAAAACACTTCAACTTTTAAAGTTACTTCCATTTTTTGTAACGTACATCACAAAACTTTGCGATCAATTATTTCGCAACAAATGGCAATTAAAAGGTAATATCTTATGCCATTTGGAATTGCACTTAAATCTCACTTAATATGCTAATAATTTAAAGAAATAATTTGATAAAAAGTGGAAAAATACAATTTTTAAAATCATCCTCAAATTTAATTCAAATGTTTGATTTGATATCAAATAAAACTAACATAATTTTTAAAATGTTTGACTTTGTGTTAGTCGGTGTTGTAAGATGTTTCTATATTTCTATTATTAAATATAGGTAAATAATTGTTCAATTCAGACTTATCGTTAGGTTTAAGAATAAGATTTTATAGGAAATTAAAAACAAATTTTGATTTGGAAAAAATAAACAAAATATTTATACTGACGGTTAAAATTATACATGTCTGGAAACTTTCAGTATAACTATTAGTTAACACATAACCAGACTACGTGTTAATGGGGGTTAGTGTATTGAAAAGTCGACCTCTACTCATACATTTAGTTTTTAATATTAAAACCATATGTGTTCCACTATTTTTGTCAGATCTACATATAAATGTATGTATGGATTTATGTATATAGTATAGAGAAATATAAACGAATAGGTCATTGTCTTATTTTTAGTAAATTTTTTTTAAATCTTTTGCATTTTCCGTGTGTATAAAATATTCAGTTTTCTTTTATTTGTTTTAAAAAAAACTGTTTGCTCTTTTTTCTCTCTTCATTTAGATGGCTATAAACATGCAGTTGATGGCAAAAATTTGTCTGATCATTCAAGTACTGATGAAATATTCCTTAAAGGTCTCCTACTAAGTAATCCATCAACACCCAACAAGGAACTGTTGGTAAGTTTTTAACACAAACCGTATTTACGTCAATTACTTTTATTATTACATGTATTACAATAAGTTGGTTTTTCATTCTTCCGTTCTTTAGGTAGGGGGAGGAGGGGTTAATAATGTGTCATTTTGATTTTTAGTGTTTTAATTGACCCATATTTTGATTTTATGCTTTGGTATTTAATATTACGTTGGCATTGCGTGTTATGGTAGATGTTAAATGTTTTTTTTTTTTGTTTTATTTTTGTTTTGGTTATTTTGTTTATATACATTGTTATTTGTTTATGTACTGTTTACGAACGTATTTTAAAGGAGAATTAACAAAATATGTATAAGTGTCTATGTTGTGTTTACGAAAAGGTGCTATTGTATGTGTGCATACAATTGGGGACATTTATTATTTGGATCTACAGAGATTAAAATAAATTATTACAGGTAACAGCAGCATTATGTTATGATACAGGGTTTTTGAAAAAGGAGAAGTTATTTAAAGAATTGAATTAAGCGCATTTTATTTTGAATTTGTTACAATATTCAGAGAATTCTTCTTTTATTGCTTTATTTGTTTATTTCTGGGTAGTTGTTTCAATATTTGTTTAAATAAAGTCTCTTTCTGCTCCCATATATGCTGGTTATATTATTTTTATTTGCTAGCAATCATAATTCTCAAGGACTTCTCAAACCTAGAGAGCTGTTTGAATTTCACATAGAAAACAATTTGTGGTGAGAATACGTATTAGTAAAAAAATCCATATGCAAACAAAAATAATACTCGTATGTGTTATTAATAGAGCCGAATGTCTGTTGTCAAAAACCTAACTCAGTTGTCAAAAAACTAAGTGTTGAGAACGTATTATTAAAAAAATGTTTGAGTTATTTTATAGTTTCCTCTCTATGTGTATTTCTCTATATCTATTAATCTCAAATATTTATCAAATCGTTCTCAAACGATTCTCATTGGAGAAAAGATTTGATTTCAAATCATTTTTAATTTAATATAAAACCCGAATGTTAGCTAGGGAGTCAGGTTTGTCTGCAAATAAGTATCTATTCACAAACAGAACATGCCGAATGTCTGTTGTCAAAAACCTAACTCAGCTGTCAAAAAACTAAGTGTATTAATAAAAAATGTTTGAGTTATTTTATAGAGTCTATCTATGTGTATTTCTCTATATCTATTAATCTCGAATATTTATCAAACCGTTCTCAAACGATTCACATTGGAGAAAAGA
Organism: Calliphora vomitoria; assembly: GCA_942486065.2. Classification (NCBI taxonomy): domain Eukaryota; kingdom Metazoa; phylum Arthropoda; class Insecta; order Diptera; family Calliphoridae; genus Calliphora; species Calliphora vomitoria. Next base: position 106,924,984 of record OW818030.2, on the reverse strand, counting down.
TTTGATTTCAAATCATTTTCAATTTTATATCAAACCCGAATGTTAGCTAAGGAGTCAGGTTTGTCTGCAAATAAGTATCTATTCACAAACAGAACATGTCACATTTTAATGTTGCATTAAACGAATATGCATTATCGATGCATAACGAATATGAGTGACGACCACTGGTTAAAAGTATGCCTTTTTAATAATACAGGGAAACATATTTCACTCTCGAAACAGTTAAAGACGAGATCTATAGGGGCTGAAGAAGAAGTAAGAAAGCTCTGTTTTTGCTAAAAATTAATAAAACCATCAGCAATTGTATACTAATCTGACCTTTTGGAGAATATGGTGAATCTTTCGGCAGGACTCTGCCACACCATGTAAGGCAAAAACAATTTGTCCAATTTTATTTCTAGATCTGAATCTTTACATGTAGATCCTTATCCGGACAGTGGACATTTAACCTATGGATTTGGTCGTAATGGCAGGCAAAATTTGACCACTTTGATTCCCAAATATGGAATTAAAAATATAAATTAAAAAAAAACTGTTGTAGTTAGGATTTTATCTCGAAAAAACCGTGTACCAGAACTTATGATAATACTAGATATAACTTGAGGCCCTGCTTTAGTGTATCCTGGAAGCAGTTCTTCGCTTTACTTAACTACATTTTTAAAAAATTTTTTTGAAGCAAAATATTTTTGAAAGCTGTATGGAAGCAAAAACGAAGCCGGGGGAATAATTCCGAATAAACGGACTAGTCTAGATAGCTTCCCCTTACACTGACTAATAAATAAATGTGATTCAGAACGTTTGAGTTTAATTTATAGCTCACTGTTTTGTATTTCAGAATATAAATTTTTATTACATTGAGAAAATAATTTTCAAAATTATTTTTAAATTAAAGCTCAAATCATAGAGAAACCACAAGAGCGGAAACTACAAAAAAACTCCAACCAAAATTTTACTCAAATAATCACACATACGAGTGTTGTTTTTGTTTTTACATAGTTTTATTTACTAATACATTCTCAACACTTAGGTTTTTGACAACTGAGTTAGGTCTTTGACAGAAGAGTTTCCGATCTATGTGTATTTATCTATGGCTCAAATAACATAAATTCAAATGTGAAATTAAAAACCCCTGTTTACCTATGAGACACTTTTGAGAATTATAATTGATACAAAATGAAAATAACATAACTTATTGAACGTTTAATTTTTGGTTTGTTAAGTAATTCCCGGGATATTAATTCAATAAAAAAGAAAATATAAAAATTTTGAAATTTTTGTACTTTCTCACTACTAATCCAAACATTTGATAAATCTCTCAATTACCTAGACAAGTGACATTAAGTTCTATTAAGGATATTAAAAAATTATTCATGCATACATATTTGTCAACATACCGTCATCAAAATATTCGTAATTAAGGGTGTTAACTTAATCAAAATAAATTCGAATTAATGAACACAAATATTTGCCATTTAGTTTTGCCAAAATGAATAAAATGTATAATAATTCAGCCACACACACATGACAGGTTACATTAGAAAACTAATATTTCAAAACAAAGATACATATAAGTACAATTTGAACGTTGGGCGACAAAAACACAAAATTGCATAGAGAACCAGATAGGTAACTAAGAGTGAAAAACCTAATTCATGAGAATGTGTTATCATGTATTTTATTTTATTTATTACTGTATCACCTATATGTGTGAAAAGGGCGTTATTTTGTTTAATTTTGTATAATAAGAATTTGTGTAATTATTGCAGTCTGTGGCCTATCGTCTTAATTGTAAATATAACTAAATGATTTCTTTATTCCTCTTAGATAACAGACATATATGTAACACGTAATATTACTGGAAAATTGTGTCCATAATTTACATAAGAAAACACTAGACCAAATTCATTTTAGACATGTTTTTATTGGCGTAGTTTGCACGAAACTCTAGCAAAACAATCGTGGAAATAAAATCACGCATATTGTAAGAATAGCGTGACCTTTGAAATAAAACTACAATATATTGTTCAGAGTGAAAGTACACATTTTGAAGAACACTTTTACAAGTTTAAGCATTAATTAACATAAAAAGATTTTGTCGTAGAGATTAGAATAGCAACAAAATTAGAATAGATTCAATAAATCATGGTGTCGCCACATTCTAGCCATCTTCTAGTGCACCACCACCACCACCAGTGACATGTGAGAAAAACAAAAGCTTTTGAATTGAATTGTTTAAAGTACAAATAAGTTTATTCATCAGATACATCATTGTCATATGCATGCATGTGTTATGTAAAAAAGCTTTGCATTTATTACAATACATTGTAAAAGCTTTCTGAGCACAAACACATCGATATCTTCGTATTAAAGTTTAGGTATATATATAAAACGTTAAAAATAAGTGTTATTTTAAATGAAACCTGTTTTTTTGGGGGAAATACTAATAGCCAAAACAAACATAAGAAAGATACACTGATACTTACTACTACGTTAGAGTCTTTCATGCAACACTTGTATGCATTTTAGCATAAATACACAATTTATTCATGAGTTTAAACTTAAACCTGTTTAGGGTTATTCGAAGTTATTTGTAAGCCAACATTTTGTTTATTTTATAGAGTATTTTAAAAGTTTATGGTATTTGGAATTCTAAGAAACGAAGAAAGTAAAAGTTACCAGTTTTGGTTTGATGATGACTAACCTAAATAAAAACTTAACATTTCATATCAAGAACATTTTAACTGTCAATCAGCCGAAGATGTTTTTAGTTAAACGGAAGTTATTTTAAATTAAAGCCGGAAGTAGTACCAAAATCATCTAATTTCAGCTTGATAAAGTACATATTTCAATAAAGTTCCCACTTTGCATTGACTTTAAATATGTCCAACTTTTATTTTACTATAAATAAAACAATAAACCTGATTTTATAAATTGCGCTGTTTTTAAAAGACTTTTAATCTCGTTTATAAACACGTTTCTAAAAATTTTATTTTTATTTATGTTTAGAATATTTATAAATAAAATGGGTATTACGTAATTTTACTCATCTTTTTGTGTTAGAAATGAAATATTAAAAACCCTGAATAGTATTTATGATTAATTGATCTAATATTATGCTACAAGTTACAGGTTTAACTCTTAACTCTTACGATAATGTTTGTTTTCTGTATTTGTGTTCTTCCACTTCCGAATTTTGTGGTGGTCTTTACTCATCTTCTATTATCAAACTTTAGCATGACGTCTCATAAGAACTCTCATTAGAATAGACTATTATATTATTATAGGTATAAATATGATCCATCAAGAACTCATTAAATTTGCAACAGATAGATATGTATATATGATATATACATATATTATTTTTACTTTGGATCAACACTCAGGCATTGATTCTACTCATGTAGTGAGTGCAATTATTTGATCGTAAACAAAATTGGCTATGGAAACTGGTATAAAGGCAATAAGCCCTGAACAAATTTGTCATTACCTAAACTAACATAAACTAACGAATGAGTGATTAGTATAGTTGAAAAGATATCCTGATATCAAATTTAAAATATTTTTTTTGCAAATTTAAAAATTTCCAATTTAAATTATCATTAAATATATCTATTATAACCCAGCAGTTAAGCAAGTAGTCAATGTATCCTTTATAGATAGTAATCGTCAGAAATGTCTTATCACTTGGTTGACTCTATTTTGGTAATTTCATATGTATGTGCCCTTTGTAGTGCAGAGAGAATACAGTTGGTTACTTTATACATCCCAGGTAATCTAGCGTAAAGATAATTCTCACATAAGTGTCTCCAAGTAATCTGGAGTGTAGTCACTTTAAACGTTTTGTGAGTAATTCGTTTAAACTGGTTTTCTACAAATTGTGTTGATATAATTCTCATTCAGTTTATTTTTATTTTTGCTTAAGTATACTGATATCCCATATAACATAGCATGAAGTCAATATTCACTTTAGTGTCTCTTAGTAACCTACATATAGTGAAGTCACTTTAAACGTTTATTTTGTACTGCACTTTAGAAAGTAGTCAGTTACCCACCAGAAGCAATCCATTGGAGAGTTGTTGATGAAAAGTTTGTTTAGAATCGTTTATTGGACTGCTTATGATATGTCTTTTTAGTTGACTATTTGATGTCAATTAGCACCCGCACATGTTAAAATAACTAGTTATGTAGCTGATCAAGAGATCATTGAATTCCATCAGAACACGTTTTTTTGCTGTATCGATACAACAGTGAAACCTACATTGCGATGATGATCCAACGTATCAATAAAAAACTATTACCAATAACAAGCTTCGACATCTGTTACACTCGTCAAAAGGCCCCACGATAAACTTTGAAGAGCGAGCCAAAATTTAAGTTATGGTTTTTTAAATATTTTTAGAAATCTGATGCCATGTTAATGCATTCTTTTAAAAACTGATATATACGTTAAATCCAACGGATATTATCAGAACATCAAAGGTTTTTGATTTGTTAATATTTACACTACCCATTTCTGCAAATGAAGTAAAGCTGTGAAGCTTAGGAGAATGAATTTAACCATTTCGGTACCCCTAAACTAATCTTTAGTGAAATCTTACCTACTACAATTGTATATTGCTATATATAAGCAATACACGCCCTAGAAATTTCTAGACCCCTCACTTTACATGCGCCAAAACGACAAATGTAACGTTTCACAAAAACGACATTTACGAATACCACTGGCAATATTAAAGGTTTTTACATTTATAGACACGGTGGACACCGACCAGTATATTGATGAAAAAATAGTGTCATAAAAGTTTGAAAAGATAAGGGAATTTATATTCTGAAAACATATTTTCAAACAGTATACATTTAAAGGTACAAGTTCGTTTAAATGGACTCGATATGGCAAGTCGTAATGTTGATATATATTCTCCCATCTAAATCACTTTTTCAGGTATAACAACGGAACCGTTGGTGAAGAAGCGAAGTGTTGAATAGGAATTTCAGCAGTAACAAATAGTACACAGGTTTAAGCTAAAGACCAAGTTTAACCTAGCTTCGGTACGACCCGAGTCACACTCGGTCTATGATTGTCAACTCAGTGACTGCTTCATTTACCTTCAATAACTTAATGAATTCCAGCAGCTTGGCAATAATGGAAAAATTTTCAGAATTTACAAAATAAACATATCAATACCTCAGACTAAGCAATAAGGCTGGTTCTCCCACATCAACACAATTGCTGAAAATTTTCCAATTCCTAATTACTCCAGCCCTTTTTAGAGTTCGGAAAAGCATGGGTAGCCATTAGGGTATTCAATTAATCGGGTTTCTGGTTTAATCGGTTCATCGGGCAAGTAATTAAATAAAATAAGTGTTGGAGAAATCGAAAGTAAGGCATGATAAAGAATATCAAAGTTTTCAGATCCATTTTTTAGTTTTTCTAAGCATATAAAATCCACCATAGTCCTTTTTGGATTTTTAATATTTTTAATAGTTTCGTTAAGTTCTGATAAAAGACACGTTTCAGAATGTCTTCAGTTTTGTCTATTATCATGTCGTCCTCCGACTTATTAGTAATTTTCAAATTTCAGTCTTTCTGCTATACTTCAAAAAACTATAGCTAGAAGGGGTTAAGAAATAAAATGATTGTGTTTAAAACTATTTTTCGTCTATCATTAAGTCTAGACTTTAAGCTTTCAATTAAATCGTTAGTAATAGTATTGTTGGCCTTCATCAAATTATAAATTAAAATTTTTATTATTCCCTCAAATATAATTAAAGTAGCTGAATCCTTACTAAGCTCTTTTATAGCAACGTCCAACCGCTTTAAGGTTTTATATACGTTTTCCAATGCTTGTATTTCCGAATTTGTAAAGGATTTAAACCAAAATCAGCTATAGCACTTGTAAACCGATTAACGGTTAATTGATTGAATACCCTAGTAGCCATACAATATTATCAAACACCTGGTATCCACAGCTGGAGTTTGAAATTGCTTTTTGCTTAGAACTCAGTAATAATAATTTGGGCACCATAATGGTTTAGCCCTCAGTGCATGTTCGTACATCTTTAACATCTTTTCATATTTATAGGAAAATATAGAAAAACTGGGGGGTTACCGCGTAACTCAGTCCGAAAACGGAAATGTTCGAAAATGTGTGCTAAATACATTGCAATTCGAAACGATTTCCTTTCGAATCGAATTAGGGAGTAACCCCCCTGATTGTATTTTTTAGCTTTATTCGTCTAAAGTTCCATTTTAAAAGTATTTTTTTCGATGAAAAGATCTGACGTCCCTGGTTCTTAGGTTGTGAATCTAACTGCAATTGTGTCTGTCTGATTTTATTTATTTTAAGGAATAAAAGCTTTCTTTGTAAGCATATTTATATTTCTGTCATAGAAGCAAAGTTTTCAGTAGAAATTCCAAAATAACTATGTACTTGATTTAAGTTCAGCGAATCTTTTCGAATATACCAAGAACTTAGACCATGAAAAGCAGGCGGAAATGGTATTAGTGATTATAATTGTCGATAGGTGAAGGAACATATACTACTTGTGAGAAGGTAAAGTCATGTATTAACCATATTTTACATCTAGCTAATATTGTTATCCAGTTATGTTAATGTGCTGAGTAACCTTCGATCTCTCAAATGCTAAACAACACAAATTAATAACAATAAATGGTAGAAAAAAAATTGTGTAGATGTTGAGACATAACTTCGAAAGACTAATACCTACTTTAGGATACACTATCAATATCAGGCGCGGATCCAGAGGCTGTGAAATAGGAATTTCCCCTCCCCCGCAAATCCGAAAAGTTTTCATATAAAAAAAAAAGAAAAATGTAGAACAAATATTGATTTTTTCCCCCCAAATGGTTGACCTGGATCCGCGCCTGGTCTATATAGTTAACATTAATTACTGTATTAAAAGCTAAAAATTTAATTTATTATTCTATGGATACATTTGCAACGAACTATTTATCTTTATGCACCGAAATATTTATAATACATTTTATAAATATTTCAGGTGACATATGAAAACTAAGTGTTTACTAACATACATGCACTTATAATAAAAACCTAATTGCTCTTTTCAACCCCATAATTATTAAATGTTACACATAAAAATGACACTACATTTAAAAAACTACATTTGCATGCTAAACAAGCATTAGTTTCAACATTTTTTTTTCGTACAGTGTAAAACATTTCCCCTCTTTTTTGTTCGCCTTAAATGAATTCGCTGCCACAATAAGTTCGAAAACTTAGTAAAATCATTTTCAATTATTTTAGCTTGTGCACACAAGCTAACTCGCTAGCTATGTGGATACAAGCTAGTCTCCACTCGTAAGACTAAAACATTCCACAAGTTTGATTTGCTTTGGTTGGGGTTTGGTCGTTTGAACACTCATGTTTTCAAGTTAGTAACATTTGGACTGTGTTTAGGTAAGGTACGAGTACAAAACTTGAAATACTTAAAAAAGGCAAACAACGGGCGGTTGCCACAAAGAAACGAGTGAATAAACAAATTTAAGAGAATGGCTTAAATAAGCACATAATGTTTTTAATACTCTCTTTTTTTGGATGGGGGAATAATATGGCTTAAAGTAGTGTGTGAGTGTGTATGTGGGTTTGAGAGCGTTTTTTGAGATCTCTAAAATATTGCAACTAACTTAAACTCCCGCTTTATTCATGCGAGTATTCAACAGTTTTTTTTTCTGTGTTTGTGTGTTTTGTTCGTCTCTAACTTTAAAAAGTTAAGATTCTTAATTAATGAGTGTCGCTTTTCGAAATTTAAGGTGTATATTTTTTTAACCATATAGTCAATCAGTTCAAGTTTTTCCGTCGATGCGAATACAATCGAAAGTTTTCATTCAGTAAACGAGTACAACTAAAAGAATATAATTTTGCTGTGTAAATTGAAAAAAAAGTAATACTAATACCTATAAACCAAAAGAAAATCAATATTAATTATACAACCAAAAGAATTCAATAATTTGTGTTTATCAATTTCAAGTGCTACCTTGGTGATTTTTAATTTGTTACTTTTAAACAAATTACTATAGTGCCCAATACAAAATCTTACTGGAATACAAGAAAAAAAAAATAGAAAACAATAATGTAAAACAACTATAAAGTTAAAAAACCACTTTTCGTTTAAAGACGATGACGTATCTATCCATATTTATATAAAATGTTGTATGTATGACTGAATGTTTTGTTTAGACTCTTTTTTCCTTTTAACTGTTTTTCGTCGTGTGCTTATACTCGTTATTGTTGGTATCAAAAGAATAACAGCACAACAACAATAACAACAAAAACAACCACAAAAACATTTGTGTACAAAAAGTCTGTTTTGAAAAAAGTCCACTAAGACTTAAATGGAGAATTTTATTGTAGTGTTTGTTGTATTTGACATTGTTATTATAATTGTGTAATATTATTTATATTTTTTTTTGCTGTTGTTTAGTACAAATTTATCTTGGCTCTCTCTTTATTTTATTTATTTTTTTCTCTCTCTATATTCAATGCTCCCTCACTTTTATTATTGTATGTGTTTCTCTTTTTTTAAACCACGACTTGGTCAACTCAAGCTTTTATGTCTTTTTGGGAGTGGTCCCCCAAAAAATAAGTAATTTTCTCAATAATACTTACTTATTTTAAACAAAATAATCATTTTTTTCTTAGTGAACAATTTACAAATAAATGTTAAATAAACACCTGCATTTACTGAAAATGTATTTATTATGTTTTGTTTAATTATATAATTATAAATTCAACAACAATCGTCTTTTTGTTCAAGAAATTTTTTTGAAGCTCGTGATTATTTTTTGTAAAATAATGATGTATAAAAATTTTATACTTAGTTTTCGAATTCGCCACACATTAGTTGGGTATTCCCAGTTTCATAAGAGTATAATAGGTTGGTCTTTCCATGTGCAACAACTATTATATTAAATGTTGATTTAAAGATATTCTCGAATTGTCTGTTCATATGTGAATTTAAGAGAATTTCATAATGTTTTTCCTAGAATATTAATACAAATTGATTTTAGTCTTAAACAATATACATATGTATGTATAAGAAGATTAACTATATTTGGATAATTGGAAATTTGTCATCCAAATATAAAAGCAATGTCGAAAGAAAATATATTTTTAAAATTCTTTCTAAAAACACATTCGACTCACTTTTCTTTTGACATCGATTAACTGGAAGCTAGAGAAGCTGATATATAAAAGAGACTTGTAAATTGTCAGCTTAGACACTCTAAACTTGTTCTGTTTTAGTATTATTGGATTAAATTTAATTATCAGGAAAAACTGGGTCCGAATTACCGCATTCGATATCGAGTAAAATTGTTCGTACTTTTCTTATTTGAGTTTATCAAGCAAGAAATCAAGTACATTTTATTAGTATTTCGATATCGAAATAATTGTTCGATACGATAGCTCATTCGATCACGAATGCGGTAATTCGGTAATTCGGCCCCTGTATCGTTCTAGTGTGGAGTTGCGAGCAATGAGTTTTGTTTGAAATTGTCACTACCAGAACTGGTACCAAAGAATCATTACAAGTAACCAGTTCTTTAATAAATGATTTTTGTTTGAAATTCTCACCTTCGGAACTAGTTCTAGAGAAACTTTTCCGAGCAAACACACATTCCAAGAAATCAATTTCTGTTTGAAATTGTCACGCTTGGAATTAGTTTCAAGAATCAGACGAGGAATATTTAATATTTTTTTTAGTCATTTATTGAATTAACTTAGAAGTCAGGAAAAATATGCTTAATAGACTTTTTAATTCATCCAGCGGGCATTGCATATAACATACATCAGAGAGAATTCTATTGAAAATATTTTGCAAAAAGATTCGTTTCCCAAATATTCTACAACTACAACTATTGCCAAAGAACTAATTCTTCAAAACTTTATAGAAGCAGTAAAGTGCTTAACGATAGCATGCTACATAAAGTGTTCCACATCACTAGTTCCAAGGCTGTAATTGAAGAATCTGAAGTGGTTCTGATTATACTCGTTCCAGAACTTGTTATTTTAGAACAAGTTCTGAAAAAGTTCCTGGGTAGATAATTGGACAAATTAAGTGATATGCCATATTATCACATGTCATGGGACTAGTGCAATTAAAACAATTGATATATATTTCCCGCAGGGTTTTAAAAAATGTATGTATGAAGGGTTCATTAAAATCGTAACAAGATTTTTATTAAAGACTTTTCAAATAAGCTAAACTACTAAATGAGGTATTTGACTATTAAATTGAAATCGTTTAAGCAGCTTCTTGGTTTTTGTTCCTATACTGTCGTTTCATTATCCATAATTTGTTGCTCAGTGTTTTTAGTCATTTTTTTAACGCGTACTAAATCGAAATAATTAACCTGATTGAGCATTTTTTTCTTCTCAAAACGAAATTTCTTTGTTCATTAAGAATAAACAAACTTATATGACTTTTAAGCTAAATCTTCTCTTGCTCTCTGAGTAATGACTGATCGATAAAAGTTAATTAAAATTTATAATATTTAGTGCCATTATTACAACTTGCCTTTATGTTCATAAAGGTTCGTAAAGTTAACTTTAAAGCTAGCTTTTTCTATTACTTAATGTTACATTTTACTATTACGAACATAAAGGCAAGTTGTAATAATGGTCCTACACGTAACCAATTTAATCATCATACATATTTATAAAAGTGGAAATAAATCTGTAAATCTGCACGATTTCAGCAAACGATATATCAATGTGTAAAGTTAACTTTAAAGCTAGCTTTTTCTATTACTTAATGTTACATTTTACTATTACGAACATAAAGGCAAGTTGTAATAATGGTCCTACACGTAACCAATTTAATCATCATACATATTTATAAAAGTGGAAATAAATCTGTAAATCTGCACGATTTCAGCAAACGATATATCAATGTTTTAGTTATCGTGATAGAAAATTTAATTAAAAAATAGTTGATTAAATGAAAACTGAATAATGAATAAAAACGGCCAAGTTTATTTCACAGGTTTTATCTGTAGCCTGCCGATCACTTACTAACTACACACTTTTCTTCACATATATCGAAATTTTTCAAGATCCGTTTCACTCATCGATCGGATATTACAATTTTATAGATATTATAGTTTATTTATTTACATTTTTAAATTGCAAAACTCCATTCCTGAAATTATAGTATCAATCATCTGACTGACAGTCAGTTTATTTTGGGTACCGGGAAATCGTAATGTAGAGGGTTGTAAGATTGTGGGCGAACTTGCGACACAAGCTTCGGAGTTGGATTTTAAAGTGTGGGAGAGATAGGGGAAATCACCGATCAGTCATTACTAAAGCGTCCTTGTATAGAACTGACCAATCCTGGTGAGAAAAGGTAGAGTACAAAATTCTATGGCGCAAGGCAAGTGCTAATGTAGGACGTGCAACGATAAAGAATGAAACCATATAATATACATAGGTTACAATTCCTCAGATTTGAATGACTTAGAAAATGGTTCATCGATCGACTGAACATAAAAAAACTCTTTATTTAATTAGACTAGAGTTGGGCATAATCGTTCATGTTGCTGATTGTTCATTTTTGTTCAGAACGAATAAATTAATAAATTATTCCTTTTGTTCACTTGTTCATTTTTATTATGCGGTGTTTGACTGAACTAAGTGATTAAACGATTTATCTGTGAATGTATTTGCAGATAGTGTACAAAACGAACAGGTCACAACTGCTTTTGGAAACAAATTTGTCAGGATTTTTAATAATGTAGAAAACAAAAAGGAAATTTTAATGAAATTCAAGCAACTAAAATGTAATTTAAAAAGGTTTTTCAATATATAAATTTCAAACATTTACAGAAATTTTAAACGAACAAAAAGAATTAACCAAATACAGTGCACTCGCGGTAACGTGAACTAATTAAAACCAAGGGAGTTCATGTTAGTGAAATTGTTCACGTTAGCGATTGTCGAATTTCATGGAAAAAATATAAAATTTTATAATATAAACCTGTGTTTTACACGCTTGAATGTGAAATTCTTTTATTATTATTTTCATTATTAAAATATAAAACAAAAATTATGGATTAAAATGCATTAAAAAACAAAACGAGACCACGAAAAAAAAATACATCAAAAATACTCATTCGTTGCCATACAAAAATATTAATTTAGAGGATACAAACAGATTTTTAATATAAGGAGATTCCCTAAACTTTAAAAATCGAATTTAATGTATGTATTTCATTGTTGTCTACATGCTTAGAAAACAAATGCAGTGAAAAAAATTGTTCACGTTATAGAGCTTTCTGAGTTTGTTCACGTTACAGAGTAGTCAATGTAAACAAAAGCTTGTTCACGTTAGGCGGTGTTCACGTTAGACGGTGTTCACGTTACCGCGAGTGCACTGTAGATATTGTTCCGTCAGAAATTAAATTAATATTTACTTATATGTACATAATTTTGCAAATTAGTTAGGCCAAGTTTAGTAATATTAGTAATAATACAAATACCCGATGGGAAGTATTTGCAGTCAGTAAAAACAATATTGTTTATATCCCAGTAGGCCGATTTCCACGACTTTAATACGAACAGGACTATACCTAATAAGTATCATTCATGTTTATAACTTATTTAGGGGCTTCGTAAAGTTGATTTCAACAGACAGACGGACATCGACTCCGCTAACTATGACGATTCAGAATGTATGCTTCCAAAGAGGAGTGTACTTACGATTCGTCTGAAACCAACTACAACACCCCAACTTGTTTATTGATTATTGTTTTCTTTGGAATTCGCCACACATTTGTTTTGATTTTTTTTTTCTCTGTTAACTTTTATTTCACTCCCCTCTACATGTTTTAAATGCCATATTAACTGTTGATATTTAACCATATTTATTGTAATACTTTGCCATATTAACAATAAAAAAATAAACATAATTTTTTTTACACATTCGCACATAAATGGTCACTATGAAAAGAGGTTAAAGCCCTTTTAGTTTTTATTTTTTAGTTTTATTATTGTGTGTAGTATGTACGAGTTAAATATTTGCAAATATGTATAAATTTTATTCGCAGTAAATAAAAATAACAAAAGTAAATTGTTTTGGTGGGGCTTCACTTAAAGATTGTTTTTCTTGTGTTATTTATCTTTAAGATTGTGTTTTCTGCTTGTTGTTTTTGTTATTTTCCAAAGAGTAGTTAACTTCAAAATTACATTACATATATACCAGTGTAATTTATATGTGAAAACCGTAAAGAAAATTTAACACAATGCGACTTTCTTTCTTTAGGGAAAATTAATGTAATGAATTCTTCGAGTATGTATGGATGTATGTAATTTGTATTATTTTGTTATTTGGTGTATCATCTATCAGTTAGTCGATCGTGTGATAGTACAAGTATGTAATTATATATTTTTTCAAAATTATTAGAAATATGAATTTCAATGTGTTTGTTGTTATAGTGATAGAAATATGTAAAATAATTGTTCAAATATTCACTTTAATACGCAATTTTCGATTGTTCTTCTGAAAACCTACTTATATGGATTTCTGAGTTTGTTTGTTGTTGGGAGGATCCATTTGAAAGCGGACAGCTTATAAACAATTAATTTTGGAAATAATTCGGTTGCTCGTGAACGACTGGAGTTATCTTAATGAAATTTACGCAGAGCTGAAGTGTTTATGTGTTGATTTGTATTTACATGGGTTTGTAGTTGGAATAGGAGCTAGTGGGCGACACCCCAAAGATGGTCACCTCGGGCCTACAAAATAAAAAATAATCAAGAAATTATATTCAGTACTTGAAAATATCTAGAAAATATATATTAAGTATGAAATATGTTTTGTTTTCTTCTTTAGGGGACATTTTTTTTTAATAACTTATATGTCATTTTGAAGGGTACATATCTGTCATTATCTGAACATTATAGTGTAAACAACAAAGTTTTTTTTTGCTTCGAAAATGTCAAATTTTGTACTAACAAAGCTTCATATGGGGAAAGTTTTGCTTTACTTTTTAATTTGAAAAAAAGTGCCGAAATGATGCTTGAACGCTATAAAAGAAAATCATTTTTGCACCGAATCATTACTTGAGATGGAAAATGGATCCATTACAATAACCCGAAGTGTAAAATATCGTATGTGAAGTTCGGCCAACCAGCTGAATCGATACCAAAGCCAAATATCCACTGGGCGAGACAGAAATGGAATACTGTTCTCTTTTCGGATAAATCTACAATAAATAATATTTAAGAGCCAGTGATGGAAGAACATTTGTTTCTCACGGCAAGATATGGGTCTAATTCATATAATAAAAGTTACTATATCATCTAAATCGCCAGATCTCAATTCTATAGAAATTGTAGATCGCAAAATACGGACTCAAAGTAATTCCAAGAAGGAAGCTTTATCAGATGCGGTTATAAGGGAATGACAAAATATTTTAAAGAAAACGATTGATTCTGTAATTGGTTCAATGAATGCATCGTCGCTGTTAAGCAAGTATAGTCGGTCAAGCCCGACCATATAATACCCTACACAGAGAACAGTTTGAAATAGTAATAGTTTGAAGTGGCCTGAGCAATCTATAGATCTCAATCCAATAGAGAACCTATGGAGATTGTAGATTCCTAAATACGGACTTAAAATTATATCACGAAAGAAGCTTTATCAGATGCGTTTATAAGCGGTTCATTAATTGCTTCAATGCATCGTCGCTATGAAGCAGTAATAAAAAACAAGGGATATCCAACAAAATACTGAGATGCTAAAAGGGCCAGACAACTTTTATAAAAATTAAAGCTGAGTTTTCATTCTTTTGTCAATGAATATTTTTAAGTTTTTTTTTTATTTTCAGAATTTAATATAGCAAAACATACAAATTTCCTAAGAATTTGTTTGTATTTTGAACTAAGGACTGAGATTGAAACATCCTTAACACACGTTTTTCATTACAATTTTTAACCCAAGTATTATTTGATTTTTTTTTTTTTTGATCATGTTACCTTTGTAAAGCATGTTTACTGTCAATTATGTTCATTTGTTGTTAATCTGATTAAAATGAGTGACAAGAAAAAAGTGCGTACTAAAATGATTAAATATTCAACAAAACCCAACTTGGTCCTACAAAAAGTTGGCCAAACTATCAAAGGTCTGCCGTCAAACTGATTCCAATGTTATTAAACAGTATCGGGAGAACTGGTGCGTTGATAGAATACCTGGTTGATGTAGAAGGAATGGTCCACATGATGTTTCTAAAGTCAATAAATAGAAAGTATTTTCAAAACAGCTCCCAACACATTCGGTAGGAAAGCAGTCCAGTTTGCTCAGTACTCGGACTATTTGGTACGAAAAATTACAAATGCAGGTTTAAAAACATACAAGGCTCAAAAAGTTCCTGCCAGGAACTCCGCTAAAAATTTAGAGGCCTAAGCCAGAGCACGGAAATTGAAGTAAAATTTTATACAAAAAATATACTTGCTGCATAATGGATGACGAAACGTACGTATTGAACATTTTTCGCAGCTTCCGGGTCAATATTTTTATATTACTGATGCTCGAGGGAATGTTGTAGAAAAGTTTAGGACCCAAAAGCAGAAAACTTTCCTAAAAAGTTCTTGGCATGGCAAGCAATATGCAGTTGCGCAAAAAAAAAATTAAAAACATTTGTTACAAAGGGCTCTATAAATATCGAAATTTACATCAAGGAATGTTTACAAAAGTGGATGCTTCCATTCATAAGACTTCTTAATATGTCCACTTATTTTTGGCCAGATTTGGCATCCTGTCACTATGGTAAGCATGGTCTTGTGTGGTACAAGAACAATAATGTATTATTTGTACCAAGAGACTTCCTGGAGCTAACTTCCTGGAGCTAAGGCCAGTGGAGAGATATTGGAATCTTGCTAAAAGAGAATTGAAAAGCACAAAAAAGGTGTCCAAAAGTGTGGTCGATTTTAAACGGAGATGGACTACCTGTTCGAACAAAATGACATAAAGAACTATAAAAACCTTAATGGAAGGGTTTCCGGAAAAGGTTCAAAAATTCATCACTAATGTCTAGAACTATAAAAATTTTATTTTTTTTTTTTTGTAAATTGTAATAACAATTTCAATCAAATAAAAAAAGATTCAAAACTGTAAGTTTAGTGGCTTCATTTTTATTAAGAACTAGCTTGACCCGGTGCGCTTCGCTACCCCTGTCGTAGTAAAAATCGGTTCAGCCGTTTAGTACTTATTGTTTAAGAACTAAAGTTATCAATTTTACCAGTTTTTCCCCCTGTTTATCCCTTTCTGGTAAAAGTATTGAAAAAAGTTATAGCCTATTGACGCTTCCAAGTAAGGATCAATATACGTTCCAAATTTCAATAAAATCGAATTAGCCGTTTAGGCGTGTTAAGAATTTTTCGATGTCAGTCCTTATTAATGTAATATTTGGAAAAGTTGTCATTGTATTGTCCAACACTATATATCACGGCTTAGAAATTCGCATCCACAATGGCCCAATTTCAGGGAAAATATTCACTGTTTGTTTTTTTTAAATGTTTTAATGATATTATAGGGATATTTAATGATCAGTTTAGACTGATACTTTTAAATTCCTTGAATTTGAATAAATTTATTTCAAACATAATTTCACGCACAATTTTCTTTAAAAATGATAATTTTTTATTAAAAAAAAAAATTATACTTTCAATGCTTTTAAATGGAAATGCAAAAAATATAAAAAGAAAATTATGTATTTTAATTGAAAATTATCTTCTCATGCATGATGGGAGCAACATGTATAAATGTTTGAATCTTTATAAGTCAGCTAATGCATCATAAATACATATCCATACATACGTATGAACGTAAGCCGGTATAAACTTGAATTTTCCAAAAACATGATGAACGAACTACGGAGCGATCGAGCGATTGAACGACTGACTGAATGAATGAATGAATCATAGAAAGTAATTGTATGGCATTCCATAAAAGCTAAAATACAATTGTTGCGAGTACATTACGTGATGATCATAATGATCATTTAATGGCATTAATGACGATTACCAAAAGAGCAACAAACACAATTGTCGATATTCATTTGGTAAAATGAAAGTTTAAAGAAAAGTGAATTAATTGTATGAGATAAAATGAAATTTCTGCTGTTTTTTTTTTTTTCTGTGGTTGAATAGTTAAGGTAGGAAATGGTTGTCATAGTAAATCTCGAAAAAAAAATTTAATTAATTAATTGTTATTTACTGTAAAAGTAGTTCAAGTTTAACTTAATAAAAAAACAAACTGTAACTGTAACGAAAAATTTTATTTACAAAAAAAACATAGACAAACTCTTGACCTAACCTTCACATCAACGAAATAATGTTATTATTTAGATGAATTAATGTTAGGGTTATAAAAAGTGTTTCTTATTTTTTTTGGAAATTTATTTGAATAAACGAATGTGGATGTGAAAGATCACTTTAAGGTTAAATACCGTACCATTATTATTAGTCAGCTACACAGAAAATAATAAAAACAATTCTCAATCTTTTGTGTTTTTGTGGGCCTTTAAGTACCAGTTTTCAACACAATTGAATAGATTTCTCAAGTTTGTCATCATTTTGTTTTTACATGTTGCTGTATCTTGACCTACGCAATGCCAATTAAATAAAATTCACTTAATTTAATTATTTCATTATTTAGTAATGTCTTACTGTTGTTATTGTCAGTACATTTGTATTTATTTCTCTTTGTTTAATTTTCATTTAGTTAAATCCAACAGAACCCCAGCCTGTACCAGCTTTTTTGCCAGCTCATTTAAATAATAAACCAATCTGTGACGATATAATACGAAAATTTTCACCCTCCAGACGTTTGGAATCGCGAGAATTAGCTAAACTTTTAGCACAACCACATTTTAGGGTAAGTTTATTCACATTTTCGATTAAATGATATCATTCTTCTGTTATATGTATAACTATAATTTAAATTTAGAGGATTTCTTAATTAAAAATTTAAATAAATTTGAAGTAATAAAAAATAATATATTTATATATATTCTCACTTTTTTACAGGCCCTCATTCGTGCCCATGATGAAATAGGTTACCTCTACGAAGCCCGTTTAAAAGCTGCTGGTGGTTCTCTCACAAAACTCGAAACGATATCGCAACGTCAAACTGGTGGCTATCTCTTTCCTACCGAACTCATAAACACAACGATGCCTGTTGAAACCATTAAAATGGTAGGATTGCGTCGCAATCCCAATCAACCCTTAGGACTAACCGTCGAAATAGACGAACACAAACAATTGGTTGTGGCTCGAATAATGGCCGGTGGTGTCATAGACAAACAGGGCTTGCTGCATCGGGGCGATGTGATATTGGAGGTTAATGGCACGCCCGTGCGTACTCCCGAAGACTTACAGGTGGAGGTGTCGCGTGCCAAGGAGAATTTAACATTGAAGATTGGTCCCAATCTGGATGAGGAAATACGTTCGTCACGCTTGATAAGTGGCCAGGTAAAACAAAATGGTGTTGCTAAAATTGAGCCAGGCAAGAAATTGACGGTAAGTGGTGTTAGTTGATTGTTGGAATGAGTTATATAATTTTATTTTTTGAATATTTTTAATATATGTATGTATTTATTGCTAGAAGAAAAATATCTAAATGAAAATAGATAAAAAACTGATTTGAGCAGATTTTCGTACATCAAATTCTTAATGTACTTTCTATTTTTCTAGCTAAAAAGTTTAGTTATTTTAATTTTTCTAATTTCTTAATAATTCATAATAATTTTTAATTTTTCTAATTTATTGAGCTTTAGGTCAACTTTTATATTTAATAGTTTTTATTTTATTTCCAATATTTCGCTACTTCATTGAGTAGCATCTTCAGGGAAACAATTTAAATAATTAACAATATACATATATAATAAAAACTATTAAATATAAAAGTTGACCTAAAGCTCAATAAATTAGAAAAATTAAAAATAAATAAAAAGGTCGAATAAATTAGAATTAAAATTCATAATAATAATTTTCTTTAATATTTTGTAAAATATTGGCTTCTTTAATTTTGTTTTTAATTATTTTAAACAAATATTTGTTGCTTTATTAATTGGCCGTGTACTTTTTTTAATTTTTATTGATTCATTATAAAATATTAAAATAAATTAATTAAAAGCTTTTAATAAAATTAAATGGTTACTCACAGTAGTATACAGTATATGCTTTAGTTGAATTATTTGAAATGAGGGAAATGAGACTTTTCTACTTTCGCTCACTTGATTATGATTCAGTCAGAAAAAATATGTGAATTTCCTTTTACGTTAGTTTTTACCTCAATAAAGGAGTTTTTATATAAGCCAAAGAATTGTTCATTAATGATTTCCGATACGTCTACTTTATGAATTACTCATCTTCGCAATTTACAGTGAGGGAAAAAGAGACTTTTATGGTAATGAACAGGTATACGAGTTAGGTGGAGAGGGATCTGCTTTGGATATCTCCAATGGGGTTTCAGCAGCAATTCGGCTGGGGACTATTAAAAGTACTATCTTCAGACACTTTCTTTCAAAGGCTGAGAATAGATGGCGCAACTTAGATACATGTAGAGTGACTAAGCTAATGTGGCTCTGATTTTACGATAACCTAAGCAACTATGCGACTGATAACCCGTAATAGAAAGGATATTCAAGGTTGCTGTCAGTATTATCTGGGCACTGGATGCTAGGCACGCATGCAAGTCGACCTGGACTCCCCTTTAACGACCATTGTCGTAGCTGCAAGAACAGGGGAAAAGAGGAAACCTTTGGACCATCTCTGTGAATGTCCAACCCTGAGTGTCAAGAGGTACAGATTCCTGGGCAACTTGGCAAAACAATGGAAAACTTTTAAACTTCTGCAAGGAAAAGTCCGTGCTTTTTGAATGAAACACAGGTTTTTGGATAAAAAATTATTTTATTTTTCAACATAGTCTCCTCTATGCTCTATGCACTTTGCTCAACGTTTCTCAAATTTTTTTATGCCTTCCAAAAATAAGATTTGTCGAGGTCATCAAAATAGGATTTTTTGTGAGATGATTTCATTGTTGAAGTCAAATCTCTTTCCGCTGAGACATTTCTTTAGGTTTGGAAACAAGAAATAGTCACTCGGGGCTAAATCCGAAGAATTGGGCGGAAGAGAAAGCATTTCGTAGCCTAATTAATGGATTTTTGCATTGGAAACAGCGCATGTATGTATTTTTTTGTGCCATCTTTCTCATACCCAAGTGATCTATCAAAATTGAAACCACTGTCTCTCGCACTTTCAGTTTTCGATCAGCCAACACAATATCGTGATTTTGTTCAATTGCTTCAATTGTTTGAAATTGATGGTGCAGAAGAGTTCCCATAGTATTTATCAAGCTTAGCCTTTATTTGAATGTTTTTTTCGCAAACAAATAATGCTTAATGAGCAGACTAAATTCCCTTTTTTCCATTTCTCCTCAAGTCACGAGGGAGTCTGCTATCAATGGCTGTCAAACACAAACTAACTGACGCAGCTTGTTAAAATTTTGACAGGATTCAACTGACAGATGCCTGTTCAAAAAGTCGCGGACTTATTGACCCACCCTCGTACTTATAAGTTCCTCTATCTGCTTCTGAGATAACATTATAAGCACTTAATTTATATTACTTCCATACCCTGAAGTGGTTCCCATATAAAATTTAATCGTAATTTAACTAATATTGAAGATAAATTTATTTTATGTAATTTAAATAGAAGCTTGTTAAATATGCAAAAACTTAATTTCCAGCATAAGGCTTGTAAAATATGAGCAGACAACCCCAGACTTTCTTATTATTTTGGTAAAGTTTTAGTAAGTTTTTGATAGCACAGTACAATTGACAGACAATCTACCAATATTTGATCCAAATTTTTAAGGTCACAGATAGAATTTTCCAATTGATTACATTTGGAGTCATAGATGACAACTAGATAGGTAACCGAGAACCAAAAACCTAATTCATGAGAATATATTGTCAAGTATTTTGTTATTGTGTCACCCGTATGTGTGAAAATATACTAATTTTTACATTGATATTTCTCTCTCCTTCCGTTCTATGCTTTTATTCTACATTTTGCTTTTTTAAACATAAGTATTTTTTTTTTTCTTAATTTTATTTTCTTTTGAATTGGTTTAATATAAATTATGTTATTGAATCCTAATTAATTAAACTAATATTATATCCCAATAACAAAAATGAAGATCCTTAAATTACAAGCAAAATTTATAAGTAAGTAGAAGTTGAGAAATATGGCCAAAATAAAAAGTAAAATATTGAAAATCATTGTTCATAAATTAAATTATAAATAAAATAATAATAAACACAATAATGCTTTTTAAAGTTTTAAACAAGTTTCTATTTTTTATTTCATATAGTGTTACATGCGTGCCTTATTTTCCTATAATCCTGCAGAAGACTCTTTACTGCCCTGCAAGGATATTGGTTTGTCATTCAAATCCGGAGATATATTACAGGTATCTATTATCTTAAATATCTATTTTCTTTTTTTTCTTAATTAAATTGTTTAAATTTCTTTTAGATTATTAATGTTAAAGATCCCAATTGGTGGCAAGCCAAAAATATAACTGCTCAAAGTGATCAAATCGGTTTGATACCATCACAAGAATTGGAAGAGAGACGTAAAGCTTTTGTAGCGCCTGAAGCAGATTATGTGCACAAAATTGGTATTTGTGGTACAAGGGTAAGTTGGAATCAGAGCTTCGAATTAATTAACTAAATTCTTATTCGGCAATATAAAATGTCGGTCATTCATTCCATAAATCCATTTCCAATATCTAATTATTAAGCTTCATTCAAAGGGCTTTTATTTAAATATAATTCATTCATCGTTAAATTAATTCATAATAGAATTCATTCAACCATGGAAGGATTGAATTTTTGTTAATTCAAATCTAATACAAATTGAATTAAACTATTTTTACTTGATTCGCATTGGTTTTTGTTTTGCTTTTAATTATTTTAATATTGATAAAAATTGACTTAAGCTTTTTTGTAATAGATTTGAATTGAAGAACAATTTAATCATTCAATACATTTTTAAAGCAATTTTGTAAAGGATTTGAATTTATGAAAATTTTAATGATTCAACAAGGAATTAATTCATTAAAGAATGAATTCTCAAAGGAATTAATTCAATACATTTGAAGTACAAAGGCATTAAGCATATGAATTAAATCAAAATGATTTCATTAACGAAATAGTTAAGAGATACAATTTAATTTGATTTCGAAACTTTGGTTGGAATAAATAAAAATGTACAGTGCCACTATTGTCGATAGTTCTTTACTGGAGAAAAATATTATCTTTGATTTGTCAATTGTCGGGGTACGCTTAACCAAATATACGCTCCAGAACGTTCCAGACTCTGCGACTGCTGAACCAACCGAAAGACTTTTTTTCCTAAAAAGAACACTCAACAAAAATGGAACTGTTACAACTGCTTAGAACTAAATCTTCTCAAACAAATTTATATTAACTTTCATTATCTCTCTTTGTAGATCTCAAAACGCAAACGTAAAACCATGTATCGTTCCGTAGCTAATTGTGAATTCGATAAAGCTGAATTAATGTTGTACGAAGAAGTAACACGTATGCCACCATTCCGTAGAAAAACTTTGGTATTAATTGGTGTGTCCGGTGTTGGCAGGCGTACTCTTAAAAATCGTTTAACTAACAGTGATCCAGATCGTTTTGGTTATGTTTTACCTCGTAAGTTTATAGACTTGAAAAACTAGTTAATATTTTAAAAACTGTTTGACTTTCTTTAGACACAACACGCCCCAAAAGAGCTTTGGAAGAGAATGGCGTTAGTTATTGGTTTGTGGAACGCGAATGGATGGAACAAGAAATCAAGGAGAATAGATTTTTGGAATATGGTGAAAATAATGGCAATTTATATGGGACACATGTGCAGTCGATAAAAGATGTTATAAATAGCGGTATGATTTTTTATTAAATTTAATATTTAAAAATAAATTTAATTTGCTTCTATTGTTTTGTTTTGTTTAGGAAAAATGTGTGTTTTGGATTGTGCTCCAAATGCTTTGAAAATTCTACACAATAGTCAAGACTTGATGCCATTTGTTATATTTGTTGGTGCTCCAGGCATGGAGCAATTGAAATTAATTTATAATGAACGCCGTGCAACGGGTTCTAATAAAAATTTAACGGTAAGTGTTTGTATAACAACTTTTTAAAATTGATTCTATTTATGTTTGTAAAATCATCCAAAACTCAAGCAAAATATTAAAGATCTTACCAATTGTTCAACTATCAGGGTTCGTTCATTGCGAAATTTGATTGGAAAGAGATAATTTCTGGAATAGAATGTCTATAAATTGGGATGATTTTCTTTCCGAATCGAATTACGCAATAGACCACTAGGTCGTGTTTATTTTGAATACTAAATGTTAATAAAAAAAACTTTTATTGATGTTAGGTACTGAAATATGTTCTTTAAAAACGAACTAGACAGATTTACAGGACTTTGTCGAAATATTGTCATCTATGACTGGAACTAAGGTAACTGAGAGACAAAAGTCTGTTGTCAAAAACCTAATTCATGATAATGTATTGCCATGTATTGGCTCAACCGTATGAATAAAAAGAGAGTAATTTTGTACATTGATATTTCACGTGACGTGTGTTTATTCTATGGTTCCAATACTCAATGATTCGAAAGAATAAATTCTGAATTAAGACAAAAAATCATATACATTTTTTAGAAAAACCATTCTATTAAAACATTCATAGCGAATTAATTTATAAGCTTAATTCCATAGTACTTTAAACGTATTAATTTCTATGAGAATTCATTCTTTATAGAGTTGATTCCTTATTGAATCATTCAAGTTTTCTTTAATTCAAATCCATTACAAAATTGTTTTAAAAGTGAATTATTAAATCATAAATTATACTTTTTTTTTAATAAAAACATCAAATAGCAACATAAATTATACAGATATGAACCAGCTGGTTTCAGCAATATGGCTGAAAGTGTCAAAATGGTTGTGGTCTATTGAAAATTGTATGTTTTCTCTCGCTCTGTAAACCCCAACCTTTAAAAGAAATTGTATAACATCAAAATAATCTTACTGTTCAATATAACTTTTTTGACAACTGTCATTTCTGTCATATCTGTAATCACAGATTACATAGATATGAAAAAGCTGGTTCCAGAAAATGTTTGTGGTTTGGAAAGTGGGACAAATATATATCACACTCGATGCCTATTGAAAATTGTATTTTTTTCTCTCGATCAGCAAACCAAATTTCCATTAAAAGTGGCTGTAGAACGTCAAAATAACCATACGGTTCGGTCTGTAATAATCTGTTGATTAGATTTTTCTTAAATTCAAATCTATTACAAAAAGGCTTTAGAAAATTGTTTTTTCATTTAAAGGTTCAATTAGTCGTGATTTACCATATAGCCATAGCCGTAACCATTGCCATATCACAAGCATTTTACTGTTATGGCAATGGCGTTATGGCATGTCACCAATATTCAAATACATTGTTGCCCATAAGCTTGGTTCGAACAGCTGTTTTTTATGGTTACGGTTATGGCACGTCTAATTGAACATTAATTTTGTAAATCATTAAAAGCTAAACATAAAGAAATTGAACAAGTAAGAGAGCTATATTAGGCTGTGCCGAATCTTATATACCCTTCACCAAATTATACTTTAAAATAAAAATTTTAAATATTTTTAGGTAAACAAAATTAATTTTTTTTTTCAAAATTTAAAAAAAAAATTTTTCAAAATTGTTTTTCAAAATTTAAAAAATTATAATTTTCTTTTAAATTGTTTTCAAACATTTTTTTTCGAAAAAGATTTTTTTTAAATTTTTTTTAAAAATTTTTTTTCAAAATTTTTTTTTAAATTTAGTAGTGAAAAGAAATTTATGACAAACAAATATTTTTGGTAAAAAAAAATTCGGATTAAAAAACATTGTAGGTCTAAATTACTATAGCCTTATATAGATCGTTGCAATGGACTTTGAAATATCTATCATTAGATATCCATATTGTTTATATTAATGACTAAGTAATCCAGATATAGATTAAAAATAGGCCAAAAATCGAGGTTGGCATCGATTTTTCCTTATATCTCAGCCATTTGGGGGCCGATTTTATATAGCAACCGAGCCGGAAGAATTTCCGATATATTGATGTATGAATCAAGTTTGTAAGTTATTTGGGGTCTTCAGAAAATTAATTTCAACAGACAGAAGGATAGACATGTCCGTCTGTCTTAATAGACTCAGCTATCTATAAGGATCCAGAATATATATACTTTAAATACAATATACAATAATTATATTGTGGAAATTACAAACGGAATGACGAACTTACGAAGGTGAAGGGTATAATGAAGACAAAATATTTTAATTCAATTTGTATTTGAATTAACAAAACATATTGAAATTTTGAGTATGAGATGGATTTAAAATCCTGCAAATCTGAAAATTTCTTTAACGAATTTATTGTTATCTAATTTAATTTATGTAAATATTTTTCCAATCATTACAGTTCGATCGTCAAAGTTCCATACGTTTTAGTTCCAGACGTGCCCGTACCTTGGAATCTCTGGCATCTTTATACGAGGTAAACTATTCAAACACACAATTTCAATTTCACATATTAATTTAAATTTGTCAATATTTAGGATGATGATTTAATAGCCACTGTTGAGGAGAGTGCATTTGTACAACGAAAATATGAAAAGTATTTTGATATGGTCATAATCAATGAAGATTTCGATGATACGTTCCGTCAAGTGGTTGAAACCTTAGATGAAATGAGCCATCAAGAGCAATGGGTACCAGTTAATTGGATCTATTAAAATGCCTGAAATAATAAAACATACCACCAATAAAAAATATACAACACACACACACACATATATATTCAAATCAAGAAACGAATAATTTATATTTAAAATAAATAACCAACTGCTGCTTCCTTTACAAAATGCTCTTAAATGGCTAGAAAGAATAATAATAATAATAAAAAGCAAAACAACATAATTATACCATATACAAGTAAAACAAAAACTGAAGTTTACTACTATAAACAAAGTGTTCTTAATTGTTAACCTACTACATTTTTTAGCTTTTAATGTTAAAACTAACAATTAGCTTTTTAAATAAATTTTTGTTTTATAAACTAGTATGTTGGCTAAAGTTGTAGTAAATAATTTATATATTTACTGAAATAAAAATGCAGTTGTTAAATTATTTGTTATATTTATTTAACGTACATACATACCATCTCTTCATAAAAAATTTATTTGTATTTTTTATAATAAAAAAAACATACATTTTACTTATATAAATATAGTGTATACATATATAATTTTTTTAAACTATCTGTAACGAATTCGTCCATTTTACAATTTAATTGTTGCAATTTTATTTATATTTTTTTTATAGTATTTTTATTTTTCTTTAATTTTTTTTACTGATTAAGTACAATTTGTATTTTTTTATATTATAATGTAATGCCCTTTTTTTAGTTTTATTGTTTAATTTTTTTTGTTTGTTTTAAAAATCTGATGATTTTTTTATACAATGTAACTGTAATTATATAAATTTTATTCATACATACTTACTGTAATAGAAAACACAAATAAAATCTTTTTTTTCAATTTTGCATTTATTTTTTTTATACATACATACAATTTATTAAATATTTTATACATGACATACAAAAAGTGGAGTGTATAAATAAATCATTAATTATCATGCATTATTATAATAATTAATATAAAATTTATGCAACCTTAATTGTGTTTATTTCATTACAAATAAAATAAAAGCTGCGGTTTTGCTTACTGAAAATCAAAATAAATATTTTAAATAAAAAAATGTATAAATATTTGGCTCAAAAAATGTGTATTGCAGTTTTATTATTTATTTGTTTATAAGAATGTTAAGTAGGTACTGTATGGTGGACAGATTAAAAAATAATTATAATAACCTTCAAGTTTCGAAGAATAGATATTTGAAGAATAAAAGCAAAGTTGGTTACCGATTCCAACCGGTTTAAAGGTAACATTATAGCTAGTTTTGACTATTTCGGTGACTCTATTTGATGTTATTTCAGTAATTATTAAAAAATTGTCAAGAAACATTGAGGCTGAGAAATTAAAAGTTGACAACCATTTTCTTCCGACTGAGACCAGAGTATACTTTGAGCTGCGCTGGATCCGAATCTGATCTCAGAATTTTTCCATCACATTATTTTGTGGTTTAATGTAGCGAAAAAAAACCGTTTTTTCAAACTTTATGTTTAAATATCTCAAATATTTTGAAGCCAATAGGTACGACATTTAAACGACATAACATGAAGAAAACTGAAATCGCTCTGATTTATAACGTCTTGAATATGGCGTAAAAAGGTGTTTATTCAAACTTCTGATTGCCCCAGCGACCACCTTTTACTTGTGTGAAACATTAAACTTAGAGTTGCGGCGGTAAAGAAAGGAATTGGTATTCATAAAAAATTTGACTTCAGCTGAAATCAACCAAACTTTCCTAGCTGAATTTGAGATTGTTAGGGAGCTCATATGTGATGCAGCAGCAAACCATATTGGATACAAAATACATGAAAGAAAATATATAAAGACCCAACTAAACGTTGCCAGAACCCGTATGGAGAAACCGGGCTCCAGGACAACTACAATTCTCTCGATAAAGAAGTAAAGCTTATAACAAAACAAGTAAGAGTGCTATATTCGGGTATGCCGAATCTTATATACGCTTCACCTTTGTTGTGGATGCATTAATTGCCCACTTTCAGCGTATAGTATTCTAAATATATCAAAAACTTTACATTTAATTGCTGACAAACATTATATTGTAGAAGTTACAAACGAAATGACAATATTATATATTCCCTTCTCACGAAGGTGAAGGGTATAAAAACAACAACGCCAAATGAAACACCAAAAAAAAAAAAAAACTAAATACGCAAAGCAATAAAACCAACACACATCCAAACATACGTTTTGTTGCTTTTTTGTCAAACACAAAAAAAGAAAATAAAATATGCAAATCAATGAATGACGGATTTTGCTGATTTTAAATAGGAAACTTCTCGAAAGCATGCCTGACAGAATTATTGAAGATTTGGATCCCGAAGATATCTGGGGGCTTCAGAAAATTGATTTCAACAGACAGGCAGACAAACGGACATGGCTTAATCGACTCCGCTATCTATAAGGATCCAGAATATATATATACTTTATAGGGTCGGAAAATTATATTGTGGAAATTACAAACGGAATGACAAACTTATATATAAACTTCTCACGAAGTTGAAGGGTATAAAAATGTGGTGCAAAGCCTCTGGGATAATAATAAACTTTCGGACGAACTGAAAGAGGATTTCATCATCAACACTCCTAAGCATGATAAACAAAGTAATCGCCCTAAATCCACCCTATGAAGACCAGGTCTTTATCGACTTTGAAAAAGCTTTCGACACATTTGTCCACACTACCATTTGGAAAGCACTCACATGTAAAGGCGTACCTAGAAAAGTAATAGTGATTATCCAAGAGCTATACAGAAAAACAAATTGTAGTATACTTCACCGGAACTCAGTTAGCGATAAGGTTTCTGTTAAAGCTGGTGTACTCTGACATGGTGCTAAACCTTCAAATGGTAGAGACAGATGCTGCAAAGGCATGACTCAGAATAAATATTAAAAATACGAAGGTAATGCGAGGTAATGTGAAGGTAATGCAACATCCAACCGGCCATTCTCTATCCAAAACATCCAACTACAGGACGTACACCACTTTTGCTACTTGGGTAGCATCATAAAATCGACTGGAGGCTCTTCTGATGTCTCAAATCGCAACATGAGACCTCGGCAAGCTTCGGCCATCTAAACACAGTGTGGAAATCACCATCAATCTCCACCCGTACTAAGATAACAATTTTCAATTCGTGTGTGAATTCTGTGCTCCTCTATTTCTGTGAAACGTGAAATACGGCTGCTAGAGATGTAAACACTTTGCAAGTTTTCACCAATAAATGCCTAAGAAGAATACAAAAAATCTACTGGCCCAACAGGATATCGAACACACACCTCACACATCAAAGGAAAACACATTCCGAGTTTTGGGAAGGAAATGGCGATGCATTCGCATTACGAATAACACCCGGAGATGTAACCCGCAATGCCATTGACTGGAATCCGCAAAGTAGTAGGAGTGGACGGCCTGCCCACACTTGTCGAAGACAGTTGGACTTAGAGGCTTCGAGAGAAGGAAAAAGCTGGAATGATATTAAGAACCTAGCATCAAACGGAAACGGTTGGAAATCTTTTCTTGAGGGCCTATGCTCCTTATATATATAATCGGACTGAGGAATATTAACTTTGTTGAGTGTAAAGTAATATGTTTTCTCTTTCCCACAGTTTTTAAACCATGTCTGCAAACATCTGAAGCAGCCATATAGTTGATATCTATTTTTCTACTATGGTTCATACCCTTCACCATCACTGACAAGGGTATATATAAGTTTGTCATTCCGTTTCTACTTTTTTTAAATTAAATCTCTTAATTTTAATACTAAAATCTATTAGAATAAAAATGTTCGATACGAACGATATGCATTATTTTTAAAATGCAATATTAAAGTCAATTCAAAAACAATATATCTAGGTACTTTCTTGCTAAAGTTATTAAATTTTTGCAGGATTTTACACCCCAAAATAACTTATACATTCGAGTTATACTCACTTGCCGTAAATAGGAAAGATATTAGATTTAATAAACAAAAATATAATTCTTAATTCCCTTTAAATTTTATTACAAAAATTATTTTCACAAAAACTTGTTTTTAATGTTTTACATCAAAAGCCATTATCATAATTACATACAATTTAAAAAATACCTAAAGATTTCTCCACTACCACATGAGGCTGGCGCATAAATTCATAATTTTCGGGTACACCTAGGAAATCTTGGAAACCAATCATTTCATCACGACCCAAAAGAACATCTTCCATCATATTGCTAAAATTTAACAAAAACACAACATGAATATCAATAATCCAAACACCAACAAAAAAATAATTGCTTAATCACTTACCTCGACTGAAGGAAAGGCAAACGACCAACTTGTCTGGCGGCGAAAAGTTCCATGCCCATTTTAATGGGTACATTTAAACCCTCACGATTTCTCATCATTTGCATGTTGAGATCATATTGATGTTGATCATAGTTGGCTTCCGAATCGCGTAAACGATGGATGTGAGCAACTTGCATTAAACAATTCGATTTACCGGGAGCTGCTACGGCGGGTGCTGCATCTAAAGTTGTGACGACTGAGGGTTGTACTTTAATAGAGGTTTCCTAACAATATAATAAAATGAACATAATTAGTATATAAAGTTCATAATTTAATAAATAATTACCATTTTTTAGGTATAGTTCAAAATTTTAGTCTAAATAATAAATTTTTGCAATACTATTGTGCTTCTTCTTTTTGAAATGGGAATGACAAACAATTTGTATTGACGTGAAGTTGGCTGCAGTTGTTGGTGTTACGAAAATGAAACTAAAACAAATGTCAAAATATTTTGGGTAATCGAACATGGTTATAACGAACTCCTTCAAAAACTACATGTTTTGCCATGCCATTGATGATATTAAAATTTTTATACAAATGACCATGATACAAAAATAGAAGGTAGTCTCACTTTCTCTTTTTGTCGCCATATTAACGTTCTGACTTTTATTGGAATTATGAAAAATCGTGCTACCATATTCATTCTTAAAATCCCATTTTATGTTTATTTAAAAGTAAAAAAAAAATAAAACAGCAAACAAAAAATTCAATAAAAAAATGTTAACTAAAGAAATTCGTTTTTGAAATAATTATAAACTATCCCTTATACAGACTCCAAGAAAGAAAAAACACAAAAAGCAAGAAGCCGAAACAAATTTTTCATATAAATTACACATTAAAATTAAATATTTCTTAAACGTTATTTCCCTTTTTTCATATGTGGCAAAGACTTTTTTATTGTTTACAAAAAACTAATTTCAAATAATTCCAATAAACTTCAAAAATATTTTTGTGAGAGAGAAGTGGAGCAACCTTGTATATTTGAATCATGCAAATGACTATATAACTATTTAAAACGTAGATGTTTTAATGGTCCCTTATTATATGGATATTACGATATTATAAATATGTTATTCAAGAAAAAACAAAGCAAGGTAACAAATTAGAAAAAACCTCTACAATAAACATAACAACTGTTTGTAATTATTATTTTAAAATATTGGTACATTTTACAAGTTTTAATTAAATATCAAAAAGTGTGTTAAACAAAATGGATCGAAATATCTCAAATTTGGAAATTTCTCACACACACAGCTGCAGATTAAATATTGTCATTGATTGATATTAAATAATATAATCTTCAGTACATATATGTAATTACACACACGATTTTTTATCACAATTTTAATTTTTATAAACAGATGTTAATTTCTCAATAACTTTACTCACGGAACAGTTAAAACCGCTGTTTAGCAACACCGGTTCAAAAAAGTAAATTTGTGACACCGGGTGTGTACAATATTAACATAATAAATGGTTATGGTAAATGTCTAGGCTTATCCAGGTTTCATTTTTATAAACAAAGCTGTGTCTTGAACAAAAAAGAAACAAAACAAAAGCCAATTAAAATTTGCAAGAATATGAGTGCAAAAACGGAAAGCAAAACAAAACAAAGAAAAAACAGCATATTTTGGCGCAAAGTTTAGTTGACAAATAAAATTTTTACATTGCGGTTGTGTTTTCTATATAAAAAATAAATAATTGTGAAAATAGTGAAATGTTTGTATAAAAATTGTGTTTTAATGTTGGAAATGTTAAGCTTAACTTAAATAACGAGTGAGTGAATAGTTTACAACTTGTATTCATATTAAACTTTAAAATAACTACTTTTGGTGGCACTTCAAAATAATTTGTGTTGTTTTGGGCAGGCAACTAAATTGACATGTAGAAAAAAGAGTAATGTCATGTGAAAACTTGCATTGTATGACTTTTAAAAGCAAGGCTTTGTTATAGAAAATCAAACGCGAAATTGTTTCAACAAAATTTTATGCTGTTTTTTACCCACCATCAAAAATATGAGAGGTATGTATGTATATTGATTTTGTCATTCCGTTTGTAAAACATCAAAATATTTGTCGCAGACCCACATTAGTATATTCATATATTCTGGGTCCTCATTAGATTTTAAGCCAATTTAGCTATGTCCGTCTGTTGAAAACACGATAGGGCTGAAATTTTCCACAAATACTCTCTGTTGATAAGGTTTGTTTGGTATTGAAAAAAATCGGTCCATGATTTCACCTAGCCCCCATACAAATGTCCTGCCGGAATATTGCTTGAGCACAAATATGTTGATTATGATAAAGTTTTGCACAAATTATAGTACTCTGAAATTAAACTGTAAAGTATGGCGAAAATCGGGCAACATGTGTTCCTAGTTCCCATACAACATTCATAATTGTCGTATAATAATTAATATCGTGATGAAATTGGACTAATAACATTAAAAAAGTTTCAGATATGAACTTTAAGGTCTAAATAGTTAATAAACTCCTTAAAATAATATTCTTTTTGACAACTTTCAATGTTGTATAGTGAACAACGAAACTGGATTATTGCACAGGTACTGGAAGTAGTTTTACATAGTGGAGAGTCGAAAAAACTATCAGCCAGTATCAGTAGTATCAAATCTAAATGCTTTAGATATTTATTATAAGGTCAATTATAAAAAACGTATATTCGCATACCGAATATAAATCTGTAATTAAAAAATGCAACAATAAATGGTTTTATTTTAATTCTCATTTACTTTTATTCGAAACACTCTTTATATGTTTTACTGCTGATTCAAAAAAGCTTATCAGATGTAGGTAGATTGGAGGCGATCTGATAACTTAGATGGCTTTAAAACACTCAAATGACATCAAACTGAGTTTTACCGTTCTAGTCAGATGAGAACCATATAGTGTAAAGATACCTTTATTTTACTTGAGATTTTATAAATGTAAATATATTGAAATAGGTATTTTATGTCGCCTAAAAAGAAATAAAAACATAAATTTATATTTACTAAGGTGAATATTAACAGAGTACTTACTAAACACAATATTTACCTGTATAAATTATATATGTGTGTCTTGTTTATGTCTTCATTTAAGACAGTGTGAACCAATTTTAAATTCCATAAATTCAATACATTTTACTTGTTTAGTATTTATTCAAATGTTGCCTGATGTAATAATCAATAAAATATGTTAATGTCATTAACAATTGACCCAACAAATACTAACTTAAGAAAACCTTAACAAGCGTCCGATCAAAGATTGATTCAAGTCCATCACTTGCCTCAAAATACTGCATAAAGATGCCGATAGAAAT
Source organism: Calliphora vomitoria (assembly GCA_942486065.2). Taxonomy (NCBI): domain Eukaryota; kingdom Metazoa; phylum Arthropoda; class Insecta; order Diptera; family Calliphoridae; genus Calliphora; species Calliphora vomitoria. The sequence goes on along the minus strand of OW818030.2, from coordinate 106,891,458 downwards.
GATTTATGAGGCTTTCAATGAAACGGCCAATTAAGATACAGACAACATTTTACAATCATCAATGACCAAAAAAAAATTTAAAAGATTTTAACAGAATATGGAAAATGTGATGTGTTGGTAGAAGAAAGAGTACATTTGTATAGATGGTTAGTTTTTGATAAAATTGAATATATGAAGGTACATATTATGCATCACATGCAGCAATATGACGCATGGTGTTTTTTTTTGTTTTTCACAGTAATAAATAAATAAAATATTTTTATAACATTTGCATCATTTGGAACTTGTTATCGAAAAAAACGTATTAATATTGAAAAGCCCTACATTTAGGCACACACAACTCAACCAGACAGCCAATCACTAATAAAGACATACGATTTGATATGTTCGTATACAATTTAAGCGGGATCGATGGAATCGTAAATATTTTTTTGTGTTAATGTCTAGCTAAGAAATATGAAGATAGTTTTTGAAATATAAATATTATAAACTGGTAATTGAAGACTTTAGGAAACCCTTAACTAAAGAAGCTAAATTGATGTTTGACTTCAGTCTATATTACGAGGGATGTATAAAGTAACCAATTAAGTTCTCTTTGCTTTACAAATATCACATATATGTCAAATGACCTTACAATATATAAATTGGAGACAACCAAGTGATAAGACATCAGTGTAAATTTCTGTCTAAAAATTTATACAATGAAATGCTGGAAAGTCTTAAAAATAATTGGGATCTAATTATATTACTACTAGGGTATTCAATCTATTAACCGTTAATCGGTTAACCGATTAATTTTGGTCGGTTAACTGTTCGAATAATTTAAAATTGCCGATTTTCAAATAACAAATAAACCGATTAATTTGTGTCGATTAACCGATTAACCGAAATTATTTTTTTTTGCACTTTATATAGAAATATAGTTTTAAGCACACACATTTTATTTCTTAACTCATGAACATTAACTTCTAGCAATAGTTTTCCACACAAATTATTACAGATATAAAACAAATGACAGTTCTCAAAAAAGTAATATCAAACCTTTGAAAAGTGGTTTTCAGAGTGAAAGAAAAAATACAATTTTCAATAGGCAACAAGTGACAAAAATAGACTACAACCATTTTGACATTTTCTTTTGTTTGTTTTCTATTGCCATATTACTGGAACCAGACGATTCATATCTGTGTAATTTGTGGTTTTCTAGAAGTATAGCACAAAAATTGAAAGTAAGGAATATGTAAATGAACCTTTTTCTAGAATGTACTATGATTAACTTTGTCCTAATGAGTCGGAGGACTACTTGATAATAGACGAAACTAAAGACTTTACTGAAACGATTCTTTTATCAGAAACTATTAAAAGTATTCACAATCTAAAAACTCCAATAAGGACTCCAATGCACAGTGGATAATATAAGGTGTATGCATCTTATAATTGATTTTGGCAAATGTTTGAAATTAACCATAAAACAAATTCTATCGTAAAGCTAAGATGTCAAGCAATAATTATTTGCAGAAATTATAGTTATTATGTCAACCAAAGTATTCGAAAATGGCGACAGAACACACTTCTTTCTACTTTAAAGATTTGGGGAGTTAAAATTATACCATATTCAAGGGCGTAGTTTTAATATTTATAATTATTTGTTTTACCTTGTTGGAAAGGGTATCTTGTTCAGATTCTATTTTCGTTATGAGTTTTGTATATATTGTTAGCAGATTTGAAATTTATTCATTTAAAATATATATTGTTTTTTGGCTTACCTACGCAACTTTGACTAGGATTTTTACTGTTGGCGCCGTTTGCCGCCGATCTAGTTTTAACATAGGATTAAAGTTTAACTTATTATCTAAAAGATATATCAACAAAAATTAGACTGTTTTTAATTTATTCGAACTTTTTTCGAAAAAGTTTAATAACTTTTGCAAATATAACCGATTTTAACAGGTAATATCTCGTTTTTTTCGCTATAAACTTGTCTTTAAAACAATGTGCACAAAAAGTGTGTTTTCATAGAAAAAAATTAAAATAACTATTGTTGAATTTGAAAAATTACAAAAAAAAAAAAAAAAAAAATAAATAAATAAAGAAAAACCTAAACTTTTTTGTAAAAACTTAAATAATTTCTTGAAATATACATTTTATGAAAGATTATTTCCTTGCCTTTCCATAATTGTTTAAAATTTTAAAATCGCTCTAAAAATGTGTGAATTAGAGGTACTAAAGTACTACGGCCTACCCTAAAACAGTTAAAAAAAAAACTGAAAATGTGTTTCAAAATCTTTGAAAACGGTTTAAAACTTTAAACTTCGAAAGCAATTTTTTAAGTATCATACATTTGCTACCAATGGAGTTTTATTTTAACTCTACTGTAGCTGAACATGTTTTTAAAAAAAAGTAACCGTTGGGCCTTGTAAATATTGGGGCTTAAAAGGTTGTATTTTTCCAAAAAATAAAAAAAACTAAGCTAAACAGCTGTTAACAAATGTCAGTTGTTAATACTATTAAAACTAATGAAAAAGTACATAAAAACTCCTTTTTTACTTGTCTTAACATATCACTTTTATACAAAAACTAAAAAAAATCAAAAATGTATTTTGAACCGTTCATTACTTTTTTTTATGATTAGATTTTTATGATTAAAAAACCAAATTAAAGCTATTCAACAAAACAAATCTGACAAAAATCCTCATCCATTCAAAAGTTACAGATTTTTGATCCGAAAATTACCAACATTTTCCACTGTGCAATGGTATAATTGAGTATTTTATATGAGAAATTGGATATTCTTTAATTTTGATTTCTCAAGTTTTATTAAATCTAATGAAAAAATCGTTTAAAAGGAAAACATTTCAATTATATTCGTTTTTAAGAGAAGATCTCACTAAAATCCTAAAGAAACTCACATGTGTTTAAACTCACCATATTATTTTTTCTATTACTTTCTTTGTTGAATTGTTAATTTCTTTGTTTTTTTTTATGATTTTGTTGTTTTTATTTATAAAATGCTTAAATAAGTATACAAAATTTGTGGTTTCATTTTCAATTTAAAGTTAAAATAAAAATTATTCGGTTAACCGAATAATTTAAAATTAGCCGATTATTAAGTACCAATTTTTCTTTATCCTCGTAAACACTAGTCAAATTTGAACTTTAAATTTGTTTAGCAGTTCCTATATTATCAACTGATTTAATAGTTAACAAATGACAAAACCGAACCGAAACCGATCGGTTTTCAATTTTTTAAAACCGAAACCGCAGTTTTTAAAATTCTTCGGTTTTTTGGAAACTCTACTATGAATGCCCTGTCTCTCAAAATAAGACAATACAAATACTGCAAATTCGAACGTATTCATCGATAGCACATTCTAGAGAGAAAAGCTAATATTAAACATCTCCAGAAAGTACAGAGACTGTTTTGCATTGGCATGTCTAGTACAATAAGTACCAAATCGTCGAAAGCTATAGAAAATATGTATATGATTCACACCAATCGAAATACTGGTGAAATATGAATCAGATTTATGGTAAGGAGAGAATGGCTAATAAATGACCACGTAACCAAACACCAACATAAACATGTTACCAGAAGGTAATATTACTACTGAAGGATGTGGCAGAATTCAAATCAATTATGCTAACACTATCTGTATCACAATAATACCGGAAGGGAAGAATGGAAGGAATTACCAAGAAACCGACATATATTACACGATTACAGAGAGCACGACATGGCGGGCTAACTATCTTAGATTAGATAGTGCACGAAAAATGTCAAATTCTTTCCAAAGTTTAAGAATGAACATAAAGAATGGGCAGAAAATTAACGTGTCGAAAACTAATAGAACTTGGGAAATCCAAACAAAGGGAATTCAAAGAAGATTCTAAACGTAAACTAATGAAGCCAAAATAAAAAAGAATGGCCAAGAAATCCATCTATATAACTTTCTAAGATGGTATCATGCAAATTTTAAGAATGAACCTTAAATTGAGGCTTATAAATGAACATGTCAGAAACTTACAGAACTCTATAGTTTGCTGAACAAATAGGATTCTGAACCTAAATAGACCAACACTCAGAAGACTAATTGATATGATAAGTTGAAATACAGACCTAAAGTCTCATCTGACTCGTATGTTTATATCCCAGGATACGATCTCTAAAGTGTTTGAAGATGTGGACTAGATGCTGGAACAATATCTGTGTCAATGCCCTGCATTTAGGCGAAATACTAATACGAATACTTTCATATGGACACTATTCAAAACTTAGTTTTTAACCTAGCTGCCTTTTATTTTTATAGGATTAATAATATGGAGAATAACACTTTCCTAAGAGCGCACAACATGCCGAAATGGCATATGTGTATACTCAAACCGGGTATGGGCCATTCAACCGACCCTATATTCAAACTATGAATGTCTTAATGTAATACGACACAGATTCATGGACGAATATACTATGTACACTGGACGATCAAACTGAGATGTGAAAAACTAGACTACTTATGTGACATTCTCTTCGAATGTCAAGAAAAAGTGTGACATGAAAATAAACTACTGTAGAAAAAGCTCCGTAACTATACTTAACATTAAATAAACACTAAAATAGTAACTCCGCCATTTTCCAACCGATTATTACAAATTTATTCTGTTTAAAAGGTAAAACTCATGCCTTTCAAACAAATTTCAAATTTTTCAAGAAATATTTTCTATTTGAAAGATGAAGCATATATCTTTAAAACAATTTTAAAATCAATTTCATATGTACTTATGATTTTTTGAAGTTGTAACTTATTCTTAAAGTTATTTCACTACATTTGATAATATAAAGAATACTAAACGAAGTGATCGAGAAAAACTATAAATATTTCCGAACATTATGGGCTCCAATACAAAGGAATTGGTATATACTGCGTGTCATAATTATAATCTTATCTTATTTTTCTGTTTATCCAAACTTAAGGACATGATGTTTTGTTAAAACTTTTTATAGAATACTAGCTGACCCGACAAACGTTGTTTCGCCTTCAAGGTGGTTGTAGAGGAATCGTTGTTTTGCCTTTAACTTTTTTGTTTTGTTACTATTTTGAAGTTAAAAATATCAACAAATTATTGGAATTTTTTACGGGTATATTTAAAAAATATAAAAAATTAATGATTAAAAATACTTACATTTGTTTGTTGTTGGAAATTTTCATATAAAAGTAAAATACATTAATACACTTTTATTTTATTACAAGATACACGATACAGACTGTTGTGAATTAAAGGTTAAATGCTTAAGCATGCCTCAAGGCACTCATCGCAAAAATGCAAGTATAACTGATGTTTCATTTCAAATACTCTTGTAACAGTTTCTAAAAAATGTACTTAAATATTTTAATAAGCCTTGAAACGTCTTCTTTCTTATTTACTGCACTTTTTACAAACTAAGAGCATTGACAACCAATAAAATATGCGAAGTCCGTGTTGTGTTATCAAACGTTGACTAAAGTGTTTTATAGTTTCCCGATTGCAATCATAGTTTTTTCTTAAAAAGTATACTTATATTTTATACAGGTAGCGCAAAAGTAAACTTCCGATGTTTTTTGGCTGTAATTAAAAAAAAAAATGAAAAACTTTGATTCTTCTTGTGTATTATTTTTATTTGGTCTTTTAATTTTTTTTACATCAAGTCGAGAATATGATGTCACGTAAATGGCCGCCGCCACAGTTGATTGTCATTTGAGCCCTTTTTTCGGCATTTTCCATCACTTTGGCCAAAACTTCCGGCGATAGGTCCTCACATTCTTGACGGATATTGTCTTTAAGAGCTGCAAGAGTCTGAGGCTTGTTGACATAAACCCGCGACTTCAAAAAGCCCCAAAAAAAGAAGTCTGGAGCGGTCAAATCAGGCGATCTTTCTGGCCAGTTCAAATCTCCAAAACGGGAGATTAGGCGCCCGGGAAATGCATCCTTCAGAATATCGGTTGTGGCACGTGCAGTGTGTGCCGTTGCACCGTCCTGTTGGAACCACATGTTTTCCAATCCCAATTCATCAAGTTGCGGCAAAAGGAACTCGTTGATCATTGCTCTGTAGCGCTCACCATTCACAGTAACCGTTTGGCCCGCGACGTTTTCGAAGAAAAAAGGTCCGATGACTCCTCCAGCGAAAACAGCACACCATACAGTGACTTTGAGCGGGTGTAATGGCTCTTCGTGGGTTGCTTATTTACGTACCCGCTAAGATGGAAATGGGCCTCATCACTCATGATTATTTTTGATGAAAAATCATCTTCCTCTTGGTGGTGATTAAGGATGGCTTGAGCGTATGTTAGACGCGATTGGCGGTCAGCAGCTAACAGCTGATGCACCGTCTGGACTTTGTACGGAAACATCTTCAAATCTTGTACCAAAATTCGCTGTAAAGACCGTCGACTGATACCCATTTGCGAGGCACGTCGTCTGTCGACGGCGCTTCCATGATATCTTCGGGTCCATGATATCTTCACGCCTGGCAGCATCTCGTGTTGTGCCAGTCTCTTCGAGGCGAGCGGCTAAACGTCGCAGTGTTTCACCAGTAGGCGTTGTACGGCCAGGAAATCTGCGACGAAATTCACGTTGTGCAAAAGTCACCGACCGATTATTGGTCAAATAAATAGTCAGCAATATTCCGCGTTCTGGAGCAGTGTAACATTGTTTATTAACGTGTATTTCGCATGTGTTTACTACACAAATGTCAAAACAGAACTGAGATTAGGGGCCAATCGCAAAATTTATAGCATTTTCTGATAGGAGGATTACTTTTGCGCCACCTTGTATATTAGAGTCAAGATTTATGTAAAAAAATGTAAGCTACTCTTTAGAGACGTGATTAATTGATGAGTGCCTTCAGGCACTTTTGGGCATAGCAGACTAGTTTTGCTGCCTGATTTTTTCCTCCTATAGCAAAATGTTGTTTGGTTTTCTTAGCTTTGATTTGTAATTTTTTACATAAAATTTTAAGAAATTGCTGAGTGATGAACAATTAGAAAAGTTGTTTTCAATAAAAATTGTTAAACTATACTAAGTAAAACCCGACTATGTTTTTTTAGAAATTGGCATTAGAGGGTTAAAGTTCTGGCTTGAAATTTGATATAAATCCGGCATAGTATATTTTTCTTAGTGGGACATAACTATAAACGCACATTAAGTTAAATTGATTGTTTTGTTAATTATTACACAGAATTCCATGTGCAACATAAGTATTTCAGAGAAATCGAAAATTATAAATTGTTGGCCCATTTAGCACAAGTTTTTGGGAATAATAGGTTTGGTCGAAAAATAACTCATAACGATAATGTTTTTAAAAAATTTAAAAGTTTAAAGTTTAATTAACAGATAAACCTAGTATTTTTAATTCTGCAAACCATTATATGAAAAGCATTTATGAAAATTATTATAGAGTTTGGTATAAATGTGTTGAAATCTACAAAATATAGCGCTTTTAAAGAGTCAAAAAGCCTATGGCAATTTCCAAAAAAATTGTTAGAACAATCGTGAAAGACGTACGTCAAAATGCTTGATGCATTTCCATTATTTATTTTCATAAATTTTATAGTTTTATGTAATATTTGTTGATGGAAATAAATTTATTGTTGCTAATTACTACGAATTGGAGAGATCTGCTGAAGGAAGCTAAGTTTTCTTAAAGAGTCATTTTAATAGTCCGTCATTAATGATATGGGATGTGTTGCTCCAAGATTGTAAACTCGTCATATCATTATCAAGAATTGTGATAAATTCGTGGAGGTACTGGTTGCAAATTACAAAATTTTTTGGAAAATTTAAACAACTAAGAACTAACATTTCTGCAATAAAATGCACCAATCCATAAAAATCTATATACTAGGGTATTCAATCGATTAACCGTTAATCGGTTAACCGATTAATTTTGGTCGGTTAACTTTCGAATAATTTAAAATAGCCGATTTTCAAATAACAAATAAACTGATTAATTTGATTCGATTAACCGAAATTCCTTTTTTTTTTTTTGTAATTAATATATAAAAATATAATTTTAAACACACAAATTTTATTTCTTAACTCATGAACATTCCCTTCTAGAAATAGTTGAAGTATAGCTCAAAAACTGACACTAAGGAATTTGGAAATGACATTTTTTCTAGAATGTTTCATGATGAACTTTGCCCTAATGAGTAGGAGGAAGAAATGATAATAGACGAAACTAAAGACATTACAGAAACGAGTCTTTTATCAGAATTTAAAGAAACTATTTAAAGTATTTAAAATCTAAAAAAATATCAAAAGGACTCCAATGGTATAATGAAGGATTTTATATGCTTAAAAAAACCTGAACAAAGAACTGAGAAATTGGATAGTCTTTCTCATGCGTTACTTTCAATATCTCCAACATCTACAATCAGTGAGAGTTTTCTCCAAGTCAAGTTCTATTAAAACTAAAGAAAAATCGTTTAAAAGGAAACCTTTTAAATTATATTCTTTTCTTAAAAGTTTACTTCAGAATATCTCACTAAAATCTTAAAAAAAACTCACATGTGTATATAAAAAGGATTTCAAATACCATACTTTTTCCTATTATTTATTTTTTTGTTGAAATGCTTAAATAAGTACACAAAATTCATGCTTTTATTTTCAATTTAAAATTAAAATTATTCGGTTAATCGAATAATTTAAAATTAACCGATTATTAACCGATTAAATCTAAACGCCGATTAATTATTTGCTCGATTAACCGATTAAACCAGAATCCCGATTAATTGAATACCCTACTATATACCCAATTGTGGTTTCGCTTAATAAATATTAAAGTTAACGATTAACAACCCTTATGTTTTTAGGATCAACTAACTATTGAAAATATATTTCGGGCATTATTCCATATTATTCCGCTAAGTTTTTCTGGAATATTGGCAGATCTAATGCTAATATTAATAATTGGTGACAAATAATTTATTTCACCTCTCGATTTTACACGTATTTTGTTAATTTTTTCTTAAATGCGTTTTAGGTATAAAATACTAGACATTGCAATATTCCTTAATTAAAAGAGAACCTTGTTGAATAAATCTGAATTTGAATGTTAATATAAAATTTTTCTGATCTACTTACAACTTATAGCGTTTTTATTGGAAATATATTTTCTTAAATTTAGATATTGGTATACAATGGTGCGTTTATTGTTGTGACATGCAGTGTAGCATAGTGTAATTGTTAGAATTAGTTTACTTTTTTAAAAATGTATCCAACATTTACCACTAACTAACTGGTGTAGCGTACAAACATGAGGAATACAAAGTGTGAAGAGAAGGCTGGCTGAGAAGGCAGGCAGACAGACAGACATGCTGATATTCAGACAGTTAAATAAATGTATTACTGAAAGGGTATAATAAAACTTTATGACATTGAATTAAATTGATACGAATTCGAATGAATGCTTCTAATAAATGGATGGATGGATTTCTGTAAAGTATAATACTTATACGTTCGTATATAATTTCAACAGTTGTATTTGTATTGGTCGAATAAAATACAATATGAAACAGAAAATTTGTTCATTCTTTAACAATGGCAGCTGATCCCATACCATGATGGCTGATTTCACAAAGTCACGTCAAAAAAAAAAAATAAAGAAGACAAAAAATACACAGAGCCTCAATTAAGATACACTCTGCTCTGATAATCATAAAACTTTGTCGTGTTAAATTTTATATACAACTTTTCTTCTAAATTTTATTCACACATACATACCTACCTACATATACATACATATGTAGGCATCAAATTTTGTTTTATTTTTTTTCTGTTTCTTCTCTACAGATCATTTAAAGATTATGGGATTTTATAGGATGAGTGAGAGACAACGTTTGCATCAGCTGGATTGTTTTTATATAGAAAGCCTTCATAAATCATTTGACATGCAATTATGTTTTTTTTCTTCTGACTATTTTTCCGTTGAATTAAGTTTTATCTTCTTTTGGTTGTTTTAATTTTGGCTTTCTTTACATTATTGGGAACATTACAAAATGGTTACAATCAGAGGAGAATGAGAATGGTAAAGGTGTCACGTTACATTCACATTTGATTTATAAACAGCTAAGAAGCCATTTTTATTATTCAGCCATAACCATTTCTATTGTTAATAAACATAGATTTAATCCAATAATTTACAATGTAATAAGCTGTAGATATTTTAATACTTTTAATATTTATGAGAATTTTACGAAATAGAAAATAATATGGCACATTTGTGGCAATACAGTAAACATTTTAATGTTGAATTACTTAAGACTTCAAAGTGTGTTCCTGAATAAATTCTTTTAGATATATCCTTAAATCATCTATATGCCAGAGTGTCATTGTTATGAAGGCTTGAATTAAAGGTTATTATTATAATAATTACTGAAGGTACATTGAAATTTAAACTATGATTATTTTTTGAAACGGTAACACTTTAGCAAGAAGAGAATGAGAAATATTTATTAAATTGCAGACCCAAACTGGCTTAGTCCCCGTTGATATGTTAAAAATTGCTGAATAAAATATATTTGAAGTAGTCTTTGAAATCTATGATTAATTAACTGACGAGTGTTAGCAAGTTTATTATTGGAAGTTTAAAATTAATATTTTACGTAGGCTGCACGTGGATGGATAGTTTTTAGACCAAGTTTTTGAGAATCATATAAATTGCAGATAGGAGGACTTGAAGAAATTGTATATCCTCAGTTGTAGCAAACATTTGTTTGGATATCTCGATAATTAAGAGCGAGATCCAGTTTATTTTTACATATGGACAAATATTCTTTTTAAAATTATAAATATACCCTCAAACCATCGCTGATCAAAACCATGACTAGATAGTTGGCTTGGCTTTTCTTTAAGATATAGGAAAATTGGCTTTTAACATTTTTAAGTGTACTCCCTGGTCTATAACACCTTCGATAAAATGCAAAGATCCTAGATAATGAACAAAAAAACTACCTCAAAACAAATTAACTCCGATCAAAACCATATTTTAACATTGCTTTTTGTTAGCTTTTCCCGATATATTTAGGTCCGATGGAAAGCCGTTTGGACCTAAATATGCTAAATTTACACTCAATTGTAAACATGAAATCTCTTAAAAAAAAATATTTGGTTTTATATGTTTGGGAGTAACTTTATATGGATCTCCAGCTTCGGTAAATATTTTAGTTATAGCTTCTTTGGACTTAATTTATTTCAAATAATTAGTTCTGCATGTTTGGTTTTCTATATTGTCGCTGAATTTTAATTTATTACACAATTTACTAATTATAGACACAATTTGCTATTATAAAATAATATTCATAGATTATTATTTAAGTTGATGAGTGTTTTTTTATATGGTTACTGTAAATATGGAATGTAAGTAGTTTACCATATTTTTATTATTCGAGTGATCGATTAATTTTTAAAAAATATTATTCGAATAATTTACTAAAATATTTTTAAAACCAGAAAATTTCTAATAATTACTTTGTTTACAATGAAGTAGAATTCAAAATTAATAAAATATACATGTAAAACATAAAAACCAATTAAGAAAGTACAGTCTGACATTAATTTCCACACAAATCAATTCGGCTGATTAACTGATCTTCATATAATTTCCCAGCAAAAACATTCATTGCTAAGTAATGTGTTAAAATGCTAAATTCTGACATTTCACTACTTACACAATAGCATTTTAACACATTGTTATTGGAGACAAGTACTTACCACAATTGCTTCTAAATAAGTCATTACATTGATATCACTAAAACTAATTACAAGTAATGACTTTAATAACTCATTGATAGTTAGGTCTCACAGAAGCCGTTATGAATAACTAGAAAGTAAGAGATAATAAATACGTCTTAATACGGCAACTTCTATGAATCTTTTCCGGAAACCCTTCCATTAAGGTTTTAATCTCCGTTTAAAATCTATCACACTTTTGGACACCTTTTTGTGCTCTTCAATTCTCTTTTAACAAGAGCCCAATATATCTCCAATGGCCTTAGCTACAGGCAGTTTGGAGGATTTTCCTTTCTTGGTATAAATACGACATTATAGTTGTTGTACCACTCAAGACCTTGCTTATCATAGTGACAGGATGCCAAATCAGGCCAAAAATAAGTGGACACATTAAGAAGCATCCTCTTTTGTAAACATTCCTTGATGTAATGTTTGCTGTAAATTTGAGTATTTATAGAGCCTTTTATAACAAATATCTGTCTACTTTTGCAGCAACTGCTACTGCTTGCCATGCCAAGAACTTTTTGGGAACATTTTCAGCTTTTAGGTTCTAAACTTTTCTACAACATTCCCTTGAGCATCAGCAACATACAAATATTGACCCGGAAGCTGCGACAAATTTTCGAGAACATACGTTTCGTTATCCAGCAGGTATATTTTTTTTATAAAATTTGACTTCAATTTCCGTGCTCTGTCTTCTACAGTTTTAGCAGAGTTCCTATCAGGAACTTTTTGAGCCTTGTATCATTTTAAATCCTCATTGGCTTTAACTTTTCGTACCAAATAGTGCGAGTACAGAGCTAACCAGACTGCTTTCCTACCGGATGTGTTGGGAGCTCTTTTGAAAAGGATTTCTATTTATTGGCTTAGGAAGATCATGTGGAACCAGGTTTTCTATCAACGGACAAGTTCTCCCGATACTGTTCGATAACATTGGAATCAGTTTGACGGCAGACCTTTGATTGTTTGGCCAATTTTTTGGGTTTTGTTGAAAATATTTAATAATTTTAGTACGCACTTTTTTCTCGTCACTCATTTTAATCAGATTAACAACAAATGAACATAATTGACATTAAACATAATAGCTGACATGCTTTACAAAGGTAACTTGATCCAAAAAAATCAAATAATAAACACTTGCATGCAGAAAAAAAAACATAGTTGTGCATTGTTACTGTAACCATTTCAACACTTTTAAAAATGTGTGTTAAGGTTTTTTCGATCTGAGTCCTTATATATACAAAATCTTTTTACGAAATTGTATGATGATTCTAGGCTATTTAACGTATTCATGAGTTCTTTAGCGCAGTTCCGTTAATAGGTCCCATGAGCCGATTTCAATTGGATTCAGCATTGGGACAAACGACAGATTTTATCACCTTATCTTTAAAATTGTCTTCGTGTTTTAGTTGACAATGTTGGGAAATCCGAAATATATGCAAAATAAATGTATTAAATAGATTCTAGAAAAATGTTCAATGATGAAACTCTTTGTTTAACATTATAAATTTTTGGGTATGTTTATTTTAGATTTTTTCATTAATATTTCTGTTTATATAAACCATTTTTTTAATATTTGCTTGAAAATAAATTTATTCGAGTGTTCGATTATTCGTATGCGTTTGTGCTGATACGTCCAAAAATATTAGTCCAACATCCACTTTAAAGTATACCGATTGACTGAGTCGATTTAACGATGTCCGTTTGGCTGGCTGTCTATGTAAACTTGTGCGTAAAGTACAGGTCGCAATTTCGAAGGTATTCCAATAACATTTGTCGCATGTCGGCAAATTTTATGAGAACTGCTTCATATATTGCATAAAATATAATCAAATATAGCCTATAATTCCTTCTGTAAGACAACAAATTAAATTTTGAGTTCTAAATTGATCAAATTTAGCTCAATAGTTCCACGGAAACAGTAATAACATGTTAATTAAATTAAAACATGTAGTATGTACTTTGAAAATGGAAAAACAATACTTCATTGTGAATTCCGTGGAAGAGCAACTGTTTTACCAAAAAACCCTTTAGACAAATATTGTACGTAGTCGCCGAGTATTTGTTCAGAAATAACAAGTAGCATCTCAAAGACCGCAACATTTTAAACAGAAAACAACTTTAGCGTCGGCATTTTCCACAATCGATCAAACGTTTTGAACGTAAAACAAAAGGATTAGATACAGTATCCGTATAAACAAAAATAAATGCATTTAACTCTCTTCAACCATTTTATATGCATATATACATAGTTGGTGAATGCAATGCAAACATTTTTACACCCCAATTACAGAATCGTATGTACATGGTTGTTTGTGTGTGTGAAAGTGTGATGGTACGGATGGATACAAACAATTGCGGATACGGATATTTACGTATCTATACAGTGCGTGCCTTTATATTTAACTCGTACAATCTACTTCGGCATGAAGGCATTCTTTCGTTTGAACAGTCATCCATGTCAATTTGAATTTTTGTCTGTTTATAAACAAAGTTTGGCTTTTAATTTGTTCAATGTTTCTGTTTTCTGTTTTCGGTTATTTTTATTTTTTAGCATATAAGTGTGAAAATTTAAAAAAATTTCTGTCGAATTTATCTTTGTGACTTGGCTGACTTTCCATTATCATTGAGACAACAACAATGTTTATGTTTTTTTTTATAAAAATTCATCTTGCCGTGTTTTGAGTTTTGCATATACAATTCAAACATGTTGAGTAATAAATTATATGCGCTCATCTGTTGGTCTGTTTGTCTGTCCTTACGTCAGTTTGTATGTGTTTTTGTTACACTTTTCTTATCACAAAGTCAAATAAGAAATTTTGAAATTTGTTTAGATGTATCTTTTCAGGTCACAAATGTGTGTCAAAATATTTTTGTAATGCACCACAGGAATCTTAATATTCTCACCATTAAAATAACAATTTTAGTTTTTTGTTGATTTTGAATTTATCAGATTGAATGAAACATATCGACTTTTTAATTGTAGAAGTATTTTTTAATATCTGTAGGAAGGAATCAAAGCATCGGACCTCACCTGTTCCAAATTTTTTAAAATTTGGTACACAGGTTATTTAATTTTCAAAAACATTAAAGTTAGCACCATTCTATTAAGGGTTAATTATAATTTTCCAGCTGTTTTTGTAAATATTAGACTTTGTGTTATACTTTTCTTAAGTTTCATCAAAATTGGCGAAAAAAAATATGTAACATTTTGCTATCTTTCCATAAGAAATTCCAAATATTGAAAAAAATTGACCTTTGACCTTCACGATTTAAGGGTTAACGATTTCCGATTTTAGTAAAACATTCAGAATATATTTAAAATCACCTGGACTATAATATACTGAATTGGTTTTACCTAAAAAAATCATTCGCCAAAATATGGCCAAAAAATTTGTTTTTCTCGAAAATCGCAAAATTTAAATCGCAGATACGGAAAAACTGTACGAGCTATTGTAATAATTTTTCCATATTTTTGTTCCCTATTATGTTCTCAACAAATCTCAATGTGATGATCAAAAAATTCTGAAATTTGTTTAACAACATTTTTAAAAATTTGAAATTGGAGATTTTAAACTGTCGTTAAAAAATTTAATTTTTTTGGTTATAAGTACTTGCGAATAGGATAAGGGTATTCTACGAAGACAAAACATCATATACAAGTAAATATGGATATATTTCAAGTAAAAATATGCTTTTAGTTTAATATTTCTCAAAATATGTTAACTTTGTTCCTACATTTCTTGTTCTAGTGCCCTGAGACAGGTTAATGGCATGGCGAATTTTTAATAACTTTAACATTTTTTAACCAATTTTTGTTTGTTATATCTTATTGTATATAAATTGCAAAAGTATTATTTAATGGCAAAATTTTTACAAAATCTGAAAAAATTGCATTTTTCCCCTTGTAAATGCATCTAAAACTTTCAGCATCGTTACAGCACCAGTTAACGTTATCCTATCATCCTAATATTTTACACAACGTGTTTTTATAATACATAGAACAATTGTAGAGGGGGGGGGGGGGGCGGCTTGTACCTAGAACATTTTTTTTGTCCATACAATCTTGGAGCACTGTAGTGACCATACCTTTAGTCTTATATAAATCGTAGGGACTTAAATTTTCGAACTATGTATATCACATTTTCCGAAAGAAAAAGGATAATAAATTTAAATTTTGTACATTACTATTTTAATAATATACTATAATGTAAAGATAAATATGCCAAAAGTATAAGGGGTCTTCCAGGTCATATTGTTGAAGCTACATCTGTTAAAGTTGCTGCTATTTATTCAGATTGTTTTGCCAAATCATCGTGCAAATGATAAAATTATTTTATCAAAATGTTCATCAGAAAATCATCTTCAGGGATAAAGCCTATTTCTGGGTTCGTCAACAAATAAAGTTTTCGAATTTGGGACAATTACAATCCACTACATCCCGAAAAAGACACTGTTTATAGTGAATTTTGTGCAGTCGACGTCATCGGTCCAAATTTCTTTGAGCATGTCGTTGGCCAGGCCTTCACCGCTAACGGCGAGCGCTATAGGTCGATGATTTCCAACTTCTTTTGCTCTGAATTGGATAATATGGTCACCAACGACATGTGACTTCAACAGGATGGCGCTACGTGCCACAGCTCATGTCACATTGGACATTCTGCACTAGCGATTTGAGGGCATGGTCATCACACGTGGATGTCATGTGAACTGGCCACAGAGATCTTGCGGTTTGACACCGTTTGACTTCTTCTTGTGTATATAGATTTTTATTTATATTTTCTATCAAAAAGGAAAAATCCTTCGGCTTAACTGCCAATTCACTCAAGCGAATTTTTAACTTTAAATTAAAATCAATAATGCTCTGCTTTCACATTATGGAGACAGTTTTATTCATCTTTAATTTTTAAGTTAGACGAATAAAAATTCTTATTTTAGATATAACTAGCTGAACCCGGTCCGCATTGCTGGCCCTTAGAAAACATCTGTTTTATATTGCATCTCGATCTCGATGTTAATACATATGGTGGCAGTCCGGCTGGTTCCAATGAATTCAAAAATTTAGTAGGATAATCGACGGCTTGTTCTTCGTTCATTACTGTGTCAATCGATTTGTATTTTATTGTTTCGCCAGGCAGTATCAAATGTATTTGCAGCTTGTTAACATCATAATTTGTTGGTTCCAAAATTGCATGTTCCCACATCCAATCCGAATTTTTGTAGTTGGTTGTAAGACTTGGGAATACCTTGTCGACAACGGCTTGAATATTCATTTGCATTTGGCAGAAGTTCGGGAACGAAATCTAATTTGTGGCGGGATCAATTGGTATTTTTCCATTTCCGATGTCCAACAATTGTTTTGAGAAGGTATCGGCAGAAGGGTATTGCAGCAAATAGCGTTCGCCTTCTGTAGCTTCATTTCCAGTGAAATAAATTTAAAGGATCATCAATTATCCAATTCTGTTGTACATTTGGCCTTGAACTTTAAAGGTGGGCATGAATCCGACGTCATTTGAATTTAATCATTGGTATAGTATAAAAATTAGATTTTGCCACGCGATTCCGTCCACAGACCGAAAATCAAAAATCTGACTCTACAGTGTTACTCGCTAGGTCAAGCGGTTTTTGATTCCATACGGAACATACATACACATTAGAGTTAGTTTGTGACCACGTATTTCATTTGTTTTTCGGGTATCATAATTTTTTTTGAAGGTGTTTGCGTAAATAAAAAAAATTGGCGTCCTTTTTTTTTTTGAAAACTCACAATGCACCTAAAGACGCGGATTTAGAGCACATTTTTCTGAAGAGGTACGTTGAACCACCACAAGGAGTGAAATTTTTCCAAAAAGGACGCCATTATTTTTATTTACGCGAAAACCTTAAAAAAAATGGTGATATCCGCAAATCAAATTTTTGAAATTAACTCTAATACACATATCTATTTTTATATATGTATGTACATATATATGGCATTAGCGGTATAATGTAAAAATTTGATTTTTACACACCCCTCCGCCTACAGACCGAATATCAAAAATCTGACTTTATATGTTTCCCGCTGGATTCCCTGTTATAAAAATATAAACATAAACGTAAATAAATGTTTTCAAATATATCCCTAAATTTCAATTATCTTGAGATGCCACTATCGTGCACATGGTTCATATTTAAGGAACATTTTTTGAAAATGGAAAATGGTTTTTTTGATATATCCTTTGATCAAGGACGATTTTCATATCTATATCCAGTTTTGATGAGAAACAGATTTTTAGACAAAACTTCAAATTATACGATTTCTTAACTTTAATATGAGATCAAAATTATAAAATAAAACTAAAGGTTCTAAAGTTATTAACAGTTTTATTTTAGATATTTTCCACGTACCTATTAAAAATATGAACTTTGAACTTATATAAAACCCGAACTAAAGCGAATTTCGAAATTATGGAGATCTTTAACTTTTGTATGACAATGGAAACTATATATACTAAATATTATCGAAACAATTTGTTTTATAGAACAGTTTTAAAATTAAATTTAAATTAACTTCTTTATTTCAACACTCTGTTAATTTTCAATGTCATAAATGTTTTATAGAGCTAAAACTAAAACTCAACGGAAAATAACTGTCAACTGTCAATCAGCAGTAAAATGTTAAAATTAAAATGTTGGCTAAATATGTTAATTTCAAAGTTATTTATGCTTTTAGTTGATTGTAAAATTGTTAAGAATAATTTTCGTTAAATTGAAATATGTCTTAATTACTTATGTTAATTAGATTTTATTTATACTACATTTATTAAAGAAAGTTAAATAATAAAATCAGGTTTAATTTTAAGTCAATTTTTAGGTATTTCTTTATTTAGTTTATGATAACTTATATAAATTTAAAATGTTAACACATGTATTTTTAAATTAATTCTAATTAACACATTATTGTTTGGTTGTAAATATGAATTGTCCCAAAAAAAATGTATCTGTTTTTATTTAGCATGATCAGCAATGGATTTTTATTTAGCTATAAAGAAAATATAGGCTATTAAGGATATATTTCCTAAATCCTTATAAGTTATAATATTCGATAGTCTTTCCCAGTGTTTTTAATAAATTTAATATTTCCAGAAAGTTTTATTTTCATCCAATTTTAATTTATATCGAACTCTATTTCTTAAATTTTTTATCATTCTACAAACGAGTTAACAAATTTAGTAGAACCACAACTAAACAAAGACCCACATCAACAGTATTTCATTGAGCTACCATTAACAACAAAAGCGGATCTCAAATTAAAGGAAAAACCAGTTTAATCATTAAATTTTTAATTAAATTAAACCCTCACTACGGAGGAGAAGTTGCTAGACGATTTCATAATTTGGCGACAAGAGTTTTTAGAGCTCATGCACTAATTAATAAACCTGGTTCAATTCCATACTTTGTCCGGTAACTTAAATAAACTACTAAACAATAAATATTTAAAATTTTTCGTAAAAACCCAAATAGCGTCATACACATACAAGAAGTTGGCAAAAGTTGTAGGTGAATTTGTTCACAATAGAGATTTTTAAAAGTTTCTTTAAAAAAAACTTTATTTTATTTTGTTTATCTTATTGATTAGTTGAATTAGGCACGAGACTAAAAAATTTTGAATTTTTCTGAGGGAGGAATTTAACACGAAGTTTTGTATATGACATTTTGTCACTTTTGACAGGTGCTAAAAATTTAGACAAACAGTGTGATTGTTTCTTTTACTATTTATATTGGTAAATATTTGCTTATATATATATTTTTTTGTGAATATAATTTTGGACAATTTGAAACACATACAATGTATATGTAGTAATATAATTTAATATATCTATATATAAACTCATTTATAGTCTTATTTTTAGAGCTCTTAATAATAAAAGACAAGTAAGAGTGTTATATTCTGCAATGCCGAATCTTATATTCCCTTCACCAAAGTATTATTTAATATAACATTTTATAATAAAATGTTTGGGTAAAAAAAAATATTTTAGTGGAAAAAAATTCTATTTGAAAAATATTTTTCCCCATTTTGACGCAATGTCGGTCCGAATTTCTATAGTGTTTATATTGTCTATGTTGATGACTTAGTAATTCAGATAAAGATATAAAATATGTTAAAAATCGAAATAGTCGTGGTTTTTGGCTTATATCTCAGCCATTTATGGACCAATTTATAAATAGCAACTGAGTAATAGCAACATAGTCCTGGTATGTAAATGAAAAATGTAGAAACGAAACGATAAACAAAGGGTATAAAACAAAATATATTTAAGGTTGCAATATATTAAAAATTTAAATTTCCGATTTTTTTTTCCTTACAAACCATCTCCTGAAAATTTCAAATCGAATAAAAAAAAATCACCCAAAGAACTAAAGGTACCAATTTTACCGGTTTTCCCCCTGTTTACCCCTTTCTGGACCAAGTATTGAAAAAAGTTATAGCCGATTGACGCTTGCAAGTAAGGATCTATCTACGTTCCAAATTTCAATGAAATCGATTCAGCCGTTTAGGCGTGATGCTCAAACAAACAAACAAACTTAAAAAGACATTTATATATTTATATAGATTACTAGATTGACCCGGTGCGCTTCGCTACCCCTGTCGATGTAAAAATCGGTTCAGCAGTTTAGTAATTATTGTTTAAAAACTAAAGGTAGCAATTTTACCCGTTTTTCCCACTTTTTATCCCTTTCTGGTCCAAGTATTGAAAAAATTTATAGCCTATTGACGCTTCCAAGTAAGGATCTATCTACGTTCCAAATTTCAATAAAATCGGTTCAGCCGTTTAGGCGTGATGCTCAAACAAACAAACAAACAAACAAATAAACAAACAAACTTACAAAGACATTTATATATTTATATAGATAATTTTTGTAAATTTGTTTAACGAGTTTTTTTTGGATTCCCTGAACTTCTCAAATCAATTGAAGGATTTTGGAATTAACTAGTAATTAATTCCTTTATCACAATATTAATCATTATCAAAAATATTTGTATACCATTCACCATGAGTGTCAAGTTTGTCATTCCTTAAAGTATACCAATCTGCTCAGGATCACTTTCTGAGTCGATTAAGCAATATACGTCCATCCATGTAAACCTTGTTCAAACTACAAGTCGTAATTTCAAAGATAATTCGACAACATTTGGCAAAAACGTTTATATTGTCCCAAGGACGAAGCATTTTGAATTTGGTTAGAATCGCTACATTATTTTTCCTAGCCCTAATACAACTGCCTTATCTGAAAATAGTTAAGCTCTCATAAATATCTTAATTATATAGATATCCAAACTCGAACTACCAAATTAAGTTCCGATCGGTCAACAATATTCCATAACTCCCATATAACCACCACTCTCGAAAATTGCATAAATAAGCAGAAATCTCTGAAATATGTTAGTATCCAAATAAAACTCAATACAAATATGTTTCAAATCAGCCCACCAAATTTTGTGATAATCGGTAAATAATTAGTCATAGCTCCTATATAAATTTTAAAAGAAAACTGTTTATAATCTATACCCGCTGTAGGCTATCATATGGTGGGGCTTGACCGACTGTACTTTCTACTTGTTTTGATATAAAAAATTAATTTAGGTTGAAGATATAAGTTAGTTCTTTTTCTATGTTTCAGTTAATTTTCATAAGAGAAATCGTTTTTGGTTGAAAATATAAGTGATAACAGATTATCGTCCTTATTCCATTTAAACCACTACTTACTGTATTATATCCACGTTTATGTTTCAATACATTTTGATATGAAAAATCAATTTTTGTTTGAAGAGATAAGTGATCACAGATATTCTTAAATATGGACCACTACTTACCGACTTATAGCTACGTTTATGTTTCAATTCATTTTAATATGAAAAATCAATTTTTGGTTGAAAATCACAGATTTTCATCGTTTTGCCATTTGGACCACTATTTACCATCTTAATCTTCATATGCAAAATAGATTTTTGGTTAAAAATATATTTGATCACCAGGGCAAGGATTTCTATGCAAATGCATGATTGTAGTCCAGAGTTAACAAAACTCACACAACAATACATTTGCTTCGTATTCTAGTGTAACGATGTGTGTACACTGAACAAAATTTCTTATAAAAATATCCGCTAATGTTTCCTTTTGTTAGTTTTTATACGACTGAGTAAAAAACACAATTGGCATGGGCAGTGTTGACGATTCGTGTGTTGTCATATACATTTACTTGTGCCTAATTTCGCCAGTGGTGCGAAATACTTCACTGGCAACACTTGTAAAATAATTCATGTTCGTTTTTTAATTTCGGTTTCACATGTATAAGACACTAATCCATAGGCAGTGCCCGCGGGCGTACTGTTGGAGACCAATGTTGTAGTCAGTAACTCCAAATCACTTGTGACAATTTATCTTTCTGAATCGAACAATTTGGCATCGATTTGTTGTCGCATATTATTTAGCATATTTTTCCATTTTATTGCATATTTTATTTTCTTTTTTATATATTTTTATATCAGTGTACACTGTGCATACATATATTTGGCAACTCATTTAGTGTTGTAAAAATAGTAAATGTATTGACACTAGAATTCTATTGTTGAAAGAAAAAGTATACTTTTCTACTTTGCAATTTATAAAAAGCAAATGATTGTGTGTAAAGTAGATACGAGTAACAACTCCGGTATGACCTTATGTGAAGCATTTATTTCAACAGACATTCTATTATATAAATTAAACAATGTTGATATAAAAAAATCTACTTAAAAATTTTTAACTCGATGTTCATGTTTTATACTTTGTTAGAAAGATAATTTTCTCTAAAAGCTTAGGTTTTTTGCAAATGTTTAAAAAACATTATTTAAATATGGTATTTTTTTTAAGATATCGAAAAATACCATTATTTAGACAATTTTACAACTTTCAATCGATTTCCGGCACGTGTTCTAGTTATCCGATTGCACTTAAATTTTGCAGTAGATATGTAGTTTTAGCTACTAATGAACAAAATAAGAACCATCCAAAGCAAATCCATTTTTTAAGGGCAGGTCTAATGTAATATATATTGAAACTGTGACCTGAAATTAATATTTTTCTTTTATTAATAAATATATTTCAAATAAAAAAGTTGTTTTTATTGCTTATTTTTGTAAATTTTAGTGCACTTTTTCTCTGATTATAGTGCATATAATAAGCGCATACCGACGTATAACCACGTATAAGTTTCAGATAATTGTCGTAGGAATCATTTATTCTCGCAAGTATAAACTTTTATTGTCGAATATCTGCAAAACTATAATAGTGAGCGTTTTGAAGCTTTTAAGCCTAAAATTCTAAAATTCTTGGAATTGGAACAGTTGGCGCATTTTCAATTATCTGTGTGTGAGTTAATTTATTGCAAATGTTTGTTATAAGCAGGGCAAGTTTAAACGTGCAATAAAAAATTAAAATAAGCAAGTAAAAAAAAAACGGGAAAATGTGCAAACAAAAATAAAGGAAAAAGCATGGATATGCACAGGAAAAATAAGAGTTTAAATTAATTTTATTGTAATAAACATATTTTTACAAAGAACCATAAATTGTTTTTCGACTTGGCAAAATCTACTATCAAGTTTTCTTGCGGAAGTTGCTTCCATAAGTTTTTGTCGTATTAGAAGTCGACTTCCAGAAGTCACGGCTTGCAGAAGTTACTTGAAGCAATTACTTATATGGAAACACGTGTTTTTTGCAAGTGTTTTGAAGACTTGCAGAAGAAGTCGTATATACTTCGGATAAACGGTTTGTGGTATTCTCTTATGTTTTCAGTTTTGTTTTGAGATTTTTTTTTGAGTTCTTTTCCAAACTTTCTTTTAAAAATGGACAAAAATAAATTCGTTTGGAATTGTGAAAAAACACATATTACTGCAAGCTGTACTCACATTGTGTGTAAACACGTCTGCAATTTCTTGCAACAAGTTCATCGCAATAACTTCTACAAACTATTTATGTAACTCAATTCTGTAGTTTTTAAAATTTAACTACCGATATCGTAAAGTAACGAAAAATGTCGGTTGTTTTAACGAATGTTTTATTCTCTAATTTAAGTTAACGAATATTTTATCGACGGATATCGGTACAAATGTAATAACTTTATTATACACTTCACCATGAGTATATATAAGGGTATATATAAGTTTGTAACTTCTACATTTTCATTTGCGACCCCACAAAGTATATATTCTGAATCGTTATAGATAGCGAAGTCGATATAGCCATGTCCGTCTGTCCGTCTGTATGTTGAAATCAACTTTCCGTAGCCCACAAATAACTTACTATTTAAAATCGAGAAAATCGGCCTACAAATGACTGAGATATAAAGAAAAAACCGGGACAACCACTATTTTTGGCCTATTTTTTATCTATATCTGGATTACTAAGACATTAATATAGACAATATGGTTATCTTATGATAGATATGTCAAAGTCCATTGCAACGATTTATATAAGGCTATAGTAATTTGGACCTACAATGGGTCAGAATCGGGAAAAATATTTTTTATCCCGAATATAGCTCTCTACTTGTTTTTATTTATTTTATAGAGCAACACAAATTCATTGTCCCTTAAGTCAATTGGATCTTCCATATTTCTAAGAATTCTTTATTCTTGGGCGCGATTTTGACTATGAAATTGCTCTTCCAAAATGCATTCAAATGCCATCATACTTTTTATTATATTTTTACATAGAGTTAACAACATTATAAATATCGTCATGATGTACCAAGACCTATTTTCTAGTCGTTAGCTTATCGAAGTTTATCGTTAACTACCGACAATTTTTCTGAAGCAGTCTTCCGCAAGTTTCGGATTGCGTGGAAACACTTCAGCAAATACTTGCAGAATTTCTTTTGCAAGTGACTTGCTAGTGGACACACAGCTTAACATAAAACGCCAAGCGACAGTTTACACTT
The DNA here is from genome assembly GCA_942486065.2 of Calliphora vomitoria. Lineage (NCBI taxonomy): Eukaryota > Metazoa > Arthropoda > Insecta > Diptera > Calliphoridae > Calliphora > Calliphora vomitoria. The sequence continues at coordinate 106,866,735 of OW818030.2, read as the reverse complement.
TCTTATTCGGTTACTGTAAAAAATTACATAAATTTCTATTAAAAAAAAAACATTTTATTTTAATTTGTCAATTAATTTATTAATTTTGTGAATTTATTAAAAAATTTACATGGTGATTTGTTTTTTTTAGCAATATTTACTTAAAACTAATTTTTTTTATACATAAATAGAATTGCTAGAAAACAAAGTTATAATTAATAATTACACTAAATTAAGAGAAAAATTCATACATTTTCTACAGTTTTTTCTTCAAAGATAAATTGTTTAAATTACAGCATATTGATAAACAATTTAAAATAATAATTAATTATTTTAATAAGTAGTTGCTTGTTTGGGTATTTGTACGTAGGAAAATTATATAAAATAATAAATTTTACTAAACTATTAAGGTTTTCTTATTATTTAATAAGTAATAAACGTTAAATTTATAGAAACTTTTGCCAGAGAGTGAAAACAAAATAGTATTTACACCACACAAAAATTGAAAAGTTAGAAAAAGCTAAAGCAAACGCAATATTTAAAGGTAAAGGAAAGAATTTTTCAAAAATTGCACAGTTTTAGGATAAAAGAATTTTGATTTTTTTTTTTAATTTTACAAGGGAATGATGTGGATAACTTAAATTATTTGTTGGTTATATTTAAAAGTGTATTTGTTTTTTTTTTTATAAGGACGGCTACAAATATTATTTTTATTATTATTTAAGCTTATTTAAGGCAATGTTTTTTTAACTCTTTAAAATATTTTCTAGAATTTGTTTATAGGTATATTTTGTGTGTTTTTATGAACTAACTTATTTTAGATATATGTAGATATTTTATTATTAACACTATTAATTAATTAAATTAAACATAAAAATAAACGAAAAACTCAAAACAAAAAACAATAAAATAAAAAAATAAAAAAAACATAAAAATAATTCTTAGTTATAGATTTTGAGGGATTTTTTTTGTTTTTTTTTTTAATTAGAAAGAAAGAAGTACGATGTGTTATGGTTATAAAGGGGGAGGGGTGTGGAGAAGAATAGGGATTTAGCATGTTTTGATTATGGTTGGAATATACAATCACAAAAGACAACACGTGCAATATTCCAGTGATAATCACATGCTAAAATTTACAAAAGAAAGAAAAAACAACTATTTACAGAAATTACAGGTTTTATAAAAAAATTCCCTCAAAATTCTGAACTAAAATTAAACCCTGTTTAAGAGCCGCACATCTATAACAATATGTTTAGTTGGTTGGTTGGTTGGGCCTAAATACAGTGTAGGGGGGTATTTAAGAGTTCACTGGTGGGACAAGTGTTGTTGCTATGACATGATACATTATGATGGTTGTGAGCAGTGGCGGCTGCAACTACAGCCAAAGCTGCCTCAACTTCGGCGGCTTCATGATCCTGCTCCGCATCGGGGCCCCTATTAAGTTGTATATCATGTAAAACACTGTCTGCAGCTATACCACAACCACTGTTATGCATCGATGTTGTTTCTCTACCATTAACACTGCCATAAGGTTGTCACATCGCTAATGAACCGACAGCAGCGGCGGATATCTGAGCATGTGGCGACTGATGCAACTGATGCGAGTGTGCACTCACCGCCAGTGGATGACCATGTAGATGGGGATGTAGTCTCATGGCGGGCATACTCATGGCCATGGAGTTTATCGAGTGCAGAGAATGTTGCAAGTGTAGACCGGGTTCCAATTTGGGTTTTGTATCCATTAGATTGGCATAGTCGGGATGTTGTACACCTCCAAGGGTGGGCTCGTTAACTTTCTTATTTTGTTTGCGCTCTTTGGCTCGTCGATTTTGGAACCAGATTTTCACTTGACGCTCGGACAATGACAACGACTGGGCTAGTTCTGTTTTGCGGCGTATGGTAATGTAGCGAGACGTGCAATATTCCTTCTCCAGTTCTAGGCGTTGGAAATCAGTATAGACTACACGATATTTGTCCTTGGTGCGGGTTTTACCTGTAAGTAACAGAAAAAGAAGAGTGAAATTAGTAAAGTTTCAATTGATGCAAAAATTTTTAGTAGATTAAAATAAAATTTCAAACTTAAAAATTTTGAAAACTTTTTTCTTTTTTTTTTTCAAAATTTTTAAGTTCGAAATATTAAAATTAAATTGTATTCAAATAAAACTAAAATTACAATTTAGAGATTATTTAACATTTTTTAACATGCTTACACATGATCTAGAGATTATTTTAACAGCTTTAAAAATGTTTCGAACATAAGTTCGAATTTTCGAATTTTATTTCTAAAATAATATTGCATTGTCACCACGCATGAATGCCTACGAGAACTGGTTAAAAATTCAGTTACAAATTATGAAAAATATAGGAAACCTTAACACAGGCAAGATTTGCTATAGGAAACCATAACAGAGGCAAGATTTTCTAAAAAAAACCTTAACAGAGGCAAGATTTTCTATAGAAAATCTTAAAAGAGGCAAGATTTTGTACAGGAAACCTTAACAGAGGCAAGATTTTCTATAGAAAACTTTAACAGAGGCAATACTGCCTATTAGAGATGAGCGTCATGCTCAGTGAATGTGATTTATAAATCATCGTTATTTTAAACAGTGAAATAACGACTTAAATATACCTGTTACTTTCTCTATTTAGTAACAGTTGTTACCAGTGATTTTTCAATCACGGTGATTAAATCACAGGTCTGGAAATATCGCTCATGTTTACAATGAACTAATTCATGCTTTAAGAAAACGGTTAAGATACTTCAATTAATTTGATTTTAACAATTAAAGTAAGAACTAATTCTTCCTAACCTTTTACATGTAGTAGGTGCGTGTTAAAATCTAGGGTTCTAAATTTAGCACCATTACTCATGCTTTCTTTTACGATCAATGGATTTTTTACCAAAAACAGATAATAAAATTGATTTAGTGATGAATCATTTTAAGTTCATATTTGGGATAGTAACATATTATTTTGTAATTTTGTAAGAAAACCCAATCTGACAAACTCCTATACACTCGTCAAGCATTTGGAAAAGCTTTATCTTGATTCTAACACAAGCGATAACAATGTCAGCTAAATAGTTGTACATTTTTTTTCATACTTTTAATGGCATAGAATCCCCACTAACATTGTTTCGTTGAGTGCAACAGGGAAATTATTTATCATGTTGATTTGTTCATCAAGAGGTATTAAATGTTGTATGCAATGCGGTGTATTTGATGTGCAACGAGTGCGAGTACTACTTTTCAACAAAAATAAGCTTTAGAAAATAGCAAAAAGTTGTGTAAAAAAAAATGATATAGGAGTATAGTAAATGTTTAATGCTTAACAACATCTATATAATATGTCAAGCTAATGTCAAAGTAATCCATCATGGCTGGCTGTATTTGTAGTTAGTTATTTATTCAAAGATTACGAGGTAGCAAAATTATTGTAAACAAATGCCAATGACAATTCAATATTTACTTGCAGTCATATGGCATTATTAAATTAATGGGACAGTATGGGGGTAATGACGACAAAATGTCTGCCAGTAATTATATATTTTTATAGTTTCATATATATAAGTACACACCGAAATAAAATTGTGTAGTCTAGTTTCAGCAAAGCTTTCAAAACATTGGCCGTCATAAAGAGAATATGAAACATGGATTATATTAACTTATATTATACACTTTTATTGGCTGTTGTAATCGGAACAGCTTTTTATTTTGATTTTTGTTTCTTGAATATTTAATATTTTATTTGAACTTCGTTGACATTCGCGATGTTTACATGTAAATAACAGATTATGTTTGGACCCTGGTGGCTATGAGAGACAACCATAGTTTTAAATTCATTACGAAAGCTTGCCTGACTAAGAGCTCTTGCGAAACGATAAAAATAGATATTTATAAATCTATATATATTTATGGATAACATTAAAATAAATCGGTTTAGAATCAGCAATATTTGGTATTGTTTAGCTTCTTATTAGAAGGAGTATCAATTTCATTAATTACAAGTTTGTAACGAAATTAATTGCAAAATCAACTGTTGAGCCACTGTTTTAAAACCATTATGAAAGCCTGGCTGTGATATAAAGCTTTTGGAAACGGTAGACATAGATCTTTATAAATTTATAAATTTTACCGGTTTAAAATCAGCAATTTTTGTTATTGTTTACCTTAATAGTAAATGGAATATTCTTAATAAAATACTAATCTTAACAAATATAAAATAATCCTTTAATTTTGTTTGTAAATTAACAAAGTGTTACATTTTTTTTTTTGCACTTATGTATGTAAAATTACACAAGTAATGTATGTCAAGGCTTTAAAGTATTATACTATTTGCTTAAATAAATTCTAATACCACATCATTATCATCTTTATTCCACTCATCATTCATGTTATTAACATATTTATTTAAATAAACTAACTTGGTTAATTTTCCACTAATTGTTATACAATCATCATCACACTAAATAAATGTAAATATTTGTTTACACTCCATAAAAAAGATCACATTTATTAATGTCAACAAAAAATGTATTTCAAAATAAAACAAGTAAATACTTAAACAAAATAATAGATACATTTGTCCTTCTTTCTAGAACTAGAAGTAGAACTGAAAAAGTTGATGTGAATTTGTACGTAACATAAACCAGCTATTGTAGAAAATAAAACAGAACAAATGTATCTTAATACTGTAACAAAAGTTTAGATAAGATATAAAAGATAGTGACAGTAAAAATAAAATGTGATCTCTAATGATTTAAGCTTTTCAAAACACAAAGACGGACGGACGTACGGACGGGACTTTAGGAAACAAGACACGCAGGGCTAAATAATTGTAGCAGGTTTATGTTGTTCTTAACACAACATTTGCTATAAATTTTAATCTAGAATACATACAAAAAATATTTATAAATATCTTATGATATTTCTGTTCTTAAACTGAATGAAACATTCTTATCAAAATCACAAATTCATAAATATCAACACCTATAACATGCTTAACGCCTTAAATTAGCAGCCAATAATATAATTTTGTAGAAACTTTCTTTAAACTCACTTCTGCTTATAAAAATATTTTAAGCCGATTTATAACTTTTAATCTTACCCCGTTAAACGAGGGTTTATTTTATCTGTCTCGTATCTCTCGTTTACACCCAAGTGGGTGGTTTTGGCTACATAAACCCATCATCATTAGGCGTAGAATGCAGGGGGATGTTTATTTTTTTTATAAATGTTTTTTTTTAATGTTTAATTTTTTGTTTTTGTTTGAGTTGGTACTCATATGAAAACCATAAAACTCAATGTTTAATTACTTTACTTTTTTTTTTTGGTTTGTTTTATTTTAAGACTTTTTTGAACTTTATATTTATGTTTACGATGGAAACAAAATAAAAAAATATATATAATGAAATACTATATATAAAAATAAAGGTGTGAACAACTTTTATTATTGTGTCACTCAGTCAAGTTTAGTTAAAGAAAAAAAACATGATTACTTGAAATGTGCTAAATTTTAATGAAAATAATTTAAGGAAAGGAAATTTTATTTTGGAATATAACCAAAATTATTGCAATATGATTTTTCTATATCCGAAGAAATTCTCATGTTTAAAACTTATTTTCTTATTTACTACTTGATCTAATAAAGCTTAGTAAAGTGATATATGTATGTTGCTCTAAGACAAAAATGTAAATCGGTCTATATATACTTCGGATTACAAAAGGACAGTAAATGAGAATTGGCTCTTCAAAATAAAAATAAATAATTAATTGCTAACATGAAATATTAAAAATTTAAAACTCACTACACTTTACATTACTAAGGGACATTAAAGTGACAAAAGTCTATGCTAGGTTTACTGGAACCTATGTCTAAAACAATTAACTTCTCTTTGAATAACAAAGGACACAAAAGTGTCAAATGACAGAGAAATGTATATATCATAAACTAAAATGCAAAATAACGTAACAACATAAATACCAAAATCGAATGTTTGATAGATAATGATGAATAAGTTAAGAAATAATTAAAAAAAATATAAATTTTAATTTGGAAATGTGATTGACATTCTATTTAATTATCAAATGGAAGAAATTAAATTTATATCATAGATACTTTTAATTTTTCAACGGTTTTTGTTCATCACTTTAAACATTTTTGAAACGATGTTACGTTATTTTGCATCTTAGGTGACGATATGTAAATTACAATCAACCAAGCAATTAGATATTGTGAAAAATATTTTATAATTTTTCACATTTCGAACGAGATAAATCCACATAATGCATTTGAAACCATTGCTCGGCATAAAGAGAGCATGGAACATGGATTTTAATAATATGTAATGCACTTTCTTTCTTTTGATATTCCTGTTGTTTTCAAGTAAATAACCGATTAAGTTCGTCCCTGGGATGCCAACCACTCTTTAAACACATTAGTCATATCCATAGGTACTTATGTTTTAAGATATAGCGAGACCGGTATAGATCCATCAAATAGAAGTTCAGTAGTTTAACATGTTTAAACTATAATTAAATCATGAAATTTTCGATATGATCTTCGACAACCCTTCTTCCATTAGAGGAACTTAGAAGAATTTATACAAATATTAACTTGTTTCAGGCTAAATCTCACTAATGTCTCCGATAATATTTAGCGCTCGTTTCAGGTTTATGCGCATAGCATCGGTCTTTAACGGCACTCCACAATATAAGTCTAGCATGTTCAAATAACATCTTAGAGGCGGCCAATTAATGACACGATTTTCCAACTTAATGCTGAACTGTTTAATGAGAATGTTAGTTGATTTTAATGGAGAAATTTTATACCAAACACATTAGTCATATCCATAGGTATCAGTAAATTATCTATTTATTCGATCTTTTGAGTTCTTAAAGTCAATTGTGAAGCCGAAGTGATAGAGGAGAGCTCGGATTTTCGTGTTTTACTTTTCCTAATTTAGTATTAAGGAATTAAGACAACGAATTAATTCGTGCTAAATGGTTTAATGGAATTGTTAAGATATATATTTAATTTGATTTTAAAAATTGAATTATTAGAGTTTTATCGTTAAAACCAGTATTAAAGGTGGGTTTTATGAAATACAACCTTGTTTTCTGTGTACTACATTCAGAGCCACTAACATGAAAATGTTGAAAACAGCTGATAAAAGAAAACAAAACAAATATAAAAACGAAGAAAGCCGTTGACAAAGTGTAAAAATGTAAATAATGAACGCAGCAGCAACAATAAAAAATACAAGAGAAAAATAAGCTTTTGAATAGAACATAACGAAAATGTTTCATTGAAATGTGGGAGGAGAAAATAAAGTTTGTTCAATAAATGTTAAAACCAGATTTATGAAAGCTTATAGTGTGAACAGAAAATCAGCTGATTAAGGTTTTAACGTTAAAATCAGGTTTTAACTTTAGGTGTGAAAAGATTATTAAGAATTACTACTTCAAAACCTTTGTCAAAAACCAACATAAACTTTTCAAGTTGAAAGCTAAGAAACAGCTAAAGTCAAATTTCTTTTAGAGTGAACTATCGATCTCTCGGTTATCACGGTATCCCAATGATAAAAATCATTGTGATAATTTCGTTATGTTTAAACATCTCACGTAAAGGAATAGTTACTGCTAATGTCAAATTTGAGTTAGTTACGCCAGTACTGCCATATCTAAGAAGTACCACTCGTTCTACTTAATTTATTACATATATTTTCCCACATTACTTACTAGGTATTTATGAATAATATTTTAATTTATTTAAAAGAAAAAAATTTTGAAATTTGTTAATATTTTATAAATATATATATAACATAATTAATAATAATAAAATACCAAACTGTCATATAATACAATTAATCAAATACTATAACTATACTCATTTATAATTTTGTAGCTGGTATTTTGAATGAGTTTGGTTGGTTGTTTGGTTGTAAAACAAATGTGATCATATGAACTATATATTTATCATTTAAAAGTTTTATTTACTTAATTTTGTTGTTGGTGTTGTGTATAAATATGGATTTCTTATATTGCGTGAAATGTGCCGACAAAGTGAACAAAAAAAATATATATAAAACGTGCAAACAAAAGCAATAATACAACACAATATACAATATTTTATGCATTGAAGCTTAAAGTTTTATAATATTGGATTTTACATTAAGATATTGATGGCAAATACTGCCAACAACAAATACTACATAGAATAATAACTAGTATAATAAATAAGAGTACATAGATAGATATATATATATATTTTTCTATATTATTTTATTGATGAATTATAGTTCATGATGATGGTTTTGTTGTTAACTTATAGTTTTGTATTTCAACAACCAATTGAAGATTATTTATGAATTTATGGCCATATTATTAGGAATTTTCATTATTATTACTCGTATTATTGTCTGGTAGTAGAGTAGGGTAAATATATGTAGTTTACTGTATTTGAGTAATTTTTTTTTGCTAATTCATCAATTGGCTAAATAGATTTTGTATAAAAATTAATTAAACTATTATTAATATAGCCAGGCCCACAGTTGGCAAGCAGAGCTAAATAATTATTATTTTATTAAGTATTTTTTAGGCAAGTAGCATTTCGGTTAATTTAAAAGGTTTGTTTTATACAGTTGTTATAAAATTGTTTAAGTATTTTATTTTATTAAAATTATCCAGTATTTTAAATCTTTGATAAAATTTAAATTTCATTATGAACATGGCGGTTTATACTTTAATACTATTGTTTTATTATTAATTTATTTTTAAACTTGTTTTTATTTTTAATATCATGAAATATTTCATGTCTTAATTTTTGCTTACTATTTAAAATGACATTGTTTTTGTTTTCTGATGTCAAATATTTATTTATAATGTCAGTATTTTTAATGCAGCCGAAACGAATATTAAACTCCCTAAAACCACAAATGCTACCACTACTTATAAATGATATTTTTAAACTGTAGATTTTAAATATTTTCCAAAATTTGCTTATAATTTTCAATTAGTTAGTTGTTCATTTCAAATTCCCCCAAGGGAATAATCAGCGATCTTTATGTAAAAAAGATTTATAATCAAGTTCAATAAATATTTACAACTTTCATTCTGAGATAAATTTCTTGATTCCTTACAAATCAATTGCCAATATTTAATATTGATATTAAGGCTGGTTCGCCTTAATATCAATAGAATATTTCTTTATACAGCTCTTTAAACTATCGCATATTACCCACATCACCTACTCCATACGAGTAGTGATTAATAAGCATCTGTTTAGCCAATATTTAAATTATGATACTCACGTATTTTTCAAAACAAAATATTTAACTGACATAAGAAAACCATTGTGTTGACTTTCAGCGATAAACTACGCAAATTATATGTCAATCAAAAAATTTATACGTTTCAGAGACAAAATTCAAACAAAATTTGTCGTCACTGTCTTGTTTTACGCAAATATGTGAAGATGTCAGCTACTATAACACTTTAGGAAAATATTTAATTTAGAACATTCAGCAAGAAAATATATCACAAGATATCGAGGTACATAAATTTTAGAGAAGGAACTTTTTTTTAAAACGAAATAAAATATACAAAACTTCATTAGTTTGCTTATGTTAGAAAGCATAATTTGTGGGTCCAAATTGTCTATACTACTTATGTTTTAAGATATAACGAGATCGGTGTAGATCTATGAAATAGCAGTTCAGCAGTTTAACGTTTTTTTACAGAGTCTTGAAATGATGAAACATTCCCATTATTAATGGGTCCATATTGTCTATACTACTTATGTTTTAAGATATAGCGAGACCGGTATAGATCCATCAAATAGGAGTTTAGTAGCTTAACATGTTTAAACTTTAATTAAATCATGAACTTTTGATCTTCGACATCCCTTCTAACATGTCGCCATCGTGCCCTTAGAGGAACTTAGAAGAGTCTATTTGAAAATTTACTTGTTTCAGGATAAATCTCACTAATGTCTCTGATAATATATACTGCTCGTTTCAGGGTTATGCGCATCGGTATTTAACGGCACTCCATAATATGAGTCTAGCAAGTTCAAATAACAGCTCAGAGGCGGCCAATTAATGACACGATTTTCCAACTTAATGCTGAACTGTTTAATGAGAATGTTAGTTCATTTCAATGGAGACATTTTATACCAAAAGAAATTGAGTTTTTTGTTTTATTACATTCTTAAAAAAACCCATACATTTTTGATTGCCCTGCAGAAAAACCAGTCTAAATACATAATAATATCACATACATTTAATTGGATACCAAATCGGTGCTATAAAGAGAATGAACTCATTAAAATGTCACTTGTTAAACTGAACTTGGGGAACTGTTATTGTCGTGGTGAAGTATGATTCGTATTTGGCGGTTATTTTTTCTGATTACTCCAAAGATTTCTAACAAACAAAGATTTTTTAAGAAGTCGTTTGTCCTAAGTTAGCGAAGAACTTTCTTTCGAATTAATCCAGTCACGGTTTTTAAACATTTTTTAAGAAAACTTTTTTTGGAATTCCGAATATGAGCGATAATAAAACAAGTTGGCGGTTGGTTTCATTATGTGTATAGAAATATGGGGTAAAATGAAAACTGTTTCAACCTAAATTCAATAAAATATTTGTATTTATTAATTCTTCTTATGGTTCTATGTAATCAAAGGTTCGATAGAAATAATTTCTGAATTAAAAAAAACATAATAATTTTAAAATATTCATTACGAATTGATTCCGAAGAATGAATTCATACCTTTGAGAATTAACTCTTTATAGAATTAATTTCCTATTGAATCGTTCAAGTTTTTTTTAATTCAAAAACATTACTTAATAAAATTTATTGAATGCTTAAATTTTTCTTCAATTCAAATCTAATAATTTTAAGATAATTTCATTCCAGAAGAATAAAGAAAAAATATTTTCTTTAAATTTGTATTAGAATTGAATTAGCAAAAATTTAATCATTCAAATGTTGAATAAACTGTATTATGAATGAATTCATGAATGAATGAATGAATTCTATTCAAATATGAAGCTAAAGAATTTGTTATGTTGGAAATTGTTCTTTGTGGTGAATTGTTGATGTTTAGTTCTGAATTAAGATTTTAGTGAATTAAGCAGAACTGTTAGGCAGAACTAATCAATAAAAATGTCATTTCTATAAAATTGATTAGCAGGGCTAATCGTGTTTTATGTTCAATTTATTTCAGTTATTAATGGACTCACGAAGCCGTTTATCAATAATGATATTCTTTATATATTTGATAAATGAATAAAATAACATACGCTTATCCATAAGAGTATAGAATACATGCAATCGGGGGATTCAATTGGTCTGCTATTGTCATAATGTCCTAATATATTATGATAGTTTAAACAAATTGTTGTTGTGTTTTAAATAAAAAAAGTGTTATTTTATGACAAAACAATAAACATAATTTAAAAAGTCTTATTAGTTTAGAACCTTTTTGTTTGAAACACAACAAACATTTTTTTAAACTATCATAATATATTAGGACATTACGACAATCCGTTTGAATACCCCAAATATGTAAATAATTTTAAATGTTCCAAATGAAACTTGGATGATCTGTTAAACTAATTTGTGTTAGTATAACTATGGGTTAAAACATTTCTATACATTGAGATAATGGGAGCTAAGATGGTAGGCGATATCCATACATATTTACGTAAAATTTCAAAGGTACATATTGAGTTTTATATAATCTAAATATAGTATACTAGCTAAAACCCGGTGTGCTTCGCTACCCGTATCGTAATGAAATAAAAAGTTTAGAGTTAAACAATATTTATTAAGGGCCTGGCTCACTAAATGCGAACGAACATTTTCTTTCTTATTTTATATTGAAAACAACAAATAAATTTGAATTTTTGTTATTGTTTTCAATATAAAATAAGAAAGAAAATGTTCGTTCGCATTTTGTGAGCCAGGCCCTAAGTTATTAAAATCTACAGTTTCCTTTTAAATTAATTCTTATTATATTATCTTATGATTCACAATATACTTATGTAGTTTATCTAAAATTAGTTTCTATTTTAATAAGTAGTACATTATTTGTTTCTTATTTATAACCTTAATGTTAAATATAGAAGTTTATAGAAAAACATTTTTTATTTAATGTTTGATATATATATTATTTTTATTAATAATTTTTTATTCTAATGCCTTATATTTTTGGTTTTTCCTTCTGGTGCATATACATATGAGTCTGTGGGTTTTCCCACTCGCGAACATGCAACATAAAGCTGTCCATGTGAAAAACATGGATTTTCTAGATTTAGTCCACAAACTTGCAAAGACTGACCTTGAGCTTTATTAATTGTCATTGCAAATGCTAGGCGAATAGGAAACTGCAATCGCTTAAAATCAAATGGCATTTCCGAAGTTATCATCGGAATACGTGGCAGCAATACATCTGATCCATTGTACTTTCCAGTTATAATGGTTGCCTCGATTAGATTGTTCATTAATTTCTTTACTATAAGTCGAGTGCCATTACAAAGTCGTGGTGGATCAATGTTTCTTAGTAAAATAATAGGAGCACCAATTTTCAACTGCAAGTCATGTGGTGGAAAGCCCGGTAAATTTAACGAATTTAAAAATTCAACTGGATAATTGACGACATCCTCAATATTTGTAACAGTGTCGATTGATTTATAAATTTTTAGATTACCATCGATGGTATTCAGAATGTTGCTGTTGATGGAGTTAACGTCAATATTTTTGGCTGCCAGTAACGCGCGTTCACATAACCATTGCTTGTTTTTAAAATTTTTTCCGATATTGGGGAAAACGCAATTTATTAACTCTTCTATAGATTGCGTCATCCTGCAGAAGTCATTGAATTGCTCACACAAAATGTAGAATCTACATATTTTCCTAAATAAGCAATAAATAATATTTACTTCGTACAGGAAATATGGTAATAAAAGATTCTACCTCATGTGATTTCGAAGATTAGTATTTATATATACTTTCACAGGTATACTAATTTTAACTTAACATTATTGATTGATCATGATTTTTCTCCAAGTATAAAATACAAATAAGCACACAATCATACAAACAAACACACATTCACTTTTATATATATATAAGGGTTTCAAATGTATACAAATTTTAACATTTACTTAATATTGTTGGTATTCAGCGCATTTCTGTCCTAAATATTAATATTGATAGATGATATAGCTTTCCCTATTTATAATTTGTCATCATATGTATGGGAGGTGCCACGCCCACTATTGATAGTCCGCCCATTCTTGTTATAAATATTAATATTGATGGTAGAATAACCGTACCATATATCTTATTGTTTCCCATATATACATTTTTTTTAATTATCATCATATGGGAGGTGCCACGCCCTCTGTGGCTACTACTCCTATTTTTGCCGCAAATATTTAGACAAACAGTGGAATTGCTCATGCAAAATTTGAGGACAATAGCTATTATAGTTTCCTAAATATTTGATTTTTAAAATTAACTTTGTATGGGAGGTACCACGCCCACTTAAAATTTCAAAACAAAAAGTAGCCTATAGCTCCTTCCAGACATACATAAATATACTGTAAAAATTTCAAGCAAATCGGTTCAGCCGTTTAGCCGTCTATAAAGTCCAAACAAACAGACAAACAAACAAATATACATACAAACACACATTGACTTTTATATATATAGATAGATAGATAGAAGAAGATAGATAAGGGTTTCAAATGTATACAAATTTTAACATTTACTTAATATTGTTGGTATTCAGCGCATTTCTGTCCTAAATATTAATATTGATAGATGATATAGCTTTCCCTATTTATAATTTGTCATCATATGTATGGGAGGTGCCACGCCCACTATTGATAGTCCGCCCATTCTTGTTATAAATATTAATATTGATGGTAGAATAACCGTACCATATATCTTATTGTTTCCCATATATACATTTTTTTTAATTATCATCATATGGGAGGTGCCACGCCCTCTGTGGCTACTACTCCTATTTTTGCCGCAAATATTTAGACAAACAGTGGAATTGCTCATGCAAAATTTGAGGACAATAGCTATTATAGTTTCCTAAATATTTGATTTTTAAAATTAACTTTGTATGGGAGGTACCACGCCCACTTAAAATTTCAAAACAAAAAGTAGCCTATAGCTCCTTCCAGACATACATAAATATACTGTAAAAATTTCAAGCAAATCGGTTCAGCCGTTTAGCCGTCTATAAAGTCCAAACAAACAGACAAACAAACAAATATACATACAAACACACATTGACTTTTATATATATAGATTAAAAGATTTCACCTATCACATGTAGGCTTTGAGATTTACTAACTAGTCTTATTTTCATAAACATGTATGAAAAAAAAATAAAAAATAAGAAATTAAAAGCTTGGAAAATTTGCGATTTCATTAAAGTAAATTTTAAGCAAAATTATAATTTAAATTAAATAAATATTTAAAAAACAGACAGTCAGGCAGTTGTATTGTAAATTTCAAAGCCTTTTTTTTTGACTTAATAATTTTATGATACGTGATCTAGAGCTGTTGTATGAAAATGACTTTTCACATTTTTACTATACCACAAAAAAAAAAAAGAAACCTAAGCTAAACTAAATTCAAATAAACAACAATTCCAAAAAAAAAATAATGTGGCTATAAATGAATGTTTGTATATTTAATTGCCTTATCGCCATAAGACAACACCTAACCCCAAGATAAATAAATCTAATCAAATAGAAAAAGTACATACAAATTTATACGAAAAACAAAGACAGTTTTAGTAAGATTTTTGTGGAAAACAAAATAAAAGCAGCATTTTCAAATAAGTTAGTACTCGTATCTTTAAAATAACTCAACACAAACAAAACAATACAAAGATTTTAATAATTTTATAATTTTGTGGCATTTACGTTAAAAAAAACAATTGCAAAATCATTAAAAGAAAAACGTGTAGGTAGGTTTTTTTGTTGTTGTTGTTCTAAATAAATATTCATTATCATTTATTTAAAATTAGAATGGCGACAAAATAGCGAACAACTAACCAGGCACATCATTAAATGGATAGATAGATGGATGGAGGGATGGCATGTGTGTGTTGTGTTGGTGTTCCCAATGATGTTCACTCTATGCACTGTGGTTGGTGTCTTTTAATACTTTAGGATCTGCTAAAAGGTCTGCTCTAATAAATTTTAAATATTTGTTTACCTCATATGCCAGCCACACAGCGTTCGGAGACAATGGGTACGCAAGCGAGTACATACAAATTTATGTCTAAATAAAAGTGTAAAAACAAATAGTGTGAAAATAAGACCTTAGATAAGCTCTTAAAGAAAACAAAATAATGTATGTACATAAATATCATATGCATATAGAGGTTGTATGGCAACAAAAAAAATTATTAAAATTTTTTGTTACAGTTTTTTGGTTTTAAGAAACCAAAAATGTTCTTATTAGGTGTTTTCTGAAAAACTCGAAAAAAAAACAATAATATTATCTATAATTTTCTTGTTTAAATGCTTAAGAAAATATTTGTATTTTATTTAGTTTAATTGTGTGTTGTATTCAAATACCTTTTAGTTTTAGATACTACAGGGAATTAGAGCAACAAGAAAACAACTTTACTAACTTGTTTAACACCTGAAAAGTTATGAAAGTTTGTTTAACATTTTCAATATATTGTTTGGAAAATTTTAGCAATTTTTTGCATTTTGTATAACGAGTCTGTAGTGTTTTTCTTTTAAGAAGAATCTTAAAAGTGTTTGCTTTGTTAAAACTAACATCACGGTTTGTCATATGAAAACGTATGTTTGTCTTATATCTAAATATTTAGATAACTTTCAAGTCCCATGATTTGGATGTTTTTCAGTAGGATATTGTCTCCCACTACGGAATAAAAAAGAAACGAATATATTTAAACGAATTCATTTAAAAAAATCAAATTAAATTTTATCTCTTAACCATTCCCTTAAAGAATTCATTCATAGGCTCAATTCCTTATTACTTTAATTGAATTAATTCTTTGTAGAACTAATTCCTTATACAATAATTCAAATTTTCTTTAATTCAAATCCATTAAAAACTAGCTTAATAAAATTTAAAGAATGATAAAATTTTCAATTCAATAACACTAACGCAAAACAATTATATGAAAAACACTCAAAATTTATTAGAAAACTGAGTGATTTTCATATAAATTTTTGAAATAAATTTTCTGTCCGTGTCATAGAGCTAAAAGTAGAAAAAACAAGTAAGAGAGATATATTCGGCTGGGCCGAATCTTATATACCCTTCATCAAACAATACTTCAAAATAAAAATTTTAAATATGTTTAGGTAAACAAAATTTATTTGTTTTCCAGTTGTTTTTTTTCAT
The DNA here is from genome assembly GCA_942486065.2 of Calliphora vomitoria. NCBI lineage: Eukaryota > Metazoa > Arthropoda > Insecta > Diptera > Calliphoridae > Calliphora > Calliphora vomitoria. Next base: position 106,850,344 of record OW818030.2, on the reverse strand, counting down.
TTTTTGGAAAAAAAATGTTTTCGATTTTTTTTTTTTTAAATTTTTTATGTAATTTTTTTTTTGTTTTAAAAATTTTTTTTTAATATTTAACGAAAAAAACTTTTGGGGGGAAAAAAAATCTGGTTAAAATTTTTTCCCGATTTTGACCCATTGTAGGTCGAATTTACTATGGTCTTATATACGTCGTTGCAAAGGTATTTGAAATATCTATCATTAGATATCCATATTGTCTATATTAATGACTTAGTAATTCAGATATAGGTAAAAAAATAGGTAAAAAATCGAGGTTGTCCTGGTTTTTTCCTTATATCTCAGCCATTTGTGAACCGATTTTGCTGATTTTAAATAGCAAACTTCTCGAAAGCATGTCTGACAGAATTATTGAAGAATTTGATCCCGAAGATATCTGGGGTCTTTAGAAAATTGATTTCAACAGACAGACGGACATGGCTTAATCGACTCCGCTATCTACAAGGATCCAGAATATATATACTTTATAGGGTCGGAAAATTATATTATTGAAATTACAAACGGAAAGACAAATTTATATATACCCTTCTCACGAAGGTGAAGGGTATAAATATTCAAAATAATCACACATACATACACACTAATACCTTCTCACCACTTAGATTTTTGACAACTGAGTTAGGTCTATGACAGCATGGTTTCCGATCTAGGTGTATTTATCTATCCGTGTTTCTCAATTGTTTTCAATTAATTTTGTAAATGGAAAAATATTTTCTTTTAATATGGATTAGATTTGTATTGACAAAAAATTAACCATAAAAATTTAATTTTTTTTTTAGTAGCTCTGTTTTCAAGTCTTATTATTCGGATGTTTTTCAGTAAATAGTTTGAAATAGTTTTCGACTTTAAGTGAAAATGTAAAAGACCTAACCCAGTTGTAAAAAACTTAAGTGTTGAGAATGTATTAGTAAAAAAAAACTATGCGAAAACAAAAACAACACTCGTACTTACTATTTTGAGTAATTTCTTTGTATGAGTTTTTTATAATTTCCGCTCTATGTATATGTTCTCTATGATTGAGGCCTTTGTCCTGCTTTATTTGAACCTGGAAGGGGGGGGGTTATTCATAATTTTAACTTTTCTGACTCTGTCTACTGAAGTGATTCAGGTTTATATATCTATAAATCTTTAACGCCACATTGCAAAAAAGACATAGTTTCGAGTAGGTTAATTTTGATATTGTAAAGACGGGTGATAAAATGATTAACGATTTTAGTTCGCAAAAGATCGTTTGTTTGATAAAAAATTTCGTTCCTTTAATGACACGAATAATATAAATGACTTTCTATAAAACTAATGGTTTGGAAACCGAAAGAAGTTGTGATGAATTTATTACTTTTGTTTTGTGGGATAGACATTTTTTTACGCATAAGTAAAGTTCTTAATTGAGTTTGCAATATGTATTATTTTATAAATAAATATTCTGAAAGCAGTATTTATTCTGAATAAAGCCAACCAATCAAGTTATGGTGCTTTTCTAGGGATTTGTTTTTCCTGGTAATTGTTTTTTTTAATATTATTTAATGCTTAGTACTTTTTACTTCTGAAATTAATGTTATTTCAATAATTATTCTAAAATCTGTATTTATTCAGAATAAACCAGCTAGCATTCACTTAAATCGATTGTAAATTGTCAAAGTTGTAGTGGTTGCTCTGAGTGGGGATTTGAAATTTTCTTGATAATTGATATTTTTTTAGAATTTTATAAATAACGATATATTCGATATTTGTTTTTTAATGTAAAAGAACGTTTAAGTACACAATATTTTACAATTAAAATTTTTGCTTAAAAAATGCTTCTCCTGTAAAGTTTCTTGTTATGCAGTTAAGATTTTCTCGCTGTTACGTATAATTGATTTGATCCCTTATTTGGCAGTTTTAGAGGGTTTAGTCAAAATTATTAAAAAGAGAATACTACAAGAACCGCACAATCTGACTATTAGTAACATAAACTAAGCATTTTTTTGTGCAAACATTTTTTAAAATTCCAAAATTTTTACATATGCTTCACATTAAATCATTTTTAATTAAATTGTATTCATAAATTCAAAATAATTTTTCTAAACTACTTAAAATTCAAAATATTCTGCCTACAAAGATAAATATCAATTTCCCTAACAAACCGATACAAAAAGAAAAAACTGACCAGATGTGTTAAACATAAACTGTAACATCATTTATTATAACACTGTAACATTTCTATCTAACTGAACTGAAAAACCATAAGAAAAATATACCCCAAGGACATTTAAATAAAGAAAAAAAGTAAAACAGAATAATTTAAACCACAATACAAAAACAGGAAATAGAAATAAAACTACCACTACTAAAACAGACATCAACAGTTACCACAGAGTCCTTAAATATAATTGGCATTTGCACGCCCTCGCTGTAAGTGTTGACACTTGTGGTGACAATCATGACAACATAATCTTGTACCACACCACAGAAATGGGCAAAAAGAAAAACAACAACAGCAACTTAAGTTAGAGATAGTTGTACAAGAGCAATTATCACATTATCACTCCATAAACACAAGAGAGAGAGAGAATACAAGAGATTTAAAAAGTCAAAATCAAAATAAACATGTTTAAAGCATGTTGTATTTAAATAAATATTCAAACTCATTTTCACTACCATACAGAGCAATGTCTGTCTGTCAGTCAGTCTGAATTTGTTATTGCTTGTCACAATTCTTTCCGTTTACAAGTGTGTGGCAGCAGCAACCACAACTACATCCGATAAATGTCCTGGGAAACATTTGTCTGCAGACTAAAGACATGATGTTAAATGTTGAACTAAAAGTTCATCATCTCATGTTTGTTACAGATTTTGTGTGTGTGAAGTTACCTTCACTGCAAAAAGAATACATTTTTACAAATCTACGTATAAATGGAAAGTTAGAAAAACAACCAAAGATGTAATTTCTTTTATGGTACTCTGGGGAATTTCAGAATAAGATTGTTGCTGAAAACAAAAAAAAAAAAAAAAAAAGAATCAAAAAACTGTTGAAGAAATATGGTATGAACTTATGTGAACATAAGTAAGAGTATTTTTTAAATCTCTTTGGAATATAACTCGTAAACAACTTGACCAGGGCTAAGTTAAGACAATCTGGTGGTAGATTTCTTTTTGTGAGTGTATATTAAACAAAACAACTTAAAGTTGTTAAATTTTTTGTTCTATCTTCTATGTTAACCACAAAAAGTGTTGAATTCCTTGGCAAAATATTTTTTCAAAAAAAAAAATATAGAAAAAAATAGAAAACGCCTTTACTCAGCGTCACCAAAGCGACAATATAACCATAACATTATTTGGCATTTTGTGGCATCCTAAGATGCTGTTATATCGTAAATATTAGCTGCAAATTACATCATAAAATCATTTGATTCGATTTGACGTTTATTTTATATCTAGATATATTTTATTTTTGGGGTTTTTTGCTTTCTTTGTGGTTGTAAATATGTGTGGTAAATGTTTTTTTTTTATTATTATATTCTTGGTTATATGGCATCATAAATTAATGGCTAGTGGTATGATACAGCAATTTACTTAAATAAATAACATAAAACAATGGTTATTTTTAAGTGAATTTAAATAATTTATAAACTAAGGCAAACATTCTGTCCACTATAACTAGATCTTACACTATGACACCAAAATATATCGAGCCGTAACAGCGAAAAAGTCTTAAGTACACAAACTTTACAAGAGAGGCATTATTGTGATTGTTTTTTCTATAAAATTGTAATGGTGATTGATACACCTATGAAATATCATCAGATTATGTAAACGATTTTATATTATCTATTTGCATTTAAAAACGAGAAACGAAAATATTGTTGGTTAAGATATTTTCGCTGTTAGGTATCGGTATGTATGTAGATTAGTGTGTAAACGTGCTAACTCCCTTTTTGTAAATCATAAAAAAGACAAAAAACATAAACAAATATCGTATGTTTTTTTAAAAATCCATATTTGGATTTCTATTGGCAAAAGTTAAAAAAGTGCTTTCGCGACGGATTTTCACACTAGAGTTCATGTAACATCAATAACATATACATTATAAAATTTGTACATAATGTTAAATGTTGTAAATGTCAACAAATGAGCAAATCGTTGACAAATTTACGAACATACAATTTTGTGAAAGCCTAATTAATTTTGAAAAATTTTTGAACATAAGCCATATTTTTTTTAAACATTTTTTAAATTGACTATTATTTGAAAAACATTTTGTGAAAGACCATTTTATTCTGAATAATAAAAGCTATATTTTACTTAAATTGATTGTCAAATGTGGTACTTTTTCCAAAAAATTAAATTTTAACATTTCTGCAATTTTTTTCAAAATTTTTCAATTTTGTCGGTAATTAAACACAAAATTTATTTTGAAATGACTATCATTTGACTATATTTTGTGAAAGCCTAAATTATTCTTAATAAAATAAGCTTTATTTTACTTAAATTAATTGTCAACCATCAAATATTTGGTACTTATTCTAAATAAGGAAATTTTTGGGTTTCTTTCAAAATTTTTTCAAATTTGTCAGCAATTGATTTAAAAAAAATACATTGAAATAACTATAATTTGAGAACATTTTTAAAGCCTAATTTATTATAATATTATATTTTTCAATTTGATCATCAATTAAATTCAACATTTTGTTTGATATAACTACCATTTAACTATATTTGGTGAAAGTCTAATTTATTATGTATAACATATGCCAACCTTTTCTTAAATTTATTGTCAAATATCAAAGTTGTAATGCTTTATCCAAGTAAGGAAATTTTAAAATTGTTTGAATTTTTTTTCTAAATTTTTCAATTTCATCTACAATTAAATTCGACATTTTGTTTGATATAACTATCATTTAACTATATTTAATGAAAGTCTAATTTATTATGAATAACATAAGGCAACCTTTTCTTAAATTTATTGTCAAATAACAAAGTTGTGATGCTTTATCCAAGTAAGGAAATTTCAAAATTTTTTGAATTTTTTTCTAAAGTTTTCAATTTCATCTACAATTCGACATTTTGTTTGATAACTATTATTTTATAATGTTCGGTGAAAGTTTAATTTATTCTGAATAAAATAAGCCAACTATCCTGTAAATTGAATGTCAAATATCAAAGTTGTTATGCTTTATCCAAGTAAGGAAATTTTAAAATTTTTTGAATTTTTTTCTAAAGTTTTCAATTTCATCTACTATTAAATTCAACATTTTGTATGAAATAATGAATAAAATAAGCCGATTTTCCTCTAAATTGGTTGTCAAATGACAAAGTTGTGGTTAAGTACCACAATTAGAGACATTTAAATTTTAGCGAATGGGTAGAATTTTGATATTTTTTTAATTTAGAATTTTTTGACCAATATTTATATTTAAAGCATATTTACAACCTAACACACGATAAAAAATATAAATTTTAAAAATTTCAACACTTTAAAATCAAAGTTATAGAGTTTTTATTTTTATGCTTGTGATCAATTTTGAAGATCACAGTTTAAATTTATCTACTCAGAGAATGGACAACAACTTAGGCTGTTTACAATCTATTTATAAGAATAAAAGCTGGTCTCATTCAGATTAAATACAGGTTTCAGATTATTTATTAAAATAATGGGAATTTCAAACAAAATTATCACATTTTGAAAAAATAAATTTACATAAAAGTCAAGTTCAAGGACACTAAAGTTCAAGGACACTCCAAAAATTTTGTAGCGAATTTTTAAAAAATGTTGACTTAAATTTGTTGAAACTCAAAGGAAAAATCTTCTGGCTTTACTTGTTTTAAATTCCTTCACCTAAAAAACAAAATGGCGTTTGAACAAAATGTCCTTAATATAATACCAGTATAAATATTAAACATATCAAAAATACTAACACACACCAGCAAATTTATGAAATTAACACAAAATTCATAGAATCATAAAACAAAAATTATATACATACATATATAAATTTTATCTGATTGCGTGACAATAATTCTAGTACTGGCACAACCAACCACAGAAAACCGAAAACTAATAATTTCAAACACACATACAAATCTAACCAATCTATAGACATTAAATGGCAAGCCATATGCTGGTTGGCTAAAATTATACACATACAAACATATTTAAGCCCCCTTCAGAAAAATTTATACTCATACCGGTTTAATTTTAGTATTATTTCTGTTTTTTTTTTCAATTTTTTATGGTTTTCATAGTCATATAAATGTAGCAATGTTGCATGTTTTGATGGCTGAATTAATGCCTGAAAGGCGCATTACAATACAATACACGTACAATAACCTCTCATTCTTTGAAAGCAAACCAACAAAAGAAAACAAAATGGCTTTGAAACATGTCATTATTCATCAGTGTAGAAACGGAAAAGGAAAGAAATATTTCAACATGCAGGTTTGCATGTCAATTTCATACATTTAAATTTAATCGAACATGAGAAAATGTTTTATTTTTTTGGTTTTGTTTTAATATTGAAAGCACGTTTAAAATATTTACTTGATTTTAACTTTTTATAAAGCAGTAGTAGTAATTTAAGAAGAAAAAATTTTTTTAAATCATGCTTAAAATAAAAAAAAAATTCACTTTAAGTTTAACGAAATAAAAACCATGCGTTTAGTCATGCGTTTTAAAAACCCAAAAAAAAAACTTTCAAAATTATAAACCAAGTTTAGTCTTTCGTCATGCATAAAGAGCTAATTGTTAAAATTATTTGGAAATCCTACCGCTTGGATCCAATAAATCAGAGAATTCATCTAAATTTGGTGTGGTGCAAAGTTCAGCCTCTGTGTAGTTGCCTTTAATGATAAGTTTTGAGAAAATTTATTAATGAATGATTGGTTTTTTATTAAGTAGCAAAAATAGATTTGATTAGAATATGAAAAACAAGATTTGAAAATCAAAAAAAATTAAGATAAAATATAAAAAAAATTTAATTATGTTCCTTGAATGAAAAAAAATTTTCTTTTCCATTTCAAATTACTTTACAGACAAATCGTATGAGATTGAAACGAATTGCTAATCGATATCTATATATCGTATTACATCCGAAATTCTGAAAATGACCACTAGAAAATTTCTTAACTGTTTTTCAAAATATTCTTAATGAAGTTCTATAAACCTGTTGCAGGATTTTTAAACAACCTTCGAGGTACCTTCAAAACATAGTTTTTTAACCGGTAAACATCATCTGACTTTGAATATTTATTAGTTGTTTTGGAATAAAATAAATAATGGTTGTGGAATCAAGGCAGTATGACAGTTAGAGCCATAAATTATTTAAAAGTTTTGAGCCCTCAAATAGACACGAGCTTGAACTGGCAATTGATGATTCAGGTGTCAACAAATTTACAGCCTGGCCCACTATGTCGAATGTTGTCGTTTCAAACGACAAACAGCTGTTTTGAGGCTCACTAATATTCTTATTCGAAAGAAAACAAATACGAACGATAACGTAAGCAACTCAATACAAAATTTGAGGCTCACTATTTACATTTTCTAATATTTGTACGAACTAAAATGTCAAATTCATTCACTTTTTATTTATTGTCGTCTGTGTAAGAATCTAGTACAAAACGGATGCATACTTATTTATTATTATACATTTGTGCATAATATAACATAATTACATATATTTTCACTCATACATACTGGTTTGTGGTAGAAAAATAAGTAGAATTTGACGAAAAGTCTACTTATTTTTGTTCGAGATGTATCAAAAGTAATCTTTTATATTCCTTAGGAGAGTTATTTATAGAATTATGTATTTACAATAATAAAAAATATAAAAAAATAAAGAAAAAAATAAGTCGCAGCCACGAGTTGATCCCACAACCTTCCGGTTGCTAGTCTAGGGCTGTACCCACTACACCACTGCTCAATTATTTTATTTTTTGTCAAATAATAGTTTTAAATATATTGTCGATTGTTTCTCAATTATATTTGGATTACGTTTGAAACGTAAAGCAAAGCGAACGATAAGTCGTAAGATAGTGGGCCATTGTTTCGAATGAAAGTGAGTGACTGACTTTCGTTCGCTTAAGTTTTCTTTCGACATCGTGGGCCAGGCTGTTAATCTATTGAATTTATTTTTTATTGTTTTGGAATAAAATTAAGTTATTTTATGTGAAATTAAGGCTGTGCTTCCATTTGAATACTCAAACTTTCAATCCTCATTTGTTTCAATGAGCGAATTGATCGTACTGTCAATCGCTTTAAAAATGTTAGTTGTTTTGTAATAAATATAAGAAATCAAGAGCCAAATCAAGTCTGTACGGCAGTACAACAGTACATGTTGGTGTTTTAAGTACAGTTCTACTTATTTTGCTTTAATACAATGATAGGAACATTTCCGGTTTTCCGAAGAGATTATTGCTTCTTCAGAGAATATATTATCAATTTATTCGGAGCAATCTATTTGAATGTAGCGTAAACAAGTCCCGATTCCACGATAAGTCACATAATTATCCTGATATATCAGTTTCCAAAGATCAATCATCTCGGACAGACCAACTAAATAACCTTCACTAAATTCATTCTGTTGCAAACTACGATTGAGTTTGAAAAATAATAAAAACTACGATCTTATATGCATCATGTAATATCAGTTGCTGAAGAGCATCAATCATCTCGGGCTCACCAACTGAAAAAGCTTTAAGGAACTCCTTATAGAGCAATGCATGGAAAAATTCAAAAAATACTTTTTGAAAACATCTTTACCGATGTTGATATTTCTCAAATATAAGAACTAAGCATCGTAGTTAATGATCCTGGAAAATGGGTTTTAGAACTTTCATTTTTTAAACTTTTACCCCCATTAACACGAAGTCTGGTTATGCTTTAACTAATAGTTATACAGTCGATTAAAATTATTTTTGTATGAAAACTGTCAGTATAACTATTAGTTAACACATAACCAGACTTCGTGTTAATGGGGGTAAAAGTTTAAAAATTTAAGTTCTAAACACCCTTTTCCAGGATCATTAACCAGACTTCGTGTTACTGGGGGTTAGTTTGTTTTTATTCAATCATAATAAATGATTCCAAACTGTAAACATTTGCTTATAATTTTAAAATATTATTGAGATATAGAATTTGGGATTGATTAGTTGTCTGACACATCTGTAGCCTGTAGCGGGGCAGAAAATAAATTACAGTTTGATATATCTTTTGCAATATAATCATTGATCTACTAGAAATAAGCTTAAAACTCTAAATTGTCTATGATGCAATTTCCTCATCTATTTTTCAATGAACTATGAATACAAATAAAATTCCTTTTTAATTATACTTTAACTTTGTATGCAAATTCTTTTTTTTTTTCAGTTCCATTAATAACACAATTATTATTTTATATTTATATGGGCCATAAAATATATATATAAACAAATGTTAATTTAATAATACTAATTTAATTATATGGTCATAAAATTGTTAATACAATTTTATCCAAAGAAATTATAAAAATTTATTACATTTATATATATAGTTTTTGTTTTCTATTTAAAAGTAAAAACTGTATGTTGAGTTCATGTAAGACTTTAATATCCAAACTGATTAACATGAAGCTCTAATATAACGCAAGCAAATGACATATTAAGACATTTGAAAATAGAAATAAAAAATAATAACACGTAAAACAGCAACAACCAACTAACAAATGTTTTATTTTTTTTTTTTTGTTTTCAAATTAGGTAGAATTGAATTTTAGTGTTCTGTAGTGTTGTCTAGGTTTGATTTGTTTATCTGTTTGTATACACAAAAACCCTACATGTAATCCTTAAGCTAACTTATCAATAGAAACCCTATTAATCCATAGAATGACACAAAAATATTAATAACAATAACAACTATGTATTAGAAATTTGTTATAAAATAACCCAACAGTTCAGCAAGTAGTCAATGTATCCCTTATAGACTGTGTCTGACCACTTGGCTGACTCCAATTTATATATTTTGTTTGGTCATTTGACACGTATGTGCTCTTTGTAGTCCAGAGAGAAGTCAATTGGTTACTTTATACATCCCATGTAATCTATAGAGAAGATAATTGTCACTTGAGTGTCTGTAAGTAATCTAGAGTACTGCACTTTTTTAAGAGTAATTTGTACAAACTGGTTTTATAAAAATTGTGTTGATATAATTTTCGTACAGTATATTTTCTTTTTGCTATCTAGCATGATGTCAATTGTCACTTTAGTGTCTCTAAGTAACCTATAGTGTAGTTATATTAAACGTTTATTTTGTACTTCACTTTAAAAATTGTTATTTTACCCACCAAAAATAATCTATTGGAGAGTTGTCGGAGGAAAGTTTGTTTACAAGCAATCGGTTTTTTGGACAGTGATGAGATGTCTGACTATTTAAGGTCAATTAGGATCCGAACATGTTAAAATAACTATTTATGTAGCTGATCAAGTAACCAGTATGTGAATCCAATGCGTAGACTACTTTGGAACAGCTCTCAAACACTCACATTGTAATCAAAAAGGGTCACGTAGCTACTTATGTAACTAGTTGTCATCCTAAATGATAGGTAAAATCACTAGTTCGGAACAGTCTCCTAGCACCGCTGGGAAAAAGTAATAATAATAACAATGTGTGTATGAGTGTGTGTGTTGTTTGTGAAATTGTTGATTGAGTTGAGTTAATGATTATTTTCTGAAAATTGTTGTTTTCTCAACCAAGTAGATTGTAAGGTATAACGCAACCACAACCACCAGCTCGACCAACATTCGTTTCGTTAGTAATTTTGATAACGATCAGTTTTGAAAATATGAAATGTGTTTATTTCTAATAAATATACAATATTTTGTGTATTTGTATTTTAACATTTAAGTGTGAGGCCATTTTTGTTCTAAATATGAATAAATGTTATCATAAAAAATATAGACGATACCCACCAAGCACATTATATCTTATATAGATTTTTATATGCTTCATATGTACATACAAACAAATAAATAAATATGAATGAATATAGATTTTTGGGTTTGGGTTTTGTTGAAACCATTAAAAAAAATCAAGCAATATGGAGTATAAATATTTAGTTAATACAACATACACACACACACACACGCACTTTAGATATCGTCGTAATTTAACCAAAAAACCAAAATGATTTCAATCCAAGGGGTTACATAAATCTATATTTATGTGAGCTGTTGTTGGTCTGTGGGGAAGAACGAGATAGATGTTCTCTGTTTCATATATGTAGTTGCCTATATTCAGAGTATAGTATATGGCCTCATATAAATTTTATTTAAATTGACACATTAAATCTGTATGTGTCATTAAAATTGACATGTGGCATTATGGTTATTTTATGCTATACCAAACCATTAGGACAAACCTGTCAAAATTCAATTTTTGGTATTAATCAAGCTTTTTATTAACACTTACATTTAGAACTTTTTATTTTGAGATTTTTTGTTCGATTTTGCGATTATTATAAGGGTCTTTTTTAAAGGTTATATTATCAATTGATTGTTATGACAGGAAAAGCTTTTAGAATTTTGTTTTGGTTTTTAATTTTACGAGTATTGAAAGAATATATGAAAATGTTATTATTATTAAACTTTTTTTGTGGAAACATTACAGATCGTTAAATGTAAAAATTTGTTTATGAGAGTATAAATTATGAGAAAAATTAATATTTATTATTTTAGCAGGCAATTTTTTTTTTAGAAAAGTGTTAAGAATTATGCCAGAATGAATCATCTTATTTTGTCTAATAGCTATATTACGAGAAGGCAAGTGGATTTCAAGCACGTCTCATTTATTCAGTTGTGTTTTCTGGCACAACATCCGATTTTCTATGACTTACATGCAATTTGTAGTAAGCGACCTTTAACCATGATTATATTTGCCAGACCATAGAGTAGCACCAGATGGGAGACGTTAAAGTCAAACGTCATACTGTTATTGTATTCATCAATATTGAAAATCATAAAAGACCTTCACACGATTTTTACTTTAAATTTGAATCTATTTTTTCTAAAATCAATTTCCCAAGTCCTTGTTTAAAAAATTCAATATTTTAGGTCAAAGCTTTTATAGGGAGCTTTTCTTGAATAAACAGTTTACTCAGAGGATAAATGCAAGTATTCCAGATAACTATATCCTATAGCGGGAAATACTGCTTTAAGAGAATCAGTCTCATATCCAGTGAATTTGTAAGTAATTTTGTAAAAATATCAACCAATTTTTTATTTTAACATGCAAAACGAAATAACTCCTTAGAGGGTGTCAAAATATGTTAGTTTACCACACATCGCATTAGAACCGGTATCTATATCCGAAAAACCAATCACTTGTTAATTATTGTGTCAATTCTAGGACCTCTAGATTATCGATTAATTGTAATCTAATTTAATAATAAAATTATCAATTAATTTAAAATTCAAATTTTTTATTTAGTATTATAATATCTGATAAGGAACAGATTCGCTTAGGTTTATTACAGAGTGTCTAAAAGGCAAAAATGTTACCTCCTAGGTCAACGCCATATCATAGTGAAAAGACCTGTCATATACTAAGAAGAAGACGTTTTCTATCCTCAAGGACCCAGTCATAGGACTAGTTCTAAATGCCTTCTTTCTGGGGATTTAAGTCGCATGATGAACAACTCTGTAAACAATAACTTCAAATTCAGCAATTGAATATTGATTAATTCTATACATTATGTATGGGTGTTACAGATTCGATTTTTGACTCTGTAAAATGTAAAGTAATGACCGATTTCTAAACAATTAAACATAGTTTTAAAATCAATTTTGTATGGAAAGTTTGCCTTAAAAATTTTTATTTAAATTTTTTATGAATATGGGGGTTAATATCTGGAGGATTAGAAATGGTCGGCACAAACATAACATGACACGTTACTAAATGTTTTGCAATGTTGCATAAAATGAATTTTCTGATTGTGGTTTTGATGCGCAAACTCCATTTGGATAATTTTGTTGATTTCATTCTTTCCCTAATAACTATGAATAGTTGTCATTGTTTGTAATTGTTTTGATAATCAGATATTTGATGGAAATCGATCGGTTTCAAAACGTTCGATTTGAAAGAATGTGATCAATTTTGTTTAATTTTAACTAGTGGGTTATTATTTCCTTCCAAAATACAGCCCAGATGGCAAATATCAATTAATTTTAACCCTCTAACCCGCAAACTTTAAAAAGCTAAAAAAAAGTTGTCGAATAATTTTTTTAGGGTAATTATGACCCAATAAACTGAGAACAGCCATCAGAAACTAATTTGCAAATTAAGTTTAGGAACCAGGAGCAAAAAGGTGAAGAGTGCCTCAGGGCATTGTTGCCGGTTTAGGTGTAAAAAACAAAAAGAAGTAAACATTAATTTTGATAAACGAATGAAAAAGATAGAAAAAGTGAGAAAATATGTTATACTTTCTACGATGATACTCATAAAAAGAACACACTGTGTTGCCGACTTTTTGCATAGTTTGCACCATATTTTTTGCCTAACCAGATTGGAATGGACGTCATTAACTGGATGTTTGGCTTTTTTTTGAACTTCCTGGCTCACACAAAACTTCACGTGCTAAAATTATGACATCACTCATAAAACAGCTGACAGAACAAAAACTTAAAGTCAGAATGCATTTCGACATTCGAGGGAAATGTTAACAAAACTGTAACTGAAGTCTTGCGCGTTAGAGGGTTAAGCAATTTTGTAAACGAATGTATAAAATATTACCACATTTGCAACTTTTAACGCACCACAACCTTTTTTGTTTTCAATATCGATTTCCATCACATACTGCAATAATCTTTCTTAACAATATCATTCATATTTTGCTGGATTAGTTTCCTTAATCTCTAATATGATATTGTGTATGAATTTCAGATTTAAAGCTTAAGCAATATTTATAAACATTTTCATTACTAATAAATCACTTATCAAGGAATAACCAACAGATAACTTTAACAATAAATATGTTTAATCCACGGCTTTACTCTATCAAAAAATAACAATTTCTTCCATTTTTATTTAAAGAATTTGGATGACATAAACAACTACGTCATTTATTCATTTATTCATTTAAACGTCCAATTAGCACCAATTTGCCAAAACAAAAATATTTAATTTTTTAAACAAATTTACTGGAAAATTTTCTACGTTCCGGTTTATAAACTATACATATATGTATATTAATATTTTGGAAACTCCTAATTAGTTTGAAAATTTTTCAAAAATATTCCTTGTTTAACCATTTATGGATATAAAATAATTTAGTTAAGATATCATAAAATTAAAAAATTAAGCACAATTAACACCTTTTAAATGAAATTTCATTATTATTAAAATAACCAAAGAAGATATTTAAATATGTTTTTTTTCAATCTTTTAGGTAAGCCATGTTATTGGGTCGCCTACTTTTTATTATTATTTTTTTTTTTTTTGGAGGGGTTTTGGGTTTTCCCCAATGTTGAAAATATACACACAAAGTGACTGATATAGTACGTCATACACAACTCACTCAAATTAATTTAAAAACGAAATGTTATCAGTTTGGTATTGCAGGAGTATGGGTGAGCCATTTCCTTTCACCGTTATTTTGATATGAAATGAAAAGAAAACATGTATTGGTGATATAGTCGGCAGGAACGAATCAAGAGAACACTAAGTAATTGCTAAAATTTAAAAAAAAACCTATAGTTTCGAAATAAGTTCCGAATCTTCAACAGTCCATAGTTCGATTGAATACTTCAGACCAGAGTCAGTCATAAAGAGAAATGAGGAGGTTTTGGTTTTAAAATTTAAATGAGAATATTTTTTAAAAGCGATATGAACCTACTATGCTGAAAGCTATGAATTCTTTGTGAAGAGTTTTGTTGGTGTTCGAGTAAGAAGCTGTTCATGCTGTGTTTGGTTCAATAGTGCAACTATTGTAACTAGTGCAAAGAAAATAAGTTCTATCTACCGAAGAAGAGTTATAACTATTAGTAGTTTATTAAAAATCGATTGGGTTGCAAACGCCTTACTAAACTTCTTACTACCTTTCCCTTCTATAGAGTGTTACAAATTAATAAATAAAGAAAAAAAAAGAAAAAGAAAAATATATATATTTTAATTCCTTTAAACTTAAATGTCAATCAATTTGAAAATAGAGTATTAACTAAAAAAAAAAATCACTCTAAAAATTGAAAAGAAGGTGAGATAAACGTGACACTAAAAGTATACAATATCCTGTATGGAAAGCACGTTTAGTTTAAATTTGAAAATAAATAAAAACAAATAAACAAAAAATATTTCTTGTTATAAACATTATTTCAGTTACTTTTGTCCCAAGAGTATTTAAAATAAAATTTATGATTTCTATTTATGATACGATTTAAATTTTAAGCGTTAATATAAACGTCATTGGAAAACAAATCATAATAATAATTGTTTAATAATACAATAAAGTAGCAATAATTATAAAAAAAAAAAATAATAATAATATACAAAATAATATTTATATCATAATTTGTGTTTAGTTTGCTTTTTCAAATTTAATGAGTTCATTCATTCATAATTTAAGTACTCAGGCCAGGGAGTACGTAGCAGATTTTTATAGTTTTATACTCATTCATGTATAAAGAATTATTATTATTATTATCCTATAAATATTAATAATTGTGATTTGTATTGCAGAGGGGTTTATTGAATGTTTGAGAAAATAAATTTTATTTCTTAGTTGGCTAGCTCATAAAATATTTTAAATTAACGCCTTTTTTATATCTTTTGCAAATAGAAAAGTGTTGTTAGGTTTTAACTGTAACCTTTAACAATGTTTTTATTTTTTATAATCAACAAATAATAAATATTATTAAATAATTAACCCATAACCGTAGACCAACAAGCATTTTCACAAAATACCAAGATACATACGAGTACATATTGTAATTTACTTTGTATCTTTCTAAGGAGACAGTTTTCGATAAGCCACATATTGTCGAGCTACAGATACAAAAGTATCTATTTGTATGCGTTCTTTTTTACACCTTTATTTTCATTTTCAGTCATAAATTTTCTATTTTACTTATATGGTTTATTTATTTATTTATTTACTATATTGCTTTGAGTTCAGGCATTGCGTTCCCATTGTGTATTTAAAGATAAACAGAAATTGTAATAATGAATGATTTAAATGGAGTATTTATTTAATTAAACTATGAGAATCTTTGTATTTATAATTGTTTTATATTAAATATCATACATACATATAAGTACGTAAATAAATTCTTCCCTGTTCATTTAGGCTGGTATTTTGATTCTATATTTGGTGGAATTGTCAATTATTTTTATGTTTATAATCATAAAAAGTCTTTTGAAGTGTATGAGAAATAAACGGCACGTTTCCACTATCGTCATTAGATTGATTTCAAAATCGATAAAGTTTGAATGGATATTTAAAGAAAACTTTAGTTTAATTAGAGTTTATGAGTTCTTATCTTATTACTTTCAATCAGTTTTTGAAACATTTTTAAAGAGAAATTCATTTAATCAATTAATATTTTATCTAATCTGTTATCTACCAAAAAAGTTTAACACTTTTTATTAATGAAATAATTGAATAAATTAAAAGCCTTTATTTAACACAATCATATAAAAGGAACTAACAATATCTAAAGTATGATGTACCAGTTTATACCCTATGCTTCTTAAAAGAGTAAAAACAAATATATATATGCTCCAGTATCTGAAAGCATAGAGAAACAACAAGAGCGGAAACTTGAAAAAAACTCAAATACAAATTTTTAAATTTAATAATCACACATACGAGTGTTGTTTTTGTTTTCACATAGTTTTTTTTTACAAATACATTCTCAGCACTTAGGTTTTTGACAACTGAGTTAGGTCTTTGACAGGAGAGTTTCCGCTCTATGTGTATTTCTCTATGTCTGAAAGTATGAAAGTGCCTATAACATATAAGACAACTGGATATGTAACTGAGAGCCCAGAACCTAAGTCTGTTGTCTTATATTTTGTTATTGTATCACCCGTATGTGCAAAAAGATAGTAATTTTTTCCATTCATATTTCTCTCTCCTTCCGCTCTATGCATATTTCTATATACTTCCTATAACTTCTAATAATGTCGCAAATGTAAGCATATTTAGTAAACATTATTAAGATTTTGGAATTAGAATAAATTTCATGCTATTGAATTAATGAGACTAAATATTTTTTTATGTTTTATAAAACCATTTTGAAATATCAAGTAGTGAAATACCCGGCAGTTCTAGGAGACAGTCCCGAACAAGTGATTTTACCGATCATTTAGGGTGGGAACTATTTACTTCAATAGCTACGTGACTAGTTATTTAAACATGTGCATGTCCTAAGCAGGGCGTCAATTGCCGCTTTTTGTCTACAATGAGACAGTCTAATAGCTAGTTCAAAGTAGTCAACGCATTGAATTCACATACTGGTTAAATAATGTCAGTTACCTTACTAGCTACCTAACTGGCTACTTGATCAGCTACATAACTAGTTATTTTAACATGTACGGGTGCTAATTGACCTCAAATAGTCAGCTAAAAGGACATATCATAGGTAGTCCAATAAACGATAGCTTGTAAACAAACCTTTCTTCAACAACTCTTCAATGGATTGCTTGTGGTGGATAAAATAACTTCTTTCTAAAGTGCAGTACAAAGTAAACGTTTAAAGTGACTTCACTATAGGTTACTAAGAGACACTAAAGTGACTATTGACTTCATGCTATGTTACATGGGATATCAGTATACTTAAGCAAATATAAAAATTAACTGTATGAGAATTATATTAACACAATTTGTATAAAACCAGTTTGAATGAGTTACTCACAAAATGTTTAAAGTGACTACACTCCAGATTACTAAGAGACACTTAAGTGACAATTGTCTTCATGCTAGATTACTTGGGATGTATAAGTGATACATTGACTACTTGCTTAACAGCTGGGTAATGTTTGCTTGTTTTGAAAGTGCTTACTATTTTTGTGTGTGTATATTTTATATTAATAGTGTCTGATATAGTCCTGTCAAACATTTAGTTCGGAATGGTTTCAATCTCGAAGTTATTATTCCAATCGATTTAGTTTTAGCATTTTCAGATTCCGTTTAATTTAATTTAGTTTTTCGGTTTTTAATTTAACAATGTTTTGTATATTAAAACAAAAAGTCAAAAAATTGATTAAATATTTTAGAAAAACAAATAATTACAATCCACTTAAAAAACTAAAAATGGTTTCATTTCGAAAAATATGTTTTTTTTACTTTTTGAAATCCCTATCCATACTGTGAAACATTCTCTGCTAAACATTTGGGTTTGTCGATGAAAGGGGAAAGAGGAATGGAAAAGGGTACTATGTTTCATGTACATGAAGTTCTTGTTGAATATGTTATCCACATTTATTCTTTCATATTCGTTCTGTACAGAAATGTCAAAAACTGAATAGCAAAAACTTCACTGCGTGGGCACGAATGGAGTTTCAAAAGAGAATTTTAAAATGTTTTGCAGCAAATATTTCACAGTGTGGACCGGGACTAAAGATGCAAAATACGGAATTAATTCCACTTTCGATCGGAATGTAATTCTGTGACGATGATTTTTAACTGTTTCGTAATAAAACAGTAAAATATCGGACTATTTAATGACCATTATTCAAAGTTTTCCATCTAATAGCTTTTTTAATTGCGCCTATACCGAACTTGATAGACATACAGACGAAGTTTGTGGGAGAGAGGACGAAGATGTAGAGTGTATGACTAGACATTTTCTGTTTCTCTTTTCTACTTTTCGCAATTTGCATATTGTTGCTTCATATCTGTCTCTCAAATAATTTCTGTAATGTAAAAGGTCTCTCAGGTCTCTCTATAAATTGCTGTAGTGTAAAAGGGAATTTTACAATTTATAAGATATAAAAGCAAGGCGAATTCATAAGAGGTGGTGGCAGTTCTACAAAGAACAACAATTGGTCTTAACAAATGTCAAAAAACAAAAATTAATCAAATATGTATTAAAACTTAATATCGTGTTGATAATTGAATAGTGAGGGCTTTAGTTATTTATGTAAAAAATAAATATTTTGTTAATAACTCAGAATATGTAGATATTTAAATATAAAAACAAGCTTTGACATCTGTTAGAACCAAAAAGCGAACAAAAAGTAATCAGCTGTTTGACTGACTCCACCTTGTATAAATTATAAAAGCTTTTCGCTGATGCTAGGCTTGTCGCGACAAGCTTTAATATCAAATAAATAATATAATGTAATAAATACTTAGTTTGATTTAATTTAAAGTTTATTTCCATCTTTTTGGAGCATTTAAATAAAAGTATTTTTTGATTAATAATTTATCCTTGTTTTAGTGCGCATTAAATAATTCAAATTTTAATTCGAATTTTCGAAAAACTTCATTGAAAATATTTTAAAAATCATGAACATTTAGATTTTTTTTCGAAATTGCTAAATGTAAAAAATTGGTGTTAAATAAAACCAACTAATTGGTGTTAACTAAGAATCCACAAGATTTATTTTAACAGCTTTAAAAAATGTTCGAACATAAGTTTTAATTTTCGAACTTCAATTCCAATTTTTGAAAATAATATTGCATTGCAAGCAAGTTACTTTAACACATTAGCGGTATTCACAATGTAGAGTACTTGGCATAGTAAAAAAGCAGAAAAGCTATTTATTGACAAACATTTCAATTTCTAATGTATTTTGTTCTTATTTTTTTGATATTCTGCTCTTTTACTACATTACCAGGCCAAGTACTCTACATTGTGAATACCGCTATTGAAACATTTTAAACATTCTATGACTCTGTTACGAAACGAAATCCAAACGAACTTGTTCTGTTTTTGAATATTATAATACAGTAAACTGATATGTCCTCTTTCACAAGTCACGGGACTTGCGTTCAATACAACTGAATTTGAATTACGATTACTTCTATGAAAGATCAGACTTGCTTTATTTTATCTATAGTATTTAGCCTAAACAGTACTTTTAGTATTTCATCATTTACAAAATTTGTTTAGAACTTTTAGAACCACCACATTTGCACAACAACAAGAACAACAACAAGAGCAACATCTAATCGACTTTAAACAAGGCCATAAACGGATCTTATCACCTTAAACACTTGTTCAACGGAAAACTTAAAATTAAATTTTTTTATCAGGATTTATAAAAGTGCAAATAATTGTTTGTTTTTATACACATTACTTCTTTTTTTTTTTTTTTGACACAAGAGTGTCAAATACGAATTTTTATGGTCTATAATAATTTAACATTTTTGTTTTGTTTTCAATAATACGTACATACGTTTAATAAACATGTATTAATAACTATAATTGACGAAAAGATTTCTTTTATGTACGACATTATACATAATTATTTCGCCTCCAAAAATAATAGGGAATAAAATGTCGCTATTCCATTTTTATTGGAAGTCATATATGAAATATTTTTTTTTTATGGCTTTAATAAACATCCACTCGACTACAAAAGACGATATGTTGTACTCCTAACGTCTTTGTGTAGAGATAACAGCAATTGGAATTATTTGACGAAGCGATATTAGTGTTTTAAATGTTGCAAGATATCAATTTGATTGTTTTTGTCGTTGCTGTTGATATTTGTCAAAAGTGTCAACCTTTATTTTAGTACATACTGATATTATTTTTTTATTAATCTAATCGCAAAAATAAAGAAAATAATGTTTTATGACCGCGCCTATTTAATGGTCAGATATGAACTAAATAAACGTTTGAATGGATATAGTTACATGTTCTCTTTCTACACAGAGAGTAAGGCGGGTATTTGTATGTCTGCATATGGAAGATTGAAAAATATTTTTAATGACATATCAAAGTGCATTTTAAGCGATTATCAATTGTATAATATAATTTTATTCAACTTTAATGAAATTTTATATTAGAAAATGATTTTTAAAGAGAACTTCTAAAAACTAAAATAGAAATAGAATCTATGGAATCTATGGCAATGGAGAGTAATATTGAATCTAAAATTTAACTATCGCAGTTTGGTATCCCCGCAAAAAAATCTACTTAGAAGTGTTGAAAGAGAGCATCAGAATCAATGAATTTAACACTGGAATTACATAGAATGGATGTTCTTTTATTATAATTCCTACTAATTCCTTTGAATATTTTAAATTACTTTGCAGTAATTTTTATAAAATTTAAATTCTTCCGATTCTTATACAATTTGTTGTTGTATCCATAATCTCTAAATGTTCATTAACCCTAGCTCTGGCACTATTTACATATGTAAATATCTGAATTTTAAAATAGCTATAATTTTTGTATTTTTGGTCCGATTTGGAAATGGTTTGGAGTCAGTGACTAATTTTTGACGATATTCGTGAGTATATAAAAAATCCCCATAAAAGTAAATTCACCGTTATTTCTAGCCATTTTGTTACTTTTTCTTCATTATCTGCCACTATTTACATATGTAAATATTTTTGTTTTATGTGCTTTATTTTTCATACAATTCATTTGATTTTATTACATTTAATTGTTTCTATTACTGGGCCATGAGGTCCTGTCCTACTTATGCTCTAAGAGCCATCTTGAACATTCCTAGGCCACATAATTTGATAAAAGAGGCTTAAGTGTATATGACGTTTCAGGCTTAGATATATGCAAACTCATTTGGGCTGTTTAGTGTTTGGGAGGAAGATTGAGGAATTTGAGGATCATTGTGATGTCGGATAGCCAGAGGGCACCAGGGGACTTATCTTCTCCTGATATGAGGTATCGAGTGTCGTCATTTACTCTATAATATCTCTAAAAGGCACTCGTTGACATTATGATGGTTAGTTAGTCATAAGTGCCATGTCATGAGCACTTATAGGACCGGAACCATACACTGTCACCGTTCCAAAAAATATAGGGAGGATCCAGACATTCGATATACAGGACTATACCTCTGAGGATGGTAGGCAAGCATGCAAGTCGCCTTGGACTCTCTTTTAACGACCATTGTCGTAGCTGCGGGGATAGGGAAAAAGGGGAAAAGATTTTTCATATTCTGAGTGTCAAAATGCACAGATTCCTGGGCAACTACATATTAACCAACCTTAGTAGGTAGGTATCTGGGTCTAGACTTAATGACCTACTGGGTCTATTAACTTCAGCATTTTAGCATACATTACAATGTAAATGGCACTACATCTGACGAGTGGTGTGATCTTTTCAAAACTGAATCCTTTCGACTCTACTTGATTATTCGCACGCAGGGAACTACCACATAAACCAACCAACCATATCTCTGAGAATGTACATTGAGATTGCCTTATGTTAGGGTAGTGCTGAGTGAAGTACATCGGAGGAGCTTTGATGTTTGATCTCTCAATAAACAGAATAATTGGCTTCATAAGAAGCCTAGGCCTATTGTGGTGATTTTATGGACGGCATCACCAGAATCCCTAACGGTCTATAGTGTACCCCTAACAATAATCTACATATCAATATATAAGAAATTACACGTATTTACAAATGTAAATAGTGCCAGAATTCGAAGAAAATTATTGGTGCCAGAGCTAGGGTTAAATTCATTGCTACATAAATTATTGAAATTCTTTTTAAAGTTATTTTTTTTTATTTTCAACATTAGTCAACATCAAAATCTACAGAAATAGCTATAAATCACAAATCAATTAAAACAAATATCATAAATGTCAAAGTCTAACACTCAAGCTGTTAATGCAAAACAAACCCCCTTTTTATATCACTACTACCAATACTTTTGTTTTAAATTTAGTTTAGTATCAAAATCATGACAAAAATAAAATTGATATTCAAATAATAAATTAATTTTCATGTTGGATTAAACATAAAAAGCAGTCATAAACTTTAATTGCAATACATTTGATTTTATGGACATAAATGGCCTGGCCAGCAGCAAGAACAACAAACCACAAATTTAAAATCTTAAGATATCAATTTAAAGATATATAAACAAACAAAAATAAATTTTAAAAAAGAAAATTAAATAAAAAAAAGGTAAAGTTATAAATGTCTTAAACAAATCAAATAAGTTTTTCTCTGTTAATGTTCAAAAAAAAAAAACACAAAAAATACTTAAGAATTTTAACAGAAAAAACGACAAATTTGAAATAAACATTTTAACGATTTGTTGTGGTTGTTGCTTTAAATGATTTATTATTGTAAATTAGTCAATTTTATAGATTATGTTTTAGAAGTAAGTAAAAAAGAAGGTCATATATAGAATTCCTTTAAAACTATAAATCAAATTTAAATTCCTTGTGGTATGTTTCTTTAGCACGAGTAACTTTAAAGTCAAACATTCCTTAAATGGTTCTTCTTAATTTAGAATATTTGTTTGTTTTCTTTTATTTGTTTTGGCTTAAGATAAATATTAAATAGTATATTGTTTTTTATTAGATCTTAAATGTTAATCTCTTTAAGATTATACATTTTTGCAATGCTCTTGATAAAACATTTTTATATTACTCATGTGAAAATTTTCCATTTGTTCCATTTGTGTGAACCAGTAAAGAAAAAAAATAGTTTTTGAGCTTGAAAGTACTAAGTTATTTGTATTATCGGATACTTTTCTGTGCAAAAAGATTTCGAACTTTAAAAAAAAAATTTTGTTTTTGACATAAAAGGTACTAAATTGTTTATATTAACTGAAACTTCTCTGTGATAAAACTGAATTTGGAAATATTTTTTATGCTTGGAATTGTATATGAAAATAATCGAATTAGATTTTGAGTGTCAAATTTAATATCGTACACGGATTTGAATCAATTTGGACTAATATTAGCCCTGAAATTTTATTATCTTTTATAAATAGTACCTAATAAAGTACAATAGTACTAAATTTTGCATCCCTGCTAATAACTCTATGAAGTTGTTACATGAAACCCATAATAATATGATCCGAATAATCAATAATACAAAGCTATTGGCCCTAAAATATTAAGTATTGTATCGGGAAAACATATCTTTAAAATTGAATAATGACAACAATCCTTAAAACACAAAATTGCTTAAAACTTCGAACCATATGGTAACATGCGAGACGTAATTTTTAAAAACTTAAGTCTGTTGTCAAAAATCTATCCTATGCAACAACAACATACATCTTAGTCAATTGGTCAATTCACAAGGTCTCTTATCAGTCATATTGTCATAATGTTCTAATATATCACGACTAGGCGGCTCGGCTTAACCGACTCTTAGGCATTCGGCGTTGGCCTCTGCTGGTCCGTTACGATAAAATAATAAAGAAAACATAGAAAGTGGTATTATTTTGGGACATTTTTTGTTGGAAAAGCAATAAAAACCATTGTGAAATATTAGGACATTATGACAATATGATATGATAAGAGACCTTGTGAACTGAACAAATATATTTTGTTATTGTATCAGTTGTTGTATTTTTGTTTGACAAATTAGAATATCTCGTCTCTATGTATAGTTGTCTATGCTCCAAACAATATTTGGATCTTTATTACAAAAATTTATCAAATTTAAAAATTGGCAGTATCATTACTGGGGATACTAACTTTGACTATTATGGCAAAAACTTGGAAATTTATCAAGGTTGGCAACCGATACCGTTATTAATACCGATACCGATTAAATACCGTTTAAAATTGAGTACCGGTATTGATACCGATACCGAAATAATTATTTCGGTAAAATACCGGTATTCAAATACCGTTTCCCTTAATACCGGTATCATACCGGTACAATACCGTTATCATAACGGTAACAATACCTTTATTATACCGGTATCAATTGCAAATCAATACCGGTATCATACAAGTCTCAATACTGATATCATACCGGCATTATAATTAAATTTTGCAAAATTGTTAAAATTACATAATTTAACAACTTTGCTGCTAGTAGAAAATAGTATTTGAGCCGTGTCCATCCCTGCTTGATGTTCAACTAATGCAACTCTGTCTTAGTTGTTTACTTACATACCAAGGCGAATTTATAGCAGGTGACCTCAGAAGAACAGCTGATTATTTTGTTCACTTGTATAGATAATTGGATTGTCAATTCAAGTAAAAACAACAACAGGCAACTTTGACAATTCAATTATATTTTAACAAAAACAAAGTACCTGTTGTTTTGACATATTGTATTTTTTTTGTAGCTCTTTCATATATTTCGATTTTATATAAGTTTTTGTTAGGTTTGATGTACTTCATTTTTATACCGGTATAAATACCGATATATTAGTTTTATACCGGTATACCGATACCGATATAATTTAAATACCGTTACCGATACCGAAATAAAAATAAAATTAATACCGATACCGTTACCGATACCGTTATTCGTTTCGGTTGCCAACCTTGCAATTTATCAATAAATTTTAAAAAGATTTAGTCAAATTTGAAATTCTCTTACTTATAGGCCAAAGTTATATTAAGAACCGTTCCCTATTTCCTAAGAATCAATTACATAACTATTTCTGTGTCAGTTTCCTTCTCCCTTGGAATGTCCAAAAAGTTCATTATAAATTAAAAACTTTAAATATAAGTTCTCATTTGTGTTATTGATGACCAAATGTTATTAGGAAAAATTATGCCCTTCACCATTAGGGGTTATTTCAGAATTTTTCATTTGCTATCCCATATTTCGGATCGTTGTAGATAGCGGAATCGATATAGCAATGTCCGTCTGTCTGTAGGTTCAAATCAACTTTCCGAAGCCCCCACATAACTGACATACATTATTGATACATCAATATAATGACAGGTTGCTATTTAAATTCTGAAAAATTCTACCCTCAAATGACCGATTTTCTATCTATATATGAAGTACTAAGCAACAATATGGATATCTAAAGACAGACATTTCAAAAACCCTTCTAACGATATATATAACGCTATAGAAATTCGAACCCACAATGATTCAAAATCGGGAAAAATATGTTTTAACCGGAATTTTCTTCCCGAAAAATTGTCTCAACAAAAAATTATTTTTATCAAAAAAAAGTTAAATCTTTATTTTAAATAATACTTTGGTGAAGGGAAAATAAAATTCGGCGCATCCGAATATATATCTCTTAGTTGTTATTGATTTTAATTGTGTTAACGACCTGGTTTATAAAAACTAATATGTTTCCAACGATATATAAAACATAAAAGAAACTGCGGTTTATTGCAACCTTCCGTTTTATATCCGTCGGAGCTCTTTATCTAAAAATATCTTAATATGGGCAAACCATGCAATCCATTTAACAAAAGAGTTGAGGTATTCTAAACTGCACAATTGAAGGGAATTAGTAATAGATTTCGATTCATATAAGAGATTTTGTACCAATATTTGGTAAAGAGAAAATTGAAATTTCAATTTCTACAACTGAATTTATCACTTGAAATAATAAAAAGTTTCAGTTACGACAACAAAAAATGTTATTTCAATCGAAAATATGGGACATACCAATCCTAAAGGCCTCATTTTATAAACAATTTTATGAAGAATACATGGAAAAAGGTTTGAAACTTGAAATTTTTCCACAAACATTTTTTTATTTTTGTAAAATCAGGCAATTTAAAAAAACTATATCAATTTACGTTTAAAATAAATATTAGTTATATCATTAAACAAATAAGTAAACTGAAAAACTATTGTATAAAAAAGAAAAACACTTACCAGGTGCTGGCTGGGCCGGATACGATGGCTTTTTCATCCACTCATAGTACTGATGCGATTTAATCGGCGACGAACGATGATTGTTGTTAATTGTAGTATTATTATTGTTGTTATTATTAGCAGAAGGGCTAGTGTTGTTGTTACTCAAATGATGGGTAATGTGATGTGGCGATGACGCTGATGCAGGAGCACCAGGACTCGATATCTCACTGCCACTAACGGTTATGGGAGGCGAGGGTAAACCTTCGGTAATATGGGGTGGTTGTTGTGACTGCGGATGTTGTTGCTGGTCTCCAATACTGCTAACTGTTTCATTTAGTTGTGTGCTGCCCGAAGCAGGTCCAGCCGATGTGGTTGAGGTGGAACTGCCCGATGACGAGGAAGGTGTTGAACCATTAGCACCGTTAGCCACGGCTGAACCATTAATCAATTGATGTTGATGTTGCAGCATTTGAGCATTCTGGGCGAAATTCTCGGCCGATGAGGGCGAGTGCCATTCGGAGGCGGCCGCTGCATTGGTGGCTGAGTGGAACATAGCATGTGGATTGTAATACATTTGATGATGGGCGGCATGAGGAGAATCCATATCACCTAGATATTGATGATTTGGCGGTGTATGATAGTTGGCGGTCCATTGCCAAGGTTGGCCGGCTGAGTAGGCCAAATTAGCAGCACTGTGTTTTTGGGGATAGGACAGGGTATTGTAATATGATACCATTTTGTTTGTTTTTTTTTTTTATTTAAAGGGGAACTTCACAAAATTCTTTTTTTTATAATTTGAGGTTAGATACGATTTTTATAAAATCGTTCGTTTTTTATATTATTTAAAATAACACTGGCTTAAATTTTCTATGATATTTTAAATTATTTTGCAATAATTTTATTTAATTATTTTGTATAGTTTATGTTTAACATTTTCTTGTTTATTTAATTATTAAAAAAAGAAACTTGCGTATATTTTTGTTTTTGCACGCGTTGTTGTCTTATTTTTTTCTACTTTTATGTTTCTTTTATTACTGCCGTTATATTGTTGACAATTACTTAATGACAGATCAATATTGTTGATTGATGATTGTTGATTATTGCACTCACACTTTAGTTAATGTACTCATTCACTCTCTTTAAAACAGTTTCGGCTGTTAAAATTATGTTAATCCACTTTGTTGTTGTTTGTAATTTGTTTTTACTTAATCCCATTTAGTTTTTCTCTTAGTAAGAGTTTTTTTATATGAATTATATTTCAATTGAGTTAGTTTACAAGGGTTTTAAATATTATCTGTAATATGTTTATAATGATTGCGACAATTCGATTGTTAGGCCTCAAGTGATTTTTGTTTTATATTTTGTTGAGGGCAATTTGCTTAATTATGCTTTATTTTATATGTGGAATATATTTCTTTATAACATCAAGCGTTAGAGTTTTATTTAGTATACCGTCGTAATTAAATAAATTGTATGAAATAAAAGCGTTAAAAATGACGACTACGACGACGACGTTAGCGGCCTCACTTGTTTGCGTATCATAAAATACTGAATTGAAGAAATTGTTTACAAAATGTTGCTGTCTGTTGTGACGACGATGAAGTTTATTTGTGTGTACTAAACCGATAGCCGTCTACCGTTGTTAGCTTTAGCGTTCTGACTGAAAATGTTGCGCTGATAAAAACTCGTAAACTGATATTAAACAAAACGAATACAAAAAAATTCAAACAGAAAAAAACAATACTTAGGTAGTCAGTCGTATAGCTACAAAAAACACCCACTTATCTTTTTTTGCTGTTATAAGATAAAAAGAAACAGGTAAAAAGAAAATTCCATAAGGCCTTCTCTTTCCCTCTTAACTATGTTTAAAAAAACGTGTGTTTATCTGCTAAAATTTAACCCTCTAGCTTAAAACCCCGCCTTTATAGTTGAGTGTTATAAATTCAAGATGGCCTTTGTTGTGTGTGCTCTCTCTTTTCCTCTTCCTTTAAAAACGGAAACTCTTTATCTTACCCATACTATCATGGTGTATAACATACATTCGTGTTGTCAACTCCTCCCCTTATTTAGTTTTTTCTTTTTTTGGGTTTAATCTAATGGGGGTTTTAGAAAAGTCCCAAATGGGCATTAAATGGTTGATTTTGTTAATACACCTTAGTATTTAGGTAAGTTTTATTTACAATTAGTTTAATAACAGGTAGAAAAGAAAATACAACTTAAACCCAAAATAGGCGTGCCGTGCCTGGCATGTTTTAGTCAAACATTTTAAATTAGAGTGTAGTTTTAAGTTTATTTCATTGTTTTCATTTATTGTATAGAGTTTTTTCTGTGTTTTTGTTGGTACTTGGTAATTATTTACTAGGACATTATGTAATTAAAGGTCATAAAAGTGTGCATGCGCGCGCGTTATTTTCTACACGCTATTTACATATTTTACTTATGAATACATACATATTCATATGTACATGCATACAGTGTCTGATAAAACATTTTATGCCACAAACGTTTTAAGAATTTATCAATAAAACTATTTGAACAGACTTTAAATTTCAAATAAGTAAATTGAAAAAAGTCGCAAAAATATCACTGGCCTTGTTTAAAAGTTACACGAAATTTAATACACAGAAAAAATATATTTTTGAACAGTTTTAATTTTACTATTTATCAAGTATTCAATTATATATTTCGTAATCGAATCAAATGTTAACTCAATTAGCTCTAAAGTATTGAACATTTTGTTGGAATTTGATTATTATGTTTTAAACTTGAAAAAATAAATATTATTCAAACATAAAACATGTAGCTTGAATTTGTTTCCTTTTTACTGGAGAATACTATTGACACTGGGTCCAAGGTTTGAATTACACTTATTTTCAAATTGAAATCCAGTAATAATGCTTATTGGGAATTTACTCATAAACAAAATTTTCTAATAATAATTTCTACCAAATTTTTTAGTATTTAATTACGAAACCAGTTGAATATCTGAAAAATATTTGGATTGGAACAGTTTTTTTTTAAATATTTTCTGCACACAGAAATTATTTTATTTTATTATTACAACAACAAAATACATTGAATAGCATGTATTTTGTTGTTGCAAGAGTTAGGTTTTTGACAATTACGTCTCGTCTCTATGTTACCCTATGGAAAAACTATTTTCTAAACAGTTTCAATTTAAATATTTATCAATTATTTCATAATTTAATCAAGCATTCAGTGCTTTAAATCAAAAATGGTAGGAATGTAAGAAAATATACATTGTTTACAAATAAAGCTTGAGTGTCTGTAATTCTCATTCACTCTATAGTTTTATTTGTATAATATCTTTAGCTTTTCTAAAGTCTTTTGGGAAAAGGTTTCCTGACGATCTGACCTCAAAAATTAATTTCAACGAATTTATCAATTATTAAATAGGGAATAAAAACTTAATTTTACTAAAAAATATATTTTGTATTCCCAAAAATAACTTTTTAATACAAATTTCTAATATTTTCTTCTAAATTTTGAGTGTTGAATTTGATAATTGAATATAAAATTTTCGTTATTGGTTGAACTTTATTAAAAAAAAGTTATTGAAAATAAATTTTTCATAATGGAAGATACAAACAAAAACTAAAATCTGATTTCAATAACGAAAACTGCGTTTTCAATAACCTTTTTTATTGCAGTTCAACCAACAACGAAAATTGTCAATTATCAAATTCAAGACTCAAAATTTTGCAGAAAGTTTGGATTTTAAGCACATAAATACTAATCCAATTATAAAATAATTGAAACTAGTGATGTAAAAGGTCGATACTTTTCAATACTCCATACAACTCAATAATTAAAAATTAAAAAAAGTATTAACTTAATTTTTAACGTTTTTTTTTTTTAATTAAAAAATATAAACAACATCAATTAAAGCAAACAAAAAAAAAAAAAAAACATAAATTTGTCAACTATTTGCAAAATCGCACGTTTTTGGAATCACTCGATTTATAGAACAGGTGTAAATCAATTATTCCCCCCTGTTCTTTAAATCGAATTGTTTATAAACGAATTCACATATTTTGTTATTCAGTAAATCGAATCCACATGATTTACTTTATTTACTTTCGAGTAAAATAATCTGTTTCAATGTACAAAATCGTGCGATAACAGAAAATAAATTATTCGACAATCTCTAATTTTTAAAATCACTCGATTTACATAACAGGTGGAATATTGTCATTTTTAATCGAGTACTCAAAAACAGTAGCTATTGAGTACTCAATAGCAAAATACTCAATACTTTTACATGACTAATTGTAACATAATAACCCCCCAGTTCAGGCCCTTAATCTTCTGAATTCGATAATATTTGGTGTACATATTTTCCATGGCCATACAGTTCTTCACAATTTCGAAATTCGCTTTAGTTTGGTTTTTATATATGTAGGTTCAAAGTTTATATTTTTTAAAAGATGCGTGCAAAATGCCTAAACTAAAACTGTTAATAACTTTACAACTGTTAGGCCCATTATTACAACTTGCCAATAGTTAAAGTTATGATGTTATCGGACAGATAATAAGTATTTGGATATTATAAGTTAACTTTAAGCTAAATGTGACCGATAAGCTAAAGGGAAGATCATCTTGCCTTTAAATTTTATAGTGAGGTTTCTGGAAGATATGGCAACTTCATGAAAAATAAACAAATTTATATTTTGTTTTGATAATTAATATTTAGTACCGAAAGAATATTTTTAAAATGTATTTGTTTGCTGTGAGTTAACAAATAAAAGTATATCGTTGCCACTATGTACAACTAATTTTCAAAAGTAATCGCTGTTTTCTCTGGTACTGCCATATTATCGAAAAGAATTATTTTATTTTAGAAGGAAGTTGTAATAACGAAACATTTTAAAGGTCACTTTATTCCTCACTTTAATTAAAGTTACCTTTTACTATTACGAACATTAAAGGTAAGTTGTAATAATGGCCCTTAGTCTGATGTTATTATTTTAAAAATAATGAACAAGGTTATCCTTAAAAAGGTATCTTCCATTTTTCCAAAATGATCCTTAAACATGAGCCATTGCACGATTAAAAACATTCTATATAAAATTTAGAATGGGATCATGGGGGGTTCTCCAGATAATTGCAATTTAGAGATATATTTGATGGTATTTACGTTTGTTTTGATGAGAAATTAGTAATGGAGTTCTAGATAAAGTTGTTTGTAACCAATTAATTTTCTGAGACAATGAATAAACCAAAATAATAAAGTTTTTTCTCAGAAATTATACAAATTTCCATGTAGGGGAAAAAAAATATATATAAGACAGTTATTAAGATTTATAGGAAACTTGATTGAATTTGTAATAGTGTATACCTTTTCGTTTGGATGCAGCAAATACAAGGAAGAAAAATTCAATAGACCACAAACGAAAACAACAATATATCCCAATATTCACCACATTCAGCTTGTGCATATAAAGTAACGGCAGGGAAAACTGTGACCATCACAAATAAGTATCAATGTGAAAGCCAGATAAAATGTTTTTGTGTATATTTTTATTATTAATTGACCAAGTTTTATAAACTTAGTCTTATATTAAAAAGTTTTTAATTTTAATGTGTTAGTCAAAAAACAATAGTGGAGTTTACAATTTTGTGCAAATGGTCTTGCATTATTGTATATGCATTGCATTTTTACTTTACACTAACAAACATAGAAATACACCATTGCATTCATTTAAAATACAAATGTACAAGATTATGAACACCGCTAATATGATTAGGGAGATAATTAGTATGATTAGGGTTCATGGACTTAATTTTTGTATTTTGTTTTCAAAAAATAGTTTATACTACCGGGAAAAACATGCCAACAATTGAAAATGGTATTCTAGGATGCTTATTTTCTAATAAATATTTACTTAAGAAGGATATTTTTATACAATATATATCTACTACTAGCTTGACCCGGTGCGCTTCGCTACCCCTGTCGTAGTCTATGTTGGAAATTTCAATAAAATCGTTTCGGCCGTTTAGTATTTATTGTTTAAGAAGTAAAGGTACCAATTTTACCGGTTTTCCCCTGTTTACCCCTTTCTGGTCCAAGTATTGAAAAAAGTTAGAGCCTATTGACGCTTCCAAGTAAGGATCTATCTACGTTCCAAATTCCAATAAAATCGATTCAGCCGTTTAGGCGTGATGCTCAAACAAACAAACAAACAAACTTACAAAGACATTTATATATTTATATAGATATAGATAATAGAGTTGCATATAATTTATCATATCTTAATATTACTTGTATCATTCATTATCATTTTCTATAAATTATATGTAACAATTTCGTATATATGTATGTATGTTTAACTATACTGAGTACAAGGTGTATTAATATTTTGAAGTTACGAACACAACTGAATATAATTTGTTTGTTTATGTTGTGTTTTCAATTGTCAAACTTTCCTCATATTTTTTTGTTGACATTAAAAAAAATTATTTTAAATTTAAAATATTAAAAAAAATTTTAAATTGAATACACAAATACCTGATTCAATTAAGACATAATTGAAACCATTTGAATAGCTGATAAATATTTGAATTTAAACAATTTAACCCCTTTCACATTAGGCAATTAGTTCAATCGGGTTAAGGAGACAATTTTTTTTCCTCTTTGAGTACAGACAGGAAAGTTGGTTTGTTCTTTCATTCTTATGTAAATATATCTTATATGGTTTTAATCGACACTGTATAACATAAATTTTTTATTGTTTTTGTTTTTTAGTTATTTGAAAGTTAATTACAATTCAACATATTTTTCATGTTTTATGAAATTTTATTACTGTGGCGCATTAGTAATTGCAATATATTGCTCTGCTTATTCCTTACATTTACAAATGATATAGAAGTTTTTGTGTGTGTGTTTTAGCAAAATTAACTAAATTAGAAATAATAATGGGGCTGGGTTGTGCATAAATTCTATTTTACTAAAGGTTTATATTATTATTAATAATAAGGTTGGTGGCTTGAAAACTTGTTTAAGAGACCAAAAAAAAAAAAAACACAGTTTATTCGGAATTAATATTTAAGTTCTATCTGTCCTAGTTTCTTCTTTATAAGGATTTTTCTAATTCCTGACAATATCTTTAAACAGCTTATTTCAAATTTAAACTTTCTATTCATATTACATATTATTTAACATTTTCCAAACGACTTTTTTGACAACAACTTTGCTATTTACATCTTCAAGCACACATATCGTTGCCTTAATATAGAAAGGACCTAACTCGTTTTTTTTAAGTCAAGATTTTTTGGCCAAATATGATATATGAGCGTACCATTTATCGAAATATTCGAAAATCTGGGCTTACAAAAATAAAACATTAAGGTAACGATATTTTTTTTAAATTGCTTAAAATCACAAACCAATGTTGATTATTATATGAAATAAGTCGGTTAGATTGTAAAACATAGTAAAATATAGGATAGAACTAGACATTAACAAAAATATGACTGTTGTTCAACAACATTTGCCTCTCATTGAATTATAAGCCAATATTGTCGCAGAAGGGAATCGATTTTAACGGACGGATCCTTTTTCTTAATCCTTATTTATCAGAGTTCTGTTCGGGCAACGTTCCGCACTTCGCCCTTTTCACGGTCGCCATTATCGTCTTACCGAGAGGACTATTCGAAGTTTGGTGCATAAATTTGAGTCCACTGGTTTAGTAAACAATGAACGAAACGCAAGATCTGCCGAAAACATCGCCGCTGTCCGCGAGAGTGTGTAGGAGAATCCGAATCAGACGAGCAGTTGGAAACTGAAAAAACATTTTCCTGGTACGTCAACAAACAAAATTGTCGTATCCACTGTCGAAGTCACTGTTTGGTGTGAATTTTGGGCTGGCTCTGTGATCGGTCCATATTTCTTTGAGAACGACGTTGGCCAGGCCATCAACGTCAACCGTGAGCGCTATAGGTCGATGATTACCAACTACGTGGCACACATTGGACATTCGAATCGAGCGATTTTAGGGCATCATCGTTATCTCGCGTGGAGTTTGATCGTGCGATTTGATCACGTTATACTTCTTCTTGTGAGGTTTTCTTAAGTTTTCAAACCAAATTCAGCGTAGCAGCGGCGATCATTTGCACGATGACATATTTCATAAATATATTTCAATCGATAGTACTTTTAAACGAATAAAAAATGTCAATGATAACACACACACACTTTGTTTTATTTAAATTTTAAAATAGGAAGCGCTTAATGAATTGCCCTTCACTACTCGTTACTTTTGAACAACCCACCGATTTCTGGTCGATTTGTGAGTCAATCGCCCAACGTATTACAGGAAAAATTCGTACAGTTCCTTTTATGAAATTAACTCACATATGAAGTTTCCCTATTCTGCTACAACAGCAAAAAGACCAAAATCAATCCACAATCTTCTTCTCCGTTACTTATTTTCCTAGTACCAATACAATGCTGGGTTAACTAACAAATAAAAAACAAAATACTTGTGTTTTTGTATCTGAATCTGAAATGTCGCTAATTGTAAATCTGAATAAATAATTATTTGTAAGGCATTAAATTTCCTAAATGATTCCATTAACCATGTTCAAGCTATATATAGTGTGTTTCTTTGACATGAGAGTTTCCGATCTATGTCTATTTATCAATGATTTTAACTGTAAATATTATAACAACATTTATTTTTTGTAGTGAAATTTTATATAAAACATATCCTAATTTTAATAATAACATCAAACTTCAAGAAAAATATTTTTGCAAAAAAGTCGTATTTAATTAATTTGGTTTATGAACTTTTTGTTGTGTTGTGTTATTTTAATATTAAAATATATTTATTTATGACACGGATTTATGATTTTCCCTAATTTAAATAATAAAATTGCACATTAATTCTCATTTCAATAAAGTTATTCGCTTAGTGTTCAAATGTACTAATTCCATATTTTATTCAAATTTGTATTTAAATAAAAAAAGTATAGAACAAGTAAGAAAGTATGGTCGGTCAAGTCCGACCTTATAATACCCCACACTAAGTAAATTAGCAAAATCATTATTCTTTCAAAATTTCAATAATTTATATTCGTGAGTGATTTTCGGAAGTGGGCCTTATATGGGAGCTATGAAAAATTATGAACCGATCACCATGAAATTTGGTCATGTAATTAATGTCTATATGAAAGTTATTTTTGTTGCATTTTATGTGTATACAAACATTTTAAGGAGAGTTATGCTCGTTAAAGTGATTATCGGAAGCATATCTTATATGGGAGCTATGACTAATTATGAACCGATCATAACAAAATTTGGTGACATGAATTCGGTATATATAAAATTTATTTGGAGAAAAACTTGTGTAGATACCTATATAAATTAAACATTTATGACCGATAAAGTCCAATTTCGGGAGGACATTTGTATGGGGGCTAGGTGAAATAATGGGCCGATTTCAGTCAGTTTCAGTAGGCTTCGTCCTTGGGCCAAACAAATTATATGTACCAAATTTTATCGAAATATCTTCAACATTGCGACCTGTACACTGCGCACAAGGTTTACATGGACAACCAGCCAGACGGACGGACATCGTTTAATCGACTCAGAAATATTTTTGGGCGTTACAAACATCTGCACAAATCCATTATACCCTCCCACTATGGTGGTGTAGGGTATAATAAATATAAATAAAAAGTTAAAGTAAATTTTATAAAACAGCTCCAATTTTGTGTTAATTATTAGTTTATTCATTTATTTTAACTAAAAATAAGGACTGAGATCGTAAAATTCTTAACACACGCTTTCCATTAAAACTTTTAACCCAAGTATCATTTGTTTTTTTTTATCAAGTTGCCTTTGTGAAGCATGTCAGTTATTATGTTCATTTGTTGTTAATCTGATTCAAATGAGTGACCAGAAAAAAGTGCGTACTAAAATTATTAAATATTTTTAACAAAACTTAACTTGGTCCTACAAAAAGTTGGCCAAACAATCAAAGTTCTGCTATCAAACTTTTTCCAATGTTATTAAAAAGTGCCGGGAGAACTTGTCCGTTGAAATAAAACCTGGTTCAGGTAGAAGGAATGGTCCACATGATGTTTCTAAAGCCAAAAAAATAAAAAGCATTTCCAAAGGAGCTCGCAACACCTCCGGTTGGAAAGCAGGTCGGTTAGGTCAGTACTCGAACTATTTGGTACGAAAAGTTAAAGCCAATGCAGGTTTAAAAGCATACAAGGCTCAAAAATTCCTGACAGGAACTCTGCAAAAATTTAGAGGCCAAAGACAGAGCACGGAAATTTAATTAAAATTTTGTACAAAAAATATACCTGCTGCATAATGGATCACAAAATGTACGTAAGGAAAATTTTTCGCAGCTTCTGGCTCAATTTTTTTATGTTGCAGATGCTCGAGGGAATGTTAAAGAAAAGTTATGACCCAATAGCAGATAAAATTTCCCAAAAAGTTCTTGGTATGGCAAGCACTAGCAGTTGTGGCAAAAAAGCCAAACATTTGTTACAAAGGGCTCTATAAATACCGAAATTAACATCAAGGAATGTTTACAAAAAAGGATGTGTCCATTCATAAGACTTCTTAATGTGTCCACTTATTTTTGGCCTGATTTGGCATCTGTTACTATGGTAAGAAAGGTCTTGAGTGGTACAAGAACAGTAATGTGGTATTAGTACCAAGAGAGGCAATTTCTCCACACTGCCTGGAGCTGAGTCCAGTGGAGAGATATTGGAATCTTGTTAAAAGAGAATTGAAGAGAATTTTTCCAAAAGTGTGGTAGATTTTAAACGGAGATGGACAACCTGTTCGAACAAAGTGACATAAAGGACTATAAAAACCATAATGGAAGGGTTTTCGAAAAAGGTTCAAAACTGTATCATTAGTGATTAGAACTACAAAAATATATTTTTTTGTAAATTGTAACAATAATTTCAATCAAATAAAAAAAGATTCAAAACGGTTTCAGTGGTTTCATTTTTATTAACATATATATATGTATGTTAAAAATATTATGATATTAACAACTTTAATCCATAACTTTTTAGGTAAAATGTGTAACAATAGAGCTTTTATATCGAATGTTAAATTTATTGTACTTA
The DNA here is from genome assembly GCA_942486065.2 of Calliphora vomitoria. Taxonomy (NCBI): domain Eukaryota; kingdom Metazoa; phylum Arthropoda; class Insecta; order Diptera; family Calliphoridae; genus Calliphora; species Calliphora vomitoria. Next base: position 106,812,523 of record OW818030.2, on the reverse strand, counting down.
AAATAATAAAAAAACTATACTGGAAAATGTGTTAAGTCCATTAAGAAAAGAAAATGAATATGAAAATGTGATGTGATGTGTGTATTTTCCCACAAAAAACTTTGCAAAATACGAGTGATTATAATACTTAATGTTTTATAATCTCTCCCGTATTATTTAAAATATGACTTAACACTAAGCTTTTCATGAAATAATGTTTACTCTAATAAATTGACAAACAGGTTATTTAAAAAAACATATATGTATGTATAAAGATAACGTAATATTTGGTAGTAATACTCCAATTTGCATTTCAATTATTTTATTTATTTATGTTTATTTCTTTAAAATTTTATAACAAGTTTTTATTTATTTATTTATTTTTAACTTTATAAAAGGTTTATAAAACTAAATTTCCATATAAAATATGTTTTATAAAACTGTAATAAATTTAAAAATTGTGTATAAATAAGGCCTTTCGGCTTAGATTAAATATAAAAAAGGAAACAAGCGTAACCACTAAAAAAAATATTCTTTTCTTTCTTTTCTTTGTTTATGTGAATAAAATCAAGCTTTAAGTTTGAATAAATCAATCTTATATATGTAATTTTAAAAAAAATTTAAGAAGTTGTGACTCAAGAGCATTTTTTTACTGTACAGGGTTTCCAATGCGAAATTTCAAAATTACGATAATTCGTCAAATATGCCAATAAGTATTAAGCCAAACATTTATTCTAATCCAACCTATAAATGTTTCAAATACCTCACTTCACCATTTCAAATTCAAATTGAGAAAATCTAAATTTATAATGAGAAAAAACAAGGACCTGATCATAGAGAAAATATATATAGAGCGGAAACTACAAAAATACTGAAAAAAGTTACACATACGAGTGTTGTTTTTGTTTTCACATAGTTTTTTTACTAATACATTCTCACCACTTAGGTTTTTGACAACTGAGTTAGGTCTTTGACAGGAGAGTTTCCGCTCTATGTATATTTTTTCTATGATCATTATAAATTTTGATTTTCTCAATTTCAATTTGAAATGGTGAAGTGAGGTATATTTTCTCTATGGACTTGATTATGAAACACGAAAGGAAAAACCATAGAGAAACATAGAGCGGAAACTAGAAAAAAAACTCAAACAAAAAAATGACTCAAAAATGTTACACATACGAGTGTTGCTTTTGTTTTCACATAGTTTTTTTACTAATATATTCTCACCACTTAGGTTTTTGACAACTGAGTTAGGTCTTTGACAAGAGAGTTTCATATCAATGTGTATTTATCTATGGGACAAACTATTTTAAAATTTTTGTATGAAAATCACTCAGTTTTTAAATAATTTTTGAGCATTTTTCATCGTGTTTCCGAATCAGCCCCAAATTGAAATTAAGAATCCAAATTCATATTGAGAAAATAAAAATTAAGGATGAGAAAACCTTTTATATTGAGAAAATACAAAGTGAAATTAAGAAATCCATATTAATATTGAAAAAATACAAATTGAAATTAAGAATAGCAAATAATATTAAGAAAAAATTAATTTGAAATTAAGAAATTCAATGAATTTTGAGAAAACCCCAATTGAAATTGAGAAATCGAAATCAATATTGAGAAAATAAAGGGCCTTCCATTAAGCGCTTCCTATGTTTTAATTTAAGTAAAACTAAATGTATGTGAGATATCTTCTACATGTTTTATTAGATAGAAAGATCTATCAATGCCATTATGTATGGAATATAACATCGTGCAAATATTCGCCGCGGAAATGTCCAATTTTCCATGATTTGGGCTTATACATCGGGCTGAATTTAATCGATGTTAGATTTGAGGGCCGCTGTGGTTTGTGGCTTGTCCGCATAGACCAGCGATTTAAGAAAAAGTCTAAAAGGGTCAAATCGCACGATTTCGAAGATGACCATAACCTCAAATCGCTCGTGCAAAATGTCATGACGAGCTGTGTGGCACGTAGTCGTTCGTGTCCATATCATTCAATTCAGGCTAAAAGATCGATCATCAACCTATAACGCTCTCTGTTGACGGTGATCCCCTGCCCAACGTCGTTCTCAAAGAAATATGGACCACACCAAACAGTGGCTTTTTCGGGATACATTAGACGCCCATGGATCTCATATGGATTGGTATCGTCCCAAATTCCATAATTTTGTTTGTTGACGTACCAGAACACGTACGAACAGAACACAAATTTTGTCATTTGCACGTATTGTTAAAAGCTATATCTGTCTATGGTGATTTGGCAAAACAAAATGAATAAATGGCAGCCAATTTGACAGATGCATCTTTAACAATATGGCCGCTATCAACTGTCAATATTCGGAAGTCTCTTTTGGAAGATGTTGAAAAAACCGAAATTAATACATATTAAGAAATTTTCTATTAAGTTTAAAAAAAGCATAAACTCAGGTAATTCACTCTGCACTCTAGTAAAAAATGTTAACTGTTTAAAACATAGAGCGAAAACTAGAAAAAAACTCAAACAAATAAATTACTCAAAAAAGTTACACATACGAGTGTTGTTTTTGTTTTCACATAGTTTTTTTTTACTAATACATTCGCACCACTTAGGTTTTTGACAACTAAGTTAGGTCTTTGACAGGAGAGTTTCCGCTCTATGTATATTTCTCTATGGTTTTTGTTTTCACATAGTTTTTTCTACTAAAACATTCTCACTACTTAGGTTTCTGACATTTGAGTTAGGTCTTTGACATGTCTATTCTCTATGGTTTAAAATACAGAAGGTCTGTTTATTTACTTTACTTGCAACGAGAGAATCAAAATTTACAAAATTAGTCTCTTAAATTCTCAAAAATAGTAAAAAGTAAATGAACGCTTTTCCAGTAACAATTGGATCCAATTTGGTCCCAATATCTTACAATTCTTGGTGGCCTGTACTGGGTCCTAAATTTATACACACAATTTTCTTATTTTATTCCTTTTAAAATGTATAAATACTCACATTTTCTTCAATTTTATTGAAAATTCTTTTTTTTTACATCTTTTCACCACAAAAATAAAATTGTAAATAAATAAACAATAACACAAAACATATGAAATATAAGCTGCTAACTATTACGAGTTCAAAATAGAACTTGTAATAGTTTGCAACGATAGAACACTCTTTAAAATTTATACGCTCTTGATTTTTTCTCTACTTGCAAGTTTTTTGCGTTAATGAACGCTTTTCCAGTAACAATTGTTACTAACTAGTAACAACTTTTAGTTATTGAACAGAGCTAGAGTAAATCGTTGACAAAATTATTTGTTAAATTAATTAAATTGTAAATAAACAATATAAAAATAAAAATCTTAATTTCATTATTTTAAAAATACCACGAGCTTGCTGAAACTTTCTGGGCCAAAATCAGCGCAAAAAAATAACTGTCCAGGACGTCTGAACCTACTCCTTATTATATTAAGAGAATACATGTTTCCTCCATACGACTCATGAATGAATGAAATCTGTCCATAGTTAATAGAAACAAGTTCAAATACCCCTAAGTTAATCTCATCTCTGTAATCATCCGAAATACATATGTACAATTATCACGAGAATCCTGTCCGCAATTCAAAGGCTGGAAAAATTATCACATAAATGAATTTTTTGTAACTAAAAAAATATTTGTATTTTTCAATATATTGAATTAATTGGTCAATTCACAAAGTCTCCTATCGTGTCATATTGTCATAATGTCCTAATATTTCACGAACTGGCGGCTCGGCTTAACCGACTCTTAGGGGTTCGGCGTAGATCTCTGCTGGTTGGATACGATAACACAATAAACATAGCATACAGAGTAATATTATTTAGGAAATTTTTTGATTGAAAGGCAATAACAACATTTTCAAACCATTGTGAAATATTAGAACATTATAACAATATAACATGATAGGACCCCTGTGAATTGACCAATTAATTAGCATTACTTTATAATAATATTCTAATGTTAACTTCAGAGTTTAAATAATCTACACTCTGAAGTAGAAATTTTTCGACTCTGGAGTGGAATAAAAAGAGATAGCCAAATTTGAAATCAAATAAATACAAAAGAGAAAGAAATATAATTTGATGCAGAATGGAGTACTCCATCATTGTAAACGTAGCTTTATGAATGAATGAAATCTATCCATAAATAAAATAAACTGTCCAAACACTCCTAAGTTTACATGCTGTTCGCAATACAAACCCTTCGCTTTTTTCATCTCTGTTAAATCTATTTTCATTATTATTTCCACAAATAAATATTTCCGAAATACATTTGAAACGAATTCGTTTGTAGACGAATCAATCATAAATTTGATAAAAACTTTAATTAATTTGGATTGCTCAATTTTAATTTTTCTCTCTTAATATTTATTTGCTTTTCTGAATTTGAGTCTGTTATTTCTCAATATTAATTTGGATTTCTTGACTTCAATTTTGATTTTCTGGAATCTAATCATCTTTCAAATCCATTAAATAACAGAAAATTAGTATCGTTTTCAATTTGGCATATACACAAGATGTCCTATTTCAGAGACTTGTGGCCCCATCATTTTAAATATAAACACAAATATACTGCTTCTATACCAATGCGAAGTTTCATTAAAGACTAATATACCAACGTTTAAAAATTACAGATTAATTTTGAAACTTCAAAATCGTTAAATATTAACCCCCATATGCATAAACAATTTTTAAATTTATAAAAGGTTTATAAAACAAAATTTTCATACAAAATTTGTTTTATAAACCTTTGATAAATTTAAAAATTGTTTATGCATATGGGGGTAAAATTTTAAACTAATAACAGTCGAAAGGGTTTATTCCAAACTGAAAACTCTTATAAGAGAATAGCCGACCTTTGAACTTACAGTACAACAACTCCATTTTCTCAATTCTCAAAACTTAAATTTCTATTTATTTTCAACTTTTCGGCATTTTAAAATAATTTCTTTCAAAATGTGTTAAATAGTTTATAAAATTCAATGAAATTAATTTCCAAGAAATTCAAAAACTAAAAATAAGTGTGACATGCTCAGAAAATTCTTGTTGTACTTCTAAATACATTATATATCTTTGCTCTTAATGACTTCTAAGTAACTCGTCCTTGCAAACCTCTAAAAGTTGCATGACTTAAGTAAGGCCTTTAGAAAGATAGTTAGACGGACAGACAGACAGAAATCCTTTATCCAAGTACTAGTACGGTAGTCAGTTTTAACTTCAGAAAAACATTTGGCACGGTTTATGGTGTAACGGCGTAATTAAGCAGAATTTTGGCGGGTTTTGTTTGTAAATTTTCAACAGAGTTTTTTGTTTTGCCTGCTGCTATATGCGAGCAGTATAAATGGAAATTAAATTTTCCCAATACACAAGAAACGAATGCAAGAACGTGCAACATGAATTTCCACAGACATTTTGTTTTGAGTTGGAAAACTATTACAGTACCTGGTTGAATGTACGTGCATTCTAATGACGGTGTGTTATTTATGACAAGAGAGGGCCTTTTGTTTAATGTCCTTTTATAGTGGACCATAAAACCGGCTGCTAATCCACCCTGACTAGTATTCTAGATCGCGTTCTCAATTTCGCGTTATTATTATGTGTTGTTCTTTTTGTGTTTTGTTTTACAAACCCTCATAAATATTTTTGTAGTTTGGCTTTTTCTCTCGTTACAATTCAAAGATCAGTATTTTCATTTACTTTAAAAGGGGTTTTTTCTCTGTCATTATTATTTTTATCACTACTACTACTTAGTAGAGCATTAAACTTAGTCTCTTACTAAGCTCATACTTACCTAACCTAAGTACTTGGTTACATACATACTTGGTATAAATATTGTTGTGTAGCACTATTATATTTTTATTACCATTCTATAATTAGTGGAATTGTCCTTCTTATTATTATGTTGGGCTTAACAATAATATTGTTAGTAAACAATGCCCCTAGTTTAGAGAATAATGCTGACCATTTTCTTAAGCGTTAGTTGATCCTAATGATTTGTTTTGCATTGAATTTAATTTGAATTTCTGTCTGGTTAGTCAATGGATGTTTGTATTTTAAACAAATTCATTGTTAATTTAGTAGTTTAATATATAATAATGGGTTAAATACACACGAATACATACAAATAAATATGAATTAAAAATGAACATATATATACTCGTATCTTTGGTTGGATTAAATTTCATTAAAATTTTGTAAATTTCATCGGTTATAATATAAAACAAGTAAGAAAGTATAGCAGTTCAAGCCCGACCATATAATACCCTACACCGAGTATATGCGCAAATTATGGACCGATCGGAAACGATGTTAGTAGCATGATTTCTGAGGATATAAAACTTATTAGAGATAAAAACATAAATATTGACTATTTCAGTAAAGTTTAAATTCGTTTAAAAATTAATTAAAGAATGCATCATTGCAACTTATAACCAAATTAAGTAGTTTAAAATAAAGATACACCCCCATATTCATAAACTATTTTTAAATTTATTAAAGGTTTATAAAACAAAATGTCCATACAAAATTTGATTTATAAAACTTTAAAGCTATTTATGAATAAGGCCTATAAACTTTAAAAATTTATATTGTCAAAAATTTAAGAGTTTTTGACAATATACAATACTTATATAGTACAATATATGATCAGCATATTATCCTAAATCAGGCGCGGATCCAATTCAATAAAAAGAAATAACTTTTTTCTTTTTTATATTAAAACTTTTCGGTTTCACCCCCCTGGAGCAGCGCCTGATCCAGATCATTAATTCGGTTTACAAATAATAAGGGAATTTAATTTAAATCAAAGTAGTCCGTCCAGGTTCTTCCAAGGATTTCTTCCTTTGAAATCTACTTTACCACAGACCTGCCGTAAAGTTTATGGATACGATTGGACTTTCTTCCGATGTGTTACTAAGGTTATGCAAAAACTTTGTCAAAAACTTATGTATCATAATACAATTCCATCGTCTAAACAAACATTTTATTAGATTTTTAAACAAATGTTTTTTTGTTGGATTTACGCTAGGTATTCTTAACTAAAAAAAACTTTTTATTTCATATGTATCGGGTATGTAAACAACAAACATATAAATACAAATAAGGCAAACAATAAATGTGAAAAAATAGAAAAAAAAAAGATTTAAAAGCTCTAAGTCGCGACATTTTCCTGATGCTGAACTTGTCGCGTCAAGCTTATATATCATATACGTTGTATAATTTCTTTTAGAGCTTTTAGATAAAAGCATTTTAAATTAATACTTTATTTTCTTTTTTTTATATTGAAATATGTACTATAAAATTCATAAACATTTTTAATTAAAATTTTCGAACTTATATTCGAATTTTCGAATATAATATTGCATTGTCATCATTAATACTCACATTCCGTATATGATCTCGAAATTATTTGAAAGGTTTAAAAAAAATTAAAAATTGTGATATTATTCGAAAAATCTCTACATATTTATATTAATAGAATAGTGAAAGTATATATAATTGGAAAGACCTTGTTTGTACCATTTTAATACCGTTTAAAAATTTAAAACTCCAAAAATTAAGTTAGAGACATCCCCGAATGAGTAGAGACAATTCAAGGAGAAGAATTACTCAGCTCCCAATCAAAACTACGGGTAGTTGGGTAAAACTAGTATTGATCCAGCAAGATCAATGTTTCGGCACTCGGTCAACTATGGATGAAATCCGACAGGATAAATTATTTGGTTCTCAATATTGAAGATACCCTTCAATATTATAGCCAGGTAATTTTTTTTTAATATAATTTAATATTTAATCTAATAAAATCCAATCCGCTTGTAGAATGGTTTTTAAAAAGTTTCAAAAAATTAAGAGAGCATTCCGTATCTCATATAAACATAACATATGACCCTCTTGCTATGTTAAAGATCAAAAAACACTCTTTAATATGACACTGTTCCAAATGTAGGGTATTCAATTAATCGGGTTTCTGGTTTAATCGGATAATCGAGCAAATAATTAATCGGAGTTTAGATTTAATCGGTTAATAATCGGTTAATTTTAAATTATTCGATTAACCGAATAATTTTTATTTTAAATTGAAAATGGAACCACAAATTTTGTATACTTATTTAAGCATTTTATAAATAAAAACAACAAAATCATAAAAAACAAAGAAATCGTAACAATTCAACAAAAAAAAGTAATAACAAAAAAAATATGGTATCTGAGATCCTTTTTTATACACATGTGAGTTTCTTTAGGATTTTAGTGAGATCTTCTCTTAAAAAAGATTATAATTGAAATGTTTTCCTTTTGAACGATTTTTTGATTAGATTTAATAAAACTTGAGAAATCAAAAGTAAAGAATATCCAATTTCTATATAAAATTCTTAATTATACCATTGCACAGTGGAAAATTTTTGTCATTTTCGAATCAAAAATCTGTAACCTTTGAATGGGTGAGGATTTTTGTAAGATTTTTTTTCTTGAATATGTGAGACTTTAAGCTTTAATTTGCTTTTTTAATCATAAAAATCGAATCATAATAAAAAAAGTAATGAACGGTTAAAAATACATTTTTTATTTTTTTAGTTTTTGTATAAAAGTGATATGTTAAGACAAGTAAAAAAGTGTTTTTATGTACTTTTTTTATTAGTTTTAATAACAACTGATATTTGTTAACAGCCGTTTTTTTTTTTTTTTTTTTTTTTTGGAAAAATACTACCTTCGGCCCGTAGACTTTAAAGGCCCAATATTTACAAGGCCCAAGGTTGCATTTTTTGAAAAACATGTTCAGCTACAGTAGAGTTTAAATAAAACTCCATTAAAAAATGCTTTCGAAGTTTAAAGTTTAAAACCCTTTTCAAAGATTTTGAAACACCCGCAACATTTTGAATATTTAAAAAAAAAACTATTTTAGGGTATGCCGTAGTACTTTAGTACATCTAATTCACACATTTTTAGACCGATTTAAACATTTTAAACAATTATGGAGAGGCAAGGAATTAATCTTTCATAAAATGTATATTTAATTATTTAAGTTTTTATAAAAAGTTTAGCATTTTCTTTATTTTTTGTTTGTAATTTTTCAAATTCAACAATAGTTATTTGAATTTTTTTCTATGAAAACATACTTTTTGTGTACATTGCTTTAAAGACAAGTTTATAGCGAAAGATTTTCAAAAATGTTTTAAAAAAGTTCGAATAAATTAAAAACAGTCAAACATTTTTTTTAGTTTTTTGTATATTTTTTAGTTTATAGATAATAAGTTAAACTTTAATCCTATGTTAATACTAGATCGGCAGCAAACGGCGCCAACAGTTAAAATCCTAGTCAAATTTGCGTAGGTAAGCCAAAAAACATTATAAATTTCAAATCTGCTAACAATATATACAAAACTCATAACGAAAATAGAATCTGGACAAGATACCCTCTCCAACAAGCTAAAACAATCCTAAAACAAATAATTATAAATATTAAAACTATGCCCTTGAATATGGTATAATTTTAACTCCCCAAATCTTTAAAGTAGAAAGTAGTGTGTTCTGTCGCCATTTTCTAATACTTCTGTTGACATAATAACTATAATTTCTGCAAATAATTATTGCTTGACATCTTAGCTTTACGATAGAATTTGTTTTATGATTAATTTCAAACATTTGCAAAAATCAATTATGAGATGCATACACCTTATATTATCCACTGTGCATTAGAGTCCTTTTTGGAGTTTTAAGATTGGGAATACTTTTAGTAGTTTCCGATAAAAGTCTAGTTTCAGTTATGTCTTTAGTTTCATCTATTATCATGTCGTCCTCCGACTCATTAGGACAAAGTTAATCATAGTACATTCTAGAAAATGGTTTATTTACAAATTCTTTACTTTCAATTTTTGTGCTATACTTCTAGAAAACCACAAATTACACAGATATGAATCGTCTGGTTCCAGTAATATGGCATTAGAAAACAAACAAAAGAAAATGTCAAACTTGTTGCCTACTGAAAATTGTATTTTTTCTTTCACTCTGAAAACCACTTTTCAAAGGTTCGATATTACTTTTTTGAGAACTGTCATTTGTTTCATATCTGTAATAAGCTGTGTGGAAAACTATTGCTAGAAGTTAATGTTCATGAGTTAAGAAATAAAATGTGTGTGTGCTTAAAATTATATCGACACAAATTAATTATTTATTAATTTATTTGTTATTTGAAAATCGGCAATTTTAAATTATTCGAACAGTTAACCGACCAAAATTAATCGGTTAACCGATTAACGGTTATTCAATTGAATAACCTATCCAAATGTGATTCGTAAAATATAAAGGCAGCTTTAGTACTTTTTTACACAAAATTTTTCATTTAAGCAAATCCCCATTTTGTGCTTAATGTTCACATGTTCCGTCTAAATACGTTTTAAATACGATTTGAGTTATGACTTAAAATTGTCAGTAAGAAAATATAGTAGGTCAAGCCCGACCATATGAGAAGACGACCACAACGAGAAGATGATTATAAACAATTTTCTTTTAAAATATATTGGGAGCAATGACTAATTATGGACCGATAGCCATACAATTAGGTAGTATGTCTTCTGTATATATGAAACTTATTTGTGTTGAATTTTATTTGGATACCAACATTTTTAAGAAATCTTTACGCCTTATATGCTTTTATAAAGCTTTTGCTAAATTTTTTCAAAACTAATCCTGAGCACTTTACAAACATGACCACAAACCCCACTATGGTAGTGTAGGGCATAAAAAAATTACATCGATTATACAACAAAATTTTAATTTATATATTCAGAAAAAAGTTCAATTAAGGCTTTAAAGAAATTATTCAGATGCTAGATATTGCAAACTAAATTTTTAAATTAATGTTGAAACATTTTTATTTTGTATAATTTTATTTTATAAATGTAGTATTTTCAAAATTTAAAAAAAACTGAGTACTGCATCACTTAGTTTTTTTAAATAAAAATTCGTAAATGCAGTAATATTGCATCACTGAAGCAAATTAAAAGTTTAGCGTTCGAAAAAGCATATTTTGCAATCATTGCTTCACATCAAACATTTATTAATGCATTGATGCCGCAAATTCGTGCAACCAAAGCATCATTTAGTTATTTACGAAAGCACTAAGTATTCAATTTATAGTATAGAAGTAATTTGTGATTTTTGTGCAAAAAAATAATTTTTAAAATTCACACTGAAATCTTACTTAAAAAATGTGTATCACATTTTCGAAGCACATTGTATATCATGTTCATTTATAACACTTTGTGTTATAATCTTGCCGGAAATAAAGTTCATATACAGGTGCATACATTTTGGGACAACTTCGGCATAGAGTTACTCAAAATTTAATTTATAACTTTTATACATTTGCTAAATGGTTGTTGAATTAAATAAATTAACAATGTATGTATGTTACCCTGTCAGACCATTACAGAAATAAAAAACCTTTTTTATGTTTGCACTTCTTTTCATCTTAACAAAAATTAAATCATGTTATTGTTTGAATGAACAATGTAATATTTTTTGCAATTTAATGTCGCACAGTGTAATTACACTTTCTGGTTGTGTCGCCCTGTACTTGCAACCGTTAGGATTGTATGTACAACGCAAAAAAAATACACCCTGCGAAACTATTTGATACCATTCGGTTCAATTAGGGAAGCCAAACGGGACTGGATTGTTCATTAAAATTTAACAATGAAACAATTTATTTCCTAAATACATATATTTAAATAAAAAAATATAACAAAACAAAAACAATTAATTGAAATAAAATACATTTGAAACAAAAAATAATACATCTGCCCTCGGTGGCTATTTACTAATGTTAGTTCTTCAAGTTTCTCCAAAAATTTCTCTTATTAAGAAAAATGAGAAGTGAAAAGTAGGCAATATATTAAAAATTTAAATTTCCGAATTTTTTTCTTTACAAACCATCTCCTGAAAATTTCGAATGTAATAAAAAAAAATCAGCCAAATCACTCCAGCCGTTCTCACGTGATCAGTGTTGCCATAAATTTTTTGAAGAAAACTTTTTATTTCTAAAAAAAAACTTTTTTTTCAACAAAAAAACTTTTTTTAAGTACATGCATACTAAAATTACAAAATCCAATTCGTACATAAATCAAACTGAGATAATTTATGTGAATTTAGCACTTTAAATATATGCAAATCAATCTCCCCATTTAGTAATCGAATTTGGAGACAATCATTTTGAAATAAACGGTTCAACTTATTGATAACATAGGTCTACAATTTTCCAAAAAACTTTTTTTTTAAAAAATAAAACTTTTTGCATCTGAAAAAACTTGCAAAAAAAGGGAAAACTGGACAAATGGTAACACTGCACGTGATGCATGGACCATTTCATTTTTTTATATATAGAAGAGTAACGTTACTGACTGATTCATCATCGCACAGCCCAAACGACTGAAGCTAAAAGCATGAAATTTAAACTGTGGGTTCCTCCCTCCCCAAAACGATCCACTAAGAAGGAATTTTTGGAAATTCGAACGTTTAGGGGGTAAAAGAGGGTAAAAACGTGTAAATTCGGTAACCTTTTATCTTTATTCAACTAATAAAGATAAAAAACTTAAAATTGCATGTTACTCCATTAAAAAAAAGCTGAGATGTGTTTGGTACCTTTTCGAAATTCGAACCTTTTAGGGGAGAAATCGATTAAAAACTGTATTTTGAACCCTTAAAGGATAAAAATTGGGTTTATTTTTGGTACATTTTTCATTAAGAGATGTTTTTCTATAAATTAACAGAAACTTATTTGAAAAAAAATTTACCACCGCAGTGGGGATACAAAATTTACTAAAAAGGGGAAAAAGTACATTTTATTTGAAATTTTAAGCCAATTTTTAAAATTTTATTTGTAACTCGAGCTCTTTATGGTACTTATTATATCCTTTATTCCGTTTGTAATTTCCACAATATAATTTTTCGATCCTATAAAGTATATATATTCTGGATCCTTATACCCAGATATCTTCGGGATCCAAATCTTCAATAATTCTGTCAGACATGCTTTCGAGAAGTTTCCAATTTAAAATCAGTAAGTCATAAATATAGACAATATGGATATCTAATGATAGATATTTACTTATTTCAAAGTAAGTTGGACCTACAATGGGTCAAAATCGGGAAACATATTTTTTAACCCGAATTTTTTTTTCACAAAAAACTTTTTTTCACTAATAAATTAAAAAAAAAAAATTTTTTAAAATTGGAAAAAACTTAAAAAAAACAATTTCGAAAAAAAAATTTTAATTTTATTTTAAAGTATAATTTGGTGAAGGGTACATAAGATTCGGCACAGCCGAATGTAGCTCTCTTACTTGTTTTTTATTCTAATTGTACTTTTTAAATTTTTTTTATAATAATGGACCTAGAAACATGAAATTAAGCATATTTGGTCATAAGTGAGTTAGAATTCTAGTAGGAGACTTTATGGTACTTTATCTTTATTTTAATGGTACTTTTTAAATTGATTATAACAATGGACCTAGAAATATATAAATTATGCATATCGCTGGCTTAACATGCAAAGGCTCTAAGTCCACTTTTTATGAATTGAGATTTTAATGCAGTAATAATAATAAGTAAAAGTACATTGATTACAAAGAAAAAAAATGCAGATATCTCGTATTTTATATATACATATAAATATGATTGATAACAAATGTAGTATATTATTTTTCCGAAACTATAACAGAACAAAATTAAAATTTGAAAACGTTTGTATGGAAATTGTGGGGTAAAATTAATAATCAAGTCTGTCAATACCAGGGAGACCTGAGCTCCTTGATTGAATTTTAAAAATCTGGATCCCGTAGGATTGGAATCTCGATGAGTATTATAAATATATTGAATTTTAGCTTTCTAGGTGTGATGAGAGCTTCAAAAATCACGGAATTTGTTAATGCCGGAATTTTAGGGATGGGGATTGGCATATTTAATGTCAATAGTGTATCAACCCCGTATGTGCACAAATCGTACACGAATGGTACCTCCTTCTGCAGCATTACCTCCGTCTCCATGTGTAATTTTTATTTAATAACATAACAAAACGTCAGCAGAATTAAGGAACTTTATTTCAACTTTATGTTTATGTTCAAGGGATAGAGAACACGCATTCAAGAACCTTGTTTTTGTAATTTCTTATTTTTATTTATTTCTTGATTTTTCTTTTTTAACATTATTGATGTTGTTCTGTTTTGCTAATTAATAACACTATTTTAAAAGGAAAAAGCTAATTTGACCGTTGAGTACCATCAATTCGAAATTAAATTAAAGAAAACATTTTTTTATTTTCAATTTATGATTTATTTTTTTATGGGGAATTTTATTCCTCACAAATTAATAGAAATAAAAATTATTAACACATTTTTTTATTATAAATTAAAACCTACATGCCTTTTTAAAAACACGAAAATATTAAAACTCAAATGCAGTTAAAAACCATTGGCATTCAAAAATAAAACTTCTTTAAAAAAAATAACGGAAAAGTAGGTACAAAATCATACAAGTTATTTCGGGGAATACAAGTGGAAATCTCATAAAAAATAATGTTTCTTTTTTTTACAAAATACAGCTATTGTAAATACCAGAGTTTAAACTAAAAAAGCATAAAATTTGAGTTAACATTTTGAGTAGAACAATGTTTTTTTTTTTTTTTTAAAGAAATGTAAAAAATAAGACTACAACTATGCAACATAAAAATATATTAAATAAAAATGCAAACAATTACAAATGCATAATTAAAAAAATAATTTTTGTTTGAAGAAACAGAAAAATAAAAGAATTTTTTTAGTAGAAAAAATTTAGTCTTAGTAAGTTGTTTTTTTTTTTTTTTTTTTTTTTGTATAAATAAAAAATGAGTACTTTTTTATTTATTTATTTTACAAGTACATTTTTCGATGTATAAAAATATATATATTTATAAAGTTATAAAGAATAGTTAAAGATCGATTGGTTAAGTAATTAACGAAAATCTTTCATAATAGATCCATTTATAATAGTAGGTATAGTAAGTAGTAGTTAAAAGTACAATTTTATAATGACTTAAATGACTATGAAGTGGCATTGTGTTTTTGTTTTTTTCTTTTCTATATACATGATATTTATTTAGAGTAATTTAGGAATAAGTTATTATGCAGAACCCATTAAAGCTTCATTACTGAGCATTTCTCGCGTCACCAGAGCACCTGGATTAACTCTTGTTCTCGATCTCGAACGACTTAGTTGCGCTCGTCTCTCAGCACCGGCCGGTCGTTGTCTTCGCTGTTGGCGATTGTTGCGGTTACCGAAGGCGGAACCTGTCTGTAATGCTTCTAGCAAACTGTCCATAACACCTTCTTGCGTTTGAGCCGCATCCATATCGACTAAGGCCAGCTTACGTTGTTGTCTCTCCAGTTGTTCGCGCAACGATTGTTCTCTGGCCTCTTGCATGCGTCGTTTCTTCTCTTCCTCCTCGCGTTGACGTATAATCTCTTGGTGGGCCTGAACAAAGGCATCCTTGAAAGTTTTAATATCAGCAAAGAATTCTTCCATTGTATATTTGCTGGGATCAAAGGCGAAATATTCGCCCAGATCCTTGTACAGTTTTTCCATTTGTACTTGCATTTTGCCTAGATTATAAAGGAAAACGATTAAATAGATTTGAGAAATTAGCTTTCAACTTTTAAAAATTACTATAATAAAACAAAATAAATAAAAAAAAACTCTTACCCAGCACATCCACTTGCTGCCTACAGTCTACGGCAAATTTACCCATCACTTCACTAAACTTATCATCTTCACATTGTGGCACTTTATTGTTTTGCAAATCGGTTTCTAAATTTTTAACAGCAGAAGTCATTTGTCTCATTGACTTTTGTATGGCATCTAAATTGACACGTGACGCCTTGTCGACATGTGTCATATCGTTGTAGAATGTTAAAGCATCCGGGAATTTCTTCTCCACCACATCGACCAAATAGTGTAGCAGCGTTTGTTTGTTCTCGGCATCTTTTGTGTTGGTCAATTTGGTCAGATAGGAGATTTCAAAACCAAATGCCGGATCATTTTTCGTACCAGAATTCATGTAATTACCCATGAGTAATATAAGTTCTAGGATTTTTGAGAATTTCTTGCTATTGCGCACCTCTTCACAGGCTGCAGTGCCAGCCACAACGTCGGGCTTAATATCTTGCATCAAGTCGGCAAAGGTGAGTTTAAAATTGAGATTGTGTAAACGGGGCGAGAGGCGCTTTATTTCACCTATAGAGGGAACAAATTATTTATTAAATGAAATATAAAAGAAATTGTTTATTTCTACAAACCAATAGTAGCTGCAAACTGTTCAATGGGCGGCAGAGGTTCTCCTTTAGCTTTAATTTCCTGTAAACGTTTCAATTGCTCTGGCGGTGGTAAGTATTGTATAAGATTTTGCAATATATTGGAAGACAAAATGTCGGTATCACAGCGTAAAAGACATATTTTGATTTGTTCATATGACAAGTGTTTGAGTGAACCTCCCAAGAGTATAGAAAGATTTTGAGCCGCCTTGCCATCGAGAACTCTTAAGTCAATATTTTTCTTTGTCAATGTTGTCGGCTTATCCACGGAATCTTTGGGATCCTTTTTCACCGGCTTCGAAGAGAACTTGAGCGAAAGTTCTGTCAGCATATCATCTGAGGCCAATTTATCTTCTTGACATTTAACCCAAAAGGATTTCTCTGACATTTTTTGAGGTATAATGGCTTTCCAGTTAGCACGTTTCATAGGATTCTTAGCTTCCCACTTTTTCTTGGGTTTCAAGCCATGCGGGAGTACGGGAGCCATAGGGATAAGCATGGGTGGCGGTGGTGGACCTCTCATGCCGGGCATGCCTGGCATAGGGGGAGGTGGTGGACCTGGTGGACCACCCATACCAGGCATGGGTGGAGGTGGTGGTGGTCTTGGGCCGCCCATACCGGGCATTGGAGGAGGTGGAGGTGGTGGCGGACCACCGGCACCTCTGGGCATACCCGGCATTGGTGGCGGCGGAGGAGGTGGTGGTCCACCACCCCCACCACCAGGTAATGGTATATTTACCTTTGGCAATTTATTTGGCGATTGAGCCACAACTCCATTCGCCTCCATCAATTTAACTTTTTCCTCTAAATGAGCCGCCTTTGCCTCCGCTTCCTGTTTGGCAATTTCCAATTCTTCTATTTTCTTTTCATACTCCTCCGAACGCTTGGTCTCTTTGGCTTTGGTCTTCTCCACAATGTCGTCCAAAAGCAGCGAAGAATCAATATGAAAGTCGCGATTTTCAAAATTGGGATCACCAAATTTGTGAAAAACTATTTGTGACACACACTCTTCAATTAGCTGGTAGTAGGCTGGCCGATAATAGAAATCATCACGTATATAGAGTAAATGTTGTAATATCGATAGGAAATAAGGTTCAGATGGCGTATCGGTGACAATATTCTTTATGACATCAAAACAATCGGTTACATCATCCATATTATAGGTGACATTATCGAAACGTTGGGTAAACTCTTCAAAATCATCTTCACGAATTTCATTGAAGATTTTAAAATGCTGCTTTAAAGCATCATTATTACTTTTCTCCACGATTTCTTTAAATCTATCAAACTTAGCATACAAGCCCATACGCATAATTTCACATCGCAAATGCAAGCGAAAGTTCAAGTCACTGTGTGTGTTTGTTAAAGTATTAATAAAAATTAAACTATGGCATGCCAGCTCTCTACGTGGATCATATTTATCGTCCAAAAACAAAGCATCCACTATGGGCCGGAAACGTTCACTAGACTTGTACGACGTTGAGGCGGCTGTTGTTATCGCTCTTAAGACTTTGTCATAACCATTACGATCGTGTACCAAACAGAATGAAGCCAACAGCTTGACCGCTTCACACATGGTGCTAGGCTTGCGCGGATCCAGCGATTGTGCCAAAAGTAATACTACAGTATGTTGATCGGGTGTAAGTACAAGATTTAGACCCCATGTATTATTCATAATCGCCTTCAAACATTTTATACATTCCAACTCGATACGATCAAAGGTTCGTTGTTCTTGCTTACAGCGTCTAAGTAAGTTGATAATTTCATCGATACCATCTTCGCCGAATTCCTTAATCCACGACAGGGGATTATTTGTGAGCGCCACACGTAAACTTTCGATACAGGCATATATTTTATGTTCACTATGTTCTCCATTGCGCAGGTACTCTATGTAATCTAAGGGTTTTTCAAATTTTGAATTTGCTCGATGTTCTAGGGAATTTTTGCCTAAAAATATGAAAATTGTTGGAATATTTTAGAATAATATTGTAATTTTTAGGGTTTAGTTATTAGAAATATAATTTATATATATATGACTTTAATTAGTTTAGAAATAAATCAATCAGAAATTTAATGTATTGATGTATTTTGCTGTTAAAATTAAGTTACGATAATTTAAATTTATTTATCAATTTTTTCAGTTTTAAGGATATATCTCCAAGTGGAGAAATAATGAAATTTGAGGATAATATGAAACAATAAATATAAAGGTGTAGAGTGTGAAGGGAATGAAAAAATAATATTATAATATTATAAGATAGGAGGAACTAAAAACAAGAACTCCGATGTTATCACATTCTGCTATCATAAATCCATATAATTTCCTTATGAACTTAAAGATATCCACTAGTTTGCAATCAGTCATGTCATCAAGTCCAACATAGAAACGGCTGCTAGATAATTAAGATTATGTCGCTGCAAATCGGAAGTTATTGGGCAATGGCCCGTAATTGTCCCATCAAAACCCTGTCTAACCCTAACCCGCTCTGTTGCTCCATGATCTGTTGGTCGCATTCAGATACCTTTTGGTTATCTCTCTATAAAAATTTAAGAGCGGCGGTTTCACCCTATCTGAACTCAATACATAGCCCCGTCCTGCGAGTTCATCTGCAATATCATTGCCCTGAACGTTGCAGTGCACCGGAACTCAGCACAACCCAACAGTCTCATCAGCCATCGTAGGGCATTCTCTAACTAGTTTGGATCCAACAATGTCAATCTTTTGGAAGAATTCAGCACCTTTCAGAATTCAGAATATAACCTTTAAAAGCATTTGTTGGTGGTATATCAAATGGATATTTCTCGCGCAACAACTGAATTATTTGGTAATCTGCGATTCGGTCCGCTTTAATTATAATTAATCAATCATTATTGAATGAATTCAACTTTATTATCCTTAGGTTGAATATGTTTATTTAAAATATTGTCCAAAGTAAATGTGAAGATTCCCAGTTAATGCCAAAATTGGCGAGTTCATGTTCCAGGCTCAACATTTTGCTATGTTTGTATTACAACTTCCACTACGAACGTATTGTTTTAGTCTATTGTCAGCTACAGTACCGTGAGCCTTGAATTTAGCGATTTAATTACGCGCAGCAGTTTCTGAAGGAGACTGATTACGAGGAAAAGCTGCTCAAATTTTACGAAATGAATAGCATGCTACCATGGTAAAAATTTCCGAAGTTTTAATGACAGTTCAATTGTTGATATTTAAATTTTTGACAGACAATTTATTTCATAACCTCAAATTTGATTTACCTTACGGGTTTCTAATCGAATTCCATGACTGCATTTCTTCTCATTTTCGACCAATTTTCTTTTTCAAAATTTTACATCATAGACCAGTTTCGGTTCGAAATTATGTAGAAAATTATAATAGAATGCCGAAATGTTTCCCATTAATAGAAGCTTCGACTCATCAACAATGTTGATAGCATGCGGTTACTAGCATTGTTTATAAGTGTGGCAACTTATAAACATCGAAAGCTCTAGAATTCGAATGTTCTAGTTATCCGTTAAGATCATTCTAGAAGATTAACGAACGATGGCGTATGTATAAATAGTGGCAGAGGTTGCAGTCGTGAGTTAACATCAACTGCCTTGTACATTATAAAGTGTGTGTGCATTTCTGCGAATTGATAAACGTGTATAAAGACACTGAGTGACTATTTGAACAATTTTAAACTACTAAACGGCTTTTATTTGCAATCAAAAGTATCCGGTTTATTTAAAGGAAATAAACCAACATTTTAAAAAGGTTAAAACGTAACAATCAAGATGAAGATACAAAGTAAAATTTAATCAAAATTCAGCTATTATGTATAAGTAATGTAAATTTGTTTGCTATTTTATAAATTTAAATCTAACTATTAGAAACAAATGTTATAATATTATTTAATGCATTATCGCCTTGATCCATTTAATTTTGATTAAATTACTGTAGAAACCTTGTATGTTTTACACTAAGATATGATATAAAAAAAGTCGAATAGTCAACTATTCTAAAATTAAAAAAAATAGAAAAGTCGACTTCTTCAAAATCGAAGAAAACTCGAAAGGTCACCATCTATTCGAACAGGGTCACTTAAAGTTTAATTTTCTTTTCCTCTATAATTTTTATTATATTAATGAGCGGCCAAATTTTGAAGAGCAATCCTTTCTTTTTTTTAATAAACAAACCTCAAAACAGGGTTCAAGTCATTTCTATCATTTTTTATTTATAAACATGAATCATAATTGTATAATTTCTTTATTAGGCAATAAAATAAGCTGTATATTCTCCAACAACTATACAAATAATATTGTTCATTTATTTCTATAATTTAAAGATGCAACTTACTGAGGTACTAAACTTTTTTAATAATTTAAAAATGCATTTTAATATGCATACTTTTGTTTAATATTGTAATTTCTATTTACAATTTTTTGTCATATTCTTCAGTAATTTCCGTAATATTTTATATTAATGTGATAAAAATTATTTCAAACAAATAACATTTTGTCTATTTACCTGTTTCACCTCTAATAAATAAAAACTACTACCTCTACCGACAATACGTTACCAGAATATGTAAATATTATCTATTGTCTTCTAATGCATACTACACTTTCGTACGTTTAAAAGTTATATAAAAATTTGACATTTCAGTGTCAACAAATAAAAACGCAAAAAATATTAATAATGCTGTTCTTGTTGTTATTGTATACAGCACTTTGTTTAATTTGTTTCTTTGTATGTATAAAATACTTTAAAAAATATATGTGTATATAAACAATTTGTTTTGTTTTCAAAAATCATATGAAATAATAAGCACCAGGAGAAAATGGGAAGACATTAATCACAATATCAAATAAATCTATTTTAAAATTATTGATATAAATTATAAACTACCTACACATGCTGTATTTACCCTGAATGACTACATGTCAAATATACAAGATTTTACGGTACATTTGCAAAGAAAGTATAAGTATAAGATTTGAACAACTCATTTGTAACTGGGCGTTATTTTGTTAATTTAATAGATAAATATTGAAGCATGGCAAAAAAAAAAAATCAAAATAATTATTAACAAGTACTACTAAATACAAATGGTGTATTCATTTAAAAGAATTATAGTAAATACATTTTTGTAATTTTTATACCCTTCACCATGACTTTTTTTGCGATTCCACAAAGTATATATATTCTGGATCGTTATAGATAGCGTAGTCGATATAGCCATGTCAGTCTGTCCGTCTGTATGTTGAAATCAACTTTCCTTAGCCCCCAAATAACTTACAAACATGATTGATACATCATCGGGAATTCTTTCGGATCGGTTGCTATTTAAAATCGAGAAAATCGGCCCACAAATGGCTGAGATATAACGAATAAACCGGGACAACCTCAATTTTTAGCATATTTTTTATTTATATCTGGATTACTAAGTCATTAATATAGGCAATATGGATATCTAATGATAGATATTTCAAAGTCCATTGCAAAGATGTATATAATAATTTGGACTTACAATGGTTCAAATTTGGGAAAAATATTTTTTAACACGAATTTTTTTTTACCAAAAAATTTTTTTGTCATAGATTTTTTTTCACTAAAAAATAAAAAAAACAACAATTAAAAAAAAAAAAAAAATTTTTTAAATTTTAAAAACAATTTTGAAATTTTTTTAATTTGTAAAATAAAAAGTCTGTAAAATGAAAATGTTTAAAAAAAACAGAAAAACTATAAACTGTTTTTAAGGATGCAAACATTTTTTGTTCATTAACAAATTATAGAAATCACAAAATTTAAAAAAAAAATTTGCCCTTTAAAGCAACAACAATATGCAACAACGAATAGATTTCTTAGGATTCCATTACCACCCAATGACATTCTCACAAATAATTCAAATTATTTTAATATCTTTTAGCGTAGTACTTTCAACTTCAAATCGATGCCAATATATTGCATCCTTAATCATTAAAAACCTAACAAAATTTGTATGTCAATATTAAATTAATTTAAATTTGCATGTAGCGTATCTGCAAAATTCGAACTCAACCAATTTAATACTACCACTTGAATTTACTCATGCTGTCATTTTCAATTCCATATATAATAAACCGAAAAATAATAAAATAAAATTAAAAATAAAAATGCATTCATTTTAAATTTAGTTAGTATACAAATATTAAAAATAAATTTAGTATATTAAATTATTATTAAGCAGCAACATTTTAAACAAACATCTAAAAAAAAGTATATTTTTTTTGAAGTCATCACAGAATTTATTTATATGTATGTACTATTTCTCTTTTATTTACACGTTTGAGGTTTGTATTGGTTTATTTTGGGAGAATTTCTTTATATTTTTAATTTTATTGTTTCAAGTGTAACGTATATTTTTTGTATTTTTTTTTAAACGATAAAAGTCAAGGTCATTTTGTTGTAAAGCAGCTGTTGTTGGTTTTTATCTACTTTAACAACATGAACGTATATTTTTCAATGTAGATTTTAAACAATTTTATGTGAATTTTGTTTAAATGAGGTTAAAAAACAATCATCTATTGATAAGAAAGTTTATGTATAAAATGTAATTAAATAGTTTTTTGGTTTTATATTTTTTATGTTTTAAATTGCTTGTGTTTAGAACTGTTAATACTGATTTTAATTTAAACTTTAGGTACTCTCCAAGTTCAGTGTTGCTACATTATCATACATACATATTTAAAATAATTTTTTTATAGAAATGTATTAATATATTTTGTATACTTATTTATGTTGTATATAAAATCACTTTCTTTATCTGAATTTGTGCCAAAAACTTCCGATTATTTTTAAATGTGTCCGTATTAATAGAAATCGGATAGACATATACAAATTAACAGTATTATTTTAAAAATTTAATTAAAACCAGCATCACATGCCATTTATAATATGGTATTTATTCTTAGGTCCTCACATATAGAAGCATTTTTTAAACGGTCCATTTCTGTTGTCGACAATTCAAAAATTATTGTATTGATTTTCATTAGTGAGAGTTTTTTTTTCAAATTTTTCTAATAATTCGAATAAAAAGAAAATTGACAAAACTTTATTTAAAAAATGATTCCAACTATTTTAAATTATTAAATTTTTTTGAAAATTAATTTTGCAAGACTTTTAAAAATGACATGAAACTCTACAAAACAAGTTGAAATTAAGAAAATCCAGTTTTTTGTAAAAATTTTTTTCTCGATAATTTGAATTCAATCAAAATTTACAATAATTTATTTAATATAATTTGAAAGTAAATTTTTTAATTTGGCTCAAGGTCATTTATTATAATTACTCTGTAATAATTTAAAGAATACCACTGTAAAATAATTTAAGACAATTGGCAAATTGGAATGCATTTTCTAACCTGCCAAAGGCGTCATCAACAATCTTTATTGTCAAGGTCTATTGTAAATATCATCTATTTAACTTACTATTATAGGGAATTCGAATATTGGAAGCTAAATTCATATATATTTTTAAA
Organism: Calliphora vomitoria; assembly: GCA_942486065.2. NCBI lineage: Eukaryota > Metazoa > Arthropoda > Insecta > Diptera > Calliphoridae > Calliphora > Calliphora vomitoria. Next base: position 106,788,695 of record OW818030.2, on the reverse strand, counting down.
ATATATATGAAACTCTGCAAGACTACACAATTTCAAGTTGAAATTGAGAAAATCCAAATTGAAATTAAAACAAGAACCCTTCACCTAATTATACTTTAAAATAAAATTTAAAAAATTCTTATTTTTTAAAAAAAAATTTTTTTCGAAATTTGTTTTTTAAAGTTTTTTCCAATTTTTAAAAAAAAAATTTCTTTAATTTAAAAATTTATTTTTTTAAATTTATTAGTGAAAAAAGAGTTTTTTGTGAAAAATATTCGGGTTAAAAAATATTTTTCCCGATTTTGACCCATTGTAGGTCCAACTTACTATAGCCTCATCGTTGCAATGGACTTTCAAATATCCATCATTAGATATCCATATTGTCTATATTTATGACGAGATATAGATCAAAAATAGGCAACAAAAATAGAGGTTGTCTCGGATTTTTGCTCATATCTCCTTTATTTATGGACGGATTATGCTGATTTTAAATAGGAAACTTCTCGAAAGCATGTCTGACAGAATTATTGAAGATTTGGATCGCGAAGATATCTGGGGCCTTCAGAAAATTGATTTCAACAGACGGACAGACGGACATGGCTAAGTCGACGCCGCTATCTTTAAGGATCCAGAATATATATACTTTATAGGGTCGGAAAATTATATTGTGGAAATTACAAACGGAATGACAAATTTATATATACCCTTCTCACGAAGGTGAAGGGTATAACATGTCGTCCATATAATACCTTACAATGAGTAAATGAGCAAAAACATTTTTCTTTTAAAATTTCCATAATTTATTTTTTTGAGTTATTTTCGGAAGTGGTACTTATATGGGAACTACGACCAATTATGGACCAATCGCCATGAAATTAGGTCGTGTGATTTACGTCTATATAAACTAATTTCTGTTAAATTGTATGTGGATATCATCATTTTTAAGAGATTTATGCTCGTTCAAGTGATTTTCGGGCTTTTTATGGGACTAATTATGGACCGATCATCACAAAATCAGGTGATATGACTTCCGTACATATAAAACTAGTGTGGAGTTAAAATTGTGTAGATACCAATATAAATTAAACATTTATGTCATTCGACCTGATTAAAGGAATCTTGTAAGGATTTTCAAAATTGTTTACAAACCTCTGAAGGTTTGGAATCGGCCAAGCCCGTAAGCTCAAAAAAAAAAAAAAAAAAAGTGGCAGTGTTTTTAGTATTTAATTTTAATTCTTACATACATATGGGCAAATTCCATGAAAATTCCAAATTCCTGAAAAAACAAAAACCCTTGAAACTTTTCACGATTCACAACTTTTCGCAAATTTCTACATGTACCCCAAAATTATTTCCGTTTTATGTCACGTACGATATACCCTTGTTTCGCTTGATATTTTGGACAACAATGTTTCGAAAAAACTCATTATTTTTTTAAAATATAGTACCCTCTGAATGGAACATAAAGACCAAATTATTTATCAGATACTCTTATTTTTGCAAAATCTATTCCATTCTATAGGCGTACAAATGTCACGTACGATGACATGGAATTGTCCATATGTAAATATGTATATGACGGACTGAACATACAAAATTCAAGTTTAGTTAAATAAATTTAAAAGAGTGAAATGAAAATATTTAATTAATTGTAATGCTATATTTTTAAATAGTAATACATATGGGTGTTTTCATGTCATGTGAACCAATTGTTGAAATCTATATCTTCCGATCGTGATGAAATTTGCTCCATGCTTAGTCCTATTGGATAGTAGTTTAGACACAATTTTTCAACAAGGGCCATTGTCATGTTGAAATGTTCATTGGTGAGACATACAGTATTTGATAATAAAACATTTTTACTTTGATGCAAAAGTAAGCCAATGACCTTAATGTAAAAATATTCATATATTCATCACTTAATGATGTATAAAACTAAAAACACTTTTAAATTACGAAAATGCTCCGAAAATTTATTGACAATTTTCTAAAACCTTAATAGACATTGGCTCATTTTTGCGCCACAGTGTATGAATGTACATTAGGAAGTAAATTTGTTTTTTAATTACAAAATTTAAATTCAAATTCAACAACATGAATGGCAGTATAGTTAATTTATTATTTTAGTTTATAACTTCTATCAGCAACTTGTACGCATATACACATATAAATTATAATCTTCAAGTGCAAAAAACCAACCAACTTGTATGAATCATACATTTATTTTCAATTATTGCATACAATTCAAGATCTACAATTGAAAATTCAAACTAAAAGGTACCAGTATAAATATTAATAAAAAATAAAAAAAGACAACACAAAAGAAGAAAATAAAATTAGCACTGACATGGAAAAAAAAAAAACACAACCGAATGAACAATTAAAAATGTAATCTTATCTAAGGAATGCCAACAAACGAAAATAATGTTGTATCAATACTTTAGGGTTATAATTTGCCCACTTACCTTTTAAGTGCATAAAAATCATTTTTTGTCTTTCGGTTATGGATTTGGAGAGCAGAGGACCACGTTTATCTTTTGGTATATTCATGTCCTCTAGAATTTCCATAAACTTAATATCCACCTCAGAGTCACTGAGACCTCGTATGGTTTTTTCCAATTCCTGCAAATCAAAAGCAGCATCACCTTCCGCCGACGTTGGCCGGCCGGATAAAGTGCCGGTACTGTAGTTGCCACCTTTGGTCTTGGGGCGACCAAACCAACTTTCCAGTAGGCCACCCGATTTTGTTTTTTCATGTTTAGACATTCTAAAAGCAAAGATATGCATGATTTTAATAAGATTTTTGTGAATTACTTTTGATTTAAATTTAATTTTATTGAGCTACGAGTATTGGGTTTGTAAAAGTTATAAAAAGGGAAATGGCTGAAAAATTATCAAAAAAACACAGCTGATATGTCTAGTCGCTTTGGGTGCTGCAGTTAAGTTAGGTTAGGGTGGCGTAGTGTAGGAGGAGACATTCAATGAGTTCTAGGACGTATAGTTACAATACACACCATCACAGAATGTTTTGAATTTTGTTGTTTTTATTTGGTATATTTTTACCGCTGTTTTATTTACGTTTACGTTGGGTTTTTTTTACTTTTGTTTTGGTTTACTAGTCATCTGGTACTGAACGTATGAATGAATGAACATGTAAGAAAAGAGAGAATCAATTTGTTTATCTGGTTGTTGTGTTTGTTAACAGTGGTCAGAATTAATAAAAAAAAAACTATCATTTGATAGCTTTTTTTAATATATATTTATTTATGTAGTTGAATGCGTTTTAAAATCATTAGTTCTAGAATTTGCACGTCCAAAAACGCTTTGCTTATCTTGCCAATCCTGCGCTGAATTTTATCAGTTGTTTGTAGGTTGTTCACAAAATCCCGATCTTTGAAAAGTCCGCAGAGATTTTCTCTCCAGTCCAGAACGAGGCGACCGGAAGTTTCTCATGCGACCACTGAAATGTTTAGCCAAAAAATCAAAGATCATAGAATCAACATTAGTTTGTTTACATAATTGCATAATTGAAATGGGCCTCTTTACTAGAGATGATTTTGTTGAAAAATACGTCGTTTCCGTTCATTAACATGGCATGTGTTCGAAGCGTTCCATGATTAAAATTTCCTAGTAATTTTAATTTCTTAATTTTAACCTCAAATTTGGCAACACATTATTTTTAATTGGTATTTCAGGTCTAATTAGATAAAAAATGCGACACACATTGAGGTAGTCGTGGTTTTTTGCTTATATCTCAGCCAATTGTTGGCCAATTTTCCCGAATTTAAATAGGAACCAAAATAGAACTATAGTGGACAAATTTATTTATCAATCATGTATTTAAGTTATATAGGCCCTTCGGAAAGTTGATTTCAACAGACATACAAACATGACTATATCGACTCCGCTATCTCAACAATCCAGAGTATATATATAAATGAAAAATGTAGAAATTACATGAGTGCTCCTCTACATATTTGGTTTGAAAAATGAGTTAAAGAAGTTTGCCGTATTTCCTACCTTTTTGTGACATTATTTATTGCAACTTATTTATTGTTAATAACACAGCCATATTTTTGTGTAACTTTTGATGTTACTTTTGGCCTTTTCAAAACATAGAACATGTTAAAAGATTAACATCTTGCTTAATCTATAAAACTTGTAAGAACAACACACAAATCTAGACCACTGTGCAATACCAGTTTTTAACTATAGATGTTTGTTTCCATATTTAATTGACTACGATGGCATGCGCATTCTTGCACATAATCATAATGAAAATATGTGCATACGTATAAAAACAAAGTTTTATAATATTAGCACCAGATATACAATATTCATGCCAGAAATAAATTTGTATTACAAAAGTATTAAATACAAATATACGCTACACTCAACTTTATTTATTACTTTTCTTATTTAAAATGTGCACTGAAGCAAATACAAACAAAAAAACTTAAACAACTACACACCAAAAAAATAAAAACATTATCTTTCAACGGTTTAACGTACTATTTTGAAATTGATTATTTGAAAAAATAAAAAATACAAACAGAAAAATATTGTTGATGTTTGAAATTAAGAGAACAATTTAAAAAGTCATTATAGAGTAAATTGAATTATGAGAGAGTAGTCCAAAGTTAATGCATTTTTGGTTGTTTTTTTTATTTTTTGTTTGAATGCTTAAATAAAATGTATTTGAAAATAAGAATCTCCTAATACTTGAAGTATAAACAAAATCATTAGGAATGTTTTTTACACTTAATACCAATACGTTTTGTAATGACATCATAGCCATTAAAATAAACAACAACAAAAATATAATCTAAACAAGTGAAATAATATTAAAACAAAAAAAAAAAAAAATAACACAACTGCATTAGTTCATTTATTATAAAATAAGCAGATGATCGATCGATCATTATTTAGTAATAAATAATAGCGGTATAAAGGTGTGAAAGGGAACTCTGCTGGTTGATATATGAATAATTTTTCTTAGAATCAAATTAGATAGAAAAATTATAACCAATCTTAATGCTTTGGTATTTATGTTGATTTACAACACATACATATTTTTTTATTCAAAAATAATATTTAAAACATGTTTTTGGATTAATGATGATCTAAAGCTTGAAATGAGCAAAATTTATATGGATTTAATTATAATTACTTGACTATTAAACAAGAAATTAAAATATTTGAAAGCTGCAGAATGAAATATCAAATTTTTTTTGGAAATAAAAAGTTCTGAATTGGAAGGAAGATACATTATTTTACTACTATTGTTAAACTACACTATTATTATCAACTGTGGTACATAATTAAATGGTCATATGGACATTAAATTAGCTAAAATAGTATTAAAAACAAACTATTAAACTTCGTAATAATAAAAGCAAAAACTCGCAGACATTTTCTCAACTTGATATCAATCTTATATGCACTTCTCCAAACTATATTGGGTGTATGTGTTAAAAAAGCGAGATTTACAATATATGGCGTATATTTTGAACGTGGTTTTTGTTTTTAATAACATAGGCTATTTTGAAGGGTATATATGTATGTATCTGTCAATTATTCTCACTTAGTTAAAAACAACGTTTTTTTTGCTTCGAAAACGTCGAATTATAAAAAATGGTGAATGAGTTTCATCGGTTATGGTTTGTGCGGTTTTGATTTTGACACGGAAGACAAAGATCAGGCCAGAAAATTGTTGTAAAACTCAAAAAGAGCTTGAAAAATCATTGGGAGCTATTCAATTAGCAATTTCAGAACGTTTGCAAGCAGCAGGATTCATCCAAAAGCAGAGAAATTGGGTACCATATGAATTGAACCTTTAAATACGATATTGTATGTCTGAAATGCTGCTTGAACGCTATAAAAGAAAATCATTTTTGCACCGAATTATTACGTGCCATAAAAAATGGATCAATTATGATAACTGGAAGCGTAACAGCCGAATCAACACCAAAGACAATATCTATGGCGCTAAGGTAATTCTCTATATTTGGTGGGACCAAATGGGTCTTATCAATTATGGGCTGCTGAAATCTGGCCGTACATGAATCAGAAATATTCCATCATGACAACCCTTGGCCACATGTTGCAATACCTGCTAAAAACTATTTAGAATGAAGTGGTATTATGTCCCGTCTGACTATTATTTGTTTCGATCGATACAGATCGTCCTCTCTGGGATACTCTTCAATTTGAAACAGAGAATCCCATATTGGCTTGATTCGTTCTTGGCCTCAACAGATGAGCAGTTCATTTGGCGCGAAATCTATATGTTTACAGAAAGATGGGAAAAGGTTATCATAGCTAACACTTTGAATAAATTCGTATCAATGTTTCAAAATAAAACATAAAAATTTTGCATTTTTCAAAAAAATTAGTTCCTGGTAAAAAAAAATTTTGTGAAAAAAGATTTTTCGTTGAAAAATTATTTGGTGAGCAAAATTTTGGGTGAAAAGAATTGTTTACTGAAACAAAATGGTTCTCCGAAAAAAATTCGGGTTAAAAATAATTTTTTCATTTTTTCGATGGCGTTATATATGCCATTAAATATGCATATTGTCTATGTACATGATTTCGAGTAAGCGATATATAGATAAAAAGATAGGTAAACAAATCGGGGTATTTTGTGAGCCGTTTTTTTATAGCAACTTAATATATTGATGTACCAATGATGTTTCTAAGTTTGCTTCGTAAAGTTGATTGCAACAGACAGACCGACATGGCTATATCGACTATATCAATCCAGAATATATATTTTCATAGGGTCGCAAATGAAAAATGTGGAAATTACAAAAGGACTGACAAACTTAGTGTATCTACCCTTACCATATAATTAGAAAATTTTAAATTCAATTCAGGCTGATTTGAGAAAGAAGTTTAACAAATTACATTTTCTCAAATTAAAACCATATTTGAGAAAAAGTTGAGATTAATGGCATTTCTCAAATTGAGAATAAATTTCCCTGATTTTTAATATATTCACAAATTATTTTTAAATCTTTATCAATAATTTGATATTAAAGTAGATTGTTTTGAATTCATTATCAATTTGAGACCAAACCTCTATTATAGCTGGAAGTATATTAGTTCTGTTCATAGACAATATTTATATCAAATAAAAGGTATTTCAAAAGCGAAAACTTTTGGGACAAATTTAAATTTTAATGAAAAAAAAAATTCGAAATGATTTCGATTTATCAACAAAAAATCGTTTTTAAAATCAAATTAAATTCATTTTGTTCTTAAAAACTTTGCTGTAATTTGATATATCAAATTTTGGGTACCGGTTATACAGTTTTCCTATAAATAATAGTTTGTTTATTCTATTAACAATAATTTAGTATTAAACAGAGTTGTAACATATTTTTCATTCATTAATATTTTATTTTGTTATTCTATTGGACTTTAACCGTAATGTGCTAAATATAAAAATGCCTACAAAAGTTTTTATATATAAAAGTTGTCTTATTATTACAGTACGGGTTAGCTAATTAGCATTTAAAAACAAATTTATCATTAACAAGTATAATACGTTTTAAAATAACGTGTTAATAAGAAATACAGTAAAAAGAAAACAAAAAGTAAAACAACTATGACACATGAAATGAACACACAATACAAAATATGCATATGATTTAAGAAATTTGTTTTACACCTCTTTAAAATTTACAGCCAAATCTAATTTTAATAAATAGGAAATAGTTTTTATCAAACGAAAATAATTGTGGTTATTTTGTTGTATGAAATGTTAACATTAAAAGATTGTAGCAGGAGAATCTATATCAGAAATTTAAGTCTGATTCGACCAAAGATTATCAGCTGTGTTTACTACATATTACAAAAACAACGCAGTCACATTCAAAATGTTATGTTCACTTGGTAACCATTTATAAATTTATTCAGAAAATAAAGAAAAATTATACTAATAAAAAAGATAATTGTTAATTTTATTTGTACTTTACACAATATATAGAATTAAAAAGAGTTGCAAAATTAACTTTTATCATTTAAGGGACTTTTCTTAAAAATCTTACAGTTATTAATATAATTGCAACACATCTTTTTGGATAGGTTAACTACATTATTTAGTACATATAATTTAGTCCAAAATTTTTTTTTTTAAACTGTTGATTTATTAATTGAATACCTATTTATAATTTTTACTAACCGTACATTATCAAAATTAATATTAAAATAACGGTAAACATAATGCTTTTTACATCGTTATCTTACATATTATTTTGGTTTTAGTCTTATTTCTGGCCGAAGTTAAAAAGTTTCTATTATTTTGCCAATGTATTCACTAATTGTAATTTTGTTGAAGAAGTCTTAGTAATTATGAATTTATCTTAGCATATTTAGCATTTTCAGGTATAATATCTTAATAAATTTTTACGTTTATCAAAATAATAGCCCAATGTTTCTGAGATAAAATAGTAAAGAATTTTTACCTTCAAACTCTTATCAAATATTTTTTTTAATTCTTTAAGATATAGTTACATAATCTCACTTTAAATTCTTATCTAATCACAAAGTAACCTGATTAATTTTAATTATTTAAGTTTTATGTAAAATTTCTAATTAGGTATTCAATTAAAATAATGTCTAACATTTGTTTAAGTACTCTATTAATTGCACTAATTTCTTAAATTATCAAATATTCTTAACATTTAAATTAAAATGGCTTTCAAATTAAATTGTGCAAGTGTAAAAGTGTAAGACGGAATTTGCTGACGTTATGTATGAAAACATAAAGTTTTTTTTAACTTAAAATTATATGAATCATAATTGAGTAATAATATAAAACAAACATTCAAAATAACGTTAAAATATTACTGACAAATAAGAATATGGTCAACAAATAACAACAGGTTTGAGCATAGATTTTTAACACATTCGCTAATTACCAAACAAGTACATAAATATGTACCTAAATATGTAAATAAAAATGAATTTTAATGCAATGAGGCCTATCCATCAAGCATCTAATGGATTAAGTCATTAATTGCAACAAACAAAAACTTGTAGTAGGTATTACAAAGTATTTAAATAAATAATGATTTAAGTTCCAAACGTACGTATTTAGCAAACCATAAGAAGTTTATAAAATGAAAGATTTATGGAAAATTTAACAAAACAAAAAAAAAAAATATCGTTTTTCCATCAAAGTTGTTTACATTTGAGAAAAAAAAGTGTTTTCCTCTAACAGCTACATTCACTGTTATGTTCATTTGTTTTTGTAATTCTTTGTTTACATTTCTCATTCGATATGAAGGAATGAAGGGAACCAGAATAGAGGTGAGTTACAATGTGTAATGTAAAGAGAAAGGAGGAGGTATGTAGATAGAAAAAAAACTAGAAAAAAGGAAATGCACGATTAAAGAACAACAACAAAAATATACAACACACCGTTGAACAATAGACAAGCCAAACAAGCATACATATTAACACCAAGAAAACGTAAATGCTTCTTTTATACACACTCTAGTGGTGATGATAATCATGGTGCAAATGTTCACTATCATTATTATTAATAGTGTTGTTGTTGCTGTTGATTAAATGCAGATCATCTTGATGTTCAAGATGTGGTTGTTTTTTATATTTTCTTTTTCCATCTGGTATACGCCCTGACCGATGATTGTGAAAAGGAATAAAAAAAAGAATAACAAACTTGAAAAATTCCTTGTGATCTTTAAATATAAACAAAACTTTCAAATTCAACCCTATTTTCTCAAACATCTCGTTTCTAAGAAATTCTATGAAATAAAAATCCTAAAAAACAGAAAGAAATCAGTTTTGGTCTTGTTGAAAAGCTGGTTTGTTAGATTTTGTTTTTTTATCTTACCTTGCTTTTTTGCGCGAGTTTACGTCATAGAAACCAAAATATCAGCAAATTGCAAAGACAATATTTTTTTCGTTATTTTTTAAGTCAGCAGCACACAAATTATTGAAACAACATATAGCACCACTAAATAATTCTTTGTAGTTGTTGTTGGTAGGAAACCCAATGTTTGTCGAGTTTTTTTTAATGTGCTGTATGGGATTCGTAGCTGTTGTATAGATGGATGATTTGTTTGTATAAGATTTTATTTTTATAGCAATGAAGCTTGTCTTGAATCGTTAAAAAAAATAATGTTGATATTGCTATGACTGGCCTGATTTTTCAACGAGTATAGAGTATAATATTTGAGCTTTTACTTAAGAAACACATAAAATTTTGGTGCTTTTTTTTTAAATATAAAAATTTCTCTACAAAAGTGAATAATCACCTCGTTTTATAATACTTCTTTTGAGCCACAATTCTAATACACAATTTTTTTTTCGTTTTGTGGACTTTGCCAACTTTGTTTTTTATTCCGCTTTGTATTTCCACCACTTGTTGATTTTTTATTTTTTTTAACAAATAACTTTATTTTCGTTTAATTCCACTGACTATTATATATATGTTTATTTCGTTTAATTATTGTAAATTACATTTAGTTTATTTTGTAAATATTGTTTTATTAGCACTAAAATGTAATAAAATATTATGCGCGATGCGAATACAAAAGTCGTGTGGTCGTTTGTTGCCAAGTTTTCTTATATCTGTTACGTTTTTGAAATGTCAGTCACAAAATTATTTGTCATTCACAATAGCATTGATTCACCACGATCATTCACAGCAGAGTTGCATTATATGTTAGCTGTGGTAAAATAATGTTGTAGGCAAAAAACATTAACTAAAAGACTGTTAAGAAAAATAAAAACGAAGGTCATTATGTCTAACATTTACTGATATTACGTCGTATCTGGGGTTTATCAAAAATAGGTTTCACAAAATATACATTTGTTGTCAATAGGTTAACAATCAGTTCAATAAACTCGTAATAAAGATTTCTAACATTACAGGGAACACTATAATCGCAAATGAATAAAAATTATAATAAAAAATGTAGGAAATACCACAAAATATGATTTAATAGTTTTGGTAAATGATTCCAGGTAACTCAAGGTAAATGAAGATGATTATGGGTATAAGAACGGTGATGATAAAGATTATTCGTAAAACGTTTTAAATAAAAATAAATACTATGTATATTTTATATTTCAAACACGCAATAAAATTAATTCTAATATTTATCTTTATTTTTTTTAATTTCAAAATTAGTATGCTTTAATTGCAATTCGTTAATTTTTGGATTTTAGTTCCAAAGTTACAACAAAGATAGTGAAAGAAGTCAATTGTTCTCGAAAAACAAAAAAAACGAGCAACACGTTAAGAAATTGTTTGAAATTATAAAAGATCAGTATATCCAAAGATTGTATATCAGATGTAGTTCCTTTTAAATATTTGATTCTATTAAAAAACTACTATCAGTTCCACCCCTGTTTTTCACCAAACTCTATTCCCTTTCTTATTTTTTTGCAATAAAAACACATGTTTTCTTCCTCTCTTTTAAACATTATTCATAACAAAATTGTAGTGTGCATTTTGTTTACAAACGAATGTGTTGGCAAATTTATTAATTATTTTACAGTATTTAACATATTACTGAAATGAGTGAACATCGTAGAGGACGTGGTGGACGAGGAGGTAGAGGCGGTGGTGGACGTCCACCACCCTGGTTAAAAGGTAAAGATATTGGTTTATTTTACCGCGATAGGCAACGACAACGCAATACTGAGGAAGAAAGCAATGGTCGGATTAAGCTTAACCCTTCTGTGGACATTCCAACTGGTGTACTGACGCAAGTGGAAAGTTGTTTGCATGAATTCGAAGGCGACCACGAAGATGAACGTGTTTGTGATGAATTTGCACAACATTTCCGTAGTTTGCTTAATGTCAATTTCGAGGAATTTCTTGAGAAATCAAAGAGTACGGTTAGAAACACACTCGATCACATTAATTTAGAGGCAAGCAATGAGCGTTTAAAATCATCTCTATTGGATAAAGAAGATTCCGTTGAATATCGTAAACGTTTCGATATGCGTCAACGTTTGCCCGCCATGAAGCAGAAAGATGACATTTTAAGGGCCATACAAGAAAATCAAATTGTTCTTGTAGTGGGTAGTACTGGATGCGGCAAGACTACACAAGTACCTCAAATACTGCTAGATGAATTTACAAATCGAGGTCGTGGGGCTGAGTGTCGTATAGTGTGTACGCAACCTAGAAGAATATCGGCGATTTCAGTGGCAGAACGTGTGGCTTATGAGCGAGACGAGTCGTTGGGTTCTTCAGTGGGATATCAGATACGTTTGGAAAAGTGAGTTTAAAAAAAAACCCAAAGCAGAACACATTGCTCTAAATTGTTTTTTTTTTTTTAATTTTAAGTCTGCTTGTTGCTAGTTTTGCTCATAGAGAATACAAATATGTGTATTTATCTAAGGTTTTACAATTTTGGAATATTTTGTTTACTTCTTGTATTGAAAATTTCCAAAGCTATTAAAAACTAGCAAGCAAACGAACAAATTATTAAGTTATTAAATTTTATATGAAAAAGTTAAAAGTTTCTAGGTTAAAATTGAACTAATCTTTCATTCCAAAACTGATAACTTTTAATTAATGTTATTGCTATGTAGTGGTATGAAATGCTTTAAAGTAATCGAGAAAAATGACAACTAATTATTAAAAAATTAATCTATTTTTATATATGTAGTACATATTATTAAATTATACATATAATTTTTAACTGTTAATTTTCAGTCGTTTGCCTCGAGATTATGGCTCAATATTATATTGTACCACTGGCATCTTATTGCAAAAAATGCAAACAAATCCTTTAATGATTAGTATTAACATCATAGTATTGGATGAAATTCATGAACGTAGTGTGGAAACAGATCTTTTGATGGCTTTACTTAAAAAGGTAAAATAACAAATTTAAAAAAACAAATATGAGAGCTTATACAACCTTCACCAAAGTATACTTTAACCCAAATTATCACAAATATATAGTTATCGATGTTATATCGGGTTTTTGCCTATATTTCAGCATGTATGTTAGTTAATTGGGGGCTTCGGAAAGACGATTTCAACAGACATACTATATATAATCATCCAAAATATATAACAAATGAAATTTAGAAATTACAAACGGAATGACAAACATAGACATAAAATTCATGGTGAAGGGTATAACATTTAGCTAACAAACTAACATTTCATTAGAAGTACATAGTTTTTTAAAACCAATAATATTTTCAAATTCAGATTCTACCTCATCGTCCCGATCTTAAAGTGATACTAATGAGTGCCACCGTTTCGGAGGAAACATTTTGTGAATATTTCAACAATTGTTTTACACTACACATTGAGGGCACTCTATTTCCCGTTGAAGTTCTCTACCTTGAGGATATTTTGCAAGAAACCGGTTTTACTGGATTTCAAAAGCCAGCTCATGCTCAAAACTTTCATGGTCGCGGAGGACGTAAACGTGATGGTGGTGATGCTGAACGCAACAATCAATATACTCAAATGATATCAACTTACTTGCCGTCATTACAAGGCAAATACAGTCGCCAAGTAGTCGATACTATACGACAATACAAAGATACTGAGGGTTGCGAGAATTTACTCTTTTTGGAGCATTTAATTTTCCATATATGTGAAACAGAGCCGCCGGGAGCTATTTTGGTATTTTTACCAGGTTTCGAAAGAATCTCCAAATTGACTACACAATTGCAAAAACCCTCATCATCCAAGTATAGAGAATTATCGCAAAAGATACAAGTATATCCGCTGCATTCAATGATGCCCACAGTAAATCAGAAGAACATATTTAAGCCAGCTCCCCAAGGTACGCGTAAAGTAATATTATCAACTATTTTGGCAGAGACATCGGTAACAATAGATGATGTGGTGTATGTTATAAATACGGGTAAAACTAAAAACAAAGATTATGATGTGTCTCAAAATTTACAAACATTAGAGGAACAGTGGGTTAGTAAAGCCAATACGCAGCAACGTAAAGGTCGTGCTGGCAGAGTACAACCGGGTATATGTTATAATTTATTTACCAGGTAAGAGTAATATTAAATGAAACATTTTAGATTTTAATTATAAAGAATTCTCCATATTTATATAGAATGCGCGAGCGTCTTATGTTTGAAGTGCCTATACCGGAAATTTTACGCAGTAAACTGGAATCTATTATTTTAAATCTAAAACTTTTGCACATAGCCAATCCTTATGAATTTTTAAAGACTCTTATAAGTGTGCCACAGGAGAAAGCTATCAGCCATGGTTTAACCTTATTAAAACGGTTAGTTTTTTTTTTGAAAATAATTTGTATTTGTTTTGCTTAAAACTAAATTATGTTTATTATTTTTTTTAATATAGCATTGAAGCCTTGGATGATAATGATAACTTGACTCCTTTGGGCTTGCATTTAGCACGGTTACCCATTGATCCCCAAATGGCTAAAATGATTTTAATGTCTGCCCTCTTTCGCTGTCTCGATCCTATAACATCGGCAGCGGCTGGTTTGTCTTATAAAAGTCCCTTCTATACGCCCATGGGTTTGGAAAAAAAGGTGGACGCTATTAAGCGTGAATTGTCTGACAATTCTAAAAGTGATCATTTATTAATACACAGTGTTATCGAGGGCTATCGTGATGCCAAAGACAATGACTGTAATATGAACTATTGCTATGAGAATTTTCTTAGCAACACCACTTTGACACAAATTGAAAATATGAAAAAACAATTTGCGGATTTATTGAAGAATTCAAGTTTTTTGGAAACTTCCAATTGTTGTGGTAAAAGTTCAAATGTTAATTCGTCAAATGTGCCCTTGTTGAGGGCCATTATTGCTGCCGGTCTTTATCCAAATATAGCATTTTTAAGGTAATTTATAATAAAAACTTAAAAATTGATTTGGCTTAATTTGTAATGCCTTTTAGGAAATCATGAACCTTGTAAATATTTTATATTCTTTTAATTTAGGCAAGTAAAACAAAGAGGTAATAGATGTCATGCAGTTCATAAAATGTCGACTCCTGAAGATAATCGTGTAAATTTCCATCCTTCTTCCATTAACAGTGGGCAAACTTCTTTTGATTCTAAGTGAGTTAAAGGGTTATTACATTTTAATTACGGAGTTATCCTCTTTAATTTGCTTTTTTTATTTTGTTAAAAATCTATTATTTTCTTTATTTTGCCTTTAGCTACTTTGTTTATTTGCAAAAACAAAAATCCAAAAGTGTGTACTTATTAGATGCCACTATGGTTTTTCCCATGGCATTGTTAATATTTGGAGACGGTGTGAAAAAGGGCATAACTTCCGATAATCAACACTACATAAGTGTGGCGAATAAATATTTGTGGGTTTTTTTCTTGTTTTTTATGTTAAGGTTTAATATTTACTAAATTTTTCTTTTAAAGCTTTAAATGTAATGAAAAATCCTCATTGTTTATATTGAGATTGCGTGAAAAACTTGGTATATTGCTGCAGAAGAAGGCTTTGTATCCCTCGCCCATTGAAATCAACAGTAAGGATGAGAAGCTTATAAAGTAAGTGAATTAAACAAAATATTTTAAATTTCATTCCTACTGAATTTCACTGATGGTGGCATAGGCAGGATCGTTATAGATAACGGAGTCTATATAATCATATCCGCCTGTTGAAAGATATAAATACGTCAACAAATCGAGGTAGTCGTGGTTTTTTGCTTATATCTCAGCCATTTGTGGTCTGATTTGCTTGATTTTAAACTGCAACCGAATAAGGACTATAACTGATATACTGATGTATCAATCATGTTTTCAAGTTGGGGGCTTTATCGACTCCAATAGTAAAAATTAAAATTATTTCCCAAAACATATTATTAATGCTTCATATTAGTGTTTGTTTATTTTCTAGCAATTTTATTGCTTATTTGTTTTAAAAATTTCTACTCCATTAGAAATGCATATAAAATACAAATTGTTTTATAACTCAATATTTGTTTGCTTGTTTGTTTGTTTCTAGGGCTATACAAATTTTGCTCTCTTTGGATGATGCAGGCGATCACGTGGATCAGTTTCTATCCACAGATGATGAAGACGATGCTACAACACCTTGACAAAGATTTATATCCACTATCTAATTGCAAATATTAAAAGAATCCATAAAACATAATAAGAAATACTGGAATAAATGTGCATGTTGTGTTAAATGGTGTGTGTTGTGATCATGTTATTATTCGGTTCAATCATCTTCGAGTAAAGCAAATGTATTGCGTGATGTAGAAGGAGGTGGTGTCAAATCGCGATCATTCAAGTCATCATCATCTTCATCGGCATTGGTCTCATCATTGGAACTGCTTAAGCCATCTGTGTCATAAGCGCCTTAAATGTAAAACAGAATGTACATAGTTTATTTTGGAGATTTTTTATAATTTAAAGGAAACCTACTTTCCGAATTAACCGATGAAGTATCTTCATTATCCAAATTAGTTTTATCCTCCTCATCATTGTCATCATCACTGGGTAAGTTTTGATATTTCTTGACCTCTTGTATGGCCTCGTGGTTTAGCCACATTTCATGCTGTTCATTAAACTGCGGTGGATAGAATTGTAAAATCAATTGCAATTGACCTGCCACACAGGAACGTAACAAATGATTTGCTGCCCTATAACGATCTGGTCGACCTGACTTTGCTACAATAAAACCACGTTTAAAAGCCCATGCATCTGTTATGGCCACGGGAGACCATTCATCAAAATCTTCGGGCAAATGGATTTTCAAAATTTTCGGCAAGTCCAAGTGCTCGGCTATCAGCTGTATAGAACGATAAGGCACTTGCAACTGTGAGATGGGAAAGCTACCCAACATTACTTGCAAGTATTTCGAAGTCGATGATGGAAATACCAAACCGGGACAATCACAGAGACGTACGACATTTGTGAGGAAAATGGTTTGAAAGTGTTTAGTGTGACCCGGCGTGCGGCTAACACTGACCACTTTACGTCCCTTTAGGGCATTGATCAGAGATGATTTACCCACATTGGGAAAACCTATACAGCCCAAGGTTAAAATGCCTTTGTAATATTTTTCATGTTTCTGACCATCACCATCATGCGGCATGGTGCTTTCTGCTTTATCTGTACACTTTTCAATGGTTTCGACTTCATTATCGAGGCAAACATTATCGAGATTCATGTCTTCGAGAATCTTTTGCTCCCAACTTGTTAGATCCACCTCGGATTGGACAATTTTTTGGCATTCTTTGAAAATGCTGTGAACGCCTTCAATACTGCGTTTGTAATCTAAACGACGGCGCTGTTGGGTTCCTAAAATGCAATTATTTAGACAAAATTACTTTTTCTCTTGGAGAACTTGCAAAATCTGCCCACCTTTTTTAGCTTGTGCTGGATTTGAAGCAAATATAACCACTGGTAAACCAGGATATGTGGTTTTGAAATATTCACGCCAGGCCACTACAACTTCTGGCGCTACCAGGTCCACTTTGTTAAGTATTAAAATGGCATGTTTACCCAACTTATTAACAATATGATCGTACAAAGCGGGAGGAAACATTAGGGTCTAAAGCAATAAGTTGCAACAAAAATAAAATAAATAATTGTTAGCTAACACAATTTTGTTGGAATTCTTACCGAATAACGAACATCCACAATGATCAACAAGATATCGGATAATTCCAAAACACGCCATAACTGGCGCCAAGTTTCCAAATTTAATTCAAACAAAGATAATTCCTTATTTTCGGCTTTTTGTTTGTCTTGCAATTTTTCAACATATTCCTTTAAAAAATATATATAATAAAACACTTTTTTTAAAATTGTTTCTAACAAAACTTACCCGAAAATACTTATTTTCATTGCGATCTAGAGTAACTTTATCCATACCATAACTCCAATCGGGACGTATGGGAAAATCATAGCCCTCATAAAAGCTGGCATCAATTTCCCTCTGCTTAAGTGTGGCCGGGTTGAAGGGCTTCAAGCCCTCTAACTTCAAACGTTCCAATTCTTTTTTCGACTCCTGATAGAAGCATAAATTGTAGCGATTAACATTTTTATTGCGTCCTCCTGGACCACCGCTGGGCTGAGAGCGCATCATTAATTTACGTGCAATAAATTCATTATCTTCGGTAGTTTCACCATCATCATTGTCATTGTGAGACCTTAAATATTTTTGTGAACCTGATGGCGTTTTTTTTTAATTTGGTGAAAAAATTAAAAGTAATTAACAACAAAAGAACCACTTAATGATGTGTGTTGCTATTTCTAGAACACATTAATTCACATTCACACCACCCATCTCGTCATTATTATGTTGAAACGATTAAGATTTACCTTTTAATTGGCGTTTTTGCAACAATTGATCCTTCTTCTTTTTGCCACTGAAGGGCGTCTTGCGTCTGGTTTGTGGCATTTTTAGTAGATGAACTTTTCAAAGATTTCTAATTTATTTGTATTTGTAATTTCTATTTATTTTCACTATTTGCAAATTGTGTTGCAATAATGTGGATCCGGCATAAATAAAAAACGAAATTAAACAATAAATACAATTAAACAGCTGTGTGAATTAGAGTTGTATAAACTAGTATTATCTGACAATAATAACAATCAAATACAACTCTGTGAACTGGTGGAAAGCAGAGACACGAACCAGATGACAATGAAAATACATTGCGGTACAATTAACAGGTATCAGTGCAAGTAGCTCTGTTCCTTTAATTGTATGGTAAAATAAAAACAAGGTTGGATACCGTTACCGCTATGCTATCGTTATCGAAGCAACTGTAATTACCGTTAACGATATAATCGTAACTACCTTTGCTTAAATATACGCCCATAAAAGGCATCGATTTTTTTAATTTGTCTAAGAATAACGTTTGGAAAATTGTTTCACTTTTGGCTATGAAATTATACTGTTATTAATGTCGGGCGTTTGCATGAGCCGGTGATAAATACGAGTGAATGGAAACAAAAATATTTTTCGTAAAAATAAAAAACATATTTTTCTCGGCTTAATTATTGAGCCGATTTAAAAGTAATTACTAATGTTACGTATTCAAAGAAAGCTATGTTAAAGCTCCGAAAAGAACTTGTTCGGAATCCGTTCGATTAAAGATTTGCGGTTTCTGTCAGCTTTAAATGACAGTCTTTTAACAATAACTGAATATCTTTCTTTGACCTGAGTTCCGAGAAGATTGAAGATTTTACTACTCTTGGTAGAGAAACATGTATTTACAAGATTTTATTTAAGTTGCAATGTTTGTTAGTACAATATGTTCAGGGCAGTTTGTTACATTTTCCAATATCATATACTTAAGATAGGTTTAAAAATTCGAATTAAAATTCGTAATATTCAAGGTGATCCAAAAAGAAGCAAATAAATTAATAATAAAACAAGCAATATTACGATATTCAGCTGTGCCGGATCTTATATACCCTCCACCAAATTTTTTTTTAACAAATTTAAAAAAAATTTTAAAAAAATTTTCATTTCAAAATTTTTAAAAATTTATTTTTTTATTTAATATTTTTTTTTTTTAATTTATTATTGAAAAAATTTTACAAAAAAAAAAATCGGATTAAAAAATATTTAACCCATAGTAGGTCCGACTTACTATGGCGTTATATAAATCGTTGCAAAGATCTTTGAAATGTGTATCATTATATATCCATATTGTCCAACAATCCAGATATAGATCAAAAATAGGTAAAAAATCGATGTTGTCTTAGTTTTTTTCCTTATATCTCAGCCATTTGTGGACCGATTTTCTCGACCGATAGCAACCGAACCTGGTCTATAGCGGATATATTGATGTATGCATCATGTTTGTATCTGTAACCACTTTCACCCTCTTTACTCGTATTTGAATTTTTCTTTTTATTTCTCCTTTCGCTTTTCCTAAGATTTCAACATACAGACGTACATGGCTATATCGACTCCTCTATCTATAACGACCCAAAATATATACTCTGTGTGATCGCTAATGAAAAATTTAGAAATTACAAACGGAATGACTATTTACTTATATATACCCTTGGCACTCATGCCTCCAATCCAGCTACTACATATGTATTACCCAAATGAATTTATCCGCTTTGGACAAAACATCAACGCAGTCCAGCCGTCTACAGTAGATATTCTTTTATCAAACTCGTGTCCCAATTTTTCAGTCCTTGAGACACATCCAAATATTTTACAGTCGGACCATGTACCAATCTCTTGTGTTATTTCTGGAGATGTTCAAAATATGACTTATTCAGTTCCCAACATACATTTTGTGTTTGCATTTTACCTAATCTGTCAAAAAACACAAGTACGGTTAATTCAATATTAAACTGGAATTTAACAACAAAGTTTTATATTTATTGCTTCATTTCATGTGGAAAATGTTAAAATGTTCGATGAAGAGTTCAAACACGTGGAGAAACAGAAGCAATTGAATATAAAACAACAGGAAAAAAGTGGACGCATCAAAAACACACACATATATATGGCGCGCACCAACATCAACACAAATTTTGACAGTTTGGGTAAATCAGCTGGGCTAACGAGTACACCTTATATGAATTCGCCTTGGTTCCCTTGAATTATCGAGTAATCAGAAGCTGGGTGGTAATCAGATTGCAGATAATCTAGACTTGTATTTCAATAAATTAATATCTATAATTAATGAAGCTTTTAAGAATATACATGTCGGTCGTTATTGGCAAAGAGAAATTTCTGATACTAGTAAAATGTTAATAGGTCAGAGAATAAGTACGAACATTTCAAAGATGTAGGGATCACAATTAGAAAAATCAATTAAAATGTATTCTGAGGCAGTTAAATAATCTAATTGATTTCCATCTTAATAAAGACCGAAATAAATCATGGTCAAAATTTATTGCAAATTTGCCTCCGGGCTCTAAAAAATTTTGGAAATTAATGATCAGTTGTTTGTTTTAATTTCGTGCGAATGAAGTACTACTTATGTTATATCGTGTGGAAAAATAAGGTTGCCAGATGTATTTCACATGCTTTCCACAGTAAGAACAGAGTACTGCTTTTGCGAAATTATTTCGCATATATTTTATACCTAGTTTGACAGCATTTCGCACAAAGCTATCATTTAAACAACACGTAAAATTTATTTGTGAAAAAGGAATTAAATGCGGTCGAGCCATTTTCACCCTACTAAACAGAACATCTAAACTAAATTTAAAAAACAAGATTCATATTTACAAAATGTGTATTCGGCCAATTTTGACCTATGGATGCCAAGTTTGGTTTTATAAAGCTGCTAAAACTTATACCAGAAAATTACAGATAATACAAAAAAAAAAATCTGAAAATAATACACAACTTACATCCCAGATATTCTACTGATTTACTGCATAGTAACTTTCACCACATAATGTTTAACTCGTTTGCAAGCGAACTGACTCTGTCATTTAATGAAAAATGCGGGACGTCTACACATGACGTCTTAAAGAATAATAATTAGTGGTTGTTTTTTAAAATTTCTTATAACATTTTTTAGACTACTTTTCCTTTATACTGTGATATTAGTAGTTTCTTTATTTAGTTATTTAGTTGTTAATTGTTGTAATACTTTTAAGTAAAGTAAAAATGCAATGCATATACAATGATGCAAGACTATTTGCACAAGATTGTGAATTGGGCTATTGTATTTTGACGTTCAAGAAAAAGATGCATAGATATGAGTAAGTCGGGCCATTTTTGTGTCCCCCATATATTATATTCCCACTTTAAAATAAAACAATTTTATTTATATTTCATAAAATTTTACATATTTATTTTTCACTAAATATTTGTTTTTTTTTTTAATTTTTTCTTGTTTTATTTATAATTAAATTTTCTTATATTTTTCTTTGTTAAATTAACTATGTAGAAATTGTTCTTAAACTTTTCGTTTTACTTGGGTTTCTTTGGTAAAAAAGTGTGACAGTTAGAAAGAAGAGCGAGGGGAGGGGAGACAGAAGAGTAAATAAACAAATGCTCAATTTATATGTGTGAGTATGTGTACAATACAAAACAATTGTATTGTTGTTGCTGTAGTTCTTTTTTTGTGTGTGTTTTCGTTTTTATTGTTGACTTGAAGTGTTGTTGTACGTTACAAAGTTTTTTGCTTTTTGAATATTGAAAATTATAATCATTTACTAAATTTGTTTATTATAAACATACAATAATAATACTGGTATGAATTCTTCTTTATTTTTTTTATTTAGTATATTTCGTTTCATATTTACGAGTAGATTTCTGTTTTTTATTTTTAGTTTCCTTTTTCAATATTTTCGTTTTGAGTATATAAATTAACTAAATTTATGACTAACTGTTTTTTTTTTCATTTTTATTTATTTGCTTTTGCACTAAAATATGCAATTGTTGTTAATTTTGTTTGTTGTTGTAATATCTCTTATAATTTAATTCATACACATTTATTTAGTTTAGGTTTTGGTTTTGTTCATTTCATTAACTATAATTTTACAGATATTTAATATCTTAATGATAAGATTTTTTATTTTTTAATTTCTTTTTATTATATACTTTAGGTTTGTGTATTTTATTTAACTACTTATTTGAAATATTTGATTATACAATTAAAATACAATTTTAAACTAGTTTCAGTTATGTAATTAGCCTAAATTATAGTTAGTTGTTTTATAGTATTACTATTTAATATAAACAAAATCGTTTTCTTTTTCCTTAGATCAATATTTAAACTTTAGAAGTTTGTTGTTTTTTTTTTATAACAGAAATTAAGTTAAGAAATAATATACAAATACTTTTTTATAAACTCAACAATGTTCTTAAGAACTTTTTTTTATTATTTTATTTTTTTTGTTTATTTTACAAGAGTGGTTTATTCTTTTGTCTAAGTTTATTAGATAGATACATACATATATTGAAAATAAAAATAAAAAATAGTCTAAAAACTTTTTTTGTTAGTTGTAATGAAGGTTTTTGTTTTTATGAAGGTACAGAGATGCTGACAGTGTGTGTTTTTTTAGGTTTTTTTTTGTTAGTTTATAAATACTATATTTCATTGTGAAGTGCTATAAGTTTAATGTTATCTAAGTATGTTCTTATTCCCTAAATGCACTGTGGTGTGTCTGACATTAAGATTAAAAAAAACATTTCAATTGAAATTAACTAAGTTTAAAAATAAAAAAATCAAGGTTGACTAGCTTGATTGGCGTTATCTATAAAATACTGTTATTGAAATAACTGCAATTATCGTTACCACTTAAATATCGCTACCGAAATAATAGAAAATACCGTTAATTTTAAAAACCGTTACCATTATTCTATAAATATTTTTATGTTATGAAAATACAAATTTTTGTTTTTCATAATTGTATTTATTGAAATCTACAGAAATTGAAATAAAATACAATACCTCCTTTGTCAATTTATTTTTAATTTAAAATTTAATTCAGGATGAAATTACCGTTATTATTAAAATACATTTATCGACAAAACAGCAAATAACGTATTCGTTATCGAAAATAAGCGTTATCATTGTCTTATAACCTTGATAAAATTATTAGTACAGAACGTATGAGTGTTATCTAATTATAACTTGTATCAAGTATACGCATTGTAATTTCCAAATCCATTTTAATCTATATAAATATATAAATGTCTTTGTAAGTTTGTTTGTTTGTTTGTTTGTTTGAGCATCACGCCTTAACGGCTGAACCGATTTTATTGAAATTTGGAACGTAGATAGATCCTTACTTGGAAGCGTCAATAGGCTATAAATTTTTTCAATACTTGGACCAGAAAGGGATAAAAAGGGGGAAAAACGGGTAAAATTGGTACCTTTAGTTTTTAAACAATAATTACTAAACGGCTGAACCGATTATTACATCGACAGGGGTAGCGAAGCGCACCGGGTCAATCTAGTAGAAGAATAAATATAAACATAAAAAAATTAATTATGAAGAAATGTCCTGAATTTGATTAAAAATAAAAAATGTCTCTAATATTTCACTTTAATTTTATGAAATTTAAAAAAATTGTTGTTTCACGCTGCTACGGATCCAAACGCAGTAATTTCTTTTTAGATCTTAAGTTCTTAAAAACGTATGGAGATAAAATCCACAGGACTTTTTAACCCTATAATGCCAATTTCTAAAAAAAATGGCTAAAAACGTTGGTAATCATTTTTTATGGTACACTTGGGCATCTGATTTAAAAAAAAAAATCAAAAGATTTTACAATCAAGTGGGAACAACTAAAATGAGTGCCTGAAGGAGGCACCCTTGGGGGCTTAGAAATTGAAACATAGTCGGGTTTTAGTTAGAATAGATTGTAAATTTTTATTGAAAACAACTTTTATATTTGTCCATCACTCAAATGAAATGTTGTCCATCACTCAAATGAAACGTTTGTTCACTCGACCAGCCATTGCTTAAAATTTTATGTAAAAAATTGCAAGTCAAACCAAACAAAACAAAAAAAAAAACAAAAAAACATTTTGCTATATGAGGGAAAAACTGAGGCAGCAAAACTAGTCCGCAATGCTCAAGAGTGCCTGAAGGCACTCATCAA
The DNA here is from genome assembly GCA_942486065.2 of Calliphora vomitoria. NCBI lineage: Eukaryota > Metazoa > Arthropoda > Insecta > Diptera > Calliphoridae > Calliphora > Calliphora vomitoria. The sequence continues at coordinate 106,764,195 of OW818030.2, read as the reverse complement.
TAAATCACGTCTCTAAACAGTAGCTTAACTTTTTTTTACAAAAATCTTGACTTCAATGTATAAAATATAAGTGTACTTTTTAAGAAAAAAAAAAAAAAAAAAACATCAACGTTTAATAACACAACATGGATTATTTTTTTTTTTTGGTTATTAAAAGTGCATTAAATAAGAAAGAACAGAGCTTTTAAGAGCTTACAAGGCTTACTAAGATATATAAGTACGTTATTTAGAAACTGTTACAAGAGTTTTTGTAATGAAAAATCAGTTCTATTTGCATTTATTGGCATTTTTGCGACGAGTGCCTTGAGGCATGCTTAAGCATTAGAGAGTTAAGATGATACATAATTATATTTAAAATGGGTATTATTTGAATAAATATTCTAAAAGACCAATTTATTCGGAATGGGACCAGGTACCATTCAGCTAAAACGAGTGTAAAACGGCAATATTTTGGCACTTTCTCCGAGTAGTGATTCAGAAATATATATTCCGTGGTAGAATATTTTTAATTTTATTTAATATTTAGTACTTTTCAATTATAAAAACAACCTTAAACGTAAAATTCGTAGGTTCTTATACTTAAACACGCCCATTTTGAAACATCATAAAAGTGGGTGTGGTAAAAATTTAAATTTTTATCATAAGTTTTAAAATTAACTTTTCAATTGCAGAACAAGCTTAAACGTCAAATTCGTAGGTTTTTAGATTTAGACACGCCCACTTTGAAAAATTATAAAAGTGGGCGGGTAATTTTTTAAAATATTTTAGCATAAGTTGATTTTAAAACTTATGATAAAATATAAAAATAATTAAAATTTATACCACTTTTATACCATAATTTTCAATTTTAAATCTAAAAACCTAAGAATTTTACTTTTAATCTTTGGTGATCTTCTACGACCTTTCTTCGAGTCCCTATCGTGCCAACAACAGACTGACGGAGCTAGATCGTCATACAATTTTATAAGGACGCTGAATATATATATTATAGATTAAAATTTCGAATTTTCAAAAGATACCAAATATATATTTGGCATTTTTGATAGGTGAAGAATGTTATTCCTATTATTGGTTTATCTTTTAAAGGACAAAAAAAAAAAAAAAAAAAAAACTAACATACTGGTTTTACCTCACAAAAAAGTACGAATGTATAGCTTAGAAGATATAAGGTTACTAAATTCTACTATTTTTTGGATCGATTTGGGGGGAGAACTTGCAGTCCAAATTTCATATCTCTATGCCATTAAGATTCAGTAACTGACGTTACTCTTAATTATATAAGTGCAATAAGTGTGTTTTTTTCGACGTATAGAACTTCCGATAGGTATAACTGTAAAATAGTTTTCAAATTAAGTTTTTGACTTTTTTCAGTATACTTTAGCAAATCACCAGAACAACGTTTACGAATCGTGGAATCGCGCACTGTTCGCCAAACTTATAGATGGCTTCGTCAAGTCAAATCATCTTTAGCAATGGCTTAACGGGTATGTAAACCAGCAGAATTGATGTTTTTGGAGAGAGCACAATCCTCATGAGACTCACTGTTTGGTGCTGTTTACATGCATTCTCAGAGAAAATTGATTCGTAATAGGAACCGAATTTGTTGCCAATCGAATGATTCGGTTGTACACATTGAATTTTTCGATTCTAGTAACAAATGGGCGCCTATTCGTCTTCCGAAACCGGTGCCAACATTACAGTGAATGGCGAACAGTACAGGCAAATGATTCATGATTTTTTTTTTATTCCTCATGCCATTGCCAATCATTTGGAGGAGAAATGGTTCCAACAAGGTGACGCAACATGCCATACAGCGCGTGAAACCAACACTTTGTTGAGCCAAACGTTTGGTGACCGAATTATCTCAAGAAATTGGACCTCTCGTTCGTGTGATTTAACAACTTTGGACTATTTTTTGTGAGGGTACGTTAAACCTCTGGTCTATGTAGATAAACCAGCAACAATTGATAATTTAGAAGAAAACATAGGACGCACTATTGACGAAATAAGACCGAAAAAGAGGTGCAAAATTTGACTGCCAGGATGGCGTTCATAAGGCGCAGTCGCGGAGTTCATATGCCAGAAATTATGACTTAAAAATGCGGGATTTTTTAATATAAATTTATTCAAAGTATTGGCCATTGTTAGCTATCACCTTTTCCCATCTTTCTGGCAACATATGAATTCCACGCCAAAGGAACTGCTCATCTTTTGAGGCAAAAAACGAATCCACCTAATTTCGGATTCTCTGTATTTTGGTAAAGCGTATCCCAAAGAAAGCGTTCTACATCGATTGAAACAAATATTATTAGGACGGGGCGAGGTCTGGACTAAAGCGCGGCTGAGGTAAAACTTCCCAACCACTTTATTCTAAATAGTTTTCAACAGGTATTGCAATATGTTGCCATGATGGAATATTCTGGGCGTTTTTCGGCCAATGATCGCTAAAACGAATCAGTTGAGTTCGTACAGGTTCCCTGCGATGGTTTCGTAAGATTTAAGCAGCTCATAATAGATAGGACCCTTTTGCTCCCACCAAATACAGAGATTACCTTAGCGACATGGATATTTGGCTTTGGTATCGATTCGGCTGGTTGGCCGGGCTTCACATACGATCTCTTACGGTTCGGGTTATTGTAATGGATCGATTTTTCATCGAAATAATGATTCGGTGCAAAAATCATGTTTATTTTATAGCGTTCAAGCAGCATTTCAGACTTACAAAATTGTCTTTCAAGGTCTCTCAACTTCAATTCGTATTGGGTACCAATTTTCCTGCATTTGGATGAATTCAGCTGCTTGAAACATTTTGAAATTGCTGATTGACCAGCTCCCAATGATTTCGCAAGCTCTTGTTAAGTTTTTCAATAATCTTCATTCTTGGTCTTCAAACTTGTCGACCAGCCCGATCTTCGTCTTCCGTATCAATATCACAACTTCTGAGCCGCACAAATCATCTGTCGCACGTTGAAGCCGATGAAACACATTCACCATAAGCTTTGATGAGCAATCGGTGTACTTTAGCGGCACTTTTTTTCAAAACTTCCCGCATATGACGATTCGTTGGTACAAAATTCGACATTTTCGAAGCAGAAACAAATTTGTTGTTTACACTTTAATGTTCAATAACTAAGGGGAATAAATGACAGATATGTAGCCTTCAAAATAACATATAAGTTACTAAAAACAAAAACCGAGTTCAAAAGATACGCCATTTTTAAGTCCTACACCCAATATTTTCAGTAAAATTTAGAAATTCTTCTCATTAATTTCAATAAATTGTTTAATAATTCTTAAAATCCTTCTGTATCAGACACTTTACTGTGCACATAAGTTTAGGTTTGTTTTAATTTTTCATTTTATTCCTTATTCATTTGTAATTTATGTACTTAAATACTTAAATTATTGGAGTACTAAGTACTGGAAAACTTATTTATTTAGTTGCTATATTACAATTATATCTACTTATTTGCTATGAATGTATAGTAGTTATATCTAAATACAACTACAATTAAGTATATAGTATGTATTTATTTATAAGTAATAACTAACTTAATTATAACTACATGCTAAATGAAGACGTTTTTCAAATGTACAATTTTATTCAGAAAACTTTGTTTTACATGCTCAGCATTCGGGTGAAGTGGGTGGGTTTTAAGGGTAAGAACAGGTTTGTGCGCCAAAGAGCTGTAAAACAAAGTTCGAAATTTTTGTCTTCATTATGATTTGTTACTTATAAACGAATTTTAGTAGAACGTTACGCTATATCGAATCTTTAGGGGAGTGGGGGGGTTTGGTTTGGTTTTATTGAAATTTACAAATTTTCTAATACAATTTAATGTAATTTTTGTTTTATTTGTTTAAGCTAAGGATTCAAAAATTCATTTGATTAAAACTATAAAAACTCTAGGTTTAATGTTTTGTTTTTTTTTGTGTTGTATAAGTATAAATCTAAATTAATTTAGGTTTCAATTTATGTTTAATATAAACCTAATTTCTATATATATGTATATTACATATAAATATAAACTATATTTACAAAATGTATTTATTCCCTTTTTTGTTTAATTTGTTTAATTTTAACTTGTCTATATTTAAGTGTAATAATTTCCCTTCGTTTTTTTTGTTTGTTTGTTTTAGGTTTTTGATAAACAAAAATTTTATATAAATATGTATTGTAGTTTTAAGTAAATTATATATTACAATATTATTTTGGTTTGTTTGTTTGTTAAAAAAACAACTTAACTTTAAATAAAACTGAAATTTAGTTTTCACTTAAAGTTTGATATGTATGTCTTTTTTTTAATATTTGTTTAAATTATTTATTTTAAATTGTTTTTTGCTGGTGTTTTTGTTGAAACAAAAAAAAAAAATTTTCATTTTCCCATTAAAATTTTTATTTTATTTTTTGTTGGGGGTTGAGTTTTTGTTGTTGTTTTGGTGGTGTTAATAAAATAATTAAAATAATTTTTAATTAAATACAAGCTTAAAGGTTTGTTTGTGTTTATTGTTATTTTGTTGTTGTTGTTTAATTTTATTCTTTGGTCCAAGCTTTTATTTATTGTAAAAATAAAATTTAATTAAAATTTTAATATTTTTCTTTTATTAAATAGAAGAAAGACTGAGAGTAATAGAGTGTGAGTTTTTTTTTTTTTAATTACATTGATTGTGTTTTATATATTATTGTGCGTGTGTGTGTATTTTTTCTTGTTGTTTTTGTTGTGTGTATAGAGTTTTACAAAAGTACTTTTAATGAAACCAAGTGTACAAAGATTTGGAAGTTTAGTTTTTGTATGAAATGAAAACTATTATTATTTCTTACATTAAAACAATGGACAGGAATAGTTCTTGCTTAACAAATACGAAAATTTAAATAGGAAAACTTATGTTATTTTGAAATATAAACATGATTTTATGAATATTTTATCATATTCAGTTGCTTAAAGAAATTACAATTTTACAAATACTTAAAATTATTATTATTTTAAATTTGTGTTTCTTTCTAAATGCTGAATTTTAATATATTTTCTATGAAAATGCTTAAACTTTTCAAAATTGTTTGTTATTTACCTTAAAATTACATTGTTTACACTATGTCAACAATTGGAATTTACTTAAGAATTTTAAATAACAATTAAATTGGTTAATTTTATATATATTTTTTATTATTTACCTAAAAACTACATTGTTTACATAATGTAAACAAATGAAATTTTTATTTAAAATAAATAAAATTACTCAAATTCTTTGAATTTTAAAATACTTTTCATATTTGCCATAAATATATAAAGTTTACATAGTGTAATTAATTGCTACACTAAGTAAACAATACATTTCTATAAAAAAATCACAGACTTTAAACAATTTTCTTTATTTTAAATCAAAATGTTGAATTGTTTACATAATGTAAACATTTAGGAAGATAATAATATTCTGTGTTAGGAATATACATATTTAGGAACAAATCTGTGTAAAATTTAATAAATTATTACCTAAAAATTACACTGTTTACACAATGTCAATAATTGGTATATTAAGAAAATTTTAAATAACAATTAAATTGATTAATTTTAAAAATATTACTTACTGTTTACCTAAAAACTATAATGTTTACATAATGTAAACAATTTAAATTTTTATTTAGAATTAAGAAAAATTTTTAAATTTAAACATATTCTCAAATTTCCTATAAAAATACATTGTTTACATGGTAACAGCAAATGGCTACACTATGTAAACAATGTATTTTTATAACAAATCCAAGAATTTCAACAAGTTGCTTTATTTTGAAACAATATTTCTTTTTACATTATGTAAACAATACAATTTTTAGGAAAAATAAAAATTTAATAATTTATTATATTTTTTAAAATTTTTCTAAATTTCTTATTATTTACCTTAAAACTACATTGTTTACACAATGTCAAAAATTTAAATTTACAGAAAAATTTCAAATAACAATAAAATTAGTAAATTTTATGCTTATTTTATATTATTTACTTAAAATAGGAATTTTTTACTCACATAGGAATTTTAAATAACAGTTAAATTGGTTAATTTTATAAATATTTTTGTTATTATTTACCCAAAAACTACATTGTTTACACAATGTAAACAATTGAAATTTTTATTTGAAATAATGATAATTTCTTAAATTAATTAAATTTATACTTTTTATATATGCCATAAAAATACATTCCTTACACAGTGTAAACAATTGATACATTATTTAACAAAAAACTACATTGTTTACACAATGTAAATAATTTATATTTTTGTTTAAAATAAAAAAAAATTCTTGAATTAAAAAAATAAAGATTCTGAAAATTATTTTCAAACTAAATTTCAATTGTTTACATTATGTAAACTATAATTTTTTTATGTAAAAAATTCAATAATTTATGATTTTAAAATTTTTTTATTTACCTTAAAACTACATTGTTTACATAGTGTCAACAATTGATACACTAAGTAAACAATGCATTTCCATCAAAAATCTTAAAAAAATTAAACAATTTTTTTTTTATTTTTGACCAAAATTTTAATTGTTTACATTATGTAAACAATGTAAATTTTAGGAAAAACAATAAGGAATTAGTGTAATATTTATTATTTTACTTTGTTAAAAAATTTCCCAACATATTACAATTGTTGACATTATGTAAACAATGTAATTTTGAAGTAAATTTTTTGAAATTTTTAATTTTAATGTATAATTTAATTGTTGACATTGTGTTAGCAATATATTTTACATAATCTAAAACTCATATATTCTGAATATATCATAATCTGTTTAAAATTAAATTTTATTTTACATACAAATATCAATTATTTACATTATGTAAACAATATAGTTTTTAAGTTAAATAATACAAAATCTAAGTAAAATTAATGTCATAAATTATTACCATAAATTTACATGTAAATTTCAATTGTTGACATTATGTAAACAATGTATATTTAATGTAAATAATTTTCAATATTTTTAAAATCAATACAATTTCTATATTATCTTCAATTTTACATAATAGTGCAACTGTTGACATTATGTAAACAATGAATTTTTTAGGTAAATTTGAAAATTATTTTCAAAATGAGTAAAATTCATGTATTTCTAATAATTTTTGTAAATTTAGCAATTGTTTACATTATGTAAACAATGTCTTTTTTGAGGTAAATACTTAGATATATGCATACATTTAACCAATTAGATTTTTAATTTCTTTGTAAATTTAAATTGTTGACATAGTGTAAAGAATATATTTTTAAGGTAAATATTAAAAAATCTTTGTAAAATAAACACAATAGATGCATTTTCTATAACTTTAAAATTATTTCAATTGTTGCCAATATGTAAACAATGTTTTTTATTTAATGTAAATTATGAATGTAAGTAAAATTTAAAGAATTTTTTTAAACCAAGCGTGACACTTAATTGTTGACATTATGTAAACAATGCATATTTTCCTTAAATATGAAAAAATATTTCGAAAATAAGAAAAAAATGAATAAATTTTCATTAATTTCACAATATAAAGTAATTATTTACATTATGTAAACAATGTACCTTTTAGGTAAAAATAAGAAATCTATGTAAAATTATCGAACTAAAAAAATGTCTTTTAATTTTCTTGTAAATTCCAATTGTTGACAAAATGTAAACAATGTATTTTTAGGTAAATAAATTGAAATCTTTCAAAATACAATTAATTAAAGTATATTCTTTAATTTTATATAATAAGGGAATTGTTGACAATATGTAAACAATGTATTTTTTAAGGTAAATAATAAAACATTTATATAAAATAAAGGATTTAAAAAATTTTCTTAAGTCCAAACCAATTGTCAATTGTTGACATAATGTAAACAATGTATTTTTAGCATAAATATGAAAAAAAAAATTTAAATATATATAATGTATGTATTTCATTAACTAGACATAATAAAACAATTGGTGACAATATGTAAACAATGTATTTTTAAAGGTAAACAATAAAAAATGTATATAAAATAAAGGATTTAAAAAAGTTTCTTAAATCAAAAAAAAAAAAAAAAATCGTCCATTGTTGACATAATGTATACAATGTCTTTTTAAAGGTAAACAATTAAAAATGTATATAAAATAAAGGATTTAAAAAAGTTTCTTAAATCCAAAAAAAATTTCAATTATTGACATAATGTAAACAATGTATTTTCAAAGGTAAACAATACAAATTTATTTATTAGGATTTAAGTCTAAACATGTTATCAATTCTTGACATAATGTAAACAATGTATTTTTAACATAAATATGAAAAATATTTGTAAAATATATAAAATTTATGTATTTTCTATAACTTGTTTATAATATGTATACATTGGTATTTGATGGTAAACAATGAAAAATCTATATAAAATCAAGATTTTATAGAACTTTTTTTTTAATCAAGCTAAATCTTCAATTGTACAATGTACATTTTTAATAAATACTAAAAATCAGTATAAAGTTTGTAAAATTTACTTATCTTTATTATTTTTACAGCATTTAACATTTGTTTACACAATGTAAACAAAGTATGGCTGGAAAGAAATCTGTGTAAACTAAGTGAATTATTGTTGACATAATGTAAACAATGTATATCTTGGGTAAATAATTGAAAATCTTTGTAAAATAATAATTTTCATTTCATAGCATTTCTACAGGAAATAATTTTATAATAACTATAACCAATATCTTAGACATTCCAACTTTGATTTTATTTAAGTGTAGTGTTAAAAAAACAAAATTATATAAACTTCATTTAAACTATTACTTCTTATTATTTCGGATTATTTTTTCCCAGATTTCGTTTTAATAATTTTAAACATTTTTTTATTTTTTTAAATATACATCTCTTAAAATATTTTTTGTTGTTTTTAAATCTAATGCCGAAATTGTATTTATATGTAGGTGTATATATATAATATTTTTTTCTTTAATACTTTTGCCTAAAATACAAAATACAATAATATTTCTAAACGCCCAGACTTATCAACGAGATCATCAAAATGATCAATGATCGTATCAATAATAAATAAATCATACAATAATTTTCAGTTGAATTCATTCATGTGTATAAAAAGTAGTAGTAGTAGTAACTAGAAGACGACTGCTACTGCTAAAAAAACAACCTTGTTTTAACGAGTCTAAATACTCACATACGATTAACTGGAAGTACAATTGTAAGGATCTTCGGCACGAAAATTTGGATGATCTTCGTAGGGCTTAACGCCGGCAGCTTTCTTTTCGTCACGCACTTTTTCCACCTGTTGCATGACACGTAAAAAATTACCACCCGCCAGTTTGGTTAAATCTTCCATCGACCAGCCCACTCCTAAGAGTTCAGCAAATAGAGTGGGATAGGAGGAAACATCTTCGAGACCTTTGGGTGTACTGTTCAGAAAAAAAAGAGACAATATATTTATTACATTTTAAAATACACAATCAAAGAAATATTTATTTAAATAAATAAATAAATGTAATAGTAAAGTAAATATGTATGTATTATTTATCTATAAATAATACCTTTTTAAATATAATTTATTGTATTTTTTAGTTTTCATTTTGACAATTTATTAAACACTCAAATAATAACATTTGTTATTTGCCTAAAGAAAGACCTTTTTTTGACATTTATAAAAACATGCTATAAATTTTCAACAAAATGTCAATCTGTTTTAACAGATTTCCACATGTCAACCTACTAAAAAGAGATCACACACATATACACAATACGTAAACACACACACACAAAAACTCTTGCTTATTATTCAGCCAACCGGAAATATTTGAGCCTAGAAATGCCTGAATGTGTGGAGGGCTTAATGTATACTTTTGCTATGTAGGGAAGGCAATAAAAAAACTATACTCGTATTACAACACTTTTCAACTATGTTTACCTAGAAATTTTTGGTTAGCAGATCTGTGCAATATGATTGATTTGAGAACATATTTGGTTTTGAAATGTGTTAAATGTAAAAAAAATAGCTTAAAGTCGAATTGTTGACATAATGTAAACAATGTATATGCAAGTTAAATAATTAGAAATCTTGGCAGTTTACAGAAAATTCATGTAGTTTTCTTGACATAATAAAGCTATTGTTTACAATATGTTTTTTCTCAATAAGTAGACAATATGTAAACAATGTTTTTGGAGGTAAATAATAAAAAATTATATAAAATCAAAGATATAAAGAAATTTAATTAATAAAAGTAATCCTCCTATCAGACAATGCTATATATTTTGTCGATTATTGGTCAAATAAATAGTCAGCAATATTCCGCGTTCTGGAGCAGTGTATCGTACCATTGTTTATTAATGTGTATTTCGCATGTGTTTACTACACAAATGTCAAAACAGAACTGACATTAGGGGCCTCGCAAAATTTATAGCATTTTCTGATAGGAGGATTACTTTTGCGCCACCTGTATGTATTTCTTTATCTTCCCACTTGCATTATAACAATATTAGTACAAGTTATAACTGTACATAGTTTTCATTACCAGAGGAGTTCGAATTTTACCCCTTTATCTTACCTTGTATTCTAACAGGGTGGTCAGGTATTTAAATTTCTTTAAGCTTATGTCCTCCTCTATGATTCGTTTATACATAATTTTGCAATCGGACTAAGGAGTGAGATCGTAAAATTCTTAACACACGTTTTTCATTAAAACTTTTAACCCAAGTATTATTTGATTTTTTTTTAATCAATTTACCTTTGTAAAACATGTCAGTTATTATGTTTAATGTCAATTATATTCATTTGTTGTTAATCTGATTAAAATGAGTGACCAGAAAAAAGTGCGTACTAAAATTATTAAATATTTTCAACAAAACCCAACTTGGTCCTACAATAAGTTGGCCAAGCATTCAAAGGTCTGCCGTCAAACTGTTTCCAATGTTATTAAATAGTACTGCGAGAACTTGTCCGTTGATAGAAAACCTAGTTCAGGTAAAAGGAATGGTCCACATGATGTTTCTAAAGTCAATAAATAGAAAGAATTTTCAAAATACCTCCCAACACATCCGGTAGGAAAGCAGCCCGGTTAGCTAAGTACTCGGACTATTTGGTACGAAAAGTTAAAGCCAATAAAGGTTTTAAAGCATACAAGGCTCAAAGAGTTCCTGACAGGAACTTTGCTAAAAATTTAGAGGCCAAAAACAAAGCACGGAAATTGAAGTCAAATTTTATAAAAAAAATATTCTTGCTGCATAATGGATGACGAAACGTATGTTCTGGCAGATTTTTCGCAACTTCCTAGTCAAAAATTTTATGTTGCTGATGTTCGAGCAGATAAAATTTCCCAAAAAGTTCTTGGTATGGCAAGCAATATGCAGTTGCTGCAAAATAAGCCAATCATATGTTACAACGGGCTATATAAATACCGAAATTTACATCAAGGAATGTTTACAGAAAAAAGGCTGCTTCCATTCATAAGAATTCATAATGTGTCCAGTTATTTTTGGCCTGACTTGACATCCTGTCAGTATGGTAAACAACAACAATATTGTGGTATTTGTACCAAGAGAGGCAAATCCTCCTAACTGCCCGGAGCTAAGGCCAGTGGAGAGATATTCGGCTCTTATTAAAAGAGAATTGAAGAGCACAAAAAAGGTGTCCAAAAGTGTGGTAGATTTTTAACCTGTTCGAACGAAGTGACATAAAGCACCAAAGAATAACAAGAAGTGAAACGCTGTCAAAAAAAACCTAAGTCGGTTGTCATAAAAAACCTAACTATATGAATGTATTGGTAACATTTTGTTTACATGTATTGGTTTTCAAAACACTTTCACCACACTCCTCAAACACACAGAGTTGTAAAAAAACGACCATAAAAATTATAACAAGATTTTATTACAATTAAATTTAAAAATTCAAACAACTCTCAAATTATTTAATGTATATTTGACCTGGAAAGATCTTATAAATAGATTTTTCTGCTTTTTCTCCCATAATTTATACAAAAATTTAATTTATTTGAATTTTTTTATTAATTTTCAATAAAAACCCCTAAAAATTAAAAGTCCAAAAAATAAAAAAAAAAATATTTTTCGTTTGTGCAAAATATACATGTTTCGGTTATTTTAATGGTAAATATGTGTGGAAAAAAATAAAAGAATATTATGTGTCTGTGAAAGAGCGTGTTAAAATGGCAATTTTATTGCAATTTTGAAGAAAAAGTTTTGAAGTCATATCTCTCTCTCAAGTGTGTTGAATTCACATACTACTTGTATGTGAGAAGAGAGAGAAGTTGTTGTTGTAAAAAAAGTGAGAGGCTTCCCTTCTTGTTATTCTTTGGTTCAAAATTTCATCGTTAGTGATTAGAAGTATAAAAATATTTTTTTTTGTAACAATTGTAACAATAATTTCAATCAAATAAAAAAAGATTCAAAACTGTAAGTTTAGTGGTTTCGTTTTTATTAACATATATGTATGTTAAGAATTTTTCGATCTCCTCACTGCTACTTTTATCACTGAATATTTTTTATTTGCAAGATGACAAAGCTGTGTTCATGAAGCTATAAACACCCTTGAATATTATAATATAATTGAAGATAACTCTTACGAATAGTAACTATTTTGTCAATTAGCTATCACTTTGCAAGAAAAATTTTTCATTCAACTACAAAAATCAATTATTCGTATTTAAAAAAAAAAACTTTTATTAAAATAACTTTGTATTGCCTTTCAGCTAAAATATGTATAAACTCTTCAAATCAAGTTTATCATTATTAGCAAGGTTTTCTTTAAATTCTATAGTTTGTATTCATGTTCGGTCATGCCTGCATTGCCGATTGACTACATGCGCTCGTTTACAAAATAAATTTTTTCTATTTTTTTTATTTTTGAGCTTCTTTTGTAAATGAATGAAATATAACATAAAATCTCATTCCAGGTCAAATAATATTGACACTTCGATTTATTTTTGTGTTGTTTACTTTCATCATGATTCGCATACATTTATACAATCATCGCTAGTACAAACATAGCATGCTTTTGCATGCTCTAACCTGCTTTGTACATTCACTCTCTATACAAATAAACCTTTCAATTTCTATTTTACACATACATACTACATATAGAGCATTTCTTTTAGTTTTGTTTTTCACTTTTTGTTTTGGTTTTTGTTATTGCTGAGTTTTTTCGTTGTTGTTGTTGTTGTTGCTAGTATTGAAACAAGTATTTTACTGCAATCATCATGTTGGCCCTTTAGAGCAAACAAAACAAAAAAAAAAAGAAAGTCAGAAAAAAACTGCAGGCATTTTTCAAAAGGCGAAAGTAGTAGTTAGAGTGTAGAAAAAAAAAGTAAAAGCAATTTGTTGCTCGTGTTAACGATTTCAGCACTTGAAAGCTTAAAGGCAAAAAAATGAGGGAAAAAAACACACACAAACACATCATCAGTCACAAAATTTGTTAGCATGTAATGTTTAAGGAATTTTACAGATTTACACAGACTCATTCACAAATTTTTTTCCCCTATTTTTTGTTGTTTTTTTTTTCACTTTTCTTCCATAAATAATATATAGAGGCTTTTCAATCATTTATCTTGTTAGACATTTTTGTATGTGAGTTTTATTTCTTTGTGTTTTGTTGTGGAAGTTTGTTGGTTTTGTCAATGTATTTGAATTATTTGTTTGCCGCATTCTTTATGATGCCACATTCATGAAGTATTGGCTAAACTGGCTGGACATGATTTTTTTGTTGTTATTTTTGTGTACCCTCTTAAACATTCATCACATAAGGGCATTTTTGGGGTTTATTTAAATTAGGCTAGCTTCAATTAAAAGTGAAAGTATAGCCTATGATAGGTTACAAATTCCTACTAATTCGGGTGGAATTAGCCATTCCAGAGACGCCAGCTGAGGAATATGATGTAAATTGTCTTAATTTATAATTTTTCTATTGTATTGTCTTGTATCCAGAGGAGAGACATGTTTGAGGTATTATCACAACCATATTTTTAACAAAATTACAAGTTATATCTATGATTGCGGCAACCATAATATGTTACAGTTGCCATTCACAGTAGGATCGATCGGTAAAAAAGTGGTAATAAAACTGTATCTTCTAAACTACTATTGTAAGGAGTGAGATCGAAAAATTCTTAACAAACATATATGTTAATAAAAACGAAACCACTAAACTTACAGTTTCGATATCTTTTTATTTGATTGAAATTATTATTACAATTTATAAAAAAAAAATATTTTTATTGTTCTAATCACTAACGATGAAATTTCTAACCTTTTTCGGAAACCCTTCCATTAAGGTTTTTATAGAGCTTTTTGTCACTTTCTTCGAACAGGTATTCCATAACCGTTTAAAATCTACCACACTTTTGTACACCTTTGTGGTGCTCTTCAATTCTCTTTTAACAAGAGCCCAATATCTCTCCACTGGCCTTGGCGCCAGGCCAGTCTTGGTACAAATACCATATTATTGTTCTCGCACCACTAAATTCCTTGTTTACCATAGTGACAGGATGCCAAATCAGGCCAAAAATAAGTGGACATATTATGAAGTCTTATGTGGACATATTATGAAGTCTTTTTTTTTATTATGAGCTGCTGAAATCGGACCAGAACATCACATGGAACCTATACATCACTCGGCCACATGTTGCAATACCTGTTAAAAACTACTTATAATGTTGTGGTTGGGGAAGTTTCTCCTCACCGCCTTATAGTCCAGACCATGTCCCGTCCAACTACTATTTGTTTCGATCGATGCAGAACGCTCTCTCTGGGATACGCTTTACTAAATTGGCTTGATTCGTGCTTGGCTTCAAAATATAAGCAGTTTTTTTAGATCGGAATCTATATGTTGCCATAAAGAAGGTTATAAAATTGGACTAGATGTATAGAAAATACAGATTTATTTTAATTTGTTCCGTTCAACCCAACTATGCGACTGCTACAATCATATGTATGGTTGTAGTAATTAAGTATATATTTGTGGAAATTATGTCCATGATGAATCCTTACATCATAATATGTTGCTCTAAGATTATGATAAGCGAAATGTGAGAGCAACATATTATGGTATAATACGCCATCATAGAATGATTGCCACAAACAAATACTTAATTGCTATATATATATGAATTACTGTAGATATGATTGCCAAAATAAATACATATATTCAAAACCCATAATAATGTTGCATAATTTGTAATAATGTTAAAAAATGGCTGCAATCAAATCACAACCATGTGCTTTCACTATGTGTTTACTTGTTTAACATAATTTTACCACAATTGTAATATTAATAGTTTCCTTAAAACAATTTTTTGGTTTTGGTCTCAATCAATAGGAATCATCCTAATGTTCTTGTGTCTCTAAGTTAGTATGTATATATTTTATGCAAACAAGTAGTAAAAGATTAATGCTTGTTTTCAAATTTGTTACGATGTTATGATTAGACATACATAAATTTATTTCAGTTAAGTTTTATTATTTTTTTCCTTATTTTGTCACTTTAGTTATTGTTGGTGTAATTCAAATACTTGCCCTTTTTGATACGCTTTCATTTATTTATAGATTTCTTAGCTGTTATCATTTATAACTGATAAAAGTTTGGTTTTATTTTCTTTGAAAAAAAAAAAAAAAATATTCATATATTTAGATTATTTCCGCATGGATTTGAAAAATGAGTTCAAAACAAAAACTAAACATAGAAAGGTGTTGACATAGATCCCTACAAATTGTATGATTTCATTTTGTTTAACCAAACGTTTGAAAACATAAGAAAGTTTTGTTGAAAAATTATAAAAATTTCTCTGAAAATTTAATTTATTTTTAACAAATAAAATAATTTTATTAATTTTTAATGTTATTACAATACTACGTATTGAAATCCTGAATAATTCATTATTTTATACATTTCTATCAAAACTTTTAAAATGTCTTGGTTTGTTCTAAAGAATTTTACGAAAATGTGTAATTTGTGTAACATAACGTATGATTAATATTAATTACAACTTTATTGATCATTTGCAGTATAACTCCTATAATTTTTCCAAGATTTTGAAAATTTCTACTGGTAATAATTGCAAACATTTGGATTTTAATACAGTATTAATGTTTTCTACATTGTTGCTAAAATTTAAGTTTGAAATCAAATTTAAAAAAATATATATTTTTTAGCATTCAAAATTAAGTTATACATTTGGAGTTTTATTATAAAATGTTATATTAAATTTTAAATAAATCATGCATTTCAACATTTCAAAATGTTTCTGTTTGTTGATAAATTGCTGTACAACACCTAACATTTTTTAACATATTTTGAATATTTCAACTGGTAATAAATTAAAACATTTAGGGCCATTATTACAACTTCGATTTATGTTCGCATTAGTAAAAGTTTACTTTAAAGCAACCTTTTTTATTACTTAAAGTTAACTTTTACTATTATGAACTTAAAAACAAATTGTAAGAATGGCCCCTAGGCATTTAATAGAATATTTATATTGTCTATATTATAGTTTAGAGAAAATGGAAAAATTTAAGTTTGAAATCAAGTTTTTGAAATAAATTTTTTTGTCATAAAACAAATTTTATTATTGGGTGTATGACTTAAAAATGCGGGTCTTACAATAGATGTGGTATCTTTTGAAGGCGGGTTTTGTTTTTAATAATTTATATGTAATTTAGAGGGGCACATATCTGTCATTTATTCACACTTAGTTATTGAACATTATAGTGTAAACAACAAAGTTTTTTTTTGCTTCGAAAATGTTGAATTTTGGGCCAACAAAGCGTCATATGCGGGAAGTTTTGCTTTACTTCTTTTATTTAAAAAATGTGCCGCTGAAGGACATCAATTGCTCACCGAAGCTTATAAGGACTGAGATCGAAAAATTTTTAACATACATATATGTTAATAAAAATTAAACCACTAAACTTACAGTTTTGAATCTTTTTTATTTGATTGAAATTATTGTTACAATTTACAAAAAAAATAAAAAAATTATAGTTCTAATCACTAAGATGAAATTTTGAACCTTGTTCGAAAAACCTTTCATTATGGTTTTTATAGTGCTTTATGTCACTTTGTTCGAACAGGTTGTTCATCTCCGTTTAAAATCTACCACACTTTTGAACACCTTTTTTGTCTCTCCACTGGACTCAGCTCCAGGCAGTTTGGAGGAATTGCCTCTCTTGGTAAGCACTGAGATCGTAAAATTCTTAACATACATATATGTTAATAAAAATGAAACCACTAAACTTACAGTTTTTTTTTTTTTATTTGAATGAAATTGTTATTACAATTTACCAAAAAAAAATATTTTTATAGTTCTAATCACTAGTAATGAAATTTTGAACCTTTTCCGGAAACCTTTCCATTAAGGTTTTTATAGTAATTTCTGTCACTTTATGCGAACAGGTTGACCATCTCCGTTCAAAATCTACCACAGTTTTGGACACCTTTTTTTGTGCTCTTCAATTATCTTTTAACAAGAGCCTAATATCTCTCCACTGGCCTTAGTTCCAAGCAGTTTGGAGAATTTACCTCTCTGGTTACAAATACCACATTATTGTTTTTTTACCACTCAAGACCTTTCTTACCATAGTGACAGGGTGCCAAATCATTCCAAAAATAAGTGGATACACTAAGAAATCTTATGAATGGAAGCATCCTTTTTTGTAAACATTCCCTGATGCAAATTTCGGTATTTTTAGAGCCCCTTGTAACAAATGTTTGGCTTCTTTTGCAGCAACTGCATATTGCTTCCCTGCTTTTGAGCATCAGCAACATAAAAATATTGACCCGGTAGTTGCGAAAAATTTTCCATACGTACATTTCGTCATCCATTATGCAGCAGGTATATTTTTAGTATACAATTTGACTTCAATTTCCGTGCTCTCTTTTTGGACTCTAAATTTTTAGCAGCGTTCCTGTCCGGAACTTTTTGAGCCTTGTATGTTTTTTAACCTGCATTGGCTTTAAGTTTTCGTACCAAATAGTCCGAGCACTGAGCTAACCGGGCTGCTTTCCTACCGGATGTGTTGGGAGCTCTTTTGAAAATGCTTTCTATTTTTTTTGGCTCAATAAACATCATGTGAACCATTCCTTCTACCTGAGCCAGGTTTTATATCAACGGACTAGTTCTCCCGGTATTGTTGAATAACATTGGAAAAAGTTTGACGGCAGACCTTTGATTGTTTGGCCAACTTTTTGTAGGAACAAGTTGGGTTTTGTTGAATATATTTAATAATTTTAGTACGCACTTTTTTCTGGTCACTCCTTTTTATCAGATTAACAACAAATTTATATTCATTTGACATTAAACATAATAACTGACATGCTTTACAAATATATCTTGATAAAAAAAAAAAAAAATCAAATAATACTTGTGTTAAAAGTTTTAATGAAAAACATTTGTTAAGAATTTTACGATCTCAGTCCTTAGTTTCAGCGTGCGAGAAATGGCTTGTGTGATTGAGAAGTGGTGATTTTGAAACGGAAGACAAAGATCGCTCAGGCCAGCCAAAAAAGTTTGAAGATCAAGAATTAGTCCATGAAGATTGTTGTCAAACTCAATAAGAGCTTGCAAAACCATTGGGAGCTACATAATCAGCAATTTCAAAACGTTTGCAAGGAGCAAGATTTTTTCAAAAGCAGGGAAATTGGGTACCATACGAGTTGATTCTCTCTATTGCTGCTGAAATCTCACCCGACCATTACGTGGAACCTGTTTCGAACACAACTGATTCGTTTGAAGTGAGCATTAGCCGAAAAACGTCCAGAATATGCGGCCAGATATGATACCATAATATTCCATCATGACAAAGTTCGGTCATATGTTGCTATACCTGTTTACAAATACTTAGAAAGAAGTGGTTGGGAAGTTTTGCCTCACCCGGCTTATAGTCCAGGCTTTGGCCCGTCCGCCTACTATTTGTTTCGATCGATGCAGAAGGCTCTCTCTGGGATATGCTTCACTTTGAAACAGAGTATCCGATATTAGCTTTATTCGTTTTTGGCCTCAAAAGATGAGCAGTTCTTTTGGCTCGGAATCCATATGTTGCCAGAAAGATGGAAAAAGGTCATAGCTAACAATGGCCTATTCTTTGAATAAATTTAGAAAATAAATAAAAACAGCAAATTTGAAAAAAAAAATTTTAAGTCATACACCCAATAGTTTTATTAAAATTTTTGATATTAAAATCGCAAAATAAATCTTTATTTAATGCCTTTGTTTCAAAAACTTTCGAATTAATGGGTTCGTTCCAAAAAATTTTAAGAAATTGAAAAATTTATCCACCGTATGATTAATATTAAATACAGTTTTTCTCTATAACTCCTCAAATTTTTTTTTAAAAAAAAGAAGGCTTGTGTCCTCCTGTACGAATCGTTCTTACATCATTTTGATATCGAACCAGTAGTTTAGAAGATACAGATTTATTTCATTTTTTTCCCAGCTTATCAAAGTTGTATATTTTCATACGCCCTGGTGTATTGTGATTATTTTTAATGAAAGTCAATTATGAATGACCCATTGAGCAACGTGCAACATTTTATATTATAAATCTAAGTTTGCTTAGTATTTCACATGATTGCTCAATTTATTTAATTATTTTATTATTTTTTGTAATTTAGTCATTACAATTATTAAATTAAAATAAATCCCACTTGACTAACAACCCTCTTTCCTCATTTTTAAACTTCTTTCCCATGAAAACTTAATTGTCATTGTATTGTTATGAAATCTGTTAAATATATTTAATATGTACTTTATCTGTCACTTCTATTACTATTAATGGATAATAATATATTAATTACTGAATGCTTTTTAAATGTTTATTTTGCAAAACATATTAATAAAATTACATACATAAACTTATCATTTATTTTATATCACAACAATAAATACTTTATTAATTATTAAACAATAAAAACGATTATAGTGTTAAGTCATTATTGCAATCAAATGGCCAACTAAAACACACATAGTATTGAACAGACATTTAATAGTCAGTGATTTAATGTAAATAAAAAGATTTTATATAAAAAAAAAAAACAACAGCCAGCTTAAGGAAAAAGTAATAATTACTTATATTCATTATGTTTCAACTATGTTTGGCAGGATTACGTTTGCTTCAGGGTGGAATTACATTTGATTTTATTTTGCCATTTACCCTTTTTTTGTGTTCTTTTCTGAAAAAAATGTAGTTTGGTAAGCGTATAACGGGTTCTTTTTAAATAATGTTGCCCTAAAACCCTTAAGATATGCTACATGTTTTACCCTCAATTATATCAAAGGCTTTGAAATCCAGCACTTTTAAAACAGATTTTCTTGTTATAGTTTTTAAATTTTGTTTGTGTTAATGAAATACTTTTTCGTATTTTTTGATTAAAAGTGTTAAAATGAAAGTAAAATGTATAGTTTCACAATATTTAGAAGCAACATAAAAGAAAATTGGTAATTGTTTTTGTTCTATTGTGATCGTTAAAGATGTAACACATTATGAGGGTATGAGTAACATTTTGTGTCAGAAAAGAAAACGCCATTAATTACAATAAATTCAAGAAAACATAATTATTGGTATAACTGTAAATAAGTGATAACACCTGAATTGGTGGACGAGTTACTTGCGATCTCTGCTCATAAGTAAATGTTTATTTTCTTAATAAATTGTTAAATTTATTTTAGGTTTATGAAATAAATTTTGTATTGAAATATTGTTCTAAAAACCTTTTAAAAAATTAGAAATTTATTACATTTTGTTGAAGTAAAGAGTGTTTTTTAAGCCAGATATAACTTACGAAAGGGTTAACTTTCAAACGAACTGTCATATTGCGCTCCCTTTTTGACATTTATGATCGGTATACTCTGGAAAATCATTATGAATAGATTGAGGCTTGAACAAAGCTTTCAAATTATCCAAATTCACTTTGAAAATCAGTCATATATTCGCGCAACTAATCCACAGCAGACTCTATTACATGCAGAAAAATGCACCGTTTGATGTGGTTTCCACGCTGATGGCATCAACGGACATTATTTCTTCACCATTTAAGCCGGACCTCGCCTTATGGTCAATGGATGGATATGGATGACATTATTCCGGGCGAGATGTGGTTTGAAAAGGATGGCGCTACGTTGTATACAGCGACCGCAACCTTTTATATATAGAAATCAAAATTTGGCGATAACTTGATTTCGAGAAATATGCCTGTCAATTGACCTATTGATTATTTCCCTTTGAGAAACATGAAGTCACTGGTTTATGTTGATAAACCAGCAACAACAGACGCCTTGTTCATGGTATTCGTGACATACGTCCAGCAATGCTCGAAAAAGTGGATCAAAATTGGATGTCTAGAATGCCCTTCGTCATGAAGAACCGCGGTGGCCATATGTCCGAAATCATGTTTAAATATTAATGAAATATTGGTCTTTCGAATAAAAACATTTATTTTTTATTTTTTAAAATTTCAAATTCTGTCTGTCTTAAAAAAAACACCCTTTGCAAATATGATTTCCATTTATAAAAATTATGTTTTAAAAAAATCTTATAATTCAAATTTTAACCAGACAATGTTTAAAATATTTTGTGGTTTTTATTTTCTTTACATTTTTCATATTTTTTGTCTTTGGTTGCTAGTAAAACCTATAAACAATTATTGTCTTTTTCTTGCTAGCTTTTGGCTTTATACTTTAGTGTTTTGTTTTTCTAAGTCTGGCTACAAAATGTATGAGCTTTTGTGGTTTTGTGAAAAAAAAAACAACAATAAATGTTTGAATACATTGGTCTTTTAAAAGAAACTACTGTAGTTTGTTTTGAGAACACTTGAAGAAAAAGGTAGCAATTAGATTAAAGGTATAATAAAGAGTAAACATTTCCTTACAACACATATTTGGATGTACAAAATCCTAAAGCATGTAAAATAAAAACATATCTTAATTTAATGCATTTATTTCAAAAGTCTTTGAATTGTGCTTTTTGTTCCAAAGAATTTTACGAAAGTGGTAAATTTGTACACCGTGACGTATGATTAATATTAATTACGACTTTTCTTGATGAATTGCACTATAACTTCTAAAATTTTTAACAGATTTTAAAAATTTCAACTGGCAGTTAAATAAAACATTTGGATTTTAAAAGAACATTAATATTGTTAACATTATAACCTAAAGAAAATCGCAAAATTTAAGTTTAAAATTTAATTTTATTAACTTACAAATTTTTTTTTACTAATTTGTAATTTTATTATCATATTATATATCTGTCGACTTTTGACAAAACAACTTAAGTGGTATTTTCAAATTTTTCAGGAGAGCGTTAAAACTGTTGAATTGATCGATAATTATTTTATTATTTGACCTCAAAGAGTTTCGAAAGCTTTGTATAGTTCTTCAAGGACAAATAATAAAATAATTATCGATCAATTCAACGATTTCTACACTCTTCTGAAAAATTTGAAAATTCCACTTAAGTTGTTTTTTCAAAAGTCCGCATATATGTATTATAATCTTTATTTTATGCATTTGTATCAAAAATTTTAAAATTTAAGAAATTATAAAATTAGTTGAACAAGACGTATGATTAATATTAATTACGACTTTTTTTTGGGCAAAATTTGCTCCAACATCCTTAAGAGATTTGGAAAATTTCCAATGCTTATAAATTAAAACTCTTTTGTTTGTTTAAAATATCTCCATTTAGAAATAAATTTGCTCAGAAAATTAAAAAAAAATCACAATTGAAATTAAATTATTAAAGAAAATGCATGGAAAATACTGCTTATTTTTATTTATTAGGCTATTGTTATACTGTCGTTTAAAATTATTTTTGTATGAAAACTGTAAATTTAACTATGAGTTAAAACTTAGCCAGACTTCGTGTTAATGGGGGTTATTATCTGAGTGTATTAGAAGTTTTCTGTGGCATTGTAACCTCAAAAGAAATATACATACATATGAAAGTATTTCACAGACCTACTATACATACATCGATCTTAAACATTTACTTTAGCCAACAAAAAACAATAAACAGGAGATAGTCTTTAAAACCAAATTTGGTCAAAACATTAAAATATTTACTTGTACGTACAAATACAAATACACATACTATACAAACTTAGATGGTAAGACCAAATGAATAAACCAAAAAACAAATATATAAGGCAGACTTTATAAAGAGGGAGTTTAAAAAATAAGTGTTTTTTTCAAAATAATGAAAAATATGAAAAATTACATAAGAAAGCTCACGTTTTATATTGAGTTCGGGAGTAAAACCAATCGTTTATCAGTTTATTAGTTTATCCAAATAAATTTCTCCGTAATAGAATATAGACAAATGATGACTGTGAACAGATTTGATTACCACTCAACTCAACATTTTAACATTTACTACGGAAGTAATAAATTTATCACACAGGACGTATGATTAATATTAATTACAACATTTTATTTAATTTGTAGTATAACTACTAAAATGGTGAAGAGATTTTTAAATGGTAAAAATTAAAATATTAGCATTTCAATAGAGTATTTTTATTTTATACATTGTGGCTTCAAGAAAATGAAAAAATTTGAGTTTGAAAACAAATGTTTAAAATTTATTATCTCATATTATGTTTACAATAGATGACGTATCCTTTGAACACGTGTTTTGTTTTTAATTACCCTTATTCTATTTGGTGTCGTCAACATCGTGGTAAATTTTGAGTGAATATCACTTTAACACAACGCCAATGCTAGTTATGTATTCCCCAACAGTCTTATGACGATGTTGACTGTTTATAGATACATACAACACACATGTCTAATATCTGAGTCAGCTGATTCATTCTGTTTACTTTTCTTTGGTAAAATTATTTGTGAATAAATAAAAAATATTTGATCAATTTACAAGGTCTCCTATCATATCATATTGTAATAATGTCCTAATATTTCACAGTGGTTTAAAAATGTTGTTTTTGCCTTTCAAGCAGAAAATGTCCTAAAATAATACTACTCTGTATGCCATGTTTATTGTGTTATCGTAACCAGCCAGCAGAGACCTGCGCCGAACGCCTAAGAGTCGCATAAGTCGCGAGTCGTGAAATATTAGGACATTATGACAAAATAACATATAGGAGACCTTGTGAATTGACTAATTGTTAAAAATAATTAAAATAAAGTGATTTTCATTCCCAGTTAACAAGAAAATAAAAAAACTAATAGTGGAAAGAAGATTTATTCCGTTCGATAGGAATTTCACTTTTTTTTTTATCAAGGAGGAACTTTTTTAATGTGTTTTGAGAATTGGCTGTTGATGGTGCTGTTGTTGTTGATGATCTGCTACTGCCTTCTATTTGTGAAAGGCCGCATTCAGTGTTCGGGACACTTTTAAACTTACACCCAGGATTTATTATTTTCTGCAATTGGAGCAGATTTGCCGCAGCTTCCTGCAAGAAGCTTAGTATAAGTTGCTTAAATATACTGCCTCCAGTAGCTATGCACTCTGCTTTTTTTTTACTTTGAACTTCAACTCCCGCCAAATCTATAAAATGAATTTCATACTTTTGCAACACACTATTTATCTTATTTTTGCCATTCATCACCAGTTATACTTTGTGGGGCAAAGGCACTTAGCGCAGTCGCAACACATTCCCACTGTTCCTTAAAATCGAAATCCTTTGATAAAAGATAGATTCTTTTCCAACTCTTCCACCAGCTTTTCAAATTGGTTGAGGTTAGTAATTTTAATTTTGTCCATGTTTAATTAATTTCTTTCCTTCTTTATACTTTTTTACTTTTACTATTTCATTTTTTTTTTTAAATACTTGTTTGAACACACCAGTAGACGACACCAAAAACAGCGTCGACAAAATGAAAGGCAACATCAACGTCAATTGTTCTTACCCCCTGTCTATACCTGAAAATGGTTGTCAAGACAAAAAATGATCAGTTATAGTCTCCATTTATTAGTATTATTGCTTCGTTATGAAAAATTTATTAGTGCTTTTTGTCTTTGTCTTTATTGTTATGATAAATATTTATCAAGTATAGACATGTGGTTACAGAATATCAAACAAATGTCGACAGTCATCGATAAATGGCAACATTGTCAACGGGAGTACGAATTTCGAACAAACGATTAAAAATGGCGTTGTGTTGTGTCGACGACGCCAAACAGAATAACGGTGAATAACTTATATGTCATTTTGAAGGATAGATATCCGTTATTTACTCTCACTTAGTTATTCAACATTATAGTTTAAACAACAATGTTTTTTTTTTTTGCTTAGAAAATGTCGAATTTTGTGCCAAGAAAGCGTCATATGCAGGAAGTTTTGCTTTACTTCTTTAATTTGAAAAAATTGCCTCTGAAGCACACCGATTGCTCACCAAAGTTTATGGTGAATATGTTCCATCGGTTTCAATGTGCGAAAGATGGTTTGTATTGTTCAGAAGTGATAATTTTGATACGGAAAACAAGTATCGCCAAATCCAGCCAAACAAGTTTGAAGACCAAGAATTAGAGGCATTACTTCATGAAGATTGTGGTCAAACTTAACAAAAGCTTGCAAAATCATTGGGAGCTACTCAAGCAGCAATCTCAAAACGTTTGCGATCAGCAGAATTCATCCAAAAGCAGGGAAATTGGATACCATACGAATTGAAGCTGAGAGACCTTGAAAGACGATTTGAACTTTATAAAAGGAAATGATTTTTTCACTGAATCATTCCTTGCGTAAGAGACAAATATCTATTGCGCCAAATAATCCTATATATTACTTATGTGCTGCTGAAATCAGCCCAGACTAGGCATATCCGGTTGAAGCGAACATTGACCGAAAAATGCCCGGAATAAGAGGCCAGACATAAAACCGTTGCAATATCTGTTAAAAACTATTTAGAAAGAAGTGGTTGGGAAGTTTTGCTTCACCCGCTTTATATTTCAGACTTTGCTCCGCCCGACTACTATTTGTTTCGATCGATGCATAACGCTGTCTCTGGGAAATGCTTCTCTTTGGCTTGATTTGTTCGTGGCCTTAAAAGATGAGCTGTTCTTTTGGCTCGGATTCCATATGTTGGCACAAAGATGGGAAAAGGTCATAGCTAACAATGCACGGTGGTTTAGAAAAGTATTTTTTTGGAAATAATTCGGTATATCGGGAACATCTTTTATTTTCAAATTCGGAAATTCCTAAAATGGGAAATGTGTTCCAAATACTGAGTTTTATTACTAAAGTGACTTACCGTTATTTACCGTGTGATGGTAAAAAGACTTTGTAGATATTTAAGAAACATATAGGGTTATACAAATATGAAGCTTTTTTGAGGATCAGTGCTTTGCCTTTTTAGAATTTTTTACTCAAATCTAAATTTTTGTTTAAAAATTGGCCAAGTTTGGATAGGTCTGGGGGGTGTTGTGTCCGCTTGAGTAAGTCATAATTTACTTTACACGCTTTTGGATTAAATTTTCTTTTCGGATCACATAAAAATTGTATATAGTCCCTAAGAAAAAATTTTTCTACAAAAGAAAATATATATGGGCCTTTTTGGGGAAAAAAATATATGGGCAAATTTTGGATGCGTTTAACTTTTTATAGGAACAAGATAACTGTTAGCAAGTTATTTTATTTAGAATTTATAAAAAAAATCCGACCCTCCGTAGGCC
The DNA here is from genome assembly GCA_942486065.2 of Calliphora vomitoria. Classification (NCBI taxonomy): domain Eukaryota; kingdom Metazoa; phylum Arthropoda; class Insecta; order Diptera; family Calliphoridae; genus Calliphora; species Calliphora vomitoria. The sequence continues at coordinate 106,737,553 of OW818030.2, read as the reverse complement.
CGCCACATCTAAAAAATCATAAAAAGATCGAGCAAAATTAAAAAAAAAAAATAAATCAAAATATCTCTTCAACGAATAGAGATAACCTATATATATAAGTGTATATTTTGTAGATCTTCTTAAGCGCTATTTATATTTTAAATTTCAGCTCATTCGGATCATATTTGGTGATTTTTAAAAAAATCATGCGACCCGAGGTGACCAACTTTAAGGGGCAACGCACTGGCCCCCATTAGCGCTAGGAAGCTGAACAACTGCAAATCAGCAGGAAAATACATCAGCTCCAACCATGTGAAAAACTATTTCGCAAATAGTTTCCGATATACCGAATTATTTCCAAATAAAAACGGGTTTAAACCACTGTGCAATGGCAAATACATTGAATAAATTTATATTGTATAAATGTTTCAAAATAAAAGCTAATAATTTGAAAAAAAATCCCGAATTTATAGTCATACACTCAATATAATTATATACTAAAGTCTTAAATAAATCTTAATTTTATGCAATTATATCAACATTTTCAAACATTTTCTATTTGTTATTAAGAAATTAACGAAAGTGGAAAATTTTGTTCAACATTAATATTAATTACGTAATTTTTTACTATTTGCAGTATATCTCCTAAACTGTTTAAGAGATTTTAAAACATTTGGATTGTAATAATCTATTAATATCTTCTACATTATGGCTTAAGAAATTGAAAAATTTGATTTTGAATAAAATATTTTTACCATTCAACTAAACATTTTAACATTTCCCAAAAGTTACACCCTTTTATAAAACAACCTCTAAACCATATATCTTCTATAAATTGTTGTAGATACAATAAATTCCACCCATCCTTTACATCTGACAGCAACCAGACATGTGTAAGTTCTTCTTCTGGTGTTTATAACGTGAATGAATATATTGGCATTGGACCACAAAATTTCTATTTGCAACATAAATAATTTATATTGTTGTAGGTTTCTTGTACCCATAATACATTCATGTTGATAATAATAAATTGTAAAAACAAAATTCTTAGTTTATTTATGAGCCTTGCTGGAGCGGGTATTACGTTTTCATGTAAGTTTTTCGATTTTATTATATATATACTTTCAACATTTTCCAACATCAACACCATTAACATTTGCCACAGCTACCATTACCACTACCAGCTACTCCAACATTACCACCACTGCCACTGCCACTACCACCAATCAAACATTGTTTATTATTATTTTCCAACAGCCATAATGCCACTTTTGTTGTTTAGGCCTGTTGTTAAATGAGGTGCTGCATAATATGTCCGTAAGTTAGTATTTTGTTACAAAAGGAAGCTAGAAAGTGTTTGTCCTTTATAGTGTTTCTTCGCCATTTTCCTTAAAGGTTGTGACATGGGGTTGCTTTATATATTTTAACTATTATTTTATGCTTAAAATATTCATTATTTCAATAAATATTATTTATTATCAATGTGAGAAAAGCTATTAAATAAATATGTAGTAAGTAAGCAGTAGTCACAGGTATAACTGCGTGTGCTTAATATTGTTTTTGCGTTGAATATTGCCAAAAAGACTTTATTAAATCTATTGTTAAGATGTTTGAATTGTGTTGTTATTGTTTTCTTTTCGTTTTTCTGTTTTGGTTGCTGCTGGAATTATGTTATAAATCTTCTGTTTATTGTTAGTTATTGTTATTTAAAGGTTTCTTTGTTTCATTTATTAATATTTTTATGATTTCATTAAAAAGAAAATTATTAATATTTTCATTTTAATAGATTTTTGACACTTGGAAGATTAAAAGGAGAAACTATGAATTATTAAGGACGAAGAATTATATTGTCATGTTAAAAATTTCATTATTTTTTAGATAGTAGAATAAAGAATTTTGGTAGTTTGGACAAAAATAAAATTTTTAAAGGTGTTTATTTCTATTGAGAAATTTGAAAAAGGAACTTGTAAAATTTGTTTTTTTTAACAAACAATACCATTCAAATGTTTTATGTTACCTTCTTATATCTTTATTTAAGGCATTTGTATCAAAAATTTTTCTGATTTTTTTTTAAGATTTATCCAACTTGACGTATGATTAATATTAATTGCAACTTTTTTGACAATTTTCTGTATAACTGCTAAAATTTGGAAGAGATTTTGAAAATTTCAACTGGCAATAATTTAAAACAATTGGATTGTACTACACTATTAATAGCATAACGAAAAAGAAAAATTTGTGTTTGAAATCAAAATTTTTTTTAACTTTTTTTTTATTTACAAAATTATGTTAACAATTTGTAATTGTATTATAAAAGTACCCGCTTTGAAATGCCATGTTTTCTTATTTATACCTATAGTTTATTAAACATACATACAATATTTCTTTGCATCACGTCATATTTTTCTTCCGTAAGAATATGACAAATTATATTAAAAATTAAAAGGCCAAAATATTTTTTAAAGAAATCTAATAAAAACAACCAGAATTTTTTACATTAATCAAGTTTATGTTTATCATTTAGGTATAAAATACACCAAAAAAATCATCTTATAAAATTTTAACACAGAACTTAACCTTAACCTTAACTTTTTCTTTTTTGACTTGAATGATCTTCTCGTTTTAACACCTAACAGTAATCACCTAGCATAGTTGTGTCCCAATGACCTTGAAATCTTTATTCAAGCTTCTTTACACCCTGGTGGTACCGCTCAACCTGCTTATGGCTGACCGCAACAAGATTGGATGGAAAAAAAAAGAAAAATGAGAATGAAGAAAGGGAATTTTCAATGACATTCTCTCAACTAGCTGTTCTAAATTTTCGGCTCTGTTGTTCCCTATATAAATGCTTTCAGTGATAACCAGGCATCAACTTTCTTTGTTTGTAAGCTTTTCATCATTGTTCGTGTTTGTGGTCCTACAAATATTCCTTCCTTGAGTTTGTCATCACATAATTTGGAAAGTACTGTCTTTAAATATAAAAAGTCATCTCCTTCTTCATAGCCTTGACCAAAAAGTTCATCAAACCTTGATTTATGTGCAGTGGTGGTAAAATTACATATTTAGGATATATCAATGATATATGTTTCACATTAGATTTGCCGTAAAGAAACTCTGTCCTTTCTGGCTATACTTGTGGTGCATTTAAGTAGTTGCGACGACCACATAGTCCAGTATTCATATTGGATTTTCAAATAGATATGTACTAAAATGTCTACGTTATCGAATAGCAACGATTACTAAACAAAAAATTATAATAAAAAAGGACAATACATCGAAAACAGTAACTGTTTCTTTTAACCCTAAAGTGAGGATAGTAAAAATAATAATTCACATGTAACTCGAAAACTAAACGTGATGGTTACCACATACGTTTGGAACATTTAATCGATGACTCATTACCTATTCACTCCAGGTAACAATTAAGAGAGTACCAAAATTGTGTGACGCAGTGAAATTTTACGAAATAGAAAAATGTGTCCAACATGACGTATGATTAATATTAATTATGATTTTCTTGATAAGTTTAAATATTATTTCTAACTTTCTGAAGCGATACTGTAAATTTCAATTGGTATTAAATGAAAACATTTGGATTATAATACAATATTTGTATGTTCTCAAAGAAAAAATTTGGCAAACATGACGTATGATTAATATTAATTACGAATTTCTTGATAATTTTAAGTATTATTCCTAACATTCTGAAGCGATATTGAAAATTTCAACTGCTAATAATTTAAGTGAAATCAAATGTTTAATATTTTTCATTTTTTTAAACAAAATAACATGATGTAATAAGTAAGGTGAGAGCGTTTCGACAACAAACACAATATTTCTTGCTGACAAGAGCATAGGTTTTGTCAATATTGAATTTGTCAAATAAAAAATAAACAAATTTTATTTTGGAATATTAACTAAAAAACGGCCGCTAAATTTAAATTATATTTGAAAAAGAACAACGGTTTAATAGTGCTTTATCCAAATTTCATTATATGAAATCTTTTTATTCACATTTTAATTCATGTTTTTTTATTTAAAAATTTTTTTCTTTGAAAATAAAATATATTATTTTTTCAAAATAAATTCAGTTTGACAAAACCCAAGCATTTTCAAAATAGATAAATAAAAATCAGCTGTGTTGTTGATTTCACCTTACTTAGTGCATCTTGCAAAATAATTTAGAATTTGTAATTTTATTTAAATTTTTTATAGAAAAAGTAAGTCAATGTTAATGACGTTAGCTTTTAAAAATATGTCTGATGTTATATTTTGTAAATGATTCATTTTCAACTGTTATTTTGGTCAAAATGGACAGTGAAAAAAAGTACATAAAAAAATAATTAAAACTTAAAAAATAAATCAATATGGTCTTTCAAAAAAATAGCAAAAAATCGGAAGGTTCATCGTTACACTGCACAGTGTCAGATTTGTGTAATCTAGGGGGACTAAAGTCTGAATTTTCAAAACGGGTAAAGATAATTCAATGATTTTTGAAACACAGTTGTCCTATGGTTAGATAAATTTTTGGAGAAAACTTGAGGTGGTCGTGGCAATATTTCGCCTACCTCCCATACAAATGTTAAAATCAAAATTTTAATATTTATACCCTACACCACCATAGTGAGGAGGGTATAGTGGGTTATGTTTGCTGATGTTTATAATGTGCAAAAATATTATTCCTACACCGTAATGTATACGAATCTGCTCAGGATCACTTTCTGAGTCGATTAAGCGATGTCCGTCCGTCTGTCCGTCCATGTAAACATTGTAATAAAACTACAGATCGCATTTTCAAAGATAATTCGACAAAATTAGGTACAAGCTTTTCCATTGCCCCAAGGTCGATGCATATTGAATTTGGTTAGAATCGGTACATTTCTCCTAGCCCCCGTACGATTTCTTTCATCCACTTCACGTTTGTTTCATAACAAAACTTTTTTACAAAATTGCTCGCTTCCAGTACTAATATTTCCACATATAAAATCAAAAACACGTTCATGTCTTTCATTTTGCTTTGTTAAAAGCCAAATTTCGAAAATTTCACTACGAAACATTTGTTTGGTCAAATAGGTCAACAATTTCCGGGGGTCAATTGGGATGGATTTTCTTTTTTGTTTCTATAAATAGGAAGGTTGGTAAACGGCATAGTAAAAAATTTCACTAAACTCAACTGAACTCTGTAACTTTTTTCTATTGAAAATTTTAAAATTAAGAAAAAATCTTACCTAAAATGGATGTTTTGAATATCACTCATAAAAAAATTTTGCAGGCCTTATTTTGAAATATAATGAAACTCTTATTAAGTTTAAATATTGTATTTTACTATTCAAAAAGAATTTTAAAAAAATATCAAAAAACAAACAAATTCAACGCATCCAAACATTGATTACTTTTAGCAATATTTATTAAAAAATTTTAATGTCAATTAAACATCTCACTCTTTGATACCATTATATTTTTGTTGTTTACATATTTTGTTTTAAAACTTGTTTTTCTAAATACCAGGGTTGTTGTTTATTGTATTCAATAATTTTTTTTCTTTTTTAAAAAGGAGTTTTTTTTTTTTTAATTAAATCCCGCTAAAACAATGAAATCTGACACTGTGCACTGTTTGCAAAGCCTTTAAACAGTACAAGGAAGTCTTGAACATTGAAAGTAAACCTGGATCAAGAAGAACAAAATCTAACAGATATTGGTAAGGCAAAAGATGACGAACAACCCTTTCGAAGAGCACTTACATTTATTAGAAAATCAGCTCGTATAGTTAATGCTCTGATTCTTTTGGGAGCAGAGCCAATGCTAATACTAGGTTGAAGTCGTATAAAGTTTTGAAAGTTCCAGATCGCAATGCGGCAACTTCCGAGGTAATGTTCTAGAGCAATACCCGAAAAAAACAAACAAAATTCCCCAAAAAGTTTCTTGTGTGCAGTTGTGGCAAAAGAAGCCAATCATTTGTGACATCAGGCATGATAAATACAGAAATACATACTACGGAGTGTCTACAAAAACGGGGTTTACATTTCATAAGATAGCACAGAATGCCATCATATTTCTGGCCCGATTTTGCATCATGCCACTACGGAAAAAAAGGCATATCCACCCAACTGTCCAGAACTTCTGCCTATGGAAAACTATTAGGCTTTTTTAAAGAAATAATTAAAGAATACATGATAAGTATCCCAGAATATGTCCGATTTTAAGCATAAGTGGACCACCTTGTCCAAAAAGGTAACGGAAGCAACTATAGAATTGATAATAAGAGGAAAAAGTGGATAAATTTATAAATAGTCAGACATTTGTATGGGGGCTAGGTGAAATAATGGACCGATTTCAGTCAATTTCAATAGGGATGGTCCTTGAGCAGAAAAAATGATATGTAGTAAATTTTATCGAAATATCTTCAAAGTTGCGACCTGTACTCTGCGCACAAAGTTTACATGGACAGCCAACCAGCCAGCCAGACGGACGGACGGACGGACATCGTTTAATCTACTCAGAAAGTGATTCTAAGTCGATCGGTATACTTTAAGGTGGTAATATTTTTGGGCGTTACAAACATCTGCACAAATCCATTATACCCTCCCCACTATGGTGGTGTAGGGTATAAAAAGGACAATACATGTAACTGTTTCTTTTAACCCAAAAGTGAGGATAGTAAAAATAGTAAGTCACATGTACCTCGAAAACTAGACGTGATGGATACCACATACGTTTGGAAAATTTAATCTATGACTCATTACCTCTTCACTCCAGGTAACAGTTAGGAGAGTACCAAAATTGTGTAACTTATCCTTGATCCAACAAACTATTATTTTTGTTAATGACATTCGATTTTAAAACTATGTCAGATGTTATATTTTGTAAATGATTCATTTTCAACTGTTATTTCGGTCAAAATGGACAGTAAAAAAATAATTAAAACTTCAAAAAAAATTTAAATTTGGTATTTCAAAAAAATACCAAAAAATCTGAAGGTTTATCGTCACTCTGTTTGCAAAGCCTTTAAACAGTATAAGGATGTCTTGAATACTGAAAGGAAACCTGGATCAGGAAGAAAAAAATCTAACAGATATTGGTAAGGCAAAAGATGACGAACAACTCTTTCGAAGAGCACTTATATCAGAAAAGCAGCTCGTATAGTTAAATGCTCTGATTTGTTTGTGTGCAGGGCCAAAGTTAATGCTGGGTTGAAGTTTTGAAAGTTCCAGATCGTAATGCGGTAAAGAAATTAGAAGCAAAAGAATAAGCGAAAAAATGTCGGTAAAATTTTATAAAAAAAAAATACATCTGTTGTGTCATGGATGATGAAACATATGTACTGGCAGACTTTTTGCAACTTCCGAGGAAAAGTTTAAGAACAATACCTGAAAAAAAAACAAACTAAATTCTCCACAAAGTTTCTTGTGTTCAGTTGTGGAAAAAACCCATCATGCCACAATGGATAAAGACATTTGAGTTGAATTCAAATAATAATGTCAATTTTGTATCACGGGAGGCAAATCCACCCAACTGTCCAGAACTTCCGCCTGTGGAAAAGTATTGGGGAAAGTATTAAAGAAATAATTAAAGACCACAGGTAAGTATCCCAGAATATGCCCGATTTTAAGCGTAAGTAGACCACCTTGTCCAAAAAGGTAACGGAAGCAACTATAGAATCGTTAATAAAAGGAAAAAGTGGATAAATTTATAAACAGTCAGTAATATGTTAATATTTTAATGTTTAATAAATTTGTACAATATTTGAATAAATTTTCGTATTTGTGAGAATGTTTATATTGAACGTTTTAAGGTTTTATTTAACTTAATACAAGTAGTTTAGCTTAAAGTAAATGGAAAATTTGAAATTTAATTTTTTAAATTTATTTTTTAACAAGCAAAATTATTTTAATTATTTATAATTTTACTGAAAAATTTTATCTTATAATCTTAAATATATCTTTATTTTATGCATTTCTGACAATTTTTTAAATTTTCTACTTGTTTCGAAAAATTTTACTATGTGGTAAATTGGTTTAACATGACGTATGATTAATATTTATTAGGACTAGTCTTATATTTTACCAAAAGTCTTGATGTCATTTTTCAAAAATTTCAACATTCAAATAAAAACATTTAAATTTTAATAGAACATTAACATCTTATTTAAGATGGAAATATTTGAGTTAGAATCAAATGTTTAAATTATTTTTTTTTTAAACTCACCAAATTATGATATTAATTAGTAATTTCATTATAATATTATTTATTTAAATCTTATAAACCTTTAATTTATGCATTTCTGTTAAAATTTTAAAAATTGTTCGTGTGTTCTAAAGATTTTTTTGGAATGTTAAATTTTTTAAACATGACGTATGATTAATATTTATTAGGACTATTTTTACATTTCTCCTTATAACTTTTGTAATTTTTAAAAGATTATGAAAATTTCAAATGCTAATAAATTAAAATCTTTAGGTTTGTATAACAATATCAGCATTTAGATAACATTTGCTTAGAAATTTAAAAGAAACCAAATTATTAAAGTAAATTATTAAAAAATATTTAAAATAAAATTTTCTATACAGCTTTAAATTCTAGTTTTAGTTGTTAAACAAACTTTCATATTTATTCAATCAATCAGTCTGCCGGTCACAAAAGAAAATCTTTTGTTTCAAACAACAACGACAGCAAAACCAAAGCATTTTTAATAGAAATTGCATGGCATTGATGGTGGAAAGGAAATCCTTTAACAAAAGTTCATTAGAATATTTAACCACAACTTATGCCTTCAACAAAAGACCAATTCGCTCACTCCCGTTTTTATGTACGTGGTCAACAAATCTATGGTTTATTGTATGGAGCAAAGGGTAATGGAAAAATTAAATTCTATTGTTTTCCAAAAAGCACTAAAACGAAATTCTCTCTAACCAACTGTTTTAAGGCATAATGAGTGTGTGTGTGTGTATGTGTGAGTGTTTGTGTGTGCAGGTAAATATCTGTAAGATAAAAGGTTCAATGAAAAACCTCAATAAAATCCACAAATAAACGCGAAATTTCAACTACTTTTTTCGCAAATAGAAAGGTATGTAAAGTGCAAGTTTAACCATTAGGGAGGCATGGAAAAGCGAATAAATCAGAAAAGTATATTTATATAATTTTGATTTAGCTGAGATACCGCAGAAAAATGTTATCTTAAAATTAATTAAACTTATATTTTTATTGAATATGTATATAAAAAATACTTTGTTTGGTACCACACTAATAGCGACACCTGAATGTACTTATATAAGTGTAAAGTGTGTGATATTATATATCCAATCGATATAAAACTAAGACTAGTTGAGCCACAGTGTAACTAAGTTAAGCAGTTGTTGTTTTGGACATTTTTTATATTAAACGCCCTACTGTACGTTTATATGGAAATTGTCGAAATGGCGAAGGTGTAATTGTAATTATAAAATCGCTATAGAATGACTGCTATTCATCAAGGATTATTCGAGCATACAATTGTAATATATACAAATGTATGTAAGTATATGTCTGTTCATTGGTTTTATATAGTGTGGCAAAAAATAGTTTGAACAGTAAATTATTTTGACAAACCTATTGTCTGTTGCTCAATGTGGAAAGAGAAACACATTTTATGAAATTTATGAAAGTGATAAATTTGTCCAACATATGACGTATGAGTAATATTAATTATGATGTTTTTGATAAACTGCAGAATACTATGTTTCAAAGATTTTGATCATTTCTACTGGCAGTGAATTACAATATTTAGATTTTAATAGATTATTAATATATTCTATATTATAGCTTATGAAAAATAACTAAATTTTGGTTTGAAATCTAATTTTTGAATTTAATTTCTTTAATTTGAAATTTTATTATATATTCTATAATAAAATCATAAATAATTCTTTACTTTATGTATTTAAGTCAGAAATTTAAAAAATTTTCTGTTTGTTCCATAGAATTTTATGAAAGTGATGAATTTGTTCAACATGACGTATAATTAATATTAATTACGACATTTTATATATTATTCAATACAATTCCTAAAATGTTTAATTGATTTTGAAAATTTCACCTCACACTAAATGAGAACAATTGGATTTTAATAGAATATTAACACTTTCTTCATTTAAGCTGCAAAAAAATATAAAAATTTGAGTTCGAAATCAAATTTTTGATACTTAATTTTTATCAAACAAAAAAATTTTAATAATTTTTATATATTTATACAGTGCAAGCTCATTAATCGTGACTACCCATTATCGCGACGACCCGGTTATCGCGTCGGCTTATTTTTTAACATTGCAGGTTTTATAATCACGACAGTTTACGAAAAACAGGTTAAATTTTCGCGACTTTTATCTGTTTGTTTGAAATTTGATTACAATGTCCCCGTCTTTTGGTATATTAACCTTTTTGGTTGATTTCCATCTTCAATTTTGTCAGTTTATTCATGTCATTTGTTGTGTAAATATATCTTTAAATATGGGAAAGGTTCAACATAAAAAGTGGAGATTCCATAAATTCAATTTGCATGAACTACAAGTTACATAAGCCTTCGGTCTAGGACATTATGAAGCAAGAAAATTTAACAAAAAAGTTCATACGTACAACAGAAAGTGGCCTTGGCAAACGTTGCACCTCAAAGAAAGCTGAGTACCCAAGAATGAAAAAAAGCTTTATAAGTGGTTTCTAAAACAAAGAGAAAAAAATTTTCCTATTTCAACAGTCATTCGTTTTCAAAAATTTATCAAACCAATTCAGGTTTTAATGCCAGTGAAGGATGGTTAAAGAATGGAATTAGATTTTTAAAACTTTCGGGCGAGAAATTGTCTTAGAAACCTCAACTTATTGTTCCATTTGTGAAAGAGTTTATGGATTATGTTGATGAGCATCGGTTGACTGTTTACCAAATCTACAATGCCGACAAATCTGGTTTATATTATAGGATGCTTCCAAATCACACTCTTGTCACGTGTAATGAGAAAACAGCGCCCAGAGTAAAGAACGAATAACTTTTTTGCCCTGTTCAAATGCCAATGGTACAGACAAACTGAAATTGTTGGTTGTAGGAAAATCGAAAAACCCACGTGCCTTTAAATGCTTTTTCAATAATCCTGTATATACAACTCCAATAATAACGCCTGGATGGCATCATTTATATTCAAGGATTGGTTCCATCATGAATTTGTTATCCACATAAGTTAATTTTCACCAATTAGTAAAAAGTAAATTGTTCATAAGTTAAAATTTTTTAGGTCCGAGAGTTTTTGGTTTAAAAAGGTCTGCTGCAAAAAGCAGTCTTGCTATTAGATAACGCGACGTATCACCCAGTTGAGGAACTAAAAAGTGATGGCGGTTTAGTTACAGCAATGAATCTATCACTCAATTGCACTGCGCTTATTCAACCGTTAGATCAAAAAGTTAACAACTTGGTCAACTGCTCACCCACTTCCTTGACCAGAAGGGAACAAATTTGATGCTCAAACTAAAAAACTTCAATCTCAAAAATGCAGCACAGATTCTACCTACGCCCTGGGATAAAATATCAGTGTCCAATATCCGAAAATCCTGGAACGCCTTGCTTGAATTCGGTACTGAATGGAGTGAAGAGGATAATAACATGCCTTAAATATTTTACAAAATATAATTCAGGAAGAAAACGAAGATCTTGTGTACTATTGGTACACTTGTAGCTCAAATTGATACGGAATATCTTTTCTCGAATGCTGACATAAACAACTGGATTCAAGAAGAATTTCGTGTGTAAAGTAATGAGGAGCAAATGGAATTAAGAAATCAAAATTAAAATTAACATCGATAAACATATGCATACAATGGGCTTTGGAAAATGATAAGCCTAAAACAGCACTATAGGAACCACGTGATTCAGCTGTTGTTTTAAAAAATAATTTCCCAAAAAAGCAAAATCTCCAATTTCTTTAAAAATGTTTAACATGTATATCAATATAAAGGATTCTAATTTTAAAAATTGCATAAATTTTTTCAATAAAATTTTGGGTTCTGTTTTTGCGACAGGTCTGGTTTTTAATTAGTCACGAATACCGAGCTTGTACTGTATTTTAATATATTCATATCTTAAATAATTATTCTGTTTGTTCCAAAGAATTTTTTTAAAGTGATAAATTTGTCCAACAGAACGTATGATTAATATTAATTACGACTTTTTTTTGATAATTTGCGGTATAACTCCTAAAGTTTTTAAGAGATTTTTAAAATTTCCACTGACAGTATATTAAAACATTTGGATTTTAATACAATATTAACATTTTCTACAATATAGCTTCAAGAAAATGTTAAAATTTGCGTTTGAAATCACATTTAAAAAATTTATTTTATTGTCAAACAAAATAATTTTAATAACTTGTAATTTTATTATAATATTATGTAACGTAGACTTAGTCCCTTGACTATGTCTACATACATGTATATAAAGTACCCTTTATACCGCTTATATTTGTTCCTTCATTTTATTCATATTTTTATATGTATAAAATATAATACATGTTATAATAATTTCCTTTTATTATATCCCGTCTGAACCCCCCTATTGTTTTCATACATTTACAACGTATTCAATAACATAAACATTTCATACCAACATCTTGTGTTCATACCCACACACATCACACTAATATTAAGCAAAATACAACAATCAGTCATATAATTCCCATTTAGTTTATTTGGAAATATGTATAAGTAGAGAAAGTTTTGTTACATTCGGGGCGGTTCATACAAGACGAGAATCTCCACCTCAAGTCTCGGAAATTATAGAAATATAACTGAAGAGCCGACTAATTTTACTTTCGTGAAATTAGTTGTTATTTTTTTAAGGTAATACTCGGCCTTGGGTTGAGTATTATCCAATTAATAAATAACCGTGACTTCGGTCGCCGGTTCTTACCGTGACTTCGGTCGCCTGTTCTTACCGTGACTTCGGTCGCCGGTTCTTACCGTGACTTCGGTCGCCTGTTCTTACCGTGACTTCGGTCGCCTGTTCTTACCGTGACTTCGGTCGCCGGTTCTTACCGTGACTTCGGTCGCCTGTTCTTACCGTGACTTCGGTCGCCGGTTCTTACCGTGACTTCGGTCGCCTGTTCTTACCGTGACTTCGGTCGCCTGTTCTTACCGTGACTTCGGTCGCCGGTTCTTACCGTGACTTCGGTCGCCTGTTCTTACCGTGACTTCGGTCGCCTGTTCTTACCGTGACTTCGGTCGCCTGTTCTTACCGTGACTTCGGTCGACGGTTCTTACCGTGACTTCGGTCGCCGGTTCTTACCGTGACTTCGGTCGCCGGTTCTTACCGTGACTTCGGTCGCCTGTTCTTACCGTGACTTCGGTCGACGGTTCTTACCGTGACTTCGGTCGCCTGTTCCACTAAGCTAAGAACCCATGTAATTATTTGTATTATATTATTTTTAAGTCGTCATAAACCCGAATGCAGAACGCCGAACCTGCGTTAAGCCGATCCTGATATAAACCCGAACCTGTTAGCAACGATCCCGAATATACTACCCGAACCTGCATTAAGCCGATCCTGAATCTAAAACCCGAACCAGCCGAAATCTAATTTAGTCGAGAGACAAAACCCGAATCACCCGAAAAACCGAATCCAGAACCCGAGAACGAGATCCTGGTTGCCGAACCAACCGACGTATCTTATCGTAGCTATTTTCGTAGTATCTTTTTATAATTGTATTTAAACTAAGAATAAAATTCAATAAAAAGATTTATTAATATTAACCCCCGGAAAGGGTAAATACAAGTGTTATTATTTAAGGTTTGTGGATCCGTAAGTCGACCCTGGACACGACCGAGTTGCCTCAGCCGAAGACAAAACCACGTTACAAAATGGCGCCCGAGCAGGGACCGAAGTCACGGTAAGAACCGGCGACCGAAGTCACGGTTATTTATTAATTGGATAATACTCAACCCAAGGCCGAGTATTACCTTAAAAAAATAACAACTAATTTCACGAAAGTAAAATTAGTCGGCTCTTCAGTTATATTTCTATAATTTCCGAGACTTGAGGTGGAGATTCTCGTCTTGTATGAACCGCCCCGAATGTAACAAAACTTTCTCTACTTATACATATTTCCAAATAAACTAAATGGGAATTATATGACTGATTGTTGTATTTTGCTTAATATTAGTGTGATGTGTGTGGGTATGAACACAAGATGTTGGTATGAAATGTTTATGTTATTGAATACGTTGTAAATGTATGAAAACAATAGGGGGGTTCAGACGGGATATAATAAAAGGAAATTATTATAACATGTATTATATTTTATACATATAAAAATATGAATAAAATGAAGGAACAAATATAAGCGGTATAAAGGGTACTTTATATACATGTATGTAGACATAGTCAAGGGACTAAGTCTACGTTACAATTATATGTTCATATCTTAAATAATTCTTTTTTTTATGCAGTTGTATTAGAATTTTTTTAATTAATCTGTTTCTTCCAAAGAATTTTATGAAAGTGACAAATTTGTCTAACATGACGTATGATTAATATTAATTACGACTTTTTTTTGATAATTTGCGGTATAACTCCTAAAGTTTTTAAGAGATTTTGAAAATTTCCACTGGCAGTAAATGAAAACATTTAGATTTTGATACAATATTAACATTTTCTACCATATAGCTTCAAGAAAATGACAAAATTTGCGTTTGAAATCAATTTTTTTAAATTTATTTTTTTATCAAACAAAATAATTTTAATAATTTTTATATATCAATATTTTAACATATTCATATCTTAAATAATTCTTTATTTTATGCATTTGTGTTAGCATTTTTTTTAATTATTCTGTTTCTTACAAAGGATTATATGAAAGTGGTAAATTTGTCCAACATGACGTATAATTAATATTAATAACGACTTTTTTTTTAAATTTGCGGTATAACTCCAAAAGTTTTTAAGAGATTTTGAAAATTTACACTGGCAGTAAATTAAAAGATTTGGATTTTGATACAATATTAACAGTTTCTACCATATAGCTTCAAGAAAATGTAAAAATTTTAGTTTGAAATCAAATTTTAAAAATTTATTTTTTTTATCAAATAAAATAATTTTGTAATTTGTAATTTTACTATAATATTATTAATTCATATATTAAATAATTCTTTATTTTATGCATTTGTGTTAGAATTTTTTTAATTATTCTGTTTGTTCCAAAGAATTTTATGAAAGTGATAAATTTGTTCAACATGACGTATAATTAATATTAATTACGACTTTTTTGATAATTTGCGGTGTAACTCCTAAAGCTTTTAAGAGATTTTGAAAATTTCCAATGGCAGTAAATTAAAACATTTGGATTTTGATACAATATTAACATTTTTTACCATATAGCTTCAAGAAAATGTAAAAATTTGCGTTTGAAATCAAATTTTTAAAATTTATTATTTTATTAAACAAAATAATTTTAATAATTTTTATATATCTATATTTTAACATATTCATATCTTAAATAAATCTGTATTTTATGCATTTGTGTTAGAATTTTTTTAATTATTCTGTTTCTTCCAAAGAATTTTATGAAAGTGATAAATTTGTCCAACATGACGTATGATTAATATTAATTAGGACTTTTTTTATAATTTGCGGTATAACTCCTAAAGTTTTTAAGAGATATTGAAAATTTCCACTAGCAGTAAATTAGAACATTTGGATTTTGATACAATATTAACATTTTGTACCATATAGCTTCAAGAAAATGTAAAAATTTGAGTTTGAAATTAAATTTTTGAAACTTGTTTTTTATCAAACTAAATAATTTTGATAATTTGTAATTTTATTATAATATTATATACTCATATTTTAAATAATTCTTTATTTTATGCAGTTGTATTAGAATTTTTTTAATTATTCAGTTTCTTCCAAAGAATTTTATGAAAGTGATAAATTGTTCAACAGGACGTATAATTAATATTAATTACGACTTTTTTGATAATATTGAGTATAACTACTAATAAGTTTAAATGATTTTGAAAATTTCATCTGGTTATAAATTAAAACTATAGGATTTTAACACAATATTAACATTTTCTACCATATAGCTTCAAGAAATTGCAAAATTTGCATTTGAAATCAAATTTTTAAAAATAATTTTTTTTTATCAAACAAAATAATTTTAATAATTTGTAATTTTATTATGATGTTATATATTTATATCTTAAATAATTCTTTATTTTATGCATTTGTGTTATAAATTTAAAAATTTCTCTGTTTGTTCCAAAGAGTTTAATGAAAGTGATAAATTTGTCCAACATGACGTATGATTAATATTAATTACGACTTTTTTGCTAATTTGCGGTATAACTTCTAAAGTTTTTAAGAGATTTTGAAAATTTCACCTGGTAATAAATTAAAACTATTGGATTTTAATACAATATTAACATTTTCTACCATATAGCTTCAAGAAAATGTCAAAATTTGCGTTTGAAATCAAATTTTAAAAATTTATTTTTTTATCAAACAAAATAATTTTAATAATTTGTATTATATGTTCATATCTTAAATAATTCATTATTTGTGTTAGAATTTTTTTAATTATTCAGTTTCTTCCAAAGAATTTGATGAAAGTGATAAATTTGTCCAACATGACGTATGATTAATATTAATTACGACTTTATTGTTAATATGCGCTATAACTCCTATTGTTTTTTTTAGAGATTTTGAAAATTTCTACTGGAAATAATTTAAAACTTTTGGGTTTTAATAAAGTATTCATATTTTTTTCATTGTAACGTTAAGAAAATGGCAAAACTTCAAATTGAAATCAAATTTTTTAAATAATTTTAATAATTTGTAGTTTTTTTATAATATTATATATAGAAATCTTAATTAAATCTTTAATTCAGGCATTTGTGTAAAAAAATTTAAAATTTTTCTGTTTTGAAGAGTTTTCTTTCCCATTTTATCAATTATCTTCCAAATATGTATCTTGCCCCTGTTTACCACAACAAAACTCTTTTTTACCCAGCCATTTAATGATTTTTTTTTTTTAAAAATCGAATGCAAATTGTTATTTTAGGTCTTTTATAACCAACAGATATACAATATTACACACGCTTATACATAGTACCTACATAGTATGTAAATTTTAGAGACCCTTATTTGAAGTGCTGTCAAAGTTTAAATGTCAATATTAGTAAAACAACCAACCGCAATATTGACTACCCATCTGCTTGTTTTTCTGACTACCAAGTAACCATGTCGCGTCTAAAAATATTAACATCTATGTATGTAAATTTAAAAAAAAATTTACTCATCGATGTCAATGTTATGGCATGGAAATTTTACACTATACACGTAGTTATACATTTTTTTTGGTTGGCTTATTGTTGTTTATATTTCTTTTCTAACTATGCGACTTTAGCCAAGAGTTGGCCTTTGACGCCATTGTGTATTTAATTTGTATGTGCATATTTTATAAAATAACGTTACAAATACATATGTATATAAAATATGTTAAATTTACGTATTTTTGTCATATATATATATATATATTTTTTTTTTGTTAATTGTAAATGTTGTGTTTTGTTACAGTGAGTAAAGGAAGGAGGGGTGGTTTGATTTTAGACATTTACATAATGTTGGAAAGAGTATTATGATATCAATATTTTGGGTTAAAAATTCATTATTTGAAAATTGCTGATTTTGTCGTATAAAAATTTATTATTTAAGGTTGATAAGTTTTTGTGAAAAAGTTAGGTTTCTTTTTAAATCCTGGCTAGTGTCAAGCAGTATCAGAATATATTTTATTAGTTATAATACCAATGATTACCATGGGATATATTCTGTTCTAAATCGATTTAGCTATGTCCGTTTGTCTGTGTGTGTAAATCAGGCTTATGTCTAAAATACACAACCTAAGATAAAGAGTCTTATTAGAAACGTTTATCATTGTCCTAAGCAGTTTGGTATTGAAAATCTTCAAAATTGGCGAAGTAGACAAAAAGTTATAGATTGAAATATGAACAAATTTATTTTATAATATATATTAAGTGTATGACTTAAAAGTGCGAGATTTTTTAATTTTGTTTGCTTTTATTTTGAAACATTTCAACTTATTTATGATATTGGCAATTGTTAGCTATATTCTGAGCCAAAAGAAGTGCCCATCTTTTGAGGCCAAGAACGAATCAAGCCAATATCGGATACTCTGTTCTGAAGTAAGAAAGAGTGTTCTGCATTGATCGATATAAATAGTAGTCGAACGGTGCCAGGTCTGGACTATAAGGCAGGTGAGGCAAAACTTCCCAAACACTTCATTCTAAAGACTTCTTAACAGGTATTGCAACATGTATCCGAGCGTTGTCATGATGGAATATTACGTTTCTATTGCTTAGATTTCGTGTCTCCTGGATACCCAACTTATTGGCCAACTGATCCTAGAAAAATTCCTGATCTAATAGACTTCACCATATGTAGAAATATTAGTCGAAATACAGTATCCACAGAAATCTCCTATGATCTATCTTCTGACCATTCTCCTGTAATTATTACTTATTGCGAGATACATAACAACCCAAGATTTCCTAAGGACTCTTTGTGTTTTAAGACAAATTGGCTAAAATATAGGAAACTCTAGGTGTCATTAAATATTATATATCCCAGTACACCAATTTGGTTTCCGTGAACATCATGACACCATAGAACAAGTCAATCGTTTAACTAGAGAGATTAGAAAATCTTTTGAATTAAAGAAATATTGTTCTGTCGTCTTTTTAGATGTTGCTCAAGCTTTTGACAAGGTATGGCATAAAGGTCTAGTGCATAAAATCAAATGTTTACTACCACTATGTACTCATAAATTGCTGGAGTCTTATCTATCCAATAGACTTTTCTGAGTTAAGTTCAATGATTATGTGACGAGAGAATACAAGATTAGAGCTGGCGTTCACACAGGGAAGTGTACTAGGACCTACGTTATATTTGATTTACACCTCTGACTTGCCTACGTGCGATAAACTAACAATTTAAATATTTGCGGATGATACCACCAATATTAGTTCACACGAAAACCCACTCATAGCATATAGTCAACTACAAAATTATCTCGTAGGTGTGTAGACATGGTTGAAAAACTGGCGAATAAAGGAGAATGAGCTGAAAAGTAAACATGTTACGTTCGCTCTAAGGAGAGGAAATTCCCCACTTGTCACACTCAACAACGTTAATATACCGCAGTCTAATTATGGCACCTACCTTGGTATTCATCTTGATAGACGGCTTACTTGGCGCCATCACATAGAAACCAAGAGACTTCACATGAAGCTAAAAGCCTCTAGCTTTCATTGGTTAATCAGTGATCAATCAAAATTAAGCCTTGGATATAAAGTCATCCTGTATAAGACCATCCCAATACGCTTGCAAGACAACTTGTGCAGATCCAATCCGATTCAGGCTCCGTAGAGCTGATCAGCCACTATGATAAGAGTCAGGAATTTAGACCCTCATAAATTAGTTTTTACAAACAAAACTTAGTAATAAGTCAAATCAAGAAAGTATTACTCGTTTTATTGGGCAGATGATGGATCAGATCCATCATAGTGAGGCGGATTACATCCGCCAATATTTGAGATTGTTTAATTTCAGACTACCGTAGGAAGATGGGGTACAGAAGGTCGAACGAGCCGTACAGTAAGGGGCAGGTGGTGGGTTCAACACTGTCTGCGAAATTTAACAACATCAGAGAGTGTCTACGGCAGAGTATCAACAGCAGACAGTGTCAGCAGAGAGTAGTCAATACCGATGGTGTCAGCAGAGAGGAGTCAACAGAGTGTATCAGAAGAGGATAGTCGCGAGAGATGATATTCAACCGTATTTAAGAGGACACTAGACAAAGAAGGAAGTCGCCAAGAATACAACAAACACAATATCAAAAAGCAATATAACACACACAAGCATCATAAATACAGTACCACACACACAGATCAACAACTAACAAACAGTGATGACGAACAAACAATTGAGATAATTTTAGCAACAACCGCTATCGGTTCGAACATTTTGTACTGCATTAGCTACAAAGCTACAAAACTACAATAGTTGTAGAAAACAATAATATATAAGCTGATGTAACAGAGCAACCGATCTATTTTGTGTTGTGCAAGTGAACGAGTAAGACGTATGACAAGCCGGTAAGATAAAAAAAATATATAAATTAAACAAGTTACGGAGCAGTGCTAGGGAGTAATTAAATTAGATTTGGTAACACCGATCCTTGTATAGTGAGAACAGGGCACTGGTTTACAATCAGCTAACGAGGCGGATTACATCCTACCTTACTCAAAACAGATTTACATCAGTGGAGGGAGGAGAACAGGGCAAGAGTGGTAGATATTTTTCTTGGCAGTAACACTCGGCAAAATTAGGGACAAGAGTAGATTCTAGGATTACATCCTAGAATATTATAAGAGCAGGAACTAGTGGGCAGGAGTGGTAGGGTACCGGTACGTGTCACCCGATAGTTCACGGAGCAACAGCAAGTTGTTCTCAATAAAGAAGCATTCAATTTGCATTTGTGGCTCAATAAATAGAGTTAAGCTATAAAATACAAGAAAATAAACTGTGAAAGTAAAAAGAACCAAGATAAAGTGTTTTACATTTTATGTTAAGGACCCTGGACTAGACTGAGTTCTACCCCAGCTTCAAACCCGGAGTAACCGGAGGTTCCTTACAACCATTTGGGCACTCTTGTTGGAGAGCAACTAGTTTTAATTTTAGTTATAAGATTTAAATACTTATTGTTAGGCCTAGTAAAAGGCAGATTCAATAAATAAATAATAAATTAATAAAGCTCTTAAAAAAAAAATGTCTGGCCGCATATTCTGTTCGTTTTTCAGCAAAATCTCGCTTCAAACGAATCAGTTGCGTTCGGTACAGGTTCCCTGTGCTTGTATGGTCAGATTTCATCCCTTTTGCTCCCACGAAATATAGAGAACTACCTTAGCACCATTGATATTTTTATCGATTCGGCTGGTTGGATGGGCTGCACATACAATCTCTTACGCTTCGGTTTATCGTAATAGGTCCATTTTTCATGCAAAAATTATTTTTTTTGACCACCTCTGGTTTGCAAATCTTTGTACAGCCCGTAGCTTGTACAATTATGTACAGATATTTAAGTTTAGATTTTGAAGTTTTTGTTTTTTATGCTGACTTTGTTTTTTTTTTTTTTCCAATTATCTTTGGTAATATTCTGCCCTAATACGTATAATAGCACCATTATTTGCATTTCAATTAAACTCTGGCAATTTCAAATGTACGTGCAATTATTGACCATAAAACAAAATTACCAAATAAGTTTTCGTTTAAAAGAGTATTAACTACATAAAGTTTTATACAATTTCATAAAATTTGTACCATAAACTGACTGGTAGTATTAATATTAAATTTTTCACGCCACAACATGCCCGCATATTTTTGCACAACCAAACACACATAGCAATACGTACATATATAGAGAAAAAAAAAATGTGAACAAAAAAATTTAACAAATACGAATAAAAATTCCTCTAAAACCATTAAATATTTACAAATAATGTTCAATATTCATGGATTTGTGTAAATATTTACCAATATTCAAATTTATGGAATTCAGCACGAATACTCTCTTGTCAAATATAATTATTGTTGTTGTTTTTTTTTTTTTTGTTTTCTTTTGGTACAATTCTTTTGTAGTTGTAGCTGCTGAATATTTTTGTGACAAACAACAATGAGTGGATTTCTTTTTTTTTTTGTTGTGTGTCAAAATGTAAACAAACAGAAATTTTAAAAGGTTTTTCTTAAAAATATGCTGATTTTCCATTAAACAACAGCTGGACATGACATCAACAACTAATATAGATTTTTAGTTATTTGACTGTGTGTATGTGTGAGTATATATTTAATATAGCATACTTTAGGGAGGGACAATTTTGGTACAATTCAAAGTACTAGCGTACTTTAAAAGTTTAGAGCAACTTTAAATTTTATATGGCCATGAGGAATCTATGTACTAAGTTTTAATGAATGTGGAACAGGTAAATGCCGATGCCTTGTCGAAAATATTTTAAATTGGAATAGAAAATCATATTTTTCATGTCAAATATTTTAGTACTTAAGTCAAGATTATGTGAAAGTCTGCTTTTACACACAGCAAGTTTTCTTACAGCAAGTCTGAGTTTAGAGAAAGAGAGAGAGAAAAAAAGGAAGCAGAGGGATACACACTTGCTTGTACTGGCAAGTCTTTTTGATTCTCTTTTGCTATTACATTCTCACTATGGCGTTTATTAGGTTTTGACATAGAAAATTGAACACAATCTTGCTGTGTGTAAACAGAAGAGCAATTTTAAAAGTGAATTGAAGAGACTTGCTTCAAGAAAATTGTGATGTGTAAAAGCATAAACATTTTAGAGAATTCCCTAAATACTTATGTTTAAATATTGCTTACCTAAAGAGATTTTTTAAGTTCTCTAAAAACCAAAAA
Source organism: Calliphora vomitoria (assembly GCA_942486065.2). Lineage (NCBI taxonomy): Eukaryota > Metazoa > Arthropoda > Insecta > Diptera > Calliphoridae > Calliphora > Calliphora vomitoria. The sequence continues at coordinate 106,715,063 of OW818030.2, read as the reverse complement.
AGAACCTTTTCAGCAAATTTTTATTTTCAAGGAAGAATTTCATTCCCACCCCCTGTGAAGCTACAAGGAGTGTCTATTATTCAATAATTGTACTAATTAAACCAAAAAGTATACATTCTATAACTGTTTAAATAGTACTAATAGTACTAATTGTACTTTTCATTTGGCATTCACCATCAACTGTTATAGAGACGCTGCCTCACTTTCTGAATTTCAATTTCTCTCCCTCAAACTGCTGGTATTTGAAAATTATGTCATCGTTGTTTTTTCTATAAATTTTATTCATGTGGGAAGGTAGAAATTTATTTTGGAATTTCTATTAAAGCCATTATGCCAAAGTAAGTAAGTGTGAGTGAATTTATATTATAGACTGTGTTTGTGTGTGCGAGTGTTAGTGTCTGTGTAATGTAGAAAATATTCTATTCTGACTTGTACATATAAATTCTATTGTTTGTATTTGAAAATGGTATTAGAAATTATTGTTTCGATTGTTGTTATTGTTAGTATTATTGCAGTTGTTGTTTTTAGTTATTGGTTGTAGTTATTGTTGTTATTGTTATTTTGATTAGGAAATATTAGATTGTTATCGCATCCTGTTCGATTAGTTCGAACAGTCAATATGCTATTTTGCATTACTTGTTAGTGTTACTACATAATGTTATTATACATTCTACCATTTGCTACACAGAGAAAACAGATTCGTGATAGCAACCGAATTTGTTACCAATCGAATGATTCTACCTTAATGATCGAATTTTACAGTTGTGGCTACAAAATTTTAGAAGAGGTGACAAAAGTTTGGTTGCTTCAACCGAAATTCTTCTTTATAAACTGACTTTCTGTTGATAGAACCAACAGATTGTATGTGTCCAACCGAATCATTTGATTGGCAACAAATTCAGTTGCTATCAGGAATCTGTTTTCTCTGTGCAGACACTATATTAGAGTGTTTAAGTTTTACGTGTCAAAGGAGAATATTTAAAGGAGTTCAAAATTAAGGTCGATCGGATAAAAAATGGTAATAAATCTTTATCTTCTAAGCACCTAGTCCGATTGCAAAATGATGTACTAACAAATCCAACAGGAGGAAATGAAATCTGTGAGCACCCTGTAGAACAAAATATGATATTCAGGGTGTCAAATTTGATCATCTTTGGTTTGCAAAACTTTTTACAGCTTGTTAGCTGTGCAAATACGAACAAATTTAATCGAATTTTATTATGTTATAAAGCGAGTAGTAAAATAATGCAAATCCTGTTGACTTTTCTAATGGTGTTTTCTTTCCTGGCATAAATTATGCATTAATTCTTATTTACCCTTTTTTGTGTTCTTTTCCGAAAAAAATATAGTTTGGTAAGCGTAGAATGTGTTCTTCTCAAATAATGTTACCCTAAAACCCCTAAAATATGCTACATGTTTTGTACTTAACTTTATCAAAGGATTAAAAAGGCTGCACTTTTTAAACAGCTGTTCTTGTTAATGTTTTTAAAATTCGTTTGTGTTAATGAAATAGTTCTTGTATTTTTTAATTAAAAGTATTAAAATGGAAGCAAAAAGTATAGTTTTAGAATATTTAGAAGCTACGTAAAAGAAAATTGCATAAATGGCAATGATTTTTGTTCTTTTGTGATCGTCAAAAATGTAACACATTATGAGGATATAGGTAATGAAGTTTTGAAGCTCTTTATATTCTAGTTTCTTGTGTAGGATACTTAATAATTCCCATATAACTAATAAAATACTATTACTATTATACATATATTTGTTTCTTTATTATCCATACATATGTATGAAGTAGTCGTATTTTATTGTTCTCTTGTTGAAAATCAGTTGTTGTGGATGTTTTATTTTTGTTTGTTAAACTTTTGAACTCTGTATTGGTCAGTTATGGCAAATTATGTTGATTCTTTTTTTGTGTGTACACATGTATAAACATTGTATTTGAATAAATATTTATTAATGTTGACCCTTAACTACATTACAATTGTAGGAAATAAAAAAAGTATACATATATTGTGTAGAAATAAAATAATATAGAAAACTTTTACATTAACTAAGTAATACAATAATAAAACAATTGTAATATAGTATTGAGTTATAAATTATAGTTCAGAGAAGAGAGTATTCTTAGAATAACTTAGACCGGCTGTTTGCCTGTCCATGAGGGGGCGTAATTTTGAAGAAATTCAATGAGGAACTTTATTGATGTTCATTAATGTCCCTCAGGAACATTTTAGCATAATAAGTTTTATGAAAGACTAAATCACACATAAAAATATTATGAAAATTATAAAAAATTAAAATTTCATAAATTTTAAATTTTTTGTCCGAAATCCCAATCAAGAACTTTTTTTTTGTTAAAAAAGCAAACACAAACTGCGATGCGTTTTGCTTGTCTACAGATACACCCAGCGTTTCTGGCGGGAATCGAACCCGCAACCCCCAGATTGATAGTCCAGCACACTATCGTGTAGTCTATCGGGGTATACTTTCAGGCTAATTTAGAATTGCTTAAAGTATAAGCACCTATTTATTAGTAGTGTGGCCCTTATTTGCACTTTTTAAATTTTTAATGCTTATTGGTGGGTATAAAAACAATTTTTAATTGAAAAATTTAATTTTTATTATTTTTATTTCTAATATTTCTACTTTGATCCAAAACATGAAACTTCCAAAAAATTAGCAGCATCTAAACGTTCAGCATTTGGTTTTAAGATGACGAAGAGCAATTATTGAGCTTTGGAGCATCGAAAATCTCAAGTATCGAAACAAATAAGGACCACCCTATTGTTCAACAGTTAAAAAATATGTTTTTAACAGTTAAAAATTATGTTTCGAGACAAATGATTGGCAATATCGACATAGATTTGTTTCATTTATCACATTTACTTTTAGAAAAATAGAATTATTCGATATTGCAAACATTTTCGACTTTACGATCATTACTGTTCGAGAATTATTCGCATTTGTTAAGTTTCGAGATGCATAAAAGAATACTTTAATTTAAAATAGCTCATTGTATAAATATTTACACAAAAGGTGGGCCAAACGTAATCACCCAATGATGGGTTAGACGCGTTTGGCGGTCAACAACTAACAGCTGATGCACTGTCTGCACTTTCTAAAGGAATATCTTCAAATCTCCAAAAGTTCTATATAGGCAACGCCGGCTAATGAACAATTGTGTGGCACTTCGTCTGGTCGATGTTACGGGCTCCTCTTCGACATTTTGGGCAACAGCAGCCATATATTCAACAGCTGCTCCGGGCCGGTCAGCCTTGGGAATATCTCATCTTGTCCCAGTCTCTTCAAGGCGAGTGGCCAAACGTCGCACAGAGGGATAGCTTTATACATTTTTGAGCAAAAATTATAAGGAGTGGTCGTAGAGCATAGAAATTTAGCACCGAGAATTATATGGAAAAAGTTAAGAAAAAACTGAAATTTTATCAAAGTCGTCCACGCACAACGTCTACTGCCCATACAATCCAAATCGATTTTTTCGCATAACATTTTTCCTATCCAAGCAAAAGTCTAGAAATTTGGTACATACATTTTTTGAAACAAAAAAAGAACGCATGCTAAGTTTTATTAAAATCGGCCATGCCCATCGCATACCGCCCATGCAATCCAAATCGATTTTTTCGCATAAAATTTTTCCTATCCAAGTAAAAGTCTAGAAATTTGTTACACACATTTTGTGATACAAAAAAACGCATGGAGAGTTTCAATAAAATCGGTCACTCCCAACGCCCATGAAACCCATACATAAATAACAATATATTCAATAAATACCTTGCCTAAAAGTATGCAATATTTTTTTGCAAAAATTTTATGGCTAGTTTCGTGACTTTAACTAGAAATTTTAAGTATTCATCCTGTTCCGAAAACTTCAGAGAACTATATTTTTTTTTCAAACGAAAAGGTCTTGGGGTAATGTGGGCTACATTATTTTTTTTCCATGAAAAATCAAAAATAAAATAATTTTTAGAGGTTTATAGATTTGGGCATATCTTCTTAACGGTTTATGATATCCCAATAATTTTTTCAATTTCTATTTATGGAGAAATGCAATGTTTTTTAAATATGTTTAAAGTAAATAGTATTATTAGGAAAATTATACATATATAAACTACTGAATTACGTGAAAATATAAGTTAATTTTTGCTTAACACCTTTACGTAAATTTTTTAAAAACAAAATACAATTTTTCTTAAAACTATAAGTGCACATTTCATCTTTAAACATATCTCTACAAAACTGCATCATTTGATTTTTGAAATTATGTGGTCGGAAAATGGTGTTTTTGACACCAAATCCAACACAACCGACGAAATGTTAGCCAAAAAAATAAAAACAATTATTTCGCGTTCTCGCAGAGTAAACCGATTCATGACTTGTCATTTGTATTCGCCGTTTATTTACTTCATAAATGTCAAAACCGAATTGACATTTGGGGCCATTTGCAAAAGTTATCGAGTTTTCCAAAAGGGTGACTACTTTTGCCCCACCTTGTATTATATTTTCACAAGAAAAGTGTATAATATATACTTTAATGATGGTTAATAATTAAGAAATCTCTGGCATTGCTTTTTTCTTAATAAACATAAAGTAAGCAGTTCAATTTCAATGCAATTGATTCTATATAAAAGCAGAAAAGACGTGATGTACCAGTAATGACCACAATAATTTTTTTATACGAACTTTATAAAAAAATGTTTGCTTATTTTATATGTCTTTTTAAAAACGAAATCCATTTACTTATCAAGCGTTCAACATTTAAGACAAACTACTGGCCGGGGCATCGTTAATGTCTGACTGACAGTCAACAGAGACTATGACCAGAAACTGATTGAAAATATGTACATACATATATTTTTAACACAATTTCAACGCAAAATTAATTCAATACAAACAAAATCACAGACATTACACAGCAAACTTACATAACTACAAAAAACAGAAAAAGATAAAAACAAAATTAAATATTATCAACAATTAAAATATTTTTAAATGAAATGTCATGGGAAATCGATTTGATTCCTCATCGTTATTTATCGTAGACCATTAAAAGTGAATGATGAAACAGAAAATGAAATCACTTAAAAATGGCTAAAGGAATACAAAAACTGCACATCACATAGTTACACATACAAAAATGAAAAAAGTAACAGTCTCCAGATAAAGATCTCTGAATGTCTGAGTGTCTATCTGTCTGTAAGTCTATATGACTGTTAGTTGCATTGGGGAATACATTGTAACAGTTGCAGAAATAAAATTGAAATTGAAATAAGAATTTACGTTAATACATACATACATACATACATACATACATACGTACTTACGTTTATGCTAGTATAAGTATAAATAAATTTCATTTACTTACAAATTGATTCCATCGTATCCAGCACCCAGGCCCACATGATCAATGCCAGCGACACGCTTAATGTGATTTATATGAGCTGCGACGATGATGGCAATGATGTTAAATAAACCAAGAAATAAATATTCCATTCACCAAACCATTCCACAAAAAAACGCAGCAAATAAAAATTGCCAGAAAAATACAGCCAAACATCGTTGACACACACGGTATGTGTAAGAAGCGTTGGCAAAGTAGGCAAACAAAGTGCCAGTCCAGCGTAACCAATCAGCAGTCATAGTTGCAGCAAACAGCAGCAGCAACAGTAACAGCAACAGCATCATTTAATATCATCAGCAACATTGCAGTAAGTTGATTGTTATGCGTTCAAGATGAATCAGCAAAAAGAAAATTTGCATAATGCAATTGAATATTCGAGTTGGTTTTTTTTTGTTTTCACCCATTTGTTTGCAAGAGATTTTTCATAAAAAAAATTGGTTGCAAAATTAAATGAAGTTCAATGTACCATTATAAAATAATGAATTTTTGTTGGCGTGAATAAAAAAAAAGAATTATATAAGTAGCAGCAGAACCATGAAAATAGAAAAGATAAAAGACAATATACAAATTAGATTATATTTATTATAGAGAAACGGATATAGTTATTGAGCTCTTCATTGCGAATGAATTCTTGTGAGATTTGACAAGGCAACTAATATTAATTGAGATGATTGTTGCAGGAAATTTTGAATTTCTTTGCAAAAAAAAAAAAAATGGTAAAAGGAAAGTTGAAGTGTTTGCAGTAATTTGTATTTGACCCAGTTATGTGTAATGCTTTTGATACCCTACATCATGAGTGGTAAGGATATATATAAGTTCGTCATTGGGTTTGTAATTTCTATATATTTCATTTGCGACACCATAAAGTATATTTATTCTGGATCGTTATAGATAGCGTAATCGATATATGGGTGTATGTCTTAAAAATGCAGGATTTACAATAGATGGCATATCTTTTGAACACAGTTTTTGTTTTTCAAGAGTACATATCTGTCATTTATTCTCACTTAGTTATAACATTATAGTGCAAAGAACAACGTTTTTTTTTTTTGCTTCGAAAATGTTGAATTTTCTGCCAAATAGCGTCATATGCGGGAAGTTTTGCTTTACTTCTTCAATATGAAAAAGTTCCGCTGAAGTACACCGATTGCTCACTAAAGCTTATGGTGAATGTCTTTCATCGGTTTCAACGTGCGAGAGATGGTTTGTGCGGTTCAAAAATGGTGATTTTGACACGGAAGACAAAGATCGCCCCATGCCGGTCAAAAAGTTTGAGGACCAAGAATTGGAGGCATAACTCCATGGAGATTGTTGTAAAGCTCAACAAGAGCTTGCATGATAATTGGGAGCTACTCAATCAGCAATTTCAAAATGTTTTCAAGCAGCAATATTCATCTAAAAGCAGGGAAATTGGGTACCATACGAATTGAAGCCGGGAGACCTTAATATACGATTTGGTATATCTGAAATGCTGTTTGAATGCTATAAAAAATAAATAATTTTTGCGCCGAATCATAACTTCCGATGAAAAATTAATCCATTACGATAACCCGAAGCGAAAGAGATCGTATGTGAATCCCGGCCAACCAGCCGAATCGACACCAAATATCCATGGCGTTATGGTAATGTTCTCTATTTGGTGAGGCCAAAAGGGTCATATCTATTATGAGCTGACTGATTCATTTGAAGCTAGTATTGGCCGAAAAACGACCAGAATATGAGGCCATATATGAATCCGTAATATTCCATCATGACAACGCTAGGCCACATTAAGCAATTCCTGTTAAAAACTATTTAGAATGAAGTGATTGGGAAGTTTTGTCTCACCCTCCTTATTGTCCAGACCTTGTCCCGTGCAAATACTGTTTGTTTCGATCGATGTAGAACTCTGTCTCTGGGTAAGGCTTTAGTTTGGAACAGAGTAGACTTTATTGGCTTGACTCGCTCAAAAGATGAGCTGTTCTTTCGGCTCAGAATCTATATATTGCCAGAAAGATTGAAAAAGGTCATAGCTAAAAATGGCCAATACTTTGAGTAAATTTATATTGTAAAATTGTTTCAAAATAAAAGCTAAACATGTGAAAAAATTCCTTATACACCAAATACAAAAATAATTTTTAATTGGATTGGATTTTTTTTTTCAACATTTACACGATTTTGCATTTGGTTTTAGATAAAGTGCTAAATATGGTCCACTTAATGGGCAACCATCAAACAGTAGTTTTTCTTGGGTCAGCACTCAGGGAATGACCTCTACTCATGCAAAGCATTGTGCTCGAACTAGGAAAATTGGTTATGAAAGCGGGGAAAGAGGGAGTAATGTTTGTGGACATTCATTTGAACTTTCCTACATTGGAAATGACAGGAAACACTTCAGCGGGATGTTTGTTCCACATACGTACAGTACGGCTAAAGAATGAATTTTCCCTGTAGTGTGTTGTGCGGTCCACTGGGCAATCGACCACAAAGGGATGTGTTCTTGATGATAAACGTGTATTACTTAAAAATCTGCGGGTATCAGGAACAAGTTCCCTAATTTCATCAGAACACTTTCCTTTGTAATATCGATAGAACAGTGAAACGTAGCCCACACTGTGACGGTGCTTTAGCGAATCAATAGAGTTGGATACCCTACTGTCACCGATAATCACCTTCGCCCTCTCCTGTACGCGGTCGAGAAGCTTCAAAATAGACTTTGAAGCACTGACCTATACATGGGAGTTGTATTCCAGACCTTTCTCGTAGGAATACTTTGTTTCGAATGCTCTCTCTGGGATACGCTTCACTTCGTAACAAAGTACCCAAAATTGGCTTGATTTATTATTGGCCTAAAAAGATGAGCAGTTTTTTTTGGCTCGGAATCCATATGTTGTTAGAAAGATGGAAAAAGATCATAGCTAACAATGGCCAATACTTTGTATAAATTTATGTTGTACACATGTTTCAATATAAAAATGTTAATAAATCCCGCCAATAGTTATGTCAGTTCGACCGTATGTTGAAATCAACTTTCCGAAGACCCCAAATAACTTATATATTTGATTTATATAACAATGTATCGTCTATAGTCCCGGTTTGGTGGATTTTTATCATGTAAACAAGTATGTTCGTTCAAGCCCAATTATATAATACCCTCCACCATAGAATAATATATCCATAGAAGCGTCTCAAGTATATTGAATTCACATATCACTAGTACGTGTGAAGAGAGTAATTATTGTTACTCCCAGCTTACTCTCAGTTGCGCCTGTAGTTGTACCCATGATATAAAAAGATTACAAGGTAGTTTCATTTTCTCTTTATGTCAAACTTATTAAGCATTTGACAATAAAGGAGATTTGATGTTTATGTGTAAAATAAAGCTACCATATTCATTAAAATGAATCCCTTTTGCCTTTATTGAAAACATAAATCAAATAAAAACATATTTTATTCAAAATATTATTGTGCGTTTATCCAAGGCATTGAGCAGCAACACAATTCTGGCCAAGGTCTTCAATTGCTGAGTAGCGTTAGCGGAATGATTTTTTTTATGCATGATTCTGATTATAAATCACACAGCTGTTTGCGGAAACAAACCTCTTGCACATGCACGAATAAAATAACAATTTTACGAATGTACAGGTTTGTCTAATCTCCTAATAAGATTTAAGAGAGTGGTTGTAACATGAGAGACATCTTCATTGGGACAATTGTCACAGACTTGGTATGATGAATGATAAGTTGAATATTTTACAATATTCCACTATATTATTCAACAGCTGGCTCTGTTGTGGTTTTATCTTCTAATCCTCCACCAAAGATTCGAAGATAAACTGCAAAATATCTCCGGCAATGGAATCGTCCTTTTACGCCGCGCATTATCTCGAACAATAAACGCTCACAGCCCTGCACACTATCAATTTGTTCACGCTCTATAGTTTCCAATATAAACTCCAGGATTTTGCCATAGTCACGTACATCTCGAGCAATAAATGAAAAACGTTCAACGGCAAAATTTCTAACATGTTTTTCATATCGTCTTTCGTCCTTTTATTAGCTAAACACACTAAAAGTGCATTCTAATTGGTCAGCATCGTGGGTATTAAGCAAACATATTAATCTATCCAGTATACGTTGGAAGTAGGGATAAAAGTCTTCTCGAAAATCGCTAGCCAACACATGAAATAGTTCCAGCAAAGACTGCAGTGACAAGTTTGTAGCACAGACTAGTTTTATAAAAGTAAGTCGATCACAAAATCCATTTAACGATTATTCCTCGGATAAATTTAAAACCATCAATTTCGGACAGCTCTTCATTTTCATGTCCTATGTATGTGATATAAAGCCAAACGTTAGATTAATCCGTTTTTTTTTTACAATTTATTTTAAAGATAAATTACACAGTATTGTGAATTGTTACATACTACACATATTTCATTGAAAATTTCTCGGAGTATTGTAACCTTTCTTTAAATGCGGCAACGCTTCTCTGAATATTTACAAATAAAATAAATTTCAATAATCCCCTTTCTTGTCAAAAAATTATAAATGAAACTACGTTGTAATCTTTTTATACCATGGTTGTACCCTATGCCCTACACTGAATAAATGAGCAAAAGCATTTTTCTTTTAAAACTGAGTCAACTCAAAATTTTAAAATTTTCACTTTTTGCAAGAAATCGATGTACAGTGGTCATATCTGCACACTGTAAAAATCTTACATCATTTTCTGTAAATACAGTTGTATCTGTCTTCAGCTTTCATTGTAATACATTAAAAAAACAATTTTTTCCCCCTACTGAAAATTTTTTAAATTTTGAGTTGACTCTCTTTAGAGGAACCAGTGCGATATATAAAACTTATTGGTATCAAAATTTGTGTAGATACCTGTATAAATTAAACATTTATGACCGATAAAGTCCTATTTCGGGAGAACATTTGTACGTGAAATAATGAACAGATTTCAGCCAGTTTCAATAGGCTTCGTTCTTGGACCGATAAAATGCATGTGCCAAATTTGATCGAAATAACTTCAAAATTGCGACCAGTACTTTATGTACAAAGTTTACATGTATATCCAGCCAGACGGACGGACATAGTTTAATCGACTCAAAAAGTGATTCGATCGGTATACTTGGGTGTTAGACTAATATTTTTGGGCGTTACAAACATCAGCACTAACGCATAATACCATTCCCACTATGGTGGTGTAGGTTATAAAAATACTCTAGATCAGGGGTGCCCAAAAGTTCCTTATGGAAGAGCAAACACCAATACATTTAAAGAAAAACCAATTTTTATTCAATATTTTTTGTTGTAAAAACCACACATACAAAGAACAATGAAAAAATACACACTTTTTTAAACGATACCATACGATAAACAAAAACAAAATCTACATTGATGATCGCTGTCGACAATGTTTACCAGCAAAGCATACGAAAGTGTTGTTGCTTTGCATTGCATGTATACAGTGAAGAACGACAAAAATTCTAACAAGACAAAGTTGTTTGTGTATTTCATATTGCTACTGCTGAATGCGGTATTGAAACTTCACTATTAAATTCAATAGTACTAATACTCCAGCATTTGAAAAAAAAGAAAAAAAATATTTTTCATAAAGCGGGGTTGAACTCATAATCTCTTGTTTTATGATCAAATGCGCTAATCACTAAGTCAAAGAATTTAAGAATTTAAGGGTCTACTCTCTATATTTGCATTTTAGGCATCATCAGTGAGTATAAAAAAGCCAACGGCCACATTCAGCATTACATGTGGTCATCGAAGTGATATATTTTAGAGGATTTTATTTTACTTCAATTTATTTTAAAAAACTTAAGACGATTATTGAATATGCTGGGGAAATATAGTGCAAATGGTAACCAATTAACTACCACTTTAGCAGCCACAGCAAACTAGTTTATTGTACAAGTACACAGAGAAAACAGATTCGTGATAGCAATCGAATTTGTTGCCAATCGAATGATTCGGTTGCACACATAGAATTTTTCGGTTCTAACAACAGAAAGTCAGTTGAAAATGAAGAATTTCGGTTAAAGCAACCAAACTATTGTTACTCCATTTAAAATTTTGAAGCCACAACTGTAAAATTCGGTCACTAAGGTAGAATTATTCGATTGGCAACAAATTTGGTTGCTTTCACGAATCTGTTTTCTCTGTGTAGTAATATAGCTAGCGTATGGTTTCAAATTGGTACTATTGAAACTGCTGGGATTATTTTTGGGTTAAATTAAAAGAATATGTATTAAATTTAAACAATTGTCTTTCTGTATTAGTTTTCACAAAAAATGCTTCCCCATCATCATAGAATTCAAACTATAAAATTAAAATATTAACCTAAAAAAATTCCACTTGATAACTGCTAATATTCACACAACCTCAATTTGTCTTGTGTAAACAGGACATCCTTTTAATGTCATATTGATTTGAAGCCATTAACACTTGAAAATTAATTGCCTGCTCTATAGACGTCCACACACACACAATCATCATCCTTGTTGTAGTCCTTCTCATCGACATTATCATCAACATTTTTTTTTTTTTTTCGCAGTTTAATGGTTTTCTCTATTTTCATTTTCATTACTTACCCACTGCATCATGTACGGTTGAGTTTTCACTGCACGAAAGAAATCTCGAATAAAAATTAACCATAATAATGCCACCATTCTTGGCCATCGATTGTAACATGTCATCCTGTACATTACGGCTCGAATTGCACAATTCATAGGCAGATGAGTGAGAAAATATCACAGGTGCCTCGCTAACTTCCAAAGCGTCACGCATGGTGCCCGTCGAAACGTGTGACAAATCCACCATCATGCCCAAACGATTCATCTCGCGTATGATTGTCTGCAAAAATATAAAACAGAATAGAAATGAATGGAAATTTGAAGTAAAACACAAAGTATGAGGTTGCTAGTATGTAAGTATTGTTGTATTTAACAGAAATAAAAAAAAAATAAAATAAATGAAAGAATAAGAGAGTTAATTACTGTTTGATTGTTTCACACGGAACAGGACAGGAGGATGAGCTGGGGCTGAATGACCATGTGCATTTGAATAGAGTGATGCATACTCGTACAATTGCATTTAATTATAATTGATGGGTTATATTTCTCAACCAAACAACCAGAGATGGATGGTTGATCACAACACAATTCATTTGAAATAAAACATTTGTATTATAGTAAGCTTCAATGCCATTTCGAAAATTTCATAAATAAAAACATTTATTTTCTAAGAATTTTTAAAATTGTTTCCATTTATGTTTTCAAGATTTTAATTGGTTTTTTTAAAGCAATTTTTTAATCAACATTTTAAAATTGCGAAGTTTTTAATAGCTTTTTTTTAGTATTTTGTGTAATAACATTTCTACAATGTTTAATTTTAAAAATTTAATATTTAAATTTTTCCATAAATAAGCTACTTATGAGCAATAATTTTTAATAAACTAAATTTTGTTATATATCCTCTTAGTTTACAATTCTATATAAACACTCGCATGTAATCTCTTTTCATATCATTTGCATTTTAAAATTAGTTTCTTTTCAAATTAAATACGTATATATTTATAACTAAATATATACTTGACTGCATTTTTCTGGCAATTGTTTTGTAATTAAATATTGACTACATAAAATGTATTATTTAATGAAAAGAAACGAATTAAATATTGACTACATAAAATGTATTATTTAATGAAAAGAAACGAATATATTTTAATAAATCAAGTGCAATGATAAATCAATAACTATAAATACAGTTTTTTAAACTTATAAATATAATTTTTCTTGGTATTCAAAAAAAAAAAAAAAAAAAATCTAATTTGTAACGACACGTTTCCGCTGTAAGCTGGGGTTTGCTCAGCGGTGTCCAGGGTCGTTTAATAAAAGACGGTCGTTTAAGAAACACGTTATAAACTTTTATTTAAATTCTACCACTAACTACATATATTATCTTAAAGAGGTTCGAAAATACGCCACGTATTGTGTAGTAGACTCACAACCAATGCTCCTGAAAGAGCGGGAAAGCCTTACGATACGAATGAAACCACTCGCTAGGTATGACCCCCCTCTTCTCAACAGCTCTAGTTCCTCGTCTAGTATCGCGACTTGGGAGCGTAGGAGCAGCACGCGGAAACCACGCGCACTGACCACAATCTCCGGGAATCGCCAAGAATTGTCAGTATCAGCAGAGAAGCCTGCTGCCAATACTCCCAATTCCTCCACACTAGTACTTCAGTAACCAGTAATTTAAAATATACTAAAAACGTGAACCCACCGTCTTTAGTAGCTCTTACCTTACTGGCCGCTACGAACCAACTGCCTTCGTCGACAAAAAGCTCGCCTTTTATACCTTTCTGTTGTGTGTACAACCATCTACACACATGTGTTTTACATACTGTGGTGCCAATGCATACGTTAAGTATACACCCACACTCACACATGTATGGTACACACAACTTATGCGCCTGTGTTCTGTACTCGACACCACTCAGTGGTGTTTTCATAAGAATTGTCTACTTAGCAATAGGTGGCGTTACAATTCACAAAAATTATACGTTATATTTAAACTATAATCAAACATAAATCAAAATATAAAAACATTAACTTAAAATAAAAATATAAAAACATTAACTTAAACAATTCGACAATGTTGGCAGCAAAACGAATACGATGACTTTGCTCGTCACACTGCCTTCCCCCTTCCGGGACAGCCTAGGAATTCAGCCATATGACCCTAGCCGGTTCATCTCGCTTTAGTGTAATTCGGTAACGTTGGCCCTCGGCCGTCAGTAGTATTCGGGTCCGGCCCGACTCATCCCGCTTGGCCTTAATCTCCTTTATCTTGTGTAGCAGTGACCCTGGTAGCTGGGAAACATTTATTTCCCTGGGACTCGATGGGATGGGGGGTGTGTTACTAGGTATGGGACTTGTTCTTAGGGGTGACGCTGATGCACCGGTTGCGCCAACAGATACGTTCGATGTGACCGATGATGACACCGATATAGGTGATGCCGATGATAATGTTTGTGATGACAAAGGGGTTTTCATCACCCTTGGTGGTGAATCCTCCCACACCGGCGACACTTCTCTGTCGTGATTTATGCGACCAGGAGTGTTCTGATACAAACATTCCCACTCCCGTCCGGGAGTACGTGGTATCGTGGCCCAGGAGTCTACACTAGGGCTTCGAAGTGGTGGGATGAGATCTGAGGTGTTCCTAAGAGGGTGTTGGTACTCTTCAATTGCTGGTTGTGGTTGTTGTTCCGGGACGAGTAGTCTCATCCGCCATACCCGTTCGTAACATCTATAGCCCAAGTGCCGAAAACGATGGTCCTCAATATCAAAGGACCCCAGCCCTTGTCGTCTTGGCGGTGTTGGTGGCCGAAAGTTTTCACTTTCCCAGTCGAGCGAGGATGATGCGCACAGTGAGGGCGGCGATGGTGGTGATACTGGGCGTACCATTAAGGTGGTGTCGTCTTCCCCGAAGAAAGTTCGTTGTAACTCGTCAATGACATCCGCGTCAAATGGAAGAAAATTTATATTTTCAGACATCGTATCTTCACCGGTCTCTACATCGAATGTGCAATTTGGTGGAGTGGGTGCGTGCTCCTGCCCGAATAATGTTTGTTGTAACTCTTCGATGAGCTGCGCATTGAGTTGCGGGAAACTATCATTGTCTTCCCCGGTCATCGTGTCTCCTCCTGTCTCTACGTCAAACGTGCAACTTGGGGGGGTTGGTGCATGCTCGGAATCGCTGTCAATCTCGATGATCTCATTCTCTTTTTCTGGTGCCATGGGGTGTGAAAATGATGTCCTGCCCCCGCAGGTGGTGGACATGCGGTGGAAGTACACCTTTGCTCGCTGGGTGTTCTGTGCCGTTGAACGTCTCGGTGATTGTGGGTCGGTCTGCTTGTTGGTTTGTCGAGGGCTTTCGTATTTCTTACTGGGACCCGGAATATCGTCTTCGTCCAAAAAAATAGTGCGTCGACGTTTGGCGGCTTCGTTCTCCATATTGAGGCGGAATTTTTCCCGTGATTCTTCAAACTTTTTCTTTTCCTCCTTCATTTTGGTTTTGTCGCGTCGGGGCATGATTGGCTTCTGTCGATGTTTAATCTAGTAAGACGCAAATAAACAAATGTCAACACGATTAGTTTTCTACAGTGATGAATGGTTTTAATTCACTAAGGTGTGCGTTGCGCACCCCACTACCATCTACTTTTTCAACTTCGACAATAACTGGGGACAGATATCCCCTTACTACATAGGGTCCCGCGTACTTTGGGGCCAACTTGGCTGCAAAATTCTCGACCGCCTTTGACAAAGGATGCTGTCGCACTAAAACACGGTCTCCAATTGTCGGTTTCCAATTTCGGCGTCGTAAATTATAATGTCGTTTTTGTTTAATAGAGGCTTTAGCCAAATTTTTGCGGACGGCCTCATAGATCTCTTTAAGTTCATTGAATCGTTCGTCCGGCGAACGATGTCTGGCCCCTGTGCCTATTGTGACCTCGTCGTACAGAGCATTTGGCAGGCGTGGTTCTCGTCCCTGGGTAAGATAGGCTGGAGTGTACCCCGTGGACTCAGATTTGCCTGTATTCAGGGCCAACATAATTTCCGGTAATACTTCGTCCCAGGCGGTATGTTTTTCTCCGGTGAATTGGGAGATCATGGTTTTAATGGTCCGATTTGCCCTCTCAGTCGGATTTTCCTGGGGGGTGTAGGGAGCCGTAAATTGGTGTTTGACACCGAATTCCTGTAGTCGTCTTCGTATTACGCTGGCCGTGAATTGAGGGCCGTTATCCGTGAGTAACGCCTTCGGTATACCATACCTTGCTATTATACGTTCCCTGAACGCCTTTATAACTCCTTCTGCCGTAGCCCTACGCATGGGTACTAGCTCGCACCATTTGGAGAAGTAATCGAAGAATACTAGGAGCATGGTGTTGCCGTGTTTTGTTCGCGGTAGTGGACCCACAAAATCAGCACAAACTAGGGCCCATGGTTCCTCAGGTATACGCGTTAACATTTTCCCGGCTGGGGCCTGTTGGGAAGGCTTATAACGTTGGCAGATTCCGCAACTTCGCACATATGCTTTAACATCTCTAGTCATACCGGGCCAATAATACCTGTTGGCTAACTTTGACCTTGTCTTTCTGATGCCCAAGTGACCCCCGGCGGCTTGGTCATGAACTTCCTGCATGACTTGCAGCTGTTGAGGTTCGCCGACACATAATTTCCATGGGGTGTCGTCCTGCTTGTGGCCTTCTTGATCGAAACGTCGATACAAATGGGTACCCACGATCGCATAGTCTGGGAACATCGCCGGATCACGACGCACTGCAGCAACGCGTTTTTCCACCCAGTTGGGAGCTTTGGTTGGAGAGGCGATAGCCAAATTATAAGCCTCAACCGGCTGTCGGGATAGCGCATCTGCTACCACATTATGCTTTCCCTTCCGATAGTAGATTTGGAACTGGTACTGCTGAAGCTCTAGGGCCCATCGGGCCAAACGGCCAGTGGGGTTCTCGATGGAGTTCAACCATTTCAGTGCTAAGTGGTCGGTGATTATGGAGAATTTATATCCCTCGAGATAATGACGCATCTTGCGGATGCCCCACACGATGGCCAAGCACTCTTTCTCCGTGGTCGAGTAATTTCTTTCTGCCTCGTTTAAATGCCGGCTGGCATAGGCTATGACCCGTTCCATGCCATCGATTTGTTGTGTTAACACGACCCCAAGGCCGTAGTTGCTGGCATCGGTCTGTAGGACGAACGGATTGGTAAAGTCAGGGCAAGCGAGCACCGGGGCCTCTGTTAGTTTATTCTTGAGAGTGTCGAACGCGCACTGTTGTTCCTCACCCCATTTCCAATGCTTCCCCTTCTTAAGTAGTTGGGTTAACGGCTGTGAAATTGTAGCGAAATTTGGGACAAACCTACGATACCATGAAGTGATTCCAAGAAACCGGCGCACATCCTTCAAATTCCGTGGTACAGACATATTACTGATTGCTGTGACTTTATCTGGGTCGGTTCTAATCCCCTGAGTGGTTACCACATGCCCCAAATACTTTGTCTCGGATTTAAAAAATTCACATTTCTCCTCATTAATCTTCATATTTGCGGCCCGTAACCGCTGGAACACCATCTTCAAGTTGTATACGTGCTCCTCCACCGTACTCCCGATGACGATAATGTCATCTAGGTAGGCAAAGGCATACGGTTCCATCTCTGGACCGATAATGCTGTCAAGTGCTCTTTGAAAAGTGGCGGGTGCCGAATGTAGACCAAACGGCATTACGCGCCACTGGTATAACCCCCTTCCTGTGACTGCAAATGCTGTATATTTCCTACTCTCCTTTTCCATCGGAATCTGCCAATACCCGTCTTTCAGATCAATACTGCTGATGAATTTGGCGTTCCTGAGTCGTTCTAGGATGGAGTCAATTCGGGGCAGTGGGTAGGCATCACGTACGCCATGTTCCATTTTTTTTCTTTACTAGTGTTATGGGGAAACTGTACGGACTGTGCGACGGCTCAATATACCCTCGTTCTAATAGTTTGTTCACTTCCTCGTCGATAATCGCTTGCATGGCCGGGTTCCGTGGAGCGTATCGAATTTTGATCGGACGGTCGTCTTTCATCAGAATTCGATGCATCGTAACGTTAGATGGTCCTACTATCCCCTCGAATTTGGCCAATTCGGTTTCTATGAATTTTGCAACCTGGTTACCCGTAATAGTCCGTAACGTGATTAGGCGTGCCACTTTAGTCGTATTATTACCATTTCTTCTTACCTGGTTATGAGGATCCTCGTTTGTATGGTCGAGGGTAAGAGTTGGTATGGCAGATGCGTGTAGGCCGGCACAACTGATGGTTGTAGTGAAAGTTTGCAGAAAATCGATCCCGAGGACAATATTCTCCGTCGCATCATCCATAATTAGGAACTCTTTGGTAGCTGATTGATTTCCAAAGATTATAGTGTAGCTAATTGTGTGCGTGATTAACTTCCTCGTCCCGTCAGCCAGAAATACTTCGACCTCGACCGGGGTAACAGTGACATTAGATGACACCTTCCGCATTATTGTTGATGTGATAAAACTCCTGGTGGCACCAGTATCGATGAGAGCTGGAAAGCGTTTTCCTTCGATCATGATAGCGGCTTTAAGTCTATCAGAGTCCCAGGCCAGGTAAGTCTTATTGGGATGTCTATCAATATCTGGTCGCTGTGCTTGCCCGCTTGTTCCCAAGGTGGCTACCTCTTGCATCACACGATGATGTTCACCTCGTGAAGGGTGTTGCGTGTTGGGAATGGACTCTAAGTCGGCAGCCAACTGGATGAGATCCTCTAAAGTGGTAAAGTCCTGCCTTCGAATGTACCACTGGTAGTCGGATTGTGAATTACGAAATATTCTTTCGATTTTTTGTTCGGCCGTAAGGTTGGTATGACGCATCAGGTCCTGAAGGGCGAGAACGTAGTCCTTGAACGGCTCCCGTGTACGCTGGCATCGCTTGCGAATTTCATCTTCTAGCTTCTCAAAATAGCGTGGGGGTAGGAAAAATTTGCAAAAATCTTCTTTAAAGGACGTCCATTGCTTCCATGGTTTGTGGTTATTTCTCAGCCAAACCAGTGCCCTATCACGGAAGAACTCGCACAAGGCAGGGAGGACATCATCCAAGGTAATATCATACATTATCGCTAGTTCTTCCACTCTTTCCAGGAACTCCAAAGGGTTATTTCCGCCATGGTAGGTGATTCCCCACTTACGGACGACATCTATGACCATTACCCGACCGGCTTTTGTTGTCGTGGGTATGTCACGTTGTTCATGAGGGCGCTTAGTTGTCTCTGATTTTACGGATGCGCTATGAAACATTGGCCTGATCATTTCACCGTTTGTCGGGGTCCGGTTACCAATTAACCCAGGGACCTCCAATCGAAAATCCGGTGACATCGGGGCGTTGGGCTCGTGATGGGCTTGCAATTCTAGAAGTTTCTCCCGTCGCTCTTCCTCATGCTTGGAGGTGACAAACTTGGCAAACCTTTTCCGCAACTCTTCGACAGTACCAATAGAGTTTTGTTGAAATTGTTGTAGGTAGCCAGCTAGCTCATCCTTTTTTAGGGAGTAAACCCACGTGGTTCGCAATACGTTGGACATGGTTGTAGTCTTCTGTTGGACACGAAAGGTCCCTGCTCGGGCGCCAATTGTAACGACACGTTTCCGCTGTAAGCTGGGGTT
The DNA here is from genome assembly GCA_942486065.2 of Calliphora vomitoria. Taxonomy (NCBI): domain Eukaryota; kingdom Metazoa; phylum Arthropoda; class Insecta; order Diptera; family Calliphoridae; genus Calliphora; species Calliphora vomitoria. The sequence goes on along the minus strand of OW818030.2, from coordinate 106,695,399 downwards.
TGCTCAGCGGTGTCCAGGGTCGTTTAATAAAAGACGGTCGTTTAAGAAACACGTTATAAACTTTTATTTAAATTCTACCACTAACTACATATATTATCTTAAAGAGGTTCGAAAATACGCCACGTATTGTGTAGTAGACTCACAACCAATGCTCCTGAAAGAGCGGGAAAGCCTTACGATACGAATGAAACCACTCGCTAGGTATGACCCCCCTCTTCTCAACAGCTCTAGTTCCTCGTCTAGTATCGCGACTTGGGAGCGTAGGAGCAGCACGCGGAAACCACGCGCACTGACCACAATCTCCGGGAATCGCCAAGAATTGTCAGTATCAGCAGAGAAGCCTGCTGCCAATACTCCCAATTCCTCCACACTAGTACTTCAGTAACCAGTAATTTAAAATATACTAAAAACGTGAACCCACCGTCTTTAGTAGCTCTTACCTTACTGGCCGCTACGAACCAACTGCCTTCGTCGACAAAAAGCTCGCCTTTTATACCTTTCTGTTGTGTGTACAACCATCTACACACATGTGTTTTACATACTGTGGTGCCAATGCATACGTTAAGTATACACCCACACTCACACATGTATGGTACACACAACTTATGCGCCTGTGTTCTGTACTCGACACCACTCAGTGGTGTTTTCATAAGAATTGTCTACTTAGCAATAGGTGGCGTTACAATTCACAAAAATTATACGTTATATTTAAACTATAATCAAACATAAATCAAAATATAAAAACATTAACTTAAAATAAAAATATAAAAACATTAACTTAAACAATTCGACAATGTTGGCAGCAAAACGAATACGATGACTTTGCTCGTCACAAATTATACTTTAAGATTTTTTGTACTCACAAACTAAATGAAATGAATAAGTGTAAGGAAATTTTAATTTTTGTTTGATTTTACTTTCAAATTTGTATTCGCGAAATATGAACAATCAGGTTTTATATTTCGTTAAACTTATTCAATATGGCCTCGTATATGACTTATCATATCTGGACAGAATAAGCAATTAATATGATGAAGGAGTATCCATGAGTATGGGCTCCCACAACCGGATAGTTACATTGACTGCACAGATCAAAGCACAAACCCCTTGCTTGAGAGCTCGGGCTATCTAATCCCTGCCATCCATAGCTAGGTAGTCAATTAACAAGCCCAGGACAATTATTAAAGCAGCAACATACGGCCTGGTAAACCAGTCCGATATATGATCTCTGACAATTATTAAAGCCGCAACATGCAGCCTGGTAAACCAGTCAAATATACAATCTCTGACTTAAAAGCTCAGGACGAGCTTTATCTTTATCTCGACCGAAACCAAGCCCAAGGATCAGTATATCACTAATGCCACCACCCAATACATTTTCTGAGCACAACGCAAATTGCTATCTACACCTAGTAAAATACAATTGCTATTCCGAAATTTTCCACTAGCACAAATATCAGTAATTTAACAATGATCTTCTTTTCGCTTTGGGATTTAAACCACAGCCATTACGTGTTCACCGAAGTGACCTCACCATCGATCCAACAGGACAAGTCCTGGGGCCAATGGATCCCCGTAGTACTAGATAAAGGCTCTAGTCAGCTGTGAATTAAAAAGGATTAAATTCTGAGAGATGCGTGACCTCAGGTACCCCTATTTCACCCCATGTTTACCCTTGGAGTATACCATCAAGGTATGGAGCTTTACCAAGATGTCCAAACATGTCCCAAGGGCTAGGCTAATGGTGACACTGGGGCTGGTATTTATGGGCCCAATTTTCAAACGGGTAGCCCAATGGGTACATTCCCATCTGAGTATATTTCATGCGAAAATGTATGCCATCCTTATATGGTCTAATGAATATTTAAGAAGGAAAGTAAGGAATAATTAGATATTTGTTATTTCGGATTGCCAGGCTGCTCTTAGAACCTTATCATAATAAGTTCTGGTGTTGTTATGAACTGATGGACCATTCATAGGCCAACGTGGATTTACTATGGAATGATTTCGTTCTTGGCTTGAATTAGAATTTTCCCGATTTTGGGACTTAGTAAGTCCAAAAAGTTGACTACTCTGTCCAAAGGCAGAGGTGCTACTCCCTAATTCGATTCGGAAAGAAATCTTTTCGAACTACAATGTGTTTAGCACACATTTTCGAACGTTTTCGTATTGAGTTAAGCTGTAATCGCCCAGATCTCAATTGTTGCTATCGATCGGAAAGGGTAAATTTAGAATACTTACTGATTTTTTCACCGGACACTGTGGATTTAGGTATCACAAAATAATTTTAGGTAATGTTGCGAATGAACTGAACTAGAACTAGAACTGAACTAGAACTGAACTAGAACTGAACTAGAACTGAACTAGAACTGAACTAGAACTGAACTAGAACTGAACTAGAACTGAACTAGAACTGAACTAGAACTAAACTAGAACTGAACTAGAACTGAACTAGAACTGAACTAGAACTGAACTTGAACTGAACTAGAACTGAACTAGAACTGAACTAGAACTGAACTAGAACTGAACTAGAACTGAACTAGAACTGAACTAGAACTGAACTAGAACTGAACTAGAACTGAACTAGAACTGAACTAGAACTGAACTAGAACTGAACTAGAACTGAACTAGAACTGAACTAGAACTGAACTAGAACTGAACTAGAACTGAACTAGAACTGAACTAGAACTGAACTAGAACTGAACTAGAACTGAACTAGAACTGAACTAGAACTGAACTAGAACTGAACTAGAACTGAACTAGAACTGAACTAGAACTGAACTAGAACTGAACTAGAACTGAACTAGAACTGAACTAGAACTGAACTAGAACTGAACTAGAACTGAACTAGAACTGAACTAGAACTGAACTAGAACTGAACTAGAACTGAACTAGAACTGAACTAGAACTGAACTAGAACTGAACTAGAACTGAACTAGAACTGAACTAGAACTGAACTAGAACTGAACTAGAACTGAACTAGAACTGAACTAGAACTGAACTAGAACTGAACTAGAACTGAACTAGAACTGAACTAGAACTGAACTAGAACTGAACTAGAACTGAACTAGAACTGAACTAGAACTGAACTAGAACTGAACTAGAACTGAACTAGAACTGAACTAGAACTGAACTAGAACTGAACTAGAACTGAACTAGAACTGAACTAGAACTGAACTAGAACTGAACTAGAACTGAACTAGAACTGAACTAGAACTGAACTAGAACTGAACTAGAACTGAACTAGAACTGAACTAGAACTGAACTAGAACTGAACTAGAACTGAACTAGAACTGAACTAGAACTGAACTAGAACTGAACTAGAACTGAACTAGAACTGAACTAGAACTGAACTAGAACTGAACTAGAACTGAACTAGAACTGAACTAGAACTGAACTAGAACTGAACTAGAACTGAACTAGAACTGAACTAGAACTGAACTAGAACTGAACTAGAACTGAACTAGAACTGAACTAGAACTGAACTAGAACTGAACTAGAACTGAACTAGAACTGAACTAGAACTGAACTAGAACTGAACTAGAACTGAACTAGAACTGAACTAGAACTGAACTAAAATTCTTCAATAATTATTTTTTATTAATTTATCCTGCTTTTTAAATATTATACATATATACAATTTGCTGTAGATGAATGCAGATATTATTAAAATGATATTTCTATCAATCATTTAAGGTCGTATAAAAAAGTTCCTTAGTAACAATATGGGAGTGTTCTGGTAATAATTTACATTCTAATGTGTTCCTTATTATAATGGTTGCTTAATATTAATTAATAAGTATGTATATGCTAAATATAACTATGTCGGATATACATTTAAACGGACATGGGAATTCTTAAAACCTAATTCGTTTTTGAGAAAAATTTAAATAATCTCAAAAATCTTTTAGGTTATGGTAAGAGTAGTTGAGTAAGAATAAGCAGAGCTAGGAAAAGCTTTTTGGAGAAGCACCCTAATGTTGCACAAAAATATATTACAAACTATTAATTAAAATTTGGCAAAGAAACATTTATGTATAGTAATTTGAAAGTTTGTATACTTTCATGTCAAACTGCCATAATATTTTTGCCAATATGCCAATCCTAAGGATTATTCACTTCGGACAACATTTGTGTTAACGTTATAAAAATAATATATTTATTTTTCAGTTTTCTTTACATTCTCTACTTATTAAGTAAATTAAGAATAATGTTACCATTTAACCTTTACAAAACCTTTTATTTAGCTTGAAAAGAAGTTGTATTTGCTAATGAGAAAATTTGTACCAAGAAAAAAAAAAGGGCAAAATTAAAAACATTGTGGTTTAAATATATATTTTACTTTACGAAAACCCCCATTGCCGTACTTGTCCTTCTGGTTGTTATTATAAAGTTTAATTTAAAAATAATTTTATCCTTTTAGCAATAATCCTTTTTGTATAACCAAACCGTTTAGTAACATTTATCACAGAGTAGATGTATGTATTTATTTTGCTTAATTCTTTTTCTAAGTAGAGAGCGAGAAAGAGAGATGCAGAAATAAAACGAAAATGAATTGAACAAGTATGAAGATAAAAATAAATATTTTACAAGACTTTGCTGCTTAAACATCAAGGTAAGCAAATAAGAAATAATTTAAGCCAGTATATATTCGGGGGTTAGGAGAAAAGTTATCAAAATATTTTAGATACTAATATATACAAATATTGGTGCAAATTTTAATCTTGATTATATAGAATACAACTTTAAGCCATATTTTTTACGCAATTGTGTATATAATTTCAAATTGTGTTTTATTTTTAATTAAATCTTGCATAACAAAATGTCAGGCTTCAAGTTCATACTGTCTTGTGCCCATTTCAATAACTCAAATTCCAACAATTTAACACAAATTCCAACAAATCCCCAGTAAGCTTAAAAAACAAAACTTTTCTCATTATTTGTTCACTTATCAATCACACCACTTACCTAGACTAAGCAAAAGTTATTTCTTTAGAAAAAATATATAAAAAAAGTAATAAAAAAATATGTTATTCAATTTTCTCGAAAAAATATGTAGTAAGTAGTAAACCACAAAAAGGAATATTTCATATAAAAACCTGGACAAATAGATATTTAAGCATGTATCTTATGCAAGCATAAGGAAAGTTTATTTTTTTTAACCATACCAACAAATTCATCATCATGAGTATTTGTATCATCATTGGTTGTGATAAATGTGCAAAAAAAAGAAGAAAAAAAATTAAATATTTTTTGTGGCTTTTTTTGAAAATATGTGTGTATAAACTGCCTTTATACAACAGCTGCATTACATCTTTAATATTCACCTTTGGATCCCACATCTATTTCATATAAATGTTTCTGTGTATTGGAATGTACAAGTATATTTGTAGATATACATATCTATGTGCATATTTTTATTACATTTATAAACCAACACCATGTTAAACATACTTGTAGTGGAATTAAGAGTAGAGTGTTACAACCAACTTTTAACCCTCTGGAGTATGAAAGGTACAAAAACTCATTTAAACTTTTAAATTGAAATAAAATATCCAAACATAGTTGCAATATATATATCTATCTACATGTATTAGAGTCTGTGTGAGTTTAGGGCAAAAAAAATATATATGTATGTAGTAACAATGTTGTTAAAATAATTATATATGCAAGTAAAGAGTGTGTTACTAAGTAGGTGTTAAGCCTAAAAAGTTAAGTTTGAGGAAAAATACATTATTTTTATTTAGAGATACAGCAAGGCTCCATTCTTTCTCCTACTTTATTCATTATTTTTCTATTCTTTTGCCGATTACAGTAATATTTGCCATTCATATTCATTCAGTTATAGACCAAGCCTGTCAAAGATTGTGGTAATGAGGCAAAACATGAATGATTCCCTTAATCGATCTTGTGACAATCTCTCGCAAAACTCAGTGTTGCATGTTGATACAAAAACGAAAGACAGCTACATTTATCTGTATTTATGGGTGATGTAAATATTGTGGAATCAGACGCTCTTGATGTTCTGGGTATGAGAATACAATCTGATGTCCGCTGGTCTAAACACACTATTAACACCATATACATCCCACCGGAAATGGAATACAACTTCCATGTATGGGCCAGTACTTCATAATATATGTTGGAGATTCTCGACCACGTACAGGAGAGGGTGAAGGTGATTATTGGTGGCAGTAGGGTATCCAACTCTATTCATTCGCAGGATCACGGTCGCAATTGGGTTGCGTTTTACTGTTCTATCGGTACTACAACGTAATGTGTTCTGATGGAATTAGGGAACTTGTTCCTGATACCCGCAGATTTTTACGTAATACACACATCCCTTTGTGATCGATTGGCCAGGGAACATTCGTTCTTTAGCTGTACTGTCCATATGTGAGACAAACTTCCCGCTGCTGTCTTTCCTGTCATTTTTAAATCGAATGTCCACAAACACTACAACCTCTTTCCTTCCCCTCATAACCTATTTTCCTGGTTCCAACACAATGCTTTGCATGAGTAGGGGTCATCCTCTGAATTCAATACAAATTTAAGAAGTACGTCTAAGATAATTCTAGAAAAATGCTTAATTCGTTTCGTTTACAAATCAGCATGTTTAAATATTAAAAAATCTTGCGATTTGTTGAATATCAATTTGAAATTACAGAACGATTGTTGTAATTTGTTGTAATTACAATTGAACATGAGAATAACCCTCAAAATAAATTTTTAATTTAAATTTAAACTTTTGATAATACTAATTGTCATTATTTTCTCTAAATAACGTTAAGCATCTTAGTAATTCATTTAAGAAATTATAATTTTAGTTTGTAGTAGACGTCCTACTAGAAAATGAAGTGTTTCTGTTTTAAATATACATTTTCCAGTTTTTGTCACAAACAAAGCAAATCATTTGATTATGTAAATATCAGAATTTTAAAATAGCTATAATTTACATATTTATGGTCCAATTTATTTAGTTTGTTGTTTTTTTTTCATATAATTCATTTAATTTTATTAGATTTATTTGTTTATATTACTGGTCCATTAGGTCCTGGCCTACTTATTCTCTAAGAGCCATCCTGAATGATATTCGCTCACATATTTTGATAAAAGACACATGCGTTTAGATTATGTTTCAGGAGTAGATTTATGCAATTCTCATTTGGGTTCTTGAGTATTTGGAGAAGCTTGAGGATCATTGTGATGTCGGATACCAAGATGGCATTGGGGCCTTATTCTCTTTTGATATAAGGTCTCGAGAATCGTCATTTACTATGTTACATCTCTAAAGAAACTCGTTGACATTATAATGACCTGGTCATAAGTGCAAAACCAAGAAGTGAACGGGACGATTGTTTGGTCAACAGAGGATCCAAAACACTTTCATATGACGGAACTTTGCTTTGTCACCAAGGGAAGGAAATAGGAAGGATTAATTCTTGGCTGAATCCAGAAATCGCTCTCCAATTGGCTGAATTATCTGGGCTCAGGCAGTCGAAATGGTATTGTTACGTTTTAACTTTTTAAAACGTTGGTTTATTTCCTTTAAATAAACCGGATACTTTTGAGTGGAAATAAAAGCCGTTGAGTAGTTTAAAATGTGTAGCAACTCTTTCTTTTTTTTTAAATGTACAACAACAACAGTTCAAATAGTCACTCATTGTCTATTTACACGTTTATAAATTCGCAGAAATGCACACACACTTTACAATGTTCAAACTTAAATGTACAAGACTGTTGATGTTAACTCTAACAGCACCTATGATAAACTCACTCACTACTGCTACCTCTGCCATTATTTATACACACGCCATCTTTCGTGAATATTCTACAATGCTCTTATTGGACAAACTAGTATGTTCGAATTGTAGAGCTTTCGATGTCAATGTTAGCAGCTTAAACATTTAGTGTTGTCATACCTATAAACAATGCTTGTAACCGCATGCTATCAACATTGTTGATAAGTGTTTATAAACATGGACATGTTTATAAACATGCTGAATGCTGCAGGTAGTCGTTAAATTCAAATCGCTATTGCAAATTCGTAACAGTATGTTTAGGTGTAAAATACGAAACATCCGAGTATAGCTTAATTGTTTAGATTCGATAATCATTTATAGAAAAGTAAATAAAGTGAAATATTGAAGTTATAATTGAAGTTTTAATACAGTTATAATTGAAGTTTTAATACATACGTCAATTAAGCATAGTACAGATACCTATGTGTAACTATTGGTCAATTCACAAGGTCTGCTATCATGTCATATTGTCATAATCTCCTAATATTTCACGACTCGGCGCTCGGCTTAACCGACTCTTAGGCATTTGGCGCAGGTCTCTGCAGGTCGGTTACGATAACACAATAATCCTAGCAAACAGAGTAATATTATTTTTAGCTTGAAAGGCAATAACAACATTTTCAAACCATTGTGAAATATTAGAACATCATGACAATATAACATGATATTGTGAATTGACCAAATTTGTATGCATAGTTGTATAGTTCTGTCATATAAACAGACAGAGCTGGAATAAAAATTTCGTGTTAATATAACAAAACATTTTGCAACACCCTTTATCTTACTCTGTCTCTGTGCATATTTTTAAGTTTATTTTTATTTTTTTTTTGTTGGAAAAAATTTGTTGCAAATCATTTAAATACAATTATGTGTTGTGGTAATGTCGCATTTTTGATAATGAATTGAATTTACAATGAACATTTTGGATAGTATGCCTCACAGGATTTTCTAAATAAGTTTGTTGCACTTTGAACATCCCAAAGGTGATTTTTGCGTTTGCAGAATTTGCATTAAAATGGCAGTGAATTTAGAAAAATATTAGGAAATATAGCTAAAAATATATAAGGTGTTTAAAATACTTATATAAAAAGTTATAAAGAATTTAAGTTTTTTTTTTTTTTTTTTTTTTTTTTTTTTTTTTTTAAATGATTATAAAAATTTCAAATTTTATTTTTTCTTATTTAGTATTTTTACTTTTGGTTTCTTATTCCAAGAATTTTTGTCCGAAAAATATTTCATTATCTGTATATTGTGTATAACTAATTCATTAAACATTTTGTTTTACAACATAAATTCTAATACGAACACATTTCTGGGAATAATCTTTATTCCTTAACTAATCTACTTGTTTTGTTTTCACATTTTCTACAAACTTACTTTTTATTTTGTTTAAGGATTTGTTTAAATATTTCTAAGGATTATTATTATTATTTTTTGTTTGTTTTACTTAGTATTACCATTGGTTTTTGTATTTTAGTATTTACACGTAACAAATTGTTACCATTATTCTATGTATTCTTAGATTTCTTCCACCCTGACTTACTTTCCTTTTGTCTCTATTATTTGCTCATTTTTGTTCTGGATTACTTATTACCAAATGATGTGGAATTGTTATTTGAATTACGAATATAAATAAAGAAGATTATTGAATTTTTAAGAAGAGAAGAAAGAAAAAATAAAATTGCTAGAAACAGGAAAAGCAAAGTTAAACAATTTAAGAAAATCTTACATCATTAGTTAGATGTTCGGCAAATGAAGCGAGTGTGGAAATATTTAAGCTGACAAATAGCAGTATTAAATTAAGTATTTAGTAAAATATAAATACATAGTCATAATATGAAATATATTTAAATAAACAAGAAACTTAATTGCATGGAACTTATGTAAAACTTCAACTAGTATGCAGTTGTCCTCATTAAGCAACTAATTTAAAATAAATCTAAATAAATAATGAAACGAACTAGTTTTTAAGCTTAATTTTTTTGTTTTTAATATCATGCATTTAAACTTAATGATGAATGATAAACTTTATGAATAGTATTCCTTTTGACCTTTACTTAACAGTTTGCATAGTGAAATACAGTTTATGATTAAATACAAGATTTTAATATTTTGTTTTTGTATGTTTAAGGTCGTTATATAAACATAAGTGTGTATAGTATTATGTGTACTTTAAGTGTTTTTGTATTCATATATTTAATTACTTTTTTTATTTTTTGAGTTGATTCCATATTATAAATATAAACCTTGACACAAGCAAATCATTTCATAGGCTATTGAAGTTACATCGAAGTTTATATATGCTACATTAAAATTATTTTAAATTGTTGTTCTTATTTACACGCAGAGAAAAAATATAGTTGTTCATATTTACAGTAACCATCTCAACATTTTTAAAAGATTTTTAATAATATTATAGTCACTGTAACTATTTATATGATTGTGGTAACCATAATATGCTTAACTTATGATTCACGTGATTGTATCAATCATCAAAACTATTTTGTTTTCAATAATAAGAATCATTAAGGCCCGAAATTAAATCGTGCAGTAAAAGGTTATTTTTTGATGGACGGAGTTTTAAAGTGGCATATTATTGAATATAATTGAGATATTGACTTGAAATTTTTTTTGTAATATCAGAAATTAACCTATCTAAACAAAAAAGTTAGTTCGGAAAAAATGTGGATCAAATTGTTCCTAATATTTGCAATCCTATCAAAATTTTGTTAAAAATGTTAGTTTTAGAGCTGAATAAATATGTAATATGTAATAAAATCTTTATTTATCAACAAAACTAAACGAAATTTGCAGGGTATTTTAAATTCTCATTCCAAATAACAAAGTGTAAAAAAACTTGTCAAAAGGTCAAAGGGAATCCCGCAATTCCTAAAAATTGGAGCGAAAATCACAAAAATGGTATTTTTTAAAATTTTGCCCATAACGTCCACATTTCCTTTGGGGGTGGGAAAATGCTTTAAAACTGAATAGGAACTACATCAAGGTTTCCAAAACTGCTTTCTGTTTTCTGATCCCATCTTTGAAATTTTAGAACATGTGGACCAAAGTTAAAATTTTGATAAAAAATAGGTCAAATTCCGAAGGGCGTAGGGGCAACATATTCAAGAAATATGACATGTTTTTTATACCAAAATATTCTCCGTAAAGATATCTTACAGAAAAATATAAAACTTTTATATGTTCTTAAAGAAAGTTTTATTTTAATAAAAAAAGAGTAAAGTCACCTTTTCGCCCAAAAAGCAGCAAAAATCTAAAAATTTTTGAATTTTTAAATTGAAAATCGTTTATTTTCAGATCCTTAATTGATATTGCTCTGAAAATATTTGCATATTATTGGTAATTTAGTTATCTAGTTGAGTCCATTCCGTTGAAAAGTACGCCCTATATTTTAAAAAAAGCGTACCGAGGTATGGCAAAATTTGAAAATTTCAATTTTGAAATGCTTATAACTCAGAAATTATAAGAGATAAATAGCACACCTAAGCATGTTTTTGCAAGATCTAGCCGAGCGCTTCCCAAAAATTTAAAAATCTTTGAAAAAAATGGCACGTGTTTAAAAATTTTACATGTCGAAGGTACCCTATTTTGAGCCCCCATAGCGCCGCGCGTAGAGCAATTGTAGAGTCCATTTTAATAACTTAAACACGAATGCTTCTTGGCTACGCCCATGTCAAATTTTATCCCGATCGGACCAGCCGTTTACAAATGCCAGATTTATTTCCAAAAAAATTTTGATTCTGCCCCACTGTGCACTATAGTGTAAACAACAAAGTTTTTTTTGCTTCGATAATGTTGAATTTGTTTACCAACGAATCGTCATATGGAGGAATTTTTGCTGAAGCTCAACGATTGCTCACCAAAGCTTATGATGAATGTATTCCATCAAATTCAACGTGCGAGAGAAGTGGTAATTTTGACATGGAAGACAAATATCGCCCAAAATAGTTTGAATACCAAGAATTGGAGAATTGGGAAATTAGGTACCATACGAACTGAAGCTAAGATATCTTGAAAGACGATTTGATATGTCCGAAATTATGCTTGAACGCTATAAAAGAAAATAATTTTTGCACTGAATCAATACTTGCGATGAAAAATGGATCCATTACGATAACCCGAAACGTAAGAGATCGTATGTGAAGCCCGGTAAACTAGCCGAATCGACAACAAAGCTAAATATCAATGGCGTTAAGGTAATTCTATGTGTTTGGTGGGAGCAAAAGTATCCTATATATTATGAGCTGCTGAAATCTGGCCAGACCAACAAATGGAACCTGACCGAATGCAACTGATTCGTTTGAAGCGATAATTTGCCGAGAAACACCCAGAGTATGAAGCCAGACATGAAACCGTAATATTCCATCATGACAACGCTCTGCCTCATGTTGCAATGCCTGTTAAGAACTATTTAGAATGTAGTGGTTTTGAAGTTTTGCCTCATACGCCTTATTGTCCAGACACCGTCCAACTACTATTTGTTTCGGTCGATGCAGAACGCTTTATCTGAGATACGCTTCACTTTGAAACAGAGTAGTCGATATTGGCTTGACTCGCACAAAAGATGAGCAGTTCTTTTGGCTCGGAATCTTTATATTGCCAGAAAGATGGGAAAAGGCTATATTGCAAAAATGTTTAAAAAAAAGCTAAACATAAGTCATATACTCAATACAAAAAGTATTTTTAATTGGATTTTTTTTCAACATTTAAACAATTTTGCTAAAACTATCTGCATTTGGTTTTTAGATAAAGTGCTAAATATGGTCCGCTTAATGGGCAACCATCAAACAGTGGTTCTTCTTAGACCAGCACTCAGGGGATGACCCATACTCATGCAAAGCATTGTGCTCGAACTAGGAAAATAGGTTATGAAAGGGGGGAAAGAGGCAGTAGTGTTTGTAGACATTCGATTTGAACTTTCCTACATTGGAAATGACTGGAAACATTTCAGCGGGATGTTTGTTCCACATACAGTGGTGGCCATGAGGTTAGCACACATCATACTTGCTGTTTTCTAAAGCAAATTATTTAATTTCATTGCAATTATAAACAAAAATTTTTGGTAATTAGTGTTGTTTATGGTGTGATCAATAAGTCCCGTTACTTTTTTTTTGTATTCTATCGCTATTCTCTTTCAAATTTGCATATTAGTGCAGTAATATGTAAAATAAGCTGGACACAATTTTAGCACATATAAGTACAATTAAATTTTTTTAAAGTTTTTTGTGGGTATAAATATTAATTGGTAAGTTTAGGTATTATTTAATTAATGAGGAAGACAAATTGAATTAATAAACATTATTTAGATTTGGCTAAAAAAAAGTGGTGTACAGAGGAACAACGAAAGATTATTCAACAAATGAACTCGAGAGGAACAAGTATAAGTGAGATTGCTAATACTTTGGAATGCTCTAGGAAGATGGTTTATAATGCTCTAAGACATATTCAGAAGTATAAAACATCTTAAAATGTTACACAGGCTCCTCGGCCCAGAAAAACTTCACGTAAAGAGGACTCTTTAATATACAGAGCCTCTGTCGAAGATCCTTTTAAGAGCTCCACCGTAATCCAGAGAGAAATTTCAGGGAATATGGTATCAACGTGTCCAGCAGAACGATAAGAAGAAGACTTAATGAAAAAAATTTACGTGGATGCATTTCTCAGCATAAGCCACATGTTTCAAAAAAGAACATACAAGCTCGGTTGTGATTTGCTCGTGAGCATTTGGAAAAGCCGTTAATTTTTTGGAAAAATGTCCTATGGAGTGATGAATCTAAATTTTGTAGACTCGGATCCGATGGTAAGAGGTATGTATGGCGTCCTCCGAACATGCAACATAATCCAAAGTACACCAGTAAAACAATAAAACACGGTGGGGGTAATGTGATGGTGTGGGCAGCATTTTCTGGGTATGGTGTTGGTCCTATAAAAAAGATTGATACTCGTATGGACCAGTATGTATACCAGAATATACTTCTAAATACAATGATACCTTATGCAGAGGACAACATGCCACTTAGGTGGCGATTTATGCAAGATAATGATCCAAAACACACCTCACGCTTAGTGAGGTGTTGCTTGGAATCGAACAATATCGACGTGTTAAAATGGCCAGCCCAATCTCTGGATCTCAATCCTATTGAGAACCTTTGGAATGATGTGAAGCAGCATGTAATGAGAGAAAAGCCTAAAAATTTGGCCGATTTATGGAAAAAAGTATAAAAAGCTTGGAATGGAATTTCAGTGGATCGCTTAATGGCCCTTGTAGAAATTATGCCAAGGAGACTAGCAGCTGTGATCAAAAATAAAGGGTATCCAACTAAGTACTAAGTTTTTAATGAAATAAGTTTTTTCGTTTTGTTACTTTTTTTAATATGAATAAACTTTTTTATTTTGTGCTAAAATACTGTCCAGTTTTTTTTGGAGGTTATTCTATTCTGGATAGAAAAACGTAAAATATATATAAAGGAATAATGCTGGACATATTGGGACGCGATCTTAGAAGGACATGTAACACGCATGTAAAAGATATAATGAAAAAATTAAGAAATATAGGAAATATTTGCGTTTAAAAATAGCAAGTAGCTAGTGTGCTAACCTCATGGCCACCACTGTACGTACAGTACGGCTAAAGAACGAATTTTCGCTGTAGTGTGTTGTGCGGTCCAGTGGCAAATTGACCACAAAGGGATGTGTTCTTGATGAAAAACGTGTATTACTTAAAAATCTGCGGGTATCAGGAACAAGTTCCCTAATTTCATCAGAACACATTCCATTGTAATATCGATAGAACAGTCAAACGTAGCCCATATTGCGATGGTGCTCCAACGAATCAATAGAGTTGGATACCCTACTGTCACCGATAAACACCTATCGCCCTCTCCTGTACGCGGTCGAGAAGCTCCAAAATAGACTTTGAAGCACCGGCCTATACATGGGAGTTATATTCCATTTTCGGTCGGATATAGGTGGTGTAAATAGTGAGGAGATCAGATGGAGTGAAGTAATTCCTACACCCGAGACACCTACATCCGAGACACTTGAATGCTTCTTTCGACACTTGAAAAATGTGTTTAGACCAGCGGACATTACATAGTATTCTCATGCCCAGAACATCAAGAGCGTCTGATTTCACAATATTTACACCACCCATAAATACAGATGAAGCGATATGGTATGACGTTCATTTATGTGTCAATATGCAACACTGAGTCTTGCGATCGTTGAAAGCGACCCTATTCGCACGACCCCATTCAGAGATTTTCAGAAGGTCTCAATTAAGGGAATCATTCATATTTTGCCTCATTGCCCCAATCTCCAACAGAAATTTGATATTTATAGATAAAGGAAAATATAACACATTTTTTATAGATCTCTTTTAGTAGATTCCATTTATATTCAAATTTGTCAAATCGGATCGACAACACAAATTTGGCATCGTTTTCAAAGCTTCATATATCCGAGGTATTCCACTTTGGTGCCTTGAAGCTCTGTTCTCCTTGGTATTTAAAGTCCAACTACACATGTGGTATAGCCGTGGAAAACTGTATTAAAATCAGACTATCCGTTTAGAAATTACTGATTTAATTCCATGTTAATTTTTCTCAAAATTCCCCTACTGTGCCCAAAAAGAACCAGTCATATAACTAGTTCTGTAGCAATTTATTTCTCCCTAGAGTAACTTTAGTCTTTTGTGCTGAGCGATGATGAATTAATCAATCAGAAGCGTTAGAGTTTTATGTATGAATTCTACATTGAGATGATTAGAAACAATATCATTTTTGAGCCTTGAGCAAGTTTAGTGGAAAAAGAAGAAATATTTAACAAATTTCGCATTTCAAACACATTCAAAATTAAAATATATCTTCCAAACCAAAGTAGCTGTTAAAAAAAGCTAATTAAAGCCAAGTATAAATAATAAACTCAATATAAACATCATTTTTTCTCTTTTTTTTTTTGTTGAAGCAAAAAATATATATATTAAATAAAAATATACAAAAAAGCCCACACAAACCAACAGCATATACATATATATGTATACAGACACATATCACAGCAGTTAAGCAAGTACCCAGTAGTTCTAGGAGACTGTCCCGAACTAGGGATTTTACTTATCATTTAGAGTGACAACTAGTTACATAACTAGCTACGTGACTAGTTATTTTAACATGTGCATGTCCTAAGCACAATTTGGTGTTTCTAAGTAACCTAGAGTTTAGTCAATTTAAACGTTTAATTTGTCCTGCACATTAGAAGGTAGTTATTTTACCTACCAAAAGAAATATATTGGAGAGTTGGCGAAGGAAGGTTTGTTTTCAATTAATCGATGTCTGTGAGGTGTCTTTGACAATTTGTACATGGTAAAATAACTAGATATGTAGCTGATCAAGTAACCAGTTAAGTAGCTAGTAACTCTATGTAACCGGTATGTAAATCCAATACGTTGACTGATCAAAAATGGTCAATTGACCTAAGCAGTGTTAGAATAACTAGTGATCATTCACCATGAACTGCTGGGAAATATGCATAAGAAAATTTCGATGTATGTGTTCATTAAAATAAAAAAATGTATTCTCGCTCACATATATAAAACTACTATAATATGTTTGTTTATATGTATATATATTTAGTTGAAAATAAATGAGAATAATAAAATAGAGTGTGGTTGATTTTTCGTATGTATGGGATAATTTCTTAATTAATTAAGCAAAAAAAAAAAAATAAATAAATATTTAAATAAACTGAAAATAAACTTATTTAAACATTCATGCGTTATAAAAATGAGACACTACACTAACATACATACGGACAATTTTATTAACAGTTTTATATGAATAAATAAAATCATACATATGTAAGTATGTTTCGGTTTGATTTCTCACAAAAAAAAAAAAAAAAAAATCAAAAATTTGTATCAACAAAATAATCACCATTAAAAATTGTGTATATAAATTTTAACACACATTTAAACAAAAAGCAATTATGATATAATAGTTTACTTTTTTTCAAATTTATGTCATACTTTTTGTTGTTTGTAATTAAAATGCGGAAAAACTTGTTAATGAAAGGAAAATACAAGTTGTAGTTAAAGCCAAGGAGAGACCACCGAAGTGGGGAAATCAGTTTTTAGTTAAAATTATTAAGTATCTTATAAAATTGTATTTTTTTTCTATTTTGGAACTTTGGAGAAAAGTTCAATAGCATTTATCAGAATCCGAAATATTTTTTTTAATTTTTTGAAATTTTTAAAATTTTAAATTTGTGTTTTGAGATACTCATGAAATTGTAAGATTTTTTTTGGTATCAAGTTTTTATAATACATATTTTCCAATTTTACTTAATTTTTCAGAGTTTAGGCTTTATATGACACGGAATAACGTATGAGCTTCGGAAAATCGAAACAAGTACACTATAAGGGCCACCATAAAGTATACACAGGAGCAGAAAACATATTGTTACGGCTGTTTGTAATATTCATCCATTCCGATTGAAAAGTGAAAGGCAATATTTTCTATTTGGTATCTCAATACGAAGTGAAGTAAAAATTTTATTTCATAGAAAATTTAAAATATATAAAACAAAGTAAAACTATATTAAATATTATTACATATAGTAAAGTATAATTTGTTACAGTACAACACCCCCACATTAATTAAACCCAGTTTTTGAAAGTAAAATTTATGTTTTGGTGCAGTTGTAGCTTTTGTCAAAGAATCTGTTATCATCTCGTCTGTTTTTATAGGAAAAAACTCTACTTGTTTTGGCATTCTTGTTCTCTCTTATAAAATGATGACGCACATCAATGTGTTTTGAACGGGCACGATAAACATTTGTGGTTGACAAAGCTATTGCACTTCTATTGTCTCATAATATTGGGGTTGGCTTATTTGGAATATCTGAAAGGAGTTCATAAAATAATTCTCTTAAACACACAACTTCTTGTGTAACTGCAGACATCGCCATATATTGCGCCTCGGTTGAAGACAGGGCTACGGGTTTTGCTGCTCCATGAAATAGCACCCGATTGTAAAATAACAACATAACCTGTAATTGATTTTCATTTATAGACGTCGTTGGCCCAATCTGCATCTGAATACGCTATTAGCTCATTATTAATATATTGACTGTAGCAAAGTTTTGATTCTTTTGTTCCTTTTAAATATCTAAATACTCTTTTTACAGCAATCCAATGTTCTTGGTTAGGATTGTTATTAAAACGACTTAAAAAACTTACAGCATGACTAATATCAGGTCTTGTACACTGTGTTAAGTACATTAGACTTCCGATTGCTTGCTGATAAGGAAAAACGTTACCTGGACTCAATTCTGCTTGCTTTCTTAGCATCTGATTTGGATCCATAGGTACTTGAACGACATTACAATCTGACATATTAAACTGTTGCAGTATTTGGTCAATGTAATTTTCTTGGTCTAAATATATTTTGTTGCCTTCTCTTTTAATTCGAATATTTAAACACTTGTTTGCTTCTCCAAGCAACTTCATATGTAGTTCTTGACACAGCTTCTGCTTTATGGATTCTCGAAATGTTGAGTCATTGGTAAACATCAACATATCGTCAACGTAAATTGCTAAATACGTTCGCTTTGTATTTGCAATATGGTAATACACACATGGATCTATTTTAGATTTCTTGAAACCAATATTAAGCAGCACTATATCTAATTTGTTGTTCCATACTAAACTCGCTTGCTTTAATCCATACAAGGCCGTATTGAGTTTTAGAATAGAGGTTGAATTTTGACATTTTACACCCTCTGGCTGGTGAATAAATATTTTCTCATCCAATTCTCCTTGCAAAAACCCCGTTACAGCATTCATTTGTTCAATTTCCAGATTGTATTTTACAGCTAAGCCGATCAACATTAAGGATGTGTAGTGAATCACTGGAGAGTATGTTTCTTCGTAGTCGATCCCTTTTTTCTGTGTATAGCCCTTTACGACCAAACGTGCTTTATACCTTTCTGATCCATCTGACTCGTCCTTAACTTTAAAAACCCACTTGGTTTTGATTGGATTTTGACAACGTGCATGATTTACTTCAGTCCAAGTGTGATTGGTTTCCAATGAATTGATTTCTCTGCTAATTGCCTCTAATCATTTTTCTTTATGTGGACGACTTAAAGCTTTTTCATACGTTAATGGCTCACCAGTAATATCTGTTGCAATAAGATCATTCTGAGATTTCTTTACTAAACATTTACTACGTCTTGGAACCGTAACTACTGTTTTGTGAGTGATGTCATAATTTTAGCACGTGAAATTTTGTGTGTAATTTTTTTTTTAAATCAAAGTTTTACTAACTTTTAGTCGCTCGATCTATTCGAGCGACTGTGTAAGTAATTCATGAATTTACACACTCACTCACAAACACATACTTATGAAAGTATTTGTTTATTAATACAACAACAACAACAAAAACAACTACATATGGGAATTATAACAATGGCAGTGTTATGGATATTAGTCTATGAATTTGTAAATGTTAAACAAATAACAAAAAGTGTGTTGAGAACGCAAAAACTAAGGGGTGCCTCAGGGCACTGTTGCGGTTAGCGGCTTATATTCTATAGTTTTCTACTTTTTTGTTATATATAAAAAAAATTATAGAAATGGCAGATAGAGACCGCAGACGGATTAAATTATTCGCCTTGACTCATGATCAGTTGGTACTCTACAAGAAGATCCACAGCCAGGAAGTTCAAAAGTTGTATCATAGTAGAAAGTAAAACATTATTTTCTTACTTTTTGTATCTTTTTCATTAGTTTTTCAATAAAATAGGTTTTTACACCTAAACGAGCAACAATGCTCTGAGGCACTCTTCACCTTTTTGCAACCTGGTTCCTAAACTTAATTCTCAAATTAGTTTCTGATGGATGTTCTGAGTTTATTGAGTCATAATTACCGCAAAAAAATTATTCGACAACTTTTTTTTAGCTTTTTAAAGTTTGCGGGTTATAGGGTTAACATTAAAGCTGCTAAAAGCTCTAGGTGATCATTGTAGAAATATAACAGTCTAGTTTGGTCCGTTAGATAATACAGGAAACTACTATAAGATGGCACTTTATATATAAATAGCAACAGCGAGTTGCAGATCAGTCAGTATGTCGTTACCGCTGTTAGAATTAACATCAACTGTATTACCAGTGAATTCTTGTAAATTATAATGTGTGTGTATTAAAAGAGACTGTCTATCTAAATTATAGTGTTGATTTATATAATTTAAGACTTGTTATCATTTTTAAAACACTGATCGCTTTTATTTGCAATTAAAAGAATACGGTTTATTTAAGAAAAGAAATCACCGTTTTTAAAAGGTAAAAACCTAACAATATTTTCTTTATTATTTTCTTTCAACAATCTTAAACCTCATTTTCTTATACATATCTAACAAATATACTTGATTAACTCCATTATCTTAAAATGAACTCGGCATGAAAAATGGTTATATTTAGTAAAGCCTCAAGGAGTAGAAGATTACACATGCACATGTAAATAACATAAAAAAGAGTTAATTTAAAAATAGATTGTTGTATGCCAACTTTAACCTATAAATCTAAATTTTAATCATAAACCAAAATTATTTTCGAAAAATACCCCAAAACCAAAAACAAAAGTACTCACAAACATGACTGAAACATTTTATATTTAAAAAATTTAATTGAAAGCAAAAAAAAAAAAAAAAAAGAAAAAGAAAGATAAAATAAAACAATAAGTAGCAAACATACATGCATGCATGAACCTGCCTAAAGCCTGTTTAAGGAAAACAAAAATTTTCAGCCTCAAACTCTCACACAAAGTCCAAAAAGATTACTCTAATAAAAATGTAAAATATATATGAAAAAATATTCATAAACAGAAACAGCCTGTACTTGGAACATGAACGCACAGGCATTAAACCGACAAAAAGTAAAGGTCACATATACACACACTTAATGTAAGTGTGTAAGTTTGCCAGTATGTGTATGTAATTCATGAATTTACACACTCACTCACAAACACATACTTATGAAAGTATTTGTTTATTAATACAACAACAACAACAAAAACAACTACATATGGGAATTATAACAATGGCAGTGTTGTGGATATTTCGAAAGAGGAAAAAACAACGCAGTAGAAAAGAGCATAATAGAGGAAGAACAGCATAAAAACAATAGTTTGAGGTTACTAGAAATACATGATTAAGTCAGGTATTTAAATCCCATTTAGTCGGCTTTATAAGCAAACAATAGGCTGTTGCTAGCAACAACAACAGCAGCAATAAGGACATTATCAGCATACACATACACATGTTCTACAAATCCTTTGGACATATTTTTCTCTTTGCCTCGTGCCACTTATAAAGCTTAGAAGTGGTTGTGGTTGTTAAACGCAAAAAGGGGGAAAAAAATAAAAGCCCAAAACAGATTTGAAAAGTAGGTTGTTATTTGCACTTTAAGAGTTGTATATGGCCATATAACTAAGAATTTTGGGAAAAAATTATTATAGTTGTTATTTAGGGTGTCACTTATTTTGCACTTTCTGAATTTTGTATGCTCTCTAGGTGTAAAATTGTTATCGGTCATTTAAAAACCAAATGCTGAAAATTGTAGACAAATTTTCCTTTTAAAATTTCAATAATTTATTTTCGTGAGTGATTTTTGGAAGTGGGCCTTAAATGAGAGCTATGAGCAATTCTCTAACGATCGTCATGGAATTTCATTCAATATGAAACTTAATTTTAACTAGCTGAACCCGGTCCGCGTTGCTGGCCCTTAGAAAACATCTGTTTTATATTGCATCTCGGTCTTGATTTTAACATACAGTGTCGAACAAAGTCGGTGATCCAAACATCAATTTTAATACATGTGGTGGCAGTCTGGCTGGTTCCAATGAATTCAAAAATTCGCCAGTTTCAATTGTATTTGTTTATTGAGCTTGTTAACATCATAATTTGTTGGTGCCAAAATTGCATGTTCTCACAGCCAATCCGAATTTTTGTAGTTGGTTGTAAGAATTGGGAATACCTTGTCAACAATGAAATCTCATTTGTGGCGAGATCAATTGAAATTTTTCCATTTCTGATGTCCAACAATTGTTTTGAGAATGTTTCGGCAGAAGGGTATTGCAGCAAATGCACACGCATGTTCGTTGAAAGCGTTCGTTGAAAGCGTTCGGCTTTTGAAGCAACTTCGCGTCATCATTGGGAAGCGGGAGTAATGATCCAATTCTGTGGTACATTTGGCCTTGAACTTTAAAGGTGGGCATGAAGCCGACGTCATTTGAAATCATGAGTTGCACTTTTGGATATTTTGAAGGAAGTGCTTAGAAATAGGATTGGCGCCGGAAATGTTACTTAGAAGCAGCTTAGGCGGCTCAATAATTGGTGGCACAATAACTTTACCGTTCGAACAGCAAATTCCCGGGGATTCCTTAGGGAACTTCAAAACGCGGCAATGTAAGCAATGTTTGTCCATTGCGGCAATCAGTACGTCCTTGTGATTCCTGTAGTCATCATACTTATTGTAATAAAATGCCGGCCTCTTTAATACGATTCTTTCTCTTGATCGAGCCATTCGGGAGCGATTGGCTTCTAGTATTTCGATATGCTGTTGAGGTGTCTCTGCAGCACTCGATGAAGATGCAATGCGACGCATTTGCTGAAGCCGTGATTCTCGTTCTCTTCCCGTTTCATATGGAAATTTCTTATTCATGCACCTAATATGCAAGAGTAAACAAAATTGTTTATCATCGATTGATAATATAAAAGAACTTTTATAGTACCGGATATGTGTTGAAATGTATTCCTTCGCTTACACCAAATAATACGCTTCAGAGTACACCACTTTGAATTAAAAATTTTAGAATGATTTTAAGAAACGAAATGAAAATTGTCATTGTTTGAACTTTGGGAATAAAAACAAGTAAGAGAGATATATTCGGCTGGGCCGAATCTTATATACCCTTCACCAAACTATACTTCAAAATAAAAATTTTAAATATTTTTAGGTAAACAAAATTAATTTTTTTTTCCAGTTGTTATACCCTACACCACCATAGTGGGGAGGGTATATTGGATTTGTGCAGATGTTTGTAACGCCCAAAAATATTAGTCTAACACCCACCTTAAAGTATACCGATCGACTTAGAATCACTTTCTGAGTCGATTAAACGATGTCCGTCCGTCCGTCCGTCCGTCCGTCCGTCTGGCTGGCTGGCTGGTTGTCCATGTAAACCTTGTGCGCAGAGTACAGGTCGCAATCTTGAAGATATTTCGATAAAATTTGGTACATATCATTTTTTCTGCCCAAGGACCAAGCCTATTGAAACTGGCTGAAATCGGTTCATTATTTCACCTAGCCCCCATACAAATGTCCTCCCGAAATTGGACTTTATCGGTCATAAATGTTTAATTTATATAGGTATCTACACAAGTTTTTCTCCAAATAAGTTTTATATACATGAAATTCATATCACTAAATTTTATTATGATCGGTCCATAATTAGTCATAGCTCCCATATAAGGCCTGCTTCCGATAATCACTTTAACGAGCATAAATCTCTTTAAAATGTTTGTATACACATAAAATGCAACATAAACAACTTTCATACAGATATTAATCATACCACTTAATTTCATGGTGATCGGTCCATAATTGGTCATAGCTCCCATATAAATCCTGCTTCCGATAATCACTTTAACGAGCATAAATCTCTTAAAAATGTTGGTATACACATAAAATGCAACGTAAATAACTTTCATACAGACATTAATCACACTACTTAATTCCATGGTGATCGGTACATAATTGGTCATAGCTCCCATATAAGGCCCACTTCCGAAAATCGTTCACGAATATAAATTATTGAAATATTGAAAGAAAATTGTTTTTGCTCATTTACTTAGTGTAGGGTATTATATGGTCGGGCTTGACCGACCATACTTTCTTACTTGTTTTTTTTTTAATTTTTTGAAAAAAAATTTTTTTTCGAATTTTTTTTTAATTTTTTTTTAATTTTTTTTATTTTTTTTAAATTTAAAAAACTTTTTTTTTTAAACAATAAACATTTTTTTTTAATGTTTAGCCAAAAAAACTTTTGGTGAAAAAAAATTCGGGTTCTAAATTTTTTCCCGATTTTGACCCATTGTAGGTCCAACTTACTATGGTATTATATACGTCTTTGCAAAGGTCTTTGAAATATCTATCATTAGATATCCATATTGTCTATATTAATGACTTAGTAATCCAGATATAGGTAAAAAAATAGGTAAAAAATCGAGGTTGTCCTGGTTTTTTCTTTATATCTCAGCCATTTGTGGACCGATTTTGCTGATTTTAAATAGCAAACTTCTCGAAAGCATGTCTGACAGAATTATTCAAGATTTGGATCCCGAAGATATCTGGGGTCTTCAGAAAATTGATTTCAACAGACAGACAGACAGACAGACGGACATGGCTAAATCGACTCCGCTATCTATAAGGATCCAGAATATATATACTTTATAGGGTCGGAAAATTATATTGTGGAAATTACAAACGGAATGACAAATTTATATATACCCTTCTCACGAAGGTGAAGGGTATAAAAAGGAAAAAAAATGTTTGGTCTACAAAATTAATTTTTTTGAAAAAAATTTTTTTTCCAAATTTTTTTTTACAACAACCACTGACTTTGTAAGCCTGTATATAGGAAACTAAATAAACTATCTGTGAGAATTGAAGACAAGGTCGATCAACAATTATACAATAATCTTTTTTTTATGTCATTAGCGGCATAGTATACAAATTTGATTCTGCCACGCCATTCCGTCCATAGACTGAAAATCAAAAATCTGACTTTACACTGTTACTTGCTAGTCTTTTCTGAAGATTCCGTAAAAAATTTTATCAAAATCGGTCAAACCGTTTTAGAGTCCATGCGGAACGTACATACACAAATCTGTTTTTATATATATATGGCATTAACGGTATAATGTAAAAATTTGATTTTTACACACCCTCCGCCCACAGACCGAAAATCAAAAATCTGACTCTACAGTGTTACCCGCTAGGCTATTCTGAAGATTCCCTGAAAATTTCATCAAAATCGGTGCAGCCGTTTTTTATATATATAGATGGCATTAGCGGTAAAATGTAAAAATTTAATTTTGCCACGCCCCTGCGCCCACAGACCGAAAATCAAAAATCTGACTCTACAGTGTTACCCGCTGGGCTATTCTGAAGATTCCCTGAGAATTTCATCAAAATCGGTTCGGCCGTTTTTGAGTTCATTCGGAACATACATACATCCATACCCACATACATACAAACATCCATTTTTATATATATAGATAGATAAATTATATTTGGATTCCAACATTTTTAAGAGAGTTATGCTCGTTAGAAAATAGGTTACGAAATAAATTTTTAAGAAATAATTTTATCAATCTGTGACCAAAAACTAAATTTCCTTAAAATTCGCCAATTTAAAAACTGTTCCCTATGCTAACTAATTGAAGGTAAAATGTTCAATTTTCTTCATGTAGCATTTTTTAGAACGTTGTTTTTTATTTTTTTGAAATTTTATCAAGTTATAGTGGGTAATTTGTCTACTTTATATTTACAAATTTGATGGCAATTTTTTAATTTTGAAAATTTTTCTGAAAATATTGCCAAATTGGAATCGACAAACCAAAAACTCCAAAATAAGTACTCCCCTATTATGTATGTTGGTCATGGTTAATGGAAGCCTACTTTTAGGCAGCAATTTTTATTTTATTTAGTTGAAGGGGGGTATATTATAGATTTATTTTGGACACTGTGGTAAGTATGTAAACAAATTATGGTTTTAAAAGACAGTTCTGTGATCTCCTAAAAAAAAAGATAAAACATATACAAACGTAGCACAAGGACTCTCCTCTTATACTCACAGTTAAAATTTTCAAATATTAATTATTCATTAAACCATAATTTTCCCAAAAACACTTTAAACGATTTTTTAAATCAGCAGTTTACTTAAGACTTTTTAAAGTTCTTATCTGCCAAAAAAATACTTATATACATATATTACTCTTTTGTAGCAAATAAATTTCATAATATTTTCCTTTGATAGGCCACCCTGGGGAGGCTTCATAATGTTGCATATGCCCTTCAATGTTTTTTAAAGTATGTGTGTGTGTGTTTTTTTGTTATTAAAACGAATTTTGCACATTTTGTTATATTTTTTTTCTTCATTTATCTTATTTGATTTGAAACCAAGAGTTTTAATTTTGCCTTGGCTTATTTTAAATGTTTAACAAGGGAATATTTGGGTGCGTAAAACTTAAATCTTACTTTTATGCTTGCTTTTTATACAGCCATGTAAATACTGTTGTATAAATAGGGATAGTAAAGAGAAAATGAAAACATATTTTAATTTAAATTTTAACTTATAAAAACATTTGAAATTAAGACTGTTTTCTGGACAGCAAGTATTTTTTTGTACAAGTGGCATACAATTTGTGTCTCTTTATTGGAATTGAGGAAATTCAAAAATCTTTGATAATAGTTGAAACTGAAGTCAGATGGCTTGTGTTTCGAAATGTAACAAAGCGTTGACACATATCAGTAGACCATACCAAATAACTGGAGTGAGCAACATTTCTGATTACTAAACTTTCACTTCTTATGGTTATGACAATTTAAAAGTTAAAAAACACACGCTGATAGCTATTATCGTTTTTATTTCAATTATGCAAATGCTGTATTATTAAGAATTTTAGTTTTAAAATTTAAGCTTGAAATGCCAGTTTTAATTTTTTAATTATTTTCATAATATTCTCCAATATTTTTGAATTTTTTCATATATAATAACTAGTACGGCATTTACTTAAACATTAATAATTTAAAATTCTATTTATATTATTTACTCTCAGTATTTTTTTATAGCTCAAATTTGCAAATTGAAATCTATCGTAAATTTTTTAACTCCCTTTATATGCTTGCAGTATTATTTTGCACTAGGTAACGTATACTTAATATATGATTCATACATATTTGTTTACAAATATTAATCATACGCACTAGTACGAGTATCAATATATTTTAAACAAAAGCATACTTTTAGGATGAACTTTTAATTTAATTATACTCGTACTAGTGCGTATGATTAATATTTGCAAACAAATATGTATGAATCATATATTAAGTATACGTTACCCAGTGCAAAATAATGCATATAAGGGAGTTCAAAAATCTACGATAGATTTCAATTTGCAACCATTTGTGCTATGAAAAAACTAAGTGTAAATGATATAAATAGAATTTTAAATTAATAATGTTTAAATTGATATAAATATAATTTTAAATTATTCTTATTACATGGATATAATAATAGTGTTATAAGAAAGTTTTCTTTAGAAAATACTGTTATACACAAAATATAATACATATAATATGAATATAAATAATATAGCTTAATATAACAGTTATATATATTATATATAACTTTTATACACACGATTTTCTATAAAAATACAGTTATACACACGATTATTTATAGAAAATTCTGTTATATATTAAATTTTTTATTTAATGTACTGTTATACACAAGATTTTCTATGCAAAATACTGTAACTTACAGGATTTTCTATAGAAAAGCAGTTATACACACGATTTTCTATAGATAATATTGTAATATACAAGATTTTTCTATAGGAAATACTGTTATACTCAAGGTTTTCTCTCGAAAATACTGTATTTTCTAAGTGCAATTTCAATACTTCTAGAATTTCTGATAAATAATTTTCTTAACTTTTACATCATTCCATACCACTGTAACTGCTCTAGCATTAAGAGTAGGTTGAGTGGGATTACCCAACATAAAGGTGTCTTAAATTACTTTTGAGGTTTTCTTTGACATTTATAGGCAAGACAGAAAATGAAAAATTGCTCACATTTTGTTTATTTCTTTTTTTTTTTGCTTAATACTTGTTCTGCTTAAATTCAAGAAAATTTCTTTAAAAATTCTAGCCAGCAATATTTCAAACATTTATCCATACATAGTAAATAATTTAGCATCAGAGCTCACCCATACCTATTTACCCAATTCTATTTACTATCATTTTTCTAATGGTCTTTCCATTTTTTTTTCCAGATATTTTGTGGTTTTATTGTGAACATTTTTATAACAAACATTTCATTGGAAAACATTTCAAAACATTTATCACAAACAAGAAAAAAAAGAAAATGAATTATAAAGACAGACATATTTTGCAGTTCTCAAATACAAAATTGTCCGTATCTACTTGTGAGCAAGAAAAGTACACATCTAGATAAATAAATATAAATATATTTGCTTGGTGGTTGACTAAAGCAGTTTTAATACTTTAGCTTTATTTTCATTTTCCAAAGAGGTTTGTTGTAATTGAAAGTTGGGTGTTGTGTGAAAATTTTACTAAATGCTTTTGGTAACTTTCAATCATCAATCTTTTGGATTGTGGTTGAGTGTTGTAGACAAAAAAAAAAATGTGTATATAAAATGTTTGTCTGCTGGTTTTATGGTCAATAGAGTTGTATTAGAAAAATGAAAAAAAAAGATACAAATTATTAGGCCTTAACAGGCTAGACACAAGGCTTAAGGCAATGTGATAATTTTGCTATTAAAGTGAATAAAAATTTATTATATTTTTTTTAAAACAAATTCCTGGAAGATTTTAAGTGGTTTCAGTTGAAGATTTTGCAGTTATAAATAATTGTCAATTGTAAATATGATGGAGATGTGATTAAAAGTGGAGAGGTAATTGTTATAACACTTGAGGGCATATGAGCATTTATGATTTATATAATTTAGGAATGTTGTAAGGGAAATGTATTAAAAAAGAATAGTGTACAAATTAAAATGTTAAACATATAACGTTAGGTAAAATTACTGTTATATACAAGAATTTCTATAGAAAATACAAAAGCCTTCACATAGAAATTTTGTTATACTCACATTTTTCTATAGAAAATATTGTTATACAACTGATTTTCCGTTGAAGATTCTGTAATTCAAAATACTTCCAATAAAAAATTACATTATAGCAAGATTTTCAATATAAAATACTGTTGTCCATAAGACTTTCTATGGAAAATACTGTAATAAACATGATTTTCTAAGGAAAATAATATTATATAAAAGATTTTCAATAGAAAATTCTGTTAAACTCAAGAATAGTGTTAAACTCACGACCTTTTATAAATAATAATGCTTTAAAAGACTTTTTATAGAAAATACTGTTCTACACAAGACTTTCTATAGCAAATACTGTTAAACACAAAATTTTATATAGACAATACAGTTATGCATAAGATTTTCTATAGACAACTATTTTGTACACAAGACTTTTTATAGAAAATTTTAGTATACTAAATAATAATGTTATGCAAAAGTCTTTTTATAGGAAATACAGTAATATGTACAATTTTATATAAAAATAATGTTAAACACAAGATTTTCTATAGAAAATACTTTTACACACAAGGTTTTCTATGGAAAATACTGTAATAATATAACAATTATTATACGGCAGAAACTGTAACTCATAAGATTTAGATATACCACTCAAGACCTTGCTTATCATAGTGACTGGATGCCAAATCAGGCCAAAAATAAGTGAACACATTAAGAAGTCTTATGAATGGAAGCATCCTCTTTTGTAAACATTCTTTGATGTAAATTTCGGTATTTATAGAGCCCTTTGTAACAAATGTTTGGCTTTTTTGCAGCAACTGCATATTGCTTGCAATATCAAGAACTTTTTGGGAAAATTTTCAAAAATATTCCCTCGAACATCAGTAATATAAAAATATTGACCCGGAAGCTGCGAAAAATTTTCCAGAACATATGTTTCGTCTTCCATCATGCAGCAGGGATTTATTTTTATAAAACTTGACTTCAATTTCCGTGCTTTTTTTAGCAGCGTTCTTGTCAGGAACTTTTTTAGTCTTGTATGTTTTAAACCTGTATTGGTTTTAACTTGTCGTTCCAAATAGTCCGAGTACTAAGATAACCGGACTGCTTTCCTACCGGATGTGTTGCTCTTTTGAAAATGCTTCCTATTTATTGGCTTTAGAAACATCATGTGAACCATTCCTTTTACCAGAAGCAGGTTTTCTATCAACGGACAAGTTCTCCCGATACTGATGAATAACATTGGAAACAGATTGACCAACTTTTTTTTCGTCACTCATTTTAATCAGATTAAGAACAAGTCAATGCAAATGACATTAAACTTAATAACTGACATACTTTTCAAATATAACTTGATCAAAAATAAAATCAAATAATACTTGGGTTAAAAGTTTTAATGAAAAAATTCTGTTAAGGTTTTTATAACTGCATACTGTGGTAAATCACAAATCTAGCTGGACAAAATTAAAAAAAAAATATAGGGCAAGATTCCTTCTGATCGTTTATTGAACTTCTCAATACGTTACTGTAACTGTAATTCATGTTTTTTTTTTTTTTTTTTTGTTTTTTGCTCTGATTAGAAAAAGTAAGCTTTGAAGTCAGTTGTTGTCAACAAGTACATTTAGATTTCAAAAAGAAGTGTATTTTTTGTGTGACTATATTATAAAGGCTATGGTGATTTTACTGTCATAATTTTTTTTATTATTATTAAGCTTTATCTCAAGGAAATATTTTACAATTTTCATTTAATTATTTCCATTGTAAGTATTAAAAAAAATATGTTTTTTGTGAGAAGTTCAGAAAGTGAAAAAAATAAAATATTTCCTTTTTTCAAGTAGAGTTAAAGCTAATTATTTCGAATAGTTC
Organism: Calliphora vomitoria; assembly: GCA_942486065.2. Taxonomy (NCBI): domain Eukaryota; kingdom Metazoa; phylum Arthropoda; class Insecta; order Diptera; family Calliphoridae; genus Calliphora; species Calliphora vomitoria. The sequence continues at coordinate 106,664,798 of OW818030.2, read as the reverse complement.
CGCTGTAAAACTATATTAGGGTAAATCTTTCAAGTGTTCAATTTAAGATAAATCAAAAGCATTTTGCGTATTTTTGCGACCGCGATACATTTTTTTTCACTTTTCCAGTATGGCTTCCAAAAAGAAAAAAGTGCTTAAATTGAAATATTTCCTATTTTCAAGTAGAGTTAAAGCTATTTATTCCGGATAATTCTGGTGTAAAACCATATTTGGGTTAATTTTAAAAGTGTTCACTTTAAGGTAAATCAACGACCGCCATACATTTTTTTAACTTTTTGGTTATGACCTCCACTCTTTACCGAAAGAAAATTTTTGAAGAGTGGGTAAAAACTCCCAAAATACATCGCAAAAAAAAGTTTACTTTTAGTAATCCTTTATGTATTTAAACTCGTTTTTTTATTTAATTCATTAATGAGAAGTGAAGAAAAACACTGGAAGGAAACAAAAATGTTCATTGCACCTTACCCCTTCAAAACTGAGCACACAGGTTATTTATGGTCAACCAAAATTTGATGTTGCTCAAAAATTGTAATTTCTTTTTGGTTTGTCTTTTATCGATGTTCAAAGTTCATATTTTATAAAGTTGTGGTGTAAACAATGAATAAAAATACAAAATTAATAATATATAAATAATAAATAATGATAATATTAATAAATTAGATAATTTCAATTAAGTATATAAAGTCTCGTTAATATTTTATGAAATAATTGTAGACTGAGAGAAAACAAAGTTTATTTTATAAATCTTTGATAAATTTCAAACCATAGAATAATATATCTATAGAATCGATACTGAGAGGGAAAAAGCCTAAGTCTGTTGTTAAAAACCTAAGTCGTGAGAATGTATTAATTAGTACATTGTTTTGAGCAAAGTATACCAAGTAGTCCGACTCTCTATTTTTTAAATTACTCTCTCACATATACGGGTTCCGTGTGAATTCAACACCCTTGTGAGAGAATTAAACACGTCAAAAGTCTCGAAATTTTAACCAAAAATTGTAGATTAAATATAGTTCAATACACATTAAATCATTAACACACAGTATTTCCTAATTTTTTTTCAGCACATTTAGCACTTTTTCATTCCCAAAAACACATCCATTTTGCACAAACTAAAAATATTTTTTTTATTAATGTTTGACTTTTTATTTTGTTTGTGGTGTAATTTAAACTACAGAACAGAGTTTCAATTTTTGGTATTGAAAATAGAAGGAAATTTAAACAAATTAAAATTTAAAAATTTTTATAGAACTTTGTATGTCTGGTGAAAATTAAAAAGGCACCAACACATATACATTTTAGTTACTATCACATACTTAGACTTAGGTACTTTTTCAATAACACATGTTTAGAGTTAGGTACTGCTTTTTTTTGAGGTTTTATTGGTGCCTTTTTAATTTTCACCAGACACACAGAGTTCTATAAAAATGTTTAAATTTTAATTTGTTTAAATTTCCTTCTATTTTCAATACCAACAATTTAAACTCTGTTCTATAAATTAAATTTTACCACAGATAAAATGAAGTGTCAAAAATTAATTTTAATTAATTAATTTTTAATTAATTAATTTTAATTAATTAATTTTTTCATTTGAGCAAAATTAACGTGTTTCGGTAAAAAAATTTGCCAAGAATTGTGTAGAAGTGTAATAAAGCGGTTCGGCCTATATTTTGTCGGAAAATCGAAATTAAAATTTCAAGAATTTTGATGTGTTTAATTCTCTCTCAAGTATGTTGAATTTACATATCACAAGTACGTGTGAAGAGAGTAATTATTGTTACTCTCAGCTTACTCCCAGTTGCGCCTCTAGTTGTACCCTATACCATGGCAGAACTAGCAAGGTACAATTATTAGAAAGTTTGTTCTCAATTATACATTCCCTATAATGTCAAACAAAAGAAAATTAAAAAATATATAAAGAAAATGTCTAAAAAAATAATTGAATTAAAATTTGTGTTACAAAAAAATTCAATTTCAAACATCAATTTTTTGTTTTTTTTTTTTTTTTTTTTTTTTGTGAAATAAGTGTGTATAATTTCAGTTAAAACATTGCAAATTTATAAAATATCGCGGTAACAAATTAAAAAAAGTTTAGTGATTAAATACATAGTTTGACGTTTTAGGGATGAACATTGGAAGCTCTCTCTAATAATTGTACCTGGTAACTGATTGTACCATGCCCTATACCAAAGTATACCAAGTAGTCCGACTCTCAATTTTTTAAAATTACTCTCTCACATATACGGGTACCGTGTGAGTTAAGAGAGATGTAAACAAATGTAATGGCTTGAAGTTTTAATTTTTAATTTTCTATAAAACAACGATTTTTTAACACAATTTTTCACTATCACATATTATTCTATATTTTTTTTAAACACTTTTAGCACACTTTCATTGTTAAAAAGTTTATATTTTGCACAAATCAAGAAAAAATATTTTCGGAATTTCTGACATGTAATTTTTTGTTATTGTAGAATTTTAATTATAGGACAGAGTTCTAATTTTTGGTATTGAAAATTCATACAAATTAAAGTTTAAAACATTTTTATAGAACTCTGTTGCCTGGTGAAAATTTAAAAGGTACCAACACATGTGTAATTTTGTTACTCACACATGTTTATAGTTAGGTACTTTTTTACTGACACATGCATAGAGTTAGGTACTGTTGTCAAAGAGTCGGACTACTTGTTATACTTTGCTTCAAACCATTTTTAAATTCGTATAATGCTTCACTAAATTTTTGAGGCATTTGTCTTAAATAGATTTTAAATTAATTATATCCATATTATTTATAGTAATAACAAGGTTTTAATTTTCAATTTAATTTTCATAATATTCTGATTCTGTTAATCCAAAGTCGATTGGAAAATTATTACAAAAAGTCGTTTCTAATAATATTTGTAATGTAACAACCACTTAGAATAATATTATAAACAATTGCTCTTGTTTTTTTGAGATATTTTTCCCAAATGTTTGTTTTTATAAAAATTTTGTTATATAATTTTAACTTGAAAATAAATGTATTCGAGCATTCGATTAATCGACAATTATTGATCGAATAATTTTTTATTCTAAATTGAAAATGTTATTCATTCGTATAAAAAATATTTTTTCCTCAATTATAAGAATAATTTTTATTTGAATTACAACCCTACTATGTACCCTAGTTTCAATATATTTTTCTAAAAGTAATTTTCCTTTGCAATACAGGATATTGAAAAAAAGTTGTCTTGAATAAAGGATATCTCAAAAAATATCATTAACTTTCATAAGATTTTCCTAAATTATAAGCCATTGTATGGTTAAAAACATATAAACCAATTCAGAGTGGTACCATGATGAATGTGTTCCAACGGTTTTAACGTGCGAGAAATGGTTTGTGCGGTTCAGAAGGGGTGATTTTGACACTGAAGACAAAGATCGCCTAGGCCAGCCAAAAAAAAGAAGTTTGAAGACCAAGAATTGGAGACATTATTCCATGGAGATTGTTGTAAAACTCAACAAGAGCTAGTAAAATCATTACAAGCTACTCAAGCAGCAATTTCAAAATGTTTGCGAGCAGCAGAATTCATCCAAAAGCAGGGAAATTGGGTAGCATATGAATTGAAGCCGAGAGACCTAGAAAAATGATTTTGCATGTCCGAAATGATGCTTAAACACTATAAAAGAAAATAATTTTTGCACCGAATACGTGAAGCTCATCCAACCAGCCGAATCGACATCAAAGCCAAATATCCATGTCGCTAAGGTAATTCTCTGTATTTAATGGGAGCAAAAGGATATTTTCTATTATAAGTTACTGAAATTTGACCAGACCATTAAAGGGAAACTGTAGTGAATGCAACTGATTCGTTTGAAGCGAGCATTGGCCGAAAAAACTTCCAAAATATGCGAACAGAAAATAAAAAAATATAGTTGTGCATGTTTACTGTAACCATATCAACATTTTAAACCATATTATAGTCGCAGTAACTATTTATATGATTATGGTAACAATAATATGGTTAATTTACGATTCACATGGTTGTACCAACTATATATAAGGTTACAGTAAACAAATATATGTTTGCGACAACCATTTATATTATGAAGGACTTACCATATTATGTTGCTCTCGGTTTATGGATATCATAATCTGAGAACAACATAGTATGATAAAATAATTCATCATATAAATGGTTGTCACAAACATATATTTGTTTACTGTAACCATATATATAGTTGGTACAACCATGTGAATCGTAAATTAACCATATTATTGTTAACACAATCATATAAACAGTAACTGTGACTATAACATTGTTAAAAATGTTGAAATGCTTACAGTAAACATGCACAAATGTTGAAATGGTTACAGTAAACATGCATAACTATGTATATTTTTTTCTACGTGCGCTTTATAGTCCAGACCATTCCCCGTCCGAATACTATTTGTTTCGATCGATGCTGAAAGCTCTCTCTGGGATACGTTTAACTTTGGAACAGAGTATCTGATATTGGCTTGATTCGTTATTGGCCTCAAAAGATGAGCACTTCTTTTGGCTCGGAATCCATATGTTGCCAGAAAGATGGGAAAAAGTTCATAGCTAACAATGCCCAATACTTTGAATAAATTTATATTGTACAAATCTTTCGAAATAAAAGCTAAAGATATTTCTAATCGTGAAATGGCTCATTTTTAAGTGAAACCAATGTAAAATGGAAAATGACTTTTTAGGGATATACTTTGTTTAAGAACGATTTTCTATATTATATCATGTGTTGAAGAGAAACGATATAAAAAACTTTTATATCTACTATTGATTAGCTTTAATATTAGATTGAAAATTATGAAATCTGGTTAAAAGATTTATTTGAAGTATTCTGCACGCATTTATTAAAAAATATGAACATTGAACCTATATAAAAACTAAACTAAAGCGAATTTAAAAATTCTGGAGAACTTTTAATTTTGTATGGCCATACATAAGATTAAGGGTTCAAAAATAATTTTTTTTGATCGTAATTATTCGTTTTGTTCCCACTATGTTTTACATTTATAAGTTTTGTTAATTATTTACTATTATTTTTACTCTACTACTTATTCCATATTAAAGTGTTCCTAACAAATCCTACTTCACGTATGAGCCACCTAATGACCATACAATATTAATCATACTCCTTAGTACCACATATTTATTACATACAACCAGAAAACAAGACCTGTAATATATTGTAAGTATGACATAGTTTATGATGTTCATACAAAGCTTTAATAATTAACAAAATGCTGCTTGTCATCTAACGCAGAAGAGCTGTTGAGACTGTGCTTTACGAGTAGAAAATTTATTATGCACAGAAAAAGAAAAATTATTAAAATTTAATTAAAATCTTGACCCAAGTGTACTGAAAAGTCAAAAATTCTACAATAAATATTAAATAAATTTACTACAACAGCAAATATAAATGTCCTAGGAATATCCTTTTTAATGTCTTTAACAACACAAACACACACGTACACACTTTACATCTTCTACAAACTATAAATAAGAAAACATAAGTATTATACATATTTAGAGCAACATCCTACTTAAGTATGTTTGTTTATTTGTGTGAAATTTTTGAGATTTTCTTGTAACGAAATTAGTAATTTTCATTTACATGAACAATAATAAATTTTCATTTTAAAAACATTTGGTTTCTTAACAAAACAAACACGTACGCACTCACTAATAAAGACTTTCATAAAAATGAATGACTGGACGGACACATACATATATGAAATTTATATTCCTTAAGGAATTGATTTTAAGCTGTATATTTCGTACGTTTGTTATTTTTAAAATAAGAAAGATATTTTAATTCCTAAATAAATAGAAATACATTTAAAGCTGAACTATTGAGTTATTGGTTCACAAGAGCATTTTAATTTGCATAATGAAACATTTAATTATTTAACAGAAACTATCAATCTTTCTGATAGTTATTATTACTATTATTACTATTTTTTGAAGATGTGTAATTTATTATCAATTTGTAAATTGTAGAATTTATGTATCTTTTCACAGAATTTAAAATTCTTTTTATGTTTTTGTAAGTAAGAGAATATTTTATTTAATTAAGTCACTTGAAAATTATATTATTTAAGTGGAATTTGGAATTAAATGGCTGTAAGGAAAGCAATTAAATTTTGCTATAACAAGTTTGAGTTTGTCAGCAAGTAGTGCTATAGAAATTAAAGGTTTTCTATGAACAATTTTCTGTAGAAAATATAGTTAAACATAAGATTTCTATAGAAAGTTTAGTTAGTCATAAGATTTTTTTATAACAACTACTGTTATACACAAGAATTTTCTATAGAAAATATCGAAAATTGTGTTAAACATACGATTTTCTATAAAAAATATGTTTATTTGTTCTTAATCTGATCAAAATGAGTGACGAGAAAAAAGTGCGTACTAAAATTATAAAATATTTTCAACAAAATCCAACTTGGTCCTACAAAATGTTGACCAAACAATCAAAGGTCTGCAATCCAACTGATTCCAATGTCATTAAACAGTATCGGGAGATCTTGTCCGTTGATAGAAAACCTGGTTCAGGTAGAAGGAATGGTCCACATGATGTTTCTAAAGCACATCCGGTAGGAAAGCAGCCCGTTTAGCACAGTACTGGGGCTATTTGGAACGAAAAGTTAAAGCCAATGCAGGTTTGAAAACATACAAGGCTTAAAAAGTTCCTGACAGGAACTCTGCTAAAAATTTTGAGGCCAACGACAGAGCACGGAAATTGAAGTCAAATTTTATAAAAAATATACCTGCTGCATAATGGATGACGAAACATATGTTCTGGAAAATGTTTGGCATGTTGCTGATGCTTGAGGGAATGTTTTAGAAAAGTTTAGGACTCAAAAACAGAAAATTCCCAAAAAGTTCTTGGTATGGCAAGCAATATGCAGTTGCGGCAAAAGAAGCCAAACGTTTGTTACAAGGGCTCTATAAATTCCGAAATTTACTTCGAGGAATGTTTACAAAAGACGATGCTTACATTCATAAGACTTCTTAATGTGTCCACTTATTTTTGGCCTGATTTGGCATCCGTCACTATGGTAAGTAAGGTGTTGATTGGTAAAAGAACAATAATGGGGTATTTGTACCAGAAGAGGCAAGTCCCCCAAACTGCTTGGAGCTAAGGCCAGTAAAGAGATATTGGGCTCTTGTTAAAAGAAGAAGAGCACAAAAAATGTATCCAAAAGTGTGGTAGATTTTAAACGGAGATGGACAACCTGTTCGAACAAAGTGACAGAAAGCACTATAAAAACCTTAATGGAAGTGTTTCCTGAAATGGTTTGAAAATTCATCACTAGTGATTAGAACTCTAAAAGTAAGTTTTTTGTAATTTCAATCAAATAAAAAAAATCAGAACTGTAGGTTTAGTGGTTTAATTTTTATTAATATTTATGTATGAAAATACTGTAATACAGAGAAACTAATGTATGCTGGATTTTTACACATTTTTAGCTTTTTCTTTGAAACATTTGTACAATCTAAATTTATTCAAAGTATTGTCCATTTCTTGCTATGATAAATTTCCCATCTTTTTGACCACATATGGCTTGTGAGTCAAAAGAACTGCGCATCTTTTGAGACCAAGAACAACAAAATAAATTTCGGATTATCTCTTCTATCGTGAAGCGTATCCCAGATGGAGAGAGTTCTACATCGATCGAAACAAGGTCTGGACTAAAAGTGAGGCAAAACTTCCCAACCACTGCATTCTAAATAGTTTTTAACAGCTAGTGCATAGTGCGTTGTCATGATGGAATACTACGGCTTCATGTTTGGCTGCATATTGTGGGTGGTTTTTGGCAAATGTTTGCTTCAAACGAATCAGTTGCCTTCGTTACAGGTTTCATGTGATGGCCTGTTCTGATTTCAGTAGCCTATAATAGATAGAACCCTTTTGCTCCCACCAAATACAGATCATTACCTTAGCGCTATGGATATTTGGCTTTGGTGTCGATTCGGCTGGTTGACTGGGTTTCACATACGATCTCTTAAACTTCGGGTTATCGCTGCAAAAATTAATTTTTTTTTAAAGCGTTCGAGTATAATTTCGGTCATGCAAAATCGTCTTTCAAGGTCTCTCGGCTTCAATTCGTATGGTACCCAATTTTTCTGCTTTTGGATGAATCCGACTGCTCGAAAACGTTTTGAAATTTCTACTTGAGTAGCTCACAATGATTTGCAAGCTATTGTTGAGTTTTGCAACAATCTTCATAGAGTAATGCCTCCAATTCTTGGTATTCAAACTTCTTTGTCTTCCGTGTCAAAATCACCACTTCTGAACCGAACAAACCATCTCTCGCACATTGAAACCGATGGAACACATTCACCATAAGCTGTGGTTAGCTTCACCGGTACTTTTTTCAAATTAAAGAAGTAAATCAAAACTTCCCGCATATGACGCTTTGCTGGCACGAAATTCGACATTTTCAGTTTTTACTAAATGTTTGTTATTTCGAGATCTTTTCAGGGTTCAATTTTGTATAATCATACAATTGCTTGTAATTGAGAAAATCTTTAGAAAATGGATGATATCTTTTTTGAGATAACCTTTCTTCTGGGACATTTATTTGGTTCAATATCCTATGGCCTAAAGAAAAGGATTTTTATTAAAATATATTGAAACTAGGGAAGGCACCTTTATACTTTAAGTTTTCTAAAGAAAATAATATTGTAACGTGTCGTTTCAAACATATATGTAATAATAAAATGTAATAAGTATATAAAAATATTCGTGTTTTATTTCAAAGGAAGCAGACCTCTGAATCGAACCTGGACAGACTGAGTCATACCTCAGCTGGAAAATTAAACTGCATTACAATATAGTATGCAATATTTTCAATTGGTCAACTCACAAAGTCTCTTATCAGTCATATTGTCATAATGTCCTAATATATCACAACTCGGTGGCTCGGCTTAATCGACTCTTAGGCCCTCGGCGTTGGTCTCTGCTGGTTCGTTACGATAACACAATAAACTGAGGATATAAAGTAGTATTATTTTAGAACATTTTTTTGCTTGAAAAGCAATAAAAACCATTGTGAAATATTAAGACATTATTACAATATGACATGATAAGAGGCCTTGTGAATTGGCCAAATATAACGCAATAATATTAAGAACTTAAAAATTTTATGACACATTTTTGTGTCAATAAATGACAGGCTATCAGTTAAGAGTATGAGTTGGGATATTTTTTTATGTTTTTTCTTTTTTAACAATACAATTAATTTCCCTTTGTCATTAATATATGTATTTTACACAAACATGTAAATTAATGTGTAAACAATGTTAAAAACAACATCAACTAATGTGTATTTGATACACACATGACATATTACTTACTTTGAAGCTTTGAATGGTGATGATACATTATTTTTTTATTTTGCTAAAAGACTGAGCATTATTCTGTGCTTTGGTTCATTATGTTTATTGGCAACAGACAGTGAAACAAAACAAAAAAAAAAAAAAAAAAGGAGAATAAAAAAAACACTAACATTTTAGACAATAAGCGAGTAAATTGACTGATTTTGTTTATATTCCGGCTGAATATAAACATACATACATATATAGATCTAAATGTATTCACATTTACTTGTGTATGTTTAGTAAATGTGTCGCAAAAAAATGTTAAAAAAAGCAACAAGTCATTGGCTTAAAAAAACATACAAAGTCATTTCATGTAACGATGACAATGATGGATTTAAAAACAATCAACAATAAATGTCAATTTAACAAATAAGTAACAAAATAATGAATTGCTTGCTCTTCGTTTTGCAATACGAAATAATCCTAATGTGAATTTTTTTATTTTTTTTTTTTATTTATTAACAAAAAAGTTATATACATTGAAACAAAACCTGAACCTACAAATAAAATTAAAAATCATACATTACATTGCCTGGCAGGCAGCTTCATCATTGGCAAATTGTTGCTTGTATAATTTTTAAAAGCATTTGACAATTTATGGGAGTTAAGCTAAAGAAGACAGCCAAAGTTTAACTAAAATGACAACTCATCAAAATGAGTTCATGTTTAATGAAAGTAGGTGTTTAGGGGCGTCAGAAGTAAGTTAGTAAATAAAAATCATGTTATTAATTATTTTGTTTTATTAATGTTTCTAATGATTATAAAATTTGTATTATTTATTTTCCTTTTTTTCGTGTATTTATTGGAGTGTTTCCATGAACAGCCATTTGGGTAAATAAATTTAATTTATATTCGGTTGTTTTAAAATCCTTATTGAACGTAATTTATTTTTATATTTTTATAAAAGAATAATATTATTAAAACAAGTAATAGTGTTATATTAATCTGTGCCGAATCTTGTATACAGACCATCAATATTGTTACGAATGTGCAATAGCGATTTGAATTCATCATGCTTAAAAACACTTCCATCAGTACAAGCTTCTACTTATCAACACTTTCGATAGCATGCGGTTATTAGCATTGTTTATAGGTATGGCAACACTGCATGTTTAAGCTGCATTCGAATGTACTAGATTGTCCGTTAAGAGCATTGTAGAAGATTCCTGAGAGATAGCGTGTGTATAAATAGTGACAGAGGCTGCAGTCGTGAGTAGAGTTGATCATTGGAGCTGTTATAGTTAACATAAACTGTTGTGCACATTTGAGTTTGTACATTATAAAGTGTGTGTGCATTTCTGCGAATTGATAAACATATACAAAGACACTGTGTGACTATTTAGACAGTTGTTGTTGTAATTAAAAATTAAGTAAAGAGTTGTTACAATTTTAAACTAATAAAACTGCTTTTATTTGTAATCAAAAGTATTCGGTTTATTTAAAGGAAATAAACAAACGTTTTAAAAAGGTTGTTTTAGCCATGGTCCAATCCTGACAAAAGTTGCTAGAAAGATTTAGATTTATATAAAACTTGTTTATGTGCAATTTTATCACGATATTAACTATTGTTTCGAAATTGCACAATCAATTTGAAGTTAACGCTCGTTACAGAGCTTCCAACATTCATAATTTTTATAAACATTTCTAGTACTCGAAACTTCTACTTATCAACAGTGTTGATAACACACTGTTATTTAAATTGTTTGTAAGTATAACAACACTAACTGTTAGAGCTGATAACATTAAAGCTTCTAAATACTCTAGAAATATAACATTGTATTTTCTTCCGTTATATAGATAATTCATGAAACTTCTAGACACTGTGTATATAAATATTAACAGTAAATTGCAGTTAGTTAGTGTATTGTAGGCGTTGTTAGACTTAACATCAACTGTATTGCCAGTGTATTCTTGTATATAAAGTGTGTTTTTAAAGTGTGTAACATACGTGTGTGTGTATTAGAAGAAAGTGACTATTTAAATTGTTTTGTAAATTTAAATAAATAGTTGTTACAAATTTTAAACCACTGATCGCTTTTATTTTCAATTAAATGAATACGATTTATTTAAAGGATATAAACCACCGTTTTTAAAAGGTAAAAACATAACACTACTATAAGACAATTACGAACGTTCAAATAATTTTCTGAGGGGCACCTTGTATGGGGACGATTTTCACCATACTTTACAGTATAATTTCATAGAACTTAGAACTAATTTGAAAAATTTGATCAGGATTACCGCATAATCAAAATATTTATGACTGTTCAAACAGTATTCCGGGGGGACATTGTATGGTGGTCAAATCATAAACATAAACATTGTCCATTATCAAAACCAAACAAACCTTATCATCAGATCATCAGCCAGCTAGCTGCTTTTCTTTGTGCCCTATCGTGTTTTCAATAGACGGACAGACGGACGGACATAGCTAAATCGTCTTAGAATCTTATGGGGACCTAGGTTGTATATACTTTTTGGTTCCATCAACATTTCGTTATGTTACAAACGGAATAACAAAATCTATATTCCCCTAATTTTTTTATGATGGGTATAAAAATAGTTGAATATTTGTTTACATTTGGGGTAAATATTTACTTAAAAGTCTGTCTGACCGTTTTTGCTGTACATAATTTTTACTAAGCGGCTTTATGAATTTCCATAAATAAAAATATTATTAGAACACTTTAATATCCTAAGAAAACAAAGTTTTATTACAAACAATACTCAGCCAATAGACAAACGGAAATAATAACTCATTTGACAAATAGACTAACTCACTAAAAAACAAACACTGTTGTTTAGTTAATGTTTAATGCCTCAAAAAATCAAGTCATTATTAGAACACTTTAATATCTTAAGAAAACAAAGTTTATATTACAAACAATACTCAGCATACTCGCTAAAAAACAAAAAAAAAAAAAAAAAACTGTTGTTTAGTTAGTATTTAATACCTAAACAAATCCAGTTATTGAGTACACTACATACTTACTTAAGCCAATTTATTTTGTACACAAGAATCTATTTTTGAATCTATTGATTTGATGTTAAAATGTAAATAAATAACAAATGTGAATGAAGAGTATACCTAGTGCTATCACAACTTCTGGTAAACCGTGTTTTCGTCATAAAATCGTAACGACAATAGTTCTTTTTTTATTCCCTACACCACCATAGTGGGGAAGATATAAATATTGTTCTAACCTACAAAAATATTGTCCTAACACCCTAATACCTGGTTCACTTTCTGAGTAGATTAACCGATGTCCTTGTAATCAAACTACAGGTCGGAATTTTAAAGATAATTCTACAAAATTTGGTACAATCTTTTATATTGTCCAAAGGACAAACAGTTAAGCTCTTATAAATATTTTAATTTTAAACATATCAAACTAAATTCAGCACAAATAAGTTTTATTAAAGCTGAACTAGTACTACCAAATTTAGTAGCGATCGGTTCACAATATTCCATAGCTCCCATATAAGCATCATTCAGAAAAATGTAATTAATGTGTATAAATCTCTAAAATGTGTTAGTATCCAAAAAATTCAACACAAATATGTTTCATATAAACGCAAATCATCCCAACAAATTTTGTGACTATCGGTCCTTGATTAATCATATCTCCCATATAAGGCCCACTTACGAAAATCACTTTATCGAGCATTCAATACAAATAAGTTTATTATACATGGTGTTGGGTATCATATGGTCGGGCTTGCCTGTCATTAAAACTATTCAAAATACCCACCGTTTGCCTTCCAGCATGACCGAAGACTAACAAGCCAACCATTTATCGCAGAACCCACGAAATTGTTAGGAAAATTGTCCACTCACCGCATAAGTATTCCTTATTTTGGTGACTTGTTATTCAGAGCATGCTCTGTAAAACAGACCATAATATGTAATCCAATGATGTAGATCTGGACAATTGGGCAACATTTTCTTAAACCATCATTGTGATCTTTTTGCTTTTTTATGCTGGGGCAGGATCTTGCTAAAAGGTCCAAGGTTAAAAATGTTAAATTTTAAACAATGTATTGTTTAGTGGATTCACAACTTTCATTAAGATGTTGGATTGGTCCATAATTGCTTATGTTTGTCTTCTTTTTCACAGAAAAGTAGCTTTGTTACCCCATCATAAGACAAATCCTGCGTAAATTTCGGGACACTATTTATAACTCAAGCAAGGTTAATTCATCCATTGCATCCTGTGTCACCGGCTATTAATACCTACTAAATTCCATCGAGGCTGAAATATCCATTTGATTGCATATAAGTTAGGTTAGGCCGACTAACAAAAAAAGTTACCCCACAAATAAACCTTGATTTGTTCTAGGATGCGTCCTAATATATTTTGGGTCTTTTTTCTCCCAAAATAACACATTCAGTGGCATACAACTCTAAATTTGCCATGTTCAAGCTTGATAACACTGTGTGTAATATTTTGAATCATGGAAAAATAATCATATACGGACACCACTACGTGATAAAAGACCAAAAATAAAAGACATGTATCTCCCAGTTTTGCCCAAAGTCATGCTCTCTTTTTTTATGGGTCCCCAAAGATTTGAGGCCTCGCACAGTGGTCGAAATGCTTCAAAAGCAAATTTTTTGTATGGTAATATGTTGAAAAGTGTCCATAGTACATATTTTTTTCTTTAAATAGCTACACTAGCATTGATACATTGCTTCAAAAGCAAGTAATTGCTTCTTTGTTAAAAAATTAATACTCAAGTGACATTTAACAGTGCAAGGGAAATTGTCGTCAACAAATAATAAGAACGATTAAAAAAAATTGTTATCGTAATTAATATAATAAAGTTAAGACTAAAAATTACTGTTTAAATTTTTCAGAAAATATGTTTTGTTTAGAAAAAAATGCAATTATGTACATGTGAGTTTTAAATGTGAAATTTTTGTTCAATGTCTAAATTCTATTAGAATTTCAAATGGTAATTTAACAGAGTTAAGCTTAAGTTTTTATATTGTCGTCATTTATATACACTTGACTTTCTAATCTTTAAAAAATTAGCTGCCACTTTTTGCCTCAACGATTTTTATTTCATTTAGAGTTTAACATGTCCATTACAAGGAAAGAGCAGTATTTTTATTTTTAAGGTAGTCTTTAATTCCTTCCACACATGCAGAAAGACGGTGTGAAAATCTCAGGGAAATCGGTCCAGCCGTTTCGCCGTCTATAGAGTTCAAACAAATCCACAAAGAAAAAATTTACATGCTTAAACACATATTCATATTCAAAAAAAAAAAAAAAAAAATGTTTTTTCTCAGATTGTTTATATTGATGAAATCTATAAACGTACCAAGTTTTATGTCGGTATGGCTTTTAAAAAGCGAGTTATGACTTTTTTCCGGCTAGATTGAACATTTGGACCACTGTGCCTCGGAGTCATTTTTGCAAAAAAGTGATAATTTTTTCAGGCTCATATCAGTTCGGAATTTTGATTTACTCTCTGAAGCAAAGTTGTAGCCCTTGTCATAAGGAACAAAAATTGTGAACATATAAAATAAAAAACTTCATCTTCAAGGTCAAAATCGAGGCCCCAAATCGTTGGGGGCCCTTTGGGCAAAACTGGGAGACACGGGTTTTTTGGTCTTTTATCACGTATTGGTGTCTGTATATAATTATTTTTTTTTCGTGTTTCAATGTGTAATGTGATATTCCACAATTTATGCGAATTTTCAAGGCTTTGTTATGAAAATTATTATTATTTTGAAAGTAAATTTATTTACAAATTTTCTTAATTTTATTTTCAATATTCATACTAGTTCGCGTGTTATTGGACTTTCAATATGGTAATCATCATGGTCAACATGGGTTTCAAAATGTTTGATTTGACAAGTACATACTCGTAGTGTCCAACAAATTGATATATGAATGAAATTCGGGCTAAAAATAAAAAAAGAAATCACTGGCCGCTGACATTTTGTGAACACTTTCCCATTTGTAAATAGCGTTACTTACACGCAGAAAAAATATATAGTTGTGCATGTTTACTGTAAACATTTAACAATATTATAGTCACAGTAACTATTTATATTATTGTGGTGACTATAATATGGTTAATTTACTATTCACATGATTGTATCAACCATATATATGGTCACTGTAAACAAGTATATGTTTGTGACAACCATTTTTATGTATGACGATCAACACCAATGTTTTTAGATAATTTAACGACACAATACACAAAATCACGAGTAACACATAGCAGCTGCCTGTTTCCCTGACACATTTTTCTAGACCAATAAATACAATTGAATATCTACCCATTCCATGATTATAAATAACCTAAGTCTAAAACTTTTAATGAAGTATAAATATCACTTAACTGAAGCTGTAAATATGACGCAATAATAATGGTACCAGAACTTATGATTAGGTATTTTGTTATTATTTGTATTTATTTTAAATAAAACAAAATATGCATCAGTCAAGTGTTTTGCCATTAATATCTACAAAAATACTAAAAGTGCAGTTAATCACTTCACCATATTAGGTATGCATACATATCGTTATTCAAATATTTACTTCCGCAAAAAAATATAATATTTTCTTTTTTTTTGATTTTTATTCATTTTTCAAATATTTGCTTTAACTTTAAGGTTCAGTAAACAAACAAAAAAAGCAGAAAAAAAACATATGTAAGATTATGTTATTATACCCTACACCACCATAGTGGGGAGGGTATATTGGATTTGTGCAGATGTTTGTAACGCCCAAAAATATTAGTCTAACACCCACCTTAAAGTATACCGATCGACTTAGAATCACTTTCTGAGTCGATTAAACGATGTCCGTGCGTCCGTCCGTCCGTCTGGCTGGCTGGCTGGTTGTCCATGTAAACCTTGTGCGCAGAGTACAGGTCGCAATCTTGAAGATATTTCGATAAAATTTGGAACATAATTGTTTTTCTGCTCAAGGACCAAGCCTATTGAAACTGGCTGAAATCGGTACATTATTTCACCTAGCCCCCATACAAATATCCTCCCGAAATTGGACTTTATCGGTCATAAATGTTTAGTTTATATATGTATCTACACAAGTTTTTCTCCAAATAAGCTTTATATATAGGGAATTCATGTCACCAAATTTTATTATGATCGGTCCATAATTAGTCATAGCTCCCATATAAGGCCTGCTTCCGATAATCACTTTAACGAGCATAAATCTCCTACAAATGTTGGTATACACATAAAATTCAACATAAATCACTTTCATATAAACATTAATCACCTGACCAAATTTCGTGGTGATCGGTCCATAATTTTTCATAGCTCCCATATAAGGCCCACTTCCGAAAATCGCTCACGAATATAAATTATTGAAATTTTGAAAGAAAAATGTTTTTGCTCATTTACTTAGTGTAGGGTATTATCTGGTCGGGCTTGACCGACCATACTTTCTTACTTGTTTTTTTATGTGAGTGTGGTAAAAATACAACATGTTTTTCTCACAACAAAAAAATTTACATAAAAAACATGTTTATATTCAATAGTAAGGCAAGAGCTGGGTGGTTATGGTAGAAGATGTTTAAATTATTAGTGTATATATTTTTGTATATGTTTATACCCTCCACCATCACAACATGAGGTGAATGAGGGTACATAATTTGTCATGCTGTATGTTGTAATAACATAAACATATTATATATACTATTTATACTTATGAAATTCCCATTCGATTGTGAGTGTAAATCATGCTCACTTACAAAGTATACATTGGATATTAATGAGATTCTGCCATTATGTTTTAAATTGTCCTTAGCAGTTTCTTTTTGAAAATCAACCAAATCGGTTTAGTTCCAACAAAGTTATAGGCTGCGAAGAAATTTGTATTTTATTTTCCACAAAAATTACGTTTTGTATAGTCTGTTGTTGGTTTTTACACTGTTTAAGAAATAGCAATAATAATATGTTGCATATGCATTTCTGTGAGTATGTGTGTGTAAATCACGCTCGTGATCAAAATGCACAATCGTAATTAATTAGATTTACTCCAAAATGTTTATTATTGTCCTAAGTTGTTTAGTATTGAAAATCAGCAACTTTGGTTCCCTACAAACAAAGTTGTGAACCTATATAAAAGACTAAACAATTGCTAACATTGTTATGTTAACTTAGTTCGTTGTTATAGCTATGATTGTTGTTGTTTGCTTTTAAACAGTTTAATAAAAATGCATAAATAAGTTGCTGTATATACATGTGTGTGTGTAAATCACGCTAACGTTCAAAATACAGGATTGAAATTTATGAGATCTAACCCAAAGTGTTTATAATTACCCTAAGCAGTTTGGTATTAAAACTTAGCAAAATTGGTGCAGCACAATCAAAGTTATGGGCCAAAATATGGAACAACCTCGAACAAATTGGATGTATTTTCTCAAAACAATTTCCAACATTGTTAGGTTTTCTTAGTTTGTTGTTGTTTGTCATGATATAATTTACGTAAAAGCAACAGTGAGATGCTGTATATGCATGTGTGTGTGTATGTATGTACATTATTGCGTGTGTTTTAATTTGTGGTATCAATTTAAAGACGAGTGTAAATTGCATAAACTGTGTAATTCTAGTTTATATATGGTATTTCTGTTTCACTACTGCCGTATATAAGTTTACGCTTGTCTTTTTTTAACTCCAAACTGCCATTAATCTTAATTTGCAACCAAAGCGTAAATAATTTGAATTTTCATATAAATCATGTAATGCGAAATATCAAAATAAAAAATTAAATAAACTGAACTATACATACCCTCTCACATATTTTTACATAGTAAACACACACATGTAAAATGAAATAGAAGTGAAATAAATGTACTTCTAAAATAATTTTTTGTATTTATAACAAGCAGAGGTAACTTTTTCATCTATATAAATATATAAATGTCTTTGTAAGTTTGTTTGTTTATTTGTTTGTTTATTTGTTTGTTTGTTTGAGCATCACGCCTAAACGGCTGAACCGATTTTATTGAAATTTGGAACGTAGATAGATCCTTACTTGGAAGCGTCAATAGGCTATAAATTTTTTCAATACTTGGACCAGAAAGGGAAAAAAGGGGGAAAAACGGGTAAAATTGGTACCTTTAGTTTTTAAACAATAATTACTAAACGGCTGAACCGATTTTTACATCGACAGGGGTAGCGAAGCGCACCGGGTCAATCTAGTATATTTATATACGCGAACAGGTCTGACGTTCGTGTCATAAGAAAAAAAATTTGAAAATACTTTTAGTCAAATTCTTCAAAATAGAGTATAAATGATTTCAACAGACAGCAAATAAATATTGTAGAAATTACCAACGTTATGATAAACCAGTATATACCTATATCACTCACATTAAAGGGTATAAAGAAAACAAAGAATTCTTTTAGAGTTAATTATTAAGTAGGTATGTATAAGAACATAATATTTTCATTGTAAATGACACATGTAGATAAATAATGTATGTAGGCAATTTTACATCAAACCCTTGTTCTGCTATCAAAACCTGAAACCACATGTCAGTAGAAGACTTCAGTTGTAGAAAGTAATGAAAGAAATATTAACATACACTAGCACACAATTAATTTATGGTCTCATTATATTGTAAATATTTTGTTACCAACATAAAACATGTAAGAGAGCTATATTCGGCTGTGCCGAATCTTATATACCATTCACCAAATTATACATTTTAATTTATTAGTGAAAAAAAATTTATAACCAAAAAATGTTTGTTGATAAAAAAATTCGGGTTAAACATTTTTTTTCCCAATTTTGATCTATTGTA
Organism: Calliphora vomitoria; assembly: GCA_942486065.2. Classification (NCBI taxonomy): domain Eukaryota; kingdom Metazoa; phylum Arthropoda; class Insecta; order Diptera; family Calliphoridae; genus Calliphora; species Calliphora vomitoria. The sequence goes on along the minus strand of OW818030.2, from coordinate 106,645,590 downwards.
GGTCCAACTTACTATGGCTTTATGTACGAAATATCTATCATTAGCTATCCATATTGTCTATATTAATGACTTAGTAATCCGGATATAGATCAAAAATAAGTTAAAAATCGGGGTTGTCCTGGTTTTTTCCATATATCTCAGCCATTTGTGGGTCGATTTTCTGGATTTTAAATAGCAACCGAACCGGGTCTATAGCATGTATGTAAGTTATTTGGGGGCTATGAAAAGTTGAATGCAACATACAGACGGTCAGATGGACAGATGGACATGGCTATATCGACTTCGCAATCTATAACGATCCAGAATATATATACTTTGTTTGCCGCAAATGTAAAATGTAGATATTACAAACGGAATGACTAACATATAACCTTGCCACTCATGGTGAAGGGTATACAAAAATTAATAATATTTCATACCAAAAAACAATTTGTAGTAAAAAAAAACATTAGGGGTATTCACAATATTGAGCATTTGTATTGTAAGTTTATACAATGGTGTATTTCTGTATATTTTATTAGTGTAAAGTAAAAGTGCAATGCATATACAATGATGCTAGACCATTTCCACAAGATTGTGAACTCCGCTATTGTATATTTGTAAATACTGCGATTTTAGGCAAAATAAGCCCAAACTATGATCACTCATATTTTATACAAAAATAGATTACACTCTGCTACAAAATAACACTTTTTGTCAGAATTTGAAAAGCTAATGTAGGCCTAGGTGAGGACATACTAAAACCGTTTTCAAAGATTTTTAAAAACCCTCAAAATTTTGATTTATTTTGAAAAAACTGTTTTAGGGTAGGTCGTAGCACTTTAGTACCTCTAAATCATACATTATTAAATCGATTTCAAAATTTTAAACAATTATTGATAGGCAAAGAAATAAGCTTTCATAAAATGTATGCATAAAATGTATATTCAAACGTGTAAGTTTTTGTAAAAAGTTTCGTGTAAGTAATTTTTTTAAATTCAGCAGTAGTTATTTTAATTTTTTCTATGAAAACCTATTTTTTTTTTTTTGCAAAGATTTTTTTTAGACAATTTTATATAAACAAAAATGAGACATTACTTGTTAAAATCAGTTTATATTTACAAAAGTTATTTAACTTTTTTTGAAAAAAGTTCGAATAAATTTACTTTGTAAATTAAAAAATTTAACAAATATTTTTTTTTAGTTTTTTTTGTTATTAATATGCGCTGGGGGAGAAAATACTAACAAAGATGTTGATGAAAAGTTGAATAACTTTTACAATTTTCATTCAAATTAAATAATTGAATCCATGTTTTGTTAAAAACTAAATTTGCTTTATACATTAGTATAAATTTATATAAGCCTTCATAGACTAAAGTCAAAAAAGTTGATAATTTTTTTTTTTTTGGTATTCTTAACAAAAACAATAGTTATTACTTACAAATGTATCAAAAAATGTACGTCATTTTAAAGCGTAATTATTTTTTTTTTTTCAAACCCGTTAAAAAATTTAAAGTCGGACTAAACGGACTGAGTTACAGGTCGAAAAGTTGACGAACATCACTGAAAACGGTTTTTTTAGAATAACTTCTGAATTTGAGGGTGTTTCTGAAATTTTTAGACACAATTTGTCTTGCTGAGCCTAACGTATGCGGAATGAAATTGTAACAAAAATTTGACACTGGCCAAAGAAAAAGTTCATGAGCTATTAGTGTTTTAGGACTTATTTTGAATTACGTTATGATTTCCCTTAATACTTTAAAATACCATTTGAAAATCTTGCTTTTAGTTATTTCAAAATGTTAACAAAAAAAGAACTACCTTGAAAAAACATTAGTCATTTTTTCCATATGATATCCATTTTCATCGGGAACAATTTGTTATATTTTAAAGGCAGAGAAGTGGACTTCTTTGGAAGTAAATAAACCTATTATTGAAAATATGTGCAAAGTAGAACATAACCTTTTAAAAAAAAAAATAATAAAATTATATGGATCTTAATCAATCAGATTTAAATTGAAAATTTTGACCTTTTTGGAATTTGATTTCACAATTAATTCTAATTAATATATTACGAAATGTGTACACAAAATTAATCATTTCATAAAAAGAAACATCAGAGATTACTTTTTTAAAAGAGAGTTCTTCTTAACTGTTCCATCATCCAACTGTCACGCCCTAATGATTATGGTGTTTTCCAATACCCTTAAAATTCCAGACTTTCTAAAGTGAAAAAATGTTGCAATGTTTTTAAATTAAAAATAATTTAAGAGTTTTTGGACCTTTTTAAATAGAAGAGTTTTTGTAGATTATTTAAAATAAAAATCGAGAAAAATAAGACCATTACACTCAAATAAGAGCTCAGAAAAGTGCAAACATCGATATTTTCAACACCTGTATATAAATTTCTTCATAACTGCTACAAAATTACATGAATATAATAAGTTTTTGCTTACATTAAATCAATACAATACGCTACTTTATAAAGGTTTTATATGCTATTTGTTTTAACGTTGGAAACAATTATGGTGTTTTCTGTTTTGTTGCAATTTCATTCCGCATACATTATAACCCACGCTGGGTCATTTTCCAAGTTTGTTTTCCATTGTAGCACCGTGTTATTAATATTAAAGTTTTAAATTGGTAATAACTTCGTGTTATGCCAAATATCGATTTTAAGTATAAAAAACTGAAATATTTTAAATTGCGATTTAAGGGAAAATAAGATCAATCTGTTATCATTCATATGTCATACCAACATAAATGTTTTAAATCGTTAATAACCTTGTAAAATAAGCTCAGTCTATGATGACTAATATTTTATACCAAAAATCAATTTGCAGTATACTCCAATATCTTACATCATCAATAAGTTTGTAAATACACCTATCCCTCGATTTTTTATGAGAAATGAACATTTTTTTATGAGAAATCGTGTAAATCGAAAAATAGACCCAAATACGAATAAATTTAAAATTTGGTTTAGATAATTCATTTATTTTAAAGTAAAGTAAATACATTCCCCCATATTCATAAATAATTTCAATATAAACAATGTTTTAAAGCAAAATTTCCATAAAAACTTATATTTTAAAACGTTGTTTAAAAATTGTATTACTTTTGATAGAAAAGTCCGCTGTGGCATTATTTTCCAAAACTGTCCCCATTCGTCTGTATTGAAAACTTCATCAGGAGTGTATGAATTGGCAGCAATAATTTCAATAAATTTTTCGGAATAGTCTTTAGTGGCTTTTCCATATTTTAAATTGTACAACTTCATGCGTTCGGGACATACGCATGAAGTTGTACTCAGGCTAATTTTGGTTCCAGCTGCTACACTTTTCCCCAATTATGTTTTAATTTGTTATAGATAACTATTTTTGAGAATTGCGCAGGATATATTTATTGAAAAAAAAAAATGTTTTCAAAAATATTCAAAAAAATCGTGTAAATTGAGATAATTTCCACATCCCTGGCTGTAAATGAAAACCAAAAAAATCGTGTAAAAAAAGTATCGTGTAAATCGAGGGATAGGTGTACTGCGATTTTAGGGAAAATAAGATCAATCTCTGATCACACAAACTTCGTATCAAAAATTGATGTTTAGTATGAAAAACTTTAATATTTGAAATCGTTAGTAGCTTCCTAAATAACGGGTTTAGAGAGAAAATAAGCTCAATATTTAGTATATGCTCTACACTTTAAACATGTTTGACCTTTTAGACAATTTTTTTGTTTATAATTCACAGTTTAAAAAATATATTTTAACAACAATTTCATAATTTGCATAATAATTGTGACTACTAGAATTTATTAAATAAAAAAATCTTATATTTTCCTATGCATATTTTTATTTTAAATTAAATACTTAATAAAACATTGATTTATAAAATTTGAAATTAAAATTTTATTCATCTAATTCTTTAAAATTAAACTGAAATTAAATTAAATTTTAAATGTTTTCTGTAAACATTTATGTCATTATATATTTTCAAGCCATTTGTTTGCATTAGTTTTATTCTGGAATCAATTAAGTAGTTGTAGTGTTTAGCAGCACACTCGTAGTTAATAATAATTTATTTATTTATTTAAATAAATACAGACAATAAATAAGCATTAAAAGTGTGTGTCTAAATAATTTTAAGATATTGTTGTGTTGGTTTTCCTCACAAGCATATTAATAGAAAGAAATAATAACTACTACAAAAAAAATACAATAGTAATTATATAAAACAATAAATCACTTAATTAAATTTAAATTAATCCTTTTAATAATGAAAGAGATTTATTACAAATTGGAGAATATTTTCAGGTATGAAGAAATAAGAAATGAAAATAAGCTCAATTGTGGTTAGAAAAACTTGAAAATGTGTGAAATAAGAGTAACAAACCTAGTAAATCTCAGCTGTACTTACAACTATATACTTAATTATTTCTCCCATTTTCTTTTCATACATTTTCTAAAGGTTTCAAATCTATTTTGTCGTCCATAATGGTCTGCAGTAAATCTTCATCATTTATTAAATTTCAAAGACATGCTTATTATTAACAATTAAATATTTAATCACACACCATCCTTTCTACTAAATTAAAAATAATAAATTATTATTTTTTTTTTGGCTAGAAAAGGAAAGAAATATTATCTATAAACTCAACGGATATCCTCTTTGACTTATCACTTAAGAGCGATAAAAGCGGAAGCTTACAACTGTCGACTTTTCATTTTTTATTTGTTGTTTTTTTCCTCATTTACACACACGCCTTCTGTGTAACACACATTCTCAGTCAAAAAGTTGTCACACATACACACAAACACAACATACTCATTGACTCTCATTAAATGTGATTTAATTAAACGTATCAGGGGAACATGCTAAAACAACACTCCTTTTTTAAAAAACCAGTGTCAGCAGCAACAGTGGCACACAGCCATTAGAAGATCATGAGCAGGAGGAAGAGGAGGAGGAGCAGTATGATGAAGAAAAGAATTATACCCCAATATTTATTATAGTTATAAATTCAAGACATGTTACATGTAATAATTTTTCTATACCAACTTCCGTTTCCCGTTTAGTTTTGTTTTAATACGTCTTGTAACATTCTTCGACTTGCTATTGTGTAAACGACATACTCATACAGACTTAACTTAAAGTAAAAAGCTGCACATACATACATATATGTATGCATATTAGGGTGTCATAGTTGTGCCAGGAGGGAAAATAAGATGTCAATGTCGCCTATTTAAATAAAAGTTTAGTTTGTTTGAAAAGGTCTTTTCTCAAATTGTTTAACCTGACATCAGTATTTGGTGAGCTGGATCAAAAGATAATAAGATACTTTTTAAGGGAAAATGTATATCTGAGTTCTAGTTGTTTTTCTTATTTTTCTTCCATACAAATGGGTCCAACCTAATGTATATCCTTACAATAGTATATGTTAGCATATATTTTTGTATGTGTGTGCTTTTTTGTCGACTTTCATATTAAGATTTCTACGTGATTATTTATGAGTTTTAATTTGCATTTAAATTTTGTCGCGTACAATTTTTCGTCTAAACGCAAAATAGAAAATAATCAGTAAAAGCATTAAATTAAGCTAAAGCCTTAGGCCTAAAGGATTTTCTTTTGTTAAGGAATATTGCAGTATTTATGTTTAAGCAAAGTAAGAATGTCATTTATAAAATATGGAAAATAGGTTAAAAATTCGTTAATATAAAATAGAAATGAACATTGTTAATGGTTATTGTTTTGTAAAAAGTTAAACTTTAAAAAGAAATATATCTTATTTACTTTTACATAAGGAAATATTAAAAAATTTTAAAAACTGGAAAAAATCACGCAACCATAATTGTTCGAATGCCTTACAATGAATTTTGTAGAAGCTGTCATTCCTGCATTTTAGCACTTATAATTATAGTAAAATTCAAGTGGTTTGAGAAAGATTCACACCTCCATTAGAACAACAGAATTGGACCTTGTAAAAAGGGTGCGTATGAGTAATATTAATCAAGGGTTTAAATAAACTACTTATAATTTCATTTCTAAAAGAGATAGATAAGTTTTAAAAACAGTTAAAGATAGATAATAGCAACATTTATCAACTTGAAAATTGGAACATAACACGGTGCTATGATGGAAAAAAACTTGGAAAACGACCCAGCGTTTTGCTGAAATTTTTGTTTTGTCTAAAATTTTTAGAAACATCTTTAAATTTAGAAGTTAGTATAAAAAAAAACGTTTTCAGTGATGTTTGTTAACTTTTCGACCTGTAACTCAATTAGTTTTAGTCCGACATTACATTTTTGAACGGGTTTGGAAAGAAAACTGATTACGCTTTAAAAGGACGCACATTTTTTGAAACATTTGTAAGTTATAACTATTGTTTTTGTTAAGAATTTTTTAAAAAAACTTTTAGGATTTTAATCGCTTTCATTGCTTATTTTGATATGAAGACTTATAAAAAACTATACTAATGTATAAAGTAAATTTAGTTCTTAACAAAACATGGTTTGAATTATTTAAATCGAATGAAAATTGTAAAAGTTATTCAACTTTTCATCAACATCTTAACAAAAAAAAAAAAAAAAAAAACTTTAATACAAAGTAGATTTATTCGAACTGTTTTCAAAAAAAGTTAAATAACTTTTGCAAATATAAACCGATTTTAACAAGTAATGTCTCATTTTTGTGTATATAAAATTGTCTTTAAAACACTTTACAAAAAAAGATAGTTTTTCAAAGAAAAATTTAAAAATAAAAAATAAAGCGAAACTTTTTATAAAAACTTACACAATTTTTTTTAATATACATTTTATGCATACATTTTATGAAAGCTTAATTCTTTGCCTATCCGTAATTGTTTAAACTTTTTGAAATCGGTTAAAAAATGTGTGAGTTAGAGGTACTAAAGTGCTACGACCTACCCTACGACAGTTTTTTTCCAAAATAACTCAAAATTTTGACTGTGTTTCAAAATCTTTGAAAACGGTATTAGTATGTTCCCACCTAGGCCTATAACCCCCATTAAGTCGCTTTTCAAGTTCTAAAAAATGAGTGTAATTATAGCTTTATTTTCAAGTTTTTTCTAATTTTGTAATGAATTGAATTGAGTGTAAAGAGGGCGTATGAGTGATATTAATTATGGAGTAAAATTAAAAAATTAGTTAAGATTTGTTTTACGAAACTAGATATATAAGTTTAAATACTAGTTAAAAATAGACAACAAATCAATTTTTAAGAAAAATTACTAACTACTGAAAATATGTAAATACTTATTTAAAGAATCTTCGAAAAAAAGTTTTTTTTAACAAACTTTTTAATTAAAAAAATAAAATTTATATAAAATAATATTAAATATAACCAATTGCTAAATATTTTTTTAATGTAATGTCTTAAGAGATAGCAAACTCAAACCTGGGTCTTTATCATTTAACATAAGGAGTGAGATAGAAAAAACCTTAACACACGTTTTTCCTTATAATTTTTAACCCAAGTATTATTTGATTTTTTTTTTTATCAAGTTACCTTTGAGAAGTATGTCAGTTATTAAGTTTAATGTCAATTGTGTTCATTTGTTGTTAATCTGATTAAAATAAGTGACGCGAGAAAAGTGCGTATTTAAATTATTAAATATTTTCAACAAAACCCAACTTGTTCCTACAAAAAGTTGGCAAAACCATCAAAGGTCTGCCGTCAAACTGAATTCAATATTATCAAACAGTATCGAGAGAACTTGTCCGTTGATAAAATCCTGGTTCATGTAGAAGGAATGGTCCACATGATGTTTCTAAACCCAATAAATAGATAGCATTTTCAAAAGAGCTCCCAACTTATCCGGTAGGAAAGCAGTCCGGTTAGCTCATTACTTGGACTACTTGGTATGAAAAGTTAAATCAAATGCAGGTTTAAAAACACACAATGCTCAAAAAGTTCCTGACAGGAACGCTGCTAAGAAAAGCACGGAAATTGAAGTCAATTTTTAAAAAAATATACCCCTGCTGCAGAACTTATGTTCTGGAAAACTTTTCGCAGCTTCCGGGTCAATATTTTGATGTTGCTGATACTGGACCCAAAAGCAGAAAAGTTCTTAGTTTAGCAAGCAATATGCAGTTGCGACAAAAAAGCCAATATTTATTATAAAGATCTCTATAAATTCTGAAATTTATAACAAAAAATGTTTGCAAAAGAGATGCTTCCATTCAAAAGACTTCTTAACGTGTTCACTTGTTTTTGGCCTGATTTGGCATCTGTCACTATGGTAAGCAAGGTCTTGAGTAGTACAAGAACAATAATGTGGTATTTGTACCAAGGCAGGCAAATCCTCCAAACTGCCTGCAGCTAAGGTCAGTGGAGAGTTATTGGGTTATTGTTAAAACAGAATTGAAGAACACAAAAAAGGTGTCCAAAAGTGTGGTAGATTTTAAACGGAGATGGACTACCATTTCGAACAAAGTGACAGAAAGCTCAATAAAAACCTTTATGGAAGGGTTTCCGGAAAAGGTTCATAAATTCATCGCTATTGACTACAACTATAAAAATATTATTTTTTGTAACTTGTAATAATAATTTCAATCAAATGAACAAAAAACTAAACTGTAGGTTTAGTGGTTGCTTTTTTATTAACATTTATGCATGTTAAGATTTTTTCGATCTCACTCCTTAATAACTTGTTTAACAAAATAGAAAAATAAAAATAAATTATTTAGGAAAGGAGTATAAATGCATTCTGTTTTGTAGTTTGAAGAAGCACAAATAATTATTTGTTGCTGGAGATTTGTGAAATTTTCTAAAGTTTGTAAATGATAGAATTTTTTTGTAATGGTTGCGTATGAATGATGTGAATTATGGAGTTTATTTGGAAAAGGTTTTATAATTTTGTTATTAAAGGCAATATATACGATTTAATGCCAATATAGGATAGTCAACAACAATTCACTTTTTAGGAAAAATTATTACAAAATCAAAATATGTAAAAACGTTAACAAAATTTAAGGGGAGCTCAAAAAAACTATTTGTAATATAAATGTGTTATATATATTATGAGTTCTATTTATGACTAAAATTTGGATTCAATCACCCAAATCTTTTTAGTTTTTCCATTAATGATCCCTAATCTTGTCAAATATCATGCACGATCGCAAGTGAATAGTGCTACGAATTGTCATTAAATAAATAAAAAATTCTTTCAATTGCCTTTTAAAAATTATTCATCTTAAACATAAAGTATTTTAAAACAGAATTATGCACCCCAAATGATGCTGAGTAAAACATAAATTTAAATGAAGACCACAAGAAATGATAACAAAATTAGCATACATATTTTTACAGCAGATAATTTATGAAAATCTAACAACAAGGCTTTTGCTTAACATTAAAATTAAAACAAATCATTGCATTACAATTTGAACAAAATATTTCAATTTGTATTTTATATGAAATCATTCAGTCGCATGTAAATGAATATAATACACATTTATCAACATAAAGATAGAATATGTATGCAATTTGATTTGATTTTATAAAGGAACATTTAGAAAATACAGTAGAATACCAATAGTCAAAGCACAATTAGGTTTATAAAATATATAAAGTTTATATAGAAAAAAGTTTTAAAGTAAATTGAATTTCTCTGTATTGCCTGTAACGAATGTGTTAATAAATATTCGTATATTTATTTATAAATAACAAAATTTATTTGTAAATTTGATTTTTTTCAAATATGTATTGTGTTATTAATTGCTTACACTTAAATTCCTTTTGTTTATGGGGTTTTATTGTTTAATAAAATCTCTCTCTATCTGTCTCTCTTTCTCACTTGCTCTCTTTTTTTGGGTGTGCGTGTGTGCTGCATTTGTTTCAATTATGTATTTACATTTACAAAAATAAAAGCATATTTTATTATACAAAATGAAATAAAGAGAAAAAAAGTTTTTTTTTTTTTCCAATATTTATTTGTAAAGCCCCTAAGGTGCTGTTTGAATTAGTTCCATTAGAACAATAAAATTTTGTTAAATTTATTTGTGTTTTTTTTTTTCTCTGCATAAAAAGAGTTTTTAATTGTTTTCCTTTGGCGTTTTGTTGAGTAAGAGATTTTTGAAAATTGGCAATTTGTGTAAAAGTGTGCACAATTTGTGAAATTTAAAATTCATAATTATAAATTCAATATGATATTAATGTGGTGTAATGACGGTGGTGTGTATGAAAAATATTGGGTGTATAACTTAAAAATGAGGGATTTTTTCAAATGTTTAGCTTTCATTTTGAAACATTTGTACAATCTTCCTGGCATCATATGGATTCTGCACCAAAATAACTAATCATCTTTTGAGGCCAGGAACGAATCCAACCAATTTCGGATACTCTTTTCTTAAGTGAAGTGTATCCCAGAGTGAGCGACCTGCATTGAGTGAATCGACTATTAGTCGAATGGAGCAAAGTCTGGTCCTGAGGATAAGGCAAAACTTCCCAACTACTTCTTTCTAAATAGTTTTTAACAGGTAACATGCAAAATGTGGCCGAACGTTGTCATGATGGAATATTACGTTTCCATGTCTGGCTGTAAGGACTGAGATCGAAAAATTCTTAACACACGTTTTGCATTAAAACTTTTAACCCAAGTATTATTTGAATTATTTTTTTTTGATCAAGTTACCTTTGTAAAATATGTCAGTTATTATGTTTAATGTCAATTATATTTATTTGTTGTTAATCTGATTAAAATGAGTTTCAAAAGAGATCCCAACACATTCGGTAGGAAAGCAGACTGGTTAAAAGTTAAAGCTAATGCAGGTTTAAAAACATACAAGACCCAAAAAGTTCCCCACAGGAACGCTGCTAAAAATTTAGAGGCCAAAAATTGAAGTTGAAGTAAAATTTTATACAAAAATATTCCTGCTGCATAATGAATGACGAAATATATGTTCTGGCAGATTTTTCACAGCTTCCTGGTCAAAATTTGTATGTTGCTGATACTCGAGGGAATGTTGCAGAAAAGTTTGGGGCCTAAAAGCAGAAAATGTTCGCAAAAAGTTATTGGTACGGCAAGCAATATGCAGTTGCGTCATAAAAGCCATACATTTGTTACAAAGGGCTCTATAAATACCGAAATTTACATCAAGGAATTCTTACAAAAAAGGATGCTTCCACTTATTTTTGGCCTGATTTGGCATCCTGTTACTATGATAAGCAAGGTCTTGAGTGGTACAAGAACAATAATGTGGTATTTATACCAAGAGAGGAAAATCCTCCAAACTGCCTGAAGCTAAGGCCAGTGGAGAGATATTGGGCTCTTGTTAAAAGAGAATTGAAGAGCACAAAAAAGGTGTCCAAAAGAGTGATAGATTTTAAACGGAGATGGGCAACCTGTTCGAACAAAGTTACAGAAATCGCTATAAAAACCATAATGGAAGGGTTTCCGAAAAAGGCTCAAAATTTTATCACTAATGATTACGACTGTAAAAATATTTTTTTTTTTGTAAATTCAATCAAATAAAAAAAATCAAAACTCTAATGTTAAGAATTTTTCGATCTCAGTCCTTATATTCTGGGCGTTTTTGGCCAATACTCGTTTCAGTTGCATTCGGTACAGATTCCCTGTGATGGTCAGGTCAAATTTCATCAGCTTATAACAGATGGCTCTCTTTTGGTTCCACAAAATACAGCTTTGGTGTCGATTCGGCTGTTTGGCCGGGTTTTACAGACAATGTGTTACGCTTCGGGTTATCGTAATGGATTCACTTTCATTGCAAGTAATTCGGTGTGAAAATGAATTTCAATTATAGAGTTCAAGCTACATTCCCGCATATGACGATTCGTTGGTACAAAATTCGACATTTTCAATGCAAAAAATACCTTATTTTATTATATTTACACAATAATGTCGAATAACCTGGTGAGAATAAATGACAGATATGTACCTTTCAAAATGACGTTTAAGTTATTTAAGACAAAATCCGCGTTAAAAAGATGCGCCATCTTTGGTGAGTCTCGCATTATTAACTTATACACCCAATAAGTTGGATTGTTATGTAAACTGAAGAAGTCATTTTATTTGGTTGCTTCGTTTACATGGTAGTTCACTACGCGCGGACATTCAAGTAGATTAGAAAGGACCCCGTTTTGACAAGACCACACCACTCATCAAATGTAGTGCAATTTACATCGCAATGTATGCTAGAATGTCAAAGATTGTTAGACCCAACCTGTAGCCGTTATATATCTCATTAGGTCATTAAGTTTGGATTCAGGTTGATCAGTATGTAGTTGCCCAGGAATTTATGTTTTGTGAAAAATCGTTTCCTCTTTTGCTCTATCCTTACAAATATGACAATGGTCGTTAAAAGGGATTCCAAGGCGACTTGTATGCTTGCCAAGTGTCCAGTGTCCCTTTAGTGCTGCTAGCAATCTTGATATATCCCTTCTATTACTGGTTATCAGTAGCATAGTTCGTTTTTCGTTAAATTAGGGCCACCTTAACTTGGCTACCCTACATGTATCTCACTTGCGCCATATTTACTCAGCCTTTGTAAGAAAGTGTCTGAAGATAATATTTTTAATAGTCACCAGTGCAATTGCTACTGAAATCGCATTAGAGATGCTCTGTCAAGACTATAGAGCATTCTTAAATTGCCTGACTAAAAAATATGAAGTTGTATAGGCATTAAGTGAGAGAAGTGCCGCCCGACTGTCAACAAAAATACCTATATTGCCGCAAGTATTATGATCAAGTAGTATATTACAAGCAATCATGATCGGGAAGGGGGATTTCACAGTTTTTTTAACTGCGGAAGTCTGAAGCTTCGAATCTTGGTCTTCGCCGTAAAGAATTTTGTTTTATTTGGTATTTGTATTGAAGTGCAGTAGCTTTTTTGATTTTTTGGATGAAATACAATTTGTGTGTAATTTGTATTTGTGTGAAATTTTATATTTCAAAATTTAGAATTTTTAGCTAAAATTAAAATTCATGGATAAAGCATTATTTATCTTAAATGTTTAAGTGGATAAATGGCTATTACTTATAGTCATAATGAAATATTTTCAACTAACACAATGATAAGCTATTGTCCTTCAAACATAAAGGCTCTTCTAATAAAGACCTTGTTTATTTACACATGATATTTCATTAAAAAATAAAAAAATAAAAAAAATTTCATTATGGTAATTTTTTGCCAAATAATGATAACTTTCAATAAACAACAAACATTTTTAAAATCTCAAACAGAATGAATCATACTGACAATATCGTATAGACATAACAATCCATAATGACTTGAGTTTTGAAGAAATTAACATAAATTGCTTACTTTGTTTTGCTTATGTTTGTAAAGAATTTAATTATGAGTAAAGGGTGCGTATGATTGATATTAATTAAGATATTGAATTAGAAAATTACTTATAATTTTGTTACTCAAACATATACAGCCCAATTATGAATAAAAAATTCCCTGGGAGTTTGTTCCCCGGGAGTTTTTTCCCATTGAATTTGAATAGGAAAAATGGGAAAAGGGAAAAAACTCCCGGGGAATTTTTATTCATAATTGGGCTGATAGAAAAGTTTTAAAACCAGTTAAAGCTAGATAATAAATTAATTTTTAAGAAAAATTATAAAAAAGAGAGAACGTATGAAAAAATTAAAAAAAAAGGAACAAAACTTTAGAGGAATTAAACTAATTAAATATTCTTTAAGGAAACTTTGTTTTTCAACGGCGAAATTATGTGTTGTATGTATTGGAGATTTCATTGCGCACATCAAATCTGGAATATATTTATAAATAAACTAAATGAATGAAAGTTTAAATTTTGAATATGAATTTGTTCATACATAAAATTTAAAATAAAGTAGTTTGTGGTAATTTGGTTTTAAAATTGTCTATATTAGAAATAAAGAAATTAATTTATTAGTAACTTGATACTAACTCGTTATCCTCAAATTATACAAATTCTTTTTTATTCGCCATATTATTGTATAGTAAATACAAAAATACTCGTTCTAAATTTGTTAAAACTTGGTACACAGGTCACACAAAATTTTAAAATTTTAAAAAATTTCGAATACGCTTTAGTTTGTTTTTTTATCGAGGTTCAGAGTTCAAATTTAATATAAATATAACTTCCTAACCGCTTATCAAATTTTGGATTCATAGTAATACTTATGTGCCCTAGGAATCAAAAATGTTCGACTGCACACAGAAAAACGATTGGTTGAAAACAGTTATCCCAAATTCTGTATTAATTAACGAAAATGTATAAGTCTAACAATTATTCTTTAATTATAGCATTGAAAGGATTCCTATAATGGAAATTAGATTCGTAGCATTACTAGATTAGTTAGCATAATCAATTAATATCTAATTGAAATAAATTTGTATAGAATGGATGGATGCGACCGAATTGAATTCATATTTTAATACATAAAACTTATAAAAATGTGTTCTCAGCCGACTGATAATACTGTCCAACAGCATTTTTAGAACAGAATAGCGATCCTATAATTCTGAAAGGGCATGTTGGTCTGAGCTTTCTTAATCAAAGAGAGCATTATACTGAATAAAAAAATGTTTAAGTTAATGTCTGAGTGAATTCGTATTATCATATATTGTGAAAGTTTATGGGGATCATTTTTGTGGAAGATATTAACCCTCTAGCTTCTCTCTTTAGGGGTAAATTTTACTCTTTTTCGAGAAAATCGAAAAAAGTCTTTTCAAAAAGAATACTCAAGGCATTTAAATATTCCACCAAAGATACCAAAGTTAATTAGCAAAATTACACGACACACAGTGGTCCAAATGCTCAATCTAGCCGGAAAAAAGTCATAACTCGCTTTTGAAAAGCCATACCGACATGAAGCTTGGTACGTTTATAGATTTCATGAATGGGTGTTTTTGTATGTAAATTTTTTCTCTGTTAGTTTGTTTGAAGCCTATAGACGGCGAAACGGCTGAACCGATTTTTCTGAAATTTTTACACCGTCTTTCTGTATGTGTGGAAGGAATTAAAGGCTACCTTTCATTACAAAATTTTAAGTGGGCGAAATACCACGCCAACCTTAAAAATAAAAATACAGCTCATTCCTTGTAATGGAGATGTTAAACTTTAAATGAAATAAAAATCGTTGAGGCAAAAAATAGCAGCTAATTTTTTAAAGATTAGAAAGCTAAATCCATATAGATGATGACAACATAAAAACTAAAGCTTAACTCTATTAAATTACTATTTGAAATTCTAATAGAATTTAGACATTGAACAAAAATTTCACATCTAAAACACACATGTTCATAATTTCATTTTTTTCTAAACAAAACATATTTTATGAAAAATTTAAAAATTGATTTTTACTGTTACCTTTGTTATATTAATTACACCAACAAATTTTTTTTTAATTGTTCTTATTATTTTTTGACGACAATTTCACTTGTACTGTTAAATGTCACTTGAGATATTAATTTTTTACCAAAGAAGCAATTACTTGTTTTTGAAGCAATGTATCAGTGCTAGTATTGCTATTTAGACAAAAAAAAAAAAAAAAAAAATATATACCGTTATGCACTATGGACACTTGTCATCATATTACCACACAACAAATTTACTTTTGAAACATTTAAAAAAATTACTTTTTTCCGGCTAGATTGAAAAAAAAAAATTTTAAAAAAATAATCGCCAAAAATCCATTTATTCGAATGAGCTGAAATTTAAAACATAAATAGTTCTTGAGAAGATCTACAAAAAATATGCATACATATGTGAGTTATATCTTCTAGCTCAATACATATTTAGGTTTATTTATTTTTTATTTTGCTCAATTATTTTTTCGTTTTTTAGGTATCGCGGGTCTACGGCGAGTTTTTTTAAATATCAGCTATATTTGTGATAAAATTCCGAATAAAATAAAAACAACTTGCTCACAGTTATCTTGTCCCTATAAAATGTTACACGTATCCAAAGTTGGAACATGTAGAAATGGCCGTATTTTTAAAGTTTTTTCCCAAAAAAGTCCCTATATTTTTTATTGTATAGAAAAAAAAATTTCTTCGGGACTATATACAATTTTTATATGACTCGCAAGGAAAATATTATGCAAAGAGCGTGTATGTTAAAACTGACTCACTTAAGCGCACATAGTCCCCCCCAGACCTATCGAAACTTGGCCTATATTGAAAAAAAAATTAAGTTTGAGTATATATGTAATTCTAAAAACACAAAGCACTGATCCTCAAAAAAGTTTCATAATTGTATAGCCCTATATGTTAATGAATAACCTGCAGAGTTTTTTTTAGTATCATAAGGTAAATAACGTTACAGTGGGCACATTTATAAAAAAACTCAGTTTTTGGAGAAAAAAAAAAACATTTTCCCCCTTTTAAGAATTTCGGTATTCGGTATCATTTATTCTACAAAAATGATCTACTCAACATGCCCTTTCAGAATTATAGGGTCGCTATTTTGTTCCAATCAAAACGACTCAAATTGTTGGACAGGAAATTAGGCTAATCAAAAAATGTTTTTTTGGCATTTTTATAAAAATAATTATAATACAAAAACCCATGACACAACAATATTATACAATTCTTGTAACGTCAAACAAAAGAAAATATGAAAAAAAATCAAAGTTTAACGTCAAAGAATAACAAGAAGGGAAGCCTCTCAATTATTTTACAACAACAACTTCTCTCCCTTCTCACATACAAGTAGTATGTGAATTCAACACACTTGAGAGAGAGATTTGACTTCAAAACTTTTTCTTAAAAATTGCAATAAAATTGCAATTCTAACACACTCTTTCACAGACGCATAATATTCTTTTATTTTTTGCACAAACAAAAAATATATTTTTTTTAATTTTTTTTGACTTTTAATTTTTGTGGGTTGAAATTAAAACTGAAAAAAACACAATAGTATAATTTGGTATTGAAAATTAATAAAAAAAAAAATCAAATAAATTACATTTTTGCAGAAATTATGGAAGAAAAAGCAGAAAAATCTATTTATAAAATCTTTCTAGGTCAAATATACATTTAATAATTTGAGAGTTGTCTGAACTTTTAAATTTAATCTTTTTATAATTTTTAAGGTCGTTTTTTACAACTCTGAGTGTTTGAAATTGGTTTGAAAACCAATACATATAAACAAAATGTTACCAATACATTCATAGAGTTAGGTTTTTTATGACAACCGACATAGGTTTTTTTTGACAGCGTTTCACTTCTTGTTATTATTCTTTATTTAACGTTATAGGGCTAATATACCATATAAAAACCATATTTAAATTCAGAAAATTTATACAGAAACGAAATAAAAAATTTCAAAAATATTTGTAAATTTTAATAAACGACTATAGTCAATCAACAGTATTAGTAGAGGTAAGTAAGCAATTGATTTAGAAATATCCATTTAAATATACATTATAGATAGAAACTATTGCAAAAGTTTACAGAAAATTTATCAATTTTATCAACAGACTTGGACTATGATGGAGAAAAAAGGCTGGCATTTCATGAAATAATCGGAATTGGAATTAAACAAAAAGAAAATCATAGTTACATTTCCTGGCATTAACTTTTTGGTGACCGATACTAACTGGTCTTGTTCTTTTGTGATATTAAAATGTAGAAATATGTCATTGCAGGTTTCATTCGATTACTAGAAGATACGATACGCATCACTTTATGCTGACAAACATTTACAGAGGACCATATGTCCCATGGTTATAGATTTTATAACGGTAAGAAATTTGTAAGAAAATCATATAAGATCATTAAATTATTTAAATTTAAAAATTTTCAATTCTAGATCTCGTGAACAATCTACAGGTCGATTGTTCATTCGTTATATTTATAACAAAACTATTCGATCCAAACTGTTCAAAATGCCTTTGTATGAAATATTAATGTTAGTTACTGAATAATTTTTAACTTTGCTATCAAGAGGATTGAATTGTCGACTCCATTATATGTAAATTATTTTCCATGTATTTTCTTTTAGAGTTATTTTAGGTAAAACGAAGGAATAATAAACAAATATCTTAAAAATATAAAAAAAATATTTTTAATTGATGAAGCCTAAACATTTGTACACTATTCCAAGCGAATTATTTTTTTATGAACAGTTGTGAGTACCAATATATTCAGTAATCACAATCGAATTACAATCGATTGACGACAAATTTGGTTGCGATCACGAATTCGTTTTCTCTGTCTAGGTATAGGGCCTTACCCGTTCCAAATTTATTAAAGCTGAAACATTTATTTTTATCTATTTATTTTTCCATATTTATAAAGTTTCATACCACAATATTGCAATAGTGCTGCAAAGCAATACTTTGCAAACTAATTGTTTTTTTACTTTATTTGCTAAATTTACACACAGAATGTTAAACTAATGCTTCTATATAAGTTAGAATGCTATGTATGTACTAATCATGGAATTATCAAAGAGCATTTGAAAGAATAATACGGAACACATTGAGTGCATAATTAAACCACACTCACACTCATTACAAGTCAAATCCTTCCTATAAATTTTCACACATACACACAACAATTCAAATGAAATTGCCTGGTTTTCAAAATGAAAGAAAACAAAACCAGTGTGTTAATAATAATAAAGCTAACAACTTTTTTGTGTTAAGATACACTCACATTATTACACTATGCTACACAAAGAATATGCAGGGGTATTCATATACCAATTATATATTGTTGGAGTCCATAGGGTTCTGAAATAGTGATAGTAGTTTCTCGATCACTTCATTTAGTACATGTTTTTAGTGAAATAATGATAATTTTAAAGTAACAACTTCATAAAATCATAAGTATGTTGTTTTAATATTGGTGTTAAAATTACCTCTTTTATTTACCTTTCAAGTAACAGAGACTTTTTGATAATCGATTGAATTAATTTTCATTTTCTTCTCGTTGTAAGTTGAGTCAGTAAAGCTGAGTTAAAAAGCTTTCCTAATGTGGAGTCATACAGCTTACGAAGTGATCGCGTAAAACCTGTAAATAATACCGTACTCTACGGACTCCAACAAAACAGTATTGCTACATGAGAGACCCTGCATATTATTTTCCTTCACTTTTGTATCACAGTGTTATTTACATACAAACATACATTCATACAACTAACTTTATACTTATAGTCGTACCCCACTTTAGGAAAAAAAGGAACTAATAATAAAAAATGTGGTAACAATAAGTTAAGTGAAAATATTATGAAATGTTAAAAAATAAAAAAATAAAAAATAATAAACTTGACTCGTTTTAGAATTAATTTGTATATTTTGTAAATGTAAGTATATGTGCGGCCATATACTGTATTATGAGTGTGTCTTTCACTGTGTATGTGAATATAACAAAAGAATTACACTAAAATAAATTAAAAAAGATCAGTTGGAATAAAAAATTATAAAAATAACATACATACACACATAATAATGCAATGAAAGGAAGCTCAATTTATTTATTTTTTCTGCTGCTCAGTAGTTTTATAAAAGTACAATGACGTCTATTTGCATATGAATAATGGGGTCTGTTATAATACTTATATATACATACATATGTACATTAGGGTGGGCCTTATGTTGCACTTTTTGGATTCAAATGGAGATAATTTAAGTAGAATCAGATAACGTTTAGAGATTGCACATTTTATTTGAAGTTTTTGTGTTTTGGATCAAAGTAGCAATATTTTCCAAAAACTTTAAAAAATTAATGTTGAAAATAAAACTACCAACTAAAAACAGGTTTAAATACACCTATCCCTCGATTTACACGATACTTTTTTTACACGATTTCACTTTTACACGATTTTTTTGTTTTCGTTTATCTCAAATTACCTCAATTTTTATTTTTTTAATATTTTAGCAAAATATAATTTTTTTCAGTAAATATATCCTGCAGAATTCACAAAAATAGTTATCTATAAAAAATTAAACATAATAGGGAAAAGTTTAGCAGCTGGAACCAAAATGAGCCTTAATACAACTTCATGCATTCGGGATATTACAATTGAAAATATGGAAAAACCACTAATAATCTGGATAGAAAATCAAACTCAAAAGCGAATCCCAATTGATATCATTGCAATTTATTACAAATAAAGCATCTACGTCATCAACTGCAAAAAATATTTAAGCAAAGACATTCCTTACATTGCTGATATTTTGTTTTCTCCATTACCCCTCTTAGGTGTATTTGGCTTCCACAAAGCATCTCCATCTTATACGATTTGTTTCAGTAGATTTTCTCGTATTTCCCATGTGAGATTGCACTGTCCTAGGTATTGGATATTATCGTGCGTCTCCATGTACGATGTTGCCATTAGATCCAGTCTTTTTTTTGTTATTTTATATCATTCGTTAGACGTTTGTTGTTCCAGATAAGTAGATGATTGGTCTGCTGTAGCGGGTCCTATGTTACATGTACGATGTTGCCAGTCTGTTATTATTGCCTTGTGTCAGTTTAGCTAACCGGTTGTTGTTCCAGCTAATTAGATGATTGGTCTGCTGTAGCTAGTCTAGGATATTGGGGCTGCCATATTTCGTTGCCTAGAATCAACGCCCTCTGTGTATTTTGTGTAGTGGTGGGAACCTTGGATTCCTACTTTTCCCAGGGGTTGACGGGCTGCCTGGCCTTTGCCATAATGTTATCATATTTTCCAAGGGAAGGGGTGGTCAGGGGTCTTCTTGGGTGGATTGTTTAGAGGGGGTTAATTTTTAAAAACTTGAAAACCATGATCAAAATTTTTAAATATTCTAGAGAAGCTATAATATTAAATAATATTGACAGTTTTTACTTTTCAAATCCGATAAATAACACAGGGCAACAATCAAAATCGGAATGGGATGAAACCAAAAGCAAATAAAAGGTTACGTTTTCCATAACAAATCCCTCAAGGCTTTTTTTTAGTTCAGCGCTAGATTTTTTTTACACGCATCTGAAGTTGCTGATTTTGAAACGCTGTCTAACAAGAAAAAATCTTTAAAAATTTTATAAAATAATAATATTAATTATCCTAAAAAGTTGTTGTATCTTACTGTTTTTGGGGTCGAGGAATCTATTTCTGATATTTTATTTTATCTAAAACGCACGCTAGAAGGCGCTGCACAGTGGTATAGAAAGAAAATCATGAAAATAAATCTGTAACATCTAAACTGCTAGTCAAATTTGAATAGAATTTTACATGCGCAAAGAGGAAGTGTTATCGAGTTTATGTTTTGAATTTGGACTCCATTGGTTTACCAGGGGCACAAACAGGGCTCCCCAAAGTAGGACACCTTGTCTATGTTAAGTTTTTAAAACGATTCTATTTCTTCTTTTGTATTCCGATTTGAGAATTACATATATAGAATCTCCTAGTCTAGCACTACAAGAAACCTTGGCGCAGCTATGAATTATCTCTTATAGCTTAGTAGATATTCGCATTTGAAAATTATATTTTCTACATTTTCACCCACCATAATTCAGTTTTTTGATAACACCGGATCCAAATGTTTCCCGATTTTCTCTAGTTTTCCTATATTGGACTAACAATAAATGAATGTTTTAAATCAAAGCAGAATTGTTTAAAAATCATGATTGGATCCAAAGTTATATGCAGTTAAATTAAAAAAGGCGATTTTCACTAGTTTATTTTGAAAAAAAAACTTTTTTTCTTTTTATGTTATCTAAGAAATTTCTTAATATATGTATAAGGAAGTTATACTTTTTGAAAACGAAACTTTACATTAAATATTAGAAATGTACGGATATCATAGTCAAAAACCTAAAAAATCCAATTTTCAGGATTAAAAAAAAAATGCTTTTTATTGAGTTTTTGCAAATTGAAATTAAATTTGTATTAATGAATATTTCTTAATGAAGTTATGTAGATTTTTCTATTGATAATATAAAAGTAAAAACAAATTTTGAAAGTTGTTTTTGGGTATCCCGCAATTCTCAAAAAAAGTTTTGAAAATTCCCAAGAATTGGATTTTTTAGATTTTTGACTAGTATATCCGTACCAGGGCAGGAGTTATCGGAACCCTTCACAAAATAATTAGGAACATATTGGGTCATATAAAATCGGTTACTATTTTTTGATATCGATTATGCAGTTTGAGAATTTTTGCCCTAAATTTGAATTTTGAATAAAAAATATGCTTTTTTTGGCGTTTTACATTTTGTTTTGTTTCTCACTAGACAATGAAAAAAAAAGAATTTTGGAACTCACTACATTGTCAATGTATTTTACAGAGGTAAGGAAGAGAGTTTTGTTTGTTTTTCACTTCAGCGCGGTGTTATCTGTCAAAAGACACTGCTATCATGATTTTTTTAAAAAAGTGCAAGTAACGAGTTTTGGCATTGAGCACAAAGGCTATTTCAATTAGATTTTTTTACATTATTTCATTTTGTTATTTTTTTAGAATATATGATCCAATTTTACCCAAAACTCTAAATTTCAAATAACCTTTAAACCTTAATCGATTTTGCTCAAATTTCCAGCATTTGGTTTTTAGATGACGCAGCATAGAATTAGATCTTAGGCACAGCTACCAATTTTAAAATAAAGGCCACCCTAATAAACATTCATATGCGTTTGCGAGTGTGTGTATATTTATTTAAAAAAAGTAAGTTATGTTTATATGAGTGTATGTGGATATGGAAGAGCCACATACACAAATATGTAGGACATATTTATGTCCTACACTAATACATACTGCCACTCACACATGTTTATTTAAGGAGTGGGATCAGTGAAACTAGTCAAAAAATTTTCTGTTTAAAGTTCTTAAAAAATCGAGTTAGGATTGTAAAAAGTTTTCCAACAATAGGTGTTATTTTGAATCACCCGGTATTTTGGTAGCTGTGACTTTTGAAGTTTTTACTCTTTGACATTTGATAAGTAGAAACTACACCATTACTAAAAATGGAGCGATGCACGCTTAAACAACGCATTGAAATTATTAAAATTCACTACAAAAGTGGGGAAAATCTTGCTGTCGCAGTTTGCAAAACTAAAGCATTTTTGGATCGTCGTACCGCAATTCAGAAATTGGTGGAAAAATTCGAGCTGTTGGGACAAGTTAGTGATGTGAAGAATAAAACCCGTGCACGTCGCTCAAGAACAACTGAGAATATTGCTGCTGTAGACCAAAGTGTTGAAGGAAACCCAGGTTTATCCATTCCTCGTCGTTGTTTGGAATTGGGCATTCCACAAACGTCATTACATCGTATCTTATGGTAAGAGTTGGATGATATTGATCTGGACAATGTTTACTTTCAGCAAGATGACGCTACGTGCCACACAAGCAACGAAACCATTGCTCTTGTACGGGAAAAGCTTCCGGAACGTGTTATCTCTCGAAGAGGTGATCACAATTGGCCACCGAGATCTTCCGATTTAACACCTTGCGACTTTTTCCTTTGGGGCTACATGAAAGATAAGGTCTACGCCAATAGCCCAGTGTCGATTCAAGATCTCAAAGATAGAATTCGTGAGGCTATCTAGGACATAGGGCAGCCACTTTGCGATTTGGTTATGAAAATTTCATGAAAAGGATATGGTCCTGTGAGCGTAGTTGTGGTAGCCGATTGGTTGATGTTGCTTTTCATTATTAACGGCATTCCTTCCTCTTTATTATGAAATAAACATCTGATCATTTATCTCAAAAAATGCCATTTTTCTTTGAATACCAAAATAACACCTCTTGTTGGAAAACCCTTTAGTATTCTTATAAGATATAATTTGTATATCATATGTCTGATATAAAAACCCTATTTAATGCGATAAGAAAGTATTACTTAAAAATCTGCATTTCTTTACTATTACTTTGCTATAATCCTGAAAACATATTGAAGCGAGAATTTGTATTACATGCATTAAACCAAACTAAACCTTATTTATTTTATTGCGATGCAGTAAACAAATCTAGCAGTGGTTTTTATTTCTGCCCCAATTTGCTTGATCTCAAACCTAATATTTATCTGTTTATTATACTTTACTGTATGGCTGACAAGAAATTCGTCATTAAAACTTGTAATCATACATTTAATCTCAATGCAAATAACAAAAAAAAAAAAAAAAATTACATATACACAGACAAATACATCAAAAAGCAAGAAAAAAAACACGCAAAATTATACCCATCCAACGTCAACAATAACAGCATCAAGCTTTAGGCAATTCCGCGTGTGTGTAACTGTCAGCTTCCCCTCATTTAAACAATTTTAAATAGTACACGACCATTCAAATTTACGTATATTTAAGTATTGTATATGAATATATACATATTTTTAAATTCAAAACATTGTTCATTTGAAAGTTGGAATTATTTTTTATTTAAATATAGGTTCTCAATTATACAATTCTTGTAACGTCAAACAAAAGAAAATATGAAAAAAATCCAAATCAAAGTTTGACGTTATAGGGCTAAATATTGAAAACTCTTCCTAGTGATTCTATCTTCTACAATTATTGTATCATGTGTAGAAGGCACAATTCCGGTATATATTCTAAATCTAAAGACCTTAGATTTTCAGTTAGTAAAACAGTGATCGGCATACAGAGAATATGAATCATGGATTATAATAATATTACAATATTTATGCATTTTCTTTCCTTGGTGTAACTTTTATAGCTATTTATTATGATTATTGCTTCTTATCTGATCATTTGTATGATCATCGTTGACATTAGTGTTGTTTTCGGATTTGGCCACTTGTGGCAAGATAAACCATAGGATGCAGATTAAATTCAAAATTGTAATGTCTTGAAATTTTAAGTGAACAACACTTCCACTCGTTATAAAATGAAATGCATTTCATTAAAAATAAAAAAACAAGTGAAAATAAAAGAAAATGAAATTAAAATAAGGCTGGCTCATTTAGTGATATTAGACTTATACATGCATGTATACGCGCACACAGAAACTCTTTCATTTATACTTAACACAATAACAATTATAACAACATTTAACTAAACATCTAGTTAGAATAGTGCGGTCTATTTGACAAGAGTCAGGAAAATAAAATGACAAAATTGCAAAAAAAAAGACAAACGTTTAAATATTAAATGAACACAATACTTTGTGAATACATAAAGACTCACACGCATTTGAAAATAGATGAAGTACTAGTAGATGTATATACTTTATGCCCTATATGTTGTGGGGCTTAAAATATATTTATAAACGACCACTTTTTGAACATGCTTCTTTTCCACACACAATGGTAGCATTTCCTGTTCTTGGTGTTGCACACACACTCACGGTGTTTTATTTACACAAATTTATATAAACGTATTCATTTATAAAAAAGGAGTTTTGTCAACCTTAAACTTACCTCTAGTACATGTAAGCATACTACTATTTTACAATGAAATTGGGATTCAACAAACTAGAATACAAGTACAAAACAGCATCGTCCCTGTAGCTCTAGGAACTAGTTATAAAATGACAAATGAGTTAGCTACAGAAAACTTTGAAATAAATTGCAAAGCTATTATCTGTATATACATAACCAGTTGTTAGTGAAATTACTAGAGAATGGTGGTCTGTAAACTGCATACTTTGTTTATTATATGAAAGCAATATTAAGGAATAATATCGTAGCTTAGTGAGCAATCTTACTAAGTCCAACTTTAACGAGAATTGATATTTTAATACAAAACGTTAAAATAAGAAAAACTACACTATTAATTTAAACAAGGTTTAAAAAAAATTAATTTATCATTTTAGTCAAATGGAATTGAATATAACTACGTTATTAACTATATAATAGCGCCAAACTTGTTTAAATTACGAATTTATTTATTTAATTTTAACCATCCGTGTATTGAAGGAGGAAATTCGATGTTACATCAATGAAATTCAGCCAAATTTATGCAAAATGGACATGGAAATTATCAAAGAGAGTGCTAATGTACCAGCAAATTATCGGACACCCTTTAACAGGATCTTTAAAGAAGACTAGAATGATAAAGAGCAGAGACCGAAAATAATAAATATTCTTGAAATTTCAAAGGAAAAAAGCCATCACAAGAAAATATCGGAAGTCAAGTCAAGCATACCATTTTGATCGTTTTCAACTATATTTTCATAAATTAACATGATTTTTAAATTCTTGACTTTTATTTTTTTTTTGTCAAAAATAATTGTTATTTTTTGATTTTTATTTTTTTTGTCAGAAATATTTGTCAGACTTTGGTAATTTTTTTTTGTCAGAAATATTTTTCAGACTTTGATTTTTATTTTTTTTGTCAGGAATAATGATTATTTTTTTGTCATACATATTTGTCAGACTATAAAAATAAAAATCATAGTCTGACAAATATGTATGACAAAAAAAATAATAATTATTTCTGACAAAAAAAATAAAAATCAAAGTTTGACAAATATTTCTGACAAAAAAAATTAAAATCAAAGTCTGACAATTATTTCTGACAAAAAAATAAAAATCAGAAAATAACAATTATGTTGTGATTTTTATTATAAATGTCATAATTGTTACGGTCCCTGATAAAGAGTCAATTGCTGGCAAATAAGTTACTGAAAAACTTGAGGAAACACTAACGGGAACAAATTTAAATTTTGTAAAACTACAATATACAATATTTTTAATTTAAAACAATTAAGAAAATTAAGAAAATATAGTCGATCAAACTTGACCATATAACACCCTGCACTAAGTATTGAGTAAAAATCTTTTTCTTTTAAAATGTTTGACTTAAAAATGCGGGATTTACAATACTTAGATGGCGTATTTTTTGAACGCGGTTTTTGTTTTTAATAATTTATCTATATGTAGCATTTATTCTTACTTAGTTGCTGAACATTAGAGTGTAAACAACAAAGTTTTTTTTGCCTCGAAAATGTCGAATTTTATGCCAACAAAGTGTCATATGCGGGAAGTTTTGCTTTAATTCTTTAATTAATTCTTTAATTTCAACATACGAGATATGGTATGTTCAGTTCAGAAGCCATCCAAAAAGTTTTAAGACTAAGAATTGGAGGCATTATTTCACGAAATTGTTGTAAAACTCAACAAGAGCTTCTAAAATCATTGGTTTTGTATGTCTGAAATGCTGATTGAACGCTATAGAAGAAAATCTTCTTTGCACAGAATGAATACTTTCGATGAAAAATGGATTCATTACGATAACCCGAAGCGTAAGATATCGTATGTAAAGCCCGACCAACCAGCTGAATCGACACCAAAGTCAAATATCCATGGAGTTACGGTAATTCTCTGTATTTGGTGTTAGCTAAAGGTCCCTCTTTATTATGATCTGCTGAAATTTCGACAGACCATCGCATGGAACAAGTACCGAATGCAGCTGGTTCGTTTGAAGCGAGCATTGACCGAAAAATTCTCAAAATATGCGGCTAGACATGAAAATAGTAGTTGAGATATTTAACCTCACCCGCTTTATAGTCCAGAACGTTTTCGATCGATGCAGAACTCTAGAATACGCTTTACTTTGTGACAGAGTATCCAATATTGGTCTTATTCGTTCTTGGCCTCAAAAGATGAGTAGTTGGGAAGCCATATTTTGCCAGAAAGATGGGAAAAGCTCATATCTTACCTTGGCCAATACTTTGAATTAATGTTTCAAAATAAAATCTAAATTAAAGGGTTTTCCAACAAGAGGTCTTATTTTGAATCACCCGGTATTTCGGTTGCTGTCACTTTTAAAGCTTTTATTCTTTGACATTTGACAAATAGAAACTACGCCATTACTAAAATGTAATGATACACGCTTCACAACGCATTAAAATTATTAAAATTCACTACAAAAATAGGTAAAATCTTGCAATCACAGTTCACAAAACTGAAGTATTTTTGAGTCCTCGTGAACCACCTTGTCTGACCGCAATACCGAAATTGGTGGAAAAATTCAAGCTGTTGAGACAAGTTAGTGATGTGAAGAATAAAGCCGGTGCACTTCGCTCGAGAACAACTGAGAATATTGCTGCTGTAGGCTAAAGTGTTGAAGAAAACCCAGGTTTGTCCATTCCCCGTCGTTCTTTGGAATTGGGCATTCTACAAACGTCATTACACCCTATCTTTTGGTCGGAGCTGGATGATATTGATCTGGACAACGCCTACTTTTAACAAGATGGCGCTACGTGCCAACACCTTGCGACTTCTTCCTTTGGGCCACATGAAAGATAAGGTCTACGCCAACAGCCCAGCGTAGATTCAAGATCTCAAAGATAGAATTCGTGACGCTATCGAGGACATAAGGCAGCCACTTTGCGATTTGATTATTTAAAATATCATGAAAAGGATATGGTCCTGTAAGCATGGTCGTGGTGGCCATTTGGCTGATGTTGTTTTTCATTATTAATGGCATAGCTTCCTCTTTATTATGATATCAATATCCGATCATTTGTCTCAAACATTTTTCTTTGAATACCAAAATAAAACCTCTTTTTGGAAAACCCTTTATTTGAACAAATTTCCAATAATTACATTTGATATAAAACTTACTTGAGGAGGAAATTGTGTGGATATCTATACAAACCAGACATTTATGAGGGAAAAGTCGCATTTCAGGAGGACATTGATATGACGGGTAGGTGAAATGAAGGATCGAATTGAACCATTTTCAAAATGCAAGTGCCTAATCTTATCGAAATATCTGAAAAATTGCGACCGGTACTTTGCGTATAAGTTTTATATGGACAGCCAGCTATGCAGACGTACCCAGAAAGTGATTCTCAGTAAATCGGTATACTTTAAAATTGATGTTACCTGTGTGTAGGGTATTAATAAGTTTTTTACAAAAAACTAATTTATTCGATTTTGAAAATTTCTACACAGAGAAAACAGATTCGTGATAGCAACCGAATGTGTTGCCAATCGAATGATTCTACCATAGTAACCGAGTTTTACAGTTGTGGCTACAACATTTTAGAAGGGATAACAAAAGTTTGGTTGCTTCAACCGAAATTCTTCTTTATCAACTGACTTTCTGTTGATGGAACCGAAAAATTCGATGTGTGCAACCGAATCATTCGATTGGGAACAAATTCGGTTGCTATCACGAATCTGTTTTCTCTGTATAACTTTAAAACTGCTGGGAAACGAAATCCAGGAACTATGATATTGTGTGGCTGTGACTCTGGCATGTAAGTGTATGTGGGAATGTGTCTCTGGCACGCATTTTGTATTGCAAGTGGAATTTGTTGCACACACAACTACACAGATAAACGTAAACTAAAAGTGTTATACACAGCTTTAAATCATTCAATATTCCCCAATGTGTGCAAATTACTGCGATGACAATGCTGGTTCTGTTACGGTGGATGGAGAAGAAACTGGATTCGATTTTATTTTCTAGGAAGAAAGTAGCAATGTTTAAACGCTAGCAAATAAAAAGTAAAGCAACAGACATACACACAGGCGTTTGCATGTGATTATTTATGTAAGTTTTGTTTCGTTTCTGTGTACAACATATATTAGAAACATATTTCTTTTATTTTCAGAAGTTTTTGTGACTAGACAGCAATCGTCTGCAACGAATTTCGCACTTATGTCTGTAAGTTTGGTGTGCAGATCGATAATGTAGCAATATATAACAGAGGTAGAGATCCAATGAGAATATCAGTCCAATCATTAAGAAATAAAATGACTTCTCTCCAAAAATCCATTCCAACATCAAATGTGTTGTATCAAGTTTCAGAATTATAAAATATATGTTCATATGTATGGATGCGATCGAAAATACAGTAAGCATCAGTATTCATCTGTTGGGCAGTTATCAGCATGTAAAAAACATTGATGCTTATACCAAATTCGGATTCTAAACTTTTATAATGATGTAATGTTTTAGAAATTTTGTTTTTTATATTATAACTAATTACATACATAAAATAAATAATAAAATTTATGAAAATAATTATCAATAAATACATTTATTTTTATTGGTCCATAATACTAATATTTACGGTCTTTATTACCGAATTATTTTTTAAAATGGTTACGTGTACCATATTTGTACTAAAATTCAATAACTTTAATTGAAAATTCGGTCACAACTGCAATTTTGTGTTCTAAAAAGATGTTGTTAATGATCAAAATATTCGGCAATTACAACCAATTTATATGATAGTACATGCAACCGACCAAATTCGATTGGCGACAAATTCGGTTGTGGCAACGAATCTCTTTTCTCTGTGTATTTATTCAAAACATAATGTGCATAGATAGATAAGTACGAGGGCGATATAATAAATACATTAACAATATTAGATATGAGTTATTAATTATGTTTATATCTAGTATGACTCATTTGTCAAGGAACATAGATTCTGATGCAAAATAATTATCATTTAAATAAGGGGCGCCCAAAAGTTATGGAAGAGCAAACACCAATACATTTAAAGAAAAACTGATTTTTATTTTGTTGTAAAAACCAAAACATAGAAGGAAAAAAATCCACACTTTTTTGAAACGATACCATACGATAAACAAAAACAAAATCTTAATTGATGATCGCTGTTGTATACGCACTTGCGTGTATACAGAGAAGAACCACAAACAAACTAACAAGACAAAGTTGTTTGTGTATTTCATATTGCTAGTGCTGAGTGTTCTATTGAGAAATACACAGCCTATAGCTAAGAGCATTTACAAAAGCAAATGAGAGTATAGGGCTTGAGCACCATTGATTTAAATAATGAAGTTTTCTACGAATTTTGAAAGAACTTTTCAGTTTGCTACCCAATATAAAAAGATGTAGATGTATATGTGTAGTGATATTAAAATGTTCATATATAATTATGTGTATGTGCGTGTGTGGTAAATGCACAAAAAACTTTTTTTTTAAACGAATTTACTAAACTCTATTTTCGTTATATTGTACTCTTGTATTGTTGCAAGTGAACTTAGTTGTATTGTATAATAATGCTTCATATACATGTTGTGCAACTAAGCCTGTTGATTATTCCACCCGTCCCTGGCCCTTTGTCACTCATGCTGCCTTTGTTTTAAATTAGCGAACAGTGAAATTATGGGATGATATAATTTTCAATTAATATTATAATAGCAGATATTATGGTTGGTATTTGAGTTTAAACTAGCGTTGAAATTTAAAATAATAAATTTTGTGTATGAAAATAATTTGCTTAGAATTTGTCAGAGACATTAACAAAGAATATTGGCATAATATGAGCATAAGTTTAGATGGAATTTGTTTAGAAAATATTTAGATTTTCTTTTCAGTTTAACTCTCATATTCATAAAATGTGATAAAACTTACGACAATGAATTCAATTGAAGTTATTTACCTAAAAAGAGAAAAAAATAAAAGTGTTAAGATTATTTGGGATATATAATTATTATTTTAAATACAGATGGATGGAAGTGACTAACGAAGATATTAGCTAATATACTTAAGTATATAAAATTAATAAAATTCATTATGATTTTTACAGTTGCTTTATTTTGTTGATCATGAGCCTGTAAAATATTTGTTTCATATTTTAGTGAAAAAACATACTAAAGTAACTTTCCAAAACACGTAAGTAAATAAAAGTCAAACTGTCTGTCTGTCAGTCTGTATAATGAAATCAATTTTCCGAAGCCACAAAATAACTTACAAACATAAATAATACATCAATATATCCGCTTTAAATCCGGTTCAGCTGAAACACACCGATTGCTTACCAAAGCTTTCACCATAAGCCCAATCGATTTCAATGTGCGAGAGATGGTTTGTTCGGTTCAGAAGTGACGATTTTGACACGGAAGACAAAGATCGACCAGACCAGACAAAAAAAGTTTGAAGACCAAGAACTGGAGGCATTACTTCATAAGGATTATTGTTAAAGTCAACAAGAGGTTATAAAATCATTGGGTGCTACTCAAGCAGCAATTTCAAAAAGTTTACGAACAGCAGGAAATTGGTTAGCATACGAATTGAAGCCGAGAGACCTTGTATGCATACTCCTTGAACGCTATAAAATACAATAATTTTTGCACTGAATCATTACTTTCGATGAAAAATATGTGATCAAATGTGTAGCCTGGCCATCCATTCGAATCGACACCAAAGTCACATATCCATTAAGCTAGGGCAATGATCTGTATTTGTTGGGAGCAAAACGCTCTTTCTGGGATATACTTCACTTCAGAACAGAGTATTCGATGGCTTGATTCGTTCTTGGCCTCAAAAAATGAGCAGTTCTTTTCGCTCGGAAGCCATATGTTGGCAGAAAAATGGGAAAAGGTTTAGCTATGACCTACTTTGAATAAATTTATATTGTACAAATGTTTCACAACAAAAGCTAAAAATTAAAAGCCATTTAAGTCATACACCCAATAATTTAAAATAAACGAGCCCTCTCTTACTTTTTTTAAAATGAGAGTATCTGGCTTTAGTTGGAGAATATCTAGATTTTAAAATACTTCTACTGACTCAGCTATTTTTTCATTTAAACAGTTATTTCACTGAGATGAAGTGATCATGAAAAACTATTAGTACATCCATACATTATGAACTCTGACAAAACAGAATTGCCTCATGAGAACCTCTGCATATTTTGTTTTGTTCACTTTTTGTATCACTGCGTAGTTGTATTTTATACCTCAATAGTCAAGAAATTTGGTTCCCATTAAAACTTATCATATCCTAAATAAACTTCACTGTACTCCTCTAGCTATTTGTTCATTTACACATTAACCGCAACAACATATGAACTGTGTTCCCCTATTGTTGGTTGGTTTTTTTTTTGCTGTTGTTGAAGAAAATTTTCAAAAAATATATATATTACTCTAAAAATACAGCCAATATGAAAATATACACTCGTTCATTTAGTACTTACTTCTATACTACTGAAATTAAACTAAAAATTAACATCAAACACGATCTGAACTGTTGCTTGTTGCTGGTCTGGTATTTTACAGTTCGGTTTGGTTATTTTGTGGATTTTACATCATCATCAGACGACGACATCATTTGGTTGTTAAAAATGAAACAACACCAATAACAGTATGAGGTATACTTACACATACAACGGTGTATAGTTAATACATACACACACTTTTGTGTCAGGAACAACAACTTTTTGAATATTGGGCCAACAGCAAGGGAAAACTGGAATCATGTTACAAAAGTATGTTGTTTGTGTTAAAAAAAAAAGAAACAGAATGAGAAAAACCAAATGATCCCCGCTTACATTAGACATTATTAAAATAAATTCGTATGTATGTATGAGTAAACGAAATTGTATAAAATGTTATATGTTATATTGTTAACGTATAAATGTATGCAGGAGTTAACAGTGGGGAGGAAAAATGAACTAAAATAAGTGTTAATATTTTAAGCATTTATGAAATTTTGTTAAACTAATAATGAACTGTTCATGAAATTTATAAGTGCTGTTGCAAAATAGTCATATTGTCCACTTCTACAATCCATATCCAAGAATTGCAATTAGTCAACGATGTGCAAATAAATCCTAGTTTATTCAAAGAAGTTTAGAATCCCGCCATAATGTGTATGGACATAATGACATCACTATCTGTCTCGAAATTTGAGATATTCAGAGCATTGTTGATTGAGTTTTACAAAATTGTAGGAGGTAATTAAGGGTAAAATGGCAACATGACTTAGTAATGGATAAGGCAACATCTCATAGAAATGAAATCACTTGAGGTCTCTAAGGCAGAATGGGAGGCCTTGACTACGCTGCTAACTTTTATCTACTTACACCGTTTCGGATATTCAATCTGAGTTATCGCTATCAATAAATAACATCAAAACAAAACTAATGCAAAATAATGTAAATAATGAGCAAACATTAATCATTCAGAATCAATCGCTTGACGAAGTAGAATCATTCTGTTACCTGGGAAGCACATTGGATAAAGGTGAATGTTCCAAAGCTGACATCTCCAGCCGCATGAACAAAGCCCTGCAAGCATTCGGCTAACTCAAGTCAGTGTGGAGCTCCTCATATAAGGACTGAGATCGAAAAATTCTTAACATACATATATGTTAATAAAAATTAAACCAGTAAACTTACAGTTTTGATTTGTTTTTATTTGATTGAAATTAATATTACAATTTACAAAAAAAAAAAAATTATTTTATAGTTCCAATGACTAGTGATGAAATTTTTAACCTTTTTCGGAAACCCTTCCACTATGGTTTTTATAGTGATTTCTGTCATTTTGTTCGAACAGGTTGTCCATCTCCGTTTAAAATCTACCACACTTTTGGACTCCTTTTTGTGTTCTTCAATTCACTTTTAACAAGAGGTCAATATCTCTCCACTGGCCTTAGCTCCAGGCAGTTTGGAGAATTTGCTTCTCTTGGTACAAATACCACATTATTGTTCTTGTACCAGTCAAGGGCTTGTTTACCATAGTGACAGGATGCCAAATCAGGCCAAAAATAAGTGGACACACTAAGAAGTCTTATGAATGGAACGATTATTTGTTGTAAACATTCCTAGATGTAAATTTCGGTATTTATAGAGCTTTTTTGCCGCAACTTCAACATTCCTTCGAGCATCAGCAACATCAAAATTTTGAACCGGAAGCTGTGAAAAATCTGCCAGAACATACGATTCGTCATCGATTATGCAGCAGGAATATTTTTTATAAAATTTGACTTCAATTTCCGGCCTTTAATGTTTAGCAGAGTTCATGTCAAGAACTTTTTGAGCCTTGTATGTTTTTGAACCTGCATTGGCTTTAACTTTTCGTACCAAATAGTCCGAGCACTGAGCTTACCGGGCTGCTTTCCTACCGGATGTGTTGCGAGCTCTTTTGAAAATGCTTTCTATTTCTATGGCTTAATAAACATCATGTGAACCATTCCTTCTACCTGAACTAGGATTTCTATCAACGGACAAGTTCTCCCGGTACTATTGAATAACATTTGAAGCAGTTTGACGGCAGACCTTTGATTGTGTGGCCAACTTTTCGTAGGACCAAGTTTGGTTTTGTTGAAAATATTTAATAATTTGAGTACGCACTTTTTTCTGGTCACTTATTTTAATCAGATTAACAACAAATTAACATAATTGACAGTAAACATAATAACTGACATGTTTTTCAAAGGTAACTGGATCAAAAAATAATCAAATAATACTTGGGTCAAAAGTTTTAATGAAAAACGTGTGTTAAGAATTTTACGATCTCAGTCCTTATATCGAGAAGGACGAAGCTAAAGATATTTAATTCGAATGTAAAATCCACACCGTTGTATGGATGCGAGACGTGGAATGTAGCACCATGTGACATACATTCCATATAATAGTATGTAAATAAATGCCTGAGAAAGATTCTACACATAGTCTGGCCTAGAATAATCTCAAATTATCGTCTCTGGTCAGAAAATTGGAATCAGCCAACGCAAATAGAATTGAATTGGACATGCACTGCGTAAATAGCGCTACTATATCGCTAACAAGCCATAAAATGGAAACATCTCATTGAAAAATGAATATGAAATACAATCCGCTGTCGATATTTTAACAAACGCTGTTAAAGTGTCACCTTGGGGAATTATAGACATTCAAGAAGCCCTAAAAACACTGGCAACAATCGCGATTTCCGAGTGTAAAGGCTAAACTTAATCAGTGTCAAAGAAGACTTCACGTTACCTTAAGATTAATAAGGAATCTAATCAGAGAAATTATCTTAAAAACGTTGACCCTGCTAAGCATATAGTCTCTGGAAAGCTGTGAAAAATATGCAATGCCCTATTGTATATGAGTCGCCCATACGCCTTCAGAATGGAGAATGGACAAAAAATACTTTAGAAAAAATCGAAGCATTTGCCAATCACTTGGAAATTGTATTTACCCCAAGTGATACAAATTTATCTATTAGTGATACTGACATAAATAAAGTGGTGCCACCCCCAATATAATTCCGGTTCTCTACCGTGAAGACGACAATCAAAGGTCGTAAGGCTGGAAAATCACCTGGTATTGATAAAATTACTACCACGATGATAAGTAATCTGCTCAACTCAGCACTGAGAATTATTTTGTTCATATTTAACTCAATACTACGTATTGGATATTTCCCATCCTCATGGAAAATATATGAGATAGTTATGATACCAAAACTGGGAAAAGATTTTATTCAAGTATTAATTGAGATCCTTATAGTACATCTTGACAAAAATTGCAATATTCCTGACCATCAATTTGGTTTCAGAAGGAAGCATAGTACTATCGAGCAGGTACATCGGAGAGTTTCGAGAGCAAGCAGTACTGCTCTGCATTATTTATTGACATATCTCAAGCCTTCGATAAAGTCTGGCACGATGGACTAATACACAAAATTATGTGATCTCTTCACGTCGTAAAATATCCGCTGGTGTACCACAGGGAATTATTTTAGGGCCGTTCCTATATATTTTATATACTGCAGATATGCCTACGAGCACACTGACTCACGCATATACATTTGTGGATGATACTGCTTTTTTAAGTACAGACGGAAACCCCTCAATAGCTTCTGAACAACTCTAGTCTCACATCGGCGATTTAGAAAAATGGTTGGTCAAATGGAGAATAAAAGGCAATGCAACAAAATGTACTCACTTTACATTTAGTCTAAGATGAGAAAGTTGTCCTTCCATACAGATAAATAATATCGAAATTGCAGAACAGAGCCATGTGAGATATATCGGTAACCATCTTGATCGCCGTTTAACATGGACCAACCATATTGAAGCCAAGGTTACACAAACAAAATTAAAGTCAGTTCAATTGCACTGGCTATACAAAGTGATTTTGTACAAAACAGTTATAAAACCAATATGGCTATGGGAAACAGCCTTTTCATCTAACGTTGAAAAATTGCAAAGAAAGCAGTCAGCACTGTTAAGGAAAACAACAGGTGCCCCATGGTACAATAGTAGTATCCATAGGGATCTCAATGTCCCCATAATACGCGAGGAGATCAAACTCTCCAGTTTAAACTATCTATCAAAACTATTGGATCATCCAAATGCCCTTGCCAGGGAGTTGCTGTCATTCGAGGGTTATAGAGGACTGAGGCGATTGGAAATACTGGATCTGGCCAGATAATCATTTTAATGAGCTCTCATGTTGGACATTGCAGCGGCAATAACAACTTTAGTTTTAGTTTTGGTTATGATTTTAATACTTATTGTAAATATCTAAAAAGAAAGATTCAATAAAGAAAATAGATATAAAAAAAATAAATAAATAAAATGGAAACCGCAGGGCAGTCAACGTATTGGAAGACCATCACACATTTGCACGCAGAAAAGAATTATAGTTGGGCATTGTTACTGTAACAATTTCAACATTTGTGCATGTTTACTGTAACCATTTCAAAATTTTTAACAATATTATAGGCACAGTAACAATATATATGATTGTGGTAACAATAATATGGATTCACATGATTGTAACAACCATATATATGGTTACAGTAAGCAAGTACATATATGTTTGTGACAACCATTTATATGATGAATAATTTTATCATAATATGTTGTTCTCAGATTATGATATCCATAAGCCGAGAGCAACATAATATGGTAAGTCCTTCATCATATGCATGGTTGTCACAAATATATACATGTTTACTGTAACCATATATATGATTGAAACAATCATGTGAATCGTAAATTAACCATATTATTGTTACCACAATCATATAAATAGTTACTGTGACTATAACATTGTTAAAATTTTTGAAATGGTTACAGTAAACATGAACAAATGTTGAAATTGTTACAGTAACAATGCACAACTATATTTTTTTTTCTGCGTGGGGAGTCGGCAAATGGAAACTGAAATTGGAACTATCCGTCTGTCTGTCTATTGAAAACAAGATAAGGTGCAAACGAAAGGAGCTAGGTGGATGAAATTTTCCACAAATACTCTCCGTTGACAAGCCCCCATACAAATGTCTGTTAGAGCAGTCATAAATATATTGATTCTACGAGAAGCTTGATAAAATGTTGCACAAATTAGTTCTAAGTACTCAAAAATTGTACTGTAAAGTATTGAAAAAATCGGACAACAAGGTCCTTTCCAGAAAATGACTTGAACATTCATAATAATATCGTGATGGAATTAACAAGTTTTATATGAACATAAATCTTTTTACTATCTTTTGTGAGAATCCATAATTGATCACACATTGATGGTGGATATACAAGTTACAAATATATACACAGTGATACAAAAGTTAACGAAATGTAGTTTTTGATAACTTTTACTTTGTTGCCAGTGTTCGTTATAAGTCTAGGGACTATAACTATATTTAACATCATAACTCTTTACAAATAATATAAAGATTTCTGAAAATCACATGCTAATATCTTCCACAATATCTATGACATAAGCACAGCAAATCTTAAATTAAATAAATCAAATTAAATTTTTAAGAAATAATTTTATTTTAATATGATATGGGTAGCGAAGCGCACTCTGAAAGCTAGTAAAATTATAACAAACATAAATGCAATTTTGTTCTTCACTGTATGTAAGAGAATACCAAAAAACTTGCCCCATGCTAATCATTATTATATGATGTATTGTTGTTATTTTTATTAAATACACATTCAGCTGAAATTGAAATAAGTACTCACGCAAATACTTACAAACAAACAAATATCATGCCTAAGAGGTAAGCTCACATAAAAACACACATACTCATGAAAAAGAAAATATTTACACATAATAGAATTAAATTCATATTTGTCTGTATAAATATTGTTTTTTTTTTTTCATATTCTCCTATGCCTTTTGTTGATGGAGTTTTAACAGAAAAATATAATTTGAATTTTGTGGTTAATTCATTTAAGCTTTTGCCCTTTTTTTTTTCCAAACAATTTTCATCATATCACGGAACTCAAAAAACGAACATACACTTTGTATGTAGAGCAGGCTCATAACTCTATGTGAATCCCTGTATTAAAGTAGTCGTAGAGTTTGTAATTCTGTATGTGTGTGATGGCTGATGTTATTCATATACAAATATTAGGGTGGCTCTTATTTTGCTTTTTTGCGATACTCCCAAGATCTAAAGCCGTGAGTCCAATACCAAGTTTTCTTGCGGAAGTTGCTTTTGTCATGTAAACACGTATTAAGTAGAAGTCGACTTCCAGAAGTCACGGCTTGCAGAAGTTACTTGCAGTAATTATGTGGACACATGTGTTTGTTGCTTGATGGAAGTAACTTGAACGATTTTCTGTGAACTGCAAGTGTTTTGAAGACTTGCAGAAGAAGTCGGGTATACTTTCGTCGGTTAAACAGTTTGTGGTATTTTCTTCTGTTTTTAGTTTTGTTTTGTGTTTTTTGAATTCTTTTCCAAACTTATAAAAATGGACAAAAATAAATTCGTTTGGAATCGCAACAAAACACATTTGGTAATTTAAAAACAAGAAAGTTATTCTGAATTATGGAACACGTCCTCAAACGACTATAACAATAAAATTAAAAAACAAAACAGTTTGGTTAAGAAGTAAACAAAGAAAGGATAAAAAAGTGGCCAAAGTGCTGAAGAGGTATATGCTGGCAAGTGGGAGTTTTATAATGAAATGAAATACATGTACCCATGTACCCAAAGAAACTGAAAAACTTGAATATTGGATCAAATGTATTCAAAATAAAAAAAAAAAACAAAAAATAATGTTTTGTTGTTTATTTATGGAAGCTGCCATCGCTGCACATATCTTATTTTAGCACTAGACATTTTTATACTGACATTTTTTTACTGTATGTGCAACCTCCAAACGATTTCCGATTTTGCTAAAATTTCAGCAATTTTAGACCTAGGGAGCATCGAAAATCACAAAACAGCAAAATAATGGTCGCCCTTATACACAACGTATACTATGCTTGTATGTATTTTTTTTTTTTTAGCTCACACATGTATTTTATAATTTAATAAACATTTTTTTTGTTGAATGTGTAAACTTTTCAATTTAATTAAAGTTTGTTAGCGTATAAGTAATATTATTAACAGTATGATGTGTAAAATATAAAAACATACTCATATTCATATTCATACATACATACTCTTACATACTTGTTGTTTATTACTTATACGTCACCTAGGTATTAAATTTAATTACTTTATTATTTTGAGGTTTTTGTTTTATCAAAAGTTATAATTATTTTATATGATACGATTTTTTTTTATTCAATTTATTTATTTATTTATTACATTTAAGTATTATAATATTAACACTATTTATTTGTTGTTAGGTAACTAACTGGTTTAAAGGACATAAAATATCTCTAAATGTTAAATAATCTCTTCTGTTTGTTTGTTGGTTGGTTTGTTTGTCCATGTATGAGTTTATTTAAGCTTTAAGTTTATTTAAATTCTGCCAGTGTTATTTAGTTTTTATGTTTAATCTAGCCGTTCATAGTTAAATGTGTATTTTAATTTGTAAATAATTGGTTTATGGCTTTGTAGAGATTCAACAATACAATACAATAAATTAATTAAATAAATTATATTAGGGAAATTAGGGTATTTAGTGAAAACAAAATATTAGCTTAATTTAAATGAACTATTGTATTGCAATTTGGTTGGTTAGATATTAAAGAATATGCAAATGTATTTATTAAATATTTTCGTATTTTTAAAAATGTCTATAGTAGTGACATTTGATGTTCGTATGTTTTAAACTATTGCCAGATCTATTAAAGAGTAAAGAAAATACAAATTGAAAATGAGTTTCTGAGTTTTTCACAAAGAATAAAACTGTACCCTGTTGTACTCATGGTGAGCTATATAGAGTGAAATATGGTCACCTGGACTATCAATATTTAATGTTCTCCACACATTTCTGATAAAAGTTGAAATTGAATGAAAATGTGCAAAGTTCTATTTTTTGGATTTTTGTTTTTAATAAAAACAACTAAGAGTGTTATATTTGCCTGTGCCAAATCTTGTAAACTCACCACCAATGTGTGTGTATTTATTTAATTATTGGCAATAACATATTTTACTGATATAGTGGTTACATCAATTATGGACCGATCCTCACAAAAGTTGGTAGAAAGATTTACGTTATTGTTTACCACTTCTAACATTTTTTAGCTACAACTGTAAATTCGGTCACTTAGGCAGAATTATTCAGTTGGCAACAAATTCGGTTGCTATTACGAATCAGTTTTCTCTATGTATATATGTGTTTATCAGGCCTGATGTCACAAATGATTGGACAAAATATACACCAGTATTACGATCAGGAACTTTCGGAACTTTATACGTCTTCAACCCAGCATTAGCTTTGGCACTGCTCACAAAAGAATCAAAGCATTTTACTTTACAAGCCGCTTTTCTGCTTGAAAGGGTTGTTCGACAGCTTTTGATTGCCAATATCTGTTAGACCTTGTTTTCTTTCTTATTCAGGTTTTCTTTTAATGTTGAAGTCTTCCTTATACTATTTAATGGCTTTTGAAACAGTGTGATGATAAACCTTAAAATTTTTTTCTAATTTTTTGAAAGCCAATATTGGATTTTTTTAAAAAGTTTTAATTATTTTTTCACGTACTTTTTTTCGGCGATCATTTTTATAGAAATATCAGTTGTAAATGAATGATTTAGAAAAGATAGTAAAATAATAATTTGTTGGACCAACGATAAGTTTTAGCTGGAATAGTGTGTATAAGTTTCTGATGGAAACTAGGGACAAATATTGCCCAATTTTCGCCATACTTTACAGTATACTTTCAGACTACTTAGAACTAAATTGTGCAAAATTTTATGAGGATTTCCGCATAGTCAACATATTTCTGGCTGCAGTATTCATAGGG
The DNA here is from genome assembly GCA_942486065.2 of Calliphora vomitoria. Taxonomy (NCBI): domain Eukaryota; kingdom Metazoa; phylum Arthropoda; class Insecta; order Diptera; family Calliphoridae; genus Calliphora; species Calliphora vomitoria. The sequence goes on along the minus strand of OW818030.2, from coordinate 106,603,860 downwards.
GACATTTGTATGGGGGCTAGGTGAAATAATGGACCGATATTTTCAATACCACACAAATCTTATCAACAGAGTGTAGGACGGAACGTTATAGCTAAACCATTTTAGAATCCATTGAGGACCCTGGATATATTCTGTTTGGTTCTACGAACAAAATTTCGATTTCGACTAATGGTGTAAGAAAGTGGAATAATTTTGAAAACAACTAAAGAATAGTTGTTGCATTAGATTCTAAAATGATTTTTTTACATAAACACTTATAGATTTATACTGTACTAGGCTAACTAAGAAACTAAAATATCTCTGTTTACGAGAAAAACTAAAATCTCTTTTACAGAACAAGATAATGCATAAACCAAGAAAGGTCAAACATCTCAGAGAGGTACTCCTCTGAGGATTGTCAATACTGAAAGCAGATTACACGCAGAGAAAAAAATATAGTTCTACATGTATACCATAACTATTTCAACATTTTTTAAAACTATACACCAGCATTCTAAGGTGAATCCATATTACTCCACATACTCTTCAACTGTCTGGTAGTATCTTTAGATATGGAGTTTATTTTATAAAACCTCTTCAAAGAATAAGATAACAATACTGTTTAGAGATCATTAGAGTGACAACAACTATTTTTAAAACAGTTATTGAAAACATTCTTTCAATAATCCCGATCGAAATTCAAATGATACCTGACTAATAAAAGAATCGATAGTCAATAGCTTGAGGAACAACCAATACTATAGTCTTGCCAGGTATTAAATAGTTGAAGAAGTTTTTAAGGAAGATAAACTTACAACAAAATTAAGGATTTTACAACAACGATTTCAATTCCGTGTGATGATACAACAGTAATCTGCCATCATATGTTCATCCTAGCTTTCTTTATATCTATTTTCTATCACTTTTAAATCTTGATTGAAACGTTCTCCTTATTCTTGGATTTTCAGGAAACTTGTTTAAATGACAGTGCAGATAGTGTACTTTTATTATTATAAGACATCCAAGCAAATTAAATGGTTTAAAACTAATTACTCGTAACTAATTACAATAAAAGATTGCCAAGCCGCTACTTCTAAATCATTTATTGTCTTTCATTAAGAGTCTTATTTTTGGTCCATCAAAAATAATAGCTTTTAGATTTTCTGGAAACTTTTTTTAAAGAATAGTTAAAACATACACCAGTTTCATCTAATGCTGTAATGTTCATCCGAAAAAGCTTCCACCATATCTGTGTCCGACAATTAAGATAGTTCTTGATTCATAGAAGATGGTACTTCGTCTGAGTATAGTAGAGGCTGTTTAGCAAACGGCAAATCAGTAAATGTCATTTTCCTTTTATTAATACCATGTGATTTAACAACACAACAATAGCAGTCATCAATGTGGGTTTCCAGTTCTGTTTTAATCATAGGAACACCAAACTTCAAATGACTACATTTAACACTTCCCAAAAATATTCACAACACACTTTACACAGAATCTTTCGAAACCACGGTTATTCAAGGCATCAATCTCCATATTAAAGTAATTGTAATAAGTGTTTTTCACTAAGTCTCTTATAGGTTTTGTAAACTTTTTGACTGTATATTCGCCACAAATGTAAAAAACACATTTTGGTCATTGCGACGAGTTTTTCGTGATGAGCACATAATGTCAAAATCAATTTATTTATAGAAATGTACGTATAAGATTAGCTTAGGTGCCATGAGCAGCCACTCTTTTAGTAGCTCAGTTGGGTCTATTCAAAAACGGATCCCATTGTGATACCCAAGGGGGTAAACAGCTGGGTATTTATCATACGTCCATTGTTTCCAGGCTAAACTAGCCGGATTCCCTGATGAAGGAGTAGATTCTTCTAGGACTCATCCTTGATAACTCATCTAAGCATGATAGGCATGTAATTCCGAGAATGCGTTCCCTCAGATTTATCAGAGCCGGACATTGGTAGAATAGGTGGGACACGGTCTCCTCCTCTTCTTTTCTTCATTGTGTTAGCTCCTACAGTCGTTATTGTACCGTAGGCCCAGTCTTTTAGCATGTATCACAATTATACAGTGTCCTGTAATGAAGGAAACAATATGAAGTAATGAAGGAAAATAGGTTCGTCCTGCTGGCATCATATACGCGCGAAGTAGACCTTGATATAACACAGGAAGACTCCTTGGTCCACCTGCTTTATGCAGACTCATATAGTATCTGCTGTACAGCCATCTTGCATTTAACAAGGAAAATACCAGAAAAGGGTCGATCGAACTCATCATCCATCATCGCACCCCTTTTATCTCATATAAGGGTTATCCTAGAATGTCTCGCTATCTCATTAAGGGATACCCGGCATTCCTCGGTTAACCTAGATGTTGTGAAGACACCAGTTACGATATCACCAGATATTTGATAAAACTTCAGCCAGTTGGATGCACGTTTAATAGCCGTAACTTATAAGATTACAAAATGCACACACGAATTTACTTATGTCAGCCAATATTAAAAAATGAGATCCAAAGCTACACGTAAGAAAAAAATTTGAAAACATTATTGGTGATACCAATGCATACAATGCGGTATCTTAGCACCAAAATATTTGTCTTTATTTGTTGACCTGTGTAATTTTAACAAATTTGTGACCATGCTAACCCATTATTCGTACACCCACTACAATTAAAATGTTTATACCTAATTTAATATTTAATAGATTTGTGAAAAAATTTAACTTTTCGTTTAAAAAATAGTTAAGAATGTAAAATTTTGGATTATGTACATTAGGGTGGGTCAATTTTTTCACGTAAAATCGTATAGCATAAACGCATTCTACGGAAAATTCTAAGAAATTTTCCCCAAGAAACCATAGGTCTAATATCAAATCCTATCTTGGGCATTTCGTATTTTTTTCAATGATATTTCAGAATTATTTTTTTTTTTTAATAGTTTTCATTATTGGATAAAAGACGAAATGCGCAAAATAGGATTTGATTTAAGACCCATGGCTTCTTGATGAAACTTTCTTTGAATTTTCCGTAGATTGCGTTTATGCTATACGATTTTTTACTTTTTGATCGTCCATACAAATCGACCCAGCCTAATGTACGTATATGAAGTTTTATGACTTTTTTGTGGTATCAAGCTTAATGGGTTAATGAGTTTTTTTTTATATAAACATCTATACAAAAAATTGGATTTTTTTCAAAACTCGAAACTTCAAATAAAATACATGAGAACAAAAAAACCTTGGGACCTTTCAAGGTGCAAAATAAGTTCCTCTCTATTTTACATGTTCCTCTACTTTAAATGTAAAAACATTTAAGTTACTAGCAAATGTTTACTGTTTTACAAATTAGGATGGATATTATTATAAATTATGAATGTTGCATACATTATCACAAATACATAAAGTGTACTGATATTATGCAACATTATTCATATTTAATATTAGAGTATTAGACCTGCACCTAAAATAAATTTGTCTTGAAATTAAAATTGTAGCCAATTGAGAAAGGGATTGGTATCTAAATACTGGTTAAAAATATTTCCTTAACAAAATTTTTGCGATATTTTGAAATAAAATTTAAGAATACATAAAAAGACTGACTTCGAAATAAATAGTTTTTGAAAAGATTTTTTTAGTCACTCAATAAAAATGAAGTATTTATTTATATATAAGGACTATCGAAAACGATTCGCAAAATGTCCATCTGTCTTAAAGGTTCGAGAACGATATCAATTACGAATTTTTTTACGAAGATTATTTTTTTTTTAAATTCAATACAATTTCTCGGCTTTATCTTTCGAAAAATTATAGAGATTTATTCTGTTGTTTCAACATTTATATACCGAATAATTTTCGGGAACATTTTTGTTCGAGAATACATTTTTGACTTTTTGGGCAGATGGATTCATAAACAGTTTAAAAATAAACGACAACAATACCAGCTACAATGACAAGCTAATGTAAAAAGTGAAATACATAAAATTTTTTCGAAGTTGTGATACATTTTGATGATTTCGGTGATTTTCAATACCGACTTTACAGTGCTTTGCACAGATGAGCAGAGATGAATATATTTCAAACTCACAAGTTTATATACGAGAGTGGAAAACAAATTATTGATGGAAACAAGAAATAGTCACTCGGTGTAAATCCGGAGAATGGGGCGGAAGAGGGAGCATTTCTTAGCCTAATTCATGGATTTTTGTCATGGAAATTGCAAATGTGGCAGCCATCCTGCGGAAAACTTTCTCATACCTAAGTGATCATTCAAAATTTAAGCCACTGAGCTATGTGAGATGCCTATGACTTCCACAATCTCTCGCGCTTTCAATCTCCGATCGGCCAACACCATATTGTGGTGTTTTTTTTATTGCTTCGGGTGTAGATATCCCATTTTGGGCGTCCAGAACGGTCGACATATTCCGAGCTTGTACACACACAACGAAATTCAGCAAAACCACTTTTTACCATTGAAATTGATGGTGTAGGGTTCCCATAGTATTTATCAAACTTAGCTTTTATTTGAGTGATAGTTGTTTTCCGCAAAAAATAATGCCTAATAAGCGATGAAGTCCATTTTTTCCAATTTCTCCTCAATTCACGAGGTAGTCTGCTAACACAAACACAAACTAAATGACGCAGCTTGTTAAAATTTTTATTGAAGGTAACTAACAGATGCCTGCTGACAGCATAATGTGTTGCCCTCTCAGTTAAGGGCCGGGAAATTCAAAAGGTCTCGGACTTATTAACCCACTCTCGTATTTTCATTAACCACTAGTGCTGGCGGAATTTTTAAAAATCATTTTAAAATATTTGCATTAAACGAAGAGCAGGATTAATGTAACTGTATGAAAACTGTGAAATATATTCGCATGTATATAACATTAAGTATTTAGTAATCGTAATAGCTACACGTTCATGCCTACATAAGTTTAATAAGTATTTGTAATTTGAAAACAAAGACCAATTAGTTATTTAATCAAGATTAATTAATAACATGATTAAAATAGCAATTTCTAATTAGTTGCTACATTCAAATATATGACTAATAGTACGATGAATTGCAATTGCAATAAAGTTTAATTATACTTGTAAATGAGGCATGAATGTCATATTAAAAAGGCCAAAGTTGTTTCTTTTCATTTTTTTTCAATTCTGTTTTCATGAATTTTATAAATACTATTTATAAAATTTAAATTATATTAATATTTATGTGTATAACATATATTATTTCTGTCGAAACTTTAAAATAAATTGAGCACGTAAACAATTTAAGTAAATGTTAAGAATTTATTTGTTTCTTCAGTGGCTAATGATATATATATATGGGGCATTTCACGTCAAGTGAACCAACTTTTGAAATCGATGTCTTCCGATCGGGATGAAATTTGCACCAATGTTAGTTCCATTGGATAGTAATTCGGACACAATTTTTCAACAAGATCGGTCAAGAACTCTCTGAGTTATAGGAGGTCAAAATTTGACATTTTGGCCAAACAGGTGTTTTTTCTTATCCATATAACTTATTACCTATTGTTCTTAGCAAAATGTGTCCCAAATAGTTTAGATAGCTATTTATGCGATCTTTGGAAAAAAAAAATTAAAAAAATTAAATAAAATATTTTTGACTTTTTTTTTAAAAAATCAAAAACATTTTTGACTTTTTTTTCAAAATGGGCCCTTTTTATTTTTTTTTTTTTATTTTTTTTAAGAAAGCTTAGGTCTTTTCCTAAGCGACCTATATGGTCGCTTAGTGGGATGCGAGTGGGATATCTATCAAAAAAAATATTTTGTAACTCAAGATATGAAATTTTTTGACTTTTTTTGCAAAATCAAAAACTTTGTTGACTTTTTTTAAAAAAATGGACCCATTTTTTAATTTTTTTTTTTGCTCAGAAGAAAGCTTATGTGTTTTCCTTTAACACCTTTTTTGTCGCTTAGTGGGATGCGAGTGGGATATCTATCAAAAAAAATGTTTTGTAACTCAAGACATAAAATTTTTTACTTTTTTTTTGCAAAATCAAAAACTTTTTTGACGTTTTTTTTCCAAAATGGACCCTTTTTTTAATTATTTTTTTTTCTCAAAAGAAAGCTTAGGTCTTTTCCTTTAAAACCTTTTTGGTCGCTTAGTGGGATTCGAGTGGGATAACTATAAAAATAAATGTTTTGTAACTCAAGACAAAGGTTTTTAAATTGATTTTTTTCATATTTTCATATTTCAAACCTTAAAAAAAAACCACTACAACTGACCGATAATAGCCACTGGAGGGGTGCAATGTGAGGCCGACCGCTATTAATTTTCCGCCCCCAAAATTTGTCTGAGTTTTGCATCTTGCGCCTTTTTTATTCAATCCTATAGGTAGTTTTCAGCGCAATAATTTATATTCGTGAGCGATTTTTGGAAGTGGACCTTATATGGGAGCTATGTCAAATTATGAACCGATCATCATGAAATTAGGTGGTGTTATTAATGTCTATATGAAAGTTATTTATGTTGCATTTTATGTGTATACCAACATTTTTAGGAGATTTATGCTCGTTAAAGTGATTATCGGAAGCAGGCCTTATATGGGAGCTATGACTAATTATGGACGGATTATAATAAAATTTGGTGACATGAATTCTGTATATATAAAACTTATTTGGAGAAAAACTTGTGTAGATACCTATATAAATTAAACATTTGTGACCGATAAAGTCAACTTTCAGGAGGACATTTGTATGGGGGCTAGGTGAAATAATGGACCGATTTCAGCCAGTTTTAATAGGCTTGGTCCTTGGGCCGAACAAATTATATGTACCAAATTTTATCGAAATATCTTCAAAATTGCGACCTGTACTCCGCGCACAAGGTTTACATGGACAACCAGCCAGCCAGACGGACGGACAGACATCGTTTAGTCGACTCAGAAAGCGATTCTGAGTCGATCGGTATACTTTAAGGTGGGTGTTAGACTAATATTTTTGGGTATTACAAACATCTGCAAAAATTTAATATACCCTCGCCACTATGGTGGTGTAGGGTATAAAAAGTGATTTTTATTCCTGAGGTTAACATATTATGGGTATTACAGTATCGAGGCTATGAAATTTTAGTTAGGTTGTTACATACCATCGGAAAGGCTAATGTGTCTAGTTTCTCCGCGTAAGTTTAATTTTTAAGGTTTACACACAAATATGAAAAAAATCTAAATAGTGCATATCCTAAAAATTTAAAAACCTTTGTCTTGAGTTACAAAATATTTATTTTGATAGATATCCCACTCGCATCCCACTAAGCGACCAAAAAGGTTTTAAAGGAAAAGACCTAAGCTTTCTTTTGAGAAAAAAAAAAATAATTAAAAAAAGGGTCCATTTTGGAAAAAAAAGTCAAAAAAGTTTTTGATTTTGCAAAAAAAAAGTAAAAAATTTTATGTCTTGAGTTACAAAACATTTTTTTGATAGATATCCCACTCGCATCCCACTAAGCGAAAAAAAAGGTGTTAAAGGAAAACACATAAGCTTTCTTCTGAGCAAAAAAAAAAAAAATTAAAAAATGGGTGCAGTTTTTTAAAAAAAGTCAAAAAAGTTTTTGATTTTGCAAAAAAAGTCAAAAAATTTCATATCTTGAGTTACAAAATATTTTTTTTGATAGATATCCCACTCGCATCCCACTAAGCGACCATATAGGTCGCTTAGGAAAAGACCTAAACTTTCTTAAAAAAAATAAAAAAAAAAAATAAAAAGGGCCCATTTTGAAAAAAAGTCAAAAATGTTTTTGATTTTTTTAAAAAAAAGTCAAAAATATTTTATTTAATTTTTTAATTTTTTTTTTCCAAAGATCGCATAAATAGCTATCTAACTTATTTGGGACACATTTTGCTAAGAACAATAGGTAATAAGTTATATGGATAAGAAAAAACACCTGTTTGGCCAAAATGTCAAATTTTGACCTCCTATAACTCAGAGAGTTCTTGACCGATCTTGTTGAAAAATTGTGTCCGAATTACTATCCAATAGAACTAACATTGGTGCAAATTTCATCCCGATCGATTTCAAAAGTTGGTTCACTTGACGTGAAATGCCCCATATATATACAATTTATGTATTTGTTTCCCTTGATATTGTCACACAACTGACTTAATTAACTTTAATTTACCATATCGCCATTAAACAAATATAAAAATATTTGAGTGCAATAAACTAGTTACAATTAATTTACTTATCAATAATTAAAATTCATTAAAATTTGTTATAACAAATTTTATTACACAAGACAAAGACCATTAAATGAAACTATGTACGTTTAATATTTAAACCAAATGAAATTTTAAAACAATTAAATTTTATATTTATTACTTACTTACATTCAGGCAAACAAACAAACAAATAAACAAACCAGCCAACCAACCAACCAACAAGCAAACAGTTACAGCGATAATAATATTAATAAATATTAATATTTATATTTTCTTTTGATTGTATTTGTTTTATTATTCTATTTATTTAACTTGGCATTTAAGTCAATAATTTTCAAAGCAGCAAATGACTTTATTTACATTAAATAAAAAAATATATAGTAAAAGAAAAAAAATGAAAAAGCTCATAGTCAAGTCATGTCATGTCGTATCAAGTCAAGTCAATGCAATTGTTTACATTAATCCAGTATGAATATGTATGGATGTGTATAATGACACATACATATGTATATGCACATTAGACCGGTCCTTAAAAATAGATTTTATTTAGATGGGTCTTATTTTCTTTAAAATGTTTAAAAACATTGTTTCAAAAGCTATTTTTTTAAGAAATCTCAAAAGGTACTATTGCAAGCATAGAAAAAAATATAGTTGTACATATTAGATGGAACTATTTCAACATGATTACAAGTTTTTTAACAATATTATGGTCACTGTAATTATATAAATGATTGCTGTTACCATAATATGATAAAGTGTATACTTACTAAAAGTATGTATATGTTTGTGGCAACCATTTTTATAATGAAATATTCAACATTATTCTACAACAAATTCAGATATAATGATTTATCATGAACATGATTGCCACAATCATATATTTATGTTCTACAATCATATACATATAATCTTGTAGATGTTATCTTTAACCGCAATCATATATGTAATTACAGTGACCATTATTTTGGTAAGAAACTTTTAACAGAAAATTTAGCAGTTTTTGGTTTAGTTACATAAGATCTAAATAAGACTCATCCAAACCAAAGCTATTCTTTAAGAGCAGGTCTAAGGTATATGTGGATATGTATGTATGTATGTATATGTGGATAAACACAAACTGTCATATGAGTAGAAGTATTATGTACGTACTTACGTATGTACGTTAACTTATAATCAAATTTGTAGTGTCATGAAGTCAACACATGTTTACCAGTCCACATATAATATGAAAACTTTTATAAGGATACCAAATAACACCGCTAACATTGACAATGTGTTACATATTAAGGTGTACAAGAAAAGCAAACAATGTTCCCCACTCAAATGAATATGGATACTTTTATTTTCAGGGTCAGAATATTTTAATTTTTACTTAGAACAGGAATAAACACAAATACTTATAAAAATAGATTTCAATAAGCAGTATGGCGGAACATAAATAGTTAAAAGCCAGATAGATATTCTGCTCACTAATAGTATAGAAGTCTAAATTGGTGAAAGCGTTATGATGTATTAGAAATTAGAAATAAACAAATTTATTTTTCAAAATTCTTTTTCAAAATTTAAAAAGTAATAATTTTTTTTCAAAATTGTTTTCAAAAATTTTTTTTTCTAGTGAAAAAAAATTTACGACAAAAAAATTTGTTTGTAAAAAAAAAAATTAATGACTTAGTAATCCAGATATAGATAAAAAATAGGCCAAAAATCTATGTTGGCCCGGTTTTTTCCTTATATCTCAGCCATTTGTGGGCCGATTTTCTCGATTTTAAATAGAGAGCGAGCCGGAAGAATTCCCGATATATTGATGTATGAATCAAGTTTGTAAGTAATTTGGGGTCTTCAGAAAATTGATTTCAGACGGACATGGCTTAATCGAGTCCACTATCTATAAGGATCCAGAATATATATACTTTATAGGGTCGGAAAATTATATTGTGGAAATTACAAACGGAATGACAGACTTATATATACTCTTCTCACGAAGGCGAAGGGTATAAAAATCTGTTAAAAATTATAGAAGTTATAAAACTTTATTAAAGAGCTTATCATTAGCAGAGGATTTTCATGCTTTTATAAATAAAACAAGTAAGAAAGTATGGTCGGTCAAGCCTGACCATATAATACCCTATATTCATGAGCAATTTTGGGAAGTGGGCCTTATATGGGAGCTATGACCAATTATGGACCGATCACCATGAAATAAAGTGATGTGATTAATGTCTATATTGAATTCCGTTTATATAAAACTTATTTGGAGAAAAATTTAAACATATATGACCGATAAAGTCCTATTTCGGAAGGACATTTGTATGGGGGCTATGTAAAATAATGAACCGATTTCAGCCAGTTTTAGTAGGCTTGGTCCTTGGACAGAAAAAATTATATGTACCAAATTTTATCGCACAAGGTTTACATGGACAGCCAGCCAACCAGACAGACGTATGGACATTAATCGACTCAGAAAGTGATTCTGAGTCGATCGGTTATAAACATCTTCACAAATCCAATATACCCTCCCCACTATGGTGGTGTAGGGTATAATTGTGCACCTAAAACAGGCAAGATATTTGTTAAACAAAACATTTAATAACGCGAAAAACAACCAAAACAAGATAGATCAATTCTCGTTCTGGTTTGTGGTTTTCATATTCTAAAGAAAATATGAAACAAATCTGAAAACACAAACAAAGCTAGATGTCTATTTTTTTGGTGTTAAATGAGTTTAAAAACTGCTAGCAGTATAAATACCAAATTGTTAGCGCTGCCTAAAACACATTCAATAAAATTTCTGTTATGTGTGTGTTTTTTTTTTAACACAGTATAATTAACTTAATGTTAAAATAATTTTCTAATATCAAAAGCTTTCATAATTCTTACAAGGATAGATTTTGAAATCAATATTTCAATCAATGTCATCATATTTACAGTTCACACTGTATGTATGTAAATGCGAATATCACAATACACATTACTCAGCGGGAAAAAGATGCGGAAAAAGGCCTTCCTAAAGGCCTTATTTTACAGACATAAGAATACTCAGCCGCATTGCAAGATCGTTTAAATAGGAACCTAAGCCTTTAAATAATCGCTTCTGTTAGACAGCATTTCAGAAAGTCTTCCGTTGAAGAACTGTAAGGAAAACTGCCCTGTAATGCCTCACACAATGTCTATATAGGAACTTCTTTTAAAAAGCCTGAAAATAAAAGCCTAATTTAAGGTCAGGTTAGAACCTAAAGATTGGACCATAAAGTATCATGTGTGTAGTTTTGTATATAAGGTACCACTTCACTTATAAAATGTTGTACTTTAAAAGTAAAGAGTGCAAAACTAATTTTATTATTGTATAATTTTTTCCAAGTTTTAGCTTTTATTTTGAAACATTTGTAAAGGGTTGTCCAACAAGAGGTGTTATTTTGAATCACCCGTTATTTCGGTAGCTGTCACCTTTGAAACTTTTATTCTGTGACATTTGATAAGTAGAAACTACGCCATTACTAAAAATGGAACGATGCACGCTTCAGCAATGCATTGAAATTATTTAAATTCACTACAAAAATGGTGAAAAGCTTGCAGTCACAGTTCGCAAATCTAAAGCATTTTTGGTTCATCGTGAACTACCTTGTCGGACCGCAATACAGAAATTGGTGGAAAAATTCGAGTTGTTGGAACAAGTTAGTAATGTGAAGAATAAAACCCGTGCACGTCGCTCAAGGACAACTGAGAATATTGCAGCTATAGCCCAAAAGTGTTGAAGAAAACTCAGGTTTGTTCATTCTACGTCGTTCTTTGGAATTGGGCATTCCACAAACGTCATTACACCATTTTTTGGATGATATTGATATGGACAACGTTTACTTTAAACAAGACGGTACTCTTTTACGGGAAAAGTTGCCGGACCGTGTTATGTCTCGAAGAGGTGTTAACAATTGGCCACCTAGATCTTGTGATTTAACACTTTGCGACTTCTTGCTTTGGAGCCACGTGAAAGATAAAGTCTACGCCAACAGCTTACAGAACCATATCCTTTTCATGAAATTGTTCATAACCTATCATTGAGGTCTTGAGTCGACGCTGGCAAGACCTCAAAGATAGAATTCGTGAGGCTATCAAGGACAGCCACTTTGCGATTTGGTTATGGAAAATTTCATGAAAAGGATTTGGTCCTATAAGCGTGGTCGTCGTGGCCATTTGGCTGATGATGTTTTTGATTATTAACGGCATATCTTCCTCTTATTATGAAATAAACATCCGATCATTTATCTCAAAAATTACATTTATCTTTGATTACCAAAATAACACCTCTTGTTGGAAAACCCTGTATAATATAAGTTTATTAAAAATATTGACCATTGTTAGCTATGACATCCTTCCATCTTTCTTATTTATCTTTTGATGCCAAGAACGAACGGATACTCTGTTCTGAAGAGAAGCGTATCCCAGAGAGAGCGTTCTGCATCGACTGAAAGTAGTCGAAACATATATATAGTAAACTAAAGAAAGAGGAAAGAGCTCTTAGGTCTGGACAAGGTCTGAACTATAAGAGGGTGTGGAAAAATTTTCAACCACTTATTTCTATGTAGTTTTTAACAGGTACTGCAACATGTTGCCTAGCGCTGTCATGATGGAATATTACGTATATTCTGGGCCAATGCCCACTTCAAACGAATCAGTTGCATTCGGAACAGGTTCCTGGCCAGATTTCAACAGCTTATAATAGATAGAACCCATGTGCTTCCACCACATACAGATTATAACGTTATCGAAATGTATATTTGGCTTTGGTGTCGATTCGGCTAGATGGCTGGGCTTCATATATAATGTTTTACGCTTTGGGTTATCGTCATGGATCCATTTTTAATCGCAAGTAATGATTCGGTGGAAAAATGATTTTCTTTTATAGTATTCAAGAAGCATGTCAGACATATAATATCGTATTTCAAGGACAGTCAGCTTCAATTCGTATTGATCCCATTGTACCTGCTTTTAGATGAATCCTGCTGATTGAAAATGTTTTGAAATTGCTTGTTGAGTAACTGCCAATGATTTTGCAAGCTTTTGTTGAGTTTGACAACCATCTTCGTGAAGCATTGCCTCCAATTTTCGGTCTTCAAACCTTTTTTGCTGGCCTGGGCGATATTTGAAGATCTTTGTCAAAATCACCACTTCTAAAAAGCGCTAACCATTTCTCGCACATTGAAACAGGTGGAACACATTCACCATAAGATTCGGTGAGCAATCGGTGTGCTTTAGTGTTACTTTTTTATAAAGTAAAGAAGTACAGCAAAAAAGTGTAAACATTTTTTTTAGAAGGCCTATAATGAGAAGACCTAGCATTTTTTCCCGCTGAGTATGTACAGTGTTGGAAAAAATAATAGAAACGAAAGCATTTTTTTTCCAATTTTGTAAGTATATTAGTCAAGTTTAGTTTTGTTAAAAAAAATTTATATGCAGTTTTGTTTATTAGACATACAGCATAAGAAAAAACATAATCAATCTTCTTTTCATTAATATTTTTATACAATATATGACTAACAATGTAAAGAGTCAATATTTTTGCTGGAAAAAATAATAGAAACGCGTAAAAAGATTAAATTTTTAGAGGCACATCTTTTTATTTTTTGTTAAAAAATTGTTTTATTTTAATACTTAGAGGCTCTACCTTTGTTTTTCATAACTTCATTGCATCTGCGAGTAATGGAATCAACCAATTTTTTTGAAAAAGTCCTTGTCAATGGAAAACCACTCTTCCTGGTTTTTTTCCCACAATTAGTCCTTATTTTTCCGACTGATGCCCTCCAGCTTCCTCTGGAGCACTCTCCAAAGGTGTTCTATTGGTTTAAGGTCCGGTGACTGTGAAGGCCATAGCATAAGAGGTTCTTTGTTGACAGCAGACCAATCCTTTGCCAATTTTGAAAAGTGGTTCGGATCACTGTCCAGCTGAAACTCCCATCTCAAGGACATCTCTTCCTCAGCAAATGGAAGGATTATGCTTTGCAATATATTTACGTAGTCCGGGGCGCATATTTTGTTCTTTATCCAAAATATTGAACAGACACCAGAAGAAGAGAAACACGCCCATATCATGATTGATCCACCGTCGTATTTTACGGTCTTCTTGGTGTATTTTGGATCATATGCCTTATTGTGTGGGTGCCTAAGATAATGTTTCCCATGGGATCCAAACAAATTTATCTATGTTTCGTCTGACCACAGCTCAAGAAGACCGTCAAACACAGCGGTGGATCCATCATGATATGGGGGTGTTTCTCTTCTTCTGGTGTCTGTTCAATATTTTGGATAAAGAACAAAATATGCGCCCCGGACTACGTAAATATATTGCAAAGCATAATCCTTCCATTTGCTGAGGAAGAGATGTCCTTGAGATGGGAGTTGCAGCAGGACAATGATCCGAAGTACTCCTCCAAATTGACAAAGGACTGGTTTGCTGTCAACAAAGTACCTCTTATGGAATAGCCTTCGCAGTCACCGGACCTTAACCCAATAAAACACCTTTGGGGAGTGCTCAAGAGGAAGCTGGAGGGCATCAGTCGGATAAATAAGGACTAATTGTGGGAAAAAAACCAGGAAGAGTGGTTTTCCATTGACAAGGACTTTTTAAAAAAAAATTGGTTGATTCCATGACTCGCAGATGCAATGAAGTTGTGAAAAACAAAGGTAGAGCCTTAAATATTAAAATAAAATAATTTTTTAACAAAAAATAAAAAGATGTGCCTCTAAAAATTGAATTCGTTTACTCGTTTCTATTATTTTTTCCAGCTAAAATATTGACTCTTTACATTGTTAGTCATATAGTGTATTAAAATATTAATGAAAAGAGGAATGATTATGTTTTTTCTTATGTTGTATGTCTGATAAACAAAACTGCATATACATTTTTTTTAACAAAACTAAACTTGACTAATATACTTACAAAATTGGAAAAAAAATCTATCGTTTCTATTATTTTTTCCAACACTGTATATGTTATTTGTTTGTTAGTTTATTTGTTTTACAATCATAATAACAGCCAGAATAACAAAAACAAGAACAACAACAACAACAAAAATAATAACATCAACAACATTAACATCGACAACTCATTATGGACATTATTCACAAAGTACAGATAGACTTTGTTTGTGTGTAGTATGTATAATGACGTTATTAATGACAACAAGTGGCGTCTTTATGTCACAAACATACACATTATCATGTATATTATCGTAGATTATATAATCCACCTACACACACAAGTTTCATATTCTAGTAGATATTGATTTTTATAGGAGCAATTTCATGTTAGAATTTAAAATGGTTTTCTTTTTTTTTAATTAAATTATAAAAATTTGCTAAATATTTAAGGCAATGTTAGGGTTTTAATTGTAAAATTTTAAATATTATTAAATTTTTAGTGTAAATTTATGGAATTATTTGTACAATTATGAAATGCCTTTTCCAAGTTTGCCACCATTTAGGTGTAATAATATGTTTGATGTTTCCTTAGAGTATGTTATAATTTGTTTTAGATTTTATAGCTATTTGCATTTGTCAACTACCTATTGATATTAGTATAAAATCTTTCATTAATACGAGTACCTAAGTTTTGTGTGTTTGACTTGTGTGGTTGTGCTGGTTGAGTGTTTAGAAATTTGACAAACACCACATTAGCGCATTAGTAAAAGCTTACTAAACAACCAAACGTCAAGCATCAAACAATCACCATGTGAAGCCGGTGTTATAATTCTCTGAAGATGCAAATTCATTGATTGTGTGGCATTTTGTATTGTTTGTATATTGAATATTGGATAAGATCCCACATATTAGGAAATGCTTAGCGTGTTATTTGAACATAATTTTGTAATGATGCGGTAGTATATTGTAATTTATTAATTTTTTTTGGAACTTATAAGGCCTTATTCATAAATAAATTTTTAAGTTTCTTAATGGTTTACAAAACAAATAAAAATTGATTATCATTAAGGGGGTTTAAATCGAACTCTTTACCATATTCCTGTTTTCCTTTCATACATAATGATGCCCCGATGTACTAGAAGATAGTGTCATGGACTATCAATACAAGGCTTGTGGGTTCGATTCTCGGTAGAGGTTCTGGAAGTTTTTGCAGACAAGAAAAACGCTTCCCAGTTTGTGTTTGTTAAAAAAAAAACTAATTACTATATGAGGCATTTCATGTCTAGAGAACCAACTTTTGAAATCGATGTCTTCCGATTGGGATGAAATGTTCACCATGTTTTAACACAAAAATTGTATGTCTTGAGTTAAAAAATATTTATTTTGATAGATATCCAACTCGCATTCCACTAAGCGACCAAAAAGCTCTTAAAGGAATGGACCTAAGCTTTCTTTTGAGTAAAAACAATTTAAAAAAAGGCCCATTTTAGAAAAAAATACGATTTCGCAAAAAAAAAAAAAATCTCAAAAATTGTTTGACTTGAGTCACAAAATATATATTTTGATAGATATGATACTCGCATCCTACTAAGCATACCATCTTAAAGGAACGGACCTAGGCTTTCTTTTGAGAAAAAAAGTAAAAAAGGTATCTTTTTGGAAGAAAAATCGATTGTGCAATAATTGTATGTCTTGAGTTACAAAACAGTTATTTTGATAAATATCCCACTCGAATCCCACTAAGCGGCAAAAAACCTCTTAAAGGAATGAACCTAAGCTTTATTTTGAGCAAAAAAAAAAAAAAAATTAAAAAAGGGCCCATTTTGGAATAAAAGTCATCCAATTTTTTGATTTTGCAAAAAAAGTAAAAAATTGCATGCTTTGAGTTAGTTACTCGCATCCCATTAAGATACCAAATATGTCTTCAGGGAAAATATCTAAGCTTTTTTTTAAAAAAAAAACAAAAAGTTTTTGATTTCGGAAAAAAAATAATTTTTTTTTTTTTTATTTTTTTCTCCAAAAAAAAAAAAAAACCAAAAAGTTTTTGATTTTGGAAATAAGATTACAACAATTTTTTATTTTTAATTTTTTTCCCGAAAGATTGATGAAATAGCTATCTAAACTATTTGAGACACATTTTGCTAAGAACAATACGTAATAACTTACATGGATGAGAATAAACACCTGATTTGCCAAATTTTGACCCCCTCTAACTCAGAAAGTTCTCTACCGATCATGTTAAAAAATTGTGTCTGAATTACTATTAAATAGAACTAACCATGGTGCAAATTTCATCGCAATTGGAAGACATCGATTTCAAAAGTTGGTTGGTTCACTTGACATGAAATGCCCCATATGTATGTATGTACTTTTACATACACTACGTATGATTTATATTTAATATGTTGGAAATAAATATTTATTTGAAAGCTTATAGGGTAAAGTATTTTTGAGATTTTTTTCAGGAAGAGGAAAATCGTTTTTTTTTTGTCCTTTTTTTGAGTTTTCTTCATAACTTTATCAAAACCCACGATTTTCTTTACTTTTGAGAAAACATTTTATAACATTTTTGAGTGCAAAATATAAGGACTGAGATCGAAAAATTCTTAACACACGTTTTTCATTAAAACTTTTAACCCAAGTATTATTTGATTTTTTTTATCAAGTTAACTTTTCTAAAGCATGCCAGTTATTATGTTTAATATCAATTATGTTCATTTGATGTTAATCTGATCAAAATTAATTACCAGAAAAAAGTGCGTACTAAAATTATTAAATATTTTCAACAAAACCCAACTTGGTTCACAAATAGTTGGCTAAACAATCAAAGATCTGCTGTCAAACTGTTTCCAATGTTATTCAACAGTACCGGGAGAACTTGTCCACATGATGTTTCTAAAGCCAAAAAATAGAAAACATTTTCAAAAGAGCTGCCGACACCTACGGTAGGAAAGCTGCCCGATTAGGTCAGTACTCGGAATATTTGTTACGAAAAGTTAAAGCCAATGCAGGTTTAAAAACATACAAGGCTCAAAAAGTTTCTGACAGGAACTCTGCTAAAAATTTAGAGGCCAAAGACAGAGCACGGAAACTGAAATCAAATTTTATACAAAAAATATACCTGCTGCATAATGGATGAAGAAATGTACGTATGGAATCAATTTTTTTATGTTGCTCGAGGAAATGTTGAAGAAAACTTTAGGACCCAATAGCAGACAAAATTTCCCAAAAAGATCTTGGTTTGGCAAGTAATATGCAGTTGCTGCAAAAAATCCAAATATTTGTTACAAAGGACTCTATAAATACCAAAATTTACATCAAGGAATGTTTACAAAAAATAATGTTTCCATTCATAAATCTTCTTAATATATGCACTTATTTTTGGCCTGATGGAATGGTACAAGAACAATAATGTGGCAATTGTACCAAGAGAGGTAATTCCTCCAAACTGCCTGGAGCTGAGTACAGTGGAGATATATTGGGCTCTTGTTAAAAGAGAAATGAAGAGCACAAAAAAGGTGTCCAAAAGTGTGGTAGATTTTAGACGGAGGTTGACAACCTGTTCGCACAAAGTGACATAAAGCACTATAAAAACCATAATGGAAGGGTTTTCGAAAAAGGTTCAAAATTTCATCATTAGTGATTAGAATTATAAAAATAACTTTTTTTTTGTAAATTGTAACAATAATTTCAATCAAATAAAAAAAGACTCAAAACTGTATGTTTAGTGGTTTCATTTTTATCAACATATTACAAATTTTTCGATCTCAGTCCTTTTAAAAATAAATTATATGTAATTCTTTATTATACTTCAAAAAATGCATGCAAATCACACACCTTGTAAAAAATTCTCTACTATGTTATGAAAATCAAAAACAGCCTACTATGCACTTCTCATTTTTTCATGTAACCTGTATTGTATGTTTCTCTCCGGTTTGTTGTTGTTCTTGACAGTTGCATGTGCGAATATTTAAAGTAAGCTTAAGTTAACTTGTATTAACCTAACATTCAACTAATTTGATGACGTTGTGCGGGTTCGTAAGATGCAATTGTTACGTTCCTAGACTCCATGGTGCAGATTTTTCATTAAAAAATTAATTTAAAAAAATATATATATTTTTTTTTTACTAAAAAATTGATTTTTACTAAAAATAGATTTCTTACTATAAAATTTAAAAAAATTAATTTTTTATTAAAAAAAGATTTTTTACTATATTTTTCAAAATAAAAATTTATTTTTCACTATAAAATTAACTTTCTTATTTACTAATCTTATTTACAATTAATCGGGATTCTTCTTTAATCGGGCAAATAATTAATCGGGACTTAGATTTAATCGGTTAATAATTATTTAAGTTTAAATTATTCGATTAACCGAATAATTTATATTTTAAATAGAAAATCGATATATAATGAAAAATAAATTTTTCAGTAAAAAATTACTTTTTTAGCAAAAAATTACTTTAGTAAAAAAATTACTTTTATTAGTAAAAAATAATTTTTTTAGTAAAAAATAATTTTTTTAATAAAAAATAACTTTTTTAGTAAAAAATTATTTTTTAGTAAAAAATTATTTTTTAGTAAAAATTTACTTTTTTAGTAAAAATTTACTTTTTGGTAAAAAATTACTTTTTTAGTAAAAAATTACTTTTTTAGTAAAAAATTACTTTTATAGTAAAAAATAACTTTTTTAGTAAAAAATAACTTTTTTAGTAAAAAATAACTTTTTTAGTAAAAAATAACTTTTTTAGTAAAAAATAACTTTTTTAGTAAAAAATAACTTTTTTAGTAAAAAATAACTTTTTTAGTAAAAATTAATTTTTTAAAAAAAATAATTTTTTTAGTAAAAAATTATTTTGTAGTAAAAAATTACTTTTTTAGTAAAAATTTACTTTTTTAGCAAAAATTTACTTTTTTAGTAAAAAATTACTTTTTTAGTAAAAAATTACTTTTTTAGTAAAAAATTACTTTTTTAGTAAAAAATTACTTTTTTAGCAAAAATTTACTTTTTTAGTAAAAAATTACTTTTTTAGTAAAAAATTTAATTTTTAGTAAAAATTTCATTTTTATTAAAAATTTCATTTTTTACTAAAAAAATTTTTTTTTGTTACAAAATAAATTTTTGTTAAAAAAAAAATTTTTGTTAAAAATTATTTTTTTTTTACATGAAAATTCTCTGCCATGGAGTCTATGAACCTAACAATTGCAGATTTATGTACGCGCATCAGGTCATCAAATTTGTTGAATGTTAGGTTAATACAAGTTTACTTAAGCTCACTTTAAATATTCGCACATGCAACTGACCAATCAACAATAAGCAAAAGTGAAACATATACAAAACAGGGTACATGAAAAAATGAGAAGTGCATAGTAAGCAGTCTGTGATTTGAACAATATAGTAGAGAATTTTTTACAAGGTGTGTGAATTGCATGCATTATTTTAAAGTATAATAAAGAATTAGATGTAATGTTTTATATATCAATGGAAAGATAATGAAATGTAGTTTTTAAAACTTTTAATATTTTGGCAACTTCTTAATAGTTTTCAGATGCTAACGAATAAAATGTAAAATAAATATTTTTGAGAGAAATAACTATTCTAGAGTTGGGTTGTTCATGAACGAACAAGTTCAATTGAACAATGTGAAGGGGTTCAGTCTTATTGTTCTTTTTGTTCGCTTTACATTTCTGTATTACATTATTAAAAATGTTTCCATCATTATTAAACAAATTTGTTTCCAAAAGCAGTTGTCATCTATCTGTAAATACATTCACCGAGAAATTATTCAATAACTTAGTTCAGCCAAACACCGCAGACTAAAAATTAACTACTGAACAAAAAGAACAAACTTATTCATTTATTTGTTCTGAACAAAAATGAACAATCAGTAAAAAGAACGATTTTGCTTAACTCTAAACTGTTCCGATGTCGGAAACATTTTCATTTCATAATTTTTTAGTTTCGACTTTCAATGACTCATCATCGATCTGCGATGACGTTCAAACGTTAAATGAATGTTTGATATGGCGGGCCTCCCTAAGCCTGAAGCAAAATAGTACTTTATTGTTTACGCTATAATGTTCAGTAGCTATATGAAAATAAATGACAGATATGTACCCTTCAGAATGACATATAAGTTATTAAAAACATAAACCGCGTTCAAATGATACGCTATCTATTGTTAATCCCGCATTTTTAAGTCAAACCAATACGGAGAACAATTTACAATTTAGACAATTTTAGCATCGGAATCCAAAAAGTATAATTCAGTGGCCAGCTTAGGGTACATAAATAATTGCCAATGACTTTGGAATTACACCACACAGGTATAAATAAAATTGGATTCTTTCCCTAGCTCAAACCGAACTGTTTTATGCAGATTTTCTAGGAGAATACGAATTTAATTAAGAAGTTATATGGTTAAGATTAGGTAGTTCATAGAAATTAAAAAACAAACACCAAACAACACACTGTGGGCCCAATTTCAAAATAAACGAATAATAATCTGAAGCTTCGAAACTTCAATTTGTATTAAAATTAAGTGTATGTGAAAATTATTGAGTGTAATGCAAGATTTCGGAAAATTTAAATTACATAAACCGGGTTTAGTTCTTATGTGTGGATGTTGGAAGTTTTTACAGAATTTTACAGTGAATATGTTCTGATATGATAATCTGTAACTCCTCCTACAAATCTGATTACAAATAAACAAAAACTAATAATTATCTTCTAAATTTCTGGTTCACTTAAATTCCTCTAATGAAAATACTATTCTGGATGATTCATTCTTTGCTGTTTTGTGGTTTAGAAATTGTAGGAAAATGTAGCTTCAGAAGAAGAGAGTCTGATTTTCATTATATTATTTTTATTTAAGTATTTTATCTGTAGATATGACCTTTGTTCTATTGTAAGAAATAATACATTATTTAAAGCAAAATTATTATGAAGAATTCCATTTATTTATAAACCATTTTATTTGGTTTTTATTGAAAAAAAAAAAAAATAATTTCGTTTGAGGTAAAAGTGGTTTTATTGTATAAACAAATTGATTTTGTTTATTGTATTGTTAATGTTCAGTCCAAAGGTGAATGACCTGCTTATGAACAATGATTTTTTTTAATTAAATATATAATTTGTAAAACTATTTGTTATCACACTAATGATTATGATAAATGTTTAATGTTTTTTCTTAGTATTTTTTATAAAACATAGATTAAAAAATAAACAATAAAATTGCCACAACCATTTGCCCCAAGGGCTTATGACCTTATTGTCATGATTTTTTTGTTTAAGTAAATAAATATTTTGCATAACCATTTAGATATTTCTAATCACATGACAAAGTTCGGCTGATTGTGGTGAGTTATTTTTTTTTTCTTTTAAAGTTTAATAAATTAAAAAATAAACAATAAAATATATTTAAACTGTGATATTTGTTCAATATTTAACACCAGAACAAATTTTTAGCTAATTATAAATAAATATCCGTATGATTGTTTTAAAATCATTCAATTGAAACTGGAAGTTTGATATAAACTGAAATATTTCTAAGCCATATCAGATAACATCAAAATTTATTAATGTTGTTTAGTAAGTATTTTATGAAAGTGAAAACAAACTATGTCTATAAATAGTCACAAGAATAGTATGTCTTTGAGGAAGAAGTTTTGGTGAACGTATAAAAGCGTTAAGTTTCCATTTCGGCTACCGGATATACTTAGTTCTACGAACCAAAGAGATTTTATATTGCAAAGCAAGTTTATGTTTTTTAAGCGGAACATTTTCATAAAGGACATATGATATTTACCGCAGTTGAATTGTGTATATATCAAATCAAAAAATCTTGATTCTAAATCCATTTCGGTCTAAAAATATATTTTCATGAAAGTGTTAGAAAACGTATAACTTTATAAATTTAACAAAAGTGTTGATATATGTAGAATTGTTCATAAATTTAAAACTGTACAAAGAACAACTTCAATTTTGACTACATTTTAAGGATATACATTTAATTTCTTTCCATAGGTCAAAGGTCATATATATATAATAAAATTCAATGGATTACAGCTCAAAAACTGAGCTTTGTTAAATATTTAAACAAATATATAATGATAACCAATCTCTCTTCTATACTCTTGAAAAATTTCAATGTAGACACTCGTTTATGTAGTAAATCAAGTTGTTCAATCAATATCACGAATTTAACAAACACAAAATCGCAATGAATGTGGCTGATTATAAAATGAAGAGAGAGAGCAAATGAGAGTACTATATTCGGTAGCGCCGAATCTTGTATACCCACCATCAAGATATGACAATAAAATATTTCTCTGATATTGTGGTTATATGGGGTAGGGTCCATTATGGACCGATCCTCTCAAAAGATGGTAGAATATTAGGGTTCATATACTTAGTCGCAAAACACGGTATTTCATTTCAACGAATCTGAAAATGGAGAAATGAAAGGAAATATCCACCGACGCACAGTGGCGCCCGTAGAACAAGTGAGGTTGCAAAAATCAAAAATTTAAGTTGCCCCTAAAAAATATTGAATAAGCCTATATTACAGAAAATTATCCAACGATTTCAAATATGGTACTTTTATTACAATCAGTTCAATCAGTTGGTTCTGTATATATAGCCCTTCAAAGTTGACTAATTTTCAGTTTTCAAAAAAAAAAAAACAGACCCTTTATAGGTAATATGATTCGCTTTCAGATACAATATCTCGAAAACTAGGTAACGGGTCGTCGTTATTTTTGATTCTATTGATAGAGCTATTTATTTAAAAAAAAATAAAATAATAATTGCTTTGTATTTGTCCAGGCAAATCGATATTTTCCAACTATCTATTTTTTTCAATATATCTCAACTTTGATGGAAAATAAAAAAAACTATCAATTTCTATATTTGCCATGTATTCAAAACTAGTTATTCGATAATTCCTTTACATAATGCAAAAATGTCCAGCTGCCCGTCCTTGTCCCATTTTTTGCTAGAAGTAAAATGTTGAAAAAATACATGGTTCCAAAACTGTGTTGCATGCATTTTTGGGCAATTTATGACGGATTGTGAGCAATTTGAAATCATAAAAAAAACATAGAAAATCAAAAATTTTAAAAATATATTTAATTTTACTTCCCATAAAATTGATTTTTCTACAAATTTCAACTTTGCTAACCTAAAAGGCGTAGAATCCCTTTCAAACACGCATTTGGCTCAAAAGTTATGATTTTTGCAACGAAAAACTCAGTCACTGTGCGACGTCGGAACATTAGTTGTCAAATAAAGGCAAATCCCAACTATCCTTAGGAACTATAAAAGGTTTGAAAGATACGAAAGTTTGTCACGAACAGGACAATTGTCCATTAGAGTTTGATGAAATATTAAGGCGTAAAATTGTAAGAGAAGTACTAGAAATTCCAAATAAAGTAATGTAGAATTCAAAAGAGATATCAAAAAGGTTATGGAATTAATGTCGATGCAGATCCAATTAACCGCTGCAGTTGTGGATATCCAGAAAAAACCGTTTATTAGATCCAGCAATAAAAAGAAACATTTTGACTATGTTGTTCAGTACAAAAACGTCCATTTAAATTATCCTATGTTTAACCTTTTTTGAAACGATGATCGCGCAAGAGTTTGAAGAAAGCGAAATACATACCTTAGAACAAAAAATTGAAATGTATTGAAGAAATTAAATCGTATGTAGAGTTTTGCGACTAAGTTTATGTCCAATTTCATCACGATATTTATTATTACAATGAACCTTCATAATCATCTTATGAATGTTCAAGTAATTTTCAGAGTAGGAACTTGTATATGAACTAGGGACTACTTCTGCGCTATTTTCGCCAAAAATTTACAGTATAATTTCAAAATACTTAGAACTATTGAAATTTGTGCAAAATTTTATCGGGATTGCCATATAATAAACATATTTACGACTGTTCAAACAATATTGCGGAGGGATATTTGTATTGGGGCTAGGTGATATCATTGCCGATTTGCAATGCCAGATAAACCTTATCAACAGAGAGTATTTGTGGAAAATTTCAGTCAGCTAACTTCCTTCCTTTTGGGTCCTATAGTGTTTACAACAGACAGACGGACGGACGAACATAGCTAGATCAGCTCAGAATTTCATAAGGACACAGAATATATAACCGTTTGTGGGTCTGCGATGAATATTTTGATGTGCTATAAACGGAGTGATAAAAGTAATGGGGGGTATATACATTTTATCATTCCGTTTGTAGCACTTCTGATGGTGGGTATACAAATGACATTGTATTATTATTTAGCTATTACAATTTGCGGATTTCGTTTTTTCTCGCAGAATTATTAAAATTATTTCTTAAAAAATACATTTCATAGTCCATTTTCTAATATTTATTTTCAGATTGATTCCTTAGGTTGCTTTTTATATCTGGGGTCAGAATTGTTTAATATAGCAAAGTTAAAAATAGAAAATCTATGAAATTAGTTTGTTAATATAAACTGTTGTACTCTTTTGAAGCGTGGCTATTATTGGGTGTATGACTTAAATATGGTGTTTTTTGCAAATGTTTAGTTTTTATTTTAAAACAATTGTACAATATAAATTTATTCAAAGTATTGTTCATTGTTATCTATGAACTTTTCCTATCTTTCTGTCAACATATGAATTCCGAGCCAACTGCAGACCTGCTCATCTTTTGAGGCTAAGAATGAATCAAGCCAATTTCTGGTAGTCTGTTCTGAAGTGAAGCGTATCCCAGAGAGATCGTTTTGCATTGATCGAAACATGTAAAATCGTCTTCCTGCTTTTGGATGAATCCTGCTGCTCGCAAAAGTTTTAAATTGCATCTTGGGTACCTACAAATGATTTGGCGAGCTCTTGTTGAGTTTTACAACAATCTTCATGGAGGAATGCCTCCAATTCTTGGTCCTCAAACTTTTTTTGGCTCCTTGGCGATTTTTGTCTACCTCTCTCGCACTTTAAAACCGATGGAACACATTCATTATAAGCATCGATGAGCAATCGGTGAACTTCAGCGGCACTTTTTTTCAAATTAAAGAAGTGAAACAAAACTTCCCGCATATGATGCTTTGTTGGTACAAAATTAAACATTTTCGAAGCAAAAAAAATTTGTTCTTTACACTATAATGCTCAATGACTAAGTGAGAATAAATGACAGATATATGTACCCTTAAAATTGATATATAAGTTGTTAAAACATAATCCGCGTTGAATAGATACGCCACCTATTGTAAATCCCGCATTTTGTAGATACACCCAATACAAAAAATAATAGAATTTGTTACTTGACCATCTTTAACCCTTATTAACACGAAGTCAAATTTACTGTTCAAAGCAATAGTTATAGCCGATTTTTTTAATATTGAAGTCGTCATTTTCATCGATTGTATCATATTGAATATTTAATATATTATTTCCATTAGAATCAAATTTTACTTATTCCACCTTTAAACATTTTTTAAACAGATTTACATAATTTTAAAATAAATATATTTTTCTAAGTATATGCTTTTAATATAAATACACGAGAAAATACAAATTATAACATTAATATTTTTTGTATTTATTTTTATTAAAAATATAACAATAATAAGCCTATTGTTTCATAAAAGTAAAACTTAAAAAATAAACATTTATTTGCCATTATTGCACACAAATTGCCTGCCATTCTGCTTAAAAAAAACTAAATAAATAAAACATTTTTTTCCAGCAATATTATTTAAGAGCAATAAAAAATAAACATAAACAACAAAGTATTTATTTTAAATTGATTGTTTGGAATGCAAAGTATTCATTCATAAATATACTTAATACATTTGTAGTTCTATATTTAGATTAGTTCGCCTCATTTGGGTGCATGTGCTTAAATTATGAATCACACAAGCATTTCAATGTACTGGATTGTTATATGTTTGTACCCTACACTAGCATAGCCACACTAAATGGACATGGTTGCGGGGAATTATACAAAATAAAGAGAAAGTAGGTTTTTGCTTAAACAAAAAATAGACAAAACATTACTAAAATTGAATCATAACTTTGCTATGTACGTGTTTTTTGGTAGTATTCAACTGATTTACTAATTTTTCTTGTTTTTTTTTTTTCAACATTCATTTGTACAATTTCATTTGTTTCCTATTGTTTCTTAAATTTCCTATTAGTCATGAAAATATGTATCATTAAATGTTCTTTCTTTTTTTTGCTATTTAAGTAGCAAAATATAAATTTGAAAATAAAGTGATCTCTTGCACACACTTCAAAAGAATTAACAAGCAGAATACATTTCAATTTCAGATAGTCGTGATATTGAAAATATTGTTGAATATTTTGTTGGCATTTCCATTTTGTATTTGTTTGTTATTTTAATGCATAATAACCCTCGGATTATGAACAGAAAACATTTATTGTTACTAGCTCTTCAAAGAAGACAAATATTTAATCAAAACTGAATTTCAAAAAAGAATAAATAAATATATTCATACATATATATTCTACTTTATTACATATACATACATACAAGTCTGGAAATATTTCCGCTTAAGTATTGTCGGTATATATAAAAACAAAAATTTTAAATTATTTTTTTTTTGTGCAAAAATAATACAGAAAATCTGACAATGAAAAACATTTCATTGAACAAATTAAGTGTGTATTTTATATGGTCTATAAAATTTAAAATACCCTACTGAATGTATTTTGCATTGATGATTTATTGTAATAATTAAAACCAGCATCAATTGTCGAGAAGAATTCATATTTTAGTTATAAAGCATATTTTTAGGTGCGTGCTGTAATACAAAAAATCAATGATTATGGAAAAACTAATATATATATATTTGTATAGTTTAAACTACTTGGATTTTTATGAAATTTAGAAAATATGTATATTAGGATTGGCCTGTTTGTATGAAGAAACAATTAGGTGACGATGTTCCCAACTAAAATTATAGTTTAGTATATTGAGGAGACTATTTAAAAAAATGTGTTTCCTAGCGTCAGTATTTGGTGAGCCGAATCAATGGATAAAAAGGTTATCTTTTTGCTTTTTATATTAATGCCGAATCTGAATTCTTATAATAGTCCAAAAAAATTCCAAGTTTTTTAATTTTTGTGAAACATTTTTTTAAATCTTGACGTGGAAATGTTTTCATATAAATTCAACAACCAGATTTTTTTCGCTTTACAATATGGGTATCATTGGTATACTTAAAACACTTTATAATTTCATTTGGTTATAAAGAAAACAACTACAACATTTTACGCAATAAATATTTGTTGTTTTGCTTGTTTTATGAGATGAATTAAATAAATTTTGTTATTACGTAATAGATATTTTAGGTAAAAATTGTATGTCTTGAACACACATATAGGTAACATTAGATAGGGAAGAAAATATGTTTCTAAAAATTCAAATGAAATAGAAACTGAATTGAATTTCGAATAACGAAACCCGTTTCGGTGAGATTACATGAGGTTTATAACGTAAAAATTTAAACAAATTGTTTTAATTCAATATATCGCACAGGTTTCTCTAAAAAGAGACAATTACAAATTTTTCAATTTTCATTTTTGTGCAAGAAATCGATGTAGAGTGGTCATATTTACCCACTGTAAAAATCTTACATCATTTTGTCTACTCTCTCGTTATAAAATACAGTTGTATCCGTCCTCAACTTTCATTATAATGTATTAAAAAAAAACAGTATTTTTCCTCTACTGAAAATGTTTAAATTTTTAAGTTGACTCTCTTTAGAGTAATCTAAAACTAACAGTTTTTGCAAAAATTTCAATAGTTCGAATATTTTTGAACTTACAAGATAATTTTATATATGTCATTCACATGATACCTATATTTCCTAAGTTTCTTTTGCGAGAAATATGAAAAAAAATCATAAAAACATTAAAAAAGTAAATGTCCTTTTTTAATGTTTTTATGATTAAAAAATTAAAAAAAAAAAACTTGGTAGTTCAATGCGTGGGAACAATCAAGTAGAGTCAAAGGAATCCCGTTTTGGACGAGGTGGTCAACTTACGATTAAAATCGTTCTGGGATACATTTCCCGTGTTCTTTAATTATTTCTTTTTTTTACAAGAGCCCAATACGTTTCTGCAGGTCGAAGTTCTGGACAGTTGGATGGATTTGCCTCCCATGGTACAAAATAGACATTATTGTTTGAATGCCATTCAAGAGCCTTTTTTCCATAGTTACATGATGCCAAATCGAGCCAGAAATATGAAGGAACTCTGTGGTGTTTTAAGAAAGATAAAATCCAATTTAGTAGACACTCCGTAATATATATTTCTGTGTTTATCATGCCAAAAGATTGGCTACTTTTGTCACAACTGCAAATGGCTTGCCACACATGAAACTTCTTGGAGAATTTTGTTTGTGTTTTTGTCCAGTGTTGTTCTTGAACATTACCACATCCATCAGCAATATAAAAATCTTGACCCGGAACTTGTGAAAAATCTACCAGTACATAAGTTTCATCATCCATCACAGGTGTATTTTTTTATAAAATTTTTCCTCAATTTATATTGTACAGGGTTTTCCAACAAGAGGTGTTTTTTTGGTATTCAAAGAAAAATTGCATTTTTTTGAGATAAATCATCGGATGTTTATTTCATAATAAAGAGGAAATATTGAAAAACAACAACAGCCAAACGCTTACGGGACCATATAATTTTCATGATATTTTCCATAACCAAATCGCAAAATGGCTGCCCTATGTCCTCGATAACCTCACGTATTCTTTGAGGTCTTGAATCGACGCTGTGCTGTTGGCGTAGACCTTATCTTTCACGTGGCCCCAAAGTAAGAAATCGCAAGGTGTTAAATCACAAGATCTCGGTGGCCAATTGTGATCACCTCTTCGAGAGATAACACAGTCTAGAAATTTTTCAAGTAAAAGAGCAATGGTTTCGTTGCTTGTGTGGCACATAGCGCAGTCTTGTTGAAAGTAAACGTTTCCAAAGAACGACGAGGAATGGACAAACCTGGGTTTTCTTCAACACTTTGGGCTACAGCAGCAATATTCTCAGTTGCTCTTGTGCGACGTGCACGGGTTTTATTCTTCACATCACTAACTTGTCCCAACAGCTCGAATTTTTTCATTAATTTCTGTATTGCGGTCCGTCGACCCAAAAATGCTTTTGTTTTGCGAACTCTGACTGCAAAATTTTCACCATTTTTGTAGTGAATTTAAATAATTTCAATGCGTTGTTGAAGCATGCATCGTACCATTAATGGAGTAGTTTCTACTTGTCAAATGTCAAAGAATAAAAGCTTCAAAAGTGACAGCTACCGAAATACGGGGTTAATCAAAATAACACCTCTTGTTGGAAAACCCTATATGTACATATGTATTCATTTGGATTATTTATATAACCTTCACCGTGTGTTACAAGGGTGTAAACAAGTTTGGCAGTCCGTTTGTAATGTCTACATTTTTCATTTGCGACTCCATAAAACACATTATAACTACACAGAGAAAACAGATTCGTGATCACAACCGAATTTGTCGCCAATCGAATTTATGAGGTTCTGTGTACTATCACAAAATTCGATTGTAATTACTGAATTTATTCTATGATATTGGTGCACCCAACTGTTTTCGGTATAAAATATATTTAACTATTGTGAATTATTTGACATTTTCTTTCAATTCCTTTTATTAAATATACAAAATAAATTCTCAAAAATAAAAATATACAATACAATTATATTTTAAAAATAAACTTAACATAAATAATTGTATGATATACTGCACACCTCTGCAGTTAAATTTGGTCAGTGGTAGAGGTCTATTTTCAGATTTTAAGATAAATCGTGTGGTTGAATCAGCAACTAAAGTCGTACACAAACTGATGACTGCAGAGTTTTGCAAGGACTTGCGATATTGGCCGAAGTCGTAGTAATCAAAAACCTATAGAAGTTGATAGAAATGGATTTGTAGTGTTGGCACCAGTCATTACAATTTCTTCTCAAAAGATTTGTGACAAAATTCCTATATAGAATATAGAATATGAGAAAATATATTTCTACTAAATTTACATACATATGAATGTACGTATGTAGACACACAAAAATGCAAGCACTTATTGGTTATTGGTCACATGTTAGCGTACATATGTACATACATATTTATCGAAATATTATTCTTACCAAGAATTTCTAAAATACCCTTTT
Organism: Calliphora vomitoria; assembly: GCA_942486065.2. NCBI lineage: Eukaryota > Metazoa > Arthropoda > Insecta > Diptera > Calliphoridae > Calliphora > Calliphora vomitoria. The sequence continues at coordinate 106,572,573 of OW818030.2, read as the reverse complement.
CTTTCTTGTTTTTCATAATTTATTTGATTCTGTAATTTAAAATTGTTTGTTTTATTATTTAAAAACTTCAAAAAATAATCTACCAATTTAAAATTTCATTCGGTTGTGATTATCGAATTCAACTTTTAATATCACAGCCGAAAAATTTGGTTATAGTCACCAATATTCCGAATTTAAACGTATTATAACAGAATTTAAGTAGGTTGTGTGTATCGAATTAGTAGCTACAAATTTATAAATAGACAATTCGGTTAAATCAACCTATATAGGAATAGTCTGAACCATAATTCAATTGCAATAATGTTTTTATAATCCTTAACACAGAAAATATATTAAGGTAATAATTTTTTAATAAATACAATCAACTATTAGTTTAGATTATTAAATTTTTATAATTGGAACCATTTTACAACCAATCTGTTTTCTGTGTGTAATATGCACGACTTATATACATGATTCATACATCAATATATCCGCAATTGTACCGCTTAGGTTGCTATTTCAATTCGGAAAAATCAGCCCACAAATGGCTAAAACATAAGCAAACCCACAAGTATCTTACCTTTTGATTAATTTTTTATAAATATCTGGATTACTAAGTCATTAATATAGACAATAAGATATCTAATGATAGACATTTCAAAGGCCATTCCAATAACGTCTACAATGCCACAGGCATTTGGAACGACAATGGGTCAAAGTCGGGAAAAATAGGTTTCTTGTCACTAAAAAATTGTTTACTCAGCATTTTTTTTTAACCATCAAATATTTTCAATCTCTAACTTAAAGTATACTTTAGGTATATAAGATTTGGCAAAGCCGAATTTAGCTCAATCAAAATCAGAGTCCAACTCTGAAAATCTGTAATAAGTCTCAAAATTCACCATCTGCTCTGATGTTTAGAAATATACTTACTAGGTGAAAAAACTGCCAAAAATGTTAATTAAATATCCCTAGTAAATTGTGTTTTAGATAACATTTTTCAAGAAAAATTTTTTTAAATTATTCAGGATTATACATTTCAATGTCAAATAAAGTTCCTTTAACAATTTCTTACCTTTAGCTTAAAATTATGATTTATAACCATTTGTAAGTAAACACTATAAACAATAATAATTAAAACACACTCAAGTTTCTGTTTTTTTCAGTGGGTGGTTTAAAATATACACATTTATTCAGTACAACATAATTTAACGAAAAAATAAGTTTACAAAAAATTAAAAATAAAATATTTTATACATACTCTAGTATATATCTATAGACATAAAAATATATACAAATACGCATATTTTATGAGTGTTTATATGCATAAATGCAAAATAAAATAATATTATGTATTAAGAACTCAATAAATTATGATAATCAGTAAATATTTATACTATGTATAAACTTATAGGCAATTAAACAAACAATGTACAAAAAAACAACAACAAATTGTTTATGAGAATCAAATTTGTTGGCAATCTGAGATTTAAATTCCACAGAAATTAAGTTGGCAGAACAGAAATTAGCATAGAAATGTCTGTTGTAACAATGTTTTTTAATGATTTTATATTTTAGTATATAAATATATTTGTCCAATTCACAATCATGACACTGTTGTTTCGTTGTAACGTTGTATGTCGTATCGTTGTATAGTTGTATGTCGTAATTTTTTTTTATTAATTTTTTTTTGTTTCCAAACATTTTGTTTGAAAAATATTTATGACATACAACGCTACGACGCCGATTGTGAATTGGACAAATGTATATTTCTTTATCTTAAAGACAATTTTAAAATGTTTGACATTTTAACAAATTTTGAAATAGATTTAAGTTTTTTTCTTATTTCAGTAAATATTTAATAACAACTAGAAGTTTTAGATGGCACATTTATTTAGGTAAGTTTTTTATATTTATTTTTAAAATTAAATAAATATTATTATATTAGAACTACATTAAACTTATTGTGGATTTACATACTTATCATTATATAAAATAAGTACTTTAGTTTTATAATTAACGTTATCTACACAAGACAACATGATGTTAAGGATACATACACTTTAATATTAATATTCTGCTAATATTTATATTCTACTCAAAGGAGGTGGCATGATATTTGATTGCAACACAATCAAATTGTTGTACTGTATAAAGAAGGAAAGTTCGGCAGAATGTGTTGAATTGTTAGTCACATGTTACCTATATAACGTTAATATGTCTTTTTGGTAGAAAATAATGATGGAATTGTAGACAACAGCAGAAATTTATAAAAATAGTTCTCAATTATTCGATGATCTGGAAGTCTGACCAGATGGATAATTTAACATTTTACATATTTAATAAGAAATCAACTAAATGAATACTGAACAACTATCTGAATTTGAGCAGACTGTGTTTTCTATGGTTTTAAAAGTTTGGGTTCATTTTGGTCCCATGTGCGTTTATGGTTTAATTTCGATTTTTGCGCTATTATTGTACACTATAGACTTTAAGATATATTTTTTGATATTTCGTTGGAAATCCAAAAATATTGCATAAAGTGACCTTTGACCTTTATGAATTAAGAATTACATATGATCTGGAAGTTTGTTCAGATGAAGCGATTTTTCTTTTTACATATTTATTAAGAAATCTGGACAACTATCGGAATTTGAGCAAAAATATGGAAAATATTGACTGTTTTCAATCAATTTAAGGGATAATTTCGAATTTTCCGCTGTTATTGTAAATGTTGGAATTTAAGATATATTTCCGTCATATTTCATTATAATTCAAACTTTTATCTTTAACCTTCACGATTTAAGAATCAACATATTCCAATTTTGGTAAAGCTTTTAGAATATATTTTAAATTATCTGAACTAGAATATTCTCAAAAGGTTTTATTTAAATTCATAACAAAAAAATAAAAAAAAAAAAATTGGACTTTTTCGCCAAATTATTGCAAAAAAATATTTTTTTTTTTTGAAATCCGCAGAATGCACAATCCATGAACGGCTAAACTATGGCAACTATTGACATATTATTTGTTTTTTTTCTTCCCTCAGATATCCATATCTATTTAAATATATAAGTTTGTTTGTTTGTTGGTTTGTTTGAGCCTCAACGGCTAAATCGATTTTATTGAAATTTGGAACGTATATAGATCCTTATTTGGAAGCGTCAATAGGCTATAACCTTTTTTAATACTTTAGTTGTTTATAAATCCTAAATAGCTGTTCTAAAAATTAAAAAATTAGTTTAACAAAATTTTTAAAAATGTGAAAATGGAATTTTGAAACTCCAAATAGATTTCTGCTTAGGAAGAGTAAACTCATGTACGAGTAAAGACAGGTATGTTTAAAGTAAAAATATGATTTTGTTGGAATATATCTAAAAATATGTTTTTTTCATACATGTCTTTCTCAAATGCTCTGAGACATGTTTATGTAATGACCTGTGGAATTTTTAATAGCTTTAATTAGTTTTAAGCCAATTTTTGTGTTAAATATATTGTTAGAACGACAATTGCATTTATTTTACATTAAAATGGAAAACTAATTATTCAGTTATAAAATGTTTGTCAAAACTGAATAAAAAATAAAATTTTTCGCATAATTTTTAACGTCAACTTATCATTATTATGGTTTTCTAAACGTGATTATACATAAGATTTCATTTTATTGGGTTATATGAAATCAAAGGACTATGTAAACAAATTCACAACCTCCCTTGCATATAAGGAGGAAATACAAAGCTGTATATACATAATTCAGGCATATTTTGGGAAAATGTCAATGAAAATTTCCACAAAACTATTCATATGTGCGCCGATAGACTGCACGATAGTCTGCTGAACTATCAATCTGGGGGTTGCGGGTTCGATTCTCACCAGAAACTCTGGGTGTATCTGCAAACAAGCAAAACGCTTCGCAGTTTGTGTTTGTTTAAAAAAAAAAAAAATATATATATACAGCAAAGCCGTTTAGAATATTTTTTGTTATTCCGTAGACAACCATATCGTGTGTACTTTACGGGGCACTCTTTATATTGGGTTATCACATACAACGGACATATTGTTATATACCCTGAAATTTTTGAAATTCTGAAATCTTTGTCATGATTTAAATGGCTTCTCAAATATTTCGTTTTTCACAACGTAATCGTACCAGTAGTTTAGAAAATTCTGATTTATTTGGGGTTGTCATAGAATCCAACCACTGTCGGAATCGGTTTTGAAAACGACCAAAAATGTACATTTGACCTATGAGATCCAATGTAATTTTATGTTTAATCGATAAAGAATTTAATTCTAGATCGAATATAAAACCAATAACTTTCGATTTCACGAGACCAATGTACTTTTTCTGTCGTTTTCAAAACCGATTCCGACAATGATGGGATTCTATGACAATCCGATTAACACTTTTTTCCGATCAAACCCACATATTAAAATATAATGTGAAATTTCTTTTTTTGAAGGTGTGTAGATGAAATCTGTAAAATTTCATTAGAGTTTTCAATATATTGGGTGTATGACTTAAAAATTCGGGATTTACGCGGTTTTTGTTTTTAGTAACTTATATGTTATTTTGAAGGATACATATATCTGTCATTTACTTACACTTAGTTATAGAACATTATTGTGTAATCAACAGAGTTTATTTATTGCTTCGAAAATGTTTAATTTTGTACCAACAACACGCAATAAAAAAATATAGTTGTGCATTGTTACTGTAACCATTTCAACATTTGTTGATGTTTACTGTACCATTTCAAAATGTTTAACAATATTATAGTCACAGTAACTATATATATGATTGTGGTAACAATAATATGGTTAATTTACGATTCACATGATTGTATCAACCATATATATGGTTACAGTAACCATGTATATGTTTGTGACGATCATTTATAATTTGAAACAAGTGCCGCTGAAGCTCACCGATTGCTCTCCAAAGCTTATGGTAAATGTGTTCCATCGGTTTCAATGTACGACAGATGGTTTGTGTGGTTTACAATTCGCGTTTTCAATAAGTAAGACAAAGATCGAACAGGTCAGCCAAAAAAGTTTGAAGACCAAGAATTGGAGGCATTACTCCATGAAGATTGTTGTCAAACTCAACAAGAGCAAAATGAAGATTATTGCAAAATTATTGGCAGCCAACCAAGCAACAAACGTTAAAACTTTTGAGACCAGCAGGAGTTATCCAAAAGTAGTGAAATTGGGTACCATACAACCAGAAACACGGTTGAAATACGGTTTTGCATATCCGAAATGATGGTTAAACGCATCAAATCATTATAAAATCAATTGGAGGCATTACTCCCTGAAGATAGTTGTCAAACTCAACAAGCACTTGCAAAAGCATTGGGAGCTACTCAAGCAGCAGGAGGCATCCAAAAGCAGAGAAATTAGGTTCCATACGAATTGAAGCTTAGAGACCTTGAAAGACGACTTTGCATATCCGATATGATGTTTGAACGCATCAAATGTGTACTTGTGTTGAATAATGGATGCATTATGAGAAACCAAAGCGTTAGAGATCGGATGTGAACCCCGGCCAACCAGCCGAATCGACAACAAAGCGCTCTGTATTTGGAGGGAGCATTATGAGCTGCTGAAATCTGGACAGACCATCACAAATGATTCGTTTTAAGCGAGCATTTGCAGAATACGCGGTTAGACATGTAACCGTAATATTCCATCATGACAACGCTCGTACACATTATGCAATACCTGTTAAAGGGTTTTTAGAATGAAGTGGTTGGGAAGTTTTACCTCACCCGCTTTATAGTATAGACCTTGACCCGTCCGAATAATATTTGTTTTCCTCGATGCAGAACGCTCTCCGAAATGGGCTTGATTTGTTCTTGGCCTCGAAAGATGAATAGTTTTTTTTGGCTCGGAATCCATAATTTGCCAGAAAGATAGGAAAAGGTCATTGCTAACAATGGCTAATACTTAGATTAAATTTTATTTTACAAATGTTTCAAAATAAAGGTAAAAAATTTTAAAAATATTAAATCAATAATATTTTACTGGTGTGTTATTCTACAGATAACCATATCATGTGAACTTTATGAATCAATATAAAATATCGATATAAAAAAGATATGTTTTCAATTTAATTGAAATTGTGCATATATATTAAACTTTGTCTTGTTTCACAAGGATTATTCAAATATTTAGTTTGTTGCGACCATCAGATTTGTAGATTTTATAGATCTAATTAGGCATGTCTTTTAAAATTATCTTTCCGAAGCCCTCAACTGATTTACTGACAGATTTACATATTAAAATCTTAAAAATCAAAAATATGTCAGGGGCATTTACATTATGACTTTAAGTCATGACTTAAAATCATGTTTTTTTTTATATACTAGGAGATTGTGACGTCTAAACAAAAGGCAAGTTTTCAGTTTTTCGTGACTTTTTTGATATTCTTTGAGCTTGTTTTTCATTGGTTGTTGATACAATTAAATGCCGAAAAAGGCAAACATGGTTGAAAAAAAGGCGTCGTATAGATGTAAGCAGATTTTCGTAGGGGTTTTAAAAGAGAACAAAAAAAGACATGACTTTAAATCAAAGTGTAAGTGTCGACTCAGTAAAAAAAATAAAGCCTAATTTTTTTATAATATTAAGCTTCGCACACTGAAATATTACACATTCATTTATTACAGTTTGAGCTAGAATATAAAAGTAGACAATTTTTTTTTTCCAAAACTCAACAATTACTTAAGCATTTTTTAAAGTTCATTTAATATATTTCATTTTTATTTATATAAAATTTATATGTATTTCATATTCATGTTTTTTTTTTATGCTGTAACAATAACACATTTTCTTCTAGGAACAATTATGGAAATTAAACATAAAAAAACCGCTAAAATTAATTATACTTAAATAAAACATAACAATTAAATACAAATATTACACAAAACACAAGAGTATTTATTATTGTTTCACAAATGTTTAAAGACAACTAATTGAAGTCATAAATTATGGTACTAATAATAACACAATAAATAAAAAGAAAAACCATAAATTTCAATAAATTAATTAATATGTATACAAATTATTTATGGTCAACTTTAGTTTATGATTAATTTCCTTTAATTAAACAATAAATTTAGTTACTTTGTTTTTTTTTTTTGTTTCATTTTATATAATCTTAAACAACAACAATAACAATAATAAAAAGTTACTTATGGAAAACTTATTGCACCCTTGAGTGACTTGTGCTACACATGTGTGCCACTTTACTTATTTTATATGTATTTATATGGAAGTGACTAAAAGTAGTCAGTGTCATTTTAGTTTATGATGCCTGTGGCATGCGCCACAAGTCTTTAGCTGTTGGATGCATACAAAATTTATCAATAAATATAGATAGGGTAATGGTAATTAATAACATAAAATAATGTAACTTATAACTACATATTACATATTTAGAGAAATGTTTAGCTATTAAAGAGTTTTGTGGGAGAAAAATTAATAAGAAATAAATAAAAATCATAAATTAAGGTTAACATATGAAATATACATATTTGTGCTGCATAATTTTGGGCTGAACAAAACATAGATTTTTATTAATGGCACTAAAATTATAAATAATTGAAACCATTTTTTAAATTTATTTTTCAACATTTTTGGGAGTTTGTTTAAATAATAGGTTATTAATTATTTTTGTGATTCAATTGATTTTTGTTAATTTATTTTTTGAAAATAAGTGTTGCCAAAAGTTAGAATATGCAACCAATTGAAATAAACATTTTATGATTTAAAATTCATTAGCAACATGTTGCTAAGAAAAAATTAAAAATTTTCAGCTTGTGAAGAGGATAAATTTAGTTTACTTTAAACATTTATATATTATTTCAGCAATAAAATTAAATATAATTTGGAAAATATTCATCTTATATCTTAATAGGTTTATTTTGAATTAGCAACATGTTGCTGAACTTTTAAGTTTAGTTACTTTTGTAAATTTGTTTAAATTATGAACAAAATATTGGTTTAAAACATAACTAAATACTCAGTGCTATAAAATTATACAATATTAAAATTATATTTTTTATAAATTTTTGATGTTTATAAAGAAATTGTTGGGCAACATGGGCAGTTTTTTTTTTAAGTAGTTCTATAGTTACTTTAAGAGTAATGGTTCATTTAAAAATATAACAATTATTAAACTTTATTAAACCAAAGAAAAAAAATTAAAATAAAATTTCCCAAATCGAAGAAAAATAAAAAAAAAACTATTTTAAAATTTAACAATATTAAACATAGAATTAAATATTTTGTTTGTTTCTTTTAACTTAATTTAGGGATTTTTTTTAATATACGTTTATAACAAATATAAATATAATTTTTCTGTTAACAAATTGAGGCATACATTTTTTTAAGGCATATAAATTTTGGTTTTGGTTTAAGTTCTTTTTGTAAAACAAAATCAGTACATATAACATCAATATACAATTATTAGGTTTTTTGTTTGCTTTTAATCATCTAAAAGGATTAGGTAATAAAATAATTCCTTTTTGTTGGTATTTATTCAAAAAATAAATTCAGTACATTTTAGGTTGGGTTTGGCAAATATTTTTGTTTTTAGTGGATTGTTACAGTAGCTACAAGTTAAAATATACATTTAGTTGTTTAATTTAATGTACTACATACAATATTGTTTAGGGTTTGTTTAAAAGTTCTTAAGATTTTATTAAAATACTCAGAATATATTGCTTCTAGTATGAGTTTTAACTGCATTAATTTGTGCGTTATTAGAGGATTTCAAAAGGTGTTTTTTTTAAAGAAATTAAGAGGTTTTGTTTTTAATTATAAGTCTTACAAGTGGTATTCATATATCAATATGTCTATTAGCTTGTTAAATTATATTAAAGTTCTGAAGAAATTACATACTTAAGTCTTTGCAACAATCTCAATGTTTTAAACAATGTTTATATACATTGTTTATAAACATTGTTTCATATCATTTATGAATTTAAAAGTCTAGATGATGGGACAATGTTTGGTTTTATTTTGTAGTTTAATGTCATTTTGTTAACTTACATTGATGATCTAAAGAAATTACATACTTAAGCAAAAGTTGTCAATGTTTATAAACATTGTTTCATATTATTTGTGAATTTTAAAGTCTAGATGCTGCTGCAACATGTTGCTTTTATATGCATGTTTACAAAAGCAAATGATTTATTATAAACATTGTCTTATTTGTTTTATTTTTCTGAATTTAGGTAAACGGTAAATATTGCTGCAACATGTTGCTAAATAAACAAAATTTAAATAAAGTTTTGTTACTACTCCAGCAACATTTTTCTAAAACTTGTTAACAATTTGTATTTTTTTTCTCTTGAGTTTTAATTGTTGATGTTTAGTGAGATTTTTTTTGTTTAAATGTTGCTAGAAACATGTTGCTGAAAATTTTTTAAGTTCAGGCTTTATAAACATTGTTTAATTTTATTTGTGCATTTAAAAGTCTAGGTGCTGCTGCAACATGTTGCTTTGCATGTTTGCAAAAACAAATGTTTTATGTGATTAGCTGAACATAAATTATATTTTGTGAGAAATTTCCAAACACTTTTAAAGATAAAACTTTCGCTTGCATTTTAATTTTCATGTTTAGGAATTCCGTAATGAGATATACGAATATGTTTGTTAAATAGTTCCTCATCGATTACAATTCTATTTTATATGGATATTGACATAAATTTTTAAGTGTAGTACAGCAGAGTGGTATGATTAATGTTTAACTCCTAAATGTTGCTGCTACATGTTCCCTATATTTGAATATGTATACTTACAATTTCTTTGAGTTTTATTAAAGAGCAAGTTAAATAAATTAGAAAGTTTTTTTTTAAATTTAAATTTTTTTACAGCTATAGCAACATTTCAATATTATTGTGAATACAGGTAAACGGTAAAAATCGCTACAACATGTTGCTAAATGAACTAAATTTAAATAAAGTTTTGTTACTTCCCCAGCAACATTTTTCTAAAACTATTTAGCTGTTTATCAATTTGTATTTTCTTGTTATTTAGTTTTAATTGTTGATGTTTAGCAAAATGTTATTTGTTTAGAATGTTGCTAGGAACATGTTGCTGAAAGATTTTTAAGTTCAAGCTCTATAGCTTGACTTTTTATCAAAATTCCTTTCAATATTTATTAAGCAAAATTTTTAGATTTTTATAAACAATTCTGATGTTCAGCGCTTGTATACTGATTTATTTAAAAATGTTGCATCATTTTTTTAAGTATGAATTATAAAATATTTTTGTATTTTAAGGAGTATTTTTCTCAAGCAACATTTTGTAATGATTATAAACATAATTTTCAATTTTAAATATTTAATATCTTGCTCAGAATCATAACAAATAAATAAATTTTAATTTTAAATGTTGTTGCTACATTCTACAATATAAGAAATTTAAAAATTACTTTAATTTAAATAAAACTTTCATATTTAAACTTTAATGAAAACTCTCCAGCAACATTTTCCAAATCTACTTGGTTTCCAATATTGTTTTTATTTGCCTTTTAGCACATTGTAATTTTTGTTAAAACTTTAGCTCACAGCTTATTACAAATTAGCTTTAAAAACACATGTTCGTATATATATTAATATTTGCATTTACTATACAGATAATTTGGACAAAATTTTATTTTTTTAATTATATTTTTCAGGTACTTTTGTTACTACACTGAGAAAACAGATTTGTAGTAGCAACAGAATTTGTTCCTAATCGAATGATTCTACCTCAGTGACTGAATTTTACAGTTGTAGCTACAAAATTTTAGAAGGTGTAGCAAAATGTTGGTTGCTTAAACCGAAGTTCTTCTTTTTCAACTGACTTTCTCTTGATAGAACCGAAAGTACTCTGTATGCAACCGAATCATTGGATTGGCAACAAATTCGGTTGCTATTACGAATCTGTTTTCTCTATGTAGGCTTACTAAAGTTTATATAAATATTTTCTATACTTCTGTAGAAACATGTTGCAAAATTGTTGTCAATAATTGAGTTTTCTTGGACTCTTTTGATGAATATAAGTCTCATAGATGAACAATACTTTGAAAAATGGTGCCTGCCATTAAATCAAATAAATTAAATAATTTTAATGTTATTATACAGAGAATATGACTTAAAACTGCGGGACTTACAATAGATGGCGTATCTTTTGAACGCGGGTCTTGTTTATTCTCACTTAGTTAATGAATTATAGTGTAAAAAACCTATTTTTTTTTTGCTTCGCATATGCGGATAGTTTTTCTTTAATTTGATTTGAAAAAATTGCCGCTGATGCACACCGATTGCTTAACAAAGCTTATGGTGAATGTGCTAAATCTATTTTAACTTGCGAGAGATGGTTTATGCGATTCAAAAGAGGTGATTTGGATACAGAAGACAAATATTGCCCAGGCCAGCCAATAAAGTTAGAAAACCAAGAATTGTAGGCATTACTACATGAAGGTTGTTGTCAAACTCAAAAAGAGCTTGCAAAATCATTGACAGCCACTCAATCTGCAATTTCAATATTTATGGTTCTAAGGAAATGCTCTGTATTTGGTGGGAGCACAAATCTGCTGAAATCTGGCCAGACCATCACAGGAAACCTGTACCGAACACAACTTATTCGCTTGAAGCGAGCATGGGCCAAAAACCGGCCAGAATATGCGGCAAGACTTGAAACCATAATATTCCATCATGACAACGCTAGGTCACATGTTGCAATACCTGTTAAAAACTATTGAAGTGGTTGGGAAGTTTTGACTAACCCGACTTATAGTCCAGACTATATGTATCAATCGATGCAGAACTCTCTCACTGGGATACGCTTCATTTCAGAACGGAGTGTTAGAAATTTGCTTGATTCGTTCTTCGCCTAAAAAAATTAGCAGTTTTTGTTTGCCTCGGAATCCATATGTTGCCAAAAGGAAAGGAAAAGTTCATAGCTAACAATGCCCAATACTTTGAATTTATAATAAAAGCTAAAAAATTAGACAAATCCCACATTTTTAAGTCATACACCCAATTTGTTAACAAATGTTGCAAGCAACATGTTTCGTAACTAAAGTTTTTAAATTTCAAGATGTTGCGAATTCGAAGTACTTTATTTGAACTCTTTTTCTGAATAAATCTTTCATAGTTTAATGACATTTTGTGTTACAAAATATTTGGAAACTTTTTTTGCAAGCAATTTTTATTTAAACAATTATACTATTTTCTTGAACTATTTTCCTGACTATTTTACTCTTAGATTAAGTACAATTTGTTATACAACCTTATTTGGCAACATATTACAAAATCAGTTTTAAAATTTTGAGATTTTAATAGCAACAAATATGTTTTAGCCGAAATTTAATGAATCATTGTTGTGTCAAGATCGATAATACATACAATTATTTGGTTGCCTTATTACTACTATTTGGTTGTTTTCTTGCAAACATGTTACAATTAACACATTAACTGCCACGTCAAACACATATGTGTGACAATGCATTATGTGGTTTACGCCACGTCGGAAATATATTTTTAGCCATGTCACTAATGTGCTGGAGTTTCAAGAATTTTTTCCATGTTGTCTGCAAGTTCCTCATCAAAACTGTAATCTTCAGATTCTTCATCACTTCATCTGTACTTGTACTGAGTATTTTTTCTAATTCAGTATCTGATAAAAAAATTCTTTTTCGCCATTTCGTAAGGCACTCTTATTTATAAAAAAACTCTCTGTTTCTAAGCAGTAAATATTGCTGACAGGTGCCTAAATTTCAATATTGACGTTTAGCAAAAAAGTGCTATGGCCCCCAACTTCTTATTTGCTGAAAGTGCCTTGGCAGTCAATGTGTTAATCATACTAACACCCTTTGTTATTCGAAACTTTTGCAAAATCTGTCAAAATATTGAAAAATCTATTCTCATGTCAACAAAGCTTCACTTACTGGGTTTTGCTCTGTTTAGAGTAGAAATTTTATGAAATTTAAGTTTTAAAAAATATCCAGCAACATGTTACAAGGCTGATAGATCGCTCAGTGTTTCATTTCTATTCTTTTCGCTTCCAAATAATGTATTTGTATAACAGTTTTTCTGAAAAATGTTCTACTGATTAGCGATAATTGTTAAACAATTTGGCATGCAATTTTATTTTCTGGATTTGTTTTCCTGCATAATTTTGTAACTACGTTTACCACATTTTGTTGTAAATAATGTCCACGAAATTCACTACCAACAGGTTGCTTAGATTAGGTTAGGTATGTTGCTTGGAGAAGTACTTGATTTTTTTTCTGAAACATGTTGCAAAATTTTTTCTGATTTCAGTCAATGTTTTTCTTTTAGAAATGCTGCCTGCATTGGATCATAGACTATAGAAATATTAAATTGTTTTTAAATTATTATTCAACGCGAATAAAATATTAGATATTAAACTTGTTTCTACTAGACTGAGTTATTTTTTAAACAGTTTGTATAACGAATTTTTAATCTAAGCAAATCAGTCTTTATCTTCATCAATACAATATATATTTGAATTTCCATTGGATTCTTTAAAACTTTAGTGTTAGAACATTTCTTAAAAAACATAATTAAAATTTATTCACCTATTAACAAAACTTTAAATCAGAGAAATTTAAATAAACAATTCATTGTAAACTACAAAATAAAGCATTGCTTTTACTACAGCTTTAAGTTAATTTTCAAATTATAATATTTTATGAAATTCCCTTTAGATCACATCACCATCAACTACTATATTTTTAATTACCGCACCTTTAGAAATCCTCTAATATTTTATACCTGCAACATTTAAGTTTAATCATTTTTGTTCAAGAAATGTAAAACATAATGCAAAACTAAATCATAACAATATTTATATTCGGTCATATTTTCAACCAACTGCGGACGATGACGTCTCACCGTCTTGACAGCTTGAAAAACATCCACCTCACCATGTTGGATTACCTGTTCGATGCAAGCATTGGCAGCACAATAAACACCCGCACGACTGCGACCATCTGGAGACACTACACACACCGGTCCATAATCAGTTTTGGCTCGCCACATTTCAACCATGTTCATTAGATACACTAAAGAGTTGGTGGAGGAGGGCACCTTATGGCCCATAGGCCAGCAGGTTAATTGGAAAAGTTGAACGGTACGTGTGGGAGCCTTAACGCCAGCCATCATTTCGGTTAGGGAAACAATTTTCTTATTGATTTTAAATTCCCATTGCTTAATGTTGGTATAATTTTTGGCAGATACATAGTGAACGGAGAAGACGGGACCATATTTTTCCAATTTCGATTTTATCGGCCAAAATGAGGGATAACTTTGAGAGTTGGCTGGAGGTTGACATAGAACGACTACGGCAGAACATTCTTGATCATAAACTAAAGACCAAAATTCACCCAGAGTATGTTTCATGGGCCATTCGGTTACAATGTATTCACGGGGTTTAGTATAGCCATCTACAAAAACCGAGTTAATGTAGTCGGTAAAAGCATTGCCTTGAAAGGACGTAAGATAAGGACGGAAATTATCAGGAGGCACACAAAGAACATCACGATTTTTCTCTCTATTATCGGCACGATGGCCACCAGCACAATCGCCTATGGTAAAACGGGGAGTTTGTTTGCAAATCTCTTCATATTCCATTTGGTAATCATTCATTTTAGTCAAAGAATTGCGACGAGCTTTAGCCTTTAAGCGATCCGATAATTCGGACACTGGAAACCAAGTTTTGCCACATACAACATTCTCCTCCAAGGTATCATAGATGAACTTGTATTGCTCCACATTTTCCACCAAACCTTTGCGCGATTGTCGTAACTTCTTCAGATAGCCAAACACATTAAAAGATTCTTCCTCTTCGGCCAGTTCCAGATTGGCATCAATTGATAGATACACTCCAGAACGACCACCACCATCACTACAGTGCACCAACATAGGACCCTTGGAATCATCATCCTTTATAATGCTGCCCACAACCAAACGTACTCTTCTGCGAAACTCCAAAACGGCATTGGAGAAGGGACATGAGTGCGAATACCATTCGGTGTAGTGAAATTGCAAAACAAATCGTTCATCAGTTATTTCCTCACGATTGCCTTCCTTTACTTTGTATAAACGAAAAGTTCTTATGTGGAAATTGGCCAGCTGTTCTTCCTTAACAATGTTTATGTTAATGTCACCATATGTCTCGTGCACCTCCTTGTTGGGTGGCCAATATTGAACACACATGACTTTGGCAAAATCAAATGTTTTTGTCAGCATGATGATGGCACTTATATTCTCCTGCCATGCCAAACGCCAAAACGCATTTACTGTTTCCTCGACTGGTCCCTGGGTGACAATATAGGCATTGGGTTTCAAAAGACTATCGACATAGGAGGCATTAACATAATCGGAATCGGGCACTCCTGGTATTTTCTGCAAGACAACGCGATTGTAATCGTAGGGAATGCACTTGGGATTTTGGTTCTTGTCATGATTGTTTTTTCTGAGAGCATGGCGACAGGTGTTTGTCTCTACTTTGGCTGCTGTCTGAAATTCCAATTTGTAGAGTACGGGAAATTTACGTCTCAATTCGCATAGTTTTAGAAAATGCCTTGTATCGATGGGATTGTTTGGTATGGTCTTTGAGAGGGAATTCTTTTCATCACGCGCCTCCAATTTGATTTTCTCAAATGACAACAGACCAGAATTGAGCATACTCAATTTAATGGTATTGGGTATAGACAGCAACGCTCTCTTGCGCTGCTTAGCTTCGACGTCAGCATAACGAGCAGATGACCTCGACCTGTGTTTTTGCGATTTTGTTGAGGCATCTTTCGAGGAGGATGCTGACGTTTTTTCTTTGGGATTTGGCATTTTACTAAATGTTTTGGACGGCTGTGGTGTTGGTGGTGGTAGTAGAAGTAGAGGTGGGTTTTTAGAGGAAGAAAATTTTATTCTTTCATGGCGTAAACGTAGGAATTTGGTGAATTTTCTATAGATTTTACGTTTTGTTTGATGCTTGATGGCCAGCTCAATAGATTTTTCTTTTGTTCTTATTTATTTAGCTTTTATAATCATCTAATCATTCACTTTTTCACTCACTCACTCACTCACGCACGCACATACACTTTTTTGTTTGCTTGAGTTTTAAAAGAAAATTTTTGAATTTTCTAATGTTTTTAAATTTATTATTATTTTATTTTAGATGTTTTTGCTTTTTCTAGTGTATTTTCGTGGCTGTTTCTTTATTTTTATTTATTTTTTTTTTGGTTTTTTATAGTCTGCCAACACGGGAGAAAGAAAAATAACGACTGGCAGTTAATAAGCAATGTTTTTTACTTGACACTCTATTGTTTCATCCACTTTAGCATTGAATACTATATACTAGGGCCACCACACTGTATACATTTTCCTTCATCTCTGGCTCTCACGCAACATTTTTCAATATTAATTTTAGTTTTTTTTTGGCGCTCTCTCACTTTCTCTCTCTGTTTTTAAGCAAAACGAATTGATGAATGAGCGTGTGTAAGTTTTTTTTTGTTGAACAGTGGACACTTGTAAAGTTTGACTGTTTTGGTAACAAGTGTTTATTTTTTGTTTGATATTTAAATAAAAATTTTATTTTCTTTAATTTATATTTCGTTAGATTTTCGAATGTTTATATTTATGAATCTATTGGTTTGGTTAAAAAATTATTAAGATTTTATCAAAGATATTAACTCTTTTGTCATATTGTAATTGTATAAATAAATACTGCAGATTCTTTATATTCTTTGAAAAAACAAATTTATATTTTTTTTGGGAATAGGTTTATATTAATGTTATTATGATTTCTCTATAGCGAAACTTGGAGTTTGTTTATAAATCTGTTTATATTCGTGAAAAGTTTAAGCATTTAAGGGATTGTGGTTCATTATAGATAGCAATGTCGATATAGCTATGTCCTCTGTATGTTGAAATTGACTTTTCGTAGCCCTCAAAAAACATACATACATGATTTATACAACAATATATCCGCTAAAGTAGCTCTTTAAATTCAAATTTTTTACCTATTTCTAATACTCCGATTTTTTACCTATTTTTGATCTATATCTGGGTTACTTAGTCATCAACATTGACAATATGGATATGGATGGACAATATAACGTTAAACATTTGAAAGATCTTTAAAAAGGCGTATATAACGTTATAAAAATTTTGACCGATAATGGGTCAAAATCGGGAAAAATATGTTTCAACTCTTTTTTTTCAGAAAAACGATTTTTTTCATAAACATTTTTTTTATCCAAAAATTAGTTTTTTGGTCAAGCCCGTCCATATCATACCCTGCACTAAGTAAGCGAGCAAAATCATTTTGCTTTTAAAATTTCAAAAATTTATTTTCGTGAATGATTTTCGGAAGAGTGCTTTATATGGGAGCTATGACTAATTACGGACTGATCGCCATGAAACTTGGTCATATATGTTTAAGTCTATATGAAAGTCATTTGTGTTGAATTTTATTTTTATATCAGCATTTTTAAGAGATCTATGCTCGTTATAGTAGAGCTTTGACTATTTATGGACCGATCGCCATGAAATTAGGTCATGTTATTTATGTCTATATGAAAGATTTTTGTGTTAAATTTTATGTGTATACCGACATTTTTAAGAGATGCTCGTTAAAGTGATTTTCGGAAGCGGGCCTGTAATGGAGCCATGACTAATTATGGACCGATCATAATAAAATTTGGTGACATGAATTCCTTATTTGGAGCAAAACTTGTGTAGATACCTAAATAAATAAAACATATATGACCGATAAAGTTCAATTTCGGGAGGATATTTGTATGAGGGCTAGGTGAAATAATGGATCGATTTCAGCCAGTTTCAATAGACTTGGTCATTGGGCCGAAAAAGTTATAAGTACCAAATTTTATTGAAATATCTTAAAAATTGCGACCTGTACTTTGCGCAAAAGGTTAACATGGACAGCCAGCCAGACGGACGGATATCGTTTAATCGACTCAGAAAGCGATACTGATGGAGCATTGTAACACTTTTTTAAAAGCCATTGAACAATATAACAAAGACTTGAACATTGAAAGAAAACCTGGATCAGGAAGAAAAAAAGGTATAAAAGGCAAAAGAAGTCGAATAACTCCTTCCAAGAGCACCGAACACTTCTATCAAAAAAGCAGCTCGTAAAGTTAGATGCTCTGATTTTTTTGTGCGCAGAGCTAAAGCTAATGCTGGGTTGAAGTCGTATAAAGCTCTGAAAGTTCCAGATTGCAATGCGGTAAAGAACTTAGAAGCAAAAGAACGAGTGAAAAAATTTAGGTAAAATTTTATAAAAAAATGCACCATTTTTGTGATGGATGATGAAACTTATGTACTGGCAAACTTTTCACATCTTCTGGGTAAAGATTTTTATGTGGCTGATGGACGAGGTAATGTTGAAGAACAATACCGGACAAAAAAAAAAAAATTCCCCAAGAAGTTTCTAGTGTTACAAGTCATTTGCAGTTGTGACAAAAAACACAAAAAACACCACGGAGTACCTTCATTTTTTTGGCCCGATTTGGCATCATGCCACTATGGAATACAGGCCCTTGAGTGGTATTCAAACAATAATCACCCCTATCGGCAATAACATGTGAAATTTATGTTACCATGAAATATCCATTCCTATCGTGATATTCCCATGAACTTTTCATTCACAATAGTTGATTTTTTTTCGTAACAGCTGTTTATTGTTTACAAAATTCCATCTAAAAATTTCACAACATGAAGAATTTTTTCACGTGAACAAAGTTGATGAACAAAAGTTGGGAAAATGGAACATATTTCATGTCAAATATTGATTCGCGATAGCAGTGATTGATTCACGATAGGGGTGAAATCCACCCAACTGTCCAGAACTTCGACCTGTGGGCACTTGTATAATATTTGAATAAATTTACTTATTTTTGAGAATTGTTATATTGAAGGGTTTAAGTTTAATTTAAGTTAATACAAGTATAAAGTTTTTTTTGGCTCACTCTTTATAATTTCTTCTGTAATTGTATGGCTATTTTATTGTTACTATTGTCATTAAAATTGCTTTCAAAAGCCAATGGAGCAACGTTTTTGACATCAGTAGTCGAGATGTTAATATGATGTCAAAAGCGTCCAATAATTCCTTAACCAAATTTTTGGTTTAAGTTGGTTGGTTAAAATTTAATCAACAGGCGCTATTACATATATTATATGACATAATTATATGCTCATTTTCATTTGACTGAGATAAAAAATGAAATTAATACAAAATGGACTTAGGACTTTTGTATATCAAGGTCTAGCAACGAGAAAATCACGATATGGGTGCCCCGATAGACTACACGATAGTGTTCTGGACTATCAATCTGGGGATTGCGGGTTCGATTCCCGCTGGAGACTCTGGGTGTATCTGCGGACAAGCAAAACGTTTCGCAGTTTGTGTTTGTTTAAAAAAAATAGATATATTAGTAATTTTTGTAAGCAATCAGTATGGTTTTACTTATTCTTCCGTTTTATATTCAAATTTAAATTTTCAAAAAAAGTGGACTTAGCACATTTGCCCACTAAACTAACAATATCATTTAAAAGCTTAATACAACTTAACAATTACTCTACAGTTTTAATGTTTAAAATAAATACTAGACATTTATTCATATATGCACGTTGTTTTAAGTATTTCAACTGGTTTCCTCTACATTACCTTTGGCTAACATATTTGCTAGTTGCATATCAACATTTATTGGTTAAGAACACAATTTGCAGAGTATTGTTCAATAAAGCAATAAAATTAATGTATCATTATAGCGATTTCAGTATTGAATGTCTATTCAAAATCAGTCAATTGATCGTCTTACAAAGATATTCTGATATTGTGACAACCATTTATATGCTGAAGGACTTACCATATTATGTTGCTCTCGTGGGTATCATAATCTGAGAACAACATGTCACAAACATATACATGTTTACTGTAACCATATATATGGTTGATACAATCATGTGAATCGTAAATTAACCATACTATTGTTACTACAATCATATATATAGTTACTGTGACTATAATATTGTTAAAAATTTTGAAATGGTTACAGTAAACATGCACAAGTGTTGAAATGGTTACAGTAACAATGCACAAGTATATTTTTTTTTTCTGCGTGCACTGGACTTAGCTCCAGGCAGTTTGGAGGTTTTGCCTCTCTTGGTAGAAATACCACATTATTGTTCTTGTACCACTCAAGACCTTGCTTACCATAGTGAGAGAATGCCAAATCTGGCCAAAAATAAGTGGACACAGTAAGAAGTCTTATGAATAGATCTGGAACTTTTTGAGCCTTCTATGTTTTTAAACCTGCATTGGCTTTAACTTTTCGTACCAAGTAGTCCGAGTACTGGGTTAACCGGACTGTTTTTCTACTGGATGTGTTGGGAGGTCTTTAGATAATGTTTTATATTTATTGGCTTTCATGGTGACCATTCCTTTTACCTGAACCAGGTTTTCTATCAAAGGACAAGTTCTCCCGATGCTGTTTAATAATATTGGAAACAATTTGTCGGCTGACCTTTGATTGTTTGGCCAACTTTTTGTAGGACAAAGTTGGGTTTTGTTGAAAATATTTAATAATTTTGGTACGCAATTTTTTCTCGTCGCTCATTTTTATCAGATTAGCAACAAATGAACATAATTGATATTAATCATAATTACTGACATACTTCTCAAAAGTAACATGTTCAAAAAAAAAAAAAAAAAAACTAATAAGTTTGAAGGAAAAACGTGTATTAAGGTTTTTTTGATCTGACTCCTTATACATGTTATTAATGAAATAGATATTTCAAAGTAAAAAACATTCTTTAAAATAGCACATGGTTAGACGGCAGTATTTTAAGACGAATTAGAAAATGACACCATATGTTTTGGTATGATAAACAAATTTATAAAGTACAAACCATATTTCAGTATTTTAAAGGCTTTATTCATAATCAATTTTTAAATTTGTCAAAATTTTCATACAAAATGTGTTTCTAAACCTTTAGTAAATTTAAAAATTTATAGTGTATCATCAAATTATTGATTAATTTTAAGAAATGAGATTCAGCTAGAAGCTATAGATACATAGATGGATTATTTCAAATATGACAAAAGAGTTAATTTCACAATGTTTTCTTTTATGGAAAACCAATTTTTTTATATTAAAATTATTAATTCACTATTTGTTTTAATTTCAATATTAATTAAATTTTAAAAAATTTCACATCAATTCACATAAATGTTTTGTTTTGATTCATTTTCTTATATTTTTTTCTGTTTATTTACTTTAAAAATGTTTATTAAATCTTGCTATGCACTAAATTGTGTCTGCTTTCAATTCTCTCTCTCTCTTACTCTCATTGCGCACACTCTCTTAAAAAATTTTCACTTTTTTTCACAATTTTCTTTTCTTCTATTTTTCATTCACCAGCAGCAGCCAGCCAGCAACCTCGCCACCTTTTTTCCACTTATAAAAACGAATGTAGAAGAAAAACAGAAAATTCCATGTAAAAAACCACAACGAGCAGGAAAAAAGTTCATCAATTAAATTGTACGTTTTGTTTACAATTTATTTCTTTTATTTATTTTGGAAAAAAATGCTTGTGTTTTGTTTAAATAAACATTGCTCAGAATGCAGTTTTTGCTGAACTCCTTATAAGGCAGAAAATCAATAATTTTTTTGAAACATTTTTATTTTTAAAAATTGTAAAATTTTTCTTGTTGCTTTGAGTTAGTAGAACAGATTCTTTTTTTATACTTTTACTTATTGCTGCACTAATTTTTTTTATTAAATGTGTTTATATATAAGTAAATATATGTATTTATATTTAATTTTTTTTTTTTCGCAAAATCTTTAGATATTAATTCGTTTCGTTTTTGGGTTTCTTTCTTTTCTATTTAAATTTTTTTATTGATACCACTTGCTCTGTCAAAGCAAATACTTCGAATGAATGAATGAAATTCTTAAGTACTGAGTTTCTGTGTCTGTCTGTTTTGTTTCTTTTTAGTCTGGCATTTGTATGATGATGATATTTATAGTATATTCGAAAAAAAAAAATAAAAATTATTATGTTTTCGAATTCGGTATGTTTGTACGTAGATACGTATGTTTGTATATAGTTTTTGACATTAGCAAATGTAAACAACCTAAAAAAAAATACTCTGAATATTGGTGGGTAGTGGGCACATGGTTGTTTTTATTGTTGTGGGTCAATTCAGAAATGGTTTGCTGGCACAGTGTTGCAAATTTGGGAAAACCGTATATATGTAATTGCATGTTTTTTCCTGTGAATTATATGAAGACGGTATTTGTTGGGTTGCCTGAATTTATTTACAAAATTTTTGTTCAACGAAATAATTACATATATGCTTAATTCACAACAACCTGTATCGTGTATCTTGTATTAAATACACTTTTTGTTTATTTGTTTGTGAACACCCATTGCATATTGTGTGATTGTATTTTGTATTTTAAACGTCAGAAACCAAATAATAAGAAAGAAAAAAAAACAGCATGTTTTCTAGAAACAAAATGATAAATACAACTGAAAAAAGTAAATTAATTAATTTTTTTTTGAGAAATCTATATATTTGCTGCTGATATTAACCCGCTAATGCCGATTTCTAAAAAAATTACTAAAATCGTTGATAATAATATTTTATAGTAAATTTGAGCATCTGATTTCAAAAACAACATTTAAAAGTTTGTACAATTAATGGTTTACCTGCCAGGTAGGAAAAACTAAATGAGTGCCTTAAGGCACCTTTGGGGCTTTAGAGGTTGAAACATAGTCGGGTTTTAGTTGGTATAATTTGTAAATTTTTATTGAAAACAACTTTTCTAATTATACATCACTCAAATCAGATAATTTGAAACGTTTGTACACTCGATTAGCCATTTCTTAAAATTGTATGTAAAAAATTGCAAATCAAAGCAAAGAAAATCAAACAACATTTTGTTATATGAGGAAAACTGAGGCAGCAAAATTAATCACTGCTCTAAAGAGTAGCTTACCTTTTTTTACATAAATCTTGTCTATAGTATATAAAATATAAGTACACTTTTTAAGGAAAAAAAAAAAACATGATTGCCATCGGGAAACTTTAAAGCACTTTAATCAACGTTTGATAACACAACATGGACTTCCCATATTTTTTTGGTTGTTTGTAAAAAGTGCAATAAATAAGAAAGAATAGTGCTTTTAAGAGCTTTCAAGGCATATTCCAATATTTAACTACGTCTTTTGGAAACTGTTACAAGAGATCTTTAAATCAAAAATCAGTAATATTTGCATTTATTGTCATTTTTGCGATGAGTGCCTTGAGGCATGCTTAAGCATTAGAGGGTTAAGAAACTGTGTTTGTATTTTCTTTCTTCTTCTCAATAAGTGGCATTTATATACACTGATAGCACGCAAACCAATACAACTGTTTAAAAACATATAAAATAAAGGTGCATAAGTGTATTTAATTATTTTTTTTTTTTTGAAAATTACCAACAACAAGCTTAAACTTTTGTATTTTAATACAATAATACACTCAATACAAGGATACAGGTGGTTTTGTGAATTCAGCAATAGTATTTTTCGAATATTTACTATTTTAAAGGAAATTTTTCCAAAATTTCTAATATAAAATGTTTTGAAAATTTGCTATTTTATAGAAAATTTTCCGAAAATTTTGGTATTTTATAGGAAATTTTTCCAAAATTTTGCAATTATCTAAAAATGTTGGAATAAAGAGTGACTCAGACAAAACTTATGCTTGTAGTAAGTTAAATAAAACTTAAGCCTTTCAATATAAAAACTCTTAAGGGCCAACTATAATATGCATAATCTATCTTAAGGTAATGTCAAAACCGAACGAAAAGTCTGTCAAATGTTTAAGAAAATTCGAAGAAATTTTAAGGTGGCTATAATGTACTTAAGTGCATTCAAACAAATTAAGCCCCATTTACACACTTATATGCAACACGTAATTAAAAAAAAAACGTATTTCTTATTATTTTATTAAAATTAATTATTTTTCTTCTTCCTTTTAATTTTTTTCTTTATTTTCATTGTATAAAATAAAGGAACAGCGGATTCTCTATGGAATGTGCGACCAGTTTCACTCTTTGCTTAAGCAAATAAAATTTGACGATACTTTCTTAAGCACATTATGGTTTGTCACATACGTTTTATATGTATTCGCACAAGCTAGTGTATTGATATTATAATAGGTAAATTCATTCAAGTATTGTACAAATTCATTAAACATTAAAATATTGGCATATTACTCGGTATTTATAAATTAATTCACATTTTCTGAAAATCCTCCCTTTGAAGATTGTGGCTTCCGTTTTGGAGAGTTTTTGTAGACATTCCGTAATACATATTTCAGTGTTTATGGTGCCTGATGTCAAAAATAATTGGCTTCTTTTGCCACAACTGCAAATGGCTCTTGGGAAATTTTGTTTGTGTCTGTGTCTGTGTCTGTGTCTGTGTTTTTTTTTTTTTTTTTTTAATTTGACCTCAATTTTTTTCACTTGTTCTTTTGCATTGCGATCTGGAACTTTCTGAACTTCATATGACTTTAACCTGGCATTAGTTTTGGCACTGCGCACAAAAGAATCAGAGCATTTAACTTTACGAGCTGCTTTTCTATGGAAGTGTTCGGGGATCTAGGAAAGAGTTGCCAAGACCAACATCTGTTAGACCCTTTTTTTTTTGATCCAGGTTTTCGTTTAATGTTCGAGTCTTCCTTAAACTGTTTAATGGCTTTTGAAACAGTGTGACAATGAACCTTTAGATATTTCCTATTTCCATATTGAATTTTTATACCCTTCACGTTCGAGAGAAGAGTAATTTCCACAATATAATTTTCCGACCCATTAAATTATATATATTCTGTATCCTTATAGATAGATAGTCGATTAAGCCATGCCCATCTGTCTGTCTGTTGAAATTAATTTTTTGAAGACCCCAAATAACTTGCACACTTGATTCATACATCAATATATCGGGAATTCTTTTGGCTCGGTTGCTATTTAAAATCGACCCACAAATGTCTGAGATATAAGGAAAAAACCGGGATAACCTCGATTTTTGGCCTATTTTTGTTCTATATCTGGATTACTAAGTCATTAATATAGACAATATGGATATCTAATGATAGATATTGCAAAGTCCATTGCAACGATGTATATAAGGCTATAGTAATTTGAACCTACAATGGGTCAGAATCGAATAAAATATTTTATAACCCGAATTTGTTTTTTAAATAAAAATTTTTGTCATAAATTTTTTTCACTAATAAATTAAAAAAAATTTGAATTTTTTAAAAATTTATAGCAAAACCTTAAAAAAAAAAAAAATTTAGAAAAAACATAAAAAATTTTTTTTTTTTGAATTTCGGAAAAAAATTTAAAAAAAAAATTAAAATTTTTTTTTATTATTTTATTTTAAAGTATAATTTGGTGAAGGGTATATAAGATTCGGCACAGCCGAATATAGCTCTCTTAGTTGTTTAACAATAAAAGCAGCCATATTGTTTATATCAATGCTTTTTACGTCTATTTTCAGGTAAATGACTGAAGATATTTTAATTACTCAAGCGATATGTAAGTCTCTACAAATATCAATCAATTCAATAGAATTTTGCAAAAGGAAATAAAATAATTAAATTCTGTCATACTGAGAACTCCATAAGGTGCCACTATCATGAATGACCAAATCGCAACATAATTTCTTTATGGCCATAAAAAATATTTTCCCTAAACCAATTGATAAGTAGGCAAATAAATGTAGTACATATACTATACAACACAGCAAACAATTTGGCATAATTTTGACCTGTAAATTTGAATATTTACGATCTATATAAGACTATAGTAATTTGGAGCTACATTGGGTCAAAATCGGGAAAAATATTTTTTAACACGAATTTTAAAAAAAAAAATTTTTTTGTCAAAAATTTTTTTCATCAGTAAATTTAAAAAAAAAAAATATTTAAAAAATTTTTGAAAAAAATTAAAAAAAAAACTATTTAAAAAATCAAAATTTTTTGAAAAGAATTTTGAAAACAAAAAACAAAATTTTTTGAAAAGAATTTTGAAAACAAAAATTTTTATTTTATTAAATTTTAAAAAACAATTTTGAAATTTTTTTTTTTAAATTTTGAAAAAAAAAAATTATTTTTGTTTCCCCAAAAATATTTAAAATTTTTATTTTGAAGTATAATTTGGTGATGGGTATATAAGATTCGGCTCAGCCGAATATAACATATACTTGTTTTGAAAAGTTTTAGTTATTTTTTCACGTACATTTTTTCGACCGAAATAATAATATTAAAATTAATAATTTTTAGAAAAGATAATATCTGACAGGTTTTTAAAAGCTAACGTGATTAAAAAAATAATAGTTTGTTGGACCAAGTATAAGTTTTGGCTGAAATAGTGTGTATAAGTATAAGTTTTCCACAAATGTAAGAAATTTAAAAAAAGCTTTTTTACAGCAAATAGCAAAATTTTTCATGATTTTGCTATGAATCTTGTAGTAAAATTTCTTTTCATAGAAAAATTTCTCCAGATTTTGTTTTTTTATAGTAAAACTTATCAAGATTTGGCTATTTATATTAAATTTTCCCAGAATTGGCTCTTTTATACGAAATTTTTACAAAACTGGATCTATTATTTGCTATCTATTTTTCATGTTCTTGAAAAAATTTACTATTTAAACCAACAACTTTAAAAATGTTACTAAAAGGTGGCGCAAAAGTAATCCTCCTATCAGAAAATGCTATAAATTTTGCGAGGCCCCTAATGTCAGTTCTGTTTTGACATTTGTGTAGTAAACACATGCGAAATACACGTTAATAAACAATGTTACGCTACACTGCTCCAGAACGCGGAATATTGCTGTCTATTTATTTGACCAATAATCGGCAAAATTTATAGCATTTTCTGATAGGAGGATTACTTTTGCGCCACCTTGTATAAAGAAGTATAATTTTGAGAAATTTTTCTATGAAAATTTTGAGAATTTTTTAATAAAATAGTAAGTTCTACAAACATTTTTTAGAACTTGCTATTTGATAAAAAAATTTCTAAAAATGTTGCTATTTTATTGTAAAATGTATCAAGATTTTGCAATTTTATAATAAAACTTTTTAAGATTTTTTTATGTTATAGTTAAATTTCTCTAGATTTTGCTATCTATAGTAAATTGTGATATTTTATAATAAAATTTCTAAACTTTAAGAAAAATTATCAAAGTTTTATCCTTATCAACAACTACTGATGGCGTTTATAGGCAGCGTATCATAAAACTCTAATTATAATTACTTATTCTCAGAAAATTTCAAACCATAATATTAGAAATTTTAGTATACGAGTTGTATACACATGTCCAACAAAAGCAATTATTTGAAACATCAACCGCATCATTTTAATAAACCTTACAAAGTCAAATACTGTTGCTGTTCCACTTCAAATATTTGTTTGATTTCAAACAATTTCATATAACTTAGTAATTATTTTACAATTGTTGTCAGCAAAACCGAACATTTCTAAAGCACTAACTGTTATGAAAATTAGACTAACAACATTTGCCAAACCGAAAATACAATTCCTTTTTCTTATTAACTGCAAACTGCATGAATATTTCATTGAGAGAAATGTAATTTAATTGAAGTTTAAACAGGCACAACATGTTTAGTGCATATCAGGGATGGGCAGGTCAGTGATATTGTAATATTTTTTTTAGGACTTTTGGTGGCAGAAAAATTTACTATAATACAGCAGATTTTTGATAAATATACTATAAGTAACAAATCTTGGAAAAACTTATTATAAATAGCTAAGGTTGGTTTTAGAATTTCTAATTTATTTAGGAACCATTTTTAAAACAGCTTCCAAATACGGTATTGGTGTAATCAAGCTTTGTTCTCTAAACTCATTTCCTAATTTATATTTTCTATGCCTGTTGTATATACTCTTAAACTACTAATTAGTTTGGCTAAAATTCTATTTAGTCAATACAAACTGCCATGCACTTTTGCATCTGAGCTCATCAGTTTTGCTGGCAGGGAAGATTGTTAGTTTGGATGGTTGGTTGTATTGGTAAAGGTCTACTAGTACATATTAAATTAAATAGAATACAAAATACTCAATTAAAGTTCTTCAATGCATAGAGAATAGAATGAAATGAGTTGTGTTGCGATGTATTAATGAACAGCATGAGCATGGGCATGGGGATACGATTCATAAATTATGCACTTGTCTGCAGTTTGTATTCGATCAAAAATAACTTTTATGTAAATACCTGTCAATTTGTCATTAACACATATAGTAGGCAAAATCTACATACATTCACACACGCAACTGCACAAACACAAACAAATGTCACACACTATTTTACACATACACATATATACATATATTTGTATGCATATGGTCACATAGGCTTAATACAACTATACAGATGCTCATAGTGTCTAGAAACAGCCAGAGCAGCTGATGTAGTTAGTAGTAAGAACAGCAAAAACAACTATAATTTCCGCACATGTTTACTATAATATCGCACTCGACATGATTATAACTTTCGTCATTATCAGCAACGTCATCATTATAATGAACAGCACCATCTACTACATCTGCATTTTGTAAATAAGCACATATTTACCTAGTTCTCTCTTGCATGTCTCTATACCTAAACATGCGAAGCCAGTCAGATGTGTCCTTTTGAATCTTTTAAAACTGTTGATAACTTTCAGTTGAAAACAATTGTAAATACTTTTTCTGATGTGCTGTATACTTCATGTACCATTTGTCTGTTATATTCTTCGGTATTTTGTTTTTTCTTAATGTTTAAACACATTTTGCTGTGGTCAATTTCTAAAAGCCAACATTATTAATGAGACTGATCTTTCCAAATCTACTTATTAAGAATCCTGTTATAAAACTGGCACCACTCTATTTTAAACAACTTTTCGGTTAACTCACCCAAGTATATTATGACGTACTTATGTATGTGCATATACATATAGGTACAAGTATTCATTATGCAAGTAAACAATCAAAATCCAGTGAATATATAATTTTCTTGTTTGCCATAATATTAATGGAGTTTCTAACCATACAATAACTACATGCTACTACTGCATATATATTTTTGTTATTGTATGACAAAAATAAAAATATACTCTCCATTAATATTTACAGATGACCAAAAATTCTGTAGTGGTGAACAAGTTTTAACATCTTGTCATCAACCATTACACAGGGATAATATTAACCTGAATTTGTGGTTAACAATTTAAAGGTATTAATTCCTTTGTTAACTTAAAATCTGTATTAAAAGTAAATAGCAAACAATAAAATCACCAATTTATTATTTATAGATACTAGCACACATGAAATTCAAGCATACTTTAAGGCGCAACAATTATTTTAGATTTAGCAACTATGGTGTCAACAATTGGTAATGGCTCACATTGTGGAAGAAATTTAAAATGATTTTCGGGAAACATATATGCTAGTTTCTTATATATTTCTTAATTAAATCTAAAAATTTCTTTAATCTGATAAAATTCTAGAATTAATTTTTTTGATGGGTAGTTAGTTAAATTTTCATTGACCATCTATGCGTATGTTTAATAAATGATTACTATAACAAGTATACTCTTGTGTCCTCAAGCAATATTTGTTAAAACTTAATTTTCATCAATTACATATTCACTTTAACCTATAAACAAATATGAAACTATGGTCGGTCAAGCCCGACCACATAATACCCTACACTTAGTAACCTACACTTAGTAAATTTGCAAAAACATTGTTCTTATAAAATTTCAATAATTTATTTTCGTTAATGATTTTCGGAAGAGGACCGACTGCCATGAACTTAGGTCGTGTGATTTATGTCGATATGAAAGTTATTTGTGTTGAATTTTATATGTATACCAACATTTTTAGTACATTTATGCTCCTTAAAGTGATTTTCGAAAGCTGGACCTATATGGGAGCTATTACTAATTATGGACCCATCATCATACAATTTAGTGACATGAATTCCGTGAAACTCGTGTAGATACTTAGATAAATTAAACATATATGATCGATAAAGTCCAATTTAAGGATGACATTTGTGTTTGGGTTAGTTTGAATGATGAATCGATTGCAGCCAGTTTAAGTAGGCTTCTTCATTGGGCTGAACAAATTTATTTACCATATTTTATCGAAATATCTTCAAAATTGTTCTTTGTGCATATATAGGGCACGAACATCGTTTAATCGACTCAGAAAGTGATTCTTAGTCGATCGTACTAATATTTTTGGATGTTACAAACATAATCACAAACGCATTAATCATCGCCATATGAGCACATCTGCCAACACCGAATAACTAAAAAACTGAGTAATCGATTTTGTTACATTATCAAGTTATGTTTTCGTTTATCGATTGTTACCATCCATGAAAGTTGGAAAGTTTAATTTTACATATGACGTGAGGCAGACGTGATTAATTGTATGTTGTTAGAATGTCAATAATAGTGAACAATAAGTGACAATAATAGTCTTTTCGATAATTTAATTTGAAGTGAGAAAAAAAAAATAAAAAATTATATTAAATCTCAAAACTCTCCCTATCTCATCTTAATATATATATTTTTTAACATTTCTAGACTGATCAAAAACGGCGCAACACTATTTTACAAATGACAAAGACTGTAGTAATATATCAGTACTAAAATGCAAACATAATTTAAGATTATAAAGGTTTTTCCATTATACGATTCATATCTTTATTTGACCAATGGCATGGGTTACGTTGGCTTAGAGGGGCGGTGTGATTCAAGGAGACCCCACAGCAAAAAGTCTAACGGTCTCAAATCGCACGATCTCGGTGGCTGATTCACATCACCTTCATATAGCGACGTCCTGGTGAAACCAAAAGTCGTTGGTATCTACATATATCAACCAATTCAAACAGTTACCGGTGATGGCCCGGCCAACGTCGTTCTCAAAGAAATATAGACCAATGACGCCGCCAGCCCAATATCCACAGCAAACAGTGACTTTTTCGTGATGCATTGGAAAATCTTGGATCTCTCGACAATTTTGTTAGTTTTGTTAGTGACTTACGTAAAATGGGCGAAGAGTGCGGAGCATTGTCCAGAACATTCATTTTGATAAAACAATTTCATTATTTGCATGTATTGTTGAACACTATATCCGTCCATGGTGAATTGGCAAAACAAACTGAATAAATGAGAGCTAATTCGAAAGATGTAGCTATAACAATATGGCTATCATTATCAACTGTCAAAGTTCGGTAGTCTCTATGGGAGACCTTTTATAATATATATATATATGTCAATCTTTGTCAAAGGCTTGTGCGACATTTTAAAAGAGGCAAAGAATATATTCTGTGTTCAAAGGATTTTTTATCTGTCCTTTTAAAAGGTTAACTTGCTCGATAGTTCCGTGATAAGGAGACATCAAATTGTTTAACTAGCTTATTGATTTTATTCATATTATAATTCTCTTTTGAAATAGTTTGACAAACAAGCTAGTTAGCTAGGTCTATATGGGGATCGTAATGTAAAACTCTTTCCTGGCTTTGCCTAGTAGGTTCTTATTATGTATGATTTTATTATGTCTTTTGTAGTCTTTAGAATCTCTTCTGGAGAATATCACAAAATATCCAAAATGTATTGAAAAACTATGTTCATAAGAAGAGCATAAGAAAGTGATATATACTCAGTGACGAAACATGGTTCGACATGGTTACGTCAACTATACTATGTTCTTTGTAACAATATATTGCTGCCATACACATATGATTGTTATTTTAATTTAATTTGAACAATATTTTGGTTACTGAAAACATATTCACTCTCCTCGCAATTTTAAAATTTGAGTTTGGTTCACCGAAACATAATTATTTTTCGAATAACTAAATAATGATAAATAGGTATTATATTAAGCAGTGAGATCGAAAAAATCTTAACGTACATAAATGTTAATAAGAAATAAACCGCTTAACCTATTGAAATTATTATTACAACTTACAAAAAATATTATTTTTATAGTTCTAATCATTAGTGATGAATTATAAGCCTTTTTTATAGTTCTTTCTGTCACTTTTTTCGAACATGGACTACCTGTTTCAAATCTAGCACACTTTTTGACACCTTTTTTGTGCTCTTCAATTCTCTTTTAACAAGAGCCCAATATCTCTCCGTTGACCTTAGCTCCAGTTAGTTTGGAGAATTTGCCTCTCTTGGTAAAAATACCACATTATTGTTCTTGTACCACACAAGGCATTGCTTACCATTATGACAGGATGCCAAATCAGGCCAAAAATAAATGGACATGTTAAGAAGTCTTATGAATGGAAGCAACCTCTTTAGTTTTTTGTACCAAATAGTCCGAGTACTGAGCTAAAGGGACTGCTTCCTACCGGACTCCTTCCTACCGGAAGTTTTTTCGATCTCACTCCTTATGTCAACTACTTTTAACTTACAAATAACCATTAAATGTTTAGTTTCTATACGCATAATATGTTTAAGATGGAATCAAAATATGTTTACTTTTACTAGTATTTTGTTCTCACCATTTGTGAGTGTTGGTGCTTGTCTAAGCTATGACATTTTTACAAGTAAATTTTGAGTGTCTGCAATTCTTATTCGTTCTATAGTTTTATTTGTATAAGATCCTTTCTAAAGCGAATGACAATACTTTTCAGTGATTTTATCAATAATATTTTAATTGGAAATTTAGTACTTTAAAAATAAAACCAATTTAAATAAAATTTTGTATTAACAAAAGTAAGTTTTAATAATATTAAGAATCATAATATGATTCATTGGATCATATTATAATTGCTTTGGATCATAATATGATTGCTTCAGAACATATTATGATCCTGTATGACAATGATATTACGACCATATTTTATCATAATATGATATTTTATGACAATAATAATGATCATAATGACATTGGAATACAATCATAAAGCTTATCACAATAATATGTTGCTCTCTGATAATGTTAACCACAACCAAGTTTTTTCTCTGGGTGTAGTTAAGGGTCAAAATTGTTGATAAGAGCTGAATAATATGAAGCTATTTTAAATATTTGTCTATATTTATTAGTTTATTTGATATAAATTCAATAGTTTACACACATTTTTATATTTCCATTTGACTAAAAATGCTTTGAATAACAAATTATTCGAATAACTGTATGTATATTAATCGAATATTTGTTTTAGTGTATAATTTTTTACAGTTTTTCTACGTTTTTATATATTTTTTAATGATAGCCTTTTTAAATTGCAGAGTTCTATAAATGCCGTCTTGTGAAATTATATTGGCTATTTTTATTTTGAAACGATTTTTGAAAATCTTATTCTTTTATATTATTTTATTCGAATAAATCAATTAATTTTAAATATCGAATTATACGAACAAGTTCAAAACCATTATTTGAATTATTTATTTTATTCGAACCAATACACCAATTCATAAATATAGTTTATACCACAGTGTTACGCTCAATTAAAAGTTTATTTCAAATCATACAAATATTTTTGTATATTGAATCCTGAAACTAAAGCAACTCCTTTAAATAGCTATCATAATGCATTCATGGTCGAAAAAATGAATGAAGAATGATCACTCACTCATTTGCTTAGCCAGCCAGCCATCCATCCACCTTTTTGGCTTCATCAATAAAGTGCAATATGACCATGAGGTTTTAATGCTCAATGTATGTTGGTGTTATTAACAAAGTACTTACCTTGCCAAATATCGTTAAACCACCATGTTTAACATTGTAAGTTGGTGCATCCGCATAACTGGAATCGGCCCATGGTGTATGACAAGTAGATGTTAGTGTCATATAGCGAACACCTATGGCATACAGGGTTCTCAAAACAGCCAAAGAGCCACCCAACGAATGGCCGCCCTCAACGCCCGTTAATGAACACAGTTGATGATTTTTGTGGGCCTCAATGATGTCTATGATGTACGGATAGGATGGGTTATTGAAGTTGTGCATTAAAATGGTTTGGTTGGTTGTTTGTATATTCCATTATAGCAGGCATAGAAAATATATAAAAATAGAACAAGTACAAAAATTGTGTTAAAGGAATATTCAGGAAATTGAGTTTTCTGTTGTTGTTGTATGTGCTATTTATTGTGTAGAAAGAGTCTGTTATTTTTCTCATAAATATTTTTTGTTTGTATATAGAAAGTTTGTGATAATACTGTCTTTCCTTTTTTATAGTTTGTATACATATATTCGTAAATGTTTTTGGGTTCCAATTTATTTTGATTTATTTAATATTTGGCACATTTTTCTCTTATTGTGTTTGGGTTGTGAATTGGAAAACAATGCTGATATAAACTAAAAATTTATATAATTTATAACAGTATTTTTTGTTCATATTTTACGAACACACCCATGATAGTGAACTAGGGTGGTCCATATTCAATTTAGATGCTTTCGAGGGCTAACATTTTAATTTGCTAGCTAAAAACAAAATGCTGAAAATCTTTAGAGTTTGAAAATTTTATTTAAAGTTTCGAATTGTGGGTAAAAGTACTCAGAGAAAACAGATTCGTTGTGATGACGAAATTTATAGCCAATCGAATGATTTGATTACATTCAAAGATTTTTTTTTAACAAAAAACGACAGTTGAGACGATTTAAATGTTCGAATTTTGTTTAAATTTGTCAGCCACAACAGAAAAATTCAGTCATAACACTGAATGATTCAATTAGCTACAAAATTCAATTATCACAACCAAAACTGTTTTCTCTGTATAGTAATGTTTTAAAAAAATTTAATTAAATATTCCCATAGATGTTTAAATATAAAAAATTTTCTGACACCATAAAATTTTATGCATATTTCAAATCCCGCATTTTTAATTTTCAAAATTTTTTAAACGAAATTTCCAAAAATTCCAAAAATTCCAAAAAATTTATAAACACTAATTGAAGATTAACAATTAAGAGTATTAGTTTTGGCTATGACGAATCTTTCACAAGGTTGTAGCATGTAATATATGGAAAAACGTTATAATCTTTAGATTTAAATGTCTTTAAATCAATGGCATTATAACTGTTTACATTCTTTGTTTTCAAATACCGAAATTGCGAAAATGTGTTCACAAAATTTAGTTTTGCATGTATTGAAATAATATATAGGGCTATAAAAATATGGAGCTCTTTCGAGGATCAGTGCTTTGCGTATTTAGTTTTTTACTCAAATCTAAACTTTTTTCCAAAATTTGCCAAGTTTAGATAGTTCTGGGAGAAACTATATACGCTTAAGTGAGAAAAATTTTACTTTACACGCTATTCCATTAAGTTCTTTCTCTGGATAATATACAAATTGTTTATAGTCCAATGTTTGAATGTTGGATGCATGTAACTTTTAATAGGAACGATATAACTGTCAGCAAGTAGTTTTTATTTTATTTACAATTTTATCGCCAATATAAGGACTGAGATCGAAAAAAACTTTAACACACGTTTTTCATTAAAACTTTTAACCCAAGTATTATTTGATTTTTTTCTTTGATCAAGTTACCTTTGTAAAGCATGTCAGTTATTATGTTAATTTGTTGTTAATCTGATTAAAATGAGCGACCAGAATAAAGTGCGTACTAAAATTATGGAATATTTAGAACAAAACCCAACAGGGTCCTATAAAAAGTTGGCCAAACAAAGAAGCATGTTGCTGATGCTCGAAGTAAAGTTGTAGAAAATCTAGGCCCCAAAAGCAGAAAATTTGTCCAAATATTTCTTGGTATGGCATGCAATATGCAGTTGCTCCAAAAGAAGTTAAACATTTGTAACAAATGTTTTGCTCTATAAAGACCAAAATTTAAATCAAAGAATGTTTGCAAAAAAGTATGCTTCCATTCTTAATGTGTCCACTTATTTTTGGCCTGATTTGGCATCCTGTCACTATGATAAGCAAGTTCTGGAGTGGTAAAATAACAATAATGTGGTAAATCCTCCAAACTGCCTGGAGCTAAGGCCAGTGGAAAGATATTGGGCTCTTGTTAAAAGAGAATTGAAAAGCACAATAAAGCTGTCTAAAAGTGTGGTCTATTTTAAATGGAGATGGACAACCTTTTCGAACAAAGTGACATAAAGCACTAATAAAACCTTAATGGAAGGGTTTCCGGAAAAGGTTAAAAATGTCATCACTACTAGTGATTAGAGCTAAAAAAATATTTTTTTTTTTTTGTAAATTGTAATATTAGTTTCACTGAAATAAAAAAATATTGAAAAAATCTTAATACACATACCACTCAACTTGCATAGTGGGATGCGAGTTAAGATTTTTTCAATCTCAGTCCTTGATATTTTAGAAGAAAATCTTGACCCTGCGTAGCCCGTCATATGTAAAAAAAAAACAAAAAAAGATCGAGCAAAATTTAAAATATGTACTAAATAAATAAATCTAAATATATCTTGTACCAAAAGATATATCCTACACATATAAGCGCATTTGTAGGCTGTCTCAAGGAATATTTATATGTATGTCATTCGGATCAGAAATGAATTTTTGGACGATTTTTAAAAAAATGTTAGACACGGGCAAAAATCACCACATTTTAAATATTTAACCCTCCGTGATACACATGTTTTATTTTTCACATTAGTAACACATGAGGCCTGTCCAGACCCCATAATAATATTAGTATAATAACGTAAAAAATATCGATTTTTCAAACAAATAATTATAAAAACAGCTTATAATCTCAATCTCAAAAAAATTCCCGTAAACACCTTCAAAGTTTGTAACAAACTAAAAAAGAACACACAAGACTATTTCAATGAAAATATATACCAGCCAAAACATGATGAGAATTCAGCATTTATTTTACCGTAAAAAGCCGAAAACTTTTTTATGAATTGGCAAAAAAATTAAAAAAGAAATAAAAATAAATAGAATTAAATACAATTTTTTACGAAAAATATACGCGGGTCTGGCCAGACCTCATGTGTTACTAATGTGATCTATGAGTTAAAAAATGTTTGTATCTCCTTTCGTGGTTACTTGTTTTTGACCGTTTTTTACCATTATAAAGCCAAGAACATTTTAAGAGGGTACCTGAAAAAACAAGTCTCTAGCAATACCCCAAAGACGTTTAAATTGCAAACAAATCCAAAAAAGTCTGGCCAGACTTATGCGTATATCTAAGAGTTAAAATTATAAATCATTTTTTATAATTATTTTGACTGCTTTTAAAATTTTCAATTACAAAATGTTTTTCGATCTATATACCGATTAAAAATGAATAAATAGTAGAAACATGTTTGTTATTTTAAAGTCGAAACGTCAAATAACGTTATCCGCTTTTGATAAAATTCTCAGCATTTAGATTATTTATAACGTAGAACAAATTTAGACCTCGGGAGCATGTAAATCTAAAAAGTAGAAAATAAGGACCACCCTAATATGTAATGGGGAGTATGATTTCATTTATAGAAGTGTAATTGTTGTATTTTAGTTTCTATCAGTCATTTATTTGTTAACAAAATGTTCATTTATTATATAGAAAATTGTTGTCAGTTTGTATAAGAAAACAGAAAAATACAGAAATTTAATTATAAATGTATTCTTAAAACTTAGTAAAAAAAAATATATAGTCATATGCAATGTATTCTACTCTGCATTAAAATATTTCATGTCTTACAGCTTCGGCACAAAAAAAAAAAACTATACGAAAAATATGAAAAATAAGAATGAACAGTGCTTTTGTAAAAATCAGCACAATTATTATGGCGATTTGTAATAATTGATGAGAAGCGAATCCAGTATTATTCAACAGAGTTCAGCAGAGTTAAAATCTGAACATAACTCAATGGACTTAGACCGAAAAATTGTGTCAACTGTTTTGTATGGATTCTTTAAAGCATCCACATCTACGTATTAGAAAAACACGCAATTCTTTTATTTAAATTTGACCAACTTTATTCCATACCATTGCAGAAATCAATTTAAATAAACAAATAACTTGAAAAAGCAAATATAGCTTTAAATAAATATTGCTTGTACTTCGAGTATGAGTATTGTTAAGGAAAATAGATTTCTACTAGAACTACTACATATCTGCAATTATTGTTGTACACACAATACATAAATACTTCTATTCTATTATTTGTTTTTTTCTTTTTGCAGTTGCCAATAAGTAAAAGTAAATATATACACCTAAGCTTCAAATTGTATTGATGCAGAAAATTATGTATTGTTCGTTAGAAACTACATGTTAAAATCTTTTATTTCACATATTTTTTTTTTCTTTAGATTTATTTGTGCAACATAAAAACATACACACACATATTAACTACAGCCACTATGTATTGCATCAATACATACACTACAACAATTGAACAGCCAACGTAGCAACCATGCAAGTTTTTGAAAAGAGAAATATAGAAAAAAGCACAGGAAATGTTGCACGTAGCTTCCCTGTAATAGGTTCACAATTCATTTCATTTCCTAGTAAATGTTGTTTGTTTTTTTTTTCTCTGAGCTGGTTCTTCGCTTTTCCTTTTTATGTTTTCTCTTACAATTCTTTCTTACTATTTAAGATTCTAATACGTGGGAGATGAAAAAAAAAAATGGAAATATTTTCCAATACTTTCTGTTTGCTTTTTAAAGGTACACCTGTGTGTGTGTGTGTTTAAATATTGCATTTGTAGTTGTGTAAAGAAAATCCTTGAAAATACCATTTGAAGTAATAAACCGTAGCAGAAAAATGAAAGTATTCTTACTAAAGAATTTTCCAGAACAACTAGGAATTTACTAATAAATTGTGGGAGATCTAGAGGTAAGATGCGTTTTCTTAGTTTTAATTTGAGATGATAATAGAGAACTATGAAGCACATATATACGTTGTTGGAAATACTTAAATAAGTATATCAAAATTTTAAAAAGCTGTTCAAAAACGAAACTTTTATTTGATTCACAAGGTATGATGTCATAATGTTCTAATATTTCTCAATGGTTTAAACATGTTGTTTCAATCAAAAAATGGCATAAATACTACTCGGTATGCTATGTTTATTGTGCTATCGTAATCAACCTAAGAGCCGGATATACCGATCCGACGAGTCGTGAAATATTAAAACATTATGACAACGATAGCATGAACCCACTTATTATATGTTAATACGTATGATGTGCCATATTTTAGTTCATTGTATGTCTGTTACAAATTTTATTGTAACTTGAAAGTTCAAGCACAGACATGACATCATATTTTACGACATACATAAGTATTTCCACTGATTCTCCTGAAATAGAGGAAGAACTTGGCCTGCACTTTCCAAAGTTATGGAGAGTATGGTTAACCACCATCTTGTGAAATATCTAGAGTCGAACAATTTACTAAGCGACCGGCTTTCGTAGAGGACGCTCTACGAGGGACTTGCTTTCCTTCCTATCAGAAAAATTGGTGCCGTTCCTCCACCGTTTTGACGAAAGTAAAGTGGTGGATCTAGATATTTCTAATGCGTTCGAAAGGTTGTGGCATGGTGCGCTCTTATCGAAACTTATTGCATTTGGTGTCGGTAATGAATTCTCTCGATTTAAATCGAGCTTTCTCAGAGATCACACTATACGAGTTGTTGTAGATGGGATTTCATCAAATGAGTTCAAGATTAATTTAGGGGTACCGCAAGGCTCCGTTCTTTCTCCTACTCTATTCCTTATTTTTCTAAATGAGCTTCTAAGTCAAACTTCCAACCCTATGTATCCTTTTGCAGATGACAGCAACATTTGCCATTCATAATCATTCAACTATAGGCCAAGCCTTTCGGAGATTGAGGCAATGTGGCAAAACATGAATGATACACTTAACCAAGATCTTGTGACAATCTCTGAATGGGGTTATGCGAACAAAGTCGATTTTAATGCACGTAAGACTCAATGTTGTATGTTAACACATAAACGCACGACAGATCATGTTGTTTCATCGGTTTCTATGGGTGGTGTAAATATTAAGGAATCAGAAGCCCTCGCTGTTCTAGGCATGAGACTTCAGTGTGATGTCCGATGGACAAAACACATTTTTCAAGTGTCGAAAGAAGCATTCATGTGCCTCGGTTTTCTAAGACGGTGTAAGAAATACTTCACTTTATCTGATCTCCTTACTATTTACACCACTTATATCCAACCCAAAATGGAATACAACTCTCATGTATGGGCCGGTGCTTCGAAGTCTATTTTGGAGTTACTTGACCGCATACAGGAGAGGGCGAAGGTCATTATCCGTGACAGTAGGGTGTCCAGCTCTATTGATTCTCTGGAGCATCGTCGCAATGTGGGTTGTGTTCCACTGTTCTATAGATACTACAATGGAATGTTTTCTGATGAAATTAGGGAACTCGTTCCCAAAACCCGTAGTTTCTTACGAAATACACGTTCATCATCGGGGGCTCATCCATTCGTTGGCGATTGGTCAGTGGGTCGCACAACACCCTACAGAGAAAATTCGTTTTTTAGCCGTACCGTTCGTATGAGGAATAAGCTTCCTGTCGAAGTATTTCCTGTCCCTTTCAATGTAGGAAAATTCAAATCAAATATCCACAAACACTTCCCCCTCTATCCTCCTTGCCATAACCAATTTTCCTAGTTCCAACACAATACATTCCATGAGTAGGGGTCATCCCCTAAGGGCTGCTCCAAAAAAAAAAATAATTTTTAATGTGATTGCCTTTTATAGAAAACTTATTTGTGGAGAAATTTGTGTGGAGGTCTATATAAATAAGACGTTTATGACAAGAATGTCGTATTACGAAAGGACACATATTTGGGTGAAATAATGAACCTATTCTAACCAGTTATAATAGTTTTCGTGGCATGTGGCATTGAAACATCTTCAAAATTGCGACTGTAAAAAGTTTATCTGGACTGGCCGGCTGTCCTAGTAAACTTTTTGCGCAAAGACGGAAAACTTAGAAAGTGATTCTGAGTTGATTGGTATACTATAAAGTGGGTTGGATAGTAGACAAGTCGAATGCATGAATACAAATTTAAATGAAACACTACACTGGCAAACTTTGTGTGGCATATTTTTATGAAGTATGATGCAACAATTAACTATTAATGTTCAGAACTTTTTCTTTGGAATTTTGAGACAAAATTTGGAACATTTGGTTCTCGTTGGCTAAGAAATATACTTTGTTCGGGAAATTTTGCAAAACAATGTGTGGGTATTTTCTCCCGGCAACTAAAGATACTATTGCGCAGATGTCTAACTAATTGACAGGACCTACAGTTTAAGTAGTAACATACAGATTTATGGATTTTTTTAAGTAAAATATTAATCTTATAAGATATACATTTAAGTAAGTAATATCTGTTTTGCTTAAATGGATGTTGACTAAGTATTAGATATTTCCAGTAAGAAGACGATGGGCCACCTTTAGTTACAAGCATTTTGATCACCATTTTTTTCATGTTCGTATATAATAAATTGATCACACATATAAATACCACCCATATATTTGTAATAGTGTGTGATGCGAAATTTGATTTTTAAGTTAATGTTTAAAATTCACATTTTAAAACAAAATAGGTACACAAACATAGAGACAATTACGCTCCCAATATATAAAACATAGTGAAACATCAGGACACAAGTATGCAAGTGTCCATTGGCATCAACATAAATCACTTAATTTCACAAAATTGAAACATGAAATAACATACAATCTTGATTGGCATTTTTAAATGGTAAAAACAAACTTCTGAGTGTCTACGTCAATTATGATATTTTAAATTTGTTTCAGTTGATCACGCTCTATTTCATTAATCTAAAATGTATAGCTATTTAAGCAAAATTTCCAATATGTCAATCTGTAAGATTCGGCACAGACTAACTTTGATTTCTTATTTATGTATTTAAAATTTAGGGTAAATCATATATTCTTCCTTTTTCCTCCAGACATTAAGTGCCTTCATTTTGAGTGTTGCATTGTCGTTTTGTTTTAAATTTATTTTCCTTAGAAAGGATTTAATATGCAATTCTAAGAACAATGCACAAAAATAGATGAAAGTGCACCAGACACTGTCTTTACTCAGGTAAATACTTGGAACAAAACCAAGGTATTTTAAACCTTTACAAATTTTAAAAAAAACCAGGTTCATTTAAGAGGTATTGTAAATCTGTTTTCATGGATAGATAAATGAAGAATATGACTAATTAAAAATAAATTGGTTTAACACTTTGATCATGTCTTGGTGGGAAATCAGTTTTACAAATTAAAACATTGGGCGAATGGAAGTAAAGAAAACCCTCTTGACCATTATAGATTTAGATGTCGTCTATTAAAATAGGGTGTACTCATCTGGGTAGGTATGATTACCTGGGCTACAGGTACACTCAGGGAAAAGTTACAACTTAAAAATAATAACGCATTATATTAATTCAATAATTTGCATTATAATAGAAAAATTATATTGAAATAAGATAAATTAATAATTGTCACCTTTAAATTAATATTGTTCCATATTGAAATAATAATTAATTTTTATTATTGATTCAATATGATTTTTATTGATTTCAGGTTGTTCTTTCTTTGAATGTATGATTTCATGGCTTGGGTATTAAAGTGGATATTTCATCATTAACGAGTTCTAAAACATATGATTATGAATTTTATTTTTGGAGGAAAAAAAAAGAGATTTTTTTTTTTAAATTTTAAGAAAACCGATGTTATTATACTTTGGGGTAAAAAATCGAAAATTTATTAAATTATTTAAAAGATAGAAGCTTTTTTTTGATTTTCTACTGTAAAGATCCCTAGGGTGTCATATTGTTACGTTTTTACCATTTTAAAAACAGTGGTTTATTTCCTTTAAATAAACCGGAACTTTTAATTGCAAATAAAAGCAGTTTTAATAGTTTAGAATTGTATCAACTCTTTATTTATTCAAATGTACAATAACAAACATTTAAATAGTCAATCAGTGTTTTTATACACGTTTATAAATTAGCAGAAATATACCCACTTTTTAATGTACAAGTATATACTGGGTGGTAATGCAGTTGATGTCTTTACTTAACGACGTTTCAAATTAGACTGACTCTTGTGGTGTTCTCACAGCCAATTTATA
Organism: Calliphora vomitoria; assembly: GCA_942486065.2. NCBI lineage: Eukaryota > Metazoa > Arthropoda > Insecta > Diptera > Calliphoridae > Calliphora > Calliphora vomitoria. Next base: position 106,529,416 of record OW818030.2, on the reverse strand, counting down.
TACCCTGCATTACCATCTAGAAAGCTCTATTTCTACAATGATCTTCAAACCAGAATATTCAAATTCTAGAGCTTTCGATGTTAATTATTAATCATTTAGTGTTGCCATACTTACAAACAATTCTCAACTCAAAGCTTTTATTCAAAGTTGTATGTTCTACAGCAATGATAATAATAGTCACAGATATGTTAAAGTTTGAGAAGCACTGCTGTTTTAGAAGCATTATGCAACTTTAAACCAGCCATTGAAACAGTTCTATATAAATTCTAGTACAATTTCGTAACAATATGTTCATCCCAGCGTCCTTATTATCTATTTCCCATCACTTTTAAAACTTGATGAAAATATTGTTCTTGTTCTTCGCTATACGATCTAAATGACAATGCAGATTACTATCAGGTCTATAACTAATTCTTCGTGATGTTCAGCCCTTTCATTTCATAAGATAGTTTTTCCAAATGGCAACAAATCATTCATTGATTGTATGAAATAGTTGTCTTTCATTAAAAGTCTTATTTGTGGGCCATTAAAACCACCAGCTTTTAGTTTTTCTGTACTAAAACCTATAAATTTTCTTGAAAGAAAATCATAACATGGACCATTTTATCTAATTGCTATACATGCTGCTTTTTTAGTCCCAATTTCATGGGTGGTGGTAACAAAATGATCTTGTCTCTGGAAACTAACGACGGGGTTATAACACTTTGTTTTCTAACCGTTATCCTTTCTTCCATAATTAAACATAGCAGTTATTAATGTGGTTCTGTCCAAATCATAGGTACACCTAACTTCCAATGATTACGTTTACTGCTTTGCCACTACCTTAAATGTTCAGTACACACTTTACACGCAATGTTTGGAACCCATGGCTTATTTAAGGCCTTAAGCCCCATCGTAAGTTAATGGAAATACGTATTTTAATTGAAAAAGCAAATTCGATTGCTCACCAAAGCTAACGATGAATGTGTTCCATCGGTTTTAACAGTTTTGTACCATTCAGAAGTGTTGGTTTTAGCAAGGAAGACAACGATTGCCCATTCCAGCCAAAGAAGTTTGAACATTAAGAATTGGAGGCATTACTCTATGAAGATTGTTGTCAAAGAGAGCTTACATAATCACTGGGAGCTATTCAAGCAGAAATTTCAAAGTGTTTGTGTACAGCTGGATACGAATCGTAGCCGAGAGGCTTTGAAAGATGACTTTTTGTGTCTGAGATGGTGCTTGAACGTTTTAAAAACAAATAGTTTTTGCACAGAGTTATTACTTGCGATAAAAAGTGGATCTATTACGAAAACATGATGCGTAAGAGATATGTGAAACACGGACAATCGACACCAAAGCCAAGTATCAATAGCGTTAAGGTATCTATTATGAGCCGCTGAAATCTGGCCATCAGCGGGTAACTGCACCGAACACAACTGATTCATTTGAAGTAAGCATTGGCCGAAGATTATGTGCTTTCGTTACAACTTCACTAGAACCATGCCATTGATTTTGAGGTATGTTTTCTATTGCTTCAACAATGCTAATACGCTTAATTCCAGAGCTTTCTCATACTTTCCAAAGAGCATACTATAATATCAATTGCACTTAAGATCCTAACGGACTGAGAATTATTCATTTCAATAAATAGGACTATACACTAAATTAAATATGTGTATAAATACAACACATACTCATAAAAACACAGTAAATGCGGTTGTTCGATAATATTTCGGTTTTTTAAGTTAAAAAAGAAATGTGTTTTTTAAAACCCATTAACATTTTCAAGAGTAACTGATATAGATATAATAGACTATCCATATCAATATAAATGCATTAGATACTGTTTGTAAGAAATTTCATAAAAATCGAACAACGGAATCGGGGATCAGGTGTTAATGGGTTAATTGGATATTAAATTATAACAATATTACGATTATCTCCAGACTTATTTATACAGAAATTCCTTATAACTTCAGCTCTTTTGCCAGCTGGTAAAGAAAGTGTTCGATGTATGACATTCAGTTGAATAGTATTTTTCAAAGTTTGATGTTTTAATGGTATGGAATCAAATTGAAATTGAAAACTCAATTCTTTACATTTTGCAGAGCGTAAATAAAAGTAAATGAGAGGAAATATGTTTCTAGTATATTTTCAAACTTAAAGAATAAAATGAAAATGCAGTTGACACGTTGTATTTAAGGAATATTATCGATTGATTGCATGTTAACATGTACCGAACTTTATTTAGCTTTATTGGAAAATTAAAGTACAAGGTTTCTTATTGAAGTGAATTGGAAAATAAAATAATGAGATTTTTAAAAAGTAGGGGAGATAAAGTTTGAAGATTTTTGGATAATTTTAATTAAATATTTGATTTTGCATTAAATTAACAGATAAAGCAAGAAAAAAGGGTTTTAGAAAAATACTAAAACAAGTGGATGGAAAACAGCACTTTTCAGATTTGTTAGCTCTGATTTGCACAAAACGTATCACAGTTATTATGTATTGCAAGTGTATAAAAAATCATAAAGTTTTTGCCTCGTATACGGTCCCTGGTGGCTACGATTGCCGATGAGTGATGTAGATAAAAGTCATTGCGGACAAGAAAATGCATTTCATTCTCCTAGTTCGAAAAACTTTTTTTTAACATAATTCTTCAAATTTATTAAAATACATGTAATTAAACTTAAGTATGATTAAACATTTGCTGATTAAACTTGAGATATTAATTTCTGGCAGATGATATTTTCAGTTTAAACATTTTTTAAGCACTTTCTAATGTTACAAAATCATTTTTAAAATAACCCATATCATTTATCTTGTTTAGCAGCAAATCTTGTCCATCCTTTAGAATAGATGGCCGACCATTCATTATTAAAAAAGTTTCTCACTTTTCGTTGAGAAAAGCCATAACCGCTCTTTACAACTACAGCCAATAAAATATACCGCTTCTTTTCGACTTTCCTCATAAAAATAGAGAATTTATTAAATAAACGGGCCAAGTATTAAACGCATTTTATGACCCACCATTAAAAAGCATTCCACTTGTTTTTTTTTTTGCATTTCCTTCAAACAAAAATAACTTTTAAATCTTTCAGGCTTATAAACAGCCAGAACCGGCATATTAAATAATCAACTTTATTTCCTTTATATTGTTTTTTTTTTTTTTTGTTCGCACAACGTTCTTTACGCCACCTTTCTTTTAGGATGTGTGTATGTTTGTTTCGTTTTTATGCTCTCCTACATTCACCTTTATGACTTTAAACAATTTTTAGCAGTGGCAGAATGAAAAAAACCATCTTAACTTTTCTACACTTATGGTTTATGTTCCAAAGAGTGGGAAGTGGTAAAAACTTTCGACCTATAAAAAGTAAAAATGTTTAAAATACAACGCATTTATAGAGAATACAGAATACCCTCGTACCTGTTTTTTTTTGCAAAAGAGCTCTGCAAAATAAAGGGAATTGAAATGAAATACTTAAAAAAGGGAAAAAATATTGTTCATACAACAAGTATTACGACTATGAGTCAAAAGTTTAGAATAACTACTAACTAAATACAGAAAAAAACTAAACTTTTTTTTATTTTATAAATTATTTCTAACTTTTTTTCCTTATAGTTTTTGTTAAGGCTTAATGTTTTTGAGTATAAATAAAAAAAAGCTGAGAAAAACAAAAACCTGTAAAGGAGTCGTAGTTTTTCTTAGTCAAGCATATGGAATTAGAGAAAAATTTAAAACTCAAACACGAACTCATAATTCTGGCATTTAAGTGAATATTAGAATTTCTGTGTTTTCTTCTTATTTTGGAAAGCTCTAGAATATAAAAAAAGTTCACAAAAAATAAATAAATATGTTTATAAAAAATGTATAATGTATATATATATTCTTTGCTAAGTGCTAACAAAACACTAACTATTTCAAAAAAATGTTTGTGTTGAATTTTATACAGTGGGTGAGAAAATATGTGGCATGCAGCAAGGAATATTATTGTAAAAATTTTATATCATGAAATCCACCAAATACCCAAGGTCAGTTTGTTTGTGATGTACGGTGGAATGAATATTTTACCCATCATCTAAGTATAAGATTGTTGTAGATAATGATCAATGATTTTATTTTTCAAATCAAACTATCTATCACTAAAAACATTGAAGTCAAATATTATTTAATTTTTGTAACAGTAAAGGTTGAATAGAGAGACCACTGGAAAATCGAGAATGTGTATTGTATATGTATTGTTACGTTTTAACCTTTTTAAAACGTTGGTTTGTTTCCTTTAAATAGACTGGATACTTTTGATTACAAATAAAGAGCAGTTTTAGTAGTTTAAAATTTGTAACAACTATTTATTTATTTTAAATGTACAACAACAACAGTTCAAATAGTCATTCAGTGTCTATTTATACGTTTATCAATTCGTAGAAATGCACACACACCTTATAATGTACAAGCTTAAATGTACATGGCAGTTGAGGTTAACTCTAACAGCGCCTATGATAAACTCCACCCACGAATGCAGCCTCTGTCACTATTTATAGACACGCCATCTTTCGAGAATCTTCTACAATGCTCTTAACGGACAAACTAGTATATTCGAATTCTAGAGCTTTCGTTGTCAATGTCAGCAGTTTAAACATTTAGTGTTGCCATACATATAAACAATGCTAATAACCGCATGCTATCAACATTGTTGATAAGCAGAAGCTTCTACTGATGGACGTGTTTATAACCATAATGAATGCTGCCGGCAGTCGTTACAGATCATTAAATTCAATTCGCTATTGTAAATTTGTAACAGTATAGACACTCCATTGTAGTAATGATATGGTAATGAAACAGAGAAAATTTGTTACATGACTATCAACGAAAAGCACTTTCGCCCTTTTCTATATGGGCTAGAGATATTATTAGGTATATGACATAAAAATGCGGAATTTTTTAAACTTTTTAGCTTTTGTTTTGAAACAATCGTAAAATATGCATTTACTTTTGGATACTCTGTTCCAAAGTTAAGTGTATCCCAGAAATAGCGTTCTGCATCGATCGAAACAAATGGTATTTGGACAGGGAAAGTTCTGGACTATAAAGCGTTTGAGACAAAACTTGCCAGCCACTTCATTCTAAATAGTTTTGGCCAGATTTCAGCAGCTAATAATAGGTAGAAAATTTTTGGTTCCACCAAATACAGAGAATCCTTAGCGCCATGGATATTTGGCTTTGGTGTCGATTTGGCTGGTTGGCCGGGCTTCACGTATGATCACTTATGCTTAGGGTTATCGTAATGAATCCATTTTTTATCGCTAGTAACGACTCGGTGCTAAAATTAAGGAGTGAGATCGAAAAATTCTTAACATACATATATGTTAATAAAAACAATTTTGATTAAAATTATTCAATTCTTTTTTAATAAGAGCCTTATATCTCTCCACTGGCCTTAGCTTTGGGCAGTTTGGAGGATTTGCCTCTCTTGGTACAAATACCACATTATTGTTCTTGTACCACTCAAGGGCTTGTTTAACATAGTGAGAGGATGCCAAGTCAGGCAAAAATAAGTGGTCTTATGAATGGAAGCGTCATCCTTTGTAAACATTCCTTGATGTAAATTTTGGTATTTATTGAGTCCGTTGTAACAAATGATTGGCTACTTTTGCCGAAACTGTATATTGCTTGCCATACCAAGAACTTTTTGGGAAAATTTTCTGCTTTTGGATCTTAAACTTTTCTACAACATTCCGTGGAGCATCAGCAACATAGAAATATTGACCTGGAAGCGGCGAAAAATTTTTCATACGCAATTTGTCTTAAATTTCCGTGCCCTGTCTTTGGTCTCTAAAGTTTCAGCATAGTTCCTGTCAGGAACTTTTTGAGCCTTGTATATTTTCAAACCAGCATTGGCTTTAACTAGCTAACCGGACTGCTTTCCTACCGGATGTGTTGGGAGCTCTTGTTGAAATGCTTTCTATTTATTGGCTTTAGAATCATCATGTGGACCATTCTTTCTACCTGAGCCATGTTTTCTATCAACGGACAAGTTCTCCCAAAACTGTTTAATAACATTGGAAACAGTTTGATAGCAGACCTTTGATTGTTTGCCCAACTTTTTGTAGGACCAAGTTGGGTTTTGTTGAAAATATTTAATCATTTTAGTACGCACTTTCTTCTGGTCACTCATATTTTAATCAGATTAACAACAAATGAATATAATTGACATTAAACCTAATAACTGACATGTTTTAAAAAGGTAACTTGATCAAAAAAAAAAAAAAAAAAAAAAAAACAAATAATACTTGGGTTAAAAGTTTTAATGAAAAATGTGTGTTAAGAATTTTACGATCTCACTCCTTATTTCCTTTTATAGCGATAAAACATCATTCCGGGAATGCAAAATTATTGTTCAAGGTCTGTAAGCTTCAATTCGTATGGTATCCAGGTTTTGTATAAATTCTGCTGATCGCAAACGTTTTGAAATTGCTGCTTGAGTAACTGCCAATGCGTTTGCAAGCTTTTGTTGAGTTTGACAACATCATTTAGGACATGTAAAATCGGTTTTCAAGGCCTCTAGGCTTCGGCTTCAATTTGTATGGTACCCAATTTCCCTGCTTTTGTATGGATCCTGCTGAGTAGCTCCCAATGATTTAGCAAGCTCTTATTGAGTTTGACAAAACTCTTCATGGAGTTATGTCTCCAATTCTTGGTTTTCAAACTTTTTTGTCTGGCCTGGGCGATCTTTGTATTCCAATTCTGAATCGAACAAAACATCTAGCGCACGTTGAAACTGATGGAACACATTCACCATAAGCTTTGGTGAGCCGTTGTTGTGCTTCATCGGCACTTTTGTTTTCAAATTAATGAATCAAAACTTCGCTCATATGAGGCTTTTTTGGCACACTACTCGATATTTTCGAAGCAAAAAAAACTCTTGTTTACACTATAATGTGCAATAACTAAGTGAGAATAAATGAAAAATATGTACACTTCAAAATTACATATAAGTTTTTAGATACCAAACCCGCGTTTAAAAAATTACACCATCTATTAAAAATCTCGCATTTTTATGTCATACACCCAATACAAATATGCTTTGATGTAACTACCAGAAGAATATTTATATATTTTCGGTCGTAATGCAATTCTAAGATGATCTAGCGATCTGTTGTTAGCACTATAGGACTTAGACTTAGAGGTTGGGATCTAGGGGTATGCTGTTTTACACAAATATTCTCTGTTGACGTAAAAAAAACTAACTTGGAACAATTAATTACTGCTAATTGGTAACTTATGAGTATAACTATGACAAATCTATGTAGAACGGGTACAGTTTTGGATCAAAATATGTGAAAAACGTTATTCTCGAAAATGAGTTTCCATTTTTAAATTAAAGCATAAAAATAGTATAGAAAGTCTGTTTCGAATATTTTATCTGCCTCACACTGTGCTATTAACTGAGTTTTCTCTAACATAATAAATACGGCAGTCTTTCATCTATATCTACGTCGCACTACGCCACCATTTGTGAGCTGGGTATTATACGTTTGTGCTTATGTTTGTAACATCAAACATAATGATACTGCATCACATCGAGCTTAAAGTTTATAAAGAGACTCAGACATTTATTCGAGTCGTTCTGAAGATGTTCGTTTAATAATGTAAATCTTGTTATAAAAAGATTGATATGTTAAGTATAACTAACATTTGGTCAATGAGCTTCGGGATAAATAACTCAAATGGTATTCATATAAATTGTAGAATAATTGTGTTCTATTTCTAAAAATAAGTTTAATGCAAAAAACCTTGCACATGTTAGAATTGAGATAGAATTCGACATAGAAAGTTTTCGATAAATGAAAATCCTACTAGAAAATTTCGTAAAATCAAAATGTTCAATTTTCACTTTTTGCAAGGAATCGATGTACAGTGGTCATATCTACCCACTGTAAAAATCTTACATAATTTTTTCTTTCGACAAGAAAAAACTGTTGTATCCGTCTTCAACTTTCATTGTAATGTCTTAAAAAAACAGTTTTTTGCCTCAACTGAACATTTTTAAATTTTGAGTTGACTTTCTTTAGAGAAACTAGTGTGATATGTCCGTATCGAGAGACACAATTTAGATAAAATAATATAGTGCCATACACATTGGGAATTAGCCAAGACTTTGACGTATGTATCATATAGGGCGCACCACCTAAAGTCTCTTTAACACATATGAATTTCTATGTATATGTGTAATTGATGTAGAGTATCATTAGGCCGGTATTACCTGTCATTACAGTTTCACCTGTCTTTTGTATGCCATTATTATTGTTAAGAAAAAATGCATCTCGATACAAAATGTTTTGTTATTGCAACAGTTCAGATGTTTCAACAAGATGTAACACAAACATTTGCTATGCTTGTGTTCATTTTTTTTTGTTTTCGCAGAGCATTTGTGTATTTTATAAAATTTTACAACTAAAACTAGGTGAGGATTGAGTGAAAAAGTAGAATAAAGAAAATTGCGTTAAGAAAACAAGAAAAACTGGCGAAAAAAAAACAAATAATATGGCACAAGGTAAGAAACTGTTGAGTGTTAAGTTGTTCATGTTTGTTTGCTTGAATTGTAAATAATTTTTCAACAATTTCAGGTGGTTTTCCTTATTCCGCAGCAGTTGTTAGTTGCTGATGTTGCAAGTAGTAGACGGTTTCTTGTTATCATGTTTTTTAGTAAATTTCTTGTGAGTTTTTTTTCCTTCTTTTTCATAGTAGTTGCCAAATTTTAGTTTTTTGATTTTCTGCATAAAACTGACTTCAAAGTTAAAGTGTAGCAAAAATATGAGGCATACGAATTTTTGAGAAACATTCATTATTCTCTGTGTTACGTTTTTGGTTGTGATATGATGCTATGTTCAGTGTGTGTAAATGGTTGCCGGGGGAAAACTATATTCTTTTTTTTTTTTAGTTTTTTGAATATTTGCTTTTAGTTGTTTTTGTTTATACATTGCAAGTTGGGAAAACTCATATTTTATAGCAGCACAAAATAAAGCAAAATTTTTCTAGCTGTTAAGTGTTTTGGGAATTGCAACAAAAAAAAAAAAATAATAAAAAAACAATAACAACTTAGCAATAACGTTGGATTTTAAAATGATATGCAAAAAAAAGACACACTGTGAAATTAAGTTGATTTACTTTTATAGTGAATTCAAAATGGTAAGGCAAAGTGTGTATTATGCGGCTGAAACGAATTGTGTAACCTCTTTGGTGGACATTAAAAGTATAAATTATTTTTTTTATGGTAAGGTTTAAATTATGTAAGAAAAGGCTTAAGGTTTGTAATTCTATTTTTTATAATAATTTTCATAAGAAGACATTTTCATATTGCTCACTATCTATTTTAATGGGGTTATGGATATCTCAAGTATTTACTTACTTAAGATTTTAATTAAATTCTTTATTAAGAAAGTAATAAGGCTAACAATTGTTTTCAATTTCATTAGATTTTGAAAGGTATGAACTGTTGTGGAAGAATTAAAAAAATTAATATTTGAATATTTTTAAGAATCCGACTTTTTTTGCATTCCAAATCAAAAATGTTTTTTTATGAATTTAGAAACTTTCATTGGATATCTAATAAAGTATATTTATATATACATACATAGTTCTAAGCTCGCATGTAAGGACTGAGATCGAAAAACATACATATATGTATGTTAATAGGAATGAAACCACTAAATTTACAGTTTTGATTTTTTTATTTGATTGAAATTATTATTACAATTTACAAAAAATATTACTTTTATAGTTCTATTCAATAGTGATGAATTTATGAACCTTTTCCGGCAATCACTTTGTTCGAACAGGTATTCAATCCCCGTTTAAAATTTACCACACTTTTGGACAACTTTTTTGTGCTCTTCAATTCTCTTCTAACAAGATACAAATACAGTCAGAGTAAAAATTTAGTATACGTATTTTCATATACGAAGCTAAATATTTTAATTAGTGAAAGAAATATATAAGTATGTCAGCTGTAGGACCTAGTAATCTTGTATTTATTAAAAGTATAATAAACAGCCGAGACCACTTAAAATTTGAAAGGACAATTCGAAAGTATGTGCTGAAAATTGATGTCTTGTAACTCCATGGATCTTTCAGCAAGACAATGACCCAAAGCACACCGCAAAAATTGTTAAGGAGTTGTTATTGAAAACGTCCCGAAACAGTTAAATTCACCTCCGCAATCTTCAGACCTTAATCCAATAGAGCATCTGTGGGAAATTTTAGACCGGAATATTGAAAAACGAAGCATTTCATCTGAGGACGAACTCCGAACCCTTTTTTAACCCTTGTGAACCAAGGCTTTAAATAGTTGAAAAAGTTTTTTTTTTTTTTATAAAAAATTGAAAATAAGGACTTCAGGAAGATACTTAAAAAATTTTAACTTTGTGGGGGACCTGCAAGGAACAAAAAGGAACCTGCAAGGAATCGAAAGTGTCCAGGTACTTTTAAGTACCGTTGATTCAGCATCGTCCAAAACATAAAAAAACTCATAGATTTTTGTTAAAATTTTATTAATATATGGATAGTTTTGCAACTTTTATAGCATTTTCAATTTCAAGTCTGTTCCACAGTATTTTACAAAGCAGTATTTTTTATCATTACAACATTAACAAACACCACAATGAGAACATGAGATACTTCACCGTTATTCTGGGTAAGCGAGGTTGCCAATACTTCAAAGTACTTTTGGACAAAAATGGTAAAAATATGTTTTGTTTTCATTTTGTAAGCTTATTATTGTTGTGATACTTAAAAGTACCGTCGGTCGACAAAGAGTTAAAGGAAGAGGGGGAGGGAAATTACTATAGATATAACTGAACATCTTGTAAACTCCATGGAAATGCGACTAGAGGCCGTAGATAAGCTGAATGGAGGACCAAAAAAATATTAACTTTTTATTTTCGGATTTTGGTAATATAAAATAGAGCGTTATCTATAATTTCTGACTCTTGTTTTTAGGTATTTTTTCCTTTATACCATTAATTTTCCACGAAATCAATTTTAATTTTCAAAGTTTTTTAAAATAACAAAAGAATAAAGTCTAAACTTAATTTTAAGTTTATTCAATCTTATATATTTCTTTCACTAATTAAAATATTTAGATTCATATATGAAAATGCATGTTGTATACTAAATTTTGAATCTGACTGTATCTCTCAATTGGCCCTAGCTCCAGGCACTTCTCTTGGTACAAATAACACATTATTGTTCTTGTGCCACTCAAGATCTTGCTTACCATAGTGACAGGATGCCAAATCAGGCCAAAACTAAGAGGACTCATTAAGGAGTCTTATGAATGGAAACATTATTTTTTGTGAACATTCCTTGATGTAAATTTCGGTATTTATAGAGCCCTTTGTAGCAAATGTTTGGCTTCTTTTAACTTAACTGCATATTGCTTGCCATGCCAAGAACTTTTGGGGACAATTTTCTGCTTTTGGGTTCTAAACTTGTCTACAATATTCTCTCGAGCATCAGCAACATAAAAATATTGACCAGGAAGCTGCGAAAAATTGTCCATACTTACATACGTTTCGTCAGACATTATACAGCAGGTATATTTTTTGTATAAAATTTGACCTCAGTTTCCGTGATTTGGCCTCTAAATTTTTAGTATAGTTCCTATCAGGAACATTTTGAGCCTTGTATGTTTTTAAATCCAATGCAGGTTTAGCTTTTAAACATTTCGTACCAAATAGTACGAGTACAGAGTTAACCGGGCTGCTTTCTTACCTGATGTTTTGGGAGCTCTTTTGAAAATGCTTTCTATTTTTTTGGCTTTAGAAACATCATGTGGACCTCATGTGAACATCATGTTTTCTATAAACGGACACGTTCTCCCAAAACTGTTTAATAACATTGGACTCAGTTTGATAGCAGACCTTTGATCGTTTGGCCAACTTTTTGTAGGAACAAGTTGGGTTTTGTTGAAAATATTTAACAACTATAGTAGGCACTTTTTCTCGTCACTCATTTTAATCAGATTAACAATATAATTGACATTAGACTGACATGCTTTAAAAAGGTAACTTGATAAAAACATCAAATAATTCGTGGTTTAAAAGTATTAATGAAAAACGTGTGTTAAGGTTTTATCGATCTTAGTCCGTATGTATGTGGAAAATACGACCAAGGCCAAAACACCAAGTAGTATTAAATGACTTTATTTCAGAATGTTTATAATTTTTCTGGCGGGATTGTTATTAAAAATCAACGTAATCCATTTGGAAGAAAAAAAGTTAAAATGTTAAATATATAATCTTAACAACCTACATAAACACACCGATTTGAAACCCTGCAGGAAATGTCAATATTAAAACTGTATTGACTTACTATTGACACAGTCACCAGTACTAATGACTTATTATACCCCCAGATAATGCTATTTGCTATAGACATTTAACATGTGCGTGTCATTAGAAGTCTACTACTGACGATAGTACTATTGACTAGCAACATCCTTTGGGACCATATGTAGATATTGGAATCAGAGACTCACTAGTACATTTTAATAATTCTAGTCTAGACTTTTGGTATTTTATGAAGTAGATGTCAATAAACAAACTGCACATTTTTTAACATTTGACGTTTTATTAAAAACACAAAAATATAGGCGCATCGTTGACAATGTCACAAAAAAGTCACCAAAATAGTCGACAAAACTGGTTGCTTGGAGACACTTGTCACTAGGTTTCCTTCAGGGCAGTCACCAGTACTAGTGACTTATTATGCCCCCAGATAATGCTATTTGCTATAGACATTTAACATGTGCGTGTCATTGAATGTTTAGTACTAACGATAGACATTGGAACCAGAGACTCACTAGTACATTTTAGTAATTCTAGTTTAGAATTTTGGTACTTTTATGAAGTAGTTGTCGATGAACAAACTGCATATTTTGTTAACATTTGACGTTTTATTAAAAACATAAAAATGTTGATAATATCACCAAAAAGTCACCAAAGTAGTGGGCAAAATTGGTGGCTTGGAGACACTTGTCCCTAGGTTTCCTTCAGGGAATAGACTAGTGTTTATTTCTTTGGTTGTTATTGTATTTTGTATTTCAGTTTAAAGTATAAAAACATGTAATGTTGTAGTATTTTGCAACTTTTTAATGAAAAACCAGTAAGAAAGTATAGTCGGTTATGTCGAAACATATGATACTCTACACTGAGTAAATGAACAAAAATTTTTTTGTCTTAAAATATCAATAATTTATTTTCGTGTGTGATTTTCGGAAGTGGGACTTATAAGGGAGCTATGACCAATTATGTACCGATCACCATGAAATTATATGAAACTTCTTTCTGTTTACATTTACACACCAACATTTTAAATATGCATGGGAGCTATGATCAATTATTAACCGATCGCCATGAAATTTGGGCGCGTGATTTTGTTCTAAACTTGTGTTGATTTTTTGTAAGAGCTTTATGCGTTATAAAGTAGTTTTCAGTAGTGGGCCTTACATGGGAGTTATGGTCAGTTATGAATCGATCCGCTCAAAATTTGCATGTGTGCTTTAGTTGTATATAGATCTTATTTGTGGAAAAATAATAATAATCAAGCATTTTTGGTCGATAAAGTCTTAATTCGAGAGGACATTTACTAGTTTCAATAGGCTTCGTCATGATAATATTCTTTAAAGTGGGTATTGGACTATTAATTTTGGGCGTTACAAATATCAGATGTTTAGAAAGATGAAAATCAGAGCTGTATTGATGCTATAATCTAAGAGTTTTTGCAAATTTAAAGTCAGATATTACAATAGTTAAAATTACTGTCTAAAAGATATACATTGACTGCTTGTAAAACTGTTGGAACTTCCCTATTCATGAATGTCTGTTGCTTCTAAATAAAAATATTTGTATAAATAAAATTAGAAAATACATTAACTATATATATTGATAACTTTATCTTACATAAGAAATCATTCAACAAATATGACCAACATCTTGATTGCAGCTTCAATTTAAAGACAAGAAATGAAAGTTATGAAGCTAAATTTATAGCTGCCATTTTATGTTGAAATGTCGACACTTTGTACACATCTACAAACATATAACATTCCACAAATGCTACAGAAATATTATTTATTTTCTATGTCTCTTCCTTCTCTACCTAACTCCCTCCCACCAATTCTGCTCTATTCATCATCGCCTAACAGGCTGCCTCAATACCCATATGCACCAAAAAATATAATAAATATATGGCTACATTCTTGACATACATATATACATTTATATATTCAATTACGTTGGTATGTTCAAACATACAAATGAAACATTTTTTGTTATGGTAGTATAGGAATCTCCCGCAGTCATAATGTTTTCAATTCGTTACTTTTAAACGGAAATGTGTATGACTGAAATATAAACAGGACGGAAATATAAGTATTTTTATTTGCACACCAAACATTGTATGATAAAGTTTAATGTTACAAAAGCAACATAGAAAAAAATATTGTTTAGATATTTATAGCAAACCAAAAGTACTTATATACTCGTAATATATGCATATAAGAAAAAGTTTTACCATAAGTTTTGAGGTACAACATATGCATGTCTGTTAGAGTGTTTTGGTGAGTTGTGTTAATAATTGATAAGTTTATTTTATATAGTTAGTACTTATGTGAAATTTATAGTTTTCTAGGAAACTAAAAACATATGTTAGCTAGTCTCGGTTATAATTAGTTGAAGAATGAAAATATTATAAGTACTTCAAAATGTCTATGGTGCTGGAGAGAAAATCTAGTGTTTTAGTTTATAATTAGTTGTTTATTAAAATAACTTACCCTGAGCTGATGTACACGTTGTCAGCTGTGGCGAATAGCGATCTGTCAATCTTTTTATAACATCTATTTGTTCTAGCGTTAATTGCACTGCATCTCGATGTTGTGCTTCACAAGGAACATAGGCAGCCCAAAACTGAAATATAAAAGAAATAAAGATTTAATAACTTATGTTGCATACGAACATTTTCAAAAAAACTTTCACTGGGGCCAAAAAATAAAAAGGTTAATAAAAAAAAAGCTATTTTCTAACATTATGTTAAACAAATTTCTAAATTTTTACACCCACCATCAAAAAGATGGCGAGATTTTGGCATTCCGTTTGTAACATATCGAAATATTTGTCGCAGATCCACATTGGTATATATTCTGGGTCATCATTAGATTCTAAGAGGAGCTAGCAATGTCGGTCCGTCTGCCTGTCTGTTGAAAACACGATAGGGCCCAAACAAAAGCTAGCTGGCTGAAATTTTCCATAAGTACTTGCTGTTGTGATGGAAAATATCGGTTCATGATTTCACATAGCCCCCACATAAATGTACCTGGAATACTGTTTGAGCAGTCATAAATATATTGATTTATGCTGCAATCCTGTTAAAATTGTCACAAATTATTTTTAAGTACTCAGAAATTAAAATGTAAAATATGGCAAATATCGGGCAACATTTGTCCCAAGTCCAAATATAAGGTCAATTGGCTGCGAAAGTCAACAGAAGATTGTCAACACAGAGAGTGTCAGCAATGGTGTGAAGAGCAGATATCAGCAGAGGGGAGTAAATCAACATATTGTATCAGCAGAGGGTAGTTAACCCGCAAGAGTGCCTCAGTGCATGCATCACAAATACCAATTATCTCTATTTAACGGTGACTTTAATTACAGATTTGTTAACATTTCCCTCGAAGGTCGAAATGCATTCTGGCATTTAATTTTTGTCATAATTTTAGCACGTGAAATTTTGTGTGTGATTTTTTTTTTTAAATCTAGGTTTTACTAACTTTTAGTCGCCCGATCTATTCGAAAAATTTTTTTTTAAGTTTAGATATTCTTCTTTAAGTCTATGAATTTGTAAATGTTAAACAATTAACAAAAAGTGTGTTGAGAACGCAAAAACTAAGGGGTGCCTCAGGGCACTGTTGCGGGTTGCGGCTAAATTTATCGGTGTGTTATATTGTATAGTTTTTTACTTTTTTGTTATACACAGAGAAAACAGATTCGTAGTAGCAACCGAATTTGTTGCCAATCGAATGATTCAGTTGCACACATAGAATTTTTCGGTTCTATCAACAGAAATTCAGTTGATAAAGAAGAATTTACCCCTTTTAAAATGTTGTAACCACAACTATAAAATTCGGTCACTAAGGTAGAATCATTCGATTGGTAACAAATTCAGTTGCCATCACGAATCTGTTTTCTCCATGTTTTCTCTGTGTATTATTTATTATAATTTTTGTTGTGTAAAAAAAAAATCATAGGAATCACAGATATAGACCGTATATGGATTAAATTATCGGCCTTGACTCATGATGAGTTGGTACTCCACAAGATGATCCACAGCCAGGAAGTTCAAAAGTTGGCAAAAAAAAAAAAATGACGTCCATTATGACAATATTGAGCACTTTCCAATCTGGTTAGGCCAAATATATGGTGCAAACTATGCAAAATGTCAACAACACAGTGTGTTTGCTCAAACTATGATCTTCATTTATGCTTCCCAAAACGCAAAAATTTTTGTTATGTGTATCATCGTAGAAAGTAAAATATATTTTCTTTCTTTTTTTATATTTTTCATTAGTTTTTTAATAAAATCATATCATAATTAATTGTTTTATTAACCTAAACCAGCAATAATGCCCTGAGGCACTCTTCACCTTTTTGCACCTTTAAACTTAATTTGTAAATAAGTTTCTGATGGCTGTTCCAAGTTTATTGGGTAATAATTACCCTAAAAAATTATACGACAACTTTTTTTTAGCTTTTTAAAGTTTGCGGGTTACCGTAAGCAGTAGTGGAGAATGTACCCAAGAACACAACAACACAATAGCAAACAGTACCCAGTAGTTCTAGGAGAGAGTCCGAACAAGTGATTTTAGCCATCATTTAGGGTGGGAACTAAGTACTTCAATAGCTACGTGACAAGTTATTTTAACACGTGCATGTCCTAATCACAATGAGACAGTCCTTTTTGACTACAATAAGACTGTCTAATAGCTGGTCCAAAGTAGTCAATGTATTGAATTCACATACTGGTTAAATAACGTCAGTTACCTTACTTGCTACCTAAGTGATAACTTGATCAGCTACATAACTAGTTATTTTAACATGTACGAGTGCTAATTGACCTCAAATAGTCAGCTAAAAGACATATCATAGGCAGTCCAATAAACGATAGCTTGTAAACAAACCTTTCTTCGACAAATCTCCAATGGATTGCTTCTGGTGTGTTAAATAACTAATTTCTGAGGTGCAGTTCAAAATAAATGTTTAAAGTGACTTCACTATAGGTCACTAAGAGACACTAAAGTGACTATTGACTTCATGCTATGTTACATGGGATATCAGTATACTTAAGCAAAAATAAAAATTAACTGTATGAGACACAATTTGTATAAAACCAGTTTGAACGAATTATCACACAACATGTTTAAAGTGATTACACTCCAGATTACTTAGAGACACTTAAGTGACAATTGTCTTCACGCCAGATTACTTGGGATATATAAAGTAACCAATTGTCTTATATCTGCACTACAAAGAGCACATACGTGTCAAATGACCAAAATATATAAATTGGAGTCAGCCAAGTGATAAGACATTTGTGACGATTACTGTCTATAAGGGATACATTGACTACATGCTTAACTGCTGGGTAGTACAACACACACAACCATTCAGCATCACAAACACAGTTTCCACACTCACAGATCAGCAATAAATAGTTGATGAGCATCAAAGAACTGAGATGATTTGAACTAAGTACAACCGCTATTGGTACATCCTATTGTTTACTACAACTAGTGTAGCTTTGAAGCTAGTGTAACAGAGCAATCACTTTCTTTGGTGTTGTGAAAGTGAACGAGTAGGACGCGTGAAATGTCGGTAAGAATAAGAAACTTAAACAAGTTGCAGAGCAGTGGTAGGGTTGTAATTATATTGGATTTGGTATCACCGGTTCTAGTATAGAGAGAACAGGGCGAACAGTTAACAAGGTGGATTACATCCTACCTTACCTAACACAGATTTACGTCCGTTGAGGAAGGAGAATAGGGGAACATTGGAAGATATTTTTCTTGGATGTAATACTCGGAAAATCTAGGATTACGTATTAGAATAAGAACTAGTGGGCAGGAGTTGTAGGCCACCGGCTCGTGTCACCCGATAGTTCATGGAGTAGTAGCAAATGGTTTCAATAAAGAAGCAGTCAATTTGCAATGTGACTCAATAAGTTAGAGTTAAGATAATAATGTGAAATAAAACTGTGAAATGAACAAAGAAAGTGTATTCAGTCCTTAAGCTGAGCTTTACCCCAGCTTCAAAACCGGAATAACCTTACAAATTCACAAAGCTAATTGGTTCAAATAATATATAAAGGTAAGTGCTATATTAATTAGATTACTGATAAAGTGATATTAATGTATTCCAGAGATCAACAATGAATCAAGTTTATGCTATTCATACGCATTTATGAAATTATAAGTGAGTAACCAGCATTGAAGTTAAACTACTCTGACGTACTCATACTCACAATAACATTGATTAATAAGTATGTGTAGCATTAAATATGAATCCAACGTCGACATCATACTCCTACGAACTCAAATCTGTTTGATTCATAAATAACCTCAGCCTGACTTATAAATTAAGGAATATACTCATGATACTTACGATTAATTCAACTCATTCGACTCATGCCTGTTTATTTTTTTGTGTAATTTTTCAGAATTCGGCAACACTGAAACACACAACCTCATAATGAGCATTTGAATGTTCGTATTCGAATCATACTTATTTTGCATCGTCTATACAAATTAAGTTAAGTAGAGTCGATATCAACAACGTCATAAATATTGTTAAGTATCAGTATGATGATTACCTCACTTTACGGGTCTCGACAACATTGTAATAAATATTAATGCGTATAAGTACAAGAATTTTTGAGTCATGATTCAACTCTACTCACTTATTCACTACTCATTGCTGATCTTTGATGTGTACTCATGCTGACAGGCTGAAATGTTTATTTAAATTTTAAACATTTTCCAGCACAATTAAAAATCTAATTCTAAACATAACTAAATTATTAAGATAACACACAACATATCTTTAATTAACACAATAACTTAAAAAAAAAATACTTTAATCTTTGTATGGTTCTAAATTAATGGTTTTTGTGGCTAACATATACAAAATTGTTCTCTCTCTATTTTCATTATTAAAAAAAAAAAAAATAATAATGGAATTGACTTTAGCCAGTTATCCAATGCCTAAACCAGGCTAATCTAAATGTCAGGGTTATGTATGTATGCAAGCACAAACAACAAAAGGCACTCTCAACTCGAAACAGTAGTTCTAATAAATTTTCCAACACTTTGGTCTAAGTACACTACAGTTATTATCAGGGTCAGAGAATAGAATATGAGAAAAAAAACCAAACAATAGTTTTAAACATAAATGCTTGAATATATTTGCAAAATATTATAAGAGTGTGAGTGTATGTATCTATAATACAAACAAAAGTGTAATACATTTGCACTTATAAACACACAGAAGAACAATTGGAATAGAAAGAATCCTTTTTGTATGAACGCATGGCTATATGTGCCGCACTATTATGCTAAAAAATAATGCAACACAACACAAAAAAAAAAAAAAAGAATGGAAAACATTCATAAGTATTAAATTTTTACCTTGTATTGTTGAACAAAGAAAATTGTTCATTAGTTTTAATTAAGCCAAGACACACACTCACACACAGAAACGCTCTATGGAATATTACACTTAAATATAGAAATTAGAAAAAAAAAACTATAAACCAAAGAATAGAAAAGTTCAAGGGTTTAGTTTGTTTGGCTTTTTTTTCTTCTTCTTCTTCAAAACCAACAATATTTTATAGACATGCAACAGTTTTACACATACAAATGTCTAGTGGCTTAAAAGTTTTTCATTTGTTATTTTTCTTTACCATTTATAGTTTTGTTCTTTTTTTTTTCCTTTAATTGTGGCAAGCAAACGCTACACAAATAGCAACAATTAAAAGTAGCAAATAGTCAATGCATACAACACGTTTTTGTGTTAGTTTTTTTCGAGTGTGTATGTATTTGCTTAAAAGGAGTATGTATGGAGTATTATTTGGTATTGGAAAGTAGCATAACAAGGATTTTATTGAGGTAGAATGGCAATTGTAATCTCAGGAAGAGTGTAAAGTTTGAGTGCAACATTAGTGGTCAGTAGAGTAGAGAACTGGGAAATTAATGATATTTTTTGGACGAATAATTATTATTCAACCAAATACCACTTTTTCTTTTGAGGTGATCTAATAGAATGATTTTGTAAATTAGGAACAATTTTAATATAATTTTTTTAAACCATATTCCAATGTTTAATGATACAGATAATTAAGTAAGTAGTTTTTCTAAAGCCTTTTGGGAAAAGGTTTCCTGATGATCTGGCCTAAGCAACCAGTGAAATGCGCATAGGAACTAGCTTATCCCCCAACAATAAATTTCAGTGAATTTATCAATAAAATTGGGAATTTAGCATAAGAAAATCTTACTAAAATATTAGTTTTGTATTCCCGAATAACCTTTTAATGATTATTTAGTATGTTTTGTAAAAACCAAACTCCTTCAGAAGCAATAATAAAATACGAGTATTAATAAATATTAATTCCCGAAATTTGCATCATACCAGTGCACCATGATAAAAATGGCAAAATTATGAAAGTCACTGTCAGAATCAACCATGAAGTAAATACGAACACAAAATGGATCTCAGCACATACATATTCTGAGAGGTTAACACTTAAATCAATCAAAAATATAAATATTTTAATTTACATTGCAATCTTAAAAAACCAAAGATCTCAGCTTAAGTCAAAGAATAACCTATTTTTGGAAACGCAAGCTGAACTGATGGAATCGTCATAAAATCAACCATAATCGAACTCAACACATACATACGTTGGCATTAACCACGCAATTACCAAGATAAATATCTATTTCATCGCGATTATAAGTCACTCTAATAATAATCACGTCAAATATGACAAGCCTTATGGTGAAAGTTTTACATCGCTTTCAACCAGACAGAGTTGGTTTGTGCAGTTTCGAACTGGTGATTATGACACGGAAGTAATAGGTCGCGTAGGCCTGCCAACAAAGCTTGAAGACCAAGAATTGGAGGCATTACTCCATGAAGATTGTTGTCAAACTCAACAAGAGCTACTCAATCAGCAATTTCTTGCAAGCAACAGGATTCATCTAAAATCAGGGATATTGGGTACCATACGAATTGAAGCTGATAAAAGATGAAAGACGATTTTGTTTATTTGAAATGCTGTTTGAACGCTATAAATGAATATTTTTTTTTGTACCAAATCTTATTTACGATGATAAATGGATCCATTACAATAACACGAAGCGTAAGAGATCGTATATGAAGACCGCCCAACCAGCCACACCATCACGGGAAATCTGTAGTGAATTCAACTGATTCGTTTGAAGCGAGCATTGGCCGTAAAACGCCCAGAATGTACGGCCAGACATGAAACCGGGATATTCCATCATGACATCTCTCGGTCACATTATGCAATACCTGTTAAAACTATTTAGAAAGAAGTGATTAGGAAGTTTTGCCTCATCCGTCTTATAGTCAAAACAGTCAATGCAGAACGCTCTCTCTGAGATACGCTTCACTTCAGTACAGAGTATCCGATATTGCCTTGATTGATCTTGGCCTCAATAGATGACCAGTTCGTTTGGCTCGGAATCCATATGTTGCCAGAAAGATGGGAAAAGGTCATAGCTAACAATGGCCAATACGTTGAATAGATTTTTATTTTACAAATGTTTAAAAATAAAAGCTAAAAATTTTAAAAAATCCTGCGTTTTTATGTCGTACGCCCAATACAATTCACCAAGATAAATATTTAGCTTGAAAATAAATTTATTTTAAAATCAAAAATGATGTTCCTTCGAATAAATTTTTTTCCTCCATTATTCGAATAATGTTTATTCGAATGACAAATCATAATTCCTACGTTATGGTTATAAGTTGAATATTTAACCCTTTCACGAACATAAGACTAATTTTTGAACACAGTGCCAGTAAAACAGTAAATTTTCAAAGGCAATAACAAATAAATACTGTAACCGAACTTGTTTTCATCTAAGCATTTTAATAAGAGACACGTTTAGGAACTAACTAAAATTAAAAACGAACCCATTCTTTATTTCGTTATTTAATGTGGTCGTCAGAGGGTTAAAAAGTTACTTTTAAATCGAAACAGTAGTCTGGATTAGTGTCGCGTGTTCATATTACTGTAGTAACGAAGATTTTCGGCAATTTGCATGTACACAACATGATCGTAAAGAAACTCGCAATAAGAGCGTTAAAAAAATACGAATATTTGAGTGAGTTCTTTGACAGCATTCAACGAAGCAGGTGTATTGCTTTCGTATTGCGATCGCTCCACAGTGGGGGAAATGAAAAAAAGAGGAAATAAATCTGTAACTTCTAAACGAATAGCTCGATTTTCAAAAATGTACAAAATTTTTAAAAATTATAGAAGACTTTTTTCAAAAATATGGGAATAAAAAAATGCTAGATGATTTTTCTGGAAAATTTTAATTTTAAAAATGCAATAAAAGTTTTGTTTATGAATCGTTTTTAATGAAATTTTACACTTATATAGAAATTTTTGATCGAAATACAAAAATGAAAAAGAAATTAGTAAATTAATTTTGACAATCCCACAATTCCCAAAAAACTTTTAAAAAATCCCAAAATTGTGATTTTTTTGATTTTTGGATCTATTAAAGGCTCTAAGAAGAAGAACATATTGGGACATACAAGGTAGGACTTAATTTTGTGAAAGCAGCTATGCGATTTCAGAAAATGTTGTCTAAATTTGAAATTTACATAAAAAATAGGTCTAATTCGGAAAGCTCTGAACCACGCAATAATATGAATTTTGATATTATTTTGCATTTGTATTATTTCCCGTAATGTTATCTTTCCGAAAGCTATAAATACATTAATAATTGTTTTCCCATTTTCTGTATAATTTAATATTATTGTAAGTACTTTTTTCGAAGTTTTTTTAAGTTTGAATGCACATAACTTTTGAGTCTGTAAATGTTTTTAAATAGTTTTTCTTACTGTTATTATTAAATTAGTTGTCAATTCAAAAAAAGTTTTTTTAAGAAAATGGAGACAGAATTGGATCTGCTATTAGCAAAAAAACAGACAAAGGTAGGTTAAAAAAATAAAATTTTACTTATCAAATGCGAACAACTCGTAAACCATAAGAGATAATGTATAACTAGAGCAATGTTTTTTGTAGATCTCGTCGAGTAGATTTCATATATATTATAATCATTCAAATCCGATTTCAAAAAAAAAAAAAAAAAATAAAAAAATTTGCCATCATTTTTAATTTTGATATACCCGAGGTGCCCATATTATGGGCACTATGGCTCGGCCCCCCTTGGTGTTATAAGACCAAAACTTAAACGTATCAACACATTCTCTATAGCCATGGGAAATTTTATTAAAATCGGGTAATTCGTTTAGAAGTTACAGATTTATTTCCACTTTTTTTCATTTCCCCCACTGTGCGCTCTCTCTCTGTAAGATTATACGTATGATTAATATTTAATAAGTAATAAATTAAATATAATTCATTCGCAGCGTGGGGGATCTAGAATTTTTTTTTGAAGATATCAAATGATATTTTTGAGCTTTATATAATAAGTCATAACTTTCTAACAGACTTGAATTGTAGAAGCCAATTGTATTTCTACAAAATTTTATCTACTAAACAGATATTCCAATTAAAATGTTGTGTCAAACTTTAACCAATTAAAATTTTGCCTACGACGACACTGACTTCTTCACTTCCCCACTAAAATTCTAATACAAATACGAATATAGTATGGAAACTTTGTTGGATGTCATGAAACAATGTAACATTTGAATTTTTGCTCGATATTTGAATTTGCGGCATTGTACACCTTGTGAGCGAGAGTGTTGAATGGTGACCGCAGTTAATTGTCAATGTGCTAGTGCGAGTATGCGTCTATGCAAGTGCATTTAGATGTACGTGTCAGAGAAAGAGTGTATGTAGTTGAAGTAGAAAACTGACATAACTTAGAGTTTACTTCGTTTATGTGTTTGTGACTACGTATAAGCACTAACAATGGCTGCAGGAAAATGTACAATTGATGTTGACTACTACAACTTGTATATTCTAATGCTCTCTCATACACACGCATTTAGCCCTAAGCCTTGTAGTGTACTGTATTGTACAGTATAGTACTGTAAGTATTTGTATTTATTCTTGTGTGAGAGCCGCTATGCAGTGCCGTGTACGTAAAAACTTTGGTTGTTTGAGCATAAAATGCAATACTCTTGTAGTTTTGTGCCTTTTGACTTTATTTCTTGTTGTTTTCAGTTTTTCTGTTCTTGTTTTGTTTTTCTGTTGATGTTCTGAGTTGTTGAATTTATTTAAATTCGTATACAAGGTACATGACATTTTGCTAGCTGTTGTTGTTTTAGTTTGTATTTCGATGTATGTGTGTGTTTGTTTGTATTGTTTTATTTTGCATTTTGTGTGTGTGTGCGTTCTATTTTTCAACTATGTAAATGAAGTTTAAATAAAGTTTTCCGTTGTTTTCGACATTCACAAATTATTTTTATGAAAAGTTTTATAAACTTTTTTTTTTCTGTTTTCTCCGCCCCTTTCTTTCTTCTATTTTTTTATTTTTGCATTTTTTTATGATTGTTTAAATTTTTTTTTTTATAAAATTTATATTTTCTGTGTTTAGTTGAAAGATCTGCTAAAGTTTGTAAAATTTTCATATAAATTGAAAAGAATTAAAAGGAATTATTGTAGTTTAAGGTTGGATTTTATGGAAAATATTTAGCTTAGATGTGGTGGAAAATTCTTAAATTTTCAAAGGCGTATAAATATTGAACCTTTAAAGTAGTTACGCTATTTGTATAAAATTATTAGAAAGAAAAACTGAAAAATTACTTCCAAAAATAAATTTTAAAATATATCTTTAACACAAATTTCTTGCTACCACTGGCTCTTTATAGAAGAGAATCGAAAACATTTTAAAGTTTTTTCTTTCTAGAAATCTGTTTCTTAGCATAAAAAATCGTTCTTACTCAAAGGATATCTCAAAAAGTCCATCTTCTATTGTCCAAAAATTTTCCTTAAATATTAGCCTTTACACCAATAAACACATATATAATTCATAGTGAGAACATGAAGGGTTCTCTTGATAACTGAAATTTAGGAATATATTTACGTTTTTCGATATATCTTCATAACTAGTTATCCAATTATTGTAAACTTAATCTTAAATAAATCCTTGAGAGATGATAATTAGTATGATTAGTGTTCTTTGAAGAACAATATCTCGAAATTCATGTTCCTAAATTTTGTATTTTTGTATGTCGTAATATAGAGAACACTTTTTCAAAGCACGTAATATATTTTCTAATATATTTTTACTTAAGAAGGATATCTTTATTCAATATTTTGGGTGTATGACTTAAAAATGATTTTTTTTTTTTTTTAATTTTTAGCGTTTATTTTGAAACATTCGTACAATATGAATTAATTCAAAGCATTGCCCATTGTTAGCTATGACCTTTCCCATCTTACTGGCAACATATGGAATCTGAGCCAAAAGAACTGCTTATCTTTTGAGGCCAAGAAGGAATCAAGCCAGTTTGGATACTGTGTTCCAAAGTGAAGCGTATCCCAGAGAGAGTGTCGATCGACTCAAATAGTAGTCGGACGGGGAAAATTCTGGACTATAAGGCAGGTAAGACATAACTTTATTCTAAACAGTTTATAACAGGTATTGCAACATGTGGCCGAGCATTGTTATGCTATAATATTACGGTTTCGTGTGTGGCCGCATATTCTGGGCGTTTATAGGCCACTGCTCGCTTCAAACGAATAAGTTTCAAAGTGAAGCGTATCCCAGAGAGCGCTCTGCATCGATTGAATCAAATAGTAGTCGGACGGTGAAAGGTCTAGACTATAAGGAGTGTGAGACAAAACTTTATTCTAAATAGTTTATAACAGGTACTGCAACATGTGGCCGAGCATTGCTATGATTGAATATTACGGTTTCGTGTGTGGTCTCATATTCTGGGCATTTATCCTCGCTTCAAACGAATCAGTTGCATTCGGTGCAGGTTACCTGTGATGGTCTGGCCAGATTTCAGCAGCCCACTAAATATGGGGCATTCCCTTAGTTAGCTTTGGTGCCGATTCGGCTGGTTGCTAGGCTTCACATACGATTTCTTACGCTTCGGGTTATTCAGTTTTCAGAACAATAAATGATTTGGTGCAAAAATGATTTTCTTAAAAAGCGTTTAGGCATTATTTTGGACATGCAAAATCGTTTTTCAAGGTCTCTCGGCTTCAATTCGCATGGTACCCAATTTCTCTGCTTTTGGATGAATTCTGTTGCTCTCAAACATTTTGAAATTGCTGCTTGGTTTTGCAAGCTCATCTTGGTCTTGAAACTTTTTTTTGGCTGGCCTGGGTGATCTTTGTATTCCGTATTTGAATCATCACTTCTGATCCAAACAAACCATCTCTCGCTCGTTAAAACCGATGAAACACACTCACCATAAGCTTTAGTGAGAAATCAGTGTGCTTCAGTGGTACTTTTTTTCAAATTTAAGAACTAAAGCAAAACTTCTCCAAAATTCGAAATTTTTGAACCAAAAAAACTTTGTTGTTTATACTCTAAAGTTCAGTTACTAAGTGAGAGTAAATGACAGATTTGTTTCCTTTAAAATTAAAGTTATTTAAGACAGAAACCTCGTTCAAAAGATACACCATTTCTTGTAAATCCTGCATTTTTTAGTCATACAACCAATATGAAACAAATAACAAGCTTTTGATCTAGTATAACATAGATACAGATAACACAGTTCAACAAATAAAGAACATTTTTTTGGCGAAATACCATTACTGGTTTTGTGTTAGGTATTTATTGGTAACACTAGTGATGTTCTACGTGTAGCTTGAGATCTATTGACAGTCATATGTTAATTTGTGTGCCCGTTTCGTAATCTTATATGTATATTTCGGATCTCAACGTAAATAAGAGTCCTGGGACAGATGGCATACCAACGATAGTCTTGAAGCAGTGTTCATCGATATTAGCTCGCTCATTAGCCAACCTTTTCAGCATTTTATAGTGTGCTGGAGTATTTCCTGTATGTTAGAAGGTTGCTAATGTCACGCTAATTCCTACAAAGGGAGAGGATAATAACCCTGAAAATTACCGTCCAATAGCAAATGGTAAATTACCATTTGGTTCAATATTTGGAAGCCAACAATTTACTTAACGACCGCCAGTGGCTTCCGTAGGACACGCTTGAGACTTGCTAGCCTTCCTATCGGAAAAATGGTGTCGTTCGTTTCAACGTTTTGGCGAAAGTAAAGTGGTGGCTCTAGATATTTCCAAGGCGTTCGGTGCACTTTTATCGAAATTTATTGCTTTTGGTGTCGGTAATAACTTCTCTAGATTTATATCGAGCTTTCTCAGAAATCGCACTGTTCGAGTTGTTATAGATGGTATCTCATCAAACGAGTTCAAGATAAATTCAGGGGTACCGCAAGCCTCCGTTCTTTCTCCAACTCTATTCCTTATTTTTCTAAATGACCTTCTACTTCAAACTTCCAACCCTATCTATTATTTTGCAGATGACAGCAACATTTTCCATTCATATTAATTCAGTTATAGACCAAGCTTGTCGGAGATTGGGGCAATGAGGCAAAACATGAATGATTCCCTTAATCGAGACCTTGTGACAATCTCTGAATGGGGTGCAAATAGAGTCGCTTTCAACGCTCGCAAGACTCAGTGTTGCATGCTTCATCTATATTTTATTGTGAAATCAGACGCTCTTGATGTTTTGGGCATGAAAATACAATGAGATATCCGCTGGTTTAACACATTTTGCAAGTGTCGAAAGAGGCATTCAAGTGTCTCGGTTTTTTGAAACGGTGTAGAAATTACTTCACTACATATTGGCCAGTGGACCGCACAACACATTACAGGGAAAATTCGTTCTTCAGTCGTACTGTACATATGTGGAACAAACTTCCCACTGAAGTATTTTCTGTCATTTCCAATATGGAAAAGTTCAAATCGAATGTCCACAACCAGTACTCCCACTTTCCTCCCTCCCATAACCTATTTTTCTAGATCCAACAGAATTCTTTGAGGGAATAGGGGTCCTCCCCTGAGTGGTGGTCCAAGAAAAAAAAAAAAATTAAAAACCCTATAACAGACATAGTGCGAAACACGTTTTTCAATTAATTTAAGATGTTGATTAAGGCCCTGAATAAGCCATGGATTCCAAACATTGCTTGCGAAGTGTGTAATGAACATTAAATATAGTTAAATAGCTGTAAACGTAGTTATCTGAAGTTTGGAAAACATAATGTTATTAACCCGCCTTTGGTTTCCAGAAATAAGATCATTTTGTCTCAGTTACAATTATTAACCCATCAATGGTGACCTATATGTCTGTGAGACCGGGGTGTTAAAAAATTCAAATAACTTTATTTTTTGTTATTGTTTTTAAAACATTTTGTGAATTTTAATATTGAAGTAAAAGAGTTTAATTTGATTAAACATCTTTTTTTTATTTTCATAGAGCATAAATTAAAAAAAGTGAACAATTAGTGCGTGAGACCGGCGTCACCATTGATCAAAGTCAAATTTGTTAAGCAGGTCCATGTTTTGCCTTTCTTTCATAAAAGTTTCCAGGTTTGAGTATAGAAAATTTAAAAGCTGGTATTTTTGATAGACTTTTAACTCTTTTCGTTTTAGTGGTCACTTTACTAACCACCTTCTATATGACTGCCCAGCCTTACAAGAGCATAGACTACTACATCTTGGTAGAGCTCTTTTCCATGATCTGGACTGTCTCAGAGATGTGCCACTAGTAAATATGATCAGATTTATTAGAAGTACCGGCTGGTTCTCACGGGGAGCACAAGAAGTACATAGTCAACGAAATTAGGGTGGGCAACCATTCTCCCTTTATGTATGAAATTTAAAAATAAGCGAATGGTAATTCTAAGGGTATCACAATGGGCTACAAGGCCTCCGAGTGAACTCGCTAACTTGCGAGCAACCCACGTAACCTAACCTAACCTTACTAACCACGTTTTATAGTCTTTAAAACATAGTTTATTGGCATGTATTGGAATTTTGCTAAGCGAACAATAAGGAGAACATTTCCTTCAGGATTTAAAAGTGATAGAAGGTAGATACCAAGGTTGCTGTGATGAACATTTAATGGCAGATTTTTGTCAGGGGAGCGCCTAAGTACCTCCATCGTAGAAAATCTAAAAAAAGAGCTTCTAGCCTGTAAACCAATTTAATAAAATTTTGTAAAATCTTTTGTTTCCGAAAATCTTTTTATATCTGTGGACTTATGATAAAACAACTTAAGTGTAATTTTAAAATTTTTCAGAAGTGCGCAAAAACTGTTGAATTGATCGACAGTTGTTTTATTATTTGATTTTAAAGAATTTCGAGAGCATTGTATACTTCTTTGAGGCAAAAAATAAGCTTCTTCAAGGACAAATAATCAAATAATTATCGAGAAATTCAACAGTATTTCCGCACTTTTGAAAAATTTTAAAATCATACTTAAGATGTTTTGTCAAAAGTCCACAGATATATTTTCGTTTATTTAAGGACATTTTTATGATATTTATGAAATTAATTGTGCCACTTGTAGTTTAATATCACCACAAGGAAGCTTTGAATTAAGTTTAAACAAATTTGAATAATTTAATCTCCTCCCTATTAGAGAAAGCATGATAAATTAAAAAATGTCTTTAAATAAAAAAATGTATCCAAATTTTTTGCACTTTACAATAAAATGTTTATTATTGCTCAATGTTTATATAGAATTTGAAATTTAAATGTATTTCATAATTTATTATGAATAAGAGCATTACTCTGAGAGTATTATTGCCAGCTTAAGAAAATTGCATTTGCAATTCTTAGTTTAATTAAAAATTCATAATTAGTTTTCTGTAAGAACTAAATAAGCTGCATAATACCTAAGAATCAACTATTATATCAAACTCCATGAACAAATACCTCAACATAATGAAATGCATTAGAACAATTATGCCGTGAGTTTTAAGGTAATAAATTTTAATGCAATTCACTACTTAAAAGAAGTGGTAACAAGTATAATAATAAGTATTACAACACCACATTTACAATGTAAATAAACCAAACAACAAGCCAGTCATGTTAAGCCAAATATACACAACCTACTAAGGGACATACCAGCAGACAGATATACACTACTACCTACATTCACTATTCACCATAATAGGCCACATTAACAAATAAAAAAACCCTAACAACACCCACCATTTAAGTGAAAAGTTGCTTTCTATTTTTTTGTTTGTAGCTTTTCTTTTTTACCTTTACGAGTTGGAGTAGAGCAACAAAACAATAAAGTATGTATATAAAGTTTTAAGTACTAGAAACTAAAGATTGCTGAAGAAATACAATATAAAAATTCTAAAAGTAACACTAGTGAATTTTAACGAAATTGTTGTAAATTAAATTATACCAGTAACTGAAGAAATAAAACATAAAACAAAATCGCTCTCGTTGAATTGTAAAAGTTGTAAACTGACTCCTTGTAACTATTCGTGCATGCATACAAATATACAAAGTATTTTCGTAGTGAGTATAGATTAGAAAGGCGATAAGAATATGAAATCCGTTTTATTTCCTGCCGTTTAAGGGAAATGAATTTACTTTAGTTGAGCTATTTATTTGTGTGAATGTTTATATTAATTTAAAAGCAGAGAAGGTGGCTAGATATTTGTTTGATTTGGTTGTATTTATACATCTATATTTAATTGGTTTTATATTATATATTAATGTTTAGATCTCGCACGTTTTTGTATTGTAAAACTTTTTATGCTTAATTTCTATTGGGTGTACGAAAACATAAATTAATTCAAAGTATTGGTCATTGTTAGCTTTGACCTTTTCTCATCTTCCTGGCAACATATAGTTTCCGCGCCAACAGAACTACTCATCTTTTGAGGTCTAGAAGGATACTCTGTTCTGTAGTGAAGCGTATCCCAGAGATCGAAACAAATACTAGTCGGACGGGCATGGTCTGGACTATAAGGCTGGTGAGGCAAAACTTTCCAACCACTTCTTTCTAAATAGTTTTTAACAGCTAATGCAACATGTGGCCTAGCGATGTCTTGATGGAATATTCCGGTTTCATGTCTGGCCTCATATTCTAAGCGTTTGTTGGCCAATGCTCGCTTTAAACGAATCAGTTTCATTCATTACAAGTTGCATGTGGTTGTCTGGCCAGATTTCAGTAGCTCATAATGAATTAGCTCCCACCAAACTCAGAGAATTACCTTAGCGCCATGGATATTATCCTACGTTTCAGGGTATCGTTATGTATCTATTTTTTGTCGCAAGTAATGATTCGGTGCAGAAACTATTTTCTTTTATAGCTTTCAAGCTCCTTCAATTCGTATGGTACCCAATTTCCTAGCTTTTGGATGAATCCTGCTGCTTGCAAACGTTTTGAAATTGCTTTTACAAGCTCTGGTTGAGTTTGACAGCAAGTTTTATGGAGTAATGCCTCCAATTCTAAGATTTCAAAATTATTTCATTTCCGAACCGCACAAACCAACTCTCATGATGAAACACATTCACCATAAGCTTCAGTGAGCTTCAGCGGAAGTTTTTTCAAACTAAAGAAGTAAAGCAAAACTTTCGGCATACGACATTTTCGAAAGAAAAAAGAAATAAAACTTAGTTGTTTACCCTATAATGATCAATACATAAGTGAGATTAAATGACAGGTATGTACCCTTAAGAATGACATAAGTTACTGAAAACAAAAATTGTGTTCAAAAATATAGTAAATCCAGCATTTTTTAGTCATACACCCAATATATCTTATCAAATGAAGGCTTAGCACCTTTCACAAAATTCACTTCACTGCCTTCCTTTGCCAACTGTGGAAAAATATGAGGAAATTTTACCGATGCAAGTGGACCATCATTCTTCTAAACAGAGAGTGAGGAAGCAGGAAAGTCAGAGAAAATGTTGAAAAATACTAATGTAACATTTTTGTTGGTTGTCTCGCATTTTGGTCTATAACTCTGGTTCTACTTTACTGAATTTGCCCATTTTCAATACCAAACATTTCTGACCAACACAGAATATTAGGAAAAAGTTTTATTCCCCTAAGTACTTCCATATAATTCCTTGCAGACGAACGGACATAGCTAGATCGTCCTAGAATTTTATAAGCACCCAAAATATATATACTTTTGTAAGGGTGCGATGAATATTTCGATGTGTTACAAGCGGTATGTAGTGGTGGGTATAAAAATCTATATTTTATTTATTAAAGTAGAAATATATGTTTTAAAGATTTCCATTAATATGAAATTTCAAATTCATCAACATTTAATCCAACAAAATTTTCTAGGTACAGAGCCAGCTAGGTATTCGCGACTACCCATTATTGCGACGACCCGCTTGTCTTTATTTTTAACATTGCAGGTTCTATAAACGCGACAGTTTAAGAAAAACAGGTTCTATTTTCGCAACTTTTATCTGTTTGTTTACATTTGACTACAATGTCTATAACCAAAAAAGGAAATCCCCGTCTTTTGGTATATTAACCTTTTTAGTTGATTTTGATCTTTAATTTTGTCAGTTTATTCGTGTCATTTGTTGTGTAAATACATCTTTAAATATGGGAAAAGTTCAACATATTGTAAAACCAAAGATTTCTCGAAAATTAGAGACTTTAAACAATTTTAAAAGTGGAGATTCCATACATTCAATTTGCCTGAATTACAAGTTGCACCGGATTATAAAGGAAGAAAATTCGTTAAATAGGTTCTTACGCACAACAGAAAGTGGCCCTGGCAAACGTTGCACCTTAAAGAAAGCTGAGTGTGGTTTGTTAAACAAAGGGAAACAATTTTTGAATATCAGCAGAGAATTTATGATCAAAAGCCCCCATTTGTATTCCAAAATGTATCAAACCATTTTAGGTTTCAATGCCACTGAAGGATGGTTGAAGAAATTGAAGTGTCGACATAGAATTAGATTTGTAAAAATTACGACCGAGAAATTGTCTTCGAAACCTCGTCTTATTGATTCATTTGTGAAAGGGTTCAGGGATTACGTTGATAAGCATGGGTTGACTCTTCATAAAATCTACAATGCCGACGAATCCGGTTTATTTTATAGGATGTTTCCAAATCATGAGAAAACAGCGCCCGGAAGAAAAATATGTAAAGAGCGAATAACTTTTTAGCCCTGTTCAAATGGCACAGACAAACTGAAATTGTTGATTGTTGGAACATCGAAAAACCCACGCGCCTTTAAAGGCTTTTTTTAATAAACCTGTAATATACAACTCCAGTAATAACGCCTGGATAACATCATTTATATTTAAGGACTTGTTCCATCACGAATTGGTTAACCACGTAAGTTAATTTTCACCAATTAGTAGAAGTAAGTTGTTCATAAGTAAACATTTTTTATGTCCGAGAATTTTAGACTACAAAAGGTCTGGCGCAAAAAGCGGGTTTGCTTTTAGATAACGCGACGTGTTACCAAGTTGAGGAACTAAAAAGTGGTGACGGTTTAATTATAGCAATGAATCTACCACCCAATTGCACTGCGCTTATTCAACCGTTAGATCACAACGATATCAAGTTGGTCAAATTAAATTATAATAACAACTCAACAAGCTCACCCACTTGCTTGACCAGAAGGGAACAAATTCGGAGCTCAAGCTAAAAAATTTCAAGTTCAAAAATGCAGTTCAGTTTCTAGCTACGTTCTGGGATAAAATATCAGTGTGCAATAACCGAAAATCCTGGAACGCCTTGCTAGAATTCGGTACTGAATAGAGTGAAGAGGATAATAACATGCCCTTAAATTTTTTACAAAATATAATTCAGGGAGAAAACGGAGATCTTTCTACTATTGGTACACTTGTAGCTCAAATTGATACAGAACATCTTTTTACGAATACTGACATAAACAACTGGATTCAAGAAAAATTTCATTTGGAAAGTAATGATGAGCAAATGGAATTATCAGATATGGAATCGAAGGATTTATATAATAGTTGTCATGAAGAAAACAAAACAACATATGCATACAATGGGGAAAATGATAAGCCGACAACAGCACTATATGAACTACGTGATTCAGCTGTTGTTTTAAATAATAAGTTACCATAACAGAAACTCAAAATCTCCAATTTCTTTAAAAAAATTTAATATGTAATATGTATATCAATAAAAAGGATTCTAATTTAAAAAATTACATAAATTTTTTCAATAAAATTTTGGGTTCTGTTTTCGCGAAAATTCAGTTTTCGTGACAAATCTAGTTTTTAATTAGTCGCGAATACCAAGGTTGCACTCTAATAGTCTTTATTTAAGCTAAAAACAAACACTAATATTAAAAGAAATAAAAATTTAAACTAAATGAAAACATTTTCTTGGATTCTTAATTATTTGCCACAAAATAATTAAATGTTATAGCAATTATATATAATTTTTTGTTATATACTGGTTCCTTTTGTTTTTCTTACTCTACTCTGGTTCAGTGTGTAGTTTTGTTTTTCTACCAATTATTTCCTTAAAGCCAATGTACACTATGTAGCATGTACGGCCAGAATATATAATTCCCAGTAATGCAACAAACTACGTTAGTGTGTTTTTTGTTACAGCCAGCATTTAATATAAGTATAAAAACTTAAAGCTGTGTGTGTAGTTACAGAGGTAATTGAGAGGGTTTCCTTTTTTGTATACAAAATTCAAACATTAATACGTACAAACATAAAATATGGTTACCGTTACTATAGCAACAAACAACAAAAGCAACAAAGACTTAAACTTTAGTATAGAGCAAATCTCATACTCTGCTTCACTGGCAGTGTAAAATGGTCAGTTCTCAGCAACAGTGTTTATGTTAGTTTTAGTATTACACTTTAGTAATGATGAAAATATATTAGATGTTTAATGTTTTTAAATGCGGTATAAAGGAGGAAGTTGGCGATGAATAAAATTGTTTGCTATTAAACTAAGGAAAAGTGAACATTTGAGTGGCCAGTTATGGAGCAGACGAATAAAATAAGAAGATTTTGTTATGTTTTTGGGTAGAGTAAATAGAAGAGTGAGGATTCAGTTAAAGATTTTAAAAACATGATTTGGCTTATATTTAGAGTGATTTGGTAGATATAACAATATTCTATAAGTGTGAACTCTAGGATGTTTAAGGGGTAAAAAACTTACTTAAAAAGTTTTAAATGTTCAATAATTTTTCATTAACAAACGATCTTAATGTGAGATCTATAATCTAAAATTATATCTTGTTATGATTTTTAGATGAAAAAAATTATTTAAATTGAGCTATGCTTCAGAAATAAACAGTTTTTATTGAAAAATTATTTAAGAATTTATTTTTCAATGACTACTTTCTACCATCTTCATTACATAGAAGTAGTTTGGTAATTGATGATATATAACTGCTTATATTGAAAATAAAATTGTTTCAAATTGATTTAAAATATCTTTCTTCATTTAATTAGTTTTCTTAATCTCTTAGAAAATAAATTAAGAGTAGCACAGTGCAACACGAATAAAAATAACCATATACGGACACCACTACGTGATAAAAGGCCAAGCAAAAAAAAGACCCGTGTCTCCCAGTTTTGCCCAAAGTCATGCACTTTTTTATGCACTCCCAAAGATTTGTGGCCTCTGTGTCATTTTTGCAAACTAGTGTTCGGAATTTTCATTTACTCTCTGAGTCATAAAGAACAAAAATTGTAAAAATATGAAATCAAAAAAACTTCATCTTCAAGAGCAAGATCGCAAAAAACTTAAACAAATTAATTTTTTTTTTACCTTTTTTCCTCTGTTCAGGTTCATAGGTAGCAAACCGTTCAAAATCAATCAACTACAAAAATGCACCTAAGATCTCAGTTAACAACTTTCTAGAACATATGAATTTCTTAGGAATGATTCTTAACACCGTTTAGGTAGTTAGTAAGAAAAAATTAAAGGAATTAAGTGTTTTTAGCCATAAACTAAAGCATACTTTTAGACAGCTTAAACAAAATTTATTTCTAAATTTATTTCCATTTTTTGTGATTTTGATCTTGAAGATGAATTTTTTTTGATTTTATATGTTCACAATTTTTGTTCTCTATGACAAGAGCTACAACTTTGCCGCAGAGAGTAAATCAAAATTCCGAAATGTTTGCAAGATATGAGCCTGAGAAAATGATCACTTTTTGCAAAATTAATATCGAGGTCCCAAATCTTGGGGGGCCCATACAGAAAAGTGCATTACTTTGGGCAAAACTGGGTATTTTCTTTTGGTCTTTTAACCCTTCCGTATATGGTTATTTTTCCATGACTCAAAAAATTACACACAGTGTTATTTTTGAAGACAATTTGTAATACATATATTTAAAAGTAATGACTTATTTAAGTTTCTATCTGTAAGCGATCGTGGTAATGATTTATTTAACTCCCTATTTGTAAGCTTTGAAAAATGAGTTAAAGTGCCAATTTGTAATTATAAAAAAGTAATTATTTTTGCTATTTAGCTCATCATTTTGTAATGTAAGTTTCTGCTGGGATTTTTTTCAATCTTATTTGATTATTGAAAAATTTGCGGATTTCAGTTGACAATAATATTAAATTTTAAACACGATAAAGAAGGTAGTTAATTGTGACATTATTGTTAATAATTTCGAATTATCATGACAAAATTCTAATTAAAAATGTTTATTATAGACCGATTTAAATGATTTGAATTAGTGATAAACTCGAAGATTTATCTGACTCCTGGGAGGCTGATATTTGTAAGGAACATTTTAACAAAATTGTAAGATGCCTATTATGGACCGCCTTCAATACCAATTATACTGAATTTACATTTGGTATATAATCCTTTTAATAGCATCTATCAAACTCTCTAATGACGTCTCTAGGTACGTTAATTTCCATATATCAGAAAGGCTCCCGGAAGGCAAAAATTCTGGAGATTAAGAAAAGTGAGGACTGGCATGCATAAAATGCTGTCACCAAAACTGTTGTAAAAGTGAATTTCGTGAGTTGCTCTATATTTGCGGTCCGCAAATCCTTATTACCGATAACAACTCTTAATTGCTGCTGTTAAATATTAAACACTAGAATTTCAGAACGGACAAGCTTACAGTTTTGTCCCTGAATTGCTGCTCATCACTTGACTGAGTCACTTAATTATATTTCTGTCTCGTAATATGGTAATAAGTATGAGAATATCAGGATTATTCAGATTGGTCATCTATTATATCTGATATATATTCCAGATATAGTAATTAATCGACATAGTAATTAATCGACGATCTTTGAAACGATTATACTATGTTATATTGTCCTTGATTGCTGCTTTGAACTACTGTGTCCTAGCTTATGATTTTGTTTACAACACTAAGAAGGAAATTCCTTTTTACTGTATGGATTTTAGGGAATATTCAAGGAATGTTATTTTCCATATGTCAAGAAGGCTCCTAGAAGGCAATAGTATTTTCTGGAAAATATGCTGTCGAAGGACGTAAGAACGTATGAGACTACTTTAGCAATGATTATGGAAATTGAGGACTGGCTTGGACATAATATTGCCACCAAAATTGACTGAATATCAATTCTATTTGATCGGTCTTTGCAGTTTTTTCAACAACAACAACTAGATAGGTAATTGAGAGCCAAAAACCTAAGTCTGTTGTCAAAAACATAATTCATTAGAATGTATTGCATGTATTTTGTTATTGTATCACCCGTAAGTGTGAAAACAGAGTAATTTGTTCCTCTCTCCTTCCGTTCTATGCGTTTATTCTATGATTTTTGCTCTTCTCTTGACATTAGAATGTCAGTTTTTCAAACAGTAGACAGTATTACAGATTTAATCAAATTAAAATTCATAGCTATAACCATATGGTAACATGGAGACGAGACATAATTGTCAAAAACCTATCTCTTGCAACAACAAAATACATTTAACTCAATGTTTTTTGTTGTTGTATCAGACATATGATGTGTTATATTTTTGTTTGACAAATCGGAATGTCTCGTCTATATATATAATTCTCTATGGCTATAACCTCAATTTCTTGTCTTCGATGTAGGATTGAAAACTTCGCGTATGTGTGATAAATCTCTAGGTCTGGTTGGAGAATAACCCGGCAATTGTGTACGCCTTAGCACTCTCTCATTTAGCGCCATATTCAAAGACCAGATGTTTAATGCAATGCGAATTGAATACTTCGTACTGAATTGAATACTTCGTAATGTCTTGTGGAAGAAACGAGTGAGTCATTAAATTGTACCATATTACAATAGATCCGCCTATGGCCATGGTCTCAACCATACAGAGAATGTCATCCAAATATTCACCGGCGAATCAAGATCGCAATACTTATAAGGCGGTTGTGGAATCTTTTCGGTAACATAATTCATGACGAAATTATTGCTATAAAATTATCCACTCAACATATTCAGTATCAAGGGATATGAAATAAAAATATCCAAATATTTTCTGATAGTTAAGTGGTCATTAGATTTCTAGAAGGTGTTTACGCCACATCGAAAATGTTCCAGAAATTCCAGGTGTCTCAAAAGGAGATAGCAAGACATTCATCGGTTACCCTCGCATGGGTTTTTGGACACGGGGATATTGAAGGTAATAACAGTGCTAGTGAATTCAGACGTGATGGGAAAATAACTGATAAAATTTGTACCATAAGAACTTAAGCTGAGAAAACTTGACAAATGATTTTGTATATCTAAAATGCTGCTTGATGGATATATAAAAAAATCATTTTTACACTGAAACATTACTTGCGATGAAAAATGGATCCAAATCGTATATGAAGCCCGGTCAACCAGCCGAATTGACGGCAAAGCGAAAAATCCATGACGCTAAATTAATCCTATGGCTACAAAAGAGTCCTATTTATTATGAATATAGGACAAACTATGTAATTAGGTTTGAGGATCTGAAGGCATATATCTGTGCACTGTCTCATTTGGCGCTATATTCCAAGACAGTACAAAAAATTTAATGACAAAATTCATATTTAGCAGTGTCCCGAGTTGACAAAGATATATGTAAGTGATCTTCATGGGATCTGTTATCATTGATAAACTGCATAATCTAATAGTCTTTAATATATGTCTATAATTAGGTTTATAACAGTGGGCGCAATTGTCAACGAATTTCATAAAAATAATCAAATAAAAAACAAAAATCTAAAATCGAAGCTAGTCTGATAAGAACAGAGAATGGAAGGATATAACGTTATAAGTTATATAATGCAATCCATATTCCATGTTCTCTTTATGCGGAACAAAGCCTTATAATGAACACAGGTTGCATTTATAGTGGGTGCTCTACTTAAGCATGGTGCTGTGTTATTAAAATAGGTATAATTAAGTTGAACTTGATTTTGACAATCATCCTTACTTGAAATAACATTGTTCAACTTACAATATTTTTAATAAGAAAGTGATATTGTAATTATATTATTAGAACAAATAAATTATATTTAAATCTGACCACCCCATTTGTAACAGAAATTCCTAAACTCTAAGCAAGTGGCAAACCATCAGCAAAGTTTTATTTTTATCGTAAATTGGTTACTCCTTAGTTGTTGCAGAGTATATATGTACCTATAGTTACTGGGGAGTATACATACAAAAGGAACGATAGAACAAAGGAATGGTTGGTTACAAGAAATAAACTTATTATATCATTAAAGTACCAAAACACCTTATCTCCAAGGCAACATTTTAAGTGACAAGGGCGATGATGCTGGTAGTTACACGAGTATATTACACACACAAACTAATTATAGAGCATATGAAAACACTCAATTTTAACTGAAAATACAAACACAAGTATTTGAAACTAATTAGGAAAACAAATGTTGTCAACAGATTGATGAAACAATAAATAAATATAATTAGATAAATGGTTTTAGATATTAAAAAAAAACAAAGTACAGTATAAAGAGAAATTTATTTCAACTTCCTTTTGTTTAATTTAAAGCACAAATACTTATTATTAGAAAATTTTTAATTTAAATTACAAATAACAAAATTATGCTTATTATAACCTACACCAGCAGCATAGTGGGCAGGGTATTAGGCGTTTGTGATGATGTTTCTAATGCCAACAAATTTTACATATTAAAGTTTAAAGTTGTCGGTGCGTGCGTCTGGCTGCCTGTCCATCTAAACTTGTGTGCAAATACAGGTCGCAATTTTAAAGATATTTTTATCAAATTTGTCACGTATATTACTTTCGGCACAAGGACGAAGCGTTTGGAGACTGGTTGTAATCGGTCCATTATTTCACCTAGACTTAAACAAGTTCTCTCCCGAAATAGGACTTTATCGGCCATAAATGTTTGATTAATATAAATATCCACACAAATTGTTCTACAAAAATGTATTATATACGAGGAAGGGTCAATAACTCCGCGACTTTTTGAATTTCCCGGCTCTTAACTGGAAACGCAACACTAATCCTGTCAATAGGCATTTGTTAGTTGACGCATGTCAAATTTGAACAAATTGCGTCATTTAGTTTGAGCTTGACAGCGATAGCAGACTACCTCGTGGTTTGAGGAGAAATTTGAAAAAAGTGAGTTTCGTCAGCTTATTAATTATTATTTTTTGAGGAAAAAAGCCATCACGCAAATAATGGCTAAGCTTGCACCATAAATTTCAATGGTAGAAAAGTGGTTTACTGAATTTCGTTATGGCCGTACAAGCACGGAAGATGCCAAACATTCTAGACTCCCTGTTAAAGTCTCTACACCCAAAAAAATAAAAAAAAACGGTATGGTGTTGGCCAATCCGTTATTGAAAGTGCGAGAGATTACGGAGGCATCTCACATGGCTCTGTGGCTTTCCAAAAGTTGGCTGCAGCGTTTGCTCACAATCGGATGTACAAAAGGGTACATATATAGTCATCCGATGGTTTAAGTGCTCTATGTGCCAAAAATGCATTTTGAGTAAATCGATGTTGAATTTTAACATAATTTTGCTAAGAAAGTACTCGATAGGATTTTGAGATTGTTTTAAAAAGATGATTCTGATGAAAAATTTTTATCTCCCGGTCGCATCTACATCTGGATATTTTCTAACGGTAAAAAAATCCTGTTTGCTTTATACGCCATCTTAAGCATATTTCCTTGCAAATACATACACGTAGAGAAAAGTTGCATTAACAAAGCAATAAAAAAATATATTCATTTACAAATAGCCAAAAATAACGAGTGACAATATACTATGAATTTCTAAACGTTTCATATATTTGTTTAAGGCATTATTAACGCAATCGATTTCTTGAATTTGTGAATGGCCAGGCTTAGAAAATTTCTGGATAATACTTTTGACTTGTAAATGGTCTGACAAAATTTTAAAATTGCTGTAGACATCATTTTGTTTTTATTTTGAGCAACGCACGAATCACTCCTCATAACTACACATATTTTGAAAAGTTTGATGTATAAATACTCTGAAGATATTATTATATACAACTACTTATTTCGTTACCACAACGACTGTTATAAAATAAGTCCCAAACGCAACAATAAGTAATTTTTACTTTATTGGGAAAAATATTTGTAGAGGTCATGTTGTAAACATTTATTTTGCGTTTTTAATAAAAATACAATGCAAAACCTTAGGAAGTTTGAAAACGATTTGCAAATCAAAACATAGAACAACAGAAAAAGTGTATTGTTTCCGGCGATATACGTCATGCTCCCCTTTAAGGTCATTCGTTTCATTTCTGTAAATATCGATTTCTTTAAATTCATCCTCCGTTGGATTATTATTCTCTTCCTCCCTATTCTCCAGATTTACCCCCGAGTGTCTATTTTATGGTTTTAAACCTGAATAAATGTCTGGGCGAAATGAGATTAGACTCCAACGATGATATCATCTCACAACAAATAAATATTCTGATGACCTCGACAAATCTTATTTTTTGGAAGAGATAAAAAAAATTGGATAGACGTTGGACAAAGTATATGATGCTCAAAGGTGACTATGTTGAATAATAAAATAATGCTTTATACAAAAACTTGTGTGTTATTCAAAAAAGTACGGACTTTTTGACCCAAATCGTATAAATAAATCATACTTAAAAGTTTTGTGAATATCGATTCATAACTGGTCACAGCTCCCATACTAGGGCCACTTCCGAAAATCATTTTAACAAGCATATTATCATAAAACTGTTGGTATTCAAATTATTATACAAAAATTAAATAGATTAAAGTTTCTTATATTTCACAGCGATCGCTCTATAACTGGTCATTAGGGTGTCAACCGATTTTTTTTTTAGATTTCAAGGAGTGATGGGTGGAATATTGTGACACTAGGTCTAAATGTTAAATGTTGAAAATTTGAACCAAATCGGACAAGGATTTCGGGATATTTCCCTATCTTTCATTTAGAAATTTCAAATATTGCTAAATTTTACATTTGACCTTCATCATTAAAGGGTTAAAGTTGTCCGATTTTAGTAAATCCTCCAAAGTATATTTAAAATTATCTTAACTATAAGATACTGTATAGGTTTTACTTAAAAATCGAAACAGTAAGGAAATTACTCACGTTCGCCAAAATATGGCCGACAAAATATTTTTTCCCGAAAATCACAAAATTTAAATCGTTGGTACGGAAAAACTGTAAGAGGTATTGATATAATTTTTTCATAATTTTATTCTCTATTCTGATCTCAATAAATCCCAGTCTGAATTTTTTTTAACAAAATTTTTAAAAATTTGAAAATGGAGATTTGGAACTGCCGTTAAAAACAATACATTATTTTGGCCATCCCTGCGAATAGGTTAACGGTATCCTACAAAGACAAAAACTCATACAAATGTAAATACGAATATATTTTAAGTAAAAATTAGCTATTATTTTAATAT
Source organism: Calliphora vomitoria (assembly GCA_942486065.2). Classification (NCBI taxonomy): domain Eukaryota; kingdom Metazoa; phylum Arthropoda; class Insecta; order Diptera; family Calliphoridae; genus Calliphora; species Calliphora vomitoria. The sequence goes on along the minus strand of OW818030.2, from coordinate 106,486,285 downwards.
TTCTTGGGGAATTTTTAATAACTTTAACATTTTTTTTATCAATTTTTGTCTTTTATATATCATTAAAACGACAATTACGTGTAAATTTTGTTTCTTTTGCACTCGATTGCAAAAATAATTACTTAGTAGCAACACTTTTACAAAAACTGAAAAATTTGCATTTTTTCCGAATTTTAGCGATAATACAGTTTGTGGGTCAATTTGACCCAAAGGAGATATAGGTTTACTCACAAAAATATTTTGTTTACTATAATTTTTATTAATACAAAAATAAATCTACATATTTCTTTAACATAATGCAGAAACTTAAGGAGTTTCACAAATTTATTTCATGTAAATAGTAAAATTTTGCATATATCTGACCTTTGACCTCGATGCGCGTCCCGAAATTCTTGCCCGATTTGGCTCCAATTTTCAACACTTAACTTTTAGACCTAGTGTCACAATGTTCCACCCGGCACCCTTCAAAATTCGAACACAAACTTTTTTCCATACAACTGATTGTCACTCTACTGGTCATAGCTCTCAAACAAGGTCTACTTCCAAAAATAACTCTAAGGAGCATAAAACTCTTAAAAATGTTGGTGTGTAAATAAAATTTAACAGAAATAAATTTAGTTAAGAAATAAATCACACGACCTAACATAATTGGTCATGGCTCCCAAAATCACTCATAAACATAAATTATTGAAATTTTAAAAGAAAAATGTTGTTCCACATTTACTTAGTGTTGGGTATTATATGGTAGAAATTTTACTTGTTTCTTTTATTTACCATTGTAAAAAGTATGCCTTCATGTTATTTGTTTTTTTTTAGTATTTCCCGTTTATGGTTAGAATAACTTATTTAAGCATGTTTTCTTTTGCCATTTAGCACCTCTAACTTGTAGTTATTTTTATAAAATGTTTTATTTAGTTTCTTTTATGTTATACTATTCTATTGCAATTTTGTTACAAGATAAATTTCAACAATGTTTTAACAAGATGTTCACTTCTATTTATTGCCTTCACGTGATTTTAATGCAACTGCTAAAGTTATACTTGAATAAAAAAAGAATACAGTACAATTTAAATTGTGTACTTAAATAGGCGACTAGTTTGCAGGTGTTTAAAGTTTAAATTGTTCAGATAAAGCATTTTCCAAAATTTTATATTTTTAAGGTAAACATATTAACTGACTCTTATTAAGCAATAAAAACCTAATTCCCTAACCTGTGTGTTATAAACTCTTAACATAATGATCTTATACCTTGCCACCTCTGTTTAGATATTTTATCCAAAAATGCAATCCATTGCCTTTCATGGCAATCCATTGTTGCAGTATATTCTTCCACACAAATACAATTTATAGGCTGCTTCGTTGTTTTATTTACACATTTTTTATGCCCGAAAGGAACAAAGCTTACTGGATTCTTTAAACTCTTCCCTTCTCCATCTCTATCCATGATTTCACACAACCAGACTTGTACTTGCACAGGGTCTCCCCTATTGAAGATATTCATTGAAGTTTTTTTCAAATTCCTTTTTTTTACACTTTTAAATCGAGTTTTGTTAACGATAAAGAACAAAAAGAGACAAAAACATTTACACAAGGGTAAAAAATCAAGTCATGTACATGTTTGGTGTGAAACATTTTGTGGCGACAACTTATTCGTGCATGTTCACACATTCCATTCGAATGGCTGTATAAATGTTTTTAAACAAAAAACTTATTTCAAAATGTTGGGTCACTGTTAACATACACCGTGATATTTATTGAGTTTATGTGTACTGTCTGGAGTCAGAAACAAAATTGTGTGACTTGAAAGTTATTTTTTTTTTGAAGGAAAAACTTAATCTTTAAATGTACATAGCCGTATTTTTAACAACAAGACCTCGTTTGCCATTTTACTTGTGTCTTGATTTTTTTTGCATTGTATTTACTATGAAACACTTTACTGTATCAATATTATTCTTTCCACTTAGCTTTTATTCATTTAGCCATTTTCAAAATCTTCCATTTAACCAACAGTCACGTTGTAGTTTAGTTGTTTTATTGTTAGACAAAAGGCTGCTACGGTATAAAATGTTTAGAGTTTTATTCAAAATTTAATCCAAATAACATATTTGATTACCTAAATTGAATGTATTGCCAAACATGGAATAATTTATTATTTTTTTAAAAACAAGAAGTAAAACAAAAGGAAATATAAAATTTATTTTTTAGTAAGATTTAGTTTTATGTCCCAATTTAATTATTAATAAATTCACTGAAATTTATTGATAGGAGATATGGTAGTTCTTATGCGCATTTCACAGGTTGCTTAGACCAGATCATCAGAAAACCATTTCCCAAAAATATTATGCAAAAAAGATATTGAGTAAACTATCTAAAACTATAGACCTTCATTTGCAAAAATATCAAAGCCTAAATAAAACACCAACAATAAACAATGATTTCATATTTTCTTATGTTCCCTACTTTAAACAACCTTTCAATAAAGTGGAATAAAGCTGAAGTTAATAAGCAAATATTTGTTACACTGTTACAAATTGCATATTATAAATAATGATTTAGAAAACTAGATCTGAAGTAGAACTGAACTAGAACTGAATTATAACAGAACTAGAACTGAACTAGAACTGAACTAGAACTGAACTAGAACTGAACTAGAACTGAACTAGAACTGAACTAGAACTGAACTAGAACTGAACTAGAACTGAACTAGAACTGAACTAGAACTGAACTAGAACTGAACTAGAACTGAACTAGAACTGAACTAGAACTGAACTAGAACTGAACTAGAACTGAACTAGAACTGAACTAGAACTGAACTAGAACTGAACTAGAACTGAACTAGAACTGAACTAGAACTGAACTAGAACTGAACTAGAACTGAACTAGAACTGAACTAGAACTGAACTAGAACTGAACTAGAACTGAACTAGAACTGAACTAGAACTGAACTAGAACTGAACTAGAACTGAACTAGAACTGAACTAGAACTGAACTAGAACTGAACTAGAACTGAACTAGAACTGAACTAGAACTGAACTAGAACTGAACTAGAACTGAACTAGAACTGAACTAGAACTGAACTAGAACTGAACTAGAACTGAACTAGAACTGAACTAGAACTGAACTAGAACTGAACTAGAACTGAACTAGAACTGAACTAGAACTGAACTAGAACTGAACTAGAACTGAACTAGAACTGAACTAGAACTGAACTAGAACTGAACTAGAACTGAACTAGAACTGAACTAGAACTGAACTAGAACTGAACTAGAACTGAACTAGAACTGAACTAGAACTGAACTAGAACTGAACTAGAACTGAACTAGAACTGAACTAGAACTGAACTAGAACTGAACTAGAACTGAACTAGAACTGAACTAGAACTGAACTAGAACTGAACTAGAACTGAACTAGAACTGAACTAGAACTGAACTAGAACTGAACTAGAACTGAACTAGAACTGAACTAGAACTGAACTAGAACTGAACTAGAACTGAACTAGAACTGAACTAGAACTGAACTAGAACTGAACTAGAACTGAACTAGAACTTTTTTTTTTTTTTTTTTTTTTTTTTTTTCTTTTTGTTAAATAAAAACATTCATTTGTTTATGTACTTCTTAGAGACTACATTTTTTGTTAATTCTTCATTTGCAATTTAAATAATTTAACTTTTTTTTTTTTTTTTTCATTCTTATTTTACACACAAAAAATACTATTATAAAATAATAATAAAAAAAAAAAAAACAAAAAAATATATAATATATAAATTGTATCAGTGTTTTAGCTTAATTTTAACGATTACAATGCTGCAGGTAAATAAACACTTTGGGTTTTAATGGTCGTCAAATACAGGGAGAACGCAGGATATCGTTATACGTTTAAATATCATCGGGTCGTACTAAGGCATATAGAGCAAAACCTAGGAACACTATGCCACCCACGATGGTAACAGTACGTACAGAAATTTTGGCAGCCACCATGCGGCCACCAACCACAGCCAAACCGGTACAAATAGAATGACCAATAACACCGCCAGCGGTAACGCTATAGGCATTCTTGCTGGCAGCCAAAATAATGGTGGTCAATTGGGAACGATCACCCCATTCGGCTAAAAATGTCATGGTAAAGGCCTGCATTAAAACCCGGGTAGTTAAATAAGCTGCCCCCTTTTTGGTATTTTTACGTACAACACTGCTTTCAGGATCTTGGATCAAGGTGGAGGTAACATCACGTTCCAGCTCATCTTCACGTTTACGCAAATCCGATTGTACTTCTTCTAGTTCCTCCTGAGCATCGGTGGCCTTCATGAAATAACCTTCGTAGATCATTTTCAAACCGAAAATGGCAAACAACGCCGTTGAAATGTAATATGTATATATCTTAGGAATAATGGTAGCAGCCATGCCAAACACCACCGAGAGAACGGTCATCAGAGCCAGGGCTGTTATGGCACCCGTAAAGACCACTAAGCGTGGATGGCGCATGGCCATTATGGCTGCTATGAAAAATGTCTTATCACCTAATTCTGTAAATAGAATTACAGAGATGGACGCAGTAAATGCGTCCAAAAAGCCGTTATTTGCTGTGGTATCTTTTGTCGTATCAGCTTTCGGTAAATCATTGGCCACATCGAATTGTTCATCTTTAACCAGGATGCCATCGTCGACGGCGGATTTAAATTCAATAAAATATAATAAAATATTGTGTCCCAAAGAAGATAAATCTGCATTCGGTCTCCATCATCCAAGCAGTGCTGTAGTTCCATATTTATGTATTTGAAAGGAGATCTGTCATCAGGTTTAATTGTAGTTTTTGTTATACAATTTTGTTGCATGTATCTATTTAATTTCTCGTTTTATATTTTTTCAAATTGTTATACCCCGCAAAGCTATTCAGCTTGTCTGCAGGAAATTACGTTTACAAAAAAATTTATACGATTTTATGTTCAGATTATATACTACACATAGTTCAGGTTACCTTTCATTGCAAACTGATAAAGTATTTTTTTATAAGTTCATTTCTTTTGTTATTATTTGTATTATTTAATATTTCAATTGGTATTTTGTTTATTAGTGTTGGCAATGTTACTTGAAGGGTGTTTCTGCCATATTCATTATAAAAACGCTCGACTTTGAATCTTCCATGCGATCTCTGTCTAGTGTTGTGAGCATGGTCAATTGGCTTTAAAAAACTGGTGCTATGAAATTCTTTTATAATTGTTGTATTATATATATTTTTGACATTAAGGATTTGTAGTTCTTTTGCAGTATTTCTAGGAATTTTTTTTGTACGAATGTTGTGATTTGTTGTGTTATCGTTATGTGTACTGTTGGTGTGATTTTGATGTTTTTTCCATAACATTTTCAGTAGAATATCTTGTGTTTTTTGTAATGTGCTGTTGTATTTAACATTTCCCCATGCTGCTATGCCATGTCTGATATACGATTCTGCTAATGAAAAGTACGCTTGTCGCAGTACACTGTAGGTGCAGCAGTTACTTAAGTGGTATAACATATATGCCGTTTTACGAAGTTTCTTTTGCAGATTCTCGATGTGGGTCTTCCATTTAAATTTACTGTCAACATATACTCCCAGATACTTATATGAGTTGACCATTTCTATAATGGTTGAACATGAGTCGTTAGTGTTTGGGTTATTTATAGCATTTTTGTGTAGACATTCTGTATTATGGAATTTTAGTTTTATATTGGAGTTAGCAAGATGAGGCGGTTTGATGTGCATTATTTTTGTTTTGTTGGCATTGATGATGAGACCGTTGTCATGGCACCATTTCGTAGCAATATCTAATTGTTTTTGCATTGTTTCTGTTGCTTTTCCAATGTTATTATCAGCAACTACTATTGCCGTGTCATCAGCATACGCAAAAGTTGTACCTTGTAGACAATTCATCAAATCATTTGCGTAGATTATATATAGGATTGGGCCAAGTTTTGATCCTTGTGGTACACCACAATCGTATGATAATTTATTGCTGAAGTTGTTATTGATTTTAACACAGTAATATCTATTTTCTAGATAACTTTTAAACCAGTTTATTATGTTACCTCTTATTCCATTTCTTTCTAGAGTTTGAAGTAGTTTGGTATGCGATAAAGTATCAAATGCTTTACTAAAATCTATAAACAATACCAAGACATGCATTTGCTTACTCAAACATCCGTTAATGTAGTTAGAAAAGTATCCTAATAAATTGTTTATATTTTTCCCTTTTTGGAATCCAAACTGATTTTTGTTTATAATTTTAAATTTTTGTAAGAAATCTGTGAGTCTTCTGACGATAATTTCTTCCAAAATTTTATCAATTACTGATAATATTGATATTGGCCTATAATTATTAAAATCAGTTTTATTACCACTTTTATGTATCGGCCTCACTATAGACGTTTTAAGTATATCAGGCACAATTGCTTGTTCTATACTCAAATTTATTAGTTTGGTTATAATCGGAGTCAAAAAACTTGCATTTATTTTAAGGTCTTTTGCTCGAATCCCATCAGCTCCTGCACCTTTTCTGATATTAAGTGTTTTTAAGATATAGTAGATTTCTTCATCATTTGTAAAATCAATGTATATTGAGTTTTGTATAGATGTGCTAATATTATTATTGGTTTTTATGTTACAGTTGTGTATTATTTTTTTTACGTTCGTATTGAAGTTTAATGCAAAATTGTTTACAATGTCATTTATATTTTGATTTTTGAAACTTTTAGTTATAAAACTATCAATATTAGTAGTTTTTTTACCAATTATTTCGTTTATTAATTGCCAGGTTGCGCGTATATCGTTTCTGTTTTCAACAAATTTATTTCTATAATAATTATTTTTTTCATAAATTATTTTTTTGTTTAATAAATTTCTAAATGTTTTGTATTCTTGTTCATATATTTTGTTTTGAACTAGAACTGAACTAGAACTGAACTAGAACTGAACTAGAACTGAACTAGAACTGAACTAGAACTGAACTAGAACTGAACTAGAACTGAACTAGAACTGAACTAGAACTGAACTAGAACTGAACTAGAACTGAACTAGAACTGAACTAGAACTGAACTAGAACTGAACTAGAACTGAACTAGAACTGAACTAGAACTGAACTAGAACTGAACTAGAACTGAACTAGAACTGAACTAGAACTGAACTAGAACTGAACTAGAACTGAACTAGAACTGAACTAGAACTGAACTAGAACTGAACTAGAACTGAACTAGAACTGAACTAGAACTGAACTAGAACTGAACTAGAACTGAACTAGAACTGAACTAGAACTGAACTAGAACTGAATTAGAACTGAATTAGAACTGAACTAGAACTGAACTAGAACTGAACTAGAACTGAACTAGAACTGAACTAGAACTGAACTAGAACTGAACTAGAACTGAACTAGAACTGAACTAGAACTGAACTAGAACTGAACTAGAACTGAACTAGAACTGAACTAGAACTGAACTAGAACTGAACTAGAACTGAACTAGAACTGAACTAGAACTGAACTAGAACTGAACTAGAACTGAACTAGAACTGAACTAGAACTGAACTAGAACTGAACTAGAACTGAACTAGAACTGAACTAGAACTGAACTAGAACTGAACTAGAACTGAACTAGAACTGAACTAGAACTGAACTAGAACTGAACTAGAACTGAACTAGAACTGAACTAGAACTGAACTAGAACTGAACTAGAACTGAACTAGAACTGAACTAGAACTGAACTAGAACTGAACTAGAACTGAACTTGAACTGAACTAGAACTGAACTAGAACTGAACTAGAACTAGAACTAGAACTGAACTAGAACTGAACTAGAACTGAACTAGAACTGAACTAGAACTGAACTAGAACTGAACTAGAACTGAACTAGAACTGAACTAGAACTGAACTAGAACTGAACTAGAACTGAACTAGAACTGAACTAGAACTGAAATAGAACTGAACTAGAACTGAACTAGAACTGAACTAGAACTGAACTAGAACTGAACTAGAACTGAACTAGAACTGAACTAGAACTGAACTAGAACTGAACTAGAACTGAACTAGAACTGAACTAGAACTGAACTAGAACTGAACTAGAACTGAACTAGAACTGAACTAGAACTGAACTAGAACTGAACTAGAACTGAACTAGAACTGAACTAGAACTGAACTAGAACTGAACTAGAACTGAACTAGAACTGAACTAGAACTGAACTAGAACTGAACTAGAACTGACTGCAGTTTGCAATATTGAAAATCTATAGTTTTTAAAATTTGCTGCACTTTTTCCTAAAAAACTGTTCTTTTTAAACTATTTTTGTGCAGCTTTTTAACATTATTATACACATATAATAACTTTTTCTAATTTATCTTACCTGTGCTGATATTCGCCCTTTTTTCAGTCGTGTTAAATCCGTATGACTCCAATGACTTCTTTTCCAAGGCATAACGTCTCTGAGATCTTCATTAAAGCTGCAAGTGGATGAATAACAATAAGTAAGTTTTGCTTTGTAAAACACTTCACATTTAAAAGAAAGAAGACTAATTACAAACTTAAAAAGAAAATAGAAAAGTGTAAAATGGAATGAAGAAGTAGTAAAAGACTCCAAGTAAAAATACTAGTAGTAAGTAGTTTATTTTTTAAAACTTGCACACATACGTACGTATGTACAGAAATGTACAATGTAAACAACAATCAATCAATAAACTTACAACTGTACGAGTTACTTGAAAAGTGCACTTACTTAAAGTCATTGAGTTTATTGTGCAGGAACTTTCGTATATTCCAGGGTAAATCGTTATGCCCATCAATTAAAGGCACTTGATCCAACAGTTGTAGGGCAACACGTAAACGTTCTTCAAATGGAGCACCTATTAGAAAGAAAATAATGTAGACAGGAAATAGAAGATTAAAAAGGGAATAACTAAAAAATGTTTATGAAATAATGTTTTTTAGAAAAAAAATATTTTTTTTATTTTGTTTGTTTTGCTGTTGGGATTTTAAGTGGTAATTAAAACGTTTAAATGAGTAAGATGAATTTTGTTTTATTTAAAGAATAATGCAATGTGTACTTAGTAGAATATATGAGGTTATCTAGGATAGAAGTCATTGAATTCTATCGTACTGCTTATCGCAAATATCTATAAATTATATTGCATAAACTAGAATTTATAATAAAATAGACAGTTTAAATCAAAAACATGGAATTTTTTTAAAGAAACCCTTTGATGTAAAAAGTAAATTTCAATCTTACTTAAATCAAGTAAACAATTTGAGAAATTTGTTCTGCTATACAAGAATTATTTACAGAGAAAAAAGTTTCATTTTCCCAACTCAAACATTTTATAAAATGTTTGTAAGGTGTTTTTCATAACACTAAGCAATACAGTGCTTTTTACATATAAACTGTAACAAAGAATATTTAAAGCCACGCAATGTGAAGTATACTTCAGTAATAAGTTGCATAGAATGGAAAAAAAGTAAGGTTATAAAACCAAGCATAAAACATGACACATTGGATGTTATTTTGCTGATGCTGGTATAAACTACACCTTAAACGGAAACTCGTCAAAGGAAAAAATGTAGAAGTCTAAAGTAATTGATTTACTTACTTGCAGCTACACGTAACGCCAATGGAACAGCTACACTAGCAGCACCAATTATTAAAAGTATCGAACTAACAGCCAGCCAGTGTTTTGCAGCATCAAATCCTTTTATGTTGCAACAATGAAAAACCATTACATGACGAAATATCCAGACACACACATACACAAGATGTAGCAGCAAAAATGTGTAAATGTAGGAAGAAAAAACACAGCAATTTAAAAAGCCAACAAGTAGTAAATATGGACATTTAAAGTGATTGTTGTAGTAGTTGGTAACACGTTAGAATTTTCATTGTTGTTCGTTAAATTTTGTTCAGTATGCATATGATGTCGTTGCAGTTAGTTGCAGGTTTTTGTTGAGGTTGTTGTTGTTGTTGCAGAATATTTTGGGTAAATTCCAGTGACAGTAGAACAATGCCAGCCAATCAGCATGGTGTAATTTAGTGAGTTAGTAAACAGGTGTACAATAACAAGTTGCAGTGCAGCAACCATCAAAGATTATTATTACATTGTTAAGCAGGAAGGCACAGAGACACACCATAGTAGATGACCGAGAAAGAAGCAATAATTAAGCAATTTAGTATAGTTTCATTCAAGAATAATTTTAGTTATATATGTAGATAAACACTGTTCTTAGTTTTCTCTGAATAAAGGTCTGGGTAATTTTAATTAGTAATATATTTTAGCTAAACTGAAAATTAAACTAGAATTGAATAATAATAATGAATTTTTGTATTAATTTTCTTAAAATTTGTATATGAATAAAAACAAACTCATAACGTAAGATATATATTCGGCTGTGTCGAATCTTATATGCCCTTCACCAAATTATACTTTAAGAAAAATACTATAAAAAACTTTTTGTTAATATTGTTGATGTAAAAAAGTATCGTGAAAAAATGTTGGTTATAAAAATAGTTGGTGAAAATTTTATGGTTCAAAATAAATATTTGACAAAAAAATGAATTCGGTATAAAATAGGTCAACAAATAGAGGTAATCCTGGCCCATATCTCAGCCATTTGTGGCCCAATTTTCTCTACCAACTGAACCAGGACTATAACAGATATATTAATATATCGATCATGTTTTTAGGTTATTTCGGGGTTTTGGAAAGTTGATTTCAACAAAGACACTGATATGGCTATATCGACACAGCTATCTATAACGATCCAGAATATATAAGGAATGACGAACTTACCTTTGGTGAAAGATATAAAAAAAGACTAACAACGCCTTATGGTGAAGGATATAAAAATTAAAAGAAAATTGACGTTGTACAGTTGTATAGAAAAAAAGAGTGAAATAAATTTGTAACTTCTAAACCCTTGGCACAGTGGATATAATACAAGGTGGCGCAAAAGTAATCCTCCTATCAGAAAATGCTATAAATTTTGCGATTGGCCCCTAATATTAGTTCTGTTTTGACATTTGTGTAGTAAACACATGCGAAATACACTCTAATAAACAATGTCGCGCTACACTGCTCCAGAACGCGGAATATTGCTGACTATTTATTTGACTTTGGCACAACGTGAATTTCGTCGCAGATTTCCTGGTCGTCCAACGCCTACTGGTGAAACACTGCGACGTTTAGCCGGTCGCCTCAAAGAGACTGGCACAACACGAGATGCTGCCAGACGTGGCAGACCCCGGAGTAGCCGTTCTGCAGAGATTGTTGCTGCTGTAGCCAAGGATGTCATGGAAACGCCTTCGACATCGACCAGACGACGTGCCACGCAAATGGGTATCAGCCGACGGTCTTTACAGCGAATTTTGGTACAAGATTTGAAGATGTTTCCGTACAAAGTCCAGACGGTGCATCAGCTGTTAGCTGCTGACCGCCAATCGCGTCTAACATACGCTCAAGCCATTCTTAATCACCACCAAGAGGAAGATGATTTTTCATCAAAAATAATCATGAGTGATGAGGCCCATTTCCATCTTAGCGGGTACGTAAATAAGCAAAATTTACGCTTCTGGGCACTGAAAATCCGCGTGTAACCCACGAAGAGCCATTACACCCGCTCATGGTGTGTTGTTTTCGCTGGAGGAGTCATCGGACCATTTTTTTCCAAGAAGACGTCGCGGGCCAAACGGTTACTGTGAATGGTGAGCGCTACAGAGCAATGATCAACGAGTTCTTTTTGCCGCAACTTGCTGAATTAGGATTGGGAAACATGTGGTTCCAACAGGACGGTGCAACGGCACACACTGCACGTGCCACAACCGATATACTGAAGGATGCATATCCCGGGTGCCTAATATCCCGTTTTGGCGATTTGCACTGGCCAGCAAGATCGGCTGATTTGACCGCTCCAGACTTCTTTTTGTGGGGTTTTTTGAAGTTTATGTCAACAAGCTTCAGACTCTTGTAGCTCTAAAGGCAATATCCGTCAAGAATGTGAGGACCTATAGCCGGAAGTTTTGGCCAAAGTGATGGAAAATGCCATAAAAAGGGTACAAATGACAATCAACTGTGGTGGCGGCCATTTACATGACATCATATTCTCGACTTGATTTAAAAAAAATTAAAAAACCATATAAAAATAATCCACTAGAAGAATCAAAGTTTTTCATTATTTTTTTTAATTACAGCCAAAAAACATCGGAAGTTTACTTTTTCGCCATCTTGTATAAGATGTATGCATCTCATAATTGATTTTTGCAAATGTTTGAAATTAATAATTATTTGCAGAAATTATAGTTATTATGTCAACAGAAGAAGTATTCGAAAATGACGACAGAACACACTACTTTCTACTTTAAAGATTTCGGGAGTTAAAATTATAGGATTGTGGGAAAGGGCATCTTGTCCAGATTCTATTTTCGTTATGAGTTTTGTATATATTGTAAACAGATTTGAAATTTAGTCATTTAAATAATTACAATGTTTATTACATACGCAAATTTTACTAGGATTTCAACTGTTGGTGCCATTTGTCGCCGATCTAGTTTTAACATAGAATTATAGTTTAACTTATTATCTAAGACATATATCAAAACTAACTGCCTTTTCGTGCCTAAAAACAAATGGCAAATGAGCAACTCAAAAATTAAAAAAAAAAAAAACAAAAAATTATCAACTTTTTGATTTTAGTAGCTTTTCATTGCTTATTTTCATATGAAGCTTAAAAATGTATAACAATATATAAAGAAAATTTAGTTCTTCACAAAACACTGTTTTAATTTTTCTAATCGGATGAAAATTGTAATGGTTATTCAACATTAACACCTCTTATAGTATTTTTTCCCCCTGAATAAAAAAAAACAAAAACTATAAAAAAAAAATAATAATAATTTTGAATGTTTTTAATTTACAAGTTTAATTTATTCGAACTTTTTTTGAAAAAGTTTAATAACTTTTGCAAATATAAACCGATTTTAACAAATAATATCTCGTTTTTTTCTATTTACAATTGCTTTTAAGGCAGTGTGCACAAAATATATGTTTTCATAGAAAAAAATTAAAATAACTATTTTTGAATTAGAAAAATTACAAAAAATAAAAAAAAAATGCTAGAGTTTTTATAAAAACTTTAATAATTTCATGAAAGATTAATTCCTTGAATCTCCATTGTAATTTTTTTTTTTTAAAAAATCTAAAGTAAAAAGCTGTTAATAAATATCAGTTGTTAATACTATTAAAACTAACAAAAACTAAATTAAATCAAAAATTTATTTTTCACCGCTCATTACTTTTTTTATTATGATTCGATTTTTATGAAACAAATTAAAGCTTAAAGTTCCACCTATTCTACAAAAAAAATTCTTACAAAAATCCTCATCCATTCAAAAGTTATAGATTTTTGATCCGAAAATTACCAAAATTTCCACTGTGCCTTAGTCGGAATTGAATGAAGTTTGGCATGTTTTAAAATTTTTACTTGTCAAATCAAAAACGAATTGTTTAAAAATAATGACTGAATCCATAGTTATATGCATTTGAATTTAAAAAATTTTAGAAAGGCGATTTTTTGCAACATTTTTGGGAATAAAGTATCTTTTTTCTTTTCAAGTTATCTAAAAAATACCTAAGAATATGTATAAAGAGTTTATACTTTTTGAATGGTTAAATTTACATAAAATATTTTAAATGAAAACAAATGTGAAAATTGTTGATACCGAGAGGACCAGATCCTTCCAAAAAGCGCCTATTTTTGATGTAAAATTCAACATTAGGGCAAAAATTCTCCAATTACATAGTTGAAATAATGTAACCCATTTTAGATGGCTAAATTTGTTTTTAATTACCTTGTAAGGGGTTCCGATAACTTAGCCAGTGGTATGGATATTATAGCTAAAAAACTCAAAAGTCCCATTTTAGGGAATTTTTCAACACTTTCAAAATTTGTGTTTATTATTTTTTCAAGTCTACGTAACTGTAAAATTTCATTAAAAAGTATTCATAAATAAAAATTTAATTTCCATTTTAAAAATTTGTATCTTTGCAAAAATTCAATAAAAAGCTTTTTTGTCATATTTTCCCAAATAATATTTCATGAATTTTTAAGTTGTCAAAAATTATATTAATTTGTGAAAAATAGACAAAATTCTCTATCCAATGATATATAACACGTCTAACTTATTAAATTAAAAAAAGAGAATTTAGCTAGCTCTGTTATTTACATTCATAGAAATATACATACTTTTTTCTGAATTTCTATGTTAGGTAAATTCTCTGCGACTCAAGATATATATATATATATATGTTTGTAAAATAGACAAAATTCTCTATTCACTGATATATAACATGTCCACCTTATTGAATTAAAATTAGAGAAAACTTAACAACCCCCAGAAAATTTACTTAGCACTGTTATTTACATTCATGAAAATGTTTCTAACATTTTCGGAAATTGTTTGAAAGTTTGGTAAGGTTGTGTTCTATTCCTGATGTTCTTATACCAACAGGTCTATCTTAAACTGTTGCAAAATACAGCATCTTTAAAATGCTGATGGCAAAATGTATATAGACTAATGCAACCACACAATCTATTAGAACAACTGCCAAATTGAAAATATCGATACATTTTGTTGTTATTTTAAATCCATTTTAACATTCCACTTAAAACTAAGTACAATATTTTATAAGATATGAAAGTATTATAAATTTGGCGGCTCAATTTATGTTGACTGGAATCTGAAAGTTAAAAACTGTTAGTACAGATGTCAAAGTATTGGAAAAAACTCTTGTAAGATTGAAACCATATTTTAAATTGTTTAGTTTTAAATGATCATATGTTTTATAAGACACTGATTTGATTTATTTCGAAACACAAAAGTAATATACATAAGCTATATGAATTCAGTTTCATCGATTCTAAAAAATTTTGATTTTTCTCATATAATATGATTGCTTCAAGTTTTATTTAATTTTTCATAACCTATCATCCTCTACATTCTTTATCTGCAGTTAATAATGTTTGTGTTAGTTTGGTTTCCTTGTGCGTAATTACACTGCCGGATTAATTATGAGCTACAATCTGCACCGGTCTGAAGTGTTGTTGCCGATAAAGTAATTATAATTTTGGTTTCATATTGCACTTCAATTATTAGTTGTCTTGTATCTAATAGTCTATCATGTATATGCTTGATGATGTATATTTTTGCGGTAATTTGTGCTACATACATCAGTGCACTGATATTACAATAATACGCACATTAAATAATATTTCCTTATTAGGTTGGAATGCATTTATAAGACAATAATGGAAGTACTAAACAAATCTGATATTTATTTTTATACCCTACACCATGAGCGGCAAGGGTATATATAGGATTGTCATTCTTTTTGTAATTTCTATATTTTTTATTTGCGAACCCATACAGTTACATGTGATACCCTTCACCATGAGCGGCAAAGTTATGTATATAAGTTTGTCTACCCGTTTATAGTTTCAACAGTTTAAATTAGCAACCGCATTAAGAGGAGTCGATATTTATTTTTTTTTAATTATTTTTTAAATTTTTTTTTAAACAATAATTTCTATCACCAAATTTTTTTTTGTTCAGCAGAAATCTTTTTATTCACCATATTTTTTTTCAAGTATACTATGGTGAAGGGTGTATGACTCTTCACAGCCGAATATAGCGTTCTTACTTGTTTGTTTTTAACAATATTTCAGAAATTAGTTGGAGATATTGTTTCACATGTTTTTGTCTTTATGTCAGGAAACAAGCAACTGCTTATAATACAATTGCCCAAAATTAAAGACAAATTTCAATGGTGTGGAAACAGAAAATTGTCATTTCATTTTATAGCAAAGTCTGTTGGGTAACTTTATTTTCATACATTTCTTATCGATAAATTAAGTTCTTAGTCCCCCCAACTAATTAAATGTTAGGAAACAAAACCACCATACTAATTAAAAACATTTGTTACAGTTTATATTTAATATATACGAACACAAATGCCGGCATGTACATTGAAATAATACTGGGAAATATTATACGTACTTACAATGAAATGTACATTAAGGGTGTACTATTATTGTGTTGGTAAATGGGTGCTTAAAGGGTAACACAAACCAAGAAACATGTTTAAATGTATATTCAAAAGTCGAATATTATAAATATGTATGTAAATACGTGGGCATTTGTTTAATTATCTTTAACTTGATAATACTTGGGTGTGTTAAATGCATAATTCGTTTGCCATTATAGGTAAATGTGTAATGGCAGAAGTTCGAAGTGAGCAGTATTTTAAAATTATTAACTGATATAGGAATTTTAAATCACGTATTAGTTTAAATGAATTTAATTAATTTTTTTGTTTAATTAATCAATTAAATTATTCTTTTTTTTTTTAATTTTTTGATTATTTTTTTTTTATTTTCTTATTTGATTAACTTTATATTATTTAAATATCAAGTATACGCACTCGTTACATTATTTATGCTTCCCTAGAGTATGCAATGTTTTTTTTAATAATATGTAGTTCAACAGTATTTGCCTGTGTGCGTATGAGGAATATTTATTTAGTATTAAATTTTTTTAGAAAGTATACGCATGACTGGACAGATTTTAAATATTTTGGAAAAAAGCCAGCTGGTAATTTGAACAAATCAAATCAAATCAATCAGTGCTTAGTTACTTATGGAGTAAAAATAGTTGGTAATTTTTAACCATATAGATATTTATTTGAAATTAATGTCAAGTTAACTATTAGATAAATTTTTTTGCTGAGAATTTTATACCGTAAATATATGTTTGTTGAAATTAATGGCATAAATGTAATTGTAGGACAGTTACTGATGAATTAAAGCAAAAGCTATTTTCTTGTGCGAGATATCAAGTTTTGGGAGAACTTGTCCGTTGATAGAAAACATGGTTCAAGTAGAAGGAATGGTCCATATGATGTTTCTAAAGCCAAACAAATAGAAAGCAATTTGAAAAGAGCTCCAAACACATCCGGTAGGAAAGCAGTCCGGTTAGCGCAGTACTCGGACTATTTGGTACGAAAAGTTAAAGCCAATGAAGGTTTAAGAGCATACAGGGCTCAAAAATTTCCTGACAGGAACTCTGCTAAAAATTTAGAGACCAAAGACAGAGCACGGAAATTGAAGTCAAATTTTATACAAGATGTACGCATGGAAAGTTTTTCGCAGCTTCTGGTTCAATTTTTTTATGTTGCAGATGCTCGAGGAAATGTTGAAGAAAATTTAGGGCCGAAAAGCAGAAAAAATTTTCCAAAAAGTTCTTGGTATGGCAAGCAATACGCCAAAAAAAGCCAAACATTTGTTACAAAGGTTTCTAAAAATTCCGAAATTTACATCAAGGAATGTTTACAAAAGAAGATGTTTCCATCCGTAAGACTTCTTAATGTGTCCACTTATTTTTGGCCTGATTTGGCATCTGTCGCTATGCAAAGAAAGGTCTTGAGTGGTACAAGAACAATAATGTGGTACTTGTACCAAGAGAGGCAATTCCTCCAAACTGCCTGGAGCTAAGTCCAGTGGAGAGATATTGGGCTCTTGTTAAAAGAGAATTGAAGGGCACAAAAAGAGTGTCCAAAAGTTTGGTAGATTTTAAACGGAGATGGACAACCTGTTCGAATAAAGTGGCATAAAGCACTATAAAAACCATAATGGGAGGGTTTTCGAAAAAGGTTCAAAATTTCATCATTAGTGATTAGAACTATAAAAATGTTTCTTTTTGTAAATTGCAACAATAATCTCAATCAAATAAAAAAAGATTTAAAACTGTAAGTTTAGTGGTTTCATTTTTGTTAATGTATGTTAAAAATTGTTCGATCTCAGTCTTTAAATTTTTGTTAAATCACTTTTACTACTTATTGGGTATAATTTGTAATGATAAATAATTGCAGTTGAGAAGTGCATTGGTGACTTATAAATCCTTTTTAGGGAATTAGCACATTTTTTTATAATTTTTTTTCTTTATTTTGGTTTAACTCTTACACTTGATTTGATTTAAATTTATGAATGAAGAACTTTTTTGAGATGATAAATTTGTTCACAGTCTCAGATTTAATCAAACATCTAACAGTTGCTCAAATTACAGCATTTAAAATTTGTTTCAAGCTTAAATAATCTTACGTTTACTATCAAAAAATTTCAAAAAGAAAATTCAAGTAAATTTTAAAATAATCCACCTACATGTAATAGTTTAACGTTGACAAAAACTAGGAAACATTATTTAAACAAAAACTAGCACAAAAATACTATTAGTGCTAAGAGTAGTCCAAGTATTAAAGTTAATATTTACAACCGTTTCCCATTCTACATAGAAGTGTATGTGTGTGTATTTAAGTAATTTTATTTATATTTACTGTCTGGCATGAAAATCACCAATACACAATAATAATGCTAGTACAACAAGCAATACAACGACAACAACATTAACAAAATGTTGGGATATTTATAGAGCCAAAGAGTATCAACACTCTTTGGCTGTGAGTGTGTTTTTGTTCATTTGTATGTTAGAGTTGACGATAAAGTACTGCAACATTAAATGCAATTAAATGCATTAAATACTCTTGCAAAACATATTGTATCCTAGTACATACTCACACATATACAAGAGATATACAATCAAACAAACATGCACACAGATTAGTACAAGTCGTAAAAAGAGCCAATAATACTAAAATGGACAATGGAAGCCGTTTGGTACGCTTTGCATACTAATAAAACAAAGAGTAGAGGGGAAGCAGACGAAGAAAAAAAAAAAAAGATAGCAACAAAAGCAATGTTTTTTGGCACACTATTTTACTGGTAAACAATTCTAAAATTTCCAAAATATAGAGACAGTGAAACTAGTTGGTATTCTATATTTGGTTAAGGCGAATGTTAAATACCCACCAAACAAATAAGCCATGGACGTACAAGTGTTGACTACTTCACGTTATTTATATTTTAAGGTAATCTTTACGACTGTCTGAAACTATTGAAATAAAGTGAAGTGAGGCTTCCGTTTGTCTTTGCTAAATTGAGGAACTTTTATGTTACATATAATTAAACACACCTGCAAAGTTTTCACAGGACTTTTCCAGGATGTGTTTCATTCTAATAAACATCTCAGATTACATGTAGGAGCTCTATATAGTACTTTTTAGGAATTAGAATTTCCTCATTTCCTACAAAGTATGCACTTAAGGAAATCTGTGACAAAGACATCTATATGTTACAACTAAGATAATAAACTCAATATATCCCCATGTATTTGGTAATGCCTACAAAAAAAGAGTTCAAAATTTATATGTGTGTTGGTCTGCATTTACTCGTGAGCCATTTAAATATATACACATACATATGTACATTATGGTGGTCCTTATTCTGCACATTTGCGATTTTTAATTCTCCCCAAGTCTACAATTGTTCTACGTTATATAAAAATCTAATGCTGAAAATTTTACGTTGTGATTCTGATTTAGAGGAAGCGTCTTACGAAAATCTGCTAAATCATCCAGGCGGCGCTATGTGACCTCTCAACCTTGGCCAAGGCAAATGGGCTGGGTGTAAACCCAACGAAAAATTTAACGGGAAATATAGGTAGGGAAATTTAATAAGCCGGAAATAGACGGCCTTGAGCTGACTTTATCAGAGGTAGCTAAGTATTAAAGGACCTTTCTTGATAAAAAATTACCATGGAAGAAGAATACTCAGGAAAGGCAAAAAAGGGAAATTAAGGGGCCTACTACACATGAATCAATTCTGGTGTAGTAGGACGGATTGTAGGCTGTCCAGAGCTATTTGGCCAAAGTTGGATGCAAAGGCAACCAGAATACTAATTGGGTTGGATAGAAAAAATCTCAGGTCTTTAGTAGAAGTGGTAACCGAGCACTTCTCAATTGCAGCTTTCATGATAAATGAGATATGTGAGTACAGGACTTCTGTAGGTTGTGCGAGGATATTGAGGAACTTGAAAGTATGTAACCTATTCTGTGTAATTGTCCTAGATTACAGGGTCTCAGGCAAAAATGGTTAGGGAAAAGATTCCGTAATGAACTGGGAGATATTGCTAGATATGATATTGGAAATCTATTAGGCTATATCAGGGGAATAGGCTGACTGGTTAACGTTACGGTACTCTGAGAATCCCAGAGTATACTTATTTCCTGTCCTTTATATTTTTCTTTGGACTGAGTTCTTTACTTTGTTTCTCTTTATATCACCTGACTACTTTCTTTTTCTCTCAAATTTCATTTCATCTCTTCATATTTACTTCACACCTAGTTATAGGCTCTCTGGTTTACGTATCGAGACACTGAGACTCCCAGTCGATACTTATTTCCTGTCCTTTTCCTTTTTTTTGGACTGAGTTCTTCACTTTGACCTTTTTTGATATCACCTGACTTCTTTCTTTTTCTCTCCAATATCATTTCATCTCTTTAAATCTAGTTCACACCTAGTTATATTTCTAAAGGGTATCACAATGAATCCTATGGGTCTTCTTATAGTACACAGCCCTTCAAATCTATCTGCATATCCATCGAAAATCTATCTATCTATCTATCGAAAATATTTATATTTATTTTTTTTTTTAAAGATTGCTACTCGATACTTCAAATAAAATATGTTATCTCTAAACGTTATCGGATTTTGCCTCAATTTTCAGCATTTGGTTTTTAGATGATGTAGAATTATTTTTGACCGAAAATCCAAAAAAGTGAAAAATAAGGGCCATCGTAATGAACATATCCATTGTATATAAGAGTTGTGGGTGTTGAATTAAAAAAAGGGAAATAAAATTCGATGCCATGTACATGAGATTGTGAATGTGTGAGCTGGAATTGTCTTTTGTTTGTAGATTTGTATGTTGAATACCAATATCAACATTAAAATACTTAACAAAGGCGTAGTTTTCAACTAATTGTTGCAACGTTGAAGTGATCCTACAAACACACTCACTCACTCACTCACAACATGCAAACATTCCTACTTAAAATAGTTCAGGACTCTCTTTCGTGTACTCTTCCTATCTAGCTATGGCCATTAATGAGATTTTAAGCCAAAGCAAACCACTATCATTTGCCAACTTAAATACACAGACAGAACATAGTCAAAGGCAAAAACAAATATGCACAAACTCATACACACACAAACTTATGCATGACATGTCCTCATACCTACAAATACACCAACACATACTGGGTGGCAAGTTAAATGCTGTGACAGAGATTTGAAATAAATTAAAAAAAAGACAAGACTCAAAAGAAAAAAAGAAAAAATAACTTGGAGACTACCACAAAAACCATCATATAGTCATTACTTTTAAATGAATTGTGAGCCAAGTTTCGTGGCTTTTTGCATATAGATATACATACATAAATACACACAAGTTATGAAGTCAACTGAAATGGAGTTTTTTCAACTTTTCGAGTTTAAGAACTAACTTTATATGCAATGTTTAGCGAATTTTATGAAAATGAGGAGAGAAAGAGGACTTCAAATATAAGTGTTTACTGCAGTCATTGCAGTAATTTCTTATTTCGACAGATGCTGATTAAGACATGCAGAAATGTACACAGCGAATGAACCTTTTTAGAGAAATGAAAAAAAAATTAGGAATAAAAATTGCGTGCAATAGTTTTGCAGTTGCGAAAACATAACAGTTGTTAAATCGTTTGCTGCGGTAGAAGGAATTAGGTTTTAGGATTTGGAGAAGTAGGTTTAGTAGAGGAAGTGAAGAGAAATAAAATGGAATTAAAGGCGCTTTCAAGGGTTGTAACATTTAATTACATAATTGGTTTGGTTATCTATCTCTTTAACAAAATCTTTGCGTGATATCAAACAATTGTTTCGGTTTTGTTTAAACATTAGGCAGTTTTAGTATTATTTCAATTGCTGTTCTTCGTAGGACCTAGTGTAGTTTGAATCCTGCATCTGTACTTCATTTTTTTTTTTCATTAAGTTCCAGTTTATGTTTAATCGTAGGTAATTATGTGACGTTATTTTAGATCAGATCATAGGTATTTATGTAGTCCCAGTCTAAAATCAATTTAAAGTCTTTATCTAGTGCTACTTTATCTTTAATAATAGGTGTTAGTGTAGTGCCACTTTAGCTTTAATGTAGTCACAGTTTAACTTCAATTTAATGCCTGTATAGAGTCTTAGTTTTCTTTAGTCGTTAGTCTTTAAGTAGTCTTAGCATATATTTAGTGGTAGGTCTCTGTATAGACTAAGATTAACTTCAACCGTAGGTCAGTTTTTAGCCCAATTTAAGCTGCAATTGCAGCTCTTTATTTACTCAAAGTTAATCCTAGTTTAGCTTCAATCATACGTCGTTAATTGGCCCAATTAAATTTCAGACATAGATTTTCATATATAATTTCAATTGTATTTATGTAATCCTAGGTTTTTGCGTAGACCTTGCTTAACTTCAGCTGCATTTGTTCACCAAAACTATTGCTTAATTTTCCCCAACTAATAATTAATAACTTTAATTTAAACAACGATCTTCTGTCAAAAACAATTTACTTACGAAATGAATTTGTACCCGAACTGGACGAACCACGACTTGGACTCTGGCGGTGTTTCCACGGCATTATGCTTGTCAGACTTGAGTGATGTGGCGGATGGTGATTGCTTGCAGTGTTGTGATGATGATTGTGTTGATGAAATTTCTCTGATGATTTAATTAGATGAGTGCTACCATGCATGCCCAAACTATGATGATTATCATGCTCATCACAATGAAAGTCTTTGTGTGGTGCGTGCTGATAATGGTGTTGCAGCAACTGATGTTGTTGCTGCTGTTGTTGATGTTTTAACGATGCCTGACCATGCATGTGGTTGTCTTTAAGGCCACTACCACTATTTGATTGGCTTAGCACACCACTACCACCCATGCCCACACTCCCACCGTTGCATGCAGCAAGTTGGTGTGTGTTCTGTTGCGTAAGATGCAATTTATGATGTGATGATAGTATGGAGGCCATATCATAGTTGTATGTATCGATGTCGACTAAATTATTAAAACTACGACTGCTTAGAGAAGAACGTAATGGAATTTTATCATGCTGCCTACCTTTCCCTGATGAGGCTGAGGTTGCTGACGCATGAAAGTTTGGCTGTTGTTGTTGTTGATGCAATAAACTACTGTGATTGTCGTGGTTGTTGGTGTGGTAAGGTGCAACCATGTTTGAGCATTGTGTTTGCATTAAGTCACGTGAGAAATTTGACCAGGATTTTGAGAAACAACGACATCTTTCATTGAACGGTTTCATGTGTGCTTGCTGCTGCTCTTGTTGATGTTGTAATTGCTGTTGTTGTGCGTAAACAGCCAGCTGGCGTGCATAATCACTACTCGGCCCAATTGTGTTGTACTTACTAAGACTTAATCTACTACTATTTTTATAGTGTTGCAATTTCTGCTTTAAATCACGTTGTGACTGTGTAAAGTCTGTAAAAGCCATCGATGCTGATGATGAAGGTGGAGCTACCACATGGCCCAGTCCCATGTCCATGCTCATACCTGTTTTGTGCAGGAAACATAGTGAGGGATCTGATTTTTGGCTTTTTGGCAATATTATATCATCTTGTATGGCATAGGGCGGGGGGAAATTACCAAAGTATGAGGTGTTGGCTGATACGGAATTGTTTGTGGAGGTGTTTGTAACATGACATACATCTGGCTTGCTATGAGAAACCATGGTGTTTAATGTAGATACTTGCGTTTTATAGCTGCCATTTGTCGTTGTACTTGTATTGGACATTATATCAGAACCCATGGCATTGGCACATTTCAGTATGGAAGTGGTGCAGTCGTCAATCACAGCTCGAACATCATGACTACTTTTAGCACAATCATTTAGTAAATCGCCACTACATAATGTTGCAATTGAACCATTATTGTTACTGTTGCTGTTGCTGCTGCTGATGTTAATGTTGTTATTGTTGTTACTACTGCTGCTACTGTTATGATGTGTCTTGTTACCAGTGTTGGCTAGTTGGTTGCCATTGCACATGCCACCTGATCTTAAAGTTGATTGTTGCTGTTGCTGCAGGTGTTGCAATAAACGTAGACTACGTACACTACCATTACGTTTCATAGCCGGTGGCGGTGGCACTGGTGGTATAGTTTCAGCATCTGATGAACTCAAAGCATCACTCTGTAAAATATTAATGGAAAAAATGTTAAAGACTAGATAAGTTTTCCAAGAAAAGTAAACGAATATGTCAATTTTGTTAATACAACTAAGTGTACCATGATGATTTTCTTTTTATTATGTCGTTGCGATGATAAAATGTTTTAGATTTCATAAAGAAAGTAAGTATCTAAATAATAGAATAGACCCCTATCAATCATAATTTAATGGGTGTAACAAAATACTAATCAATACATTCCAGTTGAACAGTGAAAGAGAATAGACAAAAAATAAAAAATAAAAATCACTGAAAGTATAATAGCAATTGATGCTTATGAAAACTGTGTTTTTTTTTTTTTGCAGATACTAACGTCAATCTATATAAAGAAAATTTTATTCTAAGTATTTAATATTATTTGAAAAGGTAACTTGATTACTGACTGGCTACACAACTTTAGAACATGGCAAGTTTGATAAATAAATTGCGTGGTTAACCCTTAAGATTTAAATGCGAACTTTAACGTGAAATAATGATTTTCCACGTATTTCAATTGAGAAATAAATAGACTAGACAGTAAACATAGTAAGAAGAAGCCAGAAAGTTCAGCTAAGAAAGCCAGTGAGAACTTAAACAAATGAATTTGTGAGAAAATTAAAATGTCTTTATGTGGCTACAATGAAGTATGGTCTCGCAAAGAGGAGGCTATGATCCTATGGAAAGATATAGAATGCATAACGAAAAAGTCGGAAATTTTCCAGGCTCATTATCCATGTACTGTATGTCAGCTACCCACAGGTCCCACCACTGTATATAGTTTGTGATAGAGGGTCATATCTCCAGAGATTGTAAAGAAGAACCAGAGATTGTGAAAAAGAACCAAGAAGAGCCAGTCGATAGACGGCTTGAAACAAAAGGCTATAGGGGTCTCGTTTTCTAGAAGGCCTTAAACATAGGAGCCAAATGAACTTAACACAAATAATGGAAATGATGGGCAGAATAGTTTGCGAATTAATCATGGACGTCGCAATAATTTGCGAACGGTATTAAAATCTTGATAGAAACCATCTGTTTGTATAGAATCTGTAAATAAATAGAAGAAAGCGTGAAGGGACAATATGATGGGCTGAGATTGTAGGACGTATATGCTCAATTTTTATATGTTACTTAATATACCACTGCAAACGATGCAGCAAGTCATCCAAAATAATCACACTGATATTTGTGAAGATTACTCAATGAGAATTTAAATAGGCAGTCCATGGGGCTGTATTTAGGGGGTGTTTTAGTAGATAAGAATAATGCATGTCTTGAGTTCATACTGAAGGCATTTATGAAATATATCACCTCCAATGTATCAAAAAAAAAAAAAGGAATTTAGAGCCAAACAGTTTTGTTTAAAAAACAAATTTTCTACTGTTTTGAAATCTATTTGTACGTTCTAGGGTTAAACTTGACTATTCAGTATTTATCTATAAACATTTCTATTAAATTTATAAAAACCTTTTTATTTCAAAACAATTTCTTTTATCTAATACAAGGTTTTTTTTTCCATTTCTTGTCGTATTATTTTCAGCACAAAAACAATAATCATTGCAATGAATTTGACCGAAACAAATTCAATTAAGTTATTTTGGATACACATTCAAGTATATACATTAGGGTCAAACCGTTTGTATGGAGAAAAATTAAAATACCAATGTTCAGATCAAAACAACATTTTAGTTTAAACGATTTTGAAAATGATTGTCCTGGTTTGAATATATTATGAGGTGGATAATAGGAAAAGTTCCCTTGTTAAGGTTTTTATGATATTTTTTTATATTTCTCATCATGTGTGAAAGGCTTTTTAAAGGCGCTTTCATTGTTGAATCAGAAAAATGTGTGTATATTCAGAAATATTCGAGCTTTTGTAATTTTTGGCAAAATTCTAATTTTTTTTTTTTTTAAAAATGTTGACATAGAATTATTTAAAGTAATTAGTTTAAATTAATGCGTTATAAACCTCATATAAATTTCGAATCTTTTTTCCGCTTTTCGAAATTAAATCTAATACGAATGATGTTAGCTTTACTTTCAAGCCAAGCACTATTGTATCATTATTTTATTTATTTGTAATTAACATTTTTTAAGTTTTTGTTTATTTTATACGATAAATGGAAAATGAGGTTATTACGTAATAAAGTGTGCTTTTTTAAATTGTAAAAAATAACACAAAGAAGTAAATTTTAATCAACATTTTTTTATTCGAAATCTCAATAAATGGCACTAACATTTAAAAATTATTTCGGGCATATGGCCACCGCGGCTGTTCTTGATCATGTAATTCGTTGTTCGTGTAAAGTTTTACTGATTTATCAGTACAAAACAGTGACTTCATGTAGCCCCACAGAAAATACGCGAGAGATTTAAAATCATAAGTCCATTTCTCGAAATCAAGTTATCGCCAAATTTTGATTTCAGCAAATCGATGGTCATTGTATGGCACATATCGCCATCCTGTTGAAAACACATCGCGCCCGGATCAGTGTCATCCATATTTTCAAACAACAAATCATTGATCATGGTGTGGTAACCATCTCCATTTTCCGTAACTCGAGAACAGGAATAATTTTTAAAGAAATAAGGTCCGATGAAGCCACTACACGCTTATGGCTTCCAAACGGTGCATTTTTCTGCATGTCTGTAGGGTCTGTTGTTGTTACTCCTTATATGACAATTTTAACCCGTTAAGCCAAAAAATTTGCCTCATTGTTCAACACAATTTTGCAATAAAACAGTAGTTTATAAGTTGCGCGAACCGATGACTGATTTTCAAAGTAAATTTTTGATAATTTGGTAGCGCTATTAAAGCTTCAATTTATTCATAATGATTTGCCAGAGTAAACTGATCATAAATATCAAAAGCTGATCACAGGATGGCTGCTCGTTCAACGGTTAAGCCTTTTGTAAGTTTTATCGGTCTTAAAAAACACCCTTTCGTTTTACAACTTTAAGTAAAATATTGTGACTTGAAAATATAGTTAACATCAGATCGTCAAGCAAATTGATTTACAAAAATTCGGACGTTTTGGCGATTTTAACAAATTATTTTAAATAGTTTTATGGAAAAAATTTAAAAAACTTTAAATTTTTCAAAAATTTAAAAAAATCTAATATTTAACTTTAGATACGACATTAAAATTACCTCTTAAAGACCTTTCACATGATAACAATGTTTCATGTTATTTATTTTGCGAAAACTATGAAAAAGCCATGAAATTCTTAAAAAGAACCTTTTTATCCTCCCCAAATACTGAACACAGAACAAACGTTTTTAGAATCGTTATATTTTATTTAGTTCGGAACTTTTTCGGTTTTTAGGGCCACCCTAATATACATATTTGTTACCAACTTCATCACAAATAATAAAACCGAAAAGGAACTAAAAGGAAAAATTAAATATATGTCCTTGTTTAAGTGTGTAAGCGTGTTTTGACTACATATAAAAAACACACATATATGTAAGTATATTTATGCTTGAGTAAGTAGTTATTTTTACATGATTTTCATTTTGGCACAGTTTTTCCTGGGAAAATTTATTTTTTATAGTAATTTTGTGGAAATGAATAGTAATATTTGTTCCTTCTTTATATTCAATTATTATAACGTTGTTGTTTAAATTTATTAAAAGGTTTCAAATTTATTAAAAACATTTTTAGGGTATTATACATTAAATTAATAGATTTCTAAGAAATTGGAAGTAGATAATTTTTAATAAGAAGCTTTCTATTTTAT
The DNA here is from genome assembly GCA_942486065.2 of Calliphora vomitoria. NCBI lineage: Eukaryota > Metazoa > Arthropoda > Insecta > Diptera > Calliphoridae > Calliphora > Calliphora vomitoria. The sequence goes on along the minus strand of OW818030.2, from coordinate 106,458,365 downwards.
ATTGGATCAAAACAAAATCAGTTTGAAAAAAAAACTCAGGTTCGTAGAAATAAACCAAAAGTAAGATATATTGTGTGTTGTTGGTTGTTTTAATTTATAAAGAAAATCATTTGAATTAGAATTAAGTGTTTTTTTAGGGAGGAAATAACAAATTTTGACCATCTTACCCATTTAAAATTTGTTAAAACTTGCTATAGGTTTTAAATCCTCTGGTAACTTTAAGTGCTAGTTACTACTCTGGATTAACCCCTTGGGAGGTAAAATGTATAAGCAACCTCCATTATTTTTGGATCCCCAAAATTTCACTTGAACAAACTTACCCTCTATCTCCCCCTGAAGGTGTCTCCTTACAAAAAGTATAAAAGCTGTAAATGTGGATCGGATCGTCGACCCAAACTATTTTTACCTGAAACATGTGTATTGTGATTGTAAAAACCGGATTGTGTACATGTGAAATGCCGAATATAGTTCTTTGGCTAGCACTGCTCTAAAAAGTGAACAAAGTATAAAAGCTCTAAAACGTGAGCAATTTGTTGGGGGATTTTTTTGTTTTTGTTATACTTTTTTTAATTTAGGGAATCCCCGAATTATAGTTCACATTTTTTTAATGGCCTTTTAGATGTTTTATGACATATGTCATTAGCACTTACAAACTGTGAGCGAAAAATTCAAAAAATAATAATTTTAATTCTAATTTATTCGACCTTTTTATTTATTTTTAATTTTTCTAATTTATTGTTATTATATATGTATATTGTTAATTATTTAAATTGATTCCCTGAAGATGCTACTCAATGAAGTAGCGAAATATTAGAAATAAAATAAAAACTGTTAAATATAAAAGTTGACCTAAAGCTCAATAAATTAGAGAAATTAAAAAAAAATATAATAATAATTGAAAACTAATTTTTTCAATAAACAGGTGCGCATTTGAATTTCAATGGCATCATCTACAACAAAAATTAATTTGAGTTCGCAACAGCACAATATTTATTTGATTCAAAACAGAAGATCATGGTGCATTTTTTTCACACTCGTACACTAAAACAAATTGTAGCAGAGATGTAGGAAACTGAACAAGAGAATAACAAGAGGAGGATCGTCGCATAAGGTAAAATATTGTCGAAGAATTAGACGATCTCTTCGAGAGGAAGATTGCTTCCGCAGCGGAAAGAAGGTCCCCCAATCAGTAAGATTGGCATTGACATGGTAGGAATTGGAACGAGAATTGGCAGAAGACCAACGGCGACTACTGAAAATAATACCTTGGAAACGGGAAAGTTTGTAAAGGGTTTTCCAACAAGAGGTGTTATTTTGAATCACCCGGTTTTCGGTAGCCGTCACTGAAGCTTTTATTCTTTGACATATGACAAGTAGAAACTACGACATTAGTAAAAATTAAACGATACACGCTTCAACAACGCACTGAAATGATTAAAATTCACAATGGTGAAAACCTTGCAGTCACAGTTCGCAAAACTAAAGCATTTTTCGGTCGTCGTGAAGCTCCTTGTCGGACCGTAATACAGAAATTGGTGTAAAAATTCGAGCTGTTGGGTCAAAATTGTTCATTTGGCCGCACTTACAAGATGAATTTTTCGATTATCAAAAATTATTTATGAGAAACAAAAATCATATGTCAACAAATAAAACCACTGTATTTTATAAAATCTAGTTGCATTAAACTCTGTTTAAGTTAGATTTTAAAACTACTGTGTTAATCATTTTATTTAAATTATTTTTAACAATGTTTTACATTATCGCCATTGTAAATTTAATATAAACCTACAACAATAATAAAAAGAAAAAAAATTGCATACTTTAAGCACACTTTCAGAAAAACTGTTTCGAGTATAGTGTACTTATGTTAGACCTCATTTTTACCAACAATTAAATACATTTATATTTCCACCAAACAATGCATTATGCAAACAAATACATTAAAGTATATAAAGTGGAGTCGAGAGGGAGGATATAAAAGAAAATACAACAGCAGCAGCAACAAACAGAAAAAAAATGAAATAAGTTAAAGCCATTATACTTAAGAGTATATACGAGTGAGTATTCACACACATACTTATACATCAGCATTTAATCCATATACAAACATAGTAGTTTTTGTTGGAGCAGTAGTAGTAGTAGTAGAAGCACCACTACTGCCAACACCATGATGTACTTCCGTTAATTAAATTTTGAAAATAAAAAGGAGTGGTTTGTATAAAAATAAATAAATAAGTAAATATATGGATGCATGAATACGACTTTAACTGCAACAAATGAACGAAGTGTTGTATAGTAATCCAAAAGGAAGATTTTAATATTTATTTTTATTATTATGTTCTGTGTTTTTTGTTTTTTTTTTCATTAAAAGAAAACAAAAACTGGCAAAAACAAAAATAACTATAACAAGACAAAAGCGTGGCAAATTCGTTTAATAATGGCAAAATATAAATATTTCATTATAATAAAGAACTAAAGTCCACTCCTTCTTGTTTTTGGAGAATGTATAACTGAGTAATGTGGCCAACTAAAATAGCTTGTTTATGGTGATACTGAAACCTTTAATGCAACATTTATTTTGTATAACAAGTCCAAAACCTCATGCCTTTTTATTTTATAACTTCATTTAATTATTAAAATTTAATTTTTTTAACAGAGTACATCGTTCATTTGTACATGGAGAAAGGCTCTTTTCTTTTATAATCTATGAAACGTACCTTAACTGCTCATTATTTCTTAAGTGTTTTGTGTCAATGCAACTACTAGCAACACAATTTGAATAGTTTCCTAAATTTGGAAAATAAAAAAGTAAAACTGAGTAAATCACCAAAATCATTTTCTTTTAAAATTTCTATAATTTACCTTCGAAAGTGGGCTTTTATGGGAGCTATGAGCAGTTATGGACCGATCGCCATGAGATAAGGCCGTTTAATTTATTTCTATGTTTATGAAACTTATTTTTGTTAAATTATATTTAGATTCCAAAATGTTTATGAGATTTAAGCTCGCTAATGTGAGTTTTGGAAGTAGGCCTTACTGGTAGCTATAACCAAGTATAACCAAGGTCGTTTGCACTATTTCAATATGGAACTTGTTTCTGTAGAATTTTATGTGAGTAACAATATTTTTAAGAGATTTGTTCTCGTGAATACCATTTTCGGAATTAAGCTTTATACGGGAGCTATGGCTAATTAAGGATCATCATAAAATTACTGGGGTTGCAATTGTATGGGATCTAGGTGAAATAATGAAACGATTTCAACCAGTAAATAGGCTTCAAAATTGCGACCGAATCGATAGGTATAATTTAAAGTGGGTGTTGGACTAAAACATCAGACCAAACGCATAATACGCTTCCCAATTTTTAGATTTGGAGCTATGGAGGAACAATGTTATATGCGTTATTACTCAATCACTATTCGTTTAAAAGTTAAAAGGTGTTAAGCCAGAATATTTTATTTGTCTCCTTAACAAAGTGGTAAAAGTATGATATAATTTATTTAAGATATATGCTACTGATGTATCCTCAATAACAGATACTGATGTATCCTCAATAGGCAGATCCACAGGACTATATAGAACAGGCTAGTTTATTGTTTGAATTTCCAGCCTGGCCCTTATAAAGCGAATAAAAGTCAGTCACTCACTTTCATTCTAAACAGTGGCCCACTATCTTATGACTTTTCGTTCGCTTTGCTTTACGTTTCAAACGTAATCTAAATATAATTTAGTTGCCATATCTGCAATTCCAGAAAACAGTTGGCAATATATTGAAAACCATTTGATGGCAGTAACCAGTATTGTAGAGAGTACAACAGTTGATTAGCAGCCGGAAGATTGTTGTTTCAACTCGTGGCTGCGACTTATTTTTTTTTTTATCTTTTAGTTTTTGAATACAGAATTCTATAAATAAATGTACTAAAGAATATAAAGGATTACTTTTGGGACATCGCGAAAAAAATAAGTAATTTTGCTAGTAGAAAAATAAGTAGTCTTTTCGACCCTTCAAAAAATAAAATTTTTCAGATTTAAAGGACAACAAAAAAAGTTTCAGTATTACAAATTATCTTTGCATAATTTCTTTTAAAAGATCTGCAAATTCTTATATTTTGAAGGGTCCTTGCGATTTTAGGATAACTTTTACTGTGGCACATCCACGAAAGATCTTGGATGTGCCCCAGTATTATGTCGATTAGTGAACTAAGTAATACGTTTTAGTTTATATTTATTCAGATTAATTCAAAGCTACTTGCAACAAGTAAGAGTGCTATATAAGACTGTGCCGAATCTGATATGAGGAGCTGCAGAACCAAAGGTACTTTTAGGCATTTTTTCAAATTGGGTTTTTTGGTATTTTTATAACATTTGAGTAGAAATCTTTTAGAAACAATTAAGTTAACAAAATTTTTAAATTTAATTTACTAGTTAAATGGGTTCTAAAAAAATCTGTGCCTAACAAAACGTAATTTTTTATTTGTTTTTCAACAACACTAGTATAAAACGACTAAAATAATATATTTAATTTAAATGTGTAATTTGATCAGGTTTAAAAACATTCAATCAAAAAATTATCGTTTAAGGAAAAAGCATAAAAAATCTACTTTTAAATTTTGTTTTAAACAAAACGTACTTTAGGTTGAAAATTTTTTTATTGCAAAAATTTTTTTTTAAAAAATTGGAGGAAAAAATTTTTGCTGAAAAAATTGTGATAGTCGCGGTTATGAGCATATATCTCAGCCATTTGTGTAAGTTATTTGGGGGCTTCGAAAAGTTTATTTCCACAGACATGCGGACAGACAGAAATTGATATATCGATATATTAAAATATTTTGATGTTAATTTTTAAAACTTACGTAAAAATTAATACTTTGTTGTAATAGAGTTGGAAATTAATCTCTTTAAGCTGGGATAATTCAAGCCAACGGATTGTCCAAGCTGAAGTACTTCAGTTTGTTCATGCAAAATGCTTATGTACTCATATTTAAACAAAATTGTGATTTTTCCCACATAAGTTTAAAAAAATCATAAAATACGGATTATATTGATATATTTCAAATTGAAATACTTAGTAGTTGTTGTTTCTTTAGTTTCATTTTATTAACATCATTCTTAAAACTTAAAGAATTTCTGGTTACATTAAGCCGTATTGAATTTATTTTTAAGAATAAAATGAATAGTTGATTGTTATTACAAACAGTAATTAAAATAAATGCATGACAAATAGTATGAAAAAATTATTAATTTTTAAACACTTTGCAATAAAACCATGACACTTATAAGGGTATTAAGTTCACACAGCCAAATAATATACATATGTAAAATAGGCTGGGTCGATTTGTATGGACGATCAAAAAGTAAAAAATCATATAGCAGAAACGCAATCTACGGAAAATTCTAAGAAAATTTCCTCAAGAATTTCCTCATTTCGTTGTTTTTCCAACAAAAACAACTATTAAAAAAATAATAATACTGAAATATCATTGGAAGAAGTACGAAATATATTATGATAGTATGTTTAAGTAATGCGACAAATAAATATGAAATACTGAATGTATCGGTTAAAAGCAGAAGCATTAAGTGTATAGTCCACGAACACCCAACGAATCATATATAGATCGAATTAGAATCGGGCTTTTGATCTTCCTGACAGCAGATGAGTAAACACGCTATACATCAGGAGATGTATAAGGAGCAACAGCTTTTTTGTATATGGGGGATAAAGTCGCTACTATTCAAGCCTGGCTCGATGTCATGTTGCATGGCAACGCATGTCGTCAATAGTACGGCTGAAGTTAACCAGGGAATGGTTCGATTACAATTACAGACCGTGCCCGTCAGTACAGATCATGCATGTGAGTACAACATCATGATATAAGCTGCCAAGGCAGGTGATCAGGAAAAACTTGGTCATTTTGTCTCCCCAAACTAGAATACACATATCGATAACCTCAATTTGGGTCTTCGTAAGTAATAAAAAGGAAAAAGAAGAACTTTTGTATCGTTTTCTCATTACGATTATAAAACTTATGTATAAAAAATATTACCATTTCGAGATATGGGAGGATGAATGCCGAAGGGTCTTTCACGAAGAACTCTTAAGTTAGATAAAATAAGCAATTAATCCTATGGAGTAACACATGCTGGTCTTTCATAGGTCCCGTTGTGATATATGTGTAGAAAGGAGTTAGGAAGTGGAAAAAATCCGACAAATTAAAATTTGCATTACGCCAGCTTTCTAGCGTCTCCTAAATATAGAGCAGTTCATGACATAGAGAAAACAGATTCGTAGTAGCAACCGAATTTGTTTCCAATCGAATGATTCTAAAGAGTTTTCCAACAAGAGGTATTAATTTGAATCACCCTGTATTTCGGTAGCTGTCACTTTTGAAGCTTTTATTCTTCGACATTTGACAAGTAGAAACTACGCCATTACTAAAAATGGAACGATACACACTTCAACAAAGCATTGAAATTGTTAAAATTCACTACAAAAATGGTGAAAATCTAGCAGTGACAGTTCGCAAAACTAAACATTTTTGGGTCGTCGTGAAGCACTTTGTCAGACCGCATTACAGATATTGGTGGAAAAATTCAAGCTGTTTGGACAAGTTAGTTATGTGAAGAATAAAACCCGTTCACGTCGCTCAAGAACAACTGAGAATATTGCTGCTGGAGCCCAAAGTGTTGAAGAAAACCCAGGTTTGTCCATTCTACGTCGTTCTTTGGAATTGGGCATTCCGCAAACGACATTACACTGTATTTTAGATGATATTGATCTGGACAACGTTCACTTTCAACAAGACGGCGCAACGTGGCACACAAGCAACGAAACCATTGCTCTTTTACGGGAAAAGTTTACGGACCGAAGAGGTGATCACAATTGGATCTTGTGATTTAACACCTTGCGACTTCTTCCTTTGGGGCCACGTAAAAGATAAGGTCTACGCCAACAGCCCAGCGTCGATTCAAGACCTCAAGGATAGAATTCGTGAGGCTATTGAGGACATAGGGCAGCCACTTTGCGATTTGGTTATGGAAAATTTCATGAAAAGGAAATATGATGAGCATGTTGGCCATTTGGCTGATGTTGTTTTTCATTATTAACGGCATGAGATGCAAAGCAAACATGCATATAAAATATGGAATAGTCCTAGATATAAGGAGGAGTGTATCAAATAGCTTAGAAAATACTACAGGACAACACTTTCGTGTACATGAAAAAATGACAAAGGAAGTCAGCTTTGAAAACTCGAAAGAAATGTGATTTTTATAAGAATCAAAAATATAGATAATTTTCGAAGTCTAAATGATACACCAAGACCATGAGTTAAGTTATTGGGAATGACAAATTTGTTGCATTTAAACATCATATTATTCAAGTTCTATGTAAAACTAATTTAAAATAAATATTTCCCAAGTGTAATGCTCATATATTTAAATTAAGCATCAAATAAGCAATACTCAATACAATTGCTTTACACATTTAGAATTCCATTAAAGTTATATGTAACATGTTTACTTTGATATTAAAGAACAAATAGTCAAAAAATTAAACAATTCCCTTGCAGCCAAAACAAACTTTCTTTTGAATCCCTTTAAAATATCATCTTTATATGCATTATTTACATTTAATTTCAAGTTACTATGGGAATAAATTCACAGAAATTCTATGTCACATCGTTGTCATCATCATTACTATAATTGCTATCTTGTGCATAAACATGCATGATGTTTCTTTTTTTATTTTTTCATCTCAGTACACATACTCGTTTATTTTTCGCCTTTTTAAAGGTGAAATTTGTTTAATAAAAAAATAAGAAAATGTTAAAATTTTTAAAAAAATTGTACAAATTTATATCCTTCATGCCTCAGGGGACATAATGTTAATGTAAAAATTTGTTCATATGCACTAAGCGAATTTGTTTTGGAAAGTGAGAGTGTGATATTTCATTTGTGATTGTAGTCGTGTATGTTTACAAGTACACATGTACGTTAGGGTGGCCCCAAAATTAAAGTTGCGGATGTTCCCGACTAAAATTAAAATTTGACTCATTCTAAGACTCCGTTTTGAAACTTTTTCGTCCTGGGATCAATAGTTGGCGAGCTGGATCAAAGGATAAAAAGGTCCTTTTTTGAGGTTTTTTACATTTTCTCCATATTTCTTCCAAAGGAAGTATATGTAAATTTGGTACCATGTGAAAGGTCTTTGAGAGACGCATTCAATTGGTTATTAGAAATTTAAAAAAAAAGAAATTTTATTTAAAAATTTTAAAAATTTTCGACAAAATTTTAGTTTTTTTTAATTTGTTCATAGAATTTATTCAAATATATAGATGAAATTTCTTGATCATAAACATAATGTAATTTCACCGAAACGGTTTTTCTTGTTTTTTAAAATTCAGTCGAGTTCAATGTTTATTCAAATTTGTTTAAACCTAATTTCATCCCTATCTGACAATCTCTGTATACTCAATTCTTAGTATATGTAATGGGCATCAAAATAACTCAAATTTTATAAGCTTTCACCATTTCGGTGAAATTACATGATGTTTCTGATCAAGAAATTTCATATATTTATTTGAATAAATTCTATGAAAAAATTAAAAAAAACTAAAATTTTGTCGAAAATTTTTAAAATTTTTGAATTTTAATTTTTTTTTAAGTTTCTAATAAGCTATTGAATGCGTCTTTTAAAGACCTTTTATATGATATCAAATTTACATATACTTCCTTTGGAAGAAATATGGAAAAATTTAAAAAACCTCAAAAAAGGACCTTTTTATCCTTTGATCCAGCTCGCCAAATATTGACTCCAGGACGAAAAAATTTCAAAGAGTAGTCTTAGAATGAATCAAATTTTCATTTTAGGCGGGAACATCGATACCTTATTTTTTCTCCATACAAACGGGGCCACCCTAATGTACGTACTTACACACAATCATATATACTTTTTGTATGTTTGTATATGTTCTGGTATTCATGTTCGACATTCGTTACTTTTTCGCCTGAGTTAATGTGTGAAAATACAAAATTGCATGTTGTATTTCAACATGAATTTTGTTCACTTTTTTTTCTTCTCTTGTTTTTAAGATTTTAACAGGAATGGCTTTGACAAAAACAAAAATACAAAACTTGTTTGTTAATTTTTGAAAAATGTTTTTCACTTGGTGTTGTAACTATGTATTCTTTCAATTGTGTTGTAGAATTTCTATATTATTTTCGTGAACTCAAATGTACTCATCACATTATTATACTGATGTGATTTTTTAATGACATTAAGGTGTCTTATAGTTGAAATGAAATTAATGTCATTTGTAGCGCAAGAAAAACCTTGAACAATTTATTATACAGCAGTAGAGAAAACAGAATAAAAAAATGTAATTTAATCTTGTGATTTTAAGGAATATGTTGCAAAAGTTGTTCCAAGTGGGAGAATACTGCTAAAATTTTTAATTAAGAAAGTTAAAAAAACATTTCAGATGTTTAAAAAATTGTCTAAATTTTAATTTTAACACAAAAGACGCTAAAAGGAGACGAATTTTAAAAAATGCTAAAAAATATTCATTAAACTATCCCATGATCACGTCTAATTTTATATTAACTACGAGCGTTCGTAGCAAAATAATTCGCATAAAATTGTTTACAAATATTCGATTGGATTGTTTATTTGGAAATTTGAGAGTGAGCTCAATATATTGTCCTTCATAGTTTCCGATGACTATGGACACGTTTGAAGAATTCTACGAAACTCTAGGAGAATTTCCTAGCATGAGGTGATAACAATCCGAAACACACATGCTGGGGTTCACGGTTAATTAACCCTAGAGGAAGACAGCTTTACAAAGCTGTGGTTGAAAGTAATAATTGCCTGGATATCGTATCCCCTGGTCAACCAACATTCTGGTCTACTGATCCTTGGAAAACTCCTGACCCTATAGACTTTCCCATATCCAGAAATGTAGATCGAAGTTCAATATCTTCGGAAATATCTTTTGACTAATCTTCTGAGCATTCACGCGTAATAGTCACCTATTATGGAAAAAATATACCAACATCTACAGCAAATATTCCGCTTAACATAACAAACTAGCTTAAATACATGAAGTTCATTAGTTGCCATATCCACACAAATCCAAATATACAGTGTTAGGCAGAGATAAACGAATGCGATAATGTCTTCATGTCATTAATTACTTCGGCTCTGAATCATTCAAAGATCGTAATACCTACAAAGCCAAAAATGCTTGTTTCCATTTCTGATATTGAACGATTACTTCTCGAAAAGAGAAAGCTTAGAAGAGAGTGGCAATTAAATAGATCACCTGCTGCAAAGCATAGGTTGTCCATGGCTACTAGATGACTAGACGAAAGCTTTGCAGAGACCGGCAATAAAATAGATCAGCTGCTGCAAAGCCGAGGCTGTCCATCGCTACTAAACGATTACTTCTCGAAAAGAGAAAGCTTAGAAGAGAGTGGCAACAAAATGATCAACTACTGCAAAGCAGGGGCTGTCCATGGCTACTGTCTCAAGCTTTGCAGAGAGTGGCAACAAAATAAATCACCTGCTGCAAAGCCGAGGATGTCCATCGCTACTAGACAACTGAAGAGAGCCCTCTGTGTAGAGAAGGATCGCAGAAATAGAATATACATTGAGAGTTTGACGAATACTAAACATACGAACTTTTCTCTTTGGAAAGCCACAAAACAACAAAACATTGCACAGTGGTTTAGAAACTTTTTTTTTTGGAAATAATTCGGTATCTCGGGAACTATTGGAGATATTATTACAAAATTTCACATGGTTAGAACTGAGGTGTTTTTGAGTTGAATTACATTTGTTCAGCTTCCTAGGGGTAATACGGGCCAGTTTGTGCCCCCTCAAAGTTGGTCACCTCGAGTCTAAAAATTTTTAAAAAAATCCCCAAAAATTCATTTATGATCCGAATGAGCTGAAATTTAAAATATAAATAGTCCTAAAAAATACGCTAGGTTTATTTATTTTTTTTTTTTTTTTAATTTTGCTCGATCTTTTTTTGTTTTTTAGATATGGCGGCCCTACGGAGGGTCGAATTTTTTCTTCAAAATATCAGCTATATTGGCAATAAAATTCTAAATAAAATAAAAAAAACTTGGTAACAGTTATCTCGTCCGTGTAAAAAGTTACACGCATCCAAAGTTGGAACATGTAAAATGGGCCTAATTTTTTACGATTTTTCCTAAAAAAGCGTAGATCTTCTCAAGGACTATTTATATTTTAAATTTCAGCTCATTCGGATCATAAATTAATTTTTGGGGATTTTTTTAAAAATTTTGAGACCCGAGGTGACCAACTTTGAGGGGGCACAAACTGGCTCGTATTACCCCTAGGAAGCTGAACAAATGTAATTCAACTCAAAAACCTCAGCTCTAATAATATCTCCAATAGTTCCCGAGATACCGAATTATTTCCAAAAAAAAAAGTTTCTAAACCACTGTGCATTGGTAGACGGAAAAAGTTCGTTGAGAAAAGCCGATGGTAATTGGGCAAGAAATGCTAAAGACATAGCATTAATTTTTGCCGAGCACCTACGTAATGTATTTAAGCCAAATCCACCCAATAATAATTATGTACTGGAAAATCCTCTTGTTTTTGAGACAACGTATGATCAAATCATAGTAAGTCCCACGCAGATCCGCAAGTAGCTTCTATGCCATTAGCCAATTATCTCGGAATCATGGATATATGGTTGAACAACTGGAGAATATGAGTAAATGAACTCAAAAGCAAACACATCACATTTACTCTCAGAAGAGGTGACTCTCCACCTATCACACTAAATAACATAAAATATAGCCATATAGAAGCCAAGAGACCTCACATGAAGTTAAGAGCCTATAACCTCCACTGGTTAATCAATGACTAATCAAAATTATGTCTTGACTATAAAGTCATTCTAAAGGAATTTTAAACCAATGTGGACATATGGAATCCAATTGTGGAGAACGGCCAGTAATTCCAGTATTGAGCTTATACAGAGCCTGTAACCTTCACTGGTTAATCAATGACCAATCAAAATTAAGCCTTGACTATAAAGTCAGCCTGTATAAAAGTGTTTTAAAACCAATTTGGACATATGGAATTCAATTGTGGGGAACGGCCAGTAATTCCAGTGTTGAGCTTATAGAGAGGGCCCAATCGAAAATTTGTAGGTACATCGACAGCGACTTAGAAGTACTACTAGTGAAAGAAGAGTTTAAAAAAGTACGTGATAAATAAGTATATACTGAAACTACAATGCCACCCGAATCCACTTACTCGGCTTCTCGCGTAAAGCAGATAAAGGCAATAAGTGATGGACTGGGAAAAAGCTTTATTGCTAAAGTCTAAGCAAAGAACCAACTAAGACATATTCTACTAAAGAGAATAACACATCAAAATGCACAAACATTTATATTTCATTAAAATTAAATTATTAAATTTAGAATCTATTAAAAACTGAGCATAGTTTTCAAATCAGTCCATTAAAAAAGGTTACATCTTACATCTAGCATGCGACATGCTGCTGCCATTGTTGCACATTGACAATGGAATAATTTTAACATGTGATTTATTGGTATGCACAATCCACTACATAAAATCTCATTTGCTTTTTATGACTTCTCATACATATCGGTCAACTCCATACAGCATGGTCGTGTTCAAAGTAAAGCCGTCATTATAATAGCGCTGATGATTATGATGAATACGTGTAACTGTTAAAAGGGGTCATATAAGGGTCATGCAACACACAATGGCAAGAACAAAAAAGAGAAGTTTTTGTTCTAAAATTCTATAGTAACAAGAAGAAAAAGAAAGAAGAAATTGGTAAAAAGGATAAAGGATAATGCAGCAAATGAACGTATGAACGAGCGGACAGACAAACAATTGAAATGGATACAAAAATAAGTTCTACAAGAGTTTACTATCCTTAATGATGAACATTTAGTTTCATAAATAGCACAGTTTTGTTATTGTATGTGACTTCGGATAGTAATACTCTTGGAAAAAACTTTAAATGTTGCAGCTTTCTAGTATAGGATTAAAGTAAAAAAATATGAAAAATGTTGTTTATGTTAGATTCTGTTACATCATCTACACATTAATATGAATTTATGTTTGTTTGTATAAACGAGGGCAATTTAGAAAGTTGTTTAAGTTTACAGCCATAAATTCAGAGGATTGAAAAAATCGGTTCTAAGATTTCGATTTTGTCTGCAATATGGAGACATGTATTTACCAAGTGTTTTCAGCTGGTTTAAATATTTCTTTAAATTCAGAAAGAGGTTCTCAATGACGAGTTGAACAATGAAAGATGAAACATGGTTAAACTCTGCCATCTAATCAAGACCATAATAAAATTACCCCAGGGGGAAGGAAGCTGACGCAGAAAAATTTGTGGGATTGGTTCTCGTGGTAAGAAATGTTTCAAGTTTTAAAACCTTATATGAAAAGGGTTTGTCACTTGACATTAGTTTGGTATAGGATGGAATAAACTGATACTTTTTCAACACTCTGAGACAGGTTATGGAACAAAGGCAAGTGAAGCTGTTATACAATTGGACCTAAACTTTTGAAATTGATACATTTTCAGATCTTGACCGCAGTTGAATGATATCTCCTCTTTTCACAAGTATATTTAAATCAATTGAAACAAAACTCTCACGGAAAACATAAATTACTATACAAATTGCAGTCTTTGATTATTTGTTTTTTTTCTAAAATTGTTGAAATAACAGGAGATGTAACGAGATAGAGGGTAATATTAACTTAATGAGCATCTCGTGAAAAACTAGTTTGACACATTACTTTTTATATCAAAATACTTTTTCGTCTGCTGTCGCATGTACATATGAATGTGCATATTAGGGCGGCACTTTGAGCCTTGTTGATGGACATGGCAAATGATAGATGCACTGGGAATTGCAAGCACTTGAATTCAAATGGCATGTCTGTTGTTTTTAGTGGAATAGCGGTATAAGCACAATTTCGCTTCGTCAGTCAATATTGAGGATTCAATCAAATTTGGAATACATTTTTTTACTGCAAGTCTTGCGACAATATACAGTTTAGGCGAATTTGAGCTGACCTTTAAACTCAAACAATGCGGTGGCATTCCAGACGGTTCCAATGAATTAAAAAATTCAACTGAATAGTTGACTGCGTTATCTTGATTCATTGCGGATTGTATGATGTCAGTGGACCTTTTTCTTGAATGTGATAATTGATTGCGTTGACGTGCACATTATTTGGTGCAAGTCTTGCGCGTTCTCGGAAGCGAAAAATCGACGATCGAAACAACGACTAAAAAGTTTCAGCTCAACATTTCAATTAGAAAGACCGAATGTCACATAATAAATATACAAGGTGGCGCAAAAGTGAACTTCCGATGTTTTTTGGCTGTAATTAAAAAAAAAAAAAAAATGAAAAACTTTGATTCTTCTTGTGGATTATTTTTATTTGGTCCTTTAAGTTTTTTTACATAAAGTCGAGAATATGATTTCATGTAAATGGCCGCTGCCACAGTTGATTGTCATTTGAGCCCTTTTTATGGCATTTTCCATCACTTTGGCCAAAATTTCCAGCGATAGGTCCTCACATTCTTGATGGATATTGTCTTTAAGAGCTGCAAGATCCTGAGGCTTGTTGACAAAAGCCCGCGACTTCAAAAAGCCCCACAAAAAGAAGTCTGGAACGGTCAAATCAGGCGATCTTGCTGGCCAGTGCAAATCGCCAAAACGGGAGATTAGGCGCCCGGGAAATGCATCCTTCAGCATATCGGTTGTGGCACGTGCTGTGTGTGCCGTTGCACCGTCCTGTTGGAACCACATGTTTTCCAATCCCAATTCATCAAGTTGCGGCAAAAAGAACTCGTTGATCATCGTCTGTAGCGCTCACCATTCACAGTAACCGTTTGGCCCGCGACGTCTTCGAAGAAAAAAGGTCCGATGACTCCTCCAGCGAAAACAACACACCATACAGTGACTTTAAGCGGGTATAATGGCTCTTCGTGGGTTACACGCGGATTTTCAGTGCCCCAGAAGCGTAACTTTTGCTTATTAACGTACCCGCTAAGATGGAAATGGGCCTCATCACTCATGATTATTTTTGATGAAAAATCATTTTCCTCTTGGTGGTGATTAAGGATGGCTTGAGCGTATGTTAGACGCGATTGGCGGTCAGCAGCTAACAGCTGATGCTCGTCTCTTCGAGGCGAGCGGCTAAACATCGCAGTGTTTCACCAGTAGGCGTTGGACGGCCAGGAATTCTGCGACGAATTTCACGTTGTGCCAAAGTCACCGACCGATTATTGGTCAAATAAATAGTCAGCAATATTCCGCGTTCTGGAGCAGTGAAGCGTAACATTGTTTATTAACGTGTATTTCGCATGTGTTTACTACACAAATGTCAAAACAGAACTGACATTAGGGGACAATCGCAAAATTTATAGCATTTTCTGATAGGAGGATTACTTTTGCGCCACCTTGTATTACGATACATGGTTTGATAACTTTTTAGGTGACAATAACAAATCATAATATGGAAAATGAAGGGCATTTTGTTGATATTTGTGTGGGAATATATAGGAAAATCTAAATGCCATATCTCCGGAACCACAGGGCCTATTTCGTGCAACTTCAACTTCACATAAACCATCTACAGGCAATCCTCAATATACCCTAATATTTTGGTTGAAATCGGTCTACCTGTTTCCGCAGTGTACACTTACACTTTGATGTCACCACTAACTTTTTATATGTATAGATTAGTCATAACTCCGATATAAGGCCCACGAGCATAAATCTCTTAAAAATTTTTGTATTGAAATAGAATTCAATAGAAATAATTTTCATATTGACATAAATCACAGGACCATAACTACCATGCAGTTCCCTGCGCGCGAACAGTCATGTTGAGTCAAAAGTACTCCATTTTAACAAGACCGCACCACTCCTCTGATGTAGTGTCATTTACATTGTAATGTATACTAAAATGCCAAAGTTATTAAAACCAACCTATAACCGTGATATATCTCAGTAGGGCATTATGCTTAAAACCAGATACCTTACCATGATTGGTCAATATATAGGAATTTATGCCTTTGGATACTCAGGGCTGGGTATTCGCAGATAAGTTGGAAAATCGTTGCCTCTTTTTCTTTTTCCTTACAGCTACGTCAATGGTCGTTAAAAGGAAGTCCAAGGCATTTTACATGCTGGCCTAGCGTCCAGTGCCCCGTTAATACAGCCATTTAAGGCCATCTTCAGAATATCACTCATAATTCTTCCGAATTATTGAAATTTTCGAATAAAAACATTTTTTCTCATTTACTTGTTCTCGTTCTTATTTGGAATATTTCTTTTCGTACATTTAAATCATGATGCACTAAGTAAGGTGAAATCAACAACACAGCTGATTTTTATTTATCTATTTTGAAAATGGTTGGGTTTTGTCAAACTGAATTTATTTTGAAAAAATAATAAATTTTATTTTCAAAGAAAAAAATTTTTAAATCAAAAAACATGAATGAAAATGTGAATAAAAAGATTTCATATAATGAAATTTAGATGAAACACTATTAAACCGTTGTTCTTTTTGAAATATAATTTAAATTTAACGGCCGTTTTTTAGTTAATATTCCAAAATAAAATTTGTTTATTTTTTATTTGACAAATTCAATTTTGACAAAACCTATGCTTTTGTCAGCAAGAAATATTATGTTTTTTGTGTTTGTTGACGAAACGCTCTCACCTTACTTATTACATTATGATTTAAATGTTTATTACTCAGTGATACAAAAAATAATGAAGTATAAATATCTGGGAAGTGATTTTATATAGTCTGGTAGTGTTGGTAGGATTACGGGCAAAATATGGGGTTTTCGTACCTTTATGCACTTATAAGCCAGAAACTTAATTGAATAATAGATTTAGAAAGAAGAAACTGATGCCCTTTGAATATTATATATGATATTTAAGAAAAACGGAAAGTAACTTTCGACCTTGAGAGCATGTTAAATTCAAAAACTGCAAAGTGAGTACCACCCTACTGTACATATGAATGGGTTTAAGACAGAAAGCGATTATAACAGACACACACAAAGACAATGATGATAGGAAGAAAATACTTATGATTGTTTTCATACAAACACACATAAATATACACACACATACATACATATACATATTCTTTCAACTACGACTGTATGTGTTAAATCTTTAAAAATATTATACCAGAGGGAAATAGTGCGTCACATTAATTGAGATAAATCGAGGTTAATTGGCTAGATTATACTATACATATATTGTACTATATTATATCGTTACAATGGCGAGTTTACTACATTACTCTTTTCATGAATACAAACATAATGGTAAGTACATATACATAACTAGAATTTATCTACAACATTGTTGGTAAATCGAGGAGTTATGTGTGCCCAAGATTTTAGATAAGTTACTACTATACTATATGCTACTACTATAGCTAATTTACTTTCACTAGTATGATGTACTATATACATATACCATCAAGCCAGTTAAATTGTGTCCACTAGCTAAATCTAGTTCGGAAAGAGATGTATGACACAATAAACATAAATGGCACAGTAACGAGATTCAATGAAATTTTGTTATCTGTTGGAGTTCATATATAAATAACAACATGACTTATTATAATTGGTTCTTGACTAACAGCATTATTTTTGGTTTTAACGCTAAGTACATGTTTTTCATATTAAATGAATTGTAATTTTTCTTAAACAAATAATACGTAGTTAGCAAGAGGAGAGGTTAAGATATGTCAAACAATTTGCTAAAAATGTATTTAATAGACTTAGTTATTAGTAACATGGTTTGCAGAGACTCTGAACTCGTGTGGAAAGCATGGTATTTGTATAATTATTTGTACACGCAGAGAAAAAATAAAGTTGTGCATGTTTACAGTAACCATTTCCACATTTTTAAAAGTTTTTTAACAATATTATAGTAACAGTAACTATTTATATGATTGTGGTAGCCATAATATGGTTAATATACAATTCGCATGATTGTATCAATCATATATAGTTACAGTATATGTTTGTTGCAATCATCTTGAAAAGCTTGCTTACGTGTGCAACTTATCTTTTATAATGTCCGTTATAAGCATTTCAAAATTGAAATTTTAAAATTTTGCCATACCTCTTTTTTAAAAATATAGATCGTATTTTTGGACGAAATGGTTTCGAATTTTGTTTTGTTAGTTAGACAACTAAATTGCCGAAAAATATAAAAGATCTCAGAGCAGTATCAATTATGAATCGAAAAATAAACGATTTTCAATTTAAAAATTAAAAAATAGTAAATTTTTGCTGTTTTTTGGGCGAAAATGTGTTTTAACTCTTTCTTTGTTAAAAAAAAACTTTCTCTAAGAACATATAATAATTTCATTTGTTTCTGTAAGGTATCTTTACGTAGAACATTTTTATATAAAAAACTTTGTATAAAAATTTCAAATTTGGGCCACATGTTCTTAAATCGCTAAGCTTGGATCAGAAAACGGAAAGCAGCTTTGGAAACCTCGATGTGTTCCATATTTATTCCCAAAGTAGTTTCCCAACACCGACGGAAATGTGGGCCCTATGGGTAAAATTGTAAAAAATACCATTTTTGGGATTTTCGATCCAATTTTTAGAAACTGCGGGATACCCTTTGACCTTTTGACAAGTTTTTTCCACTTTTTTATTTAGAATGACAAGTATAAAAAAGTTGAAAATGTCATTGAGTTTTGTTAATAAAGGAAGATTTTATTATATGTTACATTCTTATTGAGTTTCTAAAACTAAACTTTGTTAACGAGTTTCATCGGTTTCAACGAGAGAGAGATTGTTTGTGCGGTAGATCGCCCAGGCCAGCCAACAATTTTTGAAGACCAAGAATAGGAGGCATTATACCATTAAGATTGTTGTCAAACTCAACAAGAGCTTGTAAAATCATTGAGAGATACTCAAGCAGCCAGGATTCATCCAAAAGCAGGGAAATTGGGTATCATAAATGCGATGAAAAATTGATCCATTATGATAATCCGAAGCATAAGAGATCGTATGTTAGACCCGGCCAACCAGACGAAAGCGAACATTGGCCGAAAAACGCATAGAATATGCGGCTAGACATGAAACCGTAATATTCCATCATGACAACGCTCGGCCACATGTTGCAATGCCTGTTAAAAAGTATTTAGAATGAAGTGGTTGGGAAGTTTTGCCTCACTGGCTTTATAGTGTAGACCGTGACCTGTCCGACTACTATTTCTTTCGATCGATGTAGAACGCTCTCTCTGGGATACGCTTTCCTTTGGAACAGAGAATCCGATGTTGTTTGATTCGTTCTTAGCCTCAAAAGATGAGCAGTTCTATTGGCTCGGAATCCATATGTTGCCAGAAAGATTGTTTATATTGTACAAATGTTTTAAAATAAAAGCTACAAATTTGGAAAAGTCCCGCATTTTTAAGTCATACGCCCAAGAAAAAAGATGAAATAATGTTGGAAGTTTGAATAGTTAAAGTGCCTGAGGGTTGTGATATTTCAAAGATATAGAAAAATAAGTTCTTCGTTTTGTATATTAAGAATCTTTATGAGCGATAAATGCCCAGTATTATTGAATAATTTTAGAAAAACAAGTAAGAGTGTTATATTAGGATGTGCAAAACCTTGTATACATACCATCAATATGTAACAATAAAAAAATTTAAGTATAAGAGGGAGTTCGTAACAGAAAATGAGATGAGGAATATAAAATTTTTATTTTCGAAATAGGTGGAATATGACCAATTGCTTAACGTTTAGCAGTGATATTATGAAAAAAACGAAAATCTAGTTATCTCAAATACTTTAAAGGATATTGAAATTTAAATTTTGATACGAGCTGTACAACGTTTTGCAAACCAGAGGCGGTAGACTTTTACACTCTGCGTGGTCAGTAATGTAATTTTCTAAAAATGTATGTCCTCCTGCAGTTTAGAAAATAAAGATGTATTTCCATTTTTTTTTTGATTGAATTTTAGAGTTATGATTAGGGTTTGGAGTTGCTCGAATAATTTTATTTCCCTGGAAATGGGAATGAAAAATGTTATTCAAATGTTTACAACTACCGAGAAAAATTTCAGCCACCGACAAAACTCTCTCTGTTATCCACAGATGTTGGCTTAATCGTCAGTAAGGCAATTTAAAGACATTCTAAATTATTTGTCCCATTGCTACTTGCTTCAAGTCAAGCCAATTCGTGTTTAAAAAGACATTCAGCATTTGATTTTAAATGTTTAGGGGTTCCTTTTGCAATATTGATTGATTTTTCTCCGTTTGTATTTCGGAATCATCACCATCGTGGCTTTGAATAGAGGAGGGAACATTGTGGTAAAATATGCGTTCATGCATTTGCTGTCCATAATGTTTAACATTGTCTTTATTATATTATCATTTAGCTGATTATGTTTTAAAGTTTTTATGTATGGCCTGAGATCGAAAAATTCTTAACACACGTTTTTCATTAAAACTTTTAACCCAAGTATTATTTGATTTTTTTTTTATCAAGTTACCTTTGTAAAGCATGTCAGTTATTATGTTTAATGACAATTATGTTCATTTGTTTTTAATCTGATTAAAATAGGTGACGAGAAAAAAGTGTGTACTAAAATAATTAAATATTTTCAACAAAATCCAACTTGGTCCTACAAAAAGTTGGCCAAACAATCAAAGGTCTGCTATCAAACTGATTCCAATGTCATTAAACAGTATAGGGAGAACTTGTTCTTTGATATAAAACCTGGTTCATGTAGAAGGAATGGTCCACATGATGTTTCTAAAGCCAAACAAACAGAAAGCATTTTCAAAAGAGTTCCCAACATCTCCGGTAGGAAAGAAGACCGGTTAGGTCAGTACTCAGACTATTTGGTACGAAAAGTTTAAGCCAATGCAGGTTTAAAAGCATACAAGGCTCAAAAAGTTCCGAACTGGAATTCTGCTAAGAATTTAGAGGCCAAATACAGAGCACGGAAATTGAAGTCAAATTGTATACAAAAAATATACCTGCTGCATAATGGATGACAAAACGTACAAAAGGAAAATTTTTTGCAGCTTCCGGGTCAATATTTTTATGTTGCTAATGCTCGAGGGAATGTTGTAGAAAGGTTTTGGAGCCAAAATCATTTGTTACAAAGGGCCCTATAAATATCGAAATTCACATCAAGGAATGTTTACAAAAGAGGATGCTTCCATTCATAAGACTTCTTAATGTGTTCACTTATTTTTGGCCTGATTTTGGCATCCGTCGCAATGGTAAGCAAGGTTTTGAGTGGTAAGATAACAATAATGTGGTATTTGTACCAGGAGAGGCCAACCATTCAAACTGCCTGTAGCTAAGGCCTGTGGAGAGATATTGGACTCTTGTTAAAAAGAATTGAAGAGCACAAAAAATGTGTCCTAAAGTGTGATAGATTTTAAAAGTAGATGGATTACCTGGAACTATAAAAATAATTTTTGTTTGTAAATAAAATTAATAAAAGTAATAACAATTTTAATCAAAGAAAAAGAAAAAAAATCAAAACTTTAAGTTAAGTGGTTTAATATATGTATGTTAAGAATTTTTCGATCTCAGTCCTTAATTTATCAATGCCATAAGTCTGCTGTTATATTATTTATTAACTTTACATTTTATTGCATAAACCATTTCATAAGAAAGGGTAGAATTTATAGATAACAGCTGTTCATTATAGCATCGCCTATCAGCAAACTGGTTTTATTTCGGCTTAAATCTGCTACTGTATCTAAATTTAGAACAAGGCCTTCATCCAAACGATGATGTTAAATTTAAATCTATTAAGGATTTTTTAATTTATTTAAAATTTTCCGTTTTTCCCGGGAAAAAAACTAAAATTTCTTGTGAATTCCCGTACGCCAAACCCTAGTCAATTTGTGGAAATTTTGTTGATTTATGTCGGGTCAACTGAACGAATTTTTAAAAGCTATTAATAAGGACCTTTGAAAAATCCCTTGTATTAAACCAACATTTTTTAACACAAAAAATAAAAAGGTTAACTTGTTTCACATAATATATTTACTTTACATATTTCTTTTGCAATATTGCATAATTTATGTTGTGCTATTTAAAAATTTGAATTTAGCAAAATCTGTTTGTGGATGAAGTGCTTCTAAGAAAATTATCTTTAAAGTTAGTTAGACTGACACTGAATGACTTATTCTTAAAACAAAAGAAATATTCTCTATAATAAGGGCGCATATTATTGACTTTTTGAGATTTAAAAACATTGACTTGAAGTTTCTTAAACTATACAACCATATTTCACAGAAGGAGTTATTAATTAAGGTTCTTTTTCAAAAAAAATTTACTGTCAACTACTTATGACGATTAAATAAGCGGTAAATGTATTTCAAAATGTTTGGATACTTATTCATACGGAATGGAAGAAATACAGTATAGAGAGTGAGAAATTATGGATGGGACTGTATTAAAATTTTTATCTGTATGCATGCATAATACGCTTGAAAATTAGTCTTTTTTTCACTGCTGAAAATGAGAATGATTACCAAAACGTGGAGACTTTAAAATATGTTCATCTTAACCGATTACCAATGTCAAATGAGTTCACGCTTTACTGTAACACAATTTATATTTGTATGTTAAGCATGTTTGTGCAACATCTTTCTATTATAGCCACTAGACTCATTTATTTTCAAAAAACCTACATTTAAATCTGATTCTTATTGAAGCAGATAAATCCCAAACGTGCAACAATAAATTAGTTGAATTTGAAATGCTGAAAGTATAAAGGTCAAATCTACAGACGTTGTCTCCTCGTACATATGTACGTGTTCACAGGGAGTCATTTAAATATTTTATAAATAATTTTGAAAATTTTTGTGTGCGTATCAAATATAATTTACACCACATGCGAATTCTTCGTTTGTAGTTAATGTGTATGTGTTTGGGAATTCTGTGCTTTTACACAACATAAGAGGTTAATTTGAAAAGGGCTTAGGCAGATTCTAAGAAAAGTTTGTTTGTGATAAGTTCAAATTGGAAGTAAAATGCTTAAACATTTACAATCGTCGTAGAAGTGTGGCCTCGTTATTAAAATCAGTTGATAAATTTGTTAGAAAATATCAAGTTCACAGTATTTCTTATCTCCAAGGCGAAATTCTATGACATGCAAAGGGTGTCTCAGTATGAGTGCACTTTTTAAATTTAGTTGAAGCGCATTTTCATCTGAATGGCTTCGTAAATACACAGATTTGTCGAGTTTGGGGCTCAGAAAACCCCCATGGGAAACAAATGCATTGGGCGTTAATTTTTTAAAGATGACGCCGAAATTGCAGTGACTGTGAACTGAATTTGTTCCAGGAATATTATAACAGAGTTCCTGTGACCTCAACTGAATGGCAGGATATAAAAACATGTGGGGTCAGCATGATATACCGCGCATGCAACAATCGATTTATTCTGATTTCAACTGGCCACCAAAATCATTTGATTTAACGTCGTGCGATATTTTTTTGGGGGTTTTGTGAATTCTTGGGTTTATACGAATAAACCAGAAACAATTTCTGTGCTCAAATCCGAGATCCAAAGCATCATCGGTGAGATACAGCAACATCTCTGTGAACAAGTCAGACACAATTTTATGAAAGATCCATGAGGGCCATTTGACGAATATTTTATTCTATACTAAATCGCATGTCTTCTTTACAATCCCATAAAAAAATCACAACTATCTCAAAAAATACTTGTTTTTATTTAAAAATTAAAAAGTGCATTCTTACTGAGACACTCTTACTATTGAGTCAAATTTCCCTTGTGCAATTTTCATAAGTTTTCAATGTAAAATGGTTTTTGGGTATGGTGGTAAAGCCCATACTAATGTATGGAGCACAAGTATGGTGGAAGGCTCTAAGTAAATCCACCTACTGTGGGATGATTGAGAGAATCCTGCGGATATCTGCACTAATGATTACGGGTGCGCAACGGACCTCTTCATCTCGTGTTCTATTCGTTATGATGCACTGGCTACCGGCTGATCTCATGGCCAAACAATTGGCCATAAATTAGGCGGTCATGCTAAGCCCTGTAGGAGCATGGAGGTCTGGTACCGGCCATGCGTCCTTTTTGGGAAGTGTACTTTATCTTCCTGTTAATATTGACTACTGCACTCCCTTACCCTTTATCGACAGACGCTTCTCTGCATCGTTGGTGAACGAGTTATCTTCTTCTAGGGACACGTTTGTCATCTACACAGATGGCTCAAAGTCTGCGGCTGGGGTGGGTGGTGGCTTCTGTATTCCCCATTTTCGGAAGGGGGTGTGTTTCAGGCTACAGGATCAATGTAGTGTAATTCAAGCTGAAATTTCGGCAATCAAAAGGGGGGTACACTGGATGGTGTGAATATCCGAATCCGTACTGACAGTAAGCCTGCAATTAAATCCCTATCTGGTGTCTACTCGATATCCAGATTGGTACATGAATGCTGGGTATCTCTTAACGAGATGGCGAGACATTCTAACCTTGAGTTATTCTGGGTGCCAGGGTACACTGGTTTACCTGGCAATATTATTGCAGATGAACTGGCCAAAAGAGGCTCACGACTACAAGTTGATGATATAGATTCCATGGTCAGTTTACCGCTATCCTGCTGTTAATCACTCATACAGCGTAACTTATTTGAGTCCGCTCAGCTCAGATGGACTAATCTAACAATTGCTCGAGGCTCATTGACCAACGCAGGTCAATGTCCCTAACGGGGCTATCACTGGCTAGGTTGCGAGCTTTGATATATCAGTGCTTACTGGCCACTGCTTGATTGGTGTACATGCCAGGAGACTTAACACTCCATATAATGACTTCTGTAGAAGTTGCCATGATGAAGAAGAGGAGGAAACGGTTGAAAATCTCCTCTGTCTTTACCCAGCTCTATCTGATGCTCGGTCTGCTATAATTGGCAGTCCTCTTTTGCATGGCCTAGCGGATCTATCCACTGTGGAAGTCAAGAAGATAGATTCGTTCATTAGTACGTCATGTTGGTTCGGCACTGAACCCATTTCCGACATGTGAAGAACCTCTTGAGAACCTGATCATAATCTTTAGGGTATCACAAAGGGACCAATGTATGGACCCAAGTGAGCTGGTTAACACTGGCTACCTTTATAAATATAGATACCAAGGTGCCCTTAGTTCTGTTTATGGAAAAAAACAAATGGTATTAATTAATACTTTTGGTAGAAATACTTGTTGTTAAACTTTGTTCAGACAAGTATTCTTTGCTTTCGTGACATCTCTCTCATGACATTTTGACGAGCACCTTGGTATCCAGATTTGGCTTCCATTACAAATTTTACTTTGAAAACGTAAGAAAATTGCCTAGTGGAAATTTGGCTCTTATGACATGTTTTATTTTAGATCATTGGGAGATTGTATTTTTTGGAAAGAATTTAAAAGTTCAAGAACATTTTAACGAAGAGCCTTATACCACAGAAAGATCATTATGAAAGAGTTGATACATTTCTTTTTATTTTAAAGATATTTTCATGCTGTTTTCCTATTCTATTTTATTGAAGTTGCTAGCAACCTTTAGGTTTAGAAACACTGAATAAAGCTCGGTAACAAATGTGTTCGTTTTTCTTCTTTTGTTAACAGTATATTTTAATATTTCAGGTGCTTTTGTTTTATTTAAATACACTCATACACAAAAATAAGCACAACAAATGTGTTTTAAATATAAATTAACTGAACAAAAAGAAAATGGTACTGAATTGTATACATGCATTCAATTCAACATAAAACACACAAAAAAGGATTCACAAAACAAAATTGTTATGCTTAGGAATGGACCTTTATAACTTGCCACAAGTATGTATGGATATATGTATGTGTGTGTGTGTTTATATTTATGTGTCACTGTTTAGCCTGATATTGTTTGTTTTTAGAAAAAAACACGCAATATTTTGAAACGTGTTGTGCTTTTGCTATTTCTCTTGCAAATCGTGCATAAATGACTATTTGTATGGTTGAATACTGCTACAATTCATACAATCATTTATTCTCTCATCTAATACATGAATATCACTGTATACAATTTTTTTTATTCACACACACAAACTCACTCATCTCTCTGTAGACGTTTTGTTATTTTTGTTAAACAGATATCGTTTGTTTATAAAGAAAAAAAAAAAAAAAAAACGCCACATGTTTTGCCAAAATGCCACGTAAATCGCGTGAGACACATACAAAATCCATAAATAGCTTAATGTTTAGACCTGAGCTTGTTTGTATGCTTCACTTATTTCTACTACAAATTTATTTATTTTATTTCCCACTTTATACAAACTTTAGCTTATAATTGCGTTTTTAGAATATTTATAAAATAGCAATTTAATGAGAAAAAAAAAATGCCTAGCAAGAAACAAGTTTAATTCTTATTTGCCCTTTGTAATAAGTTGTTTTGAAATGGGACTAATTACCAAATACCAACAAGAAATTAAGAGACAAACATTTAATAAAAATAAATTAACTGTAGCTTTTCTTTTAATAATAGTGTTTATTTGAGCAAAATTTAGTCTGAGTGTTATTTTTGTTTGAAAATTATTTAATAGATGTATGCTGAAGGAAAACTTGTTAACTCTAAATAACAATAGCTATAAATTTTGGAAGTATGTGTGTCTTCGTCTACTCCAATATAAAAGCCTTGATCAGAGCTATATCTTAATATAAGCATCTCAATGATTGTATATTAACTTTTTATTAAAAAAACATAGTATGTATCTTAGCCGGGCTCGGAATCAGGTCAACCATTTGTGGGGGCGAAAAATCAAAATTTGTTCTACATTTTTCTATTTTTTCTTCTTTTTTATATGAAAACTTTTCGGTTTTTGGGGTGTTATTTTGGGATTCGAAGAAAAATTGAATTTTTTTGAGATAATTGATCGGATGTTTATTTCACAATAAAGAGGAAAGTATGCCGTTAATAATGAAAAATAACATCAGCCAAATGGACACCATGACCACCTTTTCATGAAATTTTCCATAACCAAATCGCAAAGTGGCTGCCCTATGTCCTCGATAGCCTCATGAATTCTATCTTTGAGGTCATGAATCGATGCTGGGCTGTTGGCGTAGATATTATCTTTCACGTGGTTCCAAAGAAGAGGTCGCAAGGTGGCCAATTCTGATCACCTTTTCAAGATATAACACCGTCCGGAAACTTTTCCTGTAAAAGAGCAATGGTTTCGATGCTTGTGTGGAACGTAGCGCCATCTTGTTGAAAGTAAACGTTGTCTAGATCAATATCATCCAACTCCGACCATAAGATAGGGTGTAGTGACGTTTGAGGAATGCCCAATTCCAAAGAACGACGAAGAATAGACAAACCTGGGTTTTCTTCAACACTTTGGGCTACAGCAGCAATATTCTTGAGCGACGTGCACGGGTTTTATTCTGCACATCACTAACTTGTTCCAACAGCTTGAATTTTTCCACTAATTTCTGTATTGAGATCCGACAAAGTAATTCACGACGACACAAAAATGCATTAGTTTTGCAAACTGTGACTCCAAGAATTTCACGATTTTTGTACTGAATTTTAATAATTTTAATGTGTTCTTGAAGCGTGTATCGTTCCATTTTTAGTAATGGCGTAGTTTAGTTTGTACTTGTCAAATGTCAAAGAATAAAAGCTTCAAAAGTGACAGCTATCGAAATACCGGATGATTAAAAATAACACCTCTTGTTGGAAAACCCTTTATTATTTATCAATCATAAACAATTTTATTTAGTACAACTCATGCTTTCAAATGACGTCCTTCGGGGTAACTAATATCGTAAACAACGTCGGCTTCATACCCACTTTTAAAGTATTTGGATCATTGCTCCCGCTTCCCAATAATGATGCGAACTTCCTTCAAATTTATTTCACTGGAAATTAAGCTACAGAAGCCGAACGTTCAACATACATGCATATGCATTTGCTGCAAGAGCCTTCTGCCGAAACAATCTCAAAATAATTTTTGGACATCGGAAATGGAAAAATTCCAATTGGTTCCGCCATAAATGAGGTTTCGTTCTCGCCGAACTTCTGCAAAATACTAATAAATATTCAAGCCGTTGTCGACAAGTATTCCCAAGTCTTACAACAAACTACAAAAAATCGGATTGGTTGTGGAAACGTGCAATTTTGTCACCAACAAATATTGATGTCAGCAAGCTCAATGAGCAAATTGAATTGAAACTACTTGGCAAAACAATGAAATACAAATCGATTAACACAGTAAAGAACGAAAAACAAGCCGTCAATTATCCTACTGAATTTTTGAATTCATTGGAACCAGCCGGAATGGCACCACGTGTATTAACATTGAAGGTTGGATGACCGATAATGCTTCACCTCAACTTATACGCGCCAAAATTATCCAACGGAACAAGATTGACCATCAAAAAATTTAACTGAGCCAACAATCATCGGTGGCAGATTCAAAGGCGAAGACGTAGTGATTCCACGCATACCGATGATTTCCAACGACTTACTATTTAAATTCAAGCGACTACAGTTCCCGTTTCGTCTTGCCTTTGCTTTAACTATTAACAAAGCACAAGCACATTTGGAAAATTCAAGTTTTTCACACGGTCAATTGTATGTGGCTTGTTTCCGAGTTGGTACACCAATTAATTTATATATTTTTACCACAAATAAAACAATAAGAAACATTGTATATCCCCTGGCCTTAATATGAATTCATAAATACAATATCCCATTTGCCTTAAATATATTCGTTTCGTTTTTTTTATGGCATATCATGGCACTGTCCGGGGAGTCCGTGCTTTAGTTTTACCCAGCACTGTATATTAAATATTAAAATCGAGATCAACATATAATATTAAATAAATCTTCTCTAAGGACCAGTAACGCCAACCGGGCTCAGCTTGTTTAGTTCATAAAAATAAATCGATAAACACGATCAGACCAAAATCACATTGAACCTAAGATTTTTATTGTGTTATCTTCCTTTACATAAATAAAATAAAAGACCACTTTAGCTAATGTTTTAAGTTGACATGTTGAACAGTTCCGTAGGTAAAGCGAAAAGAAGAAACATATTTACCACAATGGTCCAAACATAATAGCAGTGTTAACTAAATTAATTACTTAAAGTGAAGAGTATGCTGCCTTTCATGCACAGGAATCCAACCATATTAAAAAATTTTCCAATAAAAAATGTTATCAATTTATTTCTAAATTTCGTTCATAACTCCGAACAATTAAACTTTAAATCTTTTCATCAAACTAATGTCAATTGTCAAATAAATATCTTTGGACTTTTTTTATTCTTCAATTTTGCCGAAAAACTGAAACTTTCGCACAGTGGCTGAGAAACTATTTTTAATAATTCGGTATCTCGGAAAGTATTACAAAATTTTACATGGTTGGAGCTGTGTTTTCGAGTAGGTTTACATTTGTTCAGCTTCCTAGCGCCAAAGGGGGCCAGTGCGTACCCCCTCAAGGTTGCTCTCCTCGGGTCTCAAATTTTTGTAAAAAAATCACATGTCGTTAATATGTTGGTTTTTGTATCTTATCAAAGTACTGATAAAATTTAAAAGCGCTAAGATTTCCATCCTTGGCCTCTAAGTTATTTTACTATTTATTACTCATTTGACTTTACTCCTTGAATACCTTTATTTCTTACTGTTAATTTGAGAGTTTTCTGTTGCTTTGAGAAAATCACTACCCAGCAAAAAATGGTGCTTCCTCGGAAGCAGAAATGTAAGGCAGAGAGCAGTTGCTACTGCTTCCAATTGTTATGAAAGATTACATGATTTTTGTATGGGATTCCTCGCGTAGAAGCTCTGCTTAAGAAATCCGAAATGTGCATTTACGAGCACATGGAAGAATTGATAATATCATGCCTCCGAGGTGCATACTTTAGGCTGATTTTGTAAAAAATCCAGCAATAAAAGTAGTAATTGCTTGACAAATAGTGCTGCCTTTTTCTAATTTCTGCACCACACACAATATTTGCTGAATGTATGCCTTCCAAAAATCAGTATCGTAAGGCAATAATTGAAGAAGCAATAAAGGAAGCTGTTAAAGATGCAGTAGTCATTTTTATTGCTTCCAAATCAAGAATAATTTTTGCTGGGTACCCTCTCTTCCCATGCAAAAAGTTGTCTAACATTTGTATGTTTTCCCTCCCTTTGTACAAATCATTTACTTTCTCTCGTTACATGCTTGATTATTTCTCATATCTGGCTTTTCTAAATAAACTCTTAATACAGAGACAATTAACTTATCAATTTAAGGAGGTTTCAGTAACTTGTAATCACTGCAGGTATTTATAGTTTTACAAAATATTATGATTAAGACTAATAAATGATTTTTAACAATTCAGTCAAAAAAAACAAAAGCAAAATTATTTCGTTTTGTTATGGACTTCCACAGTTATTATTTATACTTATATTTAGTAAAACTATTCCAGATAACATGGTTGTGGTAGGTCCATATTTAAAACTAGAAAGCCGCACACTTATAACACACTTATTTTATTAGTTATAGTAAATTAAATTATCATACTGTAGTACTTTTTTATATCATTAAACTTATAAGTAATTCTGTGAATTATTAAAAAAATATTTGTTATAAAATTTTAAAACAATTTATTTAATTCTAAACCAATTTATCCCTTGAATTTAAATAAGCAACACTCTTTTTACTTTATCTCATTTAAATCTTTCAATTTCCTCAACTATAAAGTCTATTGACCCTGTGGCACGTTTCACTTTTAAACTGTCTTTAGAACATCTGATAATATCCTTTTGAACAAGTGACACGTTTTAAGTAATAAAAACATTTTTTTTAATTTCCTCAATATTTTCATTTAACGCAATAGAAATATTTACATAGATTATTGAAACATTATCTACAAATATTTACATTGTCTGTCTGATTCATTCACAAAAACTTTACTCACCTCTAAATCTTCTCTACTGCCAGCACCTCCGCCAAGACTTCCACCACCCAGAGATAATTTACGATTTCGTTCACGCTCTAAGCGCAACAATATTTGAGCATTTTGTTCGCACGTGTATGTGTGACCTTTGTGACGACGTTCCAAACTGTATTCGTATAGTGGTCGTGATGGATCTGGATTAAGGTCTGTATCATTGCCAACGTCACAACTACACAAAGACTGATTACTACGTCCCTTGGCACGACGTAAAGAACCGCGATTTTGTGGCGTAGCCGCACGTTGTTCACTGATGTGATTCGAAAAGGTGACTACATTGTTTTGCAAACGTTGGCCAGGGGGTAGATGAGTTTGTTGTGAGGGTTGCTGCTGCTGCTGTAGTTGTTGTTGCTGCGCAAGACTACTTGAAGAGCTGTGGCAATTGTTAGCGGCAGTTGATGTGTTATTAATAAGATTGTTGGTATTCAGCAAGGTAGTCATGGCAGAGCAACTGCCGGATCTTAAGACCTGCATAGCTGTGTCAGAGTAATGCGAGGATGTATCGTAATTGTCGAAGCTAAGATCATGGCCTGCGTTACCACTGAGACGGGCACCATAGGCAGCTGAAGGCATTATAGGCGGGTAAGAGGGAGCTATGGCAGCAGCTGAGGTGGGACTGAAGGAACGCAAACGTTCACAGGCTCTCAGACTGCTGCGTAACACAGGTGTTTGGGAAGCACTAAGACTACTTTTTCGTTTTGAGGGTGAGACATAGTAAATCTCACGCTCATCGAATTGTATTTCAGCCGTAGATGAGGTGATATTACCATTTTCATTGGCATAGCTAGAACTGCGCCCGATGGTGTTTGTGGTGGCTGTGGTGCTGGTAGTACTACCACCACTGGTGCTACTCATATTGGGATGATCAATTAAATTTTGTAGCAAAGGTTTGCGATAGCCACCATTTGTATTCGAAGTAGTCGATTTGTTATTGATGCTAATGTTGGTGGTGTGTTTCTGAGGTTCTGGCGTCGAACTACAACTGGAACGATAGGTGCTATCATGAGAACTTTGCTTTTGTTGAAATCTAGCAGTATCAACCGCACGTCTAAGATCGTTCATGGTTTCTGTGGCAACCAATAATCCCTGTTGTTAAGGAGTTTGTAGAAAAAAAAAAAACACACACTTTAAAATCTATTTAGTTTCGTAGTTTTATAGTTTAGTTAAGCATTTTAAATAAGTTTGGTTTAAAGCTTATTGTCATTGTCATTTACTATGTATTTTTTCGCTTAAAGTGTTTTGTGTGTGTCTTTTTGTTGAATATTGTTGGCTGTAGTTTTTTGGTTTTTGCCTTATCAAATATTCATGGGACAGCTGTCTGTTGCTTTAAAACAGCACGTGGCACATTATACTGAACACCAGCTCATACCAATTTCATTTATTTGCATTCTGTATGCTGTTAAATATTCCACTTCCGTTTTACAATATTATAAGGACGATGATGATGGTGCTGATGATGCCGAGGTTGATGCTGATGATGGCTATGATGGTAATACACCTTTGCTATTCATTTTACAATATAAACGTTTAAACTTGAAAGGGGAGGAGTTGCCGGTATATGATACTTAACTTTTTTTGCCAGTATATTGTTTCTGTTAGAAACTAAAAAGAAAACATTACCACTGCATCAAAAGCTAATTTTCTATTCACTGAGTTTTTCTTTCTTGATTATTCTTATTGTTGTTGTTGTTTTTGTTTAGCTAAATCAACAGCAACACAACTGTGGGATCAGAATATCCTTTCTTGGTTTTAGACTTTAATAGTATACCACTTGCTGTGCTATTACAATTTTAAATTTTCATTATTAAACATTCATGTTGCCATACAATCTCCTTTGTCCTTATGTTTATCATGCTCTTTCTCTCTCTCTTCTTATCTTATTTTAACCACCATTAAAAGAATGATTCCTTTTGAAAGTGTATTTTTTCTAGATATTTTCTGGGGAGTTTAAAATCGGCTTAGTTTCTCATAAAAGCCAGCTGACAACACTTTGCTGCTTATGCATCTTTCGGCCAATAACTTTTGCAGTATCATCAACCTTTTTCCGTTTTAACTTTATTCTTAAAGGATTAGTTAAGGTTAGATTGCAGTTGCAAGCAAGTTCGTTTTACTACTTCTTTTGGTTGTGTTTTTAATAATACGGTTGCAGCATTTAGTTGCATACAAAAAGGCACCAAGTTTTTCTACGTTTTTATTTATTTATATCTTTTAATAGAAAATATCAAAATAATGATATTCAACAAGTGTGCTTTAGGGGGACCACGATATGGAATTTTGAAAGTTTGCTGAAATGAAAATAAGAATGATTTAATATTAATATGGAATTCAATATTAAGATATTAAAATAGTAATTAATTATATTTAGTTAATGCAATTTTGTTATGATCTAAAGTATTTAAATATTATAAAGAGCGTGCCAGAGGTCACACAAGATTTAAAATTGATACCATTTGTGCAAGTTGTAGTATTTATTTAATTTCTACACGCAGAAAAAAAATATAGTTGTACATTGTTACTGTAACCATTTCAACATTTGTGCATGGTTACTGTAACAATTTCAAAATTTTTAACAATATTATAGTCACAGTAACTATATATATGATTGTGGTAACAGTAATATGGTTAATTTACGATTCACATGATTGTATCAACCATATATATGGTTACAGTAAACATGTATATGTTTGTGATAACCATGAATAAAATAGATTTGTTCATTATTTTGTAGGCGCAACTTCAGTTGTTCTTTTTGCAACCTCACTTGTTCTACAGGCGCCACTGTACGGGATAACAAATTTCATTGTGATATGTTACCGAACAAGTCTTTTATTGAATATTATGTTGTTACGTTTGTATCTTTTAGTAACGGTAGTTTATTTTCTTTAAATAAACCTGTATCTTTCGATTTACAAAATACACTGGTAATACAGTTGATGTTAAATCTTACAGATCCTGCGATAGACTAACTCTTCAACAACTGTTACTCTTTACATACACAGTGCCATCGTTTAGTAGTTTCATAAATTATCTAACAGAAAAAACTACAATGTTATATTTCCACAATGATCACTTAAGCTTTAATGTTAATGTTAGCAGCTTTAACAGTTAATGTTATCATACCTACAAACAATGTTACTAACAGCGATTTAACAATATTGTTGATAAGTAGAAGCTTATAAACATGATAAATGTTGAAGCAGGAGAAAATTTTATTCCAACTTCCAATATAATTAAATCATTTGTGGTCTTTCTGATCACACGAAAAAAATTTCAGATCAGAATATTATACGAAAAATATGTGATTTTAAAATTTAATATTACAGATATTTAGAATTTGATGTCAATGTTGTCGCAATGACCAAAACTCCAAGAATTCATATTTTTGTGATTATTTTAATATTTGTTAGTTGTAAGTTGCTTAAAAGTTGTGCCAGTCTAACTGAAAATCACAGCTTCGGATTTCACGCCTATGTGAAATGACAATCGTATAAGCCTGTTGTCAGATTCAATACCAAAATATTTTTTTCTGCCAGCCGTTCTAATTTCTATATCGAAGCACTGCATGAGAGTGTTGGTGAAAGTTCATGAACATCATTCTATTTAAATTCGATGGTATTGATGAGGACGACATGTGCTTAAATCTGTATTATCTAAACTACTTGTACGATTGCACTAATACTAATGGTTTTGAATAAATGGCTAAGATTTACGGTTTTTTGAACAATTTACACATCTCTTTATTTTATCGGGCTTTTGCATGTTGTGTGCTGGCAAATTGCGTTTCATTACAATTTTTCTGTTGGCCATTTCCTTTACAGTAGGCCTTTCTCTTAGCCTAGAGGTGAAATTATTTACTATACTTCTTGCTACAATTTGGCGATATTCGAAACTTGTCAATGGTGGACCTTCTATGCGTTCAGCTTCATGTGATTTCTGGTAGACTATATACGAGTCGATAAGTACTATGTCCAGTTTATCAAAGAATAAGCGTAAATAATATTTCATTTTTGATTTGCGGTCGACCTCATAACATACTATCCGCTAATCCATAAGGACAACGCCGCCCATATATTTATTTTACTTTGTGACCATTTCAGGACATGTCACGTTTATTTTTCCTATTTCACCCCCTCTGGATTCACGCCTGTACTGATACAATACCATTATTTTAAAACATTAGCAACTAACATTTGACTAAAATTTAAGAAACTTTAATATTTCGAAGCCAATAAAAAAGTTTAAAACTAGATATATTTTTCATTTCTTAAACAAATTTCTGTAACAAATACAATATTTGTAATAACTAAAATCGTTTTCCATTTATTTAGCCAACTCCCAGCTATATACAAATTCATTCAAAAGAATCTCATAAAACGATGTTTGCTAAATATAAAAGATTATACTCTGCTATTTGCTTGACCTTTTCGTATGAATAAGTTTATCTCTAATGATTTTATTTTTAAGTTTAAGGAAAAAATGTTGACATGACACAACCTCGTATTCATAATAATACAACTACAATGATAAAAACTACATTCATGCAGCAAAATCCACACACATCTGAACACACTTGCAAGCACAAACAAAAAAAAAAAAAACTTAATGTAGCATTAAAAGTCTCCACATTATGAATTTCTTATAAATATATTTTGTTTGTAAAAAATCTATGAATGTCTGTATGAAGGAGCATGGAGCAAAGTGCGTTTGTAAAAGTATGTTTGCATAATGGCAACAGTTTTATGGAGAAAATTGCAGTTATATAAATCTGCCCGAAGGGATAAATAAGTTTATGTTAGTTATGACAACATCATACATACATTTTCTTATGTAAGTACGTAGGTTTGTATATTTTTTCTGTGTTTCTTTTTCGCAATTTTTTTGACTCGTAAAAAATTTATGCATTTTGCATGCAAGCTGCATGCAAAGGCAAAGAAAAATCTACCAACACAACTACTTATTTAGTTTGGCTGTTATAAGCTAGAACTGCAAACATTTTCAGATATAAAGGGTCTTCAAATAGGGACTTCGGAATATTTATAGATGATGGCGGCCATATTATTGAAACCATATTTGTCGAATTGTCATGTGTTCAGTTTGTTTTACCAAATCACCAATGGAGGATATAACGTTCGACAAGTCTTGTAAATTGTAAAATAGTTATTTTGTTTGGCCGTTTTACGGTGAGGCTCATTTCTGGATGAATAGGTACGTCAACTAACAAAATGGACGATTTTGGGACGATACCAATCCACATAAGATCCAAAAGTGCCCAATGCTTCCCAAAAAAGTTACTGTTTGTTGTGGATTTTGAGCTAGCGGTCTCATCATTTCTTTGAAAACAATGTTAACCAGGCCATTTCCGTCAACGGCGAGCACTATTGGTTGATGATTACCAACTTCTTTTTTGCTTGGAGCAGGGGATGATCCCATCTCGTGCAATGCTTTGTGTTGGAACTATAATAGAAAAATTGGTTATGGGAGAGAGTATACAGGGAGTAGTGTTTGCGGACATTTAATTTGAATGTTCCTATATTGAAAGTAACAGGAAAGATTTCAGCACAAAGGTTATTCCACATACGGACAGTGCGACTAATAAACAAATTTTTCCTGCTATCAATTGTGATATCCACTGTCCAGTCGACTACAAATTAATGAGCCCTTGCCGAAGAACGTGTATTGAGTAAAAACTACGGGTCTCAGGAACAAATTCCCTAATTTCAGCAGAGCACATTCCATTATACACGGTGGCGCAAAAGTAAACTTCCGATGTTTTTTGGCTGTAATTAAAAAAAAAAAAAATGAAAAATTTTGATTCTTCTTGTGGTTTATTTTTATTTGGTTTTTTAATTTATTTTACATCAAGTCGAGAATATGATGTCATGTAAATGGCCGCCGCCACAGTTGATTGTCATTTGAGCCCTTTTTATGGCATTTTCCATCACTTTGGCCAAAACTTCCGGCGATAGGTCTTCACATTCTTGACGGATATTGTCTTTAAGAGCTGCAAGAGTTCGAGGCTTGTTGACATAAACCCGCGACTTCAAAAAGCCCCACAAAAAGAAGTCTGTGGCGCGTGCAGTGTGTGCAGTTGCACCGTCCTGTTGGAACCATATGTTTTCCAATCCCAACTCATCAAGTTGCGGCAAAAAGAACTCGTTGATCATTGCTCTGTAGCGCTCACCATTCACAGTAACTGTTTGGCCCGCGACGTCTTCGAAGAAAAAAGGTCCGATGACTCCTCCAGCGATAACAGCACTTTGAGCGGGTGTAATGGCTCTTCGTGGAGTACACGCGGATTTTCAGTGCCCCAGATGCGTAAATTTTACTTATTTACGTACCCGCTAAGATGGAATGATTATTTTTGATGAAAAATCATCTTCCTCGTGGTGGTGATTAAGGATGGCTTGAGCGTATGTTAGACGATTGCCGGTCAGCAGCTAACAGCTGATGCACCGTCTGGACTTTGTACGGAAACATCTTCAAATCTCGTACCAAAATTCGCTGTAAAGACCGTCGACTGATACCCATTTGCGTGGCACGTCGTCTGGTCGATGTCGACGGCGCTTCCATGACATCCTCGGCTACAGCAGCAATATTCTCTGCAGAACGGCTACTCCGGGGTTTGTCACGCCTGGCAGCATCTCGTGTTGTGCCAGTCTCTTCGAGGCGTGCTGCTAAACGTCGCAGTGTTTCACCAGTAGGCGTTGGACGGCCAGAAAATCTGCGACGAAATTCACGTTGTGCCAAAGTCACCGACCGATTATTGGTCAAATAAATAGTCAGCAATATTCCGCGTTCTGGAGCAGTGTATCGTTACATTGTTTATCAACGTGTATTTCGCATGTGTTTACTACACGAATGAAAAATATGTTTTGTCCAGCGCAAATCGCACTGAATACTCATGCCTAGAATATCAAAAGCTTCTGATTATTTAGTATTTACACCACTCATAAAAACAGATGGAGCAACATGATCTGTCATGGGTTTGTGTGTTAACATATAGCATTGAGACTTGCGTGCATTTAAATCGACTATAATTGAATGAGTATGAATGGCATATGTGGCTGTCATCTGCAAAACAATAGATAGGGTAGGAAGTTTGACGTAGAAGGTAGTTTATAAAGACAAGAGATAGAGTAGGAGAAAGATCTTGAGCTAGTTTGATTATATTCCATCTACTACAACTCGTATATTGCGACCTCTGAGAAAGCTCGATATAAATCGAGAAAAGAAGCCGCAGACCCTATCTTACACACAATTTGTTTTATTTAAATTTAAATATAGGAAGCGCTTAATGATTTACCCTTTGCATATTATTAATATACGAAGCAACAAAAAGTTTCTACAATTTTGCTACACAAATGTGGCATGGAAATGTTCTTATAAATTTATGTGCAACATACAAGCTGGCTGTTAGAGCTGAAGTTTTTTTTTTTTTTTGGTTGTTGCTGTTAAAATTTAGTCATATATCAAATCATTTACAAAGGAAATGAAAAACTATATAAATTCTTTAGAGAAAATTATGTGCAGATTTTTCTCACAACATTTTTTAGCGGCGCTTTGCTAAACGACAGCGACTTAAGTTTAAAAACGTTTTCGAAAAAAGAAATATAAAATAATTTTCTATGTTTGTAAATATGTATGTATGCATTCAACTGCAATCTTGTTTTCTTTGCAAAATCTTGTATATTCAATTCATGGTTTAGTTTTATAAGAGCGAAGAAAAAAAACTTTTTCTGCCAAAATAAATGAATGCAGTGGTAGAAATAGCAACAGCTAAATTGAAGTTGCAGCATTTTTAAAATACATATAAACATTTAAGGGCATTAAGCTGAAAAAAAATGTGTTTAAATTCTCTAAGACTTAGTGCTTTACCCTCTTTATAATTTTAGCGATTTTCCTTAAGAAAGGAAATGGAATTTGCAACTGTTCTGCTCCATAACTTATGTAGTTTTATGCAGGCAAAAGTAATACGAAAACCATAATGCTCACTCCAAAGCCAGAGAAATCAGGAAAATAGAGAAGAAAAACTTAAGACACTAAGAAATAAAACCCACTTTACAATTGTTGCCGTTGTAACTGAGGTTGCCAGCTATAATTGCTGTGCTGTAACTGTTTCTGCTACCGTTGCCGCTCTGCTTTTTTTGAGTGTTATGTAGTTGTGTGTGGTTGAAAAACTATTTGCAAGAAATTTATTTTTTTTTGCTACGTTCGCAAATAGTTATGGAAATCCTTATGCTGAAAACTTAAAAAAAAACATTTCAATGCTGCGATTTACAATTCTGTGAGTTGTGAGTTTCTTTTACACCTCTTACCACTAGATATTTTAGTATATATACATATATACAGGCATGCCCTATGAATTAAATGACGACTAAGTATATCCTTATTTTTATGTTACTTTATTTTTGTTTTCCGCGTGGTTCGGAATAATTCTCTTTTGGAGCCAAGAATCTAATTATTGATCTCGTATTATAAATAAGAACTTCTTAATGCTGATTTATTTACACATTATTTCACTTTTAGTTAAGTTTTTATTGTTAATGGCCATAAAGAACAATGTATAACTTTAAAGTTTATTGGAACTAAATTGTTATATATTTGGAAATGTTATAATAAAGTATATATTTCTATATATTTAGTAGAATATTATTTTCTGAAGTTCGTGTAGTATAACGTGCCATTAGTAACAATTTAAAGTTTGATTGATTTTTTTTTTAAATTTTTCAGTTTTTGCAAAAGTATAATTATTATATTTCTTATATAGTTATATTAGGAATCGTAATCTGTGATAAAATATCTCTCCAAAGATTTGAGTTATTACAATGGTATATATATACCATTATGCGTCTGAACACATTTGAGGAACACTCTTCACTAAAGTATACTAAGACAAATAATGAAAAAAATCGTTTAGTAAAAAATGTTTGGTGAAAAATAAATTTCGGTGAAAAAGAAAAAACAAAATTTTTTATGAAACAAAAAAAAAAAAGCATCTGAAACAAGACTATACCCGTTATATTGATGTACACCATACCAAACAGCGACTTTTTTGGGATGCATGCCAATTTTTTTATACCCTTCGGCAAACAGATAAGGGTTATATTGATTTTGTTTGTAAAACATCAAAATATTGCACGTAGACCCACAAACATATATATATTTTAGGTACATACAAAATTAAAGGACGATCTAGGCATGTCTGATAGGGCCTACAGGGATGGATATAGAGGACGGAATTTTCAAAAATATTCTTTGTTGATAATAACTTTTTAGTGTTAAAATCGTTCTAATCAGAAAAAAGTTATAACTTAATGACCGTGCGCCCGAAGTTTGGAAACAACTAAATCACAATAGGTTCGATATTGGCACAAATAGTTATGGCTAATAGAAAAATAAAAAAATTATTATCCGGAGCTACAAGTAATTTTTTTTAATTTAATTTTATAAAAACTCCCTAATGTATAAAAATATTTTTACCTTGACCCTGCAAGTAAAACGACTTACTAGATTTAGATGAAGCAGTTAGCATACATATTCCATTTTATATAAGCTATAATATTCAGAAATTAGTTTTGTAGATAAAATAATATAAAAATATTGCTTGTAAATTCACGCAGAAAAAAAATATAGTTGTGCATTTTTACTGTAATCATTTCAACACTTTTATTAGTTTTTAAACAATATTATAGTCAGAGTAACTATTCATATGATTATGGTAACTATAATATGGTTTATTTACTATTCACATGATTGCATCAACCATATATATGGTTACAGTAAACATGTATTATGTTTCTCTTGGCTTATGGATATCATAATCTGAGAACAACATAATATGATGAAATTATTCATCATTAAAATGGTTGTCACAAACATATACTTGTTTACTGTTACCATATAAATGGTTGATACAATCATGTGAATAGTAAATAAACTATTGTGACAATAATATTTTTAAAAAAACTAAATTTTTTTTTGCGTGTAATTATAAAGGTAATATTCCCTATTCTGTGTTCTTATGGACCTTACCAACATATATCTTGCATCAATATGCCGCATATAAGTTCCAGAATTTGTCTATTGAAAACTGGTGTGAGAAACCAAATTTCGGTTAATCAATTTTAACCGACAAATAAAATAAAATATTTACTATAAACCCAATTTTTCAAAAAAAGAAATATATTTTCACAAAAATTTTAATTGACGTAAGATTGAACTAGTGCAGTAATCAGTAAATTTTTACTGATAATGAAGTCTATTTTGCATTACCAGTAAAATTTACAGAATACTATAATTTTTTTCAGTAATCAGTTAAAATTTACTGGTAATGGTAATTTCTTTATCATTATCATTTAAAATTTACTTTAGTAATCAGCTATTTATTTTAGTAATCAGTAAACATTTTTTATACCCTTCACCATGAGTAGCAAGGGTATATATAAGTTTGTCATTTCGTTTGTAATTTCTACATTTTCCATTTGCAACCCCACAAACCCCGTCAGTCAGTCCGTCTGATTGTTTAAATCTACTTTCCGTAGCCCCCAAATAACTTACAAACATGATTTATACATCAATATATTGGGAATTCTTCCCAACCTCGATTTTTTACCTATTTTTTGATATATATCTGAATTACTAAGTCAGTTGTATAAACAATATGGATATCCAATAATAGATATTTCATAGACTTTTACAACGGCGTATATAAGGCCAAAATAAGTCGGACCTACAATTTAAAAAAAAAAAATAAAAAAAATTATTGATAAAAAGGGTAAAAAATTGTTCTTATAAAATTTTTTCGCTAATAAATGGAAAAAAATATTTAAAGTTTTTAAATTTTGTTTGAGAAGTGAAGGGTATATAAGAATCTGCACAGGCGAATAGAACGTCAAGGCAAAGCTACATAATAATATTTTTGTGGATGTTACTTTTTCAAATGCTTGATGAAATTAGAACTTATATGTAGATTTCCTTTTACTGTTGTTTCCCGCAAACTTGGCAAATAGAAAGCAAGCACTAACATTATAAAGAGAATCTTGTTTACTTAAATAATTTCGAAATATTTTATTTATGAATATATTCTTCGCAAAAAAAATCATTAACTGAATCATCACTATTGTCACAATCTTTAATATGACTAACTTTATTTATTTTTAATATTTATACAGGGCTTTCCAATAAGAGGTGTTATTTTGATATTCAACGAAAATTGGTGGTTTTTGAGATAAATGATCGGATGTTTATTTTATAATAAAGAGGAAGGTATGCCGTTAATAATGAAAAACAACTTGAGTCAAATTGCCACTACGAATTTTCCATAACCAAATCGCAAAGTGGCTGTCCTATGTCCTCGATAGCCTCACGAGTTCCATCTTTGAGGTCCTGAATCAACGATGAGCTGTTGGCGTAGACTTTATCTTTCACATGACCCCAAAGGAAGAAGTCGCAAGGTGTTAAATCACAAGATCTCAGTGGCCAATTGTGATCATCTCTTCGAGAGATAACACGGTCAGGAAACTTTTCCCGTAAAAGAGCAATAGTTTCCTTGCTTGTGTGGCACGTAGTGCCGTCTTGTTGAAAGTATACGTTGTCTAGATCAGTATCAGCCAACTCCGAACATAAGAAATCATTAATCATCTCCCGATAGCGCACAGGACGAGGAATGGACAAACCTGGGTTTTCTTTCTCGAATTTTTAATGCTTCAATGCGTTGTTGAAGCGTGAATCGTTCCATTTTGAGCAATGGCGTATTTTCTACTTGTCAAAGAATAAAGGCTTCAAAAGTGACAGCTACCGAAATACCGGGTGATTCAAAATATCACCTCTTGTTGGAAAAAAACATTTACTAGTAATATTACACTTAAAATACATTTTAATTCATTTCCCGAACAGTAAATTCTTTGAAAAATTGTTCAGTTTTTTCTATGTTTTTTTGTTAAATTTTATTAACTTGAAATTTGAGTTATTTCCTGTGATGAAAGTGCATTGAATTTTCAGTAATCATTAAGATTTTACTTGTAATGTAAGTTAAAAATTTACTGATTAATAATCAGTAATTTCACTGTGGAAATAAAGTGTCATTATCAGTATAAATTTACTGATTAATGAAATTTTTTCGGTAACCAGTAAAAGTTTACTGATTTTGTAATTGTTTTTCAGTAATCATTAAAAATTTACTACTTAGTAATTCAAATTAAATTGCAAGATCAGTAAAAAATAATTTTTATTGCAATTTTACTGGTACTTTGAAGTGCTTATTTATGGTTATATATGCTGAAAAATATTTTAAGACAGATATAGATTGATGTGCTATACAAATACATTTTGAATTTAGACCTGTTCCATGATTGCTATTTGAAAAACAAACAACCCGCTGGTTGTTACATACAATTTTTACTAATGTAGTCTATCTTCGTATACATTTTTTTAGATTTCCTTCAAATAAGTTTGATTTAAACTTCGCATGCTGTTATTGTTGGTAAAACCTCCTCGGAGTGACTTTATAAACCATGGATTCGTTGTGATAGCAAACAACCATTTCCCAAATAAATGCTTCACTATTCCCAAAGTTGTTACTTAGTTTTTTTTTTCCACTATTCAAAATTCACAACAAAAATGAATTAAAATAGAAAAAGTTTTTGTAGTTTTGGCACTAATGTTCTTTGCTCTTTTATGTGTGTTTGCTTAGTTTATTTTTTTTTTGTTCAATTCTACAACTTGACGTTTGTGACTGTTGCCATTTTGTTATTAATTTTTTCTCAAACATTTTGCAATGGAACAAAAGGACATTAAAATAAAAGTCAAACTATGGAATTGAGAGTTTTTGTGTGAATGTTGAAAAATTTTTCTGCTTGAATTTTAATAGGAAATTTTTGTATAATTTTTAAATGGAAATAAAGTTGTTACTATAAAGAAAATGAATTATTTATGTTGTGGTTAGTTTTTGCTGGAATATTTAAGATTTTTGTAAATTTAGTTTTTAATATTTATGAATTTAAAAGATTTAATGACACCTAATTAAAAGTCATAGAAGTCCATAGATGTTAAGACTTCTCAAAAATGTCTAGATATTTAGGAATGTGTGAGTCCATGAGGCCTTAAAATTTAGGTAATCAGGTCAACATTATATGTAATATAAATATTTGCTATCTCTAGCTCTTAATTTTACTTCCACTGTGCCACAAAATTTCTATTTCTATTAGTTTTTTTCTACATGATTTTTATTAATGAAAAATATTAAAGTTTGCCTCTGTTGGTAATTAAATAAAAATTACAGACAAAAAAAGAACACTAAACAATCCTTGACACATTAAAAACAATAAATTTGTTTCCTTAATTCTTAAAGGAATTAAATAATTATTAAAGTGAAAAACTAAAACAAATTATTATTCGTTTAAGCAAACAAACAAAAAAAAA
The DNA here is from genome assembly GCA_942486065.2 of Calliphora vomitoria. Taxonomy (NCBI): domain Eukaryota; kingdom Metazoa; phylum Arthropoda; class Insecta; order Diptera; family Calliphoridae; genus Calliphora; species Calliphora vomitoria. The sequence goes on along the minus strand of OW818030.2, from coordinate 106,413,890 downwards.
CCAAAATGAAAAATGTCCACTTACTTTTCTAAAAGTTTTCATATTTTTCCCCCATTTTAATTTTTAAAACAATGATCCTGTCATTTACAGATTTTTGTACTACTTTTTCAAACCAACTCTCTCGCTCTTTCTCAAACACACACCCACACAATGCACACTAATAAGAGTATACACAGACGTATACAGACACACTCACTCACACAGAAAGGAGTTTTTAATTGTTTGCAATTAAATTGTGTGCGAGTAAAAGGACATAGAAAGCAACACTTAAACCTTTTTTGTTTCCTTGTTTTTTTTTGCACTTTTTTGTGTGAATCATTTAACTTTATGATGATGGGGATGATGCTGGTGATGATGATGGAGAATTTTCTGTTGAGGTAGCTGTGAATGGTTCAAAGTTAAAAAACAGATGAGAAGTTTTAGCTGTGGCAAAGAGTTAGGAACAAAAAAATTTTGCCATTTATAATTTAAGAAAAAATATTATAATAATAATTTGTTGTTATAAAAGGGAATAAGCTGAATAACCAGTGCCAGCCAGTTTATGTCCTTATGAAAAACTAACATAAAACAAGAATTATTTTTGAGATAGTCCCTAGACTTTTCTGTGTCTTTTGCTGGCAAATGTATGTCACTACCTAACGCCGACTTGTGTGTGTCAATGTCCTGTAGTCACTGCAGTTGCAGAAAAAGATCAAATAACATTAACATAAAACTTGACAGCAATTAATTCATTTATTGTTATAAATATTTGTTTTTTTTTAATGTTGTTGCTTAAATGTTTGCTGTAGTCAAAGTGAATGCATTTTAGTTTTTGTTTTAACAATTCAAAGATAATTGCAGGAAGTTCAAATTTTCATGAAAATTGAGAAAAAGTTTAACAAAAACTGAGGACAGGTAGCTGAATCCTTAAGTTCTTTTAATGCAAAAGCTGCAGAAATGTAAAAGAAAAAAAGGTTTAATGTATCAACAAGTGTCATAGCTTTTCTAAAATGCTTAGTGTTCGTAGAAGAATAAGAATAGCTCTTTAGAAAATTTTAATTGAATGGAAAATCACTTTCATGGCAATTGGAGTATGTCTTAAAAATTCAAGATTTTTTATAAATTTTAACTTTTATTTTGAAACATGTGAACAATATAAATTTATTCAAAGTATTGGCCATTGCTAGCTATGGCCTTTTTCCATCTTTCTGGCAAAAAATGTATTCCGTGCCAAAAGAACTGACCACATTTTGAACCAAGAACGAAACAAGCCAATATCGTGTGCGTTCTAAAGTTAAGCGTATACCAGAGAGAGCGTTCTGCATCGATCGAAACAAATAGTAGTCGGACGAGGAATGGTCTGAACTATAAAGCGGGTAAGGCAAACTTTTCGAACCACTTCACGCATAGTACTTTTTGGAAGGTATTGCAATATGTGGCCGAGCGTTCTCATGATGGAATATTACGGTTTCATATCTGGCCGCATAGTCTGAGCGTTTTTTGACCAATTAGTTGCGTCCGGCTCAGCAGCTCAGTCTGGTCTGGTCAGGATACTTTTGATCCCACCAAATACAGAGAATTACTTTAGCGCCATGGATATTTGGCTTTCGTGTCGAATTGGCTGGTTGGCCTGGCTTTACATGCATCTCTTATGCTTCAGGTTATCGTAATTGATCCAGTTTTCATTTCAAGTTCTTGTTGAGATATACAAATGCCTCCAATTCTTAGTCTTCAAGGCTTTGCCTTTCATGTCAAAATCTCCACTTCTGAACCCACAAACCCTCTCTCGCACATGGAAACCTATGAAACACATTCACAATAAGCTTTGGAGGACAATCGGTGTGCCTCAAAGAAGTAAATCATAGCTACCCGAAATTTTAAACCGTTTTCAGAAACCCTTCCATTATGGTTTTTATAGTGCTTTATGTCACTTTGTTCGAACAGTTCCATCTCCGTTTAAAATCTACCACACTTTTGGATACCTTTCTTGTGCCCTTCAATTCTCTTTTAACAAGAGTCCAATATCTCTCCATTGGCCTTAGCTCCAGGCAGTTTAGAGAATTTGCCTCTCTTGGTACCACATTATTGTTCATGTACCACTCAAGCCCTTGCTTACCATAGTGACAGGATGCCAAATCAGGCCAAAAATAATTGAACACATTAAGGAATCTTGTGAAATCTTTTGTAAACATTCCTTGATGTAAATTTCGGTATTTAGAGAGCCCTTTGTAACATATGTTTGGTTTCTTTTGTCGCAAAGAACTTTTTGGGAAAATTTTCTGCTTTTGGTTCCTAAAATTTTCTACAACATTCCCTCGAGCATCAGCAACATACAAATACTGACCCATTATGCAGCAGGTATATTTTTTTTATAAAATTTTACTTAAATTTTCGTGCTCTGTCTTCGGCCTTTACATTTGTAGCAGAGTTCCTGTCAGGAACTTTTTGAGCCTTGTGTGTTTTTCGACCTGCATTGCTTTAACTTTTCATACCAAATAGTCAGATTATTGAGCTAACCGGACTGCTTTCCTACCTGATGTGTTGGGAGCTCTCTTCAAAATGCTTTCTATTTATTGGCTTTAGAAACGTCATGTGGACCATTCCTTCTACATGAACCAGGTTTTCTGTCAACGGAGAAGTTCTCTCGAATCTAATTTATAACATTGGAATCAGTTTGATAGCAGACCTTTGATTGTTTGGCCAACTTTTTGTAGTTCTAAATTGGGTTTTGTTGAATATATTTATTAATTTTAGTACACACTTTTTTCTCGTCACTCATTTTAATTATGCTGGGTATACACGATACTAATTTTCGTACTTATCGTAGTATGAGTTGAAGTACGGTTTTCTGATAGACGTTACTACAAATCGTACTATTTCATTTGAAAAATATAAAAAATGAAAAGAATATCACAAAATAACTGACATATATTAATAAACTGTTGAAGAAATAAATTTCGTAGTACGACAGCATGAGATTCGATACTAATTATCGTACTTATCGAAGCTCCACTCACAAAAAATCAAAAATTTTTGATTTTCATACTTCGATAGTACGACAACACGTTACTAATTTAATACTTGTACGATTTATCGTACGACTTATCGTAGCGTATATACCTAGCATTTGATTAACAACAAATGAACATAATTGTCATTAAACATAATAACTGACATGCTTTACAAAGGTAACTTGATAAATAAAAATCAAATAATACTTAGGTTCAAATTTTTAATGTAAAACGTGTGTTAAGAATTTTTCGATCTCAGTCCGTATATGTTTGTGACAACCATTTTAATGATGAATAAAAAAATAAAATTCCAGGTGCAGATCCATAAATAATGTTCTTTATTCGTTTGCGGTGTCGTCAACTTTAGTAGGGGTGCCGTTTTCTATTCTTTTTATTTTTCATTGTAGGGTATTTTTTTTGTGGGGATGAATTACAAGTCCAACGCCCCAACCATTTTTTTAAAGTACAAATTAGCTCACTACCTAAAAACGGGTGTTAAAAGCAGCTACCCAAGATGTCCATTTAATATGCAGGCGGTACCAAGATAGGTACTTGGTTTATCCAAATTAAAGCCGATCAGACAGTTGCTTCGTATCCCATAACATAGTGGGAATAGATGTCATATATATACCCTTCAAAATAACATATAAGTTATTAAACACAAGAACCACGTTCAAAAGAAACGCCTTCTATTGTAAATCACATTTATTGTAAATCACACCCAAAATATAAGATGTTAACTTAAATTTCGACATGTCATTTAAAGTTTAAAGAAATTACCCACTCTATCAGATTCTGTGCACTTCGAACCATAACTGATGCAAGTGCTCATAGAAAGCCAAAACTAAATATTGCTGTTGGGTATAAAAGATTCGGCACAGTCGATTACTTGTTATAACTAGTTTTTTTTATAATATTGGTTTTTATTCCACTTTTTTGCTTATTATCACAAAATTTTACTTTTTTGTTTGATATACATAAAATTGAGAAGTTGCACAATCAAGGAAAATCATATGCAGAGATTGGAGAGATTATAGATAGGAGCCTTTCTACAATTTGGAGTATCGTGCAATGTTTTAATGGGAGCATCAACACTTGAAAGTGCTAAACATACAGGTCGTCCTAGTTCCTTAAGTAAGCGTGAATGCAGCCATATAATCAAATAGAGTTTTGGAAAGATGTTCACGCAGCAGCAGTTTGAAGAGTGCTTCAGAAGGCAAACTATAGCAAATTTTATATTTTTCGCTCTGACGGCCGTCAAGCGTTATGGAGGAAATCCAATAAAGAGTTTGAAAAAACAAAATATTGCTTCAACAAAAAAACATGGTGGAGTGGTAATCGTGTGGGGTTGTATGTCCACTACAGGGGTTGGTGAGCTGGTGTTTATTGACGAAATGGTCAAAATGGTCAACCCAATGGAGCATCTGTTGGAAGAGCTAGATAATCGAGTAAAAAAGTTTGCTATAACAAAAAGGAACGAGTTGAAGCAGGTACTAGTTGAAGAATGGCATAGTACTGGATCTTATATTACAAATAAGTTGGTGGATTCATGTCTAAGCAACTCGAGGTAGTTAAAAAATAAAAATCACTTGCAACTAAATATTAAATTTAGCAATATTGCTTCCTAAATCAAATGTTTTTTTAGCTTTTAATGAATTGTGCCAATAATTTTGTTAATTGAAATGAAGTATTTTTTATGTTGGTTTGTTTTTAATAAATAATGGTATTAAATTGTTGAAATGAATTTGGTTATATTTGGTACATTTTTATTAAAAATCTCTACAATACAGCCTTTAAATCGACCTTAAAATACAATGAGCATCCTGTGCCAATACTTAAGTGCGGCACTGTCTATCAAACGAAAAACTAAAATTTTGTGAAAATGAGCTAATTCACTTATTTGTGAATAAATTCGAAAAGAATCATTTGATTTTTATGATCGATATCTCATTTTGTTCCCATTATATGTGGCTTTGACATAATGGACAACTTCTGCCGTTTTTGATATTTCATGATTTTTTTAAAACCAAAAAAATTTATATTTTCCAGTAAAAAATATATTTTTTACTTCAATCTGATATTATTACTCCAAAACTACTGAGTCGATTAAAATGCAATATATAAGCGGATTAAAGTTTATATAAATTTAAATTTTTCTATGTTTTATAATAATATCGGAGTAACCACATTCACATCTAAAATACAAAGCTGGAAATTAGTCAGATTTACCTAAAATTTATGTCGCTTTATTATTGAAAATCTATATCTTTAATAAATACAATTCTACTGTTTCTAAGTTAGTTATTTTAATTTATGTATTACTTGAGGTATATAACAAGCATTTCTTTGGTATCAATATAATAAGCAAATTTTGTTTTTAAAGATTTAATATACATAAGTCCTCAATAGGTAAATGTAAATAAAATATTATTTACATCATCAATGTAAAATAAATCAGCAATTTAATTTTTTTTTTTACTTATTTAGTACATATGTACTTCAAATGTATATACATATTTCCCATTTGCAAAGGACACAAATAACTTGGCTACACGCTTAAGTAAATTCTTATTTTTTTTTTCCTGTAACATTTTCTTTCAGAAATAATTGAGACATTACACAAGGCATGCTTTGTATTTATACTTATATATATATACATACTTTCATATTTATTTGTGTTTCTACTCATACTTTTCCATAATGCTTTTATTCTGCTTCTTGGTAAATTTTAAATTAAGTCAAATTCTTTTTTTTTTGGCAAATGTCAATATCGATACACTTCAATTAAGGAGGAGGTAACAGTCATACGTAATAAATTTTTACGTAGAGTAATCTTTTCTTTTTTGTCATTTATTTGAGTATTGTATAAATAAACATATGAGATGTTATGAAAATTCAATTTAATTAATGAAATATTTATATAGTAAGGTGGAACATATTCTGTTATGTTTTTGATGCTCCCAAAGTCTAAAATGTGTTTTCATCTGAATGATGAAAATTTGAGCTAAACAGTCAAAAATACTGTTCAAGGTAATTTCGAATTTATATAAATTAGAGTATAAATATTGTAAAACTATATGATTATGACGAAATTTAATTCCAAAACTTGTTTTACGTATCAGATTTTATATAGATTTTTGAAAAAATAACTCTTTACTCCACTCGTAGTGTAACTTGAAGAAAAGTGTGCAAAACTTCTTTAAATCTGTATTTTTGACTAAAAAACAACACTGTTATACCCTACACCATGGATAATATAGATTTGTCTTTCCATTTGTAATTTCCACATTATTCATTTGCGACCTCAAAAAGTATATATATTCTGGAACCAAAGCCACCAAATAACTTATATATATGATTGCTGCATCAATATAGCTGCTATAGTCCAACTTAGATTGCTATTTAAAGTTATTGAGATATAGGCATCAAACATTTTTTGAGCAACAAAGATTTTCTTTCATTAAAATTATTTTTGTCTCCAAAATTTTTTCAACCCAATTTGGATATCAACGAACATATTATTCACCACATTTTTGATTTACGAACATTTTTTTTAACAAAATTATTGTTTTACTAAAATATTTTTTCACATTATTTTCCAACCAAAATTTTCTTTTCACCAAATTTTTTTCTTCACTAATATTTTTTATACCCTACACCACCATATTGGGGCGGATGTTTGTAGCGCCTAAAAATATAAGTCTAACACCCACCATAAAGTATACCGATCGACTCAGAATCACTTTCTGAGTCGATTAAACTATGTCCGTCCGTCCGTCCGTCTGGCTGGCTGTCCATGTAAAACTTGTGCGCAGAGTACAGGTCACAATTTTGAATTTGACTTGGTCATAAATGTTTAATTTATAAACACAAGTTTTTCTCCAAATAAGTTTTATATATACGGAATTCATGTCACCAAATATAATTATTATCGGTTCATAATGAGTCATAGCTCCCATATAAGGCCTACTTCCGATAATCACTTTAACGAGCATAAATCTCCTAAAAATGTTTGTATACACATAAAATGCAACATAATTTACTTTCATATAGACATTATTTACACTACCTAATTTCATGGTGATCGGTCCATAATTGGTCATAGCTCCCATATAAGGCCCACTTCCGAAAATCTCTCACGAATATAAATTTTTCAAATTTTGAAAGAAAAATGTTTTTGCTCATTTACTTAGTGTAGGATATGATATGGTCGGGATTGACCGACCATACTTTCTTACTTGTTTTTAATTGCTTTTCATATATTGCATGCAAAATGTGTTTTCCCAAAAATTTCTTTTCAGTCAGTATATATTTGAATTCATAAGTTATAGTTGATATGAATGAAAAAATGTTAAAATTGTTCAAAGAGGGCATAGTTTGTGGAGCTTCTGAAGAGTAGGTAAGAAGTGAGATCCAAAAATTCCTAACATACATATATGTTAATAAAAACGAAACCACTAAACTTACAGTTTTGATTGTTTTTTATTTGATTGAAATTATTATTACAGTTTATTTTTATAGTTTTGATGATGAAATTTTGAACCTTTCCATTAACGATTTTTATGTCATTTTGCTCGAACAGGTAGTCCATCTCCGTTTAAAATCTACCACACTTTTGGACACCTTTTTTGTGCTCTTCAATTCTCTTTTATTAAGAGCCCAATATCTCTCCACTGGCCTTAGCTCCAGGCAGTTTGGAGAATTTGCATCTCTTGGTACAAATACCACATTACTGTTCTTTTACCACTCAAGATCTCTCTTACCATAGTGACAGGGTGCCAAATCAGGCCAAAAAGAAGCATCCTCTTTTGTAAACATTCCTTGATATAAATTTCGTTATTTATAGAGCCCGTTGTAACAAATGATTGGCTTTTTTTTGCCGCAACTGCATATTGCTAGCCATACCAAGAACTTTTTGGGAAATTTTGTCTGCTTTTGGATACTAAACTTTTCTTCAACATTTCCTCGAGCATCTGCAGTATAAAAAAAATTACCCAGAAGCTGCGAAAAATTTTCCAAACGTACATTTCGTCATTCATTATGCAGCAAGAATATTTTTTAATAAAACTTGACTTCAATTTCCGTACTCTGTTTTTGGACTCTAAGTTTTTAGCAGCGTTCCTGTCAGGAACTTTTTGAACCTTGTATGTTCTTAAACCTGCATTGGCTTTAACTTTTCGTACCAAATAGTCCGAGTTCTGACCTAACCGGGCTGCTTTCCTACCGGATTTGTTGGGAGCTCTTCTGAAAATGCTTTATATTTTTTTGGTTTTAGAAACATCATATGGACCATTCCTTCTACCTGAACCAAGTTTTATATCAACGGAAAAGTTCTCCCGGTACTGTTGAATAACATTGGAAATAGTTTGACGGCAGACCTTTGATTGTTTAGCCAATTTTTTATAGGACCAAATTGGGTTTTGTTGAAAATATTTAATAATTTTAGTACGCACTTTTTTCTGCTCACTCATTTTAATCAGATTAACAACAAATGAATATAATTGACATTAAACATAATAACTGACATGTTTTACAAAGGTAACTTGATAAAAAAATCAAATAATATTTGGGTTGAAAGTTTTAGTGAAAAACGTGTGTTAAGAATTTTACGATCTCACTCCTTATAGGCTTTTTGTATACGTATTTGATATTGATGAAAGCCATAAGACTTAAAGATTGATATTTTGTTCAATTTAAGTAATTTATAATTTTTTGAACGTCATTGACCTTAAAGCTAAAACAAATAATGATGTTTTTTCCATCAAGAGGTGTTATTTTGAATCACTCGGTATTTCGGTAGTTGTCACTTTTGAAGCTTTTATTCTTTGGCATTTGATAACTAGAAACTACGACATTATCAAAAATGGAACCATACACGCTTCAACGACGCACTGAAATTATTGAAATTCACTACAAAAATGGTGAAAATTTTGCATTTTGAGCTGTTGGGACAAGTTAGTGAATAAAACCCGTGCACGTCGCTCAAGAACAACTGAGAATGTTGCTACTGTAGCCCAAAGTGTTGAAGAAAACCCATTCCTCGTCGTTCTTTGGAATTCAGCATTGCTTAAACGTCATTACACCGTATTTTGCATAATGGCTTATAAAGTTCAGTTAAAACAATAACTCAAGCCGGCCGATCATCAACAAGGTCGTGTCTTTTGCTGATTTTGTCCTTGTTATTATCTCTCGAAGAGGTGATCACCATTGGCCAACGAGATCTTGTGATCTAACACTTTGCGACTTCTTCTTTTGGGGCCACGTGAAATATAAGGTATACACCAACAGCCCAGCGTCGATTCAAGGTCTCAAAGATAGAATTCGTGAGGCTATCGAGGACGATTTGCGTTATGTAAAATTTCATCAAAAGGATATGGTCTTGTAAGCGTGGTCGTGGTGGCCATTTGGCTGATGTTGTTTTTCATTATTAACAGCATTCCTACTAAAATCTGAAAACGTTAACCCTTAAATCGCGTAGGTCAAAATTCAAATTTTTCTTTATTTTGAATTTCTCATGGAAAGATAGTGAAATGTTATATATTTTTGGGCCGATTTTGATGAAACTTAATCAAAATATAACATGCTGTCTTCTTTTTATAATAACAGCACAACAACTGAAATTAACCCTTAATAGCACTTGAGGTTAAAATTATCCTCAACCCGTATTGCAATATGACAATTAGTTGCAATTTATTTTGCAATGTATTTCATTTTATGATTAAAATAATAACTTCTTAAAGAACAATTTAAAAAAACAGACTATAGTATTGATTACTTAAAGACTCAAATGTAACAAATTACTGTATGCTAGGTTACTCTATTGACCTATCTTTGCATTACGAATGACACATAACACATATGACTAAAGATAGGGTCACACATGGCAAATATTTGACCAAAAAGACGTAACCACTAGGGTATTCAATTAATCGGGTTTGTGTTTTAATCGGTTAATCGAGCAAATAATTAATCGGGGTTTACATTTAATCGGTTAATAATCCGTTAATTTTAAATTATTCGATTAACCGAATAATTTCTTTTTTGTCTATTATTGAAGCATTTTAGTAATAATAAGAACAAAATAATAAAAAAACGAACAAAACATAACAATTCAACACAAAAATAAGTAATAGCCAAAAAAAGATATGGTATCGGAGATCCTTTTTTTATACACATGTGAGTTTTTTCTTAGGATTTTAGGAAGATTTTCAGAAATAAGCTTTTGAAAAAAGAATATAATTGAAATGTTTTCCTTTTAAACGATTTTTTCATTAGTTTTAACTAAACTTGACTTGGAAAGAACTAGTAAGGCATGATAAAGAAAATCCAATTTCTCATATAAAATCCTCAATCGTAACATTGAAGTCTTTTTTGTAGTTTTTTAGATGTAGAGTACTTTTAATAGTTTCTGATAAAATACTCGTTTCAGTTATGTCTTTAGATTCATCAATTATCATGTCGTCCTCCGACTCATTACGACAAAGTTGATCATAGTACATTCTAGAAAAAAGTTCATTTCCAAATTCCATAGTCTGCTATATTTCTAAAAAACTATTGCTAGAAGTCATGAACATGAGTTTATAAATAAAATATGAGGGCTTTAAAACTATATTTCTATAACAAGTCCAAAAAAAAAGAAATTTCGGTTAATCGACACAAATTAATCGGTTTATTTGTTGTTTGAAAATCGTCAATTTTAAATTATTCGAACAGTTAACCGACCACAATTAATCGGTTAACCGATTAACGGTTAATCGATTGATTACCCTAGTAACCACTAAATAAAATATATTTGAATTCTTTTATTTATTTAAAAAACGTATCTTATTGAGGATGATTCTTACAAAACACTCGTAAGAGTAAACAACGTCAAACAAATTTGTGCTAAAAAAAATTGGTTACGCTTTTTTGAGTAAATATTTGCCGTGTGTGGCCCTACCTTAAGAATATATTAATTGCAGTCAAGTAAGTAACTAAACATTAGTGAGAAATACTTTCTAAGAGGGGTATATTACCTATATTAATACTGTAGAGTGTTCTTCTGAATTGATAGTGTTAGTGTAGCACTTTTCCATTGGCTAGTTGGCCTATTTATTTATTTATTTTTGTATCAGTCAATTGGTTACTTTACCCATCCAATGTAATCTAGAGTAGAGTCATTTGTTAGTTTAGTGTCCCGAAGGAATCTAGGGTGTAGTCTGTTTAATTTTTTACATTTTACTTTAAGAGGAAGTAGTAATAAATTTAGTATAATTGTATAGCCCATCCTGTATAACAATTATAAAACAGGCACTTTATGTTTTTACCAATTAACTTTTGCTACAAATTTAATTTTCATATGACATCGTTTAAGAATGATATTTCTTCAATTATATTAATTAAACGCTGACTTTTAAATGATTTTATTATTCAAATATTCATGTAAGTTTGTATATTTTACCAACACAAATCCATGTCAATGGGCAAAAGCAAATATATATCTGTGAGACTTTTTTTTTAATACATATGAAATCTGTTAATCTGAGGGTAATTAAGAAAATGCTGATGCTGGTGATAATTTCTTCGTATTTATTTTTTTTGGTTCAGGATAAAAATCAAATGAAAATATTTTTTGTGCATATTTATAGTTTTGGTGGAAAAGATTCATTTAAATAATTGTCTTGCAAATAAAGCCACCATAATAAAATTTAATGATAATGGCGTTAATGGCCACATAAGAATGCCGAAATGTCTGTTGTAATATAATTTGATTAAAAGTCAAAGATTTAATAAATGTTATACGAATAAAACAGCAATTTATATACAAATCTTTTTAGTCTTTAGTAAAACTTTACTTTTTTTTTCTGATATTAACAATTTTTGTTAAACAAACTTTTCTTTCATTTTCTGTATACAAACCAAAAATCACCAAAAAACCAAATAATATCAATCTTCAAGTTGCACAAAAACTGTTGTGAAAAAAAATCCTTAGTTTTTGTTACTTTTATACAATATTTTTCTTCAAATGTTACAGTTTTCATTCTTTATTTGATTGACTATGCCGCAATATATTTTTCAATTTTTTTTTTTTGCGTTAAGGAAGTACCCACAAGAGTGAAAAGAAACCAAACGGAAAACTTAAAGGAAATTGTTGTATCAAATTTAGTTTTTTTTCTTTTTTGTCCACTTTCGATACAAAAATCAATAAGCGAAATATTTTCAATTTCTTTCAGTGCCACTCAACTATATTCAATTTTTTTTTCTTCATGCTCGTTTTTATTTTCATTGAGTTGATTTGCTTGTTTTTACTATTTGTTATTGCTGTTGGTGCTGGTACTGGTGCTGATGCTGCTGCTGAGATTTTTCCTTGCTCCAAATGACACTGTACGATATTGAAAGCAGGCCAAGTTGCTGGCTGATGCTTTTTGTTCTCCTATTCATATTGCTATACATTCATATTACGCAGTTATCAGAGAAAAAATATAAAAAAAAAAAAACGGAACGAAAACAAAATGTATTTCATCATCTATAAAAGAAATTGAAAAATTTCCAACTAAAGAAGGTATTCGAGTGTAAATGAATCTTTTGTTAAACCCTGGCGCTGCTGCTGCATAAAAATTGAAACGAACATAAAACGTGATAAAAAAAGAATCATTCACTTGATTTGGTGAATTTGACACATTTACTCGTATTTGTTTGTTTGCTTTATTTGTTAGTGTAACAAAAAATATAATTTAATGACATTTTGTTTTTGTTTATTAAAAGCTTTTCTTAATGTTTTTTTTTATTTGATTAATTTTGTTGTATTTGCAAATTATACGAAGTAGATTTAATTCAGTGGAACACAGGAAATTAAAAAAAAAAGAATTATTTGTAAGAAATCAAAAAGTACTTAATATTCATTCAATTTGTAACTTAAGAATTTTATATTATTAACCTTTTAGTCAGCATTTATACAAAACTGTTGAACAAATACTACTATTAATGGGGAGAAATCCATAAATATGAATTTGATTCTGATTTGTTTATACCCTTCACCATGAGCGGCAAGAGTTTGTCTTTCCGTTTGTAATTTATACATTTTTCATTTCCGACCCTACAAATTATATATACTGGATCGTTATAGATAGCTAATTCGATATAGCCATCTATCAGTCTGTATGTTGAAATCAATTTTCCGTAGCCCCCAAATAACTTACATACATGATTCATACATACATCAATATATCGGGAATTATTCCGGCTCGGACGCTATTTAAAATCGAGAAAATCAGCCCAAAAATGGCTAAGATATAAGAAAAAACCGGGACAACCTCGATTTTTGCCCTATTTTTATTCTATATCTGTTATACTAAATTATTAATATATAGAAAATATGGATATATAATGATAGATATTTCAAAGTCGATTGCAACGATGTATAGCCTGTAGTAAGTTGAACCAACAATGGGTCAAAATAGGAAAAAAATTGTGTCATACATTTTTTTGTCACTAATAAATTAAAAAAGAAAATTATAAAAAGTTTATTTTAAATTATAATTTGGTGAATGGTAATATAAGATACGGCACAGCTGAATATACCTCTCTTACTTTCTGGAATATAACCTTGTTTTCTGAAACCGAAAATATATTTTTTTATTTGTTTTTTTATATATATACAAGTCTGTGCCGTTATTTATTATCAAATCAACCAACGATTTTTTTATTCAAATATGAGAGATTGTCAAGGAAAATAGTTGGTATGAAATTAAAAGAAAAAAATGACCTCCCACAATTCCCTGATTTTAAAAACACATTTCTATTTTATCTTGATATTTCTTTTTAAATATGTTACCATCTGTACACCCAGAGAAAAAACAACTTAAAATCAATAAAAACCATACAGAATCAATAAGAAACATTAACGAAGGGCAGAGTGGTGTAGCTGGAAATTTTTATGATTTTAGCAAAGCATTTGATCTCATTGGTCTTGATATTTGAGGGGATCTGCTTTTACTTAAAAGCTTTCTAGCCAAACGAGAACAGTTTGTTCAAATTGGTGATTGTAAAAGCTCTTTACGTCCTAATTTGCATGGAGTTACTCAGGGCAGTGGGCTAAGGCCACTGTTATTTACAATTTTGATTAATGATTTACATAACCTTGATATTACTGGAAAAACATACATGCACGCTGAGAACATTTGCTTATTTTACCCATACAAGCATGAAAGGGTCTTAATATCGATATTTGTTCAATTCAAATAGACTCGTATTAAATTCCAATAAAATTAAATTGATAAGATTCAATTTTCAATACTTATTAATGGTACACAGAGAAAACAGATTCGTGATAGCAACCGAATTGGTAGCCAATCGAATGTGCGGTTGCACACATTGAATTTTTAGGTTCTATCAACAGAAAGTCAGTTGCTAAAGAAGAATTTCGGTTGCAGCAACCAAACTTTTGTTACCCGTTCTAAAATTTTGTAGCTACAACTGTAAAATTCGGTTACTAAGGTAGAATCATTCGATTGGCAACAAATTCGGTTGCTATCACGAATCTGTTTTCTCTGTGTAGAGAAATTATTGAAGTTAGCTCTGTAAAATACCTTGTTATAAATATAAGAACCAACATTTACAATATTTCAGAATAAAAACTGCTCAAGCTGTCGATATTTTATATAAATTAAAAAACAAATTTCATATAGAAACTAAATTTATGATTTACAATGCTTAAGTTCAAAGCCATTTAAATTATTTAGACATGTTGTATGGCAATATGAAAAGTAATGACTTGAAATCGCTTCAACGAATGCAAAATAAAGCTCTCAAAGCGGTATAAACTTCCAATATCTTATCCAACAATTTAATTTTATGTCGATAAATGCTAAACTATTTTACCTGTACATGGGCTTTATAAAATGCAGCTGTTATTGTATGTTTTCAAATGCTTACATAATATCGGATATCACACTATAAAATTTACGAAAATTGATCATAACAAGGCCTTCCTAAAGGCCTTATGTTGCAGAAGGACACACAGCTGTATTGGAAAATCGTTTAAATTTGTCACATCGTGTCATTGGAAGCCAAGGCCTTGCGTACCCGCTTCTGTTACAGAGCTAATAGAAAGCCTACCTAAGAAGGCATATTAGAAGGTCTTCCGTCTGTGAGGAGACCTTTCACAAAAATTCCTCACAGAATGTCTATATGGGAGCATAATTGGAGGTCTGTTGAATTATGCCCTTAAATAGGGTTATTAGGAAAAAAATTTGTTGATGAATTAAGCATAAAACCTAAGAAATGTACTTTAAGTTAGCACGTGTGTAGTTTTATATATTAAAAACTACTTCTCGCGAACTTCAAAACATCAAATGTTATAAAATACTACATTTTTTAGAAGATCTTGTTCTTTCTATGTTTTCGGGAAACGGTTTATAATAAAGAGAGCAAAATACATTTTATTACATAGAGAGACAACATATAGGAATAATTGCAAAACCAAGCATGTTTGATTTTTCAAAGCAGCTTTGAAGGTTTTTAGAAGGAGAAGCAAAACCATTTTAGATAAGGCAGATTGGAATGAGTATTGGATCTTATAGAATGTGTGAGCAGGTCTTTTAGAAGGCCTACAAAATATAGCTCTAGCAATTTTTCCCGCTGGGTAGCTATGTCCGTCCGCCTGTACATTTGCTTGTCTGTTGAAAATACAATTTCCACAAACACTCTCTGTTGATAACATTTGTTAAGTATTGCATATGTGCAATATCAGTTACATAACCTACATTTTCAGCACACACTTTCAAATAATCCTTTAAAATTTGTAAGTTGTCTGGGCTGTATATTGTACTTGCAATGAATACAAGATTGTAGCTCCTGTAGCATGAATAGCCGGGACTACTTACAAATTATAAAGGACATTTTGAAAGTAAGTGCTGAAAATTTAGGTCATATAACCACACCGTCAGAATTGTAAAGGAGTTTAGACCGGATTATTGGAAAACAAAGCACTTAATCTAAAGACGAACTTCCAACCTTTTTTAATGGAAGAAGTGGGAACATCTTGTAAACTCCATGAAAAGGCGACTAGAGGGCGTAATTAAGCTGAATGGAGGACCAACAAAATATAAAATTTTTATTTTCGGATTTTGCCAATATAAAATTGAGCGTTATTAATCAACTTTTTACTAATTTTTGACTGTTGTTTTTAGATACAGTTTTCCTTTTTCCCATAAATTGTCAACGAAATCATTTTAAATTTTCAATTTACATTAAAATAATAATGTAAAGTGTGCTTTTCTAAACCCGGTAGAACTTCAAATTTTAAAAAATAATGCAAAATAGTAAATTTTCACCAAAAAAAGTTTATTCCAAAAATCAATAGGATTAATATTTGAAAATGATTTTGCGCATATGACGAAGTGCATTCATTTGGGGCCAAATTTTTTTCGAGCATTTGTGGCCTTCACGAATGACAATGTTGGCATCCACTAGTGACTTCCGGTGGCCCCACAGGAAATAATCGAGTGGTGTCAAATTACACAACTTTGGAGGCCAATTGAAAGCTCCATTTCTCCAAATTAATTTATCACAAAATTTTGATTTAAATGAAGTTGCAGTTGTCCTATCGCACGTAGCGCCATCCTTTTGAAACCACATCAACAAACCTCTTAAGACAAAAATTAGTCTCATAGCTGAATACAATTTTGCTATTAAAAAGTCGTCTATAAGTCGCGCTAATCGATGCCTGATTTGTAAAGTTAATTTTGATAATTTGGTGGCGTTGTTCAAGCGTAAAACTATTAATTATGATTTGTTAGAGTATACTGATCATAAACGTCAAAAAGTGAGCAGAGTATGACAGTTTGTTTAACAGTTAACCCTTTTGTAAGTTATATCGTTCTAAAAAAATACCATTTATAAAATTTAGGGATATATATTTCAAAATTTTTTTGACTAAAAATTATTGTCTATATTCATAACTGCTACGGTCCCAGCTTGATAATAATTTGAACCCACTACAGTTGTGTGAAAGAAAAGTGTCTTTGGAGATAAATGCTGCTGTACCAGACAAAATAGAAAAATGATTTTTGGTTTTTACTAATATAAATTTAATCTATCACGACAATTTTTATCATACCATATTTTTGCATATTGACAAGTTTGAAAAGGTCTTGTTGTATTGCTTAGCTTGTTAACTGTTGAAACTTTAAACATCCTTTAAATGCTGCTATTATTTGACTAATACGCGAACACGAACACTTTTAGGTGTCGACATTTATTTTTACATTTTTAATATAACTTTAAACGATGAAGTACGAATAACCTAAAATTTCTAAATGATCATTTGGAAACACAAAATTTATACAATTTATCTGAATTCAGTTTCAACGATATTCCAATATTTTTGATTTTCCGCATATACTCTTTGTGATACGCCATTGAATGACAAATTGGGGTTTATTTAATCTAATGGCTTCCTAGGTAATGTAAGATTTTGCTACTTTATATTTTGTTAGTTTAGTTTATTAAGAGTTTTTTTTAGAAACATTACCAATTGATGTAGGAAGCCTAAAAGACACCAGTTTTAATATTATCCTTGCCTTGTGACAAGTGTCAAATATAGTAATAAAACGAAATTTAATACACATGCATACTAAAAAATTTTAAATATTTATCTTCCCACAAAAACCACAATAAACATGTTTATTCAAATATAAAAAAAAACACTGCAAAAGTAATAATACTATTTTTTACATACAGCTGTAAGTAATCACATTAAGAATGAAAATAACAATAATAAATGTACCCAGAAAAAGCCAGCAAATAAAATGAAATAAAAATAAAATACACAAAATCTAATTTTAACAAAACAAAATAAAGAAATGACACATTAAAGTCATGTACCAGAGAAAAGGGTTCTTAAACGCATGTACCTACATACATTTGTATAATATTTGTACTTTTGTACACAAAATTATACATGTTTACTTAGACGGGCGCCTGAAAGCAGGCAACATAAGTTAACACAGATAAATTTAAAAAGGAATACGATATTAAGAGAATAATAAGAATATATAAGAAAATGTTTGCCGCCAGTTATGTTTAAACATAAGAAAATTATATATAAATAAGAAACACATACAATTGTATATGAGAGTTTAAACACATAAACTTTTTTGATAATAAGAAAATATTATGTATGTAAATGTTGTTTTTTACTGTTTAAGTATAATTGTGATTCCTTTGTCGTTTGAAATTTTTTATTTGTTCATATTTAAAATGCAAAAATATAAAAACGAAAAATTTGTGTAATAATAATTCAAATACCAGCAAACACAATTTATGTATAAAATGTATAAAATATGAAATACGTTATGCACTTCTCCATCTCTCACTCTCTCTCTCTCTCTGCAAGCATAAATTCTAATGAAATAAGATTTAAGCAAAAATATATATAATTTTATGTGTTTCTTTCTGCCTCAGTTGAAAAATATAATTTTATTAAGAAATCGTTTAAGCTTTTGATACAATAAAGAATTTAACTCAAAGAAAATTATTTATAAGGATTTCTTGTGTACATTTTTTTTTATTAAAAAATATGTATTAGCAACTGGATTTTTGCTTAATAATTCCATGGGTTTTTTATATTTAGTTGTTGTATATAAGTAGATAATTTAATTACAGATTTTTTTAATAAGCGAATTACTTGAATATTAAATTAGTTATAGGATTTGCATACTATAAAGTCTAAGTAGCTTGAGTAATTTAAAATTTTATTAACTTTAAAAAGTATAAGGAAATCGAGTAGTTGTTTCAATTGCTGAAACAAGCTAGTCCATTATACTTCTGTCTATGTGGAACTGCACATATGTACTGAAATTATAAAGAATTAAAGACTGAGATCGAAAAAATCGTAACATAAATATATGTTAATAAAAATAAAACTACTAAATTTACAGTTTTGATTGAAATTAGTATTCCAATTTACAAAAAATATTATTTTTATAGTTCTAATCAATAGTGATAAATTTATGAAACTTTTCCGGAAAGCCTTACATTAAGGTTTTTATAATGCTTCTGTCACTTTATTCGAACACTTAGTCCATCTCCGTTTAAAATCTACCACACTTTTGGTTACCTTTTCGTGCTCTTCAATTTTCTTTTAACAAGAGCTTAATATCTCTCTACTTGCCTTAGCTCCCGGCAGTTTGGTGGATTTGCCTCTCTTGGTACAAATACCACATTATTGTTCTTGTACCACTCAAGACTTTGACAGGATATCAGATCACGCCAAAACTAAGTGGACGCACTAAGAAATCTTATGAATTTAAGCATTCTCGTTTGTAAACATTCCTTGATGTAAATTTCGGTATTTATAGAGCCCTTTGCAACAAATTTTTGGCATCTTTTGCCACAACTGTATGTTGCCATACCACGTACTTCTTGGAACATTTTTCTGTATCAGCAACATAAAAACATTGACCCGGAAGCTGCAAAAATGTTCCATACGTACGTTTCGTCAGCAGGTATAATTTATGTATAAAATTTAACTTCAGTTCCCGTGCTCTGTCTTTGGCCTCTAAATTTTTAGCAGAGTTCCTGTCAGGAACTTTTTGAGCCTTGTATATTTTTAAAGCTGCGTTGGCTTTAGCTTTTCGTATCAAATAATCCGAGTACTGAGCTAATCGAACTGCTTTCCTACCGGATGTGTTGGGAGCTCTTTTGAAAATGCTTTCTATTTATTGGCTTGACACAGAAAAAATTAAATTATCTGAACGCAATATTTAGAAATAGTCCAACTGAATGCCTAGGAGCATTTACTACGCCCCTTTAAAGTTGCATTCAAATATCCAAGATCTGAACGCTTATTTTGTTGTTTACTACGCGACGTTCAGCTCGTAATATACCAAGCAAACGTTTTTCTGAACGCAACATATTAAAACCCAATCCTTTCTACTAGCGACCTGAACCTTTTGTTCAGATTTTTTGAATCAACCAAATAATTCTTCGCTGAACACAGATTTAGCATAACTGAATGCAAAATTCAGTAAAGTTCTTCATAGATACCGTAAAACGTGTCGTTCAGCATAGTGGGATATTAAATCAAAACTAAACGTATCGTTCAGTAAATCTGAACGAGACGTTGTAAAAATATTTTTAGCAAATTTTTTTAAAACTTTAATATTATTTCAATTGCCGGGTACAGAAGTAACGGGATTCTAAAAAAACAACAAGTGTTAAGTTTGACCGAATCTCATTTGTGTGTTGATTATTAAAGTGAGTAGTTCATATTTTGTATAGTGACATCCATATATTAACCTTGAGATTTGTTAGAGCAATTAAATTTTGATTGCCGGAGTTAGAAGGTAAGTTGAATATATGTGCATATACCAATGTAGTCAATATTAAATAATTGTCTAATATAGAAGCAGGAATCGTGTATGAATTTCGTAAGAAGCCTTTTAAGAAGAGGAACAAGACGGTGTGTATTTTAAAAAATTGTGTTACTGAAGGCAGCATAACTTTTTTGTCATCTGAGTACAGAGACAAATTAGTAAATATAATCCTGATTTTAAGGTAATTGTCGATGACATATACAGGGAATTTCCCCAGGAAGAGCAGGTGAGTTTATAGAAATAGTTGTTTATGTAAACATTTATGTAAGAATAATGCTTGTAGAATATATTGAATAAATTTTGTTAATATTAAAAAAACATTTAAAAATCTTTTATTTAATTTTCTGAACGTAGCTGGTAAAATAATAAGCTTACATTCAGTAATGAAGAAATTGAACGCATCCGTTAAAAAACTAAACTCTCGTTCAGTATTGCGAAAATTAAACGAATATAGTTAAAACCTGAACGCGCGTTTACTTTTGCATAAGCTGAACTCTATATACTAAAAAGCTGAACGAACGTTCATCATAATGCTGAACGTTTTATTCGGGTTTCTACTACACGCATTCAGGGTGCAAAAAACCTAATAAATATTTCTAAAAACTAAACGTTTGTTCAGTTTTTTACTATTTAATTTTTTCTGTGTAGAAACATCATGAGGACAATTCCTTTCTATCAACCGACAAGCTCTCCCGCTACTGTTTAATAACATTGTAATCAGTTTGACGGCTGACCTTTGATTGTTTGGCCAACTTTTTGTGGGACAAAGTTGGGTTTTGTTGAAAATATTTTATAATTTTAGTACGCACTTTTTCTTGTCACTAATTTTAATCAGATTAAAAACAAATGAACATAATTGACATTAAACATAATAATTGTCATGCATTCAAAGGTAACTTGATCAATAAATAAATAATACTTGGGTTAAAACTTTTAAGGAAAAACGTGTGTTAAGGTTTTTTCGATCTCAATCCTTATTTATAAGGCAAGGCTGAATATACATTTATATATTTATTTATTGGGAGAATTATTATGAATTGTTAAACAAAAATCCTGGAAGCCCAAACAGTCCTGAGCCAAAATCAAAAGATCGAGAACCATGTGGGAAAGGATGTTCAGTCAAAATCGGCAGAACACGGTGCTAAGGATTACAACCGTTCATATGATGAAAACACCGGTCCCATTCTAATGTAACAGATCTTCTTCAAGTTATAATATTAGCCAAAATAGAACCGAATAAGTAGAATCATGATATTTAAAAGTCTATAGTTTCATAATCTTAATTGAAAATCTTAGAGCTTTTTATAATCTTATACCCTACTGCACCATACTGGGGAGGGTATATCGCGTTGTGCTGTTTGTAACGTACTATGAATTGCTAAACAAAAATCTTGAAAGCTCTTTTACAATCATGTTGAAAATATTATTAAATTTGCACCGAAAATTCATACCCGAAACAGTCGTGAGCAAAAATCAAAAGCATGGAAACCATATGCGAAAGTATGTTCAGTCAAAATCGGCTGAACACGATGCTATTACAACCGTTCGGATGATGAAAACACCGTTACCATTCTAATGTAACAGCTATTCTCCAAAATATAATATTATCTAAAATTGAATCGAATAAGTAGAGTCATTCTTATTTAAAAGTGAATAGTTTCATAATCTTGATGGAAAATCTTAGAGCTTTTTATAAGCTTATACCCTAGACCACCATATTGGGGAGGGTATATTGCGTTTGTGTTGTTTGTAACGTATTATGAATTGCTAAACAAAAATCCAGGAAGCTCTTTTGCAATTATGTTGAAAAGACTAATAAATTTGCTTCGAAAATCCATACCCCAAACAGTTGTGAGTGAAAAGCAAAAACTTGGAAACCATATGCGAAAGTATGTTTAGTCAAAAGCGGCAGAACACGATGCTATAACAACCGTTCGGATGATGAAAACACCGTTAGCATTCTAATAAAACTGCTCTTCTCCAAAATAGAATATTATCCAAAATTGAACCGAATAAGTAGAGTCATGTATATTTAAAAGTATATTGTTTCATAATCTTGATTGAAAATCTTAGAGCTTTTTATAAGCTTATACCCTACAACACCACAGTGAGTACATTGCGTTTGTGCTGATGTTTGTAACATCCAAAAATATTATTCTAATACACACCTTAAAGATTAAAGCCGATTAAGTGCGAAAAAAGTAAAATGCTAATTAATTGCACTGACTGTAGCACATAAACTACTTTCCAAACTATAAAGCTTGTATTGTTGTAAGTTGTTTCTTCTTTTTGGCAAAAAAAAGAAACCCGGTATCAAAAAAGTTCACTTCCTTTAAGCGAAGGTCCACTAATTCACAGTATGGCAGAGTGGTACTTTAATACCAAAAAGTGAAAGTAAGTAAAGAATTTATTTTCCCTTAAAACAAAATTTTAAATTCACTATAAATAATACACATCGCCCACAAACGAATACATGATTCTGCATACTTAAAGTAGAAATGATCACAAAATTACATAACCAGTCACCCACGTAATACCCATAAAATGTTCATTCTATTGCACTGGCACTTCACATAACATTGCCCTTTAACAAAAGCATTTACTCCCTAAAGGGATAAGTTTTAAATTGTTTGGGTGCTCAAAACTATTTATATTGCAGTTTTTATTGTATGATGTGCTTAATTTTTGTTAAAATCCATTATTGTTTTGGTATGCTTCATGATGGTAACTGATGATTGTTGCAAACTTCGGCCAACACAAAAAGAAAAAAAAAAAAATTGGCTTGGAAAGTATGTACAAATTTTATGGAAAAACCGTAGGTATTCCCATAAACCAGCTATGAATATGTGTGTGCAGAAGTAATAATAAAAATATTCATATTGTCTGTTTATAAATATTTGATATTTATAAAATAAAATAAGAAAACAGTTCTTCATTCCACCATGTTGATATAAGTACATGTATTTATATGTGGCTGTCCAAATAGTATATATACAGTGTAGGGCAAAATACATTGGACAAAAATTGCTTCTTTATTATACTAATACTAATACATATTGCTATAAATGATTATCGCATTTTTAAAATGATTTTCAAAAAATGTAGTTTAAAAAATGTCTAAGGAGCTACAAATTTGTTTAATAAATCTTTGTTGAATTCCAGAGATTGAAAATAATGGGTCTCCTTTCATTTTAATGGTAAATTCACAGTACTTTTTAAAATCGTTTTTTGTGTTTTATAGTATTGTAGTTTGGTATATAAGATTGGCATTCCGTTTATTCCGTAACATTCTTTGGTAATGGAAAAAGTTGTAACTAGAATTATGTCCAATATGTTATGAACGATACTATATGTTAACCACTATGTACAATATATTTGTAACCAACACTCGCATACATTTAAAATTACTTACGTACACATTTAAATACAATAACATTCACATACATACTCATTAAACTTGCACACTTGTCACTCCATTGTGCTGGGTTGTGTTATACAACTTGACTCGTTTTTTTTTTCTCTCTTTCTCTTAACAAACTTTTGTTTGTTTATATTTTTGTGTGTGTTTATTGTTGTTTTTGTTACTGTGATTTCATACACTTTTAGCATACATATGTATGTACTCATAAATATTTTCAGTTGTATTTGTTTATGTATATAATATATGTATGTTTATGTAAAAACTTATTTTTTTTTTTGCTTTTTCAGTTCATTTTGTATTATATTTTCTGTTAATGTATAATTTTTTTTTGTACCAGTAGAATATTTACAAGTAGACTTGTGTTAAATACTGAGCAGGACAAACAAAAAAACACAAATACATACAAAAGAAAAACATAACCTGTCATAAACACTGTATTACGCACAAATACACATACACACATTTGTGAAAATACTTTTCGTGCAACGCATATTGTTTTTCGAGGCAAACATGTGTTTGTAACCCAGAAACCACTCAACCTTCAGTTAATTCATTAATTCGTTTATACATTTTAATAGATCTTGTTTTATTTTGAATTTCTATACTTATTTCCATTGAATTTTTCCCAGTTGTTTAAAATTGCTCTTGAAAAAGAGAGACAAAAGTTTTTGAAAGCATCTTTTAGGGAGTAAATTACTCAAATCTGTAGCCTTGCTTTGTGTTTTGCATACTTCACTTAAATATGGTTGTACAATGTTACGTTGTCATTTGCAGGGATTTTGAAGATTTTTTGAGTTTTACATTCAAAAAAATTGGAGAACATAGAATAGATTTTTATTTTATATCGAAGATACACTTTGTTTAGGCTTCTTAGAGATTTTTTATTTCTATAATAACAATATATCTAAACAGAGATATATTGTCCCTTATCTTGCATGGGTTAATGAAGTCCAAGTCAATAGTATGTTATATTTTTCTTAGCTCGGATCAATACCATACAGATAAAAATAAAAAATAAATTTCTCTAATTTATGGGTGTATGACTTAAAAATGTGGAATTTTTCACATTTTGAACTTTTATTTTCAAAAATTTGTACAATATAAATTTATTCAAAGTATTGGTCATCGTTATCTACGACCTCTTCCCATAAAAAAGATAGATGTCGAGCCAAAAGAACTGCTCATCTTTTGAGGCCAAGAATGAATAAAGCCAATTTTGGATACTCTCTTCCAAGGTGAAGCATATTTCACAGACACCGTTCTGCTTCGATAGAAAAAATAGTATTCGGATGGTACAAGGTCTGGACTTAAAATCGGGTGAAGCAAAACTTAGTTGTAAATGTTTAGCAGGTACTGCAACATGTGGTCGAGTTTTGTTATGATGGAATATTACGGTATCATGTCCGGGCGTCTTTCGGCCAGTGCTCGCTTCAAACGAATCACTTGCATTCGTTACAGTTTCCTTACTGGCCTACCTAAATAAAAGCGTAAGGCGGAACGTTTTTTTCCGCTTAGCCTTAACGCTGAAATGTCATACCTAAATAAAAGCGGCAACGCTACGCCAAACAAAAAAAACAAGGTTATCAAAAAAATAAATATAACAACCCGGATTATTTAAACAATAAAGTACATTGCAGTATTGGTGTTTCTGATTTTTGTTTCGTGATTTGTAAACTAAAATTTTATAAAAAAAAACTAAATATTAAAGTTTAAAAAATGAGTTTCTTGCATATTTGTTTCTCCTTTTGTATGTATGTTTTTACATTTATTGTGTTTTGCAACTAACTTCACTATTAAACGCGCTGTCAAAATCGGATTTTCCAATTGCAAAGCGTTGTCGTCGCGTTATTTCGGTATGCTGCATACAAATTGTATGGACATGAGAATTTTTGACAAGTAAAAAACGCCTTCCGCTCCAATTTAGGTATGCGTGTTATGATTGTCTGGTCAGATTTTGACAACCTTTTGTTCCCAACAAATACAGAAAATTACATTAGCTCCATGGATATTTGGCTATGGTGTCGATTCTGCTGGCTGGCCAGGCTTCACATACGATCTCTTACACTTCAGGTTATCGTAATTTATCCATTTTCATCGTAAGTAATGATTCGGTGCGAAATTATTATCTTTTATGGAGTTCAAGCAGCATTTTACACATACAAAATCGTCTTTCAAGGTCCCTCAGCTTTAATTCGTATGGTACCCAATTTCTCGGCTTTTGGATGAATCCTGCCACTCGTAAATGTTTTGAAGTTGCTGCCAATGATTTTCTTGCTGAGTTTGATAACAATTTTCATGGAGTAGTCCCTCCAATTATTGGTCTTCACACGTATTTGTCTTCCGTGTCAACTGCACAAACCATCTCTCGCAACATCAGCTTTGGTGATCAATAGGTATGCTTCAGCGGTACTATTTTTCAAATTGAAGAAGTAAAGCAAAACTTCCAGCATATAACGCGTTTTGGCACAAAATTCTACATTTTCGAATCAAAAAAACTTAATTTTTTACGCTGTAATGTTCAATAGCTAAGTGAGAGTTAATGAAAGATATGTACCCTTCGCAATGACATACAAGTTATTAAAAACAAAAACTGCGTTCAAAAGGTACGCCATCTACTGTGAATCTCGTATTTTGAAGTCATACATCCAATGTGATCAGAAAACAGACCTCTTTTGTTTCTCAGAAAGGCTTCTTGTTTTTTTTTTTTTAAATGATGCATCATATATATAAACAAGTAAGAGAGCTGTGCCGAATCTTATATACCCTTCACCAAATTATACTTTAAAAAAAAATTTAAAAAACCTTTTTTTTAGTTTTTTAATTTTAATTTTTTTGAAATTGTTTTTTAAAAGTTTTTTCCAATTTTGTAAAAAAAAATTTTTTTAATTTAAAAATTTATTTTTTTAATTTATTAGTGAAAAAACTTTATGACAAAAAAATGTTTTTTGTGAAAAAAAAGTCGGGTTAAAAAATATGTTTTCTGATTTTGACCCATTGTTGGTCCAACTTACTATAGCAATGGACATTGAAATATCTATCATTAGATATCCATATTGTCTATATTTATGACTTAGTAATCGAGATATAGATCAAAAATAGGCCAAAAATAGAGGTTGTCTCGGATTTTTGCTCATATCTCCATTATTCATAGATGGATTTTGCTAATTTTAAATAAGAAACTTCCCGAAAGCATGTCTGACAGAATTATTAAAGATTTGGATTTCGAAGATATCTGGGGTCTTTAGAAAATTGATTTCAACAGATGGACAGAAATACAGACAGACGGACATGGCTAAATAGACTCCGCTATCTATAAGGGATGGAAAATTATTTTGTGAAAATTACAAACGGAATGACAAACTTATATATACCCTTCTCACGAAGGTGGAGGGTATTAAAATAAATGGTCCATGTATGTAGTGGCATCACGTGGGAGCGGTTACACCGATTTGGATGATTTTTTTTTATTCGATTCAAAATGTTTCTGGTTAAATTCGGAAATTTTAAGTTTTTAATATATTTCTTTCTTTTCACTTCTAAATTTCATAAAATTTTTGGAGAAACTTTAAGAACTAAGAACATTGCCTCCTGTTCACTTTTCAATTTAAATATATATAGATGAAACACAAATCATTAGTAAATAGATACCCAGAGTACCGGGGGCGGTCAGCTAGATTTTAATAAAGAAGGCTGTCCTTAAACGAAATTTTTTCATAAAAAAATAAAATTAACAAACTTCTGTGAAAAATATTTTTTTTTTTTTATTAAAAAGTTTTATTACAAAATTTTTCTTTAAAATGCATTTTATACAAAAAAAAAAAAAAAAAAAATTTTCATCTAAATTTAGTTTTTCCTTTAAAAAATTCTACGCTAAATTATTTATAAAACCACATACACACACTTCAATTAGCACTTCTCATACATCCTCAGTCACATTTTCATACATCTTTATATTTGCTCATGTTCTTGTACAAAGTTCTTTTATTGTATGTGACAAAAAGGAAATAAAATAAGGAAACTAAAAGAAGAACAAAAAAAAAAAAAAAAGAACACAAACATTTGAAACATCACAAACTTTACGATATTAATTAAAACAGAATACACTTATATACATACAATCACATACATGTGTATATACAGTTTGTTACATACAACCGCCAACTGTGGTACAATATCTGTTACACATATATTTAATAACATATGCACATACATACATACAAACATACACACATACAAATAAATTTACACAATCATGTGTAAGTTGAAATTCATTTAAGCATACATTTGTGTTGTGTTCTTATTCGTGCGAGTGTGTTTGTTCATTTCTATGTATTTGTTTACATACGCTTTTATTTAATTTTTCTTTTATTTTATTTTAACAGGACAAAACACATTCAAATTAATTGTTTCTGTGTAACGAAAAGGAAATAACACAGACAGATGTAGAGGACAGTGAATGGAGACAGTTGTTTGCATGCAATTTCTTCGTGTAAAATTTGTATTTATCTGATTGCTAAGGTTGTTCGGGCAGCGTAAATGATATAAAGTGTAAGATGAGAAAATGGATATAAGTAAAGCAGTGATATGGAATTTCTGTAATTCATTTTTTTTGTTTCTCTGTGTGTTTAATATATGTAAAATGTTGCCTTTATGTGGCCCTATTCAAATGAATTTTAATATGTTAACATTTTAAAGAAATTTTATATTAATAATTGGAACAGCAAAAAGTTTAATTCTAGGTTAGTGTTAAACGAAAATATTTAACTATATGCTTATTTGTGTATATTCATAGTTTCTCGTCATCTCTTTTTACTTTGTTTTAACATGTATTATTTATTATAAAATCATGAAAGCAGTTTGTTTAGGACAATAGGTGATTCAGAGAAATGTTGTTACAATGAATGCTATTGTCATATATTTGTTTAGTGGGAAATGTATTTGTATAGCAAAATTGTTTAACAAAACTAGCGTTTAAACCTACAGTAACTAATTTGCACAGAAGAGTAAAAAGGATGGTTAAGGTACCTCCTGGCGTATACTTAATATTGAACTAAAAAAAATTACATGACAAAGAAGTAGCTTCAGTGCCTCCAATGAAATGCTGTGTATATGCGATTTAAATATATTCAAATTTATTTGAATGATTGAAAAACTGTCATTGATATAAAACCTTGTTTAGGTAGATGGAATGGTCCTCATGATGTTTCTAAAGCTCCGGTGGGAAAGCAGCCCGGTTAGGTCAGTACTCGGACTAGTTGGTACGAAAAGTTAAAGCCAATGCAGATTTAAAAACATACATGGCTCAAAAACTTCCTGGCAGGAACTATACTAAAAATTTAGAGGCCAAAAACAGAGTACGGAAATTGAAGTCAAATATTATACAAAAAATATACCTGCTGCATAATGGATGACGAAATGTACGTATGGACAATTTTTCGCTGCTTTTGGATAAATTTTTTTATATTGCAGATGTTCGAGGGAATGTTGAAGAAAAGTTTAGGACCCAAAAGCAGACAAAATTTCCCAAAAAGTTCTTGGTATGGCAAGCAATATGCAGTTGCGGCAAAAGGCCAAACATTTGTTACAAAGTGCTCTAATAAATACATCAAGGAATGTTTACAAAAAAGGATGTTTCCATTCATAAGACTGCTTAATATGTCCACTTATTTTTGGCCTGATTTGGCATCTGTCCCTATTGTAAGGAAGGTCTTGAGTGGTACAAGAACAATAATGTTGTATTTGTACAAAGAGAGACAATTACTCCAAACTGCCTGGAGCTGAGTCCAGTGGAGAGATATTAGGCTCTTGTTAAAAGAGAATTGAAGAGCACAAACAAAGTGTTCAAAACCGTGGTAGATTTTAAACGGAGATGGACAACCTGTTCGAACAAAGTGACATAAAGCACTATAAAAACCATAATGGACGGGTTTTCGAAAAAGGTTCAAAATTTCATCACTGGTGATTAGAACTATAAAAATATTTTTTTTGAAATTAATCAAATGAAAAAATATTAAAAACTGTTATGTATGTTAAGAATTATTCGATTTCAGTCCTTAATAACTTTAGAACTGTTTGTCAGATTTTATCATATCATATAGTCGTAGAATTTAAAGTTTTTTTATACCCGTTTGTCATCAAAACTGGACATTGCATGGCAAATCGTGCTTGAGCAAGAGATATCTCAAAAAGAATATCTTCCATTTTCCATAAATTTTCCTTAAATGTGAGCTATTGTTAGAGTGATCAAACCAGTTTTCGAATTATTCGAAAATCCGTTATTTTTCCAATTTTCCAGATTTTTTAAACCGATTTTTAAAAAAGGACAAAATCGAATACTGTTTTTTCGAATTTATTTTAAGATTATGCGATTATTTTTAATCTTTAGCCATTACTTTAAACATCACTCTTCTTCTAAATGTGTGTTAGCACTTCATTTTAAATGCCATTAACAAGATATACCTCAACACGACGCACTCGCAAAATAGGTCTGGGTTGATTAACAACTCACTCCTCATTGCACCATTATTTTTTAATGGAAATCAGGCTTATTTTTTTTGCCTTCAGCAATTGTGCGTCTCTTTCTGATGTAGCATCGCATAACGTAGAATTCATAGTTTATACAACCGTGATTCCTTTAACTTCGATAAACCCTAGTGGATACCATAAAAATTCATTGATACTGGTGGAGTGTCATATATAACTTGACATATGAATTAGTAGAGTACCATTAGTACAAGGTTTAAGTATTCCAGCTTCCTATACGAAGATATAGGTCGACTAGGGTCTTAGTTGAGTCGACGTTTGATAACCTGGTAATTTGTGGTGTTATATTTAATTTAACAAACCAATGTAAACAAACTTTGGCAGATAGAAGTCAGAAAACATATAGAGCAAAAAATAATCAGCTGGCTTTTCAACGTCACCTGTAATAAATTCGCTTTGTTATATAGTATGCAGAAAAACTTTCTAATAGAGTTTTTAGAAATTTTAAATAGTCAGAACTAGGGCACACTTAGAAAGGTGACTGCATCACTAAAACAATACAAAAACAACATATATTTTGTTTTTGTTAAAATATATGTGAACTGTCAAAGTTGCCTGTTGTTGTTTTTGCTTTTGAGTTTGTTGTGTTTTTTGCCACAACAAATACATGTGAATTGACAGTTCCCTAAACCACTGATTATAAAAAAAATAATCAGCTGTTTCATCGCAGTCACCTTTCTAAGTGTGCCTTGGTCAGAACTAAATTAAAGTTCATTTGATTTAGAATATATTGACAGTGACTCGCATAATTTAGAAGCTCAACTAAGTTTTACATTACAAGAAATACCAAATCCACACAATATAACTAATATTGCAACCACAAGCACCTTAAAACAAGATTTTAATTATTGAACGTTTTTTTTTTTGTTTTAAATTAGTTTTAATAAAAACAAATTATTTAAGCTTTATTTATAGCACAATTTATAAATTGACAAAAAAAAAAAGCTAAAAACTGGCTTTTCGAAATGGTTATTGATAGAGGAAACCGAAAACCGGTTTTTTAAAATAAGGCTTTTTCGTATTATTCGAAAACCGTTTTTTGTATATATGGAATATTTGATCACACTAGCTATTGTACAATAAAAACATGTATAAAAAATTCAGAATGAGACCATGAGGATTTGCCAAGATTACTGGAATTTGTGTATGTTTTTATATCTAATTTTCCAACTTTTTATATTAATATTAATCATTGAGTCTTATATTAAACTATTAATCATTGAGTCTTATATTAAACTAAAGCGAATTTCGATATTCTGGAAAGCCTTAAATTTTGTATGGCCATGGAAAATATTATCGGATTCAGAAGAGTAAAGGTTCAAAATTTATTGTTTTGTTTCGTCCCTATAATAGAATGATAAAATATCTATATTTTATTATTCTACTATAGGTTACGTATTTATACTCTAATATTTAAAAATTTAAATTATAAATAAGTACTTTATACAAAACTACTTTGTATATTAAATATTTTTATAATAACATATTCTTTGAATTTCAAGTTTAATATTTTCATTTGTTTTTAAATTTGTATTCATTCCTATAAAAATTTTGAATTGAATTGTTTTTGTCAAAAATTATTTTTTATAAAAAATTTAAAAATTTAAAGTCTGATTTTTATTTATTCTAACCAACCATTAACCACTAAAGATGAAAAGTACAACATGGCGTATACTTAATATTTAACTTATATGTATCATATAAAATTGCTTATACGCATGAATAGTTACACTTGGAACAAAGTATTACAAAACCACTGCCTACTTTAGGGAGTTTTTTTTGTAGTTAAGAAACTTGATTTTTTGATAAGCTGTTTAATTGTAATTACTTTCCAGAAACGTATGAATATTTTATTTTTGAAGAAACAACCTTTATACGTATAAAACTTAGTAAATTTTTATTATATCTCTAAACAAATGATTTAGTATTAATATTGTATTTTTTCTCCTTTAAACTTTAACAACACTTGAATAAACTTTTTACCAACATTATCTTTTTTTTTTATTTTTAAATCGCCATATTTTTCTTTCTTCAATATTAAGAAAACTACAGTTAAATACCTATTTATTTTGATTTCAAGAAGAAATTTGTTTCAAGTAATCTCATAAAATAGAAAAACTTACAATATTAAACAAAATTAAATAGAAGAGTATAAAAAAAAATAAACAAATAAAACTTCCAGGGACCATATATGCACACATAAGCATGGTACCCCAAAAAGGGAATACTATAACAAAATTAATTTCCCCAGTGCATTATTTACCAAAAAAAAAATATATATAAAAAAATAGAAAAAACAAATGAAAGAAAGCAAAATATTTTGAAGTATAATGAAAAAGAAAACCAAACCAAAAAACTTAAACAAAATCGAATAAAACCATAAACTCGGCGGCCAACAAAAAAACCAAAATAAACTTATAATAAAATAAAACTATAAAATACTTTAGTTAAACTTGCGATAAATACAAATACTAAAGAAAACCTCTAAACTAAAAGCCCTGATAAAAGGATATAAGAAACCTTCAAACTGCTAATACTTAAGCAGTCCATTTTATATTTATTTCACTGTTACAAAATATTGAAGATCTATGTAGAGTTTACTATGACTGAGACTATGCAAGTAGAAATGAATGTTTATAACTATGAGCAAAAATTGTGGTTAAATATTTTGATGAGAGCATATTGAAAGCATAGCATGCATGACTGCAGTGTGTGGTTTTTCGTGTCTGTCTTAGAACTGCGTCCGTCTGATAATCAACATTATTATGAAAATAACAATCTGTATTACATTGATAAGACGAGGCATCTTGGCAATGATGGCATTGGTTGGGTCGTAATGTTGTTAAATCTATAAGATATTTTGTACTTAGATAATGTGTTTAAGGACATAAGATATTTTTATATGATTTTTCTTTTGTATATGGCTGCTAGATGAAATTCTTGGCTGCTTGCAATAACTGGGAATTACTGGAAGCAAATAAAGATATAAATATGTTTGTGGGAAAAGAAAAATTATATTAAATATTTTATTGTTAAAGTCTTAAACGCTTGCAAAAAAATATTTAGTTTTAAAAATATTTCTTTAATAAATTCAATAAAATATTTTAAACTTAGTTTTCCTTTAGCAAGTCACTTAATTACGTTGATTAATATAAATTCTACTGTTTTAGTTTTCATTTACTATCATGTATTGACTATTTTTTTCTGACTTTTGTTTAATAATTCAAAAATGATACAAAGTTAAAGAGCTATGTTTTCATGAGTCATTAAAATCCATTGATTGTTTTTTAAACAACAATGATGTTTTCTTTTCTCTCTTTTTTTTTTTTTTTGCTGTATTCATAAACATATGACGCCAGTGAATGCTATATTAATATCAAAAAGCCATTAACACTACAGACCTAAACCGAATGTTGTCATGGAAACAAAAATGTAAAAAAGAAAACAGAAACTGACTGAAATAAAGAAGTACAGCAATAAAAATATTACATCACACATATGTTTCAAACAAGTTAAATATATATGTAATACTTAGGAGTGAAAATTTAATATTTAAAGTAACACTTTAATGGTAGACAAAGTCTAAATTGCAGGGAGAAAGCTAATATTTTATATGGGTATGGCAAATATGTATACCAAATATTATAGAATTCAGAAGAGTAAAGTTTCAAAATGCTTGTATAATTTCAAAACAATCGACTCAGCAGTCTAGATGTAATTTACAAAAATCGTAAAGGCGTTTGCTATTTGCACCGTCTTGATAAAACCAGCTAATGTAATTGTCTTTTGAACACTAATTTTATAATGTGAGTACCAATTTCACAGAATGTAAAAAAAACTTTAACTTTAACAAAAAGTAAACAACAAACAGAGATTTTTTAAGTAAACATGGTAGCACTAGTTTAAATAATGAAATAATAATTCTTTCAAAAGTCAGAAAGTTAATATCATGATTCAGTATACAAGGATACTCCACTTCTATCTCACAAAAAATTCTTATAAACAATTAAGAAAGCCTTTGCCAGATACAGAAAAGGGGAAGATAGTTTAGGATATTATTATAAAGAATGTGTAATTTATGTTGTTTATGAATTTGCAATAGCGATTTGAATTTAACGGTCTATGGCGACTGCCTGCAACATTCATCATGTTTATAAACACGTCCATCAGTAGAAGCTTTTACTTATCAACAATATTGATAGCGTACGGTTACTAGCATTGTTTGTAAGTATGGCAACACTAAATGCTTAATCTGCTAACATTAACATCAAAAGCTCTGGAATTCGAACATACGAGTTTTGACCGTTAAGAACAATCTAGGCTACTCGGCTGAAGATGGCAGTATGACTGCGTTTGCAGTACTCAGTGTTAGAGTTAACAAAAAGTTGGTCAAGCATTCAAAGGTCTGCCGTCAAACTGTTTCCAATGTTATTAAACAGTACCAGAAGAACTTTTCCGTTGATAGAAAACCTTGTTCAGGTAGAAGGAATGGTCCACATGTTGTTTCTAAAGCCAAAAAATTGAAAAGCATTTTCAAAAGAGCTCCTAACACATCCGGTAGGAAGCAGCCCGGTTAGCTCAGTGCTTGGACTATCTGGTACGAAAAGTTAAAGCCAATGTAGGTTTAAAAACATACAGGGCTCAAAAAGTTCCTGACAGAAGCGCTGCTAAAAATTTAGACGCCAAAAACAGAGCACGGAAATTGAAGTAAAATTTTATACAAAAATACACCTACTGCATAATGGATGAAGAAACGTACGTATGGAAAATTTTTCGCAGCTTCCAGGTGAATATTTATATATTGCTGATGCTCGAGGAAATGTTGTAGAAAAGCTTAGGACCCAAAAGCAGAAAATTTTCCAAAAACTTCTTTGTACGACAAGCAATATGCAGTTGCGGCAAATGAAGCCAAACATTTGTTACAAAGGACTCTATAAATACCGAAATTTACATCAAGGAATGTTAACAAAGGATGATGCTTCCATTCATAAGACTTCTTAATGTGTCCACTTACTTTTTGCCTGATTCGGCAACCTGTCGCTATGGAAGCAAGGTATTGATTGGTAAAAGAACAATAATGTGGTATTTGTACCAGGAGAGGCAAATCCTCCAAACTGCCCGGAGCTAAGGCCAGTGGAGAGATATTGGGCTCTTGTTAAAAGAGCCAGTGGTAGATTTTAAACGGAGATGGACAACCTGTTCGAACAAAGTGACAGAAATCACTATAAAAACCATAATGGAAGGGTTTCCCAAAATGGTTCGATATTTCATCACTAGTGATTAAAACTATAACAATACTTTTTTTTGTAAATTTTAATAATAATTTTAATTAAATAAAAAATAATCAAATCTGTAGGTTTAGTGGTTTCATTTTTATTAACATATATGTATGTTAAGAATTTTTCGATCTCAGTCCTTATTAGAGTTACAATTAATATGTTTTAAAGGGTTGGAAAGCAATTTCAAAATGAAATGTAAATATGTAAATTCCCAATTTAAATAAGCTTGAACTTGGTACGCAAAGTGTCTTCATAATACGTAAATAGGTTTCACATCAAATGCTTTTATCAGTAAAACTAATCACAAACGCGCATCAGCTGCAGGACAGCTATGCATTTCCGAACAGGTTCATGCTTCTATTGCTAGCAATTTCATGAACCCGAGATGTGATGTTTTTTGTGCTTCACGAAACTACAATTCCACATAAATTCGAAGGTAGTTTTAATTTTAGAGACGTAGTATTTCTAGATTATGATGGGTCATCCTTCAGACTGTGCCTGTTTTAACAATAGTATTCACGTTCAACTTGATGAAAGCAGACTATTGTTTATTTGGATGCAATAAAACAATAGAAAATCTTATATTGTTACGCATAATGAAAACTTAACCCTCTAATGCTTAAGCATGCCTCAAGGTACTAATTGCAAAAATGCCAATAAATGCAAATATAACTGATTTTTCATTTCAAAAACTGTTGTAACATTTTGTAAAAAACGTACTTAAATATTTTATAAGCCTTGAAAAGTCTTAAAAGCTCTCTTCTTTCTTACTGCACTTTTTGCAAACTAAGTTCATTAACAACCAAAAAAAAGATAAGAACTCATATATATGATTAATGAGTTCAGGCACTCTTGGGCATTACAGACTAGTTTTGCTGCCTTAGTTTTTTTTCCTCATAAAGCAAAATGTTGTTTTGATTTTTGTGCTTTGATTCAAATTTTGTACATCAAATTTTAAGAAATGGCTGGTAAACCATTGATTGGATAAACTTTTGAATTTTATTTTGATATCAGATGCCCAAATTTACTATAAAAAAATTATTACCAACTTTTTAGCCATTTTTTTTTTTTAATTTGCTTTAAGTGTTAATATATGTTTCATTATCATATTATGGTCACTGTAATTATGTATGTGTATAATTGTGGTAACCGTAATATGTTGAAGTTACCATTTATATCATTGTAGCAATCATATACAGTGGTGGCCATGAGGTTAGCACACTAGCTACTTGCTATTTTTAAATGCAAATATTTCCTATATTTCTTAATTTTTTTATGATATCTTTTGCATGCGTGTTACTTGTCCTTCTAAGATTACGTCCTATCATGTCCAGCATTATTCCTTTATATATATTTTGCGTTTTTCTATCCAAAATAGAATAACCTCAAAAAAACACTGGACAGTATTTTAGCACAAAATAAAAAAGTTTATTCATATTAAAAAAGTAACAAAACTAAAAAACTTATTTCACTAAAAACTTAGTACTTAGTTGGATACCATTTATTTTTGATCACAGCTGCTAGTCTCCTTGGCATACTTTCTACAAGGGCCATACAGTGATCCACTGAAATATCATTCCAAGCTTTTTCTACTTCTTTCCATAAATCGGCCAAATTTTTAGGCTTTTCTCTCATTACATGCTGCTCCACATCATTCCAAAGGTTCTCAATAGGATTGAGATCCGAAGATTGGGCTGGCCATTTTAACACGTCGATATTGTTCGATTCCAAGCAACACCTCACTAAGCGTGAGGTGTGTTTTGGATCATTATCTTGCATAAATCGCCACCTAAGTGGCATGTTGTCCTCTGCATAAGGTATCATTGTATTTAGAAGTATATTCTGGTATACATACTGGTCCATACGAGTATCAATCTTTTTTATAGGACCAACACCATACCCAGAAAATGCTGCCCACACCATCACATTACCCCCACCGTGTTTTATTGTTTTACTGGTGTACTTTGGATTATGTTGCATGTTCGGAGGACGCCATACATACCTCTTACCATCCGATCCGAATCTACAAAATTTAGATTCATCACTCCAAAGGACATTTTTTCAAAAAATTAACGGCTTTTCCAAATGCTCACGAGCAAAGGACAACCGAGCTTGTATGTTCTTTTTTGAAACATGTGGCTTATGCTGAGAAATGCATCCACGTAAATTTTTTTCATTAAGTCTTCTTCTTATTGTTCTGCTGGACACGTTGATACCATATTTTCCTGAAATTTCTCTCTGGATTACGGTGGAGCTCTTAAAAGGATCTTCGATAGAGGCTCTGTATATTAAAGAGTCCTCTTTACGTGAAGTTTTTCTGGGCCGAGGAGCCTGTGTAACATTTTTAGATGTTTTATACTTCTGAATATGTCTTAGTGCATTATAAACCATCTTCCTGGAGCATTCCAAAGTATAAGCAATCTCACTTATACTTGTTCCTCTCGAGTTCATTTGTTGAATAATCTTTCGTTGTTCCTCTGTACACCACTTTTTTTTAGCCATATCTAAATAATGTTTATTAAGTCAGTTTGTCTTCCTCATTGATTAAATAACACCTAAACTTACCAAATTAATATTTATACCCTCAAAAAACTTTAAAAAAATTTAATTATACTTATATGTGCTAAAATTGTGTCCAGCTTATTTTACATACTACTGCACTAAAATGCAAGTTTGAAAGAGAATAGCGATAGAATGCCAAAAAAAAGTAACGGGACTTATTGATCACACCATAAACAACACTAATTACCAAAAACTTTAGGTTATTATTGCAATGAAATGAAATAATTTGCTTTAGAAAACAGCAAGTATGAAGTGTGCTAACCTCATGGCCACCACTGTATATGATTGTAGTAAATAAATATATGTTTATGGCAATCATGTTTATGATGAATCATTATATCATAATATGTTGTTCTCAGAGTATGAGATTGCTACAGTGATGCCAATATATTTTATATGTATTGAGTAAAAATATTTTTCTTAAGTAAAAATAAGTGAAAAACTTGGCTAATCACCACGCAGACTTTCAACGTTTACAAATCGTGGAAATTTATTTCTAAAATTCACTTTCTTATCGCCAGACTTATAGAGCACTTTTATCGTCAAATTATTTTCAGCGATGAGGCTAATTTTTGGAGAGACCACAATCCTCATGATACATCAAAAAAAATCCAAAAAACAAATTTATCAGAAATATAATAATTAGTATGAGCCGACTCCTTTGAAGACTAAACCAAACTAAAGTGAATTTCGAAATTCTGGAGGACTTTCAATTTTGTGTTACCATGGAAAATATTATCGAATTCAGAAGAGTAAAGGTTCAAAAATTAATTGTATCGTTTAGTCCCTATAATAGAATTATAAAATATATATAAAAAAAGTACAACATAACGTATACTTAATATTTTATTTATAGGTATCTTATAATATTGCTTATACGTTTCTAAAGTCATTATATCATTATATGTTGTTCTCAAAGTATGATAACCACAATCGTAGAACAACACAATATGGTGAAGTGTTACATCATAAACATGGTTGCCACAAGCATATACAATCATATATATATATGAAAATGAATTTCGAAATATTCACCTTTAAGGGATCCTAATGAATATAATTATACTCTTTCTGATAAAACTAACTTTTTGAGTAATACATTAGAATCAACCAATTTTAGGTATAAAAGGGGTGTTTTTTAGACGCATAGAACTTACGTTAGGAATAACTATAAAACTAGCTGTCATACAAATAAAGTGTGTTTTACTTTTTTTTCAGTATACTTTGGCAAATCACTATGCAATGACGGAAACAAGAACAACATTTAAAAATCGTGGAAATTTATTCCAAAAATTCACGCTCTTTTCGTCAATTTTATAGGGCACTTTTATCGTCAAATCATCTTCAGAGACGAGGCACATTTTTGGAGAGACCACAATCCTAATGAGACATAAAAAACACTCTTTGGTGCGGATTACACGCCCAAGGCGTCAACTTTAAATCAGAAACCGGTGGCAACATTACAACTGATTCGTGATTTTGTACTCCTCATGTCATTGCAAATCATTTGCAGGAGAAATGGTTCAAACAAGGCGTCGCAGCATGCCATACAGCGCACAGAAGAATGTAAAAATTATAAGGAGTGATCGTAGAGCATTGAAATTTGGCACCGAGAATTGTATGGACTAAGTTAAGAAAAAAATTAAATGTACATGTATTTTCTGAAACAGAATTAAAAAAAAAAAATTAAAAAAAACGCCTGTTGAGTTTCAATAAAATCGGTTACATATATATATCAGAATTTTTCACTTATCATTCGACAAAAAAACTTTTTTTTCTTAATCTATCATTTCTTTGACTACATCGTCCTATTCCTAGACCTTTTCGGATGACTCAAGCCTTAAGCTGGTGACAAAAGGGAGTGATGAATTGTAAATAAATTGTTGTATGCAATAGTTTTTTTTTTTTTTTTAAATTTTAAGTTTTTATCCTGTTCCGAAAAAACTTCCGAGAACCAATTTTTCTTTAATCCAAACATGGTACTCCCACCTTTTATTTTATTAAATGAATCGCTTGGGGGCTACATTGTTTTTTTCCATGGAAATAGATTTGGCCATATCTTCTTAACGGTTTATGATATCCCCATAATTTCATTTTTAATTACGGAGAAATGCTATATTTTTTAAATATGTTGAAGTTAAATGATATTATCAAGAAAATTATAAATATATGAACCACCGAATTGCCTTGCATGAACTTTACTTTAATTCTTTAAAAATAATATACAATTTTTCTTGAAACTATACGTGCGCATTTGATCTTTAAACATTTCTCTACAAAACTGCATCATGTGATTTTTGAAATTGAGTGGTCGAAAAAAAAAAACATAAAACAATTCTCTAATACGTGTCTAAATTTAAATTATCTGGAGAACTTCTAATGGTCTCATTTTTAAATTTATTAATGTTTCCAACCGTGCAAGGGCTCATATATAAGGAAAATCTTTGGAAAATGGAAGATATGTTTTTTTTTTAGTAAACATTTTCTATGCTATTCAATAACCTGATATAATTCTAGAAAAAAAATCCTTAAAATTTACGTTTCATTGGCTTTAATATATGATTAAAAATTGGTACATTTTACTAACAGTTCTAAAGTTAATAACAGCTTTACTTTAGGTATTTTGCACGAAACTATTATTTTTAAATATGAACTTTACAGTTGTGGGAACAATATTTTAGATGGGGTGTCAAAAGTTTGGTTGCTTTAACCGAAATTCTTTTTTATTAAATGACTTTCTGCTAAAAGAACAAAAAAATTCTATGTGTGCAACCGAAAAATTCGATTAACAATAAATTCGGTTGCTATTACGTTACGTTTTCTTTGTGCAGCTGTATAATTTCTAAAGATTATGCATTGCAACCTTTAATTTAGTGGTTCCATTTATTCCTTTTTTTATAAATTTATGTTTATGATTAACTAGTACCACAAAATTATGAAATATCTGTTCTGTAACCTTTCAAAATGACAGACTTTTTGGTTTTTCTTACTTAAATTAATGAGAAAATCACTGATTGACATTAGATTTAAAAATAATACAATTAAAACATTGATAATATAATAGGTCTGTTCATTTACTTTCCCAGTAAATACTTGCAACGAGAGAATAAAATCAAAATATACAAAATTACTCTCTTAAATTCTCAAAAATAGTAAAAAGTAAATGAACGCTTTTCCAGTAACAAAAAATTTATACACACAATTTTCATATTTTTTCCTTTTAAAATGTATAAATATTCAAATTTTCTTGAATTTTATTTTTTTCACCACAAAAATAAAATTGTAAATAAATAAACAATAACACAAAACATATGAAATATAAGCTGCTAACTATTACGAGTTCAAAATAGAACTTGTAATTGTTTGCAACGAGAGAACACTCTCTAAAATTTATACGCTCTTGTTTTTTTCTCTACTTGCTAGTTTTTTGAGTTAATGAACGTTTTTTCAGTAACAATTGTTACTAACTAGTAACAACTTTTAGTTATTGAACAGAGCTAATTACTATATTTGCACACATTTTCCAATAAAAATCATAAAATGTAAAGCTTCGTCTCCAAGGAGACAAAAAAAGCCAGATTTTTCAACCAAAACCTTAATGTTAAATATGTAATACATAAATGATAAATAGAAAATAATACTGTTCCAAATATAAGGATCAAAATAATAATAAAACCTTTTAACCAAACAACATAATGTCCATCGTTAGGCCATCGCACTCCACCACGCAAATTATTAACGATGGCAAATCCCAAAAGCATTTCATAAAAATGTTTTATATTTTTCAAAAAAGAAAAAAAAAAAAAACTCACACAAAAATATATAACGAAAAACAAAAGTAAAACGAATTCAATTTTAATACAATAAAAAGCATTTAATATTTTATATATTTTTTTTTTATTTATATAAAAAATAGCTGAAAAAAAAATAAAAAATATATGAAAACCATAATTTTATGAAACAGTAGTAAGCAGATAAAGAGAGAAATAAAAATGTGGAAATAAAAAGGGACTTATGGAAAAGTAGCAAAATGAAAAAAAGGGCCGGCCAACTTAAGCCAAAGGTCATAAGTAAATGTATTGTATTGATTACCGAACGGAAGGAAGGAAAGTGTTGTCAGCAATACAATGAAACATTGTAGAAATATATAAAAAAGAAGGTATAAACTAAAATCCCTTAAAGCCAATGTAATAAACAGACTTCCATATAGCAAATAAAAGCATAGCAAATGCTTTATAGGGGTATGCTAGCGAAATATCTTTAAATTTAAGGAACTCATACATATCGTCATATAAAATGCAAAATAACGTAACAAAGAAAATACAAAAAATCTAATGTTTCAATAACTTACACAATATTAGAAACAAGTGTAGTATTCGGCTGTGTGGAATCTTTTGTACCCACCATCAATAAAATACCTATTCTCACAAAAGTTGAGAGAAAAATTTAGGTTCATATTCAACATATTTATGTCAAATTTCATCTTGATATTTATTATTATATGAATGTTCAAAACATTTTCGTAGGGGTCCTTGTAGGGGGACAAAGATACCAAATATACATTATCAACAGAGAGTATTTGTTAATAATATCAGCCAGCTCCATTCGTTTGTGCCTTATCGTGGGCCCTATTTCAACATACAGAAAGATGGATATAGCTAGATTTTCTTAGAATTTCATAAGGACCCAGAATATATATACCTTTGTTGGTCTGCGAAGAATATTTGGATGTGTTGCAAAAGGAATGATAAAAACAATATACCTCCCATCTTTTTGATGGTAAGTAGAAAAAAAGCTAAATCTCAATTTGAAAATGTGTTTATCAGTCTGTTTAAATATTAAATTTTACAAATTAAATTTCACTTTAAAAATGTTTGAAATAATGTTAGGCTATTTTGCATTTTAGGTGACGATATATACATTTATCTTTACCAGGAAATATACTGTAAAGTACATTTTCCTATGATAACAAATACATATCCAATAGAATAGATGCAAAATAAGAATAAATAAATGTTAATATTCAAATGTATACATTTTTTAAAAAAAGTAAATCCCCTTTAAAACATTTCTTCCTGTCACAAAGCGAATAAAAGTATTTTTCAAATGATCAAAAACATTAAATTTTATGTGTATAAAACCTTTAAAAGTAATGTTAGAAATAAATAACCACTTGGGGAATAGCAGCTAAGAGACAAATAAAAAGTGTTGTAACCACATTTAAAACAATATATGTATAGTAATTGACTTTGGAATAGAAGTTTATTGAACTTTAAGGTTATAACAGGACTCTTGTTCAAAATTCAACAAACTGAATTTTGTTAGTTAATTTAATAAAATAAAAATATTTATTGTTAGTTCCTCGAAGTCAATGTAATAAAGAACTTCGAAATATGTAACTTAAACGGAAATCCTTTAAAAGTATATTTAAAGCTAAGTGTTAGTTGGCGAAAACATAGACAGATT
The DNA here is from genome assembly GCA_942486065.2 of Calliphora vomitoria. Lineage (NCBI taxonomy): Eukaryota > Metazoa > Arthropoda > Insecta > Diptera > Calliphoridae > Calliphora > Calliphora vomitoria. Next base: position 106,370,272 of record OW818030.2, on the reverse strand, counting down.
TAAAATGTTTAACGGAAACAACTGCCAAGTGTCTTATTTTACCAAAATTGAGGGGATGTTTTATTTAGAATCTCTCAATCCTTCTTATTTATAACAAAATATTTTTTGAATTCTCAACCGAATTACTATTTATTACGTAGAAGTCAATTATGTGACATGTACAAAAAAAATCAATAAAATTTAAATTTCGTCAAATGGTGTGTTAATTAATAAAAAACAAAGTTAACAGTTTTTTTTTGCAGTTTTTTCGAAGGTTTATCATATTTTGGTCCACATATATATTTCTTAAAACCGATTTTGCTGATCTTCAACACCGCTGTGAAATAACAAACAATCTTGTGTAAATTTTATAAAGATCGTTTGTATATTTTGGTCACAGACAGCCGAACATAGCAAAATGGAATTTCATAAGGACCATGTAGACTCAATAATGTCCACTCATCTCAAACTGGCTGCTCAACATGCTATCCAAACCCCCCGACAAATCAGATGTAATAGAATTTATTCTGCAGATTTTGATCGGCTCTTAAATGAAAAAAAAAAGAGTTCGAAGAGAGTAATAATTTACTCAAATCGAAGCTTAAAAATTATACAAAAAGTTTTAAAAAGCTCTTCGAATTTAGAAAAATGGAATCATTGCATAAATGTTTGGAAAGCCTGGACTGAAACCCCGCAATCGGAAAACTCATTATGGCGAGCCACAAAAAGAGTTAAAATAGCTATCATATGTGAGTCCCCCTTGCGAAATTCAAGTGGTGGTTGGGCAAGAAATAAGATACTAAAAAATGTGTTCTGTTTGTTAATCATTTGAAAGAAGTATTTACACCGAACACATAAAATTAAGCAATTGAGTTGCCACCTGTTGTACCCCATTTTGAAGCAGCCGTACACCCACGTTTTGAGATTCGAGAGATCGAATAGGCTATTGTTGATTTAAACTCCAAATAAGCGCATGGCAATAATGAATAAACAATTTTTCCTCCGGCACTAGCGGGACTAATTAAATATTAATTATTAGATATATGATTTGAAATACTTGTTGTTAGTTCATTGAGTAATGAAGATAAAATAAAAAAAATGAATTATTAGAAGAAAAAAATGTCCATCCGAAAAAAACTTCCTCCATCTTAGTGTCCTACAAAACTCATAGATGAAGATAGTACTTCGTATGAAGATTAACGTGCACACCTGCCTGAGGATAACGGTGCTCTCAACACCATATAGAGGCAATGCGTCTATCAATTGGCAACTTCTCGTACATTTACTACACAGATCCATTCGCAAACACCTAGCTCGAGTGCCTGGACTATCTAATCCCTGCCATCCATAGCTCAGATAGTCTGCAAGATAATAGACAATTGTCAGAAATAAATAGCGCACGCTCTGCTAAAGACCATCAAGCACATGACCAGCGATCTATAACTCCCAAGTAGTTATTGTTAAGGTGTGTCCCTCTTAAGTACACCATTAACAATGATCGAGAGCCAAGCACGCCACCCAAATACAATACATTTCCTAAACCAAGCCAACCAACCTTACTATTAAATGGCTCTATTGAATTCAGCACCTATTAGGATTCGGTTTGCCGTAAACATCAAACATTTTACATTTAACCAATCCTCTACCAGCATTGGGTTTTAAACCACAGCCACCACGTGTTCACCGAAGTGACCTCACCAATAGCCAGTCAGGCACTATATGAGAATCTAGTCATCTGCGACTTTTAATTAATAAACTCTTACCAGGAATGAGGTCCGTGCACCTCGGAACCCCGTTTTCACTCCATATTTACCTTTGAAGCATGATATCAAGGTGCGGAACTTCACCAAGATGTTCAACCATGCTCCAATGGGGTGTCGTCCGAGTACAGTTGAGACCTTTTAGTAGACGGTAAATCAGGATATGTTAATTTCCTTTTATTAATACCGTGTAATTTAACAACACAAATATATGCTTTTACGGCTCTGTCCAAATAATAGGTACATTAAAGTTCAAAACTACATTTGGTGCTTTGCCATTACCTTTAATGTTCATTACACACTTTACACAATATTTGGAACCCACACGCAGAAAAAAATATAGTTGTGCATGTTTACTGTAACCATTTCAACATTTGTGCATGTTTACTGTAACCATTTCAACATTTTTAACTTTATATAGCTTTTCTAAACTTTTTGACTGTTTATTCACCAAAAATGTATTGTAATGAACCACATTTCGTCGTTGCAGCATCTTTTTTGGATGATAACATAATGTTAAAATCAATTTATTTATAGATTGTACATACAAGATTACGAAACGGACACACGAATTTACTTATGACATCCAATATTGCAAAATTAAGGTAGATCGAAGCTACACGTAGGAAAAACTATTTAAAAACCATATTGGTGTTACCAATGCACACCTAATACAAAATCATTAACGATATCTTGGCACCAACATATTTTTCCTTATTTTTTCTGTATACAAGACTCCTAGTTATCAATTTTTATTTAATTAATTTCAACTTGAATTTAATAATTTTATCTAGAATTTACAATAAGTTGAAATTTTATTAGGTTTTTTGTGTGATGGTTGTCATTTTCTAATGTTTTGGCATTTAGTTGTGGTTCAAAAACAAATTTGTTTTTTATAAAATATCTGATTTGAAATTTTAAGGAAATTCTTTATTTGAAGAAGATTTTACGGCCCTCATATATATAAATAATTTAGATTTGCAAAATATTATAAGAATCTCCGAAATTTGTTTTCAGTTTTTAGTGTTATTTTGTAGTGTAATGACAAATAAAAAAAGTTGGTCATTATAACAAACTATAAATTGCTTAGACTCTAAGTTCCTCGATTTAAAATAAACTTATTAAATTGCAAGTTTTGAAGTTTTACATAAATATTTCTCAGGAACCCCATATAATACGTGCAAATAAATATTAATTCACCAAACTTCCTATTTTACAAGCAAAATCTTTACCTTTAAATTTTCAATATTTAAAAGCTATTGAATTTAATATTCATATTACATCCAATAACTTAAAGGATTTTTGGAATACAAAATATTTGGTAACAATAAAAAATGTTGCTCGACCATACAAACATTTATACACATTGCAATACATTCATACAAATATTGACCAATTATAACATGAAAATGCTCTCAACACAAAATGTTGTATAATACTTACTTATTTGAACCTTTTGACCATAAAATTTGCTATTTGCTTATGGTTGTTCTTTGCCTTTTTATTCTAAGGATGTATGTTATTTGTACATATTTTTAGTGTTTGAAATTCTAACTTTTTTTCTCTTTTTGTTTTAACAATGCTGGAATAAGCTACATATTTTTTGTGTGTTCCTTTTTTTTTTTTTGTTAATATTAATGAGCTCATTTATACACCTGACCTAAAAGAATTATTGCCTTATTAAACTTTTATGAGTTTTTGTTTAGGTAAGTAGCCCGGCCTACTTACTTACTTACTTTACGCATACAAGTTACTTTTAATGTGAAAGTTGAGAAATAAGGTTTCATTTGGTTACGTTTTATTGAAAGGGTACAGTATCAGAAGTTCTTATAAAATAGTATATCATTTAATACTTAAAATCTAGGATTTTTTTTTGAGAATTTTTAAAGCCAACAAGTATTAAAACTATCTAGGTATGTCCATCTTTTTTGTGGAAAACATGATTGGGACTTCATGGAACGTCCTAGGAGATCTTTTTCTTGACACATAAATTATATTTGGATTGAAAATGTGTTGCGATCAAAATGAATCATACATTTACGTCCATAGAAAGGTTTGTTATAATTATATCCTACACCACTATAGTGGAATCGCTTTCCGGCCCAAAGACAAGGAGCGGAGCGACTCATAATTGGCCATAGCTCCAAGGAAATTCCGAAAATTAATTTATCGAGCATAAAACTGATAAAAACAAGTAAGAGAGCTATAATCGGCTGTGCCGAATCTTATATACCCTCCAACAAATTATACTTTAAAATAAAAATTTTAAATATTTTTAGGCAAACAAAATTTAATTTTTTTTTTTTTTTTAATTTTTTGCTACTTTTTTTTAAATTATTAGCGATATACATTATGGAAACATTTTTTTTACATTTTATTATTTTTTTTTTTTTTATTAAAAAAATTTTTTTTTTTTTAATTAAAAAAAAAAATTTTAATTTAAAGGGTTTTCCAACAAGAGGAATTTTTTGAGATAAATGATCGTAAATAAGAAAAAACAACATCAGCTAAATGACCACCACGACCACGCTTACAGGACCATATCCTTTTCATGAAATTTTCCATAACCAAATCGCAAAGTGGCTGCCCTATGTCCTCGATAGCCTCACGAATTCTATCTTTGAGATCTTGAATCGACGCGGGGCTGTTGGCGTTCACGTGGCCTCAAAGGAAGAAGTCGCAGAGTGTTAAATCACAAGATCTCGGTGGCCAATTGTGATCATCTCTTCGAGCGATAATAACGAGGACCCAATCAGCAAAGTCACGACGTTGTTGATGATCAGCCGACTTGAGTTCTTGTGTTAACTGAACTTTATAAGCCTTAAGAGTAGGGTATTCAATCGATTAACCGCCAATAGGTTAACCGATTAATTTTGGCCGGTTAACTGTTCGAATAATTTAAAATTGGCGATTTTCAAATAACAAATAAACCGATTAGTTTGTGTCGATTAACCGAAATTTCTTTTTTTTTTGCACTTTATATAGAAATATAGCTTTAAGCACACTAATTGCATGCATTAACTTATGAACATTAACTTTTAGCAATAGTTTTTAGAAGTATAGCACAAAAATTTAAACTAAGGAATTTAGAAATGAATTTTTTTCTAGAATATACTATGATTATCTTTGTCCTAATGAGTCGGAGGACGACTTGATAATAGATGAATCTAGATTATTCATAATCTAAAAAAATACAAAAAGGACTCCAAATATATATATGAGGATTTTATATGAGAAATTGGATATTCTTTATCATGTCATACTTTTGATTTCTCCAACATCTAATCAGTGAAAGAGAACTTTCCAAGCCAAGTTATATTAGAACTAATGAAAAAAAAGATCGTTTAGAAGGAAAACATTTCAATTATATTCTTTTTTAAAAAGCTTTTTTCAGAAAATCTCCCTTAAATGCTAAAAAAACTCACATGTGCATAAAAAAGGTCTCAAATACCATATTTTTGTTTTGCTATTACTTATTTGGTTTTGTTGAATTGTTATGTTTTATTAGTTTTTGATGTTTTTGTTCTTTTTATTAATAAAATTCTTAAATAGGTACAGAAAATTCGTTGCTTTGTTCTCAATTTAAAATTAAAATAGAAATTACTCGGTTAATCGAATAATTCAAAATTAACCGATTAAATCTGAACCCCGATTAATTATTTGCTCGATTAACCGATTAAATCAGAAACCAGATTAATTGAATACCCTAGTTAAGACCCAAGTCTTTATGCAAAATACGGTGTAATGGCGTTTGTGGAATGCCCAATTCCAAAGAACGACGAGGAATAGACAAACCTGGGTTTTCTTCAACAGCAATATTTTCAGTTGTTCTTGAGCAAAGTGCACGGGTTTTATTATTCACATCACTAACTTGTTCCAACAGCTCGAATTTTTCCATCAATTTCTGTATTGCGGTCCGACAAGGTACTTCACGACGACCCAAAAATGCTTTAGTTTTGCGAACTGTAACTGCAAGATTTTCACCATTTTTATTGTGAATTTTAATAATTTCAATGCGTTGTTGACGCATGTATCGTTCCATTTTTAGTAATGGCGTAGTTTCTACTTGTCAAATGTCAAAGAATAAAATCTTCAAAAGTGACAGCTACCGAAATACCGGGTGATTCAAAATAACAACTCTCGTTGGAAAACCCTTTGTTTGTGAAAAATTTTATAATAAAAATTTTTTTTTGGTGAAAAAATATTCGGGGTAAAAATTATTTTTCCCGATTTTGACCAATTGTAGGTCCGACTTACTTTGGCCTTGTATAAGTATGCCGTTGCAAAGGTCTTTGAAATATATATTATTGGATATCCATATTGTATATATTGATGATATAGTAATCTTGCTATAGATCAAAAATTTATGAATAAAATAAAAAATACCCTCCACCGCTCATGGTGAAGGGAAAAAATTCGATAAAAATAAGTCTAATATATAAAGATATAGCGCTATCAAATTTCATGGCGATCGGTTCATAATTAAATTGTTTATTTCAAAAACCAGCCAAGTAACAAATTTTTGATTTTGAATTAATAAAAGAAAACTTCCTAGCAACCTTAAAATTACTTTTAAAAAATTTATATTTTTTCCTATGAAATTTATCCATTTGTTTTATTTGATAAAATAAAACTTTTTTTTTATCTATATTAACATATATTTAAAAAATAATATAAAATTTGCATTTTTCTAGTTCCTAAAACAACCATGACTATAGTAAATTACATACGAAATATTCTAATTGTATTAGGATCTTCAAAAGTAAGACGATAAATGAACTTTTAAAATACTTTAACATCATATTCATATATACATATTTCTTCTTTAATAACTATTCGTCAACACAATATATGCTCGATCTATAGTGCATTCTGCTTCCGGTGTAGGACATTGAAAAATATTCCCATAAAGCTTATCATATTCAGCTTGTAAATCTTTTATTTTTTCACATTTATTGATACCTACAATATTTATGACAAAAAAGAGATTAGGGGTTAGTATTAAATAGGCATAAAACAGTCAAAAGCTGTCACCTTACTTCTTTCTGCACTAAAAACGGATTTATCCGTTTTGCTTCACCATAATAGGGGGCAGTATTTAATTTGTCTGCATTAAACGATACATTTTAATAGAGTAATTATTTGCTCATACTCAGTGTAGGGTAATATATGGTCAGGCATGACCGAGTATACTTTCTTACTTTTTATTATCTAAATTTGTACACGTTAAGGTAGTAATGGAAATATTGTTTAAAGACTCTTAATTCTAGCTTTTAGGTTTTGAAAGAACTTTCAAAATTTCCCTCGTTTGTATATAAGTATACTGCGGTAGTAGAGGTTGTGAAGTACTTTCGTTGTTATTGGTAATGGTAAATATCGATAAAGTGAATGTCTACATCAGTGTGTGCTAAACATAGAAACCTAATAATTCGATTATGTATTCTGTGAGTTTCTAAGGTAATTCTAATTTTGGCTAGTAACCACATATACATACATAAATACATATTTATTTCTGTTTTTCAAATGTAAAGAAATTCCCAGCTTTACATTCATATTACAACTACGCATTATATTTAATTACGTTTCAATATTTTTATTAATAAGTAAGCAGTACATGTTTATTAAGGTGGCCCTTTTTTTGTTTTTTTTTTTTTTTGATTTTTAATGTCTCAAGGTCAAGGATTATTCTCTGTTATCTGAAAATTTGAGCCAAATGGGATAACGTTTAGTGGATGCACATATTATTTAAGATTCGAATTTTTTGTCATAGTTATAATATGTTTTCATTTATTTGATTGATAGATGTTTAAATATAAAATATAAATATTTGTTGACATCGATTTTTAATTATAATTTGATACCAAAACAGAATTATAAACTTGCATCGTACCTTACCAGTTCCAAATTTATTAACACTTAGTACATAGTCACTTAATGGTCATACAAAATATTGTAACTTCTCTATGGTTTGTTTTATATCGAGGTTCAAAGTTAAAATTTTATATAACAATTAATTGTTAAAAAATGCGTGTGTGCCCTTGTTTCAATATATTTTCTTGTGACAATAAGACATTGAAGAAAAAAGTTGTCCCTGAATAACTGACATCTTAATAAAGATATCTTCAGTTTTAAAAAGATTTTCTTCAATTATGTTTTATGTTAATAGAGTTATATCGCACTCGTTCAACAATATTGTATTAAATCAAGAGTGTTCAAAAGAGGCAAAAAATTGTTTTCTTGCTTAAGAAAGTTTTCTTTAACGAAAATTCCGCAATATTAGGAAAATCCATTAATTCTTGTATTCCGCTGCATATCAATTTTATTTGTTCACTAGCTGAACCCGGTCCGCGTTGTTGGCCCTTAGAATCTGTTTTATATTGCATCTCGATCACGGTTTTATTATACAGTGTCGGGCATAGTTGGTGATACAACCTTCAACGTTAATACATGTATTGGCATTCCGACTGATTCCAATGAATTCAAAAATTCAGTAGGACAATTGACGGCTTATTCTTCGTTCATAACTGTGTCAATCGATTTGTGTTTCATTGTTTTGCAAGGCAGTTTCAATTAAATTTTGCGATTGGCCCCTAATGTCAGTTCTGTTTTGACATTTGTGTAGTAAACACATGCGAAATACACGTTAATAAACAGTGTTACGCTACACTGCTCCAGAACGCGGAATATTGCTGACTATTTATTTGACCAATAATCGGAAAAATTAATAGCATTTTCTGTAGGAAGATTACTTTTGCGCCACCTTGTATATAGATGGCATAAGCCATTGATTTTTACACACCCTCAATGAGGACCCACAATATATATACTAATGTGGGTCTGCTACAAATATTTTGATGTGTTGAAAACGTAATGACAAAATCGATACACCCCCCATCTTCCTTAAATTTTGTACATTATTATTTTAATAATGGCACCTAATGTAAAGATAAACATGTCAAAAATATAAATTGATACCATTCGTTCGTTTATTTTAAATGTCAATGTAGATTTTTATTTATATTTTCTATCAATGTCAAATATCCTTCGGCTTAACAGCTATTCCTCTCAGGCGAATTTGTAACTTAAAATTAAAAACTTAAAAATATCACCGGGATATGATTTAATAGCTCCATCATTGATTAAAAACCTAATAAAAGTGGCAATTATTGTGCTTTCTATATTGTTTAATGCGATCTTGAAACTTGGAATTTATCCAAAAAATTGGAAAATTTCTCAAATAATATTGATACCGAAACTGGGTAAAGATTTAACCCTGCCATCTTCTCCCTTGTTTGTCGAAGCTATTCGAGAAAATTTTAAGGAAAAGATCAAACCTTTTTTGAATGATGGAAACATTATCCCAGTACATCAATTTGGTTTCCGTGAACATCATGACACCATTGAACAAGTCAATCGTTTAACTGGAGAAATTAGAAAATCTTTTGAATTATTGTTCTGCCGTCTTTTTAGATGTTGACAAGGTATGACATAAATGTCTAGTACATAAAATCAAATGTCTACTACTACTATGTACTCATATATTGCTGGAGTCTTATCTATCGAATAGACTTTTCAGAGTTAAGTACAATGATTATGTGACGAGAGAATACAAGATTAGAGCTGGCGTTCCACAGGGAAGTGTACTAGGACCTACGTTATATTTGATTAACACCTCTGACTTGCCTACGTGCGATAAATTTACAATTTCTACATTTGCTGGTGATACCGCCATCATTAGCTCACATGAAAACCCACTCATAGCATCTAGTCAACTACAAAATTATCTCGTACGTGTGGAGACATGGTTGAAAAACAGGCGAATTAAGGTGAATGAGCTGAAAAGTAAACATGTTACGTTCGCTCTAAGGAAAGGAAATTGCCCACCTGTCACACTCAACAACGTTAATATACCGATGTTCGATTATGTCACCTACCTTGGTATTCATCTAGATAGACGGCTTACTTGGTGCCGTCACATAGAAACCAAGGGACTTCACATGAATCAAAAAGTCTCTAGCTTTCATTGGTTAATCAGTGATCAATCAAAATTAAGCCTTGAGTATAAAGTCATCCTGTATAAGACCGTTTTAAAACCAATTTGGACATATGGAATTCAATTATGGGGAATAGCTAGCTACACCAGTATCGATCTTATACAGAGGGCCCAATCTAAAATTCTTAGGACCATGACGGGAGCACCATGGTATATAAGAAATGAAAATATCCGCAGGGACTTAGAAGTGCCATTGGTAAAGCAAGAGTTCAAGAAAGTCCGTGAGAAATATATTGTTAAGCTGCAAAACCATCCCAATACGCTTGCAAGAAAACTTGTGCAGATCCAAACCCGATCCAGGCTCCGTAGAGCAGATCTACCACCACGCTAAGATGAGTGCCAGTTTACCATGAAAGCCCTCTTGTTCGAGAGCAATTAGTTTTCTTTTTAAGGTAGGTTCCACTTTTTTTATCACAAATTTTTTTGATGTTGTTTACTTTTACAATTGTTTTGAAAGATCAAACAGCATCAACTAAAATAAGACTAAATATTTATTTTGAATCATTTAAATACTTATTGTTAGGCATATAAAAGGCAGATTCAATAAATTAATAAAGTGTTAAAAAAATCTTTGGGAAAATGGAATATGGCTTTTCTAAAATATCCTTTAACTTGGGAAAATTTTTTAAGGTTTATCCGGTTTTCTAGAAAAAAACTAAATCTACGATTCATTAACTTTAATATTAGATCAAAAATTGTCCAATCCGACTAAAAGTTCTAAAGTTAGTATTAGTTTTATTATAGGTATTTTCTACGCTTTTATTAAAAATATGAACTTTGAATCTACATAAAACCTAAACAAAGCGAATTGTAAAATTCTAGAGGACATTGAATTTTGTATGGCCATAGAGAACATACATGCATATCAAATATTAGCGAATTCAGAAACTTCAACAAATATTTTGTTATCGAAATTTTTTGTTTCGTTTCGCATATCTCAAATCCCAAATGCAAACATTACTTAAAAAGTAATTTTAAACAATTAAAAACTGGGGACCCTGGGGACCCTTTTCATTTTCAAATTAAAATTACGCCATGTTGGTTAATAGGAAGTATAGTATGAAGTTTTATCTAGAATCGTTTAAAAAAAGTTCAAGGCGATCCGACCAATAGTAGTACGGAAACATCTGAAAAGGTGCGCTGGGACATTCAAGAAATTATTAATAAATGCACGAATGAAATTTCGGCTTGTTTTATTGTTTGAATACATCACAAACGTGTTCTTTGGATTTTATTTACTTTTTGGATTATTTCATTGTGCCTTTCCTTGAAAACATAATAAACTTTCCATCCCTTTTTGAATTTTTGTTACCTGCTTTATGTTTGAGCACACTTCAAATGAGTTCTTTGAATTTACCCTTAAACCCATAAAAAATTAATAATGTTATTAAATAAAATTTATTTTTTCTAAAATTCTTTATACATGTATAGTTAATTAATAGAAAGTAATAAAGCAAAGCCAAAAAACTGGCGTTTTCATATAAAATTCCATACTTCGTATAAGGGTAACGGATGACTCACTCATCGGAGGGTTAAGAGTACTTGTTTAAACGATAGAGTTTCACATTTGTCCAAATTATCGTTACTATCGGTACTACAGTGGAATGTGTTCTGATGGAATTAGGGAACTTTTTTATGATACCCGCAGACTTTAAGCACAACACACAACAGGGAAAATTCGTGCTTTAGCCGTACTTTACGTATGTGAAACAATTGTGCACAAACACTACTTACTCCCTTTTTCCTCCCTCCCATAACCTATTCTCCTACTTCCTACACAATGCTTTGCATGAGTAGAGGTCAGCCCCTGAATGCTGGTCCAAGAAGAAAAAAATCTTTGGAACAAACGATGGTAAACATAGCTTGGAAGATTTCGCTTATGTTCTAGAGGCTGGTTAATATTTCCATACACAATGCCCTTAATCCAATCATTGTGTTCCAAAGATACACAATTTTCATATATACAAAATATTTTAATTTTATTTCTGATTTCTTTCTTATAAATAAAACTAAACAAAAGCAGCTGATTCATCAAATGCACAATAAATTCAAGTTTGCGAGTCTGAATGGTAGCACAAACTTATCAGGGTTTTATGAGGTTGCTAATTCTTCATAGAAAAATGTTAAAATAAGGTCCACCCTAATGTTTCTGTTCCTTTATTTTGGTCACAAGAAATCCTCACTTCTACGATTTCATTTAAAAAACACAAACACGTGCAATTATTACAGCCAGTCTGGGCATCATACATTGCATACTAAATATATACTTTTCTCACATAGAGTTTGCTCGTTTTGTTTTTATATTATTTGTTGTTGTTTTCTGAGGATTTACAAGAAAGTTTTTATAATTATAAATAAAAAAAAAAAAAAATACCTTTATTGTTAAACATACATTTCTTGTTCATTTATTTCAATTCTTAGGGTTTCTTTTATGTTGCTAACTATAATAGCCTAGAAATGTATTGCTTTGATTTCTATAAATTTGAAACTTTTTCGGTTTGCGCTTGAACAATTTTCAATGCTAAGCTATTAATTTTGTTATTTTTTTTTTTTTTTTTGTTGCTAAGTTTTTCTTATACATATATCTTCAGGTATTGATTATATAAATGTGTATAAATATTCATGTTTAAATTACAATGTTGCTTTTGTAAATATTTTATATTTTATAAGTGTTTTGTATACAGGGTCATTGTTTTATAACCTTCATTAGCAATGATGAGGGTTAAGAAATGATGCCCGTTCATTTGTAAATACTCATCTGGAACACCTAGAAATTTTTTGAAGCAATAAATTTTAGTTACGTTTTTCGGAGTGTGGTAGGAATATTTTCGTTTCTTTTAATAGTTTACAGGTCTTTAATATGAAAGAAGTAGGAAAATTAGAAAATAACAAAAAACAAGAGTTAGAGAATTGTTTAGTTAAAAAGTTCTTTAAAAAATCAATTGCATTTAAGATAAACAAGTAGTAAACCAATATAATATGGCCAGCAATTTTTGTGCATTTTCAAAACATTTACGAAATTTAGTTAAAACTTTTTTTGCAAAATATTTTATGTTGATATAAAAGTGAAATTTTGTAATTAGCCAATTTAAATGTTTATATAAGAATTTTACAGATGTTGTATCTTCCGACAGTTAAGTCCAGCAATAGAGCACGACTCTTCAAAGAATTCAAAGAAGTTTATTATTCGAAAATGTATGTTTTGCGTCTGATATTCGGAGAATTTTTTAAGTTTGGCTATTATACCGCATAAACATAGTTTCTTTAAAAATGAAACTTTTGAATAGGATGGGCATTAGAAAGTTTAGAAATTTTATGCACATTTTAAAAACGTCAAATTAAAAATCTTATTTCTCCATTTTATTGTGGTGATAGATAAAATTTATATTAATAGTTATATGACTTTAAAATGTGGAATTTTTTAAAATGTTTAGTTATTATTTTGAAACATTTGTACTGTATAAATTTATTCAAGGTATTGGACCATTTCCCATCATTCTGGCAACATATGGATTGCGAGCCAAAAATCTGCTCATCTTTTGAAGCCAAGCATATCCCAGAAAGACTGTTCTGCATCGATCAAAACCTATTGTAGTCGGACGGGCACGGTCTCGAATATAAAGGAGGTGAGGCAAAACTTCCCAATCACTTCATTCTAAATAATTTTTAACAGGTATTGCAATATGTGGTCGACTGTTGTCATGATGAAATAATACGGTTTCATATCTGGCCGGATATTCAGGATGTTTTTTGGCCAATGTTCGCTTCAAATGAATCAGTTGCTTTCGGTAATGGTTTCCTGTGATTGTCTGGCCAATTTTCAGCAGCTTATAATAGGTAGGACCCTTTTGCTTTAACCAAATAAAGAGGGTTATTTGGCACTACTCGGCTGGTTGGCTGGGCTTCATATACGATCCTTTACTCTTCGGGTTATCATTTTTCATCGCAAGTAGTGATTTGATGCAAAAATGATTTTCTTTTATAGCTTTGAAGCAGCATTGAAGACATACAAAATCGTCTTTCAAGGTCTTTTAGCTTCAATTCGTATGGTACACTATTTCTCTGCTTTTGGATGTATCCTACTGCTCCCAATTTTGCAAAATCTTGTTTTTAAAAAAATGTTCATGAATTAATGCCTCCAATTCTTGGTCTTTAAACTTTTTTGTCTGGCCTGGGTGATCTTTTTCATTCATGCTAAATCACCACTTCTGAACCGCACAAACCATCTATCGCACATTAAAACCGATGGAATACATTCATATTAACTTATGGTGAACAATTGGTGTGCTTCAGCGGCACTTTTTTCAAATTAAAGCTGAGTTTTTTACACTATAATGTTCAATAACTAAATAAGTGAGCATAAATGATAGATATGTACACTTAAAAATGACATATAAGTTATTAAAAACAAAAAAAAAACGTTCAAAACATACGCCATCTATTGTATGCCATATTTGAGTCAAACACCCAATATGATTTTTTTTATTTCCGGTTCATCGGTAGGTACTTATTTCAAATCACAAATTAGTGTGAAGTGAAAGCTTTCAGTTTGTCTGATACCAAAATCCTATGGGCGTTCTAATTTTGTATAACCTCAAAACATATTCTTAAATATTTCACATACATAATATTTCAAATTTAAATATTTCGAATTTAAAGGTATTGATTGAAACATCATGAATAGTAAGTTTTGAACGATTGTAACTTTTTAGCCGACATCGAAATTTACTTAATTGCAAATTACATATATGTTGTGTTTTCCAAAATACTGTTATATTTTCAACTTTAAACCAACATAATTTTAGCGCGCCATGAGAACAATTATACAGGTCAACAAATAAAGAAATTAATATTAGTTTTAGGTGTATATTGGTAACACCAATAATATTGGCTGTCATAAGTAAATTTGTGTGCCCATTTCCTAATTTTATATGTACATTCCTATAAACAAAATGATTTTAACATAATGTCTTCAACGCGAAAAAGTTCACAATGACCGAAATGTGTTTTGTTACATTTAACAGACTTAGCAAGCATTACGGATTTAAAATACTTTAAGATGGAGATTAAATAAACCCAAATATCTCTTTAACTAAAAGAGATAACCTACACGTGTAAGCATATTTTTTGTAGATCTTCTCAAGGTCTATCTATATTTTAAATTACAGCTCATTTGGATCATAAATGGATTTTTGGCGATTTTTTTTGTAAAATGTGAGACACGAGGTGACCAACTTTGAGGGGCCACGCACTTTCCCCCATTATCCCTAGGAAGCTGAACAACTGAAAATCAAACCGAAAACACCTCAGCTCCAACCATATGAAATTTCTTAACAATGTATTTACTAGTTTGCGAGATACCGAATTATTTCCAAAAAAATCTTTTCTAAACCTCTGTTCAACAATCCAAAACAAAATTACGCACATTCTTATTATCTTTATGTATGCAGCGTAAATAAACAAACTTTTTTCACTTGTTTGCTTTTCATTTTTGAACAGTTGTGCAAAATAAAGTTGATGCTCTTCATTTGTGAACAATTTACAAAAATTTTACTTCTCAAAAATGCTCATGTGTATGAAAAAAAGTTCCTATTATTTTCTCATTTCTGAGTGAAAATAAAAAAACAATACAAATCCTATCATACATGAATGAATAAAGCAAAAGCATTTGCTGTCTCTTCATACATGAAGTGAACATAACACAACAAAAATTAAAATTGTCTTTTCATGAACATGAGTGACAAATGAATGAATATTTGGTACTCTGGATAAAACATTCTTCTGCCTTTCTCTGAAAAAAGTTTTGAGGTTTGAGTACAGAAAAACTAAACGCTGGTACTTTTGGTAGCCCATAAATAAGACTTTTAATGAAAAACAACGATATCATACATTCAATGAATTATTTTAAAGCAGCGACTTGGAAATCTTTTGTTGTTGTTCTGAAAATTTTCTTAAGAAATCAGAAGGCTGAAAATTACAAGGAATTAAATTTTTGGATTTAATGAGAGCATAAAAGTACACTACACGCAGAGAAAATATATAGTTGTACATTTCTCAAAAACTATATATTGAAAAAATATAAGAAAAATAGTTTTAGTTTTGGCGGAACCAAAATCGTAGTAGACCTGTGTTATTAACGTGAACAGTTTTATAATATAATAGTGTAATATAATAGTAACAGAGAGACTAGACTTAATTGTCAAAAACCTAAGTCTGTTGCCGAAACCTAACTCTCGCAACAATAAAACACATGTTATTCAATGTATTTTGTTGTTGTATCTGACATATGATTTGTATTGTTTTTTTTTTACAAAAAGGTGTGTCTCGCTTTCATTTATAATTCTCTATTCATTGAAAGTAATTTTTGTACCCTTCATCATGAGTGGCAAGAAACCCGGATCGGTTTCTATTTAAAATTGAGAAAATCGGCCAGAAATTGCTAAAATATAAGGAAACACCGGGACAACGATTTTTGGCTTATTTTTGATTTTTATCTAGATAGTCATTAATATAGACAATATGGATATATAATGATAGACATTTCAAAGTCCATTGCTAGAATAACAAAATCAAGGCTATTGTAGTTTGGACCTACAATGTGTCAAAATCGGAAAAAAAATAGTTTTTTCATAAATTTTTTTACTAATAAATTCAAAATAATTTGGAAAAAAATTTAAAAAATTTGGAATTTTTTTTTTTAAATTTTGAAAAACAAATTTGAAAATGTTTTTTTTTTAATTTTGTTAAAATATTTAAAATTTGTATTTTAAAGTATAATTTGGTGAAGGGTATATAAGTTTTGGCACATCTGAATATGGCTCTCTTACTTGTTAATAACAATTTTAGTCAATTTCTCCTAAACGTCGTATATACTTTTGTGAGCTTACAACCTATATTACGATATGTTACAAACGAATGGCAAAATTAATAAATCCCATTTTTTTGTGGTGGGTATAAAAAAAATAAATCTAAACAAATTAAAGAATTCACCAAAAAGTAATCCAATTTTTTTTTCAAATTAAATTTCGCACTTTTTTATGAGAAATATTTTGGGTGATTTTTTTATAGTTTTTTTATTGGCTAATTTTTATTAAGTAATTTTAACTACAGATAGTTTTTATGCATAAAAATACAATTTAATGCAACTGAATATTATGAAGAAAAAAATTCTATTTTTTTTTTTTAATTTTAGTTTTTATATTTTGTAATACTGCACAATGTATTTAAACTAGATTTATGTTTAATACTATTGAAATTTATGGTGTCATAATGCTTTACTTACAATTTATTGGCTTTAAATCACAATATATTTTAAACTAAAAATATCAGGTGGAAAATTTACTAAACTTTAAAAAAACCAAGCCACCTTAAATACATTCCATTGCTAAATTACACCAAAATAACTTTAACATAATGACAAAATTTGTGTATTTTATATAAGATTATCCACTCCTTCGTTTTTAGTACTGTGTAAAATTAAACACTCTCATGAATCTTAATAGAATGACAATTTCCAAAGGACGTAAAAACTTGGCCTTGAAAATTATTTACACATTTTCTTTTATTACTATACTTATACTTAATAATTTCTGCAAAACTTTTTCCAAAATCATGATAAGCTAGCTAGACTGCTGTATTGTTGTCAAGTATTAACGAAAAAAAAAACAATATTCAAATATACCATATTTGTTTTGACCTTAAAGGTCAATGTCATCGTTTTCTAAGTTTACTTATATATTTTTTTGTCACTATTTGTCATAGGGTGTTATTTAAAAGTTTTGCATTTATTTGTGGTATTATTTTTTTAAGCCATAAAATCTGCTGCTGGCAATATTTTCTAAAAGTTTGTAGACTTTGTATAACTATGTTCATTTTTACACAGGGGAGACAAACAAATGATGAGATGTAAAAGACAAGGTGGTTTAATTATGAAAGTTGGTAGTTAGATTATTTTGCTGAAGGTGTCTATTAAATAAAATTTGTGTAATTTATTGTAAGGTTTTGATTTTACTCTTGTACCTATACAAATATAGCTATAATTGAATAAGAGTTTAAATATGGTATGTTTAGAATTTATACTCACTTTATGATTTAAGACTTGTTTTATCTGTAATGAAAAAGAAAGGAATTATTAGTTTTAAGATGTAAGTATGTATTTGAAGCAAGTATAACAGTAACAGTTTTATTACTTCAGGAAATTGGAGAGAAATTGATAAGAAATATTGTACTTTTATATATACATATGATATACATAATATCATATCACATACTGAAAATTGTTTAAAAAAAAAACAATATCATAAAGATAAAGAATTCCCATAAATTGTATCACTAACAATATCATTAAATTATAATAACCCCTAAACTAGGCTATAGTTTTAGCTTCTTTAAGTTGTAGTCTATGAGAGCGTATGAGTTATCCGCACATCACTCATACGCAGCCACATACTTAGCACTTAGTACAGTTATTAATGGCTGGCAATGTATAAATTAAAAACTAGGAGCAGAAGACAAGGAATATACAAAAATGAAAAACACATCCTTGTGCAGATTATTTATAACGCAATTTATGCTCGATAAGGCGCCAATGTAATAAAAATGAATTATATTTTCAGTAAAAATTCAAACATTTGCAAATACATACACATATAAGCGATAACAAGTTATACATACATTTAAACATAGAAAATATGTAGGAATATATGTATGTACATGATAAACATGTCTATGTCTTTAGTATACATATTAACAATCATATGAATTGTGAATTGTTTCAAATATGTATTTGTATGTATGTTTTTTTTTTTGTGTATAAATGTTTGCGCTAGAATATTCTCTGTTTGTGTTTAAGGATGTTAGGAATATAGAAAAGAAAAAAACAGTAGCTTTAGATATCTGTGTAACGTAATGGTGCTAGAAATAAAAATTAAATTCACTTTTATTTTTATACGCACGTGATTCAAATTGATGATAGAAAATAATAAATACTATGAATACTTGTATACCAACATTTTCATATATAATATAATTTTGTGAATGTCTATGTGGGTTTTTTTAGACTAAATTAGGGTGATATTTAGTTGTTGGTTGGTGTAGAAAAAACAGTTTTATAAAAAACTGCTCATGCTACTATTTGGAGTACTTGAATAATAAATTGAACAGAGTAAAACTTTTTGTATTAATTATATCAGAAAACATCACAGTTTTCTTAGTTAAATAAAGATGTTAGTTTTAGTTAGTCGGTCTGCAATGAAACATGTATTGTAAAGTACTTCCTCTAAATTCATTATATGATGCTTTCCAGGAGCACAAGTAGTACTCAGTAGATTGAAGGTATATTATTTGTTTCGCCGCTATTGAGTTCCCCCCTAATACCAACATTTATATTTTATTTTGTTATAATATTTATTCGCATAAATACATATGTGTTTTATATACAGTGTTGGTCAAAACACAACGGACAAAAATTGCTACTATACCATTTCTACATATTTTTGTTTTACAAACTTTTGATAAATTTAAAAATGAGAAATTATGACAATAAATTACATGTTCTTAATAAGCAAGCGAAAAAACATATTGAACAAAAATGTATGAAAAAGAAAATAAGAAATTGGCATTACAATTGTTTAATTGAATATCACTCCTAATTTCACGTTTACCTAATATCAAGAACGACTGCATTGATTACATAGGTCTAAACTAATTTTGGTGCCGTCAAAACTAAAACTGATTTTAAGTACAGTGCAAGCTCGGTATTCGCGACGGCTTTTTTTAACATTGCAGGTTCTATAACTTATAGCGACAGTTTACGAAAAACAGATTCTATTTTCGCGACTTTTAGCTGTTTGTTTTAAATTTTATTACAATGTCTATAACCAAAAAAGGGAAATCCCCATTTTATGGTATTTTAACCTTTTTGGTTGATTTTCATCTTCAATTTCAACATATTTTAAAGCTAGCGATTTCTCAAAAATTTGAAATTTTAATAAATTTAGAAGTGGAGATTCTGTAAATTCAATATGGGTGGATTACAAATTACATAAATCTATCGCATTATTAAGCAAGAAAATTCAATAAAAAAGTTGATACGTACAACAGAAAGTGGCCCTGGCCTTAAAGAAACCTAAGTACCCAAGAATGGAAAAAAAGCTTTATAAGTGGTTTCTAAAACAAAGAAAAAAGAAATGTTCTAATATCAGCAGCGATTTTACGAACAAAAGCCAGTCATTTGTTTTCAAAAATTTAATGCCAGTGAAGGGCGGTTGAACAAATTTAAGCGTCGGCATGGAAAATTTTTTAAAATTACGGACGAGAATTTGTCTTCGAAACCTCAACTTATTGAACCATTTGTGAAAGAGTTTAAGGATTATGTTGATGAACATGGGTTGACTCTTCACCAAATCTACAATGCCGACGAAACTGGTTCATATTATAGGATGCTTCCAAATCACACTCTTGTCACATGTAATGAGAAAACAGAAGAAAAATATGTAAAGAACGATTTATTTTTTGCCCTGTTCAAATGCGAATGGCACAGCAATTAAAATTGTTGGTTGTTGGAAAGTCGAAAAACCCACTGCGCCTGTTAAACGGACACGGACAAGTAGGAAGAGAAAAAAACAAACAGAAATAAAAAACACGACCTGATGGTTTGTGGTCTAAATAGGAACTGATTTATTTTCACAAATATTTTTCTTAAGTACTAATTATAAAATTCTTACAACTAAACTATACTAAACACATGTTGGAAATGTGTTTGTCTAAAACTATTTATATATTGTATTTACCCACACATAACCTCAGTGTGAGGGAAAATACTTATGATCTTATATTTTACATACACACCTTGCTATCTGCTTGTGTGTGTATGTCAAAGATCGACCATTCTATGAAAATTAAAAGACCAGAGAAAAAAGTACAGTTTCACTAAACTGAACATTCTGCCGGCCTTGAAAGATCATACTCTTTCAAAAATAAGTACAAACATATTTAAATAACTACCCTACAAAAGAAGGTAAACAACATATGCAGCTAGCGGTTGGTTGACACGTTCTGCACAGGACAGTGTTTGATATTGTGATGAATGGTGACAAGTAATGACATCTTTTGGCACCTTTATATAATAGTACAATTGAGTAGATTGGCTTGTTCTACTTTGTATGTTGATATATTTCTAAAGGTTACCCTCTCGTATTAATCCATATGAGAAGATTGGTTTGTTCTTCTATGTATGTGATTATCAGCAAATTGCAAAGGTTGCCTTTCATCTCAATCCATCTGAGAAGATTGGTTTGTTCTTCCGTGTATGCGATTAAAATTCAGCAACTCCTTCTTGCCTTTAAATAGAATGACTTGCAGATATTTACATGGTTAGGTCATTGTATGCGTTTACCTTTGCATTTTACAATGTTGCCTAGGTTTATTGGCTTAAGCTTCTTCACCAACGATCAATGCATACTCGTTCCTGGATTTCGGCAACACTTCTTCAACTGGTCACATGTTTTGCACCTTCGATGAGGGTCTCTGACTACTTTTATAACTATTTATTTTACGAATACTGTAACATATTTGTGGTTTCTAAATACTTTTATATAATGTAATATTTTTATATGATAAGCAAGGATTTTAAATATATTTGTACATATTAATTCGTTTTTTATTTATTATTATTGCATTTTTTTAATATTATTACAATTTTCATATAATTACTATAATTTTTTTATTTGTTATAATTTTTTATTTTTTATTTTTTTTATTTGTTATTTAAATTTCATTTTTTTTTTTTTCATTTTCATTTATTTTTATATTATTTTTATGTTTATAAAAACATATTTTTTTTTTTTATTTTTTGTTAGTTATAGATGGATTGTCCATCCTATTATCTTTTGCAGAATTGGATCATTTTCGATATAATTAGTGGGAAAAGGACGAACATTGTGGATTGACTTTTCAGTTTCCCCATTGCTTGTCCTTACGTCCACCATTCTGCATAATCCATCCGAACCCAATATAGTTCGGATGACCCTCCCCACCTCTAGCAAATGAGAGGAGTGTTTTCATCTTTTAGCAAAAATGATTCTTCTATAAGAAGGTGTTCTGGCGTTAGAACATCAAAATCATTCGGATTATCGGACAGAATTTTATTTATTTTTCTTTTCGTTAGCGTTATTTAATTGTTCTTTATTTAGGACACATATTATGCTCTTAACCTTTATCCCACATTTTAGGGAGGCCTTTATTAGAACATCTTGGTTATATGTGACCTTATCTTTTTGAGGGTTTTCTTCTTGAAGGATTTACCACGTTTTGGCTTGCCTTCAAAGACTTTTTCCCTTTTTTTTTTCTCGAAGGATTTACCACGTTTTGGTTTGCCTTCAAAGATATATTTTTGAGGGTTTTCTTCTTGAAGGATTTACCACCTTTTGGCTTGCCTTCAAAGACTTTTTCCCTTTTTTTCTCGAAGGATTTACCACGTTTTGGTTTGCCTTCAAAGACTTTTGACATGAACCTAGAGGATTTACCAGTCTATTATCACCCTTTGTGATATATTGGTGTGCCTCCAAAGTCTTCGTCTTACTTCTAGAGGATTTATTATTCCTTAATACGCCCTTGCGATATCATGGATTGCCTCTAGAAATACTGAATTTTGTAAAAAAATTAAATTTGACAATCTACTTATGGACGGTCTTTTCATTAATTTTACTTTAAAAATATATAATAACGCTAAGTTACTATAATAACTCTAAGTTACTATCATAACGCTAAAGTTACTATCATCCTTTGATAGTAACTTTGAAAATTGTCTATTGCCCTCTCCAATCAATTTTGCTTTTTTGAAAATATTAAAAAAACTTATATATTATTTATTTCAACATGCTGCTCTTTTTTGCAGTATATCAAAAATATAATTTAGATGTTTTCTTCAAAATGGGAGTATAAAAGAGTTTCCTATATTTTTTATTCTGTAACCCCCTATTTTTCCAATATCTCGCTACATCGTAATAATTACTATAATTTTTATAATAACCAAAAATAATAAATGTGTTACCCACTGGTGATCAGCGATCGACCGAAGGTGTATGTTAGATCAACCAGTGAGTGTTTCAAATTCCTTACCACTGGTGGGGGGAATTTGAAATTTCACTGGTATCACGTCGGGATCACCAAAATGTTAACGGACACGGACAAGTAGGAAGAGAAAAAACAAACAGAAATAAAAAACACGACCTGATGGTTTGTGGTCTAAATAGGAACTGATTTATTTTCACAAATATTTTTCTTAAGTACTAATTATAAAATTCTTACAACTAAACTATACTAAACACATGTTGGAAATGTGTTTGTCTAAAACTATTTATATATTGTATTTACCCACACATAACCTCAGTGTGAGGGAAAATACTTATGATCTTATATTTTACATACACACCTTGCTATCTGCTTGTGTGTGTATGTCAAAGATCGACCATTCTATGAAAATTAAAAGACCAGAGAAAAAAGTACAGTTTCACTAAACTGAACAGCGCCTTTAAAGGCTTCTTCAATAATCCTGTAATATACAACTCCAGTAAGAACGCCTGGATGACATCATTTATATTCAAGGACTGTTACTAACGTAAGTTAATTTTCACCAATTAGTAAAATTAAGTTGTTCATAAGAAAACATTTTTTAGGTCCGAGAATTTTTGACTTCAAAAGGTCTGCCTCAAAAAGCTGTTTTACTTTTAGATAATGCGACGTATCACCCAGTTGAGGAACTAAAAAGTGATGACGGTTTAATTATAGCAATGAATCTACCACCTTATTGCACTGCGCTTATTCAACCGTTAGATCAAAACGTTATCAACTTGGTCAAATTATTTACAAAATATAATTCAGGAAGAAAACGATGATCTTTCTATATTTGGTACACTTGTAGCTCAAATTGATACCGAATATCTTTTCACAAATTCTGACATAAAAAACTGGATTCAAGAAAAATTTCATGTGGAAAGTAATGAGGAGCAAATGGAGGAGCATACAATAAGCTTTGGAAAATTATAAGCCGACAACAGCACTATATGAACTACTTGATTCAGATGTTGTTTTTTAAATGATTTGCCAAAGAAGCTACTCAAAATCTCCGATTTCCTTAAAAATGTTTAATATGTAATATGTATATCAATAAAGAGGATTCTTATTTTAAAAATTACATACATTTTTTCAATAAAATAGCTCTGTTCAATAACTAATAGTTGTTACTAGTTAGTAACAATTGTTACTGGAAAAGCGTTCATTAACTCAAAAAACTTGTAAGTAGAGAAAAAATCAAGAGCGTATACATTTTAGAGAGTGTTCTCTCGTTGCAAACTATTACAAGTTCTATTTTGAACTCGTAATAATTAGCAGCTTATATTTCATATGTTTTGTGTTATTGTTTATTTATTTACAATATTATTTTTGTGGTGAAAAAATTTAAAAATAATAATTTTCAATAAAATTTAAGAAAGTGTGAGTATTTATACATTTTAAAGGAATAAAATAAGAAAATTGTGTATATAAACTTAGAATACACAGTTGGGACCAATTGTTACTGGAAAACTGTTCATTTACTTTTTACTATTTTTGAGAATTTAAGAGAGTAATTTTGTAAATTTTGATTTTATTCTCTCGTTGCAAGTATTTACTGGGAAAGTAAATGAACAGACCTAATGTTGGGTTCTGAAAGTTCTGGTTTTAATTAGTCACGAATACCGAGCTTGCACTGTATATTGGATCTGCAATTTTTGAAAAATTGCGGGGTAAATAATCGAAAATTTATTATTAATTTATAGATAGAACTCTTCTTTTTTTAGATCTTCTACTATGAAGATCCTTAGGGCACTTCTATGTGCTACTCCAACAGTTATCTGCCATCTTATGTTTATCCTAGCGCCCTTGGTATCTTTCTTCCAGCTCTTTTAAAATTTGATAGAAATGTTATCCTTGTTCTTCGCTATACGATCTAAATGACAGTGCAGATTAATAACTGGTCTATAACTAATTCCTCGTAATTTTCATCTCTCTTATTTCATAAGACATTTTTCACAAAGTCAACAAATCATTCATTGAATATATGCAATCGTTGTCTTTCATTAAATGTCTTATTTGTGGGCCATTAAAAATTTTCTTGAAAGAAAGGCAAAACATGGGCCAGTTTTATCTAACTGCTTTATAAGTCCCAATTTGATGGGTAGTGGTGACAACATGTTCTTATCTCTGGAAACCAAAGACGGGTTTATAACATTTTGTTTCCAACCGTCATGCTTTCGCAGAGGCCAGTCTTTCCTTTTTATTAATACCATGTAGTTAAACAACACAAAAATAGCATTTATCAATGTGTTTTTTTTTTTCTGTACTTCCAGTGATTACGTTTACATCTTTGCCACTGCCTTAAATGTCCAGTACATACTTTACACGCAATATTTGTCCAGGCCAGCCAAAAAAAGTTTGAAAACCAAGAATTGGAGTCATTACTCCATGAAAATTGTTGTCAAATTCAAAGAGAGCTTGAAAAATTATTAGGAACTATTCAAGTAGACATTTTAAAGCATTTGCGTGCAGTACACAGTGGGGCAGAATAAAATTTTTTTGGAAATAATTTTGGCATTTCTAAACGGAGCGGGCGTAGCTAAGGAGTTTTCGAGTTTTAGTTATTAAGATAATACCAATAATACTGAAGGGAACCACAAATGTTCCAGGGGCGGCGCTATGGTGGCTCAAAGTATGGTAACTTCGACATATAGCATTTTTTAACACGTGTCATTTATTTTTCATCCGATTTTAAAGATTTTTATATTTTTGTAATGCGCTCGGCTAGGTCCTAAAAAAACATGCTTGCTATTTATCTCTTATAATTTCCGAGTTATAGACATTTTAAAATTTAAATTTGAAAATTTTACCATATCTTGGTCCGCTTTTTTAAATAATATAGGCCGTATTTTTGGACCGAATAGTTGAAGGGCGGAGTTTAAAAGTGGCATATTTTTGAAATTTTTTTTGTAAGACCAAAAATTAACTTATCTAAACAAAAAAAATAGTTCAGAATTAATGTGGATCAAATTGTTCCCAGTATTTGCAATCCTATTAAGATTTTGACACAAATTTTAGTTTTAGAGACTCAATTAATATGTAATAAAATCTTTATTTATCAATAAAACTCAATGAAATTTTCAACGTTTTTTAAATTTGTCATTCTAAATAACAAGGTGTAAAAAATTTGCCAAAAGGTCAAAAAATTCCCAAAAATGGTATTTTTTTTTAAATTATGCCATACATAAAGGTTTCCAAAGCTGCTTTCCGTTTTCTGATCCCAGTTTTGAGATTTAAGAAGATGTGACCCAAAGTTGATATTTTGATAAAAAATAGGTCAAATGCCGAAGGGCGTAGGGGCGACATATTCGAAAAATTGGACATGTTTTTTATACCAGAAAGTTTTCCGTAAAGATACCTTACAATAGCGTCGCCCCTAGAACATTTGTAGGACCCATTTCAATAACGTAAACTACTTGGCTATGCTCACGTCAAATTTTATCCTAATCGGACCAGCCGTTTAGAAATGCCAGATTTATTTCCAAAAAATCTTGATTCTGTCCCACTGTGCAGCAGGATACGAATTGGAGCCGAGAGACCTTCAAAGACGATGTTGCATGTCCGAAATGTTTGGGAATTTTTGTCTCACCCGCCTTCTTGTCCAGAACTTGTCGACTACTGTTTGTTTCCAACGATGAAGAACACCTTCTCTGAGATACGCTTCACTACAGAACAGAGTATCCGAAATTGGCTTGATTCTTGAGCTAGATAGATGAGCAGTTCTTTTGTCGTGGAATTCATATGTTGCTAAATGGGAAAACGTCATAGCTAACAATACTTTGAATAATTTTACAATCCCGCATTTTTAATTTATACACCCAATAATACGAAGGATGTATGTTTTTTTTTAGACTGTATTTGATGTTTCTAATGAAAATAAAGAATTTTCATTGGAATTTAAACGGAAGTAATAACGCGAATTTTCTCCAATATGTTTTTATCAATACTGTATATACATATAAAATAACAAATGTATCCGAAATACATGTTTGCAACATAAACACATAGTTATGCAACATGACAACCAGTGTGGGTAATGGTCATTAACACATTTTAAGTATAAATATCAGTCATAACATAAACGTCGACAACGTGAACATGAATTAGTATTTTATTTCATTTAATTTTTATTATATTTATATGGTCATGTAATCACATACCTACATACACTCACATATGTATAGCTGTATGTAATACATTTTATTTATAAATTATGCAAAATTTTCAAATTCCATTAATTTCAAAATGTAAATTTTATGGTTATTAATTTATTATTATTTTTTTTTTCATATTTTTTAGATTTTTGTGTTAATTTCAATATATTTAGAAAATTTTTAAATAACTGTAGCATTATTGTATTACATTGTTATTGTTTATAAAAGTAATACATATATTTTTGAGGTCTCATAATTGTAGTTAGTGAAAAATCATATTTAAATTAAGTTAGACATTTTTAGTGAATTGTGTCATGGCTCATTTGTGAGAGTTTAATGTATTTTAAAGTGTTAGAAAAAATCTTTATACAAAAAACTAAAATTTAATTAAATTTCGAATTTTTATGAAAAACCGTAATTGGTTCTAACTGCCATATAATATCTACTTATGAAAATCATTCACGAAAATAAATTATTGAAATTTTAAAAGAAAAAACTTTTTGCTCATTTATTTCAGTGATGGGTGTTAGATGAGCGGACTTGACCGACCATACATTCTTATTTGGATTGTTTTTATAAATTATGTAGACGTGAGGAGAGAAATTTTGGGAAGATGCCCTCTAGCCCCCATGAAAACAACGATCCTATACAAATACAGATCAAGACAAAAGCACTTCAGAACTAAATGTGTTAAATTTCATTAAGATACCACTAATGGTTCTCAATCTATTGAATTATTTACAAAATAAAATGTTTCTAAACCACAGAGTAGTGTATTATAAAAATCTTCAACGCTGACATTTATTACAGGTTTTTTGTTAGCTTATATTTGATTATGAATTCCTTTATTTCATATTATATTTTTATGACACATTATTAATTTAATAAAATTGTCTAGGGCAAATACATGATAATTTAGATAAATTTGTTGTTAATCCTTTTTCAGTCAAGCTTATATTAACTTTCAAATGAATTTCAAATAAATCATGTGCAGTAATTTTTTTATATACATTATACATTTTCTTGGCAAATATTAACTATTATATACATATGTATGTAGAATGTTCATGCAATATATGTATATACTTATGCCTATATGCACATATATATATATCTGCTTTACACAACTAATATTTATATAAACACAAATCATGTGGTATATGACAAAAATCAAATTTAATTTGTTCATAGTTGTGGTTTTACGGTGGTTAAATAATCAATTGCTTTGTGTAAATATTAATATATATGTGTTTTGATTTTAGTTTTTCTTTTTTTACAGAAAAAGTAAGCAAATTAATTTAATGCTCGTGCATGTTGTGTCATATGGGCATTTCCACGATACCGAACGTGACTTTGATATGAAAAATAATAAAAAAATCTGAAAATTGTTTTCTTTTTTAATGTTTAGATAACATATTTGTAGTACTATGTTTAGTGCAAAAGATAAATTTGATCGATTAGTTGTTTCTAATATATTAGCAGTAAACAGGATATCATACTGCCTCTAGAAAAATTAAAAAATAAGCGAACTGAAACATCTTAAACATATTAGTATTATAGAAGAATTTGTTTTTGTATTAAAATCATTTAATGTAGCCATCAATTGAAAGCTTTTTTATTGAAATGTTTACATTGGTTTTTGTTTTACAAGATTTAGTACAATTTGTCACACGACACTCGTAATGCGACATAATTTTATAACATGAAATTCAGAGGATATCCTAAGAAACTCTACCAACAGAATAAAGAAGAGCAGTGACTGTCATGCTATACATGTGATAGCAAGTTTTTCACATGGACCCAATTCCAAATATATTTTTGTATTGTATTTACATACTTATATGCACATTAATATGTGTGTTTTGATGATGTTAATAAAAGAAAATATTTAATTATTGTATGTAAGTAACAATTCGATACCTTTCGCCGAATTAATTTTTTATAACAATTCCGAGTACCATAAATTCTGGAATTTAATTATGTGTGTAGGATATTTTGAGTCTTTCAAATCGTACCAATCGAATGGTTACAAATTCGTTTGTGAACACGAATCTGTTTTCTCTATACATACAGTGTTTATACTCTTCATAAGATTGTCATTTCGTGTGTATATTTTTCACATTTTTAATTTGCAACGCCATAATGTATATATATTATGGATTGTTATAGATATAGATTGTTATGGTTATATCGATCCAAGTTGATCTGTCTGCTGAAATCAACTTTCCGAAGATGCCAAATAACTTACATGCATGATTGTTACATCACTGTATTGCTATACTCGAATTTAGGTTGCTATTTAAAATCGAAAGATCGTCATATAAAAGGCTAATATATAAGCTATTGTTTTCGATTTTTTTGTTTTTACTATGTATGTATGGAGAAAAAATAAACAAAAAGCAAAAGCTTTCAGTCTAGCATAAGCTTTCACACAGAAATATTATTTTACGCTTGTTTAAAAAAAAAAATATAATAATAATCTTTTTTCACCAAACATTTTCACGAATATTTTTTTATATTTAGCTTAAATAAAAATTTTTTGAAAGGTATATAAGATGCGGCACAGTCACTAAATTTTGTGTTGAATTAAATTGTCAGTCACTTCATTAGAACGATCTCAGAGTACTGATAGAAACAGATGGTTTGGGTACCGGAACGCGGCATTAGAACAGACTCGATTGGGGCACTTTAAATGGGTCAAAGTGCGAGTTTTAAAAAAAGTTGAAGTTTGTGTCAAAATAAGGAACACCATAATTCATTTTAGAAGTATAGTTCCTTGGGAAAAGTTTTTTATTTTAAAGGCTGCATTGTAAAGAATTTAATAATAAAAAAATATATTTAGCAGATAGATTGATGATTTTCCTACAAAATATAACCAAATTCATTTCAACATTCAAAATACCATTATTTATAAATAACAAAACAACATAAAAAATACGTAATTTCAATTAATAAAATTATTGGCACACTTCATTAAAAGCTAAAAAAATCATTTGTGATTTTTGTTTTATAACTGCCTTGAGTCGCTTAGGCATGAATCCAAAAACTTGTTTGTGATATCTGATCCAATAATTTGCCATTCTTCAACTATTGTTATAGCATGCTTTTTCACTCGCCTATCTAGCTCTTCCCACAGATACTCTGTTGGGTTGAGATCGGGAGATTGTGGAGGGTGAGGTAGGACATGCGAAACATTGTATGAAAGCCACATACGTACAGTATAGGCCGAATGTTTCGGGTCATTGTCATGTTGAAAAGTGACCTTTAACTGTCGAGGTGAAATTTTGGGACATAGTTAACGACGTGGTGGTAAATTTTACCCCTCTTAATTTTGCTAAACAAATTTTGTAAAAAATAGTTTTTTATAATTATTTGCCTTTGAAAAATAAGCTACTACATTTTTAATTACAAAAAATAAAGAAAACAACAAATATTTTTATATGTTTAAACAAAACTGGTACTTTACTTCACAAACCTTTTTTAGTATAAAAAAAACTTTTTAAAAAAATATGAATTTAAAAAAAATCAAAAACTTAAAGGGCATTTTCTCACAGTCAAGTGTATAAATTTAGAGGTATAAAATAGATCATAAAAAAAATTAATTAGGTGTAGAAACCACAGACCATCATTTTTGGAGGATTTTTCCTCATCAAAATCTGTGTTCGCGCAGTGTATGCACGACCTGTATGTTTAGCACTTTCAAGTGTTGATGCTCCCATTAAAACGTTGCACGATACTTCGTATTGTAAAATGGCTCCTATCCATCATCTCTCCAATCTCAGCATATCGTTTTCCTTGATTGTGCAAGTGAAGGATGATTTTACGTTCAAATTCTGTTGTTTCCTTTCTCTTGTTACCCATTTACAGAAAAATTGATAATTGTTGTGAAAATTTGTTACAAATTGACATTAACAGTTTAACAATCGAAAACTGTTAAATAAAAGAAGAAAAAAAAAATTTTCTAAGAAAAAAGTGGTTAGATCAATTAAACTTGAAGCCAATAGTTTTGTTCGACGGAATTGGGTAATTTTTTTTTAATTTTTAGTAAATAATATAACAAAATTGTTGAAATGAATTTGGTTGTATTTGGTAGGAAAATCATCAATCTATATATTTTTTTATTAAAAATGTTCACAATACAGCCTTTAAATCGAGATTAAAGTACAATGACCATCCTGTACCAATATCTGAGTTCAGCACTGTTAATACAAATAAGGCAAAAAATGTAAAAACTATACAAATTGAATAAAATTTGAAGAAAAAATCAATAATCAACATACAAATATTTAAAAGAACTGTATTTTTCCACATGATAATACTGTCAATATGAAAAGTATTAACAAACTGTATTGTCTTCTGTCGTTAATAAGACACACAAAAGTGTTAAGCATTTGTAGTTTAGAATTGCTATCCGGAAGGACCTTCAAACATACGAGAATTAATGAGGTACACAGCAACTTGTTAAACAATCTTAATTAACTTCGTCCAGTGAACTTATAAACTAAACCTATATAAATAATACAATTCCTTGGACTTGACCTCAATGCTGAAACCCCCAAATAAAAAAAGTTTTATAGTTTTGCTGTTACAATAACAACCCCCTTAGTTAGATTTTGTCAAACAATGTCCTCTCAATTGACCAACTCACCTTAACTAATACAACACCGCCCACCTACAAACTAAATTAAAAATATAGTTGTACATAATTGCAAATTTGCTGACACTACGCCCTGCATAAGACCACATTTGCTACTGTATATGCCACACACTTAAGTTGTTGCAATTAGCCATTGTTATTCCAAATGTTTCTTAAATATTTCGTTTATTGTTCAAATAGCTCCATTTTACTTTCCTCTCGCCGATGTTGCATGTGTCTGTATTTTTTGACGATTTCTTTTGTTTAAGTTGTAATACACACACACATAAGATTCTTTTTCTGTTATTATTTGTTGTAATTGTGTACTTTTCCTTTAGTGTTTTGTTGTTTGACAAAAACTCATTTTTCTTATACTTCGCTTTTATTGTTGCTGTTGTTTTTCTTACATATAAAAGTATTTAGATTCCTTTACAAGGACATCATCACACATCGTTTATCACTTGTTCAGTCGTCTGTCTGCCTCTCTACTTTATCCATTGTTTCTGTTTATGCTTCTGCTGTTGGTTGTTTTTTTACTTTTGTTTTCTTGTAGAATACCTTGCTGTGGGTGTATGGAAAAGAGATGCGTAGAATAATTACTGAGGTGACAATTTTTACCCACAATTTTGGAAAGAAAAAAAAAAAATACTTTTTGTGCCCTTTGCTATGGGGACAAGACTAGCTGAAGCTTTTATTTTTATCAAATTTGAGATAATGATAGAAACTGGATAACATCTCCAAATCATTAGGACATTAAAATCAATATAAATACCAAAGCTTATGATGAATAAGTTCCTTCGGTTTCAACATGCAATAGATGGTTTATTCGGTTCAGAAGTGGCGATTTTGACACGGAACACAAAGATCGCCCAGGCCAGCCAAAAAGTTTGAAGACCAAGAGTTGGAGGCTTTACTCCATGAAGATTGATGTCAAACTCAGCAAGAGTTTGTTGAATTATTGGGAGCTACTCAAGCTCCCAATGCTAGCAGCAGGATTCATCCAAAATCAGGGCAATTAGGTATCGTCCCAATTGATGCGGAGATACATTGAAACATGCTTTTTCATGTCCGAATTTATGTTTGAACGCTTTAAAAGAAAATCATTTTTGCACCGAATCATGACTTGCGATTAAAAATGGATTCACTATGATAAACCGAAGCGTAAGAGATCGCACGTAAAGCCTGGACAGCCAGCAGAATCGACACCAATATCCAAGGCGTTAAAGCAGCTCTACTACGAGCTGCTGAAATCCGGCCAGACCATCAAAGGGTCCTGTACCGAACACAACTGATTCGTTTGAAGCGAACATTGGCAAAAAAACTCCCAGAATATGCAGCCAGACATGAAACTGCTAATAATATTCCATCATGACAATACTCGACGACAAGATAAAATACCTGGCGAAAACTATTTAGAATGAAGTAGTTGGACAGTTTTGCCTCATCCGCTTAATAGCCCAGACATTGCCATCAGAATACTATTTGTTTCGACCGATGCAGAACGCTCTCTCTAGGATACGGTTCACTTCAGAACAGAGTATCCGAAATCAGCTTGATTCGTTCGTGGCCTCAAAAGAAGATCAGTTCTTTTGGCGCGGCAGCCAATTTGCTTTTGCCAAAAAGATGGGAAAAGGTCATAGCTAACAATGGCCAATACTTTGAGTAAATGTATATTGTACAAATATTTCAAAATAAAAGATAGAAAAGTCATGCACCCAATATACACAATTCTTACTAAAATAAAATATTTTTATTTGCTCATCAAAAACCACTGTACTTTGGCGCTATAAATTGTTTCCAAAAAGTACAAATTTTTTATTAAAACTATCATCTCTGTTGGTATATTTGGACGTTTGTATATTGTAGCAAAATGTAAAGTCTTTTTATTATTGTTGTTGTGCTTCTTGGATTATGTTTTATGCTTTAACACTTTATGGAGCCCTTTTTTGGTTGCTTTGTTTCATTGTTTTACTACATCCTTTATGCACACATACTTATGGACACAAATACAACTACCTTAAAGAAAACATACACAGAGATATATACAAACTTTAGGGTGGCCCTTATTTAACATTTTTTAGATTTTCTATGCTCCCAAGTTCAAAGTGTTCCCCGTCATCTAGAAGCCCGTCATCTAGAAACCCGTCATCTAGAAACAAATTTTAAAGAAAAATATCTCAAAGAAGCACTACCAATAGCTCATAATGTTGGTTACATTTGAAGTTTTTTAAACACAACTTTCTACATTCGTTTTCCAATCGTCAAACACAATATTATGAAACATAGTAAATGCGAAAACCTTGTTACTATCCTGATGGAATCCTGGGGATAATTGTCTTCAATTTACCATTTTTGTCCACTATTTTGATGACTTTTTGACGACATTGTCAAGAAAGCATCTACATTTTTATATTTGTCTTTGATGAGAGAAAAAAAGAAAAACTTGAATTGGACGACGACTCTTCCAAATGTATGAATTCGTAGCTTTTTGTTTTTAATTTCTTTAATACAACATGAAATGTTAGCAAAATATACAGTTTCATTATCGATGTCTACTTCAGAAAATTACCAAATGTATAGACTACAATTACTAAAATGTACTAATGAGTCTTGGTTCAAATGCCTACATATGGTCCCAAAAGAAGTATTTAGTCAATCAGGTGCTGATCCAGATCAACCATTTGGTACCTTTTTATATGAAAACTGTTCTGTTTTGGGGGAAATTCGTATTCCCCCCCCCCCTAACGCCATTGATATACACGTGTTAAATGTCTATAGTAAATATCATTGTCAGGGGTATAATAAGTCACTAGTACTGGTGACTTTGTCAATAGTAAGTCAGTACAGTTTCACTATTGATATTTCCTGCAGGGTACTACAGATATACGAAAGGTTAAATGTCCCTAATTAATTATTATTTGTATACCCTTCTGGTGAAGGTTATAAAAGGTTATAAAAACGTTCAGCATTTTGCTGAAAATAAGGACCACTCTAATATACATAGATTCGATGTTTGAGTTTCTTTCTCATTTACTTAGTTGTTTTTTTTGTCTCCTTTATTTCTGTAACGTTTGTCTTGACTTTCGTGTCCCACATTTTCGACATTTCTTTTGTTGTCATTTAACATTTCCCTTTATAGCACAACAAAAGTAGTAATTTTCTCCATTTCTTCCATATGTTACACCCATTCACACATAAAAAAAAAACGAAGATGAGAAATGATTTCGTACAGAAAATGTTCAAAGTAAAAAAGCTTGTATATATTTATGTATGTTGTATGATGGTTTACAATGCAAAAGTAGGCTTGAATGTATAATCTGTTGTTTTTTAACCGGAAGTAATGATTTATACATGTGTGTGTGTTTATGTGTGTGGGTCGTTGTGTATTACTGTAAACCAACACTCACACATTTGCTTACGTAGTGACTTTTAGAGGCGTGGTTGATATTTGTTTTAGCTGTCACTCGTTTTATTCACATGACATTTTATGTGTAAGTTAAGGAGGCTAATGTAATAAATTCCATGTTGGGTCATTCACTTTTATTACAAAACAGCCTAGAGAAATATTTTGAATATTAAGTAATGCGGCGAAGAGAAAATTTAATATTTAAAATATTATGTAAAAATAATATTTTACTTTAACTATATGTAGGTTAGTTTAAAGAAAATGTAAGTAATACCATGTAGATAATATAATATATTTCGGGCAGTTACTAAAATTTGTGTAAGTAATCATAAAGCAAAAAAAAAAAAATTCAGTCGGACCTGTTTGATCACAAGAGTTAGAAATAAAATACTTACAAAATTAGTATTATTTCAGGTGAATTTTATGTTTGTATCAATATTTAAAACAGATTTGTCTTAGAGAACCTATGCTGCTTATTTAGCATAGATTCTCTATGATTACATTCAATTCTCGGGTATCCATTCCTTGACTTATTGACCTTTTGACCTTTGCTGCTTCTATGTAAAGTTGGCAATGCAAAGTATGACTCGGCCTTTCTTAACCCTGACCTGTGGTCAAAGTCAAGTGATGTCGGTCTTATATCATCGATGGGTATTATTAATGATATATGGTTCCCATAAGTTGATAGTACATGTAAGACAACCGGTCAAAACTGATTTATTTAAAAATATGTTTTAAAAAAATCATTTCAACAATTTTTTAAAGACATATCTTTTTTTTACAAGTCCAAAAACAATATACTCTTTTGGCTACTACTTTTTGTTTTCTACGTCATTTACGTTTTCGGACGTCATTTACCTTAAAAACTAAAAAAATTATAATAATTTGAATTAATGTAAAATTTTAACGTTTAAAGATAAATTAACAGCATTATAATTTTTGTCAATTTGTTTTTTTTTTTAAATACCAAAATTCCGAAAACTGAGTTTTTTTTAGAAAAGTGCCTACTGTGACGTGATTTACCATGTGATAGTAAAAAAACTTTGTAGATATTTAAAAAAAAATATAGGTTTATACAAGAGCTTGTTTGAAGTTAGGTGGTTTGCATTTTTAGAATTTTTTACTCAAACCTATTTTTACATTGAGTTATATTTCCGGATCATATAAGATTTGCATATAGTCCCGAAGAAAGTTTTTTTTCTACAAAAGTAAAAGATATAGGCGCTCTTTTGGGAAAAATCGTAAAAAATACGGCACTTTTTACATGTTCCAACTTTAGATGAGTGTAACTTTTTTATTTTCAATCTTATCGCGAATATAAGTGATATTCTAGAAATAAATTTCGACCCTCCATAGGCCCGCCATGGAACGGCAGTGATCACGAGAATGGCCACTAGGGGTAGGCCACAAGGAGGCATCTTGTCACCACTTATGTGGAATCTGTCTATAAATTGTCTGCTCAGAAAATTGGATCTCATGGGTTACAAAACTGTCGCCTACGCGGATGACGTCGCAGTGGCAGTCTCTGGGATATACTTGGGCAGGATATCACAACGCCTGGAATATGCACTTGGTGTACTAAGTCGGTGGAGTACAGACAATCGATTGAGTGTTAACCCAAGCAAAACCGAACTTGTACTGTTCACAAGGAAGTACAAAATTCCTCATTTCTCGCTTCCCCGATTAAATGGTGTTGAACTAACACTATCGAAGAATGCAAAATACTTAGGAGTTGTTTTGGATAGTAAACTATCCTGGAAACCCAATACCCTTTCAAGAACGTCAAAAGCCTTGACGGCTATGTATGTCTGTAAGAAGGCGATAGGTACGCAGTGGGGTATTAGACCCCAGTTCGTTAACTGGCTATGTGATACGGTCATTAAGCCGACACTATTCTATGGAGTTTCTGTCTGATGGAAGGCATTAGACAATGGCTCAATTTACATGCTTTTCGATAGATTTATGAGAAGAATGGCAATCCTGATAATAGGAGCTCTAAGAACGAACGTAACAAAGGCGCTCTTTACTATATTCAACTGGATTCCCGTAGATCTAATGGCAAGCAAAATGGCATTTACCTCTGCTTTTAGGCTAAATGCGATTTGGGAGTGGAAACATGCTTCATGCGGTCATGCCAGCATAATAGGTAGTATTCAGGTTCTTCCGAAGAATATCGATTACTGCATTTCTGGTCCCTTCTTGGCGAGGAATTTCAGTTTCTCATTTTCTTATAATGGACGGACCTTTACCTGACACAACGAGTCTCTCAGTCTATACAGACAGTTCTATGATGGGTGATCTACACGCCAGTGTCTACATTAGAGAATTAGGTTGTCTTTTAGACTTCCATTAGGTTGTCTTTTAGACTTCCAAATGAATGTAGCATAATTCAGGCTGATATATCAGCCATCAAAAGGATGGCTAACTGGCTAAGTTATAACAAGATATCAGACAGGGATATTCGTATATATATTGACAGTCAGGCCGCAATAAAATCTCTAACAGGTGTAAACACAACATCTAATTTGGTTCAGGGATGCCGGGCATCCTTAAACAGGATGGCGAGACATTCAACAGTCGTACTCAAGTAGGTACGGAGACACGGAGATACTACAGGCAACTGCTTTGATGATGAGTTGGCGAAAAAAGGCGCCATATTACCTGACGGAAACATAGATTTCCTATGTGGGATGGAGCCCACATGCACTATAACCAGAACGATATGGCCTCGACTGAACAACATTTCATCTTGGCTTGACACGTTCACAATTGCGTAGCGTAGTGGCCGTCATTTCCGTACACTGCACTTTTGGCGACCACGCGAGGAGACATGGCATGCCCTACAACGTCTTCTGCAGCAGTCGTCAAAACGAAAAGGAGGATGAGAAAATTTGTCATTTTCTTTGTCACTGTCCGGCATTGGGAAATTTACGGTTTCTGGGACATCGTTCCATAAATAGTCTTTCTGAGCTCTCGAATATGAGACTTAAGAGCATTAATGCCTTTATATGGAGTAGTGATTGGTTAAAAAGACCAGACATGGGAATCTCTCTAGAGTAACCTAATAACCGCTAGCTTATTGATACGCATTTTTGTGAAAATCTCCTTCTCTCTTCTTCGAATATCATCTTCTTAACTTTTCAATCTTCCCCTTCTCTCTTTTCATTTCTATCTGTCTCTCTTTTTTCTAACTTTCTACTTTCAGGTAACACAAAGGGACCATTCCTTGGATCCACGTGAGCTGTTCTTCTATTCTTCAATTTCGCGCCTGCTTTGAAACCTAACCTAAATTATAGGCCCGCCATATCTAAAAAAACATACAAAGATCGAGCAAAATTTTAAAAAAAATTAAATCAATAAACCTAAATATATCTTTAACTAATAAAGATAATGTAAGCTTATTTTTTGAAGATCTTCTTAAGGACTATTTATATTTTAAATTTCAGCTCATTCGGATCATAAATGGATTTTTGGCAATTTTTGAGACCCGTGGTGAGCAGTTTTGAGAAAATTAAAAGGAGCACAAAACATAAAAACAGGTGTATTAGGAACTTTTTTTCTTTTTACAAATATAATTTGATGATTACTTGAGACTTAAATGATTTTATTGTTAAAATTAATATTAAAGTCTGATTAATGTTAGAAATAAGTAGTAAAAAATAATAAATGGTGCTTGTAATAAAACCTAGCTACAGCTAAAGTACGGGTACATTGGATAAAGGTAAATATTTTTATAGTTATTTTTAAGTGAAATTAACTCACCGACTTTCAATGTACTTATGTATACGTATACTTAATATTTTCTAACAATTTAATTAAATATTAAGTATACGTTCAGGTAAGTAAATTGTAAATTGTATTAGAGAATATAGTATGTACATTAGGGTGACAGCCGATGTTTTTCTTTCAGATTTCAAAGCTTGCCGTGTGGAACATTGTGACACTAGGTCTAAAAGTTAAGTAATACAAATTTGAGTTATATCGGTTAACAATTTTGGGACGATGTTATATAAAATAAATTTGTGAAACTCCTTAACTTTCTGCATTATTTTACAAAAATATGTTTATATTAATGAAAGTTACTATAAAATTTTTTTTTCAAGATTAACCCTATATCTCCTTTGGGTCAAAATGACCCACAATCTATATTATCGCTAAAATTCGGAAAAAATTTATATATTTTTTTTACAAATATTTCTAGTAAATAAATACTTTTGCAACTAAATGGAAGATAATCGAAATTTGCACATAACTGTTGTTGTAATAAGATATTAATGACAAAAATAGCTTAGAAAATGTTAAAGATATTACAAATTTCCCAGATCGTTAACGTGTCTCAGGCCACTTCAACAAGCAATTTATGAAAAAAGTAACATATTTTAAGAAATATTGAAATAAAAAGTAATTTTTACTTAAAGTATATAAGTTGACGATACCGTCAACCTATTCGCAGTTATGCCCAACAAAATTTAATTTTGTTAAACAAATTTCAGAATTTTTTGATCATCACATTGGGATTTATTGAGATTATAATAGGGAATAAAAATATGGAAAAATTATGTCAATATCTCCTACAGTTTTTGCGTAACTGCAATTAAAATTTTTCGATTTTCTGGAGACACATTAAGTAAGGACTGAGATCGTAAAATTCTTAACACACGTTTTTCATTAAAACTTTTAACCCAAGTATTATTTGTTTTTTTATCAAGTTGCCTTTGTAAAGCATGTCAGTTATAATGTTTAATGTCAATTATGTTCATTTGTTGTCAATCTGATTAAAATGAGCGACAATGGCTCCAGCCATGTGAAATTTCAAAATAATATCTAAAATAGTTTCCGAGATACCGAATTAATTAAAAAAAAATGTTCTAAACCACTGTGCTCAATAAACGACAGCCAATTTGAAAGATATAACTTCTACGATATGGTCGCTATCAACAGTCGAAGTTCCTTATTGGAAGACCCTTTATATGTCATCAGCCTAGAACCAAATGTTGCAAGCTTTTTTGCCGGTCCAAATTCCCGTTATATAGTGAGGTTGTAGTGTGTGGAATTTTTAGGAAATTTTCATTTTTTTCTTTTAATCTATGTTTCCTGGGCTCATAGTTCCCAGCAAATTTGTTTTCCATCTTCTTATAAAGAAAATTTAATATATAGCAGAAATAATTTTAAAATTTTAAACAAATGTATTTAAAAAAAACCTTTACCTTTTATTTTAAATTATAAACCATCGTATTACGAAATATTTAAACACGTTAGAAAC
Organism: Calliphora vomitoria; assembly: GCA_942486065.2. Taxonomy (NCBI): domain Eukaryota; kingdom Metazoa; phylum Arthropoda; class Insecta; order Diptera; family Calliphoridae; genus Calliphora; species Calliphora vomitoria. The sequence goes on along the minus strand of OW818030.2, from coordinate 106,329,908 downwards.
ATGCTTAAAATCATCCTGATCTGATGTGCACAAATTTAAATAAAAATCACTTTTTTGTAAAAATCTCTAACATTTTAAATACATGTGAATATAAAGAAAAGAGCTGTTACTTTTAAATTAAACAAAAATTACTTTCTTTATACATAAGTACATTTATATAAATATGTTGGTACATGGTAAGGATTTGCCATATTTAATTGAAAAATACTGTGACACATTTAAATCCTTTTTGTCTGCTACATACCATGAATGTATATATGTATTTGTTATTTCATTTCATTTCTTTTTCTTACTAAATATTGTATTTTACTTTATTTACAATTGCAAATACCTTAGTGACATGGAATTACTGAAATTGTGTATCCTGTAGCTTTAAAATTACTTAGTTTAAAACCAAACAAATTGAAAATTTCCTTTTATGTCGGATGGTTTGTTAAGTTCTCTACACATACGTGCATATGTCTTCTTCTATTTCTCATTCTTTTTTTTTGGATTTTTCCTACTTAACCCTTTTCCAAAGAATAGCTAGCTACCTATTATCATAAAATACTTTTTGTTGGCTTAAGTACAGCTTTCTAGGGAAATGTGTTTTCTTTGGAGTACAAAAACAAAAAATAATAATGGAAATTGAAGGGAAAAATCACGTGTAAGATGATTTTAAAGATAAATAAAAATAACAAATTGAAGGCAAAGATGTGAGTGATGAGCTGAAATCTTTTTTCAGAATAATGAATACTGTAGAAATTATATATGAAATGACAAACTTATCACTATGGTAAAAGATAGAAAAATAGTTTCTCGTATACATATTACTTACATCGCAATTATAAGTCATTGTATAGTAAAAACTTTAATACAAATCATTTGTATATGAAAACATTACTAAAACTTTGTAGAGCTGTAGCACACAACTTTTCAAAATTAAAAAAGAAAAAAAAAAAAATCCTGAAAATATAAAAACAGAAACAAAGTAACAAATATTTGTCGCATAACAAAAGATTAGTTTATATCGATATTTCAATGTAGCATAAAGTTACAATCCTTTCTAAGTCCCTGCTCTACAAACTCAAACAAAACGGAAAAAATACAGAAGAAATAAAAGACAATATTGGGTAATAAAACAGTTTTTTATTTCGATAACTTTAAGTAGATCAACAACAAAATCCACTATTTATGTATTTGTATGTGTGAATGTCTAAGTATGTGTTAGTTTAGGGGTGTAGTTGTGTTGGTTGTAAAACAAAAAGTCATTTTTAAATATTCATGTTAAAAACAATCTATACAATACTTTGCATTGACTTGTTTTCTATGTTCAAAACAATCCTTTGCTGTCTGGATTTAAATACCCTTTATCTTTTTCTGTTTATTTATTTTTTTGGTCCTTTGTTTTTTATTTGTTTAGTTTTTTTTCGTCGAGGGACTAGAAGAATTGAAATTGAAGTTTTTCGAACTACATAGACGATTGATTTACACAATTTAGGGTAAACAGCGGTTTAAAGGAATGTTATTTTAAGGTAAAACACAAGTATTGATATGAAAACGTTTGTGTATTAACCCTTTTACGACCTTAGGCAAGTATGCTAGCCCGAAGATTTTTAGTTTATATATTGGTCCAAGTAAAAGATATAGCAAATATGTCAAAGACTGTTTATACAAGACGATTTGGGCAACAATAACGTAGTTGAGTGCTAGTGGCTATCTGTTACCACATTGTTTCCAACGAGGCTCCGAATTTGGCCAAACAATGGGCTTTATGACTAGGACAGCTACAGGGCAAAAAAAGAGCACAAAGGGCTGAGAGTTAATTATGTTTTGGATTCAGCCTTTATCTATCAGAAAATAAAATGGAGTGGTTTGCGTAAACTCCAATCTGCTTTCAGCTAATCAAATTATGTTTGGCAATTATGTTTGCCTATAGGTTGAAACGTAAGTTTTTATAAATTCCAAATGTTTTGATATTTTAAGTTAATACTGACTAGCTGTTATTATACTTATATCTTAGAGCTGTGCTTCATGATAGTGGAGCAGTCCAATCTATATGCTTTGCAAAAAGAGCGTATTTTCACTCTTACCGTGTATGAGTTTAAGCTTATATGGGTATTATCATACGAATGAGCTTAGTGAAGCTCCCATCAAGCTAAGATCGCAGGTGTCATGCCACGGCTCAAATTTGAAGAAATTACAGCTAATCTTCACTTTTGCGACAACAATAAGGCAGATGTTAGTATCTGTGGTTATAGAATCCGGCCAGTTTTAGATCACATTAACAAGGATATGCCAGACGCATATACGTATTCAAAAAAGCTGTCAATCGATGAACATATGGTAAAGTTTAAGGGACACAATGACATGAAACAATGCATGAAGGACAAACTTATTTCATGGGGATTAAAACTTTGGTGCTTATGTGCGTCAGAAACTGGGTACTTGTATAACATTGATATTTACACCGAAAAAAAACCGTTGTCTTGCAGTTATGTGAGCTTCTGGCAAAAAATGGGGTTGAAGTTTACTTCGACAATTTTTTTACCAGCCTGAAATGAATGCATATTCTTCAGGAAAATTACATAATGGCGTGCGGAACAATCCGATGTAATAGAAGGCTCATGCCAAAGAATTTTCCGGTGGATAAAAATATGAGAAGAGGGGACATCAGTTACTTCATGTCAGATAGCATTTCCGTAGTAAAATGGATGGACAGTCGTGGTGTCTACTTCGTCTCAAATTTTATTGACCCAATAGCACTATTAAAGTTCAAGCGACGTATTGCTGGTCAAGCTGCTAAAATTGATATTCATTGCCTCCTAATTATACAGCACTAAAACAAAGGAATGGGAGGAGTAGATCTAATGGATAAAAAAATGTGTAGAAGTAAATGGCGTTTTTATTTACGTCTGTTCTTCAACCTTTTCGAGTTATATGTTCATAATAGCAACATAATATATAAAAAACTCATATTGGCCAACCATTCCTCTTTCAACGTGACCTCTATCGATTTTTGGGCAGCTTTAGCCACAGAATTCATAAGTAGCTTTAATTCAGAAAGCGTGCCTTTTCAGCGGTAACCAAATCTGGAACGCGTTTTTTATCCATAAAATGGAAAAGCGTTAAGGTTGGATTGAAGTGATTGCTTTGGAATGTATCATGAACACTCCTAATAATATTGTATTTTACTGTATATTTCAAATAAAATCTGTTATTTAAATCTTGTCTGCAATTAAATAATTTAGGATAAAAAATTTCCTTTCAACCTATAGGCAACTATGTTTGCCAAGCGAAATGGGGGACTAAAAGACCACCCAGTTGGGCAGATTTTATTTTCAGAACTGCTATAAGGGCATATATTGCAGAAATAAATCAAACAAGTAAATCGCTTCAGCTGGAAATGTTTGGTCGTCAAAGGGTTAAACAAGTCTGTCTGGTTTAAATTCCATTGTATTTCTTCAAATTGCAGGATTTACAATAGATGGCATATATTTCGAACGCTGTTTTTTTTTAATAACTCATATGTCATTTTGAAGGGTACAATCTGTCTTTTATTCTCATTTAGTTTTTGAATATTATAGTGTACAGAATAAGGTTTTTTTTTGCATCGAAAATGTTGAAGTTTGTACCAAAAAAAGTGCCGCTGAAGCACACCCAAAGGTTATGGTGAAAGTGTTCCATTGATTTCAACATGCTAAAGTTTGTTTGTCCGTGGTGACAAACCATGAACCATGTGTCCCAAGTCTGATATAATTTTGAAGATGACTAGGTCATTTGGCTGGGTTTGTGTGCGACTTAACAAAAGTATCTTTAGAAAATATTGAAATTGTTTATCTTTCAGATGTATGTAAGCCACAGCTATAAATTAAATACAGGTTAGGTCTACAATGAAAACATTCTAGAATGCACACTTTTAAACATCTGCTGCATGCTAAAAGAAAAAAAAAACTAAAATTTTGTAGTTTGTATTTTTATGTGATTTTAGCAAATCGTTTTTGAAATGTGATAGCTGAAATACCGAACAGATTTAAGGCAAAAAAGGACTTTAGCTGAAACTTCTACAACCAACACATTGCACTCTGGCCCAAGTAATGTAAGAGAGTTTGTTTTCCTCATAAATTTATTTTGACTTTTTTTACTAAGGTTTTAAAATTACATACGACCACTAGAGGTAAAAGCTCAAACAACTCAATTCCATCAAAGTTAATTCACAAAACAACGTTGCAGGATTGGTCTAATGATAAGGTATAGAGGCAAAAAATCACGCATTCATTTGTTTTGAATCAATATCAGGGAAGTAAAATTATATTCAAAACAAGGGCGTGAAATTTTGCATTTATAATAACGATCATTTCTAAAGTTCGTATTAGTTATTTAAAATTAACCCGCCTACTGCCACTCCCACTTCAATAGAGACAATATATTTTCAGAAGAAAATATCACAAGATTCTGATTTAGTGAATGATTTATAAATGGTTCCCATGGAAAATCGATGTTACAATTTATTAGGAACAGACACAGAACTTCCAGCCCATTGTGCGACACTACAGTATATAAAATATAAACATGTAAACAACATAATAACGAAATATCAATTCTTTGCTACAACAAAAACTGTTGCTAGATACAACAAAATACTTATGTATTAGTTTACATGTTACATCAATAACTGAAAATACAATATATATATATCATTACAAATGCATTTGTATTGGTATTGATAAAGACTCATATACATGTAGAAATGTATTCACAAATATATTTCATTTAATTTTATTTGTGTACGGAGATTTTAACAAATTGTACAGATTTTTTATTTTTATTTTTTCTTCTACAAAAAATTATTTAGAGATTAATTTCATTATTATTTTTATAAAGATTTTTGTTTGAGTTTGGAATAATACTTCGGTCTTAGCTTGGCATTACTTGGTTATTATTGTTTCTGTTTCTGTTCCTTATTTTTGTGAGGTTTATTTGTCTCTATTTTACAATATTAAGGAGTTGGATCGAAAAAACCTTAACATACGTTTTTCCTTGAAACTTTTAACCCAAGAATTGTTTGATTTTTTACCTTTGTAATGCATGTCAGTTATTATGTTTAATGTCAATTATGTTAATTTGCTGTTAATCTGATTAAAATGAGTGACGAGAAAGAAGTGCTTGCTAAAATAATTAAATATTTTCAACAAAACCGAACTTGGTCCTACAAAAAGTTGGCCAACCAGTCAAAGGTCTGCCATCAAACTGATTCCAATGTTATTAAACTGTATCGGGGAACTTATTCGTTGACAGAAAAGCTGGTTCTGGTAGAACGAACGATCAACATGATGCTTCCAAAGTCAATAAATAAAAAGCATTTTCAAAAGAGCTCTCAACACACCCGGTTGCAAAGCAGTCCGGTTAGCTTAGTACTCGGACTATTTGGTAAGAAAAGTTAAAGCCAATGCAGGTTTAAAAACATACAAGGCTCAAAATGTTTCCGATTGAAACTCTGATAAAAATTTAGAGGCCAAAGACAGAGCACGGAAATTGAAGTCAAATTTTATATAAGTATGCTGCATAATGGATAACGAAACGTATGTTCTGGAACATTTTTCGTAGCATCCGGGTTAATATTTTTATGTTGGTGATGCTCGAGGAATACTGTAAAAAAGTTCTTGGCATGGCAAGCAATATGCAGTTGCGGCAAAAGAAGCCAAACATTTGTTACAAAGGGCTCTATAAATACCGAAATTTACATCATGGAATGTTTCATAGGACTTCTTAATATAACCATTAAATGTATGCCTGACTTGGCATCCTGTCAATATGGTAAGCAAGGTCTTGAGTGGTACAAGAACAATAATGTGGTATTTTTTCCAAGAGAGACAAATCCTCCAAACTGTCTGGAGCAAAGGCCAGTGGCGAAATATAGGCTCTTGTTAAAACACAATTGAAAAGCATAAAAAGACGGACTACCTGTTCGAACAAAGTGACAGAAGGCTCTACAAAAATCTTAATGGAAGGGTTTATGGAAAAGGTTTATAAATTCATCGCTATTGATTAGAACTTTAAGAATAATATTTTTAGTAAGTTGTAGTAATAATTTCAATCAAATAAAAAAAAAAAACAAGTTAGAGTGCTATATTCGGCTGTGCCGAATCTTAAATACCCTCCACCTAAATTAGATGAAAAATATAGAAATTACATTAGCATAAACACTCAAATATCCATATGTAGTGTTTGTTATTGGGACTTAGCTCCGATTATGAAGATTGGTAGAATGGTAATGTAATAGATTAGTTTTCGCTTATAGTCTACAAATACAATTGCACAATTTTTGTGGACTATAAGGGAATTAGGACTATAACCGAATTTCTTTTTAACCCACTTTATGGATTATAGATGGATCCTGATATAATACACATTTTGGACTATATACAAATTATGTACTTTCTTTCAATAAAACCACTTTTTTAAACAAAATAAAATTTATTTAAAATATAGTAGTATAGTAGCATTTTATATATTATTAGAAAAACTAGTTTATGCAGAAGATATTTAATTTCAAATGTATAAAAATATTATCTAATTCAGCAATTTATAATTGAAATAACTACATATTCCTACCATTTCCAACAAAGTCTATAATTTTGTAATAGGAATAAAATGTACTATTTAACAATTTGAATACTTAATAATTGGTTAACATTACCGATTGGCTCCACATTTTCCTTATTCACCACAAGTGAAGTAAAGGAGTATACAAAAGGGTAAACAAATATATTTAGTCAAACTTCAAAAGTATATTTTTGCTCTATTCTAATGAATTTTCCGGATGTGAGCCCATAGTCACCAAGTCTAGTTGAAACTTTTACATTTTTTACCGATATGAGTGTATATATGCGTTAATGTATTTTTTGGATGTACGACTTATTTAGAAGATATAATTAAATATTTTAAAGTGATTTCTATGGAATTTGAGGCATATTTTGCTTGATATTTTTATCCATAACATTATTTACAAGAATTTTATGGGTATTATTGTGACTATCGGAAATGGAGCTAATATGGGTGCTATGGTCAAATATGGACCGATATTCACAAAACCCAGTAGTATAATGTTTGAATACAATCTATTGATCTGTATACAATTTTAGTTCGATATCCATATATTTAAAATATTTATAGAGGTTAATGTGGTTTTCAACACATTGATTTTCGTATATAATGTAAATATTTATTTGAAATTTTAACCAGATAGAAGCTTTTATAAGAGATTTATTAGCATTTAAGTAATTTTCGGAAATGGACCTTATGTGGGAGCTATGGTCAAATATGAACCGATATTCACACAATCTAGTAGTATCATTTGTGAATTAATACTACCGATCTGTGTAAAATTTTAATTCGATAACGATATTTTTCAGATATTTATGAAAATTAATGTGGTTTTTAGAAGTGGTCCTTATATGGGAGCTATAACCAATTATGGGCCGATCTTCATGAAATTCCCTACAGCAATTTTCATGTGCATGGGGATTATGCAAGTTGAATTTCAACCTGATACCGATATATATAAGATATTTAAGTGTATTTAAATATTTTTCGGAAGTGAACTTTATATGGGGGCTATGGTCAAATAGTGCCCGATCCAAAAAAAAAATTGGTCTCGCGGTTTCTGTTTGCACGAAACATAGTTGTGCTGACTTTTGTATGGATACTGCAATTTTATGGGCATTTATATACCATAGCACCATATTTCGGGAAGAAATTTGTATGGGGGCTACGAGAAATTATGAACCGATTCTTTCCATTTTTAACAGAATTTTTCCTTTTATCATATCAATAAAGAGTGCAAAATTTCATGGTATTCTCTGCAATGAATTTACTCAAAGTCACAAAAAATCATGTGCAAATTATCAAAATTTTTGGAGGTTGTCTTACATTTTGATCCATAACCCTGGTTCTACCAATTCGATTTTGCTGATTTTCAATACCAAACTGCTTAGAAAAATTATAAGGATTTTGGTATACATTTCATTAATTTTGCTTATGTATTTTGGACGTGAGAGTGTTTTACACAGACAGACAGACGGACAGACGGACAGACGGACAGACAGACGGACATTGCTCAATCGACTTAGAATTTGATAAGGATCAATAATATATATACTTTGTTGGGTCTCAGATGAATATTTCTCAATGTTACACACGGAATGACAAACGTATATATACCCTCTTTCACCACTTGTGGTGGTGGAGGGTATAATAAAAGTGTAGGTTTATTTTTATGTGTGTTAAGATTTTTTCGATCTCACTCCTTATATAGAAAAGCTTGGAAGAAATGTTTAAAGTAAAGTCCTTTTCAATATTTTGTTACAGGTTTATTTATAGTAGAGATGGTAAAGAAGGGTTCCACATATTTTAACCCAATATGCAATATGATTTAAAATTGTGTCGAAAATGAATCTATTTATACAATGTCCAGAATTTACGTGATTTATTGGGCATAGAACAGAGCTTTAACGAGTCGCAAAGTAGTTATTATCTGATTCTGTTGGTTGTATGACTTTAAAATGCGAGATTTTTTTAAATTTTTAACTATTTGAAATACTTGAACAATATAAATTTATTCAAAGTATTGGCCATTGTTGTCTATGACCCTCTTTTCCCACTTTTCTGGCTACGTATGTATTCCGAACCACATGAACTACTCATCTTTTGAGGCCAAGAACGAATAAAGCTAGTTTCAGATACTCTGTTCTGCATCGATTGAAACAAATGGTAGTCGTATGGAGCAAGGTCTGGACTATAAGGCGGGTGAGGCAAAACTTCCCAACCACTTTATTCTAAATGGTTTTTAACAGGTATTGCAATATGTAGCCGAGCGTTGTCATGATGGAATAATACAGTTTCATAGCTGGCCGCATATTATAGGCGTTTTTCGGGAAATGCTCGCTTCAAACGAATCAGTTGAGTTTGTTACAGGTTCCATGTGATAATCTGATCAGATTTCAGCTGCTTATAATATATATGAGCCTTTTGCTCCCTCTAAATTACCGTAGTGCAATGGATATTTGACTTTGGTGTCGATTTGGCTGGTTGTCCTGCTTTACATACGAGCTCTTATGCTTCGGGTTATCGTAATGGATTAATTTTCATCGCAATTAATTATTTGAAGCAAAAGTTATTTTATTTTATAGAAAATCATTTTTAAGTCATACATTCAATATGTTTATCCTTTTCGATATTAAAAATTATCTGTAATGATATTTCATACGTTTAGCTTACGTTTTTATTTTGTTTCAATGTATGTATTTTTGAAGGAATATGCTATTGTTATTTTTTCAAAAACTGACAAAAAAGGAATATCAGAAGCCTTAAGATATGTAACAAAAAATCGTTATTATGAGGAAATTTAAGACAAGAGTTGACTGAATACTTAAAACAGGAACATTATGGAAAATGAAGAACTTCAAATGAATATTGTTATTTATATTATTTTATATTTACATTATCAGCATGTATGTAGGTAGCGTACTGACAAAATAATATATCGGCAAATCTTTAGTACTGTCCAAAATAAAGAAAATACTGCTATGTAGTGTTTATCATACATTCATTCATATTTGAACAATCTCATATCATGTATCAATATTATATGACGTTGTAATGGGCAAATCATTTTAAAATATGTTAACATGCAAGCATGGATATTAGTATGTGTATTATTAGGTTAGCCCTTATTGGGCACTTTTTGAATTGCGGTGCTTTAATACGATAATTGCGATACAATTACGATTCTTTTAGATTAAACCATTTTTAAACAGCCAACAGAGGTTTAGGAACGTTTTTATTTTTAAATAATTGGGTTGCTCAAGAGCTATTGAAGATATCGTAACGAAGTTTAATAAGGTTGACGGAATAGTGGGTGGCCCTCAAAGTTGCTCCCCTCGGGTTTCAGATTTTCTTTGAAAAAGCTGAAATTTAAAATACAGTTAGGCATAGAGAAGGTCTACAAAAAATGCTCATACATGTGTAGGTTATCTCTTACAGTGCAAATATAGCTGATATTTAAAAAAAAAATAGACTCTCTCTGTAAAATTTGCGATATTTGATGCACTGATTCCCCATCTAAACATTACCCTTTTTCGTTTATATACTCTTAAAAATGGATTTGGGATAACTCTCACCTTTCGTTAGTTAGAATTTTTATAAAAAATCTTAATTTTTGAATACATAAGCGTATTTCTAAACTTTCTAGCCGATGCTGTAAGGTTTCAAATTATCTGATTTTACTCTCATTTTCAACTTTGCAGCTTTATGTCACACTAGTTCCTTAAAGTTCCCAAAAAAAGTTAAAAAACCCACCCTAATTTATATAGTTATATGTTAGTATGTATACTAGTATGTTTGGCTTACAGAAAATACATACATATATATTTATATTTTGGTTTATGTGGTTGTATTAGGTAAACAAAATGTAAATATTTGTATTTAATGTTAAGGATTGTGCATGAAATTGGAAAAATAAATGCATGTTAAAAAAATACAGAAATTGTAACGAACAAATTACTCACAACTGATGATGTTTTAAGGCAAAATGGAATAATTTTAAAAACAATATTTAAATTTTTTTTTAACAATTCATTCATCAAGCTAATTTGAACATCAAAAAAGATGTGGTGTATATTGATTTTGGCATTACGTTTGACACATAACGAAATATTAGTCGAAGAATCAAAAAGAATATATGTATATGCAGGGCTATTCCTGTTCTCTATTTCACCATTTATATTAAATAAAGTTTCTAAAACTATATAATTAAGGTTAAAAAAATCATGTATAAACATTTGAAATTAGAGATACTGAGGAAATTACATAATGGTGTTATAATTATGCTTCCAAAAATACTGTGAATGGTGAAAGTGAGAACTGGAATATCTCTGATGGGTTTCCATAAGATTCTAGTTATGTCCGTCCGTGTGTCCGTCTGTCTGTTGAAAACACGATGGGGCCCAACCGGAAGGCACTAGGTGGCTGAAATTTTGCACAAGTACTCTCTGTTGTTAGGGTTTGTTTGGTATTGAAAATGAACAATAATGATATATGATTAGATGTAGCCACCATACAAATGTCCCGCGTGAATAGTGTTTGAGCATTCAAAAATATTATTTGGAATTTACAATAGCGATTTGAATTTGGCGGTCTGTGCCGACAGCCTGCAACATTTATCATGTTTATCAACACGTCCATCAACAATGTTGATAGCATGCGGTTATCAGATTTGTCTGTAGGCGTGGCAACACTAAATGTTTAAGCTGCTAACATTAACATCGAAAGCTCTAGAATTCGAACATACGAGCAGTTTTGCAGGAGCTGGCAAAAAAATAAGCTATATAGACTTCAAAAAAAGGCCAGAAAAAGCCAAACTGCTTTAAAAAAAAGCCAACAAAAAAAGCTAAAATATTACAAATTAAGAATTTAAGTTTATATTTATTTTTAAATAAAAAACTATAAATTATGTTCGTAAAAGTAAATAAAATTATAAAGGTACACTTCAGCAGCAAACAAAAAATAACATTAATCAATAACAATAAATATATACATATGCATATATATTTTTGTTTCGAAATAACTACATAAAATATACATTGATATATTTTCAGCCTTTTAAAGATACATGTATAATTATTAAATAGGTATAATATTTTTATCATAATCGGAAGAATCAGAACTAGAATTTGCGTAAATATAAATAAAATATAATAAATAATATTTAAGTATATATTTTTTTATTGATAATTTAATATTCAATAACGCATTAAACATTTTTAACTTTACAATTTTCATTGTACTAAAAAGTTGTTCAACCTCTGCATTAAGTACTTAAAGGAAGTACTAAAAAGTTAAATACTGGATTAGCCATGTCAGAAAATGGACATTGTTGGTTCTATATTTGTCCATTTGTAGTTTAAAATATTTTGCCCTGAGCCATAATCTTCGTAATTTCATTAGCAGTTTAATTTTTCACATACATAATATCTTTTTTTGGTTTTACGAGTACTATTTTAAGTGTATTATCAACGGATAGAAAATCGATTTAGCGTAGAGTTTTCATATGATAATCTTTGTCGCAATTGCTCAATTAGTTTAATTTTTTTATAATTAATATATTAATCACTTTAATGTTTGTAGCATTGTTGGTTTAAATCACTTATAGTCCATAGGGAAAAATACTTTTCATGGAATTCATGTGCAATTTCAAAGCATATTTTTAACTTTTATACTCACTAAGTATTATGTATCAACCGGCAAAATCAGAAAAAATAATAAAATTGCAGTGCAATAAACGAAAACAGTAAAGCACTCAGCGCAAGAACATTTTGGGATCCCCTGTCAATGATTTGGCCCTAAATTTATTCAATACTGTCAACTTTAACCTTGTACATAATATAAATCAACTTTATTTTTCATTATTAAATCAAAAAAAATTATGTTAAGTATTAAAAATATGTTTTAATTACTAATTGAATATATGGGAAAAATGTCAAAAGGTTAAAGTTTTAAGAAATTAATCACTCTATCAAATTCTATACAATTCGAACCATAACTGATTCAAGTCCCCATAGAAGCCCAAAACTACATACATTGATGGTGGGTATACAAGATTGGAAAAAAAACAAGTATTGTGGTATACACAATCAATTGTTTAAAATGTAAAGTATATTTTGTACATCAACTAATATTTAAAAAATTTTAAATTTTTGAGTTACCACTGTGACTAACATTAGTAATATTTTTTTTTCATTTATTAAAGGCTTCTAAAATATGCTTTGCATAGCAATTGTGTTTTATAACTATTTATATATTTTAAAAGCTAATATGAATATGGGAGTAAAAGTTTGAATAAAATTTATATGAAACAAATTCTTCTCTGCCTACATAGTAAGTTTAAGACTTTCTAAAGTTCTTTGATATTAATAAATGTCAGTTATAAAAAAAATCCATTTGAATTGCATGACCACATATCACCCATTCTGTCATATTATCATCTAGATTACCGCATCTCAAAAATAATTACACTGCTTTCTAGCAAAAAAATATTTATCCCATACCTTTACTTAATAACCCATTTCCTTAAAATACTCCAACAGAACGACGACAAGGTAATAATAGTTAAAATTATGTAACATTACGGATATTATGGCTAAAATAAGTGTGTTAATTCTTAATGTCTTTACGGCATTTACTGTCTGTCAAACCTTAATACTTTCATGATTATACAAATGTATGTACGTCTCTTTGTCTGTCGGGTATTTTTTTTATGGTTTTTCATGTATTACTTTTATTTCCATAAAATTAAGGCAAACTACCTCGAGTAGAGGTATTAAACAGAAATACATACATACATACTTTTATTAACGGTTTAATACTTAAACGCATACATGTGGCCAAATACCTTTTTAATTAGTTTTGTCTTTTGGCAGCTTGAATTTATCTATACACATATATACACACAGAGAAAACAGATTCGTAATAGCAACCGAATTTGTTGCCAATCGAATGATTCGGTTGCACACATAGAATTTTTCGGTTGTAGCAATAGAAAGTCAGTTGATAAAGAAAAATTGTAGTTGAAGAAACTAAACTTTTGTCATATCTTCTGAAGCTTTGTAGCTACAACTGTAAAATTCGGTCACTAAGGTAGAATCATTCGATTGACAACAACTTCGGTTACTATTACGAATCTGTTTTCTCTGTGTATGAGTACAAGTTACTACACCATACCAGCAGTTCTAGGACACTGTCCCGACTAGTGGTTTTACTTATCATTTTGGGTGACTACTAGTTACATAACTAGCTTCACGACTACCTATTTAAGCGCATGTGTGTCCTTAGCTGGAGGTTAATTAACCGTTTTGGATTACAATGAGTCTGTCTGATAGCTGGTCCAAAGTAGTCAACACATTGTATCGCATACCGGATACATAGAGTCAGTTATCTTACTAGCTACCTAACACGTTACTTGATCAGCTGCATAATTGGTTATTTTAATATGTACGGGTCCATACAGAACTCTGCAATCGATTATTACTAAAGAACTACTTCCTAAAGTGCTGTACAAAATAAACGTTTAAACTTACTACACTCTAGGTTACTTAGAAACACTATAGTGACAATTGACTTCATGCTAGGTTACATGGGATGTAGAAAGTAACCACTTGACTTTTCTCTGTGCTATATAGAACACATACGTATCAGATGACCCAAAATGTATATAAATTGGAGTCAGCCAAGTGCTCAGACAGACATTAGTGACAATTATTGCCTATAAGGGATGTTAACCATGCAACACACACTCCCAAAAATAAAGAATACTTTAAGCAAAAAGCAAATAAACTGTGTGAGAATTATATCAACACAACTTGTATAAAACCAATTTGTACGAATTACTCGCAAAACGTTTAAAGTAACTACACCATTGATTACTTGGAGACACTTAAGTGACAACTGACTTCACGTTAAATTACCTGGAATGTATAAAATAACCACTTGACTTTTTTCTGTGCTACATAGAGCACATACGTGTCAAATGACACAAAATATATATAAATTGAAGTCAGCCGAGTGCTCAGACAAACATTAGTGACAATTATTGCCTATAAGGGATGTTAACCATGCAACACACACTCACAAAAACAACAAAAATAAAGAAATATGAAAACAAACTTTAGTGTTTTAACACCATAAAAACACAAATACCTTATCTCACATATGGGCGTTATGTGGAATTTAACACAAAAACAGTGATAAAGAAAAAAAAATCGATATGAAACATATTTCTTTATGCTTTTTAACGAAGTTTTTCTTTTCATTTATTTTATATTCTTTTTTTTTTTTTGCACTTTGTTGTAAAACTTTTTGTTGTTGTGGAAATTAAAAAAGAAAAGAAGAATACTTAAAATAAATTTAACTGCGTGAGTTAAAATAAATAAGTGAAGGAAAGAACAAGTTTGAGCATGTTGTTTATTGTCAATCTTAAATGTTTGGCAATTAAATACAACATCGTAATCCGTAAGACTTAAGTATTTTTTAAACATGACTACAGTTATAACCGTGCACTTATATGTACATATGTATGTATACAAGCGTCTTAATAAAAGAGAACAATACCAATTTCTTTGTTGAGGGACTTAAACGAAAGTTCAACAAATAACAGACATCATGTAGTTATTAGTCAATGACGAATTTAATGTACCCTTAACATAAATTGAGGTGCTCTTTTTGTATAATTGAGTGTCCTCTGGAAGGTTTTAATTATTTTGTAATTTTAAATTTATGAGCTTTAAATAATATAGGTATATATGAGTAAATGGTAGTATTTAACCAGTTTCAAGTATATAGCCCCACGTACTATGGCTCATTATTATTTGCTCGATTCTTATTAAAATTCCATGCTATCCTGGTTACGGAACTGTAAATCTCAAATGTTTCTATTTAAATTATCAAGAAAGTTTTTGTATAAAAAGAAGAAAGATTTGTAGTGGCTACCGAATTTGTCAATTTGCCAATCCAATGATTCGGTTGCACACATAGAATTTGTCGGTTGTAACAACAGAAAATCACTTAGTATAGAAGAATTTCGGTTGAATCAACCACATTTTGTGACTCCTTCTAAAATTGTATAGCCACAACTATAAAAGTCGGCCACCAAGGCAGAATTATTCGATTGGCAACAAATTCGGTTGCTACTACGACTCTGCTTCTCTGTGTAGCTTCCTTATCATAAACGGCGTCATATATAGAGTTCAGGCATCCTTCGAAAATTTCAGAGAAATTGGATCCAAAACTTCAGGATATTTGCATAAGAAATCCTCACTAAACCATCTGAAATCATTCGCACACATTTAAAATATAATTAGGAAATATCGATGATATTTATATGGTGGACTGCAACTAGACGGAAGTATGTCGTAGACCAACTACATAAAGTCCAGAGATCAGCCTGCATTGGTATAACCGGCGCACTAAGAACTAGTCCTTCAGAGGCACTGAACATTATACTGCGTCTTGTGCCAATAGACCTTCACATAATGGCTACCTCTGCCTGCAGCGCAGCGAGGCTTTATGCATCTGGTTGTTGGAGATCGAGAACATATGGCCTTCGGGGATTCTGAGCCTGTTGCCTTCGTTCGTTCTCCAGCCTTCTGACTATATTACTCCATACACAGACTTTGATAGGGTGTTCAAGGTCTTGATTCCCTCTAGGAGTGAGTGGGGTAGGGGTAATCTCGTGTACGAATACGACACTAGGATATATACAGACGGTTCTAGAATGAGCTGAGGTGTTGGTTCTGGCGTTTTCTGTGACAAACTTGGGGTAGGCATCTCATATCGTCTTCCGAATGAGTGTAGTGTTTTCCAGGTGTGTGTATGCAATCATGGTAGCTTGCAATACACTTCATGATCATCATACTCGTGGCAAAATAGGTATCTTTGTCGACAGTCAGGCGGCACTTCTCTTACTGTAGGCCTACACAACTTCATCTTCATTAGTCAGGCATTGTAAGAATGCTCTGTCAAGGCTAGGTCGTCTATCTGATATTACTTTGGCTTGGGTACCTGCGCACAGACACCACTACGGTAATGAACAGGCAAACGAACTAGCCAGAATGGGATCTGCCTTAGACACCTCCAGTGCGGTCTCAGTAGAAATTCCACTGGGGACTATCAAAGGCATTATCTTCAGACACTTTCTTACAAAGGCTAAGAATAGATGGCGTAATTTAGACACATGTTGGGCAGCCAAGTTGATGTGGCCATATTTTAACGAAAAACGTACTATGCAACTGATAACCCGGAATAGATGGTTGCTGGCAGTATTAACGGGTCACTGGACGTTAGGCAAGCATGCAAATCGCCTGGGACTCCCTTTTTAACGACCATTGTCACAGTTGTAAGGATAGGGAAAAAGAGGAAACGATTTTCCACCTTCTTTGCGAATGCCCAGCCATGAGTGTCATGAGACATAAAAATACTGACTAACCTTGGTATACCTCACAGCTACAGGTTGGGTCTAGTAAACTCGACTTTTTTTTTGCATTTTTTTATATAAATTACATCTAACGAGTGGTATGGTCTTGTCAAAACGGGGTCCCTTCGACCCTACTTGATTGTTCGCACGCAGCGAACTACCATGTAAAACAACCAACCAACCAACTGAGAGATACCTGTTGACAGCAGTAGTGTTGCCCTTTGAGTTAAGAGCCAGGAAATTCAAAAAGTACCGGACTTATTGACCCATCTTCGTATCTGAAAAAATATGTTAAAAAGCTGTCTTCATCGAGTCTGAATTTATCCTTTATCATCGTATATAAAAAGTTAAGGCTGGACTGTATATCCTCTCAGCTAATATCTTTAGCAAGTTCTAGTCCGCACCATACTAATTTGTCCACAATTTTATTACTTTCAGTATCACATTTTCAATATTAGTTGGGAAGTACTTAATTGGATACATGCTAAACAACCAATTCAAGAGTTTAAATAATTCAATAAATCTATAATTTAAACAAGAAAGATTGTTATATTAGGCTGTGACGAATCTTGTAGACCAACCATTAATATGTGGAAAGTTTTTTCTCGAATTATATGGGGGTAGGGTCAATTATGGGCCGAGCCACACAAAAGTTGGTAGAAAAATTTACGTTTATATATAACTTGTTTATGTACAATTTAATCACGTCATTTGTTCAAGTCATTTTCTTAGGGGGACTAGGGAAAAATGTTGCCCGATTTTCACCATATTTTACAGTATAAATTCAGAGATTTGTGCTAAATTTTATCAGGATTTCCGCATAATAATCATATTTATAGCTGCTCAAACAGTATTCCGGGCGAATATTTATATGTCCTGTTTTCAACAGAGACACAGACGGATGGACATAGCTAGGTCGTCTTAGAATCGTATGTGGGCCCAGAATATATACACTTTTTGGTTATACAACCAATATTTCGATATGTTACAAACGAAATGACAAAAACAATATATCCCCCGTCTTGATGGTGTGTATATAAATGAACTCATAGTCTGTTCGTTTATAGGATGAAAGCACAATCGACGCATTAAATTGAGAAGATCTTGATACCTATAGGCTATGGTTCTATAAGTCGATTTTCGAATTTTTAATCATCTTTTTGTTGAAAAAATCAAAAACTCAAATTCGAAAAAAGGTCGAAAAATCAATTACACAAAAAAGTCAAGCAACTGAAAAAAGTGATTGGTCGAAAAGTCGACTTTTGGTTTTAACTATAGAACCCTATTTGGACAAGTTAAGTGATATATCCAGTTTTCTCATGTCACGGGATCAGCACATTTGAAACAATAAACAAAATATTTATTTTATGATATTTACTTATACTATTTCTGGGGAACACACGTTAAGAAAAATAAAAACGGCAAACTATGACACAAACAAAAGCACCAGTTGTGCAAACTGGAAATAAAAAACTGTTCTGATAAATCTTTCATGAAATACATAATTAAATACCGTCACCAAAATATTCCTTTAGTACATCCTCATATAGGAGATTCATCATTGCTGACACCAAACTTAGCAGCGTGAATCAACAGCCAGCTAGCTACATA
Organism: Calliphora vomitoria; assembly: GCA_942486065.2. Taxonomy (NCBI): domain Eukaryota; kingdom Metazoa; phylum Arthropoda; class Insecta; order Diptera; family Calliphoridae; genus Calliphora; species Calliphora vomitoria. The sequence continues at coordinate 106,311,292 of OW818030.2, read as the reverse complement.
CTCATATAAATATGTAAATAATTGAAGAAACAGTAGAAGAAAAACAAGTGAAAACTTTTATGATTGCTGTCGCTGTTGCTTCTTCTCCTGCTCCAATTGATGTGTAGCTGTTGTCTTCATTGTTTTACAAAGTTGGTCTGTTCTTTTGTTGTAATTCTTCATTTTATAACTCTTTTTGCTGTATTGTTTATTGTTGTTATAGTTGTTATTGCTGTTGTTGTTGCTGTTGTTATTGCTGCTGTCAGACATAAACGTTATATTGTCTTTGTAGTTGCTTGCTGGTTGTATTGTTGTTGATATTGCTGGTTGCAGCAAATATATATATGTAATTTAACATCATTTTGAATTTTCCATTTGAAACTTTGTCTGTAGCATGTTCAAATTGAAGAAATTCAAAAGAAGTAGATGTAACTCAAGTTTTCCAGTCGAATATGTATATGTAGTAACACATTGCCAAATGTATTATTTTAAGCGAATAAGATGCGGTGAGTTGTGAACTAATGAGGGAAAGCAGTTATTCAGAAGGAAACTTTTGATGGCAAGCGCAAAATGTGTGAGAAATGTTCTTTTGTTTGTAGTGTGGCAGAGGAGGGAATGGAAGTGGAATGTTTTTGTAGATGTTAGATAACATAAGTATAAAGAGAACTTGTAGCTTTAAATATCACTTCAATATAGCAGACGTAATAAAGTAGAGTATGGCTTCCCGGCGGAAGAAAATATTAGGGCTTAACTTTGTAGGCCTTCTAAAAGACCTGTTTACACATTCTATAATATCCGATACTCATTCAGCTAACTCACTAAACAAGAAAAAGTTACAACAATTTTGTATTGTGAATTTCATGTGAAATACTTTATATATAAAACTTCACAAAATTATTATCCAAATTCATTTAGATTTGATCTGCAATATTTTAAAGATGATTCTAAAAATATGTGTAATAAATGAAAGTTATTCCCATTGAGAATAAACAGCACCTCTTCCAAAACTCTTGAATATTGTACAAACACCAACAAAGTGGTTTAGTTTAGATTACATAAAGTACACATAATTACATTATTGTTACAGTATGATCTGGCGTTAAGGTTAAGTAATCTACCTTTAGCTTTTATGATCAGACTAGTCCTATAGTCTGAGAAATCGTTTGCGAGCAGTGGCATGACACTAAAATTGAGATGACTGTACAAGTCATGATGTAGCGGGTTTGTTGCTTTATATACATTTTCATTACGTTATTTTCTTTCAAGCGCTTGCAATATTATTTTCTTGTCAGAGGACAGTGGTCTATTAAGGTTATGTGGAGTATTAAGATATATACATGAAGGTACAGTCTACGTTTAAACAGTGGGGCAGAATCAACATTTTTTGGAAATAAATCTGGCATTTCTAAAGGGCTAGTCCGATCGGGATAAAATTTTTAAACACGTGCCATTTTTTGTTTCCCATCCGATTTCAAAAAAAGCGCCCGACTAGGTATTGAAAACCCATAATTGCGTGTGCTATTTGTTGCTTTTAAAATTATGCCATACCTTGATTCGCTTTTTTTAAAATATACGGCCTACTTTTGAACCGAATGAACTCAAGTTTTCTTTCGTTAGTTAGACAATTAAATTACTAATAATATTCAAAAGATTTCAGAGCAATATCAATTACGGATTCAAAAATAAACGATTTTCAATTTAAAATTTTAAAAAGTAGTAGATGTGCTCTTTTTAGAGCGAAAAGGTGACTTAACTCTTTTTGTTTTGAAAAAAACTTTCTTTAAGGGCATATAACAATTTTATGTTTTTCTGTAAGATATCTTTACGGAGAATATTCTGGTATAAAAAACTTGTCATAGTTTTTGAACTCGTCATCCCTACGCCTTTTTGAATTTGCCATATTTTTTATCAAAATTTCAACTTTGGACCACATGTTCTAAAATCCCAAAGCTGGGATCAGAAAACGGAAAGCAGTTTTGGAAACCTTGTTGTGATCCCCATTTACTTCCAAAGTATTTTCCCAGCCCCAATGAAAATGTGAACCTTATGGGTAAAATAGTAAAAAATATCATTTTGGGATTTTCGCATCAATTTTTAGGACTTGCGGGATTTGCTTTGACCTTTTGACAATTTTTTTTACACTTTATTACTCAAAATAAAAAATTTAAAGAACGTTGAAAATTTCATTGAGTTTTGTTAATAAATAAAAATTGTATTATATATTACATATTTATTGAGCTTCTAAAACTAAAATTTGTATCAAAATGTTGATAGAATTGCAAATATTAGAAACAATTTGATCCACATTTATTCCGAACTAATTTTTTTGTTTAGACAAGTTAACTTTTGGCCTTATAAAAAAAATTTCAAGTCAATATCTCAGTTAGATTCAAAAAAAGGCCACTTTAAAACTCCGTCCTTCAAAAATATTTCACTTTTCCATATTCTAGTGTGACTAAGTCAGTTGTTAAATAAAATAATAGCTCTGTTCAATAACTAAAAGTTGTTACTAGTTAGTAAAAATTGTTACTGGAAAAGCGTTCATTAACTCAAAAAACTAGCAAGTAGAGAAAAAATCAAGAGCGTATAAATTTTAGAGAGTGTTCTCTCGTTGCAAACTATTACAAGTTCTATTTTGAACTCGTAATAGTTAGCAGCTTATATTTCATATGTTTTGTGTTATTGTTTATTTATTTACAATTTAATTTTTGTGGTGAAAAAAATAAAATTGAAGAAAATGTGAATATTTATACATTTTAAAAGGGAAAACTATGAAAATTGTGTGTATAAATTTTTTGTTACTGGAAAAGCGTTCATTTACTTTTTACTATTTTTGAGAATTTAAGAGAGTAATTTTGTATATTTTGATTTTATTCTCTCGTTGCTAGTATTTACTGGGAAAGTAAATGAACAAACCTAATATGAAAATTTTTTAGTATGAAAAATTGCAATATTTAGATTTCTTTCCTAATAATTTGGTAGCCGACAGCAGCGAACATGGTGAAAGATGCTACCAATACATTTCTACGACAGAAAAACGATATTAGGACCAGTGGGATACATGAATGCTGACGGACTATTGATGGACATTACAAAAAGACATTCCTTAAGCAAAATACAGAAGAAAATCATAAAGATACATTTACGTTTATATTACACTATAACTTAATAACGTAATTTTGTTGATAAAAACTGAATGAAATCTAATTACGAAAGAAATATTCATATTTAAAATGTTTCAATTGTATGTCTGTTATCTTTGTTCTTGTTCCAAGCATAACTACACAAAATATTTCTTGTTACATGCAAAAAGTGTTTTTTTGTTGACCAGTGGTATTATAACCTACACCACCATAGTGGGGAGGGTATAATGGATTTGTGCACATTTTTGTAACGCCCAAAAATATTAGTCTAACACCCAACTTAAAGTATACTGATCGACTCAGAATCACTTTTTGAGTCGATTAAACGATGTCCGTCCTTCCGTCTGGCTGGCTGGCTGGTTGGCTGTCCATGTAAACCTTGTGCGCAGAGTACAGGTCGTAATTTTTAAAATTTTTCGATAAAATTTGGTACATGTCATTTTTTCTGCTCAAGGACCAAGCCTATTGAAACTAGCTGAAATCGGTTCATTATTTTATCTAGCCCCCATACAAGTGTCCTCCCGAAATTGGACTTTATCGGTCATAAATGTTTTATTTTATTATGATCGGTCCATAATTAGTCATAGCTCCCATATAAGGCCTGCTTCCGATTATCACTTTAGCGAGCATAAATCTCCTAAAAATATTGGTATACACATAAAATGCAACATAAATAACTTTCATAAAGACATTAATCACACGAACAAATTTCATAGTGATCGGTCCATAATTTGTCATAGCTCCCATATAAGGCCCACTTCTGAAAATCGCTCACGAATATAAATTATTGAAATTTTGAAAGAAAAATGTTTTTGCTCATTTACTTAGTGTAGGGTATTATATGGTCGGGCTTGACCGACAATACTTTCTTACTTGTTAAAAGATGAAAATATTTGCTTTTTGGTAAGGTTTTATTTCACAATAGAAATATTGATAACTAATATAGCCCATTTCCTTGTTTCAATTCCATGATTCATATGTTTTCCCCTACAAAAAAGTATCAACACAATAAATGTTCCTTAAAAACACATATTGTTAGAAAAAACTACACACCCTTTTAATTTACATATTCAGCTTATTTCAATTTCTTTCCACATATTTATTTAATTTCACACTAAAGTTGTCACTCAAGTTTAAAAGCCACGTCAAAATAATCATTCATTTCGTATTCACACTTTTGATATTTGACAAAACAACAACAAAAAAAACTAACATTTAACGACATTCAAAAGAGTGACAGACAGAAAGACGGCAACACAAACACCAACAACTAATAAACAAATTGTTCATTGTATCAATTAAAAAGTTGAAATGTAGTTGTTTCCTTTGTGTTTAGTTATTTGCTAAATTTAGGAATAGTGCTAAATGAAAATGACAATATGTGTTCACGTACAGACATAATAATAAGTTTATCCTAAATGTTATGTTGCACAGTGGTGCTGACTGTAAATTGCATGAAAAATTGTTAGTTAATATTATAACTATTATAATACTATAAGATTTGTAAAGAACCCAGAAGTGTTTCATTTCTTACTAAATATAAACGCCCATATTCATAATCAACTTTAAAATTTTACAAAAGGTTTACAAATAATATCCTTTCAAACTTGTTTATGAATAAGGCCTAAACTCTTTAAAATTTATTCATATCTCATACACTCGAATTTGATGTGCTAAAATTTATCAAAGTCTGTGTATGAAAAATTTCATATAAATTTTGCAATTATTCCCACTGTCCATTGTTTTCTTAGAGTTTTGAATATATTTTCTGGAATAATTTATATTTGAAAAGCTCTTCAAGTAGTTTCCACAACTTTTTATTTCTCTTCAGCTGAATGTTTTTGTGTGACTTTCATGTTGTAATTTAAAAGTTGAGTGTGTTTTGAAATAAAACAAACTAAAGACCAGAAAAAATAAATAAGTTTTTAATTTAAAATATTTGAATTTTCTTCATCTACCTTAAAGGTTGTCTGGTTGCAAATTAAATTCTGGAACCCTGTACGAATCCAATGACTATGCTAGATTCATCAATTATTTCCACAATTTATGGATTCTAGATTCATATCTGCTGATATAATTTGATTGGGTACATTGAGGAACTACTCTTTATTTATAAACCAGAAAATTTAAGAGTTTCAGAGAAGATCTCCCATTTATCCACGTTTGACCTTGTATTGTTTTCCAAATAGGATTTAATTTAGTAGACCTCTTCTTTTCAACAAAATTTTAACCCTTATCTGCGATGTACATCGATGACAGTATCTCAGGAGAGCATAAATGGGTTTACTGGGTCGACTCATTGTACAGTAATGGTTTTCGAAGTTTCGCAGTTAGTGGACTCAAATATATCTAACCTCTTGGTAGTTGTTTCAAGCAGAGCTGTAAATGAATCGTGCATTTTTCAATTAATTCGCGAATCATTCACACAACAAAATTAATTGAATGAAATTTGAGTCAATTCAAACGAATTTGGTAAAAGTGAGTTGCAATTCATTTAAAATTTATTTGAATTGATATTGAATTAATTCAAATGAATTAGCAATTCAAATGAATGAAATCAGAAACGAATTGCCATCAATCAAATTCAAGAGCAGATCTTTAGGGGTAATGAAAGATTTCTCCTACCAAAATGAAAATATTCAGTACAAAAATTGAAAAGCCTTGTCCTGGATCCGCTCCTGATTAAAGAAACATGATGTTTGGAGTTTGTTTCTTCAAGAAGAACTGATTTTTATTTTGAAATACGCTGAACGACAAAACAATATTGTTTTTTTGATCAATTACAAGAAACTTTAAACCAAATATTGACTCTCAATCACAAACAATAAACTTGAATCAAAACCATTAACGACTCAAAGACATTAGAATCTTTAAAATTCGATTGAAAAACTTTCAAAAAAGAAATTTTCCACAATATACAAATATGATATTATTTAAACAAAAAATGATTGCTAAAGTTTAAATCTAAGAATTTTCTGTAATGCTTGCTGTCTTTTACATAAAAAATTAGTTGAATAACATAACAACACTGATGCTTACTGTAGATTTACTTACAAAATCAATTCAAATGAGTTGAAAATGAATGGCTAATTCTTTTTTCTAATTCATTTGAATTAATTCAAAATCAATTGGAAATTAATTGCAATTTATTTTTACCAAATTCATTTGAGTTGAGTCAAATTTAATTCAATGTATTTTTTTGTTGAATGATTCGCGAATTAATTCAAGTATGAGTGATTTGTTTACAGCTCTGGTTGATACCCAGATATTTTATTGCATTCCTCTATTAGATCTATAAAAAGCATGTCTGTGCGTGCTAATTTGAATTCTTTCTGCTAGTTAACCAATAAAAAATCAAAGCATTATTTTACTAGTACAAAATTAATCAATTTTAAAATTAAGAAAATGTAGAATTTTCGTAAATTTTTGTTCGAAAAACGGCATTAGAATTTTTTTGCTTTTTGGGAATCGCAGGATTTGCATTTCCTAAATCATATTTTTATTTACGACTTTACATTTGGTACCAAATGGTGTACGTAAGAAATTTAATTGCGATTCGACATTTGTGTCGAAATTTCTTATTTAGCCTATTTGTTTTAAAATCCCAAAGAAGGGAATACCCCACCGAATACAGTATAGACATTTCTTTGCGATCTTATTACATATAATATATTTTGAACAAACCTTTTTAGATTTTTTTTTCAGGCTTATGTTTGAAAAATAGTTATTTTCTGCAAAATGTTACATTTACAAACATTTTTATTATTTAAGGTAATTCTTTAATGAAATTAAACATAAAATATTCATTTAACGTTTGAACGTCATTGCATATCGATGATGAGTCATTGAAAGTCGAAACTAAAAAATTATAAAATGAAAATGTTTCGTCGGAATAATTTAGATAGATAGTTAATTTTTGTTCAGAACAAATAAATTAGTTTTTTCTTATTGTTCAGTTGTTTATTTTTAGTCTGCGGTATTTGACTGAACTAAGTTATTGAATAATTTCTCAGTGAACCTATTTACAGATAGACGACAACTGCTTTTGGAAACAAATATTTTTAATAATGATAAAAACATTTTTAATAGTGCAATACAGAAATGCTAAACGACCAAAAATAATAAAAGAACAATAAGACTGAACCCCTTCACATTGTTCAATTGACTGAATTGTTCAATTGAACTTGTTCATTCATGAACAACCCAACTTTAAAATAGTTATTTCTCTCAAAAATATTTATTTTACATTTTGTTCATTAGCATCTAAAAGTTGTTAAGAAGTTGCCAAAATATTACTAGTTTTAAAAACTACATTTCATTACCTTTCCAATGATATATAAAACATTATATCTGATTCTTTATTATACTTTAAAATAATGCATGCAATTCACACACCTTGTTAAAAATTATCTACTATTTTGTTCAAATCAAAGACTCCTTACTATGCACTTCTCATTTTTTCATGTACCTTGTATTATTTATGTTTCACTTTTGCTTATTGTTGATTGGTCAGTTGCATGTGCAAATATTTAAAGTGAGCTTAAGTAAACTTGTATTAACCTAAGATTCACCTAATTTGCTGACCTTATGCGCGTTCATAAAATGCAATTGTTAGGTTCATAGACTCCATGGCAGAGAATTTTCAAATAAAAAAAAATAATTTTTCACAAAAATTTTTTTTAATAAAAATTTATTTTGTTACTAAAAAAAATTTTTTTTTTTATAAAAGTAAATTTTTACTAAAAAAGTAAATTTTCACTAAAAAAGTAAATTTTCACTAAAAAAGTGATTTTTTACTAAAAAAGTGATTTTTTACTAAAAAAGTGATTTTTTACTAAAAAAGTGATTTTTTACTAAAAAAGTGATTTTTTACTAAAAAAGTGATTTTTTACTAAAAAAGTGATTTTTTTACTAAAAAAGTGATTTTTTACTAAAAAAGTGATTTTTTTTTTACTACAAAAGTGATTTTTTTTACTAAAAAAGTGATTTTTTACTAAAAAAGTGATTTTTTACTAAAAAAGTGATTTTTTACTAAAAAAGTTATTTTTTACTAAAAAAAAGTGATTTTTTACTAAAAAAAGTGATTTTTTTACTAAAAAAGTGATTTTTTACTAAAAAAGTGATTTTTACTAAAAAAGTGATTTTTTTACTAAAAAGTAATTTTGTACTAAAAAAGTAATTTTTTACTAAAAATTAATTTTTTACTAAAAAAGTAATTTTAACTAAGAAACAAATTTTTTACAAAGTATTTTTTTAATAAAAAAGAAATTTTTTACTAAAAAGTTATTTTCACTAAACAGTTTGAATTTTCGTTGAAAATTTATTTTTTACTATAATAAAATGAACATTTCTTATTTACTATGGTATTCAATTAATCGGGGTTCTGCTTTAATCGGGGAAATAATTAATCGGGGTTTAGATTTAATCGGTTAATATTGTTTAAGTTTAAATTATTCGATTAACAGAATAATTTCTATTTTAAATTTAAATTGAAAATCGATTTCTAATGAAAATTTGTTTTTAGTTAAAAATTACCTTTTTAGTAAAAAATTACTTTTTTAATAAAAAATTACTTTTTTAGTAAAAAATTACTTTTTTAGTAAAAAATTACTTTTTTAGTAAAAAATTACTTTTTTAGTAAAAAATTACTTTTTTAGTAAAAAATTACTTTTTTTAGTAAAAAATTACTTTTTTAGTAAAAAATTACTTTTTTTGTAAAAAATTACTTTTTAGTAAAAAATTACTTTTTTTAGTAAAAAAATACTTTTTTAGTAAAAAATTACTTTTTTAGTAAAAATTTACTTTTTTAGTAAAAATTTACTTTTTTAGTAAAAAAAAAATTTTTTAGTAACAAAATAAATTTTTGTGAAAAATTATTTTTTTTTAACTGAAAATTCTCTGATATGAGTCTACGAACCTAACATTTGCATTTTATGAACCCGCATAACGTCATCAAATTAGGTGAATGTTAGGTTAATACAAGTTTACTTAAGCACACTTTAAATATTCGCACATGCAACTGACCAATCAACAATAAGCAAAAGTGAAACATATATAATACAGGGTACATGAAAAAATGAGAAGTGCATAGTAAGCAGTCTTTGATTTGAACAAAATAGTAGAGAATTTTTTACAAGGTGCGTGAATTGCATGCATTATTTTAAAGTATAATAAAGAATTAGATATAATGTTTTATATATCAATGGAAAGGTTATGAAATGTAGTTTTTAAGACTTTTAATATTTTGGCAACTTCTTAACAACTTTTAGATGCTAATGAGTAAAATGTAAAATAAATATTTTTGAAAGAAATAACTATTCAAGAGTTGGGTTGTTCATGAACGAACAAGTTCAATTGAACTATTCAGTCAATTTAACAATGTGAATGGGTTCAGTCTTATTGTTCTTTTATTCGTTTGACATATCTGTATTGCATTATTAAAAATGTTTTCACCATTATTAAAAAAATTTGTTTCCAAAAGCAGTTGTCATCTATCTGTAAATACATTCACTGAGAAATTGTTCTATAACTTAGTTCAGCCAAACACCGCAGACTAAAAATTAACAACTGAACAAAAAGAACAAAATTATTCATTTATTTGTTCTGAACAAAAATGAACAATCAGTAAAAAGAACGATTAACTATTCCGATGTCGAAAACATTTTCATTTTATTATTTTTTAGTTTCGACTTTCAATGACTCATCATCGATCTGTAATGACCTTCAAACGTTAAGTGAATATTTTATGTTTAATTTAACAATTTTCATTAAAGAATTACCTTAAATAATAAAAATTTTTGTAAATGTCACATTTTGCAGAAAATAACTATTTTTCAAATATCTAAAAACGTTGGTCCAAAATGTTAGCTTATAATTATTTTTTTGGAGAAACTATAAATATGTATTATATGTAATAAGATGATTTCTTTAGCATATCGCAAAGAAATATCTATACTGTATTCGGTGGGGTATTCCCTTCTTTGGGAGTTTAGAACAAATAGGCTAAATAAGAAATTTCGACACAAATGTCGTTTCGCAATGAAATTTCTTACGTGCGCCTTTTGGTACCAAATGTAAAGTCGTAAATAAAAATACGATTTATGAAAAGCAAATCCCAAAAAGTAAAAAAAATTCCAATACAGTTTTTCGAACAACAATTTACGAAAATTCTACATTTTCTCAGTTTTAAAATTGATTAATTTTGTACTAGTAAATTAATGCTTTAATTTTTTATTGGTTAACTAGCAGAAAGAATTCAAATTAGCACGCACAGACATGCTTTTCATAGATCTAACAGAGGAATGTAATAAAATCTCTGGGTATCAACCAGAGCTGTAAATGAATCATTCATTCTTGAATTAATTCGAGAATCATTCAAACAAGAAAATGAATTGAATTAAATTTGAGTCAATTCAAATGAATTTGGTAAAAATAAATTGCAATTCATTTCCAATTGATTTTGAATTAGTTCAAATGAATTAGAAAAAAGAGTTAGCCATTAATTTCCAACTCATATGAATTGATTGAAATTTGAGTTGATTTTGTAAGTAAATCTACGGTAAGCATCACTGTTGTTTTGTTATTCAACTAATTTTTTTATGTAAAAAACAGCAAGCATTACAAAAAATTTTTAGATTTAAACTTTAGCATTCATTTTTTGTTTAAATAATATCATATTTGTATATTGTGGAAAATTTCTTTTTTGAAAATTTTTCAATCGAATTTTAAAGATTCTAATGTCTTTGAGTCGTCAAAGATGGCTTTGATTAAAGTTTATTGTTTGCGATTGAGAGTCAATATTTTGTTTAAAGTTTCTTTTGATTGATCAAAAAAACAATATTGTTTTGTCGTTCAGCGTATTTCGAAATAAAAATCAGTTCTTCTTGAAGAAACAAACTCCAAACATCATGCTTCTTTTAACAATCGCGGATATAGGCTTTTCAATTTTTGTACTGAATATTTTCATTATGGTAGGACAAATTTCTCATTGCCCTTAGAGATCTGCTCTTGAATTTGATTGATTGCATCTCATTTTTGATTTCATTCATTTGGATTGCTAATTCTTTTTTCTAATTCATTTGAATTAATTCAAAATCAATTCAATTCAAATGAATTGTAAATGAATTACAATTAATTTTTTCACAAATTCATTTGAATTAATTCAAAATCAATTCAATTTTGATGCTGCCCCACTGTGCACTGTCACTCGAGAAATTGTTCATCAGACATTTGCTTCAATTTGATGTTTTTCTTATAAGGGCCTTTACTAATATCCATCTTTAACACAATAGTAAAATAAAAGGATGCTGATAATACAACCATAAGCAAAAAATAGTGTTTTATGAACAAAAGTTGAAAACAACAATGTGAGAGAGGAGGACTGTTTTGTACACACAAACTGGCAGGAACGTTTAAGAAGGCCTTCACTATTTTGTTTTTAAATCAAACTTTTTTTTTTTTTTTCTTGAAATATATTACAACTCTCAAACTTAAAATGTTATCTATTTATTGTAAAATTTTTAAGTCGATCATTTTATTCTACACAGAGAAAACAGATTCGTGATAGCAACCGAATTTGTTGCCAATCGAATGATTCTGCCTTAGAGACGGAATTTTACAGTTGTGCCTACGAAATTTTAGAAGGGGTAACAAAAGTTTGGTTGCATCAACCGAAATTCTTCTTTGTCAACCGACTTTCTGTTGATAGAACCGACAAATTCTATGTGTGCAACCGAATCATTCAATTGGCTACAAATTCGGTTGCTATTAAGAATCTGTTTTTTCTGTGTAAATGTTGCTTTTTAGTAGTACTAATTTGTAGACTTTTTTCGTCAGAATATATTGTAAAGTATAACAAATGTAAAAACGTATTGTCCAAATACAGTTTTAACTATTTTAAAGTGAAAAACATTTGTAATACAGCTTGAGACCCAAAAATCGAAGACCGCCTTGAGACGGTTTTACCAGTAAAAGTTAAAAAAGCTAAATCAGTTTTGTAGTTTTTTCGTGAATTAGAATTATGACTATATGCATGCATAGTTTTATCATGTGTTAAAATCTCAAAAATATTAACAAATATCTCAGTATAAATATTAAAAATTGGCATTTAGCAAATCTTAATAAATCCTTATAATGTTGCCAGAAAAAATAAGCTATACTTATTTTAATTTATCTTATTAAGGAATACTTTTTTTGCAAATCTTACTAAACCACAACAAAATCTGTCTTAAAACTTATTATTTTTTAAACTTAATGCAATTATTTTCAAACTGCTACAAGCAATAACATACAATCGGATAAAAAAAAACTTTTTTTTAATTATATTTTTCTGTAGTAGATATTTCGAATGGAAAACTTTGTACTGAATTGCATGAACAGGGGAAATAACAAAAAAATAAATAATAAAAAACAAAACTAAACTGAACCAAACATTTCAAGAAGTTACTGACACTAAAAACAGGCAGCATTTTTTTTGTAAATTATTTTGTTTAAAAATATAACTAAAATGGAGGAAATATTTTGTACGCCTACTTTAAACAAGGGGAAATACAATAAGTTGTATGTAGAAATATAGAAATGTAAAAAAAAACCGAAAAACTGATGATGTTGCAGTTATAGTTATTACTGGCATAGTATATTTTTTGTTTTGGTTTTCCTTAACAAAAATAATATTTATACAATTATTTTATATTTTAAAAGTTTTGTAGTGTATGGAGAGCCTATACAGCATTTTATGGTAGTGGGAGGCGGCCACATGTTGTGATAAAGTATACAAGAAAAAAACTGCAAATGAATAGATATATGTGTTCTTACATATGTTCATTTATATGTGTATAAACATACATATTGTAGAGAGTCAAAAGTTTGACATTACTCAGTTGGAATATCCAAAACTTAAACTTTCGGTCATAGTGTGTTAGTTTTCCATTTCTACCTAGATAAAGTTTAAGGAACTTGGCATATGCTATCATATGTCAGTTGTAGAATGAAAAAGGATTTAAATCAAATTCTAGAAAAATTGAATAAAAAAAAAAATACTTTTTAAGAGAAAAATATGTAGTGATTTAAAAGAAACTTATTTAAGTATATTCATGAGAAATGTAATTTAAGGCAATACAATGTCAACCCAACTATACTGCTTCGATGCATTTAAGGAAATATTACACAGAGAAAACAGATTCGTAGTAGCAACCGAATTTGTAGCCAATCAAATGATTCTGCTTTAGCTACAGAATTTTAGAATGTGGTTGCAAAAGATGGGTTGCTTAAACGGAATTCTTCTTTATCAACTCACTTTCTGTGGAAAATTCTATGTGTTTAGATATTAAATTGGCAATAAATTTGGTTGCTTCTGCAAATCTGTTTTCTCTGTGTATATAGTGTTTTAAAGGAATATTTTTATTTTTCATAAAAAAATTAATCTATAGCTATGTTTTTCATTTTATTGTGCAAAATATTTACTTTAATATTTAAAACTTTCACTGCTTTCTATATGCATATATTTTTTCATAGCTTTTACAGTTTTACATTTTTTATTTTTATACCCTACACCACCATAGTGGGGAGGGTATAATGGATTTGTGCAGATGTTTGTAACGCCCAAAAATATTAGTCTAACACCCACCTTAAATTATACCGATCGACTCAGAATCACTTTCTGAGTTGATTAATCGATGTCCGTCCGTCCGTCCGTCCGTCTGGCTGGCTGGTTGGCTGGCTGTCCATGTAAAGCTTGTGCGCAGAGTACAGGTCGCAATTTTAAAGATATTTCGATAAAATTTGGTACATATCATTTTTTCTGCCCAAGGACGATCCCTATTGAAACTGGCTGAAATCGGTCCATTATTTGACCTAGCCCCCATACAAATGTCCTCCCGAAAGTGGATTTTATCCGTCACAAATGTTTAATTTATATAGGTATCTACACAAGTTTTTCTCCAAAAAAGTTTTATATATAGGGAATTCATGTCACCAAATTTTATTATGATCGGTCCATAATTAGTCATAGCTCCCATATAAGGCCTGCTTCCGATAATCACTTTAACGAGCATAAATCTCCTACAAATGTTGGTATAGACATAAAATTCAATACAAATAACTTTCATATAAGCATTAATCACGTGATCAAATTTCGTGGTGATCGGTCCATAATTTCTCATAGCTCCCATATAAGGCCCACTTCCGAAAATCGCTCACAAACATAAATTATTGAAATTTTGAAAGAAAAATTTTTTTGCTCATTTACTTAGTGTAGGGTATTATCTGGTCGGGCTTGACCGACCATACTTTCTTACTTGTTTTATAATAAAATTTGCATGATTGTAGGAACAATGAATAAATTGGAGAGAATTTGTTAACCAAAACAAAATTATATTTTCTGCCATTCTATGTGTTAGTAGAGAAAAAGAAAGATATAACTAATTTGGTGAAAACGAATGTATAATATGTGCTACATACCAACAACTTAATACACTGCAGAAAAATGATTTTTTTTTTAATAGTACTTACATGACTTTGGTTGAGTAACCAAGTATAACTCCCAAATGATATAATTCCCAATGAAATAAATCCCATCAAAAATGAAATAATTCCCAAACTTGAAAAATGAAATAACTCCCAATAATCGATGGTTTCATAATTTTAAAAATATTAGTCCCAAATAAAGCGAAATAACTCCCAATGAAATAAATCCCAATCCGAAAATTATGAAATAATACCCTTCGCGTTAGGAGTTGTTTCATAATGAAATAAGTTCCAAGTTGTATGCAAAATTTGTTGGTTGTTATATCATTTGGGAGTTATTTGACGATACCGAGTAACCATTTATGTAGACGTACAGTCAGCCACTTTTTGAAATTTTCAGTAAAAACACATTTCATACTGTTATGTTTTTACCTTTTAAAAAAGGGTGGTTTATAACTTTAATTGCAAATAAAAAGCGATCAGTAGTTTAAAACCTGTTACAACTCTTCATTTATTTAAACTTACATAACAATTTAAATAGTCACTATCTTTAAGTTCACATACTTATATTACATATTTTAAAAATTTACTGGTTATACAGTTGATGTTAAGTCTAACAGCGCCTATAATATACTAACTGCTATGCAACTCGCTGTTACTATTCATAGTAGTTTCATAATTAACTAACAGACAAAACTAGAGTGTTCTATTACAAAAGGTTTTTGCAGCTATAATGTAAACAATGCTACTAACAGCGCACAGTGGTATAGAAAAAAATAAATAAATCTATAAATTCTTTGACATGTCGAGTTAAATTTTTTTCCATGAATTTTTTAATTGTCAAAAGTTCTGAAAAATATACAAAATCTTATGTTTTTTTACGTGGACAATTATTTAGGGAAACTTAACAATTCGCAGAGAATTTACCTAACATAATATGTTTGTCTACCTAATAACATTTTTATGAATGTAAATACGAATTGTTGAGATTTCCCTAATTAATTTGCCATGTAAAAAATATAAGGTAGACACGTTATACATCAATGTATAGAGGATTTTGTCCCTTTTGCTAAAATATATATAGATTTTGACATTTAAAAATTTCATGGAATTCTTTTTTGAAAAATATGACAAAAATTTTTTTTATTGAGTTCTTGCAAAGATACGAATACTTCAAATTGAAATTAAATTTTTATTTATGAATACTTTTTAGATCTTTCTAGTGAAAATGGAAAAATAAAAAAAAATTTTGAAATATTCCTAAAAATGTGTTGAAAAATCCTAAAAATGGTATTTTTTAGCTTTTTGGCCAATATATCAATACCAGGCGTGGGGTTATCGGAACCCTTTACAAAATAATTAAAAACATATTTGGCCATCTAAAATGGGTTACTGTATTTTGATACCGGCAATGTGATTTCAGAATTTTCCCGCTAAATTTAAACTTTACATAAAAAATAGACGGTTATTGAATTTGTTTTCATTTAGAATATTTAATAAAAAGTTAGCTTTTCAAAAAGTATAAACTCCTAATACATCTTCTAATAAATTTTTTAGATAACTTAT
Organism: Calliphora vomitoria; assembly: GCA_942486065.2. Classification (NCBI taxonomy): domain Eukaryota; kingdom Metazoa; phylum Arthropoda; class Insecta; order Diptera; family Calliphoridae; genus Calliphora; species Calliphora vomitoria. The sequence goes on along the minus strand of OW818030.2, from coordinate 106,295,141 downwards.
AAACAACAAAAATACTTTTTTCCAAAAAACTAGGGAAAAATAGACTTTTACAAATTTTTAAATTAAAATGCATAAAACTTTGGATATAGTCAACATTTTTAAACAACTCTTTTTAATGTTAGTCTTATAAAAGACAAATGGAGAAAATCGGGAAATATTTGGAACCGCTAATATCAAAAAACTTGAGTAACATGAGTAAAAATTTTGAAAATTAAATTTTTAAATATCTCTTATCTTAAAAGACAAATGATAGCTACGACGAGGCTCGACGCTTAGATTCTATAGACCTTATTCATAAACAATTTTTAAATTTAAACAATATTTTAAAATCAAATTGTGTATGGAAATTTTTCTTTAAAACATTGTTTAAATTTAATTTTTTTTATGAATAACGAAGAAATAGTATCGTTTTAACATACTTGAGGTGTCCTATCTTGGAGAACCCTGGCCGTACCCCTGGTAAGCCCATGCGGTCAAAATTCAAAAATAGAACTCAAAAAAGCTTCTTCTTTGCGCTTTAGCCCCATATAACTAATGGACAAATATACAAGGAGAATATAAATATAGCCCAATATTCCGCAAGATCGATGAAAGGACATATCTAACTTTAATTTTAGCTACAATTATGATTAGAATGACAACAAATTGGTAGACATTCCTAGAATTGAGTTCCATTAAAATTCACTTTATTATAGTGCCATATATCCTTTTTCATTAAAACGCTATATAATCGCTGAAAATATTTCAATTTATATATGGTTTCGACTAGGACTCTGTCAAAGTAATGTTATTATTAGTTTCGAATTGCATTGAAATCGCATTAGAAATAAATGTTCTAAATATGCTTAAAGAAAGTTTATTTCACAGTATCGCAATAAAAAAATTTAATTGTAATAAACATAGAACTTCTAAACAATGAAAATTTACAAAAAACTTGAAATATTTAAAGAAAAGGGTGTGTGACTTAAAAATGCAGAATTTTTAAAAATAATTAGGTTTTATTTTGAAACATTTGTAAAATATTAATTTTTTTCAAAGTATTCTTAGCAATGACTTTTTCCATCTTTCTGGCATTATATGGATACCGAGTTAAAAGAACTGTTCATCTTTTGAGGCCAAGAACGAATCAAGACATTCGATATTGGCTCTGTTTTAAAGTTAAATGTATTCCATCGATCGAAACAAATAGTAGTAGAACGGGGCATGGTCTGTACAATAAGATGGTAACTTTCCAACCACTTGTCATGATAGAATATTACGGTTACGGCCCAGAATATGGGGATTTTTCGGCCAATGCTCAAACGAATCAGTTGCGTTCGGTGCATACAAGCTCTTATGCTTTAGGTTATCTTAATTGATTAATTTTCATCGAAAGTAATAACTTGATGCTTGCAAACGTTTTGAAATTGCTGCTTGTGTAGCTCCCATTGATTTTACAAGCTCTTATTGAGTTTACACACATTATTCATGGTGATATGCCTCCATATCAATATTACCACTTCTGAACCGCACAAACAATATCTCGCACGCTGAAACCTATGAAACATATTAATCATAATTAGGGAGTGGATTTTCATGCATTTAAGGAGTGAGATCGTAAAATTCTTAACACACGTTTTTCATTAACTGTTTCCAATGTTATTAAACAGTATTGAACGAACTTCTCCGTTGATAGAAAACCTGGAACAGGTAGAAGGAATGATCCACATGATGTTTCTTAAGCCAAAAAAAATAGAAAGCATTTTCAAAAGAGCTCCCAACACATCTGGTAGGAAAGCAGTCCGGTTAGCTCAGTGCTCGGACTATTTGTTAAAGCTAATTCAGGTTTAAAAACACTCAAGGCTCAAAGTGTTCCTGAGAGGAATGCTGCTAAAAATTTAGAGGCCAAAAACAGAGCACGAAAATTGAAGTCAAGTTTTATAAAAAAATATTCTTGCTGCATAATGGATAATGAAATTTATATTCTGACAGATTTTTCGCAACTTCCTGGTCAAAAACTTTATGTTCGTGATGCCCGAGGGCGTGTTGAAGAAAAGTTCTTGGTATGACAAGCAATATGCAGTTGCGTCAAAAAAGACAAACATTTGTTACAAAGGGCTCTATAAATACCAAAATTTACATCAAGGAATATTTACAAAAAAGGATGCTTCCATTCATAAGACATCTTAGTGTGTCTACTTATTTTTGGCCTGATTTGGTACCCTGGTCACTGTGGTATACCAGGTCTTGAGTGGTACAAGAACAATAATGTGGTTTTTGTACCAAGAGAGGCAATTTCTCCAAACTGCCTGGATCTGAGTCAAGTGGAGAGTTATTTGGCTCTTGTTAAAAGAGAATTGAAGAGCACAAAAAAGGTGTCCAAAAGTGTGGTAGATTTTAAACGGAAATGGATAACCTGTTCGAACAAAGTGACATAAAGCACTATTAAAATTTCATCATTAGTGATTAGAACCATAAAAATATTTTTTTTTTTGTAAATTGTAACAATAATTTCAATCAAATAAAAAAAAAATCAAAACTATAAGTTTAGGGGTTTCATTTTTGTTAACATATATGTACGTTAAAAATTTTTCAATCTCAGTCCTTACATCCTGTAATAATACAGGATAATTACTCACAACTTAGTAGATAGTCCTAGAACTGAGTTCCTACACTGTGAGTTATATTCATTTTAATATCCTCTTTCGTTAAAACTATATAGAATCGCTGAAAACAGTTTAATTTATGACTCGACTAAGAGTTTGTCAAAGTAATGTTAATATTTGTTTCGAATTGCATTGAAGTCGCATTAGAAATACATGTTCTTAATATGCTTAAAGAAGATTTGTTTCACTTCTAAACAATGAAAATCTACGAAAAACTTGAAATATTTAAACAAAAAGGTGTTTGGCTTAAAAATACAGGATTTTTAAAAGTATTTAGGTTTTATTTCGATGGCCAGTACATTTTTCAAAGTACTGGCCATTGTTAGCTACGACCTTTTCTATTTTTCTACCATTATATGGATTCCGAGCTCAAAGAACTGCTTATCTTTTGAGGCCAAGAATGAATCAAGTCATTCGATATTGGCTCTGTTCCAAAAAAAGCGTATCCCATCGATCGACAAAAATAGTAGTCAGACAGGGCACATTCTGTACAATAAAGTGGTGAAGCAAAACTTCCCAACCACTTTATTCTAAATACATTTTTACAGGTATTGCAACATCTACCCGAATGATGTCATGATGGAATATTATAGTTTTATGTCTGGCCGTACGTTCTGGGCATTTTCCGGTCAGTGGTCGATCCAAATGAATCAGTTGCATTCCGTACAGGTTACCTGTGATGATCTGGTCAAATTCAGCAGCTCCTACTAGATATGACACTTTTGCTCTCAACAAATATAGAGCATTTCCCTAGCGCTATGGATATTTGGTTTTGGTATCGATTCAGCTGGTTGGCCAGCCCTCGCATACAAGCTCTTATGCTTCGGGTTATCGCAATGGATCCATTTTCATCGCATTTAATGATTCGGTGCAAAAATGATTTTCTTTTATAGCGTTCAGGCATCCTTTTGGACATGCAAAATCGTATTTTAAGGTCTCTCGGCTAAAAATCGAATGGTATACAACATCCATGCTTTTGGATGAGTCCTGCTGCTTTAAAATGATTTTACAAGCTCTTGTTGAGTTTTACAATAATTTTCATGGATATTTGCCTCCAATACTTGGTCTTTAAACTTTTTTGACCGCTTTGGGCGATCTTTGATTTCCGTGTAAAATCATCACTTCTGAACAGCACAAACTATCTCTCGCACATTGGAACCGATGGAACACAATTACCATAAGCTTTGGTGAGCAATCGGTGTGCTTCAGCGGTACTTTATTTCAAATTAAAGAGTAAAGCAAAACTTCCCGCATGTGACGCTTTATTGGTACCAAATTCGATATTTTCGAAGCAAAAAAAAGCTAATGTTAAATAACTAAGTGAGAATAAATTACAGATATGTGCCCTTCCAAACAACATATAAGCCACATATTGTAAGTCCCATATTTTTAAGTCAATATAAGTAAACACTTATTAATTTATTTCAATAATAACATGAATGTTTTCATTTTTTAAAAATATTTACGAGCATTTGTTTTACATTTTAAATACATATTTTGTTTTTTAATTCACTTTGTATGCGGATAATGTTATTGGTTACCCTGGTTATACCAATTGGAATTGAGCGCTTTTGTATCATTCCTACATAAAATTTGAACTTGGAAACTCGATAAAAGTCAAACCAAAGAAAATTTAAAAGTTTTGAGCAATTTCAAGTTTTGTATGACCATAAAGAGCCTGTGTACCTAATTAATTTACCTTGTCGAAAATTACACTGCACAACAAAATCAAATTATTGCCAAAATTAAAGTTTCCCAGCTCTGGCACATTCTTATTGTTAATCGGCATAAGAAACCATGTGACCCTTACATTTTGGGTATAAGGTGTGTTCAGCAAATTTATGTAAAATTGTTACGGAGAACATTTTTGTCGAATATGTAAACCCTCTCACTCCACAAGGTATGGGACTTTTTTGTCCTTCTTTTAAAAAAGAGCAAAAAATATCTTTAGAATATGGATTTAAGGGGTTAAAATGTTCCGCAAAAATATTGTCCGTGAAATTTTACTGTAAGTCCCTGAATACACCATTTCGGAAAATTTAACCAGAAAGTCAGAAAAAAAGAGAGCTTTGGGTTAATTTCGCTTTTATTAAGAATTTTATTTTAAAGTACCCCAAAAATGTCCAATTGTTTGAAAACATTTGCCGGAACTTGTATTTTTTTTTTTGTGTTGTACAGTGTTATTGTTTTCCCCCTATATTCGAATAAAGTTGTAATAACTGTATAGAACTTTACGTATAATTGATATTTAATATGTATAACATCAAATATTACTTATACGTACCATGGTTACATTGTTATATTTGACACAAGCGTACTTTCGCTTATTACCAGTTAATAAATCAACAAATTAAACAGTACTTATCAAAGTAGGGTGCCCTTTTGAAATCTAGTACAATGATGATGGTATTTAGCTAACAAAACAAAAAAGATCGTAATAAAAACATTACAACAATTTATGCAAATTTTCACTAAATGCGAATGCCAAAAAGAAACAAACAAAAAAAAAAAAAAATTGTAGTAGCAACAACCGTATTCAAATTAAACAACATGTTCTTTTTGTACTTTTCATCCTGCATCAACATACCCCCGGAACCATATTACCATATACACCGCACACAAGACAACATGCTGAGATCTATGAATTTGAAGAGCTTTGTAAAATATTTCATAAACAAAACTGTCCTCCCACCAAAAATTTTCAATCTAACACATACATTTATACTTTCATTTCGGAATCTTTACTGGAACTGGCTGCTGATTCATTTAATATGAAAGTATGTAAATTGTATGTAAGTTTATGTGCGTTTTTAGTAAACAAGTGCCAGTAACGACGGCCACACACACAGCCTCCTTATACAGCCTCTATGGAATGAAATAAACCTTGTCTGTTGTGTTTTTTTTTTCGGTATTGTATGAATAAAAATTGCTGATTTTTCATTTACTTCATCAGAGACATTTAAATACCGCATTGAAATGGCAAGAGTCGACAATTTACAATTTACAATTTAGCTCTGTGGGCTGGCCATTGTGTTTTGCGTTTTGTTTTTCTGTTTTACTTTTTGTATAAGAAAAACTTAACAAAAATCAATAAAAATTTTATATGTAAAATACTTACAACAGAAAACCAAAATGTTTCTAAAGTTTACCCTTTGTTTAGTGTTGTTGCGGTAGGTAGTGGTATTGGTGGCAGTAATACGACTTTTGGCCAATTGCGACGTACAACAACAGCATAGTTTTCGTTACATGCCATCATGACCTTTCAAATGAGTTTGAATTTATTTGACTGTTTAACAGATTTCCAGAATATTTAAGTTGTTTAAGTGATTAGAAGGAATTGCAATTTGTCTACAGTAAATGAGTTAAGTACGTCTGGGCTAAAATTTGCTGTAGCCTCTAATGGGAAATAAAAATATGCTTCAAGGGCTTACTTTTATGTTTTTTAGTATTTCGTTAAATGCTTGACGTGAGTAAAGTTTATTAAAAGACCACATTATATTAAACTTTAATGTTAAAGGTTAAATGTCATACGATTTTAAAATGTTTGGCAATTATTAGTTGGATTTTAAGTGGAAATGGGATATTTGTAGTGGTAAAATATAATTAAATTTACTTTGCATTAATGTTATGTTAATTAATTTAAAAATTAATAGGAATTTTGTTAAATAAGTTTTAAAATTAATTAGTATGTTATTAATTTGGAACAAAAATGTTATAAGTCAAAAACTTAAGTTTCACGTATGGCTTTATATTTATATCAAAAGTGGATTTATATTCTCTGTTCAAAACTGAAGTATATTCCCAACCACTTCATTCTAAATACTTTTTAGCAGGTATTGCAACATGTGGCCGATCATTGTCATGATGGAATATTATGGTTTCACATCTGGCCTCATATTCTGGCCTATTTCGGCCAATGGTCGCTTCAAACGAATCAGTTGCATTCGTTACAGGTTTCCTGTGATAGTTTGGCCAGATTTTAGCACCTCATAAAAGACCTTAGAGCCATGGATATTTGGCTTCGGTGTCGATTCGGGTGGTTGCCCAGGCTTCATGTAAGATCTCCTACACTTCGGGATATCGTAATGGTTACATTTTTCATCAAAATTAATGACTCGGTGCAAACATTTTTTTTCTTGGAGATGACTCCTACTCATGCAATATGTTGTGGTGGAGCTATGAAAATTCTTTGTGGGAGGGAGGAGAAAAGGAATAGTGTTTGTGGACTTTTGATTTGAATATTCCTATATTGAAGGTGACAGGAAAGATGTCAAGAGGAAGCTTATTCAACTTACGGACAGTACGGCTAAAGAACGAATTTTTCCTGTAATGTGTTATCCGATCTACTGTCCAGTCGACAAATAATTGATGAGCTTTTGCCGAAGAACGTGTGTTGCGTAAAAAACTACGGGTTTCTTGAACAAGTTAAGCAGAGCACATACCATTATAACAGGTGGCGCAAAAGTAATCCTCCTATCAGAAAATGCTACAAATTTTGCCGATTATTGGTCAAATAAGTAGTCAGCAATATTCCGCGTTCTGGAGCAGTGTAGCGTAACATTGTTTATTAACGTGTATTTCGCATGTGTTTACTACACAAATGTCAAAACAGAACTGACATTAGGGGCCTCGCAAAATTTATAGCATTTTCTGATAGGAGGATTACTTTTGCGCCACCTGTAGCATGAGCAGAACTGTGAAAAACAACTCTGATTGCGACGATGGATTATCTACTGACACCTATAAGCAACTTCGACCTCTCCTGTACGCTTGTAACTACAAAAAAGACTTCGAATCACCGGCCCACACATGAGACTTCTGTGCCATTTTGGGTCGGATATAAGTGGTGTAAGTAGCAAGGAGATCAGATGGACTGTAGTATTTCCTACACCGTTTTAGAAAACCAAGGCACTTGAATGCTTCTTTTGACACTCGAAAAATGTGCTTTGTCCAGCGGATATCGTACTGAACGCTCATAACTAGAACATCAAGAGCTTCAGATTTTTTAATATTTACACCACCCATAAAAAAAGATGGAGCATCATGATCTGTTTGTGTTAACACACAACATTGAGTCTTTCATACATTAAAATCGACTCTATTCGCACAACTCCATTCCGAAATCGTAACAAGATCTTGGTTTAGCGTATCATATATGTTTGCCACATTGCCCCCGACAGACTTGGTCTTTAATGGAATGAATATGAACAATAAATGTTGCTGTCCTCTGCAAAAGAGTGGAAAGGGTTGGAAGATTGACGTATAAGGTCGTTTAGAAATATAAAAAACTAGCGGACCCGGCGAACTTCGCCTCGCCCCAATTTTAAGCCTTCAGAAAAACTTTAGACTTCGATTTTTCCGGAGAGATTTTCCACAATTTTCTTCCGCAAAAACCTTCTCCTCGAAAATACGAACAACTGACAAACAATTTTATAGAAATCGCTATAGCCGTTGTCATTTTATGAATAACTATACATTTTTTACACAATTTTTATATATATAAGGAGTAGGATCGTAATAATCTTAACACACGTTTTTCGTCATAACTTTTAACTCAAATATTATTTAATGTTCTTTTTTTTATCAAATTACCTTTGTAAAACATGTTAGTTATTATGTTTAATGTCAATTATATTCATATGTTGTTAATGTGTTTCAAATGAGTGACCAGAAAAAAGTGCGTACTAAAATTATTAAATATTTTTAACAAAACCCAACTTGGTCCTACAAAAATTTGGCCAAGCATTCAAAGGTCTGCCGCCAAACTGTTACCAATGTTATTAAAAAGTACCGGGAGAACTTGTCCGTTGATAGAAAATCTAATTCAGTTAGAAGGAATGGTCCATATGATGTTTCTAAAGCCAAAAAAATATAAAGCATTTTCAAAAGAGCTCCCAACACATCCGGTAGGAAACCAGTCTGGCTAGCTCAGTGCTCGGACTATTTGGTACGAAGAGTTAAAGCTAATGCAGGCTTAAAACCATAAGAGGCTCAAAAAGTTCCTGACAGGAACGCTGCTAAAAATTTTGAGGCCAAAAACAGAGCATGGATATTGAAGTTAAGAATTTTTCGATCTCACTCCTTAGATAGAGTGGAGAAAGGACGAAGCCTTTCGGTACCCCTAAATTGATCTTGAACTCGTTTGAGGAGATTTCATCTCTAACAACTCGTTTAGTGCAATCTCTGAGAGAACTCGAAATATATCGAGAGAAGTTATTGCCGATAAAAGCAATAAGTTTTGATAAAAGCTCATCATGCGCTTTTAATTTTTTTTTGCAAGAAGTCATCTTTTATTTATACTTTAAACTATTTATAGCAGAAAAATATTACTTTCTAATAAACATTAGTGAAAAATGGCCAAGAAAAGTATTTTGAACAAAGCGGATAGGGCCAAAATCGATGTTTACCGTTTGCAAGGATATTCTTTCGGGCCATTGAGCTCGAAATTGGAGAAGTCACAAAAATGTGATGGGCTACTTAAAAGATATTGAAATCTATGGAAATAATTACAAAGATAGGATTTCAAGCGCTTTAACTCCAACAGAAAAGAGAAATATCATGAGGATTGCATCAAACTCGTCTCTTTCAGCACCAAAAATCTGGTCTCAACCTGGTACGCAGGCAAGTATCTCAACGGTAAAAAGAGCTACTGCAAGCTGTAAATACCTGAAATTATAAAATCTGAAGAAAAAAACTCTGCTGAATAATGTACGCAAAGAAAATCGACTACAATTTTCTAGAGATCATATGACATTGAATGTCCAAACAAGGGGTCATATAATGATTGGCATATAGTGGTTTTTAGTGACGAAAAGAAATTTACTATGGATGGGCCAGATGGCTGCAATTATTATTTTCACCATACGAGAAAAGAGGAGCTATTTTGAAATCGCCATCACGGCAGAGAGGGCGGGGTTATGGTCTGGTGTGCTATAAAGAATTACGGCACAATTGATTTAGAATTTCAAAGTACAGAAATGACTGGTGAAACCTACACAGAGAAAACAGATTCGTGATAGCAACCGAATTTGTTGCCAATCGAATGATTCTAACTTAGTGCCCGAATTTTACAGTTGTAGCTATAATCTTTTAGAAGCGGTAACAAGTGTTTGGTTACTTCAACCAAAATTCTTCTTTGTCAACTGACTTTCTGTTGATAGAACCGAAATATTCTATGTGTGCAACCGAATCATTCGATTGGCAACAAATTCGGTTGCTATCACGAATCTGTTTTCTCTGTGTACAAGACTATGCTACAATCAGCTTTTCCTAAACTAAAATATATTTTTGGACCGATTCCATGGATTTTGCAACAAGATAATGCTCCTATTCGTAATGCCAGAGTTGTAAAAGAAGTTGTTCCAAACCAAAATGTTCATCTTCTTAATTGGCCACCATATTCTCCCGACCTAAACATAATTGGAAGTGTGTAGGGTTAGCTTTTGCGCAAGTCTTACTTCTGCTTTAAACTTTATTGTTGTTTTTGTTATTTTTTTTAATCTTAAGAAAGTGCCCTTTCCGATGGTAGTGAAATTTTACCTGTCGACAAAATATTAAAAACTGAAATTACTCCTTGATTGTCCATGGGAAGTATACCCGCCATGTACATGTATTCCAAGAAAATTTTATCCAGAATCGCTTGAAAAAAAATCAAAGCGATCCGACCAATATTTTAGTTTCTATTGAGATTTAAATGTGTTTAGTACGGCAACTGAAATTTCAAGCAATCGTTAATAAATGTATTGCCTTTTGGCTTGTTTTATTGTTTGAACACATCACAAACGTGTTCCTTAATTTTTTTCTAACATTCAGAATACATGTATAATTAGTAAATAATAATAAATCAAAACAAAAAAAATGTAAAAAAATGCGTTTTAATATAAAATTCCATACAAATAGAAATAGGTCCCTGTACTTCCTTGTACTTCGTACAAGAGCAACGGATGACTGAACCGTCGGTGGGTTAAAGTGGTTCTAATCATCTGATCGAGAGTGTATCTACAGCCACCACTGTATTTTCATCAAAACGTTGTATGGAACAATACCATTTTTCCGATAGGAAGACTAGTAAGTCTCCCATTCTAAGAAGCTTACAACAATTTTTGAAGTTTATGTTGAGTTTGACAACAATCTTCATGGAGTAATGCCTGCGATTCTTAGTCTTGAAGCTTTATGCCTGGCCTGGCCAGAAATATCATATTCCGTGTCAAAAATATAACTTCTGAACCAAACAAACCATCTCTCGCACATTGAAACAGATAAATCACACTCACCATAAGCTTCAGAGATCAATCGGTGTGCTTCAGCGTTTTTTTTTTTTTTTTACTAAAGAAGTAAACCAAAACTTTCCGCATATGACGCCTTGTTGCCACAAAATTCGACATTTTCGAGGAAAAAAAAAACCTTGTTGTTTACGCTATAATGTTCAATATCTAAGTGAAAGTATATGACAGATATGTACCCATTAAAATGACATATAAGTAATTAAAAACAAAAACCGCGTTCAAAAGATACGCCATCTATTGTAAATCCCGCAATATGTAGCAGATAATACCATCAAATTTTACACTACTTATTTTTATGATAGATGAACTGACTCTGTTGAAAATAATAAGAATCGATTCATGATTTCTTAAGCCCCCATAAAAATTTTTTCCCGAAAGAAGCAACTATTAACTATAAATGATTTATGACTGTTATGACGCAAATGAACGATGTGTATGTACGAATGTGATTCAATTGAAAAGTTTTTGAAACGTTTTACATTTATTAAATTTTCATTGTCACATTATACGAATGGTTGAACTACAATAAATATCAATATTAACTTTTTGGTCATAAGCAAAATTTTACACAAACAAAATTACTGGAGGTCTGTTTATCTTATGAATATTAGCAAACTTTTAATCAATTTTCCAATGCTCTAAATAAATTAAATGTTAGTTTAAATTCACATGAAATGTGAACATTTGTGAATATAAACTTAAACAAGTCAAGAATCCCTAACTATATATTAAACATGTGTAAGTGTAAATTTTAAAACAATTTTATATTAACACAAAGTTTAAAGAGATTTTCAAATTTTGTACTCAAATCATGCATCAGCATGTTAAAATGTAACTGCCACTGATGCTGCAGTAAGTGAGCTATGCACACAAAATTTATCATATGACCAATATATTAAGTGGTCTGGCATACACAGACACCATCATCATCTGACCATGTATAAAAGTCAACAATCACAATAACTGATCATACTGTCCCATCCCCCCCAACAAAAAATAAGAAACATCGAAATTTGCCATTGACATAAGTGTATGGTTACCGGGTAATGACAAATTTACCAAAGACCCCCCATGTGCCACAAAATATCTTTAGAGTTCAGGGAGCTTAAACATGCAGTTGCAGTATAAAACCATTTTTGGGGATTTCATTATTCATGCTCTTGTTTTTTTAAAAACAAAAAAAAAGTGGATGGATAGAAAGGATAGATGGATGAAGCAACATATTTTTGACACTCTGTATGGCTGCCAAGGCATAAATAAGAGTAAATGTTCAATCATAAAGTTCATTTACATCGATTGACTCTGATTTTCCAATATGGTTTCCTTTAGTTTTTTTTCTTCTTTCGCACAGGGAAAGAGAAATTTTCATTTCTTTCATCATAATTGCATTGACACGTGTCTAAGCATTAATTTCTTAGTTGGAAAAGTTTTTGTATAAATGGAATGGAAAGTTTATCTAGTTTATGTTTTTATTTGGAAAACTATGAAGAATAGGGAGATTGTGCTTGCCGGAAATATGCCTATACTTATGAGATTTAACTTCTCTAGGAAAAGAGAGTTAAGAATAAATGGACGATGTTATATATTGAAAGACGAATAAATCAAATTATGAAAGTTTTCTATGACAAGTATGTCTTAAGATATGAATATAATTTTAATATCTTCATCAGTATAAAATAATAACTAATATACAACAATGCGAACAGCTTTTTTACCCCACTAACCTGCAAGAGTGCCTCTAGGCATTACAAAACACCAATTATCTCAAAAAGTAATTATATATATTTTTTTAAATTTAACGATGACTTTAATTAGAGATTTGTTAACATTTTCCTCGAATGTCGAAATGCAAACTTAGTTTTAGTTTTTGTTCTGTCATCTGTTTTGTGAGTGATGTCGTAACTTTAGCACGTGAAGTTTTGTGTGTGATTTTTTTTTTTTTTTAAAACAAAATATTTCCTAACTTTCAGTCTATCAATTTGTAAATTTTCAAGAATTAACGAAAAGTATGTTGAGAACGCAAAAACTCAGTGCCTCAGGGCACTGTTGCGGATGGCGGATAAATTTATTAGCGTGTTATATTGTATAGTCTTTTACTTTTTTGTTATATTTTTTGTTATATAAAAAATTATAGGAACGGAAGATAGAGACCGCAGACGGATTAAATTATCCACCTTGACTCATGATCAGTTGGTATTCGACAAGAAGATCCACAGCCAGGAAGTTAAAATATTGGCGAAAAAGCAAAAAATCTAGTTAATAATGTCCGCTATGAGAATATCGGCTACTTTCCAATCTGGTTAGGCAAAAACAATGGTACAAACTATGCAAAAAGTCGGAAACACAGTGTGTTTGCTCAAAATGCGATCTTTATTTATGCTTCTCAAATGCCAAAAATTGTTTCTATGAGTATCATCGGAGAAAGTAGAATATATTTTTTTACTTTTTGTATCTTTATCATTAGTTTTTCAATAAAATCGTATCATAATTAATGTTTACATCTTATTGATTTTACACCTAAACCGGCAACAATGCCCTGAGGCACTCTTCACCTTTTTGTACCTGGCTCCTAAATTTAATTATCAAGTTAGTTTCTAATGGCTGTTCTGGGTATATTTGGTTGAATTTCATATCTAGTGCTATGAATTTCTAATATTAATGATACTATAATATTTTTGATCAATTATTAGTTTTATGAAAGTAAAAAATTTAGTGAAAATATTTGATATATCGCACTGGTTCCTCTAAAGAATGTCAACTCAAAATTTTAAAATTTTCACTTTTTCAGGAAATCTATGTACACAGAAAAAACTAAGTTATCTGAACGTAATATTTAGAAATAGTCAAACTGAATGATACTAGGCGCATTTACTACGCCCCTTTAAAGTTGCATTCAAATATCCTAGATCTGAACGCTTATTTTGTGGTTTACTACGCGACGTTCAACGTTTTTCTGAACGCAACATATTAAAACCCAATCCTTTCTACTAGCGACCTGAACGTTTTGTTCAGATTTTTAGAATCAACCAAAAAATTCTTCGTTGAACACACATTTAGCATAACTGAATGCAAAATTTAGTAAAATTCTTCATAAATACCGTAAAACGTGCCGTTCAGCATAATGGGATAGTAAAAAAAACTGAACGCATCGTTCAGTAAATCTGAACGAGACGTGGTAAAAATATTTTTAGCAAATTTTTGTAAAACTAATTTATTTCAATTGCCGGCTTCAGAAGTAACGGGATTCTAAAAAAAAACAAGTGTTAAGTTTTACCGAATTTCATTTGTGTGTTGATTATTAAAGTGAGTAGTTCATATTTTATATAGCGACATCCACACATTAACATTGAGGTTTGTTAGAGCAATTCAATTTCTATTGCTGGAGTTAGAAGGTAAGTTGTATATATGTATGTGCATATACCTATGTAGTCAATATTTAATAATCGTTTAATATAGAAGCAGGAATCGAGTATGCATTTCGTAAGAAGCCTTTTAAGAAGCGGAATAAGACAATATGTATTTTAAAAAATTGTGTTACTGAAGGCAGTATAACTTTTTTTGTCATCTGAGTACAGAGACAAATTAATAAATATAATCCTGGAAAACGCCATCATTAACGTAAAAATGTTAACATCATCTGATGGGAATTTCCTCAGGAAGAGCAGGTTTCGGTGAATTTATAGAAATAATTGTTTATGTAAAGATTTATGTATGATTTATGTATGTATGAATAAATTTTGTTAATATTAAAAACATTTAAAAATCTTTTATTTAATTTTCTGAACGCAGCTGGTAAAATAATAAGCTTTCGTTCAGTAATGAAGAAATTGAACGCATCGGATAAAAAACTAAATTGTCGTTCAGTATTGCGAAAATTAAACGAATATAGTTAAAACCTGAACGCCTGTTTACTTTTGCACAAGCTGAGCTCTATATAGTAAAAAGCTGAACGCTCGTTCAACGTAAAGCTGAACATTTTATTCGGTTTTCTACTACAGGCATTTAGGGTGCAAAAAACCTAATAAATATTCCGAAAAACTAAACGTTTGTTCCGTTTTATACTATTTAATTTTTTCTGTGTACAGTTGTAATATCTACACACTGCAAAAATCTTACAGGCATTTTTCTACAGGCTTTTCACAATGTATATAGAGCTTTCTCAGAGATTACACCATAAGTTTTCATGTGTAATTAGTCTGCTCAAATGAGTTCAAGATATTTTCAGTGTTGTTATAAGACAGAATTCAAGATAATGTCAGCGTTATTATAATACACCTTCCGTTCCTCTATTACATTTACATTCGTTTTAAAACCAACATACTACCTTATTAATGCAGATGGCATATTATTATTAAATTGTCGGGTCCAAGCTTGTTAGAGTAAAGAGACTATTTCAATGATTAATACCCAATGATGTAAGTATTTTCTCATATAAATGCGCTACAGATCGTATTTATTAATTCGAATTTTCGTTGGTGCAATTGTTAAGAAATAAGAAGTTCTTGGTGTGGTTGGCATGAGTATTCAGTGTGAGAGCGTCGAAAGAAGCAGGCTAGTGCCTAAGCCTTAAAAAATAGTGAAAGAAATACTTCATTCGAGTTTACATGAATATATAGTCCATATTATTTACAGCACCTCTATCTGTCTTCGCAGGGCGATGATTCATATCGATGAGAGCATATCGGTAAGAATGATCTTATATATTTGCTCACATTTGTTCACTATTATCGATATAAGGTTTATTAAGGATATTTTAAAGGTTTTTCTAAGGTAAAGAAAAGCATTCTTGAACATAAACTCATATATTTATGATAATTGGAAAGTAAATCGATCCGCATGCTAGTTCTAATCAATAGTGATGAATTTATGAACCTTTTCCAGAAACCCTTCCATTAAGGTTTTATAGTTTATCTCCGTTTAAAATCTACAATACTTTTGGCCTCCTTTTTTGTGCTCCTCATTTCTCTTTTAACAAGAGTCCAATATCACTCCACTGGACTTAGCTCCAGGCAGTTTGGAGGATTTGCCTCTCTTGGTACAAACACCTCATTATTGTTGTTGTACCACCCAAGACCTTGTTAATCATAATCACAGGATGCCAAATCAGGTCAAAAATAAGTGGACACATTAAGAAGTCTTATGAATGGAAGCATCCTCTTTTCTAAATATACCTTAATGTAAATTTCGGTATTTTTAGAGCCTTTTGTAACAAATGTTTGGCTTTTTCTCCATATTGTTTGCCATGCCAAGAAATTTTTGGAAAAAATTTCTGCTTTTGTGTCATAAACTTTTCTATAAAATTCTTTTGAGTATTAGAAACATAAAAATATTGACCCGGAAGCTGCGAAAAATGTTGTGTAGGTACGTTTCGGCATCCATTGTATAGCAGGTATATTTTTTGTATAAAATTTGACTTCAACTTCCGTGCTCTGCATTTGGCCTCTAAATTTTTAGCAGAGTTTCTGTCAGGAACTTTTTGAGCCTTGTATGTTTTTAAACCTGCATTGGCTTTAACTTTTCATACCAAATAGTCGGAGTACTGAGCTAACCGGACTGCTTTCCTGCAGGATGTGTTGGGAGCTCTTTTGAAAATGCTTTCTATTTATTGGCTTTAGAAATATCATGTGTACCATTCCTTCTACATGAACCAGGTTTTCTATTAACGAACAAGTTCTCCTGATACTATTTAATAACATTGGAATCAGTTTGACGGCAGACCTTTGATTGTTTGACCAACTTTTTGTAGAACCAAGTTGGTTTTTTTTTTTAAATTTTATAATTTGGGTACGCACTTTTTTCTGGTCACTCATTTTAATTAGATTAACAACAAGTGAACAAATGAACTTACGTTGCATATGGTCGCTTAGAGTTGGATATATTAGTGAAGTGACCGCTCTTTTCAGCTCAGCTCACTCAAATGAACTAGGTTGTTCCTTTAACTCAGTAGTTCAGAATGTTCTATAATGACTATTTCGTTAAGTGAGTAGTATACTATTATGTACACAACAAATTCACATTCGTTTAATTTTTCTTGCGCACAACACTCACTTTTCAATGTGTATATAATATTGAGTACAAGCGAGGGAGTTTTACTGCATTGACGAGTGAATTGAAGCATGTGGTTTAGATAAGACAACAAAATGAATGTGCTTGTGAAGCCCTTTAATGAATACTGAAAGAAATATGCACAGAAAAAACTGATTCGTAGTAGCAACCAAATTTGTTGCCAATCGAATGATTCGGTTGCACACATAGAATTTTTTGGTTCTATCAACAGAAAGTCAGATTATAAAGAAGAATTTCGGTTGTAGCAACCAAACTTTTGTTACCCGTTCTAAAATTTTGTACCCACAACTGTAATATTCGGTAACTAAGATGTATTCATTCGATTGGCAACAAATTCGGTTGCTATCACGAATCTGTTTTCTCTGTGTGTGCATACTATAAAAACCGCTCAGTGCTGAAAATCTTCAGTACTATGAACGATTCACTTCGCTCAAATGAGTGAATAGTTTAACTGAACTATGTCATTTATGAACTACACAACTCTATGGTCGATCATTTCTAAACAACATCTTTCTTTGGAAAAAATCAAACTAAATTGTTTTCTCCTGGAAAAAAACTTTCGGTGGATACAGCTTCAGCTGCATCCGAAGCGTAGATCCAGTTATTGTGGGAACCACAATTATAAGAGCGAAGGATGTTGCAAATATCGAATTAGGGTGTTTTGCAAAAAGCAGCATTTAAATATTGAAATAGGAAACTAAATTGGATTGAGGCACTGAAGTTTTGTCAATGCATTGACGATCGTGGCTAAATATTAACCAAAAAATATTTTCAGTAAAAAGTTCACCAAAGGTGAACTTTTACTTCATATATATTCAGTGAATATTTTACTATTGAATATCATTGAATATTTGACTGAAAACTGTTTTAGTGAAAATTTTACTAAAGACATTTTTAGTTAAAAAACGTATTTTAAGTAGATAATGCTTAAATACCAAAAACAAATGTCATTATTTCAGCATCTAAAGAAAAGTGAACCTACCTAATACAGCATGCAGCTGTGCTGTGCGGTGGCGTTAGCAATTATCAATAACAATGTTATCGTTTGTATCAAACAAATAACTTTGTCATCTTCTTTTACTATTTAGTTCTACGATAAGTTGCTGTATTTAAACATTTTCCTACATGAATCCACTGCTCAGCAGTGGAAGCCAAGTACACTTTTTCAAAAGCAACTTGCAACTTTCACCAGAATCTGAAAAGGGAAGTGAAAGCTGGAAGAAAACTTTTCTTTGTTGCTGATGAAGTTAATTTGAAAAAGTCAATAGATACACAACAAGTAGGTACACATGGGTATGTATTACAATCATACACAGATATGGTACATATATACAAGACTATTAGTACTTTACTTTCTAAATCGATTTAAAGTTTTTTCCAATATATTGTGTTTTGTTTCTTCAGCTATAAAGACTTTAGTGCTGCAGTCTTTGCCTTTAAATGTATCTACTGGTACTGGTATTAAGATGAAAATGTCAGCATGTACATATATGAGTAGGAGGAGTAGGAGGAGTAGGTAAGTATGTTGAAGTTTTTTTTTTTTTCCTTTTTTTTGGTACTATATTTTTTATAGACTCAGTTGCTTTACTTTTCCTTAAGTATCTTACCATCTGCGTCGATAACAAGAGTTTAAACTTGAATGTTTCTTAACTGATTGAGGGTTTCTTTATATTGTTTTTTCGTTCATCCTATGAAGTCGTGTGCATATATGTTAGTGTCTGTTGCTTTTATGGCTAGAAACATGTTGTATTCTTATACTCATATTTTTGTTACTGTATGTCATTTAAAGTTTATTGTATGTGATGTTAAAATATATTTAGGACTTTTTTTTGTTTTTACATACTTTTATTTAAGATTTCAGCATATTCTTTGTTTTTTTTTTTTTTTTTGTTGTAATAAGCACTTTATATGTCAACATATTGCGAAATATTTTGTAGAAATTTTTCCCCAGAAACTTTAGCTATTAGAATTTTTAAAAAGTAATTTTATGAAAAGTTTTATCTTTTTTAATATTTCTTCTAGGATATTAACTAAAGCTACACAGGTTTTGCCATAAACTAATAAACTCACCTTTTGTGATGGTTACAAAGTAATCTGTAAAATATGAAAAAAATTGGTTCTTAGAATTTTGAAAGTTTTATATTTTAAGGTTTAAACAAATGGTGTATAAATTGGGTGAAGTCATTGACTTGATTAGTATTTTATTACTATTTTTTTTTAATTTAATCTAAAATAGGTAATACACAGAGAAAACAGATTCCTAGTAGCTACAGAATTTGTTACCAATCGAATGATTTGGTTGCACTCATAGAATTTTTCGGCTCTTCAACAGAAAGTCAGTTGATAGAGAGGAATTTCTGTTGTAGCAGCCAAACCTTTATTACCCCTTCTGAAATTTTGTAGCCAAACCTGTAAAATTCTGTCACTGAGGTAAAATCATTCGATTGGCAACAAATTCGAATCTGTTTTCCCTGTGTAGCAGTCTGAAGTTTATTATGAATAACAAGTTTATTGTTTTCACTTATTTATATTAAGATTTTTACAAAAATATGCATTTGATCTATGCAAATTATAAATAGATTCAATTTTCGAGCTAAATGGAAAAAATATTTATATTTAATTTTTCAACAGTTTTTTTCCAGTTTGACTGTTCTATATAAGCCTAGAAAAAAGCTAAAAGAATTATAAAAAATAAATATAATTAAAATGCTGGACAATTGTTATTACAACAACTTTGTAGCTGAGAAAAAGTTTTTTCTTTTCTTTCCCTTTCTTTGTTTACAACGTCTACATATTGTTTGTAAACTATAATTCTTACAATTACAAAACACCAGAACAACAGTTGATTAAACAAGAAAAATATAAAGAGATGAAGTGTGGAAAAAAAATTTTACAAAAAATAAACTTTACGCTTGCATAAAGGATAAAATTCACTGCACTTCCGTTTCCTTGCCAGACAACATTACAATACATTTTACATAGAGGAGCTTTAACTTTTTCCTGTCCAATAATATTCGATTGCTTTAAATGTATTCGTCGTCATGATGAGTTGCTGTGCACATGAAATCAACACCCACACCAACACACACACAACCATAATATTTAACTTCCTTTTTATGTATTTGCATACTATACACTTCACCATCAGTGGCAATGGCGTGTATGAGTTAATGCAAACCATTGGTTATTTCCCAATATTCATAAAATAAATAAAATATTCATAAATGGCAAATATTCTGGATCAGTTGATATCCAATGCTTCTTATTAATAATTTTTTATTTTCAGTGAAATTTAAACTAAAAACTATTTTCAGTTTTGCTTATGACATTTTCAGTGAAAATTTTAGCTAAAGAAAATTTCAGTGAAATTTTCATTAAAGACAATTTTCGGTGAAAAATTTCAGAAAAGAGAATTTTCAGTGATGAGTTTCACTTAAGACAATTTTCAGTGAAAAGTTTCAATAAAGAAAATTTTAATTGAATAGTTTCACAAAAGAAAATTTTCAGTGAAAGATTTACAATTTTCATTCAAAAGTTTCACTAAAGACTGTTTTAAGTGATAAGTTTAACTAATGAAAATTTTCAGTGAAATTACCATTAAGGAAAAATTTTACTGAAAAGTTTCACTAAAGACAATTCTCAGTTAAAATTTTACTAATGATAATTTTCAGTAAAAAGTTTCATATAAGACAATTTTCAGTGAAAATTTCGATAAATACAATTTTATAGGAAAATTTTGCACTAAACACAATTTTCATTGAAACTTACTCTAAAGAAAATTTTCATTGATAATTTCACTGAAGACAATTTCCGTAAAAATTTCAGTTAAAATCTCACTAATGATAATTTTCAGAGAAAAGTTTTACTAAAGATGACTTAAAGTGAAGAAATTCACTAAAGAGTATTTTCAGTGAAAATTTTACTAAAAAGAATTTTTAGTGAAAATTTCGCTAAAGACAATTTTCAGTCATAAGTTTCACTAAAGGCAGTTTTCAGTGAAACTTCGTTAAGAAGATTTTCAGTAGAAATTTTACTAAAGTAAATTATCAGTGAAATTTTAATTAAAGGGAATTTTCAGTGAAAAGTTTAACTAAAGATATTTTCAATGAAAGATTTACAATTTTCAGTAAAAAGTTTCACTAAAGACAGTTTTAATTGAAAAATTTCACTAAAGAAATTTTTCATTGAAAATTTCAGTTAAAATTTCACTAATGAAAATTTTAAGTAAAAATTTCTCTAATGATAGATTCCAGTGAAATGTTTTACTAAAGACGACTTTCAGTGAGAATTTTCACTAAAGAAAATTTTCAATGAAATTGTAATTAACCCCTTGTGGACCAAGGCTTTAAATCAAGGGTACCCTCTATACTCTTGGTGTTCATTTGTTTTTGTAAATGCTCTTAGCTATAGGTTGTGTGTTTCTATACTCAATACAGCATTCAGCACTAGCAATATGAAATACACAAACAACTTTGTCTTGTTAGTTTTTTTGTCGTTCTTCAATGTAAACACGCAAGTGCAAAGCAACAACACTTTCGTATGCTTTGCTGGTAAACATCGCTGACAGCGATCATCAATGTAGATTTTGTTTTTGTTTATCGTATGGTATCGTTTAAAAAAGTGTGTATTTTTTTTCATTGTTCTTTGTATGTGTGTTTTTTACAACAAAAAATATTGAATAAAAATTAATTTTTCTTTAAATGTATTTGCTCTTCCATAAGGAACTTTTGGGCACCACTGCTTTAAATCGTTGAAATAGTTTTATTTTTTTATGCAATATTAAGAACAAGGATTTCAGGAAGTTATTTACAAAATTTTAACTTTGTGGGGGATCTGCAAGGAAGAAAAAGGAACCTGCAATGAATCGTAAGGGACCTGGTACTTTTAAGTACCATTGATTCAGCATCAGCCAAAAAATAAAAAGAACTCATAGATTTTTGTTTAAATTTTATTAATATATTGATAAGTTTTGTAACTTTTATAACATTTTCTATTTCAAGTCTATTCCATGGTATTTTATTCCAACAGTATTTCTTTATCATTACAACATTAATAAACACCACAATGAGAATATGAGATAGTTCACCGTTATTCAGGGTAAGTGAGGTTACCAATAGGCAAAAAAATATATTATTCCAAAGATGATAGTGTACTTCAAAGTACTTTTGGGCAAAAAGCGTCAACATATTTTTTGTTTTCCTTTTGTAAGATTATTATTGTTATGGTACTTATAAGTACCGTCGGTCGACAAAGGGTTTAGATCAATTTTCAGTGAAAACTTCACTAAAGACCATTTTTATAAAAAATTCAATAAAGACAATTTTCAGCTAAAATTTCAGTTAAAGAAAATTTTCACTGAAAATTTCATTAAAAATAATTTTCAGTGAAAAGTTTTTTTACATACCACTATAGGTTAAATGGCTACCAAAACTGTGCTAAAGTCCAATTTTTCAAATGCATATATTGCACTTTTTTTAATGACATTTTATAACCAATACTCCAAATTAACTAAGTAAGGTTTTTGTTTTTGGTAAATATTAAATTCCGTTTGACAACACGCAGTCAAAGACATTGCATTGTAATCAGATAATAAATTTTGTAAAAAAGCCTGTATAGCTTTCAAAAATTCAATTGGTTGTTTAAGTAATTTCGTATGCATACGAGAGAGTTTCATTAAAAACTTTCACTTTAAAAATTTTCACTAAAGACATTTTTCAGTGAAATGTTTCACTAACACAATTGACCATGAAAAGTTTTACTAAAAACGAAAGACAATTTTCACTTAGGATAGTAAATTTCACTAAATATACTGGGAATGAATTAAAACTTCGGAATCTACAATAGATGGCGTATCTTTTGAACTTGGTTCTTGTTTTTAATAACTTATATGTCATTTTTAATGCTACATATCTGTCATTTATTCTCACTTAGTTATTGAACATAATAGTGTAAACAACAAAGTTTTTTTTTGTTGTCCCAGCAAAGTGTCATATAAGGGAAGTTTTGCTTTACTTCTTTAATTTGAAAAAAGTGCCGCTGAAGCACACCGATTGCTCACTAAAGCTTATGGCGAATGTGCTCCATCAGTTTGAACGTGATCAGAGATGGTTACTGCGGTTCAGAAGTGGTGACAAATATAGCCCAGTCAACTAAAAAGATTAAGGACCAAGAATTGGAGGCATTACTTCATGAAAATTGTTGTCAAACTCAACAAGAGCCTGCAAAATTATTGGGAGCTACTCCAGCAGCAATTTCAAAGTGTTTGCGAGTAGCAGGATTCGTCCAAATGTAGGGAAATTTGGTATCATACGAATTTAAGTCGAAAACCCTTAAAATACGACTTTTCAACGAATCATACTTGCGATGAAAAATGAATCCAATACGATAAGTCGAAGCGTACAAGATGTGAATGTGAACGCCAATCAGTCAAAAAATTAAATAGACATAGCGGTAAGATAAATAATGCTTTGTATTTGGTGGGAAGAAAAGGGTCTAATGTATTATGAGCAGCTGAAATCTGACCAGACCATCATGGGGAACCTGTACCGAATGCAATTGATTCGTTTATAGCGAGAATTGGCCGATAAACGCTTAGAATATGTGGCCAGACCTGAAACCGTAATATTTCATTATGACAACGCTAGGCCACATGTTACCATACCTGTTAAAAACTATTTAGACTTATTGTCCAGGCTGTTCTCCGTACTACTATTATTTAATTCGATCGATGCAGAATTCTCTCTCTGAGATTCGCTTCAATTCGGAACAGAGTATCCAATATTGGCTTGATTCGTTCATGGCATCAAGAGATGAACAGTTTTTTTTGGTTCGGAATCGATATGTTGCAGGAAAGATGGGAAAAGATCATAGCTAACAATGGCCAATGCTTTAAACACATAAAAATAAAAGCTAAAAATTTAAAAGAAACCTGCATTTAAAGACAATTTTCAGTAAAAGTTTCACTAAAAACAATAAAATTTTTACCATAGACAATTTTAATTGAAAATTTCACTAAATATTAGGGCATTCAATTGGGTTTCTGGTTTAATCGGACAAATAATGAATCGGGGTTTATATTTAATCGGTTAATTTTAAACTATTCGATTAACCGAATAATTTCACTTTTAATTTTAAATTGAAAATAAAGCCACTTATGTACTTATTTAAGTACTTTATTAATAAAAGAACAAAAACATAAAAAGCAAACAAAACCTAAAAAATTCAACCAAAAATAAATAATAGCAAAAAAACTAATGTATTTGAGAAGGTCCATATGTGAGTTTTTTTAGGATTTAAGTTAAATTATCCAAAATAATCTTTTAAGAAAAGAATATATTTTTTTAGATTTTGAATACTTTTAATATTGTAGTTTCGTTAAGTTGCGTCTCTGATCTTGTCCTTCTCCCACAAATAGATCTAAATTATTAAGAAAAAGAGAAGTGAAAAGGAGACAGCAAAATTTTGTTCTTTGAGTTTTCCTAAAATTTTCTCATACTTAAAAAAATCAGATGCGAAAAGGAGGCAATATATTAAAAACTTAACATTTCCGAGTTTTACCAGGCATTTTAGATTTTTTTTTCCTTTACAAACCACGTCCTGAAAATTTTAAATCGAATAAGAAAAAAAATCAACCAAATCGTTCCAGTCGTTATGAAGTAATGCGATTACATACATGGGCCATTTCAATTTTATACAGTGAGGCTTCGATTATCCGTGATTCGATTAAGCGGCAGCATCAATTATCCGGAAATGAAAAAGAAAATGTTTTTGGATCGATTTAAATTTGTTTGCATCGATTAACCGTAATTACTTCTGTTATCCAGGATTATAATTTTTTTCGATTATTTTTGAACAAATTAACACAATGTGAATAAAACGAAAAACGGGAATTTCCTCGATCGATTTGTAAGGCCAACATTTTTTGATATTGTGCCATCGATTTTTCGATAGCTTTTGGCGGAGTGTTAGACACTATGAAAGTGAGTCTTGGCTTTAGAAACCAAAAAAGTTTTAAAAACTGCTAAAGAACCAAAAGAAGATTTTGCAGTTTATGAATAATTCCGGAAGGAACGATTTAAAGGAACTCCAATTTCTGGATTAACAGTGAATGAAAGCCTAAAATATTCCACTAAAAATTTAAGAAAAAAGCGACATTGTATTCGCAAACTTAATTGTGATTGTGGAACAATTAAATGAATTCAAATCAATGAAAAAACTCACCAATGAGATACTGGAGAATGGAAGATGTTTACTTAAAAGAAGTTTGGCTTGCCATAATGAAAATTTCATAAAATGACACAAAGTCTTAATGGAGAGACTAACCTAATTAGTTTGCCTTAATGCTGCTGGTACACACAAGTGCAAAGCATTACTTAGTTATTGGAAAGAGCTTTCAAAAATGTCCAAGAGAATGGTACCAGAAGTTGGAGAGAATTTTAAGAAAATCGGTCTAAAAGATTACAGTAAAATCATTCTGCCATTAGATAACATCCACACATGCAGGATTTCAATGCTGAGAACATTATTGTGAAATTTTTTCCACCAAATTGAACGACTTTGGTGCAACCGATGGATCAGCTTTATATGACATTATCGAAAAACTGTCATCTTTAAAAAACTACTAAAACTTGGTACTCAATTGACAGTTAAATTGATTATCCAGAACGCTCATGGTCCCGACCATAACGGATAATAGAGGTCTCACAGTATATATAGAAGATTTGTATTTGAAAAAAAAACGGAAAAATAAATACAAACAAAATGTGTTAAAGTGAAAAAAAGAAGAAATTTCGGCCAATGGAAACAAATTAATTGGTTTATTTGTTATTTGAAAATCGGCAATTTTAAATTTTTCGAAAAGTTAACCGACCAAATTAAACGGTTAATCGATTGAATACCCTACTAAAATTTTTTCAATGAAAATTTCTCTCTATTTTCAGCCAACATTTCACAAAAGATATTTTCGTTCACTACAGATATTTGCAGTGAGAATTTCACTATAGTTGTTTTTAGTCAGAATTTCCCAACAGATATTTTTAGTGTGAATTTCACTGCAGAAATTTTCAATAAATATTTCACTTAATTTATGTTTGATGACAACTTCACTAAAGATATTTTCAAGGATAATTTCAATAAGGATATTTTCACTGAAAATATCATTAAAGATATTTTCACTGAAAATATCATTAAAGATATTTCCAGTGAAAATTTCACTAAAAATATTTTCAGTGAAAATTTTACTATTGACAACTTCAGAGATGCTTTCGTTCAAGGAACACATCGGTGAAGTTACAAAAACAATTACATATAATTAGCACTTTTACTTGTTTTCGACTTAATTCGTTTACAAGCACAACTTATTTCAATTTGAAATGACTTTTTCCATTTAAAATCATTTCAATTTGCTGCAAACAGGCATGTCTGTCATTAGTATCATTTTGTTCACTTTCATTCCTCTATATTCGTACAAGCATAAGCACTTATTTCATTTATTCCTACATTTATGCTATGTGCACGTTCAGTTCTCATTAACTCATCAAGTTTTCACATTTTTAAATTAATATTTCTTTTTTCGCATACATTCATGATGATTTCAACGTTTTTTTGGAAGAGATATATATATGTATAGTACAGCATTACATGCTCGGATGTCAAAGAACAATAAATGTAAATTAATGGCGTTTGTTTATAATTGATTACGTTTTGTTAAAATTATTTTACATTTTACTGACAAATTCTTGCATATTTACATGAATGCATGCACGAGCACATACTTCCGCACTCGAAGATATTTCAAATATTTCGAATTGACAACCCAGTGGTTAGTTGAATACAATGTTTCACAATAGTAAAGTATGTATGTATATAACTATGTAATTCTATTGTTTATGAGATGAGTTAAATTTAAATGAAGATATCCTAGGAGTCAATAGGTGAGTATTTGAAGTTTAATTATTATAAAAACCGAAATGTTTTAATACGTATATAGGATTTATTAAGCCATTCCAATGCATCCGAATAACAAACAGTATAATTCAGATAGTAATATTTATATTCAAATAAGTTATTGGATTTACATACATTAGGGCTTTCCAAACATAGTATATGGAAATTTTTCTATGTAGCCGAATTTTAATTTCAGTTTGTAATTGGTTAACTTTAGCCTAGTTACTATAATTCATAAGAATATGACTATTCCGGTAGAACTATATCTCATAGCTTAAAATTTTGTTTTCCATACAATTTTGCCGTAGTCTACTGTAACACATATTTATATACGTTTAACTTTGGCAATATGTAAATATATGCAATTGTATGCATAATTATAAAACATAAATTAATAACGAAAATTATGTTAAGAAAATTATTTGTTGCTGTGTATGCAAATATATATATATTCATACAAAAATAATATAAACAGCAACAAATTGTTTCTCATTATTCATTACCTTAAGGGATTATTTAATATTTTACTACATACTGTAATATAATTTTGCTGTAGTTATTTTTTGCGTTCACTTTTGTAAATTCTGTAATATGTCTGTATAACCATTTGGTCACGTACAAATAAACCGCAATCCCTTACATCAATAAAATATCAGTGTATCCGGTTTGTGTTAGTGTGTGAATCCGTGCGTTCATGTGTAGTTGAGCGTAGGCATACGAAATTTAGCGTATGCATGTGGAATGTGTGTATGTGTGTGTGAATATGTGAGTGTGTATTAAATTAAATTTAAGTACATTGTTTTTTTTTTTTTGCATGGCATTGTAATAAAAGTAATTTCCTTATTGGAAATCAATGATTAATCAAAAATCATTAATTTCCAGATAATCCATTTGCCTATAGGTAAGAACAAGTGAAAAAAAATAATCTTATTTAACAATTGACATTTAGCAGATTTTTTTTTGCAGCAACATAAAAAATATGGCCTTTAGATATGGTTTTAAAATTAAATCTTTTTTAGGGTAGATGTAACACTTTTTTAAACATCTATACTGGTTTCAACACCGATTAATAAAGTTCAAAAATCAGAAAAATTACAATCTTTTCTTTAACTTAAAATACTCACTATGAAAAGACTAAAGAAAATAGATTCCTTATGGTACCCTCACTTTTTGCCAACATTTAGCAACCACTTATATCCGAATGACTATCTATACCATTTGGTTACACTGTACAACTACATTTTTGGAAAATTTTTGTCCATTTTTACATGTTCCAAATTAAAATGCGTGTAACTTTTTATAGGGACGAGATAACTATAAGCAAATTGGTTGTATTTTATTCGAAGTTTTATCACAATTTATGTTGATATTTAAAAAAAAAATTTCGACCCTCTTTTGGTCCGCCATATGAACTAAAATAATTACTTAAAAGTATATCCATGTTTCTTGTAGATCTTTTGAAGTACTATTTATGTTTTAAATTTCAGCTTATTTGGATCAGGGCTTACAATTGCTACTATATTAGCCGTCAATTCCAGTTAATATCAGTCTTTATCTATCTGCATACTAAAAATATAGTTACTATTTTAATTTTGTATAATTCTGCTAATATAAATTGCTGTTACTATTCAAATATTACTATAAAAATTGTAATGTTAGTTTGCAATTTCTAGTAGCAGTTAAAACCAGTTGTCAACTCGTTCTTGTAGTACAACAACCAATATATATGTTCGTGCTTTAGTAGCACACACACTTTTTTGCCGAACTAATATTGCGCGTCAGCAACATGCTTGCAATTTTCTATAGCAGCAATTTACTTTTCTTTGGTTGCTCTGCTATAGTTGCATTAATATTTCTTGTTTTTACGCTATTTTGATGCTGCTAGTTATTTTATTGAACATGACATGTTCAAATGAGTCTGTTTATACCGAATATGATGAAAATCGAAAGATCCAAGGTGAATTTGTTTGTGATGGAATTAATGATATATGAGATACATTAAGCTACTCAAAATTATCTTTGAGACTAAAAACTTGTTTGTTTATCATTGAAAAACGAACGTTTTTTAATCTTAATAATAAAATTAAATAATTTTTTTTCTTTTATTTTGTATATAAACTGATTCGCAATCATAAATATATATAATAAATTTTTATTGAAAAACATAAAATATTTATATGCCAAAAATAACTTACATTGTGTGTGTTTACTGATATGATGTTATACACTTAGCAATAACAGCAACTAATAGCATCAATTGAAGAAATGTCAATTGTGCTATAGCACAACCAAAGAAATGTGAATTGATGCTATAGAAAATTGCCAGCACAACAAAATAAAACGAATGGCGTGCTATATTAGTTTGGCAAAAAGTGTGTGTGCTACTAAACCACGAACATATAATTTGGTGGATGTGCTATGGATTGTGTCTGCTACAAAAATTGCAAACAAGTGTTGCAATTTTAATAGTAATACGAACGAACAGTATGAATATTTATAGAAGTTGATTGTGATAAAATGCGATAATTTCATATATATTGCATAGTCAAATTTAAGAAAAATGTTGCTAGAGCTGAATATTGAAACCCTGATTTGGATCATAGATGGATTTTTGGCGATTTTTTAAAAAATGTAAGTATCAAGGTGGCGTGTAATTTTGGTAATTAAGCGTAAAAAGCTTTGTTTACAACTTTGGTATCTTTGGTGACTCCCACTAAAGTTGTTCTTCAACAATTTTCGTACAATATTTTGATCCTTAAATGCCCATTTTAAATGGATTTTTTTTTGATCTTCTCGAAATAAGGGCCAAATTGACCCCTAAAGACTGGATCGTACACAATAATGATCCACATATAATTCCACCTTATAAAGCTGAGAATTCTTATTCTCTCAGATATTAACTTACAACATTTTTTTCATTCAGTATAGTGCTTCCTTCGAGGAAAATATTTAAACTTCGACCCCTGTAAAAAAAAACTCAGACCAGCTGGACAATAAGTTTATTCAAGAAACATGATCTACTCAACATGTCCTTTCAGAATTATATGGTCGCTATTCTGTTCCAATCAAAAAGTCTCAATTTGTTGGACAATATTATTATTTGGTATAACAAATAAAAAACGGATTTTGAAGCAAATTTGCAACATTTTATACCCACCATCAGAGAATGATGGGGCGTATATTGATTTTGTCATTGTGTTTGTAACACATCGAAATATTCGTCGCAGACCCACAAAAGTATAGTTATTCTGGGTTCGTTTGATATTCTAACACGATCTATGTCTGTTCGACTATTTGTCTGTTAAAAACACAACAGGTCCCATATAAAGGAGCTAGCTGGCTGAAATTTACCACAAATACTCTCTGTGTGACATTGAAAATAGGAAATATCGAGTTATTATATTCCCATTTTCAAAGCTAGATCACTGCAACTTGCCTCAAGTACTCTCTGTTGATGTGGTTTGTATGGTAATGAAAATAAGCAATGTCGGTTCATGATTTTACCTTGCCACATAAAACTTTTCTTCTTCTACTAACCCCCCATATAGCCCCAAACATAAGAAAAATATTTGATTGTCAATTAATATGAAAAATACTCACATATTGATGGTGGGTATACAATATTCGTCATAGCCGAATTTAACACTCGAAATTGAATAATAAAAATTTCTCAGCTCACCACTTTTATTTCCTTAACCATTAAGGCACTAACGAACACATAAACCTTTTAACTAAAGAGATAAGGAAAACTTTTAAACCTCTGACAATGTTGGCATGAAGTTCTAAAACATAATAACAAAAATAATTACTTTCCTCTAGTAATCATAACTTACCATCCGGACTTAAGCATAACAACTAGATAACTGGATAATAATTTGAGACATTTGGACACTTTGCGTTTACAATAAGGAATAGAAACAGTCCACCTGTCACACTTAACAATGAAAGGATCTTTCACTTTGATCATGTCACATACAAACCTTGAATTGACGCATTATTTGACGTTGCCACATAGAAGCCAGCAGGATCCATATGAGAACAAAAACTTATAAGTTCCACTAGCTAATTGATGATTAATCGAAATTAAGTCATGACTACAAAATCTTCCTGTATAATAATGTTTTTAAACCAACTTGGACCTACGGAATCCTATCCTGTTGAAAGGCAGTATTTATCTTATACAGAGGGCCCAATTCCAAATCCAGAGGACCGTAACAGGAGTATCAGCAATGTGACATCCATAGTGAGTCAGTTAGAGGATGAGTTTTAACAAGTTCGTAAGAGATATGTGGGTGCGTTAAAGACGTTGAGCTTACAACCTCTTAACTGAAAGAGCAACACTGTCCACTCAACAAGCATCTGGTCGTTGACTCTTGTCAAAATTTAAACAAGCTGCGTCATTTAGTTTGTGTCTTATAGCCATTGATAGCAAATTTCCGCGTGACTGGAGTTGAAAATAGAAAAATGTGAATTTCGTGTGCTCATTAAGCATTATTTTTTGCGGAAAAAACCATCACTCAAATAATGGCTAAGCTTGATAAAAACTATGAGAACTCTGCACCATTAATTTCATTGGTAAAAAGTGTTTTACTGAATTTCGTTGTGGTCGTTGAGGTTTTTAAACCCGAAACAATTGAAAAAAATCACGGTATGGTGTTGGCCGAGTGGTTTCAATTTTGAAGGATCACTTGGGTATGAGAAAGCTTTCCACAAGATATGTGCCGGGTTTGTTCAATATCTACCACAAACACAAGGGTGAACAGAGAAGCATTGCGAGAAATTGTGGAAGCCATAGGTACCTCACATGGCTCAGTTTAAATTTTGGAGGTTCACTTGGGTATAAGCAAGCTTTCCACAAGATATGTGCCGGGTTTGCTCAAAATCTGCCACAAATACAAGGATAAAGACATGTGCAGTTCCCATAACAAAAATGCATGAAATAGGCTATTACTCCCTCATGCGCTCTATTCTCCGGATTTAGCCCCGACTTACTATTTCTTGTTTCCAAAACCGTGAAAATAGCTCGGCAAAGAGGTTTGACTCCAACGCTGAAATCATCTCACAAACAAATACCTATTTTGATGACCTCGACAAATCTTATTTTTTTGGAAAGGAATACAAAAATTGGAGAAACGCTGGATAAAGTGTATAGAGCTCAAAGGAGACTATGTTGAAAAATAAAAGGATTTTTTATCCAAAAAGCTGTGTTTCATTCAAAAAGTCACGGTTTTACTACCATGCCCTCATACATGGTGCTGAGCAAACTCCACAGAAGTGGTGATGATATTGTTAATCATATTGTCATTTTAAGCAACTTGTTTCACTCCCTAATTATCTACTTTAACAAAAATCGATTTATCAGCAACAATTCATGTATATTATTGAAAAGAGAGACATTGTATCATATTCAACTAGAACAAGTGGCAAGTGGCGTTTTATAAGGACGGGTGTTAAATTGTCTTTTTGAGACTACTCCAATAAAAAAAATTTCGTAATGTGCTGGTGCATTTTATCAAAATTCTAGACTATGTGAAGCTATTATTCGACAGGCTTAAAGTTTAATATCTCTGCATTTGACCGAATGTTTTAATAGAAATCTGCAACAAACTCTTGACTAAAACTTTTGTAATTTCCATAATGTGCAGAATTCCTATTATAATGGTGAACGCTTTCTTTTTGAAAACTCGAAATTATCTTAACGTACGGAGATAACTTCTTTTAACAAGATCCACTAGAGTGTATTGATATTTTTCGCATTATCAATTGACTCTTCTATCTATGAAAATTGTCAGTCTATACTAATTCCAGTTCCAGTAATGATACATTTAAAGGCTTTTGTTTCTCAAGATTAGAGACATTATTGATATATGTGTAGTATTTCAATACTCTAATTCCTAAGGATGATATAATTTATTGCTTATACGCGGAAAAATACCACCATGATAAGATACGATCATGAGAACCTCTACAGGAATATTATGTCTTCTGTATTTCTCTGCCATTTTTGTTAGGATTTAAACCATCGATGATTAGAATCAATTTCAGTGTTTATTTATTGCTGTCTATGTACTCTGTCCACGTACACTTTATAATCACACGAGTCCAACTCTTATCCTATATAAGGGCCTATATAGGGCACAATTCCGAAAAACACTATGAAGCTTAAACACCTCTTAATATCTCTTTAAGTACTTACACAGAATGTTGATTAGATACGTTTCATGTAATTATTGGTGTAGGTACAAAAGAAAATACACTTTCTCCAAGCTAATAATAATACTTACTTTCAGGTAAAGTTTATCAAAATAAAATTTCTGTTTCTACCACTCACCAACAAAAAATTCGTTTACCATTCCAGTAACAGCATTCAAACAGAATAACTTTTAACCTCATAAACTTTAAAATATTCTATATCTCTGCCCCTTGAATGAGAACAAAAAAACCAAAACTCTAAACAATTCAAAAAGAGAAAAGATCACAAGACTTTTAACAGTTTAACCAAAAGAAAAATGACCATCAATTTGTGACTTTAGTGAAAAGCTAAACTTTATTTTACTTTTGTCACTCAGTGACAAAACTGTAGACTGATATAGGATGATAAAATCAAACACAGATACAAACAACTACATTCACACTGTTTCAGAGAAAAAAAGAAAAAAACAAACAAACAGGAATTCAACAACTGCAAAACTTTTTGGAAACCATAAAAAAAGAATCATAAAGAAAACTTTTAGTTGTCGAAAAATTATCGACATTCTTGTTTTTTTCTTCTTTCTATTTTTCTTCCGTGTTGCTGCTTTGTGTTTTGTTATTGTACATTGTGAAATTGATGCCTAAGGATTAACTTTTGAATCCGCTTCATTTAAAAGTATCTCTTTTGAATGGGTGTCTATTTGTTGTTACTGGGTAGAAATAACGTGGTGAGACGTTGTTGGAAAGCTGAGAAAGCAAGAAGGGATTTTATATTTGGCTGTAACGAAACTTATTAAGCCAGTACCAGTGAGTAATTTAGAAAATTATGAATTGCTAAACTAAATGGAATTAGGCTACAAATTTCGTGTTGCTAGTGACCTTTGCAATTGTATCTAGATAATCTTAACATTCTCATAAAGTTTTTTAAATGTCAGCAGCAGCAAAATCATTAGGTTATTCTAAAATGCCTTCGATACATCAGTATTATCGACAACCTGCTGATTTTGTATGAGATATTTGTACAAAAAGAATAAAACATCGGTATCTTCAGGATTTTTTGACTTCGTCTCACAGCGATACAATTTTTAAAATTCTTAAACCTCTTAGTTATTGAACCTATGTCAGATTCAGCATATATGTTACAAATAGCATCACAAATATAACTCTCAAGTTTTTTGGTGTTAGGTCTAACAATATACATTGGTGGTGGTTGTCTTCTATTAAGTTCTATTACTTCAACACAAGAAGTTTTACCACTCATCATCAATTTCATAAAAAAATAAACTTTTTTGATTATTTTTATTTAGTTTTTTTTCTTATTTTCTTCATTATTACAACAATAATAAGTATAAGGTCGTTGGTGTCTGTTTTTACATCATGCTTGGTGTTTTTGCTATTTTTATCTTTAAATCTCTCAATTCTTTGGAACCAAATAAAACAGTTGTGTATGTATTTTAAGTGGTGTTGATGTATTTCCGTTTTGAAGCACAACAACTCCACCAAAATAAAACTTTTTTTATTCGTAATGGTAGTCAGTATACTCGGCTTATATTTCCTTTTAAGTTTCCAAATAATTGTTTTGCTGTAACGTAAAATTTACATTTTTTTTCTTTAGGGAATTATAATTTATAATGTTCCCTAAAGGTAAAGGTCTTTCATTTTAAACCCACGCATACACATAATTTAAGAAATATTTGCATATAAACATACGTAATTTTTGATTAATAGAAAAAAGTTTGTTTTTGTTATATTTTAAATAATATTCTATGAAATGGTCTAGAAAAACTATAAAGTTCAAAAGGGGATTGGAAATTTTTAGCAAAACCAACACAGATTTTAAGAAGATGAGTTGAGTTTGAAAACAATTCCTCAAATTTGTTTAAGATTATGATTTATTTAAAGTGATTTGGGATATATGAGATAAAAGATTATAAAAGATTACAGAAAATATAATGTTTTTGAAACATATTATGTATTACTTATGCCTTTAGGTGATTGATGTATTGTGATTTAATGCAGATATAACAAAATCTTAATATATTATTTCGAACAATGGTCAGCTTAATAGTGGTCTCTGAAACTAAACTGTGTTTACTATTGAGGGTTCTTTCAAAAGGAATGTAAAAAATGTTTTTACCAATGCATATTTAACCCTAACCGTACGGACAACATTTACACACGTAGACTCCTGACAAGGGTACCATGGTACCCGTGTACATTTATTTGTCCGTTATTGTCTAAATTTATTGATTTAAATGGAAAAACTTGATGCTTATATTGGAATTTTACTGGCGATGGGTATAAATAGTGGTAGCAATGATCCTCCTTCAATTCTTTGGGGAAATTAGAGCCATCCTTTCTACAAAGCATCGTAAAGTCCCGATTTCAGCAAATACTACGCGTAATACGTTTACAAGATCGAAACGCAGACAAGCAGACAAAGCAGCTCTTATCTCCGATATCTGGAATATGCAGAATCAACGTTATTTTCCAGATTGAAATGTGACAGTAAACAGACAGTTATTTCCATTTAGATCAATATATTCTCTCAAAGCCAGCTAAATACGGAATTAAAATATTTTGGTTGTGTAACGCTGCCAACAACTATTCTTTGAATGGAGTCATATATACAGGCAAGCGACCTGTATATACATATGATTCTTCTAGATCTGGTGTAATTTTACAAAAAATCAGAAATAAATGTAACAACACACAATATTTTTACTTCACTACCTTTGGTCAATAAGCTACAAGTTAGAGGAATAAATCGGTACCCTTCGACAAAACGAGTCCTATATTTCAACAGAGCTACGGCCAAGCCCATCGGACAATATAGGTAATTCACAATATTGTTTCAACAAAAACGGAACACTTTTGTCTGTTATCATTTATATCATACTCGAGGGGAGCCAGTTATTATTGGAAAATAGGAGATTAACGACCTCAAAAAAAAACATAAAGACGGAGTAGATGTTATTGACCAGTTGGTGTCTAAACATACCACCCAATGCAAAAAATTTATATGGACATTGACAAAACAGGCAATGATAATCAAATAACACGATTCGCTAACGTCCGGGCCGCTCTAGAGCTTATAACCAATAAAACCATCCCTAAATATGTTTGCCAGTATGCTGCAGGCCCATCGGTTACAACTAATCGTTATAAAACAGGACGATTGAAAATAAAGGCTCCCTGCTACCTTTGCGTGAGTACTAATCCAAAATCTGATCGAAATACAGGCAAAATATGCGATGGCTGTAAACGACCAATGTGCAATACGGATAGCAAAACTATTGCTTCACGATGCACTAGATTTTAATTGTTTTTTTTTTTTTTATTTTATGCAACAGTTTGATGTAAAATATTTTCTAAATAGCCAATAAACATAAAATTACAAAATTTTTTACTTTTTTCATACAAAATGTAAAAAGATATATTAGGGTACCCGGGTACCCTTATCAGGAGGGAAAGGACTATTTGACTTTGTGTCCCTCCAGAGTCAATCCAAACGAATCAAGAGTACTTTAGATGGCCAAAAACTTTTGAAAATGGTTATCTGAAGGAACTTGCGGAATCTCAAATTTGTATTTTTCTTTGTTTAAGAAAAATTTGACTTCAAAGTTCGTTCGGGTACCGGGGTACCCGTGTTAGTACGGTTAGGGTTAAAATTTATTTTTTTTTTGGCAGACGAGGATTACATTTATATTATGATTAATTTCATTGACAAAGTTTGTAAACTACTAAAAATTACTAAGTGAATTCTATGTCGATAATTGCAACTTCAAGAGAGTTTTCTCAAATTTGCTGTATCGAGCGATAAAGATTGTTCCACATAAGGACTGAGATCGAAAAAAATCTTAACATACATATATCTTAATAAAAATTAAACCACTAAACTTACAGTTTTATTTTTTTCTTATTTGATTGAAATTATTATTAAAACTTACAAAAAATATTATTTTTATAGTTATAATCTATAGTGATGAATTTATGAATCTTTTCCGGAAACGCTTCCATTAAGGTTTTTATAGTGCTTTCTGTCGCTTTGTCCGAACAGGTTGTCCATCTCCGTTTAAAATCTACCACACTTTTGGACACCTTTTTTATGCAATTTAAATCTCATTTAACTAGAGCCCAATATCTACCCACTGGCCTTAGCTCCAGGCAGTTTGGAGGATTTGCCTCTATTGGTACAAATATGTTCTTATACCACTCGAGCTTACTATAGTGGATGCCAAATCAGGTCAAAAATAAGTGGACACATTAAGAAGTTTTATGAATGGAAGCACTCCTTGATATAAATTTCGGTATTTATAGAGATCTTTGTAACAAATGAATGGTTTTAAACTTTTCTACAACATTACCTCGAGCATCACCAACATAAGAATATTGACCCGGAAACTGCGAAAAATTTTCCAGAACATACGTTTCGTCATCCATTATGCAGCAGGTATATTTTTTGTATAAAATTTGACTTCAATTTCCATGCTCTGTTTTTGGCCTGAAAATTTTTAGCAGAGTTCCTGTTGAGAATTTTTTGATCCTCATATGTTTCTAAACCTGCATTGGCTTTAACTTTTTGTATCAAATAGTCCGAGTACTGAGCTAACTGGACTGCTTTTCTACCGTATGAGTTGGGAGCTCTTTTGGAAATGTTTTATATTTATTGGCTTTAGAAACATCATGTGGACCATTCCTTCTACCTGAACCAGGTTTTTTATCGACGGACAAGTTCTCCTATTCTGTTTAATCATAATCAGATTAACAACAAATGAAAATAATCGACATTAAACATAATAACTAACATGCTTTATAAAGGTAACTTGATCAAAAAAAAAAAAAAAAAACAAAAAAACCGATAATACTTGGGTTAAAAGTTTTAAGAAAAACATATGTTAAGGCTTTTTTTGATCTCAGTCCTTAGTTGGTAAAATAATTGATCTGCTAATCTGTTATTTTATGGTACATTCTCTAGAAAGGGTTAGCCACATCGATGGAAAAGTTGGTACTATCATACTTTGTGTGATAATATTTCATCTTGAAAAGTACCATGGTACTACAGAGACTCATTTGATTATTTCAAACAATTTTCAGCATTATACGTATAAAGAGTAATTTCCAAATTCATATGAACTCTAAACGATTTGCTGTTATAGATAACTATATTCTGTTGATAATATTGTGAAGCAGGAATTTCTGGAAGATATACCGCTTCCTTGTTCCCGTCTAACAATATTCACTAGCCAACCCACAGAGTATTGAGAAACTACAAAACAATTGTGGTGATAAAAACGCAACGATTGCTCACCAAAGCTTAAGATGAATGTGCTCTGTCGGGTTCAATGTGTGAGAGATGGTTCGTACGGTACAGAAGTGGTGATTTTAACACGGAAGACAAATATCGCACAGTCCAGCCAAACAATTTTGAATATCAAGTTAAACTCAACAAGAGCTTGCAAAATCATTGGGTGATACTCAAGCTGCAATTTAAAAAAAAAAACGTTTGCGAGCAGCAGAATTTATCTAAAACCTGGAAAATTGGGTATCATACGAATTGAAACCGAGAGACCTTGAAAGACGATTTTGCATGTCCGAAATGATGCTTGAACGCTATAAAAGATAATAGTTTTTGCACCGAATGTGCAGCCCGGCCAACCAGCCGAATCGACACCAAAGCTAAATATCCATAGCGCTAAGGTAATTCTCTGTGTTTTGTGGGAGCAAATGGTGTATTATGAGCTGCTGACATCTGACAAGACCAACACAGGGAATCTGTGCCGAACGCAACTGATTTGTTTAAAGTGAGCATTGACCGTAAAATGACATTAATATGCGGCCAGACATGAAACCGGAATATTCGATGATGACACCACATGACTACATGATGCAATACCTGTTAAAAAGTATTTAGAATGAAGTGGTTGAGAACTTTTGCTTCACCCGTTTTATAGACCATACCGTGCCCCGTCCAACTTTCGATGGATGCAGCATCCTTTCTTTGGGCTACGCTTCACTTCAGAACAGAGTTCATCATTAATAGATGAACAGTTCTTTTGGCTCGGAATCCATATGTTGCCAGAAAGATAGGAGAAGTTCGTAGCTAACAATGGCTAATACATTAAATATAAATAAAAACTAAACATTTGTAAAACTCCCGCATTTTTAAGACATACGCCCAATACTAACTATGTGAATATTATTTTGATACCGTAAAGGATTTTAATTTCCGTTCCAGATTAGTGAATTGATTCTTTGGTGTATGATAATAAAATATTATCGTTTAAGGTGCTCAGTGACAGTATTGAATGAGAAGTTGCAAGAGATACCAATGTTCACATGAAAATTGTCGAATTCCTTACTGACTTACATACTTATTTTATTTAAATACCAAGTTATTATGTCCTTATTGGAAAGCCTTTTATATTATTTAGTATATCTTTTAATATTTTTGAGATTTCCAATGGGAACACTTGAGAACCTATAGGTCTGGTATCATGGAACTCAGAAAATAATTATTCCTTATACAAGCAAGCTTCGGCTACAGACACAATAAATATTTCAGTGCTGAAATTAAAGCATTAAATATTTTGTTTAAATCTTCTTCTAATATATAAAAATCTCGTGTCACAATGTTTGTGTATGAACTCCACCGAAGCGGCTCAAGCAGTTTTTTTATCTGGCATTAAAAAATACGAATAAACCCAAATTTTCACCTCCCATTTTTTAGTCGCGATTTTAGTATTTTTGTATTAGCATAGATTTTGTACCGATTTTTAAATAAATTATGTATATTTGCGACTAACACTAGCAGCTGATGAAAAATAAACTGTTTTTGTATAACCATCTATACTGGAAGAAGATCACGGAGGAGAAACTCGGAAAGAGTCTTAATACCTCAATAATAAATTGGATTGGTTGCGAGACCAATTTTTAGATATGAAGGCGCTAGCCAAATCTCAGATGTATACCCTTTGAGTATTTTACGTAATGTTTAAAAGAAGCTTTCTGAGACTTCTTGAGTCAATTCTAATAATGCCAATGGAAATATGCCACTATATAAGGAGTGAGATCGAAAAAAGCTTAACATACATATATGTTAATAAAAATAAAACCACTAATCTTAGAGTTTTATTTTTTTTATCTGATTGAAATTATTATTATAATTTACAAAAAAAAAAAAATATTTTTATAGTTTTAATCACTAGTGATGATCGAAAAAAGCTTAACATACATATATGTTAATAAAAATAAAACCACTAATCTTAGAGTTTTATTTTTTTTATCTGATTGAAATTATTATTATAATTTACAAAAAAAAAAAAAATATTTTTATAGTTTTAATCACTAGTGATGAAATTTTGAATTTTTGCCTTTGCTCGAACAGGTAGTCCATCTCCGTTTAAAATCTATCACACTTTTGCACACCTTTTCTGTGCTCTACAACTCTCTTTTAATAAGAGCCCAATATCTCTCCACTGGCCTTTGCTCCGGGCAGTTTGGAAGATTTGCATCTCTTGGTACAAATACCACATTATTGTAATTGTGCCACTCAATGCCTTGTTTATCATACTGACAGGATACCATGTCAGGCCAAAAATAAGTGGACACAATATGAAGTCTTATGAATGGAAGCAGCCTTTTTTGTAAACATTCTTTGATGTAAATTTCGGTATTTATAGAGCCCGTTGCAACAAATGATTGGCTTCTTTTGCCGCAACTGCATATTGTTTGCCATACCAAGAACTTTTTGGAAAATTTGACTGCTTTTGGGTCCTAAACTTTTCTTCAGCATTCCCTCTAGCATCACCAATATACAATTTTTGACCAGGAAGTTGCGAAAAATCTGCCAGAACATTCGTTTCGTCATCCATTATGCAGAAAGAAAATTTTTTTATAAAACTTGACTTCAATTTCAGTTCTTGGTCTCTAAATTTTTAGCAGCATTCCTGTCAGGAACTTTTTGAGCCTTGTATGTTTTTAAACCTACATTGGCATTAACTTTTCGTACAAAATATTCCGAGTACTGAGCTAACCGGACTATTTTTCTACCGGATGTAGATATACCGCTAATGGTATAAAAAAGTTATTTTATAATTGTTGATTGACATTTCTTCAATTCTTACATATAGTTTATTAAGTTTCCTATTTACAGGCTTTCAAGGTCTGTGAAATTTGTAAAAAAAAATTTGAAAAAAAGTTTTTCTCATCAAAAAAAATTTGTAAAAAAAAATTCTAATGGCGCACCGTGTTCAGCTAGTGTATAATATAATTGCAATAAAAATAAAAAATTTTAAATTTTTGTTTGTATTTTTTCAACTGATGTTGTAGGCGTATGAACAACATGTGGTAATTATAACAAGTATACGCTATTTTTATACCCTACACCACCATAGTGGGGAGGGTATATTGGATTTGTGCAGATGTTTGTAACGCCCAAAAATATTAGTCTTACAACTACCTTAAAGTATACCGATCGACTCAGAATCACTTTCTGAGTCGATTAAACGATGTCCGTCCGTCCGTCCGTCCGTCTGGTTGGCTGGTTGTCCATGTAAACCTTGTGCGCAGAGTACAGGTCGCAATCTTGAAGATATTGAAGATATCAACACAACTTTTTCTCCATATAAGTTTTATATATACGAAATTCATGTCACCAAATTTTATTATGATCGGTCCATAATTAGTCATAGCTCCCATATAAGGCCTGCTTCCGATAATCACTTTAACGAGCATAAATCTCTTAAAAATCTTGGTATACACATAAAAAGAACTTTCATATAGACATTACTCACACCACTTAATTTCATGGTGATCGGTCCATAATTGGTCATAGCTCCCATATAAGGCCACTTCCAAAAATCGTTCACGAATATAAATTATTAAAATTTTGAAAGAAAAATGTTTTTGCTCATTTACTTAGTGTAGGGTATTATATGGTCGGGCTTGACCGACTATACTTTCTTACTTGTTCATATATAGTTTTATTATGCCAATCAAGTTTACAAATCAAGTTTACAAAAAAGCATTTAATTTTCGAGAAACAAAAATTATGATCAGAACAGAAGACGCAGAAATATGATTCCACTAACATCCTAGAAAGAATATGCACTAAAATTAATTTACGATACCATGAGATATGATTTTCAATATTTTATCATTTCTAATGGAATTTTATGGCGTTTTAAAGGTTACTCATACCCTTATTATGTGTTACATTTTTGACGATCAGAATAGAACAAAGATCAATAACATTTATGCAATTTTCTTTTATATAGCTTCTAAATATTCTAAAAGGATACTTTTTGCTTACATTTTAACAAATTTTAATTAAAAAATACAAAAACTATTTCATTAATACAAACAAACTTCAAAAATAATAACAAGAAAAGCTGTTTAATAATTGCTGCATTTCCTTGATAAAATTTAGGGTGAAACTTTATTTACAAGGTTTTAGGGCAACATTATAGAAAATAAAACAAAGAATGGTAAAAAGGTAGAATAAAGGCATGAGTTATGTCAGAAAAGAAAACGTCATTAGTCTCATTTTAAAAGTGCAGAAATACAATAAAGAAATGGAAGCTTCTTTATTGTATTTATTTCTGCACTATTAAAATGAAAATAAAATTCCATAGGAGATTTTTTTTATTTTATTAATAACGTACTCTATTTAATCCATTCCAAAATTCTCATAAGTTTGCATTTTTGGCTATACTCTTAACTGCAAACAGAACAATAAATTATCAAAAGTTTGCTCTTAACTGTAACTTGTTTGAAAAAGTGAAACCTTTTTTTTAAAACTTAAAAAAATGACAATAAGAAATGGCAACAAGCAAAAATAAGGATTAATAATATAGTATGTGTATGACTGCAAGGAGATTCTTCTTAAATACACTAAAATATTGTCAAGTTGCACATAAAGACAATATCACAGTTTTCATTAGGCTTCTATTTTGTGTTACACACATACGTTTTGTTAGATCTGGGAAATACAAAAAGGAAAAACTAAAAAAATTTAAAACATATTGGTTGTGGTAGACTATAAGTAGGCTACAGAAAGTGCCAAGTGCCTGTAATCAAAAATTGGTACAAAATGGCACAGAAATAACAGACTTTGAAAATTTTGTTAAATGGAAGACAATTTGGGTAATGACTCCTTTAGTATTTATTCCACTTAGATCATTATGTTTGATTTTTACAAAAATCTTTAGATCTCTATGAAGTTTTTTCTACAGAATTTTTCCTGCTGCCTTAACATATGCTTTGTCTAACTAAATTACACACTACTTCAATCGAGTGTAGTCTGCAGTAAAAGGAAAACAGATATACCGAATTTATTGTTTTATGACCAGTGTCTCAAACTCCCACTTTATTATGAATGTACCAGAAACATGTAGAAAACATGATGCGAAAGACAAAAAAAAAAAACAAAGAATGCTATAAAGAAATGTCTTCCATACAATAAGAATAAAAGTGTTTGTCTATTGTACTTGTTTCAAGGATGTTAGATGAAGATAATAAAGTACAAGTACAAAAAGTGTAAACATAAATACAGCAACAATAAAGAACGCAATTGAATTGGCCTCTTGGTGTAAAGTTGATTTAACACCTTTGCAAGTTGTTGTACTACAACGTATAAATCTCATAAATCTTTGCTGAATTTTGAATTAAATTTAGTTCCTTTAAAGGGTTAGGGATTTATATTAAAGCAAAAATTAGTATTTGACTAAAAATAATGGATGTTTAAGCAATTACCAAAAGCAATTAAAATTACCTATTGAAAATAAATAAAATTTCAATTAAATTGTAGTTAGTATGATTAAAATTTGAATTATAGGTTATAAAATAGTTCTTATTTAAATTAGCTACAGTTATCAGTCATATTGTCATAATGTCCTAATATACACAATTGGATTTTTATTTTATGGAGCTATATTAAGTCAAAGATCAACAAGCCTATAACTACCCGTAAATGGGAAAGAGAAATTCAAAGTTACATCCACGAAATTCAGCTACAATGATGAAAAATAGAAGTTAATATGAAAATTAATATTCCAACAGTAATAAAAATGTTGCTCGTAAACTGTCATCATCACTTTGTTTAAACACAGAAGGAGCCACAAGTAGATTTTTAAATTCCCAGGAATCAGGACGTTTTTTTATACATTCCTGTAAATCAATACTGCAAATTAGGAATATTACAGCCAAATTTCATATAAAAACTTAGTGATATAATCATTATATATAAGAGCTTTGTATTTATTTAGTTTA
Organism: Calliphora vomitoria; assembly: GCA_942486065.2. Lineage (NCBI taxonomy): Eukaryota > Metazoa > Arthropoda > Insecta > Diptera > Calliphoridae > Calliphora > Calliphora vomitoria. The sequence goes on along the minus strand of OW818030.2, from coordinate 106,250,737 downwards.
ATTTGAGCTTAATTTACTAAAATCTTTATCCGTAATTAAAAAATGTTAGACCTTCATTCTACGAATCCATTCCCAACATCTAGTTCTTTGAATTGAATTGATTTTTAAAATAATTAATAACAGAATTTATTCAAACTTTGAATGATTAAATTTTTGTTTATTCAAATCTACTACAAATTGATTTAAAATGTTTTTTCTTCATTCAGTTTTTTTTAGTGAATTGAAAAAAATTGTCTTAAGCCTTTTTGTTATAGATTTGAATTGAAGAAAAATTTAAACATTCAATACATATTTGAAGCTATTTTGTTATGGATTTGAAATTTAAAGAAATTTATGGTGATTCAATAATAAATTAATGCTCTATATCAATGGTGCCCAAGCCCTATACTCTTGGCGCTCACTTGTTTTTGTAAATGCTCATAGTTATAGGCTGTGTGTTTCTATACTCAATGGAGCACTCAGCACTAGCAATATGAAATACACAATCAACTTTGTCTTGTTTCTTTTTCTGTCGATCTTCACTGTCTACACGCAAGTGCAAAGCAACAACACTTTCGTATGCTTTGCTGGTAAACACTGACGACAGCGATCATCATTCGTATTCTTTGTCTGTTTTGGTTTTTACAACAAAAAAAAAAAAAAATTAGTTTTTCTTTAAATGTATTGGTGTTTGCTCTTCCATAAGGAACTTTTGGGCACCCCTGCTCTAAATAATGAATTCTCAAAGTAATGAATTCAATACAATCAAATTTATTTTGGTCTCGAAAATGGAACTAAGAATTAATTCATTCGATCCTTTGGTTTATTACAAATACATAAAGTCATCTTTATACCCTATACCAGACCGTTATAGGTATTTCCACAATTTTCATTTGTGACCCCATAAAGAACATAAATATGTATAGATATACTCTGAAGTCTTATTTATACGCTTTCAAGAACTAAGTATTGCTGCGTTTCTTTTCAAGGCCAAAATCAATTCTATTGCTTTGTCTTCATTGTTCCAAAAGTTCATCTTGGTAACTGTATCAAACTGGAACTTGAAAATACCAAATGGTTTGCTGTCATCAAAAGTAGGGAGCTTTGTTCTACTAGAGGTTTCTGGAATAATTAGCACCGGTTCATGTCGGCATTGAAGTTTATTCACCTTTATTTCTAGATAATGCAGTTTTCCGTATGTCTTTTTTAATTAAAAATTCCGAGAAATTTGTACCAGGAATTCTCGGGATAAAAACCCTAGCCACAGGGCACCAAAGTTGGCCAAACCTCTGAACATGTTTTTGTATATAGTAGTTTTGTATTATTAAAAACGTATCAAAATATACATTTGAGAAATCCCATATTTCTTTAAGAACATAGCACATCTCTTTATCTACTTATATTTAAAATTCTGCTGCAGTAGCAGTTAAATTACTTTATCTATATATGGGCATTTCCACCGAAAAGTTCACGCAGACTAAAAAATTAAAAGTTAATCAATTCAAACCAAATTTAGCTCCAAATAAGTATTATATATACTGTAATAAGGCACATAATTTTATGATAATCGGCCCATAATTAATCATAGCCCATTAATTAATCATAGCCCATTAATCATGGCCCATGTAACGCCAACTTCCGAAAATAAAATTTTTATAATAATAAAAAAAAATGTTTCTCATTTTTTTTTTTTTTAACCATAAATTATATCAAATGGAAAATAAAATAACATAACGTCATGTAACGTCATGTCAAATACTACGGCTAACAAATAAAAAAAACAAGAAAAGATTTTTAAGTTTTAAATAAAATCTTACTACAAAAGGTTTTATACAAAAAGTCTTGCCAAATTCGCAGAGATTTGCAATTTTGTAATGCAAGTCAAACCGCATTTCTGTTTTTGGTAACGTCACGCAATCGCATATTTTTGCTAATATGTTCAACTCCTTAGGTCAATTATTGCAATATTTTTTTCTTAATAAAGAAAACATTTTACAAAATTGACTTTATCATTATTTGTTTAACATTTTGTCACAAAAATGTTTCGCCATAATGGAAATGCCCAAATATAAAAATGAAATAGTCCATGTAGGTAACGACATCACCTGAGAACGGCTGGAGCAATTTGGCAGATTTTTTTTATACGATTCGAAATTTTCAGGATATGGTCTGGTAAAAAAAAACTCAAAAATTTAAATTTTTAATATATTGCCTCTTAATAATAGACATTTTTTGGAGAAACTTGAAGAACTAACATAACTAGTCAACTAGATTATTAATATTTATCACTTCGATCGTTGTACGGTGCGTATGAATAATATTAATTGTGGTAGAATTTCATTTAACCCCTTCAGACGTTTTGTCCAATATGTTGAACATTATGTTTTTTCCTTTGAAGTTATGTAGGGTTGACTCAAATATACAGATTTTTACAGTTAATGGCGTTATCAAAATATTGTTTACCAGATTATATATATATATGCGATTTAAACATCTAATTTTTCATTACTTTTTGTTAAATTAAGTTTTCATAAGTTCGTTAGCGTTGTATAAGTCCATATGAGACACAGTAATATTCAATGCTTTTTTAAAGCGATAATTACATTATTTTAAACTCTAAAAAAAACGTGTAAATGATGATTCAGTATTTGTTAGGTATTTGTATATTAATATCAATTAATTTCATTAATTTTTTAATATTTATTTATAAGAAACATCTCACATAAGAAACTTTGTCCAAAATATTTGACATCAGCTGGCAGCCAAGTGTGAAGATTTACCTCTATAGAATGGATTGAAACTTCATATTCTTAATTAGCAGCCTCAAATTTGCTTACACTGCAGTTTTCAGTTCTCTATCTCAACTATTTCTCTATAATGTCTGAAAGAGTTAAATCATTGTAACATTCAAAGTAGTCAAAAAGTAAATTGAAAAAAAAATAATAATAATACAAATTTTTTAATTGTTTAAACAAATTTAAGTTTTACTGAAAATATTCATATCATCATTATAGACATCGTTCAGTATGCATTGCTTTGTCTACTAAACTCTGACCAAACTTTTTTTTAATACAAATACATTAGTTTAAGCAAATACACTCTTATAAACTTAATGGATTTTTTGAATACTCATGCAATAAACAACATTAGAATTACAAATAAAATAACCTGAGTTGATAAAAGTCAATTTATTCTTTCCATTTAAAATGTATCTAAAACAAATACATGACAATATTCAATTTCGTTAATATACACAGGATATTAAAGGATGACAAAAAAACAAAAAAAAAAAAAAGCTAGAAAAACCCCCTCCCCAAAAAAAAAGAAACTAAAAACAAATGAAAAACTACTAAATAAAAAATTAACATGATTAATGGCATTTTGTATTTTGGTCATTACTTTTATCAAACAAACAACAGTTCAGCTGACCAAAAACTAACGAAAACAAATAAACTTTGGTCCTGCAAATACTACTTAGTTTTTTCTACTTTTTTGTTTTTCAATTTAGTTTTTCTTTTTTTTTTTTTTGTTGTTTTCGCTTTACTATGAATTGACAGAAATTTTCTAAACTCATTTGTAATGTGTGATTGTCTGTATAAACAACATAGTTTTTACATTAATTTCCATTTTCGAGCAACAAGATTCTCACATCATTCAAATGAATTTTGCATAACTTTCTTTTTTTTATTTTTTTTTTTTTTTTGCTCTAACAGGAGGGTGATGGTATTGGTCAAAGGAATTACAAGTTGTTACTACGATTTGTAGTAGTCAAAATTGTAATGATGTGTTTCAATTTTTGAGTGCTTGTTGTTTTGTCTCACTGTCCATGTTTGTTTGTATAGAATGTGTGAGTAATCATTAGCAAAAGTTGTAAAAAAAAATGCTGTACTTTATCATCAAATAAAACAAAATAAAACTGCAAAAAAAAAGCGAATTAATGAATGTATCTAACATTTTTACAGTTAACAAAGTTTTCTCATCAATTATTTAAAAGTCACATTTAGCATAATGCTACTTCTGTGGTATCAACTACTAAGTACACATGCCCCCCAACTCTGTTTGTGTACATGTACATTTGCAAAAGAAAGTAATAACAGGTAGTATAAGTCAATGAACGTAATGAATAGGTATACAAAAAATATATTTACATTTACCAGCACAATGGTTTGATGGCAGTGTTTGTTTTATATAAAATAAGGAAAGAGATAGCGAATTTTGTATATAAAAAGCGCTGTTGAAAAGTTACAAAATGTGATATTTACAGAAAATCCTGTAAATATCACGCATTTTTATATACACCATCAAAAAACAAGTTTGAGTACTATATTCGGCTATGCCGAATCTTAAATACCCTCCACCTAAATTATATGAAAATTATAGAAATTACAGTAGTATAAACACTCTAATATCCATATTCAGTGTTTGTTATTGGGACTTAGCTCCGATTATGAAGATTGGTAGAATGTTAATGTAATACAGTAGTTTTCGCTTATAGTCTACAAATACAGTTGCACAATTTTTGTGGACTAACACCGAATTTCTTTTTAAGCCATTTTATAGATTATAGATGAATCCTGATATCATACACATTTTGTACTATATACAAATTATGTACTTTCTTCAATAAAACTACTTTTTTTAAACAAAATAAAAGTTTATTAAAAATATAGTAGTATTTTATATATTGTTAGAAAAACTAGTTTTCGCAGAAGTTATTTTATTTCAAATGTATAAAAATGTTATCTAATTTAGCAAATTTGTAATTGAAATAACTACATATTCCTACTACTATAATTTATAATAGGAATAAAATGTACTATTTAACAATTTATATACATAATAATTGGTTAACATTACCGATTGGCTCAACATTTTTCTTATTTACCACAAGTAAAGAAGAACAGTATCAAAACGGTAAAGAAATATATTTAGTCAAACTTCAAAAGTATATTTTTATTCGGTTCTAATGAATTTTTCGGATGTGAGCCTTATGTAGTAACTATTATGAACACATAGTCACCAAATCCACTTGAAACTTATTTCAATGCGTTAATGTATTTTCGGATGTGTGACTTATTTAGGACATATATTTAAATATTTTAACGTGATTTCTATGTATTTGAGACCTATTTTGCTAGAATTTGTTCTCCAAAACATTATTTACAAGAGTTTTATGGGTATTATTGTGATTATCGGAAATGAAGCTAATATGGGTGCTATCGTCAAATATGGACCGATATTCACAAAACCCAGTAGTAAAATTTTTGGATACAATATATTGATCTGTATACAATTTTAGTTCGATATCGATATATTTAAAATATTTATAGAGGTTAATGTGTTTTTCGGAAGTGGTCCTTATATGGGAGCTATGACCAATTATCGGCCTATCTTCATAAAATTCAACACATCGATTTTATGGTCAAATATAAACCGATATTCGCACAATCTAGTAGTATAATTTTTGAATTAATACTACTAATCTCTGTAAAATTTTAATTCGATAACGATATTTTTCAGACATCTATGGTCTTACATGCGAGCTATAACCAATTATAGGCTGATCTTCGTGAAATTCCCTACATTGATTTTCATGTACATGGGGATTATGCAAGTCGAATTTCAACCTGATACCGATATACTATATAAGATATTAATCCTGCTGTTAGGTTAAGCGCATTTGGTCCATAGTATATTTTCTTCGGTTTTCTTTGATTTTTTTAAATTTATTTTAAAAAAAAGTATTAATTATTTTGTTTTATATGTTTTCTGAAACATAATCCACATAATCTGAAATGTCGTAGTAACTTTCTGCATTGAGCAGTTTTTCTACTTCTTATTAGTTCAAGTTTGCCATGGCGTAAGTAAGACACGTCTGTTTTATTAAAAAACTGCACACAAAGTGAAACAAGCATTTGCAAATATTTGAGCTTTTTTACAACAAAAATCAAAAAAGGGGAATCCCACAATTATCTATTACATATTTAATCTATGTTGATTAAAAAATTAAATAAAAACGTGGAATCCCACACTTGTTTTTTACATTAGCAGTTTTTATGGACCAAGTGGTCCATTAACCCAACATTCGTTAGTTTTTTCTGACCTAACAGCAGGGTTAAAGTATATTTAAGTGATTTTCGGAAGTAAACTTTATATGGCGGCTGCAATTCTCTGGGCATTTATATACCATAGCACCATATTTCGGGAAGAAATTTGTATGGGGCTACGAGAAATTATGGACCGATTCTTTCCATTTTCAACAGAATTTTTTCTTTTATCAAATAAATAGTGAGTGCCAAATTTCAGGCATTTTCTGCAATAAATTTACCCAAAGTCACAAAAATCATGTGAAAATTATCAAAATTTTTGGAGGTTGTCCTACATTTAGATCCATAACCCTGGTCCTACTAATTCGATTCTGCTGATTTTCAATAACAAACTGCTTGAACAAATTATAAACATTTTGGTATACATTAATTAATTTTGCTTATGTATTTTGGACGTTAGAGTGTTTTACATAGACAGACGGACGGACAGACAGACGTACATTGCTCAATCGACTTAGAATTTCATAAGGATCAATAATATACAAGGTGGCGCAAAAGTAATCCTCCTATCAGAAAATGCTATAAATTTTGCGAGGCCCCTAATGTCAGTTCTGTTTTGACATTTGTGTACTAAACACATGCGAAATACACGTTAATAAACAATGTTACGCTACACTGCTTCAGAACGCGGAATATTGCTGACTATTTAATTGACCAATAATCGGTCGCTGACTTTGGCACAACGTGAATTTCGTCGCAGATTTCCTGGCCGTCCAACGCCTACTGGTGAAACACTGCGACGTTTAGCCGCTCGCCTCGAAGAGACTGGCACAACACGAGATGCTGCCAGGCGTGGCAGACCCCGGAGTAGCCCTTCTGCAGAGAATATTGCTGCTGTAGCCGAGGATGTCATGGAAGCGCCGTCGACATTGACCAGACGATGTGCCACGCAAATGGGTATCAGTCGACGGTCTTTACAGCGAATTTTGGTACAAGATTTGAAGATGTTTCCGTACACCGCCAATCGCGTCTAACATACGCTCAAGCCATCCTTAATCACCACCAAGAGGAAGATGATTTTTCATCAAAAATAATCATGAGTGATGAGGCCCATTTCCATCTTAGCGAGTACGTAAATAAGCAAAATTTACGGTTCTGGGGCACTGAAAATACGCGTGTAACCCACGAAGAGCCATTACACCCGCTCAAAGTCACTGTATGGTGTGCTGTTTTCACTGGAGGAGTCATGGGACCTTTTTTCTTCGAAGACGTCCTGGGCCAAACGGTTACTGTGAATGGTGAGCGCTACAGAGCAATGATCAACGAGTTATTTTTGCCGCAACTTGATGAATTGGGATTGAAAAACATGTGGTTCCAACAGGACGGTGCAACGGCACACACTGCACGTGCCACAACCGGTATGCTGAAGGATGCATTTCCCGGGCGCCTAATCTCCCGTTTTGGCGATTTGCACTGGCCAGCAAGATCGCCTGATTTGACCGCTTCAGACTTCTTTTTGTGGGACTTTTTGAAGTCGCGGGTTTATGTCAATAAGTCTCAGACTCTTGCAGCTCTTAAAGACAATATCCGTCAAGAATGTGAGGACCTATCGCCGGAAGTTTTGGCCAAAGTGGTGGAAAATGCCATAAAAAGGGCTCAAATGACAATCAACTGTGGCGGCGGCCATTTACATGACATCATATTCTCGATTTGATGTAAAAAAAAAATTAAAAGACCAAATAAAAATAATCCACAAGAAGAATCAAAGGTTTTCATTTTTTTTTTTAATTACAGCCAAAAAACATCGGAAGTTTACTTTTGCGCCACCTTGTATTTACTATTGATAAAGAAACAATTTTAAAGTTAATCTTTCTCTAAGAGGTAACTTTAAACCAAAAAATATTTAAAGCTAGAAAATAAAACGGACAAAACTAAAGCACCCCTTCATTGATATAATATACATCTTTTTTAGGCATGGTTGGTTTACGTAGTAGCTTGCTGCGTGCGAACAATCAAGTAGGGTCGAAGGGACCCCCGTTTAGGCATATAATATATTAAGTTTTTTATGGTGTCTTGCAATATTCCTTCCCAGGCTATAATAACGGCTTGAAATAAGGGCTCAAATGACAATCAACTGTGGCGCCGGCCATTTACATGACATCACATTCTCGACTTAATGTTAAAAAAATTAAAAGAACAAATAAAAATAATCCATAAGAAGAATCAAAGTTTTTAATTTGTTTTTTTAATTACTGCAAAAAAACATCGGAAGTTTACTTTTGCGCCACCTTGTATATACATGTTACACACTGAAAGACAAACTTATATATTTCGTTTGTAAAACATCGAAATATTTATAGCAGACCCACAAAAGCACATACTTATATTCTGGATCCTTCTATAATTCTAAGACGGTTTACTTAGCAATGTCAGTCCGTCTATCTGTCGTATTTTAGTGAAGAAGCATACAAAATTAGCTTTGGATAACAAATAAGTAAATAAAAATCAATTAATTGTTATTTTCGGCTATGCCGTATCCTGTATACTCATCATCAATTTGAAACAATAAAATATTTATCTTATATGGGGATTATATTGGGAGTAGGGGCAGTTATAGACCAATCCTCACAAAAGTACTTAGAAATAATTTGTGATAAATTGTATCAGGATTGCCGAATACCCAATATATATAAGACTGCTTACACAATATTCAGCAAATGCAATTGTATTGTGGTTAGGTGAAATCATGGACCAATAGTGCCTATTTTCAACACAAAAAAACAATTTTTCAACAAAGAGTATTTGTGAACAATTTTAGCCAGTTACCTCCTTTCATTTGGGTCCTATCGAGTTTTCAACAGACATATAGGCGGTCTGAAAGACGGATATAGCAAGTTCGTCTTAGAATCTTATGAGAACCCAGATTATACGACAAATATTTTGATATGTTACCAACGGAATGATAAAATCAATATATATCACATTTTTTTATGGTGGGCATAACAAGTAAGAAAGCCATGTCCGTCTGTCTGTCGGTATGTTGAAGTCAACTTTCCGTAGCCCAAAATAACTTACATACACGATTCATACATAATTAGATCCGCTATAGTCCCAGTTCGGTGGCTATTTTAAATCGAGAAAATCGGCGAACAAAAGGCTGAGATATAAGCAAAAACCCATGACTATCTCGATTTTTTAACATATTTTTTATTTATAACTGGATTACTAAGTCATTAATATAGAAAATATGGATATCTAATGATAGAAATTTCAAAGACCTTTTCAACGTATATAACTTCATAGTAATTCGGACCTAGAATGGGTCAAAATCGGGGAAAATATTTTTTAAACCGAGTTTTTTTCACCAAAAAATTTGTTTCAATAATAATTAATTTTTTTTTTAATTAAAAAAAAAATTTTTATTTTAAAAAATAATTTAGTTAAAGGTACTTATTGTAGTGAAAATTGCTTGAATTCACACAGCTTTCGAACTATAACCGGTTCCCTTTTTCCTTTTTTCTCTAAAATACACATTGATCTAAAATCCAGTTTGCTTTTCTTATAGAATCGATGCAAAATTACCTTTGGGAAATAACTAGGGAGTTTTAAACTTGAACAATTTTAATATTTTCGCTGAATCCCTAAAACGTTTAGCCAAAATTTTAGTATTTTATTCAACTTTGTAACATTTATCTTACCATAGTGCTTGTTTAAAAAAATAGATAAAATACATTCGTTTTAACAACCACCACATTCTACCAAGGCTGCAAGTAGACAGCGACGAATAGAAAAATGAGAAATATATGCAAACTTCCATATATATTATATCCACCTACACATACACTTTAGACAATGATAATAAAAAACTGCTTATAATTCAAAGTTTAAACAGGTTGTGGTGTTACGTTACGTGTCCACATTTTTAGGTTATTTATACACACCATAAAACATTTCATCCCAACAAATTTTGTACTCCTCAATTTAATGTGTTTTACTGCTTTATCACTATGAGTGCAGTGTAATGTATAGTATATGAGTAAAGTAAGTTTTAAGTCACCTTCTCACCCTTAGTGACCTAATGTTTGGGTACGTATGTTCAAATATGAATAGCGGGAAAAGGATGCAATACAGAGGCCTTTGGAAAGGCCTACTTTGCAGATATTAGGGTACCCAGTTCATTTCCAAAATCTTTGTGGTTTTTCATGCATCCATTCATTTCAATGGCCTAGAGAGCTTCTGGAAGGTCTTTTTAACCATTTCCTATCTGACGGTACTTATATGTTCCCCAGTTTTTGGCACTCTGTTACTTGTCTTGTAGTTCAACAGGGTGATTACAAATTTTAATGACTAGATGATCTTCAACAATATTTACATACACTGTATTTTAATTAAACCAATAGTTTATAAGGTACATACTGTTATTTTCTGTTTATTGTGTAATAAGCACAGTTTCTTTCATAAGTTTAAAACTAAATGAGTGTCCACCTTGAGGAGAGCTTTAAATGATATAGGATGAGATGGATAATCCCAAAAGTAATACTAAGAGTTAAAACTCTTATTTCAAACTAGTTTTTCTTATTTCATTTGTGATACCTTTATTTAATAAAAAAGAAAAGTAAATAGTTGTCTATTATTTCTGAAAGCTGGAGGAAAAGGTTAAGAAACATTGAAGATGTTGTTCCGATGAAGTGATGTAAAAAGACCTGCTGAAAGACTTTCAGAATATTATCTTATATAATGGAAGACGTGAAAGTGATGGCCTAATAAAATGGTTGTAGAAGCAAGCCTCGTATGGGGCCTATTATGGAAGTCTTCTTTGAGGATAAGATAAGACAGAATGGAATGAATTTGTAAATAAAACTTTTATGAGGCCTGCAAAGCGAAGTCCTGGCAAGTCCTTTTTCCCTCCGGTTGGTTATTTTTATGTGTATGTAAGCGTTCATAAGAGAGCAAATGTTGGTAAATTTGTTAGTGTTGTGTTTAAAACTTTTTACATGATTTGAGTTATAATGTTCAATTTGAACTGCCGCTAAACTCAGTTGTATCTTTTGTTTTACGACATTTTTTTACTTTTATTCTTGTTTTGCAAAATTTTTTGTGGAAATATGAAATGCTATTTTTGCCAATTTTTCTTTAAGTCTTTTTTTTATCAATGGTTCTCAAACACAAACTAAATGACGCAGCTTGTTCAAATTTTTACAGGAGTCAACTGGCAGATGCCTGTTGACAGAAGCGGCATTGCCCTTTTAGATAAGAGTTTAGGTATATTGAGAAAACACAAATTAGTATTTAGAAATCTAAACTAATATTCATAAATTACAATACTTATGTATGGAGGGACTGAGATCGAAAAATTCTTAACATACATATATGTTAATAAAAATAAAACCACTAAACTTACAGTTTTGATTTCTTTTTTATTTGATTGAAATTCTTACCGTAATTTACCAAAATATATTTTTATAGTTCTAATCACTAGTGATGAAATTTTGAACTTTTTCGGAAACCCTTCCATTAAGGTTTTTACAGTGCTTTCTGCCACTTTGTTCGAACAGGTTAACTCTTTATACCCTACACCTCTGTTTAAAATCTACCACACCTGGGCACCTTGTTTGTGCTCTTCAATCCTATTTTAACAATAGTCCAATATCACTACACTGGCCTTAGCTCCAGTCAGTTTCGGGGATTTGCCTCTCTTAGTACAAATACCACATTATTGCTCTTGTACCACTTAAGGTCTTGCTTACAATAGTGACAGGATGCCAAATCAGACCAAAAATAGGTGGACACATTAAGAAGTCTTATGAATGGAAGCATCCTCTTTTGTAAACATTCCTTGATGTAAATTTCGGTATTTATAAAGCCCGTTGTAACAAATGATTGGCTTGACCCGGAAGCTGTGAAAAGTTTTCCATACGTACATTTCGTCCTCCATTATGCAGCAGGTATATTTTTTGTATAAAATATGACTTCAATTTCCGTGCTTTGTCCTTGGCCTCTAAATTTTTAGCAGAGTTCCTGCCAGGAACTTTTTGAGTCTTGTATGTTGTTAAACTTGCATTGGCTTTAACTTTTCGTTCCAAATAGTCCGAGTACTGAGCTAACGGCACTGCTTTCCTACCGGAGGTGTTTGGAGCTCTTTTAAAATGCTTTCTATTTATTGGCTTTAGAAACAACATGTGGACCATTCCTGAACCAGGTTTCCTATCAACGGACATGTTCTCCCGATACTGTTTAATAACATTGGAAACAGTTTGATAGCAGTCCTTTGATTGTTTGGCTAACTTTTTGTAGGACCAAGTTGAGTTTTGTTGAAAATATTTAATAATTTTAGTACGAATTTTTATCTGGTCACTCATTTTAATCAGATTAACAACAAATGAACATAATCAACATTAAACAGAATAACTGACATGCTTTACAAAGGTAACTTGATAAAAAAAAATCAAATAATACCTGTGTTAAAAGTTTTAATGAAAAACGTGTGTTAAGAATTTTACGATTTCAGTCCTTATATGGGGAATCCAATTAATTCTGAGAAAATAAATATTTTAAAATAAAATTAGAAAATGGAATTTAATTTTGTTTATAGTTGGTTGAGTGTATTTTCAACATTTCGATACTAATTGTGCAGCATCTGCAGGAAAAACCTTTTCCCATCTTTATGGCAACATATGGATTCCGAGTAAAAAGAACTGCTCTCCTTTTGAGACCAAGAACGAATCAACCCAATATCGGATACTTTGTTCCAAAGTAAAGCGTATCCCTTACAGAGCGTTATGCATCGATCGTAACACGGTCTGGACTATGAAGCGGATGAGGTAAAACTTCCCATCCACTTCATTCTAAATACCTTTTAACAGGTATTGCAACATGTGGCCGAGTGTTGTCATGATGGAATATTGCAGTTTCATATCTAGCCGCATATTCTGGGCGTTTTTCTTCCAATACTAGCTTCAAACGAATGGGTTGCATTCGGTACAAGATCCGAGTGATGTCTTAGTAAGATTGTAGTAACTCATAATTGATAGGACCCTCTTGTTCCCACCACATACAGATAATTACCTTAGCGCCATTGATATTTGGCTTTGGTGTAGATTCGGCTGGTGAGCCGAGTTTCACGTACGATCTCTTACACTTCGGCCTATTGTAGATGATCCATTTTTCATTGCAAGTAAAGACTCGATGTAGAAATGATTTTCCTTTTTAGCGTTCAAGGATCATTTCGTTTTTAAATTGCTTCTGGAGTAGCTCCGAATGACAATCTAAGCTCTTGTTGAGTTATGGAACAATATTAACGGAGTAGTGCCTCCAATTCTTGGTATTTTTTGGCTGGCCTGGGCGATCCTTTTCTTCGTGTCAAATTTTTAAACCAGACAAACCATCACTCGCAGATTGAAACTAATGAAACACATTCACTGTAAACTTTGTTGAGCAATCGGTGTGTTTTGGTCGAACTCTTCATACCATACACCATAATAGTGTGGAGTCGATTAAATGATGTCCGTCCATCCGTCTGGCTGGCTGGCTGTCCATATAAACATTGCGCACAAAGTACAGGCAGCAATTTTAAAGATAATTCCATAAAATTTGCAACATATAATTTGTTTGGCCCATGGACCAAGTCTATTGAAACTGGCTGAAATCGGTCCATTATTTCACCTAGCCCCCATACAAATGTCCTCCTGAAATTGGACTTTATCGGTCATAAATTTTAAATTTATATAGGTATCTACACAAGCTTATATCGAAATAAGTTTTATATATGCGGAATTATTGTCACCAAATTTTATTATGATCGGTTCATAATTAGTCATAGTTCCCATATAAGACCTGCTTCCGATAATCACTTTAATGAGAATAAATCTCCTAAAAATGTTGGTATTGACATACAATTCAACATAAATAACTGTCGTTATTCACACGACCAAATTTCATTGTGATCGGTTCACAGTTTTTCATAGCTTCTATATAAACCCACTTCCGAAAATCGCTCACGAATATAAATTATTGAAATTTTGAAGGAAAACTGTTTTTGCTCATTTACTTAGTGTAGGGTATTATATGGTCGGTCTTGACAGTCCAAGAAAAACTTTGTTGTTTACACCACAATGTTTAATAGCTAAGTGAGCATAAATGAGAGATATGTACCCTTCAAAATTACATGTAAGTTATTGAAAACTAAAACCGCATTCTATTGCAAATTCCGTATTTTTAAGTCATATACCCAATAATCTTAATATTAGTTATTTTCAAAAAATCAATTTGAATAATTTTTTTCTTTACATAATTTGTACTCAGCATTGAAACTTCTTCCAATTTTACTTAAAAATTTCGAAAATTTGCAACTAGAAAATCATTGTCTCTATAAAGGATTTTGCTTTCCTTTACTTTAAAAATTTTCTGTGATGCAAAATTTAACATATATCTGCTTTTCAATCACTATAGATAATAATATTCTGTACTATTTTCTCAAGTTCTACAACTTTCATTTGGTGAAAATGTTGTAGCCTTAATAAAGTTTTGTAAAAATTCCTTAAATTTTATTGATTGCTAGCACTTGGTTTAAATCATGTACTTGTGTGTGTGTGTCAAAGAAGTGCCATTGATTGAGTTGACATTATTCGAACAACGTTATTCCACAAATTCAACAGAAATAATTGACCAGTTGACACTAATATCGTTGACACTTAAAAAGGACACAATTACTTTACGTAGTACGAGTAATGTTAAATTATGGTGACATCTTCGAAATACAAAAAAAAAAATAGTTTGTGTGTGAACTGGTTAGAATTGCAATTGGAAAGGAAAATAATTGATTGAGTTGCAAACGGGTCACTTAAAATTAAGCAAAATTTCAAATCAATAGACATTCGTTTAAAACAGTAGGTACTGTTGTCAATCAAAATTAAAGTGCAGGAACAGGAAGCTCTCTTGCAAGCAGCACAGACAAAAAATTACAAAGGTTGTTATGTAATTAAAAAATTTCTTTTGAATGTAATTTAAGTTTTCAATTATTTTATTATATGTTAATAGGCATTTACTATGAGAACTAGAGAGATTGTAAGTCTGTAAGATATTTTAAATATTACTTAGAATTAATTCTCCTTTTTGCAACATAAATTTCCTTTACTAAAATAATAAATAAAAACCATTTCTAAATATTCCAAAAAATCTTGTTACATTTTCAGTTTTCTATTTTTAACTATAAATTTAATTATTTGCCATTTATGAGTTGAACAATTTCAAAATATTTTTTCAGTAAACTAATAAAACTTATTTGCAGCAACATTTACTATGTCAACAATCTAGAAATTATTTAATATGAATAAACATTTTTCAGTTTCTAAAATCTCCTTATCTTTCTCCATTACACACTTTCTCTCCCTGTTATCCTTTGAAACACAAGGAAGTAATTTGTAAAAATAAAATAAAAATAAACAAAAGTATAACAACAAAAGCACACAAAAAATATTATAAGCATAAAAATCAAAACTAAACCACAACAATTATAGCATGTGCATTTACCACAATTTTTGGGTAAGAAAAACAAAAAACAAAATAAAAAAGAAAACATTACAAAAACAAAAACCTGAAAATATTTTTCAGTTTAATATATAAACAAACTGGTTAAAATACAACAATAACAATAATAATAAAAACAACAAACATACTGCAAATAGCATTCCCATCATTTTAGGTTCCTTTTGCTAAATTCTATGAAATACTACTGTTGAAGAGTGCCGAAAGCACAATTCACTCAAGCAATTTGCTTAAGTAACAAATTTAAATATTTGCAATTTATCTTGCTTTACAGATAGAGAAAAAATATAAACTCACACACTAACATACATCTATACCATATATATATAAAAACGAATTTGAGCAGCTCATGTGGAATTACAAACACTATAGTTGCTGCAACATTTGTAACAGTTGTAGTGGCAGCATCAGCAGTGGCTACAACACTGACGACAGCCCCAACAAACAATGGCAAACAAATTGGCAATTGAGTTTAAAAAAAATACTTGTTACATCTACAAACACTCACTTAGACTTATAGATGAAAGAGAAAACAAGCTGTACGGCTAGAGCTTAAATACAACAACCATGTTTTATAAATGTACACTAACACAGCAGAGTAGTCGTAAAGAAAGGATAAATTTAACGTATTTGTCCTTTGTAATTGTGTGTGTTTATGTTTCAAATAGTTGTGAGTAAAAAAGTTTAATTATAAAGCCCTTTTTTATAAAATTGATTTTCTAAAAATTAGGTTTTTGTAAATCACAAAAATACGTTTGTTTTGATAACTAATCCACATAGAATTCAATTGCTAACTAAACAATGTCACTCTGTCCTTCCGTTCGTCCATCGGTCGGCGTACAGGTCGCAATTTTAAGGATATTTCGATCAAATTTAGCGCATATATTTTTTCGTCCCAGGGATAAAGCCTTTTGAAACTGGCTTAAATCGGTTCATTATTTTACTAAGCCACCGTACAAATTTCCTCCCGAAATAGGACTTTTTTCTCATAAAAGTCTGATTAAACCATAGCGGAGAGGGTATATTGGGTTTGTGCAAATGTTTGTAACGCCCAAAAATATAAGTCTAACATTCACCTTAAAGTATAGCGATCGAATCACTTTCTGAGTCACATAAATCACACGACCTAATTTCATGGTGTTCGGTCCATAATTGCTCATAGCTCCCATATAAGGCCCACTCTGAAAATCACTCACAAATATAAATTATTGAAATCTTAGTAAGATTTAGTTTTCATGTGCTAAATTCGCAATTTTACTAATAAATTCAATGAAATTTATTGTTGCTTTAGAAAAACTAAAAATATTATACAAATAAAGCTATAGAGTGAATGGGAATTACAGACACTCAAGCTTTATTTGTAAAAATATAAAAGCTTAAACAAAACACCAACAATAAACAGTGATTTTATCTTTTCTTACATTCCCTACTAAAATTGATTAGTTTCTTGCCAACACAAACTGTACCGAGCATAAAAATTTGAACGTTATGCTATGTGATCTTCAACTGGTATGAATTTTCTTATAACGGAATCCAATTTTTCCCATATACTATTTTTGTATTATTTGTGGTCATGGTAAATTATTGTATGACATTTTCTCCAATATTTTCGTACGTAAGTATAAATATAACATTTTTATTAAAATCAGTGAATAACAGAATTAACGAATCAATATGTTGAA
This sequence comes from Calliphora vomitoria, assembly GCA_942486065.2. Classification (NCBI taxonomy): domain Eukaryota; kingdom Metazoa; phylum Arthropoda; class Insecta; order Diptera; family Calliphoridae; genus Calliphora; species Calliphora vomitoria. The sequence continues at coordinate 106,233,486 of OW818030.2, read as the reverse complement.
TTGTTCGAAAACCAAGAAAATTTTAAGAGTTTTTATTTATTTCTTTACAAATTAAAATCTTGCGGATATTATCTATGAAATGGAAATCAAATAATTGTGGTGGTGTGCCTAAAACTGAGTGCATAAGAGCATCAAAAGCATATGACTAGTTAATGTTAGAAGGGTGCTGAAATTTAACCCTTAGACATATACATAGGTCTGACCAGACTTTTTTGGATTTTTTTGCAATTTAAACGTATTTGTGGTATCAGTAGAGACTTGATTTTTCAGGTATCCTCTTGAAATTTTCTTAGCTTTATAATGGTAAAAAAAAAAACAGGCCAAAAAAAGTTACCACGAAGAGAGATACAAGGATTTTTTAACTTATATATCACATTAGCAACACTTGAGGTTTGGCCAGACCCGCGTATGTAAAACAAAAATGTTTTGCCAATTCAAAAAAAATTTCAGTAACAAAATCAGATTTTTACGGTAAAATAAAGTTCTCATCACGCTTTCGCCGTTATATTTTTTCATTGAAATAGTCTTTGTGTGTTCTTTTTTAGTTTGTTACAAACTTCGAAAATGTTTTTCGGGAGTTTTTTGCTAAAAAGTTGACAAATTAAATAACATTTTTTGTGTAGTTTTTTATAGTTTTTAGATTTGAGATTATTTAAGCTATGTTTATAATTATTTTTTTGAAAAAAAAAAAAACGATATTTTTTTTATAATTATACTGATATTATTATGGGGTCTGGCCAGGCTCATGTGAAAAATAAAACATGTGTATCACGGAGGGTTATTGCTAAAATAATATTTTTACAATCATATGATATCATGTGGTCTTTAAAAATTACAAATAATAAAGGTAAATTCAAATATCCATTTATTTTGTGCAGTAAACGAAATCCAACACAGAGGAATACAACAGTAAATAATATTAAATTTGACACTGTTCCTATTTCAAAGAATCCTATCTTTGGCTTACGTGAATACTAGGCTATCGCAATACTTTACTATTTTAATTTGATATTTAAGGGAATTTCTCTGACCAGACGGCCTGATTAACAGATCTAAACTATCAGGCTCGAATAAATTAAAATTACGTTAACTGACCTTCCATACCATACAACTGCAATATTTTAAGCATAAAGAACCTGCTTCCACAAGCATAGTCGCTTAATTTATTTTTGTAAATAATATATGGTTTACTGGATTTTTTTCACTTTATTATATTTGCATCATTAAATTATCTTCTGGAGGTTGCAATAGTCATAAATGTGCACATGTCTTCGTTTGGCTAGCATAAAATATATGATGTTTATGTATAACACAGCCTTGATTACTTCAATGTCTCAGCTTTTAGTTTTATTTCAATAAAATTCATTTCAAATCTAGACCTACAAATTATTTCGGCACTCTAATCATAACACAATTCTTAATTATATCTAAATTTTTATAACGGAATATATATTTATAGCGTTTTATGGATAAAATTTTTATTTTGAATTTTAATGTCCTTAAATTTATTGTATTAATAGTAAATGCTGGTAGTGCAACATTATTATAGTTTTTAGCAATTTTTTGTAATTATTTTTTTTTAATTTTTTTTCAATATTTTAAAAATCAAGTCAATTTTCTTAGAGTTGCATTTTTTTTGCTCGCACAATTTTACCACTGTTTTTACAAAAAAAATTTACGTAAAAAAATATTTGACAAAATGTCATTCTATAAATGAACAATGATCAATAAGAATATAAAAACAGCAGATGTGGACAATCTGCTGTTTTTGTTTGAGTAAAATCAATGCTGTAAAAATAAAGAATCGTTGGATTTTTTATGCTCGGTACTGTATATCTCGCTGTATTGTTAAGACAAAAGTTTTTATAAATTTGCGATGAATGAGTGTTATTATTGGCTTTTATCAAATTTTAAGCCGATCTATTCTATATAGTATATATTTTTATCTGTCTGTTCGTTGAATATGTGACTACATCAAAAATACTAAATGAAAATTAATGATTTTTACCCATAGGCAATTATATTACGAGCTTGCCCAAACGAGTTGGGGTAATGAATCCACCTTTGCTATTACAAGGATGATATGGCCTGCGTTGGACTGTAGACGTGCGTCATATCTACTTGGACTACAACGAATACCACTCAGCAATATGGTGGCGATGACCACCGGACATTGCACTTTCGGTTCCCATGCTGCAAGATTTGGGTTACCTTATCACGACTTCTGACGAAGTTGTCAGAATGAGGAAGAGGAAGAAACTATTCTACAATTCTTTTGTAATTGTCCGGCACTAGGCGATCTACGTGCCAGACTTTTAAGTGAGCAATCCTTTAGCACCCTCTCCGGGCTATGTGTGAAGGAACTAAGGTGCATAGACGCCTTTATTAGGGAAAGCAAACTTGCGAATTGCACCTCATGGTGACCCGGCAAATGTCCCATGATGGTCTGAGTTATTCAATTCTTAACATCTTCTCCTCTTACTCCTCCCATTTCTATCAATAGTCTCCTCTTGCTAATTTCACTCCTACTAAATCTATAGAATTCCTTTTCTTATATTTCTCTTTTCTCTCTGTTTTCATTCTCTTTTCAGGTACCACAAAGGGAATGACTATTGGACCCAAGTGAGCTGTACCAAACGAAGGTTTTGGACGGCTGCCTGATAACCTAACCTACCCATAGGCAACGAAAAGGTTGACGAGCTTTCCAAAATTCGTAAGAACAAAAATAGAGGCAATTTATATAATTTGTAATTGCTCTCATATAGTCAGGAAATGAGCACGAAAATGTCATTATAAATACTGTGGGAGTATCCCGTTAAACAGAGAGCATTCTGAAGTTGAGGAGATCAGTACTCAGAAGTATAAAAGCAGTTCTCACTGTTCATGTTAAACGGGCACCTTGCACGCATTGAGCTTTCGGAAAATGTAGTGTGTAGGTCATGTGGGGAAGAATGTGGAATTTGAGGACACTGTTGAAGCCAGTGATCGGATTTTGGTCATTATCCATGTTACAATATATAACCTGCAACACATAAAGTTTTCTGACTTGAAAATTTTGTTATATAGAGGAAACTGGGTTTCCAATCTATGTTGAAAAGTGGGGCCACTGGAATGAATATCTCTATCGGCCTATATCTATATCGGTATATTTAGGAAAACAATAAGTCCATCCTAGAATGTGCTATGAAAAACACTGTTAACACATCTCGAGGTAATTGTTGCATTCACAAATGATATATTCTTGCATCAAAAACATAGCATTTTCTTTGCTTTAAAAAACATGGAAAATCCCTACCTTATTTTTTATTAAAGAATATGCATATTTATATGTTACTTCAGATCTCTGTTATCTCATGCCAAATTCAAAACATTTCATTTTCGTTACGAAAAACATTTTAAAAATTCTGTGTGATTTTTATTAAAAAAAAAAGAAATTTGTATGTTTGTTTATAAGCTGTTTCAATAAAGTTTTATAACAACAGCTACTATCTGTACATTTGAGTTTTTTTTTTTATAAATGAAATACATTCACAAGTACTCAACTATTAAGATCATTTCCAATGGCCAGATTTTTTTTTATACCGCATAAATTTTATGTAGGTTTTTGTTTTTCTCATTTTTCTCTAACATTTATACAAAAAGAAAGCATAACAAATTTGAAATGCAAGCAACATGGAAAAAGAACTAAAAAGAAACATTAGTTTGAAAACTGAAATAAGCTTGTCGGTTTTATATGTTTGTTCATTTGTAATATGTAGGAGGGTGTGCTGGAAAGTTATGGAAAACAGTATTTGCCTTAAGTTGAAGTTAGTATTTACAACGTGTTTCATTAATATAACTTAATACTTTTGTAACTTGCCTCGTATGAAGTATTTTTCTATGCTAACAAACCATTAAGAAACAAATTGAGGTTCATATAAACATTGTATTTTAGTATATGTATATGGTTTACTACCACAAGCGCACATGCACACACATTTTACCTACACTTAGACAAATGGCTGGTTAAATTGTTAGTGTATAGTATATGTAGGTATTTGTAAAGTTACACACAAAAACATTCCTACAAAAACCAGCATGCTGTAAAAAGTAACAAAACAAAAAACTACTTGTTCACAAATATATACGCCTTCACTTACACATACCAACTTCTGCACAAATTCTACTTAAGAGAATTGCTTTGCACTTCTTCATTCAAACCATTCAAGTGTTTATGAGTAGTTTTTTCAATAGTAAGTAGAACAAAACGTAAAATTCAAAGAAAGAATGAAAAAAAAAATCTGAAAAAACGCATTGATAGTGAATGATAAGGTTGATGGCGGCAAAGCTTTTTCAAAATAGAAACATTTTTCTTCATTCGTTTCATTTCTTTTCATTTTTTTTTGATTTACCACTCAGTTGCAATAGATGTATTCACATTTTGTTTTTTCATGCATAGAATCTATTATTTGATAGACTTTGTTACTTTAGATGAGTTTTTATTTCACTTTTTCTGATAAGGTTTTTTATTTAAGCATTTACTCTTCAAGCTAAGGATAACAAAGGAAATACTACTTATTTTGAAACGACCCTGGATGCACAATGGGGATATAGAACTTCTAAGCTGGTATGCTATAACTAAGACATAGATGCATTTACAATGATAAAACTACTCCGAATCGTATGATGTGTACCCGTTCTCAGGAAGGAGGATTTCTAGGATATATTGTTAGTTTGACTATTGTAATAGACTAGATATAAATTTGTCCCAAGTATTTATTTATTAAGTATATTTTATGATAAGTAATTGACAATTGAAATTACTTTGATATTTCCTGCTGTAACTGGTAACATTCTTTATGCTAAGCTTTCGAAAGATCGTCCAATGCACTCCGGAGATTTCATTTGTTTGGTGTGGGTTTTAAGCTGGCGGCTCATCGATCTATATTTCATTGAGAATGACGTCAACGGCGAGCTATATAGGTCGATGATTACCAACTTTTTTTGGCCTGAATTGGATGGTGTGGACACCAACGACATATGGTTTCAAAAATACGGCTTACGTACAACAAAGATCATGTCATAATGGACATTCAGCACGAGCGATTTAAGGGCATGGTCATCTCACATGAATGTGATGTGAACTGGCCACCGAGATCGTGCTATTTGACCCCGTTAGACATTTTGTTGTAGGTTTACTTAAGTCGCAGGTCTATGTTCATATTTTATTTGTACGAGTTATACATATTTAGACTTAAAATATAACACTATATAGTATTCCCGGATTTTCCTCCCCATTGTGCATAAGTATGAAAGTATTATAATTTTATTCATAATGAAATTTTTTATGATTTTCAGTTTTAAAGCTTCTATTTGAAAGGTTTATTAGTCAATTCACAAAATGATTGCGTTCAACAGGAACTATTCAAGTTCTAAAAGGTGTGAAAAATAAAGCTACGAGTTAAGAGTTTTTTTTTAAATAAAACTTGCAACGTTTAACACATTCTACGCGAAGGAAATAATATAAATACAATAACAAAAGCAAAAGGGTGTTTCTTGTTAAATGTATTTTTAACAACAGTTTTTAAAAAATACATGAAAATTAACTATTTTTTAATATAATGGTATAACTCTTTCAGCCACAATGTTATGTGTATAAGTTTATAATCAAAACAATTACATTTTTACTTTAATTAGGGTTCATGTGTTATGAAAAATAAAAACACAACTAAACGTTTTTATGGATTAAGGTGGTTAGTTTATTAACCATTATAGCGGTTGGCATTAAAAATAATTGTAATACACAGAAGTTTTAGCCAAATTTTATAATATTTTAATATCATATTTTATTTTGAGCTGCGAAGGTATGACACTGAGCACTTAGACCGACTTGCTCCTAGTAAGTCTCTTCTTCATCTGATTTAAGACTGCAGACACATTTCCATCAGAACAAAATATCTTCAGTTTAATTTTCATTGATTACACGCGGCATCCTTACAAAATTACATAATATTGTGTAGAGAAACACTTTATATAAAATTTATTTCAGTCGCAGTGGTTAGTAATCTAACCACTCTATTACTTACGATATTTACCAAAGAGTATAGTATAACATAATACTTTGCGAGCACAAGCCAACCAAAAAAACACTATATAACAAAGTAACACTGAATTTGATGAACATTAAATACTCTGACCTTTTTTATTTAATGAGGGAAACCCCTTTAGAAAACTGCGGCTTACAATATTTTTAAATTAATATATTAATCTAACTAGAGCAAACTGACACCAAAGTTTTGCCAAAACACTTCAGAATGCCAATAGATGTCACTTAATATTGTTGAAAGACTCTAGAAAAGGTGGTTAGAAAAGTGACCACTAAGCCGGAAAGAGATAAACCATAACTTTATATTTCGTATTTATAAAAGTGCAAACATAAACTTATGCATCCCAAAGTGGACAGCAGTCGGATTTGTCATTCGCAATTTTAACGAAATTTACCACAGTCACAGACCATGTATAAATAATCTTTGTTGGCTAACTTTAAGTTGACAGACTTAAAGACACGATGCAAAAAGAATGACAAATCAATATAATCATTGTTAGCTATGACGTTTTTCCATCCTTCTGGCAACATATAGATTCCGAGCCAAAAGAATTGCTCATCTTTTGAGGCCAAGAACGAATAAGCCAATATCGGATACTCTGTTCCAAAATGAAGCGTATCCTAGAGAGAGCGGTTTGCATCGATCGAAACAAATAGCATGGTTGGTCTATAAAACTGGTGAGGCAAAACTTCCGAACCACTTCATTCTAAACAGGTATTGCAACGTATTACCGAGCGTGGTCATGATGGAATAATACGGTTTCATATTTGGCCGCATATTCTTGGCGTTTGTCGGCCAATGCTAACTTCAAATAAATCAGTTGCATTCGGTACAGGTTCCCTGTGATAGTCTGGTCAGATTTTAGCAGATCATAATAGAAAGTACATTTTTGCGCTCACCAAATAAAGAGCATTTCCTTAGCACCATGGATATTTGGTTTTGGTGTCGATTCACATACGATCTCTTACGCTTTGGGTTATCGTAATGGATCCATTTATCATCGCAAGCAATGGTTCGCGTTAAAGCATTTTGGAACAATCAAAATCGTCTTTCTCACGACTTCTGTTCGTATGGTACCCAATTTCGCTGCTTCTGAATGAATCCTGCTGCTCGAAAACGTTTTGTGTTTGTGTAGACTCCAAGGATTTTGCAAGCTCTTCAATCTTCATGGAACTTTTTTGGCTGGCCATTTTTGTCTTCCTTGTCAAAATCACCTCTTCTGAACCGTATAATCCATCTTCCGCACGTTGAAACCGATAGAATACATTAGCCATACGTTTTGGTGAGCAGTCGGTGTGCTTTAGCGGTACTTTCTTTCAAATTAAAGAATTAAAGCAAATCTCCCCGCATATGACGCTTTGTTGACACAGTTTTTGAAGCAAAACAAATTTTGTTGTTTGCATGACTAAGTGAGAATAAATGGTAGATATGTCCCCTTTAAAATAACATGTGTAAGACTTATTAAAGCAAAAACCGCGTTAAAAGACACGCCATATATTGTAATTACCACAGTTTAATTCATTACCCAATAAATAAAAAATATTCATTATAACACAGAGAAAACAGATTCGTAATTGCAACCGAATTTGTTGCCAATCGAATGATTCGGTTGCACATATAGAATTTTTTGGTTCTATCAACAGAAAGTCAGTTGATGAAGAAGAATTTCGGATGAAGTAACCAAACTTTAGTTACTCCTTCCAAAATTACGTAAACACAACTGTAATATTCGCTCAATATGGTAAAATCATTCGATTGGCAACAAATTCGGTTGCTATCACGAATCTGTTTTTTCTCTGTAGAAATTTTGATGAATGTGATTTATTTTTAGGAGCTTACTATGTACTTGCTTCATCTATATATCATAATAAGCAGAGAAATTTTAACGTAATGTAAGGCCGAATATAACTCGTCCATTTCGTTCGTTTTGTAGTTAAACGAATAAATCACATCAAATGAAAAAAATATATATATTTTTTTGTTAAGTTTTGGTCATGGTTTTTGTTTGTTTTTATGTTTAAATAATAATTTCCTTTAATTTTCCATTTCTCCAAACCACTTATAAACAAATTTCTTACATACGGGATGTAGTAGTATGAATGGCAAGTGATAGCCAATAGGCTTCTGTAAGTAGGTAAGTGGACCTCTTATTATCGGTTATAAATTTCCCTTAGGGTCTGATTACAGTTTAAGCACCTTCTTTACACTTAAGCAATTAAAGATTATTTCCTTGTTATGGAAATATAATTTTCCTCGTCTTTACAATTGCTTACGTACATGCGTTCAATTACAATTTATATTTATTAACTTACTTGCATTTTCAGTGTAAATTAAAGTGGCTCAGGTGTAAGTAGTCAATGCAGTCTTACAATAAATACAAACAATTTTGTGGAAACAATAATGAAACAAAACTACTTCAGTGTTCTGGGAAAAGGACCACACCACCAACTCAAGTATAGATAAAATATGTTAAATAAGATAATTTTGTATTTGTTTATAAGTTTCTTCGTATAATTTTATGCTCTACTCTTTTCTATTTTAATATAACTGATTTATAAACCTTTTTCTGTACTTTACAAAATATAAAAAATAAATAAAACTTGACTCTTAAGAAGCTTCTGCTACCATGTGTCTCATTACGTATGGATGGCGATTGTTGGAAAGTGTGTTGTGGGAAATAGAAAAGTAAAAAAATGCAAATGACATTTGTTGTTAAGTAATACCGAGTATACAAACAATTGGTGATTTGCATAGTAACGTTTGTTATAGAATATGTAAAATGTATTTATGCAATTTTTTTTTTTTATTTTGTATACACTTGATTTTCTTCATTTTCTTTTGTGTAGCAGGATAATGTATGATATACCTTAAAGTAAATGCATAATACCACACATACATTCTAGCTGAATGCAACATAATGGCGGTAACATATGTGCAGCTAGTTTACGTACATTAAACTCATCAATCGTCTACTTTATTGAGGTTAAAATTGTAATGCATTAACCCATTTAGGGAGGAAACAAGGAAAAATTATAAGAAAGTTTTAAAATAATGAAATTCTACTCATTCTTAAAAATTTAAGTGTTATTTTAAATCGTCTGAAATCTAAATAGAATTTTTTATATATTTTAATTTTCCTTTACTTTATGGGTTAACATTTCTTCTTGTCTGCTATAGTTTTTTTATTTATCTTTTTGTTGTTATTCGAAAAATGTTTACCATCATTACTTACATTACTTAAGTTCATGGCAAATGAGAAATAATATGTCTGTTTGCTTGTAGAAAAAAAAAATAACTATATGCTTTTAAATTGTTTTTTTTTTTACATGGCATGTAAGACTGCATCAGACAGACTGTTTGAATGCAAATAATTGCATTTTATTTTCATATGATTTATTATGCTCAGATTTTATACATTTTCTTATTTTCTATTTTAAAATGTTTTACTGCTTTTAACTTTGTACTGGTAAAAATAAAACTTTAAGTAAAATTAAGTATTTGCAATTGTTTATTGAGATTTAGTTATAAGTTTATATATGGGTAGATACAAAATTCATATAAAATATTTGCTCCATATCGAAAATATATGGAAAAATATTATAAGAAAAATTTCTTATCAAGAAATATAAAGTTTTTAACCATTTCACAAACAAGTTCCATATAGAAATAAATTTCACGATCTAATTTGATGAAGATCGGTACATAATTGGACATAGCTCCCATATAACGCCCACTTCTAAAAATCACACACGATCTTGGTATCCTAATAGAACTTAGCGCAAATAAGTTTCGTATAGAAAGAAATCACGTGACCTCATTTCATGACGAACGCTCTATAATTCGATACAGCTCCCATACAGGTCCCACTACTGGTGATTTTTCGTGAAGAAAAATATAAAATTTGAATTAATGTAACATTTTAACGGTTAAAGATATCATAACAAAATTGGAAACTATAATATACCCACATGTCCTTAAATAAATGGCGTTATAATTTCTGCCATTTTTAATTTTCAAATATTGCATTTTCCAACTACTTATGTGTTCCAACTACTAATTTTTTAAGTCACTACTGTAACCATATTTACCGTGTGAAAGTAAAATACCTTTGTATGTGTTTAAGCAACATATAAGGCTACAGAAATATTTATCTTTTTTACTCAACCCTAATTTTTTTTCAAAATTGTCCAAGTTTGGATAGGGCTGGGGGAGGCTATGTCCGCTTAAATTATCGAATTTTTTTGTACATGCTTCTGCATTAAGTCCTATTTCCGAATCATATATAGTCCGGAAGAAAATTTTTTCTATAAAAGAAAAAAAAGTATAGGCAATTTTTGGAAAAAAACTTCAAAAATACGACCTTTTTCACATGTTCCAACTTTGGAATTTTGTCGCAAAGAAAGACAAAACAAATAGATTAAGCAAAATTCAAAAATAAATAAACCTAAATGAGATACATGTAGGCGTATTTTTTCTAGGCCTTCTTAAGTATATTTTAAATTTTAGCTAATTTGGATAATAAATGGATTTTCACGATTTTTTTGTTTGAAAAATGTGAGATGCGAGGGGACCAAATTGGATCAAATCCAACCTTGTAAAATCTCCTACAGTTACCGAATTATTTCCAATAAAAAAAGTTTCTAAACCACTCTGAATTGGTACATAATTGGAAATAGCTACCATATAAGGTCCATTTCCGAAAATAACTCACGAAAATAAATTATTGAAATTTTTTAATGTATGAAGGCACCCGGGTACCTTGCCATACCGTTAAGGGTGTATGATGAAAATTGGTCCAACACGATGAAAATTGGTCAAAACAATATTTAAGCTAAAAAATAATTTCAATTTAAAATTGATTAATATTTAGGAGTTCTTAAGAAGTTTAAAACATGTGGACAGTTTTTATAAAAAAACATTAAGCTGAAAACGCCAAAAGTAGCCGGGTACCTTGCCGTTCACATAAGGGTTAAAGCTTATGAACCGTCGAATTTAATGAAATTGCTTATAGTTTAGTGCTTATGGTTTTAAATACCAAATTTGTTTATGTATACCTTTTCTATGGATATACTTATGTGGGATAAAGCATGAATTGTCGCATAAAACGAGGGATGTATTGGGGGTATAAAAAAAGCGCGATTTTTTTAAATGTTTAGCTTTTTTGAAACATTTCTACAATATAAATTTTTTCAAAGAATTAATCATTCTTAGCTATGCCCTTTTCCATCATTCTGCCAACATATGGATTCGGGTTCAACAGAACTGCAATTTTGGATACTCTGTTCTGAAGTGAAGCGGTCTGTATCGTTCGAAACAAATAGTGGTCAAACCGCTCTGGACTATAAAGCGGATCAGGAAAATCTTCCCAACCACGTATTTGCAACATGTGGCCGAGCGTTATCATTATGGAATAATACGGTTTCATATCTGATCATTTCGAATCTGTGCATCCGGTTCAAGTTCCCTGTGATGTTCTTGCCAGAATTCAGATGCTCATAATATATAGGACCCTTTTGGTCCCACTAAATACAGAGCATTACCTTAGCGCCATGGATATTTGGTTTTGGTGTCAATTCGGCTGTTTGGCCGGACTTCATATACGATCTCTTACGCTTTGGGTTAGCGTAATCGATCTGTTTTTCATCGCAAGGAATAATTCGATTTTCTTTATAGCTTTCAGCCAGCATTTCGGAAATGCAAAAGGTTTCTCGGGTTCAATTCGAATGGTACTCAATTTCCCCTCTTTTAGATGAATCCTGACAGATACGTACCCTTCAAAATAACATATAAGTTATTAAAGACAAAATTTTTAAGTTATACACCCAATAGTTGTTGCTAAACTTATGAGTGGTTATAGCTTTTCGTATTTGCAAAGTCGATCACAAAAGCAACAGGAAATTTTCATGCATGAGCGATGAAATATGAAGTTTTCATGTTATCATGTTTTTGCAAAATTGTAAAGATTTCAACAATTTGTATAGTGGGTAAAATTTTCCTCTAAAGCGGAGCAGAATTAATCTAGTTATATGTGGTATATGTACATTAGGGATATAACTATTGACAATTTTTGCATTAAAAAATATGAAAAACCACGGTATTATTTTTTCGCGGTTGTTAAAAAAGTTCACGCACCAAAAGCAATAAAGTTTTTCATTAGATATTTTCAATTATTTTGAAATACAATATATTTTACTTTAATAATAACTGCGGACATACTTCGAAAGATAATTTTTAAATACGGGAAGTATCGCTCACTCTTGCAAAAAAAATATGAAATTATTAATATAATTTTTCAGAGAAAAAAAAATTGGTTTATCTTAGAAATTGGTGTTGGTGCGTGATGTTTTTGATTCTAAATGATCTAAAAAAATGATTTTCATTACTTATACAACATTGGCCATCACGTTGTGGTATGCCAAAAATTTCGCCAAAATTAGTTATATACCTAAGGTACATATGTTTCAAAATATCCTTATGTACAGTATATTGTTTCAATTGATTATCCTTTTTCCTTCGGAAAAGAGTTTGTGGTAATATAGTTAATATATATATACGGGTTATATAAGACTAACCCCAATTAACACGAAGTCTGGTTTTGTATTAACTCTTTGCAATTGGGTGGTTACTTTGCTAACCACATATTCTATAGTCTTTAAAACATACAGTATTTGCCATAACTAAAGCACCCCCTCAATGGATTTTTTCGTATCATAATTTTTTGGATAAAAAAGGTTTTTTCGTGATGTATTTTGTATATATTTTATTAATTTATATTGTTAATGTTCATATTGTGTTCACTAATTTAAAATGATAAAACATACAAAAACACAAAACGCGACGGACAAAACAAAAGCACCGCCTTATAAGATGTTTAAAAATTTGATTATGCTACTGCATATTTGCAATGTCAGTTAACGGGATTCACAACGGATGCATTTAAAAATTCCAGAATATAAAAATAAAAGAAGGCGTAGTCTGTATAATTTAAGATTTATACAGTTTATTGTGAAAAAACAATGGATACCAAAGAACAAGTACTCCAGTGAATTTAAAATTAAATTTATTGAAGACTGGAAGCCGGGCTTATCACGGCATGAATTGAATAAACAACATTCAATTAACAGATCAGTTATTTCCCAGCTGATTCCAAAGTTTTTGCAGACTGGTCGTATATCACCGGGGCATTCTGGAGGACGTCCTCATAAAACCACACGATATGATGATTCCTTGATCAAAGAAATAATGCAAAAAGATCCAATATCATCTGCTAGTCAAGTAAGAACAAGTTTATGATTATGCGTTAACGAAAGAACAATCCGTAGAAGAGCAGTAGAAGCACGATTATTTAGCCGATGACCAGCAAAAAAACCGTTTATATCAGCTAAGAACAAGAAAGGAAGACTGGAGTTTACAAAACCCCACATCAACTGGAGTGTCCAAAAATGGAAGACAGTACTGTTCTCTGACGAATTCAAATACAAATTAAAAAGTTCCTATGGAATAAGGTGTGTACGCAGACGAAAAGAAGAAAGACTAAATTCTAAGTATTGCAAAGGAACAATTAAACATGGAGGGGGCAAAGTACTAGTCTGGGGTTGCTTTTCTGGTCAAGGAATTGGGCCAATTTATAAAGTTAATGGGATTATGGATCAGTTTATGTATCGTGATATATGGAAAGATGTAATGTTGCCTTATGGCAATGAAGAGATTCCACTTATAGGGAGGTTCCAACAGGATAACGATCTTAAGCACACCTCCAAAGTTTGTAAGACTTGGCTACATAGCAACAATATTCAAGTTCTTCATTGGCCTGCTCAATCTTCCGATCTCAATTCTATTGGGAACTTGTGTAATCGACTTTCACGCAATCAATTATTGTTCATCGAATTCAGTGTTACTTTGATATTTCGGTCAGAAAATTTTGTCAAAAATATTCGATTTCCCAAAATCTTTTAACATAGTTATTTTGAATGTTAGTAAACTAACTACATCACTCCACAAAAAACCTTGGAATGGGGTGGTTTTTCCATATTTTTTTACTTTTTATAATAAACTTCGGTAGCTATCTTATGTTAGTTCTCCAAAAAATGTCTCTTGTAAAGAAAAAGTTAGAAGATGGGAGATTTCCTGACGATCCCACTCTGAATTTCGTGTGTGCTGTTAAACATACAATAACTTATAATTGAGGAAAATTTTTAAGAAATGGAAGATATCTTTTTTTGATATATTCTTTGTCCAAGGACACTTTTTTGTTTAAATATCCTGTAGTGGTCTTTAGGAAAATATATTTAAACTACGATACATAGGAATTACTATAGAAACAATATTGTAAATATTGGATAAGCAAGTGGTTATATAAAAATTAAGACAATTCAATGTGAATTTGAAATTGTTGAACCACTTAAAATTGAAATATTTAAAATTTGTAATTTTTACATTAAAATTGTTAATTAAGACATAATTTTAAAATCTTCCTTAAATAGTTAACTAAACCAATCTTTCATTTTGTTTTATATTTTACTGCAATAATTTATCTTTTCTTTTCCATTAAAATAAATTTAACATTTCTCTTTTTTAACCCATAAAGGAAATGGGAAACAGGTGCCATTAAAAGAAAATAAATAATTTTGTTTTATATTGAAAAACTCCTTCTTTTTTATTGTGGCAATTTAAAACAATTTAAAATTTATAAATAATGTCCAAATGTTTCCTACAAACAAACAAAAAAAAACCTGTTATCCTAATATTTTTATCTTCAAATACTTTTTTTTTACAGTTTAGTCAAATCACATAGAAAATGACACCCTTGGGTTTAAGCAGGGAAATGATTTTTTAATTTTCTAACAAACATCCAGCATTTAAGCAAAGAATTTGTAGAAGAGAGTCAAAAACCAAAAAAATATAATCAACAAAATCTACATCTAATGTTTGGCAGGTGTTGTTTAAAAAGACAGACTATTAAATTTTGCACAAAACTTACTTAAACACATATGTGTATATATCTACATGAATATACTAAAAGTATTTCATTTAAAAGCCAGCAAGATGTTTAAGTAATTTTTTAACTTTTGCCAGAGTATGTGTGTGTTTCTGAGTTTGTTAAGATAAAGAAAGTATACAAAATATATGAATAGAATAATATAAAATAATATGTATAAAAAAAATAATACATCATACACATTCTAAGCCACAAATATGAATATTTATTTAGAATTAAAATGAAAATAAAAAAACCAAGGAAACACACACACAAATTCAAGAAAGATTACAAACGTGTGTCACTTTTTCCTTTAAATAAAACCCAATAAACAGTGCTACTTTAAAAAGTTATACACAATAGGTCAGCATTGGAGAAAAACTTGGCAGAATGCTTATTTTTGAAAACAGTTATGTCGCTTTTCTCTGTAAAGATCTTTAACTATATTTTTCTTTTACATTAGAAATGTTTCCAATTTTGTAAAAATTATTTTATGTCAATTTTCTTTTGAATAATTAAAATTTAGTACTCAAAATTAATGCTACATTGTTTGCTGTGTTGTGTAGAAAAACATGTACTACATTTATTTGCCTACTTATAAATTGGTTTAGGGAAAAGATTTGTTACGTCCATAAAGAAATTATGTTCGGATTTGGTCATTCATGACAGCAAAATGTTAGGATTATGTTATAAGTACTGGCACCTTGTGGCGTTCTGAGTATGACAGAATTAAATTATTTTATTTGCTTTTGCAGAATTCTATTGAATTGATTGATATTTGTAGAGACTTACATATCGCTTGAGTAGTTAAAACATCTTTAGTTATTTACCTGAAAATATACGTATAAAATAAGTTAATTAGTTTGTATTATTTTTATAATAATGTGTTATATTAACTCTTAGAAATAAATAAGTTTTGACTATTTTTTAACTCAAAAACAAGACTAACAAAAGATATTTATTGAAAAAAAAAGTAGACGAAATTTTATTGAGAAAAGATTCAAGGAAATATTGGTGTATAACTTAAAAATGGAGGATGCAGAACAGATGGCATATCTTTAAAATGCGATCTTTGCATTTAATAGCTTATATGTCACTTTGAAGAGTACCTATCTGTAATTTATTCGCACGTAATTATTGAATATTATAGTTTAAAAAACAAAGTTTTTTTTGCTTCCAAAATGTCGAATTTTGCTCCAACAAAGCGTCATATGCGGGAATGTTTTGCTTTACTTCTTTAATATGGAAAGAAGTGCAGCTCAAGCACACCGATTGCTCACCAAAGCTTATGGTTAATGTTTTCCATCGGTTTTAACGTGCGATAGATGGCTTGTGCTGTTCACAAGTGGTGATTTTGACATGGTAGACAAAGATCACCCAGGCAAGCCAAACAAGTTTGAAGACCAATAATTGGAAGAATTACTAAATGAAGATTGCTGTCAAACGCAACGAGAGCTTGCAAAATCAGCGGTAGTTACTCAAGCAACAAGCTCAAAATAGTTGCAAGCAGCAGGGTTCATCAAAAAGCTGGGAAATTGGGTACCATACGAATTGAAGCTCAGAGTCCTTGACGGCCAAACAGCCGAAACGACACCAAATACAAATATGCATGGTGCTAAGGAAATGCTCTGTATTTGGTGGAACCAGAAGGCTCCTATCTATAATGAGCTACTAAAATCTATCCAGACCATCGCACTATAGGTAATATCACCCACTTTTAAGGCAAAAACTCATGTTTTGGTTTTTCAAGAATGCAATTTGTTGTTGTTGATATTTGATAAAGAAAACACTAAAGTAAATGACGGCAAGTTTTGTTTTCATAAAAACTTAACAGCAACTGCTTAGCAAGTGGTCAAAGTCATTGTTTGTGAGCAAAGTGTTGAAAGCAGTATATACAGTGCAATTTGGTCGAATTTTTAAGTTTATTTAATAGTTAAAAAAACAAACATAAACTTTAATTAAATGTGGAAAACAAAGGTAAGTTTTAGAAACAGATTTTGTAAAAAAAATGGTTTTTGCGAAAAAACTCGTTAATTTTGAAAAAGCTTTTAAAAGTTGGGCGAATTTGGTTGGGTTTAAGCAGTCAGAAACGTGTTAAATGAAGGATTTTGAGTTTAATTTGTAAATTTATGTTGCATTTTTTGAGAAATATAATTTTTCGTGTTAGCCTCCGCTTGCAAAATAGCAAACTCGCGAATGTTTGGTTGGATGAGCAAAAGGAAGAGAAGAAGAATGCTACTGTTTACAATTTTGTTGTTGGTAATAATGAGGAATCAGATTATGTGAAGGAGAAAGTGCGAATTTTTTTTAAGAATATCTAAATTAGGTGTGAAAGTTCCCGCTATATTGGAGCCGCTATTTTGAATCTGAAAAGTTTTACCTCACATTCAAAATCAATAATCTTGAGTACCGATTTTCATGTAAATCCGAATACATTTTTAAATTTACGTCGCCATATTGGATCCGCCATTTAACCTTGAAAACACTCGTATGCCGATTTTCATCCTTCTTTAGTGATTCCTTATACTTTTGGCCACAAAAATGGGTGAAATTACCAAGGAACCTGTTCCGAACGCAACTGATTCGTTTGAAGGACCGAAAATAAAACGCCCAGAATATGGGACCGGACTTGAAACCTTTGTACATATTACAATACCAGTTAAAAACTCTTTGGAAAGAAGTGGATGGGAAGTTTTTCCTCGCTCACCTTATAGTCCAGACCTTGAGCCGGCCTACTACTGTTTGTTTTAATACGCTTCATTTCAGAACAGAGTTCTATTTTATATAATCTGTTGGCAAAAAGATGGGATGGATACACACAGAAAACAAATTGGTTGGAAAACGGTTACTATTACGGACATTTTATTAAAGTAATCGAAATATTATTACCATTACTAAATATTCATAAATTCAACAGTTTTTCTGTATTTATAGCTGCAAAAACATAGCTATAATGGAATTTTGGTTACTACAAGAGTAACATTAGTTATTGTAATCAATTTGTGTTTGGTTAAAATAAATTCAAAGAAATCGGCAATCACAACCTAATTAAATTCAGCTCTTAGTACTAAATATTGGTTGTTGCAATAATAAACTGTTTTGTATTCAAATAATTTACGTTTTACCTATATTTTCAGTTGTAGTAATTAATAAATTCATGAATTCTATATTCCCAACAGACAAAAGATTACGTAAACCCAATAATGTAAATTTGTTTGACTTTTTTCGAAAATAATTAAATAATAAAACAGAAATAACTTTAAATCGGCAATTGTGTACACAAAAAATTAAAATGAGTTAAAAAAGAAATGAATATGAATAAGCGCAAGAAAGCGGCAGGTCTTTCTTGGAATTATAAAGGATAAGTGTGCATTTATGTATGTAATTATAATCATGGTTTCATTATGTATTTCAACAGATATTCTGCTTGTAAGCAGAATGGAAAATGGTTAACAAATATTGAAATTCTTCACAACATCTTACTGGGATTTCCGATATTTTTTGATGTATTGGTCGTTGGTTTATCGAAACTTATTGGCGTTAGTATGGTGTGGAAAGATTACGGGATTATGTTGTATTTGTAGTGGATTGCTGACAAAGGATGATGGAAATCTTAATGAAACATAGACAGTGGAGTGATTTAATCCCTGATGAATAATGTATGAAATAATGGTAAATTTTAACATATTCCTTAAAAATCATTGCATTAACTGATTTACAAATTCTCCCCAGGAATTCTATAAACTTTGAGCTACGTTTTGAAAACCTACATCGTTAAGTGGTTACACATGCATTTTTACCTCAGCACATAAATCTGCCTTTAGAAATATCGCTCTCCATTTTCGCCTGTGTTATAAAAGGGTAACGCTTATATTGTTAAGAGAAATATGCATTAATGCACTTATTGATTATAGTGTTTCATTGTCTCATTTGCCTAGATCAAGAAACTCTAGCCAGGCTGTAATTATAACACCTTATATAGTTTTACTTAATTGCTGATCATAAAGGTCCGAGATGAAGGTAACAAAACGTATGATTTATACGATATGCCTCGAAAAATATTCATTGTCTTTATTTTTCTCGTCAGGAATACCACCTGAATATTCTACATAGTACATCAGTCGTTTTAAAAATTACCTAATTTTGCGATCGAATAGTGCTATGTATGAAGTCAACTAAGTTATGAGTTTGTTGTGTGCCGATGTACATGAAGCTGCCATTTAATCCATATTTAGCTGCCAAATTTTAAAATTCAGCTAAAACCGGCTTTAGTGATTATCTTAATAGTTTTTATGTGTTAATATATATAGAAATATATTTTTTTTTGCAATTTTTTTCCTATAAACGTTAATAAAACATGCAGAACTTTAAAAAATAATATTTTTTTACTTGGACTAACCTAATAAATATATGTTAAATTTGTATGTATTCCAACCGAATAAGTTTTTTTGTAGCAGTTGTGACTATCAATATATTCAGTAACTACAACTGAACTGTGTGGTAGTACATGCAACCGACAGAATTCGATTGGCGTCAAATTCGGTTGTGAACACGAATCTGTTTTCTCTGTGTAAAAATTTGAAAAAGCCCATATTTTTAAGTTACACACTCTTTAAGTTGTTAATAGAAATAACAAGGTTTTTGAAAGTGATTCAAAAAAAAATTCAATTAATGTTTTTAATGAATTTGTTGAATTTAAATGAGTTTGATTTGACTTTGTATTAATGTAAATAATTCTTCTGAAAAAAAGAACTATGGAATTGAAATTTATATATTTGGAAACACATTTTCTGCTCGTTTATAATTTAAACTTCGTTTATTTTGATATATTATGATTAAATTAGATATATTTATTGAAAAAGATTTTATTCATGTGGCTAACGCGACTGAATTCACAGCAGCTTAACCTATCAGTAGAATTTTTCAAGACTTTGCAGACGGCTATTAGCCTACATAATATGGATAATTTCTGGATTACTTGCATAGCATCGGTCTTTAACGCCAGCCTACAAGAACAAGTCTAAAGTCTATCAGCCGTCTTGTCTATAAAACGATTGGTTTATGACCTGTGTGACTAAATATTATCCAAAACGATATCTCCTATTCCGTACTTTCGTACACTGTGGTCGATAACAGCTACATTCCCGTACGACGACGGAAATCATGAGTGTTGTCTACTAGCAAGACTAGATTGCTCTAATTTTTTGGGAGCTTTCTAATTTTTTTAATAAACGCACAGATAAATTTCACAACATTGTTCAAGCATAAAGCGACTTAATTTGGTCCACTAAGTTATTAAGTTTTGGTATATTTAAAATAGAGACATAAGAGAAATAATAATAAAAAATACTGAAAGATTGAAGGATGTTTTTCAATGCAAAAGCTCCTCTGAAAAGTTGAAACATAAATGCTTGCTTCAGTTTGAACAATTACAACGTGACAACAACTTGGACTCAAACAAATTAGTATGCGACCTGTTTATTTTAAAACAGCGTAAAGAAACTTTTTTTTTTGCAGATGACTAATTTTAAGCATTTTATTACAATTTAAATTCACGTATACAATTTTTGTTAAAAAATACATATATTTGTTAGTAAATTTCCTTTTGATATAGATGTTTTTTCCCTCATCCAATAATACATTTCAGTGTTCTACCAAAAAAACAAATAAAATTAAAAACCTCAAACTTAAGTGAAAGAAACAAATTTCTGTTGAAAATATAATGTCACGTTTCTAGGCAACATATTTATTCTATGTAAAAAAAAGAAAAAATGTAAACGTATTTTATGTATAGATGTGTTATTTTATTTTATAAAAGTATGTTTTTGTGAATACATCTATCTATCTGTCTTCGCACATGTATCATAACTGAGCTTATGTAGGGCTACGTGTGCGTAGCCATGATTTCATTTTATTTGAAACATTTATGATTGGTTCTTTATGTGCAGAAGAAAAAAAAAAACAAAAAATTCTTCAATCATCTTGATTGTCATTTTAAATATTTTTCACCACAAAAAGAAAAGAAAAATTCTGTATAAAAATAAATTTTTATCATAAATATTTTAAAATTTGTTGTATTTTTTTTTTCACAAAAGCCAGAGATATTCACACAAGTTTTCATACAGTCATAACTTTTCTAAATAAATACACATATTCTGATCTATGTATGTATTTGTACAAAACATTTGAAAAGAAATATATATAACCCACAAAACAGATTTAATAAAACTTTGGTAAATGAAGGAAACATATTAAAAGAGGTTGTTAATATTTAATAATTTAAGAGGAAGGAATGATTCTTACAAGAATCTCCAAGAATAAACTATTATCGTACACCGCTATTGAAGTAGAGTTAACATCACAGCCAGTCACAATACATAATAATACATTTTTGTTAAAATTATTAATACACGATATTCTTATGTCCCGCTTTAATATTAGAAAATTATTAGAAAATAGATTGATTGTTTTATTTTCCATAGTAGTGTCAATTATTCAATCGAATCTAGCATTAAATAAGGACTGAGATTGAAAAATTCTTAACACACGTTTTTCATTAAAACTTTTAACCCAAGTATTATTAGATTTTTATTTATGAACATAATTTATTTAATGTCAATTATGTTCATTTGTTGTTAATCTGATTAAAATGAGTGACGAGAAAAATGTGGGTACTAAAATTATGAAATATTTTCAACAAAACCCAACTTGGTCCTACAAAAAGTTGGCCAAACAATCAATAGTCTGCTATCAACCTGTTTATAATGTTATTAAACGGTAGCGGTAGAACTTGTCCGTTGATATAAAACCTGCTACAGGTAGAAGAAATGGTACACATGAAGTTTCTTAAGCAAAAAAAATATAAAGCATTTTCAAAAGAGCTCCCAACACATCCGGTAGGAAAGCAGCCCGGTTGGCTCAGTACCCGGACTATTTGGTACGAAAAGTTAAAGCCAATGAAGGGTTGAAAGCATACAAGGCTCAAAAAGTTCCTGGCAGAAACTCTGCTAAAAATTTAGAGGCCAAAGACAGAGCACGGAAATTGAAGTCAAATTTTGAACAAAAAATATACCTGCTGTATAATGGATGACGAAATATACGTATGGAAAATTTTACCCAGCTTCTGGTTCCATTTTTTATGTTTCAGATGCTCGAGGGAATGTTGAAGAAAAGTTTAAGACCCAAAAGCGGACAAAATTTCCCAAAAAGTTCTTGGTATGGCAAGCAATATGCAATTGCTGCAAAAAAGCCAAACATTTGTTACAAAGTGCTCTATAAATACCAAAATTTATATCAAGGAATGTTTACAAAAAAGGATATTTCCATTCGTAAGACTTCTTAATGTGTCCACTTATTTTTGGCCTGATTTGGCAACTGTAGCTATGATAAGAAAGGTCTTGAGTGGTACAAGAACAATAATGTGGTATTTGCACCAAGATAGGCAATTCCTACAAACTGCCTGCAGCTGAGTCCAGTAGAGAGATATTGGGCTCTTGTTAAAAGAGAATTCAAGAGCACAAAAAAGGTGTCCAAAAGTGTGGTAGATTTTAAACGGAGATGGACAACCTGTTCAAACAAAGTGACAGAAATCACTATAAAACCCATATTGGAAGGGTTTTCGAAAAAGGTTCAAAATTTCATCATTAGTGATTAGAACTATAAAAATATATATATATATTTTTTTTTTTTTTGTAAATTGTAACAATAATTTCAATCAAATAAAAAAAGATTCAAAACTGTAAGTTTCGTTGTTTCATTTTTATTAACATATATGTAACAGGTGGTGCAAAAGTAATCCTCCTATCAGAAAATGCTATAAATTTTGCCGATTATTGGTCAAATAAATAGTCAGCAATATTCCGCGTTCTGGAGTAGTGTAGCGTAACATTGTTTATTAGCGTGTATTTCGCATGTGTTTACTACACAAATGTCAAAACAGAACTGACATTAGGGGCCAATCGCAAAATTTATAGCATTTTCTGATATGAGGATTACTTTTGCGCCACCTTGTATGTTAAACATTTTTCGATCTCAGTCCTTATATAATATTCATCAAAATGGTTTGGAATCGAGAATTGTCCCACTGTGATTTTCATGAATAACCAAAAAGTTTAAAAAAACTTAGTAATTATATCATTATTTAAATGCGGCTAGTACCAGCTATACGTATGATTAATATACAATTATTTTTAATGCTCATACGTATACATAAGTGGAACTGAACAAGCTGATGACGTTTCTAACTAAAATAAAAATTGTGTTCAATTAGGTGTTTGGTTCATATTAAACAAGTAAAAAGTTATTGTCGGTCAAGTCCGACCATATGATACCCTATACCGTAAAGATGATAATAAACAGTTTTATTTTAAAATGTACAATATATGGCTGCTATGACTAATTATGGACCAGTCACCATAAAATTAGGTGGCACATCTTCTGTATATGTATATGAAAGTTCTTTATATATAATTTTATTTGAATACCATAATTTTTAATAAATGTATACTCATTAAAATGATTTTCGGAAGTGGGCCTTGTATGGGAGCTATGACTAATTAAGAACAGATCGTTACATAATTTGGTTACATCACTTTTTTATATATATAACTTATTTATATTGAATTTTATTTGAATACCAAAGTTTTTAAGAGATTTATGCTATTTAAATTGATTTGTGGAAGTGCGCCTTATATGCTATGACTAATTATGGACCAATCGTCAAAAAAATTTGGTAGTGCGAGTTCGACTTATATAAAACTTATTTGTGCTGAAACTAAGATATTTATGAGAGCTTATCTATTTTCAGATAGGAAAATCGTATGAGGGGGGGGGAGGTCAAATAATGGACCGGTTTTAAAGAAATTCAATAGGCTTCGTTCTTCAGGTCATTGAAAAGCTTGTACCAAATTTTCTCGAATTATCTGAAATTGCGACCTGCAGTTTGATTGCATGGTTTTCATGAACATTTGGTGTTCCGAAATTTGCCACTTCTTCCCACTTTGGCTTTTTACCACAACCACCACGTGCTCACCGAAGTGACCTCACCAATAATCCTACAAGACCAGCGACCTGGGGCCAAAGGATCCCCATGGTACTTGATAAAACTCAAGTCAGCTGCAAATTTAAAAGGATTAAATTCTCACCAGTAATGAGGCCCTTGCAACCTCGGAGCCCCGGCTTCGCTGCATGTTTACTCTTAGGCCATAATATCAAGGTGTATAGCATCACCAAGATGTGCAAAAAATATTGGGACAATATTTTTGCACGTTACAAACATCTTCACTAACCCAATATACCCTCCCCACTATGGTGTTGTGGGGTAAACACTATTTCGGTTTCTTTTTCTACATATTGCAACCCTAAGAAAATCAAGTATCAAACGTGTTTATTACATATAAATTGCGATTATCTAAATTAATGAAGAAGTTATAAAACTCTTTTAATAAAAGTCGTGATATGAGAACATCGTAAGGTATTTGTAAACGACTTCTCTCAAGAAAATTTACAAAGATTTTTGCAGTAAATAAAACATTTTAATGCGCTTCTTTTGGTATAATCAATATATTTCTACGACTTTTGGAACATAAGCTACGACAAATCGACCTCTTTCAAGTTTTGTTTGACTGAACAACTTATCTCAAAGAATTCAAAATATTTTTAAAATTTAAACAAAAAACTAGTAACTGCTTCTCTTTATTTAGTTCTAGCTCTTTTTTACCAATTCTCTTTTGACAAAACAGATTATTTCGAAAGAATTCGTTTTGTCGAAAGCAAAGACTGAAAAATTTACCACTTGTCGGAGACAAGTATATTTTTAAACCAGTTGATCGCAATAAAACGTATTGTATCGATAGTGGTTTTTAGGAAATATTAAAATTTAAAAAAGTTAAGAGATGATAATGCAAATGTTTTTAAATGTTTCACTGATTAACACTAGAATAAATAAAAAAATAATTAACGTGTCAATGGAAATAAAAAACTAGCGGCTTCGGTGAAAAAAGTGAAAAAAGTTCAGGTAAATAATGACATATTTACCTGAACTTTTTGAGCCAAAAAACACTTTGAGTGCCAAATATTTCGATCATGTGAATGGATCGATTTTTTAACAACTTCCCCGAGAGACGTCATGATGTTGGTATTATTGGAGATATGTTAACACTATCGAAAGAGGAACAAAACAAAGATAATAACACGTAAGAAAGTATGGTCGATAAAGCCCGACCATATAAGTAGCTAAGTAAAACATTTTTCTTTCGAAATTTAAATAATTTATAATCATGAGTGATTTTCGGAAGTTATGCGAGCATATGCGAGCTATAACAAACTATGCACCATGAAATTTGGTCGTGTGATTAATGTCAATATGAAAGTTATTTGTGTTGAATTTTATGTATATACCAACATTTTGAGGAGATTTATGCTCGTTTAAGTGATTATCGGAAGCAGGATTTATATGGGAGCTATGACTAATTATGGAACGACTATAATAAAATTTAGTCACATGAATTCCGTATATATAAAACTTATTTAGACATTTGTGACCGATAATGTCCAAATTCGGGAGGACATTTGTATGGGGGCTAGGTGAAATAATGGACCGATTTCAGCCAGTTTCAATAGGCTTGGTCCTTGGGCCGAACAAATTATATGTACCAAATACCTTCAAAAATGCGACCTGTACTCTGCGCACATGGACAGCCAGCCAGCCAGACGGACGGGCGGACATCGTTTGATCGACTTAATGATTCTGAGTCGATCGGTATACTTTAAGATGGGTGTTAGACAAATATTTTTAGGCATTACAAACATCTGCACAAATCCAATATACCCTCCCCACTACGGTGATGTAGGGTATATCAACGCTTGCGCAAATTAAGAAAATAAGAAAAACCCATCCTTTTCAATATATCACACTCACGATTGGGCAAATCTAATATCGGCAATAAATTTGATTTTAATGCTCTGATGAAACATACATTTCTAAAGCTGCATGGAGAACGAGCATAACTCCGGTTTTTCTAAAGTTAATTTTACAAACATGATTGATACATCAATATATCGGGAATTCTCCTGGCTCGGTTGCTATTAAAATATATCGGCAAATGTCGGAGATATAAGCAACCTCGATTTTTGTCCTATTTTTGATCTACATCTGGATTAATAAGACATTCATATAGACATTATGGATATCTTATGATAGATATTTCACAGTCCATTGCAACGATGTATATAAATTTTGACCAGCAATGGGTCAAAATCGGGGAAAACAATTTTTTAACTAGATTTTTTTTTCTTACCAAAAAAAAATATTTTTGTAATAATTTTTTTTCACTAATAAAAATGGAAAAATATTAAAAAAAAACAATTTCAAATATAAAAATATGTTTAAAAATATCGTTTTGTTTAAAATGCAATTTAGACACCCAAACTTGAACTCGAACATTTTTTAATACTTTTGTTGAATTTATTTTTATTTGATATTTTTATGAAATATAAATAAAAGTTGTATAAAAATGCAGAAAATTTGCTTAGTTAAATAACTTAAACATTTAAATGAGTCTAACGTGGTTTTGTCTTTGGCTGAGGCAACTCGGTAGTGTCCAGGGTCGACTTACGGATCCACGAACCTTAGATGATAACACTTGCATTTACCATTTCTGGGAGTTAACGTAAACAAATCTTTTTATTGAATTTTATTCTTGGTTTAAAATACAATCATAAAAAAGATACTACGAAAATAGCTACGATATGATACGTAGCTCGGTTCGGCAACCAGGATCTCGTTTTCAGGTTCTGGATTCGGGTTTTGCCTCTCAGCTAAATTAGATTTCGGCTGGTTCGGGTTTTAGTCCTCGGCTAATCGGGTTTCGGCTGTGGCAAGATCGGATTTACGACGACTTAAAAATAATATAATACAAATATTTACATGGGTTCTTAGCTTAGGAGAACAGGCGACCGAAGTCATGGTAAGAACAGGAGACCGAAGTCACGGTAAGAACAGGCGACCGAAGTCACTGTATGAACAGGTGACCGAAATCTCGGTTAGAACAGGCGACCGTAGTCACGGTAAGAATAGGTGACCGAAGTCAAGGTTATTTATTAAATGGATAATACTCAACCCAAGGCCGAGTATTGCCTTAGAAAATAACAACTAATTTCTATATTATCTGAGACTTGGGGTGCAGATTCTCATCTTGTGTGAACCGCCCCGAATGTAACAAAACCTTCTCTACTTATACCTATTTCCAAATAAACTAAATGGAAATTATATGACTGCTTGTAGGATGTTTAATAAGTATGAAAATAATAGGGGTGTTCAGACGGGATATAAAAACGGAAATTAATATAAAATATATTATATTTTATATATATAAAAATATGATATAGAAATAAATATAAGCGGTATAAAGGGTACTTTATATACATGTATGTAGACATAGTCAAGGAATTAATTATACGTTACATGAGTACCCTTAATTTTTTTATTTAAATAATTTTCAACTATTTTTAATCACCGAAATATTTTTAGTATTTGGTTTACTTTTAGAAGTTTATCAATTATAATTACCAATATTCGGCTTTGAAATTAATTATCTTATGAAAGCTTGACTAGCACTGGAATTTACCTGTTACTCTTTGACTTATTTTACTCAATTTTAATAATTTTAAACAAATTCCAACGATTTTTTTTTTGTGTATTGCAAAACTGATAATAAACAAAATTGATTTATGAGCAATAATATGAAGGGATGTGTCAATTTTGATTTTAACTATAATTAATTTCATTGATGATTTCACATGTATGGATTGTCATATTAGTATCAAAATGTTTGCGAAGTTATTCATAATGCTTTGAAATTTATAAAAAAAAAATTAATAGGGAAATGAATTACTTTTTGATTTCTTTTTATTTTATTTCATTTTTCAAAGAAACTTTTCCTTTAAACCATCTCCATTACTACAAAATTTTAATAAGTCCCCAACCCCCACCTAAACCCAGCAACAGAAAAAAAACAAACTCACAAAGCGACAGTAATGTTTTACTGCATGAATATCAGTTGTAAAAAATAAATGTGTTTTGATGTAAGGACTTGTATAGATATCCATCCATACTGAAATGTAAATATTATTGTGTATTTTTGTAACTGGGGCATGTTTAAGATTGTCATAAAACAGATACATTTTTACATTATTCGTTATTATATTGTAACATACATATCATAACACACAATAAGTCCTTATATTTTATAGCAAACAAAATTTTAGTTTTTTCTTTTGTCTAGATAAATATTTTGTAGATTATTTTTGTATGCTTTTCTATATATTCATATGTAGATATGAATTCATGGAATATTGTGAATGGAATTGTAATTTATTGTTTTCTTTATAAGAAACAAATCAACTAAAGATAGCAGGAAATTGAAATCAAAAAGATTGTAATTCTTAAAAAAGCAAAACATTTTTATTTGTTCTCCCTATCTACAGTATTGCAGTGATAACTTTTTCCACTTATCGAAATGTTTTCATAGTTGCGTGTTTAATATTTAGAAAAATACTTTGTCTAAGGAAAAAAATCGTAATTTCCTTCTAAGGAAGCAGGGCATTACCATTTT
This sequence comes from Calliphora vomitoria, assembly GCA_942486065.2. Taxonomy (NCBI): domain Eukaryota; kingdom Metazoa; phylum Arthropoda; class Insecta; order Diptera; family Calliphoridae; genus Calliphora; species Calliphora vomitoria. The sequence goes on along the minus strand of OW818030.2, from coordinate 106,204,810 downwards.
CAAAGGCAGATTGACATATGTTGTTTCAATTGGTTGCTAGGTGTATGTTTTATATCATACAATTTAATGAAATTTTTGTGAAAAGATAAGTATAATTTCAGGAATTATTTCCAAAAACAATCATGTACAAATATCTTTGTTTTTATGTCTGTAGATGCAATTGATATTCTGGAATGGTTAAAGTCAATTTAAAATGGAGCACAATTCGAGTACGAATTATTCTGCTTAAAAATTAGGCAAATTATAATAATTAGCTCTTAATTTTAAAGTTTTTAAGTCTGTTAACAGCTACTACGAGAAGCTTTACATTTGTTAAAAAGATTTTAGGAAATTTGTCTACTACACTTTAGAGCATCCCTTTCTTAATGCTCTTTTCTCACATTAAAACTACTAAACGTAATATTTTTTGTTTGCACTTGCCACAGGTTACTTTCATAATGGATGTAGATAAAATTCCTAAATCTACTTAAATTTTCGAACATTCCTCCTTAAGGGTAGTTTGAAAACTTTTGTATTTCAATTTCACATGTAGTGGAACATGCAACTAGCAGTTAAGTGCATCACATTTGCTTCCAATATCCTACAAGTTAATGATACTAATAATGGTTGTTATCTGTTTATAACATCCATTAATATCTCATGAATGCAAACAGTTGAAAAAAAAATAAACGTTTGGTAACTTTAAATATCTCAATTTAAATTCAAAAGCACTTTTTTGAAGCTGCTCTTGATTGGGTTGTTAAAAATTCGGGTGATTATTTTAAGTGAAAAACAAAAGCAACAAAAAACGCAATTAAGTTAAAGAAAGAGATTGGTTTGAGTTTTTCTAGAAATACAGAAGGATATATTTTGCAAAACTACCTCCAAATTGTTAGAAATGGAATTTTAGTAAAGACAAACATTCTCCATGAGTTTTTACCTCGCAGCTTAGGCGACTAATGAGAATGCATAAAACAAGATTTAAAAGAAATTTAAACATCGTCTTTAAAATCAAATGTTAGAAAACAAATTTGGCATTTATAAATATTAGAGTTCGTTGGGTGACCAGGTCACTTCATTTGTTTTTCAAATGAAGTGACCTGTTTATGCGTAAAAAAAAATAACAATGGTCTTTTTTTTTTGGGAAAATTTTCACTTTTAAAGGTGGTTAAATGCACATAAAGACCGGAATTTTAAGCTCATTATTTGCAGCAAAAATTAATACAATCGATGATTCTTCGAAAGAAAATAAATTAAAAATCAAATATTGGGATGCGAGTTACATATCAATCAAAATAAATGTTTTGTAACTCAAAATCAAAAACTTAGTTGACTTTTTTTAAGTTGGGGTCTTTTTATACTCTTCACAATAAGTGACAAGGGTATATATACTTAAGTTTGTCATTCCGTTTGTAATTTCTACATATTTCATTTGCGACCCCACAAAGTATATATATTCTGGATCGTTATAGATAGCGAAGTCCATATAGCCATGTCCGTCTGTCCATCTGTATGTTTAAATCAACTTTATGTAGCCCCCAAATAACATACAAACTCAATTGATACATCAGTACTTCGAGAGTTCTTCCGGCTCGGTCGCTATATAAAATCAAGCCCATAGATGGCTGAGATATAAGGAAAAAACCGGGACAACCTCGATTTTTGGCCTATTTTTTATCTATATCTGAATTACTAAGTCATTAATGACAATATGGATAACTAATGATAAATATTTCAAAGTCATTTGCAACGATTTATATTAGGCTATAGTAATTTGGACCTACAATGGGTCAGAATCGGGGAAAAAATTTTTTAACCCGAATTTTTTTATTCACAAAAAAAAAATGTTTTTTGTCATAAATTTTTTTTACTAATAAATCAAATACATTTTTTTTTAAATTTGAAGAAAATTTAAAAACGATTTCGAAAAAAAAAAATTTTTAAATTGTTTAAAATAATTTTAAATTTTATTTTAAAGTATAATTTGATGAAGGGTATATAAGATTCGGCATAGCCGAATATAGCTCTCTTACTATTTTTATTATTTTTTTACTCAAAAGAAAGCTTAGTTCTTTTACTTTAAGAACTTTGGTCGCTTAGTATGATGCCAATGGGATATCTATCACAATACTTAGATGTTTTATAATTCAAGACATAAAATTTTTGACTTTTTTATTTTTTTTGCTCATAAAAAAGCTCCTGTTAGAGCCTTCTGCTAGCTTTGTGGAATGAGAATTTAAAAGAGTTTTATATTTTGTTCGATTCTATTAACCTTCTAACCGGTAAGACCAACTCAAGGCGGTCTTCGATTTTTGGGCCCCAGTGATGTATTAAACATTTCTTCGCTTAAAAATAGTGAAAACTATCTTTAGACAACACCTTTTGCATTTTCTTTATACCTTTCAATATATTCTGACAAGTCGTTTGTCAGCTATGATCAATCAAATGCAAAAAGTTATCAAGTTAGCATCGAAGCATTTAACTATCAAAAAACAACATTTAGAATAAAATGATCGACATCAAAATTTTACGGTAAGTAGATAACATTTTATATTTAAGTTTTAAAACGTATTTGAAGTGAAAAAATAAAAAGTTTGATTTAAAAACGAAATACAGAAGGCCTCCTCAAGGCGGTCTTGCTGGTTTGCGTGTTCAAACATGTTCTGCTCTCTTACATTGTAGTTTTCACCTTTTGTTCATAAAACTCTATTGTTTACTTACAGTTCTATTATTTTTCCTTTTATTTTATTATTGTGTTAAAGATGGATATTACTAAACGTCCTTATACGAAAAATATAATCTTGGAGCAAATGTCTGATGAACAATTTCTCGAGTTTATCGATTCTGTAGAGTTCTGTAGACAGCACAGATGAAAGTAGTGATAGCTATGAGAGTGTTGCTGATTCTACTTATGTTCCAAAGACGAAACACCATTTTCGAAAATACATGCCCAATAAGCCGCATAAAAGAGGGATCAAATTGTTCCTGCTTTGTGATTCAAACGGTATTGCCTACCGGTTTTAAATCTACAATGGGTCTGAAGATAATATAATTTTACCTGTTATACCGGACATTGGAGCTACCTAAAATATTTGGAGATTACTAATTTCATGCATGATATCCTGTATTTTTATAACTTTTACAAATCGAAGCCGCTGTTTATCTATTTACGAGCCATAGGAATTTATGGTTTGGGCACAATGAGCGGTACTAATTTTATTTTGTCATATTTCTTGTTGATCATGATTTGCTTTTGTGTAAACTGTGAAATGATCCAAGAGAAGAGATGATTTTGCGTAGAATACATGACCTCAGTACATGTACTCGATTTGAATACTGTATTATGGAAGGATAACAAATATGTCTTCCCGATATAGAACAACCAATCCTGGCGAAGAACAACCAAAGGTTCTGATAGAAAGCAGAAGAAATTCATCGAAATCAACTGCCCTCAAATTATTCGAGAATACAATGATCGAATGGGTGGAGTAGATCTCATGGATGGTATCCAGGGTCGATACCATATTTGAGCTTAGGTTCGCAATATTATAGTTAGGTTGTTCTACTATTTTGTGGGTATGGTCTTTACAAATGCATTCTTTTTATACAAACGTCTGCAGGCTGATGAGGCCAATGCTTCCAACAATGTGTCCGATTAAAAAACTGCTATTACAGCTTCCAGATTTGCGGGAGGAAATAGCTGCTCAGTGAGCCTTTATCACTACAGCCTGATATATCAGGTGTTTGGAAAAGAGCTGCTCATTAAGTAACTGATGTTCAGTTCGACGCTGATGATCTTTGTCTTGTTTGGGTAGAGAGAAAAGCCAAAAAAAGGTGCAACGTTGCAAAAAATGTGGCAACCAAGTCGTTTGTTCTAAATGAGAGAAAATAATGCGTATTTTAACATTGTCTGTTCCCTTCTCTTAATAAAATTTGTTTATATATAAAATTTACCTTTGGTGTCATACTGGCACAACTTCACAATTTTTTACCTGGCGTTCGTTCAGAATGATTTTTTCTCCTGAAAATTAAAACTTAAGGTTCTATTGAAAAATTATTTTTTACGCGTTTTAAAGAGTTAAATTCAGATAATGCTTAACATACGTTTTTCATTAAAACTTTTAACCCAAGTATTATTTGATTTTTTTTTTTGATCAAGTTGCCTTTGTAAAACATGTCAGTTATTATGTTTAATGTCAATTATATTCATTTTTTGTTAATCTGATAAAAATGAGTGACGAGGAAAAAGTGCGTACTAAAATTATTAAATATTTTCAACAAAACCCAACTTGGTTCTACCAAAAGTTGGCCAAGGATTCAAAGGTCTGCCGTCATACTGTTTCCAATGTTATTAAACAGTGCCGGGAGAACTTGTCCGTTGATAGAAACCCTGGCTCAGGAAGAAGGAATGGTCCACATGATGTTTCTAAAGCCAAAAAATAAAAAGCATTTTCAAAAGAGCTCCCAACACATCCGGTTGGAAAGCAGCCCGGTTAGCTCAGCGCTCGGACTATTTGGTACGAAAAGTTAAAGCTAATGCAGGTTTAAAAACATAAAGTTCCAGACAGGAACGCTGCTAAAAATTAAGAGGCCAAAAACAGAGCACGGAACTTGAAGTCAAATTTTATAAAAAAATATTCTTGCTGCATAATGGATGACGAAACTTATGTTCTGGCAGATTTTTTGCAACAACCTGGTACAAAATTTTATGTTGCTGATGCTCGAGGAAATATTGAAGAAAATTTTAGGACATAAAAGCAGACAAAATTTCCCAAAAAGTTCTTGGTAATATGCAGTTGCGACAAAAGAAGCAAATCATTTGTTACACCGGGCTCTATAAATACCGAAATTTACATCAAGGAATGGCTACAGAAAAGGCTGTTTCCATTCATAAGACTTTATAATGTGTCCACTTATTTTTGGCCTGACTTGGCATCCTGTCACTATGGTAAGCAAGCCCTTAAGTGGTACATGAACAATAATGTGGTATTTGTACCATGAGAGGCAAATCCTCCAAAGTGCCCTGAGCTAAGGCCAGTGAATAGATATTGGGCTCTTGTTACAAGGTGTCCAAAAGTGTGTCGACCAAAGTGACAGAAAGCACTATAAAAACGTAAATGGAAGGGTTTCCGAAAAAGGTTCAAAATTTCATCACTAGTGATTAAAACTATAAAAATATTTTGTAAATTGTAGCAATAATTTCAATCAAATAAAAAAATTAAAACTGTAAGTTTAATGGTTTCGATTTTATTAACATAAATTGTATGTTAAAAATTTTCCGATCTCACTCCTTAAATGAATTTTCAAAACAAAACTTTAAATTTCTTGGTTCTTTTTCCGGCTCACACAATTCTCATACAAACTTTTTCATTTCGATTTACTCGATCTTTTTAGAAACGCATCTATCGTGTTAATCGAGGGTTATGTGTATTTAAATACGGTGCAAATAGTAGTCGGATGGAGCTCAGTCTGGACTATAAAACGTGTGAAGCACCACTTCATTCTAAATAATTTTTATCAAATATTGAAACATGTGGGAGAGCGTTGTCATGATGGGATATTACGACTTCATATCTGGCCGCATATTCTGGGTTCCCTGTGATGGTCTGGTCAGCTTTCAGCAGCTCATAACAGACAGGACCTATTTGTTCCCACCAAATTCAGGGAATTACCTTAGCACCATGAATATTTAGCTTTGCTGTCGATTCGGCTGGTTGGTATAAATATCTCAAGAGTTGAACGTTCTGAATTTTTTTTAATATTTTTCAGAAATTACAAAAATATCAAATGTTTTTACATCATGAACAAAAACCTTAGTAAAATTACTTATAACTGGTGGAAAGAGTTTAGAAACCATTTTTTATATTGTGCATATCAAGGAAAAATAACCTTTTAAACCTATATGTTTCGTCAATATTGATGGAGAATAATATACTTAAAAGCGTAGCACAAAAAAAGCGTGTGTCCTATTTATATATAAGAAAGATAAGATACTCATTTCTTTATTTATAAAAATGTAAGGTATACGTTTTTTCTATAAAAACATAACTTTTGTCAAGGTTTTCCACACAAGTCTTCATGAGTATGTAAAACAGTATTGTTTTCTATCAAAATCACTTGTCGACCTTTTAAAACTGTGAATTTTCCGCAAAATTTCGCCTCTAAGTATTTTAAAATATTCAGTTTTCACACTTGTTGTGCCATTTTCGAATATTTTCACGAAAATTGTCTCCTAAAATCCTTAAACCTAAGTCACATTCAAATATTTAAAATACAACAACGTACACTCGTATAGAAAGTTTTAACAGGCAGGTAATAGTAGTATTTCATAAAATATGAATTGTTGAATTCTTAATCATTTTTTGCTTAAGGTAATACAATATGCAAAATTACTTAAATTTTCTTGAGACTAAAAAGAAAATGGCTCGTAAAGGATATAACAGAGAGTTTGTGTATTTGTATGGATATAAATAAGTATAAATAAGATAACTAGTGGTGGCAGAGGTAAGAAAAATTCTTGCACACCTTATGTGATCACTTGCAAGTTAAAAGTGTAGATTTTTATGAAAGTACGTGAATAAATGTCAGCCACAAAAATCGTTGAAGCAACTAACGACACCACTGCAACCGCTCTCTAGCGCCAACATAAAGTTTGTAAAATGATTTCATCATAAAGTAGGTGCGATTGTACATGTGTAGTGGTAGGATGTATGTATGTGTGTTATATAAGAGTATCTGCTAGAATTCATTTCATTTTATATACTTAGTTATGGCTTCCAGGTTTGTATATTTCATCTTATATTTTTGTTCCTGTAACACAGGGTTCAAAATTTTTGCATAATCTAAGTCATAGAGGAAACGAAAAAATATAATAATGGTATGTACGTATATAAGTACGAGTGTTACTTGTACTGCTGCTGCTGTCGCTATTACAATTCCGGATGCAGCAAACGTCCAAAATGGCAATATAGCAAAATCATAAGAAGACATGATAGTGTGTGAACCAACTTACACATCCCCTCTGCACTCTTATACATCTATAACAACAAAACAATGACAAAACAACAAAAGAACTGTATAAATAAACTCATAGTAAAGTCATGAAAATGGAGAAAAATATGTAGAAAACAACTTTTAAAGTCACGAAGTTAAATTATGATAAACGACGCGTAGAAATTAGAAGAGAAATATAAGAAAAAATATTTTAAAAAAATATGTATTCTGTTGTACATAGATACATATTCCTTTCACGTGCACGCACACAAATCTAGAAAAAAATGGTTGGTCATAAGGACAATGTTTAAAATACAAGTGAACAAATTTTTGAAATAGTTAAGTGAAGAAGCTGCAGATAATCACAAATTTATGACAACACTGTGGTTTGGAACGGAGAATGAAAATAATCAAATCAATATAGGTACACATATAAAAAACAAACAATGTTTCTACCTACCTAACTATGTTCGTTATTGAATATGAAACCATGCAACCGATAAGCTCCAAACCGGATTAGTTACACGCAGATACAAAATATATAATAGTGCATGTTTACAGTTTACAGCATTTCAACATTTTTGTAAGTTTTTTAACAATATTATAGTCTCAGTAACTATTTAAATGATTGTGGTAATATGCTTAACTAACGATTAAAATGATTGTATAAATCATATATATGGTTACAGTAAACAAGTATAAGTTTGTGACAACCATTTTTATGGTTAAGATTTTACCATATTATGTTACTCTCGTCTAATTGATATCATAATCTGAGAACAACATACTATGAAATAAAGATTCATCATAACAATTGTCACAATCATACACTTGTTTATTGTAACCATATATATGATAGAAAGGTCAAAAATTTACAAAAACGGGTCAATAACACATAGTGTGGTACTTTTTGAAACATTATAGTTCCAGGACTAATTTTCCTTGTTAATTCGAAAATGGAGTTTTTAAATTTTTCGAATTCAAAATCAGAAATATTAATTTCAGGTTTTGGTGCTAACTCAGACAAGTTTATTTTTACTTTAGTAAAAACTGCGTGGTTCATAAGGAAAATAAGACGGAAGTGTTAAATAGTTTTTTTTATTAGCCCTTTCAGATATTATAGAGAAATAGTTGAGATAGAAAACTATTGCTAATTAAGAATATGTAGGTAAATCATCAAACCTGACTGCCAGGTTATTTCAAATATATTGGACAAAGTTACTTAGTGGAAATATTTCTTATAAATAAATAATAAAAAATTAATGTATTTAATTGAAGTTAATATAGAAATATCTAAACAATTACTCAACTAATACATGTTTTTTTAGAGTTTTAAATAATGTAATTATCACTTTCAACTAGGACTGAATATCACTATGTTTCATACACTTAAAGAACTTATGAAAATAACTTAATTAAACAAAAATTAATGAGAAATTATACGCTCAAATCACATATAAACATTCCAGAAAACACTATTTTGATAACGTTATTAACTGTAAAAATCTATCTATTTGCGTCAACGCTACATGACTTAAAAAGGAAAAATCAAAAAGTCCGATATATTGGAGAAAATATCTGAAAGGGTTAAACAAATTTTTTTTTTCGCGAACAGTAGGAGCACTTGGTAAAGGATTATTTTATAATTTTTATATAGAAAAGCCTTTTCGAAGAAATGCAAAGGTAATACATGAACAACATTAACGTAATTTTTTCAACAAATAAACCAAATGAGTTCATTTTGTTAGCGTACTAGCCTTACGCCGGGTATTCTCGAGTAACCAAATAAAGTCTGAACATAAGAATCTTCATTTGAGACCTATATCGAATCCAATATAGGATACTCTGTTCCAAAGTGAAAGATATCCCAGAGTGAGAATTCTGTATCGATAAAACAAAAGGTAGACGGACGGGCACGCTGAGGACTATTAAGCGAGTTAGGTTCTAAATACTTTTTAACGGGTATTGCAACATGTGACCGAGTGTTTTCATGATGGAGTATTGCGGTTTCATGTTTGGTTGCATATTATGTGCGTTTTTTGGTCATTGCTCATCAGCAGGACCCTTTTAGTTCCACCCAATACAGAGCATTACCTTAGCCTCATGGATATTTGGTTTTGGTGTCGATTTGGCTGTTTGGTTGGGCTTTAATTACGATCTCTTCCTTTTCATGTTATTGTAACGGATCCATTTTTCATTGCAAGTAATGATTATTTTCTTTTATAGAGTTCAGGCATCATTTTGGACATGCAAAATCGTTCAAGGTCTCTCAGCTTCAATTCGTATGGTACCCAATTCCCCTGCTTTTGGATCAACGCTGCTGCTCGAAAAAGTTTTGAAATTGCTGCTCGTATAGCTCCCAATGATTTTGCAAGCTCTTACTTGGGCAATAACCCCAATTCTTTACCTTCAAACTGTTTTCTTCTGTGTCAAAATCAGCATTTCTTAACCACACAGACCATCTCTCGCACGTTGAAACCAATGAAACACATTCATCATATGCTTTGGTGAGCATTCGGTGTGCTTTAGCGCCATTTTTTTTGAAATTAATGAAGTCAAACAAAATTTTCCACATATGACGATTTATTGGTATACACCTCAACATTTTCGAAGCAAAAAAAAATTATCGTTTACACTGTATTGTTTAATAGAAAAGTAAGAATAAAAGGCAGATATATACCTTTCCAAATAACATATATGCTATCAAAAACAAAAACCGCTATCAAAAGATATGCTGTCTCTTTTAAATCCTCCATTTATAAGTCACACACTCAATAATTTAGTGAATTTGGTTTTAATGTATGTATTTGATATGAAGTTTTTATTTATAAGTTAAGTGCTAATAGTGGTGCTAGTTAGTGAGTTATAAAAAATGACAATTGGAGATGAAATTATGTTTAACGGAATTATTTTTATACATTTTCCTAATTTCCAGTAGTAACAAATAGGTAAATTTTAGAAGAAACTTCTACAACTTTTGCATAAGTGAAATAACGTTGGCACTTTTTGAACACATAAAGAAAAGTCGTATTCGTTACTTCTAGATGCCACTAAAAAGTATTTTCTTAGGAGTATGACTATAGTCTTATTCCCGACTAATTATACTACATCTTTCAAATGATGATTTCATCCGCGTGGAATTTATCCATTATGACGTTACAAAGCAGAAACTTCTACGATATAAAATACAAAAATATCAGCAAATCACTATCCGGTTGTATAGACAGTCAGAGACGAAATTTTCGTCGATGTTGTGTTGGAGCTGTTTTAGACACAATAAAGTATAATAATATTGTCGCGCAGTTTGTTTTGTTGTAAACATACACAGACAAATCATTTTCGTGATAGCAACCGAATTTGTTGCCAATCGAATGATTCTACCTTAGTTACCGAATTTTACAGTAGTTGATATAAAATTTTAGAAGGGGTAAGAAAAGTTTGGTTACTTCAACCGAAATTCTTCTTTATGAAATGACTTTCTGTTGATAGAACTGAAAAAATCTATGTGTGCAACCGAATCATTCGATTGGCTACAAATTCGGTTGCTATCACGAATCTGTTTTCTCTGTGTAATTTTTTAATTGATATCGACAATATTATGAACTTGTCTTGAAAGGAACAATATTAGGTACTGAGTAATAGACAAATGTATCGATTTTTTCAATCCAAAATAGGCCTGTTAAACTCGTTTAGGGACAAAATGAGCAACAATGCATCTACAAGATGAACGAAAATATCTTTAAATTTCCTTCAATAAACCTATATTATGAGAAATAATTGCAATAAATTTTGTTTTTGTAAAAAACCTTTTTAAATAAATGGTAAATAATGGGGCATTAGTAAATCATGGAAATAATAAAAAGAAACATAAGAAGGAATTAAAAATGTGCTTCAGTTGATTTTTTGTAGTTCATGTGAACAGTTGGAATCAAGTATTAAATACATAATAAAAATTCAAAGATTATTAATCAATATTTCTTTTTTTGAGTTTGGAATTTTTTAATCAACATTGCATCACTAATTCTAAAACAGAATTCTTTTAAAATGTTGCATCGAATACTTTGTATAATTATTTTCCAGCTACGATTTTTAATTTTTGCTTCCATACAAATCAAATCAATACAAATCACTCGAACACACATAGTACATACATAGCACAGTGTAAGATTTTGCTAATTTAGCGGTTTTTTTTTTAGTTTAAATTTTAGTAAATATGTTTATCATATATGAAAAATCACTTGTTACAAAAGAAGAAAATGCAAAAACTTTGCCTTATTTGTCAATAGTAGCAATTGGTCAATTCACATGGTCTCTTATCAGTCATATTGTTGTAATGTCCTAATATATTACGACTCGGCGGCTCGGCTTAACCGATTCTTAGGCATTCGGCGTTGGTCTCTGCTGGTTCGTTACGATAACACTATAAACATAGCATAGAAATTAGTATTATTTTATTATTTTTTGCTTGAAAACCAATAAAAACCATTGTGAAATATTAGGACATTATGAAAATATGACATGATAAGAGACCTTGTGAATTGACCATATATAACCGTAGTTTAAACTTGAATATTTTTGAGTGCATTAAAAACAACAAATTGCTTAAATTGATCTTTGTCTTCCATGTCAAAATCACTATTTTTGAACCGCACAAACTATCTCTCGCACGTTGAAACCGATGAAAGACATTCACCATATGCTTTGGTGTGCAATCGGTGTGCTTTAGCGCCACTTTTTTTGAAATTAAAGAAGTCAAGCTAAATTTCCCTCATATGACGATTTGTTGGTATAAAATTCGACATTTTCGAAGCGGAAAAAATCTTTGTCCTTTACATTATAATGTTCAATAGATAAGAAAGTATGAAAGATAATTATGTACTCTTCAAAATGACATTTAATTTACTATTTATCTTTTCTTACATTCTCTACTCTGATATTGATTATGAGCAATTACAATTACTTACAATTATTTTTATTTTAATTTATATATACACATGCAATATATTCTTATTTTAAAATTAATAAAGAAAAACTAAACACTTATTGTTACTTCAACCTCTTTATTATTTACTTTAAACATTATCATGCATACTCGCCGCTTTTTTAATATCAGATAAAATTGTTTGCAGTTGTATGGGAGGTGGGCTTGGCAGTGGTCCAATTTCGCCCATTTTTTTGACAATGGTACATATTGAGCTAGCAACATCTTGTACTAAAAGTCATAAGTCTAGCTTCATATTTTTTCCAAGATATTTAATTTTGTCCCCCTAGAATAGCTAAATCTTACACTGTGCATAGTCAATAAAAACAACAAATCGAGAAAGTTGTGATTTTTTGTTTATACCTCTACCATTTATGGGCCGATATTATCGATTTTAAATAGCAATCTAAGTTGGACTATAGCGGATATATCAATAATGTACGTAAGTTATATGGGGGCTTCGGAAAGCTGATTTCAACATATGAGCTTACACGCAGATGTAGCTACACCGACTGCGCTACCTATAACGATCCAGAATATACTTTATGGGGTCGCATGTCACTCATGTCGAAGGGTAGTTATCATTTTAAAAACAATATTGTCTATGCATTTTTCAAACCTTCAGAACACTGTGCAACTCAAACAGAAGCACTAAGAGAAAAAATAAAATTCTAATAGCAAAATCACGAAATCGCCATTATTATTACTCGTATTAAGCATACCGAAGTCAGTAATAAAAAATATTGCAGTTTGTTTTTTTCTTTTTTAGGTTTTCTGTTTAAAACATGAACAAGAGGATGGTAAATGAACAAAAACAACAACAAAACTCGTATATAAAACAAAAGACAAGATAAATGAAAATGTGAAATGAAGAAGCTTTAAATGACATTTATACACGACAACTACGGTTTGTATTTTGGTTGTTTTTAATAAAATTTGAAACGAGCTGATACAGAATTTTAGGTGTACACTATTATAGAAATTTTTATATAGACAATTTAAGTTGAAATCCAATAATGTTTAATGTTATGAATTCAAATAAACTTTGGTATAAATTATCATAAACATCGAGCTAAAAAATCATTTATTTCAGGGAAATAAATACCCTTTTATGGTAGCTAAAAAAAGATTACACTTTTTGTAACATACTTTTATATAGATAAAGTAAGGCCAAACCTTTAGAAAAACTTTAAACACTTGTTTTAGAAAACATAACAATTTTTCTAAAGACCCACCACGTACAAATGAAAGTGGCTTAAAAAATAAAATACTACTCTGTTCTAAACACATACATACATACTTTCATGAACAACTAACTACTGACTAACTCTACAAAATGTCTGCGATGACTACTATACACGTCGTTGTTCTTTATTATTTTTTTGTTTCTTTTAAAACATTTGTATGTTGTTGAATTATTGCTTATTCACTGGATTTCATCTTAGCTCTAAACGCCATTTCTACTCTAGCATTTCGTGTAGATCACCAGTCACAGAGCAAGGACATTTCAACGTCTGAGAATTTAATTTATTATTTTATTTAAATATACAAGTACACATACATATACAAACAGTTATAAGAAAAATGAAAAAAAAAAAGAATTACAAACTAGACTGTCATATATATTTTAAAATTAAAAGCATAGAAATGTTATAATTACAACAGCACAAAAAAAAATAAAAAATGATGAGATGACATTTATAAGTCTGTGGATTTAGAGAAAATTTAACTTGATTTTTCTTTTCTATTAGGTATTTAAATAAACGCACATGTAATTAATGTTGTAGACTTATAAGTTAATTTTGTTATAATTTAATTAAATTTAAAATATGTATTATAAAGACTAACATAATTAAATAGCTTCAAAAATATTATTTAATAATTTAATGACATGTGTTGAAACTTCAAAAGTCTAGGTGACGTATACTTAATATTTTAAAATAATTGAAATAATTATCACTCATACGTATAGGTTTCACTAAAGAGCTTTAAACAGTAATAAACACAGTGATTCAAAAGTGAAGGAAAAAATATGCAGGGGTTCTGATATAGCAATTTTGTTTTGTAATAGATATTTCAAAGACATTTGCAACGATGTACATATAACGTCATAGTAAGTCGGACCTACAATGGGTCAAAATCGGGAAAAATATTTTTTCATAAAAATTTTTTTTCTTTGTTTACAATTGTTTTCACTAATAGACTAAAAAAAAACATTTTTAAAAAATTAAAAAAAAAATTTTGAAAAAAAATTTTATTTTAAAAATATTTAAAATTTTTATTTTAAAGTACAATTTGGTGAAGGGTATATAAAATTCGGAACACAATAGTGGGTAAGGTATAATGCGTTTGTAGTTAATTTAGATATAATTTAATTAAATTTAAAATATGTATTATAAAGATTAACAAATTTAAATAGGTTTAAAAATATTATTTAATTAATGACTTTAAATGTCTATGTGGCGTATACTTAATATTTGAAAATAATTTAGATAATTAGCACTCATACGTATATGTTTCACTAAAGAACTTTAAACAGTAATAAACACAGTGATTCAAAAGTGAAGGAAAACAAGTAAGAGAGCTAAATTCGGCTGTGCCGAATCTTATATACCCTTCACCAAATTATACTTTAAAATAAAATTAAAAAAAAATTTTTTCGAAATTGTTTTTAAAAGTTTTTTCAAATTTTTTTTAAAAAAATTTTTTTAATCTAAAAATTTATTTTTTTAATTTATTAGTAAAAACAATTTATACAAAAAAATGTTTTTTGTGAAAAAAAATTCCGGTTAAAAAATATTTTTCCCGATTTTGAACCATTGTAGGTCCAACTTATAGCCTTATATACATCGTTGCAATGGACTTTATGACTATATATATTTATGACTTAGTAATCGAGTTATAGATCAAAAATAGTCCAAAAATGGAGGTTGTCTCAGATTTTTGTTCATATCTCCTTTATTTATAGACGGATTTCGCTGATTTTAAGTTGGAAACTTCTCGAAAGCATGTCTGACAGAATTATTGAATATTTGGATCCCGACAATATCTGGGATCTTCAGAAAATTGTCTTCAACAGACAGACATACAGACGGACATGGCTAAATCGACTCCGCTATCTATAAGGATCCAGAATATATGTAACTAGCTGAACCCGGTCCGCGTTGCTGGCCCTTAGAAAACATCTGTTTTATATTGCATATCGGTCTTGATTTTAACATACAGTGTCGAACAAAGTCGGTGATCCAAACATCAATTTTAATACATGTGGTGGCAGTCCGGCTGGTTCCAATGAATTCAAAAATTCAGTAGGATAATCGACGGCTTGTTCTTCGTTCAATCGAAATTACCCCTAAGCTCTCTTTTGTTGTGTCTTATTTCTGACTTTCTGGTTGACTTTTTCGTTTTGGTATATTCAGGGACTTATAGTAAAATATCACGGATAATATTTTTGCGGAACATTCTAAATCCTTAAATCCCTGTTCTAAAGGTGTTTTTTGCTCTTTTTAAAAGAAGGAGAAAAAAGACCCATACCTTGAGAAGTTAGAGGGTAAACATATTCTACAAAAATGTTCTCCGTAACATTTTACATAAATTTTCTGAATATATTTTATACCTTATGCCGATTGACAATAGGAATGCGCCAGAGCTGAAAAACTTTAAACCCCCCTCAAATGAAATTCAGATGTAAACTTCCAAAACGCCGATAAAGATGTATTTTTCTATTGTCTCCTCTATTAAAATTTATAGGCAGGACCTTGTAATTTTGGAAAAAATTTTATTTTGTTGTACAGTGTAATATATAAAATTTTTATTTTAAAGTACGATTTGTTGAAGGGTATATAAAATTCGGAACAGTTGAATATTGCTCTCTTACTTGTGATATACTACCCACTATTGTGTAATGCGTTTGTGCTGATGTTTGTACCTCCCAAAAATATAAGTCTAACACCCACCTCAAAGTATACCGAATCGACTCAGAATCACTTTTAGATTAAACAATGTCCATCCGTTTTTCCATTCGACTGGCTGGCTGGTTGCCCATGTAAACTTTTTATTATTTTTTTCGGCCCAAGGACGAAGCCTATTGAAATCGCTCTGAAATTGGTCCATTATTTTACCTAGCTCTCATACAAATGCCATCCCGAATTTGGACTTTATCGGTCATAGCTGTTTAATTTATACTTAAATAGGTAAAAATTCTCATATTAGAGAGCTTTTTCTTGCTGTAAAACTGAATATCAGTTTTAAGATCTTGCTTATATCAATCTATTAACTCTGCTCAGTTGGTTCTTTTTATGCATGTCTTAAAACCATCTAGATTTTAGAAAACTTGTATCATAAAATTCAAGTATTCAATCGAAAATCTAATCCTTTTTTCTATAATTTTTCTCCATAAATTTCAAATATGCATTTAATAAACATGTCATTAAATTTACAAATATTAACATTACCTCATTTGGCCTATTTACCTAGCTACATATAAAAACTAATTTATGGTACTGATTCAACAACAGTTCCTGTCCCAATTACATTCTAACTACTAACATATCTCGGTGTATGCTCAAGTAAACACAACAAACTGCATTTCACTACAGCAAAAAAAAAAAAAAAATACGCCTAAAGCGTTACTCTATATTCATAGACTATACGTACACTTAAAAATCTTCTCTATATAACCTTCCTTTTCCTTTGACATACAAATGTTACATTTCATTTAATTTTGTGTTTCAATTTCATTGCCTGTTTTGCACTCCAAAAGTGCCACACATGAGATCTGCGAATGAGTTTTTCGATTTAAAGGAATTAATTCGTAGGTTAAGGAAGTTTTTTTTAGTAAAATAATTTGGAAGATTGAATGGTAACAATTTTTTAGATTTTATAGATTTATATATAAACTAGCTGAACCCGGTCCTCGTTGCTGGCCCTTATAAAACAACTATTTTGTATTGCATCTCAATCTCGATTTTAAATATACAATATCGGACAATACTAAAGCTCGTACTCCCCCGACCTGACTTCGCACCCCAAAACACTTATTATCTGTAGCTTGGTGACGGCGGATGAGGTGGTAAAAAAAAGTACAAAGTTGTAGCAGATTTTTATAAGTACAGTGCCAAGCTATGCCCTTAAAAAAAGAAACTAATGTATTTAAGGCAAATGGGATATTATATCTATGAATTCATCTTATGGCCTGGGGATATATAATACGTTTTGTTTTTTTATTTGGAGTAAAAATATATAAATTATTTGGTGTACCAACTCGGAAGCAATTGACCTTGTAAAAAACATGAAGCCAGCCATAGTCAACGATTGGCCTTGTGCTTTGTTAATGGTTATAGGAAAGCAAGATGAAACGGGAATTGGAGCCGCTTGAATTCAAATGGTCAAAGTCGTTGGTAATCATCGGTATGCATGCAATCAGTACGTCTCGCATTTGAATCTGCCACTGATGATTGCTTCCTCAATTAACGCGTTTAAGTTGCGGAAAAGTATTATCGGTGATCCAACCTTCAACGTTAATACATATGGTGGGATTCTGGCTGGTTCCAATGAATTCAAAAATACAGTAGGACAATTTACAACTTGTCCTTCGCTTAGTACTGTGTCAATCAATTTGTATTTCATTGTTTCAATTGAATTTGCTCATACAGCTTGTTGATGGGAGCAATTGAAAGAAGAGCTTAGAAAAAGTTTGTACATTGCGCCAATCATGACGTACTTGTGATTACTGTAGTCATCATCCTAATGAAATGCCGCCAACTTTAAATCGATTCTATCTCTTGATCTTGCCATTCGGAAGCGATTGGCATCTTGTCTCTCGATATGCATTTGGTGTGTCTCTGCAGCTCTCAATAATGATGCACTGCGATGCATTTGCTGAAGTCGTGATTCGCGATCTCTTTCCCTTTCTGCGGCTCTAGGCGTTGATGCCTCTTCGCAATTTTCCTCAAGACGTCAATCACGTTCACTTTCTGTTTCTGCATTTCTAGATGTAGATGCCCGTTCCCAATTTTCCTGAAGACGTTATTTGCCTTCGCATTCGCGTTTGTAAGCCAATTTTATTCTTGCAAATACTTTCAAAACCCTTGTTACTTACTAATTTTATTTAACTTATAGCTTTTTAACTGATCAACACAAAACTACAATTAACACAAAGCAAATCAAATGAAGTGTGTGACTAAATTCAAACCAATTCTATTTGAATAAGAAAATTATTTTTTATGAATTCACTGTTATTTTTTATTACATAATAGTGGAATGCGGCGAGTTATTCAAAATATTTTTTTAAATAGACCTTAAAAGATTTGTATGGGAAACTGAATTTTCTTTTAAGGTTTTTTTTTTTTGAGGGATATTTCAGGAATTTTCTTGGGTATTCTTCTAGTTTGGTAGGAGAAAAATACGAATTGGTGCGAATCAGTGCAATCGGTCGAGACGTTCTTAAGTTACAATCGTAGCAACTAACGTCACTTTATTTTATATAGATAAATGGTCTGTTTGCGCTTCCTATCTGTAAATTTAACTAAAACAATGTGTGTGTTCGATGCCAGTATGTGTGGAATATAATATGGTGCACATATTCGCCGTGGCATAGTGGGGGAAATGACAAAAAAGTGGAAATATATCTATAATTACTAAACGAATAGCTCGATTTCGACTAGAAATATATATCTTTTCAAAAATGTGCAAAATTTTTAAAAATTAAAAAGATTATAGAAGATTTTTTTCAAAGTTATGGGAAAAAAAATATTAGCTGATTTTTCTGGAAAATTTTAATATTTAAAATGCAATAAAAGTTTTGTTTATGAATCGTTTTTAAAGAAATTTTACACTTATATAGAAAATTTTGAAAATAAATTAGTGAACTGTTTTTAACAATTCCACAATTTCCAAGAAACTTTTAGAAAATCCCAAAATTGTGATTTTTTGACTTATTGAAGTTACCAAGCTCGTGGCTATAAAATCCCTCTGCACAATATTGAAAAACATATTGGGACATACAAAACAGTACCGCAATTCTCTAACTTTTTATACTTTCCTACCGATGTCGTTAAGTAACGAAATTGTAAATATTTTTGAAATTAAAAATTTATTTTCATTTATTAAAATGTTCACTTTTTTTCGTGTTAACAGATAATGTCGTGGTCGTGTGAAAAAATAATAGCATTTATATATACAAATCAAACACCAGCTCACCCAAATATGTTCGCGAAACTGAACACAGAGGAATAAAATTTTTTTCTAAAAATAAAAGTAACCCAGTTTAATCCATATGTCTTTGCCACCAGAATTTAGATATGTGTTGTTATAAGGACAGTCGACAAATTCCGATGAATTTACTTATTAGAATACGATCTTAAAAACGATTTTTAAGTTTTATATAAGTTTATACTCGTATCACATCGCAAAATATGGTTTAAATTGCTCACTAGGATATTTGAATATAGGGATAAGCATTATACACTTCAGAAATGTATTAAATATGGATATTATGCCCCATATAAGAGTTGTTCTTAAACTTCGAATAGTATTTTCTAAAAGCAATATAATCTATATCCAAATTTATCTTAAAAAGATAATTAAGCCATGTTAATTTGTATGTTTAAAACTCAAATTAGCTCGTATCTAACAAAGACAAAAAGGTTGACCAATCGTAATTTCAAATAACAGCTTATTTCGAATATTCATGTTACAAAACGAACTCCTTACCAATTATCGTTATGGCTGAACTAGAACATTTTAATTGTCGTTAACCTACTGACAAATTTCGTTATCTACCGACTATTTTTAATGAAAATAATCGGTAAAATTTAATTCGTTGTCTAAGGTTAAAATACCACGCACTAAAATGAATTTTGATATTATTTTGCTTTTGTAATACTTCCTGTAATGTTATCTTTTAGAAAAATATTAATACATTAACTACCTTTTTCTTACTTTCTGTATAATTTAAAATTAATGTAAGTACTTTTTTCAAAGTTTGAATATACATAACCTTTGACTTAGTAAATGTTTTTAAAAATATGTTTCTTATTATTATTAATAAATTTGTTGTTAATTCAAATTATATTATAAGAAAATCAGAAAAGAATTGGATCCTGTATTACCATAAAAAGCAGATAAAAGTAGGTAAAAAATATAAAATTTTACTATTCAAACGCGAATAACTCGTAAACTGTAAGAGATAATATATTTTTTTATAAATCTCATCAAGTAGATTCTTCAGATAGAAAACTCTTTCAAATCGGATGACAAATTTGGCATCATTTTTAATTTTTGATATACCCGAAGTGCTCTATTTTGCGGCATTGTGGCTCTGTCCCCCTTGGGTGTTATAGGACCAAATTCAAAAATTGAACTAACTAACACCATCTCTATTTTCGTGGGAAATTTTTTAAAATCTGGCTATTCGCTTAGAAGTTACAGATTTATTTCCACCTTTTTTTTCATTTCCCCCACATTGAGACTTCAGAAAACCCACAAGAAATAGGTTTGGATCTCATATGGATTGGCATCCTCCCAAATTCGACAATTTTGTTTATGGGTGAATCCAATCATCCAGAAAGGGGTCTCATCGCGTGAAATGAGTGAAGCGCGTCCAAAGTTATACTTTCAAATTCGAAATTTACCAATTCGATACATGTAGCTTCAATAATTTCGCCCGTACTTTTATAAAAATTTGACAAAGTATAGAGTTGATACCAATAATCGAAAAATATACTTTTCCCATTAATTAAAATGTGTACTTATTTATTGTTGCCATAGATATCACAAAATTTCTCCTTAATATTCAGTATTCAATTACAGCCTTTAAGTATAGAGACCGTACCTTTGCAAACCTGTTGCGGTACACATGCAGAGTTACAGGTAAAAAAAAATTGCAATAATAATTTGAAATGTTGCCTCCTATTTTGTTTCTGTTTATTTTTTCAATTATATTTCTTTAAGCTCTTTCATGTCTTTACGGTTTTTTTTCCACAACGTAATGTATGTATGAATTTATGCTTTTAATTTGCATTTTCCATGTCATTTGCCTTACAAGGAAAAAAAAAAAAAAAAGAACATAAAAACCAAGTTGTACCTCGACAATTGCTATGGAATTCAAATGTAACACAGTCACTGATACGAACAGCAAAACATTTACCTTACTGCCAGCATAGGCAGCCTGCTTACCTCATCTCATCGTTGGGCCATACACAGTATAGAATAACTGACGTACTGACGTTCGTTGTAATGACTGACCTATTTTTATACTTTCATTTCCCCAACATTTATATCAAAGAGAAAAATGTATAAAATTACTACAAACACAGCAACAGCAAAATGTGGCAGCATAAGAAGCAGAAGAGGAGTAAAAAAACAAACTGGAAATAATGTTAAAATGCTTGTAGATGACAGCAGCTGTAGCACTTGTTGTTCTTGTTTTCATGTTACTGTGGTGGCAACTGTGGAAAAATACTAAAAATTGAGAAGAGAAAAAAGAGAAACCAAACGTTGCACAAATTGTTGCACACAATATACATACATATATATTAGGGTGGCCTTATATACTTTTTTAGATTCTCAATGCTCCTAAGTTCTTATGCTGCCATTGTTCTCCGTCATATAGGAAAATGTTTATAATTTAATTTGGTTCTTTGACCAGAAACTCGAAACTTTAAATAAAATGTGTAACCTCTAAACGTTCTCCAGCATTTGGTTTTTATATGACGATGAACAATTTAACATGTTGAGACCATCAAAAATCCAAAAAAAGTGCAAATAAGCGCCACCGTAATATATGTACATATTTACATACATTTAGATATTTATGGTAGCTGGAGGTTTGTAAGATTTTTTATTTATTTTTTTTTTTATATTTTGCATTCATTTCAAGCCATTTAAAATGAAATGAAATGATTACTTTAACGTGGCCTTGTCCTCAATGTATTACAGGCTTTTGGATTCGTTTTAGGTTAAAATGTTTTGTTTTCTGTATTGTTTAGTTTTGTTAGAGTTTTTGTTTCAAATGCATTTGTATGCAATGCTGTTGCAAATGAACACACTCATTTACCACTGTAATATTGCTTCTGTATAATGTATAATGTAAGTAAGTAAATGACTGAGTAAGTCGATAAATGTAAATGACAACAACATGCTTGACGACAAGTAAAAACCACTGAAGACATTTGATGTTGTGCTGCCACTCGTTGGAATGTATTTGTATGTGGCACAAGTGTTATGTTACATACTTCATTTACTAATGCTGAACCAACAACAAAAACAACAAGCGTTTCTAGTTCTACTATAGCCTTTACTGGCTGCTATTGCATTAGTGCTGTCTATGAGTGTGCTGCTGTAAAACACATCAGGCTATAGCCTTGAAATGACCACAATATAATTTGTTCCTAGCTCAACAAAACAAAACACAAAAAAAAAACCATTCTGTTATGGATCATTGTTGGCCATGTTTGGCCTTTAAATGGCATTTTTCTATACAGCCTCTCATTTCATATAATGGGGAAGTGATGAGGTTTTCAGCATGCACATGGCAAGACATGTATTAAGGTCATTTATGTGCTATATTAGTTTTTAATGTAAAAAAAAATTAAAACTGCATACCACATCGTAATTTTCTTTAGTTTTTATCATCATTCTCATCGTCATAAATGTGACATAATTAAACTTGACTTACTAATCAAAATGCACAACATGCTCTCATTTCTTTCAATATATACATACATACATATATACATACATACCCGTTTTCTATGTTAGTATTCATCTTCATTAAAAGCTTTGTTTAATCATATTGTTCTTGAATGTAAATGAGTAAAATGAAAATAAAAGTATAGCTTGTTATACAGACATATGTATGTATGTTTGACAAGGACACTTAAGGACTTGTGACTTTTTTATAGTTACAATATTTAAATTTAATGGGTTTTAAAGACTGCAGTAATACAATTGTTTTCTGTGAGTGGGGGCTAAGTTTAGTAAAACTGATTGTGTTTACATAGATCTTAATTCGGTATAAAGATTTATGTTTATATTAAACGTGTTATTATATTGGGTGTAAAACTTAAAAATGCGGGATTCACAACTCATGGCGTATCTTTGGAACACAGTTTTTGTCTTTAATAACTTATATGTAATTTTAAAATGTACATATCTGCCATTTATTCTCACTTAGTTAGATGTAAAGAAAAATTAGTTTTGCTTCGATAATGTTATATTTTGTGCCAACAAAGCTTCATATGCGGGAAGTTTAACTTTACTTCTTTAATTTGAAAAGAAATTGCCGTTGAAGCACAAATTGTCAACCTTTTATTTCTAAAAAAAACAAAAAGCATACAATAATGTTGACTTCACGTTGGATTTGAATATGCTGATTTTCGTTTTTCTTCAGATATGGGTAGCCTTCCATTCAGGGCTTCAAAGACCAAATGACCGTCGGGCACACTGGATGCGGTTCTTGATATCAGCACTAGATCCTCCATTGTTGTTGAGAATACTGCATTCTAGTGCCTTCCAGATGGTGTTATGATCGAGCTTATCAAATGCCTTCTCAAAGTCTATAAACACGAGATATAAGGGAGATCTCCACTCCACAGAATGTTCAACGATTATCTTTAAGCTGTTTACTTGATACACATAGGATTTTCGTGGTCTAAAGACACTATGCTCCGGGCAGAGTTCAGGTTCCAAGGCGGATGTGAGTCGGCTTATGATTATATGCGCTACCACATTGTTCACCATACTCAAAAGAGTATTTCCCCTCCAGTTCGTACACTCCGACAAATTCCCCTTTTTTTTGTATTTTGACAATAATACTATCTTTTAGCTTGTCGTGAAGGTACTTCGTTTTTCAAGCAGTTCCGTGTAGTGGTTTGTCCATATCTCCAGCGTTTCATTTTTTGAGGTTGTGATTTCGCCAGCGCTGTTCTTTAATGGCCTCGAGGAAACGAAAGAATTTGTCGTAAGTTTCTTCGTTATGCGATACAGATCTCAAGTACGGTTTGTAGCAGCTTGAGCTTCCCTTGCCAGATCACGCTCTTTTGTCTCGCCGTGCATTTCGCTTGACTTGCAAACTCACATTTCTGACTACGAGTTTTTGCACTATTTAGTAAACCCTTACCTGACTTTCTGTTTCCAATCAGCTGCCACGTTAATTCGAACATCCAGGGTTTCCTTTTATGCTGACAGTGTCCCAAATGTTTGTCAGCAGCGTTCAGGAAAGTATTTTTAACGTTATCCCAGTCGTTAATAATTTCTGCATAAGTGTTATCTAGTGCAGTTTTAAGAGTGGCGACATATTGCGCTGCGACAGGAGCATGTGCTAGTTTAGCACATGTTTTCGTGCGATGGTCTGGCTAGATTTTTTGATAGCTGCGAGCTTAATGCTGATTGTGCCCACAAGGAGATGATGATCACTGCTGATGTCTGCACCTCTTTTGTTTCGCACGTCCAAAAAATATCCCCTCTACTTTTTACTGATGTATTCAGTTACGTGATCTGGGGACACCCATGAACCATACATAATGTTCTGTGTGGAAACAATGTACCACGACCAAGTTAAATTTAGCGCACATCTCCATAAAAACTTCTCCATTCCTGTTCATGGAACCCACACAGTGTGTAGCTGATGGGCAGCTTCGAGGTTGGTGTTTGAAGAGCTAAATTGTGCATTAAAGTCCCCCATCAGAATCATGATGCGCCGTGATAGTCCTATCTAGTTGACTGTAAAACTCTTCTTTGACGCTAACTTCAGATAATTTTGTGGGTGCGTAGCACTGTATGTAAGTGAGCTTTCGGGCTTTGGTTCGGAATCTAGAATTCCGACTCCGCTGGACCTTGGTTCAGATGTTTGCTTTCCTGAGTATAAGAAAGTAAGTCCATTTGAGGTTTTAATTTCGCCAGATTCGGGATATCGGATTTCTCTCAACCCTAACATTAGCAGGTTGTAATTCAAGAATTCATTACACAGTTGATTAAGCCTGGAAGGTTCAGTGAGCGTCCGTACATTCTATGCTCCAATTCTTATCAATCGATCCGTTTTCAATATATTTTAAGTGGTTTCAGTAATCATTTGTAGTTTAGGCTGTACCGGTGATTAGCCGATAGCATCCGAGTCTGGTATGGGGATTTCCGATTGCATCCTCCAGACAGGCTTTTTTATCACAACAATGTGTGAAATTAAGTTTTTGATGACATCACAAGGATCATACTCGGTATTTGCAGGAACTCAAAAGTCCCACCGAGACTCTCCCTTTGTATATTCCCCCCTTACTATTACTAATACCAATATTTAAAACTGAAGCACTTAATGCTGAACTCAATTCGGTTACAATAAACGATTTAAAAACATACATTTTTGTAAAACGTCAATTTGAATAAACGAACTAATTTTGCCATTGTTGGAACCTCATTTCTAACAATATTATAGTTTTGCAATCCTAAAAATTTAAAATCTTGTAGTTTTGCAATCCTAAAAATTTAAAATCTTGTATGTTTATAGTATATTAATAAGAATCAGTAAATATCGGTTCGTCTTATTAAATACTAGTAATCAAAATCGATTTACAGTCAATCAGTTTTCTATGTGTTCGAATTGATGCCAAGAGACCCTGAAGGAGACTTTGCATGTCCGAAATGCTGCTTGAACGCTATAAGAGAAACCCATTTTTTTACCTAATCATTACTTGCAATAACAAACCCGAAGCGTAAGAGATCGTATGTGAAACCCGACTAACCAGCCGAATCGACACCAAAGCCAAATATCCATGGCTAGTCAAACAGCGTTCCAAGGAGACATTTGTATTGTGGTTAGGTGAAATCATGGACTGATATTGCCCATTTCCAATACCAAATAAATCTTCAATTTTACAAACGGAATACCAAAATCGATATACCCCCATATTTTTTGATGGTCCATCCTACTAAGTGAATGATTGTGACCTAGGAAATGAAAATTTTCTCAAACATTCTCTCTTGATCTGTTGTATTTAAAATTGGTCTAACCAAACAAATGCAGAACAAATTGTCTGACCATCCGAAGATTAAAACAATTAAAGGGCGATAAGTCCTAAATGAAGAGACCTTATCTCAAATTTGACACAAATATTCCCTGCAAAATCGATCTAATAAAAAATGTAGAAGAAAATGTTTATTCTAGATTTGTTTGTCCTTCTAGCTGTCGAAGTTCTAGGGGGATGAAATTTTCTCAAAACAATACTTGTTAATCAGAAATAGGTAACATATGTGTCCAAACATTAACAAACTACATTAAAAAGGTTTGGATTAAAATATACGAACTATTTTTTATCCAAAAAACATTTTAATGCAAAAATCCAGATAGGAGCAGTCGGATTTGTCAATTTCGATTTCAGTCAAATTTACCACCCACCATCAAAAAACATTCCGTTTGTAACATATGGAAATATTCCACGCAGAGTATATAAGTATATTCTGGGTCCTTATGACGGTCGACCTATTTTCGTCCCCATATAAGTTTGGCAAACCGTCTGTCTGTCTGTTGAAAACGCGATAGGGCCCAAACGAAAGCAGCAAGGTTCATCCGTATAAACGTCTGTTAGTCCCGGTCCACACTGTGAAACATTTGCTGCAAAACTTTTTTAAATTCTCTTTTGAAACTGCATTCTTGTCCAAACAGTGAAGTTTTTGCTTTTCAGTTTTTGACATTTCTGTACAGAACGAATAAATGTGGATGACATACTCAACAAAAACTTCATGTACATGAAACACAGTACCTTTTTCCATTCCCTTTTCCCCTTTCATCGACAAACTCAAATGTTTTGCAGCAAAAGTTTCACAGTATGGATGAGGACTTAATAAACTTTCTTTGGTATTAAAAATGTGCACTATCGATTTAAGATTTAACCTAGCCACCATACAAATGTTCCACGGAATACTGTTTGATCAGTCATAAATATGTTGATTATGCGGCAATCTTGCTAAGATGATGCACAAATTATTTTCAAGTACTACAAAATTATGCCGAAAATCCTCATTCCCATAAAGTTCCCCTTAGAAAATTACTTGAACATTCATAATTGTCTTATAATAATTAATATCGTGATGAATTTGGACATGAACAAATTTTATATAAACTTATGCCAACTTTTGTGAGGAACGCTCAATAATTTACATTAGCCTCCATATAACCCCTATATCATAAAATTATTTTATTGCTGGTGGGTATACAAGATTTTTCACAACCGAATGATAAAGAAATGTCCTTTTAACTAACATTTCTTTCAGTAGTTCAAAGGTCAGTTATTCAAAAACCGACACTTTTAAAATTGTTTTTATATATAAGTTGATGTGCAACACTTTTTTCATTTTAGAAGTTATTACTAAATATATTTTATTTTAATAAAATTAAGATATAGTCTTCATTTTCCCTTAAAATTATTATTTCATAACACTATCAAACATTTGTATTACAAAGGATGTATGTATAATTTATATTAATTTAAAAACCATCAACGTGTTTAGGTTAACGAGGGTAAATGTATTAAAATATTTACCTGTTTTTTAAATTAATCAACAAATTAAGAAACATTGCTGGCAACGTGCTAGGAAATGACTACATTTCCATTGACATAGGTTAATGTGGTGTGTTGTTATTTTAGCTTAACTTAACCACATTGTGTCTTATCAATAACAAATTTTAATTTATCATTTTAAGTAGTTACATTTACGAAAATCCCATCAAATTTTTGCTTACCTGCAAAGACACAAAAGAGATAAAATTTTAAATATTATATATTAAAATTACCATAATCATATCAAAAGAATACAGTATATGTATAAACTAAAAACCAAACTTAACAACTATTTTTTTTCCTAATCCCATTTAGATGATTTTAAACACGAAATTTGTGAATTAAACTACTCACATTCAAACTCATACATTTGTGTTGTAGTTTTATGAAAATTTGTGTTAAAATTTTCTTTAGTGTTTTTTGTTCTTTATCTTTTTGGTTAGTTTTCCGGATAATACTGGCAAAAAAAAAAAAGACACAAAACAAACTTAAACAAATGTACAATAGTGATAGAATATATTGCAAGTTATTAATAATCTGACACACGTCAACCCGACAAAAACTTTAAGCCAACTCAGCAAAATGTTTGTATGATTGTTTGTTTTTCTTTCTTCCTTCTTTTTTTTTGTTTTTTTGCTCAAACACAAACAAAGAGTTACAAAATTCATAAGAATTTTCAAGCTGGTCAGTTAGAGTAGAGAATAATAACGTGGAGATATTGAGGAAAAGGGAAATTCTATTTTGCTAAAATCTTTTATAAGTACGGTATGCTAGTTAAACGATAATTGAAACAAATGGATTATAGAAAATTCTTAAATCGTCTTAAGAAACTTTTGTTTGTTTTTTCTAAATAATTTTGTATAATTATTGATATTTTTGGTTTTGGTACAGATTAGGCCAATAGGGATATTTAGATTTAATACTCTTAAATTTTAAAATTATAAAAGGTTTGGGACTAAAAATCGTTTCTTAGATAATCAAGTAAGAGTACTATATTCGGCTGTGCCGAACCTCAGATACCCTTCACCAAAATATACTTTAAGATAAATATTAAAACCAATATTTTGTGAATTTTTTTTTAGAAAAATTTAGTTTCAAATAAAACTTTTGTATGTCCAATTTCATCACGATATTATTTATTATGTTAATTACTATAAGACAGTTATGAATGTTCAAGTAATTTCCTGAAGGGGGTTGGGACAAATATTGCCCGATTTTTGCCATACTTTACAGTATTATTTCAGAGTACTTACAACTAATTTGTGCAACAGATTATGAGGATTGCCGCATAGTCAATATATTTATGACTGCGCAAGCAGTATTCCGGGGCAACATTTGTATGGAGGCTAGGTGGACCGATATTGTAAATTTTTAACATGAAACAAACCTTATCAAAAGAGAGTATTTGTTTATAAATAATCAGACAGCTAGCTCATTTCGTTTGCGCCCTATCGTGTTTTCAGCAGACAGACAGACGGACGGACATGGTTAGATAGTCTTAGAATTTCTAAGTGACCCAGAATATATATTGTTACGTTTTCACCTTTTGAAAATGTTGGTTTATTTCCTTTAAATAAACCGGATATTTTTGATCGCAAATAAATACCAGTTTAAGTAGTTTAAAATTGTAACAACTCTTTATGCACACACACTTTATAATGTACACACTTAAAGGTTCAAGACAGTTGATGTTAACTCTAACAGCGCCTATTATCAACTCACTTACGAGTGCAACCTCTGCTACTATTTATACACGCTCCATCTTTCGTGAATCTTCTACAATGATCTTAACGGACAAACTAGTATGTTCGAGTTCTAGAGCTTTTGATGTCAATGTTAGCAGCTTAAACATTTAGTGTTGCCGCATGCTATCAACATTGTTGATAAGTAGAAGCTTATACTGATGGATGTGTTTATAAACATGATGAATGCTGCAAGCAGTCGTTACAGACCGTTAAATTCAAATCTCTATTGCAAATTCGTAACAATATACTTTTGTTGGTCTGCGATACATATTTCGATGTATTTCAAACCATTTTTTTATGTTGTGTATATAAATGTAGATAAATATTTGGGAAAAAAATTTGTCGCGAATATTTGCCTCAGCCATTTGTGAGCCGATTTTATCGATTTCTCCTAACAAACTAAGTTGGAGCGGAAATATTGCTGTATCAGTCATGTATTTAATTTATTTAGGGTTTTCGGAAAATTGATTTCAATAGACAGACGAACATCTATAACCAGCCTGTAAACATATATTTTGTAGGGTCACAAAATATGGAAATTACAAATGCAATGACAAATTTATATATAATCTTACCACTCTTGGTGAAGAGTATACAAATCAAACCATAACTTTATTTATAACACTTCTATTTCATTGAGAACTAAGTTTTCTGAAACTTAAGTTTAAGCACGACCTTTGTTTTCCTTATGTATAAACAACAACCCAATTCTCTTGCTTAAATTGGGTACCATTGCCTTCATAAAGAGTCCTTTTTTAAGCAATTTTCCCTACCATATTTAGCATCCACCCATTCCACTAAACAAACCAATACAGAACATAGTATGTTTGTTTATGGCACACAAGACAAAGGATAAAAAGGAGTTAAACAAACTATTCACACAGGTTTCCTACTTTTTTTCTTCTTTGTTTTCTTTAGCTCAAAAGGGTTATTGTTCAGTGTTAACTGATAAACATGAGTATTCTGTTTCATTTCTCATTTTTAGTATAGACCGGAATGAAAAGGTTGTGTTTAATGTAGATGATGTTTGTTAACGAATGCGTTTGTTTGTTTGTTTGCCGGATTGTGCTGGAGTGTATGAATGTTTATGAGTTTTACAAGTAGTGTGTGCTATTATGATAAGCATATAAATGTATAAATAGCTAAAGCCTTTCAAAGAAATGCATGAAAATACACACATTTGTATAAACTGAAAAGCATCAAATGGCAAGTGAAAAAATTGTTTTTGTGCTAAAGAAAATATAGTTTACATTTGGTTATTGTTCAATATTAGCAATAGAAATGAAAAACGTAGAGGTAGCTAGCTATATAATCTATATGTAGGTATTTGTATATTAAAATATGAAATAGGAAAGAGATAAAGATTGTGATGAGTTCAACTGTTTCACAAATAAATGTGTATAAATTTTGATGTAATCTGTTAATTTTATTTACACAGTGTTATATATTATCCCAGTACATCCCAGATCAGCAATGAATCACTTTTTTGTTATTTTTACGCACTTATGAAATTATAAGTATAAGCGAGTAGCCATCATTAAAATTAATCTACTCTGACGTACTCATACTCACAATAACATTGATTAAAGTATATGTATATGTACCATTAAATATGAATCCGACGTCGACATCAACTCATACGAACCCAAATTTGTTTGCTTCATAAATAACCTCAGCATGACTTATAATTTTAGAAAACTACTCATCATACTTACTACTGATTCAACTCATTCTCCTCATGCATGTTTTTTTTGTGTAATTGTACAGAATTCGACAACACACAGCCTCATAATGAGCATTCTAATGTTCGTATTCGAATTATAGAAGAGTCGAAATCAACAACGTAATAAATATTGTTCTGAAATTGTACTTGAATTTAATTTAGAATTCGAATATTCTAGTTTTAAGATCTTTGTAGAAATAGAGCTTTTTAGATGGTAACGCAGTGTATATAAATTGGCCGTGAGAACACCACAAGAGTCTAATTTGAAGCATCGACTGCATTACCAGTGTATACTTGTACATTATAAAGTGTGTGTGTTTATTTCAGCGAATTTATAAACGTGTATAAAAACGCCGAGTGACTATTGTAGAGGATTAATTATGTAAAGGATTCTGGTATCCATAATATGTTTAAGTTAGCATTCACATGATAAATAAAATTGCCAGTATTCTGATGATTTTACTATCTTCCGTAATATTACCCAAATGGTTTATACGCCTTATATAAAATAGATCTTAATTAAAAACAAGTATCAGAGCTATATTCGGATGTGCCGAATCTTTATACTTTAAAATAAAAATAATTTAAAAAAAATTTTAATTATTTTTAGTAAACAAATATTAAAAAAAAGTATATAAATTTTTTTTTATTTTATTAGCGAAAAAGAATTATGGCAAAAAGTTAGTGATGTGAAGAATAAAACCCGTGCACGTTGCTCAAGAACAACTGAGAATATTGATGCTGTAGCCCAAAGTGTTAAAGAAAACCCAGGTTTGTCCATTCCTTGTCGTTCTTTGGAAATGGGCATTCCACAAACGTCATTACACCGTATCTTATGGTCGGAGTTGGATGATATTGATCTGGACAACGTTTACTTTCAACAAGACTGAGTTACGTGCCACACAAGCAACGAAACCATTGCTCCAATTGGCCACCGAGATCTTGTGATTTAACACCTTGCTACTTCTTCCTTTGGGGCCACGTGAAGGATAAAGTCTACGCCAACAGCCCAGTGTCGATTCAAGACCTCAAAGATAGAATTCGTGAGGCTATCGAGGACATAGGGCAGCCATTTTGCGATTTGGTTATGGAAAATTTCATGAAAAGGATATGGTCCTATAAGCGTTGTCGTGGTGGCCATTTTGCTCATGGTGTTTTTCATTATTAACGGCATACCTTCCTCTTTATTATGAAATAAACATCTGATCATTCATATCAAAAAATGAAATTTTTCTTTGTAAACCAAAATAACACATCTTGTTATTTACTTTAGTTACTTTACTTTGAAAGGCCATAAATTAAAAAAGTAGAAAATACGAACGGAATGACAAACATATACAAGGTGGCGCAAAAGTAAACTTCCGATGTTTTTTGGCTGTAATTAAAAAAAAAATGAAAAACTTTCATTCTTCTTGTGGATTATTTTTATTTGGTCTTTTAATTTTTCTTACATCAAGTCGAGAATATGATGTCATGTAAGTGGCCGCCGCTACAGGCGATAGGTCTTCACATTATTGACGGATATTGTCTTTAAGAGCTGCAAGAGTCTGAGGCTTGTTGATATAAACCCGTGACTTCAAAAAGCCTCACAAAAAGA
The DNA here is from genome assembly GCA_942486065.2 of Calliphora vomitoria. Lineage (NCBI taxonomy): Eukaryota > Metazoa > Arthropoda > Insecta > Diptera > Calliphoridae > Calliphora > Calliphora vomitoria. The sequence continues at coordinate 106,172,241 of OW818030.2, read as the reverse complement.
AGTCTGGAGCGGTCAAATCAGGCGATCTTGCTGGCCAGTGCATTGCCAAAACGGGTGATTAGGCGCCCGGAAAATGCATCCTTCAGCATATCGGATGTGGCACGTGCAGTGTGTGCCGTTGCACCGTCGAACCATATGTTTTCCAATCCCAACTCATCAAGTTGCGGCAAAAAGAACTCGTTGATCATTGCTATGTAGCGCTCACCATTCACAGTAACCGTTTGGCCCGCGACGTCTTCGAAGAAAAAAGGTCCGATGACTCCTCCAGCGAAAACAGCACACCATACAGTGACTTTGATTTTCAGTGCCCCAGAAGCTTAAATTTTGCTTATTTACGTACCCGCTAAGATGGAAATGGGCCTCATCACTCATGATTATTTTTGATGAAAAATCATCTTCCTCTTGGTGGTGATTAAGGATGGCTTGAGCGTATGTTAGACGCGATTGGCGGTCAGCAGCTAACAGCTGATGCACCGTCTGGACTTTGTACGGAAACATCTTCAAATCTCGTACCAAAATTCGCTGTAAAGCCCGTCGATTGATACATATGTGCGTGGCACGTCGTCTGGTCGATGTCGACGGCGCTTCCATAACATCCTCGGCTATAGCAGCAATATTCTCTGCAGAACGGCTACTCCGGGGTCTGCCACGCCTGGCAGCATCTCGTGTTGTGCCAGTCTCTTCGAGGCGAGCGGCTAAACGTCGCAGTGTTTCACCACTAGGCGTTGGACGGCCAGGAAATCTACGACGAAATTCACGTTGTGCCAAAGTCACCGACCGATTATTGGTCAAATAAATAGTCAGCAATATTCCGCGTTCTGGAGCAGTGTAGCGTAAAATTGTTTATTAACATGTATTTCGCATGTGTTTACTACACAAATGTCAAAACAGAACTGACATTAGGGGCCAATCGCAAAATTTATAGCATTTTCTGATAGAAGGATTACTTTTGCGCCACCTTGTATATACCCTTGTCACTCATGGTGAAGGGTATAAAAAACTTTGTTTTTATATAGCTTAGTCGAAAAGTAAACCCACTTGACTATAGATTTTTAGAATAACAGAACTTCTTATGGAACAAACCGGAGTAATATGAACGAAAATATAACATTTTGACAACAACAAAATGATTTTAAAATTTCCGTTTTATATTTATACCAGATTGTGTTTTATTAGAAGCCTATAACTCAAAATTAGTTAGATTTTTACAGAATTTTTATACCATCACTTTATTCCAAATCTTTGAATAAAACCATAAAGCAGATTGCCTACAATAAAACTTTCAGGCTCTAATGTGACTGGCCATAGTCCTTGCTATAAAAATATTCACAAGCAAGAAACTTTATTTAGCAGCTACTTAAAGATTAGCAAAGCATATCACAGCAACAATAGATTTATTTTATAAGTATTCCAACATTGAGTATGTATGTTTTCTGAATTCATGCATATGTATGAGTATTTTAATATGTATAAGCATTAGCAACAGTAGTGTTGTATTTAGTAACTAAGTATAGTAGTTTCTAACTGCCGAGAAAAACTGAGCAGCATTTAATGTATAGTTTTATACAAGTTTTAAGACTTTTGGTATACTTCTTTGTTTATTTTTTTTGATTTTGGTTTAGTTGTTGTTATTCTAAAAGTATTTAATACGAATACATTGAAACTATTAAAAAGTTTAACTTATAATTAATTTCTAAAGGTACATAAAGTTGCTAAAACAACATGTTGATTTGATAAGTACTTTTGTATGCGATTAAATATATAAAGGATGTGTTTATGTATACAAAGCAAGTGATGAATAAGAGCAGCACTGTAGTAGGGTCCATTTGTAGAAGATCCTTTTGAATAAGTGAAATCTAGGGATGAACTAAGACAAAGCATTAATTGCTGTATTCAATAAGGCTTCATTCATTATGAGTGACAAGAGTATATACAAGTTTGGCATTCTGTTAGAAATTTCTACATTTTTCATTTGAGACCCCACAAAGTATATATATTCTGGATCGTTAACTTACATACATGATTCGTGTATCGGAAATTCTTCTTGCTATTTAAAATCGAGACAATCGGCCCACAAATGGCAGAGATATAAGGAAAAAACCAGGACAACATTGATTTTTTATTTATATCTGGATTACTGAGTCATCATATATACAATATGGTTATCCAATAATAGATATTTCAAAGAACTTAGCAACGGCGTACATAAGGGCAAAGCAAGTCGGACCTACATTAGGTAAAAACCGGTAAAAATATTTTTACCCTGAATTTTTTTTCACCAACAAAATTTTTTGTTGGTAACAGAGGTGGTAGAAGTTTTATCGGATGAACATGAAAGCGATTTTGGAATGTCAAAGACGTCTTTTCCATGACAGCGATTTGTCGGTTACAGAGATGGTAGAAGTTGTATCGGATGAATATGACAGCGATTTTGGAGTGTTAATGAAGCCTTTTCCACAAGATGCTTTTCCACAAGTGACTTAATAAGAGATATTGACCTTTCAAAAGAGAGATTTGAGCTGCTAGCATCTAGACTCAAAGAAATAAATCTTTTAACTCAAGGTACGAAAGGCTAATTTTATTTGTAGCTCAGTATTTTTAATGACATTGATGGCATTTTAACGAAGATCGGATTTTCAAGCTTTAAAGCTGATGAATGAAGATATTTTATGGACAGCTCAAAGCAATGTTTCCAATGAGTTTTACTGGATATTGGTATTAATCATGCAACTGTGCCTATTGCTCATACTGTGAAATTAAGGAGGAGTATAAAAACATAGAAGGGATCACCAATCGGCTATATGTGTCGATTTAAAAATGCTTAATTTCTTATTAGGTCTTAAAAGTGGGTACATTAAATTTCCATGTTCTATCTGTTTGTAGGTCAGCATAGCAAAATATTACCATTGCAGCAAGAAAGACTGACACACATGAATATCAGGAAAACAAAATGTTATAACCCGCCTTTGGTTCCCAGTAGTAAGATAATTTTGCTTCTATAACTCATCGAATTGGAACCTATGAAGCATGCATTAGAGGCATTATATAAAACTGGTCCATCTTCTGCCTTTCTTTCAAGAAAGTTTCCAGGTTTGAGCACAAAAAGTCTAAACGTTGGTATATTTGATGGCCCACACATAAGACTTTTAATGAATGACACAGATTTCATACATTCAATGAATGATTTAGAAGCAACGCACAGTGTGGTAGATCGCAAATATAACTGGACAAAACTAATAAATCGCGTTGGGTTTATTTCTCACTTATGAACTAAATAAAAAACGAGTTCAAATATATAAAGGATTATAAAAGTCAACTTTGTTTTTTGCGATGTATTTTGGAAGTTTTTACCAATTCTTCAAAAATTTTCTTTCTGTAAATGTTGGAGGTCATAATGAACAAGTGAAAAAAAATGTATGGCGGTCGTAAAAATGTGCAAGATGTTTTTGATTTACCTTAAAGAGCACACTTGAAAGATTAACCCAAATATGGCTTTACACCAGAACTATCCGAAAATATTAAAATTTTAGCACTTTCTTTATTTTTGGAGGTCATACTGGAACAGTGAAATAAAATGTATGGCGGTAGCAAAAATGCGCAAAATGTTTTTGATTACCTTAAAGTGAACACTTGAAAGATTATCGGCTTTAACTCTACTTGAAAAAAGGAAATATTTAATTTTTTTCACTTTCTGAAGTTCTCACAAAAAATATATTTTTTTAATACTTACAATAGAAATAATTAAATGAGAATTATTATATATTTTCTGGAGATAATTCATAATAATAATAAAAAAAAATATGACAATAAAATCACCATAGCCATTATAATTGTATATTAAAGTCACACAAAAAATACACTTCTCTTTGGAATCTAAATGTACTTGCTGACAACAACTGAATTCACAGCTTACTTTTTCCTAATCAGAGCTAAAAACAAAAAAACAAAACATGAATTACAGTTACCAATATATGTCCGACATTTTTTTTTTTAAATTTGTCCTGCTAGATTTGTGATTTACCACAGTGTGCAACAGCTGGAAAATATTTTGTTTCTGTTAGGAAAAATTTCTTATAAAATCAGAAGGCTGAAAATCAAGAGGAATTAGTTATAGACCTTTTAGTCATCTAGACAAGTTTCCTAAAAAATTTGGATCATATGGTGAAGACCAAGGAGGACGTTTCCCAAAAGATTTTAAAGTAGTGGAAGATAGATACCAAGGTATAAACATATGATGTCAAATTACTGCTGGAGTGTCACTTAAGTGTCCCTAATTAATCTAGAGTGTAGTCACTTTAAAAATTTTGAGAGTAATTCGTACAAACTGGTTTTATTCAAATTGTATTGATATAATTCTCATAGAGTTTATTTATATGTTTGCTTAAGTATTCTGATGTCCCATGTAACATACCCTGAAGTCAATAGTCACGTCAGTGTCTCTTAGTAACCTATAGAGAAGTCACTTTAATCGTTTGCACTTTAGAAAGTAGTTATTTTACGCACCATAAGCAATTTATTGCAGAGTTGTCGAAAGAAAGGAAGAATATTGGACTGCCTATGATATGTCTTTTTAGCTGACTCTTTGAGGTTAATTAGCACACGTACATATTAAAATAACTAGTTATGTGAATGCAATACATTGGCTACTTTGGACTATCTTTTATTATCACAATTTACAAAAAAAAACATTTTTTTTAGTTTTAATCACTAGTAATGAAATTTTGAACCTTTTTCGAAAACCCTTCCATTAAAGTTTTTATAGAGCTTTCTGTCCCTTTGCTCGAACAGATAGTTCATCTACATTTAAAATCTACTACACTTTTGGACACTTTTTTTGTGCTCTTCAATTCTCTTTTAACAAGAGCCCAATATCTCTCCATTGGACTGAGCTCCGGTTTGTTTGGAGGATTTGCCTCTCTTGGTACAAATACTATATTATTGTTCTTGTACCAATCAAGGGGTTGTTTACCATAGTGACAGGATGACAAGTCAGGACAAAAATAAGTGGACACATTATGAAGTCTTATGAATGGAAGAAACCTTTTTGTAAACATTCCTTAATGTAAATTTCGGTATTTATAGAGCTCGTTGTAACAAATGATTAGCTTTTTTTGCCGCAACTGCATATTGCTTGCCATACCAAGAACGTTTTGGGAAATATTGTTTGCTTTTGGGTCCTAAACTTTTCTTCAACATTCCCTCGAGCATCAGCATAATAAAGTTTTTGACCAGGAAATTGCGAAAAATCTGCCAGAACATACGTTTCGTCATCCATTATGCAGCAAGAATATTTTTATATAAAACTTGACATCAATTTCGGTGCTCTGTTTTTGCCTCTAAATTTTTAGCAGCATTCCTGTCAGGAACTTTTTGAGCCTTGTATGTTTTTAAACCTACATTGGCTTTAACTTTTCGTATCAAATAGTCCGAGCACTGAGCTAACCGGGCTGATTTCCTACCGGATGTGTTGGGAGCACTTTTGAAAATGCTTTCTATATTTTTGGCTTTAGAAACATCATGTGAACCATTCCTTCTTCATGAACCAGGTTTTCTATCAACGGACAAGTTCTCCCGGTACTGTTTAATAACATTGGGAATAGTTTGACGCACTTTTTTCCGGTCACTCATTTTAATCGGATATACAACAAATGAACATAAGTGACATTAAACATAAAAAAAAAATCAATTAAAAGTTTTAATGAAAAACGTGTGTTAAGAATTTTACGATCTCACTCCTTACTTAAAGTCAGTTTTAGTTTTTGCGGGACCAAAGTTATCGTAGACCTGCGAAATTCATTCCAAATAGTTAGTTAAGGAACAAAAATCTTTAATTAATGTTAAGCTTTCAAAAATCTCTTTTAAACATTCCCTCCCTAATCAGTTATCCAACATAATATAAAGATGGCAAACAAAGATAAAACTTCTAAAATGCAAATTTATTTTATCAACACTTTATAAACATTTTATAGCAAATATATATATATACGGGAGTATTGAAATTTTATTATCACTCTTTATATCCGGCTACTATCAAAAAGCCCACTTTTACTACATCTCCCAACAAAAAGTACATTTTAAAGACTATAACTTTTTTTTATATGCCATTGACAATGTCAAGCGTAGCAACGATAAATCACTGGTATTTCCAACATTTTAAATGCCATAAAAAATTAGACAACTGTCTCAGTAATACCAAATGAAATCTAGCAAAGAATAGAGACAAATAACAGTAAACAAAAACATTTAAATGAAAAACATAAAAGTATTTTAAAAATAAAGCAAAAGCTTAAAATTTTCCTATCACTTTTACAATGTACTAAATCATGAAATCTCTATGTAAAAAGTAAATAAAATGAAATCAAAGAAAGGAAAAAAAAAATAAGCTTATAAAAAAGACAAAGCTGCTAACAAAACATAAATAAAGGCGTTGTACAACACATAGATACAAATAAAATGAGGAGAAGGAACAAAATTGTTACCCAGCAGTTTAAAATTTAAGAAATTGGTAGAAATATAATAGGTCTTATGAAAAATAAAGGCCCCGTAAGTAGATTGACCCGTAACTAGGAGCTAGAAAAGGACTAGCTCCTAGCACTGCTGGGTTTGTACTCACCCACATAACTGTGTTTGGTATTTATAGCATATTACATTCAAACCAACGTTAGCAGTGACTAACAGCAGCAACAAGCTTAAAAACACAATAATACTCGTATGTCTGAACAGATAGCAAAAGCAGTAATAACAACATCAACAACAACAGCAATCAGTATAATACATATTTACTAGGACAAGATATACATATGTACAAGCAAGTACCCAGTTGGAAATTGCGTCTTATCGATATTGACAAAGTGATTCTTTATGTAATACCCATCTCAGTACTTTCTGTGTCACAATAATGTAAGGTGTCTTTATTAATTTTACAGCTTTTCGTTATGACAGATTTTTTTAAAAGCTTAAACTGATTTGTTTTAATAAATTTCCAACTAGGTTTTCAAATCTGCATTCTTGGCTGGCAATTGTGAAATGTTTCTTTGATTTATGTCACCAACATAGAGAATAAAAACACAACTATATCCATAACATTTTGCTGTACGCTACTCTAAGCTGTATTTTAAAATGTCTGATAATTAAGAAGATTTTATTATTTAATTCTTAGAAACAGCAGTTACATGTTATTGAAATTTTATTAATCAGCTTACTCAGAATCTACTAGCAATGTCATATCTTTTGTCGGTTTTATGGGTGTTACAAAAAGTATGATGTGTCTGAAGACGTTGCCACTTCCGAATACTGTTTTCTTTATTTCACAACATTACCCATTTCTAAATTCACAGAGTTGTGTCAGCATTCTGGGTTACTAAAGGTGCCACTAATTTAAAGGTGGTACTAAATAAAGACTGCAGCTTTGATTTCACCTACTAGGATTAAACATAAAGCTTAGGTTAGGTTAGGTTCCATGGGCAGCCGCTCCTCAAGCAGCTCACTTGGGTCCATTCAGATCTGATCCCATTGTGATACCCAAGGGGTAGTCATCAGGGTATTTATAGTACTTCCGTTGACTTTAAATAAAACCAACCCGATTCCCGGATGAAGGAATAGATTCGTCTCAGGTTCATCCTTGATAGCTCGTCCAAACATGATAGGAAAGGAAATCCAAGGATGCGTTCCCTCAGGTTTGTCAGAGCCGGACATTGGCAGAAAAGGTTATACACAGTCTTATCCTCTTTTTCGTTATGGCATCTTCTACAGTAATCATTGTACCTTAAGCTCATTCTTCTAGCATGTGTCCCGATTAAACAGTGTCCTGTAATAAAGGAGACAATTAGAATTATTTGCTCATGACTGTAATCTATAAGTAGACTCGTCCTGCTGGCATCATATACGGGTCAAGTTGACCTCGCTGTAGCACAGGAAGATTCATTAGTCCACCTGTTTTTAGCAGTTTAATATAGTTTCTGCTGAACAGCCATCTTGCATTTAACAAGGGAAATACCAGAAAAGGGGTCTATCGCCTCCCCACTCATCATCGCACCCATTTTGGCCAAATAATCTGCTATACAATTACCCTGATTTCCATTGTGTCCAGGGAACCATATAAGCGTTATCCTAGAATGTCTCCCTATCTCATTTAGGGATATCCGGCATTCCTCGGTTAACCTAGATGTCGTAAAGACACCCGCTATTCCGTTTACGTCAGCCTTGCTGTCAGTAAATATACATATATCACCAGATATTCGATAATACCTCAGCCAGTTGGATGCACGATTAATGGCAGTAATATCCGCCTGAAGAACAGTACAGAAGTTAGGTAGCATAACATAGGATTTTATCCCAAAGTTTTCAATATAGAAACCTCCACCAACCCTATTACCCCTGTTAGAGCCATCAGTGTATATCCGTATGACATCAGTAGGGGGGATGAGTCCGTGTTGCTATAAATCCCTATTCGGGATCATAATATGGAAATGCCTATCGAAAAAAGGTTTTGCGTTGCAGTAATCGACATTACTATGTATGTGCTTATAGTAATTTAGTATCCTAGAGTGTCCAAGGTCCTTACCAGACCACGAACAACCAGCATTTAGTCTCACAGCAGAGTTGAGAGTCATTTGTATTACCATCAAATCCACTGGTAACCAATTTAGAATAATAAAAAGTGCCTTAGAGGTAGTAGACTTTTTAGCGCCTGTAATCAGTATCGCGATAGTCCTTAGAACTCCTTCAACGGCCTTCCGGTGAGTAGCATTATCCAAAGCCTGCCACCACACCAATACTCCATAGAACAAGATGGGTTTAACGACTGCTTTGAAGATCCAATTGATACCTTTCGGGATAATACCCCAGTTACTACCAATTGCCTTTTTGCAGGAGTAGATGGCCACATAGGCCTTATTAATCCTGTTTTGATGTTCAAATTCCAGGACAATCTCTTATCTAGAATGATGCCAAGATACTTTGCATTGTCCCTGATCTCAAGACTGATTCCATTCAGTCTAGGTAGTCTAAAGTTATCGATCTTATATATTCACTAGGAAGAGAACCCATTAAAGAACTGTGATTGAAGCATTATTTCGACTAAATAAAGAACTATGGCTGATGCTTCAATTTGGCTTGAGAAAGAACTAAGTTTAAAGCTTTATTTGGACTAAGTAGAGAACTACGATCAAAGATTTAATTGGACCTAACAAAGAACAACGATTGAAACATTAATTGTACTAAATAAAGAGCTATTCTTGTTGCTCTAATTAGACGAAATAAAGAACTTCGATTAAGGTTTTAATTGAAACCAAAAAAACAAAACCAAATAATGAACTACAATTGAAGAACTAAATGGGCTAAATAAAAACATCGATTGAAGCTTACATACAGTACTACGATTGAGCCTTTAATTAGCCAAATAAAGAACAACGATGGATGCTTGAATTGGACTAAACAAAGAATTACGTTTGAAGCTTTAATTGGACTAAGAAAAGAACAGCGATCGAATCTTTAATTAAACAAAATAAAAACAATTATTATTAAAGCTAATTACCTATCACACTTGTTGAATATTTGCTTTAACGCAGATTCGTCTATTCTCAATTATAGAGGCTGGAGGGACTTTTAATTTGTATGATCATTAGTACATGAAATGTCAAAGAATGAAGCTAATGGAAATGGCTTTAAATGGTACCCTGATGTAAGAGGAATGTTTTGATCTTACCTAGAATGGGGTCCTGTAATTCGACAATTTAATCAACAAAAAAGAGTGATACTTTTATTAACTACTTTTTACTAATAGCTGCTTAAAGAGTTGAGTAAGTATTAATTTCTGAATGTTTATTTGTTTTTCCTACTTCAGAAGCATAAACATTAGCAAAATGCTGTCTGTAAATAATAAATTATTCGGTTCCTATCATCCAAATATCAGTTTTTGCCAACATACTTCCACCATTTGTTTTTGTGGGTGTAGTATATCTCTTTCTGTTTAAGTATAGACTACAACTGTCTATGTGTCATTTCAGATTTTGGGGTTTTTGTGGTTCCCTATTTCTCAACAATACATTAGTATACAACAGAACAACAACATTTCGCTCCATTGGAGTAGATTTTTGTAATACTGTCTTTTTTGTTCTGTACGTTATTTAAAATTGTATATAACGACCATTATTGTTTTAGATTTTACGACTATTGTTCTGCTTTTGTTGCCAGTGCTTGAGCTAATGTTAACTCATGTTAAAAATTATTGTTTTATTTTGGTTTTTAGCAAAAAAAAAAAAAAAAAAAGAGGAAAAATAAATTTGTTTTCACATAAATTTTTGTTTTACTGTTGTATAGGGTTTTTCTTTCTTCTCTTTTTTTATTTGGGTAGTTTAAGTTCAAGTTAGAATTAAGTACATACTTGTGTTTTAACATTGACACATTTTGTTTTTTTTTTCTTATTTTGGTTACCACAAGTTTTTTCATCTCATTTGAAATGTTTTACTGGTTCTTTTCCGTTTATATACACAATATTTCTGAAGTTTCTTTTGTTGTGATTTACTTGTTTAAAAACATTAAATTCCCTTCATGGATCATTCTTCATGTCATGTTCATTTCATTTGTTTATACCAAGAAAATATCCTTTAAGTTCTTATTTTTTTTGGGGGGGAATGGTAGGAGGTTTTTATATCCAGTGTAAATTTGTATGTTTATTTGTTGGTATGACAATGGGTCATTAAATTTCAAATATACCATGATGTTACAGTGTTATTGTAAATAACATTTATTGATCCATATATTCCGGCCATAGTAGTTTTCTAACCACATTTTGTGTAAAATAAAACCTAAAATGTAAAACGTGCCTAAATTGTTTAAAAAAAAAAATTTAAGATGTTGGGTGGTCTTTTTGAAAAAGGAAGTGGTAAAATGGTTTATCAGGTAATTTTATTACTAAAAACACTTGAATTTTTCTTGATTACAATTTTATAACATACCAATTTTAAAGGAAAGGTTTCATTAGAAAACGAAAAAAAAACATATTTGTGTTTAATATAAAAAACAAATTTTGTCATTTAAATGTAATGCTAACTGGCAAAAATTGTATAAAATTCATCATAACCTTCTTCATAATTAAGCCTATTTGGGAGAAGAAGGTTGCCTTGTATGTGTATGGCATATTAAATATAAATGCTTTCCAAAAACTACTTTGAAAAATGTTTGATTTAAAAAAATGTATCGTTGCAAAAATATTGCTTGAATTGAACTTCATAAAGGATTATGAATTAAATTGGAGTACATAAAGGGCTACGATAGAAGCTCAAAATAAACTACGTAAAGGAGTAGGATTGAATTGGTTTTAACTGGAATATACAGAGGAGTATGATTGAAACTTGAATTGGACTTCATAAAGTATTACCTCTGAAGGACTTGATAAAGAACTACGATTGCAACTAAAAATGGGATTAGTAAAAAACTTTGAGTGCATGTTGATAACTACTACACAAAGAACTACGATTTAAGCTTGAATTGGACTTAATAATGAACTACGGTTGAAGATTGAATTGGACTACATACAGAAACATGATTGAGGCTTTTTTAAAAACACATAAAGGACTGCGATTGGTGTTTGAATTATACTGCAAAAGAGACTTCGCTTGAAGCTTGGAATACATGGAGGTTTACGATTGAAACTTGTATTGGACTATTTAAAGGACTACGATTGAAGCTCGAATTAAAGACCGTAAACGACTACGATTGAAGCTAGAATTGAACATCATATAGGACTACAATTCAAGCTTGAATTGGACTACATAAAGGACTACGATTGAAGCTTCAATTGGACTACGTAAAGGACTACGATTAAAGCTTGAATTAAACTTTATTAAGGACAACGATTGAAGCTTGAATTGAAGACCGTGACGGACCACGATTGAATCTTGAATTGGACTACATAAAGGAATATGATTGAAACTTGAATTAAAGACCATAAAGGACTACGATTGAGTCTTGAATTGGACCACATAAAGGACTCGATTGGAGCTTGAATTGAAGACCGTGAATGACTACGATAGAATCTTGAATTGGACTATATAAAGGACTACGATTGAAGCTTGAATCGAAGTACACAAAGGACTATGATTGAAGCTAGAATTTAAACTCAAAAAGGACTACGATTGAAGCTAGAATTGAACATCATATAGGACTACTATTGAAGCTTGAAGTGGACCACATAAAGGACTACGATTGAAGTTTGAATTGAAGACCGTAAATGACTACAATTGAAGCTTGAATCAAAGACCGTAAAGGACTACGATTGAAGCTATAATTAGACTACATAAAGGACTACGATTGAAGCTTGAGTTGAAGACCGTAAAGGACTACGATTGAATTTTGAATTGGACTACGTAAAGGATTACGATTGGAGCTTGAATTGAAGACCGTAAAACATGAATTGGACTACATAAAGGATTACGATTGAAGCTAGAATTGAACTGCATAAAAGACTACGATTGAAGCTAGAATTGAACTGAATAAAGGACTACGATTGAAGCTTGAATAAAACTTCATTAAGGACAATAATTGAAGCTTGAATTGAAGTACACAATTGACTACGATTAAAGCTAGAATTAAAACTCAAAAAGGATTATGATTGAAGCTAGAATTGAACTGAATAAAGGACTACGATTGAAGCTTGAATAAAACTTCATTAAGGACAACAATTGACGCTTGAATTGAAGTACACAATTGACTAGGATTGAAGATAGAACTAAAACTCAAAAAGGATTACGATTGAAGCTAGAATTGAACATCATGTTGGACTACGATTAAAGCTCGAATTAAAAATCATAAAGGACTACGATTGAAGCTTGAATTGGATTACATAAAGGACTACTATTGAAGTTTGAATTGAAGAATTGAAGAACATAAAGGATTGAAGCTTGAATTAAACTTCATTAAGGACAACAATTGAAGCTTGAATTGAAGTACTCAAAGGACAACGATTGAAGCTAGAATTCAAACTCATAAAGGACTACGATTGAAGCTTGAATTGTAGACAGTGAAGGACTACGATTGAATCTTGAATTGGACTACATAAAGGACTACGATTGAAGCTTGAATTGAAGTACACAAAGGACTATGATTGAAGCTAGAATTTAAACTCAAAAAGAACTACGATTGAAGCTAGAATTGAACATCATATAGGACTACTATTGAAGCTTGAAGTGGACCACATAAAGGACTACGATTGAAGTTTGAATTGAAGACCGTAAATGACTACAATTGAAGCTTGAATCAAAGACCGTAAAGGACTACGATTGAAGCTATAATTGGACTACATAAAGGACTACGATTGAAGCTTGAGTTGAAGACCGTAAAGGACTACGATTGAGCCTGGAATTGAACTACATAAAGGACTATGATTGAAGCTTGAATTAAACTATATTAAGGACCGCGATTGAAGCTTGAAATAGACTTCAAAAAGGACTATGATTCAAGCCTGAGTTTAACTTCTTAAAAGATTCTTAAAGCATGTATTTACCTTCTTACAGGACTTGGATTTAAGCTTGGATTGGACTACACAAAGAACTATGATTGTAACATGAATTCAACTTCACAAAAGACTGCGATTTAAGTTTGAACTGGACTGCAGAAAAGACTACGATGTAGCTCGAATTGAACCTCATAAAGGACTATGGTTGAAACTTGAATTCAACAATAGAAAGGAATCTTATTGAAGCTTGAATTGAACTTCATAAGAGCCTACTATTTAAGCTTTAATTAAACAACATAAAATACTACTATGAAAGCATAAATTAAAGTATATAAAGGACTACGATTGAAGTATGTATTAAGGTATATGAAGGACTATGATTCAAGCTGAAATTGGGCTTGCTAAAGAACAAAGTCTGAATATAGAATTGGGCAACATAAAGATCTACGATTACATATTGAATTAGAATATACAGTGCACCAGGATTGAAGCTAGAATTTGTTTTTATAAAAATCTGCGATTGAAACTGGAATTGAATTTATTTAAATACTAGGATTGATGTTATGATTTTGCCTTACACAGATCTACTTTTAACTTGTATTATACTGAAGCTGGAACTTGACAAAAATAACTTCAATTGAGACTAATATATGTCCAAATTATAGATTAATGTAAGTAGTACAAAATTAGTTCAGATATCACTAACGCAAAAGTATGTGAATTTTATAAAAAACATAACTAAATTCAAGATAAAGAAATCACAATAGTAAGTAATACTATATAAATAGGACATATTTTTACAATAATAACAATGAATACAATTTATATGTGTATAAAACAAAAATTAAATATATCAATAAAAATTTCCTAGAATAACGAAAACATATTTAATGTTTATTTACCTAAATAAATTAGCTTAAATCCAAATCAATTTCAGAATATTTATACGTGTATAACTTTTCACACTTCCTCACTACTTCACATTTTATTTGATATGTTTTTTATTTTGTTTCTTTTGAAAATCATACCTATTGCCTTTTTTTAGGCTTTAATCAAAGTTAATTTTTGCTAATAAATTAAATAAACAACAATCGAAATTTATTGAGAACTAAGAAAAACGACAAAAAATTCTGACATTTTTTTTTGTTCACACTTGAACTTAAATGAAAATTGACAGTTTCTGTTCGTTAATGCATAAATAAATAAGGGAAAATAAAAAGCGGAAAATAACATTTACCAAAATAAACAAAACTAAAATGTTATTGACATTGTGGAATATTTAGTACACTCGAAAAATATATATGAAGTTAATATGGGCAATCGTCTATATGATTTGAGTTTATTGTGTATGTATTTCATTTAATTTTGTAATGTCAATAAATTGAAGTGCTAAGAATATCCAGAGGCAATAATAAAAACTTATTTGTGTTTCTCATTAAATTTGACCTAAATTTCTTTAATTTTAAGCTGTATTTTGAAAATGTAGAAAACATTTCAAGTGAAATAAATAATAAATAAATATTAATTTATAATATGAACAATTTATCAACATTGATTTCCTTTTTTTTGCTAGTTATTGAGAATTTTTACATTCAAATAAAATAAACACTTGAAAGACTTCGAATACTTCTGTTAAGGCATTTATGAAAATTTGTAAATTATTTTAAACGACAAAGGAATACTAAAACATAAATTTATTGTGGGAAAAAAAATGTTTCGAATAAAAATTATAGAAAAAAATTATTAAAAGAAAGTATTAATGCCCCTAATTTCAACAAATAGATATCTAACAGTGTTTAGTTACCTATGGAGCAAAAATATTTGGTAATTTCTACCCATAGATATTGATTTGAAATTAATGTCAAGTTACCTTTTAGGTAAATTTATCTGCTTGGTATTTTACACCGTAGATATCTATTTGTTGAAATTACGGGTATAAATAATATTTGTTTTGAAAATAAAAGGCCCGATCAACCAACAGTTGGCGCGATTACTAACTATTGGTTGCTTATACAAGGTGGCGCAAAAGTAAACTTCCGATATTTTTTGGCTGTAATTAAAAAAAAAAAAATGAAAAACTTTGATTATTCTTGTGGATTATTTTTATCTGGTCTTTTAATTTTTTTTAAATCAAGTCGAGAATATGATGTCATGCAAATGGCCGCCGCCACAGTTGATTGTCATTTGAGCCCTTTTTATGGCATTTCCATCACGTTGGCCAAAACTTCCGGCGATAGGTCCTCACATACTTGACGGATATTGTCTTTAAGAGCTGCAAGAGTCTGAGACTTATTGACATAAACCCGTGAATTCAAAAAGCCCCACAAAACGAAGTCTGGAGCGGTCAAATCAGGCGATCTTGCTGGCCAGTGCAAATCGCCAAAACGGGAGATTAGGCGCCAGGGAAATGCATCCTGCAGCATATCGGTTGTGGCACGTGCAGTGTGTGCCGTTGCACCGTCCTGTTGGAACCACATGTTTTCCGATCCCAATTCATCAAGTTGCTGCAAAAAGAACTCGTTGATCATTGCTCTGTAGCGCTCACCATTCACAAAAACGTCTTCGATGAAAAAAGGTCCGATGACTCCTCCAGCGAAAACAGCACACCATACAGTGACTTTGAGCGGGTGTAATTGCTCTTCGTGGGTTACACGCGGATTTTCAGTGCCCCAGAAGCGTAAATTTTGCTTATTTACGTACCCGCTAAGATGGAAATGGGCCTCATCACTCATGATTATTTTTGATGAAAAATCATCTTCTTCTTGGTGGTGATTAAGGATTTCTTGAGCGTATGTTAGACGCGATTGGCGGTCAGCAGCTAACAGCTGATGCACCATCTGGACTTTGTACGGAAACATCTTCAAATCTTGTACCAAAATTCGCTGTATAGACCGTCGACTGATACCTATTTGCGTGGAACGTCGTCTGGTCGATGTCGACGGCGCTTCCATGACATCCTCGGCTACAGCAGCAATATTCTCTGCAGAACGGCTACTCCGGGGTCTGCCACGCCTGGCAGCATCTCGTGTTGTGCCAGTCTCTTCGAGGCGAGTGGCTAAACGTCGGAGTGTTTCACCAGTAAGCGTTGGACGGCCAGGATATCTGCGACGAAATTCACGTTGTGCCAAATTCACCGACCGATTATTGGTCAAATAAATAGTCAGCAATATTCCGCGTTCTGGAGCAGTGTAGCGTAACATTGTTTATTAACGTGTATTTCGCATGTGTTTACTACACAAATGTCAAAACAGAACTGACATTAGGGGCCAATCGCAAAATTTATAGCATTTTCTGATAGGAGGATTACTTTTGCGCCACCTTGTACATACATGTGTTTTTGAATACTAATATGCTTGCAAACCAATGCATTTGGAATTGTTAAAAAGTACAAACAATTTTTTGAAAATTTTCAATCAAAATTACTCGACAATCAAAATTTATAACGGGTTGCTGACCACAACGGATTCTGTGGCATATAAAATATATTTTGAGAACTATCCTATCAATTTAACAAGAAAACAAAAAAGTTTTTTCCAAATCATATTTCCTTCATATTTCTGACGGATGATTAAATGCTGTTTAAAAGTTTTTTAACTGTTAAGTCGAACGGAGTATGGAGAAATTTAAAAAAATAGCTTAATTTGCAAAAAGATACAGAAAATGATCTCAATATCTATACTCAGTGCCGGATTTAAATATTCACACAGCAGACAGAATTATTTTTAATCTTCCATATACTTTGAACGAAGGTCACAACTTCCGTACAGTTTTCAGCAAAAATATTTACTTACATATAACTTATTGAAATATATGGAAAAAATAAACATAGGGTGGCACATTTTAGAAAAAAAAATTAGCTAATATTTCGTAGTTCGATTTTAAGTGGACAAAAATATGCACTATTCATATTCGGACGTCATGGGCTGTGTGGTTGGGGTCATTTTCCTGTTGAAAATAGAAATGTTCCCAAGATTTAAGTTTTGAGCGCTTTGTAGTAGGGTTTCTTTTGAAATATTAAGGTACACAGTTGTATCCATTGTAACGTCAATGAAAACTAAATTTCCTACACTAAATGCATGCATACAACCCCACAACATGACCCATCCTCCGCCAAGTTTGATGTCATTACTCATTGTTCACTTGTTTACTACATTGTTCTTTTTCAGGCCTAAGAGATTAGAGACTCTTACTCTACCGTTTGAATGACAAATATTAAACCTACTCTCGTCTGAGAATAGTATTCCGCAATCTTCAGATTTATTTTTGTAAGATTTCTGGGACAGTAACTTTAATAATTTTCATGCACACCGAAGCTTATGGCTAATCTGTTTCATCGGTTTCAACGTTCGAGAGATGGTTTGTGCGATTCAGAAATGGTGATTTTGACATGGCAACCAAAAAAAATTGTTGTAAAACCCAACAATAGTTTAAAAGTAATTTAAAAAAGTTCGCAAATAGCAGGATTTTTCTAAACGCAGGAAAATTGTACCATTCGAATTGAAGCCGAGAAATCTTGAAAGACGAATTTGTATATCTGAAATGCAGCTTGAATGCTATAAAAATAAATTATTTTCACACCGAATCATTACTTGCGATGAATAATTGAACCATAGCGATAACCGAAACGTAAGAGTTCGTATGTGAAGCCCCTCCAACCAGCCGATTCGACACCAAAGCCAAGTATCCATGGGGCTAAGGTAATGCTCTGTACTTAGTAGGACTAAGTGAAATCTAGCCAAACTATCACAAGATACCTGTACCAAATGCAACATATTCGTTTAAAGAGAGCATTGACCGAAAAAGCACTAGAATATGCGGCCAGAAATATCATGCCAACCCTCTACAACATGTTGCAATACCAGTTAAAAACTGTTTAGAAGAAAGTGGTTGGGAAGTTTTGCTCCACCCTCTTTATAGTCCAGACCGTGCCCCGTCCGACTACTACTTGTTTCGATTGATGCAGAACGCGCCATCTGAGATACGCTTCAATTTGGAATAGAGTATCCGATATTGGCATGATTCGTTCTTGGCCTCTTTTGGCTCGAAATTCATTTGTTGCCTTAAATGTTTCAAAATAACAGCTAAAAGTTTCACAAAAATACTTGTTAAGAATCCAAATTCTTTCGTCCATCAAAAATTTATTTTAATTCTCTAACCGGTAGATAGATTTACTTTAGTTGTACAGTAAGGGACAAAATTGTTCACAAAAAGTATGATTAAAGATATATCTAGAAACATTTTTTTGAAGTACCGTTACCTTTTTACTATAAAGAAATTAAACAACTATATCCACGTGTGTGAACATTTTTGACCCTCATATCATTTTCTCAATTTTTAAAAAATATAAAAACAAAAAACAAATTTTTTTTAATAACGTAAGTAAAGTACATTATTTAAAGTTATTTAAATAAAATACTACTCTTTTAAATAATTTATTTAGCCTTTTATAATGGGAAAAGCTAAGACTCCGCTGTTGAATCAAAATGTGGAAAAAGACATAATGGAAGGTGTCCCATATCGCGAAATCGCTAAAAATATAATATATCAATAGGGTTAGTGAATAAAATAAAGAATCAGAATAGTTTAAACTCCACGGCACATAAATATGGTCGTACAAAAAAACTTTCGCTTGCCGATGCTCGAGAAGCTCGTCGATTGATTGTGTTTGGTGAGGCTAAAACATCTTTCGAAGATGTTTAAAGTCCAACGGCCTAGCGATAAGAACAAAACTTAAAAAACCTTATTAAAGCGAACAAAATCGAAAAAAGCGGTTGGCTTTTGCAAAAAAGTACGAGCATTTTACGACAGACGACTGGATGAAGGTAACTTGGTCAGATGAGCCAAAAATCAACCGTATTGGGTCTGATGGACTTGGGTTGATAAAAGAATTGGAGTCCAAGAGCGGAATATTACAAGCACAATGAAATTTGGAGGTGGATCTTTGATGGCTTGGGGCTGTTTTCGTGGAAACGAGTTGGGTGTACTACGCCGAATAACTGGCAGAATGTGTGCCAAAGATTACATTACAATCCTTGACGACTCATACATGCCAAGTTTGGATATATTTGGTTTAGAGCCGGGTCAGGATGACATCTTCATGCAAGGCAACGACTCGAAGTACACTGCCGGAATTACTAAAAAGTGGTTAGAAGAAAATGGGATTAAACTTTTAGATTGGCTTTAAATCCGATTGAACACCTTTGGTCAATATTGAAAAGGAAAATATTGGCTAAAAAGACGCAGCGAAAATCATCAATGAACTTTGGGAGCGTTCTATCGAGGCGTGGGTAAATATTATCCCACAGGTGCTAATAAATCTTGTAAATAGTATGCCAAAACGAATAAAAGCTGTTAAAACTGCAAGGGGGCACACGAAATATTTATAGCCAAAAACGTAAGGATTTTCGTCAAGGGTCATAATTGTTCACAGCTAACATGTGAAACCTTTTTAAATTTAAAAAGTGAATTTAATATTTGTTATTAGTTTTATCTTTTTTTTATTAAAGCATAATGTAAAGATTCAAATCAATTTAAAAAATTTCAATAAAAACAATGAAGAAGAAAAAACAAGCTATTTATATTTAATATTGGCTGATTTGTAAACAATTTTGTCCCTAACTGTATATTTACATTGTCGAAATTGCAATATATTATTGACGATTTGATTTTTATCTGTTAGTTGTTTTGTGAGAGTTCAATCTTAATTTGTTAATGCCATTTGTTTTATTACTTATCGCATATGCAATAATTAAAAATTCTGAAATTATAGTTCACCTTAATTTATACTGTGCAAATGCTTTAACGCTTACTGCCTTAATTTAAAAGAACCAGCGGGAGTATTTTAAAGTACTTTTTAACTGATTCTAAAGTTAATTAGAAAATGACTAGCTTATGTCATCAATGAGTTTATTATATCATGATACATCATCATCAAAAAAAATAGTATTTTTAAATTAGCCGCTTTGAGGTTTAAAATTGTTTATTATTTTAACAAAATTTGTTATGCATTTATTCCCATAATTGCGAGCATTTAGCAGAATTAATTATTTGAGACTAGCGCCTTATTAAATTACTTTAATGCCTTCAGATTTATAGCAAACTAAGTAAGATAATAAACAAATATTTACAAACTCACTGCTATTTTAATATATATTTTTAATTATTTCTACAATATACTTACATTCTTTCATACAATCAGACAAATATTGTCCACTAGACTATGAAAGCAAAATACAATATAACTACATACATATAAATAAAATCCCTTTAGAGATTTTATGCATTTTGAGTTTACAACATCATAAAAACTGTTACAACACCATCATACAACAAGGAAATTAATTGCTTCTATTCTGTTACTAACTTCTACTTTCAAATAAAATCCTGTTAATTGCATTCACAGACTCTATCTAGCAGAAAAATAAAACACCTCAAGTTAAGGGTTCATAAAGCAAAAGATGATGAAAACAACAGAAAAAACTGAAACACTCTGTTAAAACTAACACTTGTTATTTGAGTGTAATTTAATTGAAACAATTTGGAGTGATTGTATAAGTAACTGTGTGCCTGTATGTATAGGTGTGAGTATTTGTGTATATTTGTATGTATATTGCGTGATTACTGATGTTGTATTGTATTTTTTAATTTCCTGCTACTTGTTGTTTTATGCTTTTCGTTTTCCTGTTACTCCTGCTCCTTCTCCTGCTACTGCTACAATTACAATGACTATTTTTTATTGTTGTTTTAGTTTGTTGTAATGCTGGTATGTATTGTATGTTTGTAGCATAATTAAAAAGACTTTTCAGTCATTGCCACTTGTAAGACCTACAGAATACATTACCTATTTTTTCTATAGGATTTTTTTTTTTTGTAATTTTTTATGTCCTTTTCAACTAATACAGTATACATGCTATAAATTTATTTATTTAAACTAATATACATTAGGTTGGCCCTTTTTTACGATTTTTTGTGCTTCTAAGTTGTATAATTGTTCTCTGTCACATAAAAATAAAATGCTGTAAAAGCGTATAACGTTTAGAGGTTGCTCAGTTCATTTGAAATTTCGAATTTCGAAACATTTTGAAATGTTGAAAAAATAGATGCTGATATATTAAACCCATTACAACTTGATACCAAAAATAATCATAAAATTCTATGCCTAAATGAAATCTAAAATTTTACATTTGTGATGTTCCATTCCAAAGCGGACAGCAGTCAGATTTGTCATATATTTGTCAGTTATTATGTATTGCAAATGTTTGTTATTCGAAATTGCTTGAACAGTCTTTTTGACTTCGGGTTAATATAGGTTGTTCAATAGTAATGGTCATGGTTTAATAGAGACACAAATTTTAAATAACAAGCAAATTTCATCCATTTTATATTATTAATATTTTTTAGTGGAGTAGTGACCCCATATATGAAAGGGTTAACATTGTCCTAGATATTTTATATTACGAGCACGTAAAATAGTAACCCAAAGAAATGTTTTTTTTATGAAATAATTTTAACAAATTTGTGAATCGAAATCCAATTCAGTCCCTTACTTTAACTCGTTTAGGGCCTTAAGTTCGTAATAGTAAAAGGTAACTTTTAGTAATAGAAAAAGGCTGCTTTAAAGTTAGTTTTTACAATTGGGAACATAAAGGCAAGCAATTTTCGGATTTCTATTTTTTATGTATTGCAAGAGTTTACCAAATCATAGACTTCTTAACTCAAGAGCCTTTTAGATCCAATAATTTAGGAATACAATGATGTTCTCTTTTCTGGCATAAATGATGTTTTCTTTTCTGGTATAAATAATTATTTTATTCTGGCTTTTATACATTTTATGTTATTTTCTAAAAAAAAAAAATAGTTTGGCAGGGCATGTGTTCTTTTCAAGTAATGTTGACTTAAAAAACCCCGAAAATATGCTACATGTTTCACCCTCAATTTTATCAAAGTGTTAGAAAGGCACCACTTTTTATACAGATTTTCTTGTTATTGTTTTTGAAGTTCAATTGGTTTAATTATAAGGTTGTTCACGGTGCTTATCGAGTTATTTCTACAACAAAAAAATTCATTGAAAAATATAACCAACTTTGCCCAACCCATTCCTATGTTCATAGCTTATGTGGTTATCTGCTTTTTTCTAGTGTTGGAAAATAATAAAAATTTATTTGAATTTTATTTAATTGTTTTTATTTTAATTTTATATTTATTCTCTTTTTAGTTTTGTAATGAAAATGAGATTGGAATCAGCTAAATCCATTCTTCCCCACTAAATAAATACTGTGGAATCGTAATTGCTTCCTGGGCTACCCATATTTGCGTGTAATATGCTTAGTAAACACATCGTGAAACCTATTGGAGTAAATTTGTTGGGGGAAATCTTCAAATATCTTAGCAAAGTAATTTATTTTAAAATAGTCTTTCTGTAATTTTATTCAGAGTACCATCATCTGCCACTTCATATATTGTTGCAATTTTTCGTATTGAAGCACTCTACAACGACGTGCCTAGATGGTAACACGCATACCTAAATTGGAGAGGAAGTCGTTTTTTACTTGTCAAAAATTCTCATGCCCATACAATTTATTTGTTTGATAACCCTGTTTTTATTGTTTGACGTAGCGTTGCCGCTCTTATTTAGGTATGACATTTCAGCGTTAAAGCTAAGCGGAAAAAAACGTTCCGCCTTACGCTTTTATTTAGGTAGACCTGTAAAAGATGATGGCGAGTTCCAATCCACGTGCAGTTGTAAATTCGATTTTGTGCCTTTAAAAATTTTATCATTTGAAAATATATTTTCAGAAGATTTATGACACTATTCGGCACTGGTCGGTGTCTACTGTGTCTATGTATGTGAAAACATTTAAAATTTGCATCTAATGAAGAACAAATTATATACATTCAATAAACTAATATCAAGTATTTCAATATTTAAAAATAACCAACTTAAAGGGGTGTTCACGGTAGACAGAGGTTATTTTTAATTTTATAACCAGATAACCAACCAACCGTGTACAACCTTTATATAGTTTTGGTAATCAAAAGCAAAGTGTTAAAATGGTAGTAAAAAGTATAGTTTTATAATATTTAGAAGCTACATACAAGAAAATTGAATCAAATTATACTTTAAAATATAAATTTTAAATGTTTTAAGGTAAACAAAATCAAATTTTTTTTTCAAAATTTGCCAAAAAAAATTTTTTTCAAAATTTACCAAAAATTTCCTTTTCAATTTTTTTTTTTTATTTATTAGGGAAAGAAAATGTATGAAAAAAATTTTTTTTATTAAAACCAACAATGTTTTTCCCGAGTTTGACCCATTGTAGGTCAAAATTAGCTTTATATACATCGTTGCAATTAACTTTGAAATATCTATCATTGGAAATCCATATTGTTTATATTAATAACTTAGTAATCCAGATATATTTATTTTAAATATCGGCCGAGCCGGAAGAATTCCCGATATATTGATGTATCAATTATGTTTGAAAATTATTTTACGGGTACGGAAAGTTGATTTCATCATACAGACGGAAAAACGGACATGGCTATATCGACTTCGCTTTCTATAACGATCCAGAATATATATACTTTGTGGGGTCGCAAATGAAAAATGTAGAAATTACGAACGGAATGACAAACTTAAGTACAAGGTGGCGCAAAAGTAATCCTCCTATCAGAGGTAGTTTTTTTTTTATGTTGACGGAGTTTTCTTCGTTTTTATGTAGCTATGTGTGTTTTAAAACTAGATTTTTAATTTACTTCTGACACTTGTTGTTTCCTTCTGTATTATAGTTTTTGCAGAGGGATATTTAGTTGGGGATGTAGTTGACTTCTTACTAATAAGTATTGAAATCTTGACCTGATACATAATAATTGCTTACTACGTACAAGAAAACCTTGTGGTACAAAAAAGTAGTAAAAATTTTCACATTTATTTATTTTCTAGAGAATTCCAAGAACCTAGCTTGTCATTAATATCAGTATCGTACTTCCATGAAATGTTAAACAATGCAGAAGTTATATGCACAAAATATTGGTATATTTTTAGGCATTTCCAAAAACTTTGCGAATATTTCCTGATTTAAGCAGCTAAGAAATATTCTCTCTATTAACCCTCTAAATCGCAAGAGTGCCTCAAGGCATGTATTACAAAACATCAATTATCTCAATAGTAATAATATTTTTTTTTTTTTTTTAATTTAGCGGTGAGTTTAGTTACAGATTTGTTAACATTTCTCTTGAAGGTCGATATGCAGTCTGACTTTTAGTTTTTGTTCTGTCATCTGTTTTTTGGAGTAATGTCATAATTTGTGTGTTATTTTTTGTTTGCTACAAACTAAATTATAATACCTCCGGTCCTCCAGTTCTAGAAAAAATCAATTCAAATTATTAATTGTAATTATGGGTAAAGGGTATTTATTATTCGTCCCTGCAATACTATTTAATTTTTTAATATTTTATTATACTAATCTATATAGAGATACATACATACATATGTAGTTGGTTCTCCAACAATCATCCCTTTTTATTTCTATTGTACATTTTTCTTTTCTATTCAGTTTTATTTCCTTTATCGTAGGAGTTTGAGAGTTTTGCTAACAGTCTGTAACAAATTAAAAGTAAACGGTAATGAAGTATACGGGCTTAAGGGTTTTTTTCTATTCCTATCTCTCTCTATCTTACCATCTAACTCACTTTATTTTCTTTCTTTAAATTTTTGTTTTCTTTTATCATATTTAGTTATACTTTTTTCTGGTAACAGAAAAAAAAAACTTCAGTTGTACAATTTCCTATACATGATGATATTGTTCATAAAAGTAAAAAAGGTCAACATTTTTTTTGTGTTTTAGCAACAAAAAGAAAAACAGAACTTAACAAAATAACAAGTTGTGTTGTTTTTTCTACTTTTTATTTTGTTTGAAATAGTCTTAATGAACAACTTTAATTATTTCTCTTGACTTAAATTAAAAACATAAAATATGAAGTACAAAAAAAAAACTGTATGTGAAATAAGGAAACAGTAATAATAACAGAATATAATTTTACTTTTTTTTATTATAAAGTCCTGTCTATGTGCTTGATTATTGTTATTTTTACTGTTCTTTTACACAATTTTCATTAGTAAGTTTTTTATTTTATTAGAAAATAAAATATAAAATAATAAAGTAACAGGAATTTGTATTAAATTTTTAATTACAATTTTAATATTAGATTTTGTTCTATGTTGTCAAAGGCTAGAGTATCATCAAAAAAGAAGATTAGTATTCAAAAAAAAATTATCTTGTTCTATAACTTTATGGTGAACACCAGTTCACGGAAGCTAGATTGATTAATCATTAAAAACTTGCATAATATTGTTTTGGAATACTTAAAGATTTAGGAACCTCATTTCCTACACATTGTTCTAATTACTTAAGAAAACTCTTAGTGTAAGAATAGCATTCAAATACATACAGTCATTTGTATTATATTCCTATCACTGAGATTCTCATTTTTAACTCTATGTCTAGTAAACTCATTTTGATTAAATCCTGGTTACTTCTATGCTTTAACATAAACTAATTTGTGAGAAATTAGGCTAAAATACAATACATAAATAGTTAAAATTTTTTAGATCCTAAGTGCTTTCTGTCCATGTACATCAGTTTCTTTTGAGGTAACCTGTCTCTTCAATTGGTTTTATGTATTTACGTGCCTTTTAACCTTTGGAAATATTGGGTGTAAGACTTAAAAATGCTGGATTTTATCAAATATTTAGCATTTATTTTGAAACATTTTTAGCTGTGACATTTTTTCATATTTCTGGCAACATATAGATTGCGAACCATAAGAACGGCTCCTATTTTGCGGTCAAGAACGAATCATGATACTCTGTTTCAAGTGAAGCTTAACCCAGAGAGAACATTCTGCAGCGGTCGAAATAGTATGCGGACGGAGCAAAGTCTAGAATATAAGGCGAGTGAGGCAAAACTTCTCACATACTTCATACTAAATAGTTTTTAACAGGTATTGCATAATGTGGCCGAGCTTTGTCATGATGGAATATTACGTTTTCATGTCTGGGCGTTTTTCGGCAAATTCTTACTTCAAACGAATCAGTTTCGTTCGATAAAGATTCCATGTGATGGTCTGGGCAAATTTCAATAGCTCGTAATATATAGGACCAAATACAGAGCATTCCTTAGCCCCATGGATTATTGGCTTTGGTGTCGATTCTTCGGGTAATGTATCCATTTTTCATCGCAAGTAATGATTCGGAGCATAAATATATAATTTTCTTTTATAGCGTTCAAGCAGTATTTCGGACATGCAAAATCGTCTTCCCTCATATGAAGCTTTGTTGGCACAAAATTCAACTTTTTCAAAATTAAAAAACTTTGTTGTTTACACTATAATGTTGAATAACTTAGTGAGTATAAATGACAGATATGTAGCCTTCATAATGAGATTCTCTGTTAAGTGTTTCTAAATGTATTATTTAAGGCGATAGTCTCAGTTTTGTTGTGGTTTATTTGTTACACTATTCTGAGATTTCTTTCTTCTTGAAATGTGTGTAAATTTTGTTCTAAATTTTGAGTAATTTAAATACTATAAATTCAGAGTAAGCTATCACAAATTTTCGCAAGGAAGAATTCTGGGACTTATAGATTGTTTTTAAATATAGCACCGACTTGACAATATGATAGAATTTAATAATTTCTATATTACGTAATGACACTGCAATTCTTAGGTCCATATAATGAAAACTTTTAAATAGAGCAAACTGGTTTTAGTTCATTGATTAAATGAAAAGCATACTAAGAAGAATGCCTGAAGTTTGTAGCTCGTATCCAAATTTTCAGTTGAGGAAATCATTAGTAAAGTCTTTGTCAAGGTATTTGAAGTTCCTTGTTACCAAACAAATGATAGCAAGTGTTTCCTTCACTTCAAACTGTTTTTTTGACAAGAGCCCTATACCTTTCCACAGGCCGAAGTTCTGGACAGTTATTGTTGTCCTTTTTTTCATAGTGGCGTGATGACAAAGAAAGGTAAAATCTGTTTTTGGAGACACTGCGTAATATATATTTCTGTGTTTATTATGCCTGCTGTCACAAATGATTGGCTTCTCGTGCCACAACTGTAAATGGCTTGCAACATATGAAAAATCTTGGGGGATTTTGTTTGCTTTTTGTCCGGTATTGTTTTTGAACATTAACTCCATCAGCCGCTTAAAAATCTTGATTCGGAAGTTTTGAAAAGCTGCTGCTTTTACGAGTTACTTTTCTGATGGAAGTGTTTGGTGCTGTTCGAAAGAGTTGTTCGACTTCTTTTGCCTTAAAAGTTTTAATTTTTTTTACGTACTTTTCATCACTGTCCATTTTTTCCGAAATAACAGTAGAAAATTATTGATTTAGAAAATATAATATCTGACATATTTTAAAAAGCTAATGTGATTAAAATAATAATAAGTTTTGGCTGGAATAGTGTGTGTAAGTTTTTTCTGACTCACTCTTTAGACTCTTAAAATTTCTTCTTCTTTGCCCCGAACTATGTTCTGAAGGGCTGGATAAGGTAAATGAATTCTCGATTTCTGTAAATTGTAGAAAAATATCATGAAAATGCAGTCCAATAAGCTTATCATACACACTTACAAACTACAGTCAGAGTCAGCATAAAACTTACCGGTTGTAGTACAGAATGTAAGAAAAGATAAAATCACTGTTTGTTTATGGTGTGTTGCTAATTGTATTAGGAATTTAGCAAATTAAAACAAAATCTTAGAAAAAAGTAAATTTTACATTTTCAAAAATAAGTTTTGATGATCTGCATGAAGTCGATGAAATATACAGGAATTTATACAATACAGGTGAGATACACATACATATAACTGGAACTGAAATCTAGAGTCATCACCATATTGTATTTTTTTGTAAAAATTTCAAATACATACTCTAAAAATTAGTTGCGCTTGATCAATGATACATTACAAAATCATTTCCCAAAAGGGTACCTCAAAACAGACGCAATTTATTTGACCAGAAAAGTGTTACTAATCACAAACTGTTTGACATTTGAAGCATTACACGAGAGAACAATGTGTGTTTATTTCCAAGTTAATGAAAGTTTGTCGGATTTATCCCAATATGTTTGTTGATGAAAAAGCGTTTGTTTCGGAACTTAGTTTTTCAAAAGTGAGGCAGTTCAAGCAGTGGCTGTTACTGGTGCTTGATGTAAGCAACATGTGGTTTAAACAAGACACTAGTTCGTATACTTTCTCGCTTCTGTGATTTGAATTAGCCCAATATATCGTGTGATATGACGATTTATGAAATCAAAAGTTTATGCCAAGAAGCCCATATCTAGCCATGGAATCACAGACATTAGGTCCGATGCTATTCCAAACAAAACCATATTCTATATACTGTATGATTCAATAAAAAAATACCATTCCAATAAAAAAACGCTTTATTCTCTATTTAATTAAAATCCTGCGTACATTTTGGTAGACACTTTACAATGGATGTATATTGGTATCAAATTAAAAATATTAAAAGACCTATCTAATACTGTAGAAACACATTTGGAAGTATAACAATATTTTGTCAGATACTAAAGTCAAAATCAAGTCAAATATTCCATAAATTATTCACTGAACTAAGACATAAGGACTGAGATCGTAAAATTCTTAAAACACGTTTTTCATTAAAACTTTTAACCCAATTTTTTTTTTTATGATTTTTTTTTTGATCAAGTTATCTTTGTAAAGCATGTCAGTTATTATGTTGAATGTCAGTTATGTTCATTCGTTGTTAGTCTGATTAAAATGAGTGACCAGAAA
Organism: Calliphora vomitoria; assembly: GCA_942486065.2. Lineage (NCBI taxonomy): Eukaryota > Metazoa > Arthropoda > Insecta > Diptera > Calliphoridae > Calliphora > Calliphora vomitoria. Next base: position 106,142,971 of record OW818030.2, on the reverse strand, counting down.
AAAGTGTGTACTAAAATTATTAAATATTTTCAACAAAACCCAACTTGGTCCTACAAAAAGTTGGCCAAACAATCTAAGGTCTGCTATCAAACTTTTTCCAATGTTATTAAACAGTACCGGGAGAACTTGTCCGTTGATATAAAACCTCGTTAAGGTACAAGGAATGCTCCACATGATGTTTTTAAAGCCAAAAAAATAGAAAGCATTTTCAAAAGAGCTCCCAACACCTCCGGTAGGAAAGTTAAAGCCAATGCAAGTTTAAAAACATACAAGGCTCAAAAAGTTTCTGACAGGACCTCTGCTAAAAATTTAGAGGCCAAAGACTGAGCACGGAAATTGAAGTCAAATTTTATACAAAAAATATACCTGGAAAATTTTTCGCAGCTTCCGGGTCAAAGTTTTTATGTTGCTGAAGCTCGAGGGAATGTTGGAGAAAAGTTTAGGACCCAAAAGCAGAAAAAATTTTCTGAAAAGTTCTTGGTATGGCAAGCAATATGCAGTTGCGGCAAAAAAAGCCAAACATTTGTTACAAAGGGCTCTATACATACCGAATTTTACATTAATGAATGTTTAGAAAAAAGGATGTTTCCATTCAAAAGACTGCACATCACTTATTGTTGGCCTGATTTGGCATCTGTCACTATGGTAAGAAAGGGTTGAGTGGTACAAGAACAATAATGTGGTATTTGTACCAAGAGAGGCAAATTGTCCAAACTGCCTGGAGCTGAGTCCAGTGAAGAGATATTGCACTCTTATTAAAAGAGAATTGAAGAACACAAAAAAGGTGTCCAAAAGTGTTGTAGATTTTAAACGGAGATCAACAACTTGTTCGAACAAAGTGACATAAAGCACTATAAAAACCATAATGGAAGGTTTTCGAAAAAGGTTTAAAATTTCATCATTAGTGATTAGAACTATAAAAATATTATTTTTTTTTAATTTTAACAATAATTTCAATCAAATAAAAAAAGATTCGAAACTGTAAGTTTAGTGGTTTCATTTTTATTAACATATATGCATGTTAAACATTTTTCTACCTCAGTCCTTAGTTATTGAGATAGATATTGAAAAGATGTTTAATTTGATACCATTTATGCCTAGATATAACATACTTTTATCTACATATAAGTTTTTTATTTTTTAATAAAGCAGAGCTTCCTCTCTTTGTGTATTTCCCTTTCATATTTGTCTTTTGTGTTGAATTTCAACTCATTCCAACTGAAACATGTTTAACAAGTATGTGAGTACAACGAAAAACATTTTATAATAAATTAAATCTAAAATGATTTTTAAATTACAGATATCAAAAGCCATTCATCATTATACCCTACAACACTATAGTGGGGAGGTTAAATTGCGCTTGTGCTGATTGATGTTTGTAATACCTAAAAACATTTGTATAGCAAACACCTTATAGTAGACCGATCGACTAGGAATCGCTTTCACTTTAGTGATGTCCGTCCGTCTAGCTGGCTGTCCATGTAAAATGAGCTTTTTACCCAAAGACAACTCCTATCTGTTTGATATAGGTCCATTATATTTTCTAGCCCCCATATCAGTTATCTTAAATATCTGATTTATATTGGTATCCACACAGATTTCCCCACAAATAAGTTCATAAAAAAGGAAATCATATTTCAAAATTTTGTGTGGATCGATCCATAAATTAGCATGGCTCCTATATAAAGCCCACTTCCGAAAATCTCATTAAAAAGCATAAATATCTTAAATCGGTCAGTATCCAAATAAAATTCAACACAAATGTTGATCTCAAGATGATCGGTCCATGATTAGTCATAGCACTCATATAAGGCGCTCTTCAGAAAAACACTCATTGAAATTGAAAAAAAAATATATATATATATAGTCGAACTTGCCCTGCTATAAGTTCTCACTTGTTTTTACATGAAATTTTAATTTTTATATTTTGTTGCTTGACAATGCTAGACTTATCCCTATTGAAACATGGATTTAGCGACAAACCATGACACAATATTATTACCAAAAGCATTATCTCAACATCAATGAGCAGCGAATAAATTTTTATTGATATTTTCTATTCAATTCAATGTTTTAATACTTGTATATACACATTTGACATTACTTTTGTTTCAAAAGCCACAAGGTCATATGTCAATTTAATTGTAATATGGCTCACACATACATACCTAGTGCTGTGTAGGAATAATCACACAAATATATCCATTAAGGCACATTTCTAATTTGTGCCACTTCAAACGAAATGATTTGAAAGAAGTCTTTGTCTTTGAAAACTTTTACAAATTAATAATTTCTTTTTGTAAATCAATAAAAGACAGATGAACGTAAAGCAACAAACAGAAAAAAAATATTAAAAATTAACTGGAAATTTCCATGGTAATATTTATTCAACATATATTTTTTGTCTGTTGTAAATTTTGTAAGTAATAAAAATAAGGATTATAAACTTTAATAGGGAATTTGGTTTTAAATTCCGATTTTTTTAAAATTTTTCGGAACTTTTGATTTTACTATAGATGTTGGTATTTAAGTAATGTTAAACAAAGTAATTTTCATTTTACTTATTGATAGTGTTTGTAATACAAATTGTTTCTCTTATTATATAAAATAAGAAATATATTTTGCAGCTGGCAATGATTATTTAGTTAAAGCTACGTACTTATATAACCTTTTTAGTTAATTTATTATAACATGTCAGACATCAATAATCGTAAAATGTAATCGATAACAATTCACTATAAAATCTGATTAATCAATATAAATTACTTATATGTAGACGTATTAAATAATAAAATAAAGAAAAATAATTCAACAATAATTATTTAAGTGTCGATAAGTATAAAATAATATAAATTTTATTGTCTAAAGGACATTTAACCAATATCTAAACACTGGACTGAACACGCAAACACATGCTCTATACTGAGTACTCGTTCACATACAGTGTCGGTTAAAATATATTAAACGAAAATTGTTTCTATACTATTTGTTTAGGGAAAACTAATTTTATTAAAAACAAGTAAAGAAATTTGGGAAATTTGTTTGCGGATCAATTGTGGATTGATCCGCAAACAAATTTAAATATGATTTGTTTTTATACAAAATTTATTTTTGGAGAAATTTATGTAGGAACCTACATATATAAATTAGACATTTATGACAAAAACTACCTATTTCGGAATGACATTTATTTGTATGGGACTAGGTGCTAGGGACTAGCACTAGAAAGTGCTTCTGAGTAGATCAGTATACTTTAAAGTGGGTGTTGGACTAATATCTTATGGCGTTGCTATCATCAGCATAAACGATTTATACTCTCCCCAATATAATGGTGTAGGGTATACTAATCTAAATGTTTATCTCAGTAAATAGTTGGGTATTTAAATAACCGGATTTCTGGTTTAATCGGTTATTCCAGCGAATAATTAATTGGGGCTTAGATTTAATCGGTTAATTTTCAATAATCTGATTAACCGAATAAAATTTAAGTACTTGTTTAAGCATTTGAACAAAACAATAAATAATAGAAAAAAAAAATGGTATTTGAGATCATTTTTATATACACATGTGAGATTTCTTTTTAGGATTTTAGTGAGATCTTCCGAAATAATCTTTAAAGAAAAGAATATAATTTAAAAGGTTTCCTTTTAAATGATTTTTCTTTAGTTTTAATAAAACTTGACTTGGAAAAAACTTTCTCACTGCTTGTAAATGTTGGAGAAATTGAAAGAAAGATTATCCAATTTCTCAGTTCATTGTTCAGATTTTCTAGCCATATTAAAACCTCCATTTTACCATTGGAACTGCTGAGGTGGCGCTAAATTTTACCCTCTCTTTACATTTTTTTCAAATACTCTTTTCCATTGCGCTCTATCAATTTAATGGTCTTAGTATCTTCTCATATCGTGATCGTTGTTACTCATTTGTTTTTTGGTAGAGCTAGATATATCAGGAGCGGAGCTACGCACATGCTGGTATATAAATTACCACTCATCTTTGAAAATATTTTACCATCAAGTCATCGTTAGCGTAAGTATTTAGTGGAAACAAATTTACCCCACATAATAATTAACTTAATATTTTCATAGAATTATTATTTTGGATACTTGTGGTGTCAACTCTTACATTATTTTTCAGAATTTTTAAAAAAGCTTGCAACAAATGATTTTTCCACATTTGAAAACCGTCAACACAACCAATAGCTCCCTTGATTATTACGAGACAATTGGTAACATTTTGGGTCCTGACTCAGTACCTCCGTCTCCGATAGTGTCAATCCCTGTTGCTCGTAAGTTATGCTACATATGCCCGACTAGGCTAAAGCGAAAAACTACACACTTTTGCCTGCAATGTAGTAAGCCAATATGTATAGGATGCAGCAAACGTATATGCATACACTGTGCGAATACAGATTTTGATGAGTAAAAAACCTTCAAAAAGGATAACCTGTTGGTTCCACACCTGATAATATTTTTTATGATCTCTTTTATATCTTTAAATTTATACATTTGGCTGTGAGGAAATGTCCTTTAAGTTTTCGATTTTCTTTAAATTCATATTTTTTTAAAAAGTTTTTGATATATAGTTTTTTTAATACTAAAAGAAGGTCATTTCTAAATTCGTTAGTTTCAGTTTTTGAGCTATTCTTCGAAAAACTATTGCTAAAAAAGAATGTTCATGAGCTAAGAAATAAATTTTGTGTGTTTAAAACTAAACTATGAAAATCGGCAATTTTAAATTACTCGAACAGTTAATAGGGTATTCAATCGGTTAACCGATTAACGGTTAAACGATTGACTACCCTTGTGAATAGGTTGTATCGCGCGCTGTGTGACATGTGGCACCATCCTGCTGAAATCACCTGTCTGAAATTGTAATGCCTTTAAAATGAGGCACGAAAAAGTTAGTAAGCATGTTTTTATATACCGCTCACCGTTGCTGTAACATTCAGATTATAGTTATTTGTGAAGACCAGAGATTAACAATGAGTAGTGAAAAAGTAAGTAGAGTTGAATCATAACTCAATATTTATTTTTTCTTAAACGCATTCATATTTATCACAATATTGTCGAGACTCAGTTTGAGTTTGAGGAAATCATAATACTTATACTAAACAATGTTTATGACGTTGTTGATTTCGACTCTACTTTACTCAATTTGTATAGACGATGCAAAATAAGTATGATTCGAATACGAACACTAAAATTCTCATTATGAGGTTGTGTGTTTTAGTGTTGCCGAATAATTACACAAACAAAAAGAAAAAAAAAACATGAATGAGTCGAATGAGTTGAATCAATAGTAAGTATCATGAGTATATCCATAAAATTATAAGTCAGTCTGAGGTTATTTATAAATCCAACAGATTTGAGCATACTTATAAATCAATGTTATTGTGAGTATGAATACGTCAGTGTAGTTTAATTTCAATGACGGCTACTCACTTATACTTATAATTACATAAGTGCTTATGAATAACAAAGAAGTGATTCATTGCTGATCTGTGGTGAAGACCAATGATTCCACCTGCTCATTACGCGCACCAAACAGTGAGCTATTCTGGATGTAATGGTGTTTCGACAATAATCATATTATTGAAAATTATCATCGCTCCAGATGCTTAAAATATTTTTTTTGACATTTATATAAAGTTGAGATTCCTCGCTGAACGAGATTTTCAATCTTGTTCTTTTATTTTAGGAACGATGTCTGTAAAATTGCAGACAAAATAATTTAGAAAAATATCAACATTTTTGGAGGTTGTCCCATATTTTGCTCCTTATCTCTGGTTCTCCGTAAGCGATTTTTCCCATTTTGAATATCAAAAATGCTTGATAAACAAGAAATAGTTGGTGACAATTTTATCCTCCTACGTCGTTTTCTCGAGGTCTTATCTAGCTAGATCATCTTAGAATTTTTAAAGCACCCAGAATATAAATACTTTTTGTTTCTACGACCAATATTTTGATTTGTTACAAACAAGATGACAAAATCATTCTTTTTTCTGTGGGTATATAAATCTAAAACTGTAGAAAATATTCAGTCGGTCGACCCAAATGCACAGCAGTTGATGAAGAAGCACGGATTGTTCGAAAAATAGCCACTTACGTCAACTTCTAGAGTCAAATGCACGGAATGTAAAAATAAGTGTAGTTTCAGCTGCTCTAAGAAGCTATATGGCTCCGAAGAAACCATTTATATCCCAGAAAAATAGTAAAACTTACCATAATTTTTGCTCAAGAACACTTGAATTAGACTATTGCATACCGTGAACACCGTTTTATTTTCCGGCGAATATAAATTTACACAGAGAAAACAGATTCGTGATAGCAACCGAATTTGTTGCCAATCGAATGATTCGGTTGCACACATAGAATTGTTCGGTTCTACCAACAGAAAATCAGTTGACAAAGAAGAATTTCGGCCAAAGAAACCAAATATTTGTTATCCCTTTTAACATTTTGTAGCCACAACTGTAAAATTCGGTCACTAAGGTAGAATCATTCGATAGGCAACAAATTCGGTTGCTATCACGAATCTGTTTTCTCCGTGTAATTTTGTGGATTCTTATGGAATGAGGAAAGTTTGACAACCCCACACCATAACATGTCCATGACATGTTATGGTGTGGGGTTGCTTCTATGGTGAATGCTTATGAGATTTACACATAGTTGACGGTATTATGGATAAACAAGTGTATACAAATCTAAGGGTAAGATCCTTGCTCATACCCATGATAAAATTTCCCCAAGTGATATTTCAACACGACAATGACCGTAAACACACGTCCAAATTGGTTAAGCATAGTCATACACAGTCACACGAAGAAAACTTATGGGAAATAGTAAATAGAAAGGTAAACAAATTGTATCAAACTAAAAATGAGGCATGGTCATCTATTCCAATGACAACAATAGAGAATCTTATTAGTTCTATGACTTAAAGATGTGCAGCAGTTTTGAAGAATTATGGTGTTATATAAACCAATATGTTTTATTGTATTATTTTTTATCTTCTTTTTTCATTTTTGTAAAATTTTTTAAAAATATCAAAAGAAATACTGAAACTAAGTTCCATTGTTAATAATACTGAGGTTGTATTTTTATTTTAAAGTGCATTTGTTTCTAAAATCTTTACTTCCTGAAAAATAGGTTATAATGCGAATTTTGTCCATTATGTTTTTGACCGATACTGTATGTATACATATACATAGATGTAGACATGTTTAACCTATCAAGGATGTTGCTAAGGATGTGGTCATACACACAAATACATAATTGGGGAAACACAAACACAATCTATAGACATGAATTAGAAGAAGAAGTTTTGTGTTTATGAACAAACATATGTTACTTGTAACAAAAAGTTTAACACATAAATCACAGACATTGAAATTTTATTATTTTCATCAAAATACAAGTACAAATACAAATAATCGAAAAAAAAAAAAAGATTTTTTTATGTATATAAATGAATGAAATCAATGAATGAATGTCTGTACTGCTGCTGAAAGCAAGCAAGCATGCATCAATTTATATTTTATATTTGTTTGTGAGTATAAAAATAAATCAAATCATGAAATGTATCAATAAACATAAAAATAAAGACAATATAAATGCCAAAAATAAAAATTTCGACAATTTTCTACACATATACTATATATGAACTCTTGCACATACATGGAAATGTTATGGATACGATGGGTGATGAAAAAGTTGTTTCATAGCATTGTTAAGTATTAGAGACTTCGCCAGCTTTTAAAACAAAAATCCTTTTTGGAAATATATTTTCATTAATTTGTTTTAATTGATTGCAAGTTTGAATGATGAGAACAAACAGTTGAATCTGTTGTATATCATGCAGTACTGCATTCTAAGTCTTGCAGGTATAAAAGAACAAAGATTTTATTATGAAGCTTAGTACTCTCTAAACTACATATAAAATATTTGGATTGAAATATATGCGAAATAATATAGCAAAAGCAGTATTGTGTTTTTATTGTGGAAAACATGTGAAATACATCTGGCAACCTTATTTTACCACACGAAATAACATAAGCAGCACTTCTTTTGCACGAAATTAAAACCAACAGCTGATCATTTGCTGCATATACAATTTTTCTCATAAAAAAACCATAATTTTTCGCACAAAAAGGAACGGAGTACTTGGCTTAAGGACTAAAAATTAAAATACAACGCTTATGGATTGTTTGGAAATTTTGACCATTTTAGTTTTTAGTCCAACTTGCCTCTAGTAAATTTTACAATATTTGATGTGCATTTTTTTACAAAACCTTAAAACTCTCCAGAATTTCGAAATTCGCTTTATATACACACAGAAAAAACATGAATTGGAAATCGATTTTTCTTATCAATAATTTAAGCAGAAATATTATTATTATTAAAACCAGCTCCTTTTTTGTGTTAAAAATGTAAAAACTTAGTTTCAGTCGAATTCAAGTTTCATCAATAGAAAAAATAATAAATTTAACCGAATTGAGACTTTACAAAAATTAATGTTGTAAATTTGGAAGAGATGACCAAATTAAATTCAGCACTTTACGTTTCAATTCCAAATATAGGTGTTGGCAAGCGATTATTGTATAAATAAACACAATTCGGTTTTAAAATGATTTGAGAAGAGGTTTTTTTTACGGAAGTCTTCACGATATGATTCATAGGCATCAACTAAAGTCCGTAATAAGCACGATGGTTAGGATTGTTTATTGCACTGGCTTTGTTTTATTTTCAGAAGGAAGTCAATGTTTGTTTGCTGAAGCATTCAAAAAACATCCCCAATATATTCTCAACAGTAAAAACAGATCCTAATAAATATTAAAAACAGCACTGAATGAATAGTTTCATGCTGGTGACTCTTTATTTTAAATTACTCGGTGATTTTCCCCGAATTATTTTTTGAAATCTGTTGCGTGTACCAAAAATTATTTGATAGTACATGGAACCGACTGAATTCGGTTGGCGCTAAATTCGATTGTGATAACGAATCTGTTTTTTTGTTTTTGAACAAACACTCTCAGATTGATAGTCCAGCACACTATTGTCTAGTCCATCTGTAGGTTCATAGCACGGTGGTTTCGAAACGTTATTTTTTTTTTTTTTGGAAATAATTCGGTATCTCGGAAAGAATTAGAGATATTGTTACGAAATTTCACATGGTTAGAGCTGAGATGTTTTAGAGTCAATTTACATTTGTTAAGATTTCTAGCGCTAATAGGGGCCAGTGCGCCCCTCAAAAATGGTCACCACGGTTCTCAAGTATTTAAATAAAATCGCCAAAAATCCATTTATGATCCGAATGAGCTGAAGTTTAAAATATAAATAGTACTTTAAAAGATCTACAAAAGTGCGCTAACATATGTAGGCTATCTCCATTGGTTGAATAGATATTTAGGTTTATTGATTTATTTATTTTAATTTGCTCGATTTTTTTAATTTTTTTTTTTAGATATGTCAGGCCTACGGAGGGTTGGAATTTATTTTTAAAATACTAGCTATGTTGGTGATAAAACTTTAAATAAAATAAACTTGCTAACAGTTATCTTATCCCTATAAAATGTTAAACGCATCCAAATTTCGAACATGTAAAAAGGGCCGTATTTTTGACGTTTTTTCCCAAAAAAAATTTCTTCGGGACTATATACCCTTTTTATTAGATCCGCAAAAGCATCTAAAGTAAAATTTGGCTCACTTAAGCGGACATAGCACCCCCAGACCTATGCAAACTTGGCTAATTAAAAAAAAAAAATTGATTCTAAAAAGGCAAAACACGGATTCTTTAAATAGCTCCATTTTTGTATAATCTTATATGTTTCTTAAATACTTACAAAGCCTTTTTACTATCACACTGTAAATAACGTCACAGTAGGCACTTTTCTAAAACAAACTCAGTTTTTGGAACACATTGTCCTCGCCTTAGGAAATTTGGATCTATATTAGTTCCAAATTCTATTAAGATATCTTTAACAGTTAGAATTTCACATTAATTCAAATTTTATACTTTTCTTCTCGCCTTAGGAAATTTGGATCTATATTAGTTCCAAATTCTATTAAGATATCTTTAACAGTTAGAATTTCACATTAATTCAAATTTTATACTTTTCTTTATAGAAAATCACCATATTATAAAATTTTTAGCATTTAAGTTAAAAATCGTCATAAAATTTATAAAATTATTTAATTTTACTAAAATATCAATCTTCAACATCAATACAGCATTCCAACTCTACAAATACCATACAACAAATTTAAAAAAACTTTCCATATCACCCTCGTATCACAAGACCGAGCCCATGAAGTGGGCTCAAATGGAAAACAAAACAAAAACTACAATAAAATAGAATAAAATCTTAATATGAAATAATAATAAAATTGATATAAAATCATGGCAAGCAGGAAGGTTCAGCCGTAATACATCCATTCATACAAACATATTTAAGTGCATGGTTTTGAAAGTTGTTATAGAACAGCAAAAAAAAAAGAAAAATAACATAAACAAAACAAATTGAAATAAAATGAAATAAATTGAATTCAATTCCAAAATACATGCAAAACTAATAAAAGTAAAGGCAGTGATAAACATTTTCATATGAGAGTGTTTGTAAGTGTTTTATAATATCTATATGTACCTACACATACTATAACATTTTTATGTGCATTGATTTTGGTTTGAATGATTTGAAATGAAAACTAAAACTAATAACAAAATTTTATGTTTATTGTCAAAGTAGAAAAATCTATCATATGGTTTTTAAGTGATTTAAATATTTATGGAATATTTAAGAATGATACGGTGTAAACCTTTAGTATTTATACTATAGAGGAATTTCAAATTGCTTTGGCAAATTTTATATAAGAGAATTAGCATTAAGGCTATAAAATATGATATATAGCCAACAAATGGTAAAAAAAACTACTCGAAAAGAAAAGTTGCCTATTACTAATTTTATACTCATTTGAACAATGATGTCCTCCAAGGTTAGTATAAAAAGCGAAATTTTCAGACGCTATCTTCAGAAGGCTGACAAAAGTTGACTTAAAATTAAAGCAAACTTTGGAGTTTGAATTGTACTACATAAAGAACTAGGATTGAAACTTGAACTAGGCTACATAAAGAACTAGTATTAAAGTTTAATTAGACTGCATAAAGAACTAGGATTGAAGCATGAATTATACTACATAAAGAACTACAATTGAAGCTCGAATTGGACTACTTAAACAACTATGATTGAAACTTGAATTTGACTACTTAAACAACTACGATTGAAGCTTGAATTCGACTACATAAAGAAGCTTGAATTGGACTACATAAAAAACTACGATTGAAGCTTTAATTATACTGCATAAAGAACTACGATTGAAGCTTGAATTGGACTACATAGAGAATTATGATTTAAGCTTGAATTGGACTGCGTAAAGAACTAGGATTGAAGCTTGAATTGGCCTACACAAACAACTGCGCTTGACATAATGAACTACGATTGAAGCTTGAATTTGACTACATAATGAACTACGATTGAAGCTTGAATTGGTCTACATAGTGAACTGCGATTGAAGCTCGAATTAAACTACATAAAAAGCTTCGATGGAGGCTTTAGTTGGAATACGTAAAGAACTACGATTGAGGCTTGAATTGGACTATTTAAAGAACTGCGATTCAAGCTTGAATTGAACTAAATAAAAAACAACGATTGAAGCTTGAGTTGGACTACATAAAGTACTACGATTGGAGCTTTAATTGGGCTACATAAAGAACTATGATTGAAGCTTGAATTGGATTACACAAAGAACTGCCATTGAAGCTTGAATTGCACTACATAAAGGAATGCGATTGAAGCTTCAGTTGGACTACATAAAGAACTACGATTGAAACTTGAATTGGACTACATAAAGAATTACGATTAAAACACTTCACTCTGTTGGATACCTGAATGTGACCTGTTGAATTTAGTACTCCTTTCCCTGGTATCTAGACTATATCTAGTTTAACTGATCTCGTTGAGTGATGTGGTCTTATCTGAGTGGCATCCTGTCGATTCTGCTTGATTGCTTGTGTGCAGCGTTAAGCAAACTCTATTCAAATGCTGCAAATTCTAGTGTTAAACATCAATTGTTTGTAATGTTCTCTTTAATTTTATTTTGCATTCTTCCAAGTTTTATGTAATAACACCAGTTTTACAAAATTGCCTTTAAAATATTTAAAAGAAAATGGGGCAAATTTACATTTTCTTTCACTATTTAATGCAAGAGAATAAAGCCAGGAAAAGCATAAAAACTGTAATAAATAAAATAAAGTTGAGATATTTTTCCATATTTAACAATTTTTATCTATACTATTATTTTATTTATTTATTAAAAGAAAAACGTTATTAAATTTTATACTGGCACACTTGCAGCCATTGTGAAAGTTGTTCCACATCAATAAACCGCAACACCAAAAGCATTTTTTTCTTTCGAACATTGCAGTCGATCCCTCCAAGTGAACATTTTTTTATGCAGCCTGAAATTGCATGCGAGTATTGCATTTTATTAAATAATATTACGTTTTTTTATTCTTGCTCAGACACTGTTCAGATTTATATGAAATTAAGTTGTTAAAAATGAATGTTTTGTTTATTTGTATTGGGTATGCATGGATACCGCCCAGCAGTTCTAGGAGACAGTCCCGAACTAGTGATTTTACTCATCATTTATGATGTTACTTCAATAGTTACTTGACTTTTGACTATAATGAGAATGTCTAATAGCTGGTCCAAAGTAGGCAATACATGCTTAACTGCTGGGCAGTAAACAGTACTAATACATATAAAAAAAAAAGTAAGAAAGTATGGTCGGTCAAGCCCGACCATATAATACCCTACAAGTAAATGAGCAAAAACATTTTTCTTTAAAAATTTCAATAATTTATATTCGTGAACGATTTTCGGAAGTGGGCCTTATATGGGAGCTATGACCAATTATGGACCGATCACCATGAAATTAAGTAGTGTGATTAATGTCTGTATGAAAGTTGTTTATGTTGCATTTTATGTGTATACCAACATTTTTAAGAGATTTATGCTCGTTAAAGTGATTATCGGAAGCAGGCCTTATATGGGAGCTATGACTAATTATGGACCGATCATAATAAAATTTGGTGACATAAATTTCATATATATAAAACTAATTTGGAGAAAAACTTGTGTAGATACATATATAAATTAAACATTTATTACCGATAAAGTCCAATTTCGGGAGGACATTTGTATTGGGGCTAGGTGAAATAATGAACCGATTTCAGCCAGTTTCAATAGGCTTGGTCCTTGGGCAGAAAAAATGACATGTACCAAATTTTATCGAAATATCTTCAAGATTGCGACCTGTACTCTGCGCACAAAGTTTACATGGACAACCAGCCAGCCAGACGGACGGACGGACATCGTTTAATCGACTCAGAAAGTGATTCTGTGTCGATCGGTATACTTTAAGGTGGGTGTTAGACTAATAATTTTGGGCGTTACAAACATCTGCACAAATCCAATATACCCTCCCCACTATGGTGGTGTAGGGTATAAATAGTAAATGTATACATTACATGTATACATACGTATGTATGTACATTCATACGTATGTATGTGTTTATGTTTACAATACAATCATAGATCATTTGTTCCAAACAAATTAATTTTAAATGTTTGTTAACTATGTCAGTATCTCCTCTATCTAGTATTTCTGTCTCTGGTTCCTTTAGACTGAATATTGTGATTGCACTCATTGTTTTATATATCTTTGCTACATAAATTTCAGACAATGACCACAAATTGAAATAATAATACTATAAATTGTCAAATAAAAATCTATAAATTTCTTATACGTTTTTGTTTTGCAATCATATTTTTTTGTTTGGGTTTTATTCCTTTGTGATATGTCTATATTATTTTGTTGAATTTATTATGTTTTGTTTATTTTTGTGATAATTTTGCTAAGACAACTTTTTTTTAAAGGAATTAGTAAAATAAATATTAGTATTACAAAATATATTTAGTAATCACACCCTCACTACAGGGAGCTTAGGAAATATATGAAATAAATACAATAGAAACTTTTTAAGTTTTCAAAAATATGACCTTTTGTCAAACGCATACATTTCTAAGATAAATTAAAACTTACTAGGTTTTCTATTAAAATATAGTAAATTTCAGCGATTTTGAGCATTAAAGTTTAACAAAACTACACTTGTATACATACGAATTCGGTTTACGAGTATTTCCTAACATTGGCAAAACAATGGAAACTTTAAATCTGCTACAAGAAAGAAGACTAAAACAAAAAGAATATATAAGAAAATAATAAAAAAAAAATCGGGAAATAGAGGAAAGTGTAAGAAATTGTGTCTTCCTTTCAAAACTGTAAAAAAAAATTTAATAATTATACAATTCATAAACGATTTTTTGTAAAAATATTAAAACAGAAATTTATCGGATTTTCTTGAAAATTTAAATGTCCATAATGCAACAAATTTAACAGTTGTATAGATATTTTTGGGACTAAAATTCACAAGTTGGAAAACAACAAAAAAAATATCACAATTTTCAAGGATTCCAAAAATTTGATTTTTTTTTACAGTTTTGGCTCTACACGCAGAGAAAATATATAGCTCCGCATGTTAACAGTAACCATTTCCATATTTTTAAAAGTTCATGTGAATTTTAAGTTAACAATAATACGGTTAACTTAAAATTCACATGATTGTATCAATCATATATATGGTTACAGTAAACAAGTATATGTTTGTGACAACAATTTTTATAGTAGAGGTTTTACCATATTATATTGCTCTCGGCTAATTGATATCATAACATTCAAATGAGAATTTCTCGTAAATTGTATGACATAATATAAAGCTATTGCGATTGTATTTGTAGAGCTGTTCTTTTAGATTCAATATATCATGAATTCCATAAGACGTCACAAATAAACTAACCTTGGGTCTTTCGATTGTCATCACATTCTTTAAAAACTCACTCTTTAAAGTCATTTGGACATTTCCACTTTTATAATTTTTAGTTTCGATAAACTCGCGAATTTTAAAAAAAATGCATTTGAAAACTTGAAATATGCAATTGTATTATAAATACACTTTCGATTATAAAGGGCTATCCATTTAGTGATCTCAAAACCGCCGGTCTGGCAAGGGTGTCAGCTGTTAAATATCTGAAGTTTCATTTGAGAATTTTGAATAACACGTAAAGCTAAATAATACTTACTACAAGAGTGGTGGTTCAAATATGGTCACTTTTCAGGCATTACGGGGTGATTGTGGTCATCATAATCGTTCTACGGAACAGGCAAGACTATAAATAAGTTTGAAAAGACTGGAAGCGTAGAAGATGTGGACAGACCTGTGTACGAAAAGTGTCTGTTTGGTGTGCATTATGGTCCGGAGATGTCATTGGGCAGTATTCTTTCAAAAGTGACGCTGGAAGAACGTTACAGACAATTCAGATTGCTTTAGCCGTATGATAGCCGTAGACCACCGATTTTGACTTTATTGCACGGAAAGTTTCCAAAACGCCTAACTTCACGTTTTAACGACCCACTGTGCGTCCCTATTTGCGTTTTTTCGTTGCAAAAATCATAACTTTTAAACCAAATGAGATAATTAAAAAAATTAAAAAGCGTATGGTAGGCAATTGATCAGCCCATGAAATGAGTGCTTGAAAAGGTTTCCATGTCTTTTAGGTGCCTACTTATAGGTTAGCAAAGTGAAATAATATTTTTTAGGAACAAACAAAATTTTATTTTTGCAACCTCACTTGTTCTACAGGCGCCACTGTGGAACGTCAGTTGCCCACCAAGTTTATGCGATTTGACGCCTCTAGATTTTGTTTGTTTGGCTACGTCCAAGACCGTGTCTTTGCGGATAATAATCAACGTTGGAGTATTTGAAAACCAACATCCCGAAATGTGCGAAAAAGTGGTCTAAACTGCGTTGAAAGGATCGAAAGCTGCACCCAATCTATTAAAGGGGTTAGTTAACAGGTCCATTTCTACAAACTATTCTTTCGCCAAATGTTTCTCTCAGTACGTCTGCAATACTAATGTCTTCCAATTGAGGCACGAAAAAGTTTATAATCATATGTATATCCCTCGTTATTTATGA
Source organism: Calliphora vomitoria (assembly GCA_942486065.2). Lineage (NCBI taxonomy): Eukaryota > Metazoa > Arthropoda > Insecta > Diptera > Calliphoridae > Calliphora > Calliphora vomitoria. The sequence goes on along the minus strand of OW818030.2, from coordinate 106,126,813 downwards.
AGACGTATATACCAATGATTTCACCGGCCCATAAAGCGCACCAAATGAAGGGTATGTCGAACCTACAGCTTACGCCATGTATTTAAAGTTCTGTACCTCTATAAAAAACATTCTTTATTCCAAGAAACATTATAAATTTCCTAGCAATCACATTTGTGAATTTTTTAATCATATTAACTAAACTACTCCCGCAAACGCAACAATTACTTATCTTATTAAAATAATTAAAATTTTAAATATTTTCTTCTACATTCTTTTAATATTTAATTTCGTTAATAAACTAAATTTAATCCTTTTAAAAAATTAAGACTCACTCGACTACTACTCCCAGCAGCAACTTTAACAACCATATATCAAATGATTTTAGTTGTTGTGTTCCTTGAAGTACAAAGTGGAATAAATGAACCTCATCTGCTTGTATTTATACAAATTCACATAAATTCAGTCTCAAATTTTGTCGTTCTTTTTTTTTTTTTTTTTGCCATGTTTTGTTTATACTTTTAGATTATTTAAGTCTATGGCTACACTTACACACATGTGATTTTTAGTTTTTTGTTAAATGTATGTATGTATGAATGAATGAATCTGTGTATGTAGCCAACGATATAAAAAGCCATACACAAAATATTTAAAGTACACAGATGATTTGTGTATGTGGCTAAGTGGGTTGTTGTATTCACATGTACACATACAATGTATTTGTACTTATGTATATAGATGTCTGCGTATGTGGGTGTTTGACTGACTAAACGGGTTTGAGTGACAAAAAAAGAAAAAAATAACAGAATGTTGTGTTTTCTTTTATTTTCATTTTTGTTTGTGTATTTTTAATCCAATGGACCATAATAATTTGTGCACATTTACTATAAATTTGGGTCATCATCAGTGACACAATCAGTTTTTTAAAAGTTGTTTACTTGCTGATTTTTTTATTTTTCTATAAATTTCGTTGTCATTGTTGTCTACTGTGCAAAAGTATTGAAGGAATTTAGTCGCATGTTAAAAATAATAACAACAAAAATATACAAAATAGTACTCATATTGTTGGATAGAATCCAATAGATTTTTTTTTCGCTGTTGTAGTCCTGGTCAGTTGTATTATGTATTATTTTGTCTACCAAATAATAGACATGTATGTCAAGTATGAGTTGAGCTAATAGAGAATGTTGACGAAGGAGTTTTTTAAATAAAAATATTGTAAAAGTACTTGAAAATATGTGAGTGTCTAGTTTTGTTTGGTCATATATAATAAGCTATTTATGTATTTATATATGTTAATGTAAATCAATTTTACTTTTTGAAACATTTTGCTGTGTAAACAATTTCCACCTTAATACCATATAGTTGTATTGCAGTTTGTGTATGTGTAGGGGCAAAAAATAATATTTATTTTTAAATATATAAATTAGTTTAGTCCTGTGTTATTTATGTAAATAAATAAGTAAGTGGTATGTTAGTTATACAAATAAGTAAACAAATATTATTGCTGTATTAATATTAGTCAGCTTCAATACTGTGTGGAGGAAAATCTATCAGATTAGTCTTCATTAATTCACTAGCTTAAGGCTCGAAAGAGCTTATCTGCATTGCACAGTGGTTAAGAAATTTTTTATTTTGCAAATAATTCAGTAGCATTGTTGCATAAAGTAATGAATTTTCGACTAAACGAGGATGGCTATAGTATTCTAGGTAAGACCAGATTATAAAATATGTTTAAGAACAAGTTGCGGTCTTAAATTAGTTCCACTCGTGGGTATTTAGATAGAGTTAGTTTAGCTCCAGTCAGAAATCTTTCTGTATTAAGGTTTAGTTTAGCCTTAATCTAGCGTATTTGCATGACTTCAATTATACACCATCCTAAGTCTTTATTAAGTCTTAAAGTAACTTCAAAAGGCAAAGGCTTAGCTTACCTTCAAACATAGGTCTTTATGTAGGCTTAGTTTAGCTTCAATAGTAGGGCATAGTAAAGGCTTAGTTTAGCTTCAATCGTAGCGGTTTATGAAGTCTTAGTTTAGCTTCAATAATAGGCCTTTTTGTAGGCTTAGTTTAGATTCGATCGTAGTCCACTGTAAATGCTTAGTTTAGCTTCAATCTTAGGTCTTTATGTACTCTTAGTTTAGCTAAAATCGTAGGTCTTTATGTACTCTTAGTTTAGCTTCAATCGTAGGCCATTGTAAAGGATTAGTTTAGCTTTAATCGTAGGTCTTTATGTAGGCTTAGTTTAGCTTCAATCGTAGGTCTTTACGTACGCTTAGTTTAGCTTCAAGCGTTGGCCATTGTAAAGGCTTAGTTAAGCCTCGATCGTAGATCCTAATGTAGTCTTAGTTTAGCTTCAATCGTTGATCTTTATGTACTCTTAGTTTAGCTTCAATCGTTGATCTTTATCTACTCCTAGTTTGGCTTTAATCGTTGATCTTTATGTAGGCTTTATTTAGCTTCAATCATACGTCTTTATGTAGGCTTAGTTTAGCTTCAATCGTTGGCCATTGTAAATGCTTTGTTTAGCTTCAATCGTTGGCCATTGTAATTGCTTAGTATAGCTTCAATCGTAGGTCTTTATGTACTTTAAGTTTAGCTTCAATTGTAGACCATTGTAAAGGCTTAGTTTAGCTTCAATAAAAGATATTTATGTAGCCTTAGTTCAGCTTCAATCATAGACTATTGTAAAGGCTTAGTTTAGCTTCAATCGAAGGTCTTTATGTAGTCTTCGTTCAGCATCAATCGTAGGCCTTTATGTAGGCTTAGTTTATCTTTAATCGTAGGTCTTTATGTAGGCTTAGTTTAGCTTCAATCATAGGTCTTTCTGTAAGCTTAGTTTAGCTTCGATCGTAGGTCTTTATGTAGGCTCAGTTTAGCTTCGATCGTAGGTAATATCTAGGCTTAGTGTAGCTTCAATCATAGGTCTTTCTGTAAGCTTAGTTTAGCTTCGATCGTAGGTCTTTATGTATCCTTAGTTCAGCTTCAATCATAGACTATTGTAAAGGCTTAGTTTAGCTTCAATCGAAGGTCTTTATGTAGTCTTCGTTCAGCATCAATCGTAGGCCTTTATGTAGGCTTAGTTTATCTTTAATCGTAGGTCTTTATGTAGGCTTAGTTTAGCTTCAATCATAGGTCTTTCTGTAAGCTTAGTTTAGCTTCGATCGTAGGTAATATCTAGGCTTAGTTTAGCTTTGATCGTATGCCTTTATCTAGACTTAACTTAGCTCAATCGTAAGTGTTTATGTAGGCTAAGTTTAGCTTCGGTGGTAGATCAAGGTATTGGCATTCATCTTACTGCCAATGAAAGATGAGAGGGAGAGCCCGCTTGGATACCAGAAAAATATGCTCTATCGGGTGCGAGCTTGCGTCTAGCTACCATCTAAGAAAGTTTATGGCAATCAATAGTAGTCACTGCCCTCTACGTGCACATGCTCAAATATAGCGAAGAAACTGTAACGAAAATTTTTGAAGAATAGAACACAACTATCTCCACTATCACTCTTCAGTATTTAGGTACAAATATTTACTGATTAATACTGTCTATTTAGGGGTAATTTCATTAAGATTCACATATTGGTTAAAACTACAAAATGTTGGGATAATGAAGGAGGCCAAGGAACATTGAACTAATGGTATAGAAGCAATGCATCAAGGGACGTACGCTGCGACCGAAGTGAGCTATGCTGCAGGCGGCCTAAATGTTTAAGAACAGCTTAAACTCGTAAGACCAATGGACTCTGACATAAAAAGAGTAAGAAAACGTCGTATTCACCATGGAATAGATCCGGAAATATTGATGATAAGACAATTGTGTAAAGTTTGCAGAGACTACATGCCGAAAACAGAAAAAAATGTAAAGCTGCAGGATTTTAAACTTAACACAAATTTTGTTGTATCATCTTTATAAACTCACATTCCCTTGCGAGAACCGGAAAAATGTGTCTGTATAATAGAATCGCTCTGTTGGCAATAAATTTGTGTGCTTCAGGAGTAACAATAGAAGATCCAATCATATTTTTGTCATATTTTTTCTATAAACGCAAGTATACATAGAGAAAACTGATTTGTAGTAAGAACCGAATTTGTTGCCAATCGAATGATTAGGTTGCACATATTGAATTTTTCGGTTCGGTCAACAGAAAGTTAATTGATAAAGAAGAATCTTGGTTGAAGCAACTTAACTTTTGTTACCCTTTTTAAAATTTTGTAGCCACAACTGTAAAATACGGTCATTAAAAAAAATATTTGATTGTCAACAAATTCGGTTGCTATCACGAATCTGTTTTCTCTGGGTACATAATATCCAATTAAGATGTAATAGGATTTTGCTCTAATACTTAAGTTTTCTTGTACCAGTCTTATACATTTTTTATTAATATGTACACACATGTATGAATTTGTATGTATGTCTATAAAATTATGAAATTTGTTTGCATAGTAAACATAATTTTCTTCTTATACATCTTTCGTTTTTAATTCTTTTTCTAACCCAACGAAAAATAAACTCTCAAATTTTTTATATAAACAGAAAAAAAATATCCTCATTGTATAAATATTTGTGGTCAGTTACAGATAACACGCAAATAAAATGCGAATAAAAACCCACGACCAAAAAAAAAAAAAAAAAAACAAAAAATAAATAACTGAAAATAATAAATTGTCATATATTATTTTTTTAGTTTACTTGTGTATAATAAATCTTGACTAAAATAGACATTTGCATTCTCTAAATCATATGTTTGGGTGAATTGCTATGAGTAATTTTTCTTTTTTATAATCTGGGCCAAAGGTCCAGTTAGTCATTGCGTTTGTAACACATAGAAATAAAGTGTGTACAAAAAGGTTAACTGTCAGACGAATTTTCATACTGTTGACGTTTCTGACCAGTATACTCTGGCAAAGCCTCCTGACTCAGGTTGATGCTTGAACAGTGCTACCAAATTATCCAAATTTACTTTGAAAATCAATTATCAATTTGCGCAACTTATAGACGATTTCGTGATTTTTATATCATACATAATCGTCCATCTGAGCAAACCATCCATCGAACTGTGGATATATGTCATACCACATATGATGAAACAACACCAACACTTCATAAGAAGGTGCGTACTGAAGAGAATATCGCCGCTGTAAACGAAAGTGTGCAAGAACATCCAAATTTATCGATTTGTAGTAGGTCGCAGGAATTGGGACTCAGTGCGTACGTCCAGTACTCGTTAAATTTTGCGCAAAGATCTTGGCTCACTCCCGTTTAAGATCCTGTTGGCGGCGGAATTGAAACCACTAGACTATCATATGCGTTGTTCTATCACCTATTGGGGTCTAGAGCTGTTGGAAACTGACCAGATGTTTTATCCCAAATTTTGTATGTACTTTGATGTAATGGCTTGTTGTTCAACTGGATTTTTTAAATTCATTAACTTTAAAAATAAAATTGTTTGACACACAGCTCAACCTCAAAAAAAAAGAAAATACTTCGTTGTTTACCCCTGTGTGTAGCTTTCCACACATATATATATTAACACTAGCAACATACTTATTTTTGTTGATTCGCCATTTAAAGCGTATTTATGTTGATATTTGTTTATTTGTTTGTCATCAAATTAATTTATATTCAACAAATTTTACATAAACATTTTGATTATGAAAACGCAGAAAAATCACATTTACAGACAAATAAGCTGTTCCTAGTGCAAAACACATAGAAATTACATATGTGTCGAAAACCACACAAGACGGTACCGTCATAACTTTTTTAATATATCGACATAAACAAAAATATTTTTGAATAAATTAATGCATTTTCTGTGCTAAATTGCTGAGGCAGGCAAAGTTAAGAAATTTCATGAAAACCGCTTAATAATTTTTTTTAAAAATGTATAAAAAATACTCACTTTGTGTGGTTTCCCACACAAGGTTGAGGTGAGATTTAAAACATACTAGCCGCTTGACGTTTAACAAAATCCAATGAAAATATTTTATATGACTATAGTGGAGAGTATCAGCGAGATGTCACTGCCGCCTACAGTATTACGATGTGAATTTATTTTATTTTAGAAACTCGTGTTTGTATTTATTACACCAATACCCTTTGCTCTTATATTTTTCCAGTAAATAATTATTTATAATTTAATATAAATTTATGTGGAATTTAAGTAAACGAAACATGTGTATTTCAACATAAATATATTCAAAATAACTTAACTGTTCCAATATAAACCCTTCACTGTTTCTATTTGATTAAATAAATATTTATTACAAATAAATGTATGGGATTTGATTGATTCTTGTGGATTGATAAATATATTTTCTCAATCATCATTCATTTCGCAGGAATTTGTAATATTTTCAATAAACTGAGAAAAGGTTGGTAAATTAAAAATAAATGTTTATTTGTTATGCTCAGCAAAATAAATATTGCAAGTATTTTTCATAAAATAAGCAGTTAGTCTAGTGCGCAAAAGTGCTAAATCCAATTTGTGATTTTGAAGCAAAATGCTAGAATAAGTATGCATATTTGATAAGATATATTTACAAAAAAAGCAAGCGAACTCAAACAGCGCAATCCCCAGATTAATAGTCCAGCACACACACAAAATGTTGCTTATGTTAACTGTAACCATTTCAACATTTTTATAAGTTTTTTAAGAATATTATAGTCACACTAACTATTTATATGATTGTGGTAATAATTATATGGTTAATTTACGATTCACATGATTGTATCAAACATATATACAGTTACAGTAAACAAGTATATGTTTGTGACAACCATTTATATGTTGAAGGACTTACCATATTATGTTGCTCTCGGCTTATGGATATCATAATCTGAGAACAACATATTATGATAAAATTATTCATCATAAACATGGTTGTCACAAACATATACTTGTTTACTGTAACCATATATATGGTAGATACAATCATGTGAATCGTAAATTAACCATATTATCGTTATCACAATCATAAAAAGAGTTGCTGTGACAATAATATGGTTTAAAATCTTGAAATGGTTACAGTAAACATGCACAAATGTTGAAATGGTTACAGTAAACATGCCCAACTATATTTTTTTTCTGCGTGTATAGAGAATGTCTCTAAAAGAGAATGTTTCTTTAGTCACACCCTATTTTATATACTTTCCAAAAGCTACAAGCTTAAATTACTCCATTCGATGTCAAAAATACATTGACCATTTTGTTTAAAAGTTAGGCATATAAATGTCCATTTAAACCTTATTTAGCTGACCTCCTTCAAAATAAATTAAATTTTTTTTCCTTCCAAATTTTAAACATATTTCAAACAAAAGGGGGGATGAAAAGCATATATTTGTATGGAAATTATTTGTAAATTAAAATGACTTTATAATAAAATGGGTTAAACATTTGTTCATCATGTCATACTAATCCTTGTTTAATAATGTGTCTCTAACATACATCCTTTATTTCTTAACACAAGAATAAAATATTAAAATGTAGATATATGAATGAATATCAAAAGCCAGGACAAAAGTACAACAAAAACAGACGTGTACATTTGGAAAAAAAGTGAAAAATAAGAGAAAAATTTTATTAAGAAAAAAAATTATTAGCATTTTCATATGGAAAATTAGAATATTTAAAATATATGAAGGTATGTTTGTATTTATAAGCACCTTAAAGTTGAACAACGAGGGTCGTGGACAAAAGTCTATAGTATTTATTTATCTTGCGACTGTTGATAAAGGATGGTGTAATCCTAAAGACTTTATTATTCAAAATGAAGTACTTAGTCACTTCAAAATATAAAAAGTGTTCCAAAATTCACGCACGATTTGAATTTAATGCCACTTGAGCAGTAGAAACTGTTTGATAACTGATAGTTTTTGGTTTATAAAAAAACAAAACGTTTTAATTGATGAGAAATATTTAAAAAATAATAATAGTTTGGTGGCCACTGTTAGAAAATTTCGTACTTCCTCAACTAAGAGGAGAGTAATTTAAAAACTCAATAATATTGATTGAATTGGTATTGCTAAACACACTGCTCATTAAAAATCTACCAGCTCAAACGTCAATACCGAAGCAGTGCGTGATAGTGTTGGTGAAAGCCCAGGGATGTAAATTCTGCTACATTGATAAGAATTGAAAGTAGAGTTTCTCAGGTACAGATTTTGGCGAGCAAGAAAGTTGCAATTTGTCTAGAGTCGAATGTCTTCAATCCAACCACAACTGTGTCTCTGAAATCATCGAATCCACAAAACAGCCCCTGATTGCCTTAAATCTCTTAACGATATGGATGTGCAGTTACACATAAATGCCTGGACAGAGGGTTATGATAAGGGGAATACGATTGAAATTTTTTTCCCAAGTATTGTGGGGTCCATCAGATTTAGAGTGTGTCACCTTAATTTCTAGGAAATACAATTGTTTACAAATTGAATTCCAGCAAAAGTGCTTATTATAGAGTGATAATAAAGAGCAACAACTCATGAGAAACGGTTTTCTTTAACAATATATAGGAAATCTTAAATAAATATAATTAAGTCGCAACATATAGTTTTACACTACGTCAAATAAAATAATAATTTTTTTTATTTATTTCAAAATTCTGTAATAATAAACGCTGTAATTATTCTTAAAATAACCCTAAGAAAACTATGTTAAATATAGTTTTATAAATTATAAAACAGCATCAATTTATAATAATTATAATAAACGAAAAATATAACGAAAAAGTTAAAGCCCAACGCCAGTGATAACATAAACGAGGAATATCTTTAAGAGTTATTAAAGTGTTCAATCAGCTTATTGCAATAGACGGAAGGAGAAAAAGGAAATAACCTTAATGATGTTGGCAATTGAATTAGTAAGTGTGCAATTCAAACTAGAAAAGATTTTCAAAGAAGCAAGCATAAGGAGTGAGATCGAAAAATTCTTAACATACATATATGTTAATAAAAACGAAACCACTAAACTAACAGTTTTAATTTTGTTTTATTTGATTGAAATTATTATTAAAACATACAAAAAATACTTTTTTTATAGTTCTAATCAATAGCGGTGCTTTTATAAACCTTTTCCGAAAACCCTTCCATTAACGCTTTTATAGTGATTTCTGTCACTTTGGTCGAACAGGTAATCCATCTCCGTTTAAAACCTACCACACTTTTGGACAGATTTTTTGTGCTCTTCAATTCTTTTTTAACAAGATCCCAATATCTCTCCACTGGCCTTAGCTCCGGGCAGTTTGGAGGATTTGCCTCTCTTGGTACAAATACCACATTATTGTTCTTGTACCACTCAAGGGCTTGTTTACCATAGTGCCAGGATGCCAAGTCAGGCCAAAAATAAGTGGACACATTATGAATTCTAATGAATGGAAGCACCCTCTTTCGTAAACGTTCCTTGATGTAAATGTAGATATTTATAGAGCCCGTTGTAGCAAATGATTGGCTTCTTTTGCCGCAACTGCATATTGCTTGCCATAACAAGAACTTTTTGGGAAATTTTGTATGCTTTGGGTCCTAAACTTTTCTTCAACATTCCCTCGAGCATCGGCAAGATAAAATTTTTGACCAGGAAGTGGCGAAAAATCTACCAGAACATACGTCATCCATTATGCAGCAATAATATTTGTTTATAAAAGTTGACTTCAATTTCCGTGCTCTGTTTTTTGCCTCTAAATTTTTAGCAGCGTTCCTGTCAGAAAAACCTGCATTAGCAGGTTTAAAAAGTTGATATAGTTATAATACAGTTGAATAGATGAAGAATGTGATCAGATATGAGTGGAATTTCCACTCTACAAGCATTTGTCTGAATTTTACCAAATGCATCACATAGATCAGACAAAGAAGTATGTGTAAACGAAAAACCATCAGTATGCGTATCAAAGAGTCCATCCACGATGTCACTTACATTATCTAAGACTAAACCCAAAATATCACAAAAATAGTCATTCATCTGGTTAACATCAAATTTGTCTTCCGAAGGTTCGTTGGATGCTCAACATCTCCCTTGTATCCATATTTTCAAATTTTCTCGAATAGTAGCACTTTATCAAGTTACGCATAACTCTTTTTGCTATATTTCTAAATTTACAAAAAACCTTTCAACTCGCAACAGTTCTATCCCTCATATATGCTATAAGAGCTATCTCCCTAAGAGTCATAACACCCCATTTTCACAAGGATTTTCATACATAAGGATTAAAATTATAAATAAACCATAAACACAATTGAAAACAATTATTTTCTTATTTTATATTCACCTAATTTCATCAACCACGACCCTCGTAATCAATATTATAACCAAGTCCAATGGCATACTGTATTCATATCACAAATCCAAAATAAAAAAATTCTATAAAAAATTTATATATTCTTTTATATCACAAACAGATATGAACTCCACCCCCTTCTAACACACATAGATAAAAAAAAATATGATGAAAAAAAAAAACCGTAATCAAATAAAATATATAGAAAATCATTTCACATCTTTAATGAAGACGACTATGAATAATAGAAAAAGGAAATGAAATTTGTATGGTCTGTTGAGAAACCAAAGTAACTAAAGAGAGGATAGAGATAGAGAGAGTGAGAGACACATACACAACTACAGTAAAATAGCTAAATAAATAAAATAGAAAAGGATTTTCTAATAAATACAAATTGGTAGTTTTTATGACAGCCAACAGAAAAGGGTTTTTCACCAACAAATAGACAAAAATTTTATTTTTGCTTTACTTTTTTTATGGGTTTTCCAGAAAAGTTAAAGAGTTGCGTTTTCTTATTCATTTTTTTTTAAGGCAATATGAAAAGCAGAATTCCATTTTTATGAACTTCTGTGTGTTTATAGTCATGTTTATATTTTCATGTATTTATTTATTTTTTTGATTACTTGAAATAACAAGGACACGTTAACTTTGTATTGTTATGGTATTTTACTGTATGTTTATTTTTTTAGATTTAACCATGTGGTTTTAACAAGATGTTGATGTTAAGTTTGTATTATTTTTATTTTCGATTATTTGTTAAATAAAATATACATATAACAAAATCTTGTTATCACTGTTGAGTAGTAAATAAAATGTTTTGTTGATGTTTTAAATGGATTTAGAGTTGATAACGAAAATTGTGTTTGGCCAGGCAATTTCATCTTAAATAAGTTTTGGTGTTTATAGTATACATTATGGTGGGCGTGTATGCATTTTTACTATTTTTATACACCCAAGATCAAAAATTGTTCTTTGTTATCTAAAAACCAAACACTGCACATTTGAGCAAAATTCTTTAACGTTTAGAGGTTGCATAATTTATCTTAGAAACATGCAATTACAAAACAGTCTTTGTATTTCATTTACCCAGAACTGTTCAAATATAAAGTATCCCATTATAACATGATATAAACAATTTCAAATCCCAGATTTTATATCTAAATCTTTAACCCATATTATCGCAAAAGTCCAAATTACTGTTCCAAGTAATTTCGAATACATATAAATTTGACTATAAATATTGTAAAATTATGTAATTATGACCTATTCGTAAGTAACATGGTGTCATTTTTGAAAAAAAAGTGATGATTTTCTCAGGCTCATATCTTGTAAACTGTTCAGAATTTTGATTTACTCTCTGAGGCTAAGTTGTTATCATAAAAAACAGAAATTGTGAACATATCAAATCAAAAAAACTTCATCTTTAAGATCAAAATCGCAAAAAAAACTTTTTTCCATAGGTAGCAAGATCTCAATAAACAACTTTCTATAACATATGAACTTCATAGGAATGATTTTTAGCACCGTTTAGGAAGGTCAATTTTATGACAAAGGCTACAACTTTGCCTCAGAGTGTAAATCTAAATTCCGAACCGTTTGCAAGGTATGAGCCTGAGAAAATGTTCACTTTTTTGCAAAGATGACACTGAGTCCCGAAACCATTAAGGGCCCATAAAAAAATTGCATGATTTTTGACCAGTGTAGCCAGATGCGCTGGATTTACAATAGACGGCATATCTTTATCAACGCGGTTTTTGTTTACAATAACTTATAATTAATTTTGAAGGGTACATTCCGTCATTTATTGAATTTTATAGTATAAACAACAAAGCTTTTTCTAGCTCTTATTCGAAAATTTCGAATTATCTGCCAAGAAAACGTCATCGGGAAGTTTGGCTTTACTTCTTTAATTTAAAAAAAAGTATCGCTGAAGCACACTGATTGCTCAACAAAGCTTATGGTAAATAAGTTCCATCGGTTTCAACGTGCGAGAGATGGTTTGTGCAGCCGAATCGAAACCAAAGCCAAATATCCATGACGCTAATTCTTTGTATTTGGTCGGAGCAAAAGGGTCTTATCTAATAAGAGCCACTGAAATCTTACCACACCATCACAGGGAAGCTGTACCAAAAGCAACTAATTCGTTTGAAGCGTGCATTGGCCGAAAACGCCCAGAATAAGCGGGCAGACATGAAACTGTAATATTCGATCATAACAACGCTAGGCCAATACTTGTATTTATAATGAAGTGGTTGGGATGTTCTGCCTCACCCGCTTTATAGTCCAGACTGTGCCCCGTCCGACTAATATTTGATTCGAGCGATGCAGAACGCTCTCTCTGAAATACGCTTCACTTTGGAACAGAGTCTCCGATATTGGTTAGAATCATTTTTAACCTCTAAAGATGAGCATTTCTTTTGGCTCGGAGTCCATATGTTGCCATAAAGATGAGAAAAGGTGATAGCTAACAACGACCAATACTTTAAATTTATATTGTACAAAAAATTTTAAAAAATTACGCATTTTTAAGTCATATACCCAAAATTAAGTTGGAATTATTAGGACAGATAGAAGTACCTGGGATAAAAAAAAAGGACAGTACGATCAATGGAAAGTACAAAAAGGCGGAACTGTAACTGTGTTTCCTTAGTTTTGTAATGATTTCTGTTAAAATTATCATGCAATTTTCCGCAACTTGACCTATTTATAGCAACGAAAATAGTATTATTAATAAGAAAACTTAAAAAAATTGAATTTTGTACAATAGAAATAATAAATCGGTTTCAAATATGGCTTAAGCTGAAAAAACGAATAATCGGATTTTAATTATATGCAGTATTATTTCAGTTTATCTTTATTTTTATAAGAAAAAATAATACAAAAAGTTTGAATAATTTTTTTCTATAATAAAAAATTTTGGGGAAAAAATTTGGGATTTCAATTATGAAATGGGGATTTTTTGGGGACATCTATTATCAGATTGGGGACATGAGGTAAAATTTTTCTGGCAAAACTGCTTTGCGCAAAACAGAGAGACGCAGGTATTTTTGTGTTGGTCTTTTATCACGTAGTAATAAATTAACGCTTCACTGCTCAAGTTTATATATGGACTATTATTTCATACATTAAAGGGTTAAAATCTGAACACCATTAATGCTAATGCTCCTTGGTACTGAAAAAATAGCTTGAAGATTTAGTTGTTAGTTTCGTATTTTAAAATTTGAACGATCTAATATTGATATTCGAAATATTTTTGAAATACGAAAATATATTAGTTTTTTAACAGTTATAAAAACATTTTTGTTAACCTACAGATTTCATGTATTTTATATTTTTAATAAATCCCCAGAAATATAAGGCTAGAATTTTCATATAAAAACATATAGAAAATATTGTTATGAAATTGTATTATTAATTTGAATTTAATGGTCTGTGATGGCTGCTTGCAACATTTATCATGTTACCTTTCTGGTAAAAGTATTGAAAAAAGTTATAGCCTATTGATGCTTCCAAGTAAGGATCTATATACGTTCCAAATTTCAATAAAATCGATTCAGCCGTTTAGGCGTGATGCTCAAACAAACAAACAAATAAACAAACAAACAAACTTACAAAGACATTTATATATTTATATAGATTAAACATTTCCATCAGTGGAAACTTCTACTTATCAACTGTGAATCAGATTTAAAATCTCTGGTGAAAATAGAACATTATAGTTTTGTCCGTTAGATTATTCACGAGACTTCTAGGAGATGAAAGTATGTATCTAAATAGTAAGAACAAATTGCTAGTGAGTCAGTATATCGTAGGCTATGTTAGAGTTTACCGTGATACCACTGTATTCTTGTGAATTATGAAGTGTGTTTTTAAAGTGTCTATTGAATAAGAGTGAGTTGTTAAAATGTTTATACTACTGAATGCTTTTATTTGTATTTAAAAAAAATACGGATTTTTTAAAGAAAATAAACTACCGTTTTTAAGAGGTAAAAACGATCCCGAAGAATTTTTTTCTATAAGAGAAATAACATGAATTTTTTTTGAGGGAACTTGATAAGTAGCGAGCAAATAACCCTTTTTTTTATTTTATTTGAACGTTTTTCTGGGTAGGTCCGCCACATTAAAAATAGAAAAAAAAATCGGCCATTGAAAAGCCCCTATTCGTTAGTACAAATCAACTACAAAATACCTTAGTATTGGGTCCAATATGGGAGCTATATCTAATTATGAACCGATCGTCGTAAAATTTAGAAGCGTCGTTTGCATATACAGTCGAACTTCTCTATAGTGAACTTCTTTACAATGAAGCTCTCCCTATTATGAATTGATTTCAAACACACAACTTTTTCCGTTCCAATTTCATTGTTTTTGATCTCCTTATAATGAATTTCCATACAATGAAGTTTTCTATACAATGAAGCAATTTTGCAGGTGTAATATTTGACTCACATGCGTTTTTGTCTCCATATAATGAATTTTTCAAACAATTTTCTGTTACGCATACTAATAACTCTGTGTATCGAGAAAGATGCCACATATAATGAGGGGATTCCCAAAAGAGGAAAATAAGAACAAAAAAAAAAGAAGAAAGCCACATTAATAACAATTTTGACATCAGTTGCCGGTGTTCAGTGATCGGAAATGCCGCAGCGAAGTAGCATTTCTCTTGAAAAAAATTATTAATTATTAATAAAGTTGAAGAAGGATTAAAAAAAAGATGTGGCTAGGCAGTTTGGAATTCTTCCTAGCACATCATCAAATATTTTAAAAAACAAGGCTGTGATTCTAAAAAATGTAGAAGACGAGCAATTGAGCACTAAACGCAAAAGAATCGAACCTGCCTTTTTGAGGATATTGATGAAGCAATGCTCAAATGGGTAACTGCCGCACGTGATAGGAATCTTCCTATATCTGGGCCATTAATAAAGCAAAAAGCCAAAGAGTTCGCTGATGCATTGGGCCACGAAGATTTTGAAGCTAGCACAGGATGGTTAGACAAATTCAAAAAACGGCATGGTATTGTAGCAAAAAGTACTTTTGTGGAGATGAGGAGTAACGTGCCGACTAATGTATTTAAATCTCTTAATGTATTAGAAGGTTTTGTTGAGGAAGAGAAATGTAAGAGTGTAATCCAAACTAAAATACCTGATTATTTTAAATAAAAATGGAAAAAATATAATTTTTATATAATGGTTTTGTTATTTGGTATTACAAGGTTTTGGTGTGGAAGAAAAATGGAAAAGTGTAACCCAAACTAATATGCCTAATTATTTTAAATAAAAAGTGGGGGAAATATATAATTTCTGTATAATGAAGTTTCTATATAATGAAGTGATTTTCTGGTCCCGTCTAGATTCATTATAGGGAAGTTCGACTGTATATGAAATATGAGAGCTCAATTATATTCAAATATGACACTATGGAAGCTAGAAGAGTACTGAGCAGATTGGTATGCTTTAAGGTCGGAGTTGGGACAATATTTTTGCACGCTAAAAACATCAGCACTGTTGTGGTGTCGGATATAAAAATTGAGCCAGCTAGCTCCTTTCGATTATTTAACAGACAGACGGACGGACATAGCTAAATCGTCTTAGAATCTTATGAGGACTTAGTATATATATTCTAATGAGGGTCTGCGATAAATTTTTTGATTTTTTATAAATGGAATGACAAAATCAATATACCGCTCATAATTTTTTTGGTGGAGATAAAAACAGAACAGTTTAAATTTTATAATATGTATGAAAAAATTCATACTCACAATTAAAAAGTTTTGGTAATAAAGTTCAATCTTTAGTTCACAAAGATTGTGTGAAAATTCCAGATAAAAATTGGATTTCTGTGTATGTATCATGTAATACATGTAAAATGTCTATTAATTAATATTTTTTTCACTTTTAGGGCTAAAATAGTTTATATAACTCTCGTTTATACCCATCCTCTTATGGCGGCAAACGTTGCCACAGCAATATTTATTAACTATTGTACACAGTTTGAATACATAAATATTTCACTTAATTGGCACACAAATAAAAATAAACGAATAATTATTGTTTTTCTATAATTTTGCCTACGACAAAGAAAATCTGAAATATGTATACATTATTGTGCCAATAACAATTATAGTAATGAAATAATAAAAGAAATTTCCCACCATATTGATTGTAGTGTTATTCTGTAGGAGAATCAATTAAAATCTGTCTAGTCGGCGAAAAATAAAAACACAAGCTTAACAGGCGCATAAACAAAATTAATCCTTTTATTGTTTTCACTTTTATGCTAATTAAAATTACAATTTAATTAAGTCTCAAGGACACACAGTGAATTATAAGTTGATTTCAACTGATATTTCTTTTGAGTGGTGAAACGCAATTAAATGAGTGTTATTTGAAATGCTAAATTTAAACACAGTTCTTATATTTTACACCTTTTAATATTTTTTTACATTAAGCTGACAGTGGAAATAATAGGAGCAGTGGTCTTGGCAACATATTTTTTTTGTGTTTTCTCTAATTAATTTACAAATTTGTTAGCTGTTTTCTAACTTTATTAGAAAAACAGCATTTCAATTAGGTACTTTAAACAAAGGTATTAAAAACAAGTACTTTGAAGTAAATATTTTTATTAGAATTTTAAGGAGTGAGTAAGTCCTTTGGGAAAAGTCCAGCATCTTTATAAATCCATTTTGATGAGCAATTTAATTTTAATAAATTTTTAATTGATACTTAAAATATTTGGAAATGTTTAACTAAAGTGTGAGTTTTTGTTTTTGAAGAATTTAGATTTTTCTTTATAAATAATATAAATGACAAATCCATTTACTTACAAAACAATTTCATTTACTTTAAAAAGCTCTCCCTAAACCCCGGATGAGTGCTTTCATCTGTCACAAATGTAATGACAAGAATAAATAAAAAGTTTTTTTTTATGGGTTCTATTGAATATTTGGAAAAGGTATGTAAAACTAACAACATTCAAACATAATTTCAATTTATATTTAATCCTTAAACATCTACTTTACACTTGAATGATGGATTACTTACATGCGTATTGATGTAAGTGATTTTCATATTGAATGATTGCCCAGAAGGTTTTTGCTTAAAAAACAATATTTCTGTTTTATTCTTGTTGAGCTATTTCCTGTTTGTATTTTAGTATTTTTTTGAAAACCCACAACATCCTCTTAACAGAAAGTTTTGTGGATTTTATGTAATTTTTTAGAGTTTTTTTGTTCTTTGCTTTCAAGGCAACATTAAAGTGATAAATTTGTAACTATTTATTTAAGGGCAGATGCGTAAAGTTTGAAATGTTTTTAGAAGGGATAAGAGAGTGGTGTAAAGAACCAAGTTGGAAATATTTTGAATTTTTGTAGAATGAGTGGAAAAGATTCAAAATGCAATAGCAAGTAAACGATTTGTTAGTAACTTTACTAATGATTTTAGAATTTTAAAACAAGCGCACGCAGATAAAAAACATGGTTGTGGTTAACGTAATGTAAGAGCAACATATTATGTTAAGATTTATGATTGTAGTCCAATCATATTTTTATCATCAGTACCATAAAATATCATATTATGATCAAAAATAGTAGTAATATCATAATCACACATGATCGTAATATGTTCTAAAGTAACCATATTGTAGTCTAAGGCAATCATAATATGATACAGAGTTATCATATTATGACCCAATGAAATCACATTATGATCCAAAGTAATCATGTTATTATTAAAATTTATTTTTGTGCTAAATTCTCAATTAAAATATTAATGATAAATTCACTGAAATTTATTGTTATTCGCTTTAGGAATGCTAAGGACAATAGAATCTAAAAGAGGCGTTCATTAATGTATTAATGATCATAATTTAGGATGCAGATGACTGTGTTTCATTTTTCTTGGAATCGCATTAGATGGACAATTCAGGGGGTAACACAACTCTAACTAACACCGGTATTGAATCGTGTTTATATCGTATCTGAAACAGGCCTTGAATGAAACCCAGCTGGTTTGTGTGACAGCTTTCGAATTGTTATATCACTTGGTTTACAGTAATCCAAAGTGAAGAACTACAATGACTTGAAAAAATAAATATTGAAGCTGCCATGGTTCAAACGCATGAGTTTCATGGATTTACAATAGTTGAACAAACAAGAGAAAAAATCCTATTTTAAAATAGGCCTTGATCGAAACTTAATTAGTTTGCATTAGATCGTGTTTGATATGCCATATATCACAATAGAAAGACGCTGGGTTCACGACGTTCCAAATAAGAAGATTATTATACATTTGCTATGAATAAGGAAGCTATATAGAAAAGTCAGTTCTAAAAACCATAATTTTCCAACGTTGCACAGTGGGGTCAAATGCCCTTTTTTACGGATTTATTAATATCTCAACAACAACAAAAGTGACGCTCGCAAAATTGTACGTGGGTAGCATCTAAACCAATCCGCATATTGTAACAAAATTTTAGGGATATAGGAGGGGAAAGTAAATCACCCACCCTATAAAATAATTATTAACTGTGCTATATCTATAGAACTGCAATAGTTATGCACAATTAATTTGCTGTGGGTTACTCTAAAAACAAACTACACGTTTCTACAAAATTGGAAAGGTATACGAGGGTGGAATCGGTTTCTTCCATACAAATGAATTATTAATTCTCCTATATCTATAGAACTACATCAGTGAGACACACTAAATTTATACATGTTATTGGGAGAAAACGACCATATTGTGTTAAGATGATATCATTGTGATGGAAGGGTGACACTAAAAGACTTCGGCTACAAATTATTTAAGAACTGATTTTCAATGCATTTTTTAACTCATTTAGAAAAGTTCATTGAAAGTTCAAATGTGCACGTGAGTGATAATTGGCTCCCGATATAAAATTATACAATTCTCGCAATCGCGCTCACTAACATGACTTTTTTATTAAGCTAAATTGCCTGCTATTGGATGACTCGTATTAACTTTGAATTAGTCACAAAAAAAACTTTTAAACAAGCATAAAAAAGCGTGGGTGCGTGAGTGCGTGAGAATTAAATTGTAAAAATCCCGCATGCTATTCATTCACAATTAGAAACTCAACGGATGAAAAACTAAACTTAACTGAAATAAAGAAAAGTAATTGATAATTATTGTTTATTTCATTATAATACAAAAATATACCCACGTTCAGGCCTGACTCACACGTGACTCTCGTATTATTAATCACAACATTTGCTCATCTCTCATAAAACAAAAAACAATGACAATAACAACGACAGCGTAAAACGTTTAGCAGAATCGTAAATTGCTTTTTGTTGGTAGACTTAACGGGGTTAAGCTGTTACTAATTTACATATAACTTATGAGTCGTAGCAATGCACAACCTACTTTTTTTCTAAAATAACGCTTAACTGTCCGGGCTTATAAATTATATTATATTATCTGCCTAGCTGAGCCCAACTAATAACTTTATATCCATTTGAACTGATAAAATGCATTTTTTGTCGTTTTGGAACACTGTTAAATTCAAGAAAGTTGACTACATTCAGTTAGATCCTAATATACCAAAATAAGGGTAAAAAAGTCATATATCAAACAAAAAAACCACATTCAAAAATTCCGCCTGTGTCAAAAGTTGTAGACTTTGGCCGCTATTTATACCCTACACCACCATAGTGGGGAGGGTATATTGGATTTGTGCAGATGTTTGTAACGCCCAAAAATATTAGTCTAACACCCACCTTAAAGTATACCGATCGACTCAGAATCACTTTCTGAGTCGATTAAACGATGTCCGTCCGTCCGTCCGTCTGGTTGGCTGTCCATGTAAACCTTGTGCGCAGAGTACAGGACGCAATCTTGAAGATATTTCAATAAAATTTGGTACATATCAACTTTTCGGCCCAGGGACCAAGCCTATTGAAATTGGCTGAAATCGATCCATTATTTCACCTAGCCCCCATACAAATGTCCTCCCGAAATTGGACTTTATCGGTCATAAATGTTTAATTTATAAAGGTATCTACACAATTTTTTCTCCAAATATGTTTTATATATACGGAATTCATGTCACCAAATTTTATTATGATCGGTCCATAATAAGTCATAGTTCCCATATAAGACCTGCTTCCGATAATCACTTTAACGAGCATAAATCTCCTAAAAGTGTTGGTATACACATAAAATTTAACATAAATAACTTTTATATAGACATTAATCACATGACCAAATTTCATGGTAATCAGTCCATAATCTGTCATAGCTCCCATATAAGGCCCACTTCCGAAAATCACTCACGAATATAAATTATTGAAATTTTTAAAGAAAAATGTTTTTGCTCATTTACTTAGTGTAGGGTATTATATGGTCGGGCTTGACCGACCATACATTCTTACTTATTTTAAACTTGCAACACTGTGCGGCAGTATCATCGGTTCATATGTCTTTGACTATGATATCAACGCCAACCGTGAGCATTATAGATCAATGTTTAATAACTTATTTTGGCCTGAAGTGGATGATATGGTCACCGATGACATGTGGTTTCAAGTAGACGGCACTACGTGCCACACAGCTCACGACACATTGGGCATTCTGCAAAAGCGATTTGAGGACATTGTCATCTCACGTGAATGTCATGTTAAGTGATCACCGAGGGTCTATGCGAATAAGTCATCTGTAAAACTCCTGATTTATGCGCCAGAGTATGGAATATGTTATATTCCACACATAATAGGCCTATCGATTCGGTGGTATGTCATTTAAATTTAAAGATAAGAAGCGCTTTATGAAAGACCCTTCATATATGTGTTTGTGTATAACGTAGTTAATAAATTATTGGTCAATTCACAAGGTCTCCTATTATGTCATATTGTCATAATGTCTTAATATTTCACGAATCGGTGGCTCGGCTTAATCGGCGCTTAGGCGTTCGGCGCAGATCTCTGCTGATTGGTTACGACAACACAATATACATAGCATACAGGATAGTATTATTTTAGGAAATTTTTTGCTTGAAAGGCAATAACAACATTTTTAAACCATTGTGAACTATTAGGACATTACGCCAATATGACATGATAAGAGACCTTGTGAATTGACCATATATTAATCTAATGTGTTACTAAAAAAAATAGTTTTATTAGAAGACGATAATTAGTATGATTAGCATATTTTCTTAGAAATTTTTAGCTGATAAAGATATTGAATTCAATATATAAAATATGTATACTGCAATTTGTTGATCTAGTATAATACAGATACATCGATTTCTTGCAAAAAGTGAAAATTTAAAAACTTTGAGCTGACTCTCTTTAGAGGAACCAGTGCAGTTGAATAAGAAGTTGAAAGTTTTATACAATTGATATTGTGCGATTTTGTACCATTCTTACATATAATTTAAACCTCGGTACGAAAAACCAAAGCGAATAAAAAAATTTAGAGCAACTTCAAATTTTGTATGACCATAGAAAACCAGTGTACCAGTTTTAAAAAATTCTAATATTTTTGAATGCTCCCTCTAAGCCAACCTATATACATATAATATTTGAACAAATTTCCAACTGGCATCCTCGCAGCCACAAAACAAATGGTTAAGGCTTAAATAAAAAGGATTGTTCATTTGATAGCTCTACTTTACAACACCCCCCCTAACTGTTATTGAATTGTAAATGTAATGTAGAACTTCCTGGATATTGGAACGCATACAAACACAACACAACTTTGAAAGCCATAAAGTAAACACATTTCAATATAAAGTTTATCTTTTAAGTGGCTTTGACGCTTATTTGAAATAGCTATGTATATATACATATAATTTTGAAAACAACTGATAAATTACCAATAGAACCGCAAACGCTAATCGTTATTTAAATGTAAAATATTGCCAATGTTTTTTTTTTTTCCATTTCTATTTCCTATGTTGACTATGTGGTAGAAAATAAAAAGAAAAAAAAAACAAAAGATATGATTTTAATTTGAATAAATTTTTATCATTTTATTTAAGGAATTTGAAATAAAAGATAACAATAAAAAAAACAGAAAAACTTTTCTTGTTCAAATCTCATAAATTATGCCTAACTGTAGCAGTGGTAATGGCAAGACTTACAGCAGCCAGGCAATTTATTTTAAAAGCAAATGAGCAGCAAAATAAGCACATTTTCTTTCTGCACTTATTTTTTCAAATGTAACTTTTGACAATTTCAGGCTTTATGAAATTTATACATATTTTTTTTCCCATGCCCTTATTTTGCAATTTATTTATCTTATTTTTATTTTATTTATTATATTTTTGTGAAATTTCTCCTGCCATAGTTTTTAGACCATAACTTCTTGTTTTCTCATTGTGTTTTTTTAAATTTTTTTTTTGTATATGCCAGAAATTACTGAGAATTGGTAAAAAACATGGAAATGTTGTCTGCTTTTTCTCAGTCGTTTATTATTTGCTGTTAAATTATTGTGTATCTGTTATTTTCCCCGTATTTTGTTATGGGTGTTGTTAACATACTTGTTGTTTTTTTTTTTTCTGTTTCGTTTTTCCCCATTTTTTTGTGGTTCATTTGTTGTCACCGATGAGTGACCGCAGGATACAAGCCAACAAAATTGCACGCAATGTAATAATAGATGAAGTAGCTGTATTTTTTACTTTTTTGGTTTTTGGGAATATTTTTTTTTTGTTCATGTTCTTTCTTCTCATATTTATTCTATTGTGTGGCCAGTATAACACAATCATCATATATATTCATAGACAATTTTTGCATTTTACCTTTTTGTTTCATCTTTTTTAACTTAGCCACTCTATGTAGAGGTTACTTACATGAATTTACATTTGAGGGTGACCTTACTGGGGCAAAAATTGTGTTTAAATATTAGTGCAATTGCTACGAAAATGGTATATGAGAGATATCAAAAATTTTGGAGTATGGTTGAAACTGAATAGAGATAACTTGTATCTGATTGACACATATCGGTAGGTCATAGAATGGCGTTTTCTTTTCGGGCATAAAGGCATTCATTTATGTTCTGCCTTTTATCCTTCTTTGTATCCTTTTCTGAAAAACTGTGGTTCAGTAAGCATATAACGTTTTCTTTTCAAAACCTGTTGCCCTAAAAATATGCTACATGTTTCACCCTCAATTTTATCAAAGTGTTAGAAAGGCACTACTTTTTCTTGTTATTGTTTTTGAAGTTCCTTTAAGTTAATGATATAGTTTGTGTACCGTTTGATTAAAGGTTTTAAAATGGAAGCAAATAGTATTGTTTTAAAATATTTAGAAGCTATATAAAAGAAAATTGCATAAATGATAATGGTTTTTGTTCTATTGTGATCATTAAAAATGTAGCATACTATGAGGTTATGGGTAACCTTTAATAAATCATACAAAATATGTCGGCAATATCTTGTGTCGGAAGAGTAAACTCCATTAGATAACTTATACTTCACCGCTTAAAGTTATGATCATTTAAAAGTTAAACATATAAAAATATAATTTGAAACTTACAAGAGTTTCTTCATTAACTTGATATCTGTGCTAACAGTTTCTAATTTACAGATCAAATCTAACATAAATTAGACTTTTTACATTTTTAGCCTTTAAAGGGTAGTACTTGAATATTGACAAAAGCAAAATGTGTCGTAATTTGCACCAGTTTAAGATATATCTTGTTGGTGACTGTTCAACAGGAACATAACACAAACTTCTCAAACTTTTAAAGAATTGCCGTAAAATTTTAGAAAATGTATGCTTTTTGCAAATTTCAACGTGTAAACACTATGTTTTTTATAAAAGACACCTTCATCCATCCGTCAAAAACCAAATTTGTATGTACTTTTTAAAATGTTCTAAAACAAATTTTTTTTTTCATTTTTTTTTTTAATAAAACTCGTGATATGTGAACATCGTAAAATACCTGTAAAATCTTTATAATAGATAAAATTTATATTAAAAACTTACAATAGGGACTTCCGAAATCAACATGAGTGGATACAGCATTCAACAACTGTACAAATTAAAAAAATATTCTATCAAATGTGATATGTTCGGGCAATGTTCAGTTTTTTGAACAATTTTACGGTCGCAATAATCGTCTTACCGAGATGACTAATCGAAGTGTGGTGGATAAATTTGAGTCCACTGGGACAATACCAATTCACAGGAGATCCAAGAGCGTCCAATCCTAACTGACAAAGTCATTGTATAGTGTGGAATTTGGCGGTATTATTGGTCCATATTTCTTTGAGAACGACATTGGCAGGCCATCACCCTCAACGGTGAGCGCTATAGATCGATGATTACCAAATTATTTTGGCCTGAATACTAACGACATGTGGGTTCATTAGGACGGCGCTACGTGTCACACAGCTAATTCCAAATTTGACATTCATTACGAGCGATTTGAGGGCATGTTCATCTTATCGAGATCATGCGATTTGACCCTGTTAGACTTTTTTTTGTGGGGTTTTCTGAAGTCGCATAATCAACAAACCACAGCAGTCTTCAAAGCCAACATGACACATGCCATCAATCAAATTCAGCCTGATTTGTGGGTCAAGGAAAATTGGACATTTAGGATGTGCACTACCCAGACATTTGCACGCTCTTATATTCCATACATAATGACAGCGATAGGCTTTTCAAACTAACTAAAAATCCCAATGAATTTAAAAGTAGGAAATACTTAATGAAAGTCCCTATATATCGAATTCGAAAGTATTGTACTCAAACATCCTGTAATAAATAACATTTAACATTTCAACGTTTTCAATATGGGCAAAACATAACATATACGCTGTATTAAATTTGTACTAAGATAGATTTTCCCTATAACCATCGCTTTCATAGTATCTACCGAGGTAGATATTTTGATCTTCAGTTGTTAATAACTTACACAGTTTTTATCAACTTTAAAATTGCTTTCAGCTCAGTTATCAAAATTTGCCTACTTTTTAGAAAATAAACAATTTTTAAGTAAGATTATGTTAGTTTTTTTATATTTTTTATTTTTGTGTATACGGCATTATAAATATATACCGTGGTAGATACATTCAATTTCATGTTAATTTATATTGGTTTTGTTACATTTTTCTTCATAAGCCGTATTTTTCCGAACTTGAGTCCTTATAGCAATTTTGGTACTTCGTTTGTATAAAGCAATGCTGAGCACATATTAGCTTTTTACTTTTGATATATTCTTGGCGAGTAGCTCTCTTTCTTTTATACTCTCTGTAGCAACCACCCTTTTGCTTTCGTTTATACTGTCAACAAAAATTGTTCAAACGCTTATCTAAAATACATTCCATTGCAGTCTTGATAAACAACTTACTAAATACCATCGGGTTTTCGGCTCTAGATTTTATTTTTGGATGCAAAGATTTTTATCCAAGGATTTCAAGAATAATCTACGTCCAGATTTTTTAACTGTACTTTGTGTGTTGTTTTTGTCATACAGAATGTAAGCTGCTAGGACTGAAGTATCGAATAAATTAAAAAACATCGCCACAGTCCAACGTCTTGTTGCTCTTTTGGTTGAGTATTTAGACAAAATTTTTTCAACTGTTTTGCATCCTTTAGTTTAATTTAAAAATTTAATGATTTCATGCTTCTGTTTTGTACCCGAAAAAGCTGAATCGCAATGCATAGATGGCAGTAAAACTACTTATAATATGTATTAGATATTTTGATAAAAAAATTTGTACATACATAAAAAGCCTTACATAAATTGAATGTATAAAATCATTATCTACCCAGGTAGTTACCATGAGTTCACGTACAAAAATGTCTTCATAAAATCGAAGGATAAAACTGCAAATTGCTCATAACTCAATTCGAAGGATATATTGGGATGCTATTAAAAAAACTGAATGGCACAAGAAGGGCGTTTCATGATATAAACAAAAATTTTAAATTTTTGGTCCAAAGGATTTTCGGTTCATTTAGAGCTTTAATATACATAGTTTTCTTTGCAGTCTTTATATAAGAAAACATTTCCATGTTATTTTATTAGGTCTTAGATATGTACCAAAAATAGGAAAAAATTAGTTAGGACGACAAGAAATTTATTTAAAAAAGGACAGAATATGATAATTTAGTTATAATTTAGATCTTTAAATTAAAAAATGGGCCATGGAATTAAAAAGTCTGGAAGCACAGCTCTACAGAATCATGGTGTGTAACTTATATCAATATAAAAATTTTAAATAAGTATCAGCAAAATTGTTTTGAAAAAGTAGTTGTACTTACAAGTTGAGCTTATTGGCTTGATTTAAACTCAGTACTCTGTTCGATTCAAAATCCATATAAAAATTAAATGTCTATGAAATTTTTTTAGAAAATTTCATTCATCGTGAAATGTTTTACAAACAATTTAAATTTGTGTGGAAATTTTAGGAATAAGTAAAACAATTAGAAATTGTCAAAAATAAGAAGGTTTTTCTTGTATTTTTATCTTGGACCATCAATCAGAGGATGATTCCTTTTTATGCAATGCATTGTGTTGGAACTAGGAAAATAGGTTATGGGAGAGGGAGTAGTGTCTTTGGACATTTGATTTGAACTTTGCTATATTGAAAGTGACACGAAAGACTTCTGCAGGAAGCTTATTCTCCAGAAAGACTCTACGGCTTATTCTATCCACTGTTCAGTCGACCACGAATGGATGAGCCCTTACCGAAGAACATGTATTGCGTAAAATACTAGAGGTTCGGTAACGAGTTCTCTAATTTCTGCGGAGCACATTCCACATTTCTAGTTAGCCAATAGAGCTGGATACCCCAGTGTCACCGATAACCACCTTCGCCGTCTCCTGTACGCGGTCGAGTAACTCCAAAAAAAAATTTGAGGCACCGCCCCATACATGAGAGTTTTAATAGTAAGGAAATTAAAAGACCAAGACAGTTGAATGCTGCCTTCGATAATTGAAAAATGTTTGATAGGGTGCGGCATGGTGCCACAAACTCATTGCTTTTGGTGTCGGTAACAACTTCTTTCGATTTATATCGAGTTTTCTTAGAGATCGTACTATACGAGTTGTTGTGGAAGGGATATCCTCAAACCAGATTAAGATTAATTCAGGCGTACCGCAAGGCTCCGTTCTACTCTTTTGCAGATGGCAGCAACATTTGCCATTCATATTCATTCAATTATAGACCAGTCCTGTTGGAGATTGGTGCAATGATGCAAATCATGATTGATTCCCTAAATCGGGAACTTGTGACAATTTCTGAATGAGGTTGTGCAAACAGAGTTGACTTTAATGCACGCAAGACTCAATATTGTATGTTTACACACAAGCGCATGACAGATCATTTTGCTTCATCTGTTTTTATGGGTGGTGTACATATTAAAGAAACAGAGTATTTAGCTTAAACGTAAATTTTTTTTTAAATATTCTAAAATCATTAAAAGTTATTGTTCTTGAGTATGAAAAGTTGTATTACCTGATTATGTTGGTGATTTTTGATAAAGTAAAAAAAGGTTTTCAGATAACAGGACATATATTTTGTCTGCTGGTCACCTTATCCACCAATGATACTTACAATTGAATATGCAAGTACGTACGTATGTTTACTTGTATGTTTGCATACATATTCCTATAAATTTAAAATTCCTTTTTTTCACACACAATTTTCCTACCATTAATTGTATTTTCTCACTGATACCAATGATATATAAAGTTTTTATTTAATTTTTTTTTTTGCAAATTTTGCACAAAATAATTTTATTTTGGTTACAAATTTTAATTAACTTTAGTTGAAACCAATGAAACGAAATAAGTACACGGGTATTGTAATGGAGTTAATTACAATTTCAACCTCACTTAGTATTTACAAAAAGAGAAACAATAATTGCATTAAAAAAAAAACTTTTTATTAAAATTGTTAAGAGTATTGTTATAATAGAAATCTCTTACACTTTATTAAACTTTCTGTTGCTAGTAGTGTTTCTTTTAGTTTGCTCGAAAGTTTATTAAAGTTTTTCCTTTTACTTCCTTGTTACTAAGAAAAATCAATATAAATGCTTAGTTGTGCTATCAATAGTTTTGGTATTTCTTTTACTATTCTCTACTTTGTCAATTACTTATATGTAGTTTTTTGTAATTTGCTTTTTGGAAAGGGGTAGTGTGTAGGGTTTTAACATTTTTAATTTATTCCAGACAACCCATTATGTGAATATTCTTGACATAAACTTTATTGCACTTTATATTATTTTTTGTAGTGGAATTTATTTTCCATATTTTTATCATGATATTAATGACACGCATAGTTTTTTCTACATTTTGCGCATATTAAGTGGAATATTACCCAATTAGCAAATTTGGGGATTCGTTTTAAGATTTTAAAAAATATAAAAATATTTTGCTTTATCTGGTTAACAAAATCACGTATGAGTGTTATTTAATTATTTTAGTAACAAATATTACGTATACGCCATGAAATCGAGATAATTGATGGATGTGTACATATAAACGTGCGTATAACTTTTAAACTACTGAACCGATTTAAAACAAGTGTTCATAAAATTTATAGAGGAGAGCATATGCTATTAGAAAACAGGAGTTGTATATGCCTAGTATTAATCTAGGATGAGCTACAGCATGTCCCTTGATGAATTTGGTAAAACTTAAAGCAATTTTGTTTATTTAGCCACCCATTTTGTTTGTTGGGTATACCAAGTAACAACATTTCTGAATATGCATATTTTACCTGTACTACACATAAATAGTGCATTCACATTAGTTAAAAAAAAAAAAAAACAAAAAAATATAATAATCAGAGTGACACTATTACTACGCCTCAGACAAAATAAGTACATCAATTAGTATGTATACAATGTATATAAATATATTTATGTATTTGTAAACAGGCAACTATATGAAACACTTCAGTATTGTATACACTTAGGTAACATATTTTTTTTTCATTTTTCTCCACACATTTTACTGGAATTAAAATGAGGGGCAACCATTAAAATATACGAAAAATGAAAACATTTTTGCATTTAAATATTTCTTTATTGTTCAACGTTAACAACAACTACTTTGTAACAAAAAATACACCTGCAGACATCTCTCACTCTTACGTATATATTAGGATGGCCCTTTTTTTGGACTTCGACGTTTTGTCATACTGCCAAAAACTAAAGCTATTTTCCGATATCTAAAAACCAAATGGTGAAAAAATCGGTTAATGTTTCGAGGTTACATATTTTGGTTAAAGTTTCGAGTTTTAAGTCAAAGTAGCAAAACAAATCGCCATATGGGGGAAGTTTTGCTTTACTTCTTTAATTTTATAAAAAGTGCCGCTGAAGAACACCGTTTGCTTACCGAAGCTTATGGTGATTCTGATTCATAGGTTTCAATTTGCTAGAGATCGTTTGCGTGATGCCAAATTGGTGATTTTGATATGGAAGGCAAATATCTGGACTGGGCCAGCCAAAAGAGTTTCAAGGACAGGAACTGGAGGCATTACTCCATAAAGATTAATGAAAATCTCAATAAGAGCTTGCAAAATCATTAGGAGCTACTCATTCGGCAATTTTAAAACGTTTGCAAGCAGCGGGATTTATCCAAAAGAACGGAAATTTAGTACCATACGAAATGAAATATGAGAAAACTCGAATTACGATTTCATTTATCGGAAATGCTGATTTTTGCACCGATTTAGCCCGATAAACCGAAGCGTAAGAAATCGTATGTCAAACCAGCTTAATCGACACCAAAGTCAAATATCAATTGCGCTGAGGCAATTCTCTGCATTTGTTGGGTGCAAAGGGGTCCAATATATTATGAGGAGCTGAAATCTAACCAGATTTCATCTGATCACAAGGAACCTGTTGTAATGGTCGCTTCATAATAAATAACTACCCGCCTTTGAGTTTTAAAATTAGTTTTTTTTTGTTTCTCCTGTTCGAATCTTTATTCAAAAATACTGAATCCCAAACAAAAAATATTGAATCCCAAACATGAATTTGTTCGAATGTATTACATGAGAAAACACTTTACCCTATTGCAATATACGAGTTAATTTTGTAAATAAAATGCAAACATAAATCATCTACTGCACGTGTCCCGAATTTATTTTATACACATTTGAATTATTAACAAGTTTTCATTACAGTCTTTTAATATTTGATCAGATGTATAATTTATAGTATAATCAGGCTAATAGCATCATATTCGCCAAAATCTGGAAACAAAGACTCCACCTTTACAATATCGTTGCGTGGTGAGACTGCAGCATCGTGTAGTAAACACTCAACATCTATAATTTGTTCAGCCACTGAATCCCATTCTAAAGAGGAAGTTCTTTATATAATAAATCTCTTCATTTAGAATATACTTTCTACGATTTGTTGCAAAATATTATTTTTATTAGTTTGATATTCAGCTTCAAGTTTTAATTTTGTATTTTTTTGTGAGAAAGTTCAACAGCTGACATTGTTTTTCTTTTGTTCTCTTATAATTATATTTGCATAGTTGTATAGATAATTCACTTGTACTTATATCGTACGCAACAGATTCGTTTGAATCGAGCATTGGCCGAAAACTGGCTAGAATATGTGGCCAGACATGAAACCATAATATTCCATCATGACAACGCTAGGCCATATGCTGCAATACCTGCTAAAAAGTATTTGAAATGAAGTGGTTGGGAAGTTGTGCCTCATCTGGTTTATAGTTCGTGAACGTCCGATTATTATTTGTTTCGATCGATGCGGAACGCTCTCTCTTGGATACGCTTTACTTTGGAACAGAGTATCCGATTTTGGCTTGATTCGCTCTTGGCCTCAAAAGATGAACATTTCTTTTGGCTCGAAATCCAGATGTTGCCAGTAAGATGGGTATATGTTATAGTTAACAAAGAACTAAACTTTGAATAAATTTATGTTGTACAAATTACTCAAAATAAAAGCTACAAATTAAAAAACAAATCCAGCATTTTTAAGTCATACACTTAACAAAAATTGTTTCTTTGTGTTGCCAATTTACTATTTTGTAACTTTAATATTTTATGATATTGTTAACCCTTAATTAATATCAAATTGCGGAGAAACTTTTAGACGAAATTAAAAAAAAAAAAAATCCAATCTAAGGGCCATCCTACTATACATTCATAAACAGTTAGTGTGTGTGTGCGTGAAAGATGCACTTAAGAATGTCAAGTACAACGTAATTAAGTATGCAATAAATGTGTATACGTGTTGGTGAGATGTTTTTAAGGTTTCAATTTTTTTCCAGTGGCTTCAAATATGTATGTATTTATGTTGAATTATATTTTGAATTGCAGAACTTTTATTTTTAATGAAATATTCAGCATACTTTTGTTTGAATTACATATATGAAAAATTCATTATTTTTGTAGTTACTTAAATATTTGTACTTACTTTTTAGAGTTCTTAATATTTAATATTATTTATCATTAATATAATGAGTAGAAATTTAAGTAATAAAATGTTTAAAATTATGACAGGAATAAAGTCCATGTTGTCATTTAGCATAAGTAGAATTGCTACTTGGGATGATCCAAACACATACGACTTTAAAACCATACGATATACAACAAATTTACAGTGAAAAATTATAAATCTTTGATAAATATATCACTATAAGTGTTTTAATATCAATTTTTTTTTTATATTTTACTTACGATATTTGTTTCTTAATTTTAGATATTTACCTGAAAAGAGAAGAAAATATAAAATAGCATTAGTAATGTAAATATGTATTTTTAGTAATCTATGCTTCCCGCCAAATAGATACATTATTAATTTGTTTATATTCTTTAGTACTGTTAGCACATTTATCGAACTGTGCTACCAAAAACTGTTAAAAATTTATATTTTTTGGAACTTTTCTTGTTAACAAAAGTTTGAATATAGTTATGTGTATAGGAAAGTATATGTAGTATATGAGGACATAAAAGTGTCATTCAGGATCACAGACGAATGCAGTGTCTTCCAGGTAGAGATCTTAGCAATCTGGAAAGCCACGGAATTAATGGGTCTGTAGTAACTATTTATATAGATATCCAGGCATTACTGAGGGCTTTTAAATGCGATATGTTACACTCGAGCATAGTGCTAAACTGTAGTAGGGGTCTAAAAACATTAATGGAACTATACACAATCAGATTGTGTTGGGTACCAGGGCACAGTAAGATAGAATGAAATGAGATAGCAGATGAACTGGTTTGTGTCTGCACTATATTAGTAGGGGCAGGGATGTAAAACCTCCTATATGCCACTTTTATAGATTGATCTTCAAAAGGTTCCTGGACTCTACGAACCAATCCTAGTATAGTAGGACGACTTACAAAGTATCCACGTTTATTTGGCCAAAATTGGATGCAAAGGTAACCAGAACACTAATTGAATTTTGGAGGAAAATTCTCAGGTCTTAAGTTGGAGTGATAACCGGGCACTGCTCAATTAGAGCTTTCATTGGTAAATGAGATATGAGCACATAGTACATCTGTAGGTTGTGCGAGTAATTTGAGGAACTATACTGGGTTTTCACTTTAATTATCTTGAAATATCTGGCACCTGATTTTTTCGAATTTTTTTCCCCAATTTCATTTCTTCTCTTCACTTTAAGTTCACACCGAGTTATCCATCCTATAGGTCTCCGAGTGAAAGTGTACTTCTATAGTACAGATCCCTTTTAATCTAATCTATGTATAAAAGTTAAGTGAACAAGTCGTTTGAATTTCTCATATTGAGCTACTACTACAATTTTTTCGTTATTCTAAGGTGTAACTTTGCATTACAAATAATCCATATAATTTAGTGAACAATTATGTTTATAATGAGATATTGCAAAAGATTGTTATAACTGTCATTTTGTTAAGAGCCTTTCAAAAAAAATTATTTGGTTTTTGGTAAAGTTTTCACAAACTTAGAAACTAAGAAGGGCCTTCCAATATTGTTGAAGTTTTATCTGTCAAATTGGCTGTCGTTTATTCAGTTTGTTTCTACAAATCACAAAGGACGATTATAGCGTTCAACAGCTTGTATAAATAATAAAATTGTTTTATCAAAATAGGTTTTCTGTCCGGGCAAGGTTTTGCGCTTGATCAATTTTACAGTAAAGCCCGTGAATGGGTACGTATACAAACAAATTTTTTGAATTTGGGACGATACCAATATACATTTTTGTGGATTGTGGGCTGGCGGCGTCATCGGTCCATATTTATTTGAGAACGACGTTGGTCAGGCCCTCACCGTCAACTGCGAGCTACATAGTATACAGAACACTCACGCGATCGAAGATATACAAGTTCTATATTTGTCTCGTTCTTTCAGAACTGCGTAAAGCGGTTTACTTTAACACACAATAATTTAGGTATCAAAATTATGATATTTTTCTCTTTCCTGGAGAGAGAATTTTGGCTTTTTTAAACATCAAAATTTTCACCTCTGTGGCTTTGTGGACGAGGTCGATGATAAATAACTCGTTTTGGATTGAATTGTATGATGTGTACACCGATAACATGTGATGTTAACAGCACGACGCTCAGGTCACGCTACATTGTACATTCTCCACGAGCGATTAGAGGACATTGTCATATCACGTCTGGGTGATATGAACTGGTCACCGAGATCGTGCAATTTGACCCCGTTTATATTTTTCATATAGGGTTTTCTTAAGTCGCAGGTATATGCGAGCAAGCCACAAACAACAACATAACCCATGCCATCGGTCAAATGCAGCATGATTTTTGAGCCAGATTGCTGGATAATTTAACATTTAGTATAAGTTTCACTCAGCGAAGCCTCTACGGATAATGCCATCGATAAGCCTTTCAAATGAATACAAATGTAAATGCTATCTCACACACACTTTGTTTTAGCGCATGTGCAGCCGCAGATAAAAATATATATTTTGGTAAGACAGTCTAGATAGAAAACGAAAGAAATATTAACAAGTAGAATACTCTGTTTACATTTTCACATAAAGTAATTAGAAAAATGCAATATATTGCATGACAAGGTTTTGAAAAACATATAGTTGTGATAATGCTCCATATTATTGTAAACTGAAAAGTTTATATATTCCACAAAATTTTCGGAATTGCGTCAAATAGAGGAATATTTTTAATATTGAAAAAAGAAACACTATAACGATTCCTTATTTATAAACATTTACACAAAAATAGTGTAAATATTGTTTTTATCAAATACACTTTTATAATTTCCAACAATACACACATTTAAATTACGAATTAAAATCACACTTATCCGTTTGATGTTCAGTCAAACAAAATTTACAATAAATTAATCGGTTGCTGTTCACGCTAACATAATTTATACATACCAGTGGCATCTTATGGAGATTTCTAGTATCATCTAGCTAAAGCACTTTAATGTTCAATTTCCAAAATGATAACACAGTGCTTTTAAAGCAGCTTTAAAGTTTATGTTGTCATACTTATAAACAATGACAATAACACGCAGTTACTAACAGTTAGCAGAAGTTAATACGGATGCAAATATTGATTGGCATGATAAATGTTGCAACCAGCCTTTACAAACATTTAAATTCAAATTGAGAATACAATTTCGTTACAATGCATTATGGAAACTTTGTTTTATAAAATTTTTAAAAAAAAATTTTATGAATATGGATGTAATAGGATAAAGTTAAAAAAAAAGTAAAATTTTCTAAAACATTTTTTCGTATTCTTATAATTTCTTTGGATATCTGTTATGTAAAATAGTAAACCAAAACAAAAGCGATATTGGATATTTAGTTAGTTATTTAAATTGTATATATTTTAAATTATATATTAACAAACTTATTAATGAGACATTGCAAATCTGTAGTTCCAAAATCAATTTTCAAGATATTTTCATTTAAAGAAAATTAATTCATTAATTTCGTAGAATTCCATCAAGGAATACAAATTATAAGAAATAGCTTTAACTGAACAAAAGTTTTGCCCATATATTTACTTTCATCGAAAAAGATTTTAAAAGGTGTGCTAAATACAAAACTTGTTGGTAAAAATCTTAATCTCAATCATTTAAATTTTGGTGCCCCAAAGAAAATTTTTTCTGTTTTTTTTTTCAATCCCATAGAAGTTCTTTATATTTTAATATAAATATATATACATTTTTTTTCATTCAGCGCTCAACCATATATGAAATTAACATATTTTATTCTTTACTTAATTTTTTTTTCTGCTATCACTATGCGACTGACTTTGATCATCGTTAGCTAAGGGCGCGTGTGTATGTCATATCAATTTAGGCTTTTTTTTTAATATTTAAAATCAGAAAAATGAAATAAAAATATTTTAATATGCATTAGAAAGAAAGAAAAAAAGAAGCAAGTCAATATAACCTCTGGCAGGTTTTATTTTTAATATACTTAAATGTTAGAGACTAACAGCAAGAATGAAATGAAAAAAGCTGTACTCTAAAGAATTTATAAATATATTTTGTGTCAGAAATCAATTAAATTTATACATGCATATGCTACTGATACGAGTACATGTACAATGACGTCTCAATGTTGTTGTCTTCAGATATTTTTAATCACATGTAGAGTTTGTCAGGACTTTCGTGTAATTCATACAAAATGTGATAGTGAATATGCTTTCATATATATTTAAAAATGTATAAATATACATATCGCTCATTTGCTGCAACAACGTCATAATTCAAAAAAAAAAAAAAAAAAAACGGCTTTGAATGTTTTATGACATTTTACTATTTCTTACATGAATTTTCAACAAATCATGCGATTTCAGAAATAAAATATCTTTTTTATCTGTGTTTAACACAAATTTTTACTTGTCAAAAAAAAAAAAAAAAAAATAAGAAAACATGAATTTTAATTATGATGTTTACAATAAGAAAAACACTCTCACACAAAAAATAATTTACTTTTTTGAAAACTGATCAAACTATACAACGGCGCATATTTTGTATTACTCAGTTCAAAAAACACGGATTTTGAGTTATGACGTTGTTGTAGCAAATGAGCGATATGTACATTATGTGTACAAACAAAGTTTTGAACAAATATATATGACCCAGTAAACAAATACAGTTAAGATTAAGATTAAAGAAGATTACTTATGAATAAAAGATGAATTTCTCAACGAGATTTTCCTGTCAATATGTCGTATACAATATTTATTCTTACATGTATATGTTTATGTCACATATATGGTAGTGTATGAAGTGTATGTACAGTGAGTGCTAAAAGAGTTCAGGAATTTTATTCAAATGAAAATAAAATGTGTGTCATGTGACACCCATAAGAGTGTCAAAAGCTTACGTAAGATTCTAATTAGCAACTATTGGTGCAGGATTACAGAAATTGTTCTTAAGAGACAAATTTCTTGTATTTTAACCTTGCTGTTTTGGCCTGTTTTGATCCCGGATATAAATGGGTTTTATATCCGGGATCCTCGAAATTCTCTTATTTCATGTTGTTTCCCTCGCAAATTCATAAAAGGTGCAATTGTTAAAATTTGCATTTTTAATACTCATAAGTATTTATTAGCATAAAAAAAATTATTGAAATTTCATTAAAAAAGTAACAAATAATAGTGTAATAGTGCTAAGCTCTGCTGTCATAAATCTTATATAAAGTGAGACAAATGTTGCAGAAAACTAAAATTTGGTGAAGAAAAATTTTTGAAAAAATTTAAGTTTGTCAATCCATTTGTATTTTCCACATTTTTCATTTGTGATCCAATAAAGCATATATATGATGAATGGTTATAGATAGCGGTGTCAATATAGTCATGCCGCTATGTTCGTCTGTATGTTGAAACCAACTTTCCGAACATCCTAATTAACTTACAAACATGATTGAAACATCAATATATCGGATATGGTCCTGGTTCTGTTGATATTTATATTATATAAACAAAAAACCACGACTACCTTGATTGACATGTTGGTCTATTTCTTAATTTTTTTGTTAGATGATGAAGAAAATTTGTAGAGCTTGGGATCATTAAAAATCCAACAAGTAAGAGTATTATATTCGGCTGTACCGAATATTGAAATCAACTTTCCGAACATCCCAATTAACTTACAAACATGATTAATACATCATCCCATAAGTGCCTGTTATATAAACAAAACACCATGACTATTTTGATTTTTTGCCTATTTCTTAATTTTTTTGTTAGTTGGAGAAAATTTTTAGACCTTGGGAGCATACAAAATCCTACAAGTAAGAGTGTTATATTCTGATGTACCGAATCTTGTATGTGACAATAAAATATTTTTCTGATATAGGGGTTGGGTCAATTATGGACCGATCCTCACAAAAGTTGGTAGAAAGCTATTGGTTCATACAAAACTTGTTAATGTATAATTTCATAACGATATTAATTATTTTCTGATTAATTTCTGTATGCACAGAGAAAACAGATTCGTAGTCACAACCGAATTTGGCGCCAATCGAATTTTGTCGGTTGCATGTACTATTGATTGAATTCGATTGTAAAGACTCAATTTACGATACACACAACTCTCTTAATAATGAATTCGGTGAAAAGCGCCGATACTATCAGCAGGATCAATTAAATAACATCTTGGTGTTTTTTCTCTTATATTAAAAATAATTTATTATTCTTTAAATTTTATTTAAATAAATATACATAATCAAAAATGAAAGAACGGATTACTGTTAAATGAAGACAATAATGTTTTTTTTTAAGTAGAATTTGTATTTATTTTGAATCCTATGTAACTCTTGCATCTGCATTTTGGAGGTTTGCTTCATTGTTTTTGATTTGCTTAAAACATTCAGTTGGTCATAAGCATATTAGATCTTAAAGTGGATGCTGATTAATTAATTTTTGTAAGGATACCTATAATTGTATTACAAAGCTGTCGTTAAGGCATCAAAAAATCTTTATGAATTCCAATTTCTAATATGTACTTACATGCAACGCAAACATATTTACATAGATATACAAACACAAATATTTATATAAGGACTGAGATCATAAAATTCTTAACACACGTTTTTCATTAAAACTTTTAACCCAAGTATTATTTTATTTTTTTTTTATAACTTTGTAAAGCATGTCAGTTATTGTGTTTAATGAAAATAATGTTCATTTGTTGTTAATCTGATTAAAATGAGTGACCAGAAAAAAGTGCGTACTAAAATTATTAAATATTTTCAACAAAACCCAGCTTGGTCCTACAAAAAGTTTACCAAACAATCAAAGGTCTGCTGTCAAACTTTATCCAATGTTATTAAACAGTACGGGGAGAGCTAGTACGTTGATATAAAATCTGGATCAGGTAAAAGGAATGGTCCACATGATGTTTCTAAAGCCAAAAAAATAGAAAGCATTTTCAAAAGAGCTCCCAACACATCCGGTAGGAAAGCAGCCCGGTTAGGTCAGTACTCGGACTGTTTGGTACAAAAAGTTAAAGCCAATGAAGCTTTAAAACATACGAGGCTCAAAAAGTTCCTGACAGTAACTCTGCTAAGAATTTAGAGGCCAAAAACAGAGCACGAAAATTGAAGTCAAATTTTATACAAAAAATATACCTGCTGCAAAATGAATGACGAAATGTACGTATGGACAATTTTTCGCAGCTTCTGGGTCAATTTTTTATGTTGCAGATGCTCGAGAGTACGTTGAAGAAAAGTTTAGGACCCAAAAGCAGACAAAATTTCTCAAAAAGTTCTTCGTATGGCAAGAAATATGCAGTTGCGGCAATAAAGCCAAACATTTGTTACAAAGGTTTCTATAAATATCGAAATTTACGTCAAGGAATGTTTACAAAAAAGGATGTTTTCATGCATAAGACTTCTTAATGTATCCACTGATTTTTGGCCTGATTTTCCATCTGCCACTATGGTAAAAAAGGTCTTGAGTGGTACAAGAACAGAGAATTGAAGAGCACAAAAAAAGGTGTCGAACAGTGTGGTAGATTTTAAACGGAGATGGACAACCTGTTCGAACAGATTAACAGAAAACACTATAAAAACCATAATGGAAGGGTTTCCAAAAAAAGGTTCAAAATTTCATCATTAGGATTAGAACTATGAAACTTTTTTTCTGTAAATTGTAACAATAATTTGAATTAAATAAAAAAGATTCAAAACTGTATGTTTAGTGGTTTCATTTTTATTAACATATATGTATGTTAAACATTTTTCGATCTCAGTCCTTATTTATAATCCACAGAATTACTTTAATTACAATTTAATAGAAAAAATATTTTCTGTATAAACCTTATATGAGTAGTAACCGTATAAAATAGTTTTTATTTTATTTAATTAAATTTTTTTAAAGGAAAATGTCAAATGTCTAAAATTTTTATTGATTAAGAATACCGAATTGAAATTATTATAACTGAAAACTTTAACCAAATTTAGTAGAGACAAAAACCAATTCAAATAACCAATTTTACGTCTGTTAGCACCGCAATTCGATTGTAATTGTTGGTTTATAATCCTAACTATAAGAAATCTGTTAGGTATATAGAATTTCAATAATTGCAATATTTTTCTGTCTTACTTATTAAAAATTTATAGTTAGAACTGAATTCCGATCGATCTGTTTTCTGTGTGTGGGTCAAATGTTGCCCGATTTTCGGTATACTTTACAGTATAATTACAGAGTACTTAGAAATAACTTGTGCAACATTTTATCAGGATAGCTGCATAATCAACATTTATTTGGCACATTGTGCAACCTTGTCAACAGAGAGTATTTTTGAATATCAGCCAGCCAGTTCCTTCGTTTGGGCTCTATCGTGTTTTCAACAGACAGATAGACGGTCATATATAGCAAGATCATCTTAGAAAATAATACTGATTAATTTAAATATCCATAAAACACATTTTATGACTGTGGAAAGAATCAGATAAAATCAATACTATTGTTGTATAAACGTGTAAGTGCTTATCAGCTTCTTACGGTACCTTTAAAGTGTATATTAAAAAAATTGAAATTGTTACTTTTTAATTTGATTTACATTGAAATGTTTAGACCCGTTTTGCCTTTCACTGTTGTAAGTTATGCATACACAAACGTACACCTATTCATATACGCATATTTTGTGTGTGTGTTTGTGTATTTTCCGATATACTTCCGTATGTAAGTGTGTTTTTAAGTTGTTTATCTTTTTGTGTATTGGTTTGTTTTCTGGTATGTATATTAAAGTTGACTACTACTAGTACTTAAGCACATACAAACGCAAGTACATACAGACATTCAAACATACATGCATATATTTAAAAAATATACACAATACACTTGTATATGACTTTGACTATGATAACAGCCATGACTTTACACAAGCGTCAACAAAAAATAACACCAAAAGCAGCAACGACTACAACTACTTATGAACACAGAGTCTCGTTTGTATGTAAGGGACGTAAATATGATAACGCACACACACGCATGTAAAAACAGACATCCTTATAGTAGACTGCTTACACTTTTTGTGTGTTATTTTATTTATATTTTTTTGCTATTTACTCCCACACAGACTTTTGTATACATGTAATCCATGTAAATACAAGCAGCATGCAAATAAAAGTTAAAGTAAAAAAATTTATATGAAGTGATTTACATAAAAATCAAATAAACAATATATTTCTTCGACTGGTATGATATTGGATGTTTGTGTTTGCTGGAAAAGCAAATGAAATATGCGATTGTTAAAATTGTATGCAAATACATATACATAGAACTTTATGTATATGTATGTGTATTAATATGAAAATATTTATGCACTTATATGTATATGTCTTATATGAATAACTACGCAATAACAGTAAAATAAACACACACTAAAGTTTTACCACATACTAAAAATACATTAGAATAAGCACATATAAGTATTTACTTTAACAAACAAAACTATAAGAAAAACATATGCAAGTGAAGGTGAATACATCCCTGCCTGCAATTGGAATAGTCTTTGGGACAAATGCGAATACTGTGTCCCTTCTAGAAGTTAAAAATATGATTCTAGTCAATTTTGTAACAAGAAATAAATTCATTACTACCAGAAGCTGCTAAAACAGCAGAAACAGTTATATAAAATTAATAAAACACTTATACATAACATTTATCTTCAGATGGTAACTTTTTTGTTACTATCAGAATTACATATACATAGTTGATAGTAAATGATGAATCCCATTTACACTTGTATTTGTAAAGATTTATTAAAAATTCTGATAAAAATTAAAACAAATTTAAGTGAAGAATTATTCACTACACCATTTTCAATAGTAATTCGGAAAAGAACAATTGATAATGAGAATTTTCATTTATAATTCGGAAAAGAACAATTGATAATGAGAATTTTCATTTGTAATTCAGAAAATATCAATTGATAATGAGAATTTTCGTTTAATAAAAAGTGGAATTGAGATTTTTCATTTGATGTTCAGAAAATCCCAATTGAAAATGAGAAATTTTATATAAAATTCGAAAAAGCTCATTTGAAAATTAGAATTTTTTATCTGAAATTAGGCAATTAGCAATTGAAAATTATAAAATGCAAAGAACATAAAAATGTTTATAAAATAAACAATAATAATAAAACCTTTTAACAATA
The DNA here is from genome assembly GCA_942486065.2 of Calliphora vomitoria. Lineage (NCBI taxonomy): Eukaryota > Metazoa > Arthropoda > Insecta > Diptera > Calliphoridae > Calliphora > Calliphora vomitoria. The sequence continues at coordinate 106,085,010 of OW818030.2, read as the reverse complement.
AAAAATTCATAACCAACGGGCATATTTTGCCCGTTGGTCATGTTCTTTTCCGAATTATAAATGAAAAATCTCAATTCCAATTGATATTTTCTGAATTGAATTTAAAAGTTCTCATTTTCAATTGAAAAAGGTGTAGTTATAACTAGTGAAGTTTCTTATACATTATACATTAGAAAAAGTGGTTCTTATATAGTTAATTAAGTTTATTTTACTTTGTTAAACTGTTTATCGGAAAAATATAATTTGAAGGAATCATTTTTCTTTAATTCCCTAATTAAGACAATTTTTACTTTTAGAAGAAACTTGTTCGATGCTTCCAAAAGTGAAATAAGCGATAGCACTTCTAGAAGTCATTAAGAAGATTATAGTATGACTGCAGTTGCGCTCTTCTTACTGACTAATGTTACAACATCGATTAGAAGACGTTTCCACCAGCGACAAATTTAAACATTAAGACGTTACGAAGCAGAAATATCGAATAAATGCTGGCAGGAGGAATATGTAATATACACTTGCATATAAAATTAGCAGTGTGCATGAGTATACTCGGAAAACTGTTTGAGTTGGTATGTGTATGGGCAATTCCATGTCATCGTACGTAAAATTTGTACGCCTATAGAGTGGAATAGATTTTAAAAAAATAAGAGTATCTGAAAAATAATTTGGTATTTATGTTTTATTCAAAGGTTACTATATTTTAAAAAAAATAATAAGTTCTTTCGAAACATTGTTATCCAAAATATCGAACGAAATAAGGATATATCGAACGTGACATAGAACGGAAGTAATTTTGAGGTACATGTAGAAATATGCGAAAATTTTCGAATTCTTACAATAAACTAAATATATTTCCTTTAGAATCCATCATATTTAAATAAAAATAATGTTTGCATGATTTTTTATTAAATAAAATTTAATATCGTACGCAAAAAAACAATCAGAGTCAAAATCATTTCATACTAAGGAGTGAGATCGAAAAATTCTTAAATTTAATTTCTATGCTATGTTTTTGGCTTACATATTTTTAGCACCGTTCCTGTCAGGAACTTTTCGAGCCTTGTATGTTTTTAAACCTGCATTAGCTTTAACTTTTCGTACCAAATAGTCTTAGAAACTGAGCTACCTGGCTGCTTTCCTACCGGATGTGTTGGAAGCTCTTTTAAAAATGCTTTCTATCTGGTCACTCATTTTAATCAGAGTAACAACAAATGAATATAATTGACATTAAACATAATAATTAACATGTTCTACAAAGGTATACTTGGTTTAAAAGTTTTAATGAAAAATGTGTGTTAAGAATTAAGGGGCCCATATACACATACTGCTGACACATACTGCCGATGAACCCTTCGTATACGTGTGTGATTAATATTTTACTACACACCTATCAATCATCATTAAAAAAAATTCGTTTGAGAACAAAAAAAAGTATTATTTTCTATTTTTCAGTAACTAAAACGTCAAATTTAAAAATTGTATTTCATAAAAATGAAAAAATGTATACTATTGTTCATTTGAACAACTGTCAGTAGTACGAGTTCATTTCAAAATCAAAACTTTTGATTTTTCATAATGCATTGTCTGTGTGTCGCATACATAAACAAAAATTTAAAATTTACACATGCTTATTGCATGAGCATGAGCAGTATGTGTCTATGGGCCCCTTTAGAATTAGTTTTCCCAGCAATATTAGCCTAAAACATACCAGTTAAATAAAATAATTAAATATTGTCAGTCTAAACTATTATTTTTGTCTTTAAAATGTTGTAATAAGCTCTAAATATTTTCACATAGTAATATTTTAGTGTTTTCTCCTATTCAAGTAATCTTCAGGTGTGATTGTCATTCTCGTTGAATTGCCCATATGTATATTTAGATTTGTTTATAGCCACCACCTTAAAGATAACACATGGAAATATTTATCCCATACTCACAAAAACACATATATTCTGGGTTCTTATAAAATCCTAAGATATCTACAGTCCGTCCGTCTGTCTGTTGAAGGCCCAATTTATCTCAAATATTATTTATTGATCACGGTCCGGTTGGTATTGAAAATGGGCAATATCTATCAAGTAGACACAGAGTTATGGACCAAAATGTGAGACAATTTTCAAAAATATTTTCCTATTTTCTTCAAATATATTGCAGATTTATCAGGAAATTTAGCAAATATTGTTCTTTTGATAAAAGGACATATTCTATTGAAAACGATAGCATCCTTCCATGATTAATCCCAGGCTTTTTGGTACATAAAAACCTATAGATTAGCATTATACACACAAAATTCAGCAAAAATGAGTTCTATGTAAAAAGAAATCACAAACCGAAATTCTGGTTGGAGCAGTTTACCATAGCCTCCATATACAGGGTTTTCCATCAAGAGATGTCATTTAGGTATTCAAAGAAAAATGGCATTTTTTGCCGCTAATAATTAAAAACATCAGCCAAATGGTCACCACGACCACGCTTACAGGACCATAACCCTTTCATGAAATTTTCCATAACCAAATCGCAAAGTGGCTGCCATATGTCCTAGATAGCCTCACGAATTCTATCTTTCAGATCTTGAATCGACGATGGGCTGTTGGCGAATACCTTATCTTTCACGTGGCTCCAAAGAAAGAAGTCGCAAGGTGTTAAATCACAAGATCTCGTTGGCCAATTGTGATCACCTCTTCGAGAGATATCATGGTCCGGAAACTTTTCCCGTAAAAGAGCAATGGTTTCTTTGCTTGTGTGGCACGTAGTGCCGTCTTGTTGAAAGTAAACGTTGTCCAGATCAATATCATCAAACTCCGACCATAAGATACGGTGTAATGACGTTTGTGGAATGCCCAATTCCAAAGAACGACGAAGAATGGATAAACATGGGTTTTCTTCAACACTTTGGGCTACAACAGCAATATTCTCAGTTGTTTTTAAGCCATATGCACGGGTTTTATTCTTGTCCCAATAGCTCGAATTCTTCCACCAATTTCTGTATTGTGGTCCGACAAGGTGCTTTATGACGTCCCAAAAATGCTTTAGTTTTGCGAACTGTGACTGCAAGATTTTCACCATTTTTGTAGTGAATTTTAATAATTTCAATGCGCTGTTGAAGCGTGTATCCTTCCATTTATAGTATAGCGTAGTTTCTACTTGTCAAATGATTTAATCTCTTACAAATATCGTTAGAAGGTTGAAAATCCACATTAGTAGTCCTCATATATATAGAAATCGTCGTACAATTTTGTGAAGATCGGTCTGTAATTGGTCATAGCTCCTGTATAAAGACCCCTAGCTCCTGTATAAAGACCCCTTCCAATAAAGACCCCTTCATAAAAATCTTAAAAATATCGATTACGAACCAATATTATACACATATAAGTAATGTATGTGCAAGAATCAATCTGCTGCATTGGTTCACATCCATATTAAGTCCACTTCCAAAAATCACTTAAATATGCATAAATCTCTTATAAATATCATAAAACAAGTAAGTCTTACATTCGGCATCAATAATCCTCAATTAACCACTAATTTTTTCCAGTAATTAAGAATATATATAACTAACCAAATCGGGTGAAACAGATAAATGTTTTTAAAGAAAATGCGCAGCAATCAGAAACCATTGTAGGTGATGGGTATATAAGATTCGATACACACAAATATAACACTCTGACTTGTTTTAATAGAGATATCGAGCTGGAATTAATTCGATAACATCCATAAAGTCCCTTGTAGCGATCGAAACATTGGAGTCAAATCTTCACTACACTTATACACATGTGGCATGAAATTCTCACCATACTTTAACTTGTTTAATATTGTTACGAATGTGCAATAGCGATTTGAATTTAACGGTCTTTAACGACTGCCTGCACCATTCATCATGTTTATAAACACGTCCATCAGTAGAAGCTTTTACTTAACAACAAATGTTGGTACCATGCGGTTATTAGCATTGTTTGTAAGTATGGCAACACTAAATGTTTAAGCTGCTAACATTGACATTGAAAGCTCTAGAATTCGAACATGCTAGTTTGTGCGTTAAGAGCATTGTAGAAGATTCACGGAAGATGGCGTGTTAGTTTATCATAGGCGCTGTTAGAGTTAACATCAACTGTCTTGTATATTTAAGTTTGTGCATTATAAACGTGTGTGTGTGTATTAAAAACACATAGTGACCATTTAATTTGTTGTTGTACATTTAAAATAAATAAAGAGTTGTTACAATTTTAAACTACTTAAACTGCTTTTATTTGCAATCAGAAGTATCTGGTTCATTGAAAGGAAATAAACCAACGTTTTAAAAAGGTTAAAACTTAAAAATATGTAACGCTGTCACATGTAGAACTTGTTGAATATTACTGTCCAGTGTTACTTATATTTTCACTAGTCTAACATAAAATGTTATCACAGTAAAGATTTAAAATTTTAAATATTTAAATAAATAAACAAATTTAAATATCACTAAAGTGTTACGAGAGTGCAATATCCTTTAGTATACAGAAATCTAGCTTAAGAATTATAAATATCCAAATTGAATTACTTTCACTTTTCTTTCTTAAACTCATATAAACAGTTTCTTTCTAATTATGGAATATATTAACATTTGATTAAACATCTTCTTAACAATTGCTGTTATTAAATATAACTTATTTAGCTTACAAACATATCTACAGTACTAACGATATTATTTCCTTTACCATAATGATGCAAAATAAGGAAAGCAAAAGAAAAGAATACATTGTTGCTAGAAATTAAATCCCGGAATCGATAAGAAACCATTGTAGGAAACAACATGTGTATAAGTAGTGTTATTATTTGTATAGATCATATAGAAAATACATATTTTGATATTATCCATGACATCTACATGAGAATAAGAACGTATGTATATACCACTATTTATTTACAATTTATACATACACATGCCACTTTACATACCCTTCTTTACTTACTTCCATAGAGAGCCTGTCACATCCAATACTTTTCCAAAAAACTGTTGTATGTGTATGCAAATGTGCTTTATATGTTATTCACTTCCGACCGGAAACGAATTGTAGGAATAGAGAGAAAATAACAATAATCAGATGAAAAAATCTTAAATAACTTAAGCTATTTGTTTCGTCTCATAAATATTTTCCTGTATGTTATCAATAACAATTTATATATTCCATTTTTTCCATATTTCTCTTCCTTATTTGGTTCCAGTTCCTATGAGCATATTTATTTGATACTTAGTTTGTTTGCAAAGTTAACAATTTCACTTGGTTTTCAAACTTATTCTATCAAACATATTTGAGTGATTCCAAAAAAAGATACTTGGAATAAAAAAACAATTTGTTACACATTATTAAGAATGGTAAATGTAGAGCGTTTGTTTTCAAAATTTCAAAGTTTTATTTTATTATTTTCATGGGAAGCTATAAATAGGGTGTAAAGGAATAGTAAACGTTAACAAGAAAGAGTTGATTAAGATCGTAGCTAGATTTTTTTTCAGTTTCAATAATAAGGATTTTTATATTTAATACTGGAAAATTTAAGTACTGAAACAAGGCTAACATACAGAAGTTTTTTCACAACAAGCAGCCTTAGCTGTTAGTTTTTTGCTGAAGATTCTACATAAAAAGAATCTTTCGCCGGAAAATTTTCTTTTTGACCAACATTACCATTTCAAATAAAAGTATTAGGTGTATGAGTTAAAAATACAGCATAGTAGATGGCGTATCTTCTGAACGCGGTTTTTGTGTGTAATAACTTTTAAGTCATTTTAAAGGGTACATATCAATCATTTATTCTCACTTATTTATTGAACTTTAAAATGTCGAATATTGTATCAACGAATCGTCATATGGGGGAAGTTTTGCTTTACTTCTTTAAATTGAAAAAAATGCACAGAGAAGCACAGAGATTGCTGACCACAGCTTATGGTGAATATGTTTCAACCAGCAAGAGATGGTATGTTAGCAAAGAATTGGCGATTTTGACCAAGAATTGGAGGCATTACTTAATGAAGATTTTTGTAAACCTCAACAAGACCTTGCTACATCATTAGGAGCTACTCAAACAGAAATTTCAAAACAATTGCAAGCAGCAGGATTCATCTAAAAGGAGGGAATTTGAGTACCATAAGAATTGAAGCCAAGAGACTTTGAAAAGATTTTGCATGTCATGATACTTGAACGCTTTAAAAGAAAATAATATGTGAACCGAATCATTACATGTGATGAAAAATGTATCCATTGCGATAACCCTCTCTCTGGGATACACTTTACTTTGAAACAGAGTATCCGATATTGGTTTGATTCGTTCTTGGCCTCAAAAGACGAGCAGTTCTTTAGGCTCGGATTCCATATATTGCCATAAAGATGGTAAAAGTTCATAGCTAACAATGGTCAAAACTTTGAATAAATATATCTAAATATATAAAAGTGAGTGACGTTAGTTACTACGCTTATAACTCAAGAACGCCTGGAACGATTGCGATGATTCACACCAATTCAGACTGGTCTCTGGCCAAACAAGAAGAATACCCAAGAAAATTCCCGAAAATATTATGAAGAAAATTTATTTTCCCATACAAGGCTTTCAAGCTCAGTGCTTTTAAACATTTAATTCACAGTGGTGTACTCTGAAGTGAATGATTTGGTGTAAGCGATTAAAGGAATACATTCAAGCACATGTCCAATATATACCAAGTTTTCATATCATCCAATAAAACAAGCAGGCCGCAGTTAATGCAACATTTTACTATAAAATTTCTTTAATATTTTCAATCGATGATAAACAGTTTTGTTTACTCTTGCATATTAGGTAAATGAATAATAAATTTTCATGTGAAATCTATTTACAAATTTGTTTTGGACTGAAAATTTACAAAAATGCCGCCAAACGCGATTTCGAACCACGTCTTCAGGAAAATCGGGAACGAGCATCTACGTCTACAGACGCGGATACAGAAAGTGAACGTGAATCACTTCTTGGGGAAAATCGCGAAAGGGAATCAACGTCTAGAGCCGCAGAAACGGAAAGAGAACGCGAGTTATGGCTTCAGCAAATGCATAGCAGTGCACCTTAATCGATAGCTGCAGAGACACCCCAAAAGCATATCGAAAGACTAGAAGCCAATCGCTCACGAATGGCAAGATCGAGAGAAAGAATCGATTAAAAGTTGTCGGCATTTCATTACAATAAGGATGATGACTACAGTAATCACAAGGTCTTCTTTCAATTGCTCCCGCCAACAAAGTGAATGAGCAAATTTAATTGAAACTGCCTGGCAAAACAATGAAATACAATACCACCCATACCGATGATTTCCATTGACTTTGGCCATTTGAATTCAAGCAACTCCATTTCCCGTTTCGTCTATCTTTGCTATAACCACTAACAAAGCACAAGGCCAATAGCTGACTATTGCTGGCTTGCATTTGGAAAATTCACATTTACCACATGGTCAATTTTATTTGGCTTGCTCCTGAGTTGGCTCCTGAGAATTTATATATTTTTACTTCAAATAAAAAAACGAAACATATTGTATATCCCTTAAGATGAATTCATAGATATAATATCCCATTTGCCTTAAATATATTAGTTTCCTTTTTAAGTTCTTATAGATATCTGCTACAACTTTGTCATATGACCACCTCATTCGCCGTCATCTGGCTACAGATAATAAGTGTTTGGGGTGCGAAGTGAGGTCGGGGAAGTACTGTATATTAAAACCGAGATCGAGATGCAATATAAAACAGATGCTAACCAAGGACCAGCAACGCGGGCCGGGTTCTGCTAGTACTGTGTATATGTGTCGACATAAAAGCTAAACTTGTAAGTAAGAACTGAAATCGTAAAGATCTAAATATACATATATGTTAATAAAAATAAAAACTTACAGTTTTGATTTTTTTATTTGATTTTTTATTTTATAGTTCTTATCAATAGTGATGAATTTATGATCCTTTTCCGGAAACCCTTACATTAAGGTTTTTATTGAGCTTTCTGTCACTTTGTTCGAACGGGTAGTCGTTCTCCGTTTAAAATCGACCTTTTTTGTGCTCTTCAATTCTCTCCATTGGCCCTAGCTCCAGGCAGTTTGGAGGATTTTTCTCTCTTAGTACAAATAACATATTATTGTTCCTGTACCACCTAAGACCTTTCTTACCATAGTAACAGAATGCCAAATCAGGCCAAAAATAAGTGGACACATTAAGAAGTCTTATAACTGGAAGCATCCTCTTCGAGTACTGAGATAACCGGAATGCTTTCCTACCGGATGTGTTGAGATCTCTTTTAAAAATGCTGTCTATGTATTAACTTTATAAAGATCATGCGGACCATTCCTTCTACATGAACCAGGTTTTCTATGAAAGGATAAGTTCTGCCGATACTGTTTAATAACAGTTTGACGGCAGACCTTTGATTGTTTGGACAACTTTTTGTAGGACCAGGTTGGGTTTTGTTGAAAATATTTAATAATTTTATTACGCACTTTTTTATCGTCACTAATTTTAAGCAGATTAACAACGACTGAACATAACTGGCATTAAACATAATAACTGACATGCTTTATAAAGGTAACTTGTTAAAAAAAGCTGTTTTCTAAAAAATATAACTTTTCTCACGTTTTTTATGTGTAGAAAAAATATTATTTTCAAAAATATATTTCTTTCAAATAGTAGCTTTATTCCCAGCAAAAATTATTCTTGATTTGGAAGCAATAAAAATGACTACTGCATCTTTAACAGCTTCCTTTATTGCTTCTTCAATTATTGCCTTACGATACTGATTTTTGGAAGGCATACATTCAGCAAATATTGTATGTGGTGCAGAAATTAGAAAAAGGCAGCACTATTTGTCAAGCAATTACTACTTTTATTGCTGGATTTTTTACAAAATCAGCCTAAAGTATGCACCTCGGAGGCATGATATTATCAATTCTTCCATGTGCTCGTAAATGCACATTCCGGATTTCTTAAGCGGAGCTTCTACGCGAGGAATCCCATACAAAAATCATGTAATCTTTCATAACAATTGGAAGCAATAGCAACTGCTCTCTCCCTTACATTTCTGCTTCCGAGGAAGCACCATTTTTTGCTGGGTTACTAATAGTAGCATTTTCACCAACTGGAGCTTTTCTACAAAACGTATCTTGTTTCTTAAAAAGACAGACTTTTTACACATAAAATCACACTTTTTCTGCAAAGACGTTAAATTTTTCGACAAGAAGAAGGTCAAAAATTCTACCTTTAAAAGAAAATCTTCAAAAATATCTGAATAACACATCCAATTTGTCCACTTTAAAATGACCCTTAAAACACATCCAGAAATATGAATAATAACTCCATTCCACCTAAAGCAAAACACTTTATAAGAAAAAACGCAAACAGAAAAATTCTAACTCACTGTGCACAAAAATTCATTGCACACGTAAGTGTTACTGAGAATGGCAAAAGCAACTAAGAGAAAAATAAAATAAAAAATGTAAAGTTCTAATAAATTGGCTAAATCTAAAAGAACACTTATCAAACTGAGCAAATGGAAGAAGTGCAAATAAAAATGTAGTAATTTTCTATTCTCCTTTTGCGTATGTAGGTAGCCAAGACAAAAAGAAAAGAAAGCTACGTTGCAGTTACTGTTGCTTGCATGATACTGCTGATGAAGATGAAGACAAAACCTTGGTGATGGTGAAAATGATAAGGCAAATACACTTATATATTTTTTCTGTCTCCATTTTCCTTATATTTGTTGGTGTTTTTATATGAATTTTTTTCTTTTTACAGTTTTCTTTCAAGAATCATACAACATACAATCACTATTTTTAAAAGCCATCAGGCTTTTTATCTTTTCTTGGTTTTTATGTTTTTTTTTTTAGACACCATAACCATCAACACAATCATCAGTAGACGCCGGCCTGGCTCATCATTCATATATTATGCTAGTGTCTGTGTTTTTAGAGTGTGCAAAAAAGAATGAAGTTTAAGTAAAATGTTCCCTTATTTCTTTTTAGTTTGTAGAATTAAGACGATGTTCTCGGTTTTTTTAGTATGTAGAGTTGATGTGAACTTTTTATACCCTAATAGTGTTTAGAATTTTATTAATTCTCAGTTTTATTTTGCTTTGAAGTAGATTTGAACACATCTATTAAAAACCTAGAAATGTATTTAAATCCATATGCATGATAACAAAAAAGTTTAATTATTATATCCAATGGTAGGAAAGAATTTCAAGAGTTTTTGTGAATTAGAGGGAAATATGAAAGTTAGCCTTGCCAAAGCTCATTAAAGAATTTAATAATATTAATATTCCCGGAAGCATGTCATCATCATCATGAAATCACAAAAATGTTTAGAATATCCATATTGGAATGCAAAAAAAAAGAATCAGAAAATACACCTACTCAGTGGTCTGATATTGGGTGGGAGTATCTTCGCAGTTTCGAGAGCGTTTTTTAACAGAGATTGACGAGCTGTATCAGTTTAATGTGTTAAGTGAGTCAGCAGAGGTGTCTACAGAGAAGAACACACCAGAGTCAGAAGAAGAATCAATAGTAAATGTGAAGTGAGAAGCCATTAGATAAGTTATTCAGCCGAGACAAAGATCACACTACAAGGTGGCTTAAAAGTAATCCTCCTATCAGAAAATGCTATAAATTTTGCGATTGGCCCCTAATATCAGTTCTGTTTTGACATTTGTGTAGTAAACACATTACGTTAATAAACAATGTTACGCTACACTGCTCCAGAACGCGGATTATTGCTGACTATATATTTGACCAATAATCGGTCGGTGACTTTGGCACAACGTGAATTTCGTCGCAGATTTCCTGGCCGTCCAACGCCTACTGGTGAAACACTGCGACGTTTAGCCGCTCGCCTCGAAGAGACTGGCACAACACGAGATGCTGCCAGGCGTGGCAGACCCTGGAGTAGCCGTTCTGCAGATAATATTGCTGCTGTAGCCGAGGATGTCATGGAAGCGCCGTCGACATCGACCAGACGACGTGCCACGCAAATGGGTATCAGTCGACGGTCTTTACAGCGAATTTTGGTACAAGATTTGAAGATGTTTCCGTAAAAAGTCCAGACGGTGCATCAGCTGTTTGCTGCTGACCGCCAATCGCGTCTAATATACGCTTAAGCCATCCTTAATCACCACCAAGAGGAAGATGATTTTTCATCAAAAATAATCATGAGTGATGATGCCCATTTCCATCTTATCGGGTACGTAAATAAGCAAAATTTACGCTTCTGGGGCATTGAAAATCTGCGTGTAACCCACGAAGAGCCATTACACCCGCTCAAAGTCACTGTATGGTGTGCTGTTTTCGCTGGAGGAGTCATCGCAACTTGATGAATTGGGATTGGAAAACATGTGGTTCGAACAGGACGGTGCAACGGCACACACTGCATGTGCCACAACCGATATGCTGAAGGATGCATTTCCCGGGTGCTTAATCTCCCGTTTTGGCGATTTGCACTGGCGAGCAAGATCGCCTGATTTTACCGCTCCTGACTTCTTTTTGTGGGGCTTTTTGAAGTCGCGGGTTTATGTCAACAAGCTACAGAATCTTGCAGCTCTTAAAGATAATATCCGTCAAGAATGTGAGGATCTATCGCCGGAAGTTTTGGCCAAAGTGATGGAAAATGCCATAAAAAGGGCTCAAATGACAATCAATTGTGGCGGCGGCCATTTACATGACATCATATTCTCGACTTGATGTAAAAAAATTAAATGACCAAATAAATATAATCCACAAGAAGAATCAAAGTTTTTTGTTTTTTTTTTTTTAATTACAGCCAAAAAACATCGGAAGTTTACTTTTGCGCCACCTTGTATAATATATGAAGAAGCATATGCATTCAGTCAACGTGCTTCTAAATAATTCGTGTATGGATATATAAGGAGTGAAATCGTAAAATTCTTAATACACGTTTTTCATTAAAACTTTTAACCCAAGCATTATTTTTTTTGTCAATTATTATGTTTGATGTCAATTATATTCAGTTGTTGTTAATCTGATTGAAATGAGTAACCAGAAAAAAGTGCGTACTAAAATTTTTAGATATTTTCAACAAAACTCAACTTAATCCTACAAAAAGTTGGCCAAGCATTCAAAGATCTGTCGTCAAACTGCTTCCAATGTTATTAAACAGTACCAGGAGAACTTGTCCGTTAATAGGAAAGCAGGTTCATGTAGAAGGAGGGGTACACATGAGGTTTCTAAAGCAAAAAAAATAGAAAACATTTTCAAAAGAGCTCCCAACACATCCGGTAGGAAAGCAGTCCGGTTAGCTCAGTGCTCGGACTATTTGGTACGAAAAGTTAAAGCTAATGCAGGTTTAAAAACATTTAAGGCTCAGAAAGTTACTGACAAGAACTAAAAAGAGGCCAAGAACAGAGCATGGAAATTGATGTTAAGAATTTTTCGATCTCACTCCTTATATGTCATGAATAGGCAAAGCGATTGTTTATATATATAAACTGCTGCAGCAACTATGACAAATAAAACTGCTTTAGGAGATGCAGCGAGGAAGGTTCTATTTTTAGAGTATAACGAAATGACCCATGTATGTGGTACCAAAAATAAAAACCTAATAGATATCCCCAGTTGAGAAAGGAAACTTATTCTTCACAGCTGTAGTCCTGTGAAGTTTTGTAATTGAACGGATGATTTCACCCAGTGTGGTAGAACTAAAAAAAGCTAATAAATCATTATGTTCTAAACTACTGATCCGATTGCAATCCGATTGAACGTACAAATCGTAGAGGAGAACATAATTTTTCAGAAAATCAATCTGTTTTCACCCTGTTAAAGTACTATGTGAGATACAGGGTGTACAAAACTTTCTAATGCTCGTAACTTATGCAAATATGTTGAGATTTCAATGAACTTTTCTTTAATATATGCAATTGGAGAAAAAAGTCAGTTTATTTCTCTAAGTTACCTCATACACTTTAAAATTTCAACCCAACTAGAAAAAATATTTAGAATATTTAGAAATTAGATCCGCTCAATACGCTCTCTAAGATATCTATGAGTTCAAATTGAATACATAAGTGGAATATTGAAGAGAGGTTGGCTAATGTAGTAAGACACAAAGCTGGCAGCTGTGATTAACCTTAAAATACTTAACGGCTCCTCTGCATGGGCAGGAGCAATGAAACCAAAAGGTTTGGGAAAAAACTTGTTGTCCTGACACCGTATATTATGAGATAAAGCCACATAATCTTCAGAAAAGAGCGAATATTGTTGAATGCCCCATGGTAGTTCACATCTACGAAGGGAAAATGAACACTATCTCATGTCGGTTTTATGAGAATGCCTACGAAGGAATAATAGCAGTACCTGTTTCTATATTACACAATTTTTACAAATCATGGTTGTTTCCGAAACTGCCAGCATAGATTCTCACACGATAGCTCATTTTATTTTCATGAATTTATAAATTAAATTATGCGCCAAATATGCTTTATTAAAGATTAATTACACCAAACAGAAAGAGTATTATTCTGTTTAGTATAACAAATCTCTTGGCTGTCTACCGCCACCTACTCAACAATGAGCCCAATAGGTTTGGAGGTAAAACAATGCGATCAACAAATTTAGTTGGATATATGCTAGGGTCAGTTCTCATCGCTATGCAGTAGACACTAGACAAAATTTTGTGACTTCCATCTGTAGGAAATTTAGATGAGCTGAGAGAAGAAAGGATAGAACATAAATGCTAACATGAAAACCAGTTCAGTCTTAGAAGGTATTGTGAATAAATAGCGGAACATACCGGGCTTTCAAAATAGATCACAATACCATAGACAACGTAGGCAAATTTAGCTAATTAGGTAACACTATAACGAATTATACAGGCTAATCAATGGATATTGAGAATTGCAAAGCAAGAATTTGGATGATTGATGAATCACTTTCCCTCTACAAGAATGTAAAAATCAATTTTTCATTACCAGCGTCAAGTCGCGGTTGAGCCATCTAAAATTCTATCCTGAGAATATTTTGGTCAAACACAAGTTCAAACATTATGGTATGGGCACTGACAAACCAAAATATCTATCGGGAGTAAATCAGAAGACGTAAATCAAATTGAATTGGACATAAGCTACGTAAGCCCCATGATGTCATAGACCGAACTTCAATATATTGATGTGCAAAAGATAGAAGGCGCAGACATGCAACTCTTATAGTTGACCAAAAGTTTGCAAGACGAGAAAAAGTTAGAGAAATATTAAGGACATACCAATCAATATCACAAGCTGGAGAGTATTTGTTAAAAAATTAAAGGGAATAGAACATATACATATGTATGTATATAACCCCGCCATATAAAACTTGACAGCAGTTTTGCGGCTGACGTGTAACATTAGGAATAGTGAACCTAACTTGCTGGAGTTGCAGATCATTATGAAAATTTCAAAAACAACATATCTAGGTCCTAAATGTTATGTCAATATTTGAATATTTTAAGAATAAAGTAGCAACCAAACATTTTTAAATCTCGTTTGTGCTATGAAAGTAAACGTGTTACAAAATTAAAATCTGGAAAGATCAAATAAAATTCATTTAACAAAAGCAATACTATTCATGGAAATCATAGTTCTAGCGTGAAAATTCAACAGTTGAGGCAAAATAATATTCACTGGATCAGAGAAAACATCTGTAGGGATTTTTTAGAAGTTGACAAACCATGAATAGATTTCCTGTTTATCATCTAAGGATATTGGAATTAGTTGAAGCTATAAGTTGAACACAACCACATGTCACTTCCAACTAATTAGTTACCACGTTGTCTTAGACCTAGACTGTACAACAATGTCGATTTAAATCCAATTAATCCGGTTAAGGCAAGAGAATGAGAACTACTGTGGCATAGAGCAGAAGTACGTAGAGTATTATTTTATGTATATTAAGATATTTAGAGAAAAGCTTTTGCCCTTTTCTCTAAATATCTTACAAAACATTTATATACAATTCTCAACAAAACGATCATAATTCAAACCTATATCTCCACTATAGTAGGGCGCAAAATTATAAATAACCGTATTATTATAATATTTTTGTACAATTTCCATTTCCCCCCACCCCAAAAAAAAAAAACACACTCTACAAATTTATACTCAAATGGCGTCATGATTGAACAAAATCTATACAGGGCACACACATTCATTATGAATAAATGACACTTGCAATGTGTATTTCCTTAGAGCTGGGTTCTTCTTGACTTCTACTCTCTACAAATATGTCTACCAGTAACACCAAATATCCATGTTTCTTAAAATCTCACAAGTTCAAAAAGAGGGGGAGGAGTATAGTGTGTTGGTTTTTTTATATGACGGCTTGTTTAGAATAGGCAGAACGTGAGCAGTGAAGCGTGATGTTTAAAAGTATTCTGCTAATAAAAATGTCAGTTTGTATAGAAGAAATGAAAAAGACGGGAACAAAAACAAAATAATGCTGTGATGATGAAGTTGATGTTTGATAACGATTATTATATGATGACGACAATGCCGACGACGAGTGGCAGGTGGATTGTTGCCTTTATTTATATTTAGAGAGCAAAAAAAAAAATGAGGCTGTACAAAAAGCTAAAGTTATAAGAAAATCAAATAAGAAAAAGTGAACAAATTCTAACACAAATTGTAATTTACTTTATAAATATATACCTGGTATTTTGATGTAAAGGAATATACTTATATTTACTTGTATTTAGATAATCTGTTTGTTTGAGAGAAATAATGATAATAAGGGATGAATAAGTATTGACTTGACTTTTAAATTGTAACAGTTAATTGGAAAGATGAAAACACATGACATAAACATCTGCAAAGTTACAAAAGTTAAGCTTAATTTGGATCGCATGAAAAAAACAAATTATAACTTAATCATAATTTAAGAGTAAAATATATTGGAAGCTTTAATAAATGAAAAATTTAAGAAATATTAATTTGATATACATATTTTGTAGTATTTGTTTCATTTTCAAATAATTCCCTAGATAATACCACTATTTCTAAAGTTGATCTCAGCAAACTTAGGATAAGTATATTCAATAAAATTTAGTTATGTGTTTGTGTATACTTTATAAGTAATTGTTCAATTGGTTGAATATATTCCTATCCTGTGCTAACGCTTTCACTTCGCTCCAGACCTTATCCATTCTGAATATTTCCGCTTCAGTTTGCCTTCTCCTGGTATAAGCTGGGCGTCCCTTTCTGCATTGTGAATTCCACTCAATTGCATTTCTTGTGATGTCATTACATTATCTTCTCAATGAATGGCCAATCCATCGCCATTTCGTCTTTTTATTTCCGAGACTATAAGCTGTTGATTGGATTGTTCCCAGAGCATAATATTGTATATCACCCTCGGCCAGAATATTTGCAAGATCCTTCGAAGAAAATGGGTAACAAACACCTGGATCTTTTGCATATCTCAAGGGACAGCGTTTCACATCATACAAAAATAAAAATAGTTGATTTTACATTCATGTAAAAAATGGTTAACTTTGTATACTGGGAAAAGGAAGACGAATTCCAAATAGGTCTCAAACGACAAAAAGTCTGACGCGACTTCTGTACACGGTTGTCAATGTCTTCTCCCGACCCTCGGTTTTTTTAAATAATGCTCCCAAGATAGCAAAAATAGCTGACATATTCTATTTGAGTATTGATAATTCTAAATTACTCTTGGGATGTCGCATTAACTCAATGGGTTTTGTTTTTATCAGTATTTATCTTAAGACCAGCCGCATCTTATTTTGTTGTTATGTTTCGCAGATTGATGCAAAGTCAATATCATTTAAGGTCCCCATGTGTTTCCTTTGACGTTTTGGAGAGCACTTCGTAGAATTGTATCTAAGACTATATTAAACAGAAGTGGTGAGCACTGCCGAGGACCTATTTCAACTTTAACAGTTCTACTTAGCACTTTACCATGTTTAATTCGGTAGCTAGCATTTTGGTAAAGGCACTTAATAAGTGAGATAAGTTTGAGCGGGACGTGTTTGTACCTTAATCACAAACCACACTATGGATTAATTTGTCGAAGGCTTTCTCGAAATCTATAAAGCACATAGAGAGTGATGATCGCCATTTCACAGACTGCTCGACGATTACACGGAGACTGTTTATATAGTCGACGGTGGATTTGTGGGTTCTGAATCCCGCCTGTTCTTGTCTTAATACTGATGTCACACTAATGGATACCCTTTTGGCTATCAATTGACGGATGACCTTGTTGACAATGTAGAGCAAAGTAATAACACGTCAGTTATTTGGGTTCGTAAGATCTCCCTTGCCTTCTATCAATTCGTCAGGTGCACCGAGAAAACAGATTCGTGATAGCAACCGAATTTGTTGCCAATCGAATGATTCTGTTGAAAACGTAGAATTTTTCGGTTCTATCAACAGAAAGTCAGTTGCCAAAGCAGAATTTCGGTCAAAGCAACCAAACTTTTGTTACCCTTTTAAAATTTTGTAGCCACAACTGTAAAATTCGGTCACTAAGGTGGAATCATTCGATTGGCAAAAAATTCGGTTCGGATCACGAATCTGTTTTCTCTGTGTAGACTTTCTTTTTCCCAGAAGGTGCGGATGAGTGGTTTGATTATTTTTGCACTTGTAGAGAGTCCGCCTTTAATAATTCAGCAGATATTCCATATACATCAGACGATTTATTGGATTGATCGAGCTTGTGATCTCATCTATGATGGGAAAGACAGATAATACATTTGGATTGTCTTCTTGTGATTCAAAGTTGCAGCTGATCTGATCACTGAGCCCATTTCCGGAAAATACGTCTCTGTAGAAATCTGCCCAAACATTGACTTGTTCTTCGGAAGATGTTGCAAGTTCTCCGTTTCGTTTCCTTAAGCGCCGTTGTGCCGTCACATGTCCGTTGGTAAGTTTTCTGAAACACCTATACATATCAGTGGTACCATGCGTCTCAGCTGCCGCTTGTGCAACCTTGCCGATGTCATCGATCCTTTTGCGTTTGTCGCATCGTACGCTTCGTTTGATCATTTTGTCAAGTTCATTGTAATGTGCCTGCAGACTGAGTTTGGCTCCACAAGTCTTCGCTCTGATACAACATACGCCAGGTCTCATTTGATATCCATTCTATCCGTATGGTTTTCTTATATCCGAAGGGTTCATTAAAACGAACTTCGTTGCTCCCCACCGCTTAGGCCGCTCCCCAGTGCTGCAATAAAAGCACGACTTAATTCTTCGAATATGCAGTGGCTATTACTGCATTCTTTTGTTCATACAGTTGGGAAAAACATACGCAAAAATGGAAATGAGATTCTAAGAATTTCATAAGGTAAAGATTACTTGTGGAACTACTACCCTTCTATGGGTCAGAAGGTCCCTGGGGACCTTTTTCATTTTCAAACTGAAATTACTCCTTGATAGTCCACGGGAAGTATACCCATGTATTCCAAGGAAATTTTATGTAGAATCGTTTAAAAAAAATTAGTTCTATTGAGATTTATAGGTGTTTAGTACGGAATCGTGTGGGACTTTGTACTGAAATTTCAAGAAATCATTAATAAATATACTTTCCTTAAGCTTATTTTATTGTTTAAACACATCACAAACGTGTTCTTTGAATTTTAGTTACTTTTTGGATTATTTTATTGTGCCTATACTTGAAAACATAATAAGCTTTCCATCCCCTTTTGAATTCTGGTTACCTGCTTTATGTTTGAATACATTTCAACAGGGTTCTTTGAATTTACCTTTACTTTTAAAACGCATTAAAAATTAATAATGTTATTACATAATTTTGTTTTTCTAAAATTCATTACACATGTATAATTACTAAATAATAATACAGCAAAACAAAATAGAAATAGGTTCCTGTGTGAGTTTGTACTTCGTATTAGGGCTCCCTCATCGGAAGGTTAAGATGGTCTATTTTATTCAATATTTAAAATATAGAACAATCTTTTGATCTAGTGCAGTGGTGCCCAAACAAATACCATCAAAGCTTTGGTTGCGTTTGTAAAACAGCGGAGAATAAAAATCAACTCAACATGAATGTTGTGAAAGAAAAAATGTTGTTCTCTGAGATGAAAACAAAGCAATAAACACATGATCATTATAAGAAAACACACGAGTAACCTTATAGTGTATGTGTATCAAAGTAACTTTCTTGCTCTATTACGCGTGCTAGGGAATTTTTATCTTGGGCGACACTAATCTAGTGTATTACAAATGCCAATACTTAATCATATTTTAATATTATTTGTATATGTCATTATCATTTTATATAATTTTCCTAAATTATATCTAAAACTCGGATGTATAGGGTTTTTTGACAATAAACGGTATAACCAGGTATGTCCAGACCCGTATATGATTTGTATGAAAATACATAGCCAGGTGTCCTAAAAGTGATTTACACACACTTTTATGCTAGAATAAAATTAACAACAAAAACACATTTTAATATATCTTAGGTAGATACATACGCTATTTTATTTTAAAGGTAACAAAACAAATATTATGTTCGGCATTCATGGCACGAATACCTCACATGTGAATGCTCTAAACAAACCGGCTTTTTACAATACATGCAATAAATCCGCAATTATGTACATGCATTATTAATGTGTGAATCCCCTTACAATATACATAGAAAAGAGGTACCATATGTACAGTTTCCTTTTTTATATTTTCTTAAAATACAAATTATTCATAGGTCTGCAAGAACCTATGGATTCGCTCTACAGCTTCATCTGTATAATATCTTAGCTATCCTAAAGCAAACAACTATATTTTCGAACAAGCGAACAAATATAAACTAAAACCTATTATAATTAAATTTTGTATTCCAAAAAAATAATTCTAATTATAATATGATTACGCTGGATCATAATATAATTGTTTTGGTCCATATTGTGCTTGCTATGGATCATAATATAATTACTTCAGAACATATTTTAACAATGACATTACGACAATATTTGATAATAACATTTTATTGTATGATACTAATAATAATCATAATATCTTTAGACTACAATCATAAATCTTAGCATAATATGTTCCTCTTAGATTATGTTTACCACAACCATTTTTTCTCTCTGCGTGTAGGAGTATTAGAGTTGTATTCGTTATTACTCAATCAATATCCGGTGAAAGGTTATAAGGTGCTAAATGTTTATGCCAACACTTTAGTGATTTCAATGTTTTTAGTGTTTGTGTGACCCATAAAAACGTTAGACGCTATGTCAACTGATAAAAACTGATATAATTATGCTTCGATTAATAAAATAAGTTAATCATAGGACTACAGCGCTCGCCCTTGCCGGTGACATGACCAACGTCTTTCTCAAAGAAATATAAGCCGATGATCCCATGAGCCTAAGATCCATACCAAACTGTGACTTTTTCGGTATATATTGGATGCTCTTGGATCTGAATTTTTATTGTTGACTTACCCATTCATCCAGAAACTGGCCTAATTCCTGAAGATGAAGTTTCAACAATATGGCTGCTATCAATTGTCAAAGTTCGGATGTCCCTATTTGAAGACCCTCTATATATTTGTCTATGTAATTTTTAAGTGCTTTTCTAACTAAAAAAAAATAATTTTTCTGGTATTAGTTATTTTTTTCCTTTTTTTGTTTGCTCTGTACAATAAGTAGTAGGCTTTTAGAAAATAAATATTATGAAAGGAACAACTTTTATAGAGTTTATGTATTTTTATTATTATTATGCGGTACAAATGCTTAAACACACAATTTTCATTTGATATTTATGTTTTTATTTATTTATTTTCTTTATGTTTTTCATCTTCTTTCCTTTCAATTATTATTTACTTTTTTTATTATTTTAGTTCTTTGTTATTGTTCACAAAAATACTGTAATTTATTTTTTTGTAAATTCTTTGTACACTTTTTCTCTCTTAAACATTAATGAAAAGAAGTAGCAAAAAAATATAAATGTAATAAAAACTAAATGAATTGGAAACACAATCGCAAACAAAAGCAGTTGAAAAAAAGGCAAAAAACTAAAAAAATACACAAAAAATAATAACAAAGTGAAATGAAAAGAAATTCATAAATTAAAACAAGGAAAAGTGCTACAATTGGTTTAAACGAAGTTTAATAATACTCTATGTATACTGGGTTCTGTTGCTATGGTAAAGTAAATTATAAATGATTTACCTATTTAATAGGAGAATATTGTTTCGAAAAAGGAGTGTTTTTTGCCAATTCATAGAATTTGTATTACTGTTACTTCTTTAATTTGAAAAAAGTGCCGCTGATGTAGACCGATTGCTCATCAAAGCTTATTGTGTGTTTCGTCGGTTTGAACTTGCGAGAAATGGTTTGATCTGTTCATAAGTGGTGATTTTGAACATGCGAGAAATGGTTTGTTCTGTTCAGAAGTGGTTATTTTGACACGGAAGACAAAAAAGGTCCTATCTATTATCAGCTGATGAAATCTGGCCGAACAACTGTTTCGGTTGAAGCAAGCAATTGCCGAAATAGTCCCAAAATATGCGGCCAAATGTCAAACCATAATATTCCATCAATGAAACTTTGGGCCACATTATGTAATACCTGTCAAAAGGTATTACATAATGTGGCCCAAGGTCTGTACCCACCTTATAGTACATACCTTGCCCCATCCGACTACTATTTGTTTCGATCGATGAGATACGCTTCACTTCAGAACTGAATATTCGAAATAAGCTTGATATGTTGACAGAAAGATGGGAAAAGTTCATAGCTAACAATGGTCAATACTTTGAATAAATTTGTATTGTACAAATGTTTTAAAATAATTAATTTAGTTAATTTTTTTTTTTTAAATTTTGCTATTGTAATAATTTTTTGTGGTATTTTTTTGTTGCCTACAGGCGTATGATCAATGTGGCGTTATTTAAATATAAATCATACGTCCGTGAAAATAATTTTGTCCAGCCCAAAAGTATGCAATGATGACTGTTTCATACCTAATTACAATATCCATATAAGTGATATTTTTTTATATTTAAATATTTTCAAAACGTATACACCTCTACCTAGATTTTTTACACGTTTTTTTTTTTTTTGGTTTTTTTAAATATTTTTAGCAAAAAATATTTTTTTAGAAAATATATACTGCACAATTATCAAAAAATGAAAACATAATCTTGAAAATTGTAGCAGCTGAAACTAAAACGAGCCTGAGTACAACTTTATACGTTCGGGACATTACAATTGAAAATATGGAAAAGGCACTAATGATCTGGATAGAAGATCAAACTCAATAGCGAATCCAAATTGATACCAATTCTATTACAAATAAAGCTTTGAGGATAAAGACTTCAATGCAGATGAATCGGAACTGTTTTGGAATAAAACGCACACAGTGGACTTTTCTATAAAAAGCTTATAAAACTGTAAGTGGATACAAAGTTTCAAAATATTGCATAACAATTCTTGTTTGTTCCAATGCTTCCGACGATCCCAATATGAAGCCGTTGGTTGTTAACAAATAATTCTAAATAAAGACATCTTGTCCGATTATTGGATGCCAATAAGAAGGCATTGGTTACGGCGGTTGTTTTTATTGACGGGTTTCATATTATATCAGTCCCAGAAACAAAACAGTATTCGCACATAAAGGGATTGCCATTTAAAGTACCTCTAGACACACGCTGGAGTTAAACAAGGTCGCCCTCTATATCCATTATTGTTCGCCGTTGTTTTGGACGAGGTTATGATAGAAGTATGCAGTAAAAGAAGGGGCATTTTCTGGGATCTCCAAAACCATCTAGAAGATTTGGTTTTTTCTGACGATATTTGTCTCATATCGCACAAGTTTAACGATATGCAGAGCAAAATAAATGACTTAGTTGTGTTGGCAAATAGAGTTGGGCTGAAAGTAAATATTGCAAAAACACATGCAATGCATATAAATAACACTACTGACAACCACTTTGTAGTACAAGACCAATGCATTCAATTTGTTAAATCCTTCTGTTATCTCGGATGCATGATGTCTGTTGATGAGGGAGTGGAAGAAAACGTGTCTCTCAGGCTAAACAAAGCAAGGTCAGCTTTTGGTCGGTTAAATAAAACATGGAGATCCTCCTACAAAGATCCGTATTTTCAATGCCTGTGTGAAATTCACACTGTTGTATGGTAGCGAAACATGGCTTATGACGAACACTATAGCGAGAAGACTGCAAGCTTTCATAAACAAATGTTTGCGCATAATATGCCGCATATTTTAGCCTAACGTTATCACCAACATTGAACTCTGGCGACTAACAAACGAAGAGCCCATAATTCGCCAAATAGCAAGACGAAAATAGAAATGGATAGGCCACACATTGCGAAGACCAATTGGCAGCATCACAAGGACTTCATTGGAATGGAATCCCCAAGGTAGCTGACGTTCAGGCCGCCCTAAGAACACCTGGCGTAGAACAGTCCTACAAGAACTCAATATCGAAAACAAATCGTTTAACGAAATAAAAGTTTTATGTAATGATAGAATAAGTTGGAATTTTCTTCTGAAAGCCCTATGTTCACAAGTGGAATGAAAAAACAAACCTAGTTTGATACATTTACACGAATACGGTCATACAATATTGGAACTTTTAAACAGCATCATGTACAACACTAAATTTTATTTTATTTGCTCTTTAAAATTTAATGAATAAATCAAATTTCTTGCAAAATTTTAAAGTTCAGTTCTTGTGATATAAAAATTCTCAAAAACCAAAATTATAAAATATGTTAAAAATATATGAGATTGTCTGAACAACATGTTTTTAAAGTGGACACTTTTTTAGTACACTAAAATAGTGTCCAGCTTTAATGCTATTTTGGTTGCACTTGTCCAGTTTAGAGTGAACCATTAATAATAGGTTCCAATTAAACAAATTCATAATAGAAACATTATTGAAAGCTTGGTTG
Organism: Calliphora vomitoria; assembly: GCA_942486065.2. Lineage (NCBI taxonomy): Eukaryota > Metazoa > Arthropoda > Insecta > Diptera > Calliphoridae > Calliphora > Calliphora vomitoria. The sequence goes on along the minus strand of OW818030.2, from coordinate 106,061,092 downwards.
CTATTAACTACAATACTAGTTAAGTGTTTGCCTTTTATGGCTTTATCAAACTCCAAATAGTTTTCGTAAACTCTCAGCATAATAGTTAAACATTTCTGATACTAAATATTGACAAATATCAGTTTTAAATAACTACTTGAAAAAAAAAACTATTGGAAGCTGTCATGTCCTTAAGTGTTTTTCTACTATCAATTAGGCTAACGACACATTTCAATTGTACAGAAAATTTAAGCCGATTTTGAAAAATAATACAAGAAAATACATGTATACACTTACTTTTATTTTTTGTTTTGCTCAACTAAAGCGTGTCATGTGTAAAACTACTATAAAATAAGAGACATTAACTAAGTTTGTGCCTTTTTTCCTGTTCGTCCTTTGGCCACTCGCCAAAAATGGATTGTCCATTTTGTAATGCCACTGAAAAGGGAGGAAAGACACTAACAACAAAAACCTTCAAATGTGCGTTACCAAAAAAAGTGAACTATTTCCAGCTTCAAAGTCTACATTAAATGTAGGATTCGTTTGTTTTTGTTTGAGTATCACATGCCTCTCTCAAACGGATGTTAAACTGAGTGAGTGAGCAAGTATGTGCGTGTGTGTAAATTTCATTTATTTCCGCTATACCCGCAATTATTTTTGATTGTATTTGTGTGTTTGCTTGTCTAAAAATATCTTGAATTATGAGTTAGTATTTTTGTTGTGTAGATAATTTTTACGTTTTTTTTGCTACCGTTTCTGGGGAATAAAGTTCCATCATGGGCATGCACAAGGGCTGAAGACTAACTGGCGCATGTTGATTGTCTGTTGTCACAATTGCTCAAAACTAAAAGGCATTATGGTTGCTATTGTTGTTGTTGTTGGTTACATAGATGGTGCTTAGTTTGTTTTTCTATCACCCATCTTCTCTTTGATAGTCCTTTTGGCTGACAACAAACTAGTTTCTTTACGCAATAAATAATATTAAAGCAAACCCCTGTGAAAATAAGGTTTATTTTTTTTTTTTTTTGGTCTTTAGGCTATATGTTAACAAAAACTATATGTTTATGATGACTCTTCTATGCTTTTGTAAGTTGATGTTTTTGCTATTGTTCTGGGAATTCATGTTGTAAAACAAATAAAAAGTACCACTCTTTAACAACACATATCCATGCATTCTAACTGCTACTTGTCAATGTCTGAAGTCACATCTAGTTGAATTTTTCTAAAATTTTGTTAATGCTCAACATTGTTTTTTGTGGGTTAAAGTTTAAATTTTACACAGTATAAGAAACATTACGAAAACAAAAAGAATACTCCATAGCCTGCACTTTTAGACATTGTCATACAAGATGTAACTAACATACATTGCTATCTTACATATTTGCTTTTTATTTTGTTTATTTTCTATTGTAGTTTTAAGCAATCGCTTGTAAGTTTTTATCATTTTGGCTTTAGTTCAAAAGTAGAAAAATCCGGACGGCCACAAAGTACATGTGCGTGCACTTTTCCTTCTTTTTTTTTGCCATAAAGTTGGAAGCAAAACTCGCAAATACTTTAACTGCTTTTAGTCTACATGGATCTTAGCCAAAGTATAAATAAAGTAACACACAGCGAATTTTTAAAGTCAACAACAAATTGTGACTTAAATGTGTTAAATATGTACGCATTTACTGAGACACAGCATTAGACATTGCGACAGATAGACAAACAGACATTTAACTTATGATACAAATTATTCAAACAAATATGTGACATTTAAACTATAGTATACGAATAGTTAATGTACATAATGTGTCACTATATAACTGTGCGAATTTCCATTTTACAAGTGGAAGCTTACATATTTGTTAGGTAGTACGTTCGTAAACTTAAAAGAAATCCCAGTAGACAAGAACATCATCAATTGGGAATGCATACTCTTTTAAGAATATGGACGAAACAAAAAATTTCGATCATAAAATTGAATTCTCGTACATTACTGAATACAGTAATAATTGCTATACAAGTTGATCATGGCTAAACAAAATTAAGGTTTCCATGAGTGCAAAATGCCTAAATCAAAACTGTATATAGCTTTCGGACTGTTAGCTAGATATTAATATTTTTGATATTTTATTAAAGCTGTATGATAAAATTATAGTTTGAGTTTTGATAATTCTGAACATAGAATAAATATAGAGCGGAAAAAGAGAGAAATATCAATGGAAAAAATTACTCTCTTTTCACACATATGGTTGATACAATAAAAAAATACATGCAATAGATTCTCATGAACTAGGTTTTTGGCTCTCATTTCCTATCTATGATACTGAGATACAAAATACATAAAAATAGTAAATTTTTGAATATCAAAATAAAACTAACTTCAAATTAAATAAATTGGTATTTTTTGCTTTTACTTATTTATGCATGTTTTTTCTACTACATGAGATATATAAATCGGACTACATGCGTATGATCAATATGGTGTTATTTACATATAAATTATACGCCAGTGCAAATAATTTTGTCCAGCCCGAAGGTATGCAATGATATTTGATTCATTGCGAATAACAATATCCATATAAGAGATATTCATTTTTTATTAAATATCCTTAGAACGCATACCGTATTGCACGGTTAATTTCGATTTTCCACTGTAATTGTAAAGGTTCGAATTTAAGATATATTTTTTTCTCATAAAAAGCGACCAGATATAAGGAAAACTTTGGGCGTATATTTTAAGTTATCTGCACTGATATTTTAAAAAGGTTTTATTTAAACTTCATAAGAGTGTATAATTTTTCTCAAGATTCGCAGAATTAAAATTTTAGGTACGGCTAAACCATGGGATATACTTAAATATCTTCTATGAAACATAACGAAATGTTCCAAAAATTCTGAAGTTCACTATAAATACCTACGAATAGAAGACAAAAACTCATATATCCAAACTCCAAACTTCAGAGCCTTTGCGCCACCAATTTTTTCCAGAATTTTAATATTTTGCTTTTGTTTGGTTTTTAAACAGATTCATATTTCATATTTTTAAGAAATGGGTGCAAAATTCTAGATTAGCTAGATTTTATTATTTTTGATCTCATATAAAAGCTATTGGATCGTGGATTTTAATATTTTTTTTTTCTAGAAATCCATTTTCATCGAAACAGGAAATAGCATTCAATCATCTATGAACAAAAGATATCTCAGAAAACCTACCTTCCATTTTATAAATATTATTTAGAAATATGTGCCACTACACAATTCAATCCCTATATTAAATATAGAATGGACCATGTAGGATTCTCGTGATACTTGGAATAATATTATAATATGTGTACATTTTTAAAACCATTTGTCCAATTTTTATTCTTAGGTCTGAAAAGGAATATCTCAAAGCGCATTCTAACAACTGGAAATGGAATTCAAAGGATAAATGCTACTTTAACCCTTATGTGTGACAGAGTACCCGAGAAACTTTTTGAAATTTTCTATGTATCCAGAATTCCTATACGCTTGCAAATTTTTTGAGAACTTCAACTTTTTGTTCTATTTTTTATATAATGGGCACTTTTGTGTCTCGACTTGGGAGGGAGTAGTAAATCATTTTATATTTAACACTCTCATCAGGGAGACAGGGCACCCAGGTAACACATACAAATTAAATGAAAAATATTACTTATACGCTCACAACTCAATACTGAGTAGGAATTGACATTAGGCTAAACTTAAACATTTTTTGCATTTCATAATATGGAGCATTTGTTCTGTATGTGCCACCCTGTTAAAGTTGTTTTTTTGTCACAATACAAAAGGGTTAAACAAAAATTATTTTAAAGTTATACTTTTATACTTTATATACTTAAAGTTATACAGAGTATGAAAACAAACAAAACATTTCGCAAACCTTTACAAAATGTACAAAACAAATCATGATTTTTAAATTGTATTGTACATTAGTAAAAACAAAATAAAAACTTTTCAAATGACAAAGACAGAATCGAAACAATTGGCTTTTCACTCATCTGCGTTATTTAATTTGCCGTTACAATCATACATTTGAGTACAAAACAGATAGAGAAACGTATTTTTTTCGTTTTGTTTGTTTTGCTACTCTATTTTCTATTATAATGAGTTAATAAATTACCAAACGTTTGTTAAACGTTTTCTCTCAGAATATTTCAATATTGTTCTTACTCTATTCTTTTCTAGCTGCGTACGTTTATGGTAATGTAAATTTTGCGCTCACGAGTAAAAACAATACAAAACAAAATGGCACAATCATTCTCATTGTTTTTGTTTTACTTACTGCAAAACGAAAGCAAACGTTTATTTTTGTTAGTTTCCGTACTCTGCTTAAGAATGATATTTTTATTTAAAATATAAAATTTTTATATTATTTTTAATATGCGTTGTTATCTTAAATAATTTTTTGTAAAATATATCTTAAAATTCTTAATGGTACCAAACTGGAACGTACACGGTGGATAAACAGAGCGAAATTACCAAAAAGTTGCTTGGGTTAACCGCTAAGTCAAAATTAACAAATATTAATGCGATATTTGTAAAGAATCTTTCAGTGTCCCAATATATAGTTTTGACATATTTTATCTTATATTATGAGCTGTTAACAGAATATAGTTTATTTTATTATTTTATTATTTTATTATTCTTTTTCCTTGGAATAATTTATTAAAACTAATGAACTTAACATATTGTATTACGATGGATGATACGTATAATCATTTTTAATCAATTTGAAAATGGTATTTTACGATATCTTGTTGAAAACTTCAGATTCCTCCAAATATATACTTTTAAAATTTGATTAATCTATCGAAAAAGTACATTCCAATGTCGAAGGTCTTCTGTATAACAAAATCCTTATAGAAATTTATGTGTAGAATAGTAGTCCCTTCTGGAAAAAGATAATTTTCAGCCAAACCACAAATGCAATTTTAAAGTATATTTTTGTTAACTTTATTTTATAATACAACTTTTAGTAAAATAATAACTGAAAAGAGATTTCAAAATATTAAAAAAAAAATTAAAAATCTTGTATATAACAGTTTTTCTACAGAAAATCTTGTGTATAAAAGGTTTTCTTTAGAAAATATTTTTTATAACAGTTTCTATACATAAAAAATCGTATGTATAACAGTCTTTTATATAGACGATCGTATGTTAACATGTTTTATATAGAAAATCTTGTGTATAAAAGCTTTTCTATAGAAAATGTGGTGTATACCAGTTTTTCTATAGAAAAATCTTGTGTATAACAGTTTTTATATAGAAAATCTTGTGTATAATAGATTTCCTATAGAAAATCTTTTGTACAACAGTTTTTGTATAGAAAATCTTGTGTATAACTGTTTTTCTATAGAAAATCACGTGCATAACAGGTTTTCTATAAAAAAAGCTTGTGAATAAAATGTTTTCTATAGAAAATCTTATGTATATAGTAGGTTTTCTATAAAAAATCTTGTGTATAAGAGTTTTCTATAAAAAATCGTATGTACAACATGTTTTCTATAGAAAATCTTTTGTATAACAGTTTTTCTACAGAAAATCTTAAGTATGAAATTTTTTTTTATAAAAAATCTTTTTTATGAGTATTTTTTTATAAAAAAAAAACGTTTTGTTTGTGTACGACAGTTTTTCTGTTGAAAAGTTTATGTATGACAGTTTCTATATTGAAAATCTTGTGTATGACAATTTTCCAATAAAAACCTTCTGTAGTAGAGTTTTCTATAGAATATCTTGTGTATGACAGATTTATTGTAGGCAATCTTGAGTATGAGAGTTTTTCTATAGAAAATCCCGTGTGTGACAGTTATTCTATAAAATAAACTGTGGGTCTCAGTTTTTCTATTTTAAATATTGTGTAGCATAGTACTTCTATAGAAAATGATATGAGTGGCAGTTCTTCTCAAGAAAAATCTTGTACATGACAGTTTTATTATGAGCATATTGTCAATGACTGTTTTTCTATAAACATTCTTCAAAAAGACAGTTTTTCTGTAAAAAATATATCGTCTATAAAAGTATTTTTTGTAGAAAATCTGTATCAAAGCTTTACTTTCTATAGAAAATCTTGTGTGTAACTGTATTTTATACATACTATTAATATGTTGTATAACAGTATTAAAAGCTCTAAAATATGGATACTAATTTCAACATTTATTAAGTTACTTGTATTATGGAATTATTGTTTTTCTGTTGCTATTTTATTTACTAAATTCGTCCAATATAAAATATTTAATAAATTTACTTACAAAAGAGCTTAACAATATTGCGACTGCAATTTGCATGCTGGGTGAAACAGTTTGGTTCTTGATATATACGTGCATACATATAAAATGCATTTTTTCGTAGCTATCTAGCTGCGTTTTGTATTTGTTTTTAAAACGTGACACATTTTTAGACTGAAACAAAATAAAAATAAACTAAAAAGTGTAATAGGGCAAGTCCGATTATATAAAACCCTATACCAATTTAAGTTATGAACAAGGGTCGAATTTTCTTGAATTTATAAATAAAATTATGCGCCTAAAAACAGGCAAGAGATTTGTTAAACAAGACAGTTACTAAAACAAACAACAACAAAAACTAAATAAATAAATTATCGCTCTGTTTGGTGATTTTAATGCTTTAGTAATGTTTTTTAAATGCCTGAAAATCTGCCCCTACTTATGAAATTACATAGAAATAAAATCCTGCTGGTTGCAATATATTTTAAAATTTATTTGCATTCTTTATTATAGAGCAACTTCTCGATTGTTTTACGAAAATTGGGTTTAAAACCAATGTCCTTCTGTGTTACCAACATCACCTAAAACACATAGTATTCTAATATACATTTAAAAAAACACAGAAAACTAATGCCACAAGTACTAAACACTCAAAATGTCATTGGACCATGTGGCAACTTGACTACTATTAAACAGGCGTCACCAGGGACTACTTGTATTTCTCTAGTTTGCAAATGAGTTTATATTAGGGTGGTACCGTTTGTATAGGGGAAGTATAATTTGTCGATGTTCTCAACTAATGAAAGTTTAGGATAAAAATTTCCTTTTAAAGATTTTAACAATTAATAAAATATGTATTCGATGGCATTGAAACCGCCTTTCAAAGATTCTCCATGTAATGACATAATTTTATAGGATTCCTTTGAAACAAATATAGTTAGTTACAAGTAAAATGTTTGTACTTTAAATGGTACCTTAGAATGAATTAATCATTAATTTTAGTTGGGCAACATTCACAACGTTTTTATAGAGCCACCCTAATGACACATGCATATGTTTGTGTATGTATTTGTTTGTATTTTTAAGTGTGTTTATCCGCATGTGTGTTTCTGTTTTTTTTCATATTTTTGTTTTTGTCGTTTAAAGCACCACTTAGTGTCAATAATGGCGGTGAAATTGTTTAAACATTAAGATTATTATACGAGTACACATTTGGGTGTGAGTATGTATGAATGTATGTATATATGTATAGTTACGCTAACGATTTTATTTTCTTTTAAACATTGCATTTTAGACGTATCCCCTCAAACTCATCTAAAAGTATTTATATAAAAAAAATAGGTTTTTAGATGAAATATGTAAATATTTATGTGTATATTATAACTCAAATTTAATAGGGCTTAAATAATTTGTTTTGATGAAAGTACTCACATAGATATAAAAGTATTTTTACGATTTTTTTAAACAGAACTCGTAAGTAATTCACAATTCCCCTGATTAAATATTTTAGGATTTTCCTAAAAAGACTGTACTTATATGACATGACTATATAAACTTATGTCTTTTTTTTCATTTTATAAATACAATGAGTCCCTGGAGTTTTGTCATAAACAAAATTTTGTTTTATCTACAATCACAATTTTGTGACAAAAAAAAAAAAAAAAAAATATGTTGAATAAATTATTTGGAAAAATTAGCATGATTTTGAAATTCTTAAAAAAAAAAAAAAATTGTGGGAAATTTAAATTTTGGTTTATTGCAACCTCATATGTAACATCAATTCACACTCTTGCACATAACGCACGATATTCAATAGTATATTCTAAAAAACAAAGATTTAAAGAAAATTTATTGTACACACAATTTTCTAGAGATAATTCTCTCATGCATACGATTTGATACAGAAAATACTGTTGTACACCTAATTTTTAACTAAGAAATAGGTAAACCGAGAAGTTTTTACAGAATATTATGCATACATAAGATTTTCTATAGAAAAAACTGTTATACATAAGATTTTTTATAGAGCGCTATAACCAGGCAACCGTGAACAACCCTATAATATTTTTTTTTTTTTTTTAAATAAAGAGTTGATTTACAGAATATTTTCGGTAGAAGACAGAATATTTGGTGTTTTACATTCTTATTGATCAAAGTATGTTAGAGAAGTTTTTGGATTAAGGATGTATTCTTGTTAAATATTATGGATTTTTTTGGGAGAATATAAGAGAATAAGTGTGCAAATGAGCTAAGTCCATTTTAACAAATTTTTTAAGAGAAATATGATTTATTATGATGAATAATCACAGTTTAGCAAAAGTGCTCAATGTCTATTACTTATTTTGTTTTTTCAATGAAGAATGCACTTCAATTTGCACTTCAATTTTGTTTACGTTTTGTATTAAAATCAAATCTTTCATAAAACGTGGACTTAGCTTGTTTGCACCCTAACCTAACGATATGCTTTTAATACTAAAGAATTGTATTTCTTTAATATACTTTGGATAAACCTTTCATTAATCACTGTACCGAATATTTATAACTTTACTTTTGCCTACCATAAATTACTAATTCGCAATAAAAGGATACGAAATGAGTTGAATCGAAATCAATTTTTTTACAATCCCATCACGTGCATGCACAAAAAAGGCTCCCACAACAAATATTAGCTATCAAACGAAATAAGGGAAAAAAAAGGTTAAAGGAAACAACAGTAACACTAGTAATAATAAAGATTAAAATAAAGCCAATTATTTATTTCCTTGTGATATGTGAAAAAGGAGCAGGAAAAACAATACAATATACACAGAAAAACAATTTCCTAACACAAAGCAGTAAATACAGAGAAACCACAACAAAACTTAAATTGTGTTAAAATTATAAGAAATCAATACCTAAACACCAAACACTACATATTTATGAATCACACTAAATAATTGTATATGTATTTAAATGCAGACATATATGTGTAAGTGTATTGCTACACACATACAGATGATACGATGAGAATGTGTGTATAACCAAATGAACCCCATCAGTTCCGGGCAACGGTCCCGGACTAGTGAATTTACCTTTCTTTTATTTTTTTTTTAAACAAACACAAACTGCGAAGTGTTTTGCTTGTCTCCAGATACACCCAGAGTCTCTGGCGGGAATCAAACCCGCAACCCCCAGATTGATAGCCCAGTACACTATCGTGTAGTCTCCCTATCACTTAGGATGACAATTAGTTACATAAGTAGCTATATGACTTGTTAGTTTACCACGTGCATGTCCAACAATGCAACCTTTTTGAGAGCAAGTCCAAAGTAGTTAATAAATTGTATTCACATCAGATATCAGCAATGAAACACTTGTTTGCTATTCATACGCACTTATGAAATTATAAGTATAAGTGAGTAGCCATCATTGAAATTAATCTGCTCTAACGTACTCATGCTCACAATAATATTGATTTATAAGTATGCGTAGCATTAAATATGAATCCGACGAAATCAAATATTTTTGATTCATAACTAACCTCAGCCTGACTTATAATATTAGGAAAATACTCATGATACTCACTATTAATTCAACTCATACAACTCAAGCATGTTTGTTTTTTTTTGTGTATTTATACCGAATTCGGCAACACAGAACCTCTTAATGAGTATTTTAATGTTCGTATTCGAAACTTATTTTGCATCGTAGAGTCGATATCAACAACGTCATACCTCAAACTATACAAGTGGATTTGTGTCTCGAAAACATTGTAATAAGGACTGAGATCGAAAAATTTTTAACATACATATATGTTAATGAAAATGAGACCACTAAACTTACAGTTTTAAATGTTTCTTTATTTGATTGAAATTATTACTACAATTTAAAAAAAAATATTTTTATAGTTTTAATCACTAATAATGAAATTTTGAACGTTTTTCGGAAACCCTTCCATTAAGGTTTTTATAGTGCTTTATGTCACTTTGTTCGAACAGTTCCATTTGAAATCTACCATAATTTTGGACACCTTTTTTTGCTCTTCATTTCTCTTTTAACAAGAGCCCAATATCTCTTCACTGCCCTTAACTCCAGGCAGTTTGGGGGATTGGCCTCTCGTGGTGCAAATACCACATTATTGTTCTTTTACCACTCAAGACCTTACATACCACAGTGATGGATGCCAAATCAGACCAAAAATAAGTGGACACATTAACAAGTCTTATGACTGGAAGCATCGTCTTTTGTAAACATTCCTTGATGTTAATTTCGATATTTATAGAGCCTTTTGTAACAAATGTTTGCCTTCTTTTGCCGCAACTGCTTACTGCTTGCCATACCAAGAACTTTTTGGGAAAATTTTCTGCTTCTACAACATTCCTTCGAGCATCAGCAACATAAAAATATTATCAAGGAAGCCACCATGAAGCAGGCACATTTTTGGTACAAAATTTGAGAGCTCTTTTGAAAATACTTTCTATTTTTTTGGCTTTAGAAATATCATGTGGGCCATTCCTTCTACCTGAACCAGGCTTTATATCAACGAACAAGTTCTCCCGATTCTGTTTAATAGCATTGGAAGCAGTTTGACGGCAGACTTTTGATTGTTTGGCCAACTTTTTGTAGGACCAAGTTGGGTTTTGTTTAAAATATTTAATAATTTTAGTACGCACTTTTTTATTGTCACTCATTTTAATCAGATTAACAACAAATGAACATAATGACTGACATGCTTTACGAAGGTAACTTGATCAAAAAAAAAAAAAAATAATAAAATCAAATAATGCTTGGGCTAAAAGTTTTAATGAAAAGCGTGTGTTAAGAATTTTACGATCTCAGTCCTTAAATAAATATAAATGCGTATAATTACAAGAAATTTTGAGTCATGATTCAACTGTACTCAATTTTTCACCGCTCATGGTTAATCTGTGATTCAGATACCGGTTACATAGTGTAAGTTACCTTATTAGTTACCTAACTACTTATTAGATCAGCTATATAACTAGTTATTTAAATATCTAAGGGTGCTAATTGACCTTAGCTATTCAGTAAAAAAGACACCTCATAGTTGGTCCAATAACCGGCTGCTTGTAAGCAAACTTTCCTTCGAGAACTCTCCAATAGATGACTTCTGGTGAGTAAAATAACTACTTTTATAAGTTCGGTACAAAATACACATTTAAAGTGGCTACATTATAGGTTACTTAGCGACATTAAAGTAACAATTGACTTCACGTTAGGCTACATGGGACGTCAGTACAATTAAGCAAAATTAAACTAAACTACATGAGAATTATATCAGCACAATTTGTATAAAAACAATTTTCACGAATTACTCACAAAAAAGTACAGTACAAACTAAGCTACACATTAGATTACTTAAAGACAGTTTAGTGAAAATTTCTGGATATACAAAAGATTATATATCTTTTGAACGCGGTTTTGTCTTTAATAAATTATATGTCAATTTAAAGGGCACATAACTGTCATTTATTTTCTCATAGTTACTGAACATTACAGTGTAAACAACGCTTTTATTTTTTCTTCAAAAATATAGAATTTTGTACCAGCAAATCGTCATATGCTGGAAGTTTTGCTTGGCTTCTTTAATTTCAAAAAAAAAAAAGTGCCGTTAAAGCACACCGATTGCTCACCAAAGCTTATAATGAATCTGCACGAGCGAGAGATGGATTCTTCGGTTCAGAAGTGGTGATTTTGACACGGATGACAAAGATCGCCCAGATCAGCCAAAAAAGTTTGAAGACCATGAATTGGTGATACTACTCCATAAAGATTGTTGCTTACAAAATCATTGGGCTTACAAAATCATTGGAAGCAACCCAGGCAGCAATTCCAAAATGTTTGCAAGCAGCACGATTCATCCAAACACAGGGAAATTGGGTATTATACGAATTGAAGCTGGGAGACCATGAAAGATGATATTGCACGTCCGTAGTGAATCTTGAACGCTATAAAAGAAAATAAATTTTGCACCGAATCAATACTAGATATGAAAAATGCATCCACTACGATAACCCGAAGCGTAAGAGATCGTATGTGTGCCGGGACAACTAGTCGAAAAAACACCAAAGCCAAATATCCATGACGCTAAGGTAATTATCTGTATTTTCTGGGAGCAGAAGCATCCTATCTATTATAAGATGCTGAAATCTGACCAGACCATCACAGAGAACCTGTATCGAACACAACTGATTCGTTTGAAGCGAGGATTGGCCAAAAAACGGCCCGAATATGCATGATCATGACAACGATCAGCCACATGTTTAAATACCTACAACAAATTATATAAAACCAAGTGGTTAGGAAGTTAAGCCTCACCCGCTAGTCCATACCGTGGCCCGTCCGACTACTTTTCGTTTCGCTCGATCCAGAACGCACTCTCTTGAATACGTATCACTTTGGAAAAGAGTATCCGATTCTGGTTCGCAATCCATATGTTGCAAGAAAGATGGGTAAAGGTCATAGCTAACAAAGACCAATAATTTGAATAAATTTGTATTGTATAAATGTTTCAATGATTATTAGAACTGAATCTGCAATGCAAGCTAGTTATGTTATATTTTGTGCTGGGTTACGCCTTGTAGTTATTCAAGGATTTGCAGAAAGCCAAATGCAAAATTAAACTAAGGAAACCAAACAAGTACGAATATGGAAACTAAGGTCGGTAAGACTGACTCATGCCATCAGCAATAGTTATTAAAAACTTATTTTCAATAAATGAAAAATACAATAAATTCTTGCTCACTAAAATGTCTGTTGAGCACACAATGACATACTTATATTGGCTGACATTCATTCGAGGACAAAAATATTTAGCAAAACTTTTAATTTTGATAAAATAATACCGATATGTAAACCCTATAAAATATAGTAGTGTATAAAGAAATTATTATTTTATCAAATAACTCTAAATTATTACACAAAATGTGAATACATTTCGTAGTTTAATACCGTTAAATCCTATTTATCAATTCACCCTGGTAAACAAATAAGCCAACAGCTACTAACGCTGCCTCCAGTCATATTTATTTATGCTTTAAGGAACATGTTGCTTAAGCTTTGAGAGATATATTACACAAACATATTAAAGAAATATTTTTGAATAGAAAAACATCTTCCTTATTTCCTTGAGAAAGTGTTGGCCTAGACACACATGAATAAATTCAAAAAAATATATTTATTTATACAAAACCATAAACTTTTCTTCATTCTCCCTTAGACTTATTTTGGCCCAGAAAAGCAAGAAGAATAAAAATAAATGCAAGAACAAAAAACGGATGCGGAAAATCCTTTTGCATAACTCATCATATACTGTCTGTATGAGTTTAAGAAATAACAACCCTTTAAATACATTTTCCCTACATTTTTTTTTTTTTTGGCTTCTATGCCAGCATTAAGTTTTATTTTATATGTAAAATAAAAAAAATTAAACTTCATCCAACCACCCACCCACATCATCTTTAAAAAAGAAGCAAACCCCAAGTGTCTTTAAAGTCATAATCTATGGTTGAATATTTTTAAAGTGCTTTCTTAAAAATTTTCCGTTTTTTGTGCTCAATATCGTACTTCGTTATTGTCTTCATTAGTATTTTTATGAAAGGATATTTAACTATTTGAGGAGGAAAAGACTGGATTCATTTTTAAGTATTGTTTGTTTAAAGAAAAAAAAATTGTTTTTCTAGGAAATATGATTTTCAAAGAATGTAATTCGCTTTTCCACTTTCTGTGGCTTTCAGCGACCCTCAACCCATTCATGTATTCATATTATTGTCATTGAATTTTGTTTTCTTCCACGTTTTGTATCTTTTTTTTTCTGGTGGATTTAATGTCTTTGTTAGCTTTTTAAAAACCATTAACATTTCCTTAGATAACTGTTTGCTTTTTTCGCTCCTTAGCTGCCATAGCAACCGAGATAAAAGAAAGAAGGAAAGAAAAAACCTTCTTAAAATTTAGCAAAAATAACCATTTAGGTGTAACGAACTGTTAGATCTACGGGCGGTTGTTGTATAAAAACTTAAATTTTATTGTCTACAAATTGCTGATAAGCTCAGTAGCAGCAAACACAATCGTTAACAGTTTAAACTGTAACGGCTAATAAAATCCATAGTATAAGTTAATTTTTTGTAATTGTCTTAAAATGTTTTGGCAATACAAAATTGCATCAACAATATTTTATGTGTTTAGCTTTTAAATAACATTTGAGACTATGGAAATTATGGAAATCACTTACATGCATTTAGGATTATTTGATAACAATTGGCTTACCTGGAAAGAGAAAGAAATTTATATAAAAAAGTAATTTAAATTTAAAGAAAATATCTTAAACTAAAGTTTTTGCAATTAAAGTTCTGTTATACTTTAGATTTTCTAAAGCAAATATTGTTACACGTGAAATTTTTTAAAGAAAATACAGTTATACACAAAACCGTTATATACAATATTTTCTATAGAAAATACGATTTTCTATAGAAAAGGTTGTTATACACAATGGGAATGGCTCTTATACACAAGATTTTGTTTAGAAAAAATTGGTATTTGAAACATTGTATACAAGGAAGACTGTTATAAACAAGATTTTCTACATAAAATACTGTCATAGACAAGAACTTTTATAGGATTGTTTGACAAGAATTGCTATAGAAAGAGTATTATATGAAAGATTTTGTACAGAAAATACAGAAATAAAGAAAGTATTACTCGTTTTATTGTGCAGATGATGGATGACTTCCATCATAGTCGGCGGATTATATTTGCCAATATTTGGGATTGTTTAACTTAAGATAACCGGAAGACGATGGATTACAGGAGGTGGAACGAGCCGTACAGTCAGGGCCAGGTGGTGGGTTCAACACAGGCTTCGAAAATCAACAACAGGGAGTATCTGCAGCAGAGGTAAGTCAATACCGATGGTCTCAGCAGAGGGGAGTCAACGGAGTGTAAGCAGAGAGGAGTCAACAGAGTGTATTAGAAGAGGGTATTCACGAGAGATGATATTCAGCCGTATTGAAAAGGACACATAACCAAGAAGGAAGTAGCCAAGAATACAACAAACACAATATCAACAAACAATATAACACACACAAGCATCACAAACACAATACCACACACACAGATCAACAACAAACAGTTGATGACGATCAAACAATTGAGATGCTTTTTTTTAGCAACAACCGCTATCGGTTCAAACATTTTGTACTGCAGTAGCTACAAAGCTACAATAGTTGTAGAAAACAATAATATATAAGCTAGTGTAACAGAGCAGTCGATCTTTTTTGTTTGTACAAGTGAACGAGTAAGACGTGTGACAAGCCGGTAAGGTAAAAAAATATTAAACAAGTTACAGAGCAGTGCTAGGGAGTAATTAAATTGGATTTGGTAACACCGATCCTTGTATAGTGAGAACAGGGCGCCGGTTTACAATCAGCTAACGAGGCGGATTACATTCTAACTTACCCAAAACAGATTTACATCAGTGGAGGGAGGAGAACAGGGCAAGAGTGGTAGATATTTTTCTTGGCAGTAACACTCGGAAAAATTAGGGAAAAGAGTAGATTCTAGGATTACATCCTAGAATATTATAAGAGCAGGAACTAGTGGGCAGGAGTGGTAGGGTACCGGTACGTGTCACCCGATAGTTCACGAAGCAACAGCAAGTTGTTCTCAATAAAGAAGCATTCAATTTGCAATTGTGGCTCAATAAATAGAAAAAAGCTATTAATACATGAAAATAAACTGTGAAAGTGAAAAGAACAAAGGTTGTGTTTAAAATTTTATGTTAAGGATCCTGACCTAGACTGAGCGCTACTCCAGCTTCAAACCCGAAGTAAATGGAGGTTCCTTAAAGCTGATTCCACGTAGTTCACAAGAACTCCACCTTTCGTGGACCACAACTTTGCAAATTTTGCGTAGTAACTTGAGCTTGCAACCGTCTAAAATTCACTTTAACCAGCAGCTAAAGGTAAACGATCATAGTCAACGATCATGCGATCGCTGAATGGGATTTAGAGACACTGGAAACTGACCCCAATATGTATCAAGCAATTATCCTCAGCGATTAGACCTATTTCTGGATGAATAGGTATGTCAGCAAACAAAATTGTCTCAATTGGGACGATACCAATCCACATAAGATCCAAGTGCGTACAGTGCATCCCAAAAAAAAATCACGGTCCATATTTCATTGGGAATGACATTGGCCAACGCCCTAAAATTCGATGAATAGGCGAATAGGTATATCAGCAAACAAAATCGTCGTAATTGGAACGATACCAATGCACATGAGATCCAAGAGCGTCCAATACATCCGAAAAAAATCACTGTTTGGCGGTCCATAATTAATTGCGAATGACGCGCTAAAGATCGATGAATACCAACTTCTTTTGGCCTAAATTGTATGACATGGACACCAACGACTTGTGTATTCATCAGGATGACACTACGTGCCACACAGCTCATGCCACATTATACTTTCTGCAAGAGCAATTTGAGGGCATGGCCATTTCACGTAGAGATGATGTGAACTAATCACCTATAATACGATTTAAACCCATTAGACCATTTCTGTTGGAGTTTTCTTAAGTCGGAGAGCTATGCGAATAAGAAACAAATTATAGAGGTCCTCAAAGTCAACATAACCCATGCCGGATATATGCTCCAAAAACAAGGACGTTTTTGGATGGGCGCTACCCATCGAAGCAGAGCAGACAAATAGACGATGTTACATTCAAGTTTTTTTTTTATACAAAATTGTATTACACACAAGATTTTCAATAGAAATTTATAATATTCTCAAGATTTTCTACAGATAATTATAAAGTTTTCTATGGAAAATCGTGTTAGACATAATATTTTCTATAGAAAGATTTTCTACGAAAAATTGTGCTACAGAAAAGATTTTCTATAACAATAGTTTTACGTACAAGATTTTCTATAGAAAATTGTGTTATACACAATATTTCGTATAGAAAATTGTATTTTACACACAGAAAATGCTATTACACACAAGATTTTTTATTGTCATGGAATCTAGATACAAATTAATTTGTACTGGTGCTAAATTCATCTATATATGTTGAAGGAAATCCAAGTGAGACCCGGATGAATTTGAGCTAATGTCTATAGCGTCTGAAATCTTTATCTTTGTATTATCTAATTGACATTTTTAAAGTGTCATTACAATAGAGATTATAAAATGGCATGTTTATTAAATTATAATTTGTAATTGTTATTAAACTTGATAAATGAATAGTAATTTTTTTTTTTTTAAATAATTTGTTCGCCTTCTTAAAACTTTACTCGTCTATTATCTTCCGTCTTTTATATTCCTTGTTATTATATTACATTAACTCGACATTAATATAAATCTATACTACCTTTTTAATAATTATAAGAAAAATCACTACATCTT
The DNA here is from genome assembly GCA_942486065.2 of Calliphora vomitoria. NCBI lineage: Eukaryota > Metazoa > Arthropoda > Insecta > Diptera > Calliphoridae > Calliphora > Calliphora vomitoria. The sequence goes on along the minus strand of OW818030.2, from coordinate 106,043,476 downwards.
TTCTCTGCCACCACTTTTCTTTCGCTCACTCTCTAATCTTGGCAATTATTTATGTTCACTTTTCTTGCGAGGCGCTGTTAGTAGTAACGTAATATCATTTTCATAAAATTGATTATGAGTACATATCGAATCAATTATTATCATTTCTTTTCGATGACTTTTAACAGTTTGTTCAGTACCCGAGTACGTCTAACAACCATACAATTAAAACATAAAACAAAATGACGTTTATGCTTTTTTCCCATCACTACTACGTTTCAATATTTCTTTTTGCTTATATTTTCTTATATCTTTTTAAGACCATAGTTAAGAAATACTCCTAGAGAGAAGATAGAAGTTCAAGAAGATAAAGAAAAGCATTGTTGAAAACACGCTCTACTACTCCTTTATGACACTTAAACACCCACAGACTAAAAGACGACTATCTTTATATATTTATTTTTTATTATTGTTAGAGTTGTACATACACAGATATTAGGACACATATACTTACTTACTTATAAATGTACACAGACTTTCATGCAAAATACTTTAGTATGGTTGTATGCTTTTGTGTGCCGGATAGTGTGTCTTAATGAACAGGAAAAAAAGAAAAGACCTTTAGGCTAAAAGTGAATATGTATGAGTAAATTATATGTATGTGTTTTGCCATAGTAGTGGAAGTATAACAGGAAATAATATCACAGTGTTTTATACTCCACAAACTTTTACTCATATTCGTATGTGTGCTTATGATATTGGTAAAACTTTATGATTAAACTAAACCTATATAAGTAGCATATATATTAGGGTGGCCCTAGCTTTGCACTTTTCGATACCAAAAATCCTGATAGAATGTTGCACAAATTATTTTTAGGTACTCTGAAATTACATTGTAAAGTATGTCAACAAATCTGTCAACATTTGTTCCTAGTCCCCATGCAAGATCCCCTCAGAAAATGACTTGAACATTCATAATTGTCTTATAATAATGATGATATTCATTGATGAAATTGAACAAAAACTTGTTTTTTATGAGCCTTAATATTTCTAACAAGTTTTGGGAGAATCGGTCTATAATTGACCCTACCTCCAATGTAACACCTATATCAGAAAAATATTTTATTTTCAATAAATAAATATAATCAGTTTCGACATATGTCATTTAAAGTTTTAATAAATGAATCACTCTACCAAATTTTTTACAGTTCGAAACATAACTGATTCAAGTCAGAATAAGGAGTGACATCGAAAAAACTTTAACACACGTTTTTCCTTCAAACATTTAACCCAAGCATTATTTGATTTTTTTTTTTTTTTCATCAAGTTACCTTTGAAAAGTATGTCAGTTATTTGGTCAATTCACAAAAGATACCTTGTCATATTTTCATAATGTCCTTATATTTCACGATTCATCGGCTCGGATTAACCGACTATTAGGTGTTCGGCGCAGGTCTCTGCTGGTTGGTTACGATAACACAATAAACATAGCATACATAGTAGTATTATTTTAGGACATTGTTTGTTTGTTGTTATTCTGATTAGAATGAGTGACGAGAGAAAAGTGCATACTAAAATGATTAAGTATTTTCAACAAAACCCAACTTTGTCCTACAAAAAGTTCACCAAACAATCAAAGGTCTGCCGTCAAACTGATTCCATTGTTATTAAACAGTATCGGGAGAACTTGTCCGTTGATAGAAAACCAGGTTCATGTAGAAGGATTGGTCTACATGATGTTTCTGAAGCCAATGAATAGAAAGCATTTTCATGAAAGCAGCTGGGTTAGCAAACTGCTCAGACTATTTGGTACCAACAATTGAAGCCAATAAATATTTAAAAACATACATGGCTCAAATAGTTCCTAACAGGACGATGCTAAAGATAGGTCAAATACAGAACACGAAAATTGAAGTCAAGTTTTATAAAAAAATATATACCTGTTGCATAATGGATGACGAAACGTATGTCCTGGCAAATTTTTATGTATCTAAAGCTCGTGGGAATGTTGTAGAAGTTTAAGACCCAAAAGAAAAAAAATTAACAATTAAAAAGTTCATGGTATGTCAAGCATTATGCAGTTGCGACAAAAGAAGACAAACGTTTGGTACAAATCCTCAATAAATACCGAAACTTACATCAAGGAATGTTGACTAAATAAGCTGATTCCATTCATAATACTTCCACTGTGTGTCCACTAATTTTTGGCCTGATTTTGTATACTGTCAAATAGGTGGTATTTGTACCAATAGAGGCAAATCCTCCAAACTGCCTGGAGGTTAGGCCAATTGAGAGATATTGGACTCTTGTTAAAAGTGAATTGAAGAGCACAAAAAGGTGTTTAAACGTGTGGTAGATTTTAAACAGAGATGGACAACCTGTTCGAACAAAGTGACAGAAAGCGCTACAAAAACCTTAATGGTAGGGTTTTCGGAAAAGGTTCAAAAATACATCGCTAGTGATTTGAACTATAAAAACATAATTTTTTGTAAGTTGTAATAATTTCAATAAAAAACAAGTAAGAAAGTAGGGTCGGTCAAGCCCGACCATATAATACCCTACACTAAGTAAATGAGCAACAACATTTTTCTTTCAAAAATTCAATAATTTATATTTGTGAGTGATTTTCGGAAGTGGTCCTTATATGGGAGCTATGACAAATTATGGACCGATCACCATGAAATTTAGTCATGTGATTAATGTCTATATGAAAGTTATTTGTGTCGCATTTTATGTGTATACCAACATTTTAAGGAGATTTATGCTAATTAAAGTGATTATCGGAAGCAGGCCATATATGGGAGCTATTACTTATTATAAGCCGATCATAATAAAATTTGGTGACATGAATTTCGTATATATTAATCTTATTTGGAGAAAAACTTGTGTAGAGACTTATATAAATGAAACATTTTTCACCGATAAAGTCCAATTTCGGGAGGACATTTGTATGAGGGCTAGGTGAAATAATGGACCGATTTCAGACGCTTTCAATAGGCTTGGTCGTTTATATGTACCAAATTTTATCGAAATATCTTTAAAATTGCGACCTGTACTCTGCGCACAAGCTTTACATGGACAGCTAGCCAAACAGCCAGCCAGACGGACGGACGGACATCGTTTAATCGACTCAGAAAGTGATTCTGAGCCGATCGGAATACTTTAAGGTGGGTGCTAGACTAATATTTTTGGGCGTTACAAACATCTGCACAAATCCAGTATACCCTCCCCACCATGGTGGTGTAGGGTATAAAAATCAAAACTGTATGTTTAGTGGTTTCATTATTATTAACATTTTTGTATGTTAAGATTTTGTTGATTTCACTATTTGGAAGGCCGAAACTACACATTGATGGTGGGTATACAAGATTAGGCACAGCCGTATATAACACTCTTAGCTGTTACGATTTTTATTTTTTTTTGGTTTCATGTTATAATTGGTATCTATGTAATTAAAAAAAATACTTAAACATGTGTGGGTAAATAAAATACAAAAACTTTTTTTAATTACACAATTTTTTTTTTTTTTTCAAATATTGCTACTTCATTTCAAAACTTCAAATAAACATTATCCGATTTGGCTCAAATATTCAGCATTTATTTTTGAGATATAAAAGAATAATTCGGAGCACAGAAAATCCAAACAATAAGGTCCACTCTAATATACATAAATTAGGAATACAGCTATTTATATCGACAAAATAAAGTATTGTACAATTATTGATTTAACCATAGACATAGTTGAAATCTGTTTAACAATTTTTGATTAAAAAGTTCTGTTTTGGTTTTTGCATCATTATAGATTCGATCTTACCCACAGTATATTATTAGACTGTTCTAGATTCTTCAGAATGTAACAAATCAACTATTTTTGTTATCACATCCCTATTTACTACAACAAAGTAGTAGAGCCTTAATTTAGATATACTCCTAATACTTGTACACACATGTATTATTACGAGAGTGATCTGAAACGGCCTTTAAATATTTCTGGGAATAAATAACTTATTGCCATATTTGGTTACGATAATTATAATTTCATTTAAAAAACGTCTTTTACAAACAAGCCAAATTTAAAAAGTTTTAATATTTGTAAAATAAAATTGTAAAATTGCATAAATACCATTAATGGTATAAATAAGAAATATTTAAGAGTAACTCTTAAATATTTCTTATTTTCTTGAACTGTCGCATTTATTCATATGAATGTATGTTTTTGACTGCATGTAAGTTTTTGTTCAGAAGAATGAAAGAATAAAGAAAACAAACACATGACAAAAAGTAGAGATGTTACTTTAGATTACAACTGTCAGAAAGTGTTTGCAAAAAAATGGCGTAAACTTACATAAAACAAGAAAAAGCAAATAAAAGAAAACAGTTTCCACGCTATATTCTCTTAAGGCAAAATAACCTTTGGAAATCTCTTTGCTTTAAGTTTACCAAAACAACTTCATTTGCGTGTTATTTGTGATTTGGACAAGCTAAAAAGTTTTTTTTCAAAAATGCATTTTAGCATAAGGTTTTAAAGACTATAAAAGTAGAAAATGCAAGAGAAATTATGCCTTAATATGGGCTGTTGAACCGCGAAAAAATCGAGGATGAATAACATTTTTTATACATCATCATGTTCCTCATATGAACATGACAGTTTTATTTTAGAGCTATTAATAAAAATGTCTGCGCTATTAATACTTATACAAGGTGGCGCAAAAGTAATCCTCCTATCAGGAAATTATATAAATTTTGCGATTGGCCCCTAATGTCAGTTCTGTTTTGACATTTGTGTAGTAAACACATGCGAAATACACTTTAATAAACAATGTTACGCTACACTGCTCCAGAACGCGGAATATTGCTGACTATTTATTTGACCAATAATCGGTCGGTGACTTTGGCACAACGTGAATTTCGTCGCAGATTTCCTGGCCGTCCAACGCCTACTGGTGAAACACTGCGACGTTTAGCCGCTCGCCTCGAAGAGACTGGCACAACACGAGATGCTGCCAGGCGTGGCAGACCCCGGAGTAGCCGTTCTGCAGAGAATATTGCTGCTGTAGCCGAGGATGTCATGGAAGCGCCGTCGACATCGACCAGACGACGTGCCACGCAAATGGGTATCAGTCGACGGTCTTTACAGCGAATTTTAGTACAAGATTTGAAGATGTTTCCGTACAAAGTCCAGACGGTGCATCAGCTGTTAGCTGCTGACCGCCAATCGCGTTATAACATACGCTCAAGCCATCCTTAATCGCCACCAAGAGGAAGATGATTTTTCATCAAAAATAATCATGAGTGATGAGACGCATTTCCATCTTAGCGGGTACGTAAATAAGCTAAATTTACGCTTCTGGGGCACTGAAAATCCGCGCGTAACCCACGAAGAGCCATTACACCCGCTTAAAGTCACTGTATGGTATGCTGTTTTCGCTGGAGGAGTCATCGGACTTTTTTCTTCGAAGACTTCGCGGGCCAAACGGTTACTGTGAATGGTGAGCGCTACAGAGCAATGATCAACGAGTTCTTTTTGCCGCAACTTGATGAATTGGGATTGGAAAACATGTGGTTCCAACAGGACGGTGCAACGGCACACACTGCACGTGCCACAACCGATATGCTGAAGGATGCATTTCCCGCGCGCGTAATCTCCCGTTTTGCGATTTGCACTGGTCAGCAAGATCGCCTGATTTGACCGCTCCAGACTTCTTTTTGTGGGGCTTTTTGAAGTCGCGGGTTTATGTCAACAAGCCTCAGACTCTTGCAGCTCTTCAAGAAAATATCCGTCAAGAATGTGAGGACCTATCGCTGGAAGTTTTGGCCAAAATGATGGAAAATTCCATAAAAAGGGCTCAAATGACAATCAACTGTGGCGGCGGCCATTTACATGACATCATATTCTCGATTTGATGTAAAAAAAAATAAAAGACCAAATAAAAATAATCCACAAGAAGAATCAAAGTTTTTCATTTATTTTTTTTTTTTAATTACAGCCAAAAAACATCGGAAGTTTACTTTTGCGCCACCTTGTACCTATATGGTAGCGAACTCAAAATATTTTTTTCTCAGTCAGATGAAGACGCATTGAGCGCACATATTGCTGTGGTCATTCTTGCAGGCGTGTGTCGGTATGCACAATCTCGTTGTTTTTCATTTCAGCAAAATGGTTGGCTAATATAAAGTCTATTACTGACAGTGGAAAAAATGAAGATTTTCATGATATATTTGATATAAAATTTGGTCGCCCAATGTTCCTTTCAATTATGTCTGAAGAAGCATTTTATATGATTAATAGTGCCATTCGTTTCGATGATGTTTTGAGTCGACGACAAATGCGTAGTTGCAATAAATTTGTTCCTATTCTTGAACTATAGGACCGTTGGCAACAACTTCTTTCAATATGTTACAATTTTCACGAAAATGTCATCAACTTGTTGCAATCAGAGGGCGATGTTCTTTTCGACAGTTTATGCCATCAAAACCAGCAAAATATGGTTTGAAATTTTGGGTTATCGGTGGACTCTAAATCAGTCTATTAATGAAAAATACACCATACCTTGGTAATCCTAGAAATGGACATAAAACCAAGGGCAACGCGTTGCATTGGACTTGACAGAAGGTTTTTTACCACCTTTTCGGGAAAGGAAACTTAAATATTTGGGAACAGTACGCAAAAATAAAACATTCAGCCCTGCGCAATTGCTAACTGTCACAAAAAATCCCTTTGTACCATACTAGTATCATACATCAGCCACAAGAACAAATCAACAAAATTGATTAGTTCAATGCACAAGACAGCTGCAGTTGAAGAGAATGGCTTAATGAAAAAACCAGAGATTGTTTCGTATTACAATTCAACGAAAGTTATATTAGTTCCATGTGCTCCTATAATTTCTAATGCATCATCTTTTTTAGGTGGCGTAGATACTGTGGATCAAATGGTTGGTTTTTACAATACAAAATGTAAAACTAATCGATGACCGAACATTGTATTTGCAAATACACTTGATTAATCCGCTTTGAATGCGTACCTACTATATTCTGAAATCAACGTTTCACGGGCTCCAGCTGATCCAGAGTTTTTCCGGCAACTAGCACTTTATATGGCTAAAGCGTATATGCTGAAACGGACCAGATTACCTCGACAAGAGTTCTCAGCACAATTATTGACTGAAATACGATCATCATAAATAGTTCCAGTGACCTCTTCAAATAATAATGCTTCTAATTCGAAAGCGTGGAATATGCAGCTACTACAAGTCTAAAATTCTCCACTTGCAGCAAGTTTTTTTGCAAAACTAACCGAAAAACATTTTGCTCATCATACAGTGACAAATATTATAAAACAAACTAATAAATACTTCTTTGTTTTTAAATAAATGCAAACAAAAATGCAAAAATATACTATGGATCATAGTATATTTTCCAGTTTTAAGTCAGAACTTTGAACTTTTGTATATAGCATTGGATTATAAAAAGAACACGTGAGCTAAAAAACTAAGCTAGTATATATCACCTTTAAAAATTACAATGAAAACAATTACAAAATTGAAACAAATTGGCTTAACCTAACAGCAGGGTTAATTGGCGAGAAATTAAGCCTAAACACGTTGAATACGTTTTATGTTTTTGGTCAGTGTTGAGGCTTATAACTGGATGTTCTGTGAAAAAATACTATTTGAAAATGTATCCAGAATCAGTGATGGTGGCACAGTTGTGCCATTTTTGGCACCATCAGGTTATGTAGACCAGGGTACACTCTGTTTTTTTATTGTGCACTTATCTTTTTCTAACCTGCCTTAAATAAGAAACACAATTTAATTATCTTCTTCGAAATCCACTTACTTTTTAAAATACCAAATTTGTTTAAAACAATGATTTTAGTTTAATATTTTATTTTCTTATTTATAAATTTCCTTTAATTTCGTTTATTTTCTTTAGTTGCAAAAGAAACTCCAATGAAGACAACAACAAATAACAAAACTCAACGAATGTATGTACATACGTATTTATCTATTATAAATATATATTCATATCTATAAAGACACAAACATATAGTTTATGTATAAAAATAAAAATATGTACATATAAATTGCATATTTTTCCATATACCACTTTAACATAAATGTTTCAATTTGCATTCAGACTTCCTATGGAAATAAATGTTTTCTATATTTTTATTATTCTGCTTTTCTCTCCAATGAATATTTATTTGAATTTTCTATGAGTCTAGCTATGTCTAAAAGGGGCAATCAAACCAACTATGACGACCAAAGAGGGGCAACAATTCTGTGTTTATTATACCCTACACCACCATAGTGGGGAGGGTATATTGGATTTGTGCAGATGTTTGTAACGCCCAAAAATATTAGTCTAACACCCACCTTAAAGTATACCGATCGACTCAGAATCACTTTCTGAGTCGATTAAACGATGTCCGTCCGTCCGTCCGTCCGTCCGTCCGTCCGTCCGTCTGGCTGGCTGGCTGGCTGGTTGTCCATGTAAAGCTTGTGCGCAGAGTACAGGTCGCAATTTTGAAGATATTTCGATAAAATTTGGTACATATCATTTTTTCTGCCCAAGGACCAAGCCTATTGAAATTGGCTGAAATCGGTTCATTATTTCACCTAGCCCCCATACAAATGTCCTCCCGAAATTGGACTTTATCGGTCATAAATGTTTAATTTATATAGGTACCAACACAAGTTTTTCTCCAAATAAGTTTTATATATACGAAATTCATGTCACCAAATTTTATTATGATCGGTCCATAATTAGTCATAGCTCCCATATAAGGCCTGCTTCCGATAATCACTTTAACGAGCATAAATCTCTTAAAAATGTTGGTATACACATAAAATGCAACATAAATAACTTTCATACAGACGTTAATTGCACCTCTTAATTTCATGGTGATCGGTCCATAATTGGTCATAGCTCCCATATAAGGCCCACTTCCGAAAATCGTTCACGAATATAAATTATTGAAATTTTGAAAGAAAAATGTTTTTGTTCATTTACTTAGTGTAGGGTATTATATGGTCGGGCTTGACCGACCATACTTTCTTACTTGTTTTTTTTCTTTTTCTGTTCAGAAATTTTTTTGAAATTCATAAAATAAGAGAAAAATGAAAATGCTGTAAAAAGAGAAGTGTTGGTATTGCAGTTGGCATTTATTGATTTATATCAATACGTTTTTTTTGGTAAAAATGACTTCAGTCAGTTATTCAGTTATTCAGCTTTTCTTTTGTTTTACCTATTTAGCCAATTTGGAATTCAGTTTCGTCTGCATGACTGACTACAAAATGTTATGGCAACCAGTTTTACACTTTTACTTTGTATTTGTGTTGAGTTAGTAATATCTTTTTTTTTTTTTTTGTTTGATTTTAAATTTTAGTTGACAGTGCTGTGAATTCTTAAATTTTTTCTAAAGTTAGACAGTTTAATGGCAATTTATAGGTTGAATTTGAATGGAAAAAAGTAAATAACTTTTGTTGAGCATCATTTTAGTGCAAAATAATCTATCTATGTACTAAAGGTACGTTACTGAGTGACTGACCGACTCATCATCGCCTATCCCTAACACTAAAATGTAGACATGAAATTTGGACTATAAGTTCATCACTCCTTATGTAGATCAACTAAGAAGATGTTTCTGGACATTCGAAATTTAGGGTGTAAAAATGGATAAATTTGGTAATCTTATATCTTGTACAGTAATATAGATACAAACAAAATTTTAAATGCAAATGGATCTACCTAAAAAAATTAGTAGATAGTTGTTTGGTACTCTTTTGTAGTTCTAAACTTTTATGGATGAAAACGTGTAAAAACTTTAGCTTGGTACTTTTTTGCTACCCAATGAAAACCAATAAACATAGAAATAAATTTCAAATCGTATTCTTCATTTACTAAAAATAACATGGGTATATGAATAAAAATATGTACAATATAAATTTATTCAAAGTATTGACCATTGTTTGCTATGACCTTTTCCCAACTTTTTGGCTACATATGAATTCCGAACCAAAATAACTGCATATCTTTAGAGGCCAACAACGAATCAAGCCAATATCGGATACTCTGTTCCAAAGTGAAGCGTATCCCAAAGAAACAAATAGTAGTCGGACGGGCCATGGTCTCGACTATAAAGCGGGTGAGATTAAAATTCGCAACGACTTTATTCTAAAGTTGTCATGATGAAATATTACGCTTTCATGTATGGCCGTATATTCTAGGCGTTCTTGGCTATATTATGAGCTAATGCAGCTCATAATATAGGACCCTTTTCCGGTACCGTGAAATAACTCCCAAATAATATGACGATTTCTTACTCTGGTGCGAAATGAAAATATTATAAAACCTTTCTGTAATTAAAGATATCTTTTCTGAGCGAAGCCAGATTTTGATACACCCCAGAGGAGAAAACCTTAGGCCGAAGGCCGGCAATGCAAAAACCTTTTCTGAGCGAAGCCAGATTTTGATACACCCCAGAGGAGAAAACCTTAGCGACCGGCCGAAGGCCTGCAATGCAAAAAACTTTTCTGAGCGAAGCCAGTTTTGGATACACCCCAGAGGAGGAAACCTTTACGCTACGCCATAGGGCTGAAATGCAAAAAATATTTGGTGAGCGAAGAATAATTCCACCTTTTTAATCCTTTATTTCATTGGGAGTTAGATTACACAAATAAATTGCTTCGGATTGGGAATTGTTTCATTTCTATTAGGATTTATTTTGTTGGGAGTTATTTCGCTTTTTTTGGGACTTGTATTTTAAAAATTAATAAACCTCCGATTATTGGGAGTTATTTCATTTTACCCTTTGGTAGTTATTTAATTTTTCAAGTTTGGGAATTATTTCATTTTTGATGGGAGTTATTTCACGGTACCCCCTTTTGCTCCCAACGAATACAGATAATTATCTTAGCGCCATGAATATTTGGCTTTGTTGTCGATTCGGATGGTAGGTCGGGCTTCAAATTCGATCTCTTACACTTAGGGTTATTGTAATTGGTAAATTTTTCATCTCAACCAATGATTGGGTGCATCAAGATTTTCTTAAATAGCGTTCAAGCAGCATTTCATACACAATCGTCTTTCAAGGTCTCTCGACTTCAATTTGTGTGGCACCCAATTTCCCTGCTTTTGGATATTTTCCGCTGCTGTAACCGTTTTGATGTTGCTGCTTGAGTATCTTCATGGAGTATTGCCTTCAATTATTAGTCTTCAAAGTTTTTTGGCTGGCCTGGGCGTGAAGTAGTGATTTTGACACGATTCCTTTCAAAATCACAACTTCTCTGCCGCAAAAAACATTTACCATAAGCAGTAAAGCAAATCTTCGCACATATTACGCTTTGTTTGAACAAAATTCGACATTTTCGAAGCAAGACAAAACGTTGTTGTTTACACTATAATGTTCAGTAACTAAGTAAGTAAGAATAAATCACATATATGTGTAGCCTTCAAAGTGACATATAATTTATTAAAAACAAAAACAGCATTAAAAAGATATGTCATCTATTGTGAATCCTTTCATAGTTTTTCAATTATTGGTGAAGCGATCCAGGTTTGTTACTATTGAATATTTAAATAATATCGGCACTAAGAAAAATCAATTTCAATAATTTATCCAAATTTTGTGCAGATTTCTCTCCACAAAGAGTTAGTGAATTTATTGAAATTTCACATTCAACATAAATCTATCAGTTTAAAAAAAACCAAGGAAATATGAATGATATTGGACAGAAAGAAAAAAAAACAACGCAAAACGCAAAAAAACACAAACGAGTACATAAGCCGAAACTCCAAAAAATATAAAATTTTCCTATTGTTCAAACACGCACACATAACTCAAAACAAAAAGGGGAAATTCATATCGCTCACTTGCTACAACAACGTCATAACTCAATATCTGTGTCTTATGAACTGAGTAATGCAAAATATGCTCTGTTTTTTAGTCTTTTATATAGTTTTATCAGTTTCCAAAAAAGTCCATTATTTTTTGTGTGAGAGTGTTTTTTTGTTGTAAACATCAGAATTAAAATTCATGTTTTATCGTATTTTTGACAAGTAAAAATTTGGGTTAAATATAGATTAGAAAGATATTAACATCTACTATTTGAATTATTTAAGAAATAGTTAAATGTCAAAAAACTTCTAAAGCCGTTTTTCTCGAAATGATTTATTTTTTTTGAATTATGACGTTGTTGCAGCAAATGAGCGATATGAACAAAACTACACCATTCAATTTACATACATATGTACAATAGATGACAAGTTGATTCACAAACTTTGACATGATTCCATTGAGATATGGCTGAAAATCACACTTGAAACTAATGGCTGGCTCTACGAAATGTATGGAAAAAATTAATGCTACTAAAAATTCTACAACAAAAACAACTACGACAACAACACTAACGCAATGACTACAACAACAACAAAAAGTATGAAAAAAAAAGAGTTTTGTTGTAGTTCATGACTGAATAAGTGACAACAACCAATGGTACTTGTCATTTGGCATCAACATCATCAAGCAGACAACAGAAAAATATTGTCATGAAAGAGTAAAAGATTTGATGAAGAAAAGAAAAAAGAAAGAACCACCCAACTCTACAACTATAACTACTCTGAGTTCTATGAAATGCAATGGCAGCAGGATAACTACGTACGAAGATTGTTATCTAACTATTTAGTCAGTTGTAGAGTTGATAAAGAGGGGAGAAAATGTAAATGCCATGTCTTACTCAATGTCTAGTATCTTTAAGCATATTACGAAAATATGCATGCAAGTAAAGGGTGTTACGCTATTTGTACAGTAAAGTGTTGCCTACTCAAAAAAAAAAAAAAAAACATTTTGACAGCTAACAGTTCAGGATTAGTAGCAACGCGTGTTTATTTTTGAACTATATTTTCAAAAATAATGAATATTTGGCGGTTACAATTCAAAAATGTCTATGAAATGTATGAAATACATTTTCACCATGATGGCTTCGTTAGTTTTTGAAATTTGCCCAATTTCGGATTCAGGTAACCCCATGTGATTGTCAAAAAACAAACGCATACACACCGTTTACAAAAAAAATTACTGTGATTTCTATTTAAATTTTGGGAAACTTTCAACATATATTTTAATAAAACTACCCGACATCCATATCTCCTCTTAAATAAATATATATATTTTTCCAAAGTTCCTTTTAGGAGCATAGATCCTCAACAAAGGTTTTCCATCAGGGTTTGTCTTTAGCAATATGTTTTATTTCGATCCAGGATACACCAGCCTCCTGCGTCCATTTCCACTAGTCTGCGCAAGGTTTTGGATGGACCTTGTCACGTTATATCATCTTGTGGTTTACGTAGTATATGTCCAAGCCAGGATCATTTACATCATTTAATTTCTGTACGAATCGGCGACCGCAGCGTCCGTTTGTAAAACATGTCATTATTATGTTTAATGTCAATTATATTCATCTGTTGATAATCTGATTAAAATGAGTGACCAGAAAAAAGTGGGTACTGGAATTATTAAATATTTTCAACAAAACCCAACTTCGTCCTACAAAAAGTTGGCCACACAATCAAAGGTCTGCCGTTAAACTGTTTCCAATATTATTAAACAGTACCATGAGAACTAGTCCCTTAATAGAAACCCTGCTTATTGTAGAAGGAATGGTCCACATGATGTTTTTAAAGCCAAACAAATAGAAAGCATTTTCCAAAGAGCTCCCAACACATCCGGTACGAAAGCAGCCCTGCTAGCTCAGTGCTCGGACTATTTGGTACGAAAAGTTAAAGCTAATGCAGGTTTAAAAACATACAGGGCTCAAAAAGTTCCTGACAGGAACGCTGCTAAAAATTTAGAGGCCAAAGACAGAGCACGGAAATTGTAGTCATATTTTATACAAAAAATATACCTGCTGCATAATGAATGACGAAACGTATGTTCTGGCATATTTTTCGCAACTTCCTGGTCAAAAATTTTATGTTGCTGATGCTCGAGGGAATGTTGAAGAAAAGTTTAGGACTCAAAAGCACAAAAAAGTGTCCAAAAGTATTGTAGATTTTAAACGGAAATGGATTACCTGTTCTAGCAAAGTGACAGAAAGCTCTACAAAAACGTTAATGGAAGGGTTTCCGAAAAGGGTTCATATTTCATCATTAGTGGTTAGAACTATAAAAATATGTAATTTTTTTTGTACATTGTAATAATAATTTCAATCATATAAAAAAATAATTAAAACTGTTTAGTGGTTTTGTTTTTATTAACTGTTTCAAATATGTATGTTAAGAATTTTTCTATCTCACTCCATAGATTATCATAATCAAGACTTTCCAGTTATTAGATTGGCATTTTCATAATCTGAATTCCAACTGCAGTTGAAACATCTAGACCATTGTGATGCATACATATATTTCCTCGATGTTTACATGAAAACTCTTCTATGCAAAGTCTGTTCTACGCAAATCCTAAATTTATTCATAAAATAGTTCAAATTGAATGCAATTTGTTTAGGGAATACCAATTCCCCAAAACTGATGCCTATTTTAGAATAACAGCTTTATAATTTTAGAACACTTCTTAATTCAAAATTAAAAAAAAAAAACTGTGGCTTAAATTCGGAAAGACACATAGGTTTTCAATAAAAAAATTGCGAAAGTTAAATATTGTCACAATTTTGAAATTAAATAGCTTTAAATGCTTTAATAAATTCTTTTTTAACACGGATTTTATGAAATGTCAGAAGTTTTATTTACTTTATGTATTTCAAACCTAAAGTAAGTAGTTTATCATTCATTCATTCATTCATTCATTCATTCATTCATTCATTCATTCATTCATTCATTCATTCATTCATTCATTCATTCATTCATTCATTCATTCATTCATTCATTCATTCATTCATTCATTCATTCATTCATTCATTCATTCATTCATTCATTCATTCATTCATTCATTCATTCATTCATTCATTCATTCATTCATTCATTCATTCATTCATTCATTCATTCATTCATTCATTCATTCATTCATTCATTCATTCATTCATTCATTCATTCATTCATTCATTCATTCATTCATTCATTCATTCATTCATTCATTCATTCATTCATTCATTCATTCATTCATTCATTCATTCATTCATTCATTCATTCATTCATTCATTCATTCATTCATTCATTCATTCATTCATTCATTCATTCATTCATTCATTTATTTAAAAGTGCTTCATTTTCATTTTTCTTCTGCGCCATTCTCGTCGTCTACTTTGTGTGAGAGTAAGCAAATACATTTATACTATGCATGAATACACGTACACACATACATGCGTAAATTCATATAGTTGAATTATTGAGCTGTTTGTGTGTTAGAGTCTAAATAACCGAGTAGGTTTGTATGCAAGTGTTTGCTTAATATGTGAAGAATGAAATTTTGTGCTGATTGATTGTGTTGTTTTTACAATTAATTGATGTTTTTTATAGTGTTGTTGCTGTAGTTGTTATTGTTTTTATCACGGCATTGTTTTTAACAATTTCTTGTTATGTCTGCAATAATGCACAGTGGGTTAGGGATGAAAAAGCACTGAGAAATATATTGCAAGGGGTTAGCTACTAGAATAACTACCTGAAAGTCTTGATCCTCTAAAATATTCACATATGAGGAAAATCAA
Source organism: Calliphora vomitoria (assembly GCA_942486065.2). Classification (NCBI taxonomy): domain Eukaryota; kingdom Metazoa; phylum Arthropoda; class Insecta; order Diptera; family Calliphoridae; genus Calliphora; species Calliphora vomitoria. The sequence continues at coordinate 106,027,835 of OW818030.2, read as the reverse complement.
AAATTATGGAGAATTGGACTGAAAATATTAAAAAAGTCTTATCACACGAACGCCATTTATACGCTGATACTTAAGCATGTAAATACTGTTCGCATTAATAAGGAACAAGTTCCTTAGTATTAAAATATGTATTTCATATTTCATAATTTTTAAAATACACTAAAAAAATATCACGTTTTATATGTAATATGCAATGCATTTCAGAAAAAAAGAATTAATTTTGTTAAAAAGTTAAAATGTATTATTCATAATCATTTTTCGTCAGGGTAGCTAAAAAGCAGGAGATTTAAGTTTTTCAAAAGTTAGTATTTCGCGAGCTTTAACATTTAATTTGTATAAGATGTTATTTGGTGAATGACGTAAAAATGCGGGATTATTTTGTTTAGAAACGTTTGTACAATATAAATTTATTCAATGTATTGACCATTGTTAGCTATGTACTTTTCATATCTTTCTGGTAACACATGGACTCAGAACTGATCATTCTTTGATGCCAAGAACGAATCAAGCCGATATCGGATCTTATGTTCCAAACTAAAACGTATCCCAGAGAGAGTTTATGTCGTACGGGTCACAGTCTAGACTATATATAGCGGTTGAGGCCAAACTTCCCAACCACTTCATTCTAAATACTTTTTTACAGGTTTTGCAACTGAGGGCGAGCGTTGTCATGCTGGAATATTACAGTTTCATCTCTAACCGCAATTCTGGTCGTTTTTCGTTCAATTTTCACTTCAAATAAATCAGTTGCATTCGGTACAGGATCCCTGTGATGGTCTGGTCATATTTATGCTCCCACCAAATACCAAGAATTACCTAGCAACATGGATATTTGGTTTGGTGTCGTATGCCAGGGCTTCACATATAATCTGTTATTCTTCGGGTTGTTGTAATGTATTCACTTTTCATTGCTAGTAGTGATTCGGTGAAAAAATGATTTTCTTTTTTAGCGCTCAAGCATAATTTCGGATATGCAAAATCGTCTTTCAAGGTATCTCGGCTTCAATTCGTATAGTACCAAATTTCCCTTCTTTTGGATTAATCCTGCTGCTCGCAAATACTTTGACGTTGCTGCTAGAGTAGCTCCCAATGCCGTTGTTGAGTTTAATAACAATCTTCATGCTCGCAGATAAAAAATATATTTGTGGATGTTTACATATACATATAGATTTATCATAAAGATATAATAAAGATTTATCATAACAATGATTGTTACAAACATGTACTTGTTTACTGTAACCATACATATAATTAATAAAATCATGTGAATCATAAGATAACCATATTATGGATACCACAATCGTGTAAATAAGTACTGTGACTATAATACTGTTAAAAAATTTTTAAAAATCTGGAAATGTTTACTGTAAACATGCACAACTATATTTTTTCCCTGCGTGTGGAGTTATGCCTCCAATTCTTGGTCTTCAAACTTTTTTGGCTGGCCTGGGCGATATTTTTCATCAGTCTAAAAATCACTAGGTCTGAAAAGCACATAACATCTCTCTCACATTGAAACGGATTCACCATAAGCTTTGGTAAGTAATCGGTAAAGCAAAACTTCCCACATATGACGATTCGTTGGTACAAAATTCGAATTCAATAACTAAGTTAGAATAAAAACAAAAATCTCGTTCAAAAGATATGCCATCTATTGTAAATCCCGTATTTTAAAGTCATACACCCACTAAATTTGTGCAAAAAGTAGTAATCAGTACTTTTAAATTCAAAATAAAATTTTTCATTTGACACTAATTTTGAGCGTATACATACATTTTGGCAGTAGTTTGAAGATAAATGGTGATGTACTGAATATAAAAAGAACAAGTAAGAAAGTGTACTTGATCAAGTCGGACCATATAATACCCTACACCGATTTTATAAGCAAATTATGAACCGGGCGCAAAAAAAATGTAGTGCCATGATTTCTGTGCATATAAAACTTATTTGCATTAAATTTTATCTCGACTTTTATGTTGCTTTGATTTCCAGAAATGGTTCTCTTATGGGAGTTATTACTTATTATGAACCGATCCTCATAAAATGAGTTATCATAGTTAGTGTATATATGGAATTTATTTGCTTCAAATTTTATTTCGATACCAATTTTTTAAAAAATTTTTGCTCTATAGCATGATTTCCGGAAGAGGACTTATATGGAAGCTATTGCCAATTATGAAGCGATCATCATAACATCATGTGATATGTTTCCTGTATAAGGAAAACTTATTTCTGTTGAATTTTATTTGGCTACCAACATTTTTAAGACATGAAAGCTTTGGTTAATTTTGGACCGAATGACATGAAATAAAAATATATTTTTGAATTTACAACTTTTAAGCGGTCACAACTTTAAGAGGTGAAAGTAACCTAAGATTTCGGATAAAAATTTTTTTTATGGTCTACTGATATGTATCTCTGATTTTTTTCATTTCTAAACACAAAGAAATACAAACCAACTGAATTCTGTTTAAATGATTCCTCAAAAATTTTAATATTCCACATATATTGTTATGGCTTCCACTGTGCAAATGTCGTACTCATTCGTATGGCTTCACATACATACAAATATAATAATATGAGTAAGAGTTTAAGTTTTTACTTGTTAAGAATGTTTGCACTTGATGGAACAGTTATAGTAAACATCACCTGAATAAGGAGAGAGTAGATGAAAGATACTAAGGACTGAGATCGAAAAAACCTTAACATACGTTTTTCATTAAAATTTTTAACCCAAGTATTATTTGATTTTTGTACGCTTCACCTTCGTGATAAGAATATATATATAAGTTTATCATTCCGTTTGTAATTTCCACAATATAATTTTCCGACCCTATAAAGTATATATTCTGGATCTTTATAGATAGCGGTGTCGATTAAGCCATGTCCGTCTGTCTGTCTGTTGAAATCAATTTTCTGAAGACCACAGAAATCTTCGGGATTCAAATCTTCAATAATTCTGTCAGACATGCTTTCGAGCAAAATCCGTCCATAAATAACAGAGATATGAGCAAAAATCCGAGGCAACCTCTAAAAATTTCATAAAAAAAGACAATTTTTTGCATGCTTTGACAAAAAAGCAACAAAACGTATGTTTGGATGTGTGTTAGATTCATTGCTTTTTGTATTTTTTTTTTTTTAGTGTTTCGTTTGGCGTTGTTGTTTTTATACCCTTCATCTTCGTGAGAAAGGTATATAAAAGATTGTAATTTCGTTTGTAACTTTTACAATATAATCTGTTCGTCAGTTTTTTTGATATATTAAGGATTCTATACGCTGAAAGTATATAATGCATCTACAACAAAGGTGAAGGGTATATAAGATTCGTCATATAGAATATAGCACCCTTACTAGTTTTTTTTATCAAGTAACCTTTGTAAAGCATGTCAATTAATATGTTTACTCTCAATTATGTTTATTTGTTGTTTATCTGATTAAAATGAGTGACGAGAGAAAAGTGCGTACTAAAGTTATTAAATATTTTCAACAAAACGAAACTTGGTCCTATAAAAAGTTGGTAAAACAATCAAAAGTCTGCCTTCATACTGATTCCAATGTTATTAAATAGTATCGGGAGAACTTGTCCGTTGATAGAAAACATGGTTCATGAAGAAGGAATGGTTCACATGATGTTTCTAAAGCCAATAAATAGAAACCATTTTCTAAATAGCTCCCAACACATCCGGTAAGAAAGTAGTCCGGTTAGCTTAGTACTCGGACTATTTGGTACAAAAAGTTAAAGCTTATATATCCAAAAATTAAAGTTATAAAAAAGTAAACTTAAGTTTCTACCTTGAAAGTTTACATTCAAGTAAAATAAAAAGATTAGGGTATATAATTTGATTATTGGTATTTTTATTTACAGCATTAAACCAAAAACCAACCCTCCTGTGGTACCATGAGACATAAAACAGTCATAAATCACAAATTACTCAACAATTAAACAATGCCATTTTCAAGGCGCGCGTATTAATTTTTGTTTACCTACATTTGTATGTGTATACTTAAAAAATTACACTTGTATGTGTTGCCTATTTATTTAGCAGCCAAGAACGTGTTGTCAGAATTGTAACCATCATCATCGCATCTTATGTATTGTATTTTGGTGTATGTATACAACTATTTATGTGTTGGTATAAAAAACATACAGGTTCCATACACAAGTACTCTCATTTAAACACACATATGTATGTAGCTGTATATTTGTTCCTCATTTTATTATTTGTTTGCATTGTTGTTGTTTTATTTTATTTTGTAGTTGGATGTTTTCTCATTTTTCTGTATTCATCTCACTTTATAGCTTTTAACATTTAACACGCATACACACACACATACACAAACACATTCATTCTACTTATAACAAACATCCACACTTTTAACTTCCTGTTTCCGCTGTTTTGTTATTGTTACTTTTTTGTTATTTTTGTTTTAGTTACGTTTATGCCACATATTTCATTTAATTACATGGTATGTTGTTTGTATTGTATTTCAAGTACATTCAGTCTATTTGTTTTTATGTCTCAAATTAAAAAATTGTACAAGTACGCATGTAAACAAATGAATTGCTTGATTTTTAATGAAAAAAGTGCTTTTATATGTAGCATTTGGAAGCTACACTTTTATGAAGATTTTTCTTATTTTTATTTTGTTTAAAAGTTTTACAAAAGACTAATCTTTTTAATATTCTATGTAATACGTTGTTAGTGAAATTATGTTCTTTAGCTTAAGAAGAATTTAGAATTGTAGATTTTTTTTGTACAGCAATCATGATATTTATAAATCTAATCGAATTAAAAGCTTTTGTGTAAATTATAAAATGTCAGATTTTTAGAATTTTCCACTTAAACTTTACTAAAAAAGGTTTCCTATTCGTCACAGAACCAAGAATGACTTTTTGATAAAACGAAATGGTTTTCCCAGTTAAAATAGGGATTTTAAAATCATAAGGTTAGTTTAACTTATGTTTTTACTAAAAACCGTGTTTTTAACCGTAAGATCTCAGCAAAGTTAGAAACTGTTCAAGGATTAACAAAACAGCGCAACAAAATCGAAAAAAATTTAGAGTCTTTTTAATTAACGACACAATATTGATGTATTGTGGATCAAGTAATACAAATATGGTCCGAATTCTATGGAGAGGTTTCTTTTTTAAAATTTTTAAGTAAAATTTTGAATATTTTTAGACGTTCTTTTTTAAACTGAAAAAATTAAATTTACATAACCTATAACCCGTTAATATATTGCGTTTTAATCAGCTCAGTAGTTTCGAAGTTATAATAACAAATTAAAGCAAAAAAATATTTTTTACATGAAAATTGCAAATTTATTTGTTTTAAAAAAATCATGAAAAATCGAAAACGGCAGAAATTGTTCAAGTTTATTACTTCAGAGCAAAGCCACATATAAAAGCAACCAAATCAGATATCGATTATAAAAATCGATTGATTCTTTCCGAATTTATTCACAATTCGCTGATTTTCACAAAATTTATGTTTTTTGTTTGATATACATAAAATTGAGTAGTAAATGTTGTTCTTTCGATTGACTGAATTTTGAAAAACTTTTCCCCATGCTATATACAAATTTTCACATATATATAGTACGCTTCAATCAGCTCAGTAGTATCGGAGTTATAATAACAAATTGAAGTAAAAAATATATTTTTACGTGAAAATAGATTTTTTTTTTTTTTTGTTTTTTTAAAAAATCATTAAAAATCGAAAACGGCAGAAATTGTTAAAATTTATTACTTTATTACAAAGTCACATGTAATAGGAACACAATGAGATATTGGTCATGAAAATCGATGGAATCTTTTCGAATTTATTCACAATTAAGTGAATTCGCTTTGAGTGAAAATTTTACAACTGTTTTTTTTTTTACAATAACAAAACAAGCACATAAAATTTTGTGAATATGAATAATTCACCTAATTGTGAATAATTGCGAAAATAATACTTAGGTAGGCATGATGCATCAAAAATATATATTGGTTAGTTAAGCCTTTTTTGCAGTTGATCTGTGTAATCTACGGAAGTTGGTCTGCCATTGGAATTCAATTTTCAATTTAACATTTAAGTGTGTTTGCAGGATAATGCAGTTAATACCAAAATTCAAATTTGTCAGATAATTGTCAGTAGTTTTCAACACAACTAATAAATTTAAGTTTGTTTCAATACTGCGGAAACCAGAAAATAAGTAAATTTCAGTGAATTTAAGAATTATTGCGAATTCAGCACACTAATTCTTATCAAAATTTTAATTAATAGTAAACATTAAAGTCCGAAAACCATTTAATATTTTTTAAAATGTTTAAAACAAAAACTTAAGTTTTTTACAAAAATTTATTTATTGAAATCGTTCAAAGTTGTTAGTGTATTTTTTGAGACCAGTTTTGAAGTGAGCTTTAATAGGCATTTTATGCAGTTCATGATAAATATAAATTATATGTTTATATAATAGTCAAAATCGTTATGAAAGTCTTTCCTCAATTAGTCTAGACAAGAATTAACTATCCTTCAAGAATGTTAGATATATTAGTTTTCCATCGGACCAATGTGTTAGATAAATAGAGCTACGAGCTCTCTTGAAGACCAACAGGCCCATTGTTTAAAGTTACTCAGTTCCAATGAAGCCTCCCAAAACTAAAACCTGAATATGATATATCTCTGAGGCCAAGAAGATCCCGTAAAGAGTATATATCAACATATAAGTCTATGTGCTGCATAGCCAGGCAGTCGCCTAGGAGAGGTCTTAGCGCCAGCAATTCGTTGTCATCTTAACATCTTATGCTGTAGTTTATTTAGATAATACCTCTCCAAACACCCAAGAATACAGTTCCTCGTGAGAATACCAATTAGAAGTGCAACTGATTTTCTATCGAGTGCCAACTTATTAAGTTCATTATCATTTAAAATATACATTGTATACCTTAGTAAATTGAATCAACCTCGAGTATAAATCTCCGACTAAAATTGAGTACCTCTATAGATTGAAAATCAAGACATAGAGGGCTCAAAGTCCTCGCATAATACGCACATAAGTGAGTGTAAACTAATCCTGCATTGATCCATCGAATTTCATTCGTTTGGACTAAAAATCCGTCTGATTCGTCTCGAATATTATTTGTAGGATAGTGCCATGCTCAATACGAGCAGCATTCATTCGCCTAACATCATGAATCGTAGACCTGTCTCTTCAAATATTTTGTGTATATGGCGGGATTTTTCCAAATTTTCTGCTTTCATTTTGAAACATTTGTACAATATAAATTTATTCAAAGTAATGGCCATTGTTAGCTATGACCCTTTCTCATCTTTCTGACAACATTGGATTTCGATCCAAAGAACTGCTCATCTTTTGAGGCCAGGAACGAATCAACCCAATTTCGGATACTCTGTTTTAAAGTGAAGCGTATCCCAGAGAGAGCTTTCTGTATCGATCGAAACAAATAGTATTCAGACGGGCAATGTCTGGACTATAAGGCGGGTAAACTTTCCAACCACTTATTTCTAAAAAGTTTTTAAAAGGTAATGCAACATGTGGCCTAGCATTGTCATGATGGAATATTACGGTTTCATGTCTGGCCGAATATTCTGGGCGTTTTCCGTGATGGTCTAGCCAGATTTCAGCAGCTCATAATAGATAGGATACTTTTGGTCGCACCAAATACAGAGAATTAATTTAGCGTCATTGATATTTGGATTTGGTGTCGATTCTGCTGGTTGGACGGGATTCACATACGACATCTTACCCGAAGCGGGTTATCGTAAAGGATTCCTTTTTCATCGCAAGTAATGATTCAGCCAAAAAATGATTTTCTTTTATAGCGTTTAAGCATCATTACGGACATTCGAAATCGTCTTTCAGGGTCTCTCAGCTTCAGTTCGTATGGTACTCAATGTGCCTGCTTTTTCATGAATCCTGCTGCTTGAATACATATTTAAATTGCTGATTGAGTAGCTCCTAATGATCTTGCAAGCTCTTGTTGAGTTTTACAACAATCTTCATGGAGTGGCTGGCTTTTGAATAGAACAAAACATCTGTTGCACATTTAAATCGATAAAGCACATTCACCATAACATTTTCGAAGAAAAAAAAGAACCTTGTTGCTTACACTATAGTATTCAATAATAATCTCAGAATAGTTGACAGATAGTTACCTTTCATAATGGCATATAAGTTATTCAAAACAAAAACCGCATTTAAAAGTTACGCCATCTATTGTAAATCCCGCATTTTTTAATCAGACACACAATAAATTTTTTTAGTTAGACAGAAGTCTAGCAAGATTTGCAGGCGAGAAAGAACTCCGGAAGAGACTTACAGCTGTATATTGGTTGGAATAAACGTAAGAGTACGTGTATATACTGGTTTCTACCACACACTAGCTTTTCAAACCACTAATATATGTATGGTATTTATCATTGAGTTTTTTTACTTACAACGTAAAAGTATATATTATTTAATCAAAAATTAATCAATGTGAACAAAATAAGTGCAGTGCTACTTATTAGACCAATGAGGTCATAGCTAAGTAAAATGTCTCGAGACAACGTAGATGCAATCCGTTATATTCAAACCGACCTTGGGACTTCCAATTGCAGTGAGTATTAGAAAAAAATTAGAAATCCAAACGTGGAGATATCAAAATGTCTCCTTAGTATATATGTGTACCAAATTGGAACAAAGTTTAGAGACCCACGGTCAAAAAAGGGAATTTCTTTTTGAAAAAATTAAAAATTCTGATAAAATATATAGATTTGTTTTTAAATTTCTTCAATAACAACTTTGTTTTGCTGGTAAAAAATCACGGTTTAAGAATTTATAATTTATTTATCAACATTTTCTGTGAACATAAGACGGGCAGTTATGAAAATAAAGAACACTACTAAAACGTAAACATAATTAAATTTGTTATGGATTTTTTTTCTTTAATTCCCCAGCAACTAACATTTCACCGAATAAATGTATATGTTGCTGATGACAGTTACATTATTACGCAAAAGAAAAGAACAGCCTTTAAATTTAGACTTTAATGAAACCTTGGTTTTCCCCAATGAACTCATTACTTGTTAACTATTTTTACAATTTTCCACCCACTTCATTAAGTTTCGAGCATGTAAATTCTGCCTGTCCAACCCACAATTTGTTTACTTAATATTGCAAGTATTACTTAATGTTTGTTGTTTTACTACAACTACAAGTGCTCATATGTGTGTGTGTGTGTATGTGAATTGGTGTATATTTGTGTTTGTGTGCCCTTAATATTTTCTGTGTCATAGAAACACTCTTATTTTTTCGAAATTCTTTTCTTTTTTTTTCTTCCTTCATTTACTCGTGTTTTTTTTCATTTTGTTCTTTCTTGTCGTTTTGTTGTTCTATTGACACATTTTGTCAAGGAAGTTTATGCTAAACTCGTGACATATTAAAAAAGTACACACACACACTCACTTAAACATACTCTTATACGCAAAGGTAAATATTTATAAACAAAAGAAGAACAAACATACGCATTTACCCAACATACATAGTTGTATGTATGCGATAGTAAATCTACACATACATAAACTCATATTAGCCTGGGCCTTAATTTCAATCTTCTCTGGTAGATACTTATTATTAGAATAAGGCCAGGCAAGCAAAAAAAAATTAACCTGTCAGAGTACATACTTTAACAACTGTTTGACTACATTTACTTTGCTCTGTTATAACTAAGTAAGTTAGTAAGTAAATTGCAATTCAAATAAATATTTCTGCAGGAAACAGAAATGTTCATTTAAAATGATTTTGTTGTTGTTAATTTCTCTTTTGGTTTTGCTCGTGAACTGAAATATTTAAAATGTATGTCGATACATTCTCTAGAGACTTGTATGTACTTAGATGTGTTGTTAGTATTTGCATTTAATTTGTTGTTTGGCAGTAACATTTGTAAGAAAAAGTTTGTAAATTTTCTAATTATTTTCTTTGTGTTTTGTCATAATATCATTCTTGTTATTACAGTGGCTGATATTTACAGTGCCGACCAAATAAATAAGATGGATTTGATAAGTAACTGAGCATACAGGAGGAAAATGGAACTAGTACCAACGTTTTTGCCTTATGAGTTGAAATCCTTTATACTGGAGAGCTCAACACTTTTCAAGGATACTATGTTAAACAGTGATATCGAAAAAAAAGAAATTGGAATGCATTTTCTACCCTGCCAAGGACGTCATCAACAATCTTTATTGTCAAGGTCTATTGTAAATTCCATCTATTTAACTTAATATTATTAGGAAATAGAATATGGGAAGCCAATTTAGCTAAGTTCGCCTGTCACTACGTCATTTGAATGCAGGATAGAACCAAAAGGGAAGATTTTTTTTGAAAAAAAACTGCTCTTAATTGAAAATTTTTGGTATTGAATATAAGCTAAATGGGTCAAGTAGTAATGGAAAAAAAGGTGAGATAAACTCCAAAATTTTTAAATTTTGACAAGCTTTTTATATTTTCTTTAAATACGTTTCAGATAATACTATGTTATTCCTAAATATAAAGGCCAAACACTGTTGAATATAGTCAGAATTGGTTAGTGATTTTTCCTTGCTTCCATACAAATTTCTTACCAGAATATGGCTCAGCAAACCAAGTACCATGTAAAAAGAAATCACATGGCCATCAGTACATATTTCTGAAAATCACTTACATACGCACAAATCTCGTGTAAATAATTCTGTCACTATTTGCATTAGTAACTACGTTTAAATTGTAATATATTCATATGTATATTATTGTTAGAGCTACTCTATGAATCGTTAGGGATACTGGTGTAGCCGTCCTTAATTTTACCACAATAGGCCCAGGCTTGTTATGAAGCAAATTATCCTGTTTATTGAGAGATCAGACATCAAAACTCCTCCGATGTACTACACTCAGCACTACCCTAACATATGGTGATCTCAATTTACATCCTCAGAGATATGGTTGGTAGGTTTACGTGGTAGTTCCCTGTGCGCGAACAATCAAGTAGAGTCGAAAGGACCCCATTTTGACAAGACCACACCACTCGTCAAATATAGTGTCATTTATATCGTAATGTATGCTAAATTGTTAGACCCTCCCGGTAGCCGTGAGATATCTCAGTAGGTCATTAAGTCTAGACCCAGTTACCCAGGAATCTGTGCTTTATGACACTCATGGCTAGGCATTTGTAGAGAAGGTGGAAAATCATTTCCTTTTTCCCTATCCTTGCAGCAACGATAAATGGTAAATGACGACACTCGAGACCTTACATCAGGAGTGGATAAGTTCCCAGGTGCCTTCTGGCTATCCGACATCACAATGATCCTCAAATTCCTCATTCTCTCTCCCAAACACTTAACAACACAAATAAGGTTTGCATACATCTAAGATTCTGACATAAATTCGAATTTTATTATATAATTTCGAATTTTCGAACATAACATTATCACTAGGTCTAAGCATGAGTGCCAAGTTTCAGCCTATGATGGGTACAACAATTATTTCGAAATTTAGTTACAAATTTTTATCTAAAAAATTATACAAACAAATAAACTAAAAATTAGTAAATTTTGTTCTAATAGAAAATGAAAAAAAAAATTAATATTTTCCAACTTTCAAAATGTATTCAAATTCTACGGAAATATTTCAAATAAATATCCTGTAGTCTGCTGCTGTAAGTAATAGAGCTGTAGCTAAAAAAATAAAAATTTTAAATATTTTAACAGAGTGACAGGTTACCCGGGTACAACATACAAAACCTATGAAGTTACATATTAAAGGGCAATATATACAAATGCTCCATATTATGAATTTAAGTTTAGCCTAGCCTCAATTCAATAAATGGGGATTCCCTTTTATATACACGGTACCCAAATAAATTCAGCCAGTAGAAAGATTACGCAGTATTGTGTTGTAAGCGTATAAGTAATATTTTCCATATAATTTGTATGTGGTATCCTGGTACCCTGTCACCCTGTTAATGGTGTAAAATATTAAATGATTTACCACTCCCTCCCAAGTCGAGACACATAAGTATTCATTATAAAATAATAAATATAACAAAAAGTTTGGAGTTCTCAAAAAATTTCCATCGCCCAGCAATTCTGCATACATAGAAAATTGCAATTAAATTTCAAAAAGTTACCCGGGTACCCTGTCACACACATAACGGTTAAACGAAATTTAAAAAAAAAATAATTTTTTGTTTAAATTTTTTTTTTTTTAATTTTAGTTTAGAATTTTTTTGTTAAATTGTTTAAAAACAATTGCCTTTTAAGGCAAACAATTTTTTTTCTTAATTTTTAATTTATTACTGAAAAAATTTTATGACATAAAAATTAGTTTGGTGTAAAAAAAAGTGTACCGATTATATCGATTTTAAGTGTCAACCAAACAGTCGGTCTGACGGACAGACTTACATGGCTATATCGACTCCGATAGAATATATATACTTTGTGGGGTTCCAAATGAAAAATGTAGAAATTGCAAACGAAAAATGTAGAAATTAATTACTTCAAAATATAAATTTTAAATATTTTTAGGTAAACAAAATTAAAAAAGGAAATTTTCGAAATCGTTTTTAATTTTTTTTTTAGTTTCAAAATTTTTTTTTTTTTTAATTTTAAAAATTTATTTTTTTTTAATTTATAAATATTTGTTTGGAAAAATATTACAAAAAATTTTTTTTGGTAAAAAAAAAAATTCGGTTTAAAAAATATTTTTCCCAATTTTGACCCATTGTAAGTCCAAATTACTATAGCCTTATATACATCGAGGTTTTCCCGGTTTTTTCCTTATATCTCATCCATTTGTGGGCCGATTTTTTCGATTTTAATAGCGACCTAGCCCTTACCACTCTAGGTGAAGGGTATAAAAACTCTACTAAGAAACATGGGTGGCGTATTAGTAATATCACTTGTATAAGAACCAGTGTTGCCAGGTGATGGCAAAAAAAGAAGCTATATTGACTTCAAAAAAAGGTCAGAAAAAGCCAAACTGCTTTAAAAAAAGCCAAAAAAAAGCTAAAATATTATAAATTAAGAATTTAGTTTTATATTTATTTTTAAATAAAAAATTTTAAAATATATTCATAAAATTCATAAAAATAAATAAAATTATAAAGGCTTTCTTTTGAGCAAAAAGAAAAAAAAAATTAAAAAAGAGGCCGATTTTGGAAAAAAATTTATATTTTGCAAAAAAATTTCAAAAATTGTATGTCTTGAGTTACAAAATATTTATTTTGATAGATATTCCACTTGAATCCCACTAAGCGATCTCTTGAGCAAAAAAAAAAAAAATTAAAAAAGGGCCTATTTTGAAAATAATGTCAAAAATTTGCAAAAAAATTTGCAAAAAAAAAGCAAAAAAAATGTTTTTTTTCCGAAAGATTGAAGAAATAGCTACGTAAACTATTTGGGACACATTTTGCTAAGAACAATAGGTAATAAGTTACATGGATGAGAAAAAACACCTGCTTGGCCAAAATGTCAAATTCTGATTCCCTCTAACTCAGAAAGTTTTCGACCGATCTTGTTGAAAAATTGTGTCTGAATTACTATCTAATAGAACTAACTATCGGAAGACATCGATTTCAAAAGATGGTTCACTTGACATTAAATGCCCCATATATATTTTTATACAGACAAAACTTAAATTTTGTTTTTTTTTTTTTAATTTAGGTACTAAGCATTTACTATTTTTCACATACATAATATATTTTTTTGGTTTTACGAGTACTATTTTAAGTGTATTATTAACGGATAAAAAATCGATTTAGCGAAGAGTTTTCATATGAAAATCTTTGTCGCAATTGCTCAATCAGTTTAATTTGCCGTATTATTTTTTCAGAATCGTCACTAAAATATAAAAATGTGAGCTCTTAAGACATAGACACATCTTTGAGTGACTTTAAGTGTTTGAAGTTTATTTAGAAGTCAATCAAAAACATGATATTCTTTTTTCGTTTCTCAGCTATTTTTCTTAATAATGAATGTGTAAAAAGTATTGTTAAAGAGGCAAACTAGTTTACTTTAGAATTAATGGAAAATTTCTAATTTCAGTTAATATAACACCCACCATATAATAAATAAGTTTGTCATTTCGTATGTAACATTGTTTTGGGGCGTTAATTGTATTCCGTTTCAAAATCACCACTTTTGAAGCGCATCGCTGAAACCGATGGAACTCATTCAAAATATACGACATTTCTAAGTCATATAGTTTTTTTTTTCTGCAAAATGTCATGTTTACAAAAATTTAGGTTATTTAAGATTTTTTTTAAGCATAAAATATTAATTTAAGGTTTGAACGTCATTTCAGGTTGATGATGAATTATTTAAAGTGGAAACTAAAAAATTATGAAATGAAAATATTTCCGACTTCGACGTAGTTTAGAGTTTTGCATAATCGCTCTTCTTACTGATTGTTCAGAACAAATTAATGAATATGTTGGCTTTTCGATCACAATTAATAAATGAAATGAATAAGTTTGTTATTTTTGTTCAGTTGTTCATTTTTATTCTGCGGTGTTTGACTGAACTAAGTGATTGAACGATTTGCTTTAGGAAACAAATTTGACAGGATTTCTAATACTGATGAAACAACTTAAAAGCAATACCGAAATGACAAAAAGAACCACAAGATTGAAGACATTGTTCACTTGACTGAATTGTTCAATTATTATAAACTTATTCGTTCATAAACAACCCAACTCTACAATAGTTATTTCTCTCAAAAATATTTATTTTACATTTTACTCATTAGCATCTAAAACTTACTAAGAAGTTGCCAAAATATTACAAGTTTTAAAAACTACATCTCATTACCTTTCCATTGATATATAAAACGTTATATTTTATTCATTATTATACTTTAAATTTACACACCTTGTAAAAAATCCTCTACTATTTTGTTCAAATCAAAGACTGCTTACTATGCACTTCTCATGTTTTCATGTACCATGTATTATTATATATGTTTCACTTTTGCTTATTGCTGATTGGTCAGTTGCATGTGCTAATATTTATAATTTGCGCTTAAGTAAACTTGTATTAACCTAACATTGAACAATTTGCTGCATTATCCGTGTTAGTAGAATTGTAAATGTTAGGTTCATAGACTCCTATTTCAAAAAAAAAAATTATTTTTACAAAAAAATTTATTTTTCACAAAATTTTTTTTTTACAAAAATTTATTTTTTACAAAAATTTATTTTTACAAAAATTTATTTTTACAAAAAATTATTTTTTACTAAAAATTAATTTTTTACTAAAAAATTGATTTTTTACTAAAAAATGGATTTATTACTAAAAAATGGATTTTTTACTAAAAAATGGATTTTTTACTAAAAAATGGATTTTTTACTAAAAAATGGATTTTTTACTAAAAAATGGATTTTTTACTAAAAAATGGATTTTTTACTAAAAAATGGATTTTTTACTAAAAAATGGATTTTTACTAAAAAATTGATTTTTTACTAAAAAATGGATTTTTTACTAAAAAATTGATTTTTTACTAAAAAATTGATTTTTTACTAAAAAGAGGATTTTGTAAAAAAAAAAAGGATTTTTTACTAAAAAATTTAGTTTTTACTAAAAAATGGATTTTTTTACTTGAAAATGGATTTTTTTTACTAGAAAATGGATTTTTTTACTAAAAACGTAATTTTTTACTAAAAAAGTTATTTTTTATTAAAAATCTTATTTTTTATTAAGTTACACGTCCAATTCTTCGCGAGTGATGTAATCTGTAGGCTCTATAGTCTTTATTTCTCGTGCGTTAGGTTTTTGAACCCCATTCCGACATATGAATAACATCTTGTGAACCTGAGCATGATCGTTAGAACTAACTCATGGATCCAAGTGAGCTGGTAATTCCAGCTGCCTTTATAACCTAACTTAGCCTACTTTAAAGCTATTTTAGAATATTATTTTTACATTTTATCTTGAAAAAAGGTAATTTTAATGATAAATGTTTATAAATTTGGTATAATAGACGATACTACTATAATACTTAATATATGATTTTGTCTGATATTCCTCCGGCAGTGTTAAAATTTAATGTCTTAAATCTGAATAACACCGCAAGACTTTCGAGTTCTAAAATTTTTTTTTTAATCGTATTGAACATTAAGGTCATATTAAAACATTCAACAATATTTTACCACCAAATGTTTTTCGGCATTAAAGTCTGTTATTTACTTCTATTTTATCTCTCATTCTTCAAACTTGGATGAAAAATGTGGCGAAAACATCAAACAATTTTCAATTGGGGACGATAATGTATCAAATTCTTTGCATTGTATTACAATTTGAAAACACAAACTATGGAGAAGAAATTTTAAATCATTGGCAATGATTTAATTGGCAATTGTTATTTGTTCTTTTAATACTGCACAATTCTTGAGTATATTGGAAAGTTAAATGAAAAACAGTAATGAATTAAAATGAAAATGTCTCACAAATATAAATTTAGCCTTTTTATTTTCTCCTTATCCTCGAAATTTTGGTTTTAGCTTCGTGGTTTTTTCTAGCCTTTTTTATTTAAAAAAAGGCTATTATCAAATTAAAAAAAGGCTAGAAAAAAGCCACGAAGCTAAAACCAAAATTTCGAGGCTAAAGAGTAAATAAAAAGGCTAAATTTAGCCTCAAAAAGGCTAAACTGGCAACACTGATAAGAACTATTAATTAAATATTAAGTATACGTCATCATTACACAGGCAAATATGAAATTGTTTATTTGTATCCTATCCTGACACAATTTTGTGATTGATTTACAACATATTCATGTTGTATAATTTACAGAAGTTCAGTAATAAACCTTTAATATAATGAAATTTTGTGAATATCATAACATCAAAACAATTACAAAATTAATCGAATTTATATACTGGAAATTTATGATAAAATTATTTCCAAGACAAAATATCTTAATCCATGTCAAATATGTCAATAGTTTTAGCAACGACTGTAAATAAACTCATCGTTTCCCTGCTTATTGTCTTAAAATAAATGACACATATGAACAGATATTGTATACAGATTGTCTTGAATAAAGATACTTAAACAATAAACCGGATATGTAGCCATATGTAAGGAACACACACAAGCAAGTTAGCACATATATATAGTCATTGTTTTTATTTTTGGCATAACTATTATGTATTTGCATGTATACAAAACATATACATACATATAACTGTGTATATGTAAAGCTTTTATTTATTTGTAAGGGGTGTTTTTTTTAAGCCCGATAGTACCTAAGAAAGGGTTAACTGTTAAACGACACTTTTTGATATTTATGATTGCTATACTCTGGCAAATCATCACAAATAGATTGACGCTAGAACATCGCTACCAAATTATCCAATTTTACTTTGAAAATCAGTCATCGATTCGCGCAACTTATAGCGATGGGACTCTTTTCAGCTTAACGGATTTGTTAATTAACAAAATTGCCGCATATGGAGTTATACCAATTCGCAAACAGACCCTACAGACTCCATTACATCCAGAAAAGTGCAACGTTGTCAATGGAGATCACTACCATACCGTGATCAATGGTTTTTTGTTTGAAAATACGCATGACATTGATCAGGCCATAATGTGGTTTCAACAGGATTGAAACCAAAGCTTAGCAATAATTATGTTTCTAGAAATGGGCCTGTCTGTTGGCCTCCAATGTCGTGCGGTTTGACACTCTTCTATTATTTCCTGTAGGGCCATGTGAAATTACTGGTTTATGCTGATAAACCAGCAACAATTGACGCCTTAGCGGCCAAACATATATATGTGTAATTTGTGACATACTTAACCGCGGTACCCATATGCCCAATATCATACTCAAATGTTAGGGCACTGCTTCATGTTCAATATATGTTGGCCGCGATATTTATTAAACGTATAGCATGCAGTATTGATGGATCGCAGAATGGCCTAATAATCGTACAATATATATTGTAAGTGTAGCTGTGCTTTTAATGATATGTGTTGATCTTTCGAATAAAAAAATGTTGTGGATTAAAATTTACTCTTTTCTCTTGTTTTTTTTTTTTAAATTTCAAGATCTATCGGGCTTAAAAAAACACCCCTTACATGTGCTTCCACTACTAGTGAATGTAAAATTGCTTGTTTGTTTTAGCACGAATATGAACAAGAAAGTAAAAGTTTTCTAGGCCTTTTATTGAGAAAAAACTGTATAATTTTCCCTTTGATTTCTATGTGTTATTATTGTGAATTGGGCTGTGCACATATTGCCCTCCTCTTTATTTGGCACAATTCTTTTATATTCTGGGATTTAGTTTTTTTGTTTTCATATTTTTTTTTTATTATTTTTATGTATTTCTTTAAAATTTTCTTATATTATTTTTCAATAAAGTTGTTTGGTTGTATATTTTTTAAAGCACTACAAAAAAAAATAAAATACAAACAATAGCCTTAATCCTTGACATAAAAAAAAAAATCCTTATAAATATATTGAAATAAAAATTGCTTAGAATGATCTAAGGTTTAAATTTTTAATAATTTACAGTATTGAAAAATGCTGTAATAAACTGTCCCTAATGGCCTAGAAAAATTTTTCCGAAATTTTATATTTTTCTATAACCATTTAATCGGAATATATATAATTGTATTATTTACTCATTTTAAATTGATATTCAGATATCTTATAGTTCCAAATATATTTAGTTTTTTGCCAAATAGCTCCACTGTGCTCTTCACTGCTAAGACTTAAAATTTAAATAAATATTTATTTAAAACTTTATTTATAACAGAAAAGTTAGATTTGTTTTTATTTTTCTTAAATACTGTATTGTTGTATCTTTGGCAAAACAGAAAAATGTGTTAAATTGTATTTTTCTCTTTATTTTGGTATCAACAAATTGCTTAAGTATATTTTTAAGTTTTATTTTTATAATCCTTTAGCAAACTTATTTAAAAAAGTTTATTTTTGCAAAACAAAATATTTAAAATATACTTTCACAATAGTTCAATAAGATGCAGCTGTTGTTATTTCATTTCTCAATTTTTTTTTATTTTTTTCCAAGGAAAAGTAGTATTTTTTGTTTTGTTTTAATCAAATAAGAAGTTATTTATAAAATAAATAAATAATGCACTAATATGTAGTGAACTATATAAATCAACATAAATAAGTTTTTTGGAATACTAATACTTGTATGATAAAACTTTTGCAAAATAAAACTTTGTGATTTGGAATATCCAAAAGAAGGTCAGTCAAATGTAGTATTCTGAGGATTTGGAAATTTTTGGAATTGAAGAAAATTGGAATAAATAAGAGAGAGACGAGTATGTCAGGATATAAACAATTACTTTTTGAATTTATGTGGCGAATTGAGTAACTTAAACTCTCAAAGATTTTTAAAATTTGTAGCTTTTATTTAGAAAAATATTTACAATATAAATTTATTCAAGGTATTACCCATTGTTAACTATTAACTTTTCCCATCTCTCTGGCAACATATGGTTTGGTAGCCAGAAGAACTGCTCATGTTTTGAGGTCAAGAACGAATCAGGTCAATATCGGAGACTCTGTTCCAAAGCGTATCCCAGAGACAGCGTTCTGCATGGAACGAAACAAATAGTAGTCGGACGACCACGTTCTGGACTGTAAAGCGTGTGAGACAAAACTCCCTAAATACTTAATTCTAAATACTTTTTATAAACGTTTTAACATACAGCTGAGCGTTGTTATGATAGGATATTGTACCCATTAATTTTTATTGATAACTAAAATTTGAAATTTTTCTGAGAAAAAAATTTTGTTTATGTTTGTGTGTATGTTTGTCAGATTCGTTCATATGTATATGTTTGTCAGATTCATACGTCCGTCTGTCTGAAGGGAGTGGCTGTCTGCCTACTGAAGTAGACCGTTTTGATTTATTTATATTTTTTGTGTTTATGTGCGATCGTGGGAGATTGAAGGCAATAAGCCATGTATATTTGTTTTTGGCATCACATACGATCTCACATGCTTCGGGTTATCGTAATGGATCCATTTTTATTCGGTGCAAAAATGATTTTCTTTTATATCGTCCAAACATCATTTCAGTCGAGGTCTATCGACTTCAATTCCCAATTTTCCTGCTTTCGGATTAAGTCAGCTGCTCGCAAACGATTTGAAATTGCTGACTGACTAGCTGTCAGTAATTTTGCGAGCTCCTGTTGAGGTTTACAACAATCTTCATGGAGTAATGGCTCCAATTCTTGGTCTTAAAACTCTTTTGGCTGGCCTGGGCTATCTATGTCTTCCGTATCAAAATCACAACTTCTGAATCGAACTACCTATCTGGCGCACGTTAAAACATTCGGCATAAGCTTTGGTGAGCGATAGCTGTACTTCAGCAGCAGTTGCTTTCAAATTAAAGAAGTAAAGCAAAACTTACCGCATATGACGATTCGTTGATAGACAATTCGACATTTTCGAAGCAAAACAAAAACTTTGTTGTTGGCACTATAATGTACAATAACTAAGTGAGAATAAATGATAGATATGTACCCTACAAAATGTCATACGAGTTATTCAAGACAAGTCATACACCCAATGTATATTCTGGGTCCTGATGAGATTATAAGACGATCTAGGTATTCCCGTCTGTCTGATGAAAACGCGATAGAGCCCAAACGAAAGCTTACCCATACCCTCATAATGTATTACATTTTTAAAGATCACAAAAAAAGAAAAAGCCTTACCATTTATGCAATTTTCTTTTATGTAGCTTTTAAATATTTTAAAATAATACTTTTTGCTTCCATTTTAACACTCTTAATCAAAAAATACAAAAAGTATTTAATTTACACAAACAATCTTCAAAAACAATAACAAGAAAAGCTGTTGGTGCATTTCCAACCCTTTGATAAAATTGAAGGTGAAATATGTAGCATATCTTAAGGGTTTTAGGGCAACATTATTTTAAAAGATCACGTTATGCGCTTACCAAGCTACATTTTTTTTCAGAAAAGAACACAAAGAAGGGAAAAAGGCAGAATAAAAGCATCATTTATTCCAGAAAAGAAAACGCCATTAAACATTCATATTTGTTTTATAATAATTAATTTTGTAATGATATTAAAAAAATATGTTTACCTCCGTGCGGATTGGTCCATAATTGACCCCTATTTCAGAAAAATATTTGTTTGCCACATTTTGATGGTTGGTATACAAGATTCGACACAGCCGAATATAACTCTCTTACTTATTATAACTACTTTACATCTATCATTTAGTTTAAATTTACAATTATAGATTAATATGCATAAAGTATAAAACATTTTTTTATGAAACGATTTATAAAAAAATTTCAATAAAATTATTTAAAGTGAAAGCATAAATTATTTAACGTAAAAACAGGGAAAATCCATATTCTGTAAATAAACAAAAATTGTACATAAATTGTTTGCAAATAGCAGGTTTATTTATTTATGTTTTTATCTAAAAATCATAAAAAAATTGTGCACAAAAACATTTGCCAAGTAAATAGCAATAGTTCAGTTATGATCATTAGCAGAGTAGGACTAAGGCTTTTGTTAAATTTTGTGTAATAATTCATTTCATAAATAATAAATTAATTCATTATATATAAACAAATAATGTTGCACTTTCCAAATATGTTTTTTTTATAGAAACATTTAACCTTGTTCACTTGTAGCAGAGTATTTGCTGGCAAACTAATTTGCATGATTAAAAACATTTGTTTTCACACTAATTAAATAACACGCTTTTAGGATTGAATAATTATTTAAATACTTATCACAGAAAATGTAAAAAAAAAAAATAATTTGAATATAAAAAATGTTAATAAAAAGTTTTTAATAATTGCACGTTATAATAATCACACTAAAACTCCAAATTGGCTGATGCAAATATACATTTTAATCAGAATATTTATAATTTTTCTGTTGTTAAAATTATATTCTAAATTTTATAAAATATGTTAAACTTTGTCCGCCATTATAGTGCTGATGATTTTATGTTTTGTTGAGAACACCAGCTCAAAGGTTAATAGTAATTTTCACTTAGCTGCCTTTTATTCCGAGGTTAAGTTATTCAATCTAATCATTTTACCCGTAATGGTTAAAAATCTCTACTAAGAATTATTGATGGCGTATGAGTAATATAACTGCATAATAATTTCCTAATTAAATATTATGTATACTCCAACAATTACTCCATTAAACATGAAAGATATTTTTGTGGAAAAACACAAGAATGTCAGAGTCAACGTATTCCTGAAATTTTTTACCTTCAAAATGTTGATCTATATAAATCGAACATACAAACTACTAAAGGCCTTATTCATAACCAACTTTTAAATTTATTACAGGTATATAACACAAATTTTGTATGGAAATTTGGTTTTATAAACCTTTAAGAAAACAATCTCATGCATTCTTCACCAAATGATACTTTAAAACAAAAGTTTAAAATATTTTTAGGTAAAAAAAATTTCAAAATTAACAAAATATTTTCAAAATTTAAAAAATAAAAATTGTTTAAAATTTTTTTTTTTTTCGAAATACATTTTTTTATTCTTTTTTTTAAACATTTTTTTTTATTTAAGATTTTTTTTTAATTTACTAGTGAACAAATTTTATGAAAAAAATTTTTTTTGGTAAAAAAGTAAATTCGGGTTAAAAAATATTTTTCCCGATTTTGAGCCATTGAAGGTCCAAATTACTATAGCCTTATATAGGTCGTTGCAATGGACTTTGAAATATCTATCATTAGATTTCCATATTGTCTCTATTAATGACTGTAATCCAGATATGGATAAAAAATAGACCACAAATCGAGGTTGGCCCGGTTTGTTCTTATATCTCAGCCATTTGTGGGCCGATTTTCTCGATTTTAAACAGCAACCGATCCGGAAGAATTCCCGTTATATTGATGTATGAATCAAGTTTGACAGACAGACAGTGAATACCGATATAGTGAAAAAAAGAAAAAAATATTTTTTTATGAATAACTAATTTTCGTAATAAATGGGGAGAAAAATCGTGGTAGTTGTAGTTTTTGGTTTATATCATAGAAATATTTATGCCAATTTTTACGATTCGAAGGCAACCGAACCAGGACTATAGCATATTCGAGTATATTGATGTATCAATCATTAGACTTGTACTGCTTTGAACTAAAATTAACTCAAACGCTATTTTTTAGTGATGCAATTTAAAATTTATTCTTTAATTGTCTGATTTCAACAGACAGACAGGCATGACTATATCAGCTCCGCTATCACTAACAAGCCAACAGGGGGTCGCAAATAAGAAATGGTGAAATCACAAACTTAATAACTGGCCAGAAAACCTGGCCAAAAATATTAGAAGTGTATTTTAAATAAGATACAGAATTTTCTGATAATTTTAGCTGATTTTGGTTGAAATCGGTCCATGATTTCGCCTAGCCCCCATACTCATGTAAGTGATATTTATGACGCAATCATGATAGAATTTATTAGGGATCTGTTTTGTTTACTTAGGAATCATGCTGTAAAGTTTGGTGCAAATCGGACCACATTTGACCCCATATAAAATCCCTAAAGTTCACAATTTATCAGTATCGTGATAAAATTCGCCGTGAACGTATTTTATATCAGTCTCAAGCATTTTACTAAAATTTTGTTTTGATCGGTCTATAATTGCCCCTAGATAAATAAATAGTGGCATCATCATCAGTCTCTTCAACCTGAGCAAAACATGTTGAAAATTATCCCTTTGTTCACCCACAAAAAATGCAGATTTCACCTTTGCACATGATCAAAAATGCAGCTGCTTTTCAATAGATTTTCTAGATTACGTGAAGCTAAAATCAACAAAGTCTATTTGTCTGTCCCTTCTGCATTTTATCATGTCTACTTTTTCATTAGAACTTATTAGTGACGAGCATGAGTAGCAAAAGTCGACCATTCGAAAATTTTAAAAATTCCAAAGTTCAAAAACCAGACTTTTTTTACCAAATTAGTGCCAAAAACACAAAATCTTCTTTTCAGTATAGTTCAATAATCATTAATTTTGTTTTTAAAATTTAAATATAAGGAATTCTATGACTATTCTGAATTAGAATTAAGCAAAAGCTATATTTTTAAGAATATTTTAAAATGTTCTCCTTTAGCTATCTATATGTTTTGCGTGAATTGACAAAAGTATTCTTCCTTAAATTTCGCAAAACTTATAAAGATGTCCTTATAAGATTCTACATATGACTTACAGCTAGTCTTTCAATATATCTACTCATTTCTAACAATGATGTAGAATCGTTAATTCAAAATAAATATCAGGCAAAGTCCGTTCAATATGTTATGGTAAAAATAGAATTAAATTCAAAACACCCACTGTAATTTGCTAAAAACATAAAAGCATGTATTTATTTTCTAAACAAAGAAAACATAATGCAAACTAATTAATAAATAGTGTTGTTACTTACAAACACTTACAGCTTACAAACTATAGGCAAATTGTAAGCTTATTATTACACAAAAATTATGTTAATATTCCATTTAAATTAAATTGTTTTACTCTTGTGTGCATGATTCTTAATCGAATGTTTTGCAGTATTCGAAATGCATTTGATGTGTTATTTTGTGTGTATAAATGTGTACGTAGGTGTTGGTGTGAATACCTGAATATGTTCATATATGTATGTAAATGTAAGTGTATATTTTTGTTAAAGCTTTAGCAAACAAATTTGAATTTTATTAAAAACCGCAAAAACTGGACACAAATAAAATGCATTTTGGCACATAAATTGCACTTTGGCACAAAAACCACACAAAATCATGTAACTCGTGAAACAAACACCATACATATACGAATACACAAACATATACACCTACTTGCAACACTATTACTAGCAGCATGAACACTACCACCAACAATACCACCAAATACAAACACTTAAACATGTGCGTACAGATATACATTAGGGTTTCCTTTATTTTGTACTTTGGAAAAAAGATTGAAGGTATATTAATTTTGCCATTCCGTTTGTAATACATCGCAATATTTATCACAGACCTGTAAAGTATATCTATTCTGGGTCCTTACCAGGTTCTAAGATGATCTAGCTATATCCGCCTGTATGTCTGTTTAAAACGAGATAAGGCCCAAACAAAAGGAGCTAGCTGGCTGAAATTTTCACAAATACTCTCTCTTAATAAGGATTATTGTGTATTAATTGAAAATGGGCAATACCGGGCCACAGTTTCAACTTGCCAACATACAAATGTCCCCCCAGAATATTTTATTGTCACGGTGAGTATACGACATTCGGCACAGCCGATTATAACACTATACTTGTTAGATTTGTTATGCTTCCATAGAATTCTAAATGAAATGCTGAAAATTTTATTACAATCTTGTAACGTTTAGGGCATATAATAAAATATATATAGAAGTGTTACGGAGGGACAAAAAACCTAAGTCTGTTGTCAAAAACCTATGTCTTGCAACAACCAAATACATGAAAGTATTTTGTTATTGCGTCAGCCATAAAATTTGGGAGAGAGTGATATTTTTACTCTCTGCTTACTCTCAGTTGCGCCTCTAGTTCCACCCTATGATTTAGGAGTTGCACATTTTATTTGAATTTTCGGGTTTTAAGTCTAAGTATATATCGACGCCTCCATTCTATAACATTCTAAGTCGAAAAAGTGAGTTTTGAGTTATGAGCTCTCAAAGTTTTCACGCGATATCTCGTAAACTATATATGATACGCCATTTGTTCTTTCACATTTTTTAGTAGAATTTGAGTAGAATTTTTATAGTATTTTCTAAATTTATAAATTTTAATTGGATCAAAGCTAAAAATGACATAGAATGTTTTAACAGGGAGAAAATATTGTCTATTGGTCGTCTAAGTATACTTAGCATGTTTTTGATAGGTTTATTGTTTTTAAGTTAATCACCTAAGTATACATAAAATATTTTAGTTTGGACCAAAATTTTTGAAAATTATATTTTCCTACATAGACGAATTTTTAGTTAAAATGTTATACAAAAAAACTATTATTTTTTTTTAAATTAACTTTATTCATAAACAAAAACTAAAATAAATATATATAAAAAAATTCAGTTCAAACAAAAAGTATTTATAACATAAATTCAAGGTTACTTAAAAATAATTATAAGAATAAACATAACAGAAACAGTATTAATTCAGTATAACGTTAAATAAGTAGAAACTATATTGTATTAATTAGTCGTCATTATCTGACACGACTACATATTCTTTTCCATTAAAACCATTAAGTTGTCTATAGAAATTTTGGTAAAATTTTGGAATTAAATTTTGATCACACAGATATAAAAGATCTTTACGTTTTTCTTCCGTTATAGGAAATCCAGATATGTATGCTTTTGGTATTTCTTCAATAACAATTTTATTTTCTTTTCTTCTCTTCCTAGTTTCATCATATATCTTTATTTCTTTGAAGTTCTCATCAAATTCATATTTATAAAAAAATTTATAGTTTTGTTCTTTATACACTCTTATTTCTCGTATTTTTGATAGACAAACTTTTTCATTTTGGATATTTTTTGTCCAATTTGTTACAGAAGCAAATTGCTTAAAATCCAAAAAATCATCATGGTCCATTTCAATTACATTGTATAATGGCGGTGTTTTCTTAGCATTTCTTATCACGGAGTACCATTCTGTGGGTGTGTATATTCTTTTATTTTTCTTACACTTCTCTATAAGTGCATGAACACCATCGCCTTCATTTTGAGTATGACCCTTTTCTAAAAATTTGTGACCAATATCGATTTGTAGTTTTCGTGCAATCCATACATACGTAGAGAATACAATTTTATTTTTGTTTTGACCTCCGCAATTGTCAGACCATAAATTAAACTTTGTTATGCCGAAATCCTTATGTTTTGTGGATATAAATTGAAATAAACATGTGGATACTTCTATTGCACCTTTCTTTGCAACTGTTTCATCCCATACAAAACAAGATGCTATATTGGAACCAAGCTCAAAAATTGTAAAGTTATAAGCGTGTAATTTTCTTTTGTAGTAAAAAGTGCTCACTTCAGCACAAGGTGATGACAAAATTTTTTGAAAATCAAAGCAAACTGTAATAACATTGTCGTTTTCAATACACTCTTTTTTGTCGATATCTTTCAATTCTCTAGATTTTTGTTTACAAAATAAATGGTGATTGAATTGAATTTCAATGAGCTTCTTTCCTTGTTCATCAGAGTTCTTGAATTTTTCGCATAAGTCGCATAAATCCTTTTTTGGAATATAGAATGAAATATTGAAAGAATCTTTAAAAACATCGCGATATTGTCTTAATGTGGCTTTTAGGCTGATATCTATTGACTTTTCGGAGAACCAAATTTCATACAAACGATACATTTCAGAAACCGACGATATTTCACCATCCAAGTACTTCTTTTGTACTCGTTGGCGACAGTAGTGTGATTCTACTAAAGGAAACTCGTTAACATGCTCTATAACTATGTCTCTTACTCTACTTAAAGTTTTATTTGCCATAGAATGCTTTCCTCTTCTGTCGGGTGATATAAATCCCACATTAGAATGCTTTTTGCGTATCACGGTTTCGATTGTCTGTTGAGATATTGACAACGTATTTATAAACATGGGTTTGCAGACTTGTTCTCTTATTTCATTACCATTTTCTTCATAACTTAAAAAGTACTTTCTTGACTCACTTTTTCGCGAATTTTCTATATTTGTGCAAACTTTTTTTTTGTGCAATTAAATTAAATTTGCTATGAAAGCCCATTGAAATTCTTTGCTGCCATTTTTATAAAAATTTTGAAAAATTTGTGTTCTTATATCTTTAGACAGCCTTTGTGAGCATCTCATTCTACAAGATTCCTTGCAACCTTCTTTTAACTCTTTCTTTGGTATAAACTGACCTTTTTTATTATAATGATCCATTCCATGGTTTTTTAAATATTTTGCTTTATTTTTTTTCCACTCGGATGGGCGTCTTTGTCTTTTGCAAAAGTTTTCGGGTGGTGTATCAAATTCGGAATTTAATTTTTTCTTTTTTAATTTTGGAGTTATTGGACTAAACTCTGGATTTGATTCTGCTTCCGACGAAGTACTTGACGGATTATATTCGCTGCAACTGCCGGGAAATGGCTCTAAAAGTTGAAGCGATACTTAATATAAATTATATAAAAAAAGTGTCTATAAACATACCTATTGCCGATGAATTATTTGATGTGTATTCGCAGCCACTCCCGGGATATGCTTCTAAAAAATTCATTACTTAATATAAAATAATTAAAATATATTAATGTAAATATATCACATACCTAGTGAATCAGAATTTTCACTATTTTCATTATCAAATTTAGACGATTTTTCGTTTGCTGGACTAGTTTGCTCCTTATTTCCTATAAACAAATCCAATATAAATAAGCATAACATTTAAGTTAAGTCGTGAATTTCTTACCAACACTTTCCTCACAATTATATGAAATTGAACTTATAATTTTTGATTCACCATTTCCTAATAAAAAACTTATTAATTTTATCAGATAATACGGAAATCTAATAAATAATACCTTTAACGTTATTTTGTGCTAAATTTATCATTTTTCTTGCACGCGAAATCATTATATATCCGAAAATACAAAAATTAGGTGTCCGATAATGTTGACTACTTTTTCCAAACTAAAACATCTTATGTACACTTACACGCACAAAATTATTTTTTTAATCCGGGGAAAAACCTTTTAACTACACTTACAGACACTAAAAAAAGCACACTGAACATACCAAATACACATAGAAAACACAACGTTAAGAAATGTCCCTTCTATAACATACTAAGTCAACTTAGTTTTCAAGTCAATTCAAAATTGTCCAAGCCAAAGTATTCTAAGTGTACTTACTACATTATAGAATGGAACACTTTTACGACTATATGTGTAGTCTAAGTATATTTATGCTTATAGCTTCGGAACGGATCGGCCCATCTTAACCAAATTTTGACAGTATTTAAATTAGAGAACGTAGAATACGAAAATGCAAGAACATTAAAAACGTTCTAAGTACACTTAGAACGTTATAGAATGGAGGCGTCGATATGGGCAATTCCATTATATCGAACATGGCCGACGTACACATTTAAAGTGTATTATTTTGACAAAAGGTCTTAATTAGCCTTATAATTGGTGCTAAGTTTGATTTTGGGCGAATTTTCATTTTCAAGATAATTGCAAAAAACCGAGGCATTTGCACGGGAAAAATACAGAAGTCGTTTTCACGGCCAACAATTCAAATGCCAATAATACATTACAATGAAAGATTTTTACAGTGTGTAGATATAACCACTGTACATCAATTTCTTGCAAAAAGTGAAAATTTTGAGTTAACTCTTTTTGGAGGAATTAGTGCGATATGTTGATATTTTGCGAAAAAATATATAAACAAACTTAGTGTAAATGTTTTCAAATTAACAGAATTATTCAATATAATAACCAGTGTTGCCAGTTTAGCCTTTTTGAGGCTAAATTTAGCCTTTTTATTTACTCTTTAGCCTCGAAATTTTGGTTTTAGCTTCGTGGCTTTTTTCTAGCCTTTTTTTAATTTGATAATAGCCTTTTTTAAATAAAAAAGGCTAGAAAAAACCACGAAGCTAAAACCAATATTTCGAGGATAAGGAGAAAATAAAAAGGCTAAATTTATATTTGTGAGACATTTTCATTTTAATTCATTACTGTTTTTCATTTAACTTTCCAATATACTCAAGAATTGTGCAGTATTAAAAGAACAAATAACAATTGCCAATACCAAGTGTTTCAAAATGAAATAGAGTATTTTATATCTGAAAGCTACAAATGTCTAGCAAATTCGCTTTCAAGACAAAATTGTTATTACACATTATATTCATCGTTATATAATGGACAAGAGCCCCACAAACTCTTGAAGGCTTGTGATACTCGATGGCTGTCATTTGAAATAGCCGTTAAACGTATTGTGAATCTGTGCTTCGAGTTAAAACCAGCAATGCTTCAAAGCCAAACATTTAAGTGATTAATATACTGATTATAATTTGGTGTATTATTTTTTTTAAACCAGTAAGCAATTCAGCGGATCCAACAAATAACGAACGGTTTTAGTGACGATTCTGAAAAAAATAATTCGGCAAATTAAACAAATTGAGCAAATGCGACAAAGATTTTCATATGAAAACTCTTCGCTAAATCGATTTTTTATCCGTTAATAATACACTTAAAATAGTACTCATAAAACCAAAAAAATATATTATGTATGTGAAAAATAGTAAATGCTTAGTAGTTAAATTAAAAAAAAAAAAACAAAATTTAAGATTTGTCTGTATAAAAATATATATGGGGCATTTAATGTCAAGTGAACCATCTTTTGAAATTGATGTCTTCCGATAGTTAGTTCTATTAGATAGTAATTCAGACACAATTTTTCAACAAGATCGGTCGAAAACTTTCTGAATTAGAGGGGATCAGAATTTGACATTTTGGCCAAGCAGGTGTTTTTCTCATCCATGTAACTTATTGCCTATTGTTCTTAGTAAAATGTGTCCCAAATAGTTTACATAGCTATTTCTTAAATTTTTCGGAAAAAAACATTTCTTTTGACTTTTTTTGCAAAATCTAAAACTGTTGACATTTTTTTCAAAATGGGCCCTTTGTTTAATTTTTTGCTCAAGAGAAAGCTTCCTTTAAGAGGTTTTTGATCGCTTAGTGGGATTCTAGTGGAATATCTATCAAAATAAATATTTTGTAACTCAAGACATACAATTTTTTACATTTTTTTTTTGCAAAATCTAAATTTTTTTTCGAAAATGGGCCCCTTTTATAATTTTTTTTTTTTTTTTTGCTCAAAAGAAAGATTATTTCCAATGCTTTAAGAGGTTTTTGTTTGCTTATGTTTATTTGTATATTTATTATTTATTATTAATGATTAATGTTATTTTTTGTTTGCTGCTGAAGTGTACCTTTATAATTTTATTTATTTTTATGAATTTTATTTTAAAAATATATATAAAACTAAATTCTTAATTTATAATATTTTAGCTTTTTTTTGGCATTTTTTTAAAGCAGTTTGACTTTTTCTGGCCTTTTTTTGAAGTCAATATAGCTTCTTTTTTTGCCAGCTCCTGGCAACACCGATAAAAACAACAAACTAAATCCTTTACAAAAATACTAAGTAAGAATTAGTCCTTGTATAATTTATTTTTAACGGTCTGTAAAGACTGCCTGCAACATTCATCATGTTTATAAACACGTCCATTAGTAGTATACGGTTTAGCATCGTTTATAAGTATGGCAACACTAAATGTTTAAGCTGCTAACAATGACATCGAAAGCTCTAGAATTCGAACATACTAGTTTGTCCCTTAAGAGCATTGTAGGAGATTCCCGAGATATTGCGTGTGTATAAATAGTGGCAGAGGTTGCAGTCGTGAGTTGAGTTGATCGTGGGTGTTGTAAGAGTTAACATCAACTGCCTTGTACATTTAAGTTTGTACATTATAAAGTGTGTGAGCATTTCTGCGAATTGCTAAACGTGTATAAAGACACTGAGTGAATATTTGAACTGTTATTGTTGTACATTTTAACCCATTAATGCCTCACCCCCGATTTTGATGAAATTTTATACAGACAGTACTTAAGGCATTTATATTGCCGTGAATATTTTTATTTTTTTATCTGCAATGGCTTAGCCTGCAGGCATGTATATTTTTCTACCCACTTCGGCATATATGCATGTTTTTTCTCTAATTAGCTACTGAGAAAAAGGAAGCCCTTAGAGCATTTTTTTCGATGTTTTAATGATTACGTTGTAGATTTCTTGCAAATTTTAAATAACTATGCCCATTTGCAAATTTTATGATTTTTTGAGTAAATGAAATAGAAAACCTTTTTTAAACTGGAATACTTTTCATATCTTAATTTATTTTTTTTAAATATTACTACTTAAAATCAAAACTCGAAACATCAAATGCGTTATACAATTTTGCTAAAATGTTCAGCATTTGTCTTTTAGATGACAGATTTCTATGCTCGCAAGGTAGTGCACTTGATCTTGCATCGAAAATCTACAAAATTCCAAAAAAGAGCCAACCTAATGTAAAGTTACATACATATTTATATAAACTACTTCAACTTACCTCTCGTCTACCCTTGACAATATGCATAAACGATGAGTAAGAGTATATGCAAAATAATGTTCATAGAGGCGATGGTTAATGTGACCGAATCGGGATAAAGAACTTGTCATGCTTTTGATAGTTTGTAGACTCAATTTATGCATATGCTTTCTAAAAACCACATGGTTTTACTTGTTTCTTGATTTCCCAAAAAAATTTTTTGAGTACCAATTTCAAAGATCGTTTACTTAATAAACCTTACCATGAAACTATGGTAGAATGTCATAATTTCTAATATCATGCAGTATAAAAAATAATAAGAGTTATAAAATAAAAAGAGTAGTAGATCATAACGGGGTCCCTTCGACTCTACTTGATTGTTCGAACACAGTGAACTACCACGTAAACCAACCAAGTAGATGCATTCGAATGAGTCCAAATATCTATGGATATTACGACCTCTATCTATGAGGATTATTACACTTTTCAAAAAGGTTTATTCACACTAACAAACTAATAAATGGACATGATTTAACAAATAGCTTGATCTATATATTAATTTCGTTTTTTTTTTTAGTCGGTCCTCTTTAGTCTTCGCATGTTTATCTCTACTGATACCCGCTGTTGTGGTTATGCGAACGTGTTAAAATAATGCACATATGGATGTTTGTAATACCACAACCATATTAATATAAATGCACGCACATATGCACACAAAAACACAAACGCACACCCACACACACACTGTTGCCCTCTCACGCACACGCTCTATTTTTATAAAAATTTACGAAGTTTAAAAAAAATTTAATTTTTTTGTTTACAAAAATTTCAAAAATGTTGTTTATGCCCGTAAATCTACAATAACTATTGGCAAAGACATGATAACGAGTTGAAATATAAATTTTAATAATACATTTACAAAACTATTTTTATACATACAATATAAAATAAAAATATATTACACATAGATAGTTACATTGTAATAAAATAATAACACAAATAGTTGTAAGCATGTGTGTAAATATATATGTATATATGATTATTTGTATGCTTAAATAAATACATTTACTTACTCACATTGTTATTGCAAAGTTAATTTAATATACAACAATACCTGTCAACTATGTTTATTATTGGTTTTAAAATTAAAAATATGTACGTGTATACTTATGCAGACCGGATGTTGATAATTTGCTTTTACAGTCAACCCCACAGGGTATAATAAATGGACTCATTGTGCCAGGATATGGAAAACGTAAGAATAGGAATATCTGGCAAATGCTGTATAATGCACGCAAATTTTCCATTATGGAAAGGCGTCCTTTTTCATTAGGACTAGAACTATTTTTTTATAATTCACTATATTATTTTATAATATTTTTCACAAACTCATGTTTACATTTAAGATTTTAAAAAATTAATAACAAATGTTATGAGAAATCTTCCTAAATATCTATATGAGTGAAATAAAAAATGTTGCACTACCATAAAGCCTTTTAATATCAAATTAATGAACTAACATTTACAAAGTATTTTTTTACATATATCTTAGCATGATTACTTTTGCATAAGCGGAGTTCAGTGCATATGGTCTTGCGAAAGTGCAAATGCAAAATAATGTAGCTTTTATTTGCAATCCAATAACCAAATACACAGCATTGCAATTATCACATCATTGCTTTTGCGCAATACTAAAACTGTATTGCTTTTTAAGCTGATATTTGTAAACAATAATTTAATATCGTTACACAAAATTGAAGCTATGGAGCCGATCACTCTAAATAAAAAATTAAAAAGAGAAAAACCCAACAAAAATTGGACGCTAGATGAAATAAAAATTGTTCTGGATTATTTTGCGGCATTTTAAAATAATTTCACAAAATAATCAAATACCTACATTTTCTCGACCAATAATTCGGTATATCAGCTGTTACCTAATTTGGATCTAGCATTGCAGTGTTGCTTAAATAGCAAACAATTGCAACCTTAAACGCACAAGACACTGAATACCGCTATAGAAAAAAAAAATAATGTTGTAAAGCTATCTAAGCAAACAGTGAGGCTAAACAACTTCATTTAAGTGGTTTTATTTTAAAAAGGAATATGGTAAAATAATATCCACTGACAACATTGTATAGAAGGACGTAAGCGCTTTTGAAAAATATATGATACATAGCAGTCGAAAGAAGTCGTAAGATATCTATATTTGAAAGACTTAGGTTCATATAAAACTTGTTTGTGTTCAATTTCATAACGATATTGATTATTATAAGACAACTATGAATGTTTAAGTCATTTTCTGAGGGGATTAGAAATTAAAAGTACTTATAATAAATAAATTTAAATATTTATGACTGCTCAAACAGTATTTCGGGAGTTGTATGGGACTAGATGAAATCATAAACCGATATTGCCCATTTTCATCACAACATAATCAACACAGAGTATTTGTGAAAAATTTCAGCCAGGTAGTTACTTTCGTTTGGGCTCTATCGTGGTTTTAACAGACAGACGAACGGACGTAGCTAGACCGTCTCAGAATTTTATGAGGACCCAGGCTATATATTCTTTTGTGAGTCTGCGATGAATATTTCGAAGAGTTACAAACATAATGACATAATCAATACACATATTTTTAGATGACGAGTACAAAAATACTTGAAATATATAGCTGTTCAAATACATTATACAATACAACCATAAAATAAAAAAACAGATTATTTTTTATCGTTTAATCGTTAACTGTAAAGTCCAAATAAAGGAAAATAAAGTGGTCAACAACTTATTTTTGGGAAAACTTGTATCTTGGCGTATCTTTTGTTTTTGTTTTTAACTCATTATTGGCCGCTACTAAAACCCGATGTGGTTTATTAAATGTATTTGAAAGGCATGCTTTAAAAGCTCTAATTAAGCAAAAATGTTTACCCATTTTCCTAGTATGGCTTGGTCGAAAAATTGAGAATTTTCCAAAAACTATATAATATAAGAAATTTAAATATTTGCAGTTAAAAAGAGAAAACATTTTGTTTTAAGGAAAATATTAAACTAAGCGGTTTTATCTAAAATAAAGATTATGTATAAATGCGTTAAATTTAAAAAACTTTATTGTATTCATAAAAAAATTTAGTGTGTAGTTAACTATTGCACTTCTTACATGTAAATATAGTGTGCTTCTTGCATAGCTTACACCGACTATGTTTATTCTACGTACTTTTTGATGCGGCATGTACTTTCTCATTGATTCGAGGAAGGTTCGAGTGATATTCCGAGTTCTCATTTTCAGAGTCAATATCCTTGTAGTATATCAATAGTTGTCTTGTGAATACAGAACGAAAATCTCTTTTATACATATGAGGTAGTTGGCCGCAGCATTATCACGAAGATCAACACGACCAATGCCTGGGTTATAATCTTTTATTACTTTCGGCTGTGGAATTGTTATGGTTTACGACAATGTCTTCATGTGACAATATATTTGACCATTGGTTCGGCATAATCACGAAGATCTACACGATCGATGCTTTGGTTATATTATTTTATCACTTTCGGCTGTGGAATTGTTATGGTTTGCGACAATATCTGCATGCGACAATATCAACAGTCAACAGTTATATCCCTAATAAATACTTTACATGAGTACCAGTCAAAAAATGGAATCATCATTCATCTGTGGAAAGAACATGACTGAAAACTCAAAACTGAATACATTTTTTTATTATGAGCAGCAACTAATGGGCGAATTTTAGTAATATGATCTATTATATTGAAATTAGTATTATCGGCAAGATCTAAATACATTTTAATGGTTTTAAATCGATTGCGGTGTAATAACTTGTAACGTCATTAATAATCCCATGTCGGGTCTGCTCAATAATGAGTAATAAAATTCCAGTAAACCGACGCAATAATGGAATTATCCAAATAAAGTCCAAAAATATCAAAATGAGATTTAGTTTCACCAAAAAATTACCCAAGTGTAAAAATAAAACATATGTTAAGATTTTGAAGCATTTTAACATAATAAAAAAAGATAATAATTAAATAAGTATTTGATGGTTTTCGGCCATTGGTCGCATTTTCGACCACCAAAAGGTATGGACTTTCAACAGTAAGAGTTTTATCTTTTTTAATTAGATTTCTTTCTTCTATTATAATTTGGTATTTTGTCTTCACGGAAAAGTAAGTATATAACTTTTTAATTTTTTTTAATTTTATAACATTTTAGAAAAGCTTCTTCCATTAAGAAAAATTCTGGTTTTTCTTAAAGAAACAAAAATAATATATCAAATATATTTGAAAAATATAAAACTTCCTTCCTGTTGAAACATATTTAAAAAAATACGGTCAGCTTCTTAGATATTCATTTACAAAGTTGCTGGTCGAAAATGGGTTAAAAACTTGTATGTAATTTTTAAGGATACATATCTGTCATTTATTCTTACTTAGTTACTGAACATTATAGTGTAAACCAAAATTTTAATTTTGTGCCAACAAAACGTCTTATGCCGGAAGTTTTGCTTCACTTCTTTAATTTAAAAAAGTGACGCTAAAGAGGCAGGACAAAGATCGCCTGGATCAGACAAAAAAGTTTGAAGACCATGAATTAGAAGTACTACACCATGAAGATTGTTGTAAAGCTCAACAGGAGCTTAAAAAAATATTGGGAGCTACACAATTAGCAATCTCAAAATGGTTTCGAGGGTTCGTATGTCCGAAACTATGCTTTAACGCAATAAAAGAAAATAATTTAAAATGATAATTATTCAAGCTTGTGGTGTTTTTATAAAAATATTTTAATTTTTATTTCAATATTTCGCTACATCAATGTGTAGCATCTTCAGAAAAATATTTGTACCGAAAACAACTGATTCGTTTTAAGCAAGCATTTGCCGATAAATGCCCAGAACAAGCGGCCAGACATGAATCTGTAATATTCCATCATGACATCGCTCGACCTCATGTTGCAATACCAGTTAAAAAGTATTAGAATAAAGTCGTTGGGAAGTTTGGCCTCAACCGCTTTATAGTATATACCTTGCCCCGTCCAATTACTATTTGTTTTGATCGAAGACTATTTGTTTTGATCTCTGGGATACGATTCACTTTGGAATAGAGTATCTGAAATTGGCTTGATTCGTTGTTGGCCTCAAAATATGATTAGTTCTTTAGAATCGTAACCCATATGTTGCCAGAAAGATCGGAAAACGTTAGAGCTAATAAGGGCCAATACTTTAAATAAATTTATATTGTACAACTGTTGCAAAATAAAAGTTAAAATGTGAAAAAGTAGACTTTGTATGTTTGCTCACAAAGCTACCGTAAGTGTTTTCATAAAATTTAAATTCTTTGGAATATTTATGAACATGCAGATGGCCTGTCAAATACATAATAAAGTAATATTAAACAAAGTCTATTTCTAAATATGTTTATTTAGTGATTTTTAATAATTTGAACTGCTACGAGCAAAACATGTATGTATGTTTATTTTAAACATACACATTTAGCTACAACTACGCTCCTACGAAAATGTACTCATTTGTATGTATGAATTGTATATTTCCGGTCGATTAAACAATTAAATTCCTTTAAAATTGTCATTAAACAAAAAATTATGTAGAGTAAAAAAATCGGTGATGGGGAATTTGTATGCTTTGCTAGCTTAACAGGAAATAAAAACATTAAAAATAGCCATAAAAAACAACCCAACTCGAAACTTTTAACATATGTCAGGTTCGATTCAATTAAATGCCATTTAATGCCAAATAAAGTAAAAATATCATGCACATATACACATATACTATGTACATGCAAGTGTTCTGTTTACACAGCATTCAGCACTATATACGTACATACATAGATAAACATGTTTACGTTTGAATGTAAATATGTATGTACGTTATATACATAAGGATGTGTGTATACTTGAACGTGCAGACATTTACCAAAATTATATTATATATATATTTGCATATACACATAGAAACCTCTGCAGTTATATGCTAAATAATATGCAAGGCTGTGCATGTTCGTATAAATAATTTTTATAAATTCTCTATATTCCAATATTGTTAGTTTTATTATGTACAATTTTGTATTTAAGTCTCTTTTCATTGTTTACATTTGCCTGACATTATGTATGTGTTTATGTGTATGTTTGTTTACAGTTCAATATTGCTCTTGTTGCTGTTGTTATTTTTAGTTACATTTCTGTGGAAAGGTTTGTCTACTTCTGAGGTATTTGTGGTAAATTTTAAATTAATATTTAATGCTTTTATTTGGCCATGTATGAACAAATATATTCTGTTATTTTTTTTTTTTTTTTTTTTAATATACGTTGGATTTATATTAAATGTATAAATATTTGCAGATAATATTAAATATATATTGAAAAATATGCACATTTACATAGTAGGCACATGTTGGAATATATATGTAATTTACTATAAATTTACATACATATAATAAGTACTCAAGGGTATGTAAATAGCAGGGGCCACATTTGAAGCAAGAGTTATAGGAGTAATTGATGAACCAACAAATTTGGATTATTTCGAATGATAAAATTTATTTGCATTTTGCATAAGATAAACTTAAAATAAAGTATTTAATCGAAAATTATTTAGAATTATTGAAAAGTAAACGAAATTATTTTTATTTTATTAAAATATTATTGAATAATTTATTTTAATAGAATTTCAGTAAACATTCAAGACTAAATTTCAATAGGATATTCGCACAAGGATATTTGTACCTGACATATATTGTATATATTAAAATTGTCTTTCATTTGGCCACTAACATGAATTTTTCGAAAACATAAAATAAGTTTTATTATTAAGAGAAAAAATAATAATCAGGGCAACCAAAAATATGTAATATCACAGTTTTTGCTGAGCGTCTTATAAATATTGTTACGTTTTCACCTTTTGAAAACATGGGTTTATTTCCTTAAAAAAAACCTGATACTTTTGATTGCAAATAAAAGCCGTTTAGTAGTTTAAAATTTGTAACAACGCTTTATTTATTTAAAATGTACAACAACAACAGTTCAAAAAGTCATTCAGTGTTTTTGTACACGTTTATCAATTCGCAGAAATGCACATACACTTTATAATGTACAAACTTAAAGGTACAACT
This sequence comes from Calliphora vomitoria, assembly GCA_942486065.2. Taxonomy (NCBI): domain Eukaryota; kingdom Metazoa; phylum Arthropoda; class Insecta; order Diptera; family Calliphoridae; genus Calliphora; species Calliphora vomitoria. Next base: position 105,988,564 of record OW818030.2, on the reverse strand, counting down.
CTAACAGTGGTTATGATAATCTCACTCACGACTGCAACCTCTGTCGCTATTTATACACACGCCACCTTTCGTGAATCTTCTACAATGCTCTTCACGGACAAACTAGTATGTTCGAATTCTAGAGCTTTCGATGTCAATGTTAGCAGCTTAAAAATTAAGTGTTGTCATACTTATAAACAATACTAATAACCGCATGCTATCAAGATTGTTGACAAGTAGAAGCTTCTACGGATGGACGTGTTTATAAACATGATGAATGCTGCAGGTAGTCGATACAGACCGTTAAATTCACATCGCTATTGCATATTCGTAACAATACTTATCTAAATTAGTTTTTTCTCCGTATCAGATAATTTAGGAATAAAGGCATCGATTTGCTAGTGCTTATTTTGCTTTTTATTTTTTGCATATTTTGCTCATTACTGTATAATCTTATTACTTATTTAATTTTATGTTTCAATAAAATTTTTCTTTTGTGAATTTTATTACGGCCCAATGATAACACAGCGGAACAGACATTTTGGTGACCGAAATTTTAACTATGTTTTGTACGAGTTGATAAAACCTCATTACTATGTTATACTTTTTTTCCAGTCAGCTCACGTTTTTGAAATATCTCAGTTTTTATATTTCAGTACATACCCTATTTTTTGGTGTTTTTCTACAAAATTTTGGTAATGCAGATTTTTTTATCATAAAATGATCTACGTAAACATATATTTCTATTGAGTATAATAATTCTGCTGGATGTTTTGCCATATTTGTCTGATCTTTCAAGAATGTTGAAATTTGACTCTTTTAGCTTTATCCACAATAAAATTTTGTATTAAGAAAATACTAAATAAAAATTTACAAGGCATTACAGCAGACATAGCTTTTAATGAAATTGAGAAATTAGCTAGAAATGTAATGATATATTTAGATAATATCCCAAAATCTTACAATTAAACCTTATTTCTTAATACACATTTTAATCTAAATACATCAATACAAATGCCTCATTAGCGGTTTTTTAAATATCGCGAATTTTTTATTTATATGACATACAGCGTTTTTAGTGAAAATATTATAAAACTTTTATCAAAAACACTAGTTTATTTTATAAAAAAAATAAATAAATTCACACATGTAGATTTATTTCTACATTATATATCCAGTAATTGTCTAAGTTGCGAATTTCAATATAATTGGAGAACAGTATATGTAATTAATTTTCACTTAGCCTTTAACATATGTTCGCCACAAATGTAACAAAACATATTAGGATCTTTAATATAGCTCTCATCTTACTAGCCACATTGAAATAATATAATAAGGAAATTAAATTTATCAAAAGCAGCACGAAATTAAAGCAAATTTTTATTTCTGAGGCATCCCTTGTCAATTACAGATAAAAACACACTTATCTAACCTTCGGAGATATTTTATGATCACGCACATAAATAATATTAACATAAAATCAAATGTGAAAAAAAAATACTTTAAAGATCTATGTATACAAATTGGTATGTATTAGGTAGCTTAAAAGATGAGCCAACTGTAAAATATTGAAACTGGCTGAAAGCGCTTCATTATTTCACCTAGGCCCCATACAAATGTCCTCCGGAAATAGGACTTTATATGTCATAAATGTTTAATTTATATAGGTATATATACAAGTTTTTCTCCTAATAAGTTTTATATACACGGAATTTATGTCACCAAATTTTATTATGATCGGTCCATAATTAGTGATAGCTCCCATATAAAGCCTGCTTGCTATAATCACGAAATCTCCCCAAAATGTTGGTACACACATAAAATTCAACATCAATAACTTTCATAAAACTTTCATAGCTCCCATATAAGGCCCACTTCAGAAAATCGTTCACGAATATAAAGTATTGAAATTTTGAAAAAAAAATTTTTTTTGCTCATTTACTCAGTGTAGGGTATTATATGGTCGGGCTTGACCGATCATACTTTCTTACTTCTTTTTTATAAATCTTTGGATTTCAAAGAAAATCATAAAACACTTTTTTAAAGCATATTTTTGATTGCGTGATAATAAATATACAATATTATTCTTGAGTATACTTGTTATAATTGATAAATATTACGTATACGCTAACAAGTTCACACAAAAAATAAAATTGAAGAAAAAAAATGACATTTCTGTATTTTTTTTTTCAAATTTAGCTCGTTTACTTTATAACATGGTTGGCTACCGATTCGAAACAGTTAAAAGGTAACAGCAAGGATCAATACACCGACAAGTGATGACTGGGCTGCGAACACTGTTCTAAGGGCCTACGCACAGTACTCTGTTTCATAGACAAAAGTCGAAAATAAATTTTTCTTCAAAATTTTAATAAAAGATATGTAATTTGAAAGATAAGAAGATAACTAATATACGCATCCAAAAATTATATTGATATGACTATGTTTGTTACTGAGAGAAGGCTCTAAAATCAGAAAATTTTTCAGGGAAACGAAAGTGCTTTTGAAGAAAGATTTACAAATAATATTATACAAATTTAGGTTTTTGGAAAAAAGTTTTTTGGTTTAATATTTTAAATAACTATGTATACAGTCAATAAAAAGAAAAATTCTTGTTGTGAAATTTCACTCTTAGAATATTTTTACATAGCTTTAAAAAGTGCATATTAAAAATTAAATAATATCACATTTTGGTGGAAAATATAAACAAAGTTTGTAAAACTAAGTATTTTTTCTTTATTGTTTTTTATAGTTCATAGATTTGTTTATTAAAAATTAAAATAAAATTAAAGGAATTTTAGCCACGTTTTTGAAAAAAATTGTTTTTAAAAAATGGTTATTATTGTTCATTTTAGTATAAAATGTTAATAATTTCCAAAATTGAAAATTAAATTAAATCATTTAAATTATAATATCAATTGTACAAATTATGTATTTCAAATCTTGAATATATTTTTTAAAAATTTGCGCTTTTTTTTTTTTTTTTTTTGTTATTTTCAATAATTGGTTCATTCCTCTATATTGTTTGTAGTATTTATTAATATTAACTAGTATAACCCAACTGGATTTTAATTGTCTCTTTAAAAAAAATAACGCTACAATTTTGGAATATTATAATTGTTCTTGATAACAATAATATTATATTGTAACTAGTAAGTGATGATGTTTTTATAACATTTGAGTAATATTAGTGCATTGAAGGTCGTTGAACATCTTACAAAATATATTTTCAATCAATTTGAAAAAGTAAACTTTTTTAATAGGCGTATGACTAAATTTGGCAAACAGTGCTATTAGTAATAAAAAAAAATTCTTAATTATAAATTAAGAAATAAAAATAATTGAATATGAATATTAAATTTACCATATATATATGGGGCATTTCACGTCAAGTGAACCAACTTTTGAAATCGATGTCTTCCGATCGGGATGAAATTTGCACCAATGTTAGTTCTATTGGATAGTAATTCGGACACAATTTTTCAACAAGATCGGTCAAGAACTCTCTGAGTTATAGAAGGTCAAAATTTGACATTTTGGCCAAACAGGTGTTTTTTCTTATCCATATAACTTATTACCTATTGTTCTTAGCAAAATGTGTCCCAAATAGTTTAGATAGCTATTTATGCAATCTTTGGAAAAAAAAAATTAAAAAAATTAAATAAAATATTTTTGACTTTTTTTTTAAAAAATCAAAAACATTTTTGACTTTTTTTTCAAAATGGGCCCTTTTTATTTTTTTTTTTTATTTTTTTTAAGAAAGCTTAGGTCTTTTCCTAAGCGACCTATATGGTCGCTTAGTGGGATGCGAGTGGGATATCTATCAAAAAAAATATTTTGTAACTCAAGATATGAAATTTTTTGACTTTTTTTGCAAAATCAAAAACTTTGTTGACTTTTTTTAAAAAAATGGACCCATTTTTTAATTTTTTTTTTTTTGCTCAGAAAAAAACTTATGTGTTTTTCTTTAACAACTTTTTTGTTGCTTAGTGGGATGCGAGTGGGATATCTATCAAAAAAATGTTTTGTAACTCAAGACATAAAATTTTTTACTCTTTTTTTGCAAAATCAAAAACTTTTTTGACTTTTTTTCCAAAATGGACCCTTTTTTATTTCTTTATTTTTTTCTCAAAAGAAAGCTTAGGTCTTTTCCTTTAAAACCTTTATGGTCGCTTAGTGGGATGCGAGTGGGATAACTATAAAAATAAATGTTTTGTAACTCAAGACAAAGGTTTTTAAATTGATTTTTTTCATATTTTCATATTTCAAAACTTAAAAAAAACCACTACAACTGACCGCTAATAGCCACTGGAGGGGTGCAATGTGAGGCCGACCGCTATTAATTTTCCGCCCCCAAAATTTGTCCGAGTTTTGCATCTTGCGGCTTTTTTATTCAATCCTATAGGTAGTTTTCAGCGCAATAATTTATATTCGTGAGCGATTTTTGGAAGTGAACCTTATATGGGAGCTATGTCAAATTATGGACCGATCATCATGAAATTAGGTGGTGTTATTAATGTCTATATGAAAGTTATTTATGTTGCATTTTATGTGTATACTAACATTTTTAGGAGATTTATGCTCGTTAAAGTGATTATCGGAAGCAGGTCTTATATGGGAGCTATGACTAATTATGGACGGATCATAATAAAATTTGGTGACATGAATTCCGTATATATAGAACTTATTTGGAGAAAAACTTGTGTAGATACCTATATAAATTAAACATTTGTGACCGATAAAGTCCACTTTCAGGAGGACATTTGTATGGGGGCAAGGTGAAATAATGGACCGATTTCAGCCAGTTTCAATAGGCTTGGTCCTTGGGCCGAACAAATTATATGTACCAAATTTTATCGAAATATCTTCAAAATTGCGACCTGTACTCTGCGCACAAGGTTAACGTGGACAGCCAGACGGACGAACGGACGGACATCTTTTAGTCGACTCAGAAAGCGATTCTGAGTCGATCGGTATACTTTAAGGTGGGCTAGACTAATATTTTTGGGTATTACAAACATCTGCAAAAATTTAATATACCCTCGCCACTATGGTGGTGTAGGGTATAAAAAGTGATTTTTATTCCTGAGGTTAACATATTATGGGTATTACAGTATCGGTTGTTACATACCATCGGAAAGGCTAATGTGTCTAGTTTCTCCGCGTAAGTTTAATTTTTAAGGTTTACACACAAATATGAAAAAAATCAAAATAGTGCATATCCTAAAAATTTAAAAACCTTTGTCTTGAGTTACAAAATATTTATTTTGATAGATATTCCACTCGCATCCCACTACGCGACCAAAAAGGTTTTAAAGGAAAAGACCTAAGCTTTCTTTTGAGAAAAAAAAATAATTAAAAAAATGCTCCATTTTGGAAAAAAAAGTCAAAAAAGTTTTTGATTTTGCAAAAAAAAAAGTAAAAAATTTTATGTCTTGAGTTACAAAACATTTTTTTGATAGATATCCCACTCGCATCCCACTAAACGAGAAAAAAGGTGTTAAAGGAAAACACATAAACTTTCTTCTGAGCAAAAAAAAAAATTAAAAAATGGGTCCATTTCTTTAAAAAAAGTCAACAAAGTTTTTGATTTTGCAAAAAAAGTCAAAAATTTCATATCTTGAGTTACAAAATATTTTTTTTGATAGATATCCCACTCGCATCCCACTAAGCGACCATATAGGTCGCTTAGGAAAAGACCTAAGCTTTCTTAAAAAAAATAAAAAAAAAAAATAAAAAGGGCCCATTTTGAAAAAAAAGTCAAAAATGTTTTTGATTTTTAAAAAAAAAAGTCAAAAATATTTTATTTATTTTTTTTAATTTTTTTTTTTCCAAAGATTGCATAAATAGCTATCTAAACTATTTGGGAAACATTTTGCTAAGAACAATAGGTAATAAGTTATATGGATAAGAAAAAACACCTGTTTGGCCAAAATGTCAAATTTTGACTCAGAGAGTTCTTGACCGATCTTGTTGAAAAATTGTGTCCGAATTACTATCCAATAGAACTAACATTGGTGCAAATTTCATCCCGATCGGAAGACATCGATTTCAAAAGTTGGTTCACTTGACGTGAAATGCCCCATATATATAATTTTAGCAAATTTGAGACTAATACGGTTACACATGTACATTATTTAATTTAAAGTAATTATTTACAAAATATATATTTCCAATAAATAAAAAGTTTTATAATTACTAACATTTATTATACAATAGAAAATTGGATAAATGTAGTGAATTTTCGAAAAATATTAAAAAAAGATTGTATTTATATTTGTATAAAATCGTCAAACGAATTTTACATAAATTAGGCTTATATGAAAGCAAAAGGTGTCATTGTCTTTAAAATTAAATTTGGCACACAATTAAAGACCTTAATTCTAGAGATAACTGTGAATGTGTTAGACATTTTAGTCTATATTTTAGCTAAAATGTAATTTTTAATATTCAGAATATATGGCAGGTAGGCAAGTCCTTCATCCGCTTTTGCTGAAAATTTGTATTTTCTTCAACAATGCAAAACGGTACTTGTGTACCAAATTTTATATCTCTACGAAAGCTCCTTCTACTTTTGTCCATTCGTTATATGGGGACAAAGCACTGTGCGACGTCATCTTAGTCTACACTGATGATTCAAAGACAGAAAGAGGCAAGGGCTCGGGAATTTTCTCTGATGAACTGAACCTTTTGATGTCTCTTCGATTACCCGATACCTTCTCGGTTTTCCAGGCTGAGATATATGCCATCGAAACAGCCGCGAGAAGAATCCGAGAACTGAATCTCAAAAATTCGACTATACATATTTACATGGACGGCCTTGCATCAATCAAGGCTCTTAATTCTAACTTTATTAAGACGAAATGTCTTCTCAACTGCATCCAGTCACTGGCACAACGGACACAACATCACGTCGAGTTGATATGGGTTCCAGGACATGAGGGCATCCGGGAAAATGAAGTATCCGACGAATGCACAACGAACGGGTCGTCCCTACACGTATTTCTTGCGCAAAGGGATATTCACACTCCCTTGGTGACCGTACGGAAATTGATAAATGAATGGGCTTTGAGTGAGATGGAATTCAGTTGGTCAAATATCATCACTTGTAGAATATCCAGATTGCCCTGGTGCACTCTGACAGAGCATTGAACTAGGACTCTTTTGTCTCTTAATAGGAATTCAATTAGGCTTCTTACGAGTGATTACACTGGGCACTGTATGATTGGACGTATGTCGGAACGTATGGGTTACCCACGTTATAGCCATTGTAGAAGTTGTTTGGTTGAGGAGGTGGAAGAATCGGTACAACACCTTCTATGTGACTGCCCAGCCTTACAAGAGCATAGAGTACTATATCGTAAATTTTAAAGTATGTATGTACATTTCTGTATACGAAAAATGTCCATGATATGAGGCTAGATATGAATCTGTAATATTCCATCATGACAACGCTCGGCAACATGTTGCAATGCCTGTTAAAAAGTATTAAGAATGAAGTGGTGGTGAAGTTTTGCATCACGCTTTATAGTCCAGATCGTGCTCCGTCCGACTACTATTTGTTTCGATCGATGCAGAACGCTCTCTCTGGGATACGCTTCACATTGAAACAGAGTATCCGATATTGGCTTGATATGTTGCTAGTAAGATGGGAAATTGTCAAAGCTAACAATGGGCATTAATATGAATAAATTCATATTGTACAAATGTTTCAAAATAAAAGCTAAACATTTTAAAAAATCCCACATTTTTAAGTCTTACATATATCTAAAATTTGAATCTATGAACAGAATCTAATGAAATCAAAAAATTTCATAAAACATAAAAAAAAAATGTTTATATTCAGTAAATGCTTTATGTCATTAAAATTGCATAAATTTACAAATTTTACATTCAGTGTGATAAAATTCACTTATTCTTCAGCTGAACGTTCATGCATTCACAGTTGTATGAACTTAAAACCACTTAAACACGGAAGAATACATTAAGAGAAATTAAAAATTAAGCAAAAAAAATATATAGAAAAACACCTTAAACTCTAAGGTTTATGGTAACAGACAATAAACTGTAAGTATTTTTTTGTATGGTTTTTATGTTGTATGTATGTATTTATATAAAAAAAAGTAACACTAACCTGTTGCTATTTTATATTTTATGTACAGTTAATCGCATCATGACAACATAAATACTCCAAAAATTACCAACACACTCTGCAACTTTAATGAACGTTTACGCTTTTTCACTCTTACAACACACGATAAGGTTGGCACTTAAACTGATGTCGACGAGGCAGACGACGCAGATGACAATGATGACCATGAAGATGAAACAAAGCTGGAGCTGTGGCTGTGTTAGTAATAGTGACAGCAACAAACACTTAACGAAAATACTCGTAAAATACAATCAAGCAATGTGGACCGAGCGAGCGGATAGTAAGCAAGCGACCATTAAGATTTTACGTATGTGTTTTATATAAAGCACAGTGTTACGTTAGTGTGCTGGGAATTATACAATTATTTTTTTTTTTTCTTTTATTTTTCTTATTTAATATTAGATGGTAAGTATGTTAGTATTAAGTATACTTATTATTAGATGGTTTTTTAGTTATTGTTGCTTTTTTATTTGCCTTAGTTGTGTCGTAAATTTTATTTTGTTTCAAGGACGCTGTCGTTTTTTTTTTTTTTTTTGTTTTCGCAGTTATAGATTTCTTTCACTTTTTATTTGTTTTCATTATTATTTTTTATTTTTGTAGCCTGTTGTTTACACGTTTTAGGTTTATGAGTTGGCAAGAAGAGAGAAACAATCACAATAAAAGAAATATTTTTATTAATGTTTAAGGCTAATACAGATAATCTGTACTTAATTTCATGGCGTCGTAATAAAATTTACGAGACGTTACACTTACACAGAAATACTTAAGAGCTGCAGTCTAATGATGATTATTTTCACATTTATGAGCAAGGATTTTACCGTATAGGAAAACAATCAGTTGTTATGTAAATATGAATTTCATTTAATACACTGCATTTAAAAGCCAAAGATTGGCAATAACAGATAGAATTTTTGGTGCTTTATTAAGTAAAACTTTGTGTTTTTTTTTTTGTTTTTGGTTTGGAAACAAAGTTAAATATTTTCACAATTTAATATTTATTTAACACAAAACCATGTATTTTTTTTTACTTTTGAGTGAATGTTTTGAAGCCTTAAGCATTTATGTGGCTTATTTTACAATTTTTTGTGGCTTGATTGTTTTAACCAGTATACTGTATTATTTATCTCACTATTTCCCAAACAAAAATATGTATACAAATAAATATGACAATAAATTTTTTTGTCACTCCTTAAGAGCTTTTTTTTGTAGATAAATTGTTATTTAAGTATAGTTTGGTTTCAGTTTTACACTTATCGAAATTTTCACTTGGCTAGATTGTTTTATTCAGTAAAACAAAAAATATTTATTTATACCTCCCGATTAAAGCTCTTTATTTTATTTATTCTGCCAATAATAACAAAATGTTGTTCAATAGTTTTTATGTTTTTGTCGCCATCAAATTTATTATCATATTTTTGTTTCACTTTATTTATACATAAATAAATCCATATTATTTCACACACATTTTTATTCACATTTTTCCCCGAAATAGTTGCGGCTGGTTTTTTTCCTGCTTCATAAAACTTTTTCACAAATTTAAGATTTCTTTGTTAGTTTTTTTTTTATAAATTTATTTTTCTATATAAATTTTTTATTATTATCCATTAGCAAATCACTTTGCTTATAAATAATTTTTTTATTTATTTTTACATAGCTCCCATATCCTTTATTTTTGGCTTTTTTATTTATTTTTACAAATTTTGTTTTTATTTTAGATTTTCGGGAGAATTAGTTTTTAATTGCTATTACAGCTTGTGGTAGATGTTTTTTTCCAAAGCATATCTAAAATTTAGATAAATAAAATAAATTTTATATTTTGATATGCAAATAAATAAATCTAAATATCGTTTACGCAATTAATAAAACATCAGCAAACGACAAATTCAGCAAACTTGTATTAAAGCTCAGTGGTCATAAAATTGAGAGAAATTTTAAATATTTTAGAAAGTCTACTTCGTAATTTGTTGCTTTTTTCGATCATTTCTGCCTTAAAGATTTAATTTTAGCTTTATTTTTTGTATCTGCTGTTAATCATGGGACAGGCTCGAAATATGACATTTTATTCAGAGATTTTTAAATTTTTTAATCGGATTTAACAAAAAGAAATAACTAAATAATATACTATTCACAAAGATTATGTATTATGCATTAATCGAATTAACTATTGAAGAACCCCTTGTTCTCTACATTTAGAAATTTAAAACCTCAATTTGTTACTACCCAGACAAAACTGCATTTTCAGATTCATATGTAAATACAATTTAACTACTTCCTGAATGTCAAATATTAATCTAACCGTGAGGTCGAGAGTTCAACCCCAACAGGGGGGATATATTTGTTTAATATTTTTCAATGTTACACACGAAATGACATAATTTTGTCATTCCGTGGGTAACATTGAGAAAAAAATCATCTAAGACCCAATAAAGTATATATACTCTTGATCATTATGAAATTCTAAGTCGATTGAGCTATGTCCGTCTGTCTGTCCGTCTGTCAAAAAATTGTCCTAAGCAGTTTGGTATTAAAAATCAGCAAAATCGGTACAATAGGACCAAAGTTATGAATCAAAATTTGAGACAACCTACCATAATATTTTAGACTCGTTATTTTTATGATAAAAAAACTAACTCTGTTGTAAATTATAAGAATCGGTCCATAATTTCTCCTAGCCCCCATACAAATTTATTTCCGAAATATGGAGCTATGGTTAATAATTGCCTACAAAGCTGCAATATCCATACAAAATTCAGAAAAAATAAGTTTCGTGCCAAAGGAAAACACAGGACTAAATGTTTCGTGGATCGGCACATATTTTACCATAGCCATCATATAAAGTTCACTTCCGAAAATCACTCACATAAGCATAAATATCTTATAAATGTTGCTATTGATTTGAAATTCGACACAAATAATCCCCATATATACTAAAATTGCTGTATTTAATTCTATGAAGATCGGCTCATAATTGGTTATAGCTTCCATGAATTGATTTTTTTTATTAATTTTTTACTCCGTTGTAAATTTCACAATTATGATTTAAACACATAGGCAGCAGGCTACCGAATACAGTTTGTCAATATTCAAATACACATGTTCATTAAAGACGATTATTTGGACACCATCGCAGCACCGTTGCTGCTGTAACCAAGTTAAACTGATTTATATTTTCGTAGGCAGCAATGAAGAGATCTACACCATTTCCAATTGTATTTCAGAAAATTCCAATTGATTTTCTGAAATTTCCAAAAAACTTGGAAAACCACCCAGCATGGGTTCTAGGTCTTGCTGAGTACGTTACAAATTGTGTCTACAAATTTCAGAAACACCCTAAAATTCAGAAGTTATTCTAAAAAAACCGTTTTCAGTGATTTTCGTCAACTTTTCGACCTTTAACTCAGTCAGTTTTAGTCGGACTTAAAATTTTTTAACGGGTTTGGAAAGAACACTGATTACGTACATTTTTTAATACACTTGTATTTTATAACTATTGTTTTTATTAAGAACATCTAAAAAAACTGTTTTTTATTTTAGTCGCTTTTCATTGCTTATTTTGATACGAAGGCTTATAAAAATGTATACTAATGTATAAAGGAAATTTAATTCTTAACAAAACATGGTTTCAATTATTTAAATCGAATGAAAATTGTAAAAGTTATTCATCAACATCCTTTTTAGCATTTTCTCCCCCAGGACATACGAACAAAAAAAAAAAATATTTGTACAATTTTTAATTTACAAAGTAAATTCATTCGAACTTTAATCAAAAAAAGTTAAATAACTTTTGCAAATATCAACCGATTTTAACAAGTAATGTCTAATTTTTTTCTATATACAATTCTCTTTAAAACAGTTTGCAAAATAAAACATGTTTTCATAAAAAAAATAAAATAAAATAACTACTGTTGAATTTGAAAAATTACGAAAAATAATAAAAAATAAACTAATTAAAACCAAGGGAGTTCATGTTAGTGAAATTGTTCACGTTAGCGATTGTCGAATTTCATTGAAAATATATAAAATTTTGTAATATAAACCTGTGTTTTACACGCTTGAACGGAAATTCTTTTATTATTATTTTCATTATTAAAATATAAAACAAAAATTATTGATTAAAATGCATTACAAAACAAAAGGAGATCACGAGAAAATATACATTGAAATAAAATTACTCATTCGTTGCGATCCAAAAAATATTAATTTAGAGGATACAAACACATTTTTAATATAAAGGGATTCCCTAAAATTTAAAAATCTAAATAAATGTGCGTATTTCAGTGTTGTCTATATGCTTAGAAAACAAAAGCAGTGAAAAAAATTGTTCACTTTATAAAGCTTTCTGAGTTTGTTCACGTTACAGAGTAGTCAATGTAAACAAAAGCTTGTTCACGTTAGGCGGTGTTCACGTAAGACGGTGTTCACGTTAACGTGAGTGCACTGTATACATTTTATGAAAGCTTAATTATTTGCCTCTTCATTATTGCATATTGTACTAAAGTGCTGACCACAGGGCTGCAATTGCTACCAACGTTTGTAGTCGTGAAGCTATGTAGGCTCATTGGTCTATGTGTTTAGTGCATTATTCTATTTTACTAAATCAACTTCCCACACAAATTTATAATGAACTATTTCTTAAGAAATGTTGAATATTATTTTTGTTTTGAATTTTCAAAGTGATTTCCAAAAATTCCTTCCTATTAGAAGATTTGTAAAAAGTTTAATAACTTTATTGTTTTTTTTTTAACGGCTCTAATAAAATGTAACTAGTTTTATACAAAATTTATAATTCATATTTTATTAAACGTAATATTTCGACAGATATTTTTATGAAGAATATTAGGATTTTTTGAAATTTTCAATTTTTCGAAACAATTTTATACAAATGTTTCTAGTTGTACCACAGTGTAATATTTTATTATATCCTACATCAGTGTGTGATTCTCATGATAATTCAAATTTAAAATAAATTAAGTGTTTGACTTATGCCATGAAGCTATGTAGAATAGAAAGATTTAGAGAAATTTATTCAAAACATCCTCTCAGCTTAAAATATTAGACATATCAATTGATAATGATTTTTTAAGAAACTCTACGAAAATCTAAAACATTTAGATTTAGTTTGAAAATTTTAAAATTTAAGTAAACACATCAAACTATTTTCATGTAGTGCCAAAGTCTCTAAAATCGATATTAAATCTTAAAATAACCAATTTTAATTTTTATTTAATAAAACTTTCAAATCAAACAAATACCAACTAAGTGCACAATTTTTAAATTATAAGAGCATATTTTTAATTTTTATGTGCATATTTTATGTGTATAAAAGGATATTTAAATTTTTATAGAATATATATAAGCAAATACCAAACTAATATGATATTAATAAAGAACATTTCCAGTGGTCCCAATTTATGTATTAGAATAACAATGTGCTACAATTAGTAATGCGTATTTTAAAGAAAATTAAGTTCCATACTATTTTTAAAAGACAAATAAATATTGAAGATCCAAATTAGTAAAAATATACTAAAACTGTATATAATTTTGTTCAATTATACTTTTAAAATCTAATTATGCAAACAGAATACAATGCACATTTTACTAAATATTAACTATCTCGTGATTGTGAAGAAAACGAATTAAAAATGTCTGCTCTATGGCCAAAATAAAAGTAGTTTTAGGAAAATGTATTGAATCTAGGCTATATTAGATTTATAATGACTCGACTATTGGAAACGTTGAATATTAAATAACGATTTTCAATAATTCTCACATAAAATTTTATTTTTATGTTTCTATAAAATCTATGCTCAATTAATTGTACTTAGATCATAATTTTATTCTGTATATTGAATACTAAGCTTGAACAGTTTATAAGTCACTAAGTCTAAGATAAAAATAAAGTCTAGCTAAAAAACCTTATATCTTTTTTAAAATTAGTTTGATTTTTAATTAATTTAAAAGGTTCTATATAAAAAATATTTAAAAATTTGTTTGTGCGTTATATGCACGAAACTTGAGTTTCCAAAAAAACCGAAGAATTTCTAAGCTAGGTTTCGGGTTTGTGATAATTTGTTAAACATTAGGTGTTATAGAAACAAAATCATTTGATAATATACACTCTAATAAATTTTCATGTAAATTTCCTACATTAATAGTAGGTAACTTTTCTCCTACTATAATTATGGTAAAAATACATGTTGTGCGTAAATTCAAATATTTTTTAATAACAAATGCTTTTTGTTTTTTTTTTTAAATAAAATATTGACATTTTTATATCAAACGTTTGAAGAAAGATTACACACTTTGTGTGTAAAACTTCTATTTATGCACAATATATGTAATTTTAAACATAAAATGCCTATTATATTATAAACATTAAAAAATACTACATTTTGTTTGTATTTTTGCAGATAAATTAATGTACTTGATTTTGATAAACATTTAAGATAACAAATTTACGCATATTCTGCAATTTTACATGAAAACTTACATACTTTATAGTATTAAATTTACATGCATTTTTTAGAGTGTAGGAAATACTATACAAATTTAAAATTCAAACCGTCAAGTGTTCAAGAGGATAAAGGAAAATTTAGCTTAATGATACTCTTTTAATATATCAAATTAGTCAGCTTGTATACATCAAAGCCTTGCAGTATAGAAATAATCAAGAATAGGGGGCTTAATGATGGTAATAGTTGGCTGATATACTTTTGAGTAAAGAAAGAAAACATATATTTTTTCTTTCTTCGAATGGTATTTTTCGAAATTTCTATAATAATGAACCTATAAGCTGAAAATAAAACACATATGATCCTGACCGAGTTAGAATCTAAATAAGGGAAATACAGGTACTTTTTCCAAATAATATTACTTTTTGACTATTTTATAACAACCTAAAAATTAGGCACACATGATTCTGAATGACTCACAATTCACAAAAGATGGTTTTAGTGGTACATTTTTTAGCATTTATAATAATAATGGACCAAGAATCATGATGCTGAGTGGGAATATAAAATCTGGGTACTTCTTTTAATCTTATAATACTAGAATCCATAAACATGAAAGTATAGACATGTTATCCTTTATTAGTAATAATTCACAAAGAGGGACTTAATAGTTCTATTTCTTTCTTCCAATTGGAATGGTGAAGCGCACCGGGTCAGCTAATCTACATACTTTTATCGAATATTTAAAAATAACTAAGGGCCTGGCTCACTAAATGCAAACGAACATTTTCTTTCCTATTTTATATTGAAAACAATAAAAAAAATTCAAATTTATTTGTTGTTTTCAATATAAAATAAGAAAGAAAATGTTCGTTCGCATTTAGTGAGCCAGGCCCTAAGTCTTTGTTATAAAACTTTTTTTTAATTAAAAAAATAAACAGTAATTTTATCAATATTTTTAAATGAGCTTGTGCCATTCTTTATTAACAGGTTTCCTTGCCTAGCCTGCGAAAGGTAGCCTGCTACATCTGAAGCAATTATTGTAATGCAATTTAAAAAATTTAAAGAAATCTTAAGATATTTTTACCGATCTGTTTTTAGAGATATTGGATGAATCTACTAAAAATAGATTAAAGTAAAAACCGAAGTATAATTGTCAGTTTCGATTTCGGTTTTAGGCCTTGAAAAACCGCGGTTTTGGTTAAAATCGAACTGGAAATCTAGTGCTGACGTCTAACTTTGTTAACGTGCAAGCGAAATTGGTAACGTTTCAGTTTTTACATTTTACACTACTATCAGATATGTTTTTAAACACAATTGTTTGCTTAGTTTTTCTAAAAATGGAGAATTAGTAAAAAGTACAAACTAATTTTTCAAAACTGTTCAATGAATATCAATGACATAGAGCGGAAACTAAAAAAAAACTCAAACAAAAAATTACTCTGCATTTGTTTTCACATAGCTTTTTTAACTAATACATTCTCACCACTTAGGTTTTTGTCAATTGAGTTAGGTCTTTGACAGGAGAGTTTCCGAACTATGTGTAGTTATTTATGATCAAAGCTTACCGCTTTTTGTAAATTACTAGGGAAACAAGGATGCGTCCGGATATATTGTTTTTTGAGTTAGAAAATATATAGGAAGTAGAAATCCATACAGATATGGAAAGTATATTTTGAGACCGTAAGAAATCTGAGTAAGTGGAGGTTATTATTTTACAAAAATCCATAGCTCTCTTAGAATAGAACTGCCAGAGATTCTCCTAACAACGTAGACGAAAGTCTTACAGTAATTGTAGTTTGGACCGATATCGTTACTTTCCATTCGATTAAAAAATATATTAAGTGGTACCATACAAATAGGTGTAGAGATTGTATGAAGTAAAGTTATTTTAGAATTGCCATTTGAAAAGCATTTAATGGCCAGTTAAAAATGTAAAGAAGTATTTGAAAATTTTTACAACTTCAATAAAAATGATGTATACAAAATCGTTAAAATAAGTAATTGTGAAAAACAAAAAATAATATTTTAACCGGTTCCCGTTAAAACACCCAATTAAGACAATTTTGAACAGAAAACATTGATGGAATAGCTTGTTCTAAATTAGTTCTTAATAAAAGGTGTTTTTTATTTATTTATTGTTTCCGTAGCAATAGTTCCGAGTTTGCAAATTTTAAGCAGAAATCATAGATAAGAGTTCTTGTTTCTCAATCGATACAAGGAAGGCTATGTAACGACACCGCAGAACTTGTTGACAATTTTAAACAAAAATCATTAGTCGCGATTACTAGCTAGTGCATGCGTTCTAGTTGTGGACCTATATAGTTTATATTGGGTTTGATTTAGATTTAGTAAAATTTTTACCAGTACATTCTTAGTAAAAAGTAACTTTAGCTAAAGTGAGCAAGAAAGTTAACTTGTACTAGTTTTTGTTATTTTAACTTATTTGTAAAATAAAAACAAGTGAGAAAGTATAGTATATAATACCCTACACAATTTTCTTTTAAAATCTAATATGTTTCCAATATAAAACAATTGAATTTTATTACAATAAATGTAAGAAGAAATGTTTGTTTCGTGCGCTCTCCTTATAAATTTTATAAATTGAAATAGTAGTTGTTAATTATTGGAAAACCTTACTTTATTTATTGAACTAGCCCATAGTTAGATCTAAAATCTTAAAAAACCTTTAATTGGTTACATATTCCTAGCTTTAACAACCCAGTAATCTAAATGTAAACGTTTTCGACAAAGAGGCCAAAAAAAGGCAACATATTTTGCCAGAAAATGAAACCATATTACACGTTGCCTTAAAATCAAAATAAGGTTTATGACAAATACTTATCACACTAAGTTAGGGTGCTTAGTATTTCTCAAAAACTTATTAAATTCCTTCCAACAACCTCTTGACTGTTTCCAGGTAGAAACTGGGCATTAGAATTTATAAAAAAAGTCATTAAATTCCATTTCATCACTACCAAAAAATAATAATTCCCAATTTTCTGGAAATTTGCCTATATGTGACAATAACACTACATCGGTACAGAATATGTTCAATTTTACCTGTTTTACTCAATCCGATGTTATGTCCTGTTTTCATGGCGTGAAATCCAATGGTGTCGGATACGACAATATACACCCCAAGTTTATAAAAATCGTTCTGCCATTGTTGTTGCCTTTTATTACTCATTTTTTTAATACTATAATTACCACAAGTTATTTTCCCATTAAATGGAAGCACGCTGAGATCATTCCCATTCCGAAGCCCTTAACGAATTTCGTCCAATTGCAAAATTATGCTATCTCTCGAAAGTATTCTAAAAAATTTTGCATACACAAATGAGTAAATACATTTTCGATAATAATCTGATGTCTGCAAAACAATCTGGATTCCGCCCTAACCATAGCTGTGTATCTGTTCTAATTGATGTAGCTGAAAACTTACGATGTGAGCTTGATTCTGGAAAACTCAACTTTCTGATACTATTGGATCACTCGAAGGAATTTGACACAGTAAACCACACCACATTATGCACCAAACCGAAGCACATCTTTAACTTACCAATAACATCCATAAAACTCCTTTCTTCTTACCTAATGGATCGCACCAAATCAGTTTTCCTAAATATTATATATTCCAAACCACTGAAACTGCAAAATCCACATGTACGCTGATGATGTACAGATGTATCTCAGTAGTACGGTCAGCTCAATCCATGAAAATGTTGATAAAATCAACCAGGATTTGAATAACTTACATTACTGGGCTATGAAAAATGGGCTTTGTTTAAATCCACAAAAATCAAAATGCCTGATTGTTCATAACAAAACATTGAAACTGATATTAAAATCAATAATGAAAAAATTGCGATTGTTCAATCAGCTAAAAACCTTGAACTTATTTTTAATAATAAAATCACCTGGTCTAACCACATCCAATCACTAGTTGGCCAAATGTATTTGAAACTAAGAACACTTTGGTTAACTCAATACTATACACCACTAAGAATAAGAACTCTAATTGCAAATTGCAAAGATTCCAGGACTTGTATATAGGTGTGAACTATTTGCGAACTGTGATTCAGTGAACAAAACAAAACTCAACGTCCTGTTTAATAACATAACCAGATATGTTTACGGATTGAGACGACGTGAGCATGTTTCCTCTTTCTCAAAATTAGTTTTTGGCGTATCCTTTGACAGTTTACTTAAAATAAGAGTTCTCATATTTCTACATAAAATTATATACACACAAAAATCTGAATATCTGTTCCGTCTTCTACGGTTTGGAAGGTCCCCCAGGGGAAAGAGTATCATTATAGCACATCATTGTAAGCTAGTGTCCGAATGGCAGTTCCTTATACATGATACACGTCTTTGGAACCTACTTCCACATGTCCAACAAACAAACAGCAACGCGATGCATTTTAGGAAGTTTATGTATACTTTTTTTTTTTGTAACTAATTGTTTTTTAATTATTTAATTATTTTAAAATTTAACTTGTTCTCACTTCATTTTATGTTAAGTATTTATTTTTTTGTATAACATCCAAATCTACATATTAATTCCTGTACTATAATTATAAGACTTGTCTTGCTGTATAGGAAACCAATAAATACATAAAATAAATACAAAATAAATAAATGTCATCTAGCAATCATTTTTCTGTATCCAAATAGAAACTGGTCATTTAAATTTACCAAAAACTCATTAAATTTCGTTCAACAACCTCTGTTTCCAGATAGAGATTATGCCTTAGAATTTCCCAAAAACTCATTAAATTTCGTCCAACAACCTCTTGACTGTTCTCAATCAGAAACTTGGCCATACTTACATATAAGTCAACAAGGAATATTTTACATGAAAATCCAACATTATTGGTTAAACTACCAAAGAATATTATTGAATGGGACATACACAAATTAAGTTTAACAGGTATGTAAACAGTTTGTATTAATTAAGTCACTAAATTTAACTAATTCCTAGGAATATACAAGTTTTTTCTAAAATACAACTTTTAAATTAATCCTATTTTTTGCTAACCTCTATTATATTTTAGGATAGTTTAATATTTAAATAATTCAATTTATAATTTTAAACAACAAAACACACACTAAAATTCTATTTAGAAAAATTCACAAACACTCATGCATATGTACATATTTTATGAAAACCTATAAACAACCAAAAAAGAAAAAAAACAGCTAGTAGTTTCCGGTTTAGTAGCAAAATAACCCCAAAAACTGTTTACACTCAAACATACATAAATTCAGGAAAATACCCACACATACACTATACACAGATATTTACATAACACTTTTGGCCAAATATCAGTAAAGTGGAAAGGTGGAATGTATAGAAAAAAATTGGTAATAAATTTATTTTGGTTTTAACAATTCGCACCAGCTTTTTTTTTTTGGGGTTTTTCTTTTGTTTTTATTTTATAAACGAATAGGGCTGATGAGGTGGTGGAATTTTGATTTTTTGTTTTATATTTGATTTTTGATTGAATTTGGTTTTATCGTCAACCTAAATTTCAGTTTTATTTTTATTCATTTTGCTGTTATTGTTGTTGGTTGTTAGAGAGATAAAATGTCTCCCTTTAGAAAAAAAAAAAAAATTGAAAATAAATGTTTGATGAGTTTGGTTTAGGTATTAGTTTTAGGATTTGTTTTTTTTTATTTTTGTTTTTGTAAAGAATACATGAGTGTAAGCGAGCTAGAAAGACAGCAAAGAGTCTGGTGTTTGTTAAATGTTTTTTAATTTCCGCTCGATTGCTAAACACATTTCAAATATTTCATTTCATTTTGCTGTATTTTAGTGCTATAGTTTTTGTCAACAACATTTTTTTGTTCCCGTTTTACTGTTTTCTAGCTTTTGGTTGGTTTTATTAAAGGAATATAGAAAAAAAAAACACACACGTTTGATTACATACATTTACTTTTACAGATTTTTGTATACACTGTCAGTTGCTGTTATACTTTAAGATATTTCTGATGAGTAATTTTTTTCTTCTCTAGATTTTTATTGAAAGAACGTGTTTTTCATTTGATATAAATGATTTCTTTTATGATTAAGGATTTATTTGAAATTATTTTCATACAACAGCAAGCAAAAAATGGGGTTGAAATTTGATACTACAGCAACAAACTCACTCACAATCACATTCATTCATTCATCCATTCATTTAGAACTTTCTCACATTATTTTGTAATATTTAGATAATTTTTACAGGAAATTTAATTCGTATTTCAAGGAAAACACCTTTCACTTTTTTCTTGTTGTTGTTTTTATTTCGACTCTGAAGGGAGTTAACTTTTATGCTTGAACCGGTTAAAGGATTTTTTGTTTGTTATATCGTAATATTACTTCTTGAATGCCACTATGTAAAGCAACCTTTTCTCTATGCTTTCTTTTACATTTTAACATTTTTACACTTTTCTTTTAACATTTTGTATATTTTTTATTTGCAAGTTTCACTTATAGTAAGTTATTAAATAGATTTTCTTTCTACTT
The DNA here is from genome assembly GCA_942486065.2 of Calliphora vomitoria. Classification (NCBI taxonomy): domain Eukaryota; kingdom Metazoa; phylum Arthropoda; class Insecta; order Diptera; family Calliphoridae; genus Calliphora; species Calliphora vomitoria. The sequence goes on along the minus strand of OW818030.2, from coordinate 105,967,461 downwards.
TGTTTCCATTTCACATCAAAAGAAAATGTTGGTTGGTTTTTAAACACTTTTTCTATGTATTTGATATAGAATAGCTATCAAAATCATTTTAAATTTCACTTTTGTATACATTTCTCATTTGCTTAAAACATTTAATAAAAACTACGAAATTTCCACTTTCAAAACAAAAACTAAAAAATTTATTTCACTTGATTGTAAAAAATAATTTCTTACATTTACTATAATCTTAATATTTATTTAAAATTATTAAATTTACCATAAACAATTCAACCGAAAACTACGTTAAACGTTTGAGCACACAAAATTTACACAAATTTCGAAGAGTATTTTGTTAAAAACACGGCGTTACCAGTTACGCGACGACGACCCACTCAGCTGGGTTACGTTACAGCTACTGATTCATAAAAAAGCTAAAGTGCAATTGCAGATGCTGGAATGTGTAAGTGTTTTAGAGATTGTTTTTGCTTTTATAACTTGTGGGAACACAATCAGTAGAAGCAGCATTAGCATCAGCAGCACCTGATTATTTTATTGTTTCAACTGTTGAAATTACTATAACCGAACCGACACTCGCGAATTAAAAAACACAAAAAAAAATTTACACTTTTTCGTTTTTCCTTTTGTTATTTTTCCCGTATATTTCAATTTATTTTTTTTATTTTTGTTTATTCTCTTTTTTATGATTTTTCTTATTTTTTTATTTTTTCGTTTTTCTATTTCAAAATATTACACAGACCCGTTTTTTTTTGCAAATTTCAACAGTTTCCTTTAACTTTTTGTTGCTTTTTTGCTATTGTATTTCATTCAAAACTAAGGCGCTGTGAAAAAAACGACCGTAATATCCTCGTGCTCCTTATGGATGCTGGAGCTTAACTGAACAAGTTTTTCCCAGAAGTTTACCGTAAAACTAAATTACCTCTGCACAGAAAAACACAGATACGCACACACAAATACACACCAAAAAGTTTTATTTTTCCATTAAAATGAAATTGTTTAAGAAAAAAAAAATTCCCATATACAGGAAAATTACGCACAGCATCCTTGAGTGCTCTTAATATAAAGCTTTTTCCTTAGCAGCTCTTAAACAGCAAAAAGCACTCCTTATAGTTCTCTTAACATAAAGAGCATTTTGTTTTCAACAAAGAGAACATATTCAGCTATAAACTTTACCTCCCTTATCCTTAAGGACTAACATAAGAAAGCTTTAACCTAAAAAGCTTTTTAAAGTTTTTAACAAACTTTACTGTGTATAAATATTTTTATTTGTTGTTTTTATTTGCTTATACACACACACACACATAGTTGTACTCTGTAGTACCTTTGTTAATCTGTATGCACAACATTAATGTGTCAAAGTTTTCCTTGTTGTGCTTCTATGAGTTTGTGCACATGTAGCAAGTGTGGGTGCGTTGTTGTATCATTTATGCTCGTTATGTTGCATTGTTCCTTCAGTTAAATGGTGAGTTGTTGTTTATCATTTTAATTCACAATGTTACTATTTCATTTTGATTTACTTTCTCTAAAGTTACAATTTTCAGGTATGAATTCTTGAGAACAGCCTCTTTCATAAGTTAAGCACGACTAGCATCTTCTTCATACTTATTTACTATCTAGAAAGCGAAGAGCACTTTCTGTCATCTTGTATTATATTGTAAAATTAATGATTTGGATTGATAGATCGACTAGACAGCAATAAATTACACTCAGCTACAAAATAAAACTTTTCTAACTTAAAGAGCGACCTAATGGCCTAGGTGAAGACATACTAAAACTGTTTCAAAGATTTTGAAAAACCCTAAAATTTCAGTTATTTTTAAAGCAATAAATAACACTCTGTAGTTTAACGGAAGATCGTCGTAGATTTAGAACCTCTACTCACACATTTTTAAACCGATTTCAAAATTTTATACAACCATAGAGAGGCAAAGAATTAAGATTTATTAAAATGAATATTCCGAGAAATTAGTAAGTTTTTATAAAAAGTCCAACACTGTCCAACAAAATGGGACTTTTTGATTGAAACAGAGTAGCGTCGCTATAATGCTGAAAGGGCATGTTGAGTAGATAATTTTTGTAGAATAAACTTATAGTCCAGCTGGTCTGAGTCTTTTACAATGAGTCAAAGTTTAAATTTTTTTATCGAAGGGAGCATTATACTAAATGAAAAAAATGTTGTAAGTTAATCTCAAAGAGAATTCTTATTGTCAGAGTTATATTATGGAATTTTATGGGGATTATTTTTGTGGAAGATCTTTATCCTCTAGCTCCTCTCTTTAGAGGACAATTTGACCCCATTTTCAAGAAAATCAAACAAAAACCATTTCAAAAGAACATTTAAGGATTCAAAAATTTCACGAATATTTTTGAGGGAAAATTTCAGTGGGGGTCACCAAAAATACCAAAGTTGTAAATAAATCTCTTTACGCTTAATTAGCAAAACTACACGCACAAAAATTTGGAACATGTAAAAATTAACATGCCATGAATGAATAAGCCATGAAAATCTACTGAAATCAAAAAAGTAGATACATTTTGTTGCTTTTTTTAGATATTCTTAACAAAAACTATACTTATGTAATTACAAATGTATCAAAAAATGTACGTTATTTTAAATCCTAATCAGTTTTCTTTCCAAACCCGTTAAAACATTTAAAGTCGGACAAAAATTTATTGAGTTACAGGTCGATAAGTTGACGAATATCACTGAAATTGTTTTTTTTAGAATATCTTCTGAATTTGAGGGTGTTTCTGAATTTTTTTGACACAATTTTTAATGAACTCAGCAAGAACTGTAACTCACGCTAGGTCATTTTCCAAGTTTTCTTTTCACTGTAGCGGCGTGTAATGTAGAGCTACTGTGGTTCTCCTTCATACCCTAGCTCTGGCACCAATAATTTTCCACGAATCCTGTCACTATTTACATTTGTAAATTCGTGTAATTTCTTATATATTCATATGTAGATTATTGTTAGGAATACTAGTGAAGACGTCCATAACATCACCACAATAGGCCTATGAATCTTATGATGCCAATTATTCTGTTTATTGAGAGATCAGACATCAAAGCTCCTCCGATGTTCTTCACTCAACACTACCCTAACATAAGGGAATCCTAATATACATCCTCAGACATATAGTTGGTTGGTTTAGTTCCCTGCGCGCGAACAATCAAGTACAGTCGAAAGGACCCCCTTTTTAAAAAGCCCACAACAGTCGTCAGATGTAGTATCATTTACATCATAATGTATGCTAAAATTTTGAAGTTATTAGACCCAGTAGGTCATTAAGTCTAGATTCATATACTAAGGTTGGTTAAAATATAGTTGCCCAGGAATCTATGGATTTTGATACTCAGGGCTGGGCATTCACAGAGAAGGTGGAAAATTGTTTCCTCTTTTTCCCTATCCTTGCAGCTACGACAACGTCGCTTATACTCCCCAAGCGACTTGCATGCTTGTCGACCATCATCAGAGGTATAGACCTGTATGTTGAATATCTAGATCCTCCCTATAGCATTCTCTGGAACTGTGACAGAGTAATGGTTCCGGTCCTATAAGTGCTCATGATGTAATGTAATTGATGTAATTAAGTAAACGACGACACTTGTGAACTTATATCAGAAGAAGTTAAGTCCCCAGGTGCCCTCTGGCTATCCAACTTCGCAACGATCCCCAAATTCCTCAATCTCCCTCCCATACACTAAACAACCCAAATAAGGTTTGCAAGCCTCTTTTATCAAATTATGCGGCCGAGGAACGTTCAGGATGGCTCTTAGCGTATAAATAGGGCAGGACCTCATGGTCCAGTAATATAAACAATCAAATGTAGTAAAATTTAATGAATTATATGAAAAATAAAGCATACAAAACAAAAATATTTACATAATTAAATAGTGGCAGATAATAAAGAAATAGCAACAAAATGGATAAAACCACCGATGAGCGAAAGGAACGTCAAAAATTAGTTACTGACTCCAAACCATTTCCGAATCGTAAAAAAAATACAAAAATTATAGCTATTTTAATATTCAGATATTTACATATGTAAATAGTGTTAGAACTAGGGATAAACCGGGTAACACTAATTGAACCAAAAATAGCACCTATGCACGTTCAGATTTATAACGCAAAAACATATTTTCCTATTAATACTCAGCAATTATGATGTTTGGAGTAAATTAGTTGAATGTCGCATTTATCTCCAAGAGGGATACCATTATTCATTATAAAGGAGAGTCTTTTCTAAAATATCAAGCAGCTCATGTAGTGCAGTCTGATTTGATCTCCTTTTGTTATATCCCTGACGACGCACAGTGGCGCCATTTGAGTTTTTTCGTTTCAAAAATCATAACTTTTGAATTAAAAAAATTAAAAAACATATGATAAAAAATGTATCAACCTATGAAATGAGTGTTTGAAAAGGGATCTGCTCCTTTTAGTGCCTACTTATGTGTTACCAAAGTTGAAATTTGTGGAAAAATCAATTTTATGGAAAGTAAAATAAAATATTTTTTAAAGTTTTTGATTTTTTATGTTTCTTTTTAAAGGCTTTTATAAAGTAAAATAATTCCAGAAAAAATTTTAAAAAATTACACTCTGCTACAAAATCACACTTTTTGTCAGAACTTGAAAAGCAACCTAATGGGGGCTTGTGAGCATAGGTGAGGACATACTAAAACCATTTTCAAAGATTTTGAAACACGCTCAAAATTTTGAGTTATTATGAAAGAACTGTTTTAGGGTAGGTCGTAACAGTTTAGTACCTCTAACTCACACACTTTTAAACCGATTTCAAAATTTTAAACAACTTTGGATAGGCAAAAAAATAAGCTTTTAGAAAATGTATGCATAAAATGTATACTCAGAAAACTTGTGTAAGTTTTTATAAAAAGTTTTGCATTATTTTTTATTTCTTTTTTTTCGTAATTTTTCGAATTCAGCAGTAGTTATTATTTTTTTCTATGAAAACCTATTTTTTTGCAAAGTGTTTTAAAGATGTCTAAAAAATCGGTTTATATTTGCAAAACTTATTTAACTTTTTTTGAAAAAAGTTCTAATAAATTTACTTTGTAAATTAAAAATTGTACAAATATATATATTTTTTTTTGTTATTCATATCTGCTGGGGTAGAAAATAGTAAAAAAAATATGTTGATGAAAATTTGAGTAACATTTACAATTTCCATTCGATTTAAATAACTGAAACCATGTTTTGTTAAGAACTAAATTTCCCTAATATATTAGTATATATTTTTATAAGCCTCCATATCAAAATAAGCAATGAAAAGCGACTAAAATAAAAAAAGTGGATAATTTTTGTTTGATATTCTTAACAAAAACAATAGTTATAACTAACAAATGTATCAAAAAATGTACGTAATTTTAAAGCGTAGTTTTCTTTCCAAACCCGTTGAAAAATTTTAAGTCGGACTAAAACTAATTCAGTTAAAGGTCGAATAACTTCTGTATTTTAGGGTGTTTCTGAAATTTTTAGACACAATTTGTAATGCAAGACCTGTAACTCACGCTGGGTCGTTTTCTAAGTTTTTCCATCGTAGCACCGTCTAATTAAAGTTTTTTTTATTTTCCATCAAAGCTTAGAAATATTGAAGAAATGGATGGTTGGTAAATATAGATTTTCCTATACAAAATCAAATAATCAATAGAATTAAAAAGAACGACGATCCTTTACCTAGTTTTAGAGATACAGTATCTGAAATCCTACCAAATTACCTAAACAGTTCTGAACACTGAAAATCAGTCAACTTTGGAGGGCTATATCTTCTGAACCAAAAATCTGTTTGTAAAGAGTAGCATATTTGAAACCTGTAAAATAAGTTTATTCATTATTTTGTAGAAGCACATGCAATTTTTGCAAACTTCACTTGTTCTGCAGGCGAAACTGTGCGATGCGATGTCTAAAAACTGTTAACCTATTAATGCCAGATGGGTAGAAAAATACCCAAAAGTAGCTTTCTGAAAACCTTGGTTGTCTTTTTAGCAATTTCACTTCAAATTCTAATAGAGACAGATTTTTTTATTTCGATGAGTTAGAGAAGATACTGCCTTTTATATATATGATTTTACAATTGTTTATATGTGTATATAAATAGACAATGTATACAATATGTTTACAGGCGGGATTTACAATAGACGGGGTATCTTAAATGCGGTTTTTGTTTTTAATAACTTATATATCATTGCGAAGGGTAAATATTTTTGTCATTTATTCTCACTTATTTATTGAACATTATAGTGTAAACAAAAAAGGTTTCTTTGGCTTCAAAAATGTCGAATTTTATGCCAGCAAAGCGTCATATGCGGGAAGTTTTACTTTACTTCATTAATTTGGAAAAAAATGCCGTTGAAGCACTTTTTTCCAGGTCAGACAAACAAGTTTAAAGACCAAGAATTGGAGGCATAACTCCATGAGGACTGTTGTCAAACTCAACAAGAGCTTGCAAAATCATTGCGTGCTACTCCAGCAGTAGGGTCGGTGGAGGTTTCTTTATTGAGAACTTTGGGATCAAATCCTACTTCAGGCTACCTTTCTTTTGTACGGCTCTTCAGGCAGAAGTTACGGCCATTAAACGTGCATTTATCTGGCTGAGGTTTTATCAAACTTCTGGTGATATATGCATATTTACTGATAGCAAGGCTGCCGTTAACGGAATAGCGGGTGTTTTTAGACATCTAGGTTAACCGAAGAATGCCGGGTATCCCTTATCGATATATTCTAGGATAACGTTTATATGGGTCCCTGGCCACGATGGAGATCATAGTAATTTAATACCAGATGAACTGGTCAAAGGGGGTTCGATGATGGATGATGAGGAGATCGTCCCCTTTTTTGGTATTTCCCTTGTTAAACGAAAGATGGCTGTGCAGAAGTTACTATATGAGTTTGCACAAAGCAGGTGGACCAACTAGTCTTACTGTGTTATATCGAGGTCTACCTGGCCCGTATATGATGTCAGCAGGACGAACCTACTTATGGAATTTCGTCGAGAGCAAATAAGGCTAATTGTTTCCATCATTACAGGACATTGCATAATTGAGACTACGGAACAATGGCTACTGTAGGAGATGTCACAATGAAGAAGAGGAGGAGACGGGGTCCAACCTATTCTGCAAATGCCCACCTCTGATAAACCTGAGTGAACGCATTCTCGGAATTCCATTCCTATCATGCTGTTATCAAGGATGAGTCTTAGAGGAATCTACTCCTTCATCAGGTTGGTTTAGCCTGTAAATGGAAACAATGGACGTATGATAAATACCCAGCTGTTAACCCCTTGGGTATCACAATGGGATCAGTTTTTTGAATGGACCCAAGTGAGCTAGTTGAAGAGAGGCTGCCCATGGAACCTAACCTAACCTACTCCAGCAGCAATTGCGAGCAGCAGGATTCATCCATAAGCAGGGAAATTGGGTACCAAACGAATTAACGCCGAGAGACCTTGAAAGATAATTTTACATGTTCGATATTTAAAACCCCGCCTAGCAAAAATCGACACTAAAAGTAAATATTCAAGGCGCTAAGGTAATGCTCTATATTTGTATCTATTATGAACTGCTGAAATTTGACTAGACCATCACATGAAACTAGTACCGAATGCAAGGACTTCTGCCATCACAGATAGGAAAAGGTCATAGCTAATAATGGCCAATACTTTGAATAAATTTATATCGTACAAATGTTTCATAATAAATTTTAAAAAATCACTCATTTTTAAGTCACCCAATATATTAGAAATACACACTAGTTGTAACAGGTTTAGGTGTAACAGATAAAAAATAGAATAGACATATAAATAATTTAAGTAACGTCTGTATGAAATTTTGTCCAAATCGGACATCGTAATGTGGGTACAGGCGTTAATTGGTTAGTAGCTCACAAACTTTTCCAGTGAACAAAATACTTTTCGTTTTAGTTTTCCAGATTTAAAATAAGTTCTGAATCAGTTATATTTGTCATTTTACCTCACAATGATTTCACTTAAAATAGTTAAAACATACTGAAATTAATATGAAAGAGCCTCATTCGATAGAAATCAAAGAGCCTTGTTTTAAAAACTCTTTATATAACATTGTTAAAAAGAACAGATGATTATTTTTAGATATCCTTCTCTGATGCTGAAAATATTTAGAATATACATAGGTTATACAAATTCATTTATACTTACATAATTTCTATCAAAGGAAAAACCTATTTTCAGAGAATTGAAATGAATTAAAAACAAATTTTCTTTTACATTGCTTGAAAATAAATCAAATGCTTTTATTGTACGAAATGTCCAAAATGTCCTAAACTTTTAATCGTTTTAATATTTATTTCTTTCGTATGTAAATGAAAATTTACTTGTTGAAATCGCAACGAACAAATAAAACGAAATATAACAACTTTGATAAGATTTAATATTGATAAATTTGTTTTCACCTTTTAAATCCTATTAAATTCAATATAAATGCCGCAATAAAATACAATAAAATTCAAGGTTATCAAAAGGGACGAACAACAACAATAAACATTTCATTCATTCAAACAGTTTTCGTCCTTTTAATACTTGAGTGTATGTGTATGCTTAAGGTTTCATAAAAGGCAGAGAATGAGAATGAAACAACAACAACAATAAAAATAAAATAATGTTTGTTGATGTTCTGGTTCTGGTTCTGGTTGTGTTTGTATTTTTGTATGAATTTCAGCTTATAATGTGTTGCTGTTCCAACAATTGCAAACAAGTAAAATCAACAAGAATTGTATCTGTATAAAAAAAAAAAAATATATACATAGATATTTATCCAGAGGAGACAAGGACAATTATACACACGCATGCAAACAAACGAACAGCATTCAAAATGCTGTATCTATTTACAACTGACCGCTATAATACAGACACACAAACATTTATACAGATGAAAAGATATTGTATTTCACAATGGTGGTCTAGATGGAATCAATTGTTTGTAAATGTATACACCAAAAAATATTTACTACCATCATCATCATCACAATCGTGAGGATAATGGTCGTTCAAGGTAAAATATTTTCAAACAATTCATCTAGACTTAGGCCATTTTAAGCTTGAGTTCTTTTAACAGTTTATTTAACTTTTTTTGGTAGGATTGCTGCAAACATTTTAGTAACTCTTTTGATTAAAATTTCATTTAACTTTTGTTTGTGAAAGTGTATAAAGCAAAATCTATGTTAAAAGGAATATTTGATATTTGTGACATAAACTGAATTAAGAAGAATAAATGTATTTGTTTTTTTTTTTAATTAATATTGAGAAACAAGAAAATATTTTTATTTTGCTATGGTCTACGACCCAAAAAATATATATAGTTTTTGGAAGTTGCTACTGTAGCTTCGATTGTTAAAAACGGAGCGATTAACAACTCTGAGTGTTGTCGAATAGCAATATGTTAGCAACATTCTGAAGTTATGGAAAATATGAAAAAATATAATCTTGGTAAATACGGAGTCCAAATACAGAGAGCAATATGCGAGATAAAGGGTGCGTTCGTAAATGCAGTAGTATTGCATCACAGCAGAAAGTTAAAAGTTTAGCGTTCGAGAAATCATATTTTTCATTAATGCTTTACGTCAAATGTTTTTTGATGCAAATTTGTGCAACCAAAGCATCTGCTGCAAAAATTTACAGGTCGTGACATCAGTGATGCACGAATGCATAACTGCATAACTTACCACTTAAACTTAATCCTATCAGTAATATGATCTAAATCAATACCGCATTTGATAAATGATCAATTGGTGACTCCGTGTATTTCCAAGGTTATTATTAACGATGCACAGTGGGGCAGAATTTAACTGACGCAATCGAGATAAAATTTGACGTGAGCGTAGACAAGGAGTATTTGACTTTAAGTTACTAAAATAGGCGCTGCAAATGCTCCAGTGCTGTGCTATGGGGTTCAAAGTAAAATGTTCGACATGTAACATTTTTAAAAACTTGCTATTTTTTTTTTTTGTTTCCCATCCGGCTAGGTTTTGAAAAAACATGCTTGCGTGTGCAATATTTTTGAAGGACGTAGTTTTAAAGTTGCATATTTTTGAATCTAATTGAGATGTTTTTCTTTGTAACACTAAAAATTAACTTATCTAAACAAAAAAAAAAAGTTCGAAATAAATGTGTATCAAATTGTTTTTAATATTGGCAATCCTATTAAATTTTTTTTAGTTTTAGAAACTCAATAAATAATACGTAATGTAATCTATATATATAAAACACAAAATATGTTTCTTCCTATGTCAGTTATAGACTCTAAAACTATCCAAACGATTAGCTCCAAACTGGTGTCATTGGAAAGGAAATTTTCTGAACATGGTTTAAGACACCTAAAATACTACATTGGGTACATGCGGTCCATTCGAAAAGCCGATTTTGAATTATCCCATACAACAATTTTTTGAATGTTTGAATTTTGAATGTTTCTACTTATGTCCGTTTTAGACTCTGAAACCATTCAACTGATGAGCTCCAAACTAGTTTCATTATAAAGGCAATTTTGTGAAGATGGTTTTAGACACCTAAAACAATGCATTAGTTCCATTCGTGTACCGGATTGTCGAATATTACCATCAGTGTTGCCAGTTTAGCCTTTTTGAGGCTAAATTTAGCCTTTTTATTTACTCTTTAGCCTCGAAATTTTGGTTTTAGCTTCGTGGCTTTTTTCTAGCCTTTTTTTAATTTGATAATAGCCTTTTTTTAAATAAAAAAGGCTAGAAAAAACTACGAAGCTAAAACCAAAATTTCGAGGATAAGGAGAAAAAGAAAGGCTAAATTTATATTTGTGAGATATTTTCATTTTAATTCATTACTTACTGTTTTTCATTTAGCTTTTCTATATACTCAAGAATTGTGCAGTATTAAAAGAACAAATAACAATTGTCAATACCAAGTGTTTCAAAATGAAATATAGTATTTTATATCTGAAAGCTATAAATGTCTAGCAAATTCGCTTTCAAGACAAAATTGTTATTACACACTATATTCATCATTATATAATGGACAAGAGGCCCACAAACTCTTGAAGGCTTGTGATACTCGATGGCTGTCATTTGAAATAGCCGTTAAACGTATTGTGAATCTGTGCTTCGAGTTAAAACCAGCAATGCTTCAATTATAATTTGGTGTATTATTTTTTTTTAAACCAGTAAGCAATTCAGGAGATCCAACAAAGCTGTTTTCTGATGTAAAATTACTTCTTCATAGTTTGTGTTTTCAAATTGTAATACAACGCAAAGAATTTGATATTCATTATCGTCCCCAAGTGAAAATTATTTAATGTTTTCGCCACATTTTTCAGCAAGTTTGAAGAATGAGATATAAAATAACGAACGGTTTAAGTAGTGACGATTCTGTAAAAAATAATACGGCAAATTAAACTAATTGAGCAATTGCGACAAAGATTTTCATATGAAAACTCTTCGCTAAATCGATTTTTTATCCGTTAATAATACACTTAAAATATTACTCGTAAAACCAAAAAATATATTATGTATGTGAAAAATAGTAAATGCTTAGTACTTAAATTAAAAAAAAACAAAATTTAAGTTTTGTCTGTATGAAAATATGTATATATGGGGCATTTAATGTCAAGTGAACCATCTTTTGAAATCGATGTCTTCCGATAGTTAGTTCTATTAGATAGTAATTCAGACACAATTTTTCAACAAGATCGGTCGAAAACTTTCTGAGTTAGAGGGGATCAGAATTTGACATTTTGGCCAAGCAGGTGTTTTTTCTCATCCATGTAACTTATTACCTATTGTTCTTAGCAAAATGTGTCCCAAATAGTTTACATAGCTATTTCTTAAATCTTTCGGAAAAAAACATTTTTTTTACTTTTTTTGCAAAATCTAAAACTGTTGACCTTTTTTGCAAAATGGGCCTTTTTTTAATTTTTTTTTTTTTTTGCTCAAGAGAAAGCTTAGGTCCATTCCTTTAAGAGGTTTTTGATCGCTTAGTGGGATTCGAGTGGAATATCTATCAAAATAAATATTTTGTAACTCAAGACATACAATTTTTGAAATTTTTTTGCAAAATCTAAATTTTTTTTTAAAATGGGCCCCTTTTTTAAACTTTTTTTTTTTGCTCAAAAGAAAGCTTATTTCCATTGCTTTAAGAGGTTTTTGGTCGCTTATGTATATTTGTATATTTATTATTAATGATTAATGTTATTCTTTGTTTGCTGCTGAAGTGTACCTTTATAATTTTATTTATTTTTATGAATTTTATGAACATATTTTAAAATTGTTTATTTTAAAAAAAATATAAAACTAAATTCTTAATTTATAATATTTTAGCTTTTTTTTGGCTTTTTTTAAAGCAGTTTGGCTTTTTCTGGCCTTTTTTTTGAAGTCAATATAGCTTCTTTTTTTGCCAGCTCCTGGCAACACTGATTACCATACACAATTTTTTTCCAATTTTAAAATTTGTTTATCTTTATGTGTTGTATGCAAGCACCACTCTCGATGTGTAGATCCACTAAAATTTGGTAAAAACGGGTAAAAGTCGGTATCTCTATATCTCCGGTACTAATAAAGCTAGCACCAAAAATCCAACTTAATCTAAATTTTAGGGGACAGATGTGTGGTACGTTTTGTACTTTTAAGGGGATAAAATAGGCGAAACCCGAGGTTTAGTACTGTTTTGTATCCTATATCTCAGAAATTAAATTTAAATGTGCAATGGCACTTTTTTCAAATTTGAACGTACTTCTTTTTGGGAATTTTTTTTACAAAAAAAAAATGTTTATGTACATTAATATAGTAAAAAATATTTGTTATAAAAACCTTTCATTAATAGAGAATTATTATCGTAGTAGCACACGCCGGGTGTCCGCTAGTACGTAATAATATCTTTATTTATTGACAAAACTCACTGAAATTTTCAACGCTTTTTAAATCTAATATATAGGGAACACATAAAGTTTCGCAAAGCTGTTCTCCGTTTTCTGATGCAAGCTTTGGCATTTTAGAACATGTGGCCCAAAGTTGAAATTTTGATCAAAAATAGGTCGAATTCCTAAGGAGGTAAGGGCGACATATTCGAACAACGGAACAGTTTTTTTATATCGAAATGCTCTCCGTAAAGATTTATTACAGAAAAACATAAAATTGCTATATATTCTTAAAGAAAGTTTTTTTTTTATAAAAAAAAGTTAATAGTTCGCCCAAAAACAGCAAAAATTTACTATTTTTTGAATTTTTTAACTGAAAATCATTTATTTTTAGATCCATAATTGACATTGCTCTGAACCCTTTTGTATATTATTGGTAATTTAGTTGTGTAACTAGCAAAAAAATTTTAGTCCATTCGGTCTAACAGTATGCCCTATATTTAATAACAAACGGACCAAGGTATGGCAAAATTTTTAAATTTTAATTTTGAAGTGCCTATAACTCGGAAATTATTAGAGATAAATATCACACGCAAGACCTAGCTGAGCGCATTTCCCAAAATATAAAAATCTTTGAAATGGGATGAGAAACAAAAAAAATACATGTCAAAGATACCCTATTTTGAGCCCCAATAGCGCCACCCCTGGAGATTTTAATAACTTAAACTCGAATACTCCTTGTCTACACCTACGTCAAATTTTATATCGATTGGAACAGAGGTTTAGAAATGCCAGATTTATTTCCAAAAAATTTTGATTCTGCACCACTGTGCAGTCGAACATACCACTCTTATTTGTTTATTACAATATTTTTACTTACAAATTAGGGAGGGGGATTTTGATATTTCGGTAAAATTACACTGTATGACATTAAAGAACACCTCGGCAGTAGGTAGTATTATTTTTCTGGTAGGTATTGTGGAGTACGGGTAAAATAATAGTTTTTCGTACCTATATGCACACGGAACTAAGATGAAAATTAACTGGCTTTTCGAATATGTATAATCCTCAGAAATCTGTGTGCATTTTTCTAGCAAGCATATTTTTTCACCCCTTTCCAAATTTGGAGGTGATTTTACACATTATTTCATAAACAATTCGTACTATTTACGAATTTATTCAAATAACATGTTTATCCGTTTAACATTTACTGAGTCATTGAATATTTTATTAAAACAAAAATAATATTTTTTGAGTTTTCACTCAAAGATGTTTGACCATTTTCTTTTTTATTTAGCATCGTTTAGACCCTATCATGTTATAATTTTTTTAAACGTCGCACAGTGGTCCAAATGTTCCATCTAGCCGGAAAAAAGTCATAATTCGCTTTTGAAAAGCCGCACCGACATGAAACATGGTACGTTTATAGATTTCATCAATATAAACAATTTGACAAAAAAAAATTTTTTGTGCATGAATGTGTGTTTTTGTATGTAATTGTTTTCTTTGTGGGTTGGTTTGAAGCCTATAGACGGCGAAACGGCTGGACCGATTTTCCTGAAATTTTCACACCGTCGTTCTGTATGTCTGAAAGGAATTAAAACCTACCTGTCATTGAAGTGGGCGAAATGCCACGCCAACCTTAAAAATGAAAATACAGCTCCTTCCTGGTAATGGACATGTTTAAATCAAATAAAAATAATTATGTCAAAAAGTGGCAGCTTAAACAGTAATTTTTACTCTTAACCTTGTTAAATTAATTACACCAACAAATTTTTTTTTAATTGTTCTTATTATTTTTTGACGACAATTTCACTTGCACTGTTAAATGTCACTTGAGATATTAATTTTTTTAACAAAGAAGAAATTACTCGTTTTTGTAGCAATATATCAATGCTAGTGTAGCTATTTAAAGAAAAACAAATATGCCGTTATGTACTATGGACACTTTACCATATGAACATATTACCATAAAAAAAATTTGCTTTGAAACATTTAAAAAAATCCGGCTAGATTGAGCATTTGGACCACTGTGCGTCGGATGGATTTTGGTTAAACCCACTTAGGTTCCTACCCTTAAGGCCATATCGAGACTTCATCAAACAGACAGATGAATACACAAAACTAATTAAAAATTTGTGTCAAATTAGGGTAACTAAAAGTCGACTTAACGAAATTCAGCTTGAAATAAAAGCTGATAAGATGTACAATTTATAATGCCGAACATTAAGGAGATTAATGAAACCATTACTATAAATATTTTTGATATTTCTCCGAGTTTTTTAAAATTTTTAAGTGTGAATAACCTCGTCTACTCTAAATGTCATAAAATAAAAAAGTTTTTCATATATATTGTAGAATAAGTACATACATTCATTTAATTTTCAGGACAGTGTGAGACAAATATGAAGCAAATAAATAGTTTTAAAAAATTAAGGAATAATTATTATTTGCCTCCATTTGTTCAGTAAAGTGTTGCCAATCAAAAACAAAAATAGTTTGACAGCTGACGTTTTCCAAATTGGAGCATTGCACGAGAGAATGTAGATTTTCCGTGAAAAATCATCATAAGTAATGAAACACATTTTTCAAACAAATACGTCCACAATGTCTAACTGATTCATGAGAATTTTGGTCTGTAGACATCATTGGACCACATTTGCCTGAAAATTTTACTGGTCAAGTAGAGACTGGTGGTAGTTATCGCGACATGATAACAGAGTTCCGTCTACTTTAATTTAATAATATTGCTTGGACATCGTGTAGCCAGACACCAGTACCTTAAAGGACCACATTTGCCTGAAAATTTTAGTGGTCAAGTAGAGATTGGTGGTAGTTATCGCGACATGATAACAGAGTTCCGTCTACTTTAATTTAATAATATTGCTTGGACATCGTGTAGCCAGACACCAGTACCTTAAAGGAAGAAATTCAGGAATACATCAACAAAATTTATACAAAATGGTCGTGGACAATTTCGACAAAAAATAATTCGTATCTTATAAGCTAGCGAAGTCATGGAGAACGTTTTATCGCTTTGCTACTCAATAAAAAACCTATTTATTTAATGATTCAATATAAAAAGTAATAATCTGAAGAACAATTTTGTGGTTTCTAATTACCTCTAATCTTTCGTCAATTGTTTGACATCCTTTGTTTTTTAACGTTGACATAATAATTACTTATTAATTACTTGCTTACAGTATAAAAAAATTATTGTAAAAAATGTTATGGGATTTTGTAGAAAATATTTGCTATTATTTTGACACGTCACTGTTGTGCCTAATATTCAAAATTAAAATCAATAACAGTACTTCAACAATGTTCAATTATTGACCACACACACATTCATTTACATATCCATACATACATATTTTTATTTTTGTATGTCTATGGTGAATACTTGTCAGATACATACAAAGGCATTCATAAATTTTGGACACTTGTATAGTATATATGTGTATATACACGTGCATACATACATAAATATTCAATGATTGAAATGTTGTTGATTTGAATAAACTTCGTACGCTTCCACAAGTACTATACGTTCATTAAAAAACATTAGACTAATCCAAAATAAGTACGAAAGAGAGAAAATACTTCAAGATACTGTTACCGATAGATATAATATCACTAATAACACTACTTGATACTCGAAAAGGGCTTATCGTGCAAAACATCTTATTTATATAATTTGAGTACGACAAACACATATAAGGAAGACATTTAAAAATTGTACGATCAGGTTTCGAGATATTTTCCTTTTAAATGTATCACCAAAAATTAGTGTAACCGTTAAAATTTGGCTTTGTAATCCATATTTAGCATTTACAAAATTTTAGTGGGATTCCTAATTTCGCGGATTTTTTTCCCTTCTCGAAAAAAACTAGTAAAGTTTTTTCGTTCAACTAGTCTCCGTAGACTTTTACCAGCGTTTCAAAAAAACTAAGAAATAACTATATAAAAAGTCTGTAGATGACATTTTGTATGGAATATAACATCATTCAAATGTCCGTAGCGACTTCAATGGGTAGCGCGCATCCGGGATGCCAAATTTTCCATGAATATGGCGCATAAACCAAGCTGATTTTGACCGGTGTCATGACCATGCGGAATGTCCAATGTGGTGTGTAGCGCCGTTCTGTTGAAACCACATATCATTGGTGTCCATATCATTCAATTTAGGCCAAAGGAAGATGGTAATCATCGGCTTATAGTGCTCACCGTTGATAGTTATGGCCTGGCCAACGTCGTTCTTAAAGAAATATGAACTGATGACGCCTCTAGCCTAAAATCTACACCAAACAGTGACTTTTTCGGTACAAATTACACACTCTTAGATCTCGTGTTGATTTGTATCGTCCCCAATTCGACAATTTCGTTTGTTGACGTACCCATGCATCCATAAATGGGCCTCGTCGCTAAAGAAGATTTCTTGTTGAAAATTAGTGCAGTTTTCTAACTGCATGTAAGTATTGTTGTACGATGTATCCAGCCACGGCGATTTGGTAAAACATACTGAATATACAACAACCAGTTCGACAAATGTAGCTTCAACAGTATGGCCGCTATCAACAGTTAAAGTTCGGAAGTCCCTGCTTGAAGACCCTTTGCAAAAGAGACATTTTAGCGGTCTTGTCACACTCATAGTTTTAATCTGTATTTAAAAAAAACTTTAGAATTCCGACTATATTAAACTATGAAAAACATACTTAGTTTAATTCAAAAATAAATATTAGGTCAATTCACAAGGTCTCTTATTGTGTCATATTGTCATAACGTCCTAGTATTTCACAATGGTTTTTATTGCGTTTTAAGCAAAAAATGTCCCAAAATAATATTACTTTCTATGCTGTTTATTGCGTTATCGTAACGCACCAGCAGACCCCAACGCCGAATGCCTAAGAGTCGGTTAAGCCGAGTTGTGATATATTATGAAATTATGACAATATGACTGATAAGAGACCTTCTGAATTCACCAATTAATATCCTTAGAAGTTGTAATGTTAGGCACTTTTATAATTCCTTTAAGTACTTTAAAGCTCAATTTAATTCATCTTATTGAAAATTTTGTGTCTGAGTTAAGTTAATTTATTGTTCTTTATGGCATGAATTATGTGATTCATGTAAAGGATAAGAATTCGGCTCTAGATTTGGTCTTTAAAATGCCCATCATTGAACTTACACCCAAATATATAAATTGGTCACAGAGAAGATCAACCGCTTCAACGACTTGACAAAGGTATTCGTCAAGTCCTGGCTATGAGTATATTCCACACAATGTTGTCGGTTGACAATAAACCTGCAAGGAATCTCTGGCCTATTATATTTATATTGAGTATCCATGGGTAAATTAAATGTTTTGCTCAAATTTTCAGCATTTGACGGGGAGAACAATCTTCCATTTCGGGAAGATAGAAAATCCAAAAATTGCAAAAAGGGCCATCCTAATACACATAAGAATTTGTTTATTAAAAATATGTTTGCTTAAGTGTACGTATGTGTGTGTATAAGTACATAAATGGTTTATTTTTGTTGTATTTATGATTGTATGTACAATATCATATAATCAGATTACGTTTCGTTAACACTACACTACTAGATGCATAAGTAGTAATGAACAGTGTTGGTCAAAACACATTGGAGAAAAATTTCTTAGTTTTATAGGGAAAAACTATATATGCTAAAAATTACCGTTACAATTTTTGGATAACCATTTTAATTGAACATCATTCCTAACTTAATGTTAAACTAATATCCGCTTGTAAAAATAAATATGTTTATATAACAAAAATTAAATTAAAAAAAAAAATATTATTCTAAAAAAATAAGTTTGATAAAATAAATCGATGTTTTCGCAATATCCAGATTTTTTATAAAAAACTGATGTTTACACAAAACATGAAGTATTTTTCACAAATAATGCGACCTTCACTCTAATAAATTTTCCTGCAAATTTACTCTAAGTTTTCTCCTACTACAATTAGTGTGAAAATACATGTTGTGTGCAGTGTTGCCAATTCTTGGTGAACAAAAAGGGCTAAATACTTAGAAAAAAAGGCTAAAAGTGGCAAAAATAGGGCTGAAATTTTTAAATTAAAGAACACATACATTTTAAACAAAAAACAACTTAGGGCCATTATTACAACTTGCCTTTATGTTCGTAATACTCAAAGGTAACTTTTAAGCTAACTTCTTCTATTACTGTCACGAACATAAAGGCAAGTTGTAATAATGGCCCTTAGAACGTTATATTAGGTTATGACGAATAGACAAACAAAAATGTATGAATACAACAATCGTTCAAATGGAAGAAAATAAGAATATTTATTCTTATTCTTGGCCACACTTATATCATACGCCGATGTTTTCAAAATCTCGTATTTTCCACCTGGCCTGCAAATTTTTTATATGAAAGCCAAATTTTAAAGTAATCCTTTGTGATAACTTCAAAATCGATGGAGAATATTTTGATAAGTGAATATATGGCTAATATGCCTCTCAAGTAATGAAGAAAAAAATATTCTAAAAATTATACACTTCGTCGGACAGAATTGATTTTCATTGGTCAAAAGATAGATTTTGCCATGAGTTAGTAAACATATCAAAACTAAGGTAGCCAAAATATTTGGTCAACATATTGGAAATTACGGATGTGGCATGCTGGTAATCATAAATATTTAATTTAATTTTAGAAAAATGTTAATTTTTAAACTATTGTCGATAATGGATTAAAACGCCCGGATCCGCCCGTACATATTTTATAACATTAAACATTTTTCTTCAAATAACGCTAATATGCTCTATATTATTTATGGCATATTATTTTAAATTTTTATTTGAATCTTTGTAGTCCTTTTCATTTTACCTGTTTATATTTATGAGTCTAATATACGCGAAGCCTTAACTATGGGAGTTCAAAAAGTTATCGGCACATTAAAAAAATACTAAAATATCTCAGTCGTTTCAAAGTTACAGAGTTTTGGCAGATGATAAACAATTCTGAGCAACTATGCATCAAAGGAAAGAATACAACATGTTTTTTAAATGCGTCCTTGATACAAATAATAAAATACTTGAGCAAAAATTGAATAACATAATTTGAGAACTAAAGCTAGAATACATGGAAGGTTCCAACAATTTGTTTGTGCTTAAATTGTTTACTGGTTCAACATTCTCAGTTAATTTTTGTTATAATATTCCTGCTACTTTTTTTGAACTGGTTTTACTAATTTTCAACAGCAAACAATTTAAAATTATAAGAGTAAATATATAAAAAGGCTAAAAAAATGGCTAAAGGCTAAATTGATTTTTTTGAGGCTAAACAAGATCGAAAAAGGCTAAATTTAGCCAGAAATGGGCTAAATGGGCAACACAACTTGTGTGTAAACTCAAAAACTCAAACATATTGTATGTACAAAAGTACACAAAAAAATGTGTAGATTTACTTATATATGTCTAAAATTTATGTAAATTTGCCTTGTTTGTGTCTTAAAAAGTGTACAAAGTTACAGTAAAACTGTTTAAAATAATAAGTTAGATATGTATAAAGTAAGTAAATTTTCATGTAAAATTGCAGAGTGTACTTAAATTTAAGCACAAAAAGTTAATTACATACTTTTATATACAAAATGCAGCATTTTGAATGTTTTTCTACACTCTAAAAAATGCATGTAAATTTATTAATATAAAGTAAGTAAGATTTCATGTAAAATTACAGAAAGTGCCTAAATATAAGCACAATATGTTTATAAAAGTTAATTACATAATTTTGCCTGCAAAAATACATTCAAAATGTAGTATTTTGAATATTGGTAAACATGTTTATAATAAAATAAATATTTTAAGTTTATAATTACATATATTGTGCGTAAAATTTATGTTTTAAACACAAATATTGTAATCATGCTATTGACATTGTCAAAATTTTTATTTTTTATTATAAACATTTAAAATAAAGAAATTTTTACAGAAAGGAATTAAAATTGTTTAATAAATTATATCAATAGTGCAGTTAATACAACAAAGGAAAATCAAATATTGCAGCATGTAAGATACAACGATTCCCAATTTGTGAGTATAAATTAGATTCAGTAAAAGAGTAACTCCCATAATTGGAGGATATATACAATATTTCTACCCTTTTGGAGATTACAGAAAGCTGTTTAACACTAGTGCTCATTCCTTAATTACAGGCATCACAATAAAAACAAGAAACCACTATTACAAAGGAAATCATGTTCTGAATTCGTTTCAAAGTGTCAAATAATTAAAAGAATTTAACAAAGGCGTGGAAAGAATATTGAATCGTGATATGTATCTGGTTTGACTAATGTGTATTTTTTACTTTATCTATTATATCTACATTATTCAATAAATGTCTTAATTTTATAGCATTTGAATAAAAAGTGCAATCGTATGGTTTATTAAATATGAAATATTTTGAATATGTATATGTACAATACATGAAATTGGCATGTAGCTACACATTTTTAATTACATAAATATGTATGTAAATTTACACACTTTTTGTTTATTTTTTTACATACAATGTGCTTAAAATTTTTGAATTTAAACACAACATGTATTTTTACCCTAATTATAGTAGGAGAAAAGTTACCTACTATAAATGGAGTAAATTTACAGGAATATTTATTAGAGTGTACATGTTTATAATATAATAGGCATTTTATGTTTAAAATTACATATATTGTACCTAAATAGAATTTTACACACAAAGTGTGTAATTTTACTGAGGTCGTTTCAATAGTGGAGGGAATGTTATTTGAATAAGATGGTATGAGTTCAAGATTTGTAAGAGATTTCAACAATATTGACAATATGGATAGTGTCTTTTCATCAGGAGGACAGAATGCAAATTTTCAAGTTTTTATTATAATTCTATCGTCATTGTTGTTGAGATGTCCAACATATCCACATTATTACTTCAATACACACTACCATAATGACAAAGTACCAAAAAACCAGACAAACTTAAAAAAGATGACTAAATTCCCTAAATTCGCAGCCGCTGAATTTGGTTTCCATAAAATAATGTCTTCAATATCAAAAAAGAAAAGCTTTTTCCAACTTAAAGATATTTATACCAAATTACTTCTATTCATTGAGAGATACATTCGGCTACCTCAAACGGACATTAGGCGGCTCTCATTTATCAGTTTTGTGAAGTATAGGATGATATTTGCGACTTTGATCTTTCAACAGAATTCGAACAATTGTTTTCAATTTTGGGATACTTAGCTGGAGTAGCAATCTTTCGTTTAAGATACAAAATTTATCAGTACATTGAAAAAAAAAAAAGTTTCGCGCAAAATTCTTCAGCCGTTTTTGTGCCATTTTTAAAACAAGCGAACATATTTGTGGCATTTTTCGTTTTTTCACATGGTAAACCGAGCTTGATGTATGATAGCAATGTGAATTGATCATTTGAAAATTCTTTAAAAGGCTCTAAGGGCCATTGAATTTTAATATCCCGTTCTAGTATATATCTACCAAAACTCTGTTCCTACCAACCTAATTACCACAGTAATGTCAGAAAATTAAAGCTCGTAAGAAATCATTCAAATTTAGCTAACCTTTAAGATCCGACTGAAAATGCTAAAGACCACTACGTACAGCAAAAAAAATGTTTAACCGCCTTGCACCTCACAAAAAAATATATGAAAGGTATATATCGTCACCTAATATGCAAAAGGCCGTAACAACACTTTTTATTTTTTTATAGGAGAAGCAAAAAACTTTGTGGAATTAAAGATATTTTAGATTTAAAATACATATTTTATTGTCTTGCTTAAAACACGACTACAGACTTATTTCTAAAGATTTCTTTTATTTTTTGTTAATATTTTTTAAGTTATGGTTGTTACGCCTTTTTGGCATTCGATTTTCTGAAACAAAAAGACGTAACAACATTAAACATGAGAAATGCTGATTTTGTTTTTAGAATATAAGTATTCTTCCCACTTTATTAAGTAATAAACATGTTTTTTAGTAAGTTTATTAAAATTCATGGTATTTACACAGTACATAAATATTTTAAAATATCTATTAATTTAATATTTCAAATGATGAAAAACTAAAAAAATATTAAATTCATTAAATATGTATGTAATAATTTATTTTAGAAAAAGAAAAAATACTTCAGTATAGAATGTTAACAAAATTATATTTAATTTTCAAATGGAATGTTGTCATAAAAGTAATGACAATCTGTAGGAAGTATAGATTTGAGGTCTTGAAGATGTTCCCATTTCTTCTTCGAAATTTTTAATCTTTGGGTATGTAGTCGACAAGGTTCTTTATCAGTGAAATTTTTTGCTGTTCGTTGTGGAAGAATCGCATACTCATCTGCAATATTTGTTTTAAAATAATTCCAGTGTTTTCGTATGCCAAGGCACGAATCATGTTTACCGTGGGATCTCCTTTTTTACCTATAAATGAATTTAAATTAGTAAAATTTTTAATGCATAATATGCATCAAATAGTTATTCTTTACCTGGTCGAATAGATAGGTATCTCTTTGGAAGCGAATCGTAATCAAGAAAGTATGTATGATCTAAATGATGTACTTTTAACGGATGTGGATTTCTTCGTGAGTCTTTTATAAGATCGACAAATTGCGAAGGTAAATTAATGAGCTTATTATTTATTTTACGTTGAATAAGAGAATGTGTGGAATCACACTCCATTTGAGTATGCCCAACTATCAAATATTTGAGCTCAATTGTTACGTTTTTTTCATCACAGAAGGAAATTAGAGCATTGGACAACACCACATTTCTATTCTGATAAAAACACCCATCAGAGTATATAACAATATGATTAATATTTGATATACGAAGTTGCAGAATAAAAATTCTTAAAAAACAAATTAATATATTGAGAAACAAACAATACAAATACCGCGGTGAAAAAATCTGGCCAACAAGAAGAATAGATTTGTAGACCGTAAAACTTCACAACAAAGACAACACGTGTTGACACAAAAAATTATTTGCCACATCTAACTTTTTTTTAATTTTTAATAACATTTTAATTTACATACCTTTATAAGTGTTGTCCATTTTACAAAATTGTTATAATCTTAAAAGTCTTTGTTTGTCGAATTCAATTCCTTGGTTTATTATGATTGAATGTCAGAAAATGTAGCAAAGCAAAACTTGGGAACTTTGACAGCTCGGCATGTCGTCATGAGTTGCCACCTGACTTTAATTTATTAATATTTGAGTGTTTCATAAAGTTAAATATAAAATTCCGTTATAATTTTTTTTAAATGGTTGACTTGAAAAAAGTATTTTTTGCCTCAAAAACCTGTCATCGACCCCATCGTGCGCCGTACAAATGATCATGCATGTATGATTTCCGGCAGTATATATATTTTTTTGAGAATTTTTATATGCTTAGAAAATTTATTTTTTTTTAGTTATAATGTAAAGATCATAGAATAAAATATACATTTAAACGTTACTGAGAGACAAAAAATCTAAGTCTGTTGTCAAAAACCATTTTATTGTTGCGTCGCTCAACAAAAAGGTTTTCTCCTTTCTGATGTAGTAAAATGAGGCTTCGCTCGTTTAGCAAAATTTCTTGCATTGCCGGGGAAAAGGTTTTCTGAAGGATTTCGAAGGCCGGCTATACAAGATATATTTACTAAGCGAAGACGCTCAGTAAAGCATTAATAAATATACTGGTTCCGAATTGGGAATTGTTTCACTTCTGTTGGGAGTTATTTCAAGGTACCCAAAGTTTTTTTTTTTTTTCCTTTATTCATTCCAGTTGAGAACATAGGGCTTTCACAAGAAAATTCCAACTTATTCTGTCATTACATAAAACCTTTATTTCGTCAAACGATTTGTTTTGGATATTGAGTTCTTGTAGGACTGTCATTGGAAATACGTATCTTTGTACTTTTCGAAATTTGGGAGGATCTCCACGTTTTATTTAACCGACCAAAAGCTGACCTTGCCTTATTTAGCCTGAGTGACACGTCTTCTTCCACTCCTCCATCTTAGACATGCATCCGAGATAACTCCAGCGTTTGTCATGAAAGATTCGCTGATCATGCCATTGTGACGAACTTGAAGTGTGGTATTGTTGTACATAGCTTTAATCAAATTTATCAATTTTGTTAGTACACCATTTGCTTTTAATGCATCCCATATTGCACTACGTTTTATTGAGTCGAATGCTTTTCTGAAGTCTATAAATACTAAATAAAGCTGTGTTCGCCATTCGACCGATTGCTCTTTTATTACTCGGAGCGTATTGGCTTGATCTACACAGTTGCGGTGTGGACGGCAGCCTGCTTGCTCTTCACGTATTAATTTTTGATACTGTGTAATCTGTTATTTATTATGGTAGCAATAACCTTGTATACAGTGTTGAGCAGGGTAATGCCTCTCCAATTATCACACCCAGTCAGATCATATTTCTTTGGTATCTTTACTATTTCACCTTTTGTCCACGTATTAGGTAGCTGTTCGTTTAACCAAGCATCACATATTATTATGTTATACTTGTTGTTATAATACTTGTAATTTTATAATTCTATTTCAATCACATATGTTGTTATTTTTACAATTATATTCTCAAATATTTTGTTTTAACTTCAATCACAAATATCAAATTGAAAACGATACTTTTTCAATAAAACTTTATTTTTAAATAAATATCTGCGTACTCTAAATATAATAGGTTATGGGCGATAGCAAGCGTGATTCATCTCATGGAATCTTACAATTTCGTGGAGATAACTTTGAAAACTGGAGTTTTCGTGTACAGATGTACTTGGATTCTTTGAATCTTTTGGATGCTATAAATGATGTTCCGCCAGCTGAGCCTTCCTCAGGCGAATCTTTTATTGTAAAAGATAAGAAACTTGAAAATCCTATATGTATAAGTGTTGCCAAAACCCAAGAAAATATGGTAGCTCATCATAGCGGTGTTATTACTGGATACTCCAGTGATGTATTTGTAAATATAAAAGAAGTTTTGTATGTTCAAGGACTCCGGGATAACCTATTGTCTGTTCCAAAACTAACTGCGAATGGGTTAAGTGTCGAATTTTATGAAAAAGTAGCTGTCATCAAGAAAGATAATAATGTCATTATGAAAGCCTATAAAAATAGTAATTTATACGAGATAAAAATCCGAATTTCAAACAACAGAGAAGCAAATGCAACTACTACGGAATCCAATATATTGTGGCATTCAAGAATGGGTCATGTAAGTGATACAGGTTTACAAGAACTAGTACGTAACAAAATGGTTGATGGTATAGATAGTTTCGCTCCTGTTGGGTTGTGTGATACATGTATTAAAGGTAAGCAATGCCGTAATCCATTTAATGGAAGTCGTCCAAAATCCAATCGCGTTTTGGAAAGAATTCATACTGATGTATGTGGACCCTTTGAACACCAAACTTGGGATGGTTACAGATACTTTGTTAGTTTTATTGATGACTTCAGTCATTTCACATACATATATCTGATGAAAAAGAAATCAGAGGTATTTGAACATTTTGTTGAATATGAATCATTAGCAACAGCACTGCACAACGTACCTATATCAATGGTAACTGTAGACCAAGGTCGAGAGTACTCATCCAATAAGGCAAAAGAATATTTTAAAAGAAAGGGTATACAAATTCAAACCTCTGTTGCATTTACTCCTCAACAAAATGGAGTTGCAGAGAGATTTAATCGAACTTTAGTGGAAAAGATACGAACAATATTGCTTGCTGCAAACGCACCAAAGTTCTTGTGGGGTGAAGCTGCTTTAACAGCAACATACTTGATCAACAGATCCCCAAGTAAAGCTATTGATATTAGAAAAACTCCTTCGGAAATATGGTACAATAGAAAACCAGACCTTTCCAAATTAAAAATTTTTGGTTGTGAAGCTTTTGTATGGGTTCCACAACAAAAGAGAAAGAAATTGGATTCTAAATCAGTTAAAATGATTATGACGGGGTACATTTCAAACGGTTATAGATTATGGAATCCACAAAAGAAAATGATAGTTATAGCTAGAGATGTTCGTTTTAACGAGTCCTCATTTCCTTTTAAAGAACAAAAAGAAGAAACTCCCAAACCAGCTGTTCAAATTGTATACCAAAGAAACGAGCAAGAGGAGGAATATATTGATAATGCCAGTGTCGTTTCTGGGCAAGATAATGAAGAAGAACATATTCGTGATAATTCGAATGATAATGGTAGTGAAGTCTCTATGTTAGAAGATGAAGAACATATTAATACAAATTCGAATTTTTTAACTGATGATAATTCTGATTCTTGTGAGAACGAATATCTAGAAGAAGCTAAACCCCAACCTAGAAGAAGCGAAAGATTGAAAAATAAAATTCTAGGTTACATTACAGGTCACGCAAATACTGTAATTTCTGACTGTAGTTTTGCAGAACCACAATCTTTTAAAGATATTGGAAATAGACCTGATAAATCTAAGTGGTTGGAAGCTATTAAAGATGAGCTAGAATCAATGAAGAAAAATGAAGTGTGGAAATTAGTATCACGACCAGAACATAAAAAGATTCTTAAATCTAGGTGGGTTTTTCGCATTAAAGAAGATTCAAATGGAAATCCAGTTCGATATAAAGCGCGTCTAGTAGCAAAAGGATTTCTTCAAAAGGCAGGCGTAGATTATGAAGAAACTTATTCTCCGGTAGCAAAACTTTCTACTATTCGTATAGTATTAGCAGTAAGTGTTAAAAGGAGTTTACATTTACATCAACTTGATGTAAAAACTGCTTTTTTGTATGGAGTTTTGAAAGAAAATATTTTTATGGAAATTCCTGATGGACTTGAAGTTTCTCCAGATCTAGTATGCAAACTTAAGAAATCAATTTATGGACTGAAACAAAGTCCCCGATGTTGGTATGAAAAATTTGATAATTTTCTGATCCAGTTAGGATTTATTCGTTCCAAATATGATGCATGCCTATACACCAAATTTAATAATAACGACTTTTTATTCTTGCTATTGTATGTTGATGATGTCCTAATCGCTGGAGATAATATTAATGTCATAGAAAATCTCAAAAAGGATCTTAATTCAGCATTTGAAATGTCAGATTGTGGTCCTCTTCAATATTACTTGGGAACAAAAATTGAATACGATCGTGCAAATGGTGTTATGAAATTAAGTCAACATACAAATATTGAACGAATACTTAAAAGATTTTCCATGAATGATTGTAACCAAGCTAAAACCCCAATGGAAAAGTCTTTATGTCTTTCATACAATAGTGCAAATGAACCAACTAATAGCCCGTATCGTGAAATGTTAGGAAGTTTAATGTACCTAATGTTAAGTGTTCGTCCAGATATATGTTACCAGGTCGGCTATATGGGTAGATTTCAGAATAACCCCAGTGAAAGTCATTGGACAAGTTTAAAACGCATAGTTCGTTATATCAAAGGCACAAAGGACTTAAAACTTATTTATTCAAGAAATCTAGATAACAATGAAGTCATTGGCTTTGTAGATGCTGATTGGGCTTCAGATACTGAAGATAGAAAATCTGTTAGCGGCTATATTTTCAAAGTATTTGGTTGTCCAATATCTTGGAGCAGTAAGAAACAGACAGTGGTAGCAACGTCATCCAGCGAAGCAGAATATATTGCTCTCAGTCATGCAGTTTCAGAAGCTATTTGGATTAGAGGTATATTAATAGATCTTCATATACTTTCAGAAGACAAAGCTGTAACTATTTATGAAGATAATAGAGGATGCATTGGAATTGCAAAAAACTCTGAAAGCAAACGATCCAAGCATATTGATGTGAAATATCACTTCGTGCGTGATTACGTTTCTAAAGGAATTGTTAAATTAGAACCAATTTCAACAGAATTACAACTTGCGGATTTGTTCACCAAAGCATTGGATTCAACAAAATTTACTAAATTTCGAAAGGATCTACAACTTAGTGATTGAGAGGGGGTATTATGTTATACTTGTTGTTATAATACTTGTAATTTTATAATTCTATTTCAATCACATATGTTGTTATTTTTACAATTATATTCTCAAATATTTTGTTTTAACTTCAATCACAAATATCAAATTGAAAACGATACTTTTTCAATAAAACTTTATTTTTAAATAAATATCTGCGTACTCTAAATATAATACATATATATGGATGGATGATTTCCGCTGATATTCCTGAGTTTGCTTGGAGTAGCTCTGGGAGTATACCGTCTTCACCTGGCGCTTTGTTTCTCTTTAGTTTTTGGACAGCGCATGATATTTCCTCAATGCTAGGGGGATCTATATATATTGTATCGTTGGTTGTTGTAGACGCATCAGTATGTAAGGAGCTTTCTGTGTTATCATCGACAATGTTGTTGATGTCCTCGAAATGCTGCCTCCATCTTTGTATTTGTTCTTCTACGTTCGTGAGCAGTTGAACATTTGCATCCTTTACTGCATGGTTTCGATTCATATTTTGATTTGAGGGGCGACTTATTATCTGATGTAACTCCCTCATATTGTTCGCTCCAGCAGCTGCTTCCGCTTCACTGGCCATAGTTTCAATATATTTACTTTTATCGTTTCGGGCTGATTTCTTTACGGCTTTCGCAGCGGTGGTATATTGTGGGTAGAAGTTTGGGTTATCAATCTTCCGTTGTTTCAATTGGTTCCTTTCCATAATTAATTTCCAGGTGTTGTCTGACAGCCATTTCTTCCTCTGTTCCTTGTTTGTAGCCTATTATCTCTTCTACAATGGCCCTCAATGAGTTACATGTTTCCTCCCATGTTGTGTTAATTCCTGATATACATTCCCTTAGAACTTCCCCAATTTCATTATTCTTCTTCCTGTCTCGTAGTTTCCCTACATCAAAACGTTTGCGTATCTGTTGTGTATCCCTTTTGTACATCCTCTTTAATTTAATTATGTAAAAAACATCAGTATGTGTATGCGATTTTATATATTTTTTCACTTTTTGTTAAATTTAATAATACCTAGTATGTAAATTTATTTTAGAATGCAGTTGTTGTTTCGAAGCTCTTAACTTTCTTTGAAATTGGAAAAAAAAGTTCTAATGCGATTTTTGTCCAATAAGTTTTGACCTATACTGTATATGTATTTATATGTTGCCCCACTCGATAGATATTTTTGTATACGAAATATTCATTTTCCTACAGTATATATACATATGTGCATACATTTATGATACTTCATAGTTGAAGTCCGTATCACTATACGAGGGAAGAAAAAAAATTTTTTAATTAAATAGGAAATCAATTTAGAATTAATAAAAGTTGTTGTATTCTACAAGGTCTACTAAATTACAGTTTTCCAGAAACTTATTGGATACCTTCGGATTTTTACACCATCATACTGCCCTCGTATATCGGTATATAAACCTACTTGTTGGTACATAAATACATATGTTGAAATAATCAATTTTCTTATGCCTTCATAAACATATTACTCATATTAAAACATGATATTATAACCGGCTTTATCAGCATACATGCAAAAAAAATCACACTTATAAAAAAAACAGCAACTGGAAACACTTAACTTAAATTTAATATACACTCACTCTCACACGCAGCCACGCACAAACACACGCCCACTCACACATACAATGACATGCTGAGAATACCAACCATTACGCATTGTTGGCCCTTGGCCCACATTATAAAAACCACAAACGTTTCCGTTTGTTTTGCGTTGATACAAGTAGCAATAAGAGCCATAAATATGAAGCGGATTTTAACGAAGTGAAGTTGAAATGATGAAAGCGGTTTGGGAAGCGGGAGGATCTATTAAATATATACTCACCAACAACACTGTTCAATTTAACTTCCTGTCTGTTGTCTGCTACTGCATATATGTATTAATAAACGCACACTCTCACGCAACCAACAGGCATATTTTACTACTCTCATAATACAGTCATAAACACATATTTTAATATTAATAAAAACAACAAGAACCACAACAATAGTAATAAAAGAAACTATAAATTTCTAAAATAAATATTAAGAAGGGGTCTCAAAGTCTCATAACCTTTGATAGACTGTGTCGGCTACTGTTATATGTAGAGTAAAATGGACTAGGGAAACTTAAAAAGGAGTGTTAATAAAAATGAGCTCATACTTAAATATTATTTTATGCTTTGTTATTTAAATTGTTGTAAATACTGCCGTCATAATGAATGTCAAAGATTTATTTCTGATTCTCTGATTATGTTTTATATACTTAGTAAGAAAGGGAAGGTTGGCAAAGGGTAATAAGAGCTAAGCACGCCATACTAGGAAATAAAACAAAGTATGAAAATTGTGTAAATTAAAGTAAAACTCTAAGAAGGCAAGAGAGTTATAAATTAAGTTTAAATAAGCTAGCTCTGTGAAGGATAAACTTTAGTTGTTCATTAGTTGTTCCAGCGTTTAATATCAAAACTGATAAGCCTTTATATAAACCGGATATTTAGACTTAAGCTGCTTTGCAAAGATTTCATTACATATACATTTATTAATTTATCATTCATTTCATGAAAGAGTTATAACAAATGTCCATGTTTTACCGTAGGACTTCAGACTTTGTTGAAAATTTTCACATATACACTCTACGAAGCCATTTTTACATTTCTATTTTTAATTTTCCAATTCTGAAGAGCTCATTATTTAATACACGATTTTAGATTTTTCAAAAGTGATCAAATTCGCCAAAACATTTAAGTAAATGTATTTCTATTATGCAAAGTATTTGTCTGATTTGATTCATTGTGAAACCACATGAAAGTTATTATGTCCTCTTTAAACTATATAAATACATATGATTATTTTAATGTAAAAGTAAATTTATAATGCAAATGCAATCTGCTAATACAGTTTAAAAAAATTTCTACCGTATGATCTGTTTAGTAAACAACCTAACAAACAAATCATTCAACAAAATTTAAAAATTGTTTGTAAACAAGCCCAACACTTTTTCTTATACAAAAATTGCTTTCTGGTAACTAAATAAAAAGTTTAACCCTCTAATGCCAATTTCTAAAAAAAATCACTAATCTGATTTTAAAAACAACATTTAAAAGTTTGTGCAATCAATGATTTACCTGCCAGGTGGGAAAAACTAAATGAGTGCCTTAAGGCACCGTTGGGTCTTTGGAGATTGAAACATAGTCGGGTTTTAGTTAGTATAATTTGTCAATTTTTATTGAAAACAACTTTTCTAATTGTTCCTCGATCAAATCAGATAATTTGATACGTTTGTTCACTCGACTAGTCATTCCTTAAAATTTGATGTAAAAAATTGCAAATCAAAGCAAAGAAAACCAAACAAAATTTTGCTATATGAGGGAATAACTGAAGCAGCATAACTGGTCTGCAATTCCCAGGAGTGCCTGGAGGCACTCATCAATAAATCACGTCTCTAAAGAGTAGCTTACATTATTTTACATAAATCTTGACTCCAAAATATAAAACATAAGTATAATTTTTAAGAAAAAAAATATGATTGCAATCGGGAAACTTTAATCAACGTTTGACAACACAACATGGGAAGTCTCATATTTTTTGGTTGTTAATGAACTTAGTTTGTAAAGAAAGAGGAGATCTTTTAAGAGCTTTCAAGGCTTATTAAAATATTTAAGTACGTTTTTTATAAACTGTTACAAGAGTTTTGCATTTATTGGCATTTTTGCGATGAGTACCTTGAGGCACGATTAAGCATTATAACCCTCTAATGAAACCAGTTAAACTGTTTTCTAAAAAAAAAAATAGTAGACTTTCTGTGCCAGAATGATGTTTACTGCGCTGTTTATTAAACATTTTACATTTTGTGATGCAGTTTTAGTTTCCATACAGGTTCTTCAAAGGTCTGCTTCCTTTGAAATCTTCTTTACCACAGAGCTGTCTTGTATCTTTGGAATATGTTTGTAAATGGGCGAAGTTTCTTATAGAGGATTCGATGAGATAAACGCTTAGGCTACCTACAACTTATTGGCTAATACTAGCTAATGAGTACGAATCGACGAGATAAATGATTCGGCTCTCGGTCGGCTAACGAGTAATTATTGGTTAATACAGCTTATGGATGCAATCTGAAAAGATAAATAATTCAGCTCTCATCGGCTAACTACAACTTATTGTCTATGACTAGCTAATGAGTACCTACAATCCGACGAGATAAATTCTTCGTCTCTCGGTCGGTGAACGAGTAATTATTGGTAAATACAGCTTATGGATGCAATCCGAGGAGGTAAATTATTCAGTTCTCGGCGGCTAACTATAGCTTATTGACTATGACTAGCTAATGAGTACCTACAATAAATACTTCGGCTTTTGTTCGGCTAACTATGGATTTAACCAACGGTACTAGTGCGAAATAAGAATTCAGTATAAGTAGACCGGGACTTTAACTCTAGCCCTATTCATGGGTATCTTAAATGTCTTACATTAAAATCACATAAACTTTTTGGAATTATTAACAACAATACACTAATATATATTTGGTCAATTCACAAGGTCTCTTATCTTCGCTCTTAATATTTCGCAAAAGTTTTTATTGGTTTTCAAAAAAAAATGTCCCTAAAAAAATTACTACTTTCTATGCTATGTTTATTGTGTTATCGTAACGAACCAGCAGAGACCAAGGCCGAATGCCTAAGAGTCGGTTAAGCCGAGCTGCTGAGTCGTGATATATTACGACATTATGACAATATAAATGATAAGAGATCTTGTGAATTTACTAATTGTATTAGTAATAATTATGTTAAGCACGATACAATTTTAATATATTGGAAAATAGTAAAAATCAAAGGGTTAGAAATTGTTCAAATATGCATCAGAAAATGTTCATTTATATTAAATGCATTTTTATATTAAACTATTCCATTGCAGTTGTACAGTTTAATGAGAAAATAATAGCCATTCATATGGTTCGCAAATCAACAAAAACTTACATGGTCGAATTTTGTATAGTTAAAATACTGAATGATACAAACCGAAAACTAATAGACAAAAAAAAAAAAAGAATAATTTTTTGTATGAGAAAACTGGTGTAATTTTTTATGAAACATTTTTAAGACTAGTAGCACTTTCACATCTTAATATAGTAACAAGTAAGGCACCATCAATATGTCACAATAAAATAGTTTTCTTATAAATGGGTTATATGGAAAAATCCTCACAAAAGTTGGTAGAGTCGTTTAGATTCATATAAAACTTGTTTATTTCCAATTTCATCACGATATTAAATTTAATACCACAATTATGAATATTCAAGTCATTTTCTGAGAGGAACCATGTTGAGCTACTTGAGGCAAATGTTGCCCGATTTTCGCCATATATTACAGTATAATTTCAGAGTACTTTCAACAAATTTGTGCAAAATCAACACAAAAAACATATTTTTTTTTTCACTAGATCGATCGTCATAGAATCTTATGAGGACCCTAAATGTATGTACAAATATTTTGATGTGTGTCAAACGGCAAGCAAAAATCAATATACCCTTTTCTGATGGTGGGCAAAAAAAAATAATAGGGCAAATAATTTATCGAAAACGCATCAGAAAATTGTATCATGATTGCAATATTTAATGAAAATATTACTTTTTAGCTTATAAATAGAAAGACGTCGTACTACAATACAAGATATGAAAACTAACTTACACAGTTTATCGAATTTTGTCACATTTCAAAAATTTTCTAAATTGAAAAATGGAATTATTAAATGGCTCTATAGGATATACGTGTATCAAAAATTAACAAAATTTTAAGACCCAATATACATTTTTTTGTGATGTACAATGGAATGAAAGAATTTCTATTCAAAATCAAAATTTGTTTAATTATAAAAAACTTTAAATAGGGGCAACAAAAGTGATCTACTAAGAAGTGAGATCGAAAAATTCTTTCTGTCCCTTTGCTCGAACAGGTAGTCCATCTCGGTTTAAAATCTGCAACACTTTTGGACACCTTTTTTGTGTTCTTCCATTCTCTTTTAACAAGAGCCCAATATCTCTCCACTGGCCTTAGCTCCGGGACACATTATGAAGTCTTATTAATGGAATTAGCATTTTTTGTAAACATTCCTTGATGTAAATTTCGGTACTTATAGAGCCCGTTGTATCAAATGATTGGCTTCTTTTGCCGCAAATACATATTGCTTGCCATACCGGGAACTTTTTGGGAAATGTTGTCTGCTTTTGGGTCGTAAATTTTTATTTACATTCCCTCGAGCATCAGCCACATAAAATGTTTGACCAGGATGTTCATAAAAAATGTATGTGCCAGAACATACGTTTCGTCATCCATTATGCAGCAATAATATTTTCTTTATAAAACTTGATTTCAATTTCCGTGCTCTGTTTTTGGCCTCTAAATTTTTGGGAGATCTTTTGAAAATGCTTTCTATTTATTGGCTTTAGAACAATCATGTGAACCATTCCTTCTACCTGAACCAGGTTTTCTATCAACGGACAAGTTCTCCCGGTACTGTTTAATAACATTGGAAAGAGTTTGACGGCAGACCTTTGAATGCTTGGCCAACTTTTCGTAGGATCAAGTTGGGTTTTGTTGAAAATATTTAATAATTTTAGTACGCACTTTGTTCTGGTCACTCATTTTAATCAGATTAACAACAAATGAATATATTTGACATTAAACATAATAACTGACATGTTTTACAAAGGTAACTTGAGGAAAAAAATCAAATAATACTTAGGTTAAAAGTTTTAATGAAAAACGTGTGTTAAGAATTTTACGATCTCACTCCTCATTTGAAGAACTCTCACGTTAAGATAAACTTGCATTCGGTTTAAATAAAAAGGGGTTGGTTACATGACTTTGAGATGCAATGTAAACAAATTTAGCATAAAAATACCCTTCATGGCAGTTGGAAAAATAAGTCTCGACGACTTCAGTTCTGATAATACTTTTAGTTTTTCTCCATCACTTCGCTTTTGTGAAATAACGGTGTTCTAAATTCTCAAATTAAAAACGTCACAATATTTAAAAATTTTATTTAGTTTAAAGGATATGAGTTTTATATTTCAAACAGAAAAATATTTGTGAAAATCGATTAGAAAACGCCTGATTTGTGGCAGTTTAAAATCAGAATGCTCCCCAAGTAAAGCTAAAAACTGTTGGCTTTACTTGGGGAGCACTGAATAAGTCATTCACTTCCAATTGCTTAGCATGTTCTGAAAATCTAATTTGGTATGCTTTTTCACCAAAATAAGAAACAAGTATTGTACTGGTTCACGATCAACATAGAACATAATGGAAATTAAAATTTGTTGAAAAATTTGCGTTTTTTGAAACTTAAACGGCCGTCACTCTTCCACTAACCAACCGATTTTCAAGAAGTATCTTCTGTTTGAAATGCAAAGCTGAATAAAAGAAGCAATTTAAATATAAATTTGACAACAACATACTTAAGATCTTCTAAAATTATAACTTTAAGAAGATAATTACTTCACTACATTTGCTATTAAAAAAATCAAGAAAACTATAAGTATTTCCGAACTCTATGGATTCCAGTAAAACAGAATTGCTTTATGAAAACCCCTGCATATTTTTGTTGTATCATAGTGTAATTGAATACGTTTAGGACGCAATATTTTATTGATTTTTCAGTCAGATAAGATTTCCGTACATCATACGTATGATAAATATATAAATGGAAAATAACACTCATACGCAGCAAATAACATGTATGTATATTAGACTGTCCACTATTTGTATGGGGGAAAAAAAATGTCGGAATCTTGTTGGTCTTAACCCCACAAAATGATTCCCCTTTCCAGATATTGAGATAGCCGAAATTTGAGCTCGATTAAACGACGTTAACCCGTGCCGCTCGTTGCTCAAAGTTTGAAAAAATCAACATTTTTGGCCAAAAAGCTAACATAAGATGCTATAACTCCAGAACGGTAAATAATAGAAACACGATTAGCATCTCAAAACAAAGCTAATATTGTTCTTCAAAATTTATTTTATATACATTATTCTTGTTACTTTAAGCCAAACAGAGTTACAAAAGCTTTTGTCTCCAAAAACGTGACCTAGTCGCGGTAGGAGCATACTTCGTATATTTTGATATTATGTGAAAAATGTTGCTAGTAAGTAAATATTTTTATATTTTATTGTTATTGAATCATAATGTACATCGATTTAGTATTTCAAAAAGATATAAAACACAAAAATTGGTTGAGAAATGTAAAAGTTATTAAAAATTCCCCAGGCCATTAATGTGTCTCAGAGCACTTGATTATGATATGTGGAAAAAAAATTAACTTATTTTAAAACTATACGAATAAAACTATTTTATTACATAAAATATACCTATTTTTGCTCAAATATAAGTTTTTTCCCTTAAAATATAACGTGAATCTGTTCTCAGCTATGGTCAAAAAAAATTTTTTTTTTTAGACGACAGTTTCAAAACACCATTTTCAGTTTTTTTTAAACTTTGTTAAACAAATTTTTAAATTTTTTAAATATCACCGGGGGGTTTATGGTCAATAGATTAGGGAACAAAACAGTGAAAAAATTAGGTCAATACCTCTTATACTTCAGGTGTACCTGCGGTTTGAATTCTGCGGATTTCGCGAAAAACTCATTTTTTTGGAATATTTTAGAAAATATGTCATAATTTTTTATTGTTATACATTTTAACCAAAATATTTACAGAATATTATTTCTCAGATATTAGAAAATATGTCCCTTAAGTTATATATAAATCGGGAAATCCTAAGGCGTAAACTTTGGAGGTCAAAGGTCAAATTTCGCAATATTTGGAAATTCACATTGAAACATATGGAAATAATCTTTATTTGTCGACCATATTTACTAAAATTACAGGATTTTATGGTATATGGTCCGATATTTAGAATAACATAAAAAAAAATCAAATTAACCCTTTAAAGCATTTTTTTTTTTCTGAATATAAATTATATTCATTTTTTTATTTTTAAATTTATTAAAATTGATTTTATTAACTTTGGGGACATATTTGACCCAAATGCTTTAAAGGGTTAATTTGATTTTTTTTTTATGTTATTCTAAATATCGGACCATATACCATAAAATCCTGTAATTTTAGTAAATATGGTCGACAAATAAAGATTATTTCCATATGTTTCAATGTGAATTTCCAAATATTGCGAAATTTGACCTTTGACCTCCAAAGTTTACGCCTTAGGAATTCCCGATTTATATATAACTTCAGGGACATATTTTTTAATATCTGAGAAATAATATTCTGCAAATATTTTGGTTAAAATGTATAACAATAAAAAATTATGACATATTTTCTAAAATATTCCAAAAAAATGAGTTTTTCGCGAAATCCGCAGAATTCAAACCGCAGGTACACCTGAACTATAAGAGGTATTGACCTAATTTTTTCACTGTTTTGTTCCCTAATCTATTGACCATAAACCCCCCGGTGATATTTAAAAAATTTAAAAATTTGTTTAACAAAGTTTAAAAAAAACTGAAAATGGTGTTTTGAAACTGTCGTCTAAAAAAAAAATTTTTTTTGACCATAGCTGAGAACAGATTCACGTTGTATTTTAAGGAAAAAAACTTATATTTGAGCAAAAATAGGTATATTTTATGTAATAAAATAGTTTTATTCGTATAGTTTTAAAATAAGTTAAATTTTTTTCCACATATCATAATCAAGTGCTCTGAGACACATTAATGGCCTGGGGAATTTTTAATAACTTTTACATTTCTCAACCAATTTTTGTGTTTTATATCTTTTTGAAATACTAAATCGATGTACATTATGATTCAATAACAATAAAATATAAAAATATGTACTTACTAGCAACATTTTTCACATAATATCAAAATATACGAAGTATACTCCTACCGCGACTAGGTCACGTTTTTGGAGACAAAAGCTGTTGTAACTCTGTTTGGCTTAAAGTAACAAGAATAATGTATATGAAATAAATTTTGAAGAACAATATTAGCTTTGTTTTGAGATGCTAATCGTGTTTCTATTATTTACCGTTCTGGAGTTATAGCATCTTATGTTAGCTTTTTGGCCAAAAATGTTGATTTTTTCAAACTTTGAGCGACGAGCGGCACGGGTTAACGTCGTTTAATCGAGCTCAAATTTCGGCTATCTCAATATCTGGAAAGGGGAATCGTTTTGTGGGGTTAAGACCAACAAGATTCCAAAATCGATTTTTTGTGGACAGTCTAATGTATATGTAGATTTAAATAAAAATACATTCCTTTATTTTTATACAGAGTTAATAAAACTCAACTTCTCT
The DNA here is from genome assembly GCA_942486065.2 of Calliphora vomitoria. Taxonomy (NCBI): domain Eukaryota; kingdom Metazoa; phylum Arthropoda; class Insecta; order Diptera; family Calliphoridae; genus Calliphora; species Calliphora vomitoria. Next base: position 105,928,300 of record OW818030.2, on the reverse strand, counting down.
TCGACATTTTTAAAAATGCATTAACCTTCCATCACTTTTGCAACAGAAACCTTCCTTAGTCGCAAATGAAAATTTCACGGCCTACTTGATTTTAATAATGTTCATTACTTAATGATTTACATACACTTAGTTCTTAACCAAAAATCGTGTATACAAAATAATATTTTGTGCGTGCCAACCTCAAAATGTTTTGTTCTGGCCCAGCAAAAGGTCATTAGTGGTAATTGTGTGTGGGTATGTGTGGTATTAAATTTATCAAAATTATACACTTGCTTACCATTTCATTTTGTTATTTTCGCTCTGTTGGATAAATGAGCTTAACGTACATATTTGTTTTATTTTTTTCCACAAATTGTGGGTTTTTACTAAGAAAAATTTTCCATTTTTAAAAAAACATATCATGAGTAAATACGCTTATTAAAATCATCTTTTCTGGCGATTTCAAAGGAAATGTACAAAATATAATTGCGTAGTCTGCGGGTATGTAGAGATTAAATTCTCAATAGAGATTATTGTGTAAAAAAACACAAGAATCTTATTTATCTTATTATCCTCCATATTTATAAAAATAACAATAATATTTATGTAAAAAAAGGAATAACAAATTATTAAAAAATCCAGGTTTAAAATTTAAAATAAAATTTTACAACCTCAATAAATCTTAATACACTTTGTTAACAAAATGCCTATAAACTATTCAGACACTTGCTTACCAAATTGTATCATTCTACGATTACTCCTCCATTTTAACCGATTTGATATATGGGAACAAAGCACTGTGCTTCTTTCTCTAAGAAATATGGACTGATTACGCCGCCAGCCAAAAATCCAAACCAAACAGTGCTTTTTCGGGATACATTGGACGTTCCTGGATCTCATGTGGTTTGATATAGACAGCTTTGTTTGTTGTCGTACCCAGTCATGAAGAAATGGGCAAAGCATGCGGAACGTTGCACAGTGGTTTAGAAAAGTTTTTATTTTGGATATAATTCAATATCTCTGGAACTATTCGAGATATTTTTACGAAATTGCACACGGAGCTGAGGTATTTTTGAGTTGATTTGCGGTTGTTCAACTTCTTAGCACTAATAGGAACCAAAGCGTTGCCCCTCAAATTTGGTCTCCTCAGGTCTCATGAGGTGAAATTTAAAATATAAATAGTGCTTAAGAAGATCTAAAAATAATGCACTTACATGTGTAGGTTATCTCTATCAGTTGAAGAGATATTTAGGTTTTTTTTTAATTTTGCTCGATCTTTTTTTGTTGATGTGCGGGCCTACGGAGGGTTGAATTTTTTTTCTAAAATATCACCTATATGGGTTATAAAGTTATCTTGTCCCTATAAAAAGTTAAACGCATCCAAAGTTGGAACATCTAAAAAGGTCCGTATTTTTTAAATTTTTTCCAAAAAAGGTCCATATATTTTTTCTTTTGTAGAAACAAATTTTGCGTGTAAAGTAAATTTTGGCTCACTGAAGCCAACACAACACCTCCCAGACCTATTCAAACTTGGGCAATTTTTAAAACAAATTTTAGATTTGAGTAAAAAAAATCTAAAAATGCAAAGCACCGATCAACAAAAAAGCTTCATATCTATATAACCCTATATGCTTCTTTAATACCTGTAAAGCATTTTTACTATCACACGGTAAATACCGTCACAGTAGACACATTTCTAAAAAAACTCAGTTTTTGGAACACATTTTCCCCGGTTTAGGAATTTCGGTATTTGAAAATAAAGAATGTCAAAAATTATAATGTCATTGATTTAAGGATAAATGAGTATATATTGGTTTCAAATTCTGTTATGATATCTTTCTCCGTTAAAATTGTACATTAATTCAAGTTCTATATTTTTCTTCATGAAAAATCACCATATTTTAATTTTTTAAATTTTTTGAGTAAATGACGTCTTAAAAATTTATTAAATTATTTAATTTTACTAAAATATCAATCCTCATGTCCTTAGGTTTTCAACAGTAGCAAATACTTATTCAAAAAGCTTTTATTTACTCCTCAGAAGTTCCACAAATCTTGCCCCCGTTGAAAAATTTGCACGTTTTGTCATATATTTCATGCAACTTTATCACCAATATATGTGATATTTTAGAAAAAAAAAATCGACGCTCCGTAGGCTACATCTAAAAAAAACATAAAAAGATCGACCAAAATGTAAAAAAAAAAACCCAAAAATCTCTTCAACAGATAGAGATAACCTAAGTGTGTTATTTGTAGAACTTCTTAAGCTCTATTTACATTTTAAATTTCAGCTCATTCGGATCAAGAAGCTGAACAACTGCAAATCAACTCGAAGATACTTAAGCTCCAACCACGAGGAATTTCGTAACAATATCTCTAATATTTCTCACTGTGCGTTGTCCGAACAGAACCCCTATTTTGATAAAACAATTTTATCATCTGCACGAGCTGTTGAACGCTATATCCGTCCATGGTGATTTGGCAAACAAACTGAATAAATGAGAGCCAATTCGACAGTTGCAGCTTTTACAGTATGGTCGCTATCAAATATCAAAGTTCGAATGTCGCTACTGAAAGCCCTTTTATTATCAAAAACCCATCAATTTATTTGAATCACATCCATACAATAGTCCAATAACCGATCGCTTGTACTTCTGGTGGATAGAATAATTACTTTTTAAAGTGACAAGTCACTTTCAGACAATTGACTTCACGCTAGGTTACACGTGATGTCAGTATACTTAAACAAAAAGAAAATAAACTGTATGAGAATTATATCAACACGATTTGTATAAAATCAGTTTGCACGAATTATTCCCAAAAAACTGCAGTACGAAATAAATGTAAAGTGATTACACTCTAGATCACTTAGAGGTATATATGGATATATATGGAAACTAATTGACAAATGACCCAGAATATAGAAAGTGGAGTCACACATGTGCTCAGACATTAGTGACAATAACTATACTATCTATAAGGGGTACATTAACTACTTGCTTTACTGCTGGGATGTTAATCACTTGACTTTCATAATCTTTGCATTTTCAAACAGATTTTCACCTTAAATTCTTAAGTGAGATTAATATAATAATTTAAGCCGATTTAGACTTACATAATAAACCACATTGTTATTTTAAAGTACTTATTTGTATTCACATATAGGTACAACAAGTACCACTAACCACCAAACATCATTTTGCTACCATTGAAAGAAACATTTTATACTAATACACCAACAACCAATAAAGATAGAAAACAAACACGCACCGCAAGACAAAAGTGTTGGTTTTTTATTTGTGTTTAATGAAAAAAAAAGGATTTAAAGAGCCACGCGCGTATAACGTTAATGGACGAAACCATAAAGTCATTAATTTTAAACATATTTTAATGTTTTTGCCCCCGGATCATTAAATAAATATATATATTAAACATTTTCTTACTTTATTTTATGTCTCAGGCCATAAGAAAAAAAACCATATTTCATTAAAATTTCTAATAATAACTTTGCCTTTGTTTCGTAAAACAAAAAGAAGATTAAGATTATTGCTGATAGAAATCTTTTGTATTCATATAGCCTTTTTATAAGTGCTTATCTTTAGTAGTGAGTAAATTTTATTTTACTTTTGTTGTTTTCTTGGTTTGATTAGTACCGCAGCAGAATTGATGATGTTGCATGCAAACGAACCCAATGCAACATATATAAAATAAGGATATAATTATGAGTCAATACTAGGATAAGCCAAAGTAGGACTGGAATAATAAATGAATTCTTTGTAATACATAATAATGATGATCAAAATCTTAACAGTTTCTAAGTTAAAACTACATCGACTACATTTCCATGATGAGAGTTTATTAACTAGAAAAATCGTGTAGAATTCGACACAGTAATATCCTTCATTATTTAGCAGATTTTAAAAAGTTATTAACGAGTTAAGATATTTGAGTTTTTTATAATAAATATCGATTTTTGCTATAAAATATGAGTGATCACAGAATGAGCTTATTTTCCTTTAAATCGCAGTATTTACAAAGTTATTAATGATTTATTTGAGTTTTTTTTATAAAAATCGATTTTTGGTACGAAATATGAGAGATGACAGATTGAGCTTTTTTTCCATAAATTCGCCGTATTTACAGAGTTATTGGCGATTTATGATATTTGAGTTTCTATATATGAAATCGATGTTTGGTGATCACAGATTGAGTTTGTTTTCTTTAAAATCGCAGTTTTACAAAATTATAAACAATTTAAGATATTCGAGTTTTTTATACTAAAAATTTATTCTTGGTATAAAATATGAATGATCACTGGATGAGCTTATTTTCCTTTAAATCCCAGTATTTACAAAATTATTACCGATTTAATACATATATTTTTTTTTTATATAAGAAATCGATATTTGGTATAAAATATAAGTGATTACAGATTAAGCTTATTTTACTTAAAATCGTAGTATTTACGAATTTATTAACGATTTAATATATTTCAGTTTTTATACCCTCCACCACCATAAGTGGTGAATGAATTTGTCATTCCGTATGTAACATATTCATCTGAGACCCAACAAAGTTATATATTATTGATCTTTATGAAATTCTAAGTCGTTTGAGTTATTTCCGTCTGTCTGGCCGTCTGTCCGTCTCTGTAAAACACGCTCACGTCTAAAGTACACAAACAAACTTAGTAAACTTTCAAAAACAAAAGTGTTTGTTATTGTCTTAACCCATTAATGCCTGACCCCCGAATCCGTTGTCCGATTTTGATGAAATTTTATACAGACAGTACTTAAGACGTTTATATTGCCGTGAATATTTTTAATTTTTTTTATCTGCCATACCTGAGCCTTCTAAAATCTGTGTTTTTTTTAATTAGCTACTTAGAAAAAGGAAGCTCTTAACGCATTTTTTTCGATGTTTTGATGATTACGTTGTAGATTTATTAATAAGTAGCTACAGGCGCGGGTCCAGAAGGGGAAGTATGAATTACCACCCCCGCCCCGCAAAACAGAAAATTTTTCATATAAAAAAGGAAAAAAAAGAAAAATGTAGCACAAATTTAAAATTCAAAGCGCCTGCTTAGCTTTCATATAGAAAAGTTGAAAAGTTGTTAACCATTGACCATCAATAGATCTACATAATTCTGACTTGATAAAAAATCATGTGACATTTTTTGATAGAGAAAAAGAAATTCAATAATAAGTCGGTAAAAATTTACAAAGTTCTAAAATTTATCGAAAATTCTTCAACATCTTAAAGTTTTAACAGTTTTTGGCTAACAATTATAAATAAATGAGGAAAATAATGACGCAAACCACATATATTTCCCATCAGATAAGGTTGATACTTTTAGAAAATATTTATAATGTCTGATGAAATTCACTTAACTAATGAAAAAACTGTAAGTCTGAAATTGAGTGTATTTATAAAATCTAAAGTTGTATCTTGACCATTCACAATAATGGAAATATTGGTCTCCATAATATAGAACCATATTTTGGTTAATGTGGAGAAAGTCTACAAAATGTATTAGTATAGTTTTCAGAAATAAATAACAAATTGAGTATGTATGGAAAAATAATGATAAGAAATATAACATAAACGTACACAAACAAACGAAAGAAAAGTTTTAACACTCCCCAGCAGATCAGCATGGACTAATTACACCCGTAAAATACAGTTAATTATATGTAGGCTCATTCGTTCCGAATGTACTCGTTGTAATGAAGAGTGGAGAGAGTCGTTACTTAAACATTTCATAATCTAGAGATGGAGATATTTGAAACTTGTTTTTTTGTATTGTGCTTCAGAAAGTAGTTATCTAGCCTGTCATAATAAATCAAATGCAGAGTAAATTTTCAATTTGTAATCGACCGTCTCCAAAGAGTCAATTCACTTCCTCCTAGGACAAGCCTATGTTAAATAACTAGTCACCTAACTAATACTGTGGCTAGTGGTAACCCGAAAGTAGGTGAGATTTCTTGTTCCGGACTGCCACCTCGAACTGTGGGGTCTAAAAACCCCTACACAAACATATCTACCATTTCTTTTAACATAAAATAATTGTGATATTCACCATCAGTATAAAAGAACTGGAGCCAAATTCTCGCACTCGTAATAGAAATAAATTTCGAACGCTTATTAGCGTTCGAGTAAAAACTCGTTCGTTATCGAGCAAGAATAAGAGAATCCCAAAAATAAAAAATAAAAAACTGATAGAGGACGTCCAAGGCTACAAGACACAAGGAGGGCATTGGGGACTTCCACTCCTCCCGTTTTCTAGAGCCACTTATTTTCGAATTTTGTGATTTTGTAAAATTGCTCAACTTTGGCCCACTAGTTCCCCACCAAGGCTTGACTTAATATTACCGAAAAAATTATTTTAGGTAGTTCGATTCTCACTTTATTTATTCAAAAGAAGATTTTTAATACCGCTCTCCCAGAATTTTCTAGAATTTTTCTAAAATTGCTCTATTTTTGGGTATTTTTCTACCCATTCGGCGTTAATGGGTTAATTATAGTAATTATTGATCTTATGAAATTCTAAGTCGATTGAGCTATGTCCGTCTGTCTGTTCGTCTATCCGTCGTCCGTCTCTGTAAAACACGCTCACGTCCAAAATACACAAACAAACTTAGTAAACTTTCAAAAAAAGGTGTTTATTATTGTCTTAAGCAGTTTGGTATTGAAAACCAGCTTAATCGGTTCAGTAGGCCCAAAGTTATGAATCAAAATGTGAGACAACCTAAAAAAAATTTATCATTATAACTTATAAAATGTTACACACGTTATTTTTACGATAAAGGGATTAACTCTGTTGAAAATTAAAATAATCAGTCCATGATTTCTCTTAGCACCCATACAAATTTTTCCCGATATATAAATGCCTACAGAATTGCATTATCCATAGAACATTCAGCAAAAATAAATTTTGTGCTAAAAGAGATCACAAGACTAAATTTTTCGTGGATCGGCCCATATTTGAGCATAGCTCCCATATAAAGTTCATTTCCAAAAATTACTTAAACACGCATAAATTTCTTATAAATATCGCTATTGAGTTGAAATTAGACACAAATAATTGCAATGTATACAAAAGTCGCTGTGCCGAATTCTATGAAGATCGGTTCATAATTGTTTATAGCTCTCATATAAGGACCAATTCTGAAAAACACAAAGTTTATGAAGATTGGCCTTTGAAATCACGTTACAATTTTATATGGCGATAGGCCCATAACAGCTCCCATATATTGAAACATAATAATACAAAAATTATGCTACTGAATTTTGCGATAATAACTATAATACCCATTGAACTTTCGCAAATATGAAATTCAATTAAGTCATGTTACAATATTTTATGACAATCAAATAATAATAGGTCATAACTATCATAGAAGTCCCACACCCCTAAAATACATTAACTATATGCGTTAATGTATTTATAAACATTAATATCGATAAAAAATGCAAAAGAAATGAATATATTAATAATAATTAATATCTATATGAATAAAAATGGATGTTTGTATGTATGTTCCGAATGAGCTTAAAAACAGTTAGACCGATAAAATGTTCACGGAATCTTCAGAAAAGCCTCGCAAGTAATACTGTAAAGTCAGATATTTGATTGTCGGTTTGTGGACGGAATGGCGTGGCTAAATCAATTTTTATACTTTACCACTAATGAAATTCAAATGATGTCGGATTCATGCTCACCTTTAAAGTTCAAGGGCAAATGTACCACAGAATTGGATCATTGCTAACGCTTCCCCGCATTTGCTGCAGTACTCTTCTGCGTAAACATTCTCAAAACAATTGTTGGACATCGGAAATGGAAAAATACCAATTGATCCCGCCACAAATTAGATTCCGTTCCAGAACTTCTGCCAAATGCAAACGAGGAGATGTGTGTAAAAATCAAATTTTTACATCATACTGCTAATGCCATATATATGTATGTATGTATGTTTTGTCTACATAAAATTTTTTTTTTTTTCCAATTGGAGAAAAAAATACTTTTTTGAAAATAATTCTAAAAATTTTAATTCACAGTGGTGTACTCTGACGTGAATGATTTGGTGTAAGCGAAGAAAGGAATACAACACATGTCCAGTACTATTAAAGTTTTTTTTTTATATTATCAATCGATGATAAACAATTTTGCATATTAGGTGCATGATAAGAAATTTTCGTAATGGTTTTATTCAAATAAAATTTATTTTCGAAAGAGCATCTACGTCTAGGGCCGCAGAAATGGGAAGATAACAAGAATAACGGCTTCAGCAATTGCGTCGCATTGCATCTTCATCGAGTGCTGCAGAGACAACTCAACAGCATATCGAAAGACTAGAAGCCAATATGATGACACCAGTAATCAAAAGGACCTACTGATTGGCGTAATGAACAAACATTGCTTGTATTGCAGCGTTTTGAAGTTCCCTAGGTAACCCCCGGGAATGTGCTGTTCGAACGGTAAAGTGCAACTTATGCTTTTAAATGACGTCGGATTCATGCCCAACTTTAAAATTCAAGGCCAAATGTACCACAGAATTGGATCATTGCTCCCACTTCCCAATGACGATGCGAAGTTCTTTCAAATTTATTTCACTGGAAATGAAGCTACATAAGTCGAATGCTATCAATGAACACGCGTGTGCATTTGCTGCAATACCCTTCTGCCAAAACATTCTCAAAACAATTGTTGGACATCGGAGATGCAAAAATTCCAATTGATCCCACCACAAATGAGATTTCGTTCCAGACGAAGTATGCTGTTGTCGACAAAGTATTCCCAAGTCTTACAACCAACTACAAAAATACGGATTGTCTGTGGAACATGCAATTTTGGCACCAACAAATGTTAACAAGCTCAATAAGCAAATACAATTGAAACTGCCTGGCGAAACAATAAAATACAAATCGATTGATAAATCGAATGAACGAAGAACAAGCTGTCGATAATCCTACTGAATTTTTGAATTCATTGGAACCTGCCGGACTGCCACCACATGTATTAACATCGCAGGTTGGATCACCGACTTTGTCGGACACTGTATATTAAAATCAAGATCGAGATGCAATATAAAACAGATGTTTTCTAAGTGGACCGGGTTCAGCTAGTATAATATATAAGGCCCATTTCCGGAAAATTCATTAGTCGCGAATATATATTAAAATTTTGTGATATTTTGTCTAAATATATTTGTATACCCTTTTCTAAACTCTTTTTCTTCACTTGTGGTGAATAAGAATTATGTCAAACTTTATAACAGAAATAAATTACAAACTCTGTTGAAAATGGTAAGAATCTGTAGTTATAGCTTCTTCTGCGTAAACTAGTCTTGATATTAGAGTGTTTGAGCCAATCTACAGTTTTCATCATATTTAGGTGGAGGAAATTTAAGATTCGGCACTGCCGAATATAATACTCTTTCTTGTTTATACTAAAATTCGATTATTATCATAAAATATGAGTGATCTCTGATTGAACTTATTTTCCTTAAAATCGCAGTATTTACGAATTAATTAACTATTTATGATATTTTAGTTTTGTATACTACATTGATGGATTGAATTACACAGATTGAATTAGATGGATTGAATTATTATCTTAAAATTTTATCAAAATTGGATTGATAAATTTTTTTTCCCTGTATTCATTATTCCAGTTTGAGGTAATAAAAAAATATTTTTAAGTCTATGTCAGTTTATAGAGAAACATTATTTTATAAAAAAAACTACCTAAAATAAATAAAATTTTTACGAATTTCCAAAAAGTTACAAACTTATATTTTAAATTTTTTATTAAGTAAAGATCTGAAATTTATTTCTATGTTTATTTGAACAAAAAAGTACCAAAATACAGTTTTTACCCGTCATAAAAGGTTCAAATTTCAAAAAAGTACCACACCGGTCTGTTTAAGTTAGTAGATAAAGATGCATTTTAAAGTTTGTTTTTAAATATAGTGGGTTAGAAGCTTAAAGGAAATCAGGGGGTAAAATCCTTCGAATTTTCAAACTATTCATTGAATTTTCGAATTAAATTCTGAGAAATAAATGGCCAAGCATACATGAAACTGACTTATAAAAATACTCTTCATATTATCCTAATTGAAGATTTATGTACTGATTAACCTGATCTCTACCCCTTCCATTTTAAGACATTCTCCAGACTAACAAGTGATTGTGTGTCCACATTTACTTAAATATATCCATACAAACATATAAAATATACTCATGCATACGTACATATAGTTAAACAATAATAAAAATGACTTTACTTTAAGTAAAGTAAAGTTTAGTGACGCCATTGACATTGTCATTTATCTAACGTTGTCTTCATACATTGTATATCACAACCACCAAGACTAATTAAACTATATTGGAAAAGCAAATGTGACAGTCGAGACTTGTTCTCCAAATAAAACTTAAACAATGTGCATTTGCCAAAGAGTGTCTGGGTATTTGGAAGTGTACGATGGGTGATGGGTCCAGTGTCTATCTACACGTGTACGTGACAAACCATTTAAAGTGAAATAAATCTCCTTATTGTGTGTACGTGTATATTTGTGCATATGAGAGTGTTGGTATGATTTTATACGTATAAAACTGATAAATACAGAGTCCTTATTTGGTTGTTATCCTTAATCTCTAATTCATTTTTTCATATAAAGAGTGTGCGGGAGAGAAATGTGACAATAAACAATCTGGAAGGGAAATAATTTTAAAGATTTTTGCATTTGATGAATATATATATGTTATAAAAATAACTGTCAATAACTAGCAAATGTAATCTTAATATTCATGTTAATGTATATATTCACAGAAAAAAATAAAAATGAGTTTCAATTACGAAATTGATTATATTAATTAAAAAAATATTTGATTTTGCTCCAATCATCAAAATGATTCTATTAATTTGAAAATAAATATTTTAATTGAAAAAAAATTCAATTAAAACAGTATTAAATATAGTAATTGAATTCCTTTACAAATTTCAATTAAATTTTTAATTGAATCAATTAAGTATGCAATTGAAATTTTGCACTAAATTCAATAAAATATTAATTAAAACAATTGTGCAATTAATTGGCAATTTTTAAATTTTATTTAGTTTTTATTTGATTTATTTTACATACATATACATTTAAAAGATCAAAATTAATTTACGTGTAATGTATGTAATGTATGTAATGTATGTAATGTATGTAATGTATGTAATGTATGTAATGTATGTAATGTATGTAATGTATGTAATGTATGTAATGTATGTAATGTATGTAATGTATGTAATGTATGTAATGTATGTAATGTATGTAATGTATGTAATGTATGTAATGTATGTAATGTATGTAATGTATGTAATGTATGTAATGTATGTAATGTATGTAATGTATGTAATGTATGTAATGTATGTAATGTATGTAATGTATGTAATGTATGTAATGTATGTAATGTATGTAATGTATGTAATGTATGTAATGTATGTAATGTATGTAATGTATGTAATGTATGTAATGTATGTAATGTATGTAATGTATGTAATGTATGTAATGTATGTAATGTATGTAATGTATGTAATGTATGTAATGTATGTAATGTATGTAATGTATGTAATGTATGTAATGTATGTAATGTATGTAATGTATGTAATGTATGTAATGTATGTAATGTATGTAATGTATGTAATGTATGTAATGTATGTAATGTATGTAATGTATGTAATGTATGTAATGTATGTAATGTATGTAATGTATGTAATGTATGTAATGTATGTAATGTATGTAATGTATGTAATGTATGTAATGTATGTAATGTATGTAATGTATGTAATGTATGTAATGTATGTAATGTATGTAATGTATGTAATGTATGTAATGTATGTAATGTATGTAATGTATGTAATGTATGTAATGTATGTAATGTATGTAATGTATGTAATGTATGTAATGTATGTAATGTATGTAATGTATGTAATGTATGTAATGTATGTAATGTATGTAATGTATGTAATGTATGTAATGTATGTAATGTATGTAATGTATGTAATGTATGTAATGTATGTAATGTATGTAATGTATGTAATGTATGTAATGTATGTAATGTATGTAATGTATGTAATGTATGTAATGTATGTAATGTATGTAATGTATGTAATGTATGTAATGTATGTAATGTATGTAATGTATGTAATGTATGTAATGTATGTAATGTATGTAATGTATGTAATGTATGTAATGTATGTAATGTATGTAATGTATGTAATGTATGTAATGTATGTAATGTATGTAATGTATGTAATGTATGTAATGTATGTAATGTATGTAATGTATGTAATGTATGTAATGTATGTAATGTATGACTCGTCTAATATAAATACATATGTAATTTAAATTTAACTATAAACTAAAAATAAACATGGCGTCATCTCGGTGGCTGCCTTCAACGAACGTTACATTTTGACCTATGGGTGACACATAAACAAAGAAATTCATCATTGGATTGAACAGATTTTCTCATCTGGACAAGTACTTACCCGGAAATGGAAGTATTATCCCTAAGACCCCTTGGAATGTATCTATATACTAAACGTAAATGTGGCGTCATCTCTATGGCAGCCTTCGACGAATGATGCATTTTGACCTAGCGATGATAGAAAAACAACATCGACAGTTGGATTGAACATATTTTCTCATCTGAATAAGTACTTACCCAGAATCGAAAGTATTATCCCTAAGATCACTCGGAATAATAAGTCAGGAATATCGGGAGCAACAAACATGAACTTTGGGGAATCTGCAATAGCGTCGAAACATTTACAACATTAGGTACCATATTTAATTCTATGTACTTACCTGCCAACTAATATAATACAAGGAATGGCGAATCCTTACGCTTATTAGTGATGAATGTCTCTTAATATTTGGACAATTGATGCCAATTGAAAAGACAATATTAATTTTTTTCACAAAAAATTTTTATATTTTTAGTTTCTTTTTTTCAAAATGTCAGATTTATTTTTGTTTTCCAAAAACGTTTGAAATCAATTAAAAGAACTATTAAGTGAATTAAAAATAGTATTAAATTTTCAAATAGAAAGTATTATTCAATTAATTGAAAAAATTTTATTAATAATTTTTTCTGTGATTTATTTTAGAGGTACGTTTTTCAATTTTGTTTATAAATTCAGGACTTAGCGGTTTCGTTTTATAAAATATCTGTGTGTTAAGAATTAACAATTTTCGTCAGTATATTTTTTGATATCTTATCCGTGCACATACTTTACATACACTCATAAGTGAAGACCAAAGGATATTTACATTTATTAGCATTACATATACATACCTACAGCTCATATAATATTAACCCTCTTTTGTGTCTGAAGTACTAATTGAAACATGTCTAACATCTTATTACATACTAGCTTGACCCGGTGCGCTTCGCTACCCCTGTCGTAGTCTATGTTGGAAATTTCAATAAAATCGTTTCGGCCGTTTAGTATTTATTGTTTAAGAACTAATGGTACCAATTTTACGGGCTTTCCCCCTGTTTACCCCTTTCTGGTCCAAGTATTGAAAAAAGTTATAGCCTATTGACGCTTCCAAGTAAGGATCTATCTACGTTCCAAATTTCAATAAAATCGATTCAGCCGTTTAGGCGTGATGCTCAAACAAACAAACAAATAAACAAACTTACAAAGACATTTATATATTTATATAGATATAGATATAGATTTTTAATTAACCTTGATTACAAAATCTGAATCAATGTTTAGAAGAGTAATGATTAATATATGTATGTTCAGAAACAATAGTCTATACTTTAGTTTTATATAAAGAGAATGAAACCAATAAGATATTTTTAAAATTCTTCATCTGAGATACCAACAATCTAAATCTAGAGGGTATTGAAGGAGAATGTTACAGGGAGTGAAAATGTTTGTGAAAAGTTAGGTACGAGGTCAAGTCAATAAAAAAATCCTGTTTTTGGATAACAACTAATTCGATTTTTTAACATGGTCTCCTTTGAGCTTTTTGCCCAACGTTACTCTAATTTTTGTATCCCTTCCAAAAAATAAGATTTGTCGAGGTCATCATAATAGGTATTTTTATGAGATCATTTCACCTCTTTCCTTGGGGATTTCACCTGATGAAACCTCTTTCTGGCGAGCTATTTCTTCGTAGCCTAATTCGTGGATTTTTTCAATGGAAACTTAATATGTGTGCACCCGATTGTCAGCAAAAGCGGCAGCAATTTTGTGAAAGCTTTCTCATACACAAATTATCATTCAAAACTGAAACCACTGAGCCATGTGAGATGTTTCCACAAGACCTTGCACTTTCAACCTTTGATTGGCGAACATATCGTGAATTTTTCCATTGTTTCTGGTGTAGAGTATTTATCAAGCTTAGCCTTGGTTTGAGTGATGATTTTGTCCTCAAAAAATAATGCAGACGAAATTCACTTTTTTCCATTTTCTCCTCAAGTTACGCGGAACAAATTCTGATAGGAGTCAACTGACAAATTACTGTTGACAGTAGCAGTGTTGGTCTTTCTGTTAAGAGACGGAAAATTCAAAAAGTTACGGACTTATTAGGCCTATTGGCGCATATAGCATATTTCATTCTGAGTAGAAAATCTAAATGATTTTGTTTCGGCTCAGAGAGTTTGAACATATCTTCCAGTTTATCCAGCCTCTTCCCTCTTCACCCGGCTTTCAGCTAAACAGTTGGAGGTCTATCTGATAAAAGCTGCTCGAAAGACCAAATGTTTGGCGGAAAGCTGGCTGAAGAGGGAAGAGGCTGTATAAACCGGAAACGATGTTCAAACTCTCTGAGCCGAAAAAAAATATTAATAATTTAACAAAAAATGATACGAAAAGGAATGAATTAAACAAAAAGATTAGGAATTTTCGAATTATTTATTAAATTATTTGGATGATGGATTCTTACCAATAAGGAGAAGTAGGAAATAACACTTGAAAGTTAGATTTTTATTTAGCCGAAAAAGAAGTATTTACGACGTTTAATTTAGAACTTAATGACAAGTGGAAGTATAAACTGCAACACATAGCATTATGCATTAATACATATTGAGGAAAAATGGGAATTGCAGAGAAATGTGAAAAAACGATAAGTACTGTTTTTGGCGTAAACACCTATCATACAATAAAAAATTGTATTTATTTGTTACACTAATTTTATGAATTATTTTGTTCTGTAACTAAAGTAAACATAACAAAAAGTCTACAATATCTATGGGTTAATTTATTTGAAAATTTGTTATTTCAATTAGTTTATGGAGTTCATGATAAGGTCTTGCATGAAAGCGCACAATTAGCAATGACTAAACAATAAAAGTATTGCAAATTGACACTGTTTAATTGAAAAGATAAACACAAATTATAATAACTTGCATGGCAGGCAAACAAATTTACCGATTAAAAACTAATATAAAATTATTATTTCTGATTAGTTATTGGCAGCAATCCGTAGCTAAAAAGATAAACAATTATTTACAAAGAACTAACATTTGTGAACTCATATTAATTGGTTTAATTGAACCAAACAATTTAAACGTATTGCAGCAAAATGTTTTTAAATTGTTGAAAACAAAATTAAAACTTTCCTTTGAAATGACAGCACATTTCCATTAACCGGAGTTGTGTTAGCTAATTAACACATTGAAATTTATCGCTAACATACAACCAATTATAAGAAATTTTGCTTTAACAGACATTTTTACCATTTTTCCAGCATTTCAATTTAGATTTTAGTTCATATATATGAATAAACCACATTACAATATCGTTTGTGTGCGAATGTCTAACACCAGGCTTTCTTAGAAATATCATTGAAATTGTAAAACACAAATGAAAATGTGTTTTAATTATACCGACAATAGTTCGAGTACAAGTACCACAAAAATATGTTTATCTCCGTGTTTTTATGCAGATTGGTTAGTACATTTTTCCATTGCTGTCATACTTACATATACACACACTTGTGCATAAAAAGCTCTTTGTCTATCATGTACAGAAAACTGAAATGAAAAAATTACATACAAACCTACATGGTGGACTACAAACGTACATGGAGACGTATAAAAGAAGCTCCTCCAACAATGAAAATCAAATCAGCTGAAATGCACTAACATTTGGCAATTGAATATGGGAAAAATAATACGAACAAAGTAATATTCAAACATTAACACTTCCCTTCAATTGAATAGGAATTTTACAATATACGGAAATAAAATTAAAAGTACTTAGAAACCAACTTATTAACTGATCTATACCGATATAGTATTATTGATTGTTTACATACTTTAAAAATTCCTTATTCAAATTTCATTGGGGTATAAAATCATTTGCCTCCACTTTGCTAACGATGTTTTTGAATCTAATATCAAATCTACATATAAAATCACAGCAAGACAAATCAAGAACACTTTTTACAATGCAATTTTTACATACATATGTATCTATACATATGTACATATACCACTTCATATGTATGTACATATGAGCACATGGTTCCCACCATTTCTTGGTGACTGTTCTGAACTAGTGACTTTACCTATCACTTTTTAACACATGTATATCTTATACTTATATTACAATGAGACTGTCTGATAGCAGGTTCAAAGTTGTTAGTCAATACATTGGATTCACATACCGGTTACATAGAGTTAACCTAGAGTGTAGTCACTTTAAACGTTTATTTTGTACTGCACTTTAGAAAATAGTCATTTTACCCAGAAGTAATATATTGGAAAGTTGTTGTAGAAGATTTGCTTACAAGCAATTGGTTATTGGACTGTCTATGAGATGTGTTAAAATAACCACACGCAGAAAAAAAATATAGTTGTGCATGTTAACTGTAACCATTTCAATATTTGTGCAAGTTTACTGTAACAATTTCAACATTTTTTAACAATATTATAGTCACAGTAACTATTTATATGATTGTGGTAACAATAATATGGTTAATTTACGATTGACATGATTTTATCAACCATTGTTACAGTAAACATGTATATGTTTGTGACACGGAAATTGAAGTCAAATTGTATACAAAAAATATACCTGCCGCATAATGGATGACGAAATGTACGTATGGAACATTCTGGGCATTCGCAGCTTCTGGGTCAATTTTTTTATGTTACAGATGCTCGAGGGAATGTTGAAGAAAAGCTTAGGACCCAAAAGCAGACAAAATTTCCCAAAATGTTCTTGGTATGGCAAGCAATATGCACTTGCGGCAAAAAGCCAAACATTTGTTACAAAGGGCTCTATAAATACTGAAATTTACATCAAGGAAAGTTTACAAAAAAGGATGTTTCCTTTCATAAGACTTCTTAATGTGTCCACTTATTTTTGGGCTGATTTGGCATCTGTCACTATGGTAAGAGAGGTTTAAGTGGTACAAGGCCAATAAACAAACTGCCTGGAGATGAGTCCAGTGGATAGATATTAGGCTCTTGTTAAAGGAGAATTGAAGAGCACAAAAAAGGTGTCCAAAAGTGTGGTAGATTTTAAACGGAGATGGACAACCTGTTCGAACAAAGTGACATAAGGCACTATAAAAACCATAATGGAAGGGTTTTCGAAAAAGGTTCAAAATTTCATCATTAGTGATTAGAACAATAAAAATAATTTTAACATATATGCATGTTAAAAATTGTTCGATCTCAGTCCTTACTTTCTAAATTGCAGTACAAAATAAACGTTTAAAGTAACTACACTCTAGGTTACTTAGAGACACTAAAGTGACAATTGACTTCAAGCTAGGCTACATGGGATGTCAAAATACTTAAGCAAAAAAGAAAATTAACTGTATAAGAATTATTTTTATTAAACAATTTGTAAGAATTACACAAAAAAATGCAGTACGCAATAAACACTTAAAGTGACTACACTCTAGATTACTTAGAGACACTTCAATGACAATTGTTTTCACGCTAGATACATGGGATCTATAAAGTAACCAATTGACTGCACTACAAAGAGCACATATCTTTCAAATGACCCAAAATATAAAAATTAGAGTCAGCCAAGTGATCAAATTTTAGTGACAACTACTCTTTATAAGGGATGTATTGACTACTTGCTGAACTGCTGGGTTGTGTTTGCATATGTATGTCTGTATGTTTGAGTGCCTGACTACATAGTATAACTACTCGATAGTATGATTTTAGCCCATGTATGCAGACATTTATGGAATATGTATCTAAAAAGTATGTTTTTAAATCGATTTCACTGATGATTGGAGTCGAACAAAATTTCTATTTAAAATGTAATTCAAGCAAGTTTTTCAAAATATATGCTGGTTAAAAAATTTTAAAGTTTCTTAAATGTTTAGATTTCCTACAATGTTAACATTATTTATGGACTAAATTTTACCTTTTCTTATGATACCGTTTGTCCATGAAATTATGAAATCCCAATACTCTGAAAAGAAAACATAACATTACAAATCATATTTGTCATCTCATTCATACCATATTTGCAACAAGATACGATAATTTTGTTTCAAATATTTTAAGGTTTTAAATACTGCATACATGTTAATTCACCATCAAACTGAAAAACATTCCCGTGATTTTTAATTTAAATTATTTTCAGTTAGAAATTTACTGCAAAAGTTTGTGGTTTATTTATTTATTTATTTTATTGGAAGCAAAATATTTGGTAATGTATATCGATTTTGCTATCAAAAATTTCTCTGGTTTATTGGGTTGTTAATTTTAAAGTTCAGAGGATCATAACTTTTCTAAATAATTTAAATAAAACATCTTAGGTTAGGTTAGGTATCCAGGCAGCCGCGAAATGAAGAAAGAAGAGCAGCTTACGTGGGTCCAGGCAGTAAGTCCCTTTGTGTTAACTGAAAGTAGAAAGACAGAAAAAGAGGGACAGAATAAATATGAAAAAAGAGATCGAGGTACTATTCCTTATAAAGGCACTAATGCACTCTTGCCTCAAATGCGAGAGGAACGATGTCCCAGAAATATTAAGCGTAGATCTCCTAATGCCAGACAGTGACAAGGAAGATGAAAAATTGTCTCATCCTCCACCTCGTTTTTACAACTTCTGCAGAAGTCGTTGTAGGGCAAGCCAAGTCTCCTCGCGTAGTTGCCAAGAAGATATGTTGTTCGTCCGCGATTCAGTCGGGGCCATATCGTTCTAGTTATAGTATATGTGGGTTCGCAACCATATCTTGTCTGAGCGAGCTCATAGTAGAAGTTACTAATGTGAAGCTTGCATTTGGATGACGTAATCTCACATAGGAAGTCTATGTCTCCGTCAGGAATTATGGTCCTTGTCCACGTCCCCACTTGAGCACGACTGTTAAATGTCTCGCCATCTTGTTTAAGCATGCCCGGCATTCCTGGACCAAATTAGATGTTGTATGTTAATTTATTGCGTTCTGACTGTCAGTATATATACAAATATGCCTGTCTGATATCTTGTTATAACTGAGCCAGTTAGCCGCCCTTTTTATAGCAGATATTTCAGCTTGAATAATGCTACATTCATTTGGAAGTCTAAAAGACAACCTAGTTTCAAATTCCTGAATATAGACACCTACGCCAACTCGATCTCCCTTCCTATAACCGTCCGTATAGACTGAGAGACCCATGGCGTCATGTAATGGTCCGTCCATTGCTTCCGTGTTATGCAAAATTGAGAAACCAAAATTCCTCACCATTAAGGGCCTAGAAATGCAGTAATCGATATTATTCGGAAGATTCCGAATGCTACCTATTATACTGGCATGACCGTATGGATCATGTTTCCACGCCTCAATCACGTGTAGTCTAAAGGCCGAGGAGAATGCCATTTTTCTGGCCTTAGATCCACAGGGATCCAGTTTAATATAGTAAAGAGCGACTTTGTTCCGGTCGTTCTTAGAGCTCCTGTTATCAGGATTGACATTCTTCTTAAAACCGTGTACTTCCTTGTGAGCAGTACAAGATCGATTTTGCTAGGGTTGACATTCAATCCACTGTCTGTACTCTACCGTGTTAGTACACTGAGTGCATATTCCAGGCGTTGTGATATCATGCTCAAGTGGATCCCAGAGACTGCCACTGCGACGTCATCCGCGTGAGCAACATTTTTATAATCCATGAAATCCAATTTCCTGAGCAGACAATTTATGTGCCAGATTCCACAGAAGTGGAGATAGGACACCTTCTTGAGGCGTACCACTAGTGGCCACTCTCGTATTTGAAATGCCTATAACTCGGAAATTATAAGACACAAATAGCACATTTTTTCAAGGACTAGACGAGCGCTTTCCATAAATATACAAACCTTTGAAATCGGAAGGGAAACAAAAAAATGGCACGTGTTTAAAATTTTACATGTCGAAGGTACCCTACTTTAAGCCGCACCTGGAGCTTTTTTATGATCTATTTTAATAACTTAAACTCAAATACTCCTTGGCTACGCATACATCAAACTTTCCCGATCGGACCAGCCGTTTAGAAATGCCATATTTATTTCCAAAAAATTTTGATTTTGCCCCACTGTGGGACGTTGAATACTTCTTAGTCCACTATCCTGCATTGCCAACGAAACAGGTCCTCTTCATATAAAGTTCTGGACTTTGAAATTAGTCACACGCAGAAAAAAAATATAGTTGTGCATGTTTACTGTAACCATTTCAACATTTTTAACAATATATGACTGTGGTAATAATAATATGGTTAATTTACAATTCACATGATTGTGTCAACCATATATATGGTTACAGTAAACATGTATATGTAGGGTTTTTTAATGAAAACGCCTTTTTTAAAATAATTTTAATTAATTATATTTTTATTTAATAAATTCGGGCTTACGTGCTAGACTTAAATTTAATGTTTAATGTTAATTGTTCAAACTCCAAACTTCAACTGTCCCGTGTGTGTTGTTGCGTTTGTCGATCAAGTTATTACTCGTCAGTCTCGGTACTCGCTCCCTCTCAATCGTCAGTTAAGAACAACAGTGTTGTAATCTTAGTAAGTGTTGCCACTTCTTGTCGTTCGTCCGTTACTACCCGTCCCCACATTCGGCCGTCCTGCAAGGTCATTCGCCCCGAATGACGAGTTCCATCGCTTCATAAATTCAGCCACTGTGTTAGTTTTGTTAGGACCTTCGCCATTACCGACCTTCTCAACTTCATAGCGATCATGATTGAGTTGTTTCAAAATCTTGTAAGGTCCAAAATATTTTGGCTTTAATTTCAGGCCTGCTCCGAATTGTGTGCGTTTTATTGCCACAAGTTCATTTACCTTATACACAGGTGCCTCGATTCTATTCTTATTAAAATTTCGTCTATTTTCTGATTGAATCTTGACTATATTTTCCTTAGCAATACTGCGTATTTCGTCCCTTTCATCATTCAATTCCTGAACGGCAAAGTCTTCGATTAGTTTCCTAATATCCTCGTGGGTCGCAACATTCATCTCTAAACCTGTTAGTATCTTAAAAGGTGAATATTTGGTACTACGTGGTGGGGTATTATTGATGCACTGTTGTACTCTATCTACATGTTTATACCATTGTTGAGGATCACCCACACATAACTTTGATAACATCGAAATCACGATCTTATTAATTCGCTCAACTTGGCCGTTGCCTCTGGGAACGCCGGTTGCAATCAATAAGTGCTGTATATTCTCCTTCTCGCAATACTCTTTAAATAAGTTAGACGTAAAAGCAGTTCCTCTGTCGGAAATTATCCTTTCTGGGTTACCAAAAATTGTTGATTGTTTCCTCAGTCTATCAATAATTTCTTCCGATCCCGTACTTCTTGTTGGATATAACCACACAAATTTTGAAAATGCATCTACAACAACAAGAATATGATTGTATCGCTTTCGTGTTAACTCCATAGGTCCAACGTGATCTATATGGTAAGTTTCTAAGGGTCTGTCCGATTTATCGATCGGGCTTAAAAGTCCTTCTCCCTTACCAGCTTTTCCCTCGTTAATGATACACTCCATACAGTTCCTTACTACATTATTTACCTTGGGTGTCATATTTGGTATATAGAATTCTCTTTCCACTAACTCTTTAGTCTTCTTCAAACCAAAATGACCCTCTCGGTGAGCAATTTTTATTATCTCCTCTTCCATAGCAGCTGGGATCACTATCAGTTCCTTATTGGGGTCCTTGTAAAGCAAATCATACTTTAAATAGAAATCGTCGTAACATTCTTTCTCAACCACTTTCCTGATAGCTTTAACCCACTCATCCTTTAGCTGAGCCTCCTTGAGTCGATGTTTTATTGTATCTTCCACTAATAGACAAGAAACTCTGCTAAGAGCATCAACATGTCTCATTTTACTCCCAGACCTATGTTCTATGGTGTAGTCAAACTCCTGCAGGTACATTGCCCATCTCGAAACTCTTAACGGTACATCCTTCTTCCTGATGGTCATGGCAAATGCATTGCAGTCCGTCACTATTTTAATCCTTGAACCCATTAAATACACTCTCCATTTCTTCAGCGCTTCTATAATTGCAAGAACCTCCAGTTCATATGAGTGATATTTTTCCTGTGCACTAGTCGTCTTACGGCTCATATATTCCACTGGGTGAAACTGTCTATCTTCTGCATCCCTTTGAAGCAAAACACCTCCGTACCCAAACATGCTAGCATCCGTGTGAACCTCGGTCTCAGCCTTTGGGTTGTACAAACGTAAAACAGGTGAACTTATCAAACTCGATTTTAATTGGTCAAATGCAATCATCTGCGAATCTCCGAACACGAATCCTACGTCCTTTTTCAACAAGTCTGAAAGCGGTTTTGCAATTGTCGCAAAATTACATACAAACCTTCTAAAGTACGATGTCAGGCCTAAAAACGTTGAAGCGCTTTCTTATCCCTTGGTACTGGAAAATTTGCCACAGCAGATGTTTTCTCCTTCGACGGTTTAATAGTTGAGTTCTCCACAATGTATCCTAAAAAATTTACTCTGCTTTCCAAAAATTGGCACTTTTCCCACTTAATCTGCAGATTATGCCTCTCAGCGACTCTTAAAACTTTCTCCAGTTTCTCGATACCTTCTCTCTCGTTTAATGACGGGATAATTATATCATCTATGTACACGATAATCGTACCATTTTGAATCAGCTCTCTAAATATTGAAAATACAAATCTGGAAAATACTGCAGGGGAATTGGAAATTCCAAATGGCACATACATAAATTCGTATTGACCATTATGAGTCACAAACGAAGTATACTTCCGAGATTCCTCATCAACTGGTACGTGGAAAAATCCATTCCTCAAATCTAACGTAGTATAAATCTTAGCGGATTGTAACTTATGTAAAACATCGTCAATTAATACCATCGGAAAATTGTCCTTCATTATTTTCCCATTTAACTTACGAAAATCGCAACATAATCTTTTGCATCCATTCTTCTTGGGCACTATCACAATGGGTGACGCATACTCGGATGTACTTGGCCGTACAATACCATCCCGTAACCATTCTTCGACTTGCTGCTCTACAAAACGTTGATCATCATACGACAATCTTCGAGGTCTTTGAAATATAGGGACGCTGTCTGAAAGAATTATCTTCATACTAATTGGTGACGGTTCCTGTTTCCTCGGAGTATAATTTTCAATTAAATTCTTCACTAAAGCTGCTTTTTCCTTTGGTAGGTGTAACAAATCATACTCTGGGTTCATCTCATCTATCGCCACAGTAGAACAGAATATCTCAAACTCATTCAATGACTCCGCTAACTTTTCATTTGTACTTTCAGACTTTGCCCACATATTCTTCCTAACCAATTTTGCGCCATCAGAACTCATAATTATGTCCGCTTGTTGTAATATATCGTTACCGATTGCTGCCGGATAAACGAAGTTCTTAGCAACGAAAAATTTTATATTAAACTCATTCCCATCTATTTCGACTACCCTGTAAAAATATCCTATTATCGTCAATATATAATCTCCAGCTGTAATGAAATTTTCCTCCCCTAAAATTATTCCAACATCACCTAAACATTGGAAAACGTCGTATCTAATAATTGAAATATCACTTCCAGAATCAATAATAGCTGAAAATCGTACACCATTTATCTCAATACTCTTAAAATTTCGATTCGCCTTCGATTTTACATCCTCTGTGATGTCCTCAAACGATTTAATCATACACGTATTGTTCGTTTCCGTTTTCACGTTCGTTTGTTGTTGTTGGTCCTTACATTCGAAGGATTTGTGACCAGATTTTCCACATTTGAAACATATAAAAGTTGACGATTTACACTCCTTAGCCAAATGATTCTCTTGTCCGCATTTATAACATTTTTTCTTTCCACTAGTAGTTGGTTTCTCTTGCTCTACTTTACTCGATTCAGATGATGCCTTCGAGGTTGATGCCTGCTGAATGGATCCTCTAATCTTCTCATAAGTTTTCAGTTTTTCCTTCAAATCTGCGATATTCTTGGCTTGATATAAAATGCTCTTCCCAAACTTTGAATCCGGTATTCCCTCAACGAAGTACTGAATTAAGCTTTCCTCATCGATTCTTATAGGCATACCAATTTCCATTAATGTGTAGAGGTACTCCCTATAACTTTCGGTATTCTTCTTCTTACGATTCCTGAGCAATCTGTGTACATCTATCGACGCCAATTTAGTACCAAATTCTTCTATTAAAGCCTCCTTAAGCAAACTCCAGTTTTTTATTCCCGACTGGCTAAGAATAAATATTTTCGCTGCACCCTTTAAAAGTTGTTTCGCATATATAAATCGTTGTAACTGATTCCAGCCAACCGCCTCAGCGTTATCCTCGAAATCTTCCAACCAATTAGAAATTTCAATATTATCTGTGCCACAAAACGATGCCAACGAATCTTCTATGTCCCGTAAGGTAAACATACTTCTCTCCACAGTAACAGCTTCTACCCTACCTACTGAAGCAACGTCGTCATATACAGAACCTGAATCACCTGCAGTAAGACCGTAATGTCCTATTAGTCTCTCCTGTAACTCTGCCTTTCGTCCTGTAGTCGACAAACCTAATTCAGTCAACTTTTCCCTTAACCCGTCAACAGTCAATGCCAATATACCCTGTGCGTCCATTCTGTCCAATTATAATAACAATCCAGTAATCTATATATATAAAAGTGAATGTGTGTCTGTATGTATGTATGTTTATTATTATTAGTTTGGGCTCTATAGACGGCTAAACGGCTGAACCGATTTGCTTGAAATTTTTACAGTATATTTATGTATGTCTGGAAGGAGCTATAGGCTACTTTTTGTTTTGAAATTTTAAGTGGGCGTGGTACCTCCCATACAAAGTTAATTTTAAAAATCAAATATTTAGGAAACTACTGTTTGTTTAAATATTTGCGGCAAAAATGGGAGTAGTAGCCACAGAGGGCGTGGCACCTCCCATATGATGATAATTAAAAAAAATGTATATATGAGAAAAAATAAGATATATGGTACGGTTATTCTACCATCAATATTAATATTTAGGACAAGAATGGGCGGACTATCAATAGTGGGCGTGGCACCTCCCATACATATGATGACAAATTATAAATAGGCAAAGCTATATCATCTATCAATATTAATATTTAGGACAGAAATGCGCTGAATACCAACAATATTAAGTAAATGTTAAAATTTGTATACATTTGAAACCCTTATCTATATATATAAAAGTGAATGTGTGTTTGTTTGTATGATTGTGTGCTTATTTGTATTTTATACGTGGAGAAAAATCATGATCAATCAATAATGTTAAGTTAAAATTAGTATACCTGTGAAAGTATATATAAATACTAATCTTCGAAATTACATGAGGTAGAATCTTTTATTACTATATTTCCTGTACGAAGTAAATATTATTTATTGCTTATTTAGGAAAATATGTAGATTCTACATTTTTTGTGAGCAATTCAATGACTTCTGCAGGATGACGCAATCTATAGAAGAGTTAATAAATTGCGTTTTCCCCAATATCGGACAAAATTTTAAAAACAAGCAATGGTTATGTGAACGCGCGTTACTGGCAGCCAAAAATATAGACGTTAACTCTATCAACAGCAACATTCTGAATACCATCGATGGTAATCTAAAAATTTATAAATCAATCGACACTGTTACAAATATTGAGGATGTCGTCAATTATCCAGTCGAATTT
Organism: Calliphora vomitoria; assembly: GCA_942486065.2. Taxonomy (NCBI): domain Eukaryota; kingdom Metazoa; phylum Arthropoda; class Insecta; order Diptera; family Calliphoridae; genus Calliphora; species Calliphora vomitoria. The sequence continues at coordinate 105,902,143 of OW818030.2, read as the reverse complement.
TTAAATTCGTTAGATTTACCGGGCTTTCCACCACATGACTTGCAGTTGAAAATTGGTGCTCCTATTATTTTACTAAGAAACATTGATCCACCACGACTTTGTAATGGCACTCGACTTATAGTAAAGAAATTAATGAACAATCTAATCGAGGCGACCATTATAACTGGAAAGTACAATGGATCAGATGTATTGCTGCCACGTATTCCGATGATAACTTCGGAAATGCCATTTGATTTTAAGCGATTGCAGTTTCCTATTCGCCTAGCATTTGCAATGACAATTAAATAAAGCTCAAGGTCAGTTTGTGGACTAAATCTAGAAAATCCATGTTTTTCACATGGACAGCTTTATGTTGCATGTTCGCGAGTGGGAAAACCCACAGACTCATATGTATATGCACCAGAAGGAAAAACCAAAAATATAAGGCATTAGAATAAAAAATAATTAATAAAAATAATATATATATCAAACATTAAATAAAAAATGTTTTTCTATAAACTTCTATATTTAACATTAAGGTTATAAATAAGAAACAAATAATGTACTACTTATTAAAATAGAAACTAATTTTAGATAAACTACATAAGTATATTGTAAATCATAAGATAATATAATAAGAATTAATTTAAAAGGAAAACTTTAGATTTTAATAACTTAATAAATATTGTTTAACTCTAAACTTTTTATTTCATTACGATACGGGTAGCGAAGCACACCGGGTTTTAGCTAGTATATTAATAATACCTATAGTATAACAACTAATTAATTACATAATTATGTAATTAGTGCAAGTTATTCTCTATAATAATTTAACAAAATTTACATAAATTGTACAATAATAAATTATTAAAACACATGCAGTACATCCAACCCAGAGTGACACTTTTGCTTAAATTAACAACAGTGCAGTACTAATTGTTCCCAAAGGTAATTTTTTTCTTTCTTCTCATTTTCTGTTTTTAATATTTTATTTAAAAAATTAAGTTTCTTTAGACAAGTTTCACTTTTCAGGGAGAAACAAAAAAAAAAAAAAAATTGTATTTCTTTTATTTAAAAAGAAAAAGAGACAAACCTACACATTGTGCATCTTTAATTGATGTTTGTTATGGCATACCGCAGTGCAGTTGAAAAATGAATATGCCACCTGTAGCTTTTAATGTCAGTTTATACAAATATTGTATTTTGTAGCAGTGAAAGGAGTGAACACTAGTAAACTGCAGGTGACACAATTTCTTCGTATTTTCCCCCCTTTTGTTTGTTTTGTGGCAGTTATAGGTGAGAATATTTTAATCTTAAGTTGTAATTAGTATGAAAATTGTAAATGAAGAAGGGTTTTAATTAATAAAACTAAAATATAATGAATAGTATAACATTCTCTGTTTTAATATGTATGCAGTTTTGTGAACAGCAGTTTTATAATATATTTTTAACATTTGATAAATCTCTTATATTAAACTGAAGATATGATTATTTTTTGTGATTATTTAAAAGAATTTTAAAAATTTCATATATTCCAGATACTTTATGCAAAAGATTTAGTAATTTTTAAATAAATTTTCTAGTCTAACTTCTCCCATTTTTATTTTATTTCAGTTTAATCTTTTATTTAAATCATTCCTACATAACTTTGTCAGCACTGCACTCTGTACAAACCTGCCACATATCTACCTTCATATTTTCATTCATAATAAGATTAAAATTTTGACACATCACCCACAAAAACTTCTCTATTACCTGTTGGAATTTTAAATGCAAACATTATACACGGTGTTAGGTTCAAGTTAAATGTGGCGCTGCTAAAGCTTTAACCATAAAATGTTTGTGTTCAGTTTCATATTTCCTGTTAGGGAATTAACGTTGAGATTGTTAAACTCTAACTGTTGCTTATGCGGAAAGTGATATAATCTGTGATAAAATTCTTTTAAATAGCGCCAATCTTTAGCACTTAAAACTTCTTTATGTTTACGTTAGAAATTGAAATGGTAAAGAGAAAATATTTAGACATATTTGTAAGGAATTTACATAGAGGAAAATGGAACAATAATACTCTTAAGTATGGATATTTAAGTGGGATGCAATAACGTCATATATATTAATGTCCATAGATTTATATACAATTATGTAAATGATTACACTTCCAAAAAGTCCATTGGTTGTAATCGTTAATTTATTCATTTTCTACGCAGTCAGTTAGTATAAACAAAACTATTTTAAGATATGTTGAAAACTATTAGTATGTACCTTATGAGACAAATACCTTGAAAATATTTAAAATATGATATATTTTCTTATTGAATGTGACTTAATGTCCGGTCGAAAACACCAGAGAATATCATTAAATTCTTCCTAATTCAAAATATGACTTTAAGAATCTGAATTATACCCTATTTCGCTCTTATAAATCAATTCCTTTTTATACCCATCATCATATTTTTTTTATGGGCCACCAAAGGTTCTGAAAATCAGTGGGTCCTCAAAAAATGGTTTTATATGAAAATAATATAGCTAAGAGTCCGCCAAATAAATTTTGTTAAATGATTTACAGTTGCTCAGCTTCGTAGGCGGAATGAGGATAAGTGTATGGATCCTCAAAGTCTCACATTTAAAACAAAAATCGTTAAAAATCCATTTATGATCCGAATGAGCTGAATATATAGATAGTCCTTGAGAAGGTCTACAAAACATATGCTAATAGGTCTTTTTAATTTTTAAGGTTTAATTTTTTTCAATTTTGCTCGATCTTTTTTTCGTATTTTATATATGATGGTTCTACGGAAGGTCGAAATTTAATTTTTAAATATGACGTCTATTTGCGATAAAATTCTAAAGAAAAAAATATTTCACATACAAACGTGTGTTTTTTTAAGTTTTTCCCAAAAAAGTCCTCATTTTTTCTTTTATAGAAAAAAATTCTTCGCGACTATATACATGTTTGTTATAATCTGGAAAAAAAAACTTAATGCAAAAACGTATAAAGTGAAATTTGACTCACCTAAACGGACATTGTTCCCACCAGCCCCTATCCTTAGCTAATTTTTAAACAAAATTTTTGGTCTGAGTAAAAATTCTAAAAACGCAAAGCACCGATTCTCAAAAACTCTTCATATTTGTATATTCCTATATGTTGTTTATATACATGTAAAACGCTTTTACTATTACTTTTTTCTAATAAAAACTCAGTTCTTGAAGCACATTTTCCCCGTTTTAGGAGTTTCAGTGTTTGAAAACAAAGAATGGCAACAATAGTGATGCCATTGACTTAAGAACACTTAGATCCATATTACTTCAAAACTTTATTGTGGTGTCTGTAACATTTAAAATTTTTCATTAATTCAATGTTTATATTTTTCTTGATGGAAAAACATCATATTAAAATCTATTTAGTTTTTAAGGTAAATGGCGTCCAAAAAAACACGAAATTATTTAATTTCACTAGTAATTTTTGTGAGCTATTTGGAGTGCCTAAATATGTTCAGATTGCATTGACAAGAGTTGTTCAGCTTTACCGTATCTACAAATTTGCTAAATATTGTGCGTGAAAAATTAGGAGTTCCTGGAAGTTATACTAAAAAAAGGAAAAAAAAATGTCTTCCTATATTTTTTCGAAAAAAAAATACACGAAAATGCTATTTTTTGTGAAAAAATTTTAACAAAATTTGTTTTGGGGACTATTAACTATATTACTGCCATATAAAGTTAAGCAGTATTACCAAGCCTGATGACACCATTTGTTGAGGGCCCAATGATTTTCGGAATCTTTGGGGGCCCATAAAAAAAATTGGTCATCAAAATGGACAAACTGAGTATAGGGTTTAACTACCCTTTGGTAGTAGAGTCGAACGTAGCCTGTCATGATCGTGTGGTTTTCCAAAAGTCTTCATTTGTTGCATACTGTAATAATACTGTCCAACAGCATTTTTGGAACAGAATAGCGACTCTATAATTCCGAAAGGGAATGTTGAGTAGATCATTTTTGTATAATAAACAATAAACACTTTGGACTATAAGAATAAACTTATAGTCCAAAATATGAGACTCGAGGTGGTGTGTATTTTTGCTAAGTAAGCGTAAAAAGCTTTATTTACAACTATTGTATTTTTTACCCCCACTGAAATTTTCCGGAAAAAGTTTTCGTAGAATATTTTAATCTTTAAATGTCTTTTTTGAAAGGACTTTTTTGATTTTCTCGAAATAAGTGTCAAATTGGCCCCTAAATAGTAGAATTCTACAATATAACTCTGATAATAAGAATTCTCTTAGACGTTAACTTACAGCAGTTTTTTTCAGTTAGGATAATGCTCCCATCGATCAAAAAACTAAAACTTTCCCCCACTGTAAAAAAAAATAAACTAGCTGGACTAGTTTAATTTTTATTCTACAAGAATAATCTACTCAACATGCTCTTTCAGAATTATAGGGTCGCTGTTCAGTTCCAATCAGAAAGTCTCATTTTGTTGGACAATGTAATTAATGTCTTGATGAAATGGGACAAAAACTAGTTTTATATGAACCAAATTCTATCTTCCAACTTTTGTGAGGATCGGATCATAATTGACCCTACAAAACATATAACCCCTATATCAGTAGAACATTTTATTAATATTGATTGGTACAAGATTCAGCATAGCCGAATATAACACTCTTACTTGTTTGCACTAAGTATATATTAAAAGTTTAAATAACTTTAGATGAAAAAAATGTTACAACAAAAGTTAAAAAAGTACAAAATTGCCAATGAACACAGTTGTCACAGACACATGTACAGTGATATACCTTTTAGTCATTAATACTAAACTGATTGCATAACTCTTCATTCCAATACCAAAGTCTAAGTTTGTAAGAAACAGGGTACTCCAAAAGCCTTTGTATTAAACTGATCAGGCAGCTCGTTAGAGCTAAAAGATAGTCAAGGGCTATTTAAGTAATGAGAATTATCAAGTCGTAGATAAGTGGTAATATAGGTAAATTTTCGTTACATGGAAATAGTATTGCTCTTCTGAAATTTAGGCTTGACCGTCAGAATGCATATTATCTGCAGTTGCGGAGAGGGTACTGTATCACAATTACTACGAATCTTCTTTAATAATCAGAATATTCTTCAAAATATCACAACAATGATCTGGTAAAAGATAACGCTTGTCCTTATATCGGGAATACCATTTCCTTAACCATCAGAGGATGTTTCGCACAGTAACATCCACGCACCGCGGCCGCCTTCTATTCTAAACCGATGCATTTTAAAACTACAGAAGTATAACGTATTTCATTTCAACGACCGAATCTAGTATCATTATGTGTAGTAGTATATATAGTGCCTACTAGGAAGTAAGGGAAGAGAGTAGATATACCGTAGCTGAACTGTCTCCCTGCTTTCATAATTAAGACAACCTTCAACTACTTACTTATCTAAATTATACAATCCAACTCAGTTAGCTAATACCTTAAAAAAACAGATTTTATGTGGCACCGTATTAGTTGTCAAACAAGTGACATCATTTTATACGTAGATTTTTTTCCGATTCTCACAAAAGGCAAAGATGAACCTAGTTAAAACCAGTAACATTTTTGGAAAACCACAAAACTAGGTCATTAAAACATATCATTCAATTGACAGAAAATTTGGTTCACACAATTAAACTATTTATACTATGATGGATTTTAGAAACTCCTCAAAAAATTTACATTTACATAACATTTTCTAGAACTTTTACAACCTGAAGCCATTTACGCATTTGATATCAACATATAAATTGTAAGCATACACAATAGCATACCTGAATGGCAAAACATAAAAATGTAAACTCAAGGGTTGTTCAAATACCAAAGGAAAGGAAACTAGAACGGAAGGTGAGCGAGAAACAAATGTCAAAAATCTAATTCATGGGAATTTACTGCCATTATTTATAGATTTTTTTTTACCGTTTGTTAGAAGAGACAAAGTCTTGTTCTTTATCGATTTTAATTTATATATAACTAGCTAAAACCCGGTGTGCTTCGCTACCCGTATCGTAATGAAATAAAAAGTTTAGAGTTAAACAATATTTATTAAGTTATTAAAATCTAAAGTTTTCCTTTTAAATTAATTCTTATTATATTATCTTATGATTTACAATATACTTATGTAGTTTATCTAAAATTAGTTTCTATTTTAATAAGTAGTACATTATTTGTTTCTTATTTATAACCTTAATGTTAAATATAGAAGTTTATAGAAAAACATTTTTTATTTAATGTTTGATATATATATTATTTTTATTAATTATTTTTTATTCTAATGCCTTATATTTTTGGTTTTTCCTTCTGGTGCATATACATATGAGTCTGTGGGTTTTCCCACTCGCGAACATGCAACATAAAGCTGTCCATGTGAAAAACATGGATTTTCTAGATTTAGTCCACAAACTGACCTTGAGCTTTATTTAATTGTCATTGCAAATGCTAGGCGAATAGGAAACTGCAATCGCTTAAAATCAAATGGCATTTCCGAAGTTATCATCGGAATACGTGGCAGCAATACATCTGATCCATTGTACTTTCCAGTTATAATGGTCGCCTCGATTAGATTGTTCATTAATTTCTTTACTATAAGTCGAGTGCCATTACAAAGTCGTGGTGGATCAATGTTTCTTAGTAAAATAATAGGAGCACCAATTTTCAACTGCAAGTCATGTGGTGGAAAGCCCGGTAAATCTAACGAATTTAAAAATTCGACTGGATAATTGACGACATCCTCAATATTTGTAACAGTGTCGATTGATTTATAAATTTTTAGATTACCATCGATGGTATTCAGAATGTTGCTGTTGATAGAGTTAACGTCTATATTTTTGGCTGCCAGTAACGCGCGTTCACATAACCATTGCTTGTTTTTAAAATTTTGTCCGATATTGGGGAAAACGCAATTTATTAACTCTTCTATAGATTGCGTCATCCTGCAGAAGTCATTGAATTGCTCACAAAAAATGTAGAATCTACATATTTTCCTAAATAAGCAATAAATAATATTTACTTCGTACAGGAAATATAGTAATAAAAGATTCTACCTCATGTAATTTCGAAGATTAGTATTTATATATACTTTCACAGGTATACTAATTTTAACTTAACATTATTGATTGATCATGATTTTTCTCCACGTATAAAATACAAATAAGCACACAATCATACAAACAAACACACATTCACTTTTATATATATAGATAAGGGTTTCAAATGTATACAAATTTTAACATTTACTTAATATTGTTGGTATTCAGCGCATTTCTGTCCTAAATATTAATATTGATAGATGATATAGCTTTGCCTATTTATAATTTGTCATCATATGTATGGGAGGTGCCACGCCCACTATTGATAGTCCGCCCATTCTTGTCCTAAATATTAATATTGATGGTAGAATAACCGTACCATATATCTTATTTTTTCTCATATATACATTTTTTTTAATTATCATCATATGGGAGGTGCCACGCCCTCTGTGGCTACTACTCCCATTTTTGCCGCAAATATTTAAACAAACAGTAGTTTCCTAAATATTTGATTTTTAAAATTAACTTTGTATGGGAGGTACCACGCCCACTTAAAATTTCAAAACAAAAAGTAGCCTATAGCTCCTTCCAGACATACATAAATATACTGTAAAAATTTCAAGCAAATCGGTTCAGCCGTTTAGCCGTCTATAGAGCCCAAACTAATAATAATAAACATACATACATACAGACACACATTCACTTTTATATATATAGATTATATTTATTCAAATAATTATTTAAAATATAAAAAATTCCGAACTGAAACTACATTAACTTTAAAGTTTCATATTAAAAAAATTAACAAAATTTGAAAAATAGAATTTAATTTATATTTTAATTAACTTTAGTGGGTTGCTTCAAACTTTAGAATAACCAGTGACCTCCTACTTAACATACAATCCATTTATTTTTCAAAAACTCAGTTTCAAGTGAAAACTATTTTTAGGTGGTTCAATAATATTTGTATCTAGTGTTTGCAATTGTTGCATGGTGTGCAATTTATTTGGCTTATATTGTGTTAAAGCCTCAAGTAGAATCATTGGAATTTTTATTCGTATCCAGAGGAAATTGAAACCGTTGCCTTTTTATCTATTGAATGAATGGTTGCAAATGCACTTTTTTGAATAGACAGTGGTTTAGGAATCTCTATGTTATGAAAAAGCGCATTAACTCAAATAAATGAGTTACTGAAAATATATCATAAGTAGATATTAAAATTTGCGAATTGTAGAGTTTATCGATGATTCCTAGAATATCAAATCCAATTGTGTTAAGTATATTTCGTTTCTAATAAGGTCTGAGCAAAGAAGTATGGACAAATATATATGCGATATTAAAATTAATTTTAATTACATAAATATTTTTTTTTTGAAAATATTTTATTAAAAAATAATAGCATATTCCATTATTAATCAATCGAGTAGTACTAAAAAGCTTACCTAACAAATTAGACCAAAGTAAATGGAATTGTAAATTTTGTAAAGAAAATATGTAGTAAACATTTTGTAGTAAAAGTTTTTTAAATATGAAACACTCAACACATCCAAGAATATAAGTAAAACTAAGTTTTCTGGATAGGTTTTAATGTGGTTTGCGATTAGTGATTTTGGAGTAAGTTTACTATGGCGGCTTAGCAGTAAAAGCAAAAGTTTTTAATGAATATTGTATTCCAAAACATAAAAAAAATAACCAAAAACATCATACGAATTTTATAATAATCCTCTGGCTAGTTTCAACGACGACTTACTTCGCCAATATAAGAATATACTAAAAAATACCGTGAAAAAAAAAAATATAGGTTCCTCAAATAAAAATAAAAAAAGAGTTAAAAACCATCGATACAAAGGGAATTCTGGAATCATTAGCTGAATTATGGAATAATATCGAAAGGCAAAGCTATATGTCAATATATTTTTTTTTTTATTTATATCAATGGTGTCTACTTCATTTTGCTTTCGCGCTGACTAACAACACACATATACATATTTCTTTTGTTTAGTTGTCACTGAGACAGCGACGAATGCACACGCTAAGCGGATGTATTGCTATTTTTAAATTTTTTTAAATTTATTTTTCATGATCACTGAAGGAAATATTTGTATTGTGTAACACATTTCGAACTTTAAAAAATTATTGTCTGCTTTTTTCACTCAATTTACTTTTGTAAACATTTTTTCAGATTTGAAATGATTTGAATCAATACAGCGTAATGAAATAGCCAAAAAAATAGTTTAAATATTTTAAATACTTTTTAAATTTGCCGAAAATTATTAATATCGAACTCTCAATTAATGAGTTATGATAATATATCTCAGACAATGCCATTGAGATTGTTGATTTGGTTATTGTTAACAAATAAAGCCTTAAAAATCTTTTAATTCACTAAAACTTTCTTTCAGTGGAGCTCTATTTCTCTCACCAACACAAATATAGTTTTAGCTTTGGACATCCATGATCTATATATATAAAAAGAAGTCTATACTTTGATGTCACCACTAACTGCGACCAGGGTACATAGTGGATGGCCTGTAGATGTTTTATTTGAAGTTAGCACGAAATCGGCTCAGTGGTTCCGGAGATATTGCATTTAGATTTTCCTATCTATATTAGGGTGACAGCCGATTTTTTTTTAGATTTCAAAGAGTGCCGGGTGGAATATTGTGACACTAGGTCTAAAAGATAAGTACTGAAAATTTGAGCCAAATCGGCCAACGATTTCGGGACGCGCATCGAGGTCAAATGTCAGATATATGCCAAATTTTACTATTTATATGAAATAAATTTGTAAAACTCTTTAACGTTCTGCATTATGTTACATAAATATTTAGATTTATTTATATTAATGAAAATTACAGTCAAAAAAATATTTTTCAGATTAAACCTATATCTCCTTTGGGTCAAATTGACCCACAAACTGTATTATTGTTAAAATTCGGAAAAAATGCAAATTTTTCAGTTTTTGTAAAAATTTTGCTACTAAATAATTTTTTTTTAATCGAATGTATAAGAATCGAAATGTGTAGGTAATTGTCGTTATAATGGGATATAAAAGATAAAAATTGGTTAAAAAATGTTAAAGTTATTAAAAATTCGCAAGACCATTAACGTGTCTCAGGCCACTTGAACAAGAAATGTAGGAACAAAATTAACATATTTTAAGAAATATTAAAATAAAAGCAAATTTTTACTTAAATTATATCCGTATTTACATTCGTATGAGTTTTTGTCTTTGTAGAATACCGTTAACCTATTCGCAAGGATGGCCAAAAAAAATAATTTTTTTAACGGCAGTTTCAAAACTCCATTTTCAAATTTTTAAAAATTTTCTTAAACAAATTTCAGAATTTTTTGATCATCACATTGGGATTTATTGAGATCATAATAGAGAATAAAAATATGAAAAAATTATGTCAATACCTATTACAGTTTTTTCGTACCTACGATTTAAATTTTGTAATTTTCGGGAAAAAATATTTTTTTGGTCGTAATTTGGCGAATGAGAGCAATTTCCTTACAGTTACGAATTTTAAATAAAACCTATACAGAATCTTATAACTCAGATAATTTCAGATATACCATGAAAGCTTTACTAAAATCGGAAAACGTTAACCCTTAAACCGTGAAGGTCAAAGGTAAAATTTTTTAAATATTTGGAATTTCTAATGTAAAGATGCCGAAATGTTATATATTTTTGGACCGATTTTAATGAAACTTGAGAAAAATATAACATAAAGTCTAAAATATACAATAACAGTGCAATAATGGAAATTATCCCTTAATATAATTTGGGGTCCAAACTTTTAAAATCGCGAAAACCACAGTCAAATATAGAGTAATTTTGACCCCAAGTGCTTTTAAGGGTTAATTTCCATTTTTGCACTGTTATTGTATATTTAAGACCTTAAGGCATATTTTTCGCAAGTTTTCTTAAAATTTTTTCAAAAATGTATAATATTTCGCTTTCTTTCATTTAAAAATTCCAAATATTGCTATATTTTACATTTAACCATCACCATTTAAGGGTTAAAGTTGTCCGCTTTTAGTAAAACTTTCAGAGTATATTTAAAATGATCTGAACTATAAGATTCTGTATAGGTTTTACTTAAAATTTGTAACAGTAAGGAAATTGCTCTCATTCACCAAAATATGGCCAAAAAAATATTTTTTCTCTAAAATCACAAAATTTAAATCGTAAGTACGGAAAAACTGTAAGAGGTATTGACATAATTTTTTCATATTTTTATTCTCTATTATGATCTCAATAAATCCCAATGTGATGATCGAAAAATTCTGAAATTTGTTTAAGGAAATTTTTAAAAATTTGAAAATGGAGATTTGAAACTGCCGTTAAAAAAAATTAATTTGTTTGGCCATCCTTGCGAATAGGTTAACGGTATTCTACAAAGACAAAAACTCATAGGAATGTAAATACGGATATATTTTAAGTAAAAATTAGCTTTTATTTTAATATTTCTTAAAATATGTTAATTTTGCTCCTACATTTCTTGTTCAAGAGGCCTGAGACACGTTAATGGTCTGGGGAATTTTTAATAACTTTAAAATTTTTTAACCAATTTTTATCTTTTATATCTCATTAGAACGACAATTACATACACATTTCGATTCTTATGCATTCGATTGCAAAAATAATTATTTAGTAGCAAAATTTTTACAAAAACTGAAAAATTTGCATTTTTTCCGAATTTTAACGATAATACAGTTTGTGGGTTAATTTGACCCAAAGGAGATATAGGTTTCATCTGAAAATTATTTTTTTGACTGTAATTTTCATTAATATAAATAAATCTAAATATTTATGTAACATAATGCAGAAAGTTAAGGAGTTTTACAAATTTATTTCATATAAATAGTAAAATTTTACATATATCTGACCTTTGACCTCGATGCGCGTCCCGAAATCGATGTCCGATTTGGCTCAAATTTTCAGAACTTATCTTTTATACCTAGTGTCACAATATTCCACCCGGCACTCTTCAAAAATCGAACTCAAATTTTTTTCCATACAACTGATTGTCACTCTAATCTATATATATACAAATGGATGTTTTTATGTATGTTCCTAATGAACTCAAAAACGGTTGGACCGATTTTGATGAAATTTTCAGAGAATTTGCTGAATAGCCTAGCGGGTAACACTGTAAAGTCATACTTTTGATTTTTGGTCTGTGGGAGCAATGGCGTGGCAAAATCTAGAAATACTTTTTTTTATTCCCATCGTTCAAACAATGATTATTTTCATTTCGTTGCTAAACATCATTCTAAAAATTATAATTCACAGTGGCGCACTCTGTAGTGAATGATTTGGTGTAAGCGAAGAAAGGAATACATTCCAACACATGTCCGGTACTATTATACATATGTTTATTCCCGTCATTCCGAGTTGGAGCATATGGCCACTACAAATGTATTCCAATGTGATTCGTTACAAGCTATTCGTTTGATTTGATTCCATAACTTCCTTGTGACTGCTGCTTTAGAATCCAATTGTCTTCTCCACGTGTGGGCGGGTCTTCCTCTTCTTATGTAACCCCGTGGGTTCCACTCAATGGCTGCCCGCGTTAGGTCCAGATCCACTTACGCCTCAATATTTCGGTGCGCAAAGGGATATGATTTGTAGTTGTCCACAGGTCGCAGTTGGATATAACATTTGGCCAAAATATTATTAAAGTTCTCCTCAGGTATCTATTGGCAAATACCTGAAGTGCATTTATTTCGCGTGCAGCTGCATTCCAAGTCTCACATCCATACAATAATGTTGACTTCACGTTGAAATCGAATACGCTGATTTTAATTTTTCTGGAGATGTGAATAGCCTTCTATATATGGCTTAAAAGACCCAATAACCGTCGAGCACACTTGATGCGGTTCTCGATATCAGCACTAGATCCTCCATTGTTGTTGATAATACTGCCGAGATAGCAGAAGCTGTTAACATCTTCAACCATGGTGCCATTCAACTGAAGCGGCCGTCTGTTGCCGGTGTTCACGCGCATGGATTTAGTCTTGTATCCTCCTATCAGAAAATGCTATAAATTTTGCGAGGCCCCTAATGTCAGTTCTGTTTTGACATTTGTGTAGTAAACACATGCGAAATACACGTTAATAAACAATGTTACGCTACACTGCTCCAGAACGCGGAATATTGCTGACTATTTATTTGACGAATAATCGGCAAAATTTATAGCATTTTCTGATAGGAGGATTACTTTTATCAATCGATGATAAACAATTTTGTTTACTCTTGTATATTTCTTAGGTGCATGAATAAGAAATTTTCATACTAAATCTATTAAAAAAAAATAATATTTTGAATACCTCTCCGCATTCCACATTTAATATAAAAAATAACCGTTTTATTCAAATAAAATTTCAGCAAATGCGTCGCAGTGAATCTTCATCAAGTGCTGCAGAGACACCTCAACAGCATATGGAAAGACTAGAAGCCAATCGCTCCCGAATGGCTCGTTCAAGAGAAAGAATTGATTTAAAGTTGCCGGCATTTTATAACATAAAATAAGTATGATGACACCGGGGATCACAAGGACGTACTGATTGGCACAATGAACAAACATTGCTTACATTGCAGCGTTTTGAAATTCCCTAAGAAATCCCCGAGAAAGTGCTGTTAGAACGGTAAAGTTATTCAGCCACCAGTTATTGAGGCGCCTGAGCTGTTTCTAAGTTACATTTCTGGTGCCAATCCCATTTCCAAGCACTTCTTTCAAAATATCCAAAAGTACAACTCATGCTTTCAAATGACCTGGGCTTCATGCCTATCTTTAAAGTTCAAGGCCTAATGTACCACAGAGTTGGATCATTGCTCCCGCTTGCCAATAATGATGCGAAGTTCTTTCAAATTTATTTCACTAACGCTATCAACAAACATGCGTGTGCATTTGCTGCAATACCCATCTGCCGAAACATTCTGTAAACAATTGTTGGGCATCGAAAATGAACAAAAATTTCAATTTATCACGCCACAAATCAGATTTCGTTCCCGAAGTTCTGCCAAATGCAAATGAATATTCAAACTATTGTCGACATGGTATTCCCAAGTCTTACAAATTTATTTCACTGCAAATGAAGCTACAGAAGCCGAACGCTATCAACAAACATGCGTGGGCATTTGCTGCAGTACCCTTCTGCCGAAACATTCTCTAAACAATTGTTGGACATCAAAAATGAAAAAAATTCCAATTGATCCCGCCACAAATTAGATTTCGTTCCCGAACTTCTGCCAATTGCAAATGAATATTCAAACTATTGTCGACATGGTATTCCCAAATCTTACAAGCAACTACAAAAATTCTGTTTGGCTGTGGGAACATGCCATTTTGGCACCAAAAAATTATGTTGTTAACAAGCTCAATGAGCAAATTCAATTGAAACTGAATGGCGAAGGAATAAAGTCGATTATCCTACTGAATTTTTTAATTCACTGGAACCAGCCGGACTGCCACCACATGTATTAACATTGAAGGTTGGATCACCGACTTTGTTCGACACTATGTATTAAAATCGAGATGCAATATAAAACAGATGTTTTCGAAGGACCAGCAATGGGGACCGGGTCCAGCAAGTAATTTATATTAACAAACGTCTTTCATCTGTATTTCTGTAATGAACAGTTTTGACCCAAGAAATAATAAGACTGGGAATTTCATACAAATTTTAAATTAGAAACTCATTTTCTTGACATTATCTACTAATATATACCACTGTTAAAATTTGTATAAGGACTGAGATCGCAAAATGTTTAACACACATATATGTTAATAAAAATGAAACCACTAAACTTACAGGTTTGAATCTTTTTTTATTTGATTGAAATTATTGTTACAATTTAAAAAGAAAAAATTATTTTTATAGTTCTAATTACTAATGATGAAATTTTTTACCTTTTTCGAAAACCCTTCCATTATGGATTTTATAGTGCTTTATGTCATTTTGTTCGAACAGGTTGTCCGTTTCTATTTAAAATTTACCACACTTTTGGACACCTTTTTTGTGCTCTTCAATTCTCTTTTAACAAGAGCTCAATATCTATCCACTGGACTCAGCTCCAGGCAGTTTGGAGGAATTGCCTCTCTTGGTACAAATACTATATTATTGTTCTTTTACCACTAAAGGGATTGTTTACCATAGCGACAGACGCCAAATCAGGCCAAAAATAAGTGGACACATTAAAAAGTCTTATGAATGGAAATATATTTTTTTTGTAAACATTCCTTGATGTAAATTTCGGTATTTATGGAGCCTTTTGTAACAAATGTTTGGCTTTTTTGCCGCAACTGCATATTGCTTGCCAACCCAAGAACTTTTTGGGAAATTTTGTATGCTTTTGGGTTCCAAACTTTTCTTCAATATTCCCTCGATCATCTGCAACATAAAAAATTGACCCAGAAGCTGCGAAAAATTTTCCATAAGTACATTTCATCATCCATCATGCAGCAGGTATATTTTTTGTATACAATTTGACTTCAATTTCCGTGCTCTGACTTAAGCCTCTAAATTTTTAGCAGAGTTCCTGTTAGGAACTTTTTGAGCCTTATGTGTTTTTAAACCTGCATTGGTTTTAACTTTTCGTACCAAATAGTCCGAGTACTGACTTAACCTGCTTTCCTACCCGATGTGTGTTTGAAAATCTTTTTTTTTTGGCTTTAGAAACATCATGTGGACCATTCCTTTTACATTGACCAGGGTTTCTATCAACGGACAAGTTCTCCCGGTACTGTTTAATAACATTGGAAACAGTTTAATAGCAAACCTTTGATTGTTTGAACAACTTTTTGTAGGACCAAGTTGGGTTCTGTTGAAAATATTTAATAATTTTAATACACACTTTTTTCTGTTTACTTATTTTAATCAGATTAACATTAAATGAACATTATTTACATTAAACATAATAACTGACAAGCTTTACAAAGGTAACTTGATAAAAAAAAAAAATAATACTTGGGTTAAAAGTTTTAATGAAAAACATGTGTTAAGAATTTTACGATCTCAGTCCTTATTAAATCCTCATATAATGGTTGTTGTAGTCGATTAAAATTATTTTAATTTTGTTGGTCTTTGGACTTCTTTTTTTGTTTCATATAATAATCCATGTTAGAAAATGTTTATATTTTCCACTTAAACATCTACGCCTAAATAATAATAGTTGAATATTTGTCCAACATAAAATTTTTAATTTGTTTGTTTAAATATTCCTTCTTTGTCCCAAAACTCTAAACTTTAAGTAATATGTGCAACTTAATCCAATTTTACCAAATTTTTCAGCATTTGGTTTTTAGATGACGGAGAACAATTAGAACTTGGGAGCATCGAAAATCCAAAAATCACTTAATAAGGACCACACTTGTCTTCAGTGGTTAGTTATCAATAAGCTTCACTTTCTTAACAACAATTCCATCCAATAACTGAGTTAAGGCATTCAAATACTTAAATATATTTTCTTTTAATAAAAATAAAATATAAAAAAATATAATTATACAAAGTATTTAAGACATACATATTAACTACGAGAAAGCAAAATAACTTTATAACATACCCAAAGTAAATAAAATATTATGAATTATACATTTGAATATTCCCTAATTACATTTAAAACAAAAACCCACTGTGTGGTCTGGAGGTCATACGAATAATATGTTTGACCTAAAATATAACATTTTTCAAGTAAAAGTAACCACAGTTTCATTCTCATACATCTTCATGCTAAATAAATATGTTTTTACATTTAAACATTTTGCTTCAAATAGGTTTACAAGGATATGAGAGTGTGAGTTCATGAAAGCGTGCGTGTGTGTGTGTGTATGAAAGGTGGTAGCTAGAAAACTGCAACATCATATTGAGACAAACAAAATTTCATGCAATGTTGGTTACACTTCCATACAAACATGCGAACACGCACGCAAGTATTCATATACAGGTGGTAGAAATGTTTTAGGTTATGTACCCTAAACAAGAATCTAAAATAAAACTAGAAAAAGAACTAAAAAAAAAGGTGGAATGTATTCAAAAAATCCTTGGGCGGTTAAACATGATATACAATGTCTAAATATTCACGCCATAATAATGTTGTTTTGCTTTTCTATGTATGTTCTTGTATGTATGTTCATCCCTTTACCTTTTCCACTCTTTCATAATTCAAAATGCTTTTAAATAAATATCCATTTACAGTTTAGTAAATATTAGTTTTGCTTACAAAAAAAAGGACCTTATGAATTTTATATGAAAATCATAGTACCAACTAAACGTATACGTAATGTGAAATGCTTTCATTTTGTTTTTGTTCGCTTGCTTTTTCTTTACAAAATGATTTCTAACCCAAAACTATGTAAAACGTGTAAAAAATAAATGTATGTTGCCCTGTGTACATGAAAAAAACTCAAGATCATCGTAAATAGTTCATCTCAAAACAGCAAATTTTCTAGGTTTTTTTTTGAAAAAATGCATGATAATCATACGCTTAGTTAGATTTTGGGATTAAGATATTTTTTGTTTATTTTTTTAGAATTTGTTAATATTTATTTAAGGTTTAATTTTGAAATTTTGCTAAATCACCGAAACAAAATATTATACTATAACCATATATTGCTTGTGATAGTAGTGGTAACTGTAATGAAAAAAAATATTCTTTCTACAGGCTTTTAAATTGCACTATTGATCCACGTCCTGATGATATAGCGTAATATTGAAATAAGATTTGCTGTCTTGGACAATTTTGACCCCAGAAACTTGCGAAAAATGTAACTTAAAGTCTAAAAATTACAACAAGCGTGCAAAAATTAAAATTAACCCTTGAGAGCACTAGGGGTCAAAATGACTATCAATTTGACTGTGGTTTTCGTGATTTTAAAAGTTGTGGGTCACTTTGACCCCAAATACTCATAAGTGTTAATTTCCATTTTTGCACTGTTGTTGTAAATTTAAAATTGGTTAAAACGTGTATAATATTTCGCTGTCTTTCATTTAAAAATTCCAAATATTCCTAAATTTTACTTTTGACCTTCACCATTTAAGGGTTAAAGTTGTCCGATTTTAATAAAACTTTCAGAGTATCTAAGCTATAAGATTATGTATAGGTTTTACTTAAGATTCGTAACAGTAAGGAAATTGCTCTCATTCGCCAAAGTATGGCCAAAAGAATATTTTCTTCCGAAAATCACAAAATTTAAATCGTTAATGCGGAAAAACTGTAAAAAAACTGTATTTTTATTATCCACTAGCTTGACCCGGTGCGCTTCGCTACCCCTGTCAATGTAAGAATTGGTTCAGCCGTTTAGTAATTATTGTTTAAAAACTAAAGGTACCAATTTTACCCGTTTTTCCCCCTTTTTATCCCTTTCTGGTCCAAGTATTGAAAAAATTTATAGCCTATTGACGCTTCCAAGTAAGGATCTATCTACGTTCCAAATTTCAATAAAATCGGTTCAGCCGTTTAGGCGTGATGCTCAAACAAACAAACAAACAAACAAACAAACAAACAAACAAACAAACAAACAAACAAATAAACAAACAAACAAACAAACAAACAAACTTACAAAGACATTTATATATTTATATAGATTATGATGTCAAAAAATCCCAATGTGATGATCAAAAAATTCTGAAAGTCTTTTAACAAATTTTTTAAAAATTTGAAAACGGATCTCCGAAACTGCCATTAAAAAAGATATATTAATTTTGTTCCTACATTTCTTGTTCAAGTGGCCTGAGAGACGTTAATGGTCTGGGGAATTTTTAATAACTTTAAAATTTTTAAAACCAATTTTTGTCTTTTATATCTCATTAGAACGACATTTATGTACACATTTCGACTCATTCACACTCGATTGCAAAAATAATTATTTAGTAGCAACATTTTGACAAAAACTTTTTTTAGAATTTAAGCAATAATACAGTTTTTGGGTCAATTTGACCCAACGGAGATATAGGTTTAATCTCAAAAAGATTTTTTTACTATAATTTTCATTAATATAAATAAACCCAGCAAAAACTTTACTTACTTAGTAAGCCAGCAAGTAATATTGGAGCAAACTGGTAACTACTTATTATTTGGCTGAAACACTGGTTACTGTTGTTCGAGATTTTCTAAAAATTCAGGGGTCCTACTTATAAATATACTTACATTCAGCTCAATTATAAGTATTACATTCACAATAAGAATATGTAGCTAAAAAAAAAATACAGAAAAATATTGCCTCGTGTGGGTATCGAACCGTCACATTATTTGCTTGTGTTTGCTAGTCAAGCTGCTAACTCACTGCCCCATGTACGAGTTATTTTATTGTAAGTTAACAATGGTTTTAACATTAATATATAAATTAATATAATCTGAACAAAAAAATGAATGGCGCTGACTGGTGTAGAACCGTTAACGCCTCGTTGGATACTATACTTATGATGCAAAATACTATACTTATGATGCAAAACAAAACAGCATGCGGTGAAACAGCTACTTTAGTAAGAAAAGAAATTAGGCATTTTTCAATGCCAGATTGCAAGAGGAACCATATACAGGCCACCTCTATAAATATACCTAATAACAGAGTTACAATATGTTCAATATATTGTCCCCCAAGGTATAATGTTAATCGAGAGCAGTTTCTCGAATACTTTAACACACAAGGTCCAAGATTTATACCAGTTGGTGATTACAATGCAAAACACACATTATGGGGCTCTCGCCTTATTACTCCTAGAGGTAGATAACTGTTAGAAGCAATATATACTAACAGACAGGATGTCATATCTAGTAGCAAACCTACTTATTGGCCTACAGTAAGATTCCTGATCTAATTAACATTGCTACAATCAAAAATATAAAAATAAAATTTATCTCTGGAACTCTCATTAGAACACTCGCTTACAGTTTTAATGTTATTAGAAGTTCTAATCAAATTGGAACAGAATATCTCATTAAAAAATTAACATGAAGTACAATCCGCTGTCGATGTAATTTACCAGTCACCTTGGGGGATTACAGATATTCAAAATGTCCTAAAAATATGTTAAACTTAATTAGTGCCAAAGAATACTTCACGTCGCCTTAATGACTAATAAGTGATCAAATCTGAGAAATTATCCCAAAAATTTAAACCCTACTAAGAAATCAAATTATAGCCTCTGGAAAGCAGTGAAAAATATGCAATACCCCATTGTATATGTATATTCGCCCCCAGAACGTATAATGGGCACATACTTCCGCCGAAAAAACCGAGGCATTCGCCAATCACTTGGAGAATGTATTTACCCCAAATTATACAAATTCTTCTATTAGTGCTAACATTATAAATAATTTGATGCAATAAAATTCAGATTCTCTACCGTAAAGATGACAATCAAAGGTCTAAAACCAGGTATATCACCTGGTATAGATAAAATTACTATCACGATGTGCTCAATTCAGCACTAAGAATTATTTCGTTCATCTTTAACTCGATAATACGTATAGGACATTTCCCATCCTTATGGAAAATATCTGAAATTGTTATAATACCAAAACAGGGCTAATACCGTCCCATTACCCTGTTGTCAATATTCTCGAAAAATTGCTGCTTGAAACCCTTATAGCACACGATAATTGCGTTATTCCTGACCATCAATTTGGTTTCAGAAAGAAGCACAGTATTATTGAACAGGTACATCGGATAATAAAAGTCAATGCAACAATATGTACTCACGTTATATTTACTCTAAGATGAGAAAACTGTCCCCCATGAAGATAAACAATATCAAAATTCTAGAACAGAGCCATGTGAGATATCTTGGTATCTTTTTATTTAACAGAGCCAAACATACAGGTGAGTTGATCTCCTACATAACGGCTCTCACCGAATATAATAGGGAAATCAGGAGATCAAAAAGATCAACATGGCGTAGTTACTGGGAGAAAATTTATAATCTACCGGAAACTATTCGGTTTCAAAAGACCTTATCTCGGGATCATACCAATGGTCTATGTATGCTGAAACGTCCAGATGGTATGTACACTGAGTCATCGGAGGAGACCTGCAAACTTCTCCTGCTTCAATGCCTTTCAGTCCAACTCCGATTCAAACATGGATTCCCTCAATATCCACAAGTAATCGCTAGTTGGTAGGTAGAATCTTTAGTATATAACGGATAAAGTAGGCATTATCTAAATTTAGCCCATTCAAATCCCCAGGAATGGATGGAATTTATCCATGCTTTCTACAAAAAGGAGATGACATTATTGTCCCTCAATTATCGAGAATCTTCAGATCAAGTCTACTGGCTTGTCATGTGCCAGCGACTTGGCGTGAGGTAAAAGTGGTCTTTATACCTAAGGCTGGGGTCAAATCTGAATAATTGCCAAACTCGTATAGACCAATTAGTCTCAGCTCGTTTTTCTTAAAAACGATGGAGAAACTACTCGATAGTTATATAAGGGAAACTTAACTCTTGATGAATCCAATATACCGCTTCCAGTTTGCATATCAACCTGGTAAATCTACGGTGACTACCATTCATCATGTGACGACGCTAATTGAGAAGGCCATAGGTGCCAATTATATATCGCTTTGTGCGTTTATTGACATTCAGGGGGCCTTCGACAGTGCTATTGATCTAGCACTGCATAGAAAAGGGGTTCCTTACATCATAAGGAAATGGATTTTGGAAATCCTGTCAACCAGGGTTATTAAGTTGGATTTAGGAGGATCGTCGAAGACTATTACGGCTACAAGGGGTTGTCCACAAGGTGGCGTACTATGGCTTCTTTCGTGGACGCTAGTTATCGATGAACTTCTAGAAGAACTTAACAACTTAGGTTTCCGCACGGAAAGGATGCAGACTGCTCTGAATATAACCACCAAGTGGTGCTTGGACAGGGACCTGAACATTAACCCAGCAAATTCTTGTACCATTTACGAAATAGAGAGTTATAGAACCTACATTGAATGGGTTTTCTAATGAGGCAAATGAGGATATGCCGTGTAATGCCTGGAGATCTGGTTTGGCACATGCGCATTCTAGGCATTTTTGAAAATGATCCTAGTATTGCAATATCGGACCATATGACACAAACTCTGGTGTTAGATAGATGTTCAAGGTCCTTATACCTGAAAGGGACGAATGGTTAAATCAGACATGGTGGCAGAATAATGCCTATCAAGTATGATTTACTGATGGTTTCACACGGGCTAATGGTGACACTGGGGCTGGTATATATGGTCCCAAAGGGGTATCAAAATGAGTACATTCCCATCAATATTTCGGGCGGAGATTTATGCCATCCAGTTATGTTCCAAAGAATGTTTAAGAAGGAGATCTAGGAATAATAAAATATTTGTTATGTTTGACAGTCAGGCTGCTCTTAGAGCATTATCATCATATGAAGTGAGGTATGGTGTTGTTATGGTCTGCTGGACATCCTTGAATGAACTCGGCGTACACAATGAACTTACATTGTGCTGGGTACCTAGCCATGAAGGCCATGCTGGTAATGAACGCGCTGATTGTCTTGCCAACAGGGGCGCACGACGCTCGTTTATATGTCCTGAACCGTTCATTGGCATCCCTCGTGGATATACTATGGAACGTATTCGTTCCTGGGTTGAATCGGAATTTGCCGGCTTTTGGGGTAATTTACCAGGACAAAGACAGTCTAAACGATTCATTACCCTATGCAGACGTAGATACCAGTCGTTGCTTTCGCTCGAAAAGTGTGACTTGAGAATACTTACTGGATTATTCACCGGACACTGTGGTTTAAAGTATCGCCAATTTATGTTAGGAAACGTTGAGAATGAACACTGCAGGTTTTGTGGACTACATGGCGAAACCTCTGAACAAGTTCTATGCGCCTCCCCATTGCTGGCAATATGCAGAACAAAATGGTTCGGAAGGGCCAATATGGCCCTGGGGGACGTAATTGATTGATCAGATTTATTCTTTATACGTAGCCTAAATCTCTTAGGATAAAAAATCTAAGGCTGCACAAAAGATCCTATGGGTCGTAGTGCGTAGAGCCTCACTAATAATAATAATCTATCTTGATCGCCGATTAACAATGACCCACCATATTGAAGCAAATGTTACACAAATAAAACAGAAATCAGTTCAGTTGCACTAGCTAATTAGCCCATGGTCTGCTCTAGACTTGAAATATAAAGTAATTTTGTACAAGACAGTCATAAATAAAACCGATATGGCTATACGGCAGCCAGCTATCATCATCTAACGTTGAAAAATTGCAAAGAAAGCAGTCAACACTGTTAAGGACAATAACAGGTGCCCTATGGTACCTTCGCAATAGTAACAATGTCCCCATAATATGCGAGAAGATAAAACTCTCCAGTTTAAACTACCTGTCAAAAACAAAATGGATCATCAAAATTCACTTGCCAGGGAATTACTCTTATTTGAGGGTCATAGGCGACTGAGATGAATGGAAACGGTGGATCTGGCTAGATATCCAATTTATCAAGCACTTGTGTTGGATATTGCAGCGGCAATATGAACTTTAGTTTTAGTTCAGGCTAAGTTTTAAATTCTTATTGTAAATGTGTAAAAAAAACAAAATTGCCTTATACAACCCATAACCACAAAAAAAACATACTTGACTGTGATCACCAGAGCGTTAATTTCAGTGTGTGGGAATTACATGTAGCCTAGTGTTTGGATTTATAATTTCAAACAAACCCCAAATGTAGCCTGTCGAATTTGCTTGTGTTGCCAAACCTACAACTTAAAGTGTTAGTTTTTGTATTTTTCTAAACACTAAATGTTGCCTACGGTATGATAAAGTAATTGAAAATCACTGAATACTTCCAAACACAGGCAAAACTATATATAAACACATATACTATTAAATACTAACTCACACACTTTTCCTACACACACACATACCCATGCACATTATACTCATAGTTTTTCTTCATATTGTAAATCATCTTTATTTTATAATTGTAAAGAAGGATGTAAATTTTCAAATGATGTCATGTTGATTTAACATGAATTGCATTTTTTTGTACGTGTTTATTTATTTTTTATTTTTTTTTTTTGTTTTTTGCTTCTATATAATGTTTATTTTCTTTAATAATAGTTTTTTCTTCATAAACATGTTTGATGTTGTATAGATTTTTTTCTGGTATTCATCATAGAACTCAGTAGTTGTTTTTAATATCGTTTCATTCTTCGTTTTTTTATCTTTTCACTTACTTTGTTTGGATTAGTTTTCTTTTTTAAATTCTTCATTTGTTTTTCTTGTAAATTTCTATGTTTTTTTCATATTTTCTTAATGGTACATTTGTTTTTTTTTATTACTTCTTTGTTTTTTCTTAAATGTACTTGTTAATGTTTTCTATATATATGAATCAAAAGAAAAGCAATCATGCTGAATAATCACTGTATATGTAGACTATGTCTGTAGACTTTTGACAAAACAACTTAAGTGATATTTTCAAATTTTTCAAGAGATCGTAAAAACTGTTGAATTGATCGATAATTATTTTATTATTTGACTTTGAAGAACTTTATTATTAGTCTCAAAGAATTATACAAAGCCTTCAAGGACAAATAATAAAATAAGTATTGATCAATTCAACAGTTTTAAAGCTCTCCTAATTTGAAAATTACACTTAAGTTGTTTTGTCAAAAGTCCACAGATATAGTCTACTCACATATACAATAAAATTTACATGTTATGTCTTAAAGGAAACGGAGTTGTTTTCAGTTGTAAAGTATAGTGTTAAAAGGAATAGTACATGTTTAGTTTTTTTACTTAAATATATAGATATGTGTGTATTTAAAATGCATAAAATCTTTTCAGAATTCACAAAATTGCTTCAAGTTAAAACAAATGAAAGAAATTGTTAAATCTTGTAGTCGATAATTAAAGTAAATTTGTATTCTTGTTTTGCTAGAAAACTATGGTACGTTGAAATAATCCAAAAGGAAATGATTATTTAACACATTTTGGGGTTAAAAAAAAGTTAATTGTTTTCTTGCAATTAAATTAAAATTAATTGTAGTTTTATCCTGCTAGATATGAAATTTTGTTTAAGGTGATGTTTTTATACCTAAATTAGGCCCTAATTTTGTATTCATATTAGCACATAAAAACTACTTATTTAGGTTTTTTTTGATCAAATTAAACTTTTACACAGAAGAACACGTATGACTAGAAATTCGACTACAAAAATCATGTTTTAAAATATTAAACACTGGGGCAGAACTAGGCGTTTTGGGGCACTTACTAAAGGATTTTCTAACAAGAGGTGTTATTTTGAATCACCCGGTATTTCGGTAGCTGTCACTTTTGAAGCTTTTATTCTTTGACATTTGACAAGTAGAAACTACGCCATTACTAAAAATGGAACGACACACGCTTCAACAATGCACTGAAATTATTAAAATTCACTACATAAATGGTGAAAATCTTGCAGTCACAATTCGCAAAACTGAAACATTTTTGGGTCGTGAAGCACTTTGTTGAAAAAATTCGAGCTGTTGGGACAAGTCAGTGATGTGAAGAATCGTCCCCAATTGAAAATTGTTTGATGTTTTCGCCACATTTTTCATCCAAGTTTGTAGAATGAGAGATAAAATAAAAGTAAATAACAGACTTTAATGCCGAAAAACATTTGGTGGTAAAATATTGTTAAATGTTTTAATATGACCTTAATGTTCAATACGATTAAAAAAAAATTTTTAGAACTCGAAAGTCTTGCGGTGTTATTCAGATTTAAGACATTAAATTTTAACACTGCCGGAGGAATATCAGACAAAATCATATATTAAGTATTATAGTAGTATCGTCTATTATACCAAATTTATAAACATTTATCATTAAAATTACCTTTTTTCAAGATAAAATGTAAAAATAATATTCTAAAATAGCTTTAAAGTAGGCTAAGTTAGGTTATAAAGGCAGCCGGAATTACCAGCTCACTTGGATCCATGAGTTAGTTCCTTTGTGATACTCTAACGATCATGCTCAGGTTCACAAGATGTTATTCATATGTCGGAATGGGGTTCAAAAACCTAACGCACGAGAAATAAAGACTATAGAGCCTACAGATTACATCACTCGCGAAGAATTGGACGTGTAACTTAATAAAAAATAAGATTTTTAATAAAAAATAACTTTTTTAGTAAAAAATTACGTTTTTAGTAAAAAAATCCATTTTCTAGTAAAAAAAATCCATTTTCAAGTAAAAAATATTGCTACTGTAGCCCAAAGTGTTGAAGAAAACCCAGATTTGTCCATTTCTCGTCGTTATTTGGAATTGGGCATTCCACAAACGTTATTACACCATACTTTGCATAAAGACTTGGGTTTTAAGGCTAATAAAGTTCAGTTAACACAAGAACTCAAGCCGGCCGATAATCAACAACTTCGTGTTTTTGATTGGGTCCTTGAAATGTATGAAAATGTTATCTCTCGAAGAGGTGACCACAATTGGCCACCGAGATCTTGTGATTTAACAGCTTGTGACTTCTTTCTTTGGGGCCACGTGAAAGATAAGGTCTACGCCAACAGCCCAACGTCGATTCAAGACTTCAAAGATTGAATTCGTGAGGCTATCGAGGACATAGGGCAGCCACTTTGCGATTTGGTTATGGACAATTTCATGTAAGCGTGGTCGTGGTAGCCATTTGGCTGTTGTTGTTTTTCATTATTAACAGCATACGTTCCTCTTTATTATGAAATAAACATCCGATCATTTATTTAAAAAATTCATTTTTTCTTTGAATATGAAAATAACACCTCTTGTTGGAAACCCCTGTATATAACAGCTTAGAAATTAGGAGTAATGGACCAATTTCTGGAAAATTTTTCCAAACTATTCATTTTTGTCACCAGAAATATTGTGTATAACAAGTTTTCCTGCAGAAAGTTTTATGTATAACAGGGTGACTGATGAAAGCCGCTACCAAAAGAAAGCTGAATTGTCTTTTCATGTCTGATTTCGATCCAATAATGCGATTCACTAACTTTTATAAATAAAATAAATATAAACAAAATTTTATTTCTCTATTCCTCTTTATGTTTTTCTCGGTTTTGGACAGAGATGCCACTCAATTAGATTCAAAAATATGCCACTTTAAATCTCCGTCCTTCAAAAATATTGCACTTTATAACTTGGAAATTATAACAGGTAAATAGCACACGCATTTTTTCAAGACCTTGACGAGTGCTTTTCAAAAATATAAAAATCTTTGAATCGGCTGAGAAACAATAAAATGGCACTTGTTTAAAAATGTTACATTTCGAAGGTACCCCAATTTTAGACCCCATACCGCCGTACCTGGAGCATTTATAGGGTCCATTTTAATAACTCCTTGGCTACACCCACATCAAATTTTATCCTGATCGGACCAGCCGTTCCCAGATTTATTTCCAACAAACTTTGATTCAGCCCCACTGTGCACCCTGTAGTTTGATAAGCCACTATATACAAATAAAGCACACCTAAAAATGTTCAGTGGATCGATTCCTAATTGACATAGATGCCTTGTAAGGTCCAATCCTGAAAATTACTTTAACGCGCATAAACCTCTTACAAATGTTGGTACCCAGAACATATTCAACACAAGTAAGTTTAACATAGAAAGAAATCAAGCGCCCATATTTTATCGCTTAATTGCTAATTGCTTATAGCTCCCATACGAGGCCCACATTCGAAAATCACTTAAATGATCATAAATATATTACAAATTTGAGTATGCAAATACAATTTTACAGAAAGAGGTTTCATGTAGAAATAAATTACACGATATAATTTGATGACGATCTTGTCATAGCTCTCGTATAAGGCCCACATCCGAAAATCGCTCACGAAAATAAATGATTGAAATTATATGAGAGCAAAGTTATTCCTCATTCCTCAGTGTAGGGGTGTAGGGTATCATATGGGCTTGGCCGACTATACTTTGTTACTTGTTTATATTAAATTATTATTTTAATAATTTCAATTTTATTATTCTAGTAGTGAGAAAACACTCTTTGAATATTATTTTTAAATATATCCAAAACATATTACATTATCTATCCCTGATAAATATAAATAAGAATTTCATCTTATTCATTGAAACTAATTCAGTTAAAACTACACAAACACTATTATTGTACTCTGTTAAGGAATATTCTCTTTTGTATTAACCAAGAAACTAAACTAAACAATACAATAAAGGAGTTCAAGTTTTCTAATAAAATTGTTTATTTTATTTGTGCAGCAACACTCTTACATTGGCCTCCACCAATAAAGTGCCACAAAAAGTCGTTTATTTATTTAATTTTGCTGTACCCACTGCAACAAAGTAATTAACGCTAAAGTGTAGAAATAACAAAGATGTTGTAACTAAAGCGAAAATAAAGTAAATTAATAGAATCATGTTACCACTGGAACAAATGAACAGATATTAAATAGCAAAATTTCTGGAAACAGCGAATGTATAAATTAGAAAAACCTCTATTATCTCTTGTATTTTCAGCTTTTTTGTTTTCTGTAACTGCTACTGCTGATGATGATGGCGTACAAATTTTAACAGTTCTGCTGTTTTGCTGCTGCTGCTGTAATAAAAAGTCAAATAAATTAAAAATGATTCCAAAACAAGCGGCCGTTAAAACAATATTCTTAAATCTTCACGCAAAACAGGATTACTAGAGAGATGCAACAGCACAGAAATCCTTAAGGCAAAGTGAAAACTAAGATCATGTTGAATTATACAACAACGTTTTCATTCTTTTTTTTAAATTCATTTTGCTTTGTTTGTTGTATTCTAAGTGAACGGCTGAGTGTTGTAGGAAACAAAATACAAAAACAAATGAAAATCTTAAGGAAAGGACCAGGCAGCAGAAAATAAAAGAACATCCGTCCTGTTTTTGAAATGTTTATAAGCAAATATTCGCATAATAAAGATGTTTCTTTTCTTTATATTTTTTTTATTTTAGACATAGTGCGCTATTTTGGTCTGTTTGCTTTAGTTCAAAATTAAATTTCCAACATATTTGCCATCGAATCTCTTGGGAGTTACCAAAACAAGTTGTACTTTTATGTATTACCTTTTTGCTGTTGTTGTGTTTGTTGCTGCTACAACACAAGATAAATAAAAAGAATATAAAGCGCTCTTGTCCAATTGTATCTACTTCAATTTTGTGTACGGGGTTGGTTGAGGCAAAGACAAATGAAAATGTGTTTCTATCCTATATTGTTCATCACATTGATAGATTATATGAATTTGGAGTATATATTCCGTCTGTATTATTTGATATATTAAGATCTCCAGCAATGTTTTGAGAATGGTATCCCATCTTTGGAGCTATGGGTAACTACTATATACAGTCCCTTAGGAATCTTATCAATGACCGATTGGATAAAATCTTGATTGGTGAATAAGATCCTTGCTACTTATGACAAAAAGGGAAGTGGGCTACTTGTCATATCTAGAGACAATGCCAAAGAAAGAGGTGTGATATATAAATCCACTGTCAGGGTACCATTAATCTAACAGCAATAGAAGTCAATGTCCACAGAACCAAACACCAAAATATACTGAATACTTTAGGTTGCATGAGTTACTCGCAAGTTAGCGAGTTCACTCGGAGGCCTTGTGGCCCATTGTGATACCCTTAGAATTACCATTCCCTTATTTTAAAATTCCATACATAAAGGGAGAATAGTTTCCTACCCTAATTTCGTTGACTATGGACTACTTGTGATCCCCGTGAGAACCAGCCGGTACTTCTAATAAATCTGATCATATTTACTAGTGGCACATCTCTGAGACTGTCCAGAGCATGAAAAAGAGCTCTACCAAGATGTAGTAGTCCATGCTCTTGTAAGGCTGGGCAGTCACATAGAAGATGTTGTACCGATTCTTCCTCCTCCTCATCCAAACAACTTCTACAATAGCTATAACGTGGGTAACCCATACGTTCCGATATGCGTCCAATCATACAGTGCCCAGTGATTATACCCGTAAGAAGCCTGATCGAATTCCTACTAAGAGACAAAAGAGTCTTAGTCCTATTCTCTGTCAGAGTGGGCCAGAGCAATCTGGATATTCTACAAGTGATGATATTTGACCACCTGAGTTTCGTCTCGCTCCCGGATTCTTCTCGCGGCTGTATCGATGGCATATATCTCAGTCTGGAAAACCGTACAGGTATCCGGTAATAGAAGAGACAGCAAAAGGTCCAGTTCATCGGAGAAAATTCCCGAGCCCGTGCATTTTTCCGTCTTTGAACCATCAGTGTAGACTGAGATCACGTCGTCCCTTAGGACAGTGTTCGCGACCCAGTCATCCCTTGTCGGTATCTTGATCCTAAACGTCCTAACAAAATTCGGTGTAGGTACCAAGTAATCCGTTTCTTACCCCATGAATGGCCTGCCTATCTTTTGTAGAATGGTGCCGTGACAAATACGATCATGCTTCAGTCCGCTCGACTGTTTGAGTCATAGAGCAGACTTAGCAGAAATGCATTTGATATATATATCAAGGGGAGTTATATTTAGCATCGTCTCTAGACTGGCTTGAGGGGTGGAATTCATAGAGCCAGTAACTGCAAGACATGCAAGTCTTTGTACCTTGTTTAGAGTAGAGAGGTGGGTCTAGGTGTCCACCGCTATGTTTACATCTACCTCAAAATTACTTGCGTTTTATGTCACGTACGATATACCCTTATTTCGCTCAATATTTTGGACAACAATTTTTAAAAAGGACTTATTATTTTTTCAAAATGTAGTACTCTCTGAATGGAACATAAAGACCAAATTATGTTTCATATACTATTATTTGTGCAAAATCTATTCCACTCTATAGGCGTACAAATGTCACGTACGATGACATGGAATTGCCCATATGGCGGACGAATAGCGGTTGTATATATACGCTACACCACCATAGTGGGGAGGATAAATTGCTTTAGTGCTGACGTTTGTAACGTGCAAAAATATTGTCGCAACACCCACCCTGAAGCATACCATCTACTCAGGATAACTTTCTGAGTCGATTGAGCAATGTCCGTCTATTTAAACCTTGTCAAGTTATATATCGCAGTTTCACAGATAACTTGACAAAATTTTGCATAGGACAAAGCCTATTGAATTTGGCTAGAATCGTTCTTTATTTTTCCTATCTGAAAATAGTTAAGATCTTATAAAGGTCTCTCTTAATTATATAGTCCTCGAATTTTTGAATTCTCCGGATCGTAACTGAAAGGGCAACACTACTCCTATCAATAGGCATCTGTCAGTTGACCCCTGTCACAATTTGAACAAGCTGCGTCATTTAGTTTATGTTTGACAGCCATTGATAGGACACTACATCGTGATTTGAGGAGAAAGCCTAAGCTCGATAAATACTATGGGAACTCTGCACTATCAATTTCAATGGTAAAAAAGTGGTTTACTACACATGTACGAAAGATGCTGTACGTTCTGGACATCCATTCCAACAAAAAAAATTTTGATTAAATCTATGGAAAAGTCCTGGTTTAATCAGAAGTGCCAAACTGCAATCAGATCCAGAGAGAAAGCATTCAGAATCTGACGTGGTAACAAAAAACTGAATCGCTGCGCAAAAGGGCGAGATCTTCGTGTGCCAAAGTGCTGAAACATGAAAAATCTCTACACCAGCAACGCCTCCGAGCCAAAGTTCTTGCTGCTCCCCGGGGCAGCAAATGCTTTTGGTCATTCGTTAAAAGAATAAAGGATAATGCTAGTTCCTCAAATCCTACTCTTCAAAGGATGGTCAATCATTCACTGACCCGGTTGATAAACCTAAACTTTTGGCTGAATTATTTGCAAATAATTCGAATTTACAGGAAAGCAATCAACCACTGCCCGAGCTTGAAAGAGTATCAGTAACTATGCCGAATATATTCTTTCGCGCTGGCGCAGTTAAAAGGGTTTTAGCGGGTCTCAATACAAACAAGTCTCTTGGGCCGGATGGTACACCAGCACTGGTCTTGAAGCAGTGTTCTTCGACGCTAGCCCATCCTTTAGCAAACCATTTCAGCACATTATACCGTGCCGGAGAGTATGGTAAACCACCATCTTGTGAAATATCTAGTGTCGAACAATTTACTTAGCGACCGGCCGTACGGTTTTAGTAGAGAACGCTCTACGGGGGAATTGCTTGACTTCCTATCGGAAAAATGGTGCCGTTCCATTCACCGCTTTGGCGAAAGTAAAGTGGTGGCTCTAGACATTTCTAAGGCGTTCCATAGGCTGTGGCATGGTGCTCTTTTATCGAAACTTATTGCTTTCGGTAATGACCTCTTTCGATTTATATCGAGCTTTCTCAGAGATCGCAGTATACGATTTGTTGTAGATGGGATCTCATCGAATGAGTTCAAGATTAATTCATGGGTACTGCAAGGCTCCGTTCTTTCTCCTACTCTATTCCTTATTTTTGTAAATTACCTTCTAAGTCAAATTTCCAACCCTATCTATTCTTTTGCAGATGACAGCAACATTTGCCATTCATATTTATTCAACTATAGGCCAAGCCTTTCAGATATTGGGGCAATGAGGCAAAACATGAATGATACACTTATCCAAGATCTTGTGACAATCTCTGAATGAGGTAATGCGAACAGAGTCAATTTTAATGCACGTAAGACTCAGTGTTGTATTTTAACACAGAAACGCATCATGTTGCTTCATCTGTTTCTATGGGTGGTGTAAATATTATGGAATCAGAAGCTCTCGATGTTCTCGGTATGAGAAATCAGTGTGATGTTCGCTGGACAAAACACATTTTTCAAGTGTCGAAAGAGGCTTTCAAGTGCCTCGGTTTTCTAAGACGGTGAAATAAATACTTCACTTCATCTGATCTCCTTACTAATTACACCACTTATATCCGACCCAAAATGGAATACAACTCTCATGTATAGGCCGGTGCTTCGAAGTCTATTTTGGAGTTACTTGACCACGTACAGGAGAGGGCGAAAGTGCTTATCGGTAACAGTAGAATATCCAGCTCTATTGATTCTCTGCAGCATCGTCGCAATGTGGGTTGTGTTTCACTATTCTACCGATACTACAATGGAATGTGTTCTGATGAAATTAGGGAACTTGTTCCCAATACCCGTACTTTCTTACGAAATACGCGTTCATCAGCGGGAGCTCATCCATTCGTGGCCGATTGATCAGTGGATCGCACAACACACTACAAAGAAAATTCGTTTTTTAGCCGTACCATCCGTATGTGGAATAAGCTTTCTGTCGAAATATTTCCTGTCCTTTTCAATGTAGGAAAATTCAAATCAAATATCCACAAACACTACTCCCTGCATCCTCCCTCCCATAACCTATTTTCCTAGTTCCAATACAATGCATTACATGAGTAGGGGTCATCCCCTGAGTGCTGGTCCAAGCAAAATGAAAAAAAGGACCACTCTCGAAACTTTTATTAATGAGCAT
The DNA here is from genome assembly GCA_942486065.2 of Calliphora vomitoria. Taxonomy (NCBI): domain Eukaryota; kingdom Metazoa; phylum Arthropoda; class Insecta; order Diptera; family Calliphoridae; genus Calliphora; species Calliphora vomitoria. The sequence continues at coordinate 105,868,686 of OW818030.2, read as the reverse complement.
AAATCTTTGAAATATGTTAGTATCCAAATAAAATTCAACACAAATAAGTTTTATAAATACATAAGATATACCATCTTATTGTATGGCTATCGTTTCATATAAATTTTAAAAGAATGATATACTCGGGCTTGACCGACTACTTTCCTTCTTGTTTTACATATATAGGGTGCATAAACATTACTATGAGACCAATATTGTAAATTTGGATAATTATATACAATTAATATTGAGCAACTTTATACGATTAACCGACAAATTAAAGCGAATTTAAAATTTTTGAACAACATCAAATTTTGTGTGACCATATAGAACCTGTGTATCAAGTTTTAATAAATTTGAAATGTGGAAAGTCCGCTACCTTGTTTTCATGATGTATATTGTTGGATGTTGTTGTTCCGATAACTTTAGATAATATTCAGAGGGGTAGTCACTAATATTTTTATCAAACATGAATCTGATATGATATAATAGTTGTTGGTGTTTGATGCTTTTAAAAATAGGCCCGTTTGGTTTAAAGCATTCCTTTGACAACAAATCGTGACACGCAGCTTTGCAATTAGGATTTTGTCAAAACTCTAAATAAACCAAAAGAACATAAATATTTTATTCTGTTATGTTAATGTAAAATCCAAAAAATCATTTAAATCAGCCCAGTCGCTTGGGTATAATTATTAATTGCCACAAAAATTTATGAAATTTCCTATAGTACGTAGTACATCGCAGCACGCAATGGGCCGATACACCTCTCTCTATGTTGACAATATTTGTCAGAGTGAAGATCAAATTGTCCAGGGAGCCTGATACGGTGAGACAGAATGTTTTCCGATACCTCAGACCAATCGTTCAGCATATGTACGTTGTAATAGTCTCAAGCTGTATTGTGATAGTTATTACTTACATCTGAGATATTTAAAGCCAATTCTTTTTTGGCCAGCTCGTTCTCATTGTGTAGGAACCGTAACTATACCGATGGCATAGCCTCGACAGCTTTTATTTACACTATCTTACAAAAATAGATGACGTGGTATAAACTTTAAGTATCAAACCAATGTTATTTTAGTTTAGAATTTTGCATGCCTCCCAGATCGCAAATATCTCGGAGTAAAAGAAACTAGCATCATCTGTTCAACAGCTACACCATAGTTCATGTTAGAGCTATTCCTTCCCTGAACATCATATCATGAACTATGAGAGACTTTTTGAAGTCAATGGTTTCATTTAGAAAGGATCGAACCATAAGCAACATCTATGCTTGACCATATTACAGTTGAGCCTGAGCATTTCTGTTGCAGTCTAACAAACTAGAGATCTATATTTCCTTGTACATTCACTTATCATGCCTATAGTTTAAGTCCAGTTTGGCGCTTGACATCTTGCGACTGGTTTATTAAGCAACGGCAGCCCGTTTAACCCTAGGTTGTGTGTTTAATTTACATTATAATTTCGAGGCCTATTTATAATTCAGATATTTCACAATAACCGATAAGGAAAATACCTTAACAATGCTACTCTTAAGTTGGGTAACTTTGTATTTATAGTAAACAGAACTACTCTTGAACTTTCTATTAACCCTGACCGTACGGACAACATTTACACACGTAGACTCCTGACAAGGGTACCCGGGTACCCATTTGTCCCATATTATCTAAATTTATTGATTTCAATGGAAGAACTTGATGCTTATATTGGAATTTTTCTGGCGATGGGTATAAATAGTGGCAACAATGATCATCCTTCAATTATTTGGGGAAATTAGGGGCATCCTTTATATAAAGCATCGTAAAATCCCGATTTAAGCAAATTCTACACGTAATACGTTTCGGCAATGCGTTTACAAGATCGAAACGCAAACAAACAGACAAAGTAGCTCTTATATCCGATATCTGGAATATGTTGATGCAGAATCTACGTTTAAATTATATTCCAGATTGAAGTGTGACATTAGACAGACAGTTATTTCCATTTATAGGCAGAACCAGATTCACTCAATATATTCTCTCAAAGCCAGCTAAATACGGAATTAAAATATTCTGGTTGTGTAACGCAGCCAATAACTATTATTTGAATGGAAACATATATACAGGTAAGCCACCTGGTGGTCAGCGATAGATAAATGTAGGAGAAAACATCGTTCTAGATCTGGTGGATTTCTACAAAAAATCAGGAATAAATGTAACAACAGACAATTTCACTCCCTTTGGCCAATCAGCTACAAGTTAGAGGAATAAATCGGTACCCTTCGACAAAACAAATCCTATATTGCAACAGAGCTACGTTCAAACCCAACAGACGATATAGGTAAACGGAACACTTTTGTCTGCTCTACAGCTTATAACAAATTAAAGCATCCCTAAATAAGTTTGACAGGATGCCACAGGCCCATCGGTTACAACTAATCGAGATAAAACAGGACAATTGGCAATAAAAGCACGCTGCTACCTTTGCGTGGGTACTGATCCCAAATCTAATCGAAAAACAGGCAAAATATGCGATGGCTGAATAGGACCAATGTGCAATACGGATAACAAAACTATTGCTTTACGCTGCACTAGATATTAATTGTTTTTATGCAACAGTTTGATGTAAAATATTTTCTAAATAACCAATAAACAAAAAATTACTAAATTTTCTACTTTTTTCATACAAAATGTAAAAAGATATATAAGGGTACCCGGGTACCCTTATCAGGAGGGAAAGGACTATTTGACTTTGGGTTGTTCCAGAGTCAATGCAAACGAATCAAGAGTAGTTTAGATGGGCAAAAACTTTTGAAAATGGTTATCTGAAGGAACTTGCGGAACCTCAAATTTGTATTTTATTTTCTTTAAGAAAAACTTGACTTCAAAGTTCGTTAGGGTACCGGGGTACCCGTGTTAGTATGGTTAGGGTTAACCAGTTTCTGAGCATTCTCAAGCCAAAAGAAATAAAAATAATCAAATTAACAACAATTACCGGGTGACCTATTCAAGATGAGTTTCTCGATAGCTAACCTTGAAGGTCCCAGAAACTTGGATTGGAAGTCCCTCAGAAATTGCATAGAGAAGACCAAGTCCTTATCAACGCAGAGTAAGGTTCAGTTTTTCACCTTTTTTGGAGTAGGTATGGCACCACCGCCCTCTGGTAAGCCTAACTCAAACTTGTAGTTTCGTAGCTGTTAAATTACAATGATATAAAGGATTTAATGGCAGCTATGGATTTAAATAACAGTGTAGGTTAATTAAACAAACTTTGACTCACATAAACTTTTTTCAAATATATTCACACTCAGTCCGCCCAGTTTCGAAAGCCATGAACATGAGAGATGTGTCGATGTAAATTTTTTACAAGTTGTATTAAATGTAATGTAAATAAGGATTAACTCTTCAACTGTGTCTTTACATAGATTAAACACGACTGCCCCACTGCCTTAAGAAAACAAAAAGAAAATTAAATCTTTCCATTTGAAAATCTTTAGTAGCATTGAGTGTATACGCACACATTCTCTTGTTTATACTACATACCTTAATTAAGTATTTCTTTTCTTTTATTGCCACAAATACAATTTGGTTTTCCGTCAATTTCCTGGTAAGAAAAGGACACGAACGAGACAACATTTGTTAAAAGACAACAAGGAAATAAACCGACATTTTCTTATTCTTCTCTCGGTTTTGTATTTTTTTCTTTTTTTTCTTTCTTTTGCATTTTAAATACAATGATGAATCCCTTTTAGGTATAAGGAAACTTACAACGACTACTAAAGATACAAATTTAATTAATATGCAAATAGGTCAATAATCAACAATCAAGAGAAAAGGGAAAAAAAAACTTAAGAAGGGTTAGGCAGCTTGTGAATAGGGATGCATACTTAGAATAATTAACAAACGGAGTTTTGTGGTAATTACAAAAGGTATGCTAAAATATTGATGAATAAGTATTCATATTTTTTGGTGTAATGCTGTGAAACATTTTTCACTTTTATAGCTAGTAATTAAGGTTTTATACTTCTTAGGTTGGCTGTGGGTAGTTACATATATAAATTAAATCATAAAGAATTTTTCATTAAGTTGCTGTTAAAAATATATTTCAATATAACTTATGCATGTATACAATACTTTATTACAAAGCTGGAAAAACCTCAAAACTACTTAAGATACATTTTACAGAAACGTATTGTCATTAAGCAAAGACATTGCAAAACTTTTCTAATAACCTCACACACAAATTAACCTGTGTAACTTTGACCATTAGTTTTTTTGGCAGTTTCTGAAAAGCAACATATTTTGCTTCAAAATAATATTTCTTTTAGTTTAAACTTTCTCTCTCTAAATCCTTGTCATCCTAAATGAAAGTTGGTAAAAGTTTATACTTTCATAATAGTTGTATATTTATAAATTCAGAGATATACTTCGTATGACAAACTATAGTTTTCCCTTAACTTTACATTACTTCTTAAAGCACTGAACTAAAATAAAATCATTGATAAATTGTTATTTGTAATGGCATTAGTTTATAAACGTTTCAATTGCGTATTCAACTACCTATAACGATGGGAATATTGAGCAAATAAAATATCTTCATTACAGTGGTCCAAATATACTTTGTATGCGTTACATTTCAGCATATCTAAAATTATGAATCGGAATGTTATTCATACCACATTGACCAAATTTCGACTTCAATGATTGGAACACGGTGCTACTCGGCCAACATAATTATGTTGATAAGTTTAGAAAAATCTATAATATTTTTGGAGCTACGTTTCTGCTTGCACGCATTTTCATTGTCAAACTATAATTCAAAAATGATATTGGGTGTACGACTTACCCTATAACCGGAAAGACCGCCTCAAGACGGTATTCGATTTTTGAGCCCCACTGCTGTATTAAAAATGTTGTCGCTGTAAAATAGTAAAAACTGTCTTTAGACAATACATTTTTACATTTGTTATACTTCCCAATATGTTCTAACAAGACGTTTGACAGCTATGATCAATCAAGTGCAAAAATTCAACAAATTAGCATCGAAAACTACTTCACAAATTTAGCTATTAAAAAACAACATTTAGAATAAAGAAGATAAGTAGATAATATTTTGTATTTCAGTTTTATAATGTACTTACTTGAAGTGAAAAAATAAAAAGTTTGATTCATAGAGAAAATATACATAGAGCGGAAACTAGAAAACAACTCAAACAAAAAAAATACTCAAAAATGTTACACATACGAGTGTTGTTTTTGTTTTCACATAGTTTCTTTTACTAATACATTCTCACCACTTAGGTTTTTGACAACTGAGTTAGGTCTTTGACAGGAGAGCTTCCCATCTATGTGTATTTATCTATGGTTTGATTTAAAAATAAAATTGTGAAAGCCTCCTCAGAGCGGTCTTGCCGGTTTGCGTGTACAAAAATGTCCTCCTCTCTTACATTGTTGCTTTCACCTTTTGTTCATAAGACTCTATTGTTTGCTTATGGTTCTATTATGTGCATCCTTCTATTTTACTATTGTGTTAAAGATGTATATTACTAAACGTCGTTATATGAAAAATATAAATTTAGAGTAAATGTCTGATGAACAATTTCTGGAGTATATAAATTCTGTAGTTCTGCAGACAGCACAAATGAAAGTAATGATAGCGATGACAGTGTTGCTGATTCCACTCATGTTCCAAAGAACCATCTCCGAAAATACATGCGTAATAAGCGACAAAAAAGGAGCATCAAATTCTTCGTGCTTTGTGGTTCAACCTGCCGTTTTTAAATCTACAATGGGTCCGAAGATTTTAGCTGTTATACCGGAGATTGGACCTACATTAAATGTTTGGAGATTCCTTATTTCATGCATCACATCCTGTATTTTGATAAATTTCACAAATCGAAGCCGCTGTTAGTCTATTTGTGAGCCAAATATGTCCGCCTGTCAGCGACATATCAAAGGTTCCTCGGTATGATAGAAAGCAGAAGAAATTCATCGAAATCAACTGCCCTTAAATATTTCGAGAATAAAATAATGGCATGGGTGAAGTAGATTTCATGGATGGCATCCAGGGTTGATACCATATTTGAGCTAAGACTCACAATATTATAGTTAATTAGGTTGTTCTACTATTTTGTTGGCATGGTCTTTACAAATACATTTTTTTATACAAACGTCTGCACGCCGATGAGGTCAATGCTTCCAAAAATGTTAAAGAACTGCTTTTACAGCTTCCAGATTTGCGTGAGGAAATAGTTGCTGGACTTGTTTCCTACAAAAATATACGGTTTGTAGGACGACCATCTGTTCCAAATCTCGACGAGCTTTTATCACTACAGCCTGGCATATCAGGTGTTGGGAAAACTGCTGCTCATCAAGTTGGTCTATACAAATGCATTCATTTTATACAAACGTCTGCACGCCGATGAGGTCAATACATCCAACAATGTTTAAGAACTGCTTTTACAGCTTCAAGATTTGCGTGAGGAAATATATGCAGATATACGGTCTGTAGGACGTACATCTGTTCCAAATCTTGGTGATCCATTATCACTACAGCCTGGCATATCAGGTGTTGGGAAAAGTGCTGCTTATCAAGTTGCTGATGTTCGGTTCGATGCTGATGATAATTTTCTTGTTTGGGTGGATAGAAAAGCCAAACAAAATTTTCAAACATTGCAAGAAACAAACGACTTGGGTGTCAATGACTTTGCAAGGTCTACATAGTAATACCTAAAATTCTTGGTCTTAAAACTTTTTTGGATGGCTTAGGCTATCATTGTCTTAATATCAAAATTAACACTTCTGAACCGGAGACACCATCTATAGCACGATGAAACACAATTACCATAAGCTTCGGTGATCAATCGGTGTGCTTCAACGGCACTTTTTTCAAATTAAAGTAGTAAAGTAAAACCTCCCGCAAACCTCTTCGGTGGTACAAGATTCGACATTTTCCAAGAAAAAAAAACTTTTGTTGTTTAGAATGTAATGCTCAATAACTTAGTGAGATTAAATGACAGATATTTACCCTTTAAAATGACATATTAGTTATTAAAAACATTTTAAAAAATAATAAACGGCTTTTTTCCAGGCACTATGACTTGTAAGTGGGCTTTTGACTAAATATCTATCAAATTAAAAATGTCTGTAATATTCAACTTTTAAAAGTCTGGTATCATGGTTTTCAATAAATAGAGCAAAATCAACATTATTACAGACAGACAGTATATAGGAATAATTGCACAACCAATCGTGTTATAAGTTTTTATAAAAAAATTTTTAGACCTTGTTCTGTAATGGAATTTTAAATGTGTATGACAATTTAATTCTTCTGTGAGAATGCTGAGTAGAATGAGTATTGAATATTTTAGAATGTTTATGCAGGTCTTCTAGAAGACATACAAAGTGCAAACCCAGCATTTTTCCAGATGGGTAATATTTGTTCCATACACATGGAAAAGTTGATATAAGGAGTAAGTTCGAAAAAAACTTAACATACATAAATGGTAATCAAAAAGAAACCACCAAACCTACAGTTTTTTTATTGAAGTTATTATTACAACTTACAAAAAATACTATTTTTTTGCCCATCTCCGTTTAAAATCTACCACACTTTTGGACACCATTTTCGTGCTCTTCAATTCTCTTTTAACAAGAGTCCAATATCTCTCCACTGACCTTAGCTCCAGGCAGTTTGAAGGATTTGCTTCTCTTGGTACATATACCACATTATTGGTCCTGTACCACTCAAGACATTTCTTACCATAATGACAGATGCCAAATCAGGCCAAAAATAAGTGGACACATTAAGAAGTCTTATGAATGGAAACATCCATTTTTGTAAACATTCCTTGATGTAAATTTCGGTATTTATGCAGCCCTTTGTAACAAATGTTTGGCTTTTTTGCCGCCACTGAATATTGCTTACCATACCAAGAACTTTTTGGAAAATTTTGTCTGCTTCTGTATTCTAAACTTTTCTTCAACATTCCCTCGAGCATCTGCAACATAAAAAAATTGACACGAAATATTTTCACGTACATTTCGTCATCCATTATGCAGCAGGTACATTTTTTGTATAAAATTTGACTTCAATTTCCGTGCTCTGTCTTTGGCCTCTAAATTTTTAGCAGAGTTTCTTTTAGGAACTTTTTGAGCCTTGTATGCTTTTAAACCTGCATTGGCTGTAACCTAACCGGGCTGCTTTCCTACCGGATATGTTAAGAACTCTTTTGAAAATGCTTTCTATTTTTTTGGCTTTAGAAACATCATGTGGACCATTCCTTCCACCTAAACGATGTTTTATATCAACGAACAAGTTCTCCCGGTACTGTTTAATAACATTGGACACAGTTTGATAGTAGGCCTTTGAATGCTTAGCCAACTTTTTGTAGCACCATGTTGGGATTTGTTGAAAATATTTAATAATTTTAGTACGCAGTTTAATATGGTCACTCATTTTAATCACATTAACAACAAATGAACATAATTGACATTAAACATAATAACTGGCAAGATTTACAAAGGTAACTTAATCAAAAAAAAATCAAATAATACTTGAAATACGTTAAAATATTCAAGAAAAGACTTGTGTTAAGGTTTTTTCGATCTCACTCCTTATATGTGAAAGTAGAGACCATACATAGTAAGACTGCGTACTCAGTTTTTGCTGAAAGTGTCAGATGTTCTATTAGATATACTTTAAAGTTAAAAAAAATGTGTCTGAGAAGTCCTGGAGTCTAAAAAAACTTAATATTTTCCCTGCTCGCAGAAAAAAATATTGTTGTGAATGTTTACTGTAACCATTTCAACATTTTTATAAGTATAAAATGGTTGTCTTAAAAATATAACTGTTTACTGTAACCATATATATGTTTGATACAATCATGTGAATCGAAAATTAACAATATTATAGTAACCACAATCATACACATATTCACTGTGACTATAATATTGTTAAACATCTTATAAAACTGTTGAAATGGTTATAGTAAACATGCACAAATGTTGAAATGGTTATAGTAAACATCCACAATTATATTTTTTATCTGCGTGTGGTTATTATTTTTAAAATTTTTTATGAAAATACTAAATTTTTTTAATATTTTTGTGTTTTCAAACAAAATTTACAATAATAATTTTTCGTCCTAAGGGAAAACAATCCTATACACCTAACAGTTCTTATACACAAGAGATTCAAACATGAATTAAGTTTACTTATTTTAAAAATTTTCAAAACTCAAATGTTGAATAGTTCATTGGAAATTCTATAAAATATTAATTTAAACTTTCTTATTTTTCTTTTCTATATTTAAGCGCATTATTGATTTTCATTGAACAAATAAAATCAGTATTAATATAAATTTCAAACAACGTTCAAGAGAAATTTTTCACTTTCTTAATTTCAGTTTTAACTAGCAATTTAGTGAAAACCATAAAATAAACGGGCATAAAAAAACCAACCCAGATACTTACCCATAAACACCCGCAAAAGACAAACTTGGTGAAAGAATAAAATAAAAAAAAGTAAAAATAAGAAACAAATGAAAAAGAAGTGGTGAACGCTAAAAATAGACACTGAACTTTACGGATGTCCTTTAGAATTTCTTAATCCGGATGTTCTTTCATTTCTTGTATGTATGTACTACTTAAAACTTTCTACTTTAGCTGGGTTGGTTGCTTAGAGTTGCTTATTACTCTACATAGTTATTGGCAGTTGCAGTACTGCACTATTTAGTGTCAGTGTGGTTTTAAAATTAAGTATATATTGAAATTTTACTCTTTACTACTTTTCTTCATTTCATTTCATTCTTTTTTTAGTTTTATTTATGTATTTTCTTCTTTTATTTCATTGTACTTCAGCTGTATCCTTTTTGCTGAAGGTAGAATGAATATTGTAAGAAGTTTTAGCTGCATCTTAAGTTTTTATCGGTATTACGTACGTTTGTAAAGTATTGGCAAAGGTACTTTGCGGTTAATTTGCTGATAATGTTAGTTAAACAAGAAATAGGGTCAAAAACGGAATAGCTAAGTATGAATATGGAATAATTATGAAAGGAGTACTATACAATTGAATGTATAGTTATAAAAGGTATTGTATAAGTTGGTAGTTGCAATTGTGTGGTAACAGTACTAGGGGTATGTAGGGGCATTAAAGCGAAACTAGGTTGTCGATAATATCGTTGTTATGGTTTAGTTGGTGTGCTTTATATTTTTCTACGACTATGAATATTTTTATAGGAAAAGGAGCTTTAGTTTTAGCTTCAAAGTTTCATATAATTGTAAGGGTTTTGTTTTCTTCAATTATGCTTTTCTTCTTCTATGAGTATATTCATCCAGCATGATATCTTTTTCCCTGGTTGTGATTTCTTCTTTTTTTTCGCCTGCTAATTGCTAAGGTGCTTTGATTAAGCGTCAAACTTTTTTTTTTAATATTTTATACATACATTTCGTGTTCATTTATTTTTATCCTTATTATAATGCATTTTAAGCAGCATATAACTTCAGTTCTTAAACTTTATGTTGCTCATTTTGTCTAGTGCTAAATTAAATTGTTTCACTTGAATTACTTTCAATAGATTGTCTGCCTTTCATGTTGATTACTTGGGAGAATTTTATGAAAATTTTTTTTCTTCTTTTGATACCCACCAAAAGATGCCGGATATATTGATTTTTTCCATTCGTTTGTAACACATCCAAATATTTGTCGCGATTCTAAAACGACCTAGCTATGTCTGTTGATAAGGTTTATTTGGCACTGAAAATGGGCAATATATTTTCATGATTTCACCTAGCCCCCATACAAATGTCATTTCAGTAGATTGTTTGAACCGTCATAAATATGAAGATTATGCGACGTTTCTGATCAAATGTTGCACAAGTTAGTTCTAAGAACTCTGAAATTATATTGTAAAGTGCAAATCGGGAAACATTTGTCCGTAGTCCCCATACTAGGACCCTTCAATAAATACCTTGAACATTCATAATTGTCTTATAATAACTAATATCGTGATGAAATTGGCCATACAAAAGTTATATATGAACCTAATTCTTTCTACCAACTTTTGTGACGATAGGTCCATAATTGACTAACGCCCATATAACCTTTATATCAGAAAATTATTTTATTTTCAATAAATAATTTATATATAATGATATTTACATAAATTTCAACTTAAGTCATTTAAAGTTTAAACAAATTAATTACTTTATCTAATGCTGAACAGTTCGCACCATAACTTCACTCATTCAAGTGCCCATAGATTGGTAGGTATACAAGATTCGGCACTGCCGGATATAACACTCTTATTTTTTTTAATTTTTTGTTAGAGGCAGGTAGTTAGTAGTTTTTATAGTGAATTAAATAAATAAAGAAGATTATTAGTTTATACTTTACTACAGAAATAGGAGCACTTACTAGCGTTAAGTGCATTAAACCTAATTAGCATTGTATTTTTATTTTAATAATGTGATTAAATTGAAAGGATTCTATACTCATTGTCTTTATTAATAATGGAGCATTCACTATTGTTAGTTCATAAGTTTACTTATAACCTCACAAACCGAATATCCTGTGTAATGTGCAAACTCACTTACTAAGCTTATATGCTAGTCAAATAAATTCAACTTTGACTTCGAACTTATGTACATTTACAATATTTACTTAAAAAAAGTTAATAAATGTTGAATTTCAAATATTTCTTAATTAATGCAAATTTTTCAAACAAGTAAGAGAGCTATAATCGGCTGTGCCGACTCTTATATTCCCTTCACCAAATTATACTTTAAAATAAAAATTTTAAATATTTTTAGGTAAAGAAAAGTAATTTTTTTTTCAAAATTGTTTTTCAACATTTAAAAAAAATTTTTATTCAAAATTGTTTTTCAAAATTTAAAATATAATATTTTTTTTCAAAATTGTTGGTAAAAAAAAATGCTGGTTAAAAAATAATTTTCTTGATTTTTCGTTACAATGGACTTTGAAATATCTATCATTAGATATCAATAAGGACTGAGATCGAAAAATTCTTAACATACATATATGTTAATAAAAATTAAACCACTAAATTCACAGTTTTGATTTTTTTTATTTGATTCAAATTATTATTACAATTTACAAAAAAAAAATTTATTTTTACAGTTTTAATCACTAATGATGAAATGTTGAAACCCTTCCATTAACGTATTTATAGTGCTTTCTGTCACTTTACTCGAACAGGTTGTCCATCTCCGTTTAAAATCTACCACACTTTTGGACACCTTTTTTGTGCTCTTCAATTCTCTTTTAACAAGAGCCCAATATCTCTCCACAGGCACTTTAGAGGATTTGCCTCTCTTGGTACAAATACCACATTATTGTTCTTTTACCACCAAAGTCCTTGGTTACCATAGTGACAGAATGCAAAATCAAGACAAAAATAAGTGGACACATAAAGAAGTCTTATGAATGGAAGCATTCTCTTTTGTAAACATTCCTTGATGTTAATTTGGATATTTATAGAGCCCGCAACTGCATATTGCATGACAAGAACTTTTTGGTAAAATTTTCTGCTTTTGGGTCTTAAACTTTTTTACAAGATTCCCTCGAGCATCAGCAATATAAAAATATTGACCCGGAAGCTGCGAAAAATTTTCATACGTACGTTTCGTCACCCATTATGCAGCAGGTATATTTTTTGTATGAAATTTTACTTAAATTTTCGTGCTCTGTCTTTGTCCTCTAAATTTTTAGCAGAGTTCCTGTCAGGAACTTTTTGAGAGTTGTATTTGTTAAAGCCTGCATTGGCTTTAACTTTTCGTACCAAATAGTCCGAGTACTGAGCTAACCGGACTGCTTTCCTACCGGATATGTTGGGAGCTCTTTTAAAAATACTTTCTAATTATTGGCTATAGAAACATCATGTGGTCCATCTTCTAGATGAACCAGGTTTCCTCTCAACGGACAAGTTCTCCCGATACTGTTGAATAACATTGGAAACAGTTTGACGGCAGACCTTTGTAAGCACATTTTTCTCGTAACTCATTTTAATCAGATTAACAACAAATGAACATAATTGACATTAAACATAAAAGCTGACATGCTTATATATAGATTAAAAATATGCAAAAATCAAGGTTGGTCCGGTTTTTTCCTTATATGTCAGCCATATGTGGGCCGATTTTATCGATTTTAAATAGCAACCGAGCCGGAAGAATTTTGTAAGTTATTTGGGGTCTTCAAAAAATTGATTTCAACAAACAGACAGACGGGCAAAGTGACGGACATAGCTTAATCGACTCCGCTATCTATATACATCCAGAATATATATACTCTATAGGGTCGGGTTTAATTAGGGTATAAGGGTATAACTAGTGCATACATTTCAAGGAATGTTTTCCTGAAGGTTTATTAAAATCCAAATAAATATTTAAACATTTTAACTTTGATAGTAAATTAATGAGTTAGACTTCACCACTTTTGGTAAAGAGTTCAGTATGTGAGAAAATTACCTATTTAGAAAGTTACTTATATTCGGCTGTGCCGAATATATTTGTGTTCAATTTCAACGCGATATTAATTATTATAAGACATTTATGAATGTTCAAGTAATTTTTTGAGGGGAACCTTTTATGGGGACTAGGGCCAAATGTTGCTCTATTTTCGCCATACTTTCTAGTTTAATTTCAAATTCCATAATATATATGCAAATGTGGATCTGCGACAAATATTTTGATGTGTTACAAACGGAATGACAAAATCAATATATCTTGAGATGGTGGGTATAAAAAGTTATTTGATAGCTATGACCTGTTATTGTTATAGTTATTTTCGGAAGTGGGTCTTATATGAAAGTTATGGGCACTCATGGACTGAATATCACATAATCCAGTAGCAGAATTTTTGTATATATACAATTGATATGTGTAAAATTTTAGCGCGATATCTATATTTATAAGGCATTTATGCAAGTTTATGTGTTTTTACGTAAGTCGTCGGCTATTATCAATTATTGGCCGATCTTCATAAAATCCGTTACGACGTTTTTGTGTATATGAGGATTATTTGTGTCGAATTTCATCATCATAACTATGTTTATAAGTGATTTATTAAAATTTGAGTGATATAAGGACTGAGATCATAAAATTCTTAACACACGTTTTTCATTAAAACTTTTAACCAAAGTATAATTCGATTTTTTTTTATCAAGTTACCTTTGTAAAGCATGTCAGTTATTATGTTTAATGTCAATTATGTTCATTTGTTGTTAATCTGATTAAAATGAGAGACCAGAAAAAAGTGCGTACTAAAATTATTAAATATTTTCCACAAAACCCAACTTGGTCCAACAAAAAGTTGGCCAAACAATCAAAGGTCTACCGTCAAACTGTTTCCAATGTTATTAAACAGTACCAGGAGAACTTGTCCGTTGATATAAAACCTGGTTCAGATAGAACGAATGATCCGCGTGATGATTCTAAAGTCAAATATTAGAAAGCATTTTCAAAAGAGCTCCGAACACATCCGGTAGGAAAGCAGCCCGGTTAGGTACGAAAAGTTAAAGCCAATGAAGGTTTAGAAGCATACAAAGCTCAAAAGGTTCCTTACAGGAACTCTGCTAAAAATTTAGAGGCCAAAGACAGAGCACGGATATCGAAGTCAAATTTTATTCAAAAAATATACCTGCTGCATAATGGATGACGAAATGTACGTATGGAAAATTTTTCGCAGCTTCCGGGTAAATTTTTTTATGTCGCAGATGCTCGAGGGAATGTTGAAGAAAAGTTAGGACCCAAAAACAGACAAAATTTCCAAAAAGGTTCTTGGTATGACAAGCAATATGCAGTTGCGGCAAAAAAGCCAAACATTTGTTACAAAGGACTCTATAAATGCCTAAATTTACATCAAGGAATGTTTACAAAAAAGGATAAGACTTCTTAATGTGTCCACTTATTTTTGGCTTGATTTGGCATCTGTCACTATGCTAAGAAAGGTCTTGAGGGGTACAAGAACAATAATGTGGTATTTGTACCAAGAGTGGCAATTCCTCCAAACTGCGTGGAGCTGATTCCAGTGGAGGGATATTGGGCTCTTGTTAGAAGAGAATTGAAGAACACAAAAAGGTGTCCAAAACTGTGGTGGATTTTAAACGGAAATGGACAACCTGTTCGAACAAAGTGACATAAAGCACTATAAAAACCATAATGGAAGGGTTTTCGAAAAAGGTTCACAATTTCATCATTAGTGATTAGAACTATATAAGTATTTTTGTTTTGTAAATTGTAACAATAATTTCAAGCAAATAAAAAAAGATTCAAAACTGTAAGTTTAGTATAATTTTTATTAACATATATGTATGTTAAAAATTTTTCAATCTCAGTCCTTACTGTAGTGGTTCTTATATGGGAGCAATGAGTAATAATGAGCCAATCTTCTTAATAATTACAATAATTTATATATAATATTATTATGACAACAATATTCGTTTTAGATTTATGCGTTTTTAAGTGATATCCAGAAGTGGACTTTATAAGGGGACTATGGTCAAATCCGTGAAAAAGATAGTATTGTGATTTATTTTTACACGAAACTTATTGTAGCAGAATTTTGTATATTACTATTTTATAGGCATTATTTTTACACGAAACTTATTTTAGCTGATTTTTGTTGTATATTACAATTTTAAAGGCATTTATGTACCACAGATATATTGTACCGATTTTTTCATTTTCATTGCAATAGCCAAATTCTTATACAAAATTTTCAGGTATTGTTTTTGGTTCATAACTCTGGTGCTACTTGAACGATTGTGTCCATTTACAATACCAAACATTTCTTATTAAAATTTCACTATTTTACTTTCTTTCTTCAAGGCAAAAACAGACTGGTGGTTATAGCAAAATCGTCATAGAATTTTATAAAGACCCAGAATATATACACTTTTTGGTTCTACGATCTTTTTGGGGTGGATATAAAAATCTAAAAAAGCTAGAACTAGAAAATCTTTCTGAATAACATTAATCTTTACATATCACAACAATGTTCAAAAGTGGAGTGGTTCCATCTGGTAGTGGGTATAAAAACAATACGAAACTACCCAGCAAAAACTTTACTTACTTAGTAAGCCTTATTAATACTTATTATTTGACTAAATAACTAGTTATTTTTGTTCGAAATTTCAAAAAATTCATGGATCCTACTTATAAATGTACCTACGTTCAGCTTAGTTATAAGTAGTTGCATTCACAACAAAGATATTCAGTTAAAAAAAAAACATAAAAATATTGCCTCGTGTGGGAATCGAACCGACTCATTATTTGCTTGTGTTCGATAGTCAAGCTACTAATTCACTGCTCTATGTACGAGTTATTTTATTGTAAGTTCACAATGGTTTTAACATTAACATATAAATTAATATAATTTGAATAAAAAAATTAATGGCTTCAATTGGTGTAGAACCGCTAACGTCTCGTTTTTTAGTCAAACACACTAGATAGCTGTGCTAAATGCAAAAGTTCATTACTAACCATTACAAAAATAAGTACCTATTCTACTAAATAAAATAATGTACTGGGTAACCACCACTCATTACAATATAATGTATGTCATTACAAAAATACACACAATTTTTGCTGGGTGACACACTGGAAACCCTACACACAATTCATAACATCCCTTAAACTATGCTACTACTATCTAGCATACATTTGTTATGCACAGTCTAAAGTATGCTATGGAAATTTGCTAATTAATTACTACATATTACATTTTCGAAAAATTCTTCTACTACCTAAGTATTATCGGTTTTTAATATTTATAATTTTCCATAGTTTTAGTTACAACTGTTCCCATAACAAGTTCCACGCAGTTCGGTTTACACTGTAGAGATTTGTAAACAAATTGTGAATTAGCTATACAAATTATTTAAAACCACACATATAATTATAATCCGAATTTAATTACATTAAATTACACATGCTTACAAAGTAATTTATTTATTATGTATTGTGCACAATTTATGATTTATTGCAACAGTAGCTGGTTTAAGGCGAAAAAATAGCAAATTTTCATAATTTTTAAGCCTTTAATATTTAAGCAACACACACATAACAGGTGGCGCAAAAGTAATCCTCCTATCAGAAAATGCTATAAATTTTGCGAGGCCCCTAATGTCAGTTATGTTTTGACATTTGTGTAGTAAACACATTCGAAATACACGTTAATAAACCATGTTACGCTACACTGCTCCAGAACGCGGAATATTGCTGACTATTTATTTGACCAATAATCGGCAAAATTTATAGCATTTTCTGATAGGAGGATTACTTTTGCGCCACCTTGTATAACTAACTACTGGGAAATGTGAAGCACTTTCTAAAATGACCAAAATATGTTGCATGTACATATACACACACTGCTATACATCTCAATGGAGTCATAAACAATAGTGACAAAATGAAAAGATGCAAACTGAAAAGCGCCGAAAAAATATACATTGTTGTAAACTATTATACTCTTAGATACATACATACATATGAGTGTATGTATCACATACTTTTGACTAAAAAAAAAACTCAGACCATAACCACAGTTGAGCGTATCCTATTCATGATAAATATTTCCGGGAAATGAAAAACATACAAACACTTACAAGCGTATATATATACACGTAAAAACTTGCAGAAATTTGTGAATGGGAGTGTGTGGTATTCTTGGCTGAAAGTGCATGATCTGCCACAAAATCCCTAAAGTGGAGAAATTCACGCATTTCATTTTCAAAATCACACATATGTGTGTATATGCCTTTTTTACATGTTCATACAAACACATAAATAAACTCGAAAAAAAAAGAAACAATAGCACTAACCCAGCAAACTAATATTCGAATGTAAGAAATACAATTTTATTGAATAAAAATAGTGAAATAAAGAAACGGAATATAAACTGTTCGTTTGACTAATATTTTCCAATATTTTGCAAGCAAACATATTGTTTCACTTAAATTCCTAAAATATTTACTTGAAGTTTGTTTCATAGTTGAATTTTTTCCTACATAAAGAAAAAGAATATGTGACATCCATTTGAAAGTTAAGAGTAAGCCAGCCAGCAAAAACTTGGTAATGACTTGTAATTACTGAACAACTTACTTTTCAATGACTACTTCACACCATGGTAAGTACCTGCCTCCAATGACATCACCGTGTTAAATAAAATCAGTCAAAATGTCAATGCATAAGTACTTATGAGTAAATATATGAGCATTTTAACTTATTACTTTACAATGTATGTTTCTGCTGGGTGTGTACCGAACTCATCAACAATTTTATATCATTTCACAATGTTGGCTTGGTGACTTACACTAAAGTATGTTTCTTATTGTACTATTCTACATACAAACTAGTACTTATGTTTATTTTTGTATTATTTACAACAGATTATTGTCATGGGAGTATTTTAAGTTCAGAAGATTATATAATTAAAACCAGTAAAATTCCTAAATCAGCAAGTCATTTCTTTTTGCAGAACTTCAGAAAATAAAAACGTGTCCTTTTTTATACAAACAATACTCCACCACCTTATCTGAGAAAGTTCATAGTAGGCGTCACTTATGAATTATTGAATTATTCGATTAGCCACAAATTCGGTTATTACAACCAATACTGTTTTCCTTGTGTGCAATTGGACAACAAAAATTAAATCTTTATATTCTTAGGATATCATAACGACTCTTTCCGCCAAGTCAGCAACTTTGTTAAGTCTTGCATTCATATTCAAGGATATCCGGCATTTCTGAACCAGTCTTGATGTTGTGTATGGTCAGGAGTTTTATCACAGCTCGATAGTCATCATCAACCCAAATTGCTGGATGTATGTACCTCCGCCAACTAGTTCTCCCCTTATAGAAACTTCTTTATAAATATACAGATTCATCATGTCAAAGGAGAGATCATCCAATAAGAACGTGTAGTTCGGAAAATAAACAGAATTTTCTTGTAAATCTATAGAACAATTCACCTTATCCTCGTAAATTTTAATCGCTGCTTGGGTTGGGCTCTGCATGCCGTATGCAAATGTAAGTTTTCTGGAAAATGTTTCATCATGTCAAATTTAGGCTGTGCATGAAGCCAATTATTTTATTAGATGAGAGATCAATTACATCCCCTGGGGCCATAAAGGCCCTTCCGAGACATCTTCTTCTGCATAATGCTAGCATTGGGCAGTCGCATAGAATATGTTCAGCTTGAAGTTCACAAAACCTACACTGCTCACTGCCAACATTACCTAAAATAAATTGGAGATACCTAAAGTCACACTGTCCTGTGAATAATTCAGTAAGTAATCTCAATTCACCCTTTCCAAGATATAGCAATAATTGGGATCCACGTTTGGACAGAGTAATGAACCTTTTGGACTGTCTAAGTCCTGGTATATTGTTCCAAAATCGAGAGAATTCCGATTCAACCCAAGAAGGAATTCGTTTAATAGTGTATCCACGTGTGATGCCAAAGAACGGTTCAGGGCCTATGAATGGGCGTCAGTCACCTCTATTGGTCAAACAATCAGCAATTTCATTGCCAGCATGTGCCGAGTTCATTCAATGATGTCCAGCAGTACATAACAACACCAGACCTTACCTCATATGAAGATAAGGCTCTAAGAGCAGCTTAGCTATCCGACATAGCATATATCCTATTATTCCTAACTCTCCTTCTCAAACATTCGTTAAGGCATATAAGGATGGCGTAAATTTCCGTCTGAAATATAGATGTGAATGTACCCATTGGGATACACCTTTGAAAATTGGGCCCATATATACCAGCACCAGTGTCACCATTTGCCTGTTTTTGAAACATCGGAAAATCACACTTGATCGGCATTATTCTGCCACCATGTCTGATTTAACCACTCATCCCTTATAAGGATCTGTGTGTCTATGAGCTCTTCCAGTGTCTTGAGGGCACTAGCTTTCCACCTACCGGCCTTTTTATAGAAATACCCATAAACGGCTGATATACTAAACAGCATCTGTAGTAATCGACTGGTCTTTATTTACCGATGACTTCAGTCATTGGTAAACATGATATTTAAACATGACCAGTCACATGATATTTTGCCTCGTACGAAAGTTCTGGAGTTCTATGCATATGACTTTTCCTCTGTGTACAGAAAATTTGTTAACTCATCTCCCTTTCATACAGAGCCTATGTGCACATCCACATTCCATATAACATCGTCAATACAAATTTTTGATATTCCTCATTTCTATCGAAAATTCTTCATATTGATGATTCGTAAAATAGCAGTCAAGTCGCCACGGTATGGAGGATTACCAAAATAGGTCCTTAACCATGCCGGAGTTTGATTGTATCAGAATAAATTTAATCATATTTTTGTATATAGGGACGAAACAAAAAATAAATCATTGAACCTGTACTCTTCTGAATTCGATAATATTTGGTATATATGCTTAAATATGAACCATTGCACTATTAAAAATATATATCAAATTTAAAATGCGACCATGGGGGTTTTCAAGGTAATTAACATTTAGGGATATATTTGAAAAAAATGTATTTACGTTTTGTGTATATTTTTCTAACTAACTGTTTATATATTCTAATGTATTAAAGAAGAAGGATATCCCGAAATTCATGGCCATAATTTTTGAAATTTGTTTTCGTAAAAACTAGTTCATAATTTTGAGAAAAGCGAAACTAGTTCATGCTGTTGTGAGAAATGTGCAAAAAATGGGAAATGGTATTTTAAGGGTGCCATAATTTCCGTGATCTGCCTTTGGCCTATAAATTTTTACCAGACTTCCTGTCAGGAACTTTTTGAGTCTCGTATGTTTTTAACTCTGCATTGGCTTTAACTTTTCGTACCAAATAGTCCGAGCACAGAGCTAACCGGGCTGCTTTCCTACCGGATGTGTTGGGAGCTCTTTTGAAAATGCTTTCTATTCTTTTGGGTTTAGAAACATCTTGTGGAACATTCCTTCTACCTGAACCAGGTCTTTTATCAACAGACAAGTTCTCCTGGTACTGTTTAATAACATTGGAATCAGTTTGACGGCAGACCTTTGATTGTTTGGCCAACATTTTGTATTTGTTGAAAATATTTAATAATTTTAGTACGCACTTTTTTCTTGTTACTCATTTTAATCAGATTAACAACAAACGAACATAATTGACATTAAACATAATAACTGACATGCTTTACAAAGGTAACTTGATAAAAAAAATAATTCTTAGGTTAAAAGTTTTAATGAAAAACGCGTGTTAAGAATTTTTGGATCTCAGTCCTTATATTACAATATTTTGATGGAGTATATGAAATATACACATAATAACACTGTCCAAAAAATTGAGACTTTTTGATTGGAACAGAACAGCGACCCTATAATTCTGAAAGGGAATGTTGAGTAGATAATTTTTGTAATATAAACTAATAGTCCAGCTGGTCTGAATTTTTTTTCTACAGTGGATAAAATTTTGATCGAAAGGAGCACTATGCTAACTGAAAAAATGGTATAAGTTAATGTTGGAGAGAATTCTTATTGTCAGAGTTATATTGTCGAATTTTATGGGGAACATTTTTGAGGAAGATCATAACCCTCAGAATTTTATAAAGTGATGTCTTAAAACTTTAAATGAATTATGTCGAAATTTATGTTAATACCATTATATATAAATTATTTATTGACAATAAAATATTTTTCTGGGGATTATATATTATATATATTATGTATAATTTCAAGTCATTTTCTGAGGGTGACCTTGTATTGGGATTAGGGACAAGTTCCGCCTTATTTTACAGTATAATTTCAGAGTACTTAGAACTAATTTGTGGCGACTCAAACGGTATTCCAGGGGGTAAAATTATGGACCGATATTGCCCATTTTTCAAACATTTCAGCCTGCTAGCTCCATTCGTTTAAGCCCTATCCTGTTTTCAACAGACAGACAGGCGGACAATCGGAGGGACATAGCTCGATCGTCTTAGAATCTTATCAGGACCCAGAAAATATCTCTTAATGTGGGTTTGTGACAAATATTACGATGTGTTACAAACGGAATGGCATAATCAATGAGACCCTCATCTTTTCTAATAGTTAAATATGAATAATACTGTCTTCATAACGCGAAAATTAGAGAAAAAATAGTTTAAGGTTTAAGTTAAAAATTTGCTTTGAGTGAAATGATAGTTATCCCGAAAGATATTTCCATTTTGATAGAAAATATATGTAAGTAAAAGTCAACATAGACATTCAAAAAAATACGATATTTTTAAAGAATCTTGTGGAGGCATTTACATTATGACTTTAAGTCATGATTTAAAATCATGGTTTTTTTTTTGTATTAGCAAATTGTGACATCTAAACAAAAGGCAAGTTTTCTGTTTTTCATGATTTTTCTTTTTTTGATATTCAGCTTTGAGTTTGTTTCTGATTGGTTGAAAAAAAGGCATCATGTAAATGCAAGGAGATTTTAAAAGAGAAAGAAAGAAAAAGAAATGACTTTAAATGCAAGTGTAAATGTCGACTTTATTGTATCAATTTACATACATACATGTTTGACATATACATATATCCATACATTATTTTCTTTTATTAAAATATCCTCTTTTTAAAGGATAAAAATTCATTTTATTATCCTTTTGTCATTGGAAGAAGGTTTTTTTGTGATTTTCTCAGAAAATTGATGACTATTTACAAACTAATTACAGATTCATTATTCTTCGAAATATTAGAAAATGTTTACTATCTCTCGAAATCCCCTTATAGTCCCAATCTGAGTTTTCTATGTGTTGTTAACCATGCAATGGCATATAATTGAGAAGAATCTCTAAAAATATCTTCAGATTGTAAATTTGCAGCACAAAATTTGGTATCGAGACAAAATTCAATAAAAGTCAAGCTATCAAGTATAGTGAGAAACGGTTATCAATTGGCCATAGATCACATGTAATGCCCACAGGTAGAGTATTAGACGATCGGATTCGTCCAGCTAAACTTTCTTTTATTTTTGATATTTGCATAAGTATTTTAACATACACATAAACAATTTATCGTAGTTACTGTTCTTAAACTATAAAACCACATAAACTTCTCAAACTCATACATATTAGTGCATACGGATATATTTCATGTGAGTATGTGTAAATAGCGCAATATTGTTGTTTTGTTTATGCGGAATAATACAATTTACTAAATTAGTCCCCTGTTTAAGGATATTACAAATTTCCTGAATACGTAAATTTATGCCAAAAAAAATTCACTTTGACTCCAAACGCTATTGTACTATTAATGAAACGCATACTCTTAAATTTCTTTTAAAATTTAAGAATAAGTTTAACATTAATGAAAATATATGTATGTTTTAATAATTTTACAATGTTATTCATGACATTTCGCTGACAGCAAACTTTTAGCATAGTAATATGCATGTAGTACAGTCGTTTCCTATACAAAATTTGCAAAAATATTTCGTAAACACATGTGAATAGTAATGCTGACGAATAGTGTGAATAATAAATCTATAAATTTTGTTAGACATACTCAACAGACATCTGTATTCGCACATGTGCTGCTTGCATTAAAGTGCATTTTTTTAATTCCGCTACCACCACGCGAGCTGAATGTGGCTGTATGTTTTTCTTATGTAATATTTAGAAACATTTATCTGCATACATATATTCAAGTTCCTATGAAGCCAAGTCCGTCCAGGACTGTATCAGACAAATGTTTTTTTTTTTCATTAGTTAATAACTACGTCTTAAATTAATAAAGATTCATTCTCTTCGAAATTCAAAAAAATTATAAATTCTGTTTACGATTGAATGGTATTTATGATTCGGCTTAGTTGAATATATATTTAATATTCTAACTTGTTTAAATTTGAAACATTTGTTTTTGGACATTTTGAAAAATACGATGATTGTTATGATAAATCAAAATAACATTGATGACAGCTAAATATCATAAAAATATGTCATATCACTTTTCGTGAAATTGTTATAGTGATATACATAAATAACCTTAACAAATAAGTACATACGTAAAACAAAGTTGTTATTTGAAAAAAAGCTAAGTCCGGATAGTATGAACTAAAGCTTGGAATAAAAAACATGTTTCTCAATATCGTTCATCCGAGGACATTTCTTTTTTACAATTTATGGCTTCCACATATACAATTTAGTCATCTTACGGCCAACCCAATGCACCAAAATGGGGTATCTCTATATATACAAAATAAAGAATTGCTATACGAGATTCGCGTTTAAAAATAAAAATTTCAGTATTTTTACCTACCTTAGTCTGGACTTTTGTTAATATCGGATCCAAATCTCTCCCGATTTTGTTTAAATATATATTATTTAATTAACAACAACTTTGTAAGTATTGACAAAAAATAATTATTTCAAAATCATGACTTTGTCAAATGTTATGTCTATTTAAATTAAAAAAATTTCGAAAAGCATTTTTCTTAAGTTAGACTGCAAATGAAAACCAAATAAATAATGTGTTTATTATTTACTGCTAGGTCCAGAGCTTTACGAAGTAGATGCAATTTTGTTTTAAATTTCCGCATGGTCACCAGAGACAAAAATCTATAAAATACCACTTTTGGGATTTTTGAACATTTTTTTGGGAATTGTGGGATTTTCAACAACAATTCACAAATTTCATTTTCACTTTGAAATTTTGATGCAAAATTTCTATAAAATTTCTTGAAAATCTTAATTTTTCAAAAAAATCACCCATCAGCTAAGTTTAGGTGTGTAAATTTAGATTTGATCACGAATTTCTTAAAAAAATTTGTCAAAATCGTTGTGTACAATTAGATTTGCGTTGTGTATAATTAGATTTGATCATGAATTTCTTAAAAAATTTATCAAAATCGATCAATTTTTTTTTTTTTTTTTACTTTTGTAATTTGGGGAAATAGAAAATTTGATTTTATAAAATTTCCAAAAAATAAAAAAATTTTAAATTTATATTTTTCAAAAAATAGTAATTAATCGTGCGATTCATAAACAACAAGAAAACTTAAAAAAAAATGCTTGTAATTCCAGATATGGATTTTTAAAGTTTAGGAAAACAAAACTGGCGGAGAAGTTGTATTTTGCTATCAAAAACACTCTAGACATAAAATGCTGAAAGTGTAATTGTTCACACAAAAAATTAAAACTACTCTCTAAGCGGTGTGTAAAATTAGATTTGATCATGAATTTAAAAAAAAAAAAATTGTCAAAATCGATCAATTATTTTTTTTTGTTTTTTTTACTTTTGTAAATTAGGGACATAGAAAATTTGATTTTATAAAATTTTCAAAAAATAAAAATCTGCAATTTTAAAAAAATTTTAAATTTATATTTTTCAAAAAATAGTAATTAATCGTGCGATTCATAAACAACAAGAAAATTTAAAAAATAATGCTTGTAAATCCAGATATGGATTTTTAAATTTTAGGAAAACAAAACTGGCGGAGAAGTTGTATTTTGCTATCAAAAACACTCTAGACATAAAATGCTGAAATTGTAATTATACACACAAGAAATTAAAACTACTACTCTAAGCGGTGTGTAAAAGTAGATTTGATCATGAATTTAAAAAAAAAAAAAATTGTCAAAATCGATCAATTTCATTTTTGGTTTTTTATTTTTGTAATTTAGGGAAATAAAAAATTTGATTTTATAAAAATTCCAAAAAAAAAAAAATTATTAAATTTTAAAAAAATCTAAATTTATAGTCTTCAAAAAATAGTAATAATTCGTGCGATTCACAAACAAGAAATTTTTGTTTTTAGTTTTGTAATTTAGGGAAATAGAAAATTTGATTTTATAAAATTTTCAAAAAATAAAAATCTGCAATTTTAAAAAAATGTTAAATATATATTTTTCAAAAAATAGTAATTAATCGTGCGATTCATAAACAACAAGAAGATTTAAAAATAATGCTTGTAACTCCAGATATGGATTTTTAAAGTTTACGAAAACAAAACTGGAGGAAAAGTTGTATGTTGCTATCAAAAACACTCTAGACATAAAATGCTGAAAGTCTAATTATTCACACAATAAATTAAAACTACTACTCTAATCGGTGTGTAAAATTTTTGGTTTTTTTACTTTTATAATTTAGGGAAATAGGAATTTTGATTTTATTAAATTTCCAAAAAAAAATCTGCAATATTAAATAAAATTTTTATTTATATTTTTCAAAAAATAGTAATTAATCGTGCGATTCGTAAACAACAAGAAAATTTAAAAATAATGCCGTAACTCCAGATATGGATTTTTAAAGTTTAGGAAAACAAAACTGGCGGAGAAGTTGTATGTTGCTATCAAAAACACTCTAGACATAAAATGCTGAAAGTGTAATTATTCACACAATAAATTAAAACTACTACTCAAAGCGGTGTGTAAAATTAGATTTGATCATGAATTTCTTATCGATCAATTTTATTTTTGGTTTTTTTTAATATTGTAATTTAGGGAAATATTAATTTTGATTTAATAAAATTTCCAAAAAAAAAAACCTCAATTTTAAATTTATATTTTTCAAAAAAATAGTTATTAATCGTACGATTCATAAACAAAAACAAAGCTAAAAATAATTCTTGGATCTCCAGATATGGATTTTTAAAATTTAGGAAAACAAAACTGGCGGAGAAGTTGTATGTTGCTATCAAAAACACTCTAGACATAAAATGCTGAAAGTGTAATTATTCACACAATAAATTAAAACTACTACTCTAAGCGGTGTCTAAAATCAGATTTGATCATGAATTTCTTAAAAAATTTATCAAAATCGATTTTGTTTTTATTTTTTTTTAGTTAATAATTTAGGGAAATCGAAATGAAATTTGAAAAAAAAAAAATTTCAATTAGAAAAATTGTAAATATATGTTTTTCAAAAAATAGTACTTAATCGTGCATTCATGATAAAATGATTAACTCAACTTTCTATTTAAAACCAAAGACTTAGATTGACTTAAAAAAAAATGAAATAAGGTTACAAATTAATGACATTTCCGTACCTTTTAGTTCACTACTAAATAGTTGTTAGGTATTTGTTATACTTTTTGAAATCACCATGAAGTACTTTATGCTTTAAGGGTATGGAAGTTTTTATTCTACAAATGAAAATTCTTAAATAAATTTATTATCTACCTGTTCTACAACAAAAAAACTATTACGAATTTGTATGTTATAATTTATTAAGCTTAAGGTCAGATTTATATAAACAATTTTGAATTTATATTGTCCCTATATCTCGCTACTCCAGCTTTGTATGAAAATTGAGATAGTGTTTGTTTAAAAAACGTTTTTGAAAATATATATATATGGTATGCAAATGTGCTAGCTCAATTTTTTTTTCTCTCAAAATTGAAAAATTAATATCTCAGTCAAACCGAATTGAATAGATTTATGCTAAGAGCGCCAAACTTTTTTTAATTGTTAGTTTTTATATTTAATGTAATTCAAGGAGACTTTAAATAAAATAAGACCCCCTTCATATTAGGCAATTTAGTTGCGCAAATCTGTTTTTCATTTTCAAAAATAAGAATGAAAGAACAAACCAACTTGCCGTGTACAAGCAAAGTCTTTGGACTTTTAACAAAACAACTTAAGTGGAATTTTGAAATTTTTCAGTAGAGTGTAAAAACTGTTGAATTGATCGAATTATTTTTGTATTATACCTTAAAAATGTTAAAAGCTCTCAAACTTTCCAAATTCTTTAAGGACAAATAAGAATATAATTGCCTTTTAATTCAACAGTTTAAGTTGTTAAGTTGTTTTGTCAAAAGTCCACAAATATATTAATTGATACTAATGATAGTTTCAGTTCTTATGACTGAATTCACTTTTTGTTATTGACTATCTGTCATAATCGGATTGACTAATAGTACTTGAAATTGAAAATATATATAATTCGGTTGCCAACACGAATCTGTTTTCCCCGTATACATATTGTCTTAGTTTAGTATTCGAGATGTGCCCAAAAATATCAGCTACTTGTAGACCGATTTAACCGATTTTCAGTATACAATTTCTCGGTTGTATATCAGATATGTTGATATAGTTTGTCAGACTTTGGGCCTTTGGAAAATTAATTTACATCGACATACGAACTGGTGGACATTGTTATACTATCCATGTTCCAAATAAATATTATAGAAATTACATACAGTACGAATAACTGATAAGAAAGTTTAAAATTACTTGAAATTTTTTTTGATCTATAACCATTTCAAAATTTTTACAAATGTTTAAATAATATTACGTTCACTGTAATTATGTATATTATTGTGCTAACCATAACATGGTTAAGTTCTCATTCACATGGTTATAGCAATCACATATTTGATTGTAGTAAATAAATATATGTTAATGGAAATCATGTTCATGATGAATAGTTATATCATAAAAGGTTATCCTCAGAGTGTGATAGCCATAATCCGTCACCAACACAATATGGTGAAGTATTACATCATAAAAATGGTTGCCACAAACATATAATTAATTACTACAATCATATTGATTCATGTCAATGGCAACTTAAATATATTATGATTACCACAATCATATTCATAAATACAGTAACCATAATACTTTAAAAAAGCTGGTAAAAATGGTAATGGTAAACGTGTACAACTCTATTTTTCTCCGCGTGTGTGTAAAACATATTTATGTTAGAAATACGCATGTTTGTTCTTGTACCACTCAAGGTACACAGTAGTGACAGGATGCCAAGTCAGGCCAAAAATAAGTGGACACATTATGAATTCCTATGAATGGAAGCAGCATTTTTTGTAAACATTCCTTGATGTAAATTTCGGTATTTATAGAGCCCGTTGTAACAAATGATTGGCTTATTTTGCAGCAACTGCATTTTACCAAGAACTTTTTTGAAAGTTTGTCTGCTTTTGGGTCCTAAACTTTTCTTTAACATTCCCTCGAGCATCTACAACATAAAAAAATTGTCCCAGAAGCTGCGAAACATTTTACAGACGTACATTTCTTCATCCATTATGCAGCAGGTATATTTTTCGTATAAAATTTGAGTTCCTGTTAGGAACCTTTTGAGCCTTGTATGCTTTTAAACCTGTATTGGCTACTCTTATATACACCCTGTAAAAATATGGCAATGGCTTGCATAAAAATAGTCTAATAATGACATATTAGGTATTAAGTTTACTTTATAGGGGTAGACAAAACGTATATCTTCAAGAAAACTAAAAGAAAGGGAAGATTAAACAAGTACAAGAGTTATATTAGGATATGCCAAATCTTATATACCCTACACCAAAGCATTTTTTAAGATAAATATTAAAAACAATTTTTGGTAAAACAAAATTTGATGAGCAAATTTTTATAAAAATAAATGTTGGTGAAAAAATGAGTGGTGGTTTTTCCACTTCCTCCCTTTCTTCCAAAGATAGATCCGAAACCCAAGTTGCAAGGTCTTGATTTGACCGTGCTACCTTTCAGAGACTCTAACCCCAGGTGATGTTTCCCAACACGAGATCTATAGCTTTCAAGATCACCAGTATTTCCGCCTGAAAGTAGTGTCATTCATCCGAAAGTCATAACGACATTCTAGTTCCCATACCCACTATATACACACCAAAGCTCTTGCCTTATTCCTATTTCATTCCATCAGTGAATATAGTAAATAACCATCGTATAATGTGCCAGACATTCCTATACAGGATTTCCATTTAAGTTGTCCTACCGAAGTATATTTCAATTACCATGTAGTCTGAGATAACTGTATGAATTCGTAGCCATAAGCAGAACTCATCGTTGCCTATTGGGATTAGAAGAATGCATCTCGTCGGATTGTTTTTAGACCATGAGTTAAATAACTGTATTCGAAGCATAACTCCAGTAACACATCGAACGAAGCCCAATCACATCCCAAAGACACAAGGCAGCTCAGGAATCGGAGGCATTGCTTCATGAATATTGTTGTCAAACTCACCAAGAGCTTGCAAAATCATTGCGAGCAGCAGGATTCATCCAAAAGCAGGGAAATTGGGTACCATACGAAAAAAAGCCGAGAGACCTTGAAACACGATACTACATGTCCGAAATGATAAAAGAAAATCAATTTTGCACTGAATCGTTACTTGCGATGAAAAATGGATCCATTACTCGAATGTGAAGTACGACCAACCAGCCGAGTCAACACAAAAGCCAAATATCCATGGCGCTAAGGTAATGCTCCGTATTTTATTGGAGCAAAAGTGTTCTATCTGTTATGAGCTGCTGAAATCTATCCAGGCCATCACATGGAACCTGTACCGGACGCAATTGATGCGTTTGAGGCGAGCATTTGCCGAAGAACGCCCAGAATATGCGGCCACTCGAGAAGAAGTAATATTCCATCAGCAGAACGCTCGGCACCATTAAGCAATACCTATTAAAAACTACTTAGAATGAATTGGTTGGGAAGTTTTGTCTCCCCCGCCTTATAGTCAAGCTCTAACTCGTCCGAATACCATTTGTTTCAATCGATACAGAACCCTCTCTCTGGGATACACTTCACTTTGGAACAGAGTTGGTTTGATCCGTTCTTGACCTCAAAAGATGATCAGTTCTTTTGGCTCAGAATCCATATCTTTCCAGTAACATTTCATAGCTAATAATGGCCAATATTTTGAACCAAAATTTGTTTGTAGATATGTTTAAAAATAAAAGGTAAAAATATTAAAAAATCCTGCATTTTTAAGTCATACAGCAAAACCATATAAATGAATTATCGTTTTGCAAAAATTAACCATTGGACTTATTGCCAAACATGTTTGACTATTCACAATTTTAATAATTAAAAAAATCATCTTCCTAGGTTCAGGCATATTGCGTTGTCAGGTAGAGTACATATAAAATTCAACTATATAAATAATCCTTATTCATTTAACTTTTTTAATACTTATTAATCATCTACGCCCTTATTAATTGGAAACCTGGCAACATATGAAAGTTTTTCTATTTTTAATTACTGTATATATTATGTACATAACACAATCAATAGCAACAAATATTATGTTTCTTTATCAAGGTCATTACAAAACTAAATTTTATTTCATTTCATAATATTATAGCAAATATAAATTAGACCATGACAGCTAACGAAGAAATAATCTTATTAAATCCAACTGTGTTGTTGTTATATTTTTCCATTTGTTAGTGTCAAAGAATTGGTCTCAATTAATGTTTGTGTAGATACTTTTTGACATAGTAAAAGTTTTGCTTACCTCCAAACTAAGTAACTAAGAGCAATAAAACAAATAGAATTTTTATATGTTGAAAGTGCTTTCAGGGATTATGACGCACATATACATATTTTTTGTGTTCAGTCAATAGTATTCAGGGTCAGGGAATATTATCTGGAATACAAATATCTTTGTTTTTAGGAAAACATAGAATTTTGAAACTATCTAAGGAAGAAGTAACGAATAGGTCCTTGACAAATGTAAGGATAAGATGAAATTTCTTGACAAACTATCTCTGGTATATTGCAATCCCTGTTATGGTTTGATATGTTCGGAAATTATGCTCTAACAAAATCAAAAGCACTCCACATCAATAAATATGCTTTCTATTTATAGCCAAATTTGTTACTCGTTAATACATCAGTTTCCATGGAAACCATTTTGCCATTTGCAATTGAATTGCCTATCCCTGGTTGTGCAGCTGTCAAAGATGTTCCAAGAGAACAATGTCACATAGCCGAAAACATGAGTTGTTTTTTAATATTCGTTAGTTAAAAACAAATACAGCAAAACCAACATATTAAAACGAAACACATAGATACTTTCATTGAAGGCTACAAGTATGAATGTGTTATTTGTTAGATGGTCAAAGCGAACGATGGTTGCGTGGATAAATAAAACTTAGCAACATCACTTTTACTAAAACAAACTAGAAAAGTTTTTTTTGTACTGTTGTTTTGTCAAAAGTTGTGAAAAATGTTCTTCTATGCTTTCTGTCGCGTAAGCAGGTGACACCACATAAAGCTTAATTAACACCATCAAACAATAGACGAGCTAGCGAATATACATACATAGTGGGTAGACATCAACATCAGTTCAGTAACAAACAAAATCACAAGCATAAGAAAAAAAAGATACATATAACAAACATTAGGATTTTGAAGTGATACATCACAGAAAAGCAAACAGATAGACATGTGACGGATACACATGGTGCACGTTTTTATTTTTATATTTTTTTCTTGTCAATTTTACACGTACTACGTTAGAGGTGTGGTAAAATCATTTGATTTCGTTGTTTACTTTTGTTGCCACAAATTCTTAGTGTTTACCACGAGGTAGGGTTCTCCTGGCCGCTAAGGGCTAAATAAAAAAGTCTCCTAGATATTAAAAACAATTGAAGTATAAAAGTACATTTGTGACTTAAAAATGCGGAATTTTTTCAAATGTGTAGCTTCTATTTTGAAACATTTCTAAAATATAAATAAATTCAAAGTTTTGGCCATTGTTAGCTATAAGTATTTTCCATCTTTCTGGAAACATATGAATTAAGCTAATCTTTTGGGGCCAAGAATGAATCAAGCCAATTTCGGATACTCCGTTATAAAGAAAAGCATACACAAGAGAGAGCATTCAGCATTGATCGAAATCAATTGTAGTCAGACGTGTGGTGGTCTGGACTATAAAACAGGTGAGGCAAAACTACCCAACCCTTTCATTCTAAATAGTTTTTTAACAGGTATTGCAACATGTAGCCGAGCGTTATCATTATGGAATATTACGGTTTCATATTTGGCGGCATTTTCTGGGCGGTTTTCGAACAATGCTCGCTTCAAACGAATTAGTTGCGTTCCGTACAGGTTCGCTGTAATGGTCTGGCCAAACTTCACCAGCTCATAATAGGTCTAGCATTCAAGCATATTTCGGAAATGCAAAATCGTCTTTCAAGACCACTTGGCTTCAATTCGTATGGTACCAATTTCCCTGCTTTTGTATGAAACCTGCTGCTCAAAAATTTCTTGAAATTGCTGATTGAGTAGCTCCCAATGACTTTGCAAGCTTTTGTTGAGTTTTACAACAATCTTCATGGAGTAATGCCTCCAATTCTTGGTATTCAAACTTTATTGGCTGGCGTCGGCGATTTTTGTCTTCCGTGTCAAAATCACCACTTCTGAACCGCACAAACCATCTCATGCACATCTAAAACGATGGAACACATTCACCATAAGCTTTTATGAACAATTGGTGTGCTGCAGCGGCACTTTTTTTCAAATTAAAGAAGTAAAGCAAAACTTCCCGCATATGACGCTTTGATGGTACATAGTTCGACATATTCGAAGCAAAAAAACTTTGTTGTTTACACTATACTATTCGATAACTAAATGAGAATAAGTGGCAGATATGTATCCTTCAAAATGACATATAAGTTATTAAAAACAAAAGGTCCTATCTATTATGAGCTGCTGAAATCTGGCCGAATGCAACTGATTCGTTTGAAGCGAGCATTATGGGAAAACCGCCCAGACCACATTTAATATATACGCCATCTATTGCATATCCCGCTTTTTAAAGTCATACATCCAATATTTTAGAATTAAATTAAGATGTGAAGCAAATTTGAACCAAATTCATATAGAGGTTTTCGGGAAAATACAAAAGTATTTGCTGCGACTGGGACTCATTATTAACTTCGGCGCTTTTCAACGTATCTAGAAATATGAGTTTATATAAAATCCATAATATCTGGAACAATATTTCTACATCCTTTATTTTGTACACATAAATACTTAAAGAATTTTTAGTAATATTTAATTTAATTCTATGGAAATTTAAGGGATTTAAATTTAAACAAATGGGAATTGATGGTACATCCTTATAATGCTAGCGAATACAAAAGGAGAATAGTTGGAGCCTATAGATTTTGCAGTTGCTGCTGACGTGACATTGTCAACTGGATTGTTTTGAGTCAAAACCACTGAAATAGCTAACTACTATATTATGATGGTGGGCCTACTTAAATTATATGGTGATTTTAAAGACTAATATTTAAACTGTGTTTAGTAATTGAAAACTTAAGTTTAAGGTGTAACATTTTCTATTTGCTTTTCATTAGTGATAAATAAATAACATCAAAGGAAAAGTAAAAAAATAATAAATAATGAAATCAGTCTATACATAACGCTGTTGTAACAACAAACATACTCATGTTTAATTTATTGTTTACCATCAGAAAGCCTTGTCAATAATCCCTTAACTTTCTAAACTATTCGCAAATATATCAAACCGATTAATGTGTACTTTCACTGACATTTATAAAAAAAAAAAAAATATTCTGAAAATTATGGACTTTATGCTGGCTCATCAACGCTATGTGTATACGAATATATTTAACTATATATTTTTGTTGCCTCCGGTGTTTAGAAAAATGAATTAGCTTACAAAAGAAATAAAAACAGAAGTATCAATCTGTTTAAGTAAATAATTTCTAGCAAATGTCATCGAAATTAATTGTAGTTTTGAAATTACAAATTCGTCAGAAGATTATAGAAATTGAGGTTTTGCTAGTAATATGTTTGTGTTGTTCTTGGATATTGATGAAGCATAGAATAGTTTTAAGGTAGAGGAAATCAAAGAATTGATTATTCAAGATTTCTTGATGGAATGGGAAGTAACTAATTGGTTGAAGAGTTATAAACTGGAATGAGGAACCAGAATGCTATTGGATACAGCTAAGTTATGTTTAGTCTTTCAGAGGAAATGAGTATTTTTTCACTTCAGTGAGTCATCTGCTAAATGAGGGAACATGATAAAGTTAGTGCTCTACATCAGGAGATATAAAATAGTGGAGAGCTTAAAATTGTAGTCACTTGAAGGTGTTCCACTAAAACTAGCGAGTGAGGTAAAATATTTAGGTATTTTTATAGATTTTTGACAAGAAACTTAAATTATATTACATCTGCAGGATTCTGTTGGTAGCAACTGGGGATTACGATCAGATATAGTACACATCTGCTGTTTGACCAATACTTACTTATGGTTGCAATGTAAAAGGCAACGTGTTTAGAGTGGTTAAAGAAGTTCCATGTACAGAGCATCATTCATCATTAGACTTTAGTTAGAGGATATTCCGTGGGCAGTCACTCATCAACCTGCTTACTTAAACGCATCAAATACTCCCATTAAATAATTAAAAAAAAAGTCCTTCAATCGACTCGCGTTGTTTCCATAATAAACCAACCATATTCTCTGATGAAAGAATATAATAATATACGTTTATGTATCTGAGATCCATACTCAACCACTCCTCCCTCATATTTGTCAAGGCCGAATATTGACAGAAAAAGTGAGACACTGTATCTTACTCTTCTGATTACGACAGCTCTTATAGTAGTCGGTGAACCGAAGACCTAGTCTTAAGCACGATTTTCAATGGTACAGAGTCCTGTAATAGTTAATAGAATTAACATTATATGCTTGCGACGGAATCTAGTAAGTAAGCGCACAAGCGAATTAATTGAATCACTTGATCCGAGCAAGCCCTAAAAGTTCAATAGGAATGTCAGGAAAGGGGTTAATCACGCCATCATCCATCATTGTTACCCCGTCTGCTCAATTTATCAACTATACCTTTACCCTGATTATAATGGTTTATAATGTTAAGGAAACTTATATACATCCTTAATAAAGATCCTGGATAGCAGCATCTGGCTTAGACCCGAGAGACTGTATAAAGAGTATGTTGTGTTTACACATGGAACAAAAATGGAATAGGTCACGAAATCTGGTGTCAACAAGAACAATCGGATATCGATAATATTGATAACCAATACCATAATTTAGGTTGAGAATTTAACTATCTACATCTAATGTCTGGCAACATCAAAGTATTACCTGCTATTCACCAGGTTTACAATGGCTTCTACTTAGATGGCTTGGTAAAGAATTACACGATATTCAAAAATGTTATCACGGATTTTAGACTGAATGCTGTCTTGTGTTTCATTAAGGTATGTAGATTAGATATCAGAATGTTGGTGTTTTTCATCTGATCTCTAACCTTTTTATTGTTTTGAAGAAAATCAACATGTATCCTAAG
The DNA here is from genome assembly GCA_942486065.2 of Calliphora vomitoria. Taxonomy (NCBI): domain Eukaryota; kingdom Metazoa; phylum Arthropoda; class Insecta; order Diptera; family Calliphoridae; genus Calliphora; species Calliphora vomitoria. Next base: position 105,832,656 of record OW818030.2, on the reverse strand, counting down.
GATCTGCTAGTGGAAGTGTAAAACTTCTAACTAGATACTTTATACTTTTATAAATTTGATTAAAAAATAACACTATGTATATATAATACTTCCTAGCCTAACATTTGGGTTTATTTTGGGTTTTTAATATCTTCTGGATATGGAACGGTGACATTGCCAAATTATGTTTTCTGTAGACATCGTAACTAATTTCAGCCCGTGAATCTGTGTTCGTGGACATTTTTTAACTTGTATGTCATAACGTTTATTTATTGGGTGTATACATAAAATTTCGGGATGGCGTATCTTTTGAACGCGTTTTATGTTTCAAATAACGTATATGCCAATTTCAATGGTACATATCTGTAATTAATCCTTACTTAGTTATTGAACTTTATAGTGTAAACAATAGGGTATTCAATCGATTAACCGTTAATCGGTTAACCGATTAATTTTGGTCGGTTAACTGTTCGAATAATTTAAAATTACCGATTTTCAAATAACAAATAAACCGATTAATTTGTGTCGATTAACCGATTAACCGAAATTTCTGTTTTTTTGTACTTTATATTGAAATATAGTTTTAAACACAGACATTTTATTTCTTAACTCATGAACATTCCCATCTAGCAATAGTTTTTTGAAGTATAGCTAAAAAACTGAAACTAAGAAATTTGTAAATGTCGTTTGTCTAGAATGTTCAATGTTGAACTTTGTACTAATGAGTCAGAAGAAGACATTATAATATACTAAACTGAAACGAGTCTTCTATCAGAATTTTACGAAACTATTAAAAGCATTCCAAATCTAAAAAATCCCAAAAGGATTTCATATGCTTAAAAAAAAACTGAACAAAGAACTGAGAAAGACTTTCTCATGCCTTAATTTCGATTTCTTCAACATCTACAATCATTGAGAGAGTTTTTTCCTAGTTAAGTTTTATTAAAACGAAAGAAAAATCATTTAAAAGGAAACCTTTTAAATTATATTCTTTTCTTAAAAAATTATTTCAGAAGATCTATAGAATCCTAAAAAACTCACATGTGTATATAGGATCTCAAATACCATTTTTTTTTTTTTGCTATTATTTATTTTTTTTGTTGAAATGCTCAAAAAAGTACAACACATTCGTCGTTTTATTTTCAATTTAAAAAGAAAATAGAAATTATTCGGTTAATCGAATAATTTAAAATTAACCGATTATTAACCGATTAAATCTAAACCCCGATTAATTATTTACTCGATTAACCGATTAAACCAGAAATCCGATTAATTGAATACCCTAGTAAACAATAAATTTTTTTTTTTTTTTTGCATCGAAAATGTCGAACTTTGTGCCAAAAAAACGGGAAGTTTTGCTTTACTTCTTTAATTTGAAAAAACGTTCCCCTGCATCTCACCGATTGCTGACCAAAGCTTATGGTCAATGTGTCCCATCAGTTTCAACGTCCGAGAGATGGCTTGTTCGGTCTTGAAGTGGAGATTTTTTTGCACGGAAGATAAAGATCACCCAGGCTATCCAAAAAAGCTTGAAAACCAAGAATTGGAGCATTACTCCTTGAAGATTGTTGCCAAACTCAACAAGAGCTTGCAAAATCATTGCTGCAGGATCCATCCAAAAACAGGCCAATTGGGTACCATACGAATGGAAGCCGAAAGATCTTGAAAGACGAGTTTGTATGAGCGAAATTATGTTTGACCGCTATAAAAGAAATTCATTTTTGCACCAAATCATTACTTGCGATGAAAAATGGATCCATTATATGTTTGACCGCTATAAAAGAAATTAATTTTTGCATCAAACCATTACTCGCGATGAAAAATGGATCCATTACGATAACCCGAAACGTAAGAGATCGTATGTGAAGCACGTCCAATCAACCGAATCAACACCAGAGCTAAATATCCATGGCACTAAGGTTATGCTCTGTATTAGGTGCGAGCAAAAGGGTCCTATCTATTATGAGCTGAAATATATCCAGACCATCATATGGAACCTGTACCGGATGCAACTGATTCGTTTGAGGCGAGCATGTGCCGAAAAACGCCAAGAATATGCGCCCACACATGTAACAGTAATACTTATTCCATCATGACAACGATCGGCCACATATTGCTCGTATTAAGAGTGAAGTGGTTTGGAAGTTTCGCCTCACCCGCTTAGTAGTCCAGACCGAGCTTCATCGGACTACTATTTATTTCGATCGATGCAGAACGCTCTCTTTGGAATACACTTCACTTTGGAACGGAGTATCCGATATTGTCCTCAAAAGCAGTTTCTGGATGGGAATCTACATGTTGCCAGAAAGATGGCCAATATTTGAATAAAATTAATATTAAATATTAAAAATGTTGACCATAAAATTTATTTAAATACAAGTTAAGATATGTGCACATATTTTAAAAAATTAGCCACCATATGATTTTCTTCTAGTGAATAACCCACCGATTTAATATAAACGTTAGTTTCTACAAGTATCTTTATCCAGCCTATTTGAGAATAATTTGCTAGATATAACGAACACAGTGTGATCACCATTTCCAAAAGAATAGTTCATTTTTATATTTCCCCGATTTAATAAAAGTAGAAGGAAAAAGAGTTTTGTTCCAATGTAAATACTAGGGAAGCTTATTACTTATACTTAAGAAATGATCCTAGAGCATGACCCCAATACAAATTTTCTGTTCAGCATGAAACATGATATTAAATTTATTGTTAAAGCTTTAAACACTGTAATTAAATGCCTGTAAAATTATATATTAAACATAAATGTTCACTTACATATTTATGTTATTATGTACCAAATATTAGCCGTTAACCTTTTTTATTTCAAACAATTTATTGCCTTAATTAGAAATGTCTAAGAGTAATAACATCCCGCAACAGTCTAACGCCCCACCTGTCTATCAACTTAAATCACTTGCCGGCACAGACGCACCTATTTTGTTAATAAGTCTACTAGCACATATCCACACATTTTCGGCAAAATGTTGTCTCTAATTAAATACCATAAAACTGACAGCAAAATAAAGTCAAACAAAGGTCCTTAAAAAGTTATTTGCATATTAACCCAATTATAAATGTAACCTTATAGCGAAGTCCACCATGTAATTAAGGCTTAAAGCTAACATTTCACGCATTATGTCTATCATTTGTTGTAATATTGTTTTTGGACAACTACCACCACATATGAATATGCATGTGTATTTAATTGTATGTGTGAACAGGAAATAATAATAGAAGCAATGTTGCATGTAGGGTATTTTCTTACATAGAAAATTATACTGTTTTAAAATGCGTTACCACATGCATATCCTTGGTAATATATTACATACATGCATGATAATGAGTTTGAATACGTGGGCTTATCTGGGTGTAGAGTAAATCTTATTAACTAGTAAGTATTAATTTGTATTAATAATGTTGAATTAAAATACATTTGATTTTAACTTTAAGTCATCCATTTTTGGCAATATATTCTGATCTTAAATTAATGTGCAATATTTTTTCGAATATATTTATGAATTTTGCTATACCATCTCCGATTGAAATTATACTATTGAATATAATTTCAATCAGAGAGGGGAGCCATGGACAGTCTTATATACAGTTTTAGTTATAAACCACTAAGGAATAATTATATAAATCAGTCCTTCTACTCTTAAGTCACTAATGTTGAATTTGCTACGCCTCCCATATATTTTCCTTTTACAAAAATTGTCCTTTGTTTAAAATTTTCCCAAGCCATATAAAAGCCGCAATATATTTTCGTAATTACAAAGGACAATTTATAGAGTGACGTTGGAATTCATTTTTATTATTTCCCTTTTTTAAAGAAACAATAAAATCTCTGTGATTACTCCTACGCAGACATATTCATTCTATTATTCATTTAAAACTAGAGTAACATTTTTAATTACTAGTGATTAACGTGGATATACCAGCAATGCTGGAAAAGGACAATGCAAATTATGCACTGGGGTGAGAAATGTTCACTGCAAATTTAAATATTGTTATGTTGAAATGGCAGTTATTATTGAATTGTATTTGATTTTTACGCAGATGGCTTGTCATAGCATCAAATGTCATAATATCCAATAAAATTGTGACACATCTAAAAGTGTTTGCATTACTGCCATGTTCAGCGCCTTCCAAAGTAGACTTTTTTTATATAAATTTCAAATGTTTTGCTTGCTGTTTTGTATGTCCCATTATGTTTTTAAATATTATGCAAAGGGAATTCATAGCCCCAATTTTGGAACCGTCAAAAGAGACAAAAGTCTGAAAATGCCCATTTTCTAAAATCGGATCGAGAACAAAAAAATTGGTATCATACCCGAGGTACCCCACATTGGGGTTTTGAGAGCTTTCAGAGTCTGTGATTTGTTCACATAGACCCCTGGCTTTAAAAAAAATTAGTATAGAGCCTAATCGGTTGATCTTGCCGGCCACTGCAGATCGCCTAAACGAGACACTAGGCGATTTTAAGCTGTGTGTGAACCATATGTTTTCCAGACTCAATTTATCAATATGTTACAATATAAATAAACATCGATTAGTCACTGTAAACATGTAATCCACAGTCCTCGAAAAAATAATGCCCAATGTGTACCTCTTGCGAAATTGACGCACTTTGGAATAATATTGAGTAGATTTAATGTCTCATCACTTGCAAGAAACGTATACATGACATATATTACGAACTTGCGCAAACGAGTTGGGGTAATGAATCCACGAGGATGATATGGCCTGTGCTGGACTGCACACGCACGTAATATCTACCTCGACTACAACGAATACGACTAAGCAATATGGTGGCGATGATCACCGGACATTGCACTTTCGGTCCCCATGCTGCAAGAATTGGGTTACCTTATAACGACTTCTACACTTCTTTTGTTATTGTCCGGCACTTGGTGATCTGCGGGCCAGACTTTTAGGTGAGAGATCCCTTGTTACCCTCTCCGGGCTATCAGTGAAGGAATTAAGGTGCCTTTATTATGGAGATCAGGTGGTTGATAAGACCGGACTTGCAAATTGTACCTCATGGCGACCCGACAACTGTCCCATAATGGTCTGCGTTACTTGACTTTCAACACCTTCTTCCCTTACTCCACCAATTTCTCCTTTCTCCTCTTGCTTAATAAATCTATATAATTCCTTTCATCTACTTCTATTTCTTTCCTCACAGTGTTTTTCATCTCCTTTCAGGTACCACAAAGGGAACGTTTATTGGACCCAAGTGAGCTGTACAAACGAAGATTTTGGAGGGCTGTCTGATAACCTAACCTAACCTATGTGTCGTCATTAATAATAATCAAATTCTCTGTGCCTTCAGATTAAAATTGGACTCGTCGTTGATAGTAAATATCGCCATCTACATCATTGAGTCTTAGGAGGTTGTGAGCGATTGATGATCAGCAGGCAGTAGATAATGGAATGCCTGGAATTTGCCAAGATATAACTTCAAGTCTTTTAGCCAAAAGCCCTGCAGAGACAAGCATCTTATAGCTAATTGCATCAGAATGGTATTAATAAATCTTCCTTGGTCCCGTCTTGGTCTATTTTCTTTCAGCTGAGCATGGGAGGAAATATACAATTAAATTTATAGTACATCAAAATTCACTGCTGAATTATTCGAAAAAAAATATTTACTATACAGGGAAAACTGATTCGTGATAGCAACCGAATTTTTTGGTTCTAACAACAGAAAGTCAGTTGACAAAGAAGAATATCGGTTAAAGTAAACAAACTCTTGTTACCCCTTTTAAAATTTTGTAGCCACAACTGTAAAATTCGGTCCCTAAGGTAGAATCATCGATTGGCAACAAATTCGGCTGTTATAACGAATCAGTTTTCTCTGTGTATAATTCAGTGTTCTTGAAGAGTATTAGGCATTATGAAGTATCTTCCCATATAGTGATAATGTCTTTGTGAATGATCCGTTCACACAATTATAGTTCTGAATTTTTACCAAAAAATGTCAATGAGTGGTTGATGTTTAGATTAATGATCTATAGGCACTGGTGTATTAGATGATAGTGTGCTGCATTATCAGTCTGAGGGTTCGATCCCCATCAAAGAATCTGCAGACAAACCAAAAGGCTTCGCAGTCTGTGTTTGTTTCAAAATAGTTGCTGGTGAAATGTCTGTACTTTTTAAAGGAAAATTTATAATTTGTAGTAGAACGTCACCTTGTTGACGTTCACTGTTCATCCGTGACACCTTCAGCCATAGTTGAGAGATTTTCGTCAGAACGGAAACTACAATTCTTTGGATCGCGTCTTCTATCGCGTGTTCATTCAGTTTCTTCGAAGCGATCTGCGTAACGGATGACCAGTTAATCTGATCGGTGATGTCAGGGAATCTTATCCGAAATTCATATTGCTCCAAAATAGCTTACAAATGGGTTGGTTGACAGTTGCATGTAAGATTAATCAAACTTATATATTGACATCTAAAAGCGTTTGTAACAACACTCAGAGTATGTGATTAGAATATTTTTCATATGAGACTTCCCTCTACTTTATGGATTAGCTATTGAACTATTGCTACGACAGCATTCAAAATGTGATAAAGTAATGTTTTGTGTAGAGGAAGAGGCGTGTATTCGATTTGAACATATTGTGTCAGTAAGATGTTATGCGGGCTCCTCAAATATCAGTAATAACTTTCATATTAGGTGTTATAAAGAGACTGGAGTAGTTGAGTATCTGTGATACAAAATATTCATAAAGAGGTGTGGAACAGATCTCTGTTTCAATTACGTAGATACCTTTGCATAAGGTAATTTTAGATCTCGAATGTTTCTCCTTAGATGTATGTTTGACATTCTGATCCTTTCAGTTTGTAGAATTTACTGCAAACAGTGTTTATTGTGTAAAAAAAAAACAAAATAAACAATTAATACTTGTCCATAATAATAGGCTTAATGTTAACATGTAGTTATTAGAAGAAAAAAACCTAGGACATCACTTTTCTCATACTGTATACTTTAAATACATGTTTGCCAAAATTAGTATCAATCATATTTACGTTGCTTCGCAACAACATTACAAAATATTAGCATCATTACAAAATATTAAACAGTTTTTCAAATTTTCTCCTTTTTTTTTTGGTTGTGGGGTGCAATTTGCCATCACCTAATGAAATCTCTTGTTATAAGCAGCTTGATGTTTCCTAAAAAGTTTTTCGGTTTTACTATAATGTCAGCTCCATTACCCACTAAGTGTTCAGAGACCATTATCATCATTTGTGAATAGTTGTGTCACTACACTAGTACACACATATTTAACAGCCCATCCCGTTCTCCACCTGATGATGTTTGCTATGCCACACAACACGCAAGTTGTGCAATGTTGGTTGGGCAATATGTTGCATATAAATTCAGACATACCTGCGATGTTTATGTCCCTCTGGTACAAGTATTACTATGTGTAGTACACACATACATATATTACTTATTTTATATATGTAGATACATATATATATATATATATATCTGTGTATATATGTATATGGATCTGTATATAATTATGTTGTGCGTGTTTGGTTGGGTGTGTGTTTCTGTGTATATTATTTGGTAGTGTTAAATGATAGTAGTTGTTGTAGTGGTAATAGTAGTCGTAGTCATAGTAGGTGTTAAACAAAAATTTACATTCATGACTTTATACCGGCTGGCTTTTAGTGTAATTAAAATATCACCCGTGACAGTTACACCTGACACACATTTACAAACAAAATCTCTGTACACATGCATATGTATGTGTTTTCTCTCACACACACTTGTACGTATTTCTTTGTATTATTTATAATAATATACACATCGCTAAAAAAAAGCAGCAGAAATGATGAGATGAAAAGTGATTTTATGAGTGTGAGCATTAGGTTGGTTCATATATTGCACTTTATTTTTTACTGATGATCTAAAAATTGTTGCCAAATTTGAGCCAAATCGAATAACGTTTGGAGGTTTCACATTTGAGTTAAAGTAGCAATATTTTCAAAAGAATTTTAAAAATTAAATGTTAAAAAAAAAAATACGTTTAAAATAGGGTTTTGTATTAAATTTCCCTATAACTAGATACCGAAATATAAAATTTTAAATTTTTCAGAAACCGATAATAATTGAATACGAAAAAAATGCATGCATATCTCAAATTTAAAAAAGAAAATTAATAATATTTTCCGCAAATTTCAACTATTATGAGGTGACCGATTTAAAATTGGCGGATTTCGAGGAAATTTAGTTTTTGGCCACAAATTTGTTAAAATTGTTGCTTAAAAATATATTTTGTACACTATTTCTTATTTAAATTTCAAGGAAATGTGGTTAAAATGGTCAAAGTTCGACTTTTCCACTAAAAAAATGTCAACTAGATGAACAAAAACTTTTTAAAAAAAATAATATATTTTTTTATTTGGGCTTCATTTACATATGAACTTTTTTTAAATAATTTTCTAGAAATCTGTTATAAAATTATCCCCCTTAAAGACAAAATGTATTTGAAACATCCCTGGTACACAAAGGGATTAATGAGGCTAAAAAATCAGCAAATAAACTACACAAGCATATAGCTTACCTCAGGTTGTCCTGAAATTTTTTACAATATAATTTACGTCAAAAAGAATTAAATTTCTTAACCCTGCTGTTAGGTTAAAAAAACTTACGAATCTTAGGTAAGGGACCATTTTGGTCCACTTTGTAGTTTCAATAAAAAATTTGACATAAAACTCTTTTGACCAGACATTTTAAATATTTATAATAATAAACATGTGGTTAGGAAAAAAATGGAACATCGACGAAATTTGAACGGCTGTGCTATTGCTGAAATTCTAAATGTAAGTGACTCAGATATTTCAATTTCTTCCATATTAACTCAAAAAATATGGAAAGTTATATTGATACATATGAATGTGAAATGCAAAATGTTGAAAAAACTGAAGGAGCTTCTTGTGAAGATGCATTATACATTGAGAAAAACAAAATGTAATGGAGTGCAATTCGTTGACCACGTCACATTGGAGCTTCATCAGAGAATATTATATCATTACCACCTGGTCCAGCATGTTTTGCGGTGTCCAGATACTGTCAATTTGCTCCTATTAGCGAGTTATGGGGCAATTGCGAAGCTCATCCTTCAATGTTTTATAATTGTCATGAAAATGTTCATCAATAGGCAGTATATCCCTGCAAAGCATGTCAGATATGGGCTTAAATTTTGGTCAGCTGTAGACTCCAATTACAACCGCACTTTACAAAACAAAAATATGAAAAGCCTGAAAAAATCAAGGAGAGAGTGTCGTGTTGGAGTTGACAGAAGGATTGAAAGGGCAATATATTCCTTTATATACATCCACATTTGCTTTCATTAAAATCGCAACACTTGTTTCGTATATCGGCCATAAAAGTAAAGGTACTGTATTGATAAGCACCATGTACAAAACAGATGAAATCGATTTCAGTAATTATAAGAAGAAACCTGCATCGTTTCTTATTATAACTATATTAAAGATTTGTTATTTTTGCCATTATTTATCGTTTCGGTAAAAATCGTTTCCTTTCTATATCTTAGGAGGCATTGATACTGCTGATCAAATGATTAGCTACTACAACACTAAAATAAAAACAAATAAATGGCCAAATGTTATATTTTCAAACATAGTTGATATATCCCCATGGAATGCATTTATTTCATATACTGAAATTGATTATTCGTGGGCTTCAAATGAATCAAATCAGAAACATGTTGAAAAGGATAGTCAAATCTAAAAATCCATTTGCAGCAGAGCTATTGACTCAATAACAAGCATCGTCATCAAATATTGTACCATATACAAGCGGTGATATACAAACTTGAGCTCCTAGAAAACGGGGAAATTACAATTGCATGGACCAAAATGGTCCATAACCTAAGATTTGTAACTTTTAATCCAAAATTTTGTTGGAAATTTATTAATTCTAAAAGAAAATCTTCTGATATAAATACAAAATTCTTTGAGACTTGATACTGATGGAATATCTGCATTTTTATTAAAGAAATGTTCTCCATCCATTGTTTCGGAGGGTGTTTTTATAGATCGTGGAAACTTTCATACATTACGCACATTTTCAAATCAGGTCGTAAAAATCATGTTAATTACTATAGATCTATATCCAAACTAATAGTATTTTCAAAAATTTGTGAACACGTTGTTTATTAAAAATTATATTTTGCTACGAAATCATTAATTATTTCAGAACAACACGGCATTCGTGAAGATAGATCTTAAGTTTCAAATTTAATGTTTTTTAGTGATTACTGCTTTTCATCTCTTGAATGTGAATTTCAAGTTGAGACTTGACTTTCACAGACTTTATGAAAGTTTTTTATAAAGTGTCACATAATATACTTCTAAGAAAATTGTCTAGAATTGGTATTCATTCAAATTTACTTTCTTGGATATCCTCATATATTCGGAATACAATTTGTATTGTAAATATTGAAGGCTATGAATCTGTTCCCTATGAATTGACTTCGTATAAATAATGTATCTTCAATTTTCATTCATTCAAAATATCTGCTATATGCCGATGATTTAAAAATTTTTCTAAAAATCAAAACACTAAATGATGTTTAAAATTTACAATCTGATTTAAATAGATTGTCTTCATGGTGCTTTTTTAATAATTTAAAATTCAATTTAAACAAATGTGTTCATATGTCATTTTCACATTCTCGAAATCCTCTTGAAGTAACTTTCAATATTGGCAGTTATTCTCTAACCTCTGTTCATGAAGTTAATGATTTAGATATAACATTTGACTTAAAGTTGAGTTTTATTCCGCATTTAGAATCAATTATTCACAAAGCATACTCAACTCTGGCTTTCATCAAAAGAAGCAGTTTAGATTTTTACGATCCGTATACTATGAAAATTTTATATACATCTTTCGTCAGATCAAAATTAGAATATGGTGCAACTGTTTGGAGTCCTTGTGATAGAACTCATATAGATCGTATTGAAAAAGTACAGAGAAATTTTGTAAATTTAGCTTTGAAACATATAAAATTTACTGATTGGACTTGATACGCTTGAACTTAGACGTAAAATTCATTCTATGTTATTTATTTTTCACTTAATTAACAACAATATTGATTCCCCTGATCTTCTTGACAAAATTGATCTTAATGTGCCATCTAGAAATCTTCGTCATCACAATGTATTCTATACAAAACTGCATCGTTCGGAATTTGTTTTAAATAGTCCGTTTATTCGGCCCTTAACATATTTTAATGATTTATTAGTGGAATTTAATTCTTCAAAAGAGAATTTTAAATGTTATCTTTTACCTAAAGTAAAAAATGCAGATTTTAAAGCACAGCAACTGCACAATTAATTAACACAATTGACAACAAAAATAAATGCAAAAGCAATTTTTTTTAAACTACGAATTATTTACACAATTTATTTTCAGCAAATATAAGAGATATCTAAACAATACAAAAGCATTTTTATTGGAAAAATTATGACTTCAAGTTGTGACTATAAAGGCATTCATATAACGAAAAACCACGTTTTAGGTTAAGGACATCTCATAGAAGTAACAAAATATAACAGAGGTATTTTGAAGGCAATTGGTAGAAAAATGAATTCGCGCTGTTATAACGTTTCCTCAAAAGTGTAAATTCTGAGGTCAAATTGGGATTTAACTCAAACGTTTAGAAATTTATACTCTGGTTTCTGGGTTAAAAATTTGTTGATCTGTGTAATCTATTTCATAAATTTTTAAATTTAAATTAAAACAATATGAACAATCTTTAAGTATTGCTGCTCTTGCCTGGCAATTGATATCCAGGTATATTTGAAAGGGAAATTGCTTTTCTTTGTAGCGATTAACTAAAAATTGTTGTTTGCTATTTGGGCAAGTTTTATTGTTTAGCTAGCATGCAATAAACTTCCGGCTCCTATCTCGTCGGCAAACGGTGTAGGTTCTGTTGTTTCGCTAAACTCTTTTGCAAACTACAGACACTCATATTTTAAAGGATGCATGCTTTTTAGGATAGAGTGAAATAGAAAAAAAATGACAGACATATAGATAACGAATGAATTATAATTGATAAAGTGAGCAAAAATCACTGATTTGCGTGTTGACTTTGATACGCATTTACCCCTCCCAACCGTGATCATGTGATAAGTATAAATTGCATAAATAAAATAAGTTTCCTAACATGATCCCTAACATAACTCACCCTATACTACGGTATGTTCAAAAATCAGAAATCAATTTTATTTTATATATTCATTATAATTTGTTCCATTTATTGAAATAATAAAATTTTAATCGTATTAAATAAATGTTCAATTATTCTTCAACTTATTAATAAATATTTCATTACTATGAATATGAAAAAAATATATATGTATATAAATAGAAATACAAAAAGCAAAAATCAAATAAGCAAATAAGCAAATACAAAACAAAATTGTGCAAAAAAAAATGAATTTGTATAGAAAAAAAAATATGTTTATATATATAAAAAAATTATAAATATTAAAAAAAATTCATCACAAGGATTCGAACCTGGGACTTATATTATAGTTGTCAGATTTCTCGTGCATTTAAAATTATTTTACATGAAATCAAAATTATAAAGAAATATAAAAGAAATGATTTGTTACAAATAAAATTTTAAATAAAATTTATTTTACGAAAAAAAATTGAAATCGCGCAAAAAAAATGTCATGATCAGAAATGCACAATAACTTCAAAATATGTATAATATTTTTCTTAAGAAATCTTTTTAGATTCTGCGATTTTTCACATGATTAAAGCACAAATGTTTTTGAATAAATAAGTAAGAGATAGTAATAAAACAAATCTTCCGACGCTAGGGCTCGAACTAAGGACGTTAAGAACATTGAGCATCCACGCTACCGATCATGCTACGTAACTTAATTTTGTTCTACAAAAGTTTAATCATTAATTTAAATATACTTTAAACTTTCAACACACCGTGGTGAATTTCAAATTCTATCTCACACTTATTTTACCGGTACCGTTATGTTTTTCAAGATTAAAATAATTAAAAACAAAATTAAACTAATTTGCACGATCATTTAAGAATTTTAATATGTTATTTGATATCGTTCTTAAACATTTTCAATTCCCGATTCAACTACATAAGTATATTTTAAATTCTTAAATAAATACACAAAAAAATAAGAAAGCTTCAAGATCATTTAAAATATCTGTTAACATTTTATTGAGTGACTGTTAATCATTAACAGTGCTGTTAGTTGGACTGTTGCGCAAGATGTTATTAAATAACATTGATTATTTTAACATAACAATTGATTTTAATGATTTAGCTAATTTATTTTTATGATCTTGAACATTTCATTTTTTTTCTGTAATTTATAGAATAAAAAAAATGATGTACTCACGTTTGCTGGATTCCGTTGAAAGATCTTTCATCAGGCTCCTGCTTGGGTTGGGAATATGTACAATTATATGATTAATAACTTTGTAGTTGAAAGTTTTACAGTACCGTTGATCGAATGTTGATTTTGTTTTTATAATTTTTGGAACTTATTTTATGAAATCTCATTTCTTAATATTTTTACATTCTCTGTTAATAAACATGGAACATTTTTTTTCGACAAATTTATAAATAGATTTTTTTCGTTTGTTTTGTTCACATAAACATTATTTTGCACTTTAGATCATTTGACATTTAATATAAATCTTTAGTTCTCGCTTTTAATTGCACATTTTAATTTTCTTTTGACAATTGCTCATTTGTTTACATAAATCAGAACTCAAAATTAATTAAAATCATGATGAAATTAAACAAAAGAATCAAATTTTTATAACAAAAATGAATCAAAATATGGCTTTGCGTTGGATTTTATGGAGACATGGTAACTTGTAAATTTTTAAATCAAATTATAAATTTTTAATTTAAACACAATAATTCATAATTATATTTTCTTTCAGATTTTTTTCTTTTGCACTAAACAAGTATGTTGTATGTAGAGAATTTAAAATTTCTTTATTTTATAGAAATTCAAGAAAATTTTGGATGTAGTTGAATTTTTACAACACTAGCACTTCACAAATAACTTGCTGGTAGTTTTTATGTTTTTTTTTAATGTCGAAAGTAGAGAGATTTAGCTGAGATGTTGCTAAAGATGAAAAACGTGATTTTGCTGGAATAATTCTGGCATACAAAAAAAATGTGTCTGTGGGACGGGTTTTGACCGAGGGTTTCCCGCTGCCCTCAAATCATCGATATGACTTTTCCACAACAAAACCCAATATGACATAGAATCTACAGCAGTGAAAAATAAGAAATAATTAAGGTTATGTCTTACAACATCTCGCAGGAATGTGTATAGAAATTCATTGCCATTTACCTTCAATATTGTAAGTTTTCGTAACTAGAAAAATACAATAAATAATAGGATTTTAATTGCTTTGCTCCTGACCGAAAAAGGGAATTGGATTCAGTAACTGGCAATCTATAGTTTTCACTTCTAGGCCTCGTCCAATTTTTTTGTTTGTTTTATGGAACTGTGATGAAATCAATTTATATTTTAAATTCTTTTAATTTTATATTTATTTAAAAGTATTTTACCTTGTTTTCGGTGACAAAGTAGTTTAGATAACCTTTTTTTTTTATAATAATAAAATATCTTAGGTTTTCTGTTTCCTAGTCACTTATACTTTTGTGTGTCAGGAGTGTTTTTTTGTAGAAATGAGAAAAAGGTTATGACATAGTTTTGGGTTTTTATACCCTCATATATGGGAATAAAAACGCTAATTCAGCTAGTCTTCCATCACTAGTACACCCTCAAAATTTACATACCAACACATACTAATGCATTCACCAAATAAACATAAAAACATAGTTACTACCAATGGTTTGCAACTGTTAAGACACTGTATTATCATTTGGGCTTACGCGTTTAAACAGAAGAACATTTTATGCTCTTTGTTAAAGGTAAATTTTATGTATTATTTTGTTATAAATGTTATAATAATCGATTTGTAAATTTATTTTCATGCTTTGAAAAAAAACAATATGTTGGTGATGGGTTTGAAAAGGATCATTCGATAGAAGGTCTTTCTTATTACAACACGGTGTGAAAGGGTGTATATTCCGGAGGTGTAAACAAATGTGAAAACAATTTACATATGCATATACATAAATACATATCTGTATCCATATATACATATACCTATACATATACATATACATATACATATACATATACATATACATATACATATACATATACATATACATATACATATACATATACATATACATATACATATACATATACATATACATATACATATACATATACATATACATATACATATACATATACATATACATATACATATACATATACATATACATATACATATACATATACATATACATATACATATACATATACATATACATATACATATACATATACATATACATATACATATACATATACATATACATATACATATACATATACATATACATATACATATACATATACATATACATATACATATACATATACATATACATATACATATACATATACATATACATATACATATACATATACATATACATATACATATACATATACATATACATATACATATACATATACATATACATATACATATACATATACATATACATATACATATACATATACATATACATATACATATACATATACATATACATATACATATACATATACATATACATATACATATACATATACATATACATATACATATACATATACATATACATATACATATACATATACATATACATATACATATACATATACATATACATATACATATACATATACATATACATATACATATACATATACATATACATATACATATACATATACATATACATATACATATACATATACATATACATATACATATACATATACATATACATATACATATACATATACATATACATATACATATACATATACATATACATATACATATACATATACATATACATATACATATACATATACATATACATATACATATACATATACATATACATATACATATACATATACATATACATATACATATACATATACATATACATATACATATACATATACATATACATATACATATACATATACATATACATATACATATACATATACATATACATATACATATACATATACATATACATATACATATACATATACATATACATATACATATACATATACATATACATATACATATACATATACATATACATATACATATACATATACATATACATATACATATACATATACATATACATATACATATACATATACATATACATATACATATACATATACATATACATATACATATACATATACATATACATATACATATACATATACATATACATATACATATACATATACATATACATATACATATACATATACATATACATATACATATACATATACATATACATATACATATACATATACATATACATATACATATACATATACATATACATATACATATACATATACATATACATATACATATACATATACATATACATATACATATACATATATACTCAAGCTAATTTAAATTACCATGTTAATTGTAAATTTCATTGAGTAAAAAAAAAAAGATTATGGGAAACAAAAAAAAACCAATTAATGCCAAATAGTAAATAAAAAATAACAAATAGATTGTATTGTATTGAAAATTGAAGTTTGATGTTTAAGTAAAAAAATCTGGCTACAAGCGCCCTACATTTTCCCCCCACCAAAATCAGATTTGGGGATTTGAAAAAGCTCCAAAACTGATACCGCTTGTAGCTAAGTAGTTGTCTATAGTCCTATGATGATTTTCTAAAGCCGTATATCCTTAGCGTGGTAAAGTCCAATCAACTTTCCATTTAAGTCCTCTAACTGGTAGTAGCAATAACCTGTTTTCTTACGTATCCTTGCTTTAACAAATAGTGGTGCCAATTTTGCATTATAGCCCTTTCCTAAATCACTTTGTCGAAAATTTCTTCTGAATACTTCCTGGCCTACCTCATAGCTAGATTCTCGTGATCGAAGGTTATATGCATTTTCATTTCTTGCCTGTTGTCTCTCAATATTCTTTACAGCCCTGTTCCTGATTATTGCAAGCGAATCTTCACGGTCAAAGTTTATAGTTCTATCTTCCAGCATTTCTAATTTGCGTAGGAGTGCATATGATTTACCATTGGTAATCATGTGCTGTCCGAAAGCCATGTAATATGGAGAAGTACCTATTGCAGCGTGCACAGCTGAACGTAAAGCACAACTGATGCTGCTCAGATACTCATCCCAATTACTCTGATCGATTTTAATGTACGCCCTTATTGCTGATAGAACTGAGCGATTGACACGTTCAGATGCATTGGCTTGGGGCGAGTATACCGCTGTATAAACATGACCAATACTATAATCCTGCAGGAGTTTGTTAAATTTTATGGATTTGAATTGTGATCCGTTATCTGAGACTAAAGTTTCAGGTGTGCCAAATGTATGAAACAGCTCTTCTAAATATTTCACAATCACGTCAGAAGTAAACTTTTTCACAGGTTTTAAAAAATTAAATTTTGAAAAGTGATCAAGGACGATAAAAATTCCAATATTGCCAGATTTTGAACGAGGGTATGGTCCCAAAAAATCAACGTAAAGTTTTTGAAAGAATCGCACAGTATTGGAAGTTTTACCCATGGGTGGTCTCATAACAAAGTTTGGATGTTTTGTACCTTTGCATACGTCACAAGCATTCACGTATTCCCTCACGTCATTCACTAAATTTGGCCAGTAATAAAATCTACGTACTCTTTCTAATGTTTTGGTTATTCCCCCGTGAGCAGATAAAGGACTATCATGTGCTTTTCTCAAAATTTCTGGAATCATATTCTTTGGAATCCAAAGCTTCCAAGCAAGGTCATCCTGCAGCTGTTCTCCTGAACAGTGTTCAGTCCGTCTGTACAAAAAGTTATCGATGATTTTAAGGTCTGGTGTTTTGACTAAATTTGCCCTGACTTTGTCCAACAGTTGTCTGTACTCTGTACTTTGGAAATATTCGGATTCAAGATCCACGAAAACTCCTGAGTCATCTACTTCGGACAAATTAAATCCCAAAACTTCGGACAAATCATCGGTGTTGGTACGCGAAAGTGCATCAGGAACTATGTTTTTACTGCCTTTTCTGTGTTCGATTTTAAAATTGAAGCCCTGCAGTTTTAATGCCCATCTTGCCAAGCGCGAATTCAAGTCAGTTTGGGACATGAGCCACTTAAGTGATGCGTGATCTGTGATCACAGTGAACTCATGTCCTTCTACATAAGCTCGAAATTTCTTAATGCTTAGCATTGCTGCCAAACATTCTTGTTCGTAACCGAATAATTGCGTTGGGCTTGGTTTAGTTTCTTAGACATAAATGCTATCGGAAACTCTTCACCTTCCGCAGTCTTCTGTACCAATACGCTTCCTATACCAGTGCTACTAGCATCACAGTGTATGTAAAACGGCTGTGAAAAATCAGGGCTATGTAACACTGGGGCTGTGGTCAAGATTGACTTTAATTCCTCGAAAGCCTTTTGCGCTTCATCGCTCCAAACAAACTTTCTTTTAGTTTTTAATAGGTCTGTTAAAGGGGCAGTTACCGATGCATAGTTCCTAATGAACTTCCGGTACCATCCGGACATACCCAAGAATCGCCTGATTTGACGTACAGACCTCGGTGTCGGGAATTGTGTAATGGCTGAAATTTTGTCTGGGTCTGTTTGAATTACCCCGTTTCCAATAATATGACCTAGATAGCGGACCTCTTGTACACAAAACTTAGATTTTTCTACGTTAATTGTCAGCCCTGCAGAACGAATTTGCCTCGATATTTCCCTCAAAACTTCTAAGTGCCGACTAAACGTATCCGAAACAATTAATAAATCGTCTAGATAAACGAACACTTCTGTCCTTAAATTCGCCGGAACCACCTTGTCCATTAGCCTCGACATGGTTTGAGGCGCATTGCAGAGGCCAAAAGGCATAACCTTGTAATGGTACAAGGGGCGGCCGGGGACAGAAAATGCCGTCTTATCTTTCGACTTTTTATCAAGCGGGATTTGCCAAAATGCGTCCTTCAGGTCCAAACTAGTTATAAATTCCGCAGTGGGCAATCTGCTAAGTATGCCATCAATATTTGGCAGGGGATAAGCATCTTTAACAGTAACTGAATTTACCTTTCGACTATCTAAACACAATCTGACTTTTCCAGGTTTTCTAACGAGAACGATTGGAGAAGACCAAGCGCTGTCTGACTCCTCGATGACATCATTCTCCAACATACGATCAAGTTCCTTGTAGATCAATTTTTCTATAGCTGGAGAAACAGGGAAATGTCTTTGTTTTATTGGAGTTGCATTACCAACATCAATAACGTGAGACAATATTGTAGTTCGACCTAAACCTTCCTTAGAAAACGAGGGATAGGTGTTAATTACATGTTGTAATTGTAATTTCTGAGATACAGAAAGAGGTCTTTGGTCCACCACATTATCGTTACTGTGTGTGTTTAAATCACAACTAACAGAAGAAATCAATCCAGTTGGCAAAAGATCAAATACACGCCAAAAATCTATACCTAAATATAAGTTTTGCGACAAATCCGGTACAATATACAATTTTATTTGTTTTGCAATTCCACGGAAAATAACATCTGTTAGAACATAACCACATACTGTCTGTGTGTTTCCGTCAGCCGTTTTAACGAAAGATCGAATCTTTTTGAAATCATAAGCAGAGTCTATAAAATCTAAAGCAGCTTTTGAACCAAGGCAGCTAACTGAGGCACCAGTATCCAGCAAACCTACCAAATCCTTGCCAAAAATCTTAACTGTAGCGTAAGGACGAATATCATTAGGGTTATCAAAGATGGAACTCAATAAATTGTGCCTAGTTTGTTTAACATTTTCCCAAAAATTTCTGATGCGATCAGAAGAGCGTTTTCTCTTAGCAATAGGAATAGTTTCGTTAAAAATTTCAGCTCTTTTAGCCTTGTATTCCGCTAAACGTACATGAAAGGGTTTCAAATATGTAGGGATTTGAGTAGAAGAAGTTGTAGTTTTATCGGAGTTAGAAATATAAGGTAAATTTGATAGAGGTTGAAAAGTATTTAATTCTGAGCTTTCATTTTCATAAATTGTTTTCAATAAAGGAGCTGGTTTTTGGTTTAAATCGGTTTGTGTTGAAAAATCTTGTAATTTAATGTCATCTTTAAGAAAATAACAATTTGTAGTATTGCTACTAGAACTAGTTTTTGAAATTAATCCGTGCTTGTACTGGTTGTCTTCATCCGTTTGTGTGTACTTTTCAGTACACCGGATTTGGAGTTTTTTGGATTATTACAACTAGCACAGTTTGGTTTATACACATCCGGTGTTCCACATCCGTAACAAAAAATCCTACGATCATCTACACAGTCCTGGTATCTATGACCAACCTTTTGACAATTCCAGCAAATTAATGCAATTGCTGAAACTTCGCTGTCGTCAATCAATTCCACATCATCTTTTACTATCTCGTGAATCGGTCTACGCTGAATCATTGGTTTATTTAAAGATTGTTTCCGACTAATATCTACTAAAAAGAACTCTCGCCTGCGGCAAATATCACGCAAATGAGACACAGAATATACTGGGATGTTAAGAATTTCGTGTTGGATTTCTGGCAACAAATTTCTTCTTAATATTTCTACCAATACGTTTTCTGGCAATGGTGTAGATAGACGATCCGCAATATCCACCACAGACTCGTAAAAGGAATCGAAATTTTCATTTTGTTTTTGTTTTCTATCCCTAATCATCTCTCTAAAATCTACATCAGTTCTAGAGTCTTTGTATTGATGTCTAAGTGCAGTGCAGAGATCAGCCCATTGAATTTCTGGGACCGAACGATGGTATCGCCAGAACCAATCGGATGCCTTAGCATCAAATAAAGTGGACATGTGTCTGCATAAGATATCAAAATTACCATTTAATGTCTGTTGCGTTAAGGCCTCTACCCTATAAATGAAATTATCTATTGACATCCCTTTTGGATCACCCGAAAATCTAATTTTCCAATTGTGAATTATGTGTCCAACTTTATCAGACCTTAAGGAAGAATCACAAGATCCACTAACATTCAAATTTCCCGAACGGTTTGTTGAATGTTGGTTACCAGCTGCATTGGAAGGCAGACCTAACAATTGTTCCAGTGTTTGACGTTCTACTGAAGGTAGAATAGGGGCTTGAGGTTCAGAATTACGGTTATGTACTTCACGATTAGCATCTCTATTGTCTGGATTACTATTGGATGAGTTATTCAAACTCAGGCGTCTAAAACCTGCTTCTATGTTTTCCTCAATTAATCTCGTAAGTTGTTGGCTAAGGCTTGTCAACATTTCAGCTTGTTGAGCACCTACAGCAGCAGTTACCAGGTTTCGAACATGCTCTCTTTGTTCTTGTGGAGAACTAGATGACATGACTGAAGTATTAGATTCTAAAACTTGGTTTTGGCCTGCTTTTGGAGTTGAAGGGAGATTAAGATCAAATTGTGGAGCGCGTTGTGCCTGTGATCTAGTAACTATAGGAGGTGGTGGAGCTGATGGAGTTCCAATTGGATTTATTTTTGCATTACATGTGGGACAAACTTGCTTTTGTTTAATTTGTTTTTGAAAACATGATTTATGAAAACTATGACCACAAGTGGATTTGCAAAGATATGATGAACTAGTGATAGCGTTTGCACAAATACCACAATTTGGCAAAGTGTTGCTTAAAGCAACTAAATCTTCAGTGCTTCTTTGTAATGCCATTTTGAAAAATCAGTTAAAATGTTATAAAAATGATACTAAATTTTAATAAAAAAAATATAGCAATAAAAGTCGAATTCCAACAAAATAATTATAATTAAATTAGAAAAGAAATAATTGTCTCAATATGAGCTCTAAAATTCTTTATCCGCAAAATTTTTAATTTAAATTAAAAAAAATCCTTCAGATTTTTCACGAAACTAATTCAAAATTATATTTTCAGTTTAAGGTAAATAGACAAAAAGAAAATTCAAGTTTTAAAATAAAATTTGAATAAACTATAGCAAAAATTAAAAAAAAATGGAAATTGTAAAAAAAAATAAATGCTTAATTTTCTAAAAGAAAACAAAATATATATTCAACAATATGTTAAATATATAAAAATATTTTAAAAATAAAAAAAATAGAGGAACAAAAATTCGAAAATGAAAATCAAAAATAAATCGTATAATTTTCTGAAATAATATATTTACCAAAATATTAAATTAAGAATATTTAAAAAAAATAAAAAAAATAATTTAAAGAACAAAAAAAACCAATTATTTAAACTGATGTTAAAAAAAAATATTCGAATGAAAAACAAAAACTAATCTCATAATTTTCTGATTTTTGAACTATACTGTCGATAGGGATCTTGTTAAGTTATATTTCAATAATATTCTTACTCATTAACTAAGTAATCTGTCCAAATAATTAAAATCAACAATATGTGGGGAAAAAAATAAATTATAAACAAAACCATGTGAAAAAAAGAAAGTTTATTCTTATCTTTATGATTTCGAAATTATTTTCTAGATTTCCACAAATTGAATTTTGTAATTCAGATATTATGTTGGTAGAACAATGAAGCGCAAACTTCGAAATGCTCCTATTTTCCACATAAAATCTTGTAATTTATTTATCTAAATGATTTGTGAAATTATTTTCCTAAGTAAGATTGAACAGAAAACTTGTCTTTATCTAATAAAATCCAAGAAAGTAAATTATAATAAAAAAGAAAGAATGAAAGGTAGATTAGAAAATATATTAGTAGGTACATATTTAGATAAAATCCAAATTAGCAATTTCCTAGCTAATAAGCAAATAAAAGTTTTATCAATATTGTTCACTTTCTAATGGTCTGAGTTTAGAACTACTACTACCAAAGCTCAGTATTTCCGAAAAGAATTAAACATACACATGATAAAGCAGTGGAAGAGAACATACAGGAAACAGAACATAAATGAATGTTAATGCTGGTTAACATAATTCATCAGGTATGTATTTATGTTAAATTTCACAACATTAAAAGCACTCATCAGAACATAATAAAGTAATAGGAAATGAAAATTTTGAAAAATGGAGAAATAGGTATATAAATGAAAAAGAAGAATTGTTGATATTGAGAGCCACACGTAACTTGAAAAAAATCAATAGCTGTTAAAATGGAATAAAATGTGTGGGCCCCACGTTGGTCGCCAAAAATAATTATATCTGTAGCGATTAACTAAAAATTGTTGTTTGCTATTTGGGCAAGTTTTATTGTTTAGCTAGCATGCAATAAACTTCCGGCTCCTATCTCGTCGGCAAACGGTGTAGGTTCTGTTGTTTCGCTAAACTCTTTTGCAAACTACAGACACTCATATTTTAAAGGATGCATGCTTTTTAGGATAGAGTGAAATAGAAAAAAAATGACAGACATATAGATAACGAATGAATTATAATTGATAAAGTGAGCAAAAATCACTGATTTGCGTGTTGACTTTGATACGCATTTACCCCTCCCAACCGTGATCATGTGATAAGTATAAATTGCATAAATAAAATAAGTTTCCTAACATGATCCCTAACATAACTCACCCTATACTACGGTATGTTCAAAAATCAGAAATCAATTTTATTTTATATATTCATTATAATTTGTTCCATTTATTGAAATAATAAAATTTTAATCGTATTAAATAAATGTTCAATTATTCTTCAACTTATTAATAAATATTTCATTACTATGAATATGAAAAAAATATATATGTATATAAATAGAAATACAAAAAGCAAAAATCAAATAAGCAAATAAGCAAATACAAAACAAAATTGTGCAAAAAAAAAATGAATTTGTATAGAAAAAAAAATATGTTTATATATATAAAAAAATTATAAATATTAAAAAAAATTCATCACAAGGATTCGAACCTGGGACTTATATTATAGTTGTCAGATTTCTCGTGCATTTAAAATTATTTTACATGAAATCAAAATTATAAAGAAATATAAAAGAAATGATTTGTTACAAATAAAATTTTAAATAAAATTTATTTTACGAAAAAAAATTGAAATCGCGCAAAAAAAATGTCATGATCAGAAATGCACAATAACTTCAAAATATGTATAATATTTTTCTTAAGAAATCTTTTTAGATTCTGCGATTTTTCACATGATTAAAGCACAAATGTTTTTGAATAAATAAGTAAGAGATAGTAATAAAACAAATCTTCCGACGCTAGGGCTCGAACTAAGGACGTTAAGAACATTGAGCATCCACGCTACCGATCATGCTACGTAACTTAATTTTGTTCTACAAAAGTTTAATCATTAATTTAAATATACTTTAAACTTTCAACACACCGTGGTGAATTTCAAATTCTATCTCACACTTATTTTACCGGTACCGTTATGTTTTTCAAGATTAAAATAATTAAAAACAAAATTAAACTAATTTGCACGATCATTTAAGAATTTTAATATGTTATTTGATATCGTTCTTAAACATTTTCAATTCCCGATTCAACTACATAAGTATATTTTAAATTCTTAAATAAATACACAAAAAAATAAGAAAGCTTCAAGATCATTTAAAATATCTGTTAACATTTTATTGAGTGACTGTTAATCATTAACAGTGCTGTTAGTTGGACTGTTGCGCAAGATGTTATTAAATAACATTGATTATTTTAACATAACAATTGATTTTAATGATTTAGCTAATTTATTTTTATGATCTTGAACATTTCATTTTTTTTCTGTAATTTATAGAATAAAAAAAATGATGTACTCACGTTTGCTGGATTCCGTTGAAAGATCTTTCATCAGGCTCCTGCTTGGGTTGGGAATATGTACAATTATATGATTAATAACTTTGTAGTTGAAAGTTTTACAGTACCGTTGATCGAATGTTGATTTTGTTTTTATAATTTTTGGAACTTATTTTATGAAATCTCATTTCTTAATATTTTTACATTCTCTGTTAATAAACATGGAACATTTTTTTTCGACAAATTTATAAATAGATTTTTTTCGTTTGTTTTGTTCACATAAACATTATTTTGCACTTTAGATCATTTGACATTTAATATAAATCTTTAGTTCTCGCTTTTAATTGCACATTTTAATTTTCTTTTGACAATTGCTCATTTGTTTACATAAATCAGAAC
Source organism: Calliphora vomitoria (assembly GCA_942486065.2). Taxonomy (NCBI): domain Eukaryota; kingdom Metazoa; phylum Arthropoda; class Insecta; order Diptera; family Calliphoridae; genus Calliphora; species Calliphora vomitoria. Next base: position 105,807,341 of record OW818030.2, on the reverse strand, counting down.
TCAAAATTAATTAAAATCATGATGAAATTAAACAAAAGAATCAAATTTTTATAACAAAAATGAATCAAAATATGGCTTTGCGTTGGATTTTATGGAGACATGGTAACTTGTAAATTTTTAAATCAAATTATAAATTTTTAATTTAAACACAATAATTCATAATTATATTTTCTTTCAGATTTTTTTCTTTTGCACTAAACAAGTATGTTGTATGTAGAGAATTTAAAATTTCTTTATTTTATAGAAATTCAAGAAAATTTTGGATGTAGTTGAATTTTTACAACACTAGCACTTCACAAATAACTTGCTGGTAGTTTTTATGTTTTTTTTTAATGTCGAAAGTAGAGAGATTTAGCTGAGATGTTGCTAAAGATGAAAAACGTGATTTTGCTGGAATAATTCTGGCATACAAAAAAAATGTGTCTGTGGGACGGGTTTTGACCGAGGGTTTCCCGCTGCCCTCAAATCATCGATATGACTTTTCCACAACAAAACCCAATATGACATAGAATCTACAGCAGTGAAAAATAAGAAATAATTAAGGTTATGTCTTACAACATCTCGCAGGAATGTGTATAGAAATTCATTGCCATTTACCTTCAATATTGTAAGTTTTCGTAACTAGAAAAATACAATAAATAATAGGATTTTAATTGCTTTGCTCCTGACCGAAAAAGGGAATTGGATTCAGTAACTGGCAATCTATAGTTTTCACTTCTAGGCCTCGTCCAATTTTTTTGTTTGTTTTATGGAACTGTGATGAAATCAATTTATATTTTAAATTCTTTTAATTTTATATTTATTTAAAAGTATTTTACCTTGTTTTCGGTGACAAAGTAGTTTAGATAACCTTTTTTTTTTATAATAATAAAATATCTTAGGTTTTCTGTTTCCTAGTCACTTATACTTTTGTGTGTCAGGAGTGTTTTTTTGTAGAAATGAGAAAAAGGTTATGACATAGTTTTGGGTTTTTATACCCTCATATATGGGAATAAAAACGCTAATTCAGCTAGTCTTCCATCACTAGTACACCCTCAAAATTTACATACCAACACATACTAATGCATTCACCAAATAAACATAAAAACATAGTTACTACCAATGGTTTGCAACTGTTAAGACACTGTATTATCATTTGGGCTTACGCGTTTAAACAGAAGAACATTTTATGCTCTTTGTTAAAGGTAAATTTTATGTATTATTTTGTTATAAATGTTATAATAATCGATTTGTAAATTTATTTTCATGCTTTGAAAAAAAACAATATGTTGGTGATGGGTTTGAAAAGGATCATTCGATAGAAGGTCTTTCTTATTACAACACGGTGTGAAAGGGTGTATATTCCGGAGGTGTAAACAAATGTGAAAACAATTTACATATGCATATACATAAATACATATCTGTATCCATATATACATATACCTATACATATACATATACATATACATATACATATACATATACATATACATATACATATACATATACATATACATATACATATACATATACATATACATATACATATACATATACATATACATATACATATACATATACATATACATATACATATACATATACATATACATATACATATACATATACATATACATATACATATACATATACATATACATATACATATACATATACATATACATATACATATACATATACATATACATATACATATACATATACATATACATATACATATACATATACATATACATATACATATACATATACATATACATATACATATACATATACATATACATATACATATACATATACATATACATATACATATACATATACATATACATATACATATACATATACATATACATATACATATACATATACATATACATATACATATACATATACATATACATATACATATACATATACATATACATATACATATACATATACATATACATATACATATACATATACATATACATATACATATACATATACATATACATATACATATACATATACATATACATATACATATACATATACATATACATATACATATACATATACATATACATATACATATACATATACATATACATATACATATACATATACATATACATATACATATACATATACATATACATATACATATACATATACATATACATATACATATACATATACATATACATATACATATACATATACATATACATATACATATACATATACATATACATATACATATACATATACATATACATATACATATACATATACATATACATATACATATACATATACATATACATATACATATACATATACATATACATATACATATACATATACATATACATATACATATACATATACATATACATATACATATACATATACATATACATATACATATACATATACATATACATATACATATACATATACATATACATATACATATACATATACATATACATATACATATACATATACATATACATATACATATACATATACATATACATATACATATACATATACATATACATATACATATACATATACATATACATATACATATACATATACATATACATATACATATACATATACATATACATATACATATACATATACATATACATATACATATACATATACATATACATATACATATACATATACATATACATATACATATACATATACATATACATATACATATACATATACATATACATATACATATACATATACATATACATATACATATACATATACATATACATATACATATACATATACATATACATATACATATACATATACATATACATATACATATACATATACATATACATATACATATACATATACATATACATATACATATACATATACATATACATATACATATACATATACATATACATATACATATACATATACATATACATATACATATACATATACATATACATATACATATACATATACATATACATATACATATACATATACATATATACTCAAGCTAATTTAAATTACCATGTTAATTGTAAATTTCATTGAGTAAAAAAAAAAAGATTATGGGAAACAAAAAAAAACCAATTAATGCCAAATAGTAAATAAAAAATAACAAATAGATTGTATTGTATTGAAAATTGAAGTTTGATGTTTAAGTAAAAAAATCTGGCTACAAGCGCCCTACATCTTGGAATCTGCAAACATTTATTTGGTGAAAAACGGTTATACAGATAAATACTAGATAATAACTAAGAATCCATTGTACGATTAGAAACATCTATAATAGTGAGTTTTCTAGAATCCTTTCGTGGATGTTCAATCCGCATTTTTAATTTTAATAATTAATGAGTATATGGTTATACAGATTCTTTAAGCCATATATGATAGTAGAACCTATTACTTTACTCAACTTATAAATTCTTTAACGGATACGCCCTGATAGAGAATATTCTAATCTGTGAAACATGTGGACGACAACCAAAATTACACGACAAAGACACTTTCACCAACAAACAAGTAAGAGAGCTGTACTCGGCTGTGCTGAATCTTATATACGCTTCACCAAATTATACTTTAAAATAAAAATGTTGCTAATTAAGCGTAAAGAGCTTTATTTACAAATATGGTATCTGAAATTTTCCGACCTTTCTGAAAGGACTTTTTTGGATTTTCTCGAAAAAAGGTTCAAATTGACCACTAAAGAGAGGAAATAGAGGATTAAGATCTTCCACACAAATGATCCTCATAAAATTCCACAATATAACCCTGACAATAATAATTCTTACAACATTTTTTTCATGACCAGCTGGACTATTTATTCTACAAAAATTATCTACTCAACATGCCCTTTCAGAACTATGGGATCGCTATACTGTTCTAGTCATAAAGTCTCTATTTGTTGGACAGTATTATTAGTGAAATAAATTTTATGACAAACATTTTTAAAATTTTCTTTTTTAATTTTTAAACAAACATATTTTTTTTAATTTTTAATAAAAAAAATCCTTTTAAAAACATATTTCCAGATTTTGACCCATTGTATATCCGACTTAATATGGCTTTATAAACGAAGTAGCAAAGGTCTTTGAAATATCTATCATTAGGTAGCCATAATCCAGATATAGATCAAAAATAGGTCTAAAATCGTGGTTGTCCTGGTTTTTTCCTTTTTATTCTATCTCAGCCATTTGTGAACCGAACCGGATATATTGATGTATGAATCATGCATGTAAGTTATTTTGGGGCAACTCGTAGTAAAGGGTAAAAAAAAAAAATTTAGTACAATTAGAGGCGAAAATCCACAAATTTCTTAATAAGAGCCACCCTAATTAGCATGTATGTGCATAAAAACTCTATGAAATTTGTGTTAATGGGTAATAAAATGTATAATTCTCGTTCATTTTCATATTTCAAACCAAAAAAAAAAAACTTTTTGAATTGTACGAAGAATTTCCTTTAACATTTCGAGGCTTTAATTAAACCTCACAAATTATCATGCTGAATTAATTTTGTCGCGCTTTTATTGTAAATTTATTTATTTCTTTGCTTTAAAAAGCAGCAATTAAGTGGTGGTGTCTGAGGAATTTTGAGAGTTTGTGCAATTGAGTTATGTGTGGAATTTTATTGAAATATTATTTTTAATACAAAACCAATAAGATGCAAGTATGATAGTAAAGACGAACAAGATAAACCATGTAATTGTCTACATACGCGGTACTAAGCTGCTTAATAGATTGATAATTCTGTAACGGGCCTGTGAAAATAAGTATTGTTAAGCTTTTGGAGGATACTCAAATATTTTTAATTTTTGCAAAAACCCTACGTTATTATGAGAGAGAAATTTACTTATTATTGACATAAAATGTTATATATTATTTATCCTTATACCTTTTCATTATTCTCAAATAGTATTTTTCAATTAAAACAAATTAAAGCTAAACATTTTTCCAAAAGTTTACTGCCAGCCATCCTTTCAAAATCAGCTATGAACGCACAACTTCCTTCTGCCCACAATAAATAATATTTACACTAGCACAGCAACTTCTGCATATACAAAATACTAACTATTTAAATTATTTACCCTAATTTATTTCCAAGTTAAATGTGCATAATACTTTACCGAGTTTTTGTTTTTTATCCCTTCTATACAACCAACGTACTACTTAAGTATATTTTGTGTTCGAAACAAACTGCATGTGAAAAGTTTAATAGAAATCAAATTAATTAAATAAATTATGATAAAGTCAACGACAACTTGGTGCATTGAAAGGAAATATTTTATACTTCTACTTGAAGTTGTATTGATTGTATGTAGCTAGGTGCAACACAAGGAGTCTACTGCATAAATGAAATACACAATTTAAACAAAAAAATACTTCATATTTATGAAGCTAATAAATTATATTGAACTATAAACAACTACAAGTGCTGACATACAAGCTGTATATGTTCGAAGTAGTACGTCTATGGGTACTAACAACAGCTGGATATGTAATTTAGGGTACAGTATGACACTTAGTTATAAAATTATATTTAATAGTTAGTTTTTAATGTAGTATGTAAGCATAAAATTCATACGGTGAAACAAAATTAATATACACTTTATATTTATACACTTCACCATGAGTGGTAAATGTATAAATATGTTTGTAATTCCATTTGTAATTTCAAAATTTTTCATTTGCGATCACATGAAGTATATATATTTTGGATCGTTATAGTTAGCGGAGTCCATATAGTCATGACCGTCTGAAAACAACTTTCTGTAGCCCCCATAAAACTTATATACATAATTCATACATCAATATAATAATGGCTGAGACGTACTTTTGATCTATATTAATATAGACAATATGGACAACTAATAATAGATATTTCTATGACCTTTCCAATGACATATATTACGCAATAGTAATTCGGAGTCACAGTGGTTCAAAATCGATAAAAATATTTTTTAAACCGAGTTTTTTTTTCACAAAAATTTTTATCATAGTTTTTTTTACGATAACATTTTTTCAACCACATTTTTTTCACTAATAATTTTTTTCCAAAAATATTTTCAATATTTTTCTTAAAATATACTTTGGTGAAGGGTATACAAGATTCGGCACTGCCGATTTTAGCCATCTTACTTTCAATAATGTAACTACTCTTATTAACCTAGACGTTGATGAATATATCAATGACTGGTTAGTAACCATGTTTAAATCAATAATAGTTACAGCAAATCTTGGTTAAGTCCAAGCAATTTGGAAGAGGCCCACCTCAGGGCGGGATAATCTCTCCACTACTGTGGTTTATCGTTATTAACTCGATTTTCATTGATCTAGACAGAAAAGGAATAAAAGTTGTCGCTTACACGGACATTGTGGTTATACTCGTATCTGGAATGTTTCCGGATGTGATCAGTGATATTATGTTCACTGATTTAGGGTTGCTCGACGACTGGGCCACGGTAAGTGGTCTTGGAGTGAAGCTAAGCAAAACGGAACTTGTACTTTTCATGACAAAGACCAAGATTCCAAGCTTCAAACTGTGAAATCCTCCTTTCAAATAATGCAAAATATTTAGGTATTATACTGGACTCTAAATTATCATTAGACCAACTGTACAAAGTCCAGAGATCAGCCTGCATTGGTATAACCGGCGCATTAAGAACTAGTCCTTCAGAGGCTCTAAACACTATTCTGCACCTTGTGCCACATAATAGCCACCTATGCCTGCAGCACAGCGAGGCTTCATGTACCTGGATGTTGGAAATCGAGAACATATGGCCACGCGGGGATTCTGGGCCTACTGCCTTCGATCGTTCTCCAACCTTCTGACTATATTACCCCATACACAGATTTTGATAGGGTGTTCAAGGTCTTAATTCCCTCCAGTAATGAGTGTGGTAGGGGTAATCTCGTGTACGAATATAACACCAGGATATATACAGACGGTTCTAACATGTGCTGTGGTGTTGGTTCTGGTGTCGCCTGTGACAATATTGGGGTAGGAATCTCTTATCGTCTTCCGAATGAGTGTAGCGTTTTCCAGGCTGAAATTTTTGGGGTAGGGGTAATCTCGCGTACGAATATGACACCAGTATATATACAGACGGTTCTAAAATGAGCCGTGGTGTTGGTTCTGGCGTCTTCTGTGACGAACTTAGGGTAGGCATCTCATATCGTCTTCCGAATTAGCGTAGCGTTTTACAGGCGTGTTTTCCATGTAGGTATTTTTGTCGACAGTCAGGCGGCGCTTCTTTCACTGAAGTCCTACACAACTTCATCTTCACTAGTCAGAAAATGTAAGAATTTTCTGTCAATCACAGAAATAGTTGCCCAACCTTAATCAGATAGCCTGGTCTAAACTCAATGACCTACTGAGATATCTCACAACTACAGGTTGGGTCTAGGAAACTCGACTTTTTTTGTATACATTTTACATACATAACGATGTAAAAGACATTACATCTTACGAGTAGTGTGTTCAAAACGGAGTCCCTTCGACTCTACTTGATTGTTTTTTTTTACATATCCATGCATGGAGTCACGAATCCAAAATGTCCTATTTACTAAAAGTTATTTCTGTGATTTTCATTTCATCAACAAAAATGGAAAATCGGCTTAGCTAAAACTTTAATACTTTTGATGAATCCAAATGAAAATGTATGTTTTTATAAAAATACCGAGACATGAGTGAAAAAGATTTAGTTTCATCCTCCGCTATGCAGAACAGAAAAAGATAACCATTGTGAAGGCAATCTTCCATGTTTCAACACACTATAACTAAAATATATCAATCGAGCCAGCAAGCGGGCTTAAAAGTTGTCAACTATAATTTATGGATGATTTGGCTAAAGAAAAATTAAACGTTTATACTATTAGTGCCTACTTAGTGTGAGATTTATTACATTTATAAATTTGATAATGCTAATCTTCCGATAGTTTATTAAATAGAGGAAACTGAAGATGACGTCATGATGATGGCTCTTCATTTTAAAAATCAAATTAAATACACCTTTCATTAAATCATTCCTGTGGTTCATGTTAGTGGAGTATTTTGAATCTAGGACTATAAAGCGCAAAGAGGGGTTTCTTCTCCAATCCCTCAAATTTCAAGAGACATTTCTATTCGGAATTTAAATAATTTGACACTCTATCCCTAACAAGATTTTTTCTAAGACAGCCCTTTGTTTGGATATTTATCTAGCCATCAGGCAAAAATTTGTCAATTTAGCTCTGTATACGTTGTCACAATCCCAAGCACAGGCATATATCCCTAGTTATTGAAACTATTTTTTATTTAAAATTATTTTCAAGTCCGGAAATGAAAGGGTTGGCGTTTGTTCCCTGGAGGCCCAATGCTGGTTTAGTATTGTCGGATTGGAGGAGCACTATTATATATCCTTAGAAATTGGATGTAATGAGGTTGTACGCCTCATCCTAAAGTTACTTATGTAAAATTATTTCCATGTTTCAAAATAATCGGCGTAGAAGGGTTGCTTTTGTTCTCCGGATGGAGGATTTCAAGACAACATGCCGATTCGTCAAATTTAATTGACGTAATATCCAGCCAAAAACTTTACAGTGACTCCGACACCTTAATGATATGTGGAGATTTATATCTCTGGAGTATACCTCCGCAATACACAATATATAAACCTCCTTTGACCGTAAAAAAATTTCGATAAGCATTATCCCTTTAGATAATGTATGATTCCCAAAGAAGGAATCAACATTATCTAAAGAATATATCATGCTTCAATAATTTAAAATTTTTACATCTAAATCGTAAGCGATCTACGGTAAAGATTTTAACTGCATTTCAAAGTACAACAATTTCCGAGCTCCGATCTCGCCACCTTTGATTCTTCCAACTGCAGTACATAAGTCGTAGGATGGTACTTATATACCACATCCGATGTTCTAATGTAAAGAACACTTTCCAACAGTGCTTTTGCAGAAGCAAAGATAAGCTTATTCACCCTTTCCATTCAGTTTTAAGCAAAACTTGCTCTATTCAGATTAATGACACTATTTTTGGCTCTCTAGTTAAGATTTAAATGTATGTTATTCTAAACGATAAACCGGACGTCAAGAATCCTATACTATTTCATAAAGTAAGAGAGTTCCGTGTTACTGAGATGTATGACAAGTACGAGTATCCCAGTCTATGAAGATAGATGAACTATATAGCCTGGCAACGAAATTTTTCATTTACCACTACAAAGAAAAAATAGATTCGTAGTAGCAATCTTTATGGGTCGCAAATTAAAAATGTGGAACGGAATGGCAAACCTACATATATCGTTGCCACTCATGGTTAAGGGCATACAAATTGTTTATGAATCCTTAAGAGGTTAAAAAAAGGTTGGATGGAGAAAAAATATATTAAATTAATTTGGATTAGATTTGAATTAAAAAAACGTAATCGTTCAAAAGTTGATTGAATTTTGTAATGATTTAATTCTGAATTTCGTAAACAAGTACTATATCAGATTATATGTCAGCCATTACCAAACTGCTTCTAAGTAAACAGATGGTATGCAGTAGTCATGGTAAAGGAAGTTGTTTAGTAATTCCAAGGAGTTAACAAGTATTTGCTGGGTAAAAATAAAATGTCTGCAAACATGTCTGTAATTTTTTCTTACAAAAACACTTGCTAGTTTTAGGACCAATATGGGTTAACCATATTGATTAGCCAACTTTTTCGCACAACATGTTTCTAAGGAGACATGCTTTACGTTTTTTTTTTTTTTTGTTCACAACTTCGCAGCAGCCTAATGTTACTCGTACAATTTGTTTATCACAACTCACTTTAAAACTCTATGATACCGTAAACTTTGTCGCTTATTTAGACCAATAAATTATCAACTCATTTAAGCAAAATTAATTTATCTTATAAAATTCCGTTTTTAACTGACGTACAAGTATCTGCATATTTTTGTGACTCGTAATCACTCAATTAGAACTATGGTATACATAAACTAAAAGACAAGTGTGGGAACATTTCTTAATATTTTATGTTTCTTTTCAATAGAAAGAAATACGTTAGATTGATTGTTGGTATAAATAAAAATAAATAAAATTTCTTAAGACTATTTATTCTCTACAACATGTAAATGACTTTTCATTTTTGCCTCTTAAAGAAGAGACGAGGAAAACACAAAAAAAATGAACAATGTTCATTATTAGTTCTTGAACTTGTTGGTTTAGTGCGATGACTTTTTGGTTCTGGACCGTTGCACATGACCACATAAAGTTAAGAACAACAGCAATATCAACAACAACTACAACTACAACTACAGTAATAACAATAGCAACAAATGAACATTACAAATTGTATAAGTTGTGTTGTGTTGTGTTGTGTTGTGTTGTGTTGTGTTGTGTTGTGTTGTGTTGTGTTTATCTACCTCCTAAAGGTGCCAGGTTAATAATTACAAACAGATAGAAAAAGAAGGAGTTTACAACAACTCTAATAACAACTGAATGAAAATGAGAACAACAATTACGACAACAACCTGTTCTACATACGACCATACTTGACTACAGTGTGCTGTCGCAGGGATGAAAATTTTGGTACAAGAGTACTTTTTTAAGTGCAAATGAAAATTGAAAAGTACAATGAAGAATTTGATAAATTAAAAAAAAAAAAAAAATTGTTGCGAGGACACAGAAATGTTCGACAAGGGATTGGACCCTGCCCGTTTAAAATTTTTAAAAACTTCATTTACATGTTCACTATGGTCATACAAAATTTGAAGTTGCTTAAAAATTTTGAGTTCGCTTTGATTTGTCTTTTATCCTGTAAATTCGCTCAAGTACCCTGGTTTCAATCTACTTTTCTAACAAGCCTTTACTTTTGAACACAGAATATTGCTCCAAATATGTTCAACCAGAGGATATCTCAAAAAAAACATCTTCCATTTTCTGAAGATTTTCCTAAGTTATAAGATATAGTTAACACATACAAAATTCAGAGCCGATTATTGGTCAAATAAATAGTCAGCAATATTCCGCGTTCTGGAGCAGTGTAGCGTAACATTGTTTATTAACGTGTATTTCGCATGTGTTTACTACACAAATGTCAAAACAGAACTGACGTTAGAGGCCAATCGCAAAATTTATAGCATTTTCTGATAGGAGGATTACTTTTGCGCCACCTGTTATAAATGTGTCAAACATATAAATAGAACAAAAGCCAACAGTATCGGCCATTACTGAAGCACCCTCTTAGTGAAATTTGTTCATACCATATTTATATCCTACACCACCATAGTGGGGAGGGTATAATGGATTTGTGAAGATGTTTGTAACGCCCAAAAATATTAGTCTAACAGCCACCTTAAAGTATACCGATCGACTCCAAATCACTTTCTGAGTCGATTAAACGATGTCCGTCCGTCCGTCCGTCTGGCTGGTTGGCTGGCTGTCCATGTAAAGCATGTGCGCAGAGTACAGGTCGCAATTTTAAAGATATTTCGATAAAATTTGGTAGATATCATTTTTTCTGCCCAAGGACCAAGGACCTATTGAAATTGGCGGAAATCGGTTCATTATTTCACCTAGCCCCCATACAAATATCCTCCCGAAATTGGACTTTATCGGTCATATGTGTTTAATTTATATAGGTATCTACACAAGTTTTTGTCCAAATGAGTTTTCTATATACGGAATTCATGTAACCAAATTCTATTATGATCGGTCCATAATTAGTCATAGCTCCCATATAAGGCCTGCTTCCGATAATCACTTTAACGAGCATAAATCTCTTAAAAATGTTGGTATACACATAAAATGCAACATAAATAACTTTAATATAGACATAAATCACATGACAAAATTTCATGGTGATCGGTCCATAATTTGTCATAGCTCCCATATAAGGCCATCTTCCGAAAATCACTCACGAATATAAATTATTGAAATTTTGAAAGAAAAATGTTTTTGCTCATTTACTTAGTGTATGGTATTATATGGTCGGGCTTGACCGACCATACTTTCTTACTTGTTTTTACTTAATTCATGCCGTGACAAGCCTTCCTTCCAGTCTTCAATAACTTTCATTTTAAATTCACTGGAGTACTTGTTCCTTGGCATCCATAGTTTTTTCACAATAAACTTCATAAAACATAACTTATACAGACTACGCCCTCCTTTATTTTTAACTTCTTGAATTTTTAAATGCATCCGTTGTGAGTCCCGTTAACTGACATTGCAAATATGCAGAAAAATAGTCAAATTTGTAAACATCTTATAAGGGGGTGCTTTTTTTTTGTCCGTCGAGTTTTCTATTTTTATTTGTTTTATAATTTTAAATCAACTGTTCATAAAATTATCCTGTACTGAGTAAACAATTTATGAACATTAACAATATAAGTTAATAAAGTATATACAAAATACATCCCAAAAAAGCTTTTTTTATCAAAAAAATTATGATATAAAAAATCCATTGATGGGGTGCTTTAGTTATGGCCGATACTGTATATAGTAGATTTTGTCTTACTACTTAACTGTCATTACAGAGTTATTTTTCTTAAACATATTTTCATGTTTTTATTATTTTATGATATATTAAATATAATTTAGAAGAAGTTATTTAAAATGAATAGCTTTTGCCAGCGGCTTCGATAGCACAGAAATCCTCCTAAGGCAATACCTAACGGTTGACTAAAATTCCTTCTTTCAAATTCCATTAGTTTTAAGGAGAGCAGATTTTTTATAAAAATTTTCATTTTATTTTGTACCTCTTTTATACCACATTATAAGGAGTGTGCCAAAAAAATTCTTAAAAATACGTAAATTTATTCAAATACTAGCCGTTTAGGCGTGATGCTCAAACAAACAAACAAACAAACAAACAAAAAAACAAACAAACAAACAAACAAGTTGATCGTGCCTGATCTCACAAACGAATGACATCTTTTGCCCGACTGCAAATGGCTTGCCACACAAGAAACTTCTCAGGGAATTTTATAAAATGTTACCTCAATTTTTTCGCTCGTTCTTTTGCTTCTAAGTTCTTTAACTCATTGCGATCTGGAACTTTCTGAACCATCCAGCATAAGTATTGACTCTGCGCACAAAATAATCAGAGCATTTCTGATAGAAGTGTTCGGTGCTCATCGAAAGAGTCGTTCGACTTTTTTTACATTACCAATATCTGTTAGACCTTTTGGCTTTCGAAATTTAGCTTCAAATACTTAGATATTTTTTTGAAAGTCCTTATTGGGTTTTATTGAAAAGTTTTAATTATTTGTTCATGTTCTTTTTTTCATGTTACCATTTTGACCGAAATATTTACAAAATGATTAAAAAATTATCATTTGTTGGGCCAAGCATAAGTTTTGGCTGGAATAGTGTGTATATGTTTTTTTTTTTTTTTTTTGACTCACTCTAAGGTTCTGCATTCAGATGCTTTTTTTTGACTCACTCTAAAGTTCTGCATTTAGATGCTTGCACGACAAGGTTGCATGGTGTGCTCACTCTCGTGCAGGCCACGTAAAATAAGCCGTGCGAAAAGCAATCCCCTCTTCGATCAATTCTCGTTTGGGCTGCGTGTTTTCTACTAAATCCAAATTGATGATTCGGAATACAATTATTTTCAATTCACATCGAATACAACTTGTTCATGAGCATCTTCTCAAATTGCTTTGATATATTAGGCGTTATAAAGCATTAAATATAATTATTTTTATTGCTATCCTGTTACTGATTTTGTCAATACCAGGCGCTTTCTTGGAGTTTAAATCAACAATAGCTTTATCTATAATGATATCAAAAATAATTTATCAAAAATGATCAAATCTGACTAACAGTTCCAAAGTTATTAGCAGTTTTACTTTAGATAATTTGCACGCATCTATTAAAATATATGAACTTTACACCAACATACATATATAAAAACCAAACTCAAGCAAAAATTTTATGTTTTGAGTTACAAAACAGTTATTGTGATATATAAACAAGTCTCATCCCACTAAGCGACGAAAAACTCTTCAAGGAAAAGATCTAAGCATTCTTTTGGAAAAAAGTGTCAAACACTTTTTTTTTTATTTTTCTTTTAGACAAATTTATGAAATATGTAGCTATCTAAACTATTTGGGAACCATTTTGCTAAGAACAATAGGTAATAAGTTACATGGATGAGAAAAAAAACCTGTTTGGCCAAAATGTCAAATTTTGAGCCAATCTAACTCAAAAAGTTCTCGACCGATCTTGTTGAAAAATTGTGTCTGAATTACTATAGAATAAGACTAACTTTAGTGAAAATTTCACAGCGATCGGAAAAGTTGGTTCACTTGACATGAAATCCTCCATATACCAAATATTACCGAAAACAAATGAGCAAACGTTCAAAATTAATTTTTTTATCAAAATTGTTCGTTTCGTCCTACATATGAATTATTATGTATGTATATCAATTTAAAAACAAATTGCTACAAAAAACTTAAGTTACTTAATAATTTTTAAATATTTAAGAAAACGAAGTGCCATCCTTCACTGGTCGACAACACATATATATTTTGAAATGATTTAGAGATATTAGAACGTGATTAGGAAATTAATTGTTGTTATACTAATTTTTATATTTTATTAATTGTAGAAATACTTATTTTAGTTCTCAGTACTTTTGAAAAGTACCCAAATGTAGTAATCCAACTTTTGGTACAATTAAGAAATATTTTCGTCCTGTAGTTTCTTATTTTCGCTTTCCATCACTGATGTATCTTTGAAAACGACTACCAATTTAAATCGAGCTAGGGTTTATTTTCGAAGTTTATTGTTATTGTAGTGCTAGTTATAATAAGGACGGAACAGCCAGCCAACCAACTATAGGGATACTTTAAATGTATAAACATACTGAAGTTACAACAGCAATAACAGAATGATAGCAACAACAGCAATAACAACAACTAAAGGCTATAATCAACGTTAAGGCTGTAATGTAACATAAATTCAAGTCCACAGACATTGTATAGAAAATAACAACTACTTAGTCGTAGTGCCACTAACACCACCAACCCACCACTACCATCATAGTCTTTATCATCTTTATCAACTACTAAAGTAAACACCTATACCTGGTTCATGTACCAGTTAACCTATTGACCTTTTGTGCATCTTGTTGATGTTGTACGTACTTAGTTGTTGTCGTTGATGTCGGGTTTGTTGATTTGTATTGTATGTATTTATTGTGTTGAAAGGTTAGTTCTTAGTACAGAGAGTCTTTTAATGCACATAGTCAAATTGTTGCTTAAGTAAACTGTTTTTGTCTTCTTATAGCCTACACTGGATGTGTGTCTGCTAATTAGACAATTTTTTTTTTTTTTTAATTTTTAGAAACACTGTATGTCAACAATATTAATATGACATATTTGAGAAAAATTAAGATATCCTATAAATTTGATAAATTTAATACTAAGTTATATTTTTAAACAAGAAAAAAGTATGACCATAAATACCCTAAACTAAGTAAATGAGCAAAAACTTTTTTCTTTTAAAATTTCAATAATTTATATTTGTGGTTGATTTTCGGAAAAGGGCCTTATATGGGAGCTATGACCAAGTATGGACCGATCGCCATGAAATTAGATCGTTTGAATTTTGTCTATATGTCGAATTGTATGTGTATACCAACATCTTTAGGCGATTTATACACGTTAGCTATGACTTCTTATGGACCGATCATAATAAAATATGGTGACATGAATTTCGGAGGACATTTGTATGGGGGCTAGGTGAAATAATGGACCGATTACAGCCAGTTTAAATAGGCTTGGTCCTTGAGCCGAAAAAATTACAAGTACCAAATTTTATTGAAATATCTTCAAAATTATTACCTGTACTTTGCGCACAAGGTTTACATGGCCAGCCAGCCAGCCAGCCAGCCAGACGGACGGACGGACAGACATTGTTTAATCGAAAGTGATTCTGAGTCGATCGATATACTTGAAAGGTAGGTGTAAGACTAATATCTTTAGGCGTTATAAACATCTGCACAAATTCAATATACCATCCACGCTATTGTGGTGTAGGGTATAAACATTGCTCAAGTATATCACTATATTTAAAGACTCAGGTCTTTTGAGAATAATAATGTACACATGTATGTATGAGGAAACTCAAACATTTGTTGAATCGTTGAAACAAGGACTATTTATATTTTAAATTTAAGATCATTCGGATCATAAATGGATTGTTGGCGATTTTTTTTTTTTTAATGTGAGACCTGAGGTGACTAACCTTGAGGGTTCAAATCAAAAGCATTACATCTCTAACTTTGTAAAATTACATTACGACATCTCCAATAGTTCACGAGACACCTAATTATTTCCAAAAAAAAAAACGTTTCATTTTAAACCACTGTGTGTTGTAGTTCCTTTCGAGTTATATAAATTGGTAATTTTTATTTCAATTAAGGAAATTTTAAGAGTCTTTTTAATTCTCAACTTTATCATAAAAATGGTTGTCACAAACATATAATTGTTTACTGTATTCATATATATGGTTGATACCATCATGTGAATCGTAAATTAACCATATTCTTGTTACCACAATCATAATAATAGTTACTGTGACTATAATATTGTTTAAAATTTTGAAATGGTTACAGTAAACATGCACAACTAAATTTTTTCTGCGTGTAACTTTTGCGAACAACATGTTTAAATATCGGCGTATAAAATGGCGTTTGTGTCATAAAATAAAAATTTGGAAAAATATTTTTATATAAAATCCTCCAAATACAGCAAATGTTAATATCCAACAACTCTTCTTTAGACTGGTTAAATGGAACAGAACGCTCTTAATGAAAAATACTATGTGAACATCATTATCTCATATTTATCAAAAAGAAATCCCAGCATACAACAAAGACTAGTTTCTTTCCCACAACAATTGGATCTATGCTCCGAAACTACACGAGTCTCACTCGACCAAAGATTGTCAATCCGGCGACAGTTCTATTAACCGAAAGTTTTTAACCCATGAAAGAACCTTCGACAACAGTGAAAATGTCTCAACATATAAGATACTGTATGCACATAGACTCATTGTATGTTTGTTTGTATTTCCTATTACTCGTTGAATGTAGTCTTATTGAGCTGCTGGTATAGATAGTCATTTAGTGAGGATCTGTGATCACTGTATTCTGTGAAGTTGATAAAAGACATACATATTTCTTATTTGTTTCGGTAGATCAGCGCATAAAGAAGTCTACTGAACATGAACATCAGCAAAAGTCTTGAAGCAGATATTTTCGACATCATAGCGTATATTAGCCAATTGTTTCATTTACAAAATCGTACTTGTTCTAGGGTAACTGTATTTCTGATACAAATTTCTTAGCTTTTGCGGATCTCAACATAAACAGTATCAATGAAGATATAGGTGTATGTGATCCATATTGTCATCCTTTTTCCTCTTAGTCCACTATTTATTGACTTATAGCCTCGTTTATGTTTCATTTAATTTTCATATAAAACAAGTAAGAAAGTATGGTCGGTCAAGCCCGACCGATAATACCCTACACTAAGTAAATGAGCAAAAACATTTTTCTTTCGAAATTTCAATAATTTATATTCGTGAACGATTTTTGGAAGTGGGCCTTATATGGGAGCTATGACCAATTATGGACCGATCACCATGAAATTAAGTGGTGTGAGTAATGTCTATATGAAAGTTCTTTATGTTGCCTTTTATGTGTATACCAACATTTTTAAGAGATTTATGCTCGTTAAAGTGATTATCGGAAGCGGCCTTATATGGGAGCTATGACTAATTATGGACCGATCATAATAAAATTTGGTGACATGAATTTCGTATATATAAAACTTATTTGGAGAAAAACTTGTGTAGATACCTATATAAATTAAACATTTATGACCGATAAAGTCCAATTTCGGGAGGACATTTGTATGGGGGCTAGGTGAAATAATGAACCGATTTCAGCCAGTTTCAATAGGCTTGGTCCTTGGGCAGAAGAAATGATATGTACCAAATTGTATCGAAATATCTTCAAGATTGCGACCTGTACTCTGCGCACAATGTTTACATGGACAACCAGCCAGCCAGCCAGCCAGCCAGCCAGCCAGCCAGCCAGACGGACGGACGGACATCGTTTAATCGACTCAGAAAGTGATTCTGAGTCGATCGGTCCAATATACCCTCTCCACTATGGTGGTGTAGGGTATAAAAATGTTTTCGATTGAAAATATAAGTGATTATAGATTATCATAATTTTTTCATTTGAACCACTATTTACCGACGCCTACCCACGTTAACATTTTAGTTAATTTTCATATGAAACATCGGTTTTTGGTTGATCTGGAGTGTTTAAACAATTTTCTCTTCAGGACACTGTCATATCCTCTTGCTAATAAATTAGTTTTTTAATAACAACACAATGCATCTATTCTATATCTTGTGTGATGGTTTAATCTCACTTTACAACGTTTTAGCGTAATTTTTGCAAACTTTCTTCGGGGTCAGCATGCTGTCCAAGATCATCTGTATTAGTTTGCGAATGTGTGTCAAGTGGTTTTGTTCATTGTCTTTATTTAGAATGATGGTTAACCTACTTGCATTCTCATGACTTATTTTATGAAACCTTAAAATCAAGACAACTCTCTTTTAAACCTTCACATTGTCCAACTACATAGTTCCACAAGTTAAAAAAATGTAAGCCTTTACAAATCGAATAAGATTTATACATACGATAACCATTCATATATGTTTTTATTTTCAATGTATATAAACGAAACCAGTTGAACTGCAATCAAATGTAGAAATTTGTTTGAATTATCTAAATTTTCTTTAAATTTTATCAATTTAAAATAAATGCTAATGAATGCCGCTAAAGCTACATCAAATAAATACACATTTTAAAATAACGCCTTTACAAACTCATTAAGATTTTGTATAGAAAAAACTTTAAACGATATCTTGAAAAATACAAAACATTCGTTTTAATTAAAAATACCCCTTTTTAAATCTGTAATCAATTTTCACCGATAAACCACATAATAAAATAAACTACTTATAAACACTCTTCCAGATACAAATATAAAAACAAATGCATGAATATTTATTTGTATCGATGAACTCGTATGTAGGTGTATTTTATAGCTAATGTAAGTCACCGTGTGCTATCAGTAAATGAACAACTTAAATGTCGCATTAAGAAACAAATTGTTTCAGGTGTGACGGACGTCACTTTCCACAGACAAATGCTAAATTAATAAAACTAAGTAATACACTATAAAATCTTCTATTGTTGTTGGAAACGCCCAGGAATCACTGTTAATAATAGTATCAAATTTCTTTTATATTCATCTAAGAAATAAATAAAAACACCAAAAAAAAAACTAGTTTTTTATCTAAAATCATGCTCCCACTCAGTCACTCACTCAATCACACTCCCTCTTGTTCTGTCCTGCTTTATCTACCTAATGTAGGATAAAATATCAAACACACACACAATATAAAGAGAAAAAAAATTAAAAAGGGATTGATTGGAGTCATTGAACTGTTTCAGGTGTTCAACGTACAGACAACAATTTTCTGCAGTAACCATGGTTACAATGAAAGGAATAATGCATTCAAACGCAAACGACTACATACTTACATACATATGTAGGTAAGATATACACATGTCTGTATGTGTGTATGCATTAAATAAGAGTAAGAGTTTAGCTAGAAACAACATCATCCATTGCACCAGTTGCAACATCAGCCATAACATGCAACACTTTGCAGCAGTTGTACTGAAAAGAAAACATACTCACACTTGAATATAATCAAACCGAAAATAAAAATGTTTGTTGAAAACTACATGAAACGAAATTATGGACGATCGCAACGGACACTAGGAAAATATGTGAAAATAATGGGACCAACTATTTATTTTAATACACCCATCAATGTTCACCAGGAAATCTCACTAAAATCTCAAACAAGAATCGAAAAGAATTAAATTTTGGTGGCAGTTCACTACCGACGATTTCAGTAAAGATGAGTATCAGTTAGGTTTGCCAGGTTTATTTTTGCAAAATGCACGACAGTTTTAAAAATAGGTGAAAAATGGCGGGATTTCGCGGGACAAATGGTAATAAATTATACCTCAACTATCTGTATTTTTCCCAAAATGTAAGTTTATGTAATATATGTCTAAATCTTATAATAGAGTTAAATTAAAGAAAACTTCGTCCTGTATAAAAAACGAATCAGTTGTGTTCGGTACAGATTCCCTGTGATGGTCTGGCCAAATGTTAGCAGATCCTAATAGATATGACCCTTTTGGTCCCTCAAAATACAGAGCGTTACCTAAGCGCCATGGATATTTAGCTTCCCTTACGCTTCGGGTTATCGCGGATCCATTTTTTTCGCAAGTAATGATTCGGTGCAAAAATTATTATCTTCTATAGCGTTGAAGTGACATACAAAGTCCCACTTTTCTTCAATTTCCCTGCTTTTGGATGAATCCTGCTGCTTGCAAACGTTTTTAAATTGCTGATTGAGTAGCTTCCAATGATTTTGCAAGCTCTTGTTGAGTTTTACAACAATCTTCTTAAAGCAATGCTTCCAAGTCTTTGATTTCAAACTTTTTTCTGCTAGCCTGGGCTATCTTTGTCTTCTGTGTCATAATCACCACTTCAGAACCGAACACATTGAAACCGATGGAACACATTCACCATAAGCTTTGCTGAGCAATCTATGTCCTTCAGCGGTAATTTTTTTTAAACTAAAGTAGTAAAGCAAAATATTCCTCACAAAATTCGACATTTTCGAAGCAAAAAATGTTAGTATGCGGAAAGTTTTGCTTTACTTCTATAAAAAAAGTGCCGCTAAAGTAAATCGATTGCTCAGCAAAGCATAATGTTCAATAACTAAGTGAGAATAGATTTCATATATTTACCTTTCAAAATGATATATAAGTTATTTACAACAAAAATCTCGTTTAAATGATAAGTCATCTATTGAAAATCAAAACAAGTAAAAAAGTATGGTCGGTCAAGCCCGACCGTATAATACCCTACACTAAGTAAATTAGCAAAAACATTTTTCTTTCAAAATTTCAATAATTTATATTCGTGAGCGATTTTCGGAAGTGGGCCTTATATGGGAGCTACGACAAATTGTGGACCGATCACAATGAAATTTGGTCATGTGATTAATGTCTATATGAAAGTTATTTATGTTGAATTGTATGTCAATACCAACATTTTTGGGAGATTTATGCTCGTTAAAGTGATTATCGGAAGCAGGCCTTATATAGGAGCTATGACTAATTATGGACCGATCATAATAAAATTTGGTGACATTAGTTCCGTATATATAAAACATATTTGGATATAATCTTCTGTAGATACTTATCTAAATTAAACATTTATGACCGATGAAGTTCAATTTCGGGAGGACATTTGTATGGGGGCTAGGTGAAATAATGGACCGATTTCAGCTAGTTTCAATAGGCTTGGTCCTTGAACCGAACAAATTACATATACCAAATTTTATCGAAATATCTGCAAAATTGCGACCTGTATTCTGCGCACAAGGTTTACATGGACAACCAGCCAACCAGCCAGACGGGCGGAAAGTGATCCTGAGTCGATCGGTATACTTTAAGGTGGGTATTAGACTAATATTTTTGGGCGTTACAAACATCTGCACAAATCTGCCCACTATGGTGGTGTAGGGTATAAAAAGTGGGAATTACGAATACCGAGCGGGACAATCCCGCAAAAATCGGTACACTTGGCAGCCCTAGTAAAAATCGATAGTTGTGTCAGAGAATATCGAGATTGATAAAAGGGTATGATCATAATAGTATTCGTATTATATTTCAAAATTAATCCAAAAAGGAAAACGTTAAAGTATAAAACTAAATAACAATGTGATTCTTATCTGATACGTCCAATCCAACAGAAACACTTCGGTGCAAATAATGTTCAAAATAACTGAGTGTCATCATGACACCTAGCCATTATAAAAACGTTGATTGGTTTAGATTACCAGAAGTCTTTAGGACCTCTCTCGTGTCTTTAAAAACATGTGATATCATTAAACTGGTTCAGTTACCTTACAGGCTCTATTCAATAACTTATTTTTACTTCCACATAATGAAAAATAATATCGAGGTCAAAGTCTTTGAAACGCATTTATAATCTCTGGAAACATTTAAATATTTTCTTTGTATTGGAATATCAACAATTATTATCCGTACATTTTGTTAGGGTTGGTTTAAAAAGGTTGTTACCTCGTTGGAATAACCTACGAAAGCAGAATCGTCCATGGTAGACAAATATAAAATTCAAGAGAAATGAAGAAAAATAAAATTGATTGTAAGGAACATTGTATGGCAGAACTAGGATGAAGTAAAAGAAGTGGTAATGAATCAGAGCCCCATCTGAGCCATACGGATCGACCTTTTAACGCATCTAGACCCATCATAGATAGATGCAAACGATCAGTGGAGAACGAATGATCTAAGGTACGTAAACGCTTTACATGATTATTATTATGACAGCTTCTACCGTAGACATTACAAGAACTTCAATACGTATGAAATGTATACCAAGCCAACAATTTTCAGTGATAATCGATGTAATTAGCAACATCAGGGTATATGGCCCTTTTAATAGCGCATGTTCTCTCTTTTTTGTAAATTCAGAAACCTTTAGAAAACATCAAGACTTTGACAAATATTATCCGAACATTCAGTTAGGTTAGGTTTAAACAGGCTGTTACTTCATTGGTGTAGCCTTCTTGGGTCCTATAAGGTCCCTTTGTAATACGTGAACGAAAGAAGAGAGAGAAAAATCGTCCACGATAGTAAAAATGACAATCTAAGATAAATAATGAAATATATCATTTCTTTTAAGAAAAAGGTGAAGATAGAAGAGATCGATTCACCTCAATATCACAGGTTCTACCGTAGTCAAGGAACTGCAATGTCTCTGGCATATAATCGATTACTATATTATTAACGAAAAAATTATGCAGTTCGCACAAAGTACAATTGAGATCATGTGGCCCTTCTAATAGTGCAAGTTCACTCATTTGACTACCTTTCTTTCACCAAGTCATAACGCGAGAAATGAAGGATTTGCAAGAAGAGTGGAATGCCATAAAAGTTCAATATTAGATTCATATTGCTAACTGTCTCACCTTCTCATTTACAGACGCCACTCATGAATTTAATGGCAGCTTGACTTGAAATTACAGCCAGATATAGCCTGTTTGCCATCCGTCAAATAGATGATACTTCAACGTAAAAAATAATAGGGAGGAAACAAAATTTTTCGACAAAACATCGGAACTTACCCATACCAAAATTCATTAGACTTGATGCCTTGGTTTGTCCTTTATCGAGGTTTTAAGTTAAAATTTTATATAAAAATGGTGCATATTAGTATAATAAAGCATCTTCCAAAAGGGATATCCGTACTTGTCAAATGATAACACCCTTATTTTTTAAGCTAAATCTATCGAATTGCCATTAATTTATTCAGTTTGTTTTGCCAAATCTTCATGAACAGATGTAGCGTTCAACAACACGTGAAAATTCTAAAATTCTATTATTAAAATGGGTGTTCTATTCGAGCAGCGTTCCGCGCATTTCGCCTTTTTTACGGCGAGGGCCATATCTGAATGAATGGGTGGGTCAACAAAGAAAATTGTCGAATTTGGGACGATACCAATCCACATGTGATGCAAGAGGGTGTTTGGAGTGGATTTTGGGCTGGGGATGTCATCGGTACATATTTCTTTGAGAACCACGTTGGCCAGGCCATCATAGTCAACGGCAAGCACTATAGGTCGATGATTACCAACTTCATTTGGCCTGAATTTGATGATAAGGACACCAACGACATGTGGTTTCAACTGGGCGACGCTACGTACCGCGTACAGCTAATGCTTCATTTTTATGAGCTTGAGTCACGGAAAATTGTACATTTCGGATTGGATAGACAGGAAGCACCTAATGAAAGCCACTTTATATTGTCTCAGCTTTTCGGCAATACCAAATTTCCAAAGATTTTTAAAATCATTTTTGTTATGGAATTTCAATAAAATTTTACACTGCGTTGTCCTCATTGCACCCATTATAAGGAGCACAATTAATCTCAAAACCCTTTCGAGGTGAGAGCGATTTGTGGCCCTAACCAATATATACCACCAGACAATGGCCACATTCAGCTATGAGTAACATTCAGTTGGTCACATTACACCTTAGATAAATGGATAGTGAAATTTTCTTTTAATCCTATTGAACAATTGTAAACAGCAAAAGGTGCATCAATGCCGTCACCAGCCATAGCATCATCATCATCATCATTGTACCCATCATTATGGTTTACCCCGGCACGTACAAAAAGACAACACGATTTATAACGCACACCTACTACTACTCGAACATTCTCCGACCGAACAGCAAAGTTTAATCTAAGAAGGAATGGTAAATGGTTAATATAGAAAACACAGCGACAGACAGATCGTCACACATACACTAACAAATCCACACTCATTTCATTCCTTCATAGTTGTTATAATGGTCTTCTAATGCTATACATGCTTCTCCTTCTGCTGCTGCTTTTTAAATAGTCGTCTTTGTTATCTTTTGGTTCGTGCATCCTAAAGGTTTGGGTATATTACGTTTGGTTTTATTTTTAAACTTCTTTTTTTTATGTTTGTTACTTTGGTTCATCATTTGAACAATTGACTAAAGGTTATTGACTTTTTATAATGATGTTATTGTTACTACTTTTTCGCTTCTGATGGTGATGATGATTTTGTTGTAGTACTTTTTTTGTTTTTCTTTTTTTTTTTGGCATCCAAGGTATATGATTACGGGTTTATATTTTTCTATTTTTTTATAGTTTTTTTTCGAGCTGACAAAAAATAAAGATGAATAAGAGGAAAATTGTATGTGACAGATTGTTGGAAAAAAGTATAGGAAAAAAAAAAATGTCATAACGTTGGTAACACAAACTGACAACTAATAGTGGATTTTCTGATAAACCTTTTTATATTCCTATACAGTGCTTTTAATGCATTTGTTTGTGCTCGTTGATGTTATTTTTGTTCGGTTGTCAATAGCCCAATGAAGGGAATAAATCAAACATGTTGTATGCTGTTTGTTGTTATCGTTAATCTAATTGAAAAATATTATTTTTGAATTTTTTGGGATTGTAGTGGGTAATCTTTACCGAAGAGATAACAAAATTCAATTTTAATGAATAGTTTTTGATTTCGTTTAGATACGATTAGCTTGAAAATATGTTGCATTAATTGCAATGGTGGAAAGGAATTTGTTTATGCAACTTTAAAATTGATTGGTTGATGAACATTAAATATGTGCACTGCATGGTCAAATTAAATACATTGTCATGTTATGCCATTGTAATGCTAATAAATTGTTGTGCTAATGTCGTAAAAGATACTCGTTGCTGTTTTCAATTTTACTATTTTCCAGCAAAATATTACATATTTGCATTTACTGTACTTTGTCCTTTTATAGGCAAATCATGCGACTTTAAAATTAATAAAAAAAAAAAACTATATTCTCATGGCCAACTCATGCATTATGTCAATGTTCCAACAAATGACTTGAAATCACCTTACAAAACAAGCGTCAGAGGTGGCATTGGCATTTATTTATTATAATACTCTGGCCGATTTCACAACCAAACAGTAGGCTCAGATTTCTGTGGTCAGCTCCATAAAGCTGGAGCAAGGAGGCCTGCGAACACTTGCCAAAGGAAATTTTTGGGTTATATTCACAGTGAAAGTGTCACTATTTAAATCTACATCCTTCCTACATTAAATTTTCTGTATATATAAGGACGGGCTTCCTCCTATAGGCGACACTTTCAATATGTATATAGGTCCAGATGGATCCATGTCTACTCGCTTCCCCGCTTTCGGAAGGCATGCTTGTTTTTGGCTGCAGGACTAATGCACCGTTATTTACGCTGAGATTTCGGTCACAAAGAGGGTAAACCACCGACAAAGGTACTGCATGATATTAGCTGAAATTTCTCCATATGTACCAACAGGTGTCTAGGTGCTTGGTGATGCACCTGGAAATAAAGCGGTGATGAAATGGCTAAAACTGGTTCTTGTTTGCAAGACGAGGTTATCAAGTGGTTGGTTGAAATTCCGCTGTATGTCGCTTGTACAGCAGGAGAATTAATGGTTCTGCTTAAACCGATGCTTATATGGTCCCAATATGACTGCCGTAAGTCGGTGGCTGTCAAGGGTCTTCCACGGGATTGGCTACGGGTTCTGGCAGCCGTGTTGATAGGTTCACATGAATGGAAATTGAAACAATATCTGAACGGCTTCTGTAGAAGTTGTCACGATAAGCACGAGGAGGAATCGGAGAAACACCTCATCTGTTTTTGGCCTGCTCTCTGGAGGATGTGAATAGAATGGTGGAAGTTGTCATGATAAGCACCAGGAGGAATCGGTGAAACACCTAATCTGTTTTCGGCCTGCTCTTTGGGTATACGGACGGCTACCTGATGGATTTATTGAGATGGATATGCGGGAAATATATTCGTTCGTGATATGGAATTTGCTTGTACAACATACTTGTTGTACATGCACGCATTTCATTAAGACCTTCTGGGGTAATGAAAACCTTTCAGTAAACTCCCATATGGGGAATTCCACGAGAATGACTACAACGACTGAAAAAACAAAAACCCTTGAAACTTTTCTTCGAGATGATTTGAATAGGAGAAAACACTAAAATGTAACTATGAGAAAGTATTTAGAGCTTATTATAACATTTGGAGGGCAAAATAATAGTTTAAACTGACTAAAATTGTGGCGAAAACTATGCTCCCAATTAGCATGTAGTATGAATTGATCTTGACGCTGATTGTTTCCTTGCTACTATCATATTGTTTATTGAAACCGAATATATATTTTCTATTTATTTTTTTAGTTTTTGTATACATATATTTACAGAATATATATGGTTTTACTATAAAAGAAACATCTGTCACGTACGGTATGTCACGTACGATATTAAATTTTGTTCATTAGAAAATCATCCAAAGATTGTTTTTTATTTAAATATGACGGATTCTAAAAGAACGATATTTGGTTTAGTGTAAGAAATTAAAAGAATGCCTTTCACGATTCGCAAATTATCGCATATTTCTACATGTACCTCAAAATTACTTCCGTTTCATGTCACGTACGATATACCCTTATTTCACTCGATATTTTGGACAACAATGTTTTTTTAAAATATAGTACACTCTGAATGGAACATAAAGACCAATTATTTTTCAGATACTCTTATTTTTGAAAAATCTATTCCACTCTATAGGCGTACAAATGTCACGTACGATGATATGGAATTGTTGATCTTCTCGAAAAGTTGATCTTACGGAACTCGCAAATTGAAAGAGGCAAAATTTTACAGAGGAAAATCAACTGCGTAATCGCACATATTATTAATCTACAGAAGACTCTCGATTCATACAAAGCTCAAAATAGTGCAGGTATCCCTATAGAATATTAGCTGTAGATCGATCAATCCAGTGAAGATGACCCCTTACATCATATGTATAGACTTTAAAAAGGCTTTTCATTTTATGAATCAATTCTCATATGAAAAATGTTATGATTTAATGCTGTATCCATCAATTTATTAAAGCTCATCAATGATTTGTACAAGGAATTGAGTAAAAATATTTCTAAAGCTATGAGATTACATTCTACTTACTCTTTTAATATTCTTACCACACAATAACAATGTTGTGTCACTTTTAAATATTGCAGTATATATTGAGATACTAATTAGGTACTTTAAAAATAAACACTTTATTTCTAATCAAATTAAAACAAACTACAAAGTACTTGATTTTCAAACCTTTTACTTGTTAACCAAAAATATCAAAACACCAATACCATTTCAGCAATCTGTTGAAACCATTTGAAAACCACATACCACAAGTCCACAAAGTGTTGACATATATTCTCACTTACAAAGTTTATCCCTTTTGCCAATCGAGGAGCACGCAGCAGCAATAGTAGTGTCAAAACACTTGACAATGCAGACAGAATTACAGCGAAAAGATTTCAACTACTATTTAGAAACCACAATTAAAGTGTTTCTTAAAAAAATACTCAAACACATTAAACAAAACTGAGCAATAAAGAAATTAACGCCAATATATAAATGACTTTAAACAAATGCAAATAAAAAGAGCATTTTGTACATGTCGTATAAATAGTATAGTTACTTAAACCATAAAGTGTATTGAAGTGAAAAATGTATTATCAAATCAAATGCATTAATACGCACAAAGACCAGATACATGACAACTGCTTTAACATCTGACAGTTATGGTTAATCGCTTCTTTAAGCACTGGCGATGACGTTGATAAAAAAATGGAAAAGGAAGAAAAAACGTAGTGAAGAACGAAGCTAATAAAGCCATCACATCACCAGCAAGGACACATATAGCTGTTAGCAGTAGACGTGGTAGCAGCATCACTGACAGCCAGACTTCAGTGAAGGGATGTTTTTTTGGACTTGCAAACACATTCATCTTTGAAGTTAATGCTACATACAAGAAAACCACAGAAAAAGAAAGAAAGAATGCATTGACACATAAATCCTTTGAGTAAACAACATACAAAACAAAATACTCCTTGTACGTACATATATATGTTTTACAAATATGGGAAAAGTGAGAATGTGTGGTAACATGATAAAGGATATCATTTTGCTTTTCATATTAAAGCGGGTTTGTATGAGAAGTTATAAGTAAAGAGAATTTAACAGAAACCTCAGATCGTAAATATTATATTTTCCAAAGTGAAGGCTTTGCAGAATAAAATCTTTAATATATAAACTAAATTTTTAACAGAAAACTTAAATTTTGCAATATTTTAAAAACTAAATATGTATTACCTAATTTGTTCTAATAACTTTTTCTTTAGTATTTTAAATATAACTTTTATCACAACTCTCGCATAATACTTATTTATACTGATTCTTTTACCAAAGTGTGAACACAAACAATTGCAAGATATTTTTTTAACAAATAGAGGGTGTCGCTATTTTTTTTGTTGGTGCTAATCGTATTTGTGTCCAACATCCAGAACAATACTAATATATTTTAAAACGGCGTTGTGCATTAAATGGCACGCTTACACTTATCTAATAAACATCTAAATTTATTTAGCTATTTATAACCGCAATAAAATGGAATTCTTATTTTAAAGAAAACATGATATCTAGATTGTAATTAAGATTTTCTCAGCACAGAGTGTAAAACGAATGTAGTTTTGTGATTTAAATAGAGCTTGTTAAAAAACTTTTAAATTGTAATTGTAAGAGTCCAATTACAATTTAAAAATTGGGAAATAGAAACAATTCACCACCGATATCGAAATATCCTTATGGCATTTCAAACGTATACTAATTTAACAAGTTAGATAAAGAAGAAAAAGTTCTAACGCTGGATCAATACAATTTTTATATTAAAAATCAATCTAAAAACAAAAATGTTTTCCTCTTTTTATACCATTTTTATTCCGTCACTATAATATATACAGATTCAATTTAAATCGCATGTTTTAAGGACTGAGACTTTTAACCCAAGTTTTATTTGATTTTTTTTTTATCAAGTTATATTTGTAAAGCCTATAAGTTATTATGTTTAATGTCAATTATGTTCATTTGTTGTTAATCTGATTAAAATGAGTGACCAGATAAAACTGCGTACTAAAATTATTAAATATTTTCAACAAAACCCAACTTGGTCCTACAAAAAGTTGGCTAAGCATTCTGCTATCAAACTGTATCCAATGTTATCAAACAGTACCGGGAGAACTCTTCCGTTGATATAAAACCTGGTTCAGGTAGAAGGAATAGTCCACATGATGTTTCAAAAGCCAAAAAAATATAAAGAATTTTCAAAAGAGTTCCCAACACATCCGGTAGGAAAGCAGCCCGGTTAGGTTAAAGCCAATGCAGATTTAAAAGCATACAAGGCTCAAAAAGTTCCAAACAGGAACTCTGCTAAAAATATAGAGCACGGAAATTGAAGTCAAATTGAATACAAAAATATACCTGCTGCATAATGGATGACGACATGTACGTGAAAAATTTTCGCAGCTTCTGGGTCCATTTTTTTATGTTGCAGATGCTCGAGGGAATTTTAAAGAAAAGTTTAGGACCCAAAATCAGACAAAATTTTCCAAAAAGTTCTTAGTATGGCAAGCAATATGCAGTTGCGGTAAAAAAGCCAAACATTTGTTACAAAGGGCTCTATAAATACCAAAATTTACATCAAGGAATGTTTACAAAAAAGGATGTTTCCATTCATAAGACTTCTTAATGTGTCCACCTATTTTTTTATCTGATTTGGCATCTGTCATTATGGTAAGAAATGTCTTGAGTGGTACAAGACCAATAATGTGGTATTTGTACCGAGAGAGGCAATTCCTCCAAACTGCCTGGAGCTTAGTCCAGTGGATAGATATTGGGCTCTTGTTAAAAGAGAATTAAAGAGCACAAAAAAGGTGTCCAAAAGTGTGGCAGATTTTAAACGGAGATGGGAAAGCTGTTCAAACAAAGAGATATAAAGCGCTATAAAAACCATAATGGAAGGGTTTTCGAAAAAGGTTCAAAATTTCATCATTAGTGATTAGAACTATAAAAATATTTTGTTTTGTAAATTGTAACAATAATTTCAATCAGATAAATAAAGATTCAAAACTGTAAGTTTAGTGGTTTCATTTTTATTCACATATATGTATGTTAAACATTTTTCGATCTCAGTCCTTATTCAATTAATCGAGAAAAAAAAGTAAATTTATTTCGAATGAATGTGATAAATAAGTAAAATGTTGTCATTCGGATAAAAATTATTCGAATAATTAGAAACAAAAATAATTTTATTCAAATAATCGTCAAATACTAAAATACATTTATTTTAAGGCTAAAATTTAAAAATATATCGATTAAAATTATGAAACCAATTTCTTCATTTATTCATCAAAACATTTCGGAATTACACCTTAGATCACAACATTAATAAACTTAACTAAAACAGAAGAATCAGCAGATACCTAACTAATACCATTTCATTTAATGAAAAAGTAATTTGCCTCTATTTTGCAATATCTATATACATACACAGAGAATACAAATTCGTGATAGTAACTGAATTTGTTGCCAATCGAATGATTCTATCTTTGTGACCGAATTTTACACTGGTGGCTACAAAATTTTAGAAGGGGTAACAAAAGTTTGGTTGCTTCAACCGAAATTCTTCTTGATCAACTGAGTTACCGAGAACCGACAAATTCTATTTTTGCAACCGAATCATTCGATTGGCAACAATTCGGTTGCTATTACGAATCTGTTTTCTCTGCGTAGTTATGCCGAAAATACGTTTTCATTATTTGTACTTTATTTGACCAAAAACCAGACATTAGTATTAATAGTTTTTCAAAATGTTCGTCCCATGACCTAAGTAATCCTACGTACAAGGCATGACTTTCGTTGCCTATGTTTCAATTGCAACTTGGGATGCAAATGATCTCTAGGTTCACACATACTTTCCTTCTTACATTCAAGTACCATTTTGTATTTTATATCTTCATCTGTAAGAACGCTGATAAAAGTTGGGATGTTTGTGAATTCTGACAATGTTGTTGTGACCATTTAATTGGTTCCTTTGGTATCCTGAAAAAATAAAGAAAAGGAATATTAATGCTTAGGAAAATAAAGGGATTAAAAAGATACAGAAAATAAATATTTGAAATTGTAGACATTCGATTTTTCACCATGATCTGCAAATGATCCCTGTAACCAGTTATTCTGCCGAAAGAACGATGTCTTAGAAACTTAGTACGTGCATAGATCTCCTAGTGCCGGACAATAAAAGGGAAAGTAAAAAATAAACTCATCCTCTTTCTCATTACGACAACTTCTGCCGAAGTTATAGCGAGGCAACAAAAGTCTTCTAGGATGAGTGACAAATTTAAAGTTTCCAGTGCTCACCGCAACCATATTTCTCAGTTGTAAGAGTTGTCGAATGCCTTTGGTTTAACCTAAGAATGCCACGTAGGAAGATTTTCTCCCCTTCGAGTATCATAGCCCTTCTTATTTATCCCTACACGATATACCTCTGACTGAAGAATACTACAAATTCCTCGATGTATAAACCTTCGCCAACTTTATTAATTCAGTGTCATTCAAAATTAAAAACCCCAAAATTTCTCGGGAAGAAGTGTCCAGGAGTGTGTACCGGAAGATTATGAATACTTCAAATAACAGTAAAATTAACGATACATGTGCCGATCGAGCTGAGGCTAAACTAAGTCAATGCCAATTTCCTGTCATCTTAAATAGTGACTTCGTACCAGTGGTTTTTGTTTCACTGTCGGTACTACAATGGATTGTGTTTTGCTGAAATTAGGGAACTTGTTCCTGATAACTCTTGATTTTTTACGTGATACAGAAAACTCTTAAGCCGTACTGTCACTTGTAAAGCTTAATACTCTGTTCAAAATTTCGTGCGAAATGCTGTCAAACTACTTATAAAATATTTGGAATGAAATATATGCGAAATAATTTCTTATTGTGGAAAAGGATTGTTCTGGATCTGCTAGCCACAATTTATTTTCAAGAATGATAGGCAGGTATTTTGCGCTATACCAATCTGCCATTTTAATATCGTTCGGAATGTGTATCGTTAAAATATGAGTATTTCAAATTTTCTTAGATTCACACTCAGTCTACTGTCGATGCTTCATCGATTTAATCACTGTAGTATGAATCCCTGTTACCATTGCAACATCGGCTTGGGAGATCGTATTGTGGAAGTCAAAAGAATTTTACATATTCTTGACTTTCATTATAAAACCGGTCTTGAGCCATCAGTACACATCCCATTCATCCCTTTCAATTGGATATTTATTCAGGTAACATAGAGGTTTAAAAAATTAGGCAAGTTAATAATTAGTATTTGTAATATCTATCACTATTTTATACACCGTCAGGGATCACTTGGTGATAGAGATATTAATCACAACGGCTTTATGCGCTATTGCAAACGTGTACTAGATACGTTTGCAATGGCTGTAGTAAGTAGTAGCCACATAGGCCTAAGTCAGGTGATAGTGATCAACATCTCAATGACCAAGTCATAATTAACGGTGTTACATAGTATGTGTATTGAACTTGACTTTCTCTGAAAGAAGCTTAAAGCTCCAAAACAAATTCAGAAGATTCATACAACAAAAAATATTTAACCCAATCATTATTTAAATTATTCCAAAAACTAGAGAATGTTCAGGCTGTCACAGAATTCTATTCCGATCGAAAGTGGAAATACTTGAGTATTTTGCTTTTTCATAAAGAGTAAAACGAAAATTTTTGGAATAAAACCACCTTTCGTGGAATTGTACTTTATTAAATATTATTGGGGTTTTTTTCAAGTTTATTTGACATTTTTCTTAATTTTTGGGATTTCGAAATTTAATTTTTGATTTAAAAATATTAACTGTCTGTTTCTCTAAATGCGAACGAACGTTTTCTTTCGTATTTTAAATTGAAAACAACAAATAAATTTAAAATTTTTTTTTGTTTTCAATATAAAATACGAAAGAAAATGTTCGTTCGCATTTAGAGAAACAGGCAGTAATTTTTTGCGAATTAATAGGAATCTAACGAAGGTAGAACAAAATTTAATGGAAATTGAAGACATTCCGATACAATGACAAATGGTAATAGGTTTGAATACAACAAAAATTAGAAAGCGAGCCAGTTTATCTCTTTATATTAAATTAAATTTTTAATTAATTTTTTTATTACATTTTAAAAGCATTTTTTTTTAAGCTTTTTAACGAAGTCTACATTCTTAAAATTTAATAATTTGTTCTAGGCGGGAATTCTTGGGATCCCCGGAAATTTCAACACATATTCCGATTACCCGGGAAATAAAAAAGTGCGGGAAAAGAAAAACTTTAGTAATACTTAGTGTACAGCAATATTTGTCAAAAATGAAACGAAATTGTATGTGTATTTTATCCTGGTCATAGTGTGGTCATATTCTGGCAAATTATGTTATAACTTAAATCTTTAATAGTTTTGAAAATTGCGAATAGTTTGCGCATTACAGATTTGCAACAATCTATTGCAATAGTGGAATGAATACAAATAAAGCATAAAACATTAACAAACACATATGTAGTATACGTGTACATTAGGGTGATACTTATTCTATATTTTTGCAATTTTCGATATTGCCTATGTCTAAAATTATTATATAAAAATCGGATAACGTTTAGATGTTGCTCATTATAGCCTACACCACCATAGTGGGGAGGGTATATTGGATTTGTGCAGATGTTTGTAACGCCCAAGAATATTAGTCTAACACCCACCTTAAAGTATACCGATTGACTCAGAATCATGTCCGTCCGTCTGGCTGGCTGGTTGTCCATGTAAACCTTGTGCGCAGATTACAGGTCGCAATTTTGAAGATATTTCGATAAAATTTAGTACATATAATTTTTTCTGCCCAAGGACCATCCCTATTGAAATTGGCTGAAATCGGTTCATTATTTCACCTAGCCCCCATACAAATGTCCTCCCGAAATTGGACTTTATCGGTCATAAATGTTTACTTTATATACGTATCTACACAGGATTTTCTCCAAATAAATTTTATATATACCGAATTTATACCAAATTTTGTTATGATCGGTCCATAATTAGTCATAGCTCCCATATAAGACCTGCTTCCGATAATCACTTTAACGAGCATAAATCTCCTTAAAATGTTGGTATACACATAAAATGTAGCATAAATAACATTCATATAGACATTAATCACATGACCAAATTTCATGGTGATCGGTCCATAATTTTTCATAGCTCCCATATAAGGCCCACTTCCGAAATTATCACTCACGAATATAAATTTTTGAAATTTTGAAAGAAAAATGTTTTTGCTCATTTACTTAGTGTAGGATACAGCACGGTCTGAACTATATGGAGGGTGAGGCAAAACTTCCCAACCACTTCATTCTAAAAAGTTTTTAACAGGTATTGGAACATGTGGCCTAGCAATATCATGATGGAATATTAAGCTTACATGTCTGGTCCCATATTTTTCGGTCAATACTCGCTTCAAACGAATCAGTTGCGTTCAGTACATGTTCCCCAGGATGGTTTATCTAGATTTCATAATAGATTGAACCCTTTTGATCCCACCAAATGCTGAGCATTACCTTAGCGCCATGGATATTTGACTTTGGTGTCGAATCGGCTGGTTGGCCGGCCTTCACATACGATCTCTTAAGCTTCGAATCCATTTTTCATCGCAAGTAATGATTTGGTGCAAAAATGGTTTTATTTTATAGCGTTCAAGCAGCATTTAAAACATACAAAATCGTCTTTCAAGGTCTCTCTGCTTCAATTAGTATGGTACCCAATTTCCCTGCTTTTGGATGAATACTGCAGTATGAAAAAGTTTTTAAATTGCTGATTGAATAGCTCACAATGATTTTACAAGCTCTTGTTGAGTTTTACAACATTCTTCATAGTCTTCAAAATTTTTGGCTGGCGATCTTTGTTTTCCATGTCAAATTCACCACTTCTGAAGCGCACAAACCATCTTTCGCACATTGAAACCGATGGAACACATTTACTATAAGCTTCGGTGAGCAAAAGTTTATACATTCTGGGTACTCATAAGATTCTAAGACGATCTAGCTATGTTTTTCTGTCTGTAGGAAACACGATAGGGTCCAAACGAAATTTTCCACTAATATTCTCTGTTGATAATGTTTGTTTGTTATTGAAATGGTTAATATCGACCCATGATTTTACCTACCCGTGATTACTGTTTGAGCAGTCATTAATATGTTGATTATGCAGCAATACTGATAAAATGTTTTATAAATTAGTTCTAAGTTCTCTGAAATTATACTGAAAAGTGTGGCTTAAATCGGGAAATATTTGTCCTTAGTCCAGATACAAGGCTTCCCTCAGAATAATAATTAATATCTAGATAAAATGGGACATAAACAAGTTCTACATGAACCTAAATCTGTCTACCAATTCTTGTAAGGATCAGTCCATAATTGACCCTTCCCCCATATAACCGATATATCAGAAAAATATTTTATTTTCAAATCTTGATGGTGGATATACATGATTTGGCATTGCCGAATATAACGCTCTTAATAGTACTTTTAAAATTTTATTTATCCATGAAATTTCAAAACTCGATTTTGCTCAAATCTTTAGAAGACGAAGAACAATTTAGTCCTTAGTAGCATCGTAAATCGCAATAGTTCAAACCATAGGCCACCCTAATGTTTGTAAGTTTGTTAGTCTGTGTGTGTGGTAAGCGTTATTTGTAAAATATTTCGTTAAAAGCCAACATAAATAACAAGCAACAGTTTTAGCGAGTCAAATACAAATGACAACAAAAGAAATTGCAACATATTCGTTAAATGGTTGTATGAGGATTTTATTTTAGCAAGGATTTTATTTATCTCCTTTATATACATTTGTTGCTGCTTAAACATATAACTGTTGGTATTACTGGGTGTTTGTGTACGACTCAGTGTATATATATTTGTGTGATATGTATGCTCATATTAACACTCCAGAGAGAGTGTCAAAAAAAAAAAAACAAAAACAAGAAAGGAGAATAAAATAAATACTCGTAGCGTAGATATAAACAAAATGGTAGGGTGGGATTTATGAGATTTCTAAGTTCTTTGTGGCTGTTTTGGGATGTGGATTATGTGGTTGGAGTGTCTATGTGTGAAATGCATTATGGTTTTATTACTACTTCTCATTTTACTACAACTTTGCAC
The DNA here is from genome assembly GCA_942486065.2 of Calliphora vomitoria. NCBI lineage: Eukaryota > Metazoa > Arthropoda > Insecta > Diptera > Calliphoridae > Calliphora > Calliphora vomitoria. The sequence goes on along the minus strand of OW818030.2, from coordinate 105,770,448 downwards.
ACAGCACACAAAAACACATGCAGTTAGCTGGTGGTGTGGTACAGGGAAAAGTGAGATCAGTACAAATGTACGTTTTTAAGTACCTTTTCACGAGCGAAAACAACTCTTAGGGAAATGTTGCATTGGAATTACATTACATGTATTAAAATGTTTTAAACTTTTGGTACCTTTTTATTTTTAGTACCATTTCGAAATATAAATTTTACATCTCCGCTATGGTGTCCCATTACCGAGTGTTGGTATTAAAAGCTAAACAAATAAATTTTACTATTATATCCTTTCGCTTATATTGTTATTATTTTTTATTTTCTTTAACACAAAAAAGGACTTTATATTATATTTAGCCTTATGGTACTATAAAATTATGCGTTAAAGTTAAGCTAATGTTTTTGCATTGACTCAGTATTATTTAAGCAGCCAACAAAAAGGGCAAAATTTAATATCAAATGCAAATAATGTATTTATGACTCCCTTTTCCCTCACCATTTTTAAGGTCCCTTCATTATTAGCAACTTTAAGTTTTAATTGAATACTTTTTAATTGCTTCCATTAGCCAGCCTGACACATTCATAATTCTTCGTTTAGCAACCCTCAATCTTTGCAATTCTATGCGACACAAATACATTTAAAGTTAACACAAGTTATCTTTTGTTATTGCCATTTCCATTTTGGTGTTAATAACAACTATTCAATCTTTCTGTAAGTACTTCTATAAATATATAATATATTCTATATTTTGTTCAATTTAGTTGTCAACTTTAAGTGTTTACATAAATCTCTATCAATATCAATTGGCTGGTGCGGGTAATAGTTTTCTATCCTGTTCATTTGGTCGAACAAATTTCTCTATGAGTCCTTTAGTTGTGTTGTATTTAATGAAATTAGAAACTTTTCTTATGTTTCATTAGTCTCAATTACACAAATTTTTTGAACAGTTGTACAAAGTGGTGTAAATACGAATTGAAAAGGACAAGATTTCGTTCAATTGTGGTGTCTTTTTGGTAAAATCTGTCATAATTTAATAGAAGAGAAGAAACAAATTTAATGTGAAGAAATAAGAATTTTACATTTATAACATAAGAATGAGTAGTACATCTGTCACACATATTAGAATTATTTAAATCCTTCATCCAATATTAATATTAATTCTACTGTATTGTAAAGGGATTACGCAACTGATGATCGAGTGCGTTGAATTTATAGAACGAATGGAAAAAAATTATATACCCTTCAACAAATTATTCTTTGAAATTAACACAAAATTTGAAAATATTTTTTTCAAAATTTTATAAATTTTTTAATTTAGTAAAAAAAACAGGGAACAGAGCTATATTCGGCTGTGCCAAATCTTATATACCCTTCACCAAATTATACTTTTAAAAAAAGATAAATTTTTTTAAGATAAAAAAAATAAAAAAAAAAGTTTTTTCCAAAAATTTTTTTTATTTATTAGCGAAAAAAATTTTTTGTTTAAACATTTTTTTTTTTAATTTTAATAAAAAAAAAAATAATTTATTTGTGAAACAAATTTTTTTTTTTTTGAGTTTCGTGTTCGGTTTTTCAAAGCCTAAAATCGAAACCGAAACCGACAATTATTCTTCGGTTTTTACTTTTAATCTATTTTCAGAAGAAAAATTCAAAATTAAGAAATGAAAATCAAACTTTTTCATCCAATGATTAATCCAATTTCTCTAAAAACAAATCGATGTAAAACAAGTAAAAAAGTCGCTGTTGACTCTAACATAGAGATTTTTTGATTTAAAATTTTCTGGATAACCGCTATTTACGGTCCCTGATAATTTTTCATAGCTCCCATATAAGGCCCACTTTCGAAAATCACTCACGAATATAAATTATTGAAATTTTGAAAGAATAATGATTTTGCTCATTTACTTAGTGTAGGGTATTAACACTAAGTAAATGAGCAAAATCATTATTCTTTCAAAATTTCAATAATTTATATTCGTGAGTGATTTTCGAAAGTGGGCCTTATGTGGGAGCTATGAAAAATTATGGACCGATCACCATGAAATTTGATCATGTGATTAATGTCTATATGAAAGTTATTTATGTTGCATTTTATGTGTATACCAACATTTTAAGGAGATTTATGCTCGTTAAAGTGATTATCGGAAGCAGGTCTATGACTAATTATGGACCGATCATAACAAAATTTGGTGACATAAATTCGGTATATATAAAACTTATTTGGAGAAAAAACTGTGTAGATACCTATATAAATTAAACATTTATGACCAACAAAGTCCAATTTCGGGAGGACATTTGTATGGGGGCTAGGTGAAATAATGAACCGATTTCAGCCAATTTCAATAGGCTTGGTCCTTGGGAAAAAAAAATAACATGTACTAAATTTTATCGAAATCTCTTCAAAATTGCGACCTGTACTCTGCTCACAAGGTTTACATGGACAACCAGCCAGCCAGACGGACTAATATTTTTGGGCGTTACAAACATCTGCACAAATCCATTATACCCTCCCCACTATGGTGGTGTAGGGTATAAATATCTTAAGATTTCTTTAAATTTTTTAAAGAATGTAGCAGGCTACCTTTGGCAGGCTAGACAAAAAATGACAAAAAGTCATTTAAAAACAAGTAAGAAAATATGTTCGGTCAAGCCCGACCATATAATACCCTACACTAAGTAAATGAGCAAAAACTTTTTTCATTCAAAATTTCAATAATTTATATTTGTGAGTGATGTTGGGAAGAGGGCCTTATATGGGAGCTATGACAAATTATGGACCGATCACCATGAATTTTGGTCACGTGATTAATGTCCATATGAAAGTTATTTATGTCGAATTTTATGTGTATACCAAAATTTTTAGGAGATTTATGCTCGTTAAAGTGATTATCGGAAGAAGACCTTATATGGGAGCTATGACTAATTATGAACCGATCTTAATAAAATTTGGTGACATGAATTGCGTATATATAAAACTTATTTGGAGAAAAAGTTGTGTAGATACCTATATAAATGAAATATTTATGGCCGATAAAGTCCAATATAGGGAGGACATTTGTATGGGGGCTAGGTGAAATAATGAACCAATTTCAGACAGTTTCAATAGGCTTGGTCCTTGGGCAGAAAAAATGATATGTACCAAATTTTATCGAAATATCTTCAAGATTGCGTCCTGTACTCTGCGCACAAGGTTTACATGGACAACCAGCCAGCCAGACGGACGGACGGACGGACATCGTTTAATCGACTCAGAAAGTGATTCTGTGTCGATCGATATACTTTAAGGGTGTTAGACTAATATTTTTGGGCGTTACAAACATCTGCACAAATCCAATATACCCTCCCCACTATAGTGATGTAGGCTATAAAACTATTGTCATAGGAATATTTTCTGACAATTAAACTTAAAATTACTGTTTATTTGGTTTTAAAAAGAATGCAACAGTTATAAAAAGAATGCAGCATTTTTGTAACAAAAACTTAGTTATTTTCAAATATCCGATAAAGGTATGGAGTACTAGCTGACCCGATGCGCTTCGCATAAAAGATAGAAATAGTACTATTAAATTAAAAAAAAAAAAAACATTTGTAGAACGAAAAAATACTAATAGTTTTTATTACCTCAATATCATTAAGCTCTCTAAGCTTAATTCTTTCTTTACTCAGAAGATTATCAGCCAACTGAAAAAATAGCACAAGGACCGCCCACCGCCCCATCTATAATGATAATGTTTTGTTATATTAGAATGTGTTGCTAGATTACGATTATTATACCCTACCAAATGTAGTGAATGAGGTCATATAAATTTGTCATTTTGTGGGTAGCATTGAAAAATATTCATCTAGTACGCCATTAAGTATATATTTTCTTTATGAAATTTTAAATCAACTTAGCCATGTCTGTATTTCTGTCTATATAAATCACTCAAAATTCACAATCAAAAATAACAAGATTTTCACAAAAATAATCTATCTTTAAAAAAGAAATATATGTTTTTCACAAATTTATATCTTTTCAAAAAATATTGCACTCGTTCTTGGTCTCAAAATATGAGCAGCTCTTTTGGCTAGGAATCCATATGTTGCCAGAAAGATGGGAAAAGGCATAGCTAACAAAAGCCAATACTTTTAATAAATGTATATTGTTCAAATGTTTGAAAATAAAAGCTACAAATTTTAAAAATCCCGCATTTTTAAGTCGTACACACAATAAAAAAAAAACGTTTTTGGTGAACAAATTAGTATTAGCACAACTAATTCAAGGCACTCCAAGGCTGAAATATAGTAGGACTTCAGGCTGTGGTAGATGAATACCTAAGGATTCCGTGCCCTACACACAACAAGTAGCAACTCAAGTGATTGAGAGATGGACAGATAGTCCAATCATAGAAAAGGCAAGTATTCAAGAAATGATAACCGCTTCTGGTTTAATGAGGTACCTAATTATAATCTTATAGAGGTCTTGGCTAACGAAAATAGCTATAGCCGGACAACTCATATAGCTCGTACAAAAATCGAAATTATGAGCTAAAAAAGCAATGAGAATTCTTTAAATCTTAAGCACATCCCGGTGAAGAAAAAACCAATATAAGTGACGACACCAAAAAAAAATAAGACTGGAATATTTAAGGCTGTAGAATCTCTATTAAATATTATCCATTAAATATTAAGAAACAATACAATGTTCTTCGGTGCCATATCTGAAGAAGGCTCAGCTACACTTAGTTATGTATGTTCCAGATTGTTCTTTGGTGTTCCGGCCAACAGCTGAGGAGCCGGGATTGCAGATAAGGTACATGAGTAAGATTGTATATTTAAATGAAGAGCTAAAATAAGCAGTGCATGAGATACTTCACAAAAAAATTTTTCAGAGGAAATTCCAAAAAATTATAGAAAGTCTATAACTGCAGAATCCCAGCATTTATATGAATGCATGGTCCGTTATCCGTTAAATTGTATCATTTCTGATGCAGCCTTCACTTAATTATGTATGTTTCAAGCATTTCTTTGAAGGAAGGCACTTAACGCCAATGATTTCAGGTGTAGTAGATAAAACCAACAGATCGCTCAATCTCCATCCAATCACACTTATGACGCTAGCTAATATCGTGCAGATTATATATAGGCATAATATAGGTACCCTTGGGAATTCAATACACAATGTACCGTACAAAAATCATCATAAATACTTTCAAAAAATCTTGAGTCATTAATATGTAAAATCATTTGGTTATTTATATAAGCACTAAACAATTACCTTAGACAAATCATTAAATTCTTGGTGTTCATATAGTACAAGTTAAACATGTTCTAAGATTTTCCCTTTAAACATGTTCAACTATTCTAAAACATCAACCAAACAGCCAACTAACTAAGCATACATACTTATATACATACTTAGTACATGCAATGTCAGTATATGAAATATAAGTTTCAACTTTGACCTCTCAAAAACAACAACTGACTTACAACACAACAATCACAGTGTATAAAGACCACAAGAGTCGTGTAATGCAATATACGAAATTGAGACTTTAATGACATTGTCATCTTCATTTTCCATATAGACAAGAGACGACAAGAAGACATTCCAGATATATTCTACCTACCTACATAGATAGATAGTTAGTTAGTTAACTGGCTGCTAAGTAAGCTAAACGTCAAAACGGCCCAAAATAGTCACTTATGGTTTGGGTATGTACAAGCAGAGTCTATGAATTAATGTTGCTGTAATGTACTCGTATATGTATAATGAAACATGGTACATGTTTCTGCGATTATATACATACATATAATGGCTATAATAAAAATGTTGTTGTCAGGTTCTTGCCAAACCCTTAAAATTCTAGAACACTCACAAAAAAAAAAAAATGGAATAATAAAAAACATTAAAAGAAGAAATAAAGCCATATTAACATTTATATCTTACCTTAACTTTAAGGTTAGATAGCGTTAGAATAAAACTGGGTGGATTGGATTTAAATGGCTGTATGGTATGTATAATAATATAATTGGTAGATGGAAAAATGCATGTCTCAACCTAGAAAATTTAAATATTTTAGATTTTGAGATACTTATAAGATATTAATGATCAAATATTTACAGCCGTAATGTTTATATTCATGCTAATTACCCCTTGAATTTCTCATAATTTTTGTCACCGAAATATTTGTTTTGAAATTTCTGCATTAATAGTATTATTTCAGCAAAGATTCATTGTGATTTGTTTCCAATCAAATGATTCGATTATATCATAGACTTTTTCGACACAAGAAACCGAAAAACAATTGAATAACAATAAATTCGGTTACAACAACTAAAAACATCTATAATATAATCAAATCTTTCTTTCTGATTTGCCCGAGTCCGAAGAATTAACCATTTCCACCTTTTCAGACGAAACTGCAATTCTTAGTCCTCATGTGGACTTAAATGTACCATCTAGTAACCTAGATAATCATCTCAGACGCGTGGTTAAAAAATCGGAGAATACAATTAAATAAAACCAAAAGTAAGCACATACCGTTTCCATTTAGGAGAGGAAGTTGTCCAGCAGTGACACTAAATAGTGTAAACATCACACACTCTGATCACGTTACATTTCTTGGTATTCATTTAGATAGACGCCTTACTTGGCGTCGCCATATGAAACTAAAAGCTTCTAATTTACACATACTAATCCATCATTAATCGAAATTAAGCCTTAACTTCAATGTTATCCTGTATAAGACGTTCTTAAAACCAATGAATTTATAAAAACTCGTGAAGCTTATTTGTCAAAGTTACATCATCATCCTACTTACAGTAAATCAAAACAGATCAAGGCTACGTAGAGATGATTTGTCACTCATCTAATTTGAAACTAATTTGGCAAACATTATTCTCCACTGATAGAATAATAATCGTTTATTTCTAAGGTTTAATTACTTATTGTAAGGCATAGACATTAAGGTTGCTGTGGCTTAATTGGTTAGCGCGTTTGATCATTAAGCATGATATGGTATTTGCAGCCTGGGTTCGATTCCCAGCCGCTGCCAATCAACAACATCAGTTTATAATAATTATTAGTTTACTAATAACTTATATTTATCACAGCGCCCTCCTTCGGTGGTATAACACTAAAACGCCACCGAAGTAAAATAAATAAATAAAGGTTGTTGGCTTGAATTATGCGCCATCTCACCACCAGAGGGGCTGCAACCTGCACTAATAACAAGCATAACGCGCAATTGCAGAGTTGTCAATTAAAAAGCCTTTCTCCTCCTTTCACCACCTTTCCTTCTACAATCTATCCCCTTTCCAAAGAAAGTAACACAATTATATATAGGCATATTAATTGCCTGAGTGTTACTTCTCTTTAAAAAAAAAAAAAAAAAAAAAAATGAATCTGTACTGAAATAATACTGTAAAAACAGAAATATAGAAATTTCTAAACAAATATTCCCGGGAAATTACCCGAATAGGAACTCTAGTCACATATCTAGAGTACTGTTAAGTTTTGGAAGGAATTGTATTGGATGTTTCAGTAATATTGGCAAAATGTTGATTTCGTCAATAGCAAGTTTATCGTCGTAGAAAATTTCGTTGTTTTCAACGCCCAAATCTATTTGCCCAAACCCACCCTAAAGTGTAGTGGTCGACTTAGAATCACTTTCTAAGTAGATTTTAACGTCAGTCTGCTGCATTTTCGAAGGTCTTTCAATAAAATTTGAAACACACATAGGCCCATTATTTCACCAAGCCCTCCTAAAAATGTCCTCCCAAATAATAAAAATATGATGTATATAGGTATCCATATAAATAACTTCACAAATAGGTTTTATATAAAAGGAAGTCACATATCAAAAATGTTTGCGGATCAATCCATTATTGACCATAGCTCCCATATAAGATCCACTTTAGAAAATCACGTTAACGACCATAAATCGCCTATAAATATTGGTACCCACATAAAATGCAACACATTATAAGTTTTATATGGAAATAAATCAAATGACCTAATTGGATGACATCGGTCCATAATTGGTCATAGCTCTTATATATGTACACTTCCAAAAAATCACGTTAACAAGCATGTTGGAATCCAAATAAAATTTAACAGAAAGTGGAGCAAAAGTAATCCTCCTATCAGAAAATGCTATAAATTTTGCGATTGGCCCCCAATGTCAGTTCTGTTTTGACACTTGTGTAGTAAACACATGCGAAATACACGTTAATAAACAATGTTACGCTACACAGCTCCAGAACGCGGATTATTGCTGACTATTTTTTTGACCAATAATCGGTCGGTGACTTTGGCACAATGTGAATTTCGTCGCAGATTTCCTGGCCGTCCAACGCCTACTGGTGAAACAGTGCGACGTTTAGCCGCTCGCCTCGAAGAGACTGGCACAACACGAGATGCTGCCAGGCGTGGCAAATCCCGGAGTAGCCGTTCTGCAGAGAATATTGCTGCTGTAGCCGAGGATGTCATAGAAGCGCCGTCGACATCGACCAACCGACGTGCCACGCAAATGGGTATCAGTCGACGGTCTTTACAGCGAATTTTGGTACAAGATTTGAAGATGTTTCCGTTCAAAGTCCAGACGATGCATCATCAAAAATATTCATGAGTGATGAGGCCCATTTCCATCTTAGCGGGTACGTAAATAAGCAAAATTTACACTTCTGGGGCACTGAAAATCCGCGTGTAACCCACGAAGAGCCATTACACCCGCTCAAAGTCACTGTATGGTGTGCTGTTTTCGCTGGAGGAGTCATCGGACCTTTTTTCTTCGAAGACGTCGTGGACCAAACGGTTACTGTGAATGGTGAGCGCTACAGAGCAATGATCAACGAGTTCTTTTTGCCGCAACTTTATGAATTGGGATTGGAAAACATGTGGTTCCAACAGGACGGTGCAACGGCACACACTGCACGTGCCACAACCGATATGCTGAAGGATGCATTTCCTGGGCGCCTAATCTCCCGTTTTGGCGATTTGCACTGGCCAGCAAGATCGCCTGATTTGACCACTCTAGACTTCTTTTTGTGGGGCTTTTTGAAGTCGCGGGTTTATGTCAGCAAGCCTCAGACTCTTGCAGCTCTTAAAGACAATATCCGTCACGAATGTGAGGACCTATCGCCGGAAGTTTTAGCCAAAGTGTTGGAAAATGCCATAAAAAGGGCTCAAATGACAATCAACTGTGGCGGCGGCCATTTACATGACATCATATTCTCGACTTAATGTAAAAAAAATTAAAAGACCAATATAAAAAAAATACAGAAGAAGAATCAATGTTTTTCATTTTTGTTTTTTTATTACAGCCAAAAAACATCGGAAGTTTACTTTTGCGCCACCTTGTGAAATATAAATAAATCGCGTGACCTACATGGCGAAGGCTTCATCTACCCACTTGTATTTACACAGGCAAATAATTCGTGATTTTTTTTATTCCTCATGCCATTGCAAATCATTTGGAAGAGAAATGGCTCCAACAAGACGGCACAACATGCCATACAGCGCGTGAAACCATCACTTTGTTGAGCCAAACGTATGGTGACCAAATTATCTCAAGGAATGGACCTTTGCCTCTAAAAAAACCTCCTATACTTAGTGTAGGGTAAGTTTTCTTACTAGTTTCTGAATTGCGAATTCGAAAAAGTTCGGAGAAAACATAGCACCAAACTATTTTCACTTACAATCATTCATTTAAGATGTGTTGTAAACAACAAAAATTAAGAAACTACCATTACCCCCATCTAATAAGTCCATGTGTACAATGTAGCTACCAATATTTATACAACTTTGGCTAACAAACGAAACGGTAAAGCAAGCAAAACAACAACCAACAAGTGGCAGTTTGTAGTTGACGTCAATTCATACTCATACTTAATGTTTAAATATGTATGAATGGATTTTGTACGTTAGGATTTTTTCATATTTTCGCGTTTACTTTCCACGCTCACCGCACAATTTCACCTGCAGCAAATACTCTTTTCATTTGCGATTACAAGGAATAGAATAACGTTTTCCTACTGTACTGTTTGCTGTACGAGTATTTGGTTTTTGTATTCCCTGTTTATTTACCTTAAAGCTTGGCATTATTTTTTTTTTTTTTTTGTTGCAACTTTCTTGTTGACATTTTTTGGTAGAAATGAAAGGAGAAAATGTACAAAAAAAAGTCTGTTAGGGTTTGTATAAATTTGTTGCCGTTGTTGTCATCATCTGGTGGAGTAAAGTGAGTAAGGTTGGTTTACAATTTCAAAAAAAATCAAATAAAAAACATGCAACAAAAACACGGAAAACCACAACATACGTATAGTTTGTATTATATTATGTTTTTTTTCGAAACTTTGGTTTATTTATACCCTTAAATATATGTCGATGTATCTGTAATTCACAAACTTATAGAAATGTATGTGTACATGTAAAGGGTGTTGTTTGTAGAGCTGGAGAACTTTAAATTGAAATTAAACAGAGACAAATCTCCTCAATAGCCATCCAATTGATTTTATTAATTATATAACTTTATGGGATTAATATTTAAATATGATTTTGGGCATGTGTGAACCACTGCTTGCGAGCACATGCAGTAACATGGTGGTCCAATTTTCACACAACTTTTGCTGTGAAACAGGTTGTATTTTGCCAATAATGCATCGAATATTCGCTTGGAAGTGCTCGATCATCTCCCAATGATTTTTCAAGCTCTTGTTAATTTTGACGACTTTTTTGGCTGGATGGGCAATCTGTGTCTTCCATGTAAAAATCAACACTTCTGAACCGAACCATCCATCACTCACACGTTCATCATAAGCCCATCAAAATGATATATAAGTTATTAAAAACAAAAACCGCATTCAACAGATACGCCATCTAAAAGTGTAGAACCCGCATTTTTAAGTCTTGAAATTATTCGTTCGCCAAATGTTTCTGTCAGTAAATTGATTGCATCGCGCGCTGTGTGACATGTGGCATCATCCAGCTGATACCACATATCTGCCATACTAATGTCTTCTAATTGATGCACGAAAAAGTTAGCTAGCATGTCTGTATACCGCTCACCGTTGACTGTAACTTTCTGACCATTATTATTTGTGAAGATATATGGACCAATGATTCCACCGACGCATAAAGCCCATCACACAGTTAGATTTTCTGGATGTGATGGTGTTTCGACAATGGCTGACGATTGCCATCTCAACAAATGCAGCAATTCTGCATAGCCATTTTACCAAAAGTGTGATTCATCACTTCCATATAAAGGAGTTTTCAATAAGAGCGCTACAAAAGTTTTTTTTAAATAAAACAAAAACTGTTTTGGATATCAATGAAATTCTTTGTTACTGTGAAAGTACGTTCGATGCCATTATGCATGAAACTCGATTTCTTTTGCATGGTCACCACGGACACGCTTGCAGAAGTCCAGAGGCTGAACCCAATTATCGACGGTTTTCAAGCATAAATCGGCCGATACTGCTGCAATTTCACGTTCGATATTCTAACGGCGTCAAATCGCACGACCGAGTCGGCCAATCGACTGGACAATTTCGTGAGATAACACGTTCTCCAAACTTGGTTTCCAATAAATTGATTGTGACATTCGCTGTGCGGCTTGTGGCGCCGTCCTGTTGGAACCACATGTCCTCCAAGTCCATATCATCCAATTGGGGCCAAAAATATTCTGTTGTCATTGCACGTTAGCGATTCCCATTCACAGTAACGTGCCGGTCTTGATCATCAAGGAAGAAGTACGGTCCAATGACACCGCCGGCCCATAGACCGCAATGATGACTCATGGAGTACGTGTGGATTGCTGTCTGACTAATAACGCATATTGTGCTTATTGACGAAGCCATTCAGCCAGAAATGAGCCTCATAGCTAAAGATGATTTTTCAATGAAAATCCGAATCATGAGGAGGATAAGGATGTAGGCCAATATCTTTTCGCAAAATTCTCCACAACGACGTCACAGAGATGCCCAACGCTTGAGAACGACGTGTGAGAGACACATTTTGGGTTTCTTCAACTGAAGCCTCAGCGGCAGCAATCATAGCTATCGCTATCGGTATATTTTTGTAGCGTCCCTTTTGAAAAACCCTTTATAAACATTAATACCATAAAGTTATCTAATTAATAAAGCCAATTTGATGGATATTAAAAACGTATTTTTCCATTTTATTTCAATCTAAATTTCATAGCCTCTATAAAAAACACCCTTTATATGTATGTATTTCTAAGTAGGTAAATGTAAACACCGAAATTGGAGTTATTGCCAAAGGATATATTTGCGTATTGAATTTCATTGTATGCTCACACACACCTTTAAGGTTTTATTTGTATATATATATATATATTAACCCAAACCCAACCCCTGGTCCTAACTAACTATATAAGTATACTAATACAAATATATAAATTGTACACAAGTTTGTTTAGAAATGAAAATCACCACAAGAAATCAAATTTGTTGTTTCCTTAGTTTTTATTACCCAAATTTCATTATTGTTAACTATTGACAGTTTTGTCAATACATTGTATCTAAAAAGAAGGATGTAATTACTCATAAATATTATTTAAATTATATTTATTGCAAATAATAAAAAATAAAGATAGACAAAAATCGATATGATAACATCGTTACTAACAACGATATTGCATTTATTGGTATATTTTAAAACTCATACTGAAGTTATTTACGACACAAATATCCATGAATCATTTAAAACTTATGAATAAAAAGTTAACATTTAGTACAATATGGTAGTATGTATGAGTTCTAACTTTTTCAAATGGAGGAAACTTAACCATCTTTATTTCTTCGAGGTCACAATTACTGTAACTTGTCAGTGATACAGGAACAATATAGTCTTTCAACTAGTTTTGATTACCGAAAATGTATGAATTGGGACTGGAGGATAAAGGGTTCCAATAAGACGGTGCAATACATACACAGTACTCACAACAATGGATATTTTGAAGCATGCGTTTCTAGGTCACCTAATATTTTGTATAGAGACATATTTCCATCATGAAGCAAGTAAGAAAGTATAGTAAGTCAAGCTTGACCACATAACACACTACATTGAGTAAATGTGCAAAAACAGTTTTTTGACTAATCATGAACCGATCGGCATGAATACCAATATAAATAAGATATTTTTGAGAAACAATTCTTTATTCGATAGGACATTTTTATGGTCGCTTAATAAAATAATGGACCGATTTTAACCAGTATCAATAGGCTTCATCCTGGTGCAGTAAAAAACGCCCAATCCGAAATATCTTCAAAATTTCGACCAGTACTTTGCAAGATATATTACATTCACCGTCAGCCAGCCGGATGGACAGCCATCGTTTAAACGACTCAGAAACTCGGTGGATTTTAGACTAATATTTTTAGGTGTTACAAACATCAGCGCATACGCAATATACCCTTCCCGCTATGATGATGTAGGGTATAGATATACACAGGAATATTTTCTTAATATAAAGTGTGATTCATTTAGAGTTTTTTAATATTAAATAAAACACTCAAAACAAAATTCGATGTCGGAGTACTTATTATAACCTGAAAGACCAATCCTGACGTTTACTTTTTAAAGATAATTCCTTCAAATGTTGGCCGTGACCATTCGGCAGGTCCAATTTACGATCACTCTATCCTGAACTGCTAACGGATGAAATCTATGAAAAAAAATAATATTTTGAATAACTCTCCGCATTTCACTTTTAATAAGAAATAACGGTTTTATTCAAATATAATTTGTTTTAGAAAGGGGATCTATGTCTAGAGCCGCAGAAACGGGAAGAGAACGAGAGTCACGGCTTCAGCAAATGCGTCGCATTGCATCTTCATCGAGTGCTGCGGAAACACCTCAACAGCATATCGAAAGACTAGAAGCCAATCGCTCCCGAATGGCTCAATCAAGAGAAAGAATCGATTTAAAGTTGCCGGAATTTTATTACAATAAGTCTGATGATTACAGGAATCACAAGGACGTACTGATTGCCGCAATGGGCAAACATTGCTTACATTGCCGCGAATGTGCTGTTCGAACGGTAAAGTTATTCTGCCACCAGTTATTGAGCCGCCTAAGCTGTTTCTAAGTTACATTTCCGGCGCCAATCCTATTACCAAGCACATTCTTCAAAATATCCATAAGTGCAACTCATGATTTCAAATGACGTCGGCTTCATGTCCACCTTTAAAGTTCAAGGCCAAATTCACCACAGAATTGGATCATTGCTCCCGCTTCCCAATGATGATGCGAAGTTCCTTCAAATTTATTTCACTGGAAATGAAGCTACAGAAGCCGAACTCTATAAACGAACATGCATGTGAATTTGCTGCAATACCCTTCTGCCGAAACATTCTCAAAACAATTGTTGGACATCAGAAATGGAAAAATTTCAATTGATCTCGTCACAAATGAGATTTCGTTGTTGACAAGGTATTCCCAAGTCTTACAACCAACTACAAAATTTCGGATTGGCTGTGGGAACATGCAATTTAGTCACCAACAAATTATGATGTTAACAAGCTCAATAAACAAATACAATTGAAACTGCCTATCGAAACAATAAAATGCAAATCGATTGATACAGTAATGAACGAAAAACAAGCCGTCGATTATCCTAATGTATTTTTGAATTCATTGGAACCAGCCGGACTGCCACCACATGTATTAAAATTGAAGGTTGGATCACCGACTTTGTCCGACACTGTATATTATAATCGAGATCGAGATGCAATATAAAACAGATGTTTTCTAAGGGCAAGCAACGCGGACCGGATTCAGCTAGTATCTCATAAATTATGGATTTTCAATAAATGGCGTATCTTTTGAACACGGTTTTTTGGAGCATTGATCCAAAATTGAAGTCAAGATATCTTGAGAGACAGTTATGTATGATGCTAGAACACTATAAATATTGTAAATTTATATTTAAAGAGAAAACAGGAGTCTTATCATTTCAACATCGTGACTAAATCAGAAATTTGGAAAACAGCGTGCTATAATGATCTTGATAACCACAAGTGGTATTACTCCATGTAATATTTAAGCATACTACGACTCCAGAATTATTTAGTTCTTAGAAAAAAATAAGTTTAAAAGTAAAATTAGTAAAGTAAAAATTTAAAATCAAAATGGTAGAAACTTTGCAAAAGTAAACAGACAATATAATAATAGTGTTAGTACTTTCATATTGTCTATGCACTTAAGTATACCAAGTTTCTAAAATTTTGTATACAAATTATTGAAAAGTTTGAAAATTCATATTATTTGTAATTATTAGCAATCAATTAAAACTGTTTGTACATATAAACTTCAAATGAGCTCTTCAGCAAAAATCAATAATAAAGTAATTATTAGTGAAAAACAAAGATAAATGTTTATTTTATAAGGCAAAAGACTTTGAAATATGTATATGAGTATAAAACAGACATAATAACGTAGATGCATGGTTACTTACCTAAAAAGAAATAAAGAAAAGTTAAGGTTATAAAAAAAATATCTAAAAAAATGCTAACTAAGGAAACATCATACTGACTGGCATATAAAGGTAGGCGCCTGGAAATACAACAAAAAATAGAACACAAACACACAAAAAAGTTTTATAGCAATGATGAGATGAATAAATAATTTAAAGGCAGTAATGGAAGTAGTAATAGAAACAATATACATAAACTACAGCAGAGGAAAATGGAGTTGCTTTAATTGTAATATCTCAACGACCTTATTTCCCCCTTCCTAGGACTACACATTCTTAAAGTTACTGCACTCATTTATATAAAGTGTTTAAAATGAAAACGGGGCATATCACCATGAAACCAATAACGTGCCTAGTTCTGTGTTAGCCTCCTTTCCTCTAGGGAAATATTTATAAGGGATTCCTTAACATTGTTTGTGTTGGTGTCCCGATAGACTAGACGATAGTGTGCCAAGAGTTGCAGGTTCGATTCCCACAGAGAATCTGGGTGTTTCTGCAGACAAGCTAAGCTTTTCGCAGTTTTGCTATATTTTAACTTTAAAGTATCCTAATGGGTTTATTTGACAGCATTAGGTATGAACAACTTTCCGAAACTTGCACCATTTGCAATTATGAACGGAATCAGAAGACCAGAACTTTTAAAGTGGTCAGCACACAGTACATAATATAATTGAAAAATTTTGTAAAGAAATCTGTAATTTCTAACGAGGTGATTGATATGAAATTTCATATGGTCATAGCAGAGGAGTGTTGCCCTAAGAAACGGTGTTTAACTAAGCCTATACAAAACATGGTGGCATGTGCATTTTATCCATAATAGTTATTGAATTATATCCATTTGTAAATTCAAATTTCAACATACCTTAGTTTAGGCCGCTCAAGTAGCTCACTTGGTTCCATTCAAATCTGATCCCGTGTTGTACCCAAGGTGTAGACAGCAGGGTATTTACAATACTTCGTTGCCTCCAGGTTAAACCAGCCAGATTCCTGGATGAAGGAGTAGATTCGTCTAAAATGCATCCTTGATAGCTCATCCAAGCATGATGGGAATGGAAATCCGAGAATGCGTTCCCTCAGGTTTGTCAGAGCCGGGCATTGGCAGAAAAGGTGATACACAGTCTCTTCCTCTTCCTCATTATAGCAGCTTTTTCAGTAATCATTGTACCGTAGGCCCATTCTTCTAGCATGTGCGCCAATTAAACAGTGTCCTGTAACAAAGGAGACAATTAGCCCTATTTGCTCACGCCGATAATCTATAAGTAGATTCGTCCTGCTTGCATTATATAAGGGCCAGGTCGACCTCGCTGTAGCACAGGAAGGTTCATTAGTCCACCTGTTTTGTGCAGTCTCATATAGTTTCTGCTGAACAGCCATTTTGCATTTAACAAGGGTAGTACCGCACCCCTATTGGCCAATTCATCTGCCATAAGCGTTATCCTAAAATGTCTCGCTATCTTTTCTATCGTGAGGACACCCACTATTCCGTTAACGGCAGCCTTGCTCAGTAAATATACATATATCACCAGATATTCGATAATAACTCAGCCAATTGAATGCACGTTTAATGGCAGTAATTTCCGCCTGAAGAGTAGTACTGAAGTTAGGTAGCCTAAAGGAGAATTTTATCCCAAAGATTTCAATATAGAAACCTCCACCGACCCTATTTCCCCTATTAGAGCCATCAGTGTATATCCTTATGACATCGTCCGGGAGGAAGAGTCCGCTATGCCATAAATCCCTATTCGGGATCATAATATGAAAATGCCCATCGAAAAAAGGTTTTGCAATGGAATAATCAACATTACCATGTATGTGCCCATAGTAATTCAGTATCCTAGAATATCCAAGATCCTTACCAGACCACGAACATTCAGCATTTAGCCTCACAGCAGAGTCGAGTGCCATTTGTATCACCATCAAATCCACTGGTAACCAGTTTAAGATAGTAAAAAGTGGCTTAGAGGAAGTAGACCTTATAGCGTCTGTAATCAGTATCACGACAGTCAACATACCTTGGTCGACTTCATTAAAATTAGTTTTGATTAGTTAAACAATAAATAAGAAAATGATATAAAAAAAGTTTAAAATCAATATCTATAGGTGCTACTACTACTGGTGTAGGAAAAATTAATCAACTTAATATTCTACCTCCAAAAATACTTAAAATTAATAACCCTATTATACTCTTTAACATAACTCAACCTTCATCATTTAATATATTTAAAGAAGAAAAATTTGAATCCCCAGTTATTGTGTAATACACCTTAGAACTTTCCTTTTATCTAATTTAACAAATTTTTTAGCGAAATTTGTTGCAAAATCCTAAAGCTAAGATTTCCAAACGAGCAACAGCTTTAAATGCTATGATGTATTTCATATCAAAAATTTTAAAGGAATTCAATTAATATTTAGCAAGAGTCCAACAATGGATGACTTTTAAGTTGGATATTACAGATTTTTAATTTGATATTGGGTGTATGACTTAAAAATATGGAATTTAATAAATTTATTAATAGTATTGGCCATGGTTAACTATGACTCTTTTCCATCTTTCTGGCAACATATGGATTCCGAACCAAAAGAACTGCTCATCTTTTGAGGCCAAGAATGAATCAAGCCAATTTTGGATACTATGTTCTGAAGTGAAACGTATCCCCGAGAGAGAGCGTTCTGCATTGATCGAAACAAATATTAGTCGGATGGGGCATGGGCTGGACTATAAGGCGAGTGAGGCCGAACTTCCCATCCACTTATTTATGAATAGTTTTTAAAAGGTATTGCAACATGTGGCATGTTGTCATGATGGAATATTACGGTTTCATGTCTGGACTAAAAGTTTTTTGGCCAACATTCTCTTCAAACGAATCAGTTGTGTTCGGTACAGGTTCCCTGTGATGGTTTGGCCAGATTTCAGCAGCTCACAATATATAGGACCCTTTTGGATATTTGGCTTTGGCGTCGATTCGACAGGTTGGCGGGGCTTCACGTTCAATCTCTTAAGCCTTGGATCATCATAATGGATCCGTTTTTCATCGCAGGTAATGCTTTGTTGCTAAATGAGGTTGTTTTATAGCATTAATGCATCATTACGGACATGCAAAATCGTCTTTCACGGTCTCTAGGCTTCAATTCATGTCGTACCCAATTTCTCCGCCATTTGATAAATCCTGTTACTCGCAAACGTTTTTAAATTGCTGCTTGAGTAACTCCCAATGATTTTGCAAGCTCTTGTTGAGTTTGACAACAATCTTCATGGAGTAATGCCTCCAATTTTTGGTCTTCATAATTGTTTGGCTGACCTGGGCGATCTTCGTTTTCCGTGTCAAAGCACCACTTCTGAATCTCCTCACATTAAAACCGATGGAACTCATTCACTATAACCTTTGGTGAGTAATCGGTGTCCTTCAGCGGCACTTTTTTTCAAATTAAAGATGTAGAGCAAAATTTCACGGACATGACGCTTTGTTGGTACAAAATTCAACATTTCGAAGCAAAAAAAAAAACTTCGCAGTGGATCCATTATGATATGGGGGTATTTCTATTTTTCTGCTGTCGGTCCAGTATATTGAATAAAGAACAAAATATGCGCCCGGACTACGTAAATATATTGCTAAGCATAATGCTTCCATTTTCTGAGGAAGAGATGTCCTTGAGATGGGAATTTCAGCAGGACAATGATCCGAAGCACTACTAAAAATTGGCAAAGGACTGGTTAGCTGTCAACAAAGTACTTCTTATGGAATGGCCTTCGCAGTCATCGGACCTAAACCCAATTGAACACCTTTGGGGAAAGCTCAGGAGGATGCTGGAAGGTTTCAGTACGAAAACTAAGGCCGAATTGTGGGAAAAAATCCAGGAAGAGTGGTTTTCCATTGAGAAGAGCGTTTGCAAAAAATTTGGTTGATTTCGTGAGACGTAGGTGCAATCAAGTTGAGAAAAACAAAGGAAGAACAACAATATTATAGAATAAGATAATTTTTTTTAAGATATGCCTCTAAAAATGTAATCCTCTTACGCGTTTCTATTATTATTTCCAGTAAATATATTGACTCTTTATATTGTTAGTCATATAATGTATTTAAATATAAATGAAAAGAGGAATGATTATGCTTTTTCTTATGTTGTATGTCAGATAAACAAAACTTCATACAATTTTTTTTTTTAACAAAACTAAACTTGACTAATATACTTACAAAATTTGAAAAAACCGCCCTCGTTTCTTTTTCCAACACTGTATGTAACCAGACGTTTATCGCAAAAAAAGTCCTATTTCGGGTAGACATTTTTATGGGGGCTAGATGAAATAATATGTATGAAGCAACAGTTATCGAAATATGTTCAAAGTCATTCTAAGTCGATCGGTATTCCTTAAAGTGCCTGTTGTACTAATATTTTTGGGCGCTACAAACATTAGCTCAAACGCTGTAGTATTTTAAAATAAAATAAAGTTTAATTTTGAATAGATCGACTTCGTTTAGCGATGTCTTACAAATAGGACCACCCTAATGTTTAAGCAATAAAAAAGTGATTACTAACCCTACTAATTAAAAATCTATAAATCTGTTCTTCTACTATATATTTCCCACTTAAGCTAAATAAATATTTTCTTATTTGAGACTTTTCGTGCCCATTTTTCAATGTTGCCAACAAAAGAGCACAACATAAACTATACTCACTGCAACCACTATGTTGCAAGGTATAGTGAAGAACAAATATGCATATTCAAAACAAAACATAATAATTTAGTGTTTGGCTTTATTAAGCATATAAAAAATAATAAAACAACAAGAAAAATTAATAAACAAAACAAAAATAAAAAAACAAGAAGAAACTGAATATTAAATACTTCATAAACAAAACAAAAATAAATAAAAAAAAATAAAAAAAAAACAGCAACAATTCAAGCAACCTACGCTCGCTCGCATGTCATAAAAATACTAAGAACATACTCATACTTGTTGTACAAAACCTTCAGTGAGAGAGATGTAAAAAATAATGGGTACCTCAAAGGCATTCATACTTGTACAATACCGAACAAGAAACTCTATCTATGGTCACAGAAAACACACAAAAAAAAAATAAACACGAAACTACAAATAAAACAAAAAAATAAATTAAGAAAAACAATACGCATATAACACAGGCACCCACTACAACTGCATGCTGCACATTCAAAATGTTGCACAACTACTAATTTTTTTGTACTGCTGTTTTTGTACTCGTTTTGAACAGACAGTGGCAAGAACCTTAAGGAGAAGATGTAAAAGAAAAACAACAGCTACACAATAAAGAGGCTTTTATGCTTTCAATCCATACAATCATAATAAACAGCAACAAAAACAAAATGCTGCAACATCAAGGAATATACTAGCGGGCGGCATACATACATCCATCCATACATACATACATACGTGTACTTTCATACAAGTATCAAGGTACAAAGTACTCAGCCAACATAATAGTTGAATACGTTTTAATATTGCTGTTGTTATTGTTCGTGTTTTGTTTTTATTTTGATTTCTTTTCTTTTTTTGTTTTCTTCTTTTAAACATAAAATGCATGCAACACATCATCATCATCAACAACATCACCGTCATCGTTGTCGACAACGTCAACATTATCATCTTCAACATCATCGTCATTGCCACATGCACCAACCACGTATAGAATGGTTTCATAAAATGAAAACAGAACAGAACTACATGAAGAAAGGAAACAAACAGTAACAGTCAAGTTTTGTGCAGTATTTTTGAAAGTGAACTCAGAGGCGTTTCATTTACTTCTACAAAATTTTAACTTCAATAGATTTATTATTCTACATACACTTTAAGAAATGTTTCTGTATGATGATAAATGATATTGTAGTTTCAAATATTCTTGGAAATGAAGTCAAGTTTTGTGCAGTATTTTTGAAAGTGAACTCAGAGGCGTTTCATTTACTTCTACAAAATTTTAACTTCAATAGATTTATTATTCTACATACACTTTAAGAAATGTTTCTGTATGATGATAAATGATATTGTAGTTTCAAATATTCTTGGAAATGAAACAATAACCCGAAGCAGTAACATTCATTAAGCTACTGGTTGGGCTACTGTGTAATACACAATAACTAATGGTCAATAGTAATTAGATTTCGGCACCTAAATAATAGTAGAGAATAGCAAATTAGGCAATTTGCATGTAAGCATAATTACATCTGAAATGTATGTCTTTCTTAAGGGCTAATGTTTTACTTGTAAGTAAATGAGTAGTTTTTGGAATTTGTTGAAATCGTTAAATGAGTAGGCAATTGGCTCAAAGTATCCGTTTATTGATTTGGAACTTGCAAGTTGGATTAAAATAAATTGGACTTCAGTAACATTTTACGGTGCTGTTTGTTATTATCACATTTAGCCTTCTCTAAAAAACTACAAATAATGGGTGTCTTTACATCATTCCCAGTGGATACTCGTTATATGGCAATTTCATGTTCCTTGGAATCTTAATAACAGAGATTTTTTTGTAAAGGATATACTGGCTTTCTCTTTTTTGATACATTTTAAAAGACCTTGCATAACAGAATTTCGTGTTCGGTTCGGGAACCGAAAACCGAAAATTATTATTTGGTTTTAGGTTTTATTTAAAACTAATTTCAGCATAAAAAGTAAAAATGTACAACTGAAAATCAAGCTTTTTATTACCTAACAATGATTAACAGGATTTCAGATCCTGATGATTCATTCATTCAACTCTTTTAACTGTAGTCTAGAATTTAACTGTGGAAATACGAATATGTCTTCAATATATATAAAAATGAAATGGTCCATGTGTGTAATGGCATCACTAAATGGTCTCTGACAGGAGCGTTGATGGACATATGAGCTACATTTTATTGGGGTGGTAGATTGGCTATACGAAGCCTTGATCGTGTTTGGGTCTGTGCGAGAAGTCTTGCAAGCAGGTTCGAGTGATTCCGTAATTTCATGATGTATTTATCACGGACATTCTTGAACTCATCCTTAACCAACGGTACTTGTAGGTCTCTATGGATGTTCTCATTTGTTATGTACCCGTCATGGTCCTAAGAATTTATGATTGGGCCCTCTGTATAAGATCAATACTGGAATTACTTGCCATTCCCCAAAATTGGATTCCATATGTCCAGATTGGTTTTAAAACACATTCATACAGGATGACTTTATAGTCGAGGCTAAATATTGATTGGTCATTAATTAATAAGTGAAGGCTAGAGGCTCTTAACTTCATGTGAAGTCTCTTGGCTTCTATATGACGACGCCAAGTTAGTAGTCTATCCAAGTGAATACCAAGGTATGTAACAGTATCTGTCTCTGGAATGTTTATGTTATTTAGTGTGATAGGTGGACAGTCACCCCTTCTGAGAGTAAATGTGATGTGTTCACTTTTGAGTTCATTTACTCGTATTCTCCAGTTATTCAGATAATTAGCCAATTCCGTAGAAGCTACCTGCGGATCTGCATGGGAGCTAAGTATTGCCGTATCATCAGCGAATGTCGATATGGCAAGTCACACAGAGGCAAATCAGAAATATATATCGAATAAAGTGTTGGTCCGAGAACACTTTCCTGTGGAACACCAGCCTTAATTTCATAATTTCCTGTTACATAATCTCAATATTTCACTCCAAAAACTCTGTCTGATATGTACGACTCCAGCAATCTATGCGTACTTGGTGGTAGTAGACACTTAATTTTGTGAATTAGCCCCTTATGCCATACCTTGTCGAAGGCCTGGGCGATATTCAAAAAGATAGCAGAACAGTATTTTTTATTTTCAAAAGATTTTCTTATCTCTCCAGTCATTCGATTAACTTGTTCAATGGTTCCATGTTGTTCACGAAAACCAAATTGATAAACTGGGATTATATTTTGGTTATTTAAGTATGACATAATTTTACATTGTAATATTTTCCCAAATAACTAGACTTATAGGTCTTCATGAAGACGGCATTGTTAAATCTTTTCCTGGCTTAGGTATCATAATGATCTGAGCAATTTTCCAATTAGTTGGGAAAACACCTAGTCTAATGATCGCAGAAAACAATACAGATAACACGATTATAGCTATATTCGGTAAGTTTTTAATCATGGATGCCGTAATTTTGTCATATCCTGGAAATTTTTTCATATTAATGTTACTTTTGATAACTTTTCGAACGTCCTCGGGACTTACTCTGATATGATCATCCGCTGTCTCATGAACAGGAGGATTTTTCTTCTACCGGTGGTTTGATATTAGGTGTGGATTTCCAAAGAGAAAAGTTCATGTGTTTAGAATTCGTCAAACTCTCAATGTATCTTCTGTTTCTGCGATCCTCCTCTAAACAAAGGGCTCTCTTCAGTCTTCTAGTAGCGATGGACAGCCTGTGCTTTGCAGCAGTTGATCTATTTTGTTGCCACTCTCTTCTAAGCTTACTCTTATCGAGAAGTAATCGTTCAATATCTGAATTGAATGATCCGGAGCCGAAGTAATTAATGACGTGAAGTCATTGACGCATTTATTTATCTCTCCCTCACAAAAACTTCCTGTATTTAAGGCAATTTATTTTGTAAAACGGAATATTTGCAGGAGATTTTGGTATATTTGTTCGTAATAGGTGATAAATCAAAAGATATTTCCGTAGATATTGAATTTCGATCTACATTTCTCAAGTCTATAAGGTCAGGAATCTTCCTTGTAATTTTCTTGCTTTAGTAATTTGCCCCTAGCTTAAGCAGTTCTAAACGAATGTGAACCAATTATATGCATTAGAAAGCTTATCAAATTTCCTAAATGTTTTTTAAAGCAATATTGCCAATTTGTTCGACGATTTTTTATTCATAGCATTACATATTCAGATTTTCAAATACGAACTTATAATTTTTTTTAATTTTTGCTTACATTTTCTTATATAAAAATTGAACGAGGCAAAATTTGTATATTCCGTAAATGCAGTATGGTAGGAAATATTAAAATGAAGATTGTGTTGTAAACAACAGTTGCATTCTGTTAGGAGAAACTGCAGTTTTAGTTGTTGTTTATTTGTAAATTTTCTTCAATTTCATAAATACATTTATATAAAGTACTAGCTGAACCCGGTCCGCGTTGCTGGCCCTTAGAAAACATCTGTTTTATATTGCATCTCGATCTCGATTTTAATATACAGTGTCGGACAAAGTCGGTGATCCAATTTTCAATTTTAATACATGTGGTGGCAGTCCGGCTGGTTCCAATGAATTCAAAAATTCAGTAGGATAATCGACGGCTTGTTCTTTGTACATTACTGTGTCAATCGATTTGCATTTTATTGTTTCGCCAGGCAGTTTCAATTGTATTTGTTTATTGAGCTTGTTAACATCATAATTTGTTGGTGCCAAAATTGCATGTTCCCACAGCCAATCCGAATTTTTGTAGTTAGTTGTAAGACTTGGGAATACCTTGTCAACAACGAAATCTCATTTGTGGCGAGATCAATTGAAATTTTTCTATTTCTGATGTCCAACAATTGTTTTGAGAATGTTTCGGCAGAAGGGCATTGCAGCAAATACACACGCATGTTCGTTGATAGCGTTCGGCTTCTGTAGCTTCATTTCCAGTGAAATAAATTTGAAGGAACTTCGCATCATCATTGTTGTACATTTGGCCTTGAACTTTAAAGGTGGGCATGAACGACGTCATTTGAAATCATAAGTTGCACTTTTGGATATTTTGAAGGAAGTGCTTGGAAATAGGATTGGCGCCGGAAATGTAACTTAGAAGCAGCTTAGGCGGCTCAATAACTGGTGGCAGAATAACTTTACCGTTCGAACAGCACATTCCCGGGGATTCCTTAGGGAACTTCAAAACGCGGCAATGTAAGCAATGTTTGTCCATTGCGGCAGTCAGTACGTCCTTGTGATTCTTGTAGTCATCATACTTATTGAATCGATTCTTTCTCTTGATCGAGCCATTCGGGAGTGATTGGCTTCTAGTCTTTCGATATGCTGTTGAGGTGTCTCCGCAGCACTCGATGAAGATGCAATGCGATGCATTTGCTGAAGCCGTGATTCTCGTTCTCTTCCCGTTTCTGCGGCTCTAGACGTAGATGCCCTTTCTAAAAAAAATTTTTTTTGAATAAAACCGTTATTTTTTATTAAAAAAAGTGGAATGCGGAGAGTTATTCAAAATATTATTTTATTTCATAGATTTCATATGGAATTTTCTTATTCATGCACCTATGCAAGAGTAAACAAAACTGTTTATCATCGATAGATAATATAAAATAACTTTTATAGTACCGGATATGTGTTGAAATGTATTCCTTTCTTCGCTTACACCAAATAATTCGCTTCAGAGTACACCACTTTGAATTAAAATGTTTAGAATGATGTTAAGCAACGAAATGAAAATTGCCATTATTTGAACGTTGGGAATAAAAAAAATATTTATGTATTTCTCCAATTGAAAAAAAATTTTTTGGTCGACAAAATGAATTTTTTTTCAAAAATTGTTTTTTATTGTAAATTTTTTTTTTACAACAATCACTGACTTTGTAAGCCTGTATATAGGAAACTAAATAAACTATCTGTAAGAATTGAAGAAAAGGTCGATCAACATTTATACAATAATCTTTTTTTTATGTCATTAGCGGTATAGTATAAAAATTTGATTATGCCACGCCATTCCGTCCATAGACCGAAAATCAAAAATCTGACTTTACAATGCTGACTTTACCCGCTAGCCTTTTCTAAAGATTCCGTAAAAATTTTATCAAAATCGGTCCAGCCGTTTTTGAGTCCATGCGGAACATACATACACATATCTGTTTTTATATATATATGGCATTAACGGTATAATGTAAAAATTTGATTTTTACACACAATATCATAAATTTGAGTTTACAGTGTTACCCGCTGGGCTATTTTGAAGATTCCCTGAAAATTTCATCAAAATCGGTCCAGCCGTTTTTTATATATATACATGGAATTAGCGGTAAAATGTAAAAATTTAATTTTTCCACGCTCCTCCGCCCACAGACCGAAAATAAAAAATCTGACTCTACAGTGTTACCCGCTAGGCTATTCGGAAGATTCCCTGAAAATTTCATCAAAATCGGTTCAGCCGTTTTTGAGTTCATTCGGAACATACATACCTCCATACATACAAACATCCATTTTTATATATATAGATGAAGAGATTGATGTTAGTTTTTTTATCATACAGAGCTTTTGGAGCTGACTCTAATATTTTTAGGAGGCCAATTACTAAAGCAAGATTTTTTAATTTTTTGGAAAAAGGTATTTTGCTTAAAAAACAATTTGAGAGGCCACTTCCAGTACATCAATATTAAGTGTTAAACACCAAAATTCTTGGTTTTTAGAGTAGATTAAGAAAATCAATGTTCATGAAGGAATTTCGAAAAAAGTATAAAAACTGAGACGCCCTAATATATATATTTATACCTTATATACATTAAAAAGTACACCGAGCGACTCAGAATGTGATTCGATGATTTAACGATGTCCGTCATTCTGGCTAAACCTTTAAACCTTTTGCTCACAGTACTGGTCACAATTTTGAAGATGTTTCGTTAAAATTATTTTTGGCTAAAGCCTATTGAAACACGTAACAATAGGCCCATTATTTCAAATGCCCCCATACAAATGTCCCCCCAAAATAGGACTTATCGGTCATAAGTGCATGATTTATATAGATATCCGCACAAAATTTTCCATAAATAAGTTTTATATACAAATAAATCTCACCTAAGAATTTGATGTGGATCGATTCATAGTTATGCATAAACTGCTTAAAAATGTTGGTATACAAAAACAATTTAATATAAATAAATTTAAAAACAAAATGAAATCACAAGACCTAATATCATGGCGATGGATCAATAATCGGTCATAGCTCCCATACAAGGCCCACTTCCATATATCACTTTTAATAGCACAAATCTCTTAAACATTTTGGTCTATAATTGAACACAGCTCCCATATAAAGCCCATTTCAGACTTTTTAAAAAACAGAGGAGTGTATGAGATTTGTAGTTCACATTTATTAGATCTCTTTTGAGTTTTGAGCTAAAGAAAACTTCATTCGTTTTTGGCTTTGTAACCATTCAATTTTTAACACGATTTAGTACAACAAGACATTTAATATGCGATAATAAACCTCAAAAACAGAAACGTGAGACAGACAACATGTTCAAGTGAGGATTTGAACAAATTGTGTGTGATAAACGTGTTGTTTGTTTGATACCACGATTAACTGAGGAACAACCCCGTTAAATCGTGCATTTTAAGATTATAAAAAAATCCACGTAAAAAATAATTTCTATATATTTTAGAATCCCAATACCAATTTAAATTAAATTTCAGAAAACATTAGACAATCCAGATTCGACGTCTCTGTCCTAAACTAAAAAGACGCCAAAAATAAATAACAAAATCAGAGAGAATATTAAAGAAAGAGAACAAAAGCAAAAAAAAAAAAATCAAAACAATCTACAGACATATAAGTTACTTAGTAACCGATTCAACCGTCATATGAAAATTCAGACCAAAAACAAAAAACAAAAGAAGAAACCCAGTAAATGTATGAATCTCTACTTGGCCATATGAACATAGTGGTTTTGATGTGTTTTTATTCTACATGTTTTGTGTTTATAATTCAGGTCTTTACAAGAACTGACACATAAACACACACACACACTTATATACTCACACAAATACGAGGGTGATCTTAAAAGTTTCTTTAAAAGCTTAAATTTATTGCTAAAAAACCTTCATAGATTTGAAAGAATAAAAAAAATCTCAAAGATATTGAGTTTGCTATAAACTTCTTTAAGAAATACCTTTCAGCCTGCCCTCGTATGCTCTAACCTAAAGCTAAGCAGGCAAGCAAGCAAGCAATATTGTACAACAACTACACTAGCAACAAAAGAGGCTGAAGAGCAACAAACACTTAAATTGTGTGACGACATAAACCGGCTTTTAACGCTTTTATTATTTTTATTTAGTTTCCCCTCTTTCATACCTCTGTACTGGGTCGAAGTTTTTTTTCATGACGCTTTTGTTTGATATAAAATGTATCTAGATACACTAGGTGGCTAAATGTGTGCGAGTAAGTGTGGCTGACAATGTGTGAGTAAATGTATAAGTCTGTTTATTTTAAGCACTACTACACATATTGCTGTAAGAGAAAAATAAAACTTTAATAAAATATAATAATAGTAGAAGTAAAAGGCAAAATGAAGGAGAATAAAAGTAAAACAGAAGATGAAGAGGGAGATGGAGACGAAAACAAAAAGCCAACAAAAAAACGTTATATCTCTCACATAGAAGGTTCTTGAATTACTTTAATAAAACAAAGCAAATCACAACAACAAAAAATCAAAAATTTTATATACCCTACCACGTTTCTGGATATAAATTTATTACTTAGATTGAATTGAATTATTTGTGTGAAAGCAAATCTTGTTTTGTAGTTTTGAATTATTGTTTTATTAGATAGATAAACGGCAATCTGTTCGTAAATAACCGTCATTTTATTGAATTTGAAATAAAATAATATTTTTATTGGTAGTAGTAAAGTTGAATGTGTTGGGAGATAAATTTATGGTTAGAATTTTCACACTTTTTTTATAACGATATCAAATTTAACACACATGAAGTTATTAGGGAAAACAATTGGTAAGAGGAAAATAAAGTGTTATAGGATTTGCCAGTTGCAGAAACAATCGAGAGTAGTATCTGATAACTTTTCCATATTTTCCAAAAAATATTAAAAACATTGTATGTAATTTCTTTTAAACAATGTCAATCAATAATTTTCAAAGCGTAAACAATGGATTAAGGACCTGAGGAACAGGAAGAACATAAACAGCTTTCAAGTTAAAAGCTATCCAATACCAGCCATTTGATAATTTAAAAATGGTTATAAGATCTTTTGAAATATGTTCATTATTCATTCAGATATCATAGAGTGTATATCATTTCCAGGACTATTACCTATATTTGTCTAAAATGTTCCCTAGACCTTTTTCATAATCAAAGTATATGCATAATCTTTATCTATTTTCGTCAAAGAGAACTATGTATAAACTCAAAGTACTCGCTTGAATTAAATTCAATTCACCCCATACGGATATTGACTAAGGTCACCATTAAGTCAGACATCCATATTCAATCTCGAGAGTCTTATATAAAAATGATCCGGTCTAGGGTCCAATTAATTCTATTGACGAATATTACTCGCAGATATAAAATAATAATTGAAGTTCTGGGAAACTCCGTTGTTAAATATTAAGTAGAACAAACACCATCTGTACATGCAAGTAGCTCAGGAAAGAAACTCGATATAAAACGTGAACTATATCTTCGATACCGAATGAGATCAGCTTTGAAACCAGTGTATCGTGATACATACGGTCAAATACCTTTGGAATGTCCAATGAAACTACCTTGCTCTCCTTCATGCGGTGTATGTATCGGCACCACTACTCTGACAGAAATTACGAACACCGCGGAATCCATATTGTCTATCATAACGTAGATCGGTTCAAAACAAATTGACAAGGAAGAGTCCATAATTACCTCAGTTTTTTGTAACTGATAGGATGTTGACAACCTTCTAACAGCAAAGAGTGAAGTATAGAAAATATTTATTTGCGAACGAGCTACGAGGAAGACATTCTTCAAGTAAATGCGTGAATGTAATTTAGACCTGAAGATTTGTTCGCATTGAGTTAGGACATCAGCATTTCGATTACACGTATTCTGAACAATAAGATAGACATAAGGATTCCTCGGGAGCCCAGCTACTGATGATGCAATCCGGAATACAGGACATTGATGAAAAAATCTCCAGCAAAAGGTTGGCACTCTCCTTAGATTATTATACAATTAGCTCTCCACATAGACAGTTCGAACTGAATTTACCATTTTATTCTGGCATTCAGACTTAGTTCGGCCAGAATTCTTTTGACTGCATGCGTTTTGGAGAATACATTATTCATACACTAGGTTGCAAGTATTTGATTAAGAACCTTCCATAAAAAGGTTGTCTGTATTCCTAGCTACCATACTATTCTGAATACTCCTGATAGAAAACCAGAAACTGAATACTTGATGTTTCGATACATCGAGTATTCAGACCCGAATTCGGTTTAGTTTCGTGACCTGCCATTCAGACAGTTTGGACAGAACCCTTTTGACTACATGTGTTCTGAAGAATATACTAAAACACTAGATGGACACTAGATTGCTCGGTCACTGATTGAATGTAATCTCGAAGACAGATATTTGACCAAATATAATAAATGATATTTCAACTTAAATCTAGCATCAAATGTCAACAATGTAAAGTTCTACGTCACATAAAAAGCCCCATTGTCGAATTTCCAGCTACTGATGAATGATTCAAAATCAAATGATTAAACCACTTTCAGGTGAATATAGATATTGCCTTACCTGCATTGACAGATTTACTCGCTGGCCAGAAGCGATATCATTGTGTGACATCACTGCTGAATCGTCGAGAGCAAGGCCTTGTAGTTCCTGGTCATCCGGATGTGCGATCTACTGAAGCTCTTGGCCGTAGTTATACAGTTTATCCAAAGAATGATGAATGTTTTTTCTTGCGACTATTGCTGGTGAATGTTCGTGTGCCGATATCATTTGAGTCACTTCGAACTGTCAATAGTGAATGTTGCTAACATTTCATGCTGCATGTGAGGAGCTCAATTTGCTTGAAAACGATACGCATTGGGACACGACAATCGCTGAAGCAACTGTTTCTTCATCGGGTTCGTATCCATTCAGGGAATCCCCATCTTCAGATGAATGAAGATATACATACAGATACTTCCAAGCTTTATTTTTAATAGAAGACATGTGTGGCAGTTTGCTAGTCAAGTTAGGAATGCAGATCGTCGACAAAATGACGCTTTCGAAGGAGAATTGCAGCATGAACGTGAATACGACACAAATGCATTAAGCCAATTAGATCGAACGAATGTACGTTTATTGAATCCCAAACAAAGAGAAGTGTATGATACGGTGATGAACATAATTGATTGTTTTTCCTTGATGCGCCTGGTGGCACTGGCAAGACATTCCACATATCACTGATTCTGGCTACAGTTCGTGCAAGATCAGAAATTGCTGTTGAAGTTGCTTCTCCTAGAATAGCGGATACGCCACTAAAGCTTTAATTGATTCAAGAACCAACATGTAACATAGCGAAGCATTCAGCAATGGCCAAAGTTTTGGTAGGACAATGTCGCAGATCTTTCATGAATCATACTATGAAAGATCTGCGTAATGACGCAAGACTTTTTGGCGGTGTATAGATTTTTCTCTCTTTTTCTCTCTCCGGAAACACTGCCAGTATTACCTCGATCGACCTCTGACAATAAGATCAATGCTTGCCTCAAATCATCGACATTGTGGTGTTATGTGAAGATACTTCAGCTGACGATAAATATGCAAGCTACATTGCAAAACGATCCATCTGTGGAACTGTACTCCAATCATCTGCTAACTATTGGTAATGGTCGTGTTCCTGTAGACGCATCGAATGGATTGACTTTAAATACAATTCAAAATCTACCAGACCGCAACCCATCCAACAAATATTTCAAAAAAATAATCAATTGCAATGGACAATTGACCACAGATTTTCTGCAATTTGAAGGCAAAAAAACGTTTTCCGGGTCAACTAGTTTTTTTAATAAATTTCAAGAAAAAGTTGGATCATTATAAATTACAGTAAAAATATATTGAAATACACTACTAAACTATACATGAGTTGCAAATGCTATTAAAATCTTATTAAATAATCAAAGGATCTGGTCATATAACGATACTATATTACCTACAACATATTGAGAATATAGTCAAGGATCTAAATTTTATACTTAATTCAGTTTTGTGAATAAACTCTATATATACCAGACAAGAGTCTACTCCAGTTACACCTTCAATTTCCACAGAAAACCATACATTGAAAATTAATGTATATCGCCATGGATAAACGAAACTAAGAAGATATAGCAAGGAATATATTCAAGATACTGATGACTTTCAAAAGACATCCAACATTAGGAATATCAGCAGTTCATCAGTCCTCCTTCGCCCTTAGTCTACTATTGAGTCGCTGACCTGTTAATGTGAGAGTAAATTCCATTCATCTCATGAAAACTATTAAGACCAGATTCTCAATAGAAGATGACATTGTTTCACTAGACTATATATTGAAGAAAGTCTAGCAGAAGTACATACCTTAAAGTACTTGATGAAAGGAATTTTGATAAAGAGTTTTGCATTATGGAATTCAAAACATTTGAACAACAAGCTATTATATCTGATAGTAAGTTCTTTTAAAAACAAGATTTATAACTTGTTTCATTTGCGTAGAGAAATTTATAACAAATTAAAAACAAACCGCATTTCTAACGTTGCTGTAGATTTCATTAAATTCGTTCTTTTCCAACCAATTACTTTCTAAAATCCCTTTTTCCCATTTCTTTACTAATAAAACAATAAAAATAAAAACTTTACAACAAGGTAAAGTAAGTAAAAGTAAGACTTCTAATGTCCCATTATTGTTATTATTATAATGTTTAAACGCTAAGGTGGAGAAATACAAGCAACTAGAGCTTTTTCAGTCTAAAAAAAAGACTACAATGAAATTTTCTGAAAACATTATAAACTCACATACATAAGTAAAATCAAATAAAAGTAACACTGGAAGCAAGTAAAAAGCGTTAAAAATTAAGTATATTGCATAGACACTCAGCCACTATTACAAGTAGACTCAGCCACCCATACCTACATGAAAACAATACCTCAACTGTCAGTTTCATTAGATTGTTATATGCTGGCTACCATGTATTCAGTTTTTTAGGTTGGGAAGAATGTCTACAACTATAGGAAATTTTCTTTTCAGCACTCATACATTTTTGAATCAAAACCATTTAATATGTATGAGTATAAGTAGTGGCTCAAGCTCGTTTGTTTTTTTCTCAACTCTTGTTTTGTTGATTTTTCTCCATTCACAGTAAATAAATAGTAGTCGGAGTATGATGAAGTCTTCAGTGCATTATTTCTTTTCTATTGTTATTCAAAAAAAATTATATATATAAACAGATAAATAGTTATGCTATTGTTATATAACTACTTGGGGTTTGCTGATGTTGGTTGATGAAGTTTGTAATGCTTAGGTTATGTTTCTTTCATAATTCAGTTTGGCGTGTTGTCCGTCCAACCATACATTCATCCATCTATCCATCTGTTTGGTTTTAAGTTGTCATGTTAGTAACTCTTTACAAACATTTTGTTTTTGTGAATAATGGGAAAATTTTTAAATTCATGTTTTGTATTTTATGATTTTTTTCTGTTTCTTTGTTACCTACTTACTGCATGCTGTTGAAGGTTATGAGAAATTTTTATGTTAAACGCATAGAATTATGGTCGTAATAAAGAAAATGAAAATTGTATATTAAAATTAATTTAGGAATTTTATCAATTTAACGATCACAATAGAAATCTTTGTTGATGTGTTGTTGAGATTGTCAAGAATTATAGAATTATAATTTTCTTTATGATCGCTAATTCATAATCATTTCTCAGATTAATACAATACGGTTAAAGATAACACAAAAAAAATTTGGAATTAATATAGAATCAATTATTCTTAAATCAACGAAATTCCTAAACCGGGGAAAATGTGTTCCAAAAACTGAGTTTTTTTTAGAAAAGTGCATACTGCGACGTTATTTACCGTGTGATAGTAAAAAAACTTTTTAGATATTTAAGAAGCATATAGGATTATACAAATATGAATATTTTTCGAGGATCGGTGCTTTGCCTTTTTAGAATTTTTTACTCAAATCTGAAATTTTTGTTAAAAATTGGGCAAGTTTGGATAGATCTGGGGGCTGTTGCGCCCGCATAATTGAGCCAAAATTTACTTTACACGCTATTGCATTAAATTCTCTTCCCGGATCTTATATAAATTGTATATAGTCCCGAAGAAAATTTTTTTCTACAAATGAAAAAAATATATGGGCCTTTTTGGGAAAAACTTAAAAAATATGGCACTTTTTACATGTTCCAACTTTGGATCCGTTTAACTTTTTATAGGGACAACATAACTGTTAGGAAGATTTTTTTTATTTTATTAAGAATTTTATCACCAATATAGGTGATATTTTAGAAAAAAAAATTTGACCCTCCGTAGGTCCGTCACATCTTAAAAACCATAAAAAGATCGAGCAAAATTAAAAAAAATAAATTAATAAACCTAAATATCTTTTCAACTAATAGTGTAACACGTGTAAGGGTATTCTCAAGCTCTATTTATATTTTAAATTTCAGCACATTCCGATCATAAATAGATTTTTGGCGATTTAAAAAAAAAATTGAGACCAAATTTGAGGGGCAACGCACTGGCCCCCATTAGCGCTAGGAAACTGAACCACTGCAAATCAACTCGAAAATACCTCAGCTCCAACCATGAGGAATTTCGTAACAATATCTCCCCGAGATACCGAATTAGTTACAAAAAAAAAAACTTTTCTAAACCACTGTGGATTGTCACCAGTGTTGCCAGTTTAGCCTTTTTGAGGCTAAATTTAGCCTTTTTATTTACTCTTTAGCCTCGAAATTTTGGTTTTAGCTTCGTGGCTTTTTTCTAGCCTTTTTTTAATTTCAAAATAGCCTTTTTTAAATAAAAAAAGGCTAGAAAAAACCACGAAGCTAAAACCAAAATTTCGAGGATAAGGAGAAAATAAAAAGGCTAAATTTATATTTTTGAGACATTTTCATTTTATTTCATTACTGTTTTTCATTTAGCTTTTCAACATACTCAAGAATTGTGCAGTATTAGAAGAACAAATAACAATTGCCAATACCAAGTGTTTCAAAATGAAATATAGTATTTTATATCTGAAAGCTATAAATGTCTAGCAAATTCGCTTTCAAGACAAAATTGTTATTACACATTATATTCATCGTTATATAATGGACAAGAGACCCCCAAAAACCTTGAAGGCTTGTGATACTCGATGGCTGTCATTTGAAATAGCCGTTAAACGTATTGTGAATCTGTGCTTCGAGTTAAAACCAGCAATGCTTCAAAGCCAAACATTTAAGTGATTAATATACTGATTATAATTTGGTGTATTATTTTTTTAAACCAGTAAGCAATGCAGCGGATCTAATAAAGCTATTTTCTGATTTAAAATTTCTTGTCCATAGTTTGTGTTTTCAAATTGTAATACAATGCAAAGAATTTGATACATTATCGTCCCCAATTGAAAATTGTTTAATGTTTTCGCCACATTTTTCATGCAAGTTTGAAGAATGAGAGATAAAATAACGAACGGTTTAATTAGTGACGATTCTGAAAAAAATAATACGTCAAATTAAACTAATTGAGCAATTGCGACAAAGATTTTGAAATCTCTTCGCTAAATCGATTTTTTATCCGTTAATAATATACTTAAAATAGTAATTCAGAAACAATTTTCAACAAGATCGATCGAAAACTTCCTGAGTTAGATAGGATCAGAATTTGACATTTTGGTGTTTTTTCTCATCCATGTAACTTATTACCTATTGTTCTTAGCAAAATATGTCCCAAATAGTTTACATAGCTATTTCTTCAACCTTTCGGAAAAAAACTTTTCTTTTGACTTTTTTTGCAAAATCTAAAACTGTTGACATTTTTTTCAAAATGGGCCCTTTTTTATTTTTTTTTTGCTCAAGAGAAAGCTTAGGTCCATTCCTTTAAGAGGTTTTTGATCGCTTATGTATATGTGTATATTTATTATTAATGATTAATGTTATTTTTTGTTTGCTGCTAAAGTGAACCTTTATAATTTTATTTATTTTTATGAACATATTTTCTAATTTTTTATTTAAAAATATATATAAAGGGGCCCATAGACACATACTGTTCATGCTCATGCAATAAGCACATGTTGGTAAATTTAAAATTTTTGTTTATGTATGCGACACACAGACAATGCAGTATGAAAAATCAAAATAGTTTTGATTTTGAAATGAACTCGTACTGCTGACAGTTGTTCAAATGAACAATAGTATGAAATCAAAGGTCTGCCGTCAAAATGATTCCAATGTTATTAAACAGTTTCGAGAGAAATTGTCCGTTGATAGAAAACCTGGTTCAGATAGAAGAAATGGTCCACATGATGTTTCTAAAGCCAAAAAATAGAAAGCATTTTCAAAAGAGCTCGCAACATATCCGGTAGGTAAGCATCCCGGTTAGCTCTGTACTCGGACTATTTGGTACGAAAATTTAAAGCTAATGCTGGTTTAAAAACATACAAGGCTCAAAAAGTTCCTGAAAAAAACTCTGCTAAAAATTTGGAATAGTGTAAAATATAATTTTTAAATTTGACGTTTTAGTTACTGAAAAATTGAAAATAATAATTTTTTTTGTTCTCAAACGCATTTTTTAAATGATGATTGATAAGTGTGTAGTAAAATATCAATCACACACGTATACGAAGGGTTCATCGGCAGTATGTGTCAGCAGAATGTGTCTATGGGCCCCTTAAAACTAAATTCTTAATTTATAATATTTTAGCTTTTTCTTTTGGCATTTTTCTAAAGCAGTTTGGCTTCTTCTGGCCTTTTTTTGAAGTCAATATAGCTTCTTTTTTTGCCAGCTCCTGGCAACACTGATTGTCACATACAACTTCTCCGCCAGTTTTGTTTTCCTAAAGTTTAAAAATCCATATCTGGAGTTCCAAGCATTTTTTTTTAATTTTGTTTCTGGTTATGAATCGCACGATTATTTACTATTTTTTTAAAAAATATAAATTTAAAATTTTTCTAAATTGATTTTTTTTTTATTTTTTAAAGCCTAAATTTAAATTTCCCTAAATTATAAAAGTAAAAAACCTAAAAACAAAATTTATCGATTTTGAATTAAAAATTCATAATCAAATCTATTTTTACACAACGCTTAGAATAGTAGTTTTAATTTATTGTGTGAATAATGAAACTTTCAGCATTTTATGTCCAGAGTGCTTTTGATAGGTATATACAACTTCTCCGCCAGTTTTATTTTCCTAAATTTTAAAAATCCATATCTGGAGTTCCAAGCTTTTTTTTACAAATTTTGCTTTTGTTTATGAATCGCACGATTAATTACTATTTTTCGAAATTTAAAAAATTTTCTAAATTGCAGATTTTTTTTTTTTTTTTTGCCAATTTGTTAAAATCAAAATTTTTATTTCCCTAAATTATAAAAGTAAAAAAACTAAAAATAAAATTGATCGATTTTGATAAACCTGTTAAGATATTCATGATCAAATCTATTTTTATACACCGCTTAGAGTCGTATTTTTGATGATTTGTGTGAATATTTACACTTACAGCATTTTATGTCTAGAGTGTTTTTGATAGATATATACAACTTCTCCGCCAGTTTTGGTTTCCAAAACTTTAAAAATCCATATCTGAAGTTCCAGGCACTTTGTTTCAAATTTTCTTTTTGTTTATGAATCGTACGATTTATTACAATTTTTTGGAAATATATATATTTAAAATTAATATAAAATATTATTTTTTTTTTTTTTTTGAAATTTTATGAAACAAAGTAAAAAACTAAAAAAAAAAAATTTCGATTTTGATAAATTTTTTATAAAATTCATGATCAAATCTATTTTTATACACCGCTTGTGTGATTTTGATGTTTTGTGTGAATATTTATACTTTCAGCATTTTATGTCTAGAGTGTATTATATTGTTGGATACAACTTATGCGCCAGTTTTGTTTTCATTAACTTTAAAAATTTATATCTGGAGTTACTAGCATTATTTTTAAGTTTTGTTGTCGCACGATTAATTACTATTTTTCGGAAAATATAAATTTAAGTTTTTTCTAAAATTGTAGATTTTTTTTAAATTTAATAATATAAATATTTCTATTTCCCTAAATTAAAACCAAATCCAAAAATCAGTAGCGCTTATGTAATTCTGTGTTTTTAGGTAGATTATAATCATATAAAATCTGACTAGACCATTACAGGAAACCTGAACCAAATGCAACTGCTTGGTTTGAAGTGTTTGAAGTGAGCCAGACACGAAACCGTAATATTTGTTCATCACAAATGTTGCAATAACTGTTAAAAAGTATTTAAAATGAAGTGGTTGGGAAAATTTGCATCACCCGCTTTATAGTCCAAACCGTGTTCCGTCCGTCCACTATTTCTTTAGAATGATGCAGAATGCTCTCTCTGGAATATGCTTCACTTTGGAACAGGGTAGTCTATATTGGCTTGATTTATTCTTGGCCTAAAACGATGAGCAGTTCTTTTTGCTTGGAATCCATATGTTGCCAGAAAAATGGGTAACGCCCCGTAATAAATTCCATTATTATGCTATAATCGACACGTATTTTCTAAATCATTTAGAAATTGATCTCTGCTATGTTTTCGGCACCCTCTATGCCCTATATTGAACTTTAAAACATCTTACTCTTAAAATTTTCATTTAAATTTCTTTCAAAGAACTTAAATGAATTATTACTATATATTCATAGCATGTGTAGGTTATCATAAGGTTGATCTTGCCTACTTTAAAACCTTTTTCTTATTAAACTACAAAGTATCTCAGAAGGTGATTCTGAGTCGATCGGTATACTTTAACAAACATCTGCACAAATCCAATATACCCTCCCCACTATGGTGGTGTAGGGTATAAAAATCGTCAGTATAAGGGCCTGATACAACTTCGGTTTGTGAACTGCAATGTAAGGTAAGGAATCACCGCTATGACATTTCCCTGATAGAAGTTTTATAAATAATTATAAACGTTTCGAGAAGAGTGAAAGTCAAGAGATGATATTAAGTTCAGACGCACAGAATGAAGGGACTTTATTTGCGTCTGTGCTTTAATTTATGTCTGTTTAAAATGTTATTATAGAGATAATCGCAATTCAGCTATGATTATATCTATTAATAAACTTCATTATTTGAAAATATATCTGTTATAAAGTTTATTATTGAGTCGTGTAAAATAAAAAACTATGCTTAAAACAAATGGGTTAATGTGTTTTTTTAAAACACAATAATTCTTTTTATATGTTATTACCATAGAATATACTTGCTCACTTATGGTCATGTAAAAGCAGTTGTCTGCTTTAAGTGCTATATTTCAAATTGAATATTTAACTTTCAAGTTCTATTCCTAAAGTAGGCCAATTAATGAAACAGCAGGTAGCTACCACAGACGAAAGTTGTTTTAGTTTACAGAAACCATTTCTACATTAATTATTAGTGTGAAATTGGAAAGTCAATTAAAGCCAATAATGAGTTTTTCCTCTTGAAGACATATAGAAAAAAAACTACTTTTTCAAATTGTATGTGTTTTTTATACAGAATAACTTAACAATACTCAAGAACTCAACTTGAAATCATTGTGTATTTAAGATGAGTACAGCAAAATAAAAAATAAAAACGAAATGCCATAAATTTATATAAGAAAACACCACCTCTATCGTGTTGAATATGCAACGAACTCTTAAATCTAAGTTTTTGTACAAAAAAATCTTCTATTTTTATAACTTTTATTTAAGGTTGTTGCATGTGTGTGCACTGTAAGCAGTGCAGCATGCATGACCTTTTCCGAAATGCAAGTCAATAAATTGTATGTTTAGTTTTCATCTACTATTTTCAAACACAAGTAAAAAGATACATTTATTTTTGGTCAAAACGTAACGCTCAAAGTAAATAAATAAGAAAAATAAAATGAGCAAACAAAAAACCAAAAGATACATCAAAAAAATACTCATACATTACAATGTTGCATCTTTAAAGTTTCCCTTGGATTAAGCAAAGCTACATACATAATATAACTGACATATAGAATAAACAGAGAATTATCAAGTCAAGAAAAGAAGAAAAAGTGAATCTAACCACAACATTACCGGTACAGTCACTTTTGAATCTATGAAAATGTTTAAATTATATACACACACACACTCGCTTACCCATAAACAACAAACAATGACCAAGTTAATTTTTTAACTTAAATAAACATTTCAATGTTGAGATACTTATGTTGCTGTTAACTAAAAATGATCGTGAATTTAAAGAGCTTTAAAAAAAAGAGAGTTTGTTTATCTTACTACAAATAAAGAGAATTTTAGATAAATATTCTTTAGCAACATTTATCTTATTGACATGTTTCAGTTTATTTATTAAGATACATTAAATGTTTAGCAACATTCGTATAAGCCTCTTATAATTATTGCTTTAAAACCATTCGAATTTTAATTAAAGAGGTCATAGTTTGCTGTTTTTAAACTCATCCCTTTTAATATCTTTACGCTTTTACATATATCTTCTCTGCGGCCATAAATTTTAATTTATAAACTTTGCCTGTTTATACTCGTTCTATGCTTACATTCGCATTCAGATACATACGTTCATTCATTCATATATTTATGTTTGGCTGTATTTCATATTCTGTATTTTGTTACATTGTTTAGAGAGTGATAAACATTACAGAGATTTCATTTTTGTAACGCTGTGATTTTAAATGTGATGCCCTACAGTGTAGGATTATGGGATATGTTCTTGTTAGATTGGCATTTTTTTTTAATATCCATAATATTGCTCGGAAAATATTCAAACAATAGAGTGCGTTATACCAAAAGAGTCGAATAACTGAAAAAGGTAGTGAAAAGTCGAAAGTCCGACATTTTTAAACTTTATTGTAAGAAATAACAAAATTGATGTTTTTCATCAATAAATCTGGTAAACATATATATTTTGCATTCAAAATGGAAAAAATCTAGGCCTTTCATAAAAAAAGTCGAAGGGTAGAAAAGTCCACTATTAAAAAACCAAAAAATGTTTTTTGAGCAAAATCATCCGAAGTGATAAAGCACATCATAGACGGTGGAAAATGATTCCCTCTTTTACTTTACCTTGCAACTGCTAAATAGAGAAGTCACTAAATCCTACTTGTAGCCGTTAAATAAATTTGTAGGTCATTAAGACTGAACCCGGATAACTCACCAAGGTTAGTTAGCATTTAGTTGCCCAAGAATCTGTGTCTCTTTACAGTTAGGGCCGGGCATTCGCAGGTGGAAACCCATTTTCCTTCACCTTGTAACTGCGACAGTGTTCATTGAAAGCAAGTTCGAGTCGAATTATGTTTTAACCAACCAAGTTCGTCAGAGAACACACCAGATCCAACTCCACTACTCATTTTATAGCCGCCTTTATATATTCTGGTATCATAGTCGTCATAGTTACCCCTGTACTACACACTCCTGGAGGGAACTAAAACTTTAAACATGGCATCAAAGTCCATATGTGGAGTAATATAGTTAGACGGTTGATTTAAGATCGGAGGCAATATGCCCAGAATACAAAAATGGTGAAAATCATGCAGTCACAGTTCGAAAAACTAAAGCATTTTTGGGTCGTCGTGAAGCAACTTTTCGGACCGCAATACAGAAATTGGTAGAAAAATTCTAGCTGTTGGGACAAGTTAGTGATGTGAAGAATAAAACCCGTGCACGCCGCTCAAGAACAACTGAGAATATTGCTGCTGTAGCCCAAAGTGTTGAAGAAAACCCAGGTTTGTCCATTCCTCGT
Source organism: Calliphora vomitoria (assembly GCA_942486065.2). NCBI lineage: Eukaryota > Metazoa > Arthropoda > Insecta > Diptera > Calliphoridae > Calliphora > Calliphora vomitoria. Next base: position 105,728,352 of record OW818030.2, on the reverse strand, counting down.
CGTTCTTCGGAATTGCGCATTCCACAAACGTATTTTATGGTCGGAGTTGGATGATATTCATCTGGACAACGTTTACTTTCAACAAGACGGCGCTATGTGCCACACAAGCAACGAAACCATTGCTCTTTAACGGGAAAGTTTCCGGACCGTGTTATCTCTCGAAGAGGTGATCACAAGTGATTTAACACCTTGCCACTTCTTCCTTTGGGGCCACGTGAATGATAAGGTCTACGCCAATAGCCCAGCGTCGATTCAAGCCTCAAAGATAGAATTCTTGAGGCTATCGAGGACATAGGGCAGCCACTTTGCGATTTGGTTATGGAAAATTTCGTGAAAAGGATATGGTCCTGTAAGCGTGGTCGTGGTGGCCATTTGGCTGATATTGTTTTTCATTATTACATACCTTCCTCCTTATTATGAAATAAACATCCGATTATTTATCTCAAAAAAAGTATTTTTTTCTTTAAATACAAAAATAACACCTCGTGTTGGAAAACCCTATGTAATATCTTCTAGAACATTCCGAGATTATAAGTCGTCGTTTTTTAATATTGTGTAGCAACTTGACTGGGCATGGAATGAGATGTATGCTGCATATTCAATAATTCAATGATCACTATCTGAGTTGTCAGATTTTCTTTTCTACTTCGTTACCAAATTTTTTATCAGAAACTAAACATTTTTATATTTAAATATGTTTAAATTTATTTTACAAACGGTTGAAAATCAGCATGTCTTGCCTTAAGCATAAAGAAATTGTCAAACTTTTGAGTTTAATTTTATGTTTGCATATTTTATTAGATCATAATTAGGATCTTCGAATGATTAACAAATTTATTTAAATACCATTTACTGTTGCCTCTTGGGAAAATTTTGAGTAAGTTTTGGTCTTTGGTTCTCATCTTGCATTTCTTCTCTAAACATGATCACAAAACTACAAGAGAGCTTTTAGAACGGGAGTCTTTTTAGAACGTTCTTCCCATCTAATCTACAGGAAGCTAATACTCAATATGGCTTTTCTGTTTCAATATAAAATCTCCATTACAGCTTCCAGTCCAGTACTAAATCAAATCTTCCTTGATATGTATATTGTCCCGTTCTGAAAACACTGTGATCGTGATATTAAATTTTGTCCATGTTTACGTTTAGCCTTCTCGTGTAAGAGGAATAGTCTAGTGTTATAAACTACATTGAAATTTACATAACAATTATTAGCTTGGTAACCCATTACTTTTGTCTATACCCTAATTCGGAAGCTAAACGTCTTTTTATAGCGCCTAATAAAATCGGTCAGATTCTTTATGCAAATAAATTGTACGTATCTGTTTCATTTTTGCACTTTAAACGCTAACAGCGTAAAATTTAATCTATTTTACTTTCTAGCCATATTTAGTATAAAATACGTTCGCATTGGGATACATTAATACAAATGTAGTCATGTGCTTGCGTATGTGTATTTTGACATACGTATATAGAGTATAAAATATATTTCACACTTGCACAACCGTCAAGTAGTTGCACAGACACTAACAACATACATAACACAGGCACATTCACTTACAACAAAGTGTTGCCGCAGGTTGGTTTCAGGATATATTTGTATACTAAAAGATACATATGCACACACAGATGTGTGTACAAGTAGAGAAGGCAAATTTAAGCTATATGACTTAAAAAATTATTTAAAAGCTTTAGTATTGCTAGACCACTTGTAGTTTATACGACCATATATACATGTATGTATGTTTGCATCTGTATGCACATGTATCTCAACATGCTCATCTATCTACTCGTATGTTGGCCATAGAATTTTTCTCACATCACCCACTTCCATCACCCCCTATGTCGTTGCAAATGCAACATTATGAACATCATATTAATGCTACAAAATTATGGCAAGTCCAACAAACTCATTACATTCTTTGAGGGTGTGGTGAAATGTGGTGTTAGTTGGATATTTGAACGTATGTAAAAAACTTCTTGAGTTCAAATGAGATTTAATCATCAATTAATTGTTGGGTTTCCTTGGAATCATCTTACATACTGTTGAATACAACATCCCAAAGTTATGGTTATAATTGCTTTATCTATGGAATATTATTTTTCAGTGTTTTAATTGAATGAAGTGAAATTACCTGGATATAATAACAATTATGTTCTCTGACACCTATTAAAGAATTCTGCAAAAACTCTATATGGTGCAGTCAACTAGTTATAGATGGCTCACTTCTATCCATAATTTGCTCCTTATTATACCCGAAAAGATCCTACAATGAGACCTGCATATGATGCTTCCAAAAGCAGAGATATTGGGTACTTACTTATTGAAACCTAGAGACCTTAAAACACGATTTTACACGTCCGAAAAATGGATCGTACATGAAGCACAGCCAACTAAGGTAATTCTCTCCATTTGGTGTGAGCTGAAATATAGACAGATCATCACATAGAAACTGTACCGAATGCAGCTCATACGTTCGAAGCGAGCATTTGTGAAAAACCCCCTGAATATGCTGCCAAACATGGAACCGTAATATTCCATCGGTCACATTATGCAGTACCTGTAAAGAGCTATTTAGAATGAGGTTGTTGGAAAATTTTGCTTCACCCACCTTATAGTCCAGACCTTGCCCGTCCGAATACTATTTGCTTCGATCGATGCTGAAACCTCTCTCTGGGATATGCTTCACTTTGAAACAAAGTATCTGTAATTGACATGAATCGTTCTTGACCTCAAAATATGAGCAGTTTTTTAGGCTCGGAAAACATGTTGCCAGAAAGATGGAAAACTTCATAGCTAACAATTGAATAATCACCAAATTTTATAAAACAAAGCGTTCAGAAACGTATGCAATTTGTATGAAGAATACTGGGAAAAAAGTTTGAACCTTGACTTTTTTCCATACAAAATTTGTTTAGCGTTTGTCGTTGCGTTTTAAAAAATGAGGCCCTAGATTTATATAGAACAAACGTTTTAAAAAAGATAGAATTTGAAGAAATCCCGCATAAGTCATACACCCCAGGTATTGGTGTATGTGCATATAATTGTGAGCATAAGGTAGCATCTTCTCCTGAAATATATTTTTATACACTTGTATGTCCATAATACCGTCAACTTAAGCAAATGTCCTAGAAAAGCAACCACACACCATAACATGACCGCTTCAATGCGTAACCGCCGAGTTCAGAGCAAATTGTTTGCATATGAGGTTAATAAAGCCCCCGATGTCTTGTATTTTTGGCAATTGATGCCCTCGTTTGGGTGTTTAGGTTCAACGACAGCTTGGAATCCACAATTATTTCCAGATACTTTTCACTGTCCGAGTTCCAACAAATAAAGGCGACTTAGTGTGAACGTTGGTATCTCCACACAACGATCCTTTCGTTTTTCTTAGGATACAAACCAGTGTGGGGCTCCAGACTAAAATTAAGTCAAAGATATATGACTCTAGCTGGATTAAGCTCGAATTAGCTGTTCGTTACAATAATAAATAGCATAAATTGAGTTTAAATGTTGTACAATTTATTAAATAGCTGTAATTATTTCACACTATCAGCACCACACTCTTTATATTACAAGTCTATAGTACGTAAATATTTTATCAACATATACATATAAGAACCAGTCGTCAACCAAGCAGCCAGGCTGGCAGCCTACCAAACAACAGCAACAAAATATCAGCAGCCAAAGAATCTAATATTAAAACTTTGCATATATGTATGTATTCTTGTATCCTTTTAGCCATCATCTGGTTTGCCTTGCAACATCTCACTTTGCCCGTCCGTAAGTTTGTCCTATCATCTATGCAGCCATCCACCCGTTTGTTCATCCGTTCGTTCATTGTGCTGGCTGTATGTATGTATGTCTGTCTGTCCGCCTTTTCCCGCCATGTGGCTGTTTCCAATTGAAGTCTTAAGTTTTTGTTATTCCAACATTTGCATTATGTTTATGGTTTTATGTAAACACATGCAAATTCATTCATTTGTTCTATTTGCCTCGACTCTGTGCTCTGCTCTGATCTGCTCTATTCACAGAACGAACATTCTCTGTAGCTGTCTGTTTGACTGTCTTTCTATCACACCAACTACCAACTAAGTAAGTACATATGCATAATACGAGTGAGTGAGTGAATGTATGCTGGAGTTTCTATTGCTGTTGTGCTGCTCCCAGCCTGTTCTGTTGGATGACTTGTCTGCCTCATCGTATGCAGAGTTGCATACAAACATAGAATTACATTTAACACAACTACATACTACATAGATTTGTATGTTTTGGAAATTGTTGTCAAATGGCATCTTTTTCTTTCTGAATCCAATTTTTTTTTTTTTTTTTGTACTGTTTTGATTTTGTATGGTTACATTTATTTTTGATTTTATTTCCGTGTTTGTTTTCTGTGTGTTTTTCCTAAATCTGACATCTAGAAATGTGATTTTGTGGTTGGATTTAAGATTTATTTTTTTAGTTGTTTTTGTTGTTGGCTTTTTCCTTCCTCTGTCTCTGTCTCTTTGCGTTTTATTTTGACATTTGGTGTAATCGTTTTAAGCTGAAAATGTTTGTATATGAATGTAATTGTAATTGTTAAATTAAACTCAACTTTAAATATTATAATGAATATAAATATGTGCATAATCGTATTAACTGCAGTTTAAGGTTTAAGTAAATAGTTAGCATTTTTTGCTGGTTGGCTCTTCCTGTGTGCCATGATACTGAAAATCTTATGAGTTTTTAGTTAAGCATATTAGGATTATATGCATTTTGTTTGGAAATATCTAAGATGAAAATTGCTTAATTTTATGGGAGGCTTTTAGTATTAAGTTATGTGTAGCGAAATTGTAAATTAGTTTAGTTCTAGTTATAATTTAATCTTCAACACTTTATACTTGGAAAATAACGAATATTTCAGAAGATCAGTTAGTGTGATTATATTTTGCTTTAATTCGTTGTCTTTGGAAACTTTTAATGATTTGCATTTATAAGGTGGTTAGACTTGTGATGTTTATATTAATAATTAGTTCATATTTCAAACTAGTTACCTCTCTTTAAATTATGTGGGATTTACAACATGGCGTATCTTTTAAACGCGGATTTTGATTTTAATAACTAATATGTATTTTTGAAGGTTGCATATCGGTCATTTATTTAAAATTATAGTCAAATTTTTATGCCAACAAAGCATCATCTGCTTTCACCAAAGATTATGAATGTGTTCCATCGGTTTCAACGTGCGAGAGATGGTTTGTGCGGTTCAGAAGTGGTTAGGTTAGGTACCAAAACCAAATATTCGTTCCCTTGTGGTACCTGAAGAGAAAATGAAAACAGAGAGAAGAGAGATATAGAAGTAGAAGAAATGGGAAGTCTATAGATTTAATAAGGAGTGAAATTTGCAAAAGAAGAGTATTGATAGAAATGGGAGAAGTAAGAGGAGAAGATGTTAAGAATCAAGTAACCCAGACCATCATGGAACAGTTGCCGGATCATGATCATGAGGTGCAGTTTGCAAGTTCGGTCTTATCAACCACCTGCTTGTACTAATAAAGGCTTCTACGCACCTTAGTTCCTTCACAGATAACCCGGAGAGCGTACTAAAGGATCGCTCTCCCAAAAGTCTGGCACATAGACGGCCCAGTGCGGGACAAAAGAGGTTTAGGATGGTTTCTTCCTCTTCCTAATTCTGACAACTTCTGCAGAAGTCGTGATAAGGTAACCCAAGTCTTGCAGCATGGGAAACGAAAGTGCAATGTCCGGTGATCATCGCCACCATATTGCTAAGTCGCAATCGTTGTAGTCGAAGTAGATATGACATGCGTTTACAGTCCAACGCAGGTCATATCATCCTCGTAATAGCACAGGTGGATTCATTACCTCTCCTCGTTTGGGCAAGTTCGTAATATGCGTCATGTATTCATTTATTGCAGGTTGACTGCAGAACTCCACAAAGGAAGTCTATTTCGTCTTCCGACATCAAGGCTCCAAATCCCCCCAAGAAATCGGCAATACATCGCCTTCATTGTCCCTGTGTCCACCTACCCATGTGAGTACAACTGTCGAATGTATCCCCATCTCATTTTTTTTTTGTTTAAACATACACAAACTGCGAAGAAGCTTGTCTGTAGATACACCCAGAGTCTCCGTCGGGAAACGAACCCGCAACCCTCAAATTGATAGCCCAGCACACTATCGTCTAGTCTATCAGGGCACCCAAAAAAGAATGCCCGGGATTCCTGGATCATATTCGTTGTTTTATAAACAGCTATCAGGGATATAATTGCGGCTTTACTGTCAGTATATATATATGGATAACCCCACCAGATTTACTGTAATATCTGAGCCAGTTGACCGCTCTTTCAATGGCCGATACCTCGGCCTTCAGAAGTGGTTATTTTGACATGGAAGACAAAGATCCCCAGGACAGCCAAAAAAGTTTAAGGACAAAGAATTGGAGCCATTACTCCATGAAGATTGTTGTCAAACTCAAAAAGAGCTAGAAAAATAATTGGAAGCTACTCAAGCAGCTATTTCAAAACGTTTACGAGCAAATATTATTTTAAAGTTTTATTAAAAGGTCAAATAAAATACGTTGTCAAAATTTAAATTTTATTTTAATATTTTCAGAAATATTTAATAGTTTTTCAACATTAATGCAAAATATTAATTTTGCAATTAATTGCATAATCCTGCAAACAACTTATTTTATTAAACTAAAAAATTGTTATCAATTACGAGCTCAACTTCCGTAGATTTTAAAATCATGAACAGTTTTGAAATTATTCAATTAAATTCCACGTTCCTGAGATACAACGGATTTTAAAGAAAACCTAAAAGTAGAAATATCTCGAAAACTAACCGAATGATTTCAAAATTAATCTTTGTGTTCAGCGTGCCGAAATTTATTTAAAATTGTGTTTGGCTTTTGTTTTCGAGTACTGTGCTATTTATCTCTTACAGTTAGCGAGAAATACGCATCTTCCTCGCTTTTTCATAATATCTGACTCAATTTATAACCCATTTCATTCAAACTTGTCCTATTAGTTAGAAAATTTTGAATTTTCGTATTCTTTAGCCATAAAACTGCTGTTATCGTTTGTTACGAGGGTTGGTCAAAAAGGCCGTGTATTTTTGAATGAACCACGTTTTTGGATAAAAAATTATTTTATTTGTTGTCCAACGTTTTCCCAATTTTTTTATTCCTTCCAAAAAATAAGATTTGTCGAGGTCATCCAATAAGGTGTTTATTGTGAAATTAAATCATCTTTAGAATCAACTTTGGATTCAAATCTCTTTCCGGCGACACATTTCTTCAGGTCTGAAAGCAAGAAATAGTCACTCCCGGCCATATCCGGAGAATAGTAAGGAACAGGGAACATTTCATAGCAAAATTCATGAATTATTGCCATGGAAACTGCACATGTGTGAACCCTATTATACACCCGATTGTGAGCAAAGGCGGTGATCATTTAAAATGCTACATGTAAAATGCTTATTTCTTTTGTCCTTAAGTGGACGTCCAGAAGGTTCGGCATCTTCCGTGCTTGTACGGCCAGAACAAAATTCAGCTAACCACTTTTTTATCATTGAAATATATGGTGCAGTGTTTCCATAGTATTTATCAAGCTTAACCTTATTGAGTAATATGTTTTTACCGTAAAAAATAATGCTTACTGAGCAATTAAGTTTTTTCCAATTTTTCCTGCTGTTAATAGCTGTCAAACATAAATTAAATGACGCAGCTAGTTCAAATTTTGACAGGAGTCAGCAGATAGCTGCTTGTTGACAGGAGCAATGTTGCCCTTTTAAATAACAGCCGGGAAATTCAAAAAGTAGCGGACTTATATTGTACTAGCTTGACCCGGTGCGCTTCGCTACCCCTGTCGATGTAAAAATCGGTTCAGCCGTTTAGTAATTATTGTTTAAAAACTAAAGGTACCAATTTTACCCGTTTTCCCCTTTTTTATCCCTTTCTGGTCCAAGTATTGAAAAAATGTATAGCCTATTGACGCTTCCAAGTAAGGATCTATCAACGTTCTAAATTTCAATAAAAACGGTTCAGCCGTTTAGGCGTGATGCTCAAACAAACAAATAAACAAACAAATTTACAAAGACATTTATATATTTATATAGATTAAATATTATGGCCCATAATCATAGTCAAAACTAAAGTATATTTTAAGAGAAATAAAGTCGTCTTTACTTAAGAGTGGACTTTAGGTCTACCATAGACAAGCTAAAGTATACTATAAGGAGAAAACTGGAACAACCTCTATTTTTGGCCTATTTTTTATCTATATCAAAGTCCATTGCAACGACGTATATAAGGCTATAGTAAATTGGACGTACAATGGGTATAAATATTTTCCAACCCGAATTTTTTTTTCACCAAAAAAAAAATTTTTTTTTTACATTTTTTTCACTAATAAATTTAAAAAAAAAAAAAATTTTGTTTACCTAAAATTATTAAAATATTTAATTTAAAAGTATATAAGATTCGACACAGCCGAATATAGCTCTCTTACTAGTTTTAACTAAAATAGAATAAAGTGGCTTTCTGTTGATAGTTGAATTAAGGGTAAGTTTAAGTAATTTGAATATAAACATCGTATATATTATCTGTTGCTTTAAAATAGTTTTTAAATGGTACTTCAATAACTGATAATACATTTTTTGAAAAACGATACTCTAACGTTAGCGAACGAGAAACACTTTATAAATCAAAATGAAATATTTTTTGTGCAGTTACATTTTGTTTGTTAAAAGCACTAAATTTTCAGCCATTTCATTACAACGATCGTAGAGTACTGATAGATAAGAAACAAGATACCAGAACTTGACAATGGAACATGAACCTAATCAAATGAAACATTTACCGTTAATTAGTTTAGTTAGTTTTCTTCTGTTAGCGTTCCAATTCTAGTTTCAATGTTCTATATAATTTTGGTCGTATTTCTTAAGTAATGAAAGTATTGAAGTGCTCATTTTCTTTATTAGTTTTAAATACATCGTTGCCTTAATATAGAAAGGTCCTAGTAATAAAATAAAATGCCACAACATTAAAAATCTGTTAAAAAAAAATCGCAACTACAAGACTTTAAGTTTTATTAAGTTGATTCCTTCTCCTGTAAAGTAAGAAAAATGCTAGTTAGGGCCTTTGTATATTAAGGTAGCGATATGTAGATTATATTTCTATAGTATAGATTTGACTTTAGCATACTTTTTTCAATATTACTATTATATATATGTACATATATATATATGATTTTTATTTTGTGTATATTTGCAGTTTAAACTTCTTTTTTTATCAAATATGTTTTTATTAAATTATTCCATATGAATAAACCCAATCAACAGGTATCCAATGTAAATTTTTAACTAGAATATGAATATTTAACTTTCATTGTAACATCAAGGGTCATTTCATACTTTATGCAAACTTTTATCATAAACTATGGTCTTAGGAATAGTTTTTACGACTTTAAGACCAGTTGCTAAATTAAAAATTACAAAATAATTTAAGAAAGTCTGCATATTTAAGTTTAATATAAGTAAATAAGCAGCTTTTACTTAGTTTTCTGTTTATTTGTTTGCTTAAAGATTAATGACACACATTTGTGTGTGAGTAGATATATTACTCGAAAGACAAAGAAGGGGTCGTCGCATTAGCAAACATCAACTGACCCAAAAACGAAAAAATAAACACCAACTATAATTCCTGATTTAAACGCAACAAAGTATGCTAGTTGCTACTTTGAGATAAGTTTTTATAGATTTGTTTTGGACAAAAATAAAAACTTATGTATGTATTATTTATGTGATGAGTACATGTTAAATTAAAATTATTAGAAAAGTTTTAAAAAATATATAAAACTAGGAAAACATATATGTATGTCCAATTTACAAACGGTGTCGTTGCGTAACGATACAACTTTGTATGTCATACAAATTTTTCAAACTAATTTTTCGAAACAAAAAAAAAACATTAATACAAATTTAGGATATACGACGCTACGACACTGATTGTGAATTGTAGAATAATATTAAGAGAAGTAGAATTGTTTGAGAATTTATTTGTATACACTACGAAACAAGTATCAATTGTTTTTATTACGAAAAATAAATATTTGGTCAATTCACAAGGTCTCTTATCATGTCATATTGTCATAATGTTCTAGTAAGTGAACAATGGTTTTTATTGCTTTTCAAGCAAAAAATGTCCTAAAATAATACTACTTTCTATGCTATGTTCATTGTGTTATCGTAACGAACCAGCAGAGTCCAACGCCGAATGCCTAAGAGTCGGTTAATCCGAGCCGCCGAGTCGTGATATATAACGACATTATGACAATATGACATGATAAGAGACTTTGTGAATTGACCAAATATAGTACAAATTTAAGGAACAACAAATTAGATTAGCTCGATTAGACATCTTAACAAAATAATCGTTTCAAATGTCTCTACTGAATCAAAAAATTACATTTTTTACCCAGCTATAGTCATCCAGCATATAACCATAGATAACTCTGTCGGAGTTTCTGAAGCAACTATTCACTAAAAAATTGTATGTTTATGATGTTTTTTTTTAATAATCCAATTTTTAATCAAATTTCCGATGCATTTGTGAAAAAGAATCATAGAATTTCTATAAAAACTTAATTACATCCCAAAAATTGTGATATTATGGACTTTACGAATAGACAATATTCAATAAAAGGTTTGTTCGTTAACACATCGCAATGCCATTTTTTACGTATTGGGTGTATGAATTAAAAATGCGGGAATTTTTATTTTAAAACATTTGTACAATATAAATTTACTCAAAGTATTGGCCATTATTAGCTATGACCTTTCCCATCTTTCTAGCAACATATGGATTCCGAGCCAAAAGAACTGCTCATCTTTTGAGGCCAAGAACGAATCAATAAAATATCGGATACTCTGTTCTAAAGTGAAACGTATCGCAGAGACAGCGTGCTGCATCGATCGAAACAAATAGTAGTTGGACGGGGCACGGCCTGAACTATAAAGAGGTTGAGGCAAAACTTCTCATCCACTTCATTCTAAATACTTTTGTAAAAGGTATTGAAACACTTGGTCAAGCGTTATCATGATGGAATATTATTGTTTCTTGTAATGGATATCATAATCTGAGAACAACATATTATGATAAAATTATTCATCATAAAAATGGTTGTCACAAACATATACTTGTTTACAACCATACATATGATTGGTACAATCATGTGAATCATAAATTAACCATATTATTGTTACCACAATCATATAAATAGTTACTGTGACTACAACATTGTTAAATATTTTGAAATGTTTACAGTAAACATGCACAAATGTTGAAATGGTTACAGTAAACATGCACAACTATATTTTTTTTCTGCGTGTGGATATTTGGCTATGGTGTCTATCCGGCTGGTTGGTCGAGATTCACATACGATAACTTACGCTTCGGGTTATTGTAATGGATCCAGTTTTCATTGCAAGTGATGATTCGGTGCAAAAATTATTTTCTATTACAGCATTTAAGATACATGCTTTTGGATTAATACTGCTGCTCGCAAAAGTTTCGAAGTGGCTGCTTGAGTAGCTCCCAATGACTTTTCAAGCTCTTGTTGAGTTCTACAACAATCTTCATGCCACCAATTCTTGGTCTTCCAACTTTTTTTGGCTGGACTTGGCGATATTTGTCTTCAGTGTTAAAATCACCACTTCTGAACCGAACAAACCATCTCTCGCACTTTGAAAGCGATGAACACATTCACCACAAGCTTTGATGAGCAATGGCTGATGAGCAATCTTTGTGCTTCAGCGACAATTTTTCAAATTAAAGCAGTAAAGCCTTACTTCTTGGTTGGTAAAAAATTCGATATTTTCGATGCCAAAAAAAACATTGTTGTGACATATAAGTTATTAAAAACAAAAAAACCGCGTTAAAAAGGCACGCATTTTTAAGTAATACCCCCAATATCTACAATAGAAAATGTAAGGACAGAAATAAATATACGATTTCGGTAAAAAAGATCCCGCGATTATCAAAAAACAAAGAAACAATCTCAATTTTCGTTTTTTTTTTTTAATTTTGCTTAGAATAATATGAGTGAAAAACCAGTTGGACATTTTTGTGATTTTAGAACACTTAGCCTAAATTCAAAACTTCTTTTAAAAAAAAAATAGGTTAAATTCTGCATGGCCCAGAGAAACGTTTCTATTTTCTATACACGTTCCTGTTCAAAAACATATAAAAGCATTATAAGATCCTTAAGAAACTTATTTTTTAGTAAGCAGAGAGTAATACCAGATTTTCGGGCAAAAAAATTCAAAATTGTTTCAATTTTCAAATTCAAAATCAATTATTTTTGGATTTCTGTTTATTGTTTAACTAACACAGAACAGTCTACTGAAATCTGTTCGGTATTATGCATAAAATACAATGTAATCTGAAAGTTTTGAAATTTTAATTTTCAAATTAGTATAGCTCAATAACATTAAGAGATAAATATCACGTGCAATATTTTTTATATTTCTTATCGATGCTTCTGACTGAGGTGGTTTTGGGGTCGTTTGTACAAAAATAAACTTAAATACTCTTCTGATATGCCTCTTTTAAATTTAAGTCGGTTCAGCCAGTTACAAATGGCACATTTATTTCCAAAATATTTAGATTTTGCTCTATTGTACGAATAAGAAAATTGTAATACAGACTTCCGCTGACACCATCCCCAAAACTTTCCATTCAGCTGCGAATGAAAGTTCCATTATTAAATTTATGTACCAAAACTGTTAAAAAATCTACGTCAATTATAAAAATTTAAATCACAAAACTTTTTCTTTATTGCCCCTATATAAATAGTATTCAACAATATTTGTTCTCCATACTCTATTAATCAAAAGGAAACAATGCTAATTATATTTCTATAGAAACAGTAGTTTCCAAGATGGCTTTTTTGAAAAATTTTGTTTGTTGTTGTTGTTGTGTAAAATAATATGAAAATAAAAGTTTGAATATTACTTTCCTATACTAAAATAAAAATCACAAAAAAAATTTAATACTCGTGTATGAAACAAAACATTTCGAAAACGAAAACAAAACCCAAGGGACTAACAACTTTTAATTATGGGAAAACGACTACCAAATAAAAACAAAAAAAAACAAAACCTCAGTACAAAATATAACATGAAAACAACTCGAAGTTATAGAATGCCAAGGAAGAGTAAAAGGATACAAAGATTAAAGAAGCAATTATGTAAAATGATTGGAAAAAAGAAACAAACAAATGAACAAAAATATAAAACACCAACAAAATAATGTTACTTTTGACTGCACTCCAAGCTGTATAAAAATTTCTCTTCTCTACACACATAAGGATAAAGGCTATTTTCATGTTGATTGTAATGGAGAGATTAATAGCTTTATAGTTTCTGAATTTGATAGATACTTACATATATATAGTTCATAAATATTCCGGCTCTATTCACCTGTTTTATGTTGTGAGATTGAAAAGGATGAATTTCATCCTTTACAAATATATTAGCTAGAAACTGGCATGTATTAGAGAATTATGAATGTACAGCAAATGTTAAGGAGAAAAATCAAACTTTAAAGTTTAGCTGATTGAAAGTCAATGCATAGGGACAATATGCAATATTGGAAGGGATTCTTTAGGTTATGGCATGCTACAACATCTTTATGACATTTAGACACTTTGTATAAAAAAATAGCTGTGGTTATAGTACTTGATAATAAACTACATACCAAATTGTAAGCAATAATTAAACCATGATACAAAGTGAAAAAATCACTAGAAAGAACTCTCAAAATGAAAATAAAGGGCACGTTTTATGGAGAATAGCTTCAGACTGCAATATAAGTCAAATGGCTACTTTTTCTGTGCAAAATTAATGCATAATTTTAAAGGAAATTAAAATAAAATAAATAAGCATGCAATCTGTCTGTTTGAAAGCAGAACGTTTAAAATTTTGTGCAGTTCTGAGGAAACTGGCATGATAAACAAATTAATATAATTTTAAAACGGGAAATTAATGTCATTATTTCATCTTTACCTATTTTGTCGCCTATAAAATTCACAAGTTTATTCTGCTTCAGAGATCAGCAATAAATCAATTTATTGGTATTCATACGCACTTATGAAATTTTGAGTATAAGTGAGTAGCCATCATTGAAATTACACTACTCTGACGTACTCATACTCACAATAACATTGATTTATAAGTATGAGTAGCATAAAATATGAATCCGACGTCGACACCATACTCATACGAACTCAAATCTGTTTGATTCATAAATAACCTCAGCCTGACTTATAATTTTAGGAAAATACTCATGATACTTACTATTGATTCAACTCATTCGCTTCAAGCTTGTTTTTAAAACACACAACCAGTGTTGCCAGGTGATGGCAAAAAAAGAAGCTATATTGACTTCAAAAAAAGGCCAGAAAAAGCCAAACTGCTTTAAAAAAAAGCCAAAAAAAAAGCTAAAATATTATAAATTAAGAATTTAGTTTTATATTTATTTTTAAATAAAAAATTTTAAAATATATTCATAAAATTCATAAAAATAAATAAAATTATAAAGGCTTTCTTTTGAGCAAAAAAAAAAAAAATTTTAAAAAGAGGCCGATTTTGGAAAAAAATTTATATTTTGCAAAAAAATTTCAAAACTTGTATGTCTTGAGTTACAAAATATTTATTTTGATAGATATTTCACTCGAATCCCACTAAGCGATCTCTTGAGCAAAAAAAAAAAAATTAAAAAAGGGCCCATTTTGAAAATAATGTCAACAGTTTTAGATTTTGCAAAAAAAGCAAAAAAATGTTTTTTTCCGAAAGATTGAAGAATTAGCTATGTAAACTATTTGGGACACATTTTGCTAAGAACAATAGGTAATAAGTTACATGGATGGGAAAAAACACCTGCTAGGCCAAAATGTCAAATTCTGATCCCCTCTAACTCAGAAAGTTTTCGACCGATCTTGTTGAAAAATTGTGTCTGAATTACTATCTAATAGAACTAACTATCGGAAGACATCGATTTCAAAAGATGGTTCACTTGACATTAAATGCCCCATATATATTTTTATACAGACAAAACTTAAATTTTTTTTTTTTTTAATTTAAGTACTAAGCATTTACTATTTTTCACATACATAATATATTTTTTTGGTTTTACGAGTACTATTTTAAGTGTATTATTAACGGATAAAAAATCGATTTAGCGAAGAGTTTTCATATGAAAATCTTTATCGCAATTGCTCAATCAGTTTAATTTGCCGTATTATTTTTTTCAGAATCGTCACTAAAATATAAAAATGTGAGTTCTTAAGACATAGACACATCTTTGAGTGACTTTAAGTGTTTGAAGTTTATTTAGAAATCAATCAAAAATATAATATTCTTTTTTCGTTTCTCAGCTATTTTTCTTAATAATGAATGTGTAAAAAGTATTGTTAAAGAGGCAAACTAGTTTACTTTAGAATTAATGGAAAATTTCTAATTTCAGTTAATATACCCACCACCAATAGTAAGTGGGGGAATAAATAAGTTTGTCATTTCGTATGTAACATTGTTTTGGGGCGTTAATTGTCTTCCGTTTCAAAATCACCACTTTTGAAGCGCATCGCTGAAACCGATGGAACATATTCAAAATATATGCCATTTCTAAGTCATATAGTTTTTTTTTTGTCTGCAAAATGTCATGTTTACAAAAATTTAGGTTATTTAAGATTTTTTTTAAGCATAAAATATTAATTTAAGGTTTGAACGTCATTTCAGGTTGATGATGAATTATTGAAAGTGGAAACTAAAAAATTATGAAATGAAAATATTTCCGACTTCGACGTAGTTTAGAGTTGGGCATAATCGCTCTTCTTACTGATTGTTCAGAACAAATTAATGAATATGTTGGTTTTTCGATCACAATTAATAAATGAAATGAATAAGTTTGTTATTTTTGTTCAGTTGTTCATTTTTATTCTGCGGTGTTTGACTGAACTAAGTGATTGAACGATTTGCTTTAGGAAACAAATTTGACAGGATTTTTAATACTGATGAAACAACTTAAAAGCAATACCGAAATGACAAAAAGAACCACAAGACCGAAGACATTGTTCACTTGACTGAATTGTTCAATTGAACTTATTCGTTCATAAACAACCCAACTCTACAATAGTTATTTCTCTCAAAAATATTTATTTTACATTTTACTCATTAGCATCTAAAACTTACTAAGAAGTTGCCAAAATATTACAAGTTTTAAAAACTACATCTCATTACCTTTCCATTGATATATAAAACGTTATATTTTATTCATTATTATACTTTAAAATAATGAATGCAATTCACACAGCTTGTAAAAAATCCTCTACTATTTTGTTCAAATCAAAGACTGCTTACTATGCACTTCTCATGTTTTCATGTACCATGTATTATTATATATGTTTCACTTTAGCTTATTGCTGATTGGTCAGTTGCATGTGCTAATATTTAATATTTGCGCTTAAGTAAACTTGTATTAACCTAACATTGAACAATTTGCTGCATTATCCGTGTTAGTAGAATTGTAAATGTTAGGTTCATAGACTCCTATTTCAATAAAAAAAAATATTTTTCAAAAAAATTTATTTTTCACAAAATTTTTTTTTTACAAAAATTAATTTTTTACAAAAATTTATTTTTACAAAAATTTATTTTTACAAAAAATTATTTTTTACTAAAAATTAATTTTTTACTAAAAAATGGATTTTTTACTAAAAAATGGATTTTTTACTAAAAAATGGATTTTTTACTAAAAAATGGATTTTTTACTAAAAAATGGATTTTTTACTAAAAAATGGATTTTTTACTAAAAAATGGATTTTTTACTAAAAAATTTATTTTTACTAAAAAAAGGATTTTGTACAAAAAAAAGGATTTTTTACTAAAAAATTTAGTTTTTACTAAAAAATGGATTTTTTTACTAGAAAATTTTTTACTAAAAAAGTTATTTTTTATTAAAAAAGTTATTTTTTATTAAAAATCTTATTTTTTATTAAGTTACAAGTCCAATTCTTCGCGGGTGATGTAATCTGTAGGCTCTATAGTCTTTATTCCTCGTGCGTTAGGTTTTTGAACCCCATTCCGACATATGAATAACATCTTGTGAACCTGAGCATGATCGTTAGAGTATCACAAAGGAACTAACTCATGGATCCAAGTGAGCTGGTAATACCGGCTGCCTTTATAACCTAACTTAGCCTACTTTAAAGCTATTTTAGAATATTATTTTTACATTTTATCTTGAAAAAAGGTAATTTTAATGATTAATGTTTATAAATTTGGTATAATAGACGATACTACTATAATACTTAATATATGATTTTGTCTGATATTCCTCCGGCAGTGTTAAAATTTTATGTCTTAAATCTGAATAACACCGCAAGACTTTCGAGTTCTAAAAATTTTTTTTTAATCGTATTGAACATTAAGGTCATATTAAAACATTTAACATTTAATTTTACCACCAAATGTTTTTCGGCATTGAAGTCTGTTATTTACTTTTATTTTATCTCTCATTCTTCAAACTTGGATGAAAAATGTGGCGAAAACATCAAACAATTTTCAATTGGGGACGATAATGTATCAAATTCTTTGCATTGTATTACAATTTGAAAACACAAACTATGGAGAAGAAATTTTAAATCAGAAAACAGCTTTGTTGGATCCGCTGAATTGCTTACTGGTTTAAACAAAAAAAAAAAAATAATACACCAAATTATAATCAGTATATTAATCACTTAAATGTTTGGTTTGAAGCATTGCTGGTTTTAACTCGAAGCACAGATTCACAATACGTTTAACGGCTATTTCAAATGACAGCCATCGAGTATCACAAGCCTTCAAGAGTTTGTGGGGCTCTTGTCCATTATATAACGATGGATATATTGCGTAATAACAATTTTGTCTTGAAAGCGAATTTGCTAGACATTTATAGCTTTCAGATATAAAATACTATATTTCATTTTAAAACACTTGGTATTGGCAATTGTTATTTGTTCTTTTAATACTGCACAATTCTTGAATATATTGAAAAGCTTAATGAAAGTCAGTAATGAATTAAAATGAAAATGTCTCATAAATATAAATTTAGCCTTTTTATTTTCTCCTTGTTCTCGAAATTTTGGTTTTAGCTTCGGGGTTTTTTCTAGCCTTTTTTATTTAAAAAAAGGCTATTATCAAAATAAAAAAAGGCTAGAAAAAAGCCACAAAGCTAAAACCAAAATTTCGAGGCTAAAGAGTAAATAAAAAGGCTAAATTTAGCCTCAAAAAGGCTAAACTGGCAACACTGCACACAACCTTATAAAGAGCACTTTAATGTTCGTATTCGAATCATACTTATTTTGCATCGTCTATACAAATTGAGT
This sequence comes from Calliphora vomitoria, assembly GCA_942486065.2. NCBI lineage: Eukaryota > Metazoa > Arthropoda > Insecta > Diptera > Calliphoridae > Calliphora > Calliphora vomitoria. Next base: position 105,709,926 of record OW818030.2, on the reverse strand, counting down.
TAAGTAGAGTCGAAATCAACAACGTCATACATATTTTAAAGAATGATTATGATTGCTACCTCAAACTTTACGAGTGGATATGAGTCTCGACAACATTTTAATAAATATGAATGCGTATAAGTACAAGAAATTATGAGTCATCATTCAACTCTACTCACTTTTTTACTACTCATTTCTGATCTCTGTTCTGCTTTTCTAGAGTACACGGGTACCCTTATCAGAAGTGTACCGCCATCGCATATTTTTTTTTTTTATCACACTTTAGTTCAGTAGTCACATAACGCAAACAGTGACCCTTTATTGGCAACCGTGCACTTTTAAATCTATTAGTTGTATCCGATGGGACTGCAACCCGGCAAACTTCTTTAGGGATGGTTTTATTTGCGAAAAGCTCTAGAGCTGCCCGGAAGTTAGCGTATTTGATTATTATTGGATTTTTGTTCATAATTTTAGTTGCCAACTACATGGCTACTGATGTCAAAAATCCTCGACGAGAGCTACGTTGCTTTAGAACTTGGATCGAGGCTGGAGTATACACAAAGTGTAATCAATGCATCCACGTCAATCATGATGAAAAAACGGCCAATGTCCATCTATTTGTTTTGCGTTTGGTGGTATATTTAGACACCATCTGGTCTTTTTTTTGTGTAAATTATTCCATTTCAGATGGCTATTGGCTGTATTACACAACCAAAATATTTTAATTCCATATTTAGCTGGCTTGGAGGGAAAATATTGAGTGAATCTGGTTCTGCCACTAAATGGAAATAACTGTTCGTCTACTGTCAGATTTTAATCTGGAAAATAATTTAAACGTAGATTCTAAATCAAAATATTCCAGACGAAATGTATTTGCTGAAATCTATCGCCTATGAACGATGCTTTGTATAAAGGATGACTGTAATTTCGGGAGGATCATCGTTGGCACTATTTATACCCATGACCAGAAAAATTCCAATCAAAGCATCAAGTTCTCTCATTGAAATAAATTTAAATAATAAATGACAAATAAACACACACGGGTACCCTGGTACCCTTTTCAGGAGTCTACGTATGTAAATGTTATCAGTATGGTTAGGGTTAAACAAGCAGTTGAATTTTTGAAAGCAATACAGGCTTTTCAACCAAATCTATTAAGTGATTACAATGAAATACCTTTGACTGCGTGTTGTCAAACGGAATTTAATATTTACCAAAAACGAAAAGCTTAGTTAGTTAATTTGGAGTATTCGTTATAAAACGGCATTTCAAAAATTGGACTTTAGCTCAATGTGCACTTGGAGAAAAATGACAATGCATAATGGGGCAGAATCAAAATAGTATGGAAATAAGTCTTCAATTTCTAACTGGCTAATACAATTCATATTAAATTTTTTATAATTTTTAATTTTTTTTTTTTTGACGACGAATCCAAAAGAGCGAATTGTGGTTTGTCTAAAAACAAAAATTGATTTTAACTACCAGTGTGACAAAACCGATCAAATGCCACTGAAACCCTTAAAAAGGCTGGACCAATATTGTATAACCACATATAGTTATTTTATACTTCATTTAAAACAGTTTATTTATTTAATTTTACTAAAATATACAGGACTTGAAGACGTCCTGTAGTTTTCCCCGATATCAAAAAAAGCGATTTTTTCATGCTATATATAAAAAAACTTTAACATTTTTGTTTGTAGAGATTCTAAAAAGTAAATTTAAGAATTTTATGGTAAAAAAATTAGAACTTGGTAAAAAAATTAGAACTTGGTAAAAAAATTAGAACTTGAAGATTGGCATTTTATTAAAATTAAATAATTTTACAAATTTTTCGGACGTCATTTAACTTATGTACTAAAAAAATTATAATATGGTGATTTTTCAGGAATGTAACATTTTAACGGTAAAAGATATCATTGAAAACGTTGGAACTAAAATAGACCCAAATGTTCTTAAATCAATGGCATTATACTTGTTGCCATACTTTGTTTTCCAATACCGGAATTCCTAAAACGGAAAAAAAGTGTTCCAAAAACAGGGTTTTTTTATAAAAGTGCCCACAATGACGTTACTTACCATGTGATAGTAAAAACAACTTTGGGGGTATTTCAGTAATATATAGGGCTATTCAAATATAAGCCTTTTCGAGGATCAATGCTATGCGTTTTTAGAATTTTTTACACAAACCTAATTTTTTTCAAAATTGGCCAAGTTTGGGTAGTACTGTGGGGAGACTATGTCGGCTTAATAGCACCAAATGTTACTTTACACACTTTTGCATTAAGTTCTTTACATCATATAAAAATTTTTTATAGTCCCGAAGAAAATTTTTTTCTATTGTATACTTTGGGAAAAAACTTAAAAAATACATATTCCAAATTTGGATGCGTATAACTTTTTATAGGGACGAGATAACTTTTAGCAATTTTTTTTTTATTTTATTCAGAATATTATCACAAATATAGCTGATATTTAAAAGAAAATTGCCATACCAAAAAAACTAAATAAAGATCGTGAAAGAAAAAAAATAAGTAAACCTAATAATCTCTTGCACTAAAAGACATAACTTACACATGCAAGCTGTAGATATTTTCAAGGACTATTTATATTTTAAATTTAATTTTTCATTGCAAGTGATGATTCGGTGCAAAAATGATTTTCTTTTACAGAGTTAAAGATACATGCTTTTGGGTAAATACTTCTGCTCGCAAAAAACTTTTCAAGCTCTTGTTGAAATCTACGACAATCTTCATAGATTCATGCAACCAATTCTTGGTCTTCAAACTTTTTTTCGCTGGTCTTGGCGATATTTGTCTTCCGTGTTAAAATCTCAGCTTCTGAACCGAACAAACCATCTCTGGTACTTTGAAACCAAAGGAACAGATTTACCATAAGCTTTGTTGAGCAATCTGTGTGCTTCAGTGGCACTTTTTTCAAATTAAAGAAGTAAAGCCTTACTTCTTGGTTGGTAAATAATTGGATATTTTCGATCCAAAAAATTTTGTTGTTGTGACATAAGTATTAGTTATTAACAAAAAAAAAAAAAAAAAAACGTGTTCAAAAGACACGAATTTAGTAATACACCCAATAGCTACTCCTTTCAATAGCAAATGTAAAGATAGCAACAAATATATGATTTCCGTAAAAAAAAAGATCCCGCGATTATCAAAAAACAAAGAAACAATCTCAATTTTCGTTTTTTTTTTTTTAAATTTTGCCCAGAATAATGTGAGTGAAAAACCAGTTGGACATTTTTGTGATTTTAGAACACTTAACCTAAATTCAAAATTTCTTTTAAAAAAACTAGGTTAAATTCTGCATGGCCAAGAGAAACGTATCTATTTTCTTTACACGTTCTTGTTCAAAAACATATAAAAGCATTATAAGATCCTTAAGGAACTTCCTTTCTACATTTTTCAATTTTCAAATTTAAAATCGATTATTTTTGGACTTCTGTTTATTGTTTAACTAACACAGAACAATTCTACTGAAATCGGTTCATTATTATGCATAAAATGCAATGCAATCTGAAAGTTTCAAAATTTTAATTTTAAAATTACTTATTATAGCTCAATAATATTAAGAGATAAATATAACGTGCAGTTATGGGTTTTTTGGGGTTGATTGTACAAAAATAAACTAGAATACTCCTCTGATATACCTATTTTAAATTTGAGTCAGTTCAGCCAGTTAAAAATGGCACATTTCCAAAACATTTTTATTTTGCCAAATGTACGAATAAGAGAATTGTAAGACAGACTTCCGCTGACACCATCTTCAAAACTTTCCATTCAGCTGCGAATGAATGTTCTATTATTAAATTCAAGTACCAAAACTGTTAAAAAAATCTACGTCAATTATAAAAATTTAAATCACAAAACTTTTTCTTTATTGCCCAGTTCATTCGGATCATAAATGGATTTTTTGCGAAATTTGTAAAAAAATATGAGACCCGAGATGACCGATTTTGAAGGGCCATCCTTTGGCCCGCATTTCTCCTACGAAGCTGCTCAACTGTTAATCAACTCAAAAACACCTCAGTTCCATCTTTGTGGAATTTCGTTGCAATATCTTTAATAGTTACCAAGATTCCGAATTATTTCCAAAACAAAACATTTCTAAAATTATAAGACAATTTATTAAAAAAAAAGAACTGGTTTTTAGTTTAATTTTGTATTAAAAAATTTCCGGGAATAAAAAGCTTTTTAAATTCCCTACAAGGAAAAGAAAAAGTCGTCCGGAAAATTATGAACCCAATATTAATAACACACGAATGTACATTTTTTTATATTATAGTCGAGGGCACGAACACTCCGCGAAACTTTTTGCATGTCTGAGGTGGCCTACTTTGAGACCCCAGAGCGCCGCTTCTAAGAGGTCTGTGAAATTCGTCTTAAGTTGTATAATCCGCTGCTACGCCAGTATGAAATTTTATGGCAATCGGATCATTCTGCTCCACTGTGCAGCTTAAGCTAACTAAATAACAGGAGAAATGCTAGTTTTCTATATTTTCTTATTTTGTGAAACCTCATTCCTAATGTATTCTTGACTACTACTATAACTCATTAATTTTAATATGCCTCCTAATAGGCATTAAAACCTCAACTTTTTATTCCACATTTTGGAACATTTCAGCGATATTTTACACATTTCAGGGATATTTATATACAAACCAAAAAAAACTAAAGCGTTCATATTTCAACTGTAAACTTAAACTCACTGCTATATGAGTATAATAAATTCAAATTCATGATCTCCATTAAATTAAACATTATATTGTATATTTGTTGCCAGTTTCAAATAAAATGGTGACGCTCACTTTAGCAAACACCCTTCTTCAAAAACGTTACAAATAAATTGACAAACTTATATACAATAACAACAACCCCCATTATCAATCATATAATAATGTAAAACCATTATATAAAAAAAAAACTTATTTTCTAACCAAATAAAAACTTTACAAAACTGCTTAAAACTCTTTGTTGTTTGTTTGAAAACACACAAAATACGAATCCCAACGATTATGCAGTTGTAAATGTTGCCAACGATAAAATGTTGCTTAGATTAAACAAACATATTGCCAGCAAGTGTTTACTTTTATATAGGGTTAATTTTGTTCGTTTATTTTATTTAATCAAACAACAAGTGCTTCTGAAACATTTGTTTAGCTACATTATATACCACATGTTGCTATTCAATGTTGCTGGCTGTGCTGTTAATGTGAATAAACTTTACTTTAATATGTTTGAAAGTTTTTTTTTTTTTCTTTTTTGCTTTTTCATTTCAGTTTGGCTTTTAATAGCAAATACAAAAAAATGTGAATTCATATAAAGTTAAGGTGAAATAACAGCTACAGAATACTGTTGCCAGTGATGATGAAGTTTCATAATGTTTTAAATAATAATGATGTTAATAACAACAATAAACACATTGCTGTTAGCATAAAATGAAATGAATTTTTATCATACAAATGCACACAGGGTTTAAATGGGGGCAGGATGAATAGTAAGTTGAAATTAATAAAATAGGAAATTTAATATTTGACTCAGGTTAAATTTACCATAGTGATAAGATCTTCTTTTAGCTCGTTAAGACCGACAATTCTTTGACTTTGTTTATCAAATCCTTCCGAAAAATAATCTCAATAATTTCAAGTTTGGAACTTGTAAACTTTGTAATTAAATTACATGTGCTAAGGACAAGCCCTAATAAGAAAGCTTCAAATCGTTGTATTAGATCACTTATCCTCGATGACAATATCTTCCCAAAACAGGATTTTATCGGCTATAAAAGTCTGAAATAAAAAAGTATTTTCACAAAATGTCGCCCAAATAATTGTCTAATTTTTGTATTGATTAGTCAATAACTGGACATAGCTTCCATTATGGGCTATAATCTCATACAGTCGTGCTTAACCGACTTTTTTACTTGTTCTTTTTTCTTTCAATTCTCTCAAAATAGTCACTGGTGTTTAATATATTAAATACATAAATGTACATAAATGAAATTAACTTCTTATACATTTTATTAATTTGTTCATATCTTTTCAATTTGAAACAAATCTGAAAGGCTTAAAGAAAGTTATTTGAATTTTCATTTATGTTTGTATGTTGCTGAAAAATATTTAAAAATTTTCTTGGAACAAATACATTTTTTTATGTTTTTCAGATACATTGAAAAAATGGAGTATTACGTTTTCATGTCTGACCTCATATTCTGGGCGTTTTTCGGCTGCTCATAACAGACAGCACTCTTTTGCTCCCACCAAATACCTTAGGGCCATGGATATTTGTGTCTATTCGGCTGGATGTCCGGGCATCACATACGGTCTCTTACGCTTCCGATTATTGTAATGAATCCATTTTTCATCGGAAGTAATGATTCGGTGCGAAAATTATTTTCTTTTATAGCGTTCAAGCATCATTTCGGACATGCAAAATCGTCTTCATGGTCTATCGGCTTCAATTCGTATGGTACTCAATTTATCTGAATGATTCCTGCTGCTCGCAAACATTTTGAAATTGCTGCTGGAGTAGGTCTAGTTTACTTTTACAACAATGTTTATGAAGTAGTGCCTCCAATTATTGGTCAGCCAAATTTTTTTGGCTGTCCCGGGCGATTTTGGTCTTCCGTGTCAAAATTACCACTTCTGAGCAGTACAACCAATCTATCGTACGCTGAAACACATTCACATAACCTTTGGTGAGGAAACAGTGTGGTTCAGCGGCACTTTTTTAAAAATTAAAGAAGTAAAGCAATGACGCTTTGTTGGTACAAAATTCGAATTTTATACAAAAAAAAAAAAAAAATTTACTCTGTAATGTTCAATAACTATTAAGTGAGAATAAATGACAGATATGTATCCTTCAAAATAACATATAAGTTATTAAAAACATAAACTTCATTCAAAAGATACGACATCTATTGTAAATCCTGCATTTTTAAGTCATACACTCAATATTATTATCTTGAGTTCCCCATAATCATACAATGGCTTATAATTGAGAAAAATCTCTAGAAAATGGAAGATATTTCTTAAGAAATTCAGGCCTTCTGTATTCAGTTTTAAGGATACTTCAAAATATTTGATTTTTCTTAAATGTCTTAAAGGACAAAGACTATTAAAAGATTTGTTGGGTTGCAGACTTTCGTTTAATAAATGTAGGTTAATGTCTTTTGCAACATAAGAAATTACTTCCACATCTCGCTGTTGGCAAACTAAAAATTCGCGAAAATTTCAAAATGCCCAACAATTTTGAACGGCAGAATTACTTAAATATCAAAATTTTGTTCGTTTACATAATATGTCTTACTAGTTTTTCCAAATTTCCGTTTTCGTTCACCAAAAATAGTAAAATCTAGTAGTTATTTCAAGAGAAAAAAATTTTCTCTCTTACACTTTTTACTTGATAAAATGTTGCTAATAAAAAATAGTTAATAACAAAAATTTAATGTTATTGATTTTGTTGGGAAAAATGTAATGCAATTTGTTTTTATTTTTCAAATTAATCACAATGAAAAAAAATTTGATTGGATTTTGTTCGTTTATTTTTTGTATTTTTGAGTATTTTTTTATTTATACCCTACATTAGTGGCAAGTGTTTATATAATATATATTCTCGATCGTTATAAATAGGGCAGTCAGCTCACAAATGGCTAAGATGTAAGCCAAAAACCACGGCTACCTCGATTTTTGATTTATTTTTGGTATATATTTGGATTACTAAGATATTTCAAAGTAATCTAAAAATAAGAGTATCTGAAAAATAATGTCTTCTTTATGATCCATTCAGAGGGTACTATATTTAAAAAAAAAAAAATAAGTAATTTCGAAACATTGTTGTCCAATATATATGCGAAATAAAGGCATATCGTACGTGACATAAAACGGAAGTAATTTTGAGGTACATGTAGAAATATGCAAATCGTGAAAGCAGTTATATTTTCTTTTAATTTCTTACACTAAACCAAATATTTTTCCTTTACAATCCGCCATATTTAAATAAAAATAATCTTTGGAGGATTTTATAATAAATACAATTTAATATCGTATGTGACATACCGTACGTGACAGATTTTTCTCCTAAATATATGTATATAAAAACTATAAAAATAAATAGAAAATATATATTCGGTTTCAATAAACAATTTCATAATATCAAAAAAAACAATCAGAGTCAAAATCATTTCATACTACATGCTAATTGGGAGCTTGGTTTTCGCCACAATTTTGCCTAAAACATACCAATTAAATTAAAAAATTAAATATAGTCAGTTTAAACTATTATTTTTGCCCTTCAAATGTTATAATAAGCTAAATACTTTCACACAGTAACATTTTAGTGTTTTCTCCTATTCAAATCATCTCGAAAAAAAGTTTCAAGGGAGTTTGCTTTTTAAGTCATGGTTGTCATTCTTGTGGAATTGCCCATATAACGCCATAGTAATTCGGACCTACAATGGGTGAAAATAAGGGAAAAAAAAAATTAATTTCCAACCATATTTTTTCCACTAACAAATTTTGTTCACTTAAAAATATTTTTAATCTTTATTTTAAAGTATACTTTGGTGAATGGCATATAATAGAGTTTTCAGTTTGGTTTTAAACGAAACTAAAAGCCTAAAACCGAAACCGACAATAATTCTTCGGTTTTTACTTTCAATCTATTTTCAGTACAAAAATTAAAAATTTAGTACTATTAAGTCTCCATTTGTGAATCTTTATTGATTTATTGTAATGTGGATTCTAGCTCATTCGAAACGTATTATTAGAACAAAAAAAGTACCATTAGGACCCACATTTTGTATTCCCACTCAGCATCATAATTCTGGTTTCATTATTATAGAAAATGCTAAAGAAAGGTACCACTAAAGTCACCTTTTGTGAATTCTAACTCATTCAGAATCATATGTACCTAATTTTTAAATTTATTATTATAAAATAGTCAAAAAGTATTATTAGTTGGAAAAAAGCACCTGTGAGTCCCTTTTTTAGATTCTAACTCGGTAAGAATCATATGTGTTTAATTTTCTGCTTATAGGTCCATTATTATAGAAACTTCAAAAAATACCATTCGAGGAACGAAAAAGTACTACTAATAGGTTTGGTTACATATACACGGCTTAATGACTTTCTTTCTTTACTCAAACGCATATCAGCCAACTATTCTGTATACATATAAGTAAATTTACTTAATATAATAAAAAGTACCAGAAGAAAAAGTATAAATTTTCCACACTTGAACCCCCGTCAAGTTTGAAATTTAAAGTAATTTCCTGATTCTATTTCCAATATATTATAGAAAATTCAAAAAGTACCATTTTAAGTACGAAAAAGTACTCCTTAGTTTGGTTTAGTTCTCCTTTTGTTGGTATCATAATACCATTGTGCTCCCAATTCTTTATTATTTCTTTACTGAAAAGCATATTAGTCAACTTTAATGTATATAAGCTATCTAATTTAATGTATTAAAAGAGTACCATTTACAGAAATTTTCCTTTATCCTCTAGAATACCCATTAAGTTTGAATTTTAAATTTGTATAGCATTTCCTTTATCAACAGATTCTGTTTCTATAAAACTTAATATTTAAGAAATTATCACAAAACCGAAAAAAAAAAACGAAACCGCGGTTTTGAAATTCTTCGGTTTTTTGGAAACTCCAGTATATAAAATTCGGAAAAGCCGAGTATGGTTTTCTTACTTGTTTTTATGCTATTTTACTAGTTTTACTAAATATATATTAAAACAAAGCTGAAAATGTGAGATCTTAGTGACTATGGCAGTTAATGATGCGGTGACCAGTAACTGTCAGTTGAGTCAAATAGGGTAAGAAACGGTGTAAACGAGAATGATTGATCTTTAGTTACGTTTTCCGAATTTTAAAGACGAGATATCTCTCATTTGTCAGGCATTGGAGCTTACTAGACTCTTTACTAACAGATTTAAAAACATTGTCAGATAATCGATTCGACGCTCGTCGTCATCATGGGTAAATCGTAGCGGACAATCGCTTTTAAACAGTTACGTTTTCCGAATTTTAAAGACGGGTTATCTCTTATTTTCCAAGCATTGGATATTACTATACTCATTACTGAGAGATTTCAAAACATTATCAGATATTCGAATCAACGCTCGTCGAATTATTTCGCCATCTTCGTGAATAAATCAAGGTGGAAAATCGCTCTTAAATAGTTACATTCAAAATTTAGAATCCCCACACAGAAGTTGGTTAGTTTGCGAACAAACAACTTTGTCTGTCTATGCTAAATCGAAGCGCTCTGTTAAGAAATGCTACTGCTCAAAAAAACAAATCGAGCAACCTATTAAAGATTTTCAAAAGAACTTTTCAAACTGCCCTGCCTTATTCATAGATGCATTCAATGCAAAGTAACCCAACTAAAGTTGCCAACAAACAAATGCATGAAACACAGCTATGTTGCCGTTGTTGTTGATGCTGCTGTTAGTTGTTGGCCGTTTGATTTATATAAATGTTTGCTTGGTTAATGTTGTTGTTGTAGTTGGTGCTGGTGCTGGTGTTGTTGTTGTTATTTCTGTTGCCGAGTTTTTCTTTGTTGTATGAAACTGAAAAACAAAAACACTCTTTACATGTATACGGGCGATTGCTGCTGCTGTTGTTGTTGCAAGTATTGTGTATCTGAAAAGTTGAAATGTATACAATTCCAAAATACAAAATAAAAAACACAAAACAACACAACAAACTGAAAACAAAACAAAAACATTTACATACACACACATACATATGTATAAAACAAGAGTGTGAGTAAGTGTTCGTATTTATACATACTTATGTGTATAGGTTTGTATCTATGTGTAAATTACACTCTTACTCCGTTAAAGTGTGTGTTGTGTTGTGTAGAAGCATTAAAGTATAAAATGTATGAAACATATGAATCTACTTATATGCAAGTATGTATGTTTGTTTATATGTTGGTGGTGTGTTTTTATTTGTTTGTTTGGATGTATGTAAGTACTACATACAATTACATACACATTAATGTGTATGCATGTGAGTATCTGTGTGTGTTGTCGAGTCTTGATGTTTTCAAAAACAAACCATGCCATTCTACGACAAACGATGACTACTACTATTACGACTACCACCACTACAACGACTACAACTCTATACTAAAACCAACCAGAAAAGTTGAGCTGTTTGGCAACTTTATAAACATACATTGCCTCAGTCGTTTAGTAACTGTTGCATCGTACGTTGTCATATTTTTTACAACACTCGCGCTCATTCGTTCGTTCGTTTTTTTCCATACGTTGTTCTTCGTGTATTCTAAATCTTACAGATACAAATACAACACATAAATTTGTGTGCGTTCTATAGTGACAACCACAACAATTTCTCCGCTTCTTTTTAATACAAAAAAAAAAAAAAAATACATATATTTCAAGTTGGTTTCTAGATATTTTTTGTGGGTAAACAAAAAAAAAACAACAACAGCAACTAGAAAAGATTCTGATAAGATAAATTGTATTAGCAGAAAAAATATCAATTTTTATATTGATTTAAAAAAATAAATTCTAAGAATTTTTTTGAAAAAAAATAGCCGGGTTGCGCGCCAAATTAAAAAAAAAAAACAAACACATATACACATAAAAAAAATATTCTAAAACCAGTTTTATAAATTATAATTGCTAAAAATAAATAAAATTTAAAATTGAATAACCTATAAAATACAAAAAAATTCTTCTTTTTTAACAAATAATAAAAAGTTTTTCTTAAAAGCAGCTTAAAGTTTGTTTAAGTAAATATATATTGCAAAATACATTAGTGCCAATTGTATTTTTAAAAGCTTTTGCTTAATTAAAGAAAAATATATTAAAAAAAAATTCAATAAACAAAATCATCAATTGCAACTTTATATTCAACACTATGTATCAACAATTATTAAACAAAATGGGTGTGCAGCAGCAAAAATTCTATATCGTTCTGTGTATCTTAGCCATTTTAACAGGTGAGAAATTTGTTTGTGTTTTTTTTCATTATTATTAGCGGTTCTTAAAGAGAAGATGTTTCAGCTAAAGATAATGCGTTTTGTTTTTAAACCGGTTTGAAAAGAAACTTAATGAAATCATTTAAAAATATGTGATATTTTTAGCAAATATTTAAATTATTTTTTTTATTGTTGTGGTTTGTAAACCAGTTTTATTTAAAGGGAATTACAAATAAAACAATATTATAGGAATAGCTTTTAATTACTAATATTACACAGAAATCGGTTTGCTAGTAATTAAATATAAATTGTTTTATTAAATATAAATGGTTACTATTATATTTGTTGTGGAATATATTAAGTAGCTAAACATTCCTTTTAATTCGTTATAATGCACAAATTGCGTGCTATAGTTGCCAACCATTTTTATGTTTAAGATTACAATTTATACAGAGGCGTTGGCAATGAAAGCTTTTTTTAGGGGCATGTTGGTTATTTAAAGCAATTTAAACATATATAGTAGCAAGTTTTCACTTTCATAAGGAGGAGTGTTAGAAACTTTGAGAATATATTTGTACCAGTTATGAGTTTTATGGAAATATATTTTCATTTTAATTTCAATCGATAAAATTAGATACATTTATCTATAAAGTTATTATTTTTGTCATTTCAATTGCCCAATTCACAATCAAATGTCATCCCTTGCTTTATTTGATATCATCAGGTTGGCAATAGTTCTAAAAAGTAGAGAAAAGTTTCGTATTTTGAAAAGCAATGAAGATTTCTCTAACTAAAGTTTGATCATATAGGCGAAGTTTAAAATATTCAGGAATATGGCAAGTTAGGGGGGTCAACGATTCTTTCTATCATTGAAATACAAAATGAATACATACAAAACCATTCTTAGTTATAATATTAACTAACTTGGAAGCTCATAAAAATTAACAACTTTAGAATTTAAGTTAATAAACTTAATTCAAAACCCCAGTAAAAATATTTGATTCAAAATTTAATTTTAAACAAAATAATTCAAAAATCTGATGATTAAAGTGAAATCTTAAGAAAAACCCCAAATTGTCGGTTGTCGGTAACCAAAGTTACTCATAAATTTATTTAAAGCGAATTTATAATAAATTAAAGGCTCTACATTACACAGAAACCACTGTTTTTCAATCAAACGTTCAAAACAATTAATCTGCTCATCTCGTATTCGCCCTCGTATTTTTTCGGCTCCAGTTAAACATTAATATTTGGCGCAAAATTCCCTTTTTGGTTCTAAGCTCATAAAATATTGACAACATGAGACAATTGGTTGTGCGCAGGTCCACCAAAATGTAATACAGATTAAACAAATTAGGTGGCAACGCAGCTCTTAATAAAAGACAAAATATTTAAAAAAATAAGAAAGTGATTTCTTTAGGAGATTTTTATAAATTTCTAAACATAAACAGAATACTAGAATATTCAGTTCAAGGCGATGCCTATAATAAGGAGACATCGGTAAAACAACTGACTATAACATTTCTACAGCGAAATGTCAATAACAAATATTCGCCGAAATGCTAATATGGCATACTCAATATCAACACGAATTTTCACAAAGTGAGAGCGATGGAGAATTTTAACAAATTCATTAATTTTTGTATATATGGCATTCAAAACAATTAAATCACTGTTGTGAATCTCAAACTCCATATATAAACAAGTAATAGAGCTATATTCGGCTGTGCTGAGTCTTATATGCCCTTCACCAAATTGTATTTAAAAATAACAATTTTTTTTTCAAAATTTAAAAAATAACAATATTTTTTTCAAAATTTAAAAATTATTATATTTTTTTTTTAAATCGTTTTCAAAAAAATTTTTTTTTTCGAAATATTTTCTTTTAATTAAACTTTTTTTTTTTAATTTACTAGTGAAAAAAAATTTATAACCAAAAAATTTTTTTTTTGTCAAACGTCATATTCGGCTGTGCAGAATCTTATATGCCCTTCACCAAATTGTACTTTAAAATACAAAAATTTTTTTTTTCCAAATTCTTTTTCAAAATTTAAAAAATAGCAATTTTTTTTCAAAATTTAAAAAATATTATATTTTTTTTTTTCAAAATCGTTTTCAAAAAAATATTTTTTTTCAAAATAGTTTTTTTTTTAATTTTAAAATTTTTTTTTAATTTACTAGTAAAAAAAAAATTTATAACAAAAAAATTTTTTTGGTAAAAAAAAAAATATATTTTTCCTGATTTTGACCAAACTATTTCACAACATAATAAAGCAACCTTTTAGTGTGAAACCTTACAGGGTCTAATTTTTGGAATACGCCATTAATTAGTAATTAATAATACATTTGACCACTTTTCTACAAGTAATTATATTGCCTCAACTCTTATAAGTAGCAACCATTTTAAAAAAAGTATAATTTACAAAACTTTCAGGTTTGATATAAAACTGACAATAATCTTGAATCAAATCCTTTCATAAATGTCAAACATTTGAAAATAAATCCCTTCATTTTCAATACCAAATATTTCCATCAGCAGATAACATTTTCATAAAATTTCTACTGGTAGTTCTGGTAACTGTCTTAGATTTAGTGATTTTGGCTACCATTAAATGTTGGTGTTGCAAATATAAGACAATTTACCCTAAATAGATTACAAAGAGACAGTCAAGTAGCTTACTCAAAATAGGCAACGTATGGCAGTACACTTACCAGTTTTAATTAGTCAGTTATATAACTAGTAAAGAGCGTTCGAATTGCAAACTTACACCATTATCACAAAACCGAACCCTGTGAAAGCGAGAACTATGAAAAAGTCAATTGACCGTACATATATTACAAAGTGACAGTAGCACGCAAAGAAAAAATATCGTTCGGCATGGTTGCGCCACTATACTGCATTGTATGATAATATGATTACTTTGTATCATATAATGATTGCTTTGGATCATCAGAAAATAGTATGATGTAATATTTCGACTATATTTGATCATAATATTATAATTTATGATACTTATATTAATGATAATATGTATGGACTATAATCATAAATCGTATCATAAAATGTTGCTCTTAGATTATGTTTACCACAATCATGTTTTTAAAGTAGTCAATGAAATTACTATTTTCAATAAGTCAGTCAAAATAAAATTTTTGTTTAGGTTTGAGAAATTTTTAAAAAATATTTTATATGTTTATACTAATACAATATTTAGCATATCAAACATAGAAAAGCCAATTTTTCTAAAACTAAAATAAATTGTAAAGCATTTTGTTTAAAAATTCCTAAATTATTTTTGTAACTATCATTTAAAATGTTATTTATTTGATACCTCAAACACATGGCCACTCTAAGTACTTATTGTAACTAATATATGTAATGAATTCCTAAACTTTTTAATGAAAAAGTTTTTTTTTTTTTATTGGTTGGTTTGTTTTAGTTTAATATAAAATAGGAAATTAAAACAATTTCATATGAACTTTGTCCTTAGCTGCAAGTACATCAACTGTTTTGCAAATCATTTAAATAGTGACGAAAATTAAAGCAATAAAACAGTTTACTGCTGGTTTTGAAATCATGATAATGAGAGCAGCTGGAGCACAGTTATTTTTAATATGACTTTATTTTAAATTATAACAAAATCAATTTTGAAAATAAATATCTTAGAAATATATTCTACTTTTATGTTTTGTTTTGAAAATATGGAAATATGTATCAGAAAAAGTGTTAAATATTCAAAATTTGATACATTATTCAGTCAAAATAAAAATGGAAATAGCTCTATAGATTGCATAACATGTCTGTCAAAATCTATTTTTATATTTACATATATTTTGGAATCTCATACATTAGATATACAATTTAATTGATGTTGAAATCAATTTGAAAATGACCACAAACATTTTGAAGATATATTCCCATCAATAATGTTGTAACGACATGACACCAATAAATTACCTTGCAGGGGGTACTACATACCATCAACATTACTTAAAAGTTAGGCAATAATCTCATACAAATACTCAATGATTAGCCGATTTATCTATTGTTCTGTACTTTCCTATAATATTTTCGAAGTAAGTACGAAAACAGACAGTGTTCTGTTTTGTTATGTGTTTATGTCTGTGGAAAACACACTTGTGTCCAAAGTACTACACCAAAACAATACATATTTTTCTTTACTTTTAAGAAGTTCGGTATTGAAAATCAGCCAATTTGGTTCAGTAAAATACAATATGAAAGTCTACATCTAAGATATCTTTAAACAAATTTAATGTTTTATGCTACAACATTAATAGAGTTTGCTGCCTAGCTTGTTTTTGTAATGTGTATGTGTAAACAACCTGTATTTTTTTACATGGTTTAAGTTAAAAATAGTCTATAGTGAATCTGGGTGTAAGTAGGCATCAATGTTGTATCTATAAATTTTTAATTTGCACAAATTTACAAACAAAAAATTTCATGAAAAAAATCAAAAACTTTTGATGCAGAAAACTTACTCATTTATAAAAATTTCTTACAAAAATTGTTTTTCAACAAAAAAAAAAAATTGGTATAGAAGATTTTTTATTTTTAATACATTTTGAAGAATATACATATTTTGAGATGTATGTCTATATTCTTATGATATAATTATGTCCGTCTGACCCTTTTTCCGTGCGTTGATTCAAATAAGTTTTCCGAAGCAACTAGATATTCTACAAATCAGTATATCAGTTATATTCATGACAATTTTGGTATTGAAAATAATCCTCATCGGTCTAGAGATATAAATAAAAAAATACGACTATATCGAAATTTCTTTACACTAACTGAGCAAAGAAAAGTTGATTTCCTGATACGAATAAGGCAGGGTATAGTTGATACGATCGTATTTTTTTGATACTAATTCATGTTCAAAAGTACCTTGGTATTCCAGTGAAAAATTCGATAGTCCAAACATATTGTGATCATTATTAGTATCATAAAATATCATATTATGATCAAATATCATTGTCATACATGACCATAACAAGTTCTGAAATAATCATATTATGATACATATCATAATATGATTATATGACCGAAAGTAATCATATTTTTTACCCAATTATATCATATTATGATCCAATGAAATTATATAATGATCCAAGGTAATCATATTTTAATTTAAATTTATTTTTGGATATACATTTTATTTTAATAGGTTTTAGTTTTAAGGTACTAAATTACCGATTAAAATATTATTAATAAATTCACTAAAATTTATTTTTATTTGCTGTAGGAAAGCAAAAGATATACTAATAAAATTATAGAGCTAATAAGAATTGCAGACACTCCAAATTTACTCGTAAAAATATCATAGCTTAGACAAACACCTACACTCACAAATGGCAAGAACAAAAGACTATTAAAAGTAAACATATTTTGTTTGCATCTTAAACATATTATGATTACGCTTATAGAAACTTAACAAATAATGGTTGGACATAATATAATATATTTACCTATTTATCATTATTTAGTTGTTCGAAAAATAATTACATTTTGGTGAACCTTATTCATGTTTACAGTAACTAAAATGTTGTTGAAATTATATTAAAACAACAATTATATGTTTACAACAACGTCGAACCTTACTTTTTCTCTGAGTGCATTTGCCACAAAACAAAAATAAAAGTTTGATTCATTCTGTTCAGTATTTGGTGATCTGTATCAGAGAATAAAATGGTCCTTTTTCAGACTTTTATGATTTTTTTATATTTTTAGGTAAAGAAACATATAAAATATTGGTATCATGTAAAAGATCTTTGAAAGGCATATCAGAAACAATCGTTTAAGTCCAAAAATATTTAAACTTTTGTAATTTTTTAAACTTAAAATTTTTACATAAGTATTTAGTTGAAATTAACACGCTATAAACGTCGAAAAATTTCACCAGAACGGGTTGTTCCATTTTTTAAAATACGATATTGAATGGATTTTTCAAAGACCTTTCACATCATACCAATATTTCATATGATTCCTTTCCGAGAAATATGAAAAAATTCATAAAAATCTTAAAAAACTACCTTATAATCCTTTGATCTTGCTCCCCAAATACTGAAACAAGAACAACAATTTTGAGAAATGGTTGGTCACATCGACATCGTATTTTTCCTCCATACAAACGGGGCCACCCTAGTAAACATATCTGCAATGATTTTTGTGTATAACAGTATTTTTTATACAAAATAATGTGCGTCACTGAATTTCTATAAAAAATGTAAACACTATTTTCTATAGAAAATATAAACACTACACGCAAATTTCAAAATTTTTAAAAGATTTTAACAATATTATAATCACTGTAACTATTTATATGATTGAGGTAACTATAATATGGTTAATTTACGATTCACATGATTGTATCAACAATACATATGGTTACAGTAATTAAGTATATGTTTGCGACAACCATTTATATGATAAAGGACTTACCATATTATGTTGCTCTCAATTTATGGATAAATTGAGAACAAAACATTATTACGAAATTATTCATCATAAAAATGGTTGTCACAAACATATACTTGTTTACTGTAACCATATATATGGTTGAAAAAATTATGTGATTCGTACATTAACCATATTAAAGTTACCATAATCATATAAATAGTTACAGTGTTAAAAAACTTGTAAAAATGTTGAAATGGTTACAGTAAATATGCACAAGTATATTTTTGTTCTGCGTGTAGGTATTTTCTATGGAAAATGTAAACTTTATTTTCTATAGACAATTTTCTATTGAAAATGTTCTATAGAAAGTTTTTTTATAAAACACTATTTTCTATATACAGATTATATAGATATACATTTTTATAGAAAACTAGTTGATCACCCCGGCTTCGCTCGGTAGCTATTTACTAATGTTAGTTCTTCAAGTTTATCCAAAAAAAATATTTTATTAAGCAAAATGAGAAGTGAAAAGGAGGCAATATATTAAAAATTTTAATTTCCAAATTTTTGATTTTTTTCTTTACAAACCATCTCCTGAAAATTTCAAATCGAATAAAAAAAATAATCCAAATCGCTCCAGCCGTTCTCACGTGATGACATTACATAGATGGACTATTTCAGTTTTATATATATAGATAGATATATATAGTTATATTGTTCAGAAGATGTCTATGGAAAAATTTTGTCTGTGAAAAGTATCTTCTGTAGAAAATTTTAAAAATTTATTGCTTTACATATTTTCTATGGACAATTTTGTGTATAAAAAATTTAAAAAAGTACTATTTGAATATTAATTTGATACCGAACCAAAGTTACATTTTCCATCCCTGCTACGAACATTTTACTACATATTTGTGATGATCGATAACCAAAATCATAAAAGTGGTTTTGTTTTATGGTTGAAAAAATTAATTTTAACAAACATTAAGATTCCCATAAAAACCTAAAAATCTTACAATAATCTATCCTGCCCATATTTTGGAGCTTAAGAAATCTTTAACTATTTTTAAAATTAATAGAGACAAAAATTTATGACCCAAAAAAAAGGTAAAAATATTGTTTGAATTTATTATTTAAAAAATTTTTCATTTCTTTTAATGAACTATCATGCCATCATAAATTTGTTGCTCATTACAGAAAACAGTTTTATATCTGTTTAAATAAATCTCCCACTGCGCAAGTCTAGCATACTTCATGTGCTCTACTCATTCACTCACCAACACATGAGACACTCACTCCTCACCACACACCCAGATACTTATTCGGGTACTCATAAATATACACAGGTAAAACGTTATTAACTCGTTTCTAAATAGATTCTTCTGTTGCTGACTGTTATTGTTGTTGTTGTTGTTTTTTTGTTGTTGTCTCTTCTCAATATTTCTTGATTGTTTTCTTTATTTTCTTTTTTCATTATGTTTTGTTCATTTTCTTTGTATCCCCAGTGCAGTGTTTTTTAGTTGCCTTTTTTCCAGTTTAATTTTTAATATCTGTCTCTGTGTTTTTTAACCCGTTTTTATTATTTTATTGCTTGGCTTAAATTGAAAATAACGTTTTTTCTTTCTTACAATTTTTCTTTTTTACCTCATTCTTGTATGTGTGCTGAGTGAGTTCTGGTTTGACTTTTGCTCTGTATCATGTCTTGTGTTTGTTACCTTTTCGTTTTAGTTTACTTTTTTTTTTTTGTATTTTCGAAATGAAGAAAAACGTTTTAATGTCAGTTTTATTTATTTTTTTAGTTTCTTTTTTTTTTGCTTATTTTTTTCTGTTCTTTTCAAGTTTTATTCTTTGTATCAAAGTTCTTGTTATTGAAGTATAAAACGTGGTTTTTGTGTGTGGATGGACAAAAAACAAAATTAGATCATGGTTAAATGTGCTGGTTTTTAATTTCAATAAAGTAGTTTCACAACTTCTTTGATTAAGCTACAAAATTATGAGGCTGAAATGAAAAAATAAGCTGTGAACAAAAACAAAAAAAAAAATAAGTACTCTAGAATTATGGTAAAAACAGAAAGTATTGCAAGAATTTACTCGTATAAAGCGAAAAAAAAAACTTCTTCAGTTCTGATAAAACACAGATAAAGCACAAACCATAATAGCCTTAGGACTGAGAGGCGATTTTTCTTTTCCAAATATTACATATATATGAAAATAAAGGGTGATCTTTCGGGAGCTTGATCATTTAATTAAATACAAATGATGTGGATGATTTTAAACATCTTTAATCTGGTATATCTTTATATTTTTTGTTTTGAAAAAATTTTTTTGGCTAAATTTCTTGTTTTTTTGGGTACCAAAAATTTCTTTTTTGAAAAATTACCCTTTACTTGCTCATAATGATGGCCTTAGGCTAAACAGTTATTAGTTTGAAATTTTTTTCATTGCAACTGTAGCAAGATTTATGAATTTTCACAAAGCGACAACAAGAAATCAATGTACTTAGTTCGGAGTTTTTTTTTATTACAAAGTTAAGTTGGTTATAAAAATGCTAATAACAAAAGTGATAAAATAAACTTAAAATAACATTTAAAATAAAAACTAAAGACAATAAAAAAATTGTTGAGTTTCAAAGTAAACCATATCGCAGAAATTTTAAAGCCTTTAAGTCTCACTGAAAGCAGAGAATCTGGTTTCTTTGAGACCTGCAATAATATTTCATGTCTATCACCATGACTGGCAGGGTTGTACATAAGCTTGTCCTTAAGTACGTTGAAATACTTTATCCGGAGCTTATTTTCAATAAATCTGATATATTCTTGATAATTTTGGTATTAAAAATCAGCAAAATCGGCCAATAAATGGCATGATATGAGAGATATTTCAGTGGACTTTCCAGCGAAGTATAAAAATGTTTTTTTGAATCAAACATTTCTTCTTTTAGATGATAAAAATTGCTTTAACAAAAAAATGTCTATAAGTTTTAAAACTATTAAACAATTTTTTATCGATAATTTTTTAATAAAAAATTTTTATCGATAAATGTTTTTAGTAAAAAAGTGTTATCCAAAATTTTTTTTTATTGTTAAAAAAAAACCTTCGTGAAAAGGGTATATATAAGTTTGTCATCCACAATATAATTTCCCGACCCTATAAAGTATATATATTCTGGATCCTTATAGATAGCGGAGTCGTTTAAGCCATGTTCGTCTGTCTGTTGAAATCAATTTTCTGAAGACCCCAAATAACTTACAAACTTGATTCATACATCAATATATCGGGAATTCTTCCGGCTCGGTTGCTATAAAAAATCGAGAAAATCAGCCCACAAATGGCTGAGATAAAAGGAAAATACCGGGTCAACCTCGATTTTTGGCCTATGTTTGATATATATCTGGATTACTAAGTCATTAATATAGACAATATGGATATCTAATGATAGATATTTCAAAATCCATTGCAACTATCTATATAAGGCAAAAATAATTTGGACCTACAATGGGTCAAAATCGGGAAAAAAAATGTTTAACCCGATTTTTTTTTTTTTTCTATAAAAAATTTTTTTGACATACATTTTTTTTTACTAGTAAATTTAAAAAAAAAATTTTAAAAATTAAAAAAAAATTTTTGAAAAACAATATTTTTTAACCCGGTTTTTTTTCAACAAAAAATTTTTTGTCATACATTTTTTTCAATAGTAAATTTAAAAGAAAAAATTAAAAAATTTTAGAAAAATTAAAAAAAATGTTTGAAAAACAATTTTTTTTTTAAATTTTGAAAAAAAAATAATTTTCTTTCCTAAAAATATTAAAAATTTTTTAGTAACAAATTGTTATCGATAATTTTTTTAATAAAAAATTGTTATCGATAACAGATATTAGTAAAAATAACTTTGTAATAAATATTTGTTATCGATATATTTTTTTGTCCAAAAAATTTTAATAGATAAAAGTTTTTAGTACAAAGTTATCGATAACATATTTATTAATGATAAATATTTTTAGTAAAATATTATTATCAACAATTTTTTTTAATAAAAGTTGTTATCGATAACTTTTTTTAGTAATAAAATTGTAATCGATAAATTTTTTTGTAAACAAATTATTATCGATAACAGTTTTTAGTGAAACAAATTGTTATCGATAACAGTTTTTAATACTAAAATTGTTATCGATTACTTCTTTTTAGTACTGTTAATTATCATTGCTAATGCAGTAACTTCTGGCACACTGTAGCTCCTCCTTCTTCTTCCATCTATACGTCTCTGGCTACAACATTTCAAAAGCTGCCTTAATACACCTCAAATTTTTTACACAAATACAAAATATTATTTCTAAAACATATAACTCTCATAATTAGTTAATTTCTTCAATTTCATTAAATTAACATATTTTATACTCTTTACTTTATGTTTTGCATTTTTGCATTCATTTCATTAAATTTCATATTTTAAATGAATTCATGTATGCTCATCCAATTAGACAAATTGAAGTGATACCTGAATTTATTATTATTTTTAAAGCAGCTGTTAAAACAATTGAGTTTTTCTCTACTGCATCATCATATTTTCTACACTTTTATGCAAGTTTAAATATATATATATATAAATGTAGGAAAGCATGTATATTAAATACCTTCAAGACATACACATACATCTAAGTATCTATCTACAGCAAGTCTAGTACATACATACATGTAACTAAGTATAATTTAAAACAAATGACATAAAACGAATCATAAATGCTCTACTAAGCAAACAAGCCTTAATAAACCTAAAACTCAAAGCATGACTCTAGTTAAATTTCTCATTTTTGTTTTTTTTTTTGTACTACAACTCCTGCTTTTAACAAGAATGTTATCTTAAAATCTAATTTGAAATAGCAAAACCTCTTACTACAATCTAATTTGTTCATCTCCAGCTTCGGCACCACTAACATCACAACCACAAAAAATTGTTCTTCGTTATCTACCTGCTGTAGCAAACTAAATATACCTTAACAATTTAGAGTAGTACAAAGAAAAATACAGACATTAGAGTTGGAAAAATATTTCTTTATAATAGTACTTATTATGTCTACAATATAAAAGGCACCTACATGTATGTACATTCGAAGGTACACTGTACCTTAGTAAGTTCACATACTCTTGCATCTACTCATACATATAAATATTACATACATACATCAAAAGGAAAATTTAAATAATTTAAAGAAAAAGCAAAAAAATCAAATAAAATAAAAAAAATATTTATAAAATAAAGCAAAGTCAAGCTAAGACTTATGTACTACTATGGAGTAAACACACATACAAATAATTTTAAGTACGTATAATTGTCTATATGTTTGTACGAGTGTACCTACTAATGATATACATTAAATACGCCCTTGCATCATTATCAAAAGTGCATATAAAATGAAGAATCAGTCAGCAAAAGTACTTCAGTTTTTTTTTCTTCTTCTATATTTCTTTTATGAACTCAAATAAAACTAAGGACCCGGTTTCAAGTGTTTAGATTAAACGTTATAATAATTTTGTTTCGTTATGAAAATATACGAATTTTAAAGAACAGAATGTTTCAGAGAACAAGCTGCTTAAAATTTTTAGCTAAAATAAAAAGAATTTCGGAATTTATATTTTAAAAGCTTTTAATATTTTTTAAGTAGAAATTTTGAAATAAAATTTGGTAGTTATACCCTTCGCTATGAGTGGCAAGGGTATATATAAGTTTGTCATGCCGTTTGTAATTTCTACATTTTTCATTTGTGACCACGGAGTTTATATAGCCATTTCCATCTGCATGTTGAAATCAACTTTCCGTAGCCCCCAAATAACTTACATACATGATTCATACATCAATATATCCGCTATAGTCCCGGTTCGGTTGCTATTTAAAATCGTGAAAATCGGCCCAGAAATGGCTGGGTATAAGCAAAACACCATAACTACCTCGATTTTCGACCTATTTGATCATGAGTGGCAGGGTATATATATAGGTTTGTCATTCCGTTTGTAATTTCTACAATTGTCATTTGCGACCTTATAAAGTATAAATAATTTGGATCGTTATAGATAGCAAATTCGATGTATATTCTGTAAATTTTCTGTTTGTTATTGATTTCGAATCCTTAAAATTGACTGGAGAAAAAAATAAGCTAAATTTTTGGGGTACTTAAAAATAAAATTCTTAATAAATGAGAAATTAACCCTAAGCTCTCTTTTGTTGTGTCTTACTTCTGACTTTCTGATTGAACTTTCCGTTTGGGTATATTCAGGGACTCTTTTTTAAATAAGGACAAAGGAGACCCATACCTTGAGGAGTTAGAGGGTTAACATATTCTACAAAAATGTTATCCGTACTATTCTACATAAATTCGCTGAACACATTTTATACATAAAATGTAAGGTTCACATGTTATCTTATGCCGATTATAAGTAAGAATGTGCCAGAGCTGGGAAACTTTAACCTCCCCTCAAATGAGGACTTAGAGGGTTAACATATTCTACAAAAATGTTCTCATGCTATTTAACATAATTTTATTGCGGAAATTCGTTTTTTTAGTTTATCCAATCAGCTAAACCATTTTAGAGTTACGCGAATATATATGTCGTGAAATCTCATCCATTTCCTCGAAAACAAGAGCGTACACGAATTACTTTAACCAGCCGGGTGCTCTTAAGCACAATGTTATTACTAGGTTATTAAATAAATTAATTGATTTACTTCTTCTTGAAGCTGCTTTTGTTAAGCTCTCACTATAAAACCGATCCATTTGTACAACAACAGATGCTAGAAAGGAAAATCAATTTTATTTATGCATTAAACTAAAAAGTAAAAATGATTTTGTTAAATTATTAAAATCGTATAATTTTCTTTCTATACCGTCTTATATAGGTATTATATAAGTAAAACAAAATGTTAACATACATTTCCTTTAGAGATTTTTTTGCAGTTTTTATTGTTTGTTTTTTTTTTTTTGTGCTTTTCAACACACATGAACATATAAATCAGAAGATTTTGTTTTGGATTTACTTTTTTGTTGTTGTGTTCGTTTTTGTTGTTAATACACAGGTAACCTGTAGTTTATTGTACCATTTTTTCTGATGTTATGATTCCATTATATTGTACAAACTTTACAAATAAAAATACTTGCACCAAATTGAGGTTTTTATTTATATGTTTTATATATTGTAGATGAATAATAAAAATAAAAAAACATATAAATATGTTGATATATGTATGTGTATAGGTGTTTTATATAATTGCGTGATGCATTTTTAACATTTGTTCATTCACTGTATGTTGTGCCTGCTTGCCTGCTTGCCTGAATGTATTTGTAGTGTATGTAGCACCCAGTTTGCCTGACTGACTCCATCCATGTCTGACTGCCAACTTGCATCATTTGTAATTATAAATTTTTAATGCTCATCTGCATATAAACATTTATTCAGACTTATTCAGATGTATGTATGTCCGTATGTTTATGTAGTAAGTATACTGTTCAGTTGGATTTGTACCTTAACATATGTTTAACTTAACGTTAGTCTGTCTATATTTGTAGATTTCCTTTTATTTAAATATGTTGCAATATTATACTTATATGTATGTGTTAGTTGTTGTGCTGCTATATAAATAAAATATAAAAAAAAATGTTTACAAACTTTCAAGTCAGTAAAGACAAAAAACATTAACGAAAAACCAAACGAAATGTGAAAAAAAGTTCAAAAAACTTTTTTGTATTTTATTTTATTTTACTTCACAGACCCGGTAGAAAAAGGTGCAATGAACTAAACTGTTTTTCTATGAGTTCGAATGAGTACATACGACTACGACTGTAGCCGTAGTACAACAAATTTTTATTGAATACTGCTATTCTTAACCGCAATTTGAACAACTTTTCTTGTTGTTGTTGTTGTTTTTATGCGAAAAAGCTTTTTATGCTGTAAGAATTGAATTTGTTTGTTTTCGTATGTATTGTATGTTTTTTGAAAACTACACTCAAAAAATATTTCCGTTGATATTTATACAATAATGATTAATGTTGTTGGGGAGATTTTCAAAAAAAAAAATAAATATATATATATTACTTGTTTTTTTTTTAGTATGTAACTATTATTTATAGTTATCTGGGGAAAAGAAAAGGGAAATGATATTTTAAACAAGTACAAGTAATATATTGTGGTTAAAATAAACAAATACAGTAAATACTGTAAATACGGGATAATTTTTTTCATAAAAAATTTCTTTATCGATAAAAATTTTACAAAAAAAAAAAAAAATCGTTATCGATAACAAATTTTTTATGAAAAAATGTATCCCATAAAATTTGTTATTGATAATAGTTTATATATTAAATACAAGGTGGCGCAAAAGTAATCCTCCTATCAGAAAATACTATAAATTTTGCGATTGGCCCCTAATGTCAGTTCTGTTTTGACATTTGTGTAGTAAACACATACGAAATACACGTTAATAAACAATGTACAGAAAATTGGTTAGCGATAAGAATTTCTTAGACACTTTTAAACCTTTCACCATGAGTGGCAAGGGTACATATAAATTTGTCATTCTGTTTGTTAATTCTACATTTTTCATTTGCGACCCAACAAAGAATATATATTCATGAACGTTATATATAGCGAAGTCAATATAGCCATGTCCGTATGTCCGAGTGTATGCTGAAATCAAATTTTCGCAACCCCCAAATAACTTCCATTAATGATTCATACATCAATATATCGAGAATTCTTCCGGCACGGTTGCTATTTAAAATCAACACAATCGGCCCACAGATAAAAGAAGATAAAAGGAAAAAACCAGGACAACCTCGATTTTTTAACTATTTTTATACCCTTTACCATGAGTAGCAAGGGTATATATAAGTTTGTGATTCCGTTTGTAATTTCTACATTTTTCATTTGTGATCCCAAAAAGTATTTACAGGGTTTTCCAACAAGAGATGTTATTTTAGTATTCAAAGAAAAATTTAATTTTTTGAGATAAATGATCGGATGTTTATTTCATAATAAAAAGGAAGGTATGCCGTTAACAATGAAAAACAATATCAGCCAAATGGCCACCACGCTTACAGGACCATATCCTTTTCATGAAATTTTTCATAACCAAATCGCAAAGTGGCTGCCCTATGTGCTCGATTGCCTCAGGAATTCTATCTTTGAAGTCTTGAATCGACTCTGGGGTGCTGGCGTAGATCATATTTTTCAGGTGGCTCCAAAGGAAGAAGACGCAAGGTGTTAAGTCACAAGATCTCTGTGGCCAATTGTGATCACCTCTTCGAGAGATAACACGGTACGCAAACTTTTCCCGCAAAAGAGCAATGGTTTTGTTGCTTGTGCGGTACGTAGCGCCGTCTTGTTGAAAGTAAACGTTGTCCAGATGAATATCACCCAACTCCGACCATAAGATACGGTGAAATGACGTTTGTGGAATGCCCAATTCCGAAGAACGACGAGGAATGGACAAACCTGGGTTTTCTTCAACACTATGGCCTACAGCAGCAATATTCTCGGTTGTTTTTGAGCGACGTGCATGGGTTTTATTCTTCACATCACTAAATTGTCCCAACAGCTCGAATTTTTCCACTAATTTCTATATTGCAGTCCGACAAGGTGCTTCACGACGACCCAAAAATGCTTTAGTTTTGCGAATTGTGAAAAAGTGACAGCTACCGAAATACCGGGTGTTCCAAAATAACACCTCTTGTTGGAAAACCCTTTATATTCTGGATCGTTATGGATAGCGAAGTCGATAAAGCCATGTCCGTCTGTCCGTCTGTATGTTGAAATCAACTTTCCGTAGCCCCCAAATAACTTACAAACATAATTAATTCATTAATATATCGGAAATTCTTCCGGATCGGTCGATATAAGAAAAAAACCGGAAGAACCTCGATTTTTAGCCTATTTTTTATATCTGGATTACAAAGTCATAAATATGCACAATATTGATATATAATGATAGATCTTTCAAAGACCATTGCAACAATGTATATAAAGCTATAGTAATTTGGACCTGGGTCAAAATCGGGAAAAATATTTGTTAAACCGAATTTTTTTTTTGCCAACAAAAATTTTTGTCATACATTTTTTTTCACTAATGAATTAAAAAATTAAAAAAATTGTAATAAAATTAAAAAAAAACAATTTCTAAAAAAATATTGAAAGACTATTTCGAAAAAAAAAAAATTAAATTTTGAAAAAAAATTGTTTACCTAAAAATATTTAAAATTTTTATTTTAAAGTTAAATTTGGTGAAGTGTTTATAAGATTCGGCACAGCCGAATATAGTTCTCTTACGTGTAGATCTATATCTGGATTACTTAGTCATTAATATAGACAATATGGATATCCAACAATAGATATTTTAAAGGCCTTAGCAACAGCGTATGTAAGGCCAAAGTAGGTCCGACTTACAATTGGTCAAAATCGGGAAAAATATTTTTTAACCCAATTTTTTTTTTTCAGAAATAAAATTTTTTTGTTATAAAATTTTTTCACAAATTTATTTTATTTTTTTTAAATTATAATAAATTGAAAAAAAATGTTGGACCAAACATTTTTTTCGCTAATTAAATTTTTTTTTTAATTTTTTTACTTAAAAATATAAAGATTTTTTTTTTTTTTAACTATAATTTGGTGAAGGGTATATAATATTCTACACAGCCAGTTATAACTATGTTACTTGTTTTACAGTAAATTTGTTATCGAGCACAATTCATAACAGACATTTTTTATCCATTACAATTCCACGAGAATGACTACCA
Organism: Calliphora vomitoria; assembly: GCA_942486065.2. Lineage (NCBI taxonomy): Eukaryota > Metazoa > Arthropoda > Insecta > Diptera > Calliphoridae > Calliphora > Calliphora vomitoria. Next base: position 105,680,779 of record OW818030.2, on the reverse strand, counting down.
CGACTAAAAACCCAAAAACCCTTGATACTTTTTTTCAAGATGATTTGAATAGGAGAAAACACTAAAATATTACTATGTGTCAGTATTTAGAGCTTATTACAACATTTGATTGGCAAAAATAATAGTTTAAACTGACTATATTTAATTTTTTAGTTTAATTTGCGAGTTTTAGTCTAAAATTGCGGTCAAAACTAAGCTCCCAATTAGCATATAGTGTAAAATGAATTCGACTCTGATTGTTTATTTACTATTATAAAATTGTTTATTGAAACCGAATGTATATTTTCTATTAATTTTTTTAGTTTTTGTATACATATATTTACAGAATATATATTGTTTTATTATAAGAGAAAAATCTGTCACGTACGGTATGTCACGTACGATATTAAATTTTATTTATTATAAAATCATCCAATGATTGCTTTTACTTAAATATGACGGATTGTAAAGTAAAAATATTTCGTTTAGTTTAAGAAATTAAAAGAAAACAAAACTCCCCTCACGATTCGCAAATTTTCGCATATTTCTACATGTACCTCAAAATTAATTCCGTTTTATGTCACGTACGATATACCCTTATTTCGCTCGATATTCTGGATAACAATGTTTCGAAAGAACTTATTATTTTTTAAAAATATAACACCCTCTGAATGAAACATACAGACCAAATTATTTTTCAAATACTCTTATTTTTGGAAAATCTATTCCACTCTATAGGCGTACAAATGTCACGTACGATGACATGGAATTGCCCATATGTTATCGTTCTTATTTTTAAAAGAATTATTTTGTTATTGATCACTTTTCTTTACAGAAAATTTGTTATCGATAAAAATTTTTAACAGAAAACTTATTACTGATACCAGACAAACTCGATAAATTACTTATTATACTCATGATTTCATAATTACTTTGTCGTGAGGCGCACAATATCAAAAAGTCTATTGAACTTATGGCATAAAATCGAAAACACTTGAAACCCACATTTTAAAATCAATAACAATTAAGTTATTTAATTTTTAAATACTCACAACACAAAGTTTAATTGGTTTTTTTAAATTTTCCAATAAATACAGCTAAGAGTTAAACCTATATTTAAATAAAATCTACACAATTATAAAGTACTATAGCTCTCTGACCACATGTATTTAATGCAATAAATAAAATTTAAGTTGTTTTCCTATTGGTTTACAATTTTATGAATAAATATTATAATTTGTGTTGTTTGGTTTTATTTTATTTTTGGTTTTACTTAAGCTGCGTGTTTTTTTATTTCGTTTTTGTACACCCACGAAAACAATGTTCTTTGTTTATGTAAAAAAGTATGCATTGTTTTATGCATAAATTGTGTATGCAAAAAGCAAAACAAAAAATTAAAACAAAAATTCTTTAAGAATAATTTTGTATATGTATGTATATACTTCCTGCAACTCTACAGTTTACTGGCTTAACTAGTAGTGAATATTCAAATCTGTTGTTTATTTAAAGAATGAATGAATGAATGAATGCGAAATGTAGAGAAAACAAAAAATTTTGCTTACTACAATTAAATAACTTGATGAACTGTAAACAAAATAACAACAAAATAACAACTGAATATGAGCAAAGAATTTGTTATGGAATTTAAATAATAAATATGGATAGAAATTTGCACATTTTGGAAACACTTTAGCAAGGCGTTGAAGGGTGTTGAAAGATAACAAAATATGTATGTTTATTTAATGTTTTAATTGATTTAAATAAAATATTCTATTTTGGCTAACTGTTTAAAAGTTTTTAATTTTTAAAAGTCCTAAAAAAGATTTTTTATTTATATTAAAAGCATATTTTAAATGACTTCATTAATCGCTTGTAGTTCTTATTCTGTTTGAGAACATTAACCTTCTTATACACTCTATACGATATGACTGTGCTTAAAGAGGTTAGAGATTTTTGTGGAATATTTTGAAACAGATTCTTTTTTCAAAATGAAAAAAAAAAATAACGAAAAAATATTATAAGCTGTTAAAATAAAACATACATATATTTGGTTTATTACTTAACCTTTAAAGAAGAAACAACTCCATTTTGTACAATTCCAAAAAGTTGTTGACACTTGTACAGTAGTTTACTTGTTGTTGCTATAAATCTAAAGACGAGTAATGTAGCGTTGCCATTTATAACGAATTATTTGAAAGCACGTAGAGTTCGTGAGGCATGAACAGACTAGAATTAGGTTTTGGTGACAAGGTTTGACTGACTAAAAACAAAATAACAGAATACACATATAGTAATAGAATATGAGGTACATACATATATAAAAACATACATTCAATACAGTTTTTTAACGGTAAATTTACTATAATAAAAAGGCAACAAGTTGGCTATAACTATTGTACATTTAGTCAAAAATACAAATAAACAACAATAAAATTGACTTACTACACAAAATGAACAAAAAAAGAAAGTTTTGAAAAGAAAACGTGCTTTTTTACTGCAATTTCCTCAGATATCTTTTTCTGTTCAACATTGTGTGTTTCCATTTTCTAGTTTGTGGAAGACACCACAAATATGACGTTTGAATTTTAATAATTTTTTATTGCTAACAAAACCAAATAACTAACAATGATGAATCATGAATGAATGAATTTCATGATAGAAGTTATAGAAGAAAATTAAAAAGAAAAAATGTGAGTCAGTCGAAAAGTTTATAAATTGCAAGGTGTTTATTTGAAAAATTAGTAAATAAATGTACTGTTTATCATGTGTTAGGGTGTGCAGACATAATATCTTGAAGCTATATATTTGATAAGAACTTTATAAATAAATTTCGACGATTTATTTTAGGAAACAAGCAAATGAAAAAAAGCAGTTGTTAGGATTCACAACGCAAAGAACTTATTTGAAACTAGCGACATAACACAACTTTCCACACAGAAAATCATAAAGAAGAGCTTCTGGAATTGTTTCGGAGAAGTAGAGTTTGCTTTGAAAGATCAAATTATACAAGATCAGTTATTGATAAGAAATAAACGCTTCTATAAAAAAAATGTTAACTATAACATTTTTTCATAGATATGTAGATTTTACTCATAAGTAGAAAATTTGTAACCGATACATTTTTATACCCTTCACCTTCGTGAGAAGGGTATATGTAAGTTTGTCATTCCGTTTGTAATTTCCACTATATAATTTTCCGACCCTATAAAGTATATACACTCTGGATCCTTATAGATAGCGGAATCGATTAAGCCCTGTCTGTCTGTTGAAATCAATTTTCTGAAGACCCCAGATATCTTCGGGATCCAAATCTCCAATAATTCTGTCAGGCATGCTTTCGAGAAGTTTGCTATTTAAAATCAGCAAAATCCGTCCATAAATAACGGAGATATGACCAAAAATCCGAGACAACTTCTGAAGATTTCATCAAAAAAAGACAATTTATTGCACGCTTGACAAAAAAGCAATAAAACGTATGTTTGGATGTGTGTTGGCGTATATTGTTTTGGTTTTTTTTTTGGTGTTTGGCAAAAAAACAAGAAAACGTATGTTTGGACGTGTGTTGGCTTCATTGGTTTGCATATTTTTTTTTTTTTTTTTTGTGTTTCGTTTCGTTTGGCGTTGTTGTTTTTATACCCTTCACCTTCGTGAGAAGGGTATAAGGGATTGTCATTTCATTTGAAAATTCTACAATGTAATCTGTTCATCAGCAATTAAATGTAAAATTTTTTAAAGTTTTCTTGATATATTTAGGATGCTACTTATACGCTGAAAGTGGGCAAATAATGCATCCACAACAGAGGTGAAGGGTATATAAGATTCGGCATAGCCGAATATAGCACTCTTACTTGTTTCAATAGAAAACTTGTTACAGATTTCTATAGAAAAAAGTTATCAATAAAAAATTTTCTATAGAAAAAATGCATTGATAAATAAAATGTTTCTGTAGAAAAAAAGATATCGATACCAAGTTTTCTATAGAAAAAATCAATCGATATCAAATCTTCCATATAAAAAAGTTATCGGTTAGATTGGCTGTGCCGAATCTTATATACCCTTCACCAAATTATACTTTAAAATAAAAAATTTTAATATTTTTAGGTAAACAAAATTTATTTTTTTTTTTCAAAACTTTTTTTAAAAATTTAAAAAAATTTTTTTTTTCAAAATTTAAAAAATAATTTTTTTGTTTTTAAATTTTCTAAGAAAAAAATATTAAGACAAAAATAATTTTTTGGTAAAAAAAAAATAAATTCGGGTTAAAAAATATTTTTTCGATTTTGACCCATTGTAGGTTCAAAATATCCATATTGTCTATATTAATGACTTAGTAATCCAAATATATATAAACAAAATAGGCCAAAAGTCAAGGTTGGCCCGGTTTTTTCATTATATCTTAGCCATGTGTGGGCCGATTTTCTCGATTTTAAATAGCAACCGAGCCGGTAGAATTCCCTATATATTAATGTAAAAATCAAGTTTGTAAGTTATTTGGGGTCTTCAGAAAATTGATTTCAACAGACAGGCAGACACGGCTTAATCGACTCAGCTACCTATAAGCATCCAGACTGTATATAGGGTCGGGAAATTATATTCTGGAAATTACAAACGGAATGACAAACTTATATATACCCTTCTCACGAAGGTTAAGGGTATAAAAAAGTTATCGATAACAAATTTCCTGTATAACAAGTATCTATAACAAATTTTCTGTAAAAATTCAATCAATCAAATTTTCGATAGAAAAAAGATTTTCTGTATAACAAGATATCAATAACAAATCTTCTACAGAAAAAAGTTATCGATAACAAATTGTCTGTAGAAAAAAAATAATTTCTAAAATCGAACAAATTTCTATAGTAAATTTGTTATCTATAGAAAATATTTTTATTTCTAAAGAAAATTTGTTATAGGTAACATTTTCTGTAGAAAATTTGTTATAAACAATTTTTTTCTATAGGAAATTTGCTATCGATAACTTGTTTCTTTAGAAAATTTTTTATCGATAACTTTTTTTATAAAAATCTTTTTTCGATAACTAGTTCTACAGAAAATTTGTTATCGATAGCTTTGTTTTGTAGAAAATTTGCTATCGATAACATTTTTCTATAGAAATTTTGGTATCGATGACTTTTTTCTATAGAATATTTATTATCGATAATTTGTTATACATGAATCGATAACTTTTTTGTGTAGAAAATTTATTATCACTACAATTTGCTATAGAATATTTGTTATCGAATCTACTTTCTATGGAACATTTGTTTTCGATACTATTTTCTATATGAAAATTGTTATTGATAACTTTTTTCCATAGAAAAGTTTATATCTACATTCATTTTTTTATAGAAAAGCTGCTATCGCTACAAATTTTCTGTAGAATAGTTGATATCGTTAACTTTTTGTTATAGATCTAATAAACTTTTCAATACTTTCTATAAATCTTTGCATAAACTTGAGTCTGATTCATTCAATTTATTTCACATTTTCTACAAATACTCATAATTAGAATTAATTTTTATGGCTTTCTCTAAGAAACAACAACAAATGCATCAACAAATATGTTTGTACATACATATGTTCTTATTTAATTTTCTTAACTCAAGCTAGATATTTAAATTTCAACAGATAATTGATCTTGACTATGTATTGCTGACTCTGACTCACTTAACAACAAAATTAGTAATTGTTTATAGCAAAAAAATTATACAAAAAACTAAGAAAATACTGAATGCCATTTAGAAAAAAATAATTGTTTCTTTTTAAATGCCATTCAGTATTTTTTTTCTTAATTTTGTTTATATAAAAAATGTTTTGCTATGAAAAAAAGAAAAAACGTTTTCAACAAATTATCGTAAATACCTTATTGTTTACAATGTGACTACGAGTAGATAAATATGAGTATTTAATTTATTATTTTTTTCATATTTATCACAATTATCTTTGACGTCATCTTCAGAGTACAAGTATGACACAGATAAGCATTTCGTTTATAATAAAAAAATGCTGTTAAATACAAATATAAATTACTAGCTAAATCCAACTTTTAAATGTAGTTTATTTAGTAGTGTCTCTTTTTTTAATTTATTATTATTCAGTTGTTTCATTCACACACAATTAGCTTTGGTTTTTGTTGAGTGTGTTATCCCCCCTCCACAATTTGAAATTATATGCACTTGTAATCGCACAGAGATACTTAATAATACAATTGCAGTTTTGTTATTATTATTACTTATTATTATAAACATAATAACAACCACAGTTGTAAACTAGGCAGAGAAACACTGATACATTTACATACACCGATCCATATGACAGAGTATCTGTACCCGTATGTATGTTGTATTGTAATGTTTTGTATCATTACTCATGCAATTTATAATAATTTTCTGTAACTGTATACATGCTTGTAAATTTCATAAATATTTGTATATGTGTATGTTGTATGTAGGTATATGTGCATATATATTTATATATGTGTAAATACGTTTATATGTATAACCCAGTTTGTCAGGTTAATCACCTGCTAAAACTATTGTAGCGTAATTTAATTGCTGTTATCAAAACAAAAACAATACACAAAAAATAATAATAATAATCACCAAATTTATTTAACCCCAAATATGTGTAAACAAAAAGTTGTTTTTGTTTTAATATTTGGTTACCCAGCAAATTTTTTGAAGTTGAAATTTCATTTATAAGTATTTGAGCAAATTTATTTAGCAAACAGATTCATTATAGGTCTGTAATTAAAACCTATATGAATAATTATTTTTTAAATTGCCCAAATCTCTACAATTAGGAACTTTATAACACGCAGTCCCTTTCGAAATCAAACGTGAAACTTGTTTGTAGAGATATAATAGATTTTTCGGAACAGCCCTTTTATATGTGCTACGATCAAATATGGACCGAACGCCATAATATTTGATAATTTTCTGTAATAAGATAAGGTTGTGAAATAAAAATTAAAAATTTTTTTAGTAACATTTTGAGATAAAACTAAAAGGGGTAACATTTTATCAAAAAAAGTTCATCTCCGTGGTTAAAGCTTAAAACGTACCCACAACTTCAGTCTAAAATATAAATAAAAATTTACAACTAACGTTTTCTTTTAAATATTAGCTGCATAAATTCCATCAGAAATTAATGTGAATAAATAATGTTATTCGGAAACTCACAAGAACAAACAAACATTCGCTAATTTCTTATGAACATTCGAGCTTAGCTATAGTTTACTCTACTGCTGAAGAATCACCAGTTTATACATGAAATATGTCTCATGCTATAATAACTAGAATTATTAGAGTTCAAACACATTATCCCGGTTTTATTAGAGACCCAAATCTAAAAATCTCTCATTTTCATAGCTAATCATCTCTGATAAAGCCAGTCGAAATGGCGAGGACCTCGAAAAACTTACTCCATTCCATCTTACTCAATGCCTTCACAATTCTTCCGATCGAAATATGAAATCATTAACAAATTGAGTCACATAAGACCGCCTTAATTGAGTGGCGAATAAGACATCCTTGCATATGATCCCGAAACTGATCAGTAGTCTAGTTAATGGATCTTAATCTTAAAAAAAATTATTTACACACGAATCACTTTAAAGCAAACGTTCTTATAATATGTTCAGCTCTGAATTGTCTCCTCAAAGAAGTCAACCTTTTTATCAAACTCTAAAGAACATATTCACATATCTGTTTAAAGTGCATGATGAGAAGTTATTTCGTTTGTTATACACTTCACCTTCGTGAGAAGGGTATATATAAATTTGTCATTCCGTTTGTTATTTCCACAATATAATTTACCGACCCTACAAAGTATATATATTCTGGATCCTTATAGATAGCGGAGTCGATTTAGCTATGTCTGTCTGTCTGTCAGATATCTTCGGGATCCAAATCTTCAATAATTCTGTCAGACATGCTTTCGAGAAGTTTCGTATTTAAAATAACAACATCCGTCCATAAATAACGGAGATATGAGCAAAAATCCGAGACAAACTCTGAAAATTGAATTAAAAAAATATAATTTATTGCATGCTTTGACAAAAAAATCAACAAATCGTATGTTTGGATGTGTGCTGGTTTCATTGCTTTGCGTATTTTGTTTTTTTTTTTTTTTGTTTGGTGTTTCGTTCCGTTTGGCGTTTTTGTTTTTATACCCTTCACCTTCGTGAGAAGGGTATAAATAAGATTATCCTTTCGTTTGTAACTTCTACAATATAATCTGTTCGTCAGCAATTAAATGTAAATTTACTTGTTGTAGATAAGCTGTTTTGTAATTTGAACATTTAGTAATCTTCATAAAGACTTTCTTGATGCAAAATATGTATTTGTTTTGGCTTATGTTCAAAAATATATATGCAATTTGATCATAAATGCTAAGGAATTAATTTTTCTTCAACAGAAACTTGTTATATTGCTATCAAAAGTTTCAAATGGACATTTGTTAATTATTAAAAGTACTTAGAACTTGGATATTCCATTCTACAGCATTTTATGTTGTGTCGCTAGGTATTGTTTACAATTCATAGAACTTGATGATTGATCTATGCTCTTGCCATGATCATTGCCGCCATGGAGTTGTAGTTATGAGAATGTTGACAAATACCATCAGCATAATCGAGATCCCTAAGCCTTTAATGGAAACCTTCATGAATTCTTTCTTGGTTTGCTTAATTGATAATGTTATACAAAACTATCTTGAAAAGCTGGGTTAATAAAATACAGTCCATAGTTATTACGATAAATCTGTCACTAATGCTAGTTTCATGCACCAGTCTATTTTCATTATCTTATTGGGCTTGAGTCAATGATAATCAAATTGACCTTTATTTGTCTTCAAGCCTTGTGTGAATAGACTTCCTGAATTTCCAATTCTTTTCGAGTTGGTTTTTTTAAAAGCAAGGTTTGAAATATGCAGACCTGGCTTACGCCAGAAGTACGTTAATGCATCACCCAATAGTTTATATTATCGCAGAGGTCTTGAATGCCTGATATTATCTTGGTGAGAGTGGCTTAACATAAAATACATTCACATTTTCAAAAGTTATAAAAGGCAGACTTGTAGTCTACAAAGCCTGATTCGAAAACTGTTTACATGGTCAATAGAGAATCTATGCGATCGAAAAGCATCCCGTTAGTGGCGAAATATGAGATCAGTTGTTCGATATATTAATGAACATGCTAGCTAAAACATGGAAGTAAGGTCCCAGCAATTACTTGAAATTACTAAATATCATAATTTGTAATTACTACTATTTAACGTCTGTATTACTTTGAAAAAGTATGACAATGCTTTGCTTACTTATATATGCACACACGAATAAGTGTAACTTGACATACAAATTATGAATATAATTCTCATTAAGTTAAAAATATTTTAACTACTTAACTACTACTTATAAATCTGTTTTTCATGGTAAGAATTTAATTTATTAAATTCGCAGCTGACTAGAGTCTTATCTAGTACAGCGGGGATCCTTTGGCCCCAGGACTTCGGTTCTGTAGGATCGTTGGTAAGGTCACGTCAGTGAGCACGCTGGTGTTTGTGGTTGAAACTCAAATCGGGTAGAAGATCGTTGGTAAAAGGACTGATATTTGGGCTAGTGCTAAATTTCGGACTACCAAATGTATCTTGCTAAGTGCTGTTGCTGACTAAATAGAGCCATTGAAAATAGCAGATACCAAATCGCGTTTGTGCTCAGGAAATTCGTGATGTGTGGGTCGTTGGACTTGGTTCTGTGTCGAGGTCAAAAGTGTGTAATAAAGTTCACTCACTTTGACTTTTATCGGCTAGGAACTTTTGAAGTAAGAGACCATACATTGGACTGGATTACCAGGCCGGATGTTGCAGTTATGAATGGCAGGGATTAGATAGCAAGAGCTCTCGAGCAAGGGGTTTGTGCATTGATCTGTGCAATCAATGTACAATAAGTTCCCAATTGGGTGTTCTTTGCAAGTCACTCAATGGCGGTGATAGACGCATTGTCTCTATCCGTTGTTAAGACCACCGTGCTGTTTAAGCCTATGCGGCAGGTACCCACGTAAATCTTAGACACGTTGTGTAAGTAGTGCAAAGTCCCAGCAGTCCCGAACTAGTGATTTTACCCATCATTTAGGGTGGAAATTAGTTACCTCAATAGCTACGTGACAGGTTATTTTAACACGTGCATGTACTAAGCAGGCGGTCAATTGACCCTTTTTGACTACAATGAGACTGTCTAATAGCTGGTACAAAGTGGCCAAAGCATTGGATAAACATATTGGTTAAATAGCGTCAGTTACCTTACTAGCTATCTAACTGGTAACTTGATCAGCTACATAACTAGTTATTTTAACATGTACGGATGCTAATTGACCTAAATAGTCAGCTAAAAAGACATATGTAGGCAGTCCAATTAACGATAGCTTGTAAACAAACCTTTCTCCGACAACTATCCAATGGATTGCTTTTGGTGGGTAAAATAACTACTTTCTAAAGTGCAGTACAAAATAAACGTTTAAAGTGATTTCACTATAGGTTACAAAGAGACACTAAAGTGACTATAGATTTCATGTTATGTTACATGGGATATCAGAATACTAAGCAAAAATTAAAATTAACTGTATGAGAATTATATCAACACAATTCGTAATGAATTACTCACAAAACGTTTAAAGTGACTACACTCTAGATTACTTAGAGACACTTAAGTGACAATTGCCTTCACGCTAGCTTACCTGGAATAAATAAAGTAACCAATTGTCTACTGTCTGCACAACAAACAGCACATACGTGTCAAATAACCAAAATATATAAATTGGAGTCAGCCAAGTTATAAGACATTTGTGACGATTACTGCCTATAAGGGATACATAGGGGCTATATTACAATTTTAATCCATTACTTGGTAATGTCAGTTTTTGCTTTTAGTTCAGAGAACATGTGTAATTCCTGAAGCTAGTAATACATATTGTGCTGGGTTATTTAGGAGCAACAAATGAACTGTTTTAGTATTTTACGTTACAGCAGACAAAACTAAATATGTTTGATTTTTTTTTTTTTATTTTTACGATAAGATAACAACTCTTTATCGTTGGAAAACTGCTGTATTGGTATTAATTTGTTTTATGTATTTCAATTATAATCAAGCAAATATCAATAATTGGGGTGCAGCAAAACTTTAATAGTTTGTTTTGTATTGATTTTAATAAAACAGAAATTCGATAATGAAAACTAAAGTTAAGCTAAGCAAATAGTATATAATAAATAAAATGTAATTAAACAGCTGTAGTTAAACAAATAGTATTAATTAATCTATATATATATCAATATATACTCTGCTTACCAGGAAAAATCATCATTTATATCGATGAAACAAATAATGAACAGGTATTGATAAAGAATTATTGGTTTATAGCTTACACCTACTACACCTTTCATTGAAATTAGGTCACCGATCACGTCGATCTAGGCACATTTGGAAATTTAGGTAATAATTGGAGTATTCTTTCTTTTACGCTTAATTTTGTTCTACTAATCCATTTAATTAATTTCTGTTGATCGAATGATCGTTTTTAATATTGCTTCTTCCACTACTATACTTTTATTGTATTTTAATAATACACCGTTTTAGCATTCACCTAATTTTGGTTCCCTTTAGGCCAAAACTCATATAGTTGTTGTTTTAAATGAGTTGAGTTTTCGGCTTTTAGGCTTTCAAGTCTAACCAAAATCCATTATGTATGTATATTCTTATCAAATAATTAAATTTAGCGAAATTAACACGCAAATGCGTGACATGGTTTTATTTATGTGTAGACATGAATTAATGTTTACAAGAAACAGGCCTCAATTAAAACTTCTTTTGCTAAATAGAATTTCCCTAGAAAGTGAATAAACTTTTGTGGCATATTTACGCCGCCAAAGTAACAACTTATTTTATGACATGAAGTTTATGAAGTTAAAGTTGTTAAATTAATTTACCTAGATCAACATGTACCCTCAACAGACGGCTTAAGTCAAGCCACAAAACAAATCTATTGTCAATTCATAAATCCCTCACATAAATCAAGACAAACTAGGCCCATCAAGTAAATATTTCCCATCAAGTGGTTTTGTATGTTTGGATGTGAATTTGTAAGATGTAATTTTACAAATTAAAGACTTTAATCTCTGTAATTTATGTATTTGACCAGACAACACCCATATGAAAAAAAAAAAAAATACCACAGAAAAAAAAGAAAGCTTTTTAAAAAAAAAAAATTAGTCGTTACTTTTTTTTTTCTCTTAAGATCCGTTAATATATATTTAACACTAACACTCTTTTATACATTCAAACATACATACATACTTATATGTATCTGTGTATGGCAAAACCTAGATACAACATCTTTAAATTGTTTGTTTTTGTAGATATTATTGTCATGTATGAGTAAATCTTAAACGTAAGAGGGTTTAACGCTTGAAAAATTTTTGTTTATTTTTTTTAAGATATTATTTTATTGTTTCTATTTTTTGTTTGTTTTTATAACAAATACATGTAGGCATTTTTGTGTGTGGTTCACTGTATGAATTCTATCACTTGTTTAAAATAAATATGTGTGTATAAAAAAAAACTACATAAAACTACGAGTTTTATTATTGTGGATGTGAAAAAAATAAATAAATATTTTATGAATCCCAGTGCTGTGTTACTAAATGAAGGCAATTAATTAATGAAAATATACAAAAACCGGTTAAATACGATTTTATGTATTTTTGTTTAGAAAATAAAAAAATTATGTCTTTTATTTGAAAAAGAAAAACACTTGTTATTATTTGTACACCCTTCAGCATGAGTGGCAAGGGTATATATAAGTTTTTCATGCCGTTTGTAGTTTCTACATTTTTAATTTTTATATAAAGTATATATGTATGTATATTCTGAATCGTTATAGATAGATATAGCCATGTCAGTCTATACTCCTGTATGTTGAAATCAACTTTCCCTAGCCCCTAAATAACTTAAATACATGATACATACCTGAATATATCCGCTATGGTCTCAGTTAGGTTACTTTATATAATCGATAAATTCGGCCCATAAATGGCTAAGATATAAACAAAAAACCAAGACTGTCTCGATTTGCCTATTTCTGATTTATATCTGGATTACTAAGTCATTAATATAGACAATATGGCGTTATATACGCCGTTATATATTGGATATATTAGATAAACAACGGCGTATATAAGGTCAAAGTAAGTCGCACCTACAATTGGTTAAAATCGGGAAAAATATATTTTACTTCGAATTTTTTTTATTCCAAAAAAAATTTTTGTTGTAAATTTTTTTTTCAGAAATAGATTAAAAAAAATAATTGTTTAAAAATTTAAAAAAATTTTTTAAAAAAAAAATTTTGAAAATATTTTTCTCAGACATTTTTATCGCTATTATTAAAAAAAAAATTTAAATTATGTTTACTTAAAAATATTTAAAATTTTTATTTTAAAGTATTATATGGAGAAGGGTATATAGCTCTCTTACTTGTTTTCAAAAAATTTATTTCCTCCAAAAAATATTTTTAATATTTACCTTAAAGTGTGTATAAGATTCGTCACAGCCGAATATAGGTCTCTTATTTATTTTTTTTTTTTTAATAATAAGTTTTCAGTTTTTTTTGTATTGTATTTAGTTTGTTGTCAGAGTCAATAACCTGTAAGAGGATTTATTGAAATTGCCAGTTATCTTAATCCTTTGCTTAGACATTTAGCAGTTTATAGTTTTAATTACTTTCATTTTGTGTATTTGGTTTAATGTGTAATCCTTCAATTGCAGAGAGTGAGAGAGAGAAAGTAAGAGTGGGCGGGTTTAGTTGGATGAAATGTTAAGTGAATGATTTTAAGCAGCTGTTGAATACTTTGTATAATGTAAAATATAATCATTTTCAAAACTAGTTTCAGTTCATCAATACATAATAAGTATCATAATTTGTATATGGTGATGCAAGCGGTATACTCATATATAGGCTTTTTATAAGGCACTAGAGGGGTACAGGCTGAGCAGGGCGAAAAATAATAATCATTCTTTTTTACTTACTTCTTGGGGTATCTGCGCCATTCATACCACTAATACATACATACATACATACATACATACATACATACATACATACATAAACTTTAAAATTTCTTTTAATTTTCAAATATTCATTATATTGCTTGGCTGTTGGCGTAGACCTTATCTTTCACGTGGCCCCAAAGGAAGAAGCCGCAAGGTGTTAAATCACAAGATCTCGGTGGCCAATTGTGATCACCTCTTCGAGAGATAACACGGTCCGAAAACTTTTCCCGTAAAAAAGCAATGGTTTCGTTGCTTGTGTAGCACGTAGCGCCGTCTTGTTGAAAGCAAATGTTGTCCAAATCAATATCATACAACTTCGACCATAATATACGGTGTAATGACGTTTGTGGAATGCCCAATTCCAAAGAACGACGACGAGTGGACCAACCTGGATTTTCTTCAACACTTTGGGCTACAGCAGCAATATTCTCAGTTGTTCTTGAGCGACGTGCACGGGTTTTATTCTTCACATCACTAACTTGTCCCAACAGCTCCAATTTTTCCACCAATTTCTGTATTGCGGTGCGACAAGATGCTTCACGACGCTTTAGTTTTGTGAACTGTGACTGCAAGATTTTCATACCTCCATATTCAATAATCATTATTAAATATGTCATAGTTTTGCAACAAGAATTTTATATGTAAAAAGTGCATATTGAAATTAAGATTAATAAGCATTTCGGAATATCAAGATTAAATATTTCGATTTACTTTCAAGATAACAAAAATTTCAATAAAATATTAAGAAAGATCCCCATGTTAGGGGCAAGCTAAGACATGACGTATGTATAGTTGTATGCGGTTTGTAGATCTCTTCCAAATAATATATTGAATGTGCTGCTTTTTAAAAATATTCCAGCTCACGAACGGTTACCACCAGACCCTAACTACTTTGGGATACGTTATAAAAATGGTTAAGTGTTTTTGAAAGGAGTAACAGACACTTTTGTTCCTCTACATATGAAGTGAGTCGTTCTAATATATATAATATTTATTTGCTAAAATTACTGGTTTAAATCTGAATACTGCTTTCAGTGGATCTAGCCGAAAAGTCAATAAATTGAAGTTGAATTGAACACACAATCTTCATATTGCATCAAAGCTGGGATAATTATAATGGAAAAATTAGATATTAAGAGAAATGTAATATCTGGTTGGTCAATTTTGAACTATCAATTCGATTTTTTCAAACAAGAACTCTGCATACGTCATTTATCATGAATGACATGTTCGTATATACATATCTTCCTTATTTTTTTGTTCAGAGAGTTCAATAAGCAATAGATGACTTTCATTTGACAGTAAAATAACAACATTCTTCACATGGACTTCGTATTGTTGATCACAGACAAGAAATATGAAAAATTCCCTTGTGACATAAAAATCAAATAAATTCATTTTACCAGCGTTTGATGTAATCTAATAAACCTTTGCTCTAGAGTAGACTTCTTCTGTGGTAACTATATCATATGTTTAAACATATTTTAAAGCCAGATCCATTAAATTCTCATATGTTAAAATTTTCCAGATCTTGAAGTGAGGAACATTAGTCGAACTGGGCGATGCTAAGAAAAGCTGTAGACAATTATGTAAAAACGTAGTAAATGTCTGTTCCGCTGTGTAATCGGCTTAAATCAATATATTTGTAATTATAATGTGCGATGGTAGATCAATAATGAATATAAGGACTAATACTGGGCCCAAATATCTATCCTGAGGGAAATAATTTAATGAATTGGTAGCGTACCTTTGTAATAACGCTCAATTTAGTTATACCTCTATAATTTTAATTGCTAGATGTTCTGCCGAATTTATTGAAAGAAAGGAATAATAACCACTGAAAAGCGATACTCTATAAGAACAGTATGAGCTCGATTAGCGCTACCGATAAGAAATTAGGCTCATTGCAGCAATCAAATTGTTGATAAATTTAAGATTTAATATTAATTTTGAAGAATGCAAATACTGCTCCAACAAACCCACACTTAGCTCTCGATTTTATTGATATATTTTTTAAAGTGTTTACAAAATGTTAAACCAACAATATTTTTCATTATTTTTAAATATTAATAATAAAAAAATATTCTTAAAACAAATAATAATTTAACCCATTTACAGAAGCTTTAATCGGCAAGCATAAGAGGGTTAAACAAATATAAACAAGTGGTGATTATTTAAATCAACACCACATATAAAATCGACATTTGTTTAATAATTTTTAAAACAACATTTGAATTAAATAAAATTTAAAACAAAGTAGTAAGGAAAATTAAACAAAGCCATGCTGGTGAATAGGTTGAAATATTTATTTTATTTTCTCCCTTACTTTCTTTATAAAATAGTCTTTTATTTCATTTATACGGGTAACAATAATCCATTATAAATATATATATTTGTTAGCTTATTGACATTTAGTTCTAATGCTTTTGTTTTAATATTGTTTGACTGACTAACCGACTGCCTGGTTGGCTGGCTGGCTGGCTGGATGAATGTCTTTCTGTATATTTTGTTTGTTAGTTTGTTTGCCTTTTATTTTTACCAATTGTAATTATTGGTATTTGATGGATTAGCTTGTTAGTGTTTTCATATGTGGTAAGCCCCTAAACAAATGTTGTGTGTGTGGATTAAAACAGAAACAAACAAAGAAGAAAATCTATGACATATATACTATATAGACAAACAAAGTATCAACTATATTGACAATATAGGGATACATATACTTAACAGATGTCAAATTCATAAAACCAGCTACATTAAGTCATGTAACATTTTGATTTTATTTTATATATAAATGTATTCGCAATATCTACACAAAAAGTCATATGATACAAATTACTTTTATATATGGAAAACCATTATTCTATGTTGTATTAGATTTTCTATAGACTTTTACACAGCCTGTATACTACAATATGGTGAGGTGTCATTGTATGTTTCTGGTGGTGTCACTGTAACAAAACCTCTGTACTAAAGACATCAGAGTATAAATAGTGACCAGGTAAATTAAACAGGAATATGTGATGTATGAAATATATATATATGCATATGGTGTAATACACCATTTTCAATAGGAAATAAGCCATAACTATGTAAAAATTTTGATTTAAAAACATTTGGTGTTAAATGATAGTCACACGAAACCTGTAAGACTTTGTCGGCCTGTTGAATTGTTTATAATGTCGACCAAACATTGTCAACATATGTCATGCTTGCCATGTCTTACGAAGGCAATGTCGAACAAATCACAAGTAAATTCTATCATCATTTTAATAATAAAATACATGCTAAGCCACAGTAAACAACAACACATGCTACTTACTGTTCTTGAAATCATCAACAGCAGCTAGTATTCTTTATGACACGTGTTGCGTTGCAATAACATAACATAACAAAACAGTACAAAACTTGCGTTTTACTTATCACACCATAGCAGAGCATGATAAATTTAATTATCGAAGTTCTGTACAGCATTTTGTGTTGTACAGGTCATTATTAGATAACTACTTGTTGTCAGAACTTCTTTAAATGTAAGGAATCTATTGTAAAGGCTGACAGTGTCAATGATTCAAAAACTATTAGACGAGTTTATATGTATAATGTTTGGCTATATATAAAAATAATTCCTTTATAATTCATGGAAATTGTGTTAATTTTACATTTTAAAATAACTATTGCACACCGGGTTTGAGTTCAACATAATTTTATGTAGTTTTATTTAAATTTAGTGTTGTGTAAAATGTCTGCAATCAGTGTAGTCCGGTGGTTGTACATTTGACATGACAATAGTTGAGGGATCCAAAACAGCGTTAAAATACTTGACAGTCATTAAAACTAATGAACTCTCACCAGAGAGTATATGGTAACAAAAAACAGCAACAACAACAACAAGATAAATAAATAAGTTAAATAAATAACAACAAAATCTGAATTAACAGCTGAAACAGAAACAACAAATGTTGGCACACACAAAAATTTTCAATTCCAGCAACAGCAACATCCATAACAACAACAACAACAAGAAAAACTACATTTTACAAATTTTAATTAGAAAGTTTTGTTGTTAAAATTTTCTCTTAGCGAAAACAAAGTGTTGCAAATTCATTTAAATTATATATTTTCGCTATTTTGCTGTTGTTGTCTGCTAAATGAATTTTGTTTATTTTATTATTCATTTATTTTATTATTTTAAATATTCCACTATCAAAATTAAACTTTTATTAAATTTTATAATAAGTATAATAATGATTTTATTTTATTTCTTCTTTTCATTGCAGGTAATTGTCAATTAACAATTGTTTAAAATATTTTAATAAGGGGAAATGGTAAATATTAAATACTTAAATTAAATGTGGATCGTTAAGTAAAGAGTAGTTTGTAAAAAAGTAAGAGACATACAGGCTTTTATATAATTAAGTATATATTTAATGATGAACAATATTAAATGGAAAATTGAGTATAACAAATTTATATTTTAAAGGTAAATAATGCTAAAGGTTGGGAAATTTATATAAACATTACTTTGAATGTTTAAAATGGTTACACAAGTAAAAGTGCTAAGTTTTCCTAAAATTATAACAAGAATTTTGTTCATTACACCCGTTTCAACATTAATGACCATTTACAAACACACAGATTTTGTGAAAATTATTGTTGTTTTCAATTTAAAACATACTTGCATGTACGCTGAAGGCCTGCACAAGAAATTCAAATGGCTGAGTCCTTCTCCGAACGAAATATTACGGAACCTTCCGTTGAGCCTGAAGGTTAAACGAGGATACACTGAAATTGGGCATATATATCATATGATACCTGATGGTATCATTCCGGCTGATCTGCAACAGAATGATGATCTAGTTGTATGCTGGTTGTCTCGTATATATTCTTAATGCATAGCTTGGTCATATATTCCGGAGTCCTGGACCAGATGTACTGTTGCCTTCATCCCTAAGGGAGGGATGCCTCTCATACTAGACCGAAGGACTTCAGACATATTAGCCTATCGTCCTTCCTCTTGTAGATCATGGAAAGGATAATCGATCTGCACCTTCGTTCATCGATTGATCCAACTCTTTTCTATATCTCAGCATGCCTGCATGAAGGACAGATCTGTTGAGACTGCTTTACACTCGCTTATGGGATTTGAAGAAAAATCACTCGAGCACAAGGAATATGCATTGATAGCCTTTCTGGATATTGAAGGAGCCTCTTTAAAAATGTGATGCAAGAGACGTTTCTTTCGGTTTTGGGCGGACTGGATAAAGATCAGTCTATTATCTGTTTTATAGGTAGATTTCTGACCAATAGATTCATTATTTCCTCTATGGGGACTGCTACTATTTTTAGATTAGCAAACCGTTGGGGTTTTATCGCTACTCGTGTGAAATCTTGCCATTTACTGCTTCCTTTTTCTAGGAAACATCTTGACACATTATCACAATGCCTACAAACTTTAGTCAGTACACTTAGCCGTTGGAGCACTGATAGTGGACTTGATGTGAATCCTGGGAAAAGGGAGCTTGTGCTCTTTTCAAGAATATACAATATACCCTCCTTCCCATCACCACTCCTTAATGAGGTGGAGCTTAAGCTGCCTGATACTGTGAAGTTCCTGGGTATCACTTTTGGAATCCAAGCTATGTCTGTATAAGGTCCATTGGGAAAACTTGGGGAATAAACCATAGGAATGCGGAATGGCTATTTGACATGGTAGTAAAGCCCTTACTAATGTATGGAGTACTAGTATGGTGGATGCTCTCAGTAAATTCACCTACTGGGGGATGATTCAGAGAATCCTGCGAATATATGCATTAATGATGACGAGTGCGCAGTATAGCACTCCATCTAGGAGTAAACGGTTGAACACCTACTCTGTCTTTGCTCTGTTCTATCGGGGACACGGACTACGACAAAAGGTAGTCCTTTCATGTACGGCCTATTGGATCTATCGAGGGTGGATGTTAGGAAGGTGGATTCGTTTATTCGTGCGTTAGGTTGTTTTAGCATCGAACCCCTTTCCGACATGTGAAGCAGCTCTTGCGAACCTGAACATGATCCTTTAGGGTATCACAAAGGTATCTCTGATATGTTTTGTGAGTATTAAAAGTCAGGAGTTGTGTAATGCTATTTATAATCTAATAAATTGTTATGATATGTCTTCGAAACGTAACCAAATTGTTGTGCTGTGTCCATATACAATATGATACTTTAAATTAATGAAATATTGCAAGTAGGCAGCCTTCGGCCGTAATAAATTGCTTCAAACTAAGATGTATTTTGGCTTCCTTTAAAAATTGTCCTATATAACTGAGTTTCAGCGTAATACAGTATTTTTCAAAATAATTTATTCTGATGCCTCACACGTAATCCTTAGATGATATATTATGTTCGCCATTGTCTTTGTATGTCATATCGAACATGTTTGAAAAGCATGGCATGACTATTTTACACATGTCAACATTAAACTTACTTATTTACTATTTAGCAATAAGATAACTTACAGCAATAATGACTAAAATTGTTTGGGTGTGTTAGACCATTATTGTTTATCTATAGATGCAGAAGCAGTTTAATCATCTTTCGATTATTTTAGATAGATTTTAATAGCTTCGTGTAAACTTCAAGTACTAAACTTCAAGTACTATAGATTCTGAATGGACAAATATTCAAAACTTTCATGCCGAGTAATAAACGTTTTCCTATTGCTCACTACTCCATCTGCAAATATCAGCTGAACACTCTCGAATCTTCATAAGGAATAATTATATTACCAAGTGTCTTTGAGCTGTGGTTTATTCGCATAGAACTGCGACTTAACAAAACTCCAAGAAAAAGTTTAATGGAGTCAATTCTCACGATCTCGGCTACCAGTTCACATCACCTATACGTGATATGATCATGCCCTCAAATCGCTCGTGCAAAATGCCATCCAATTTAGACCAAAAGAGGTTGGTAATCATCAACCTATAGCGCTTGCCGTTGACGGTAATGCCCTGGTCAATGTCGTTCTTAAATAAATATGGACAGCCTAAAATCCACACGAAACAGTGACTTTTCCGAGTTGAACTGGACGCTCTTGGATCTTATGTGGATTGGTGTCATCTTAAATTCGACAATTTTGTTTGTTGACGTATCCATTCATCCAGAAAGGAGCCTTATCGTAAAATGGGCGAAGTGCGCGGAATATTGCCCGAACAGAACAACCACTTTGATAAAACAATTTTATAATTTGCACTAGCTGTTGAACGCTATATCCGACCATAGTGATTAGGTAAAACAAACTGAATAAGTGACAGCCAATTCGAGAGATGTAGCTTCAAGACTACGGCCGCTATCAACTGTCAATATTCGGAAGCCCGTAGAGGAAGACCGTGTACTATACCGATTTTGTCAATTAAAAACATGTACAAACCTGCTTAGGATTATTAATTTCGGATTTGTTTTTTGGAAGCAAACATATTTTCCACAAACAGACATATACTGTCTGTTTGTGGAAAATATCAGCTGAACACTCTCGAATCTTCATAAGGAATAATTATATTACCAAGTGTCTTTGAGCTGTGGTTTATTCGCATAGAACTGCGACTTAACAAAACTCCAAGAAAAAGTTTAATGGAGTCAATTCTCACGATCTCGGCTACCAGTTCACATCACCTATACGTGATATGATCATGCCCTCAAATCGCTCGTGCAAAATGCCATCCAATTTAGACCAAAAGAGGTTGGTAATCATCAACCTATAGCGCTTGCCGTTGACGGTAATGCCCTGGTCAATGTCGTTCTTAAATAAATATGGACAGCCTAAAATCCACACGAAACAGTGACTTTTCCGAGTTGAACTGGACGCTCTTGGATCTTATGTGGATTGGTGTCATCTTAAATTCGACAATTTTGTTTGTTGACGTATCCATTCATCCAGAAAGGAGCCTTATCGTAAAATGGGCGAAGTGCGCGGAATATTGCCCGAACAGAACAACCACTTTGATAAAACAATTTTATAATTTGCACTAGCTGTTGAACGCTATATCCGACCATAGTGATTAGGTAAAACAAACTGAATAAGTGACAGCCAATTCGAGAGATGTAGCTTCAAGACTACGGCCGCTATCAACTGTCAATATTCGGAAGCCCGTAGAGGAAGACCGTGTACTATACCGATTTTGTCAATTAAAAACATGTACAAACCTGCTTAGGATTATTAATTTCGGATTTGTTTTTTGGAAGCAAACATATTTTCCACAAACAGACATATACTGTCTGTTTGTGGAAAATATGGGCCTTATATGTATAATTCTAAGTCTAACATGCGAAATGACAAACTTAATTATATTATCATTAAACACGAGTGTTGAAGGGGGTATAGAAACTGTATGTCCAACCTTAATTTGGGCACTCCTATTTAATTAGTATATTGAAATGTTGTAAACACAAATTAGAACAACAGTATTTTGTTAAACATACATATTCAAATACCCATATAACTTTACTATATTAGTTAATTAAAAAAAATAAAAATATTTTACGCTGTTACACAGAGCAACAAACTTTGGATCACCGAATGCCATTAATGTAGAAAATAAAGAAGAAGCATATTTGAAAAGATCCAGCAAGATTTTGGTAATGATTTGCAGTTATTCAATAACATACTTTTTAAGGACTACTACATGCCGTCTACAATATTTGGAAGTATTCGTATAATTCCATATTTACTAGATGATATATAACAGCATACTTTCTGCTTTTACTGATAACAGCTTCTGTGAGACCTAACTATCACTGTGTTATTTAAGTCTTTACTTGTAACTAGTTTTAGTGATATTAAAGTAATGATATATGGGCAACTAACCTTCTATTTGATCTAAGAAAAACAATTCACCATAGAAATGCCCTTCTGAGACAGGACGTTGGCATCCATAAATGAATAAATATATACATTTCAACCAAAATACTGACGGATCGGTCATAACTGGACATAACACAAATAATCTTGCAAAAAAATTTTATGTCAGTAATAAAACACTTCTTCCGTCTTCCGAAAAACTCTTTAAAGGGAATAAATCTTGAGAACTACAGAAAATTTATGGTTTTTTTACTTGATTATTGATTTATTGTAGTTTGATTTGAATTTACTTTCGCTTTGGTTATACAATCATTATTCGTTGACTTCAGTTAAGCTAAAAGTTCAACCCTCTTAAAGGGTTCTGATTTAATGTACTTTAATTTCATAATTCACTATATACCGGATACAAATTCTTGTGGCTCAGTGTAATTTATATGCATTTATTTAATTCGTGTTTTATGAAACTAAAAATGAATCATTTTAGTAACTTGAATTGTAAATATTTATAATGATTTATATTATTTTTAAATCTGGTTTCTCCCTAATGACATATTCTGCTCCTTAAATAAGTCAAACAGATATATTTATATAAAATAACATTATTTTACAACCGCAACTTTATTATATGCACACATATGTATAATATTTTTTGGTAAATGTTTTATTACAAACAAAATATGATTCATTTATATATGATTATAAATGTGATTAAATATTAAAAAAATTTTCATAAGTACTTATTTTAACTCATTCATAAAAATGCTATTATGCATAAGAATGCTCAAATTTCAATGTCGTTTAAAATAATTTAGTAAACGAAATGACTTTAAAAGCCCCACCACAAATGGTCACATGAAAATACAGTGTGTGGCGAAAAACAATACAAAACCCAAATACTTTTAGATATTTATATATATTGTAGTTTTTTTTCAACCACCAACATAAATAATTTATAATTGACATTAATAATCCCACGTTATTATATTGTCTTTAAAAATTATTTACTATGTTTTTTGTTCAGAAGACATAAGTACATTTTAGCTAGAGAAAAAAGCATTGCCTGCTTTGGGGAAAAAAATAGAAATGATTTTAAACATGAGTTTATAAATTTCAATTATGTCACATTATGTTTCATTCATTGGCTTTTCTTTTAGTTTAATTTAGGGTGTAGATTTCTTGTTTGTGCTTTATATGGGCGTCAACAAATATTAAACAAAAAGTAGCAAAGCCTGGTTTTATTGCTTTATTTGGTAAACTTTGCAGTGTATACAGGCTGTTCTCATGGTATTGATTCCCGTCACAGTGACAGCTGTCAGATTTTGATATTTGCTTTGGGCAAATAATATAACAAGGAAAATATATGCCACTATTTAAGGAAACTTAACAAAATGGTAGCATTTTAAATGTACTTCAGTCGTAATCAGAATATATTATTATATCCCAGCAAAAATTTTCAAATAATGATTTAAAACGATAATATTTTGGCATTTTGATATTTACATGGGAAAAAGTAGAAATATCTTGAGTGTGTGAGATTTCCATTATTTATGGAATATAACATCGTGCTTCGCTCCAAAATGTTAAAATTTACATGACTTCGCCATATAAATCTGGGTAAATTTGACCAATGGGAGGGGATATTTTGTCCTTGAGGGCCACTGTGTTTTGTGTCTTATTCGCGTAGACCTGCGATTTAATAAAACCTCACAATAAAAAGTCTAATGGGGTCAAATCGCACGATATCGGTGGTCAGTTTACATCACCACCACATCAGGTGACCATGTCCTTAAATCACTTGTGCAGTTCAATGTGGCATGAGCTGTTGAAATTATATGTCGTTGGGGTCCATATTATCAAATTTAAACCAAAATAAGTTAGTAATCGTCAACCTATAGCACTCCCCATAAACTGTGATGGTCTCCCAACGTTGTTTTCAAATAAATATGAACACATGACGCCTCCAGCTCAAAATCCCCACATAACAGTGACTTTTCGGGATGCATTGGACGCTCTTGGATCTCATGTGGATTGGTATCGCCCCAAAATCGACAATTTTGTTTGTTTCCGTACCTATTCATGCAGCAATGGGCCTCACCGAAAAATGGGTGAAGCCAGCGGAACGTTGCCCTAATAAAACATCCATTTTGATAAAACAATTTTAAAATTTGCACATGTTGCTGATTGCTATATCCATCCATGGTGATTTAGCAAAACAAACTGAATGAATGACAACCAATTCTTCAGATATAGCTTCAATATTATGGCCGCTATCATCTGTCAAACTTCGGAAGTCCCTATTTGAAGATCATTTATAAGATAAGTAAACGGGATTTTATTTATGTTCCTAATTAATGCTTTAAAACAAATTAAAATGCATTGAAATCTATTCATATTTGTACAAGCTATGAGCTGCATAAAGTTTTGCAAAAAAAATTGACACCCTGTATCTCACCTTGAGTTTAGATGATACAGATTTATTACCACTTTTTCAACCCCACTGTGCAGTGGCTTAGAAACATTTTATTTTGGAAATAGTTCGGTAGCTAGATAGCTCATGAAGTACTGGATATATCTTAATAAAACAACCAAATTCGTTGCCAATCGAATGATTCGGTTTTACACATCGAATTTTACGGTTCTGTCAACATAAAGCCAGTTGATAAAGAAGAATTTCGGTTGAAGCAACCAAACGCTTCTAAAGTTTTATAGCACCAATGTAAAATTCGGTTGCTAGCATCATTCGATTGGCAACAATTTCGGTTGCTATCAGCAATCTGTTTTTTCTGTGTATGACTTAAAACTTCAAGACTTTTTAAAATGTTTACCTTTTATTTTGAAACATTTGTAAAATATCTATTTATTCAAAGTATTGGTCATTGTTAGATATGACATTTTTCCATCTTTCTGGCAACATATGGATTCTGTGCTCAAAGGACTGCTCATTTTTTGAGGCCAAGAACCGTGTTCCAGAGAGAGCGTTCTGCATCGATCGCAACAAATAGTAGTCAGACGGGACAAGGTCTGGCCTAAAGGCGTGTGAGGTGAGGCTTCCCAACCAGTTCATTCTAAATAGTTTTTAACAGGTATATGCAACAAGTGGCCTAGCGTTGTCATGAAGGAATATTACGGTTTCATGTCTGGCTCGCTTCAAACGAATCAGTTGAGTTCGGTGCAGGTTTCCTGTGATGGTCTGGTTTGAATTCAGCAGCTCCCACCAAATACAGAGAATTGACATAGCGCCATGGATACTTGGGTTTGGTGTCGATTCAGCTAGTTGGCTGCTGAAACTCGGACATGCAAAATCTTCCTTCAAGGTGTCTTGGTTTCAATACCCTTTAAAAGGATAACTTCCGCAGTGTTACTTTTCCTGGTGTGCAGTCCCTTTGCCTTATTGCATCAAACTGTAAAATTCACAATATTATTCATTCAGTTTCATTTTCATTGTTAAAATCTCAACTTTCATAAAATCCCTATTATTGCCAACTTTTTTATGAGCGTAATTGAACTGCATGTCTGACTCACTCGTAACATAAACTTTAATTACCAATCTATGTAAGATGCTAATTAAATAGCAACGATTTGTTGTAAACTTTATGCCATAGCATGTCATTGCTATAGTTTTTACTTTTGTTGCTGGTAATTCGTGCGACTATAAATTTAAAAAAAAAAATTGAATTGTTGTTTTTGCTGCTATTTAAATTTAAGCACTACCTCCGGGGACTTATAAAGAAGCTTGTTTTGTAGAGTAATTAAAACATGTTCTGTGGATTGTATTTGTAACAAAATATGGCCCGTGTTAGGTTGTATGTAAAAAGCGGACAAAGTGAAATAAATGACATTAGAATAAGAAACATGCAATGGCTATTTATAGTGGAATAGTTAATATTTCCTATACTCACTTACACTCAGAAAATGTTGTTAGTTAATTCTTTATTATGTTTTATACTGTTCATTTTATTCTAATCTTTAGTATTCAGATGTAGTTTAAGCATTGGAAATTGTTGTTCAAATATTTGTATTAGTCATTGATAAGTATTTTGGTTGTTTTTTTTTTTTTTTTTTTTTAATTTGTTAAAAAAATTAATCTGTATTTTCATTCAATTCACGTTTAATTTAATACCTGTGATTCACATAAGTATGCAAGCACTTGATATTTTTGAAATTGTATAACATTGTAGGAAGGAGATGTATTTTTAAGGCTTAAACAATAATTTATGTTTAAAATTTTAATTGAATTCAATTTTTGAAGCAAATTAAACTATCATAGTAAACAATCTTTAAAGTAGCAGCAAAATAATGAAAATGTATTTTCCTAGTTCCTATTTGAACAACCACACATTTTGTTTTAGCACTTAATTTGAACCACCCTAATACTTACAACAACTAAAAAAAGTTGCTTTAATTTATTTCCTCTTGGTTTTATTGCAGTAAATAAGTTGCATATCAAATAAAAATTTATTTATATTTGCAACAAAACAACCTGTCACACTATTTTAATTAGTTTCATTTAAATAACACCTTGTACCACAATCCGTTATATATTATTGCATTTATAAAATCTGTTTCTGCAAAAAAATACTACAGATGTAAATATGTTTATCTGCTTACACACTATTTAAAAAAAAAAGTAGTTATAAAGTAATTTTTAATAGAGTTTTAATTATGTACATATGTAATTAAACAGACACACACACATTCATAGATCAATTGCAGCTAAAACTTTTGCACTTCACAAACATTTGGCTAACACCTTTATAAATAAATTGCATACAAAGTGAGTGTTTTTTATTATTATTAATTAAAATATTT
Organism: Calliphora vomitoria; assembly: GCA_942486065.2. Classification (NCBI taxonomy): domain Eukaryota; kingdom Metazoa; phylum Arthropoda; class Insecta; order Diptera; family Calliphoridae; genus Calliphora; species Calliphora vomitoria. The sequence goes on along the minus strand of OW818030.2, from coordinate 105,653,057 downwards.
ATCAAACAGTGAGTGATAATAAATAATGATTTTTCACACCTGCTACTTATAGCTATAAAATCGCTGTTACTAAAGCTTTTCTAATAATTGATCTTATGTTTTAGGTAATAATGTTTATTGTACAGTACTGAATTTCCAGAATAGGGCACTAATATTCCTAAACTCTTAAACATGTGCAGATAAAAAGCGCCTTACTAATGATTTAGCAACTCGATCATTACATCGATGTAATAATCGAATTGTTTATCGTCAGTTTATCCATGTAAACCAGTGGTCGGTAGTCATAGCCACCATTGAACAATACGAATGTCAACGAATTTCATAAACATAGAGTCGATTTTAATGCACGCAAGACTCAATGTTGTATGTTAACACACAAACGCACGACATATCATGTTTGTTTCATTTGTTTTTATGGGTGGTATAATATTAAACAATCAGAAGCTCTTAATATACTAGGCATGAGTATTCAGTGCGACGTCCGCTGGACATGTATGGGCCGGTGCTTCGAAGTCTATTTTGGAGTTACTCGACCGCGTAAAAAAGAGGGTGAAGGTGCTTATTGGTGACACCTCCCTGGAAAATCATCTCAATGTGGGTTGTGTTTCACTGTTCAGCCGATACTACAATGGAATATGCTCTGCTGAAATAAGGGAACTTGTTCCAGAAACCCGTAGTTTCGTCGTTGTCGACTGGACGGTGGATCGCAGAACACATTACCTGGAAAATTCGTTATTTAGCAGTACTTTCTGTATATGGAATAATCTTTCTTTTCACTTTCAATATGGAAAAATTCAAATCAAATGTCTACAAACACTACTCCCACTATCCTCCCTCCCATAACCTATTTTCCTAGTTCCAACACAATGCTTTGCATGAGTAGGGATCCTCCACAGAGTGCTGGTCCAAGGAAAAAAGAATGAAACGAAAATCGCTATAAATTATTGGAGAAATAAAGTGCATACATTTTTATTGTTATTCATATATCACGATCTCTTTATCTCGATCAGTGATGTAAACCTGCTGATCAACAAGCGCATTTTATAATATAATTTTATATAATACAGCGGATGCTGTGTTATACACTTAGCTAGGATCATTTATAAATTGTACAGAAATCGTCATTGAATGTTTCTCGGATAAAACATTCGAGAACAACGGAACGGCAAAAGAAAGAATCTTCAATATCGAACCTAATGTTAATAGCGAGTCTTTGGAAACATTAATTGCGAATCGTACAAAACTTCTTTAGGGACACAACCCTTTAGGGACGCTCAATGTTGAGATAAGTTTGTAATATATTTTTAGCTTTAACGATATCAAGATATATAAAATAAAAGTTCCAATATTGCTAAATATACGCTGCAAATGCCGTTATAAAAACATCTAGAACAAAGATTTTGTATTTTGTTTAATTTTCATTCAAATTTACTACTTCTATTGTTTAAAGAATTGGTCAATTCACAAGGTCTCTTATCATGTCATATTGTCATAATGTCCTAATATTTCACAAATACTTCTTTCTATACTATGCTTATTGTGTTATCGTAACCAACCAGCAGAGATCAACGCTGAATGCCTAATAGTCGGTTAAGCCGAGTCATGATATATTAGGACATTATGACAATATGACTGATAAGAGAGCTTGTGAATATACCAAATGTTAATATAAATCATTGGTAGATTAGTCTTATTTTGTCACTCACTGTATGATGTTTGTAAAAAATAATTTAAATTTAATCGTTTTTATGGTGTTTTATTAAAACTCAACCCCAAAAAATATGATTTTAATTCCCTTATTGTTGAAATTAAATGGTATATTTAATTTGACGTTTAGTTGATGTCTTGTTAGCAAAATATAATGATTATAATGTTGTCAAATGTACATATGACATATTGTCAGTTAAAGTATGTAACAATATTTTACAAATACTTTTCACATACTTTTTTTATACTAATACATTCTCACCACTTAGGTTTTTGAAAACTGAGTTAGGTCTTTGACAGGAGAGTTTCCGATCAATGTGTATACATATATCTATGCACTACACCATACAAGGAGAGAGAAATGTGAATGAAAACAATTAAGAGTGACATTAAGATGTGACATTAAAATATTTTTCTGATATATGGGTAGTTCTAATTATGGACTGATCCTCACAAAAGTTGGTAGAAAGATTTGGCTTCATCTGAAACTTTTTTGTGTCCAAGTTAATCACGATATTAATTTTTATAAGACAATTATGAATGTTCAAGTCATTTTCTGAGGTAGACTTTGTTCGAGTCATTTTCTGAGGGGGACTTTGTATGGGCACAAGGGACAAATGTTGTTCGATTTGCGCTTTACTTTACATTAAAATTTGATCTTTTTATGGTGGGTATGGAAATTAAAAAAAAATACTATAATTTCACTCTGAAAGAGTGAGTCAGATAGAACTTATACACACTATTCCAGTCAAAACTTATCCTTGGTCCAACAAATAATTATTTTTTTAGTCACATTAGATATTATCATTTCTAAATCATTAATTTACAACTGTTATTTCGGTCAAAATAGTCACCAAAAAAAGTACGTGAAACAATAATTTAAAGCTTTAAAAAAGATCCAACATGGATTTTCAAATAAATAGCAAAAGATCTAAAGGTTCATTTTCACACTATTTCAAACTGTATAAGAAAGATTTGAACATTGAAATAAAACCTGGATCAGCAAGAAAATAAAGTGTAACAGATATTGGTAAGGCAATAGACGACGTACAACTCCTTCTAAGAGCACCATACACTTATATCAGAGAAGCAGCTTGTAAAGTTAAATGCTCTGGTTATTTTGTGCACAGAACCAATGCTAATTCTGGGTTGAGGTCGTATAAAGTTCAGAAAGTTTTAGATCGCAATGCGGTAAATTTAGGTTAAATTTTATAAAAAAAACTTGTTGTGTGATGGATGATAGAACTTATTTTATTTTCACAACTTCCGGGTCAAGTTTTTTACGTGGCTGATGGATGAGGTAATGTTCATAAACAATAGCGGACAAAAAAAAAAAACGAAATTCCCCAAGAAATTTCTTGTGTGGTAAAAGAAGCCAATCACTTGTGACATCAGGCACGATAAACACAGAAATACAGTCAGGGTCAAAATTTAGTATACAACACACATTTTCATCTATGGAGCAAATTTTTTAATTAGAGAAAGAAATATATCAGTTTGAATAAACCTTAAATTAAATTTAGAGTTTAATATTTTATTATTTTAAAAGAACTTTGAAAATTAAAACTGAGTTCGTGGAAAATTTATGGGAAAAAGGAAAAAGTACCTAAAAACAACAGTTAAAAATTAGTATACAGTTGATGGATAACGATCTGTTTAATATTACCAAAATCCGAAAATAAAAAGTTAATATTTTGCTAGTCCTTTGTTCTGCTTAATTACGAACTCTAGTCGCCTTTTCATGGAGTTTACAAAATGTTCAGTTATACATTTCGTAATTTCCCCTTTTCCATTAAAGATGCTTCGGAGTTTCCAATATTCCGGTCTAAAATTTCCCACAGATGATCTGTTGTGTTAAGGTCTGGAGATTGCAGAGGTGAAAACTGCTTAGGCACTTTATACACTCCTTAACAATTCTGGCGGTGTGCTTTGGGTCATTGTCTTGCTGAAGAACCCATGGAGTTACAAGACCTAAATTTTCAGCACTTATTTTCAAATTGTCCTTTAAAATTTGTTCATTGTACTTGCAATGAATACAATATTGCCAGGTCCTGCATCTGACATACAGCCCATTCCATCAAAGACCCACCGCCATGTTTTATGAAAATGCGTGTTGTATAAATTGACTCTGACTATATATATTACGGAGTGTCTACAAAAACTGCTTTTACCTCTCTTAAAATAGCACAGAGTGCCTTCATGTTGCTGGACCTTTTTGACATCACGCCACTATGGGAAAAGGTCCTTGAGAAGTATTCAAACAATAATGCCAATTTTGTACCACGGAGGTATTATCGAATATCTGGTGATATATGTATATTTACTGACAGCAAAGCTGCCGTTAACGGAATAGCGGGTGTCCTCATGACATCTCGATTAACTGAGGAATGCCGGGTATCCCTAAATGAGATAACGAGACATTCTAGGATAACGTTTATATGGGTCCCTGGACACGATGGAAATCAGGGTAATTGTATAGCAGACGTTTTGGCCAAAAGGGGTGTGATGATGAATGATGAGGCAATCGACCCCTTTTCTGGTATTTCCTTTGTTAAATGAAGATGGCTGTTCAGCAGATACTATATGAGACTGCACAAAACAGGTGGACTAATGAACCTTCCTGTGCTACAGCGAGGTCGATCTGCCAACAGGACGAATCTACTTGTGGATTACCGTCGTGAGCAAATAAGGCTAATTGTCTCATTCATTACAGGACACTGTTTAATTGGGGCACACGCTAGAAGAATGGGCCTACGGTATAATGATTACTGTAGAAGCTGCCATAATGAAGAAGAGGAAGAGAGTGTGTATCACATTTTCTGCCAATGCCCGGCTCCGACAAACCTGAGGGAACGCATCCTCGGATCTCTATTCCTATCATGCTTGGATGAGCTATCAAGAATGAATCTTAGACGAATCTACTCCTTCATCTGGGAATCTGGCTGGTTTAACCTGGAGGCAACGGAAGTATTGTAAATACCCTGATGTCTACCACTTTGGGTATCACAATGGGATCAGATTTGAATGGACCCAAGTGAGCTGCTTGAGGAGTGGCTGCCATTGGAACCTAACCTACCACGGCAGGCAAATCCACCAAACTCTCTAGAACTTCGGCCAGTGGAAAGGTATTGGACTCTTGTAAGAAAATAATTAAAGAACACAGTAAAGTTATCCCAGGATATGTCCGGATTTTTTTCGATCCAAGGACGAAGTCTATTGAGACTGGTTGAAATTTGTTTATTATATATTCGTAACCCCACAATTTTGCATAAAACTAAATCACATTTATAATAGACCACAGCTCCCATATAAGGCCTACTTTCGAAAAATACTGTAACGAGGACACAACTCTTAATAATGCTGTTATCGAAAATAAAATTAAACCTACATTATCTACCTAATTTCATGGAGATCCGTTCATAACTCCCACATAAGGGCCACTTTCGAAAATCAATCTCGAAAAAAAAATTATGTAAATTTTAAGAGAAAAATGTTTTTGCTCATTTACTCAGTGAATATTATTATATGGTCGGGCTTGACCGAATATACTTTCTTACTTGCTTTTCAATTATTTTATTGCCCTTTATGATGACCCAACCACAATTAACCAATTGTGCGTTAATTACATCTCTGGTAAACGCATATGTATAGTTTGGTTGGTTTTTTTTCTATGCATCTATACATAATTTTTCCCTGTTTTAAATGCAAATAAATATTTATAATTATGTGTATAATTTATATATAACTCTTTTTTTAATTAAATAAATATTGTAGCGGTTTTTTAAGAATTTTAATTTAATACGTATTTTCCAAAAAAAAATAATAATACCACACTGTATGTAGTTTATGGATAAAATCACTAATATAAAAAAAACATAAAAAAATAAATTGTAACTTTCATTTAAAATTAACATTGTTATTTAATGCTAATTAAGGAAATCCGTTGTAATTGCGAAAAAAAAGTGGGAGAAAAAAATATGTTTAAATGTTAATTAAAATTATATATTGTATTAATTGTATCAAAGGCAGGAATTTTGTAGTAAAGGGAAATGTTAGAAAAACAAGTTAGTTCTTCTAAACAGTTGTACTGCTTAAATAAAACTAAAATGCTAATTAGGGTGACTCATTCATATAAAGGAAGTAATTATAATTACAAGTGGTAATCCAAAGCTAAATAGAAAATTTAATTTTGAAATAAATACTTAATTAGAATTTTACCTTTAATCTTATTTATACACATGCTTTATTTGTTTTACAGTTAATAAACAAGTTTTATAATATTCTCCCTAGCTAAAAATAACCTTCTCAAGTTAATACCTATATTGTGACATTGTCTCTTTAAATTAGTTTAACCAAAAGTCCCTTCAATATATGTAACAATGTTATAAATCATCTATTAAAAAAATCCTCTGTTCTGGTCCTTTGCTATTTTGTTTCATGTTTTGTAAAGCCATTCAATACTTTTTTTTCTTATTTTGTTTGCTTTACAAAATTCCTTTCACAAATATTTACATTCCCTACACGCACTGTGGCAATTGTGTTTTGTAGTGACGTTGCGTTATTTTTAACTTTTTAAATATTTTATACGAACAAAATATGTCAAATGCATTACAACCGCCCTCAATATACACGGCATACAAAACGGGGTACGGTTTAACAATTGTAGTCGTAGTGCAATGTGTTAAATAAATCTACACAAGACAAAAAGTCAGAAAATAAAATGAACAATTGTACAAATACGTATATACAACGACAATTCAGAGCATACATTTAACTTTTATGGGAGGACAGTTAAGTGAGAGAGTGGTTTGTTAAAAGTTTAAGATTTAAAATTCAAAATGCAAAACAATAAATAAAGTTAGTTAAACTAAATACTGCTTTAAAGAGTCACATTTATAAAGGAAATTAGTTAAATTGCACTCGTTTCAACATTGATGAACATTTACACACTTGCACACATTGAGTTTATGTTATTATTTAAGCTTACTTTAATAAATACAACAACAACAGTAAACACCATGAGTTAATGTTGAACATCAAGACATATAAAGATATTATCTCTTTTTTGCAAATTTTGAACACATATCATCTATACCAAATACGAAATTGTAAATACAAAAAGCAATACTCCGGGGATTATCTAAAGATTATCTAAAAGGCATGGCTTTAGCGAAATTATTCAAATTGCGTTCTACATTGATTTGATAAAGTTTATTGTTGAGAGCCTAATTCCGAGTGGGAACGGCTTTAAGTTTTCAACTATAGTCAATCTATATCTCGGATAATATGTTCTCTATATAGACCATAAACATAAACAAATTAAAGCTATTTCTAAAGCATCATAAAAATTTGCATCGACAATGGGCTAATTTCCATTATGGTTTTTATAGTGATTTCTGTCACTTTGTTCGAACAGGTTGTCCATCTCCGTTTAAAATCTACCACACTTCAATTCTCTTTTATCAAGAGCTCAATATCTCTCCACTGGCCTTAGCTCCAGGCAGTTTGGAGAATTTGCCTCTCTTGGTACAAATACCACATCAAATCAGGCCAAAAAATAAGTGGACACATTAAAAAGTCTTATGAATGGAAGAATCCTCTTTTGTAAACATTCCTTGATGTAAATTTCGGTATTTATAGAGCCCTTTGTAACAAATTTTTGGCTTTTTTGCCGCAACTACATATTGCTTGCCATACCAAGAACTTTTTGGGAAATTTCGTTTGCTTTTCGGTCCTAAACATTTCTTCAACATTACCTCAAGCATCAGCAACATCAAAATTTTGACCCGGAAGCTGCTGTGCTCTGTTTCGTCACTCATTTTAATCAGATTAACAACAAATGAACATAATTGACATTAATCATAATAACTGACATGCTTTACAAAGGTAAATTGCTAAGAAAAAATCAAATAGTACTTGCGTTAAAGGTTTTAATGAAAAACGTGTGTTAAGAATTTGTCGATCTCAGTCCTTATTTACAATAGATAAAGACAATAAATTGGGCTTTCATTTAACGAACGTTTAAATGCCAGAGATATAAGCTCTTTAAAACAATTTGGGGTCACCAAAAAAAAATGATAGCAAATGATTCGGTTAAAAAATCAATTTTTAATGAAAAGTAAACAAAAAATTTATTATCAGTTAAATATTACATTTTTTAAAATTCTGAAAATATTAAAAAGGACTTTTGCAGAAGTAGTAAAAAGTACTTTTTTAAGACATAGTATAAAGGGTTTTTTTTTAAATGAATTAAATAGTACTTTTTTAAAAAAAATATGAAAAATTCATAAAAATTCCCTTCACAAAAGAGGTACATACCAGAATATAGAGAAAAATTCGTTGAAAATTAAAAAATAAAAACAAGTACTTTTTCAAGGTAGTATTAAAAGTACTTTTTCACATGTATTTTAAAAAAACGCATGTTGCCACATTTAAAAGTAAACAAGTAAAAGAGCTACACGCAGTCTCAATAGAGATTAAACACAACAAATTATTATATTTTTTTATAACATAATGAAAATCCTAAAATCTATCTATCGATTAAAATTTAAAAGTTTCGGTGTGTTGATAGATTCGGTTTTGAAAAAAAATTACGTGGGACTATAATGATTTTTATGATCTTAAAAAACCAAAAAATTCACTGGTGTTTACTCACTTTTGAGGCTATGTGTATTTTCGGCTGTGCCGTATCTTATATACCGTTCACCAAATTATCCTTTGATATAATAATTTTAAATATTTCTAGGTAAACAAAATTTAAAAAAAAATAAATTTTTTTTTAATATTTTTTTTTTTTTAATTTTTTAATTTTTTTTTTTTTTTAATTTCATTAGTGAAAAAGATTGTATTGCAAAAAAATTTTTTTGGTGAAAGAAATTAGAAATTAAAAATATTTTTTCCGATTTTGTAGGTCCGATTTTAAATTATCTATCATTACATATCCATATTCTCTATATTAATGACTTAGTAATCAAGATATAGATAAAAAATTGACGTTGTCATGGTTTTTTTCCTTATATCTCAGCCATTTGTAGGCCGATTTTCTCGATTTTAAATAGCAACCGAAGCGGATCTATAGCGCATATATTGATGTATGAATCATGTATGTAAGTTATTTGGGGGAATGTTTATTTCATCGTACAGACGAACATGGATATGTCGACTCCGCTATCTAAAACGATCCAGAGTATACTTTGTGGGGTCTCAAATGAAAACAAGTAAGAAAGTATGGTCGATCAAGCCCGACCATATAATACCCTACACTAAGTAAATGAGCAAAAACATTTTTCTTTCAAAATTTCAATAATTTATATTCGTGAACGATTTTCGGAAGTGGGCCTTATATGGGAGCTATGACCAATTATGGACCGATCATCATGAAATTAAGTGGTGTGATTAATGTCTCCATGAAAGTTATTTATGTTGCATTTTATGTGTATACCAACATTTTTAAGAGATTTATGCTCGTTAAAGTGATTATCGGAAGCAGGCTTTATATGGGAGCTATGACCAATTATGGACTGATCACCATGAAATTAAGTGGTGTGATTAATATCTGTATGAAAGTTGTTCATGTTGCATTCTATGTGTATACCAACATTTTTAAGAGATTTATGCTCGTTAAAGTGATTATCGGAAGCAGGCCTTATATGGGAGCTATGACCAATTATGGACCGATCACCATGAAATTAGGTGGTGTGATTAATGTCTATATTAAAATTGTTTATGTTGCATTTTATGTGTATACCAACATTTTTAGGAGATTTATGCTCGTTAAAGTGATTATCGGAAGCAGGCCTTATATGGGACCTATGACTAATTATAGACCGATCATAATAAAATTTGGCGACATGAATTTCGTATATATAAAACTTATTTAGAGAAAAACTTGTGTAGATACCTATATAAATTAAAAATTTATGACCGATAAAGTCCAATTTCGGTAGGACATTTGTATGGGGCTAGGTGAAATAATGAACCGATTTCAGCCAGTTTCAATAGGCTTGGTCCTTGGGCAGAAAAAATGATATGTACCAAATTTTATCGAAATATCTTCAAGATTGCGACCTGTACTCTGCGCACAAGGTTTACATGGACAACCAGCCAGACGGACGGACGGACGGACGGACGGACATCGTTTAATCGACTCAGAAACTGATTCTGAGTCGATCGGTATACTTTAAGGTGGGTGCTAGACTAATATTTTTGGGCGTTACAAACATCTGCACAAATCCAATATACCCTCCCCACTATGGTGGTGTAGGGTATAAATATAGAAATTACAAACGGAATGACAAACTTGTAATATATCCTTTCCACTCATGGTGAAGAGCATAAAAATAGAACAAAGTAATATAATGTACTTTTTTGAAGAAACTGCTTTATAGAAAGTATTAATTTTTGTTTTTTAATGTAGTGAAAAGAAATTCTTGAAATAAAAAAATTTGTTAAAGAAAGTATAAACTAAGTATTGTCATTTGTAATATACTAACAAAAAATACAATATTCTTTTTAAAAAGCATTATAAAAGTACAATAATTAAAACTTTAGTAAATAGGTCATTATTTTTAAAAATGACGGTGCCCTTATTTAGTACGTTTTCGATTTTCAATGTCATAGATATAAAACTGTTCTACGCCATCTAAAAAATAAATGCTGAAACAGAATCTTTACTCACTTACACACTACAGTTTGTGTCGGCAAGAAACCAACCAATTGTAGTAGAGAATGTAAAAAAAAAAATAAAATCACTGTTGGTGTTGGTGTTTTGTTTAAGCTTTGATATTTTTACAAATAAAGCTTTTAAGTGTCTGTAATTCTTATTCACTCTATAGTTTTATTTGTATAATATCTTTAGTTTTTCTAAAGCCTTTTGGGAAAAGGTTTCCTGATGATCTGACCTAAGCAAACAGTGAAATGCGCATACGAACTAGCTTATCCCCCAACAATAAACTTTAGTGAATTTATCAATAAAATTGGGAATTTAGCATAAGAAAATTTTACTAAAAAAGAATCGGATTACGTTTAGAGTTGCAGATATTTTCAGACATCGATTACCCATTATATTCCGATAACCAAAAATCATAAAATTTCATACAGCGCCAAATAAGAGACACTCTAATATACAGTAAGCAAACGATTTCTCAAGTTACTTTAAACAAATTTCTGTTACGAGGTGAACTTTTCTAGACTTTATACTTAAAAGGGGAACAGTATTTGTAAAGAATTTAATCCCCCATAAATGACTTTGCCTTTTAAAGTACTGAAAAATTTTAAAAGTCTATGTATAGTTACAATTGTTAAAATACCAACAATGCCACATTCATGCATTCAATACACTCATTCATTCATTCATGGCCCTCCAATTAGTCATGTTGGTGAAGACAAAAATACATTGATACATACATTCAAACAAATACTTGCAAATCACACACTCTCACATAATAAGATTCGCAGTAGTGGAACACATTAAGAGAGAAAGCAATACAATAAAATACATACAAACAATACAATATATATATAAGCCAGGGGTCGGCAATCATAGCTCATAGGGCTCGAACACGATCGTTTAGTTACCTATCAAGAAGTTTATAAAAATGATCAAATATGAAAGAAAAATCACAATCAATAGCTGGTAGTTCATAACAGGTTATTATAATTCTTATTCCCTGTTTTCTTTATGCCGACCACTGATATAAGCTTAAAGTATATAACAACAATAATAATAGCAACAACTAGCAACAACAACAGCAATCCAATATTATTTATATGTATTTACTGACATTCAGACATTCTTGTACATGTACATGCACTTGCACACATTCATGCATTCACTCGTAAATACTATTAATGTCATTAAGCGTGTTGTAGTAGAGCAGTCTGTTTTTGTTACAAGTATCTACTTGCACATTCGTACTACTTTCTGCTTATTTGTAAATAATTTATTATTATTGTAGGGCAAAAGTAAAATGGAACTGTTTTGTTTTTTTTTTTAATTCAGCGTGTAAACAACCATAAATGTTTTGTTGTAAACGAGTACGTATGTCTGAAGGATTTCTATAAATTTTAACAAATAAATAGTTTGTTTAATTCTACAACTGTAATTTGTAAAGCCAGACAGATAGCACAGCAGAATTATAGACAAATGTTTTTGACTGTCTGATTAAAGCATGTGCTGCTAATATTACTATAGCAGCATTGTCTACATAGTATTTAGTACACATTGTAGTTTTTTTTCTTTTTTGAATGGACAGTTCAACTAACTTTTAATTAAATTTATTTCAATCAAAATTACTTTTTTTAGTAATTTGATAAATGTGTGTTAAAAAAATAAGTTATGCAAAATATTTAACAAATTTATATAGACAAAAATTAATACGTTGTGACTAATTTGTTACGTTGAAAAAGTTTTTTATAACAAATCTAATTTGAGATGAATCACTTTATTTGTTTCATCACAAATACAAATAGGTAAAATAAATTAATAATTCAATTTCAATGTAAACTATAACAGCTTTACGTTTTTAAAAAAATGTAAATTTTTTTAATATATTGCAATTATATTTGAATACATTTTAAGCTCTTTTTTGACAGGATTAAAATAATAATATTATTTCTAAAAAATTTTATATATTATATTTATATCTATAATAATACTAAATAAATTTTCCTATCTTTTTCAGGTAAATACATATATCCAATACAAAACAAGTAAGAACATATGTTGGTGAAATGTAAAAAAAACTACTTTAAATATGACAATCGGTAATAAATCGATACAAAGGTAGTTAACATCATATTTATAAACTACTTTGACTGCTATTCCAGAAAGTTGTAAACCGAGAAATTATGTACCAATATTCAATAGCAAAATTCTTAGAATTGTACTAGATAAATGAAGAGTGCCTACCTCAGCACTGAGAATTGTTTTATTTTATTGTTAACTCCATATTATACATCGGCTACTTCCAGACCTCATGTAAAAAAGTATCAAAGAGAGTTATGATATCTAATCATAATATATAAATAGTTATGAATATTCTTAAGTGTATATCTTTGAATACTATAAAAACTTTGAGGAGAGCATTCTGTGTTGTTAGGCATTATTTATGGACATATCTTGATCCTTTGATATTGGTGTATGACTTAGAAATTCAAGGGTACATATCTGTCATTTATTCTCACTTAGTGTAACTAGTGTAATATAGTTTTTCTGCTTCGAAAATGTCGAATTTTGTATCACCGAATCGTCATATGCGTAATGTTTTGCTTTACATTCTTAATTTAATACAAGTAAGAAAGTATGGCCGGTCAAGACCGACTATATAATACCCAACACTAAGTAAAGAAGCAAAATCATTGTGCTTTAAAACCTCAAGAATTTAATTTCGTGAATGATTTTCGGAAGAGTGTCTTATATGGGAGCTATGGCTAATTATGGACCGATCGACATGAAATTAGGTCGTGTTATTTATATCTATGTGAATTTTATGTGTTGAATTTTATGTGTATACCGACATTTGTAAGAGATTTTTGCCCGTGAAAGTGATTTTCGGAAGCGACCCTTATATGGGAGCTATGACTGATTATGAACCGATCATCATTAAATTAGGTGACATGATTTCCGTATATACTAAACATATTTGGACCGAGATTTGTGTAGATATCTATATGAATTAAACATTTATGACTGATAAAGTCCAATTTCGGCAGGACTTTTATATGAGTGCTAAGAGAAATAATGAACCGATTTCAGCTAGTTTTAACAGGCTTTGTCCTTGGGCCAAAATAATTGTATGTACCAAATTTGATCGAGTTATCTTTAAAATTGCGACCTGTATTTTGCGCACAAAGTTTACACGGACAGACGGACGGACATCGTTTAATCAGAAAGTGATTCGATCGGTATACTTTAAGGTTGGTGTTAGACTAATATTTTTGGGCGTTACAAACATTTGCACAAACACATAATACACTAAAAAAAAGTATAAAAAGTGCCACTGAAACACACCAATTGCTCACCAAAACTTATGATGAATGTGTTCCATCGGTTTCAACGTGCGAGAGATGGTTTGTGCGGTTTAGAAAGAATGATTTTGACACGCAAGACAAAGATCGCCCAGGCCAGGCAAAATGTTTGAATATCAAGAATTGGAGCCATTACTCCATGAAGATTGTTGTCAAATTCAACAAAAGCTGGCAAAATCATTGGGTGCCACATAAGCAGCAATTTCAAAACGTTTGCGAGCAGCATTATTCATCCAAAAGCAGGGAAATTGAAGCCGAGAGGCCTTGAAAGACGAGTTTGCATGTCCGAAATGATGCTTAAACGCTATCTGACCAGACCACCACAGGGAACCTGTACTGAACGCAACTGATTCGCTTGAAGCGATTCGTTTATAGCATCATGACAACGATCGGCTACATGTTCCAATACCTGCTAAAAATTATTTAGAATGAAATGGTTGGGAAGTTTGCCTCACCCGCTTTATTATCCGGACCGTGCACCGTCTGATTACTATTTGTTTCGACCGATGCAGAAGGCTCTCGCTGGGATACTCTTTACTTTAGAACAGAGTATCCGTTATGAGCAGTTTTGGCTCGGAATCCATATGTTACCAGAAAGATGGGAAAGCTAACAATGAACAATACTTTGATTTAATTTATATTGTACAAATATTTCAAATAAAAAGCTGAAAATATTGAAAAAATTTAAGTTAAGTTATGCATCAATAATATACTTTGAACTCATTCTAAGAAGGGTAGTTGTTCTTCCATCAGATAAACAATATCAAAAGCCTTGAACAGAATCATGGATAAATAAATCTGTCAGTTCTAACTGGATGATCCGTTTGACATAAAATATTAGAGTTTTAACAACCTCAGACATACAACATTTTTAAACGCAAATTTTTTTTTTCATAAATACCTTTATTAGGTCTACAAAAAAAATTTGCTTGTGTGTGCAATTTATCTCTTACAGATAGCAAGTTATACGATTTTGAAAATTAAAATTTTAACACATCTTCGACAGGTTTTTCACAATTTATTACCGATTTTATTAAAATGTTTCCTGTAAGTTAAACAATAATGAAAAAAACACATGAAAAGAGTTTAAAAGTAATATCTTTAACGCGTGAAAAGAATCTTATACGAGTCTAAAAAATACCATATTTAGGCGAAGTTTGATTCCAAAATAAAAAATCCAAAAAAAAAATCCCATTTTTTAAATTTTTTGTGCGAATTATAGGATTCTTTTACTACAGACTATGTAAATTTTTTTCAATTTACTTTTTAGTACTGCATAGTTTATCTGCAAAGAATATTTCATTTTGATATGTTGAATTACAAACATACTATTGTAAGAGAATGGGTCAAAAAGTCGTGCCTTTTTGAATAAAACATAGGCTTTTGCATAAAAAATTATTTTATTTTGATTTGTAGAGGTCATCAAACGAGGTATTTTTTGTGACATGATTTCATTATTGGATTAAAATCTCTTTCCGCTGAGACATTTCTTCAGGTTTGAATTAAAAAAGTAGTCACTCCGGGCTAAAATCCGGAGAATAGGGTGGAAGAGGAAGCATTTCGTAGCCTACTTCATGGATTTTTGCCATGGAAACTGCAGATGTGTGTACCCTTTTGTGCAGCCGATTGTGAGCAAACGAGGCTGCCATCTCATTGATGGTGCAGAGTTCTCATGGTATTTATCAAGCTTTACCTTTACTTGATTGATGGTTTTTTCCAATTTCTCCACAAGTCACGATATAGTCTGCTATCAATGGCTGTCAAACACAGCTAAATGACGTAGCTTGTTCAAATTTGGACAGGAGTTAACTTGTTGACAGGAGCAGTTGCCCTTTCAGTTAAGAGCCTTGAAATTCGAAAATTCGTGGACTTATTGACCCACCCCCGAATTTTAAAAACTTTTATTTTAGATAGACCAAAGAAAAATTTGTAAGTGTTTAAAAATACTGAATTTCTGTGGTGCCCTTCTTTGATACCCCACAGCGCAGCTCTTGAGGGAAGTTTGGGGTCATTCGTCAATAAATAAACCTGAAAACTCTACTGCTAAACCTTTGTGAAATTTCATGTCAAACGAATCATCCAGTTAGAAATGTCGGAATTATTTCGTAAATATTTTGATTTTTACCCACTGTGCATTGCGAATTAACATAATTTTCAATGACTACTACCTACGAACTGCATTACTTAGATCTAGTTAGTAATGACTATATTATAATCATCAGTATTTGAGTGCATTTGAATAACTATATCGTGCCATACAAATAATTAACATTATTCTTATTTATTTAAGCATGTACATTAGGCTGGATCAAATTGTATGGAAGAGCAAAAAGTAAAAAAAATCGTATAACAGAAACGCAACCTAAGGAAAATTCTAAGAAAGTTTCCTCAAGAAACTACAGGTTTAAAATTAAATTCTATTTTGTGCATTTCGTTTGTTATCCAATAAAAAAATAATTCTGAAATATCATTGGAAGAAAGAAGAAATGCGCAAGATAGGATATTCCGTAGAATGCGTTTCTGCAATATGATTTTTCTTAAGCAAAATTGATCCACCCTAATGTACATATGTACATATATACACAAACAGACATTTTGACACATTTAAAATTATTGCATTTTAAATCCTTGACTATGTTAAACAAATCTGCAACAAAATTATCAAATATAGAGCAGCTCTTGGTTTACATTTTATCCTTCAATGGAAGACATATTTCATATTTAAATACTACAATAAACCATGATATTTCACATTTATTTCAAGTATTTCAAAATATTTATGGTTTATTTCAATAAATATTTTTCATATTCATTGTTATAGGTATTTTGTTATTACAATCAATGCAGAGGCGCAGGGTAAATAAATAAGTGGTGTTTTTTCTTCTGCTTTAAATATATACATTTTACATAAGATTTTCCTATACGGTTTGGCATTTAAAAATACTTTCATTTTATGAAATTCAAGTGTTAAAAATTTCTGGTATTTTATTGTATTTAATAACACTTACTGGTTCAACCAGATCCAGATCCAAAACCATTGACACAAAACACACGTCACATGTGTGCTGTTGTTGTATACCAAAAATCCACACTGCTGCAAGACTGCATAAACGTCCAAGTGAGTATTATTACTCTTTACTATGTATCCATTCCATTGATACTTGTAACTTAGTGGCAGGCTGTTTCTATATACATACGTAGTATGTTGCTGCATTCATTGCCTCAGCATGCACTCATTCATGTGTTTTCTTTTTTTTTTTGTTGTCTCTGTTGATATTGAAATTTCCTGAGTGTCTGTCAGTCGACTGGCCAACTTAATTGAATCACATACATTATTTTATTATCGTGTTTCTTTTTTTTCCTTTATCCATTTTTCCTTTTTCATTTAATTTCATTTGATTTTCTATAATTTGATTAATTTATGAATATTTAAGATCAAAAATCAATTTCATTATTTAATTAATTATTTCGTTCGCCATAAATCATTGAAAAAATTATATATGTATGCAAGTTCGAACAAAAATTATGGTCAATTAAGATAAATTTTAAAAACCCCCTCTTTTTTGTTCTGCAATACTTGAAATTAAAGTGTGCCCTCCATTACTTGAAACATAACATATTTAAAAACAATTATTGTTTAAATATTTTCAAAATTGAATTGATTTATATTTAGGGGGTTTTCCCAGTTGTGTTGTTTGGAAAATTCATTTGAATTTGTAGTAAAATGCCTTCATAAAAATAAACAGCGCCAGTTGTAGTAACTTTATTCAAATTGTTGGTTTGTTTGTTTAATATTTTAAATATGCATTATTTCATTGCTCCCCCTTCCTATACACCAGCCCCTTCATAAACAAATACAATACATAATTTTAGATTTTGTTTATATATATATAAATGGGAGTTCATAAATATTTTAATGAAAATATAAATGTTTTTGTGTTTTTCTTTTTCGAGTTCAGTTTAAGTGTTTATTTCAAAAATTTTGTTTAACAATTGTTTAAGTTATTCAGTTTTGTCTTTAATATTCATGTTAAAATTTTGTATAAATAAATGAATTTTGAACATGTTGCATTTTGTTGTTTTAGCAGCAAATGTTTGTGTCCCTTTCTATATTTATGTGATACTTGAAACAGATTTTTCATTTCAATGAGTGGATTTTTGTTAAAGTCATTAAATAAATTGTATATATAAAATATATTTAAATAATATTTACTTAACTTTGTTTAAAGACATGTGTTTTATAAATCTTTGTTATAGTAATTAGATTTTTGAAAAGATAAGCATACAAAAATGACTACTGCAAAAACCTTGCATTACATAGAAGTAGTATAGTAATCTGATATAAATAAATATTGAAATGTTGTAGTTTATTATTTTAGTACAAAATGTGTGTGTCCCTATTTATATTTGATACTTGCAATAGATTTCTTTTAGAAGTAGACATCTTTGTTTAATTTATTAAATTTAGAGAAGGGAAAATATAATTAAATAATATTTGCTTAAATTTTTCAGAAGAATTTTAAAAATTTCATTAAACAGATTTATAAATCCTTACAACAGAAATCAGTTTGTATAAAATGGTAAAATGGCTACTATATACCCCTCGCACTACCTAGAAATAGTTTAGTAAGCTGTGGCTTGGTTTATTAAACATACTAGCAGTTCTGACTTACTGTCCCAAACTAGTGAATTCACTTAGCATAAGGGTCACCAGTAGTACTTCTAATCGGGAAAGCTTTCCTGGAGTTTTTGTCGGGAAATTTCAATATTTTCTTTGCACATCTAAAAAACATTAACTTTAATCGAAACTTATTGCATTTGGTGTCGGTAATAACTTCCCTCGATTTATGTCGAGCTTTCTCAGAAATCACACTGTACGAGTTGTTATAGATGGGATCTCATCAAATGAGTTCAAGATAAATTCAGGGGTTCCACAAGGCTCTTTCTCTTACTCTATTCCTTATTTTTCTAAATGACCTTCTACGTCACACTTCCAACTCTATCTATTCTTTTGCAGATGACAGCAACATTTGCCATTCATATTCATTCAGTTATTGAGCAAGTCTGTCGGATACTGGGACAATGAGGCGAAACATGAATGATTCCCTTAATCGGACCCTTGTGACAAACTCTGAATGTGGTCGTGCGAATAGAGTCGCTTTCAACACTCGCAAGACTCAGTGTTGCATGTTGACACAAAAATGAACGACAGACAATGTTGCTTCATCTGTATTTATGAATGGTGTAAATATTGTGGAATCAGACGCTTTTGATGTTCTGGGCATGAAAATACAATGTAATGTCAGCTGGTCTATACACATTTTTGGAGTGTAGAAAGAAGCATTTTTTGAAACGGTGTTGGAATTACTTCATTCCATCTGATCTCCTCACTATTTACACCATCTATATCCGACCTAAAATGGAACACAACTCCCATGTATGGGCTGGTGCTTCAAAGTCTATTTTGGAGCTACTCTACCGCGTACAAGAGAGGGCGAAGGTGATTATTGGTGACAGTAGGGTGTCCAACTCTATTGATTCGCTGTTCTACCGGTACTACAATGGAATGTGTTCTGATGAAATTAGGGAACTTTTTCCTGATACCCGCAGATTTTTACGTAGTACACGTTATTCGTCAAGAACACATCCCTTTGTGGTCGATTGGACAGTGGATGGCACAACAAATTACAGGGAAAATTCGTTCTTTAGCCGTTCTGTACGTACGCTGAAGTGTTTCCTGCCATTTCCAATGTGGGAAAGTTCTAATCGAATGTCCACAAACACTACTCCCTCCTTCCTCCCTCCCATAACGTATTTTCCTAGTTGCAACACAATGCTTTTCATGAATAGGGGTCATCCCCTGAGTGCTGGTCTAGGAAGAAAAAAATAATTTTTTTATTTTGAAACATTAGTACAATATAAATTTATCCAAAGTATTGGCCATTGATAGCCCATCTTTCTGGCAACAAATGTATCCCGCGCCAAAAGAAGTGCTCATCTTTTTAGGCCAATAAGGAATCAAGCCAATATCGGATACTCTGCTCTGAAGGGAAGCGTATTTCAGAGAGACTGTTCTGCATCGGCAAGTTCTGACTATAAGGCGGGTGAGGCAAAACTTCAAAACATATGCTAGCTTCATACGGATCAGTTGCCTTCGGTACAGGTTCCATGTAATGGTCTGACCAGCTTTCAGCGGCTCATAATATTGATTCCATTTTCATCACAAGTAATGATTCGGTGCAAAAATTACTTTCTTTTATATCGTTCAAGTATCATTCCGGACATGCAAAATCGTCATTCAAGGTTTCTGGACTTTAATTCGTATACTACCCACTTTTTCTGCTTTTGGATGAATCTTACTACTAGCACACGTTTTGAAATTGCTGCTTGAGTAGATCCCAAATGATCTTGCAAGCGCTTGTTTCGTTTGACAACAATCTTCATGGAGTAATGCCTCTAATTCTTTGTCTTCAAGCTTTTTTGGCAAGCCTGGGTGATCTTTGTCAAAATCACCACTTCTGAACCGAACAACCCATCTCTCGCATGTTGAAACCGATGGAACACATTCACCATAAGCTTTGCTGAGTAATTTTTCAAATTAAATGAGTAAAACAAAACTTTACTTCTTTACTTTTGTTGGCACAAAATTCGAAGCAAAAGAAAACGTTGTTATTTACTCAATAATGTTCAATAACTAAGTGAGATAAATGACAGATTTTTACCCTTGAAAATGACATATAAGTTATTAAAAGCAAAAACTGTGTTCAAAAGATACGACATCTATTGTAAATCCCGCATTTTTAAGTCATACAATCAATAGAACTGATGGGAACTGCCTAAAAACTGTCTTATTTACTAAGACTTAATAAAATTCGTTTTTGTCTTTTACAATTTCTATTACTTACTTCTTATATAAAGCGTAAACAAATTTTAGCTATAACAAATTAAAAATGTATTAAAAAGCCTAACGGTTTTGTGGTACATTACAAACATCCAAAATTTTTAAATAGTAAAAAAACACATAACCATGCTTTTAACATTTAATGTATAAAAAATTTAAACAAAATTAAATTATACTAATACAACCCGTCTCATTACTTATTAAAATTCTTAAAGTAATAAACCAGAAGTCATTATAAAACCTAAAAGTCAATAAAAATTAATTACACGAGTTTAATGTAAAGTACACAACTCACATACATATTTAAGCAACCAGTGAAAGAGTGAGTGACTTGTTGACCTCAATCAGCTCTAACT
This sequence comes from Calliphora vomitoria, assembly GCA_942486065.2. Taxonomy (NCBI): domain Eukaryota; kingdom Metazoa; phylum Arthropoda; class Insecta; order Diptera; family Calliphoridae; genus Calliphora; species Calliphora vomitoria. Next base: position 105,632,066 of record OW818030.2, on the reverse strand, counting down.
CTCTATTAATCATAAATAATTAACACAACCCTCGTGACCAAATCTTGGAATAGCTGATAACATATAGACATACTTATCAGAAAAGAATTCTATAGATGATCATAAATAAATATTAATGACAAACACACTTATGTACATATATACATATAAAATATGCATTGTGTGTTGCTCAATTTTGAGAAAACCCGTTAATGTGTCAAATTATTTTATTAGTTTGTATATTTAAATAATTTTCAACATGCCACACCTTTCAAAACAAACCCTCCAAAATTATATTTGTTTATTATTATTATTATTTTTTTTTTTTTGAGTATGTCTCTTAATAAAATATTTATCATAATTTTAAGCCCGTTTGAAAAAAAAAAAAAAAAAATACCAAACAAAAATTATATTGTAAATATTTACCACAAACACGAAATGTCATTTTATGCATGGCAAGTGGCATGAATATACATGAACATTCTCCATACAGCAAAAAAGCAGCAATATAAAATAAATAAAAAATGTAAAGAAAATAACAACCAAACAAACAAATTACAAATGCAACGCATCATTTCGTGACTCAACTAGATTTTATATTAAGTTTACTTATATAAATATATATATTTTTTTTGTTTCATTTTAAAAGAACTCAAATACTGGGTCTGTTTTAAATACAGCAGTGATGGGCATGACATGATGATGACAACTCATGATATTTATTTATGTTTATTTTTATTATTTTTATTCTCTTTTACCGTTTGTTCCCTTTCCTATGTTTTATAAGGTGCGTTCGCATTATTAAAATGTTTGACGAAATAAGCGTAATTTATATTTTTAGCAAATTTTTATTTGGGGAAAGACCTTCATAGCTTGTCAATATCCACTGTAAAAAACCAAAATACCACTATATGCTAGTGTATCCGTGATCTGGTATCTAGTCCAGGGTAAAGTTTAGCGATCACAGTGAACGTGTTTTATAAATTACTGACATTATTTGTAATCAGGAATCCCGCAAATCCCAAAAAAGTGTTGAAAAATCCCAAAAATGCGATTTTTTTGTCTTTTGGCTAATATCCATACCAAGAGCGGGGTTATTGGAACCCTTTACAAAATAATTAACAACATATTGAGCCATCTAAAATGGGTTACTGCGATATGATAATTTTTGCCTTAAAGTAGTATTGAATAGAATCGATCATACACAAGGTGTCCTATTTTGGGGACCCCTGGCCGCATCTCTGGTGGGCTCATTCAAATCGGACTAAGGGTTTTGAAGTTACAGAATTATTTCCCTCTTTTTTTTCTATACCACTGTGCGACATTAAAAATATCTGTTACACGCTATACATAGTTGTTGTCAGTAAATATTGGGAAATAAAAAAAGCTCGACATCTAACAGTATGTTCAAATATGTGAAAGAACGAATTGCTTCAGTTTTTACCAGTGATTTTTCAATAACGTTACTAGTGAATGTTGAAAAATATAAAAGCACGACTTAAATGTACGTGTTACTTGCTGTATTTAGTAACAGTTGTTACCAGTGATTTTAGAATCATAGTGATTAAATCACAAGTATGGAAATATCGCTCATCTCCAGTCCAGAGTACACTTATAAAATGTATCTCCATTTCATTAAGGGAAGACCGGCATTCAATGACTATGAATTCGGAAACACATGATAGATTTTAGAGCAACTAGGTTGTCGATACAGATCCCATATCATCCTCAAACCTCCAAAAATTCTTTAGACAATTCGGAGCCATCATTAGAGCACTACCCTGATTCAGGAGTCATAAAGACATAACTGTGCCAATTCTTAAGTATAATATAAAAAACACGATCACACCCTGCTTCGTTTTGGAACCATCAGTCCCTTTGAAAGAATAGTTTACTTACAATAATAGTTGATTTTAAAAGTTGAGGGTCATCTGGACCCAAATTGCTCTTAAGGGTTAATTTGCATTTTTGCACTGTTATTGTAAACCAAAAAAGACCTTGAGGTATATTTGTCGCAACTTTCCTTAAAATCATTTACTTAGAAATTCCAAATAATGCAAAATTTTAAGTTTGACCTTAACGATTTAAAGTCAAAATAAATTTGACTTTTGTCAAATTTATTTTTTATCCTAAACTAACACAAAACTGCCCTTCATTTTTGAAAAATCGAAAATAAAACAATAAGGTCTTAATACTGATATAATACTTACTTTGGTGATAAAAAATTAAAAAGAAATAAAAAATATTTTTTAAAGTGTAACATTAAATTCGCCTCATACTACTGAGTACATAAATATTTAAGTAGGAACCATTGAATTATCCGTTACTTCTCAAAAAAAAAAAACAAACAAAAAACCATTGATCAACAGTTGAATGAATGTTGAACATAAATACACATTTACTCATTTTTATTTACTTATATGATGAATAAATGTATTTTTTGTATGGCAAAGTGTGTAGGGAGAGAGAGAAACGTTTGAATGATTCTACAAATGACTGACAATTGAAACAAGCCGGCACACCCGATAAAATAATCATAATAATAATCATCATCATCATTGTCGTCATCATTGACAGCAAAAAAAAAACACCAGAAACAATGAGAAAAGCAACAGTTACAACAAAAGGTATATCGTAGGCTTATAGCAAAAAAAGGCTAAGTCGACTTTTTATAAAAATTATATTTAAAATGCTACTTTAACAGATTTAGGCCATATTTCAAACAAAATATATTCGAAAATTGCTTGATGATTATGTAAATTTTTTAAATAGAACTTAGCCTATTTGTACCCTAAGCTTTTGCTATTTTTATACATATACTTATTACATACAAATGAAAATAGAAATAATGTGTGAGTATGTGCTAAACTGTAATAATTGTTGTTGTTTCTATGTAAATATTTTGTAAACTAAAGGCGATTGAACTATTGTTTTTGTAAATTCTTCTTCTTGTTTTTTTTTGTTGTACTGTATAGTAAAAATAATATCAAATATAAACTAGGAGATAAAAAATGCTAAGAGGAAAAACTTATTTATATTTTTTTTAGAAAAATACTATAGCAACTTTAACGATGCATCAATGAATGACAGTAACGAGGATTGTGTGAAAAATTGCTTTTGAAATATGGAAAATACATATACTTCAAAACTTTTTTTAATTTAGGTCTGATTAGGAAGCAATTTTACATTTTTTTTATGAAAATCTCTCAGATATACAAAAGTTTTTGAGTTTTTTTCTTTTTTTCATAAAAAAATTTAAAGGCTTGTTTCCGGTCCTGTGTCTGAATCAGAACTATAATATTTTTATAGCCAACATCTAAAAATACGATTTAGCTATGTCCGTCCGTCTGTCTGTTGAAAAAACGATTGGGCCCTAATGTCCCCACGGTTTGTGCAGTCATAATTATGTTGTTTATGCGGCAATCCTGATAAAACTTTGAGCAAATTATTTCTTAGCATTCTGAAATTATAAAAATTATACAAAAATTGGACTCATTTACACCCCAAATACACCCAAGGGTTAATTGTTTTCTGTTAAAACATTTCGTTTGCTGATTATTTTTGATAGAATTTCGAGAAGACTTTTCCGATTACCCTCATAATGTGTGTGAGGAATAAAACAAGTACAAGTAACAACAATTTTAAGTGAATGTTTGTGAGCGTAAAATAAATAATAGAAGAATGAGAAAAATAAGAAACGTTTGTTTGAGTGTCTGTTAAATAAATATTAGAAAAGAAAATGATGCAATTGTTTGGATAACGTTTGTGTTTATGTTATCGAACAATGATTAAAACTAGAGTAGAATGAGAAGTTTTGAAAATGTAAAAAATTAAAACCAACAAACAAATATAGCTCTGTTAAAATGTTTAGAACAAACTTTAAACAACAAGTGTTTTAATTAAACCACTTTTTAAGGGCAAATTACCATAAACAAAATAAAAATAATAAACATTCTTTCTAACTTTTCATGTGCAAAACTATAAACTCTTCATTTAACCCTCGCATTTATTTTAACTCTCACTCATTAATTTTAAATATTTTTCTCAATTTTCCATTAAGCAAGTTCGAAAAAAACAAGCAAATTTTCATCAATTCTTTATGTTTATCTTCCTGCTCTTACACTAATCAAACATCATGTTCATTCAATTAAAACATACTTCGTTATTTCACATCAACAAAAAAAAAACTAAATAAACATTTTTGTAGTTCTCCAACTCCCACAGTGGATAGGAACGAAAAAATAGTGTATACAAAACTTGTACATACTCTCATGTTCGGTATTATTAAAAAAAAAAAAAAGAAAAGAAAGCAAAAAAGAAACAAAATTCAATTAATTCAATGTTATGCGTAGGTGTGTAAACTGTTATTCGGATACAAAAACTAAAAAAAATAATAATAAAATAGAAACAGCTACAAATGGGAAAAATAAAAACGTATAAAGGTCAATAACATTTAAACATAATAAAAACTCTGTTTTAGATACACCCATCATCATAGTTACTATAAACATGCACGCATACACTTTTCCATGTTTAACATTTTCCGCTTGTTTTTATTAAAAACTTTAAATAAACATTTCTAAAGGTTAGGGTCAATATTTATACTAGTGGAGTGCACAAATTTTACTGTTTCTTTTTCAATTCTTTTTTATTGTTATGAAAGTCAATGTTCTGTTACACATGAGTTTGTAAATAAAGATAAATCATAATAAACACGTGATTTTATTTTTGAAATATTAATCATTTCCTTGCACTCTACCATTTGAAAAGAAAATCTTAAGTTTTGTTTTTGATAGGACAAATAATGTAGTTAGTCCTTCGTTTCCATTATAACTTGCTCATTAGTGTAGAATTTTGCTTCCATAAGACCATATTCTTTAAATCATATATAGGAAGTATTTTAAAATTACATTTTGAAGAAAATGAAGGGTATGCAAATAATTTAAACAATATGAATCTGTGCACGTTCCTTTCTTTTAGTCAACTGAGGGAGATGACGGCACTTGAACTAAGAGACTCTTCGGTGATTTTGTTTATAGGCTGATTATGTACAAATATTTGGAATTATTGAAAATTCTAGAGCTTGAAAAACAACGCTAAAGAAAATGATAATTCTGATAAATTCTCAGAATAACATTTACTTACTATAATATTATTATTAATAATTAACATTTACTGAAAAAATTTAAAGTTCTAACAGATTAAGTTATCGCAATAAAATTGGGAACTGGGATGAATCGAAATTTTCTATCTAAAATATTAAATTTGTTAAACCATCTGAATTCGATAATTTTTGGTGTACAGGGACATTTCCATGTCTATATAAAATGTATAGTTCCCTTGAATTTTGTCCATATAAAATGTATAGTTCTCTTCTCTCTATAGTTACTCTTCTGAATTCGATTATATTTGGTGTATAGTTCTCTAGAATTTTGAAAATCGCTTATGTTTGGTTTTTATTTACATGTTCAGAGTTCATATGCGCAAAATAACTAAAGTACAAGTGTTAATAATTTTAGAAAATATAAGATTAGAGCTGACGCTCCACAAGGAAGAGTTATTAGACCTATCTTATAGACAATTCACACCTCCATAGCATGTAAACAACTGGATGTTAGGAGGAATGGTTGAAAAACTGGGTGAATAAGTTAAAAAGTAAAACAGTTAAATTCGCGCTTAGGTGAGGAAATTGTCCACCTGTCACACTTAACAATGTTAATATACCTCAGTCAGATTATGTTACATACCTTGGTATTCACCTTGGGATACACGCAGAGAAAAAATATAGTTGTGCATGTTTACAGTAACTTTTTCAACATTTTTAAATTTTTTTAACAATATTATAGCCACAGTAACTATTTACATGATAGTGGTAACCATATTATGGTTAACTAACAATTCACATGATTGTATCAATCATACATATATATAGTTACAGTAAACAAGTATATGTTTGTGACAACCATTGTTATGATGAATCTTTATATCATAATATGTTGTTGTCAGACTATGATATCAATTAGGCGAGAGTAACATAATATGGTACAACCTTAATCATACTTGTTTACTGCAACCATATATATAGTTGATACAATCATGTGAATCGTAAATTAAGCATATTATGGTTACCACAATCATGTAAACAGTTGCCGTGACTATAATATTGTCAAAAAACTTTTACAAATGTGGAAATGGTTACTGTAAACATGCACAACTGTATTTTATCTCTGCGTGTAGGAAACTTTTTTGTCATCGTCAAATAGTAACCAAGAGACTTCCCATAAAGTTAAAATCCTCTAGCCTTCACTGGCTGATCTGTGACCAATCCAATTTAAGCCCTGACTATAAAGACAACCTGTATGAAAGCTTTTTAAAACCAATTTGAAAACACATGAAATCCAACGGTAGGTCCAATCAGATATTCTTAGGACCATGAAGGGTGCTTCCTGGTACATAATAAATAAGTAAGAACGTATAGTCGGTCAAGCCTGACTATATGATACCCTACGCTAAGAAGATGATTATATAAAGTTTTCTTTTAACATTTATATGAGAGCTACGGCTAATTATGGACCGATCGCGATAAAATTTGGAGTTCGGCTTATGTATATTTGTGCTGAATTTGGTTTCGATATTTATACAACTAAGATATTTCTGAGAGCTTAATTTTTTTAGATAGGGCAGTTGTTTGGACCGATTCTAACCAAATTTAATAGACTTCATCTTTGGCGTAATAGAAAAGTTTCTGACAAATTTTTGATTGAAATTGCGACCTGTAGTTTCATTACAAGGACATCGGTGAATCGACTGAGAAAGTGATTCTGGATGTTGGGACAATGTTTTTGCACGTTACAATCATCAGCAATAACTCAATATACCCTCTCCATTATGGTGGTGTAGGGTATAATGAGAACATATACAGGAACTTTGAAGAAATACCAATCAGTTTTAATTTTAGTTATTAGATTTAAATACTTATTGTTAGGCCTAAGAAAATAAGGCAGATTTAATAAAAAAAATAAAAAAAGTTTTAAAAAAACGTTAGATCTATTAGTAAGCTTTTCTCATTTTTGATCTCATTTTAAAGCTAACGTTTGGTAGATTTTAAGGTTTTTTTTTCCAAAAATCCACTTCTATACGATTTATAAGAATAGAACAACTAATTACAAAGATATATTCGAAGTTTGTAGATTATCCTTTGAAATATAAAGATATTTTTACTAAATGTTTATTATCTCGAGATCCCCTCATAGCTCCACTCTAAATTTTGTATGTGTTCTTAACCGTATAATGACTTATAATTGAGGGACAGCTTTAGAAAATGGAAGATACCTTTTTATACTCTTTACCATGAGAGGCAAAGGTATATATAAGTTTGTCATACCGTTTGTAATGAAGCTGGACTAACTGCAGATTTCTGGTAAGAATGGCTATTTTTGAGTCATAATAAGAATGCAATAATAAAAACAATAATAGTTATAATTATTCTTACACTTCGTAAAATACACAATAAAGTCAATATGGCTATCAGGATGATAGCATAGATAAAATAACTTATGTGGTTTATAATAGCATGCTATTCATTTTTATTTTTGTCTCTTTGATAATTTGTGACTGTGAGCATAGATAAATACATATAGATCGGAAACTCTCCTATCAAAGACCTAACTCAGTTGTCAAAAACCTAAGTGGTGAGAACGTATTAGTAAACAAAACTATGTGAGAACAAAAACAATACTCGTACTTATTTTGAATAATTCTTTTGAACTTTTTTTTAGATTCCGCTCTATGTTTATTTCTCTATGTTTGTGAGTGCCGATTACCGATGTAAACTACTCAAAACTATTGTATTTAGAACACTAAGTGATATAAATAAACATTTTCTAAATGATTTTTTTTTTCGTTTGGAACCCATAAAGTCGGGGTTAAATATTTACAATTAAATTAAAATTTAATATTTACTTCATATTTAAATTAAGGATATAGGACATGGTTTTACATATTGTACCATATATAACTGGTAACACCAGCTCACTTTAAATTTCCAGTACACTTACACTTATGTATGTATGTCTGCGACATTGTATTTTCAGCTCATTTTTTATTTTCCAAGCTGTATTTACTATTTTTTATAAATAATTTTTTTTTGTCTTGTTGCTGGTTTTGTATTTGATATAAATGTGTATGGCATGACGTTAAATTTGATGTCGACACCATCTGTAACAATGGTACGCAATTTAGCACACTTTTATTTCTGCTAAATAAACTTTAGATTGTATGTACAACATGTAGTATTTTAGTTTTTTTTTTTGTGTACTATGTATAATCGTAACACAGCAAACAAATCAGGAATCGATGCCCATAATCCCCAGTACACAAACACTATAATAAAACTCACAAAAATGAGCTTGCACCATTGATGACATATTGAATGCAATAATTGCAGACATAGTTAAACTAGAAAAAAACTCTAACAAAAATATTACTCAAAATAATCACATGTTCGAGTGTTGTTTTTGTGTTTTCACATAGTTCTTTTTTTTTCTAATACATTCCCAACACTTAGGTTTTTGATAACTGAGTTAGGCCTTTGACAAGAGAGTTTCCGATATATTTGTACTTTTCTATGATCACTGCATTCACAAAACCTTTAGGTAATAAAGTAACACTTATTGCAATTAAGTTTTAAATAAAAAGCTTTTGTTACTTTAGTTTTTAAATAACATATTTGTAGTTTTTATCTGAAATATTTGCTGGGTTGTATTTAGTTTCTGTTTTTTTTTTTAGAGCTAAAATTCACATATTTTCGCATATTTATACGTATTCGCCATTGTTTTGTATTTGTAATGGTGGATACTGTTCTCATTCATGTATCTAAACAGAAAGCTACATAAGTACTTACATGTCTAGATATATATAAGGTACAATGTGTTTTTTACAAAAAGATATTTGCAGCTTCACTGCTACAATAACAAATTGTTTGCAGTGTTTTCAAACAAATTGTTTTAATCGAAAGTTAATTGTTTGGAATAAGATATTTGTATACACTACAAAAAATACATAGATAAATAAAATAAATTAATAAATATGGCAATCTTACTTTACAAAACATTTAACATTTCTTAATGTGTGTTTATCAATATTCCAGCAGTTCGGCATTGTCTATATTTTCCCTTATGTCATATTAGTTGGTTTACTATTTGTAATTAATGTAGGGTCAATTGACTTCCGGCTAGGAAATGGATAATTTAAAATAAAAATTCTGTAACTAGTGGTGACCCCAATTATGCACGCAGAAAAAAATATAGTTGAGCTTGTTTACTGTAACCATTTCAACATTTGTACATGTTAACTGTAATCATTTCAACATTTTTAACAATATTATTATCACAGTAACTATTTATATGATTGTGGTAACAATAATATGGTTAATTTACGATTCACATGATTGTATCAACCATATATATGGTTACAGTAAACAAATATATGTTTGTGACAACCATTGTTATAATGAATAATTTTATCATAATATGTTGTTCTTAGATTATGATATCCGTAAGCCGAGAGTAACATAATATGGTAAGTCCTTCATCATATAAACTCCCAAATAACGATACTAAGAATACGTTAGCGGCGATAATTCGTGAACAGCTACCAGTTAATCAACACCACTCATGGGAAGATATCACAGCAACATATAATCGAGTCGCAGAAGAAACATTGGGTATAGCGCAACCACAAAGAAAGGCCTGGATATCAGACGACACTTGGTACCTGGTTTCTCAAAGAAGGGAACTCAAGCTGCAGTTAAACAACAACAACATTTTGAGACAGCAGTACCAACTACGGGCAAAACAAGTAAAGAAAGCTGCAAGAATAGAAAGTTCCTAGAACGGCTCCCAATGTCGGCGGAAGAAGCGGCTAGCCAGAACAATATCAGAAAACTACACTAGACGATAAACTGTCTCACCAGTCGCTGATCGCAGTGGTGCGCTATTAACAAACAATGATGCAGAGACACAAAGACGGAGAGAACATTTCGAAGAAATTAGTCACATCATCTAGGATTCAACTACTAATGACAAAGAAATTGAAAACAACAGCCCTGCAGAAAATATCCTAAGAATATCAAGGAGCCCCCAGTATAAGTGAGATTAAGGAGCCCATCGGTAAGTTAAGAAATAACAAGGCGAAGGTGGAATACCAGCTGAAATTCTTTGGGTTGGCATCGAAACCACAGCTGAACTTCTACGACCACACATCACATCAGTCTGGGAGGATGAAAGGCTACCTCCAACTTGGAAGAATGGCATCATCGAAAAGTTTCCGAAAAGTGTTGACTTGAAAGATTGCAACAACTGGAGAGGAATTGCTCTACTTAACATCATATACAAGATACTAGCAGTCATAATACAGGAAAGGCTTCAAATTAAAATGGAGAACTTTCTACGAGATGAGCAGGCAGGTTTCCGGCCAAACAGGAGCTGCATAGACCAGCCCAACACTCTACGCATTATAATAGAACAATCTCTAGAGTGGCGTACTCCCCTGTTCCTAATGTTCGTAGATTTCAAGAAAGCCTTTGAAACCATAAGAAGGACTGCCATATGGAAAGCATTGAGAAGAAAAGGAATGCCCCAGAAAATAACGCGAATCATCAGAGCTATGTACGAGGATGCAGAACTATCAGTTCTTCACATCGGGAATATAAGTCAACCATTTCACGCTGGAGTAGCACTATAGTGCTATTCACTATAGTGCTGAATGACATCATCAGCGAAGTCTGTATAGAGAGAAGAGGAATAACATGGAGCCTCTCACGCAAACTCGAGGATTTGGAGTATGCAGATGATATTTGTCTACTCTCGCATAAGATCTCCAACATGCAAACAAAGATAGATGATCTGGAAAGACTAGCACGCAATGTTGGACTTGAGATAAATATCAAGAAAGCCAAAGCTATAAGAATCAACAACATTAGCAGCGATAACATCATGCTACAAGGCCAACCAGTTTAATACGTAGAAAGCTTCTGATATCTAGGCAGTACAGTATCAACAAATGGCGCCGCTGAAACAGACGTAAATAACAGACTCAATAAAGCGAGAGCGGAATTAAGAAGACTATAACCAGTATGGAGAAACTCACAAATATCCAGACGAACCAAGCTTTGAATATTCAACGCATGTGTGAAGTCTACTCTGTTGTTCGAAAGTGAAACTTGGTTAGTATCGAACACCATCACGCAATAACTACAGGTATTGAATCAAATGCAAAATATTCTCGCCTAAAAACATCAGCAATACAGATCTCTGGAACCTCATCAAAGAGGAATCCATACTAACGGAAATAAAACGTAGGAAATGGAGATGGATCGCGCATACTATCAGAAAGAATCCTGATAGTATAACAAGGATGGCGCTAGAGTGGAACCCTCAAGGTTCAAGAGGCCGTGGTTGACCAAAGAACACATGGAGACGCACGATACTCCAAGATCTAGGACAGTGCAATCTTACATGGGAAGAAGCGAAAACAACTGCTACAAATCGTGTAAGATGGAGATGCTTTGTGGAAGCCATATGCTCGCAAGAGGGGTAATGGAGAAAAAAAAGCTCTGATCTGTCTAACTCGAATGGGCTTATGATTTGCTCCATTCTGTAAATTAAGTTAGAATTCAATTTGTAATTGTATTGTAGCCTAAAAAATACGAATATAATTTTTAATATCAGAACTAAGTTCAGCAACCATTTTTTTTATTAAATACTAGCTTTACTCGGTGCGCTTCGCTACTAGCCCTTTAGTAGTAAAATAAAGAAAATATGAAAGAATTTTATTAAAAAATTAAATGAGTACAATTAATAGCGGAATTTTTAGTTAGCTTTTAATTGTATACCATGCTTTTGCCCTTGAAAGTATAACGATTTTAAAAAATCTTGGTACTTTTCTTAAGATGCTCTGTAATGTCGAACGTTTTTACCGCTTCAAGAATCTTGCAATTATAGTTCTCAAAAATGTTAAAAATAATTATTTACTTTGTATGTGAGGTGACTGGTTAAACTTCATGCAGTGATAAGAAATTGATTCGTATAAAGTTTGAAGACTGTCACAATTATAGTTCTGTAGATATTTGAAAATAACTTTTTACTTTGTATGATAGGTGCCACGCCCACTAATCTAATACCGACCTTTTCCAGCCAAACACACGAACATGAGCAAAACTCGATAAAATTATAAAAAATAAATTAAACAAACTAGAGATTTAAAATGTGAAAAATGTGGTTTGTGTCGACCACTGAGTAATAAACATGTATTTTCTTGTCTTTAACTAAAAAATCTAACAGTATTTCTTGATTTTGTTTAATATTAATATTTTTTTTCTTTTTTATTTTTTCAGGTAATAAACATATTCATAACGTTTACTAAAACTAAACGAGGTGTAAGAAAACATGTTCATGTAAGTTAAAATAAAAATATAATTCTGTCTTTGCACATGTCAATTGAATGAAGAAAAAAAGTTAATTAAATTAATCTACATACTTGAACTAAATTATTCACCACATGCCTCGCTCATGCCAAGCATGATGTATAAAGCTATAGCTAATAATTCTACAAAAAAACTAAGCCACAAATAAGAAAAATATTAAAAAAAAAAAATAAAAAAACAAACATGAAATAATTTCCCGGTTATAAACAATTTAAAATTCAATTAGTACAAGAGCTAGTTAACGAGGATAAGAGGGGGCTACAGCAGTAACTACTTCAAGCAAAGTACTTTTTTTTACATAAAAAACACAGCACACACAATTTATGATTCATAGTAAATATTTGACCTTTTCATTATTAACTTAAACAAAAAAAATAAAAAATATATAAAAATAAAACTTTACATAGACAAATAGCCCTGAACTCTTGAAAACTGCAGGAAAAACAAATTGCGTTACTTAAGCTTTGGAGTAAAAATATAAATATGTAGTAAGAAAAAATATATATTTACCATAAATATGAACAAGAAGATTTATGCAAAACTTATAATTGGTTTATGAACCATTTCTTTCCATGAAAAATTAAACATACAACATCTCTTTCTCCTTGCCCCCCTCCCTACTTGACGCTTTTGTTGTAACGAAACTATTTTCTAGAATTTAGTTTACTGCTTTTTCAAAATATTTATAATGCAAGAGGCAATTAATGTTTGTAATTTTGTAATTCATTTGAACAACCTGAAAAGCAACACAAAACAAAACAAAAATCTGAAATAAACAAACGAATAGTTTGCGTTCATTTTTTGACCCAATTTGTTTCTTAAGCGTAAGTATGCAACACAAAAGTATGGAAACAAAATCTAGTTTAGTATTTTTTTTCGATTTTTTGCTAAAACTTTTCTAAGCTTGTGAACTACAAACTTAAAACTTCTTTTGTTGGTGGTTGCTGATTAAAATTTAAAATAAATCATATTTTATATGGGGGTCTGGTCTCTAATTTAAGACTTTTTTTAGTTTAATTATGGCTGCTGCTAGCTGGAGTGTGCTATCAATTTCAGGTGGGGTTATTATGTTTTATTTTTAAATTTTAAGTTTAATTTGAGCAACTAATGTTTTTACACAAAATTTTGGCAACATTTTTTAAACAATAATAGTGACTTTTTTAATTTTTTTCTTAGTTTATGGAGGTCTTATTCAAGGTAATTGACAGACATTGTAGAGAATATTAATATTCAGAGTTACTGCACTTCATACCGGTACAAACCAACAAATAAATAAACAAATTATATTAAACCATTAGAGCAATGGTAGGCACTCATAGCCACCATGCGCCGAACACGAACGACTATTTAGATGTACACTTCACAAATATGAGCAAAACTCGTTAAAATTGTAAAAAATAAATTAAACAAACTCGAGATTTTGCATGGAAAAAAATAGAAAGTGTGTAAAATGTGGTTTGTGTCGACCACTAAGTAATAAAGATTTTGTTAAATTTTTGGTCACATAATATAGCTATTAGCAATATCTATTTGTTTCATCATTTAGTCTCAATCGTATTATAATGGTTTTTATTCCTTATCCTGTACTCATGGCTTAAAATTTACCAAACTGTTTTAAATGCTTTAAAGGAAGTCAATGCTTCTTTTGTCCAAATCGGTTAAATATCATGAAATCTTCAATAAAATATTCGAGTTGTATTATATCCCTTAGTATGAATCATTCCGAAATAAGTATTACATGTCATTAGTGTAAAAAACAGGATAAGATATAATAACATGTGCATTGAATTTTTGAAATTTATATGTTGGAGCACAAAGAAAACATTTTAGAAATAAACTTACAATTTCTAACTGGCTGATCCGATTGACATGAAGTTTCAGACAAGCGTAGCAAACGAGTATTCGTGTTTAAGTTTTCACCCCACAAAACCCTCAGGGGTGGTGATGTGGGGTCTTAAAGTAAATCCCTGGGAAGTTTATGTGGTTCATCCAAAATGGAGGATTTTAGTATATTATTAAAGACTATTAGGCCCATAAAAATCCTGTCTGACGTGTGCTATTTATATCTTATAATTAGCGAGTTATACACACTTGGAAATTGAAATTTCCCCCAACTCAATTATGACACAATTTATGACTGATATTCTTTTCCTCCATCGTACACTTGTTTCCACCATTGCATGTGCTATTGAGTGTATGACTTAAAAATGCGTTATTTACAATAGATGGTGTATCTTTTGAGCGCTGTTTTTGATTTTAACAACTTATACATCATTTTGAAGGGTATAAAACTGTTATTTATTCGCACTACATTATAATGTAAACAGTTCGAATTTTGTGCCAACAAATCTTCATATGCGGGAAGTTTTGCTTTACTTCTTCAATTTGAAAAAAGTGGCGCTGAAGCACACCGATTGCTCACCGAAGATTAAGGTGAACGTAGTGCATTGATTTTAAAGTGCGGGAGATGGTTTGTGCGGTTCAAAACTGGTGATTTTGACACGGAAGACAATGATCGCCCATCCAAAAAAGTTTGAAGACAAAGAATTGGAGACATAACTCCAATTCAAACTCAACAAGAGGTTGTCAAACTCAACAAGAGGTTGCTAAATCATTGGGAGCTACTAAATCAGTCATTTCAAAACGTTTGCAAGAAGCAGGTTTCATCCAATAGCAAGGAAATTGGGTATCATGCGAATTGAAGATGAGAGATTTTAAAAGACGATTTTGTATGTCCGAAATGATGTTTGAACGCTATAAAATCATTTTTGTACCGCATCATTACTAGCGTAACCGATTGTACGTGAAGATCGGCATACCAACCGAATCAACACCAAATATCAATGGCTCTGAAGTAATGCTCTGTATTTGGTTTGAGTAAAAAGGTCCTATTATAAGCTGCTGAAATCTGGATAGACCATCACATGGAACCCGTACCTAATGCAACTGATTCGTTTGAGGCGAGTATTTGCCGAAAAACGCCCAGAATATGCGGCCAGACATGAAACCGTAATATTCCATCATAACAACGCTCGGCAACATCATGCAATACCTGTTCAAAATTCTTTGCCTCAAAACATGAGCAGTTCTTTTGGTTCGGAATCCATATGTTGCATGAAAAATAGGAAACCTCATAGCTATAAGTGACCAATACAAAATAAAAGTTTAAAATTTAAAAAAAAATCCCACATTTTTAAGTCATACACTCAATATTAAAAAGTGTGCAGTCGAGTTAAATATTAAATAATTTTTTTTGCTCGTTTATGTTAGATTACGTCCTCGCAAGTTAGCGAGTTCTCTCGGAGGCCTGTAGCCCATTGTGGTACCCTTATAATTACCATTCCCTTGTGCTGAAAATTCAAATAGGGAGAATAATTTCTTTCCCTAATTTCGTTGACTATGTATAGATGGCATATATCTCTGCCTGGTAAACCGCGCAGGTTTTGGGTAATGAAAAAGACAAAAGGTCCAGTTCATCGGAGAAAGTTCCCTAGCCCGTTCCTCTTTCTGTCTTTGAAACATCAGTGTAGACTGAGATCACGTTGTCCCTTAGGACAGTGTTCGCAGCCCAGTCATCCCTTGTCGGTATTTTGATGAGCCAAGATATTTGGCTTCGCTTGAAGTCTTTAGAAAAGTACCATCCAGTCGTGGAGGTCTGAATTCTGGGATTTTGTATCTCCTGGTGAAAATAACCAATTCGGTTTTGGCAGGGTTCCGTTTTCTCTGGCCCACGATAGTAGAACGCTGAGAGCTGATTCCATGAGTTCACTTATTGTGGGAACAAACTTCCCTTGAATAATAAGCACAATGTCGTCAGCATATGCGACTACTCTGGTGCCTATACTACTGAGCCTGAAAAGGTTTTTATATACGACAAGATTCCACAGATGTGGAGAGATGACACCACCTTGTGGTGTGCCCCTTGTCACAACTTTCCTTGTCCTACCAATACCCATATTAGAGCTTAAGGATATTTTCCGTCCAATTCTTTATCCGCTGATCAACACCTAAGTCACCCAGTACATCAACTGTTGCGGATATGTTCACATTATTAAACGCACCTCTATATCCAAGGAAGATGCCATAACATACTCCTTTTTGTCATGTGTCCCTTCTATAGTTCCGACAACATCATACAAGGTTGTCTCCACCGACCTGCCTTTAAGGTATGTCTGTTGAGGCCTACAGAATTTATCAGGTGAGAGGATGTTCCTGACATGGATAGAGATTGATGTTTCCAGTGTTTTCAATAAAAAAGATGATAGACTGATCGGTCTATATTCCTTGGCGGTACTATGGTTTACCTTTCCCGCTTTGGGGATAAATACCACTGTAACCTCTGTCCATTCTTTAGGAATGTATCCTGTTTCCAGGCTGTTCCTAAATATCATAATAAGCCATGGCATAATGGTTGAAACCGATTTTTGAAGTAACGCTGGGATAGGCACAACAAAATTTTATTTTTTTTAATTTTTTTTTCCTCACAGAAATGCTCCCAAGATTCTTTCTTTGACGATAACCGTTTCAGCCTCACGGGTCTCAATTTGCTCGATTTGTATTCAAAAACCTTCAAACATATCTTAGCCTGGCAAAATAATCCTTTGGAAATGTACGCTATTTTTACTATTTTCTTAATGATTTTATTACTAGGATTATTCTATCATAAAAAATTGTTAAATTTTTAATAGGGGTTCTTCACATTTTATGTCGAAACGAAATACAGTTTTATATGTCACATACCAGCCTCGGACCAAGTGTCGTCCCAATGGGAAAAAATCCTTAAAATTTCCATTTTTCGTTATTGTTTATTGATATACAGTTATTACTAATTTTTTTTAGAGACATATGTTAGCACTAATCAAGTTAAATATTTGCTTTTACCAACATCATCCTTACTTTTTGATTTCTTAAATTTAAAAACATTTAAATTTTAAAGTATTGCTGTTTTTTGTGTCTATCTATATGCCCTTTTCCTTAAGACATTATTTAAAACAAAAAGTGTTGCAAATAAAACAAAAAATAATATTCCGCCATTATTTTTCAAATATCATCATTTAACATTCAACTTTGTGCAAAAATTCATAAATGATTATGTAAAGGCTTTTGTGTTTAAACTTTATGTACTTGAAATGCAGCATAAATATACACATGCATACGTATTTATATAAAAGGCAACGCATATCATAAACCCAGCGAACAATTTGGAGAGCTTTAAATGCAAATCATTAAAACAAACCTCTAAAATAAGATTTTAATAAAATTGCATTTTTATAATGACTAAAGGCTATTTCGTGAAGACATTTTCTGTGATAATATTTCGTTGATTACTAATTAATTCACATTACTCAGATATGCATTAAGTTCCAGCAATTACTGAATTGTTTATTAGACAAGTGTCACAGGAAACATTGAGAATCCATGCCATGCACTTTATGCTCGGCATGACAAACGTACGTAAAGCTTAACGCAAGTCAGTTAAATTTTAGCTTTTTTTGACAATGACATCTCATAGACAAATAAAACACATATAACATTCATAGATCATAATTGTATAATAAAAAAACATGTGCGACATATGTAAGAAGATGTCATGAGTTGTCACAACATAGCAGAGCATGAACTGTTTGAGTATATCATATTTGTTTAGTATGAGTTTCACAAAATGTTTGCTGGTTTATTACTTATTTAAAATACATCTATCTGTATACATACTTACAAACATACTAATGCTGCATTAGACAATTTGAATGTATAATTGCAATGGGTAGTAAAGTTAATTTGATGCTATTTAATATGAGCACTTGAATGAATAATGGAACCAATTACACATGCGCCACTCTTGTACCAAACAAAAAATAAAAGAGCTTACGGGCATAAAAACAATAAAAAAATAAGAAGAAATTGCTGAAAGAAATATAAATGCAAATAGACTCCCATTGAAGAATATTCATACACACTCGAATGGAGTATTTAGAACATTATAAGCATTACAAAGGAATTAAGTATTATTTTATTTTTTATGCATTATTTTTTCAGTTCTTACTCTTATTGAGATGTAAAAGGAAAAGAAATATAATTCCAATGAATGAATGAATTCGTTCATTTGCAATGAAAAATAATATGCAAAAGAATTTTTCTTACACAAAGAAATTTTAGAAATTTCGTTTGTAAATACCTACGTACGTACTTTTGTTCAAACGTAAAAGAACAATAATGATGTTAATTGCACAACGAGTTGGAAATATATTTGTGTGCTTTTTTTTTTTTTTTTTGCTGGCTAAAAGGGTCAGTTTTCCCGCCTGCCATGCATCGAATGCTTGTGTTGGAAAATCGGGCGGAGAAAATGCAGCAGTTGTGGGTGGCAAAAATTGATGCCAAATATCTGTATTAATAAAACCATATGAAAATGCACGAAAATTCTTTAGAATGCTAAATTATTTATTAAAATTTAAGAAAAAAATTTCTTTAAATGTGATTTTTATCTAATTTTTCAACACTTAAAAATTACTTGCTTGTTTATGTATGTTTCTTGCTTTATAGTCTTTAGCAAAAACTTACAATTAATGTTTACAATTTGTTTCTTATAATTAAAAAAAACCAACTTCTATCAGCAAATTTTTGCATTATAATTCCTAAAGTGACAGCATCCAGTAAATGCAGCCAAACACACTGTTAATGCATCAAAATCTATGATATATTAAATGGGTTGGTCATGTTGGCGTCAAACGTTCGCCAAATGTCAACAACAGTCTGAACAAAATTCACAAAACAAAGAAAAAACAAACATACACAGTCTGTAGATGAAATCAGTCATGAGATTTAAACATTTGTTGTTGCAAACTGCCACATATGGTTTTTTTGATGTACAACTGACTGTCATTTGTTTGGAGTTTAGTCGACTAGTTCTATTAAATTTTTTTCTTCTTCCTAAATACCCTACATAGAAGATTTTAATTCATGATTTGTTTGAAGTTATGTCAAAAGAAGTTGAAAACTAAACTGTGTTAATATATTTAAATATCATCTGTTATCTGTTTTATAAAACTTTCTAACCATTTTCAATTAAGCTTAGATCTCTCCACACTGTACCCTATTTACATGATCGACCTCGATCATTCACTAGTTGTTATTTTTCCATTTCATTTATGTTGCCATTGTGCTGATGATGCAAACTGTTTGAAGAAAATAAAACAAAAACTCATTAATTGAAATGTTAATGCTGCAAAGTACAGATTTGTATGCACAAGCTAAAAACAACAATTTAAAACAAACAAAAAAAACTAATAAATAAAAACACGCTGTACATTTTATAAATCTAAACAACACAACACAAGTTTTATGCTCGTCAATTTATTGTCATTAATTAGATTGATTGTTATTTGCACATCTCTTTATGTTGCTGCAGTTTCTATGTATAGCTCATGCGTAAATAAGGCCGGAATGAGTAAACAAATGCATGACAGAGGAAAAAATAAAATTGTACCAACTGGCTTAGAAAATGGTACTTTTTGTCTCTGTGGGGTACCAATGGTACTTTTGTGTATTTTAAACAAGAAAAGAGTTTGGTATTTCTTGTAAATGCATGTGAAATTTCTATGCATTTTGCACTAGAAACAGCAAATCTGCTATAAGGTGTAGAGTAACTTCAGGTATTGTGGACTATGCGTCCAATGTGGACCAGTGTCATTTTTCAAAAACTATTGAAGGTATAATAACACTGCTTTGTGGTACATTTTACAGTTTGCTTGAAACTACAAATGGACATGTGCTTTCATAAGTAATTGATATGTTGGCTTTTTATTCTTGTACTGAAATTAATGCGAGTGGTCAACATTTTTGTCGGCAAAATAAATTAACAAAATTTGGTACAGTTACTTGGTAGAATTTAATGTTTGGTTGTTTTATATAGTTGTGGACACTTAACTATATAAAACAACCAAACTTTACTACAATAATATATGTGATTGCTACAATCATGTGAATGATAACTAAAACATATTATGAGTACCGGAATCATATACATATTTACAGTGAATATAATATTGTTTAAAAACTTGTAAAAATGTTGAAATGGTTATGGTAAACATGTATAACTATATTTTTTCTCTGGGTGCAGACAAACATACCAAATTATTATCAACCAAAATTATGTTATGGATCAAGAAACATAGCGAGTCATTTCATACTTTTTTATCAGTTTTCCATACCATATGTAATTTCTATAATATTAATTTGAGACACAGATAGGAACGTTAATATAACGATGTCCACATGTCGATTTAAATTAACTTTTCAAAGGCCCAAGGTCGGACAAACTATGTCAACATATCTGATATACGTTCGGGAAATTGGATATTGAAAATCGGTTAAATCGGCCTACAACTAGCTGATCGTTTTCGTCATATCTCAGATAAAGAGAATTTTGTTAGTTCCAAGTACTGTTAGTCAATTCGATTCTGACGGGTAGTAAAAAAATAATAGTAATAATAAAATAAATACTAAAACTATCAGTAATATCAATTAATATATTTGTGGACTCTCGACAAAACAACTTAAACTGTTGAATTGAAAGACAATTATATTACTATTTGTTGTTAAAAAATTTCGAATGCTCTGTATAATTCTTCGAGAGCTTTTAACATTTTCTAAGAGCTAATACTAAAATAATTCGATCAATTCAGTTTGTACGCTCTACTGAAAAATTTAAAAATTCCTCTTAAGTTATTTTGTTAAAAGTCCACAGACTTTGCTTGTACACGACAAGATCCTTACATGCATAATTTTTAAATTTTCTTGTTGTTTATGAATCGCACGATTAATTACTATTTTTTGAAAAATATAAATTTAAAATTTTTTTAAAATTGCACATTTTTTTATTTTTTTTTTTAAGATTTTATAAAATCAAAATTTCTATTTTCCTAAATTACAAAAGTAAAAAAAAAACATAAATAAAATTGATCGATTTTGATAATTTTTTAAGAAATTCATGATCAAATCTAATTTTACACACCGCTTAGAGTAGTAGTTTTCATTTATTGTGTGAATAATTACACTTTCAGCATTTTATGTCTAGAGTGTTTTTGATAGCAACATACAACTTCTCCGCCAGTTTTGTTTTCCTAAACTTTAAAAATCCATATCTGAAGTTCCAAGCACTTTGTTTAAAATTTTCTTTTTGTTTATGAATCGTACGATTAATTACTATTTTTTTAAAAATGTAAATTTAATTTTTTTTTTTTTTTTTTGAAATTTTATAAAATAAAATTTTCTATTTCCCTAAATTACAAAAGTAAAAAAACAAAAAATAAAATTGATCGATTTTGATAAATTTTTTAAGAAATTCATGATCAAATCTAATTTTACACACCGCTTTTGTGTATTTTTTTTAATTTATTGTGTAATTATTAACACTTTCAGCATTTTATGTCTAGAGTGTTTTTGATAGCAACATACAACTTCTCCGCCAGTTTTGTTTTCCTAAACTTAAAAAATCCATATCTGGAGTTACAAGCATTATTTTCAAATTTTCTTTTTGTTTATGAATCGCACGATTAATTACTATTTTTTGAATATAGAAATTTAAAATTTTTTTAAAATTGTAGATTTTTTTTTTTTTGCAAATTCTATAAAATCAAATTTTTTATTTCCCTAAATTACAAAAGTAAAAAACAAAAAATTGATCGATTTTTTAAGAAATTCATGATCAAATCTTATTTTACACACCGCTATTGAGTATTATTTTTAATTTATTGTGTGAATAATTACACTTTCAGCATTTTATATATAGAGTGTTTTTGATGGCAACATACAACTTCTCCGCCAGTTTTGTTTTCCTAAACTTTAATAATCGATATCTGGAGTTCCAAGGATTTTTTTTAAATTTTGTTTTTATTCATGAATCGTACGACTAATTACTATTTTTTTAAAAATATAAATTTAAAATTTTTTAAAATTGCAGATTTTTTTTGGAAATTTTATAAAATCAATTTTTTTATTTCCATAAATTACAAAAGTAAAAAAACAAAAATAAAATTGATCGATTTTGATAAATTTTTTAAGAAATTCATGATCAAATCTAATTTTACACACCTTTTAGAGTAGTAGTTTTAATTTATTGTGTGAATATTTACACTTTCAGCATTTTATGTCTAGAGTGTTTTAGATTGTTACATACAACTTCTCCGCCAGTTTTGTTTTCCTAAACTTTAAAAATCCATATCTGGAGTTCCAAGGATTTTTTTTTAAATTTTGTTTTTGTTCATGAATCGTACGATTAAAAACTATTTTTTGAAAAATATAAGTTTAAAATTTTTTAAAATTGCAGATTTTTTTTTTTTTGGAAATTTTATAAAATCAATTTTTTTTATTTTCCTAAATTACAAAGGTAAAAAAACAAAAATAAAATTGATCGATTTTGATAAATTTTTTACGAAATTCATGATCAAATCTAATTTTACACACCGCTCAGAGTAGTAGTTTTAATTTATTGTGTGAATAATTACACTTTCGGCATTTTATGTGTAGAGTGTTTTTGATAGCAACATACAACTTCTGCACCAGTTTTGTTTTCCTAAACTATAAAAATCCATACATAATTGAATTTTATAAGTTTTTCTAAGATTTGGTAAAATTTTGTTATTGCGGAAAAAATCAATTATTCTATACCTTTCTAGTTTCCATAGACCCCATAAAAAAGTCCAAATGTAGTCACTTTCACATCACCGCTGTTTATTCATACAGAGGTAAATATATCAGCACAGTGAGACAATATGTGCATTAACACAAAAACAGTAAAATTATTGACCATTTGAAATGCATTTTCTGCAATTTCTTTTTTTTTAATTTTTTTTCTCCTATTCTTCTATTTCAAATGCATTAAAAGCATGTGTATGCAAATTAATTAAATACGTTTGTTTATTTCTTTTTCGGTTTTTAGTTAAAAACATTTGTTTTGCAGCTTTTGTTGCGGTATTTAGTGTGTGTTTGTGTGCAAGTGTTTATTTATTTTAGCTGTTAGTCACTGAACTTTTTCGATTTATTTTCTTTGCTATTTAGCGAAAGTTTTTTGTTTATGTGCAATTTTGCTTTAAATGCACTTGTGTCTATTAAATCTATAGAGTCCCAGTTAAGCTGTTCAATTATGTTCACTGATAGTTTTCATTTCTTACATTTATTTAAAATTAACTCTGACATTTACATACATTTGAATGACTTGTTTGCCATTTAGGTGATTTAGTAGGTGCTTTTGGTTTGTTGTTTAACAAAGACATTCAAAATTTTGTGGCCTGTAATACAACATTGTGTTGCACTCTTAGGCCACTTTCATTTAACTCTTCCAAAAACATACAACTTGAGAAAGTTGCACATAAACTTGTGTGTGCATCAGCTTATATTGGTGGCTGACTTAGTTTGGAAATGTTTTATTTATGACTTGTAGTATATGGCTTAGCTTGTCAGTAAACTAGATTGTTAACCTTTTGCTCAAAATACAAAAAAATAAATTAAGCTGAGGATATTGGCAGACTTATTTTCTAAAAATATACAGTTAGTATAACGGATATTTTTAAACATGTTGCATTTTTTTATGGCTTATAATTGATCAATGACTAAAAATGGGAGTTAATAAATGAACATTTTTGTGTTGTGGAAAAAATTAATTTTTGAAATTGCCACTTAAACTAGACAAAAATTAATTGGAGTACATAAGATAATAGCAACATAGTTGTGGCAAACATAAACAGTTTTTTGAACTTAACCTAAGTGGGTTTCAATTGGTGTCCGGTATTTTAAACATTTTTTAAGTCTGATGAATGTCATGTTTCTTGAAATTTCTCCTGTCGTCCTTAACATTAAATTTTCTAGTACCATATTTGCTTTTTATTGTGATTTAATTTTTTTGTGAAAAACTGTAATCAACATTAGTATTCAGAAAACTATATTCAGCTGCAATTTGGGTTAAACAAATAAATTCATTTCCATTTACTTTCTAAAAACAAAAAATCTTTTTGCAACAAAATTATTGTTGAATTTACCAAAAACTGAAATAGAAAGAAGAAAAAAAAACTAGAAAACAAAATTCACGTGAATTAAACAAATAAGTGATTGGTCATCAGAAAAACTCTCAACAAAATATAAAAAAAACAACACTGAAACAGAAACAACATTAAGCGAAAATTCACTTAAAAGTTGCAGCTGCATTTGTGTGTTGTGCTTCATTGTTTTTCTCTGTTTTTTGTTGTTGTTCGCTGATGTTCTAGTTTCAATGTATTTCCTCACCTCTTGCAACTCGATTTTATGCAGCGCTTTTTTTCAGTATTTTGTGATCTACAACTATAAAAGAGTTTTCAGCTTTTTTATTCTGTTTCGTTTTTTTGTTTATTTTGTATATTATTTCTGCTACAAATTCAAATGCATTCAAGCAGAAGTTTTTTTATGTTTTTTACCATTATTTTTGTGCTATAGTAACTGCAACACACAACTACGAAAACTATAAATAAACATAACAACAAAGAAACAAAACATCAACAACATGCAAGAACAACATGAAAATTTGTTAGCAATACTGAACAGCAATAACAACAACTGCTCACAAAAAAAAAAAAAAATATGTACAAGTATTGTGTAAAATTGTTTCTATATCAAAAAAAAATAATAGACGAGACACTACTTTTTGAAAAAAAAAAAAAACTAAAAATCCATTCAAAAATACTTGGACACATATGAACATGTTTAAGTGAATACACATGCAACTTGTATACCGGTGTAGGACTTGAAATAATACACATAGATACAAGTATACAAGTGTGTATGTATGTGTATGACCATGACAGGCTTTTCAAAGAATTTATTGTGGAAAAACGACTTAAAACCTAACATTTTTCAAAAAGTTTTTATTAAACTTAAATTTATAACATCATAGACAAATTAATGGTTTTAACAAAAGTGCAACACAATTGGTTTGAAAATTGTTTTTTTTTTTTTTTTTTTTGTTATCTCACTAATTACAAATTTCGGAACTATACCAAAATGGTAAAATTCGTAAAATATTTTTATTTAAATACTTTGTTAAATGTTTTATTAATTGGAAGAAAACTGCTTTACGGTCAGATGTAAATTATAAACCATTTGAATGATTTGCTGTAGAAACTCTACCATATTATTCATGTCCCTTAGTTCTTTGAAGAGTTCAAGTAGATTTGTACAGAAACATGGTCCGATATCTGACAAAGAATGACATAATGTCAAGGTGCAATAGATTGACGTTAAGACATATTTTTTAAGCGTTCTCATAAGATTTTGCTTCACGGTCCCCTGACCCATTTCATTGAAAGCATGACCCACTTTTTTATTCTCATATACAAATCAGAAAAGGAATTTCTATTGTTAATCAATACAGGTACTACATATAATTCATAAAAAATTAAGTAGTCAATATTCCTTTTTGACTACACCATTTCGAATTGAAATTGAAACCAAGAAATTCATGTTAATATTGGGAATTAACAAATTGAAATTCAGATATGAAAAAGCTACTTGAAAATGAGGAGTTCAAATTAATACTGTGAAAATATAAATTGAAGATGTGATAACCACTTAAATAATGAGAAACTTTATTAAAAAAAAAAAAAAAAAAAAAAACTGAAATTCAGAAACCCAATTTAATATTGAAAAATTTCATTTCAAAATAGAAAATTAATATTGAAAAATAGAAATTACTATTAAGAAAACACAAGTAAAAATATCGAGAAGTTTAAATTTTGATTTTATTTTTTTAACTTATTTTGCATGAAAAATACCTTCTACGAGTATTTCTTTACGCTTTATTTATATAGTTATTGAATCTGCCTTTTATAGGCCTAACAACAAGTACTTAAATCCTATAAAACTAATTGCTCTCTAACAAGAGAGCCTTCATGGACAAATAACACTCATCTTAGCGGGGTGGTAGAACTGCTCTACAGACAGAGCCTTGATCGGGTTTGGCTCTGCAAAAGTATTCTAGCAAATGGGTTGGCGATGGTTTTGTAGTTTTACAATATATTTTTTAGGAACTTTCTTGAACTCTTCCTAAAGGTACTAAAGGTACTTCTAAGTCCCTGTGGATATTTTTATGTCTTATTTACCATGGTCCCAAGAATTTTAGATTGGGCCTTCTGTATAAGATAAATACTGATGTTGATAGCCATTCTTCACAATGGAATTCCATACGTCCAAATTAGCTTTAAAACATTATTATACTGCAAGCCTTCATATTCAATGCTTAATTCTGATTGATCACAGATTAAGCAATGAAAGCTAGAAGCGTTTAGTAGCATGTGAATTTGTAGGCGCCAAGTAAGTCGTCTATCTAGATGAATACCAAGGTATGTGACATAATCACACTTCGGTATATTCACATTGTTGAAGGTGACAGATGGTCATTTTCCTCTCCTTAGAGCGAACGTAATATGCTTACTTTTTTACTTAGATAATCATGACGGTAACATAATCAAATGTAGTCTGAGGTGTAAATTAAATACAACGTAGGTCCTAGTACACTTCCCTATGGAACGTTAGCTCTAATCTTGTATAAATTAGAAAACATTGCTTAAGCCAAAAAATAACAAGAAATGAAAGGCTGCCAAAAAAAAAAAAAAAAAACATAAGTCTACTGCCCTAAAAAACCTAACTCTAAGAATGTATTTGTAACATTATGCTTATATGTAATGGTGTTCCAACCACTTTCATCACACTCCTCAAACACACACAGTTGTAAAAAAATGCAATTTTCAAAGTTAACTCTCTCTCTCAAGAGTGTTTAATTCACATACTACTTGAATGTGAGAAGAGAGAGAATTTGTTGTTGTATTTCTTTGCTTTAAGCTTTCGGTTTTCCTAAGTTTTTCACGGCTCCTCTGGAAAGTTTATACAAACCCCTAGAGGGCCGCGGACTGGCATTTGTGAAGGATAAGAAATGTTTGCAACAATTGGAGAATTGATGAGATATGTCCTATATTCACATGTCACGGGACTAGTGTGTAATTGATTTTTCTTTACAGAATCTTTTGTTTTAGAAAGTGATAATAAATATTAATATCTTAACCAAAATTACAAATAAAAATGTTCTTGCTGCTGCAATATCCAATAGAAGTTATTCTTCTCATTATTATATGTCTAGGTCTATACTTTTAAGGCATCTTTGATCCTCATATGAAAGTAACTATCTTGCCATAAGATTTCAACGATCTAGTAGTTTTATCTTAATGATCTCCAATCGTATTGTGGGTACATTGAGATGCCTATTGAATATAGCTGCTGCAATATCCAATAGAAGTTGTTCTTCTCATTATTATCTGGGTAGGTCTATACTTTTAAGGCATCTTTGATCCTCATGAAAGCAACTAACTTGCAATAAGATTTTAACGATCTAGAAGTTTTATCTTAATGATCTCCTTTCCTATTGTGGGTACATAGAGATCCCTATTGATATTCAATTTTGAACTATTCACAAATATTTTTAGCAATTTTATACTTTATTTAAATTGTTTCTTGTTATGGTCACAAGTCTCCAGTTTGCTTAAAGCATTTGGTAAAGTTTAGACTGTGGGCGAGTGATCTGTTGAAATATCCTGTGAAGGGATCACTGATACAAATTCACGTTCTTTTAGATCTTATGGAGATATCCAGACCAATAAGTTGGTTGTCAATTAAATATGCCAGTTTTTTAGACGATATTGCAACCAACAGTTGTCTTGCTCTACTTATAAGTATTTAGTAAGGCTAGGCCACCATAATGTATGTTTAGAAATTCTTCGACCTAATATGGCAAAACAGTCGAGAAACTTATCTCATTTAACATAATGTCATGGTAGACAATATATCGAGAATATTGTTAGGTATCATTTTTAAAAGTGACCTGGAAATGGTCATAGGGAGGTTCCCCTTTTAAATTTGTTTTCACCTTAACAAAAAAAGAACAAATTCCTTCCAAACACTGCTGCTACATGCTCTTCATGGTTGGTCACTTTTTTAACATCCATAATAACAATTCGTATAATTCAAATGTAAAGACGTAAACATCCACTCATACTCATACATATTGTAAACTCTCATACACACCGATCAACAGACGGACAATTTAACTATTTTAACGTTTATTGTTTGTGATGTCTGTTTTGAAAAGTTGCTGAAGCACACAGGAATTTTTGTTTATTTCTAGTTTATTTTTTTTTTTTTTGTCAGTTGTTTAGATTCTATTCTTGTAAAATATTTTTATTGTAGACGAATTTAGAAATATTTTATTTATTGGTGTGACTGTGTGTATCTGTGTGGGTATGTATCTCTGTGTAAGCTGGTTTACATTTAAAACGACAAGTGTTGTTTTTATTTTTGGTAACAAAACAAAACAGAACCGAAAATATATAAACAAATAAATGATGTTATTTTAACAGGTGTCAAAAACACCTGTATTTAAAATTTATTAATGTAATGTATTTAAATCAATGAGATGTTAAAGATGAAATTTAAGGTATACCTTTATTGTGTTCTAACTTTAAATTAGAAAATTATTAAATTATAGAATTGAAAATTGATTAAATAATGCCTTATTTAACATCTATGAAAATTATGAAATAAGAAACTATAATCACAATAAATAGCTTGTCAGATTACAGCAGAGTCAGAAAATGCATAGCATGTTATTATAATTCACGTTCTCTTTATGTCAACCACTGCATTAGAATAATATTTTAACTCATTACTTGCTAATGTGATAATCCCATATAAAAGAAACCGATTTAATGTATACATAACCTTCATATTTGCAAATAATTTACACAAATACTGTTAGTATTCAAAACAAAAATATTTACACTTAAAATATTTCATTGATTTTAATATACACCCGTAAGATACTTTTAAGCAAAAAACAGCATCATCTCTAAAGTTATTCTTTTTTGCATTTCTTTTCATTTCACCATTCAATATGATGTGATTATGAGCAAACAAGATAATCTTTGTTTTGTCGCTGCATAAATAGTGGAAAGGGACCAGAAACGAAGTATCAGGAATTTTATCAGATAAATCTTATATAATAAACGATATAAGCATAACAATACATGGGGAACGAATAAAAATAATAATACGCATACATGAGAAAAAAAATTGCAAAATGTATAGAGAAGCAAACAAAAAAAAAACCCAACATGTTTAAATGAATTGAATTGAAGAGATGATGATGATGATGATGACGATGAAAGAACGTTCATGCGATGGAACGAAAAGAAGCGTTAAGCATACTTTTTTCACATAATAAAACTGAGTACTGGTGCATAAAATATCTAGAGATTTGCGGATATAAATATATATATATGTATGCATGTACTTACAAAAGACGTGGAAACCCTTTCAATATAAAAATTGTATATGGAAAAAAATAAATAAGGAAAGCAAAAAAAAAAAAAAAACTTTACGCTTATCATCTCATCATCAAAAATTTTGTAAAAGAACACTGTAGCAAAGAGGATAAGGGTAATGTTAGTATGTAGAAGAGAATGCTAATCTGGATACGACATATAATTCAAAGGATTTCAAAGAATATGTTTCTTTAAGCTAAAAAAGGGGAACTAGTTCAATTAAACAAATACTTACTTATCATTAATATCTTTAATGAGCGAGTGAGTTAGTGAATGGACTCCTAAATACCCAGCAGGAGAATTAACTTTAAGAAAAATTCCTGATCTATTAGATATTCACAAAAATGTATTAAAATAAGGGAAATATGTCATAACCACATGACTTATTTAAAGTGTGAAATATATTTAGTTAAACATTCTAAGTGCCAAATTCCTGTAAAAATTTTATTTTAAATTCAAACATTTAAAATACTTCTTTTCAAAAAGAGAAATATTAGAAGAAGAGAGTGGCAACACAATATATGAACTTCAAGGAAAAGCCTTCATTTTGAACAGGATCTCAAAAACGAAAATGATATTGAATGTTCGAAGGCAACGAAGAATATTAAGCAACCCTACGCATGCAAAGCATTGTGTTGAAACTAGGAAAATTGATTATGGAACGGGGGATAGATGAAGTAGTGTTTGTGGACATTTGATTTGAATTTTCCTATATTGAGAGTGACAGGAAAGACTTCAGGAGGAAACTTATTCCACATAAAGACAGTACGGCTAAAGAAAGAATTTTCCCTGTAATGTGTTGTGCGATCCACTGTCCAGTTGATAATGAATTGATGTGCCCTTGCCGAAGAACGATTGTTGCGTAAAAAACTACGCGTTTCGGGAACAACTTCCCTAATTTCAGCAAAGCACATACCATTGTAGTATCGGCAGAACAGTGAAACAGAATCCACATTGCGACGATGTTCCAGTGAGTAAATACAGCTGGATACCCAACTGTCACCGATAAGCACCTTTGCCCTCTCCTGTACGCGGTCGAGTAAATCAAAAATAGACTTTGAAGCACTGGCCCACACATGAGAGTTGTATTCCATTTTCGGTCAGAGCGAATTATGTCTACAGCGTTTTGGAAAACCAATGCACATGAATGTTTCTTTCGACACTCGAAAAGTGTGTTTTATCCATCGGACATCGCACTGAACACTCATGCCTAGAACAACAAGAGCTTCTGATTCCTTAATATTTACACCACTCATAAAAACAGATGAAGCAACATTATCTGTTGTGCGTTTGTGTGTTAACATACAATATTGAGTCTTGCGTGCATTGAAATCGACTCTATTCACACAAACCCTTTCAGAGATTGTCACAAGATCTTGGTTAAACGTATCATTTATGTTTTGCCTCATATGAATTGGAAATGTTGCTGTCATCTGCAGTAGAGTAGATAGGATGGGAAGTTTCACGTAGAAGGTCGTTTATAAGGATAAGAAATACAGTAGGAGAAAGGACGGAGCCTTGCGGTACCCTCGAATTGATCTTGAACTCGTTTGATGAGATTTCATCTATAACAACTCTCTGAGAAAGCTCGATATAAATCGAGAGAAGTTATTACCGCCATACTCTAGCAAAAGCTTTAGAAATATCTAGAATCACCACTTTTCTTTCGCCAAAACTGTGTATGGAACGCAATCATGTTTTCGATAGGAAGGCTAGCAAGTCTCCCGTAGAGCATCCTCTACGAAAGCCGTAGTGCCGGTCGCTGAGTATAGTTAACCATACTCTCCATAACTTTGGAAAGTGCAGAAAAAATTGCTCCCTTTTTAGGAATTGGCGTTACATTAGCAACCTTCCAACATATAGGAAATTTGGCGGCACGGTATAAAGTGAGGAAAAGGTTAGCTAATGGACGAGCTAGCGTCGAAGAGCACTGCTTCAAGACCAGTGTTGATATACCATCAGGCCCAGGAGACTTATTGATGTTGAGATTCGCTAAAAATTTCCTGACAAATGAGTTCGAGTTGGAAGAATTCCCTGTTTCAATCATGACTAAACAGGGCATATAGAGGATTTGTATAGAGTTATGAAACAGGGAATATTACTGATATGTATAGAGTTATTAAAAACAATTTGAATGTCACCAGGATATGATTTATACATTATTAAAAACCTCCCAAACGTGGAAATAATTATGAGGTATATAAGTTTAAATCACCATAAAGTACCATTTTCCTATTAGCCTACTTCCTTATCTGTTGAATATTACTGTGCACTATATCGAAATACAAAAACATCACAGTCCAAATTTCTTCAGTTTAAAATAAACCAAATGAATCGATATATATAATTTGGGAATCTGTCAGTCTACATTATAGCGAATTTGGTACACAAATTTTGATCTTCAGTCTTACATCGTCTAACTAACTCAACAACGGAAGCTTCCTTATCCTTTGAAGCACAGAAATCTCTTCGATTGGGTATTGCAAAAGGTTGAAAAAATAAGAAAATTCACAATTTCTTTGAAAAGTCATATTCAATGATAATGATTTTTTGATTTAAAAGGAAAATAAGCCAAACAAATGCAGGCATTTAATTTGGTAAATAGTTTTCGTTTTCTTGAGTTTGTAGGCTATCAAATATGTTTCCATAAGTAATTCTACTCAAATAAACCTCAGTATTATCAAAACAAATAAAAAAAACAATTTTCTGGAAAAAAAAATATGTTTTTGTTGTGGTTATACCCATCACCACCATCATCATTGTCATCATCTTCAGCATCGACATCAAGTTTATCATTGTCGGCGTAAAAAAAAAATTCTTCCTTTTACCACTCAACCACTCAGTAAACAGTAAAAAAATAAAATACATTTACACAAAAAGTAAAAAAGGATACGTACACGAGTATAATCTTAGCAACCTTTACTTTTTACTCACACCGAAAAAAAAACAACCAACGCTAAAAAACATAAACTTTCCTTGATAGTCACTCAACCATAAACTATTTTTACTGTTCACTTTTTTTCTCTTTTGCTCTACTGTTCGTAGCAAAACTTCTGCGAATTCTAAACAAACAACAAAAAAAAAAAAATAGAAAAAAGAAAGAAACACACACAATAAATGGTATTGAAGATGATGACAATGATAATGTTTATATGAAATTATGTATATGAACGAGTTGTATAGCATGAGTATAGTATGATACTTCAGCATACTGCTCAATAAAACTCCTTGAAGCATGCATTAAGTGCATATTGTTTTTTTTTTTTTTTTTTTCTTTTTTTGTATGCTTTGCTTTTTTCTGTGTCTTATTCCTTTCCTTCTATGCCATATAGGGCTCTTTTGTTGTTATAGCTTTATCTACAATTGAGGTGAATCTGGTTGGGAAAAGGAAAATGGAAATGGAAATAAGCCGTGGAAAAAAAAGCGAAAACAAAACGCGAGTTGTCTTTAAGTCAAATCATGAATTTCCTGTTAATGGTATTTTATTTGCCGTACGCTCAAAAAATCCTGTGTTGTTTACTGTTTTGAAAGTAAAGGAAAATCTGCTTTATTGTGTTAAGAAACAAGGACGAATTGAAAGTAGCCTACTATGGAAGTATTTGTAATTTTCTTCTTCTTCTGTTTCTAATATTTATAGATCTTGCATCTAGATTACAATATTAAGTAAAGGCCAAACAAGCTTGCGAATGGCAACATGGCAACGTTTGCCTGAAAATAAGGGGTCCACTTATCATATGGTTATTTGCTATCATTTACCGCTTTATTACTGAGAGAAACAATAATGTGAACATTTTGTTGATTAGTAGTTGAGATAAAAACAAAAGACAAAAATTGCAATTCTTTTATTTCATGAACAATTTTTGGAAAGTTCTTTTTATAGTATTTATTTCATATTATAGCAGCCATTCTAAGTGATGTATTTCGTATTGGGTGTATGGCATTTTTAAATATGTTTAGCTTTTATTTAGAAACATTTGTACAATATAAATTAGTCCAAAGTTTTGGCCATTGTGTGCTATGAATTTTTTCCCATCTTTTTGGCAACATATGGATTCCGAGCCAAAAGAACTGCTCATCTTGTAAAGCCAAAAACGAATCAAACCAACATCGGATACTCAATTCCAAAGTGAAGCGTTTCCCAGAGAGAGCATTCTGCGTCGATCAAAACAAATGGTAGTCGGACGGGGCACGGTCTGGACTGTAAAGCGGGTGTGGCAAAACTAGTTTTTCGGCCAGTTCTCGCTTCAAACGAATCACTTGTGTTCGGTACAAGATCCCAGTGCAGCAGCTCATAATAGAAAAGAATTTCTTGCTCCCACCAAATACAGTGAATTACCTTAACGCCACGGATATGTGGCTTTGGTGTCAATTCGGCTAGTTTGCCGAGCTTCACATAAGAGCGAATACGCTTCGGGTTATTATAATGTATCCATTATTTATCGCAGCTAATGATTCGGTGCAAAAATGTTTTTATTTCATAGCGTTCAAGCATCACTTCGGACATGCAAAATCGTCTTGCAAGTTCTGTCGGCTTCAATTCGTATGGTAGCCATTTTCCCTGCTTATGGATAAATCCTTTTTATACCCTTCACATTCGTGAGAAGGGTATATTTTCCACAATATAATTTTCCGACCCTATAAAGTATATATTCTGGATCCTTATAGATAGCGGAGTCTAAATCAATTTTCTGAAGACCCCAGATATCATCGGGATCCAAATCTTCAAAAATTCCGTCAGACATGCTTTCGAGAAGTTTCCTATTTAAAATTAGCAAAATCCGTCCATAAATAACGGAGATATAAGCAAAAATCCGAGACAACCTCTATTTTTGGCCTATTTTTGACCTATATCTCGATTACTAAGTCATAAATATAGACAATATGGATATCTAATGATAGATATTTCACAGTTCATTGCAACGATGTATATAAGGCTATAGTAAGTTGGACCTACAATGGGTCAAAATCGGGAAAAATCTTTTTTAACCCGATTTTTTTTCACAAAAAACATTATTTTGTCATACATTTTTTTCACCACTGAATTAAAAAAAAAAATTTTAAATTAAAAAAAAATTTTAAACAAATTGGAAAAAAACTTTTAAAAAACAAACAAAAAAATTTTTAAAAAAAATTAAAATTTTTTTTTTTTTAAATTTTATTTTAAAGTATATAAGATTACTTGTTGAAATTGTTGCTTGAATAGCTCATAATGGTTTTGCAAGCTCTTGTTGAGTTTTACAACAATCTTCGTGGAATATTGCCTCCAATTCTCGGTTTTCAAACCATTTTTGGCTGGCCAGGGCGATATTTGTCTTCCGTATCAAAATCTCCACTTCTGAGCTGCACAAATCATCTTTCCACTTTGAAACCGATGGTTTAGCTTGAGAAATGTAGGGTATTGCAACAATAAAAACTGACGACAACAATGTTGTGCTGCAGTTAACATTATTGTGCCATTCATTATTGACACTTTCTCGCGTAGAGTTTTTCTCCACTCTTTCATATATTACTGCGTATGCATGCAAGAAAGCATCCACATATGCATCTATGCCACATTTTGTTTGCTATGCACATATTCGAACATAATGTATGTGCATAACACATATACATACATACTATATAGATGCATGCAAGAAACGTGTCTTTTATGCAAAATTCCCATTTTTTCAAGTAGGGTTTTAAAGTTACATTCACATGGTATAGAGATATATGTTCACTAGTTTTATACCCGTATTATTAGCAGCTAATGATTTCTGTTTTAAGATAAACATAAAACTGTCAATGTAATATACGTACGTATACAACCGTATCAACAATTCTGCTATATCGTAGTCGGCACATTCTCATACTACTAAAATTGTTTTATTTTGTTTTTATTTTTCATATATATTTTTTTCTAAATAAACCTAAAGGGCTTTTGTTCTCGCTACTCAGACATTGACACTGACTTTAGCTGGAGGCAGATACTACACATATAAAGTTTACAATTTTAGGCTTAAGGCAGCTTGTATCATGCAACTTATATTAATGAAATGCTGTGTTATTTTTTTTTTTTTGTTACCTAAAACAATTGCTGCAACCAAGTTTGTCAATATTCTGGCGTTATTGCTTTTAGATTAAGTGCTTTTATACAGGTGTATTTTGTGTAATATCTTTCTTTAATAGAGCTATTACTTGTTTGCCTTTAATGAATACCCCTATTTTATTGTCTTTGCCATTTTCCTTTTGTTCTTTGTTTTTTGTGCTTCAACACTTCGTGGAGTTTTCCCTAACCTCTTGGTATTATGGCATAATTTTTAAAGTGTCTTCAATGTCAATAAATTCCTTGGTTTCGTTTCGCTTTAGCACACATCTTCATCGGTTACGATGTGTTGAAAGAATCACTCAATCGTTGAGAAAATCTATGTTTAATCAATAGTCTGCACAATGAAATGTCTGGAAAGGGGGGTTTTTTTTTAGTAGGAGTGTTTGTTGATATATTCTGGATAAATTTCTTTTTGGAAATCTTTAAATTTATTATGGTGGAAAACTAAGACAAAAATTAATGTATTGGGTGTATGATATAAAAACGCGGGATTTTGTTAGCTTTTATTTTGAAACATTAGTAATTACAATATAAATTAATTCAAAGTATGGATTCAGCGCCAAAAGGTCTACTCATCTTTGAGACCAGGAACGAATCAAGTCAATATCGGACACTCAGTTCCAAAGTGAACCCTCAATCGCAAGGAGAGCATTCTGCATCGATCGAAAAAAATACTATAAGGCGGGTTAGGAAAAACTTCCCATCCACTTCATTCTAAATAGTTTTTTACAGGTACTTCATAATGTGGCAAAGCGTTGTCGTGATGGAATATTACGGTTTCATATCTGGCCGCATATTCTAGGCATTTGTCGGGAAATGATCGCTTCAAACTAATCAGTTGCGTTCAGTACACGTTACATGTGATGATCTGGCCAGATTTCAGAAACTCGTAACAGATAGGAAACTTTTGCTCCCACCAAATACAGAGCATTACCTTATCGCCATGGATATTTAGCTTTGTTGTCGATTCGGCTGGATGGTCGAGCTTCACATACGATCTCTTATGCTTGGGGTTATTGTAATGAATACATTTTTAAACGATATTAATGATTCGGTGCAAAAATCATTTTCTTTTATTTATAGAGTTCAAACATTATTTAGGACATGCAAAATCGTCGCTCAAGATCTCTCGGCTTCAATTCATATGGTATCTACTTTATCTGCTTATGGATGAATCCTGCAGCTTGCAAAGGGTTTAAAATTGCTACTTGAGTAGCTTTCAATGATTTTGCAAGCTCTTGTTGAATTTTACATTAATCTTAAT
Organism: Calliphora vomitoria; assembly: GCA_942486065.2. Taxonomy (NCBI): domain Eukaryota; kingdom Metazoa; phylum Arthropoda; class Insecta; order Diptera; family Calliphoridae; genus Calliphora; species Calliphora vomitoria. Next base: position 105,594,861 of record OW818030.2, on the reverse strand, counting down.
GGAGTAATGCCTCCAGTTCTAGGTCTTCAAACTTTTTTGGTTGTCCTGGGCGATCTTTGACTTCCGAGTCAAAATCACCACTTCTGAACCGCGCAAACCATATCTCGCCCTTTGAAACTGATGAAACACATTCATCATAAGCTTCGTTGAGCAAGCGGTGTGCTTCAGCGGTCCGTTTTTTAAATTAAAGGAGTAAAGCAAAACTTCCCGCATATGACGATTCGTTGGTACAAAATTCTGCATTTTTGAAGCAAAAAAAAATTTGTTGTTTACACTATAATATTTAATAAATAACAGATATTTTGAAATTTCTATGTGGGTTTTTATGACCAAAAATCTATCAGATTCAGAGTTCCTGTAATGTTTAACTTTAAATTCTCTTATTTTTGGACTCGTACACAATATTGATTTGAAATTTTTTTGTGTGATCGGAAAGAGCGTTTTCTACACAAAATAGTTCAACTTAATGCCAGTTCAATTGTAATGCAGACATTTGAGACATTTTAAATAAAACATGTGAAATTGTAGAATTCTTAAATACATATATAAGTAATATTCATTTAAAGGTTTGTTCGTTAACATATCACAACGAAATTACTTACGTTAGTACAGTTTTTGATAGCAAACGTAAAGGTGGATCCAAAGATAGATTTAGGTAAAGCAAATTCCCAAAAATCAAATAAAAATCCCAATCCTCGCTGTTTTGTAATTGTGCCCATAATGTTCATATTTGTTCCGTAACTGATAAAATAATAATACAAGGGATTTGCAATACTTCGTAGTGTTTAAAGCTGTTGCCCAGTTTTCGAATCCTTAGCCGAACTTTAGAATTTCCATAAAAAATTTATTAAAATCCAATGGATATCCCACGGATACGTATCTTATTCGGCTCTACCGAATATAATAAGATGGACTATACTTTCAATTTGTTTAATACCACTATTTTAGTTATATCTTTAATTTGATATGCAATAATTTATAATGATTTTCTTTACTTTTTTCTATTTGCAGGTAATTTTTCATTTCCACCTCAACAAATTCTACAAACAAAATAAAATGTCATTGTCAATACAAGTAAGAAATCATTAGCAATACCAATTTCTCACAAAAGGGAAAATGTTCATAAAAATCATCATATAATAATCGTAATAAGTGAAGTGCGGATATATTAATTTACCATGTTAAATCAAGTTATAACATGAATGAACAAGTAATAATTGTAAACAAATAAAAAAGAAGAGAAAAAAAAACACAAATACCGGAAACTTATTACATATTTATATGAATAAAAAATTAACAAACTGCATTTTACAAGTAAAGTATACACGTATAGTTTAAAACTAAAAGCTAATTTTTTAGCATAAAGTTAAAAAAAAAAAAAATCTCGTATTAAAAGCATACAAATTGCATTAATTTAAAAATACAGACAAATAATATTAGGCTGACTCATCGAAAAAAGTGATTTTGTTACCCCCTTTAAAATAAATATTGTTTTGATTTATAATGACTCACCAACTAATATTGGGTATAGTGAAAACCTTTCGTGAGGTGGACCATTTTCAAAAAAAGTTTTTTTTTTTAGTTTTTTTGAAAATATTTGTATTTTTTTCCAAAATGACACATATATTATCGGGTTTAATTTGAAAAGGATCTTCCAGCTGCATATAACTCTATATTTATCATGTCCAAGCTTACTCTTAATATAGCCTCTTCCATCCTGGCGTGCAGCCTACTGGACATTTATCAAAAGTCTGCAGACCTGATTAAAAAAATTACTTTTCGTTTTACGACCTTTTATACAGCTAGTTGAACATGTTTTTTGTTCTAAAAACTGGGATTTTTTTTTAAGCAGGCCTCTCTAAACATTTTGTGATCAGTTGTTCGTAGAACAAGTTTTCTGAGCACTTAAACATTTCAATTAATTTTTTTAAAGTTGTGAACTATAAAAACTAAAAGAAATATATAATTTTATTACTAACAATTCAATAAGCGAGGTAAGGTACATAAATGTTCATTAAATTTATTGTTAGGCCCTTATTTTAGTATTTTTTTAACATGTTCATGCATGTTCTTACATGTTTGTAACCTATTACGAAAAAATGCCAATTAAATTTACAGAGCAACAAATTGTTGAACTGCTCATGAAAAGCGATATTTAAGATATTGCTGATGATGAAGAAAATTAGGTGGAACAAAACTGTTTGACTTTTGAAGAGGAAATAGCGGAAGAATTAATGGAAAGAGAAGAGTCACCACCACCCAAGCACAAGTGAAGCGGCTAAAATGACTTTCATTATACCCTACACCACCATAGTGGGGAGGGTATAAAGAAATTTGTGCAGATGTTTATAACGCCCAAAAATATTAGTCTAACACCCACCTTAAAGTATACCGATCGACTCAGAATCAATTTCTGAGTCGATTAAACAATGTCCATCCATCCGTCCGTCTGGCTGGTTGTCCATTTAAACTTTGTACGCAGAGTACAGGCCGCAATCTTGAAGATATTTCGATAAAATTTGGTACAAATAACTTTCTCTGTCCAAGAGCCAAGCCTATTGAAACTGGCTGAAATCCGTTTATTTTTTCACCTAGCCCCCATACAAATGTCCTCCCGAAATTGAACTTTATCGGTCATAAATGTTTAATTTATATATGTATCTACACAAGTTTTTCTCCAAATAAGTTTTATACATACGGAATTCGTGTCACCAAATTTTATTATGATCGGTCCATTATTAGTCATAGCTCCCATAGAAGGCCTGCTTCCAATAATCACTTTAACGAGCATAAATCTCCTAAAAATTTTGGAATACACATAAACTACAACATAAATAACATCCATATAGCCATTAATCACACCACCTAATTTCATGGTGATCGGTTCATAATTGGTCATGGCTCCCATATAAGGCGCACTTCCGAAAATCGCTCACGAATATAAATTATTGAAATTTTGAAAGAAAAATGTTTTTGCTGACTTACTTAGTGTAGGGTATTATATGGTCGGGCTTGACCGAACATATTTTCTTACTTGTTTTATCATGTTTCCATGCATTACAAATGATCGGTAGTACTTCATGGAGTTCCATTCCTACTCCATAAATTTTCACCCAGGAGTATAATTATTTTCATGAATTTAAAAAGTTTTTTATTTCATTTGGTTACAAATGTCCAGCTGGCTCCACCAACAATATCTCAGAATCCTTTAGTCCTTTATGTTCTCGAACAAATTTTTTATTCTATTGTTTCTTCCAGAAGCATAAAAAACTATTTTCGAAGACTTCCAACGCTTGGTTTTTCCTTGGGACTGAGGAGGATAGAGATATTCTATAATTTATACGATTTTTCAAGGATTTTGTATGAAAGTGTTTACTAACAATTTTTTTTAAAGTTCTTCACTAGACCCAAAATACTTTGTGAAGCATCTTAAAACAAACCATTGAGGGGGTAACAAAATCAATTTTTTGCTCTCCATACGTAATGAGTCGCTCTAGTATTCATACATATGAACATATGTATGTATTTATAAAAATATTTACTTTTAAATAAAGATTACATTATTGTAAAAATATTTCGGTTCCGTCACCCGGTCTCTCTATATGTAACACTATTTGGAATTTTTTTAAAACTAAAGTAAAATAAAAACTACATTTGTTTTTTGTTCTGTAAGCTAGCACAAAAATTTAAAGTTAACATTACTATTTATGAAAAAAAAAACAAAAACAAAAAAATAAATATATAACAAAACTTCACACAAAAAACAGAACAGAAATAATAGAATTGTTATAAACTGCAAAAACCTGCAAGCGTAAAAATGCAAGTTTTATGACGTTGACATACAATCGCCATTGTAAAGCTTTTTTTTACTTTGTTTTCGTTGTTGTTAACTTTTTGTTTTGCTTTTGCTGTCGCTGTTGTTGTCATATGTATGTAAAGAACTCGGCAACAACAACAACAATAAAAAAATTGGAATGGAGACAACAACAGCAACAAAAAAGTGAACATCATAACTATTTGTTAGCAATGCTTTGCAAAAATTCATATTTAACCCTTTTATGGCCAAACAGGGCCATTAAGTCGGTCAATGCTATAAACATAAAATGCACACTTTTGTTAGTCACAGCTGAGCAAATAAGTTGAGGTACTTTACATGTATTTAGTGGAACTTGAAAAGGTGGTTAAAAGAGTGCTTAATAATTAAAGAAAGGAAAATGAGCTTAAATATTATTTGATAGTTTAAAATAAAGAAGAATAATGTAGGACTTCAGATTTTTAATTTATCAGTATTTGGGCAGCACAATAAAGGCTAAACTTGGAAATAAATAACAGAAACACTTTTTCAAACCCTCCACCTCTAATAAAAATCTTTATGTTTATTAAAAATAAGACAACATACTGTAAAAATTCTGTGTCATGCTCTGCCATGTTACGAACACATGACGGCAACTTTATCACAATGTCATTTTAATGCACCTTCGATTACAATATTAATATTTTATTGGGGTTATGACTAAAAAATGCAGGATTTACAATAGATGAACTCGGTTTTTGTTTTCAATAACTTATATGTCATTTTGAAGGCTATATACATAGAACGGAAGGAGAGAGTAATATCAATGGAAAGACATACTCTATTTTCACACATACGGGTTATACAATAACAAATTACATGGCAATTCATTCTCATCAGTGAACAGTCTTAGGCTTTTGTCTCTCAGTTGTCATCTATGGTATTTATTCTCACTTAGTTATTGAACATTATATTTTAAACAACAAAGTTGGTTTTGCCTCGAAAATGTCGAATTTTAATTTGAAAAAAGTACCGCTGAAGCACACCGCTACCCCATCGAAGTGGTGATTTTGACACGGAAGACAAATATTGCCCAGGACAGCCAAAAAAGTTTGAAGACCAAGAGGCATTACTCCATGAAGATTGTTTTAAAACTCAACAAGGGCTTTTAAAATCATTGGGAGCTACTCAAGCAGCAATTTCAAAACGTTTGCTTCAGGGAAATTGAGTATCATATGAATTGTAGACGCTGAAATGAGCTGCTGAGATCTAACCAGACCATGACAGGGAGCCTGTAGCGATTCGTTTAAAGCGAACATTGGCCGAAAAACGCCCAGAATATGCGACCAGACATAAAACCGTAACATTCCACCATGACGACACTCGGCCACATTATGCAATATCTTTCAAAAACTATTTAGAATGAAGTGGTTTGGAAGCTTTGCTTCACCCGCGTTGTGGTCCAGGCCGTGTCCCGTCCGTCTACTATTTGCTTCGATCTTTCTCTTTGGAACAGAGTTACCGATATTTGCTTCATTCGTATCCACATGTTGCCAGAAAGATGGGAAAAAGTCATGGCTAACATTTTCCAATGCTTTGAATAGATTTATATTGTACAAATATTTAAAAATCAAAGCTACAAATCCTGCATTTTTAAGTCAGTTGTTGATAAACTACGAAAGGCCAGTGTAATATTTTTGTATGAGGAACCATTATTAAAAAAGTGTTTAAATTTTACAAAGTTTTTACAACCAACAGTTGTAAAGAAGTCATACAACTGCATAGCGAGAAATATGTGACTCTATTCCCCCACAGATGGCAAAATGGTGTTTACTCCAGTATACCTGACTTTTCTTGTGGCCTTTCGATGGAATTTCAAGCTATCAATTTGTTAACATTTTTATATTAACAGCTAGAAAAGGGTTAGTTAATGAAGTTGCGGATGTCTGGATAAACGGTGAAGGAAAGTCTACAATATTCCACTCAAAATTTAAGAAAAAAACGACATGGTATTCACAAACTTAATGCTGCAGGAGAAAAATATTCAGCTGGCACAATTTGTGTGGAAAAATTAAATGAATTCAAATCAATGAAAAAACTCACCAATGAGATAATGGAGACTGGAAAGTGTTTACTTGAGAGACACAAGGTCTCAAAGGAGAGACTAACCTCATTAGTTTGCGTTAATGCTGCTGGTACACACAAGTGCAAAGCATTCTAAAAGATGATGGTAAAATCATTCTGCAATTGGACAACATCCAGACGTGCAGGATTTCAATGCTGAAAACGTTATTGTGAATTTTTTTCCACCAAATTGAACGACTTTGATCCAACCGATGGATTAGTGTGCAATATGGAGCTTTAAATGCCATTATCAAAAAACTGTCATTATTAAAAAACTACTAAAAATTGGTACTCAATTAACCGGGAAAATTGATTATCCAGAATGCTCCCGGTCCCGACCATTACGGATAATCGAGGTCTCACTGTAATAATAATACTAATATACGGTATCTCACCTATTCCGTCCAAGTACATTTAGTGCTTCTTCTTTTCATGCTATGAAGAAACTTCTACTCGTTTATCATAGAATCTGGTTGGTGAAATATTACAGTGGATTAATTTATTAATGGATTAAGAGTCGCATTATTCATGACCACCAACATGCTTTTATCGATTGATTTGCTTTGTTAGTTTTAATTAGTCAAGAAGTTTTAAAACGATTAAAAATGGTTCGAATTTCGATATCAAAATTTTTATATCCACTCTTCAGAAGTCATGAAAATAGTGGGTTTAGAATAAGTTACGTGTTATAATGTACCATAACGTATGCAAAGTTTTATAGTGTCCAAGATCGTTAAGAGATATCCACGAGCTTAGTGTCAGAAAATCCCTAGTTAAAGTCATTATTGTTAAGTAGATGTAGCACACATCAAAGTTAAAACCCCGTGGGTCCGTCCGAAGGCTGGTTATATAGACGACTTTTAAAAGCGAAGACAAAGTCCAATAGAAACCCTTTATAAAAGCAATTCAATCCAGCCTTGGATCTTATCAAATATTGTTATATAATAATTTTAAAACTGTCAATATGTCCATAGACATTTTGTTTATTGGACATTGGAAGTGTACAATAATTTTGCAATAATAAACGTCCATAACCTTAAACTGTAAATCAGTACAAATAATCAAAAACCCTGACTGTAAAGCACTCAGTATTAGCCATAATAATACGATTCCTTGCCTTTCAGTCAATTAAAATTTTGTTTGTGCATTAATTGTTAGTGGGTGTTGGCAACAACGATTTGATACAATCAAACAATAAACAATTAAAGGGTTAAATACCATAAAAGCATGTAACTGTGGTGGAAAAACTAGTGAAAGCCTGCTCGTCGTATAGTTGTATACTAGTTCTGTATATCAAAACCGGACTTTAAACATTCGTTTTGTACTGTTTTTTTTTGTTGAATACATAAAATATACAGCACTATTCTATCATTCCTTTTATTGTTCAAAACTACATTTAAAATTCTAGTCAGACGCGCCAACATATTCCATCACATAAACTAAATACTTACATTTGTACTGGCGTGCACACATACATAGATACAAAATACCACAGTTGCATATTTGCCATAACAAATCGTGACAAATAATATTAAAAAAAATAAAGAAGAAAATGTATCCATCACATGGTTGTAGCATGGTGCGTAGGTACATATGAATGTAAAGGTAAATGTAAAGTAAATTGTCTAAAGATATATAGAACGAAATACATGCAAGCCTAGTTATTTATATGTATAAGTTTAGATATAAATATAAAGCTCATTTGTGACAAGAAAGTCTTAACTCTAAAATCAATTTTTTGGAAAATAAAAGACTGATTTTTAGTTTATAAACCTTTCTTACACATTAATTTTACATTAAATATAATTTTTTGCAGTGCTCTGTTTACTGTTCATCAAAATATTTGTCGCAGAACCATATTATATACACATACAAGCTTGACCCGGTGCGCTTCGCTACCCCTGTCGATGTAAAAATCGGTTTAGCCGTTTAGTAATTATTGTTTAAAAACTAAAGGTACCAATTTGACCCGTTTTTCCCCCTTTTTATCCCTTTCTGGTCCAAGTATTGAAAAAATTTATAGCCTATTGACGCTTCCAAGTAAGGATCTATCTACGTTCCAAATTTCAATAAAATCGCTTCAGCCGTTTAGGCGTGATGCTCAAACAAACAAACAAACAAACAAACAAACAAACAAACAAACAAACAAACAAACAAACAAACAAACAAACAAACAAACAAACAAACAAACAAACAAACAAACAAACAAACAAACAAACAAACAAACAAACAAACAAACAAACAAACAAACAAACAAACAAACAAACAAACAAACAAACAAACAAACAAACAAACAAACAAACAAACAAACAAACAAACAAACAAACAAACAAACAAACAAACAAACAAACAAACAAACAAACAAACAAACAAACAAACAAACAAACAAACAAACAAACAAACAAACAAACAAACAAACAAACAAACAAACAAACAAACAAACAAACAAACAAACAAACAAACAAACAAACAAACAAACAAACAAACAAACAAACAAACAAACAAACAAACAAACAAACAAACAAACAAACAAACAAACAAACAAACAAACAAACAAACAAACAAACTTACAAAGACATTTATATATTTATATAGATTCTGGGTCCTCATAAGAATCTAAGACCATCTAGCTATGTCTGTCCGTCTGAAAAAAACACGATAAGGCCCAAACAAAAGGAGCTAATAATTAATATCGTGCTGAAATTGGATATCAACAAGTTTTATATGAATCTAAATTTTTCTACCAACTTTTGTCAGGCTCGGTTTATAATTGACCCTTCCCCCCATATAAAGTATTTTATTCTCACATATTAATAGAGGGTGTACAAGCTTCGTCACAGCCGAATATAACAATCGTACTTGTTAAAGTTATGACGCTCTCTTCGCAAATGCTTCTAAAGTATATTTTCGTGTATGTTACCATTATTTTCCCAGGTATAAGTTTTGTCATAAAACTTGGTTTTAATGACTTTTTTAAGTTCTTCTTTCGCTTTTATACTTTTTTTTATTAAACCAGCTAAAAACAAATGTGTATGGTTAATTAAGTCATGATATCAAATATACGATAAAGAAACTAGAGCAAAATTCTATTTAGGAAGTTTTGGTTTTGTTGTAGGAACATATTTATTCAAGGAAATTTAACAAAACCATAAATGTATGTCAGTATGCTACTATTTTATTTAGATGTTAGTTTTTATTCTATAAATTAAAACTACTTTATTTTATTATTTGGTTTGATTTAAAAAATTGTTTTTTAATGAGGTTAATTAAATTATTACCAATTTTATTGAACTTAAAAAACATTACAATTCTATCAAACTCACTATGTTAACAGTCATGGTGGAAAATGTTAAAAAAAAGTAAGAACAATGATTAAAAAAGGATTTTTATGTTCGACCTAATTTTTGCTACTTTTTTTTTATTTTTTAACTGCCTTTATTTGTACAATTTTTTCAACGTCATTTATGTAAAGTAGAGTAGAATATAGTATAGACAATTTATGGTTGTGTCAAGTCTGAGTACATGGTAAAAATCAATTTGGAAATCAAATATTGCAGGCATAGTTCTAAAAGGTTTTTGTTAAATAATAATACAGTGTCTACCCATAGCTAACGAGTAGATAAGACTGGTTGTCAGAGTAAAATCCAATATACATAGACCTATTGAATTACTCTGTTTCGCTCTTCAAGCTAAGTTCTCAAAGTGGAACCAATCCTGGTTGGTTACGAAGTTATACTCATGTTCAAACTATGATAGTTTTAATAGTTTATGAAATACTGTTGAACCTCTAAAGCTTATTAATTTTCTCGTCTACGTGTGTCATAAAAAATGCTCCGCATTTCCGACAGATTTTATAACTAACCAGTAGGGCTCACGACGATTGATTTCTTAAAGATATTTTGTTTCCTTGCCAAAGCTCATCTCCGCATTTGTCACAAACGTTATTGCATTCAACACTTAGTCGATGCACATGACGCCTAATGATAGAGACATCAGAAAATAAAAATGACTACTAGAAGTAATCATAGTTGTCGTACTACAATGCAATATTTTCCTAATGTGTAGTCTTATATTAGACAATTCTTCTGTTCGAAGCCAGAATACAGGTTAGCAAACACTGCTCCTTTCATTTCGTTTCCTCGTCAAAACACGACAGTGACAGATAAAGTGATCTGCTCACATCATTGACAGTATCTATTGCATTCAGCACACAGTCGTTGCACCTGCCGCCTAATTAGAGAAAGTCCTGTTTTTATAGGCACCAGGAAATTAATAGTTATACCTACTAATCATAGTTACCTGACTATCCCGCAACCTTTCCTATTGACCCATCTCATATTCCTGAACTCGTTTGTTCAAAGCCGAAGTCTAATTTTTCTAAAGAGTTGTGGTATAGACAAATAATTTATATACTTAGTTTAACCCTTAAGGCAATCTGCACGGACACGTTTTTGGAATTTAGGACCCAAACTGTTCATAAACTACAAATAAAACATAGACCAATTGAATTGAGTTTATCAGTATTACCTTTCGACCCAAAGCTGTAAGTTATTCAGTATATCTGCTCAAACACATATCAAGGGCATTCTCTGTACCTTTTACAAATCCAATAGGGTCCACATCTCCAGAGCAGACGGGCTAACTTTAACCTTTATATAATAAACAGAAAGCAATTGTATTGCTGATCCAGTAAACGATCTATGAAGACAACCTACAACTCTATCCAGTGGTTATCTCGCAAAAGGAAAGTTTGGATGTCGCATTCTTCACCAATATGACCTCATTTAGTTTAAAGCTTTAGTTACTATTCATCGTTTTTCAGACTGAGCTTAATATTGTTCAAAACAATGAATAAGAACTCGATACATACTTACTTTTAAGGACAACGAGCTTCGTTTTGGAAGGATTTATAAATAACATGCTATACAAAACATTAGATACATATGTATATAATTCAAGCACCGTGCCCTTTGCAGCATTTTATGATGGTACAACAATTATAAGATAGATCCAGTGAATGATTTATGGATCCTGCCAACATTTGTCCTCATACAGAATAAAAATAAGGAATGGCTTCTTTACTGATTTTAACACTTTTAGTTTGAATTTCCACATAAAAAGAATTATTTTTGTTTCATTTAGCCTTTTGAACAAATAGAGATTATTACAAACACAAATCGAGATCATTCTATGTGCCTTTTTGCATTCCCAGAGAGGCCCTTTTCTTCAGAAATGTTAACAATGAACGAACAATAATTGTATTGTGGATCCAATGATTCGAGTCGCAGAGCAGGCCAACCAACATTAATAGTCCCAAAATAATCCGTATTGTATTGCCGATCCTGTGAACGATGTACGAAGCTTTTATCTGCTCCTGGTGGCCATTTTGCAGAGAGCAAATATCGTCGTCTTCATACATTTCATTTAGTTTTAAATACATATTGAATAGAGAACACTTAGTATTCAACTATAGTTTGGTTGATTACGTATCTATATATAAAAGTGAAGTTGTCCATGTATATAATGGCATCACGTGAGAGCGATTTGGCTGTTTTTTTCTTCGATTCGAAATTTTCAGGAGATGGTTTGTAAAAAAAAAAGAAAAAAATCGGAAATTTAAATACTTAACATATTGCCTCCCTTTCACTTCTCATTTTTCATAATAAGATAATTTTTTTTTGGAGAAACTTGAAGAGCTAACATTAGTAAATAGCTACCTAGCGAAGCCATGTGGTCAACTAGTTTGTTAAAAATATGGATTAGAACTCAGATATCATATGCTTCCTCGTAAGTAAGAACAAGTTTTTTCATTAAGATTTATAGGTTGACTGCGTTCCTCAGTCGAAATTCACTCATCTTGAGTGATGTTGTTGAAGTACTCCTCGATTTCTAACAGAGCTACCATGATCTATTCAAAATAGGAGAGAGATTTATCTTAATTACTTACTATATAATTTCGAGAAAACTCCGCATGCTGTTACGGAGATGATCAATAGTTTAACTTAGATAATGTAGAAGGATATCAATGTAATCAAGAATTCTTAAAAGTAATATAGAAAAATATAAATGTAACATTGAAGCCAATGACCTTAAACAAGTTCTGTTGGAGCAAAAGACAAGGAATAAAACGTTAAAACACAATGATTTTTCATCACCAAATGAGGCTTATTGGTATTATACTTATCATGGTTTTCAAGAGTAACGTCTTGTTAATATTTGAACATGCACACTACATGCTGCACTACAATCTGCAGCTTTTTTCATATAAAAAATTTCATTTAATTTCTAGTCAGAAAATTATCTACAATATTATCTACAATAATTTAGAATAATACGTTATTAAAGATTTACCCAAAAACCTTAATAGTTTTTATATAAATGTGGTGATTTTACAAAAAAAATCTCAAACTTTTACTTTATCCATAAATTAGTATGCCAGTCAATCAATCAATCAGTCATACATTCACCAAACAATTACTTAGTTTGTATTCTTAGATTCTTTCATAAATAATATTTACTTTCTACAGTATTTACCTAGATTAATAATTTCCATAACACCATAAATTTCTCCAAGTATATTTAGTTTTTTGTTAATAATGATAGACACTGGAAAATTTTAAATTAAAATCAAATAATGCACTCTCACTGCTAGAAATAATTATTTGTGTATGGAAAATACAAACATATGAGTACATATGTATGAATGTATGTCTGAATATTTCTGTGAATATTGGTCACGTTGTATAGTAAATGGCAGGCAGTGTTCAGTAAGTATTGTAGTTAAAATAATTTGTTTCTCTCTATTATTTTGGTTTATTTTTTGTATATTTATGTATGTGTGTGTTTTTGAATTTATGTAGTTGTTGATGCAGTGTAGACTGCAGAAAACATTATTGACTTTTTGTCTTTATGCATTTATGGTCATCAGAAGCCAACCATCAACGCTATTAGCCATTTCAACAACTGTGTTTATAGTTTACACATTTATATACATCTACATTCATATGTATACATATATGTATGTGTATATCTATGTTTATGTATACTGTTCAACTAGTGGTTATAATATCAACTCTCTATCATCATAAATAAATTTTATTAACATTCATTTTACTTTTATACAAAATTTATATGAACATGATTTTCTATGTCTCTATTGCCTGAGCTCAGGTTATGCATGCCTGCATGCAGCCAGACAGATATATATTATCCATGCCGACTTGCTGGATGGCTGCCTGCCTAGCTCACTAGCATATATTCACAGTCATTTGATAATGTCCAAAAAATAGTAAAAGAAAAAATAATAACAATATTTTTGTCTATAAAATCTGAAAATTTTTAACTCTTTTACTAACTTCATCATAATGCATTTTACATACTTTTTATATAAATGTTATCTCTTTTTGTACATATACGAGGATTATGAGTGAAGTGTATATATTTGATAAAAATACTGACCAATACAACACTATGGCATATATACTAGGGTGGAACTTTTATGATGCACACAAGGTCTAAACTTGTTCTGCGTGATCTTAAAACCGTTTGCAGGAATTTTGAGAAAAACCTGATAACTTATAGAGGTATGACCTTTTCTCATCCTTCTGGCAAGATATGGATTTCAAGCCAAAATAACTGCTCATCTTTTGAGACCGAGAGCGAATTAAGCCAATTTCGGTACTCTATTTTGAAGTGAAGCATATCCCAGAGAGAGCGTTCTGCATTGATCAAAACAAATAATAGTCGGACGGGGCAAGGTCTGCACTATATGACGGGTGAGGCAAAACTTCCTAACCACTTCATTCTAAATAGTTTTTAACAGGTATATGATAATGTGATCGAGCGTTGTCATGATGGAATATTATGGTTTTGATTCGGTTTATCGTAGTGGATCCATTTTTCATCGCAAGTAATGATCCGGTGTAAACAGTATTATCTTTTGTAGCGTTCAAAAATTGTTGCTTACACTATAATATTCTATAACTATGAGAACAAATGACAGATATGTTCCCTTCAAAATGACATATAAGTAATTTAAAACAAAAACTGCGTTCAAAAGATAATTCAAATGTCCACAAACACTACTCCCTCTATCCTCCTTCCCATAGCCTATTTTCCTAGTTTCAACACAATACATTGCATGAGTAGGGGTCATCCCCTGAGTGCTGGTCCAAGCATAAAAAATTGAGTCTGATCTGTAATTGACATGGTAGAAAAATGTAACCATTATTGTTTCAATATAGTCCACAATCTACTCACTAGTTCTGTAAGAATATAGACCTACTTCACTCTGCAAATATTTCACTGTCATGCTATGGCATTGCAACGCTGTTATGTCACGCAGTGCTGTGCCATAAGCAATACTATTGAAATACTTGTCCAAATAATAAAAGATCTCAATATTAACTCCAAACACATCCCACTTTATTATACCTCTTAATATGTATACACACAGTATAAATTAATTTTATGTCTACCTACATTCAAACATAAATTTGTTGAAGGCCTATAGAATAATAAATGTATGTAAAGTAAATGCAACATAATGCATATAGTATTTTGGTAAATTGTATGTAAATTTTTTTTCTGGTTTCTACAAAATATATTTATTTACCTATATATAGGTACTATATATTTTTGTGTTACTAGTTTTTATGTTTTTTTTTTGGAGATTTTTTTTTTCGAAAGTTTAATAATTTAACTTTTACTCTTTGGCTAAATGTATAAACCTAACAGCAATAATATTTTATACTCCTGCACTTGTCTGCTATGGTGATGTTAACTTTTTTTTAACATCATATATTAAAATATGCAATAAAACAAATTGCATATTCATTTTTGGGTATTTGATTTTAATCAAACAATATACAGATTTTTGTATTCAAAACAAAAAAAAAAAAAAAAAACTTGTAAATTTAATAATATATTACATGTTTAAAGATTGTTGCTTTAATATAGCCTGAGCCTGAGGTGAAAGTCTGAAGTCTAAATTATGAAATTATTAAAATTTATTTTATAGTTATTATTGTTTTTAAGACATGTGCTAGGATAATAACGTTATTAAATTTAGTAGTTTTCTTTGTTAGTCATGTTAGAGAGATAATCTGGTAATTAGTTGGAAATAATTGCGCAAATGTGAGGAACTTTTTTAGTTTTGAAATTGGCTGTTTTAGATCTTCCATATATATTGGGAATACTTATTTTGAAAATAAACAAATTGGATAAGATTGTATGACGTATCTGATGTTAAACTCAGATGTGAAGTTATCTAGTGTAATGACTTTATGTCAAAGTCATTGCTTCAGATAATATTTTTCCTCCATATAGTAAATTCTACCTTTAAACGAAGATTGGACAGACATATAGCATAACATTATTTAGGGTTAAATCTGGCTTTGTGCGTCCTTATTCATACACAGAGAAAACAGATTCGCAGTAGCAGCCGAATTTGTTGCCAATCGAATTATTCGGTTACACACATAGAATTTTTCGGTTCTATCAACAGAAAGTCAGTTGATAAAGAAGAATTTCGGTTGAAGCAACCAAACTTTTGTTACGACTTCTAAAATTTTGTGAAATTCGGTCACAAAGGTAGAATCATTAAATTGGCAACAAATTCAATTGCCATCACGAATCTTTTTTCTCTGTGTAACAATAACACACATGATTTGAAAAATTGAATTTAATCGGTAATTTCTCAACGGATACTCAGATGTTGTCAGTAGAGGTAAAGCTGTGGTCGGCAAGCACAGTAAGGCATTCAAATATTAAAATACACACAACACTAACGTCTGCAAAACTTGTTAAAATTATCAAAAGGGTAACAACATGGATATTTTATATCAAAACATAATAAGAAAATTCCTTTTGTTTAACAATACTATACATTTACTAATGTGCCAAGTTCTGTTTGTGTCGGCCACTGCTCTAAGTTTTTGAAAGATTCTATTATATATGGGAATTTCCTCCGATTAGTCAACCAGGATCGAAAAATAAAATGTTGATAATCATCGTGTTTTATTAAAGATATTTCAATATAATTTGGTACATATAATTTTTTCGGCCAAGGGATGAAGCCTATTGAAACTGGCTGAAATCGGTGCATTATTTCACCTATCCCCCATACAAATGTCATCCCAAAATTGGACTTTATTGGTCTTAAATGCTTTATTTATGTAGGTATCTACACAAATATTGTTCCAAATAAGTTTTATATATACCGAATTCATGTCACCAAATTTTATTATGATCGGTCCATAATTAACCATAGCTCCCATATAAGACCCGCTTCCGTAAATCACTTTAACGTTCATAAATCTCATAAAAAAGTTGGTATACACATAAATTTCAACATAAAAAACTCTCATATCGCTCAATAATTGGCCCACTTCGAAAATTACTCACGAATATAAATTATTGAATTTTAAAAGAAAATTGTTTTTGCTCATTTACTTAGTGTAGGGTATTATATGGTTGGGCCATTCTTTCTTACTTGTTTGTTAAGGAAATTTGAAGATATTTATGGGAAAATGCATGGTGATAATAACAAAAGAATCATATGGAAAAATCGTACGTTCGCGACCGGTATTTTTAACCAATTAAACAAAAACCAATAGAGATATTTTATTGTGTAAGTACCGAATAGAGACCTACATTAATACACTTTAAAAATAAATAAATCACTTTCAAATATTCCGTTCTATTTCACAGATTTTTCCGTTCTATTTCACAGATTTTTACTACTGTCAGCCAAATTTGACTTCTATTTTGCGTACGTTCGTTACCACATGTTTATAACTATCATTATGAAAACTTAAACTCGATGAAATCCATCTATTGCACCGAACATAGAGCTACGAAAATGCTATCAAATCGCAAAAAAAAGCTAGGAAAAGTTTTGTTTTCTATATTTTTTGGACATCAAAAGTGTATGAACGTAGGTTCGTGACCCCAGGAAATGCCCATATGGCATCGACTAGATGAGGTCTAAAAAAACATATGGCATAATTCAGTTAGTGTTCTAATTTTCTCCTCATAGACCTTATAAGGTGGTCCATAATTACCACTTGTAGGGCATATTTAAAATGCTCTAAAGGGTTATATGTTGTGTATAACAGTATTTTATGTATGACAGTATTTCCTATAGAATATTTTGTGTATAACAGTATCTTTTTCACAACATTTTGTGTATAACAGTACATAGAATATTTTGTATATTCAAATTTTCTATAGCAAATACTGTCATAGACAAGATTTTGTATAGAAAACTGTAATACACAAAATATTCTATGAACATTTCATGTATAACAGTATTTTCTGTAAAACAATTTGTGTATAACAGTACATAGAACATTTTGTGTATTAAAATTTTCTATACAAAATCTTGTGTATAACAGTATGTTCTATAGAAAATCTTGTGTATAACAGTATTTTCTATAGAAAATCTTGTGTATAACAGTATTTTCTATAGAAAATCTTGTGTATAACAGTATTTTCTATAGAAAATCTTGTGTATAAACGTATTTTCTATCAAAATTCGTGTGTATAACTGTATTTTCTATCAAAATTCGTGTGTATAACTGTATTTTCTATAGAAATTATTGTGTATAACTGTATTTTTTAAAGACATTTTTGTTGAGAGTTTTTTTAGTGTTCATGTTAGTGTAAAAAGCTAATTAATGTTCATTCTGCGTTGCTGAGTGTGGTTCTCATTGTCTTAGACTCATCTGCATTTTGAAATATTTTATTTATATTTTTTTTTTTAGTTTCTTTGCAAAAAAATCATTAATCCATGAACCATTTCATTTCTAACATCCGTATTTGATATTAATTATATATTTAATGTCATTTCTTTCCTAAATTTGTTTTCCCTTAACACAAAAATCGATTAAAAGGGTCATCTGCCACCTTTTACCAACTAAGAGAAAGACATTTCGACCAAATTATAATTGTTGTTAGAAAATACATACTTTGCTCTATTTTCCCTTTAAAAGATATAAAATAAAAATAAGTTAATTTATAACCCTTTAAGACACAAAGTTGTAAATTTTGAAAATCTTTCAAACATTAAATATGTATTTACGCACCAAAAAAAAAAATACCAGCCCTTTAATTTCGTGGCAAATAAATTTGTTAGCAATTTAAACAACTGGCAATGTCATATTAACGCTGCCTGCTCAGACCCATAACCACTTGTTTCTTTGGCTATTTTTAAATGACAAAATTGTGCCTTCAAGTGGAAATAAAATTCCTGAAGGATTACCAAGTTTACAAAATGAAAAGAGGAATATAAAAGACACACTAAAAAAAAAAAAAAAAAGAAACAAAACCCAATAACTTTTCACATAAAATTAAAAGAAACAGATTTAAAAAAAAATTGTTTTGATTTTGTCATAATTCTTGGTAACTTTTTCACAATTAGAAATCTTCCATTTTTTAATATTTTTTAGAATTTTTTTTATTTAAGTTAAGCAAATTTTTTACAAAAATTAAGTAAAAAAAAGTTAAAATTTATTGATCCCTTTTTTCAACTTGACAAATTTTTCCTGATTTTCTTTTAAAACACAAAAAAAAAAAAAATAAATTTTGCTTGTTGCCTGCTTTATGGCATACAATCTCAATTAAACAATTGTCAAACTTTTTGTTCAAAGCAATAATTTCTGTTTTCATTTATTACTTGTTTTTGTTTTTTGTCTTTTCCGTATCTTTACCCTTTTAGTAAATGGGGCACTTTGTTGGCGTCATTGTTGTTATAGCTGATGTGATGTAAACGTTATTAAAACTAATTAAAAGGGTTGTTAATTTTAACCTTTTTTTTCTGGCTTTCTTAATGTCCTTGATTTTTTCCAAATAACTTAAAGATATTTTAAGCATTTGTCTATGCTTTTAAATGGTTTTAAATTGTATATTTATATAGGGTTAGTATTTGTAATTTGAGTTGCTGGGTTAACTTAAAAGAACGATTAAGTGGTTTGATCAAAGATTAACTAACTAGGGATTTAGATATTGAGTGAAAACAATAAATAAAGTGTCAATTTGCTAGAACGTTAAGAGCAAGCGTTTAAATATTTTCAATTCTTGATAAATTTTTAACAGAAAGGCAGATTATTCAGATTTTTTTTGCAGACAAAAATGACACTTTTTTACAAACTCGATTTTAGCAACTAAGAGTGTTTTATTCGGCTGTGCCGCATCTTGTAACTTACTTAGATGGCGTATCAATTGAATGCCGTTTGTGTTTTTAATAACTTATATGTCATTTATTATCAGTTAGTTATTGAACATTATAAAACAAAGTTTTTTTTGCTTCGAATTTTGTGGCAACAAAACGTCATATGCGGGAAGTTTTGCTTTACTTCTTTAGTTTGAAAAAAAAAAACGGATTGCTCACCAAAGCTTATGGTGAATGTATTCCATCGGTTTCAGTGTGCGAAAGATTGCTTATGAGGTTCAGAAGTGGTGATTTTGACCCGGAAACAAAGATCGCCTAGGACAGCCAAAAAAGTTTTAAGACCAAGAATTGGAGGTACTACTCGATGGAGGTTTTCAAACTCAACAAGAGCTTGCAAAATCATTGAGAGCTACTCAATCAGCCATTTCAAAACGTTTGCAAGCAGCAGGTTTCATCCAAAAGCAGTACCCAATTACCATACGAATTGAAGCGGAGAGACCTTGAAAGACGATTTTGTATGTCTGAAATGTTGCTTGAAAGATATAAAAGAAAATCATTTTTGTACCGAATCATTACTTGCAATGAAAAATAGATCCATTACAATAACCCGAAGTGTAAGAGATCGTATGTGAAGCCCGGCGAACAAGCCGAATCGACTCCAAAGTCAAATATCCATGGCACTAAGAGTCCTATCTATTATGAGGTGCTGAAATCTGGCCATACCATAACATGGAACCTGCACCGAATGCTCTTTATAATGAAGTGGTTGGGAAATTTCACCTCAGCCGTCTTACAGTCCAGACCTTTCCCAGTCCGGCTACTATTTGTTGAGATCGATGAAGAATACTCTCTCTGGGATACGCTTAACTTTGGAACAGAGTATCCGAAATTGGCTTGATTCGGTGGTATTGGCCTCAAAATATGAGCAGTTCTTTTGGCTTTATATTGTACAAATGTTTCAAAATAAAAGCTAAAAATTTAAAAAAGTCTCGCATTTTTAACTCATGCTCCCAATATATAAATTATTTATTGATAATAAAACATTTTTCTTATGGACTGATCCTCAAAAAAGTTGGTAGAAAGATTTATGTTCATATAAAACATGTTTATGTCTAATTATGAATGTTGAAGTCATTTTCTGAAGGAGACTTTGAATGGAGACGAGGGACAAATGTTGCCCAATTTTTGCTATACTTACAGTATAATTTCAGAGTACTTATAACTAATTTGTGCAAAATTGTATCAATGTTGTCGCATGATCAACATAATTATGACAGCTCAAACAGCATTCCGAGGGTACATTTGAATAGGGGCAAGGTGAAATTATGGACCAAATAATCCATTTGTTGACAGCTAACTCCTTGGGTTTGGGAGCTATCGTGTTTCAACGGACATAGCTAGATCGTCTTTGAGTCTTATGAGGATGCAATGACAAAATCAATCAATCAAAATATAGAAGTCTTCAGAGTTGATGGGATAATACTTCTAAAATATAATTGTTTAAAATTTAAACTTATTATTAACAAATCTTCATAGTTTTGTTAAATATCAAAACTATTAAATAAATCATACATTTCATACTAAAGGGTTTTCCAACAAGAGGTGTTATTTCGAATCACCCGGTATTTCGGTAGATATCACTTTTGAAGCTTTTATTATTTGAGATTTGACAAGTAGAAACTACCACACTACTAAAAATGGAACGATACACGCTTCAACAACGCATTGAAATTATTAAAATTCACTACAAAAATGGTGAAAATCTTGGACTCACAGTTCGCAAAACTAAAGCCTTTTTGGGTTGTCGTGAAGCACCTTGTCGGACCACAATACAGAAATTGGTGGAAATATTCGAGCTGTTGGGACAAGTTAGTGATGTGAAGAATAAAACCCGTGCACGTCGCTCAAGAACGACTGAGAATATTGCTGCTGTAGCCCAAAGTCTTGAAGAAAACCCAGGTTTGTTCTATGCGCTATCGAGAGATGATTAATGATTTCTTATGGTCGAGTTGGATGATATTGATCTGGACAACGTTTACTTTCAACAAGACGGCACTACGTGCCACAAAAGCAACGAAACCATTGCTCTTTTACGGGAAAAGTTTCCGGACTGTGTTATCTCTCGAAGAGATGCTCACAATTGGCCACCGAGAATTTGTGATCTAACACCTTGCGACTTCTTCCTTTGGGGCCACATGAAATATAAGGTCTACGCCAACAGCCCAGCGTCGATTCAAGACCTCAGAGATAGAGTTCATGAGGCCATCGAGGACATAGGGCAGCCACTTTGCGATTTGGTTATGGAACATATCATGAAAATAATATGTTCCTGTAAGCGTGGTCGGGGTGGCCATTTCGCTGATGTTGTTTTTCATTATTAACGGCATACCTTCCTCTTTATTATGAAATAAACATCCGATCATTTATCTCAAAAAAATTAAATTTTTCTTTGAATAACAAAATAACACCTCTTGTTGGAAAACCCTGTATTAACCCAGAATCCCAACACTCAAAAAATATTAAATTACTTTGACATGATTGTTAAAAAATAATTGTAATAATAATAATAATAATTTTGCAACATCACAGGTGGTTAAAGCTTTTGATTTACTGGCAACCAAGCGACAATTTAAGGTTTTAGTTTTCCTTTGCAAAAGTTTCAATTACCATTTTAACACTTTATAATTTATAAATAATGGCACATGTGAATTACTTTTGTGGTGATGATAAGTGTAACAAAATTTGGTGCAAACTACGTACATGCATATGTACATTCAAGTTGTATTAGATTCTCACCGCAAACTGAAACAACAAATAAACACAAACACATCATAATGAATTTTTGTGTGACACAATCATCATCAACTTAATGATGACATAGATAATAACTAGCTACAAAAACAATATTTAAAATATATTTATAATAATTAAATTGTAGCAAATATTTTAACAGAGATTTGTATTTTTATTTTCTATAAATAAATGTTTCTTAATTTTAATATTTACTCTTTAAATACCCCCTATAAAAGCTTAAATATATTTAAAAACCCATACCAACTCACTTCCCATATAAAACATTCATATACATCCACATTTATGGTTTGTATGTGTCATAGACATGGCTTAAAATAAAACAAATACTGGCTTTTTGGATGCATTTTCATGTCACTTCTCATAGAAAAGTGAATGCGGTTAAGAGCTAGTATAAAGAAAAAAGCCCCAAACTGGTTTAACTGGTATGGGTGGGTAACCATCAACATAGTGCAACATAATAGTATATACACACAACAGCCATTATGATGATGACTATAACAAATATCTAGATACAAATAATTGTTGTATACGTGAGCATAGACATTTGTATCTAAGTCTGTTTTTTTTTTTTTGTTTTTATATTGCATTGTCTGTCATGTCAGTCAAACTCTTTTGTTTCTGCTTGCAACATTGATTGCCAACTAAATATAGAGTTTGCACATAAAAATTTAATTTAATTAATGTTTTGCAATAAAACTATATACTTAAGCAATTAAAGAGATTTCTCTTTAATTAATAAAAAAAATTTCTTAGATATGTATGTTATTAAAAAATATTCTGTTTAACTACGAAATAAAAGAATGCAAGACAGTGAAATAAGGAATGTGAAAAGTTAAACTAACAAAATTATGCTCGCAGTCAACTGAGATTAATTTTGTGCGCAAAATCAGGTATTCAATTGATAACTGATCAGTTTTCTCTATATAAAGTTAACTGACGGCAGTTTTCTTAACCCTCTAATGCCAATTTCTAAAAAAAATAGCTAAAAACGTTGGTAATATTTTGTTTGTGGTAAATTTGGGCATCTGATTTCAAAAACAACATTTAATAGTTTGTACAATCAATGGTTTACCTGCCATGTGGGAAAAACTAAATGAGTGCCTTAAGGCACCCTTGGGGCTTTAGAGATTGAAACTTAGTCGGGTTTTAGTTAGTATAGTTTGTAAATTTTTATTGAATACCACTTTTCTAATTGTTCATCACTCAAATCAGACAACTTGAAACGTTTGTTCACTCGACCAGCCATTTCTTAAAATTTTATATCAAAAATTGCAAATCAAAGCAAAGCAAACCAAAAAACATTTTGCTATATGAGAGAAAAATTGAGGCAGCATAACTAGTCTGCAATGCCCAAGAGTTCCTGAAGGCACTCATCAATTCATCACGTCTCTGAGGAGTAGCTTACCTTTTTTACATAAATTTTGACTCCAATATATAAAACATAAGTATACTTTTTAAAAAAAATATATGATTAAGTACAATCGGGAAACTTTAAAACACTTTAATCAATGTTTGATAACACAACATGGACTTTCCATATTTTTGTGGTTGCAAATGCACATAGTTTGTAAAAAAGTGGAGTAAATAAGAAAAAAGAAAGCTTTTAAGCAGGGACCGTAGCAATTATGACATTTATAATAAAAATCACAACATAAGTGTTATTTTTTTTTTTTATTTTTTTTTGTCACAAATATTCGTCAGACTTTGATTTTTATTTTTTTTTGTTAGAAATAATTGTTATTTTTTTAAATGAAAAATCAGTTACATTTGCATTTATTGGCATTTTCGCGACGAGTGCCTTGAGGCATGCTTAAGCATTAGAGGGTTAAGACTCTCAAGGTTAGCTGAAACAGTTTCCTTTAAAAAAATGTTTGCAGTTAACTGCTTACAGTTTTCATTAGAAAAATTTTAGTAGTTAACTACTAACAGTCTTCTTTAGAAAATTATCTACTAACTGCTTTTTAGAAAAATGTTTGCAGTTAAGTGCGAACAGTTTTCCTTAGACATTTTTTGTCAGTGTGCTTTTTGAAAACTTTTCCAGTGAACTGCTATCAGTTTTTTTTTTTTTTTTTTTGAATTTTCACAACTAACTGATGTCAGTTTTTTAAAAATATTTTCCCAGGCAGTTTTATAGCAAATATTTCTGAGATAATTGTGATCAGTTTTCATGAGAAAGATTTTCCCAATTAGATGAGAACTACGTTTTCTTTCGGAAATATTTTCGAAGTTAACTGAGAGCTCAGTTTTTATTTAAATGTAAATGTTACGCAGTTAACTTACAGATCTAATTTCTTCAGAAAATCAGAAAGTTTAACACAGTTATCCCACATAAATTTCTTTAAACAAATCGAGAGAGAATGACTGACATCAGATTTTTTTAAATCTCCCTCAATTAACTGAAAGGTCAGATCTTTTATTGGGGACTTAAAAATGCCGGATTTACAATAGATGACGTATCTTTTGAACGCGATTTTTTGTTTTCAATAACATATATGTCATTTTGAAGAATGGGTATCTGTCATTTATTCTCACTTAGTTATTGAATATTATAGTGCAAACAATAAAGTTTTTTTTTTGCTTCGAAAATACGGAATTTTATGCCAAAAAAGTGTCATATCCATGCAGTTTTGCTTTACTTCATTAATTTGATAAAAAGTGCCACTAAATCACACCAATTGCTCAACAAAGCTTATGGAGAATGTGTTTTATGGTTTCTGTTGTTCAGAAGTGGTGATTTTGACACGGAAGACAAATGTTGTCAGACTCAACAAGAGCTTGCAAAATAATTGAGAGCTACTCAATTAGCAATTTCAAAATGTTTGCAAACAGCAGAATTCATCTAAAAACACCGAAATTGGGTACCATACAAATTGAAGCTGTAATGATGCTTGAACACTATAAAAGATAATCAGTTTTGCTCCGAAGTAACGACTTGCGATGAAAAATGAAATTTCATGTGAAATCCGGCCAACCAGCTGAAGTCGTTCTTTGCCTCAAAAGATGAGCTGTTCTTTTGGCGCGGAAACCATATTTTGCCAGAAAGATGGGAAAAGTTCATAGCTAACAATGACCAATACCTTGAATAAATTTATATTGTACAAATGTTTAAAATTAAAAGCTAAACATTTGAATAGAGATCATGCATTCTACGCAAAATCATCTCTTCTCTTGGTTAATTTCACAGTTTACACAAAAGCAAATCATCAATAAGAAATATGACAAAACAAAATTAGTACCTCTCATTGTGCCCAAACCATAAATTCCTCTGGCTTGTAAATAGACTAACAGCGGCTACGATTTTTAAAAGTTTTCAAAATACAGGATGTGATGCATGAATTTAGGAATCTTCAAACATTTTAGGTAGCTCCAATGTCCGGTATAACAAGTAAAATAATATTATCTACAATGGGTCCGAACATTGTAGATTTAAAACCTGTAGGCAAAACCGTTTGTATCACAAAGCACGAACAATTTGATAACTCTTTTATGCGGCTTATTGGGTATGTATTTTCGAAAATGGTGTTTCGTCTTTGGAACATAAGTGGAATCAGCAACAAAGTCATAGCTATCAACACTTTCATCTGTACTGTCTACAGAACTCTACAGAATCGATGAACTCGAGAAATTCTTCTTCACGCATTTGCTCCAAATTGATATTTTTCGTATAAGGACGTTTAGTAATACTTATCATCTTTAACACAATAGTAAAATAAAATAGAAAATAATAGAACCATAAGCAAACAATAGAGTTTTATGAACAAATGGTGAAAACTACAATGTAAGAGAGGAGGACATTTTTGTACACGCAAGCCCGCCTTGAGGAGGCTTTCGCTATTTCGTTTTTAAATCAAACTTTTTATTCTTTTTCACTTCAAATACGTTTTAAAACTTGAATATAAAATGTTATCTACTTACGGTAAAATTTTGATGTCGATAATTTTATTCTAAATGTTGTTTTTAAATAGTTAAATTTGCGAAATAATTTTCCATGCTAATTTGTTGACTTTTTGCACTTGATTGATCATAGCTGACAAACGACTTGTCAGAATATATTGGAAGGTTAAAGAAAATGTAAAAAGCTGTTGTCTAAACACAGTTTGCACTATTTTAAAGCGAAAAAATGTTTAATACAGCACTGGGACCCAAAAATCGAAGACCGCCTTGAGGTGGTATTACCGGTTAGAGGATTAAATTTTTTTATTTTTCCCTTTTAACTATGCTTAAAATAGCTCTTAATACTTCACAAAGTGCAATCAGATTCTTAAAAACTTTAGCGTAGAAGTTTTGTGCATGAAAGGGTTAACAGAGTATAGCTGATATTTTTTAAAAAATTTTAATAGATTTCTATATAAATTTTCAGTTAATTCAGTTAATTTAGCAATCAAAAACATATCTTAAACGTATCCACAGAGGAAGAATGCCCACTGAAGTTGTTCTCCTTCTTAAACTACTTACCCTCTTGTACCTCAAATACAATTTGCGGCTCCAATTATACTACACTTTGGTTTTATTGTTTATTCTGGTTTCTTTTCATATTCCTTAACCAAAACCTAACAAATAAAGTAATATTCCATATAATTTCTATATATATAGCTACGTGCTTATCTTTCTTATATTTCAATTTAACTAAACATCTAGATAAGAGCCTTAATTTTGTCTATGCTTACCAAATTATAGCAAAAATTATATTTCATCATTACATAAAATAACACCTGGTTATAGTTACTAAATATTATGTTGTCAAAATCTTACTTATATAAAATATAGTATATGCTTACCCTTATACTTAAACAAGTGCTTACTTGCCTCTAACATAGATACACACTAATACCTACGTATTATCTGTAAATTTGTTAGACATGTCTATTATTTTCAAATGGCAACTTGTACTTATGCACATACCGTAACAAGCAGCAACACAGTTGTAACACATAGCAAAAGATAAATTCTCATATTGAGGTAAGGAAAATAGCAAGACATGAAAATGTTTGTAACATTATTTTAGGGGTGTAAATATCATAAATTACTTCATTAACCAGCTATTCACATACGCACACACATTCTGTAGACATGTTGCATTAGGCTGACATCTACCACTAATGAATAACATCATTTAATATAATATATGTGAGATTGCTCACCACACCCCACTAAATGTATTTAGTTTAGTTTAGTTAGACATACTACATGCTCTTGGAGTACTATAGTAAATGCCAACAATTTATATTTTAGTATTTAGTAGAGATCATTATCATTTTGGTTAGTTATAAGAAAGTTATTAGAATGTTAGGCCTTTTAAAGGTCAAGGCCAGTTGAATGAATTATTTGTAGTTTTTGAGGTCTTTCAAAAAATATCCTTAATTAGAAAATTATTTTGTTTCCTTGTTGATCCCTTTATATATATCCGTAAGTCCGTAAAGAACATTATCACGTTTTTTTACACCAATGAGAAGCATGCACAATCCTCAGCTTTAACATTAATCAGCTTTTTACACTCACTCAACACTCACTCAACACGAACCCCATTATATTTCATTCATCAGCACTCGAGCTTCCAATCGGGTTCGTGTAGCTTAAGAAACAAAAAAATATTCACTTAAAGATTTTCTCATTATGATTACAAATATATCAGCTGGTCCAAAGAAGTCAACGCATTGGATTCACATACAGGTTATATAGAGTCAGTTACAAACCAAGTAATTTAAACAAGTACGGGTGCTAAGCGCAAGCCAACTGACTTCAAATAGTCAGTTAAAAAGACATCTCCAGTTCTATGATCCATTGCTGATAAACAAACCTTCCTCCGACAACTTTCCAATTACTTCTGCTGGGTAAAATAACTACTTTTCAAAGTGGAGTTTAAAATAAACGTTTAAAGTGACTACTCTCTACATTACTTAGAGACACTAAAGTGTCAATTGACTTCACTCTCGACTACTTGGGATGTAAGTATACTTAAGCAAAAAGAAAATAAATTGCATGGGTATTACATCAACACAATTTGTATAAAACCAGTTTGTATGTAGCACTCACAAAAAATCTCTCTAGATTACATAGAGACACTTAATTGACTTCATGACACATTACCTGGTGTGTAAAAAGGAATCTCTGCACTCCGAGAATCACGTACATGTCAAATTACCCAAAATATATAAATTTGAGACTGCCAAGTGATCAACTTGAATAACTGCTGGGTGTTTACTAAACACACATACATTGAATATGTGTATGATCTTGTGAAAATGGACATCAAAGTTGAAACAAGTATAATTCTATGTGATAATTTATAGGGCCCTTCATAATCTATTACCAACTAAGGGAAATACATTTTAACTTCATTGAACTTGCAAAGACTTTTCAAATTATCTTATGATCATAAAATTAAATACTGTAAATCAATTCTAAGACACGTATACAGTTTTAAGTGTTTATATTCTCACTCCTCATTAAATTCAGTGAAATATGCAAAAGCCTAAAGCCATTACCAAATTAACAATTTTAACAAACTTTACGACAATTTTACTATTAAACAAAATGATAGCTACAAAGTGATTTAAAATAAACAAATTTCTTGTCATTAAATTAACAATAAAAAACTCTATAAACTACTAAATCAAAGAGAAACATAAAAAGGAGTTCCTAAAAAAAAAAACGTTGACACTTATTTTTACTTCATCAGTTATAATAAAAAAGACATTGTACTAAATTAAAACAAGGAATTCTGGGGAAAAAATAACTACAGTCTATTGTTTTGTATACACTTTTTTATAAAGTACAAAAATGTTTATTGAGTTTCTGTTTTCATCATTGGCTTTATCTGCTTTTTTCTCTCTATCTCTCTCTGCCAATTCACCTGTCAACTGTCAATATTGATTTAAAGTCTATGCACTTTTTATTGTTTATCAATTTTGTGATTTGTTAATTTTCATTTCTTGCTGGTTTTTTGCAACAGTTTTTATTAAGTTTTTCATTCATTAACAAAACAAAACAAAACTAGGAAAAAAATGTGTAAACTAAAAAATAAAATATTTTTTTACTCTCCCCTACACTAAACACCATATCAGCAAACATCGATTTAAAAACAATTTCGCTTTTTTTTTTTTTTTTTGTTTGAATAAAACAAATTTTATTTATGCAATTTAACTCAGTAATATTAGTAAAACATTTAAAACTTTGTAACATCCAACGAAGTGAAAATATGAAATGTACTCGTATGCTGTTCAATGTCCTTCACAAAGTACAAAATATACATACCCTGCAACTGCTGCTGCTTAAGAATATATAAAATGAAATTTTTTAATTTTCACGCTTTTTTACACTTTTTATTTAAAATTTTTATTACATTTACTTTTTAGTTAGAGCTTGTGAAGTGTTATACTCCATTATACACATTTTTGAGGGTACTTGAAATCAAATCAAAGAAATTAATATTAAAAGTTAAAAATGCAAAAGTATACTTCAATATTAAAAACAAGTAAGAGAGCTATATTCGGCTTTGCCGAATCTTATATACCCTTCACCAAATTATACTTTGAAATAAAATTAAAAAAAAAAAATTTCAATTTTTTTTGGCACATATTTTTAAACAATTTTTTCCAGAAAATTTTTCTGTTTTGGAGGCACATTTTTTTAGTTAAAATTTCTCTGTTTTAGAGGCATCTGTTCTATAGAAAACGCGTCTGCTTTGGAGTTAAATCTTCTATAGAAAACGTTTTAAAAATAATCTTTCAATAGAATCATTCAATGTTTTGGAGGCACATTTTTAATAGAGAACTTTTCCGTTTTCGGGACACACGTTTGTAGAAAATTTATCTTTATTGGTGTCGTATTTTTTAATAAATTTTCTTAAGAAAATTTCACGATTGCTGAGGCACATTTTCCATACAAAATATCTCACATTTTCCGCAGACTATTTCTCTCTTTTAAACCAATATTTTCAGAAGAAAATGTCTCTGTTTTGGAGACACACGTTCCATAGAAAGTCTCATTATTCCATAAAAAATGTTCCTGTTTTAAAGAGACATATTATTTTTAACAATTTAATGAAAATTTCTCTGTAAATGAGATACATTTCCTATAGAAAACTTTTTTGTTAATGAGATACATTTTCTATAGAAAATTTCTTTGTTAATGAGATACATTTTCTATAAAAAATTTCTCTGTTAATGAGATACATGTTCTATAGAAAATTTCTCTGTTAATGAGAGACATTTTCTATAGAAAATTTCTCTGTTAATGAAAGACATTTTCTATAGAAAATTTCTCTGTTAATGAGAGACATTTTCTATAGAAAATTTCTCTGTTAATGAGAGACATTTTCTATAGAAAATTTCTCTGTTAATGAGAGACATTTTCTATAGAAAATTTCTCTGTTAATGAGAGACATTTTCTATAGAAAATTTCTCTGTTAATGAGAGACATTTTCTATAGAAAATTTCTCTGTTAATGAGAGACATTTTCTATAGAAAATTTCTCTGTTAATGAGAGACATTTTCTATAGAAAATTTCTCTGTTAATGAGAGACATTTTCTATAGAAAATTTCTCTGTTAATGAGAGACATTTTCTATAGAAAATTTCTCTGTTAATGAGAGACTTTTGCTATAGAAAATTTCTCTGTTAATGAGAGACATTTTCTATAGAAAATTTCTCTGTTAATGAGAGACATTTTCTATAGAAAATTTCTCTGTTAATGAGAGACATTTTCTATAGAAAATTTCTCTGTTAATGAGAGACATTTTCTATAGAAAATTTCTCTGTTAATGAGATACATTTTCTATAGAAAATTTCTGTGTTAATGAGATACATTTTCTATAGAAAATTTCTCTGTTAATGAGATACATTTTCTATAGAAAATTTCTCTGTTAATGAGATACATTTTCTATAGAAAATTTCTCTGTTAATGAGATACATTTTCTATAGAAAATTTCTCTATTAATGAGATACATTTTCTATAGAAAATTTCTCTGTTAATGAGATACATTTTCTATAGAAAATTTCTCTGATAATGAGATACATTTTCTATAGAAAATTTCTCTGATAATTAGATACATTTTCTATAGAAAATTTCTCTGTTAATCAGATACATATTCTATAGAAAATTTCTCTGTTAATCAGATACATTTTCTATAGAAAATTTCTCTGTTAATCAGATACATTTTCTATAGAAAATTTCTCTGTTAATCAGATACATTTTCTATAGAAAATTTCTCTGTTAATGAGAGACATTTTCTATAGAAAATTTCTCTGTTAATGAGAGACATTTTCTATAGAAAATTTCTCTGTTAATGAGAGACATTTTCTATAGAAAATTTCTCTGTTAATGAGAGACATATTCTATAGAAAATTTCTCTGTTAATGAGAGACATTTTCTATAGAAAATTTCTCTGTTAATGAGAGACATTTTCTATAGAAAATTTCTCTGTTAATGAGAGACATTTTCTATAGAAAATTTCTCTGTTAATGAGAGACATTTTCTGTAGAAAATTTCTCTGTTAATGAGAGACATTTTCTGTAGAAAATTTCTCTGTTAATGAGAGACATTTTCTGTAGAAAATTTCTCTGTTAATGAGAGACATTTTCTGTAGAAAATTTCTCTGTTAATGAGAGACATTTTCTATAGAAAATTTCTCTGTTAATGAGAGACATTTTCTATAGAATATTTCTCTGTTAATGAGACACATTTTGTATGGAAAATTGCTCTGTCAATGGCCACCAAGTGAGCACAGTTTTCTATAGAAAAATGTTCACCAAATGAGCATCTATGGAAAATGAGTATCTATGGACAATTCACTGATCACATCTTACAGTTATAGTTCAGTTAAGAGTACAATTAGATTATTGTTAGAGTTTACATTTAGAAAACAGTATAGAATTAGATTAAATCTAGAGGTTAGTTAGAATTGAATGAAAGTTATTAGAAATCTGGATTATAATTGGCAAAGTTAAAATAAAAATTTATTTTAATTGTTATGTTATTAGAAAATATTACGAATATATTCAATTTTCTCCATATTAAATTACATCACAATTCAATATTGCTGCAATTTTATGTAGATAATTTCATCACTTCATAATTTAAACAACAATTATTAAGTAATTCCAAAAATTCTGCTAATATATGCTGTGTAAATTTTCACACTAATTACAAGAAAAACATTTCTCATGAAACCTTAAACTATGCTTAAAATTAAATTAAATGCTTTCAAAATATTTACTTCCTCGCACAGCGATTCAAATGTGAATTACAATTAACAGCAAGACAAAGTATCATTGTTTGACTAAACAAAACTCAAACAAACTGCAATTTTACAAGCAAATTTTGCTTTGAAACAAATTTAGACAATTTCCACAAATTAACAAACTAAGGAATAATAACAGAAAGAAACACAAAGAAAATAATTACGTCGATTTGAAGTTGAACCTTTCAAAAAAAATTAAAATTTTCCAATGAAAAATCAACAAAAAACGCTAACAACATTAAAAGAAAAATAATAACAATATTATTTAGATAAATAGCAAAAAAGACAGTGAAAATGACAAAATGGAAACAATACTGAGACAGGTGAAAAAAAAAAAATGATTAAAAGACGGAAATATGAAAATTTAAAACACTGTATAGTACTCGAATAATTGCAGAGTTTAAACTTGATTCAATTTTCATTGCACGTAAAATTAAATTTTTGTTAACAATAACAAAAAATAATAGTTTTATGAAAAATTAAAAACAATTATTTTAAAGGAGTTTTTAAATATAATTTTAACAATTAAATACATGCAATCACACACCCTGAAATACATACAATATTTATGTAACGTAATGTAAACATTATATTTTACATGTAAAATAAAATTATTGCAATAATAAGTAAAAATAAAATTTTAATTTTTTTTTTGTATATTTTTTTCTCATTACAGGTATGTTGTACTCAGTCGTGGGTTCGCAAAGATGATGTGAAATATTTTTAATTTGTTTTTGATTACAGTGAGTAAATATTTGTTAAAGAAAAAAAAAAATACCCCAAGCCTTTAGCTACTTCAGGGTTTATTAACATCAGCTCGTGCTTTCACGTTTTTTTTTTTTAATTTTTATTTTCAAACTCTTAAAATATTGCAATTTGAACAGCTCGATGCATTGACCAAATGATTATTTATTCAACATTAACACTCCAGCTGAGCAGGGCACTATATATAGAACAGTTGACATGTTCTTTTAAAAGTCAACTTGATTATTGTGTTGCTGTAATGACACAAGTTATACATACGGTCATGCAAAAGGGTGAAAATAAAAATATATAAATTGTTATTTATTTACTTTTGAAGTGTAATCAACAGTAGTGATATGCTGGGAAAATACTTCAAATAAAATGGTCAAAATTCAATAATTGGATACGACTGATATATATCACAAGGGACCTTACAAATGGTTTCCAAAACATTGATAAAAGTAGTTTGAATTAACTCGTACCAGAAATAAAGGGGAAAATGTCCTGATTTTACCTCAAATAAGAAAAGAATAGAAAACATTTAAACTAGAGATAAAACTGAGTTTAAGTTATATGGAGTTGAGTAGCAGAAAGCGTGACAATTTAAATTTGAATTTATTAGTTATTGAATTAAAGAAAACTATTTTTAACACACTTTAATAAATGTTCCACTGAAATTTAATAAATTAATAATTTTTTAAAATGTATTAAATTTCAATGGAAAATTTTTTCAGTTATTATTAAACTCAAATTAAAATACATACAGTTTTTTCGCTTTAATATTTATTTTTAAAATTTTCGTTAGCAACAACTTGCAAAAGCAAATTCCCTACTCATCAATGAGTAGACAGATTCGAGCACTTCTTATTATGAATATAAGCACTCCCTTTCTCATCTATAAGCCAGAGACAAAAAAAAAAAGGAAATTTATTTTTCAAGGAAGAAATCACGCATAATGAGGCATGTAACTACATACCACTGGAATTTATTTTGAACAATAAACGAAATGTTGCTTAATAGAATTACACACACCAGAATATTCTTTAATGGAGGAGCAAATGAGTGCGAGAGTTTTCGTTGGTACTTATTACCTCACTCCTGCTACTGTTTTTCATTTTTAGTGGATTAAATTTGTGGAAATTTAATTGTATTTAATTTAGCATTAATAATAACATTGAATTACGTTAAACAAAAAGAGCAACTGAGAACAAAAATCGTATGTATAAAGTAAAACAGCAAAAGTAGTAAAACAAAACAGTATTTTTTGTTCCTTTTTTTCGCCAGCCAATGATAATGAAGACCATTTATTATCTTGCCGGTAAAATATTTTCTGAAAGAAAAGTACTACAATAATATTTTGCTTGTTAATATTGTAATGCGCTTTTATTTAGCATATATTATAAACGATGAATTTAATTAATCAAAAGGTTTCCAATTTCTCAGTATTTGAGATACATTTTCTATTTCTCCGTTTTTTATAGAAACTTTCTCTGTTGTTGAGACACATTTTCTATAGAAAATGTTTCTGCGGTTGAGACACATTTTCTATAGAAAATGTTTCTGCTGTTGAGACACCTTTTTTATAGAAAATGTTTCTGCTGTTGAGACACATTTTCTATAGAAAATGTTTCTGCTGTTGAGACACATTTTCTATAGAAAATGTTTCTGCTGTTGAGTCACATTTTCTATAGAAAATGTTTCTGGCGTTGAGACACATTTTCTATAGAAAATGTTTCTGGCGTTGAGACACATTTTCTATAGAAAATGTTTCTGGCGTTGAGACACATTTTCTATAGAAAATGTTTCTGGCGTTGAGACACATTTTCTATAGAAAATGTTTCTGGCGTTGAGACACATTTTCTATAGAAAATATTTCTGGAGTTGAGACACATTTTCTATAGAAAATGTTTCTGGCGTTGAGACACATTTTCTATAGAAAATGTTTCTGGCGTTGAGACACATTTTCTATAGAAAATGTTTCTGCTTTTAAGACACACTTTCTATAGAAAATATATCCGCTGTTGAGACATATTTTCTATAGAAAATATTTCTGCTGTTGAGACACATTTTCTATAGAAAATGTTTCTGATGTTGAGACACATTTTCTATAGAAAATGTTTCTGCTGTTAAGACACATTTTCTATAGAATATGTTTCTGCTGTTGAGATACATTTTCTATAGAAAATGTTTTTGTTGTTGAGACACATTTTTTATAGAAAATATTTCTGTTGTTGAGACACATTTTCTATAGAAAATGTTTCTGCTGTTAAGACACATTTTCTATAGAAAATGTTTCTGCTGTTGAAAAACATTTTCTATAGAAAATTTCTCTGCTGTTGAGACACAGTTTCTATAGAAAATTTATCTGCTGTTGAGACACAGGTTCTATAGAAAATTTATCTGCTTTTGAGACACATTTTCTATAGAAAATGTTTCTGCTGTTGAGACACATTTTCTATGGAAAATATTTCTGTTGTTAAGATACATTTTCTAAAGAAAATGTTTCTGCTGTTGAGACACATTTTCTATGGAAAATGTTTCTGCTGTTGAGACACATTTTCCATAGAAATTTCTCTTCCGTTGAGACACCTTTTCTATAAAAAATGTTTCTGCTGTTGGGCCACATTTTCTATAAAAATGTTTCTGCTGTTGAGACAGATTTTCTATAGAAAATGTTTCTGCTGTTGAGACACATTTTCTATAGAAAATGTTTCTGCTGTTGAGGCACATTTTCTACAGAAAATGTTTCTGCTGTTGAGACACATTTTGTGCTGTTGAGACACATTTACTACAGAAAAGTTGTCTGACTTTTAAACACATTTCCTATGGAAAATTTAGCTGTCTTTAAGACACGTTTTTTATAAACAATATCTTTGCCCATAAGACACATTTTCTATAGAAAATTTCTTTGTCTTTACGACACATTTTCTACAAAAAGTGTATCGGTCATTGAGACACATTCCCTACAAAATTGGTCTGTGTTTTCTCTCGAAGTGAGAACAGTATTCTATAGAAAAGTTATCATGTAAAGTGAGAACAGGTTTCCATAGAAAATTTCTCATCAAATGAGAATAGTTTCCTACAGAATATTTATCATCAAATGAGAATAGTTTTCTACACAAAATTTCTCAGCAAGTGGGAATAGTCTTTATTTTCTCTCAAAGTGAAAACAGCATTCTTTGGAAAAGTTATCATCAAGTGACGGAAGTTTTCTATAGAAAAGTTTTTATCAAGAAGATATTTTTTCTCTAGAATGCTGTTCTCACTTTAAGAGAAAATATTTACCTGGTATGCTATAGAAAATTGATCATCAATTTCTTTATTTTCTATAGAAAATTTCTCAAAAACTGAGAGCTGTTTTCTGTAGGAAATTTCTGATTTGTATAAAACTTCTTTTAAAATCCGACTTCTTTTAAATATTTCTTACTAAGATCTGTTTCTTTAGTATAAAATTTAAGTATTTAAACTTTTCAATAAAATTTATATCAAATTATTCAACATTTCCCCCAATCATATTATTGAATCTCATCAATGAAAGTAGTCATCGAAGAGCTGTAAATAAAAAAAATTAAGAACTTTTTCATTATTCAGCGTCATCACAACAAATAAGATAAAAACAATGGGTGTGCTTTAAAAAGTAGTTAAAAATTTACGTAAATCATTTATTGCATATTTATTAATAAAATTAAAATTTCAATAGCAAACATAAGACTGCAAAACTATATTGAATATTATACATGTTTGAACTGCAGCTTAAGATAAACATGAATGCGTGAGAGAGATTTCAACAATTAATCCTTCCTTCCGTCTTAAGAGGACATAAAACTATAAATTAAAACAGCCACAAGGGTAATTTATGTTCAGTGCTACTTTCCGCTGAGCTTTTGTGAAAATACATATTTGAAACTCACATTTACACAGAAGTGCATTTATTTACAG
Organism: Calliphora vomitoria; assembly: GCA_942486065.2. Taxonomy (NCBI): domain Eukaryota; kingdom Metazoa; phylum Arthropoda; class Insecta; order Diptera; family Calliphoridae; genus Calliphora; species Calliphora vomitoria. Next base: position 105,558,037 of record OW818030.2, on the reverse strand, counting down.
CATAAGTACATAAGTGTGAGAAATTCATATGTAAATATTTGGTGAAAGAAATAATGGAAAACGAATGAAATAAGAATTAAGCAAACAGAAATAATTTTAAATTAATATGTACACGCATTCCTTCCTCAACATAATTCCTAGGATGTAATAAGATTCCTGGATTTTTATTAAGTAAATAATATTAAATTCCCAGTATAAGTAATAGTGTATTGTTGTTAAAGGCTTACCGCATGTGGTTCTTGATTTAAAAGGCAATCAAATCAAAATTTATCTGGAAACAAATGTTTAACATAATAATTAATCACTAAATTCCATTTAACAAAAACTATTTTTTTTTTTTCAAAGTCAGAACTACTTTTTTTTTTTTTTGTTTAAAAAACCAACTATTATTTTTATCAGATAGTTATTTAAACCATTTGGTTAAAAAAGCTGTTTTTTATTTTTGTTTATATACCAACCATAACTGCAGCTGAAATTACAAATTATTTGTGGTTTTTTAATACCAAAATTAAATATACAAACAAATATATTAAAAAAAAAAACAGTTACTGCATTACAACATAGTATCTGTATTAACCATATAATCAATATTCAGTTTGTAACTGCATCTATTGGCCTTGTGTGGTTGTAATAATAAAAACATTTTTTTTTTTACATAAATAAAAGAGAAGGTTGCTTGATTGGCCGACTGGCTAGTGGGTATGGAAAAAAACTAGAAAAACTTGATTAAATATTAATTGAGTTGACACAACTGCACTGAAAAATAGTTAGATTTGAAGTTTATCTATTCCATCAAATGCAAAAAGTGCTTGTGAAAGAAACAACTGTTTTCTGTAGCCTTCATTAAGTAAGTTTATATAAGAAAAAAATGTATAAAAATGATTTATACGTGTTAATAGCAAAATTTTGAATCAGAAATAACAGCTTTCTAGTGAAACTTTCTTAGTCAAAAGAGAATAGCTTTAGTCTGAGATACAATTTCTCTGTCTTTGAAGCACACTTTCTATGGAAAATTTTTAGCCTTTGAGGCACATATCCTACAGATAATTTCCTTATTTTTGATGCTTATTTTATATAGGAAATGTGTTTATTTGCGAGACATATTTTCGAAAGAAAATGTCTGTTTCTTTTCACTTTCTAAAGACAATTTCTCTTTCTAAAAAAAATGTTTCGGTCTTGGAGGAAATTTCATTGTCTTTGAGACATATGTTCCATAGAAAACTTATATCGCTCTGGTTCGTCTTTTTGCAAAAAAAAACGATGTACAGTGGGCATATCTACTTCAATTTTCATTGTAATGTATTAAAATAAAACAGTTTTTTGCCGCTACTGAAAAGTTTTAAATTTTGAGTTGACTCTCTTTAGAGGAACCAATACTATTAACCAATGGTGTTCATTTCATTGTGCTTTCGCGCTGACTAACAACACACACATTCTTATTATATTTTGTTTAGTAGTCACTGAGACAGCAACGAATGCACACGCTAAGCGGATGTATTGCTATTTTTTAATTTTTTTTAAATTTATTTTTCATGATCACTGAAAGAAATATTTGGATTGGTTAATATATTTCGAACTTTAAAAAATTATTGAATTGTTGTCTGGTTATTTGCCCCAATTTACTTTTGTGAACAACTTTTTTCATATTTGAAATGATTTTAATCAAGACAGCGTAATTAGATAAGCAAAAATGTGGTTTACATATTTTTAAATTTGTCGAAAATTATTAATAACGAACTCTCAATTAATGAGCTATAGTAAAATGTTGCAGACAATTTGATTAATATTGTTGATTTGATCATTGTTAACAAATAAAGCCTTAAAAATCTTTTATTTATTTCACTAAAATTTTCTTTCAGTGGAGCTCTCTTTCGCTCACCAACACAAATACAGTTTTAGCTTTGGACATCCCTGCTTTTGAGCCACATTATCTATAGAAAAGTTGCATGTCTTTGAGTGACATTTGCAATAGAGTATTTCTCTTTCTTTAAGCATATTTTGGGCAAAATTATGTACAGAAAATTTATTTGTGTCTTATTTTTCTATAAAAAACATTTGAGACACACTTTCTCTAGTAAATGTCTCTTTCGTATAGCAAATTTATCAATCATGGATACAAGTTTTTATTTTTGAAATTACAAATGCGCCTGAACACATTTATGAATCTTAACTTTGTATCTACACAAATGTTAACACTGTAACCTCAACATGTTGCCAGCAACTTATATACATTATTAAAGTGCAGCAAACAATCTCCATTACGATTTTTCGTGTATTTTTGCGAAAAAATATAAATTTCGATTATAATCTTCATATACAACATGAAGTAAAGGGTAGTTGTTGATAAAAAAAAACAAACCTACATTTAACTCACTTACCCTCAATCTTTGGTTAACCAATCATAAGTTACTACTTCATACAACTCGAACTGCTACTATGTTTGAATATGCTTCATGCCAACGAAGATAATAATCAAACAATTTTTTTTTTACCCTTAGAAGCAACCAATTTATAAAAGGCTTCAACAACAACGGGAAACATGACTGAAGTAAACAAATCACATCACTGGAACGGTTTCATTTTTTGTTGTGATTTTTATTTCTATATTTTAACTTTACCGTCGTCTCCAAAAAGGAAATTTCATTTCTGAAAAAAACACATTTTTTTCTTTCACCCAACCATCTAATATGATGGCGATGATGAAGCTGACAACACGCAAAACAAATAAAATGAAAAACAGACGAACAAAAAAATTGTAATAACATCATATTAGGGAAATAAAGGTTTTGAGACCGTCACACAGACTGTTGGAAACAGGAACAACTTTTAAATTGAAGAAAATCACCACCTTAAAACCAAAAAAAAAGTAACTTAATTTTACCGCTTTTTCACTTCGCTGCTATATGGTCTTCCCTGCAGATTTATGGCACAAACGAAACAAAATGGATATTTATTAACGCGGCGTTACAAATAGCATACATATGAACTAAAATTTCCAATTTCTAGCTTTTTCTACATTCACTAAGTATTACATACTGGCTGACAGCTATTTTGGTGTGTGCCTTTTACTACATTGCTGCTGTTGGCAAATTTACTTTCTCTAAATATGAAAAATGGCCTCTTTTTTTAAATGACAGGACACCTTGGCAACTAGAAAGTAACCTAAATTTACTTTTTTTTTTACTTTTAGTTTATTATTCTATTTGTACACACACGAAAACTGTTAACACTCTAATTATTGTAAATAACGACATAAAAATTTACAAATTTAATGTTAATAACATGATAGTAAAAATTTAAAACATAAAACATTCTTCACATAAAAAAATATAATAGCAAATAGTTAAGAGTACACTCAGCGAGCATTTGGAACAAAAATATAGCAATGAAAGTGACTAGTTTTCTATAGAAAATTTATCTGTTAAAGAGACTAGTTTTCTATAGAAAATTTCTCTGTTAAAGACACTAGTTTTCTATAGAAATTTCTCTATTAAAGATAAATTTCCATTCATCTGTTAAGGAGACTAGTTTTCAATAGAAAATTTCTCTGTTAAAGTCTGTGGTTTTCTATAGAAAATATCTCTGTTAACGAGACTAGTTTTCTACAGAAAATATCTCTGTTAAAGAGAATAATTTTCTATAGAAAATATCTCTGTTGAAGACACTAGTTTTCTGTAGAAAATATATCTGTTAAACAGACTAGTTTTCTGTAGCAAATTTCTCTGTTAAAGAGTGTGGTCTTCTATAGAATATTTTTCTGTTAAAAAGTGTTGTTTTCTATAGAAAATTTCTCTGTTAAAGAGACTAGTTTTCTATAGAAAATATGTCTGTTAAAGACACTAGTTTTCTATAGAAAATATCTCTATTAAATAGACTAGTTTTCTTTAGAAAATATCTCTGTTAAAGAGAATAGTTTTCTATAGAAAATATCTCTGTTAAAGAGAAAAGTTTTCTATAAAAAATATCTCTGTTAAAGGCACTAATTTTCCATAGAAAATATCTCTGTTAAAGAGACTAGTTTCGTATAAAAAATTTCTCTATTAAAGATAAATTTCCATTTATCTGTTGAATAGACTAGTTTTCTATAGAAGATTTCTCTGTTAAAGAGTGTGGTCTTCTATAGAAAATTTCTATGTTAAAGAGACTAGTTTTCTATAGAAAATATGTCTGTTAAAGACACTAGTTTTCTATAGAAAATATTTCTGTTAAATTGACTAGTTTTCTATAGAAAATTTCTCTATTAAAGGTAAACTTCCATTCATCTGTTAAGGAGACTAGTTTTCTATAGAAAATTTCACTGTTAGGGAGTGTGGTTTTCTATAAAAAATTTCTCTGTTAAAGAGTGTGGTTTCTGTAGAAAATTTCTCTGTTAAAGAGTGTGGTTTTCTATAAAAAATTTCTCCGTTAAAGAGACTAGTTATTTTATAGAAAATTTCTCTGTTAAAGAGATTAGTTTTCTATAGAAAATTTCTCTGTTAAAGAGTGTGGTTTCTGTAGAAAATTTCTCTGTTAAAGAGACTAGTTTTCTATAGAAAATTTCTCTGTTGAAGAGACTAACTTTCTATAGAAAACTTCTCTGTTAAAGAGACTAGTTTTCTAAAGAAAATTTCTTTGTTAAGGAGACTAGTTTTCTATAGAAAATTTCTCTGTTAAAGAGACTAGTTTTCTATAGAAAATTTCTCTGTTAAAGAGACTAGTTTTCTATAGAAAATTTCTCTGTCAAAGAGATTAGTTTTTTATAGAAAATTTCACTGTTAAAGAGACTAGTTTTCTATAGAAAATTTCTCTGTTAAAGAGACTAGTTTTCTATAGAAAATTTCTCTGTTAAAGAGATTAGTTTTCTCTGTTAAAAAGACAAGTTTTGTATAGAAAATATTACTCACTAGACTATGTTTTTAATAGAAACATTAGTTTTTCATAGAAAATGTCTCTATGTAAGAGACTATACTTCAGTTTCCATCAATATTTTTAGAAGTGTAATATCAGCGCCCATCACAATATAGCGTGAGAATTTTATATTATCAAAACCAGAAAAAAGAAAAATTTTATAAACAGCAACAATAACAAAGCAACATTTTTGTTGTTGTTATTCTTTGCTATTAAGGAATAAAACTAAAAAGTCCTTTTGTGAAGATAGAGAAACCGACCCTTTTTAATAGATTATAAAAATATTTACAATATAAATATTCCTTTGTGGCAAAATGCATACTTTAGCTTATTTCTATTTATTCTCTATAAAAGTTTGCTGTGTTAAAGAATTTTTATTATTTATTTTTCCAGTCATTTGCTGTTGTTTCTTATTATTATTTTTATTTTTTCTTTATTTTTTTCTGCTTTACTTAATATTAAAATTGTTTAAAAAACATCATCATCATAATAATGATCATGGCAGTAGTGGTGTATGAAATTCCTTTGTAATAGAAAATTTTTCTACAATGTGGGAGAGTCTTTGGTCACGTGATTACCTCTGCAAAAGGCAAAATAAGAGAAAAAAGCGGAAAATATATAAACCATTTCACCTGAATAGTTAAGCTGAAACGAAAAGGAACAATATTAAAAATGCACTACACTCCTTTGTGCTTAAAAATTCTTCACAATGTATATAAAAAACCTATATTCTTTTAAAAAATTTAGCAATGAAATTTTATTTCCTTGTTTCTTTTTTGTCGGATACGGATATTGTCCTTAGTGTTAATGCTGGCACCTAAGAGGTGTTAAATTACTGATGTATTTAAGGCCAATTTTTGTTGGTCTATTAACATTATTTTACAAAATTTTGTTTGCATAAATTTCCAGCACGAAAATTTTTTGAACAAAAAAGTTAGGAGTAATTGCTTTTAATGTTGGCTATCTAGATTTAGGAAATTTTAAATGCAATATATTTATTAAAAAAATGATATTTGTTAACTTTTCAGGAGTGATAAATAGATTTGGTTAGTATGGTTTATTTATAAGAGTTCATTCAGTAATAGGAAACAGTGAAAAAATTAAATTTAAATAGTCTCTGGAGTCTCAGCTTACCGAATAGAGACTTTTTTTTTTGGTCGACTTAATTTATTTTAAATCAGCTGAATGTGTCTATAAATTTTAGATTTTGCTTTATTTTAGCTTTGCTTTAATTTTTGCAATTAATTTAAAAAAATCTTGAAAAAGGATTATATTTTCACATGCCGTTATAGACAATATTATTATTGTTTTTGCTGCTCTATTTACATACTAAAAAGAAACAATATAGTCAAATATACCATGAACGAAAAAAAGCTTTGTAATTTAGTTTATTGTTTGGCAAAAGTGTTAAATTATTTTATTTCAATTTTTTCCGCTAAACTTTTATGTTTATTATTTAAACAACGATGTTTTCTGCACACATGTCTATTTGATTGATCAGAAGTTCTCAACCATTAAAAATACATGCACGTGTAATTATTAACGTTTATAGATCATTTCTATAAAGAAAATTTCTCTGTAGAAAATTTTTCTATAAAAAAGAACAATTTTCTATATAAAATTCCGAAAATTCCTCTGCGAAAGAGACCAATTTTCTATAGAAAATTTCTCTGTGAAAGAGACCAATTTTCTATAGAAAATTTCTCTGTGAAAGAGACCAATTTTCTATAGAAAATTTCTCTGTGAAAGAGACCAATTTTCTATAGAAAATTTCTCTGTGAAAGAGACCAATTTTCTATAGAAAATTTCTCTGTGAAAGAGACCAATTTTCTATAGAAAATTTCTCTGTGAAAGAGACCAATTTTCTATAGAAAATTTCTCTGTGAAAGAGAACAATTCTCTATAGAAAATTTCTCTGTGAAAGAGAACAATTTTCTATAGAAAATTTCTCTGTGAAAGAGAACAATTTTCTATAGAAAATTTCTCTGTGAAAGAGAATAATTTTCTATAGAAAATTTCTCTGTGAAAGAGAACAATTTTCTATAGAAAATTTCTCTGTGAAAGAGAACAATTTTCTATAGAAAATTTCTCTGTGAAAGAGACCAATTTTCTATAGAAAATTTCTCTGTGAAAGAGACCAATTTTCTATAGAAAATTTCTCTGTGAAAGAGACCAATTTTCTATAGAAAATTTCTTTGTAAAAGAGATCAATTTTCTATAGAAAATTTCTTTGTGAAAGAGATCAATTTTCTATAGAAAATTTCTTTGTGAAAGAGATCAATTTTCTATAGAAAATTACTCTGTGAAAAGGAACAGTTTTCTATTTAAAGTTTCTCTGTGAAAGAGAACAATTTTTTATAGAAAATTTCTCTGTGAAAGAGCACTAATTTTCTTAAATTTCTCATGCAAAGAAAATGCTTCTGGCTAAGTTTTGTTTTCTTTAACAACATTTATAACGAAATTTCTTTAACTAAATTCGTAGTTGTTTTCTAAAATCAACATTTGGGCACCACTTGCTATCAAATTTTCAGCAGCCGTGATGATTGAGTGTGAATGAATTGTGCGTATGTGCTTCAAATTTTGTGTAAGCCCTAAAAAAACTTTTTGTGCAAACCAAATAACGTATAATAGTTTATTTTTTTTTTTTTATTTCAAGTAAAATAATATAATATTGCGATTTGTTTGTAATAAATTTGTAAATATTTTTTTCTGCTTTACAATAATTAAAAAACACCATGAAATAAAAAAACCTTTCAATATTCAGTGAATTCAGGTGTGAAATTTGTTTGTATTTCGTGTGTTTTTTTATGACAACTGTTGTGTGTAAAATAAATTTTTTCGTAATTTATTTAAAATTGTTTATTTTATTTAAAATTTGTGTAAAATTAGAAACTATTTTCTAAACAAATAAATAAATTTAGGTTTTTGTGCTGTAGCATTAACCCTGGCAAATAAGTAAAAATGGCGTTTTAAGATAACTGAAAATTTGTTTGGGTTTGAGGAGGATATTAGGTTTTCCTTTAATGGTTTTAAAATTTATAATTTTTGTCAGTAAACTTTTATGTTTAATAATTTTTAAACGTTTAAGGGTTAATAACATATACATTTTGTGGCTGATATAAATATATATTGGGTTTTTTGTCTAGTTCACCTGTAGTTCTAATAAAAACAATTTTATTCATATTAATATTTATGACCTTTTTGCTCGTGGTTACAATTTTAATACAATTTTTTAGCTGATAAAATATTAAAATAACTTTATTTAGATAATGTCAAAATATTTGTTGTATATAACATCAACAAAACTTTGTTTGTCGTAAAATCAAATTCAATTTTTTTAATTTAATTAATAAATATTAATAGCACATATAAATTGTTTGAAAGCATTATTTTTTGCGGAATTAAATTTATGTAGATTTTCTCTATAAATTATTTAAATTCATATGAAAATTTAAAAATACTGTACGAAGTTTTCTATAATAAAACTTGGTCGGGTAAGAACAATAGTTATTCCAGGACTTTTCTTTAATTTGCAATTTTCTATATTTTTCCCGAAGAAGGATATGTGGGTCTTCCTCCTGCAGCTGTCATGAGAATCTATACTGATGATTTTAAAAGGGTGGATTCTTCATTAAAGGATAGTGGATGAAAGCCTTTTTCATGTAGACTTTTATAATTTTACGCAGGCGAAAATTTCTATCATCAAATGCCCCTATAACTTATCGTGGCATTATCGAATACCTAGTGATATTTGCAAAATTGCTGATAGCAAAGCATGTTTTAATAGAATGGAATGTGTCTTCCCCACAAATAAGTTAGCCGAAGAATACCGAGTGACTCCCAGTGCCATTCTAGGATAAAACCAATATGGTAATTGCCAGGGTAACTGCATAGCTGATAAACTGGTCATCCATAAGATGAGATGATTGAACCCGTTTCCTGGCATTCATCTTCCAAACTGTAAAAGGTCTGTCCAACAGAAAATGTATGGGGCTTATACAAATTAGATGTTCCAACTTGTGCTATTGCGAGTTAAATTTGGCAGTACGAATTGTTTTTGAAGCTATGAGGAAGCATATATTTAGCCCTTGCTTGGAAGAGCTGTCGAAGAGGAATCCTATATATCAAAGAATTTGTTTAGTTCATTACGGAAACAAGGTGGGTCAATTTAGAGACCTGTTGTCTACAACTTGGGTATCACAATGTGATCAGTTTTGCATGGAGTTGTTGGTTTCATAATGGAACAATTACGAGTTGTTTAAACCTTGGGTATCACAATGTGAAATGTTTTAGATGAACTCGTTGCTTTCATTGTGAAAACAACACATGTTGATTGAGCTACTTTTTGTTTAAAATTTGGGTTTAACAATGGAAACAGTTTTAGATGGGTCAAAGCGAGCTGTTTGAGGAGTGGCTGCCTGCGGAACCGAACCTAAGCAGGTACAATTGAGGTATGCTACGACTTTAGTGAAAACTATAAGAACTGAGGTTAGAACAAGACATTTTATCACCTCCTCTGCCATTTCCTGGTACTGGAAGAGCAGCGCATCAAGTATTGAAATATCGATATTTCATGGATAATTCTACAGCAACATCTTCATTAGAAAAAATGAATGCTATGTAAACAGAACCCTTCTAAGCACGAAAACTATAAGAAAACTGTCACGACAAAGTTTTCTATAAGAAAACTGTCACGACAAAGTTTTCTATAAGAAAACTGTCACGACAAAGTTTTCTATAAGAAAACTGTCACGACAAAGTTTTCTATAAGAAAACTGTCACGACAAAGTTTTCTGTAAGAAAACTGTCACGACAAAGTTTTCTATAAGAAAACTGTTACGACAAAGTTTTCTATAACAAAACCGTCACGACGAAGTTTTCTATAACAAAACCGTCACGACGAAGTTTTCTATAACAAAACATACTCAAAGGAGTTTTTTATTAGGAAAAAAGAACACTGTTTTCTATAAGAAACCCGTTCTATGAAAAACATAGTCAAAGGAGTTTTCTATTAGGAAACATTATCAATGATGTTTACATAGAAAACATATAAAGGTAGATTAAGTTTTCAATTATAAAACTTAATTTTTTTGTAATAGGAAGTTTTTTGAGTAGAAAATAAAAAAAGACCCTCCTAGTCGTACCTTTTAGTGTTCGGATCATTATTCTTATTATTTATTCTATACTTGTATTGCAATATTTCTTTTAACTTCTTTGAGCTATTATTTATTTCTTGCATATATTTTGTTATTATTAAAATACTAATTGTTCTTTTGAATTTTTTATTTACTTATTTACAGGTAAATAAAGAAATAAATCGTCATCGTTAAACAGCAACACATTGCTCTGACACTTGATGCCTTGGTTGCAAACAAACGGCAACAATAACAACAAAAGTCCAATAATATTACTCCTGGAGCGGGGGAACTGGAATGTGTCAGACTTAAAAGCCATTTAATAGATTGAGTCTATATACAACATTAACATTAACACAACAATGACAAGGGAAATGAATTGAAAAGGAAGTAGGAGGACATTTGACTAAATATTTATACAAGGACTTGCAGTTGCAAGACGAACTCATACCCAACTTACACCTACACTCAACTACATACATCCACATTCAAGGACAGACACTACGAAAGGGCACTTGAAAAGACGTTAAGTTTGTTTAGTATTTAAAAACGAAATACCAAAAGAATGAGAATAAAAAACATAAGAAAGCAAAAAAGATTTAAAGTTCAAAAGAATTGTAGAATAGAAAGAAAGACAGCCCAGTGAATTACAATAATATGAAATGTAAGTACAGTGAAGTAAAGAAAAAAAATATTTTATTTCTTATAATAAAAGCAAATGAAATTATAAAAAAAATTAAAAAAGTAAAAAAAAAGCATAAAAAAAGTATAGAGAAACTCAAGAAATGAAGTGTGTTCGTTGTTTGTATGACGGCACGCTAAGTCAACATAATTAAAGCAATCAAGTATGACTTCAAGTAGAAAGTTAGCCCTTAGACAAATTGGTCTTTAGCTTTAAAAAAAAAAAAAAAACACAGCACACAGAAATAACAACAGCTAAAATATATAAAAGAAAAATATAAAATGTTTAACTAAATGCCGCTGTTAAAGTATGAGATTGCGTGGTTTAAATTCTTGCATTCCAACCGTTGAACTGAAACTTCCTTCCAGGTTTATACTGAGTGAAAGAGTGACGAACTGCTTGAATGCTTCATATTTTTGTAATAAAAAGTTCCTGTACTTGTTGGCGGTTTTTTTTGTTTATTTTTTCGAGTGTTTTTAAAATGCTAAACGTTTTCAACTTGCTTAAAAAAATACCTACAAAATGTTTGTGCAAGTACTCTTAAAATAATTTAAGCTTAAAGAATTACAAATGTAGATGAAAAAAAAGGAGTCGCTATATGGCTGCCACGTGAAAAAGTTCTATAAAAACAATTATGAAAGGAAATTATAACAAAGTTACTTAAAATTCAAAAACATCAGAACAAAAAACTTCATAAATATTTAAACGTGGGCTTTGGCAAAAGTTTAAAGCAGTAGGTGTTGGAAATTAATATAACAAAAAAAAGGGGCATAGATGCAGCAGAAGGGAATGCAAAATAAATGTTTTGCTTCTGAATGCGAACGAAAGTTTCGTTCGTTTGTTTTGTAATACAAAGTTGTACTATAAAACTGTTACTGTTTTCATCAGATTTAAAAAAAAAAATTATTGACGAAATTTTCTACAAGGATCGGCCAAGGTTTCTATAAGAAAATGGATCGACCAAGGTTTCTATAAGAAATCTGATCGATCACGTTTCCTATAAAAAAAACTTTGTTATAATTTCCTTTCTGTAAGAAAACTAGTTGATCACGTTTTCTATATGAAAACTAATCGACCAAGGTTTCCATAAGAAAGCTGATCAATAAAGTTGTTTAAAAGAAAACAAATTGACGAAGTTGTTTAATAGAAATCTGATTGTCGAAGTTTTTTATAGGAAAACATATTGACGAAATTTTCAACAAGGAAACTGAGGGACTATGTTTTCTACAAGAAAACTGATTGACAAAGTTTTTTATAAGAAAACTGATCGAACAAGTTTTCTGTAAGTTTCCTTGTAGAACATTTCGTCAATAAGTTTTCCTATAAGAAGCTAATCAGTTTTCTTTTAAACCACTTCGTAAATACCTTTACTTTTAAACAACTTCATTGATAAGCTTTTCGATTAAAAAAAAACAGGTTGACGAAGATGTTTAAAAGAAAACTGATTTACGAAGTTTGTTATAGGAATACATATTGAAGAATAAAACTGATCGGCAAAATTTCCTTATCGACAAAGGTTTGAAAAACATATGGACGAAGTTTTCTATAAGAAAACGCATCGATGAAGAAATCTATTATATAAGACAATGTGTCGACAAGGTTTTCTATGTATGAATAATTTTATCGACTAAGTTTTCTATGGAAACGTTTATTGAGAAAGTTTTCTGTAAGAAAATTTATCAAACAAAGTTAAAGATATTTTCTTCAAAGTTTTCTATAAGAAACTGTATCAACAGAGTTTTCTATAAAATCGACGTAGTTTTCTATAAGAACACTTATCCACAAAGATTTACGAGTAGACAAATATTATAAAAAAAGTCAGAGTGATGACGATTGAAAATTGAATAGTTTCTTTTTGAATCTGTATAAAGAAATGGCCATAATAAATGTGAAATTACCACATATGTAGTTTATAAATATTTATCCTAATCGAGGGGGATGCAAAAGCGAACCTAGAATTGTTCAACAAACCTACAGGTTGATCAATTGTAAAAAGCGTAATAATTTGAAGATTATTGGAAATATAATTTTGTTAGATTTTCTATACAAAATATCGAATATCTTCGACTCCGATCTATATCACACTACTGTCCCTGCTGATTAAAAACATTTGTAGGTAAATCATGTTCAAAACTTTCAAGATATAGAAACTCTAAGGGTCACTGTAATTTTGAAGAAATCTCTATGTCTTTCAATTAGGCGATTTGACTAAGATAGTCATCATCAGCACAAATTTCACAAATACACAGCGAAGCAACTGCATTAGCCACCCAAATGTATCATGATCTGGGCTGTTAGAATGCAAGGACAGATCCAGGATATACTACAGTCCTGCCTGTTGAAAGTGCATCATTTCTTTTTAGACTGGCTGCCAGTTGTTAGTCTAGTTTAGTGATACCTGATCCAAACTTCTTGTATTTAAACAATGGGCTCTTCTCTATCTTTAAAGCAGGTGGTTTAAAACTTTCTTCATGAATAAGCAAACCTTTATCTTTCATGACGCAATTTCAGAAATATTCTAACATCAATAACAAAATTTCACAAATTTAACCATACCCTGAATCTGAAAAACACACTGGTCTTATAGAAGAAATATTCAAAGCACAAAGGATACTTATTAGCTACTTTCTAATGAAAATATCCTGTGAAATCCGATCATAAAGAAACTGCTTGCAAACCTTGATTTGCATCTAAAATTGTATCATCTATACATTCTGATACAAAGTCTCTATTTTCCAATCTTAAAAACTGGAAATAATAGTATGTTCCCTGATATCAAACAAATGCTTTCGTTCACTTTCTAAGCAAAAGACATCTGTACCGCAATTCTGTAACTTTTTATACTTTCCTACCGATGTCGTAAAGTAAAGAAAAATATCGGTTGCTTTAACGAATTTAATATTCACTGTTTGAAGTTAACGACTTCTCTTTATGGCTTAACTAGAACATTTTATTTGTCGTTAACCTACCGACAAATTTCGTTATCTACCGACTATTTTTAACGAAAATAATCGATAAAATTTAATTCGGAATATCTCTTAGCAATAAATATTGTTAACTAACGAATTTTGATTACTTAACGACAAAATTTGGTCGTTAAAAAGTTACAGAATTGCGGTACTGGTATACGTTTCATTGACTCCAATTCAATGCAAACGATGACTTAAATGATAAAGTTGAAAAAAGGTAAACGTCTTAATGCAAAATTCGGTTTCTCTATTTATATGTCTGTGAACGTTAATGTTGAAATCAGAATCAGTTACCTGCTGTTTTGCTTTCGACAAACTTAAACTCCGAAGAACGAAATTGTTCGATACAGAGTTCCACAGATATGAAACAAACGACAGTTGTCAAAAAATCAGTATTGAACCGTATTGTTATTTTGACGTTCTACATCCACTTTCTTTTGTATGTTTTCTATTGTCATATTACTGAAACCAGCTGATTCAAATCTGTATAATTTGTGAAGAATCCAATCCACTTTCATTGATATTATTCCATTGGTTTTTTCATTCGATATCAAGTATCGAGCATTAATTGCTGTTACTGTATAGTATGTCATTTTCATTCCAATGAAATCTAAAAATAATTTTAAACTAGCTGAACTCGGTCCGAGTTGCTGGTCCTTAGAAAGCATCTGTTTTATATTGCATCTCGATCTCGGTTTTAATATACAGCGTCGGACAAAACTAAAGCACGTACTCCCCCTACCTGACTTCGCACCCCAAACACTAGGATATAGCAGATATCTATAAGAACTTAAAAAAATAAAATGAATTCATCTTAAAGCCAGGGGATATACAATATTTTTCGTTTTTTTATTTAAAGTAAAAATATATAAATTATTTGGTGTACCAACTCGGGTGCAACCATATACAATTAACCGTGTAATATATATGAATTTTCCAAATGTAAGCTAGCAATAGTCAACGATTAGCCTTGTGCTTTGTTACTGGTTATAGCAATTCAAGACGAAACGGGAAATGGAGCCGCTTGAATTCGAATGATCAAAGTCGATGGAACTCATCGGTATGCATGGAATCAGTACGTCTTCGCATTTGAATCTACCACCAAAGATTATTTCCTCAATTAACGCTTTTAAGTTGCGGAGAAGCATTATCGGTGATGCAACTTTCAATGCTAATACAACTGGTGGTATTCCGGCTGGTTCCAATTAATTCAAAAATTCAGTAAGACAACTGACGACTTGTTCTTCGTTCATTAATGTGTCAATCGATTTGTATTTCATTGTTTCGCCAGGCAGTTTCAATTAAATTTGCTCATTCAGCTTATTGACGGTAGCAATTGAAAGAAGAGCTTGGAAAAAGTTTGTTTATTGTGCCAATCAGTACGACCTTGTGATTACTGTAGTCATCATCCTTAATGTAATGAAATGCCGACAACTTTAAATCGATTCTTTCTCTTGATCGTGCCATTCGCGAGCGATTGACTTCTAGTCTTTCGATATGCTTTTGGGGTGTCTCTGCAGCTCTCAATGAAGATGCACTGTGACGCATTTGTTGAAGCCGTGATTCGCATTCTGTTTCCGCATCTCTAGACGAAGATGCCCGTTCTCGATTTACCTGAAAACGTGGTTCGCAATCGCGTTTGGTACCATTTTGGTAAATTTTCACTCAAAAAAAAAAAAATGTTTAAATATATTTTAAATGGAAATTTCTTATTCATTCACCTAATAATCAGGAGTAAACAAAACTGTTTATCATGGATTGAAAATATGGGAAAATAAAATGTTTTCTTGGGTATTCTTCTTGTTTGGCCGGAGACCAGTCCGAATCATCGCAATTGGTATAGGCGTTCTTGAGTTATAACTATCGTCACTCTCGTTTATATATATAGAAGATACCCCAGAAACATTTCAATATATTCTCTCCAAAATCTAGTAACTATTCCCAGTCTATCAAGCCAAGGCTCAGCTACTTTAAATATTGTAAAATCATGATCATATCAAAACACATATAAATCCAACAGTTGTTCTTCTTTAAATAACCTGAAAAATTGAGTAGTTTTTGTTTGTTTGATCGCAAGACTTACATTATTTAATCATTGGTCCCAAATAATTTAACTAACTAACACTCTAATTAATGAATGTGCTGAAAAAACAAGCAACTTGGGTAATTTTTTTAGTTGATTTTTGCTATGATATAAATATATTTTAAATCTTCTGAATTATTACAATTATATACATATTAAGCTATTATTTCTAAGAAGTGTTTCCAACTAAAAACTTTTTGCCATAATCATTTATTTATTTATTAATATAGAAAACTTCCTCCTGGCACGGCATTATTAACACCATAATTATATTAATTGGACAGCAACTTTAATTCTGTTAAGAAACAAATCTTTTGAACAAAAATTTGTCACTAATTGTCCTTTCACTCCTTTAACAAATTTTAGTTTTTAAGCAACAATATTGTTTATTTTTATAACAACTTCGCTCCTAATTTCAACTTTTCCTTAATCATCTTATAATCACTTCATATTGTTTGTCTGCTACAAACCCTCCTCCTTTTATTTTTAACAAATTTGTTTATAATAAAATAAAATTTTCAGGAATTTTTTTTTTTTTTGCCTTAATTAAAAACTTCTTTAATTTACAAAAAAAAAAACAGCGTTTAAAACTGAAATTTACAGACATGTTGTTTAATTTTTTTTTTTTTTTTGTAAAACTTTCAAACAAATTCTTAACGAATTTGTTCGTTTATTTTAATTTCCTGCTTTAATGTTGTAGTGTTTAATGAAATAAAGGGGGCATTAGAATTCAAAGGAAACCATTGAAGTGTAATAACAATCACGTATTTAACAAGAATTATAAGAAACGAAAAATATTTTGTAGCTGTTTTTTGTTCATACGTTTCATACTTCAAAAGCAAAATGCAAAATCAAATCAAATAACTTCACACTTTTCAATATTTTCAAAATATATTGGCAAACAATAAATTGTGGCTGTATAAGAAGGAACACTCATGTTACTACACTAACTAAATATCCAAAAACAACGAAAACTTGAATTGTATCGCAAAAAAAAAAAAACATTTTGAAAGCCAAAAAAATATATATAAAAACATCATAAAAGCATGTGCCGAAATACAAACAACTTCCGTAAAATTTATAGCAAATTTTTAGTTGTTTTTTTGAATTATGTAAAGTGAAAAAGTGGTAAATATTGGGTAAGGGAAAAAAAATTTCATAGAATTAGGTGTTTGATTAAAAGGAATTTAAGATTTCTTATACGGTTTAGAAATAAATAAATTAATAAAAGGGCTTTCCGAAATTTTACTGTTGAAAGCACTCATAAAGCATTGTTCACTTAAAATCCGGTCGCACTTAAGCTTTAGTATCTACATAAAGAAAAATGAGATTTAATAATGTCCAACCATAAATTTAATCTTATTTATTTGCAATTATGAATATGCAAAAAAACTAGTTAAATATCTTTATTTCTAATAAAAGTTCTAGTTTTTGACTTGATGGTACCCATTAACTTTTGCACAACTTTTCGGTTTTTTTTATTGTCGATAATAGCACTTCCATCTGTCTTTAATTTAGCCTTGACAATAGCCCAATATTTATCAATTGGCCGAAGCTGGGGACAATTATGTGGATTCATATGTTTTGGTATTACGACTTTGTTGCTTCAAATAGCTTGCCACACTTACATTCTTACCAAATTTATCCAGTTTTGAATATTTATATATTTGATTGACATTCCGGCTCTCTGTAACATAAAATTTACGTTCTGGTAGCTGTTGAAGGTCCATTTTCACATACGTTTCATCATCCATGATAAGGCAGTTATTAAATTTTGTCAAAACTTGTTCGTAAAGTAAACGAAACCGTTTTACAGCAGTAATATTTTGCTTTTCAGTACGATTTGGATATTTAATGCTACGATATTACAGTAAGCCAGCATACAGGCGTATTCTTCTTACTGTACTACGACTGGTTTTATATTTTTTGGCGCGATCATTATCAGATTAACCAGGATTTTGTTTAATACAACGCACTATTTTCGTTATAAGGTCTTAGTCACGTCTGCTAACTTTTTTGGTTTCTTTTTTCCTACAACCCGTGCTTTAGGTTCCTCTGTAACATTTTATAGCATCATTCACAGAACTTTTTAGAAGCTTCAGTTTTTTTGCAAAATTGTGCACAATTTTTTTTTCTAGTTTGATTTTCCATTGCTTGCCACTTCTACAAATATTAATATACTAATTTGAAATCTTGACAGAATAACGATTGGTTTGTTTAGAAAGTCATGCCAAAAGAAAACAAAAATATTGCCTAACCTAACCTTCTACAGTGCAACTGGATTTTATGTGAACAATGCTTTATTATTGAAGCTAAATCTCTCGAATTAGCTACTATTTATTCAGTTTGTTTTACCAAATCACCATGCATGGATATAGCGTTCAACAACTAGTGCAAATTATAAAATTGTTTTATCAAAAAACTTGTCAAATTTGGCACGATTCCATTCCACATGAGATGCAAGAGCATCCAATGCATTCGGAAAAAGTCACTGTTTAGTGTGAATTTTTGGCTGACGGCGTCATCAGTCCATATTTCTTTGATAGTAATGTTGCCAAGCGCCATAAGTCGATGACTACCAACTTCTTTTGGCCTGAATTGTATGATATGGACACCAACGTTATGTGGTTTTAATAGGACTGCGCTACATGCAACACAGCTCATACCACAATGAACATACTTCACTTGTGATTTGAGGGCATGTTAATCTCACGTAGAGGTGATGTGAACTGGCCACCGAGATCGTGCGATTTGATCACGTTAGATTTTTTCTTGTGGGGTTTCTGAAGTCGCAGGTTTATGGAAATAAGCCGCAAACCACAAAGTTAACATAACCCATGCCATCGTTCAAATTTATGCTCCAGAGTCATGGAAAATTTAATATTTCGGATGGGAGCCATCCAGCGAAGCCGCGGCGAACATTTGTACGATGTTATATTTGGCTATTTCGGATGGGAGCCACCCAACCAAATTTAAAAAAAAAACGCCAAAAATCCGAATAAGCTGAAATTCAAAATATAAAGACTATGAGAAGATCTAAAAAAATACGCTTTTTGTAGATCATGAACAGATAGGTTTATTTATTTATTTCAATTTTTTTTATCTTTTTTTGGTTTTTTATATATGGTGAGCCTACGGAGAGTCTAATTCTTTTTTTAAAATATCAGCTGTATTGGAGATACAATTCTGAATAAAATAAATAGAACATTCTAACTGTTATCTCTTCCCTATAAAAAGTTACACGCATCCAAAGTTGGAAGGTGTAAAAAGGACCTAAATAATGTAAATAACGTCACAGTAGGTACTTTTCTAAAAAGAACTCAGTTTTTGGAACACATTTTCCCCTTTTTAGGAATTTCGGTATTTGAGAATTAAAAATATCAAAAATTATAACGCCATTGATTTAAGAACATTTGGATCTATATTACTTCCAAATTTTGTTACGATATCCTTAACTGTTACAATTTTACATTAATTCAAATTTAATATTTTTGTTTCATGGAAAATCTCTATATTAAAATTTTTTAGTTCGAAAAATTTATAAAATTAATTAATTTTACTAAAATATCAATCTTCAAGTCCTAAAGGTTTTACCTATACCAACAGCCTAGTATAGCAGTTATTTGAATTTTTCTATTTATATTTACAACTGTTTTAATTTGGATTTTTTTTGTTGACTTTTTCACTTTGCAAGAATTTCACCTAACCCTCACCCAATACAAAGAAAGTGTGAGCTGATAAACAATATTTACTTCAAATGCATTAACAGTAAAAATAAATACACAAATTTGTTTGCTTATTTTGCCGCAAAGTAAATAAATTTAACTCTAGAGATTTTACACCGGCTCTTCTCCATATTTTGGCAAGTGCAAAAATGAAAACAAATGAATTTTTTATTTGAAGTAATAAAATTGATATGCTTCAAATAAAATCATAAAACAATTTATTAAACAAAAAGGGTTGCTCTTAGCAAACCCCTTGTAAAATAATAAACACCATACCCAGAACTGTTTTACCACCAATATCAGCAATCAAAAGAAATTTTTCAATTATTTCCTTTACTCTAAATTGTTAAAAACTCTATATTTATTTTTCTTTGCCAATTGCAATTTATTATTATTAAACCCATAATTTGCTTTAATAGTTTCTAGGCATTTAATTTTAATGTATGTATCTCAGTTGAAAAGGGAAAAAACCCTTAATAATAAAAGGTCTATCTATACATAAGTAAGTAGTATATGGCGGTTTATATTTTTATATATCAAGGGTTTGTTTTTTCAAACCATAGTTTTTTCAAACATGTTAAATATTTTATTTGCAGCAGTTATAGTAATAACAGAAGCAGCAGCACAAATTAAATAAAATTGCCTAAAGGCTTTTGCATATACACTGAAGAAAAAAAAACACATAAAAATACTTACTTCACTTAAATGTGGTTAAATGCTAAAGAGTATTGTTCATATTTTATTACAATTTTTATTTGAAGCCAAGGAGTCAAGTGACAAAAAAGTTGGGAATGTAGCACCCTTCTCTTCATTTGTTTGTGGCAAGCAATTTGATCATACTATAAAACGTTTGAAAAATAAATAAATGCTTTAGTAGGGTGATAGCTTGATTTATATTTGCGTAATAAAGGCATATGCAATTAGACAACAGGGCTGGAAAGTTTTAATTTTACTGCATCTCTCATCCACTTTTCTCAAGCCTAATCCTCAATATTAAAATATTGCTTTTGTTTAGAAAAGAACTCACAAATCTGTTCTGGATTTCTTTAACCGACTATATGAACGTTGAGTCGCACGACTAGTCGAAGGAAACCATAAACGTTTTCTGGCTAAACTCAGTTTCTTTGTTTTCAATTCTGCGAACCCAAAACCCAAAATAAGTCACTTGCAGTTTTAATTGCTACAAACCTTAAATCATTCGAATGAAAGTTTTCGATATAGAGGAATCCAATTTCCATCGTTTTCGAGTAATAAAATTTCGTTCGGTTTGTTTTTTGTGTGAAATCGAGCAACAGGATATAATGTAAACAATAATAATAATAGCTTTAGCTGTAAATGGAGTTCTTGTTTCAGTATTTTCTGTAAGTAAAGTGTTTATAAAACTATTGAGATATGAACATATGTTGTAACCCCTGATTAGTATGTTATATCCCCTGATTATTAGCACCTTCTATTTAAGTATACTATAAACACTATAAAATTTAAATTAAGTTCCTGATATTACTTTACTAGAAAATACTTCGCAAAACAATGGATGATCCAAAGCAGTAAAACGCCTAATTTTTATCTGGTGGCTGTACTTTGATCACTAGTTGATCATTTACCTCATGTCTTTACTTTAACAACATTAAAACTGCATTAATTTAGCATATTCATAAAGAAAGTGATGAAACGCTTGCTTCAAATACATTGATTTTATATTTGGCAGGGACTGCTGGACTCGAGAAGAGCCCATTGTTTGAATTTGGTAAATTTTTAACAGGTAACCCTAAAATAACTATACCAGTAACTGTCAGCTACAAAAACAATACATGATTCACCCATAAGTTGTTGGTCAGGAGAGATTGTAGTTGATCTTTATACGTGCCGAAATCATTCCAATATATTAGCAGGCTAATGCAGTGACTGTGTTATTCGGAGCTTATTTTAAAAATGTTATATTGTGGAAGAAGCCGGGTGTCTTCATTGATACCCAAGGTATTGAAGCGACTGCTTTAAAGGCATTGAAAGTGCAGAGAAGAGTGTCTTGTTTGAATCTGAGTGTCTTGTTTAAACAAGTATCTATAAATTGGACAAGCAATTGTCTGCTGGTCAAATGAAACATGACTTAACTCCAAATATTAGAGGACAGATAAAAATTTAGTATATCATGGACCTATGCCGGAAGCATTCGATAAGTTAAGTATCGCACTTCTTCTTTATTGATTTCATGTTCAATTTGAGTGCGATCGCCGCTAATATACTCTGCTAAATAAGATCTGCTGCTGAACATATGCATTTCTAGCACTTCAACTATATTGATCAATCTATATGACAACAACACTTTCGTTGAAGTAAGAAGAATAGCCTTGACTGTCTTTGTAAGAGGTAAAAGCAATTAGAACGCAGAGATTGGTACCTATCAACTCATTTCCCAACTATCCACTCATATCGTAACTCTACATTATCTCTCTTAAGATACTTACTCAGTAAAAGGTCTCCACAGAGGATTGTAGGATCGTACACATTCCTTTCACTAAAGTAAAACTTTGATTTTAGTTAGCGGAACTGAGTAGAAAATTCAATAGAAAATTTCGTCGATATGTTTCGTCCTATAGAAAACTTCGTCAATAAGTTTTCCTATAGAAAACTTCATCGATAATTTTTCTTGTAGAAAACTTCGTCGTTAACTTTTATTATAGAAAACGTCGGTGATAGGTTTTCCTATAGAAAACATCGTCGATAAATTTTTGTATAGAAAATTTCGTCTATAAGTTTCGTCCTATAGAAAACTTCGTCGTTATATATAGAAAACTTCGTCAATAGCTTTCCTATAGAAAAATTTAATCGATAAGTTTTCCTCTAGATTAAGTATTTTTATCGAAAGCATCGTTGATATGTTTTCCTTTAGAAAATGTTAGCATTAAGT
The DNA here is from genome assembly GCA_942486065.2 of Calliphora vomitoria. Taxonomy (NCBI): domain Eukaryota; kingdom Metazoa; phylum Arthropoda; class Insecta; order Diptera; family Calliphoridae; genus Calliphora; species Calliphora vomitoria. Next base: position 105,535,648 of record OW818030.2, on the reverse strand, counting down.
TTTGTTTTATAAAACTTCATCGATATTCACCCAAATATAGCATCTGGCAATGACTAGAATTTCAGTTGCATTTGCAAAATCTCAATTATCCTACTCTGACCTATTAATTTATATGTATGTGTCAATGTATGCATATGACATTGCTCACACTTTATATGTCATAAATGAAAATTATTACGTCTTGCTGTGTGCAAAAAAAAAAAAAAAAAAAATCAAATGCCCCTTCAATAATAACAATAAATATTTAAATGGAGTTTTTTACATTTGAAATATTTATTAATGTTATTTCTGTTTTTTGTTCTCAATTCAACCACTTTCATGTTGGTAATTATGAATATTTATTGACATTTGAAATGTAATAGACATGAGAATACTCGCTTGCACAATTAATGCAAGGGAAAGGGGGAAAAAAGGGTTAGACACTAAATCAAAAAGGACCAAGTGTTAAAAAAATGTTACATTAAATGTGTTTTTTTTTTAAACTAGCATTATGTATAAATCCCAAAAGCAATTGAAATGAGTTTTAAATGAAATTTATGGAGGACATTGTAATATATATAGGAAATTTGTTATTAAAGTAAAATTTATATTTTTTTAAATTTTTTGTTGCATAAAATAAACATTAAATTCCCCTCCAAAATTTAGGCCATTTCAATTAAAGATTTTTTTGTACATATTTTTCATAACATATAAAAAATATTTTCTTAAATATAATTATATTACAAAAGAACACATTTCTACATTTCACCATAAAGGGATTTCCATAAAAAAACATGTAAAACACAGGAAAATCATTAATATTTTTTTTTATATTACAGCACTAGCTGGAGGAAGAAATCTGTTTTCTTCACAAATTTTCATCATAAAAAAACTTAATACTCTTACATACAAATTTAAATGTTTCTTATTACTTACCTACACGAAATTTATGGCTCAAGAAAATGCCTTAATGAAAACTGCTTTGGGAATACAAATAAACAGAAAAAAAATATGAATATAATGAAACAACAGGAAAATCCAAGATTATGCATTCATACGTAAAAAACAACAATTGTAAGACATTTTTCAACATACACTTACTTTGTTCATCATTATTAAAAGAGAATAGAATACATACCGGAAAATTAATGATGGAGAAAAAAATCATTATAAATGGATGATGCCTTATTTGTTACATAGATTAACTGAACTTTTTTGATTTTTTAACAAAACTGCTAACAATTTGCAATCAAAGGAAATTTATTTAAAAATATTATTATTAGTTATAATTAAAAACATAATTTTTATATGCATCATTTATATATTTTATATATTGTTGAAAAGCATACCTATGCTTGTTTTCGCGACAAATATATATACGACCTGAGACTCAATCAGCCACATATGGTCAATTCTGTGGCATCTGTATCAACCGAACGTTTTGTTTTCCAGGAAAGAACTCAAAAACAACATATGCGCTAATATAAAAACAGTGTAACGTATCATCACAAAACCTTCGTCAGCATTTTAGGAAATGATATTCGGTGCTAATTAAGAATTAAATCTTTTTGCAATGATTTTGTTCTATTCAATTGCCTTTCTCTTGGTTACCTGTCTTTTTGTTTCCAATTTATTCCACAATATTTGTATTTTTGCTCAAATCCATTTAAATTCAAATTTTATTAAATTATTCCAAACAAATTACCACATTTCACTATAAATTTACTTATGAAAATGTTTGTAGCAAGAAAAACCCAAACTTTGTATACAAAATAAAAATGATGCGCAAAAATATCAGTATGTTAGTGACAGGCTATCACAGCGGTAAACAAACCAGATGTCAATGGAAAATTAATTGATAGATTTTCAAGATATATTATGTGAATATACACGTACACATTGCATGACATTTTGTGTTCTTGGTTCACATGTTAAAATAACAACAACTATTACAACAAATATGTAATTTTTTCTTTATTTTTTTTGGTTTTTGTTTAAGTGAAAAATTGTCTTTTATAATAAAATAAAGCTAATGACTGCCAGTGACAAGCTCAAAGAAGTCAAACTCATATAAAATATAAACAAAAAAAAAAAAAAAAAATCATCATTGCAGCAGCCACAAGAATCCGGGATATAAATCTTGAGACATCGGTCGTTAATATTTCAAACAAAGAATTAATTTTATTAATAAATTTTCCAAATCAAATAAGCATTTGTACAGGAATTCAAGTTGAAAGCAAGTGTAATTCAAACCTTAGAATATAGTCAAGCAATTGAATTATAGTTGTATTTCACTTTATATCAATAACAATAATCCTATAAAAAGGAAATATAAATTAAAGCTATATGTTTTTTGTTTGAAAAATATTTAATTTTTTTCAAGTCAAATTCCAACAAAATGTTTAAGTGATTGAATTTTTGGAGGCTTTGGTGCTTATTGGGTTTTATGTAAGGCATTGTTGACCTTTTTTTTAATTCAGAATTAAGATACATATTAGTTAATTAAGCATAAATTGAATTAATAAATTCTAAGCTCTAATTCTATGACATGAGGAAATCGAATGGAATGAAATCGCGAATGATTGAGCAACAAACACCAATTACCAATGAATAGCTATCTGCCAGAGAAAAATACCAACGCTTTCTTGGCTCTAGGTGGGGATTACATTAGGTTTCTTACACTTACTTTAAGATTAGACACTTACCTATGGTAAGAAGTGAGATCGAAAAATTCTTAGCTTCAATTTCCATGCTTTTTTTTTTTGCCTCTAAATTTTTAGCAGCGTTCTTGTCAGGAACTTTTTGAGCCTTGTATGTTTTTAAACCTGCATTAGCTTTAACTTTTCTTACCAAATAGTCCGAGCACTGAGCTAATCGGACTGCTTTCCTACCGGATGTGTTGGGAGCTCTTTTGAAATTGCTTTCTATTTTGTCATGTGGAGCATTCCTTCTACCTGAACCAGGTTTTCTATCAACGGACAAATTCTCCCGGTAATTCATATTATATGTATGTGAGGAATTTATGAGATTAACACGGTAAATCGGACTTAGAGGCCTCCTATCTCTCTGTGAATGATTACGAGACTTTGTAATGGCCACTACATACCGTCAGCATGGCGTGCTTATAATCTGGTCTTCTCCGAATTTGATCGGAAATAATTTGAAAGTATTACTATGATAAATCAAATTATCGTCAAAGTTTGGAGCAGAAGTAGTTTACGGTTTGTATACTAAATGTTGAGTTAGCTATATGGAGAAGTTTGACGTAAACTATAAACTGGCGTAAATTATAAATGCCATTTTGGAAAAATCTGTAAAATCCTTCCAAATCCATTTCTTATTTATTACATAGATTAATAACCAAAACCTATAATTTGAAATGGTTTGTTATGACTGGGATTTCAAACAAGAAATCTTTGGCTATTGCTGAAAATAATAATACAGCGTTTTCCAACAAGAGGTGTTATTTTGAATCACCTGGTATTTCGGTAGCTGTCACTTTTGAAGCTATTATTCGTTGACGTTTGACAAGTAGAAACTACGCCATTACTAAAAATGGAAAGATACACTCTTCAAAAATGCATTGAAATTATTAAAATTCACTACAAAAACGGTAAAAATCTTGCAGTCACAGTTCGCAAAACTAAAGCATTTTTGGGTAGTCGAGAAGCACCATGTCGGACCGCAATACAGAAATTGCTGGACAAATTCAAGCTGTTGGGACAAGTTAGTGATGTGAAGAATAAAACCCGTGCACGCCGCTCAAGAACAACTGGGAATACTGCTGCTGCAGCCCAAAGTGTTGAAGAAAACCCAGGTTTGTCCATTCTTCGTCGTTGTTTGTTCCAAACGTTCTTACACCGTATTTTGTTCGGAGTTGGATGGTATTGATCTGTACAACGTTTACTTTCAACAAGACGGCGCTACGTGCCACACAAGCAACGAAACCATTGCTCTTTTACGAGAAAAGTCTCCGGACGTTGTTATCTCTCCAAGAGGTGATCACAACTGGCCACCAAGATCTTGCGATTTAACACCTTGTGACTTCTTCCTTTGGGGCCACGTGAAAGATAAGCCCAGCGTCGACTAAAGACCTCAAAGATAGAATTCGTGAGGCTATCGAGGACATAGGGCTATGCGATTTTCTTATGGAAAATTTCATGAAGAGAATATGTTCCTGTAAGCGTGGTCGTGGCGTCGATTTGGCTGGTTGGTCGGGCTTCTCATAAGATCTCTTACAATTCGGGTTATTGTAATGGATTCATTTTTCATCGCAAGTAATGATTCGGTGCAAAATTTATTTTTTTTTAGATTCATGAAGCATTCGGCTTCAATTCGTGTCGTACCCAATTTCCCTGCTTTTGGCTGAATCTTGTTGTTCGCAAACATTTTGAAATGTCTGCTTAAGTAGCTCCCAATGATTTTGCAAGCTCTTGTTGGATTTTACAACAATCATCATGAAGTAATGTCTTCAATTCTTTGTAATTAACTCTTTTGGCTGGTCTGGGCGATTTTTGTCTTCCGTGTCAAAATCACCACTTCTGAACCAAACAATCAAGCTGTCGCACGTTAAACCGATGGAACACATTCACTATAAGCTTTGGTAAATAATCGGTGTGTTTCAGTGGCACTTTCTTCAAATTGAAGAAGTAAAGCAAAACTTCCCGCATATAACGCTTTGTTGGCACAAAATTCATTTGCGAAGCAAAAAAAAAGCTTTGTGGTTACACTATAATGTTCAATAACTAAGTGAGAACAAACGACAGATATGTACCCTTCAAAATGAGATAAAAGTTATTAAAAACAAAAAACCGTGATCAAAAGATACGCCATATATTGCAAATCCCTCATTTTTAAGTCATACATCCAATAGATTTGCCCAAATTGTACTGTACTTTACTACATTTTTTCCGAAGTACAAAACTAGGACTCTATCTGTTCCCGATTTTTCTTTCCTATTGATATTGACTTCAAAAAATTATTTAAGCCTTTCATATTACAAGTTATTTTATTGAAAAAAATTTAGTTGTAAATTCAAAATAGGTAATTTAAAGAGACTTTCAATAATTTTGATTTATAATTTATTTTCCAATAAACACTCTTCCATTATATCCAAGTACAAAACTAAATAAAACTAGTTTCAAATTTCCTGATTATATCAATAAATCTTAAAATTTCCTCAACCATATCCTGTTGTAGCAAACAAAATATTATTTAAACAGTAACAGAAAATTAAATAAAGATACGTTTCTCTAGTTTTTTGAGCTTTTGTTTAAGCAGAATAAACTTGCAACAAACATTAAATTTAATTTCAGTTTACTTAGGCAAAAGTCTATGAAAATATATGTATAGATACATAGTGTATGTATGTATGCGTCAACTAAACTGTTGGTGCAAGTGGGTACAAGAGTAAAATGTAAATGTTAATGTAAATAGGTAATAGTATACTTTATGTAAACTTTTGTTACCAAAGGCACACATGTGCAAATATATTGAGGATACACCAAGATAAACATTTACAAAACTAGCAAACGCCCACATTGTACATTAGGTTAGACATTAGGCCAGCCCATCATAAATATACATGTGTTTTGAATAGGTCTTATTTTGTTCTTTAGTAGCAAAAACAAACTGATGCAACAAACTTGTGATCAATCCGATTTCCCGACAAAATTTGCTGTTTAAAATCGGAAAAAGAACCATTGTTTACATAATTATAATCGGTGTCCGCTACTGATTCCAGCTATTCAATTGGCCTCAGATTAACGAACAAATTAGGATCCATCCAAACGAAATATATTTTTTAAGGACAGGTCTAATAAACATATATACAAACACTATTACTTACACTTATACGTTGCTATAAATGCTATTAAAACACTTTAAATAGGTGGTGTTGGTTGGTGACGGGAGTGATAATAGTAGTGTTGCATAGTGGCGTTGGAGTCAGTGATGGTGGTCGTCTTTTGTTTTATTAACAAAAAAAAAGAAAAAAAAGACTAAGTAAAAACTCTGGACTTATAAAATGATTTTCTTGTTTAAACATCTTGGTAGAGCAGTTTATAGTAAACGTGTCGTTTCTGGTTTTCGGGTTAAATAAATGCAACAAGTTTTACTTTTATACTCTTACTCTTGTCATGACTTTGATCTTTAGTTACATACTTTAGTACAAGGTTTTGTAATGTCTGTAATTGTAAAACTCCTATGACAAGGTTTGATAAAGCCAACAAAGAGTTCCAACAATTTTTGTTTAAGCTTTAAAAAAAAGAGGAAATTTCAAAATTTCATTAAATGTGGGTGTTTGGTTTGGCAAATGCAATTGTAGGCCTTGTAGTTTTATAATTTGAGATTCTCTGTATGTATCCGTAGATGTGGGAGTCAATGTTTAATATACTCTTTGCAATTTTATTTAAAAATAAGAATATAATCAAATGAAAACATACATATTAAACTCTTTAAACTATTATGTCAGGTATAGTATATTTATCACTTAAACCAACAACATTTTTTGCTTAAATTTGATTTTGCAATTATTTGTCCAAGTATTTTCTTCTTTATTTAATAATTGATGTCATTTATTGCCAACACAATAACTTCTTTGGCATTTTGTTAATAAATCGTATATATACAATAAGTATAACTATTAAGATAAGCTTAATAGCCTTAATATTTTGACAAATTATTTTGTTTTTATGTTTGAAGGCAAATTTATTTGTTGTTATTAATAAGAAAAACCTGTTCATCTACATAACCTATAGATTAAATATCTTCTTAATTACACTTTCTTTTAAAAAGCAATATAAAGAAAAATTAAAAAGGAAATCTGGGCTTTTAGAAACTTTAACTGCAGGACATTAATGCTGATAAACTCAAGTGTGAAAAATCTTCTTGAACTTCTCGTTATTACACATGTGGATTGACTTAACTTAGTTTAAAAGATACATTTCAACTTTAAATATTTGGTTTTTGGCATTAGATTAACAAGTAGCCAGAAGTCGGTGCAACTAATTTGAGACGTTTTTTAATGCAAAAATAAAGAAACGACAAAATTGAAAGAAAAGCAGTATGGAAGTGACAAATTAATGAAAATGTAGAATTTAATACAGAAAATTCAGAAGTAAGAAGTTAGAAAAATTATTCAGTCTTTAGAATTGTCGCATCGTGGCATGCTTAGAAGGGTGAAGATATTGCTGTAGTATTATCCATGAAAAATCGATATTTCAATACCTGATGCGCTGCTCTCCCAGAACCAGGAAATGGCAGAGGAGGTGATAAAATGTCTTGTTCTAACCTTCATTCTTATAGTTATCACTACTGTCGTTGCATATCTCAATTCTGTCTGGTTAGGTTCGGTCTAAGACTGTAACCATTGTTTAGTCCAAGGATTAAACAGAAGGTCCCTCAATCGACATTTGTCGTTTTCAAAGTGAAACCTACTGGTTTATCCAAAACAGTTCACATTCTGATATCCAAGTGTAAAACAGAAGGTAACTTACTCAACACATACTGTTCCATAATGATCCATTATGAAACCAACTAGTCCATAAAAAATGGGCGGTTACTGAGTAAATCAATCCGAAAGTGAAAATTTTCGAAAATGAGTGCTAAATACAATGTAATTCGAAAAGGGAGTAATCGAATTAGGGAGTAATCTCCCTGATCACATTGTGATACCCAATTTGTCGGTATCTAGGATTCATCTTCAACAGCTCTTCTAAGCGGGAGCTTAATATACGCTCCCTCATAGTGGTCTAGACCGGAAATTGACGGTCTCTTTCTTATTATGATAGCTTCAACAACAAGTAAGTAAATTTGTACTGCCAACATCATATATTGAATAAATTTAACTCGCAATAGCACAAGTTGGACCACCTAATTTGTGTAAGCCCATACATTTTCTGTTGAACAGACTTATCACCGTTTGGAAGAAGAATGCCGGGAAAGAGGTTAATCATCTCACTTTATAGATGATCGATTTTTCAGCTATGCAGTTACCCTGGCAAGTACCATATTGGCGGTGTCCTAGAATGTCACTGAGAGTCACTCCGTATTTTTCGGCTAACTTATTTGTGGGGAAGACACATGATATTCCATCAACGCCTGCTTTGTTATCAGCAAATATGACTGGGTATTCAATAATGCCTCGATAAGTTAAAGGCGCAATTGATGATAGAAATTTCCGCCTGTATATAATTATAAAAGTCTACATGAAAAAGGATTTTAACCAATATCCTTTAATGAAGAATCCAGCCTTTTGAAATCATCAGTATACATACTCATGACAGCTGCAGGCGGAAGACCTGCTTAGCCAAATATCCCTCTTCGGGACAAGTAGAGAAAATTGCATATTAAAGAAAGGTCCTCGAGTAACTATTGTTTTTACCTGACCCAGCCTCTCCAGCTATTGGTCTCATCACAGAGTTGAGAGCCAATTGTAGCCCATCAAAGTGCATTTGAATGCGTAGACTTTACCGCTCCTATTATCAGAATGGCAGTAGTCCTAAGAACACGTTCAATGACATTTCGTAGGATGCATGTTTCAGGATACACCGGAAGAACACCCCAATTTTATCCTATTCTGAATATTGATATTAAAGTGAAGTCTCCTGTTCAGGATGATACCAAAATTTTTAACACTATCCCTTATTTTCAGTCTGATTCCATTCTGTTTAAAGGGTTAACACGAAACATTCTTATCACTCAATGAACCCAATGATAACTCAATACAACACGATATTGTATCATAAAATTTACCATATATCTGTACACCAACATTGCCCGCATATGCGACAATTTTACTAGTATTAGTGACAAATATTCGGTGCTCTATTATGAGCGCCCATACTGTCCTTGTGATTGTGCAATTGAGTTCATTTGACCACTTATTTTAAGTAAGTATATATACTGCGTCACTAATGTGCAACTTACATGAAAATGCTGGAATGCTACATAAGTATAATGTTAATATTTTAATGGATCATCATATTTGTCTCCCATTCTTTATCAATTCATATAGAATATAATTATCACGCTTCCTTATGAAGGCAATTGTGTAATGTCAATTAAAAATGTATATATTGGTATACCACATGTTGTTATTTATTATATGTGAATATGTTCTCGTTGATCTCGTATGATCTTGATTATGTTATAATAGGCACATGATATGTATTTCCAAGCTTCATCCTTAATCAGTCGGACCAGTTCCAGTGTTCTGGCTAGTATCCAGTTTAGTCAAAAATTAATATTGAGTTCGGGGACCTGAACAGGATCACCAGTTTTACTAGTACCCTTTTAAGCACAGTACAGTTTATATTCTTATTCAGTCTTCAGATAGCGCAATGGTTTGGAGTATGGTAAAATAGTTTCCATTTTTGAAAATGTCTTCTACAATTATAATCATTCCATAGAATGACTTAACATAGAATGGTTGTTTGGATACCACTGCATTTCAATCTGATTGCTGTTTTTGTTTTTTATATGCCTTCTTTTATGTTCACTTATCTTTTCACCCATACTCTCAGTAGAATAATATTTTTTTTTTTTTTCAATTCTAATTTCAAACATCTTTATAAAACTTTATTACTTTTTACGTCTTTATGAAAAAATTTAACAATTTTTAAAGAGAATGTCCTACATTTAATCTACGATTGCTATTAAGTTCCCACAGGAAATATACATATATTTTTTTATAGATTCCTTTACATTAATTTACTCATTTGTTTAAACCTCACTATTTGTAAGGCTGTCCGTTTGTCATCACACCCGGGTATTATTAAATATGACAGCGTTTGTCAGCTATTTTTTTTTTTTTTCTTATTTTTTTTTGTATATATTTCCCTTTATTTTAATTAAAAAAATATACTTACATATATATTTAATATTATGACCATATAATGTTTAAAGCGCCATCAGACTAACAGAAAACATTTATTTTAATAAATGCAAAATACATGATAAGCAGGCGTCAACATGACAATAAATGTTTAAAACATACACTTAGTCCTTTTTAGCTAGAAGAGAGAAAAAAAACTACAACAGCAACGCAATAACCAGTAACTAAAAGAAACATGTCATCAAAAGACTGACACACCTTAAACACATTACAACATTATGGACTAAGTAAAGAGACTATATATATTCATACATGAAGCAAAAAGGCCGTTTTACAAGAAAATAAAAGTAAAGAAAAAAAAAAAAAACTATGAACAAAGTGCGTGAATAAAATAGGTGCAACCTTATTAATAATAAAAGCAAAAGCAACATTATAAATAAACTCAACTAAACCTCAGCATGCCAACAAAGCAAACACACACAGCATTGTTTATTTGTAGCATGACTCTACCTGGTTTTTGTTTTTATTTTTTTGTTTAAGGTGCAACTTTAATTAAACTTGCTAACAAGAAGGTCTTCTTTTATGTATTGTTTTTGTAGTTGTTTCTTATTTATCATGCCACATAAAGCAGCCCTTACAAAGCCTTAGTTTACTTAAACAACAAATCATAATTATTATTCCTGACTGTAAAATCTGCAAGCAAAAACAAATACAAAGAAGATTTGTTTCATTTGAACATGGTGATGTTGGCTCGTTGTTGCTTCATTTACATCTTGACAGATTGATCTCCATTGCCGTTTTCTACTTTATTATAACAAGTTGTCTAGAAGGTGGATAATGATAAATTAACCCCACTTTTATATTGGATTAGATTTGTTATGGGGTATGGGGGTGGTAAGGATGCTGTAGACACTATAATAATTTTTTTTATCTACTTTGATTTGTAAATTTTCTTGTGCTGCTGAGAGTTAATTAATTATGCAAGGAAACCAATTCATACTGAAGCAGGAAGGAGAATTTGTTCAAAGGACACTGGGAAAAAATAGTTTAGAAATTAGAATTACATTTGTACAAAATTAGCATGTAAGCATGTTACAAATAATCAGTATAAATTTCATTTAGTTTAAAATTACATATGTAATCTGTTATTAAAGACTATTGTATTATTATTCTAAAAACTATTGTATTATTCATTTAGTTTAAATAAATTGAGGAGCAGATACTGTATTTAGCTTTACAGATGGATTGCACGAAACCAGCACATCGCTTATTCTTATTCTTATTATTTATCGTTTTATATTGGGTATATGACTTAAACATTCGGGATATTTTAAAATTTGTTGCTTTTATTTTGAAACATTTTTCCAACATAAATTGCCATTGTTAGCTATGAACTTCTACAATCTTTCTGGTAACATTTGGATTCCGAACAATTTCGAATCAAGCCAATTTTGGATACTCTGGTCTGAAGTAAAGCGTATCCCAGAGAGAGTGTTCTGCATCATTCTAAACAAATAGTATTCGGTTGAGGCAAGGTCTGGACTATAAGGCGGGTGAGGTAAATCTTCCCAATCACTTCTTTCTAAATAGTTTTTAACAGGTATTGTATAATGTGGCCACGCGTTGTTAGGATGTGATGGTCTGAACAGATTTCAGCAACTCATAATATATAGGACCCTTTTTCTCCCAACAAATGCAGAGAATTATCTAAGCGCCATGGATATTTGACTTTGTTGACGATTCGGCTGATTGACCGGACTTCTCATACAAGGTGGCGCAAAAGTAATCCTCCTATCAGAAAATGCTATAAATTTTGCGATTGGCCCCTAATGTCAGTTCTGTTTTGACATTTGTGTAGTAAACACATGCGAAATACACGTTAATAAACAATGTTACGCTACACTGCTCCAGAACGCGGAATATTGCTGACTATTTATTTGACCAATAATCGGTCGGTGACTTTGGCACAACGTGAAGTGAGTTTACTTTTCGCCACCTGTTACAGTCTTTTACGCTTCGGGTTATTGTAATGGATCCAGTTTTCATAGCAAGTAATAATTCGGTTTAGTGGTTTTCTTTTTTAGCGTTCAAACGGCAATTCGGACATGCAAAATCGTCTTTCAAGGTCTCTCGGCTTCATTTCGTAGGGTACCCAATTTCTCTCATTTTGGTTGAATCCTTCTACTCGCAAACATTTTGAAATTGCTGCATTAGTAGCTCCCAATGATTTTGCAAGCTCATGTTGAGTTTGACAACAATCTTCAAGGAGTAATGCCTTCAATTCTTCGTTGGTCTTCAAACTTTTTTGGCTGGTCTAGCGATCTTTGTCTTCCGTGTCAAAATCACCTCTTTTGAACCGAACAAGCCATCTTTCGCATGTTAAAACCGACATTCACCATAAGCTTTGGTGAGTAATCGGTGCTCTTCAACGGCACTTTTGTAAAATTAAAGAAGTAAAGCTAAACTTCCCACATGTGACGCTTTGTTGGCACAAAATTCGACATTTTCGAACTTTGTTTTTTACACTATAGTGTAATAACTAAGTGAGAATAAATAACAGATATGTACCCTTTAAAATTTCATATAGGTTATTAAAAACAAAAAACCGTGCTCAAAAGATACGCCAATTGCAAATACCACATTTTTAAGTCATATACAAACACGTAGCTAACCCGTTTGAGTATTCCCGAACCCGAATTGTCCCGGAACTTCTATAGTAAAATACAACACCAATACGATTGCTTTTCACTGACCGTAGTTGACTCTAGTTTTTAGAAAATTATTAATAAATCAACCCTATTCTTTTAAACAAGGAATCCGTAATACATCTCGTATAACATTTTACCAAAGATTCTAAAATATTATAGATACCATACTTCAAACCGATCGTTGTTGGCTTCTTAATTATATTCAGGTTTTGATTCTAGAACATCAGCGTAAACAACTAGATTTCTAAAAACATATTAATTAGACTTTTGTAAAGATCGAACAGGGGAAAATATTTATACATAATTTATAGAAGATGGAAAACATGTATCTCCTTTTTCCCCAATCTTTACTTCTGGAATACATTTGATTCTATTGATAGTCTGCTGACAATTTCTAGGAAGTATGAAAATAACTATTTTTAAACACCTCAACTTTTTTAAGTGTAATGCCAATTTGCAGTTGTACATATTTTATGTAATAATTGAAAGGCTATAAAAAATCGTAAAAAAAACTTTATGGATTCAAGGAAGAAAAAAACTTATGGCTTAATAAAAATTCATATCAAAAACTTAACATAAAAAATATGCTTTTTTTAATTATAAAAATGTGATAAAAAGTACATGTACATAAAGAATTTAAAATAAAAATTAAGGAAACTTAAACAATAAAAAAAATTTGCCAAAAATTTCACTTTTCAAGTGAAAATATAGCAACAATTTTTCTGTCATAATAATAATTCTATTTATATTCAACGAAAGAAAAAACAAGAAAAGTTCATCCGTTTTGTAACACATAAATTTAACACCCATTGGCTTTATTTATTTACACCAGATCCCTAAAAAAAATTACTCTGATACACACACAGATTCGAGGGAGTCATATCATATAATTGCCACAGAAAAGGAGAAATTAAATGAAATAAAGCAACAAGAAAATTATAATAAATAAGATGCATGGTGGTATAAATATATTTTTCTTTTCCTTAAAACCAAATTAGTTGAAATTACTATTTTCATTTATTTTACTTGCAACTAGTGAAAATGTATTAAGAAATATATATTTCCATAAAAGGCTAAAAGTTGGTAAAAATTAATGTGAAAATTAAAATATTTTGAAGAAAAAAAGTAACAGAACTATATTCGGTAAACAAAATTAAAAAATAATTTTTTTTAATTTATTAGCGAAACAATTTTAGACCAAAAATGCTTGTTTAAATTTATTTTTCCAACATTTTTTTTTTTAAATTTTCAAAAAGAAAATGTTTTCTAAATATATTTTTGAAAAAAGTTATATAAAAAAAATTTTTTTGTGAAAAAAAAAAATGGAGGTAAAAAATATATTTCCCGATTTTTACCAATTGTAGGTCCGACCTACTTTGGCCTTGTATAAGCCGTTGAAAAGGCCTTTGAAATTTCTATTATTGCACAAAGAAAACAGATTCGTGATAGAAACCGAATTTGTAACCAATCAATGAGTTTTAATCCAATATTGTATTACGATAAACAAATTAAGTTCGTTTGAATTCGTTGCATAAGCCAGTCACAGAGTGTCTAAAGCAATGGTGCCCAAGCCCTATACTCTTGGTGCTCATTTGTTTTTGTAAATGCTCTTAGCTATAGGCTGTGCGTTTCAATACTCAATATACCACTCAGCACTAGCAATATGAAATACACAAACAACTTTGCCTTGTTAGTTTTTTTTTGTCGTTCTTCACTGTATACACTCAAGTGAAAAGCAACAATACTTTCGTATGCTTTGCTGGTAAACATTGACGACAGCGATCACCAGTGTAGATTTTGTTTTTGTGTATCGTATGGTATCGTTTAAAAAAGTGTGTAATTTTTTCGTTGTTCTTTGTATGTATAGTTTTTACAACAAAAAATATTGTATAAAAATTAGTTTTTCTTTAAATGTATTGGTGTTTGCTCTTCCATAAAGAACTTTTGGGCACTCCTGGTCTAAAGCATTGGTAGGCAAATAGAGAAATTTTATTTCATGCATGTATGGGTAAAAAATAAAATATCAGCAACAACATCAAGTAACTGAATGTATTTTTACGCTCTACTGTTTTTTTTTTACGCTCTATTGTTAACAATCAGGTTGTGTACGTGTAAATTTTCGAAAATCTTCGTAACTTGAACAATATGATGGATATTCGGCTGTGCCGAATATTGTACACCTACCATTAATATGTGACAATAAAATATGTTATTGCTATATGGTTTATATGGGGGTAGGGTCAATTATGGACCGATCCTCACAAAACTAATTGTACAAAGATTTAGGTTTATATAAAACTTGTTTATGTCCAATTTCATCACGATATTAATTATTTTAACACAATTATGAATGTTCAAGTCATTTTCTGATTTTCATAATACTTTAGAGTATAACTTCTGAGTACTTAGAACTAATTTGTGCAAAATTTCATCAAGATTGCCACATAATCAACATATTGTTACGGTTTAACCTTTTTAAAACGTTGGTTTATTTCCTTTAAATAAAAAGGATACTTTTGATTGCAAATAAATAGCAGTTTTAGTAGTTTAAAATTTGTAAAAACTCTTTATTTATTTAAAATGTACTGTTGCAGTTCATATAGTCACTCAGTGTCTTTATACACGTTTATCAATTCGCAGAAATGCACGCACACTTTATAACGTACAGAGTTAAATGTGCAAGACAGTTGATGTTAACTCTAACAGCGTCTATGATAAACTCACTCACGACTGCAACCTCTGTCACTATTTATACATACGCCATCTTTTGTGTATCTTCTACAATGCTCTTAATGCACAAACTAGTATGTTCGAATTCTAGAGCTTTCGATGTCAATGTTAGCAGCTTAAACATTTAGTGTTGCCATACTTATAAACAATGTTAATAACCGCATGCTATCAACATTGTTGATAAGTTGAAGCTTCTACTGATGGACGTGTTTATAAACATGATGAATGCTACCATGACAGACCATTAAATTCAAATCGCTATTGCAAATTCGTAACAATATGTATGACTGCCCACACAGTATTACGTGGGGACATTTGTATAGGGGCTAGGTGAAAGCCTTGACCGATATTGTCCATTTTCAATACCAAACAAACCTTATCAACAGAGAGTACTTGTGGAGAATTTCATCCAGCTAGATGCTTTCGCGTGCACCCTACAGTGTTTTCAACAGACAGGCGTACGCACATAACTATATCGTCATATAATTTCATAAGAACCCTGAATGTATATACTTTTGTGGGTCTGCGATAAATACTTCGATGTGTTACAAAGGGAATTACAAAAAACCTTTTTTGATGGTGGGTATAATTAATGGTTTCTTTCGCATAAAGTGGTGGAACTGTAATCATTTCCTAGCCCCGATGAACCAATAACGCTACCAGTTCTGTATCGGTTCGGATTCTTTTTTGAATTTCCCTAGATGGTGTAAATAATAAGACAGCAACATATTTTCTGATACACGGTCAACTCGTATTTACTACAAAAACAATCTAACCAATCATGCAATTGTTGAAAACAGTTTTCCTTACAAACATAACCATTTTCTAAAAAAACAATTTTACTGATTTCCAAGGACAAACACTCTAGTGAATCCTAGTAATTTCAGCTTGGTACTATGGACGTAAGAGTATTTTACACAGATAGACGGATATAACTTAATAGACTTGAATTTTCTTAACAATTACTTTAAGCAGATTTCAATGAGGTGTTATCCCTATCAATATCCATATTATTAGTAAAGGTTTTGTTTAAAAATTCCAAAGAGTTACTCATACTAATTATTATTTTTTTCTTTTATCATTTCAGGTAAATACTTTTCAAACAAACACTTAAGAGCCAACTATTTGTAAGTTTTTATTTTTAATCAAAATAAATACCATTTAAATCAATGAAAACAGTTTCTAACTTCAAACGGTCGTGAAGCAAAAGCTTGAGAGAGTCCCTAGTCTAAGGGGAAGAATCAAGAGAGATGTAATACTGTAGATCAGCAATAAGAATTTGGTAGCAAAAATCGCCAGTCGGATACGAGAAATACGAAAATTTAATCGGGAACATAGACTTGGGAAGATCAAATGTTCAGGCATTTTCTATCATTTTTTATGAAAACTGCTCAAAATATTTTTTTTATTACTGCTACAGAAAGGCACGTATCTCATTCAGTCACTGAGTTTGAAGTATTTATGATCCTACACAGTAGAATACATATAACATTCGTTTTTGTTTGAATATTGAATACAAAGATTTATTTGCTCCGTAATAATAACCAATACATTATTCAGATCAGTGATCGGCAAAAAATGTTATGAAACATGGTTAATAATAACATGTTGTGTATGTACTATCTTTCTATGTTACAATCTGACTAGCTATTTAATGTGATTTGGTTTCTTATTCATGTTATTTACAAGTGTGGCGAACACTGCTCAAGCCTTTTTACACTGTCGTTTTTGCCAAAAAGTTCTACAGGGGCCTAATTACCGCAGTCGAACACGATCGAATACTTATTCGAACGTGCGAGTTTTTTATATTTTTGGGATTCTCTTATTCGATATCGAATAAAATGTATATAAAAATCATAATGATTGTACTCGATAACGAACGAGTTTTTACTCGAACGTTAATAAGCGTTCGAAATTTATTTTGATTACGAGTGCTAGAATTTGCCCCCAGGTTACTGTTCCTCCACCCCTTTAAATAACTACTTACGTTATAACATAAACAAGATTAAAAATATTTATTTTTTCACGACTTCTTCATGCTTTTATCATAATTAGTTATGTAAACACCCATATTTTAACAATTATTTTTCGTTGAAAAAAAAAACCGAGTTAAGTCTACATAATTCTTATTTATGTATGTATTTTTTTCTGTTAGTAAGAAAAACTTTAATAATTTCACTTGAATGCCTACTTTCGAGAAACACAAACCAAAAAATTAAATTAAAGAAAAAAAAAAGAAGAAATGTTGGTTTTTGTTAACAAAAATATTAACAACTTACTGCTAACTATTCTTGGTTAGAGTAAATGGGAATTTTATGCATGATACACTGTAGGCTATACGAATAGAGTTAAGTTAAGTTCCCAATGATTTAAAAAGAAGCCAGGGAAGTTTAATAGGTTATGTTATATCACAAAATTTCTAAGGTATCGTAATCTTTATAAATATATATGTATGTAAGTATCAGTATCGCAGGCGGCTTGAGGTTGAAATTTACCTTTATTAGTCATAAATATAGCTGACTTTGAAATTAATTAATTGCATAGTTGAAAAATTAGTAGTAAGTTACCAAGAAAAACTGACTAATAGTAGCTTCACATTCAAGTTTTTTAATGAATAATTTAAGAATTGAAAAACCTGATTACTAGAAATACTTAAAATCACCAATTTCACACATGAGTTATAACATTATTTACAGCTTAAGTCATGCATTGATTTTCATTTCAAATTTGAATCATTTCAGTTTTGTATTGTTTAAACATGACACATTATCTAATTTTGCAAATAGTTAATAAATTTAAGTAATTTTAGCTAAATTTCATAATTAGTAACTCCTTACCTCATTTAGTTTATACTGAGTGTTAAGTTGTAAACCAGGGGAAGATGTTTGTGTTAAGTTAAATGTTTCAAGTAGAAGATAGTAAGAGAAACTATACATAAACATTCATACTTTACGGGATGTAAGGAAATTGTAGTGTAATTATATATATGAGGCATTTCATATGCAAAATAATTTACAAAAAATAAGCAAATTTGAATTCCACAATAGACTTTAACACATTTGAAATAGTTTCTTTGCAAATGTTCTTCTGTTGAATATATTTGAAATATCACTCTTACTCTTTTTTTTTACAATTGCCACCTTTTCAAATGAAATACCCCTTATTTTGAAACTGTTTTTTAGTGTACATTATGACACAAACGGAAGTAAGTAGTTATTGAGGAAAGTGGAACTCTTAGTTGTTGTCATCTTCTTCACAACATCCACATACATTATTTAAGTTTCTTCTAACTAAATGAAATTGTTTAATGGAAATACAAAGACATTCATTTATTTCTACATTCTGAATACATACATACATACCGTCTTAAATACTCTCACTCACATTAAGAATAAGTAAAAATGTATACATTTGTATATACTTATTTATTGTATAAAGTGTTGTTTAAAGAGCATGTTTATATTCGCATCTGTAAAAGACTTAACGTCCGTCTGACTAACTATTTGTTTAAGTATTACGAGTGTGGAAATATTTATGTATGTACAAATGTATATTTATGTTCGTAGGAAAATATATATTTAAGAAAACATTTATTTTCAAATTATTAAGGTTTTTTATGTAGTATGAATTTGCTGTAGTTTGCTTGTCAAAGTTTTTACACAAAACCCAGCAGTTCTAGGCAAGAATCTCGAACTCCCAACCACTAATTAAAGAATGAGCTACACGCAGAAAAAAAATATAATAGGGCATTGTTACTGTAACCATTTCAACATTTGTGCATGGTTACTGTAACATTTCAAAATTTTTAACAATATTATAGTCACAGTAACTATATATATGATTGTGGTAACAATAATATGGTTAATTTACGATTCACATGAATATTTCAACCATATATATGGTTACAGTAAACATGTATATGTTTTCAGATTATGATATAAGAGCAACATAAAATGGTAAATCCTTCATCATATAAATGGTTGTCACAAACATATATATGTTTACTATAACCATATATATGGTTGAAATATTCATGTGAATCGTAAATTAACCATATTATTGTTACCACAATCATATATATAGTTACTGTGACTATAATATTGTTAAAAATTTTGAAATGGTTACAGTAACCATGCACAAGTGTTGAAATGGTTACACTAACAATGCCCAACTATATTTTTTTCTGCGTGTATGTGACTAATCAATTAACATAAATAGAAATACTAAACGTCGCATTACAAAGTGCCAATTTGTGAATCTCCAACTACTTTCATTTTTATAAAGTGCAGTACAAAATAAATAGTTTAAAGTAACTACATCCTAGATTACTAAGAGACACTAATGTGACGAAAGACTTCACGCTAGATTATCTGGGGTATATAAAGTAAACAATTAAATTTCCAATGCATTAAAAAGGACTCACACCTGTAAAATGACTTAAAAATATATAAATTGGTGTCAGCCAAATCTTTAGACATTAGTGAAAATTACTGTCTGAAAAGAATACATTAATATTTCTAGTAGTCAATGCAGAACTGCTAGGTAAATACAAACCTTAAACTACATACATATATACTTGAATATATGAAGCTATATACATATAATTTTAAAGTTTTTCTTTTGCCTTTTTTTCTCCACTTTTCATTTCTGTTTATGGAACACTTTACAACTTCATGGCTGACAGCTTTTCAAGTTCTTTTGTATTTTATTGTTAAGAAAAAATATAGAATTAAACATAAAATGTGAGACAATAGATAAGACCCAGTAAAAATTGGAGCTTACATGCAAGCAGGTTTGTAAGGGAACGAAGCTATTTTCTCCCTTACAAACCTGCTTCGATAAGGCATGATTTTTATATAGCGAATTCCCACTTGGAAGCATTACTTTTTAAAAAATGAAGCGTGTTTTCACTCATTACATTCAGCTGTGAGTAACAGCTATAAGTAAGCACTTATTAGAATAGAATTTTTTTTACACTTTTATTCACGTCTTATCTGCACAAATGCAACTCGATGACTAAACATTTTATATTATGTAATTTAAAATGTGTTTTTTTGTCGGAAAAGACTCGGTAAAACTGCCGATTTCAATAGTCTTTGCAATACAACCTGCTTCCTTGTAAGGGACAAGAGTAAGCTTAAATATTATTTAAATACTTCACTTACAACCTGCTTCTCTGTAAGGGATAGTAGTAAGCTTTTAATTTTTTTCAGCTTACAATATAAAATTACTCTTATCATTGGTATTCCCTTATTTCCTGCTTCTCAGTAAGGCTTAATAGTATGCGAATACAGATGCAGTTAGGTCCCTTTTTAGCTTCCTAAAGTCTAAAAATTTTTTACTGGGGAACTATTGTGTAATATATGCAGATATTTCATCCATATATAAAATTAAATTATTTTTGCAGTTATGCTATATTTTAAATTAATAAAAAAATTTAAAAAGAGATTAAAAAATACTAAATATTAAGCCAAACTTTGAAGTTTATGAAAACCTGAAAAAAATATTATGAATACTAGATATTTAATTTTAAACAAACATAAGTATAAATGTCTAAAGAACTGAAAATATTTATATTAGCTCTGTTCAATAACTAAAAGTTGTTACTAGTTAGTAACAATTGTTACTGGAAAAGCGTTCATTAACGTAAAAAACTTGCAAGTAGAGAAAAAATCAAGAGCGTATAAATGTTAGAGAGTGTTCTCTCGTTGCAAACTATTATAAGATCTATTTTGAACTAGTAATAGTTAGCAGCTTATATTTCATATGTTTTGTGTTGTTGTTTATTTATTTACAATTTTATTTTTGTGGTGAAAAAATTAAAATAAAAGAATTTTTTAATAAAATTGAAGAAAATGTGAGTATTTGTACATTTTAAAAGGAATAAAATAAGAAAATTGTGAGTATAAATTTAGGATCCAGTGCAGGTCACCAAGATTTGTAAGATATTGGGACCAAATTGGATCCAATTGTTACTGGAAAAGCGTTCATTTACTTTTGACTATTGAGCATTTAAGAGAGTAATTTTGTAAATTTTGATTTTATTCTCTCGTTGCAAGTATTTACTGGAAAAGTAAATGAACAGACCTATTATAAAACTCAGTTGCTTAATTATTATGAATTTTTTATGTTTTGGCTTGATCTGTGTCAAGTCTTGTCTTGTTTTGAATATCTTAAATACATTTTTGGTTTTCAACTGGTCAGGATTCACTTTAAATCAAATACAAACATCAGTCATTGATCGGTGATTACAAATCTTAAATTTGAATTGAAATTGAAATATTAAGAAATTCAATTCAAACATTGTGAATAATATCCAATAATATTTTCATAAGTCAAGGATCCTGTCTACCAAAATAGTTAATATAAAGTTCGATTTTCGAAATTCTACAATTAATAGATTTAATTGGCAGCCGCCTGAAGTTTAGCTGTCTTGGATCTAAAAGTAGGTCCCATTGTGTTATACTATGCCTATCACACGATTCGACCTATATTTCTTGGCCGCCATCGTTCTCCAGTTGCAAATCTTACATAAATTACCGCTAGAGAGACATGTTTTCAAATAAGTCTTTTCCAAACATGCTACGTCTTATGTTCTCAAATTCAAAACAATGACAGAAAAAAAGTTCAGCTGTCTCTTATGCATGAAATTACAGTTTCTCCAGAAGTCGCAGAATTTGAGCGTGTGTCCATTAATGATTGCTATAAGCTTCCTAAGGAGGAATCTAGATATATTGATCGCCTCTTTTATCGTCGTGTCCTCTAAAGACTGAGATCGATGAATTCTTAATACAGGGTTTTCACTAAAAATTTTAACCCAAGTATTATTTGATTTTTTTTTTTTTTTTTGATCAAGTTACCTTTGTAAGGCATATTAGTTATTATGTTTAATGCCAATTATGTGCATTTGTTGTTAATCTGATTAAAATGAGTGACCATAAAAAAGTGCGTACTAAAATTATTAAATATTTTCAACAAAACCCAACTTGGTAATACAAAAGGTTGGCCAAACAATAAAAGGTTTGCCTTCAAACAGTATCCAATGTTAATAAACAGTACCGGGAGAACTAGTTCGTTGATAGAACTAGGAATGGTCCACATGATGTTTCTAAAGCCAAAAAAAAATAGAAAGCATTATCAAAAGAGTTCCCAAATCATCCGGTAGGAAAGCAGCCCGGTTAGCTCAGTGCTCGCTCTATTTGAAACGAAAAGTTAAAGCCAATGCAGGTTTAAAAACATACAAGGCTCAAAAGTTCCTGACAGGAACTCTGCTAAAAATGATGTAGAAAAGTTTAGGACCCAAAAGCAGAAAATTTTCTCAAAAAGTTCTTTGTATGGGCAGCAATAGCAGTTACGACAAAATAAGCCAAACATTTGTTACAAAGCGCTCTATAAATACCGAAATTTACACCAAGGAATATTTACAAAAAATTATGCTTCCATTCATAAGACTTCTTCAAGTGTCCACTTATTTTCGACCTGATTTGGCATCCGTCACTATGGTAAGAATGGTCTTGAGTGGTAGAAGAACAATAATGTGGTATTTGTACCAAGATAGACAAATCCTCAAATCTGCCTGGAGCTAAGGCCAGTGGAGAGATATTGGGCTCTTGTTAAAAGAGGAGTTTAGAGCTCAGTCCTTACATATCCATTTAGGCCAGATTTTTCTAGTTTCTTTGGCAATAAGATGTAGTTGAAGTGCGAGTTGTTGTTTAACCCCCAAAAAAGGGGTTAAAATTGAAGGTGGTTCCAGTATTTGCAAGTACATCATCTCTGCAGTTTACAACAATGTCACCGTATCCAGTAACCAATTAATGTCTCGTTATCTCCTCTAGAGACATACGCAATACTTGGATAATAATTGATAAGATATACACATCCTCAAGGGATCTAATGAACGCTTTGCTATTAGTTAATATCTGCATATGATATGAAAATGTTATTGAAGTTTTTGACGTTCTCAAAATATACCACTTCTGATACTTTCATGCTATCTTTATCTGTCTGTGAATATTTCTTATTATTCCTTATATTCGTCAAACTAGTTCAGATGTTGTTAAGTCAACAGGAATATTTACACTGACGTCTCTTAAAATAATGACATGATCACAGTTTCTATATTTCCATTTCCTGTTCCTATTATTCACAGGTAATTGTTTCGTCAATATGTCTGTTTGAACCCTTTTATCATAATCGTCAAAATTCTCATAAGACGTTGGAACTTGTTTTGATGATTTTTCTTTCCCAACGCTAACCACCAATCCTTAATCGTGTATACTAGAATTGGTTTGATATAATAGAATTGGTCAACAATTGATCCACATGGATGACTCTTAAAATATTGATATGATCACAGTTCCTATATTACCATTTCCCGTTCCTATTATTCATAGGTAAATGCTTTGTAAATATTTCTATTAGAAACCTTTTATCATAATCGTCAAAATTCTCATAAGACATTGGATCTTCCTTTTATGAATTTTCTTTGCCAATGCTAACAGCTAAGCCTCAATCGTGCATGATGGAATTGGTTTGTTTAGTAGCAATTAGACTTTTTTAGTAGAATTCGATTTTGAAAATTTGGACTGCCATATGCAAACGACCAAAAATATACATGTAATAAAACATTCAGGTACATTCACAGTTAATTGACGATTTCAAAAAAGTCTGTGGACGAAGTGATGCTAGTTGTATATTGTAATCAAAGGCAATTTAATAATGATTTTATTTCGTTCAAGAAAGGCAACATTTTCCGAAACATTACAATTCTAGAGACGGTTTGTTTTTATTTTTGCATGAACTAACGGATCCGTCGAAGATGGATAAATGTCTTCGTTCATGCTACCGAATCGTGATGGAATACTGATGTTCTAGGTGAAAGTTTTTTAATTTTTTCGATGTCTTGTATACTCATTATAATCTTATTTGACTAAGTTATTCAAGCTAATTTCTTGTTTCTCATTGATAATTTGAAATTTTTACTACATATTTAAAGAGTTCTTAAAGGTATGCAATACTTTTTTGAGTTGCTATCTCTTTTAGGTATGTAGTAAAAAATATAACTGGAAAGCATCAATAAAATTGTACTATTGCACAGAAATTACAAATTTATCTACTAGAGACATTTGTAAATAAAGATTTGATCTGAGGCAATAAAACTATTCTTGCTAATACTTAAATTTTTATTATTTTTTTAATTGGTTTGCTTCCTACTTATTTAAACAAAAAAATTAATATATTTTCACACCAACTATATTTCTAGTAACAAGGAAGTTGACTCATTTAAAACTGTTAAATCTAATCTCATTTCGCAATCTCTAAGTATGCGAATTTCTTTGTTTTCTTGTTATAATAGTTTAAATGTTTGTCTGAAAAAAGAAAGTATGACTAAATAATATAATATTTCATATAATTTTTAAATCTATTTAAACACTAAGTATTAATCTTTATAATCTAGAATTAAAAACTTTATAATGTTCGCACAGGCTATAAAAATAATTAAATATTATTTTTGTAAAAACAAAAACAAGACACAAATTAAAATTCTGCCAACATCGTAGGTTGTTTCCTAGAAAAACGCTTTTATTTGTGCGAATATTTTTTAGTAAAACATTTGCAAAATTGTATAGTTCAAAAAAATAAAGTGAAATTATCAAAAATAAAAATCTTGCATAAAATAAATTAAATTAATAATTTTGTTTTTAACAACTTTTGCAAACTTTTATTACAAATGTAGCTACATTAAGAATAAATACTAGGAAAAGGTTACTACTAGGAGTTGCAAGTTTTCAATTTAACATTTCTTAAACTTTTGCTGTGTTAAAATTTTCAATTTATAATTTAAAAGCACGTACATAACTATATTACTCATATACTTAGTGATTAAATTAATTATTTACAACTTTAGTTTTACATTGATTTTCATTTCTAATTTGAATAGTTGTCATTTCTATACACTAATTTCGCAGGGCAAATAATTTATCAATTTATTAATTAAAATACATTGTCTATTAATGAATGTAAACATTCGTTGACTATTATATTATTATCAATATTTAACACGTGCAATATGTCAAATAAAATACAAAATTTATTTTTAATTATGTAATACACATACATGTGTAATTTAAATACATACAACATATATTATATTAATATTGACTCAATACGAACGAGCAAACATTATAAATAGATAAATAAACCTACATAAGTATATACATATGTACGAACATATGTAAATACACATGTATATTGTACATCTGTCTGCGGTTAATAATTACAATTGTAAAATAGATGTAATGCGCAGGTAACCATAGATTTATTTTAGAGTTGTGCAATTGAGTGTAATAGATATCGAGTAATCGAATATAGGTTATAAAGCAATACATACATTGTTAGAGAAATGCATGAAGGTAGGTTTAATACTAGATTTCAAATAGTTTTTTTCAAATAAGGAAGACAAGTTTCAATGGGGAAAACTGAAAAGTAAAAGGTAATCAAAATTCTGCGAATTCGTCAGCCACAAAACTGCTTTACAAATAGAGACCTCAATATGTCAGCAGTCATTAACAGTTGGAAATTGAAAGTCTGTTTTGTCACGATCTATTTTATGGGTGTATAACTTAAAAATGTGGGATTCACAACAGATGGCGTAGCGTTTGAACACGGGTTTTGTCTTAAATATTTTTTTTAAAACAAACACAAACTGCGAATCGTTATGATTGTCTTTGATTTTTTTTGTAACCAACACTCAGGGTATACCCCTATATATGCAGTGCATTGTGTTGATGTTAGGAAATTAAGTTATGGGAAGGAGGAAAGAGGGAGTATTGTTTGTTGACGTTTGAATTGAATATTATATTCCGCCGAGAATACGTTGGCAGGTAGTAAATTCCACATACGTATGGTTCGACCAAAAAAAGAATTTTCCCTATAATGTGTGGTGCGCTTGGTGCTCAAGTGTATAGCAAATTGGTGAGATTTGCGTGACAGTCGTGTGCTCCGAATGAAAGTGCGCGTATTAGGTATGATATTACTTATATCTGCTGAACAACACCCGTGATAATATCTGTAAAATAAGGACAAGCTGCCCACATTCCGACGATGTTCTAAAGTATCGATAAACCGCGTAACAGTTTCATCACCTATAAGATCAACCGCCCTTCTTTGAACCCGGTCCAGCTGCTCTAGACTTGACCTTGCAGCTCCGGCCCATAAGTGGGAATTATATTCCATCTTCGAACGAATGAAGCTAGTGTATATGCGATGAAGGTCGGAAGAGGAGAAATATGTCCGACAGCTTCTCAAGAAGCCCAAGCACCTAAAAGTTTCCTTCGCAACATCGAATATATGACGGTTTCAACGGACGTCACACTGTATTCTCGTGCCTAGAATCATAAGGTTATCTGAAACTCCAACAGTTGCGTTTTGAGTGCGTTGCAATTAACCCGGTTCAATTCACCCCATCTGGAGATTGTTATAAGGTCACGATTTATCGAGTCATCCACATTCATTCTTGAGAGTTTAATCTCAGAAAGAGTTGGTCTACGGTCAAATGAATTTGAGTGACAGATATTACTGTCATCCGCGAAAGAATATATTGGATTTGAAGTGATTGTTAGTAAATCATTCATGAAAATTAAAAAAGGGAAGGAGAAAGAATAGAGACTGGGAGACTCCAGAGCTCAATATGAAGTTATCGGAGCAAACCCAATCTAATACTAGTACGTCCACGAAGGAAACTAGAAATAAAACGAGAAAATTCAACCCCGACTCCGAACGAGATCAATTTCGAAACTAGTCCATCATCCCACACCCGGGCAAATGCTTTCGAAATATCGAGTGCGACTACTACTCCATCACTGTTCTAAAAGAAACGCCATTAGGTCCCCAGTTGAACGACTACTACGGAAGCCATATTGTCTGTCATTTAGAAGTCTATTCGATTCTAAATACTTGACAAGGTGATAGTTTAACATGCTGTCCATAACCTTCGAGAGCGTCGAACAAATTGCGATTGGGCGATAATTGTCTAGATTGGTGGGGTCGCCTTTTTTGGGATTGGCTGGACGTTGGCAACCTTCCAACAGTTGGGGAAAATCCCAGATTGATATGAAAGGTAGAAAAGGTTTCTAAGTGGGTGGGCCAGAGATGATGAACATTTTTTTAAAACAAGTGCCGGAATACAATCTGGACCAGGGGATTTGTTCACGTTGAGTCCGGATAGAACTTTCATAACTGCCCGAGTTCTGAAGTATATTTTAGGCATAATACAAGATACAGTGGGTATCACAGGCACCGATTGATTGCAGTCGGGAAGAAATGAATTTGTTGAAAAGATTTTTGCCAAAAGGTTTGCTTTTTTCTTAGCTACGTTTATAATACAATCACCCGAGAGAAGGGGAGGAATTGAAGCACCAGTGTTGTTCCGAATCCTCTTGACAAAGGACCAGAAACTTTTGCTGTTTTTTGGGGCATCAACTATTCTAACTCGTATGCGATGTTCGTACCTAAGCCTTTCGCGATCGAGTATGTTCGTACAGTCATTACGGGGTTTTTGTTTCTGCACCAATTTCGAAATGCCATATTTTTAGCTCTAACTGCCTCACGACAAGTTCTATTGAACCAACATTTGTCCGACGATTTGCTGGAAATTTTCCTTCTTGGTATGAAGAATTTCATCCCCAACAGAATCGTGTTAACTACCATTTCGGCAGCTGCGTCAATGTTATCTTCGAGGAAGCATAGTTTCCAATTAAAGTTATCAAAGAAATTTTTGAGTACATTCCAGTGTGAAATATTGAAGGAAATATTCCCAAAAGACTGAAAAAAAATTTGTATGTAAAACTAACCCTTTGATGTACAAGGGGTCAAAATAGGGCATAGTTTTTAAAAAGCTTATAAAATACTTTCTGTTTAAACTGTTTGGAAAATGACTTCAGAACATTTTTTAAAGATTTTTAAAAATAAAAAATTTGATATTAATTAATTTATTCACATGAGTTCAAAATTGCTTAAATTAGTTTCGAGAAATTATGAGCGTAAAGGCAAAACAAACTTCCATGCTTGTTTGACTTTAATTTCCTATTTAAATACTTTTTTAAAAGTTTCATCACAAACTTCTAAACCACAATTCTTGCGCAACAAATTCAACATCACTACATTAATAGCAGCCACAAACAATAACAACAAAAAACTATCATTTAAAATGCTTGACATATAAATGATATTTATAATTTTATTTTCTGCGGTCAAACATAATTTTTAATAATTTTACACAAAAAAAAACAAGAAAAACGATTCATATATATCCATATGTTTATTCACTCGATTTAATTTAATAAATGTTCTTTTTCTCATATGTGTAATCTTTTTATAGTTAATTAATATTAAATTAATTTAATAGAAATACACAAACATTAAATATAATTAAATATGTACAGTAAGTTATTAGAGACAGTTTAATTTTGCAAGGTAGATTAACATATTAAAATGAAATGTATGTGTCAAATTTAAACCAATAAAAAAAAAGTAATAATAAAACTAAAACATCACACCCACATTTAACAATTTTTCCCTTTCATTTCTTAATAAAGTTTTATATTACATTGATTATGGTGTGTCCTTACATACATTTAAAACTTTTCCAACTCTTGTAAATCTGTCACTTATCAATTATTTTGTAATATCAATTTAAATGTAATATTGTTACAAAAACTAAAATGAAAAGAAAAAATGTGTCTGAATTATTTAAAATATTTATCCCTATATGCTTTTTGACAATATCTGCTTATTTTACTTTAGTATTACTTGTATTTTACTTTTGAACTGTCAAAATCACTATGAAACTTTTTTTCTCTTCTCTTTTTGCTATTGCATATTCTATGGAAAACTTTACTCAACATTATATTCCATACTTGTTTTTTTTTTAAGAAATCATTTAGAAATATTCTGTTATTTGTATGGAGACGTTCAAAAGAAGAACATGCATATACATGTTAGCAACGGATAAAGTAAGTGTATTCATTTCTGGGATAAATGTGATAAAATCTCAGCTAGAATTTTGACTTATTTTAAACATGTTTTCCAGTCACTTGACTGTTGCTTGAGTGGTAGGAACCAGTTCTAGTTTAATGACTTTCTATAAAGGAGATCTGTCACTTTAACTATTCCGGTTTAGTGGTCACTTTTCTAACCACCTTTTCTAGAGTCTTTAAAACATATCTTAGTGACATCTATTGGCATTTTGCTAAACAATAAAATTTTGTACGTCATCATTTAAGTTTTTTTGCAAAACTTTGCCGTCAGGTTGCTCTGGTTAGATTAGTATATCAATTTTAGAATATTGTAAACCGCAGTTTTTCTAAGGCGGTTTCCCGCATTCAATAAAAAAAGCTCTGAGCGTTTATTGTTTATCAAATTCAGTGCTACTTTGTTATTTAGTGCTTTTTTTTTGGTTGTCTTGTGCTAACAAAGTAATATTTTATAATACTTATACTCTTTGATAAATAACATAAGTAATAGAGTGGTTAGACTACTAACCACTGTGCCCAAAATAGGTTTTATTTAATGTGTTTCTTATGCTATTACTTCTGTTAGTGACTTATTTACCAAAATTTCTGTGGTAGAAACAAAATGGGAAAAATTTTTCGATTGGAATATCCGGTTGATTACACAGGAGGTGGAAGTATGCTAAATGATATAATGGAATTGGAGAATGTCGCACCTACACAGCTATTTCGTTTGTTTTGTTTAGAAAATTTACTCAAAATTATAACTTTTAAACAAATTTATACGCTACGAAATTTCTCCACGTCATGCAACGACTATGTTTTGAGCTCAAGCATACCATCATTTTTCTAGTATGTATAAGAAATCTCAGCTAGAGACCGAACTTTCTCTAGATCTGGTATTATGTTCTTTTTAATAATACTTGTCACTAATACGATTAAGGGCCATTACTACAACTGGCCTTTATGTTCGTAATAGTAAAAGGTAACTTTAAGTAATAGAAAAAGGCAGCTTTAAAGTTAACTTTTACTATTACGAACATAAAGGCAAGTTGTAATAATGACCCTAAATGTAGGACATTTGCTCAAGCATATAATCATTTTCCTCGTATGATATAATTTCATGAAACCTTTAATTTCAAAATTTCCTCTTCTTCTTTCGCTGGCGCTACTTCAAAGGACGCTAGTTGTATTGTGCATTGAGAACTTTCTTAAACTCCGGAAATTGAACACTAAAGTGTAAACAACAAAGTTTTTTTTTGCTTCGAAAATTTCGAATTTGTTATATGCGGGAAGTTTTGCTTTTCTTTTTTAATTTGAAAAAAAAGACCGCCTGCTCAC
Organism: Calliphora vomitoria; assembly: GCA_942486065.2. Lineage (NCBI taxonomy): Eukaryota > Metazoa > Arthropoda > Insecta > Diptera > Calliphoridae > Calliphora > Calliphora vomitoria. The sequence continues at coordinate 105,505,046 of OW818030.2, read as the reverse complement.
CAAAGCTTATGGTGAGTGCGATCCATCGCTTTCAACGTGAGAGAGATGGTTTACGCGGTTCAGAAGTGGTGATTTTAACATGGAAGACAAAGATCACCCAGGCCAGCAAAACATTTTAGAGACCAAGAATTGGACCCATTACTCCATGAAAACAATAGCTTGGAAAATCATTGCGAACTACTCAAGCAGCAATTTCAAAACGTTTGCGAGCAGCAGGATTCATCCAAAAGCAGAGAAATTGGGTACCATACAAATTGAAGCCGAGAAACATTGAAAGAGGATCTTGAATGTCCGAAATTGTGCTAGAACGCTACATAAGGAAATGATTTTTGTACCGAATCATCAGTTGTGATGAAAAATGTATCCATTACGATAACCCGAAGCATAAGATATCGTATGTGAAGCCTGCCAACGAGCCGAAACGAAACCAAAACCAAATATCCATGGCGCTAAGGTAAATCTATGTATTTGGTGGGCGAAAAAGGCTCATGCTTATTATGAGCTGCTGAAATCTGGTCAGTCCATCACAGGGAACCTGTAGCGAACGCAAATGATTCGTTTGAACTCGACCACATGTTGCAAAGCTGTTAAAAAGTATTTAGAATGAGGTGGTTGGAAAGCTTTTCCACACACGTCCTACTAAGGAATGAGATTGAAAAATTCTTACCTTCAATTTCTATGCTCTGTTTTTGGCCTCTAAATTTTTAGCAGAATTCCTGTCAGGAACTTTTTGAGCCTTGTATGTTTTTAAACCTGAATTGGCTTTAAATGTTCGTAACAAATAGTCCGAGCACTGAGCTAACCGGGCTGCTTTCCTACCGGATGTGTTGGGAGCTCTTTTGAAAATGCTTTCTATTTTTTGGCTTTAGAAACATCATGTGAACCATTCCTTCTACCTGAACCAGGTTTTCTATCAACGAACAAGTTCTCCCGGTACTGTTTAATAACATTGGAAACAGTTTTACGGCAGACCTTTGAAGTTGGCCAACTTTTTGTAGGACCAAGTGGGTTTTGTTGAAAATATTTAATAATTTTAGTACGCACTTTTTCTGGTCACTCATTTTAGTCAGATTAACAACAAATTAACATAATTGACATTAAACATAATAACTGACATGTTACACAAAGGTAACTTGATCAAAAAAAAAATCAAATAATACTTGGTTTAAAAGTTTTAATGAAAAACGTGTGTGAAGAATTTTACGATCCCACTCATTACTATTTGTTTCGATCGATGAAGATCGCCCTCTGGGATACACTTCACTTAGGAACAGAGTTTGGCTTGATTCTTTGTTGACCTGAGAGGATGAGCAGTTCTTTTGGCTCGAAATCCATATGTTGCCAGAAAGATAGGAAAATGTCATCGCTTATAATGGCCAATACTTTTAATGAATTTATATTGTTGCAAAATAAAAATACGGCATTTTTATATTCAATAAAATCTCTATTTTACAACAGAGAAATAAACATTTTATTACAACACAATCACTGTACTTTTTATGCCGACCACTGTTCTACACATTATCAAGTCCAAGTAGTAAGTATGTATATTCATAACTGCTCCGTCTGCTACCTAGGACAATATTAATATTAGTTGTCCAATGGTAAACTGAAGATCTCTGGAACAACAGCTTACTACTTATGATCTATTATTCCACCTAGTGATATCCTAAATTAGTATATGCAAGCTGCAACAATTTTAATCTGGAATATGCTGCATGAGTCTGTCAGTCTTGATATACATACGTCTAAAGCTGGGGTTGGTAAATTATCGAGTTGCAATTGCCAGTGAATCCCCTTAAAACATATTTACCATGGTGGTATGGTTTTTTGTAACAAATTCAAGCATATTCCTTTATTTTTCTAACTTTTTTTCCTCTTTCTTTTCTATTTTAACTAGTTACTATATATGTATGTATATATTTCTTTTATACCAGTATATATCCATGTATCCATGATTGTATGTACGATTATATGCATATATTTTCGTCAATATTTGTATGTGGGTGTATACTAAGTTTGCAATTTCCAACTACACTACTCTTAGCACTATTATTGCAGCTACTACTAAGTATGCATTATTCAGTGCATTAGCACGTACTAACATTTGATGACCTGCAAAGAGTTGAGTGGCCAATGTGTCAGCCTGTTTTCTATGTAGAACGTTCATATACATACACATTTTTTTTCCTTTAGCACATACTTATGTACTTGTTTGTAAGTTTGTTTGTCTGTCTGTGTAATGTATTTGAATTTTAAAATATTTGTTTTTTTTCTTTCCCCCCTATTTAAGTACATTGTATTTGACATTTGGGATTTTTTTTTTTAGATTTTCTTTTTTTTTGAAACTTCTTTTCTCAAATGTGTATTACAACAAGTATGATTTTGAGAATTTTGTTTGCAGCTCAATTGAAATTTTGTGTTTATTGTATATTTCATGGAGAGGCAATAAATTTCTATGCAGTTATTAAAATTGGTAGAGAATTAGGAAGAGTTTTTTGTTATTATACAGTATTTTTAGAAACGAGAATTGATCATACAGTTAGTCCAGTGAGTAAAATCTGATTGTTGGAAAAAGAAAGATATACAATTTTTCTCACTTTAAAAACTTTCTAACATTTTTCTCTAAATGTAAATATAAACTAAACTTTAATCAGTATTTTTTAAATTCAATTGGAACTATTGCTAAAACTAAACATTTTATAATATTCTTATAACAAATATGCTTTAGAAAAAAAGAGGAAACGAAAAACAAAATTCAATTGAATTCATAAAATGACAAGAACAACACTGCATTACAATACAATTCCAATTCCATTATATTTATTTTGATTCATTATTTTTCTACAGATTTTATTCCTACATACAAATATAGCTCTACAAGTACAAGCTAGTGAGTACTTCTTTATTCTTCTTTGCCAACATTTATTTCTTGCTTCCTGTGAAGCTCATAATTCAACAATGAAACAATAGAAAAAACATCAATTATATTATTTTGAAATATATTTTTTCGTTACACTCTCTTACCGTCAGTCAACACACACTTACTAAGTATGTATGTACGTACGACGTTTGGAAAATGTTGTTTAAATATTAAATAAATCGATTCTTGTTGCCATTCCTAGTTGTAGATTCGTACATGACTGCCTTGCTAAATGCAAAGAATCATTAATTAATGTCAAATGAATTTGAAATTCGTTGTCAATGTGAAATGAACATCTGAAATACTACTTAATGCAAATTGTTTGACTTTCAGTTGATTGGAAGGTATAAGGGTTTTTGGGTTTTAATTTTTTTGCTACTTTTTGTTCGGTTTTAATGCAAAGATGATGGTTGTAAATACGAGTAATTATTGGTGGATGATGTTAAATTTTTAACACCATATGTCAATATATTTTTTTCTTTTTCGTTGTTTAGTTAAATATCATTTTATTTGTTTTTAACCGAAAACATTTTTATATAACTAATATTTTTGTTTGTAAAAATGTATGTAATTTTCTTTTTTTTTTTTTGTGAAAATTCATTAAATATGATTTTTTAATCCATTATAGCGATTGAAAAATCTGGATAATGTAATGAATTACTGACTATATAAATGAAATTTATATATGTATAGCCAGCATATGTATATATTTATGCATGTAGGAAATATTATGCCATTATAAAATTAATGACTTTAGATAAACACTAACGAATATATTGAAATACTTATACTGTCATGAAAAATAAACAAATAAGAAATGTTTAGTGGTTACATCCCGACTTGATCATACACTATCCCAGTCTGTAGTCGCAAATACTAACAACATTTAGCATTTCTAGCATAAACATTTCACTGTTGATTTGAAGCATCGGCTTTGATTTAATTAATGGCCAATCAACATTTTTGCGTCTATATAAAAAACTTAGTTTCCGAGATAATTCCAAAAATATTTCAAGAATTCATTGATCATATTCTAGCAAAGTATTGAGCGATTTTTGGTGGATCTTCAACAAAATCTTTCCAAAGTACGATACATTAGTAGAGGATTAGGTGAAAAAGGTTACACTATATATGATAGATTTCTCCCACCGAACCTTTCTATCTCCAAAAGTGTGTCGAAATATGAGGATTGCAGTCATGCAACTCAATAGATCTTAGAGGTAGACACAACATTTATGTTCGCCCACACAATCTACTGATAGTTGACATACATTGATACACTAAACTATCAGCAAGAACTTCAATGCTAATTATTTATCCTTATACAGGGTTTTCCAACAACAGGTGTTATTTTGGTATTCAAAGAAAAATTGAATTTTTTGAGATAAATGATCGGATGTTTATTTCATAATAAAGAGGATGGTATGCCGTTAATAATGATAAACATCATCGGCCAAATGGCCACCACGACCATGCTTACAGAACCATATCCTTTTCATAAAATTGTCCATAACCAAATCACAAAGTGGCTGCCCTACGACCTCGATAGCCTCACGAATTCTATCTTTGAGGTCTTGAATCGACGCTGGGTTGTTGGCGTAGACCTTACCTTTCACGTGGCCCCAAAGAAAGAAGTCGCAAGGTGTTACATCACAAGATATCGGTGGCCAATTGTGATCACCTTTTCGAGAGATAACACGGTCCGGAAACTTTTTCCGTCAAAGAGCAATTGTTTCGTTGCTTTTGTGGCACGTAGCGCCATTCTGTTGAGAGTAAAAGTTGTCTAGATCAATATCATCCAAAATACGGTGTAATGAGGTTTGTGGAATGCCCAATTCAAAAGAACGACGAGTAATGGACAAACCTGGGTTTTTATCAACACTTTGGGCTACAGCAGCAATATTCTCAGTTGTTCTTGAGCGATATGCACGGGTTATATTCTTCACATCACTAAATTGTCCCAAAAGCTCGAATTTTTCCACCAATTTCTGTATTGCGGTGCGACAAGGTGCTTCACGACGACCCAAAAATGCTTTAGGTTTGCGAACTGTGAATGCAAGATTCTCACCATTTTTGTAGTGAATTTTAATCATTTCAGTGCGAGGTTGAAGCGTGTATCGTTCCATTTTTAGTAATGGCGTAGTTTCTACTTGTCAAATGTCAAAGAATAAAAGCTTCAAAAATGACAGCTACCGAAATACCGGGTGATTCAAAATCCACTTCTTCTGTTAAAACCCACCATTACTAAGTTTTCTTTGGCAACCTGCCTAAATAACTTAGAGCTGATTAGTTATCTTTGTATATTTGGCATTGGGACAATGCAAATCTTTACCAAAGATAATATAAGATTTCAGAGAGTGCTGTGATGAAATCTTTCCAACCATTTCACGATTGTTACATAGAAAAAGCATATTCATAGTGGCACACAGAATTTTTCTTTTCTAAGGGCGTGTGTGAAATGATAGCAAAGTACTATGGTAAAAAAATATTTATCTGTGGGGAAAAATGTTCATGTTTTTACTGTGTGAAATGATAACTTTTTTGAAAGTATAAATTTTTGACGTTTGTGAAAAATTATTACAATGAATTTAACATTATATGAAATATTAATAGTTAATGCACCTACTTCTAGCCTTCATTGCTGTTTACGTTCTTCCCAGTAAACCAAATATCTCTTTCAATACGTTTATCCACCAGTATATGACGCTATAAATTGCTCCCAACCAATATAATTAATACATGTAACATAACATGTAACAAACATAAGGCTTTCTATTTTTCTTTATTTAAAAATTATTTATGTTTTTATTTTAATTTTTCAATTTTAACTTATATTTGCTACTTGTCAGAAATGCTAAATCAAATGTCAAAAATTCTACTAGCCCCGAGGGCTAGTGAAATTTTATTCACCTCAGAAGTGTCAAAATTTTACTTAGTACAATACTTTGCTACCGTTTCACACACAAAATCTAACAACAAAAAATCCAAAAAAAAAAACTTTTAAAAATTCAACATTTTATCATTAAAATTCTACAGAACTTCAAAATTTGTTCAGGGTGTCAAAATTTCATTTAAATCGAAACAAAATTAAACAAGTTATTAAAGAAATAAGAGCGAAAAGTCACCCGCGTTGGTAAGCAAAGGTTAATAAAGAAGAATATCGGCTCAAGCAAAAACTTTTGCTATTCCTTCTAAAATTTTGTAGCCACAACTGTAAAATTCGGTCACCAAGGCAGAATCATTCGATTGGCAACAAATTCGGTTGCCACTACGCATCTTTTTTCTCTGTGTAGATATAATCTTTAATATTTATGCTTGATTACATGATCGTCGAACATTATCGTCATAACATTAAGTCAAATATTTTGAAATCGGATCAGTATTTGCCGATCCCATGATGATCACTACATTCACCAGAAGCTTTCAAAGACATGTTTTTGCGTTGACAGCTAGTATTAAGAGTTCCCATATCCACAAGTAAGTGCACTTGACCCATTGCAGAGAAGATTTCAGAGTTCCCATTTGTTTATGAATTTTAGACATTATATTCTTAATTGTACCTAGGCATAGACATAAGAACATGATTATCTTAGATCGTCTTAAGTCTAATTTGTTAACAAAAAGTTTGAACTTGGTTCTACATTTGCTGATTCTACGACACTAAGCCAGGCGCAAGATGATTAGCACATTTATCAGGCTCTTTCGATGACATGCTTTTGGATTGGCAGATAGTAATAGAAGAGCATATGTCTCAAATATGTCCTTATTATATTATATAGAAGATTTCTAAGTTTGCTTAGATCCAAATTGCAAAACCACCATTTTATGAAATAATCTTTGTTAATAGTTCTTGGCTTTAGATAATTGAATGTATGTGAGATAAAATCCACTCTAACAGACTAACTGGTTACCAAATCTTTTAAACTCGAATCTGTTTTCACCGGTTCTAAGATACCTGCTGTCTCATAATCAACTGTCAGTATCAATTCAGTACTTTTTCCATGTTTATCATTCCAAATTGATTCCAATGTTCCATTTCAACCCCAAGAATGTAAGGAATTTGGATGTTCGCCATGTCATAGCATATGATAGCGGATTTTAAAAAAGAAACAGACTATTACTTGGAGTGTAATTCATTAGATCCATTGTGAATACTTCAAATACACAGTTTACTCAACCAACGATCTATTTGAAAAGTTTTGCGAATTTCGTATAGTTTACTTCAAGTCCTCTATATTTTGAAAGAAGAAAGATCTGAGTTCGTTATATAACATTGGAAGTGAAGACAAATTCCCTCATCCTCAACACATATACTGCAGTTGTGATCCTCGCACAGTTGAATCTTCATTTTGAAATAAATATGATCATTATTCCGTATATTAATAGCTGTACACGTTTGTTACTCGAAGATTCTCACATGGATGTAGACCGTATGCATCTCGAAGAATTATTCAACCATATGTCTTCATGGGGTCTAAAATAATATTTTATTGTCTTGCATAAAAAGTGAGGGCCATGATATATAATCTAAGAATCAACGATTATATCAAAATCCGCTCCAGCTTGTGCGAATTCATTAAATGTTTTATTATTATCAATTCTATTGTGATTAATATGAGATGTTCATTGATAATTTGTACCTAACAACAGGTTTTGGATTCGATAGACTAGGTGATAGTGTGCTGGACTATTAGCCTGAGAATTCGAAGTTTGCAATTGTTTAAAAAAATCTCACCAACTTCGACCTAAATTTTAATTTCTAAACCCATTGCTTTCAACGTGATGTGGTCATGATATATTTACTAATATGTTCAGGTGTCACCAAGGCTGCTTACTAATAAAATCGGTTGTAATCCTATATAAATATATCCTTAATATTTTCTTTCTTAAAAACCAACCCCATAACACTTTTTGTAAAAGTGTAGTGAACACATTTAAAAAATATCACATCATCATGTTCAGAACAATATGCAAAAAGTTAATACATTCCATTAACTCCAGCCAACGCCAAACCATTACACAAAGAAGCTGCAGAAAAATCAGCAGCCAAAAAATTGTCAACATCTGTTTTAACACAGATTTTTCTACATACCTTACCTCTGCTCTCCGTTCTCGCTCTCACTTTCATCTGTGTGGCAATCTTGCCCTGATAGCAAAATAAAACATGATTCTTTAATGAATGTAACCCTTCGTATTGTAAATATGTTTGTTACAATTTCTAGGTACTCGAAATCATGCTGGGTATAATTAATTATCACATGAACATGTAATTATGAAAATTGCTTAAATTTTTCATCCAAACTCAAAACGTTGTTGGCATATTAAATGATTTTCTCTCTTGTTCGCTTAGTTGTTGTTCTTTGTGCACTTACCACTTACACCTTCGAACTCAATATTCACTTGGCATATTAATGGTCTTATTTATATATTTGTTCCTTGTTCTTGTACTTTACTAACTGCTGTAATGTAACAAGAGATTTAGAAAATCTCAAAAAATTAATAATAAATAGGCAAACAATTACAAAATAATTTGTTGGTTTTCTCTGGAAATTTCAATTCCCTATTTTCAACACTTTATCAAAAATTCAACAAAAAGAAAAAAAATTCTAATACTGTAGTTTTATTGGGGACATTTGCCAACATCGACATGGACAAGTACATATTTCAACTAATTACATTTTAATGGTTTTCTTATGCTTCTTAAATATTTTATGGGGCCTCTGAGATTAAAAGATTGCCAAAGATTTTTGTTGCTGTTGTTTTTAGTAAGCAAAATCAAATAATTGAATAGAAATAACCTGTAGTTGTTTTACTTTTTTTTTCCAATATATTCTCTAGTACTGCACAATACAAACAAGCAATTGGGCTGTGCCGAATCTTATATACCCACCACCAATATAATACGACCCCTATCAATTTGGTTAGTTTTAAATTTTCTATAACTGTAAAATAACTGTATTAAATTTCAAATTGCTAGATGTGTATCTTCCATATATGGGACCTAAATATGAGCTATGTATAATTATGGATCCATATTCACATGTGTATTTAAGTGTTTTTCGGAAATGCTCCATATATGGGAGCTATGAGCAATTATGGACCGATCTTTTTTTATACACAGAGAAAACAGATTCGTGATAGCAACCAAAGTTTTAGCCAATCGGTTGCACACATGAAATTTTTCGGTTCTATCAACAGAAAGACAGTTGACAAAGAAGAATTTCGGTTAAAGCAACCAAACTTTTATTACCCCTTTTACCCACAACTCTAAAATTCGTTCACTAAGGTAGAATCATTCGATTGACAACAAATTCGATTGCTATCACGAATCTGTTTCCTCCTTGTATATACAAGAATTATTTTTGTCCAATTTCAACCTGATATCGATATTTCTAAGAGATTTACGCGTCTTTAAGTGATTTTAACCAGTGGGCTATATATGGGGGCTATGGTCAAATGTGGACCGATTCAAACAAAATTTCGTTTTGCGATTTGCTTTTACATGGAACTTATGGATGCTGTTATTCTATAGGCTTTTATGTACCATAGAGCTATATTCCGGTACTAAATTTATATAGGGCTGGAAGAAATCGTGAACCGATTTCTACACAACTTTTTATCAAAAGAAAAATGTCTGCAAAATTTTATGATATTATTTGCTTTATACTAAAATAGAAGTTGTCTCACATTTTGGCCCACATCTCTGGTTTTACTTAAGCGCTTTTGCTCTTTTTCAATTTCGATATGTAACAAACAGATCGACAAACTCAATATACCCCCAACAAAACTACAGAAATAAATATTTGGGTCCACTCCTCTGGTTTTCTTTGAGCACTTTTGCCAATTATCATTTTCAAAATGTTACAAATAGAACGACAAACTCAATACACCCCTTATCTTTTTGGTGATGGGTATAAAAAATCTCTCTGGTTTCTCTACTCCAATTTTATCTTAATATTTGATTACAACAAAACTAAAGAAATAAACTACAAGAAGAAAAAAAATGAAAAGATACAAAAATCTTGTTGATTGTAAACACAAAATAGAAAAATATCAAATTGACAAAATTTGCACGTTTCTACTGTAGATATACGAACACCTTGTTTATTTATACATACATATGTACGAATATATATTTGTACGTATAACTGTTGGTACTGTAGGTGTCCTTGTTTCAATATTCAGTAATTTTTTTGTATACAAAAAGCATTGGCAAAAATACATTTATTGACTTTATCTTACATCAATGAATAATATTTGAATTTATTTTGATAAAATATTTTCTATTATTTTTTCATTGGTTGTCGTTTTTAAAGAATTACTCTTAAATATATAAACAAAAAAATTATTAAAAAAGCTTTAAAATGCTTTTGTTTACATATAACTATGTATAACATTTTTATACCCACCATCAAAAAGATGGGGGTATATTGATTATATCATTACGATTGTAACACTTCAAAATATTTGTCGCACACCCACATTAGTATATATATTTTGGGTCTTCAAAAGATTCTAAGACAATCTAGCTTTGTCCGTCCGTCTTTCTGTCTGTTGAAAGGAGCTAGCTGGCTGACACTTTGTCGACAGGGTTTGTTTGGTATTGTAAATGGTCATTATCGGTCCATGATTTCGAGTAGCCGCCATACAAATGTCCCCCAGACTACTGTTTTAGCAGTCATAAATATGTTGATTTTGCGGCAATCCTGATAAAATTTTGCACAAATTAGTCCTAAGTACTCTGGAATTATATTGAAAGGTATTCCGAAAATCGGACAACGTTTTTGCGCTAGTTCCCATACAAGGTCCCCCTCGAACATTCATAATTGCCTTATAATAGTAAATATCGTGATGAAATTGGACAGAACCAAGTTTTATAGAACCAAGTTTTTCGAGATGATTTGAATAGGAGAAAACACTAAAATGTTGCTATGTGAAAGTATTTAGAGCTTATTATAACATTTGGAGGGCAAAATAATAGCTTAAACTGACTATATTTATTTTTTTAAATTTAATTGGTATGTTTTAGGCTAAAATTGTGGCGAAAACTAAGCTCCCAATTAGCATGTAGTATGAATTGATTTTGTCTCTGATTGTTTCCTTGCTACTATCAAATTGTTTATTGAAACCGAATATATTTTTTCCATTTATTTTTTTAGTTTTCTATACATATATTTACAGAATATATATTGTTTTACTATAAGAGAAAAATCTGTCACGTAGGGTATGTCACGTACGATATTAAATTTTATTCATTATAAAATCATCCAAAGATTGTTTTTATTTAAATATGACGGATTCTAAAGGAACGATATTTGGTTTAGTGTAAGAAATTAAAAGAAAACCTAACGCCTCTCACGATTCGCAAATTATCGCATATTTCTACATGTTCCTCAAAATTACTTCCGTTTTATGTCACCCTTATTTCGCTCGATATTTTGGACAATAATGTTTCGAAAGGACTTTTTTTAAAATATAGTACACTCTGAATGGAACATAAAGACCAAATTATGTTTCATATACTCTTATTTTTGAAAAATCTATTCCACTCTATAGGCGTACAAATGTCACGTACGATGATATGGAATTGCCCATATATCAGAAAAATATTTTATTGTCACATATTGATGGTGGGTATACAAGATGCGGTACAGCCGAATATAACACTCTTACTTATTGATTAAACATGCTCACCACTTAGGTTTATTTCACTATAACCTTTGATCTCCAAATTCTGAAAGAAAAATGAGCCAAAACATATAATCCGATGGCCTGATGATGCAAACCGCGAGCAGTCGAATCCTAATTAGCAAATATATTTTTTCATTATTCCTTGTAGTAATGACTGCCTACATCCGTAATTCAGAAAATATTAAATCACTAAACAAAATTGTTCACATACAATCACAATCTTCTGTTTAAAGCAGCGAAAGGCATTGAGCTCTCAAATGAACTCTCTTGTTTTTGTTTTCACATGTACGCAAGCACATACATTGTATAAAAACAATCAAAACCAGTCAGTCTCGCATGAGCATTGATAGAAGCAGGTTGTTTTACGCTTTTCGCTTTTTATGCTTGTTTATTTCAGTTATTGTTTTTGTTTTTTTCTCAACTTTTTACTCAACTCATACAACTACAATATTTAAAAACTGTAGTGGTGTGAGTTTGCCTTTCGCTGGTTTAAAGTATAGCCGAATATAGATATTTTACTTATTATACCCTTCACCATGAGTGGCAAGGGTATGCTTGTCATTCAATTTGTAATTTCTACATTTTTCATTTGCGATCCCACAAAGTATATATATTCTGGATAGTTATAGATAGCGAAGTCGATATAGCCATGTCCTTCTGTATCAAATTTCCGTAGCCCCCTAATAACTTGCCCGGTTGCCAATTAAAATAGATACAATCAGCCCACAAATGGCTGAGATATAAAGAAAAACCAGGACAACCTCGATTTTTTACCTATTTTTGATCTAACTCATTAACATAGACAATATGGATATCCAATAATAGATATTTCAAAGACCTTTGTAACAGCGTGTATAAGGCCAAAGTAAGTCGGACCTATAATTGGTCGAAATCGGGAAACATATTTTTTACATCGAATATTTTTTAACCAAAAAATTTTTTCACAAATAAATTTAAACATTTTTTATTTTTCAAAAATTCATTTGTATAATTTGGTGAAGTTTATATAAGATTCGGCACAGCTGAATATAGCTCTGTTACTTATTTTTTTAATATATTCATACATTAACATTCCCAATGCCTGATACTAGAACAGAGTCAACCAAAGATAGAAACGCTATAAATTAGAATCTCTTCCTTTTAAGTCAGAATTTATTAATGTAGTTTTTCATAAAGCGACACGAACTTGCTTTATTGAACTCTTAGTTGAGTCTGTATGAAATCCGATTAATGTTCATGACCGAGCCTTTGTTTGGTTCTCATTGAACTAAATACATGAATTTTGGACAGCAGATCGACTGAAAAAGGAATTTTTCAAAGGAACCTTATATATTTTCAAATAATACAAATACTAGAAATATAAAATTAAACATATGCATAAACAGTTTATAAATTTATTAAAGGTTTATATATAGTATTTTTTTGAAATTCTAACTTTTTAGGGAAGAAAAATTTTGAAAACTTGGTACTTTTTTTTGATGGTACCTTGTGTATATTTTTTGATTACATTATAAACATATATATGAATACAATTTGAAACATATTTTTCACTTTTATAACAGTATGAATATGTATTTGGTACTTTTCGAAAACATTAGCTTTTATGGGCTAAAAATTGTATGCATTTCATTTGGGAATAAAGTACCAAAAAGGGTAAAACCGGGAATATTTTACACAAAATAGTAACCAATTTACACAAAATTTTAAACATTGGTTGCTCCAGTCTCTCAAACATGAACTAAAAGGGTGTTATTTGGAACTCGAGTATGAAATTGTAGTTATGTTCATATTCAGGAAAACAGTTTGGTACTTTTTTAGATATATATTTTTTCTTAAACTAATGAACTCAGATTTACATTGTTCGATTCATATCCTCCAAAAAGTGGAGTTTTTTTTTAAAATTCAAGCTTGATGGGTGATCAGGTGAAATTGGAACTTTTTTCTTATAATCCACAAGATGTGTTTTATGAAACTATTTATCTAATGATAGTAGAGCAAATTTTTAAAAAATTTGATTGTGTTATCCTCCATTCACACGAAAATTATTTTAACTCGATTGTGATAGTGATAGTGTCACGATTGTGATAGTGTCAAGTCTGAATTCTGGAATATAGTTTGGTACTTTTTTTTCTTCTATTGGTACCTTTTGAATTTCCCGTAATTATGAACCTATAACAATAAAATGAAGAACCCTTAACTAGAGGTTCATCATCAGTTTGATCGCTTTTGAATAGCTTGTAATTGTGAAGCTAGAAACATTAAGTGAATGAATGATAATTTAACACATAATTAAATAAAACCAAATAGCAGAAAATTTTGTGATATATTAGCTTTTTGCAGTTGTACTTGACTTTGATATAACTTTATATTTAAAATATTTTTGTTCAGTTCTGCAATTTTAAACCAACTTTTATTTTATTTTCTTTGCAGGTAATACTTAAATAATTTTTTGACAAGTTGTAAACAATTAAATGATGTAAGTAAATTTATTGAAAATATGTCTCCAATTCACAATCGGTGTCTTAGCGTTGTATGTCACAAATATTTTTCAAACTAAATTTTACGCTATGACACCGATTGTGAATTAGACAATGGTTTATTAAAAATCGCTTCCCTAAACAAAAATTCCATCAAAAGCCGTTTATATAATAAACCCATTAAACCAACATTCTTCCAAATTTGTTTATTTCATTTAATCCTTAATAATAAAGAAATTGCTCTGGCCTTTTTTCGTAATGACATCATAACATAATTATAATGATAATAACTTCATACAATTCCTTAAAATCCTTTTTAAACACCAATTCACTTATTTCTCTAACATTTATTTGAAAATCTACTTAAAACGACACTTTAATCCCAACTTTAATCTCCCTAAATTACCTTCAACAATTTTTTGTTGTTCCTTTTTTTTTGTCCTCTAAACAATGCCTGCCTGCCTGCCATACACTCACGGTATGACAACTTGAAAAATAAAATGTGAAAGAAAATAAAAAGCATGTACAATTGTATGAATTAGTAAGAATAAACACATTATATGCCAATAAATGTGCACTCAAGACCCATTGTTTACATCTGTGAATTGTCACATTTAACGAATAAAAAAAGGCACCCAAAAAAATTCAAACTGAAATACGGAACAAAAAAAAAGCAATCTCAAGCTGTGCACACAAGTGTTTTTAGATGGATGAATGTGGAACAGGAAGCAAACACAAGAGTGAGGGAAAAAATGATAAACATACAATAGAACAGAAGCCGTAAAAACCCCTAATTATTACCTAAAAAGTGGTGTCAAAGTCATGCCAGAATGCCAGTGGTGAGCCAGAATAAAACACATACTCTAGCAATTAGTTGCATACACACATACAAGCGTATTTACTTTTCTATATCCATGTGTATTTGAACAATTCTTTTAATATTTTTTTTTTTCTGAGCAAAGCTAAATAAATAATAAAAAAAAAGTGAAATAAGATAAATTCATTTGCGAATACAATGTGACATTAACGGCTATGCTTGCAAAGTTAGAGAGTTTATGCCGGAGATGGGGGAAATACAATTGTGACGTTTCTTATTATGATGACAAACAACATGGAATACTTTTAATTCCTTTCATTTGATTTATTTTTGTTCATCCTTTTCATTATTTTACACTTCATACACAAGTGAAAAGGCATGTAATTAAATACTCTTTTCTTTTATTCCAAAGAAAAACATTGAATTGACTTGTCAAATAATTTTTTTTCTATTTACTTTATTCTTTTTTAAAAAGAGGGAAACGGAAGTAACATTCAGTTAATTGAAAAAAATAAAGAAACTTCTTCACACAAAAAGATTTTACAGTATTCCGGTTATGAAATTTGTGGTAGCTAAAGATTTTATTAAAAAAATTGTTTGCTACATTTAAAAATTTTTCAATAGGAAAATTTTTTGAAAGTGTCAAAAATATTTATTACGTTCTGCTGTGTCGGATTCGAAAAAAGTACTAGAAATTAGCTACAGCTAAAAATTTAAACTTTTTTTTAAAGTTTAGACTTTTTTAAGGGGCGTAATAGACAAAACATGTCTAATTCACGGCCCAAGCATAATAATTTCAAAACTTAAACAGCTGTCATAAAAATAAAATGCATTTACCTTCAAATGTCAAAGAGATTTATCACTATTTAATAGCGTCCAGTAATATGATTTAATACAAACAATGTGTTTTCTTTTCTCAGCTACTTACACATAAAAACTACTGCAAACGTCATTAAAAATTTTCTGCTAAATTGTTGCAAAATTATCCACAATAATTACAAGATACAGATAAACGGATTTGATTACAGGAAACTAGAAATTTGACTATTATTCATGTGTGTCGGTCTGGGAAACCGATGCACAGCAAAGATTATAATTTTGACTGATCTCTTTACAGAGATAAAATCCATAACACAACAGCAGCAACCCTCTCGTGGAATGGGCAGTGAAGTGTAAATGCATGTTAGATTTGATTTATACTCAAAATTGGGGTGTTACAAAAGGTTATCCACCCAGAATTTCATTTGAAATGAAAATGTTCCCTGAAAATTGAACACTTGCATATGTTTTCTTACTAACACGCACTCATAGTTTTGATTTTGATAATAATCTTAATTTTTGTTGAGTTTCGAGTTTTGTTTTCTATGTGTAATTTTTTTTTTTTTTTTTGTTTGCCAACATCAAACGGAACATGATGTAATAACTCAATTACGCACATATTTGAATTCATTAAAATGTTGTAGAGTGGCTGTATACTGCAGGATGTTTGAATAAGGGAAGAATTTTTGTACCCTTCACCGTGAGTGGTAAGGATACATGTATTAGTTCTAATTTTGATAAAATTTTGAACATTGTTTTCTTCAGTCACAAAAAATTAACTAAAAAAGTGTTATTTGGAACTCGAGTGTGAAGCTAATGAGCCCAAATTTGGATAGTTTGGGTAATGTCTGCATCACTTAAATGGAGTATACTCAAAATAAGCTTCAAACGTAGGCTTTTATATAATCTTAGTTGAACTTCAATCATAGGTTTTTATATATTTAGTTTAAGCTGAACTTCAACTATGTATAGGCTTTTATGTAGTCTTAGTTTAGCTTCAATCATAAATCTTTATATAGTTTAAGGTGAACTTCAGCCGTAGGCCTTTCTGTAGTCTAAGATGAACTTCAATCGCAGGTCTTTATGTAGTCTAAGTTGAGCTTCAATCGTATGTTTTTATATAGTATAACCTGGGCTCCAACCGTCGGTCTTTATATAGTCTAAGTTGAGCTTCAATCGTAGGAGCTTATGTAGTGTTAGCTGAGCTTCAATTGTAAGTCTTTATATTGTCTAAGTTGAGCTTCAATCGTAGGTTTTTATATAGTATTACCTGAGCTTCAACCATATGTCTTTATGTAGTCTAAGATGAACTTCAATCGTAGATATGAATATAGTCTAAGTTGAGCTTCAGTAGTAGGTATTTATATTGTCTAAGTCGAGCTTTAATCGTAGATCTTAATGTAGTATAAGTCGAGCTTCTATCGTAGGTCTCTATGTAGTCTAAGATGAGCTTCAATCGTACAAGGTGGCGCAGAAGTAATCCTCCTATCAGAAAATGCTATAGTTCATTTCAGTTTTGACATTTGTGTAGTAAACACATGCGAAATACACGTGCATCAGCTGTTAGCTGCTGACCGCCAATCGCTTCTAACATACGCTCAAGCCATCCTTAATCACCACCAAGAGGAAGATGATTTTTCATCAAAAATAATCATGAGTGATGAGGCCCATTTCCATCTTAGCGGGTACGTAAAGTCACTGTATGGTGTGCTGTTTTCGCTGGAGGTGTCATCGGACCTTTTTTCTTCGAAGACGTTGCGGGCCAAACGGTTACTGTGAATGGTGAGCGCTACAGAGCAATGATCAACGAGTTCTTTTTGCCGCAACTTGATGAATTGGGATTGGAAAACATGTGGTTCCAACAGGACAGTGCAACGGCACACACTGCACGTGCCAAAACCGTTATGCTGAAGGATGCATTTCTCGGGCGCCTAATCTCCCGTTTTGGCGATTTGCACTGGCTAGCAAGATCGCCTGATTTGACCGCTCCAAACTTCTTTTTGTAGGGCTTTTGGAAGTCGCGGGACTCTTGCAGCTCTTAAAGACAATATCCGTCAAGAATGTGAGGACCTATCGCCCGAAGTTTTGGCCAAAGTGATGGAAAATGCCATAAAAAGGGCTCAAATGACAATCCACTGTGGCGGCGGCCATTTACATGACATCATATTCTCGACTTGATGAAAAAAAAAATTAAAAGACCAAATAAAAATAATCCACAAGAAGAATTAAAGTTTTTAATTTTTTTTTTTTAATTACAGCCAAAAAAAATCGGAAGTTTACTTTTGCGCCACCTTGTATATGTTTGTGTGTTCTAAGTTGCTCTAAGTGAAGTTTCAATCGTAGTGTAAGTGAAGCTTGAATCTTTTTGTTTATAAAGCTTCAATCGTAGTGTAAGTTAGGCTTCAATCTTGGCCTAAGTTAAGCCTCAATCGTAATGTAGGTTGAGCTTCAATTTTGGTCTTAGTTAAGCTATAATACTGAATTATTTTGGTCGCCTTGCTTTATTTAGTAGTCCTTCACTGTATAAAGTAACATGCGAATAATGCGTATTCACAACAATAATAAATAATAAATCAAAATGTTTTTTTTTTTCAAAATTTTCACTTATACGTTCGTTACAATTCGTTTTAAAATAATCATAAGGGTTCTACCCACTTTTTATTTTAAATAAAATATTATTTGTTCCCTTACGTCTTGCCATTTCATGAAAGTGCTGAAGAAAGAACATTTCTCAACTGTGGATTAGTTATCCTATCCACAGGGGTTTCTTATTACTATTTTTTTTTATTTTTTGTAACTGTTATAGTTTTGCTAATGTTATTGTTGTTGGTGCTTGCTACATGATTCCTTCATTGAACAATTGTCGGCTTGTAGCGGGGATTTAAACAAACATTTGTACATACTAACAATTATTTATATGTCTGTATATAAGTAACTATGTGTGTTATTGTGTCTATGCTCGTGTGCATATAAAAATAATATTAGCAATGGAATTAAGTGCAGTCAGTTGTAAATTTTGTTGTCTATGTGGGGTTGTTACCTTTACATTTGTATCCTTCCTGCCTTTGTGTAACCTTTTTTGTTTTGGTTTCTATGTGTGTGCTTGAATGTTATTTCCTTATTTCCTATCCAGCCGGCTTACTTTTGTTAAAGTTCTATCAAACTAATAATAATAGTAATGGCGCTGTGCATGATGATGATGATGATTTTGTTATTATTGTGGCTGGTATTTAGTTTTAATAAATCAAGTACATGATGTCAAGGATTATAAAGCGGTCTTAAATCATAAATCCCAAAAATAGTTGTTATATATTTGGTGGCTTTATTTTAATGTCTGAACCAAAACAGTTATATATTATTGAGCATTTTATGCTAGGTAAACACATTTATTAAGATGTGGTAATTATACAATAAAAAGGGTAATTTTAATGGAAATTACATATTTTTTGTTTTTTTTTTTACATACAAGTTTGACACCTATTGTTTATAAGTGGTTGGTTGAGGCAAAAATTAAAAAAAAAAAATATTTTAAATTTACATAAAATTTAAATATTTGATATGTATGTCTTTAGGGTTTAATTTGAAGCCGATTTGATTTATGCAGGAATTTAATGAAGAAATTTGAATAATTGTATTAAATTTAAGTGACATTTTGGTTATAATTGATGGTTTTTCATAATATAGGAAAAACCATTGGGGATTCAAACGGTCTGCTATTAGGTCATATTGTCATAATGTCCTAGTATATTATGATGGTTTAATGATGGTGTTTCAAACAAAAAAGTTCGAAACTACTAAGACTTTTTGAACTATGTATGTTTATTGTTTTATCATAAAATTACACTTTTTTTGTTTGAAGCACAAAAACAATTTGTTTAAACTATCAATATATTATATATTCTAATATATTCTAATAACTTTTTTTGTTTGAAGCACAAAAACAATTTGTTTAAACTATCAATATATTATATATTCTAATAACAAAGTATCAAAAAACTTGTCAAAAGGTCAAATGTAATCCAGCAATTCCTTAAAATTGATGCGAAAATCCCAAAAATTATATTTTTTACAATTATACCCATATGGTCCACATTTCCTTCGCAGCTAAGAAAATACTTTGGGGAAAAATAGGAAACACATCAAGGTTTGCGAAACTGCTTTTCGTTTTCTGATCCCAGCTTTGGGATTTTAAAACATGTGGCCCAAATTTGAAATATTGATAAAAATAAGTTAAATTCCGAAATCCGAATGGGTACAAAATAAATTGTCACATGTGACATTTGTGCAACGACAAGGACAATTTGGACAGTCATAGTCATCAAACCTGAGTACTGAATAACATTCTGCGTGATCTACTATAAAATGAGCTGACAGTGATTACAGATTACTGCCTGTTAGTTGTTCTCGCTAGAAGATTTAATACTCCCATAATAAGTTAAGGAGTGAGATCGTAAAATTCTTAACACACATTTTTCATTAAAACTTTTATCCCAAGTATTATTTGATTTTTTTTTAATCAAGTTACCTTTATAAAACATGTCAGTTATTATGTTTAATGTCAATTACTTATATTCATTTGATGTTAATCTGATTAAAATGAGTGACCAGAAAAAAGTGTGTACTAAAGTTATTAAATATTTTCAACAAAACCCAACCTGATCCTACAAAAAGTTGGCCAAATGATCAAAGGTCTGCTATCAAACTTTTTCCAATGTTAATAAACAGTACCGGGAGAACTTGTCCGTTGATATAAAAACTGGTTCAGGGAGAAGGAATGGTCTACATGATGTTTCTAAAGCCAAAAAATAGAAAGCATTTTCAAAAGAGCTTCCAACGCATCCGGTAGGAAAACAGCCTGGTTAGCTCAGTGCTCGGACTATTTGGTACGAAAAGTTAAAGCTAATACAGGTTCAAAAACATACAAGGCTCAAAAAGTTCCTGACAGGAACTCTGCTAAAAATTTAGAGGCCAAAACCAGAGCACGGAAATTGAAGTCTAAAAAAAATGTCCTTGCTGCTTGTACTGGCAGATTTTTCGCAACTTCCTGTTCAAAAATTTTAAGTTGCTGATGCTCGAGGGAATGTTGAAGAAAAGTTTAGGACCCAAAAGCAGAAAAAATTTCACAAAAAGTTCTTGGTATGGCAAGCAATATGCAGTTGTGGCAATCATAAGTTACAACGGGCTCTATAAATACCGAAATTTACATCAAGGAATGTTTACAATAAAGGCTGTTTCCATTTATAAGACTTCATAATGTGTCCACTTACTTTTGGCCTGATTTGGCATCCTGTCACTATGGAAGCAATGTATTGAGTGGTACAAGAACAATAATGTGGTATTTGTATCCAGAGAGGCAAAGCTTCCAAACTGCCCGGAACTTAGGCCAGTGGAGAGATATTGGGCTCTAGTTAAAAGAGAATTGAAGAACACAAAAAAGGTGTCCAAAAGTGTAGTAGATTTTAAACGGAGATGGACTACCTGTTCGAACAATGTGACAGAAAGCAATATAAAAACGTTAATGGAAGAGTTTCCGAAAAAGGTTCAAAATTTCATCACTAGTGATTAAAACTATAAAAATATTTTTTTTTTAATTGTTATTAAAAAAAATTAAAACTGTATGTTTAGTGGTTTCATTTTTATTAACATATATGTATGTTAAGAATTTTTCGACCTCACTCCTTATGTAGAAGCTGTCGCGATGAGTGGAGAAAACGGTGATGTACTACTTTGTCACTACAACTTGGTCAACTACTTCCTTCACGACCTGATGGATATGTCGGAGACGGACGTCATAAAGTTCGATACCTTCATACTTGAAACGGCATGGTTTGTTTGAAGACTTAAAATGGCCAGATATGAGGAATTGCTTCCTTCCTGACCACTTTCTAAACAAGTCTCATAATGCGATCAATGGAAAACCAAATCCAGTCTGACTTATTAATTGACTGTCATTTTAGCCTAACCTAAGTCCAGTCTATTGCAATATTCTGTGAAAAACTAAAGAACTGATGTGACCACATCTAGATAATAAGCGCATTTACAGCATCACTCAATTGCCTGATCATACGATCTATATTGTATACAGTTATTCATACAATCTCAAAGCAATTTGGTAGACATGGGCAGCAGAGTATAGAACACTTAATGGGACATCATACAAGGTTGGCATTAAGCTGATTGTGCTTGGTGAGAGCTGTTGCCTTCAACGAAATATCTGATCTATCAACCTTGGGAATAAGACTGCATAAGGGCTTTATAACAAACTTTCAATAATTTAATAGAATCATTGTGAAGTATACCACCTAATATGCGTGTTAAACTGCTTACAACTTATGCTTGTGCACGTGAATTGAAACTATAAACTAGCTTTTAATAATAGTAATATCATCTCCAAACACAAATACTCTAATTTTAATAAAATTTACTAAATATTCCTTAAAAATTCATACTCACAAGTGTAACTAATTCTACATCTTAAGTAAATTCAAAGCCTTTTTTAAATATAATATATAATAACTGTTACTAAGTACAATAAATTCTGGAAAAATTACAATAACAAAAATCGTTATATAATACATATTTACCCTAAATTACCAACAACATATATATGTATATATGTAGACTGCTTGCATTAAATTAAATCATATTTGTATAATACTCAGGGATAAAATGTTAATCAAGAAAATTATTTTACCTCAAGGTTATTTAACTACATACCATATAATTATTTACACCTGAATATACACAACTTGATCATGCTCAGGCTCAGACTCCGATGTAGGAGAATTTGTTAATAAACAATTAAACCTTTTTTTCCATGATGTCTTCCACACCAACTCATAGACAAACATATGTAGTACTAATACATATCTCTATATATGGATGTACTATGTATGTACTTGCGAATATGTGCGAGTAATTATGTTCGTTTTTAACATTAATGTACATTATTAATTGCTCTGTTACTAATTTAAATATGTACATAACACTTCATAAACTTAATACAGGATATAACAATGTCAAAACAACAAAAGTTTAGAAATATAACTATAGAATACATATTTCCCCCAACACATATAGAAAAACATAAACGGGCCCATCAAGAAAGAAGATGGCCTAACAAAAGGCCTTTTAGTTTTACATGAACTTTAATCTGCAATTAGTTGCAGCATGACTTAAGTTTCTTAAAAACTATTCCTATGCAAAGTAGGATAACAAAAACTTATATATGTAGATCTTCTAAATAAAAGAGGCTATAATGATCATTTATAAAATCTAATAAGGCCTTTAATCCCAAGCCCTTACCATAACCCCTGTCTGCAACACTAGTCACTACTTATCCCACATACACTCGTCGTACACTTCATAACAAAGTTTTAGACAGGAAAACTGTAATAAAAAAAACTTGTGCCTGTTATAAAGTGAAATGTAAATTTGCTTAAACACTATAGATCTTTGTCGTATAGTCGTCATCATTTAGACGTGACAGTGATGATGGAGAGCGAGCAAAAAAAAAACACACACTAAACTATAATGCAGCAAAAAGCTTAAGCTTAAATTGATTTTAATAATAAAAAAAAAATAAAATAGAAAGGAAAATACTATACTATACCAAAGAGAACAAAGAGGAAAAGTCTATGACATTTTCCACAATGAAAAATTGTCATTAAAATTGGACATAAAGTATTAAAAATGAAGTGTATTAAAAAAATATAATAATAATACAAAGATAATGGAAACAGAAAAAGGCGTGATGTGATGCTGATTGCTCGCTCCTTCCCGTGAAATGAAAGTAAAGTAAGCTAGGAAAGCAAATAATTGTAATCGGCCAGGTCTAATAAGAAGAAAATCGTATTATGATGATTATTGTGTAAAGGAGCTTAAATGAGCAATCACTATACTTTATAATAAAATGTTTGACAGTTAAATGAATGTATTAATTTCCAAAAATTGTATACATGGTTAAAAAACCGCTCATCTAAAATTAAATACACTTCAGCTGTTACGATAATATACTGAAGCCATGATCAATTAAATCGCAATTCCTGAATCTTTGTCATATGATTCAAGTACACAAAAATTATGTTCTGCCTAATATTATCTCGACACATACTAGCGCTTTGCATGCATTACGATTATATAAAACATACAGCTGGCCATTGGTTCCACTGCAATGCTGTTGTCTGCAATATCGTCATAGGTCAATAATAAAAGGACTGTAAATATAAAATGAAATGTATAAATGTTATTTAAGCTAAAATCAGAATACCAGCTGTATGACACATTATACCATTTTTTTGCGGTTCAGTGGCATAACATGACAATGCTTTTGAATTGGCATAGTTATGCTCTGCACCAAGTTTGAGTCGTCATAACATAGTAGACCATGGAGTATAGCTTTTTTGTACGGCATTATATTTGTTTAAAGGCCTTTAGTAAGTGTAGGAGTATACTTGCAAAAAAAAACTGAAGAGCGTATGTCTAAGAGATGAGATTTTACATAAGAGGCTCTAATAAATCATGGAGATATCCAATTAAATGCAAACACTCAAATTATAACGTATCATACAAAAGGAATTACCCCCAGCCCAAAACTGAGAAGTTTTAATGTTAAAAAGTAAAATGTAAAATAAATTTTACTTCATTTAAAACAAATTGCTATTTAAAATCGGCCCACAAATGGCTGAGACATAAACAGAAAATCACAACTTCAGTTTTTTATCTAAGTATATCTGGTTTGAAGTCATTAACAGAGACAATTTCTAACGAAGCACAGTGGCGTCTGTAGAACAAGTGAGGTTGCAAAAATCAAAAATTTCATGTGCACTTAAAACGTGTTGTATAAACCTATTTTACAGGACATTTCAAATATGCTACTATTATTACAATCAGATTTTTAGTTCAGAAGATATAGCCCTTCAAAGTGGACTGATTTTCAGTGCTCAAAAAAAATACACCATTTTTA
Source organism: Calliphora vomitoria (assembly GCA_942486065.2). Taxonomy (NCBI): domain Eukaryota; kingdom Metazoa; phylum Arthropoda; class Insecta; order Diptera; family Calliphoridae; genus Calliphora; species Calliphora vomitoria. The sequence continues at coordinate 105,480,354 of OW818030.2, read as the reverse complement.
GGTAATTTGGTCCGCTTTCAGATATAGTATCTCAAAAACTAGGTAACGGACCGTCATTCTTTTTGTTTCTATTGATAGATATATAATAAAAAAAAACTTGTACTGCTTGCAATTAACTATCAATTTTTCAATATTTCTTAACTTTGATGGAAAATAAATAAATATATTTGCCATATTTTCAAAATAAGTTCATTGATTATTCCTTTAGCTAATGTTAGAGTCAACGAAGACCTATAATGTTATATACGAATAGATTCGTGTTGACGTACACTTTCAGAATCTATGGTGATATTAACAAAATACACAAAACAAATACACAGTTGACAGTTATTTTTCAACGTAAAATAAAAGTTCGCATGAAACTCTTCAAAAAAGAGTTTTTAAATTTTTCCCGTCATAAAATAAAAGTCATTTGAGGAGTTTTATTTTTCCTGTAAGAAAATAAAACTCTTTCGTTTATTTTCTACTTTTTTTCAGTATTTTTCTTAATTATTTTTCAGTATGGAGTCTATCTGATATAATGTTTGTATTAAATTTTTTGTTTAAGATAAAAAAAAAAAACAACAATTTGATAATAGTATCAAACAATACCAAATAAAAATCCCACTTGATTTTATTTTAATGAAAATTTATTCAATTGCAATGCAAGGTGCTTTACAAATTGTAGTGATCTGACCAGCGACAAGCTTTAGGTGTCAATTTACATAAAATGAGTTTTATTTTCTGACGGGAAAAATAAAATTCCTCAGAAGAGATTTATTTTCTGAAGGAAAAATAAAACTCCTTAATTGAGTTTTTTTTTTTTTTTCTGATCGGAATTTAACAGTGAAAACTCATTACATATATGTACCTTCTTTTGCGTATTGTGAACAATATTTTACAAAAAATTTTAATAAATAAAAAAAAAATTAAATCTTTTCTGGAATAATTTTAAATCATAAAAGCCTTAAAAAAACATAAAAAATCTAAAATTTTAAAAAATATTTCATTTCACTTCCCATAAAATTGATTTTTTCACAAATTTCAACTTTGGTAACCCAGAAAAAGGCACCTAAATGGCGGAAAACCCTTTTCAAACACTAACTTCACAGACTGATCATTTATCTATTATATGCCTTTTAAATCTTTTGATTATCTCATTTTGTTGAAAAGTAATGATTTTTGCAACGAAAAAACTCAAATGGGAACACTGTGCGACGTGGACGTAATTCGGACCGACATTATGGCAGATAAATATATTTTAAGCCGATTTTTTAATAGTTTTTTTACACAATATTTTTTTTCACCAAAAACTTTTTTTGTTCAAACAAATGGTTCACCAAACATATTTTATTCACTTTTTATCTTAGAGTACACTATGATGAAGGGTGTATTAAATTCAACACTCTTATTTGCTTTTAAATACAATTTGATGAATGTAAATACTGTTATTTTATACCATGGTATTCATATTCTTCTCTTATTTTTTTTTTGGAATATGTATGCATGTATCACATACATTATAATTTGAAATAATTTTTTGTTGATTTATTTAAACGATTTGGTTATTAAGTTTTCATTTCATTGTATATATATAGCTACAATACAACAGAAGCATATTGAAAAATATTTTAGACTAAAAGGTCTTTATTATGGCAGAGATTCTCAAATTGTTAGTACTAATATACTAAAAGAAAAGTAAACAAATAATTTAGTTATAAAAAAAAGAAAAATAGAGCATAGTTTTGATTTGTTTTCATTATCTGAACAGTTACCCTCTGATTCTGAAAAATTAATTCTGTGGACTTTTGACAAAATAACTTAAGTGTAATTTTAAAATTGTTCAGGAGGGCGCAAACACTGTAGAATTGATCGATAATAATTTTATTATTTGTCCTTAAATTATTTCGAAAGCTTTGTATAATTCTTTGAGACAAATTATAAAGTTCTTCAAAGACAATTGATAAAAAAAAATATCGATCAATTCAACTGTTTGTGCGCTCTCCTGAAAATTTTGAAAATTACACTTAAGTTGTTTGGTCAAAAGTCCACTGAATTGAAGTTATTTTTAAAAATTTGTATGAAAATTACTTAATTTTCGAATAATTTTATAGTGTGTTTCTAAATTAGGAAACAAATTTTAGAATAAATTTTTAATAAGACCCTTATTTTTGAAAAACCTAAGATTTTCAATATTAAGCTAAAATTTCTTATGAGTCCACAAGCATTTGGAACCCCTAGACTATTATCTTTTCTACTAGCATTACAATTATATCCAATTTATCTCTATTTTATACTATCATTTTATGAAATACAATAAAATTGTTCAAGAAACAGCACGATTTTTTTTCTAACAAAAATAAAAATATACCAAATTCAACGTTCAACAAATTTTTATGTGCACCCCGGCAGACATATGGAGAAAATATAAGAAGCGTATATAAGAAAGTCTAAAAAAATATGACAAAAAACCTAATGTTGTCCATACCGACTACATCGTACACATAGTGTTATACCAAAAGCGGCAAAGAAAACTGTTAGCTTTACACTTATATACAACAACGATGTGCAACCAAAATGAAGCGGCAATCGTAGTAATGGTAACAACTAAACATTTTGAACCCATTTTACTTACTTAACTCCAAAACATATTCGCTTTTCCATTTCAATGATATACTGCTAGTCGAGTTGTAGTTCCACTTACACACTAGAGTTACACAGCTACACAGCTATGAAAATGTGGAAAAAAAAATAGTTTTTCTTACTTGCCACTCTGTTTGTACGTTTTAGGTGAGTTTGCTTATGTCGTTTGTGTGTGTGTGTGTTATCAATGCCTTTGGCATTTTTTGGGTGCATAGAAGATGAAAAAAAGAGCATATACAAAATAAATCGAAAAAAGTTAAGAAAAAGTGCAGTTTAGTAATAGAAAAACTAAACAAACAACCATGTTCAACGAGAAAAAAAATCTCTTTCTCCAGTTAATACACACGTGTAAGGCATTTCGTGGACTTTTATTGAACCTGAACTTTCAATATGGTTTTTTTTTTTTTTGTTTTGTTGTCTTTAGTTTATAGTTGGTTATTTGTGTTATTGGCCCGTGCTTGTGGTTGTCGTCAGTTGATAACTTTTTGAAGCTACACTGAGAAAAATGTATACGTACTGATTTAGATGGGGTTAAGGATAAAGAAGTAGGCGTATTTAAACTGAAAATACATGTTTGATCTACTAATGTCACATCAGTCAGGTATTCTTATAATCAAAGCTGATTTTTCTCTACCTTTTTTTATACAAAAAAAAAAGAATTATATTTTTGATTTATTTTTTCTTCGTGTCTAAGTAAGTTAAGTAGAATTATTTAAATCAGTAGCATGCTCTATAGAATCTGAACAGACATTTATTGTGACTTTTGCTTCTTATTTGTTTGGCAAATAAACCATCTGCTGGCTATGAGTGCCGACCATTAAATATATTTATTATCTCAGATATCCTTCATCTCACCCTTGCCGCATCAATTTATCATAGAAAATCTTTCAGTTTACTCAGAAACATTTTTAGATATACAGATTTTTAGAAAGTGTAGTTGCTAACTCTGATGTGTGGTTTTCCACACATGTATAATTTTTAGGTATTTTGCACTAGAAACACTATTTTTGTCCTTAAACAAGTTGTTTGAGCAGAAACGGAGATTTAGAAACCGAAACCGCGGTTTTTAGTAGAACAATAGTTCTTCAGTTTTTCCTTTCACTAATTCAGCAGAAATATTCCACATTTAGAACTGAAAAACAAAATTATCTGCTTAATGCAGACCTAATAGATAATAGGATTTTTGATACTTCTGATTCATGCACCAAATTCTTCTAATTGTATTCTAGCATTTCGTTAAATGTGAACAATTCGATTTTCCGATGACATATTTTGAAACTGAAGGGTTTTCCAACAAGAGGTGTTATTTTGAATCACCCGGTATTTCCGTAGCTGTCACTTTTATAGCTTTTATTCTTTGACATTTGACAAGTAGAAACTACGCCATTGCTAAAAATGGAACGATACAAGCTTCAACAACGCATTGAAGTTATTAAGATTCTCTACGAAAATGGTGAAAATCTTGCAGTCACAGTTCGCAAAACTAAATCATTTTTGGTTCGTCGTGAAGCACCTTGTCAGACCGCAATACATAAATTGGTGGAAAAACTCGAGCTGTTGGGACAAGTTAGTGAAGAATAAAACCCATGCACATCGCTCAAGAATAACTGAGAATATTGCTGCTGTAGCCCTAAGTGTTGAAGAAAACCCAGGTTTGTTCATTCCTCGTCGTTCTTTGGAAGTGGGAATTCCACAAAACGTCATTACACCGTATTTTGCATAAAGACTTGGGTCTTTAGGCTTATAAAGTTCAGTTAACACAATAACTCAAGCCGGCCGATCATCAACAACGTCGTGTCTTTGCTCTTTTACGGGAAAAGTTTCCTGACCGTCTTATCTCCCGAAGGGGTGATCACAATTGGCCACCGAGATCTTGTGATTTAACACCTTGCGACTTCTTCCTTTGGAGCCACGTGAAATATAAGGTATACGCCAACAGCCCAGGGTCGATTCAAGACCTCAAAGATAGAATTCGTGAGGCTATCGAGGACATAGGGCACCCACTTTGCGATTTCGTTATGGAAAATTTCATGAAAACGATGTGGTCCTGTAAGCGTGGTCGTGGTGGCCATTTGGCTGATGTTGTTTTTCATTATTATAATTTGTCTCAAAAAATTCCATTTTTCTTTGAATACCAAAATAACACCTCTTGTTGGAAAACCCTGTAGTAATTTATATAAGACTCAGTTCAGACATTTAAAGGCGTACAAGAAGAAATATTCATAATACAAGGTGGCGCAAAAGTAATCCTCCTATCAGAAAATGCTATAAATTTTGCGAGGCCCCTAATGTCAGTTCTGTTTTGACATTTGTGTAGTAAAAACATGCGAAATACACGTTAATAAACAATGTTACGCTACACTGCTCCAGAACGCGGAATATTGCTGACTATTTATTTGACCAATAATCGCAAAATTTATAGCATTTTTCTGATAGAAGGATTACTTTTGCGCCACCTTTTATAATGTGTAAAATTTCTCTAAAGTAAAATCGATGTAAACATTTTATTGGATGGATTTCTTTGTAATAATATTTTTATTACATGAATTTCTTAAGGTGAAGTAACATAATACCAAGAGCATTCTAATTCATATTTGGAAACCTTCAAATAAATAAAGATACCAGTTCCTTCAATAATATTCATAATATAGCCTAAGAATTAAACTTCAAATTGAGTTCTCACTGTCGCAAATCTGTCCTTTACGTGTTTTCAACATATGGGCAACATTTTTATAACATTTTTTATATTATCAAATGATTAGTGTTTCTATAATATAAATTTTTTAAGAAAATGGCCCAAAAACGAGACCGAAAGGTTTTCAATTTTTTAAAAATGTGTTAAAGATAAACTAATTTAGTTTAACAATATAAAAATATGTAAACATATTGTATGTGTGGAAAGCAGCACATGAGCGTAAACAACGTAAGTTTCTTTAAGGGTGAGATAATACATATATACTTGCCAGTTTCGAATTTCAAATAATTTTTTACAGTGTTTTCTTAGCCGCAATCCACGTTTGATTGTACACAAATGTTTAGTTTTTTCATTTTAGTTTTGGGTTTTTATTTTCCTATTTTTATTTTTTTTCGTTGGCATCCATTTCCTAGTGCAGTTTTAAGTTTCTGTTGTATTTAGTTTACTTTTTTCTGTATCGGGCTGCTTATACGCCATACAATTGCATACATTTGACCATGTAAACGTTTTTGAATTTCATTTCATAAATTTAAAAAAGTAAAATTGTTGAATTGTTACGACTCTATAGTGTGCTGCTGAGAGTAAGTATAAATGTTGGTTTTATTTTTTAGTTATTGCAATCTTTTTTTTTATCGCTCGAATTTGATTTCGAAATATTGTGGTTGTGAATTTTCCTTCTACTCTCTGTTCCGTCTCTTTTGTTGTTTTAAGATGGCAACGAGGTATTTTATCGCATCTGTAGTCCCCTGTATAATGCCAGTAGTTATAGTTTTAAAGTGTTGTTGGCAATTATTTTGACCTGTTTAAAGCCACCACGTTGTAGTTTTATTTTTATTATTTCACCAAAAAATTGTATCAGTATTATTTTTTGTCAGAAGGTTTTTTTTAGGAAAATTATATGGCCACACGTTTTTCAATAAACGTTTAAATCATATATTTAAGTTATAAACTTGTGGAAAATTGCTTTTATATTAAACGTCTAATAGCGACCAATTGCTTTCATTGTTTCTTTTAAAAATATATGAAAAAAAATAAAAAATAAAGAAATGAAGCGACCTTTTGTTTGAACTTTTTATTTGTAACATGAAATTATATTGTAGCTTAAAATTTAATGTAATTGTGGCTTAATAAATTTATATTAACTTTATTTTTCCTTTCATCTTGTCTCTTTTTAGGTAATTTTCTTAAAAAGTTGTCTACGTAAATTGGTTGGTAAGCGTTTTTGGTGTTTTATTTGATGTCTATGAAAATTACTTCATTAGTTCATTACTCTCATTATAATTTTTATTAAAATTTTTCTTGTTTTGGTCTAACAACTATCATTTGATCATCAGTAGTAAGCAGAAAGAAAAGTAAAGGAAACTACTTTCAAAACGTATTTAATTGAATTATTAGTTTTTAGTGCTTTTAATGCTGAAGTAGTTAGTTGTTAAATGAGGGAAAATGTTTTTTAGTAGGATTTAAATATATGAAATGAAATTACATTTGACATATGATTTTTTTTATATTAAATATCATTCCATTCCAGTTATTTACATCCTCCGATATATAGAGTTGATGAAATACAAGTCAGTGCTCATTTTTGAAACTGTCCATTCTTATTGACTTTTTATCCGTAACAAAATGACACACTCTTCATTTTCTAATATATTTTGGATTACTGTAATCTGGTCGCTTTATAAGCTGATAGATCTAACGTAAGGGTTAACTGTCAAACAAACTGTCATACTGCGCTCATTTATTGACATTTATTATCAGAAATCATCATGAATAGATTGACTCACGCAACTATATATCGCAAAATTGTGTTCAAAGATGAGGCTAATATTTGCCTTATTATTATTGGTGACCTACGGAAAGCAATGCCCGAAGAAGTGGCCAAAAATGGACGTCTACAATGAACTTCGTCAAGAACAGCCACGGTGGTCATATGTCCAAAATAATTTCTGAATTTGAATGCCATATATTCATCTTTTGAGTTTTCATTGGTGGCGCGCATCCGAAATCAGGCTAAATATGACTGAGGACATGAGATATTTTGGCTTTGAGGGCCGCTGTGGTTTGTGGCTTAAGGAAAGTCGCACGCCAGTTCACATCACCTCCACGTGAGATGACAAGAGCGTTGGTCGTGTAGAATTTCCAATGTGACATGAGCTGTGCGGCACATAGCGCCATCCTGTTGAAACCACACGTCGTTGATGTCCATATCATCTAATTCATACCAAAAGAAGGTGGTAATCATCGACCTATAGCGCTAGCCGTTGACAGTGGTGGCCTGACAAACGTCATCCAGCCCAAAATCCACAACAAACCCAGACTTTTTCGGGATGCATTGGATGCTTTTGGATCTCTCTTGGATCTTTGTTTGTTAAAGTACCCATTCATTCAGAATTGGACCTCAGTGTAAAATGGGCGAAGCGGGCGGAACGTTACCCAAACAGAACACTCAATTTTAATAAAATATTTAATCATTTGCTCGTGTTGTTGAACGCAATATTCGTTCATATCAAGTTGGCAAAACATACTGAATAAATGGCCGCTAACAAATGTCAAAGTTGGAAGATCATATAAAAGTACTTCTTTGATAAGCTAAAATCTTTCATAATTAACCAACTACTGAACTAAACAGAATTTATTTGTTCCCTCATCCAATAAGTATTTCAACGTAAATTATATACTATTTAAAAACTTTAAACCTAATTAAAATCCTTAACATCATTTACTTAATTACTACTCCAAAACTACTACATTTACCATACAATTACACACACTCTTTGGTATTTATTACACAGTTTGCTATAATTGTTTCTATCTTATATATTCTAACTTAATTAACACGTTTTTCTGTTGCCATTCACTGCTAAATTGTTTTCTGATAAGATTTTGGTGGGAAAAACAATTAAAATTTAAAAAGCATTTATATATGGTACAATAGAACAAGGTTATAACAGACATAGCTGTTATAACTTTCTTAAAAACTTTTCCTTAAATAATTTATTAATTAATCAAGCACATATACAATTTTATAACGAACAACTTTTGAAATATTTTTGAAGAAAAACCACTCAAACATTTTTAGAAAACTGAGTAATTTTCATAGCATATAAAAACAGAATTATAGTCATAGAGAAATATATTCAAAAAATGATAAAAAAAATTTCTCATGTACGAGAGTTCCTTTTGTTTATGCATAGTCTTTTTCACTAATACATTCTCACCACATAGGTTTTTGACAACTGATTTTGCAAAAGTTTTAAATAATAGAAGGTAATTTAAATGGGTATCTGTCAAGTCTCCCTTTGCCCAATAAAATGTTAATATTCACATATGAATTTAACGGACCGTTTCCTTGAGTTCGTCATAACCGTATTCGACTGTTATAAGTTGTGAATTAAGTGTCTGTAATAAGCTTAAACGTAGTAGTAAATAAGGAAACTACTTGTATAGTATAATGTTATTTTAATGGAATATTTTTGAAGGGAAAGGAATTAATTACGAAGTTTTTAAAAACGATTGATGTTTGTTTTCGAAACATCAATATGTTTTCGAAACACAAAAATTGCATCTCCCAATAAGGAACCAATATTAAATCAAAAGCTTCTTAATTTCTTATAAAATATATTATTTGAAAGTGAAAAATTTTAGGATTTTTTAACTTTTAATGCCTTTGTACATTTATACTAAAACTACTCGATGTTATGAAAGAAAATTGTGTATCCTTTTCTTTGACATTTCACGCAATAAATTCAAAATAAAATGATTAAAAACTAAGTCCTGCTATGCAGTATACTATTTTAAGTGAAGCCTTTTCGAATCAAAAAGTGTCATAAATTCGCAGTATCCATATTCAGTTATTGACTATATAGCCAATGAAGACTTAATTTCCAAAGTCTGAAATATACAAGTCTAGTTCTATAGGACAATGTTTAAAGCGAATCCATTATAATTTCAATGGATATCGTAAATTTCACGAGTTTTCATATTCAATTATTAGTAATATACAGGGCAAGGATTTCTATGCAAATGCATGTTTGTAGTCAGTAACTCAAAATCACTTTTGACAATTTATCTTTCCGAATTGAAGAATTTGCAACAAAATGGCATCGATTTGTTGTTGCATATTTTTGCATATTTTGTTATAAATGCATATTTTGCATATTTTTCTTTTAAATGCATATATTTAGCATATTTTTCCATTTTATTGCATATTTAATTTTTTATATCGACTTTTCGACTTTGTGACACATAATATTAAAGCCAATTAGCATTTCTGTGCTCAAATTACATCTTTATTTCTGAAAATATTACTAAACTACAGGGATTCAATTCACTGAATGCACAAGTAAAATTAATTGATGATGCTGCCAATAAAATTAATAATGTAAACGGAGAAATTTCATACCAAATCAAAACAAAACTAAAGAATATATTACAGAATAATACTGGATTTCATATAATAAAAAATTTTTGACAATTAGATAGAAATTTTAATGAAGAAAATCAAATTGAAAATGAATATTCTCCAATTAAACTGGCTTCATTTAAATATGCACCTTTAACTTCTGTTGACTTAAGCGTACATTTTCAATGTATTAAAGCTGTTTCATCCGAACAGACAAAGTTTTATTTTTGGAAATTTAAAAAAAATGTATTTGTTTATAGAAATAGAAATCTAAATTAAGTAATTTTGTAAAATAAATAACTGACTGATTTTTTTTAATATAAATATTGTATAATTTACATACATACATGAATTTTCTTATTTTTACTTTGAAAAAATATATTTAAAAACTTTTATGTTCCTTTATATGTACATATATATTGAAAATGTGACCTGAAATTTATATCTGTATTTTATTAATAAATATATTTAAAATAAAAAACTTGTTTTTATTGCATATTTTTGTCATTTTTAGTGCATATTTTCCCTCTTTATAGTGCATATTATAAGCGCATATTTTTAATTTTTTAGTGCATGAAAATCCTTGCCTTGGTAATATACAAAGATGTCTAAATTTAAAAATCCTCGAGTTAGACATTCTGAATAAGACCAAACTCTTGCTATGTAAGAAACTCTATTAAACGAAGCCTTTTCAATTTTCATGGAAGTTATGACTAACCAATAAGTTTCATATATTCTACGTTCAAAGTATCCAAGTTAAATAGAACGAGTCAGTGCTAATTGTTGCTATGAAAGATGCTATTTTAAGCATAGCTTTTTTATCTGAACAAAGCTTCACAAATTCTAAAAATTTTACAAAATATTGTAATATCCCCCCACCTCAAAGAGCCCCCTTTGTAAGCATAGCCCTATTGAGCGCTGCATTCATCCAGTGCAGTATATGTCACAAGAGAATTCGAGAATTCCAAGGAATTGCCATCAAAACTGGCATTTTGTATTTCCACACGCAGAGAAAACATTAAGTTGTACATGTTTACCATACAAATTTCAAGATTTTACAAAGTTTTTTAAAAAATATTATTGTTACTGTAATTATTTATATCATTCTGGCAACCATAATATGTTTAAGTTACCATTTACATGAATGTAGCAATAACATATATGATTGTAGTAATTAAGTATATGTTTGTGGCAACCATTTTTATGATTTAATAATTCACCATATTGTGTTGTTCTCGGATGATGGTTTCATAATCTGAGAACAACGTATTATGATATGAACATGATAGCCATAAATATTTATTTATTTACCGCAATCATACATATGACTGATACAATAATGTGAATGGTAAACTTAAACAGTGACAAAAATATTGTTAAAAATTGTTAAAAATTTTGAAATGGTTATGATAAACATGTACATCTTTATTATACCCTGCACCACCATAGTGTGGAGGGTATATTGGATTTGTGCAGATGCTTGTAATGCGAAAAGATATCAGTCTACCATAAAGTTCGACTCAGAATCATTTTCTGTGTAGGTTAAACGATGTCCGTCCATCCGTCTGGCTGGCTGTCCATGTAAACTTTGTACGCAAAGTACAGGTCGCAATTATGAAGATATTTCCGTAAAATTTGGTACATATAATTTGTTCAGTCCAAGGACCAAGCCTATTGAAACTGACTGAAATCGGTCCATTATTTCACATAGCCCACATACAAATGTACTCCCGATATTGGAGCATAAATCTTCTAATAATGTTGGTATAAACATAAAATGCAACATAAATAACTTTCATATAGATGTTAATCACATAACCAAATTTTATGGTGATCGGTCCATAATTTGTCATAGATCCCATATAAGGCCATTTTCCGAAAATCACTCACGAATGTAAATTATTGAAATTTTGAAAGAAAAATGTTTTTGCTCATTTACAGTGAGACCTCGATTATCCGTAATGGTCGGGTCCCGGTTAATTGAGTACCAATTTTTAGTAGTGTTTTAATAATGACAGTTTTTCGATAATGACATTTAAAGCTCCATATTGCACACTAATCCATCGGTTGGATCAAAGTCGTCCAATTTGGTGGAAAAAATTTCACTATAACGTTTTCAGCATTGAAGTCCAATAGCAGAATGATTTTACTATAATCTTTTAGACCGATTTTCTTAAAATTCTCTCTCACTTCTGGTACTAAATTATTGTTAAACCATTCTCATGGAAACTTTTAAAGCTCTTTCCAACAACTAATGCTTTGCACTTGTGTGTACCAGCAGCATTAACGCAAACTAATGAGGTTAGTCTCTCCTTTGATACCTTGTGTCATTTTATGCAATTTTCGTTATGGCAAGCCATACTCTCTCAAGTAAGCACTTTCCATTCTCCATTATCTCATTGGTGAGTTTTTTCATTGATTTTAATTCATTTAATTTTTCCACAAAAATTGTGGCAGCTAATCAGCTGAATATTTTTCTCCTGCAGCATTAAGATGTGAATACCATATTCCATGAGTGGAATATTTTAGACTTTCCATCACTGTTAATCCAGAAATTGGAGTTCCTTTAAATCGTTCCTTCCGGATTTATTCATAAACTGCAAAATCTACTTTTGGTTCTCCAGCAGTTTTTTAAAGTTTTTCGGTTTCTAAAGCCAACAGAATCACTTTGTTTTTTATAATGTCTAACACTCCTTTCGCCAAAAGCTGTAAAAAAATCGATGTCACAATATCAAAAAATGTTGGCCTTACAAATCGATCAAGGCAATTCCCCTTTAACATTTTATTCACATTGTATTAGATTGTTCAAAAATAATCTAAAAAAAATTATAATCCCGGATAATAGAGGTAATTACGGTTAATCGATGCAAAAAAATTTAAATCGATCCAAAAACATTTTCATTTTCTTTCCCGGATAATTGATGTTGCCAGTTAATCGAATCACGGATAATCGAGGCCTCACTGTACTTAGAAAGTATGGCAAGCCCGACCATACTTTCTTACTTGTTTTTTTCTGGGTGCTGCAATATTTTAGGAACGAATTTTCCTTATAAAATGAGAATGTCATCATCAACATATTCGAGTAGCTAAGAGTCATTCCCACTGAGCCTGAAAATTATTAATTTTACAACAATAATTCATGTGAGGAGTTCTGCTCATTACAACCTTGATTATATTAACGAAACCTAAATTTTAAGTTATGGATATGCCCTTGGGCATGTTGCCCATACAATTGTCATTTAGTTGCTTAGAAGACTCCAATTTATATATATTTTTTAAGCAATTCGGCACTTATGTAATATGCAATTCAAAGATAAATCAGTCAGACAAAAACTCAGTTGTTTCCTATTTAATACATTTAAAAACCAGTTTAAATAGGATTTGAGGACGATCATCCATGGTCAACAGTAAAGACTCCTAATCTATTTAAAATTCGTTTTATTTAAAAATCTCATCCATAGATATTAAGAATCATTGAGTCCATTTAGACTATGATACAGTATATTGATGCAAACCATCCATAGACATTATAACATGAGATATTATGAAATGCCATCATTCTTTGCATATACATTTGCATATCTTCAGTTAACATATATTTTTCTAATACTCACAATATATACAATACAATAAATATATAAAACTTGCAGTGTTAAAACATACCATAAAAAAAAGGTAAATTAATTATTTAAAGAATATCTAAATTATGGTTAAATTCTAAAGAAATCTGCTTCAAGTCTTATACACGCACTACATACCTGGTTAAAAGTACAAGTTTTGTATTTTCATTCCACGATTTTCTTTTTTTTAAATACGTTCTATTTTTTTTGTTAGAAGAAGACATCACTCATCTAATGCTATTTTTTTATAGTTCAAGTATATGACTGAACACCTGGCAATGTTTGATGAAGATTAATGAATAAACTCTTATAATATTGCTGCACATCGTGCATTACATTTAAAATCGTATTTTAGTTTTATACATATTTTATGTAAATCAGCATGTATATATATTCTTTTTTTCTGTAGCCGTTTTTCATGATTAAAATATGACTAAAGTGGCAAACAAGTGATATGAGTATTAGAATATTTTGAATGAATGACGTTTAAACTTAAAATTGAATGATGACAGGCTTAAGTGAAAGCCACAATATGGGAATAAAGAAAATAAATGTAAAAGGTAAATAACTTTTATATAAATGGTGTTCAAAGTTTTATTAAATGTGTTTGAATTTACAAACTTAATAGTGTTAACATTCTTACTAAGCAGACATCATTTGTTATTCATTGATCGTACATAAATTTAAAAATTGAAACATTGTAAAATTTACTAATGCTTGCACGCAGAAAAAAATGTAGTTGTGCATTGTTACTGTAATCATTTCAACATTTGTGCATGTTTACTGTAACCATTTCAAAATTTTTAACAATATTATAGTCACAGTAACTATATATATGATTGTGGTAAAAATAATATGGTTAATTTACGATTCACATGATTGTATCAACCATATATATGGTTACAGTAAACATGTATATGTTTGTGACAACCATTTATATGATAAATAATTTTATCATAATATGTTGTTCTCAGATTATGATATCCATAAGCCGAGAGCAACATAATATGGTAAGTCATGCGTGTGTATATTCAAGCTTTTGATAGTTTCGCGCTATTCCAAATCTTTGAAATTTTCTCTGGTGTATTAACCCTTCATTTGTGCCTGATATTCCAACCTAAAACAAAAGCGTACAAGAAAAAATCAATTACACAAATTACACAGTTCAATTTTACCCAAAAACTGATAGATTACACGTCGTACACTATTTTTCTATCAAATGTTAAAACATTTTCAACTAAATGTCACTTTTTCGCTTGCAGCTTCAAATCTGCCCACTTTCTCTAGCCACTAATTCACAATTAGTTTTTCTCTCCAACAACACTACCACCACCATTCTTTTCCATAATTTCCAATTTTCCTTTTCTACAATTTTTTTTGTAATTCCAACGTATTTTTTCACTGTCTGACATAAAAGCCAAATAACAATCAGAAAATGTGAAGAAACAAGAAAAAACTCTGGCAAAAAAAAAAAAAAAAAAAAATAAAGAATCAAACCCAATAACAGTTGGTTATGAAAGGTAATGGCAGAAAATTGTTTTTTTTTACGAAAATTGGGTCAACATTATGTTTAGCATGATTGATTTTATAATCAACACACAATAAACAAAATGGAATTCAGCTGAAATGAAATGAAATACAAGCATTAAGGAAAGCAAAAGAGAAGAAATTTCCTCAAAAATAAGCATTTGGCTTATAAAAACATACAAATAAATAAATATTGAAATTGGTTTATTTTCATACAAGTAGTTTTCTTGTTTAAGTGTTAAATTGAAAATGAGCGATATAAATAAGAAATATGGGAAATGGTAGCTTTATATTAAATAAGGATATAAATCGTATTTACAATAGAAAAACAAAATAAAGAAAAAATTCTATGAAAATAAAAAACATAAAAATAACTTCTTCATATGTTTGTAAAAAAAGAGCTAGAGTATTCTGGATATTCTGCAATGTGCCGACTCTTTGAGTATCAATCCATCGATAATGTTCGATATCCCAAACAAAGAGATGAGAATATCGCTTCGCTCTAGAGATTCGTCTAAACACGACCAGTTTGTAAAACATTCAGCATCCCTATTATTCCCACGGATGCCCTGATATCACGGAGCCCACCTAAGTTCGCCATGATCCTGTCGAAGTCCAGGTGTTATCGAGTGTATACAATATAGTAGACATTTCCACTTCACCATGTTTGAACTAAAAGCAGTTATTGCTGCAAGACTGCCCACGTAGGTATCAAGGGTCGACTTTTTTTATATTGAATTTTTGTATAAATTTCGCAGCATATTGGGCAGTCTGAGCAATACTCAAAGGTGAGAATCATCAGAGCTAAATACCCAAACCAGTGCCTGTTTCCACTTTTTAAATCAACAGTGTAGGTTGAGATCACGTAACCCCATTTTGTGGCCCAGTTTTCTATGGTCGTTATTAAGGTCTAAAAAGTTGTGAAAAAATTGTATGTGAGTAAAACATAATCGGATTTCTGACCTCATATTGGTCTGCCCATGCTTTTTATGATACTATCATGACGAAATAGTACAGTCATGCATGAGTTTGCCTGAGTCTTTGAGCCTAATTAGCATCGTCTCCCGTCTGGCTTGGGATCAACCACTCCGAGATCTCAAGCTCTTTATGATTTGTATATATTAGAGAGGTGCGGTTTGGTCTCCACCACCTGTCACCACACAAATCCATCATAGGTAAAGCAAGGCCTAATGACCGTACATCCAGTGTATAATATAACCCCATTTTCAAAAGGTTGTCAGACATGTGAAAAAAGAACAAATGGCCTTTCGCATACGAATTTCAGCATTACGTTTTCGCCAGAGCTTAAAATGTAAAACTACACCAAGATTTCCGCTTCTTTCAAGAGTTGCTGAAAGCTGGAATTTTGTATTTTCTGGTAAGAAATACCAGTTCGGTCTTCGTCAGATTGACGGCTGCATAATTATCCTTGGCCCATAATAGTAATTCCATGACTACACTTCTTGTGCGAAGGAATTATAATCTTCATTGTACGCAACTAGCTTAGTGTCCTTCCCACTGAACATATAAACGATTATATTTACGATAAGGTTCTACAAGAGCGCGGTGCCACAGTTTTTCTTGTAATACCCAATCCTATACTTGAATTTATGCCCTTACGCATGACATTTAGTTGCTTTGATGACCCCAAAATATAGGTTTTTTTTTGGTTATTTGACATTTGTATGTCCTTGCAATTCAAAGATAAGTCAGTTGATTACACTACACATACTTAGAGTTGACTAAGCGACACTGTTTTAATTGCTACACTTCTAACTTGCAACTCTGCTGAACTATCCAATTTTAAACTTAACGAACTTTGAAACTACAAGCAGTTGTCTGTGTGTATTGTCTCAGAAGTGAGCGAATTCAGTCGTATTCTCATAATTGCTTTACAAACTTTTATAACTATATTTAAATAAACTAATTTACTATTAAGACTAAGCATTAAAAATGCTAATTTGATTTCACGAGCTCACAACACATAGTAATCTAACATAAAGTTAGTTGCCACTTTTGTGGGCCTAAGTAATCTGGAGTGTAGTCAATAATAAACGGGTTTTCCAACAAGAGGTAAATGATCAGATGTTTATTTCATAATAAAGAGAAAGGCATACCGTTAATAATGAAAAACAACATTAGCCAAATGGCCGCCACGACCGCGCTTACAGGACCATATCCTTTTCATGAAATTTTCCATAACCAAATCGCAAAGTGGCTGCCCTATGTTCTCGATAGCCTCACGAATTCTATCTTTGAGAACCTGAATTGATGCTGGACTGTTGGCGTAGACCTTATCTTTCACGTAGCCCCAAAGGAAGAAGTCGCATGGTGTTAAATCACAAGATCTCGGAGGCCAATTGTGATCACCTCTTGGAGAGATAACACGGTCCGGAAACTTTTCCTGTGTGGCACATAGCGCCGTCTTGTTGAAAGTAAACGTTGTACAGATCAATATCATCCAACTCCGACCATAAGATACGGTGTAATGACGTTTGTGGAATGCTCAATTCCCAAGAACGACGAGGAATGGACAAACCTGGATTTTCTTCAACACTCTGGGCTACAGCTGCAATATTCTTCGTTGTTCTTGAGCAACGTGCACGGGTTTTATTCTTCTCATCACTAACTTGTCACAACCAATTTCTGTATTGCGGTCCGACAAGGTGCTTCACGACGATCTAAAAATGCTTTAGTTTTGCAAATGTGACTGCAAGATTTTCACCATTTTTGTAGTGAATTTTAATAATTACAATGCGTTGTTGAAGCATGTATCATTCCATTTTTAGTAATGGCGTAGTTTCTGCTTGTCAAATGTCAATGAATAAAAGCTTTAAAGTGACAGCTACCAAAATACCGGGTGATTCAAAATAAAACCTCCTGTTGGAAACCCCTTTAATTCTTTGAATTGCAATTTAGGAAGTAATTATTTTAATCAACAAAGGTATCCTATTAAAGACTTTAAATCTGCATTATTGACTTTAGTTCACAACTAAATAATAGTGTTCATTGAGATGAAAAGGTAGAAGTACTCACACAAGTGCTTCTTTTTTATTCCTACTCAATAATTAGGAAGCGTGTTTTGAGATTCACGATGAATTTGACTTGACGGATCTTTAAGAAATTACTATACGATTAGCTTGAAGCTGTGGGATTTATAAAGAAATACCATAGATTCGATCTACAATTGACTTGAAGATTCTGGATATTTAAAGAAATATGATTGATATGATACATGATTGACTTGACGATTCTGGATCTTTAAAATATGACTACTGATATGATCCACGATTGGCTTGAAGCTGTTGGATCTTTAAAGAACCACGATTAATATGATCAAAGATTAACTCGACGATGCTGGATCTTTAAAAATTACTGTTGAATGATCCAAAGTTGACTTGATGATTATGGATCTTTAAAAAAGATAATTGAGGATTTTCGAAATATAACTACTGATATGATCCATGATAGACTTGAAGTTGCTGGATCTTTACAGAACGTCGATTGATATAACTCACAATTAAATTGAAGCTAGTGGATATTTAAAGAACCACTATTGATATGATCCAATAGTCGTACACAGAGAAAACAGATTTATGTTAGAAACCGAAAATTCTATGTGTGCAACCGAATCATTCGATTAGCAACAAATTCTGTTGCTACTACGAATCTGTTTTCTCTGTGTAGCCTTTGTATCCAATCGTACTAGTTCGTTTACTAACTTAATTTGGACAGTCCGTTTGAAGCTGATATCCTGCCCTCAGACTGACTATTAGAGTTCAATTAACTTTCTCTTAGGACACATATGTTTTATATTAAAATTACAGAATACTAAAATAGCTTTACTCAAGCTGTCAACGAACTAGTGCATTGCTGCATACTGCTCACTACTTTATACCAAATTGATTAGACACTTTATGACAACAAACTCCCTCTATATTGAATTTTAAGTCGTATAATTCGAATTAATAGTATAGCTTCAATATTATTAATAGTAGGTTATTATTTTGCTGAGTGCATCATATCTGTTACTGTTGATACCAACAATTTTTAATTATTGTTTTAATTCAAACAATTTATTCCTAATTTGTCAGCTTCTCTGATCTTTGGTAAATTAAGATGGATTTAGATTGTTCTACGGAATCAAAATGATAATTATTATTATGATTCTCGTAATCTTTATATAAGTTTAGGTACAGTAGGTGTAGATTGAATTGGCTATTACAATAAATTCATACCATTTTTTTTTTCTTTTTATTCTACAAATATGTATACCATTTTGTGTTTTAAACTCTTCACTTAATCAAGAAACTTCCTTTATAATACTTGATTTATTACAAACCAAACGAATTTTTTGCAATTTCCAAAAACTAAAAAAACTAAAAAAAAAACAGAAAATATTTCATCTTAAATTACACACTTCATCATATGGAGGAGTAGGATAAAGATAAAACAATGACTGTGGGCAGTTTAAATGTTGCAACATCTGATGCATATAGTTACATAGTATATACACAAATACTACACAGAACATTATTATTTTACTCGTATACCACACATGTTGATACTGTTTAGTATAGTTTATAAAGTTGTTAATATTGACCATCATTGCGCACTAGTAACGAAACAAAAAAATAAAGGAAAATAAAACTATCACAGTGAATAATGAATATGTGAACGTACATACATACAGTCACTACAATAAATAAATGTACTTTTTAGATATATGGCAAGATTTATTTATAGCTAAAAAAGGTTTACTAAATTTAATGCATAGACTCCCACACAATGTTAAACTTTAAAATTTGTACATTTACTTATGACATTTACTGTTCACCACATGAAACGTTTTAGGTTTCAACTATATTCAGTTGATGACGATAATGCTTTTGGCATTGATTGTAAGTATCACGTTTTCATTTCCGAGCTTCAAGTCTTTTTTTGTACAAACAATATTTTTCTTTGCTCTGTGTGGTTGGGGTTTTTTATATTTTGTTCTACTAGATACTTACTGTTTGCAATATATTTATTTAATGCAGTTTTCACTACTACAACATCTCTCATTTTTATTATTATTTTTTCTCGAAATGAAACAAAGAAAAATAAAACTGAAAATGCTTAGTTTAACAAAACTAAAAAAAAAACTAATCTTTAATAATTCTTAAACACATTTAACAAGAACAATCCAATTATAGCCACAGTAAACTAAACACAGATGGGAAAGCTGGGTTTTGTTAAATAAAACCCTTGAGTGTTTCTTAGTTTGAGCATTGTAACTCGTTTAATTACTGTATTATCAAAATTCTATATTTTCAATTCTTTGTGTTGTTTTTTTCAGTCAGTTTTTCTTTTTCTTTCTACAGCTTTAAGCTGTATTATACTGTTTCAATAATAGTGAACAAAAAACAATAGCATATGAGTGGTATAATACAATTTGCTTTAGCAAATTTCTCAATTTCAGTATTACGAACATCTGTAGGTGTTTTCTCAGAAATATTAAATCAAATAAAACTTGAAATCTTTAGTTCATAAAATAATAAATGTTGAGTGTGTATATTTCATTCAACACGTGCAATAATTTTCATTTTCACACTAGTTTATGGGGAACTTCTTCTTTCGAGGGGGGAGAGAACATAGAAATGATGTAGAAATAATGAAGTATAAGGAATAGAATAAGTAAAGGAGTGTTCAATTATGTTAAAATATTTTTTTTTAATAGTACTGAAGACGAATTTTATAAAGAAATACTTTTGTATTAACTAACATTCTAATAACTTAATATCAGCATATAATAATTTCTTAAGAAGAATGCTAGTCAAAAAAGGCACCTGCTTGCTCCGACTTTAACTCGCAGTTAACTGCCAGTGAAACAAAAAGAAGTGCTGCACAGAGAAAACAGATTCGTGATAGAAACCGAATTTGTTGCCAATCGTATGATTCTACCTTAGTGACCGAATTTTACAGTTATGGCTATAATATTTTAGAAGGGGTAACAAGAGTTGCAACCGCACCACCCACACAGAGAAAACATATTCATAGTAGCAACCGAATTTGTTGCCAATCGAATGATAGGGTTGCACAAATAGAATTTTTCGTTGCTATCAACAGAGAGTCAGTTAATGAAGAAGAATTTCGGTTGAAGCAACCAAACTTTTGTTACTTCTTCGAAAATTTTGTAACCACAACTGTAAAATTCGGTCACTAAGGTAGAATCATTCGATTGGCAACAAATTCGGTTGCTATCACGAATCTGTTTTTTTTTTGTGCATGTGAAGTAGTAAAAATGTTCTTCTTTCTTTCCTGCTTATTGACGAAAGTTCTTAAGGTTATGAAACATTAATTCCTCTAATGTGCTTGTTTATGATCCACGATTATCTTGAAGATTTTAGATCTTTAAAGAACTGTGATTCAATATTAATTTCTAGGATTGACTTGCAGGTGATTGATTATAAAGAACTGAGATTTACTTAGAGTACCAAGATTGATGCTATCCTCGATTGATTTGATGATACTGGATTTTTGAAGAACCACAATTGATGCTCTGGATTAACTTGAAAATGCTGCAGAAGCTGGGCCTTAAAACAAATCACTATTGAATTGTCGATTGTTTAGATTATTTGGGGTATTTAAACATCCAACTGATATTGATATTAACCAGAATAATTTAGTGTCTTTAAAAATCCTCGATTGGGAAGAACCACAATTAATTAGAAGATTAAAGATCTTTAAAGGATAGATAAGAACCACAATTTTTTAAACATTCACGATTAATAAAAACCATAATTAAATATAACATTTAGGATATTTAAACATCCACGCTTGATATAAACTACGTTGATTTATTTGAAGACTTACGATCTTTAAGCAATCAAGATTGATAGATAGTTGACTGATTTAGAAATCTATAGTTTATGCTACAATTTTTGATATGAATGTTGTTTCCATGATCTAGGATCAGTTACCAACAACTTTTGATATGCACATTGATTTTATAATCTATAATAATTAACCCTCTAATGACAATTTCTAAAAAAATTGGCTAAAAACGTTGGTAATAATTTGTTAATGGTAAATTTGGGCACCTGATTTCAAAAACAACATTTAAATGTTTGTACAATCAACGGTTTATTTGCCAGGTGGGAAAAACTAAATGAGTGCCTCAAGGCACTCTTGGGGCTTTAGAGATTGAAACATAGTCGGGTTTAAGTTAGTATAGTTTGTCAATTTTTATTGAAAACAACATTTCTAATTGTTCATCACTCAAATCAGATAATTTGAAATGTTTGTTCACTCGACCAGCCATTTCTAAAAATTTTATATAAAAAATTGCAAATCGAACTAAAAGAAAACGAAACAACATTTTGCTATATGAGGGAAAAACTGAGGTAGCAAAACTAGACTGCAATGCCCAAGAGTGCCTGAAGGCACTCATTAACTAATCCCGTCAATTAAGAGTATCTTACCTTTTTTTCATTAATCTTGACTCCAATATATAAAATATAAGTTTCCTTTTAAAGAAAAAAAAAATTATTTCTATCGGGAAATTTTTAAACATTTGATAACAAAACACGGACTTCCCAAATTTTGTTGGTTGTAAAAAGTGCAGTAAATATGAAAGAAGGGAGCTTTTAAGACGTTTCAGTCTTATTAAAATATTAAAGTGAATTTTTTAGAAACTGTTACAAGAGTTTTCGAAATTAAAAATCATTTATATTTGCATTTATTGGATTTTTTGCGATGTGTGCCTTGAGGCATGCTTAATCAAACAGACACGATTTATATGATTAATTAAATATTAAATATCACACTTTTTATGAACACTGGCTAAACTGAAGAATTAGTGTTTGATTTGAGATAGTCATTATCTTCAAGATTTAGAATTTATAAATTAACCACGCATGAGTCAAAGATTTAAGATCCTTAACAACTCAGTGGGGTCAACTGAAAAAAGTGGTAATAAATCTAAACTACTACTAAGATTTAAAAAAGATGTATAAAAGTATAAAAGTAAAGGAGGGCACATGGTTTAAGGTTTAGACAAATTTAGTTTTTCGAAATTATTTTTCTAATTATAAAAGATTTATTATCACTTTTTTCGATCGACAACACTGTGTAAAAATTTGTATGAGCCTAGAAGGAGATGCTGATATATTATTTTTGTTTTAAAGTTTTAGCACAATCAGATATGGACATTATGTCGGACATCTTATGCTCTGCTATGTTGTGATGACTCAAATGTGTTAATGTTCATTTCTATACCAACTTAAAGACATTAGCGGTATTCACAATATTGAGCATTTGTATTGCAAATTTATGCAATGGTATATTTCTGTATATTTTGTAAGTGTAAAGTTAAAATGCAAAGCATATACAACGATGCAAGACCATTTGCACACGATTGTGAATTGGGCTATTGTTGTGTTATGTCATTGCTATGTGCTCATATTCACATGCAATGTTGTGTTGACTCAAACAAATTTGTATTATTTGCTATGCCAACTCACACAAATTATCATGTTATGTCATTACCAAGCAACCGAATTATACAGCACAATAATTTGAAGAATTCTAGCCCGTTTTTAAGTTCAGTAGCATGAGTTGAATTGTATGATCAAAAACAAGACATCAAAAATCGTCTTGCAGAATATATGTCACAATAACTTTAATAGCAAAGTTATTCGATTTTGTTTTTTTTTTAATTTTATAATTAATTGAATTTAACTTAAGGTGAAAATTAAATTTAAAATTATTTTTAAATTATTTAAACCTTGTGTTCACTCAGGCGTACATAATTGTTGCTACAACTGCATTTGACAAATAATCTAATAAATATGCTTTAACAAAATACTTAAAATATACCACTTTTAAACTAATTAATTTTTTACAACAATTATATTTACATTCACTCTTTGCACTTTATGTCAAAAAATTTCAATTACCAATTGATATTAAACTAAGTATGTATATAAATTAAATATGTGAGAGTTTGTTTTTTTTTTCAAACATTATAGGACAAGTACATTATTGTCATAATAATAATTATGCAAACAATTGATTTTCCACTTAAATAACGTGTCTAACTGCACACATTGCACTGGCAACAGCAGCAACTACAATAAAAACAACAAGAAAAAAAAACAGGTGTCACTATAATAATAACAAATAATTAATTTACCATTTAATGGCAATTGATTATAAAATTTATTATGAAAAATATTTGCAAAATGTATGTATTTTTAATGTTTAGAAATAAATTGTACTGCATTTGAAAAACAACAATATTCCATGAAAGCTATCAAAAAAAAAAAAAACTATGTATTATTATCTAATACTGCATTTAAAAATAAATTAGCAATCAATTTGAAATAAATTAAATAGAAAGCATATTTTGGTCGAGAGTTATTGCTAATAACCTTTAACCATAGGTTCAAAACAAAAATGTGTGTTTTTGATAGATTCATGCAGAGAACAAAACAAGAAGAGAGGCAGAAAGTAGGAAATTGAGGTTTGTTAAAAATAATTTCATATCATGTTCTTTAATAATTTGCTAAAATCTTTTTTTAATAGTACTGACGAAATTATTTAGTTCAACATTTACTTGCAGCTTCTCCTCTATTTGCACACTCTAATTCTCTGCAAAGTTTAGGTTTTCATTAATAAAAAAAAAAAAACAATTATACATTTTACAATTACCTAATCAATATTTGTTAAACAAATACATTTTTATCCTCAATACACTCTTTTAACAAAATATTAAATTTAAATTATTGACTAGAGGTATGTTGTATTGTATTGTAAAAACAATAACAGCAAATTCAAATGAAAAGTGACAATGAACCAGCCAGCAGTCAATTGATCTACATATAAATTGTTTAAAAACAAGAAAAGGCTTTTATAAGCCAAAAAAAAAGAGGAAAATATCGAACAATAATAATAAAAAAATAAATTGTGTAAATGACAGATTTTTGAGTGGATGAGTTTTATTCAGGTTTTTATTGTTTCTTTCCAAATTATTGAATTGCAATTTTTAACACACAACCAGGTAAATCTATAGATTAATTTCATTTATTGAATAGTTAAATTTGTTTGTGTTAAATTTTTTTAATTATATTTGCACAAAAGTTTGGAATTTAATTCAAAACAAGCATCCACATGCCTGTACTTACTATATTTTAGTAGATATATTAATGGAAAGGTACATAGAAAACTTTAGATTTTATTTATTTTAACTAAGGTTAGGTTAGGTCCGTATTTTCTACAGTTCATGAAGGTTCATTTGTATGTTCCCCCTGTATTATCTGGTAATAGAAGAAACTAAAGAAGAAAAGTGAGCGACAAGTGAAAGTGAAAGACGATGTATTCGGAGCCTTACTAATCATCTGCTCTTCATAATAAAGGGATCTATGTAACTAAATTCCTTACCGGATAATTCAGAGAGGTCGATAAAGGAGCGTTACCTTAAGAACCTGGCATAAATACAAAAAAGAGCAAAAAGGTCTCATACTCCTCCTCATTTTGAAAACTTCTTCAGAAATCTTAGTCAGAAGGCAGCCCAAGTCTTGCAGAATGAGTGCCAAAAGTGCAATGCTTGGTGATCACCGCCACCATATTGCTAAGTCGTAATCGTTGTTTACCAAGTAGATACCTCGTGCGATTACAATCCAGCACAGGCTGGATTATACTCGTAATAGCACAAGTGGCTTCGTTCTTCCACCTTGTCATAGGAAGTTCCCAATAGGCATTAGTTATTCGTTGTTTACATGTGGACAACGAAATGCAACAAACGATATCTTCAGACATCAAGTCGACTCTTTTCGCCAAATTATCAGCAAAACAGTTACATTTCATTATCCCTGTGCCACGTACCCAAGTGAGTACAACTGTTGAATGTCTCGGCATCTCATTCCAGGATTCCCAGCATTCCCGGACTATACTTGATGTTGTATAAACATATATTAGGTATTTAATTGCAGCTTGGCTGTCAGTATACGAATATCCCTATCAGACATTGTGTCAGTTAGCTGCTCTCTATTTTAACAAAATCTTACTTTCTAAGTAAATAAATCACTTTTTATTAAATTCAAAAGTTGAACTCAATTCGTTTTATAATCTCTAGCAATTCTTTCTTTTTAAACGCCTTCTTAAAGTTTTCTCCTTCTTTTATTTTCAAATAATTTTCATCTTAGATAATTTCATCAACAAATTGACTTTTTTTTCGTTTGGTTATTACGTTTAGTTAAAATCTATTGAACTTGTTGTCTTACTTGTCTCATAAAAGTTTATTGGACTCCCAAAAGAAAATAAAAAAAAAAAAACACACAAAAACCTCTACCAGCCGCCGTATAACCGCCATACAACCACAACACAAAAATCAGCAGTTTTATCAGGTTGAGGTAGGGTAGGAAATACACAGCAACTTAAGAAATTAAATTGCTAGCTAGAAAAAATAAAGCACAATCCGAAACAAAAAAAAAAAAATTTATATATTTATGATAACTTAACATAAAACCATAATATTTCGTGTTTCGATTGTATATCAAGCGACAAGTAGCAAAAATACAGAGGAAAAATCGTAGAAAAATTTGTAACAACAGTGTACTTTACTTGTACTTTCGTGCCATTGAGCAAATTATTTATGCGAGTTGGCTGGATTTTCTTGTAAAGTAGTTAAAGTGGTTGAAAATGGAGAAAAAAAAAATGATCAGAAAACAAATTTAACTGAAATAAGTAAAAGTATTGTCAATGGGTGGTTAGCAAAGGCGCTACTTTTAATTGCAGCTTTTTCATATTTATGCTTCAATCGTAGACAGTTTTAAACTTCAATCCTAGTGATATTTAAGCTTTAATGGTGATCATAACTAAGCTCCAATGGTAGTTATATGTAAGTTTTAATCGTAGTCAAATTTAAGCTTCATCATATTATTATTAAAGCTTTCACCTTAGTCATTTTTAACTTTTAGTTAAAGTCATATTTAAACTTCAAACATAGTCACATTTAAGCTTCCATCATAGTCATATTTAAGCTACAATCATATTAATATTTAAACTTTAACCTTAGTCATTTTTAACTTTCAGTTGCAGTCATATTTAAGCTTCAAACATAGTCACATTTAAGCTTCCATCATAGTCATAAGATTCAATTATAGTCATATCTGGGCTTTAATTGTAGTCATATTTAAGCTTCAATCGAAGTCATATTTAAGCCTTAGATATAGTTGTGTTTAAACTACAATCGTAGTCATATTTATAATTAAATCGTAGTCATTTTTAAGCTTTAATCTTTGAAATATTTAAACTTCAATCGCAATCATTTTTAAGTTTCAATCGTAGCTATATTAAAGCTTTAATCTTTGCAATATTTAAAATTTCCATAGTAGTCATACAGTCCAATTTATGCGTAAGCATCAAGTGCTTTAAAATTACACAATTAAAGCTACATTCCTAAATCCTCTACATTTATATTTAGTTGACCAAAACTCCCAATCCCTTATCGAGCTAAACACACCACTAATTTTCTGTAAACCTTTCAAGAAGGTTAGTTGTAAGAACAACACAAATCTTAGAATTGCTTAGGAAAACTTTTCTGTTTTGTTTTACTTTATTTTCTGTATGATTTAGTTTTTAAGAAAAAGAAAATCGAAAAAAACTGTTTATACTCAAACACACATTTCATATTACATAGAATACATACCTACATTCTATATTAAATTTCTGTACATACATATTTTTACTGCTGTATTTTATGTTTGTTTTGTTGATTAGAAACGATAAAACTTTACAACTCTAATGGCAATTGAGTCAGTTAGACAAGACGTTGTAAATGCTCGTACACTCAGACCAGAACAGACATTTGAACTTTTTATAATTTGAGCATAGAAATATTATCCTTCCTTCCTCGCCTTAATTGTTTTATTTAAATATTGAGTTTCCTATAGGTTATTGAAAAATAATAGTCATTTGTTAAAAAAATAAAGAAAATCTTGCAAAACAAATTTTAAAATGTGGAATTTTTCCTTTTAATTTGTAAAAAAACAGAAATATTTATTAGGCAAAGATTTAACAAATTGTTTGTTTGTTTTCTTAATATAAAATTTATTTTGGATACTAAGACAGCCACGATGAGCACAGTGACGTGTGAGAAAAGTATTTACCAAAAGGGTAAAGATTTTTGAGTTTGAAAAGTCATTGTTCTAATAATGAAAATCTGTTTATTTATATTTTTTATAACCTTCACCATCGTGAGAAGGGTATATATAAATTTGTCATTCCGTTTGTAATTTCCATAATATAATTTTCGGTCACAAATGTCTGAGATATAAGGAAAAAACCAGGACAACCTCGATTTTTTACCTATTTTTTGACCTATATCTGGATTACTAAGTGATTAATATAGACAATATGGATATCTAATGATAGATATTTCAAAGACCTTTGTAACTATGTATATAAGACCATAGTAAGTTGGACCTATAATGGGCCAAAATCGGGAAAAATTTTGACCAGATTTTTTTTTTTTCACCAAAAGTTTTTTTCGTTAAATATTAAAAAAATCAAATTTTAAAACTTAAAAAAAAAAAATTTTACATAAAAAATTTAAAAAAAATTTCGAAAAATTTTTTTTTTTCAAAAAATGAAAAAAAAAACAACTGGAAAACAAATAAATTTTGTTTACCTAAACATATTTAAAATTTTTATTTTGAAGTATTGTTTGGTGAAGGGTATATAAGATTCGGCCCAGCCGAATATATCTCTCTTACTTGTTTAAAATTAGTAAACATCCTTTAACGGTCATTTTATATTTCAAACTCTTTAAAATATGTATTCGTTTCTGATATGACTTTAATACTTTTATAAAATCTCTTTCCCTGTAGTTATCTCTTTAAAGAAGATGGTATTTTCTACACAAAAGTATCATCCAGTTATCGCGTTTTCGTGTGAATGTTTCACTTCGAAAATCTAACAGCTCGAACAATTAGCTTAAATCGACCTCTTTGTACTGCTATAATTTGTTTGAAGTTCGATTGTATTCTTTAGCAAATAATTTTATTAATTTGTTCAGTATTTATACTGAAAATCGAGGAAAAAAAACCATTCAATCCAACGCCTCTGATCTGCATATATTACTTATTTCATTTATATTTATGTATTCCTTTTTTATCAAAAATATTAAACCTTAATGCTTATTGATTTAAATTGAAAGTTTAAAAAGTAAATAATACAGGTCATAGAATAAACACATAGAAGAGAAATAGAGAGAAATGTCTATGAACAAATTAACAATAATACTATCTTTTCATACATATATGTGACACAATAACAAAATACATGGCAATACATTCTCATGAATTTGGTTTTTCACAATAGACTTAGGTTTTTGGCTCTCAGTTACCCAGCAGTTAAGCAAGTAGTCAATGTATCCCTTATAGAGAGTAATCGTCACAAATGTCTTTCCACTTGGCTGACTCCAATTTATATATTTTGGTCATTTGACACGTATGTGCTCTTTGTAGTGCAGAGCGAAGACAATTGGTTACTTCATACATCCGAGGTAATCTAGCGTGAAGACTATTGTCACTTAAGTGTCTCTAAGTTATTTGGAGTGTAGACACTTTAAACTTTTTGTGAGTAATTCGTTCAAACTGGTTTTGTTCAAATTGCGTTGATATAATTCTCATACAGTTAATTTAAATTTTTGCTTAAGTATACTGATATCCCATGTAACATGCATGAAGTGTCTCTTAGTATCCTATAGTGAAGTCACTTTAAACGTTTATTTTGTACTGCACTTTAGAAAATAGTTATTTTACACACCAGAAGCAATCCATTGGAGAGTTGTCGAAGAATGATTGTTTACAAGCTTTCTAGCTGACTATATGAGGTCAATTTGCACCCGTACATGTTAAAATAACTAGATATGTAGCTGATCAAGTTACCAGATAGGTAGCTAGTAAAGTAACTGACGCTATTTAAACAGTATGTGAATCTAATGCGTTGACTACTTTAAACCAGCTATTAGACAGTCTCATTGAAGTCAAAAAGGGTCAATTGACCCCCTGCTTAGGACATGCCCGTGTTAAAATAACTAGTCACGTAGCTATTGAAGTAACTAGTTCCCACCCTAAATTATGGGTAAAATCACCAGTTCTGGACTGTCTCCTATAACTGCTGGGTACCTAGCTGGGTACCTAGCTGTTTAGTTTCCATCTATGACACAGTCCATAGAATAAAATATACATAGAAAGGTTACTGAAGACAAAAAAACCTAAGTCTGTTGTCAAA
The DNA here is from genome assembly GCA_942486065.2 of Calliphora vomitoria. NCBI lineage: Eukaryota > Metazoa > Arthropoda > Insecta > Diptera > Calliphoridae > Calliphora > Calliphora vomitoria. The sequence continues at coordinate 105,450,209 of OW818030.2, read as the reverse complement.
AACAACAATGAATTTTGTTGTTGTGTCAGCCATACAATTTGGGAGAGAGTAAATATTGTTAATATATTTTAATATCAGTTTCGCCTCTAGTTCTACCCTATGGTACAGGTGTTCAGTTGCACATTAAGCACAATAAATTTTATTATTGAAACAAAACAAAAAAAATTAAAAGAATTTAAATCAATAATATTGCAGAATGAAATGTAAATTTTAAGTAATTGTGGCAAAATTTAAACAAATTATTTTAGTATGCATTTCAAAAATATTACTTTTAAGATTGAATTTATTAAGTTGGAAAATAAAAGTGAATTGGACAAATTTAAAATTTAAATTAATTTTAAAATGAATCCAAATAATACTTTTTGCAGCAAGTTCCTTTTCTTTTAAATAAACTGTTAAATTTAAATCCTTTATAAACAAAAATATTACATTTGCAAATTAATGCAAAACAAAAGAAATCGTGTTTAAAATACAAAATTTAAACTCAAAAAAAAAATTTTTAATAAATTCACAATTACTGCCCATGTTCCACAGTTAACAATTGCTGGAGTAACATGTTTCGAAATTTTATTTCATTTCTTTACCCAACATTTCCTTTTAGATAAAATTTATTTTTTTCTTTTTTGCATTATTCTATATATTTAATAGCTTATATAATTTGGTATTTCGCTAATTTTTCTTAAAATAAAAAAACATTATTTTGGTATGCTGCACGTTGTTTTCAAGCTTTAAACGTTTCCATGTTGACCATGTTTTTGGCCATTACTAATCATGTACAACGAGTGTGTGCACCATAATATAATGGCGCAAAATAACTGAAACATGAAAATAACAAATATAAAATAAAAAAAAAAACTCTTTTATTACTTTGGCCAGTTGGCCAATTTTGGTAAATAAGTTGAAAAAAGAAGAAACAGCACTAAGTCTGACAGTTTAAAGTTTTACTAATGTAAGTCTGCAGAGGAAAACAATTTTTGAAAAGCTTTTGAACACGCAATTTAAATGAAATTGTTAAATTTTATTTCAATTGCTTAAGCTAAAAAAGGAATTAAGTAGATAGAAAAAGAAAAAGTCTTATATTACATTATAGGATTATTATTGGGTACTTTTTGTTGATTTTGTTGATAACAAATCTTATATTTTTAACTTAGTTCATGTTAAAAACACAATTTCTAAGACAGAAATATCTATAACATATTTTTGTTTCTAAAAACTCGATCTACAAGTGTATTATGGGTTCTAAGATTTGAAACAGCTTTAAATCAATTTACATAATCTATTTAGAGAATACTTTTATAATTGTCTTTCTAGCTATCCAAATACCAAAAATACAATAGTACATTCAAATCATATTGATTATTTTTGACCTCAATGAGTAGCTATGTTAGAACAACCATTGTATATTTTAAATAGCTGTAGTAAAAGTTCAATATTTAAATTTCTATTTACTTATTCAATTTAATTTACAAATTTCATAAAGTGCAAATAACAAGTAATATATTTGCTACATAAACGTGTAAACCAACAAAATCAATATTGATGCTGTAATCAATTATATTTCAATGAAAGACACCTCTAAGGCAGACAAAATACAAATATGTAATAATTTTTGCCTAAAACAACAAATTAATTGAACTTACCTGATAAACATTATATACACCCACACCTTATACAATACATACATATGTATATAAATACTAAAGCAAAATTTTAATAATAATACTCTATACATATGTGCATAAGGGTGGCCCAAATTTAATTTCAAACATAGCTACATTTTAAGCTTCAATTGTTGCTCCTTTTACAGTAAAATTTAAGCTTAAATCATAAATCTTTATACAGTCACTACAGTTTCAGTCGTAGTCAAATTAAAGGTCAATGGTAGCTGTTTATACAGTACAATTTAAACATCTACATACACTACAGTTTCAACAACAGCACTATGGGTAATTTCACCCATTTTTGTTGCCAAAACTATAAGGAATCACTGAACAGTTTTTAAGGTTGCTGATTTCGAATCTGAAGTAAAATTTTTCAAATTTAAAATGGTGGATCCAATATGGCGGCGTACATTTTAAAATGTCTTCAGATTTACATGAAATCGGTATATGGCGGTATTCAAGATTGTTGATTTCGAATCCGAGGTAAAATTTTTCTGATTCGAAATGGTGGATCCAATATGGAGGCGCAAATTTTAAAAGGCCCCCCTTATCTTGAATACAGGGGTATTCAAGATTGCTGATTTCGAATCTGAGGTAAAATTTTTCAGATTCAAAATGGCGTATCCAATATGGCGGGAACTCTCCATCTAACTAAGATATTCTTAAAAAAATTCCCACTTTTTCCTTCACAAATTCCGATTCCCTATTCAAAACATTGCCGCATTCAACTTTACCAACAATAAAATTGCAAACAGCAGCATTCTTCTCCTCTTACTTTTGCCAAAATTCGCTATTTTGCAAGTGGAGGCTGCCACGAAAAATTATATTTCTCAAAAAAATGCAAAAAAGTGCAGCATGAAATTGAAAAATTAAACTCAAATTAAACTTTCGCCAAAAACAATTTTTTACAAAATCTTTTTCTTAAACTATTAAGTACTTACTACCACTTCTTTTTTCCATATTTAATTTAAATTTATGTTTGTTTTTTAAATATTTAAATAAACTTAAAAATTCGACCAAATTGCACTGTTCAACACTTTGGTCACCAACAATGACTTTGACCACTTGCTAAGCAGTCGCTGTTAATTACATGCAAACAAAACATATTCTGACACTTTTTGCCCAAAAGTACTTTGAAGTACTCATCTTTGGAATAATATATTTTTATTGCCCAGAATAACGGTGAAGTATATCATGTTCTCAATGTTGTAATGATAAAAATTACTGTTTCGTAAAATACCATGGAATATACTTGAAATAGAAAATGTTATAAAATGTTACAAAACTAATCAATATATTAACAAAAATCTATGAGTTGTTTTTATCTTTTGACTGATGATGAACCAACGGTACTTAAAAGAACCAGGTCCCTTTCGAATCCTTGCATGACCCTTTATGTACCTTGCAGGTCCCCCACAAATTTAAAATTTTGTAAATAACTTTCTAAAGTCCTTATTTTCAATATTTCATAAAAAAAATAAAACTTTTTCAACGATTTGAGGCCTTGGTCCACAAGGGGTTAAGCTCTCATCATAGCACTTTGTGAAGCCTAAGTTAATTTTAATTCGTAGTCCAGTTTAAACTATACTTTTATAGCCACCAATTTATGCTTTACTCTTAGCTATTTATAAAATCGAATTAAAGATTTAATCGTTGCAGTTTATAAGATCCTATTTAAGCTTTAATGGTATTACTTTATTTAGTACAATGTAAGCTTCAATTAAAACTCTATATAAGGACCAATTTAAGCCTTATACAGTCCAATGTATGGTATAATTATAAACACAAATTAAAGCATTAATCGTGGCACTTTATAAAGTCCGTTGTTCGCCTGAATCCTAGCTCTTTATAAAGTCCAATTTAAAATGTTATCTTCAGTCGCTGTCCAATTTTAGTTTGAGTCAAAGCCCTTTATACATACCAGTTTAAGCATCAATCCTAGATCTTTATATAGTTCGAATATTTTTGTACTTAAACGAAAATGATACCAATATTTCTTATGTATGTTTCCTTTGTGATTAATATGACAAATTCATAGAAACCTTAAGAAAAAACATTTTTTATCCATTGATCAACCCTACCAAATTCTGACGACAAGATTTTGAAAACTAAGGAATGAGATCGTAAAATTCTTAACAAACGTTTTTCATTAAAACTTTTAACCCAAGTAACCTTGGGTTTAATGTCAATTATATTCATTTGTTGTTAATCTGATTAAAATGAGTGACCAGAAAAAAGTGCGTACTAAAATTATTAAATATTTTCAACAAAACCCAACTTGTTCCTACAAAAAGTTGAGCAAGCATTCAAAGGTCTGCCGTCAAACTGTTTCCAATGTTATTAAACAGTACCGGGAGAACTTGACCGTTGATAGAAAATCTGTTTCAGGTAGAAAGAATGGTCCACAGGATGTTTCTTAAGCCAAACAAATAGAATGCATTTTCAAAAGAGCTTCCAAAACATCCGGTAGGAAAGCAGCCCGGTTAGCTCAGTGTTCTGACTATTTGGTGCGAAAAGTTAAAGCTAATGCAGGTTTAAAAACATACAAGGCTCAAAAATTTCCTGTCAGGAACGCTGCTAAAAATTTAGAGGCCAAAAACAGAGCACGGAAAATGAAGTTAAGAATTTTTCGATCTCACTCCTTAATATTGTCAAATAAACTAATATTTTTAATTTGGAACAATGACACCTTATTTTTCTTCCATACAAACAGGATCACCCTAATGTACACATGTTAACAAACAAATAGTACATAAAACAATCAATATCATCATTATTTGTATTATTTTACGTATTGTACTCAAATCTCTATTGTATATCAGACTGTATATGAAATATTACTTTAATCACTTACTTACATCTATACAATTTTGTTATTTATTTATTATTACTTTTATTTTGCAAAATAATAAGAAAACTAATATTTCAATTTCCGTTTTTTCTTCTCTTGTCCCTCGAAAAAAAAAAACTATTTAATTGCAGATTCACTGGCACGTGCACAAGTCAATGTGGAACCCAATACAGCTGTATTAAATGAAGGTGATCCCACAGAATTGTTGTGTCGCTTTGCTCATCATACAATAACGTATTGTCGAATTGAAATACCCGGTGAACCGAAAGTTTTTAATTTATCCCCTGATTGGAATAAAACTCCTGGTTTTACGTACTTTGGCAAAGGTTTGCAGGCTGGCGAGTGTGGCGTTAGCATACAACGTGTGAAGGCTGTCAATAATGGCCAGGTTAAATGTAATCTGGGCGTGGAGGGTGAAGAATTATCGGGCACTATTGATTTGGTGGTGGCATGTAAGTTGTTGTATTTCATTAATATTTTTAATTTTAATAGATAAATGTGTATTATTAATTTTATTTTAATAAATTTTTGTTCTTGATTTATTTATAGTGCGTCCCAAACAGCCTTTGGTTGAATTGATTACCAAACCCGACCGTGAGGGTTATTTCAGTGAGGGCAGCACCTTCCAGGCTCGTTGTATTGTACCCGATGGCCGCCCAGCTGCCAATATTACCTGGTTGATTGATAACCAACCAGCTGATAAGCGTCTTGGTCAATTGGAGGTTGTTGCTTCGAATAGTCCCAGTGGCTTGGAATTGTCTACCACCATCCAAGAGATCCAATGGCATTTGACTCCTGAGGATAATGGCCGCAAATTGATTTGCCGTTCTCATCATCAGACAGATCGTGAAAATTTACCACCTCAAGAGGGTTCATACAATTTGTTAGTGCGTTGTAAGTATTATGTTGTATAGGAAAATTAACATAAAATTAATAATTTTGTACATTAATTTACAAATCTATGTTACTTAAGAGATATTGCCATGAAAGATTCTTAGAAAATACATCTTAGATTTGGGTCAAATACTCCAAACGTTGAATTCAAGCATACTCCGCATGACATGCGAAGGCAACAATGAACGATTGCCAAGCGAAATAACATGTGCTAGACACTTATAGAGCTTACATGCTATGTTCCATGAAATATTTATAAAAAAGTAATTTGCGATTGTACTAACGTTCGTCACTAAATACCCGCAAATATTAAACTCTTTTACACTGCGACAAGTGTCACATTAAACATTGTCAAGTCTTGCCGTGAACTTCAATTAAATGCGAAAGCAATGCCGAATATAACTCAAGCTAGACATGGCTTCGTATTTAACAATTATTAGATTAGATACATACTGAATACTTTAATGAAAGATATATGACCAAATAACATCCATTGTGTGTACAATTTCGGCACTAAATACCTGAAAATGTTGAACTTTTTAACACAGCGACAAGCAACACAGTAAACATTTGTCATGTCATGCCGTCAAAGCCAAACATAAGCAAGCCGTGGTGTCTTTATTACAATATCATATCATACATAAACGATTGTCTAGCTAAATTAAATTTGTATTGCTTATTAGATGCTGGTTGCTTCCGTTACCCTTTTAGACGAGGTGATCCACTTACGCTTCAAATCGGACATGTCCTGGGATATCTTTCCTGTGTTCTTTAATTATTTTTTTACAAGACAGTCTGAACTTCTGGACAGTTGTGTGGATTTGCCTCCCGTGGTACAATATTGACTTTATTGTCTGAATACCACTCATGGCCTGTTTCCATAGTGGCATGATGCCAAATCGAGCCAGAAATATAAAGGCACTCGGTGCTGTTTAAGAAAGATAAGAGCCGTTTAGATAGACACTCCGTAATATAAGTCACAAACGATTGACTTCTTTTGCCACAACTTCAAATGGCTAGCCACACAAGCAACATCTTAGGGAATTTTGTTTCTCTTTTTGTTCGGTATTTTTCTTGAACATTACCTCGTCTATCAGCCATATACAAATCTTGACACGGAAGTTGTGAACAGTTTGCCAGTACATAAGTTTCATCATCCATCACACAACAGGTGTTCTTTTTTATAAAATTTTACCTCAATTCTTTCACTCGTTCTTTTGCTTCTAAGTTCTTTACCGCATTGCGATCTGGAACTTTATACAACTTCAATCCAGCATTAGCTTTGGATCTGCGCACTAAAGAATCGGTTTCTCTTCGAAAGAGTTGTTCGACTTTTTTTGCCTTACCAATATCTGCTAGTCGTTTTTTCTTTCTGATCCAGGTTTTCTTTCAATGTTCAAGTCATCGTTATAAGTACTGTTAAATGGTTTTGGAAACAGTGTGACGATGAATCTTCAAATCTTTGCTATTTGCATTTGATTTTTTGAAAAGTTTTAATTATTTTTTAACGTACTTTTTTTCACTGTCCATTTTGACCGAAGTAATATTTGAAAATTAATGATTTAGAAAGGACATATTTTTCAAAGCTAACGTTTTTTCTTTTCTGGAATAGTGTGTATATGTTTTTTCTTACTCAATCCTTATACCAAATCTAAATTAAATTTGTTCATGGAACTAACCATCGATATTTAACTCAATTTTCTTTTAAATTATCTTCAAAATAAACCTTTTTTAAATTTCCTATAAATCTATCAATTTCTTCCCTTAGATTCCCCCATCCGTCAAGAAGAAACTCTCGTTTATGGCCTATACCTTGAACACACCGTCACCGTTAACTTGACCATACGCTCCAATCCCGCACCCATTGTCGAGTGGACTGTTGATGGCAATGTGATACGCCAGGGCGAACAAGAGGGTCGTTTCTCAGTTTTTGAACCCGTATACTTGGGACAAGACATGTACAATGTAACATTAATCATTGCCGGTTTGACCTTGGAAGACACCATGAAGACATACAATTTGAGAGCATCGAATGCATTGGGCTTTGCAGACTATACCGTACGCATTAGTTCATCGGCCACACCACCAGCAACTGGTTTGGAAATTGGTGCTATTGTTGGCATTGTTGTTGCGGTGGCAATACTTGTCTTAATCGTACTCTTGGTATTGTTTGCACGTGCCACTGGTAGATGGTGTTTTGGAGGTGAGTAGTTGTGTTATTATTATAGTTTGGAGGTTTTACACTTTTTTTTTTGTAGTTGAAATAGTAAATACTAATTAAGAACATTTGAAGTTGTATAGTCTTATTCATAAAAAGTTTATTAGATTTAATATTTCTATGGACTTTGACATAACAACTTAAGTGTAATTTTAAAATTTTTCAGGAGTGCGCAAAAACTGTCGAATTAATCGATAATTATTTTATTATTTGTCCTTGTAGAACTGTATTATTTGTCTCAAAGTAGTATACAAAGCTCTCGAAATTCATTAAACTCAAAAACTAAACCAATTATCGACCAATTCAACAGTTTTTGCGCACTCCTGAAAAATGTTTAAATTACACTTAAGTTATTTGTCAAAAGTCCACAGATTTTTTTGTGAATATGATCTTATTTCTAGCAAAATTATATACTTCCTTTAACATATATTTATTGTTATCATACTTAATTGTCTGAAAGTTTTGTAACTATGCTGTAAATTGTTAAAGCTCATCCGTGAGTTTCAGAAAAAACTGAATATTAAAAATTTTGCGTTTCATTATAATTAGTAACCACATGTATTCCATTCAATCTTCATAAACAATACACATGTAACAGAGTTCCCCAAACTGTTCTGATTATAATTTTAAGTTGATTTTTTAGCAAAATTTTTGGAAATTATTTTTCCCAAACATAAGGTACTTTGTGGGAGTATGGAACTAAATGCAGTTCTTTATTTTATATTTATTTTTCATTAATATAATTTTATAAATACTTTTTCTAAGCTTTTAATTTATACACACAACAAGCAAGTTGTTATTCTTTAAAATTTTTACTCTGCCTACTACTACTACCTTAACAATTACAAGGATATTTTCATATGTACATGTGTATCTTAGGCCTGCCCTTAAAATATTGTTACGATTTTACCTTTTAAAAACGGTGGTTTATTTCCTCTAAGTAAACCATATTGTTTTAATCGTAAATAAAAGCGATCAGTAGTTTAAAAAATGTAACAACACATTGGTAATACAGTTGATGTTATGTCTGAGAGCGTATACAATTCACCGACTAACTCTACAACTCATTGTTACTACACCCAGAGAAAAAACAACTTAAAATCAATAAATACCACATTGAATCAATAAGAAACATTAACAAAAGTCCAGTTTTTATAATGTTTTTCTATTATAAAGAACATTATTGAATTAATATAACACGTTCTTGTTTTTAAGTTGCAGTGTTCCTTTAGTGTATTTATATACACAGTGCCAACTTTTAGTAGTTTCATGAATTTTTTTTTGTTGATAAGTATAAGTTTCTACTGATGGAAATGTTTATAAATATGATGAATGTTACAAGCAGGCGTTACAGGCACTTTGTTCTTTAGGTGTTAAAATGAACTCCTGCAAAGTTTGATCATGCCGGAAATTGATGAAAAGTTATAAATTGGGTAAACAATGAGAATTTTTAAAATGTTTGAAATATATGTTCTAGAGGTAATTAGCTTTCCCGGTACAAAACATTAATATCAAAGATAATAAAAAGAAACAATTTATTAACATTCATACATTCATCAAAAATTGCATTGTTTACCCACAATAATTGTAAACAATTCTTCTGCTCTGAAGAATGCTAATAACTATGATATTTTTCCGTTTGACCTTAAATTGTACATCAGTTAGTTTTCTATACTAAAGCACAATATTGGACTCATTCAACACAAATCTATTTTTTGAGGGCAACCCTAATTCATATGTGTATCTGCAAGTTTGTGCTTCTACTTAGGCGTTATTACTTTGTTAAAGAGGATTTAATTAAAATTTTAAATTGTATGCTTCATAAGAAATTGTTCATTATTCTTTTAATATGTATATATTTTTTATTTTTTTTGTTCAAATAAAACACAAAGGAATTTAAATAATAATCAGAGCTATATTAACATCCTATTTTCTGTCTTGTTTATTTTTTTTTTTTTTTTTTTTTTGTGCGCAATTTTATGTGCCATAAATTAAAAGATTAAAAAAGTTTAACTCAGTACATAGGTGTATGCATATTTATGTTAAAATAAGAAAAAACTTGCCAACGATATTCACAGTTTGCTATTACATAATTATATAAACTGTAGCATACTTTTAGGTGTTTTAAAGGAAAGAATTTATGTGCATATTTATAATAAAATTGCATTTCAAGCATTTGCTAGTTGCATATGTATTTGTGAGCAACTGTGCATTGCCTCAATTTTAGAAACCTTACACAGTTCCTGTAATGTGTGGATTTTAGATTTTATTATATGAATATGACATAATTGTATTACATAATATTTTAGTCGGATTAATGTTAAATACTGTGACATGTTAAAAGTTCTAAAATGAAAATGGAAATTACATTTAACATTTATAAGGAAAATATGAAGAAATAGAATTAGATGGATATGAAAAAAAATTATTTTAATAGTTTTATCATTAAAATTGGCACTAAAAATAAGTAAGCGTGTATAGTCGTATAGTCCTTAGAGTAGTGTTCGGCATAAACATGGATTATAGAAATATATTACTTATTAACTTTCTTTCTCTCTGTAATCTGACCAGCTATTGATTGTGAGTTTGACTTGTTATTTAAAAACGTTTATGAAATTCGTTGACATTTATATTGTTGACAAGTAAATAACTGATTATGTTCGGTCCACCACCAAGGCTATGAATTCACACCAATTCCTCAGAGTCAGCTATTTCATAGAAATTTCGGTATATAGTTATTGGATTAAAACGAAATGCAATTAAACTTTTGATGGTTGTTCTAACTTACTCTGATAAAAGTTGATGTGTATTGTTATTTTTTTTTACCACTTTTTTACATAAAAAATACCGCAGTACATCCATGATATATTAAGTACTAATTCTGAGATATTTGCTTTAAAAATATTGCCAAATAATAGTTGAAATAGCTTTGTGTATAAACTAATTAACAACATATTTTTCTTTTTTAAATTCAGAGACATTAATTTGCACATGGCTCCTACTTCGTCGAACAATTTTAGCATAATTAATTTTTATGTTGTTAAACGATTTTTTTATCCTCGTACACTTTTTTTTATAGGATGTCAGATTAGAATACTAGTTTTATTTAATAGATCTCATGCTATTTGGTCAGGTTAGTAATACTTTTGGACTGAACGTTAATAAATTTTATTCAAATTCCTGCTCGATTTCAAAATTTGCAATCAGAATCAACTTTGATTTCTCTTTACACATCCTCCCATTAGAAAATTTTCTAAAAATTTCCGATAGCTCAATGAAAACTGAATAGAAATCCAAAATCAACAACGCATTTCATGTTATGTTTAATCCTGTTGTATGCAAAATGAACAAACAAATAATTTTGTACTTTTCGTCTAAAAATCACTACTTTGATTAGTGTTCAGTACCATTTAAATATCTCAATTTTGCAGGTCTTTTCTGCAGTTTTAGAACCATTATTTGGCTAAAAGTTTATGTTTTTTTGGTTGAGTTATTTCAGAATCTTCTTCTTCAGTTCAGATTCTTCTTTGTTCGTTATTAAGAACTCTCTATCTTTCTAAACGTATTTCTTTGCGTTTGAGCCTGCACTCCAACCACTAAAAGTTTTCCTTTAAATGTAGAATGCCTGTTGTATAGAAAATTTGACCTTTAGTTATGACATGCAAATGTCTTCCACTCCCATTTTTCCAAGTTCGACCATGTTTTCAATAATTTTCAAAATGGAATATAATTTTGCTGAACTCATCTTTTATACAAAATGTTAACTCTTAACTCCGATGTACACCGATGACAGTATCTCTGGAGACCAAGGCAATGGTTTTATAAGTTTCAAAGTTACTGGACTCAAGTATATTCAACCTCTTGATAGATCTTTCGTGAGACCTTTTGCAGCCCTCTTAATCCGATTAAGATTAATCAGCTAAAGCTGAATTATTATAAGGCTGCAACAATATATTTTTGGCATTGAGTCATTTCTGACAATACCTCTTTAGTTGGCACAGCTGATTCTTCGTTATGTAGATGGCAATCAACGTCTTTCTATTATGCCTATATGTATGTTGGTATTATTTTTCATTTTGCTGTCCCAAACCTTTAAAAATAATGTTATTTTCGAAATGACATTTCGGTTTTCTTCCCTGATACAAGTTTATCTCCTCTATGGTCTTTATAATTTTGATACAATAGTGTGATTATAGGTGCATCATTAGACTTGTCCTGTTGAACCAACAGCTGTTGATATAAATTGCAGTAGATACATTGTCTTTTATATCTAACTCATGTTCTTCAAATAATTAATTTATGGCGTGACGGAAAGGTAAAATCGATAATGGCAAAACATAGGTTTTCCGGGATGTTTCTTTAAGTAATTTTATCTAACTATTTAGATTACATTATGGTTAACCTATAAACAGCCGAATTATTAAATGTCGTAGCAGCATCTTTACAAATAATAACCTTTAGTTCAATCCTCACTTTTAGTTGATTGTTCATAGAGCATCTTATAGAGGAGATATAATCACTATATACTAGGTGCTGGGATTGCATTGTTACTTCCGCAACATCTCTCGAAGTAGTAGCCTTAGGTTCGACCGTCTCTTTTGGTTGATTGTTCATATAGCATCTTTAAGAGGAGATTGAATCACAATCTACTACGTGCTAGGATTATTACGTTCCTCTAGTGATTGTTGCATCTTGCTCGTTTCAATAGGAACAGAGGTAAAGGCTGATAAGTTTTTATGCGCATATTTTCCTTATTGACATGTATCTCTGTTGTTCAGGATCATAATGATCTGGGGTTCAAACTATTCAAATGTATGTCGCTAAATCGAATCATACTGTAAATTGGTTGAATTGATATGTTTATCGTAACTCTGTAATAAATATGAAACTTGACATGTGGGTTCTTTAAGATATCTAAACAGTATTTAATAATATATCTTATGAAATTAAATATGTTTGTAGAGAAAAGATGCGATAAACTGTCCCACAATAGCGAGAGGTTAAGATATTTTAGCTAATTTCGTTGCCACTTTATTAAACTAATAAATATTATTTTGTTTTTTTAATAAAAATCTTTCATTTCTTTACAATTATTTATAAATAATAACCAACAATTTTATAATGCACTATATTATCAAATATAATAGAAAAACTGCAAACATTTATAAAGCTTTTATTTGAAGTTTATGCATATTTAAGTATTTTGCATGTTGCACAGAATTTAAAACACAAAATTATTGTTAAAACAATTTTAAATAAAAGAAAAGCAGTGGAAAATCCTCCCTATTCAACAACAATTAAACAAGAGCTAACTTAATAAACAAAATTTTTTAAATGCAATATCAAACAATAAAATTCAAGTGATAAAGATAAATTTTCCCAAAAAACGTTTTTTTAAATAAATGAGTTTGTAGTCATCATTGTGTTTTTTTTTAACATAAAATAAAGAGTTCTAAATCCTCAAAGTATGAAAAAACTAAAAAAGAAAAGTGAGAAAGACTTTTTGTTTAATATAAATTTAGTTTCTGTTTTACAAAATTATTATTATATTATAAGTTTAAAGAAAATAATTGGGTTTTTTGGTTTAAAATTATACTAACAATATAAATAAACAATTAAAGTGATTTTTCAAAAAAACCAAATTGCATTGAGAAAAAATTACTTGTATTTCCCTTAATTTTGGTAGATTTTCGGAATTTTTATTTCATTTTTGGTATTATTGTGGCTTTTTTATTTTTATTATTTGAATTTTTAATGGTTGAAAGAAAACGTTTTGTGCTAAAAGTTAGTTCTTGTTTAATGTTGTTACAGGAGCCACTCTTAACACCGACATTGGACCCGACTCTGAAGCCCAAATTAATCCCCAACACAATGATGATTTCGATGGTAGAGAGTTCAATAATGGTGAGGAACACATTGACACCACACACCAAACAGAAGAACCCACACCCCCAGTCACCGATAAACTAGAGACCCAAAAGAAGGCTGATCTCAAAAATAATGGCTCAAAGACCACAACAACGACAACTGCCACAAACGGTAATGGACATGCTGCAGACAACAAAACAAATACATCGGTCTAACATGTTTTTCCACTACAATTAAACAACTAATATTACAAAAAAAAAGAATTAACAATTTTTATAATTAAATTTAGAGACATTATGACAAACAACGATATTTTTTTATATAAAAAAAAAACAAACTCATTTTTAAACAAAATTTAAATCTTCCTAAAATCAAGTCTTAATATTAAAATCTTTTAAAGAGCAAGGCAGCTTGCAAAAGTAATTTGTTAAAAAAAATTATTAAATTTTTAACAAATTTTCTCTTGTATGATGTATATAATAAAGCTCATTAATTGTTTTTATATATTAAGGCTAAAAATAATTTAAATTATTGCCTGGAATTGTATTGCAAACCATGACAAATTGTACACACATAGTTTTTCCATATATATATATTTTTTTTAACCCAGTTTAGAAACCTTTAAGGATTTTTTTTCAATTAGATTTTTAAGTAAGTTAAACACAAAACAAAAGAAATCTCAAACATTAAGCACATTTTGAAAAGAGCACAAATTTTTTTTATATAAAAATCTAAAAAAACCGAAAAAATAAAATTTAAAAAAATGGTATATAATAATTTTATAATTTTTAACAAATTATTGTGAATGCCCGTAAGAAATATTTTATTATATATATATATAATTTTTTTTTTTAATTTGTTTATAATTATAAGCCAAGTATTGTGTTTAGTATGATATTTTATATGAAATATTTTTTATCTTTAAACTCGAATAATTTTCACAAATCTCCAATATTTTTACATAAACCTCAATAATATTGTTAAACCGTCCTAAATCATATATTTTATCCTGACAACAAATTATGTACTTAAATTTTACATAGCATTTTTTTTATATACAAATTGAATTAAATCAAACAGAATCTATCTTTATAAATTATTATAACCTCATGTCAAATGTTTTTTATACTATTTATATATTTGTATGTACTATATATGAGAGAAAAAAAAAATAAAACAATTTTTGTCTATTTACTATAAAAATCAATTAAGCTAAATAATAAATAAACTTTACAACTAAATTTTAAAAAATAAAAATCAATACATTTTATTTGAATACCCTACAAAAAATTTAGGTGAAACCATGATACAATAAAAATACAAGGAAGAATCATTAGGGAGAATTGTTAATTGTATGTCTTCTGACATACGACGACTATATGATTATAAACAGTTTTCTTTTGATATGAAACATATTTGTATTTAATCTTTTATGAATTCCAAAATTTTTAAGATATTTATGCTCGATAAAGTGATTTTCGGAAGTGGGCCTTATATTGGAGCTATGACTAATTATGGACCGATTGTCGCAAAATTTGTTGAGATGATTTTCGTATATATGAAATATATTTGTAAATTTTATTTAGATACTAACATATTAATAAAATTTTCGAGAATGGTGCTTGTATAAGGGTTCTGTTAAATTATGGACCGATCGACAATTAATTTAGTAGTACGAGTTCAGGTTATATGAAACATATTTGTACTGAATTTGGTTTGGATATGTTTATAATTAAGATATTTATTAGAGCTTAACTATTTTCAGATAGGGCAGTTTTATGGGGACTAGGAGAAATAATGGACCGATTCTAAACAAATCCTTGGGACAATATAAAAGTGCTAAATTTTGTCGAATTATTTTTAAAATTACGACATGTATTCCAAATTTCAAAAAAAAAATCTACAATTTAGAAAAATTTTAAATTTATATTTTCCGAACGAATTATATGATTCATAAACAAAAATAAAAAATTAAAAAAATGCTTAGAACTCCAGATATGGATTGTAACAATGTAAAACATTCTAGGCATAAAATGCTGAAAGTGTAAATATTCAAACAAAACATCCAAGATACTCTAAGCAGTGTATAAAAATAGATTTAATCATGAATTTCTTAAAAATGTATCAAAATCGATAAATATTGTTTTTAGTTTTTTTACCTCTATAATTTAGTGAAATAAAAACTTTGATTTTACCAAATTTCCAAAAAAAAAAAATTAAAAAAATTTAAAATTTATATGTATTTTTCAAAAAATAGTAATTAATCCTGCGATTCATAAACAAAAACAAAATTTAAAAAAATGTGTTTGGAACTTCAGATATGGATTTTTAAAGTTTAGGAAAACAAAACTGGCGGAGAAGTTGTATGTTGCTATCAAAAATACTCTAGACATAAAATGCTGAAAGTGTAATTATTCACAGAATAAATTAAAAATAATACTCTAGGCTGTGTGTAAAAATAGACTTGATCATGAATTTCTTAAAAAATTTATCAAAATCGATTAATTTTACTTTTATTTTTATTACTTTTATAATTTAGGGAAATAGATATTTTGTTTTATCAAATTCCTAAAAAAAAAAAAAAATACTATTTTACAAAAATTTTAAATTTATATTTTCCAATAATTGTAATAAATCGTACGATTCATAAACAAAAACAAAATTTAAAAAAAATGCTTGGAACTCCAGATATGGATTTTTAAAATTTAGGAAAACAAAACTGGCGGAGAAGTTGTATGTCACAATCTAAAACACTCTAGACATAAAATGCTGTAAGTGTAAATATTCACACAATAAATTAAAACTACTACTCTAAGCAGTATATAAAAATAGATTTGATCATGAATATCTTAAAAAGTTTATCAAAATCGATCAATTTTATTTTTAATTTTATTACTTTTATAATTAAGGGAAATAGAAATTTTGATTTTAAAAATTTCCAAAAAAAATTCTTAAAATTTTAAATTTATATTTTTCAAAAAATAGTAATTAATCTCAAGATTCATAAACAAAAACAAAATTTAAAAAAAACGCTTGGAACTCTAGATATGGATTTTAAAAGTTTAGGAAAACAAAACTGGCGGAGAAGTTGTATGTAACAATTTAAAACATTCTATGCTGAAAGTGTAAATATTAACACAAAACATCAAAAATACTACTCTAAGCGGTGTATAAAAATATATTTAATCATGAATTTCTTAAAAATGTATCAAAATCGATAAATATTGTTTTTAGTTTTTTTACCTGTAAAAAAATTTTTTTTATCAAATTTCCAAAAAAAAATTTTTTTTAAAAATTTTAAATTTATATTTTTCAAAAAATAGTAATTAATCGTACGATTCATAAACAAAAAACAAAACTTAAAAAAAATGCTTGGAACTCCAGATATGGATTTTTAAAGTTTAGGAAAACAAAACTGGCGGAGAAGTTGTATGTCACAATCTAAAACACTCTAGACATAAAATGCTGAAAGTTTAAATATTCACACAATAAATTAAAAATAATAATCTAAGCGGTGTGTTAAGATATATTTGATCATGAATTTCTTAATAAAATTATCAAAATCGATCAATTTTATTTTTCGTTTTATTGCTTTTATAATTTAGCTAAATAGAACTTTTGATTTTAACAAAATTCCAAAAAAAAAATCTACAATTTAAAAAAATTTTAAATTTATATTTTTCAAAAAATAGTAATTACTCGTACGATTCATAAGCAAAAAACAAAATTTAAGAAAATGCTTGGAACTCCAGATATGGATTTTTAAAGTTTAGGAAAACAAAACTGGCGGAGAAGTTGTATGTAGTTATCAAAAGCTCTCTAGGCATAAAATGCTGAAAGTGTAATTATTCACAAAACCACCGGACGGCTTAGAAACTGATCCAGAGCTGATTGGTATACTTCAAGGAGGGTGTTGAGACAATATTTTTGCACTTTAGAAACATCAGCACTACCAACGTGTAACCCTCACCACTATGGTGATGTAGGGTATAAAATAGAAAAATACGAATGAAAAACATGAAGAAAACTATAAAAATAATGCATATGATATTGCATGAAAATCTTGAAAAGCTTCTTGTGTTGAGCACCACAATCAGCACTTCATTCTTATATTTTTAAATGTTTTATACAATTAATAATTTCAGTATCGAGTTAATATGTATTTCGATGTTTTCCTTTGTTTTTTTCTTTTTTGACATGTGACTGATATTTCAGGAAAAGTATAATTGAGAACGTAATTTCGAATAATTCTACCACATATCATTGTATCATGGGTGAAACCATGTCACAACAATATAAGATAGAATCAGAAGAAAATACGTTTTTAATAATACAATTCATGTAACGTCAAACAAGTAAGAGTGTTATATTCGGTTGATTGTTTTTAATAATACTTATATGATTTTTATTTGAAATTCTAACTATTGGAATAAGTTCTAGGGAAGCCCCTTGGAAGGGATTTTAAAAATAGTTCTTTAAACAATGATTTCACAGGTCTTCAATGAATTTGGTGCCGCCAAAAGTATATTCGATGCGCTGATTCTTACTGTTTACTTATTCTTTCAATGCTAGGTGCAGCTTTTGAGAAATTTCAGGGGTAAAAGCAGCATAAATAAACAATTTTATAACATTTTATTAAATTATTTTACAGATTAGAAGCTTAGTTTTTAAATTTTATACGATAAATATCCTCAGCATACTCCCGTGTGATTCCCCAACAGTAATCTACCATCCTATATTCATCCCAGCGACCTTGGTATCTATCTTCCGTCACTTTTAAATCTGGATGGAAACGTTCACCTTGTTCTTCGCTATACGATCCAAGATTTCCAAAAAACTTGTCTAATTGACTGTGCAGATAGTGTACTTTAGGCACATTCTCGTATCACATCCAATATTTTAAAAGATCTATAACTAGGTCCATGTAATTTTCAGCCTTCTTTTTTCCCAAGAAATTTTTCACAACGACAACAAAAGTTTTCCAAGCCGCTGCTCCAGAAACCTTCCTTGAAGGTATGAAATTTTTTGTCATTAAAAGTCTTATTTGTCTACGATTTCCTTCAAATAATTTTATTGTTTTTCTATGAGCTCTTGCAAATTTTGATATAGATTTATTTACTGAGTCAAATTATGTAGGGTATGTGTTTTTGTTGATTTCAAATATACATTATTTGATCAACTTTTATTTTTTCCACAACATTATGCTGTCCCGTAATTATATATAGTACGAATATTAAAATAAATGAATATAAATAAATTTGTAGTAACTTTATTAGTTTATGGTTATTTGTTTTCTTTTTATTTAACTATTTTGCATTTCATTAACACGTAACATTTTTGTTACATTTAAATTTCTACTTGAAAATTTGCTACAATTTTGGACTTCATTTGAAATATAAAATTTTCAGCAAATAAATAAAATAAAAATGAAATAAACAAATATAAATAAAAATTATATAAAATAATAGAATTGCTAGAAACAAAGTGAAAAGTTTTGCATTTTTCAGTAATTGTAAAAATGAAGAAATATAAAAAAAATCTTTACATACATACATTATTTTATTTAGCACTGTTTTAATAAATTTTTAATTGTTATGCTTGTGTTACATTTTAACGCAACTATTAGTTTTTTAAAGGAAATTTTTGCTTAAAAATACATTGTATTTTAAATAATTTTTTGTATAAAAAACTTCCTACTTCTTTCATTAGTTTGAAGGTATGTTGAGGCGTATGAGTAATTTTATAATAATCATACGTAATAGTTTGCTCTGTTTGGCCAGTGTAGTTTGTAAGAAAATTATGTTTGATGCGTTATTAATTCTCACATGTTTTGTAATATTTTCCATTCGCAAATATTTTTATAAATTTATAACTTATTTAGAAAAGAAAGTATTCTTCCCAGTTTTATGTACAAAACTTTAAAAATTCAACTGAATACAGCATAATAACTGCAAGGGCTTGGTGAGATGTTATGAGTTGTCATATGATTTCTGAATTTTTGTATATTGGATTATCACTTTAAAACAATTCGTCCCTTCAATAAATATGTATTTAACCTTAACCACGAGTGCTTGGGTATATATAAGTTTATCATGCCGTTTATAATTTTCACATTTTTCAGTTGACACAAGCTTTAAGGAAAGCTGACGTCACTTGGGAAAGTAGCTAAGAAGATAATGCCGAAATATTTGCAGACCACTTAAGTAAAGAGTTTCAATTAAACTCCCAAACAAATGATTTTCATAATACATACTAGCTATAAGCACAGAGGACATAAATAAAGTTATCAAGAAGAATATAATCTTAAAGAAATTTTCTGGAAATTATTCAGTGACACTACCTACGATTAAAAACCTACCGAATGTGGCAATATTTATATTTATTATCTGCATTACTTCATGCTATCTTTAAACTAAGAGTTTGCTCCCAAAAATTTGAAAACCACTCAGATAAAAATGATACCAAAGTCTTGTAAATTTCTGACCATGCCAACCTCCTATAGATCTATTAGATTACTTCCTTGTTCTGTCGAAGCTATTCCAAATAATTCCAACAAAATCGTACCAGTTCATCAATTTGATTTCTGTGAATGCCACGGTACAATTAACAAGTTAATCGTATAACTGGGGAGATAAGAAAATAACTTAAATTAAAAAAATCGACATCATTTTTAGATGTCGCCCAAGCCTTCGACAAGGTATGGCATAAAGGCCAAGTATATAAAACTAAATGTTTGCTGACAACATGTGCTAATAAACTACTGTAGTCTTATCTATCAGACCGTTAATTTACAGTTAAGTACAATGATTACGTGACAAGAGAATGTAAGATTATAACTGGCGTTCCACTAAGAAGTATTCTTGGATTTATCCTCTATTAAATTTACACCTCCGAATTGCCTACTTGCGATAGATTAACTATTTATACATTTACTGATGATACCACCACTATTAGGTCGCACAAAAACCCACACATGGCATCTACACAACTGGATGACTACCTGCTCTGTATGGAGATATAGTTGAAAAATTGGCGAATACAGGTGAATGACTTAAAAAGTAAACATCTTACGTTCGTGCTAAGAAAGAAAAATTGTCCACCTGTCACACTTAACAATGTTAATATACATCAATCTGATTATGTTGCATATATTGGTATTCACTTATATAGGCGATATACTTGACGTGGTCATATGGAAACCAAGAGAATTTAAATGAAGTTAGAAACCACTGGTTACTTAGTGACTAATCAAAATTAAGCCTTGACTATAAATTCATTCTGTATAAAGGTGTTCTAAAACATAAGGAATATGGAATCCAATTGTGGGGAACGACTAGTAATTCCAGTATTGAATTTATACAGATGGTCCAATCAAAAAGAGGTGTTATTTTGGTATTCAAAGAAAAATTGCATTTTTTGAGCTAAATTATCGGATGTTTATTTCATAATAAATAAAATGCGCACCACGACCACGCTTACAGGACCATATCCTTTCATAAAATTTTCCATAACCAAATCGAAAAGTGGCTGCCCTATGTCCTCGATAGCCTCACGAATTCTATCTTTGAGGTCTTGAATCCACGCTGGGCTTTTGGCGTAGACCTTATTTTTCACGTGGCCCTAAAGGAAGAAGTTGCAAGGTGTTAAATCACAAGATCTCGGTGACCACTAGCGTTCAACTCTTCGAGAGATAACACGGTCCGGAAAATTTTTCCGTAAAAGAGCAATGGTTTGGTTGCTTGTGTGGCACATAGCGCCATCTTGTTGAAAGTAAATGTTGTCCAGATCAATATCATCCAACTCCGACCATAGGATACGGTGTAATGACGTTTGTGGAATGCGCAATTCCAAAGAACGACAAGGAATGGACAAACCTGGGTTTTCTTCAACACTTTGGGCTACAGCAGCAATATTTTCAGTTGTTATTGAGTGACATGCATGTGTTTTATACTTCACATTACTAACTTGTCCCAACAGCTCGAATTTTTTCAGCAATTTCTGTATTGCGGTCCGACAAGGTGCTTCACGACGAATCAAAAACGATTCAGTTTTGCGAACTTTGACTGCAAGATTTTCACCTTTTTTGTAGTGAAGCGTGTATAGTTTCATTTTTAGTAATGGCGTAGTTTATACTTGTCAAATGTCAAAGAATAAAAGCTTCAAAAGTGACAGCAACCGAAATACCGGGTGATTCAAAATACCACTTCTTCTTGGAAAACACTTTACATAAGAAATCAGAACATCCATAGGGACTTACACGTACTGTTAGCTAACCACCCTAACCCGCTTGCAAGCCTTCTTGCTCAGAGCCAAACATGATCAAGGGTTCGTACAGCCGATCTACCACCCGCAAAAGTGTAGCCCATTTGTCCACAATGCTCTTAGTAGAGAGCAATTAGATTTAATTTTAGCTATATGATTTAAATACTTATGTTAGGCCTAAGAAAATAAGGCAGATTCAATAAATAAATAAAAAAGTTTCAACTAAAATTTCATAAAGTACAGTAAAACTTTGATAGTCCGGACATGCGCCACTCCGGCCACTCCAACAATTCGGACGCTTTTATATTTCGCACAATTTAAAATGTTTACCTCTACAATCCGGATAAATATTTTTGTATGCCCGTTGTTTGACGTTTTTACCTAGAATGTTTTGTTATTCACAGTTTGATTCACACTTTGCACTGTCATTACTTCAGTTTCGGTTTTTTTTCCTCGTAATCGTATTTGTCTACATTCGTACCAAGTGACATGTTTTTAAATAATAAACGCAAACATAAATTGTTTTATCTTCTCCTTATTTTTTTTAATCACAAATCGTTGATTTGGGAACATGGAGAATAAGGAGAAGATAAAACAATTTATTTCGAATACCTTTAATGGATCCGGTAACATTTAAACTATTTTCATAATATAAAATTTACTTTTAGGAAATAGAAAAGTTATGAAAAAAGCAGAAAATTCAACATATGGTTTTTGCAACAAAGAAAAAATCATATCCCGATTTCATCAGAAATTTTAAAAGCAAAAGTTGAGTGGGAATGACTTTTTTCTGCTTAATTTAACTTAAATAGGGATTCTTTATATTATTTTTGCTTTTAAATAAATAAATATATCTATAACAGAAAAGTAAATTCATGTTTTAATTCACTTAGATTATTTCAAGAATTTTCACTACTGTAGTCCAGACAACTCGATAATTCGACGGATTATCGAAGTTGCAATTATATTCTGGATCGTTATAGATAGCCGAGTCGATATAGCCATGCCCGTCTGTATGATAAAATCAACTTTCCAAAGCCACAAAATATCATACATACATAATTGATAGATTAATATTTATTTATATCCGATATATTCCAAATTAGATTGCTATTTAAAATCTAGAAGATTGATCCACTAAGATAAATGTTTTTTCACCAAAATTTTTTTTAACAATTTTTTTTCACCTGCATTTTTTTCTCCAACATTTTTTTGACAAAAAATTGATTTTAATATTTTTCTTAAAGTATACTTTGGTGAAAGGTATATAAGGGTATATAAGGTATACATATATACGTTTTTTTATTGAATAGTCATCTGATAGCTAATCCCTTAATCATGTATTAGAATTTATGAATAAACTTGTTACCAACCAGTTAATAATTATTATTGTGATTATATTGGAATGTTTAATTAGTCTATAATAAATCAACTTTCAATCTTTATTTAAATATCTATAACGAACCACTATTATTAAAATATTATATTTTTTTCAACATAAATAATTGATATATAATTTGAAAATCATTAGAAAAACCAACTAAATTTAAAACAAAAATAGAAGCAAGTGTTAGAAAAGTAATTAGTCAAAAATACCCACACTCTACACTTATAAAGCAACACTATTTCGAAAAGCATTAAATACAGGAAAACTATTTTTTGTTAATCTAAGTAGTAGCAATGAAAATTTGGTATAATATTTTCCTAATCCTAACAACTTTAATAGTATTTAATATAAAAAAGGGAACCACAGCAAGCCAGGTAATTAATCTTCATCAAAAGTTTGTACATTTCAACACAACTATATTGATTTTTCTTTTTTTGCTTAACTCTAACAAATCATGCAGCGTTCCATAGGCATTGAATTAACCAAACTTCGTGCTGAATACAATAAGGAACGTGTAAAATTATTTGATTTTAAATTAATTAAATACAAAGGCCAAAATGCCTTGAATGGTTCGTTGGTACTAAGTGAAGACGTAAATGAATTCAATTTGTATGTTTCGGTGGTGGCACCCAGAAAACGTAAATCTTGGACTCTCGTCAATACGAGTGTCAATGGCTGTGAGTTTTTAAAGGGCGCTAAGAGTAAGGCCTTGAATTTTACTTATGTTATCTATAATCAAGTGAAAGCAACTAGTCAATTTCCCAAAGAGTGTCCAGTGCAAAAGGTATTATATATATACACATTTTTTACTGTATGTTTTAAAAATATATAAAATTTTTAATTTTAGGACCATCCCATAGTTGTTAACAATTTCTATATATCTAAAGATAATATTCCATCATATTTACCGCCACTTGCATTCAAAGCTAGTATAATAATAAAAGAGCAGGAATTAGTTTTATATAAAATGTTGATAGATTTAGTGGTTAAAAAGAGTTAATTAAAGTGAAAAATAAATATTAATCACAATAACTTAAGTTTATATTAAAGAAAATAGCAAGGTGAATATATGAAACTTGATCGAAACGAATATTTATTGATAAACTATTGCTAGTATGAATAGACTGAATTTCCATTCAGTCTATTTAGCAATAGTTTATCACTCCGTATGGCTTATTAAAAGAATATACACAAATATATAAAAACAAGTAAGAAGGTATGGTCGGTCAAGCCAATTTCGGGAGGACGTTTGTATGGGGGCTATGTAAAATAATGGACCGATTTCAGCCAGTTTCAACAGGCTTAGTCCACGGGCCGAAAAAATGATACGTACCAAATTTTATTGAAATATTTTCAAAATTGCGACCTGTACTTTGAGCACAAGATTTAAATGGACAACCAGCCAACCAGCCAGCCAGACTGACGGACATCGCTTAATCGACTCTGAAAGTTATTCAAAGTCGATCGGTAAACATTAATGTAGGGTATAAAAATTGTGTAGATAATAAGAGTAGAAGATAATATTTTACAAGTTAATGAACGGCGGTTGGGCAAAGTCATAGAATTGATGTTATCTTACATGCACTATAATAAATAAAAGAGTTAACATCCGATCGCCATTTAACTTAAGGAGACAAGCCGACAAATTGCAATCCAATCACATAAATGCTAATTCTTAACCAGTTGATATAAGAAATTCTGCACACGGAAAAAAATATAGTTGGGCATTGTTACTGTAACCATTTCAACATATGTGCATGGTTACTGCAACCATTTCAACATTTTTAACAATACTATAGTCACAGTAACTATATATATGATTGTGGTAACAATAATATGGTTAATTTAAGACTCACATGAATATTTCAACCATATATATGGTTACAGTAAACATGTATATGTTTGTGACAACCATTTATGAACTGTAGTTAAGAAATATGACTTCTTCGATACTGAAAAATGCTAAAATTAAAAGTATACATACACATTTGACCATAACTTGACATCTATACACTATACAATTATAATTTAAATCATAAACAATAATACAACATTTTGAAATGGCATAAATGAACTCAAAGGACAATCCTTGTGTATAACTAGCACACAATTCGGAGTTCGAAATTCTAAAAAAAGAGTATCTGAGAATGATCTTTTATATTTGTGCATAATTTTAATGTGGACTTTTATTTAATTAAGGATTAATGAGCTACACAATTATTTGATTGAAATTATTATTACAATTTACAAAAAAGAAATATTTTTATAATTCTAATCACTAGTGATGAAATTTTGAACCTTTTTCGGAAACCCTTCCGTTATGGTTTTTATATTTCTGTCACTGTGCTCGAACAGGTTGTCCATCTCCGATTAAAATCTACCACATTTTTGGACACCATTTTTGTGCTCTTATTAAAAGAGAACTGAAGAGCACAAAAATCAATCTCTCTACTGACCTTAGTTCCGTGTAGTTTGGAGTAATTGCCACTATTGGTACAAATAATTTGTAAACATTCCTTGATGTAAATTTCGGTATTTATAGAGCCCCTTGTAACAAATGTTTGGCTTTTTTGCCGCAACTGCATATTGCTTGCCATACCAAGAATTTTTTGGGAAATTTTGTCTACTTTTGAGACCTAAACTTTTCTTCAACATTCTCGCAAGCATCTGCATTATAAAAAAATTGCGAAAAATTTTCTATATGTACATTTCGTCATCCATTATGCAGCAGGTATATTTTTTGTATATAATTTGACTTCAATTTCCGTGCTCTGTCTTTCGCCTCTAAATTTTTAGCAGAGTTCCTGTTAGGAACTTTTTGAGCCTTGTATGCTTTTAAACCAGCATTGGCTTTAAATTTTCGTACCAAATAGTCCGAGAACTGAGCTAACCGGGCTGCTTTCCTATCGGATGTGTTGGGAACTCTTTGGAAAATGCTTTCTATTTTTTTGGCTTTAGAAAGATCATGTGGACCATTCCTTCTACCTGAACCAGGTTTTCTATCAACGGACAAGTTCTCCTGGTACTGTATAATAACATTGAAAACAGTTTAATAGCAGACCTTTGATGGTTTGGCCAACTTTTTGTAGGACCAAGTTGGGTTTTGTTGAAAATATTTAATAATTTTCACTCATTTTAATCAGATTAACAACAAATGCACATAATTGACATTAAACATAATAACTGACATGCTTTACCAAGGTTACTTGATAAAAAAAATCAAATAATACTTGGGTTAAAAGTTTTAATGAAAAACATGTGTTAAGAATTTTACGATCTCAGTCCTTATGACTTCTTGTCTTAGTAAAAATTAAACAACTTTGTTCTATAAAATAAATTATTCTAATTAAAAATTAATAAAAAAATCATTTCTATTTTTTCCTTTTCCTTTCAGGCAAATCGGTTAAAATGTCAACAAACGAAACGTAAGTATTGCATATAAATTAACATAAATCAAATTCAAATATCGCTCATGAACAATTGGTGAAAGATTTCCATTAACCGAACAAACATTAACAATTATTAACAAAATGGTAAATTGAAATAGTATTTATTATATTATGTAGCATGTCATAACATATTTTGAGTTATATTTTTTGTATTTGCATGTATGTGGTGTTAAAGCATGATTTAACGTAATATTGATACTAAATTTATAAAAAAATAAAAAAAAGAACTTCACACAAAAGCACAAATCCACAAACATCTACATACACAAACATAAAAACACAGACACACATATATCGCAATATATATACAAACCATTACATACATACTTATAGATTTTATACATTATTAGTTCATCATATCAGCGCCTCATTAATCGAATGCATTTTCTGTATTTTTCCAATAACCAACTGTTTCCAACTGTCTATATACATAGTTTACTTAGTTATAATGTCTACGTCCAAAATTTTGTTTTGTAATTTTTGTCTATGTGTATTTATGTTTCGAACCAACAAAAACATTTGATTGTCTATCCTTCCTCTTTGTTTAAATTTGAAAAACTGCTTACATCGAACTAAACTAAACTCAAATCAAATCAAATAAAAACTGTTTCACTTGTGTCACATGCGCTCAAAATCAAAAATTCAATCAATATCATTTATGCTCATCTAAATTCAAAATAAATCAAATGGAATAAAAAAATAAAAAATTAAGTATCAGTATTTCAAACTCACTGTCACTGTTAAGTCCCCAAAATTCAGTCTACTAAAACAAACAAACTAGAACTAAATTCAAAACTGCATACAACAACATGTATAAGCACTAAGCTAATGTGCTAATCTTCCTTTTCTACTATTGTTTTTTTGTTTTTTCTTTATTATTTATTCCCAAATTCAACATACTACATGACATGATTATTACGAAATACAAAACACTATGAATGTTAATAAAAATTGCAAAATGTACGAAACATAAAAAATTTTTAAATATTCATATGATGATGGGGCTGTATAAATATTTAAAATGTATGCATGTATAAAGTGGAGGCAATCAACAACATGGTCAAAGTGTTGCACTCCTGGAGACTCCAAACGGTGTTACCATCATTGGTAATAAGCCTTCAAATGGCAACACTAACGTAAATAGCTACAGTCATGAGCAGGAACAAAATGAGGTGGAAAGACGCAATCTGCGCAATAATGACAATGAAGATGATTCCTTTGAATATGGCACAGATCGTGAAAGTAGTGTTTATAATCCCACCACTATGCCAATACGCTCTGTAATGGCTCAAGCTGGTGGCCGAAATTCTCAGAAAAATTCCGAGGGCGATAATGTAAATGATCAGTCGGATCTTTTGACTAAAGGCAATCAATTGGGCATACCAGAATCACGTTTTTCACGTTGGATACCCAAAGATCAGCGTGAGATCTTAGAGAAACAAGCTAAAATAATGGCGGAACGTATGAAACCAAAGACACCAGAACCCAAACGTATCGTTGAAACGTCCGAAGAGACGACACCGGTGACAAAATCACCAACGACATCCAAAATTAATACTAACACAACATCAACAACAGCGGCAGTTAAAAACAATAATATACCAACGGAAACGGAAATCTAGTGAAGTATTATTTATGGAGATAAGTGAAATGAAATTATTTAGCAATAAATTTTAATACATAACAAAATAATGTAAAATTTAAATAGTACTTTGTGAATTGAATAAGATTGCATATATGTATAAGTACGAAAGAATTAAAACTATAAAACATACAATTGAAAATAGTTACAAAAAATAACAATAAAAATTGGCTGGTTTGTTTGCAGTGATTAAAATTAAAAATTTAAATTTACAAATTCTGTCTTAAGGGAATAAACACTCAAACATGTACTGGCACAGCATCTTTATAAATTAGAGCATACAATTTATAATATGGGATATTTTGATATCAAACAATTTCCGGTCCAAAAACATGACATTTAAACAAAAATTCCCAAAATTGCCTGTAGTTCTTAAACTTAAACAACTTAAATTTTGAATTTGTTTTGAAAATATTGATATTTCTTTAAATAGGATATGAATCCAAAAATACGTTACTCAAAAACCAAGTTTTTGGAAGATTTTTAAAATAAATATTGTGATAACCAAACTTTCTTCTAAACTTCTGTAAAGTTTCAAGTTTTAATATCTATATTTTTCATTTGCGACCTCACAAACTACCGCTGTAGATAGCGAAGTCGATATAGCCATATCCGTTTGTCTGTTAAAATAATCTTCACTCTCGATTGATACATCGGTATATCCACTATAGTCCTTGTTCGGTTGCTGTTTAAATTCAGAAAATCGGCCCACAAAGCGCTAGCTCGATTTTCGACGTATTTTTATCTGGGTTACTAACTCATTTACATAGACAATAGGGATATCAAGATTTCCATCCATTCAAAAACCTTTCAAACGAAGTATATAATGCCATAGAAATACAGACCGACAATGAGTCAAAAGCGAGAAAAATCTTTTATAACACAAATTTTTTTTTTTCACCAAAAATTTTTTTTAACAAAAATTTATTTTCATTCTTTATTTTAAACTATAACTTGGTGAAGGTTATATAAGATTCAGTACAACCGAATATAGCTTTCTTACTTGTTTCATTTGATGTGGTATACTTTGACACACTGTATCTCATTTATTATTTAAACTGAGTGGATACAATGTCACTCAAGCTGAAAGCTTGGCTAACACTTAATAATGTTCATCTACAATTCATTTTTATTGGACCTTTAGTATAGAATCTGATCCACTGTGTGACGTTTTATGTTTGTTACATTTTTCATATACAGTTGTATGCAGGCACGATCCAAAGGGTGTGAAATTGGAATCCACCCCCCCAAAACCGAAAAGTTTTCATATAAAAATAGAAAAAAGAAAAATTTAGAACAAATATTTTCCTCCCGCAAAATGGTTACTCTTGATCCACGCCTGGTTGTATGAAAACTATAAGAAAACTAGCCATATTTTAGCTCATAACTCCTTAATTAAATTAGTGTCCACCTTGATACCCTGCAGAAACATAGAAGAGAATGCTATAACTTTTAGACATTTTTTCACAAATTTTAAAAGAGTTGGTTCTTGAGATATTCGTATAACAATCAACTTTGTTCCCCATTAATTCTCCTTTGACCTTTTGAAAGAAAAAACTGATTTATACAATTTCAAAGGAAATATATTTATCTTCAAAATGAAATCAAAATTAAAGTTGTGCATTATATAGTTAAAAAATTATGTACAATTATATAAGTAAACTTTTATAAAGTCTTGTAGTTTTGTTCAGTATTCAAGTCATTTGAAAATTTTTATGAGAATTTAAAATTTAAATTTAGAAAGTTCTAAATTAAAATAAGAATTTCAATTTAAAATTGAGAAAATTCAATATAAAATTGATATTTTCAAATAGAACTTGAGAAAATTCCAAAAAATTTCCAAAAATTCCTATTTAAAATTAAGAAAATACCAAATAAAATTGAGAATTTTAATTTTAAATTGAAAAAATTTCAAATAAAATTGAATTTTCTCAATTTAAAATTTTAGTTCCCAATTTCATTTGAAATTTTTCCAATATCATATTGAAATTCTCAATTTCAATTGGAATTTTCTCTCATTAAATTTAAAATTCTCAATTATATTTGAAATTTTCTAACAAAGTATAACAAGTAGTCCGACCATGATACAAAAATAGAAGGTAGTCTCACTTTCTCTTTTTGTCGCCATATTAACGTTCTGACGTTTATTGGAATTATGAAAAATCGTGCTACCGTATTCATTCTTAAAATCCCATTTTTTGTTTATTTAAAAGTAAAAAAAAAAATAAAACAGCAATCAGAAAATCTAATAAAAAAAATGTTAACTTAAGAAATTCTTTTTTGAAATAATTATAAACTATCCGTTATACAGACTCCAAGAAAGAAAAAACACAAAAAGCAAGAAGCCGAAACAAATTTTTAATATAAATTACACATTAAAATTAAATATTTCTTAAACCCTTTTTTCCCTTTTTTCATATGTGGCAAAGACTTTTTTATTGTTTACAAAAAAATAATTTCAAATAATTCCAATAAACTTCAAAAATATTTTTGTGAGAGAGAAGTGGATCAACCTTGTATATTTCAATCATGAGTCCGACTCTCTATTTTTTAAAATTACTCTCTCACATATACGTACACGGTGTGAATTCAACACCCTTGTGAGAGAATTAAACACATCAAAATACTTCACATTTTGAATTAGATTTTTCCACTAAATAGAGGTCGATCCACGTTATTACACTTATATACAATATTTCACGAATTTTTTGAACACTTTCCAGCACACTTTTATTTCCAAAATGCTTTATATTTGAAGAAATGAAAAAATTAATTTTTTTTTAATTTTTGACACATAATTTTATTTGTGGTAGAATTTCAATTATAGAACAGAGTTTCAATTTTTGGTACTGAAAATCAAACAAATTGAAATTTTACACAATTTTATAAAACTCTGTAGGTCTGGTGAAAATTAAAAAGGCACCAACACATATACATTTTTGTTACTAACACATATTTAGACTTAGGTACTTTTTCACTAACACATGTTTAGAGTTAGGTACTGCTGTCAAAGAGTCGGACTACTTGTTATACTTTGTTTTCTAAATTTAAAATGAAAATTCTCATTATAATTTAAATTCTCAATTTTATTCGGAATTTTCTCGATCTTAAATTCACAATCTCAATATTATTAGGAATTTTCTAAATTGTAATGAACAATGGTGTAGTTTTCTCAATATGATGTAAAATGTTCTCAATTTTAATTAAAAATGGTGTGGTAATTATGATGTTATTTAAATATTAGCATTTTAATAGCTTTAAAAAAATATCAAAAATTTATATGAAAATTTAAAAAAAAGACACTTTACTTCATCTAAAATTGTTCTTCTACATTCGTTGTTCATTTCAAAGACCCACAAAAGGTACGAAACCAGCACATTGTTTCTTTGGAACAAATGTGTGAAACATGGGAAAACAAATTTAAAAGATACCATTTTGTCTTTAGAAAGAGTGCCCCAAATGATGAAAATTTCTTTGTAACCCCAACTTAAATTGTTCAGCCACAACTAGTGTTTCTACGCTTGAAATTTTTATCGGAAATTCCTTTCTTCTTAAAGTTAAAATATTGAGATTGGCCAAATTTGTAGCTTTTTCGGTTATAGCTACATATAATCAATTGGCAAAGAAGCATTACAGTGGAAATAACAGAATTTATTTACAATTTTTCAGCAACAGCAGAAATTTTGATTATGGAGGAATTATTAAAGTGGATAAAATTATATTTAGAGAAAATAATAACAAGTGGTTTAAATTTGCTTATATGCAACTGGTTTGAAAATTTCCTTAATTTCCTACCAGTGAGGGAAAGAGTCTGGGAAATTAGGAACCCTAAGCCCAACTCAATTCACATATTTCACGCCTTCAATTACAGTGTATATCTTAAAAATAATTTGATATTTAGTTTTTAGCAAAACTCCATTACAATATGTGTTTACATGGTTTTCTAAATTTTTGTTATCTGAAGTTTAAGTTTATTTATTGTCAGTGTAACATATTAAAGGAATAAGTGCTTCAGTTAAAAATTAATCGATTAAATGCCAGTTACTGGAGTTGGAAATCCATCAGCATACATTTTGGAAAATTTTGCGTAAAGCTTTTGACCTATATCCCTACAAGTTCAAACTAACCTAGAAACTCAACATCTTCAGAGTAAAGATGAAAAGCTCTGCTCAAGCTAAGAAGTTTCAGTGTTACATCGAAAAATCAAACTTCAGCAAAATATTTTGTGCTAGTCCAAATTCCGTATGAAGGAAATTGTAAAGAACTATTATTTAATATCTTCTTTCGAAAAAGGCCTAATTTTTTCCCAGAAAAGAAAACAATTTAAAACACGCAGAGAAAAACCATGGTTACGACAACAATACTATGTTCTTTGTAACAATATATTGTTACAATTTATATATAATTGTTATTTTAATTTTCATCGCAACTATAAATTTAAGTATAGTTCACCGAAACATAATTAATCTCCAAAAAAAAAAAAAAAAACATAATGATAAATTATTTTGTTCTATATACAACCATTTAAACTTACAAATAACCATTAAAAGTTATGTTTCCTCATTATAATATGTTTAAGATGCAAGCGAAATATTTGGTCAATTCACAAGGTCTTCTATCATGTCATATTGTCATAATGTCCTAATATTTCACAATGATTTGAAAATTATGTTATTGCATTTCAAGCAAAAAAAAAAATCCTAAAATAATACTACTCTGTATGCTAGCTATGTTTATTGTGTTATCGTAGCCAATCAGCAGAGACCAGCGCCGAACGCCTACGAGACGGTTAAGCCGAGTCATGGAATATTAGGACATTATGACACTATGACATGATAAGAGACCTTGTGAATTGACCAATTGTATGTTTAGTTTAAATTACTTCAGAACATATTATGATCATGTATGAAAATGATATTACGACTATACTATATGATATTAATAATGATCATAATATGTTTGGACTACAACTATAAGCCTTATCATAATATGTTTACCACAACCATGTTTATTCTCTGCGTACACTCTAAAAGAAATGCAATTTTAAACAGCAATAAATTAAAAACTAGCAAATCAAAAATATTCAATTGTGTGTTTTTAATTAATTCTTTTTTATCACTAGTTTAAGTTTAAAAATTAATAAAAAAGAAAACAAAATGGCGTCATTACAAGACTGCTAAAATTAACTGTTAAACGTTTTACCACGAATTCTAATTTAAGCACATGCTGTGTTTTAAAACAAAAGCATTTAAACGATTATATTTAATTAAATTAATTTATGAAATGTTAACACATAGTTTAAACAAAACAAAGGGAAAGTTAACCAAGAAAAACTATATAAAGTAAATAAAATTAAAACAAAGCAAATAAGTAATTATAAATTATTTTAATAACAAGTCTTCCAAATGTAATAAAACACATTTTTAACTTAAAGAATAATAATAGAAAACCTCACAAACAATAAAAAAAAAAATTAACTTGCGGTTACCATTAACCACAATATCAAGAATTCTCAGTTATATTGCCGATAAATTTAAGCAAACAATTCGTTTTGTTTAACTAATTAACTGAGATTTTTCAATATAACAAGTTCTTGGGTTACTGTTAACTACAGCTTAATATGGTATTGGTTATCATTCCCTTTTATTTTAACAAAATAAAAGAAATTAATTTATCTATATTGTATTTATTTATGTTAAAATTCAAGTGCCTTATTAACACATTTGTAATTTAAAATATAAATAAGGAAATGTTAAACATTATACAACATTTTAATATTTATACATAATTTGTATGTATTTTTTTTTTTTTTAAACCCAATGCAAACATTAATTTATTTATTCATTTTATATGTTACTTTAGCCATACATCAAAATAATTACATTTGTTTGAATTTCTTTTATTTATTTTTGATTTTATATAGTTTTACATTCATTATTATTATTTTAGTTATAAAATATTATCAACGTGTAAGTTTTTTAATAACATTTTTATGTTTAAATAAAATTCTGAATTACATTTGATTATTTCGTTTATTTTCATAATTTGTTTGTAACATTTTAATATAGACTATGTTTTTATACAATGTTTTTTTAATTAAATTTCTTTTATTATTATTAACTTGTTAATATATATTTTCCATTTAAAAATAAACAATTATTTAATTAATATGTATTAACCTAGTAGAAGACAAAATATTTAATAAATTATCGAATAATAAAAAAAATAAAAAAATTTAAAAGAAGAATGATTTATTGCAAATAAATTACTCGTTACTACTATTAAATAATACCATAAACTTTGATTAATGTATATAATACAATATAAAAATATAATTATATGAATTCAAAACTGGTTAATGATGGTTAATGATATTTTTGTAGTTTAATTCGTTTTTTTTTACAAATGTCACCCATTAAAAGCCCAAATAAATATGAATTATTTTTAGTAGAGAATTGTTATTTTGAATTTATATAATTACACTCATCAGGGAAGGTTTTGGTTATAAACTCACTTTAAAAAGTTATATTGTAAATACTTATTTAAAATTTATTTTTGTTTATATTTAAAAATACAAAGATATTGCAAAATTGTCCTAATCAATTTCATGAGTCAGCATTAATTTACAGCGATTTTACAATAGTATCTTCAATGATGTACATTGAATTCGAATATTCAAGGATTTAAAAACTATTTAGCTTTTATGTAGTGTTTAAGCTTTCATTTTAATAATTTTTCGTCTTTATTTGTATTTAAAGTAAATGCAGCAAATCATTCAGCAAATTCAAATCTTGTATAATTTTTGGGACATCCTACAAAAAGGGTTTTCCAATAGGTAAAATTTTATGTTTTAATACAAAATCGGCACTTTTGTAATAATCTGCCAATGCATAATTTTTAGTCAACCACAAACCATGTGAAAAAGGTCTCACTTTTAACTCTTTGCGGTTTAGTGGTCTGTTTACTAACCAGGGACCGTAACAATTATGACATTTATAATAAAAATCACAACATAATTGTTATTTTTTGATTTTTATTTTTTTTGTCAGAAATATTTGTCAAACTTTGATTTTTAATTTTTTTGTCAGAAATATTTGTCAAACTTTGAGTTTTATTTTTTTTGTCAGAAATATTTGTCAAACTTTGAGTTTTATTTTTTTTTGTCAAGAATATTTGTCAGACTTTGATTTTTATTTTTTTTGTCAGAAATAATTGTTATTTTTTTTTTGATACATATTTGTCAGACTATATAAATAAAAATCATAGTGTGACAAATATGTATGACAAAAAAATAACAATTATTTCTGACAAAAAAAAATAAAAATCAAAGTTTGACAAATATTCCTGACAAAAAAAATAAAAATCAAAGTTTGACAAATATTTCTGACAAAAAAAAATAAAACTCAAAGTTTGACAAATATTTCTGACAAAAAAAATAAAAATCAAAAAATAACAATTATTTTTGACAAAAAAAATAAAAATCAAGAAATTAAAAATCATGTTAATTTATGAAAATATAGTTGAAAACGATCAAAATGGTATGCTTGACTTGACTCTCCGATATTTTCTAGTGATGGCTTTTTTCCTTTGAAATTTCAAGAATAATTATTATTTTCGGTCCCTGTTACTAACCACCTTTTCCATAGTCTTTAAAACATTGTTTATTGGCATCTATTGGCACTTTGCTAAACAATTACATTGTTAGAAGTCATCGTTTATGTTTTTTTGCAAAACTTTGCCGTCAGGGTGCTCTGGTTAGATCCTTGGTAGGCAAATAGAGAAATTGAATTTGTGCATGCATCAAGCAACTGATGAAAATATTTATATTTTTACGCTCTTTTGTTTACATTCGGATTGTGTACGTGTAAATTGACGAAAATCTTCGTAGCTTGAACAATATGAACGCGCACCACTGGGTTTGATAAATATATTAATTTGAAAATATTGTAAACCGCAGTTTTTTTTAAGAGACTTTCACGAATTCAATAAAAAAAAGGACAGAGTATTTATTGTTCATCGAATTCAGTGTTACTTTGCTATTTCGTTTGTTTGGTCAGAAAATTTTGTCAAAATTATTAGATTTCAAAAAATGTATACGATACGAACCACCGTGGTTAGTAAACTAACCACATCCCTCTCACAAAAAAGCTTTTGAAGGAGGTTGTTTTTTTTAGGTTTTGATTTACTTTTTCTTACTTTTTATAATTGTTTTGATTTTAAATTTATACACATAAAACCGTGGCTTAAAGACTTAAGAGCTCTTAATCACACTTTCCGTCATAATAGTCATCCCACCAAACAGACTGTATAGATATTATTTATATTTGAGACAACATATTCACTGCACACAGAAAACAGATTCGTGATAGCAACCGAATTTGTTGCCAACCGAATGATTCTACCTTAGTGATCGAATTTTACGTAGCTACGAAATTTTGAAAGGGCTAACAAAGGTTTGGTTGTATCAACCGAAACTCACCTGTATCAACTGACTTTCTGTTGATAGAACTGATAAATTTTATCTATGCAACAAATCATTCGATTGGCAACAAATTAGGTTGCTATCACGAATCTGTTTTCTCTGTGTATAAATGTTTTTCCTTCAATGTGATAATGCAGCGGAAAATATGTTAGCCATATATACTCCAGTTCAAAATCAGACAAATTTGTCGATTCTTCGCCTTCCACAGGACTTGGAAGTCTGTCAACCGTACATTGAGTAAACATTTTCACAATCTTCTTGAACTACATCCTTACAATTTCAAACTAACATAAGAACTGAACCTTTTCAGAGTAGAGTCAAAACATTTACGAATGAGCTCTGAAGAAAATTCAGAGTTATATCGAAAAATTATTTTAAAGGATGAACCTTAGTTGTGGCTCATTGGCTTTGTCAGTGAATTTATACACAAGGTATAAATATTATGTTAATGGTCTGATTTGATTGTATTATTGTTGTAGATGAACGATCAATAGCGTTCTCTATCTTGTGTATATGAGCACCACGAGCACGTTTGGAATGATCGCTTCTTTGGATCCAATTTCTCACTACTTTATCAATGTTGGCTAGAAAGTTGCCAGCTTTGCTGTTTTTGATGGTTTTGACTCTAGATCAGGGAAAGACAAATGATGGGCGCCGCGTTTTTCATTTACTCTTCTCTTACGTACGTGTGTACACGCATTGTAGAGAAACAAACAACTTTGATCAGTCTAACTTGAGCATTCAAACAATGTATGATAAACAGTATGAGATTTTACATTTCTAATTGGGGAAAAGAGTCGAAAGTTTACTGGCTACATAGATTCGTGGTGAGATCGGGTAGAGAGTATAACTAATACAATCGTAAAATGTAATAGTATAGGTTGCCTTTCCCTGCTCTAGATATAACAAGGCTGTAGTCTGGTTCTGACGATTTCGTTAGTTTTATATTTTCTATTACAAGAAAATGAATGAGTTATGCATTTTGTTTTGTGTACACTTGTTAAATTACAAAAGCAGCAACACATAGTGGGGTCGATTGAAAAAGAAGTGGTAATATATGTGAATCTTCTACTAGTCTGATTGCAAAATGATGTATGAGCAAATCGAAGAGAATAACACAAGCTTCAAGAAAATTTGTAAAGCTTGTAACTTCTACAAATACGAACAGATTGCTTTTGGTGTCGGTAATAACTTCTCTCGATTTATATCGAGCTTTCTCACAAATCGCACTATACGAGTTGTTATAGATGAGATCTCATCAAACAAGTTCAAGATAAATTCAGGCGTACAGCAAGGCTCCGTTCTTTCTCCTACTCTATTCTTTATTTTTCTAAATGACCTTCTACGTTAAACTTCCAACCCAATCTATTCTTTTGCAGATGACAGCAACATTTGCCATTTATATTCAATCAGTTATAGACCAAGCCTGTCGGAAATTGGGGCAATGAGGCAAAACATGAATGATTCCCTTAATCGGGACCTTGTGACAATCTCTAAATGGGGTCGTGCGAATAGAGTCGCTTTCAACGCTCGCAAGACTCAGTGTTGCATGTTGACACAAAAACGAACGACAGACAATGTTGTTTCATCTCTATTTATGGATGGTGTAATTATTGTGAAATCAGACGCTCTTGATGTTCTGGGCATGAGAATACAATGTGATGTCCGCTGGTTTAAACAGATTTTTCAAGTGTCGAAAGAAGCATTCAAGTATCTCGGGTTTCTGAAACTGCGTAGGAATTACTTCACTCCATCTGATCTCCTCACTATTTACACCACCTATATCCGACCGAAAATGGAATACATCTCCCATTTATGGGCCAGTGCTTCAAAGTCTATTTCGGAGCAGCTCGACCGCGTACAGGAGAGGGCGATGGTGATTATTGGTGGCAGTAGGGTGTCCAACTCTATTGATTCGCCAGTGGACCGCACAACACATTATATGGAAAATTCGTTCTTTAGGCGTACTGTACGTATGTGGAACAAACTTCCCGCTAAAGTGTTTCCTGAAATTTCCAATGTGGGAAAATTCAAATCAAATGTCCACAAACACTACTCCCTCTTTCCTCCCTCCCATAACCTATTTTCCTAGTTCCAGCTCAATGCTTTGCATAAATAGGGGTCATCCCCTGAGTGCTGGTCCAAGAAGAAAAAAAAAAACAAATTCCGAATTCCATTATAAAAATACAAAAGCCACTGTTATGCCACTGTCTATTGTGGATTGGGGCTGCATGTGGATTGGGGCTGCATGGCATATATGTTTATGCGTTTATATAACTATTGACATTATTTGCAAATATGCAAATTGGCATAGCATAGTCGAATAGAGCATTAAAAAAGATGAAATACCATTTTTTCGCGGTTGTTAAAAAAGTTCACGCACCAAACGCAATAAAGTTTTTCATTAAATATTTTCAACTATTTTGAAATACAATATATTTTATTTTAGTAATAACTGCGGACATACTTCAAAAGATAATTTTAAATATGGGAAGTATCCCTCACACTTGCAAAAAAATAATATGAAATGATTTACATAATTTTTCAGAGAAAAAAAAAATTTGGTTTATTTTAGAAATTGGTGTTGGTGCGTGATGTTTTTGATTCCAAATGACCTAAAAAAATGATTTTCATTACTTATACAACATTGGCCATCACGTGGTGGTATGCCAAAAATTTCGCCAAAATTAGTTATATGCCTACTGTACAGTCTGTTTAAATTTCAAAAATTATAACGATCTTAAATGCAACTTTTTTATGAGCTCCAAGAAAATTAAAATCAAACTATAAAACCAAAGTATTTAAGTTTCAGTAACTATGAAATTTAAAGGTTTTTTGAAATTTGCGTAAATTTAAATGTAGTTTTTTATACACGTATTTAAAGAGTTTTAAAAAAAATGTTTAAATCTTTCATTACCAGCCCTAAAAACACCAGCACTTTAAACTCTCAAACATTTCATCCACTTCTCATTTTCATATGTATGACCACAATAATAAAAACTATTATGTCTCTTCCTAATAAACTGAAAAGCACCTCTTCAAAGCCAAACAACTACATTAATAGTTTCCACAAAACTGGAATTAAATTTAATCGGCAAGTGGCTAAAAAATAATAATAATATATATAAATATATAGTGTCATAAACATGAAATGGCTGCTGCACAAGGATTAAAAAACGTTTTGTCACTAACGAAATTCTGGTGCAATTTTTCCGCTGGCAGTCTCTTGGTGAGAAAAACATAAATATTTTGCATTAAGCTTAAAAAAAACATTAGTGCTGTTTTTTATTTAAATGTGCCAACGTGCGCATATACTGACATGCTTATAAAAACACATACATAAATAAATAAAATGCATATTTTAAAACAATTTGTTTATGTTTATTAAAGCACTATGGGACACATGGTGACACACAAATTATAAGGTGGAAAGGAACAAAAAAAATATTCGTTGTACAAAAAAATAATAACACAATTTACTGTTACACTTT
The DNA here is from genome assembly GCA_942486065.2 of Calliphora vomitoria. Taxonomy (NCBI): domain Eukaryota; kingdom Metazoa; phylum Arthropoda; class Insecta; order Diptera; family Calliphoridae; genus Calliphora; species Calliphora vomitoria. Next base: position 105,410,004 of record OW818030.2, on the reverse strand, counting down.
ATTAGATTTAAACGTATATAGAGCATATGCAAGGACTGTGTGAAAAGTTTTAGCTGGAATGATAGATTTTGGGATTATAAATAAACAGTTGTAAACTGTTATCCATAGATATTAGGGTGGCTTTAATTTTGTGCGTTTACGATTTTCCCATACTCCCAAGGTCTAAAATTGCTATCCAACATCTAACACACAGATAAACCCATCCCATATATATGTAGATCTATAGTTGAAATTACCAATGTTCAGGATTCAATAACTGTGGAACACATCATTCGATTTTAACAAATGTTGTGTTAAAGTGGAATCAGTTTTATCTTTACAAATCTTCTTCTATCTATATAAAAATGAAATGGTCCATGTAAGTAATGGCATCACGTGAGAACGGCTGGAACGATTTGGCAGATTTTTTTTTATTCGATTCGAAATTTTTAATATATTGCATCCTGTTTACATCCCATTTTTCTTAATAAGAGACATTTTTTGGTGAAACTTGGAGAACTAACATTAGTAAATAGCTACCGAGTAGTATTATATAAAAAGTACATATCTACTTTGCAAAAGGACCTACAAAATCGGCAAATGTCCTTATTCTTGGATATCTCAAAAACGGATATTTTTTTTTCTTAATTTTTTACACCAAATTGACAACTGAATTAAAAATATTGTGTGAAAATAAAATATTTGAACACATAGTAATCCCACTTTGTAATTTCCTTTATTAGATATCTAATAATAAAGGATATTTTCCCATTCTGGAGGTCCTTTTCCTAAGAAGATATGAACTTCGTAAATATAAAACTGAGCCCTTTCAAATAGCATCACCATTTGTTAAAATCGAATGACTCGTCCCAAAGTTATTCAATTCAGAACATTGCGTTTGAATTAAAAAAAAAAACAATTACGGAACATCGATTATTTCTTAAAAAACATTTTTATAGTTTCAGATTGCTTCCTTGAATAACTAATTTACGATTTTCTAATTTCGAATTTCTAGGCCACTGTTAACCCTTTTATATCTTTGGTCAAAATGGTCCTAGACCTCAAAGTTAGACCTTTGCAATAAAAAATATTAAAAATATCATATTGATATAGAATATTTTTCTGTCGGTAATAACTTTTCTCGATTTACATCGAGCTTTCTCAGCTTTATGAGTTGTTATAGATGGAATCTCATCAAACGAGTTCAAGATCAATTCAGGGGTACCGCAAGGCTCGGTCCTTTCTCCTACTCTATTTCTTATCTTTATAAACGACTTTTTATGTCAAACTTCCTAGCCTATCTACTCTTTTTCAGATAACAGCAACATTTGCCATTCTTATGCATTCAATTATAGACCAAGCCTGTCGGAGATTGGGGAAATGAGGCAAAACATGAATGATACGCTTAACCAAGAACTTGTGACAATCTCTGAATGGAGTAATGCGAATAGAGTCGATTTCAAAGTACGCAAGACTCCATGTTGTACATTAACACGCAAACGCACAACAGATCATGTTGCTCCATCTGTTTTTATGGGTGGTGTAAATATTAAGGAATCAGAATCTATTGCTGTTCTAGGCATGAGTTTTCAGTGCGATGTCCGCTGAACAAAATACATTTTTCGAGTGTCGAAAGAAGCATTCAAGTGCCTTGGTTTTCCAAAACGGTGTAAGAAATACTTCACTTCAACTGATCTCCTTACTATTTACACCACTTATATCTGACCAAAAATGGAATACAACACTCATGTGTGGGCCGGTGCTTCGAAGTCTATTTTGGTATTATTCGACCGCGTACAGAAGGCGCTTTGATAGTAGGATATCCAGCGCTATTGACTCACTGAAACATCGTCGCAATGTGAATTGTGTTTCACTGTTCTACCGATACTACAATGGTATGTGCTCTTCTGAAATAAAAGAACTTGATCCCAAAACCCGTAGTTTTTTACGCAACATACGTTCTTTGGCAAGGTTTAATCAATTCGTTGTCGACTGGACAGTGGATCGAACAACACATTACAGGGAAAATTCGTTCTTTAGACGTACTGTCCGTATGTGGAATAAGCTTCCTCTTGAAGAGGTTTAAATTTTATGTTTTTGACAATTTTCATAAAAAACGTTTAATAATGTCCTAGAAATTTAAAAATTACAAAATTGTAAATTATAAATTCAAAGAATTAAATATTAGAGAAAAGGCAGTTTTTGCTTACACACAATTTTATCAAATTTGTGACCAAAATCAAAATCCGCCAATTTCAAATTGTTCACCACTCTATCCCATAATAGGTACAACCATTAACATTATAAATTGTATACCCTACACCACCATAATTTTTGTAACGCTCAAAAATATTAGTCTAACAGAATCATTTTACAAGTCGATGTAACGATGTCCGTTCGTCCGTCAGTTCGTCTGGCTGGCTAGCTGGATGACTGTCCATGTAAATTTATGCGCAAAGTACAGGTTGCAATTTCAAAAATATTTCAATATAATTTCGGCCACAAATACCGAAATTATCAAAATCCGCCAATTTCAAATCGGTCCACGCTGTCCATTAAAATTTATGCGCAAAGTACAGATAGCAATTTCAAAGATATTTCTATCTAATTTCGGCCATAAATACCTGATTTATATAGATATCCACATAAAAAAGATTTTATATAAATAAAACTGACCATATCTGCCATGTAAGGCCCACTTCCGAACATTACTTTAACGAGCATAAAACTCTTAAAAATATTGGTATCCAGGAAAAAAGCAACATAAGTAAGGTTCATTTCCGACAATTACTTTAACAAGCATAAATCTCATAAAAATGTTGGAATCAAAATGAAATTTAATAGAAAAAAGTTGCATATAGATATCAGTCATGCTCTCATACAAGACACTTCCGAAAATCACTTTAGCGAGCATTAATCTCTTAAAAATGTTGGTATGCAAATAAAACTTAACAGAAAAAAGTTTTATACGATCGGTACATTATAGGTCGTAGCTCGGTACATAATTGGTCGTAGGCGCACTACCGAAACTTTCGAAGAGAAAAATGTTTTTTTTTTTTTTGTTTTTCTAAGTGTAGGGAATCATATGGTAGGTCTTGATCGACTTTTCTTTCTTACTTGTTAATCCTCATTTAATGCTTATCTTAATCGAAAATATTTGTTGAAATTTTTTGAAGTTTGGTTTAAAAAAAATGTCTTAAGGTCTCCCTACTCCTAGGAATTGATATCCAAAATTCTACTTGGAGATATATTAAACATTTACTATTTCAAATTTGATAAATTCATTGTGCAACCCTCCTACATGCAATTAAATTGTTAAATTACAAATACATAAATCTATACAATTTTTTTTTTTCATATAAATCTACAACACTAAAACTATTGTATTTTTACTAACACACATATCTACTACTATTATTATATAACTACGTACATACATAAATGGTAATTGTTGTGAGTTGTTTTATTTAATTCTTTTTTTAATATTATTTGTAATTTAATTTAAACAATTTTGTTTTTTTTTTGTTAACTTCTTGTATACAAAAACAATAAAAACATACTTTAACTAAAACCAAATTTATATGTATGAATTTGTATAAACCAACAAACAAAAAACAATCTGAAAACAAAACCAAAAACAAAATATATAAAACAAATCAAACAAACAAAAAAAAAATAATTCATCACTTACACCTGAATCATCTTGATTTTCTAATAAAAAAAAAACTCCCTCCTTCACTTCACTTCACAATCATACGTACCAACACCACAAACAACCAACCAACCAATCAACCCAACATCATCATCACCATCGCCAACCAAACAACGTCGCGTCGTCGTCCATCATGTAGTAGTGACACTGAAAGTGCTGACGTTAAGGCAACATCGACAGCGACAACTGCAACCACAGCCGCTGTATCGGAATTGGATGCAAATGCCCCAGTGAATAATGAAAGTGGCAGCAGCAATAGCAGCACCAACAATGGTGGCAATAAAAAGTCAAAACGTTTACCCTCATTTGCTGCCATCTTTAAACGTATGAATGAAAAAGATACCTCAAATAAACGGAAGAACTACGAACAGGATGTCAACAATGAAGGTGAAGGTTTAACACCGACAAATACAACAACAACAGCAGCAGCAGCAACAACAGAAGCTAATGAACAATTGGCAACTGATGGTAGCACCAACATAAACACTGATGGCAATGACAATCAACCCAAGGTACGACTATTGTTTAATTCTTTTTAATTTTTCTTTTTGTTATATCTTTTTTTTTTCTATTATTTTTTATCTTGTAGCTATTTTTCCTTTTACTTTTTTTATTATTATTTTCTAAAGCAACAACGAAATCAATTGTTAATTGTTGATGGGGGAAACACTTTTTTTTTGCATTTTCTATGTTTTTAAAAAGTTGTGTAAAGAGAACAAGTATTTTCATTTCCTAATGTTTGTTAATGGAAGGAAACAAGAGATTAAACTATATTTAACATGAAAAGTACTACTTATTTTAGAAGCTCAGAAAAATGTATACATAGAATATGAATTTTAGCTTATATTAAAAAAGTGAAAGTATTTCTGTAAAAAAGGAAAAGAAATATATATTGAAGTGATATACTCTTTAAACAAATTGTATAAAATATGTTAGCTTTCAGTCATATTGTTAAATATATTTAATACAACAAGGATTCTGCTGATAAGTTACTTAAACAAGGCCTTCATATAACTACTTCGTATATATATTCTGTAATTTTAACGAGGATTTCAATTAAAAGAATATTTGAGTAGAGTAGAAGGGGGTCTATTCGCCAGCATTTTTTGATACGCTCTCTTTTTAAAACCATGAAAGATATTCTTAAATTTGTTCTTGTTTCAAATACTTAGAGATGTTAGCTTCAGTTTTAATTATTTCAGTCTTGCCCATCTCATATTTTCATAAATTTTTGTTTAAACATTTACTGAGTGACAAAAGACGATGATTAATTTCAATTTATTTGTGAAAAAATTTGTATAACAAAAAAAAAAATTTCTGGTGAAAAAAAAAAAATCGGATTAAAAAATATTTTTCCCGATTTTGACACATTATAGGTCCAAAAAACCATTAATTGCTATGGTCGTTATATACGCTGTTGAAATATCTATCACTAGATATCCATATTGTTTATATTAATGACTTTTTAATCCAGATATAGATCATAAATAGGTCAAATATTGATGTTGTCCTGGATTTTTCCATATATCTCAGCCATTTGTGGGCCGATTGTGTCGATTTATATTCAATTCCCGATGTATTGATGTATGAATCATGTATGTAAGTTATTTGAGGGCTATGGAAAGTTGATTTCAACATACAGACAGAAATGGCTACTTCGACTTCGCTATCTATAACGATCCAGAATATATATACTAGACCGTCTCAGTTTTTACACTTTTTTCGAAATTCCTTCATAAACATCGTTTTTCTTAATCTAATCTAAAAATCTGGCTTTACTAAGCGGCTGGTCCGATCAAGATAAAATTTGACACGGACGTAGCCAAGGAGTATTCGAGAAGGGTACCTTCGACATGTAAAATTTGTAAACACGTGCCAGTTTTTTGTATACCATCTGATTTCAAAGCACTCGACTAGGTCTTGAAAAGCGCGCTTACTTGTGCTATTTATCTCTTATAATTTTCGAGTTACAGGCATTTTAAAATTGAAATTTTAAAATTTTGCCATTCCTTGGCCGCTTTTTTAAAAATATAGATCGTACTTTTGGACCCAATGGTTTCGATTTTTTTTTTTTGTTAATTAGACAACTGAATTGCCAAAAAATATACAAAAGATCTGAAAAGTGAGACGGTCTAATATATACTTTGTAGGGTCGCAAATGAAAAATGTAGAAATTACAAACGGAATAACAAACTTTGGTATAGTAAGTTAATTCATTTTAGTTTCACATAACTAATCAAAAATAATATATAAAAGAGATCAAAAGTCCATTATGGAAATCAGTAAATTATTTTTAAACACCTTACTTTACATTTTACTGTGATATATCATCAACAAATAACTATATTTTAGCTGATCGGGACATTTCCTTAGGATGATTTGGTTTCGATCACCGTAGAACAATACTGGGCAAAACCATCCCACCAGACATCTAGCGAATGAGTTCCAGGAGTAGTTGTGCATTTATCATTTATTTATTTGTCCCCATTTTTGCTCAATATTATTGATGTTGTAACACCCACCAATATATTTTTTTTATTTTTGTATGTATGTATTTCTATATTTCTATGTATTTTTCTCTATGGGTAATACCTTCTCATGAATTAGGTTTTTGATAGGAGACGTAGGTTTGTGGCTCTCACTTACCTAGCTTGGTCTGCAATATCAGAAAAGCGTTTAAAATTTATATACGTTTCAATAATTTTTTTATTATTTTTTAAAATGTTCGGTGCAAAAACATTTGTATACTCATAAGTTTTTTCTATTCCTGAAGAAACACGTATTGCAAATAATATTTTTTCAAAACAAATGTAAAAAACAATCAAATATTTGAAAATTTGTTTGAAGAACATTTTTTATTGAAAAATAATTGAATTTATTTGCCTGATATTGAAAATTATGTTTAAAATTTATAATAAATAAATAAAATTTTGAATTTTATGCATTTGAATTAGTATTCTGGAAGTAATTTACGAAAATATATGAACAAAATGTTGAATTAGCATATATGTATTTATAAAATAAAAATATAGTCTGTCCAAGTTAGGTAAGCATCGTAAGCAACGAATAATAAAAAGTGTGTGAAAGTAGACATTTCACACACTTTTTATTATTCGTTTGCCAATGGTTTCCACATAAATATTCCAGTCAAATATGGCTTTACTGCGAAATTAGAGTAAAATGAAAACGGCATAAAGATTCATCCTAAAAATTATCATAAATCACGTGTTTGCTACGACATATAATAAAAGTCAAATATCAATTTTCTATTGAACATATCTCCCAAACGGTTGATGTTGGCCTCAAATTACCTTCTACCAAAATGTTGGGAATTTTTTATCTATATGAAAAACTCTAATATTTCGTGTAACGTTAATTAGATTAAGCTTTCTTTTAGCAAAATTTTACCTCTGGCCTTGATTATTGTTTCACTGGCGTTATTCTTCAATAAAAATTAACTGCTACGTTGGGAGTTTCGGACACTCTAACCTAATAAGGAGCTTTTTATAAACTGAATTACTGCACGAATTACTGGGATGTTGTTTTAGAACCACATGCAAGGTAATGTTAGAAACAGTGTGATGTATACAGGATATTCTTTTAGTTAAAATTTCTACCAAATATTTTATCATATTTACTTCTTAGTTTATAGTATTTATAGTTAGGTTGTCTATGGATTTCAGGAATCTTTTTAAATATTATACTACTATGGAACTATTTGGTATGTCAAACCGTCTATGGTCAATATTATATGGCAATAAAATTTTCACTGATTAAAAAAAGCGCTTTAAAAAGCAGATTAAGTGCAAGTATAATTTTCAGACAATTGTTTTAACTTCAGGTAGGATGATTATTGTTGCACGGGTACAAATTGAAGCCAAAGTAACGCCGCATGAATTATTACACATATTATTAGTACTGATATCAGTATCTACATATTTTCTCTGAAATTGTTCTCCCTCAGTAACACCATATTTTCTCGAGCATTTTTCTACATTTAGCTCCTCAAACTTAATAACTACTTATTATTTGCAATACCTCTTCCGACACCTTTAATATTTACCTTTCAAAAGAGGATATTTTATTTCTCTTTAATAAATCTGAAAAGCTGTGATTGACGATCATTATCTCAATCACAGCTTTTGATAAACTAACTGGTTCTGGAACTTGCATTCACAATATGTATAAAAGCAGCATCTTTGGACAATTTCCAGAACGATATAGCAGCGAATTTTCAGAAAAATCTAATGATTTGTGACATTAGCAACACGTTGAATAATTTATTGTTTTATCAGAAAAGCCATTACAGTCGAATAAATTATTACTGATCAATACAATTAAGTAAAATTACACCCTGGCATACTGTGGTAAAACACAAATCTAGCTGGACAAAATTAAAAAAAAATGTCGAACAAGATTCCTTCTGATATCTGTAATTCATGTTTTTTTTAGCTCTGATTAGGAAAAATTAAGCTTTAAAGTCAGTTGTTGTCAACACGAAAGAAAGTGCTATTTATTCCCGATAGTTCTGGTGTAAAACTATATTTGGGTTAATCTTTCAAGTGTTCACTTTAAGGTAAATCAAAAACATCTTGCGATTTTTACGACCGCCATACATTTTTTTTTCACTTTTCCAGTATGACATCTACTCTTTCTCGCAAAAAAAGTTGACTTTTTATAATCCTTTATATATTTGAACTAATTTTTCATTTAACTCATAACACGCGATTTATTAATTTTGTCCAGTTAGATTTGCGATCTACCACACTGTGCGTGGTTTAGAAACTTTTTATTTTGAAAATTATTCGTTAGGTCGTGAACACTTGGAGATACCCTGATTTTTAAAAAATCACTACAAATTCAGTTTCAGATTTAATGTCCAAAAGTCCCCGATTATAAAAAAAGACAATTTTTGGATAGCCCAAAATATAGTTTTATGGATCTTTATCCGCTAGAGTTTTACACCAATTCGAATTTGAATTTTTTATTCACGAAAAATAACAAAATCAAGAAATTTCAGGTTTTTTGCTAAATGTTATTGCTAAAATTGATCAGGGGCATTTTTATCTTTAAAATATTAATCTCCTAGTCCTAAAAAATTGTACATAATGCTTACATCCACTCTTCAGGAGACTCAAAAACCTAGGCTTAACTTGCTATAGCTACCGAATTGTTTCCAAAAGAAAAAGATTCAAAATCATTGTGCTCTTTAATTACTAGAAGTTCTTTATCATTTACAATTTACTGACGAAATATTTTTATTACTACAAGGAAAATACATGTTTCTAAGTAACAGTCCTATTTGTAATAATATAATGATTCGGTAGCCACAATCAAATTTTATTGTGACAAAATGTTAATACATAAATGTTTGTAGCTGAGTTGAGGAACTTGGTAGTAAAATTAGTTAGTGTAATCGAGTCATAAGTAATTTATTAATTGTTAGTGGCTATAAAAACTAAAAAGAAGAAATTACTTTCCCCTCTATACAATAACAGATTTCTCATTTTTTTGCTGGGACAATATTTATTTTTTTAGCATGTTTTATTCACACTATTGGGATTTAATTTGAACTCAAATGATTTTAGTTTTTTTTTTTTTCCTTTACATCCGTTTCCTTTGGTTTTCCCTCAGTTTAGTTTTCTGTTGTTTAAAATAATATAGTCTCTTTCTTGTTGTTAGTTTCTATTTTTTTTTCTTCAGTTTGCTTTATTTTCGATTGGTGTAATTTGCTATGTGTTGATGTTGATTTTATTTTGTTGTTTCATTTGGTTTTTACTTTTTTTTTTAATAGAAAATATTTAAATTAGATTTCAATTTGTTTATTTGAAATAATAGTTATGAAAATACAATTGAAGTTATATCGTAATGAAATCTATGTGTATGCATGTACTTTTCTTTTCAAATATATTTTACAAATTAAACAAAACAACAACTACACAAAAAAAAAAACCGAAAAGGTTTTAATATGGCAAACATCAACACCTGAATGGACATTCAAATAAACTGAATTGAATATAATCAAGGTACATTTTGAAAGATTAGAAAATAATTATTATAATTGTTATAGAAATTTAATATCTAAATATTTATGTGCAATTATATACTTACATATATATGTAAATATAAAAGTATTTTGTACATATTTGTAAGTTTGTATATAATCTAAATATTGTATTATATGCAGAGAAGTGAAATGGATGATTATTGTAAATAATATGAATAAATTATAAATATACTCTTTTTTTTGCAGCTTAAAGTAATATTAAATTAACAGATTTGTGATATTTATTTGTATTAATATACAAACAAATTAGGTTGCTAGCTATATGGGCGACAACAGTTTTCTTTTAAAATCTATGAAACCGAGCGTAATTGTACATTATTTCTTGATTTTGTTTATGATTTTGACAAAATAGGTAATAGGTCGATGACACTACTAGCAATGAAATTGCAAAATTTCAGAATCCAAGGTCTATATTTTCATTATACCTTGCAATATGAAATTCGGTTCCATCATACAGAAAGTCAAATGATAGATAAAAATTTTAGTTGAAGCTACCAGACTTTTGTCGTCACAAAGTCAGTATCATTCGATCATACAAATAAGGTTGCGAATCAGTATTCTCTGTATAGTTAAAGTTTCCGAAATTTAAAAATTTTAAAAAAAATGTTGAAAAAACAGGAATTTTTTAATTTGTTTACCACAAATTTGGATGTAGAGTTATGTAAATGAAATGTGCAGCATACACGGAGGATCAATATTATTATTACTGAATCACCGTCCAGTGTACAGTTATGAGGTGCTAAATTTTGAAGCCTATATCTTGGTGATTTTAAATTTCTTTACCCTAAAGAAGTTAGATGAAAAGCGAACTGTTAACGACTGAAAGAATTATACTTGGTTTAACATACAATACTGATATGGCCACATTTGTTCAATATAAATTTATTCAAGGTCATTGTTAGCTATGACATCTTTCTATTTTTTGGCAACATATGGATTCCGAGCCAAAAGAACTGTTCATATTTTGATACCAAGAACGAATCAAGCCACTTTCCTATACTCTATTCCAAACTGCAGCGTATCCCAGAGATAGCGTTCTGCATAGATCGAAACAAATAGTAGTCGGACGGGGCAAAGTGGACTAGCGTTGTCATGATGGAATATGGGCGTTTTCGGCAACACATGTTTAAAACGTATATGTTGCGTTCGGTGCAAGTTACCTCAAATTTCAGCAGCTCATAATAGATAAGGACTGAGATCGAAAAATTCTTAACATACATATGTATATGTTAATAAAAATGAAACCACTAAATTCACAGTCTTTTATTTGATTGAAATAATTATTACAATTTACAAAAAAAAAATATATATTTTTATAGTTGTAATCCATAGTAACGAAATATTGAACCTTTTTGGAAACCCTTCCATTATGGTTTTTACAATGCTTTCTGTCACTTTGTTCGAACAGGTAGTCCATCTCCGTTTAAAATCTACCACACTTTTGGACACCTTTTTTGTGCTCTTCAATTCTCTTTTAACAAGAGCCCAATATCTCTCCACTGGCCTTAACTCCCGGCAGTTTAGAGGATTTGCTTCTCTTGATTCAAATAACACATTATTGTTTTTGTACCACTACCAAATTAGGCAGAAATGGAAGCATACTCTTTCCAAACATTCCTTGATGTTAATTTCGGTATTAATAGAACCCGTTGTAAAAATTTATTGGCTTATTTTGCCGCAACTTCATATTGCTTGCCATACCAAGAACTATTTGGGAACATTTTCTGCTTTTGGGTCCTAAACTTTACTACAACATTCCCTCGAGCATTAACAACATAAAACTATTGTCCCGGAAGCAACGTACGTTTCGTCATCCATTATGCAGCAGGTATATTTTTTGTATAAAATTTGACTTCAATTTCCGTGCTCTGTCTTTGGCCTATAAATTTTTAGCAGAGTTCAGGAACTTTTTGAGGTGTCAGGAACTTTTTGAGGCTTGTATGTTTTCAAACCTGCATTGGCTTTAACTTTTCGTACCAAATAGTCCGAGTACTAAGCTAACCGGACTGCTTTCCTACCGGGTTTGTTGGGAGCTCTTTTGAAGTTTATATTTATTGGCTATAGAAACATCATATGGATCATTCCTTCTACCTGAACCAGGTTTTCTATCAACGGACAAGTTCTCCCGATACTGTTTAATAATATTGGAATCAGTTTTATGGCAGACCTTGGACTGTTTGGCAAACTTGTTGCAGGATCATGTTGGGTTTTGTTGAACATATTTAATCATTTTAGTAAGCACTTTTTTCTCGTCACTCATTTTAATCAGATTAACAACGAACATAAATGACATTAAACATAATAAATGACATGCTTTACAAAGGTAACTTGATAAAAAAAAAAAAAATAATACTTGGGTTAAAAGTTTTAATGAAAAACGTGTGTTAAGAATTTTTCGATCTCAGTCCTTAAGACCATTTTGCTCTCAACAAATTTAGAGAATTATACTAGCGCTATGGATGTTTGGCTTAGGTGACTATTCGGCTAGTTGGCCGGGCTTCACATTTTTCATCGCAAGTAATGATTCGGTGCAAAAATTAGTCTCTTTAATATCGTTCATTTCGGACACGTAAAATCGTCTTTCAAGGTCTCTCGGCTTCAATTCGTTTCCCCGCATTTGGATAAATCCAGCTGCTGAGAAATGCTTTGTAATTGCTGATTGTGTATTTCCCAATGACTTTGAAAGCTCTAGTTGAGTTTGAAGACAATATTTGTGGATTAATGCCTTTAATTCTTTGTCTTTTTTGACTGGCTTGTGCGATATTAGTCTTCCGTGTCAAAATCACCATTTCCGAACCAAAAAAAAACATCGCTCGCACATTGAAATTGATGGAGTACACTCACCATAAGCTTTGGTGAGCAATCGGTGTGCCTCAGCAAATTTTTTTTCCAAATTAAAGAAATAAAGCAAAACCTTCCGCATATTATGCTTTGTTGGCACAAAACTCGACATTTTGGAAGCAAAAACAAAGTGAGAATCAATGCTTGATACGTAACCTTCACAATAACATATAAGTTATTAAATGTAAATACCGCGTTCATAAGATACGCCATATATTGTACATTACGTATTTATTTATATGATTGCGGTAACCAGAATATGTTTAAGTTACAATTCACATCACTGTACCAATCATATATATGATTGTAGTAAATAAATATATGTGTTTGCGGCAATCGTGTTCGTGATGAGTCATTATATCATAATATGTTGTTCTCAGAGGTGAAGTATTATATCATGAGGAGTGAGATCGTAAAATTCTTAATACACGTTTTTAATTAAAACTTATAACATAAGTATTATTCGATTTTTTTCTATCAGTTACCTTTGTAAACCATGTCAGTTATTATGTTTAATGTCAATTATATTCATTTGTTGTTAATCTGATTAAAATGAGAGACCAGAAAAAAGTGCGTACTAAAATTATTAAATATTTTCAATAAAACCCAACTTAGTCCTACAAAAAGTTGGCCAAGCATTCAAAGCTCTGCCGTCCAACTGTCTTCAATGTTATTAAACAGTACCGGGAGAACTTGTCCGTTGATAGAAAACCTGGTTCAGGTAGAAGGAATGGTCCACATGATGTCTAAAGCCAAACAAATAAAAAGCTTTTTCAAAAGAGCTCCGAACACATACGGTAAGAAAGCAGCCCGGTTAGCTCAGCGCTCGGACTATTTGGTACGAAAAGTTAAAGCTAATGCAGGTTTAAAAACATACAAGGCTCAAAATGTTCCTGACAGGAACGCTGCTAAAAATATAGAGGCCAAAAGCAGAACATGGAAATTGAAGTTACGAATTTTTCGATCTCACTCCTTGTATCATAAAAATTGTTGCAATCATAAATATTATTGCTTTAATCATGTGAATAGAAACTTAAACATATTATGGTTGTCACTGTCATATACATAGCAACAGTGACCATAATATAGTTAAAAAACTTGTAAAAATGTTGCAATGGTTTTGCAGGTGCAACTGTATTTTTAATCTGCGTGTATTAGGCTGATGCTATTAATTAATCACTTTAATTATATTTTTAAACCGCGATAACTTTTGGACCGCTTTACCAAAATAAATCACTGAAGTAAGTACTGCTTTTTGTTCATACAAAACGCTATTGATGAACTAACAAATAAAAATCTTGAACAAATTAGCTCAAATTTCAACAAAATTGTGCTTTTGCCTATATAAATTTTTTTAAATTTCAAGAATTTTCAAACAAATGTTTTTCATGAAAATAACATTGAGCTGGTTAGTGCCAACCTAATCTTAAATTTATTTACTGTTTTCATTAAGTAAGGTTTTACTTTACTTCTATCTTCAGGTTGACATTTAGTACTTAATTAACTAAAATCTTATTTTATTAAATCTTTATGTAGTCACTTAAATATTTACTCAGTTAGCAAACATATCGGAAGGTCTAATCACACAAACGATAGTACAGCAAATAAGCTTGTTTAATAAAACTAAGAGAATAAACAAAATGATTAACATAAATATTTAAACTTCAAAACCAAATATCTGTGGCATCTTTAACGCATTTAGGAGAGGAAATAAAGGAATATTTAAAAAATGTAATCATCCATGGCTTCAAGGCAAAACTACGAATAAAATCTATAAATAAGCTAAAATCTTATACTTTTGTAAATTTTCGAAACATTCAACTTAAAAAATATTCATATCATTAATATAATTTTACAAACATTTTAATTACAGGAAGATAAACAACTCGTCTATGCAGAACTTGTATTAAAACCCGCCGAAAATAATGAACCTTTACCAGCAAAAAGTTCAACCGAATATGCGGAAATTGTTTATGTCAAAAAGGACGAAAGCCCCAAATAAAATGAATTTTTTCCAACATCAATAAAAAAAAAGAAAACATGCTTAATGTTTTTGATTTCATAATAACAAACCATAAATTTATAAAAACAGCGTTAATAATGAACATTTTAAAATATAAGACAGTTTTTAAAACTAAATGTAAACTAAATAAAAACAATTTATATAAATTAAAAATCTCGCATTTTTTAAAAATTATTATAAAAATTAATGATGTTTTCATGTAGAAAAAAAAGCACAAAATAATAAAAATCAAAACAAATAAATAAACAAATTTATCATCACATCAAAATATAAATATTTATTAATAATATCTTTTTTTTATATATAAATAAAATGAAAAATTAATAAACAATTTATAAAAGCCATAACATGCAAAACAATACAAAAAAAAAAAAACAATTAACATTCATTAATAATAATAAAATCAATATTATATATTAAGACCCCGAACCACATTTTTTTCGCTATAATAATCAGATTTAAAACTAATTGAAATAAATTTTTGTCTCTTAATATTAGTGAAAACAAAAAAATACATAACAAATAAATTTAAAAAGCAAATGTATTTTATTTAGGCTATGTAATATTTATATATATTTTAACTATAATAAAATTATTTTTAAATCTTTTTTATATCTAGTATTAAAGACACAGTAATACATTCATATTCGTTTACAATATATTTTATTCTTTTTAAACGTACAATACATTCTTTTTATAAGATTTATATCTTTTTTCCATCCATTTAATTATTTTCCTAATAAATGTAATAATTTTTGTATTTTTATTATACGTATTGTTTAATGTTTAATATTCATGATGTATTATTAATATTAACTGTAAGTTTAAGAGTTTTGTAAATTAAAAATTTTTTGTACAAAACATTTTTTTTTTTCTAAAAATAAACGTATTTTTTTGTAATAAATAAAAATAAAAACTTTTAAAATTAAGTTTAAGTAAGATTTTTTTATTTGGTTTAAATTTCAATTTGTAAGTATTGTTACGAATGTGCAATAGCGATTTGAATTTAACGGTCCGCAACGAATGCCTGCAACATTCATCATGTTTATAAACACGTCCATTAGTAGAAGCTTCTACTTATCAACAATGTTGATAGCATGCGGTTATTAGCATTGTTTGTAAATATGGCCACACTGCATGTTTAAGCTGCTAACATTAACATCGAAAGCTCTAGAATTCGAATGTACTAGTATGTCCGTTAAGAGCATTGTAGAAGATTCCCTATAGATGGCGCGTGTATAAATAGTGGCAGAGCTGGCAGTCGTGGGTTGAGTTTATCATTGGCGCTGTTGGAGTTAAAATCAATTATCTAGTGCATTTAAGGTTGTACGTAATAGAGTGTGTGTGCATTTCTGTGAATTGATAAATGTGTATAAAGACACTGAGTGACCATTTAATTCTATTGTTGTTGTACATAATAATAAATAAAGAGTTGTTACAAATTTTAAACTAATGAAATGCTTTTATTTGCAATCAAAAGTATCCGGTTTATTTAAATGAAATAAACCCCCGTTTTTAAAAGGTAAAAACGTAACAATTGGTGTCAGTAGTGGGTTATACAGCAGTGCAAGCTGGCCTTCGTTAAATCCTTTAGAATTCACTGCACGATCGTATCTGGCTTTTATTTTGTCGCTGCTCATTTTTATTCGTAGGCGTACGAATTCATGAAGTTCGTTAAGGTCATCTAGCTCTTGGGAAGTGTTTTCATTAATTGTTGATGAGGGTTTAATACCGAATTCTAAGTTGCCAGGCAACTTGAGTTCTGTCCCGAAGACAATTTTTGCAGGTGTTCGAGAGGTTGAGTCGTGAACAGCTGATCTGTATGCCAATAAAAATGTCAGTATGTGTTCATCCCAGTACTTCTGGTGTGCACTGACCACTTTCCTTAAATATTCCTCCAGAATGCGATTGAATCTTTCGACCATGCCATCAGATTGTGGATACAATGGCGTTGTTCTGGTTTTTCTTATTCCGTATAAGTCGCACATTTCCTTAAATACGGCAGATTCAAAATTTCTACCCTGATCCGACTGCAACTACAGTGGAACACCATAGCGCACACCCAGTTGTTCACAAATACACTTATAACAGTTTTAGCTTCCCGGTTGGGTATGGCATATACCTCTGGCCAGGAAGCTAAAACGGCTATAATTTAGAAATAACTATTTACTTTGTATGGGAGGTGACTCATTCCTAATTACGATCCCTCCCATTTTTCGTTGAACTTCATGCTGTGATAAGAAATTGATTCATACGAAGTTTGAAGACTTTCACAATTACAGTACTTCAGATATTCGAAAATAACTATTTACTTTCAATGAATGGTGCCGGCGCCACTATTACAATCCCGCCCATTTTCAGCCAAACTTCGTATAGTGTTAAGAAATGAATGTATTCCAAGTTTAAATACTTTTGCAATTATAGTGGGTGCCACACCCACTAATTCAATACTGCCTATGTAAAATGCTAAGGGTGCTCTTTGCACAAAGTTTGAAGACTTCCACAATTAAAGTTCTTCAGATATTTGAAAATAACTATTTACTTTATATGGGTGCTATCACACCCCCTATTCCGATCCGTCCCTTTTTAGGAGAAACTTCATGCAGTGATAAGAATTCGATTTGTGTAAAGCTAGAATATTGTCACAATTATAGTTCTGCAGATATTCGAAAATAACTATTTACTTTGTATGATTGGTACCCCATTTACACAATCCCGTCCATTTTGAGGCAAGCAATGTACAATGGTACTGAAGTAACTCCATCGAAGTTTTTTGAATTACACAATGATAGTTCACCATATATTATATAACAACTATTAACTTTGTATGGGAGGAGCCACGCCCACTTGAAGTTTCAAAATAAAAAGTATTGGTCGTTTAAAATATACAGGAATATACGTTAAAAATTTCAAGAGGATAGGACTAGTGGTTTAGGCTCCTATAAGGTACAAATAGACAGACATAAATATGAATAAATACAAAATTCCAAATTTTATCCGTTTTTACCACCTTGAAGGAGACTTTTGAACATGTTTTCCTTTAAAACAAATATTCAAGTTTAGAAACAAAAGGTACCTATTTTCCCGTTTTCCTTTTTATGGTCCAAGCTATGAAAAAATATATAACCTACATATGCTCTCAAGTAAGGATCTATCCATGTTCGAAATTTCAATCAAATCGGTTCAACCGTTTAGTATTGATCGTTTAAGAACTAAAGGTACCAATTTTGTATAAATGGTTGCGTATGATTAATATTTCATAATAATCATACGCCTCTGGTATAATTCTGATTCTACATATCAAAATAGATGGTATTATAATACATTAAAATATTCATCACAAACCCACAAAAATATAAATATTCTTGGTCCTCATAAGACTCTAAGGCGATCTGGCTATGTCCGTCTGTCTGCCAATTATAGACCGAACACCATGATATTTGATCGCGTGCTTTCTTTCTATATTAGACTTTATTGTATTTAATTCTTTCTGCTCCTTAATGTAATTTTCGGAAGTGGGCCTTACATGGGAGCTATGGTCGATTATGAATCGATAAGTTCAACATTTTAAGGTGTGCTTTATTTGTATATAAAACTTATTTGTAGATAAATGTGTACGGATATCTATATATATCAAACATTTATGGCCGTTAAAGTCTTATTTCGGGAGAACATCTATTAAATAATAGGTACAAGAAAACGTTGGACCGAAGATAATACATGTGCCAAATTTTATTAAAATACCTTCGAAATTGTGACCTATAATTTGCGCACAAGTTTCGATGGATAGCCAGCCAGACGGACGTTTTTATATAGACTCAGAAAGCCTATTGACGCTTCCAAATAAGGATCTATCTACGTTCCAAATTTAAATAAAATCGATTCTGCCGTGTAGGCGTGATTCTCAAACAAACTTACAAAGTAATAAATATTTTTATGGATATGGATTGTATACACGGTTACGTATGATTGATATTTCATAATAATCATACGCCTCTGGTATAGCTCGGATTCTACATCTCAAAAATGATGAGATTATATCGATTTGTCATTCCGTTTGTAACACATTAAAATATTCATCGCAGACCCACAAAAGTATAAATATTCTAGGTCCTCATAAGATTCTAAGGCGATCTGGGTATGTCCCTCTGTCTGTCTGAATGTTGAAAACTCAATAGGGCCCGAACGAAAGGAAATTTTTTACAAATACTCTCCATTGATAAGGTTTGTTTGTTATCGCAAGTGGGAAATATTGGCCTATGATTTCACTTAGCGCCCATACAAATGTCTTCGGAATACTGTTTGAGCAATCATAAATAAATAAGTTGGTTATGCGGTAATCCTGATAATATTTTGTACAAATTAGTTCTAAATACTCTGAAATTATACTGTAAAGTTGGCGAGAATCGGACAACATTTGCCGCTAGTCCCCATATAAGGTCTCACGCAGAAAATGACTTGAACGTTTATAATTTTCTTATAATAATTAAAATCGTGATGAAATTGGATATAAACTGGTTGCATATAAACCTACATCATTCTACCAACCTTTGTGAGGCTCGGTATACCCTTACCCCTTAGAAAAAATTTAATTTTCAATAAATAATATGACTCAATATTTTTAGCTTGTCCTGTCAGTGCATTTTCCCAAAACTTTTTTGACAGTTTCTGGATCACACGAATTGCTCGGACGATATTATCCTTAATTGTGTGGATCATTTCATGGTACTCCACCCCACAACCAAAGTCTAAAGGGGACAAATCGCAGTTCTGAGGCCAATTGACATCGACAAAACGGCTTGTCGACATGCCATCCTGCTGAAACCAAAGATTATTCAAAAATATATGTATCATTTTATAACCCTAACCTTTTCTTCACAATGACTAATTATTTTTAACTTAAAAAAATTCTGAATCTTGTCATACACAAATAATTTGAATGGACAGAATAACTTTAAGTTTAGAAATAACCACACTTCATGAAAATGGGAATAAAGATAACAAAATTTCATTTAAAAAAATTAAGAGTCCCGTCAATTTAAAATTTTTTTCTGCATGACATCCCTATCTGTAACTAATATTAAATACATTTAATATCATCTCCATCCAATTGTCGCTTTCTAAGAATAACTACTTATTTCCTATTATTCTCAATATTATTCTCTATTGTATACTAATTATCCTTAAACTAATTTGTATTATATTAATTGACCTTGAGCATATTTTGACAATCAAATTGATGGACTTCATAGGCTCATTCGCTCTCTGTTTCTCCACCTCCAAAGGTTGTTGGGTAATTAATGGTTCTATCACGATTAGACGTTGGCCTACAATATCAATATTATTGTCATTTCATTATTTTACATTGTTGCCGTAATGTGCATTAGTGTCACGTTCGTATTGGCTTTGGTGGAGAGATTTAGGGTCTTTTTGTTTGTTTTGCTTTTTATTGTTGTCTGTCCTTAATGTTATTTGCTTAAACATAACTACAATGTTGCTCCTTCTCCTAATTTTATACTTCTAAATACAAGTGATGAGGTGAGCCTGTCATTCAATGTCTTTTATCTTGTGCTGTAACACAACCAAGAGGACAAATGTTGCAATCTATTTTAACTGTGTTGTGTCTGTGAGAAAATGTTCAACTACACACACATACACATATACACGCATTGTTTAGTGTTGTTGTTATTACGATTCTGTAGTTGATTTTTAACGGCGACCATAAAAGCTGAAAATAGCGCAACAACAGATGAGACACAAAATTTATCTTTTGTGTCTTTTGTTGGGTTGTTAAATTGATGAAATAGTCGCAAATCCAAAGGAACACATAAATTGGTAATAGAAGAGAATGAAGAGTGGCAATATATTGTAGTATTTCATCACAGTTTTATTTACAATAAATTAAATTAAAGTACTCACTGAAATTAACAAATGAACCAAAATGTGTAGACAACTAAGTAAAATAAAATGGGAAATAGAATGTGCAAAGTTTATGTAGAATATAAAATGCTGTTTTTATGGTAAGAATTTGTAAAATTTAACAAAATGTTTTTAGAGTAAGTATTTGTCGAATCAGAACTATATATGTCTAGAAGCAGCAAAATAGTTTGAATAATTCTACAAACTAATTTTGCCGACAATTATTTCTACCTTCTAGTAAAATATTTTTTCAAAACGTTGAAAAATAAAGCATATTTACAGGCGCTTCAAATAAGTTTTAAGTTAAGATCCGATTGCAAAATCATCAAAAACAACGAATTGTACAGGAGAACATAAGCTTTCAGAAAATTGAATTTGAATGCAAGGTGGTCTACCAAAGTAGACCACCTCTGTACTGCAAAACTTTGTAGAGCTCGTAACGTGTACAAAGATGTACAGATTTAACCCTCCGGCGAGTGAGAAGATCCCTGGGGCCTTTTTCATTTTCAAATTGAAATTACTCCTTGATTGTCCACGGGAAGTATACCCGCCCCCCACATGTATTCCAAGGAAATTTTATCTACAATCGTTAAAAAATCAAAGCGATCCGACCAATAGTTTAGTTGCTATTGAGATTTAAATGTGTTTAGTACGGGAACTGAAATTTCAAGAGCTCGTTTTATTGTTTGAACACATCACAAACGTGTTCCTCAAAATTTTTTCTAACATTCATTATACATGTATAATTAGTAAATAATAATAAATCAAAACAAAAAAAAAATTAAAAAAAATGCGTTTTCATAAAAAATTCCATACAAACAGAAATATGTCCCTGTGGACCTTGTACTTCATATAAGGGCAACGGATGACTCAACCATCGGAGGGTTAAAGAAAATCCATTATTTTTGTATTTAAAACCCCATGAAAAATTTCCGTTTAAGCCTAAGGAGTGAGATCGTAAAATTCTTAACACACGTTTTTAAAACTTTTAACCCAAGTACTATTTGATTACCTTTTTAAAACATGTTAGCTATTATTTTTAATGTCAATTATATTCATTTGTTTTTAATCTGATGAAAATGAGTGACCAGAAAAAAGAGCGTACTAAAATTTTTAAATATTTTCAACAAAACCCATGTTGGTCTTACAAAAAGTTGGCCAAGCAAACTGTTTCTAATGTTATTAAACAGTACCGGGAGAACTTGTCCGTTGATAGAAAGCCTGGTTCAGGTAGAAGGAATGGTCCTCATGATGTTTCTAAAGCCAAAAAAATTGAAAGCATTTTCAAAAGAGCTCCCAACACATCCGGTAGGAAAGCACCACAGTTAGCTCTGTGCTCGAACTATTTGGTACGAAAAGTTAAAGCTAATGCAGGTTTAAAAACATACAAGGCTCAAAAAGTTTCTGGCAGGAACGCTGCTAAAAATTTAGAGGCCAAAAACAGAGCACGGAAATTGAAGTCAAGTTTTATAAAAAAATATTCTTGCTGCATAATGGATGACGAAACGTATGTTCTGGCAGATTTTTCGCAACTTCCAGGTCAAAAATTTTATGTTGCTGATGCTTCTGCTTCTGCTTCCCAGTACATTCGAGCATTCGGGTAATAAATAAATGGCACAACAATTCCACTACTCATGCAAAGCATTGTGTTGAAACTAGGAAAATAGGTTATGGGAGCGAGGAAAAAGGGAGTAGTGTTTATGGACATTCGATTTGAACTTTCCTAAATTAAAAGTGACAGGAAACACTTCAGCGGACAGTACGGCGTACACGTGTATTACGTAAAAATCTGCGGGTATCTGGAACAAGTTTCCTTATTTCATCACAACACATTCCGTTTTAGTACTGATTGAACAGTGTAATGCAGCCCACCTTGAGTCGATGCTCCATCGAATCAATAGAGTTGGATACGCTACCTTCGCCCTCTCCTGTTCGCGGTCGAGAAGCTCCAAAATAGACTTTGCAGCTCCGGCCCGTACATAAAAGATGCACGCAGAGCAAAAATATAGTTGTGCATGTTTACAGTGACCATTTCAACATTTTTGAAAGTTTTTTAACAATATTATAGTCCCAGTAACTATTTACATGATTGTGGTAAACATAATATGGTTAACTTACGATTCACATGAATGATTAAGGTTTTACCATATTATGTTGCTCTCGGCTAATTGATATCATAATCTGAGAACAACATATTATGATATAAAGATTCACATAACAATGGTTGACACAAACATATACTTGTTTAGTGTAACCATATATATGATTGATACAATCATGTTAATCGTAAGTTAACCATATTATGGTTACCACAATCATGTAAATAGTTACTGTGACTATAATATTGTTAAAAAACTTTTAAAAATTTTTAAACGGTTACTGTAAACATGCAAAAATATATTTTTTCTCTTCGTGTGTATTCCATTTTCAGTCGGATATAGGTGGTGTAAATAGTGAGGAAATCAGATGGATTGAAGTAATTCCAACACCGTTTCAGAAATCCGAGACACATGAATGCTTCTTTCGACAATTGAAAAATGTGTTCAGACCAGCGGACATCACATTTTCGTCTCATGCCCACAACATCAAGAGCATCTGATTCCACAACAATTACATCACCCATAAATACAGATGAAGCGATAAGGTATATCGTTCGTATTGTGTTAACATGAAACACTGAGTCGTGCGAGCGTTGGAAGCGACCCTATTCGCGCGACCGCATTCAGAGATTGTCAGAAGGTCCCGATTAAGGGAATCATTCATGTTTTGTCTCATTGCCCCAATCACCGACAGGCATAACATGCGATCGAACCAGTAGTTAAGTAGATAGAGATATCATCTTTTTCCAATAAACACCAATGTGGACTCTGACTAGGGTTCTTAATCTGGAAAATTTCCACGGGAATTCTCGGGAATATTTTTTTAGAAATTCCCGGAAAATTTCGACAATTTCTTTACAAGTTTCCATAAACGTTTTGACACAAGCTACAGAAAATCAGTTTACATAGAACAATTACGATTTTAGTAACCTAATTTTTTGTTAGACTAACTGAATCAATTGATTTAAAATAAGTTCGGTTGTAACAACTAAAACTATTTTCTCTGTATGACAGACAGAACATACATTTCTAATAGGTCGACTAAATACAAATTTAAATTTTATGTTTGACATATTTTGCTTAATGTACTAATATATCACGACTCGGCGGCTCGGCTTAACCGACTCTTAGGCATTCGGCGTTGGTATCTTCTGGTTCGTTATGGTAACTCAATAAACATAGAATAGAAAGTAGTATTATTTTAGGACATCTTTTGCTTGAAAAGCAATAAAAACCATTCTGAAATATTTACAATATGACATGATAAGAGACCTTGTGAATTGACCAATTATTTCTATAAATGTAAGTTCTAAAGCAGTAAGGTACAGAAGACACGATGATTTGTATGGTTAGTGTCTATACAACGCTTCTCAGGTTATTCAAATTATAAATACAAAACCTTGTAACAAATTGTTACAAACCAAACTTAACAGCGTCTACAACTAAACTAAATACCAACACTACTTGTAGTAGAGATAATCATAAAACATTTTCCACAAAATTATACAAAATATATATAAATGATTTAAAAGAATAAAAGTCCTCTTTCAAATATGAAAAACAGTCACGATTAGTCTCCTCATAATGCTGATGTTGCTGCTGCAGTAGCTGATATTAAATACCAACATTTTGTCATTCATTTTTCAGTCTTCCTCATCATTCTGCCTGTCAACAGCTACCATCATATTACAATTATATATACGCAAGTGTGGGTACGTGTATCTTTGGTCAGGTAAAACATTAAATTCTACTTGCAGGAAAATTACATCAAGTAATTTCGCTCATTTATTACTCAAATAAAAAGAAATTTAAACATATTTTTCTTAGAATTAGACATAAAGGAAGCGTATAAAACATTTACTGTCTTGGCTTTCAAGTGCACATAGAACTTTACGCAATAAACACTCGGATGATATATAACTCTGGTTATTTTGAGCAAACAGAGCAACCAACGTAGACTCGGCACAAAAAGAAAAACGCAAAACTTTTCATCTCTGTTACAATTTCTTTTTTCTCATATAAATATTTTTTTGAAGTTTTTTTTTTTTTTTGTTTTTGGCAAACCTCCACTCTAATGGCGCAAAGGTGATTTGTGTCTGAAAATGAATGGATGAGACATTATGAATATAAATCATCGATGAACGAGAAATAAGAGAAATGTTTATACACATGCCCACTCACATATACATAGATGCTATCCCACTTGTCTTACTAAATGAGCGCCATGGCAATAACACAAAATTTGTAATAATCAGCAGTTATTTTTCTTCGTTTTTATTTTTGTGTAGATATTAGTGTATCTGAAATTGTTTAATGTGTACGTGTATTTAGGTTTTAAGAGACATAAATTTACCATTACACGCTTTTATTAATGTGTTTGTGTATTAAGTTTGTTTATGCTGGCTATATACTCGTATTTGTTGTCATAAAAAATTTCCATATCCAATCGGTAATTAACACTGCAAATTGTTTGTGCGTGTTTTAATTTTTAAACCAAGTATCCTTTATAAGGAGCAAACAGATAAGCTAAATATTTATATTTGAGAATGTTAAATTTGATGGAAATACTTATAGTAGCAGCTATTTTACATTAATAAACCGACAATTTTAAATTATATGTAAATTTTAAATATTTGGAAAACCCCAATTGGCAATTGTGCCTTCTTAAATTCTTCATTACATCTTGGAATATATTATTCAGCAAAAAAGTTATGTTCTATTACATTTCATGTAACAAAACCATAGTGGGGAGGGTATAATGGATTTGTGCAGATGTTTGTAACGCCCAAAAATATTAGTCTAACACCACCTTAAAGTATACCGATCGACTTAGAATCACTTTCTGAGTCGATTAAGCGATGTCCGTCCGTCCGTCCGTCCGTCCGTCCGTCTGGCTGGCTGGCTGTCCATGTAAACTTTGTGCGCAGAGTACAGGTCGCAATTTTGGAGATATTTCGATCAAATTTGGTACATATAATTTGTTTGGCCCAAGGACGAAGCCTATTGAAACTGGCTGTAATCGGTCCAATATTTCTCCTAGCCCCCATACAAATGTCCTCCCGAAATTGGACATTATCGGTCATAAATGTTTAATTTATATAGGTATCTACACAAATTTTTCTCCAAATAAGTTTTATATATACTGAATTCATGTCACCAAATTTTATTATGGTCGGTCCACAATTAGTCATAGCTCCCATATAAGGACTACTTCCGATAATCACTTAAATCTCCTAAAAATTTTGGTATACACATAAAATACAACATAAATAACTTTCATATAGACATTAATCACATGACCAAATTTCATGGTGATCGGTCCGTAATTTGTCATAGCTCCCATATAAGGCAAACTTCCGATAATAACTCACGAATATAAATTATTGAAATTTTGAAAGAAAAATGTTTTTGTTCATTTACTTAGTGTAGGGTATTATATGGTCAGGCTTGACAGACCATACTTTCTTACTTGTTTATATAGATATCTACACAAATTTTTCTCCAAATAAGTTTTATATATACCGAATTTATGTCACCAAATTTTGTTATGATCGGTCCATAATTAGTCATAGCTCCTATATAAGACCTGCTTCCGATAATCACTTTAACGTGTATAAATCTCTTAAAAATGTTGGTATACACATAAAATGCAACATAAATAACTTTCATATAGACATTAATCACATGACCAAATTTCATGGTGATCGGTCCGTAATTTGTCATAGCTCCCATATAAGGCAAACTTCCGATAATAACTCACGAATATAAATTATTGAAATTTTGAAAGAAAAATGTTTTTGTTCATTTACTTAGTGTAGGGTATTATATGGTCAGGCTTGACAGACCATACTTTCTTACTTGTTTATATAGATATCTACACAAATTTTTCTCCAAATAAGTTTTATATATACCGAATTTATGTCACCAAATTTTGTTATGATCGGTCCATAATTAGTCATAGCTCCTATATAAGACCTGTTTCCGATAATCACTTTAACGTGTATAAATCTCTTAAAAATGTTGGTATACACATAAAATTCAACATAAATAACTTTCATATAGGCATTAATCACATGACCAAATTTCATGGTGATCGGTCCATAATTTTTCATAGCTCCCATATAAGGCCCAGTTCCAAAAATCACTCACGAATATAAATTATTGAAATTTTTAAAGAATAATGATTTTGCTCATTTACTTAGTGTAGGGTATTATAAGGTCGGGCATGACCGACCATACTTTCTTACTTGTTTTTGCTTTGCTTTATACATTTGACTTTTATGCGATGAGCGATATAAAGCTGCCTACAGGCGTATGATCAATGTGGCGCTATTTACATATAAATTATACGTCCGTACATATAATTTTGTCCAGCCCTTAGGTATGCAATGATATCTGTTTCATAGCTTATCACAATACTCTTATAAGAGATATTGGCCCATAATAACAGTCAAACAAAAAAGTTGGTTCTTTTTAAAAACAACTTTAAAACTTTGAGGTGTCACCTCAATGTAGTAAATGTTGTAATACAATATACAACAAAATATAGACAAGTGGCATCGCTGAACAGCTGTTTTAGAAAATTAAAAAAAAAGTCACAAACAATAAATGTAACCGGGAAACTAAAGAAAAAAAGCAGTTAGTGGTGGAAAAATAGAAAAGCAAAGATTAAAATCAAATTTATAATATTTTGATACTAATTTTATTGATTTAATATTCAATAATTGCAAAATCTCTGCCAATATCTTGTAGCTTAAACATTTTTGACTTTTTGTAGAACTTTTTACATGGCGAAGAACAGCTGATGCTGATGAGTTAAAAACAGCTTCAGCTAGTTTCATATTTACAATCGACTTTAACGTCAAAAGTATACTTGAACTTGTCTATGGAAGACCTAAAGACCACTCTTAAGTAAAGACGACCTTATTTTACTAAAAATATACTTTATTTTTGAATATGATTATGGGCCATTTATTTTATACTTGTTGACCGCCCCGCCTTCGCTCGGTAGCTATTTACTAATGTTAGTTATTCAAGTTTCTCCAAAAAAATTTTTTTAATAAGAAAAATGAGAAGTGAATATGAGCCAATATAATAAAAACTTAAAATTTCTGAATTTTATAATTTTTGTTCTTTACAAACCATCTCCTGAATTTTAGAATCAAATAAAAAAAATTAGCCAAATCGCTCCATCCGTTCTGACCTGATGCCATTACATACATGGACCATTTAATTTGTATATATATAGATTAAGTATTTTTAAGACGTGTACTTGCAATACGGTTAATTTCGATCTTCCACTGTAAATGTTGGTCTTTTAGATACATTTTTCTCAAGCTTCATAAAAATCGATCCGATTACCGTAAAACTTTCGAGGTATATTTTAAATTATCTGGACGGATATTTTGAAAAGGTTTTATTTAAAAGTCATAACAGTAAAGAAATTGGGCTTATTATGGGGTATCCTCAGATATTCTCTATGAATAATAAAGAGATGTTCCAAAAATCCTAAAATTTGTTTAAAAAAAAATTTATAAATTGAAAATTGGATTTTTGAAACCGCGATTAAGAAAATCAAACCATACCTGCGAATAGGATAACGCCATCATAAGAAGACAAAAATTCATATATTAAAACTCTAAACTTCAGAGCCTTTGCGTCATCAGTTAATATCTTCCAACTATTTTTCAGAATTTGTACAGTCCAATCCTAGCTTGATACATTTTTCGGTCATACAATTTTGGAACTTTACGGCACTAAATTTAATTTTATTTGAAAGGTAAAGATATGCTCTTTAAAATTTAATGAATAAAAAAATTTCTTGCAAAAATTCAAAGTTCAGTTCTAAAATGATTTTCGGAAGTGGGCATTATATGGGAGCTCTGACTAATAATGGACCGATCGTTATAGAATTTGGTGAGGCGAGTTCGGCTTATAT
Source organism: Calliphora vomitoria (assembly GCA_942486065.2). Classification (NCBI taxonomy): domain Eukaryota; kingdom Metazoa; phylum Arthropoda; class Insecta; order Diptera; family Calliphoridae; genus Calliphora; species Calliphora vomitoria. Next base: position 105,381,426 of record OW818030.2, on the reverse strand, counting down.
AGAACTTATTTTTACTGAATTTGGTTTATATATCTATAAAACTAAGATATTTATAAGAGCTTAACTATATTCAGATAGGGCAATCATATGGGGGCTAGGAGAAATAATAAACCGATTCTAACCAAATTCAATAAGCTTCGTCCTTGGGGCAATAGAAGAGCTAAATTTTGTTGAATTATCTTTGAAATTGCGACCCGTAATTTGATTACAAGGTTTACTTGGACGGACTTTGGGTATTGGGACAATATTTATTCACGTTACAAACATCAGCACTAACCCAATATATCCTCCCCACTATGCTGGTGTATGGTATAATAAAAATAATTTACCATAGATAATTATACATAGAGAAGAGGCACTCCGTTTTGTCACTCAAAATTACAATAAATCATATGTCTGATACAACAACAAAATAAATTGACTAACATGTATTTTGTTAGGTTTTTGACAAAAGGTTGTTGACAATTACCCTATGTAATTTACACAAATAACTTACTATATTTTTTAGGAACGCAACAAAATCGCCAAAGTGACAAGGAAAATCGTATAAATGGTGACAACCATTTATATGATGAAGGACTTACCATATTCTGTTGCTCTCATATCATAATCTGAGAACAACATATTATAATAAAATAATTCATCATATAAATGGTTGTCACAAACATATAGATGTTTACTGTAACCATATATATGGTTGACACAATCATGTGAATCGTAAATTAACCATATTATTGTTACCACAATCATATATATAGTTACTGTGACTATAATATTGTTAAAAATGTTGAAATGGTTACTGTAAACATGCACAAATGTTGAAATGGTTACAATAACAATGCACAACTATATTTTTTTTCTGTGTGAAGACGCATGATTAATGTTATTTATCACCTACATCATACGATCTATAAACAGGCATGACGTGGGGGTGTGCCACTAGCATGGGTGGGTCGGCCATCCAAAGTTAGTGGGGGTCGGTCATATATATAGACTCGATTGGGGCACTTTAAATGGGTCAAAGTGGAATTTTTCAATATTTGACCTTCGGGTCAAAATAAGGAACATCAGAATTAATTTTAGGGGTACGATTTTCCTTGTCACTTGAGCGATTTTTAAATAGACCCACCATAACATATATTCTTATACTTTTATTTTTAAATCCACAATAAAATGAAAATGTACCAACAAAATAATATAATTTGTTGTTTAATTTTCTAAGCAATTCTCAGAACTGTGAATTTGTATGCTCTTCACCATGAGTGCCAAGGGTATATACACATAAGTTTGTCATTCCGTTTGTAATTTCTACATTTTTCATTTGCTACCCATAAAGTATATATATTCTGGATCGTTGTATATAGTGTCAATATAGCAATGTTTGCCATTCCATTTGTAATTTCCACATTTTTCATTTGCAAAACCTATAAAGAAGATATATTCTGCTTTTTTATCAACATATTTTTTTTTTTTTTTTTTCTCAAAAAATTATACCATTTTTTTCAAAATAAATAATTTGAAAGTAAATTAATAACTTGGCTTTAGTTCACTTATTTTAATTATTCCAATTTGCCAATTGTCTAAAATTAAATTTCAGTGATATTCTTTGAATTATTACATAGTAAACTTATGCAAAATTAAAAATGTATTTTCAAATTATATAAAATAAAAATTTCAAATTGTATAATATCGCCAAACTTTTGTTAATAATTATTTTATTCATTTAGTTCATTTCAAATTATTTTAATAATAATTTGTAAAAAAATATTGAATAATTTTGAAATCTAATATCATCTCGACTACTGATATCAAAAACGTTGAGCTTTAAAGACGAAAGAGATATTTAAGTACAATAACTCTGTTTTTGTAAAATGGTAAAAATAAACAAGAAAGAGTGTTTTATTCGGCTGTGCCAAGCAAAGGTCTTAATTTGTTGGGCAGTGTTATTATAAATAATGTTCAAATAATTTTCTGAGGGAGACCTTATATGGGGAATAATATTTCCTGATATTCGCCATACTTTACAGTATAATTTCAGGGTACGTAGAACTAATTTGTACACAATTTTATCAGGATTGCATAATAATCAACGTATTTGTACCATCTTAAACAGTATTACCCCAGCAAAAATTATTCTTGATTTGGAAGCAATAAAAATGACTACTGCATCTTTAACAGCTTCCTTTATTGCTTCTTCAATTATTGCCTTACGATACTGATTTTTGGAAGGCATACATTCAGCAAATATTGTATGTGGTGCAGAAATTAGAAAAAGGCAGCACTATTTGTCAAGCAATTACTACTTTTATTGCTGGATTTTTTACAAAATCAGCCTAAAGTATGCACCTCGGAGGCATGATATTATCAATTCTTCCATGTGCTCGTAAATGCACATTCCGGATTTCTTAAGCAGAGCTTCTACGCGGGGAATCCCATACAAAAATCATGCAATCTTTCATAACAATTGGAAGCAGTAGCAACTGCTCTCTGCCTTACATTTCTGCTTCCGAGGAAGCACCATTTTTTGCTGGGACGGGGGGACATTTGTATCGTAGCTAGGTGAATAAACGGATAATATTTGTGCAAAATTTTAGCGAGCTAGCTTCTTTCGTTTGGGTCCAATAGTGTTTTCAAAAGACAGACAGACGGACGGACATAGCTAGGTCGTCCTAGCCCAGCAAAAATTATTCTTGATTTGGAAGCAATAAAAATGACTACTGCATCTTTAACAGCTTCCTTTATGGCTTCTTCAATTATTGCCTTACGATACTGATTTTTGGAAGGCATACATTCAGCAAATATTGTATGTGGTGCAGAAATTAGAAAAAGGCAGCACTATTTGTCAAGCAATTACTACTTTTATTGCTGGATTTTTTACAAAATCAGCCTAAAGTTTGCACCTCGGAGGCATGATATTATCAATTCTTCCATGTGCTCGTAAATGCACATTCCGGATTTCTTAAGCAGAGCTTCTACGCGAGGAATCCCATACAAAAATCATGTAATCTTTCATAACAAATGGAAGCAGTAGCAACTGATCTCTGACTTACATTGCTGCTTCCGAGGAAGCACCATTTTTTGCTGGGAGAGTTATGGGTCTGCGGTGCATATTTACATGTGTTATAAACGGAATGATAAAATCAATATATCCCCCATATTTTTTGCTGGTGGGTATAAAAATGTATAAAATATAAGTCAGCAACGCAATTCTTTTAAACCTTGATTATTAATAATTATACCAAGTAAGTATTAACACTGCATTAACAGATTTCAAAAATATTAAAAACAAATGATTTTAAAACGTTGGGACACGTTTGACGTTTTTACACACAAAGATAACGAAATAGTTAACGCTATAAAGATAAATTGTTTCTTTTTTGTCCATTTGTTACATACTTGAAATAGTTATCGTTTTAAAATTATCAAATAAGCATACAAATTAAAGAGATTATATACATATCTGTTTCTAGCAAAGACTTTTAAAAACTAAATGACCCTCCTAATTTATACATTGTTTAACCTGATATATTAACAAAATAAATAATACTAAAAATTTTAAAATAAGTATATATCTTTTTTTATCTAAAACTTTAGAAAACATATCAAAATCAACAACAAGAACAACAATTTTTTAAACACCCCCAAAAAAGTTTGTTTTGAAATCAAAACAAAGCAAAAAAAATATGTACAGAAAGAACAGTAAATGCAAAAGTTAGTTGTTCATGTTTTTGGCATTGTATGTTATCACAAGTTTTTGGATGATAATCCTGGCACAAACATGTATTAAACATATACAGCCATTTCTATTTATGCCAGTTTGTGTATCTGTAAGTTACTGTATTGGTGTGTTTGAAAGAAAAAGTATTGCTTGATATACATACATTTTATTTTTGCACTATACACATGCATTTACAACAATTGCACCTGTACCATGTGGGCTGATGCTTTTTGAAAACTTTTTTTTGCTCAATTTTTTAAAACTTAATCTCAACTAGTCAGTCAACTTAATGCTGCTGCTACTATTGCAATTTTTTGTTTCAATAAATTTTACTCTTTTTCTTTCCTACCATATACTTTTTTCTGGAAAAATTGTTTTGAATGTTGTAAAACCGAAAATATTTTTGTTGTAAATGTGTCGTTTTTAAGGTTGGATGTGTCAGTTCTAGTTGGCAATGTTAATAAACTAGTCAAATAAGGTTGTGTGTTGTTTAGAGAGAGATACAGAAAATTGTCTGTTGTTCTTGTTAAATAGCTGAGAATCTATGTAAGACAACAACAATAGCACTAACAATAAGTATAGAGCAGGTTGTAAAGAAAAAGTTTTATTACAACTGACTAAGATATTCTTTGATCACCTTATTTTTGTTGGAGAATGTGGTTGATGTTGTTGTAGTATTTATGTTATTTTATTCACTGACTGATTTTGCAGCTGCATGTATGTATAACGAGGTATATTTTCATAATTATCGTCATGAAATTTGGTTACTCTATAGTATAAGTAATATGGAATTTCTAAAAATTAATCATACGCCACATATGTACATTCATACAAGTTCTCATCATATTAAAAATCATAATTGAACAAACCTCGTATATAAAAAATACCTTTTACTCATACATTCATATTTATTTATAAATTTAATTTTATATGACAAAGCAGTGCAGTGTCTATTCTGTTATCCATTTGACATGTATGATATTTTTAGGATAAATGCAAAATAAAGTTTATACTTTCAATATCAAAAAAAAAAACAAAACCATAACCTGAAGAAATGTTTTTCAACAGCAACTAAATGAATTTGTTGTGCAACAGTTGTAAATGGATTCATAAAAATTTATTTACATACATATATTTCAATTCAAATTGTTAATCAAAAACAGAAATAAAAAAGTAGGAGTGCTATATTCGGCTGTTCCGAATTGTATATACCCTTCACCTAACAATACTTGAAGAATATTTTTAAAAACTAATGTCGCTGAAAAATAAGTAAAAAAATCAAGGTAGTCGCAGCCATTTGTGTGCCGATTTTCTCGATATTAAACAATTTAATTTGGATTTTTTTATGAAAATTATTTGGTAACTTCGGAATGTTTATTTCAACAGGCAGATGGACATTTCGGCAGACGGATATAGCTATATCGCCTTCGCTATCTGTAACTTTATGGGGTTACAAATGACAAATGATGTAGAAATTATACACGGAATGATAAACTTATATATTATATATACCCTTGCCAATCATGGTGAAGGACATAAAATACATAAATGGACAAGTAACATAAACTTAACATAAATCTGTAACAGTTTTTAAAAAATGGTAAAAACAAATATATAAACAGTTTCAATTACAGCAACACAGCACAAATAATAACCATCTAAAAATATAGAAAAATATGTTTTTTGTGTACTGTATTCGCTTGGAATACTGATTAGATTGAGATTAGATTTAGCATTTACACTCACGAAAATATTTATATAAGGACTGAGATCGAAAAATTTTTAACATACATATATGTTAATAAAAATGAAACCACTAAACTTACAGTTTTGAAACTTTTTTTATTTGATTGAAATTATTGTTACAATTTACAAAAAAAAAAAATATTTTTATAGTTCTAATCACTTATGATGAAATTTTGAACCTTTTTCGAAAGCCCATCCATTAAGGTTTCTTTAGTGCTTTATGTCACTTTGTTCGAACAGGTTGCCCATCTCCGTTTAAAATCTACCACACTTTTGGACACCTTTTTTGTGCTCTTCCATTCACTTTTAACAAGAGCCCAATATCTATCCATTGTACTTAGCTCCAGGCAGTTTGGAGGAATTGCCTCTCTTGGTACAAATACCACATTATTGTTCTTGTACCACTCAAGACCTTTCTTACCATAGTGGCAGATGCCAAATCAGGCCAAAAATATGTGGACACATTTAAAAGTCTTATGAATGGAAACATCCTTTTTTGTAAACATTCCTTGATTAAATTTCGGTATCTATAGATACCTTTGTAACAAATGTTTGGCTTTTTGGGAAATTTTGTGTGCTTTTGGGTCCTAAACTTTTCTTCAACATTCCCTCGAACATCTGCAACATAAAAAAATTGACCCAGAAGGTGCGAAAAATTTTCCATACCTACATTTCGTCATCCATTATGCAGCAGGTATATCTTTTGTATAAAATTTGACTTCAATTTCCGTGCTCTGTTTTTGGCCTCTAAATTTTTTAGCAGAGTTCCTGTCAAGAACTTCTTGAGCCTTGTGTGTTTTTAAACCTCCATTGGCTTTAACTTTTCGTGCTAAATAGTCCGAGTGCTGAGCTAACCGATCTGCTTTCCTACCGGAGGTGTTGGGAGCTCTTTTGAAAATGCATTCTATTTGTTTGGTTTAGAAACATCATGTGGACCATTCCTTCCACCTGAACCAGGTTTTATATCAACGGACAAGTTCTCCCGGTACTGTTTAATAACATTAGAAAAAGATTGACTTTTTGTAGGACCAAGTTGGGTTTTGTTGAAAATATTTAATAATTTTCGTATGCACTTTTTTCTGGTCACTCATTTTAATCAGATTAAGAACAAATGAACATAATTGACGTTAAACATAATAACTGAAATGCTTTACAAAGGTAAATTGATCAAAAAAAAAAAATCAAATAATACCTGGGTTAAAAGTTTTAATGAAAAACGTGTGTTAAGAATTTTACAATCTCAGTCCTTCCCAGGTACTCGGGTATTCCCAAAATATGTAATGATAATGTAAATTAGGAATATTACAGCCAGATCTTATAAAAAAAACTTAGTACTTATTATAGTCATTTAAAAGCTTAAGTTTCCCATTTGTACAAATGTGGAAAATATGTTGTGCAATTTTATACAGAAAATATCTATTTGATAAAAATGTTTAACAAAAATAAATTCAACAAATGTTTAAAAAAAATGTTTTAAAAATTGTATAAATTTTAAATTCTACAAATTTCTAATGAAAGTGAAATCTATGGATCAAACAATGATAAGCATAGTTTGAAAGATTTTGCTTACGTTCTAGCTGTTGATTAATATTTCAATCCAATCATTCTGTTCCAAAGTTACACAATTTTCATATGTAAAAAATATTTGTACTTTATTTGAATTTTATTTCTTATAAATAAAAGAAAATAAAAGCAGCTGATTCATCAAATCCACAATAAATTCAAGTTTGCGAGTCTAAATTGTCGCGCAAACTTATCGGAGTTGTGCAAACGAATTTGCATACAATTTTTGACAGAGTGTAAAAATCCACAGATTGCACAGTTTACAAGGCATTTAAACGTTCTCATGAAGACCCTTAATTTATATCACTGCTTCGAATTCAACTGTTATTTCAATCAAAATGGACAGCGAAAAAAATTACGTGTAAAATTAATTAAAACTTTTCAAAAAGACCCAATACGCCCTTTCAGAAAACTTGAACATTGAAAGAAAAGCTGGATCTGGAAGAAAAAGAGGTTTAAAAAATATAATAAAATCGAACAACTCTTTCGAATAGCACCGACCACTTCTATCAGAAAAGCAGCTCGTAAAGTTAAATGCTCTTATTATTTTATGCGTACAAAAAGCTAATGCTGCGCTAAAGTCGTATAAAGTTCAGAAAGTTCCAGACCGCAACGCGGTAAAGAACTTAGAACAAAAGAACGAGCAAAAAATTGAGGTAAAGACTTTTCACAACTTCCGGGTCAAGATTTTTATGTGGCTGATGGAAGAGGTAATGTTCATGAACAATACCGGACAAAAAAAAAACAAACAAAATTCCCCAAGAAGTGTTTGGTGTGGAAAGCCATTTGCAGTTGTGGTAAAAGAAGACAATCATTTGTAACATCAGGCACGATAAACACAGAAATATATATTACGAAGTGTCTAAAAAAATGGCTTTTACATTTCTTAAAACAGAACAGAGTGCCTTCTATTGAGGCCATTGAATGGTATTCAAACAGTAATGCCAATTTTGTACCACGGGAGGCAAATCCACTCAACTGTCTAGAACTTCGGCCTGTGGAATAATTAAATAACACAGGGAAAGTATTACAGGATATGTCCGATATTAATCGTAAGTGGACGACCACTTGTCCAAAAAGGTAACGGAACCAACTATAAAATCTTCAACGGGAGGATTTCCGAAAAAAGTGGATACATTTATAAATACCGAGTAATATGCCAATATTTTAATGTTTATTGAATTTGAACAATATTTGACTTTTTATATTTGGGGGATTCAAACGGCCTGCTATAAGGTCATAGTTTAAAAAAATTGTTGTTGTGTTTCAAACAAAAAAGTTCTGGACTAATAAGACTTTTTGAACTATGTTTATTTTTTTGTCATAAAATAACACTTTTTTTGTTTGAAGCACAACAAAAATATGTTTAAACTATCACTATCTTTGAATCCCCCAATTGAATAATTAAATCAAATATAAAATTATTTCCCTTTTTTATAATGGGATAATGGGACCCTTGTTAAAGACAACAATTTCTTTAATACTTAGTTATATATGCTTCAAATAACTCTCATATTCTAAATATTTAAAGCATATTTTCGAGTGTAATGTTAAATCAAAGAAAACCAAATCACCAACAAAAAAATTACCATTAAATGAACTTTACACAAATAATACAACTTTAACTTTATATCCACAATTAAGAAAAATAAACAATTTAAATTCTATTTAGGAATTTGCCAGCATTCTTTGTTTCTATTTCACCAACCCCTCAACCAGCAGCGACGAATAGATGGCAGTAGTACTAGTAGTAGCAGTAGTGTGGCAGGCAAACATACAGTCTGTAACAATCAGGCTGGAATGCTTATTTATCTGGCCTAGTTTATCATTTATGAAAACAACAATTCATTTATCATTTTCATTTTGACACTTGGCTGAAGCCATCTTCTTCAGATAATATACAAACTTCCTTTCGCTAAATTTTCTGATGCGGCCCAAGCTTGGCTATATGATTGTTTGTCTGTCCAGCCATCCTTCCGTCCCTCTCGCAATGTATTTGTATGTCTTCTGTTTGTTTTATATTTCGTTTGTTTGTTACTCGCATAAATACTGGCGAAAGCTTGCTGTCAGCCTAAATATTTTAGTATACAGTAATAATATCTCTAGACATTGAATAGATATGTTATTATTTATTGGATGCTGTTGTCAGACAGACATATGACCATTTTTATTTTCTCATTTTGAGTGAAGCAAACGAACAGCAAAATTCATACATTCATTCATTCATTCAGTATTTCATGCACACAAATCTTTAAACATCACTAAATATAATCATGCTCATCATTATTATTATTATTATGCTGCTCGTTGTTGTCTTCGCCGTCATCGTCATCACCATCAACTGAAGAAGATACATCAAACGAATTATACTATCTGAACAAGTTGAAGTATGTGTGTTTCAACTGCTGCTGAAGCCACTTACTGGTCTGTCTATGTACGAGGAGTACATACAAAGTTAACTATGAATACAATCAAACCCATCACCATCAACAGCAATTTTTGAACATCAGTGCCTCAACCATATCCATGCCCAACATATTTACTCATTTCATTTTATGTTTAATATGAAGCAAGTTAACAAGTATAAGGAATTTGCAACAACAAAAACCCAGCACAGTAGCAATAATGGCCAAAGACAAATGCAAATGTGTCCAGAATTTTCAATTATGACTTGAAACTATAATAATAATTTTTCACTCTCAAAATTATTTTTTATTTTTATCCTGCTGCACATCTCATACTCAATGAAGTACTATTTTGGTATTTTCAGTTTGAAATGGTTTTTGTGACAGCAAATATTTAAGTTTAGAAAATTTAAATTTCTGTTAAAACTTAAAGTAAACAGAAAATACTTTAGCAGGAATGAATTTTATCAGTTATGTGTTGTGCGGTCCACAGAAGGATGAGTTTTTGATTAAAATTACATATTACGTTAAATTATTCGGGTATAAGAAACAAGTTCTTTAATTTTAGCAGAACCCATTTGATCGATGGAATAGTGAAACACATATTGCGTTGGTGTTCCAGCGAATAACCACCTTTGCACTCTCATCTACGTGGTCGAGAAACTCCAAATAGACTTTGAAGTACCGGCCCATATACGAGAATTGTATTTTATTTTCGGCCGAATATAAAAAACTGAGGAACTTGAAAGCTTCTTTCGACACTTGAAAAATGTATTTAGTCCAGTAGACATCATACATCGTACTTTCAAGCCCAGAACCTAAAGAGATTCTGATTCCACAACATTTACACCACCCATAAATACTGATAAAGTGACGTTACAGTAGGCGAGGTTTTTGAGCCTCCTGCACGAAGAGAAAACACATGGTTGTAGAAAACATAATATAAGAGCAACATACAATAAGATTTATAATTGTAGCCCAAAACAAGATTGTATTCGTGTATCTTTTTACAGGGACCAGATATAGAGTTTTCTTTTATTTATTTGAAATTCTATCAGTAACATAACTGATATTTAAAAAAAAAAACTTCCGTCCGTCACAGAAAAAAGTCAGTCAACCTTTTTTATAAAAAAATGTTCTCTTGTCTTAAAATTTTGTTCAATACTATGTGGAATTTTATTGAAATATTGGGTGTATGACTTAAAAATGTGGGATTTTTTTTTTCAAATTTTCAGCTTTTATTTTGAAACATTTGTACAACATAAATTTATTCAAAGTATTTGCATTGTTAGCTATGAACTTTTCCAATCTATCTTGCAACATATGGATTCCGAGCCAAAAGAACTGCTCATCTTTTAAGGAAAATAACGAATCATGACAATTTTGGATACACTGTTCTGAAGTGAAGCGTATCCTAGATAGAGCGTTTCGGATCGATCGAAACAAATAGTAGTCGGACGGGGCAATGTCTGGCATATAAGGCGGGCGAGGCAAAATTTCAAAACCACTTCATTCTATATACATTTTAACAGCTATTGCAAACCTTTGGCCTAGCGTTGTCATGATGGAATTTTACCGTTTCATGTCTGGCCGCATATTCTGGGCGTGTCACAGCCAATACTCGCTTCAAATGAATCAGTTGCGTTCAGTACAGTTTCCCTGTGATGGTCTGGCCAGATTTCAGCAGTTCATTATAGATAGGACCCTTTAGCTCCCACTAAATACAGAGAATTACTTTAGCGCCATGGATATTTGGCTTTGGTGTCGATTCGACTAGTTGGCCGGGCTTCACATACGACCTGTTATGCATCGGTTTATCGTAATGTATCCATTTTTATCGCGGCCAAAAATGATTTTGCTTTAGCGTTCAAGCAGCATTTCAGACATACAAAATCACCTATCAAGGTTTCTCAGTTTAAATTCATATGGTACTCAATTTCCCTACTTTTGGATGAAACATGTCCCTTACATACGTTTTAAATAGCTGATTGAGTAGTTCCCAATGATTTTGCTCTTGTTGAGTTTGGCAACTATCTTCATATAGTAATGTATCTAATTCTTGGTCTTGGTCTTCAAACGTCTGGGCGCACGTTTAAACAGATGGAACACATTCACCATAAGCTTTGGAGAGCAATTGGTGTGCTTTTTTTCAAATAAAACACCTAAAGCAAAACTTGGCACAATATTCCACAATGTCGAAGCAAAAAAAAAACTGTAATAACCTTTTAATGTTTACACTATAATGCAGTCCATTGCAAATCCCGCAGTTTTAAGTCATACACCCAATAAATCCTATCGTTCACGAGCTACTGAATTGTTTATAAAATAAAAAGTTTCTAAACCACTGAGTGTCGTGCGTTATTGAATAACTATGCTATTATCTCCGAAATAGATGGGGTTGGAAGTCTTTGATGTCGAAGGTCGTACCCCTGAAATAATTATGAACCTATCATATTAGTACTATCAACAACAACTCATATAGAGCGATATAAATCGAAATAAGTTATTACCGATACCAAAAGCAATTACTTTCGTGCACCACCCTCTCGAACTTCATGGAAATATCTAGAGCAATGGTGCGCCTTCATGTTGTTCAGGCTACGAAAATTATCGTTAATTTAGACGACACAACCCGAATGTAAACAATAGAGCGTAAAAATACAAATAGTTCATTAAGTTGCTTTATGTTGTGCGGAAACTTTTTTTACACATACATGCACACAAATTAAATTTCTCTATTTGCCTGACAACGATCTAGAGCCACTATATCACTTTCGCCTAAACGGTTATTGGAACGATACTATTTTTCCGACAGGAAGCCTAGCAAGTCTTTCTAGAGCATCTCTACTAAAGCCATACTGCCGATCACTAAGTAAATTGTTGAAATCCAAATTTTTATTAAGTAATATGGTAGTAGTTAGATGGAATAGACTAATAACACTGAAAATTATCCTAATAGATTTCTATTCTGCACATTCTAAAGTACACTTATCAAACTCTCTATAACTTTATAACTGTATTTGCATCACATTGACAACCTTTCTTCGCACATAAAGGAAGTTAGCTAATGGAGGATCTAGCGTTGAAGAGTGCTACTTCAGAAACAGCGCTGCTATGACATTTGACTCCGTAGACTTATTTATATTGAGATCCAATAATGTATCATCAAATTACAAACATTGCAGTATATGCAAAAATTCCTAGTACAGTGACCACAATTCGTTTTCCAACATTTTCCAGTCTCCCAATGCTTTTTAATTTTCACTATTTAAATTATTATTTTTTGCTTCACATTTACATGCAGCCATATTCTAAGTTGTGAAAATAAACACAAGACACCCATCCGAAGCTATGCCATCATGCATTGTGTAATTTAAGTCCATATTATTTTCAATTTTAACCAAATGTTACTGAAAGCGAATATTTATCATTTTAGTTCATGTATTTTTTTTTTTCTTACTTTTGTTTTATTTTTATTATTATGTTTTCCTACTGGCTTCCCACATTTACTATTCATTCTATTATTTTAGTAAAACTCATCATTGCAGCCATGTTCTTGGTCGTATATTATAACGAGTTGATGTTGTATTTAGAGGATAAAGCAGCCAACACTCGTTAGTCTAAAATATTTACATTAGGGTGGTCCAAATTGTAGAAAAACAAAAATACTTGTTCAATATTAACATCATAAGTAAAAGTTTTCATCAATTTAAAATTTTTTAAAATCAAGGTTAGCTATGCTACCATTACACTCAAAATTCTGTACTACTGTTACCACTAAAATAACGTCACATAAATATCGACAATAATATTAGCTCTATAAAATCATTATATTCTACAATCATTTTAATTAGCTTTTTTCAAAAGTTAAGGGGCCGATTCCGAATTACGACCAGAAAACAAATTTAAATTATTTTTGAAACTCACTTAGTTTTTGAATAAAAGTCGTATATTCCAACCGCTTTTTAATATACTAATGTAACTAAAATAAAGTGCAAGCTCGATATACGCGACTGCCCATTATAGCGGCTTATTTTTTAACATTACAGGTTCTATAATCGCGACAGTTTACGAAAAACAGGTTCTATTTTCGCGACTTTTATTTGTTTGTTTTAATTTTGATTACAATGTCTATAACCAAAAAAGGGATATCCCCATTTTTTATTATATTAACTTTTTTGGTTGATTTTGATTTTCAATTTTGTCATTTATTCGTGTCGTTTCTTGTGTAAATACATCCCTTAATATGGGAAAAATTCAACATATTGTAAAACCAACGATTTCTCAAAAATTAAAGATTTTAAAACAAATTTAAAAGTGGAGATTCCATAAATTCAATTTGCGTGAATTACAAGTTACATAAATCTTTGGTTTACCGCATTATAAAGCAGGATAAAGTTCATACGAACAACAGAAAGTGGCCTTGGCAAACATTGCACCTTAAAGAAAGCTAAGTACCCAAGAATGGAAAAAATGCTTTATAAGTGGTTTCTAAAACAAAGAGAAAAAAAATGTTCCAATATCAGCAGCGATTTTACGAACAAAAGCCGGTAATTTGTTTTCAAAAATGTATCAAACCAATTCAGGTTTTAATGCCAGTGAAGGATGGTTGAAGAAATTTAAGCGTCGACATGAAATTAGATTTTTAAAAATTACGGGGGAGAAATTGTTTTCGAAACCTCAACTTATTAATCCACTTGTGAAAGAGTTTAAGGATTATGTTGATGAGCATGGGTTGGCTCTTCCCGAAATCTACAACGCCGACGTATCTGGCTTATATTGTTACGTTTTTACCTTTTAAAAACGTGGGTTTATTTCCTTTAAATAAACCGGATACTTTTGATTGCAAATAAAAGCAGTTTTAGTAGTTTAAAATTGTAACAACTCTTTATTTATTTAAAATCTACAACCACAACAGTTCAAATAGTCACTCAGTGTCTTTATACACGTTTATCAATTCGCAGAAATGCACACAAACTTAAATGTACAAGACTGTTGATGTTAACTCTAACAGCATCACTGATCAACTCCCTGACTTCTGCAACCGCAATCACTATTTATACATACTGCCATCTTCATTCAAGTAGTCTAGATTGTTGTTAACGGTCAACACTCGTATGGTCGAATTCTAGAGCGTTCGATGTTAATGTTTGCAGCTTAAACATTTAGTGTTGCCATACTTACAAACAATGCTATTAACCGCATGCTACTGATAGACGTGTTTATAAACATGATAACTGTTGCCGGCAGTTGTACAGACCGTTAAATTCAACTCGTTATTGCACATTCGTAACAATATTATAGGATGCTTCCAAATCACACTCTTGTCACATATAATGAGAAAACAGCACCCGGAAGAAAAATAAGCAAAGAACAAATAACTTGTTTGCCCTGTTCAAATGCGAATGGCTAGACAAACTGAAATTGTTGGTTGTTGGAAAATCGAAAAACCCACGCGACTTTAAAGTCTTTTTCAATAATCCTGTAATATACAACTCCAGTAATAACGTCTGGATGACATCATATATATTCAAAGACTGGTTCCATCACGAATTTGTTCCCCACGTAAGTAAATTTTCACCAATTAGTAAAAGTAAGTTATTCTTAAGTAAACATTTTTTAGGTTCGAGAATCTGCCGCAAAAAGCAGTTTAGCTTTTAGATAACTCGACGTGTCACCCAGTTGAGGAACTAAAAAGTGATGACAGTTTAATTATAGCAATGAATCTACCTGCTATAATTAAACCGCGCTTATTCAACCGTTAGATCAAAACGTTATCAACTTGGTCAAATTAAATTATAAAATACAACTGCTCGCCCACTTGCTTGACCAGAAGGGAACAAATTTGGAGCTCAAACTAAAAAACTTCAATTTCAAAAATGCAGTTCAGACTCTAGCTACGTCCTGTGATAAAATATCAGTGTCCAATATCCGAAAATCCTGGAACGCCTTGCTCGAATTCAGTACTGAATGGAGTGAAGAGGATAACATGCCCTTACATTTTTTACAAAATATAATTCAGGAAGAAAACAAAGATCTTTCTAGTACTGGTACACTTGTAGCTCAAATTGATACGGAACATCTTTTCACGAATGCTGACATAAACAACTGAATTCAAGAAAAAATTCATATGGAAAGTATTAAGGAGCAAATGGAATTATCAGATATGGAATCGGAGGATTTATTCGATTGTTTAACATCGATAAACATATGCATACAATGGGCTTCGGAAAATGATAAGCCGACAACAGCACTATATGAACTACGTGATTCAGCTGTTGTTTTAAAAACTAACAACAGCTTAAAAGCAACTCAAAATCTCCAATTTCTTTAAAAATATTAAATATGTGATATGTATAGCAATAAAAAGGATTCTAATTTTAAAAATCACATAAATTTTTTCAACAAAATTTCGGGTTCTGTTTTCGCAAAAATTCAGTTTTCGCGACAGGTCTGGTTTTTAATTAGTCGCGAATACCGAGCTCACACTGTAGTATAAGTTAACTTTAGGAACAAATATAAACTTTCGTTCTAGTTGACAATATCGAAATCTTTATTTTGAAGCCGCCCTAATGTATTCATATACTAAAAAAAAAAACATTCATTTATTTTAGTCGAAACATTAAGTTAAACTTAGTTGATTTAAGTTGGCTTGTTAGTAACACAATTTAGCTGGATATAAAGACAACGAAGAAGCACAAAGACTCAAGGTTCATTCTTGGATTTTTTCTATAAATTTAATGCTATAAAACAGTTTGATATACACTTTTCAGTTTATAGTAACAAATACCAGTAAAAGGGTGTGACAACTGTGCAGGTTTTAGATTCCAAAAAAAATAGAAAGCAATTCAGAAATATTAATACTAAAAGTTTCTCAACTTCTTGGACCCAATATATGTTCGATGTTTCTAATAGAATACAAATAAAAAAAAAAAAAATTGAAAAAATACAAAACAAAAATACATAATTGGTCAATTCACAAGGTCTCTTATCAGTCATATTGTCATAATGTCCTAATATATCACGACTCGGCGGCTCGGCTTAACCGACTCTTAGGCGTTGGTCTCTGCTGGTTCGTTACGATAAAACAATAAACAGCATAGAAAGTAATATTATTTTAGGACATGTTTTGCTTGAAAAGCAATAAAAACCATTGTGAAATATTAGGACATTATGGCAATATGACTGATAAGAGAACCTGTGAATTTACCAAATATTTCATTACCCTGTTTAATATACAACAAATACATGTTTGTCTATAATAATTTCTAAATATAACTATATATACAACATCAACATATAGATAAAACTTTCTCTTACATACATATATAGTATTTTATCATTTTAAAATTGGTTTAGTAATTTATCTTGCTGTAAATGCAGATGTTATTAGAGTTTTACTTTTATTGCCAAATAAATCATATAAGAATTTGCTAGTTATTTTTTTGCATGATTAAGTAAAATTATTAAATATGTTTCTTTTAAAGGCATAGACTTCAGGCAAAAACAAATACTTATTAATTAAAATATTTAACAACATTTAACTTACAAATTATTAATTTTCTCCAAAAACAATCTATCATAAAATGACCCTTTTGAATAATATATCATTGTGTTTTTCATTATTTGTTTCTTTATAATTGTGTCTAACACAAGGGTACAACTAATTGAAAACATTTAGTAAGATATTCCCATTTGGGTGTAATTAATGAGATATTCTTAAAATTTATTAAAAAATATACATCATTTAAATATGAACAAAAAAGTAATTTGAAGAGTGACTCTTATATTGTGTTTGTTGGATTTTTGATGCTCTCAAGGTCTAAAATTTTATCCATCATCTGAAAATTTGAGCACAATCTTATAAGGTTTAGAGGTTGAACTTGTTTATTGCATTTTCGATTTTTGTGTTAAAGTATCAATATTTATCAAAAATCCAAATAAAAGTAGTTTTTATATATCAGCGCTTGTGCTGATTTTCATAGCGCCTATAAATATTGAATGTATGACTTCAAAATGCGGGACTCTTTTAAACGTTTAGCTTTTTTTTGAAATATTTGTACAATATAAATTTATTCAAAGCAAGTTTTGTGGGACCTGCAAATTTGTCCACCAAGTATCTAAACAACTTAGTTTAGTTAAATAATAAAGGGGTTGTTTTATACAATGTAATTGCTTTTAATAAAAATAAAACCCACTTTTTTTCATGTTTTTTTATTTGTTTGCTGTACAAAACGGATGTTTTATTTAAATCAATTTAAAATAGGGCTCGATACAAAATCAAAAAGGTTTAAGAAATTAACTTCACTTTACTGAGGCCAGGCAACGATTGGCTCACAAAACTATTACAAAGCTAAAAAAAGGATTTAACGAAACAATTAACTTAAAAAAATATATAAAATCGCTCACGAAAAAAGATTATTGAAATTTTAAGAGAGAAAAGTTTTTGAGCCTTGTATGTTTTCAAACCAGCATTGGCTTTAACTTTTCGTACCAAATAGTCCGAGCACTGAGCTAACCGGGCTGCTTTCCTTCCGGATGTGTTGGGAGCACTTTTGAAAATGCTTTCTATTTTTTTGGCTTTAGAAACATCATGTGGACCATTCCTTCTACTTGAAACAGGTTTTGTATCAACGGACAAGTTCTCCAAGTACTGTTTAATAACATTGGAAACAGTTTGATGGCAGACCTTTTTCAGTTCAAATTCTAACTATGTTTAATTTTGTTTTAAATACCCTTCTCTCTAGAATTAAATAACTTAATAGGTAACTTGTAGTATGCCAAAAACTACAAACATAGATACAAAAATACTATATTTCTATACTTTCATATTTAGTAGGCCTTTGAAAAAAAAAGCAATTTTTATAAGTATTAAAAATATTACATGGACTAGAACTTACAACTTTAATAAAAGAAAATCCAATTTAATTTTCAAATGTTCATAAACAACCCAGCTTTAGACCATAATTGCATAATAACACTGTGACAGAGGGGAATGTAAATAACAATAACAAAAATAACAAATAACCAGATGAAGAACAAAAACAAAAAAAAAACACAACAATAAGAAAAAGTAGCAATAACAAAAATATTTTAGTCCAATTATTTGTAAAATTATCTCACCCATCTTACTTAATCCAGTCACTGTCATTGTTTGAGAACAAGTCTATATTTCGGATTTGGTTGTTTTTTTTTTTTTTTTTTTTTTTGTTATTGTTGTTTCCAATAGAAGATAGAAGCCAAACATTTTACTGGTTTGTTAGTTTATTTTTCGTCTTTTTTGTGAGTTTTTCAATAATTTTTGGCGTCTGTAACGCTGTCAACAATACTCCGGATTTGGCAAACAAAACCATCTACATATTTTTAACAATTCTATTTTTGTAGCTGCCTTTTTTTCTAATTTTTCTTCATTTTCAATTTGTTGTTGTTGTTATTACTTTCTCAAAAAGCAATTGCTGACACCAAAAATCGACTCAAACAAACCACAACGAAACGAAAACTATCTGTAAGGGTATGTCTGTGTATGCATAAGAAATGTGTGTGTGTGTATTTGTTAGTTAGTGTTTTGTTGAATAAAAGAAAGAAATATACGATTTCGGTTTTAGATGCCAAATAGGTTACTTACCAATATAACAACAACTAAACCAACAATAGCAAAATTGACAAACACAACAACAGCTTCTATTTGTATGTTTTGCCAGTGTATGGTTAAAAGTATTTGTGAGTTTGTATATGTTTGCGTGTTTTGTATGAATGAATCCGTACATGGTTGTTGCAGCTAGAGTTGTAGCACTTACAACAACTGTGACTTCTTCTTCTACTCTCGTTGTATTTTATGTTCACCGAAAAAACCTATACGTTTTAAGTATGAAGTGTAACAGAGTAGTGTGTAACTATAGAACTAGTTGTGGTCTGCTACTAAAAGGAAATTGTATGCTCTATATTAAATCTAAGCTAAATCCAAAATATATCCCAGTCAACTTTTATAGCACTAAATTGCAATTTTAGTTATTGTAGAGCACGACATTTTATGGGCATATATCATTTAGCTTAAAAAACTTGTATACTTTTAAGTAAAAAATATTAAAAACAAAGAAGCAAATAAATAAGAATATGTTTGAGTATTTGAAATGAAAAATATTAACGAAACGCATTGAAAATAAAACTAAAAGAACAACATAACCAAATAGTTACAGGAGGAAAATCAAACATTTTGGAGAATAGTTGAAACTGAATAGAATGGTTTGTATTTCATTTGGGACTCGAAATGAAAAACAAACAATGACACGTATCATTACAATAAAAAACCTATTAAAGATACAAAAATTTAAAAGTTGAAAATTTATAAATATGTATTTAAACTATAAGAGTTCATTTAAATGTAGTTGTTTGCGACTTTCCCGAACTTTTTACCTATCACTTATGGTGACAACTAGTTACATAATTAGTTACGTAACCAGTTATTTTAGCACGTACATGTCCTAAGCAAGGCCCTTTCTAATAACAATGAGACTGCCTAATAGTTGGTCCAAAGTTGTAGCGCACTGGATTCACATACCGGTTACATAGCTACCTAACTGGTACTTAATCAGTTAGGAAACCAATTATTTTAACATGTCAATTAAAAATACATCTCAGACAGTCCAATAAGCGAAAACAACTCTCCAATAGATTATATCTGGTGGGTAAAATAACTACTATCTAGTGATTATTGTCTAGATTACTTAGAGACACTTAATTGACAATTGTCTTCACGCTAGATTACATGGGATGTATTGAAAAGAAATACAAAGAGGGGTTTCCAACAAGAGGTGTTATTTTGGTTTTCAAAGAAAAATTGCATTTTTTGAGAAAAACTATCGGATGTTTATTTCATAATAAAGAGGTAGGTATGCCGTTAACAATGAAAACAACATCAGCCAAATCGTCACCCCGACCACGCTTACAGGACCATATTTTTTCATGAAATTTTCCGGAACAAAATCGCAAAGTGGCTGCCCTATGTCGTCGATAGCCTCACGAATTCTATCTTTGAGAGATTGAATCGACGCTGGGCTGTTAACGCAGACCTTATCTTTCACGTGACCCCAAAGAAAAAAATCGCAAGGTGTTAAATCACAAGATCTCGGTGGCCAATTGTGATCACCTCTTCGAGAGATAACACGGTCCGGAAACTTTTCCCATAAAAGAGCAATGGTTCCGACCAAATTACGGTGTAATGTCGTTTGTGGAATGCCCAATTCCAAAGAACGACGAGGAATGGACAAACCTGGATTTTTTTTAACACTTTGGGCTACAGCAGCAATATTCTCAGTTTTTCTTGAGCGACGCGCACGGGTTATATTCTTCACATCACTTGTCCCAACAGCTCGAATTTTTCCACCAATTTCTGTATTGCGGTCCGACAAGGTGCTTCACGACGACCCCAAAATGCTTTAGTTTTGCGAACTGTGACTGCAAGATTTTCACTATTTTTGTAGTGAATTTTACCAGACATTGGTGACAATTACTGTCTATAAGGGATACCTTGACTACTTACTAACAGTTCTAACTAGCAGATTAAATCCAATATAACTAATATCACTAGATTTTGAACATTCCTATAGCCAATAAATAATTATGGTAATACTTATTGGCTGAATATTATATGGTAGCATACAAATGAAACAAAATTTACCGACTTTTACAATTTTTAGTTTTTTTAACAGATCAAAAAATTTGCGCAAAATTTCCGAAAATGTATGTTTTTCGCGAGTGCCATTCACACATATTTCTTAACTTGGATATAATATCCCAAGCTGGATGGACTTTAAACAGAATTTAAAATGCAAAAGCTTAAGTGGTCACTTTTCTAACCACCTTTTGTAGAGTAATTTTTTTTTTTTTTGAGTCATAATAAAAATTATATGGTTGTATGCAAATGGAACAAAATTGACCGTATTTTACAATTTTCAGTTTTTTAAAAAGATCAAAGAATTTGTGCAAAATTTCCGAAAATTTATGTTTTTATGCGAGTGCCTTTCAAACATATTTCTTTACTTGGATATAATATCCAGAGCCAGATGGACAAAACTTTAAACAAATGCAAAAGCTTTAGTGGACACTTTTCTAACCCCATCTTCTAGATTGATTTTTTGTCACATTTTTTGAAGTTGTCATTGTTTTTTGCAAATATTCAATAAAAAAGTTCAGATTGTTTATTGTTCATCGAATTCAGGACTACTTTGTTATTTATTAATGTTTCTTTGGTTTTCCTATGTTAACAGAGTAATATTTTATACTATGCTCTTTGATAAATAACGCAAGTAATAGAGTGGTTAGATTACACATTGCAACAAAAATAAAACCATATAAAAATAACCATTTACGGACACAACTACGTGATAAAGGACCAAAAAAAGGCATGCACTTTTTTATGGGCCTCGGTGTCATTTTTGAAAAAAAATTATCATTATCCAGGCTCAAATCGTGCAAACAGTTCGGTGTCAAAGTTGTAGCCCTTGTCATAAAGAACAAAAAACTGTGAACATATATAATTAAAAAAAACTTCAAGATTAAAATCGCAAAATACTTAGAAAAATTAGATTTTTTTTACCCTTTTTCCCTGTTCAGGTCCATAGGTAGCAAACCGTTCAAATCTTTGGGGGAAGATATTTTGTTGGAAGGTGTACCTTCGGATGGTGAAATAGTCTGCAGTATTGCATCCGAAAAAGAAGAGAATTATGAGAACCGATCTGACAAACCTTAGGAGCTCCAGTCAAAATTTGATGGTGATTTTGATTCGGATGATGGCATTCCTCAATAAAATATGACTAATATTTATGTTAGTGACTTATCTAACCAAACTGCTGTGAATTAAAATGGGGAACAAATTTTAGGTTGGACGGGACGTGTAATGATATAATAGAATTGGGTAATGTCTCACCTATACAGCTATTTCCTTTGTTTTGGTAAAAATGTTTAGTCAAAATTATTAACTTTCAAACAACCAAACTGCTGTGTGGAATTAAAATTCGGAACAAATGTTCGATTGGAAGAGCCGGGCGATTACACAGGAGGTGTAATGATATAATATAATTGAACACCTACACAACTATTTTGTTTGTTTTGGTAAGAAAGTTTAGTCAAAATAATTAACTTTCAAACAAATTTGAATCATATTTATTTTTAATGCAAACCGCCATGGTGGTTAATAAACTAACCGCCCCATTCCATAATGTCACTTACAGATTTCAGCCAGATAAGGTAGGCATAAAATTCCTCACAACTCAGCCATTAATATTAAATTTTTAAAAACAGATATAAACACAGACTATTTTATAACTCCCAAAAAATTTGAGTATCATCAAAGAAGTTTTTCAAGCGTTTTATTGGAAAAATTAGTTTTAGTGAATTTTACAATTTTTTTTAGAAAAAAAATTATTTTTTTCGTAGCCTTGCATAAATGTGTGTATTGTTCACATTTTCTAAAAATTTTTTAACATAATATTGGTTGACCCCATATAGCTAAGACCGTCGGTGCAAGCACACAGGCTCTAATACTACTCAGTTTACAACCAAACTTATGATTTAGAAACATATTTGTCTTGACTTGACTTCAAAGCTGAAACTTACAATATAATAGCCAGTATTCAGCACTCATTAAATAAACTGCATATTAGTAACACTGTTTTCAGCTTATATCAACACGCTTACTGGAATCCTCACATTTTTACAATTTACACTTAACGCTACAATTAAAATAAAATTTTTCCCCAAAAATGCTTTTTATATATCTACATTGTTTACAACTTCATTAAAATACCCAAAATCATAAATTGTTTGCTGGTACACTTGTAACTCCATTCGTTTGTACTACCACAACAAATACTCTACATACAGCCAATGACCTGGAATTGTGTACAACATTTTATTGTTCAATCACCATTTTGAAAACAGCTTCAATAAGTTTCAATTTGTATTTTTTCCCTCCATTTCAAAGAGATTTAGATTTACTCATCGTTTACTATGTTATTTTATGTGAGGGACTATGTAAATGTGTATGTATATAATCTTGTGTATGTGTTAATATGAATGGGAGTGTGTGTGTATATGTATGTGTAGTGGTATACAATATTTAACTAGCCTTACTATGCATTCATGTATACGAATAAAGTGTACCAGTGAGTGTTCTTACTTATACATGCATACGTACATACACATCGTCACCTAAAATGCAAAGTAACGTATCATCAAAATATTAAAAATTGATTTTTTTTATTGATTACTATTCACTACATCATATTACATTTGAGCACAAAATTTTAAATTTCTTCTATCAAAAATAATCAAGTTATAAACAAAATTCAAAATAAGGTTTCATCAAGTGCATGGTTTTCTTAAGCAAAATTAATAATTTATTAATAAATTGTTATTTTACTTATTGTTGACAGTATCCTACTTATACCCTACACTTCCATAGTGGAATGGGTATTATGCGTTTGAGCTGATATTTATAACGCACACAAATATTAACCTAACACATCTTAAAGTATACCGATCGATTCAGGATCCTATATGAGAAACATTTCCGGAAATCATTTTAACGAGTATAAATGTCTAAAAAAATTTCAACATGTTTAAGTTTTTTAACAACATGTTTATATCAACCATATATATGGTTACGGTAAACAAGTATATGTTTGTGACATATATGATGAAGGACTTACCATATTATGTTGCTCTCGGCTTATGGATATCATAATCTGAGTACAACATATTATGATAAAATGATGCATTATAAAAATGGTTGTCACAAACATATACTTGTTTACTGTAACCATATAT
This sequence comes from Calliphora vomitoria, assembly GCA_942486065.2. NCBI lineage: Eukaryota > Metazoa > Arthropoda > Insecta > Diptera > Calliphoridae > Calliphora > Calliphora vomitoria. The sequence goes on along the minus strand of OW818030.2, from coordinate 105,357,168 downwards.
ATGGTTGATGCAATCATGTGAATCGTAAATTAACCATATAATAGTTACCGTAATCATATAAATAGTTGACTATAATATTGTTAAAAAACTTGTAAACATGTTGAAATGGTTACAATAAACATGCACAACTATATTTTTTTCTGCGTGTAGCGACTCATTGCGAATTCTAATCTAATAGGAAATTGAAGGCGTTGGAATTCAATTGGCACGTCTGTTAGAATCATTGGAATTCGTGGCTACAACACATTTTCGTCTTAAAATGTACCTTTAAAAATTATGGATTCCACAACGTTTTTCATAAATTTTTAGTCTTAGAAGGTGTGGTGACATGCCTGGCAAGTCTGTTGAGTTCAAAAACACAGTTCAAAAACGCAGTTGGGTAATTTACAGCTTGATTGGCAACACAAACTGTATCGATCGGTTTGTATGATACGAAGTCGGCAGCCGTGAAGTTTAAATCGGGGACATCCACATTTTTTGGTGCTAAAATGGCGCTGCCAGCTACTCATGATTTATGTATTCATGTATTTGGTCAATAAGAGAATTTTGGGTATCAACAATTGTGCAGAAATTAGTGGGCAATTTCATGCATCTAATAATTTTATAGACAGCTACTTTTCGATCTCCGATATCTAACAATTGGTTGGGGAATGTGTCAGCATGTTTATTTTTAGCTGGACTTTTTGAACATTACGAAATAGTGGCGATGATTTCAAGCGTACGTTGAACGTGGAATTACGGAAAGTGTTTGTCCGAATTCACCTGAAAGTGAAAATGCCGCCGAATAGTTTGTCGTTGCTTTCTATATCTTTGAGTGTTCTGTTCAACGCTTCAAGATAATGTTTGTATGTCATAGTGCATTCATCCCAGATGATAACTTTGTATTGTTTTAGCACTGTGGCCATGGACGATTGAAAGAAAAACAAGTAAGAGAGCTATATTCGGCTGTGCCGAATCTTATACACCCTTCACCAAATTATACTTTAAAAAATTCTTATTTTTTTAAAAAAAAAAATTTTTCGAAATTTTTTTTTAATTTTTTTTTTTTTAATTTAAAAATTTATTTTTTTTAATTTATTAGTGAAAAAAGAGTTTTTTGTGAAAAAAATTCGGGTTAAAAAATATTTTTCCCGATTTTGACCCATTGTAGGTGCAACTTACTATAGCCTTATATACTTCGTTGCAATATCTATCATTAGATATCCATATTGTCTATATTTATGACTTAGTAATCGAGATATAGATCAAAAATAGGCAAACAAAAGAGAGGTTGTCTCGGATTTTTGCTCATATCTCCGTTATTTATGGACGGATTTTGCTCGAAACTTCTCGAAAGCATGTCAGACAGAATTATTGAAGATTTGGATCCCGAAGATATCTGGGGTCTTCAGAAAATTGATTTCAACAGACAGACAGACATGGCTAAATCGACTCCCCTATCTACAAGGATCCAGAATATATATACTTTATAGGGTCGGAAAATTATATTGTGGAAATTACAAACGGAATGACAAATTTATATATACCCTTCTCACGAAAGTGAAGGGTATAATTATGGATAGGGGGACCCTAATGTCCTAGCGGTATGAAGTATACCTTACGATCTATTCTCATAGCTCCCAAATATATGTACAAAATTTCATAAAAATCTGTTGAGCCGTTTCGGAGGAGTTCAAACACAAACATTGTGACATGAGAATTTTATTGTAATCCAGATTTGAAAATTTTGTTTCAATATCTCAAGTAAGCAGTTTACATTTTATATCGTTTTCTGTTTCTCTTGTAAACCTATGAAAAGTTATGTTACGTTATTTTGCATTTTAAGTAACGATATGTATGCTCCAAAGTAGCTGTTTAAATCCTAGAGATGAGCATGTGTTCAATATGGTGTTGGATATTTAACTTTATGTTGCTCGTTTCAGTTCTATTTTGCTTCTTTTTTTTTCATCTTCATTTCATTTGTAACTTTTTCGTTTATACATGCAGACATTTCCAAAATAATGTTTTCGTTTTTGTAAATATTTATTTGTGTATCCTGTAAAATTTATGGTTTCCCAAAAAAAGTTAATGTTTTTGTTTTGATTTCGTACAACCAAACAAAATACAAACTACAACAAGTTGAAATGTTATATGTGGCTCTAACGAATTTTAAATACCCAACAATAAAATACAAAAATGTTTACTCATGTCTATTTATATTCTTAAACATGATAGACAAACGTTAAATGTTGACACAGATGTACATTATTGGTAGTAATTATAAGTAATTGACTGTAACTTAAGTTACATCTAGGAAACATATATAGTTGTACATGATAACCATAATCATTTCAACATGATTATAGTGATGGTACAAAAATTGATTGTAATTCATATACTTGTCTTAGGTGAACTAAACAAAATTTTAGAAGATACTGTATCAAAATACTGAATTACGCAGTCACAGTAGTGTAAAGAATGTCAAGTTTTTAGTTCGTTTCAATCGACTTTTTGGGAAATTTCAATTGATCATTTTAACGCAATTTGTTTAAATTAGAGTGTCCAAAAAACCGGTTTCCGTTTTAATCAAAAAAGTCTGTTTTTGAATAAACCGGATTCGGTTTTTGATTTTTAAAAAACCGGGTAACGGTTTTAGGTTTTTGTCTTCTAAAAAACCGGTTAACCGGTTTATTTTAAATTTTTATGCAATATCCTTATTGTTTTGCCATCCTATTTCAATTTTGTGGACGATAATAAGAATTATGTTAAGAATTGTTTACTAAACTCGGAAATTTTACATTTTTGAATACTTAAAGCTCTGTCTTCATGCAATTATTTAATATATTTAACGAAATATTGTCAATTTTTATAAAATAAATGAATATTGTTAAAAATGGTATCAAAGTTTTTCAAAATTTTGTTTAAATGAGCCTTAGAAACCGGTTAATCCTATTACAAATACCGGTTTGTTAAAGTTAAAGAAAACAGAAACCGGTCAAGTTTACAAAGATGAAAAAACTGGTTGACCGGTTTTCGGTTTTGGATACTCTAGTTTAAATCCAACGCTTTTTTAAAACTTTGTGATCAAAGTGTCGTCAAAGCAATTGTGTAAACATCATTTATTAAAATTCGCTAATTTGAAAATTATTTCCTGGAAAAAGTAATACGTTTGAGACAATTATATTTATGATAAAATATTATACCATATAATGTTGGTCTCAGATTATGGATATTATGATGTAATGATTCATCATGGACATGATTGGCACAATCATATACTTAAATAATCTCATCATATATATGATTGCTGTAAATATGTGATGTATGGTTTCCCCAATCATATAAATAATTACAGTTACAATAATATGATCAAATAACTTGTAATCATATTGAAATGATTTCCGTGATCATGTACAATTATATTTTATCTTTGAGTTCATTCTTAACTTTCTAAAAGTATTCTAGTTTTATATTAATGAATTCAATATTTTTCAAAATTCAATATAAGTTCAATTAAAAGAACATTTTAGATTTTATGAATTAAGAAATATTTAAAAATTATTAAAGACTTCATTATTATAAAATACTATTGAAAAATACAGCTCAGAGTTTAGGTACATTTGTACAAAATTCTTCCAACGTCGCTCTTATGAAATATTAACTCAGTACTTATTTCTATGAAGTGTTACAAGTGCTATAAAAACTTTAATATACACTCCATTTTTTGTTGGTTGATAAAATAAACTTCTACATACATATGTTTATTTATTTTTCTTTTTTTGGTATACTGATGTGCGTCTGTTTGGTTAGACTCAATAATTTTCATGTTTATACAATTATTTTGTTATAGTTGTACATTTAAACTATTCAACCGTTTTGTGGAACACTGTTACAATTTATTTTCAATACAAATAAAAATGCAAAACGTTCAATTTACGTACAAGCATACATACATCGTATCGTTACAAAACACCAGCAGTAATGAAAAGTACACTCATGTAATATAAAATTCTTTTAACGGTAGAATTCTTAATACGCGTATGGTTCACTTAAATGCTTGTTTCTTCTCTGCATGCATTTGACCCTGGCAATTAACTGTATTTTTTATGGATTACCACAATAAAAAAAAAATATAAATAAAGGGTTCCACTGGTGCAGTTTTATGGGCAAAAAAGGTTAAAAGTAGTTCAGCGAAAAAAAAGTATGAATGAGTCCAATTAAATTCTTTTAAATTATTTCGAGGATTAAAATAAGAGCACAGCTCTTATGCGCACTTGTTATAGAGGTTAGCTCATAATAAACGAGGATTTTTGTATAACAGACGACTTACTGAGTTCTATACATTTATAAAGTATCAAATTGATTTCTATAACTAAAATGATAACAAACGAGGATTTTTGTATAGCATAGTCGTCTTACTAAGTTCTATACAATTATAAAGTATCAAATTGATTTCTATAACTTAAATGATAACCAAATGCAACTATTATCGCAATACATCCAAAAATATCGATGAGATATGGTGCGTATGATTTAGTAGATAAAATAAAACTGTTTAAAGGAATATAAATACATATGCACAAAATCTTTAATTTATAATCTTCTTAATATTTGAGTTGAATTACTTATTACACTAAGTAAACATATATATTTATTATAACCTACACCACCATAGTGTATAGGCCAATGACGCCCAAGCCCTATACTCTTGGTGCTCATTTGTTTTTGTAAATGCTCTTAGCTATAGGCACTATAGGCTCAGCACTAGCAATATGAAATACACAAACAACTTTGTCTTGTTTGTTTTTTTGTCTATCTTCACTGTATACACGCAAGTGCAAAGCAACAACACTTTCGTATGCTTTGCTGGTAAACATTGACGACAGCGATCATCAATGTAGATTTTGTTTTTGTTTATCGTATGGTATTGTTTAAAAAAGTGTGTATTTTTTTCTTTATTTTGGTTTTTCTTTATTTTGGTTTTTACAACAAAAAATACTGATTAAAAATTAGTTTTTCTTTAAATGTATTGGTATTTGCTCTTCAATAAGGAACTTTTGGGCACCCCTGGTATAGGGTATTATGCGTTTGTGCTGAAAATATTACTTAGTCTAACACTCACCTTAAATTATGTCGATAGACTTAGAATCACTATCTGAGTCTATTTAATGATGTCCATACGTCTGACTGTCCACGTAATCTTTTGCACAAAGTACAGCTTGCAAATTCGAAGCTTATTTGGTATTAGCGTATTTTTCGGTCCAAGAACGAAGCCAATTGAAATCGGTTGAAAACGAGACATTAAGTAGTTCTGCCAGTCCCCATACAATTGACCTAAAATAGATTTCGATACAAATTCCTCTATTAATTTGTATTATATAAAAAGAAATTACACCTAAAAAAATGTATGTGGATCTGTAAATAATTCTACATATAACTTTAACGAGCTTAAATATCTTCAAAATGTTGGTATTCAAATAAAATTTAACACAACTAAATTTCATATTTACACAACTCATACCACATAATTCATAATTAATCGTAGCTCCCATATTATGCCCACTTCCGCAAATCAGTTTAACGATACAATTGAGAAAAATATTTTCATATGTACAGAGCACCGGACACTTCTATGAGAAAATCAGCTCGTAAAGTTAAATCCTCAGATTCTTTTGTGGGTTGAGCCAAAGTTAATTCTGGGTTGAAGTCGTATAAAGTACAGAAATTTCCAGATCGCAATGCGGTAAAGAACTTAGATGCAAAAGAACGATCGTAAAAATTTATGTAAAATTTTATAATACACCTGTTGTTTGATGGATGATGGAACTTATATACTGGCAGACTTTTCACAACTTACGGGACAAGATTTTTACATGGCTGATGAACGAGTTAATCACCCTTATTCTATTTGGCGTCGTTGACATCGTCGTCAATATTGACTCAAAAAATTATATATGTTACGTCGATGGTTACTATTGACAGAATATTATACTTTTATAAGTCGGGTTAAAGTACAAACGCTGTCAAAAGTTACCAATTTTTATCGATATCGCCGATACATATCCCATTATTTGACTCAATATTGACGACGACGCCAAATAGAATACACAAGAATAATACCGGTCAAAAAGACAAACAAAATTCCCCTGGAAGTTTATTGTGTGGCAAGCCATTTGTAGTTGTGTCAAAATAAACCAATCATTTGTGAAATCAGGCACGATAAACACAGATATTTTGGAGTGTTTACAAAACCGGCTTTTAGCTTTCTTAAAACAGCACCTTGAGTAGTATTCAAATAATAATGTCAATTTTGTACCACGCGAGGCAAATCCACCCAACTGTCCAGAACTTCGGCCTGTAAAAAGGTATTGGGCCCTTGCAAAAAAAGAATTAAAGAACACAGGAAAGATATCTCAGGGCATGTCCGATTTTAAGCTCAAGTGGACCAACTCATTCAAAAAGGTAACGGGAGGATTTCCGTAAAAAGTTATATGTTAATGTTATATTTAACTGAACGACAAAAACCTAAGTCTGTTGTCAAAAACCTAATTCATGAGAATGTATAGACTTGTACATATTTTGTTATTGTATCACCCGTATGCAGCATTGCCAATTAAGCACTTTTCGCGCTAGATTTAGCGATTTTTGATAACCCAAAAGTCGTATTTTTTTTACTTTTAGCCCTTTTTTTGAAAAACTAGCGCGGTTTTTTCTTATTTTGTTTTTGAATTGAAAAAATGGAAAATCATCTTAAAAATTTTTAAATTATGCCAGTGAAACAATAAGGAAAGACGGGATCATTTTGGATAGAACAACTCTGCATAAAATTTCATTAAATAAAATTCCTTTTGTTAAACTTTAAGCATTTGTTATTAGTTTGTTATGCTTTCCATATTTTAAAGCAAAAGACGATAATGTAATGAGTTATTTAAAAACAAAATTAAGATATGCTAATTTAATTGGTTTATATAAAATATGAACTTAAAATGAAAGATTCATGTTATGAACACTATGTAATATCACTTCCAAAATTACTTCAGATCATCAGAAATGTTGGACAGTCAACATTTCTATAATTTCATAAAATGTTGCTTTTTGGCAAAATCGATAATTTTATTATGAAGGGCACGATTCCTTGACCTATTTCAGTTCATCCTCAAAGATTGTATTACATGGCATTTGAAATTTTCGGAACAACGGCTTCAAAACCGAATTTATTTTTGGAAAATCTCTTGAACTAATTACTCGGATCTTGATTTTCAATCGTTGGTGGGAAAAAGTCATGTGTATAAGAAATACAAACATCAAACCATAGAATAAACGAATAGAACGGAAGGAGAGAGTAATATCAATGTAAAAATTATTCTCTTTTCACACCCGTATACAAAATACATCCAAAACATTCTCGTGAATTAGGTTTTTGACAACAGACTTAGGGTTTTGGCTCTCAGTTACCTATCTAGTTGTCATCTATGCATCAAACCTTATATTTGTATTATTCTGAATTATCGATATTTTTTTATTTTTTTTTTTTTTTTTTTTTTTTGAAAGTATTATTTTCAATATCTGTTTCATAAAAAATTAAATTAAAAATTTGTACTAAATTTAGCAATGAAAAAATGTAGAGAAATAAATCTTCACGAGTATTTTATTCAATCAGTAATTTTCAGGGAATTTTCAAAATTTCTTCTAGCATCTCTAAACTTAATTAAAAATATCAAAAATCTAATTGAAAATTTAACTTAAAAATAATATTTTAATGTAAAATCTGCTATTTGTTAAAGAACTAAAACACCAAATAGTCGAATTTAATATTATTTTTAGTGATTTATACACAAAATAAATGTAATTTTTAGCGCGTTTTGACAGTATGGATAGCGCGTTTTGGTTAAAAATAGTTGACAACGCTGCCCGTATGTGTGAAAAGAGAGTAATTTTTTCCATTGATGTTTCTCTCTCCTTTCGCTCTATGTATATTTCTCTATGGTTTAATAAATTTGTACAATATTTGAATAAATTTATGTGTTTTTGAGGATTTATATATTGAACGGTTTAAGTTTTATTTAACTTAACACACAAGTATACGTTTGTTTTGACTCACTCTTTATATTAGAAAACCATAAGACATCAGAAACAAATTGACCCCAGGTCTTCCGATTTTTATCATATTGTTACGAATGTGCAATGACGATTTGAATTTAAAGGTCTGTAACGACTGCCTGCAGCATTCATCATGTTTGAAGGCACGTCCATCAGTAGCATGCGGTTATTGGCATTGTTTGTAAGTATGGCAACACTAAAAGTTTGGGCTGCTGGCAATGACATCGAAGGCTCTAGAATTCGAACATAAGAGTTTTGTCCGTTAAGAGTATTGTAGAAGATTCCCGAGAGATGGCGTGTGTGTAAATGGTGGCAGAGGCTGAAGTCGTGAGTTGAGTTTATCATTGGCGCTGTTAGAGTTTACATCAACTGTCTTGTGCATTTAAGGTTGTACGTAATAGAGTGTGTGTGCATTTCTGCGAATTGATAAACGTGTATAAAGACACTGAGTGATTATTTAGACTGTTGTTATTGTACATTGTAAATAAATAAAGAGGTGTTACAATTTTAAACTACTGAAACTGCTTTTTATTTGCTATCAAAAGTATCCGGTTTATTTAAAGGAAATAAACCCCGTTTTTTAAATGTAAAAACGTAACAATATTCTGTAAACACATGCTCTTTGCAGTCATTTGGACATTACCATTTTTACATTTTTAAATTTTGAAAAACTCCCGCATTCATGCGCGATTTAAATTTTTGGAAAAATGGAAAAAGTTTAAATGATTACAGGAAATCAGATGCACTTTTGGAAATATTATCCATTATTCAACAAAACTAGAAATAATGATTTTTTTTACACTTTTCATTTTAATTTTTTCCTATTATCTCTTGTATAATGGAGAACATATTTTCTTATGAGTCTAACTGTGCCATGGACCAAACCAAAATTTCTTCCGTTATTGTGACGAATTGAATGAGCTAAAAGTTTTATAAAAATACAGGGTAAATTTAAATTATTTTTTGTGACGGAAATTTCTACTATTTTTATTAATTTATAATACCAACAGCAAAAGGCACATAGATTTTTTCATATTTCTGTTCAAACATATATATATTTATACAATTTATTGGAATTTATAAGCCGCTTAATTGGTACCCTCCCACTCCAACAGGTGGGCAAGATTTCAGTTTTTGTAAAAACTGTAAAAATTTCAGTAGCATTTTATTCAATTGCACTAAAAACTATTTGTTAAAAAAACATTTTTTATTATTTAATTATTACGATATCTTAAACGGACGATTTTTATAAGCTATCTAATCTAAAGATATATCAAGCATTTTTATGAAGGAACATTAAAGTAAGTAAATGACTAGTAAATTGCAACATTTTGTTAGTTACTTTATTATTTTAAAAATGTTCAATACTATAATGTACATAAAGATATCAGACATGATTGTTATCATATGTATAAATGATTTAATACTCATACGCATAGTATACATATAAAATTACTACTACAGATCCACAAACACCCAAACAAACATTAAGATGAATGGGTGTGTGTGTGTAGGAGTATGTTGTACATATGTATGTAGTATGCATGTGTACAAACAACAATTTTACATTTGACCGTACAGCATGGGTAATAAATCTAATTTGGTGGAAAACGCGTACACACACACAAGCATTTGCACACAGAAATTTTAAATGTCTTTATTTTTATGAGCAAATAAGCTTTACACGAAACAACAACAACAACCACAAGTTTTACACAAAAATCATGTTAAATTCAAAAATATGAATGAAAATTTAAGAGTAAAGCGCTAACTACTGAATGACAAAAGCTTTTGCTAGAAAATTAGCAAAACATTTTGCTCTTTGGTGCCACAAAGCTTTTAACATATTCAGCAAACTTAAGAGTGAAAAGTAAAAACAAAAGCTTTATTTATTTAAGAGCATTGAGAAAGCTTTATGGCTGTAAAGAGCTGTTTCTGTTTGTATTAAAGTTAAGTGCTTTATACCTTGTCAATGGGTCGTTGTCTCCTTGTTCGTATTCTTTTTGTTTTTGTTTTTCTACTGGTAACATACAAACACACAAATTTACACTGTTGTGCTCCCATCAAGGTCAATTTCTCACATATCACATGGCTCATCCTTTTTAGGAATGTTGTTGCCCATATATATATTTATACACCAACACATGTAACCGTGTTACTTTGATTGTTTATGTGGAATAGAATAATCTTAAAATTTAATTTTCAATATTTAAGAAAAGCTTTTCTACTTAAAAATGGATTTTTTCTATAAACATGTATTTATTTTTTTACCTTAATTTTATCACTTTCATTTGGGATTAGGCCACATAACAGGTAGACTCACTTAAATTACTACACCCCAGGGTGTCACCCCAAAAATGATAAAAGAACAATAAAAAAAACAGCGACTATTCATGTTCTGTATTTTTTATATTTTTATATTTTAAAAGCCGGCAAAGTCTGGCTTTTAGTACCCCATGGCTAAACAAAAAACTGAAACATTTTATTGCATGTTAATTTCTAAATTAATAAATTTTTTAATACTTTTTACTTTTACCTATACTTTCTAGCATGTTAATTTGTTTGGAAACAAATTTGGAATAGCCTAGTAACTGTTAATGGAATTTAGATATGGTTTATGACATGATAATTGGACAAGGGTTAATAAAATTGACCTTTTTTATCTCAATTAAATGTTTTTTACTAGTTTAGTAAACGCCATTCTTTTAACCAAAAATATAAGGTGTTTGATTTAGTAACTTTAAATGTAAAATGAAGGTTTTATTAGAAAAGTTATTCCAACAACTATAGAAAATACAAATAGCAACAAATTCATTACTTTATTCTCTTTAAAATGGTTAAACATATAATAAGTGTATAAGTATGTCCTTTCATTAGAAACACTTAAAAATATTCATTTAAGGCGCCATAATTACATATCGTTACACAGTCGGGTGTTTTTCTTCTTCGGTAATTGTTGTTCAAATATTTTTCTTAATATATCGTCTTATTTCAAAATAACACCTAAAACTATAAAATGAGTTTAAAAAATAGTTTAATTTTGACAAATATTTAAAAAATTATACTCCATTGGCTTAATTTCTATAAACTATTTTTTAAAAATTTCCAATATTTTTATCTACTTTATAAGAACTGTCTTCACAAATGCATAAAAAAAAATTTCAAATAGATATAGATATGGCACCCTGCTTCAGACAATGCATTGCAATGATCAAAAAGAGTAATTTTTTTTTAAAGAATTCTAAGATAACACAAGGCCACAAAATCGAAAAAATTTCAAAGGTTTCTTAAACCACTACACAACTTTGATGTATTGTGGTTCCAGAAGTACAAATATGATCCAAATTTTGAATACTTTAGAGAGGTTTTTTTTAAGAAAATTTGAAAATTGTGAATTTTTTTGGACGTTTCTCCACACAATTAATGATAACTTAAAAACTCCGCCTGGCGTTAGCCTACCTGTCCCAAGCCCGGAGAAAGGAGGAGGGTTTCAGGCAACGGCGCAAACCCTATCCTGTGTAAAATAAATGTGTTTCTCCAGCATCCCGGAGGTTGCTTGCAGGCCTGATAATTCGAAGCTGAAAAAATACGTTATCAATGAAACGACGCAATTAATAAATAATGGATTGGATAATATGACGAAACACATTGGCTATCGAACAGGGACAAGATTCGAATCATGCAACGTAAGGGCGCATCATCGCGCTTGGCGTAAGAATGCAATGAAATGGTTAGATACCGGCTTAACTTTCTACGACTATGTGAAGTTCGATGGAAAGGTAGTGGAGAGTCACATCCACAACAACCGATACCACGGGCTGTATCAAAAAAATATAGATAGCCGAAAACGCAGCTTCCCATGGCAATACACGAGAGACCTACAAAGTCATCAAGCACACCAAATATAAGAGCCAGAGATGGCAACATCCTCACCAACATCGAAGATCAGCTAGGACGATGGAAAGAATTTTTCGAGTCTCCACCTATCCACCTTATCAGAGACAAATCAGAAGAAATCAAAGAAGAGACATCTCCACAGCACCACCGACTATCGAAAAAGTAAAAAGAGCTGCTGCTAAACTCAAGAACGTGGATATCATGCAAATTCCCTATCGAATGGAAAGAAGACATTATTATAACTCTTCCCAAAAAGGGGGACCTAACCGAATGTAGGAACTAGAGAGGCATAACTCTGTTGAACACCATACAGATGGATATCACCTTAGACCGAATTTCGCCAACCATTGAAAAATCTCTTCGCAATGAACAGAGTGGATTAAGACCGCATAATAATCGAACAGTCCGCAGAGTTCAACTCCCGCTATTCTTAGTGTTTGTGGACTTCGAAAGAGCATTCGACACCATTAACAGACAGTCAATATGATCTACGCTAGAAAATACTGAAATTCCTGACCCTCTCTTATCCCTTATAAAGGAGCTATACCGAAACAAGTTCCGCTGTCACCAGTGATTTTCCTCATAATTCTGGATACAGTTCTCCGTCAGACAAACATCAAGGCACCAAATGGAATCCAATGGCACCTGAACCAACGGCTACATGACCTTTACTATGCAGACGACATATGCCTTATGTCAAATACATTGGACGGAATTCAATAAAAACTCAATAGGTTGAAAGAGTGTGTCATGCGGGTCGGGCTTAATATCAATATCGCCAAAAGCCAGTCGCTCAAAATCGCCACTGCATACACTAACCCAATACTTGTAAACGGCACAGAGATAGAAAACGTAAATAAATTTACCTATCTTGGCAGCGTCATAAGTAAAGATGGAGACGCATATGAAGATGCAGCATAGCAAAGGCAACATAGCAAAGGCAAGTTTACAATGGAATCCGTAAGGGAGACGAAATGTTGGTCGACAAGGAAGAACATGGAGAAGGTCTGTTGAAGGGAAGCATCGACAACGAGGACTTACGTGGCCTCAAATCCGACATATGGCACAATATAGAAATCGCTGGAGAGCCTTCGTAAACATGTTCCCCTAACATATAAACATTAATTCTCTATTCGCTATTGTATGGCAGAACTTAAGTTAATCTGTTTTTCTATTTATTCAATGTAAATAATTTCCTTTAATGATTGTATCGCTAGAAGCTCCTTCTCTGGAGTAGCACACCTCATCTGTGCTGACGAAATAAAAAAAAAACGATTAGTCCGATATTAGAAAAATTTATATTTACATAACCTTTAATCCGTTCATATATATATTGCATTTCAATCGGCTCAGTAGTTTCGGAGTTATAATAACAAATTAAATCAAACAACATATTTTTTACGTGAAAATTTTTTTTTTTTGTAACTTTATCGCAAACCATGTGTAATAGGAACAAAATAAGATATCAACCCTAAAAATCTATTGATTCTTTTCGAATTTATTCACAATTCAGTGAATTCGCTAATTTTCACAAAATTTTAGTTTTTTGTTTGATATACAAAAAATTAAGTAGTTAATATTCTTATTTCGATTGATAGAATTTTGAAAATATTTTCCCCATACTATATACAAAATTGTCGGATATCTTGATGAAATCATTCGCCTTTTAATCACTCAAGTCTCCTAGATTTTCAGGAAAACGATCAAGGTTTGTGGAACTTCTGAGGAGTAAATAAATACTTTTTATATAAGTATTTGCTATTGTTGAAAACCATAGAACATAAAGATAGATATTTTATTAAAATTAAACAGTTCTATAAATTTTTGGGACATCATTTACTTTAAAATCTTAAAAAATTATAATATGGTGATTTTCCACAAAGAAAAATATAGAATTTTAATTAATGTAAAATGTTAAAGGTTAAAGATATCATAACAAAATTTGGAACTAATATAGACTCAATTATCTTTTAATTAATGGTATTATAATTTTGACATCTTTTATTTTCAAATACCGAAATTCCTAAACCGGGGAAAATGTGTTCCAAAAACTGAGTTTTTTTAGAAAAGTCCCTACTGTGACGTTATTTACCGTGTGCTAGTAAAAAAACTTCGTACATATTTAAAAAGCATATAGGGTTATGCAAATGTGAAGCTTTTTCGTGAATCGGTGCTTTGCTTTTTTGGAATTTTTTACTCGAACATAAAATTTTTTTTTTTAAATTCCCCAAGTTTGTATAGATCTGAGTGGTCCGCTTGTCCGCTTGAGTGAGCCAAAATTTACTTTAAACGCTTTTGCATTAAATTTTATTTCCGGATTATATAAAAATTGTATATAGTCCTGAAGAAAATTTCTTTCTACAAAAGAAAAAATATATGAGCCTTTTTGGGAAAGAACTTTAAAAATTCGGCACTTTTTACATGTTCCAACTTTGGATGCGTTTAACTATTTATAGGGACAAGATAACTGTTAGAAAGTTTTTTTATTTTATTTAGAATTTTATCACCAACAAAGGTGATATTTTAGAAAAAAAATTCAACCCTCCGTAGGCCCGCCACATCTAAAACAAAACATTTAAAAACATCGGACAAAAATAAAAAAAAAAAATTACCTAAATATCTCTTCAACTAATAGAGATAACATACATATTTAAGCACACTTTTTGTAGATCTTCTTAAGCACTATTTATATTTTAAATTTCACAAATAAATTTTTTGCGATTTTTTTTTTTTTTTTAATGAAACCCGAGTAGACCAACTTTGAGGGGCAACGAACTGAATAACTGCAAACTCGAAAATACCTCAGCTCTAACCACGAAATTTCGTAACCATATCTCAAACAGTTCCCGAGATACCAAATTATTTCCAAAAAAACGTTTCTAAACCACTGCAATGTTTGTCTAAATATGATGTACTTTTTATACCCTACACCACCACAGCAGGAAGTTCGAGCTAATGTTTGTAACGCCCAAAAATATTAACACCCACCTTAAAGAATACTGAAAATGGTTCTGAGTCAATTTAAAGTTGTCCCTCCGTCCTTCTGGCTGGTTGTCCATGTAAACTTATGCTATTTTTGGCCCAAGGACGAATCCTATTGAAACTGGTCCATTATTTCACCTAGTCCCCATAAAAATGACCTTCCCTCAATAGGGCTTTATATACTATAAATGCTTGATTTATAAAGATATCCACACAAATTTGTCCACAAATAAGTTAGATATACAAATAAATCACACTGAGCCTAACAAAATTTATAATTTTACGTAAAAATTAAAAAAAAAAATGTGTACTACTGTGATCACAATACATCAAAATTGTGTAGTGGTTTAATTTAATGGCGATCGGTCCATAAGTGGTCATAGCTCCCATGCATGGCCCACTTCTGAAAATCAATCACAAAAATAAATTATTTAAATTTTAAAAGAAAAATGATTTTGCTCATTTACTCAGTGTAGGGTATTATATGGTTGGGTAGACCGTTTATTATTTTTTTAACTTGTTAAGGATCTGAGACGATTTTACTCCGTCTGCCTCTAAAATGAACTCTTTTGTTTTGAATTTGCGAAAAAAAATTTCAAATCATGCTGTGGCATTCAAAAGTGCATAGTTTTATTAAATAGTAATCACAGTAATATTTAAATTGTTTTTCTTTTCATGGCAGACGTTATATTTTAAAACATTTTCATTATTTGTTTCCTTATGCTTGAAATTTAAAAAAAAAAAAAAATACTTTGAAAACATTTATTTTTGGCAACAGTAATTAGTATAATATTTAGCAAACAATAATAAAAGCTGATTATAATAAATTAAAATATTTGTATTCACATATGTACGTACAAACATACATACATGTGTATGTATGATATAAAACACAGCCCACACGAAATCAAATTATTCGATAATAATTTCGCAATTTAAGAATGTTATAACAATATTATGCGCTAAACAGCAATAACAAAATGAAAACTAAACTATAATATTTATGAACTAACCTTCCTCTCTAACTGATTTTAATTAACTCATTATTTATGGTTTTTAAACATAATCTAAACTGACCACAATTGTTGTTACCAATAACATTCGAAAATTTAAATTCATTAAATTTAGTGTGTGTGTATGCATACATGTGTATGTAAATCATTTCTTATGTGCAGTTAACACATGCAATTTATAAATATTATATACGAGTTCTAGGGAGACCCTTTAGAAATGTTGGAATTCTAATGAGTAACAGTTTCTGTGGCCTAGTTTTTATAACATTTTTTTTACTCCATTCACTCACTGTATGTTCATTATTTGTATGCAGAAAAATAAAACCCAAATGTTTTTATAATCAACTTTAATATGCTCTTCATTAAGGCACACCCTCCAGCTTAATTTTGTGTTTATTTTTGTGCATATATCCCACATTTTTACTTCCTGTTGTTAAAATTCTATAACCATTACACGCCCAATTAATTTACTCTGTTTGTGCGTAGTAAAAATACTAAATGTTTTATTTTATTCAATTTAAAATAGTTTGTGTTTTCATATGTACATATATATTAACACACACACACATACATATGTATGTATATATCTTTATTATTGACCGCATAATATAGTTTATAGCGTTGCACAGAGCATGAGGTTATATTTGTTTTTTTTTTCTTTTTTGGAAATAAATTAAATTTAAAAATTGTGATCTAACATTTTTGAGCTACAAACAAATTATGTTAAATAATTTTATTATTTATCTGTTTTTTTTTAGGAATGCTGATTAGATGTAGTCGAATGGAATTTTGAATGTATTTAAAATACCATATAAATTGAAAATGTGTAAATATTTTCATGTTCAATTAAGAATTAAGCAAAGACAAGATTTCGTTTTATAATCCTAAAGGCTATGGGAAATAAAAATTATATAATATTTATTTTAAATAATACTAGTAGTTATTTGTTCTGTTTCTAGTAAAAATTACATAATATTAACAACAACTTCAGAATGTATTCTCAACTGTATTGGAAAGTCGAAAATGTAACAATTCCACTTACACTTAATAGTATATCCTATAACTATTTGTACAATTTTCATTTCGACGCCTAAAACTATACTATGAAATAACACAGAAAATCAAAAATATTTAAAAAAAGTAAATATTTTTTTAATTATTTACTTGCATTTTGCTCATGTTCGTTGTATATTATTCTTTCTAGGTCTAATTCTTCTCCCGTAATTAAAAATCAAATGCAAAAAATTTAATAAGGTTTAGATGTGTCAAATTTAGTTTAAAGTCAACATTTTTCGGTAAAAATAGCTAAATTTTCCAAAAAAATAAATGCTGAAAAAATCCAATTAAAAAAAATTTTAAACTCATTTACCCATTAATATTTACAAAAAAAAAAATGTCTGTCATCAATAACAAATTTGGCACCAAAAAAATTTAAAAAAAAAACAGGCTTATCTCATATCCCAAATTTTATATTTTCCATATTTTTTAATTACTTCTAGTGTAGAGGTCTAACTTTGCAGTATTGGATAATTTTTGAATTCAGCTGCATTCATTGATCAAAATATGTATTTAGGTAATGTACGAATGATTACTAAATATTTGCAAGTTGTTTATTGCTCATACGTACATTGTACATCAATGTAGTTTACAAAACGCAAAGAAATATGCTATAGTTAATTATCAAAGATTATAAATTCAACGAATGCAAACAAGCATGCTACGTTTTTCACATATATACTATGAAGTATATTTATTTGTATGTATAAGTTATACACAAATTTTAATAACTTTTATAATATTCTACCGATCTTAGTAAAAAAAAATATATATTCTCTATAAATATATATAGCAATATATCAAAAAAAAGTTTTTTCCAACTTAAAGATATTTATACCAAATTACTTCTATTCATTGGGGGATACATTCGGCTACCTCAAACGGACATTAGGGCGGCTCTCATTCATCAATTGTGTGAAATATAGGATGATATTTGCGACTTTGATTTTTCAACAGAATTCGAATTATACGCCATAGTTTTTTTAATAATATAAAAACAATTGCTTTTAATTTTGGGATAATTTGGGATACTTAGCTGGAGTAGCAATCTTTCGTTTAAGACAAAAGATTTATCAATACGCTGAAAAAAAAATTATTCCTAAATGAATTATGTGAAAATGAAAAAATCACAACTTTATATATCAAATGGCACAAAAACGGTTGAAGAGTTTTACTCGAAACTTTGCGCACTGGGCAAGAACTTCAATACCTAAAATTCCTCCGAACCGCTTGACAATAGAATGTTTTGTTAGCTATTGAAGTTCTTGCTCAGTGTGCAAAGTTTCGAGCAAAACTCTTTAGCCGTTTTTGTGTCATTTTAAAAACAAGCAAACATATTTGTGGCATTTTGAGCTTTTTCACATGGTGAACCGAGCTTGACGTATAATAGCAATGTGAATAGATCATATCATTTGGAAAATCTTTAAAAGCCTCTAAGGGCCATTGACTTTAAGTATCCCGTTCTACTATTTGTCTACCAGATCTCTGTTCCTACCAACCTAATGATCACCGTAATGTCAGAAAATTAAAGCTCGCCAGAAATCAATAAAATTTTGCTAACATTAGAGACAAAAACATTGATATATCATACTTTCAGATCCGACTAAAAATACCAAAGATATAAGGAAAATTTTAAATAGGCGACCACTACGTGCGGCAAAAAAAAAATATTTAATTTTTTTTTTTTTAATTTACTAGTGAAAAAAAGAACGATTGCAATGGACTTTGAAATATCTCTCATTAGATATCCATATTTTCTATACTAATGATTTAATAATCCAGATATAGATCGAAAATAGGCCAACAATCGAGGTTGCCCCGGTTTTTTCCTTATATCTCGATTTAAAATAGCACATTACTTATTACTAAATATGTATATTAATTTTGCATACTGCACGTATAAATCATATACGTGAAGATAATTTCGGAGAAAAAAAATTACTGCAGTTTTTATTAGTTTATGTTCACATATCTGTCATACATTAAAACATATTTCTTAAAAAGTGGCATATACAACAAAATTGTAAACTTTTTATTGGAGCTACAAATGGCTATATCCTGAAAAAGATCATTTATGTCTTTAGAAATTTTTATACTAATCGATATAGAATTTCAAGCACTCATCAATTGTATGAGAACTTGAAAACTGTTTTATGTAGTCCCCAAAAAGCTCTAAATTTTTCAAGTATAAGATATTCTGTAAAACAATGTTACTCTCTGTAATATATACACTTTCTTCGCTTGTCTATGATTCTTGTGTTAAACAAAACTTTCACTTTATTCAAGTACTTAAACAATCAATATTTATTATTTATATTTCATCGATTTATGAGAAACAAGCTTTTTAAACTATGAATGTAAAAAAGTTTTCCCTGTAACAAATTCTACAACAATTTTACACATTATTGCAGAACAATATCCTCGACCATGTTTCAACAAGCAAGATAGATATTTATGTATGCTTAAAAACTTGATACATGACAGTGAAATTAAAATGATTTGTTTGTTCTCTTATTTTTTCAGATTTGACCCTGACATGTGAGTGGCAACACCTCTCAATCATATAACGATTTAATAACTATTCATGTAACTATTTTTCATAATTTTTTATTATGTATGTAAATATACACAGTTTTTTTGCTTGCGTTTATCATTATGATAAATGATACACTTTTATAACTTTCTACTAATAACATTAACTATGTTTTACCAATATATCAAAGCAATTTTTAGAGCGCTACAGTAGGCGGAGTTGAAAAATAAGAAGATGTTGTATTATATGACTTAATCTAAACTAAACTGAGTATAGCTACTTATATATTAAATAAGTTTTCAGCACATGTGAAAAGTTTTAAATGTAGCATAGATTTTACTTGGAGTTTCTGGTGATCTAATGAATTTACTTTAAACAAATTTAGCAACATTTGCTTATATTTAGAGTGCTTATAATACCATGTGAAACTACAAAAAACACAGCTATTTTTACCATACAAAATGTTTTCCTTATTTTTACTGCGTTCTTTGTATTTTCCTTAACATTTTATTTATTTTACTTTTTCCCCATTTTTTGCATGTTACAAGTATAATTTGTCATTTATTGTTCGTTACACCCTCTCTAATATCATGAGTAGCTTATAACAAACTGATATTGTATGCAAACAAAAAACACTCACATATATGTATATTATGTTGGTCCCTATTTGGCACTTCTTCGATTTTCAATGCTCCCAAATCTAAAATAGTTCTGCATCATCTAAGAGCCAAATGTCAGCTAAATCGGTAACTGTTAGAAGTTGTTCAAATAAAATGAATATTCGAAAAACTGTAGTTTTGACTTTACTAAAGTCCACGAAAATAAAATGTATTACTTTTATCAAAGCTATAGTCCAATAGAATGCAGAAATTGTCTTTTTCAAATAAATTGCATGTACAAATTTTATATTTTTAGTAATTTTTAGTGTAGAGGACTAATTTTGCTGTCTTGAACAACTTTGACACCAGATATAATGGGGATAACATTTCCAAAATATTTTGAATTACGAAACCATAAATAAGTAATCCAAAGATACAATCAGAAACAAAATATTAGAAAATAGACTACTAAACATTTTTTTAAAGAAATCATTTTAACAAATTTGTGCCCAAAAACATAATTTCCTAAAAACTCTTCAATTTCATAACGGTCCCCACAATTGCTACAACCGAAAAAATTTTAATTTTTAATCCCCAATAAACCAGAAAACGATATGGTAGTAAAAACGGTATTATTTTATGGGGACGATTATAATATCATAGTTTATTATTGAAAACTATATTATCAAAATAAATAAAAAAACGGCAAAATTTTGAAAAAAACTTCAAACAGAAAAATAATTTAAATTACAAAATTTCAAACAACACAAGAAATATGAAGACAAATTTAATATCAAATCATTTAAATTGTAGGTAATAAACAGTCCAATCTTTTTTTCAGTTTTATGGTGAATTCTCTTGTATGCAATATTTAAAACTTTCAAATATTTGCAACAAAATATGCACATGCAATATGAATGAGATGAAAAATATGATTTGTTATGTTGCCTTTTCTTTCAAGTTTTTATCTTATTTTAACGGAATATATATTACATACATACATATATATAATATAATACATACATATAATATAATATTTCGCTATCTTTCATTTAGAAATTCCAAATATTGCTAAATTTTACCTTTAACCTTCACCATTTAAGGGTTAAAGTTATCCGCTTTTAGTAAAACTTTCAGAGTATATTTAAAATGATCTGAACTATAAGATTCTGTATAGGTTTCACTTAAAATTCGTAACAGTAAGGAAATTGCTCTCATTCGCCAAAATATGGCCAAAAAAATATTTTTTCCCGAAAATCACTGAATTTAAATCGTAGGTACGGAAAAACTGTAAGAGGTATTGACATAATTTTTTCATATTTTTATTCTCTATTATGAGCTCAATAAATCCCAATGTGATGATCAAAAAATTCTGAAATTTGTTTAAGAAAATTTTTAAAAATTTGAAAATAGAGATTTGATACTGTCGTAAAAAAAAATAAATTTTTTTGGCCATCCCTGCGAATAGGTTAACGGTATTCTACAAAGACAAAAACTCATACGAATGTAAATACGGATATATTTTAAGTAAAAATTAGCTTTTATTTTAATATTTCTTAAAATATGTTAATTTTGTTCCTACATTTCTTGATCAAGTGGCCTGAGACACGTTAATGGTCTGGGGAATTTTTAATAACTTTAAAATTTTTTAATTAATTTTTATCTGTGATATCTCATTAGAACGACAATTACGTACACATTTCGATTCTTATGAATTCGAATGCAAAAATAATTATTTAGTAGCAAAATGTTTACAAAAACTGAAAAATTGGAATTTTTTCCGAATTTTAATGATAATACAGTTTGTGGGTCAATTTGACCCAAAGAAGGTAAAGGGTTAATCTGAAAAATATTTTTTATATTTAATATAATGCAGAAAGTTAAGGAGTTTTACAAATTTATTTCATATAAATAGAAAATTTTACATATATCTGACCTTTGACCTCGATGCGCGTCCCGAAATCGTTGTCCGATTTGGCTAAGATTTTCAGTACTTATTTTTTAGACCTAGTGTCACAATATTCCACCCGGCACTTTTCAAAAATCGAACTCATACAACTGATTGTCACTCTAATATGCATATTATGTTGGTCCCTATTTTGCACTTCTTCGATTTTCAATGCTCCTGAAAACTCTTCAATTTCACAACGGTCCCCACAATTGCTACAACTGACAACATTTTAATTTTTACTCCTCATTTAGCATTTATTAGAGTTGAAAAGCATTTTTTTTTAATGTTTTGAAATTTTACTAAAAAAAAAAAAAAATCCTGAAAATGTAAATTTTGGGATTTTAGATATTCAGAAAATTTTATGATTTATTTTGTGACAGGTTATAATCGCTGGTTCACACACATCAAGTTTATCTCAGGAAGTCTTGAGTTTATACAAGAGAGGGGAAGAAAAAGAGGAAAAGCGTTTCAATCTCCTCTCTTTTCTATAAACCCAAGACTTGCTCAGGTAAACTTGATGTGTGCGAACCAGCACTAACACCGTACAACGGCATTTTTAACAAATGAACCACATCATATACATTCTATTTGGTTCTTTTTTAAAAATCAACTGATAAATAAATTAATCTATTTTCCCCATTAGAAAAACAAAAATTTATATTTACACTAAATTCCCACTGCGAAATACATATTTACACTAAATTACTTCGCAGCAATATTATTTTTTTAATGATCATAACAACGTCTCTAATATATATGTTATTTGAAAAAAACTTATTTGAAATGTTCAAGGATATCAAAGGATTATATTTCAGGCTTGTCTAAAGAACATTTCGCTTATTTCGTTAAATATTTCAACAATATTACTACATAAAAACTTTCTTACTTTTTATTACATGATACAAATGGAAGAGAATATTTTTGGTTTTCAGATTATGTATTAGTTTTAATTTTTCAAGTTTAAATATTGTCCGAAATGTCCTTAAAAAATGATATCCTTAAATACCCTCTAACTTTTCCCATAACTTATTCTATATTTTAAAGATATTATAATGGAGTACATTCAAGGATTAATGTTTTGAAGTACTTTTTTCACTGTTTTTTAATTTGATAAATTAAAACTAACCTTCAAGTATTACATTTCTAAAGAGATGTCAAGATAATCCTCATCCATTTGACTTCCGTATCTGGATACCGCAGCAACTGTAAATTAAAAAAAAAATGCAAACTTCGCTTCCTTTGAAAATTTTAAGTCCTTTTAAAGCAAAAATATATCACGAGATGAAAAACTGAAAATACAGTACGACTATATGCAGTGTGTAGTTTGAAATGTATATGGACTTTATCATGTGTTAACAAAATGTTCGACTTCCTTTATACTTTATATTTAAATATCTACGTTAAAAAATATAAACATTTTGTATCGGCTTCACCAAATTTCATTCCGTTTGTAATTTAAAAATTTTTCATCTGTCTGTCTGTTTGTCCAGTAAAATAAACTTTCCGAAGCTCCAAATAATAATAGTCCAAATAAGGTTGCTATATAAAATCGGCTGAAATATAAGCTAAAACCACGACTACCTTGCAATTTTCTTTAACAAAAATTGTTTCACCAATTTTTTTATACTCTTCACCAAGGCAGGGGTATATATAAGTATGTCATTCCGTTTGTAATTTCGATATTTTTCATTTGCGACCCCACAAACTATTCTGGATCGTTATAGATAGCGAAATCGATATAGCCATTTTCTGGCTATATTTAGCCCTTTTCAATCTTGTTTAGCCACTAAAAAAAGAATTTAGCCTTAAGACATTTTCTTGCCTTTTTTATTTTCACTTTTATGGCTAAATTAAAATTTATAAATTTACTCTAATAATCTGAAATTTTTGCTGTTGAAAATAAGTAAATCAGTTCAAAAAAATTGGCAGGAATATTATGACAAAAGTTAACTAAAACTTTTGAACCAGTAAACAATGTAAGCACATACAAATTATTGAAACCTTTCATATATTCTTCAAACTTGCTCTAGTTCCCAAATTATTTCATTAGAGTTTTGCTTGAGTATTTTATTATTTGCATTAAGGACCAGTGTCGCCAGTTTAGCCTTTTATTTACTCTTTACCCTCGAAATTTTGGTTTCTAGCCTTTTTTTAATTTCAAAATAGCATTTTTTAAAATTAAAAAAGGCTAGAAAAAAACCACGAAGCTTAAACCAAAATTTCGACAATAAGCAGAAAATAAAAAAGGCTAAATTTATATTAGTGAGACATTTTAATTTTAATTCATTACTGTTTTTCATTTAGCTTTTCAACATACTCAATAATTGTGCAGTATTAAAAGAACAAATAACAATTGCCAATACCAAGTGTTTCAAAATTAAATATAGTATTTTATATCTGAAAGCTATGAATGTCTAGCAAATTCGCTTTCAAGACAAAATTGTTATTACACATTATATTCATCGTTACATAATGGACAAGAGCCCCACAAACTCTTGAAGGCTTGTGATACTCGATGGCTGTCATTTGAAATAGCCGTTAAACGTATTGTGAATCTGTGCTTCGAGTTAAAAACAGCAATGCTTCAAAGCCAAACATTTAAGTGATTAATATACTGATTATAATTTGGTGTATTATCTTTTTTTTGAAACCAGTATTCCACAAAGTACAAAAAGTAAATAAATCATTTGTAAGCAATTCAGCGGATCCAACAAAGCTGTTTTCTGATTTAAAATTTCTTCTCCTTAGTTTGTGTTTTCAAATTGTAATACAATGCAAATCATTATCGTCCCCAATTGAATATTGTTTAATATTTTCGCCACATTTTTCACACAAGTTTGAAGAATGAGAGATAAAATAACGAACGGTTTAATTAGTGACGATTCTGAAAAAGTAATACGGCAAATTAAACTAATTGAGCAAATGCGACAAAGATTATCATATGAAAACTCTTCGCTAAATCGATTTTTTATTCCTTGATGATACACTTAAAATAGTACTCGTAAAACCAAAAAAATATATTATGTATATGAAAAATTAAACTGCTAATGAAATTACGAAGATTAAGCCTCAGGGGCAGAATATTTTAAACTACAAATAGAAAAATATAGAACCAACAATGTCCGTTTTCTGACATGGTTAATCTAGTATTTTATTTATATTTTTAGACCTTCCTTCAAGTAATGCAGAGGTTGAACGACTTTTTAGTACAAGGAAATTGAAAAATTACATAAATATTAAGGCTCCTGCAATCTGTGCTTATTAGATTCTCGCAAATGAACTGTCAAAAATTGTATGGAAATTCGTTTGAACAACTCCGTTAAGTTTGCGCGACAATTTAGACTCGCAAACTTGAATTTATTGTGCATTTTATGAATCAGCTGCTTTTGTTTACTTTTATTTATAAGAAATAAAAATCAAATAAAATTCAAATATTTTGTACATGTGAAAATTGTGTGACTTTGGAACAGAATTATTGGATTGAATGGCATTCTGTATGGAAATATTAACCAACAGCTAGAACATAAGCAAAATCTTCCAAACTATGTTTACCATTGTTTGTTCCAAAGATTTTTCTTTAATTAGAAATTTTTAGAATTTAAATTTATAAAATTTTTAAAACTTCTTTTTTAAGCATTTATTTAATTTATTTTTGTTTGACATTCTTATCAAATAGAAATTTTCTGTATAAAATTGCACAAAATTTAAAAGGTGGGTTCATGAAACACGTCGCGCAAATTTGCATATTTGCACAAATGGGAAACTTAAGCGTTTAAATGAGTACTCTTATTATTTATTGTATTTTATTTATATTTACCCAAATTCTAGTACTCATTCTCATCTTTAAAAGACTGAAAATATATTAATGTATATTTTATGTAGTTATTTCGAAATACTAAAATAGTAAATACTTAGTACTTAAATTAAAAAAAAACACAAAATTTGAGTTTTGTCTGTATAAAATATATGTGTATATTTATTATTAATGATTAATGTTATTTTTTGTTTGCTGCTGAAGTGTTTATAATTTTATTTACTTTTATGAACATATTTTCATAATTTTTTATTTAAAAATGAATATAAACCCAAATTCTTAATATATAATATTTTAGCTTTTTTTTGGCCTTTTTTTAAAGCAGTTTGGCTTTTTCTGGCATTTTTTTTGAAGTCAATATAGTTTCTTTTTTTACCAGCTCCTGGCAACACTGTTAAGGACACATTCAAAATACATGTTGTATTCATCGGCCAAAACTCTGTAACTTTTGAAACGAATGAGATATTTTTGACTCATAAATATATAAATTTTAAAGTTTAGGATCAAAATACAGGAATAAATTCTTATTTTCTTCCATTTGAACTTGTGTTATATTCATACATTTTTGTTTGTCTATTCGATATAGGCAAATGTAACATTCTAAATTGTTTTTTGTGTAAAATGTATGTGTATTTTGAATTTAAAAATGTTAGCCCTTTTTTTGTTCACCAAGAATTATCAACGCTGGTCTGTATTTTAAAATCAACTTCCCGTAACCCCCAATTAACTAACATACATGATTCATACATCAATATATCAGGAATTCTTCTGGCTCGGAAGAATTTGACACAGTCGGCCAACAAATGCCGGAGATATAAGGAAAAAATCAAGACAACCTCGATTTTTTACCTATTTTTGATCTGTATCTGGATTAAGTACTAAGTCATTAATATAGACAATATGGAAATCCAATAATAGATATTTGCAACGGGATATATAAGCTCAAAGTAAGTCGGACCTACAATTTTTTATATAATTTTTCTCTTCACTAATAAAATAAACATTTTAAATATTTTTTGTAGACAAAATTTAAAACAATTTTCAAATTTTATTTTTTTTTTAATTTATTAGCAAAACAAAATTCAAGTTTACCTAAAAATATTTAAAAATTTTATTTTAAAGTATAATTTGGTGAAGGGTATATAAGATTAGGCACAGCCGAATATAGCTGTGTTACTTGTGTTTACCTAATTTTTTTGTCACTAACATTTTTTTTCGCCAAAAATTTCTTTTAATATTTATCTTAACGTATACTTGGTGGTCGGAATATTGGACACAGCACTCTTACTTGTTATAATTGGATTTTTTTTAACATTTTTAACATTAAATTTTATTTTTTTTTTTTCATGCAGAGATCATAATCTAAGATCAACTTTTTATGCTAAGATTTATGATATTATTAATGATTATCATAAAATATTGTTACGAATGTGCAATGACGATTTGAATTTAAAGGTCCGTAACGACTGCCTGCAGCATTCATCATGTTTGAAGGCACTTCCATCAGTAGCATGCGTTTATTGGCATTGTTTGTAAGTATGGCAACACTAAATGTTTGGCCTGCTGACATCGAAGGCTCTAGAATTCGAATGTACTAGTATGTCCGTTAAGAGCATTGTAGAAGATTCCCGATAGATGGCGCGTGTATAAATAGTGGCAGAGCCGGCAGTCGTGAGCTGAGTTTATGATTGGCGCTGTTAGAGTTAACATCAACTGTCGTATACATGTGTGTTTGTACATTATAAAGTTTGTGTGCATTTCTGCGAATTGATAAACGTGTATAAAAACACTGAGTGAATATTTGAACTGTTGTTGTTGTACATTTTAAATAAATAAAGAGTTGTTACAATTTTAAACTACTGAAACTGCTTTTATTTGCAATCAAAAGTATCCGGTTTATTTAAAGGAAATAAACCTCGTTTTTAAAAGGTAAAAACGTTACAATATTATATTATGATAAAACATAATCGTAAAATCATTGTCATACATGAACATAATATGTTCATATTATAATGTAAAGCAATCATAATATGACCCAATATAATAATATTGTGATCATATTATGATCCATATTCATGATCAAATTAAATCATATTATGATCCAATAGGATTATCATTAAAAGTTATTTTTTGAGAATATATAATTTAATTTTAGTTTTAATGTGCAATTTAAATATAGTCACTGAAATAGATATTTGAAACCTAATTATGATTCAGTGAACCAAATTTATAATTGCGATGAACATACAAATGTTTACAGTAACTAGAATATAGATGAAATTACATTAAAATATCATTAATTTCTATATGACAACAATACATTGTTACAGGGAACACAATGAAGTTTTCGTAACCATGCCGACCCATGTATTTTATCCGCTTAGTGCTACTTTTTTCAATACGTTTCTAAAACGTGCTAAATGTTGGCCGATTTATTTTAAATTTTCGGCATTAGGGTTTCAAATGACGGAAAATAATTGTAAACGTTGGAAGTATCGAAAATCCTAAAAGTTTAAAATAAAGGCCACCCTAATATAGATACTCCTAAATAGGGAGTTTTATATAATCACTATTCGTGTATATAATGAAGCTCAACAAAATAACAACCTCCAACATCTACACACATACAAACAGCATTCATAATGGTATGCTTCTCACTGACCTGACCCAATTATAAACGGAATATAACTTTGTGAAACAACACAAAAAAAATAAGTAAAAAATGGTTTCGAAAATGGTGCATATGCGAGACTGACTCTGAAAGTTGTAGAAAACACGAAACTAACCACATTCGAAGTTTATTTTATAGAGAATATAAATTACTTATGACCCGTGTATTGATTATTCTCAAATTCCTATTAGAATTAAAGCCTTGTATTTGCGAATTATTTTATACTTATAATTTTAACTCTAAGTGGCAATAATTTCGAGAACGGTTGACTTTCTGCATAAGTGGATTCAACATTAAATATGATGTATTATAACATAACATTATAGAGATCATTATAAGCGTCTCCTTTAGTATGTAACTCAACTCTAAATAAAAAAAATTGTAGCAACAAGTTTACAAACTCTATATTTATGTGTATACGCCAAGACTTTTGCCGTATACCTCGTCTGCATATTGTAGTATTAAAATAACAACAAAAACATAACAAATTATGAATTATGAAAGTTTTAATGCATGTAAGATATTTATTTTTTTGTTATTATTTATTATAAATAGATAGATAATCAAGATTATGATGATGTATGATAGAACATTATGCATTCAAATTATGTGGAGAGAAGGAAAATGATAAAGTATATATAAGTAGTATAACTATTTTGATAGACAATAATTGAAATAAAAAAAAATATAATATTTTTATCTACATATGTACATCATGTTATGTGAACATTTATGTAAATGTTTATGCATAGAAATAATTACGAGATCATTTCAAGAATTTTTGGATCAGCAAAGTAGGAATGGTAGGATAAAATGCAATATTAATTTAAGTAACGTAAGTATATCTAGTTTTGGCACATATTGAGATAATTTTAGAATTCTGTAGAAATGTTTGGAAATAAATGATTTGTAAGACTCGACATAGACAAAATATATCGTTAGAAAAAAATCTGATTTTACTGATTATTATGTATAAAAAAGTTAAAAATCAGAAAGCTTGATAGTATAAGATTAAACAGCATCAAATAAAATAAAACTGAACATTTGCTTTGAATTGTCCTAAGTAAAATGAGTTTTTGACAATAAATATAAGAATTAATATATATTTTATTTAGTGGTTACGTCTTTTTCGTCAAATATTTGCCATGTGTGACCCTACATTTAGACTAATATTTTTTGGCGTTACAAACATCTACAGAAACGCTTATACCCTCCTTACTATCGTTGTGTAGGGTATAAATACGTTGGAATCTAAAAGCTTTCATTCAGTAATTATTTCATAAACTATTTAACGAGTAAAATAGTATATGAAATAAAAATTAAAATACTCTCATTTATTCATTGTTAACAAACAAATTATTACAAATTTCGTTCGAGGAGGAAATACCAATAAATTTGGTATGAAGTTGATATACATCCATGCATTTTACTAAACGCAAAAAAGTATGCTATTGTTAAATTATCAATAGTTATTTATTTTCTATGTAGCCAGATAAAGGGATTTGTCCCAAAATAGGGGATTTAAAAATATAACTGGGACAGAAAATCGTGAAGGAGAAATTTGAAGATTTTAACAAAATTTGGAGGTAATAATTGCACTTAATTAATTAATGTTTCCGAATTTAAAAAAAATCACAGGAAATTTAATATTTTGTTAAATTGTTTCCAGGCGCTCAATTCAGCTAAATTATGCCTAAAAAGAAATTATTAGGACAAGAATTACCATATGTACCAGTGCACCATTAAATTGTCATTTGGATTACATTTCTTTAGTTCCACAAAGACTTCTGTTAAATAAACTATCAATAAGTATGTCACGTTATGACATACAAAAGAGAGCCTCGATGTTTTTTATTATATAAGAAGAATAAATTGTAACAAAATAAAAAACGCTATATTTTTTCCAAAGTTAATAATTTATAGAAAATCTGTATTAAATAGCGCAGTATACTAATTTAATGTAAGCAAAAATGGATGGACTCTTGTGATAGTTTTAAAGGATTTTTCTACAAGTGTTTGAAATACTGATGTCTGCAATTTTTGAGTACTTACTTCATATTATGTTCTCGATTTTTATTTTATAATAACTGCAAACTCTTTTCTAATTAAAAAGTCTAAAATCCCTTAATTTATGGGCACATTGTTAACTTAAGAAATGGTTAGAAAAGTGTTAAAAAACAGAACAATCTTGTGTGAGTTGGATGCTCTAACAGTTAAAAAAAAACTTTCTTTCTTTAGAACTAATCCTTGATGTTTCTTTTCATGAAAGTTATCACTTTATGTACACATTTCCTTATATATTAATTAGAATTAACGGTTAAATCAAATTGCAAAAAAACAAAATTCACAAATTCCAGCAGATTGATTTAGAAACATAGATTTATTTTTGGAAAACTTTTTATGCTCTAAATTCGAGGGCAAGTAAGCTTTTGCAAAATTTATAAGGTTATAGAAAAAAAGGATTTTTGCTAAACCGTGCATACTTCGTACGTCAACTATAATTTCTTTAAAGAAAATAGTGCTGTCAAGTTTTTTACTCACAACCAGGCATCGAATATTGGTTGTAAATCCCACAACAATATCGCACTCGTTCCTCTAAAGAGAGTCTATCAAAATTTAAAAATTTTTAGAAGAGTCAAAAAACTTTTTTTTTAATACATTACTATGAAAGTTGAAGATGGATACAACTGTACTTTTGACAAAAGAGTAGAGAAAATGATGTAAGATTTTTACAGTGGGTATATATGACCACTGTACATCGATTTCTTTCAAAATGTGAAAATTTAAAAATATTGAGTTGAACCAGTGCGATGTATATTGAGTCCTTATGAAACTTAAGGACGATTGAGCTATGTCCGTCGATTTGTCTGCCTCCAAAGTAGAAAATAATGTTTGTTCTTCATTTTTTATAAAGTTTTTTTTTTAAATTTTATTTTTGTCCTTTTATGTGACAAATAAAGATAATTTTATTTTGGAAAGTGGCAAAACGCTTTATCGTTCTTTGTAATAAAACTTTTATTACAATAAACTTAATTTAATTTATTTATGCTTTTGGCTGCTCCCAATCTTGTATACCCACCATTAGTATATAGTTTTGGCATGTACAAAATTTGATAGAGGAGTGATTAATGTCTTAAAACTTTAAATGACTTTTAAAGTTTATTAATGTAAGTTAATATTGTTAAACATATTTAAATTATTTATTGACAATAAAATGTTTCATTGATATAAGCGTTATATGGAGAATAGGGTCAATTATGGACCGATCCTCACAAAAGGTAGAAAGGTTTAAGTTCATATAAAACTTGTTTATGTTAAATTTCATTACGATATTAATTATAATAAGACAATTATGAATGCTCAAGTAATTAGAACTAATTTGTGCGAAATTTGATGATAAATTCTGCATAATCAACATATTTATGGCTGCTCATAAAGTATCCCGGGGAGGTCATTTGTATTGGGGCAAGGATCATGGACCGATATTACCCATTTTCAATAACAAGCACACCTTATCAACAGAAAGTATTTGTGGAAATTTCAGCCAGCTCGCTCCTTTCATAGCTAGATCATCTTAGAATCTTATGAGGGCCCAGAATATATACAGAATATATTTTTATGTGTTACAAACCGAATGAAAAAATAAAATCTTTTTTGATGATACCCAAATTAACGAAAATATTACAAATAATTTTTCAAGGTATTTCTTCTTTTGTTAATATTTATAAATAACTAAAATGAATTACATTCTGTGTCTAAATATAACTTTTCCTGTATTCTTTAAAATTATGAAAATTTAATAAATAAAATTGTATTTCTAAGGAAAATAATTTAATGAACTAGAGCCTGAATAATTTACTAATAT
Organism: Calliphora vomitoria; assembly: GCA_942486065.2. Taxonomy (NCBI): domain Eukaryota; kingdom Metazoa; phylum Arthropoda; class Insecta; order Diptera; family Calliphoridae; genus Calliphora; species Calliphora vomitoria. Next base: position 105,324,708 of record OW818030.2, on the reverse strand, counting down.
AATAACTTATAAATAACTAAACATATACAAAATATATCGTAACTCAAAAGGAGTCCTGAAAAACCAAGTGCTCAAATATTTTCGTAAAAAATTGTGTTTTATTCCGAATATGTTAACAATGTAAAACGGTCATTAGATGATCCAGAAACTCGGAACCGTACGAGGAAACTCTTTTACTACTTCTTCTCAGGAAATTTCAATTGCCCAATTCACAATCTGTTTGGTAGCATTGTATCGTTGTATGTCGTAATTTTTTTATTGATGTTTTCTTTTTGTTTCGAAAAATTAGTTTGAAAAATATTTATGACTTACAACGATACAACGCTACGAAACCGATTGTGAATTGGACAAATATATTGTGATAATACATAGATTGCCAGATGGACGAATACCAGACAAGTTTTCCAAGTTATGGAAAACTGGACTTTTTGATATATTTATGTGAAAAGTTGGATCTAGTACCAATAAAAGTAATTGTCTCAACCAGCACTAAGTTACATTTTCGGCACTGATTGTACCAAACAACAGTTTTTCTTTATACAGAAAATGCTATAAATTTTGCGATTGGGCCCTAATATCAGTTGTGTTTTGACATTTGTGTAGTAAACACATGCGAAATACACGTTAATAAACAATGTTACGCTACACTGCTCCAGAACGCGGAATATTGCTGACAATTTATTTGACCAATAATCGGTCGGTGACTTTGGCACAACGTGAATTTCGTCGCAGATTTCCTGGCCGTCCAACGCCTACTGGTGAAACACTGCGACGTTTAGCCGCTCGCCTCGAAGAGACTGGCACAACACGAGATGCTGCCAGGCGTGACAGACCCCGGAGTAGCCGTTCTGCAGAGAATATTGCTGCTGTAGCCGAGGATGCATGGAAGCGCCGTCGACATCGACCAGACGACATGCCACAAAAATGGGTATCAGTCGACGGTCTTTACAGCGAATTTTGGTACAGGATTTGAAGATGTTTCCGTACGAAGTCCAGGCGGTGCATCAGCTGTTAGCTGCTGACCGCCAATTGCGTCTAACATACGCTCAAGCCATCCTTAATCACCACCAAGAGGAAGATGATTTTTCATCAAAAATAATCATTTCCATCTTAGCGGGTACGTAAATAAGCAAAATTTACGCTTCTGGGGCACTGAAAATCCACGTGTAACCCACAAACAGCCATTAAACCCGCTCAAAGTCACTGGTGTGCTGTTTTCGCTGGAGGAGTCATCGGACCTTTTTTCTTCGAAGACGTCGTGGGCCAAACGGTTACTGTGAATGGTGAGAGCTACAGAGCAATGATCAACGAGTTCTTTTTGCCGCAACTTGATGAATTGGGATTGAAAAACATGTGGTTCCAAGAGGACGGTGCAACGGCACACACTGCACGTGCCACAACCGATATGCTTATGAGATATTTATTAAGAAATAAAATACTAAAATTATATTGAAATTGGAACACGACACTAACATTCTTCTAGCATAAGCCAAAAAACTTGATAATTCCGCTCAAACAAAAGTGGTAATAAATCTGTGTATTTTAAACTAGGTCATAACGTTTCGGAAAATTAAATTTTTGAAAACCCTGTTAGAAAACATGGTGTCAAAAGTGGCCAACTTAAGTTTACAAAGTTTTGTAGAGCTCGTACAAATTCAGATATATATTAAATAAAATTTAGTGATAATATTGTCTTATTTCCAATAGAATAAAACATCGAAATTCAAGTAAACCTAGTTTATTAATATCAAAAGTAATTACCTTAATGAGAATCACAATTTAATAAAATCTATTACTTATATTTAATATTTTTAAAATATTACTAAGTACTTAGTAACTCAATAAAACTTTTTTTCATTAATTTTCTAATAAAAACTCCTAGCTCATATTCACTTTCATTTGCAACAGTAACATGGCACAAATACAAATTGCATCTAGCACGTAATTTAATATATGTATATGTAAAAATCAGCTACTTTCAATAACAATTTAACAATCAATTTGATTGCAGTTCGAGTTAAATATATTTCTACACTAACTAACTATCATCAGGACCTTCACATACCGATTCAGATAGCTATCGTTCTTTTCCAATGCAAAATACAAAGTGATATTACAAGCATAGTCATTACACAGCTAAAGTATATATAGAAACGTAAATTCTGCTCATTGGATATTGCAAATTGTTTTTATTGAAAATAAACAAGCGTATTAGCTGAGTTGTATCTTTTTTATTTGATTATTTTATTATCGTCAATACAAAGTAACAAATAAATGCATGTATGCTTAAAGTGGAGAAACTAACGAATACCAAAGAATACTAGCAACTATGGCAAAAAAATTAAACCCGCTAAAATAAGCAATATTTCGAGTTTCAATTTAATATTATTATTCACCAAATGTGTATGTTTAAATTAAACACAGTAGTTATTCCAAAAATATTGGTTACGGAATTGTGTTCTAGTACGTAATCTTGCACAAAGATCTAAGATCGTTAAAAAATACGAACGGAACTCTACCCGTTCCAAATATATTAACACTTGGTACACATGATCTTTAAGGTCATATAAAATTTAAAGTTGATCCAAAATTTTAAATTCACTTTAGTTTGTATTTTATCGAAGTTCAAAATTCACATTTTATATAAGAATAGTACAAAATTGCTAAAGCTATATTGTATATGGAATAGGGGAGCACGTCTGAACACGAGGCGCTTTTGAACAATGTTAATAAAATCTCAGTTAAATATTTTTTCCGACCATTAACCGAGTTTTTTACATGGAAACCTTGTTTTCTAGCAACGTCAACAACTTTCTCTAGTTTTTTCAGTCGTCCGCCGAATGTAGTTGGTTTTTTTATTTTTTGTAAGAGCGTAAGAAGTATTCAGTGATCGTTTTCTTTCGTGAAAGAAATTTATTGCAGTCAAAAATTCATTTTAAACTAAATTAAGATAACTTCGTCGATATTTTCCATGAAATGGCACCCCAGTTCAGGTTTGAACAAAAAGAAGAGGGCACCTTTGAACATGTTCTAGATCCTTTCGTAGATGTAGCAGCATAGCTTTTTAAAGAAGAAGCCAGATTTTTTTAATTTTTTTTATCCTGATATAGAAGACAAGTGCTTTATAAATGACATAGGAATAAAGGCTAAGCTTCCAACACTAGTAAACCAACCTGGAACATCAAAGACAGCTGAGATGATGAATTTTAACTTGGATTTCTCTAAATTTAAAATGGGTTAATAAGACAACTAATTTAATTTTATTAATGAATGTGATTTATATTTTTCTGTTGTCCTTGAAAAAAGTATTTTTTTTAACAATTTATTTAACTCAATTGTGAATTTTAGTTCATATCGATAACATTTGTATTTTTTTGTTTAAGTTTACTCGCACCTTAATTTTAAAAAAGTTAATTTTAAGCTGAGGATTCGTTTTTGTGTTTTTAAGTTTATTTTTATGCCTTAATAATATAAAACTTATTTGTGAACTGAAATTTTTTTATTTTTAAATCTCAATGTTTATGGTTTATCTTAATAAATAAATCGAATTTTCTATATTTAAAAAAATAAAACTGTTTATGGTATTTTTGTACATAAACGCTCTAAGAAAAAATTGCCGTTCAATACTGACCCGTATGGGAGGCACATTTAAATGCAATGACTTTATCCATTAAAAAAACAAAAAAAATTAAATCGAACTAAAAATAATATACTTGTAGACTTAAACAAAAGTTTATTTCCATACATATTAATTAAATAATTCAAAAACATAAATTTGTATGAGGCTTGAAAGCAAAAAGTGTTCAAAGATGCCCCCTATCCCCTATAACTTTTTAACCCCTTCTACAATTTTTACAATATTGATCTCATATTAATGCTTTTGTATCCTAGTTTAAATATATTTTCCTACAAATACTTTTCATTAGAATACAGGATATTGCACCAAAAAATTGTCCTTAAACAAACAATATCTCAAAAGGTGTCTTAAATTTTTTAAAGATTTTTCTCAATTATAAGCCATTGCACAGTGGGGCAGAATCAAAATTTTTTGGAAATAAATCTGGCATTTCTAAACGACTGCTATGATCGGGATAAAATTTGACGTGGGAGTAGCCAAGGAGAATTCGAGTTTAAATTATTAAAATGGGCTTTGAAAATGCTCCAAGGGCGGCTCAAAGTTGGGTACCTTCTACATGTAAAATTTTTAAACACGTGCCATTTTTTTGTTTCCCATCCGATATCAGAGATGTTTAAATTTTTGGAAAACGCTCTGCTAGGTCTTGAAAAAAACATGCTTGTATGTGCTAATTATCACTTATAATTTCCGAGTTTTAGGCATTTCAAAATTGATATTTTAAAATTTGTCCATACCTTGGTCCGCTTTTTTTAAATATAGGGCGTTCTTTTGGAATGAATGGACTCAAATTTGTTTGTTAGTTACACAACTAAACTACCAAAAATATACAAAAGATTTCAGAGCAATATCAATTATGGATCCAAAAATAAACGATTTTCAATTTAAAAATAATAGACATTAGCTGTTTTTTGGACGAAAAGGTCACATAACTCTTTCTTTATTAAAAAACAAAAAAAAACTTTCTTTAAGAACATATCGCTCATTTGCTGCAACAACGACATAACTCAAAATCCGTGTGTTTTGAACTGAGTAATACGAAATATGAGCCGTTCTATAGTCTTTCACATAGTTTTATCAGTTTTCAAAAAAGTCAATAATTTTTTCCGTGAGAGTGTTTTTTTGTTGTAAATGTCAAAATCAAAATGCATGTTTTCTCGTATATTTGACAAGAAAAAATTTGGGTTAAATACAGATTAGATGGATATTAACATCCACTATTCAAATCAGGTTTTATTTCTAAAATCTCATGATTTGTTGAAAATTTATTTAAGAAATAGTCAAATGCCATAAAACATTCAAATCCGTTTTTCTCGAAACGACTTTTTTGAATTATGACGTTGTTGCAGCAAATGAGCGATATAAAAATGTTATGTTTTTCTGTAAGGTATCTTTACAGAGAACCTTTTGGTATAAAAAACATGTATAATTTTTCGATCATTATTCTATTAAAATTTTTTTCGTGAGTGATTTTTATATTAGACTTAATTGTGTTGAATTTTTTCTGGTTGCCAACATTTTTAAGAATTTTGTGCTCGGTAAGGTAATTTTCGGAAGTGGGTCTTACATGGGAGCTAATTATGAATCGATCCACTTAAAATTTGTAGGTGTGCTTTAGTTGCATATAAAACTTATTTGCAGACAAATTTTGTGGAAATCTTTATAAATCAATCTTATTTCGGGAGGACATTTGTATGGGAGGTATGAGAAATAATGTAACGATTTTAACCAATTCCAATAGGTTTCGTATTTTGCCCGTAGATAATAAATGTGCCAAACTTACACTAACATATAAGCATTTTCCGAATACAAAATTATAGTAAATTTAAACAATATCCATTAAGCTAGGATATTTTAAAAAACATATACCTAAATGTTGTATATTATAATTTTAATAATAGGCCATAATGTAATAAAATCATAAAATACTCCTTAAAAAATTTTATTACATATTTTGAATATGTCTTATTGATTTTTACTAATATTTCTATCAAAATGGATATACCCTTCAGATTATTCAGGGTCTTCATAAGAAGACGATCTAGCTATGTTCGTTCTTCTTTACGTCTATTGAAAAGACGATAGCGCCCAAACGAAAAAAGCTAGCTGGCTGATATTTTCAACAAATACTCTCTGTTGATAAGGTTTACATCAAATTGATGGTGGGTGTATAAGATTCGGTTCTGCCGAATATAACAATATATTCATTTAAAAGTGCAATTTTCTGATGCATTTATGACAAATGTCTACGCTCTTGATTTTAACTATCTTTTAATATAGTAAAGTGTGAAGTGTTTAGTAAACAACGCATTAAAAATCATCATAAAAATGTTTATAAAAGTCTACCAGTTTTCTCATACAAAAAATTTAATTTATTTTAATACAAAAGTGAATTCTTAATGGACATACAATTTTTTGACCAATTTTTACCTTTTGATTTTGACTATTTTTTAACATAATGTTAAATAATCATTATTTAACAGCACGATACAAATTATACTGGGCTTAAATTTTTGTTTAGAAAACAGTTCTACCCGTTTCTTCGTAAAACAAAATGTAATTTAAGTTTTTATTTATTTACAAAAAAAAATGGATTTGCATTATGATTGCATTTTTATATTAAAATATTCCTATGTATTTATATAATTTATACTTCATTTCGTTTCACAATCAAACAAGTCGGACTACAAAAATTAGAAAAATTAAAAAAGGAAACATCAAAATGGTTCCATACGATATGTGTGTGCCAAATTTCCACAAAGTCTAAAGACCACTTTAAAAAAAATCCATTTTTTATCATGGACTGAATGATATGTATTAAACTAGATCAAAAGATTGTAATATATTTTAGATATTGTGTAAAAAAGTAGCCCTTATCTTATAATAATCTTAATATTCCAATTTTTAGCACCTTTTTTGCCAACAGTATTAACTAATTTTTATGAAAACAAAATACAAAAATTATGGACATGAATTTCGAGATATCCTTTTGGAAAGAACCAAAATTTCTCATAAAAATGATTTTTGAGTAGTTCATTAAAATAAAAAACTTTCAAGGATTATATAAGACAAAGTTTGTAAAATAGTAGTATAAAAATGAATGTATTTACGGATCGCATAAGGGGTGAGGCACTTCCCATACAAAGTAAATAGTATTTTTCGAATGTCTGGAGAACTATAATTGTGGCAGTCTTCAAACTTTGTGCAAATAGCACCCTTATCATTTTGCATAGTTCGGCTGAACATTGTGGTATTGAATAAGTGGGAGTGGCAATTTCAGATATCTGTTAATTTCGGATATCTGAAATGAATATCTAGAAACAACTTCTAAACTGCGGTACATTAGCTTTACTATTAGATCAATAATGATAAAAGCTAACTAACAGTTCTAAAGTTATTAACAGTTTTACTTTAAGAATTTTGCAGACATCTATTAATAAGTATGAATTTTGAATCTATATTAGTAAAACCAAACTAATATAAATTTCGACATTCTGGAGAACTTTAAATTTCGTCTGACCATGAAAATCATGAAAACGAAATATTATCGAATTCAGAATATTAAAATAATTTTGTATCGAAATTGATTAGTTTTGTGCCGTATACTTTACCACTGAATTAAATATTAATCATACGTCTAGTATAATGCTTGTATTTTTTCTCACAAAAAAACAAGTAATAAATATTCTAACTGTTTTAAAACTATAGAACGAATTTTATTATTGAGAGATTAACTAATAAACTGGTAGTTATTCTTTATATTTAATTATTGTAATTTATGTTTAAATTTAAATGATATTCACCTAAAATAAGAATTTATAAAATTTTTAAAACTGCCAACGCTTTTGTCTCCTCTCGATAATTGACAGCACTGTTTAACATTGGCTGCGGGGATGAGTAAACTTAACAAATTTATTTTATACTCGTACAACATCTACAACAATCATAAAGTGTTTAAAAAAGAGTTGTTTTTTTTAATTTTTTTGCTCTTTTTTCAGTCCAACATATTGCCACGATGTTGCTGTGTTGTGTTGTATTAAGTTAAAGTTGTAGGGTTTCATTCATATTGGTATACGGTCAGGCAAACGGTCGATTTATTCTTTTATTTTACGTTGTGCCTTTAGCTGGTGGATTCATAAGTATACAATTGTATTATTTTAATACCAGTGCAATGAAATCACTATGTGTATTTGTGCTTTCTGGTTTCTTTAAACTTATTTTATTGCGGCATATGTGTATGTAGTATGTACATAATTTCAGATTGTGAAATAAAAGTAAAATATCTATAAACAATATGAAACAGACATTTGCAGACAGGCAGATGGATAGACAGACAGACAGACAGACAGATACGTGTATGTACTTTAATAGTTAAAGAAATTTGTATTGGAAAATATTTTGTACAAGGATGCATCGATTGTAGACAGAAGATTTATACAACTGTTAAATTTGAGTGAATGAGTGAGTAGTTTATTTTTCAATACTTTTTATTTATTTTTTTATTACTGAAAATAAGTGGTAATTTATAATATTAATTTGTGTGTTATTTTTGTTACTTTCGAGTTCTAAAAAAATACAATATTTTGTTTCCAAACATTTAATTTTGGAACCAAAAATGGTCAACTCAATAATGGCGTATACATTCAACTTTACATTGAATATCAATTAAAAATCACTTGCAAGTCGATTTAAATAACGGTACGCACCGAAAACTGAATTAGTTCTTTAACCTTTACTCCTTAACATTTCAAGATCTCCAGAATTGTGAAATTAGTTTTTGTTCGGTTTTTACATAGATTCAAAGTTCATATGCCTGCAAAATACTGAACTTTAGAACTTTTAGTCATAATTTATAATTTTTGATCTCATATTAAAACTAATAATCGTAGATTTTATAGCTTTTATCCAAAAATCGTTTGCTCATCAAAACAGCATATAGCATAGGAAATCGCCTTTGAACAAGGTAACTCGGGATTGACAAACTAAAATCCTGAATTTTCTATGTAAATACAGCAAGAAATTGTGAAAAAAGCTTTCTGCAGTACTATAATGTTCTAAGATATTGTGGATTATATTATAAGAAATATTTTTTATGCAGATTACTTCACTGAACTTCTCACAGTTTGGCAGCTATGGATCAAAAATGGTAAAAAAGGGGTATACAAAATTTAAACTTTTTGACATTTTAGCATTTTAAGGCTGTTTTTTCGGGTTAATTGGTTTTACACTTTTTTCTCTTAGTCTACAGCAATGTTGCTAAAGAAAGGAAAACAAAATTCCAAATGTTTTTCGAGATGAAACCGTGAGAATAATGCATGTTCTTAGGATAAATCAAGTTTTAGCCAAAATATACATAAAATCCGAACAGCAGCTAATCTAGCAAAACCCTTCGAGAAATTCCAGACGGTTACTTTTTCAAACTAAATAGCCTATTATTAATAAATGTTTACTTATCAAGGATATTTTTATTCAATTTACCCTACTGTCACCGATAAGCACCTTCGCCCTCTCCTGTACGCGGTCGAGTAACTCCAAGAATAGACTTCGAAGCACTGGCCCACACATGAGAGTTGTATTCCACTTTGGTTCGGATATAAGTGATGTATATAGTAAGGAGATCAGATGGAGTGAAGTATTTCCTACACCGTTTTGGAAAACAAAGGTACTTGAATACTTCTTTCGACACTCGAAAAATGTGTTTTGCCAGCGGACATCGCACTAAATACTCGTGCCTAGAACATCAAGAGCTTCTCATATCTTAATATTTACACCACCCATAAGAACAGATGAAGCAACATAATCTATTGTGAGTTTGTGTGTTAACATACAACATTCAGTCTTGCGTACATTAAAATAAGACTCTATTCGAACAACCCCACTCTGAATTTGTCACCAAGATCTTGTTCAACGTGTCATTCATGTTTTGCTTCTTTTCCTCAATCTCCGAAAGGCTTGGTCTATAACTGAATAAATACGAATGACAAATGTTGCTGTCAATTCTTAAAGAGTAGATAGGGTTGAAGGTTTGACGTAGAAGGTTGTTTGGAAAGATAAAAAATATAGTAGGAGAAAGGACGGAGCCTTACGGTACCCCTGAATTGATCTTGAACTCGTTTGATGAGATCTTTAACAACTCTCATAGTGCGATCTCTGAGAAAGCTCGCTATAAATCGAGAGAAGTTATTACCGATACCAAAATCAATAAGTTTTCATAAAAGCACATCATGCCACACTCTATCGAATGCCTTAAAAATATCTAGAGCCACCATATTACTTTCGACAATACGGGCTTGCAAGTATCCCGTAGATTGTCCTCTATGACTGCCGGTCGCGGAGTAAATTGTTTGACTCTAAATATTTAACAAGATGGTAGTTAGCCATACTCTCCATATCTTTGGAAAGTGCAGAACAAATTGCTATTGTGCGATAATTTTTAGTGTTGATAGCCTCTCCCTTTTAAGGAATTGCCGTTAAATTAGCAATCTTCCAGCACATATGAAATTTGCCTGAAATTTGCCTAATGGATGAGCTAGCGTTGAAGAACACTGCTTCAAGACCAGTCCTGGTATACCACCAGGCCCAGGAGACTTGTTTTTGTTCAGAACCGCTAAAACTCTTTTAACTGCGCGAATGCGAAATAATATATTCGGCATAGTAACTGATACTCTTTCGAGCTTGGGTAGTGGTTGATTGGTTTCCAGTAAGTTCGAATTATTTGCAAATAATTAAGGCCAAAAGTTAGCTTTATTACCCGGGTCAGTGAATGATTGGCCATCCCTTAAAAAGTAGAAACTGATGAACTAGCATTTTCCTTAATTCTTTTAACGAATGTCCAAATGCGTTTACTACCCGGTGAGTAATAAAAACTTTGGCTCGGAAACGCGACTCGTTTAGAGATTTTTCACGCCTCAGCACTTTGGCACACGAAGATCTCGCCCTTTAGCGCAGCGAATCAGTTTCGGCATTTATGTTATCACGCCAAATTCTGAATTTTTCCTCTCTAGATCTGATTGCAATTTTAAACTTCTGATTATGTTTATGTTTTCGACCATTTTCACCATGGCATTGAAGAAACACTGGAAACTGTGTTTGCCGAAAAAACTAGTTGAGCTCAGCCCAACGAGCCTTTTCGTAAATAAAAGTTGAACGTTTCGTAGATGATCGTGAAACATTACGAAAATGGTACAATGATCTGAATTACCAAGAGGTGCAAAAACATCTACTTTATACTTGTCAGGGTGTGAAGTTAGAAAATGGTCGAGGGTGTTATTATGATGCCCATAAATGCATAAAATATGCATTGGTTCCTTCACTAATTGAGCATGGTGATTGTGCGCCGCGAATAATTCAACATATTGGCCTTCTGTAGTTGTACGACTTGAATGGTGAAGCCAAGAGGCATTGTGAACATTAAAATTACCAGCAGCAACAATTTCACTGTTAGGACAATTCTCGAGAATCTTTGATATGGAATCGAAAAGGGCATCGAATCTAGATATAGTAATATCCCTTTCCAGCTGGAATGTAAAAAATGTGTTTTTTTGGGTATCGGATGATCATTAAAATAAACCATATTAAATTCTTAGAAGCCGCAGCAGTCTGCTTTCTTTAGGTTGATGTAAGTTCGTCTTTCAGAGACGATGAGATAAATAGGTCGATCCTACCATATGATTATGGGTAATTCATTTAACCCTACAGAAACTTTTGTTCGCCTTTTAGGGTTGTTGATTAAATATGGTGTCACTATGGTGATGTCAGGTGATATAAGGGGTATAATGATAACATCAATGCCCATAACTCGGAAATTATAAAAATCTTTGAAATCGGATGTGAAACAAAAAATGGCATGTGTTAACAATTTTACATGTCAAAGATACTTTGAGCCTCCATAGCGCCGCGCCTGGAGCATTTGTAGTATCCATTTTAATAACTTAATTAATTTTATCCCGATCGGACTTTCCGTTTAGAAATTTATTTCCAAAACATTTTGATTCTGCCCCACTGTATGCTGGTAGTAATAATTTTTATGAATTAAATCCGAACAGAACCTGAGACATCTCCAGTACAAACAACAGTCACACGAAGCATAGAAGCAGAATCATACTTCGAGCTTGATATGAATTTCAAACCGGACCAGTTAGAATCCGGTGGTAAAAATTATAGATATGTGATTGCAAATCCCTGGAGAAGAAACTCGGATTATTCCGATGAGTAGAATCTGCGGTAGTGGAAAAGGTTAAATATTGTAAAATCTTTAGCTTAAACTAACTCCATGAACAAAATTTCCAATCTATAAATTCATTTTCAATGTTTCATAACAAAATATCATACATTTTTTATCTGAAAAACCTTTTCTCGAACGTATGGACATTACGACAGAAATAAACTTAAGACTACAAGTAAACTATCACTTGTATCAATGTCATTTTAGTCATGATATCGATTGACAGTTTTATTAGTTTAATATTCCAACACAATTACGCATCATTGTATAGAACACTAGTAGACACATCTATACATATACAGTTTCCCTGTGTGTAGGTCTTTCGTTATTATAGCAAGCAAAAAAAAAAAGGTTTAATGTGGTTGCTGTCATTCGAATGATTTGTAATAATCTCGGTATTTATTTTATGTTTCTTTCTGCTTCTCCTTTTTTTGTTATTCGTATAAGTAGAAGAAAATAACTGAATCAAATTTAAAATGTTTTCATAACGTATTTTATTACATAAAACATGAACATGTTCCTATAATTCAATACACATATATATGTGTAATCTTTAAATGTGTGTATTATTGTATAAACAAATGTGGGTACATAAGTTGTCTGACATGAATAAAATCTTCTTAGAAATAAAAAAAGCTTTAACCGGAAATTTGGACGTTTTAAATGAAAAGTTTATTGGACGACCATAAAAAAAGATTAATTTCCGGTTAACTTTAAATAATGTTTTTATTTAAATCTTAAGAATATTTACATGTGTAATGTATTTAATTTTAAAAAAAATAAATAAACAAAATATATAACTATAAATAAGCTAATAACGTAGTATTCAATCAGCATAATGTACAGTATAAATTAAAAATGAATCGATGCTTACTTAAGTGGTTAAGAAAATAACACCAGTTGCTCTAAAGTTCTCTATATAAGCTATCTAATACACTTCAGTCTATCATTACTCAATATCATCTACATAACTAACCACCTTCAATTTTATGCCAGAATTCCTTCAGCTAAACATTTGAAAATAATGGATTTTACTATAAGATCAAAACTTACATTAAATAGAAAAACTAAACAAATAGAAAATAAAAATACATATAAAATTTGCACCTTTTTTACAACATTTTTATGCTCTATGAAGCATAACAACTTTATAAAAAGTGCAAGGTTGTAGTTACTCATACGTATTGTTGTTCAGTAAATGAGAAAAAAAAAAGTAACAAAACCAACACATACTTATACATACAAAACTACTCGCAAATGTATACGTTTTCCTACATATGTATGTTAGTATGAGTTATTTATACATATCTGTGCTAACAGTTTTGTATTACAGTACTAATTGAAACAATTTAAAACTGAAAAGTACCAAATACATAAAAAAAGCTTTTAAATTGAAAAAAACTACTTTATATTTCCGTTTAAATAATTAATTTTTAGTGCAATCAAATTTTCATTCAGAATCTATTAAAGTGAACCTCAAAATCGACTATAACTTTGTTAATACACAGAAAAAAGTTTGAACATAAATAGTGTGATTTGATTTCATTGATTTCAATTCATAACATTTATAAATAATTTTTTAAAAATTATTTTTTTTTTTATATATTTTTTGTTTCCAAATAAAATCTAGGAGCATAGAATAATATATCCATTGAAGCGTTACTGAGAGGGAAAAAACCTAAATCTGTTGTCAAAAACCTAAGTCGTGAGAATGTATTAGTACATAGTTTTGAGGTTGTATTGGTGCCTTTTTAGTTTTCACCAGACACACAGAGTTCTATAAAAATGTTTAAATTTTAATTTATTTAAATTTTCTTCTATTTTCAATACCAAAAATTTAATTTTTAATTAATTTTTGACACTTAATTTTATGTGTGGTAGAATTGAATTTATAATTCTACCACATATAAAATTAAGTGTCAAAAATTAATAAAAAATAATTTTTTTCATTTAAGCAAAATTAACGTGTTTTGGAAATAAAAGAGTCCTGCTAAGTATAAAAATAATTTGCCAAAAATTGTGTTGACGTGTAATAAAGCGGTTCGGTCTATATTTAGTCGAAAAACCAAATAAAATTTTAAGTATTTTGATGTGTTTAATTCTCTCACAAGTATGTTGAATTCACATATCACAAGTACGTGTGAAGAGAGCAATTATTGATACTCTCAGCTTACTCTTACTTGCGCCTCTAGTTATACCCTATGTCTAGGAGGCTTGAAAAAAAATATTTTAATTTTCATTTATATTTTTATGTTGTTTAAAAATGTTTGAAATTTTCCTTCGAAAATTTTTATTTTTTTATGATTTTCAGCTACATAATGATAAAATATGAGCGAAATTGACTGCATTTTCTCAAGCAGATGAAATGCTTTAATGTTAATGCATGTTTAATTATGTTCAATGATATGTTTTACGTTTCAGATTTTGTTGATTCATCTTGAATGATGATTGGTCAATATAGGTTTATTATACAAAAATACTTTATATCATTACATAATGCAATTTTAATGCAATATATCATAAAATATCAACATATTTATTCCAACTATGTTTTTTTTTTTTTTTTTTTGTGTATGCGTTAAAATAGAAATAATAATGTTCTTCAGTAATCACTCATATCATTGATCATGGTGCGGTAATGATCTTAATATCGCTAGGTCTTGAAAAAACATGCTTGCGTGTGCTATTTATCTCATATAATTTCCGAGTTATAGGCATTTAAAAATGTAAATTCAAAAGCTATAAGAGACTAGCTGAACCCTGTCTGCGTTGCTGACCCTTAGAAAACATCTGTTTTATATTGCATCTCGATCTTGATTTGTATATACAATTCGGACAAAGTTGGTGATGCAACTTTCAATGTTAATACATGTGGTGGCAGCCCAGCTGGTTCCAATGAATTCAAAATTTAGTAGGATAATCAACGGCTTGTTCTTCGTTCACTATTGTGTCAAACGATTTGTATTTTATTGTTTCCCCAGGCAGTTTCAATTGAATTAGCTTACTGAGATTGTTAACATCATAATTTGTTAATTTGAGCAAATCCGTTTTTGTGAGAATGAAATCTAATTTAAGGTGGGATCAATTGGAATTTTTCCATTTCCGATTTCCAACAATTGTTTTGAGAAGGTTTCGGCAGAAGGGTATTGCAGCAAATATATGTTCATAGCGTTCGGCTTCTGTAGGTTCATTTCCAGTAAAATAAATTTAAAGGAACTACGCATCATCATTGGGAAGCGGGAGCAATGATTCAATTCTGTGGTACATTTTTCCTTGAACTTAAAAAGTGGGGATGAAACCGACGTCATTTGAATTTCAATAGTGGTATAGTATACAAATTTGATTTTGCCACGCCATTCCGTCCACAGACCGAAAATGAAAAATCTTACTTTACAGTATTACTCGCTAGGCTATTCTGAAGATTCCGTGAAAATTTTATCAAAATCGGTCAAGCCGTTTTTGATTCCATACGGAACATACATACACATATCTGTTTTTATATATATAATATGGCATTAGCGGTATAATGTAAAAATTTGATTTTTACACACCCCTCCGCCCACAGACCGAATATCAAGAATCTGACTTCACATGTTTCCCGCTGGGCTATTTTGCAGATTCCCTAAAAATGTCATCAAAATTGGTCTAATTGTACTTGAGTTCATTTGGAACATACATACATACAAACATCCATTTTTATATAAGGACTGAGGTAAAATTCTTAACACACTTTTTTCACTAAAACTTTTAACACAAGTATTACTTGATTTGTTTTTTGAACATGTTACCTTTGTAAAGCATGCCAGTTATTATGTTTAATGTCAATTATGTTCATTTGTTGTTAATCTGATTATTAAATATTTTCAACAGAACCCAACTTGCTCCTACAAAAAGTTGGTCAACCAATCAAAGGTCTGGTATCAAACTTTGTCCAATGTTATTAAACAGTACCGGGAGAACTTATCCGTTCATATAACACCTGGTTCAGGTAGAAGGAAAGGTCCACATGATGTCTCTGAAGCCAAAAAATAGAAAGCATTTTCAAAACAGCTCCCAACACATCCGGTAGGAAAGCAGCCCGGTTAGGTCAGTACTCGGACTATTTGGTATGAGAGGTTAAAGCCAATGAAGGTTTAAAAGCATACAAGGCTCAAAAAGTTCCTGACAGGAACTCTGTTAAAAATTTAGAGGCCTAAGACAGAGCACGGAAATTGAAGTCAAATTTTATACAAAAAATATTCTTACTGCATAATGGATGACGAAACGTATGTTCTGGCACATTTTTCGAAACTTCCTGGTCAAAAATTGTATGTTGTTGCTGCTCCAGGGAATGATGAAGAAAAGTTTAGAACCCAAAAGCACACAAAATTTCCCAAACTTCCTGGAGCTGATTCCAGTGGATAGATATTGGGCTCTTGTTAAAAGAGAATTGAAGAGCACAAAAAAGGTGTCCAAAACTGTGGTAGATTTTAAACGGAAATGGACAACCTGTTCGAACAAAGTGACATAAAGCACAATAAAAACCATAATGGAAGGGTTTTCGAAAAAGGTTCAAAATTTCATCACTAGTGATTAGAACTATAAAAATATATTTTTTTTGTAAATTGGAAAAAAAAGTTTAAAAACTGTAAGTTTAGTGGTTTCATTATACCCTACACCACCATAGTGGGGAGGGTATAATGGATTTGTGCAGATGTTTGTAACGCCCAAAAATATTAGTCTAACACCCACCTTAAAGTATACCGATCGACTCAGAATCACTTTCTGAGTCGATTAAACGATGTCCGTCCGTCCGTCCGTCTGGCTGGCTGGTTGGCTGGCTGTCCATGTAAAGCTTGTGCGCAGAGTACAGGTCGCAATTTTAAAGATATTTCGATAAAATTTGGTACATATCATTTTTTCTGCCCAAGGACGATCTCTATTGAAACTGGCTGAAATCGGTCCATTATTTAACCTGTCCAAATAAGTTTTATATATAGGGAATTCATGTCACCAAATTTTATTATGATCGGTCCATAATTAGTCATAGCTCCCATATAAGGCCTGCTTCCGATAATCACTTTAACGAGCATAAATCTCCTACAAATGTTGGTATACACATAAAATTCAACATAAATAACTTTCATATAAATATTAATCACGTGACCAAACTTCGTGGTGATCGGTATATAATTTGTCATAGCTCCCATATAAGGCCCACTTCCGAAAATCGCTCACGAACATAAATTATTGAAATTTTGAAAGAAAAATGTTTTTGCTCATATACTTAGTGTAGGGTATTATCTGGTCGGGCTTGACCGACCATACTTTCTTGCTTGTTTTTATTAACATATATGTATGTATGTTAAAATTTTTTCGATCTCAGTCCTTATATAAATAAATAGCATACGTAAGCATGTTTTTTTAAGACCAAGCCAAGCGCTTTCAAAAAATTTAAAAATCTTTGCAATCGGATTGGAAACAAAAAAATGGCAAGTGTTTAAAAATTTTACATGTCGAAGGTACCCTACTTTGATCCGTCATAGCGCCACCCCTGGAGCATTTCCAGGACCCATTTGAATAACTTTAACTCGAATACTTCTAAGCTACGTCCACGTAATTTATCACGAAAATTCTACCCAGATCGCACCACCCGTTTAGAAATGCCAGATTTATTTCCAAAAAATGTTGATTCTGACCCACTGTGGCTTGTTGGTTTGTTTGAAGTCTATATTCGGCTAAACGAATTGGCTGATTTTTTTTAAATTTGGTACTTTCCATTCAAAATAAATAGCGAATATCTTGCGAACTGTAGTTGTGAGAGCTTTTTAAACTTTGCACGAATTATTTGGTTATATCAAATAGTCCGTAATTAGACTACAAACGGACGGTATTGGATTAGTGGGCGTGGCCCCACCCACATAGAGTAGTAAATAGTTATTTTCGAATATCTGAAGCACTGTAATTGTAAAATCCCAGTGTCTGATGCAATCCTTAAAATAAAGGGGATCGGAACAGTTGGGTTGCCGCTTCCCATACTAAGAAAATAATTATTATCGAATATCTGAATAACTATAATATTTGATTTATTTCTATTTGACCGATATTGCACATTTCCAATACAAAACAAATCTTAACAACAGAGAGTATTTGTGGAAAATTTCAGCCAGCTATTTCCTTTAGTTTAAGTCCTATCGTGTTTTCAACAGACAGACAAACAGAATAACCCAGAATATATAAACTAATGTGGGTCTGCGACAATTATTTTGATGTGTTATAAACGTAATGACAAAATCAATTTTTGATGGTGGCTATAAAAAAGAAAAGTACAATTTGTTCATTTCTTTGGTACAATTTAAAATGTATACTTCCCCCATCCTGTCACATCATATATGCCCTGAAAAAACGATAACGAAAGTTGCACTTTATACACATGGACTTCATTGTATATGAATGTCAGAGAAAATACCGTGTAATAGAATGATTTTACAAAAATGTTATGACGAGAAGAACGATGATTACAAACGATGATGAAGAAAAAAGCAACATAATTGCAACTTTTACTATTCACAACTGCTTTAATCTTTCTTCTATACTTTAATATAAAAAATATACTATTATTATATGTTTAAGTATATAAATATAGTTGCAAATAGTTTAGAAGAAAATTTATTTAGTTGCATAAATCAAATGCCAGAAAAATACATTGCAAATATGTATATATGTATATGTATTAGAGCAAATAAATACATGTTTGTGTGCTTTAATAATTACAATGCACATTATGTGAGAGAAAAAAACTCAAGTAAAAAATAATATAAACATTCATAAATTTAACATGCAACAACTATGTGCATGATTTTGTTGGTTTATGGCTTTTTTATTGTTCCTTAGACATCAACAACTGCATTTGATGGTAAATAATTTATTAAAAATTTTTTGCCATTTTTTTGATGAAAATTTAAACAAAATTACTTATATTAAAACAAAAAGAGTAATGATGAAGTTAAATACATATTTTGCATATTTTGCTTTTAAAAACGTTTGTTTGTGAAATGTTGATCTATGGATTGATAAAAAATTAAACGGAATACTTAAAAGTTGTGGTCGACTATGCATCCTAGTATACTGTAAAGAAGCAGTAATGGAAGGAAGACTTTTATTATTTTAATTTTGAAAGATTTAAACTTTTAAGCGGCTCATCTTAAACATAATTTACCATAGCTCCCATATATGGAATTACTTAAAAATTTCGGTATTTACATAAAATTCAAGAGTAAAAAGATCTATAAAGAAATAAAAAACGAGACCTCATTTAATACAAGGCTCAGTTCCAAGAATCACTTTAATGATCATTAAATCATAAAAATGTTGGAATCCAAATAAAATTTAACATAAATAAGTTTTATATAGAAATAAATCAAGTGATCTAATTTCATGGCAAACTTTCCATAATTGGTCATAGCTCCCATATAAGGCCCACTATCGAAAATGACATAGATATCCAAAAAATTACATGAATCTCAACACAAATAAGATTTATATCTACGGAAATCCTGCGTCTTTAGTATGTTCACATTTGCAGAGTTAATCATGCCAAATGTGATTAAGCTTTAATCATATCAAAATCGAGATGATTACCCATATATTTAAATGATTTGTTAATCAGTTCAAATTCACATGATTAAAATTTAATCATTTCATTAATCGCATAGAATAACTGAACATACCTCAAACTAGAGTTTCCAAAAAACCGAAGAATTTCAAAACCGTTTTAAAAAATTGAAAACCGATCGGCTTTGGTTCGGTTTTGTGATAATTTATGAACTATTAAATCATTTGATAATATAGGAAATGCTATAAAAATTTAAGGTTCAAACTTGGTGAGTGCTCAAGAGGATAAAGAAAAATTTGTACTTTTTCTTTTAATGGTACCTTCTTAATACATTAAATAGTCAGCTTATATACATTAAAATTGGCTAATATGCTTATCAGTAAAGAAATAATCAAGAATAGGGTGATCAATTGTATTATGATACCAATTTTCTATAATATTGAACCTAGAATCAGGAAATTACTTTGAAATTTCAAACTTGACAGTGGAAAGTTTGGAAAATTGTTACTTTTTCTTCTAATGGTACTTTTTAAATATTATATTAAATGATAATGCTTCTGACTAAAGAAAAAATCAAGGATAGAGGGTATAATGATATTGAGGTAACATAAACTATTATTGAAATTTCTATAATAATGAACCTATAAGTAGGAAATTAAACACACATGATCCTGACTGAGTTAGAATATAAAAAATGGATTTGTAGGTTTTTTAATAGTACTTTATGAATATTTTATAACGATGGACCTAGAAACACGAATTCAAAAGGGATAATTAATCTTATTATTTCTTTATTGTAAAGGTATTTTTGAATATTTTATAATAATAAACCTTAAAATTTAAAATTAGGCACAAATGATTCTGAATGAGTTAGAATTCACAAAAGATGATTATAGTGGTACCATTCTTTTGTATTTTCTATAATAATGGACACAGAAATATGAAATTAGACATTCATGATGCTGAGTATAAATACAAAATGTGGGTCTTTATGGTACTGAATCCACATTACAATGAATCAATAAACATGAAACTAGAGACATATTTTACTGAATTAGTATTAATTCACAAAGGGAGACTTAAAAGTACTACAGTGCACTCGCGGTAACGTGAACACCGTCTAACGTGAACACCGCCTAACGTGAACTAGCTTTTGTTTACATTGACTACTCTGTAACGTGAACAAACTCAGAAAGCTCTATAACGTGAGCAATTTGTTTCACTGCATTTGTTTTCTGAGCATGTAGACAACAATGAATTACATACATTAAATTCGATTTTTAAAGTTTAGGAAATCCCGTTATAATAAAAATGTGTTTGTATCCTCTAAATTAATATTTGTTGTATGGCAACGAATGAATTTTTGACAAAAACAACAACAAGTTTTCATAAACAAACCTTAATTAGTTTAAAATAATCTGCTGATAACTTTACTAAAGTATTTATTTCCATTTTTATTTCTTTAAAGAAATATAAATTTATTGTTTTTACTGTCAACTTAATCATTTTACTGTCAATCATCTCAAATGTAATGTCAACGGCTTTGATTAACTTAATCAACATTTTGCTTAAACACGTTTAAATACTCAAGTCTGAACATAGCATTAACTTCATGACGAGTGGTCAACGATAAGTCATAACTCCCATATAAGGCCTTCTTCCGAAAATCACTCACGAAAATAAAAATTTTTTAAACTCTCATATGATTT
Source organism: Calliphora vomitoria (assembly GCA_942486065.2). Classification (NCBI taxonomy): domain Eukaryota; kingdom Metazoa; phylum Arthropoda; class Insecta; order Diptera; family Calliphoridae; genus Calliphora; species Calliphora vomitoria. The sequence goes on along the minus strand of OW818030.2, from coordinate 105,303,547 downwards.
TGCTCATATACTCATTATAAGTTATTATATATTAGGAGTTGACCGACTATACTATCTTACTTGTATTATTTTCCTTAAAAATTATAACAGAGATAAAATCTTTAAGATTTTATCTAGAGATTTCGAATTTATCCTATTTGTTTTAAAATCCTAAAGCAGGGAATCCCCAAACGATATACAGTTTTACCCTAGCATACTTTGAATATGCTGTATAACCATTTTTCAGTATCAGACAAAACGTGGTCCTTATTTATATGTTTTAGTTTTTCAGTCATCTATCCACCTGTTTCATTCCGAAATTTTACAAAACAAACATATAAAATATTGGGTGTATGACTTAAACAAATGGCGTTACTTTTGACAAGGTTTTCGTTTTTAAAAACGTATATGTCATTTTGAACGGTATATATTTATCATTTATTCAACATTTATTCTCACATAGTCATTCGAAAATGCTTTGAAAAAGTTGAATTTTATACCAACGAAGTTTTGCTTTGCTTTTTTAATTTAACAAAAATACCGCTGAAGCACACCGATTGCTAACCATAGCTTGTGGTGATTGTGTGCCATCGGTTTCAAAGTGCGTGAGATGGTTTATGCGGTTGAGAAGTTGTGATTTCAATATCGCCAAGGCCAGCCAAAAAAAATGAAAACCAAGAATTGGAGGCATTACTTCATAAAGATTGGTGAAAGCTCTTGTTGACTAGCTTGTAGAATCTTTGGAAGCTACTCAATCAGCAATTTCAAGACGCTATAAAAGAAAATAATTTTTGCACCGAATCATTACTTGCGATGAAAAATTGATCTGTTAGGGTTATCGTAAGAGATCGTATGTGAAGCCCAGCTAACCAGCTGAATCTACACCAAACACAAATATCCATGGCGTTAACCTAATGCTCTCTATTTGGTGGAAGGGTCCTATATATTATGAGCAGCAGAAATCTCGTCAGGCCATAACAGATACAGTCACAAGTAACTTCAAGATAAAAATTAAAAACAAGTTTTAAGCAGACACCGAAAATAACGGGTTCACTTTCATTTCAATGCTAAATTGTCATTCACAACCATTTAAAATAAATTTTTTGTGTTATATCACTGAGAGAGTGATTTATTAGAGAACATTTTAGGTTAGGGGTTAAAAGAAACCGAAAAGAAACAAACACAAATAATCTAGATGAGTGATTTATAATTAATTTTTTTCGTAAAGGTCAGCTTGCGACTTTTATTTTTGAACATGAAAAATAAATCGCACAAATTCATTTGATGTAAATCAATTAAATTGAATTACGTCATATTCATCACATTTGTTTCTATAATTTGTTAAAAATTACTGAAAATATGTTATTGTATGCAAATAAAGAAGTAACAGCTATTAAGATCAAGAACAATTGAATGGTTTATCTCACATGAAACCACATCAACCGGAATCATGTAAATAAAAATCATTTAATAACTGTTATTTTGAGTGATTTATTTTTATCACAAAATATAAATCATAATTTGGGTTTTTTTGGTATATGGACGAGTTATTTTCGATCTCTGGTTTTAAGTATAAAAAATAGTTTGGTGAAAAAAAAGTTGGTGAGGAGACATTTTGGAGAAACAAATTTTAGGTAAAAAAAAAATCGGTTTAATAAATATTTTAAATATTTTTTAATCTGTTGTATCGAATTGCTGAGTTATGTATGTCGTTGGAAAGGTCTTTGTAATGACTTTCATTTGATATTATCCATATTGTTCATGTATATGACTCGATTACAAGAGTTGTAGGTCAAAAACTCGATGTAGTCGTGGTCTTTAGCTTATATCTCAGCTATTTGTAGAACGATTGTACGATTGAACTATTTAAACAGCAAACGAACCAGGACTATACCCGATATAAGTTGTTTAAGAAAGTGAATTTCAACAAACGGAAATGACTATATCAACTCCGCTACCTTAAACGATCTAGAGTATATATACAAATGAAAAATGTGGAAATTACAAATGGAATGACTAACTTATATACCATTACCAAGCATAGAGAAGGGTATAAAAATCATTGTGCCCAATTACACTCTATTACACAAATATGTTGTTTCAAAATTAAATCAACAGCAAAAAAGAAAAAAAAACACTCAAAAATAATGGCAAATACTTATTTAACAACAATTTGCATGGTAATTAATTAAAAATTTTCTTCGTTTTATTTTTGGGAAAACAAAGCAAATAAGAAAACTTTAACATACCAAAAACAAAAACTCTGCATACAAAAAAACACACACCAAATCAGAAAAACAAACAAAGTCTGAAAGTATTTGCTGGACTTCAAAAATCTCAACAATGGCAATAAGAAAAAATTAATGGAGAAAAAAACAAAACGAAACAACACAAACTAAACAAATAAATTACTTTATAGTTTGCAGTGTAAATATCCAAGTATACTTGTGTATGAAAAGAAAGATTTTTAACTTAAATATTCGCATCTCGTTTTGCTTTATTGCTGCTCTATTTGCATTCTCATGCTCTTTATTATTGTAGCTATTTTTACATGGAAAATGAAACCAAAATGTATACAAAGATTGGCGTAACAAATTCAATTTCCAAAAATAGCAAGTTTTGCTTACACATAAACAACAATAAACAGCAAGAGTTTTTTATGTTGGCTGTTACTTCCGTTTCCGTTACAAGAAACGTGAAAATATTTCGTTTTGCTTTATTAAATGGCCATTAACATCTCTTAAACTAACAACATGTTCTTTTGTTTCTTAGCTATTGTTCTTTCTGTTGTATATTTTTAAAGATATACTGCGTCATGTTTAATATGTATTTTTTTTAGCAAAGATAAGCTTTGCATTTGAATCTATATTTTTCACTTTACTTCAAAAAATAAAGAAAAAAACTCTTCTAGTCTTTAAAGTTTAACCGTAAATATGAAAAAAAAAGAAGAAAAAAAAGCTTGAAACTAACAAGAATTTGATGTCATTTCATGTCATGGCGTAACGAACTTTCCATTTTTCCATGTGACATCATGTTTACACCTTCTTTGAAATGAAATTCTCCTACACATTCCTCAGCTCTCGTGTAGTTTAATATCAGCCGCTAAATTGAGCATAAAGGTCGGATTTTTCTTTTTACTTCAACTACGAGTATATAGCTTTTTTTTTTTTTTGCTTAACTCGACAATTTTCGAACGAAATATCTTTTTTTTCTTCATTCTAAATACGTAGCTAGTATATGAATGTGTTCTGCCTTTTTAAGTTATTCAAACTATCATCCATCTAAAATAAGTTTTCTTTTTATATGTTCATGTGTATGTTTTTTATTTCAAAAATATTTTCATAGTCAAAAGTTACGACACATTACATTTACGCTTACACTTTGGCATCACATCACACAAACACATTTAGACATAAATATGTAAACGTAAAACTCAAACTACATACATTCTTTGTTTTATATTCAATTATTCAACATCAAGTGTAAACAAAAGTTTTTAAAAGCAAAATGTCGTTATATTTTTATTCCTAAATTCCTATACTAACATATAATATTAATTGACAAATAAATTTGTAGATCTAAATAAAAAATCATAGATTGCATTAAAGTGAAGGTAAAAATAAGTTATGTAAGTTAGTTTTAAACATTTGTTTAAATAAATTTGTATAGAAGAATTTGGAAACATTAAAAATTACTTACGGAAAATGACAACTTTCAATTGGGGTCACATTACAGAGATCATAACCTTAAGAAACTTGTATGGCTTCAATACCATTTTTGCATAGTAGTAAATAATACGTTGCATAAACACTAAAGGATGTTCCAATAGGGACTTTCGAACGTTGACAGTATTTTATCTAGCAAGCAAAGTAAAATAGCAGTTTTTGGGCCAAACAAATACAACAATTCAACACTTTTTCGAATTTTCAAATTCAGAATCGATTAGTTTTGGACTCGTAAATGATGTTGTTCTTATAAAATACACCCTTCAACATGAGGTTTCTCATTCCGTTTGTAATTTCTACACTTTTCATTTGCGGCGCCATAATGGTTACAGCTGAGGTATTTTCGATTCGTTGCATCATAATTTTTGACATTTTTTTTATCAAATAACGAAATTCCTAGAACGGGGAAAATGTGTTCCAGAAACGGAGATTTTTTAGAAAAGTGACTAATGTGACGTTATTTACCGTGTGATAGTAAAATAACTGTGTAAGTATTTAGAAAACTTTAATATGGAGTTATTCGAGGATCAGTTCTTTGTGTTTTTAGAATTTTTTACTCAAACCGAATTTTTGTTTACATTGGCCAAGTTTGGATAGGTCTTGGGGGTGTAATGTCCGGTTAAGTGAGCCAAATTTTACTTTACTCGCTTTTGCATTAAGTTCATTTTTCGAATCATACAAAAATGGTATATAGTCTCGAAGAAAATTTGTTTCTACAGAAGAAAAACTATATTGGATTTTTTGGGAGAAAACTAAAAAAATACGGTCCTTTTTACATGTTCCAAATTTGGATGCGTGTAACTATTTATAGGGACGAGATAATTTAGAATTTTATCGCCAATATAAGTGAGATTTTTTCGACCCTCCGTAGGCCCGCCATATCTAAAAAACCATAAAAAGATCGAGCAAAATTAAAAAAAAAAAAATAAATCAATAAACCTAAATCTTCAACTAATAGATACCTACACATGTAAGGATATTTTTTTGTAGATCTTCTTAAGGACTATTTATATTTTAAATTCCAGCTCATGCGGATCAAAAAAGGGTTATTGGCGATTTTTGTTTTTGAAAAATTTGAGACCCGGGGTGACCAACTTTGAGGGGCCACACACTGGTCGCCACTAGCACTAGGAAGCTAAACAAATGTAAATCAACTTGGAAACACCTCAGCTCCAACCATGTGAAAGTTTGCTTCGAAAATATCGGATTTTGCACCAACGAATCGACATAAGCAGAAAGTTTTGCTCTAATTCTTTAATTTGCCGCTGAAGCACACCGATTGATCACCAAAGCTTATGAAGAATGTGTTTCATCGGCTTCAATGTGCGAAAGATGGTTTGTGCGGTTCAGAAGTGGTGATTTTGAGACGGAAGACAAAGATCGCCCAGACATTACTCCGTGAAGATTGTTTCAAAACTCAACAAAAGCTTGCAACATCATTGGGAGCTATTCAAGCAGCAATTTCAAAACATTTGGTAGCAGCAGGATGCACTCAAAAGCAGGGAAATAGGGTACCATACGAACTGAAGCCGAGGGACCTTAAAAAACGATTTTGCATATCCGAAATGATGTTCGAACGCTACAAAAGAAAATCATTTTTGCACCGCACCAAAATGGGTCAATTACGATAAACCAAAGCGTAAGAGATCGTTTGTAAAGATCGGCCAACCAATCAAATTGACACCAAAACCAAATATCTATGACGTATTTGGTGGCAGTAAAAAGGTCATATCTATTATGATCTGCTGAAATCTGACCAGTTTATCACAGGGAACCTGTACCGAATGCAACTGATTCGTTTGAAGAGAGCATTGGCCGAAAAATGCCCAGAATATGCAGCCAGACATGAAACTGTAATATTTCATCATGACAGCGCTCGGCCACATGTTGCAATTCCTGTTAAAACGAACGCTCTCTCTGGGATACGCTTCACTTTGAAACAGAGTATCCTATATTGGCTTGATTAGTTCATGGCCTCTAGAGATGAGCATTTCTTTGGCTCAGAATCCAAATATCATTTTTCGATATGACAGCTTACTCGATCAAGAATGCGTTAATTTGACACCTGATTTGTAAATCTTGTGATGGAAATATTTCGCAGACAAAGTTTGAAAATGGATGATGAGTCCAATTTTATAGTAAAAGTTAAGAAGTGGATAGAATGTTATAAACTTGAGTCTTCTTAATGTCAGAAAAAACTTATATACTCTATTCCAGCTTATACAACTTGGACCAACAAATTATTATTTTTTTAATCACATAGTTTTTAAAAATATGTCAAAATTTAAAAAAAATAATAATTTAACGATAAACACAGAAACATATTACGGAATGTCTACCAAAACGGATTTTATCCTCCTTAAAACAGCACAGAGTGCCTTCATATTTCTGGCCCAATTTATCATCATGCCACTACTTATATAAAAAAAACCCTTGAGTGGTATTCAAACAATAATGACAATTATGTACCACGTGAGGAAAGGGCTCTTATAAAAAAAGAATTAACCCTCTAATGCTTAAGCGTGCCTCAAGGCAATCATCGCAAAAATGCGTTTCAAAAACTCTTGTAACAGTTTCTAAAAAACGTACTTAAATATTTCAAGAAGCTTTGAAACCTCTTAAAAGCTCTCTTCTTTTTTATTTACTGCACTTTTTACAAACTAAGTGCATTAACAACCAAAAATATATGGGACGTCCCATGTAGTGTTATCAAACGTTGATTAAAATGTTTTAGAGTTTCCCGATCGCAATCATTTTTTTTTTTTCTCAAAAAGTATATTTATATTTTATATAATGGAGTCAAGATTTATGTAAAAAAAGATAAGCTACTCTTTAGAGGCGAGATTTATTGATGATTGCCTCCAGGCACTCTTGGGCATTGCAGGATAGTTTTGCTGCCTCAGTTGTTCCCTCATATAGCAAAATGTTGTTTTGTTTGCTTTGATTTGCAATTTTTTACATAAAATTTTTAGAAATGGGTGGTCGAGTGCACATACGTTTCATATTATCTGATTTGAGTGATGAATAATTAGCAAAGTTGTTTTCAATAAAAATTTGCAAACTATACTAACTAAAACCCAACTAAGATCGAAAAATTCTTAACACACGTTTTTCATTTAAACTTTTAACCCAAGAATTATTAGATTTTTTTTGATCAGTTACCATTTTAAAGCATGTCAGTAATTATGTTCAATGTCAATTATGTTCATTTGTTGTTAATCTGATTCAAATGAGTGACCAGAAAAAAGTGCGTACTAAAATTATTAAATATTTTCAACAAAACCCAACTTGGTCCTACAAAAAGTGTTTCCAATGTTATTCAGCAGTACCTGGAGAACTTGTCCGTTGATAGAAAACTTGGTTGATGTAGAAGGAATGGTTCACATGACGTTTATTAAGCACCCTTGGCCTGATTTTGCACCCTGTCACTATGGTAAGAAAGGTCTTGAGTGGTAAAAGAACAAATATGTGGCAAATTCTCCAAACTGCCTGGAGCTAAGGCCAGTGGAGAGATATTGGGCTCTTGTTAAAAGAGAATTGAAGCTGTCCAAAAGTGTGGTAGATTTTAAACGGAGATGGACAACCTGTTCGAACAAAGAGACAGAAATCACTACAAAACCATAATGGAAGGGTTTCCGAAGAAGGTTCAAAATTTCATCACTAGTGATTAAAACTATAAAAATATATTTTTTTTTTTTGTAAATTGTAATAATAATTTTAATCAAATAAAAAAAATCAAAACTGTAAGTTTAGTGGTTTCATTTTTATTAACATATGGGAAATTCCATGTCATTGTACGTGACATTTCTACGCCTATAGAGTGGAATATATTTTCCACTCTATAGGCGTATCTGAAGAATTAATAGTATCTGAAAAATAATTTGGTCTGTATGTTTCATTCACAGGGTGCTACATTTTAAAAAAATAATAAGTTCTTTCGAAACATTGTTATCCAAAATATCGAGCGAAATAAGGGTATATCGTACGTGACATAAAACGGAAGTAATTTTGAGGTACATGTTGAAATATGGGATAATTTGCGAATCGTGAGAGGCGTTATGTTTTCTTTTAATTTCTTACACTAAACGAAATATTTTTCCTTTACAATCCGTCATATTTAAATAAAAACAATCATTGGATGATTTTATAATAAATAAAATTTAATATCGTATGCGACATACCGTACCTGACAGATTTTTCTCTTATAATAAAACAGTATATATTCTGTAAATATATGTATACAAGAACTAAAAAATAAATAGAAAATATACATTCGGTTTTAATAAACAATTTTATAATAGCAAAAAGTTTCAAGGGTTTTCAGTCGTGATAGTCATTCTCGTGGAATTACCCATATACATATGTATGTTAAGAATTTTTCGATCTCAATCCTTATGTTGTAATCTCTAAAGGTTCAAGGGTGCCTTAAGGAACTCAATTAGTTTTTTCCACCTGCAGGTAAACCATTGATTGTACAAATGTTTAAATGTTGTTTTTGAAATCAGATGCTCAAATTTACCATACAAAATTATTACAATCGGTTTTAGAACACAGGAAAGGTATCCCAGGACATATCCAATTTTAAGCGTAAGTGGACCATTTCGTCCAAAAATGTAACGGAAGCAACTATAAAATCTTTAGTGGGAGTATTAATGGAAAAAAGTGGATACAGTTATAAATACCGAATAATATGCCAATATTTTAATGTTTAATGAATTTGTACAATATTTGAATAAATTTACGTTTTTTGAGAATTATTATATTTAACGGTAGAACACTTTTCTAGCTCACTCTTTAAGGTCGATTTTAAACTCATAAAATCGACTATTTAAAAAAAAATCACCAAATTTCAAAGTATAATTTGGTTTAGGATTATAATATTCAACATAGGAGAATATAGCACTCTAACTTGTTTTCTCTAAATTATTTTGATTACATTTCATTACATAATTATAAATTTGTTTAAATATTCTATAAATAATTTGTTAACACATCAAGCGTACATACAAAAAAAACACACACACACATCTAAAGCAACTATTATCCCCATTGTATTGTAAATCATCAAAATTATGCCATATTTTAGTTAAAATCTAAAATTTAGTCATGTGTACCGGCTTGTAAATTAAAATAGTCATAAATTTGAAAAATTATTGTGACAAATAATTTACGCCATGGTTTATGAAATATATTTCATTTTCATGTTTTTAATATTTTTGGATTTTTTTGTTGTGATAAAAACCAGGTTAGTAAGGCAGGCCATAAACAAAAACGTATAGAATACAAAAAAAAAGAAACAACAACAAAAATAAAAATATATATAAATTTAAAGCTTGTTAATACAAATACCCCCCAGGGGGACATTTTCAAAGGAAGGCATGCCAATAAAACCGCTATTGTATGTAGAGATGATGGTGGCGCTGGTGCTGGTGCAAAATTGTAGGCAGACAAAACAAATTACTAAACAAATAAATAAATAAATTTCCAAACAAACAATAATTATGGTTAGAATTGATTTGTATTTAATGAGAAACTATACAAAAGGTCTATTGTGTTGTGAATTATGGCTGTTAAAGTTTTGCTTTAAGTTGTATTTTTGTTACGTGGCAAATAATAATATGGCTTTAAAGGACTTGTTTAAATTTATTGTTTTCAGTTTCCGTTTGATTTAAATGGAAATATTTTCATTGTGAAATTGTTGTGTCCTTAATTGATAAACAACAAATGTTATGAGGAAGGTGTTGTTGTGTGTTTTATATAATAAAAAAAATACTTCTGAAATTTTGTTTTATTTTATATGAAGGATATATTAAGTTTGTTGTTACAGTTGCAACACGTAGAAAAACATCTTTTGTTGCCAATTTCCTGTACAATTAAGTATCTGTTTGATCTTCTGTGTGAATACTTGATTTAAACTATCTTGTAGTTCAAGCAATAGAATTAGGATATTGTATGGAATTAATTGAATCATATTGGAAATATTGAACCATGTATTGTTTCGAGTCTGAAGTCTTTGCTTCGAATTTTAATGATTAAGACAAGTTCTATGAGTAAATTGAAATCTAATAAATTATTGAAGTTGGATAGTTTCAATCAAAATATCTGATTATAATCTAAAGAAGTGTTTTAACATATCGATCATATTATTATCATGTTGCTCACGTTTTCTTTTTTTTTGTTTTTTAATTCCAGTTTATCATAGTTATTTTTTATCATTTTTATGTAGCCACTCATGTGGTTGCGTTATTGGACGCATTCAAATGAAGTGGACGGTTTCATTCACTCTCTATAAATTTCAGATATAAAGCAAAAATATTGTTGATGTTGTTGGCAAAAGTCAATAAATTTCCATTTTGTCTGCCATAAATCAAGTCAACAGTCATGTGTAACACTATAACTGATACTTTATCCACATTCCATTTTTTTATATTTTTTTTTTTTTTTTGTTTTGTTTAATGTGCGTGGGAGTTGATACGTTCGTACATATGTAAATATGTGTCTGTTTATTTGTTTGTCTGCTTGCTTGTTTCCGTCATATCAATTTCCGGTTGTTCATTGAGTGAAATTGATCGGTAAAGTTTGATTGTAGAAATTTAACAACAAATTGGTAATGAAAATTTAAATGCAACTTTTTTTAATGATTCTTTAAAATGTTAAAATTTATTATAAGTATGAATATTTATTGATGCAATGCACAGTGATTTACAAATTTTTTTTTTTTTTGGCAATTAATTCGGTATCTCGAATTATTGGAGATTCCGTAACGAACTTCCATAAGGTTGGAGCTGAGGTGCTTCCAAATTGAGTTACAGTTGTTCAGCTTCGTAGGTGAAATGGGGGCCAATTGGTGGCCCCTCAAAATTGGTCACTTCGGGTCTCATATTTAAAAAAAAAAATCGCAAAAAACGAATTTTTGATCCAAAATATCTTCTTTCGTTTTTTAGATATGGCGGGCTTACGAAGGTTCGAACATTTTGTTTTAAATATGTATTTGCTTACTAAATATGCTAACTGTAATAATTTTATAAATTTTTCGGACGTCCTTTACCTAAAAAACTAAAAAAAAAATTATATAATGATTTTCCATGAAGAAATAACAGTTAAAGATATCACAACAAATTTTTTATTCTCAAAAACTGAGTATTTATATATCCGCTTAAATGAGCATTAAGTTCTCTTTCCGGATCATATGTAAACAATAAGAAGTGAGATCGAAAAATTCTTAACATACATATATGTTAATTAAAACGAAACCACTAAACTTACAGTTTTAATTTTGTTTGATTGAAATTATTATTACAATTTACAAAAAAATATATATATATTTTTATAGTTTTTATCACAAGTGATGAAATTTTGAACCTTTTTCGGAAACCCTTCCATTAACGTTTTTATAGTGCTTTCTGTCACTTTGCTCGAACAGGTAGTCCATCTTCGTTTAAAATCTACCACACTTTTGGACCCCTTTTTGTGCTCTTCAATTCTCTTTTAATAAGGCAGTTTGGAGGACTTGCCTGGCTCTCATTACTAGGCTGAACAGCTGTAGGCTGTATACCCACCATCAATATGTGGGTATTAGGGTATTCAAATTATTCGATTTTTCTCTAATAATAATTCGAATAAGGAATTTTAACTTGTTCGAACAATTCGATCACACTTTTAAAATTATTCGAATTGTTTAAATTTTTTTTAAAAAGTAAAGAATGATGTTTTTTTGTAGGTTTTTTAATAATTTATTGTAAAAAAAAAAAACAAAAAATAACGTTAAAGTTAAATCTTTTGTGTTGCCGTTTTGGAGGTATGCTTTAAAAAAATTGAGCTAGTTGGACATGATCCTGAATTCAAGTACAGTATAAACGTATTAAGAACTTTTTTACGTCGTTCATTAATTCGGATTTTAAAATGAGTAAATAGTTCTTTAGTAAATGAATTATTCACTCTATCAACGTTGCCGAATCTTTGCTTAGTCAAGTGGTCTAAGGGAATTACACAAATCTGTCAAAAGTTTGATATCATTGTCAGTGAACGTGGCTAATTTGAAGTCAGACAGTGCATGATTAACGCATTTATATATACGCAAAAAGTTTATTACCACACGCAGAGAAAAAGTATAGTTGTGCATGTTTCCAGTAACCATTTCCACATTTTTAAAAGATTTTTAACAATATTATAGTCACAGCAACTATTTACATGATTGTGGTAAACATAATATGGTTAATTTACGATTCACATAATTGTATCAATCATATATATGGTTACAGTATACAATTATATGTTTGTGACAACCATTTTTATGATTAAGGTTTTACCATATTATGTTGCTCTCGGCTAATTGATATCATAATCTGTACAAGACGAACTCCAGACGAATTCTTGCAACAAAACGTAAGTTTCTAATGTTTTGTGTCTATCATTAGATTTGAGGAGCCGCAGAACAAAAGGTACTTTTTCGCATTTACTAACAAATTGATATTTTGGTATTTTTATAATGTTTGGGTTGAAATCTTCTAAAAACAAAACAAGTTAGCAACATTTTTAAAATTTTTTTTTACTATGTAAATGGGTTCTAAAAAAATTGGTGCTTAACAAAACGTACAACACTAGTATAAAATGACAAAAGTAATAAGGGACTCATTTAAACGCTTAAGTTTCCCATTTGTGCAAATGTGCAAATTTGCGAGACGTGTTTCATGAACCCACCTTTTAAATTTTGTGCAATTTTACACAGAAAACGTATATTTGATCAAAATGTTAAACAAAAAAAAATTCAACAAAAGCTTAAAAAAAGTTTTTAAAATTTTTCAAAATTTAAATTCTAAAACTTCCTAACGAAAGTAAAATCTTTGAACAAACAATGGTAAACATAGTTTGGAAGATTTTGCTTATATTTAGCTGTTGGTTAATATTTACATACACAATGCTATTCAATCCAATCATTCCGTTCCAAAGTCACACAATTTTCACATGTACAAAATATTTGTATTTTATTTGAGCAGCTGATTCATCAAATGCGCAATAAATTCAAGTTTGCTAGTCTAAATTGTCGCGCAACCATATCGGAGTTGTGCAAACGAATTTCCAAAAAATGTTTGACAGTTCATTTGCGAGAGTGTAAAAAATGCACAGATTGCACAGTTTGCGAAGCATTTAAGAGTTTACATGAGGACTCTTAATATATCTAATTTCAATGTGTAAGTTTATTATATATTAGATCAGGATTAAAAACATTCATTCAAAATATTATCGTTGAAAAAAAAACGCATAAAAAACGTACTTTTTAATTTTGTTTTTAACAAACCGTACTTTTTTACTTTATTTTTTAACAAAAGGTTCTTTTTCCGATATAAAAATGGTTTTATATCAAACATCCTTAACATTTAAAGTGGTGACTTAAGAAACTTGTTTCGATTTTCATTCATGCAGTTTTTTAAGAGGGCGAAATAAATAAAACTCAATTTCCCAAAAATTTAAAATGAGCAAAAAAGTACCTTTTGTTTGGCGGCTCCTCATTTATTATTAAATATTTTGCAACACTTACGTACACAGTTAAAAACGTCACTTATATATATTTTAAGATCATGGCCTTCGTATATTTCAACATAATCATTATAAATGTCATCCTCAATATCACTTTCGACGACCGATTCAAAATTACAGTCGCCATCACTTTCAACACCACTTTAATCTAAGTTAATATTTTGATTATTAATTGCGATTCTGCTAATATTTCGCCAGCATATGTTCATACCACGAAATCAATTCCAAAATCATTCACCCTTTTTGTTTACTAAATAACAACAATTTTATCAATTTTTAGTCCAAAATTAAACATTTTGAAAGACTTGTTTTTGGAATTGTAACTTCCTGCAGAATTGTAACTATAGAAGGAGCTATCGGACCACTCATCTACGGTGATCGAATGACTCCCTTTATCTTTAGTTATTTGTCGAATTTCAGAAACAATACAATTTTTGTAAGTCATTATTACTTATTTAAATATGTAATTATGAAAAATTTTAAGCAATTTAATAAATTTAAATATTTATTCGTTTTATTCGATTATTCTGCATAAAATTGTTCGAATTATTCGTTATTCGAAAATGGTAATTTTTAAATTGTTCGAATAATTATTCGTAAGATATTATTCGAATAAATACCCACAGGGTATACATTAGTTCTATAACTTTTTTGCATTTTTTTCATGAAAATGGCCCTATCATAGTCGAATAGACCATTAAAAGGTTGTCAAAAAAGTTCGCCCACAAAACGCGGTAAATGTTGGCTTTAAAAGATCATTTTTGTGGGTAAGATTTTTATTCCAAAATGTTATCGTAAATAACATAACATTTACCATCACGTAATAAAGGGGTTATATGAGGGGTAGGGTTAATTATGGAGCGATCCTTACAAAATTTGGTAGCAAGATTTAGGTTCATATAGAACTTGTTTATGTCTATGGACTATGGACAAATGTTGCCCGATTTTTGCAATACTTTACAGTATAATTTCAGAGTACTTAGAAATAATTTGTGCAAAATTTTATCAGAATTTCCGCACAATCAACATATTATGACTGCTCAAACAGTACTCCGAGCGGAATTTTGTATTGGGGCTAGGTGAAATCATAGACCGATATTGGCCATTTTCAATACAAAACATTATCCACAGAGAGTACTTTTAGAAAATTTCAGACAGCTAGTTCCTTCCGTTTGAGCCCTATCGTGTTTTCAACAGGTCATCTTAGAATTTCATAAGAACCCAGAATATATATACTTTATTCTCGAGTTTCCAATTCGGTTTTAACCGAAACCATGGTTTTTCAAGGCCTAAAACCGAAACAGAAACTGACAATTATTCTTCGGTTTTTACTTTTAATATATTTTCAGTAGAAAAATTAAAAATTTAGAAATGAGAAACAAACTTTTTCATTCAATTATTCACCCAATATCTCTAAAAACAGATCGGTAAAAATATCTTAAGATTTGTTTAAATTTTTTAAATTGTATTACAATAATTGCTTCAGATGATGTAGCGGGCTACCTTTCGCAGGCCAGGCAAGGAAACCTGTTAATTAAGCATGATACAACATATTGATCTACGAGTATTTCCTGAGAATTAAACTTCAAATTACTGTTTATTCAATTCAAAAAAGAAGTTATGCAACATTTTTGTAACGAAGTCATAGCTATTATAGTATGGAGTACTAGCTGACCCGGCGCGCTTCGCCACCCCAATTGGAAGATAGAAATAGTACTATTAAGTCTCCCTTTGTGAATTAATATTTATTCAGGATAACATGTCTCTAGTTTTATGTATATTGGTTCATTGTAATGTAGATTCTAGCTCATTCGAAACGTATTATTAGAAGCAGTACCATAAAGACCCACATTTTGTATTGCTACTCAGCATCATGAAAAAATACAGAAAAAACTGCCACTATAATCACCTTTTGTGAATTCTAACTCATTCAGAATCATTGTGCCTAATTTTCAATTTTAAGGTTTATTATTAAAAAATATTGAAAAAGTACCTATTCATATGAGTGGAAAAGAAACAAAATAAATGCTAAGTCTGCTTTTACACAGGGCAAGTTTACTTGTAGCAAGTCTCTTCGATTCTTCTTTAAACTTGCTCGTCTGTTTACACACAGCAAGTCTGTGTTCAATTTTGTATGTCAAAACCTAATAAACGCCATACTGAAAATGAGAAAACAAAAGAGAATTGAAGATACTTGCCAGTACAAGCAAGTGTGTACCCCTCTTCTTTCTTCTTGCCTCTCTCTCCTATAAACTCAGACTTGCGGCAAGAAAACTTGCCATGTGTAAAAGCAGACTTACAATAAAGAAATATAACATTAATTATCCCTTTTGAATTCACATTCACTAAACCATGAATGCTTAATTTCGTGTTTATAGGTCCATCGTTATAAAATATTCAAAAAGTACTATTAGTTGGAAAAGGTACCTTTAAATACCTTTTTTATATTCTGACTCAGTCAGGATCATGTATGTTTAATTTCCTGTTATAGGTTCATTATTATAGAAATTTCAATAATAGTTTTTGTTACCTCATTATCATTATGCCCTCTATCCTTGATTCTTTATTTACGCAAAGGCATATCAGCCAACTATTATGTATGCATATGGGGCATTTCATGTTAAGTAAACCTAGTTTTGAAATATATTTCTTCTGATTGGGATGAAATTTACATCATAGTTAGTTGTATTTTTCAACAAAATCGATCGAGAACTTTCTGAGTCGATTTCAAAAGTTGGTTCACTTGACATGAAATGTCCCATATGTTACAAATGGAATAACAAAATCAATATACCGACATTTTTTTGAAGGTATGTATACAAATAGACTACGAAATATATTGTTAAGAAGTAATAATAAGTAGTAGCTTTGGATCATAATATGATAATTCAGAACATATTATGATGCATGACAATGATATTACGACTATATTTGACCATAGTATGATATTTTATGATACCAATAATGATAATAATATGTTTAGACTACAATCATAAATCTTATCATAAAATGTTGTTCTTATATTATGTTTACCACATCTCTGTGTATAACAGATGTTATATGGACGAAGAAAATGAGAACCAGCACTGTACCACAGCCCCATATTGCCATATTTTATAGAATATTATTCAAAGTCAATCTGAATTTTGATCCGACAGATTGTAATTGGACTTCTTTGCTACTTTAAACAGTTTCTTGAAAAAATATATAAAATAAGTCGATTGCGTTTTATTAAATATTTGTGTCAATGTTTCCAAAATGTTATACGAATTCAATTATATTTCTGGATCGGCAATGTATTTTGTTTAAGTTTTTAAATTTTGTCCGTTTACTTTTCATGCATATTTCACTGTAGTTTTATACATTGTAGGAAATGTGTCCAATAGTACCTAGGTTTGCTACACGGGAAATATGTACGAGAATTTCGGGGATTTAACTGTGCAAATATTTATGCGATTTATGGCTCATCATGTTCAAATATTGGGTCACATGTGGTAACAACTAATTCAAAAAATATACTTCCTTTGATAACCTTAAATTAAACAATCTTATCAAAAGCGTCTAATAAAACAGCTAATAAAACATAAAGGCAGATAACCTCACCACTGACCTATTACCCCAGTGAGCAAAAGGCTATAAAACGGGCAACAAACAAAGACATTAAATAAAACATCACTTAAAGAAATGAAGTTGTACGAGGTGTTGTTCTGCTATGTAATGAAGTTAATGCTTTGTATCACAAATACAAAATAATAATAATAATAAAATAAAAGATTTTTCTTTTACCAGTTTTACGATCGCTATTATGTGCTGAAAATTGCATTTATATTACATACATATATTATTTTTTTTTATTTATTTTTCCATGCCACACCAAAGTGCATCATAAAGTGACGGCGCAAAACAATTACAATAACGATAAAATGCGATAAAAGAAAAAAACAACCAAACAAGAAATAAAAATTGTAAAGCAGCGGCAGTCAACCAAAAGAAGAAAACAGCAGTTAACACCAAATGTAAGTATTTGCTCTAAATACAAGAAAAAAAAATCATTAAAAATCATTTAAATTTAAATTAGTTGCATATTATCAGTTGTGCAACTGAAGTACTGACATATACACAGTATCTTAACAAATATTCAAACTAAACATTAAATTTGTTGCTGTTGGTGTTTTACAACATTTTTGTGTATCTATGTATGAATTGGACTTTTTCCAAAAAAGAAATCAGTACAAAAGGAACTACAGCCCCATTCTTGTCCTTTAAACTGGTGTAATCACAAAAGTAACAATTCGTGTAGTTTTGTTGGAATTTCTTTTTTTTTTATTTCATAGTTTTTACGTTACATATTGCTTTCCAACAAAAACAACCAAAAAAAAAAACAAAACTGAAATTACTTCGATAAGCAAACCAAAAAAAAAAAAGATATGTATATAGAAGCAGTAGAAAATAAAAAGTGTTTTACACTAGCTTCATATTAAGTGTACATACTCATACTGCGCTGGTGAATCCTTTAGTGTTTAGGGTGCATCCTGTAGCAGCAGCCGTTAAAGGATGCAAATTGTAATGAAAAAGAAAACTGTTAAACATGTCAATGAACCTTTTCGTTAACATGAGAACACAACTACAACACTTTCAGTTTATTTATAGGCAACATTCTTAGTTAAATACATATGTAGGTTTGTATGAATGTTTGAATATAGGAGTTTATTACTGTTTCCGGTACATTTTATCTTAGTGTTAAATTATGTTTACTGGGGCTAGTTTTGAAAAATTTTAGTTATAAAGGAAATTGTTTGTAACACCAGCAATGTGTTAGAATTACAATGACAAGAAAAGGCAATTTTGGAACATGATATTATTTTGCATACCATAACTATTATGAAAGTGTTTCAAAATCTATTACTATTTGTTTGGTAACTTATCTGGCAGATCCATTTACAGGATCGCTTGCTTAAGCCCAATATTATAATTGCATTAAGCACTAAACACAATTTGGAACTTGGAATGTCTGCACTCTTTTTAACAGAACTCACCTGTAGTGTATTCCAAATATAATAAGTATGTATCATACATATTCGAAGAAGACTACGAGATCTTGTCTTTCAATTTCTGAAAAGATTATGTTTACTAGGGTTGTAAATTATTCGCGTTTAATTTTGATCTAATAAAAGTTTAGATTATTTTCATTATTCCTGATCGATTATTTTTTAAAATTTTAAACATACACTGATGCATATTCCTATAAACGCATTTAATTTTTTTTCTATTTTTGTTTTATCTTTGTTGTTCTCATCCAAAAGTAAAGTTGAAGTTTTTAATGAGAGGCAACTTAACGGTACTTTTTTAAAGTAAACAAAATATTTGTCTTAGTCTTGCCTTATTCATGCGATCAAATGTTCTTGGTGCTATTTTACGTGGAATATTTCTATAAACGGAGACGTGAAAATTGCTTTTAAAAAGATGCCCAAGGGAACTGTTCTGTCCGATCAAGAAAAGATCCTAATACAGCACTGGCTGTAACATAAAAACTAGACCAGATCAAATTAAAATAAATATGGTATTCGAATGATGGTAGGTAGGTAGGTAATTAAAAATTAGTAAGTACATTGCTTGTTACAAATTCTGTTGACCAGTGTATTCCCCATATTGATAATTGACTTTAAAACAGAAGCAAAATCTTTGAAAAATTTAAAAAATTGATTCTGAATACATCCTTAAGTATTTTGAGAATCTAAGCTTTAGCTTTTAAAACCCAGTTAAATTTTGTTCTACTTTTCATAAACACAATTTAATATTTGCGTACCTTAGCTTCGTCAGACAAGAATTAAAGCGAAACTGCATATGTATGAATAAACAATACAATTTACAATTTCATTTGTGGCTTTGTTATATTTTTTGTATTTAAAATCTACAAACAAATCTTAAAATTTTTAAATTTTTTAAATTATATGAAATATTAAAACTCTTACGTAATACTAGATGAACTTGGTTCTTTTTTGATCTAACAAAACAAACATAATAAATATTTTAGAAAAACACACACAAGTGGGGCTTTTATTTTAATGTGTATGAGTATTTCAATAAAAACAAGAACAACCAGAATTATTTCACATTAATAGCATTAAAAATAATTTTGTTTTGTAAACCAAAAATGTAAATAAACTAAAAATATACATAGCCATACTCACACACATTTACAGTTTATTTTTAGGGTCATTTTAGCCTCAATATTCTTTTACTTATGAATAAAATAATGTTGTTACATTTATGAAAACACGTCATTTTAAATGAATCACTAGTAAAATTATACACTTGAGACTCTTGTTTCTTTTTGTAAAAACACCTGAAAATGAGCACTGATGCCACTTGGAATGTTCATTGCTCTCATAAGATAAAATATCTACATAAACTCACATTCACATTATCATATCTTTAATTGTCAAAAATAGTTCTGGAACTTTGAAATGAAAGCTTACAAATCAGCCGTAATTCAGCTCTGGGTGGAGAAAGATCTATCACGTCATTGCCATTATCGCTTAAAGGCAATTAGGCCCTAAACCCGCAAAATTCTGAAGTTTTAAGGCTCATTCTCGCATTGGATAATATACCGCGTTACAGTTTCTCGAAGTTTGAACCTGAATTGGCGTGAGATAACATAGCAGTTTGGAGTTTTCTAACTCCGCCAACAAAACCTAAATTAAAAAAGAGCTTACGAATAAATTCTGATCAGATATAAAGAATATTTTGTTGCTTTAATGAAATATTTTTTTAGTTATAACCTTTGTCGTGTTGAGAAAGTTTTTATACGTGACAGTAAAAACGTGAATGTTTCAGAAAAAAAAAAACAATATTACATTATATAGTACTTTTTAAAGAAACATTTTTGCTTTGAATAGAACAGTATTTAAATTTTCCCAAACCGATTAAAATTGTACTTTTTATTTTAAAGAATAATTTAACTTTCAATACAATTTTAATATCGCCTCCAAAAACTATACTACACAAAATCAACAACATTTCAAAACACAATAGGTACATGTCCCAACAAAAACTTTACTTATAAATAAGCAGAAAAATAAGGAGATTTTGATGATTAGACTACTAATTTTCTGCTGAAGAAGTATGTATATATTTTAGTTCGCGATGTCCCAATATTAATCCTTTTGTTAGTAGAGTTATTTATAGAATTATGCATTTACAAACAAAAAATAAAAAATAAGTCACAGCTAGGAGTCGAACCAACCACTACCCGACTGCTAGTAAACTGTTGTACTCACTACACCACTGCTTAGTTATTTTATTGTGCGTCAAATTATGGGTTTCACACAGTAATACAATTGGTCAATTCACAAGGTATCTTATCAGTCATGTTGTCATAGTGTCCTAATATTTCCCAATGGTTTTTATTGATTTTCAAGCAAAATATGTCTTAAAATAATACTACTTTCTATGTTATGTTTATTGTGTTATCGTAACGAACCAGCAGAGACCAACGCCGAATGCCTAAGACTCGGTCAAGCCGAGCCGACGAGTCGTGATATATAAGGACATTATGACAATATGACTGATAAGAGACCTTGTGAATTGACCAAATATTATTTTCTGTTTTTCTAAAAATAAACATGCTTTACTACTTAGAAAGTAATTTATTAAAAAAGATACTACTTGTAGCTTTGTAAGCGAAGTTTTTGCTGGGGTGGGCAAAAATACTTCATGTTTAAAATCTATGAAACTGACCTTAATGTTTATTATTTCTTAAGTGTTTCTGATGTGTTTCAATGACGCTGCTAGCAACACTATCTGAAACGCCCGTGAGTTATTTCCTTTTTATTAATTTTTTACCACAAATTTCTACTTTTGGATTTAGAGTTGTATTAATGATCTGCTCACCAGATATTTAGGAACAATATACCTATTGCGTTATTGCTCAGAAATCATACAGTAAAAAGTTATATGGCGCTAAATTTAGATTTTGGTGATTTTCATTTTTTACCAGTGTATGTAGCCTAGAGTGGCCCATAATAAACGAAAGTTAGATTTTTGTCATTCTCACCCACCAGTTTGGTGAACATTGGTAAAAAAATCATCCTGAAAAACTTTTAGGTAAATCGGTTGGGGTTAAGACGTCCCACAAGCCCTCTGAAGTTTTGAGATGTAAGTGGATCTCAAAACTTCAGAGGGGATAAAATTAATTTTTTTCAGTTTTTGTAAAAATTTTGCCATTAAAAGATTATTTTTGCAATTTAATTTAAAAGAATAAAAATGTGTACACAGAGAAAACAGATTCATGATAGAAACTGAATTTGTTGCCAATCGAATGATTCGGTTGCAAACGTAGAATTTTTCGGTTCTATCAACAGAAAGTCAGTTGATAAGGAAGAATTTTGGTTGAAGCAACCAAACTTTTGTTACCCCTTCTATAATTTTGTAGCCACCAATGTAAAATTCGGTCACGTAGGTGGAATCATTCGAATGACAACAAATTCGGTTGCTATCACGAATCTGTTTTCTCTGTGTACGTAATTGTCGTTCTTATGAGACATAAAAAACAGAATATTGGTAAAAAAATTTAAAAGTTATTAAAAATTCCCCAGGCCATTAATGTG
Source organism: Calliphora vomitoria (assembly GCA_942486065.2). Classification (NCBI taxonomy): domain Eukaryota; kingdom Metazoa; phylum Arthropoda; class Insecta; order Diptera; family Calliphoridae; genus Calliphora; species Calliphora vomitoria. The sequence goes on along the minus strand of OW818030.2, from coordinate 105,281,697 downwards.
AATAAGAAATGTAAGAACAAAATTAACATATTATGATAAATATTAAAATCAAAGCTCATTTTTACTTAAAATGTATCCATATTTACTTGTATATGAGTTTTCGTCATCGTAGGATACCGTTAACCTATTCGCAGGTATAAAATACATTTTTTTTAACGGCAGTTTCAAAAATCCACTTTCAAATTTTTAAAAATTTTGTTAAACGAAAACAAGAACTTTTTGATCATCTCGTTGGGATTCATTGAGAATATAAGAAGGAATAACAATTATAAAAATACCTCTTATAGTTTTTCCGTACCTTCGATTTAAATTTTGAAATTTTCGAGAAAAACAAATTATTTGGCTATTTTTTTTTGGTGAATGAGCTCTATTTCCTTACTGTTATGAATTTAAAAAAAAAACCTATTCTGAATATTATAGCTCTGATAATTCTTAATATACTCTGGAAGTTTTACTATAATTGGAAATCATTAAACCTTAAATCGTGAAGATCAAAGGTAAATTTTTCAATATTTGGAATTTAAAAAAAAATTCTTATTTAAAGATAGCGAAATGTTATTTATTTTTGGTCCTATTTTGATGAAACTTAAGAAAAATATAACTTGAAGTCTATTATTAAAAATAACAGCACAAAAATGTAAATTAACCCTTAATAACACATTGTAGCCCTCTTAACGCAAAGCCTACTGATAAAAGCTCGTATAATTATGCTTCGATTAATACTGATGTAACTGATGTGCCCTCATTAAGAACAAAGTACGATCGCTTTTAAAAAAATAGCTTGATTTTTTTATACACAGTTTTCCACGAGCCACATCCACTTTACTAAATAGAATATACGGGTAAATTGAATATGAAAATAGCATGGACAGAAGGTCCCATGAAAATATTGAAATGCTAAATGTTTAAGGACCACATGAAAATTTCATATTTTGTTCCACCAAATTTTATTCACAAAATTGGTCTAAGATAGACACAAAATAATGTGAAACAACTGTGACATCTTACTAAAGTGATAGAGATTAAATATTATTTAAACGAGACGAAAGACGAGATAAATTTATCCCAACACATTTTGCTGAGGCATGCAAGATCCTCCATGAATGTTTACAAAACTGAAAGCTTTTAACAAACATTATCCTAAAATCGAGAAGTCCCTAAAAAATATTCGAAATTTGCAGATTTAATTGATAAAACTAAAAGCCATTGTAGCAAAAAGCATCTTTGTGTAATTTAGTTAAAAATTAAAATCGAATAAGGAGTCTACTCTGTTTTGGCTTATACTTATTTATGTCGATTAAAATTATTAGAATATAAGTAAAAACAAACGTAAAATGAAATTCTTTGTTGTAATAAAACTAAAATAAATTTTTTTCACGCTGATGCTACTAATTTTTCACAAAAATTTAATTAAAATATTAAATTAAAAAATTAAATCACAAAAGTAATTCACGCCAACGGATTTTACATGCTGAAATACTCCTTTTTGTTCATAAAAAATCTAATGATGTGCTAAATAAAAAAAAAATTAAAGAAACTGTACTCGAATTTAAACAAAATTGTACTCGAATTTAAACAAAATTGCGTTTTTGCCCATGTATTTATTATCAGATAACTTTTCGATTTAAAAAAAATATTCTGTTAAAACGAAAACGTTAGTTACATCGAAAATCACTATTATTTTTAACGAATACGTAACAAATTTTATATAACGTTGTATATTAGTCATACGTTCGGTGTTCAACAGTGTACCTAATAAAACTCAAAAAAGTATGCTACTGTTAAATTATCATTGATTACATACTGCTTACTATCACTCATACGCACCATGTTTTTGCTCTATTCATTAATTCAAAAAAGCATGCTACATTTTTCATTTAACTACTCCATGAGAACAGGAATATATCAACTATATTTTGAATTGATTTTTTAAAAATTCTTTTTTTTCTTACATAAATAATGTTTTTTTTTTTAAATATGTTATAGCCGATGCATTTTCATTTTATGTGTACAACATAACATGATGTTAAAATGTAGACGAAAAATGGAAAGAAGTAAAAAGCAGGTCCAACTGGGCTATTTTTGTTGCGGTGGTCAAGAAGTAAAAGGAGCTATTTTGACTATTTTTCACTATAAATGTGTTCAACGGTCATGGTCGACATAATGTAATAGCCCATATGCAAACAAAGCATATTTCACAACATTTAATTTCCCATTAGTTTATAAAAAACTAAATACCGTATTAGTTTTCAAAGAAAAAATTTTAAAATCTGACATCAAGGTCGAAACATCAAAAAATTAATCAAATCAAAAATATTAAAAATCACCAACAACATTTGTATATACACAGCAAGCTCGGTATTCGCGACTACCCATTACCAAGACGGCCCGGATATCGCGACGGCTTAATTTTTGCAGGTTCTATTATCGCGACAGTTTACAAAAAACGGGTTCTATTTTCGCGACTTTTATCTGTTTGGTATATTAACTCTCTTGAATGATTTTGATCTTCAATTTTATCAGTTTATTTATGTCATTTGTTGTGTAAATATACATATCGAAATATGGAAAACGTTCAACGTATTTTAAAACAAACTATTTCTGAAAAACTAGAGATTTAAAAAAAAATTAAAAGTGGAGATTCCATAAATTCAATTTGCATGAATTACAAGTTGCACCGCATTATAAAGCAAGAAAATGCATTAAAAAAATTCGTACGTACAACAGAAAGTGGACCTGTCGAACGTTGCACCTTAAAGAAAGCTGAGTACCCAAGAATCGAAAAAAATACTTTATAAGTGATTTGTAAAACAGTGCCAACAAATTTTCCAATTCAGCATCGATTTTATGATCAAAAGCCAGTCATTTGTATTCTAAAATTTAAGTGTCGACATGGAATAAGATTCTTAAAAATTACGGACATGAAATTGTCTTCAAAACCTCAACTTATTGATCCATTTGTGAAAGAGATTAAGGATTTGTGAAAGAGATTAAGGAAAGAGATGAGCATGGGTTGACTCATCATCAAATCTACAATGCCGACGAATCCGGCTTATATTATAAGATGCTTCCAAATCACATTATTGTCACATGTAATGAGAAAACAGTCCCCGGAAGAAAAATATGTAAAGAACGAATAACTTTTTTGCCCTGTTCAAATGCGAATGGCACCGACAAACTGAAATTGAAAGGCTTTTTCAATAATCCTGTAATATACAACTCCAGTAATAACGCCTGGATGACATCATTTATATTCAAGGACTGGTTCCATCACGAATTTGTTACCCACGTAAGTTAATTTTCACCAATTAGTAAAAGCATTTTTGGCTTCAAAAGGTTTGCCGCAAATCCAGTTTTGCCTTCAAAAATTTATCAAACCAAAAAAGGTTTTAATGACAGTGAAGGATGGTTGAAGAAATTTAAGCGTCGAGATGCAATTAGATTTTTAGAAATTACGGGCGAGAAATTGTCTTCAAAACCTCAACTTATTGATTCATTTGTTAAAGAGTTTAAGGATTTCGTTGATGAGCATGGGTTGATGATTCCAAATCACACTCTTGTCACATGTAATGAGAAAACAGCACACGGAAGAAAAATATGTAATGAACGAATAACTTGTTTGCTCTGTTCAAATGCGAATGTCACAGACAAACTGAAATTGTTGGTTGTTGGAAAATCGAAAAACCATGCGCTTTTAATGGCTTTTTCAATAATCCTGTAATATACAACTCCAATAATAACGCCTGGATGACATAATTTATATTTAAGGACTGGTTCAGTCAAGTAAGTTAATTTTAACCAATTAGTAAAAGTAAGTTGTTCATAAGTAAACTTTTTTAAAGTCTCCAACAAAAAGAAGTTTTGCTTTTAGATAGTTGAGGAATTAAAAAGTGATGTCAGTTTAATTATAGCAATGAATCTACCACCCAATTCCACTGCGCTTATTCAATAGTTAGATCAAAACGTTAACAACTTGGTCAAATTAAATTATAAAAAACAAGTGTTCAGTGCTCACTAGACTGTCCACTATTTGTATGGGGGAAAAAAAATGTCGGAATCTTGTTGGTCTTAACCCCACAAAATGATTCCCCTTTCCAGATATTGAGATAGCCGAAATTTGAGCTCGATTAAACGACGTTAACCCGTGCCGCTCGTCGCTCAAAGTTTGAAAAAATCAACATTTTTGGCCAAAAAGCAAACATAAGAAGCTATATCTCCAGAACGGTAAATAATAGAAACACGATTAGTATCTCAAAACAAAGCTAATATTGTTCTTCAAAATTTATTTTATATACATTATTCTTGTTACTTTAAGCCAAACAGAGTTACAACAGCTTTTGTCTCCAAAAACGTGACCTAGTCGCGGTAGGAGCATACTTGGTATATTTTGATATTATGTGAAAAATGTTGCTAGTAAGTAAATATTTTTATATTTTATTGTTATTGAATCATATTGTACATCGATTTAGTATTTCAAAAAGATATAAAACACAAAAATTGGTTGAGAAATGTAAAAGTTATTAAAAATTCCCCAGGCCATTAATGTGTCTCAGAGCACTTGATTATGATATGTGGAAAAAAATTTAACTTATTTTAAAACTATACGAATAAAACTATTTTATTACATAAAATATACCTATTTTTGCTCAAATATAAGTTTTTTTCCTTAAAATATAACGTGAATCTGTTCTCAGCTATGGTCAAAAAAAAATTTTTTTTTTAGACGACAGTTTCAAAACACCATTTTCAGTTTTTTTTAAACTTTGTTAAACAAATTTTTAAATTTTTTAAATATCACCAGGGGGTTTATGGTAAATAGATTAGGGAACAAAACAGTGAAAAAATTAGGTCAATACCTCTTATAGTTCAGGTGTACTTGCGGTTTGAATTCTGCGGATTTCGCGAAAAACTCATTTTTTTGGAATATTTTAGAATATATGTCATAATTTTTTATTGTTATACACTTTAACCAAAATATTTACAGAATATTATTTCTCAGATATTAAAAAATATGTTCCTGAAGTTATATATAAATCGGGAAATCCTAAGGCGTAAACTTTGGAGGTCAAAGGTCAAATTTCGCAATATTTGGAAATTCACATTGAAACATATGGAAATAATCTTTATTTGTCGACCATATTTACTAAAATTACAGGATTCTATGGTATATGGTCCGATATTTAGAATAACATAAAAAAATGATCCAAAGGGTTAATTATTATTTTTTTTTTCTGAATATAAATTATATTCATTTTTTTATTTTTAAATTTATTAAAATTGATTTTATTAACTTTGGGGACATATTTGACCCAAATGCTTTAAAGGGTTAATTTGATTTTTTTTTGTATGTTATTCTAAATATCGGACCATATACCATAAAATCCTGTAATTTTAGTAAATATGGTCGACAAATAAAGATTATTTCCATATGTTTCAATGTGAATTTCCAAATATTGCAAAATTTGACCTTTGACCTCCAAAGTTTACGCCTTAGGATTTCCCGATTTATATATAACTTCAGGGACATATTTTCTAATATCTGAGAAATAATATTCTGTAATTATTTTGGTTAAAATGTATAACAATAAAAAATTATGACATATTTTCTAAAATATTCCAAAAAAATGAGTTTTTCGCGAAATCCGCAGAATTCAAACCGCAGGTACACCTGAACTATAAGAGGTATTGACCTAATTTTTTCACTGTTTTGTTCCCTAATCTATTGACCATAAACCCCCTGGTGATATTTAAAAAATTTAAAAATTTGTTTAACAAAGTTTAAAAAAAACTGAAAATGGTGTTTTGAAACTGTCGTCTAAAAAAAAATTTTTTTTTGACCATAGCTGAGAACAGATTCACGTTATATTTTAAGGAAAAAAACTTATATTTGAGCAAAAATTGGTATATTTTATGTAATAAAATAGATTTATTCGTATAGTTTTAAAATAAGTTAAATTTTTTTCCACATATCATAATCAAGTGCTCTGAGACACATTAATGGCCTGGGGAATTTTTAATAACTTTTACATTTCTCAACCAATTTTTGTGTTTTATATCTTTTTGAAATACTAAATCGATGTACATTATGATTCAATAACAATAAAATATAAAAATATTTACTTACTAGCAACATTTTTCACATAATATCAAAATATACGAAGTATGCTCCTACCGCGACTAGGTCACGTTTTTGGAGACAAAAGCTGTTGTAACTCTGTTTGGCTTAAAGTAACAAGAATAATGTATATAAAATAAATTTTGAAGAACAATATTAGCTTTGTTTTGAGATACTAATCGTGTTTCTATTATTTACCGTTCTGGAGATATAGCTTCTTATGTTAGCTTTTTGGCCAAAAATGTTGATTTTTTCAAACTTTGAGCGACGAGCGGCACGGGTTAATGTCGTTTAATCGAGCTCAAATTTCGGCTATCTCAATATCTGGAAAGGGGAATCGTTTTGTGGGGTTAAGACCAACAAGATTCCAAAATCAATATTTTGTGGACAGTCTAGTGCTCACCCACTTGCTTGGCGAGAAGGGAACAAATTTGGAGCTCAAACTAAAAAACTTCAATCTCAAAAATGCAGTTCAGATTCTAGCTTCGTCCAATATCCGAAAATCCTGGAACTCCTTGCTCGAATTCGGTACTGAATGATGTGAATTCAGGATGAAAACGAAGATATTTCAACTATTGTGGCTCAAATTGGTACGGAACATCTTTTCACGAATGCTGACATAAACAGCTTCAAGTAGAATTTCAGGTGGAAAGTAATGAGGAGTTATCAGATATGGAATCGGAGGATTTGTACAATAGTGGTCATGAAGAAAAAAAATAAAGTGGACGATTGTACAAGGTGGCGCAAAAGGAATCCCCCTATCTGAAAATGCTATAAATTTTGCGATTGGCCCCTAATGTCAGTTCTGTTTTGACATTTGTGTAGTAAACACATGCGAAATATACGTTAATAAACAATGTTACGCTACACTGCTCCAGAACGCGGTATATTGCTGACTATTTATTTGACCAATAATCGGTCGCTGACTTTGGCACAACGTGAATTTCGTCGCAGATTTCTTGGCCGTCCAACGCCTACTGGTGAAACACTGCGACGTTCAGCCGCTCGCCTCGAAGAGACAGGCACAACACGAGATGCTGGCAGGCGCGGCAGACCCCGGTGTAGCCGTTCTGCAGAGAATATTGCTGCTGTAGCCGAGGATCTAATGGAAGCGCCGTCGACATCGACCAGACGACGTGCCACGCAAATGGGTATCAGTCTTTACAGCGAATTTTGGTACATAATTTTAAGATGTTTCCGTACAAAGTCCAGACGGTGCATCAGCTGTTAGCTGCTGACCGCCAATCGCGTCTAACATTCGCTCAAGCCATCCTTAATCACCACCAAGAGGAAGATGATTTTTCATCAAAAATAATCATGAGTGATGAGGCCCATTTCCATCTTAGCGGGTACGTAAATAAGCTAAATTTACGCTTCTGGGGCACTGAAAATCCGCGTGTAACCCACGAAGAGCCATTACACCCGCTCAAAGTCACTGTATGGTGTGCTGTTTTCGCTGGAGGAGTCGTCGGACCTTTTTTCTTCGAAGACGTCGCGGGCCAAACGGTTACTGTGAATGGTGAGCGCTACAGAGCAATGATCAACGAGTTCTTTCTGCCGCAACTTGATGAATTGGGATTGGAAAACATGTGGTTCCAACAGGACGGTGCAACGGCACACACTGCACGTGCGACAACCGATATGCTGAAGGATGCATTTCCCGGGCGCCTAATCTCCCGTTTTGGCGATTTGCACTGGCCAGCAAGATCGCCTGATTTGACCGCTCCAGACTTCTTTTTGTGGGGCTTTTTGAAGTCGCGGGTTTATGTCAACAAGCCTCAGACTCTTGCAGCTCTTAAAGACAATATCCGTCAAGAATGTGAGGACCTATCGCCGGAAGTTTTTGGCCAAAGTGATGGAAAATGCCATAAAAAGGGCTCAAATGTCAATCAACTGTGGCGGCGGCCATTTCCATGACATCATACTCTCGACTTGATGTAAAAAAAATTAAAAGACCAAATAAAAATAATCCACATGAAGAATCAAAGTTTTTCATTTAATTTTTTAATTACAGCCAAAAAACATCGGAAGTTTACTTTTGCGCCACCTTGTATAACATCGATAAGCATATGCATACAATGGGCTTTGGAACAGCACTTTATGAACTACGTGATTCAGCTGTTATTCTAAAAATAGTTTGCCAAAAAAGCAACTCAAAATCTCTTCTTTAAAAAAATTTCAAATGTAAATATACCAATAAATATATAATTTCAAAAATTACGTAAAATTATTTAATAAAATTTTTGGTTGTGTTATCTCAAAAATTCTGCTTTTGCGACAGCTCTGGTTTTTAATTAGCCACGAATACCGAGCTGGCACTGTAGTAGAGGAGCAACGTTCTTAATTTTTACAAACCAATATAAAAATCATAAATTATTGAACTTGATATTTTTAAGCGTATAAAAGAAAGTGCTATTTTGTAGCACAGTTTAATTATATCCACCCAATGACTCATCAAATACAAGCACATTTGCAAAACATTATAAATGTTGTTTCTTTTTATTAAATTTAATTTACGCTCAAACATAACTTTAAATTTATTAATTCAAATAAGGCCATTTTGTTGTTTACACATACATACACACATATAATTATGGAAAATATGTGACTTTCAGGCTTAATTAATATCTGTCAATCTATTTTGATTGACATTCTATCCCAATTTGCCATTAAAATGTATGAAAATTGTACATTTTCTGGACACTCACACATTTCAAAAACATGTACAATTTTGTAAATGATTTTAATATGAATATATATATATAAGTAAATATGTATAAATGTATCAATATACAAATATTTTTTTGTTTATATGAATTTGTATTTATTGGAAATTTTAATTGGGAGGAATAATTGCATGAAACTTTAAAAAATAGCTTTTAAAACTTTAAATAAATTTAATTTTCTATATTATAATAAAGAGGCTTTTTTGAGGTTAGTTAAATTAAAGTTTTTTTTTTTTTTTGTAGAAATAATGTGTTTAATTAAATGTCTAACACAACCATCAAGAGGGTTATTATTTTTTTTTTTTTTTTTGGTTTAAAAAAAGTGTTGAAGTGAAAAATGCTTGATAAACACAAAAAAAAAACACATATAGACAGACAAAAAACAATTTAACAAAAATCACTTTAGTTTAAAAAGCGAACAATTGCATTATAATTAAAATGTTGCAATAAAAAAATTATAAAAAATGTTAAAACAGAACGTGTATACAAATGTAGAATGAAAACGCAAAAAGTTTATGAATTGTTTTAAAGTTAGACGGAAATTTTGTGGTAATGGATAATCATGACTTACATAGTGACAGCTAGAGAAGAAACTACAATGAAGTTAAATAAGTTGTGAGAAACATGACAGATACAATTACAAAGCTTAAAAAAAAAACTAATTGATAATTAAGGCCAGTGCAAAAATTAATAAAACTCGATATAAAGGGTCTTTCATTATTGGCTTCCTATCTTGAAATTTAAATCAAACAAAGTTTGTGTGAGATATCAACAAAATTGTTTATTAATTTGAAAGCCGTATCGATGCCATAGTATATGACATATAACATTGTGCAAATGTTCTCGCGGCATCGCTAGGTGCCGCCCATCCGAAATGTGCAATTTTTCATGAATCCGACGAATAAATCAGAATGAATTTGACCGTTAACATGGGTTATGTTGGCTTTAATAGTCGTTAGACCTAAGACTCAAGAAAACTAGTTTGTATTCTATGGAACTAAAGCAACACCAATGTTCTAAATAAACTAAAGAATCTCTTAAGAATCACAACATTGTTCTTGATAATGGATTCAGGAAGTAGTTGTGATATCACTAGTTCTATGAGTGTTATCAAAGAATCTGAAGTGGTTATAAGGACTGAGATCGAATTATTCTTAGCACACGTTTTTCATTAAAACTTTTAACACAAGTATTATTATTTTATTTTTTTTATCAAGTTACCTTTGTAAAGCAGGTCAGTTTTTACGTTTAATGTCAATTATGTTCATTTGTTGTTAATCTGATTAAAATTAGTGACGAGAAAAAAGTGCGTATTAAAATTATTAACTATTTTCAACAAAATCCATATTGGTCCTACAAAATGTTGGCCAAAAAACCAAAAGTCTGCCGTCAAACTGTTTCCAATGTTATTAAACAGTACCGGGTGAACTTGTCCGTTTATAAAAAACCTGGTTCAGGTAGAAGGAATGGTCCACATGATGTATCTAAAGCCAAAAAAATAGAAAACATTTTCAAAAGAGCTCCCAACACCTCAGGTAGGAAAGCAGCCCGGTTAGGTCAGTACTCGGACTATTTGGTACGAAAAGTTAAAGCCAGTGCAAGTTCAAAAACATACAAGGCTCAAAAACATCCTGACAGGAACGCTGCTAAAAATTTAGAGGCAAAAAACAGAGCACGGAAATTGAAGTCAAATTTTATAAAAAAATAATTCCTGCTGCATAATGGATGATAATGGATGACGAAACGTATGTTCTGGCAGATTTTTGGCAGCTTCCAGGACAAAATTTCGATGTTGCTGATGCTCGAGGGAATGTTGAAGAAAAGTTTAGGACCCAAAAGCAGACAAATTTCCCAAAAAGTTCTTGGTATGGCAAGCAGTTGCGGCAAAAGAAGCCAAACATTTGTTACAAAGGGCTCTATAAATACCGAAATTTACATCAAGGAAAGTTTACAAAAAACGATGCTTCCATTCATAAGATTTCTTAGTGTGTCCACTTATTTTTGACTTGATTTGGCACCCTGTCACAATGGTGAGAAAGGTCTTGAGTGGTACAAGAACAATAATGTGGTATTTGTACCAAGAGAGGCAATTCCTCCAAACTGCCTGGAGCCTAACTTCAGTGGATAGATGTTAAAAGAGAATTGAAGAGAAGTTCGAAAGTGTGGTATATTTTAAACGGAGATGGACAACCTGTTCGAACAAAATGACAGAAAGCATTGTAAAAACCTTAATGGAAGGGTTTCCGAAAAAGGTTCAAAATTTTATTACTATGATTACAACTATAAAAATATTTTTTTTTTTTGTAAATTGTAATAATAATTTCAATCAAATAAAAAAACAAAATCCAAACTGTAAGTTTAGTGGTATATATATGTATGTTAAGAATTTTTCGATCTCAGTCCTTAGTTGTAGTCGTCTAGAACTAATGATTATGAAACGAGGTCTAATATTGTTCTTGGTTGTTTATTTTTATTAAAGTACTAGCTGACCCGACAGATATTGTCCTTTCCTAACGACTACTCTCCGAAGATATAGAAGATTTTAGATATTTTGAGTTTTTCATATTAAATATCGATTTTTAGTGAGAAATATGAGTGTTCACAGATCGAGCTTATTTTCTTAATTAAATGCTTATTTACGAAGATATAGAAGATTTTAGATATTTTGAGTTTCCATATGAAATATCGATTTTCAGGAAGAAATATGAGTGATCACAGATCGAGCTTATTTAAACGCTTATTTACGAAGATATAGAAGATTTTAGATATTTTGAGTTTCCACATGAAATATCGATTTTTAGGGAGAAATATGGGTGATCACAGATCGAGCTTATTTTCTTAATTAAACGCTTATTTACGAAGATATAGAAGATTTTAGATATTTTGACTTTTTCCTATAAAATATCGATTTTTAGGAAGAAATATGAGTGATCACAGATCGAGCTTATTTTCTTAATTAAACGCTTATTTACGAAGATATAGAAGATTTTAGATATTTTGACTTTTTCCTATAAAATATCGATTTTTAGGAAGAAATATGGGTGATCACAGATCGAGCTTATTTTCTTAATTAAACGCTTATTTACGAAGATATAGAAGATTTTAGACATTTTGACATTTTCCTATAAAATATCGATTTTTAGGAAGAAATATGGGTGATCACAGATCGAGCTTATTTTCTTAATTAAACGCTTATTTACGAAGATATAGAAGATTTTAGATATTTTGACTTTTTCCTATAAAATATCGATTTTTAGGAAAAAATATGAGTGATCACAGATCGAGCTTATTTTCTTAATTAAACGCATATAAAATATCACTTTTTAGTAAGAAATACGAGTGATCACAAATGAAGCTTATTTTCTTAATTAAACGCTTATTTACGAAGATATAAAAGCTTTTAAATATTTTGGGATTTTCATGTAAAATATCAATTTTTAGGGAGAAATATGGGTGATCACAGATCGAGCTTATTTTCTAAATTAAACACTTATTTACGGAGATATAGACGATTTTAGACATTTTGACATTTTCCTATAAAATATCGATTTTTAGGAAGAAATATGGGTGATCACAGATCGAGCTTATTTTCTTAATTAAACGCTTATTTACGAAGATATAGAAGATTATAGATATTTTGAGTTTCCATATGAAATGTCGATTTTTAGGGAGAAATATGAGTGATCACAGATCGAGCTTATTTTCATAATTAAACACTTATTTACGAAGATATAGAAGATTTTAGATATTTTGAGTTTCCATATGAAATATCGATTTTCAGGAAGAAATATGAGTGATCACAGATCGAGCTTATTTAAACGCTTATTTACGAAGATATAGAAGATTTTAGATATTTTGAGTTTCCATATGAAATATCGATTTTTAGGGAGAAATATGGGTGATCACAGATCGAGCTTATTTTCTTAATTAAACGCTTATTTACGAAGATATAGAAGATTTTAGATATTTTGAGTTTCCATATGAAATATCGCTTTTTAGGGAGAAATATGGGTGATCACAGATCGAGCTTATTTTCTTAATTAAACGCTTATTTACGAAGATATAGAAGATTTTATATATTTTGAGTTTCCATATGAAATATCGATTTTTAGTAAGAATATGAGTGATCACAGATCGAGCTTATTTTCTTTATTAAACGCTTATTTACGAAGATAAAGAAGATTTTAGATATTTTGAGTTTTTCATATAAAATATAGATTTTTTAGGGAGTAATATGGGTGATCACAGATGGAGCTTATTTTCTTAATTAAACGCTTATTTACGAAGATATAGATGATTTTAGATATTTTGAGTTTCCATATGAAATATCGCTTTTTAAGAAGAAATATGAGTGATCACAGATCGAGCTTATTTTCTTAATTAAACGCTTATTTACGAAGATATAGAAGATTTTAGATATTTTGACCTTTTCATATAAAATATCGATTTTTAGTGAGAAATATGAGTGATCACAGATCGAGCTTATTTTCTTAATTAAACGCTTATTTACGAAGATACAGAAGATTTTAGATATTTTGAGTTTCCATATGAAATATCGATTTTCAGGAAGAAATATGAGTGATCACAAATCGAGCTTATTTTCTTAATTAAACGCTTATTTACGAAGATATAGAAGATTTTAGATATTTCGAGTTTCCATATGATATATCGATTTTTAAGGAGAAATATGGGTGATCACAGATGAAGCTTATTTTCTTAATTAAACGCTTATTTACGAAGATATAGAAGATTTTAGATATTTTGAGTTTCCATATGAAATATCGCTTTTTAAGGAGAAATATGGGTGATCACAGATGGAGCTTATTTTCTTAATTAAACGCTTATTTACGAAGATATAGAAGATTTAGGATATTTTGAGTTTTTCATATAAAATATAGATTTTTTAGGGAGAATTATGACTGATCACAGATGGAGCTTATTTTCTTAATTAAACGCTTATTTGCGAAGATATAGAAGATTTTAGATATTTTGAGTTTCCATATGAAATATCGATTTTTAGTGAAAAATATGAGTGGTCACAGATCAAGCTTAATTTCTTAATTAAACGCTTATTTACGAAGATATAGAAGATTTTAGATATTTTGAGTTTCCATATGAAATATGATTTTTAGGGAGAAATATGGGTGATCACAGATTGAGCTTATTTTCTTAATTAAACGCTTCTTTACGAAGATATAGGATATTTTGGGTTTTTCATATATAATATCGATTTTTTAGGGAGAAATACGAGTGATCACAGATAAAGCATATTTTCTTAATTAAACGCTTATTTGCGAAGATATAGAAGATCTTAGATATTTTGAGTTTCCATATGAAATATCGATTTTTAGTGAGAAACATGAGTGATCACAGATGGAGCTTATTTTCTTAATTAAACGCTTATTTACGAAGATATAGAAGATTTAACATATTTTCAGTTTTTCATATATAATATCGATTTTTAGTGCGAAAAATGAATGATCACAGATCGAGCTTATTTTCTTAATTAAACGCTTATTTACGAAGATATAGGATATTTTGAGTTTTTCATATAAAATATCGATTTTTTAGGGAGAAATATGAGTGATCACAGATAAAGCATATTTTCTTAATTAAACGCTTATTTGCGAAGATATAGAAGATTTTAGATATTTTGAGTTTCCATATGAAATATCGATTTTTAGTGAAAAATATGAGTGATCACAGATCAAGCTTAATTTCTTAATTAAACGCTTATTTACGAAGATATAGAAGATTTTAGATATTTTGAGTTTCCATATGAAATATCGATTTTCAGGAAGAAATATGAGTGATCACAGATGGAGCTTATTTTCTTAATTAAACGCTTATTTACGAAGATATAGAAGATTTTATATATGTTGAGTTTCCATATGAAATACCGATTTTTAGTGAGAAATATGAGTGATCACAGATCGTGCTTATTTTCTTAATTAAACGCTTATTTACGAAGATATAGAAGATTTAAGATATTTTGAGTTTCTATATGAAATATCGCTTTTTAAGGAGAAATATGAGTGATCACAGATCGAGCTTATTTTCTTAATTAAACGCTTATTTACGAAGATACAGAAGATTTTAGATATTTTGAGTTTCCATATTAAATATCGCTTTATAAGGAGAAATATGGGTGATCTCAGATCGTGCTTCTTTTCTTAATTAAACGCTTATTTACCAAGATATAGAAGATTTTCGATATTTTGAATTTCCATATGAAATATCGATTTTTAGGGAGAAATATGGGTGATCACAGATCGAGCTTATTTTCTTAATTAAACGCTTATTTACCAAGATTTTATATTTTTTAAATTTCCATATGAAATATCGATTTTTAGTAAGAAATATGAGTGATCACAGATCGTGCTTCTTTTCTTAATTAAACGCTTATTTACGAAGATATAGAAGATTTTAGATATTTTGAGTTTCCATACGAAATATCGATTTTTAGGGAGAAATATGGGTGATCACAGATGGAGCTTATTTTCTTAATTAAACGCTTATTTACGAAGATATAGAAGATTTAAGATATTTTGAGTTTCCATATGAAATATCGAATTTTAGTAAGAAATATGAGTGATCACAGATCGAGCTTCTTTTCTTAATTAAACGCTTATTTACGAAGATATAGAAGATTTTAGATATTTTGACTTTTTCATATAAAATATCAATTTTTAGGAAGAAATATGAGTGATCACAGATGGAGCTTATTTTCTTAATAAAACGCTTATTTACGAAGATATAGAAGATTTTAGATATTTTCACTTTTTCATATAAAATATCGATTTTTATGAAGAAATATGAGTGATCACAGATGGAGCTTATTTTCTTAATTAAACGCTTATTTACGAAGATATAGATGATTTTAGATATTTTGAGTTTCCATATGAAATATCGATTTTTAGAGAGAAATATGGGTGATCACAGATGGAGCTTATTTTCTTAATTAAACGCTTATTTACGAAGATATAGATGATTTTAGATATTTTGAGTTTCCATATGAAATATCGCTTTTTAAGAAGAAATATGAGTGATCACAGATCGAGCTTATTTTCTTAATTAAACGCTTATTTACGAAGATATAGAAGATTTTAGGTATTTTGACTTTTTCATATAAAATATCGATTTTTAGTGAAAAATATGAGTGATCACAGATGAAGCTTATTTTTTTAATTAAACGCTTATTTACGAAGATACAAAAGATTTTAGATATATTGACTTTTTCATATAAAATATCGATTTTTAGTGAGATATATGAGTGATCTCAGATCGTGCTTCTCTTCTTAATTAAACGCTTATTTACCAAGATATAGAAGATTTTTGATATTTTGAATTTCCATATGAAATATCGATTTTTAGGGAGAAATATGGGTGATCACAGATCGAGCTTATTTTCTTAATTAAACGCTTATTTACCAAGATTTTATATTTTTTAAGTTTCCATATGAAATATCGATTTTTAGTAAGAAATATGAGTGATCACATATCGTGCTTCTTTTCTTAATTAAACGCTTATTTACAAAGATATAGAAGATTTTAGATATTTTGAGTTTCCATACGAAATATCGATTTTTAAGGAGAAATATGGGTGATCACAGATGGAGCTTATTTTCTTAATTAAACGCTTATTTACGAAGATATAGAAGTTTTAAGATATTTTGGGTTTCCATATGAAATATCGAATTTTAGTAAGAAATATTAGTGATCACAGATCGAGCTTCTTTTCTTAATTAAACGCTTATTTACGAAGATATAGAAGATTTTAGATTTATTTATTTATTGGTTATCTTAAAGTTATAGAGAAAATTTTAAGATAACTTATATGTAGCTATGACTACTATGGTCTTAAGCTAGTATTGTTTATAAAGAAAAGATAAATTAATAGAAAGATAGAAAGATTACATATATAAATTTTTTTTTTAAATATCTTTAAATATGTTGCATATTTTTAAAAACTTTATAATTATAATTATGTTTTCCAATGATGGATTAGAAAGAATGAAAATTGGATCAGTATTGAAGAGTTTTCTTCGAATTGTTTCAAATTTAATGCATGTTTTCAAAATATGTTCTATTGATACAGGATCAATTTGACAATATGGGCAGATGTTTGAAATATCAGGTCAAATTATATGACTGTGTGTGCATAAGGTGTGTCCAAGTCTTAGTCTTATAAATTTAGTACATTCCTGATAGCTGATATGTTTTGTTAGGTTGAAGTTTAGGTATTTTTTTAAATTTGTTCTTTCTTGGTTAATGGATTTGTACCAAACTGAGGTTTTAGACCATGAATTCCCTTGACTGATCAATAACTCTCGAATATGAATTAATATGTCATGTGTATTAAGGTTAGGTGATAGATGACACTGAATCAGCAAATTCATTTCCTTGAATTTGGCAGTGCCCAGGAATCCATAATAATTTTACATTGGGTTTTTTAGTCAGGAAGTCTCTGATATATTTGGAGTAGTAGTTTGTGTTGTGTAAATTACGAATAGATCGTATAGCCGATAATGAGTCTGAGCAAATCATAATTTTTGTTGTTGAATCTCCAATGTGTTTGATTGCCTCAAATATTGCTATTATTTCTGCAGAGAATATTGTCGAATATGAGGGGAGTATGGAATTTCTTATAATGGAATCGGAGGTAGTAACACTGTAAGATACATTATCATTATCTTTGGAACCATCCGTGAAAATAAGTTTGTAATCTTTATATTTCCCTATTATACATTGGAAACATTTTCTGTAAGTAGTGGCAGGTGTGGACGATTTCAGATATAGGGCTAATGTTGTATTTAGGTTATCTATATGTAGGTGCCATGGTGGGTGTGTAGATATAGGGCTTACTTTTAGTGGTTTAATTGGTAGGTTATTTTCTCTAGCAAAGTTGAAAATGCGACTAAGTGTTGATTGGATTTTGTTACGGTTTGTAACAAAATCGAAATTCTTCAGAGAAGTTGCAGTCATCCGATTCAGAAGACCAATACTTTCCGAATGCTTCTTCTATCTCCTGTTTGTCCGTTAGAAATTGTCCAGGAGAAGATTTTAGATATTTTCACTTTTTCATATAAAATATCAATTTTTAGGAAGAAATATGAGTGACCACAGATCGAGCTTATTTTCTTAATTATACGCTTATTTACGAAGATATAAAAGCTTTTAAATATTTTGGGATTTTCATGTAAAATATCAATTTTTAGGGAGAAATATGGGTGATCACAGATCGAGCTTATTTTCTTAATTAAACGCTTATTTACGAAGATATAGAAGATTTTAGATATTTTGACTTTTTCCTATAAAATATCGATTTTTAGGAAGAAATATGGGTGATCACAGATCGAGCTTATTTTCTTAATTAAACGCTTATTTACGAAGATATAGAAGATTTTAGATATTTTGACTTTTTCCTATAAAATATCGATTTTTAGGAAGAAATATGAGTGATCACAGATCGAGCTTATTTTCTTAATTAAACGCATATAAAATATCACTTTTTAGTAAGAAATACGAGTGATCACAGATGAAGCTTATTTTCTTAATAAAACGCTTATTTACGAAGATATAGAAGATTTTAAATATTTTGAGTTTCCATATGAAATATTGATTTTTAGTGAGAAATATGAGTGATCACAGATGAAGCTTATTTTCTTAATTAAACGCTTATTTACGAAGATATAGAAAATTTTAGATATTTTGAGTTTTTCATATAAAATATCGATTTTTAGGAAGGAATATGAGTGATCACAGATCGAGCTTATTTTCTTAATTAAACGCTTATTTACGAAGATATAGAAGATTTTAGACATTTTGACATTTTCCTATAAAATATCGATTTTTAGGGAGAAATATGGGTGATCACAGATCGAGCTTATTTTCTTAATTAAACGCTTATTTACGAAGATATAGAAGATTTTAAATATTTTGACTTTTTCCTATAAAATATCGATTTTTAGGAAGAAATATGGGTGATCACAGATCGAGCTTATTTTCTTAATTAAACGCTTATTTACGAAGATATAGAAGATTTTAGATATTTTGACTTTTTCCTATAAAATATCGATTTTTAGGAAGAAATATGAGTGATCACAGATCGAGCTTATTTTCTTAATTAAACGCTTATTTACGAAGATATAGAAGATTTTAGATATTTTGACTTTTTCCTATAAAATATCGATTTTTAGGAAGAAATATGAGTGATCACAGATCGAGCTTATTTTCTTAATTAAACGCATACAAAATATCACTTTTTAGTAAGAAATACGAGTGATCACAGATGAAGCTTATTTTCTTAATAAAACGCTTATTTACGAAGATATAGAAGATTTTAAATATTTTGAGTTTCCATATGAAATATTGATTTTTAGTGAGAAATATGAGTGATCACAGATGAAGCTTATTTTCTTAATTAAACGCTTATTTACGAAGATATAGAAAATTTTAGATATTTTGAGTTTTTCATATAAAATATCGATTTTTAGGAAGGAATATGAGTGATCACAGATCGAGCTTATTTTCTTAATTAAACGCTTATTTACGAAGATATAGAAGATTTTAGACATTTTGACATTTTCCTATAAAATATCGATTTTTAGGGAGAAATATGGGTGATCACAGATCGAGCTTATTTTCTTAATTAAACGCTTATTTACGAAGATATAGAAGATTTTAAATATTTTGACTTTTTCCTATAAAATATCGATTTTTAGGAAGAAATATGGGTGATCACAGATCGAGCTTATTTTCTTAATTAAACGCTTATTTACGAAGATATAGAAGATTTTAGATATTTTGACTTTTTCCTATAAAATATCGATTTTTAGGAAGAAATATGAGTGATCACAGATCGAGCTTATTTTCTTAATTAAACGCATATAAAATATCACTTTTTAGTAAGAAATACGAGTGATCACAGATGAAGCTTATTTTCTTAATTAAACGCTTATTTACGAAGATATAGAAGATTTTAAATATTTTGAGTTTCCATATGAAATATTGATTTTTAGTGAGAAATATGAGTGATCACAGATGAAGCTTATTTTCTTAATTAAACGCTTATTTACGAAGATATAGAAAATTTTAGATATTTTGAGTTTTTCATATAAAATATCGATTTTTAGGAAGGAATATGAGTGATCACAGATCGAGCTTATTTTCTTAATTAAACGCTTATTTACGAAGATATAGAAGATTTTAGATATTTTAAGTTTCTATATAAAATATAAATTTTTAGGAAGAAATATGAGATGGAGCTTATTTTCTTAATTAAACGTTTATTTACGAAGATATAAGATTTTAAATATTTTGAGTTTCCATATAAATTATAAATTAATTAAACGCTTATTTACGAAGATATAGAAGATTTTAGATATTTTGACTTTTTCCTATAAAATATCGATTTTTAGGAAGAAATATTAGTGATCACAGATCGAGCTTATTTTCTTAATTATACGCTTATTTACGAAGATATAAAAGCTTTTAAATATTTTGAGATTTTCATGTAAAATATCAATTTTTAGGGAGAAATATGGGTGATCACAGATCGAGCTTATTTTCTTAATTAAACGCTTATTTACGGAGATATAGAAGATTTTAGATATTTTGACATTTTCCTATAAAATATCGATTTTTAGGAAGAAATATGGGTGATCACAGATCGAGCTTATTTTCTTAATTAAACGCTTATTTACGAAGATATAGAAGATTTTAGATATTTTGAGTTGCCATATGAAATATGATTTTTAGGGAGAAATATGGGTGGTCACAGATCGAGCTTATTTTCTTAATTAAACGCTTATTTACGAAGATATAGAAGATTTTAGATATTTTGAGTTTTTCATATAAAATATCGATCTTTAGAAAGAAATATGAGTGATCACAGATCGAGCTTATTTCCTTAATTAAACGCTTATTTACGAAGATATTGAACATTTTAGATATTTTGAGTTTTTCATATGAAATATCGATTTTTAGGAAGAAATATGAGTGATCACAGATGGAGCTTGTTTTCTTAATTAAACGCTTATTTACGAAGATATAGAAGATTTTAGGTATTTTGAGTTTCCATATAAAATATCGATTTTTAGGAAGAAATATGAGTGATCACAGATCGAGCATATTTTCTTAATTAAACGCTTATTTGCGAAGATATAGCAGATTTTAGATATTTTGAGTTTTCAATGAAATATCAATTTTTATTGAGAAATATGAGTGATCACAGATCGAGCTTATTTTCTTAATTAAACGCTTATTTACGAAGATATAGAAGATTTTAGATATTTTGAGTTTCCATATGAAATATCGATTTTTAGGAAGAAATATGAGTGATCACAGATGGAGCTTATTTTCTTAATTAAACGCTTATTTACGAAGATATAGATGATTTTAGATATTTGGGTTTCCATATAAAATATCGATTTTTAGGAAGAAATATGAGTGATCACAGATGGAGCTTCTTTTCTTAATTAAACGCTTATTTACTAAGATATAGAAGATTTTAGATATTCTGAGTTTCCATATAAAATATCACTTTTTAGTAAGAAATACGAGTGATCACAGATGAAGCTTATTTTCTTAATTAAACGCTTATTTACGAAGATATAGAAGATTTTAAATATTTTGAGTTTCCATATGAAATATTGATTTTTAATGAGAAATATGAGTGATCACAGATGAAGCTTATTTTCTTAATTAAACGCTTATTTACGAAGATATAGAAAATTTTAGATATTTTGAGTTTTTCATATGAAATATCGCTTTTTAGGGAGAAATATGGGTGATCACAGATCGAGCTTATTTTCTTAATTAAACGCTTATTTACGAAGATATAGAAGAGTTTAGATATTTTAAGTTTCTATATAAAATATAAATTTTTAGGAAGAAATATGAGTGATCACAGATGGAGCTTATTTTCTTAATTAAACGCGTATTTACGAAGATATAGAAGATTTTAGATATTTTGGGTTTTTCATATAAAATATCGATTTTTAGGGAGAAACGTGAATGATCACAGATGGATCTTATTTTCTTAATTAAACGCTTATTTACGAAAATATAGAAGATTTAAATATTTTGAGTTTCCATATGAAATGTCGATTTTGGTGAGAAATATGAGTGATCACAGCTCTGTGGCTTAGTGATTAGCGCATTTGACTATAAAACGAGGGGTTGGTTATGTGTTCAACCGCTTTCAGAAAAATTTAGTTTTAATTTTTTTTCTCAAATGCTAGAGTATTCGTACTATTGAATTTAAAAGTGAAGTGTTATGCTGTACTTTTATGTTCTGTTATGTTGTACTTTTCTTTAAGTATTGTTGCTTTGATGACGTTTTTCATCAGGTTGGTTTATGTTTCGTAACATTATGATTACCTATCTGACTTTCTGTTGGAGATGGTGTTGTGGTAACCCAGGTATATCCAGCGAGTTTAAAATGTCGGTTGACAGTATCATCTTGGGAAGTAACGGAATCCACCAATTTGTACGTAAGCAATTTCACTTTGAATCTTAAAATTCAATTCGCAATATAGCACGTTCGCTCAACCAATCTTGATTTCGGATTTTGATTCGGTGAGCTGGCAGAAAGTGATGGTTAATTGAATGCAGCAGGTCGAAATGTCAACAGGGATTTTGCTGTTGCCAATTTCCAGCAATTGCTTAGAAAATACTTCTCCAGATTGATCGTTCGGCAGCTCGACACGCATGATCACAGTCAATTTGAGTTTCTTGACGTGGTTTCACAAAACGGACGACTTCGAACATGCATTAAGCTCATCGGCTGATGTTGACCATGGAATCACTGTTTACCGAAAATCATCTACCAACAGAATCATCGCACCACCAAACCGGCTTTGATTGTTTAGTATAACGCCTCTAAAGACTTCTTATGCGCTATCCCTTCAGTTCCATCTTTCACAACTTTCATTAGAGCGTTGTACGCATATTTTTGTTGTCGATTCAACAGTGGAATGTTTGCACGAACTGATTTCCTCAATGCATCGTAATCGTATAGTTTTTCGCGTATCTACTCTTGATTGAAAGCGTCGTGCATCGGATAATACCTTGTTAGACATCATCAAGCACATGTCCTCAATTAATATCATGGCCTCGTTGTAAATTTCCCCGCTCAGTTGCAAATTTGAATTTGGTGTTCGCACTAACTCAGCCATTTCACTGCCTTTGATTACATATTTTCAGATGTATTTGATAAGTTGGCGTATTAGTGAGCGTGGACAATTTTTCTTTCTGTAAAAAACTTTTGTGCACTATTGCGAAAAAAATTACCCAAATCGATCCAGGCGATCTTCGTTTAAAATAAATAAAAAAGTGGGCGTGGTCAATTTAACTTTTAGTAAAAAATTAAATTGGATTACTACGAACATTAAAAAAAATAATTAGCCAAATCAGTGCAGCCGTTTTCCGATTTTAGATAAATCGAAAAAAGTGGGCGTAAAAGTGGACATGGCCAATCTTTCATTCCGTAAAAACCTTAGCTAGACTATGACGAACATTTTATACACAAAATTGTCTAAATCGGTACAGCCATTGTCAACTGATGCAATTACCAACGAACGACATTTGATCTTTATTTATATAGAAGATTGAGTAGTATTGAGTCAATACTTAGTATCAAGCATTGAAAAGTATCGACTTTTTACAACACTAGTTTGCCATTGTGCACATGTCCGCCGCGGCTTCACTGGGTGGCGCTCATCCGAAATGTCCAATTTACCATGACTCTGGCGCATAAATCAGTCTGAATTTGACCAATGGCAAGGTTTATTTTGCCATTGATGACTTGCGACTTAAGAAAACGCAACAAGAAAATATCAAACGGAGTCAAATCGCACGATGTAGTATCCAATTCACATCAACGCGAAAAGCAATCCCCTAAAATCGCTCGTGGGGAATGTCCAATGTGAATCCACATGTCGTTTGTGTCCATATTATCCAATTCAAACCAAAAGAAGTTGATTTTCATCGAAATATAGCTCTCCCCGTTGGTGCTGATGGCCTGACACACTTCGTTCTAAAAGAATTATGAATCGATAACGCTACCAGCATAAAATCCACAACAAACAATGACTTTTTCGAGGAGCATTGGACGCTTTTGGATCTCAATTTGTTTGCTGACCTCACAGTAAAATGGATGGATGAACAGCCATTTTGAAACTGATTAAATGACAGCAAATACGACAGATGTAGCTTCAACTAAATGGCCATTATCAACTGTCAAAGTACGAAAATCCCTATTGGAAGACCATAAAAAACTTCAAACGCCAATCAAAAAAAAATAAAATATCACTCCCCTTGTTTGATCGCACATTAATAGAAAAAAATCTATTTTCTTACATTAACCCCATAAAAAAGAATCCATCTTCAAAGATACTTATTAAATAAAATCAGTCAACACCTGCTGCATTCCTACCCTCTGGCAATAAAGCCAAAAACTCTTTACAACAAATTTATGATTTATTCTATATTTAATATGTCATACAGATTTTTTTATGAGATTTCTCTTTTCGCAAACTCATAAACAATATTTTTTATCGTGAAATTTAATTCGTTTTTATTGATTTTAATGGCACAAAAATTAATTTTCTTTTACGATTTTGTAACAAAGCAAGGCTGTTAAAAAATGCGAAACAAGTACAACAACGCATGTGAAGACGGAAGTGTGAATCACATGTGAAAAATATAAATCATGATAAAAATAAAATAAAACACAGCAACAGCAACAGAATAAATGGTAACTGTAACAAAACAAAAGATGTTGTTGGTTGCTTGATGCAGCAACAACAGAAAGTAGCAACGAAAATGTCAGCAACAAGAATTACAACAGAAAACAACAAACCCCAGCAAAGTATCTTGTAAGTTGTATGTAATATAAGTAAGTAGATTAATCGTAAATGCATTAAGGAGCCATAAAAAAGTGTTTTCAGTTTTTTTTTTTTTTTTTACTTTCCTTCATTTTTTTACAACCCTGGTGCACTTGTTGTTTCTTGGTTGTCTTTAGTTTATGTGAATTTATATGTGTTTGTGTTAGTTGCCATAATAAAACAGCAGCCAGAAGAAAAATGTTCAAAAATAAAAAATAAAATAAAACACACACACAAAACGTAAATGACTGTTGTTGCCATTATTGTTATTTACTTAATTCGAACGAATAAAAAACCGTTAAAGTTTTTCTTCATTCTTTTTTTCATCTGCAAATATAACAAGTAAGAGTGTTATATTCGGCTATACCGACTTTTGTATAGCCAGCATAAATATGTGACAGGGTTAATTATGGACCGATCCTCACAAAAGTTGGTAGAAAGGTTAAAGTTCATATGAAACGTGTTTATGTACTATTTCATCACGATATTAATTATTACAACTATTAATGTTCAAGTCATTTTTTAAGGGGGGCCTTATGTGGGGAGTAGGGACAAATGTGTTCCGATTTTCGCCATACTTTACAGTATAATTTCAGAGTACTTAGAACTATTTTCTGCAAAATTTTATCAAGATTAACGCATAATCAACATATTTATGACTGCTAAAACAGTATTCCGGGGGTGACATTATGGGGGTTAGGTGAAATCTTGAACCCATATTGCCCATTTTCAATACCAAACAAACCTTATCAGTACAGGGTATTTGCTTCCATCGTTTGGGACCTAATGTGTTTTTAACAGACAGACAGATAGACGGACTGACATAGCTAGATCTTTTTAAATCTTATGAAGCCCCTTTTTGGTTCTACGACCAATAATTCGATATGTTACAAACGGAATGAGAAAATCAATATACCCACATCTTTTTAGATGGTGGATATTAAAGGAGTTTTTTTAATGTAATAAACTGGAAGAAACAACAAATGTAAAGTGGGAAATTTAAAATGTGATTGGCCTTTTAAACCGTAACTGGATAATGTTTAATGTACATTAGACCTGTCCTTAAAAAACATATTTACTAACATACCTTAACAACAGCGAGTGTTTGTGAAAAATTTCAACCAGCTAGCTCATTTCGTTTGGGCCCTATCGTGATTTAAATAGACAGATAGACGGACAGACAAACGGATGTAGCTA
Organism: Calliphora vomitoria; assembly: GCA_942486065.2. Lineage (NCBI taxonomy): Eukaryota > Metazoa > Arthropoda > Insecta > Diptera > Calliphoridae > Calliphora > Calliphora vomitoria. The sequence continues at coordinate 105,255,769 of OW818030.2, read as the reverse complement.
ATTCATCCTAGAATCTAATGAGGACACACGATATACAGTGCAAGCTCGGTATTCGCGACTTATTAAAAACCAGAACTGTCGCGAAAACAGAATCCAAAATTTGATTGAAAAAATTTATGTAATTTTTAAAATTAGAATCCGTTTTATTGATATACATATTACATATTAAAAATGTTTAAATAAATTGGATTTCTTGAGTTACTTTTTTGGCAAATTATTTTTTAAGACAATAGCTGAATCACGTAGTTCATATAGTGCTGTTGTCGACTTATCATTTTCCAAAGCCCATTGTATGCATATGTTTATCGATATTAAAGAATCGTCCAATTTAATTTTGTTTTCTTCATGACCACTATCGTATAAATCCTTAGATTCCATATCTGATAATTCCATTTGCTCGTCATTAATTTCCACATGAAATTCTTCTTTAATCCGGTTGTTTATATCAATATTCGTGAAAAGATGTTCCGTATCAATTTGAGCTACAAGTGTACCAATAGTAGAACGATCTTCGTTTTCTTCCAGAATTATATTTTGTAAACAATTTAAGGGTATGTTATCCTCTTCAATCCATTCAGTACCGAATTCGAGCAAGGCATTCCGGGATTTTCGGATATTGGACACTGATATTTTATCACAGGACGTAGCTAGAATCTGAATTGCATTTTTGAGATTGAAGTTTTTTAGTTTGAGCTCCAAATTTGTTCCCTTCTCGCCAAGAAAGTGGGTGAGCAGATGTTTTTTATAATTTAATTTGACCAAGTTGTTAGCGTTTTGATCTAACTGTTGAATAAGCGCAATGCGATTAAACCGTCTTTACTTTTTAGTTCCTCAACTGGGTGATACGTCGCGTTATCTAAAAGCAAAACTGCTTCTTGCGGCATACCTTTAGAAGCCAAACATTCTCGGACATAAAAAATGTTTACTTATGAACCACTTACTTTTACTAATTGGTGAAAATTAACTTACGTGGGTAACTAATTCGTAATGGAACCAGTATTTGAATATAAATGATGTCATCCAGGCGTTATTACTGGAGTTGTATATTACAGAATTCAGGACTGAGATCGAAAAAATTTTAACATACATATGTAAATGTTAATAAAATTTAAACCACTAAACTTACAGTATTGAATCTTTTTTATTTGATTGCAATTATTGTTACAATTTACCAAACAAATTAATTTTATAGTTCTAATCACTAATGATGAAATTTTTAACCTTTTTCGTAAACCCTTCCATTATGGTTTTTATAGTGCTTTATGTCACTTTGTTCGAACAGGTTTTCCATCTCCGTTTAAAATCTACCACACTTTTGGACACCTTTTATGTGCTCTTCAATTCTCTTTTAACAAGAGCCCAATATCTCTCCACTGGACTCAGCTCCAGGCAGTTTGGAGGAATTGCTTCTCTTGGTACAAATACCACATTATAGGTCTTCTACCACTCAAGGCCTTTCTTACCCTAGTGACAGATCCCAAATAGGGCCAAAAATAAGTGGACACACTAAGAAGTCTTATGAAAGGAAATTTTCCATACGTACATTTCGTCATCCATTATGTAGCAGGTATATTTTTTGTATACAATTTGACTTCAATTTCCGTGCTCTGTCTTCGGCCTCTAAATTTTTAGCAGAGTTCCTGTTAGGAACTTTTTGAGCTTTGTATATTTTTAAACCTGTATTGGATTTAACTTTTCGTACCAAATAGTTCGAGTACTGAGCTAACCGTACTGCTTTCCTACCGGATGTGTTGGGAACTCTTTTGAAAATGCTTTCTATTTTTTGGCTTCAGAAACATCATGTAGACCATTTCTTCTACCTGAACCAGGTTTTATATCAACGGACAAGTTCTTCCGGTGCTGTTGAATAACATTGAAAACAATTTGACGGCAGACCTTTGATTGTTTGGCCAACTTTTTGTAGGACCAAGTTGGGTTTTGTTGAAAATATTTAATAATTTTAGTACGCACTTTTTTCTGGTCACTCATTTTAATCAGATTAACAACAAATGAATATATTTGACATTAAACATAATAACTGATATGTTTTACAAAGGTAACTTGATAAAAAAAAAAAAAATACTGGTGTTAAAAGTTTTAATGAAAAACGTGTGTTAAGAATTTTACGATTTCACTCCTTATTTATATTTTTAAAGTTTTTTATGCGACATTATTTATATGTTTTTAGATGAGTATTCAATTGATCTTTTTATATCCCTTTTGTATCCCTTGGAACAAAAAAAATATCTTGAAAAAATCTAAAAATTTGACCTTTGGTCAAATTTGTACATCTAACTAATGGTTGTTACAAAACACGAAATATTTCGAGAATATTCTTAGAAAATGCCAAAGTATATTTTCAAGGGGCCACTTTTTTCTTTAACGACCTACCCTAATGTACATATGATTCTTTTATAATAGTGTTAATGTAATTCTTCGAAATTTACTTGCTTTATTGCTTAATATAAAAATTAAAACAGAATTTATTTTATACATATTGTCGGCCTACTTAAGAAATTTTTATGTAGTAACAATTCAGTTCTTAAATATTTTGTGTGTCATTCACACACAATTTTAATAATAAATTTCAGTCAGTGTTTCTGAATCAGCGGCTGAGAAAAATATACTAACATGCAATCGATTATAATATAAGTAACGGACATTGGAATGCCTATATAACAATGGTGGCAAAACACATACCAAAGCTTTGGTTGTGTTGGTAAAACAACGGAGAATAAAAATCAACTCAACATATGAATGTCATTCACTGAGAAACTGAAAGAAAAAAATGTTGTTCTCTGAGATGAAAGCAAAGCAACAAACACATGATCATTATAAGAAAACACACAAGTAAGCTTATAGTGTATGTGTATCAAAGTAACCTCAGCAGAATTTTCTTGCCCTATTACGCGTGCTAGGGAATTGTGATCTTGGGCGACACTGCTATATAAAAATGAATTTTGTCGAAATTATATCGTTTTCAAAGGTGTAAATCAAAATTTTAGATATTCTGAAACAACAGTTCTTAAATGACAGTGTTTAACTTAAACTCTGGTGGAAAGGGTAATGGCTGGATAATTTTTTTTTTTTTCTTTTGTTTTTCAGATTGGCCACCCCGTAAATTTGTAACATGTATCCATAGCAATAAAATTGTATAATATCAGTTGGCTAGCTATACCGGAAGAGGGTGCTGTTCTGTGCTGTTTTTGAAATTTTTGTTTGTACCGGTTTCTTCTGATCGAATTTTCACTGCCTTTCCGACTAGCTAGACAATTACAATGCATTATTCAATACATTTTCACACGATATGATTTTTTCTAAAAATTAACCTAAAAGCATATTTTCAAAAAATGTTCGATATTCTTGATTTATTACAGGTCAGACTCAGTGAATCAGAGCAATAAAATGAGTTCATCAACTCGAAAAAAAAACCATATTTTTCGGGATCTTTAGTCATTGATAAGGATTAATCATCAACGTCCAACTCTTTGGCAAGTTCTACTTCGTTATCACCTCACATTAAATGAATCAAGAATTGTGAAAGATTCTGCGCATATGCTTATTCAAGAAGTCATAGAAGTGTGGAGCAAATCTAATATTCCAACCAGCCAACCAAATAACTGCGTTGAAAAACTTATAAAATTTCATAAGAACTGTCTGCTTTTAAAGAAAAATAAAACAAGCAAGCACTAAAAATAGAGAATACACACGCAGAGAAAAAACATGGTTGTGGTAAATATAATCTAAGAGCAACATATTATGATAAGATTTATGTTTGTAATCCAAACATATTATGATCATTATAAGTACCATAAAACATCATAATATGTTCCGAAATAAACATATTATGAATCAATCACAATGAAATAATCATATTATGATGTAAATCAATCATAATATGACTCAAAGTAATCATATTTATGACCCAAATAAATCATATTATGATCCAATTAAACCATATCATGATCCAAAGTAATCATATTATTATTCAAATTTATTTTTTGAAATAGAACATTTTATTTTACTGGTTTTTAGTTTTAAAGCACTAACTAAATTCCCAATTAAAACATTATTGATAAATTCACTGAAATTTATTATTATTCGATTTAGGCAAGTTAAACATAATATACAAATAAAACTATAGCGCGAATGGAAATTACAGACACTTAAAATTTACTTGTAAAAATAACATAGCTTAGACAAACACCAACACTACGCGTATAGAAACTAAACATTTAATGGTTGTACATAACAATAATATGTTTACCTATTTATCATTATTTAGTTGTCCCAAAAATAATTATGATTCGGTGAACAATATTTGTATTTATAATGACGATGAAAATATAAACGTTTACAGTAACTATAATATTGTTGAAATTAAATTAAAACAACAATTATATGTTTACCACAACAATATATTGTTACAAAGACCATAGTATAGTTGTCGTAACAATGTCGAACCATGAATTTTCTCTGCGTGCAGAAGAGCTAGACAAACTTTTCGATAACGCCCATGCAAACGCTATAAATACAATAAAAATTGCAGAAGACGGAGGGTTTCTCATGGATCAAAGAAGTCAGCGTAAGATGATCATGACATCGATTAACAAGAAGCTAGAAAATAATTAAGAAAAACTTTCATAATACTTCAATTTCAGTAGCGTCAAGTCAAGAAATAGAACTTGATTTAAGTTTCAGTACCACTTCGAATTTAAGTACAGATTTGAAGGGTAAGTAAGATGATTTTGTGGTTACTTTGCCAAAAAAGACACAGGCCGCTACAAGTAAAAGTGTCATTGTGCTATCGACTAGTGGTATATTTACACAACATATTACCAGTGCTCTGGATCGTAACAAAATAATCGAGAGAGAAGCAGTGCAACTGATTATTCCATTGTCTGCCGCACTTGTAATCCTTGTAATCCTGCTTCACTGCCAATCTCTCAAAGCACAATTCGAAGTCCAAGAAAAAGAGCAAGGACAGAACTCAATGCGAATATAAATTTTGTAATACATAAGGATGGAAAAATATAGCCTGATATAATTCTTGTAATGGTTGCGAAAAACTGTTAGGCGTACCCAAACTTACTGCGGGAAAGGGGAAAAATACGTCTGATGTTGTTTTTGATACAACGGAATAGTGGAATGTCACAAAGAAAGTCCGAGGTATGCGTTTTGACACTACTGCCGGTGCCAAAGAAGGAGCTTGCACTCTCCTCGAAGCAAAGACGGGGCGTGATCTTTTATGGCTTGCTTGTCATCATCACGTGTTTGAAATAATGCTTAAAAAAATATTTACACTGTGCTTTGTTTCATCAAATTCTCCTAAGATTCCATTTTTCAAAAGATTCAGCGATGTTTGGGATAAGATCACTACGATTGTCTTGACTTCAATACTAACGAGAAACAGTTTGCCGAAAATACTCTTGAGAGTCTTTCGTTTGCTATCGTATATTCAACAGGCAGACACAGCTAAATATTCCTAGAATCCTTTTTGGACTCATAATATATAACATATATAAAACACAAAAAATGTTTCTACCTATGTCCGTTATAGACTCTAAAACTATCCAACCGATTAGCTCCAAACCGGTTTCATTAGAAAGGCAATTTTGCGAAGATGGTTTTAAACACCTTAAGCAATACGTTAGATTCATTCGTGAACCGGAATTTCGAATTTTCCCATACAAATCTTTTTCCCAATTTTAAAATTTGTTTCTCTGGAAATTTTGTATGTAAGCACCTCTCCCGATGTGTAGATCCACTAAGGGGGTAAAATTGGGTAAAATCGGTATCTCAATATCTTCGGAACTAATAAAGCTAGCACCAAAAATCCAACTTAATCTAAATTTTGCAAGAAATAAGTGGACAGGTATGTGATACATTTTGTACTTTTAAGGGTATAAAATGGGCGAAACTCGAGTTTTAATACTTTTTTGTATCCCATATCCCAGAAATTAAATTTAAATGGAATTTCAGTCTTTCTTAAAAAATTTCAAATGGACTCTGGCACTTTTTAATTTAAACGTACTTCTTTTTGGTACTTTTTTTCAAAACTATTTTTTATGTACTAATATGGTAAAAAAATGTTTATTATAAACCCATCCATTAATAAAGAATTATTAACGTAGTAGTACACGCCGGGTATCCGCTAGTATTTCGATATGTTACAAAATCAATATACTACCCCCATCTTTTTTGATGGTGGGTATAAAAAATAAAGTCCACAAATTTATATTAACAAACAAATATCATCTATTTTATATATTTTTGAAACTCAATTTTGTTATACCAGTTATTTTTGCTGTGTTTTTCACATTTTCTAATTTTAAAACCATCATGTTAGCATGCAGTAAAAATTATATGCAATGTGTTTTATTTATTGGAAACAAACCTAAGAGATAAAAACTTGTTTACGAAAGCTATTTAGCATTAAATTGTTCAGACAATATAACGACATAGTCTATCTGAACGTACACCTTACTTTATATTGATAGATATACAAACATATGGCAAGTACATATGGCAAGTTATGCATAAATTTCAACGAAATTCCATATTTAACCGTACACACTTATGTATACGTGAATAACTTTAAATGTATGTATGGATGCTGCTGCATACAACTCATAATGTGGCAACATATTTTGAATTCAATTAATTCTGTTGTTGAGCATGCCAACATACTCAGTCAGCCAGGCAACGTGCAAATAATCCGTTAATGAGTTTTCCGTTGCATATAAATACAGACTTTACTTGTGGTTGTTTGTCTGTATAAAACGTAGGTGATGATGCAACTGCTATGAACTGTTGAATATTTATTAAATAAGAGCATAGCTGTATTTTCTATATTGTATAAATCAGGAAAAATGTTTTGATGTGTCAAATGAAAGCATAAACATAACATAAATTACAAGGTAATTATTGAAATAGTTTTGCTTTTTGTTTCTATAAGTGTCTCCAAAAACCAAAAATTGCATAAATACTGGAAATAACATAAATTCAATGAACGTGTAATTGAGTTAAGATTGATTGCATATAAATTTTTGTGAAAATTAATTAGTCTAGCCAAGTACAAGTCAAAAAATATAGTGTTTTCTTAATAATCAAACTTCATGTATTTTATATTTTTAATAATTTTTGGTGAAGAACTATTCTGTATTGGAAATTTTTGACTAAAAAAAATTTTACGATGAAAAAAAAATATATTAGGTGTATCCCAGAGAGAGGGTTCTGCATCGAACAAATAGTAATCGGACGGGGCACGGTCGGAACTATACAGCGGATGAGGCAAAATTTCCCAAGCACTTCATTCTAAATACTTTTTAACAGGTTTGCTACTTACATGTCATGATGGATATTACGGTTCCCTGTCTGACCGCATATTCTGGTCGTTTTTCGGCCAATACTCGCTTATATGAATCAATTGCGTTCGCTTCAGATTCTCTGTGATTGTCTGGTCAGACTTCAGCAGCTCATAATAGATAGGACCTTAGCGACAAGGATATTTGGCTTTTGGGTCGATTCTTACGCTTGGGGTTATGGTAACATATACATTTTTCATAGGAAGTTATATTATTCGATGCAAAAATGTCTTTCAAGATATATCGGCTTCAATTCGTACGGTACCCAATTTCTCTACATTTATATGAATCCTGCTGCTCGCAAACGTTCTTAAGTTGCTGTTTGAGTAGCTCCCAATGATTTTGCAAGCTCTTGTTGTGTTTGACAACAATCTTCATGGAGTAATGACAGACCGATGTGACTATCGACTTCACTATCTATAACGATGCAGAATGTGTATTCTTTATTGCGCTGCAAATGAAAAATGTAGAAATTACAAACGGAATGACAAACTTATATATACTTTTGGGGCATGAAATAATCCCCCAAAAATTAGTAAAGAGAGCTAATCCCCCAAAATATATTTTGGGGGATTAGCTCTCTTTCATTTTCAAATTTGTAAAGAAAACGTAAAATTTGTAAATTATATCCCGATATATTTACAAGGTGGCTCAAAAGTAAACTTGCGATGTTTTTTGGCTGTAATTAAAAAAAAAAAAATGAAAAACTTTGATTCTTCTTGTGGATTATTTTTATTTGGTCTTTTAATCTTTTTTACATCAAGTCGAGAATATGATGTCATGTAAATGGCCGCCGCCACAGTTGATTGTCATTTGAGCCTTTTTATGGCATTTTCCATCACTGGCCAAAACTTCAGGCGATAGGTCCTCACATTCTTGACGGATATTGTCTTTAAGAGCTGCAAGAGTCTGAGGCTTGTTGACACAAACCCGCGACTTCAAAAAGCCCCACAAAAAGAAGTCTGGAGCGGTCAAATCGGGCGATCTTGCTGGCCAGTTCAAATCGCCAAAACGGGAGATTAGGCGCCCGAGAAATACATCCTTCAGCATATCGGTTGTGCAGTGTGTGCCGTTGCACCGTCCTGTTGGAACCACATGTTTTCCAATCCCAATCATCAAGTTGCGGCAAAAAGAACTCGTTGATCATTACTCTGTAGCGCTCACCATTCACAGTAACCGTTTGGCCCGCGACGTCTTCGAAGAAAAAAGGTCCGATGACTCCTCCAGCGAAAACAGCACACCAAACAGTGACTTTGAGCGGGTGTAATGGCTCTTCGTGGGTTACACGCGGATTTCAGTGCCTCAGAAGCGTAAATTTTGCTTATTTACGTACCCGCTAAGATGGAAATGGGCCTCATCACTCATGATTATTTTTGATGAAAAATCATCTTCCTCTTGGTGGTGATTAAGGATGGCTTGAGCGTATGTTGGACGCGATTGGCGGTCAGCAGCTAACAGCTGATGCACCGTCTGGACTTTGTACGGAAACATCTTCAAATCTCGTACCAAAATTCGCTGTAAAGACCGTCGACTGATACCCATTTGCGTGGCACGTCGTCTGGTCGATGTCGACGGCGCTTCCATGACATCCTCGGCTACAGCAGCAATATTCTCTGCAGAACGGCTTCTCCGGGGTCTGTCACGCCTGGCAGCATATCGTGTTGTGCCAGTCTCTTCGAGGCGAGCGGCTAAACGTCGCAGTGTTTCACCAGTAGGCTTTGGATGGCCAGGAAATCTGGGACGAAATTCACGTTGTGCCAATGTCACCGACCGATTATTAGTAAAATAGTCAGCAATATTCCGCGTTCTGGAGCAGTGTAGCGTAATATTGTTTATTAGCGTGTATTTCGCATGTAATTACTACACAAATGTCAAAACAGAACTGACAGTAGTGGCCAATCGCAAAATTTATAGCATTTTCTGATAGGAGGATTACTTTTGCGCCACCTTGTACAACCATTATTTACCATTCACAAAAAAATTTCTGATATAAGTTAAAGCGATAATTTGTCAGAGTTAAGATCGTGATAATTTCGAAGTGTAAAGAAAATTATAAATAAAAAATTTAAATTTTGAAATTATAACTGGGTTCAGAACAACGGATGATTATGTCAAAAAGTCGATATACAATAGTACAATTGCTCCCAGATGGTAAGTGCTTACTTGCCAAGAATTATGTTATGCATTACCAAAAGAACGAAGAAGAATTGTATAAAGAGTTAAAGGCTATTAATAGAATTAAGGACGAATATGAAGATCTTGCAGGAACATTATTAGGCGATATCCCTGCAATGAGTTCAATAAGATCTTCTTTCCGTAAAATTTGTGTAACTTAAGTTGTATGTTGGTAAGTTAAAAAAATCTTTTTTTCTCTATATTTCTAATGGTGTTTGAAAATACTTTCCGAGAACGCAATTCAATTTATTGGCTCATATTAATAGACAAAAAATAAAAAGATTTTAATTTTAAAAATAGGTCAACTTTTTCATAGGAAACTTGTATCTAGTCTACTTTAACTTTTTTAATAAGGACTGAGATCAAAAAATGTTTCACATACATACATGTTAATAAAAATGAAACCACTAAACTTACAGCTTTTAATCTTTTTTTATTTGATTGAAATTTTAGTTCTAATCACTAGTGATGAAATTTTGAAGCTTTTTGGGAAACCCTTCCATTAACGTTTTTATAGTGCTTTCTGTCACTTTGCTCGAACACTTTTGGCCACCTTTTCTGTGCTCTTCAATTCTCTTTTAATAAGAGCCCAATATCTCTCCACTGGACTCAGCTCCAGGCAGTTTGGAGGAATTGCCTCTCTTGGTACAAATACCACATTATTCTTCTTGTACCACTCAATACCTTTCTTACTATAGTGACAGATACCAAATCAGGCCAAAAATAAGTGAACATATTAAGAAGTCTTATGAATGGAAACATCCTTTTTTGTAAACATTCCTTGATGTAAATTTCGGTATTTATAGAGCCATTTGTAACATATGTTTGGCTTTTTTGCGGCAACTGCATATTGCTTGCCATACCAAGAACTTTTTGGGAAATTTTGTCTGCTTTTGGGTCCTAAACTTTTCTTCAACATTCCCTCGGGCATCTGCAACATAAAAAAATTGACCCAGAAGCTGCGATACGTACGTTTCGTCATCCATTATGCAGCAGGTACATTTTTTGTATAAAATTTTACTTCAATTTCCGTGTCTGTCTTTGGCCTCTAAATTTTTGGCACAGTTCCTGTCAGGAACTTTTTGAGCCTTGTATGCTTTTAAACCTTCACCGGCTTTAACTTTTCGTACCAGATAGTCCGATTACTACCGGAGGTTTTGGGAGCTCTTTTGAAAATGCTTTCTATTTGTTTGGCTTAAGAAACATCATGTGGACCATTCCTTTTACCTAAACCAGGTTTTATATCAACGGACAAGTTCTCCCGGTACTGTTTAATAACATTGGAAAAAGTTTGATAGCAGACCTTTGATTGTTTGGTCAACTTTTTGTAGGACCAAGTTGGGTTTTGTTGAAAATATTTAATAATTTTAGTACGCACTTTTTTCTGGTCACTCATTTTAATCAGATTAGCAACAAATGAACATAATTGACATTAAACATAATAACTGACATGCTTTACAAAGGTAACTTGATCAAAAAAAAAATCAAATAACACTTGCGTTAAAAGTTTTAATGAAAAACGTGTGTTAAGGATTTTTCGATCTCAGTCCTTAATTTGTATATAACTTATGAGGCGCATCTATGCGCAACCTAATTTTTTCTAAAACAACGCTTAACTGTCCAGGCTTTTAAATTACATATATTAAATTATCTGCCCAACTGAGCCCAACTAATAATTTTATATCCATTTGAACGGATAAAATCCATTTTTTTTGCGCTTTGAATATAAAAACTAATAACACAACCACTTCAAAAAATAATTTAAATTAAACTAAAACATATTAATAAATACCTGAGGTTGAGATTGTATAGTTAGATTTATTAATTTTTGAAATTACTTATTACAAATAGTATTTATTTACGCAATTTTTTAGGTCTTTTTTAGGCACTTTTTTAGGTTTTTTCTCACAATATATAATTTCAACACGTGACTATAAAAATACTGTTTCATATTTGCCATTAATCTCTTGCCTGCTGATGTGCTCTTTAAGCAGGTACTTTCAGTTTTCGCGATACTTGAAATTGGTTTTTTCCATTAATCCCCAAAATTAATATATGTGGCCCCTCCATAATTCTAATGGGACATAATAATGTTGTTTAATTTTCAATAACTAAGGAGAATAAATGTCAGATATGCACCCTTCAAAATGACATATAAGTTATTAAAAACGAAAACCGCGTTTAAACAAAAATCTATTATAAATCCCGCATTTTTAAGTCATACATCCAAGAAAACAGAATACGGTCTCTAAAAACCTGTGAAAAATATGAAATGCCCTATTGTATATGAGTCGCCCATACGCCTTCAAAACGGAGAATGGCAAAAAAAACTTCAGAAAAATTCGAAGCACTTGCCAATCACTTGGCGAATGTATTTACCACAAACGATACAAATTCATCTATTAGTGATACGATATATCTTTGCCTATAAATCAATAATCTGGCCATTAGAGAATAAGATAAACAACGTAAAATTTCTTCAGAAGGTATAAAGACAGTTCAGAAATTTCACAGACAGTCAAGCTGCTATTCGAGCATTTACAGTTGAAACAATAAAGTGCAGCGCAGTACTAAAATGTAAAAAGAAAATAAATATCAAACTACTCAACATTTGAAAACCTAGAAATCATCCCAAGCTCCGTTTGTGTATATATACAACGAAAATACTTAGCTTTGCAAATTTGTATGGATGTTGGATGTTGAAAAAATAACTCATGAGTTGGGCACATAAGGTGGATATCTGACCCGATTGAGAGATAGGATAATACCAATAGCTTAGAATTAACAGCAACCTCAATTCGAATTGACAGGTATTGAGAAGGATAATAATCATAATAAATTGAACTCGCACATTGCAAGTATGCAAATTTCTGACAAACTATAGAACAGTACCTAATACAATACCAAACCTGGAACATATTAAGACCTCCTCATAAATAACGTCGTGTCACCCACAATAAAATTCCGGTTCTCTACCATGAAGACGACACTCAAAAATTTAAAGGCTGGAAAATCATCTAGTATAGTCAAAATTACTACCACGATGATAAGTAATCTGCCCAACTCATCACTGAGAATAATTTTGTTCATATTTAACTCAATACTACATATTGGATACTTCCCATCCTCATAGAAAGTATCTGAGATAGTTATGATACCAAAACCGGGAAAAGATGTCACTCAAGTGCCATCATACCCTCCCATTATTGTTGACAAAATTTTCATTATTCCTAATCATAGTACTATCGAACAGGTACATCAGATAACTACTCTTATTCGGAAAACCTTTGAGAACAAGCAGTATTGCCCTACATTATTTATTGTCATATCTCAAGCCATCAATAAAGTCTGGCGCTATGGACTAATATACAAAATCATTAGATTACTAGTTGTGAATGTACATAAACTGCTTAAAAATTACATACAAGAAAGATCTTTCCAAATCAGATCAAAAGTTGTGATCTCGTCACATCGAAAAATATCCGCTGGTGTACCACAGGGAAGTATTTTAGGGCAGTTTCTATATATAGCTTCTGAACAACTCCAGCCTCACATCGGCGATTTAGAAAAATGGCTGGACAAATGAAAAATAAAAGTCAATGCAACAAAATGTTCTCATGTTACATTTACTCTAAGACGAGAAAGTTGTCCTTCCATACAGATAAATAATATAAAAATTCCAGAACAGAGCCATGTGAGATATCTCGGTATCCATCTTGATCGCCGTTTAGCATGGACCCACTATGGACCCAAGGTTCCACACATAAAATTAAAGTCAGTTCAATAGCACTGGCTAATTGGCCCACAGTCTGCTCCAAACTTGGAATGCAAAGTGCTTTTGTATAAAACGGCATTCAGCTATGGGGAACAGCCTCCTCATCTAACGTTGAAAAATTGCAAAGAAAGCAGTCACCACTGTTAAAGAAAATAACAGGTGCCCCATGCTACATTCGCAATAGTAATATCCATAGGGATCTCAATGTCCCCATAATACGCGAGGAGATCAAACTCTTCAGTTTAAACTACTTATCTAAACTATGGGATCATCGAAATCTCCTTGCCAGGCAGTTGCAGTCATTTGAGGGTCATAGACGACTGAGGCGATTGGAAACATTGATTCTGGCCAGATAATCATTTTAACGAGCACTCATGTTGGACATTGTAGCGGCAATAACAACTTTAGTTTTAGTTTAGGTTTAGTTTTAAATACTTATTGTAAATTTCTAAAAAAAATTTGATATCCATATTGTTTATATTAATGAATTTGTCATCCAGATATAAATCAGAAAAAGGTTTAAAAAATCGGGGTAGTTTTGGTATTTTACTGATTTTCCCTAACATAAATGCAACCAAACCTTGATTATATCGGATAAATTAATGTATGAATCATGTATGTAAGATATTTGGGAGCTTCGCAAAGTTGATTTAACATACAGACGGACAGACGGAAACAGCTATATCGACTTCACTATCTATAACGATCCAGAATATATGTAAAAATTACAAACAGAATGACAGACTAATATATACCTTTACTACTCATGATGAGCAACAGAACAAGTAACTGTAAAATTTCCCACATTACTTTAAATTTAAATAAAATCTAATTTCATTGATATCTTATAAAAATAACATCATAAATTTAATTTACTCTCAATTATTTATTTAATTTTTTAGCTTTATTTTAGATTTATTTACACACAGCCAATGCAATATCAATTAATGCTAAAATAAAAATTATTTTATCATAATCACAACAATATTTTATGGAAAAAATTCAAATTTGATTACATAACAGAAAAAAAAAACCAACAGAAAACAAAATAGCAAAAAATATAAAATATAAAATTTCGTACTGTCAAATCAAAGCATACAAAAACTAGATAAATATTTCAATAATGATGGTTATAAATTTTTTTATATGCATTAATTTAATTTCCGTTGTTTGAATTTTACTTCCGCAATTTTTTTAGAATAACGATTTAAGGAAATTAAAAAAATATATAGTATATCGTCTATAATTAAGAAAAAAGAAATATAAAATGTGAGCAAAACTTTTGCTTACATTTCATTACAAATGGTTTGAAGTAAATGAAATACAATCCTATTTAAATCATAAGATGTTTTAAATTGGATATTGATGGAAATTGTAAAAAAAATTATATTTTTTATGTAAAAAATGTTATTACATGTGCGTATAACATTGCTTAACAATGTTGACGCATTCTAAGCATCAGTTGGTTGTAATGTTAATTTATGTTTCTGTTTTTGTTTCATGTAAAAACGTATACAAAAGTATTTTAATGCATATTAAATTTAATACTTTAAAACAATTAAACAATAATCATACGCATCGGTGTTTTATATACAAAAATATATCAAAAAAATTACTCATACGCAATGTTATTCCAGGTTTAAATTTAATAATTACCATACGCCTTAGTAAATTAGCAAACAAATTAAATTAAATACAAATAAAATTTAAATTTTTCCCCAAAATAAACAAATTATTATGTTAAAAGTAAACAATTGGTCAATTCACAAGGTCTCCTATCATGTCATATTGTCATAATGTCGTAATATTTCACGACTTGGCGGCTCGGCGTAACCGACTCTGCTGGTTGGATACGATAACACAATAAACATAGCATACAGAATAGTATTATTTTAGGAAATTTTTAACTTGAAAGCCAATAACAACATTTTTAAACCATTGTGAAATATTAGAACAGTATGACAATATGAGACCTTGTGAATTGACCAAATATTTTATCCTGCTGACAAAATCAGAAGGCAACTTTAATAACAAAAACTCATTCCAAAACTGCAGTTATTAGCATTTTAATAACTAATTAAAATCAGTATAAATTATAGTTTGTTATATTATAAAACATTATAATATAACAAACTTGACTATACTTCAATTACTTACAACACTTCAATAACATACTAAATCCTTTGTGTTCAATTTCATAAAATTAAACTCTTCTATCAGCTTTTCAAGCATTTGCAAAATATTCACAATTTCATTTAAATTAAACAGGAATTCCCATTTTGTTCGCAAAACAGCAAACTGAAACAAAAAGTAGAAGGACAACAGGCTTTCATTTTATGATTGCTCTGTCAGCTTTAACATCCCTATATTGTCTCTTGGCATATTTTATGAGGCCGTTAAATGAATATGGACTTTAATTGCTTGAAGGACATGTGCTTAAAATGTTGCATTTGCAACATTGTCACCACGTCGAAAAGCCACTTACAAATATTAAACGTTCAAAACGGTAATACGGGGGTAACTCTACTCTACAAATACACTTAATATGCATATACGACAACCAAACAAACACAAATACTTAAAAACACTCAAACTAACAAACATGAGATACATTAGGGTGGCGCTTATTTTGCACTATTGCATGAGTGCCTCCAATTCTGAATGAAGATTGTTGTCGAACACAACAAGAGCTTGCAGTATCATTGGGAGCTACTCAAGCAGTAATTTAAAAATGTTTGTGAGCAGCAGGATTCACCCAAAAGCAAGGAACTTGGGTTCCATATGAGTTGAAGACGTGAGACCTTGAAAGACGATTTTGTATGACCAAAATTATGTTTAAACGCATTAAAAGAAAATAATTTTTGCACCCAATCATTACTTGCGATGAAAAATGGATCTATTACGATAACCCGAAGCATAAGAAATCGTATGCGATTCTCGTCCAACCAGCCGAATCGACATCAAAGCCAAATATCGATGGCGCTAATGTAATGTACTGTATTTGGTGGGAGCAAAAAGGGTCTTATCTATTATGAGCGGCTGAAATCTAACCAGACCATCACAGGAAAACTGTACGGAACGCAACTGATTCTTTTGAAGCTGGCATTGGTCGAAAAACGCCCAGAATATGCAGCCATACATGAAACTGTAATATTCTATGATGACAACACTCGGCCTCATGTTTCAGTACAGTTAAAAACTATTTAGAATAAATTGGTTGGAAAGCTTTGCCTCACCCGCTTTATAGTTCCGACCTTGCCCCGTCCGACAATTATTTGTTTCGATCGTTATAGAATGTTCTCTCTGAGATACGCTTCTTCGGAACAGAGTATCCGATATTGGCTTGATTCGTTCTTGGCCTCAAGAGCAGTTCTTTTGGCTCGGAAAGATGGGAAAAGGTCATCGCTAACAACGCACAGTGGTTTAGAAACGTTTTCTCTTTTTATACCCTACACCACCATAGTGGGGAGGGTATATTGGATTTGTGCAGATGTTTGTAACGCCCAAAAATATTAGTCTAGCACCCACCTTAAAGTATACCGATCAGAATCACTTTCTGAGTCAATTAAACGATGTCCGTCCGTCCGTCCGTCTGGCTGGTTGTCCATGTAAACCTTGTGCGCAGAGTACAGGTCGCAATCTTGAAGATATTTCAATAAAATTTAGTACATATCATATTTTCTGCCCAAGGACCAAGCCTATTGAATCTGGCTGAAATCGGTTCATTATTTCACCTAGCCCCCATACAAATGTCCTCCCGAAATTGGACTTTATCGGTCATAAATGTTTAATTTATATAGGTATCTACACAAGTTGTTCTCCAAATAAGTTTTATATATACGAAATTCATGTCGACAAATTTTATTATGATCGGTCCATAATTAGTCATAGGTCCCAAAAAAGGCCTGCTTCCGATAATCACTTTAACGAGCATAAATCTCTTAAAAATGTTGGTATACACATAAAATGCAACATAAACCACTCATATTGACATTAATCACACCACTTAATTTCATGGTGATCGGTCCATAATTGGTCATAGCTCCCATATAAGGCCCACTTCCGAAAATCGTTCACGAATATAAATTATTGAAATTTTGAAAGAAAAATGTTTTTGCTCATTTACTTAATGTAGGGTATTATGGTATTATATGGTACTTTCTTACTTGTTTTTTTTTTGGAAATAATTCGTTATCTCGCGAACTATTAGAGATTTTGATACAAAATTTCACATTTTTAGCTGAATGTTTTTGAGTTGATTTACTTTTGTTCGCCAAAAATACATTTTCGAATAAGCTGAAATTAAATATAAAGAGTCCTCGAGAATATCTACAAAAAATATTAGTTGAAGAGATATTCTGGTTAATTTATTTATATTTTTTTTTTTTTAATTTTGCTAGATATTTTTTATGGTTTTTTAGATACGACGGGCCTACGGAGAGTCGAAACTTATTTTTAAAATATCAGCTATATTGGCTATAAAATTCTAAATAACATAAAAAAACTACCTAACAATTATCTCGTCCCTACAACGTTATGCGCATCCAAAGTTGGGACTTTTTTGCATGAAATATATGAAAAAACGTACAAATTTGTCAAAGCGGGCGAGGTTTGTGAAACTTCGGAGGAGTAAATAAAAGTTTTTTATATTAGTATTTGATATTGCTGAAAACCTTAGAACTTGAAGATTGATAATTTGCCCTAAAAAAAATATAATATGGTGATTTAGCATAAAGAAAAATATAAAATTTTAAGGACTGAGATCGAAAAATTCTTAACACACGTTTTTCATTAAAACTTTTAACCCAAGTATTATTAGATATTTGTTTGATCAAGCTACCTTTGTAAAGCATGTCAGTTATTATGTTTAATGTCAATTATGTTCATTTGTTGTTAATCTGATTAAAAATAGTGACCAGAAAAAAGTGCGTACTAAAATAATTAAATATTTTCAACAAAACTCAACTTGGTCCTACAAAAAGTTGGCCAAAAAATTAAAGGTCTGCTTTCAAACAATTTTTAATGTTATTAAACAGTATAGGCAGAACTTGTGCGTTGATAGAAAAACTGGTTCATGTAGAAGGAATGGTCCTCATGATGTTTCTAAAGACAATAAATAGAAAGCATTTTCAAAAGAAATCCCAACACATCTGGTAGGAAAGCAGTCCGGTTAGCACAGTGCTCGGACTATTTGGTACGAAAAGTTAAAGCCATTGCAGGTTCAAAAATATAGAAGGTTCAAAAAGTTCCTGACAGGAACTCTGCTAAAAATTTAAAGGCCAAAAACAGAGCTCGGAAATTGAAGTCAAATTTTATAAAAAAAATATTCCTGCTGCATAATGGATGACCAAAACGTATGTTCTGGCTGATTTTTCGCAGCTTCCGGGTCAAAATTTTGATGTTCCTGATGCTCGAGGGAATGTTGAAGAAAAGTTTAGGACCCAAAAGCAGAAAAAATGTCACAAAAAGTTCTTGGTATGGCAAGCAATATGCAGTTGCGGCAAAAAGGCCAAACATTTCTTACAAAGGGCTCTATAAGTACCGAAATTTACATCCAGGAATGTTTACAAAAAATGATGCTGCCATTCATTAGACTTCTTAAGGTGTCCACTTATTTTGGCCTGATTTGGCACCCTGTCACTATGGTAAGCAAGGTCTTGAGTGGTAAAAGAACAATAATGTGGTATTTGTACCAAGAGAGGCAAATCCTCCAAACTGCCTGGAGCTAAGGCCAGTGCAGAGATATTGGGATCTTGTTAAAACAGAATTGAAGAGTACAAAAAAGCTGTCCAAAAGTGTGGTAGATTTTAAATGGAGATGGACTACCTGTTCGAACAAAGTGACAGAAAGCTCAATAAAAACGGAAATGGAAGGGTTTCCGGAAAAGGTTAATAAATTCATCGCTATTGATTAGAACTATAATAACAATATTTTTTGTAAATTGTAATAATAATTTCAATAAAAAAATCAAAACTGTAAGTTTAGTGGTTTCATTTTTATTAACAAATGTTAACGGTTATAGATATCGTAACCAAATTTTTAACAAATATGGACTCAAATATCCATAAATCAATGGCATTACAACTTTTAACATTTTTTATTTTCAAATACTGAAATTTCTAAAACGGGGAAAATGTGTTCCAAAAACTGAGTTTTTTTTAGAAAAGTGTCTACTGTGACGGTAGTCACCGCGTGATAGTAAAATAAAACTTTGTAATTATTTAAGAAACATATATGGTTATACAAATATGGAGCTAATTTGAGGATTTGTGCTTTGCTTTTTAAAATTTTTTACTCAAACTGATTTTTTTTAAATTGGCCAAGTTTGGATATGTCCGCGCTTTTGCATTAAGTTATCTTTCCAAATCATATAAAAATTATATATAGTCCCGAAGAAAATTGTTTTCTACAAAAGGGAAAATACATGAGCTTTTTTGGGAAAAAACGTAAAAAATACTACCCTTTTTATTTGACCCAATTTTGCATGCGTATAACTTATTATAGAGACGAGATAACTGTTAGAAAGTTTTTATTTTGGTTATTATTTTATCGCCAATATAGCTGGCAATCAACTCGAAGACACCTCAGCTCCAACCGTGTGAAATTCTGTAATCATATCTCTAATAATTCCCGAGATACCGAATTATTTCCACAAAAACCACTAAATGTCCAATACTTTAAATAAATAAAAAATAAAAACTAAAAATCTATAAAATTCCTCATATTTAAGTCATATACTCAATAACAGTTGTAGCTATTATGGTTTAACGTGGAAACCGTTTTGAATTAAGTCAATTTCGGTCACAAAATTTGTTAAAATGACTTCTTAAAAATACATTTCCTTGGGCTGCTTGTTAATGATTTTGAAATTTTCAATTTGTATGACTTATTAACCCTTTTATATCTGAGTTCAAATTGCCTAAACCATTAAAGTTAGATCTCTGCACTAAAAAACATTAAAAATATCAAATAAATGAAATTTAATTCTTATTCGATTTTGCTAAAATTTTCAGCATTTGAGTTTTAGACCTTGCCAGCAACGAAAATCGCAAAAATGCTAAATATGGGCCACCCTAATATACATACACCAACATACATGCAAAACACACAACTTTTGCATCAACATTACACTTGCCTACATTGAACCCATCCATCTCCTCTAACTGGTGAAGCTGTAGTGACAATCTGCTCTTCTACTCTACAAAAATATTACGCAGTCAACATCAACAGCATCGAGCACAATGACCAACAAACCAATAATACGCCAACAGTTGCTACTATATCGCGCTATTGTTGTTGTTGTTGTCCGTTTGGTTGTGGATGCTACAACAATTTGCAATTCATAGTGTCGCAGGATTCTAGAGAATAAAACATGCAACAAAAGCAACAACAACAACAACAAAAACAAACACCAAACGAGTACATCTTCATGGCCAGGCCAATTTCCCTATACATACACATCCAAACACAGCTACTCTTACATGGACGGTTAAATATAAAAAAATAGAAGCCAGTGTAAATAGTGCATTAAACAAGGAACTAAAAAAACACTCAGAAAAAAATCAACACAAACAGGAGCACTTTACAACAACACATACAATAACAGGGCCTCTACTTTATTTAATACTGCACAGTAGTTTGCATTGATAGCAATTTAATTGCATTTAAACGCTTCGACTTTGAAAACAAGAAGAATATTAAACTAATTGCAAACATTTGGGAAATTCTTTGGAACTCAGATCAAATGTATCATTTCATCCTAGTCATATTCCTTATAACGTCATTCAAAAGTACCATTCGAGGCCTACACAAATTCAGGATGCTTTCTCTTTTTTTTTTTTTTTTTTTTTTGTCTTGATCTCGCCAAGTTCTTTTAGTAGTCGCTCGACGCACAGTGTGAAAGATCAGAAAAAGTGGTTATAAATTCGTATATTTTAAACTGCAGGTTCAATTGCAAACTGATCATAGATGGGCACTTTGCAGTACCAGTAAAATTTCAGTAAAAATTGATTTTTACTGATTACTGAAGAAATTTTCAGTATACAGTAAAGTTTTACTGATTACTGAAAAAAAAAATCAGTAGTCAGTAAATTTTTACTGATTACTGAAAAAACAAACAGTATTCAGTAAATTTTTACTGAATACTGAAAAAAAATCAGTAATCAGTAAAATTTTACTGAATACTGAAAAAATCAGTATCAGTAAATTGAAATTATGCAATTACCGGTAAAATTTTATTAATTACTTAAACGAAACTTGTTATTTTTTCAAGTTGCAACTGTAAGAAAATCCCCTTATTACTACTTTTGCTACAAAAAGTGCTAAATTGTCATGACTGATTGTAGGATAGTAAGTGAAGTTTTTGTTGAGAATATAAAATATTTTAAATTTAAATTTTTTTTTAAAAAATAAAAAAAAAAAAAATAATTAACACGTCTAGGATTTGAACCAGCGATGTCAATCCTGTAGTCCACTGTTCTAGCCACAACACCACTGCGTACTTATCTGATTCTATGTAAATTATTTTTAAATATAAATAACAGTTTCCTTTCCGTTTTAAACAAAATATTTAAAAATAAATTCGGTCAATTGACAAAATATAACAATTACTTAAATTTTTTGTTTACAAACACTTTCACGTACGCGGTCACCGGTGCTCCAAGATTTTCTTTAAATTATTCTCAATATAGAGCGAAATTTTGAGTTCACAGATACAGTAAATGGTTATTTTCAAAGAAAACTAATTTATTTTTAAGAAATGAGTGATTTATAAGATCTTGATAGTGATGATTTTCAAAATTCAACTTCAATTTAATGATACTGATTTTTTTTCAGTATTCAGTAAAAATTTACTGAATACTGATTTGTTTTTCAGTAATCAGTAAAGTTATACTGAATACTGAATTTTTTTTCAGTAATCAGTAAAATTTTACTGGTAATGAAATTTAGATTGCATTACCAGTAAAAGTTTACTGAATACTGCAATGCTTAATGCATTAGAAATATAATGCAGTGTGCCCATGTATGAAACTGATATATGGACGAATCGTAAAACTTTTAGAAAATTAATTTTTTTACCACCATGTTAGAACACTAAGGCCCATTATTACAACTTGCCAATAGTTAAAGGTATGATATTATCGGACAGATAAGAAGTATTTGGTTATTATATGTTTACTTTAAGCTAATAGTGACCGATAAGCTAAAGGGAAGATCATTATGCCTTTAAATTTTATAGCGAGGTTTATGTACGAAGTTGCCATATTTTCTGCAAAATGTGGCAACTTCATGAAAAATAAATAAATTTATATTTTTTTTGCCAATATATAAATAAAAACAGAAAGCAGACGTTTGCTTTATATCAACAACCTAGAGAATATTTTCATATGTATTTGTTTGCTGTGAGTAAACAAATAAAAGTTATCGTTGCCACTATATACAATTATTTTGCCAAAAGTAGTCGGTTTTTTATTGCCATATTTTCGAAAAAAAATAATTTTATTTTATAAGGAAGTTGTAAGAACGAAAAATTTTAAAGGTCACTTTATTCCTCACTTTAATTAGAGTTACCTTTTACTATTATACACATTAAAGGCAAGTTGTAACAATGGCCCTAAATGAGATACAGGGTGATATATGAACAAAAACACTGTATGAAACCGACATTATTACTTAAGTGTTTACGATCTGGACAAAATAGCAAATAATCTTGTGTCATTAATGATACTAGAAACAAAATTGCAAAATTTCAGAATCTTTATTAGTAATAGATTCATAAAATTATATGAATGAATTTTTCTGGAGATATGGAGGAACATTATTATCATATTATCATAAGGTGCTAAATTTTAAAGCCAACACTTTGGTGACTTTAATTTGTTGTTTAGTTTTTTTACAAGTGTATGTGGGCTAGGGTGGCCCTTAATAAACAAAAGTTGGATTTTTGCCAGTCTCTCCCCCCAGTTTGGTGAACATTGGTAAACAAAAATCAGCCCTCTGAAGTCTTGACATGCATTTACACGGGGAAAAAAATTAATTTTTTTTTTCAGTTTTTGTAAAAATTTTGCCATTAGAAAATTACTTTTGCAATTTAATTTAAAAGAATAGAAATGTGTACGTAGTTGTCGTTCTAATAAAACCTAAAAAAAACAGAAATTGGTTAAAAAATGTTAAAGTTATTAAAAATATTTTGACAAATATTAAAATAAAAGTATATGTTTACTTTAAATATATCCATATTTAATTGTATATGCGTTTTTGTCTTCGTAGGATACCGTTAACTTATTCGCAGGTATGACCAAAAAAATTTAAATTTTTTTATACATTTTGTTAAACAAATTTAAGAATTTTTTATCATCACATTGGGATTTATTGAGAATATAATAGGGAATAAAAATATGAAAATTTAAATTTAGCAATTTTCAAAAAAAACTAATTATTTGGCCATATTTTGGCGAATGAGCTCAAGTTCCTTACTGTTATGAATTTTAAGTAGAACCTATTCAGAATATTATAGCGCAGATAATCCTACATATACTTTGAAAGTTTTACTAAAATCTAAAAATGTTAAACTTTAAAACGTGAAGGTCAAAGGTCAAAATGTTCAATATTTGGAATTTCTAATGGAAAGATAGCGAAATAAGGAGTGAGATCGTAAAATTCTTAACACACGTTTTTTATTAAAACTTTCAACCCAAGTATTATTTGATTTTGTTTTTTTTATCAAGTTACCTTTATAAAACATGTCAGTTATTATGTTTAATGTCAATTATATTCATTTGTTGTTAATCTGATTAAAATGAGTGACCAGAAAAAAGTGCATACTAAAATTATTAAATATTTTCAATAAAACCCAACTTGGTCCTACAAAAAGTTGGCCAAGCATTCGAAGAACTGCCGTCAAACTGTTTCCAATGTTATTAAACAGTACCGGGAAAACTTGTCCGTTGATAGAAAACCTAGTTCAGGTAAAAGGAATGGTCCACATGATGTTTCTAAAGCCAAAATAAAAATAGAAAACATTTTCAAAAGAGCTCCCTACAAATCCGGTAGGAAGCAGCCCGGTTAGCTCAGTGTTCGGACTATTTGGTACGAAAAGTTAAAGCTAATACAGGTTTAAAAACATACAAGGCTCAAAAAATTCCTGACAGGAACGCTGCTAAAAATTTAGAGGCCAAAAACAGAGCACGGAAATTGAAGTCAAGTTTTATAAAAAAATATTCTTGCTACATAATGTATGACAAAACGTATGTTCTGGCAGATTTTTCGCAACTTCATGGTCAAAAATTGTATGTTTCTGATGCTCGAGGGAATGTTGAAGAAAAGTTTAGGACCCAAAAGCGGCAAAAGAAGCCAATCATTTGTTACAACGTGCTCTATAAGTACCGAAATTTGCATCATGGAATGTTTACAAAAAAGGCTGCTTCCATTCATAAGACTTCATAATGTGTCCACTTATTTTTGGCCTGACTTGGCATTTTTTAACTATGCTAAACAATCCCTTGAGTGCTACAAGAACAATAATGTGGTATTTGTACCAAGAGAGGCACATTCTCCAAACTGCCCGGAGCTAAGGCTAGTGGAGAGATATTGGGCTCTTGTTAAAAGAGAATTGAAGAGCACAAAAAAGGTGTCCAAAAGTGTGATAGATTTTAAACGGAGATGGACTGACTACCTTATCCAGCAAAGTGACAGAAAGCTCTATAAAAACGTTAATGGAAGGGTTTCCGAAAAAGGTTCAAAATTTCATCAATAGTGATTGAAACTATAAAAATATTTTTTTTTTTTATTGTAATAATAATTTCAATCAAATAAAGAAAAAATTTTAAAACTGTAAGTTTAGTGGTTTCGTTTTTATTAACATATATGTATGTTAAGAATTTTTCGATCTCACTCCTTATTATATAGATTTTGATGCATCTTAAGAAAAATATAACATGAAGTCTAGTATTTATAATAACAGCACAAAAATGGAAGTTAACCCTTAATAGCACTTGGGGCTGAAATGACCCCAAACTTGTTAACAAAATTAGACGCAAAACTAAATGTTAAAATCTGGGGTTGTGGAAACTTACTCAAGTGATATAGTTCAAATAAATTGTTTTAAATAAATGATGTTAAGCAATATACTTTTATGCAAACACATTTTGCTGACGCTTATCCAAGATCCGTCGAGAAAGAATTAGAATTTCCGGTTGGGCTTAAACTTTTTTCTGTTGACTGCCCCCAGGATGGAACCAATTTCAAAAGCCTCGTCGGCCTATTTGTTGCCTATCATCCCATGGTGACTTGGGACCCAAATGATCTCTAGGTTATCGTATATTGACTAAGTAGTCAAACCCTACCCTCGTTCTGTCATCAGATTTTGTCATCCATATTTCCATTTATAGAGTACTGCACAGAAAAAAATAAAAATGAGTTTCAATTACGAAATTGATTATATTAATTAAAAATATATTTGATTTTGCTCCAATCATCAAAATGATACTATTAATTAAATTGAAATTAAATATTTTAATTGAAAAAATCCAATTAAAACATTATTAAATATAGTAATTGAATTCCTTTACAAATTTCAATTAAATTTTTAATTGAAACAATTAAGTATGCAATTGAAATTTTGCAATAAATCCAATAAAATATTAATTAATACAATTGTGCAATTAATTGGCAATTTTTTAATTTTCTTTATTTTTTATTTGATTTATTTTTATACACATATATTAAGATTTAAAAGATCAAAATTAATTTACGTGTAATGTATGTAATGTATGTAATGTATGTAATGTATGTAATGTATGTAATGTATGTAATGTATGTAATGTATGTAATGTATGTAATGTATGTAATGTATGTAATGTATGTAATGTATGTAATGTATGTAATGTATGTAATGTATGTAATGTATGTAATGTATGTAATGTATGTAATGTATGTAATGTATGTAATGTATGTAATGTATGTAATGTATGTAATGTATGTAATGTATGTAATGTATGTAATGTATGTAATGTATGTAATGTATGTAATGTATGTAATGTATGTAATGTATGTAATGTATGTAATGTATGTAATGTATGTAATGTATGTAATGTATGTAATGTATGTAATGTATGTAATGTATTTAATGAATTGTATGTATGTAAGTGTACGTTACATAAATTAAATCTTATTTTGTACTTATAATCTATCTATGTATCTATCCATAAAATCTGTCTTCTCACAGGCAATTAGCATTGACATCGATTTGACTAGAAATGTGAAACCAATATTAGAATTACATTTTATACAAAATTTAATTTAAATTTAATGTACTCACCTCTAAACATTATATTGGAACGCAATTGCTCCATAAGTCCTTAAAAAACCAACGCCTTACAAGCAATTAGCACGAGCATCGATTTGTCTAGAAAATGTGAAATAATACGAGTAATATACAATATTGAAAAATATAACCATTATATTATATGTATACTCACCTCTAGAAATTATATTGGAACTCAATTGGAATTCTATATCCGTTCATTGTTTAGTTTTCCATCCCATAAACATATATTCTATCCCTTTTTCTTTTCCAAAACAAACTTTTTTCAGGAAATTTTTTGGTTTTTATTTTATATTTTTCAAAAACTGTCAAATTTATATTTTGTTTTAGTTTCGTTTGTTTCTTCAGCAAATATTTTTATATTTGATTATAAAAAGTATTGAATCAATTAAAATTTTTATTCTATTCAAATTTTAAATTAATAAAATTTTTTATTAAATAAAAAGTATCAATAATTTTTTCTGTGTGGTGTTTATACCACAAGATTCCATAATGATGTGGCCTCTTGGTAGGCTGTTAGGGTGATAGTTAGTCCTCTTTCACCCATTACCATGTAACTATCAATATTATTGCAGTAATATATAATAGTAATATAGTAACACATTCATATAACCACAGTTTAATGTTCTTTATTGACAATAATACTATAATGTTGAAGCTAACATTACATAAACACATAAGAGACAATCAAATGTTAATATTTAGTAATTTTTCACAATTTATTTACCAAGAAAATATTATGTCAAAAAACTGAAGTTGTTACCATCTTTCTGTGGTGTACATATAGGTTTATCAACTGGTTCAAAAAGAATCCAAAGATAATGAGTAAAGTAGTATTAGCAAATACACTAATTAGTCTTTGCTGATAATATATTTTCAACATAAGTAGAACTCTAATATCCAATGCAAAATTCATACTGGCTGCTTTTAAAACTCCAGGGAATATACAACAAGCTGCTCTAACCAATGTTATTATTTATTTTGTTATTTTCTTTCTTTAGCATTTCCATCTTAAGCGAAATGAGAAAACACAAATAGTAAAATAAAATTTTAAACGTTCTGCGAAATAGGATTTTCTGTTTTATTTTCTAAAAAAAACTAAAATCCAATTTCACTAAAGCAAACTAGGCAAAATACAATTGTTCATCTTAGAGCTAAACCTCTAATGCCTGGCACTACGACACCAGGCATTTGAAATAAATATTAAAAAAAAAAAAACAAAATAACACACAAACAAGTGAAAAAGGAGAAAAACACTACTAGCAGCTATAGTACGATAGCTGCTAGATATAAAATAAACAAGCAACTGGGTCAAGGATACGAAGGCTACCAAACAGTATAGCTAAGCAACACCAATTTAACTGCAATAATCTTCTTCTTTTGCTGCTACTCTACAAAACTCTTAGTATCCTTATTGTTGAGCATGTCCCTTATATTGGTGTGTGTGTGTCTGTGTGTGTGTGAAACGGTCGATCCCAATATCACTGAGAACAACTTCTGGTGTTTGTTTCTTTTATACACAGGGTGATAAATTAATAAAATTCTCATTTAAAATGTTTTCAAAACAGCAAACAACAAAACAACAACCTACGAAATAAACTCCAAAAAAAAGTCACGCAGCAACACCAACAAAAAAATATATATATTAAATAAACGAGTATAATGTGTAATTTTTAGTGTCTTTGTCACAGATTCTCATTCAACCAAAAAAAAAAAAAAACAAGTAAATTTATTTAAAACCTAAAGAAAAACTCCAAATAAAGAACAAAATAAAACAGCATTTTAAATTTAAAACAAGTGAGAATTATATATTAGGCCATGAGGACTTTTATGTGTGCTTTAGTAAAACAGAAATATTCTGACCTGTTTTAAAAAATAAAAGAAAATGTATGATAAATCTAATAAATATGAAATTTTTAGCTATTGTCCCATATTAGAGTGGCCTCTATTTTGCACTTCTTATTCTCCGCCACCTGAAAACCAAATGCAGTTAATTTAAGCAAAATCGTTTTACGTTTAGACAAGTTTTGGGTCAATTGCAAAAACAAAATCCAATTAAAAATTGTTTATGTATTT
This sequence comes from Calliphora vomitoria, assembly GCA_942486065.2. Taxonomy (NCBI): domain Eukaryota; kingdom Metazoa; phylum Arthropoda; class Insecta; order Diptera; family Calliphoridae; genus Calliphora; species Calliphora vomitoria. Next base: position 105,227,052 of record OW818030.2, on the reverse strand, counting down.
CATGGTAAGATCTTTGAATATCAAATAACTTGATACCAAAAATTAAAATTATAAAATTTCATGCATATCGCAAATCCTAAATTTGCTATATTAGTTTTAAACGAAATTACAAACAAATTATTTGTCGAATCTATTGAATGCTAAATGAGGATTTAAACTGCAAATCTTGGGGATCGATTTGAAATTGGCAGATTTAAATGAAAATTTTGTTCTCAAATTTTTAAATTTATTTCTTAAAAAGTAAGAGTGTTACATTCGACTGTGACGTATCTTACAAATCCACCATCAATAAGTGACAATAAAATATTTTACTGATATAGGTGTTATATGTGGGGTAGGATCAATTGTGGCCCGATCCTCACAAAAGTTGATAGAAAGATTTAGGTTCATATAAAATTTGTTTACATATGTCCAATTTCATCATGATATTAATTATGATACTTAAGACAATTATGAATATTCAAGTAATTTTCTGATGGGTCTCTTGTATGCGGACTATGGAAAAATGTTGCCCGATTTTCGCCATACTTTTCGGTATAATGCCAGAGTACTTAGAACTAGTTTATCAGAAATGCCGCATTATCAACATATTTATAACTGCTCAAACAATATTCCGGGGGACATTTGTATGGGGGTTAGTTGAAATCATAGACCGATATTGCCCATTTTTAATACCAAACACACCTTATCAACAGGGAGTATTTACGGAAAGTTTTAGCCAGCTCCTTTTGTTCGGGCAATACCGCGTTTTTACAAACGTAATGACAATATCAATATACCTTTTTGATGGTGGGTATACAAATTTTGGATACTATTTTTACACCGTTTTTTTAAAGAAATTTTAAGTATTTAAAATTATCATTAAGTTTATATTATTGGTTGAAGATTTTTCAACAATATATAGTACATATACAGCATAAACAAGTAAGAGTGCTATATTCGGCTATGCCGAATCTTATATACCCTTCATCTTTGTTGTGCATGCATTAATTGCCCACTTTCAGCGTATATCATCCTAAATATATCAAGAAAACTTTTAAAAATTTTACATTTAATTGCTGACGAACAGTTTATCACTGTAAAAGTTGCAAACGAAATGACAATCTTATATATACCCTTCACCTTCGTGAGAAGGGTATATATAAAAACAACAACGCCAAACGAAACGAAACACCAAAAAAAAAATACGCAAAGCAATGAAACCAACACACATCCAAACATACGTTTTGTTGCTTTTTTGTCAAAGCATGCAATAAATTGTCTTTTTTTGATGAAATTTTCAGAGGTTGTCTTGGATTTTTCCTCATATCTCCGTTATTTACTAACGGATTTTGCTGATTTTAAATAGGAAGTTTCTCGAACGCATGTCTGACAGAATTATTGAAGATTTAGATACCTAAGATATCTGGGGTCTTCAGAAAATTGATTTCAACAGACAGACGGACATGGCTTAATTGACTCCGCTATCCAGAATATATATACTTTATAGGGTCGCAAAATTATATTGTGAAAATTACAAACGGAATGACAAACTTATATATACCCTTCTCACGAAGGTGAAGGGTATAAAAATGCAACGCTATGCTATGTGATCTTCAACTGGTATGATTTTTCTTATAACAGAATCCAATTAGCCCCATCTGCTATTTTTGTATTCTTTGTGGTCATAGTCAATTATTTTATGACATGTTGTCCAATATTTTTGTACGTAAGATAAATATAAAATGTTTAGTAAAATCAGTGGTAAATTTGTGAGAGTAAAAAAATTCAACTCTAAGGAAATTAACTCAATTTTTAAAATTTTGAAAAAAATAATTGTAAAAAATTGCTAAAAACTATAATACTGTTACAATACAGAAATTTACTGTTAATACTAATAAATTAAAGGATATAAAATCTACGAAGGATAACAGAATTAACGAATGATACATTTTCCGTTCAATATGGTGAATTATTCGAAAATCAAGAAAATTTTAAAATTTTTTATATATTTCTTTACCAATTTAAAATCTTGCGGATATTCTCTATGAAAAGGAAATCAAATAATTGTGGTGGTGTGCCTAAAACTGAGTGCATAAGAGCTCAAGATTAAAAGGAGCAATGTTGTCCTTCAAGTTAAGATAAATGAAAATTCTAAAGGTCACAGAATTTTTAACCCGCATCGTACCACAGGCTAACAAAGAGACGAGACATAATTTTCAAAAACCTAAGTCTGTTGTCAAAAACCTAACTCTTGCAACAGCAAAATCCATATTAGTTAATGTATTTTGTTGTTGTATCAGACATAGGATTGTTGTTATTTTTGTTTGACAAATCAGAGTATAATTCTCTATTATTGCTATTTTGACCCAAAACATAGAAATTTCATGAGATCTCAGATAGTCTTTCAACAATATTTCCTTACGTTACAACATCAACGACAATACAAATATACCCCCATAAACTTAATCACAGATATAACAAAATAAAAACACTTTGTATTTAAAACAAGTACCAACACAAAAATAATACAATTTTTATTTCCTGTAAAATGCACCACAAACCAAAGTGGATAAAACAAGAGGAAAGTGTTTGGTTTTCACTTTTTTTTTTTATTCCCCATTTTCAGTTGGTTTTTTTGTTTATAGGCTGAAATACAAAAAAAAAAAAAAAAAAACTTTTTCGGTTTTTATTCAAATTGTTAATTTGATTTTATTTTGGTTTATCAGCAGTATTATTTAGTTTTTTGTTTTAAATTGCACTTTTATTTCTTTGCCAAATATAAAAGAAGCCACACAAAACCACAAGTATAAACTTTTGAAGCCACAATAATATTTTTTGCCGAAAAGTTTATTTTGTATAATTTTTCTTAATCAAATAGTATACTGGTTTGTTTCTTTTTTTTTTTTTTTTTTTTTTTGTTTCATTCTTAACTTTTGTTTTCAATTTAATAAAGTTCAATGAAAAATTAATTAAAAAAGTTTAAGTTTTTAAATAGGTTTAACAAAATTTTGACAATGTTATTTAAAACTTAATAAGTTAATATAAAGCCTTTTTAGTTTAAAATAAGTGTTTAGAAAAGATGGACAATAAATAAATGATTACTTTATTTCTAAGAAAATATACCTAAAACCTGAGCTCTCATCTATGTTAAATATTGCAACTTACAATTTTATTAAACCAATGAGAAAAATATGCCAAAAATTTGTTTCATTACACTGATGTTATTTGCCATCATTATGTGGAGTTAAAAAAATGTAAATTATGTCGTGTCAACATCAATCCATCGATATATGTTAGTCTGTTGACTTAGAAAGACCACTGATATGATCAGTAAAGGCGAATAAAGACTTTTAATCGATTTATTAACATTTAACTTAGATTAGAACTCCAATAATGTAAAGTTTCCATGCATATATGAAGTTTGTTTATTTTGTGTTGCTTCAGAATTATGTTAGACTTCAAAGTGGCCAACATCAGACATTAGTAGGTAGTGTAGTCACAAAACTCCATTTGATTATTGAACATTCATTCTCAGCACCATCCGTCATTTTAACGCATAATATTTGCTTTAAATTGCTAAAGATTTTAAGTGTACAGTGGCCGATTTTTACACATAAATAAGTACAACCTAAAACATTTTCGACACAGTTTAATAAATACGCAGAGAAAACAGATGCGTGATAGCAACCGAATTTGTTGCCAATCGAATGAATCGGTTGCACACACAGACATTTTCGGTTCTATCACCAGAAACTCGGTTGATAAAGAAGAATTTCTGTTGAAGCAACCAAACTATTGTTACCCCTTCCAAAATTTTGTAGCCACAACTGTAAATTTCAGTCACTAAGGTAGAATCATTCGATTGGCAACAAATTGGGTTGCTATCACGAATAAGTTTTCTCTGTGTAAGAGAATAGTTGCAAAAATGAAATAATAAATTTGGAAACTAAATAAGGTTTTAGAATAATAACACTGGTCAACAAAAACACACTTTTTACCAACAAAATATTATAATGTAATCTTTATGATTTTCTTTTGTATTTAGCTTAAGGAATGTCTTTTTGTCTTTTTGCATTCATGTACCCCACTGGCCCTGATATAGTTTTTCTATCGTAGAAATGTATTGGTAGAATCTTTCACCGTGTTCATCGCTGATAGCTCTCAAATTATTAGGAAATAAATCTAAATGTTAATGTAGGAAATGTATTTTTAACGACATATTACAGCCAAAATCTTTATACGTAGAAAACAGCTCCGCGGCAATACTTTTATAGTCGCTTGATCGGTGATTTAATGTGACTTTTATTAAGGATTCCCAGGCTGATTTTTCTCACTAAGTTTTTCTTTAAATATGCCTTCTTTAATTTTTGCCTCACTCAGTTTACGATTTTTTGTTTTTTCAAATGTAAAAAGCCATCATCACTACTATCTATAGCTTTCACGAAATTTTCATGAGCCCAAGCTTTATGTGTAAATGTGGTAAAAATATGTTATCAGGCTGGACTAAGAAGTATTTTCAATATCTGAACATCATGATTTTTCCTATCTCTGCTGTCCCACTAACAAAGAAAACAACAGTATTTTGTGTACCCTAAAATTATGATAATAATCTTTCCAGTTATGTTGGTTGTATTAAATTTTATCCAAGATAAATTTAATATCTTCATAAGACTCTTTCATGTTAGAAGCTTCACCTAATGGTGTAGAGGGAAGTTCATTGCCAATATGTTAAAGAACAATAATCATTATTACAAAATACTAACTGATAATTTTCTAAAAAAAACTTTTTGCTCTTCATCTTGAGTGCGATAGTAACATATTCTTGTTTCGGGTTGTAATAAATTCCATCCCTTTAATCGAGAGGACAAAAGTTCTGCCTGTTGTTTGGACAAATTTAAGTCACGTATCAAATCATTGAGATCTTTTTGAAATAGCAGATTTGACAAATTAGATTTGAAAGTCAGTACCTAATGAATAGTTTTCGTTTGCTTCTGACATAGCTGACCGATCGGAACGATCGAACGATCTCAACATAAACATCTTTTGAACTTAAACAGACAACCCAACAATTCAATCATATTATTTGTAGATATTTTCAAGTTAAAATATAAATAAAAAATTTCTTGACAATCGGATAAGAACTGAAATTTTGGTGATTTTTTTTTTTAAATTTTGTAAGCCCGAAGTCAGCTACTTTAAGGGTCCGCCCACTAGTCACAAACTACTGAATAATTTCTAAAATAAAAAGTTTCTAAACCACAGTGCTAAATCATAAATTTCAAATGCGTTTAAAATTGGACACAATTTTATGTCGGAATAAAATCTGTAATAATTTCTTTAAGAAATTTAATAAAACAAATTATTTCTTGAGGCATTTTTTTTAAATATTTATTTAGTTTTGAAATTTGAGTTTTCAAATGCGTATAACCCATTAACTGTGAGAGATAAATAGCACACGCAATCACTGAAATTGTTAACAAATTTTGCATGTCTGAGGTGGCCTACTTTGAACCCCTCAGCACCATTACTTTGAGATCTGTGATTTCCGACGTTAAAACTTAAACTTCTGCAGTCCTCAGCTATGCCTACGTGAAATTCCATATCTATTGAGTTAGCCAGTTAGTAATGGCAGATTTATTTTCATAAAATTTTGATTCTGTCACAGGGTATCCAATTCTTCAGAATCAGTGATTCTTTATACATTGAATCATCATTTTATATCAGGAACGATAAACATTATAATATTTTACAATGCAATTGAAAATATAATTTAAATAGCAACATTTAATTAAAAATATTACAAAATTTTGACGCATTTCCAAAAATATTTACATATCTACTATTAGGAAGAGCTTTTATATATACATTCGAAAAAGGCCATATTTCTGGAAGAAAAAAAACTACTTTAGAAAGGGATTAGAAATGTGAAAACTAAGTGAAAACTAAAGCATATTTAGTTTTATTGAAAAACAAGAACAACAATGAAAAAGTGGAAGTAACAAATTAAAAATATGTAAATAAAATAAACAAAAACGTTTCGAATTGGAACATACGATTATTTCCACTTTCGTACAAATTCTGTAACATACCTCATATTTTCTGTATTTATTTTATATGTTAAACTAAACTTTATCACACTTTTAGGTCAAAAATTCTATACCGCTTTTAAAAAAAAAAAATTCACCTTCCCAAACATATATTTGCATAAAAAACAACCAAGGCAATTGTCAGTGTGAAAAAAACTTCTTCTTATTGGGAAGAGTGTACCATTTATGAAAAACCTCACAGGTTCTACAATCCATTTTTTCCGATGATTTTGTATCGGAAATTGCAAACTTTAGCTTAACAAAGAGAAAACAGATTCGTAGTAAGTAGTAACCGAACTTGTTGCCAGTCGAATGATTCTGCCTTAGTGACAGAATTTTATGGTTCTGACTACGAAATTTTAGAAATGGTAACAAAAATCTTTATCAACTGTCTTCTTGCAGATTTGGATTTTTCTCCTTTTGCTTCTCTAAAACACTTCTTTTCTTCTTCTATCTTTCTTCATGTCCCCCCTCCTTCAGGAAGGGCATACTTTTTCTCTCTATAGGACTCTTTTAAGGAATCACAGCGGACCTTATGGTCTCCGAGTGGAAGTGTATATAGTGCACCCCTTCCAAACTAAACTAAATTAAAACAGACATTCTGTTGATAAAAACGCAAAATTCGGTTGCTACTACGATTCTGTTTTCTCTTTGTAGATATATTTCTTTGTACAGGGGTTTCCAACAAGAGGTGTTATATTGGTATTCAAAGAAAAATGGATTTTTTTTCGATAAATTATCGGATGTTTATTTCATAATAAAGAGGAAGGTATGCCGTTAATAATACAAAACAACATCAGCCAAATGGCCACCACGACCACGCTTACAGGACTATATTCTTTCCATGAAATTTTCCATAACCAAATCGCAAAGTGGCTGCCCTATGTCCTCGATAGCCTCACGAGTTCTATCTTTGAGGTCTTGAATCGACGTTGGGCTGTTGGAGTAGACCTTATCTTTCACGTGGCCCCAAAGGAAGAAGTCACAAGGTGTTAAATCACAAGATCTCGGTGGCCAATTGTGATCACCTCTTCGAGAGATAACACGGTCCGGAAACTTTTCCCGTAAAAGAGCAATTGTTTCGTTGCTTGAAATTAAACGTTGTCCAGATCAATATCATCCAACTCCGACCATAAGATACGGTGTAATGACGTTTGTGGAATGCTCAATTCCAAAGAACGACGAGGAATGGACTAACCTGGGGTTTCTTCAACACTTTGGGCTACAGCAGCAATATTCTCAGTTGTTCTTGAACGACGTGCACGGTTTTTATTCTTCACATCACTAACTTTTCCCAACAGCTCGAATTTTTCCACCAATTTCTCTATTGCGGTCAGACAAGGTGCTTCACGACGACCCAAAAATACTTTAGTTTTGCGAACATTTTTAGTAATGGCGTAGTTTCTACTTGTCAAATATCAAAGAATAAAAGCTTCAAAAGTGACAACTACCGAAATACCGGGTGATTCAAAATAACACCTATTGTTGAAATTTCCAAAATATTATTCAATATACCCAATAGATTTTCTTTTTAAAACTGTTTTTTTCTTTCTAACCTTCAAATATGTTATACGAAACAAATATTGGAGACCAATATTAATTACAATCTCTTTTAGTTTTCACACTTGAGTTCTATTTTTAACTACTGACCTTAAAATTACTGTTAATCTACAAACTGTGTTAATATAATTTTGTTTTTGATAAGCGTTAGAACGTTTAAAAATAACGATGTGATAATTTGTTAACTGGCCTCACGTTTTATAATATATAACAAAACACCTCCCTCCATAACCATACTCAGTTAATGACCCACTTCTGGCATGACATGTCATATGTCTATACGAGTATGAATGTATGTAAGTAAGTCTCTGTCAGTTTTGTTTACAAAATGAAATAACAAAATTACCAGGACAAAATAAAAGATTGATACTAAATATTTAGTACTACCTTGGGGAATGGTAATGGAGTTTAATGATGATGATCATCAACAACATCGTCACCATCATCGGCGTGTTTATACCAAGCAGTTGAGCAAGTACCCAGCAGTTCTAGGAGAATGTCCCGAACTAGTGGTTTTAGCTCTTATTTAGGGAGACAACTAGTTACATAACTAGCTACGTGATTCCTTTCGGATTACTGTCTATAAGGGAAACTTTGACTACTGAAGGGTTTTTCAACAAGAGGTGTTATTTCGGTAGCTGTCACTTTTGAAAATTTTATTCTTTGACATTTGACATTACGCCATTACAAAAATGGTGAAAGTCTTGCAGTCACAGTTCACAAAACTAAAGCATTTTTGGGTCGTCGTGAAGCACCTTGTTGGACCCCAATGCAGAAATTGGTGGAAAAAAGAGCTGTTGGAACAAGTTAGTGATGTGAAGAATAAAACCCGTGCACGTCGTTCAAAAACATTGAGAATAATTATTGCTGTAGCCCAAAGTATTGAAGAAAACTCAGGTTTGTCCATTCCTCGTCGTTCCTTGGAATTGGGCATTCCACAAACGTCATTACACCGCAGTATCTTATGGCCGGAATTGGATGATATTGATCAGGACAATGTTTACTTTCAACAAGACGGCGCTACGTACCACATTTGCTCTTTTACGGAAAAAGTTTCCGGAACATGTTATCTCTCGAAGAGGTGATCACAACTGGCCACCGAGATCTTGCGAGTTAACACCTTGCGACTTCTTCCTTTGGGACCAAGTGAAAGATAAGGTCAACGCCAACGGTCCAGCGTCGATTCAAGATCTCAAAGATAGAATTCGTGAGGCTATCAAGGACATAGGGCAGCCACTTTGGTCGTCGTGGCCATTTGGCTGATGTTGTTTTTCATTATTAACGGCATACCTTCCTCTTTATTATGAAATAAACATCCGATCATTTATCTCAAAAATTAAATTTTTCTTTGAATACCAAAATAACACCTCTCGTTGGTAAATCCTGCAGTTTAACTGTTGGGAAGTAGTTAATGTATTTCTTATAGTCAGTTATTGTCACTAATATCTGATCACTTGTCTAACTCCAATTGATAGGATTTGGGTCCTTTGACATGTATGTGCTCTTTGTAGTGCAGAGAGGTCAATTAGTTACACTATATACCCAGGTAATCTAGAGTGAAATTAAGTATAACTTAAGTGTATCTAAGTAATCTAGAGTGTAATCACTTTAAACTTAAATTCGTACATACTGGTTTTATACAAATTGTGTTGATATAATTCTCATACAGTTTATTTTCTTTTTGCTTAAGTATACTGACATCCCATGTAACCTTGCATGAAGTCAAGTACCGAGTATGTGTTTCTATGCAACCTAGAGTATAGTCAATTTAAACTTTTATTTTGTGCTGGACTTTATAAAGTAGTTATTTTATCCACCAAAAGTAATCTATTGTAGAGGTTTCGGTTATTGAATTGTCATTCAGATGTTCAGTAACCAGTTGCTCCAGTAACCAGTTGGGTAGCTAGTAAGGTAACTGACTATATGTAACCGTTTTGTGAATCCAATGCATTGACTAATTTGGACCAGCTATCAGACAACCTCATTCAGGGGGTCAATTGGCCCCCTGCTAATGTCCATGCACTTGTTAAAATAACTAGTCATGTAACTAAATATGTAGCTTGTTGTCACCCTTAGTGATAGGTAAAATCACTAGTTCGGTACAGTCTCCTAGAACTGCTGGGTAGTCATGCATTTCATGTTTGTTTACAGGACACACTTTTTCTATTTATTTATTTTTTTAGCTGAATCATATTAAACCCTCATGATTTTTTCCATCAATTTGATTCTTATTTCTTTTTTTTTGGTGACGGTTCTGTCCTTTCTCACATTTAATTTTTAGTCATGGTCATGTTAAAGACCATTACATCGATTGTCATGCCCATGTATATATCCATGTGAGTATATGGATGGTTTGTCTATTTATCTGTGTTCTATTTTTTTTTTTTTTTTTTTGTTTGTGTGCGACATTATAAATGTTGTTAATTTTCTATAATTTATCAAGTTTAATGGTCAGAGGTCAAAAATGGTGTTGGTGCCAGTGTTAAACTTTGAACTGGCTCATTAATACGCTTCATTTTTTTCTTTCGTTTATGTAATAAATTAAAAGAAATGTTGTATTTTTAGTGTTATAAAATAGCTCAGGTAGAAGCAATAAATATCTTTGTAACTTTTAAGTTTAAATTGTAAAACAAAAATTAGGGCAATAAGATTTAAAAAAGAGTGATTTAAAAACAACTATTAAACAAGGATTTAATAGTTTTTATAGTAACTTGATTTTTTGTTTAGATTATATAAACAAGTCCATATTAGAATTATAAAATTCTACCTTTAACACACAAAAATATTCATCTCGTGTCATTTATCAATCAGATATTCACTACTTATGTCACAGTCATTTCTGTATTGCTTCGGTTTTTTCTTTTCTTTCATATATGTCTGTGCAACAACCATATAATTTCAGTGCAACTCGTACACTTTTATTCACTTTGACATTTTCATTACAAACTTCAGCCAAGGAGAAGATGAAAAAAATATCAGCAGCAACAACAACAACATAAACAAAAACAAAAAACCGGTAGAATTGTACTATAGATATGAGCAAAAGGAACTACAAAAACGAAGTTTTCTGTTTTTATTTTTCCTTTTTCTGTTTCCATTTTGAAGGAGTAATGCAACGAAAATCTTATTATTTGTAATCCACGACATTATCCTACATGTTGAGAATTGAATTTTGTTCTTCATTCTTTTTATTGTTCAACCAACATTTTGCTACTGGCTGACATACAATCAGCGCATCTTTTAAAAATCTCTTGATGGTAGGTGATGAGGTGTATCTTGCAGACTTTGACAGAGTTTTGTAACGTGAATATGTGACGTATGTGATATTGGAATTTTTAACAATTTCAATGGTATTCTAACTACAATTTAGGAAAATTTAAGCATTTCCCAACCATCATTAAAAAGTAGTAATAAATATATGTCTTCTAAACTACTAGTCCGATTGAAAAATTATATACGAACCAATCATGCAGAAGGCCACAATCATTCAAGAAATTAAATTTGTGACTACTCTGTTAGAACATGGCAAAATTGACCTCCAATGGTCTGCAAAACTTTATTGAAATGGTCACATTTCAATAAATTTTAACTTTTTATGAATCAAATAGGAAAATAAAGAATTAAATTTTATGTCTCTTATTCCTAAAAAGTTATTTAAGTTTCAAATGTTAAATGTTCGTTTTTAACCTTGACTTTATTTTCTTTTTCACATATATCGTTGCTAATAAAAGGTCTTTCAATAGAGACCTTTGACCTTTGACAGTTGATAGCGGCCATATTGAAGAAGATCATCTGTCGACTTGGTTGTCATTTATTTATTCAGTTTGTTTTGCCAAATCACTATGGTCTGGTTAAGCGTTCAACAATACGAGTTCTAGATGTTCTGTTCGTTTTTAATAAAAAAAATCATCTTCAGCAATGAGGCCCATTTCTGGAAGAATTGTGCACGATACCAATACACATGAGATCGAAGAGCGTCAAATGTATGCCGAAAAAATCACTGTTTGGTGTGAATTTTGGACTGGTGGCATCATTGCTACATATTCATAGCTATAGGTAGAAGGTTACCAACTTATTTTTGCCTGAATTGGGTGATATGGACACCAACGACATGTGGTTTCAACAGGCCGGCCCTACATGATACACTGCTCATGCCTTATTGGACATTCTGCACGATTGAGTTGAGAGCATGGTCATTTCACGTGGAGGTGATGTGAACTGGCCAACGAGATCGTGTGATTTGACCCCATAGACTTTTTCTTGTAGGGTTTTCTAAACTCGCAGGTCTATGCGAATAAGACACAAACCACAGCGGCCCTCAAAGCCAACATAATCCACGCCATCGATCAAATTCACCCAGATTTATGCACCAGAAAATTGGACAATTCGGATGCGGAGCTGCTGCGGACATTTGCACGATGTTATATTCCATATATAATGGCATCGATAGGACTTTCAAAAGAATTAAAAATTTCGATGATGTCTTACACACACCCAGAGAAAAGATATAGTTGTGCATGTTTACTGCAACCATTTCAACATTTTTACAAGTTTTTTTAACAATATTATAGTCACAATAATTATTTATATGATTGTGGTGACCATAAAAATGGTTATCACAAACATGTAACGTGTCGTTACAAACTTATAGATGTAATAATAAAATTTAATAAGTATATAACAATAAAAACACAAGTATACGAACCGGTTTGTGCTGTTAATACCCAGCAGTTTGAAAAGTGCCAATTGGAAACCTTACACTAGCTATATTACTACTTGCACAAGAAACTAGTTCGCTGTGGCTACTAAGTGGTAGTTAAATGGTTATCATTTGCACTACATTTCGCCAGCGTATTCAGTAACAAACAATAGTCGGATATTCGCCTTAAGTTTTTGAAAATAAATTCAAGTAAAATAAAATCCTCTAAAATATACCACTTCGATGGCCACATGTAATGCTGAATGTGGCCGTTTGGTATTTTCGTTCTCTCTGATGATGAAAAAAAGCAAAAATTGAGAGTAAACTCACATGTAATTCTTAATAACAAATTGAGAGCAGTACAAATAAGAGCTCTGTGGCTTAGTGATTAGCGCATTTGACTATAAAACGAGGGGTTATGTGTTCAACCCCGCTCTCTGAAAAATTTATTTTTAATTTTTTTTCTCAAATGCTAGAGTATTTGTACTATTGAATTTAATAGTGAAGTGTTATGCAGAGTGTGCCAATCGGTCACCTGCAATGACATCTCCATGTTAAATTCACCAGTCAATAACGTTGCGGGTAGGTTGAAAATTCACTAGTGGTAGTTCTCAGTGGCTAACTAATTCGACGTTGCGGAACTAGTGCAATGAACAGCAATAAAGAGAGAGCTGTTATTGCCTTCGTGCTGTATTTTCGAAGTACAAACCGAATCTAAACCAATACCTGCTCTTGTAGTTTGTCGATTGTAAGAACTACCGAATTATTCTTACATTCGTATTCTAGTAGTAGAAATTAAATTCAAGAACTCCCGAATTCTTCTTGAATTAGTTGTAGTTTTAGCCGATTATAAGAACTCCCGAATTCTTCTTACAATCGTATTTTTGCATCCGTAGCCGAATTCAAGAACCTCCGAATTCTTCTTGACTTCGTTATAGTTTAGCCGATCGTAAGTACTCACGAATTCTTCTTACAATCGTACTTTTTTGCATCCGTAGCTGAATTCAAGAACCTCCGAATTCTTCTTGACTTTCTTTGTAATTTAGCTGATCGTAAGAACTCCCAAATTCTTCTTGCAATCGTATTTTAGACTAGACTGCTAAACAAGAATTTAATAAGTAGATTAAGAATTTAATAAGTAGATTTCGTTATTAAAAGCTTTGTTTTGAATATTTTTATATACCACCTCTGAATCGAACCTGGACAGACTGAGTCATACCTCAGCTGGAAAATTAAACTACATTACAAACATATACTTGTTTACTGTATATGATTGATACAATCATGTGAATCGTAAGAATCATATTATGGTTACCACACTCATATAAATAATTACTGTGACTATAATATTGTTAAAAACTTGTAAAAATGTTGAAATGGTTACAGTAAACATGCACAACTATATTTTTTCTCTGCGTGCACACTTTGTTTTATTTAAATTGAAAGATAGTAAGCGGCTAATGAAAGACCCAATATTACCAAATTTTTTCTATAGTCCCCACTGTGCAACACAAGAAAAGAAAGATCGTTTCGGTCAAGACACATGAAGCTATACTGGAACAACTGTTTTTCCTATCATACCATCACTTATTTAACAATAATACTTAATGTTATTACGAAAATATGGATGTCGGTATGATTACAAGGCAAGACGTGGGGAATAATAAAATGTTAACTTAATATATAGATAGTAGATGAATCAAAACTACAGCAATTGGATTGAGAATGGATAATACTTATAATTTAAATTTTTCAATCCTATATATAACGTCAAGGCTTCTGAAACTAATTTTCCGACAATACTGAGAATATGAATGCCTTTAGATCTATCGCAATAATGCATTAATGTCTGTTGATTCTCTAGTATCTAAAAGTGCATTTCAAATTCGACACAAATCCAATTTCATTACTACAGTAGTAGTAAAGTATATAGACTATAACATTAGGATTGCCCCTATAATATACAGATAAAAAAACTTAAGTTTACATCAATTTAAGACCATAAAATTGTATTAGTTTTGGGCATGTCGTTGGTTATCTGAAACAGACATAAAATAAGGTAATTTTCAGTGTTTTCAGATTTTTGCATCGTTTGTTTCCTTAATTTTCAAATTTTCAAAATCTATTGTGAAAAAAAAAATAAAATTTCGATACTTGCTCGACACTTTCTTTCATACCAAACAAATTGGGCTTCAAATAACTTTCATAAGAAAACTTGATACTAAAATTGTAAATTTTTCCTTTAAAACTGATTTCTCATAAATTATAAAATTCTTAAAAAATTATATTTTTTTTCTGTTAGATTAATAATAAGTATCCTTGCTTGAAATATATTTTTCTTTTTTGGGTCATCCTTCTATTACATACATTGGCTAATGATGCTTGAGTGTATATCATGGAATATTTGGCGGTATAAAAATTTAACTCAATGTTTTTCTTGACTACATATTATTTTGTTTTGCTGTTGTTTGCTGATTTTTTTTTTTTTTTTTTTTTGTAACTTCTGTTGTAAATACTTGCGCTTATGTTTGAGGCAACATCGTTAGTAAGTAAGTTAGTTATCCTGTATGGTTGATTCATGTCTTCGTCGACAATTCCGGTAGAAAACACAAAGGGAAAACAAAACAACACAAAACTAACCTCAACTAGGACATAATGGGGCAACATTCAAGAAGTAAATCTATATATATAAAAGAGTAACGTTACTGACTGACTGACTGATTCATCATCGCACAGCCCAAACGACTGAAGCTAGAATCACGAAATTTTAACTGTGGGTTCCTCCCTCCCCAAAACGATCCGATAAGAAGGGATTTTTGGAAACTCGAACGTTTAGGGGGTAAAAAATGGTAAAAACGGGTAAATTCGGTAACCTTATATCTTGAAAACTAATAAAGATACAAAAAAACTTACAATATCATGTTACTCCATTTAAGAAATAAGCTGACAGGTGTCCGGTACTTTTTCAAAATTCGGACTTTTTAGGGGAGAAAACGGGTAAAAACTGTATTTTGGTACTTTTTTGGCAACATATGTATCTTTTAAACCAATAAACATACAAACAAATTTAAAATCATATTCTTTACTTATAAAAAAATAACAAATATAAGTTTGGTACTTTTTGGAAATTCGAACCCTTAAGGGATAAAAATTGTGTTTATTTTTGATACTTTTTTCAAAAACTATATTTTTCTACAAATTGATAAAGACATATAAATATTTTATTTTAAGCTCCCACCATGATACAGAAATTTATTTGGATACAATTTTAACACCACAATGC
The DNA here is from genome assembly GCA_942486065.2 of Calliphora vomitoria. Lineage (NCBI taxonomy): Eukaryota > Metazoa > Arthropoda > Insecta > Diptera > Calliphoridae > Calliphora > Calliphora vomitoria. Next base: position 105,211,442 of record OW818030.2, on the reverse strand, counting down.
GGATAAAAAAGGTACCAAAAAGGGGGTAAAAACGGAAAAACACATTTTATTTAACATTTTCAGCCAATTTTGATAAATTTTTAACATTGGTTCCTGGATTCATGCAAAAATTAACTAACAGAGTGCTATTTGGAACTCGACTGACAAGATGTATATTTGTCCAAATCCGGGAAAACAGCTTGGTACTTTTTTTAAAACTTATTTTTCTTGAGCACATTAACACAGATTTTAATCGTTTGAGGCATGTCTTTAAGCATAAACAATTTTGGCAAAATGGAATATTTTTAAATTTCAAACTTGAGGGGTGTTCAAGGAGGAAAAGGGGATTTGGTACTTTTTTCCTAATGGTACTTTTTTTAATATTTTAAATTATTTCATTTATCGACATTACAGTTAGCTGATATGTATCTGAGTGAAGTTAGTCTTAGGAGTAGGGGATAATATTTAGGTACGAAAATGTGAGAACTGAAAAATAGGTACTTTTTTGTTCTTCTGATGGTACTTTTTGAATTTTCTTTAATAATGGGCCTAGAAACATGAAATTAAGCATATATGGTAATAAGTGAGTGAGAATTTTAGGGGGAAATTTTGTTGCAGTTTTTCTATATTAGAGTGGTACTTATGGTACTTTTTCTTCATTCTAATGGTACTTTTTGAATTTTCTATAATAATGGACCTAGAAACATAAAATTAAGCATATATGGTAGTAAGTGTGTGAGGGTAGACTTTTTGGTACTTTTTCTTTATTCGAATGGTACTTTTTGTAATTTCTTCACGAATGAACCTATAAACATGAAATAAAGGTTATATGGACCCGAATGAGTGGGAAACCACAAGTTGGGCCTTTTTTTACTTTTTCTATATTCTAATGGTACTTTTTGATTTTTTTGTAATAATGGACATAGAAATACGGAACTAGGCGTATATGGTCCTAAGTGAGTAAAAATTCAAATGGATACTTCATGGTACCTATTCTTTATGCTAATGGTACTTTTTTGAATTTTCTATAGCAATGGACTTAGAAACATGAAATTAAGCATATATGGTCCTAAGTGAGTGAGAATTCTAGGGGGGACTTTTTGGTACTTTTTCTTCATTCGGATGGTACTTTTTGTAATTTCTTCACCAATGAACCTAGAAACATGAAATAAAGCTTATATGGAACCGAGTGAGTGGGAATCCACAAGTGCCTGCCTTTTGGTACTTTTTCTTTATTCTAATAGTACTTTTTTGAATTTTCTATAGCAATGGACTTAGAAACATGAAATTAAGCATATATGGTCCTGAGTGAGAATTCTATGGGGGGACTTTTTGGTACTTTCTCTTTAATCGAATGGTACTTTTTGGAATTTCTTCAACAATGAACCTAGAATCATGATATAAAGCCTATATGGACCCGAGTGAATGTTAATCCACAAGTGGCTGCCTTTTTGGTACTTTTTCTATATTCTAATGGTACTTTTTGATTTTTTTGTAATAATGGACATAGAAACACGAAATTAAACGTATATGGTAATAAGTGAGTGAAAATTCAAGCGAACTTTTTCTCTATTCTAATGGTACTTTTTTGACTTTTATATAGCAATGGACTTAGAAACATGAAATTAAGCATATATGGTTCTAAATGAGTGAGAATTCTAGGGGGAGACTTTTTGGTACCTTTTCTTTAATCGAATGGTACTTTTTGTAATTTCTTCAACAATGAACCTATTAACATGAAATAAAGCTTATATGCACCCGAATGAGTCGGAAACCACAAGTGGGGGCTTTTTGGTACTTTTTCTATATTCTAATGGTCCTTTTTTAACTTTTCTATAGCAATGGACTTAGAAAAATGAAATTAAGCATATATGGCCCTAAGTGAGTGAGAATTCTAGGGGGAGACTTTTTGGTACCTTTTCTTTAATCGAATGGCACTTTTTGTAATTTCTTCAACAATGAACCTATAAACATGAAATAAAGTCTATATGGAACCGAATGAGTGGGAAACTACAAGTGGGGGCTTTTTGGTACTTTTTCTATATTCTAATGGTACTTTTTGATTTTTTTGTAATAATGGACATATAAGTACGAAATTATGCGTATATGGTAATAAGTGAGTGAAAATTCAAGCGGACACTTCATGGTACTTTTTCTTTATTCTAATGGTACTTTTTTGACTTTTCTATAGCAATGGACTTAGAAACATGGAATTAAGCATATATGGTCCTAGGTGAATGAGAATTCTAGGGAGAGACTTTTTTGTACTTTTTCTTTATTCGAATGGTACTTTTTGTAATTTCTTCACCAATGAACCTAGAAACATGAAATAAAGCTTATATGGACCCGAGTGAGTGGGAATCCCCAAGTGGCTGCCTTTTGGTACTTTTTCTGTTTTCTAATGGTACTTTTTGAATTTTCTGTAATAATGGACATTTAAATATGAAATTAAGCGTATATGGTACTAAGTAAGTGAAAAATCAAGGGGATACTTCGTGATACCTTTTCTTTATTATAATGGTACTTTTTTAAATCTCCTAAGTGAATGATAATTCTAGGGGGAGACTTTTTGGTACTTTATTCGAATGGTACTTTTTGTATTTTCTTCACCAATGAACATGATATAACGCTTATATAGACCCAAGCGAAAAATCTACAAGTGGGGACATTATGGTACTTTTTCTTTATTCTAATGGTACTTTTTAAATTTTCTATAATAATGGACCTAGAAACATAAAATTAAACATATATGGTCATAAGGGAGTGAGAATTTAAGGGGGAGTCTTTATGGTACTTTTTCTATATTCGAATAGTACTTTTTGTATCTTCTTCACCAATGAACTTAGAATTGTGAAATAAAGCTTATATGATCCCGACCGATTGGGAATCCACAAGTGGGGGCTTTATGCTACTTTTTCTATATTATAAAGGTACTTTTTGAATTTTCTCTAATAATGGATTTAGAAATACCAAATTAACTGCATATTGTTCTAAGTGAGTGAAAATTCAAAGAGAATAATTGGTACTTTTTCTTTGTTCTAATGGTACTTTTTAAATTTTCTATAATAAATCTAGAAACATGAACATAATATTATATGGACTCGAGCGAGTAGAATTCTATAACTGGGAACATTATGGCGCTTTTTCATTATTCTAATGGTATATTTTGAATTTTCTATAATAATGGACCTAGAAATATAAGATATATGCTCCTCAGTGAGTAAAAATTAAATTGGAGACATTATGGTACATTTTCTTTGTTGTAATAGTACTTTTTAAATACATTTATAGTAGAGTTTCCAAAAAGAATTTCAAGAAGAATTTCAAAACCGCGGTTTCGGTTTTAAAAAATTTAAAACCGATGGGTTTCGGTTCGGTTTTGTGATAATTTATTAAATACTAGCTTGACTCAGTGCGCTTCGCTACCCCTGTCGTAGTCTATGTTGGAAATTTCAATAAAATCGTTTTGGCCGTTTAGTATTTATTGTTTAAGAACTAAATGTACCAATTTAACCAGTTTTTCCCCTGTTTAACCCTTTCTGGTCAAAGTATTGAAAAAAATTATAGCCTATTGACGCTTCCAAGTAAAGATCTATCTACGTTCCAAATTTCAATAAAATCGATTCAGCCGTTTAAGCGTGATGCTCAAACAAACAAACAAATAAACAAACAAACTTACAAAGACATTTATATATTTATATAGATATAGATTAAGTGTTATAGAAACAAAATCAGTTGATAATATAGGAAATGCTATACAAATTTTAAATTCAGACTTAACGGGTGTTCAAGAGGATAATGGAAAATTGGTACTTTTTTTAATGGTACTTTTTTAATATATTAAATTAGTTAGCTTAAATACATTATGGTAGGCTAATATACTTCTTACTAAAGAAATATGCAAGAATAGGGTGCTCAATTGTATTATGATACCAAAAATTGTGAACTAAACCAAACTAAGAAGTATTTTTTCGTTCTCCAAATAGTACTTTTTGAATTTTCTAATATATTGAACTTAGAATAAGGAAATTACTTTGATTTAAAACTTGACGATGCTTCAAGTGTGGAAAATTGGTAGTTTTTCCTCTAATTATACTTTTTATTATATTAAATTATTTTACTGATATGCTTCTGAGTAAAGAAAGTCACTAAGCCATCTATATGTCATTGAGGATACAAAAATAATTTGTATTTTTTCGTTCTTCGAATGGTATATGATCCTGACCGAATAAGAATCTAAAAAGGTACTCACAGGTACTTTTTTCCAACTAATAATATTTTTTGACTATTTTATTAAATTAAACCTAAAAATTCAAAATTAGGCACACTGATTGGGAATGAGTTAGAATTCACAAAAGGTGACTTTAGTGGTACATTTCTTTAGCATTTTCTATAAAAATGATCATGTGTGGGCATATAAAATGTGGGTCTAAATGGTACTTTTTTATTATAATTTATTATAACGTTTCGAATGTGCTAGAAGCCACAATACAATGATTCAATAAATATGAAACTAGAGGCATGTTATCCTGAATTAGCTTTAATTCACAAAGGGAGACTTAATAGTACTATTTTTTTCATCCAATTGGGGTGGCGAAGCGCGCCGGGTTTAGTGCTAGTATAAGATAATAATGCAGTTATAGTCTTAAGATTTTTTAATAGCTGCAACTTAAAAGTTTTGAAAAACAAGATTTAAAGTGAAAAATGTATGAAAAATTTTTTTAGAAAACTTAAAGAAAGTAATTTTAAAACTTTTCCAAAAAAAAATATTTATAGCTTGTATTAGAAACTGAAAATAACTCATTCACAAATCAGAGTGTTGGAAATTAACACTTATTTTTAAAACCCTTTGTAGCTTATTTTTGCTAATTTGACTCTTAACTGCATATTTTTGTTGCATATTTCCTTTCTGTTCTTTTCATTAAATTTTATTTCATAATGTAATTCCATTCTTTGCATTTTAAGGACTGATATCGTATAATTCTTAACACACGTTTTTCATTAAAACTTTTAACGCAAGTATTATTTGATTTTTTTTATCAAGTGCCTTTGTAAAGCATGTCAGTTATTATGTTTAATGTCAATTATGTTAAAATGAGTGACCAGAAAAAAGTGTGTACTAAAATTATTAAATATTTTCAACAAAACCCAACTTGGTGCTACAAAAAGTTGGCCAAACAATCAAAGGTCTGCTATCAAACTTTGTCCAATGTTATTAAACAGTATCGTGAGAACTTGTCCGTTGATATAAAACCTGGTTTAGGTAGAAGGAATGGTCCACATGATGTTTCTAAAGCCAAAAAAATAGAAAGCATTTTCAAAAGAGCTCCCAACATATCCGTTAGGAAAGCAGCCCGGTTAGGTCAGTACTCGGACTATTTGGTACGAAAAGTTAAAGCCAATGAAGGTTTAAAAGCATACAAGGCTCAAAAAGTTCCTGACAGGAACTCTGCTAAAAATTTAGAGCCCAAAGACAGAGCACGAAAATTGAAGTAATATTTTATACAAAAAATATACCTACTGCATAATGGATGACGAAATGTACGTATGGAAAATGTTTCGCTCGAGGGAATGTTGAAGAAAAGTTTAGGACCCAAAAGCAGACAATATTTCCCTAAAAGTTCATGGCATGGCATGCAATATGCAGTTGCCGCAAAAGAAGCCAAACATTTGTTACAAAGGGCTCTATATATACCGAAATTTACAATAAGGTATGTTTACAAAAAATTATGTTTCCATTCATAAGACTTAATGTGTCCACTTATTTTTGGCCTGATTTGGCATCTGTCTGCCCACAGTAAAATATAAAAATGTTTCTAGGGATTTTTACAACCAATTATTAGACAATTTTTCAGAATATAAAGTTTAATTGAAATCCTCGCTTAGTTCAAAGCACTTTAGACTTTACACAAATTGTATAGAAAATACGATAAACAATAGATAAGAATGGAAGAAATATAGGTATTTTGTTGCTAAATAGAACACATCATTCAACTGTGACAAGGATTTTTGATAATTCTTTTAAAATTTTGGATGTTGACTAATATTAAAAATTCCCCAGACCATTAACGTGTCTCCGGCCACTAGAACAAGAAATATAAGAACAAAATTAACATATTTTGAGAAATATTAAAATAAAAGCAGATTTTTACTTTAAATATATCCATATTTACTTGTATATGAGTTTTTGTATTCGTAGGATACCGTTAACCTATTTGTAGGGATGACCAAACAAATTTATTTTTTTAACGACAGTTTAACATTTTAAAATTTTTAAAAAATTTTTCACACAAATTTCAGAATTTGTTTTTTTATCACTTTGGGATTTATTGAGAATATAATAGGGAATAAAAATATGACAAAAGTATGACAATACCTCTTATAGTTTTCCGTACCTGCGATTAAAATTTTGCAATTTTCGAGAAAAATTAATATTTTGGCCATATTTTGGCGAATGAGCTAAATTACCTTACTGTTATGAATTTTGAGTGGAACATATTCAGTATATTATAGTCCAGATAATTCTAAATATACTCTGAAAGTTTTACTAAAATTGGAAAACGTTAAACCCTAAATTTTGATCAGCACTATTGAAATTAACAAGGTTTTTTATGATCTTAAGAGTTTGTGGTTATTTTAACCCCAATTGCCATTAAGGGTAGATTTCCATTTTTGAGCTGTTATTATAAATACTAGACTTCATATTATATTTTTCTTAAGTTTCATCAAAAACGGTCTAAATATATATCTTCCCTACGAATAAGTTAACTGTATCCGACGAAGACAAAAACTCATATACAAGTAAATATGGATATATTTGAAATAAATTAGCCTTTATTTTTATATTTCTCAATTTTATTAAAAAATAAATAAAATACTGAATTCATAACTTAAATTTCAACAATCAAAGGTCTGCCGTCAAACTGATTTCAATGTTATTAAACAATATCGGGAGAACTTGTCCATTGATAGAAAACGTGGTGCAGGTAGAAGGAATGGTGCTCATGATATTTCTAAAGCCAATAAGTTTTTTCAAAAGAACTCTCAACACATCCGGTAGGAAAGCAGTCCGGTTTGTTCAGTACTCGGAGTATTTGGTACGAAAGCTAAAAATTTATAGGTAGAAGAGGAAATTGAAGTCGGTCAAGCCCGACCATATAATACCCTACACCGAGAAGATGATTATAAGCAGTTTTCTTTTAAAATTTATATAGGAGCTATAATTAATTATGAACTAATCGCCATAAAATTAGGTGGCATGTCGTCTGAAACTAATTTGTGTTAGATTTTATTTGAAAACCAATATTTTAAGAAATCTATACTCGTTAAAATGATTTTCAAAAGTGGGCCTCATATGGGAGCTATGACTAATTATGGACCGATCGTAACAAAATTTTGTTACATGACTTTTGTATATATATACAACTTATTTGTGTTAAATTTTATTGGAATACCAACATTTTTAAAAGATTTATGCTCGTTAAAGTGATTTTCGGAAGTAGGCCTTATATGGGAGCTATGACTAATTATGAACCGATCACACACAAAATTTGGTGGTGCGAGTTAGGCTTATATAAGTCTTATTTCTGATGAATTTGGTTTGGATGAGAGTATAACCACTTTCAGATAGGGCAATCGTATGGGTATTAGGAGATATAATGGACCGATTCTAACTAAATTCAATAGGCATCGTCCTTGGAGCAATAGAAAAGCTTGTACAAAATTTTGTATTTTCTTTAAAATTTCAACCTACTTAATCGACTCAGAAAGTGATCTTGAGCAGATTGGTGTACTTTAAGGTGGGTGTTGAGACAATATTTGTGCAAGTTACAAACATCAGCACTAACCCAATATAAGTTAATGTGTGAGAGATTTCTTATTGTCAGAGTTACATTGTAGAATTTTATGGGGATAATTTTTGTGGAAGATCTTAACCCTCTACCTCCTCTCTTTAGGGATCAATTTGACCTTTTTGTCGAGATAATCAAAAAAATTCCTTTCAAAATTTTAGTGGGGTCACCAAAGACGTCAAAGTTGTAAATAAAGCTATTTACGATTAATTAGCAAATTGTAAGTCTTCGAACATTCTGATCATTATTTTGCTTCTTTGTTGAAATATAAAATGAAATATAAAAAACAAAAATTGGTAAAAAAAAAAAATTTTAAGTTGTTAAAAATTCCCCAGACCATTAACGTGTCTTAGGCCACTAGAAAAACACACTTCTTTTTAGTGCATATTTTTCGATTTTAGGTGCATTTTTATGCATTTTAAGAGCATATTTTGTGTTGCCTTGACTATACAAATACTACTAATGTTATGAAAATAAGTGGACCCCTGCTTCGGTTACATGAACGTATGATTAATATTAGCATGGGTTAAATAAATAAAAATAACTCATACGTTCTGGTTACTTTTGTTTACAATTATTAAATTTAAATTTATTTAACTCCTTATTTATAATGTTAAGGTCTTTATTTGAGGTTTAACAAAAAATTAAAAAAAACTAAGGTATTTATGCATATTATTAAGTTTAGTAATGCACCCATTTCACTAATTACATATTTTTCTCGCCATCAAACTTTCCGACAATGTATTTAAAAATTCTTGTACAAGAAACCAGAAACCCATGGTAATGTTATTATTTATTTTATGATTATGATGATAAAGTCGTAAATTTAAATTGTAGAGAGGAAAGAAAAAAACCAAACTAACAGATAAACAAGAAAGAACTATTATGCACACAATTTCTTCGCCCCAAAACAAACAATTTTTTTTAATATTACGGTTGCCAGATATTGAAGCAGAAAATACATTAAAGACCACAATGAAAGAAAAAGTGAAAAATGTGATACTAAAAATATAGGAGAAAAAAATATTACATAAATAAACCACAAACAATAAAGTGTTTTAAATAATTCATATCTATTTTACCAACACAACACATTTTATATACATTGTAATTTTACAGTGCAAATTTTTAATATAAAAAATAAATACAAATTCTTTGAAGAAATTGTGTGCAGTATGATTAAAGAGCAAGTAATTATTAAAGTGTTTCAAGAAACTGGATATTTAAATTTCTATTCGAAATAGGAAGAAAAATTTCTCTTCTTCTGGTGTCTGTTCAATATTTTGTATAAAGAACAAAATATGCGCCCCGGACTACGTAAATATATTGCAAAGCATAATCCTTCCATTTGCTGAGGAAGAGATGTCCTTGAGATGGGAATTTCAGCTGGACAGTGATCCCCACCTCTCTTAAAAATTGGCAAAGAATTGGTTTGCTGTCAACAAAGTATCTCTTATGGAATGGCCTTCACAGTCACCGGACCTTAAACCAATAGAACACCTTTGGGAAGTGCTCAAGAGGAAGCTGGAGAGCATCAGTCGGAAAAATAAGGAGGAAGTGTGGGAAAAAAACCAGGAAGAGTGGTTTTCCATTGACAAGGATTTTTCCAAAAAAATTGGTTGATTCCATGAGTCGCAGATGCAATGAAGTTGTGAAAAACAAAGTTAGAGCCTCTAAATATTAAAATAAAACAATTTTTTAACAAAAAATAAAAAGATGTGCTTCTAAAAATTAAATCCATTTACGCGTTTCTATTATTTTTTCCAGCAAAAATATTGACTCTTTGCATTGTTAGTCATATAGTGTATTAAAATATTAATGAAAAGAGGAATGATTATGTTTTTTCTTATGTTGTATGTCTGATAAACAAAACTGCATATAAATTTTTTTTAACAAAACTAAACTTGACTAATATACTTACAAAATTGGAAAAAAATGCTATCGTTTCTATTATTTTTTCCAACACTGTATATTCTGCATCGAATATAAATCGAAGTCGATATAGCCATGTTCGTCTGCCCGTCAATATGTTGAAATCAACTTTCCGTAGCCCCCAAATAACTTACAGACATTATTGATACATCAATATATCGGGAATTCTTTCTATTTAAAATCGAGAAAATCGGCCAACAAATGGCTGATAGACCGAAACAACCTCGATTTTTTGCCTATTTTTTATATATCTAATGATAGATATTTCAAAGTCCATTGCAACGACTTATATAAGGCTATAGTAATTTGAACCTCAAAATCGGGAAAATTTTTTTTTAAACCGAATATTTTTTTTTTTTACCACAAAAATTTTTTTCCCTAAAAAATTTTTGAAAAAATAAAAAAAAAGATTGGAAAAAAATTAAAAAAAAAAAATGGAAAAAACTATTTCGGAAAAATAAATTGAAAACAATTTTGAAAAAAAAAAATTTTTAATTTTGAAGTACTTGGTGAAGGGAATATAAGATTCGGCACAGGCGAATATAGCTCTCAAACTCGTTTTTTTAACAAACTATTTTTTTTCATACATTTTTTTCACTAGTAAATTTAAAAAAAATTAAAAAAAAAATAAAAAAAATAAACAAAAAAAAAAACTATTTCGGAAAAAAAATTATTACTTTTAAAATTTTTAAAAATTAATATTGTTTACCTAAAAGTATTTAAAATTTTTATTTTAAAGTAAATTTGGTGAAAGGTATATAAGATTCGGCATAGCCGAATATAGCACTCTTACTTGTTTTTTGTTTTAATCACGTTTGGTTCGAGGCTGGTAAAAGGCTTATTAAGACATATTCAAAAAAAATACTAACGTATAATACATTGTACCCCATGGGGATTCCGTAATTTCAACATAATTAGGATTAAATTTAGATGGACCTATGAAGGACACGTATTAAAAATTTTGACACATTTAGACATTTTTTATGTTGGAATAATCTCTTAAAGAAAATATTAAAAATAGGTGGGTTTTTGCCTAAAACGCTATAAAATAAAAAATTCTGTATAATTTAAATTTAAAGTCGCCTATTTTTGAACTTGTACAAAATATTGATTCAAACTTTGTATGTGTGATAGGAAAGAACATTTTCTAAACAAATAAGTTAATTTTAGTGGAAGTTGGGGTAAACTTCAAATACAGCATTGCCTTTCGTTGGTTTCAATTCATAATAAGTGTAAAAAAAATACATAAATGTTATCGGGTTATGTGCTTATTTGGTCATTTCAACAACAAAACAATTCATTGAAAAAAATAAGCAACTTTTTCTAACCCATACCTATGTTTACAGCTTTTGTGGTTATCTGCTTATTTCTAGTGTTAGAAAATAATAAAAATTTATTTAAATTTTATTTATTTTTTTGTATTTTTATGCTATGCTTATGAGAAAATGAGAATGGTATACGGAATCACCTGTAATGCATTCTTCCCCACTAAATATATACTTTGGAATCGTGATAACTTTCTGGGCTACCCACATCTGTGTGTAATATGCTTAGTATACACAACATGCAACTTACTGGAGTATATTCTTTGGCGAAACTCACCAAATATCTAAGCAAAGTTGCAGACGTACTGCCGTATTAGGTCAGTGAATGTACTACTGTAATTTCTTGAAAAATACTCTTTATGTAATTTTATTCAGAGTTCCATCATCTCCCCTCCATTTCTTCTTACTGAAGCACTCCACAACAATGTGCCTAGATGGTACAACACGATTGTGAGTTACAAATCCACGGGCAGTTGTAAATTCGAACTTCTACCTTAAGAAATTATATCGTTTGAAATTATATTTTCAGAAGATAATGGCACTGATCGGTGTATAGTCTGCCTATAAATGTAAAAAGCTTTAACATTTGCATATAATGAATAGCAAATTACATATATTTAATTCAAGTATTTCAAAATTTAAAAATAACCAACTTAAAAAGGTGTTCACGATATTAGAGTGCCAGAAACATAGAACGGGAACTAGAAAAAAACTCAAACAAAAAAAATTACTCAAAATAGTCACACGTACGAGTGGTATTTTTATTTTCACATAGTTTTTTCTTCTAATAAGGAATGCGATTGAAAAATTTTTAACATACATATATGTTAATAAAAATGAAACCACTAAACTTACAGTTTTGAATTATTTTTTTATTTGATTGAAATTATTGTTCCAATCTACAAAAAAAAAATATTATATTATTAATTATTCAGGCTCAAGTTCATTGAATTGATTTCCTTAGAAATACAATTTTATTTTATTAAATTTTCATAATTTTAAAGAATACTGAAAAAGTTATATTTAGACACACGGCCGAATGGAATGCATTTTCGGGGTTAGCCATTACCCCCTCATCAGCATTCTTTTGTGTCGATGTAAGTGTCACTTGTAAACATCATCTATTTAACTCGCCAGTTTTACAGAAATAGAATAAAGGACTTATTATGAAAGCTTTCTTTAATCTTATTTCTGTTTTTACTTTGATTGAGTTAGACGAAGTTTACGAGCTTTTTCAGCGTTGTATTCTTTTAGCATTATTACTTGTTTTGTTTTGCCTTAGTCAGCTGTCAGCTAACAATGAAGCAATTGTTGTTTTTTTATTATGTTTATTTGTTGTTTCTTCTATGTTGATTCTGTTTCTCAGTCACAACTCGACAGAAGATCAGAATGCTGATGAGGGGGTAATGGCTAACCCCGAAAATGCATTCCATTCTGCCGTGTGTCTAAATATAACTTTTTCAGTATTCTTTAAAATTATGAAAATTTAATAAAATAAAATTGTATTTCTAAGGAAATCAATTCAATGAACTTGAGCCTGAATAATTAATAATATGATAATCAAGAAAGTTCGACAAAATAACCACTAATATTAATTTAAAAAAAAATATTTTTATTTTTTATGGTTTTTATAGTGCTTTATGGCACTTTGTTCGAACAGGTTCTCCATCTCCGTTTAAAATCTACCACACTTTTGGACACCTTTTTTGTGCTCTTCAATTCTCTTTTAAAAAGAGCCCAATATCTCTCCACTGGACTCAGCTCCAGGCAGTTTTGAGAAGTTGCCTCTCTTGGTACAAATACCACATTATTGTTCATGTACCACTCAAAACCTTTCTTACCATAGTGACAGATGCCAAATCAGGCCAAAAATAAGTGGACACATTAAGAAGTCTTATGAATGGAAACATAATTTTTTGTAAACATTCCTTGATGTAAATTTCGGTATTTATAGAGCCCTTTGTAACAAATGTTTGGCTTTTTTGCCGCAATTGCATATTGCTTGCCATACCAAGAACTTTTTGGGATATTTTGTCTGCTTTTGGGTCCTAAACTTTTCTTCAACATTCCCTCGGGCATCTGCAACATACAAAAATTGAACCAGAAGCTGCGAAAAATTTTCCATACGTACATTTCGTCATCCATTATGCAGCAGGTATATTTTTTGTATAAAATTTTACGTAAATTTCCGAGCTCTGTCTTTGGCCTCCAAATTTTTAGCAGAGTTCCTTTCAGGAACTTTTTTAGCCTTGTAGGCTTTTAAACCTGCATTGGCTATAACTTTTCGTACCAAATAGTCTGAGTACTGACCTAAACGGGCAGCTTTCCTACCGGATGTGTTGGGAGCTCTTTTGAAAATGCTTTCTATTTGTTTGGCTTTAGAAACATCATGTGGACCATTCTTTCTACCTGAGCCAGATTTTCTATCAACGGACAAGTTCTTACGGTACTGTTTAATAACATTGGAAACAGTTTGATACCAGACCTTTGATTGTTTGGCCAACTTTTGTAGGATCAAGTTGGGTTTTGTTGAAAATATTTAATAATTTTAGTACGCACTTTTTTCTGGTCACTCATTTAACAACAAATGAACATAATTGACATTAAACATAATAACTGACATGCTTTACAAAGGTAACTTGATAAAAAAAAAATCAAATAATACTTGGGTTAAAAGTTTTAATGAAAAACGTGTGTTAAGAATTTTACAATCTCAGTCCTTATATTCTCACTACTTAGGTTTTTCACAACTGAGTTAGGTCTTTGACAGGAGACTTTCAGCTCTATGGTTAGAAAGTTTGTTAAGTAAATTGACGTGTTCTATTCATACAGTTTATGTAGAAATTCATTATAGGTTTTATTATTTTTTTCTGTGTAAATATAAAACATTTCATAAAAGGATTGTTCGTCAAAATATCGCGATGAAATTCTTTACATTAATACACTTTATGATAGCAAATGTACACCTCAAAACAAATATATAATTTGGGAAAAGTAAATCAAGCAATTCCCAAAAATCAAATGGTATTTTGCCCATATAGTCCTGATTTGATCCGGGGCTGATAAAAAATAATATGAATACTTTAAAATAAATCGTAGTATCTAAAACTGTTGCTCGTTTTGAAATGCCAGCTTTGGAATTGCAGAATACTTGGGCTAAATTCAAAATTTCTTTAAAAAATATTTTAAATTCAGAAGGGCATAGGGAAACATCTATTAATGTATTTTATCTATTTTAAATCTATACCTGTTGAGATGCCTTTCTATTATGTGAATTATAACTTAAACATATTATGGTTACCGCAATCATATACATATTTACAGCGAACATAATATTGTTAACAAAATTGTGAAAATGTTTAAATGGTTATGGTAAACACGTACAACTATATTTTTCTGAGTTATTTCCAAAATATTTTAATTCTGCCAAACACACCACACCAAACTATTTCAAAATCCAATTGAGTATTAAATTTGTCACATTTCTCAAATATATCTTTATCATTAAAAATTGTTTACATTTTTAACAGAAGAATTCATTCAGAAAAATGTGTGTTTCCCTTTTTTATTGACGTACTCCTTACCATAGATAAATACACATAGATCGGAAACTCTCTTGTCAAAGACCTAACTCAGTTGTCAAAAACCTATGTTGTGAGAATGTATTAGTAAAATAAACTATGTGAAACAAAAACAACACTCGTATATGTAACATTTTTGAGTAATTTTTTTGTTTGAGTTTTTTTCTAGTTTCCGCTCTATGTATATTTTCTCTATGCTCCTTACCATCTTCTATGCAACCGCTTCTTTCATAAGTATCAAAATGGCTGTCATCAAATCCCTACACTTAACATCAATTATATTATCACATTTTATTTAAATATTCTGTTCTATCTTACGTCCTACTTTAACTAAAATAACTTTGAGACTTTATTATTTAAATATTATATTGACCGTATTAGAAAGTTTAATTATTATTAAATCTAACACCTTCTTTGGTTTAGTAATCACTGCAGCTATGAAATAATAATACTCCTCCTTCTATTTGTGAAATAAATTGACACACAAAAATACATTTCAAACTTAATCCACTGAATGAATGACAAATAGTTTCATGATGTGATGTGTCATATATATACATTAGGGTGGTTCATAAAAATGAAATAAACAAAATACTAACAACAATTTAAAATATATTACATTTGAAATTTAAACATATAACTCAGGATAATTCTAATGTACAATATAATTTTGGGATGTGTGTAGACAATTCGATATACTGAAGTATAAATGTAGGTTTGTGTATTTGAATAAGGATTTCTTAAATGAAGTGACAGGACATTAATTATCATTTGCATACAAAACTCTCACAAAATTATTTCCTTTCCTTACACACACACAATAAAACCAGTGAGTGTGTTGAAGTGTAGAACTATATAATATTTATATTAGAATAACTATTCCCAAAATGACCATAGTAAAGTTTTTTGTGGGGTTAAACTTTATATGTATGTATGTATGTTTGTGTTTAAATAAGTCTTGGAGAGTTTATAGTATTCGTATGCGTGTATATGAAGTAGTAAGTGTAGAATTGCATATAGGCTAAACTAATTTTAGTGTTAATTGTTCGTAAATATTTTATAAACTTTATATCTTGAATCTTTTGTAGAAAAGTTAAATTAAATGCACTTAATTCGTACAGTTTAATTTATTTCTAAATTGTAGTTTTTAAGATTCCCAACTTTATGAGAGGAAAAATTATAAAATTTTGTTGGGCGACAAATTCCTTAAATAATAACAATTTTAAAGTAAAGTTGGTAAGAATATTTTACAATAATTACACATGTTTATGTAATATTACAAGAACATAAAAATGTTGATTAGTTTTGTCTTTTTATAGCTAACATCAAATATTTATGTCTATGTATATATTTTTGAAAGAGAAGGTCAAACCAACTTTCTCAACTGATCACCTAGATCGTATAATATCACACCTCTGGATTTTTTCGGGTTATTACGATTCAATACATGGAATCGTCTAAATCGCGAGATAACGGTAGCAATGCTGGAAAGAATGATCGAAAATGGGACTTTCCGAATGGACCACCTACAGCGAAGTTATGACAAACAATGGAATGAAATTTAAAATGTCAGAGATAGAGGGTGGGTCAAAAATTCCGTGCCTCCTTTGAGATCTATACACTTTGTCCAACGTTTCTCCAATTTATTTATCCCATCCAAAAAATAAGATTTTTCTAAGTCATCAAAATAGGTATTTTTGTGAATCGATTTCATCGTTGGAGTCAAATCTATTTTCGCCGAGACATTTCTTCAGGTTTGGAAACAAGAAAATCCGGAGAATTGAGCAGAAGAGGGAGCATTTCATAGACAAGTCCATGGATTTTTCCCTTGGAAACTGCACATGTGTGCAAACTTTTGTGCACCCACCCGATTGTGAGCTAACGAGGCAGCCGTTTTGCGCAGAGCTTTCTCATACCCAAGTGATTATTCAAAATTGAATCCTGAGCCATCCTGTAATACCGGAGTAAACTACGAGGGCGGGTCAATAAGTCCTAACTTTTTGAATTTTCCACCTCTTAACTGAAAGGGAAACACTGCTCCTGTCAACAGATATCAATTGACTCCTGTCAAAATTTAAAGAAGTTGCATCCTTTAGTTTGTGTTTTACAGCCATTGATAGCAGAATACCTCGTGACTTGAGGGGAAATTGGAAAAAAGTAAATTTCGCCTGCTCAAAAAAAACCAATCATACCAATAATAACATTGATAAATACTATGGGACCTCTGCACCATCAATTTTAATGGTAAACAAGTAAGTACCCTTCACGTTTGTTGTGGATGTATTAATTGCTAACTTTCAGCGTATAGCATCCTAAATATATCAAGAAAACTTTTAAAAATTTTACATTTAATTGCTGAAGAACAGATTATATTGTAAAAAACACCAAAAAAAAAAAAAACGCAAAGCAATGAAAACAACACACATCCGAACATACGTTTTGTTGCATTTTCGTCAAACACCAAAATACGCAAAGCAATGAAGCCAGCATACGTTTTGTTGCTTTTTTTTTCAAAGCATGCAATAAATTGTCTTTTTTTTATGAAATTTTCAGAGGTTGTCTCGGATTTTTGCTCATATCTCCGTTATTTAAGGACGGATTTTGGTGATTTCAAATGGGAAACTTCTCGAAAGCATGTCTGACAGAATTATTGAAGATTTGGATCCCGAAGATATCTGGCGACTACAGAAAATTGATTTCAACAGACAGACGTGGCTTAATCGACTCCGTTATCTATAAGAATCCGGAATATATATACTTTATAGGGTCGGTATATTGTGGAAATTACAAACGGCATGACAAACTTATATATACCCTTCTCACGAAGGTGAAGAGTATAATTTTGCTCCAATTTTCAGCATATAGTTTTCAGATGTTGTTAGGTGGCAAGAGCCACCTTAGTGTACACGTTACGGCTTACAACATAACTCGGGAAAGGAGAGATAGAGAAATTGGGAGAGAACAATTCGGGCAGTACTTTAAAGAGGACTGAACTGACGCAGACAGGTATCCATGAAACAGAAACGACAACTACGGACGAAACTAACAGTTATGGGCGAGCTTTTCGGGCAGGCAAGGGACTCCACTGGATAAACTAGCGCCACTTAGAAAGAAGGAGCAAAGATAAGGCATGTTTCATTTTTATAGGAATATTACACTTTTTTAAATTACTCATTAAACTTTGATGCAATAATGTGCCATTTTTATACCCACCATCAAAAGAGATGTGGGGTATATTGATTATGTCATTCCGTTTATAACACATCGAAATATTTATCGCAGGTCCACAAAAGTATTTATGAAATTCTAAGAGTATCTAGCTATATCCGCCGTCTGTCTGTTGAAAACACGATAATAATCTGATATTTCAATAACATTTTGTACGAATCAGAACTCCTTTATTTTTTATTTTATTTAAAATTCATTCTTCTTGAACAATATTAAGAATGAATCAAACTGAAATTTTGTGTTCTCAAAGGAATTTTTAAGGTGCCTAACATTACAATTTCCAAAGATATTCATATTTGGAGAAAATAATAACAATAATAGTGGTTTAAACTTGTTTATATATAATCTGATTTGAAAATTTTCTCTTTTTAAACGAACTAAGCATGTTTGATAATTTTCACATGGTTTTTTTGATTTTGGGTAAATTCATTACAGAGAATACCATGAAATTTTTCACTCACAATTTATATGATAAAAGGACAAATTCAGTTGAAAATGAAATAAAAATTTCTTCCAGAAATATGGTGCTATGGTACCCATATAAGGACCACTTCCAAAAAACACATTCATTTTCATAAATATCTGAAAAATGTCGTTATGGAATTAAAATTTTACAGAGATCGGTACACAGAGAAAACAGATTCGTAATAGCAACCGAATTTGTTGCCAATCGAATGATTCTATCTTAGTAACCGAATTTTACAGTTGTGGTTACAAAATTTTGGAAGAAGTAACAAAAGTTTGTTTGCTTCAACCGAAATTCTTCTTTATCAACTGACTTTCTGTTGATAGAACCGAAAAATTCTATGTGTGCAACCGAATTATTCGATTGGCAACAAATTCGGTTGCTATTACGAATCTGTTTTCTCTGTGTAGTATTTATTCACAAATGATAATACTAGATTTTGTGAATATTGGTCCATATTTGACAATAGCTACCATATAAGGTCCATATCCAAAAATCACTTAAATACTCATAAATCTCTTTCAAAACGTTCTATGAGATTACAATTTTTCTATGAATTTTATGAAGATCTATAATTGGTCATTGCTCCCATATTCCGATTCCGAAAAACACATTAACCTCTATAAATATTATAAATATATCAATATCAAACTAAAATTGTATACAGATCAATATATTGTATCTAAAAATCATACTACTGGGTTTTGTGAATATCGGTCCATGTTTGACCATGTCCATTTCCGATAATCACTAAAATACCCATAAAAAATCTTGTAAATAACGTTGTTGAGATAAAATTCAAGCAAAATAGGTCTCAAATACATAGAAATCACGTTAAAATATTTAATGACGATCGGTTCATAATAGGTTACACTCATTTTCACATGCAAAATTGAGTCAGAACAAAAACATACTTTTGATTATATTTGTTTACCTTTTTTATACACTTTTTCTTCACTTGTAGTGAATAACGAAAATGTTGAGCCAATCGGTAATGCTAACCAATTATTAAGTATATAAATTGTTAGTATAACATTTTTTTCTTTTATAAAATTATAGACTCTGTTGGCATTAGGAATATGTAGTTATTTCAATTATAAATTGCTGAGTTAGATAACATTTTTATACATTTGAAATAAAATATCTTCTGCGTAAACTAGTTTTTCTAACAATATATAAAATACTATTAAGGACTGAGACCGAAAAATTCTTAACACACGTTTTTCATTAAAACTTTTAACCCAAGTATTATTTGATATATATTTTTTTTTGATCAAGTTACCTTTGTAAGGCATGTCAGTTATTATGTTTAATGTCAATTATGTTCATTTGTTGTTAATCTGATTAAAATGAGTGACCAGAAAAAAGTCTGTACTAAAATTATTTAATATTTTCAACAAAACCAAACTTGGTCTTACACAAAGTTGGCCAAACAATCAAAGGTCTGCCGTCAAACTGATTCCAATGGTATTAAACAGTATCGGGAGAACTTGTCCGATGACAGCAGTACGGTTAGCTCAGTACTCGAACTATTTGGTACGAAAAGTTCCTGACAGGAACTCTACTAGAAATTTAGAAAAGTTTAGGACCCAAAAGCAGAAAATTTTACCAAAAAGTTCTTGGCATGGCAAGCAATATGCAGTTGGAGCAAACGAAGCCAAACATTTGTTACAAAGGGCTCTATAAATACCGAAATTTATATCAAGGAATGTTTACAAAAGAGAATGCTTCCATTCATAAGACTTCTTAGTGTGTCCGCTTAGTTTTGCCCTGATTTGGCACCCTGCCACTATGGTAAGAAAGGTCTTGAGTGGTAAAAGAACAATAATGTGGTATTTGTACCAAGAGAGGCAAATTCTCCAAACTGCCTGGAGCTAAGGCCAGTGGAGAGATATTGGGCTCTTGTTAAAAGTGAATTGAAGAGCACAACAAAGGTGTCCAAAAGTGTGGTAGATTTTAAACGAAGATGGACAAAGTAACAGAAATCACTATAAAAACCATAAGGAAGGTTTTCCGAAAAAGGTTCAAAATTTCAACTGTAAAAATTTTTTTTTTTTTTTTTTGTAAATTGTAATAATAATTTCAATCAAATAAAAAAAATCAAAACTGTAAGTTTAGTGGTTTCATTATTATTAACATATATGTATGTTAAGAATTTTTCGATCTCAGTCCTTATATTAAAATTGTAATAATCTTCATAATCGAGCTATGCCCTAATAACAAACACTAAATAGGGCTATTAGTGTGTTTAGACCAATGTAATTTCTATAATTTTCATCATATTTAGGTGAAGGGTATTTAAGATTCGGCATAGCCGAATATAGTAATCTAACTTGTTTAATTTAGTATTAGAAAATTCGCGGGTATTCCCGGGAATGAAAAACTTTTTAAATTTTCTGCCGGGAAGGGAAAAATTCCGGGAAATTAGAAACCCTACCTGTATTCCATATTTTATTTTATTAGGATAGTCACAAGTTAATTTTCCTGAAAGCTCTACGATATGTTTGTACATCATTTTACAATCGAACCAGTAACTTAAAAGTTACAGATTTATTACCACTGTATGCCAGATTGACAAAAATTTACATCTAAGCATTAATGAATCCTAGAAAGGTATAAATAGTTTTTTCATTATAAAATTTCCTAAAAAAGTTTTTTCATTTCTTTAGCAATTGACAAAGTTTATTTTTTATATGAATTCCATGTAAAAATACACATTAATCTTTTTGATAACTTTGAAACCAATATGTATCTATGAAGTTTTTCTAAATTATTAAGTATTTTCCAAAAGTATCTTTGTATTGTGACCAAAATATACTTTAACCATAAAATATTATTGTATTCGTACATAAATACACATTTTTTTTTTTTTTTGGTTTCCTGCTCACTTTTGTTTTCTTTTTGTTTGTATTATTATCACACAGAAAATTCATTTTCATACTTGTCGATTTGAATTATTGTTAAAGAGTTGAATAAAGCTAAAGTTGTACACAAATCACTACATTGTTGATGTTGTTTTTTGTGGCACTTTTTCTTTCTACTTTCCAGCATTATTTTGGATCATGAATAAGTGTATATATAGTAGTAGTAACTACATATATATAGTAGATGCATTACAAAAGGATTTATTGTTACGTTTTTCCAATAGATTGTATGTATTTAGTTTACAAACAAAACAATGTTGGTCTACTTCATTTACTATGGGAATCTTTTTACTAACTTACATTCAAACATACTTAGTAAGTTATAGAAAACACTGACTTACATCCGATGCATCATTGTTCTGGCTGGTTGGTGTATTTTTGTTTTTGTAATGTTTGTTTTCGATTTGGTGTTGTAAAAAAAAAAATAAAAGTAAACATTATGAGGAGAGGAGGTAGTTATTAACCCTACACCAAGTTATTCCACTAGGATTTGGTTTTCCTTAAAAAGGCATGATGTTTTAATTGATCTCCATAACTTCATTCTATTAACTATGTTTATGTAATTTATGTAATAAAATATGAGCTTTAGCAAACCTTTGATTCATTTACAATTCATACATTGAAGTACTCTATCATGTAACTACAATTTAATGAATCATTCTCAATGTAATGAGTCTCTGTGCCCAATTTCATGTGAATTTGTTGTGGTAAAGAAGCTGTACCAAATACAAACAAAACAAAAACACAAAAATAAAACTAAACCATACCCATATTGGCTAATGATGAATTTATAATGTAGGCCAAGTAGAAAATGAACTAACCTGCTTGAAGGCATACTACTACTCGTATATATTTCAGTGATTTTGCATGCACAAGAAACAACAGGATAGCAACAAAATAAAAAGGACTTAAATATTAACAAACCTCTAAAGTACACATTTTCATTTATAATCGCTATTTGTTGGCCTAGCCCTGTTAGTATGTTTGCTGTGGTGGTTTGACAATAAAATCATTCAATATTCTTCGAATGCTAACATTCTATGCAAACATTCACATGCACTCACTACTGTCTTCAGTTGAGAATCTGTGAAAGTAAATTCTTTTGTTTGTTGCCAAAATTTTAAATTAATGTCCTTGTAACAATTCAATATGACAACAGAATTCCAAAGGCAACAAACACAAACAAAAAGTGACAAAATTAGAACTTACTCCTTTTTGCCATCTATTGTCAACACTTGGAATTTAACAAATTATTTTAGACAGTAAATAAGTTGGCCAAATGAGTGTGTGTAGTGTAGTGTGCCACAAAGTGAAATATTAAGAAATGGTGTGAATAAATGTCAGTGCAGCAAGTCGAAATGTACTTTAAATAGAAATTAAATATTTTGTAAACTATTTTTCAATATTATGATTGATTCTGAAGAATATTACTTGGAGGGAAAAAAGGAATTAAGTATATATAAAATATGGTTAGCAGAATCCAAAGAACCACAAATTCAAGTGATCACAGATATTCGTACATTTTTATTATGTTTACCGACTTATATATCAGTACATTTTCATATGAAAAAAACTGTTTACATATTATCGTCCCCTTTCCACTTGTTACACTCTTTACACACTTATAGGCAAGTTTATTTATCAATTCATTTGAAAAATACTGTCATGAATTTGCAAAAGCGATTTGAATTTAACGGTATGTAACGATTGCCTGCTACATTCATCATGTTTATAAACACGTCCATCTCTAGAAGCTTCTACTTTTCAACAATGTTGATAGCATTGATTAGCATTGTTTATAAGTATGGCAACACTAAATGTTTAAGCTGCTAACATTGACATCGAAAGCTCTAGAAATCGAATGTACTAGTTTGTCCATTAAGATCATTGTAGAAGATTCCCGAGAGATGGCGTGTGTATAAATAGTGGCTGAGTTTGCAGTCATGAGTTGAGTTGATCATTGACGCTGTTAGAGATAACATCAACTGTCGTGTACATTTGAGTTTGTACATTATAAAATGTGTGTGCATTTCTGCGAATTGATAAACATGTATGAAGAAACTGAGTGACTATTTTAACTGTTGTTGTTGTACTTTTTAAATAAATAAAGAGTTGTTACGAAATTAAAACGACTAAAACTGCTTTTATTTGCAAAAGTATCAGGTTTATTTAAAGGAAAAGGTAAAAAAGTAACAATATATTTTTGGTTGAAAATATAAGTGATTACATATTATCGTCCTTTTTCCATTTGTACCACTATTTCCGACTTATGTGCGGGATTTACAATCTTTTGAACATATCAGTCATTTATTCTCACTTAATTATTGAACATTATAGCGTCGTATACAGCAAAGATTTTTTTTTGCATCGAAAATGTCGAATTTTGTACCAACGAACCGTTATATGTGGGAAGATTTGCTTTTCTTCTTTACTTTGAAAAAAAGTGCCGCTGAAGCACAGCGATTGTTCACAAAAGCTTATTGTGAATGTGTTCCATAACATGCGAGAGATGGTTTGTGCGGTTCACAAGTGGTGATTTTGGCACGGAAGACAAAGATCGCCCAGGCAAGATAAAAAGTCCGAATACCAGGAATTGGAGGCATTACTCCATGAATATTGTTGTAAAACTCAACAAGAGCTTGCAAAATCATTGGGAGCTACAAAGCAGCAAAACGTTTGCGAGCAGCAGGATTCATCCAAAAGCAGGGAAATTGGGTACCATACGAATTGAAGGCGAGAGATCATGAAAGGCAATTATGCATGTCCGAAATGATGCTTGAACGCTATCATTACTTGCAATGAAAAAAATTGATCCATAACGATAACCCGAAGCTTAAGATATCGTATGTGAAGCCCGGCCAACCAGCCGAATCGACACCAAAGCCAAATATCCATGGCGCTAAGATAATTCTCTATATTTGGTGGGACCAAAAGGTCACAGGGAACCTGTACCGAATGAAACTGATTCGTTTGAAGCGAGCATTGGCCGATAAACGCCCAGAATATGCGGTCAGACATGAAACCCTCATAAGTATTTCATCATGACAACCCTCGACCACATGTTGCAATACCTGTTAAAAAGTACTTAGAATGAAGTGGTTGCCTCACCCGCTTTATAGACCAGACCGTGTCCGTCCGACAATTATTTATTTAAATCGAAGCAGAACGTTCTGTCTGGAATACACTTCACATTGAAACAGAGTATCCGATATTGGCTTGATTCGTTCTTGGTCTCAAAAGATGAGCAGTTATTATTCATAGCTACAAATTTTAAAAAATCTCGCATTTTTAAGTCATACACACAATAGATAGAGTTCATGTTTTCATTTTCATATGAAAAATCGCTTTTTGTTTGAAATATATAAGTATCACAGATATTCGTCCATTTTCCATTTTTACCGCTATTCACTGACATATATCCAATTTTATGTTTCACTTCATTTTCATATGAAAAATAAATTTTTGGTTTAAAATACAGGGTTTTCCAACAAGAGGTGTTATTATGGTATTCAAAGAAAAATGGCATTTTTTCATAATAAAGAGGAAGGTATGCCGTTAATAATGAAAAACAACATCAGCCAAAAGGCCACCACGACCACGCTTACAGGTCCATATCCTTTTCATGAAATTTTCCATAACCAAATCGCAAAGTGGCTGCCCTATGTCCTCGGTAGCATTACGAATTCTATCTTTGAGGTCTTGAATCGACGCTGGGCTGTTGGCGTAGACCTTATCTTTCACGTGGCCCCAAAGGAAGAAGTCGCAAGGTTTTAAATCACAAGATCACGGTGGCCAATTGTGACCACCTCGTCGAGAGATAACACGGTCCGGAAACTTTTCCCGTAAAAAAGCAATGGTTTCGTTGCTTGTGTGGCCAATTGCAAAGAACGATGAGGAATTGACAAACCTGGGTTTTCTTCAACACTTTGGGCTACACACGGGTTTTATTCTTCAAATCACAAGGTGCTTCACCACGACCCACAAATGCTTTAGTTTTGCAAACTGTGACTGCAACATTTTTACCATTTTTGTAGTGATTTACTTGTCAAATGTCAAAGAATAAAAGCTTCAAAAGTGACAGCTACCGAAATACCGGGTGATTCAAAATAACACCTCTTGTTGGAATTGTACGGCAATCCTGATAAAATTTTGTACAATTCTATGTACCCTAAAATTAAACTGTAAAGTAGGGTGAAAATCGGGCATCATTTGTCCCTAGTCATAATACAAAGTCCCATCAGAAAATGACTTGAACATTCATAATTGTCTTATAATAATTAATATCGTGATGACATTGGACATAAACAAGTTTTACATAAGCCTTTTATGAGGATCAGTCTATAATTGACCCTAAAATATGTAATTGTCAATAAATAATTTATATATAATGGTATTAGCATAAATTCGACATAAGTCATTTAAAGTTTTAAGAAAGTAATCACTCTACCAAATTGTGTACAGTTCGAACCATAACTGATTAAATTCCCCATAAATACATATTTTTGGTGGGTATACAAGATTCGGCACAGCACAGTGAGTATGGATTTCGTAGAATACGCTTTACGGGAGACTTGTTAGTCTTCCTATCATAAAAATGGTGTTGTTCCATTCACCATTTTGGCAAAATTAAAGTGATGGCTCTAGATATTCCCAAGGCGTTCGATATTGCTTTTGGTGTCGGTAATGACTTCTCTCGATTTATATCGAGCTTTCTCAGAGATCACACTATACGAGTTGTTATAGATGGTATCTCATCAAACGAGTTTAAGATAAATTCAGGGGTACCGTTCTTTCTCCTACGCTATTCCGTATTTTTCTAAACGACCTTCTACTTCAAACTTCCAACCCTATCTATTTTTTTGCAGGTGACTGCAACATTTGCTATTCATATTCATTCAGTTATATACCAAGCCTGTCGGATATTGGGGCAGTGAGGCAAAACATGAAGGGTTTCCCTAATCGGGACCTTGTGACAATCTCTGAATGGGGTCATGCGAATAGGGTCGCTTTCAACGCTCGTAAGACTCATATCATGCGCTGCATCTATATATATGGGTGGTAAATAATGTGGAATCAGACGCTCTTGATGTTCTCGGCATAAGAATACAATGTGATGTACACTGGTCTAAATACACTTTTCAAGTGTCGAAAGAAGCATTCAAGTGTATCGGTTCTCTGAAACGGTGTTGGAATTACTTCAATCCATTTGGTTTCCTCACTATTTACACCACCTATATCCGACCTAAAATGCAATACAATTCCCATGTATAGGCTCGTGCTTCAAAGTCTATTTTGGAGTATGTCGACCGCGTACAGGAGAGGGCGAAGGTGATTATTGGTGACAGTGCGGTATACAACTCTACAGATTCGCTGGATCACGTTTCACTGTTCTATCGATACTACAATCGAAATTAGGGAACTTGTTCCTGATACCCTAAAATTTGTACGTAATTCCTTTGTGGTCGATTTGCTGGTGGACCACAGAACACACTACAGGGAAAATTCATTCTTTACCCGTACTGTCCGTATGTAGAACAAACTTCCCGCTGAAGTCTTTCCTATCACTTTCAATGTTGGAAAGTTCAAATCAAATCTCCACAAACACTACTCCCTTTTTCCTCTCTTCCATTACCTATTTTGCTAGTACCAACCCTTGAGTGCTGGTCCATGAAAAAAAAATATATTTAATGGACATGAACAATTCCATGAAAAATTCTCACTATCGCTGAATTATAAAATGTTCCGGTAGAAAGAAACCCTACTTATGTAAAACATTTAAATTATACATATGCCTGTATTCAGAAAACAAAAAGTATTTAATAGCCTTTTCATAAGTATCCTTTACCTTAAGCGTGCAATAAAATTGTTTAACAGTAAATAAGTATACATTTGCATTTTTCTTTTGTATACAAATTATATTCACGTCTATAAACCTCCATTATTGTGCCCATCATCATCATCATCAGCAACATTATTGCCAGACAAATAATAAAATACCTGTAACAATAATAAATAAATTTCTTTATACATATGAACATTAATACTTCAGGTAACAAAAAAAAAGTATTATATTCATATTTATTTAAATTGTTTTTCATAATATTAAAGCGACATTTCGCCAACGGCGTCCATGTGAATATGGGCTTGAATATTTCATATGATGAACATATGAGAACAACGAAGGTTGTGTAACGGTAATTCATGTTGTTTATTTTGGTATTGAAAAGTGTCTAATATTTCGATAGTTACTTATCACATAACCCTCCTAACACATGCATTTCTACATAAAAACATACGCACTTTATGTTGTTGGAACATTGATTCATGTGTTGGTTCATATTTCAATTTTCATATTTCCACCAGCATCATTTTGAGTGCTCACTTCCAACCAACAAAAAAAAAGCTACTGAAATAATGTTTAAATTGAAAATTTATGTGTACGAAAATACATTAATTTTATGTACGAATGTCTGTCTTCGGTATGAATGAATGAATGTATGGTTGTAGTGATGTGAGTCTGCAGATAGATTTTTTCAGATGTACATCTATATAACTACAACATGAACATGTTGACAATAAAATGAAATAAAATTTACCAACCATCAATCGTATATAAAAATGTCAATATTATTGCTTGAGTTTGTAAAAGTTTATGTCTATTTTTTTGTTTGTATGAGTTTATTCATGTATGAATATGAGTATTACTACATTCAAACAAACATAAATTTTTGCCCACAAACACATTAAAAGAAATAGGAAAACAAGTGTCGGCTTTTTTTGAATGAAAGTGTTTAACGAATTTTGTAAGCCCTCTAGGGGCTCGTATGATGACAGGAATGTTAAAATAAATGTAGATTGGATTTTCTGATTGTAATCATTGTGGGTAAGTGTTAAAGAGGATGCTAGGTATGGTAATTTGAATCTTAGAAATGAGTCAAAAGACTCTTGGGTAAGTTGTGTCTCTTATTTCGCACTTTTTGAATTTTCGATGCTCCCAATGCCGTCTTCTAAAAACTAAATACTGAAAATTTTAGTAAATTCGAAGACGTTTATTTAAATTTTAAATAAATTAAATTTTGAAATCACTTTTGCACCGAATCATTAATTGCGATGCAAAATGGATCCATTACAATTACCCGAAGAGTAAAATATCGTACGTGAAGCCTTGCCGAATCGACACCAAAGCCAAATATTATACATGGCGCTAAGGTAACGCTCTATATTTGGTGGGACCAAAAGTGCTCTATATATTATGAGCTGCTGAAATCTGGCCAGACCATCACAGGGAACCTGTACCAAACACAACTGATTCGTTTGAAGCGAACATTGACCGAAAACACCCAGAATCGTGACAACACTCGGACACATGTTGCAATACTTGTTAAAAACTATTTAGAATGAAGTGACTGGAGAGTTTTGCTGCACCCGCTTTATAGTCCAGAGCTTGCCCCGTCTGACTACTATTTGTTTCGATCAAAGCAGAACGCTCTTTCTGGGATACGCTTCACTTTGGAACATAGTATCCGATACTGGCTTCATTCGTTCTTGGCTTCAAAAGATGACCAATTCTTTTGGGTCGGAATCCATTTGTTGTCAGAAATACAGTGAATAAATGTATATTGTTACTTTTATACCTTTTAAAAACGGGGTTTATTTTCTTTAAATAAACCGGATACTTTTGATTGCAAATAAATGCAGTTTAGTAGTTTCAATTTTGTAACAACTCTTTATTTATTTAAAATGTACAGCAACAACAGTTCAAATATTCACTCAGTGTCATTATACACGTTTATCAATTCGCAGAAATACACACACACACTTTATAATGTACAAACTCAAATGTACACGACAGTTGATGTTAACTCTAACAGCGCCAATGATACACTCAACTTACGACTGCAACTTCTGCCACTATTTATTCCCGCGCCATCAATCGTGAATCTTCTACAATGATCTTAACGGACAACTAGAACATTAGAATTCTAGAGCTTTCGATGTTAATGATAGCAGCTTAAACATTTAGTGTTGCCACACTTATAAACAATGCTAGTAACCGCATGCTATCAACATTGTTGATGAGTAGAAGCTTCTACTAATGGACGTGTTTATAAACACGATGAATGTAACAGGTAGTCGTTACAGACCGATAAATTCAAATCGTTAAAAAGGTTAAACATTTTAAAAAGTACCGCATTTTTAAGTCAATAAAGAAATTTTAATTTGTTTCTTTAACGCAAAGATTTTGTCGATTAGTTGTTTCCAATATATTAGCAATTAACATGGTATCCCGAACGAGACAACAAATAGATTACATTTTCGATTTCCTCCACAAAAATGCAAAAATCAGCGAATTGGAACATAATTTTATAAAGAAATTGTATTTAAATTAAAATGTATTAATTTTGCTATAAATTGAGAGTTATCTTATTAAAATGTTTGCAATAGTTGTTGTGTTTATAACGCGACATTCTTAATACGACATATTTTCATATTAGTAATACCTATTAGTCAAATACTACTATTTTGCACCGATATAACAAAAATAGAAATCATAGTACATATAAAAGTGAGCAAAATGATTAAATGAGGGGTATAAAGAGTCAGATCGAAAAAATCTGAACATACATACATAAATGTTAATATAAAAGAAACCACTAAACCTACACTTTTTTTATTTGATTGAAATGGTTATTACAACTTACAAAAAGTATTATTTTTATAGTTCTGATCACTGGTGATGCATGTATGAACCTTATGCGGAAACCCTTCCATTAAGGTTTTTGTAGGGCTTTCTGTCACCTTGTTCGAACAGGCAGTCCATCTCTGTTTAAAATCTACTACACTTTTGAATACCTTTTTTGTGAGTCAATATCTCCCAGTTTGGAGAATTTGGCTCTCTTGGTACAAATACTACATTATTGTTCTTGTACCACTCAAGACCTTGCTTACCATAGTGACAGGATTCCAAATCAGGCCAAAAATAAGTGGACACATTAAGTAGTCTTATGAATAGAAATATCCTCTTTCGTAAATATTCCTTCATGTAAATTTCGGCATTTATAGAGCCCTTTGTAATAAATGATTGGCTTCTTTTGCCGCAACTGCATATTGCTTGCCATACCAAGAACTTTTTGGAAAATTTGTCAACTTTTGGGTCCTAAACTTTTCTACAAAATTCCCTCGAGTATCAGCAACATAAAAATATTGACCCGGAAGCTGCGACAAATTTTCCAGAACATAGTTTCGTCATCCATTATGCAGCAGGTATATTTTTTTATAAAATTTTACTTCAATTTCCTTGCTCTGTCTTTGGCCTCTAAATTTTTAGTAGAGTTCCTGTTAGAATCTTTTTGAGCCTTGTCTGTTTTTAAATCTGCATTGGCTTTAACTTTTCATACCAAATAGTTCGAGTACTGAGGTAACCGGACTGCTCTCCTACCGGATGTGAAAATGCTTTCTATTTGTTGGCTTTAGAAATATCATGTGGACCATTCCTATACCAGGGGGACAATTCTCGTTCTATGAAACGGTGAAATGAAAAGTTTTTTCATTATTTCATAGAGTTTCTGATTCTCGTTTAGTGAAAAAATTATAAATAAATTCAAATGTTTTCATTTGAAAAGAAGAAGTGAAATAAAACAGCAGTTAAATAAACTCGTTTGCGGCTTAGCGCCGGTTTAAAACTGCTAAGCTTCGACATCTGCATTTGACTTTTACATTTTATTAACATAGATACAAAGGTTTCACGGCTACAATGGAATGAAACACTTTCTCATTTAAAGAACGGAAATCGAAATTTGTGTAATTGTGAAATGATAATATAAAAAATTCTTATGAAAACACCGTTTCACAGAACCAGAATCGAACACCTGGTTTTCTATCAACGGCCAAGTTATCCCGATACTGTTTAATAACACGACTTTCGAATTTTAACTTTTTGCAAACTATTTTGGCAAATTTTTTATTATTAAAAAGTTCTGTTTTTCAATTCTAAAAAGCAGAATTTTATGAATAATATTTGTTTTTATATATTTTGTTCTTGTTAGAAATAGATTTTATTAATTTAAACTAATCTTTAACTATCTCAAACGTAGCATTGTCATTTGGATAAAGAAAACATAAAAGTCTCTAGATTTCTTATAGTATTTTGTAATTCATTACAGAAACTAAACAAATGCAGATTACTTCCTTTGCTTCTAAGGAGTAAGATCGAAAAAACCTTAACACAGGCTTTTCCTTAAAACGTTAAATTTTTATTAGTTTTTTTTTTTATCAAGTTACCTTTGAAAAAAAAAAGTTTGTTTAATGTCGATTTTGCTCATTTGTTGTTAATCTGATTAAAATAAGTAACTAGAAAAAAGTGCGTACTAAAATTATTAAATGTTTTCAACAAAACTCAACTTGGTCCTACAAAAAGTTGGATTTTTTGTTTAGTTTCTGTAATAAATAACAAAATACTATACAAAAAGTATGACATTTTTCGACATAGCTGTAGTTTTTGACCATTTGAAAAGTTAATTTAAAAAAATAGAGATTACAGACTTTGCTTATATACATACCCCTTTAATATTACATTTCTATGTCAATGTTTATTAAGGAGAACAGTTTTTTTTTTCCTAAGCAGACGTAAAGAAAATATATTAATGTTACTAATGTCAAGTGAAATTTAAAGTTTTTATAAATACTTACTTAAGGACTGAGATCGAGAAAACCTTAACACACGTTTTTCATTCAAACTTTTAACCCAAGTATTATTTGATTTTTTTTGATCAAGTTACCTTTGTAAAGGATGTTAGTTATTATGTTTAATGTCAGTTATGTTCTTTTGTTGTTAATCTGATTCAAATAAGTGACCAGAAAAAAGTGCGTACTAAAATTATTAAATACTAGCTTGACCCGGTGCGCTTCGCTACCCATGTCGTAGTCTATGTTGGAAATTTCAATAAAATCGTTTCGGCCGTTTAGTATTTATTGTTTAAGAACTAAAGGTACCAATTTTACGGGTTTTCCCCCTGTTTACCACTTTCTGGTCCAAGTATTGAAAAAAGTTATAGCCTATTGACGCTTCCAGGTAAGGGTCTATCTACGTTCCGAATTTCAATAAAATCGATTCAGCCGTTTAGGCGTGATGCTCAAACAAACAAACAAACTTACAAAGACATTTATATATTTACTAGCTTGACCCGGTGCGCTTCGCTACCCCTGTCGATGTTAAAATCGGTTCAGCCGTTTAGTAATTATTGTTTAAAAACTAAAGGTACCAATTTTACCCGTTTTTCCCCCTTTTTATCCCTTTCTGGTCCAAGTATTGAAAAAATGTATAGCCTATTGACGCTTCCAAGTAAGGATCTATCTACGTTCCAAATTTCAATAAAATCGGTTCAGCCGTTTAGACGTGATGCTCAAACAAACAAACAAACAAACAAACAAACAAACAAACAAACAAACAAACAAACAAACAAACAAACAAACAAACAAACAAACAAACAAACAAACAAACAAACAAACAAACAAACAAACAAACAAACAAACAAACAAACAAACAAACAAACAAACAAACAAACAAACAAACAAACAAACAAACAAACAAACAAACAAACAAACAAACAAACAAACAAACAAACAAACAAACAAACAAACAAACAAACAAACAAACAAACAAACAAACAAACAAACAAACAAACAAACAAACAAACAAACAAACAAACAAACAAACAAACAAACAAACAAACAAACAAACAAACTTACAAAGACATTTATATATTTATATAGATACTAGCTTGACCCGATGCGCTTCGCTACCCCTGTCGTAGTAAAAAAAATATGTAAGGATTTTATAAAAAAAAATCGGTTTTCCCCCTGTTTATCCCTTTTTGGTCCAAGTATTGAAAACAGTTATAGCCTATTGACGCTTTCAAGTAAGGATCTATCTACGTTCCAAATTTCAATAAAATCGGTTCAGCCGTTTAGGCGTGATGCTCAAACAAACAAACTTACAAAGACATTTATATATTTATATAGATAGATATAGATTTTCAACAAAACCCAACTTGGTCCTACAAAAAGTTGGCCAAACAATCAAAGGTCTGCCGTCAAACTGTTTCCAATGTTATTAAACAATACCGGGAGAACTCGTCCGTTGATAAAAAATCTGTTTCTTGTAGAAGAAAGGGTCCACATGATGTATAGCCAATAAATGGAAAGCATTTTTAAAAGAGCTCCCAACACATCCAGTAGGAAAGCACCCGGTTAGCTCAGTACTCGGACTATTTGGTACGAAAGTGTTAAAGCCAATACAGGTTAAAAAACAAACAGTCTCAAAAGTTCCTCACATGAACTCTGCTAAAAATTTAGAGGCCAAAGACAGAGCACGGAAATTGAAGTCAAGTTTTATAAAAATTTTGATGTTCCTGATGCTCGAGAGAATGTTGTAGCAAAGTTTAGGACCCAAAAGCAGAAAATTTTCCCAAAAAGTTTTTAGTATGGCAAGCAATATGCAGTTAATGCAAAAGAAACTATATTTGTTACAAAGGGCTCTATAAATAACGAAATTTACATCACGAAATGTTTACAAAAGAGCATGCTTCCATTCATAAGACTTCTTAATGTGCCACTTATTTTTGACATGATTTGGCATCCTGTCACTATGGTAAGCAAGGTCTTGAGTGGTACAAGAACAATAATGTGTTATTTGTACAAAAAGAGGCAAATCCACCAAACTGCCAGGAACTAAGGTCAGTGGAGAGATATTGGGCTCTTGTTAAAAGAGAATTGAAGAGCACAAAAAAGGTGTCCAAAAGTGTGGTAGATTTTAAACGGAGATGGACAACCTGTTCGATCAAAGTGACATAAAGCAATATAAAAACCTTAATGGAAGAGTTTCCGAAAAAGGTTGAAAATTTCATCATTTGTGATTAGAACTATAAAATACTTTTTTTTTTTTTTTTGTAAATTGTAATAATAATTTCAATCAAATAAAAAAAAATCAAAACTGTAAGTTTAGTGGTTTCATTTTTATTAACATATATGTATGTTGAGATTTTTTCGACCTCAGTCCTTATATGTATGTCCCATAGCTTAGAATATTGAAATATTTTAATGACAGTTTAGTGGTTTGTGGAGAAAATAATTTAAAATTTTAGGTAGTTACGGTTAAACCAGTGACCTACATAAAAATATTCCAACAAGAATCAATTATTTAATTTTTTTTTTGTAATATTTACGAACAATATCAAATCACTAATTAATTATTTGTGGTTTGTATTGAAAACGTAATGAATGTGGAACAATTTCCTCCAAAAACCAAAAGTAATGAAGTCTATAGTAACAATTCCCAAATAACTAACTTTTAAATAAAGCAAAATAGCTTCGTTCTTTACTTTACCAAAAATCATCTTAATTTTTTAAGAGTATTTTCAATATGTACGTTGAGAGCTTAGGCTAAAAATACTGTATAAAAAATATAAATTTCAAAAAGCCATTCAATCGTAATGGATAAACGTATTCATATGCATCAAGTACATATGAATATACAAATGTCTATAGAATACTCAATTTATAGATGTATGTACAATCATATTATTATTAGGAAAGCCCTATTCGTGTGAACATATAAAACATAAACTCATAAACATTTAAAAAATTCAAGATTTTTTTGTACCAACGAATTGTCATATGCGGGAAGTTTAGCTTTACTGTTTTAATCTGAAAAAAAAGAGCAGCTGAAGCACTCCGATTACTCATTAAAGCTTATGGTGAATTTGTTCCTTCGGTTTCAACGTACGAGAAATGGTTTGTGCGGTTCAAAAGTGCGCTAAGGTAATTCTCTGTATTTGGTGAGAGCAAAAGGGTCCTAGCTATCATGAGCTGCTGTACCGAACGCAACTGATTCGTTTGAAGCGAGCGTTGCACAGTGGGGGAAATTAAAAAAAAAGTGGATAAATCTGTAACTTTGTTTAAATTCCAAATTCAAAACTTAAACTCAACTATTCAACTTGCTTAAATAATACCAATATTACACCTTTCTAACAAATGTGATGAAAATCTTTGTGAACTTTTATTTAATACCATCTTTTCAACATCTTTTGGCCTCTCCTAATATATATTTTCATTTGTAGGACATCACCATACAGAAGAATTCATTTACATTTATAAATTTATCCACAGTTTAGAATAAAGTCTATTAATCCTTTTATAGTATAAAAATATTTTTTACTTTTTTTTCATAAAAGAATAAACCATATGTTACCAAATAAATTTATAGGTTTTAACACAAATCTACATATCTAGAATATACATACATATGTATATTTATTATCAAAGAATAAACATTTATTATACTTATTGATTGCCTAAAAAACATTTCATAGCTAAAATATTTCAATAATTTGAAATCCTTAAATGTATGTTAGCTAAATAAATTAGATTAAAATAAGTATTAAGGACTTTAGAAATTGTATATCAATTTGTTTTAAATAACATAATTGTTTATATTTTATCTATTCTAGGTATTAACAGACGACAATACTGAGTATTAGTTAATACTTTGAAATATTTAAAATATTATTAAATCCATTCACGTTTTCAAGAAATCATTTAAAAAAATAGATTTCTGGTTTATTTATTTGTTTACAAATTTTATTTTCATTTATATTTTTTTTTTTAATTTTCTTGTTCTATTTATTTATACATATTTATAAATTCATATCCGATACAAAGGAAAATAAAAGGGATTTCAATTGCTTTAAAATTTATAAATTCCGACCTTGATGTACGGTAAATAAATCTAATACATTTTTTGTTTAGACGATGAAATTGTATTATGATACATACGTTTTTCAGAAATATTAATATTTAGTATTGTCGTCTGAAAATACCTTAAAGAACACTCTGTTTTATTTCTTTAATATTTCTTTCAATTAAAAATCATTTAAGACTATTGGATTATATTTTTTAGGTAGAGAGTAAAAAGTACTGTTTGATGTAATATTAATGGCGAATATATGATTGGCACATATTTTTTCTTTGGTTTTGTCAGCACATTTCCATATAACTGCTGGGCGAAAATAAAGGGGGTTTTGCTAGATGACATATAAAATATAAAACTTATAAACTGCTAAACCATGTAATACATATTTCATATCTTTAATAGGATTGATGTAGTAACATGAATATTCATACCAAATTGAGAAATATTGAGTATACTTGTTATATATATATCACATATTAATCATACGCATATATGGTCTATATGACAAATTATCTCTCTGATATAAAATTTCTAAAAAATCTAAAGAACATAACAGGTATTTAAAATTATTATTTAAAAATACTAACTGACAAATATAAAACTTTTGAGTCTTTAAAAGAAACTAATTCTAGCCTAAAATGGGGTAAAATGCAGATTATACATTATTTAAACTCAGGTTAAAGAAGTACATTTGTTTCAATAATTAGAAAAAATAATATTTTATCTCATTAACAATTGTATCAGTATTTAGAAAACTGCGGGATTTTTTTAAATTTTTAGGTTTTATTTTTAAACATTTGTACAATATAAACTTATTCAAAGTATTGGCCATTGTTAGCTATGACCTTTTCCCATCTTTCTGGCAACGTATGGATTCCGAGGCAAAAGAACTGCACAACCTCTGAGACCAAGAACGAATCAAGCCAATATGTGTTCCAAAGTGAAGCGTATCCCACAGAGAACATTCTACATCGATCGAAGCAAATAGTAGTCTGACTATTTGCTTCGATCGGACTACGGACTGAGATCGAAAAATTCTTAACACACGTTTTTCATTAAAACTTTTAACCCAAGTATTATTTGATTTGTTTTTGATCAAGTAACCTTTGCGAAGCATGTCAGTTAATATGTTTAATGTCAATTATCTCCATTTGTTCTTAACCTGATTTAAATGAGTGACGAGAAAAAAAGTGCGTACTAAAATTATTAAATATTTTCAACAAAATCCAACTTAGTCCTGCAAAAAGATGCCCAAACAATCAAAGATCTGCCGTCAAACTGATTCCAATGTCATTAAACAGTATTGGGAGATCTTGTCCGTTAATAGAAAACCTGGTTCAGGTAAAAGGAATGGTTCACATGATGTTTTTAACGCCCATAAATAGAAAGCATTTTTAAAAGAAAGCAGCCCGGTTAGGTCAGTACTCGGACTATTTGGTACGAAAAGTTAAAGCCAAAGCAGGTTTAAAAACATACAAGGCTCAAAAAGTTCCTGACAGGAACTCTGCAAAAAATTTAGAGGCCAAAGACAGAGCACGGAAATTGAAGTCAAATTTTATTTAAAAATATATACCTGCTGCATAATGGATGACGAAACGTATGTTCTGGAAAAATTTTCCCAGCTTCCGGGTCAATATTTCTATGTTGCTGATGCATGTAGTAGAAAAGTTTAGGACCCAAAAGCAGAAAATTTTACCAAAAAGTTCTTGGAATGGCAAGGAATATGCAGTTGCGGCAAAAGAAGCCAAACATTTGTTACAAATGGCTCTATAAATAACGAAATTTACATCAAGGAATGTTTACAAAAGAGGATGCTTCCATTCGTAAGATTTCTTAATGGGTCCACTTATTTTTGGCCTGATTTGGCCATCCGTCACTATGGTAAGCAAGGCTTTGAATGGTAATAGAATAAAAATGTGTTATTTTTATCAGAAGAGGCCAATCGTCCAAACTGCCTAGAGATAAGGCCAGTGGAGAGATATTGGGCTCTTGTTAAAATAGAATTGAAGAGCACAAAAAAGGTGTCCAAAAGTGTGGTAGATTTTAAACGGACAAAGTGACAGAAAGCACTATAAAAACCTTAATGGAAGTGTTACCGGAAAAGGTTCGAAAATTCATCACTAGTGATTAGAGGCTTTTTTCATAATCAATTTTTAAATTTACTACAGGTTTATAAAAAAAAATATTGTATGGAAATTTTGTTTTATAAACCTTTTTATACCCTTCACCTTCTACAACCATTGTTGCGCAGCCCATAGCACAATTGTGCAAAATCAAATCACACGTGTTCTTATGCTCTTACAAGTTAGTAGTCGTTGTCCACTCAACGAAACAACTACAAAAGCGCATGAGCACGGGTGTATGACTTTTTCTTTATTTTTTCAGTTTTTGTATTTCTTTGTTTGTAGGTGCACAGAACTGTGCATAATTTCGTTTATTTTAATTTTTGTTGTTATTTTTCAACATACAATTGTGCAAAATAATTGTTGTGTTTATTTGGTTAGTTATCAGTGAGCACTCATCGTGTGAATATGAATATTGGATGTTTTGCAATTGCATCTTATAAAATATTATGATTTTGTCTTGTTGTTGTTGCTATATGAAGAGTTTTGCATGGGTAAAGGCAATGTACGTAAATATGTATACTTAGGTGAAGGGTATATAAGATTCGGCACAGCTGAATTTAGCTCTGTTACTTGTTTAAAATTAAAAATTGATTATGAATATGAGGGTAGAACTATAAACATACAGTGTTGGAAAAAATAATAGAAACGAAAGCATTTTTTTCCAATTTTGTAAGTATATTAGTCAAGTTTATTTTTTTTAAAAAAATGTATAAGCAGTTTTGTTTATCAGAAATACAACATAAGAAAAAACATAATCATTCCTCTTTTCATTAATATTTTAATACACTATATGACTAAAATTGTAAAAAGACAATATTTTTGCTGGAAAAAATTATAGAAACGCGTAAATGGATTTAATTTTTAGAAGCACATCTTTTTATTTTTTGTTAAAAAATTGTTTTATTTTAATATATTTAGAGGCTCTAACTTTGTTTTTCACAACTTCATTGCATCTGCGACTCATGGAATCAACTAATTTTTTTGGAAAAATCCTTGTCAATGGAAAACCACTCTTCCTGGTTTTTTCCCACACTTCCTCCTTATTTTTCCGACTGATGCTCTCCAGCTTCCTCTTGAGCACTTCCCAAAGGTGTTCTATTGGTTTAAGGTCCGGTGACTGTAAAGGCCATTCCATAAGAGATACTTTGTTGACAGCAAACCAATTCTTTGCCAATTTTTAAGAGTGGTGGGGATCACTGTCCAGCTGAAACTCCCATCTCAAGGACATCTCTTCCTCAACCAATGGAAGGATTATGCTTTGCAATATATTTACGTAGTCCGGGGAGCATATTTTATTCTTTATCCAAAATATTGAACAGACACCAGAAGAAGAGAAACACCTCCATATCATGATGGATCCACCGTCGTGTTTTACGTGCATCGGACATGCAAAATTGTCTTTCAAGGTCTCTCGGCTTTAATTCGTATGGTACCCAATTTCCCTGCTTTTGGATGAAAATGTTTTGATTGCAAGCTCATGTTGAGTTAGAAAACAATCTTCATTAAGTAATGCCTCCAATTCTTGGTCTTCAAACTTTTGTGGTTGTCCTGGGCGATTTTTGTCTTCCGTATCAAAATTACGCATTCTGAACCGCACAAACCATCTCTCGCATTTTGAAACCGATAGAACACATTCACCACAAGCTTTGGTGAGCAATCCGTGTGCTTCAGCGGCACTTTTTTCAAACTAAAGAAGTAGAGTGAAACTTCCCTCATATGACGCTTTGCTGGCACAAAATTTTACATTTTCGAAGCAAAACAAACTTTGTTGTTTACACTATAATGTTCAATAACTAAAGGTTTAATTAGACGTGCCATAACCGTAACTATAT